>CM060903.1:575224437-584574437 GCA_030737815.1 Allium fistulosum | reverse complement strand
TTGGGAGGAAGCCAAAGCAGCAGAGATATATTCTGCTTCAGTTGTTGATAAAAAAACAGTATTTTGCTTTTTGCTAAACCATGAAACCAGAGAATGCCCCAAAAAGTGACAAGTTCCACTTGTACTTATTCGGTCAGATTTGCAACCAGCATAGTCAACATCACAATAAGAAATTAAATCAAATGAATCATTTTTAGGGTAAAATAAACCATAGTCAAAAGTATGTTTAACATATCTTATGATACGTTTCACAGCTTTTAAGTGAGTTTCTTTGGGTTGAGATTGGTATCTTGCACAGAGACAAACACTATGCATGATATCAGGTCTACTCGCAGTGATATAGAGTAGTGATCCAATCATTCCCCTATATAGTTTTTGATTTACATCTTTTGAAAGATCTTCTATATTTAAAGCTTCATTGGTTGCCATGGGAGTGGGTTTTCCACTCGTAGTAGTCATACCAAATTTACTCACTAGATCCCTAATATATTTTTCTTGACTAATAAGATACCATTATCTAATTGTTTTATTTGTAAACCTAAGAAGAAAGTAAGTTCACCCATATGACTCATCTCAAACTCTTTTGTCATTATTTCAAAAAATTCTTTATCCATTTCATGATTAGTTGAACCAAAAATAATATCATCTACATAAACTAGTACTAGTTGAATATCATTTTTATTTCTTTTAATGAAAAGAGTATTATCTACTTTACCAATTTCAAAATTTGATTGTAATAAAAAAGATTTTAGTCTGTCATACCATGCTCTAGGAGCTTGTTTCAGACCATATAGAGCTTTCTTAAGTTTGAAAACATGGTTTGGAAATCTTTCATCTTCAAAGAGTGGAGGTTGTTCAATATAAACTTCCTCTTTAACAAATCCATTTAGAAAAGCACTTTTAACATCCATTTGAAATAATTTGAAATTATTATAATTTGCGAAAGCAAGTAGAATTCTAATGGCTTCTAATCTTGCTACGGGTGCAAAGGTTTCATCAAAATCTATTCCTTCTTCTTGACAATAACCTTGTGCGACTAATCGAGCTTTCTTTCTCACAACCTCACCAAGTTCATTCATTTTATTTTTATAAACCCATTTTGTTCCAATTATACTTTTATCCTCTGGTCTAGGAACAAGTTCCCAAACATCATTTCTGGTGCACTGATTCAATTCTTCTTGCATAGCAAGAATCCATGAATCATCAGATGATGCTTCCTTTTGATTTTTAGGTTCAATAGTTGATATAAAAGCTACATTACTCATGTTATTTAGTCGATTTCTAGTTCTAACAACAGATTCAATATTTCCTAGTATATTTCTATAGGATGATCTTTTAATAGCCTAATTCTTTTATTAGGTTGAATGATTTCACAATTAGTTTCATTAGGTTCATTATTTAAAGTTACAAAATCTTCTTCATCTTCTATTTGTACAGTATCTTTAAAATTTTCATCAAAAGGTACATGCATTGTTTCTTCAATAGTGTTAGTTCTTAAATTATAAACTCTAAATGCTTTACTTCTATTAGTATATCCGATGAAGATACCTTTGTCGGATTTAGGTTCAAATTTATCTAAATTATCTTTTGTATTAAGAATAAAACACTTACTACCAAAAACTTTAAAATAAGCTACTATAGGTTTCTTATTGTAAAGTAATTCATATGGTGTTTTATTAGTTAATGGTCTAATTAAAATCCTATTTAATATATAACAAGCTGTAGCGAATGCTTCAGCCCAAAAGTTTTTAGGTAAGTTACTATCAGAAAGCATTGTTCTAGCACACTCTTGAATCGTTCTATTCTTACGTTCTACCACTCCGTTTTGTTATGGAGTTCTTGGAAAAGAGAAATTATGAGCTATTCCCTTTTTATTGTAGAATCTCTCAAAATTTTCATTTTCAAATTCCCCACCGTGATCACTACGAATAGTTATAATTTTTAAAGAAAGTTGGTTTTGAAGTCTTTTTGTAAAAAATTTAAATGAATCAAAAGTATCACTTTTATGTTTCATAAAAATTGTCCATGTAAACCTAGAATAATCATCTACAATTACAAAGACATATTTATTGTGATTTATTGATTGAATTTGAGATGGACCAAATAAATCTAGATGAAGTAACTCAAGAGGTTTTGAAGTTGAAATCGTATCTTTTAATTTGAAAGAACTCTTCCTAAGTTTTCCTAATTGGCAAGCATCACATATACTATCTACTTTAAAGTTTAACTTGGGAAGACCTCTAACTAAGTCAAGTTTTGATAACCTAGATAACAATTTGAAATTTAAATGACCAAATCTTTTATGCCAAATCCTAGGGTCAGTTGTATTAGCCAAAAGACATAAGTTATCATTTGAAACTTTCATATTAAGGATGTAAATATTTTTCTTCCTAATTCCTTCAAATATAATATTTGAATTATTATCTTCGATGTGACACTTATCTTTTTCAAATTTAATCTTGTATTCTTTATCGCAAAGTTGACTAATGCTAAGCAAATTGTGTTTTAGATTCTTAACTAATAAAACATTAGACATAGTAGAAGTTTTAGAGTTACCGACATTGCCGATGCCAATCACATATCCTTTTGAGTTGTCTCCAAAATTAACCAATCCTCCATCTTTATATATAATATCATTCAGCATATTTGGATTACCAGTCATGTGTCTTGAACATCCACTATCAAGTATCCACTTATTCTTCTTGATTTGCACAATTTGTCCATCGAGTGTTGATTCTTCAAAGTCCATATAACATTTTTCTTTCTGCACTGAATAAAAACTTGGTAGATAACTTGGTTTTCTATAATAACTATATGTAGACTTATGAGACAATGATGATTCGAACAGTTTTAAACTAGTGTTAACAAAATCCTTAAAAATAGCCATTTTTAAAAACTTTTTTAAAATTCAGATTATGAAAACTTTGAAATCTATGCTATGATACCAAATATGAGAAATGCGGATTACGGATCTTAAGGCTGGAATAACACTAGAGGGGGGGGTGAATAGTGTTTTGTGGATTTTCTAAATCTTTTTGAACCTTATGTAAATTTAATCACCAACAGATGCAATTCACAGACACAGATATAATCACAGAATCAGACACAGATGCAAATAATAAATAAAAGCAGTAAAGGAAAGAACACACTAGGATTTTATACTGGTTCAGAGTTACCCTACATCCAGTCCCGCTCAAACGTACGAGTTTCTTATCAAAAATAATCTCCCAGATTACACCCTCGATTTCAAGGCCATGAGGTACACCCTCCTGTATTCGAGTCCAGGGCAAGCTCTCTTGATTTACCAGGCCACAAGATCACCTAATCGATTTCCAGGGAATAATCACACCCAATTGATTTCAAGGCTCAACCACACCTTTTACTCAACAGTTTGATTTATAAATAATCCTTTAACTCTGAATAGCACTGAGGTCTTATGGAGAGAGTGGCAGAGAATCAAACAAGAGATAATCAATTTTGATTCACTTGGTATTTCGGTAGAGTATAGTTTGGGGTTCTTTAGAATAAATGTGGAAGATGAAGAGAAGAGAAAACAAGTGAAATCTGATTAAAAATTCATTTAGAACTACTGGTATTTATAGGAAATCAACAGCCATATCTATTCGTGAAAGGATACGACGAATAGACACTTCTTTTGAAAATTTGAATTTTGAATTTAAAGGACACCATGTCGACATGGGGGGTTGAGGGATGTCGACATGCTCTAGGCAAAATTAATGATTTTGATTTTCTTATTAAAATTGGTTTCTATAATTTGTCAAAACGATTTCTAAACTTTGTACATATATCTGAATATAATTCAAACATATAAAAGAGTTTAGAAAGTAATTTTAATATATATAATCTTAATCTATAAAGTGATTTAAAATCTGAGTAAATAAATATTTTAAAGCTAAATATTTAAAACAAGAGATAGTTTAAAAACAGGGACAATTTTGAAATCAAAATTTTGAAAATGATAGAAATAGTTTTGAGGCTAAAATATTTCAAACAAGAGAGATGTCTTTTTGAAAAGAAGGTTTTGAAAACATTTAATATAAGAGATATATTTTTGAAAAACATTTTTATAAAATTAGTGGATATCAAAATAGGACCACTATATGTTCCACTAGATATTGTCGTGGGTTCCATCCCACTAGAGTTCCATCCCTTTAACAGGCTCGAAGTGGATTCCATTCCACGAATAAATTTCGAATAAAGATGTAAGTGCTTTCAAGAAGTTTTAACATAATTCTAGACTAACTACATTATCTTATACTATTTGAAATCTTGAACTCTTGATAACTTGATTTCTTGATACTCATGAGTCTTCAATCTTGATATCTTCAATCTTTAAATTCATCAGTCTTGTATCTCTATACTGTATAGTCTTCATTCTTGGTACCTGCATGTTTATATCCTGCATATACATATACATATCTAAACTATAATGTTAGTATTTATATTTTATAACAAGTCCTAAGGTTGTTGTCATTAAAACTATCCTTCTCAAGGACAAACAATCCTGGTATTTTCTAGAGATAAGAAGGAGCATGAGATGCACTTGAGAGAAGTTCTGGATGTACGAAGGAGGAATCAGTTAAGGGCTAAATTTTTGAAGTGACATTTTTGGAGGAATGAGGTTCAATTTCTAGGACATGTTGTATCTAGAGATGGGTTGGCCGTTGACCCAAGAAAGTTAGCAGGTGTGAAAGATTGGAAGTTTCAAAGAATTCTTTAGAAGTACGTAGTTTCTTGGGATTAACCGGGTTCTATTGGAATTTTATAAAGGACTTTGCAAAGATATCTGCACCGTGAAGAAGCTGATGAAAAAGAACTTGATTTATCTTGGAGTGTGGAATGTGAAGGAGCATTTATCAAGTTGACGAAGATGTTGATGAGTGTGTTATTTTTGGTTATCTCTGATGGTACCAGACCATTTACCATTTACATGGATGCTTTTGGTACTGGCCTTAGTGTTGTCTTGATCTAGGAAGGTAGGGTTGTAGCGCATGCGAGTCAGTAGCTGAAGAGGCAAAAGAAGAATTACCCTACACATGATTTGGAATTGGCTACAACTGTATTTGTCTTGAAATTATGGTGGCACTATTTGCTAGGAGAAAGGTTCGAGCTATTTGCGGGTCACAAGTCATTAAATTATTTATTCTCATATAAGGATTTAAAATTAAGACACTATAGGTGAATGGAATTCTTAGCATCTTATGTTTTTGGTATTGCTTATACCCTTCGAAAGGGTAATGTTGTGGTATGCACTGAGTAGGAAGCGTGCGACATTAAATGCTATGATATTAGAAATGAGTCGGGTTGAGTATATTTTAGGATTTGATTTTCGACCACCGACGGATATTACACCTGGATTATTGGCAACCTTAAGATCAAAGTTATGAGAGTGGATAGGATTGGTATGAATCAAAGTAAGGATGCAAAGTTGGTTGAGATTATGGATCAGCTTAAGAAAGATGAAAAATCAAGTAATTTGTAGCGATATACAAAAGATGGGAAAGGATATTTGAGGAGGGATGGAAGGCTGTATATGCCGAAGTTGAAAGAGCTAATCGATGAGGTGTTAGTAGAGTATCATCATTCAAGGATGACCATTTGTCCTAGTGGTGATAAAATTTAGAGGGATATAAAGAGAATTTATTATTAGCCAAGAATGACGAGAGATGCAGTGAGGTATGTGGCGAGATGTCTCACTCGCCAGAGATTTAAGGCAGAGCAAAGAAAACCAACTGGCATATTGATGCCTTTAGAAGTTCCATAGTAGAATTGGGAAAGTTTTTCAGTGGATTTCATAGATGGATTGCCAAGGAGTAGAAGAGATAATGAGAGTATTTGGGTAATGGTGGATCGACTGAAGAAGAGTGCACATTTCATTCCTGTAAAGAGTACGAAAACAACAGCACCTTTGGCTACATTAATTATATATTATCGAAGTGGTGAGATTGCATGGTATACCATTGAATATTATGAGTGATCGGGACCCACTCTTCATGAGTGAGTTCTAGAGGAACCTACAGGATAGATTTGGTATGGAATAAAGTTTGAGCACGGTATATCATTCGGAAATGGATGGATAGACCGCAAGGATGAATTGGGTGTTAGAGGATTTATTGAGATAGTGTATTCAAGATTTTTGAGGTGGTTGGGAAGATCATTTGCCCTTAGTGAAATTTGCATATAATGATAATTATCAGGCTACCATTAGAATGGAACCATTCGAAGCATTATAAGGAAGGCCATGTAAATCACCTTTATGTAGGTGGGAGTCAACAAATAAGGTAATATTTGGACCACAGATGATAACAGATACGTCAAAGAAGGCAGAATTGATAAGAAAAAGGATTAAGATGGCACATAGAAGTCGTATGTTGATAATAGGCGAAAAGAGTTAGAATTTGAATTTGCTGATCTTGTGTTTGTGGAGGTATTACCTTTAATACATGTGATGAGGTTTGGAAGTTCAAGAAATTTTGCACCAAGATTTGTTAGACATTTAAAGTGCTAGAGCATATTAGAGGATTAACTTATAAAGTAGAGTACCAGAAAGGATGGCTAGAGTTCATAATGTATTCCATGTATCACATTTGAGAAAATGTGTACATGTCTTGGCTATAGTAATACAGCCTGGTCAGTGAGAAAACGTAGAACTAAAGGATAAAGCAAATTCATCTAAATGACCTGCACAGATAGTGGAGCATAGAGTTCAAAGGTTGAGGAATAAAGTAATCAAGCTGGTAAAGGTGCAATGGGGAGATGATCTGACGGAGAGTACATGGGAGGCTGTGAAGAAAATACAGACTTCACATGTAACAATCCGAAATTTAAGCTATAATAATTAATTAACGAGTTAATTAAATAATAAAATAACTTTGTGAAATTATCAAAATTGAGCCACGAGAGTTGCACCATTGTGTCCGTGGTAATTTTCTGGTCAATTTCCATATATAGATTGTCAAAATCGGAGCTAAAACGAAGAAGTTACAAATTAAACAAGAAATGAAGAAGAAAAAAAGAAAAAAATAATAATAAAATAAATAGTTCAGGTCGACCCTAGGATCAACCTTCCCCATGGCTGGGTCGACCTATAGGTTGACCCTAGCATATGGTAGTTGATAGTAAGGTCAACCCGCCTTAGTGTTTTGGGACTTTAATTCGTCCAGATCAAACCGTGACGTGTTTTTTTGTTTTTATTCCATCTCGTGCGTCCGTGCTTCCATCCAACGGTTTCCATCGAGCCTATGACGTGGTTGCACCAGATTTAATCCTCAAATCCAACGGTTTGAGATCCACAAGTGACACTATAAATAAGACCATAGGCCTAGCTATTTTTCTCATTTATATTTTCTCCATCTGGGTTCATTGCCTGAGGCTGGACCTTAAAAGGAATATTTTTCCAAGGAGAAGATCTTTATAATTAAAATATTTTATACCCTAGAAGTGGATCCGGGAAGGCCAACGAAAAAAGCTAAGGACCACATGTGAGTGTTTAAGTAATTATTTTAGATTTTTAAGTAATTTAAAATAATACGGTTCTCAATAGTTGTAGTTTTTCTGCAATTTTGAGACCGCTTTTATATAAGTTGTTTATAGTTAATTTTTAAAGTACTTTTCAATCTATTTTATTCAGCTATTTTTATTTAGCTATTTTATTCATTTATTTACGGTTATTTACTGTTATTTACAGTTATTTGAATTTTATTTACATTCGTTTTACGTTAGAATTCAGCTTATAAATTCTAGATCTTTTTATTCTTTTTTACGCGAATAAAAATAATAAAAAGAGGATAATTCATTAATATGGACTAAATTATAGAAACACTAAATTTATATAAAATTTGATGTAAATAAGAAGAACTGTAATAGAAAGAATATAGACTGAAATAGGAAAATTTGACATTTGCAAGCATATTTATAACTAGAAGTTATAATTAAAAAGACAAGATAAAAGAGAAATTATAACGTAGATTATAATTAAATAGAAAGAACAGAAAAGGCTTATTTTAAGACTTAGAGTTAAGTTAATAAGAAAATATAGCGGAGTTAATAGAAGAGGCTTATTTTGAAGACTTAGAATAAGTTAATAAGCAAATAGAGCAGAATTAACAGAAGATGCTTATTTAAAAGACTTATAGTAAGTTAATAAGCAAAGATAGAAGTAGGACCCATACTGGCAGCATTCCCCTTCAGTCAGGAACTGATGGTCTCACAATAGATTAGGTGGGGCTGGGACACGCTTATGCTGAAGTAATGGTAAATAAGAGGTCAATAGATAGAAGCTCAAATCAGGGGATTTGGGAAAGGGGCGCAACTAGATTTGTTTATTAGGACCCGTACCGGTAGCATTTCCCTATCAGACCAGGACTGATGGTCTCAAAATAGATCAGGTGAGGCTGGACACGCTTATGCTAAAGTAATGGTAAATAAGAGGTCAAAAGATGGAGCAACAGATAGTGCGAGCCAACGGTGGCCGAGCGTGCGGCCTCGGTATAGGGATATAAGTCGCTATTGAGTTCCAAAGCGCTAAACATGTGTCTTTTTGCTGTGGGACCCACATGATGGGACTAGCTCATAGTGGCACAACAGAGATAGAAGGCCGATCAAAGGGTAGAATTAGGACTTCAGCCTAATTATAGTAGGACTAGGATTTCAACCTAATCAAAGCAGCAATCTAAGACAAGTGCAAACAATTGAAATAACCAAAGCAAACAGTTAAACAGTATTTTATTTCAGCTTTATCTTTTCCTTTATTTTCTTTTATACTAGAACTGTTGCTAAGTCTATTATCTTTATCTTGCTTAAAAATACTAGTAATTACTTCCACTCACTAGGCTTTTAGCCTGACCGACTCCTCTATTTTCCTCTTTTTCCTCCCCATAGGCCAGCAGAGGCAGGGACAGTAGATTTAGGATTTTCTTAGAGATTCAACTACGAAGTTTTTCTCCATGTATTCTTCTCCCTTTCAGTTTTTATTTCATTAGGACATGATGTACTGGTACTCTTGAGGGGGATGGTTTTATTTATGTACTCTGATATTATGACTGAGATGGTATTTTTCATGAGACATATGTATTTGGTATTTTGAGACATATTTTGGTTATGAAAGTTTTAATTTTTAATGAGTTACTATTTCCACTGTTTTATTTATTTGTCTTGTGAATCTTAGTCTCTGTAAAGTTTTAGCTATATCTATAACGCACCACATCTTTTAGTGTGCCCTTTTGGGTATACTAAGGGGTGTGGGGGTGTTTCATCACATCCTGAACTCTTTATGTTTATGTTCTTCTAGGTATACTAAGGGGTGTGGGGTGTTTCATCACATCCTTAACTCTTTATGGGTACGTTCTTCTGGTTGGTATGATTTGTTAGAAAATAGGTTTTGATTGCTTAAATTGGATGTTAGAGCTTGTTTGTGATATTTATTGGATGCTATGCTATGTACTATTTCTTATACCGCTAAAGTTGCATTCATATAGAACTGCCATTTTTATACTAGGGTTGTTATGCATCATGCCTTATATGACATACTCTTGCATTCATATGTGGTGCATTTATCACATTTGTTGCATTATGCTAGATTTATACATGTTAGCATGATCAAACTCATTATATGCCATGTTTGAATTGCTAATACTTTGACTAGGACCTATGTATATGTTTGAAATGACTTTAATGTAAATGGTTGCTTTGTTTGAGTTGTTATGTACATCCACGAATGACATGGGTATGTAAACGAAAGAGTGAGCACCTATTACATTTTTTATTCCTTTCGAATTTCGGAACGAAATTCTTTTAAAGTGAGAGCACCTTTTATACTACCCTGAAGTTTTTTTATATAACATAAATAATGGTGATAAATAATAATAAATAAATTTGAAATTTTATTGGAGGGTATTTTGGTAAATTTCAATAGAAGGGTAAAATGACAATTTTTACTAGTAGTTGAATAATAGGAGTCGCACCACTATGTAGCTCTTGTTTTTTGGTCGAGATAGAGCATTTATTTGTTTAAATCGGACGTCATATAATTGAGATATCTTTGATTTAATAAAGTGGGTTGGATTTTCGAGCAGCGGGCCCAATTAGGCTGAATTGGGCTGGGTTTGAAATTCAAATTCAAAAATTTAGAACACCATTTCAGTTTTTCCTTCTAAAGCCTGTTTTAAAATAAGGTACATACATCTCTTACTCATTTCTAAAAACCATCGAAAACCATCTTCTTCCTCCTTCCTTCATCTTACCATCAAACTCTAATTTTTTAGCTAAAATTGATGAGACAAAGTGTGCTAGAATCATAGCAAGGCTCTATAACATCTGGAGTAGGAATCAGAGGCTATTACGGAGATTTTGTTTTTTAGAAATTTAGGACAGTGGAGGAATTGGGTTCTTTGGCTCAAGAATGATGAGCATGGCTTCTCCGATTCTTGTATAATGCTTTGATAAAAAGATGGTTTGGGGCTAATGTAAAATATAAATTTGATGTATATTAATATGAAAGTAGGGCTAGAAAGTAAATAGGATAAAAGGACGTAGTTTATTTCGAAATATTAACAAAAGCAATTTTGATGCCAATTTTGTATTGAAACTTGATATAATCCCAATTTAATGTATACATACATATTAGGACCTTAGGAACTTACTAACTAGTGTATATATGATGAATTGCCCTTAGAAACAATAAAAAACTAGAAGAGATGAAATCAGGAAACTAAAATATACAAATTAACTTTGAAAACCCATATATGTGTTGTGCACCGGTGGGTGCACATTGGTCCAAAGATAGACGGCCTAGATTTGGTATTTTGGGCTTTTAAATGCCTAAATCGAGGTGCGTTGTTTCAATATTTTGCATGGTGTTGTCTAGCGACTATATCAAGATGACTTGACACATATGGCTGCTGTTTGGATGAGTAGTTTGATGATAGAAAAGATATATGGACGTCAAAATGTTGCTTTAGGAATGATAGGAGAATATTCGAATCATTTATGGAAGTATAGCTTGAGGAGGATTAAGTATGGATGTAGTGTATTAAGATTTGGACAAACAGACATGTATGTAAAACTTAGACTATAACGGTGAGATACGAATTTTATATGTATGGCTTTGAATAGCGTAGTTTAATGATGTATTGTATATGACTATAGGCGATAAACGAATGCCTGGACTTTATAGCACACATAGCGGGTTCTTGATTCATAGTATTGACGAGCATTCTTTTATAGGGGAACGGGGCTTGTCCAGCAGTTTTTGGTATGGGCAAAAGTTGACCTGTAGCGACATGGCAAGCCAAGGCGTGAGTCCAGTTCGTACTATTCTTTATCGCAGGTGGCGAGACCGGATATTGGTTATAGACATGTAATCATTTATTGCAGGCGGCGAGATTGGGTTATGTAGATGTGAAATCCTTTACCATAGGTGGCAAGACCAGATTTCATATAGGAGATCCTTTACCGTAGGTGTTCGGGACCGAATCAATTTTAGTTAGTATAATATCATTTTATAGCACGGTGCAGGCGGGTCCAAAAGTTATTATACTTAGACTTAAATCATGTCATTATCACATTAGTAAATAAGTCTTATATTAGCTTTACTTACTCAGACATATGTCTGACCCAGTTTTATATTTCCTTTATCGATATTATTCAGATTAATGGAAGCTAGAGACATGATGGACCAAATGGCATGATATGTATATATTTTAAATATTATATGTAAATGTTGTGCACAATCTATATCTTACAAACATGATGTGACAATGTGTGTATGGGGTTGAATTGGTTTGGATTAGACATACTTATGTTATGGTATCAGATATGTAATTAAACACACACACACACACACACACATATATATATATGTATATGTATATGATATTTTGTGTAACCGTTCGTTGTGAAAATCTGAAAGCTATTAATGAGTTTAGTTTTTGTCTTATGCTCTCTCTATATATCAATGCATCATCACCCAACAACTCGCTGTTTTGAGACTTCGTTGTGGGGTTACAGGGTTTGGAAATGGCGGGTTCTTACATAGAGGATTTGGATTTATTGAAATGTTTTCATACATCTAACAAATATAAGACTTTGGAAAGGGTAAGTGAAGAACCAATGGCAATTTCTTTGCTAAATCTTAAGCTTGGCAAATAAAAAAAGGCTAATTTTGATAAAGCAAGAGAGGTGACAAGTAAAATACATGGTCGGAGGTGCATTGTCACACCATATATAATGGATACATATGTCTTAAATGTGGTAGCCAATGTGGAAAATACTATTAATATTGTTGAAAGTGAGATACTAGATAATGTGGCAGATTTAGGCGTTCCAAATGGGGTATACGTATCGAATGAAATGGATACTCCATTGATCTGGAAAATGCAGTGGAAGTTAATGAAAATGGCATAATCATGGAAGAAATGGCTATTGATAATATATATAGAAGGAAAGGTTTGAGGAATCTAGTTTGCAAAGATAGTATAGAGAAGGGGGTTGGTTTCGTTCATGATGTGCCAGAAAGGGTAGAGGTGGGTTTTTTGAGTAAGAAAGGTATAGCAAGGGGAGCCGTTGACACTATTGTGGAGAGAGATCTCTCACGCAGTATGCTAGGTAGAGGGGATGTCGTGGGTAGGTTAGGGCACGTCAGGACAGAGCTATGTTTTGAGGTGGTAGCGTAGGACTTTTTGAGTTTGGATTCGAAATCGGACATCGACAAAACTGCAGGCACAAAGCGCACCACTAGGCGAAAATCATCATAACTAGGATGCTAGGTTAGGATGAGCACATGGCTTTTGGTGCTTTCCCTACAGCTGCAGGCTTTAGCCAAGGTTTGGTTGCTCATTTAGGTAGCACTGATTGTTCTACTGTTTTGAACAATTTACCTACCAGTTCTATGATTGATTTAGCTATGAGGACATGATTTAATTTTGATGCAGACCATTTCGATATAGAGTACATTAGAACCAAGGAACTTAGAAGGGTCCAACCGCTTAGATTATGAGATACATTAGTTTGAATGTTAGGGGTTAAATGATATTAGAAAATGCAACAGAATTAGTTCTTTTTTAAAAGATAACAACATTAATATAGCTTTGTTACAAGAAACTAAAATAGAATTCCCAAACTACCGCTTTTATTGAAATTTAGGGGGTTTCTATCTTAGTAACTGGGCATGTCTCCCTGTTAAGGGTAGCTGTGGAGGTTTACTTGTAGGTTGGAAGCAAAACCGTGTTAAGCTTATTTAATTGATTTTTAACGTTTCCTTGATGCATCTTATTTTGTCCAATTTTAGCAGTGACTCCCTTTTAAATGTAACTAATGTTTATGGACCATAAAATAAGATTGATAGGAGGGTTCTTTGGCAAGAGTGTCGAGAGTTCAGATCCCGTACTATTAGTCTATGGGTAGTAGGGGATATTTCAACATAACAATATTTCTAGGGGAGCGCTCGCCTAGAGAAGGTAACATTTCTACTATGGAGGAGTTCAACCAGTTTATTATCCACGGTAATCTGATTGAATTACCACTATCTAATAGGTGCTTCACTTGGTCGAACTCTAGGGATGCTCCTTCAATGGCGTTCCTGGACCATTTCTTCATTAGCAAAGAAATGGAGGATAGGTTCTCAGTTTTGCATATTAGAGAGCTTCCAACTATGTACTTTAACCACTATTCCATTATCCTCTTTTGTGAGAACCACTTTCTAATCCATAGAACTTTTAGATTCAAAAAGATGTGGCTGTTAGAAAGTAATTTTACTAGATTAGTTTCTAATAAATGACTCTCTATGAGTAGCAATAGTATTAGATATTCTGGAAATATAGCTAAGGTTTTTATCAGGAAGCTTTGAGACCTTAGAATGTTCCCTTGAAAATGGAGCAAAGACATCTTTCGCATTATTAAGATTTAAAAAGAAAATTACTTTCAAAAATTCTAAAATTAAACAAATTTGAAGAAACTAGAACCTTATACCTTTCAGAACAAAATATTCTTCTAAACCTTAAAGAAGAACTAGACAAAGTTGTTATGCAAGTGGAAATAATGTGAAACAAAGGTCCCGTGTCAAGTGAATGGACGAGGGGGACAAGACTACCAAATTTTTTTCACAAAATAGCTAATATACGCAAGCGTATTAACTTTTTAAACTCCCTGCTTATTAAAAATGTGGAAATTTCTAACCCATATAAGCTTAATAACGCCTTCACTAACTACTATAAAGATACTTTTGGATCTAACAGAGGGCGTAGAATTGAAGCTAGGTGGAAAGACTCATATCCTGCTAATACTAGGATTGCTCTAGGGGATTTGGATGTTCCATTCTCAAAAGAGGAGATCATTAGGGCTATTGATGATATATCAAGCGATAAATCCCACAGATCGGATGGATTTTCAAATCTATTTTACAAGAAGTTTTAGCATGTTATAAAATATGACATAATTAAAATGTTTAACGAATTTTATAATGGCAACTTACAACTAGGAAGATTTTAAATTGCTATTGTACTTCTTCTTCACAAGAAAGTGGATGCAAAAAAGCCCAAGGACTTTAGGCCAATATCGTTAATAAACCATTCACTTAAAACAATTTCAAATGTCTAAGCATATAGGTTAACTACTAAAATGTAAATTTTAATCAACATTATGCAATCCGCTTTTATTAAAGGTAGAAATATCATGGATTGAGTCGGTGTTATCCAAGAATTTATAAATCATTACTGTAAAAATAATACCATATGTGCTCTTTTAGTATTTGATTTTGCAAAAGCTTTTGATTCAATTGATTGGAATTTTCTGAAAGATTTACCATGACTAGGAGTTTTAGTCATAGATGTGTTGATTGGATTACAATATTGCTCAAAACCGAAAACTCCGGTATAATGGTTAACCTATGCAGTTAAAGCACCCTACCGCTCCATAGCATTTGAGGTGCGAAAAGTTGTAGCGGAGATATATCGAGGATATATCAGGATATAGCGGAGGACTTTAAAAAGAGGAATGATGAACATTCTACATTAAAAAGAGGAACAAATATAACTTATTATTTCCCACCAAGCAAAACAAGTTATCATAAGTGGAAATTAGGTCGAAGGGCTTTTATTTTCAAGGTAATTAGTTTTAAGGACAACACTTTTGAATAATTAGTTTTAAGGACAATTTACAGGATAATGATAAATTCATTTATATTTTTAAGTTATATAGTAAAATGATAAATCCTTTTAGCATTATTTCTGTATAACTGAAAATGAAATTTTTTTTTATCTTTTTCCAGTAAAATGTCCTTAAAACTAATTTTTTAAAAGTAGCGTCCTTAAAACTTATTACCCACACAAATAAGCCCTTGAAGTGAAAATCCCCTTATCATAAAGTAAAGATAAACAAAGTTGACACTTAAAAAGTTAGAACTAGTTATAATAACCAACAACGTATATCATTGTTACATCAACTTTAAAGTTACCATAAAACTTAAAAGCAAGACATCAAGCAAAATGCTTATTTATAGGAAAGGGGATATAGCAGGGCAACAAAATCGGGGATATAGCGGATTATTACCACAATATCGGGGATAATAGCGGATCCGCTATATTGGGCCGCTTTATAGAAATATCATTGTGCCAAAAGTCCGCTACGGGATATATCGGGGCAATATCAGGGAATTGACTGCACAGTGGTTAACTATGTTCTAAGAAATAAAATTCAATCTAAATGCGGTCTTAAACAAGGTGACCATTTATTACCTTTACTGTTGGCGATGAATGTTTCACTAGGATAATTAAATTAGCTATTACAAATGGTGCTCTTGCCATTGTTGATAATGACATCACCAATGAAAGCCTTTTGATTCTTTAGTATGCTAATGACACCATGCTTTTCACTTCTCACTTACCTCGACACATTACGACACTTAAATTTATTTTTTATAGTTTTGAAATGCTTTCGAGCCTTAAGATCAATTATGAAAAGAGTTCAGGTCTAGTCTTAAACGATGTACAAACATCTTGTTGCAAATGGTATTAACTGTAAACTATGAAATTTCCTATTCATTACTTAGGTTTTATGATTAGACCAACTAAGCCAAAAAAGGAAGATTGGAAAATAATAATTGATAAAGTTAATTGAAAGTTATCTACTTGGAATCATTGATTTGGCAGAATCATTCAAATAAACTCTCCCGACCTACTGGATGTCTTTTTATCTATTCCCTAAAATGGGTAATTGATAAAATATATATTATCAAAAGAAACTTCCTTTGGGGTAGGGATAGTTCCTATAGTAAAACTATCTTATTAATTGGAAAATGGTTTGTAAATCCAAAGAGGAGTGGGACTAGGAATTATAAATTTGAAAAAATTTAAACATGTCACTATTAGGCAAATGGCTTTGAACATTTAATAATAATAACCTAAACTTTATTTGGAAAGATATTATTTTGAATCTATTTTATGGCAGTTCTTATAAACTCCACTATGTCACTACTAATCCCAACAAAATTTCTCACTTCTGGAGATCCATCCAAAAAAATTAATATTTTTAACCTCGGGATTAAGAACATAATTCATTTAGGCAATAACACATCATTTTGGCATGACTGCTGGATTACCGTTCTATATCTTAAAGTTGAGTTCAAAGAGCTTTATGATATTTGTAATTTTAAAAATTCCTTAATTTCGAAAGGTTATAATCCTCATAATGGTTATGCATGAAACTTTAATTCAACCATGTGCTTGATGGCATTACCTTAACCCAATTTGCTATACTTTGTGCCAAGCTAGAGTATTATAACTTAGTTGACGAAAGTGACATTAAAATCTAGTGTTCGGATAATAGCAATGCATACTCCTCAAACTCAATTTACAAATTTTAAAACTTATCGGGAACTAAACCGTATATTTTCAAACGTGTCTAGAAAGTCGTGGCCCCATCTAAAGCTAAGATGCATATGTGGTTAATCCTACATAATAAACTAAATACACTTGAATTTTTAAAGAAAAATGATTTGCTTATAGATAAAGAATGTGTCTTCTACAACCATAAATCTAGAAAACGTAACCACCTATATTACAAGTGTTCCTTAACTAATTCCATCCTTGTACACACTCTTAAAATCTTTAACATCAACATGAAAAACTACAATTTTGATTGTGATTCGTACCGGAATAATTTAGAAATCGGTATGCTAAGGACTACAGAATTTTACTTGATTGAAAGGAAACAACATTTGTTTAATAGTGTTAATGTTCCATCTGATAACCTAATTTACACCATAACACTTTTTATTTATAATCGGGTTTCAAATCCTAGCTACAAATTATCTACAAGGGTATCCTTTAGGGACCTTATTAAAAAGGTAAAAGGATGTATCAATATCTAGAAGTCCATAATTAATTTAAACAATAGGAGACCTAACATAACCTTAATGAATGACTCAGTAAACAATTCAATCGAAGATAATATCTGACCGCTTTGCTTCTGATTGAAAACTAATCCCATAGTGCTTTGGCCTCTTTTTCTTGTCTCACACATATATGTATATAAAACTTTAATTATATACATATACATATACATACATACATACATACATACATACACACATACATACATATATATATCTGTGTGCCCGTCTCACATTTTCATTAATTTTTTTATATATAGTGGTTGTTAAGTACCAAACTACATACCCTATCGGTGAGGGGATACTGGATTGTTGTGACTGATTAACATTTAGGAGCTTATCATGCTTCGGGCTTCCCACGAAGTTTTGCAGAGGGAGTGCAGCTATAGCCTTCTTTTGAGCTATTTTCTGTCATTAATAACTATTATTTTGATTAATACCGCTAGAGAGACATCTTGTACTTACGTTACTTTAGTACATTTCATTTATTTTTTTGTGTAGTAGTAGGATTGGGGAGGGTAATTTTTATTCTTTCTTCTTGTACGAAGTGTTTTTGCTATCTGTCAGCCTTGTTGGCAGCTCCTTTTTTAATTGTATAATAAAACTACATGAGTGCACTCCTCCATGGGAGGATCACTCATTTCTCTTAAAAAACTCTTAATAATAATAATTAATTAATTATGAAATATAATCAAGGTTTTATAATGATAGATAAATGATATCTCTAGTATTGGTGCAAGATTTCTGAGAAGCATTTGATTAACCAATAAGAATTAGACAAAGATATTGGTTTGGTAAAAAGTTATTACTTTTATGGAAAATAAATCGGTTATAATATTTATAATAATGACGTTTTAAACGTGCGATTGCTATTACCAACATACTATATATATATATATATATATTTATCAATTTGTGATAGATTTGAGTTTTTCAACTAATGATAGCTTTTAAATGTTAAGGATGTGATAGCATCATATCTTCAACATGCGATAGCTATGCATATGTCAACATGCGATATCTTTGTGTTTTCAATATGCGATAGCTCTTAAAATTTAAAGATGCGATAGCTATGTATTTGTCAACATGCGATAGATTTATTTTCTCAACTTTTGAAAGCTATAAAATTTTGAGATAACCAGTAGTAGCTTCATGTTTTCAACTTGCGATAGCAATATATTCTTCAACATACTATAGCTTGTTTGGTGGGCATCCGATAACTTGTTTGTTTGACATAAGATAGCTTGACTTGGTTAATATACAATAGGTTTGTCAACATGCGATTCGTGTAGTGTAGACATGCGATAGTTATGATTTACTTGATATGCGACAGCCTATGTTTTTGATGCGCGATAGCATGAGATTTTGATGTGCAATAGCACAAGTCTTCAACGTGCGATGGCATGCATTTTTGAAAAGATAGATTGTTTATTTTATGACACTTGATAACTTTTGACTATATTTGGGCTATGTTTTCCTTAAATAAAAATAAAGTTTTTGTTAAATATTTTGAGAAGGTTTTAAAAGGAATGAATATATTTATTAGAGCATTTTTAAAGAGTTTTTGTGAAGGAAGCATTACTTAAGTATAGTAATTTTTGTGTATGAAATGGCAATCATATGAACATATATTTGTGTTAGATGAAGTTATTATATGTTCAATTGTGCATCTTGATTAGCTAATATTGTACATGATTATTTGTTAAAATGCCCATTTAAATGTTATATGCTATCACCCAAAATTTATAACTTTGGGGATTTAGGAACCGACGAACGTTTAGGGATATTCCAGCAACAGAAATGGTCAGGCTTTAACTCTCGAGTGTGTAGAATTATATCTAGGAGATTATGAAAATATAATTGTGTTAGGATGCCTAAACATATCAAAAGACATGATTTATTGACATTTTAAAACCAGATTTAAGGTGGAGACTAGGGCAGGGTCATGCCGTACATTCAACCATTAAGCCCTCGATTGGTTAGGTCTATGATTGTAATATCCCCTACTTTGAGGCCCGAAGCTAATCGCTATAGATGCTGTAGTCATCTACAGTATTAACTTCCGGTGACAAAATACGGTAATGTTATTGGTATCCATAATATCAAAAGCACATGAATATGAAATAAAATCAACACAGATTTTAAAAACATCTTTTCTGATAATTACAAATCAATATTTCATATTCAATTACATAATCACAACATGATTCCCAGGTTTTGGTCAAATATAATGATCACAAATTACACCAAGAGCGACATATGAAGATGCCCCCATGGATGATCAGAGTACAAAATAGACATATCAGTCATAAATACATCACAGCAAAAATAATACCAAATAGCTCCTACATAGCTAGCTTTGCCTCCTGCACATCTTCGGAAGCTTATTCATCCAACCTACTAAACTTGAAAATCCTTAACTCTCAATCTACTCAAATCAAATTTTGAGCACCAGAGAGATTAAGGAGAAAATATAACCTTCGAGTCAGACATAAAGCCCGGTGTGAATAACACTATTACATCTTGATTTACTGATATAAGTGAGACAAAGCCGCTTAGCGGAAAATGTTTCCCCTCACTAATATCCTTTTAAAAGCATATCTTTTGTAAACCAATTCCTGTAGTCAAAATGATTATAACAATAATAGCAAATACATATATGCATAATAATTGGGAAATCAATGAACTATCTGTCCACACTATAGTTTTATTTGGCTAACTATTAACTATTGGCTGGCTCGAGCCTACCAGACATAATCAATAATCTAACTTTTGTTAGACACAATACTGGGCTGGCTGCCCTTAATTTTCTTCTTCTAAGGTCAACTGAACCTAATGGTTTTGTGGGCTCACCAATAACCTATCTTTACTCTTCATATTCCCTTTTGTGCGTAACATTATTTTAGTCCCTTCTGTGACAAAGCCCTACACACTGGAATTTTAGACTTATATTAGCTAGCGGCTATTGGCTAAAGCATAGGGCGCGACGCTACACATGTCTCATCTGATCTTCTAATATCCGAGTCATAAACTTAGGGTTAGCTACCCTATTCAACTTTCATTTCCTGTCATATACTTAGGGTTAACAACCCTATTACAATTTCATTTCCTTGTAAGCAATCTTTGTAAATGATTTACCCCTGAAATCATAACTTTATAAAGCAAGGAAATCATACTCTTTCCTTTACTCAAAGTACTTATGCCATGATATATGCTTTACACAAAACAATGTTGATGAAATATTTTCAATGGGATTATCTATCCCTTCATAATAAGTTAAAACCACTTTTTAAATTATAAAGCTTTAGGCTACGAGGCCAAAACAATACCTTCAAAACCTTTGTTTAAACCTTAAACAATCCCTTTCGAATTCATTGAAAGTACCCCTTTCAAAATAAGTTAACTACTTTAACCTTGAAACACTAGGCCGAAAGGCCCAAAATATACCTTTTGAATTATTGATAATATGCCTTCGAAATCATATCTTGAAAACCTTAGACATCCCCTTTCGAAACCATTTAAACTTTTTTTCGAAAGCATTGGAAATCTTCCATTCAAACACTTAAAATATTCCTTTCGAAAACATTGTGGACCTCCCCTTTGAAACACTTATAACATACCATTCGAAAGCATTTGGATTCAAGAAAGGGTTTGTGAAAACATTGCTTCGAAACCATTTAAACTCATTCCTTTCGAAACCATTTGGTTAACATAAATTATAACTATTAGGTCATAGAAAACTGGGGTGAAAGCATTGCTTTCGAAAGTTTTAATCCCAAGTAAAAGAAACAGGATGGTTTCAAAACCCACTCTTTCGAAACCATTGCCGCCAGAACCATTTGGAAGCGGCTATACTACCCTTTCGAAAGCATTGAGAAGGCGGCATCAAAGTAAAAGGTGAAAGCACCTTTTTGAATAAGAAAAGCAGCATTAACTAGTTCGAAATGTAAGAATACGGCAGCATGGGTATCGAATAGGTTCAATGCGGCTATCCTTTCGAAAGATTCTTCTAAAACAAAAGTAAGCGACAACTCATTTGAAAGCTCCTTTCTAAAAACAAAGGCAAGTTGATTGATTCGAAATCTAATATAGTTGGCTTCAACTCCCTTGAAAGCGTCATTTATAAACATAAGTAATTTAAAGTTAATAAGAATAGCTTCTACCTGTTCGAAAGCATTGTTTCAACAAGATCCTTTCCGCCTTTCTCCAATGCACTACGTATCAATTGCTTGATACCATGTGCATTGGTTTCGAATGGGTTCTTTAGCGGAGGTATGGTGTCGAAAGCTAGCATAGAAGTGGCGAAGTAGTAAATCCAAACAAACTGATTTTTAGCCTTTAAAAGAAATTTCTTTTCACCTAACTTGCCTTATTTGTCAAAATGTAATTGGTTGCCATTCTTTATCAATATCCTTTTCTAAAAGTGCTGCCGAATTTTGAATTATCAATTAAAATTTTTTAACAAATAAGCCCTTCTCCTTGATAAAATATATAAAACATTTAAATCCCTTAACTTAAATAATTTAATAACTATAATAAAATACATAGGAAAATTACCCAAAAATCATCATAATTCACTTTTAATATGTTTTCTAACATATTTAAATTTCAGACCCAAAATCGTTATATAGTTGCTTTAATTTATTTAAACCAAATATTAATTTTTTTCCTTCATATAAAATTCATAATAAATCCAAAACAACTTAGTAGATCATGAAATTTGAAACCCACTTCTAAAGTAATGTTATTGACCATATATCAAAAACGCAAGTCATTTGGATGTCATTTAATTGGTTTTTCCAATCTAAACTTATCATAAAATCTATATGAAATAATATAAATTATCAACAAGCATATATATCCATTTTAAAAAAATTAACATGGCATATTATTTGCAGAATAATTCGGATCCAACCTTGAAACCGAAATCATTAATAAAAATAAGATGTAAATCAAATTATTCACCTTAGCTTGGTGTTAAGAAGGTTAAGATTTGCTCTTTGAATAATTTTGTTCTGCTTTCTACTTGATTCCTAACTTATCTTCTTTTGATTCTTCTTAATGGTGGCCAGCCAAGCTCTTGGGGTTTTAGTTTTGTTTATGAATGTTGAAATGAATGAGAAATGAAGGTGTAATGATTTCGAATTTTCGCGTTCGAAAATCGACATCCATACTTTACATCGTACTCGAATGCCATAGATTCGACCGTTCAAATCCGAGTCGCCGGAGCTTATAACACACTTAAGTAAATAACACAGCGGAAGAAAAATAATAATACATTGATATACAATATCTGATACAATATCTGATACAATTCTGATACAACAGAGTGATACAATGAATATCAATATACATCAGAGATATGATACAACAAATAGCAGCGGAAAAGAAAACGATAACATCAGCAGCGGATAATCTCCATCTTCAAAGCACCAATCCAGTAATAGCTCGAACTCCCAATAACGATGCACAAAGATAAGCAAGTGTAGTCCATATCCAAAGACTGAACTAGCTCCAGACAATCTACTAAACCTGACTATCTGAAAAACCCAACTCTAGACTGCCCGTGTAGAAAAATTTTGAGCACCCAGAGTTTAGGAAAGAAACAATAAACTCCGGATCAGTCATGGGACTGGTGTGAGCAACAAAATAGTTTATCTTTAAAAACGAACAACAAAAGAATTTAAAGTCAATTCGCAATGCTTTTGGAAAATGAAACTACCATAAGGCCTCCCGCACACACACACAATGCAAACGCAGAATCGGAGTAGATTTCTCCTTATGATAGTCAAAGATGCTTGATACGCAATAACAACTCATTTGGTTTGATATTATTATTAGTGCATAGTGTAGAAAACATTTTCGAAAGTAGAATATCAATCTTAGCCAACATAGACATTTCAAACTATGCCTACTATAGCTACCATCCAAACAGTGGGGCGCCACCATAAGTAGATGGCAGGTTCTACAACTAAAACCGTACAAGGCTCGTATCGGATGAATGGATTTTCCAACAAATGGTCAGGCGAAGGAACTTCTCATTGCCACATGGAATCGCTTCTGGAAGGACGTCCCAAGAACCAAACCGTTCTCTGCCAAACAAGGCCGGCTACCCCCCTTCCCGGGGAATATACAAAACCTCAGATATGCCACCCCCGGTCCTTTGGGACCTTTAAACGAGAGCTCTCTAACCAACAACATCACACAATGAATAATATAGTGTGTCCACATGAGTAAGTATCTGGGCTCCATACCATGATACTACCCTTTTCCAAAAGGAATGGTCATACCGTAGGGAAGTTAACCCTGAAACCTTGCCGCACAATTCCTGTTTCGACCATTACCGGTTTGTGAGGTTCGACGAAGTCTCGTCCACAAAGCCACGCTTTGGTACAAAGCCATGCTTTGGGTCAAACAAATGATCAATCAATGATCATAAAGATAAATGATCGAACAAATGATCATATCACAAATGAACAAACACTGATCATCACACAGCAACACTCAGCATGTCACATTACCAAATTGGGAATATATCGCTAATAACTTTCAATTACATAACCTCTAAGATCGTACGTCTCAGAGAAGGGTGTTAAGCTAAGAGAATAAATTCTCCGCCACCAAACAGAAATGTATTTGAAAGAAATCGGCTTTATATCTCAAAGTGTAATGTCAGATATGTAACCATACAAGTCTGTTCCGGGTTCGAACAGAACCGAAGGCACTTCTTACGAAGCCCTTGCAATTCCGGGTATTCACAATCCCGTTCGGACTTCCCATCACAAAGGGTGATAAAATCTCTATATCGGGGCCAGTCGATGCAGAGACATTCGACGAGTTGTCCTTTCATTTTCGAAAATATCCGGTCTTCACCACCGGTCTTCAAATGCTATCCATATACGACGTATCACTATTCGGAATGGGTTATATGAAACAAATGTCTTTTCCCGGCTAACCCAAATAGTGAGCGCAATTATTAGAAATCATATGGATATTGGGGTCTCAGTTAAATCACAGCTTAAAACCCAAAACTTTTCATTCGAATGGTTAAAACAAATTACCATTTCCAAATCTTTAAACAAAAAGATTTATTTCACAAAGTTCACCCAGTTTCAACAAAAATCCATTCACAGATTTCAAAACAATTTCCATTTCAATTGGATTAACTCGTTAAATCTTTAAAACAAAGATTCAACTTATAGCTTTCAAAACAATTCCATTTCAAATGGTTTAAAAAAATCATCATTTTAAATCTGTTAAAAATAAATAGATTTAATTCATAGCTTTCAAAAAGAATTCATTCATAGCCTTTCAAAACATTTCAATTTCATTTTTAAATTTGAAACCTTTCAACACAAATTGGAAGTTCACTTCTTATATGAAAGCTGTTATTATTTGAAAACAAATAGTTTTCGTTTCTGAAAAATCCAATTATATTTGAACGAGTTAAAGCCCTTGAATTATATTCACATTCCAAAATCAATACTTTTAAAATAGTTTAACCCTTATATAACAGGTATAACATCTTTAATCCCTAGTTTCAAATCATAGAATTCAATTTCAAATCTTGAATTTAAATTTAAATCGGATAAATTTAAATTTCAAACTCAATCAAGTTACTCAAAATAAATTTCATCTTTGAAATTCCATTTCAAAAGCTTTTCACTTTAAAACCCAAATTTCCAACTTCAAAATCAATTGAAATTAAAATTTCAATTTCAAAACATTAAATTTAAATCATCTGTGACTTAACCGATTTCCACGTGAAATCTATATTTGTGTGTGTATAGTGTGGTCCAGGGGTTTAACACAGTAGTGCAACATCATTCAATCATCATAGATCAGAATACAGAAATATAGTTGATAAGCGATGTAAACTATAACGCTCATCTTCATTCACAGATCACAGATATATATATCACAGATAAGTAAATTACAGATCACAACATAAATCAGGATGTATCACAAAGCATCATAAATTAGGGATGTCAAACAAATCAAGTCATCCAATAGAATCCAAATATCCATAGGTAAGGTCAATTAATTATCTGATTAATTCAAATCAGATTAATTTCTTATGAATTTCTAATCCTGGTTAATTAACATTTATTAATTACAAATCATTCTAATTAATTATCCTTTAATCATTTATTAATTAACCATTAATAATAAATTGATTAACCTTTAATTATAATTCATAAACCTTTAATTATTTAATTCACCATTTAATTAATTATCATTAATTAATTACTTTAATTAATTATTTCTCAATTAATTATCATTCCTTAATCACCTTCAATAATTAATTAACCTTAAATTAATTATCCTCAAATTAATTACCTTAATTAATTAATCACGTTAATTAATTATTTCTTTAAATTAATTAACCTTTATTAATAAAATATCCTTAATTAATCGCATTAATTAATTAGCCATTAATTAATTATTGTTTTAATCACTTGAGTAATCAACCTTTAATTACATACATTAATTAAGCATCTTTTAATTTAAAGATAAACCATTTACTTAATTAATCACTCAATTGCCATTTAGATCTTATTTAATTAGAAGTAAGTTCTTTAAAACTTAACTAATCCCAAAATTTAAAAATAAAGCATTTATTATTTTTAAAAGAATTAACAAGAAGTTGTTTAAATTGTTTTAAATTTAAATTTGGAAAACCTTTTTTAAAACAAAAATTGTTTTAACATCAACCTGAGACCTCTTCGGGTCTCCACTCGACCCAAGTATCCAATTCCCCCGAGTCTTTGCAAATCACTCACCTGCTTCAAGTAATTACTACACTCGCACGAGACAAAACCCGAGATCATCGTTTCTTCCCCAAACCATCACAAATGCCAGATATAAGTGCACACGCGTGCACATGCACAGTTGACCGCCAGCGTTCTGATCGAGACGACGCCCACCACCAAGTCGACGACGACCATCTCGTCACGAATGATCACCCAGAACCACGAATTTCCCCGTAAATCAAAATCTGGCCTTCATTCGAAACTGAAACTCGAACCCATTGAACGAGAATGCCTTGCCGTCACGTCACACACCACCCGAGATCACGAAATTCCAGCCACACGATCGTCACCTCAACCTCTACCATCTCCCCAAACCTGATAGCACTCGATCAATCCTAGGCTGAGAACGAACTAAAGAAACCCGGTGTCTTAAAACTAGGTTTACAAGATAAAAACGATCGCCACCGTCTCCTCCTTCACCGATGCTACCTCCACTTATTTTTCCTACCTCCACCATAGGCTTCTCCACCCCCTCACACAACCCTACCTCCCTCAGTCCTGTCGATCGCCTGAAATTACCATGAACCCACTTTCAGTTCATCCCAGAATTTCTTCCCAAATCCCAAACTAAAAATTTTGATTCTTGTTTCAAAAATCATGTTTTTGCTTATGTATTTAGTTTATAATACTGATTTTATAAATTAACAAGTTTGGGTTTTTACTTTATTTTAATATGTACTGATGTTTTAATTTTCAGAGACAACAGGCTTCATTATGAATTTCATAAAAGTTTTAACCAATAATTCACGTTAAATCAACCAATATTTGTAACGACCCGTAAATTTCAACTGTTTTAATAACGTAATTAGTTGAAATTTTGTGAAATTTTAAACGATAAAATTTTGAAATAAAAATTTGATATTTGGAATGCGTCTAGTTAAACATAGCAACTGGTAAATTTTCATCCGAAAATATGAAAGTTTATTTCGCGCGTAAATTTACTTCAATTTAATCAGTTAAAAGCGATGAAAATAAAATATTTCCGAAACCTAAATATTTTTACAAAGAAAAATTCTAAAACATCTTCTGAGCAAGATTTCAGTTTGTCGTTTTTCCAAATTCGGACATCTTTGGCTCCGTCGATCTTATTTTTCAGCGTTTTTCTTGCATTTTCCGCCAGTAGAAAATTCGAATTTTTATAATTCAATCGTACCACTGATATCCATATGCCGTTTTAATCGTCTCGGCGTACTGACCTCCACAATATATTCATATTTGTGTTTCAGTGTCCGGTACGCGGCGGAACCCGCAAAACGGATAGCCGTATCGGTTACTAAATTTCAACGTTTTGATTTCTATGCCATTCACATATTTCCTTTTTGGTTTCTGACCTTTCGTTGCCCAATGTATAATACCAACAGTCTTTGGCATCTATTTCCAACGTTCTATTTGCACGCCTTTTGAAATTCCATCGGTTCAAAATATTGTTAGTCCTCATTCGTTCTTCCTCCATTATAATTCATTCCGTAAAGAAAGCAAACATAAAAGGCTACAGTAGCTTTCTTTACCCATTTCTTTTGAAATCCATCCTCCACTCACGTTTAAACCCTCCCCATCAGTTGCAAAATAGATGAAGTATGCAGCCCTTCACCATAGACAACCCAGCCCATCGTTTCCCTTCCCAAGCCTTCCCTTCCTCGTGCCTCTGCCGTGAGCAAACCCTCTCGACCTCATCACATATCCCATCACCTCCCCACGTCTCCTTCCTTCCTTATCCCTTCCTAACGGCAACCTTAACCAAAACATCATCTCCAACATCCGACCAGCTTCCACTGCCCTGTCTCCGCCACCTGAGCCGGCCTTTCCCCTCCTTCGTGCTCTGCCCCGAATTCCCACGTCTCCGACCTCACTTCCCATAACAGCCAAGACTTTCCCACCTTCCAAGACCGCCACTTTATCGCCAAAACCCCATCTGCACCTCTCACCTGCACGCTACCCTTCACTCGAAAGCGGTCCACCAACTTCCACCTCTGTACGCCACTGCTTCCCGGTTTTAGCTTCATCTTCTCCGACCGAGTGTATGTAACTATGTATATATTATATCTTATATAGGTGAGTGTATATATATATTCGTTAGTTATATATAAAGTTAGTTATGTGGTATCTGATATATATATATCGATTGATATGTATTTAAGTAAAGTAGGTTTATATAAACTTTATTTTAAATATTGATTTTTCTTAAGATATAACATTTATGTGGATTTGTATATATTGTTGTCTGTAGGATTTTGAGTAAGATATTTAGTAGTATTTGATTTTACATGCGTATTATAAGTATGATCTGTTATGGGAAAGTTATATATAAACTATAGTACAGATTGCAAAGAAAAATTATATTTTGTATAGATGAAGTTATAACTTGCTGTTGTCTCTAGTGTTGTAAAACCGTGGTTGCCAGTATTTATATTTATAAAGATCTTGATTTTAAAAATATATATATTATAAAGGTTGTTTTGGTATGTGTGTTTATTTTACATATAATATTATTTACAAATTAGGATATATGTTGTTCAAAATCTTCATATGTTTGCATGCGAGAGTATAATATGGATCTGGGAGTTTAACGTGTTCTGTTTTATATGTATTATATATAATTAAACATTGAAGATCTATATTTTAGGCAATGCGATATGTATGTGTTTCTAGATTTGTATATGAGTGTTATAAAAATTTAAATCTACAGTTAGTTTTGTATATCCTTTGACAAAGAAGTATCATATATCATATTATAATGTTTTATATATATATTTTATTGCTAGATACTGTAAGTTACCTAAGTGGGGGATGTAAGTTTATAAGGATGGTATGTGTTATATATACAATTGATAGGTATATATGTTATAACGATTTGCAATTTGCGTTGATATGAAGTTATATTAGTTATATATATTGTTATTACTTTGATCCTAAGTTCATATGGTTTATAAAGGTTTATATACATATGCGTGATTTAAAAACAAAATTTTTAATTGCATATATTATTTTAATATTTATTTAAAAAAAAAATTTAGTATTGATTTCAATGTAGTAAAAATGAATATATATATATATGTATGTATGTATGTATACTTCTATTTCCATCAAACTGATTCAATCTATTTCTTCGATCAGCTCCGTCGTTGGATTCGTGCCAATTTTGCTTTGCTTCGATTTGTCATTCAAATTTTAGCGTCTGGATCAGTATGAGGATCCGTGTCATCTTCTGTATTCTCTAGCCTCGAAAGGTGAGCAATCACTCACGATTAACGTTCTTTTATTTATTAAATTTGATTTCAATTGAAACGACAATTGAAATATGCTGCTAGTAAATTACACTGTTATATATGCTATTACCTGTATCAGTTTCACCTGTGACATCTGACACCATTATCTGTTAATTATTTATGCGATGATAATACAGTTTGGCTGATAATTGATTGATTGTTGATGTTTATATTGGACGTTAAATTGTTAATGTTAAAATGATAAATAGTAGGACATTGAACTTGATATAGGATAATTAAATGGTAAATTTGATTAACTGACATTTGTATAATATGACCCCTTTAACTGTTGAATTTATTGACACGTAGGATTTGTTTAATTACATTTTGAACCACTGAATGTTATGTTGTTAAATTGATGATGTATGAAATTGTAAATAGATGACAAGTGAAAAACCGTGATGTAATAATCTTTAATCTACATGAAATGATAGTGTAGATTCTAGAAATAATTATGTTAATTCGTACAAATAACAATGCGAATTAATACGGTTATTTCGGGATTATTTGAATTGATTATTGGATTGATATTGTTTGTTGTTATTACTTGTTTATTTACTTTGACACCATCCTAGTTATCACACTGCAAGTTCCCTTTGCTATGTTTTGATTTTTAATTGAATTGGAATCGGGTTGAAATGATAAATACCCAAATTGAACTTTGACCTAGGATAGAAAATTAAATAAAACCAATTGGTCAATAATTTGATTTAAAAAAAAGGATTTTATTTGAATAAATATTATGGTTTTGAAATGAAATTGAAATCTGAATTTTAATGAAAGGAAATTTTAATATTTAATAATCTGAAACAAATATTTACAATGTAATCGATGAAAGAATGTTGTTTAATTTGAAAAATGATTGAATTAAGTTTTAAATTATTAAACTTTGAAATGATTTAATAATTAAGTTTGAAATTGTAATTAAGTTGAAATTATTAAGCTTTGAAATTATTTAATAATTAAGTTTTGAATTATTTAATAATTAAATGAGATTTAACGATTTAATGATCAAATTGAATTGGATTCTTTAATAAGAAAAATTGAACTTTTGAATAAGTGAATCTTTACTTCGTAAATAATTGAAATTGAGTTTTCTTTATTATTTAAGTTTTTGGAAAATTATTTAAGTAAGTAAATAAGTGAAATTGAATTTCCTTAACAAGAAATAAAATGTGATTTATTGAAATTAATATAAGACTTGAAATTTAAAGAATTTGGTTTGACGAATTTAGTTTAATTCAAAATTGTAAGTTTTGATTTAATGAAGTTGAATTTAAATAATGGATTTAATGAATTGGAAATTTAATAGAAATTGTTTTGAATGGAAAATTTACTTAATGAATATTGAATGAAATCGATAAATAAATTTAAATTGATTTGAATGTTAAATTAAATTAATTTAAATGATTTCGGAATGAAATTTATATACGAATTTGAATCAATATTTGAATTGTTCTAAATAAAATTGAAATTGAATTATAAGCTTTTGAAATGATAATTTGGAAGTTTTGAAACGTAAATATTGGAAATTGATTTAGAAAGACAAATGAAGTGTTGATTTACGAATTCTAATCGAAATTGAAATTGATTTGGTTTTTGAAATATATAAACGACCAATCGGTGTAATAATTACGAAAGTTATTAAAGAGACCGGGATCGGTAATGGATATACTCTCTATCTAAACCGAAACCACTTTAATAACTATGCGAGGAGTGATGATCCAGAATGAAGTGGTTGGAATGATGTACGTGATGACTGAAGAAAGAGAACGATGATGGATAGCCTTGACACTTGTGTCAAATTGGAAATGACTAAAACAGGAGCTGTGCCGGGCCAATGGAGGATTAGCTACCTCAAGTGGACACACTTCTTCGAACTACTTATACTTGTTGTCGATTGGTGCACCCTTGATTTTGGGAGTGTTGTTTCACGGTGTTGCGGGCGCTGCGGCGTTGCGTTCTCACCAGTCCGGATCAGGCGAACGGTAGTATCACTACCTTGGGTATTGCCTCATGTGCCTTGTCATACTTGTATTCCATTTATGCGCGACCACTACGATTTTGATTTGTACCTTTAGTATATGGATTGCCCTCTGGTGACTTCCGGTTTTGGGGAAACTACGGTCTTGTACATGCTTTTGGGAATAAAAATGTGTTAAGGGTGGAATGGGCCATGACTTAACGCTATTTTGATATCTTTTTATATTACTGATAGACATTATCTACTTAGCGTACATTACTACCTAGTAGATAGTTTAACGGATCCTTAAAGGATGGTTATTCCAAACATCCTTTGAGTTACTTGTATTTCAATTGCTATTTCACTTGAGTTGGATTTATTGATATAAGAATGTTAATCCTGACTCGAGTGTCTTGTGTTTTGCTTTACGCTCGGGTCAGACTGAGTGGTTCAGCTTTCGAGACTCACCTTTGGAGTTGGAGCTTCGCTTGGAGATCCAGCTATCTATTCTGCTTTCAGTATTCGATGATTCCAGTGATGTATTCTGATTTGTATCTGATGTATCGTGTTACTCTTCAGTTGTATCTGGTTTAACTCTGATGTATCGTATTACTCTTCTGTTGTAAACTCTGATGTATTTTATATATTCATATAGTAGCTTCATGAACTACTATTTCTTTTATTTCCGCTGCAATTATTACTCTGTGTCTGTGTTCTGTGATTATTTATTTACTGTATATGTTCAGTTTTTCCAAATTTAAATTAACAACGCGGTATTTTGAGCAATTCAAATCCGGCATGAGTGTCTACCTATACACTTATAATGGATGCGAATGGTCCAAAATAACGGGTCGTTACAGTTGGTATCAGAGCTTTGGTAGCTCTAGGCAAAACTTAACATATCTGGTAAATATATTTACAGAATCACTCTCATTCGAGTTTCAATCTCTTCCTTCCGACTCGATTCTTTTGAATTTTGGAACGTTCCCTCGGTTCCGAAATTCATTCGTGTCCTTCACTATTCGTCTTCTTTCAATCCTAGAGCACCCCATAACTCCACTCTGAATGTTATCTATAATAGATCGGCGGTCTCGTCAATCTTCGAATGATTCGTAAAGGAGTAAAACTCCTTTATAATAGGCATCGATTTACCGGAGATTTCCGTATCCTCGGTTTACGATGCTATCTATCTCCTGCTATACCTGAATTCTATATCTCAAGATCGAATGTCGATTTACCTCGGAATTCTACACCGATCTTATTTTTGTAGTCACGGTCGACCCGGTTAAGGTTGCCCGCGATTTATACAAACTTATCCATAGCCTTACTTTGTTATTTAATTATCTCGTCTTTGTTTCAAACCTATCTTCGAATCGAAATTCTCTTTGATTTGAGTCTAAAAAAAAATTTTGAATCTCTATCCTTGCTTTGAAATCCATTATTGTATCTTTAAGTGAAGAAGTGTATTTGTAAATTAATATTAAAAATGTTTTAACATATGTTGTGTTGTTTGAGTTGTTGATGTTGATTTGGGTTTTCGATCGATTCGTCTGATCAACGCTATCGATAGGATTTCCAAAACACTTGAGCAGAGCAAACTGACACAATATCGTTTTCAAATTTGGTAAATAAAATAAAAGTTTTGTGTGATTATATTATATAAGTTTTCTGAAATTAAATTGTTAATGAATTTGTTGTCTGAAATAATAATATTTGACTTTTATTTTTTGTTTTGTAAACCATTGACTATTGCATAATATAAATAAATGAATTTATAAACTTGGTTATAAATTGATTGGAATTTGAAATGAATTTAATTCAGAAATTTGAGAATTTATTAGTTTCCGGTGATTTCGAACTTTGGTTTTTAAAATTTTAAAGTATATATTATTGAAAATATTTTCAAATAGAAATCGTTTTCAAAGAATTTTAAAATGTTGAAATCAGTACTCTTCTCTTTGTCGTTGGAAAATAATTTCGGTGATGGCGGCCGCATCATCGACATTCATTTTCGAGTTTCGAAGTGGAGATACCATTATGTAACTTTGCTACGGTTTTGTTTTGAAAAATATTTTGATTTGAATTTCTTCAGTATAATTTGATTTATATATATATATAGGTATCTTATTTTAAAAATTAATTTGATTTGATATAAATATATTATATATATCTCTAAATTGTTTAAAGTGAATCGGAAATCTAATTCTTAAATTTTGTTAAAGGATGATTTTAATTATAACTAAAACCAAAATTTGGAATAAATATTTAAACTTGAAAAATTGAATTTGGAAATTTTTATTTGTATATTGTTCAACTACATTCTAATACAACTTACCTAAATTATTCAGAAGTTGAATATGTAATTGGATAATATATAATATAAATTGAATTTATAAATAAAATTTGATTGGTTATAATAAATGTTATACACTTAAATTTTAATTATAAATGTTAATAGAGATAAATAGAATAATAAGATAATTGAAAAATAAATTTTGTTTTAAAGGTTAATTAATAAATTGAAATTAGATCAGCTTAATGAATACCTTGAATTAAGATCAATTATTGAATATTAATTGATTTAAAAATGAAACTTATATAATTAGAATTAACAGTTGAACTAACAAACTTAAATCGAATGACTATTTATTGATTTAATATAAATGGATTTAACCAAACTGAAAAGAAAGTGTAAATTAATTTAAATCGAAACTTTTATGTTTTAAATTAATTTATATTTGTTAAATATATGTAATAAGATATATTAAGTGGAACGAATTTAACAATAATTTGGAATAAAGAGGAATTTAATTGCTGAAAAAAAATATGATTATAATAAAAGACTATTCAAATTTATGGTTTTAGAAATTGTAAATTGAAGATAATTGGATAATAAGATAAAGAATTTAGAAATAGTTGAGATTGATTTTAGTGAAATCAAATGGATTAAATCAATTATTGAATATCAATTAATTTAAATTTGAATTTATATGGTTTAAATTAATTGTTATTTTGTATTTCAAATCTATTTTCTTTCTGGTTGTTTCTATTCTCCTACCTCGTTCCTTTTCGGGGACGAAAAGTTTTGAGTGGGGGAGAGTGTAACGACCCGTAAATTTCAACTGTTTTAATAACGTAATTAGTTGAAATTTTGTGAAATTTTAAACGATAAAATTTTGAAATAAAAATTTGATATTTGGAATGCGTCTAGTTAAACATAGCAACTGGTAAATTTTCATCCGAAAATATGAAAGTTTATTTCGCGCGTAAATTTACTTCAATTTAATCAGTTAAAAGCGATGAAAATAAAATATTTCCGAAACCTAAATATTTTTACAAAGAAAAATTCTAAAACATCTTCTGAGCAAGATTTCAGTTTGTCGTTTTTCCAAATTCGGACATCTTTGGCTCCGTCGATCTTATTTTTCAGCGTTTTTCTTGCATTTTCCGCCAGTAGAAAATTCGAATTTTTATAATTCAATCGTACCACTGATATCCATATGCCGTTTTAATCGTCTCGGCGTACTGACCTCCACAATATATTCATATTTGTGTTTCAGTGTCCGGTACGCGGCGGAACCCGCAAAACGGATAGCCGTATCGGTTACTAAATTTCAACGTTTTGATTTCTATGCCATTCACATATTTCCTTTTTGGTTTCTGACCTTTCGTTGCCCAATGTATAATACCAACAGTCTTTGGCATCTATTTCCAACGTTCTATTTGCACGCCTTTTGAAATTCCATCGGTTCAAAATATTGTTAGTCCTCATTCGTTCTTCCTCCATTATAATTCATTCCGTAAAGAAAGCAAACATAAAAGGCTACAGTAGCTTTCTTTACCCATTTCTTTTGAAATCCATCCTCCACTCACGTTTAAACCCTCCCCATCAGTTGCAAAATAGATGAAGTATGCAGCCCTTCACCATAGACAACCCAGCCCATCGTTTCCCTTCCCAAGCCTTCCCTTCCTCGTGCCTCTGCCGTGAGCAAACCCTCTCGACCTCATCACATATCCCATCACCTCCCCACGTCTCCTTCCTTCCTTCTCCCTTCCTAACGGCAACCTTAACCAAAACATCATCTCCAACATCCGACCAGCTTCCACTGCCCTGTCTCCGCCACCTGAGCCGGCCTTTCCCCTCCTTCGTGCTCTGCCCCGAATTCCCACGTCTCCGACCTCACTTCCCATAACAGCCAAGACTTTCCCACCTTCCAAGACCGCCACTTCATCGCCAAAACCCCATCTGCACCTCTCACCTGCACGCTACCCTTCACTCGAAAGCGGTCCACCAACTTCCACCTCTGTACGCCACTGCTTCCCGGTTTTAGCTTCATCTTCTCCGACCGAGTGTATGTAACTATGTATATATTATATCTTATATAGGTGAGTGTATATATATATTCGTTAGTTATATATAAAGTTAGTTATGTGGTATCTGATATATATATATCGATTGATATGTATTTAAGTAAAGTAGGTTTATATAAACTTTATTTTAAATATTGATTTTTCTTAAGATATAACATTTATGTGGATTTGTATATATTGTTGTCTGTAGGATTTTGAGTAAGATATTTAGTAGTATTTGATTTTACATGCGTATTATAAGTATGATCTGTTATGGGAAAGTTATATATAAACTATAGTACAGATTGCAAAGAAAAATTATATTTTGTATAGATGAAGTTATAACTTGCTGTTGTCTCTAGTGTTGTAAAACCGTGGTTGCCAGTATTTATATTTATAAAGATCTTGATTTTAAAAATATATATATTATAAAGGTTGTTTTGGTATGTGTGTTTATTTTACATATAATATTATTTACAAATTAGGATATATGTTGTTCAAAATCTTCATATGTTTGCATGCGAGAGTATAATATGGATCTGGGAGTTTAACGTGTTCTGTTTTATATGTATTATATATAATTAAACATTGAAGATCTATATTTTAGGCAATGCGATATGTATGTGTTTCTAGATTTGTATATGAGTGTTATAAAAATTTAAATCTACAGTTAGTTTTGTATATCCTTTGACAAAGAAGTATCATATATCATATTATAATGTTTTATATATATATTTTATTGCTAGATACTGTAAGTTACCTAAGTGGGGGATGTAAGTTTATAAGGATGGTATGTGTTATATATACAATTGATAGGTATATATGTTATAACGATTTGCAATTTGCGTTGATATGAAGTTATATTAGTTATATATATTGTTATTACTTTGATCCTAAGTTCATATGGTTTATAAAGGTTTATATACATATGCGTGATTTAAAAACAAAATTTTTAATTGCATATATTAATTTAATATTTATTTAAAAAAAAAAAATTTAGTATTGATTTCAATGTAGTAAAAATGAATATATATATATATATATATGTATGTATGTATGTATACTGCTATTTCCATCAAACTGATTCAATCTATTTCTTCGATCAGCTCCGTCATTGGATTCGTGCCAATTTTGCTTTGCTTCGATTTGTCATTCAAATTTTAGCGTCTGGTGAGCAATCACTCACGATTAACGTTCTTTTATTTATTAAATTTGATTTCAATTGAAACGACAATTGAAATATGCTGCTAGTAAATTACACTGTTATATATGCTATTACCTGTATCAGTTTCACCTGTGACATCTGACACCATTATCTGTTAATTATTTATGCGATGATAATACAGTTTGGCTGATAATTGATTGATTGTTGATGTTTATATTGGACGTTAAATTGTTAATGTTAAAATGATAAATAGTAGGACATTGAACTTGATATAGGATAATTAAATGGTAAATTTGATTAACTGACATTTGTATAATATGACCCCTTTAACTGTTGAATTTATTGACACGTAGGATTTGTTTAATTACATTTTGAACCACTGAATGTTATGTTGTTAAATTGATGATGTATGAAATTGTAAATAGATGACAAGTGAAAAACCATGATGTAATAATCTTTAATCTACATGAAATGATAGTGTAGATTCTAGAAATAATTATGTTAATTCGTACAAATAACAATGCGAATTAATACGGTTATTTCGGGATTATTTGAATTGATTATTGGATTGATATTGTTTGTTGTTATTACTTGTTTATTTACTTTGACACCATCCTAGTTATCACACTGCAAGTTCCCTTTGCTATTTTTTGATTTTTAATTGAATTGGAATCGGGTTGAAATGATAAATACCCAAATTGAACTTTGACCTAGGATAGAAAATTAAATAAAACCAATTGGTCAATAATTTGATTTAAAAAAAAAGGATTTTCTTTGAATAAATATTATGGTTTTGAAATGAAATTGAAATCTGAATTTTAATGAAAGGAAATTTTAATATTTAATAATCTGAAACAAATATTTACAATGTAATCGATGAAAGAATGTTGTTTAATTTGAAAAATGATTGAATTAAGTTTTAAATTATTAAACTTTGAAATGATTTAATAATTAAGTTTGAAATTGTAATTAAGTTGAAATTATTAAGCTTTGAAATTATTTAATAATTAAGTTTTGAATTATTTAATAATTAAATGAGATTTAACGATTTAATGATCAAATTGAATTGGATTCTTTAATAAGAAAAATTGAACTTTTGAATAAGTGAATCTTTACTTCGTAAATAATTGAAATTGAGTTTTCTTTATTATTTAAGTTTTTGGAAAATTATTTAAGTAAGTAAATAAGTGAAATTGAATTTCCTTAACAAGAAATAAAATGTGATTTATTGAAATTAATATAAGACTTGAAATTTAAAGAATTTGGTTTGACGAATTTAATTTAATTCAAAATTGTAAGTTTTGATTTAATGAAGTTGAATTTAAATAATGGATTTAATGAATTGGAAATTTAATAGAAATTGTTTTGAATGGAAAATTTACTTAATGAATATTGAATGAAATCGATAAATAAATTTGAATTGATTTGAATGTTAAATTAAATTAATTTAAATGATTTCGGAATGAAATTTATATACGAATTTGAATCAATATTTGAATTGTTCTAAATAAAATTGAAATTGAATTATAAGCTTTTGAAATGATAATTTGGAAGTTTTGAAACGTAAATATTGGAAATTGATTTAGAAAGACAAATGAAGTGTTGATTTACGAATTCTAATCGAAATTGAAATTGATTTGGTTTTTGAAATATATAAACGACCAATCGGTGTAATAATTACGAAAGTTATTAAAGAGACCGGGATCGGTAATGGATATACTCTCTATCTAAACCGAAACCACTTTAATAACTATGCGAGGAGTGATGATCCAGAATGAAGTGGTTGGAATGATGTACGTGATGACTGAAGAAAGAGAACGATGATGGATAGCCTTGACACTTGTGTCAAATTGGAAATGACTAAAATAGGAGCTGTGCCGGGCCAATGGAGGATTAGCTACCTCAAGTGGACACACTTCTTCGAACTGCTTATACTTGTTGTCGATTGGTGCACCCTTGATTTTGGGAGTGTTGTTTCACGGTGTTGCGGGCGCTGCGGCGTTGCGTTCTCACCAGTCCGGATCAGGCGAACGGTAGTATCACTACCTTGGGTATTGCCTCATGTGCCTTGTCATACTTGTATTCCATTTATGCGCGACCACTACGATTTTGATTTGTACCTTTAGTATATGGATTGCCCTCTGGTGACTTCCGGTTTTGGGGAAACTACGGTCTTGTATATGCTTTGGGAATAAAAATGTGTTAAGGGTGGAATGGGCCATGACTTAACGCTATTTTGATATCTTTTTATATTACTGATAGACATTATCTACTTAGCGTACATTACTACCTAGTAGATAGTTTAACGGATCCTTAAAGGATGGTTATTCCAAACATCCTTTGAGTTACTTGTATTTCAATTGCTATTTCACTTGAGTTGGATTTATTGATATAAGAATGTTAATCCTGACTCGAGTGTCTTGTGTTTTGCTTTACGCTCGGGTCAGACTGAGTGGTTCAGCTTTCGAGACTCACCTTTGGAGTTGGAGCTTCGCTTGGAGATCCAGCTATCTATTCTGCTTTCAGTATTCGATGATTCCAGTGATGTATTCTGATTTGTATCTGATGTATCGTGTTACTCTTCAGTTGTATCTGGTTTAACTCTGATGTATCGTATTACTCTTCTGTTGTAAACTCTGATGTATTTTATATATTCATATAGTAGCTTCATGAACTACTATTTCTTTTATTTCTGCTGCAATTATTACTCTGTGTCTGTGTTCTGTGATTATTTATTTACTGTATATGTTCAGTTTTGCCAAATTTAAATTAACAACGCGGTATTTTGAGCAATTCAAATCCGGCATGAGTGTCTACCTATACACTTATAATGGATGCGAATGGTCCAAAATAGCGGGTCGTTACAATATTAGTTTATAATCAGATCCTATCAAAAATTAAATTAGGTGGTAAAGGATTTTTAAAATGAAAAAGAGGAACTGGGAACATAGCAGAGCACATAACAACATGCATACCCATAAATATGTACATCAGATTTTTATCTATCCACATACAGTTTTTATTTATATCCAACCATACTAGCATGCAACCTAAGTTATAATTTAAGATTTAAAGGTTACTCACCTGTAAATTTGAAAATAGAGACAGAGCCCCTTTTATCTTGATTTTGAAAAAGCTTGAAACTTTAAAAACTTGAATTGCCTGAAGCTTGTTACTGGAACTTGCAAATTGAAATCACTTTGAATGGTGAGATGATCTAGCTTTCAAAACAGAATTTGAAGCTGCTTCGTTGTTTTGAAACTGCAGTTGCAATGCTATTGAAACCTTTTTTTATTTTGATTTCCATTTTTGTTTTGAGATGAAAATAAGTTTCATTTGAAATACTTTCTAGTATGCTAAGTTTTCATTTGTATACGAAAAGAAATGAAAAAGATAGATTGATATAGAAAGGAGGTTTACAGTTTATAATTTTTACTGGTACAAAACTTTTACTACTTTGGTCAGAGATCTTTTTCTACTCTATGGGATGATATGATCTTGTTTGTACTTAGAGACATGTTAGCATTTATGAAGTTGTCCCTTATGTCTACAATCTTTATACTTTATTTCATTTCGTGTGTACTAGATATCTTTGCATATATTTTTAAGTGTACATAGTTATTTTACAACCTGTACAAACATGAAGACATATTTCTTTTTATACTTAGTTTTATATACTTGCTTGCATACTTAATTATAGCTACAAATATACAAAGCCTGGCACATCTTCCTTTATTTTATAAACATATTTTATTTGCCTTTCCTTATACTTTACAGGCCTACACATTTTTACTTGCCTGCCTAAATTTTATTTACAGGCAACATTTCTATTTATACAGGCCTAGCAGCTTTTTACTCCATGTACAAATGATAAAGCATACCTAAATAATTTACAATTCTACCTTCCTTTTATTTTTAAACTTAAACTATTAAATATAAGATTTACTAATGTATTCACTTTATAATGTAAATAAGTTTCTATTTTATTCTATTTATAACTTAATATTTATTATGATTATTTTACTTTAATATTATTATTATTTATTTACAATTTAAATCCAAATTATATATATATACATATATACACAATATTTAAAATATTTAAAATATTTTTAAATTAAAATGGTTTATACAAAATTTATTTGGTTTCGGGGAAACTCGCTTCCATTTAAAATCAATTTTACAATATTTTTATTCAAAAATTTATTTAATTATCAATTTAAATTTAATTAAAATCTAGGGTCGTTACATACTTCCCCCCTTAAAAGAATTTCATCCTCGAAATTCGCAGGCACGAAAACAACACAGAGATAGACAGATTCGATCTCCTATAATTCCTCAAACTTAAGATATGAATTCCAAACTCAAGTCGGAATATTTAAGAATACATACCAATTTGTCCCTCTTCGGACATTGGTATTCAAAAGAAATTACTATAGAATTTCAAAATTTGGTTTCAAACGATATCGTTTTATTGATTTAATTCAATTTTAGCTTTATATTCTATTAATCAATTTACCTCAAATTAAAATTTCCAATTTCATATTCATTAAAGTTTAAATCAAAAACTGATAAGAAAACGAGGAAGATAAGAAGTAAGAATTTTCTACAACGATTCGTAGAATCATCATCACACCGAAACTTCTTCTTGTAGCTGGTATGAAGAAATTAAAAGAATTTGGAAACGAATCAAAGAATATTGATAAGAAAGTTGTTTCCACTGTTGCAGGGTATTGACCATTTATAGTCGTATTGCCTTGTCCCCTATCTCGTCCTCTTCTTGCACTCATACTCACTATCAGTGGATAGTAAGAGAATTTACTGAGACGTTCGAACGGATATCCGAGAATACTCATTCTAGAGTTTACTTCACTCTATCTCTAATGAGCTACTTAACGTGTTATACTCCTGAGCTAAAGTTCAACCTTAGCTCTGATACCAAATGTAACGATTTTGAATTTTCGCGTTCGAAAATCGACATCCATACTTTACATTGTACTCGAATGCCATAGATTCGATCGTTCAAATCCGAGTCGCCGGAGCTTATAACACACTTAAGTAAATAACACAGCGGAAGAAAAAGAATAATACATTGATATACAATATCTGATACAATATCTGATACAACAGAGTGATACAATGAATATCAATATACATCAGAGATATGATACAACAAATAGCAGCGGAAAAGAAAACGATACCATCAGCAGCGGATAATCTCCATCTTCAAAGCACCAATCCAGTAATAGCTCGAACTCCCAATAACGATGCACAAAGATAAGCAAGTGCAGTCCATATCCAAAGACTGCACTAGCTCCAGATAATCTACTAAACCTGACTATCTGAAAAACCCAACTCTAGACTGCCCGTGTAGAAAAATTTTGAGCACCCAGAGTTTAGGAAAGAAACAATAAACTCCGAATCAGTCATGGGACTGGTGTGAGCAACAAAACAGTTTATCTTTAAAAACGAACAACAAAAGAATTTAAAGTCAATTCGCAATGCTTTTGGAAAATGAAACTACCATAAGGCCTCCCGCACACACACACAATGCAAACGCAGAATCAGAGGAGATTTCTCCTTATGATAGTCAAAGATGCTTGATACGCAATAACAACTCATTTGGTTTGGTATTTTTATTAGTGCATAGTGTAGAAAACATTTTCGAAAGTAGAATATCAATCTTAGCCAACATAGACATTTCGAACTATGCCTACTATAGCTACCATCCAAACAGTGGGGCGCCACCATAAGTAGATGGCAGGTTCTACAACTAAAACCGTACAAGGCTCGTATCGGATGAATGGATTTTCCAACAAATGGTTAGGTGACGGAACTTCCAATTGCCACATGGAAACGCTTCTGGAAGGACGTCCCGAGAACCAAACCGTTCTCTGCCAAACAAGGCCGGCTACCCCCCTTCCCGGGGAATATACAAAACCTCAGATATGCCACCCCCGGTCCTTTGGGACCTTTAAACGAGAGCTCTCTAACCAATAACATCACACAATGAATAATATAGTGTGTCCACATGAGTAAGTATCTGGGCTCCATACCATAATACTACCCTTTTCCAGAAGGAATGGTCATACCCTAGGGAAGCTACCCCTGAAATGTAACGACCCTAAATTTTCAACCCAATTTAAAAATTTAAATTCATCGTTTCAATAAAAATTTTGAAATTTTAAACGATCTAAATTTACATCCAAACTTTATTTGTGACATACGTCTAGTTAGATATGGACATAGAAAAAGTTTCGTTGAAAAATATTACAGTAAAATCCGTTCGCGTTTTACTGTATATCAGTCCATATAAAGCTGCGTAAAATTTATCTTCCAAATCCAAATATTTTTACACAGTCCGCTTGTAAAAATTATTCTGATCAAGATTTTATGATTCGTTTCGCCTAAAACTGTCATCGCCTGCTCCGTTTATATTATTTTGCAAAACGTACAATTTAAGCGGCGTAAATGCCAATTTTATAAAATCATCGTATCGCAATAATCTGTATACCGTTGGAAGCGTACCGTCGCGCTGATCAAAACGGTATATTGGTTTGTGTCATTCGAAGTTCGGAATTAGAAGTTACTGACATTTTATCGGTTGATAAACTGTCCGTTACGAACAGTTATTCGGCTCCTATTGGGCTGAATTGGTGTGAGAATCGAAGCAGCCCAGTCAGCAATCATTCTTGAAAAGCCAAAAGCCTTTTTGGTTACCGAGATAATTAATTAAAGCCTTTTGGAGTCCCAAAACCGTCATCATTTCTGTACTATTTCCCATAAACCTGGTTACAATTCCTAATTCAAAACCATTCTTTACGTTAGCTCCTTTCCCTTCCTCCCTCAGTTCTTCTTTCCTTCTCCTGGTAAGTATTTTATATTTTCTTTTGTTTTCCATTTGCATGAAACTCCCACTCCATTAACATCTTCCCCCTGAAACCCACTCCGGCAGCCTAACACCAACCACTGCCCGACGCCGTCAGCCACCACCCGAACCTCAGCCCTGCTTCCGCCACCAGACCCCTACCAACCACGTCCCACGCACTAGACCCAGCCCCTACCGACCTTCCGCCCCACGCCACCTGGCCCTGACTTCGCCACCCAGCTTCCTCCGCCTGCAGCCTCCGAACCCAGACCATCCGTGCCACCCTCCAGACCTCCACGGACCCACTACCAGCCCAGATCCCCTCCGCACCACCCAGACGCACCACCCAGCCCCTCCGCGTCACTTGACCTCGCCCAGATCCCCTCCGCAGCCACCCAGACAACCACCCCGTCCCAGTCCACCAGCACTGGCCTCAGCCCACCATCCCACTGACCCTCGACTGCCCACAACAGCCAACCCGTCCCCTCCAAGCCCAACAACCATTCGCCTCCCTCCTGTTCGCCTCCCCTCCGCCTTATCTATCTGAGCCCGAGCTTCAGCCTCGCCTCGACAACCACCAAACCCGCTCCACTGCCCCACCTCTGACCTCCAGCCGAAGCCTTCCCTTCCTTTTCTCGTGTGGCAGTTGTATGTATCAATGCATATGAAGCCAGGCAAATTATTTGCTATTTGATTTATTTTATATTTATATGTAAATATACATACGTTTGTTTATAAAGTATTCGTATAAGATTATGCTGTATATATTTTGAGGGGTGAGTTGTGTGTGTTTTGTGTTGAGAGTTGAGAAAAAAAAATGAAACTGAGAATAGCTAATGGTATAGGTTTGCTGAAAAGTCTTTAAGCAAATTTCTAGTGGTTGCCGAAATTGTAACCAGTTTCTTTCCTTTTGTTTGTTGTTGCAGCAACCGACTGATTTCTTGCGCAGCAACATCGACCTTCAGCTTTTGTTCTTTTCTCCGTCTTCGGTAAGCGCATTTATATAAATTTATAAATTATATACAAGCGTTCATTGTATTAATATCGTTTTCTTTTGTCGATATTACAGTGTCCGTTGTTTGTGCTGTATCGTTTCTTTTCTGCTTCTTCGTGCTTCGCCGCCAAATTCTTATCCACGAAAGGTGAATTAATTTTCACGACTATATTCTTATGCAAGTTTGAATTGATAAACGATTGCTATGTGATGTTGAATTGGATGTAAATTGTTATTGTTAAGTGATAAATTAATTGCAAGTTAAAAATTGGATATAGGATGATTAATGATTTAAAGTGAATTATATACGTCGAATTTTGATTGTTAAACTTGACCCCTTTATATGATGAATATTGATTGATTAAATTGACCCTTTAAATTGTTGTCACGTAGAATTTGATAAATGTCACTTGGACTATTGAACGTATTGAATTAACTGTTGTAATTGAAATTGAACGATAAGTGAAACCTAAATGTTATAATCTTTAATCTACATGAAATGATAGTGTAGATTCTAGAAATAATTATATTAATTGGCGTAAATAACAAACGCGAATTAATACGATTATTTCGGGATTATTTGAAGTTGTTGAATTGTTGAAAATGGATGCTATTGCTTGTTTATTTACTTTGACACCATCCCTGCTATCACACTGCAAGTTCCCTTTGTATGTTTTGATTTTGAATTTAAATAGAATCGGGTTGAAATGATAAATACCCAATTGAGTGAATTGGCCTAGGATAGATAATAAAATAAGAAACCGAACGGTCAACAAATAACGTTTTGAAATTGAGACTTATTGGAATTATGGAATGAACTTAGAAAACTGTATTGAAATTTGGTAACGTAAATATAAATAAATTTGTTTGAAATAAATAAAATGACTTTTTTTGAATTGAATAAATAAATTTGCTGAAATAAATAAAATGATTTTATTGAATTGAATAAATGAAATTGTTTTGAAATAGATAAAATGGATTTTATCGAATTAAATAAATTAGATTTGTGGGAATAAAGAAATGAATATTAATTGAAATAAATGAGAACGAATTAATGTAATGAATTGAAACGGATTTGTAAATTTATTTGATTAAACAAAGTGTTTTGACAAAGTTAATCGAAATGAGATTTAAGAAGTAAATAGGATGGAGGATAAAGTGATTTAATTTCGAGTTTTGATAAATAAATAAACGAAGTTTTACAAAGGGAATGTAGTAAATGAAATTTATATAGTAATGAACCTAGGAATGTAAATACGGATTTAAAGAATAAAACTTGATTTAATTAGTTGAACTAAGATTGACTATTTCATGTAATCCATGAATTTGAATTTGATTTAATAAGTGAAATGTTGATTTAACGTGAATACTTAAAATTTTGATAATTAAAGGGCTTGAACTAGAATTTCTTTTCGAAATATGAATTTTAGTAATTGAAACGAATCGAATTGTGAAATATCAAATTTGGAAGTCAAATTTGCAACTTGACCTTTGGATTTGATTTGTTTTAACTTTAATAAAAAGTTGACTGTTGGGTAATTAATACGTAGTTATTAAAGAGACCGGGATCGGATTATGGACATACTCTCTGTCGATACCGAAAACCACTTTAATAACTGATATACGCGAAGTGTTGATCCAGAATGAAGTGGATGGTTTTGATGAACGTGTTGACTGAAGAAAGAGAACGATTTGGATGACCCCTGACATGACTAAAACAGGAGCCGCGCCGGGCCATTGAGGATCGCCATCTCTAGCGGACACACTTCTTCGATACCTTATCTATTACTTATGTGATTCGATTTGGGTGCACCCCTTGATTTGGAAGTGTTGTTTCGCGGTGTTGGGGTGGTAGCTGCTATGCCCAACATCAGTCCGGATCAGGCAACTACTAGTATCCTAGTTGGTATCGCCTCATGTACCTTGTCATACTAATTATCCTATCGCGACAACTACGATTTTGATTTGTACCTTTAGTATATGGATTGCCCTCTGGTGACTTCCGGTTTTGGGGAAACTACGGTCTTGTATATGCTTTTGGGAATAAACAGGTTAAGAGGTGTATGGGCCCTGCTTAACCCTACTTTGATATCTTACCTTATGGATTAGACATTATCTATTTAGCGTATTCTGTAGGTAGTTTATCGATCACTTAATGATGTTTATATTCACCTTTGAGTTATGGACTTTATTATATGCAATTGATTATCCTGTATAAGATTTTGAGTCCTGACTCGAGTGTTTCTTTTGCATATGCTCGGGTCAGTCTGAAGATATTCCGTTGCTGGTCAAGGTTGGTCGAAGATGCTGAAGGCTTAGCTTTTATCTATATCATTTTATTTTCAGTATTTGATGTACTTATGTATTGGACATCTTGTATCTCTTTCAGTCGCTTTATGTTGAGACATTGTTGTATTCTCTGTAGTAGCTTCATGAACTACTATTATGACGATGTATTTTCCGCTGCATTATTCTGTGACTGTTCTGAGTCTGTGATGTTGTATTGATTCTCATTTACATTTATGTACTTATAATTCCATAATGTTCTGTGTTTTGTATTATTTAAGTTGACAAGTATGGATTATTGTCAATTTAAATGGTCCAAATATACGGGATGTTACAGTTGGTATCAGAGCTCTGGTTTTCCCAAAAAAACCTTAGTTCGGGATTATAAAGAAACTCATTAGAGATAGAGTAGCAATACTCTAGAATGAGGAGAATCAATTCAATATCCCAATCCTTTCAAAAAATTCAAGCTCCTTTGATTCGTTGATTAGTTTTCTTAGCATTCTATTATCTTATCTTTGGTTCTAAATCTCTTTTGGTATTTCAGGATGAGTACCAGAAGAAATGTTAGAGGTGGAAGAGGCAATGGTCCTGCCCAGGCTGCACCTGCCGCTCCAGCTCCTGTCAAATTCACTACTCTTAGCAAGGAGTATTCGCAACTGGGAGGTACTAAGTTTTCTGGATCCGAGAACATCATAGAGGCTCAGCAATGGCTTAAGAGTTTGGAGAAGATATTTTCTGGATTGGAGATTACTGATGCCCAGAAGCGTCAGCTTGCTGCTTGGCAACTCCAAGATGCCGCACAAGATTGGTGGGAATCCGTTACTTCTCGTATCGAGGAGGACACCATCACTTGGGCCCAGTTTAGGTATGAATAGTTTGGATTCTAGTGGTTTAAATTCTTCCTTCTATCTTTGAAATGTTATTCATCTTGTCTATCTTTGATTAGGGATACCTTCTCGGCACAATGGATGCCAGCTGCTGGGAAAACCCAACTTTATAGAGCTTTCATGGATCTTAAGCAAGGCAGTATGACTATTTCTGAGTATGAGAGGAAATTTAATGAACTCTCCAAGTTTGGACCGGGTTTGATTGACACACCACTTTTGAAGAACGAGAAATTCATTTTGGGAGCTAGACCAGAATATTATGACTTGCTTACCGGACACATTCGCTCCACTTTCACAGAGCTTATTGATTTTGCTCTTAGATATGAGGCGAAGCCTAAGGGATCCACTGCCAAGGCTGCTCCTACTCAGCCCTCTTCTAGCCAGCCCGGGAAGAGGAAGATGAACTTTGATCAACAAAAGAAAGCTTGGCAGAAGACTACAGGATTGGGATATGCTCAGAAAAGCCCTATCGATCTTGCTAATATCACATGCTTCAAGTGCGATAAGAAGGGCCATTATGCTAATAGTTGTCCATCTACCGGAGCTGCTATTCCACCACCTTCTACGACTAGGAAAGACTTATGCCATGTATGCCTACAGCCAGGTCATTTCAAGAAAGACTGCCCACTATACAAGCGTGGTACACCCTCTGGAGTTTTTGCTGTCACCACACCTGCACCATCTGCACCACCCGCTCAGGATGACCAAGGTACTTTGCGTAGTATATTTCATTTACATGCTACACCTGTTAGAGTATTATTCGATACTGGTGCTTCTCATAGCTTTATATCTGTTGACATTTGTAATAAGCTCAAGTTAGAGTCCACTCTTGCCACTACTTCTTTATGTGTCTCAAATCCCATCGGAGGACCTGCTAACCTCCGAAGTATTTGCAAAGATGTTACATTGATGTATGATTTTTCTCGATTTACTTGGGATTTCTATGTGCTTGGATTTCAAGCATTCGACCTTCTTCTTGGAGCTGATTGGTTAAGCAAATTCGATGCTGTCATCTCTTGCAAATCCCGATCAGTTTCTTTAGTAAGCGACCAAGGCTTACCACTCGTCATTAAATGCAAATCACCTCAGAAATATGCCGGAAGCTTCATCTTCTCTCTTGATGCTCCTCCCGATGATCTTGTCACCACACCTATAGTTCAGTCATTTCCCGATGTATTTGGCGAAGTCAGCTCTCTCCCGCCTAAACGGGAAATAGATTTCCGTATTGATCTAATTCCTGGAGCTACGCCCGTAGTTCTCCCGCACTGAAGGATGGCTCCTAAAGAAAAGGCCGAATTAAAAACTCAAATTGAGGATCTATTTGCTAAGGGCTTGATTAGAAGAAGTTGTTCCGAATGGGGCGCTGCAGTTGTATTTGTCACCAAATCAGATGGATCTCTTCGCATGTGTGTTGATTATAGAGAGCTCAACAAGCGCACTCTCAAGAACCATTATCCGATGCCTCGCATCAACGATTTATTCGACCAGCTTCATGGTGCTAAAGTTTTCTCACAACTTGATCTAGCCACTGGGTTCCACCAACTCAGAATAGCGGAAGATAGTATCCATAAGACAGCTTTCCGGACCGAGAATGGATTCTATGAATGGTTGGTTATGCCATTCGGTTTGACCAACGCACCTGCTTACTTCGTCGACTTGATGAATCGAGTCTTCCGTGATGTCCTTAACAAGTTTGTTCTTGTATTCATTGATGATATTCTTGTCTGCTCTAAAGACAAGGAAGAACATGAGACACATCTTCGTTATGTTCTTGAAACTCTCAGAAACCATTAGCTTAAAGCCAAGTTTTCTAAATGCCATTTCTGGCGAGACGAAGTGAGATTCCTTGGCCATATTGTTTCTGAAAATGGCATTTCAGTCGATCCAGCTAAGATTGCCATAATCAATGTAAGTTTTATCATATTCGAAATTCTATTCAAAAAAATCTTATCTCTCGCTAATTCATATCAATTAATCTACAGGATTGGGAGACCCCCAAAACTCCTACAGATATCCGTAGTTTCTTGGGCCTAGCTGGATATTATCGCAGATTTATTGAGCACTTTGCCTGGATTTCTGCTCCTCTTACTGCTTTGACTCGGAAGGACGTTAAGTTCATGTGGAGCGAGAAGTGTGAATCAGCTTTTAATGAGTTGAAGCACAGGTTAACTTCGGCCCCAGTTCTTGCAGTCATCGATGGAAGTGAAGGATTGACTGTTTATACAGATGCTTGCCGAGAAGGTTTAGGCACTGTTCTTATGCAAAATGGAAAGGTTATTGCTTATGCCGGTCGTCAGTTGAAGACCCATGAATTGAACTATGCCACTCATGATCTTGAGCTTCTTGCTGTTGTATTTGCTTTGAAACTTTGGAGGCATCATCTTTTGGGAACAAAGTTCGAACTATTCACTGATCATAAGTCTTTGAGGTATATCTTTTCTCAGAAGGATTTGAACCAGAGGCAAGTCCGATGGCTTGAATTCTTAGCTGCATACGACCTCGACATCACTTATACACCGGGGAAAGCAAATGTTGTAGCGGATGCTTTGAGCCGCAGCAAAGCATTGTCTTGTTGCAATCTTATCGAAGGCATGTTATTCCAGCTTAGTATCTCTCCATCTCTTATGGATCGCATCAAAGCTAAGCAATATGAAGACACTTTGCTCTATCGTATGAAGGAATTAGTTATGGGTAGAGTAAGTAATGCCGACAACAAAGTGGGTGCACAAGTTGATAGTGATGGAGTCTTGAGGATCGACAATCGTATTTGTGTTCCTAATGTCGATGGTCTTAGACAGGAAGTGCTGCGAGAAAATCATAAGTCTTCGCTTTCATTTCATCCCGGTACTACCAAAATGTACCAGAATATGAAGAAACTATATTGGTGGAGTGGAATGGAGCGCGATATTTCTATCTATGTTAGCAGGTGCACCACTTGCCAACAAGTTAAAGCTGATCACAGAAAGACAGCAGGATTGCTCCAACCGCTAGAGATTCCAGGTTGGAAATGGGAGCAGATTTCTATGGACTTTATTGATGGGCTACCAAGGACTAGAAGGGGTAACGAAAGCATATGGGTGATTGTCGATAGACTGACGAAGTCCGCTCACTTCATTCCAGTCAAGACCACTCGTACAGCTTCGAGTTTGGCCGAAATATACATGAGAGAAGTTGTTAAACTTCATGGTGTACCATCTAGTATTGTATGCGATCGAGATCCTATTTTCACCAGTAAATTCTGGAAGGCATTTCAGGATACTTTGGGCACCAAACTGAATCTGAGCACAGCATATCATCCTCAGACAGATGGCCAAACTGAGAGGGTGAATCAAATTTTGGAAGATCTTCTCCGAGCTTGTATTATTGACTTTGGTGGATCTTGGGAAGACCATCTTCACTTGGTAGAATTCACTTATAATAATAGTTACCAGGTAAGAAATTTGAATTTCAAATTTGAATAAGTATATTTGAATTTGAATTAATTATCCTTTATAAACCAGGCAAGCATTGGTATGGCACCGTTCGAAGCCTTATATGGACGGTCGTGCAAATCGCCAGCTTGTTGGATCGAGTCGGGAGATCGATTAGTGCTTGGACCAGAAATGATTATGGAAGCTTCTGAAAAAGTCGAAGAAATCAGAGAGAAGATAAAGACGGCACAGGATAGACAGAAAAGCTATGCTGACAAAAGGAGAAGAGATCTCGAATTCAGTGTTGGGGACAAAGTATTTCTGAAAGTGTCACCTTTGAAGAATATTGTTCGATTTGGAAGGAAGGGGAAATTAGCTCCCAGATTTGTTGGTCCGTTTGAGATTACAGAAAGAGTTGGAACATTGGCATATAGAGTTGCATTACCAGAGAAGTTCGCTGGTGTTCACAACGTGTTCCACGTCTCACATCTTCGCAAAGTTGTACACGATCCATCTACGACCATTCCCACTGCTCAGTTGGAAGAGATAGTTATTGAGCCTGACTTGACTATTGAGCGGAAACCACTTCGGATAGTCGATCGTGAGACAAAGCAACTTAGAAGGAAGTCGGTAAATCTCGTCAAAGTACAGTGGAGCGCAGATGAGCGAGATTGCACATGGGAAACTGAGGATAGTATTCGGGATTCAAACCCCGAACTATTAATTTCAGGTATTATCAAAACTCGAAATCTATCTTGACTTTCCTACTTATTTCATTTCTACTTCACTCGTCTCGTTCCTTTTGGAGGACGAAAAGTTTTGAGTGGGGGAGATTGTAACGACCCTAAATTTTCAACCCAATTTAAAAATTTAAATTCATCGTTTCAATAAAAATTTTGAAATTTTAAACGATCTAAATTTACATCCAAACTTTATTTGTGACATACGTCTAGTTAGATATGGACATCGAAAAAGTTTCGTTGAAAAATATTACAGTAAAATCCGTTCGCGTTTTACTGTATATCAGTCCATATAAAGCTGCGTAAAATTTATCTTCCAAATCCAAATATTTTTACACAGTCCGCTTGTAAAAATTATTCTGATCAAGATTTTATGATTCGTTTCGCCTAAAACTGTCATCGCCTGCTCCGTTTATATTATTTTGCAAAACGTACAATTTAAGCGGCGTAAATGCCAATTTTATAAAATCATCGTATCGCAATAATCTGTATACCGTTGGAAGCGTACCGTCGCGCTGATCAAAACGGTATATTGGTTTGTGTCATTCGGAGTTCGGAATTAGAAGTTACTGACATTTTATCGGTTGATAAACTGTCCGTTACGAACAGTTATTCGGCTCCTATTGGGCTGAATTGGTGTGAGAATCGAAGCAGCCCAGTCAGCAATCATTCTTGAAAAGCCAAAAGCCTTTTTGGTTACCGAGATAATTAATTAAAGCCTTTTGGAGTCCCAAAACCGTCATCATTTCTGTACTATTTCCCATAAACCTGGTTACAATTCCTAATTCAAAACCATTCTTTACGTTAGCTCCTTTCCCTTCCTCCCTCAGTTCTTCTTTCCTTCTCCTGGTAAGTATTTTATATTTTCTTTTGTTTTCCATTTGCATGAAACTCCCACTCCATTAACATCTTCCCCCTGAGACCCACTCCGGCAGCCTAACACCAACCACTGCCCGACGCCGTCAGCCACCACCCGAACCTCATCCCTGCTTCCGCCACCAGACCCCTACCAACCACGTCCCACGCACCAGACCCAGCCCCTACCGACCTTCCGCCCCACGCCACCTGGCCCTGACTTCGCCACCCAGCTTCCTCCGCCTGCAGCCTCCGAACCCAGACCATCCGTGCCACCCTCCAGACCTCCACGGACCCACTACCAGCCCAGATCCCCTCCGCACCACCCAGACGCACCACCCAGCCCCTCCGCGTCACTTGACCTCGCCCAGATCCCCTCCGCAGCCACCCAGACAACCACCCCGTCCCAGTCCACCAGCACTGGCCTCAGCCCACCATCCCACTGACCCTCGACTGCCCACAACAGCCAACCCGTCCCCTCCAAGCCCAACAACCATTCGCCTCCCTCCTGTTCGCCTCCCCTCCGCCTTATCTATCTGAGCCCGAGTTTCAGCCTCGCCTCGACAACCACCAAACCCGCTCCACTGCCCCACCTCTGACCTCCAGTCGAAGCCTTCCCTTCCTTTTCTCGTGTGGCAGTTGTATGTATCAATGCATATGAAGCCAGGCAAATTATTTGCTATTTGATTTATTTTATATTTATATGTAAATATACATACGTTTGTTTATAAAGTATTCGTATAAGATTATGCTGTATATATTTTGAGGGGTGAGTTGTGTGTGTTTTGTGTTGAGAGTTGAGAAAAAAAAAATGAAACTGAGAATAGCTAATGGTATAGGTTTGCTGAAAAGTCTTTAAGCAAATTTCTAGTGGTTGCCGAAATTGTAACCAGTTTCTTTCCTTTTGTTTGTTGTTGCAGCAACCGACTGATTTCTTGCGCAGCAACATCGACCTTCAGCTTTTGTTCTTTTCTCCGTCTTCGGTAAGCGCATTTATATAAATTTATAAATTATATACAAGCGTTCATTGTATTAATATCGTTTTCTTTTGTCGATATTACAGTGTCCGTTGTTTGTGCTGTATCGTTTCTTTTATGCTTCTTCGTGCTTCGCCGCCAAATTCTTATCCATGAAAGGTGAATTAATTTTCACGACTATATTCTTATGCAAGTTTGAATTGATAAACGATTGCTATGTGATGTTGAATTGGATGTAAATTGTTATTGTTAAGTGATAAATTAATTGCAAGTTAAAAATTGGATATAGGATGATTAATGATTTAAAGTGAATTATATACATCGAATTTTGATTGTTAAACTTGACCCCTTTATATGATGAATATTGATTGATTAAATTGACCCTTTAAATTGTTGTCATGTAGAATTTGATAAATGTCACTTGGACTATTGAACGTATTGAATTAACTGTTGTAATTGAAATTGAACGATAAGTGAAACCTAAATGTTATAATCTTTAATCTACATGAAATGATAGTGTAGATTCTAGAAATAATTATATTAATTGGCGTAAATAACAAACGCGAATTAATACGATTATTTCGGGATTATTTGAAGTTGTTGAATTGTTGAAAATGGATGCTATTGCTTGTTTATTTACTTTGACACCATCCCTGCTATCACACTGCAAGTTCCCTTTGTATGTTTTGATTTTGAATTTAAATAGAATCGGGTTGAAATGATAAATACCCAATTGAGTGAATTGGCCTAGGATAGATAATAAAATAAGAAACCGAACGGTCAACAAATAACGTTTTGAAATTGAGACTTATTAGAATTATGGAATGAACTTAGAAAACTGTATTGAAATTTGGTAACGTAAATATAAATAAATTTGTTTGAAATAAATAAAATGACTTTTTTTGAATTGAATAAATAAATTTGCTGAAATAAATAAAATGATTTTATTGAATTGAATAAATGAAATTGTTTTGAAATAGATAAAATGGATTTTATCGAATTAAATAAATTAGATTTGTGGGAATAAAGAAATGAATATTAATTGAAATAAATGAGAACGAATTAATGTAATGAATTGAAACGGATTTGTAAATTTATTTGATTAAACAAAGTGTTTTGACAAAGTTAATCGAAATGAGATTTAAGAAGTAAATAGGATGGAGGATAAAGTGATTTAATTTCGAGTTTTGATAAATAAATAAACGAAGTTTTACAAAGGGAATGTAGTAAATGAAATTTATATAGTAATGAACCTAGGAATGTAAATACGGATTTAAAGAATAAAACTTGATTTAATTAGTTGAACTAAGATTGACTATTTCATGTAATCCATGAATTTGAATTTGATTTAATAAGTGAAATGTTGATTTAACGTGAATACTTAAAATTTTGATAATTAAAGGGCTTGAACTAGAATTTCTTTTCGAAATATGAATTTTAGTAATTGAAACGAATCGAATTGTGAAATATCAAATTTGGAAGTCAAATTTGCAACTTGACCTTTGGATTTGATTTGTTTTAACTTTAATAAAAAGTTGACTGTTGGGTAATTAATACGTAGTTATTAAAGAGACCGGGATCGGATTATGGACATACTCTCTGTCGATACCGAAAACCACTTTAATAACTGATATACGCGAAGTGTTGATCCAGAATGAAGTGGATGGTTTTGATGAACGTGTTGACTGAAGAAAGAGAACGATTTGGATGACCCCTGACATGACTAAAACAGGAGCCGCGCCGGGCCATTGAGGATCGCCATCTCTAGCGGACACACTTCTTCGATACCTTATCTATTACTTATGTGATTCGATTTGGGTGCACCCCTTGATTTGGAAGTGTTGTTTCGCGGTGTTGGGGTGGTAGCTGCTATGCCCAACATCAGTCCGGATCAGGCAACTACTAGTATCCTAGTTGGTATCGCCTCATGTACCTTGTCATACTAATTATCCTATCGCGACAACTACGATTTTGATTTGTACCTTTAGTATATGGATTGCCCTCTGGTGACTTCCGGTTTTGGGGAAACTACGGTCTTGTATATGCTTTTGGGAATAAACAGGTTAAGAGGTGTATGGGCCCTGCTTAACCCTATTTTGATATCTTACCTTATGGATTAGACATTATCTATTTAGCGTATTCTGTAGGTAGTTTATCGATCACTTAATGATGTTTATATTCACCTTTGAGTTATGGACTTTATTATATGCAATTGATTATCCTGTATAAGATTTTGAGTCCTGACTCGAGTGTTTCTTTTGCATATGCTCGGGTCAGTCTGAAGATATTCCGTTGCTGGTCAAGGTTGGTCGAAGATGCTGAAGGCTTAGCTTTTATCTATATCATTTTATTTTCAGTATTTGATGTACTTATGTATTGGACATCTTGTATCTCTTTCAGTCGCTTTATGTTGAGACATTGTTGTATTCTCTGTAGTAGCTTCATGAACTACTATTATGACGATGTATTTTCCGCTGCATTATTCTGTGACTGTTCTGAGTCTGTGATGTTGTATTGATTCTCATTTACATTTATGTACTTATAATTCCATAATGTTCTGTGTTTTGTATTATTTAAGTTGACAAGTGTGGATTATTGTCAATTTAAATGGTCCAAATATACGGGATGTTACATTTCGAACTATGCCTACTATAGCTACCATCCAAACAGTGGGGCGCCACCATAAGTAGATGGCAGGTTCTACAACTAAAACCGTACAAGGCTCGTATCGGATGAATGGATTTTCCAACAAATGGTTAGGTGAAGGAACTTCCAATTGCCACATGGAAACGCTTCTGGAAGGACGTCCCGAGAACCAAACCGTTCTCTGCCAAACAAGGCCGGCTACCCCCCTTCCCGGGGAATATACAAAACCTCAGATATGCCACCCCCGGTCCTTTGGGACCTTTAAACGAGAGCTCTCTAACCAATAACATCACACAATGAATAATATAGTGTGTCCACATGAGTAAGTATCTGGGCTCCATACCATGATACTACCCTTTTCCAGAAGGAATGGTCATACCCTAGGGAAGCTACCCCTGAAACCTTGCCGCACAATTCCTGTTTCGACCATTATCGGTTTGTGAGGTTCGACGAAGTCTCGTCCACAAAGCCACGCTTTGGTACAAAGCCATGCTTTGGGTCAAACAAATGATCAATCAATGATCATAAAGATAAATGATCAAACAAATGATCATATCACAAATGATCAAACACTGATCATCACACAGCAACACTCAGCATGTCACATTAACAAATTGGGAATATATCGCTGATAACTTTCAATTACATAACCTCGGAGCTCGTACGTCTCAGAGAAGGGTGTTAAGCTAAGAGAATAAATTCTCCGCCACCAAAAAGAAATGTATTTGAAAGAAATCGGCTTTATATCTCAAACTGTAATGTCAGACATGTAACCATACAAGTCTGTTCCGGGTTCGAGCAGAACCGAAGGCACTTCTTCCGAAGCCCTTGCAATTCCGGGTATTCACAATCCCGTCCGGACTTCCCATCACAAAGGGTGATAAAATCTATATATCGGGGCCAGTCGATGCAGAGACATTCGACGAGTTGTCCTTTCGTTTTCGAAAATATCCGGTCTTCACCACCGGTCTTCAAATGCTATCCATATATGACGTATCACTATTCGGAATCGGTTATATGACACAAATGTCTTTTCCCGGCTAACCCGAATAGTGAGCGCAATTATTAGAAATCATATGGATATTGGGGTCTCAGTTAAATCACAGCTTAAAACCCAAAACTTTTCATTCGAATGGTTAAAACAAATTACCATTTCCAAATCTTTAAACAAAAAGATTTATTTCACAAAGTTCACCCAGTTTCAACAAAAATCCATTCACAGATTTCAAAACAATTTCGGTTTCAATTGGATTAACTCGTTAAATCTTTAAAACAAAGATTCAACTTATAGCTTTCAAAACAATTCCATTTCAAATGGTTTAAACAAATCATCATTTTAAATCTGTTAAAATTAAATAGATTTAATTCATAGCTTTCAAAAAGAATTCATTCATAGCCTTTCAAAACATTTCAATTCATTTTAAATTTGAAATCTTTCAACACAAATTGGAAGTTCACTTCTTATATGAAAGCTGTTATTATTTGAAAACAAATAGTTTTCGTTTCAGAAAAATCCAATTATATTTGAACGAGTTAAAGCCCTTGAATTATATTCACATTCCAAAATCAATACTTTTAAAATAGTTTAACCCTTATATAACAGGTATAACATCTTTAATCCCTAGTTTCAAATCATAGAATTCAATTTCAAATCTTGAATTTAAATTTAAATCAGATAAATTTAAATTTCAAACTCAATCAAGTTACTCAAAATAAATTTCATCTTTGAAATTCCATTTCAAAAGCTTTTCACTTTAAAACCCAAATTTCCAACTTCAAAATCAATTGAAATTAAAATTTCAATTTCAAAACATTAAATTTAAATCATCTGTGACTTAACCGATTTCCACGTGAAATCCATATTTGTGTGTGTATAGTGTGGTCAAGGGGTTTAACACAGTAGTGCAACATCATTCAATCATCATAGATCAGAATACGGAAATATAGTTGATAAGCGATGTAAACTATAACGCTCATCTTCATTCACAGATCACATATATATATATCACAGATAAGTAAATTACAGATCACAACATAAATTAGGATTTATCACAAAGCATCATAAATTAGGGATGTCAAACAAATCAAGTCATCCAATAGAATCCAAATATCCACAGGTAAGGTCAATTAATTGTCTGATTAATTCAAATCAGATTAATTTCTTATGAATTTCTAATCCTGGTTAATTAACATTTATTAATTACAAATCATTCTAATTAATTATCCTTTAATCATTTATTAATTAACCATTAATAATAAATTGATTAACCTTTAATTATAATTCATCAACCTTTAATTATTTAATTCACCATTTAATTAATCATCATTAATTAATTACTTTAATTAATTATTTCTCAATTAATTATCATTCTTAATCACCTTCATTAATTAATTAACCTTAAATTAATTATCCTCAAATTAATTACCTTAATTAATTAATCATGTTAATTAATTATTTCTTTAAATTAATTAACCTTTATTAATAAATTATCCTTAATTAATTGCATTAATTAATTAGCCATTAATTAATTATTGTTTTAATCACTTGAGTAATCAACCTTTAATTACATACATTAATTAAGCATCTTTAATTTAAAGATAAACCATTTACTTAATTAATCACTCAATTTCCATTTAGATCTTATTTAATTAGAAGTAAGTTCTTTAAAACTTAACTAATCCCAAAATTTAAAAATAAAGCATTTATTATTTTTAAAAGAATTAACAAGAAGTTGTTTAAATTGTTTTAAATTTAAATTTGGAAAAACTTTTTTAAAACAAAAATTGTTTTAACATCAACCTGAGACCTCTTCGGGTCTCCACTCGACTCAAGTATCTAATTCCCCCGAGTCTTTGCAAATCACTCACCTGCTTCGAGTAATTACTTCACTCGCACGAGGCAAAACCCGAGATCATCGTTTCTTCCCCAAACCATCACAAATGCCAGATATAAGTGCACACTCGTGCACATGCACAGTTGACCGCCAGCGTTCTGATCGAGACGACGCCCACCACCAAGTCGACGACGACCATCTCGTCACGAATGATCACCCAGAACCACGAATTTCCCCGTAAATCAAAATCTGGCCTTCGTTCAAAACTGAAACTTGAACCCATTGAACGAGAATGCCTCGCCGTCATGTCACAGACCACCGGAGATCACGAAATTCCGGCCACACGATCATCGCCTCAACCTCTACCATCTCCCCAAACCTAATAGCACTCGATCAATCCTAGGCTGAGAACGAACTAAAGAAACCCAGTGTCTTAAAACTAGGTTTACAAGATAAAAACGATCGCCACCGTCTCCTCCGTCACCGATGCTACCTCCGCCTATTTTTCCTACCTCCACCATAGGCTTCTCCACCCCCTCGCACAACCCTACCTCCCCCAGTCCTGTCGATCGCCTGAAATTACCATGAACCCACTTTCAGTTCATCCCAGAATTTCTTCCCAAATCCCAAACTAAAAATTTTGATTCTTGTTTCAAAAATCATGTTTTTGCTTATGTATTTAGTTTATAATACTGATTTTATAAATTAACAAGTTTGGGTTTTTACTTTATTTTAATATGTACTGATGTTTTATAATTTTCAGAGACAACAGGCTTCATTATGAATTTCATAAAAGTTTTAACCAATAATTCACGTTAAATCAACCAATATTAGTTTATAATCAGATCCTATCACAAATTAAATTAGGTGGTAAAGGATTTTTAAAATGAAAAAGAGGAACTGGGAACATAGCAGAGCACATAACAACATGCATACCCATAAATATTTACATCAGATTTTTATCTATCCACATACAGTTTTTATTTATATCCAACCATACTAGCATGCAACCTAAGTTATAATTTAAGATTTAAAGGTTACTCACCTGTAAATTTGAAAATAGAGACAGAGCCCCTTTTATCTTGACTTTGAAAAAGCTTGAAACTTTAAAAACTTGAATTGCCTGAAGCTTGTTACTGGAACTTGCAAATTGAAATCACTTTGAATGCTAAGATGATCTAGCTTTCAAAACAGAATTTGAAGCTGCTTCTTTGTTTTGAAACTGCAGTTGCAATGCTATTGAAACCTTTTTTATTTTGATTTCTTTTTTTGTTTTGAGTTAAAAATAAGTTTCATTTGAAATACTTTCTAGTATGCTTAGTTTTCTTTTGTATACGAAAAGAAATGAAAAAGATAGATTGATATAGAAAGGAGGTTTACAGTTTATAATTTTTACTGGTACAAAACTTTTACTACTTTGGTCAGAGATCTTTTTCTACTCTTTGGGCTGATATGATCTTGTTTGTACTTTGAGACTTGTTAGCATTTATGAAGTTGTCCCTTATGTCTACAATCTTTATACTTTATTTCATTTTGTGTGTACTAGATATCTTTGCATATATTTTTAAGTGTACATAGTTATTTTACTACCTGTACAAACATGAAGACATATTTCTTTTTATACTTAGTTTTATATACTTGCTTGTATACTTAATTATAGCTACAAATATACAAAGCCTGGCACATCTTCCTTTATTTTATATACATATTTTATTTGCCTTAGTCCTTATACTTTACAGGCCTACACATTTTTACTTGCCTGCCTAAATATTATTTACAGGCAACATTTCTATTTATACAGGCCTAGCAGCTTTTTACTCCATGTACAAATGATAAAGTATACCTAAATAATTTACAATTCTACCTTCCTTTTATTTTTAAACTTAAACTATTAAATATAAGATATACTAATGTATTCACTTTATAATGTAAATAAGTTTCTATTTTATTCTATTTATAACTTAATATTTATTATGATTATTTTACTTTAATATTATTATTATTATTTATTTACAATTCTAATCCAAATTATATATATATACATATATACACAATAATTAAAATATTTAAAATATTTTTAAATTAAAATGGTTTATACAAAATTTATTTGGTTTCGGGGAAACTCGCTTCCATTTAAAATCAATTTTACAATATTTTTATTCAAAAATTTATTTAATTATCAATTTAAATTTAATTAAAATATAGGGTCGTTACAGAAGGATAAAAGGGTTTAGAATATAAGAACAAAGTCTATTCCTATTTTTCCCTTATCATATTCCGCCTACTTACTTATCTTTAGTTATCTTTTGCTTATATATTCATTAAGGCAGGACTCCTTTGTTAATATACAAATCGCAATCCCTTAACCATCTACATTATTTCATTTAATTTATGTAACTAAATGTCCTAAATAATGTTAGTCAAAATTAAGGTCATTACAGACTCCCCTTCTTAAAGAATTTCATCCTCGAAATTACGATAAGGTACTCATAATAATCAAATATAAAGGTAAAGTGACGCAGCGGATATTTCAAAAACAAATGTAGATCGATGAATGTAGTAATCGGTGGATTGGAAGATACTGAAATGCCCAAATTCGTTGATCCGAAGATACCGAATTCTAGCTATCCCGAACTCGTTGATCGCGCACGATACCGGGTTCAAAGATCTTCAATTCTTCAAGCGTTGATCAAGCGCACTTGATTCCGCGAATCGGCTTCTGCAATCGTTGAATCAAGCGCACTCGATTAACCAAAAGAGGAGATAGGAGATTACACTCAACTACCAATTTGAATGAAAGCACAAAGCTAACAAAAGAGAATTTTATTCAAAAATCAACAACCTTTACAAATGAGAGACTCGGCCTATTTATAGGCGTTCAACTTTACAACAGAAATTTCATCAACTCTTAGGTCGGTTCCGACTTAGCACGACTCTCCGACTTACGACTCAAAGAAAAACAGACAACATACGACTTACAAACAGACGACATATGAAAACAGATGACATATGAAACAGACGACATACGACTTATAACAGATGCGACTCAACATATATGTATATTACAAACGACTCACGACTTATAAAAGTTGCGACCTACGACTTAATATAAGTCGGTAACGACTTATCAACAGCTCCAGCTTCCATCAGCGGCAGAGATTAACTCGGAAAAAGAATCAACGGTAATAAGCTTCAGCGACTTAAAAACATGCGGCATCCCAGATCAACGACTTAAGGAAATCAATGGCAGAGATTAACTCGGCAGAAGAATCCACGGTCTCCATCTTTACGCGACATAAGATGATACGACTCAACTGAGTCGTAACTCGGTGTCGTCTTATCATCTGCCTTAAGTCGTATCTGACTTAACACTTGTGCATTCTTCATTCGAGCTGCTCCTCCTGTATCCTTCTTGTTGAGTCGTTGAAGACTTATCTCCTCGCCTTCGTTAAGTCGTAGATGACTCATGCGACTCATGTCTGTTTCCTTAAGTCGGTCATGACTTAGGCCTTCTCCCCAGTTGAGTCGGTCCCGACTCATGCCTGTTTCTATAAGTCGGTTACGACTTATATTTCCCTCGTTAGCTTTAACTCGTGGACGACTCACAACATTGCCCTTAAGTCGTAGACGACTTATATCTTCCGTGTTAGCTTTAGGACTTAGGACTTCATCTCTGGGCTTAGCTGCATCATCCTCCCCAGGTTGAGAAAAATTCGTCCTCGAATCTGTAAATTCTTCTTCATCAGACTGTTCATTCTCATAATATGGCACTAGATGTTTAACATTGAATACGTCAGAAGTGTATACATCTTCCGGCAGCTTCAACTTATAAGCGTTTTCATTGATTCTCTTTAAAATTTCCACTGGACCAATCTTTCGTGCTTTCAATTTATTGTACGTTCCCATCGGAAAGCGATCTTTTGTTAACACTACATAAACCAAATCACCCTCATGAAATTCAACACTCCTTCGTTTCAAATCTGCAGAACGCTTATACTTCTCATTCGCTTTCTCCAATCGTTCCTGCACGATTTTATGACATTCCGTCAATCCATCAACAAAATCAGCAGCTTTCTTAACTGTCTTCTTTGATTGTGGCACTACCGTCAAATCCAACGGTCCTTTTGGCATACTAGAATAAACAATCTGGAATGGACTGAACCCAGTACTTCGATTTACAGCATGATTATGGGCAAACTCTGCCTGGCATAACTTCACATCCCAACTCTTCAGATTATCTTGCACAAGACACCTCAACAAATTTCCCAATGATCTGTTCACAACCTCGGTCTGTCCATCCGTTTGCGGATGATAAGCACTACTAAACTTCAGCTTCGTTCCCACCATTTTCCACAAACTCAACCAAAAGTGACTCAGAAATCGAGTATCTCTATCCGACACAATAGATTCTGGCAATCCATGAAGTCGATAGATCTCCTTGAAAAACAATTGAGCAACATGAACAGCATCCGCCGTCTTCTTACAAGCAATAAAATGTGCCATTTTCGAAAATCGGTCAACTACCACATAAATGGAATCATTACCACACTGCGTTCTCGGCAACCCCAATACAAAGTCCATACTCACATCAACCCATGGTTTAGTCGGTACCGGTAACGGCATATATAATCCAGCATTAGTTGCAGTTCCTTTCAAAACCTGACAGATATGACATCGCTCCACAAACCTTTCCACCTCTTTCCTCATTGATGGCCAAAAGTAAGATTGTGAAATCAACTGTAATGTACGGTCTCTCCCAACATGTCCTTCTTCATGTAGCTCTTTTACAATCTTCATTCTCAAACTACAATCCGGTATGCACAATCGATTTCCTTTGAACAGAAAACCACATATCATTATAAACTCATCCGTCTCCCCATCCTTGAATTTATCAATACACTTCGCAAAATAAGGATCATCGACAAATAATTCTGGTATCATGTCAAACCCCATCACTTCAACCTTCATTGTTGTCAACAAATGATTCCTCCTACTCAAAGCATCAGCCACACGATTTCTCACCCCCGATTTGTGTTTCACAACAAAAGTAAACTGGTTCAGATAAGCAATCCACGATGCATGTCTCGCTGAAATCTTATCTTGCCCTTGTAAATGCTTCAATGCTTCAATGCCTCATGATCAGTGTAAAGAACAAACTCCTTCTGAAATAGATAGTGTCTAATAGATTGCACAACAGCATAAAATTCCACATCATATGTACTGTATCTCATCTTTGCTCCTGATAACTTCTCGCTAAAGTATGCAACAACTGAAAATCTGATAACTTCTCGCTAAAGTATCTCATCTTTCCACATCATTGACGCATCAGTGTGTAGCTCAAACAATAACTGAAAATCTGGTAATACTAGAATTGGTGCAGACGTCAACAACTCCTTGATCTTTTCAAAAGCATCCCCTGCTTCCTCTGTCCATGCAAACTGTTTACCCTTCATACAATCAGTCACAGGTGCCATCACACTACTAAAGTGTGGAATAAAACTTCGATAAAATGAAGCCAACCCGTGAAAACTACGAACTTCCGTTATCGTCTTGGGCTGTGGCCAATCTCTGATCGCCTCAACTTTACTCTGGTCCACCTGTATACCTTCTTCCGACACAACATACCCCAGAAACAACACGCTATGCGTCATGAACACGCATTTCTTCGTTGCAGCATAAAATTGTTCTTGTCGTAATACCATCAGCACTTCTCTAAGATGATTTAAATGTTCCTCCGGACTTCCACTATATATCAGAATATCATCGAAATACACCACCACAAACTTCCCAATGAATGGTCTAAAAATCTGATTCATCACCCTCATGAAAGTACTTGGTGCATTTGATAAGCCAAATGGCATAACCAACCATTCATACAAGCCTTCCCTCGTCTTGAATGCTGTCTTCCATTCGTCCCCTGGTCTAATGCGAATCTGATGATAACCGCTCTTCAAGTCAATCTTAGAAAAGATTACGGACCCACTGATCTGATCAAATAAATCATCAAGCCTCGGCATTGGAAATCTATATCTGACTGTGATCTTATTCAATGCTCGACTGTTAGTGCACATCCTCCACGTTCCATCCTTTTTGGGTACCAATAAAGCTGGTACAGCACAAGGACTTAAACTCTCCTGCACACGCCCCTGCTCAAGCAATTCCTCTACCTGCCTCCACAACTCTTCATGTTCCTTCGGACTCATTCGATAATGTGGTCTGTGTGGTAACACAGCACCTGGAACAAGATCTATCTGATGTTGTATATCCCTCAACGGTGGCAACTCCGTTGGTAACTCCTCTGGAAATACATCGTCAAATTCTTTCAAAACTGGTTTAACTTCTTCTGGAATTTCAACCTCTTCATGGCTCTCTCGCCCAATTAACAAAAACACTTCAGGTTCCTCCTCTACTTCCTTCACAAACTCCTTCAACGATAACAAAGTTTTGAACTCTTCAATCTCCTCCAACTTGTTCTCCTCCTGTTGTCGCTTCTTTGGAACTAGAGTAATCTTTGTGCCTTCAAACATGAAACTGTAACTGTTGGTACGCCCATCATGTTGCACCGCCCTATCGTACTGCCACGGTCTCCCCAGCAACAAATGACAGACATCCATATCTACCACATCGCACCAGATTTCATCCTTATATTTCTTCCCAATTGAAAACTTCACACAAGCCCTTCGTCTAACCTTCACCTCCCCGCCTTTCCTCAACCAAGCGAGCTTGTACGGTTTCTGATGTTTCTCAGTCTTCAACGCTAACTTCCTCACAACTTCTGAAGAAATTATATTATCACAGCTTCCAGCATCAATAACAAATTTGCAAACCTTCCCCAGAATGGTACATGTTGACTGAAAAATATTGCTCCTTAACCAACTACAATCCTCCTCTTGCTTTGGTGTTAAACAGGACCTCTTCATCATTAGATTATAACCTTCGTCTCCCGACACTTCTTCTTCCTCCTCATTAGGTGGTGAATTGGAACATTCAGCTTCTTCATCCTCATCCTCAACCTCCGCTATCATAGCTCTCTTCTTGGGCTTCGGACATTCGCTACTTTTGTGGCCCATTTCTTGGCAATTATAACATTTGAAACCGTTGTTAACCTTTGTCTTCTCAACCTCCTTCACTACTGGTCTACTGATAGGTTTAGAAACATCAGAACTCCCACCAACACCCTTCACTTGATTGTTAGAATTAGAAAACACACCACTTCCTCGTCGTCCCTGTTTCTCCCAAGCCAACGCTTTCTGATGTGCTTCCGCTACAGATCTTGGACCGAACATATTAACCATATCCTGAATCTGCATTCTCAATCCCCCAATGAATCTAGATGTCAGCTGCTCTTCCGTTTCCATAATATCATTCCTCGCAATAAGTTGATAGAATTCATCAGCATAGTCGTTAACAGACTTCGTTCCTTGTCTCAAGTTTTGCAAACGTTGATACATCAAAGATTGATAATTGTAAGGTAAGAACGTTGCTTTCATCAATTTCTTCATCTTCTCCCAAGTTTCAACTTTTGACTTTCCCATCCGATCACGTGTAAGTTTGGTCTGCTGCCACCATGCCAAAGCTCTACCCCTCAGCCTCGTAGCAACCAACTTCACTCTACGATGTTCTGGAACTTCTTTGAAGTCAAAAATCTCCTCAACATTAGCCACCCAATCTAGAAACTCCTCCGCTTGCATACCACCTTTGAACTCAGGAATTTCAGTCTTCATCCCCGACTCCCACTTGTGATCATACTCAGAGTGATTTCTTCCTTGTCCTCGTCCTTGTCCTCGAACACTACCACCATCATACTCCTCTTCAAAATCAGATGTATATCGTTGTCTATCTCGTCCACCCACATCTCTACTACCATCACGTCTACCACCATCATCCCTTCTATCTACATTCCTTTGTTCACGATCATTCACGTTCCTCCCACGTCCTTGATCATTTTCAACACTTCTGTCTCGATTGGAATGTGGCGAGATTCTACTACCCCCATGGTTAGATTCAGGTGAAACCCTTCTCCGATTTTGATTCATCTCCGTCATAAGCTTCTCTAACCGGCCAATTCCTTCGTTAAGCTTTTCACTAAAGTTTTCATTGGTTCTTTGCTCCATCTCATCAGCCTCTTCTCTTCGATACAAAGCTTCAACGTTTTGATGTCGATTAGCTCTCCTTGGTGGCATACTTGAAACTTTACAAACTCTTCAACACTTCAAAATTCAAACACTTTTCGGACTTTGATCCAAAATGAAACGGATCAAAAACTTCCACTTTTTTGCAAATCGCGATGAACACGATGGACAAAGTTTCGGCCTCCCACTCAAATCCGATCAAACAACTTCAATACAAAGTCGAACACTTCAACTTAATCACGGCTCAACACCTCAAGCTCTCGGCTATCACTTCAACTTCAAAATGAATAGGCTCCAAGTCTCGATCTAGCTATGATTGGCTAGAACAGGCTCCGATACCAAAACTGACGCAGCGGATATTTCAAAAACAAATGTAGATCGATGAATGTAGTAATCGGTGGATTGGAAGATACTGAAATGCCCAAATTCGTTGATCCGAAGATACCGAATTCTAGCTATCCCGAACTCGTTGATCGCGCACAATACCGGGTTCAAAGATCTTCAATTCTTCAAGTGTTGATCAAGCGCACTTGATTCCGCGAATCGGCTTCTGCAATCGTTGAATCGAGCGCACTCAATTAACCGAAAGAGGAGATAGGAGATTACACTCAACTACCAATTTGAATGAAAGCACAAAGCTAACAAAAGAGAATTTTATTCAAAAATCAACAACCTTTACAAATGAGAGACTCGGCCTATTTATAGGCGTTCAACTTTACAACAGAAATTTCATCAACTCTTAGGTCGGTTCCGACTTAGCACGACTCTCCGACTTACGACTCAAAGAAAAACAGACAACATACGACTTACAAACAGACGACATATGAAAACAGACGACATATGAAAACAGACGACATACGACTTATAACAGATGCGACTCAACATATATGTATATTACAAACGACTCACGACTTATAAAAGTTGCGACCTACGACTTAATATAAGTCGGTAACGACTTATCAACAGCTCCAGCTTCCATCAGCGGCAGAGATTAACTCGGAAAAAGAATCAACGGTAATAAGCTTCAACGACTTAAAAACATGCGGCATCCCAGATCAACGACTTAAGGAAATCAATGGCAGAGATTAACTCGGCAGAAGAATCCACGGTCTCCATCTTTACGCGACATAAGATGATACGACTCAACTGAGTCGTAACTCGGTGCCGTCTTATCATCTGCCTTAAGTCGTATCTGACTTAACACTTGTGCATTCTTCATTCGAGCTGCTCCTCCTGTATCCTTCTTGTTGAGTCGTTGAAGACTTATCTCCTCGCCTTCGTTAAGTCGTAGACGACTCATGCGACTCATGTCTGTTTCCTTAAGTCGGTCACGACTTAGGCCTTCTCCCCAGTTGAGTCGGTCCCGACTCATGCCTGTTTCTATAAGTCGGTTACGACTTATATTTCCCTCGTTAGCTTTAACTCGTGGACGACTCACAACATTGCCCTTAAGTCGTAGACGACTTATATCTTCCGTGTTAGCTTTAGCTCGTGGACGACTTAGGACTTCATCTCTGGGCTTAGCTGCATCATAAAGCATACCATGAAACAAGTCAAGATAAGTATCTCTAATCCTGCTTTCAGTTTCCCAACTACGGTCCCTCTCATCGTCACTCCACTGGACTTTGACTAATCCGACTGTCTTGTTCCTTAATCCTTTCTCATCCCTTGCAAATATACAACTGGTTTTCTAACTATAGTCATAATTGGTTCCACTACTAGATCATCTAACAAAATCTATGTAATAGTAGTCTCCCGATCCCGAATACACTTTCTTGGATGAGAAATATGAAAAACATTGTAGACTCCGGCCAAACTATTCAGTAACTCTACTCCATACGCGAGTTTCCCGATCCTTTCTATAATAGGAAGTGGTCCAACGAATCTTGGACCCAATTTTCCTGATTTTCCAAATATGATTACACCTTTCATCAGTGACACCTTGACAAGGACATGATCTCCAACTGAGAACTCTAAGTTTTTCCGTCTTTTATCAGCATAACTCTTCTGCCTAGACTAAGCTTCCTTTATCCAAGCTCGAATTAACTCAATCTTTTCTGCAGCTTCTCTAACCAAATCTGGACCAAGAACTAACCTATCCCCGGTCTTTAACCAACAAACATGAGATTTGCATGGCCTTCCATACAAAGCTTCAAACGGTGCAATCCCTATACTAGTCCGGTAAATACTGTTATACGAAAACTCGACTAAGTGTAGATGGTCTTCCCATGATCCCCCAAAATCTAGCACACAAGCTCTTAACAAATCCTATAAGACGTTGTTAATTCTTTCCGTCTCCCCATCTGTCTGTGGATGGTAAGCGGTACTCATCTTGAGCTTGGTACCTAAAGTATCATGTAGACTCTTCTAGAACTCGCTAGTAAATAAGGAATCTCTATCACTTACTATACTACTAGTAATTCCATGTAGTCTAACTATATTTTTCATGAATAACTTAGCTAAATCTAGTGCTTTCCTGTTCGACTTAACTTGAATAAAATGGGCATTCTTGGTCAACCTGTTCACTATGACCCATATGCTTTCATTTCCTTGATTCGACCTTGGCAACTCATTTGTGAAATCCATTGAGATAGAATCCCATTCCCAGACTGGAACATCCAAAGGCTGAAGTAACCAACTTGGATTCTGATGTTCATCTTTTATCTATTGATAGTTTAAACACCGCCTCACCCATAAACCTACATCTCTCTTCATACCTTCCTAGAAGAAACTCCTTTTCATATCCTGATACATCTTAGTTCCTCTTGGATGAATAGTGAACTTTGAACGATGGCATTCACCAAGAACTTCCTTCCTAATGTTTCCTACATTCAGAACACATAGCCGTCCTTTCTTCCTCAACCACCCATTCTGGTTAAGAACAAAATCTTTCAAGTCATCACTCTCTATTCTATTCCTCAACTTCCTAATCTATTCAGCTAATAATGGATCCTCTCCTTGCTTAGAAGCAATCCTTTCGATCATCACTAGTCGAACTTCTAAACATGACAACATAGCAGTTTCTTGACTAGAACTACTTTTGGATATCTATTGTACTTCGCATGTAGTCAATACTTCTAAATCGTTCCACTCAGCTATCATTGCCAATACTGCATTCTGATATTTTCTGCTAAGTGCATCTACAACCTTATTCCCTTTTCCTAGTGTGTACTCAATACTAAAGTCATAAGCTGCTAAAAACTCTAACCACCTCTACCATCTCATATTAAACTCCTTCCAAGAGAATATATATCCCAATGACTTATGATCCCTATACAACTCGAATCTTTCTCCCAAATGGTAACGTCTTCACACCTTCAATGCTAAAATTACTGCAGCTAATTCTAAATCATGAGTTGGATATCTAACTTCATGCGGTCTGAGCCGTCGAGAAGCATAGGCACTCACTTTACCTCTTTGCATTAACACGGCTCCTAATCCTGTTCTACATGCATCCATGTACACCACTAAGTCATGATTCCCCTTTGGAACAACTAACACAGGTGCATAAGTCAATAAGTGTTTCAGTTTCTGGAATGCCTACTCACACTTATCATTCCATACAAACTTCACATCTTTCCGAGTTAGCTCAGTCATCAGTGCCGCTATTCGCAAAAAATCCTTAATGAACCTCCGATAGTAACCAGCTAATCCATGAAAACTCTTTATCTCAGTCACTGTCTCGAGTCTCTTCCAACTATTCACTGCTTCAATCTTAGCTGGACCTATTGACAACCCTTTCTCTGAGACTACATGAACAAGAAACTTCACATCCTTCTTCCAGAGCGACACTTCGAAAATTTCGCTTTTAGTTGATGCCGCCTCAATGTCTCAAGCACCACTCTACGATGAACTTTATGCTCTTTCTCATCCTTAGAGTATATCAAAATTTCATCTATGAATACTAACACAAATCTATCCAGATGCTCTCAGAAGATTCTCTTCATCAAGTCCACGAAGAATGCTAGCGCATTACTTAGTCCGAACGGCATCACTAACCATTCGTACGATCCATATCTGGTCCTAAACGCCGTCAAAGGAATACTATCCTCTGCTACGCTAAGCTGATGGAACCCTATTGCCAAATCCAACTGGGAAAATACCTTGGCTTCACTTAACTAATCGAACAAATGTCAATTCTTGGTAACAGATATCGGTTCTTTATCGTCTTCTCATTCAGCTTACGATAATCGATGCACAACCTTAGTGATCCGTCTAGTTTCTTTGCAAATAATATGGCTACTCCCCAAGGTGAACAGCTTGGTCTGATAAAGTTCTTACCTTCTAAATCCACAAACCCACCTTTAACTCCTTCATCTCGATAGATGTCATTCTACTCGGAGGTCTACTCACTGGTTTTTCTTCGGGTACTAAATCTATCCGAAACTCAATGGCTCATTTCGGTGGTAATCCTATCATGGGCTCAAAGATATCTATGAATTATCTAACAACAAAAACTCAGTTTAACTCGTCTTCTTCGCTCATTACACCCAACAAAGCATTAACCTCAAAACTAGGGTTTTCTACGAAGTACATAATCCAATCACTACAACTAGGATGTCCAAGTGATATTTTCCTATCATGGTAAAATATCATAGCATCGTATTTACTTAACCAATCCATATCCAAAATAATTTCAAACCCTACAAAATCAAATACATACAAACTGCAAGTAAATACATGACCTAATAGTTCAAACTTTAAGTGGTCACCCAAGAGTCGTATACCCTTCTTATCGGATTCGCAACCCTTAAGGAAGTAACTAGGTATGAGGGTTCTAGGTTAAGCTTATCTATCAAACAATGAGAAATAAAAGAATGCGATGCATCATTATCAAATAGAATTCTAATTGACATACCATGAATCAAAAGCGTACCTCCCAACACAGCTTTTCCTTTCTACTCTGTTGTTGGTCTTGAGGTAGCTGGTTCCAATGCAAACACTTTGCCCTTTCCATCCTTGGTCGGTTCCTTGTACTAGTTCTTACAATGTCCAATCTTATGACAATTGAACATTTTACTTCTTTCTTGTCAGCAGCTTTCTTTCCTTTCCCTTTACGACACTCATGAGCATAATGTCCATTCTTACCGTACTTATAGCAAACTACATCGGTCTTCCTCTTATTGCCCGCTCCTCCTTTCTGAGCGCCTTTCTTATGGAAAAACTTTCTCTTCTGGTTCTAGCCACCTTGGGATTCCCTTACTTTGTTTCCATCAAGAAAAACAAGTATCTCCTCCTGCCTCAAATCCATCTCAACAACTACATCACATGGATCCCTAATATGTGGCAAAGTTGCTTTAGCAAGCTCAGGTTTCAGTCCACGGATGAACTTTTCATTCCTTTTGATAACTATATTAACTGTAGCATATCCATATCTCGATAGCTCCTCAAATTGGGTAGCATACTCCAGCACTGTCATGTCTCCCTGCACTAACTCAGCAAATTTCCTGAGCAGAGGTTACTTGGCAATCTCTAACATGAATCTTTCCTCAAACCTCCTTCTAAATTCAGCCCAAGTCATGGTCTCTTCATTAACTCCCACAGTAACACTGTTTCATCAGTACGTTGCTGCTCCTTGAAATCGCCTAGAAGAAAGTCTCCTCTTTTGCTCATCATTAAGCCCTAAATCAGCAAAAATCCTTTTGCAATGAAGCAACCAATTCTCCACTTCAATTGCATCCTTTGTCCCGATAAACGGCTTTCCTCCAAGACTGGCATAATCTCTGCTTAGTACTGCATAGTTATTAACCACTCGAGCTTCCTATTCCTCCAACTAATCCCTCGGCAGCTCCAGCTTGCATCATGTTGATGAAGAACTGATACATAGCTCCCATATCAACTTGCGGCGCTCCAACACCCACATTAGCAGTTGGAGCCCGACCTGGATTGCTTTTAGTATTTGGTCTGGCATTACCATTGGTTGTGGTGCTTCTTCCACCAATGTTAACTCTTCCACTCCTAGCATCCATATCCTACTTCCTTAAAATCTACATTCGAGACATTGTAAGATACAAAAGAATAACCTAAGAGAGATGGGAGAATAGAGATAAAGCATATACTTACATATAGTAAATACAAGTACGTTACATAGCGTTATCCCATACCCCGACCTTTTCTAGAATTCCTTAGGATTATGTTTTCAAAACCATTATAAGTTCAAAATTTCTTTTAAGTTTTCGTAAACCTATGCTCCAATACCAAGTTGTTATATCCCCTACTTTAAGGCCCGAAGCTAAGCACTACAGATGTTGCAGTCATCTATTGTATTAATTTCCCATGACAAGATACGGTAATATTAATGGTATTCATAATATTAGAAGCACATGGATATGAAATAAAATCAACATAGATTTCTAAAAAAGATTTTTTGATTATATTTCATATTCAATTACATAATTCCAAAATGATTCCCAGATTTTGATCATATATAATGATTACAAATTACGCCAAGAGCAACATATGAAGATGCCCCGTTGCATGATCAGAGTACTAAATAGACATATCAATCATAAATACATCATAGTAGAAATAATACAAAATAGCTCCTACAAAGCTAGCTTTCCCTCCTGCACGTCTTCGAAAGATTATTTGTCCAACCTACTGAACCTGAAAATCTTTAATTCTCAATCTACTCAAATCAAATTTTGAGCACCCGAGAGTTTAAGAGGAAAACATAAACTTCGAGTCAAACATAAAGCCTGGTGTGAATAATACTATTACATCTCGATTTAATGATATTAAGTGAGACAAAGCCGCTTAGCAGAACAGGTTTCCCCTCACTAATATTCTTTTAAAAGCATATCTTTTGCAAATCATATCCTATAGTCAAACTGATTATAACAGTAACAGCAAATACATATATGCATAATAATCGGGAAACCAATGGACTATCTATCCACACTATAGTTTTATGTGGCAAAATATTAACCATTGGCTGGCTCGGGCCTACCAGACATATTTAATAATATAACTTCTGTTAGACACAATACTCGGCTGGGTGCCCTTAACTTTCTTCTTCTAGGGTCAACTAAACCTAATGGTTTTGCGGGCTCACCAAAAATATATCTTTACTCTGCATATTCCCTTTTGCGTGTAACATTATTTTAGTCCCTTCTGTGACAAAGCCCTACACATTGGAATTTTAGACTTATATTAGCTAGGGGCTATTAGCTAAGGTATAAGGCGTGACCCTACACATGTCCCATCCGGTCTTCTAATATTCGAGTCATAAACTTAGGGTTAACTACCCTATTCAACTTTCATTTCTTGTCATATACTTAGGGTTAACTACCCTATTACAATTTCATTTCCTTATAAGCAACCTTTGTAAATGAGTTACCCCTTAAATCATAACTTTATAAAGCAAGGAAATCATACTCTTTCCTTTACTCAAAGTACTTATGCCATTTTATATGCTTTACACAAAACAATATTGATGAAATCTTATCAATATGATTATCTACCCCTTCATAATAAGTTAAAACCTCTTTTTAAATTTGAAAGCTTTAGGCTACAAGGTCAAAATAATACCTTCGAAACCTTTGTTTAAACCTTAAACAATCCCTTTCGAATTCATTGGAAGTACTCCTTTCAAAATAAGTTAACTATTTTAACCTTGAAACACTAGGCCGAAAGTCCCAAAATATACCTTTTGAATTATTGATAATATACCTTCGAAATCATATCTTTAAAACCTTAGACATTCCCTTTCGAAACCATTTAAATTTTTTTCGAAGGCGTTGGAAATCTTCCATTTAAACACTTAAAATAGTCATTTCGAAAACGTTGGGGACCTCCCCTTCGAAACACTTAGAGCATACCTTTCGAAAGCATTTGGGTTCAAGAAAGGGTTTGTGGAAACATTGCTTCGAAACCATTGAAACTCGTTCCTTTTGAAACCATTTGGTTAACATATTATATAACTATAAGGTCATAGAAAACTAGGGTGGAAGCATTGCTTTCGAAAGCATTAATCCTAAGTAAAAGAAACGGGATGGTTTCGAAACCCACTTTTTCGTAACCATTGCCTCCAGAACCATTTAAAAGCGGCTATACGACCCTTTCGAAAGCATTGAGAAGGTGGGATTAAAGTAAAAGGCGAAAACGCCTTTTCGAATAATAAAAGTGGCCTTAACTAGTTCGAAATGTAAGAATGCGGCATCATGGGTACCAAATAGGTTCAAAGCGGCTATCCTTTCGAAAGCTTTATCTAAAACAAAAGTAAGCGACAACTCATTCGAAAGCTCCTTTCTAAAAACAAAGGCAAGTTGATTGGTTCGAAAGCTAATATAGTTGGCTTCAACCCCCTCGAAAGCATCATTTATAACAGAAGTAATTCAAAGTTAATTAGAATAGCTTCTACCCTTTCGAAAGCATTGTTTCATGTAACACCCTCTATTTTTAGATAATTAAAAAATCAAATAACGATGAATAGTGAAAATAGGCAATTTTGGAATTGTCATAATATTGTCTCGAAACTTATACCATTGTGTTCGTGGCGATTTTCTGATCAATTTCCATATATAACCTTTTGAAATCCAAGTTGATATGATGAAGTTACGAGAAGAATGAGAAATATATAATTAATAAAACAAAAAAAAATAAAAATAATAAGACCCTACGGGTCGACCCATACGTCGACCTGCAAAGCACAAGGGTCGACCTGCAAAGAACACAGGTCGACCTATAGGTTGACCCGCGTTTTCCCTGGACGTTAAATTGTCCAAGGACATGCCGAACTTATATGATTCAATTTTTGTGCAATCTGAAGCATTTTTTCTAGATCCAATGATTCGCAGCGAGACTGTGACGTGGTTGCACCAAATTCAATCCAAAAATATGACGGTCTGAGATCCCCAAACTCCACTATAAATAGAACCCTCAGCCTAGCTATTTTCTCACAATCAGATTTTCTCCCAATTGGGTTCATTGCCTGAGGCTGAACCCTAAATTTAAAAATATTTCTAGGGAGAATATCTTTTCAATAAAAATATTAGACACCATATAAGGGGATCTATGAAGGCCATGGAGCAAAGCTAAGGACAACAGGTGAGTGGATTTAAATTATATCTCTTTTATGTTTATGATATATAATATCATTAGATTTCCGTTAAATGTATAATTCGGCATTTATTTCAGTAATTAGTCTACTAATTAGTTATGTTGAAACTATAAATTTTATAAGAGAAGTTTACTTATATTTAAATATTATTTATATGGAAAAAGAAAGGAATCCAATTAAATATAAATAATATTAGGCTTAAAAGTTGTAGAGAAAGGCATAAGCCTAAAAGTGAGAAATTTACAATAAATTATGTTAAAACGGGTAAAAAGGAGAAAATCTAATAACTTGATTTGGAAGTTAGTGATAGATTGGTTGGTTGGTTTAGAAAAGGGAATACGTTCCCATAGTTTAATATTGTAAGAATAACGATAAACGTAATTGCAAGAGTAAAAGTAAGAAAAGTGGAATTAGTGAAAATAGAGACATTGTTGTATCTTGCATTACCCATCAATTAAAGAAACAATAAAAGAAATATCTTGCAGTTACGAGTTACTGTTTATATCATTATTTGGTATTAAAATATGGAAATGGATTTTTAGCACAGTTTTTGTAACCAACCAAATAGAATAGAACTACTTCCCAGAACAAAGAGAATAACATGAAGCATTAAAGAAATTAAAGAAGAAGAAATAATCAAATTAGTTATTTGACAAGACTAGAAAACAGAAAATGTGACTAGATCTGCATTTATTGCACAGATAATGGAGTTAAAAGTAAAGCAGTTATTATGATAAGTAACTTATGATAGTTGGACGTAGTCCTAAGTTAAGACTGTTATATAATATTAGAGAACTTAAGAGAATTTAGTATCATAATAAAAGAAGACATACTATAATAGAAAAGAGACACTTGCAATTACATTTATAACAAGTAGGTTATAAAAGAAAGAAAAGAATATAAAAGTGACAATTGCAAGTATAATTGTAACACGTGGGTTATAATTAAAAAGAAAGAAATAGAAGAGGCTTATTTTATCAAACTTAGATCTTGGATTAAGTTAATAAGCAAAATAATAGAAGTGGCCCGTACCGGCAGCATTCCCTTTCAGGTCTAGGACTGATGGTCTCACACAGGTAGGGCTGGGCTTGCTGATTAATGTAAATAAGTAGCGAACAGAATAAGAAAAGTAAACTAAACGCATAGTAAAAGATTAGACGTAGGATCTAATAAAATGGTAAGGTGCGTTTGGAGCAGCCTGGAAGAGAATCTGGATAAAGAACCTAACGAAGCAGTTCATCATAGATTTTAGTATAGAAAGAGCACGTCCAACTTAGTTAGTTTGGGCTAGAAGGAAGTACGAGACTTCAATAGGACGTGAGGATACTTTAGGATGACCCTCTAGGGTAGGCCTAACGAAGCTGCACCCCCGGAGGCAGGTCTATAGGTGTTCTATCAAGAGAGTATGCCTTGACTGCTTTTGCATTGCAGGCCTAACGAAGCGGACCTTTGTAGGTAGTCGAAAAGATGATGATGGAGTAGGATATTCGTATGACACCATACTTTGGATTGCGAGTAGGTTATGGTGGGCAGTACCCAAAAGGATATTTGCATGCGGAGATCAAGCCATCATCAGTCAGAGTGAGTTCTAGAAAGACTAGAGTTAAACCAACAGGCCAATGATTCTTTCGCTATCGAGACATTGGATGAGGGGAGCAGCCAATTGGTTGTTTAAATTGTTTACAGTAGGGCACAACCACTTAGCTCTTGAGAGGTCTTTTGATTAGTTGAGGGGGGGCTACATGGGGCCATAGCTACGATGAGAAAAGAGACAGACCAAATAGAATATCTATATTATAGGCCTAACGAAACTGTCCTTTACAGATATAGAAAATCCCCGTCTGAGTTTCGTATAAGGTAGACCTTGTTGGCGGATCTCAGGGAGTAGACAAAACGATTATGTGTAGTCCTCAAGGTACGCACTGGGTGGTACATTGTGGATGTCCGAGCATTGGTGCGAACTGATGCGGACGGAGTTTCACATTTTCCTAGCAGACGACAGAACATCTGTATTGTAGGCCTCACGAAGGTGTCCTTTACAGATGTAGTTACAGTACGCTCTAGTATAAAGACGATGGAGTCCTTTTCAGGGAGGATACGGAAGGTACTATGGGTAGTACCTAGGACCGATGCGGTCTCTGGGCATGTAGCTACATAAATATTGGTTATTAGGTCTTAATCTACTAGGGAGTAGATGGGTACGATTCACGCATAGAGGCGAGAGTATTATAAAACCAATAAACCTAATGTAGCGGAAAATGGAAATAGAACGGTATATGTAGAATTATGCTTAGAAGTGTATAAATTTTCAATTCACCAGAACTTTAGTTCTGACCCCCTCCTCATAACATCCCACAAGTTAGATAGATGGCAGAGATCTTCCAGCTTTGAGACACTTGTTTAGAAAGTATATTATCTTGGTGGGTATTTACTTACTATTATATTTTAGTCAGTTCCGTTGTGAGATATTTATTTGAGCTCTGATATATTTATCTTTGCCTATTTGCAGGATATGAGATACCGAACTCGGGCTTCAATGGGCTTGGATTTTAGTACTTTTGTGAAAAACCCGGACCCATTGGAATTCGGGTTGTTACATTTGGTATCAGAGCTTAGGTTAGTAAATCCTAAGTAAATTAGGAAATATGAGTGAACGTATTTGTATTTTTGAATAAAATATAAATATATTATGTACTAAAATCCAAATAATCCCCAATTATAGATTTTAACATATGGAAAGTTTTTAGAAGTATATTTGTGCATAGTTTGCTAGTTGGGTTTGGGATGACCCAAGGATGTTGAGCCCTATATTATTGCCAATTTATAGCGTACAATAAGCTATGCTTTGAGCGACGATTGGTATCCATATGTTATAGGAAGTGGGAAAGTTCCATAGGGATAGTAGGGAGAGTATTTTTATTTTGAAAGGAATAAGAGATTTTAGTAAGGAAATGAGATTTCCAAGGTTTAGAAAGGGTATTCCTAGGGAAGTAAGAAGAAAATCACTTTATGTCTAGCCCAATAAAATAAAACTTTTGGAATTGAAACGTTGAAAAATATAATTGTTAATATGTTTGAGGAAGTAAATATTGGGTTTTGAAAAAAAAAGTGGTATGAAATTTAAATTGGTTTTTATATGATGTAAATTTTGTTAAAAGTGAAATTCTTTTTGAAGAATTATAGAGCATGTATAGCTCGCTAGTTTCTTTGTAGGTAAACAAAGATTTTAAATTTGAAAACCTAGAGTGTGTTAAGTATCGAAAATGTAGGTTACAACATTTATTGTTGTAATAGATGTTTTCGTGAAAAATAAGGGAAGCATAGACTATAACACTATTGTTATAGTAGGTGACTCCGAAAGGAAATGTTTTTACATAGCATATGAGATTTATTAATATTTATTTTAATTGAATCCATATACTAGTATTTTTGGGTTGTAGTAACGGTGTTTTACGCAACATCTGTTTCGACCCAAATGATTTAATAATTATTATAATTATCTAGATAATTGTTTTAAAATGATACTAATTCATTTGTAATAGTAATAAAGTGATAATAAATCATTTATAACGGTTTTATAAAGATATATAATAGATTTGAAATTATAAGGAAAATCGATATCGGTTTATCGATATAATAACACTTTTAGTAAACAATCGTTTAATATTGATTTATATGGTTTTATAATTAAAATGAGATCGTTTTAATTCATGAATAATAATAAGAAAATAGTTTTCAAATTTTGTTTACAAATATATATACGTTAATCAATAAATGAAAATATAGCCGAAGATCAGAATCCAAATTTGTAACGGTTTGACGTGTATAAGTTGTACGACGTTGTTCAAATAACTTATACCCATCTATGACATGCACATACACACATTATCATATACATATACATAGTAAATATACATTTACATAAGGTAAAGGAATAAATATCTAAAGTAATAATTATTTTAAAAAGCAAACATCAAATCATCTTACACCACATCACATCACCACCACCTACACCTCATCATCACATGGGGAGGGGGCTGCCATGCGCTATAAGGTGGAGAAGGGGAGGTGTTTCAAGGGTAGGTAAGGGTATCATGGTAATTTCACTTCGAAGATATTTTCTCAATTTTTCCTATAAATACCACCCCTCCTTCTCACTTATTCTTCACATTCTTCTTCTTCTTTATTCTTGAGCTTTCTTATGCTCTTTAATAGCTTCCATGGAAGTCTCTCTTCCTTTTCAAAATCTTAAGAAAAAGTAAGAGGGTTAAAATAGTGGAAGTGCTAAGCATTAATCCACTTATTACTCTCTAACTTTTTCAAAAGTAAACCAAACCTTCTCTAATCCCTTCTAAACTCTAGTATTAAGCCTAGGTCATTACGGGAAGCATGATTAGCAAGTGGAAGAAGGCATGACCATGAGTTTTGGGTGTTTGGGGGACGTTTAGTGAAGCGTTGATTTGTTTGAATGTTGGTTGGAAGTATCAGTCTGGATTATGGTGAGAAACTCTATATTTATATATTTATAATATACATACATACACACATATATATATAGTGAATGATATGATATGGTTTGCTATATGTATTTATTATGGTTGTTTATCATGTTTGGATGATGATGATATGATTATTTGATTGTATTAACAACTCACGTTAGATACACGTCGATATTACACAAGGAAATCACTTTCCGAACCAAATTATAAAGGTAGTGTGGAATCATTAAAACTCTTTGAAATGGTTTTAAAATTATTTAAATATGCTTTATAAACACTAAAAACGAAGTTGATGAAGTTTGAATAAGAAATGAAAAACGAGTCAAAACTAGGCGCGTCGCATAACGGTAGTTCGCGATTTCGCACCGCAAAAGATAAATGAGTATATAAAGTGGAATATAGCTTGGAATTCTTTGTAATAAGAATTTTCCAAACTATTATATCAATAGTTTTCAAACAAAAGAAGAAAATCAAGATTTCATCTTGTAGATTTTGAAATATAAGTAAAAAAAAGTTTTCATAATAATCGCAGTTTTGCAGGAATCCAAAAAAGGGATTTCTTAAAATTTAATATTTTAAAATATGGAAAAATATTTATAAATCTTTTAAAATGTTTTATAAGATATTTGAGTTGTATAATTTTTTTTTCCAAATGATAGAAAAGTCGTTTTAAATTAATATAACTTTTTTTTTGAGAAAAATGTGTGATCCTTTACGAACAGAGGAGAGCACACATGCAAATATATATATATATCACGAAAATAAAGTACTGCCAACATGCCTGGCAGGTAACAAAATCGAAATACATATATATCAAATCTCAGGTACTCCTAAGATGAGTTCCGGCAAGGCCACCACCCATCTCACCACAATATCGAGCTCCGGCATGGCCACCGCCCGATATTAAGGTGTTAGAAGTATCTAAAAGACTAGAGGAAAAACAAAAACTACTGGATGACGTACCGAACTAATGAGGAAGCTCCAACCAACTAACTGAAGAATATATCCTCCTGAAAAAAGTACTCCATAATGAAGAAAGCAGAATCCTAAATCTGAGGAGAAGCTCCTAGTAGTCCTGGATGAAGATACTCTACTCTGCTGACCTCTCTACCATCTGGTGTCCAGCAATCTGAAGATATGAAAATCTACAAAGTGAACATAATATCCTATCCCCCATACCTGTAACTGAAAAATGACTAAAGAAAAAATTAGAAAGATACATATATATGTATATTTATATATAAATATACATATATATGTATTAATAAGGAAGGAAATAAAAACCTAAATAAGACTAGCTGGACAATAACAGTGTAAATAAAATACCTAAAAACCAATATAAAACAGAGACTAGTACAAATATTAAGACGGATCTATCTTATGAACCTTTAATCATAAGTAAGTTATGATTAGAAGTGAAATCAACATCTAAATTAGAGAAAATATTAATAATACTATTATTAATGTTAAAAAAATTATTGTTGTGTTTAAAAAAATTAATATTATGATTAACCTTGTTAAGATACCTTTTGAAAAGGATATTTTTAGCTAATTTATATTTGGGGTTAGAGATCCAATTAAAACAAAATGAAGAAATTGTAAAAATCAATTTGTTAAAATGGCAATTATTATTATTAAAAATTCTTTGATTTCTTTCAAACCAAATAAACCAATAATAATAATGAATAAAGTGTCTAGTAAAAATCTAATATTCTTTTTGAACTTGAATCTATAATTATTCCAGTAAAATTCACAATTCGAAATTTTAGTTGTTATATTAAAGTTAAAAATTTTAAGAGTATTAATTAGAATGTAATTAGAATCTATACAATTATAGTATATATGATTAATGTCCTCAAGATACAGATTACAAAAATAACATTTATTGTCATTTTGAATATTTTTTCTCTTTAAAAATTCGATTGTATTAAGTTTTCCATGAAGAATTAACCACATGTGAATTTTAGATTTGGGAGGAGCATTAGATTTCCATATATATATTTAAATGAGTTATTTATTGTACCCAAAAAATTAATGAATCTGTAGAAAGAATTAGAAGTATATTTCTTACTTTTATCCCATTCCCAACTAATAAAATCATTATCATTATCATTATCAATATTATAAAGATTTAATCTGGCATAAAGCAAAGAAAGTTGTCTAAAAGTTGAATCAACTAAAATTCTGTTAAAACTGAAATTCCAAGGAGGATCATTTTCTGGAGAATAAACTTCATTGATTAAAGCATACTTAAAGTTACAAATTTCATACAGATCCTTAAATTTTATCTTAAGAGGCAAGATCGAAATCCAACAGTCATGTCAAAACGAAGTACGATTACCAGAGTGAACAATTGTATTTATTCCTAAATTAAAAATCTCATTACATTTTAAAATGTTTTCCAAAAGTTAGATATATTTTGAGTGGATGGAGAAGCATTTGATATAAATTCTATTTCCATTATAGTAATATTTAGAAATGATCTCTTTCCAAATAGCGTTATCATTTATATCTTTAAACTTCCAAAGCCATTTACCTAACAGAGACAAATTCATATTACACAAATTAATAACACCTAATCCACCTTCCTTTTTGGCCTTACAGACGGTTCCCCAATTTACTAGACATTTAATATTATTATTAGAGTTTTCTCCACTCCATAATAAATCTCTTCTAATCTTATCAATTTTATCAATAACCCAATCCGGGAACAAATGCAAGGACATCCAATAAATAGGAAGAGCTGATAAAACCGAATTTATTAAAACAAGTCTACCTGCTCTGGATAGAAATCTCCCATTCCAGTTAGAAATCTTATTTTTGATTTTATCAATGATAATAATCCAGTCGTCATGTTTGAGTTTGGTGGGTCTAATCACAAAACCGAGGTAGTCAAAAGGAAAGTTCATAGTTTTGCAATTAAGAGTATTAGCAACTAAGTTTTCAATTTTATCAAAATCATTTAAAACTAACATGGAGCTTTTGTCAAAATTTATTCTTAAACCAGATAAAAGTTCAAAACTGTAAAGGATAAACTTTAGGGTAATGATGTGTCTAGGAAGATGGGAAGAAAAAAGTAAGGTATCATCAGCAAATTGTAGAACCGATAAACCATTACGCAAAATTTCATTGCCTACACGTCCAAGAGATCCATTATCCACAGTTCTTTTAATAATTTTAGCAAAAACATAAACAGCTAAGTTAAATAATAAAGGCGATAAGGGATCCCGTTTCCTTAAACCTCTCTTAGATTGAATTCTATTACCTAATATACCGTTAACCATGATACTAGAGTTTCCAGTTCTAAGCAAAGTCAAAATCCAATAGATTCATCTATGACTAAAACCTCTATCATGAAAAATATCTACAAGAAAATCCCAATCTACTGAATCAAAAGCTTTAGCAAAATCAAGTTTTAAAATTGCACAAGTTATGTTATTCTTACAACAGTAATTAATATATTCTTGAACAACTGCCACTCCATCCGTGATATTTCTCCCTTTAATAAAAGCCGATTGTGAACAATCGACTAATTCATTCATTCTTTTACTAAGTCTATTAGCTAGAACTTTAGAAATGATTTTAACTGAACAGTTAATCAAAGAAATAGGTCTAAAATCTTTTAAGTTTTTAGCTCTAACTTTTTTGTGTAACAAAATAACAATTGCGAAGTTAAATCTCCCTAATTGCAAATTACCATTGAAAAAATCATTAAACATATTAACTAAGTCAAATTTTAACACGTCCCAAAAAGTATTATAAAATAAAATAGGAAAACCGTCAGGTCCCGGGGATTTATCACTTGGCATGTCATTAATTGCTTTTCTAATTTCTTCTTCAGTAAAAGGATTATCTAACTCAGATAAATCAATAATAGAATCAGATGGATACAGATCTATCCATCTAATATTGATTCTATGTTTGATTTTAGAACCAAAAGTATCCTTATAATAATCAGTAAAAGCCTTGTTAAGGTCTCTTTGATCAACTAACTCTATATTGTTAACAAATATAGAGTTAATTGTATCACTACATTTTCTACCATTAGCTATATTATGAAAAAATTTGGTATTATTATCACCTTCGTTGATCCATTGAATTCTGGATCATTGTTTCCACATAACCTCCTCCTTTTCTAAAATAGAATTTAATTCATCTTTTAAATTAGCAAGAACATTACATTCACCTATATTAAGAGATCTAGATTCTTCTATCTTATTAATTTTAAGCATTTCATTAAGAATATTATCTTTTTTAATTTTTAGATTACCAAAAACATTTTTGTTCCAGTTTTTAAGAAAAATCCTAAGCTCCCTAAGTTTAGAAACAAAAGCTTTTGCAGAATTTTCCTTATTTATGATATTATGGAAACTCAAAGAAACTCATTTACCTTTAACAAGGTTCACAAAGTTAGATTCCAAAAGCCACATCTTTTCAAATTTAAAATTGTTAATAATAACTCTATGGTTTTCATAAGTAAGTATAATTGGACAATGATCGGAGTATGTATAAGGTAAACTAGTGACTCTACAGATTGGGAATTTGTCTTCAATCTCATCGCTAATAAAAAATCTATCAAGGAGAGCCATAGATGGAGACTCCCTAGCATTACTCTATGTAAACTCTCTATTCGATAGGGGGATCTCGATCAAATTAGAATTAACAATAAATTGATTGAATTCCTCCATGGCAGAGTAATCCCCTTCCCTGGAGACCGCTCTCCTATGAAGCGTGTAACATTGAAATCACCCCCCAAAATCCAAGAACCCGGAGTTAAAGCTTTAAATTCTAAACATTCATCCCATAAAATTCTCCTATTAATTTTAGAATTAGGCCCATATACATTAGAAATATTTAAAAAAGAGTTATCAGAAAGATTAATAAGTATAATATGAATAGAATGTTTCTTAGTAATGCATTGAAGCAACTTAAAAAAATTATCACGCCACCCTATCATTAAACCCCCTGAAGTACCCACAGAAGGTAAAAAAAACCCATTTTCTAAAATGATACCCGCCTAACCTTCTAAAGAAACGATTGTCAGGACAGTTAATTTTAGTTTCTTGAAGTAAAGCGATATCAATAGAATAGTCTTTAAAGAACGCTCTAATCTTATCTCACTTATTCAAGTCATTCAAGCCTCTAATGTTCCAACTAATGATCCTCATAAACTAACTGTATTAGCCCTCTCTAATTCCTTACATCTAATATACTCCCTATCTATCTCCACATCAGAAAAGATAAAAGAAGTGTCACAGGCTAGCTGACTAAACTCAGCAGAAGAGAGACTGCCTAATGCATAAGTAGAGTACGTACTACCCAAAAAAGAACTCATACCTGAGCCTGGAATCATAGCACCACTTATGGCACTCTTCCAGGTAACTCACCCATAGATGAAATCTGATGATTACGAATCCTAGTACTTCGACGAACACGTCCACTAGACACTGCTGTCTTCATGCGCTTTCTTCTCTGCGATGATGTGGAAGTTGGAAAAGGACTATAGCTCTCCAATCTCTTAAACTCTAGACTATTTGCATTGTTGGACACACAAACAGTTCCAACCACTTTAATAACTTCTGATGTGATGCCTGAAATAACATCCTCAGCAACAAAATTAATATAACTTTAAAAACACTATTTACAACGGTTTTTAATTACTTTTGAAATATAACTTTAAACTTAACAATTCTTTCCCAAATCTTTTATAAATATTTTTAAGTGAACAACTAAGTGTTTTAAAGATGATTTGAAGATTTTATACTTTATTCAAAAGAATTTAAAATAAATGATTTAAAGAAAAGCTGTTATAAAAAAATGTGTTAATCTTGGCTCTAATAAGTCAACGAGCACACCAGATTTTTCTATTCGTGAGATCTAGATGCGGTACTTAAACTAAGGAGATGTTCAGGGGAAATCAGTGCCCAGGCTCACCTAGCCACCCCCAGGCGAGGGATAGTAAGGTCGAAATGTCAAAAACGAGTTATGTATAAAAGATTGAATTTTCCAAATCTAAACAATTTGGATTTACCATCTTAGATAACATGGTTTCAACTTATTAAAAAATTATATTTTGGAAATAAGAAAGCTTTGTTAAAATTAAGTAAAATGATTGGAATTATTCCACATTTATAAAAGGGTTCAATTAAAATAAAGAATTTAATAAGAGAGGTTTAATGGTCCCATATATACCAATAATAATGTTTTTAAAGATATATCTCTCAAAGATATATTTCTTTAATAAAAAGAAATGAATAAATCAAACAATAATCGCCTATTTGTAAAACATATATTTATTATTAATTGGTTTGAAGGAACCGGGGTTGGATTTGGGTGATTCATATCCGAAAACCACTTTGAACCAATTTACGTTTCGAAAGTGAAGAAAATACGAAGACCTTAATTTTGAAGGTGGGGAACTTCATAATGGAAAGACTGCTTGTTGACAATATTCGGATTTTCTCCTGAGATAAATAAATAACAGCGGTCCCTTCATTCTAGGATCTTTGTATGCAAGGACTAACTCGCTACTAATCGTAGGGGTAGTGCCTGACAGGATGTGGTAGGAGAGTGTCTTCGGTTTGTCCTGTTCCTGGACAACTTGTATGGACGAATGTCTGACGTTGCATTTCTAAATCATATTAATTGATCTCTATGAACGTATCATCTGTTTGGTGGCGGAGAAGGCAACTTCCCTTAGCGTAACACCCTTTCTTGAGAAGTACGAGCTCAAAAGTTATACGTTTGTAGAAATCAGTTGTATTATTGTGAAATGGCAATGTGGCATTCAAAGTGGAAGATGTGCTATATAAAAGGTAATCGTTATCTCAAAGGCTTACAACTAGGAATTATGAAACAAGAGATGCTTTAAGGCTAAAGTCTGTCGCAACCAATCAGGGTATGAAATAATCTTCTAGATGGATAAAATTTCTACCCGCTGTAACATCGAGTTTAAATTATGTGGTGTATAGTTGGGATCCCGGGTAGGTCGGTAACGGTCGGTGATGTAATACTTGGTGCTATTCGTATATTATATTTTCGGATAGGCCGGTCTTAATTCACATGAGCCCAACTTAAGGGCCTCAGGCGCATTCCTCTAGAAATGCACTGTACGGGGGGTAGTCCCTTACCTCACTATTCAGTTGGAAATCCAATATCCAATAAGTGCCATACAGATTTAGTTGTGCAAAGTATTGAAATGTTAGATGCAAGCACTTCTGCTAAGATTTATAAGTTTACTTGCAAATGTTTTCAAAAGAATGTTGTTAAAAATAATATTACCAAATTTCCACTTAAAAATGTTTTAGTTATCATAAGGTAAAAACCCGTTCTATGTTTATGTGCGGCGTGGTCTTATGAGATACCTTTTGTTTTCAAAACCCGCATTTTGAGTTTCTCGCACTGGTCCCATGACTGACCCGGAGTTTATTTCCTTTTCCCTAAACTCTGTGTGCCCTATTTTTTCGAATAGCCTAGTAGTCAGGTTTAATTAGAAGAAATCTAGAAGAGCGCGAAGCATGGAGTTAGAAGATTCTCAGTAGATAATTATCCATTTCCACCGCACTTGTGTACAATTGTATTCCGCTAATTGTACGAACAGAGATCTATAACTGTCCATATTTAAATCTGATAAATGTATTAAAATTTTCCACCGTAAAGATTTTATATATTGAAATAATATATGTTATTCCATTCATGTAAGATTCAATTTTGTATTCTTTTATTTTTACCCTTAATGAACCGAGTATCCGATGCTTGGATTTGCGGCACGTGAATACCGAGGATGTATTAGTGTCAATTTTCGAGGGTCGAAAATCTTGTTCGTTACATTTGGTATTAGAGCTTTTGTTGAGCGAACACCTAAGCCTGATTGGGTTAAAACCTCATCAGAGATAGGGTTAATATTACCCTAGGATGAGTAACTCATTAGAGATAGGGTTATTAATATCCTAGAATGAGTTGAGAGTATTATATATATGAGCGTGTATTGATGTGCACGTAAATGTGCATATTTTTACCAGCATATTTAATCTATTTAAATTAAATAAATGATCATATCGGGTATTTTAACTTGTTTAAACCAAAATTCAAATTATTTTCAAATTGTCACATATTCATCTTCATATAGGGGTAAAATGGTCATTTTTATGCATTTATTAAATTGTGAAAATTTACTTGGAATTTTCTATGTTGTTTTGTAGGAAATTTGGTGAATTTTACAAGTGGCTTCATGATAATATATGCATGCACAAGTGTGAAGAGAACAAATGAAGATGGAAATAATTCAAAGTGATGATCATGGAGGACCCCACCCACTTACCTTGATTTTCAATAAGAGCTAAGTACATGATAAAAGGACATTAAAGCTTCATGTACATTTAAGTGGGGATTAGTGGATGTTAATGATTACTTGGCCACCACACTACCTCAAGGGCAATTTGGGCATTCCCCAAAAATATGAATTATCGTTTAACACTTGTATAAATACCCCATATCTTCATGTAACCTTCTTCTTCTTAGTCTCTCTTTAGTTTAGTTTAGGCTCACAAATAAACAAGCTCTTCTCTTTCTCTTTTCATGGCTACTTAGCCATTTTTTATTTTCATGTAATTTTCTTTTTCTATTTTTATGCAATTTAATATATGATCTTTTCCATTTCTTGTTTATTTCCTTTCATGTTGCAGTGTAGATTTACTTTCATGCAAGTAGAATAGTTCTAATTCTTGTTAACTAGCTCTCTTTTTCATTAAGCTTTCATTTTCCTTTCATTTTGTTTCATGTTGCTAGCTACATTTGTTAATCAAATGACAAATATGAGAGGCTAAACCCCTTCAATTTAGGGGCAATGAAGCTCTCTAATTATGTAGCTTCGACTATTTGTTAATTCATGCACTCTTTTTGTGCTTAATGATGATCAATGTAGTGTTTTATTTGTTGTTCTTGCTTTGAATTTGATAGCCTATATTATTGAAACCAAATAGGCTATGCCTAAACAATCACTAACACAAATGCCTCTTCATCAAAATATTATTTTGGCATAAGAAAGTGATTTGAAATTAAAATTTGATGGTCTATATTTCTAATCAATAGTTAATAGGTCATACTTAAAATAGATTTCATTTTCATTGTCAAGTTTCATGAAAGTTAGTAAGTGGTTTAAGGGGTGTGTCAAAGTTTGATGGCTTATGTTGGCTAACTAATAGCACAAATATGCCATACTTATGATAGGCACATCAATTAAAGCACCAATGACCATAAAAGAGAGATTATGGTTTCATATGTGTTGAACTACATGATCTAGAGAGTGGATTTATTCTCTAAATTGTCATTTAACTCTTATATTTGCATCTCTTTTCTTTTAGTTAGTTAGTTCCCTCTCTAATTCTCTAGCTTAACTTTCACTCGACTTTGGTTTAATTTGATTGAATAGATTTTTAAAATCATCAATTCCCTGCGGATTGACCCGTACTCGCCACGTACTTCAATAGTATGCCATGCGCTTGCGGTTATATTTTATTTCTAAATTCATTCGACGGTTTTCTAAACCGATAGGAAATCCGTTGTCGAATAAGTTTTTGACGCCGTTGCCGAGGAATTGTTTTGATTTTAATTTTCTATTCTTTGAATTATTTTCGTTTGATTTTTATTGTGTGTTTTTTTTGTGTGTTGCATTTAAAAAAAATAGTGTGTTTGTGTGATTTTTGTTTGTGTGCATGTTCTAGTTTTCTATTGGCATTTGCATATTAAAAAAAACGCTGCACAATTTCATGTGAAAAAGAAAAAAAATTCATTTCGTTTACATTTCATATTTTTACATTTCCATTTTCAATTGCATTCCATTTTCTCTACAGTTTTAATTTTCAATTTACAAAGTTTATATTACAATTCTGTGCACATTTCTATTTGCACATTGCAATTACAACATTCTCTCTGTGCCTTTGTGCTTCTGTGCACATTGCAATTACAAAATTCTCTCTGTGCCTTTGTGCTTCTGTGCACACAGCAATTCCCACCTGAACCAAACCAACAGAGCAACACAACCCTCCACGCTTCTTTCTCCATTGGCCGCATATCGACTACAACATTTCCACTACAGAAACTTCTACCTTGCTGCAACACTCCCCCTGCTTCAAACTACACAATTCACATACCCACTGCCATCGAACTGCACAACAAAAACATCTCCAACCATACCATCATTTGCTACCCTCATTTCTGCCTGAACCATCAGCAGAACTTCCTCTGTCCATCAACCTTCTCAAACAAACTGTTACACTGTAATGACTGCAACTCCTCCACATTCACACACATACACTTCTTCTACAAAACTGTGCCAAATACTGCTACAATTCATTCACTTCATAGGACCAACTTCTGTTTCACTTCGTCAAACATCACAGCATAACAAACAACATACACCTTCAACTTCACAAACACCACTACCCTGCAACATTCTCGTATATACCACAATCCAAACCACCAACTACCTTACTTCCGGACTGGTTCTTAATACCATCCATAGCTTCTCCATACCATAACTCCTTTTAACTCACAGTCCAAACCACCACACTGTTCATTTCAACAGTGCTACCCAGTAAAAATCAAGTTTCTGCCCATTCATCTCCTACAACGACTCGCATACATCTCACTGTCATCCATATCACTGCTGTGTGCACATAATTGTGCACTGCCTTCTTCCTCCATATTACAGAAACATCCACTGCCACCCTCAAAAAATTGCAACATCCATCATCTTCCATACTTCATCAAGTCCTCAAGCCTGACACAACCACTTGCTTCTTACCTCCACCATCAACCATCAATACACAAGAAACCCAGCCATACACAATCTGCCTATACAACCAACACAATCCTCTTCATACATAACCATCACTACTACTTCTGTTCACTGCTTCCATCCTCAAAACTACCTTACACCCTTGCCTTGCAATACATCACCTTCCTGCCACTTCCAACATTCACTTCCCTGTTTACTGTGCACTGCACATTGTCACCCAACCCTTCCATCCTCAAACTGCTAGTGCATATTCAATCTGTGCACATTCAACATTACATCCATCCCAAGACTACTCCACTGCAGTGACCTCCTTCACATACTCTACCACTATCATACCAGTGCACTACACCACTTCCATAACATTATCAATCTTCCACAAACAGCCTTACATTCACCCCGACCAGACCATACATTCACCACGACGCTGTACCACTCAAAACCCCAACTGCACACACAAAAAAAGAAGAGAGAAAAGGGCCACTGACCATTTTACATAATCATTTCACTCTCTCCAGCCTTACAAAACTGCTTCCACAAATTCCTGCCATTCATCTTACATCTGCCTTTATCCACCTCTGCTCCTCACCAAAACAAACTCCAAACTTCTCTCTGCTCAACAGACCACCCACCACCATCATCGAATCACTTCATCAAATTCAACTACCACCACCATTTAACCATCTTCCTTCACAATAACATACAACCACCAACCTCCCCATCCATCATAACTGTCCCTTTTCTTCCACCAACCACCCAATCCGTTATCACCATCTGCAAATACAAACTTCACCCTTACCACTTGCAATTGCAATCCTACATCGGCAACCATCCTTGACCATCCCCAAAGTTGCAATTCGGCAAACACGCCATCAAACTCCTTCTACCAAATCCAACCCCACTCGACCACTGTTACTTCAACATTTCGCAAGCTAAACTGCAATATATAATCACGGTCAACACCACGAGCCACTCCTCAAACCACCTCGAACCCCTTCAAGCTCGCCGCATCACGTCACTTCGAACATCAAAACGCAACCCAAAATCGCGACACTCGCCTCGCATCCATCTTCAATCGCGACCTCCCCCTAGCAATCGATCACCGCAGCGAATTTGCAATTTGCTTTGACTTGATTTTCGTTTGGCTGTATACAAGTTTTTAATTGATTCGATTTTTTTTGTTTATTTGGTAATCGCGAATTCCTTTTTATTTTGACTCGAGTTTGATTTAGGGGTGTAAGTTTGTTTCTGAAGTGTGAGTTTGATTGTGCTAATTTTTAGAATGGGCCGGGTTTTGTGGGTTTGATAGTTTTAGTTTGTGTAAAAAATATCTTGTATATATCTTGTTTTTAATTTCAGGTTGCAGAAGCAGAAATTCAAAGTAGAGGAGCTGCTGCCAAAAATAATTGCTTCGCTTTGCATGCCAAATATATATATATATATATATATATATATATATATATATATATATATATATATATAAACTGCTTGCTTGCTTATCTATTGTTTTATTAGTTTTGCATTGTTGTTTGTTTGCATTTGCATTTTAAAAAAAATTGAAAAAACGAAAACAAAAATCCATTCGTAGTTGCATTGTTAATACACGTTTAATTTCTGCTTTGCATTTCATTTTAGAATTTTGATTAATAATAACGATGGCTCTTAGTTGTATATTGACAATTTTTCTTCTTTGAGCAATTTAAATTCTTGGTGTCTAGGCTACGGTAGAGCAATATTCAGTTATAAATATTACGGTGATTCATAAATATTATACTGAATTGTTTCTCTGAAGGTACTTAAACCTTTAGCTGCATTGCTACGGTGATTCGTGGTGCACCGATAACCCCTGCCCGTTACGTGGCTGAGAACTATCTTGTTGATTTAAGACAAAGTGTGATTATACAATATTGGGTTAACTTAGGATAAATCATTTGTAATTAACCCTTGCATTCATTTAGTGGCATTAGTTCATGCATATTTAAAAAAAATTCAAAATCCAAAATAAAAAAAACTGTAAATATTCCTTTCCAAATTTTTAAATCCTTTCTTTTGAATTTTTTTTAAATCAAAAACGAAAATCCAAAAAAAAAGTTTTCTTAGTTTTTTTTTAGAAAATCAAAAATCCAAAAAAAATATAAAATATTTTCAAAAAAATACAAAAAATTGAAGAAAAAAAAAACAGAAAACCAATTTCCCTTTTGAAAATTTTTATTTGTAAATATTTTTCCTTTATATAAAAAAAAGAAAAAAAAATTCTTGAAAATGTCCGAGTTTCCCCACTCATTTGAATTTTACAATAGTTGTGAAAATCAATATAATCCATACGATTTCACTCCAAATTCGTATGGATATTTTAACGACAACTACTTTTTAAACAATTCGAATTTTGAACAACAAAATTTTCAAAACGATGACCAACCCTCGAATCTCGAAAAGAGCATTTCGTCTTTATTTGAAATCTCTACACAACAAAATCAAATGATAAATGATTTGTGTAATTCATATTTGGGCAATGATTCAAATCAAAGTTTTGAAAATAGTCAAAATTTAAATTCACTTCAAAATTCAAACGATTTTGAGTATAACCCATGCCAATTCAATTTTGAACTCCAAAATGAATTTCAAAATCAAAACGAAAATGTGATCCACTTTTCAAATAATTTTTGCAATGGGAATAGTCTCGACTATGATGTAAGTGAAATTTTTTGTTCTCAACAAATCCAAATCGAAAATCCTCAAGCTAATAATTATAAATTGAATTTTGTTGAACAAATAAACGAAATTTACGATGATCACATGGATTCGTTGTTTGAAACTTATATGAAACAACGTGAACAACAAAACCAAATCCCAACGTGTGACGAGTTAAGTAATAATCCATCTTTTACCCAAATCGACGATTTTCAAATAACAACTTTTGAAATTGAAAATAATAATCTTAATGAAGTTGTTGAAAACACGGTAATTGAGTTGGATTTCAATTCTTTTGAGGGTGTGGAACAAAATTTAAAATGCGATCTTCCTTTTCTCGATTTTGAAAATTTGAATACAACAACTTTAGATTTTGAACTTGAGATACGCAATGAAGTTGTTGGTAATCCAATAAAGGAAGACGAATTTAACGAACACGAATATTTTGGACTTTTGATGACGAGTTGTTAAATTTTGACGGGGAATATTTAAATCACCATCTTGATTTTGAATTCAATAATTTTGAAGAAGTTTTCAGTGATAAATTTGAATTTCAATTTAGTGATAAGAAATTTGAATTTCAATCAATTATTCTATCAACCCCGAAAATCATCGAAAATAAAAAAAACTCGTACGGTTTTCAATAAAACGACATTCGTTTTTCCAAATCAACATTCAACTTTGAAATCTTTTATGATTTGGTTTTTTGAGCTTAAATTGTGTCTCGTATACTTGATGAGGCAAATGAACAGGTTTTTGGAAGACCGTTTCATTTACGCTTTGACGATATACTTTCTGATCCCGTGTAAATACCGTTCATTTTCATATAAATAAAGGCCATTTTTATTTTTATTTTTCTCCGTTCACTTGGGTTGACTGTGGGGACATAGTCAAAATCAAGTGTGGGGGGAGACTCATCATCATTTTCGATTTTTCATGGTTTATTTTTATTTTTTCTTTCCAAAATTTTCAAAGGAAAAGAAAAAAATCTAAAAAACAAAAAAAAAACAAAATTTATTTTTTAAGCATTTTTGATTTATTTTTAAAGAAACACTATAGGATAAATATATGGTTTTGGTCTATTAAATTGAAATTTTTTAAAATTTATTCGTCTTAACAAAAATAAAAATGAAGTTTGATTACAAATAAAAATGGTTTAACTAGTATATAGGAAGATTCATACGTGATAATTATGAAATATATCCTAATTGAAAATCTTTGTTTTAGAAAGTGGTGAATTTAAAGTAAAGGATATAACATTTTTTTGTCTTCTAAGTTAAATGGTGCTAAGACGATTTTGGAAAACTCTCCCTTTCTAATAAAAAAAGAAAAAAAAACATTTGTATATATGTATATATTTTTAACACCTAGAGTCAGGTGTTCACACTCGTGTGTTCACTCGCCATGTTCAGTACCCTACTCACGTAAGCCCGAAAGGCAGTGCACGATCGGTATATCTGGCTTCAGTTTATCTGAGTTAGGTGTATATGTATAAAAATTCTTTTTGATAACGCCTACAGTCAATAGGTGTTCACACTTATGTGTTCACTCGCCACGCTCTATATTCCCCTCACATCAGTCCGCAAGGCAGTGCATGGGTAATATATTTGGCCTCAGTTTATCTGAGTTAGGCATATGTAAATATTATAATTATCAATAAAATTTTCAAAAAATGGAGAGAGTAAGCAAATGAAATCCAAGCACTATTTTAACTTATTTGATTTGATTTGTTATTTAAATGAAATGAAATACCACTTTAATAAACTTTGATAATCAACCAAGGACCTATTTCATGGTTACACTTTGTTATCAACTGAAACAACGAGTTAAACTATTGTCTATTTGTTATGATAACTTAATTTTTGTTAGAAATTTTGACGAGTAAATGACTTAAATTTCAAGATAATGACCAAACCTATATTTAACTTATTTGTGTTAATTTAAAAGTAAATCCTTCATTCATAAATATTTTCAAAAACTTGCATTCACATCTTTGTAAATATTTTCATCCTGCATTTGGATTTTGTGGGTAGTATCCGCTGAAAACCCTCACGAGACAACACTCGTCCTATTGGGGACACCCAGAGGTTTAACGGCTTGTTGCATACGCTCAATGCAATCGTGCTCCCTACGAAAACGAATTTATCTTAGTTTTTCTTTATTCGAGGATGAATAAAAAGATAAGTGTGGGGGTATTGATGTGCACATAAATATGCATATTTTTACCATCGTATTTAATCTATTTAAATTAAATAAATGATCATATCAGGTATTTTAACTTGTTTAAACCAAAATTCAAATTATTTTCAAATTGTCACATATTCATCTTCATATAGGGGTAAAATGGTCATTTTTATGCATTTATTAAATTATGAAAATTTACTTGGAATTTTCTATGGTGTTTTGTAGGAAATTTGGTGAATTTTACAAGTGGCTTCATGATAATATATGCATGCACAAGAATGAAGAGAACAAATGAAGATGGAAATAATTCAAAGTGATGATCATTGGGGACCCCACCCACTTACCTTGATTTTCAATTAGGAGCTAAGCACATGATAAAAGGACATTAAAGGTTCATGTACATTTAAGTGGGGATTAGTGGATGTTAATGATTACTTGGCCACCACACTACCTCAAGGGCAATTTGGACATTCCCCAAAAATATGAATTAGGGTTTAACACTTGTATAAATACCTCATATCTTCATGTAACCTTCTTCTTCTTAGTCTCTCTTTAGTTTAGTCTAGGCTCACAAATAAACAAGCTCTTCTCTTTCTCTTTTCATGGCTACTTAGCCATTTTTTATTTTCATGTAATTTTCTTTTTCTATTTTTATGCAATTTAATATATGATCTTTTCCATTTCTTGTTTATTTCCTTTCATGTTGCAGTGTAGATTTACTTTCATGCAAGTAGAATAGTTCTAATTCTTGTTAACTAGCTCTCTTTTTCATTAAGCTTTCATTTTCCTTTCATTTTGTTTCATGTTGCTAGCTACATTTGTTAATCAAATGACAAATATGAGAGGCTAAACCCCTTCAATTTAGGGGCAATGAAGCTCTCTAATTATGTAGCTTCGACTATTTGTTAATTCATGCACTCTTTTTGTGCTTAATGATGATCAATGTAGTGTTTTATTTGTTGTTCTTGCTTTGAATTTGATAGCCTATATTATTGAAACCAAATAGGCTATGCCTAAACAATCACTAACACAAATGCCTCTTCATCAAAATATTATTATGGCATAAGAAAGTGATTTGAAATTAAAATTTGATGGTCTATATTTCTAATCAATAGTTAATAGGTCATACTTAAAATAGATTTCATTTTCATTGTCAAGTTTCATGAAAGTTAGTAAGTGGTTTAAGGGGTATGTCAAAGTTTGATGGCTTATGTTGGCTAACTAATAGCACAAATATGCCATACTTATGATAGGCACATCAATTAAAGCACCAATGACCATAAAAGAGAGATTATGGTTTCATATGTGTTGAACTACATGATCTAGAGAGTGGATTTATTCTCTAAATTGTCATTTAACTCTTATATTTTCATCTCTTTTCTTCTAGTTAGTTAGTTCATTCTCTATTTCTCTAGCTTAACTTTCACTCGACTTTGGTTTAATTAGATTGAATAGATTTTTAAAATCATTAATTCCCTACGGATCGACCCGTACTCGCCACGTACTTCAATAGTACGCCGTGCGCTTGTGGTTATATTCTATTTCTAAATTCGTTCGACGGTAAGTAGTGTTCATCACTTTTTAAAATCAATGAGTAGAACATCTAACATCTTTCTTAAATGGTTATTGTATACAACTGTGTTGAATGAATTATTGTCATGTGCTAAATGTTTATATGTTTTGCAATGTATATATGTGTGTCTAGACATGAATAAGTTCTCATGTACATCAGAGAAGTACTGTATTTCTTCTTGGAAAGCTCTGTTCATTTTTTTATATATAAAACGGTAAACCTTTCCACTTTAAAAATCATTATCTCCTCATCCATTAAGTTTTAAAACCTGATTCCAAAACAAAAGTTGTTAGTATTTGAATGAAGAACATCTTAAAAATTATTTCATTGAATTACATGGAGAAGAGTGGGAGGAAACAATATTTAACCGTGAGAAGGGTGGTCAAGACCAAAATTCAACTATCATAATTTAATCATTGGATCACATAGTCATGATCGCTGTTGAAAATCATGATTTTTGAAAGTAGTTTGAGGGTTTTAGTCGCGTGTGGGAAGAGAAAGAGGGAGATGACCAGAATTGGGACTTTGGTCAAATTCAGGCGACCGAAACAATTTGGTGGCTTGTCGTTGGGTATGGAGGATGCTTGGATGATGGAGGATCGAGGAAAAATGGTGCAGTGATTTCCGGTGAGTCGTGGAGCCTAATCGAGGTCGATATTGGATTTAAGGTGGGTGTGATATGGGTTTCGGGTTTTTGGCAATGGCGTAGGGATGTGCGCTAGTGGGGAATTGGAAGAGGAGGTCTAGGCGAGTCTCTGGACGAAATCTGGTGTGTGTTTGTGAAAGGGGTGGTCGTGGCGAGGCGTTTGGATGGTGGGGTATTATTTCCAGGTTTTGGGTTATAATTTGAAATTTCGAACGAGGGTTTGGCCGTGGGTTCCAGGGGGTTGTGCGAGGTGCGGTGGTCGTGGGTGACATATGGAGATGGTCGGGGGGCAAGGGTAGGGTCGGAGGCAGTGTGTGCATGTGCACGGCGGTGTGTACGTTTGGGTCAGTGGAAATAAAAGAGGAGAGAAAGGAAACATGAACAAAAAAAAGAGGGGTTGGGCCTGGGATATTTTGGGTGGGCCGGGTTGTCTGGGTATTGGGTTGAGGGTTTTTATAAAAGAAAATTTAAATAGAATTATTTAATAACCCTTAAATTTTTAAAACAATATTCCTCTTCCATGTTAAATCCAATCGATGTGTAGTTTGCTGCGTTGAGACCCTATCATACCATATTTTTATCTGAATGAATATTGGCAAACTTTCTGAAAAGTTAAATTTATTGATACATAATAATTGAAGTAAATGAATAACAAATTTCTTCATTTTTAATTATATGTTAATTGATAAAATAATTTCAAATGGATTGTTAAATTTTTTTTATTTACTAAAAATAAATTATTTAATTTCTTTGGTCAACAAATAAATCCGGGTTTAAATATAACTCAACTCAATAATTGAAAACTCAATCAGTTCTGATTTTGTAAACTAATTTAATATTTATTATTAACTGAGTTAATGATCCACGTTGATTGATATTTTTCTCGAATATTGATTTCAACTATTTATTGTCTTTGCCATTAAGTAGCCAAACAAATTAAAGTAGTTAAAATAAAACGTTGACACGTTTTATTGGAAGTAAATCGACTTGTACTGATCACTATTCCGAATTTCAGAAAATGTGATGTTTACAAGCGAATTAATTTCGATGGACAGGTCATGATAAAGTAAACATATAGAATGAATTCCATATGTAAATATTGACACCCTGATTTTAAAATTGTTTATTTTAAACAACTTGGCCTTTAAAAATTTATTGTTTTGGGATTCGATGAGACCGGGATCGGATATCAGCATTATCCGAAAACCACTTCGATCCAATATCCACTTCGAGCCTATATGGTTTTGATTGTGCCCAACTATGCCAAAACGTGAGATGTAAGCATTTAATCTATTTTCTAATTTACTTTCTATAGACACTATTATAATATCATATGGATTTGATATAAAATGTTTTGATTATCGTAAGGTAAAAACCCATCATGTTTATGTGTGACGTGGTCTTATGAGATACCTTTGTTTTCAAAGGATTTTAAAGATAGTAATAATTCAAATGGAGTGTGTTTCCTCAAGCTGGTTTTCTAGACTGACTCGAGTATTATTTTATTATAATGCTCGGGTCAGACCGAGTATTACAGATTTAGGTTAGGATGCTATGAAGCTCAAGAGATGAGCTGGATGATAGAGACATATTCCCATACTTGATTATATTCTGATGTGTGTGTAGACTGTATAGTCAGCACTAGTGAAGACAAGTTATAATAACTGTCCATATTGATATATTGATTGTTGTACTCTAATGATTGTATATATATTGATTACAGATTTCTTTGTATAAAGATCTATTGTTATATATTATATTTTGTTCCGTTGCGATTGTAAGATTCTGTATTGTTGTTTCTGTTTCTTCTTCTATCTTTTTCTTCTTAACCCCTAATGATCTGGTATTTCTGGCACTCGATTGCTCGGCATTCTATATAGTGGACGTATTTATGTTGATTTTTGAGGGTTGAAAATCCTGGGCCGTTACACTTGGTATCAGAGCTTTGGTTTAGCGTATACCTAAACCTATAGGATAAGCTCATTAAGTGTATATACGTATAAGAGAGAGCGTATTTGTTGGTGATATAAAAATATTTTGATATTAATAAATGAAATGATTTTAACTTAGATTTTATATAGAATATAAAAGGATTAATTCTATAAACTGATCGTGACTGTTGATGATGATTGGATGTTATCTCTTTGTTGCTTGATTGTTTGATTAATATGGATGTGCATATTGTCACTTATTGATTGATGAGTCATGCTCGGCCAATTTATGAGCATCGACTATTGGCTGTTGATTTGAGCATTTGACTATGTTAGGAAAATTTTGGTTTTGAAAAGTATTTAACCAATTGAGAAACTGCATGTTTAACATGGATTTTGAAATGAATATATATTTGAATCACCCCATGTATCATTTTAAAGAGTAATGGATACAATTTGAAAGAGATATATGAAATATGGTTTATCTAGACATGGTTAATAAATAAACAAAAAGTTATTCAAACTGGAAATTTGAGAGTTGGATTCTAGGATTTTTTGAAATTTGTTTTAAGATTCTAAAAATATATAATAGCATAATTTGAAATTATTTTCCAAATAGAACTGCTATAAATGATTTCAAAGTGATTTCAAAAAGGGATTTTCAAAAGATTTAAAAGAATGAAGTCCGGAACTCATTTCTGTCGCTGGAAAATAATTTCGGTGATGACTGCAGCATCATCGGCATTCATTTTCGAGTTTCAAAGTGGGGGAGGCCACTTTAGTAGCTTTGGTACTCGATTGTTTAATGAAATTGATTTGATTTAAATCCCTAAAGTATGATTTAATATTCGAAAGAGATATGAATTTATTTATTTCAAGCGATTTGGAATAAAACCCGGTGTTCAGTTCTTGAGTTTTCGGATTGAATGATATTATGAACGCTTGTGCCCTATGCATTGGGATTGATTGATTGATTGATTGTGCATCTTGTTGAGATGATTGATTGCCAATTTCCAATTTTGAATTGGAATTTGATTTTTCCTACTATTCTGAATAGTCAAACACTTCCAAATTGAGAATTAATTTTTAAAGCTAAGCATTTTCGAAAAGTATAAAAGTATTTTGGAAAGTATATAAAGTTAAATAAAGGCACTCAATTTGAAAATCGATTAAAATAAAGGTAAATAGAAGTTAGACAAGTTTTAAAATGTTAAATATTTTGATAAGTAAAATAAATAAGATTATTTTGTATTATACAAAGAGAAAATTGGTTTTGAACTGCTTTAAATGAAATTGAGTTTTAAGAAATGCTTTGGACTTCATAAATACTTATAAAACCTTATTTATTTGAAAAATGATTTTGAAGGCAAATTTTAATTATGTACATATATGAAATCTAGTTTTGAAAAATTTTGTAATGAAATTGTTTGAGAAATGTTTATGAAAAAATATATATTATAATAATAATAATAAATAAAATAAAAATTTATAAGATTATTTATGTATAAAGAATTTTTGTAGAGTATTTGATTTTGAAAAGAAATTGTTGTTTTAAAACTTAGTTACATACAAAGTGATTTTAGAAAGGAAGTTGATTTTATATAGATATGCCTTTATGTAAATATGAAACTGAAGTAAAATTTGAAAACTGGTGATTGGAATTTTAAAATATATGAATATTGAATAAGATTCAATTTGAAAAATGATTGTTAAAATCATAGGTGAAATTGAAGCTGAAATTGGACTGATATTGGAAATTGACTGATTTCGAGAACCTTTGATAGTAAAATAAAAGAAAAAAATTGATTTGGAAGTTTTCGAACTTATATAAAATGAATTATATAAGCATGATGTTATTTTGAAAACTATTGATTTTTAAAGGTACTCGATCTGAAAAGCGATGATCTTATATATAACGGAATTATATATTCGAAATTGATGATTTGAAGAGGTACTATGTACAGTATGATATACATTTTGAGATTGAAGATATGGGAAGTACCTTCTGTTGACTATCTACTTTGTGGCCATATTGTGGATACACTCTATTGATTCTTTGATTTGATCCCAGATGGACTTGGGTGGAACCAGAAATGGGTCCTAATCGATATAGGTTGTCGGACATAATACTAATGAGTTTCCTTTGACTCGACTGCATAGCGAAATTCGCAGGGCTGTGAAGGCTTACGGTTACGAATGTTACCTGGGGGACCCAGGCGAAACCATTGTGTAACTGCGATCTATGGTCGTTTTCGGCGTAATCCGCCTGGGTAGAGAGATTGCCCTGAGGTACGGATGTTTCCTGGAGGAACCAGGCGAAATCATTGTGTATCTGCGGTCCACATGGCGTAATTCGAGGGGGTAGATGATTGCCTTGAGTCTATGGGTGATAGCGACATAACCACCAGTGTTACTATTAAGTAGACTACGATCCATGCGATTGTTTGCATAGCGTAATTCGTAGAGCAGTGATTGGTCATAGGTACGGATGTTACTTGGGGGATCCAGGCGAAACTGTGATATCCCGGAATTTTTGGCAATATCAATTTAATAATCTGTGTTAAAAATTAAATTGATTTGATAATATTTGTTAATAAGATTTGAATTGATTTAATAATCTTCTTTTATATAAATATTTAACTGATAATTTATCTTTTAAAAGCTAGTAAATTGTTTTCTAATAATAAATATATATTTGTATATAATCTAAAGATCTGTTTTAAAATTTAATAAATAAGGATTTGTTTTCAAATTCTAATGTTTTGGTAATTTGCAATTTGATTTAAAATATAGCTATTAAATAAACAATAATTTGGCTTTAAAATATACTAAAGATAAAGTTAAAATTTGTTTAAATGATTTTAAATTAAATTTAAATTTAACAAAGGTTGTTTTGTTCTTGTTTTAAATATAGTTGATAAAGTAAGTAATTTATTTATATAGTGATAATTTCTTTTATAAATTATTTTAATTTAATAATGATTTATTTTCAAACAATATTAATAATTTTGGAAAGTTTAAGTTTTAAAATAAATAGAAAATGCTTAAGGAACAAGTGTTATCATATCGGAGGTTTATAACATGTGTTAAGTAACAAACCATTACAAGTGATAAACAACTTATATTCTATGTACATTAAGTACAAAAACATATGCAGGCAAATAAATATGCCTGTAGTGTTTTGAAATGCTAAGGTTAAAAAAATGCAAAGTAAAGTAAGTATAAACAAAGCAAGATGTGTAGTTATAAATAAATATGCAGGCAAGAAGAAATGCAAAGCAAAATGAGGTAGCTGTAAATAAAATATGCAGGCTAATAAACAAAGCAAAGTAACAAAATATCTATGACACATGAAAAGATGTAATAAGCTAAGTAGGAGACACAAGGTACTCCAACATTTAATGCAAGCAACATTTTAGGTCATTCGATAGTTTTGAAAAATCATTTCAGCCTCCAACACTTAAAAATCTCTGACCTATGTAATAAAATAAAAGATAGTGTACCAGCTAACATTTATCACCTGTAAAACTTTGTTCTATATATCTTCCCATCCCTGTTTGTTCACAAATGTAAACCAGGAAAAATAGTAAGCTTTTCTTTTTACAAACTTAAATAACTTCATCAAACAAAGGCAAGCTGATTAGGAAGATCAAAGCTTTCCAATTTAAAGGAATCAAAGCAAGACAAAGTTTTCAAGTTTTCTGGGATCAAAACAAAAACATGAAAATGCCATTTACGGTTTCAAAGTTGCTCTCTGTTTATTTTTAGGTGAGTAACTTTTAAATTTAAAAACAGTTTTAAACAAAGTTTTGCTTGATGCTTGTGATAAATTTATATGGAATGTTATAGCATGATTGCATGAATGTTCTTTTCTCTGTAAATATGAGTAAATGGCTCTGTGAATATGAAAATCTATGCCTGTATGTATATATTTGAACTCTTTGATGATCTCTGTCCAAACAGCAAAGCAAAACAAAAATTTAAATATCCTATTACACTCAAATTTAGGTCTTGATATTTAAATAAAAAGTGATGATGGTAGTGTAATATACATTTTAACAATAGATTCAGGAATATGTATTAAGTAATTATCTCAAAATTTATAAAAAGACAGTGAACCTTTGAAATTGGGAAAAAACCAAATGTCTTAAATTCATGAACTGAATCCATGATTAGAATTGTGATAGTAAATGTTGAATTTAGGTGAAGAAATCTCAATTTTTAATTAAGTGAATGGTGAGATTTTCTGGGATGAACGGAATGTGTGTTTTCATCATTTTCAGGTGAACTAGTTGATCAGGGGTGATGGGGTTGCTTCCAAAGGTGCTTGGGTGATCATTGAATTCAAGAAAAATGCAGTGATGGTCGGACGATGACCATGGTGGCGGCAGGAGGCGTTCGAATTCCGGTGACCTAATTTTGGGGTGGCTGATGTTTTCCACTCGCGCATCGTCGATGATGGATTGAGTGTCACATGCTTCTGGGGTTTGATAGAGGGAAGGTGGACGAGGCTATGGCCGGAGTTTGGTGGCCTCTGGTGGTCAGAGCATCGAGCAAGTGGCGTTGACAGGTTGGGAAGTTGAGGGTTGCGAGTGTTCCAGGTTTTTTTTTACTCGAATTCGAGTTCGAGATGAACTGGAGGGGGACTGGTGGTTGGGGTCGGAGCTGGGGATGACCTTCGACTTGCCCGTCGATGAAGTGCTGGCCGGAGATGATGATCTAGGATGTACACGTGCATGGTGCACTGTTGAAATCCGGTGAACTATTTGAGTACAAAGGAATTTCAACTCGGGTTTTACTCGAGTCATTCGAGTAGGTGACTCGAAGCAGGAGGACGAAGGACTCGAAGCATAAATCTGGTTGTCTCGAGTCAATTGTTTGGTTCAGGCATTTGTAAGCTTGTTTGTTTCCTGGTTTTTAAATTTTATTCAAATTTAAAAGTAGGATTTAAACTGTGATTTAAATATAAAATTTAAAGTATGGGTTCAAACGAAACTTTTGAATCTTAAGGTTTTAAAATGAATTTGGAGTTTAAATCAAGAATTAAAAATCAAGGTTAAAAGCAAGTAAATCGAATTTAAATCAAAGTTAAATTTATAGATTCAAGTTTTCTTGAATTCAAATCTGAAATCTTAAATCAGTTTTTAAATCTGAATGTTTTAAAATTAAGTAGTTTAAATTAAAAGGCTTTTCTTATATAAGTAATAAATGTTTTTACATTTCTTTTAAAACTTTATAAATTAATATTTAAATTTGGTTAATGTTAAATGGTAAATCATTTTGAATCTTAAATTCAAAATGGGATTCAAATTTAAATTCAAAAAGAGGTAATGTTTAAAATACACTTCAATATTTATTAAGGGAGGACTTATGTATTTAATTTATAAATTAATAATTTTAGATTAATTTATAATTAGAGATTAATTAAGGGAGTAATTAAAGAATTGGTTTAGTTAATGAAGATAATTAACTAAGGATTAGATAATTATTTAATGTGATTAATTTTGATAATTAATTAGATTAATTAATTTAGATAATCTATTGTAAATTGTTAAATGTAATTACTTGATAAAAGTAATTAAGAGATAAATTACTTATTGTAATTAATTTTGATGATATGATTAATTTAAGTTAATTAATTTAGTTTAATTAATTTAAGATAGTCATTTGATAAATTGGGAGTGAAATTACTTAGTGTAATTAATGGAGCATAATTACTTAGGGATGTAATTAGATGATAATTACTTAATGTAATTAATACAAGATGATTTGTAGTGAAGTAATTTGGGTAATTACTTTTGTAATTAATCAAAGGATTAATTAATGGAGATAATTAATTATGGGATAATTAATTATATGAGTAATTAAGGATAGTTAATTACCGGTTGGTTATTAATCAAAGGGGATTAATAATTGTGTTTAATTAAGGATTAAATTACTTAATGTAATTAATTTAAAGGAAGTAATTTAGTTTAAATATAAATTAGAGGTCATTAATTAATATAATTAATGATGTAATTATGAATTGTTCAATTAAGGAATAATTAATAATGAAGTGATTAATTAATGTAATTAATTAAGGATAAATGTAATTAAGTATATTTAATTAACAAATGAAGTAATTAAATGTTAATTACTATAAATGATTTAGAATAATTAATTTGTGGAATTAATTAAAAGACTAATTACTTATTGTAATTAAGGGATGATTAATCAAAGGTGTTTAATCAAGATGAATATTTAGAGAATGATTAATTAAATTGATTTCTATTTAATTAATGGTTGTATAAGCAGGATTTATAGATGTAGTAATTAATTTAATTTACTTTAAATTAATTAGAGATAGAAGTAATTAATTTAATTCATTCTAAATTAATTACAGTTGTGAATGATAAATCATTGCTTATAAATGATATTGATATTTCATTGATTGATTGTGATCTCAGATATGAGATGTATAATATCTATGTGATATAGATGCTTGTTTTAAGTATGATAATATTTATTATCTGTTTGAGTTGATGATATGGATTATCTGTTTATGATGATGTTGTTGATTATCCATTGTTATATTGTGATTTATCTATCTGTGTGTATATAGATAATTGAATTGAATTATTTTAACTTTAAAACAACTTGGCCTTAAAAGACACGGTTTGGATTTCGATGAGACCGGGATCGGGTTTCCAGATTTGGATATCCGAAAACCACATCAATCCAAATTAACGATAGGTCGTGAATCTCAAGTGAAGATGAAGATTCAGAATGCAAGGGTTATTGTCGTTAACTTTGAGGGTGATTCCAAAATGAGTGTAACGAGATAATGCCTTCGGTTTCGTTCGAACCCGGAACGAACTTGTATGGATTGAATGCTTTCAGAACATCGTCAGGTGGACGATGAGCATTCTAAGAGATGTGTTCTCTAAAGGTAATCGTAGCCTCAAGCCTCATCAACCGGGAATGGCTAAAACAGGGGAGGTGCAGCAAGGTTAGTGGGTAGCACCCAATTAGGACAAGATTACCCCTGTCTAGATGTCCCTTTTTATTTCGGTTGTGTGGGAAGTTGATTGCAACAACTGCTGGGGTGTCTTGTGCGGGAATTATCCAGTAAGGGATGTTCCGGCCTTGTGTTGCAGGGGATTGGGAGTAATCCTCGGTACGGTGATCTAGGCCACGTACTGTGACGGGCGGTACCCCGGTAGCCCTGCCATTGTATGGAATCCAATCTCCAATAAGTGCCAACGAATTTGATTGTAAACCTAGTATGCTGGAATTTAATCATGTAACAATTTCAGCTATTTCTTATTTACTTGAAAACCCTAGACCTATTATAATATCACTGGATTTCCTATCAAATGTTTGGTTAGCGTAAGGGAAATTTTTTTCCATGTTTATGTGTGGGAAGTCTTACGTGATACCTTTTGTTTTCAAAGGTTTTTCAAAGTTAAGCAACTTTAACCTGTTACTCATACCAGACCCATGTCTGACCCGGAGTTTATTTCTGTTTTTCTTAAACTCTCGGGTACTTAAATTTTTACGAGTAGCCATGGAATTCAGGTTAGCTTTTGACGAATTGTGGAGGAGCAATGGAGCAGGAGGCTTCAGCGTTATAGATATGTATAGTGTTCCGCTGTGTTGGTATCTCTGTGTTGCACTTGTGATGTGTCGAGTTGTATTAACTAGACATGTATTTATAACTGTCTAGTATGTGATGTATTATCTCTGTGTAACTCTGAGTGATGTTGTATATTATGTATATTTATGTGATTAATATAATTTATTCGTTCCGCTGTTGAGATTCTGATGTTGTTTCTTCTTTCTTCTCTATCTTTTATGTTTTCTATCCCTTTCTTTCTTCATAGTGATACGACTTTCTGGAGGTAGAAAGTTGGGTCGCTACAGTTGGTATCAGAGCGTTAGGTTGAGTGAATACATAGGCTCTGGAGTGGTATCTTTCTTGAGAGAGCGTATTTGTAATTTTGATATATATACATATATATTTATTTCTACCTATTTGTTGGGTTACCTGTTCGGGTTTTCCAACATTACTTATAAAGGTAGATAAGGTAGGAGTGTGTGTAACACGGCTACCAATGGTTGGAAGTGTATCTGTCGAGACTGTAGACCTAATACCGTCTCGAGTGAGTTTTGCTTGTTGTAGGATTTCATTGATCTCTGAAGAAAACCTGTTAAGGTTCGGAGTTCATCTCTGAAGTGTAAGTTTGGATGAGCTTGAGTTTGGATCTGTCGGTTGAACAGAAGCAAGTGATGTTATCTTGATATCTCAGGACATAGTAGCTGTGTGATGAGACACAGTGGCTATGGATGTTTCCGAAGATATTTTTTTGGAACAAGTTAACGAAGTGTGTCTACTTCGGTGTTGTGGCTGTGTTCAGCAGGGTGTTTCTGTTTGGCTTGAGGTCCGAGTTTCTCGAAGAGCTTTGGATTAGGAATTCCTTGGCATTGGTTTCAGTAGTGCAGCTCGGAGTGTTCTATGTGTTGGCAAGGAAGCTTTCTAGCTTAGCAGTGGAGTTCAGAAGCAGTAGAGTGGTTCCGTTTCTTCGATGGATTGGCTAGTTAAGCGTAAGCTGTTCTGTTTGGTAAAGAGAGAACAGTTTTTCTTTGGAATTAGGCTGGATTGATCGCAAAATTGACTTGCAATAGCTGGGTGTTCTCTTGGGTTTTCAAAGATTTTTCTGGAAGTCTTTAGGAAGCCAGAGCTTTGTTAGCATCTGGAGATTGAGTTTGGTATCAACTAGATTCCAGAAGTGGTACCGATGGTTCAGCTTAGTAGTAGGATGGTTTCTGGAGGAGGATTTTAGTGAAGCAGCTCAGGTTTTGGAGGAACTTCTGAGTTTACTTTTGGATCTGTTGAGCCTTATTTTTGGAATGTGTTGTCCAGTCTTTGCGGGTTTTCGTCATCAGCATTCTCATCTGTTTCTGATCAGAGTTGCGCAGCGGAAGCATGGTGGCAACTGTTTTAGAGTGGAAGCAACTGGAAGTTGCAGTGTTTTGGATTTGAGAGTTTCTACAGGAAATTTTCAGGATCTTAAGGCCATATTGGAGTGCATCTGTTTTATCTTTTCCAGATGGGAGAAGTGAGATCTGTATTCTGATTTTGGAGTAGAGTGGAGTTCTGAGTTTTGGTTGATCTTGGAAAGATCATTTTGTTAGATTGTTTCGGTTCAGATTGTTTCTGAAGGGAATCAGCAAGGGTGAGATGATCAGTAAGGATGTAGGAGACCTAGGACCGTCAGAAAGAGTTTTGTGGATAAGAATCGGAGATTTGATTTTGGATAAGTGTTTGATCTTCAGGAGTGAATTGCCAGTTTGGATAACTGGGATTCATTGTAGTTCACGTATCTCTGAGGGAATACGTGTGAGATCTATCTATGGTTGTAGAACTAGCAGTTCAGGGAGTGTTGGTTGTTGAGTCAGACTTGTCTATAGTCTGATATCCTGTCTAGTTTTATAGATCTAGATGAGTAGGAGCTCGGTAGCTTAGTAGTATTGGTTGTTTGGGTTCTATAGAGCGAGTAACCCGGTATTTATACTCGGGAAACTCGAGAGAATTCTATCCAGAATTTTGTCTGGATAGTTAGATTTGTTTGTTTGGATGATTGGTTGCCATGGTTGTTAGTATATATTGATGATGTATGCTTGTATTTCAAAAAAATTAAATCTTTAATTAGATTATTAAATGACCTTTGTTTTAAATTTCGGGGACGAAATTATTTTAAGGGGGGAGGAATGTGATATCCCGGGATTTTTGGCAATATCAATTTAATAATCTGTGTTAAAAATTAAATTGATTTGATAATATTTGTTAATAAGATTTGAATTGATTTAATAATCTTCTTTTAAATAAATATTTAACTGATTATTTATCTTTTAAAAGCTAGTAAATTTTTTTCTAATAATAAATATATATTTGTATATAATCTAAAGATCTGTTTTAAAATTTAATAAATAAGGATTTGTTTTCAAATTCTAATGTTTTGGTAATTTGCAATTTGATTTAAAATATAGCTATTAAATAAACAATAATTTGGCTTTAAAATATACTAAAGATTATGTTAAAATTTGTTAAATGATTTTAACTTAAATTTAAATTTAACAAAGGTTGTTTTGTTCTTGTTTTAAATATAGTTGATAAAGTAAGTAATTTATTTATATAGTGATAATTTCTTTTATAAATTATTTTAATTTAATAATGAGTTATTTTCAAACAATATTAATAATTTTGGAAAGTTTAAGTTTTAAAACAAATAGAAAATGCTTAAGGAACAAGTGTTATCATATTGGAGCTTTATAACATGTGTTAAGTAACAAACCATTACAAGTGATAAACAACTTATATTCTATGTACATCAAGTACAAAAACATATGTAGGAAAATAAATATGCATGTAGTGTTTTGAAATGCTAAGGTTAAAACAATGCAAAGTAAAGTAAGTATAAACAAAGCAAGATGTGTAGTTATAAATAAATATGCAGGCAAGAAGAAATGCAAAGCAAAATGATGTAGCTGTAAATAAAATATGCAGGCTAATAAACAAAGCAAAGTAACAAAATATATATGAAACATGAAAAGATGTAATAAGCTAAGTAGGAGACACAAGGTACTCCAACATTTAATGCAAGTAACATTTTAGGTCATTCGAAAGTTTTGAAAAATCATTTCAGCCTCCAACACTTAAAAATCTCTGACCTATGTAATAAAATAGAAGATAGTGTACCAGCTAACATTTATCACCTGTAAAACTTTGTTCTATATATCTTCCCATCCCTGTTTGTTCACAAATGTAAACCAGGAAAAATAGTAAGCTTTTCTTTTTACAAACTTAAATAACTTCATCAAACAAAGGCAAGCTGATTAGGAAGATCAAAGCTTTCCAGTTTAAAGGAATCAAAGCAAGACAAAGTTTTCAAGTTTTCTGGGATCAAAACAAAAACATGCAAATGCCATTTACAGTTTCAAAGTTGCTCTCTGTTTATTTTCAGGTAAGTAACTTTTAAATTTAAAAACAGTTTTAAACAAAGTTTTGCTTGATGCCTGTGATAAATTTATATGGAATGTTATAGCATGATTGCATGAATGTTCTTTGCTCTGTAAATATGAGTAAATGGCTCTGTGAATATGAAAATCTATGCCTGTATGTATATATTTGAACTCTGTGGTGATCTCTGTCCAAACAGCAAAGCAAAACAAAAATTTAAATATCCTATTACACTCAAATTTAGGTCTTGACCTTTAAATAAAAAGTGATGATGGTAGTGTAATATAAATTTTAACAATAGATTCAGGAATATGTATTAAGTAATTATCTCAAAATTTATAAAAAGACAGTGAACCTTTGAAATTGGGAAAAAACCAAATGTCTTAAATTCATGAACTGAATCCATGATTAGAATTGTGATAGTAAATGTTGAATTTAGGTGAAGAAATCTCTATTTTTAATTAAGTTAATGGTGAGATTTTCTGGGATGAACGGAATGTGTGTTTTCATCATTTTCGGGTGAACTAGTTAATCGGGGGTTATGGGGTTGCTTCCAAAGGTGCTTGGGTGATCATTGAATTCGAGAAAAATGCAGTGATGGTCGGACGATGACCATGGTGGCGGTAGGAGGCGTTCGAATTCTGGTGACCTAATTTTGGGGTGGCTGATGTTTTCCACTCGCGCATCGTCGATGATGGATCGAGTGTCACGTGCTTCTGGGGTTTGATAGAGGGAAGGTGGACAAGGCTACGGCCGAAGTTTGGTGGCCTCTGGTGGTCAGAGCATCGAGCAAGTGGCGTTGACAGGTTGGGAAGTTGAGGGTTGCGAGTGTTCCATGTTTTGTTTTTACTCAAATTCGAGTTCGAGATGAACTGGAGGGGGACTGGTGGTTGGGGTCGGAGCTGGGGATGACCTTCGACTTGCTCGTCGATGAAGTGCTGGTCGAAGATGATGATCTAGGATGTACACGTGCACGGTGCACTGTGGAAATCTGGTGAACTTTTTGAGTACAGAGGAATTTTAACTCGGGTTTTACTCGAGTCATTCGCGTAGGTGACTCGAAGCAGGAGGACGAAGGACTCGAAGCAAAAATCTGGTTGTCTCGAGTCAATTGTTTGGTTCAGGCATTTGTAAGCTTGTCTGTTTCCAGGTTTTTAAATTTTATTCAAATTTAAAAGCAGGATTTAAACTGTGATTTAAATATAAAATTGAAAGTATGGATTCAAACGAAACTTTTGAATCTTAAGGTTTTAAAATGAATTTGGAGTTTAAATCAAGAATTAAAAATCAAGGTTAAAAGCAAGTAAATCGAATTTAAATCAAAGTTAAATTTATAGATTCAAGTTTTCTTGAATTCAAATCTGAAATCTTAAATCAGTTTTTAAATCCGAATGTTTTCAAATTAAGTAGTTTAAATTAAAAGGCTTTTCTTATATAAGTAATAAATGTTTTTACATTTCTTTTAAAACTTTATAAATTAATATTTAAATTTGGTTAATGTTAAATGGTAAATCATTTTGAATCTTAAATTCAAAATGGGATTCAAATTTAAATTCAAAAAGAGGTAATGTTTAAAATACACTTCAATATTTATTAAGTCATCAATAAAGGAATAATTTATCTTAGAGATAATTAAGATATTGAAGTGAATTAATAAGATAATTAAGGGAGGACTTATGTATTTAATTTATAAATTAATAATTTTAGATTAATTTATGATTAGAGATTAATTAAGGGAGAAATTAAAGAATTGGTTTAGTTAATGAAGATAATTAACTAAGGATTAGATAATTATTTAATGTGATTAATTTTGATAATTAATTAGATTAATTAATTTAGATAATCTATTGTAAATTGTTAAATGTAATTACTTGATAAAAGTAATTAAGAGATTAATTACTTATTGTAATTAATTTTGATGATATGATTAATTTAAGTTAATTAATTTAAGATAGTCATTTGATAAATTGGGAGTGAAATTACTTAGTGTAATTAATGGATCATAATTACTTAGGGATGTAATTAGATGATAATTACTTAATGTAATTAATACAAGATGATTTGTAGTGAAGTAATTTGGGTAATTACTTTTGTAATTAATCAAAGGATTAATTAATGGAGATAATTAATTATGGGATAATTAATTTATATGAGTAATTAAGGATAGTTAATTACCGGTTGGTTATTAATCAAAGGGGGATTAATAATTGTGTTTAATTAAGGATTAAATTACTTAATGTAATTAATTTAAAGGAAGTAATTTAGTTTAAATATAAATTAGAGGTCATTAATTAATATAATTAATGATGTAATTATGAATTGTTCAATTAAGGAATAATTAATAATGAGGTGATTAATTAATGTAATTAATTAAGGATAAATGTAATTAAGTATATTTAATTAACAAATGAAGTAATTAAATGTTAATTACTATAAATGATTTAGAATAATTAATTTGTGGAATTAATTAAAAGACTAATTACTTATTGTAATTAAGGGATGATTAATCAAAGGTGGTTAATCAAGATGAATATTTAGAGAATGATTAATTAAATTGATTTCTATTTAATTAATGGTTGTATAAGCAGGATTTATAGATGTAGTAATTAATTTAATTTACTTTAAATTAATTAGAGATAGAAGTAATTAATTTAATTCATTCTAAATTAATTACAGTTGTGAATGATAAATCATTGCTTATAAATGATATTGATATTTCATTGATTGATTGTGATCTCAGATATGAGATGTATAATATCTATGTGATATAGATGCTTGTTTTAAGTATGATAATATTTATTATCTGTTTGAGTTGATGATATGGATTATCTGTTTATGATGATGATGTTGATTATCCATTGTTATATTGTGATTTATCTATCTGTGTGTATATAGATAATTGAATTGAATTATTTTAACTTTAAAACAACTTGGCCTTAAAAGACACGGTTTGGATTTCGATGAGACCGGGATCGGGTTTCCAGATTTGGATATCCGAAAACCACATCGATCCAAATTAACGATAGGTCGTGAATCTCAAGTGAAGATGAAGATTCAAAATGCAAGGGTTATTGTCGTTAACTCTGAGGGTGATTCCAAAATGAGTGTAACGAGATAATGCCTTCGGTTTCATTCAAACCCGGAACGAACTTGTATGGATTGAATGCTTTCAGAACATCGTCAGGTGGACGATGAGCATTCTAAGAGATGTGTTCTCTAAAGGTAATCGTAGCCTCAAGCCTCATCAACCGGGAATGGCTAAAACAGGGGAGGTGCAGCAAGGTTAGTGGGTAGCACCCAAGTAGGACAAGATTACCCCTGTCTAGATGTCCCTTTTTATTTCGGTTGTGTGGGCAGTTGATTACAACAACTGCTGGGGTGTCTTGTACGGGAATTATCCAGTAAGGGATGTTCCGGCCTTGTGTTGCAGGGGATTGGGAGTAATCCTCGGTACGGTGATCTAGGCCACGTACTGTGACGGGCGGTACCCCGGTAGCCCTGCCATTGTATGGAATCCAATCTCCAATAAGTGCCAACGAATTTGATTGTAAACCTATTATGCTGGAATTTAATCATGTAACAATTTCAACTATTTCTTATTTACTTGAAAACCCTAGACTTATTATAATATCACTGGATTTCCTATCAAATGTTTGGTTAGCGTAAGGGAAAAACTTTTCCATGTTTATGTGTGGGAAGTCTTACGTGATACCTTTTGTTTTCAAAGGTTTTCAAAGTTAAGCAACTTTAACCTGTTACTCATACCAGACCCATGTCTGACCCGGGGTTTATTTCTGTTTTTCTTAAACTCTCGGGTACTCAAATTTTTACGAGTAGCCAAGGAATTCAGGTTAGCTTTTGATGAATTGTGGAGGAGCAATGGAGCAGGAGGCTTCAGCGTTATAGATATGTATAGTGTTCCGCTGTGTTGGTATCTCTGTGTTGTACTTGTGATGTGTCGAGTTGTATTAACTAGACAGGTATTTATAACTGTCTAGTATGTGATGTATTATCTCTGTGTAACTCTGAGTGATGTTGTATATTATGTATATTTATGTGATTAATATAATTTATTCGTTCCGCTGTTGAGATTCTGATGTTGTTTCTTCTTTCTTCTCTATCTTTTCTGTTTTTTATCCCTTTCTTTCTTCATAGTGATACGACTTTCTCGAGGTAGAAAGTTGGGTCGCTACAGAAACCATTGTGTATCTATGATCTATGGTTGTTTTGGATGTCATAGTGTAAGATGTGGGGCAGTGACTGCCTAAAGTCCTTTGAGGCCGCGTCGCTCTGTCCTCTCGACTTAGCGAGAGAGCGACCTTAGGGACTGCATTCCATGACGATCCCGTTCGTTTGATTTTGGTGATTGGATGTACTTTCCATATCTGTTTTTAAAAGTTAAAGTATTTTCACTAGGTGTTGAAACGGGTCTACTAAGTACTTAGAGATTTCTAGTCTTATGTCTGATCAACGTATTATTAGATTTTGTAAGAATGAGAATAAACTTGTTGAAACATCGAGTTATCAAGAGTATTTTCGATATAAAAGTATTTTGTTATAAAAGAATTTTTAACAAATAAAATTTTCAAACATTTAAGAATTGAAAAGGAAAGGAAAAAACAAAATAAAAATGGTTAAATATTGGAATAAAAATCCAAACTTGAATTATAAAATGAATTTGAACACAAGTCAAACCAATTGAAGTGGTTTTTGAAATAAAAATCAGATATTGAATTATAAATTGGAAGTGAACTAATTGGGTAAATTAATTAGTTAATTGAAAAAAAATGGAACTTAACTTGGTTAAGTAAATTGGATTGTGGATTGAAATTGAAATTGAATGTGGAACATAAGTTAAATGAAATTCGACTTAAATATAAGAAAATTAAATATATGTTGAAATGTGATCGAATAAAATAGAAATGGATTGAAATGGTGGTGACTTAAGTTATAAATAAATTCAATTTAAATGTAAATAAATTGAATATGGCTTTGGGTTATTATTTGAATGAATTCGTTTATTAATTAAGATTGAAGTGGAAATGAATATATGTGTTGTATAAAAAGGTTATAATAAACCTTAATATTAATTTTATTAAATGATTCTCAAATAATATAGTGAAAATTGAGATATGCCAAGCAAATGGAAATACAAATCAATCAATGATAAATAAATCGAATAACAATCAATTTAAATGAAATGGAAATTGATTGCAATGGAAATAAACTTAAGCTATATAGTTGAAATAATTGGAGATAAATGAATTCACTTAATATTTTTGGATGGAAGCTTAGCTCAAATAAATTTATGAAATGGTTCATAAATTGGCATGGATTGGATTGTTGTTAAGCACAAAATTGAGAAAACAAGGTTTTTGTGAATAAATAGAATGTGGATTAATAAAATTTGATAAATTGATTTGGAATTCTATCCAGAGATGATGTTAGGATAACAAGTTGTTGGTTTGTATAGTGTATGCTTGGTTTGCTAGAGTTGTTAGTGTTTGCGCCAAAAATGGTCACAAACCCCGAATGTTGTGAAAGCACCAGTGTATGAATACAAATCAGCAATATTCAAACACAAATCTCAGATCTAAACAAACAACAAACAGCAATCCAGAAATAATGAACAAAAACACGAGATTTATAGTGGTTCGGCTATCTCCGGCCTACGTCCACTCCAAAGTTTTTATCTTTTATTGATTGATGCTTGAAGATTACAATTTCCTATCGCGTAGTACAACGGATTTTATGAGTATAATCTGAATCTAAGGTAGCAATGGTGATCTGGAGTAAATCTGGCAGAGTTTGGGCGCTCCTTAGCTCTCAAAATTGTCCGACCCCTTTTCTGAATGACCTGGGGGTCTATTTATAGGTGTAGGAGGCTGATATTTCGCCTAAACTGAAGGGAGACCAGCTCTGGCACGTGAGGGGGCCCATACGCCCGCTTTCTGGAAATCCGGGCCCACTTTGGGATCGATTCGAAGCTACGTTCGAATCGATCAAGAAATTGTCCGATCGAGCTGAAATTTGGTGTGAACATTCTTCAACATGTGCTCAAGCTTCTGTGAAAATTTCATAGCATTTGGATGTGTAGATCTCAAGTTATGATCGATTTAAGTTGAAGATTTTTGCTTCCTGGAGTCGTTCGAATCGATTCGTTCGAATCGATTCGTTCGAATCGACTCTCCTTCACGTGAAGGCAACGGCGTGGCACACTTGCTCCGGGTCATCCCTCTTTTTTCTCCGAGTTTTACTGAGTCGTACCCGGGGTTTCACTTGCATTTGCTTGGTGGATTCGAAGTTATCGATTCGAAGGTGTGGTTCCTTCGAATCGATCGAATTCGCGTTCCTTCGTATCGATCGTGGAAGGCCATGGCTGATCGATACGAAGTACCCTCTGTCTTCGGATTCGAAGACAATCGTGGCATGGAGTCGAAGCTCCTTCAACTGTATGGAGTCGAAGGACCCTCGTTCGATGGATTCGACGACGATGGAGTCGAAGCGAGTAGCCTTTGCGGATTCGAAGGAAGGGACGCTTAATGGATACGAAGACGATGAAGTCGAAGGCTAAAACACTTCTCCTGGATTCGAAGTCATCAGGGGAACTTTGCTGGAGTCGAGTTTGATGGATTCGACCCTTGGGGATTCGAACCATTAGGTGTGAGGTCTTTGGATTCGAACAAAGCATTCTTCCTACCTTGTATCGATCGTATCTCCTCCGTACAAACTCCGATTAACCTGAAACTTGAAACGTAGCCTCTCCTAGTCCTCATCATCATCTCCAATCGATTCCGTCCTGATCGGAGCCCGGTCAAATTTTGACGATATCCATTGTAGCCTTGTTTCCTAGTGAACTCCAATCCTGATATCCATCCTTTCTTGTCGATTTGTTTGGTATTCCGGCTTTGACCAAAATGCGGGATAACACTTGCCCCCCAAAACATGCCTTGTAATAAGAAGGCGTGTTTTGAATAGTTCCGTATCTGACATCCAAAGTCCATAGCCACATCATCCAAGTGCATCATCCTTGACTGCTCGGAGTCGATGCCCAACTCCAAACCCAATAACCAAAGCCTTAGACAAATCCATATCCGTTTGAAACCGACGACCAAATCCTAATCCATCCTTATCAAATAGCCAATAACCGAATCCAGGACCTCTCCGGGTCGATATTCAAATCCATAACCTCTCTGGGCTCTTGCCAAGCGCAATCCACACCTGACGACCGTGGTCCAGTGTCCCTGGACGCTGAGTTAACCTCTCCGGGTTCTTGCCAAGCGCAATCCACACCTGACGACCGTGGTCCAGTGTCCCTGGACGCTGAGTTAACCTCTCCGGGTTCTTGCCAAGCGCAATCCACACCTGACGACCGTGGTCCAGTGTCCCTGGACGTAAGTAATGCCGTGGCTTAAGTCCTAAGCTGAATCTTGGTCACTCCGGACCCTTGTTGAGCATAGTCCATACTCGACGACCTGAAACAATAATCGATAGTAGGGGGCCTAAGTCCTAGGCCAAATCCTGGTCACTCCGGACCCTTGCCGAGTATAGTCCATACTCGACGACCTGAATGAGTCACTTTACCGCGTTCGGGCAGAACGACTCACCCCTTGCCAGGTATAATCCATGCCTGACGACCGTTTATCAAAAACCGAAAAGAATCCAATCAAGATCCAATCCAAAATCCAAATCAAATCGGAAAACCAGAAATCCATATCAAAAATCGAAACCATCATCCAAAACGGAGAACAATCATCCGAATGAATGCCAAAACCAGGAAAACAAGAAAAATCAGGAGTTCAATCCAAACTCCAAAAACCAAATCAGAAAACCAAGTGTCCAGTCAAAAACAAAAAACAGATTTCGCAAACCATGGCTTTGCAGTTTATCACCATTCAGAGCATGCCTAGGGGCTATCTCCGTCCCCATACATGTGTAAATGGCTCAGTTGCTCGCCAATGGTTTGTTACTTATTTCATATTATCCTGGTCAATGGATGACCAATCGACCATCATTCCTGGGCCTCGCACCATCTTGGCTCGAGGTAGGCGGTGGTTGCTCCTGCTCCACCGCTGCATTACGTACTCCAACATACTGCCTCAACTGTCCATTCCTCACATGCTCCTCAATTATGTCCTTTAAATGCCTGCAGCTGTTGGTATCATGCCCGTCCAAATCGTGGAAGAGACAATGCTTTCCTGATGCCCTCTCCCGCTCGGATGGTTCTCTCCTAACCGGCCTCCGGTAAGGAAGGCGATTCCGAGTTTCCATGTATATCCGCTCCTGGGTCTCGTTTAATTCTGTATATGTGGAAAACTTTGGATCCTTCCATTGCTTCCTGGTTTTTCCTGAATCGTCATCCAGCTTCCTTTTTCCTCTATCTTTGTCTGAGCTTCCGTTGGATGGTCCTCCACCCCCAGTCACATTCACCTCCTTTAGCTTTAAATCCATACATGCATCTTCTTGCCGAAGAAATCTTTCAGCTTCGTGAAAGAATTCCCCGAGATCCAGTGGTGGGTCTCGTACTAAAGATACCTTAAAATCTGAATCCTCTCTGACTCCCGAGACTGCCGCCATCAAAACCATTGACGGATCTGGCCGATCCACCGAAGAAACCGCCGCATTAAATCGAGTTAAAAATGCTCTAAGAGATTCATCCGTTCTTTGCTTTACCGATGTTAACGTCATCACGTTCTTAGGTCTTTTGATGTGAACCCGAAACTGTCCCAAAAACCTGTCCACCAATTCTCTCCAATTCCTGATAGATCCTTCCTCCAGCTGCCTAAACCACATTGCCGCTAGGTCTGTCAAGTATAAAGGGAAACATCTGGCCATCACTTCCTCCGATGCCCCCAGCACTTCCATGTGTCTAGTGTATCTCATCAAGTGATCAGTCGGGTCAGCCTTTCCATTATATACTTCCACGCTAGGTAACTTGAACTTAGGTGGATTCTGAGCCGTCCTGATTTCCCGAGCGAACGGACTCCTGTTTACTCCTTCCAAGTCTCTATTGGCCAAACCTCCACGCATAGTCTTCCTGATGATTTCCATTAATCCAGCATTGCCTGTTAGGTGTTGCCCCCCATGCTCCCGAGGGAACTCCGGCACATATTCTTCATGTGGCTCATTAGCCGCAACGTTGGCTCTAGCCTGCTGAACTCCTTCCAAAGGTCCTTCTGCGTTGGATCCTGTGGGCCTGCCCCCAAGCCCTTGTTGATTACCTTCCGGTTCTGTATTCTGTCCTCCATTGGGTTCCGCAACCCTAGTTCCTTGTTCTACATTTGCAGTTGCTGTAGTTGGTCCAAGGTTCTGTGTTCCTGCAGCTCTCATCTGCTCAAAGAAAGTCTGCATCATATCATGTTGACTCTTCAGCAACCTCTCATGCAATGAATTTGCCATAGCTTCCATTTCGTCTCTCGTAATGTAAATCGAAGCTTGTCCTTCTCCAGCTCCGGAGGATGCCTCTTGACTTCCTCCCTGTTGGCTTCTCTCCGCTCTTTGTCTTGTTTGTCGAGTCATTGTAGAGTCAATCTGAATCCTTCAAACTTTCGAATCTAAACTTTGAATCTGGTGTAGCGGGTGCTAGTCGTTCTCAGTGAAAGCACCAAAGTGTTTGCGCCAAAAATGGTCACAAACCCCGAATGTTGTGAAAGCACCAGTGTATGAATACAAATCAGCAATATTCAAACACAAATCTCAGATCTAAACAAACAACAAACATCAATCCAGAAATAATGAACAAAAACACGAGATTTATAGTGGTTCGGCTATCTCCGGCCTACGTCCACTCCAAAGTTTTTATCTTTTATTGATTGATGCTTGAAGATTACAATTTCCTATCGTGTAGTACAACGGATTTTATGATTATAATCTGAATCTAAGGTAGCAATGGTGATCTGGAGTAAATCTGGCAGAGTTTGGGAGCTCTTTAGCTCTCAAAATTGTCCGACCCCTTTTCTGAATGACCTGGGGGTCTATTTATAGGTGTAGGAGGCTGATATTTCGCCTAAACTGAAGGGAGACCAGCTCTGGCACGTGAGGGGGCCCATACGCCCGCTTTCTGGAAATCCAGGCCCACTTTGGGATCGATTCGAAGCTACGTTCGAATCGATCAAGAAATTGTCCGATCGAGCTGAAATTTGGTGTGAACATTCTTCAACATGTGCTCAAGCTTCTGTGAAAATTTCATAGCATTTGGATGTGTAGATCTCAAGTTATGATCGATTCAAGTTGAAGATTTTTGCTTCCTGGAGTCGTTCGAATCGATTCGTTCGAATCGATTCGTTCGAATCGACTCTCCTTCACGTGAAGGCAACGGCGTGGCGCACTTGCTACGGGTCATCCCTCTTTTTTCTCCGAGTTTTACTGAGTCGTACCCGGGGTTTCAGTTGCATTTGCTTGGTGGATTCGAAGTTATCGATTCGAAGGTGTGGTTCCTTCGAATCGATCGAATTCGCGTTCCTTCGTATCGATCGTGGAAGGCCATGGCTGATCGATACGAAGTACCCTCTGTCTTCGGATTCGAAGACAATCGTGGCATGGAGTCGAAGCTCCTTCAACTGTATGGAGTCGAAGGACCCTCGTTCGATGGATTCGACGACGATGGAGTCGAAGCGAGTAGCCTTTGCGGATTCGAAGGAAGGGACGCTTAATGGATACGAAGACGATGAAGTCGAAGGCTAAAACACTTCTCCTGGATTCAAAGTCATCAGGGGAACTTTGCTGGAGTCGAGTTTGATGGATTCGACCCTTGGGGATTCGAACCATTAGGTGTGAGGTCTTTGGATTCGAACAAAGCATTCTTCCTACCTTGTATCGATCGTATCTCCTCCGTACAAACTCCGATTAACCTGAAACTTGAAACGTAGCCTCTCCTAGTCCTCATCATCATCTCCAATCGATTCCGTCCTGATCGGAGCCCGGTCAAATTTTGACGATATCCATTGTAGCCTTGTTTCCTAGTGAACTCCAATCCTGATATCCATCCTTTCTTGTCGATTTGTTTGGTATTCCGGCTTTGACCAAAATGCGGGATAACAGTTAGTATATTACTTATGTATGTGCTTTATGATATAAATATATGACTTTTGTTATGGCTTGAATTATCGTTTAGCTTTCTAATTTCGGGGACGAAATTCTTTTAAGGGGGGAGGAATGTAACGACCCGGATTTTTAGCATCTGTTATTAAGATAATTAACTAATTTTAAATATAGAGATATTAATTTTTATAAGTCGAATAAATAAATTTTCTGATATTGGAAATATCTAAATATACGAATTTTGAAAACTATATTAAATTTTAAAATGCAAATTTCTAAATATGATATATATATGTATGTATGTATGTACGTATATAGCTTCACCATTTCAAATTTTTGATAAAATTTCTATCTGTATATATATAAACTTCATGATGCAAATTTCAAACTTATGATGACAAAAATATATATAAGTATATATATATGTGTGTGTATATGTTTATAAAAATAATGTATATATAAATATGCATACATCTAAATGTATATGTAAATATGTAAATATATATGGTAAAAATAGTGTATATGTAAGTCTATATATATATATATATGTGTGTGTGTGTGTGTATACATGTAGGATATATATATTCACATATGAAGCTTCATCATGACAACATCAAAGTCAAGCACACAAACATCAAATTCAAGCATACAATGAAATCAAATCAAGCAAACAATGAATCAAAACAGCATATAACATATCAAATCACTCAAAAAAAATCAAATCAGTAAAAGAAAAAAAGATAAGATGTGAAGCCTGTAAGCAGAATCTTAGCCACCCTAGTGTGTTCTCAGCCTCCTCCTAGATTGTAATGTCTTCCTTTCCATTCACCTATATATTCAGCCAAGCCTTGTTCACTTGTTAACTTACACATAATAATAAAAAGAGCATGCCCTTAAAACAAAAATAGGCTAAGTGGTTGAAGCCTGAAGAAGAGATAAAACAAGCAGTGTTCATAACTTTTTAAAATTTGTGAGTAGAACATCTAACATCTTTCTTAAATGGTTATTGTATACAACTGTGTTGAATGATTATTTTCCTGTGCAAAATGTTTATATGTTTTGCAATGTATATATGTGTGTCTAAACATGAATAAGTTCTCCTGTACATCAGAGAAGTATGTATTTCTTTCCTGGAAAGCTCTGTTCATTTTTTATATACATAAAACAGTAAACCTTTCCACTTTAAAAATCATTATCTCCTCATCATTAAGTTTTAAAACCTGATTCCAAAACAAAAGTGGTTAGTATTTGAATGAAGAACATCTTAAAAATTATTTCATTGAATTACATGTAGAAGAGAGGGAGGAAACAATATTTAACCGTGAGAAGGGCGGTCAAGACAAAAATTCAACTATCATAATTTAATCATTGGATCACATAGTCATGATTGCTGTTGAAAATCATGATTTTTGAAAGTAGTTTGAGGCTTTTTAGTTGCGTGTGGGAAGAGAAAGAGGGAGATGACTAGAATTGGGACTTTGGTCGAATTCAGACGAAAGAAACGATTTGGTGGCTTGTTGTTGGGTGTGGAGGATGCTTGGATGATGGAGGATATAGGAAAAAATGGTGCGGCGATTTCTTGTGAGTCGTGGAGTCTAGTCGAGGTCGATATAGGGTTTAAGGTGGGTGTGATTTGGGTTTCGGGTTTTTGGCAATGGTGTAGGGACAAGGAGGATAGGGACGTGCGCTAGGGGGAATTGGAAGAGGAGGTTGAGGCAAGTCTTTGGGCGAAATCTGGTGTGTATTGGCGAAAGGGTTGGTCGTGGCGAGACATTTGGATGGTGGGGTATTGTTTCCGAGTTTTGGGTTACAGTTTGAAATTTCGAACGAGGGTTTGGCCGTGGGTTCCAGGGGGTTGTGCGAGGTGCGGTGGTTGTGGGTGACATGTGGAGATGGTCGGCGGCGAGGATAGGGTCAGAGGCAGCGTGTGCATGTGCACGGCGGCGTGCACGTTTTGGTCAGTGAAAATAAAAGTGGAGAGAAAGGAAACAGGAACAAAAAAAAGAGGGGTTGGGCCTAGGTTATTTTGGGTGGGTTGTCTGGGTATTGGGCTAAGGGTTTTTATAAAAGAAAATTTAAATACAATTATTTAATAACCCTTAACTTTTTAAAATAGTATTAATCTTTCATTCTAAATCCAATCGACATGTAGTTTGTTGCGTCAGGACCATATCATAACATATTTTTATCTGAATGAATATTGGCAAAATTTCTGAAAAGTTAAATTTAATGATTTATAATAATTGAAGTAAACGAATTACAAATTTCTTCATTTTTAATTATATGTTAATTGATAAATTAATTTCAAATGGACTGTTAATTTTTTTTATTTACTAAAAATAAATTATTTAATTTCTTTGGTCAATAAATAAATCTGGGTTTAAATATAACTCGACTCAATAATTGAAAACTCATTCGGTTCTGATTTTGTAAACCGATTTAATATTTATTATTGACTGAGTTAATGATCCATGCTGACTGATATTTTTCTCGAATATTGATTTCAATTATCTATTGTCTATGTCATTAAGTAGCCAAACAAATTAAAGTAGTTAGAATAAAATGTTGACACGTTTTATTGGAAGTAAATCGACTTGTACTGTTCACTATTTCGAATTTCAGAAAATGTGATGTTTACAAGTGAATTAATTTCGATGGAAAGGTGATGATAAAGTAAACATATGGAATGAATTTCCATATGTGAATATTGACACCCTGATTTTAGAATTGTTTATTTTAAACAACTCGGCCTTTAAAAATTTATCACGTTGGGATTCGATGAGACTGGAAACAGATATCAGCATTATCCGAAAAAACACTTTGATCCAATATCCACTTCAAGGTTGTACGGTTTTGATTGTGCCCAACAATGCTGAAACGTGAGATGTAAGCATTTAAGCTATTTTCTAATTTACTTTCTATAGACACTATTATAATATCAGATGTATTTGATATAAAATGTTTTGGTTATCGTAAGGTAAAAACCCGTCGTGTTTATGTGTGACGTGGTCTTACGAGATACCTTTTTTCAAAGGATTTTATAAATAGTAATAATTGAAATGGAGTGTGTTTCCTCACGCTGGTCTTCCATACTGACTCGGGTGTTATTTTATTATAATGCTCGGGTCAGACCAAGTATTATAGATTCAAGTTAGGATGCAATGAAACTCAAGAGACGAGCTGGAGGACAGAGACGTATTCCCGTACTTGATTATATTCTGCTGTGTGTGTAGACTGTATAGTCAGCACTGGTGAGGACAAGTTATAATAACTGTCCATATTGATATATTGATTGTTGTACTCTGGTGATTGTATATATATTGACAGTTACAGTTTTTTGTATAAAGATCTGTTGTTATATATTATATTTTGTTCTGCCGCGACTGTGAGATTCTGTGTTGTTGTTTCTATTTCTTTTTCTATCTTTTTCTTCTTAATCCCTAATGATCTGGTATTTCCGGCACTCGATTGCTCGGCATTCTATACAGTGGAAGTATTTATGTTGATTTTCTAGGGTCAAAAAACTCGGACCGTTACAACACCTACTGTATTTATAGGCGAAACTCCAGCTACAGGGCCTCCTCTCCTACATGGGCCCGCCATAGCGACCATCGAGCCTAACTCGTCCATTTATGCCGACCTGAAGTATATGATATGCCGACCCGAAGCTACTAGTGTGCTGACCCGACGTAATCCCTATGGTGACCCGAAGTAACACGTATGCCAACTCCTAGTGAACTCTCCTCTCCCAACCCGAGATTGAAGCAATGCCGACCCGAAGCTATGGCAATACCCACCCGAAGTGCTCCCATGTGTTGACCCGAAGTTGCCCCTCAATGCCGACCTTATGTGATACGACCTCCATTTCAATGCTGACCCCAAGTTGTATGTCGACCCGAAGTTGTCCATGATGCCGACCCGAAGTTAAGTGAATGCCGACCCGAAGTCCTTCCAGTAGCCGACCCCTTAAAGTGATGCAACTTCCATCCTATGCCGACCCCAAGTTGTATGTCAACCCGAAGCCAAAGCAATGCCGACTCAAAGTATTTCCAGCACCGATCCCAAGCCATTCCGACCCCAAGCAAATATGCCGACCCGAGGTTGTTCCTATATCCGACCAGAAGTAAATGCTTTCCTGACCCGAAGCAATCCCTCCAGCGACTCGAAGTAGACCCTAAGCAACTCATCTCTCGCCAAAATCCATATTCCAAGTACCCTGCATCGTTTATCCATCGACCGTGCTGAATCCTGGTTTCATATTCATATTTATTATCCGCAATTGATCATCCATCCACATATTCGAACCAAACCCATAATATTCCAGCTTCGATAACCGTGCAGTCCATTGAGTTAAATCCACCTGTATACGGTCTTGCCCAAAGGCGGGTTAACACTTGCCCCCCAAAACATGCCTTGCTACTGGAAGGCGTGTTTTGAATTTCCATAAGTCCAAAATCCGAAGTCCATAATCCATTGATCTCCATATCATCCAACCTTGAGTCCAATCCATTGCCAATCCAATTCCTTGATCTCTCCAGATCGTTAGCGAAACCATGACTGTTCTGAGTTGATATCTAATTCCAAATCCATTAGCCGAATCCACGATCTCTTCGGATCGTTTTATCCAAGTTTGGGACCTCTCTGGGTCCTGTAATCCAAATCCGGGACCTCGCCGAGTCCATATATAAAATCCGGGACCTCTCCGGGTCCATACCCAAATCCTAGACCCCTCCGGGTCCATATCCAAATCTAGGACCTCTCCGGGTCCATATCCAAATCCGGAACCTTGCTGAGTCCTTTTATCCTACTCCAGCCTCGACTCTCTGTTCGACGGCTTATCCATGGTTATCCTTCTCCGACCTCGACTCTTCGGTCAAGGACTTAATCTGTAGGGTATCCTACTTCAGCCTCGATGCCCAACTTAGGACTTAATTCATGAATATCCTTCTTTGACCTCGACTCTCCGGTTGAGAACTTAATCTGTGGGGTATCCTACTCCGGCCTCATCCCTAGTCAAGGACTTAATCCGTGTTCGACTCCATCCTGTCGCTCTCCGACGAAGGGACTCATAACTCGCGGTTATTTCCCCGTCTCTCCAGTCAGGGCCGTAACTGTGACCTATGTTATTATTACATTAATCCAAATCCAACCATTCCAAAGTTCAATTAATAAAATAAAAGTCTGTACAACCAAGAAAACTAAATAGCCATAGTACTAGAAAAACCAAAGTTTGCAGTAAACAGAAAAAACAAGATTTCATAAACCCGAGCACCATAGTTCATCGTCATCACAGAGAATGCCTAGGGATTGTCCTCGATCCCGTACATGTGTAAGTGATTTAGCCGCATTACTTCGGGGTTTATTGCTTATTACATGCCATAAATCCAATCAGCTAATAATAAGTCGACGACGATGCCTTGATCCAGTGCCATCTTCGTTTGAGGTGGGCGGTGGTTGCTCTTGTTCCACTGCCACAGCTTGATTCCTTATGTATTGTTGCAAATGACCATTCCTCACATGTTCCTCAACAATATCCTTCAAATGCCTGCAATCATTCATGTTGTGCCCATCCAACTCATGGAATAGGCAATGCTTTCTTGATGCCCGCTCGTATTCGGAGGGTTCCCTTTTTGCAGACCTTCGATACTGGAGGTGCCCTCAAGTTTCCAAATAGATCCTTTCTAGAGTTTTAGTCAAGTCCATGTAAAAATAGAATTTTTATTCTCTCCATTGCCTTTTCAATGTATTACTGCTGTCATTCATTTTCCATTTTCCTTTATCGTTCTTATTTACATCTCCTGATGATCCTTCAGCTTGCACATCATTCACCTCCTGTTTGTTTGCTCATGGGTCTTCTTATCACAGGAACCTTTCTACTTCATGGTAAAACTCCCCTAAATCCATAGATGGATCTCGTGCTAGCGAATCCTTGAACTCTGTGCCATCAGTGATGCCAGATACAGCCGCCATCAAAACCATGAACGGATCTGGACGATCCACCAATGCCGCAGCAGCATTAAACCGTGTTAGAAAACTTCTTAGAGACTCTCTGGTCCTCTGCTTTAGTGTTGCCAAACTCATCACATTATTAGGTCTCGAGATGTGAACTCTAAACTTCCTCATAAACTTTTCAGTCAATTCTGTCCACGTACCAATGGAGCCGATTTCCAGTTGTCTGAACCATAGTGCCGCTATATCCATCAAATACAAAGGGAAGCACTGTTCCATGACCTCCTCCGATGCCCCATAGCACTTCCATATGCCTCATATACCTTGTCAGATGAACAGCACGATCCGTCCTTCCATTATACGTCTCCAGTGTTGGTAGTTTGAATTCTGGTGGATTCTTAGCTTGCCTAATCGTAGGAGCGAAGGGGCTTTTATTCACATCCTCCAAATCTCTATTTACCAATCCTCCTCCCATGGCCCGTCTGATCATATCTGCCAATCTGTTGTTATCATCAAGTGGTAGTCTTTGTCCGTTGTCTCCAACCTTCCCCCCGAGTCCACGAGGGAATCCCGAAACCTGCCCTTCTGGATGAGCATCCATATCCCGATCAACACCAAACTGCATAACTACCTGGTATCCTGCCTAGAATCAAGCCAATATGATCCGGGGGCATGCCCCCGAGTGTGGAACGATCAGGGGTAGATCCCGGTGGTTCCGCTCTATCCCGCATCATGCTGGCTTCATTTCCTTGGTTCTGATTCTAGACTTCCTCTGTTCCTGCTGCTCCAACTTTGTGATCCACATTTCCAGCATTCCCTACAGCTCCATTCCCTTTGTTTTGGATTCCATCTTGTCCAATCTACCGAAATAAGTTCTGCATCATATCTTCCTATCTCTTCAGCATCCTTTCCTGCATAACATCCATCATCATTTCTATTTCGTCTCTGGTGATGAAGATTGAAGTCTGATTAGCTCCTAAGGAAGCGTCCTGACTTCCTTCATGATGACTCCTCTCTGTCCTCTGCCTCCTTGCTGATTGCCTAGCCATAGCTTCCTAAATCCGAGTTCCTAATCTTTCAAATCCAAGATCCAAACTTCCAAATCTCTGAGTGCTAGCTTTCTCAGTGAAAGCACCAAAATGTTGGCGTCAAAATTGACCACCAACACCCAATTATAAGTGGAAGCACCAATATCCAGTCATAGATCACAGATAGAGTATAGGTAGAGAATATAATATGAAGAATAGCCAAAATTAAAATGAAAAAAAGTAAAAAGACAAGATTTATAGTGGTTCGGCTAACTCCGGCCCACGTCCACTCTAGAAAAATCCTTTTTATTATACTGAAATTTGATTACAGTTACAATCCAGAATTCCAGAATAAAAATGGCAGAGTAGCCTCTAAGTGGAAGATGAGGAGAACCAGAGTGAAGATCCCCCCTTTTTGAAGCCACACCTGCTATATTTATAGGCAAAACTCCAGCTATAGGGCCTCCTCACCTACGTGGGCCCGCCATAGCAACCATCGAGCCCAACTCGTCCATTTATGCCGACCTGAAGTATATGACATGCCACCCGAAGCTACCAGTATGCTGACCCGAAGTAATCCCTGTGGTGACCCGAAGTAACACGTATGCCGACCCCAAGTGAACTCTCCTCTACCGACCCGAGATTGAAGCAATGTCGACCCGAAGCTATGGCAATACCGACCTGAAGCATTCCCATGTGTCGACCCGAAGTTGCTCCTCAATGCCGACCACATGTGATACGACCTCCATTTCAATGCCAACCCCAAGTTGTATGCCGACCCCAAGTTGTCCCTGATGCCGACCTAAAGTTAAGTGAATGCCGACCGAAGTCCTTCCTGTAGCCGACCCCTTGAAGTGATGCAACCTCCATCCTATGTCGACCCCAAGTTGTATGCCAACCTGAAGCCAAAGCAATGCCGACCCAAAGTATTTTCAACACCAACCCCAAGCAATGCTGACCCCAAGCAAATATGCCTCCCAAGATTGTTCCTATAGCTGACCCTAAGTAAATGCTTTCCTGACCCGAAGCAACCCCTCCAGTGACTCGAAGTAGACACTAAGCAACTCATCTCTCGCCAAAATCCATATTCCAAGTACCCTGTGTAGTTTATCCATGGACCGTGCTGAATCCTGGCTTCATATTCATATTTATTTTCCACAATTGATCATCCATCCAGTTATTCGAACCAAACCCATAATATTCCAGGCTCGATAACCGTGCAGTCCATTAATTAAATTCGCATGTATACGGCGTTGCCAAAAGGCTGGTTAACAATAATAAACTCAAGTAATGATGTTATAGAATGGTTCCTAAAGTATTATTAGTATTTCAGAAAATATACTAAGTAATAAATGAATATAAATAAAAAGAATCTAAAGATTAACTAGTTCGAGTGGCTCGAAACTGGGAAGTAACTAAAAATAGGTAGGAGTTGTGTTCGGATGGTAAACACTTCTCTTATGTAACCCCTATGATTAAGAGGGTATGTGATACTATTAGTAGTACCTAGTTCCTCGGTATTATTTTAGAGTTAGTTGATCTAGATAATTTTCAAAAGTTAAAAAGGAATATATTGTTGTAAATTTGGAAAATAAAGATAAGTTACCTTTTAAATTTAAATGGTTTCTATTGGAAAAAAGGAGATAGAAATATTTGGTAAATAAATATTTCGAAGTAATAAATTTATATACAAAGTTTTATAAATAAAGGGATATATTTTTAAATGACATTTTTATAAATAAAAGTAATAAGTGCTATAAAGCGGATTTTATAAAGAAGTAGATTTTTGAGTGAAACTTAATAAATGAATGGTTTTCATAAAGATTTTGGGAAGTTAATAAGTACATATGTTGTGCATAAATCATTTTGTCGCATAATTTTGATCTAAGATTCAAGTACAGAACTTTGAGATGTTTAAACTGGTCCGAGAAGGGGTTTATCACTCGATTCTTGACGATGAACATTGATGAGGATTTATGATTGGGTACTTGAGTTTTCTATCATAGTTGAGTGCTATGCAAGGAAGACTAAAGCTCTAATCGAAAAGCCTTATCAGGGTCTGCACTAGAGGATTGAGAGATCGATTTTAGTTCAAAAGTAAATTTGTGGATTCGAATAGTAGATCGAATTAGATAATGCGTACGTATGATCTATATACATCGTACAAGAATAAGTTTAAAAATAAATAATTTGGGCAAACACCTTGGGGTTTTTGTTCTGGTGTAATTTTAGGGACGAAATTCTTTTAAAGGGAGAAGTCTGTAACGACTAGCAAATTAATCACTTTGATAAATTTGATTTATTTTAAAATATTAAAATAAAAGGTTAAAAATTCAAATAATATTGTTTTGAGTAATAATAATAATCTTGTTTTGAACAATGAATAATAATGGTATCCTATTTTGAATAGATATTTACAAAAATACCTTCCTCGGGATTTAAATCAATGAAATAGCCGAAAACGATAAAAAAACTCTATAATTATCCAAAGTCTCAAATGCGGCTGGATACATACACTCATTTTTATATCTAAACAAGAATATGAAATAAAATAATTTTTTTTGAAAAATTAAAATGTATTTACAACATCATCAGTAATGTCATTATAATTAATAATTAATTAATGATTTTAAATTGACATTAAATGATTTGATAATTATTATAATTATCTAGATAAATGTTTTAAAATGATAATAATTCATTTGTAATAGCAATAACGTGATAATAAATCATTATAATGGTTTTATAAGGATACATAATAGATTTGAAATTATAAGAAAAATTGATATCGATTTATCCATATAATAACACTTTTAGTACACACTCGTTTAATATTGATTTATATGGTTTTATAATTAAAATGAGATCATTTTAATTCATGAATAATAATAAGAAAATTTTTTTCAAATTTTTTTGACAAATGTACATACGTTAATTAATAAATGAAAATATGACCGAAGATCGGAATCCAAATTCGTAACGGTTTGATGTATATAAGTTGTACGATGTTGTTCAAATAACTTGTACAAATTTGTGATATGCATACACACACATTATCATATACATATACACATGATAATAGTAAATATACATTTACATAAGGTAAAGGAATAAATATCTAAAGTAATAATTACTTTAAAAAGAAAACCCCAAATCATCTTATACCACATCACATCACCACCACTTCCACCATCATCACCACAATCACCTACACCTCATCATCACATGGTGAGGTGGCTTTCATGCACCATAAGGTGGAGAGGGGGTGGTGTTTCTAGGGTAGGTAAGGGTACGGTGGTAATTTCACTTCGAAGATATTTTCTCATTTTTTCCTATAAATACCACACCTTCTTCTCACTTATTCTTCACATTCTTCTTCTTCTTCTTCTTCATTCTTGAGCTTTCTTATGCTCTTTGATGGCTTCAATGGAAGTCTCACTTCTTTCACAAAAACTTGAGAAAAAGTAGGAGTGTTAAAAATATTGGAAGCACTTAAGCACTAATCCACCGATTACTGTGTAACTTTTTCAAAAGTTAACCAAATCTTTTCTAATCTCGTCTAAACTCTAGTATTAAGCCTAAGTCATCAAGGGAAGCATGATTAGCAAGTGGAAAGAGGCATGGCCATGAGCTTTGGGTGTTTGAGGGATGTTTAGTGAAGTGTTGATTTGTTTGAATGTTGGTATGAAGTATCGGTTTGGATCATGGTGAGAAACTTTATATTTATAATATATATATATATATATATATTGGATGATATGATATGGTTTGCTATGTGTGCTTATTATTGTTGTTTATCATATTTGGATAATAATGATATGATTGTTTGATTGTATTAACAAGTCACGTTAAATACACATCGATATTACATAAGGAAATTACTTTCCGAATAAAATTATAAAGGTAGTATGGAATCATTAAAACTCTTTGAAATGGTTTTAAAATGATTTAAATATGTTTTATAGACACTATAAACAAATTTGATGAAGTTTGAATAAGAAATGAAAAACGAGTCAAAACTAGGAGCATCGCGTAATTGTTGTTCGCGATTTCAAGCCGCAAACGTTAAATGAGTATATAAAGTGGAATGTAGCTCGGAATTCTTTGTAATAAGAATTTTCCAAACTATTATATTCATAGTTTTCAAACAAAAGAAGAAAATCAAGATTTCATCTTGTAGATTTTGAAATATAAGTAAAACAAGTTTTCAAAATAATCGCAGTTTTGCTGTTTGGAATCCAAAAAAGAGATTTTTTTAATTTTAATATTTTTAAATGTGGTAATAGAGTGCATTTGGTTTGTTCTATTCCTGCACAACTCATATGGACGAATGTACGACATTGCATTGCTAGATCATATTGATTAATTTCTATGAACGTATCATCCATTTGGTGGCGGAGAAGGCAACTTCTCTTAACTTAACACCCATTCCTAAGACGTACGAGCTCAGGAGTTATACATTTGTAGAAATCAGTTGTGTGATTTTGAAATGGAAAAGTGGCATTCAAAGTGGAAGATGTGCTATATAAAGGTAATCGCTACCTCGAAGCCTCACACACAGGAATAGTAAAACGGGGGATGCTTTAAGGCTAAAGTGGACCACAACCAATCATGGTATGAAATCACCTCCTAGGTGGATACAATTTCTACCTACTATAACGTTGGATTTAAATCATGTGGTGTATGCTTGGGATCCTAGATAGGTCGGTAACATCCTGGTGATGTAATACTCGGTGCTATTCGTATATTATGTTTTCGGATAGGCCAGATTTGATTCACATGAGGATCAACATAAGGGCCTTATATGCATTCCTTTAGAAATGCACTGTACGGGGGTAGTCCCTTACCTCGCTATTCAGTTGGAAATCCAATATCCAATATGTGCCGTACAGACTTAGTTGTGCAAAGTATTGAAATTTGAGGTGCAAGCATTTCAGCTAAGATTTATAAGTTTACTTGCAAATGCTTTCAAAAGAATGTCATTAAAAATAATATTACCAAATTTCCACGTAAAAATGTTTTGGTTATCATAAGGTAAAATTCGTTCCGTGTTTATCTGCGGCGTGGTCTTATGAGATACATTTTTTTTCAAAACCTATATTTTGAGTTTCTTATACCAATCCCATGACTGACCCGGAGTTTATTTCCTTTTCCTTAAACTTTGAGTGCCTATTTTTTCCTAGCAGCCTAGTAGTCAGGTTTAGGTAGAAGAAATCTAGAAGAGCTCGGAGCATGGAGTTAGAAGATTCCTCAGTAGATAGTTATCCATATCCACTATACTTGTGTACTATTATATTCCGCAATTTGTACGGACAGAGATCTATAACTTTCCATGTTTAACTCTGATAAATGTATTTAAATTTTCCGCTGTAAAGATTTTATATATTGAAATAATATATGTTATTCCATTCGTGTAAGATTTTATTATGTCTTCTTTTCTTTTTACCCTTAACGAACCGGTTCTCCGGTGCTCAGATTTGCGTCATGTGAATACCAATGATGTATTAGTATTGATTTCCGAGGGTCGAAAATCCCGTTTGATACAATTTTATTAGACCAAAAAGTTTGTCTTGGGAAGCTACGGTAGTGTTCATGAAGAAACTGGATGGGTCATTAAGATAATGAATCGATTATAGAAAGATGAATGAGTAGATGATAAAGAATCATTATCCTTTGCTAAGAACAGACGATTTGTTCGATCATTTTAAGTGGGGCCAAGGTGTTTTCGCAGTTAGACTTAGCAACGAGTTTCCATCAATTGAGGGTGGCAGAGGAAAGAATACCATTGATGACGTTTTGAACAAGATATGGTTCGTATGAAAGGTTAGTCATGCCCTTTGGACCTACCAACGTGCCTACTTTCTTTGTAGATCCGATGAACTAAATCTTCCAAAAGCATTTGGCTAAATTCATGTTAGTGTTTATAGATGAAAGATTGATATATTCATGATGTTCATCTTAGAATAGTGATAGGCACACCAAGGAAACATAAGCTAAAGATAATGATTTCAAAATGTCATTTTTGGGAAAGAGAAGTGAAGTTTCTTGAACACATAGTTTTGGAGAACAAATTGTCTATAGATCCGTCTAATTGATGCTATTAACAATTAGAAAAGACCCGAGACCGTAACTGAGATTAGAAGTTTCATAGGGTTGGTTCGGTACTACAGGAGATTTATTAAAGATTTCTTGCGTATAGCAGCACCAATGACTAAACTAACAAGGAATGACATGAAGTTTGTTTGGACCAATAAATACAAAGAAGCATTTTAGAGGCTAAAGCATTTATTGACTAACGCGCCCGTGTTAGTTATCCCAGATGGAAATCAAGGTTTGATGGTATATACTAATGCATGTGGAACGTGGTTGGGAGTTGTATTGATACAGAGAGGTAAAGTAATTGCTTTTACTTCTTGATAACTTCAACCGCATGAAGTTCGATATCATACTCATGATTTTTAGTTGGTGATAGTAATCTTTGTGTTAAAGGTGTGGATATACTATCTTCCGGGAGAACAATTCAAATTGTTTATGGATTATAAGTTCTTAAAGTATTTAATCTCTCAAAAGAAGTTGAATATAAGGCAACAAAGATGGCTGTAGTTTTTGGCAGTGCATGATTTTAAGATTGAGTACACATCGGGAAAAGGAAATAAAGTTGCCGGTGGACTTAATAAAAAACAGAATGAGGTATTAGCAATGGTAGTCTAAAGGAATGATTCAGAGGTTGGGCTTCTTATGGAGCTAAAATGAGGTCGATGGCCATTTAGTCAGAATACCACAACCATCTCTTGTTTAGAAGTTCAACCGATATTGATTGAAAGAATTACTGCTAAGCAAAAATATGATCTATTACTAGCCAAATGGATGAAGAGACTAGATGTGGCAAGTTTTACACTTGACCAAAGAGGATGGTCGAGAAAGAAGGTATGATTGTGCGTTCCAAATGTTGATAGTCTGAGAAAGGAATTTCTTAGAGAATGTCATCGATCAAAGTTTACTATCTATCATGGAGGTACAAAGATGTACCAAGATATGAAGAGGAGTTTCATCGGGGAAGGTATAAAGAGAGATGTAGGCTTATCGGTAAGCAGTGTATGAATTGCTAATAAGTAAAAGTTGTGCATAAAAAGCCAAGTGGATTACTTCAACCTTTAGAAGTGCCACTATGGAAATTAGACTCTATATCTATGGATTTGATCAATGGGTTTCCAAGGATGAATAAGGGAAATGCAAGTATTTGGGTTATGGTTGATAGATTGACCAAGAGTGCATACTTTATCCTTGTTAAGTTGACAAGGATGAAATATAGTTTAGCAAATTATTCATGAAGAATGTTGTAGGACTGTGTGACGCCCCACCTCTATGCTCATAATAACAAAGAGTATTAAAAGAAATACTGTCTATTATTACGAAGAATAAGGCTGGATAGGAGCGACCATCCGTAGTTGGCCTTACACTAATATTGGTTAACTCGATAGGAGTGTTATATACTTTTTATTTTTCATCTATTATTTATTTACTCCCATCGACACACCCAATTATCAGTATAAAACAAACTACGATAGTTCATAATAGTTTAGGACATTAGATATAACAATAACACAGATAATATAAATGCGGAACACAGATTAACAAAAATCTCATATATATATAACCGATGTCAGTTACAACATAGTTGACACGATACATATGATACAACTACAACTGTCGACTCTAGAAGTTATATATACAAGTACATTATCAACTAATATACATGAATACATATCGTTCTATACAATGACACGACTACTACAAAAGGACAGTGACAACTTCAGAAGATGTGAAAAGTCTTCAAATCCCGAACAGCAACTCAAAGAAAGAAATCTGCAACCTAAAATAACTCGGGTCTGACCCGAGTATTACATTCAAAAGAAAATAATACCCAGGTCAGTCTAATTCAAACCAGTTTATTAGTGCATATAGGCAGTAATAATTTAAATAGACGACAGTCACAATAATTCCCGTCTATCCGATTTAAACAAAGAAACCGGATAACGGTCAATATTACACTTAACAGTGTTAAATGACAAATCAACAATTCAAATCAGGATACAACTCCAAAACATTGAAATTCACCAACGAAACAATTCAACAAATCGAAACATCAATTTTAAAACTATCAAATCAGATAGGGCTGCAGTACACGCACGCGTGTACTGCCTCGCCACTATCGCGGGGAATACACAAAAGCTCAGTGAAAGTCACAATGATCGTAAGGTCAAACCCAAATTGCTGGGTTCAACACAAGAAAGTTTGAAAACAAATCCAAATATCTCAAGTGGTCAAGACAGCTATTTCATATGGTTAAGCCACCTCAACGCAACTGTAAATCAACTCAAATGAATTTTAAAACAAACCAAATACATTAGTGACCTGCAAACCAACAAGGCACGACTGCAACTAAAAAACTAACTGCAGTCACAACTGAAGACAAAAGGGAAAACTGCAACATGAATAGCAGCACATTCAAGGTGCACCAGGCCAGTTCGAAATGAACAACAAGGATAATTCCCGGGAAACAAAGCACATAAGGGTACCGGGGTGTATGCAACCCGACCATCAAAGTGCAGACAAAATGAAGTCAGTGCCAATAGTAATGACAGCAACTCCACCAAGTCGTAATTCAATCCCAAAATACAGTCAATCATTCCAAGAGAAAATAAAATGCAATACGAACATACATATATACATATTAAATGATGTATATACATACGTGACTGCATACATATATATGAAGACTAAATGCAACTGGATGCAAACAGTCTCCAAAACATGAATGTACGAATTGTTCATTTATATTAAATATTGTAACTGGACAATATTAACTTCATAGTTTGGAACCAAAGCAAGTGCTACTAACTAAAGCAAATATGATCAAAGCAACTATGTACATGACAAACAACATATACAGGTCAGGGGTGAATCCAACAGCAGAGTTTACAAATCAGAGAAGAAGCTCACTATTACAAAAACAGTAACAAGTGATTTGTATACATGACTAACAATGGGTCACAAGTGCACAAGCATATATGCGAATGTGCAGCCTCAAGTCTACAAGCTACAGAATGCAGAGACAACCACTGAAATGCATGCATAGTGAATGCATGAACATCAGGTGCTCAAGAAAAATTCAGGCAGTACATCAAAACAACAATGTCCAGATGAACAATTACAAACAATGGAAACATGATAGTAGTATACACAGGGAGGCAGAAAACCCAGACAAAACTGCAGAGGAGTCACAGAATTCACCGTGAAGTCGACAAGGCAGGGATAAATCACAAATCAACTATATCAGTACAGGATTCATTGAAACCGGAGGCAACAAAGTCACCAAACTTGAAGTTATGTGGGAAATTCACTACTGTAACGACCAAGGGAAAGTTGAATAGTTCTGCATCGAAACCATATCAATCAAGGAACCCAACAAGTTTTTTTTTCATTCGAAAACAACTACAGTTCAAAGAAAAATGTCACCTGCAGTTCTAATTTAAACGACCCAATAATACCATCGCATAAACAAAGTCGTGATGGTCACGAGATAAACTAAGTAAGATTGAACAAGGTTACAAATCGACAAATGCAATCATCGTAAAATCTAGTCTAGTGATAACAAGATCCAAATCACAGCAAAAAGTAACTCATCATCTCAAGTCACCCAGGCCAAAAATCAAACAATGCCGAAGTCGACATAGAGACAATCGCCAGAACAAAATCAAATGTGACCGAAGTCAAGACCATAAACAATTGAACTAGATGTGAGTGAATGAATCACTCACCTTGTTTGCCAAATCGAAGCTGTCGCGTGCGAAGAGGAAGACGAAGCCCTAGTTCGCCAGAGAATCAAGAAATCGCCGAAGCCCTAAATTTTTATCCAGTCGCCATTTTTTTTTTCTTCCTCGTTCGTTTCCTTCTTCTGTTATCCTTCAAAAGAGAGGAGGGCGTGTCTTTTTGAGAGAAAGGGGAAACGTGGATCATGGGTTGGTATGGTTAGACGTGATTTGGGTATGGGGTGGGGTACTTGAGGTATGGAGGAAGGTTAAATCATTGTTTTTCTTGTTTAGATTTTGAACGAAAGAGAATGAAAGGTAGAGAGACGGTTTTCTCGAGTGAACGAAAAAAAAGGGAAAGGTACCGATAAACGTCACGGCAACAACGAGTGGGCCAAAACAATTTTTCTTTAAAGCCCGCTTCAATATTTACAAATTCAAAAGAATTTTAATCCGATTTGAAAAAGAATTTCGCTTGGTTAAACGCCAAAAACAACCAGCAACCCAATTAAATCGTCACATGACGATAATAATAATACCGTGAAATCTCGGGTTGTTACAGACTCCCCTCCTTATAAAAATTGCGTCCACGCAATCATAGGGAATAAATGGATAAAAGGTAACAACCAAAAGAGCGTGGCAATGTCGAATGTATAAGCAAAGCAAGTGTCAGCGGGGAGGTATTAGATAAGAAATCAAAAGGTTCGACTGCTTCAAATCAAAAGAATCAACATCGTGGGAATCAGGGATCAAAATCAGACGACTAACAAAAGCAAGAACAATCGAGTTCCAGCAACTAAAAGAGAAGGAAAAACAGAGCAGAAATCCCCTACAGAGCACGAATTGAATGCGAGTAAATCAAATTACTCACCTGGATCGCCAGAGAAAAAGACGAAGCTCAAATCTCAAGAATCGCAATTATTCAATCATCAAAACGATAATTGAATTTCTCAAATTTAACAAATATTTGATTATCCCAAGCGATAATCAACTTCCAAATCAACAATTATTTAATTATCTGAAGCGATAATTAAATCTCAGACCAGCAAATATTTAATTATCTAAAGCGATAATTAAATCTCAAATCAGCAAATATTTAATTATCAAAAGCGATAATTAAATCTCAAATCAGCAAAAAAATTTTTTTTTCAAAAGCGATGATTAAATCTCAAATCAGCAAATATTTAATTATCTAAAGCGATAATTAAATCTCAAATTAGCAAATATTTAATTATCTAAAGCGATAATTAAATATCAAATCAGCAAATATTTAATTATCAAAAGCGATAATTAAATCTCAAATCAGCAAATATTTAATTATCAAAAGCGATAATTAAATCTCAAATCAGCAAATATTTAATTATCAAAAGCGATAATTAAATCTCAAATCAGCAAATATTTAATTATCTAAAGCGATAATTAAATCTCAAATCAGCAAATATTTAATTATCAAAAGCGATAATTAAATCTCAAATCAGCAAATATTTAATTATCAAAAGCGATAATTAAATTTCAAATCAGCAAATATTTAATTATCAAAAGCGATAATTAAATCTCAAATCAGCAAATATTTAATTATCAAAAGCGATAATTAAATCTCAAATCAGCAAATATTTAATTATCAAAAGCGATAATTAAATCTCAAATCAGCAAATATTTAATTATCAAAAGCGATAATTAAATCTCAAATCAGCAAATATTTAATTATCAAAAACGATAATTAAATCTCAAATCAGCAAATATTTAATTATCAAAAGCGATAATTAAATCTCAAATCAGCAAATATTTAATTATCAAAAGCGATAATTTAATCTCAAATCAGCAAATATTTAATTATCAAAAGCGATAATTAAATCTCAAATCAGCAAAAAAAAAATTATTTATCAAAAGCGATAATTAAATCTCAAATCAGCAAATATTTAATTATCTAAAGCGATAATTAAATCTCAAATCAGCAAATATTTAATTATCAAAAGCGATAATTAAATCTCAAATCAGCAAATATTTAATTATCTAAAGCGATAATTAAAAACAACAAACATCTGATTATCAAAAACGATAATCAGAACTCATATCAACAAATATCCAATTATCACAAGCGATAATTAGAAACAACAAATATCTGATTATCAAAAACGATAATCAGAACTCATATCAACAAATATCCAATTATCACAAGCGATAATTAGAAACAACAAATATCTGATTATCAAAAACGATAATCAGAACTCATATCAACAAATATCCAATTATCACAAGCGATAATTAGAAACAACAAATATCTGATTATCAAAAACGATAATCAGAACTCATATCAACAAATATCCAATTATCACAAGCGATAATTAGAAACAACAAATATCTGATTATCAAAAACGATAATCAGAACTCATATCAACAAATATCCAATTACCTGCAGATAATTGGAAGCAACAAATATCTAGAAATCAATTAAGAAGACTAGAAAATCAACATAAAAGCTTGGATCGATCCCATCAGATGGCGAGTTTTTAATTCGCCGCACGTGCATCTCAGAGTGGCCGAAGCCTACCAAGTACTCAACATAATTTTGGCGCCCATCAGATTGACCCGAAGGTCCGCAGAGTGACCCGAAGGTCTAGTACTGGTATTTGACCCGAAGGTCCGCAGAGTGGCCCGAAAGCCCAACAAATGACCCGAAGGTCCGCAGAGTGGCCCGAAAGCCCAACAAATGACCCGAAGGTCCTCATAGTGGCTCGAAAGCACACGAAAGCATCAAAATGTTTCAATTAACGAGTCCGGAATTAACCGAAATAGCAAACGCACATGTCCCATACCACGTGTTTTACTAAATCGTTTGATTCTCTTCATCGTTTCCTTGAAAGTGCAAAATTGTGTATTTTGTAAAATTACATTTCACATTCTCAAACGGACAAGTCCGGAATTAAGCGAATCAGTAAAAGAAAGGGGTCATAGTCCTCGATTTTGCTGAAACGTTTAAATCGCTTCCTCATTCTTTTGAAATCGCAAACTGTAAAATTTTTGAAAACAATTTTATTTATTTTGTAAAAATAACAATTCGCATTCTCAACTGGACAAGTCCGGAGTTAAGCGAATCAGTAAAAGAAAGGGGTCATAATCCTCGATTTTGCTGAATCGTTTAAGTCGCTTTCTCATTCTTTTGAAAACGCAAATCGTTAAAATTTATAAAACAATTTTCATTTTAAAACGATTTTCCAATCACGTGATTAAAACAGCAAATCAATAACAATTTCGATAAGGAAATTGTACTTCTTAAAATACCGTAAAAACGGTTACACATCAGTATTGCGGAATAACCGCTTGAAAATCCACTTTTAAAAATTTGGCTGTTACTGAAGTCAAAGCGACAGAAATTTTAAAACGTCAAATATCTCATCAAAAGAATTCACATCAAAATGTGACATCAGTGAATTTTCATTCATTAAAATTGTCAACAAAACACCGTGCCTCAAAAATTCAGCATTGGTGTAAAAAGTCCGTTATAAAAATAACGGCAACAAAATACGTATCATAACCAAGCATCGGTTCAACGTAAAATAAATGCAATAACGTGCAATTCAAATTTTTGCACGTACTACACAATGAACAAAGAAATCATTCAAAGGTATCTTCAATGAAGATAATTCAAAACAGCAAAAATCTAATCACTAGATGATTAGTACAAAAGAAAGCCAGCGGAAATTTCAACAAAATCACATATCTGCAATTTCTTCGAATCCTCAATTCGGATTCGAAATTCTCAAAGAAACAAAATAATTACAGGTATGTAAACAACAAATGAAATTCATATCAATTTCGTATTTTGATTCTTAAATCAAAAAAGATTACCAGTTGTACTCAGCGAAGACAGTTTCCGCTGCGCACTCTGATAAACAGAACACAATTCAATCAAATCAACAAAACACAGTTTCACATTTATTTTTAAATAAAGTTATTTAAAAATTTCATCCAAATTTCAAAACTTTAGTTTTGACTCAAAGTACAAATAAAACATCGACCAATAGTTGTAACATATGTTCCTTCCGAGTTAAGTTTTATATTATGTCCATAAACCCCAAGCTCTGATACCAACTGTGACGCCCCACCTCTATGCTCATAATAACAAAGAGTATTAAAAGAAATACTGTCTATTATTACGAAGAATAAGGCTGGATAGGAGCGACCATCCGTAGTTGGCCTTACACTAATATTGGTTAACTCGATAGGAGTGTTATATACTTTTTATTTTTCATCTATTATTTATTTACTCCCATCGACACACCCAATTATCAGTATAAAACAAACTACGATAGTTCATAATAGTTTAGGACATTAGATATAACAATAACACAGATAATATAAATGCGGAACACAGATTAACAAAAATCTCATATATATATAACCGATGTCAGTTACAACATAGTTGACACGATACATATGATACAACTACAACTGTCGACTCTAGAAGTTATATATACAAGTACATTATCAACTAATATACATGAATACATATCGTTCTATACAATGACACGACTACTACAAAAGGACAGTGACAACTTCAGAAGATGTGAAAAGTCTTCAAATCCCGAACAGCAACTCAAAGAAAGAAATCTGCAACCTGAAATAACTCGGGTCTGACCCGAGTATTACATTCAAAAGAAAATAATACCCAGGTCAGTCTAATTCAAACCAGTTTATTAGTGCATATAGGCAGTAATAATTTAAATAGACGACAGTCACAATAATTCCCGTCTATCCGATTCTTTAAACAAAGAAACCGGATAACGGTCAATATTACACTTAACAGTGTTAAATGACAAATCAACAATTCAAATCAGGATACAACTCCAAAACATTGAAATTCACCAACGAAACAATTCAACAAATCGAAACATCAATTTTAAAACTATCAAATCAGATAGGGCTGCAGTACACGCACGCGTGTACTGCCTCGCCACTATCGCGGGGAATACACAAAAGCTCAGTGAAAGTCACAATGATCGTAAGGTCAAACCCAAATTGCTGGGTTCAACACAAGAAAGTTTGAAAACAAATCCAAATATCTCAAGTGGTCAAGACAGCTATTTCATATGGTTAAGCCACCTCAACGCAACTGTAAATCAACTCAAATGAATTTTAAAACAAACCAAATACATTAGTGACCTGCAAACCAACAAGGCACGACTGCAACTAAAAAACTAACTGCAGTCACAACTGAAGACAAAAGGGAAAACTGCAACATGAATAGCAGCACATTCAAGGTGCACCAGGCCAGTTCGAAATGAACAACAAGGATAATTCCCGGGAAACAAAGCACATAAGGGTACCGGGGTGTATGCAACCCGACCATCAAAGTGCAGACAAAATGAAGTCAGTGCCAATAGTAATGACAGCAACTCCACCAAGTCGTAATTCAATCCCAAAATACAGTCAATCATTCCAAGAGAAAATAAAATGCAATACGAACATACATATATACATATTAAATGATGTATAAACATACGTGACTGCATACATATATATGAAGACTAAATGTAACTGGATGCAAACAGTCTCCAAAACATGAATGTACGAATTGTTCATTTATATTAAATATTGTAACTGGACAATATTAACTTCATAGTTTGGAACCAAAGCAAGTGCTACTAACTAAAGCAAATATGATCAAAGCAACTATGTACATGACAAACAACATATACAGGTCAGGGGTGAATCCAACAGCAGAGTTTACAAATCAGAGAAGAAGCTCACTATTACAAAAACAGTAACAAGTGATTTGTATACATGACTAACAATGGGTCACAAGTGCACAAGCATATATGCGAATGTGCAGCCTCAAGTCTACAAGCTACAGAATGCAGAGACAACCACTGAAATGCATGCATAGTGAATGCATGAACATCAGGTGCTCAAGAAAAATTCAGGCAGTACATCAAAACAACAATGTCCAGATGAACAATTACAAACAATGGAAACATGATAGTAGTATACACAGGGAGGCAGAAAACCCAGACAAAACTGCAGAGGAGTCACAGAATTCACCGTGAAGTCGACAAGGCAGGGATAAATCACAAATCAACTATATCAGTACAGGATTCATTGAAACCGGAGGCAACAAAGTCACCAAACTCGAAGTTATGTGGGAAATTCACTACTGTAACGACCAAGGGAAAGTTGAATAGTTCTGCATCGAAACCATATCAATCAAGGAACCCAACAAGTTTTTTTTTCATTCGAAAACAACTACAGTTCAAAGAAAAATGTCACCTGCAGTTCTAATTTAAACGACCCAATAATACCATCGCATAAACAAAGTCGTGATGGTCACGAGATAAACTAAGTAAGATTGAACAAGGTTACAAATCGACAAATGCAATCATCGTAAAATCTAGTCTAGTGATAACAAGATCCAAATCACAGCAAAAAGTAACTCATCATCTCAAGTCACCCAGGCCAAAAATCAAACAATGCCGAAGTCGACATAGAGACAATCGCCAGAACAAAATCAAATGTGACCGAAGTCAAGACCATAAACAATTGAACTAGATGTGAGTGAATGAATCACTCACCTTGTTTGCCAAATCGAAGCTGTCGCGTGCGAAGAGGAAGACGAAGCCCTAGTTCGCCAGAGAATCAAGAAATCGCCGAAGCCCTAAATTTTTATCCAGTCGCCATTATTTTTTTTTTCTTCCTCGTTCGTTTCCTTCTTCTGTTATCCTTCAAAAGAGAGGAGGGCGTGTCTTTTTGAGAGAAAGGGGAAACGTGGATCATGGGTTGGTATGGTTAGACGTGATTTGGGTATGGGGTGGGGTACTTGAGGTATGGAGGAAGGTTAAATCATTGTTTTTCTTGTTTAGATTTTGAACGAAAGAGAATGAAAGGTAGAGAGACGGTTTTCTCGAGTGAACGAAAAAAAAAGGGAAAGGTACCGATAAACGTCACGGCAACAACGAGTGGGCCAAAACAATTTTTCTTTAAAGCCTGCTTCAATATTTACAAATTCAAAAGAATTTTAATCCGATTTGAAAAAGAATTTCGCTTGGTTAAACGCCAAAAACAACCAGCAACCCAATTAAATCGTCACATGACGATAATAATAATACCGTGAAATCTCGGGTTGTTACAGACTGCATGGAATATCGACTAGCACTATAAGTGATAGAGATTATTTGTTTACTGGTGAGTTCTAGAAGAGCTTACAAGATGCAGTAGGTAACAAACTGAAGAAGCATACCGTATAGCATCCGTAGACTAATGGAAAAATGTAAAGGGTTATAAGGTACTCGAAGATTTATTGAGAGCTTGAATGTTAGATTTTGGAGGGCCATGGGAAGACCATTTGCACTTAGTTGAGTTTTTCAATAATAATAGTTATCATACTAGTATAGGAATAATACCTTTTGATGCACTGTACGGAAGGTCATGCAAATCACTGACATGTTGGTTAGAGACAGGTGACAGACCAATTCTTGGTCTAGATTTGATGAAAGAAGCAACTAAAAAGATGGATTAATCTGAGCAAGGATGAAGGAAGCTCAATCAAGGAAGAAAAGTAATGCTGATAAAAGGCATAAGGACTTGGAATTCTCAGTTGGAGATCATGTTTTCATGAAATTATCACCGATGAAGGGCGTATACGATTGGGAAGTCGGAAAAGTTATCACCGATAAAGAGGCTTACCTTGAGTTTTTTTATGTATGTTCTATATATGCTTGTATAGACTTTTGACTAGCAATTATGCTAGTATTATTGATTTTATGTGCTTGTGACACATGTTTACATGATTGATATGCTTGTTGTTTGTACCTTATCAGAATTTCGAGGACAAAATTTTTCTAAGGAGGGGAGCCTATAACACTCTTAACTTTTGTAGCACATTATTCCAGATATTTGGCTAAGAAATAATTAAATAAATAATGTTGGTAAGTTAGGAAATGATGATTTGCCATAAACTAAATAACACTGCCATTAATTTTGTAAAAAAGAAATTATTTATTTGGGAAAAGGAAATAAATTGAATTATTTAAAGGAGAGCAAGAAGTGAATAAAAGATTATATATTCTCTCCTCCCTCCCTCCCCTTATTGATTTCATTCTCAAATTAATACTATACAAAAGAAAACCAAGGCCAAATTACCCTATTAACAAAGGAGAAGAAGAAATGCCAAGGAAAAAAGGAAGAAAGGAATCAAAAGTGCAAACCTTTTCATTTCAACTAAATCTAAGGTTAATAATATTACCATCTCTTATTTTTTTATATTGTTAATTTGGATTTGATATGTAATCGGAGTTTATGTTAATGTTTATAATGCATTGGGCTTGGATAATCATTTATATGGGTTATGATTATCATTTGTGATTTTTGTAAGAATTCCCTAAGGATTTTTTTGTTTTAATAACAATGTTTTTTATCTCCAAATGCTTTAAAACTTTTATATGATGTAGGAAATGGTATTTTGGACATGCGTTTAAATTTTATAATTTTATGAAATTATTTGAATTAACTAAGAATTTTCTAAGTTGGGAAAATTAGTAATTTTGGATTCCAGTTATTTAAATTATGAAAAATAGCTATTTTGCTCCAAAATTTTTATATGTGATAAAGGAAGTCATTTTATATTTTCGAAATTTTTTGGAGATTTGTCCAATGCAATTTCTATTTACTATGAATTATTTAGCAGAGAAGAGATTCAATTATTAATAATAAAAATTATTTAATTATGAAATCTAATCAAGCTTTTATAACGACAGAGAAATTATCTCTTTGGTTTTGGTGCAATATTTTGAAAAGAATCTGATTAACCAATATGAATTTGACAAAGATATTAGTTTGATAAAAAAATTATTACTTTTAATGGAAGTAAATCAATTTTGCTAAAATTTACAAAAATGTCATTTTAAAATGTGATAGCTAAATATATTTGTCAATATGCGGTAGCTTTTGCGATGGCTTTTAAATGTTATGGATGTGATGGCATTATATCCTCAACATGCGATAGCTATGCATATGTCAACATACAATAGCTTTTGTGTTTTCCACATGCAATAGATTTTAAAAGTTTTATCAGCATGCAATAACTTTATTTTCTCAATCTTCGATAGCTATAGAGTTTTGAGATGCGATGACATCATATTTTTCAACATGCTATAGCTTCATGTTTTTAACTTGCGATGGCAATATATTTTTCAATATGCGATAGCTTGTCTGGTTGGTATGCGATAGCTTGTTTGGTTGACGTGTGATAGCCTAATTTGGTTGATGTGTGATAGGTTTGTCAACATACGATATCTTCATGTAGTGTAGACAAGCGATGTCTACGATTTACTTGACATGCGATAGCCAATGTTTTTGACTAGCGATAGCATGAGATTTTTATGTGTGATGGCACACATTTTTGGAAAGATGGTTAGTTTATTTTATGACCCTTGATAGCTTTTACTTCTATTTTGAGATATGTTTTCCTTAAACAAAAATATAGTTTTTGTTAAATGTTTTTAGAAAGTATTCAAAGGAAAGAATAGATATGTTAGCTTATTTTTAAAGAGTATTTGTGAAGGAAATTATTACTTAAGTACAAGTAATTTTTGTGCATAAAATGGCCATCGTATGAACGTATATTTAAGGGGGATGAAATTATTATATGTTCAATTGTGCATCTTGATCATTTGATATTGTACATGGTTACTTGTTGACATGCTCGCTTATATGTTATATGTTATCACCCAATAGTTTTGACCTTGGTGATTTGAATGATCGATCAGGGTTGTTAATATCTTCTCTTACTGCTCATGGCCGGGATTAGGGTTGCTATAATATTATTCACACTAGACATTTTGTCTGATCTGAAGTTTTTTATTTCCTCATAAACTCTCAGGTGCTCAATTAAAATTGAGTAGGCTGAGAGTAGGGTTTTCAGGTTTAGACGAATAAAATTCCAAAGATGTGTAGGAGGCAAGCTATTATTTAGAGTTTATATCTGCTATGCAGTTTTAACTGCTTTTATTATTTTGATTGTTTATAATGACAGGGTTTATTACCGTCTAGGTAGTTAAGACTCTGACCATCCAGGGGGTATCTTTATATGTTGCTCTTGGAATTATCTTTTGTTATTTATATTTTATCAGAATGATGTAATCATGTGGTTATGTAACTGGAATGCAAATGAATTGATGAATGCTTTATTGAAATTTGTAAATTATTGTGTTCTTGATGTTAATGATACAATAACGGATCTCATTTTTCCACTAGGTAATAACACTAAGGATGACCACAACATCAATAGTATTTATTTTAGCACATCAAAATGGTGGATGTGATAGGAATGGGTTTACAACTACATGTGATTCTCATCTAGAATTCAATATCTGAAACTCCCATTTTTGATTCCACAATCTCAATAGTTAACCACTAGACTTTTATTTATAGTCTTCTGAACTTTGAGATATAAATATTGTTCATTAATGCTCTAGTCTTATCAATATAGAACAAGTTCCTATAAACTCTTCATAGAAGATATGAAAGATGAAGTCTGAGAAAGTTTTCGAAGAATATAAGAAACTGAATATTAAGACTTGATGTATTGTCTCTAATCTTGTAATAACAAATCAACATATTGATCTAAAATTGATGATCAACCGATTTGTTGTTTGAAAGAGAGCAAAGTAATGTATTCTTTGTAGAAAACTTTGAACAAGTATAGAAAGATAAGAGTAGAGATCGAAATCATTTTTTAAGTCCTGAAGCTAAGAAATGAATGGACATGACAGTTGTGGGTTAATGAATGAGCATTAGTAAAGTTCAAATTCAAAAGTCCCATAAGGCGAGAACTATCGACACACCTAATGGTTTTAAAACTACTAGTCAATTGAAGTGTCCATGTAGTTTCTAATAATTGCTATATTATAAAGGGAATATATTTCTAGAATAATTTTGGAGAATATGCTTTAATTAGGCTTTCGAGAAGGAGAATTTATTGTCTTGGAGTTTGTACATGATTTCTAAGACTTTTCTATATACTCATATTCATAGCGTATGTATTCGTTGAGTTACTGTAGCATACTTGAGTGTTTTATAGTCTTTGAATCATTGTAAATTGTATCTAAAAATTAAAAAAATCCTGCAGCACTTAGTAAACATGACAGTAGCTTAATTTATATGGTTGCATTCAATAGAACCTTCAAATATGTGTATTAATGAGGAGCTAATCAAGGAGCTCGATGTAGGTTGGAGCTGATGGTGGAGCCAAAACCTAGCCTATACCAGTCGAAACTTGGCACATAAAGATGTTGAGTTAACACCTTCTTTGAAAACATGATCAGAGGCATATAAACCATATCCATAATGGAAGAACATATGTAAGGTTAACATCTTTAAATGTTAAACCAAGGCACTACAAGTGGGACCATCATGCTTAAGAACCCAATCAACGAAAAGGTGAGATTCCTCTTGACGAAGCAGAAGCCGATGTATAACTCGTCTACTAAAAGTTAATTTTTTTAGTTGCCGCAAAGGAGAATAGGTAATCTTGAAAGAAGAAGGAATGCTAGTAGAGACTCAGATTCTAACGATGATTATTCAACCTCGATGGTCCTATATATTGTTGATTTTCCAACTCCACCAAGATAAAAATACCTTGTAACCTTAGATTTAACTGAACATCTTATGAGTTAAAAAATTGCTATGGAAGTTGTACATGCTCTAGATCCCTCGTGGTGTAGCATATTACCAACAGCCCTAAGCCCAGTAGTAACTAAATTAAAACGTGCAAATGTATACTTATAGCAACATCTCATTGATATATTTAAGAAACATTTCTGGATACGCGGAAAAAATGAAGAATGTCATATGATCGGATGAATTAAGGCATAAGGTGAAAGAAGACGTCATGGATTATGTAAATGATTAAAGTTGGCAACAACTGAAGTTAAAGGAGAAGATGATAACTTCATGCATTATGACCTAATAGTCATAGTGAGGAAACATACAAAATTTCCAACGAGATTAACCATGAAAAGTAAAAAACCATGGATGACTTCTATGAAAAAGTAGAACGTTGTATGCACCTAAAAGAAAATATAATTAAGGAGGTATTTAGAGAGCCATCTTGTCCCGCGACTACTCAAACCACTCTAGTGGAAAAGCAAAATAATAATCAAAACAATAATTTTGATTAAACAATAAAGATCTAAGGAATAAGAGGCTAAATAGATATAACTGTCAATTCTCTTAATTTACTTCCATAACAGAAACCAAAGAAATTTTTTCTAGCCAACCAACACACTTACAAAGACCACTTCCCAAGATGGGATCAGATAAGCAAAAAGGACCAGGGAATCAATTCCACAATTCAGTAGAGCATAATACTATGAATATTCAGACCCGACAAAAGAGTTAAGAATGTTGCTACAACTTTAGTAAATTGTAAGAAGTCTAAAGTAAATGCCCCAACATCATTTGCATCCTTAGTTACCTTCACCATTGCAAAAGTTACCAACACCTTATATTTCTCAACTCATAATAAGTAGAGTAATAGGGTCCTCACGAATACTTTGCAAACAACAAACTATTAGTGAGGCTCGCATCTGATTCTGGACAAATCAAAGAATGCTTTGTAGGAATACACCTCTTCCCTCAAAGATGGAAAAACATGTGATTTGATAGAGATATATGACTTGGGAAATAATCCAAGGTCAATGAAGAAGCCATTACCTTTGGTAGAAGGGACCAGAGAGCTATAACATAACCACACTCGGATGCCATGATTATCACTGCATTTTTACGGTAAATTTGTGTATAATGAAACTTTGTGGATGATGGATGTTCAATAGATATTATTTTCCAAAATACTTTGTTGTGATGCAATTAACAATGGAATACTTGTACCCAGTACCGATTCAAGGATTCTTCGGAGACAGTATTAGATCCATACAACTACTACTAAAATTGGAACAACACAAAGAACAATTACTAGAAATCTATTTTTTATCACTATTGATATCCTTTAGCCTTAAGTGCATTTTTAAGATGAAAAATATAGGCAACATTCAGAGCTGCATTTGCAATATAGTGTCAGACAATGAAGCTTCTAACTCGAAGCAGAGTGAGAGAAGTACCGGAAAACCAAGCAACATCAAGAGAATGTTTTGTTGTGGAACTCAAAAAAGCCGAAAAAGTTATTAAAGGAAACAATGTGTATCATTTTACTACACTAAAATGTCTGGTTTATAAAAGTCAAAGGAAGGTTATTGCTCGAGGGTCCAACATAGAGATTGAGTCTAAAAAGAGTTGGACTCCGATGACAAGGTAGAACCTTAAGAAAGGCCAATAGTAAAGCATGCATTTCCTGTTGAATATTTGGAGGTAGTACCTCTTTCAGATGAGGATCCAACTAGATTAGTCAAGGTTAGGACCACATTAGATCCCTTAGCTCAAAGTAAGATTATTAGATTCTTGAAGGCTAATCATGATGTGATTACTTGGATGCACCTCCACATGGATGGAATGTTATCTCATATCATTACTCATGCCTTTAACGTAAACTTAGGTTTCATTCCCATGTAGCTGACGGAGGTCTTTAGATGTTAAACAATCTGCCTTTGTAAAGAAATAAGTACATAGGTCACTAGATACTGGATTTAGAGCATCTCCAACCCATGAACTATTTTGATGTAATGTCAATTACACATCATCAACATTTAATTTAGTTCAAATTTTCATCTTCAATGCTAATGTTAATGACAATGTTATGATGACTTGGCAAAAAAATTATTAGACATTGTCTTGTGCAATGTCTAGTTTTAGACATTGTACTTCACAATGTGAGGTAATAAATATTCACAATTGACTAATTTTTTATCTATTATTTTTATTAATTTAAATTTTGATTGGAATACATAGTCAATTTTTTCTCAATAAATACATTTGCATTGGAGTAGTTTTCTTTTTTTTAATGTGATGTTTAATTTTTAGAAATTACATTGAGTTAACATTGTGATTTATCCCTTGACACATAGGATTTAATTAACATCACATCCTATTAGCATTGAAGATGCTCTTATTAGAGAATCAAACTATCTGGAGTGGATTTCAAACCCAATAATGACGAGGAAACTTGAAGGTAAATGGAACATTTGCATTCATTTCTCGGACCTGAAGGATACAGTTTTCAGCTTTCCCAAATAGACCAGCTTGTGGAAGCCACTGCAGGTCACGGGGTCTTACCTTTTATAAAGCTTGCTCAGGATATAATTAAAATCATTATGTATGAATTGGATCAAGAACACACTTTCTTTATCACCGACCAGGGACAGTATTGGTTAGCCTTTCAGTTGAAGAATATAGAAGCTATTTACCAACATCTTATCAGTCACATATTTGCAAATCAAATCAATCATAATATGGAGGTATATGTTGAATGTATGTTAGTAAAGTCCAAGGAATCCAACGACACATTGGGGATGTTACATAAATGTTAGATATCTTACAAGAGTATGGGATCTAGTTAAATAAGTAGAAATGCTCATTTGGGGGTGGCATTAGGAAAATCCTTGGAGTATATTATTAGACCCTATGTAACCAAATCTAACTCTGAGAAAATTGATGCATTTAGAGAATTATGGAGCTAAAAATAGCCATTGGCATAATGAATGATAGGAAGGGTGGTGGCACTAAGCTAATTTGTATCCAAAATGACCGATAAATGTGCACCTTTCTTTGAGTTATTGAAACAAAAAGAAAAGTTCAAGTGAATGGAAGAATGTAATTCCAAAAGCTATGTGATTTTTTGATCCAACCTCTGAATGTTTTAAAGCCTATGGATGGTGAAAAACTATATGTTTATTTAGCAGTGACAAACGAAGTAGATAGTATTGCATTAGTTTGAGAGGAAGGTAAAATACATTGCTCTAGTTACTATGTAAGCAAGAGGCTAGTCAATATAGAGACCTGATAATAAAGTATTAAGAAATATGCTTATGTCTTATTACAACCGCTCGAGAGCTCAGATTATATTGTCAAGAGAACGTTATCATAGTATTGACTAACCAACCAAGAGAAAATATTTGCACTACCTAGAAACTTCGAGATGGTTGCTGAAGTGGCTGAGAAAGTTAAGCCAGTACTATATAACCTATCAACCTCAAACCATAATCGAAGGACAAGAGCTGGTAGTAGTAGAATGTACGGGTCTTGTGACGACCACCATATACCTCCGATATCCTATATACATGTGTAATGCAGTAGCCAAGTGGTAAAATAACTAAATAGCCGCATACCATGTTGTATATCTCCCAGCTTATGGATAAAATATAATGGTAATCATAAATATAAAACAGGTGAGATAGTTATGTAACTGTAACGATGCATTCTACGTATCAAAGGATCATAAAATATTAATATCATTTTTATATAAGGTCATACGATTCTATGAATTTGGGAAATGGCTACTAGAGACATTTTTGATCCTTAGAATTTTTATCGGATGATTTTGACCCTAAAAATCTTATATGACCTATAACTTTTAATAGAAAATGAATTGGGGGTCTAAAACTACTTCCATTAGATCATGATGATGGTTTTTCTTTCCGTAGAGTGGTTATAATAGAAAAATGGAGTTATCGTTCAAGAGATATGGTTGTTTGAAGTTTCATTCGATTTTGACAGCTTAATAGGTAATTAGTGGGTTAATGGTTAGGCCCAAAGCCCATTTCAGGATTAGCGTAGGGATTGGGTACTTCTCTTCCTCATTTCACACTTTCCAAAAATAAAGAGACCTTCATAAACATTCTCTAGCCTAAAAAGTTAACCCATACCCTACTTTAATTAGCCAAAAAGCGTTATTAGAGGAAGATTAGCGAGATTAGCACATTGGATTAGAGATTTGCTGCTAGAAGGTCACTTGGAGCTGTTGTTCATCTTGGAATTCATGCACCTTTGGACTTGCTTTGGATTGCTTTGGATTAAAGTGAGTGGTTTTATGTCTCTATTCATTAATTAGCCGCTATATGTACTTAAAGATGTTTTTAAACAATTTTTAAACCTTGAAATATGTTTTAAACCTTCTTCAATCACATTTGTAAATTCCAACGATTTGGAAAAGATCTGTAAAATTAGTATTCTTATGGATCTCCTTTTTTCTTATGGTTCTACCTTTAGATTTAGGATTCACTTGGATATGTATGGATGTATCCTTGTTAGGATATACTATGTATGGTCATTGCTTGAATGTGTGATGTTTGTTTGGTTGAAAAAACCGATCTAATAGCGATTTAGTTTTAAGAATGAGTTATGGATCGGTATAGATCTATCGGTGATGATCTATAGAGTTAACTTGACCCAAACTAGGCGCAATCGATATAAGGCAATAATGAAGGCTTTATCAAGCTACGTTCCAAGTTTCAAGTCGTTTGGAGTTCGTTTACTCGAGTTTTGAATGGATTAATGGTCATTTAAGGATTATGGATCGATGAAAGGTTACTTCGGAGCATGCACCAGTCATGAGATGGATCGCTTCAAGTTCTTTGAGGGTTTGCATGGGTTGCTAACTTACATGGATCAAGCGTATGAAGAGACGGATGAGAATTCTAAGGCATGGATCGGTTGTATCATGGATCATTGTCGACCCATGGGGTTACTTGGTTCATAATAGATATTGGGCCAATGGAGTAAGTGAATGGTAAAATTGGCTAAAGCATGGATTAATTACTATGGATCGATACAAATCTATGGGGCACCGGTCGGTGAAGGTGATGGATCAGTGGAGGGAAATCTCATGTGCTGGAGCATGGCTTAGTTGTATGAAGTATTGGATTGGGGTTAGGCCTGGATAGGTGGTGACTTGGATCGATGGTGATGGTTCGAGTTTTATGGATCGGTGGTGATGGTACGACATAGAGGAATTAGATTCCAAGTTCTTCTTGTGCTTGCTTCGAGATGTGATGGTGTTTTCTTTGAGTTTTATGTGTGTGTGTTCACTCAAACTCATGACAAACCAAACACTTAGCCAAATATGGCCAACTGTTGGATCAATACCAAACCATAGGGTTCGATGGCGATTTCAACGATGATGATCCACGAGGAGACGATGACTATTACATGATGGAAAGTGATGGCTTCGACAATGGTTAGATGTACTTCGAGGTGTAGAGTAGAGGACTATGAGTCAGATTGAGGGGACTATTGGAGGATGGTTATGGGACATTTGAGGGGACTATTGGAGGATGGTTATGGGACATTTGATGATATTCTACGACTAATGATGATTGTAAAGAGTCTTCCCAACTGCGGCGACTTCATTACCCGAGTCATAAGACCAGTTCTAAAATGAACTCTGCTATAGATGACAAGTGCAAAGGGATCGTTGAAACTCAAGGGTTCGGAGAGTACTCGTAAAGCAAGGGTAATATAGGATACCCATTCAGACCATGACGGGTCTTGATCTGCATGATGGGCGATCTGATATCCATGATGGGCGATCTAGTTCCTGGCCTATTGAGTGACATGGATTTGAGTATTGAGGAATCGGGATATTGAATAGTCTTTAACCATAATGGGTCATTCGAGTTATCATGTATCCAATGCACTGAGTGAGTGAACGTGTGGATAGCTGATGGATGCTATGTTTGCTTTGACTGCTTAACACTTTAGGCATGTCACATGATGTTGATGTTGTCAATACCGACACCCTTAGTACTTTGATGTATAGTAAACCCATGACGACTATGATGTAGAGTAGTGTATATCTTGTATATGTGCTAACTCTATGGATGCACGGACAAATCCGGTATGATTCTTCATACCATTTGTCCTTTTTAGTGCTTTATTAGTATTTAGAGATTTTCTACCGCACACACCAGACTATTGCCTGACTCAGAGTTTTATGGTTTGCTTCCTATTACTTTGGGTACTCTTAAATTAGTAGAATAGGGAAATCAGTTCCCGTGATCACGCGGCTAGACATAGGACGAGTAGGGGATCACGCTCTCGTGTTACTACATTTATTTATTATGATTTTCTCTTCCACTACACAATACTATGAAGCCTTCTAGTGCCTTTATTACTTAGGGACACTTTGTTTATGAGTTATTGTTTAATGTATAACTCTATTACTTATGATGCACATTGTACGGATCTATTTACTCTGATTTCTATAATCCATTTAGTTATTATTATCTCGCTTGTTTTATATCTGAGATGTTTATTATTATATTTTATTCGATGCACTGTGAGATATAAGATAGGTTTTGTGATGGTTTATTTGCCTTACAACCTTGATGGTCGTCCTACATCGGTTGAGCATCGCTGATCATATTATTGGGTGTCGGTGGTGTAAGGCGGTCATCACATTTGGTATCAAAGCCGATGTTGCATAGTTTAATCGAAGGGATATTATGATCCAGTAGAGATAGGGTTGGAGTTATCACCCTAGACTTGATCGAGAGTGTGTGTATATATATATATATATGAGAGCACATACTTGTTATACATTTTGGTTTTCAAAAATTACATAATAGTATATATAGTATAAAGTCGCATCGCATATATAAGTACCATTGATGAAGTTTTCCTCTATAAGAGTATGATCATTCTTATTACTGTCTGTTAGAATGGATGGGCATACTGCGAATTTTATACCAAAAGTTAAGGATCGAAGGGCCACCGGGATAGAAAATAACCCGAAAGTGCAGGCAATATTCATTCATATGATGGCGAACATGATCCGAGTAGCCCAAAGAGGAGCTACATGTGCAATGGATGGTGGAGTTCAAATGCAAGTGCACTAAGTTGTTGTTCCTCAAGAGGGAACTAAACCGCAAGTTGGTAGGAGTGGTAAGAGTAAAAGGGACATCAAATAAGTAAGCAGTCCCATAACAAAGATGACCGAAGGAAAGAAAAAAGGGTGCATAACTGCTTTGATTGCAATGAGAAGGGTTACATTAGTAAGGACAGTAAGGACCCAAAAGGTGGCAAGAAGAAGTGCTTCAACTGTGGTAGGACTAGGCGCGTTATGGTAGATTGTCCAGAGCTGGTTAAGGAAGTGTAGCCTCAAATAAATTATGGTCCGAGGAAGAGCACATGGAAGCCTATTTGCTAGATTGTGGGAAGAAGGGCCATTTTGCTAAAGATTGTAAGGCGGGAGGAAAGAAATGCTACAACTGCAAGCTCGGGCACATTCATAAGAACTGTCCAGAGCTTCTAAAGCAGAAGCAGATGGTGAAAGTATATGCTATCATTACCATTTTGACTTTTTCGAATGCTCTATCAACGAAAGAGAAGGGAAAAGGCATCTTTATTCACGGTATGCTTTCCATTTATGATGTTCCATACGTGTTTTGTTTGATATTGAGGCTTCATATTCCTTCATATCTAGTGATTTGATAGATAGATTGGGATTAAGACCCGAGATAGTTAACTGGCCTTAAATTACCATAAACCTTGTTGGGGGCCCAACCAGCCTATACATGGTTTATTAAGACCTAGTGTTTCGATTCATTGATGTTCTTTTGTTTATGATTGATTTGGTTTGGGTTTCATCGGGATTGGTGTTATTTTGGGAAATGACTGGCTGAAGGGATACAGAAAGTGGTGGACTGTGAGTGATTTTTAATGATGATAGGGAGTGATGATGGGCGTAGGTTAGAGATAGGCTGCCTACTTGACGATTAGGTGATGGTTTCTTTTTGTATTAGCTTGAAATCCCTCACAACGAACTATCATCAATGCCTACAGCTAGAGAGTATCAAGACATATTCACGGAGATGATCAGACTTCCACCACACAGAGATATCGAGGTCCATATTGATTTAGTAAAAGATGTCAGACCGATAGTGATGCCTATGAGGAGGATGACACCTAGAGATCTGCAAGAGCTTGAGGCATAAGTGATTGACCTATTATGACAAAGGTTCATTCGTAGAAGTAAATCTGATTGGGGAGAACCCATAGTATTTGTCATAAAGGCGGATGCTTCCCTTAGATTGTGCGTTAATCATCATGAGCTGAATAAAGTAAAAGGAAAGAATAAATATCCACTCACATGTATTGATGACTTGTTCGATCAGCTTCATGGTGTTAGAGTATTTTCTCAGCTAGATCTTGCGATGGGATTTCACCAACTGAGATTAGCGAAAGAGAGTGTGCCGAATGTAGCATTTCGTATGCCTTCAGGTTTATATGAGTGGTTGGTTATGTCGTTCGGGCTAATCAATGTCCCAGCATACTTCGTTGATCTCATAAACCATGTTGTCAATGGTTAGCTAAATAAGTTCATGATTGTGTTCATCGATGATATCTTATCTATTCATGGATATAGGAAGAACATGAGACACATTTGAGGATCGTGCTTGAGGTGTGAGAGAGCACCAACTGAAGGCAAACTTTTCAAAGTTTCACTATAGCAGAAGGAAGTGCGATTCTTGGGTCACATTGTTTCAGGGCATTGCCGTAGTTTCTGCAAAAATCGCAACAGTTCAAGATTGAACTGGACCTAAAAATGCTACAGATGGGAGAAGTTTCTTGGGGTTAGCTGGACATTATATACGATTCATCCAGGACTTCTCCAAATTACCTGCACCGTTGAATCAGTTGACAAAAATGAATTAGACTTTTACTTGGGATTCAAGGTATGAATATGCATTCGTAAGTCTGAAGGAAAAGTTGATCAGTGATCCAATATTGATCATTCGGAGTGGGAATGAAGAGATGACGATATACACAGATGCGTGTGGTACTAGATTGGGCGTGGTATTGATGCAGAGGGGCAAAGTAGTTGCATATGCAAGTCGACAACTTAGGCAACATGAGAAAAAAATACCCGACCCACAATTTAAAGTTAGCAACGATTTTTTTTGCGCTGAATATTTGGAGGCATTATCTTTTAGTTGAGAGGTTCAAGTTATTCACCAACCATAAATTATTGAAGTACCTCTTTTCGTAGAAGGATCTTAACCTTCGTCAGCAGCGATGGTTAGAATTCCTACCCTCCTATGACTTAGGTATTGCATATACATAAGGAAAGGAAATGCGGTTGTTGATGTATTGAGTAGGAAACATACTAGCTTGGGAAGTATGTTCTTAGAGTGGACATAGTTAGAGTATATTGCCGATTATGATTTTGATCGAGATGCAAGCGACTATCGGGCCTACTCTAATTGAGCGGATTGGAACTAGTCAAAGGCGCGACACCAAATTAGCTGAGATCATTTCTAAAGCTGAAGTTGGAATAGAATTTAAAGAGGTGAGGCAGTACAAATTTGATCGAGATGGTTGGATCCTTAAGGGTGGGAATTGTTTGTTCCTAATGTCGATGGGTTGAGGGAGGGGTGCTATGAGAGTGCCATCATTCGAGATGAAATATCCATCCCAACAGTAATAAGATGTGCCATGATATGAAGTAGAATTATTACTGGGAAGGGATGAAAAAATATGTTGAGACATTCATCTAGAAATGCATAAACTGCTAGTTGGTTAAGGTAGAGCAAAAGAAGCCTAGTGGTTTTGTGCAACCACTATAAGTTCCCGATTGGAAATGGTAACAAGTGTCGATGGATTCATCAATAGACTACCGAGGACTAGAGGAGGGTATGGTAGCATTTGGGTCATAGTCGATTGATTGACCAAGAATGCTAGATTGATACCCGTTAAGTCAAGTAGAACGGCAGCAAAACTAGCCGAATTGTATGTGAAATGGATAGTACGATTCCATGGTGTTTCGAACAGCATTATGGTGACCGAGACCCATTGTTTTTTAGTGGGTTTTGGAAGAGCTTACAAGATGCATTAGGAATAGAGCTGCACCACAACACAGCTTATCACCCTCAAACTGACGACTAAATCGAGAGCGTAAATCGTATCCTAGAGGATCTCTTGCGGGCCTGTAAACTTGACTATGGAGGCTCATGGGATGATCACTTACATCTCGTTGAATTCACATGCAACAACAATTATCAATCCAACATCGATATGACATCATTTGAGGCATTATGTGGCTGACCATGTAACGCTTCTCCTTGTTGGTGGGAAGTGAGCGAGAAACTAATATGTGGGTAAGATATGATTAGAGAAACCTTGGAGAAGATCAAGATCATTCGATAATGAGTGAAAGCTACTCAAGACAAACTGAAGAGCTATGCTGATAAGATACATAGAGATCTAGAGTTCTCTATCGGCAAGACGCTGTTTGTCAAGATCTCTTTGTTGATGAATGTAATTCGGTTTAGTGGTAAAAGGAAGTTGGCATCGAGATTCGTAGGTCCTTTTCCGATACTAGAGACGATTGGGAACCTTGTTTACAAAGTCTACTTACCTCAAAGAATAGCGGGAATGCATAATGTGTTCCACATCTCTCATCTATGGAAATTCATGCACGACTCAAGCGTAACTATCGCACATGATTAGCAAATGATATCGAGATTAAACCAGAGGCTTCGAGACCTCATAGGCATATGGTATAGTCAGATGTGATATGAAGCATCTTTGGAGGAAGACAGTGAAGTTGGTGAAGTTTCAGTGAAGCAAAAGCAAAGGCGATTGCACTTGGGAGACCAAGGAGAGCGTGAGGACGGCTTATCTAGAGCTCTTTACTAGGTGAGACTTTGTATTTATCACTTTTCCTTTCACTTATGATATCATGAAGTACACCTTAGTATAGTATCCTGCATGCTATGATAGGCTTGGATGTTACCTTTTTCATCTGTTGTTGTCTGTGTATGTTGATATATGATGGTTATCTATACTTGTATATGGTTGTTTGGCACGCAAGATGACTTTATTAATTTTTGTTCGGGATTTCGGAAGCGAAATTCCTAAAGGGAGGAAAATGTAACAACCTGTATTCTACGTATTGGAGGATCGTAGAATATTAATGTCATTTTTATATGAGGTCGTACGGTTCAATGATTATAAGAAATGGCCACTAGTGACATTTTCCATCCTTAGAATTTTTATTAGACGATTTTGACCCTAAAAATCCTGTATGGACTATAACCTTTGATAGGAGCCGAATTAGGGTCTGAAACCACTTCCATTAGATTGGGATGATATTTTCCCTTTTCATAGAGTGGTAATAATAAAAAAAGACTTACCATTAGGAAGATACGGCTGTTTGAAGTTTTACTTGATTTTGGACAATTTAATAGGTAATTAGTAAGTTAATTGTTAGTCCCAAAGCCCGTTTCGGTATTAACATAGGAATGATGCTGATGGGAGTTCTATCCATCATTTTACACTTCCCAAAAATAGAGATAAAACTTTCATTTACATTCTCTAGCCTAAAAAGTTACATAAACCCTACTTTAATTTGCCAAAACGTGTTATTAGAGGAAGATTAGCGAAAACACCTTGGATTAGATATTTGCCGTTGGAAGATCACTTGAAGCTACTATTTATCTCGAGATTCATGCGCCTTTGACTTGCTTTAAATTTCTTAGCTTTAGGTGAGTGGTTTTAAAACTCTACTCACTAATTTGACATTATACGATGCTTAATGATATTTTAAATGATTTTTAAACTCTAAAATATGTTTTAAACCATCTTTAATCACATATGTAGATCTCAAATGATTTGGAAATGATTTGTAAAATCAGTATTCTTATGGATCTCATTTATTCTTATGGTTCTACTTTTAGATATAGGCTTCACTTGGATATGTATGGATGTATGCTTCTTAGGATATACTATGTATGATGATTGCTTAAATGTATGATGTTAGTTTGATTGAAAATGTTGATCGAATTGTGATTTAGTTTTAGGAACGACTTATGAATCGGTATAGAATGATCGGTGATGATCCATAGTGTCGATTTGACCCAAACTTGGTGTGGTAGACATGAGGCAATAAGGAAGGCCTCAAAAGGCAACAGTCCAAGTTTCAAGTCGTTTGGAGTTCGTTTGCTTGAGTTATGGATGGATCGGTGGTCGATTGAGCGTTATGGATTGGTGGAAGGTTAGGCATGCACGAGTCATGGGACAGATTGCTTCGAGTTCTATGAGGGATTGCTTGGGTCACTAGCATGCATGGATCGATCGTATGAAGGGATGGGTGAGAATTTTATGCCATGGATCAGTAGTACCCACGGGTTGGTGCTGATCCATACGGTTACTTGGTTCATAATATATGTTGAGTCAATGGAGCAAAGGTGGAGGAAAATTGTTTAAGGCATGGGTCAATGGCCATGGATCAGTGCCGATCCATGAGGCATCAATCAGTGAAGGGGTGTCTCACGTGATGAAGCATGGCTTAGTTATGTGAACTGCTGGATCGGGGTAGCCATGATTTGGTGGCGACTTGGATTGGTGGTGATGGTTTGGGTCTTAAGGATCGATGGTGATGGTACGGAATAGAGGAGTTGGTCTCCAAGTTATTCCTACATTTGCTTCGGGACATGATGGTGTTTGCTTCGAGTCTTGGGTGTGTGTTCACTCAAACTCTTGAAAAACCAAACGCTTAGCCAAATATGGCCAAGTGTTGGATCGATACCAAAGCATATGGTTCGGTGGCGATTTCGACGATGATGATGCGCGAGGCGACGATGATGATTACATGATGGGAACTGATGGCTCTGATGATGGATAGTTGTACTTCAAGGCGCATAGTAGAGGATTATAAGTCAGATTGGTGGGACTGTTGGAGGAAGGTTACGGGATATATGACAATATTCTACGACTGATGATGGTTGTAAAGAGTCATGCCAACCACGATGACTTCATGATGAGAGTCATAAGACCAGTTCTAGGATGAGCTCTATTGTAGGTGGCATGTGCAAATGGATTGTTGAAAATCGAGGGTTCGAAGAGTACTCGTAAAGCGAGGGCAATGTAGGGTACCTATTCGGATCATAACGGGTCCTAATCTCTATGACGGGCGATCTGATCTCCATGACTAGCGATCTGATCTCCATGACGGACGATCTTTACCTTGGATCAGCCATGACAGGGGATCTAGTTCCTTGCCTACTGAGTGGCATGGATTCTAGTATTGAGGAATTGGGATGTTAAGTAGTCTTTGATCATGATGGGTCATTCAAGTTATCATGTATCCAATGCATTGAGCGAGTAAATGTGAGGATGGATGATGGATGCTATGTTTTATTTGATTGCTTATCGCCTTAGGGATATCACATAATGCCTTTGTTGTCAATATAAACATTTAGACACCCTTAGTACTTTGACATATAATACATCCATGACGACTATGATGTATAGTAGCATATTTAGAGGTTTATCCTATTTTAGTGGTTTGTTAGTATTTAAAGATTTCCTACTGCTCACACCAGACTGTTTTATGCTTTGCTTCCTATTACTTTGGGTCCTCTTAAATGAGTAGATTAGGAATATCAGGCTTGGTGAGCACGTGGAGCTGGATAAAGGGTGAGCACTAGATCATACTCTCTTATTACTACATTTATTTATTATGATTTGATATTCCGTTGCACAAAACTATGGAGCTTGCTATTGCCTTTATTACTTAGAGACGGTTTGTTTATGAGATATTATTTCATGCATAACTCTATCACTTATGCATTATACTCTATGGATCTATTTACTGTGATTTATTTAGTTACTATTGTCCCGTCTGTTTTGTATCTAAGATGTTTATTATTATATTTCATTCGATGCACTGTGAGATATATGACAAGTTTTGTGATGTTTTATTTACCTTACAACCTTGATGGTCATCCTACATCGACCGAGCACTGCTATAGCACACATTATCATATTATTATGTGTTGGTGGTGTAGGGCTTTCGTCATAATAACTGTTGAACCATCACAGTTTAGAGGGCAGGTTCAATACAGTTATACAAATCATATATAGAGTCTATACAACTAATAAACAAACCCCAAGTATCTTTCTTTAAATAAAATATAGCACCGATAAAACTCTACAGTGCTAAACAATGGAATAAGCAATAAAACTCAAATAGATACGTATATAGTAGTGTCAGCCTTTTGCTCATCCTCTGAAACAGCCCCATGCGCTAATTCCATACTTGCTATCTAGTCTACTCATTTATGAGTAACCGAGATAATAGAAACGAAGCATAAAGCCTCGAATCAGACAATAGTCTGGTGTGATCAATAAATAATTTAAAACACTATAAAAGTCAATATAGTAAAAGAACATAGTATAAAGAATCATACCTGACTCGTCCCTGCATCCAACAAGTTAGCATATAACTCAAATATATGGTAAACTATCATCATATAGTGTACTGGTTCTCAAGGTACAAACAAGGTGTTGGGGAATCTACTTGATAATACATATCTCATAAGACATCCAATTCAATTCGCAATTCTATCAAGGCAAAGACAACAATCATAACAATCAAACCAATTAAGGTAATCAAAGTGACTATCGTACTTTCGGATGCTCCTTATCAACTCATATAGCCAACTCAAATGGTCTGTGACTACTCAAAGTTATAGGTGCTCAATACTGGATACTCATAAACCATAACTTATGCTCCACTTAGGTGGCCAAGGGTATGAACTACTAAAATGTCCATCTCATGGATCTATCCCATGGGTGTAACAACCCACCTCATAAAGGGCCTAATTTTCGACCCAATAAAGTCTCATCGAACCTTATACCCATTTCAAAGGCGGCTGTTGTTGGTATAATTGATACAATGAACAATATAAAAAACTATCTATCTATGCTATCAAAATCTCACAACGAAAAGGATAAAATATAGTATCAAAAATAAGTATCCATTTCATAATTTTTTTAGAAATACAACATATCATATCGAATGTCCAAAATACAATCCAAATAACAGCATGTCTGAACTAGATACATCAAAATTTTACAAAAACGTAAATAGATAGCCCCAAGACTTTGCCTCCGCCTTCATCTTCTAAATTAGCATCGTCTCCCTAACCTGCATGTTGTAATAAGGAGGGAGTCAGAATAACATTGTTGAGTGAATGAAAATCTCAAGTCTTACCATAATAGTATTTGGGGCGGTATTATTTAGGTAACAAATATGTCATACGGATCCTAAACTATATCCCACATAGAATAACTCCAACTGTAGGCCCGAAGGCCTTTCCAGTCCAACTCCATAACTTACGCTATTCCAGTCAAACTCTATAACTTACCTTCAATGTTAGGCTAAAGGCCCTTTTTAGTCCCACACAACTATCATCAGTTGTGTCCTAACAATATGAGAGAAAGTTCCTAAGCCACTTAATATCTGTTTAATAGGAATTAGGAAGACTCTGACCATATAATATCTATATCTTAGGTAGGTCCCTATTATTTAATACCTAACCTAAGGCGGACCCCTCTTTGGTATCCCCCAACTAACATTGCACGAAATCTCATCAGGCTACTTAATACTTCTTTATAGGAAGAGGAGGACCCTATAATAGCCACTTAATACCTCGACCCTAAAGTGGAACCCTCTCGAGATTCCCCACTACAGCACCTAAATGAAAGTCTTAACCATTTAATACTTCTTAAGTGAGAAGAAGGTGGACCCTACAGCTACTTAATACCCACGACCCAGAAGCAAGTCCGGGGCATTATGACCCGTCCCATACTACGATGTCTCACATTAGTCCTACTATTCATAGGCATTAGTAGCCAGATTAACTATGTAGATTTACCCTACATAATTGGGACTAACCTCATGTCCACCATGGGTACTTATTATAGGTGATGTCTCACATCAATCCCAAAGTCACATTGTTGATAGCCAGATGAGTTGGAAAGACTTCGGTATGATTTTAACTAATCTCGCATCCCTATAACTTAGTCATAATTGCACTTTCCCAACATACTACCATATACACCTTATTCATTTCGTTTTAAGGCCATATAAGGAAAACTCCTTATATAGATCAATTCCCATAATTATCATTTACTTCCTTCCTATGGATTTTAATGCTAATTACTAACCTATTTATATACGTGATCAATACATTATTAATTATACGTTAATAATATATTTATACGCTAATATGTATATATATATATATATATATATATATGGGTAACTAAACTTTCCTAAGCGTGCGTAGATTTTTGCTTCCTACACTAATAGTTTAAATGCCAAAACTTCCAATTTATACAAGTCTAACACCATACAATAACTTACAAATTATCTAATACCCTTAGCCAAATAATAGACTTGCTTAAAAATATAATCAAATACCAAACTTATTTTACATTAATATAGTAAAATCAGCACCAATAAAGCTTACAATCTAAACCCTTTATATTCTACTTAACTTTTACATACAAAAACTTAAAGTGAAAAAGGATTCATGTTTAAATTACGGAAATAGGCAGGGCAAACTATGAATAAGAGAATCCATACCTAATGCACCATTTCCTAAATCATTTGTTATTAGAACTCTTTTACACATCAATAGAGAAAAGTTAGAAGTGGAATAAAATATAAAATATTCAAATTGTAGTAACAAAACAAACTCTACTATTTTGATATAGAGGTTCCACTAATTATAAGAATTTACATTTCGCTTTGAGGGAATTTTGGGGTTTTCATGAACAAAATTTTCCAAGGCATAAAAGAAATCCAAACTTCTACTATAAAAATACCAAAATGTGAAAAACTAAGATTTCCAATTATAGAGAATTTGCATACCTTCCTTTGGATTTGCTTCATGCCCATTCCTAATCTCTCCGTTAGACTTCTTCTTTTTGAAATATACAACAATTGGATTGTATAAATTAGATTCAAAATCAGGGATTAGGAAAGAATAGAATTAGAAATTGAATATTCAAATATCTAAAATCCCTTACCTAGAAATCCTAAGTGATTCTGAATCGTAGAGAAGAAGAAGACCAGTAGAGCTTCGCTAGCGTTTCCAAATAATTTTATGGATAAAAGTGAGAGGGCTAGCCTTTTATTTATAGTGGTTAGAATGCAGCAGAACTGTCGGATTTAAGTCGGTTTAAAATAATAATACTCGAGTCGTGCTTGGCCTAAATTAACCTTAGCCGACCACTCCCTACCGGTCGACCGCTTGACTTGGACGGTCGACCGGCCCAAAGAAAGTGGTCGACCGGTCTATATTTTGTGACCATGAATTATTCTTTCCATTTCTTTTTATTTGTTTCCCTATATTTAATTACACGTTAACATTTAGTTTCATGTTTTCTTGAACGTTAAGTTTGTCCTAACATTAAATTATTTATTACCCATTTCAATTTCCACATTAATGTTATTAAAATTCAAAATTTGGATTCGTTTATATTATTTTAATTCGAAAACTTCAAATGTCAATAACTTTTCTGTTTAAGCACTGATTGCAAAACTTTATATATGAAAGTTGATCAAAAAATTACCACAAAATTTCCATTTTAGCATTATTGTTAATTAATTAATTCCTTATCAATTTTTATAGGGTGTTACATTCACCCTCCTTAAAAGGATTGCAGCCCTAAAATCCCTAAGGGATAGATAGTATAACGCATACTCAATGTCCATGATATACAACCAAGTTATCAACAGAACCATCTATTCAGCCAAAAGTGCATTATGATTATGTATGCAAACATGTTATAGGTGAGCTCAGTCCTACCATGAATGCAAGATCGTGACATATAGGCATATATGCAAGTATCCTAAATATGCATAAAATTCTACATGAATGTAAAAACAATAGTAAAAAGTGTAGTGGTCATCCCCTACCATCCAATCTATCAATCATGATGCAACTAAAAACCTAAATTTTGAAGAGAGATTTTACTGGAGAAAAGCTCAGGATGGGAAGCCTTTATCTTCTCTTCAATTTCCCATGTGCTTTCCATTGAATTATCTCGCCATTGTACTCGGACCAGCCTAATTTCTCTATTGTGGTGCTTTCTAGTTCCATCCTCCACAATGCGTGTGGTGGCACAAGGTGCTATTGGCTCCATCACTACATCTACTAACTGATTAGGCTCTGCGATTTTGGCGGTGTCATGTAGGAATCTCCTCAAATGCAAAACAAGAAAAAAATCATGAACTCCTGCTAACTTATCCGGCACCTCCACTCAATATGCAAGTTTCCCTATTCTTTCTAAGATCGGGAAAGGCCCAACAAACCTTGGCGCCAACTTCCACAACGTATCAAACCTCATAACCTTCCTAATTGGGGAAACCTTAATGAATATCATGTCACCTACCTTGAACTCCAATTCCTTTCTTTGCTTGTCAGCATAGAACTTCTAGCGGCCCTGTATGGCTTGATTCGTCATCTAATCGTCTCTATCTTTTATGAGGTCTCGTGAATCAAAACCCATCCAAGTAGAATTTTGTTGTTGGTTTCCCACCAATAGTTAGGTGATTTTCATGGTCACCCATAAAGCACTTCGAAGGGTACCATGGAAATTGTCGCTTGGTAACTATTATTGTACGTGAACCCTATCAATGGTAAATGCTGCTCCCAATGTCCTTTAAAATCCATGATGCAAGCTCTTAAAAATCTTCGAAAATACTAACCATCCTTTTCGTTTGGCCGTCTGTCTGTAAATGGTAAGCGGTGCTAAGATTTAGCATCGTTCCTAAAGCTGACCGCAAACTTCTTCAAAATTTGCTAGTGAATAAGGGGTCCCAATCACTAACAATTCTTACAAGAACTCCTTGCGGATGAACCACTTCTTTAATATAAATTTGCGCTAGAAAAGATGCAGTCATATTACTCCTAAAGAGAATAAAGTAGGTGCTTTTGGCGAGTCTATCCACTATAACCCAAATGGCTTCATTTCCTCTTTGACTCTTAGGCAACCCATCTATAAAGTCCATCGATATATGCTCCCACTTCCAAATTGGCACTTCTAGCGGAAATAACAGTCCTACGAGCTTCTCTTATCTTGCCTATATCTTTTGGCATGTGAAACACCTAGAGAAATATTCCGCTACCCTTTTCTTCATTCCCGACCAACAGAAAATCTGCTTCATATCTCGATATATTTTTATCTCCATCGGAGTGAATGGTCATCCTAAAACAGTGACACTCCACTAGCACTTCCTCCAAAACGTCCTCTACTATAGGAACTTAAAGGCATCCATCTCTCCTTAAACATCCTCTTTCATCAATTGTATACCTACCGACATGAGGGAAATGCTCTCCCTATCCAACTTGTCCAAAATATCAACTATCGTCGCATCTTTCTTCTACTCTTGCTTAATGCGATCATTATTGCTAGCCTAACCTCCATTGCTGCCAAATATCCTAGAGTGAGTTCTGTTGGCAGTTGGAAATTGAATCAAGAGGAACTCCAACTACCTCCACTCATAAATAGCACTAAGAGTAGCATGCCTCCGGCAAAGGGCATCAGCAAAATCATTCCCTTTTCCCAAACGATTCAAATCTTTTTGGGAAAATAGGTATTTAAGGGATTTATGGTTGGTGAATAACTCAAACCATTCTCCCAAAAGATACCGCCTTCACATTTTTTAAGTAAAGACGATAGGCGCTAACTCCAAGTCATGAGATGGGTACCTCTTCTCATGGTTCTTCAAATGCCTACTTGCATAGGCTATTACCTTGCCCTTATGTATAAGAACAATTCCTAGTCCCATACCACATGCATTAGTGAAAACAGTGAAAGGCTTCATCCCATCTGGAATAGTAAGTATTGGCGCCCTAGTCAATAGCTCCTTCAGCTTTTTGAATGCTTCCGTGCATTTCTCATCCCATGCGAAAACTAGAATTTTCTTGGTTAAGCGAGTTAGTGGGACTACTATCTTTTCAAAGTCCTTGATGAATTTCCTATAGTACCCCACCAACCCAAGAAAACTTCTAACTTTCGTGGCATTCTTCGGTATTTTCCGACCTTGAACGGCTTCTACCTTTGCGAAATCTACAAATAATCTCTTCTCGGAAACAATCTGACCTAGAAATCTTACCTTCTTCTTCCAAAAATAACACTTTGAGAATTTGACTTTTAGTTGGTGCCTTCTCGAAGTCCCTAGTACCTCCCATAATTGATTTCATGCTCACCTTTACTTTGAGAGAATACTAGATATCATCCACAAATACTACAATGAACTTATTCAGCTACCTCCTAAAGACTCTACTCATCAAATCTACAAAGTATGCATGGCCAATCGTCAACCCAAAAGGCATCACTTCCAATTCATACAGTCTGTTTGAAGTGCGAAATTCAGTCTTTGGCTTGCTGTCCTCACCTATCCTCAATTGATGAAATCCATTAGCTAAGTCCAATTGGGAAAAGATTTTGGCTCTAGCAAGCTGGTCAAACAATTCATCTATTTTAGGTAAAGAATACCTATTCTTCTTGGTCACTTTATCGAGTTCTCTATAGTCAATGCATAACCTTAATGAGCCATCTACCTTAGTGGCAAAGATAACATGTGCTCCCTATTCAAAAGTACTACAACGAATGAATACTTTCTGCAATAGCTCCAAAATCCGCTTGTCCGACTCTCACATTTATTTGGGGGACCATGTGCCTTAATGAAAGAGTAACAGGTCTAGCGTTTGCTAAATAGATTCTAAGCACTATTTACCTTCAGAATGGAAGACCCGAGACTTCTTCAAAAACGTCAAGAAATTCTCGAACTACAGGTACATATAAGAGGTCATCTTATGATAAGCTAAGAGAATATAAATAGCCTAGCTCGACTGAGTTTTAGGGTGTACAACGAACATCTATATCTCGCCCCTTGTAACTCCTTAACCATATAATCCTCCTATCACAATCTAAGATAGACCCAAGTAAGACAACCAATCCATCCGTAAGTTAAGTCCATGCCCCTCGAAACCAAGAACATATGTATCAGATGTAAAATAGACGTTATATATATATATCCACAGTTAGGTCTTTACAAATTAAGGAAAGGTGTGTCGACCCCTCAATATGATTTGACATGACTATTGGGTTGGTGAAAACTAGGGGTTTTAGACTCAATGAGTTAACTACATTTCTGTTATGAATGAATGTAATACTTTCGAGTCAAGTAAGGTTTGAATAATATTCCTAAAAATAATAGTTGTACCTTCCATTCCAGCTTTTCCTTGGTATCTAAGAGGAGGTCTACACGAGATGTTTATAGCCTTAGTGTCATAATCTTGCCTACTTTATCCCTCCTAAGCTAGCTTTGGACACTGATTCTTATGGTATCCCTCCTCGTGGAAGTGGTAGCATCTCCCTTTGAACTCATCCCTAATCAAAATCACCTTGCAATCCTTGGCATCATGTCCTTTCTTCTGACATCTACAACAAGTTATACAATCCTTCTTAATATTCCCTTTGGCTTTCTTGTTTGTATAATATCCTCCTTTCTTAGCTCCACCTTGATTTTACACCAGTGTAACCTTCTCCTTCTCCTCAATACCAATAGTCTACAGCAGTGCCATTTCAACTATTGTCTCATAAGTAGTGCACACAGATACTTGGGTCAAAAGTTGTTCTTTAAGATGAACCGAGTTTTTCGAGAGCACTCGGATAGGTTCATGCTAGTATTCATGGATGTATTTTGATATACTCTAAGGATGAAAAGGAGCACGAAGTTCATCTTAGAGTGGTGCTTGAGAAGTTGAGGCAGCATCAATTGAAGGTGAAGTTTTCGAAGTGTTATTTCTGGAAGAAGGAAGTGAAGTTTCTTGGTCATGTAGTTTCAGAGAAAGGGTTGTGGAGGCACTACCTTTTGGGAGAGAGATTCAAGTTGTATATGGATCATAAGTCGTTGAAGCACTTATTCTCTTAGAAGGAGCTGAATATGAGAAAGAAGAGATGGTTGGAGTTTATAGCCGCTTATGATTTTGGTGTTGAATACACACCGGGAAAAGGCAACGAGGTTGCAGATGCACATAGTAGAAAACATTAGAATGCAGTATTGGCAATGATAGCTAAGTGGAAAGACTTGGAAGCATTGACGACATGTAGAGTACAATGGAGATCTGAAACAGGATCTAGTGGAGAAACTGTAGTGTTATCATATTTAGAAGTTCGACCGACGATGATCGAAAAGATTGCTTCTAAACAGATGGAGGATCTAGTATTAGTTAAACAGATCAGGAAGTTAAAGGATGGAACCAAGGGCGATGACCTGAAGGATTTTAGTCTTGACCAGAATGGGTGGTTGAGAAAGAAAGGAAGATTGCATGTTCCGAATGTGGGAGACATCAGGAAGGACGTTTTGGAGGAACGTCATCGTTCGAAGTTCACTACTCATCCGGGAGGAACTAAGATGTATCAGGACATAAAGAGGAGTTTCTTCTGCAAAGGTATGAAGAGGGATGTAGGCCTATGGGCGAAGTAGTGTCTGAACTGCCAATAGGTAAAGGCAGAACATTAGAAGCCAAGTGGATTACTTCAGCCTTTAGATATTCCAGTATGGAAGTGGGAATCTATTTCAATGTATTTTATAGACGGGTTGCTAAGATCTAATAGAGGTGGGTCGTAGTGGACAGGTTAACCAAGAGTGCTCATTTCATTCCATTTAAGTCAACTAGGACGACACCTGTTTTAGCTAAGTTGTTTATGAAGAATGTAGTTAGACTACATGGGATTCCTAGTAGTATAGTCAGTGATAGAGATTCATTATTCACTAGTGAATTCTGGAGAAGTTTATAGGAAACTTTAGCTACCAAGCTCAAGATGAGTACCACTTACCATCTACGGACCGACGGGCAAACAGAAAGAGTTAACAAAATCTTGGAAGATTTGTTACAAGCTTATGTGTTAGATTTTGGGGGATCATGGGAAGACCATCTACACTTACTCGAGTTTTTGTATAATAACAATTATCGGTCCAGTATAGGGAGGGCACCATTTGAAGCTTTGTATGGAAGGCCATGCAAATCTCCCATTTTTTGGTTAGAGACCGAGGATAGGTGGGTTCTTGGTCCGGATTTAGGTAGAGAAGCTGCAAAGAAGATTGAGTTGATTCGGGCTAGGATGAAGGAAGCTCAGTCTAGGCAGAAGAGTTATGCTGGTAGAAGACGGAAAGACATAGAGTTCTCTGTTGAAGATCATGTTCTCGTCAAGGTATCACCTATGAAAGGTGTAATTCGATTCGGGAAATCAGGGAAATTGGCACCGAGATTTATAGGACCATTTCCTATTGTAGAGAGGATCAGGAAACTTGCATATAAAGTAGAGTCACCGAATAGTTTGGCAGGAGTCCACGATGTTTTTCATATTTCTCATCTAAGGAAGTGTATTCGAGATCCAGAGACTACTATAGGACCAACTGTTTTAGAGGACTTAGTGGTAGAGCCAAATTTGACTATAGTTAGAAAGCCAGTTCGTATAGTCGAGTGAGATGAGAAGAGGCTAGGGAACAAGACAGTCAGATTAGTCAAAATCCAGTGGAGCGACGATGAGAGAGACCGTACTTGGGAGACTGAGAGCAGGATTAGAGACGCTTATAATGATTTGTTTGATGGTATGTTTTACCTTTTTGATTGATTTGTTGAGTACCTTGTCGTAATTTCGAGGATGAAATTCTTTAGGTAGGGGAATCTGTAACACCCCTAATTTTTAGTAATATTATTTAGGACATTTAATTAGTAAAATTAAATGAAATAATGTAAAATGGTTAAGGGATTGAGGGTTGTGTAAATAAGCGGTAGCCGTGCCCAGTAAACAAATGAACTAAGGGAAGATGAAATAAAACAAGTTAGGCAAATAGACAAGAGTAACATAGGAATAAGTATTATTCTTATACCCTAAACCCTTGAACCATAACCATATTCACATTCATTTTACAAGTTCACAAATTAGAACATAAGAAAGAGAGGTCGGCCACCATTAAGGGAAAACAAAAGAAGATAAGAAGAGGAAGCTTAATCAACTTAAATCAAGATCAAATCTCAACTCTTAATCACAAAGCTAAGGTGATAATGACTACATCTCATGTTTTGATTATTTTTGTTTTAGATTAAATCCGAGCTATTTTGCAAGCTTTTGCCATGTTTTTTTACATGTATGCTTGTTGATGATTTATGCTAATTCATATGAATTATATGATATGTTCTAATGTGAAAACCATATTAAATGACATTCAAATGCCTTGCGATTTTAGAATAAGGTCAGAAATGATATTTTAGAGATGGGTTTCAATTTTCGTAATTTTCTAAATTAATGTGATTTAATATTAATTTTCTAGTGAAGAAAATGGTTATTTGTGTTTAAACTCAATTACGGCTAATATATGTATGTTTTGGGTCAGAAATTAATATATGTTAGAAAACATATTAAAAATGATTTATGGGAATTTTTATATATTTTTCCTAAGTATTTTAATAAGTATTCAAAATTATTTAAGGTATGGGACCTAAATGTTTTATATATTTATAAAAGGAGAAGGGGCATTTTGTAAATAATTTAATTTGTTATTTTTGAAATTTGGTAGTACTTTTAGAGAAGAAATTAGCAATCAATCATGTTTGACAAACAAGGCAGGTTAGTTGAAAAGAATTGCTTTAAAAAGTTAAAAATCAGTTTATACATGCTTTTCACATGTTTCACCACTTTCGGCACCTAGCTTTCGACACCATACTTCCGCCTCCATCACCATCGAAACCAATGTGCATAGTTTCAAAGACTTGGTACGCAGCGAAATTGACATATGCGAAAGATATGTAGTCGAAGCATGGGGTTTTCAAAGGGGTCGAAGCTTTGTTTTTTAAAAGAAAATGCCCCTGCTTTGCTTTCGAAAAGGATGCTTTCGACTTAGATAGCTTTCGACTTAGTTAAATGGTTTTAATGAATGGTTCTGAAAGAGATTGCGCCTTTTTTTTAAGTAAATGCTTTCGAAGGGGTCGAAACCACTTACCACTTTCCACCTTTCGAAGCAAATGGTTTCAAAAGGGTTACTTTCTTTTTTAAAACTTAGCCACTTCTCCAATGCTTTCGAAGGGTTGGTTTCGACACCATCACTTCTTTACTTAGGAAATAGCTTTCAGAAGAGTGCTTTCGACTTGGTTGTTTTATGACCCTTTTGTTCTATTGAAAGTTAAACCCGAAGGTTTTGAATGGTATAGTTTTGAATGATTTCGAAAGGTGATTCCACATGTTTTACTTGAACCCAAATGCTTTCGAAAGGTTTAAGAGAAAGGTTTCGAAGGTGTGGTTCCCCAATGTTTTCGAAAGGTTATAAATGGAAGGTTTCCAAAGGTTTTCGAAAGGCATATTTAAAGTGTTTTAAAAAGCGGATGTTTAAGGTTTTAAAAGGCTTTTGAAAGAGAGGTTTTGAATGTTTTTGAAAGGACTGTGTAAATGGTTTTGAAAGGTATGTTTTGGCCTTTCGGCCTAAGGTTTTACTTGTATCGGAAGGGGTACTTTCAAGGGTTTCGAAAGGTTCAATTGTTTCTAAAGATATTGTTTAAAGGTTTAAACAAAGGTTTTGACTCTTCCATCAACAATGTTTTGGGAAAAGTATATATATAACATGGCAAAGTGTTTTGGGTAAAGCATAGAATATTTTCCTTGTTTAAGTATGATTTAGAAGGATTAAACCATTTTGAAAGAAAAGGTTTTCAAGGAAAATTTATGGGTAGTTGACCGTAAGTAAAATGGCTCAGATATTAGAATACCAGATGGGACTGGTATATGGCCGCGCCCTATACATTAGCTTTTAGTCCCTAGCTAATTTATTTCAAAATTCCAGTGTGTAGGGCTTTGTCACACGTGAGACTAAAATGATGTTACACACAGAAAGGGATATACAGAGGGAGGATAGGTTATTAGTGAGCCCACAAAATCATTACGATCAGTTGACCTTGGGAGAATTAAGTTGGTGACACACCGTCCAGAAGAGGAGTATTTAACAGAAGTTAGATTATTTGTTTATTTTGTCTGGTAGGCCCAAGTCAGCCAAAGATTAGTAGTTAGCCAAACAAAACTATAGTGATCGAAAGATAGTCCATTTGTTACCTGATTTATATGCTTACATGATACTGATATTATTATTTTAACCAGTTTTGGTTGCAGGATTAAGATTTGCAAAAGATATGTTTTAAAAGGATATTAGTGAGGGAGAACCCGTTCTGCTAAGCGACATGGTCTTACTTAATATCAAATAACCGAGATGTATAATATTATCATGCTAGGCTTTATGTCTGACTCAAAGTTTATGTTTTTCCCCTTAAAATCTCGGGTGCTTAAAATTGATTTGAGTAGGCTGAGGGTTGAGGATTTTTAGGTTTAGTGGGTGGGCGAATAAAGCTTTCGAAGACGAGCAGGTGGCAAATGCTAGCTATATTTAGGAGTTGTTTTTGTTTTATCTCCACTGTGTTGTATTAAGTCTGCTATAACTATTTAGTACTCTGGTCATCCAAGGGGGCATCTTCATATGTCACTCTTGGCATATTTATGTAATAATTATACTTGATCTGAACTTCGGAAATGTTGGAATTATGTAATCTGGATATGAAATATGTTTTATGAAATGTAATCGGAAATGTTATTTTTGAAATCTGTGATTTTGTTTCATATCCTTGTGCTTCTGATATTATGGATACCATTAACATTATCATATTTGGTCACCAGAAGTTAATACTATGGATGACTACAGCATCTGTAGTGCTTAGCTTCGAGCCTACAGATAGAGGATGTTACAACTTGGTATCAGAGCATAGGTTTATGAAAAAATTTAAACTAAAATGATTTTTGAAAACATGTTCCTAAGGAATTAAAGATAAGATTAGGGTATGGGATAACGCTATAGTAACGTACTTGTATTTGCTATATATAAGTATATGTTATATCTCTATTCTCTTATCCCTCTTAGGTTATTCTTCTATATCTTACGAGGCTTGAATACAGATATGGATGCTTGAAGTGGAAGAGTTAACCTTGGTGGAGGAAGCACCACAACAAATGGAAATGCCAGACCAAATACGAGAAGGAACCAAGGTCAGGAAAAAGCTGGAAATGTGGGTGCTGGAGTCTCGCAAGTTGAAATGGGAGCATTGTATCGGTTCTTTGTCAACATGATGCAACCGGGAGTTGCTGCTGGAGTAGTTGGAGGAGGAAACCAAGAGGCTCCAGGTAGTGAATAACTATGCTATTCTGAGCAGGAATTACGCTTGGTTGGGAGGAAGCCATTCATCGGAACTGAAGATGCAATCAAAGTAGAGAATTGGCTGCTTCATTACGAGAGGATTTTCGCTGATCTAGGGCTCAATGATGAGAAAAAGAGAAGGCTTGCTTTTAGACAGCTTCAGGGAGCAACGTTGTATTGGTGGAATAGTGTGACGGTTGGAATTAATGAGGAGACAATGACATGGGCTGAGTTCAAGAGGAGGTTTGGAGAGAGGTTTATGTCAGAGATTGCTAAGTCTGCTCTGCTCATAAAGCTTGCTGAATTGGAGCAGGGGGACATGACTGTGCTTGAGTACGCGACGAGGTTCGAGGAGCTAGTAAGGTATGGCTATGCTACGGTGGATGCTGTGATTAAGAGGAATGAGAAGTTCATCAGGAGGTTGAAACCCGAGCTTGCTAGGGCAATGTTACTGCATATCAGGGATCCATGTGATGTTGTAGTGAAAATGGCTTTGAGGAATGAAGAGATGTTTGCTTTTCTGGAGAGAAATAAGGCAAAGGAAGTCCATATGGGGCAGAATCAGAAATGAATGTTTTTCCATAAGAAAGATGCTCAGAAGGGTGAAGCTGCAAAGAAAGGGAAGGCAAAGGTTGTCTACTATAAATGTGACAAGAAAGGGCATTTTGCAAATGAATGTCGCTCAGGAGATGGAAAGATGGTGATCAAGAAGAAGAATATCAGATGCTTCGACTGCGATCAAATTGGACATTATAAGAACCAGTGCAAAGATCCAGCTAAGGATGGGAAAGGAAAGGTGTTTGCATTAGAGCCAGTTACCCTGAGGCCAATAGTAGAGGAAAAAGGAGAAGTTGTGTTGGGAGGTACGCTTCTGTTTCATGGTATGCCAGCTAGCATTCTGTTTGATACTAGTGCATCGCATTCTTTTGTATCTCGTTGTTTGGTAGATAAGCTTAACCTAGAACCCTCATATTTAGTTACTTCCTTAAGGGTTGCAAATCCGATAGGAGGGTATGCGACACTTGGGATGAAGTGTGACCACCTAGAGTTTGATTTGTTAGGTCACACCTTTGTTTGCAGTTTGCATGTATTTGATTTCGTAAGGTTCAGAATTATTTTGGGTATAGATTGGTTAAGTAAGTATGATGCTAGGATATTTTGCCATGATATGAAAATATCACTTAGACACCCTGACTGTAGTGATCGGATTATAAACACCATAGAAAACCCTAGCTGTGAGGTGAATGCTTTATTGGGTGTTGTGGAGGTAAACGACGAGTTGAATCGAGTTTTCGTTGTTAGAGAATTCACGGATGTTTTTGAACACGCATTAGGATTGCCATCGAAACGAGCCATTGAGTTTCAGATAGATTTAGTACCTGGAACAAAACCAGTAGTAGACCGCCAAGCAGAATGACACCTATCGAGATGAGGGAGTTGATGGTGCAGTTGGTGGATTTGGAAGGCAAGAATTTTATTAGGCAAAGTAGTTCACTTTGGGGAGCAGTCGTAGTATTTGCGAAGAAGCCGGACAGATCGTTAAGATTATGTATCGATTATCGTAAGTTGAATTAGAAGACGCTAAAGAATTGATATTCATTGCCTAGAATTGACGATTTGTTCGATCATTTGAGTGGAGCCAAGGTATTTTCTCAGTTGGATTAAGCAACAGGTTTCCATCACCTTAGAGTAGCAGAGGATAGTATTCCTTTGACAGCATTTAGAACTAGATATGGATCGTATGAATGGTTAGTATTGTTGTTCGGACTAACTAATGCGCCAGCGTTCTTTGTGGATTTGATGAACCGAGTTTTTCAAGAGCGCTCGGAAAGGTTCGTGATGGTATTCATAGATGATATTTTTATATAATCTAAGGATGAAAAGGAGCATGAATTTCATCTTAGAGTGGTGCTTGAAACATTGAGGCGGCATCAATTGAAGGCAAAGTTTTCGAAATGTCATTTCTGGAAGAAGAAAGTGAAGTTTCTTGGTCATGTAGTCTTAGAGAAAGGGTTGTCTGTTGATCCGACTAAGATTAAAGCGGTGAATAATTGGTAGAGAACCAAGACAGTGACTGAGATAAAGAATTTTCTTGGATTAGCTGGGTATTATCGAAGATTTATTAAGTATTTTTTGTGGATAGCAGCACCAATGACCAAGCTAACGTGAAAAGATGTGAAGTTTGTGTGGACCGATAAGTGTGAGGAAGCATTTCAAAGCTTGAAACACTTATTGACTAATGCACCTGTGTTAGTTGTCCCGGAAGGGATCAAGACTTAGTAGTATATATAGATGCTTGTGGAACTGTGTTAATGCAAAGAGGTAAAGTGATTGCCTATGCATTTCGACAGCTTAGACTGCATGAGGTGAGATAACCGACGCATGATTTAGAATTGGTTGCGGTGATTTTTGCGTTGAAGGTGTGCAGGCATTACCTTTTGGGAGAGAGATTCGAGTTCTATATGGATAATAAGTCATTAAAGTATTTATTCTCTCAGAAGGAGCTGAATATGAGATAGAAGGGATGGTTGGAGTTTATAGCTGCTTATGATTTTGGTATTGAATACACACCGGGAAAAGGCAACAAGGTTGCAGATGCACTTAGCAGAAACATCAGAATGCAGTATTGGCAATGATAGCTGAGTGGAAAGATTTGGAAGCATTGACGACATGTAGAGTACAGTGGATATCTGAAGCTGGATCTAGTGGAGAAACTGTAGTGCTATCATGTTTAGCAGTTCGACCGATGATGATCGAAAAGATTGCTTTTAAATAAATGGAGGATCCAGTATTAGTTGAATGGATCAGGAAGTTAAATGATGGAACCAAGAGCGATGACCTAAAGGATTTTAGTCTTAACCAAAATGGGTTGTTGAGAAAGAAAGGAAGACTATGTGTTCCGAATGCGGGAGACATCAGGAAAGAAAGTTTGGAGGAATGTCATCGTTCGAAGTTCACTATTTATCCGGGAGGAACTAAGACGTATCAGGACATGAAGATGAGTTTCTTTTGGGAAGGTATGAAGTGGGATGTAGGCTTATGGGTGATGCAGTGTCTGAACTGCCAATAGGTACAGGCCGAACATCAGAAGCCAAGCAGGTTACTTCAGCCTTTAGATATTCCAGTATGGAAGTGGGATTCTATTTCAATGGATTTTATAGGCGGGTTTCCAAGATCTAATAGAGGAAATGAAAGTATATGGGTCATAGTGGACAAGTTAACCAAGAGTGCCCATTTCATTCCAGTTAAGTCAACTAGGACGACACCTATTTAGCTAAGTTGTTTATGAAGAATGTAGTTAGACTTCATGGGATTCCTAGTAGTATAGTCAGTGATAGAGATTCATTATTCACTAGTGAATTATGAAGAATTTTATAGGAAACTTTAGCTACCAAGCTCAAGATGAGTATCACTTACCATCTACGGACCGACGGGCAAACATAAAGAGTTAACAAAATCTTGGAAGATTTGTTACAAGCTTATGTGTTAGATTTTGGGGGATCATGGGAAGACCATCTACACTTAGTCGAGTTTTTGTATAATAACAATTATCGGTCCAGTATAGGGAGGGCACCATTTGAAGCTTTGTATGGAAGGCCATGCAAATCTCCCATTTTTTGGTTAGAGACCGAGGATAGGTGGGTTCTTGGTCCGGATTTAGTTAGAGAAGCTGCAAAGAAGATTGAGTTGATTCGGGCTAGGATGAAGGAAGCTCAGTCTAGGCAGAAGAGTTATGCTGATAGAAGACGGAAAGACATAGAGTTCTCTGTTGGAGATCATGTTCTCGTCAAGGTATCACCTATGAAAGGTGTAATTCGATTCGGGAAATCAGGGAAATTGGCACCGAGATTTATAGGACCATTTCCTATTGTAGAGAGGATCGGGAAACTCGCATATAAAGTAGAGTCACCGAACAGTTTGGCAGGAGTCCACGATGTTTTTCATATTTCTCATCTAAGGAACTGTATTCGAGATCCAGAGACTACTATAGGACCAACTGTTTTAGAGGACTTAGTGGTAGAGCCAAATTTGACTATAGTTAGAAAGCCAGTTCGTATAGTTGAGTGAGATGAGAAGAGGCTAGGGAACAAGACAGTCAGATTAGTCAAAATCCAGTGGAGCGACGATGAGAGAGACCGTACTTGGGAGACTGAGAGCAGGATTAGAGACGCTTATCATGATTTGTTTGATGGTATGTTTTACCTTTTTGATTGGTTTGTTGAGTACCTTGTCGTAATTCGAGGATTTGATACGAGCTTGTGTGTTAGATTTCAGGGGATCATGGGAAGACCATCTACACTTCTTCGAGTTTTCATATAACAACAGTTATCAGGCCAGTATAGGGATGGCATAGCTTGAAGCTTTGTATGGAAGGCCATGCAAATCTCCCGTTTGTTGGTTAGAAACCAGAGATAGGTGGGTTCTTGGTCCGGATTTAGTCAGAGAAGCTGCAAAGAAGATTGAGTTGATTTCGGCTAGGATGAAGGAAGCTTAGTCTAGGCCGAAGAGTTATGCTGATAGAAGACAGAAAGACTTAGAGTTTTCTATTGGAGATCATGTTTTCGTCAAGGTATCACCGATGAAAGGTGTAATTCGATTCGGGAAATTAGGGAAATTGGCACCGAGATTTGTAGGACCATTTCCTATTGTAGAGAGGATCGGGAAACTCGCATATAAAGTAGAGTCACCGAACAGTTTTGCAGGATCCACGATGTTTTTCATAGTTCTCATCTAAGGAAGTGTATACGAGATCCAGAGACTACTATAGCACCGACTGTGTTAGAGGACTTAGTGTTAGAGCAGAATTTGACTATAGTTAGAAACCCAGTTCGTATAGTCCCGAGAGATGAGAAGAGGCTAAGGAACAAGACAGTAAGATTAATCAAAGTCCAATGGACCGACAATGAGAGAGACCATACTTGGGTGACTGAGAGCAGGATTAGAGACGCTTATCATGAATTGTTTGATGGTATGTTTTACCTTTTTGATTGGTTTGTTGAGTACCTTGTCGTAATTTTAAGGACGAAATTCTTTAAGGAATGGAGTCTGTAACACCCCTAATTTTTAGTAACATTATATAGGACATTTAGTTAGTAAAATTAAATGAAATAATGTAAAATGATTGAGGGATTGAGGGTAGTGTAAATATGGGGTAGCCGTGTCCGTTAAACAAATGAACTAAGGGAAGATGAAATAAAATAAGTTAAGCAAATAGACAAGGGTAATATAGGAATAAGTATTATTCTTATACACTAAACCCTTGAACCATAACCATTCTCATGTTCATTTTACAAGTTCACAAATTAGAACATAAGAAAGACAGGTCGACCACTATTAAGGGAAACAAGATAAGATAAGAGGTAGAAGCTTAATCAACTTAAATCAAGATCAAGTCTCAACTCCTGAATCACAAAGCTAAGGTGAATATTGACCGCATCTCATGTTTTGATTGTTTTCGGTTTTAGATTAATCCGAGCTATTTTGCAAGGTTTTTCCATGTTTTTGATATATATGCTTGTTGACGATTTATGCTAATTCATACAAATTATATGATATGTTTTAATGTGAAAACCATACTAAATGACATTCGAATGCCTTGTGATTTTAGAATAAGGCCAGAAATGAAATTTTAGAGATGGGTTTCAATTTTCATAATTTTCTAAATTAATATGGATTTAATATTAATTTTCTAGTGAAGAAAATGATTATTTGGGTTTAAAATTAATTACGGCTAATATATGTATGTTTTGGGTCAGAAATTAATATATGTTAGAAAACATATTAAAAATGATTTACGGGAATTTTTATAGATTTTTCCTAAGTGTTTTAATAAGTATATAAAATTATTTAAGGTATGAGATTTAAATGTTTTATATATTTATAAAAGGAAAAGAGACGCTTTGTAAATAATTTAATTTGTTATTTCTGAAATTTTTTGGCAGTACTTTTAGACAAGAAATTAGAAACCAATCATGTTTTGACAAACACGGTAGGTTAGTTGAAAAGAATTACTTTAAAAAGTTAAAAATCAGTTTATACATGCTTTTTACATGTTTCGCCACTTTCGGCACCTAGCTTTCAACACCTTACTTCCGCCTCCATCACCATCGAAACCAATGCGCATGGTATCAAAGACTTGGTATGCAGCGAATTAGACATAGGCGAAAGGTATGTAGTCGAAACATGGGGTTCCAAAGGGGTTGAAGCTTTGCTTGTTTAAAAAGAAAATGTGTCTTCTTTGCTTTCGAAAAGGATGCTTTCGACTTAGATAGCTTTCGACTTGGTTAAATGGTTTTAAGGAATGGTTCCGAAAGAGGTTGCGCATTTTGTTTTAAGTAAATGCTTTCGAAGGGGTCGAAATCCCTTACTGCCACTTTCCACCTTTCAAAGCAAATGGTTTCGAAAGGGTAACTTTGTTTTTTAAAACTTAGCCACTTCTTCAATGCTTTTCGAAGGGTTGGTTTCGACACCATCACTTCTTTACTTAGGAAATAGCTTTCAGAAGATTGCTTTCGACTTAGTTGTTTTATGAGGGCCTTTTGTTCTATTGAAAGTTAATCCCGAAGGTTTTGAAAGGTATAGTTTTGAATGGTTTCGAAAGGTTATTCCACATGTTTTACTTGAACCCAAATGCTTCCGAAAGGTTTAAGAGAAAGGTTTCGAAGGGGTGGTTCCCCAATGTTTTCGAAAGGTTATAAACGAAAGGTTTCCAAAGGTTTTCGAATGACATATTTAAAGTGTTTTGAAAAGAGGATGTTTAAGGTTTTAAAAGGATTTCGAAAGAGAGATTTTGAATGTTTTCGAAAGGACTATGTAAATGGTTTCGAAAGGTATGTTTTGGCCTTTCGGCCTAAGGTTTTACTTGTATCAGAAGGGGTAGTTTCAAGGGTTTCGAAAGGGGTACTTTCAATGGTTTTGAAAGATATTGTTTAAAGGTTTAAACAAAGGTTTTGATTCTTCCATCAACAATGTTTTGGGAAAAGTATATATATAACATGGCAAAGTGTTTTGGTTAAAGTATAGAATATTTTCCTTGTTTAAGTATGATTTAAAAGGATTAAATCATTTTGAAACATGTTTTTGTAACATTGCGATTATGTAATCTGGATATGAAACATGTTTTATGAAATGTAATCATAAATGTTGTTTTTGAAATCTGTGATTTTGTTTCATATTTATGTGCTTATGATATTATGGATACCATTAATATTAACGTATTTGGTCACCGGAAGTTAATACTATAGATGACTACAGCATCTGCAGTGCTTTGCTTTAGGCCTCCAGATAGGGGATGCTACATTTTTTGTCAAAGCAAATGATGGAAGTGGAGAATATGCGGCTATAGATGATGAGGATTATGCTAAAGCGGAAGTAATGTGGAAAAACTCAATCTACATATATCTTGCTAGCAGAAGACGCTACTACATCCATTTCATTGCCTATATAAAGAGAGAGTGAAACTTGGAAGGAAAATGGGACAAATGTGCTAGAGAAAATGGTTTCTATTTAGTCAAATTTGAACTGGAGATGGATTGTCAAAAAATAATAAACAATGGTCCGTGGTTTATGGACATTAGACTCTTATTTATCAAGAGATGGGAACCTACTTTGAAATTAGAACGTGATATGTTCATATCGCATCCTATTTGGATTAGACTCTTGAATTTAGATTTGGGTTTATGGAGTGCTGGAGGAATTAGGAAATTTGCTAGTTTAATTGGGAAACCTATTATATTAGATGAGGATATGAAATTCATGAAGAAGTTGAGATTTGCTAGGGTTTTAGTGGAAATTACAGCAAATTCTTCTATTCTCACTAAAATCAGAGCTAAGGATAGTAGGGGTAAAGAATATCATCAAGAAATTGAATATGAATTTATTCCCCATAAATGTTCTAAGTGTTTTGGCCATATTGATATGAAACATGAGAATTTTTTTTCACAAGAATGGAGAGCTAAAAGCAATATTAATATGATAGAAGAGAAAGCACATAAAAATGCAAGTCATGCTGAAGGGAGTTCAAGTGATATACCAAATAATACTTGTACTAGTCCAATTAATCAACAAAAAACACCATCAGATAACAACACAACTGTGCACGTGCAGATGAGTGGTGGTGCGGGTAATAAGAGTTCATCAGCTACACATATATATAGACAAAATAGTTCAGCTACTAATATATACAAAAGTGCAGCTGAAACTACCCAAAATAGTTACACAAGTCTAGTCACTGATTTAAAGAATCGAAGTAGAACTGATAGTCTTACAAATTTGTAAAGTTCGCATGCAAAACCAGCAGGCACATATTGAGATTGAGCACGAACACCCATGGATGGAGGACCAAAATACAACCCAGCAATCCATGATTCTGCCATTGGAGGCATATGATAGAAGAAGTAGAAGGAAATACTGGAGAGTGTCCACTATGAGAAGGCACATGAAAAAGAAGAAGAGCTTAAAAATTTAAATATATAATTAGAATCCAATGATGAAGGCACAAATGATGAAGAGATTCCAGGAACTTACACTAAACCAAACCAAGTATACACAGAACAGCTCAATAACAAGAAGAGTAAGCAAGACCATGGTACATTGCTCCTAGGAACTTGAGGAGTAATAAGGAACCACCCTCAAAATGGCAATAATTTTCTAATATGTGAGAGGTCTAAATAATGATGAAAGACAACAAGAGCTCTTTAACTTAATAAACTAATATAAGCCCACTATTATTGGGTTGCTAGAGAATAAAATAACCGATGATAATATTATAAATTTTAGTTATTCTTTGGGTACAAGATGGAACTTTGATCATAATAATTCTAATACTAGTAAAAGCAGAGTAATTGTTATGTGGCAGTCAGAAATATGGCAGTGTAATGTCATTTCTTCTGATGATCAACAGGTAACCGTGGTAGCTATTAATGTTAGGGCCTGCTCATTACCATCACATTTGTATATGCAAGTAATTTTTGCTTCTGTTAGAAATCACCTATGGAAGCTCTTAATTTCTCTATCTAAACAAATTTAGAATGCTTGGTTCATTATGGGAGATTATAATGTTGTGCTTAAGATTGAGGAAAAAGTGGAGGACTTACATTAAAAGTATCCCAATTAGCTGAATTTAATGATTACGTGACTGCGAGGGGGCTCATGGAAGTGTTCCACACTGCACTGAAATATACATGGAGAAGTGGAGAAGTTAAGAAAATAGCTTATAAGCTGGATAAAGTACTTGTTAATGCTAATTCTATTAATCCCTTCCCAAATATGAAAGTTACTATTCTTCCTAGTTCTACAAATGATCATTCTCCTCTTTTCACTGAGCCAATTCCTAGTTCTACAAATTTGCCTTTCAAGTACGCAAATTACTAGCCAAAATGTAAAGATTACAACTCGATTGTTGATTTTTCAACACTTGAACAATTTGAAGGAAATCACATGTTTGTATTAACAATGATTCTTCAGTCCATGAAAATGTAATTAAAAGAATGGAACAAGACTAGAGAAGGGAATTCTAAACACATTGATGACCTTCAAAATACTCTGGAATAAACTCAATAGGCTTTGGATGTTGACCCTCTCAATGAAGAATTAAACAAAGAATGTTATCTTATTCATGTTGAACTAATAGAAGCTCTCAAAATTCAATCTATTGAATTGAAGCAGAACGCCAAAGAGAGGTGGTTGCTTGAAGGGGATGAATGTTCTAATTTTTTCTGCACTATGTCCTTGAGGAAAAGCTATAAAAATATTCTTAATATGCTAGACATTAAAGGTGAACCAACTACTGATATGAAAGAGCTGGAACAAAATGATATTTATTATTATTATGAATTGTTCAATAGTGATTCTCGGGAGGATAATTTACCCGTTATATACCCCTCAGCCTTGGTTAACGAAAGTGGAAGGAATTTGCTATCTAGAAGAGTTGAAATTTAGGAAGTTGAACAAGCTATCAACTTCATTCATCATGATGCCAACCCTGGGCCAGATGGGCTGTGTTCTAAGTTCAATAAATCCCACTTGCCTGACCTAAAAGATTAGTTATTGTTAGCATATCAAGTAGCTTTTGAGTCAGGTAGAATAATTAAAGAAATGAACCGTACTTTCATATGTCTCATCCTAAAAAGGAGAAACCAACTCAAATTCAGGATTACAGGCCTATTGCTTATTGCAATGTCTTATATAAAATTTGTAGTAAAATTATTTACAATAGAATTAATTCTTCCCGACTTCATTAATGAATGTCAAAGTGCTTTTATAAAAGGCAAAAATATTTTAGAAAATTCTTTATTAGCTCATGAACAAAACAGAAATTAAAAAAAAAGAGGGGCTAATTGGATGTGTTTAAAAGTTGATTTACTGAAAGTCTATGATAAAGTGAACGGGGAGTTTGTTGTTCATATGTTAAAGGCGATGGATTTTCCTAGAAATATTGTGAATCTTATTGAAGAATGTAAGTGCAATCCTACTTAATCCATTCTTATAAATGTTGTGCTAAAGGTTTGATTTCCAGCAACAGAGGTTTGAGACAGGGTAAGCCACTATCCCCCTACTTATTTGCACTGGTGATGAAATATTTACCTTACAAATGGAGTTGTACCGCTACAATTCATCCAGATTATTCACAATATTAAACCTACAATCACACATCTCCTTCATGCTGATGGTTTGTCGGTATGTGTTAAAGCAAAAAAGGTACTTTTGAGGGTATTAAACAAATATTTCATAAACTTGAAAACTTTGCTGGATTGAAGATTAACGAACATAAAACTAAAGTTTATTTTAGTAAACAATGTGGCTATAATGAGGAGGTATGCCAAGTGTTAAATGTTACTAAAGGGCAATTACCAGTTAAGTATCTTGGTGTACCTTTAGCAACAAACATTATCACTAACAAAGAGTGTGGTGAATTAATAACATAATCAGAAATAAACTCCAAAGTTGGAGTGCTAATCTCCTATCATTTGCCAGAAGAGTGGATCTTGTTCACACTGTTATTACCTCTATGGTAAGATTTTGTTTACAAACATTTCAAATTCCTAATGCTTCTATTGACAAAATTAAGAGTGTTTGTGCTAATTTTATCTAGAAAGGAGGTGTTCATAAAATTTCTTATAAGAAACTCTATAGGCCTAAAATTGAGGGTGGAGTTGGTCTAAAAAATATTAGAGATTTGAAAAGGGCTTATGCTTCTAAGTTGGTTTGGAAAATTCCGAATGGTTTTGGAAAATTCTGAATGGTAAAGAGATGTGGGCAGAGTGGATGAAATCTAAATACCTTAAAGGTAATTTCCGGATTCTAAGAGAAGACAATAATGCTTCTAGTACATGGAAAGCTATTCTGAGAGCAAGAAATGAAATCTAGTTTCTCATTGAAAGAAGGTTTTCTAATGGAAGGGATACCGGCTTTTGGTATAACCTATGGTTAAACAATCAAAAATTGGTAAATGGACTGGGATAGGACTGTTACACAACATATGGTGGTTCTGATTTTCTATTTAGTAGAATAATTCATAATACCAATGGGTTATTGATTCTAATAGTCCAATTCTTCAAATTAGACAGGAAAACAAAATAATCCTATTCTACATGAAATGAAAGTAGATACATGATTCTGGAAGCCAATGGGAGATGATTTTACCCTCAAAAGTGCTTGGGATAGTGTGAGACAGAAAGAAAGAGAGATTATTTTGTCCTAATTTATATGGGATCAAGCTTCAATTCCTAAAATGTGCCAAACTTCATATAAAGCATTACTCTTTAGACTTCCTATGAAAGAATAGATTACACAAATGAGGGATTATTCAAGAAATTAAATGTGTTTTCTGCAATCATGGGGAGGACAATCACAATCACCTATTTTTTAACTGTGAGTTTACTGTCCGAGTTTGAAACAACCACAAAAACATCCTCAATAGTGATTCACAAGCTATGATCTTAAAGACGAAGTGACTTACCGGGCTGAAGTATGGAAACCCAAAACCTTGAAGGCCAAAATTGCTGTTATTGTTCAGACTTCTACATTGGCACATATGGAAAGAAAGGAACAAATGAATTTTCCAAGCATGCGAGAAAAACAGTAAAGCTATTTGCAACACACCTAATTTTAAATAGCATTATTCAGGAATATATAAGTGTGATTTATAAATTAGAAATTTAAGAGAATAAGGCAAGGGCAAAAAGGGAATGGCCATATACCATAACCCTTAAACTCCTTACCTCATTCTTGTTTACATTTTCATAAACTAAAAACATAAACAAAGGAGAAATAAGGCTGGCCATAACCCAAGGAGAAGAGGAGCTCAAAATCAATTAGAGGCTAAGATTCAAGCTAGGAAGATTTAAAGTAAAGAACAAATCTCAAGTTCCTTACCCAAACAAGGTGAATAATGATCTAAACCATCTCATATAAGTCTTCTTAAATGTTTTAATTCGGGTTTAAGGTTTAAAACCATTTGGATGGATGAATGATGATATGCTTCGATTTATATGCCATATTATAATTTAAACAAGGATTTTTGTGGGATAATATAATTCGATTTTAAGGTTAAAATCGTGCAAATTGATTTCTGAATGCCATGATGTTTGAATACGTTATGTAGAACATTATTTTGGAGATGGGTTTAAATTCTCATAATATTTCAAGCTATGGATAATTTATTATGAAGTTTGAATGGAAGAAATAGATAATTTTGAGTTTAAATTATTTAAGGCAATCAAGTATTGTTTTCGGGTCCGAAGTTTATATATGTTAGAAAACATATTAAAAGTGAATAATAGTGATTTTTAGGACTTTTTCCTAAGTGTTTTACTATAGGTATTAAATTATTTAAGTTAGAGGACTTAAATGTTTTAAATGTTTTTTTAAGGAGAAGGGATTATTTGTTGAAATGATTTCATTGTTACGTGTTGAATTCGGTAGCCTTTTAGAAAAGAATTTTTATATAGAATTGGCAACCAATCATATTTTGACAAATTAGGCTAGTTAGGTAAAAAGGAATTACTTTGAAAGGCATAAAAACAAGTTTTGTTTCGAATTACAACTTCTCCACTTCCATTTGCTAACTTCCATCACCATACTTCCATTAGTGACCTTTCGCACCCATTCAAAACCAATGCACATGGTATCAAGCCATTGATACATAGTGTATTGGAGAAGGCGGAAGGGACCATGTCGAAGGCATGCTTTCGAAGGAGTTGAAGCTATTTTTATAAGCTTCGAATCAACCCAACTTGCCTTTGTTTTTAAAGAAGCTTTCGAAAGAGTTGCCGCATTTTGAACTCATTCGATACCTAGCTGTCGCATTCATACCTTTCGAATTGGTTAAAGGCCACTTTTCTTTATAGCCTTATAACAATGAGTTTGAAAGGAAGGCTTTCGTTTTACTAACATTGAAGCCGCCTTCCCAATGCTTTCGAAAGGGTTGTTTTAGCCACTTTTAATAAGAGTTTCGGAGGTAATAGTTTCAAAAGGTTGGTTTCGAAGCTCTCCTCTTCCCCAATTCTTTTACTTGGGACCAATGCTTTCGAAAGGCATACTTTCGCTTTTATTCTCTTTGACCCAGTAGTTATCTTTAATGTTAAACCCAATGATTTCAAAGGAGACACTTTCAAATGGTTTCGAAGCTATGCTTCCATAAATACTTACTTGAACTAAATACTTTCGAAAGGTATATTTTTCAGTGTTTCGAAAGGTATATTTTTCACTATTTCGAAAGTAATGGTTCCAAGTATTCGAAAGAAATATTGGATAATTTCGAAAGAGAACATCTAAGGTTTTAAGTAATGATACAAAGGATATATTCAAAAGCCTTAGTTTTCAAACTTGAGAACCCAATCTCATTTTCCAAAGTAAATACATGGCAATATGAAAGAGTTTTGAAATGACATTTAACTATGGAATTTTAGAGAAAGCATTCCTTGATATAGATAGTGGGTTAATGGTATTAACCATATTTTTTAGAAAATGATTACAAGGAAATAGATCATGGATGTTTATATCGTTATGTTTTGATCAGTTATCACGTATGCTTCTGTAAACATAATTCACTTCATTATTAACCCATAACTGCATTTTGAGGTGTTAAGGGCAGGATAACCGGTTGGGTTGAGCCAGTAGTGTATATACATTGAATTAGCTCCCGTGTGAGTAGAATTGCATCCAGAAGGTCAGATGGACTAGAATATAGGATGCCCAAAGATGATCAAAGATCATTTGTTTAGACAGGTTCTTAGTAAGCCTATGAAAACTATGTATGGAAATTGTTATTGGTAGGAATCTAATAGGTTCTTAGTGATCCCATGAAAACTATGTCTAGAACAGGTTAGTGGTAGAGATCAATAGGTTCATAGTTAGCCCATGAAAACTATGAAATGGGAGATTTTATTGGAGAATCCAACAGGTTCATAGTAAGCCCATGAAAACTATGATTGTATATTGTTGTTGGTAGATATCAATAGGTTCTTAGTGATCCCATGAAAAATATGTAACCGGACAAATAGACCGTAAGCTTGGAACATGTTATTAGTTAGCCCATGAAAACTAATAGCTTAATAGTGACCCTAGAAACTATAACTTGAGACAGATAGTCAGGTAAATGGGGATGAGAAATCCAGAGCATATCGCATGTTTGCATATCATCATGATGAATTTTATTATGTTATGTATTAGCCATTCGTAACGACCCACCATTTTGGATGGTTTAAATCGAAAATCAACCACATATGTCAGACTCAAACCATTTAGAAAGGAGGATTGTTGTAGGGTAAATAAGAAAAAGAAGAGGAAAGAAAGAAGAACAAAACACAGAATATCACAACAAACTGACAAAATATAATAATCAAATAAACAGTTCATGAAGCTATTTTAAAAATAACATTTGATTACACTTTTACAATACAGATCAGAGTTACACACAGCAGAAATAAATAAATAATGCAGTGGAACAATATGCTGTAGTGGAACATATATGAAATAATATAGTATACAAATCTACATCTTCGTCCTCTAGAAATAAAGTCTTCAATACACTGAAAAGCTCAGGCTGACTCGAGCGTAATGAAAAGACAAAACACTCGAGTCAGAACTAAAAGATCTTATGTAAGTTAAATCAACAGTAAATAAAAATGAGTGTAACGACTTCAGAGATGTTTACAGGATTTTACATCTCCTATCCAACGTCTAACGTGCGTGCAATAACTGAAGAGATGTTCGGGATTCCATCTCCTAAGGATCCGTTAAACTATCTACATACATAGTACAATACGCTATTATAATAGTGCCTAAAGTAAAATAAAGTATTAAAATAGCGTTAAGGTGTTACATATATCCCCCTTAACACATTTTTATATATTCCCGTAGTCTATACAGTATCGTAATTCCTTCGTAAACTGGAGGGCTATCAGAGGGCACTCCATAGGTACGGTACAAACCAAACTCGTATTGGGCGCAATAAGGCATGTGACAAGGCACGCGAGGAAATGCCAGGGTAGGATTCTACCGTTTACACTCCCGGATTGTGGTAATGCATAGCAGCTACTACCGCCCACCTTGGAACACACTCCCAAAATCAATCGAAGGGTGGACACCAAATCAATCACAAAGTCATAATATGGTATCGAAGAAATGTGCCTGATAGGTGGAGCGACCTCACTTGGCCCGGTATAGCTCCTATTTTAGTCACATCAAGCCGACTCGAGGGAGTCAGGGCTACGTTAATACCTCATAAAGAATCATTTGCCAAACCATCCTACTTCATTCTGGAATCTCCACCACGTGCACAGTTGTTAAAGTGGTTTTCAGTATTGGCAGTGTGTATAACAATATCCGATCCCGGTCTCTTTAACAACCAAATGCTTATTTCACACCGGATGGTTCCTTTACATTTCCAAAACTAATTCATAATTGATATCAAAATATCATATTCTCAAAAATCATATCAATTTCGAAATCATATTCACTCAAAATCATATCACTTTCAAAATCATATCCACAAAATAGTTTGAACCCTCATTTCAAAATCATTATCATATTTACTCAAAATAAGTCATTTCACTAGAAAATATCCTTTCAAATTCCAATGTAGTTTATAACATCATTTAACCATATTAGCTTTGAATCCAGGATTTAAATATAAACAATTCAGCCTTGCACAGTTTGAATTTTTAGAAATAGTTTAGATAGTCATAATTAGTTTAAATAGTTTAAAATAGTTTAAATGGTTTAAATAGTTTAAAATAGATTAAAATATTTTAAAATAGTGTAAAATAGTTTAAAATACTTTAAAATAGTTTAAATGGTTTAAATAGTTTAAAACAGATTAAATAGATTAAATAGTTTAAAATATATTAAAATATATTAAAATATTTTAAAATAAATTAAAATAGTTTAAAAATAGATTAAATATAGTTTTAATAGTTTAATATAAAATGGTTTGATTATTGAAATGGTTTATACGGTAAACAGTTTGAAAATCTAAATATTTGAATTTAAAATAGTATATCTTTAAACAGTTTATATTAAAATGTTTAATTTGAAAATAATATCAAATCAAACTGTTTTTCCCATTTAAACGAATCTGGACCATATTCAGACTTCAAATCAACAAACTCAATTTAAGTCTTTCCATTCAAATTCCCATTAAAACCATTTTAAGTAATATCAATTTCAAGTCCATGTTTGAACTATAAATTTAAACCACCTCAAATTCAATAGATTTCAAAATTTAAATATTCAACGTTTATAGTAACTCAATTTTGATAATTTCATTTATAGTTCAAAATTCAACTTTAAAATTTCAATTTAAATTCTTTAAACAATTCATTTTAAACAATTTCAATTTTAACATTTAAAACTTAAATTTGAAAATAATTCAGTTTATATAAATCAAGTTTTATTTCACAATATCATTTAACTAGATTCAAAAAAATATAGGGATTTAAAATAATTTAATTTAACCAATCCGGTGTCCATATATAATTTTCTACCCTATGGTCAAGTGATACAGATATATATCATTTCAATCCGCAATCCCGAATAAATTCAAAATCCATAAAATCACTTGAGTTTATTGTTTCAACCCATTATGGTTTTTCCCTAATCTATAGATCGTTCAGGTATGTATCATTTCAACCCATAGTGATTTATTAACAATATACTAAGGGAACTTGTAGCGTGATAACAACATATATAAACTAAATATAATATCCAATCTTCCAAATATCAACAATTAAACATCCGTCACAATCATCATTCCAATCAGCCAATAAATTACAACCATTAACTGTTATCATCATCAGGTATTTAATTAACAACTTAATTTCAATATTAAATTAAATGGCGATTAAATTCAATAAAATTCAGATTTAACTGGAATGACAATTTAAACATACCAAACAGCAATCAATCAATTTCTAATCACATCATAAAATTAATTTAACTAACATAGGATGATTTAGTAGTCGTGAGTTGGTTAAAACACTCACCTTTGATTTCAAATCGATTTAAAATCCAAACGAAGTCCTAAATTTCAACAGTCTCAGAATTCGACCAAACCAGTTCCATAATGTCCGAAATTTTGATACGATCGCAATGGAACAAACCGCGCATGAATCTGATCTTATATGCAAAAGATATTAAGATTAGAACGATTGAAATATAAATTTAAATAAATTAAAATATATACAAATCAAATTATACCACGTGTAGCTACACCTCTCTCTCACGCGACCAACAGCCGTTCGTATGCCCTAACCCTAGAACCGCCAGCGAACAATGATTTTTTGCTGCCACCTCACTACCTTGCACTATGATCAGAGCACGGCGTCGCTCCTCCCCCTTCAGGCCGACCATGCCTTGCTCGCGCGCCCTCCTAGGCTGCCAGAGAATGAACGTCGACGCCAACCCTAAAACGCCAATTGCGGTGAAAACATTGACCCTTAACACGAACCAACACCACCCCAAGGACCTGTTCGACCGCCTCTTCCCAACGCCGCCTCCCGATCGTCAAACGGTCGACAATCCACCGTTGGATCGTAAACCATAGAAATGGACGGCCGAGGTTCTTCGTCAATTTCTGGTCGAACGATGCATCCAATATAAAAACGAATTGCTGTAGTAGATTGTGCTCATCGAGAGCTTTCCAATGATATATAATTTGATATAGTTTGTAGAGGTTGAAATTGATTTTGATTTTGAAATTAGGGTTTGTAATTGCAATTTGGTTTCTGCCATTGGAAGAAAGGAACAAACATATAGAATTGTACGTACGGGAATAAGAAATAAAAGGCCGCTAGGGTTAGGAAAGACTATTTATATAGACAAAGCCCGAGAAGAATGAATGAACATATCGAATTGGTTCGAAATGACAATAACGACCCGAAAACACCGTTCCGTTTCCGAAACGAAAGTGGGTCATTCAATATATCAAAATAGATGTTTTTGATATTTTTAAATTCAATGGAACAGGTTTCAAGTCCTAATTCTATTGTATGAAGAAGTTAGCTTTTAAAATCAGCTTATTTTAAATTGAATTCATTAAATTGATTTCTACGTGTTTCTGGCTCGCACAATCAAACAACATGTCTGATCGCTACGAAATTTGAAATCTTACAATAATTCACTATTACGGATTTGATGAAACTGGTTTCATTGAAATCCGAGATAGTGGCCAAAATGGCTATTTCACGCTAATTAAATAAATTATTATTAAATTTATTTAATCACTTTTCAAATTCAAATTTTATAACTAACAATTTTTTTATCATTTTTGATTACCTAGTAATTTATAATCTTTTAAAATAAATTTTCATGTCAAATACAATGTTAAATATTGCAATAGTTACAGTGTTCAATTCAATTGAAATAAATTCATTAATTATAATTTAAATTCAAATAAATTCATTTATTTTGATTTACATCTTATTATTCAATCAACCATCGTCTTATGGATATAATTAACATTGGTTTGCATTTTATCACATCAATAGTCTACAGTTATCATCTTTACTCATATTAACGCAATATTTAATTATATTTAATTGCAATTGATTTACAATTTAATTTCAACGGATTAAATAATGAATTGATAATTAAACAATTATAACAACTTAAAATTTCAAACACATTTCTATGTTTATTGTTTACAAAGCAAGCTAATAAATCCACCTACTGATTAATTATTCTGTATTAACCAATTTCAGTTTATTACATACAATTTCACCATTAAATACAACTTTTGGTTTATTTCCTTTTTTACAAATTATAACCAAATTTAACTTTATAATCATTTCAATTTATTGAAATTAGATTAAAATAGTTATCAATTACCTTAAATTAACATTATTAAATTTCATTCTAGTTATTTTTTTCTCATTAATAAATCATAAATTTTAATTTCTTCCAATATTAAATTCCAAAATCTTATTTAATTTAATATTTTAATCATCAAAAAATACAGGTCGTTACACTCCCCTCCGCTCAAAACTTTTCGTCCTTGAAAAGGTACGAGAAGGAATTAAGAACTAATATATTTTTATTCAAAATAATCAATTTATAAACACTTTGAACTTACATAATTAAGTATTTTAAATAAAATATATAAACTTATAAACAATTAAATCTTCCATATCCAAGTTCAATAAAGTTTGAAAATATTTCACTTTTACAAAAAAAATTCTAAGTCTAAAATCCACGGAAAATTTCTACAGAGTCTTCTTTGCGCGGCTAGGTTCGGAAAAATAATATTATCAATAATAACAAATACGTATATCATATTTCAAAAATAAAATATCCCAAACCATGGGAAAACAATAAAATATCGCTACAAAACCGTAATCCAAAAACGTACCTATTTGTGGGGCAAACAATGCTTTATTTATGAAACCAAAAGCAGTAGCTATTGCTTCCATAAACCTGTATTTCACTTATATAATCCAAAAGAGTGAGAATTATGTACAAGAGAAATATTTTAAATGTTTCAATTAGAAAAAACACAAATCAATCACAAAACCTATGTAACCAAAATAACACGACCATCATATGCAACAAGGAATCAATCATACATCCATAACAACCAAAACTAATGGTTTGTTCAGGTTCAGAAACTTCTCATTGTTCAAAGGTGATAAACAAACTACTAAGTGTACCTTACGCTCAACAACCTTAGATAATTACTTAATAGATTGTTCATACATCCTTAAACAAATTGAAGTATCCTTTCCCAAACATCCCATAACCCAAAACATCCAAGAATTTCAAATTTCATCTATGTTTATTCTTATTAATTTCCTTTCACATCATTTACTGTTCATCTGTTTTCATTCATTCATACAATAATTATTTTATAAATTAATTTATCTTCATTACTTACTAGATTTATTTCTCATTCTATATTTGAGATCATCATTGAATACATGTTAAAGTATTACATACATTTCATTTTAGTTTATTATTTACTTATAATCCTTGATATCCGTTTTAATATCAATATTCATCAAGGAATCATTTCAGTCATTTTTTTCAGTTTATATCATTTACTTAAATAGTATTTACTTTTTTTCTACTATTTAATTTAATTACAAGCATTTCACAATATTAACTTATGTTTATAACATTTCTTGTAACATCAAACTCTTATTTATAGAAGTAATTTCATTTGAAGATTTTCATTACTTAAGTTTTACTTGTATAATATCCTATTACATATTCCTATTTAACATTACAACTTTTTAAACATTTGGTAAGTCATATGTATGTTTCAAGAATGTAATTGAATGTTACCTAAGTTTATCTTATTCACTTTAGTTAACAAAATGTTCAATAATTACATTTTCTAAAATTTCATATCCTTTGGATTTACAAGTTAAAAATTTCCAATTTCTTATATATTTCATTAATCACTTAGCATCTAATTCCTTATTTTTCCATTTTAGAAGTTTCCAATTATTAATATAATCAAGATTTCATTTATTATAATAATTAAAATTCCTAATTCAAGGAATACTTAAGAACTAAATTCCGGATTTCATTTCAAATCATTTTGAATTAATATATTCATATCCTTCATATATCAAATCGTACTTAAGAAGATAAAATTAAAATTTGTTTATCAAAACAAATGCGTAGTAAATCTACTACAGTGGTCTTCCCACTTTGAAACTCGAAAATGAACGTCGATGATGCATGCACTCGTCACCAAAATTAATTTCCAGCAATAGAAGAGGGGAGTACAAAACTTATTTCCCTTAAAATTCTTTTAGAAACATTTCTTTTAAATCACTTTGAAAATATTTATATCCAAAAATACTTCCAAATAATTCTAATGTTGTATTCCAAAATCTTTTGAAAACAAGTTTCAAACCCCGGAACTTAAGTTCTCAAATTTTCAGTTCTTATTTACTTTACTTGTAAATCCTATTTTACCATCAATATTTATAAAATTCCTCTACCTAACAAACAACTTATCACATCCAACTATATCATTTATAAAAATTATTCCTTTATATACAAAATATAATACTAGGTAAAATTATTTTATTTACCTACATTTCAAAAACAATATTGTGTCGGTATGCCCTATTAAGTGTTTAGAAATTCCTATCGATGCGATAACATCCTATGTACCGATCGAAATTTATAAATACTAAACAAAACAAATTAACACAATATAAAAAAAATTATAACACTAACAAGTACGCTCTCTCATATATACACTCAGATAACTCATTCTAGGGTATTACTACCCTATATATAATGAGTCAAACCCTACAAAGCTAAGTTTATCGCTAAACCAAAACTCTAATACCAAATGTAACGACCCACCTTTTTGGACAGTTTAATCAACAACCAACCACACATGTCAGACTCAAACCATTCAAAAGGGAGGATTGTTATGGGGTAAATAAGAAAAAGAAGAGGAAAGAAAGAAAAACAAAACACAGAATCTCACAGTGGAATGATAAAATATAATAATCAAATAAACAGTTCATGAAGCTGTTTTACAAATAACATTTGATTACACTTTTACAATACAGATCAGAGTTACAAACAGTAGAAATAAATAAATAATGCAGCGGAACAATATGATGCAATGGAACATATATGAAATAATATAGTATACAAATCTCCGTCTTCGTCCTCCAGAAATAAAGTCTTCTATACACTAAAAAACTCAGGCTGACCCGAGCATAATGAAAAGACAAAACACTCGAGTCAGAACTAAAATATCTTATGCAAGTTAACAACAGTAAATAAATATGAGTGTAATGGCTTCAGAGATGTTTACGGGATTTTACATCTCCTATCCAATTTCTAACGCACGTGCAACAAATCAAGAGATGTTAGGGATTCCATCTCCTAAGCATCTGTTAAACTATCTACATACATAGTACAATACGCTATTATAATAGTGTCTACAGTAAAGTAAAGTATTAAAATAGCGTTAAGGCGTTACCCATATCCCCCTTAACACATTTTTATATATTCCCGTAGTCTATACAATACCGTAATTCCTCCATAAACTGGAGGGCTATCAGAGGGAACTCCATAGGTACGGTACAAACCAAACTCGTAATGGGCGCGATAAGGCATGTGACAATGCACGCGAGGCAATGTCAGAGTAGGATTTTACCGTTTGCACTCCTAGACTGGTGGTAACGCATAGCAGCTACTACCACCCACCTTGGAACACACTCCCAAAATCAATCGAGGGGTGGACACCAAATCAATCACAAAGTCATAATATGGTATCGAAGAAATGTACCCGATAGGAGGAGCTTCCTCACTTGGCCAGGTATAGCTCCTGTTTTAGTGACATCAAGACGACTCGAGGGAGTCAGGGCTACGTTAATACCTCATACAGAATCGTTCGCCAAACCATCCTACTTCATTCTGGAATCTCCACCACGTGTACAGTTGTTAAGTGGTATTCGGTTTTGGCAGAGAGTATGACAATATCCGATCCCGGTCTCTTTAACAACCAAACGCTTATTTCACACAGATGGTTCCTTTACATTTCCAAAACCGATCCATAATTGATATCAAAATATCATATTCTCAAAAATCATATCGCTTTCAAAATAATATTCGTTTTCGAAATCATATCCACAAAATAGGTTAAACTCGCATTTCAAAATCATCATCATATTTACTCAAAATAAGTCATTTCACTAGAAAATATCCTTTCAAATTCCAATGTAGGTTATAACATCATTTAACCATATTCGCTTTAAATCCAGGATTTAAATATAAACAATTCAGCCTTCCACAGTTTGAATTTTTGAAAATAGTTTCGATAGTCTAATTTTTAAATAGTATAAAATATTTAAATGGTTTAAATAGTTTAAAATAGATTAAAATAGTTTAAAATAGCTTAAAATAGTTTAAAATGCTTTAAAATATTTTAAAATAGTTTAAATGGTTTAAATAGTTTAAAATAGATTAAAATGGAATAAATAGTTTAAAATAGATTAAAATAGATTAAATAGTTTAAAATAGATTAAAATAGTTTAAAATGGTTTAAAATAGTCTAAAAGTAGATTAAATATTGTTTTAATAGTTTAATATAAAATAGTTTGATTATTGAATGGTTTATACAATAATTAGTTTGAAAATCTAAATAAATTTGAATTCAAAATAATATATCTTTAAACAATTTATATTAAAATGTTTAATTTGAAAATAATATCAAATCAAACTGTTTCTTCCATTTAAACAAATTTGGACCATATTCAGACTTCAAATCAACAAACTCAATTTAAGTCTTTCCATTCAAATTCCCATTAAAACTATTTTAATTTATATCGATTTCAGTCCATGTTTGAACTATAAATTTAAACCACTTCAAATTCAATAGATTTCAAAATTTAAATATTCAACGTTTATATTAACTCAATTTTGATAATTTCATTTATATTTCAAAATTCTACTTTAAAATTTCAATTTAAATTCTATAAACAATTCATTTTAAACAATTTCAATTTTAACGTTTAAAACTTAAATTTGAAAAGAATCCAGTAAATATAAATCAAGTTTTATTTCATAATATCATTTAACTGGATTCAAAAAAATAGGGATTTAAAATCATTTAATTTAACCAATCCGGTGTCCGTATAAAATTTTCTACCCTATGGTCAAGTGATACAGATATATATCATTTCAATCCACTATCCCGAATAAAATTCAAAATCCATAAAATCGCTCGAGTTTATCATTTTAACCCATAATGATTTTTCCCTAATCTATAGATCGTTCGGGTATGTATCATTTCAACCCATAGTGATTTATCAACAATAAACTAAGGGAACTTGCAATGTAATAACAACATATATAAACTTAATATAATATCCAATCATCCAAATATCAACAATTAAACATCCATCACATTCATCATTCCAATCAGCCAATAAATTACAACCATTAATTGTTATCATCATAAGGTATTTAATTAACAACTTAATTTCAATATTAAATTATATGGCGATTAAATTCAATAAAATTCAGATTTAACTGGAATGACAATTTAAATATACCAAACAACAATCTATCAATTTCTAATCACATCATAAAATTAATTTAATTAACATAGGATGATTTAGTAGTCGTGAGTGGGTTAAAACACTCACCTTTGATTTCAAATCGATTTAAAATTCAAACGAACTCCCAAATTTCAACAGTCTCATAATTCAACCAAACTAGTAACGTAATGTCCAAAATTTTGATACGATCGCAACAGAACAAACCGCGCGTGAATCTGATCTCGTATGCAAAAGATATTAAGATTAGAACGATTGAAATATAAATTTAAATAAATTAAAATATATACAAATCAAATTATATCACGTGTAGCTGCACCTCTCTCTCACGCGACCAACAGCCATTTGTATGCCCTAACCCTAACACAGCCGCCAGCGAACAATGAATTTTTGCCGTCACCTCGCTGCCTTGCACCATGATCAGAGCACATCGCCGCCCCTCCCCCTTCAGGCCGACCCTGCCTTGCTTGCCCGTGCCCTCCTAGGCTGCCAGAGAACGAACGCCGCCACCAACCCTAAAACGCCAATCGCGGCAAAAACATTGACCCTTAGAACGAATGAACACCACCCCTAAGACCTTCTCGACCTCCTCTTCCCAACGCCGCCTCCCGATCGTCAAACAGTCGACGATCCACCGTTGGATCGTAAACCTTAGAAATGGACAACCCAGGTTCTTGGTCAATTTCTGGTCGAACGATGCATCCAATCAAAAAACGAATGCTGCAGTAGATTGCGCTCGTCGAGAGTTTTCAAATGATATATGATATAGTTTGGAGAGGTTGAAATTTTGAACTTGATTTTGATTTTGAAATTAGGGTTTGTAATTGGAATTTGGTTTCTGCCGTTGGAAGAAAGGAACAAGCAGACAGAATTTTACGTACGGGAATAAGAAATAAATGGCCACTAGGGTTAGGAAAGACTATTTATATAGACAAAGCCCATTAAGAATGAATGAACATACACCTCACTTAACGCAGATATTGTCCCCAACTTAGTCACCTCCGCCTCATGGGCCAAGCCAAGGTGTGGGGTTTTGTTCCTCAAAAGGCCTCGACATTGTTATGAGGTGAAGGCTTTGGTATATAAGCACCCACTTCATAGTGTTTTTCCGTGATGTGAGACTATTTTTCCTATTTTGAAGGGGTTTTACAATCTCCCCACTTTAGAGTCCAACGTCCTCGTTGGCTCATGAACACAACACCATCCAGGCGTCGTGGCTGTAACATGCACAGACCACAATTTCGGCTGGGTATGGCTCTAATACCAATGTAACAGCCCGCACCTCACTGAACGCAGATATTGTCCCCAATTTAGTCTCCTCCGTCTCATGGGCCAAGCCAAGGTGTGGGGTTTTGTTCCTCAAAAGGCCTTGACGTTGTTATGAGGTGAAGGCTTTGGTATATAAGCACCCACTTCATAGTGTTTTTCCATGATGTGGGACTATTATTCTCATTTTGAAGGGGTGTTACAATTTCCCTCCCTTTAGAGAATGAAAGTGGCATCAGAGCTAAGTTTAGAACAAAATATGATAAACACATAACATAAACACATATTACGGTACATCAAAGTGTAATACAAAATGATACGTCATATGTGTGGTATGACGACCATAATACAAACATGAGTCAAAAGAATATACATATCAGAGTAGCAAACCAAAAAGGACTACACAAAAAGCTATAACAAAAAGAGCTAGCAGAATTGAGTCCATGCGGAAGCAGAATAGGCTAAGTCCAAATGTACTTAACCTGAAACACTTCAGTCTGACCCGAGTATAAAATACACGGGTTAGTCTAGCTAAACAAATCAGTTAACAAGGATAAGCGATAATATGAGCATAAGGATAATGTGATAATAATTTCGAGTGAGAAGGGACAACTAAAGTGTATGATTACATCAAGTGATAATATGGTATCAGTACACAAACATATAATCTCAAAAGAGATAACACATAAAATGCTAAAAGTAGCGAGCCTCTTATCATCGGCACTCATAAAACATCAAATATGGTTTAGGGGAAAACCAAAACCCGCCATCTTGGCAAACCCAAAACATGCATAAAGAGATCCCATCTCAAAAACGCCATAAGGCAAATATATCTCCAAAGAGGAGAATAAAATCTCAAGTAAACGCCAAAAGGCAAATCTCATATAGCGCCAGTGTAGGCAATTCAAATCTCAAAATAGAACTTCCAAGAGTTCAAATTCCCAAAAGGTAATCGTCACAAAGATATATCGAATGGTTCAAAGGACCAATTTTGGAAAGGGGCGATACACTAGGGAAAATAGTCAAAGAAACCCTCTCAAAAGTGTTTGCACGTGCATGTGGTCGAAGCCTTGCCAAATACTGTTATCTCAAATAGGTACCTCGCCCGAAGGCAAAACGTCACAATGACAAATACGCCGCAATGGCAAATACGCCGCAATGGCAAACGTCTCAAAGACAAATTGTAACATCCCGCCGTTTTGGACCATTCAAATCGACAATAAAACCACACATGTCAAACTTGAATAATTCAAAACAACACATTGTTAATAAAATTTGGGGCAAATAAAATCAATCACAGAATCACAAACACAGAATATCAGAATAACTTGCAGCGGAATAAAATAAACATAGGAGTTCATGAAGCTCCTAGATACATAGTCTCAAACAAATACATAATACCCAAGTCTGAAAACAAATACAACGGAAAGTTTAGATACATAAGTTCTCTACTACAAAAGCAAAAGCTGAGTGGAAACAACTGGAATGGAAATATCAGGTAGACGGCTAAATCTCCGGCGGATCTCTAGCTCCAAAAAGGATGAAACCAAAGCTGTGAAACTCAGGCTGACCCGAGCGTAAAGTAAAACACAAAACACTCGAGTCAGGACATACATACATATAAAATGTAAATTAACTCAAGTGAATTGTAAAAGAAATGCATCAGTAACTTAAAGAATGCTTGGGATCACCCATCCTTTAAGGATCCGTTAAACTATCTACTATGTAGTAATATACGCTATTATAATAATGTCTAAAGTAAAGTAAACTATTAAAATAGCGTTAAGGTGTTACATTTTCCCCCTTAACACATTTTTATTTCCCATAGTCTATACAGTACCGTAATCACACCTGTACTAGGTGCCGTCAGAGGGCACTCCATAGGTATGGTACAAACCAAACTCGTAGAAGGCGCGCTAGGGTAGGTGACACGGCACAACTAGGCAATGCCAGGGTAGATATACCAATTACACTTCCAGACTGTTGGTAACGCTTAGCCGCAACTACCGCCCAACTCGATCCACACTCCCGAATCAAAGGTGCGCACCAAATCAATCACAAAGTAATAGAATGGCTAACAATGAAGTGTGTCCGATTAGAGGAGCTACCTCCTTGGCCCGTCGATTGCTCCTGTTTTAGCCACCTTATGCTAACTCACGGGAGTTAGGTCCACGTAAATATACATTTAGGATCGTCGCCACCATCCTACTTCATTCTGGAATCTCCACTGCGTACATAGTTGTTAAAGTGGTTTTCGGTATCGACAGAGAGTATGCCCATATCTGATCCCAGTCTCTTTAACAACCAAACGTTATTATAACCCGTGGTTATTCAATTTCAAATGGTTTATATTTCATATCACACATATTCCTTTCAAAGACCATATAAATTCCATATCATTATTCTTTAAAATATTATTCATTTTTCCAAAGTTGTAACACTTCCAAATTCATTTAATTATAACCCCTTTGATGTAAAAATTTAGAGATCATAGCACTTAAAAATGTAACCTTTAGAACCATACATTCAGAACCATAACCTTTTAGAAAATTTTGTAGCATTCAGGAAATGTCACTTTTAAGAAAATGCAGCAGTGCAGAAATAATACTGTAAGAATTCGCAGTAGTGCAGAAATGCTACTATAAGAATTCACAATGGTGTAGAATTTTTACTGTAAGAATCTGCAGCAGTGCAGAATTGTTGCAGTAAGGAAATCACAGTAGTTTTGAATTTTTACCGTAAGAAATCACAGCAGTTTTGAATTGTTACCGTAATACTTCCTACTACAATAGTTTATAAAAAATCAAATGGTACATATATTTGCGGTTTCTATCATAGTCATTATATCATTCCTATTATATTACTCAAATTTTAGCTATTTGGTTATTAAAGAAACCACACCTTTAGTAAAATAACTTTGTTACTAAAATATCAAATTTTAAAGCAGAAATCCTTATGCCAAGTTAAAAGTATTTTAACTTACCCTTTATTTTCTTTCAGTAAATAACATTTACTCATTTTAATTACTATTACATAAATTAAAACTTACAATTTATAGGTTAGAATAAAATTCCATTATTAGGTTAAATTGGATTATTAAATTTTTAATTAACCTTCATACTGTAAATTAGATTCCAAAACTTTACATTTCCAACTATTTATTTCTTATAAAATTTTTAACACATGTAAACAAATTTACAGAAATCCTTACATTAAATTTTAGTTGAGATTCATATATAGAAATCCAAAATACATAATAATTTTTAGAAAATCATTTTAAAATCAACCACGGAGTCTGTATAAAATTCTGTACCCTAGGGTCAAGTAAATACGAACATATATCATTTCAATCCACAATTTATTAATTTTTCGGGTTTTATATAATTTCAAATCTGCAATCCCAAGTCAAATAAAATTGCTCAGGCCTATCATTTCAGCCCATAACAATTTTCCTTAATCTAAAGATCATTCGGGTATGTATCATTTCTACCCATAGTGAAGGAACTTGTAGTATGATTTCAGAATATTAAATAAACATAACAATATACAACATATCATGGCATATGATCATAACAGGTAAAATATGGTATGAAATAACATAATAATATTCAATATATCATGGAATATGATCATAACAGGTAAAATATGGTATGAAATAACATAATAATATTCAATGTATCATGGCATATGATCATAACAGGTAAAATATGGTATGAAATAACATAATAATATTCAATGTATCATGGCATATGATCGTAACAGGTAAAATATGGTATGAAATAACATAATAATATTCAATAATGAAATTTCTTAACTTGCATATACAAATCCATACAATTCCATTATCATCAATTCACCAAAATATAAGTACGTTGTCAAGAGTGATTACTCACCTTTCTTTGGTTAGAGAAGTGATTCATAACGCAACACAACGACTACGACAAGCATAAAAAATTACGAACAAGCTTGAGTGAGAGGAGAATCCAAATCCGACGCTTTGCAAAATAAAACAAATTCCATACGTAAACAAATAATTCACATAGAAAAATAAAAATAGAAAAATATATATTTGTACACATGTGAAGAGGGCTTGTCTAGGGGTGCATAGGCTGGGCCATACGGGTTGTTTGGGTTAGGTGGGTTCGGCCATGGGCTAGGGTTAGGGTTTGGGTTGGGTTTTGATGGAGAAGGCTCGGCCTAGGGTTAGGGTTTTGGTGGTGAAAGCTCGGTCTAGGGGTTTGGTGGTGGTGAAGGTGGTCACGGCCAAGGAAAAACAAGGGGAAGGGGTGAGGTGGTTCGACTATAGGTTTTGGTTGGAGGAAGAGAAGGTGGAGGCCGAAATTGGTGAAGAAGAAAGGGGAAAAGGAAGGTGGAGAAGGGGTTTTTGGCTAGGGCTTGTGGTTGGAGAAGGAGGAGATAGGTGTGGCCGAAATTTGTGGAGGGGAGGAGGAGGAAAATTGTAGAGGAAAAGAGGAAGAAGGTCTAGGGTTTTGAGGAGGAAGATGAAGAAGAAACTTACATTGTTTTTTTCTGTGGAGGCACAAATGAAAGTGAAGAGTCTATCACAAACCCTAGGATATTATATAGGCTTATCATCTAACTAAAGGGTTTTCTAGCCCATTTGTACAAGCCCAAAGTCACAATGTAAATAAGATAAATGTTAAAGGAAAAATAACTATGTGTAATACGCCAAAGGTTGTGAGTTTTTGAAATGTAGAAACCAAAATTTAACAAAACGGAAAACAAAGAAAATGTTAGAATTAAATCCATCTTCATAAAAAAAGCAATATTTCAAAAATTTAAAATTTAAAATTTTCACAGAAAGTCAAACTTTGACCAAAGTTGACAAAAATTTGAAATTTAAGAAAAATCTTTATTTTATTAAATTTGGAAGAACATTTCACATCAAATCCCAAATTAATACATTAAATTTCCAAATTTATCAATTTTAAGATAATTATATTCAAAGTTTCAAATGAATTTCCATTTAAAATATTTCAAAATTTGTGGGTTGTTACACTCTCCCCCACTCAAAAAATTTCATCCTCGAAAAGGAATGAGACATGGAAAACAAAGAAGGATAAGGTAGGATAACGAATAATACCTGGAACAAACAATTCCGGATTCGAAGCACGAATGCTCTCTTCCGTTTCCCAAGTACAATCCCGATCATCAGTGCTCCATTACACTTTGACTAGGTTGATAGATTTTCTTCGTAGCTGCTTTGTACCTCTATCGATAATACGAAGTGGCTTCCTCTCGACAGTAAGGTTTGGCTCAACATCCAAACTCTCGAGAGCAGTAGGCTGGACAATCAAAGATGGATAATGAAAATACCAACGAAGATGCGAAACATGGAACACATTATGCACTCCCGAAAGTTTCTCAGGCAATTCCAAACGATAAGCTAAGGAACCAACTCTCTCTAAGATGCGAAAAGGACCAATAAACCTAGGAGCGAGCTTCCCTTTCCGTCCAAACCGAATCACATTTCTTAATGGAGAGACCTTAAGGAAAACCTGATCGCCAATAGAAAACTCCAAACTCCTCCTACGCCTGTCAGCATACTTCTTCTGTCTATCCTGAGCAATCCTCATCTTTCTCCTAATCTCCTCAACCTTCTCAGATGCTTCTAGAATCATATTGGGACCAAGAACCAAACGATTACCGGATTCAATCCAACAAGACGGAGATTTGCAGGGGCGTCCATAAAGAGCAGCAAATGGAGCCATTGCGATATTAGCCTGAATTTTTAAGAGATGGAATAAGATAAATAAATGTTTAAGACAACCTTAAATAGATATTTGATATTATACCTGATAACTATTTTTATAGGTGAATTCAACGAGATGGAGATGATCTTCCCAAGATCCTCCATAATCAAGGACACAAGCACGAAGAAGATCTTCTAAAATCTGATTTACCCTTTCTGTTTGACCGTCGGTCTACGGATGGTAAGTAGTGCTCAGATTCAGGCGGGTACCTAAAGATTCCTGAAAAGCTTTCCAAAATTGACTGGTGAAGATGGGATCTCTATCACAAACAATACTGACCGGAACACCATGAAGACGAACAATCTCTCTCATATAAATCTCAGCTAAACTAGAAGCAGAACGGTTAGACCTAACCGGAATGAAATGAGCCGACTTAGTCAATCTATCCACAATAACCCAAATACTTTCATTACCTCTCCTAGTCCTTGGTAATCCATCAATAAAATCCATAGAAACTTGTTCCCTTTTCCAATTGGGAATCTCAAGGGGTTGCAATAATCCAGCGGTCTTCTGATGATCAGCCTTAAACTGCTGACAAGTCGCACATCTACTGACAAAATGGGAGATATCACGCTTCATACCCCTCCACCAATACAGCTTCTTCATATCATGGTACATCTTCGTCACACCCGGATGAATAGAAAGTCTGGACCGATGATTTTCCCGAAGTAACTCTTGCCTCAATCCATCGACATTCGGGACACAAATCCGATTATTAATCCTCAAAATCCCTTTATCATCGATCTGAGCTCCACTACCATCTTGGCTACTACCACCAACCCTGCTACGAACATTTTCCTTAATAAGCCTAATTATCCTATCTTCATCCTGCTTAGCAATAATACGATCCATAAGAGGGGAAGAAACTACAAGCTGACATAACATCGCCTTCTTTCGACTCAAAGCATCGGCTACAACATTAGCTTTCCCGGGCGTATAGTTGATGTCAAGGTCATAAGAAGCAAGGAACTCTAGCCACCTAACTTGCCTCAAATTCAAGTCCTTCTGGGTGAAAATATATTTCAAAGACTTATGATCCGTAAAGAGCTCAAACTTAGTTCCCAATAGATGATGTCTCCAAAGCTTCAAAGCAAAAACTACGACAAGCAATTCCAAATCATGGGCTGCATAATTGGCTTCATGAGTCTTCAACAGACGACTGGCATAAGCGATAACCTTCCCATCCTGCATCAGAATGGCTCCCAAACCTTCACGACTAGCATCAGTGTATACCGTTAATCCCTCATTTCCATTTGGAACGGTAAGAACTGGCACGGAAGTAAGCTTGCGCTTCAACTCATTGAATGCAGCTTCACACTTATCATTCCATCTAAACTTAGCATTCTTACGAGTTAGAGCGGTGAGAGGTGCGGCAATCTGAGAAAAATTCTCAATGAATCTCCAATAATAACCGGCAAGGCCCAGAAAACTACGGATATCAGATGGAGTCCTAGGAGTTTCCCAATTATTGATCGCAGCGATCTTAACTGGATCAATGGAAACTCCATTAGCAGAAAGAATATGTCCAAGAAATCGGACTTCATCTTTCTAGAAATTGCATTTCGAGAATTTGGCTTTCAACCGATGACTTCTGAGAGTCCCCAGAACAAAGCTCAAATGAGATTCATGCTCCTCCTCTGACTTAGAGAAAACATGGATATCATCGATGAAGACTAGAACAAACTTATTAAGAACATCATGGAAAACCTGGTTCATAAGGTCGACAAAGAAAGTTGGGGCATTAGTCAAACCAAAAGGCATAACTAACCACTCAAAGAAACCATACTCAGAACGGAAAGAGGTTTTGGAAATACTTTCCTCAGTAATTCTGAGCTAGTGGAAACCGGTGGCAAGATCAAGCTGAGAGAATACAGTAGCTCCATAAAGATGATCGAACATATCATTAATACGAGGCATTGGATATCTGTTTTTCATAGTGAGCTTGTTCACCTCCCTATAATCAACACACGTCCTCAAAGAACCATCGGACTTTGTGACAAAAACCACCGCTGCTCCCCATTCGAAATGACTAGGTCTGATCAAACCTTTGGAGAACAAGTCTTCAATTTGCTTCCTCAACTCAACCTTCTCACGGGGTGCCATTCTTCTAGGTGGAAGAACTACAGGTCGAGCTCTAGGAATGAGGTCAATACAGAATTCAATTTCCCGTTTAGGATGTAAAGAAGTGACTTCACCAAATACATCGGAATAAAGTTTGACCACAGGGGTAGAATCAAGATCACTAGGGGAAGAATCAAGAGAATAGATAAAACTGCTTGCATACTCCTAAGGCATGCGACACTGAATCACCAAAGGATCACCCTTATCACCAACAAGAGAAATGGTTCGGGCATTACAAGAAATAACAGCTTCATGATTCTTCAGCCAATCTCCTCCAAGCAATATATCAAAAGCATCGAAACCAAGAACATAGAAATCACCAGAAAAACGATAGCCAGAATGGAAGAGTTTCACATTATTACAAATCCTACTAAGGTTTGCGGGACCACCAATAGGATTAGTAACACACAAAGGTTCGGTTGCAAATTAGGAGAAAGGATATGCTCAAACTTATCACAAAGGTCCATAGAAATGAAACTAGGCGAATGGTAAATCTAATGGGTGCAACTAGTGCTAGAACTAGGGCAACACCACGACCCTGACCTTTGGCATTCCTACGATTCATCCTGGAAATTCAAGAATGAATTTTAGGACAAAGATAAAGGAAAGAGATAAAAGACAAGATTCAAACTAGAATGGGAATCCTAATCAAAAAATTCTATTAACAAGGTGGATTCGAAAAGAAGGAAATTCTAAGAAAATTAGATATCAAAACAAGAAAAAAATTTATATCCAAAATAATCCTTTAAAATCATTTGAAAATCAATTTATACTTAAAAATACGTTCTCTTGCAAAGAATGATTCTAAGATTGATTTTACTCATTCTAGGGTATTTCTACCCTATCTCTAATGAGTTTTTGCCCCGTAGGCTAAGGTTTGCCTAAAACTAAAGCTCTGATACCAACTGTAACATCCCGCCGTTTTGGACCATTCAAATCGACAATAAAACAACATATGTCAGACTTGAATAATTCAAAACAATAGGTTGTTAATTAAATTTGGGGCAAATAAAATCAATCACAGAATCACAGACGAAGAATATCAGAATAACTCGCAGCGGAATAAAATAAACATAGGAGTTCATGAAGCTCCTAGATACATAGTCTCAAACTAATACATAATACCCAAGTCAGAAAACAAATACAACGGAAAGTTTAGATACATAAGTTCTCTACTACAAAAGCAAAAGCTGAGTGGAAATAACTGGAATGGAAATATTAGGTAGACGGCTAAATCTTCGACGGATCTCTAGCTCCAAAAAGGATGAAACCAAAGCTGTGAAACTCAGGCTGACCCGAGCGTAAAGTAAAACACAAAACACTCGAGTCAGGACATACATACTTATAAAATGTAAATCAACTCAAATGAACTGTAAAAGAAATGCATCAGTAGAATTCTTGGGATCACCCATCCTTTAAGGATCTGTTAACTATCTACTATGCAGTAATATACGCTATTATAATAATGTCTAAAATAAAGTAAACTATTAAAATAGCATTAAGGCGTTACATTTTTCCCCTTAACACATTTTTATTTCCCATAGTCTATACAGTACCGTAATCCCACCCGTATTGGGGGCCGTCAAAGGGCACTCCATAGGTATGGTACAAACCAAACTCGTAGAAGGCGCGCTAGGGTAGGTGACACGGCACAACTAGGCAATGCCAGGGTAGATATACCAACTACACTTTCGGACTGTTGGTAACGCATAGCCGCAACTACCAACCAACTCGATCCACACTCTCGAATCAAAGGTGCGCACCAAATCAATCACAAAGTAATAGAATGGCTAACGATGAAGTGTGTCCGATTAGAGGAGCCACCTCCTTGGCCCGTCGATTGCTCCTGTTTTAGCCACCTTATGCTAACTCACGGGAGTTAGGTCCACGTAAATATACCTTTAGGATCGTCGCCACCATCCTACTTCATTCTGGAATCTCCACCGCGTACACAGTTGTTAAACTGGTTTTCGGTATCAATAGAGAGTATGCCCATATCCGATCCCGGTCTCTTTAACAACTAAACGTTATTATAACCCATGGTTATTCAATTTCAAATGGTTTATATTTCATATCACACATATTCCTTTCAAAGACCATATAAATTCCATATCATTATTCTTTAAAATATTATTCATTTTTCCAAAGTTGTAACACTTCCAAATTCATTTAATTTTAACCCCTTTGACTTAAAAATTTAGAGATCATAGCACTTAAAAATGTAACCTTTAGAACCATACATTCGGAACCATAACCTTTTAGAAAATTTTGTAGCATTCAGGAAATGTCACTTTTAAGAAAATGCAGCAGTACAGAAATGCTACTGTAAGAATTCGAAGCAGTGCAGAAATGCTACTGTCAGAATTCTCAACGGTGCAGAATTTTTATTGTAAGAATCCGCAGCAGTGCAGAATTGTTACAGTAAGGAAATCGCAGCAGTTTTGAATTGTTACCGTAAGAAATCGCAGTAGTTTTGAATTGTTACCATAATGCTTCCTACTACAATAGTTTATAAAAAATCAAATGGTACATAAATTTGCGGTTTCTATCAGAGTCATTATATCATTCCTATTATATTACTCAAATTTTAGCTATTTGGTCATTAAAGAAACCACACCTTTAGTAAAATAACTTTGTTACTAAAATATCAAATTTTAAAGCAGAAATCCTTATGCCAAGTTAAAAGTATTTTAACTTACCCTTTATTTTCTTTCAGTAAATAACATTTTATCATTTTTATTACTATTACATAAATTGAAACTTACAATTTATAAGTTAGAATAAAATTCCATTATTAGGTCAAATCGGATTATTAAATTTTAATTAACCTTCATACTGTAAATTAGATTCCAAAACTTTACATTTCCAACTATTTATTTCTGACGCAGCGGATTACACAAAAAACAATGTAGATCGATGAAAGTCGCAATCGGTGGATTGATGAATACTGAAATGCCCAAATTCGTTGATCCGAAGATACCGAATTCTAGCTATCCCGAACACGTTGATCGCGCACGATACTGAGTTCAAGGATATGCGATTCTTCGCACGTTGATCTAGCGCACTAGATTCCGTGAATCAGCTTCTGCAGTCGTTGAATCGAGCGTACTCGATTAACCGAAAGAGGAGATAGGAGATTACACTCAACTACCAATTTGGCGAAAGCACAAAGCTAACAAAACAAGAGTTTTATTTCAAATCAACTAAACTATTACAAATGGCACCACCGGCCTATTTATAGAAGTTACAACTCACGCAAAACAAAAATGTACAACACATGAGTCGTCGTCGACTTAACAACCACGACCTAAAAGTAGTCGACTTAAAGACCAGACGACTTACGACTTACTATAGGTCGGCAACGACCTAACCATACAAACGACTTAACAGCATTACAAGATAACAACTACAACTTACAAGCGACCTAAAACAGACAGTGTAACGACCTATAATACAAACGACTTACGACTTATAAAAGATGCGACCTACGACTTAGTATAAGTCGGTAACGACTTATCAGCAGCTTCGTCATACGACTTAACCAGTACATGCGACTCAAAAACAACAGCAGTGAACGGTCTAAGAAATCAACAGCAGGGATTAAGTCGGCAGAAAAGATCCACGGCCTCTATCTTCAACGACTTATCTCTTGACTCGTTAGGTCGTTCACGACCTAACACTTCACCAATTTGCTCTGCCTTTTCACTGCGTAAATCGATAGGTCGTTCAGGCGACTTAAGGGACTCGTTAACTCGCAAGTCTTCACTAAGTCGTTGCCGAGTTACACTAGGTCGTTGATGCAACTTAAAGGACCCGTTAGGTCGTGTACGACCTATCACTTCACCAGTTGGGACGACCTTATCGCTGCATAACTCGGTAAGCTTTTGCTTGTTAACTCGTAGGTCTTCATTAAGTCGTTGGGGTGACTTAAAAGCTTCGTTAGGTCGGTCCCGAGTTACGAACTCGTTAAGTCGGTCACGACTTAGTACTTGGCCTGCATCATCCTCCCCTGGTTGAGAAAAATTCGTCCTCGAATTTGCGCCATCCTCTTCCACCATAAGTTCATCCCCATGATATGGTATGAGATGTTTAACATTGAACACATCGGAAGTATACACATCCTCTGGCAGCCTCAATTTATAAGCGTTTGCATTGATCTTCTTCAAAATTCTTATTGGACCAATCTTCCGTGCTTTCAATTTATTGTATGATCCCACCGGAAAACGGTCCTTTGTTAACACTGCAGATCGTTTGTACTTCTCATTTGCCTTTTCCAATCGTTCTTGAATGATTTTATGACACTCTGTCAATCCTTCAACAAAATCAGCAGCTCGCTTGACTGTCTTCTTTGGTTGTGGTATCACCGTTAAATCCAACGGTCCCCTTGGCAAACTCGAATATACAATCTGAAATGGACTGAAACCCGTACTACGGTTCACAGCATGATTATGAGCAAACTCCGCTTGACATAACTTTACATCCCAACTCTTCAGATTGTCTTGCACAAGACATCTCAACAAATTTCCCAATGATCTGTTCACAACCTCGGTCTGTCCATCCGTTTGCGGATGATAAGCGCTGCTAAAGTTCAACTTTGTTCCCACCATCTTCCACAAACTTAGCCAAAAATGACTTAGAAAATGATTATCCCTATCTAACACAATAGATTCTGGCAATCCATGAAGTCGATATATCTCCTTGAAAAATAATTGAGCAACATGAACAGCATCCGCCGTCTTCTTACAAGCAATAAAATGTGCCATTTTCGAAAATCGGTCAACCACCACATAAATGGAATCATTACCACGTTGCGTTCTCGGCAACCCCAACATAATGTCCATACTCACATCAACCCATGGTTTAGTTGGTACAGGTAACGGTATATATAATCCAGCGTTGGTCGCAGTTCCTTTCGAAACCTGACAGATATGACATCTCTCCACAAACCTTTCTACTTCTTTCCTCATCGATGGCCAAAAGTAAGATTGTGAAATTAACTGTAATGTACGGTCTCTCCCAACATGTCCTTCTTCATGTAGCTCTTTTACAATCTTCATTCTCAAACTACAATCAGGTATGCACAATTGATTTCCTTTGAACAGAAAACCATCTATCATCATAAACTCATCCGTCTCTCCCTCCTTGACTTTATCAACAAACTTTGCAAAGTAAGGATCATCGACAAATAATTCTGGCAACGTATCAAACCCCGCCACTTCCACCTTCATTGTTGTTATCAAATGATTTCTTCTGCTCAACGCATCAGCCACACGATTCGTCACTCCTGACTTGTGTTTAACAACAAAAGTAAACTGCTGTAGATATGCAATCCATGATGCATGTCTCGCTGAAATCTTGTCTTGCCCTTGTAAATGCTTCAATGCCTCGTGATCAGTGTAAAGAACAAACTCTTTTTGAAATAGATAATGTCTCCAATGTTTAATAGCTTGCACAACAGCATAAAATTCCACATCATATGTACTGTATCTCATCTTTGCTCCTGATAACTTCTCACTAAAATATGCAATAGGACGTCCCCTCTGACTCAACACTCCTCCAATCCCAACCTTTGATGCATCAGTGTGTAGCTCAAACAACAATTGAAAATCTGGTAATACTAGAATTGGTGCAGACGTCAGCAACTCCTTGATCTTCCCAAAAGCATCCCCTGCTTCCTTTGACCATGAAAACTTTTTACCCTTCATACAATCAGTCACAGGTGCCATCACACTACTAAAGTGTGGAATAAATCTTCGATAGAATGAAGCCAACCCATGAAAACTCCGAACCTCTGTTATCGTTTTGGGCTGTAGCCAATCTTTAATCGCCTCTACTTTACTCCGATCCACCCGTATCCCTTCCTCTAATACAACATACCCCAGAAATAAAACACTATGCGTCATGAACACGCATTTCTTCGTTGCAGCATAAAATTATTCTTGTCGCAGTACCATCAGCACTTCTCTCAGATGATTCAAATGTTCCTCTGGACTTCCACTATATATCAGAATATCATCGAAATACACCACCACAAACTTCCCAATGAATGGTCTAAAAATTTGATTCATCACCCGCATAAATGTACTTGGCACATTTGATAAGCCAAATGGCATTACCAACCATTCATATAGACCCTCCCTGGTTTTAAAAGCAGTCTTCCACTCATCACCTGGCCTGATACGAATCTGATGATATCCGCTCTTCAAATCAATCTTCGAAAAGATAGTAGCTCCGCTTAATTGATCTAGCAAGTCATCCAACCTCGGCATTGGAAATCTTTATCTCACAGTAATCTTATTCAATGCTCGACTGTCAGTGCACATTCTCCATGTCCCGTCCTTCTTTGGTACTAACAAAGCTGGCACAGCACACGGACTCAAGCTTTCCTGCACACGCCCCTGTTCAAGCAATTCTTCCACTTGCCTCCTCAATTCTTCATGTTCCTTCGGACTCATTCGATAATGTGGTCTATGTGTCAACATTGCTCCCGAAACTAAATCAATTTGATGTTGAATGTCTCTTAGTGGCGGTAACTCCTTCGGTAACTCATCTGGAAATACATCCTCAAATTCTTTCAAAACTGGCTTTGCTTCTTCTGGAATTTCAACCTCTTCACTGCTCTCTCGCCCAATTAACAAGAATACTTCCGGCTCTTCCTCAACTTCCTTAACAAACTCTTTCAACGATAATAATGTTTTCAGCTCTTCAATCTCTTCTGATTTACTCTCTTCTTGTTGTCTCTTCTTTGGAACTAAGATAATCTTCGTACCTTCAAACATAAAACTGTAGCTATTGGTCCGACCGTCATGCTGTACTGCTCGATCATACTGCCATGGTCTTCCCAAAAGTAAGTGACAAACATCCATCTCTACTACATCACACCAGATCTCATCTTTGTATTTCTTTCCAATAGAGAATGGAACACGAACTCTTCTATCCACTTTCACTTCTCCTCCTTTTCTCAACCAGGCTAACTTGTATGGATTCGGATGCTTCTCTGTCTTCAACTTCAATTTTGTTACAGCCTCGGTTGAAATGATATTGTCACAGCTTCTTGCGTCAATCACAAATTTACACACCTTCCCCAGTATAGTGCATGTCGACTGAAAGATATTACTCCTCAACCAACTAGCTTCTTCCTGCTTCGGTGTCAAACACGATCTCCTCAGCATTAGATTACAACCTTCATCTCCTGACGCAATATCCTGTTCATCCTCCTCAACTGGACTAGAATATTCTCTATCACCATCCTCATCCTCAACTTCTGCAACCATGGTTCTCTTCTTGGGCTTTGGACACTCGTTGCTTTTATGACCCAATTCCTGACAATTGTAACATTTGAAACCATTGTTAACCTTTGCCTTCTCAGCCTCCTTCACCACTGGTCTACTGATAGGTTAAGAAACATTAGAACTCCCACTAACACCCTTCGCTTGATTGTTGGAATTAATAAACACACCACCTCCTCGTCTTCCCTGTTACTCCCAAGCCAACGCCTTCTGGTGTGCTTCCGCTACAGATCTGGGATCAAACATGTTAACCATATCCTGAATCTGCATTCGCAACCCCCCCAACAAATCTAGCTGTCAATTGTTCCTCTGTTTCCATAATATCATTCCTTGCAATCAGTTGATAAAATTCGTCAGCATAGTCATTCACAGATTTCGTTCCCTGTCTCAAGTTTTGCAACCTCTGATACATAAGCGACTGATAGTTATAAGGCAAGAATGTGGCTTTCATCATTTTCTTCATCTTTTCCCAAGATTCAATCTTTGACTTTCCCATCCGTTCACGAGTAAGTTTAGTTTGCTGCCACCATTCTAAAGCTCTACCCCTCAACCTTGTAGCAACCAACTTCACTCTTCGATGTTCTGGAACTTCCTTGAAATCAAAAATCTCTTCAACAGTAGACAACCAGTCCAAAACCTCTTCAGCTTGCATCCCTCCTTTGAATTCTGGTATTTCAGTCTTCATCCCAATTCCCACTTGTGATCATACTCCGACTGATTTCTTCCTTGTCCACGTCCTTGTCCATGAACACTACCACTGTCATACTCTTCTTCAAAATCAGATGTATATCGATGTCGATCCTGACCACCAACATCTCTACTACCATCACGTCTTCTTCCAACATCCCTTCTATCGACATTCCTCCGTTCTCGATCATTCACGTTCCTCCCATGTCTTTGATCATCATCAACACTTCTATCTCGATTGGACTGTGGTGACACTCTACTTCCCCCATGGTTGGATTTAGGTGAAACCCTTCTCCGATTTTGATTCATCTCTAACATCATTTTCTCTAATCGTCTAATTCCTTCATTAAGCTTCTCACTAAAGTTTTCATTAATTCGTTGCTCCATCTTGTAACGACCCTAGATTTTAATTTAATTTAAATTGATAATTAAATGAATTTTTGAATTTAAATTTGTAAAATTGATTATAAATGGAACGAGTTTCCCCGATTCAACTCGAAAAATATATACAGTCATTAGGATTTGAATTTAAATTGTAAATAAATGGTTAATAATAATTTGGATAAGAGTTATAAATAGAAATAAATAAATAAGAGATGAACTATAAAAAAATAAAAGTAACACTTAAATAAAATCTAACGACAAATTTAAATAGGAATTTGATTATAAAATAATATGTACACATTAAATTTTTAATAAATGAGGTTGTATGTAAACAACAAGATCACTTCACCCATGCCTTAGTACAAACAACATTATAACATATTGTACAAACAATAACCATAATAACTTTATATATGTACACTTAAACAAAACCAAGGCAAACAAAAGTATGTGACCAGACAAAAGCAAAAACAAATACAAAGATCAGTTTGAATCAAAGCTGGCAGAAGAAAAATAAGCAAAGGAGATAGGCTTGCAGGCTGAGAAAAGAAATGACAACAAAGCAATTAATGCAGCCACCACAATGAAATCTTCAGCCCCCATTCGTTTGAAATATCCCTGTATTGTTGTACAAAACAAATACAAATATCCCTTACAATGTACCAATATTATTATCACCCTGTAACCCAATTTTTATATATCAAGCCTTTCCATCTTAGTCTTATTCATTCGAAGCTAAGAGAAGAAAAAAAAATGTCTGAAGCAAACCTCACTTTAAACAACAAATACTTCAACTTGAACAGTCCTAAACAACAATTCAAACCAGAAGATCAAGTGAAGCTTCAACTTGCAATTTCAAAAGCCTGTTCATTAGAAAATTCTGTTTTATTCTGGAAAAAAACAAGGAGAGCAAACTCTGTTCTTTTTGACTAAGAGAGTAAACATCAAGTTTTAAAATTTTGAGTTTAATTAAATCAGTAAAGGTGAATCGTGATCCATTTGTGATATGATATTATACCTGTTTGAATTTTGAATATCATTCTGTGCATATAGATTACTCTGTATATTGGTTGTCTCTGTTATGAATTACAGGGATTGATATTCATTCAAACTCAAATTTGCTTTCAACTGATCATTGTAAACTTTAAGTTTTCAGTTAGTCAAGAAGTTTAAATCTTAATTAAGATTTTTAAAAAAACTGATTTAAACCCTGATCGTAAAGTATACACTGTAACTTCATTTTACAGGTAACTAAGTAGGAATTGAATAAAAATTGATTGATGTAAAATAATAATTCAAGTTCATAGTTTGAATTCTTACTGCAAAACATGATTTTTAAAACAAAAACGAAGAATTTTAACTGCATATTCAAAGAGCGGTTTGTGGTTGAACAAAAATCGTATTTCTTTCAATTTCTAGTGTTGGATAAATAATAAATTCTGAAACTTTAATTGAAGCAAGTACATAAGATTGTGATCTCAAGAAAAATATACAATAAATTTTCTATTATGTGAGGTTTGGATACGAGATCATGGTAGGGTTTTAGTTAGAGTTTTTGAAAGTGTCAGTAAAGTGACGAGTTCGTCATCTTTGTGCGATCGAGCTTCATGCGATTTAGGAGGGTGGAAGCTTGATGGGTGACGATGCCATGGCCGGAAGCGCAAGTTTTCAAGTGATCAGAGGAGTGGCAGCGAGATCGATTTGTGGGTTATGATGGGTTCGAGCTTCTCGAATTTTTCTCGTTTTCGATTGGGTACGCAATCGAGTTGGATAATGATATGAGATTAATGTGGTGATAAATCGCGACGTGATGGAGACCTCGTCATTCGCCAGAGCACCGGCGCCGCCGCATGCACGTGCACGCGATGTCAGTTGGTATTGGTAATGGTTGTTGAGTTTGGGAAGATGAAGGTGGCTCGGGTCACAGCTCGAAGTCAGGGCATGTTCTTCTCGAAGGAGTTGAAAAAAATGAGTAACCCGAAGTGGAGCTCGGGTTTGTGGGTGACTTTCTCGAAGCGGGGGAGGCGTGACTCGAAGCATTTATCTTTGCCTCGGGTAAATTTAAACAGGGTATAGGATTTTTGTAACCTGATAGAAATTTGAATTTAAACCAAATTTAAATAAAATTTAAATTGTGAGTTAGATTTAAACAAAGTTTAAATCTAGTATGGAGTTTAGATTCAAATAAACATTTGAATCTTAAAGTTTAAAATGAAGTTTGATTTTTGAATTAAAGTTTAAAATCAAAGTTAAATCAAATTAGTTTGTGGGTAAATAAATTATTAACTTGTTTAAACTTTTAAAGTATTTGAAAGGTTAAAAAGGAATGTGAATTTAAACGGGATTTTTGACTTGTAAAGAAAGAACTTAGACCAGTTGAATCAAATTTGGAAATATGGAACTAAATCTAAATTTGATTGAGTTTTGGGATAATTTATTTATTTAATAAAGTAATTAAAGAACATTTAATTCCACTTATGGATGTTTGGATTTCGTTGAATGGTTGATTTGTTTGATATCCCTGATATATGATGCTTTGTGATACATCCTGATTTATGTTGTGATTTGTAATTTACTTATCTGCGATATATATATCTGTGATTTCTGTTTCTTTGATATATACTGCTATGTGAATATGAAACCCTTAGCCCGTAAAACGGCATTTAAACTTCGATGCGACAGGGAGTCGGATTCCAGTTGGTTATCCGAAACCCACATTGAATTGTAATTGTGAATCTTTGTGACTGATAAATTTATTTTATCTATGAATCTGTGAATAAAGATAAGCATTGTGGATTATACCGCTTATTGATATTGATATATCTGTGATGATTGAATGATGTTGCACTATTGTGTGTGAAACCCCTGGACCACACTCTTACACACACAAATATGGATTTCACGTGGAAATCGGTTAAGCCACAGATAATTTAAATTCAATGTTTTTGAAATTGAAATTTTAATTTCAATTGATTTTGAAATTGGAAATTGGGGTTTAATATGAAAATCTTTTGAAATGGAATTTCAAAGATAAAAGTTATTTCGAATAACTTAATCGAGTTTTGAAAATTTAAATAATTTGATTTAAATTTGAATTCAAGTTTGAAATTGAATTCTGTGATTTGAAACTAGGGATTAAAGATGCTGTATAAGTTATATATGGGTTAAACCATTTTAAAAGTATTGATTTGAGAATTTGAATTTAATTCAAGGGTTTTAACTCGTGTAAATATAACTGGATTTTTCCGAAACGAAAACTATTTGTTTTCAAATAGTAAAAGCTTTCACATAAGTAATGAACTTCCAATTCATGTTGAAAGGTTTCAAGTTTGAAATGGAATTGAAATGTTTTGAAAACTATGAAATGAGTCTTTGATTTCAAAGATAAGACGAGTTAACTCAACTTGAAATAGAATTGTTTTGAAAGGCTATGAATGAATATTTGGAAACGAGTTTTGAAAGCTATAAGTTAAATCTGGATTTAAAGATTTAACGATTAAACCTATTCAATTGAAATGGAAATTGTTTTGAAATCCATGAATGGATCTTTGTGAATGGGGTTAACTTTGTGAATTGAATCCTTTTGTTTAAAAGATTAAAAGTGTGGAAATTGTTTAAACCATTGAAGGTTTTTGAAATGAATCTTTTTGTTTAAAAGATTGGAAATGGTAAATTGTTTTAACCATTCGAATGAAAAGTTATGGGCTTTAAGCCGTGATTTAATTGACACCCCAGTATCCATATGATTTTTAATTGCGCTCGTTATTCGGTTTAGCCGGGGAAGGACCTTTGTGTCATATAACCCATTCCGAATAGTGATACGACGATATGGATAGCATTTGAAGACCGGTGGTGAAGACCGGGTATTTGCGAGAGCAATAGGATGACCTATCGATTGTCTCTGCACTGAGTAGCGCCCGGTATAGAGATTCCCTAAGTGATGGGAAGTCCGATCGAGATTGTGAATACCCGGATTTGCAAGTGATTTTTCGGAAGTGCCTTCGGTTCTGTTCGAACCCGGAACAGACTTGTATGGATGTGTGTCTGACGTTACACTTTGAGATGTAAAGCTGGTTTCTATCAAATACAATTTTGTTGGTGGCGGAGAATTTATTCTCTTAGCTTAACACCCTTCTCTGAGACGTACGAGCTCAGAGGTTATGTAGTTGATGGTTACTAGTGATACATTCCCAATTTGGTAATGTGGCATACGAAGTGCTGTTGATCATTGTTGGTCAAAGCGTTGCTTTGTGAAAAAGCGTGGCTTTGTGAAAAAGCGAGGCTTTGTGAAAAAGCGTGGCTTTGTGAAAAAGCGTAGTGTATGTGGACGAGACTTCGTCGAGCCTCACAACCCGGTAATGGTCGAAACAGGAATGTTGCGACAAAGGTTTGTAGGGGTAGCGCCCCTAGGGTATGACATTTTCTTCTGGATAAACGGTGATATCATGGTATGGAGCCAAGATATTTTACCTATGTTGATTATATTTTGTGGCTGTTGCTTTGCGATTGAGGATCCTCGGGTAAAGGTCGGTGATGACCGGGGGATGACATGACTCGTGTGTTAGTTACCTAGTTACAACTGTACAGCGTGAGGTAGCGTCAGTGTGTTAGTTACCTAGTTACAGCTGTACAGCGTGAGGTAGCGTCGGCCTTTTGTTTGCAGAGATCCGGTTAGGTTCTCGGGGCGTCTTTCCAGAGGCGTTTCTATTTCGGTGTAAGGAAGTTCCTTAGCCTGATCATTTGTTGGAAATCCAAAGAAACAATACGAACCCTGTACGTTTTTAGTTGTATAACCTTCCATGGAATGTGGCGGTAACCTGTCATTGAACATGGTAGCTATAGTAGGCATACGATGAAATGTTGTATGCTGGCTAAGATTAATATTATATTTTCGAAATGGTTTTTGACACTATGCACTAATGATAATAATATCGAATGATTTTGCGTAGTAAGCATTTTTGACTATCATAAGAAGAAATCTCCTCCAATTCTGCGATTGCATTGTGTGTGTGGTGGGAGGTCTTATGGTAGTTTCATTTTCCAAAAGCATTGCGGGTTTCAATGTTTAAAATCCTTTGTTGTTTGTTTAAAGATAAACTGCTTTTGTTTGCTCACACCAGTCCCACGACTGACCTGGAGTTTATTGTTCCCTTCCTAAACTTTGGGTGTCCACTATTTCCACACGGGCAGTCTAGAGTTGGGTTTTCTCAGATATTCAGGTTGAGTAGACTATCTGGAGCTAGTTCAGTTCTTGGAGTTCATGGATTGACGTTGCTTATTTTGGAGCATTCTATTGGAGACATTCTATCCGCTGCTGGTGTTATCTATTTTCTTTCCCCTACTATTTCTTGTATCATATCTCTGATGTATATTGATATTCATTGTATCACTATGTTGTATCAGATATTGTATCAGTGTTGTATATTAATGATATTATTCATTTCTTCCGCTGTGTTGTTTACTTAATGTTGTTATAAGCTCCGGCGACTTGGATTTGAACGGTCGAATCTACGGCATTCGAGTACGATGTAAAGTATGGATGTCGATTTTCGAGCGCGAAAATCTAAGATCGTTACATTTGGTATCAGAGCTGAAGGTTGAACTTTAGCTCAGGAGTATAACACATTAAGTAGCTCATTAGAGATAGGGTGAAGTATACCCTAGAATGAGTATTCCTCAGATATCCGTTCGAACGCCTCAATAAATTCTCTTGCTATCCACTGATAGTGAGTATGAGTGCAAGAAGAGGACGAGATAGGGGACAGGGGAGTACGACCATAAATGGTAAATACCCTGCGACAGTGGAAACAACTTTCTTATCAATCTCCTTTGATTCGGTTCCAAATTCTTTTGATTACTTCGTACCAGCTACAAGAAGAAGTTTCGGTGCGATGATGGCCCTACGAATCGTTGTAGGAAATTTCTACTTCGTATCTTGTGTTTGAGGAATTATAGAAGATCGAATCTGTCTATATCTGTGTTATTTTTCATGCCTGCGAATTTCGAGGACGAAATTCTTTTAAGGGGGGGAGTTTGTAACGACCCTAGATTTTAATTTAATTTAAATTGATAATTAAATGAATTTTTGAATTTAAATTTGTAAAATTGATTATAAATGGAACGAGTTTCCCCGATTCAACTCGAAAAATATATACAGTCATTAGGATTTGAATTTAAATTGTAAATAAATGGTTAATAATAATTTGGATAAGAGTTATAAATAGAAATAAATAAATAAGAGATGAACTATAAAAAAAATAAAAGTAACACTTAAATAAAATCTAACGACAAATTTAAATAGGAATTTGATTATAAAATAATATGTACACATTAAATTTTTAATAAATGAGGTTGTATGTAAACAACAAGATCACTTCACCCATGCCTTAGTACAAACAACATTATAACATATTGTACAAACAATAACCATAATAACTTTATATATGTACACTTAAACAAAACCAAGGCAAACAAAAGTATGTGACCAGACAAAAGCAAAAACAAATACAAAGATCAGTTTGAATCAAAGCTGGCAGAAGAAAAATAAGCAAAGGAGATAGGCTTGCAGGCTGAGAAAAGAAATGACAACAAAGCAATTAATGCAGCCACCACAATGAAATCTTCAGCCCCCATTCGTTTGAAATATCCCTGTATTGTTGTACAAAACAAATACAAATATCCCTTACATTGTACCAATATTATTATCACCCTGTAACCCAATTTTTATATATCAAGCCTTTCCATCTTAGTCTTATTCATTCGAAGCTAAGAGAAGAAAAAAAATGTCTGAAGCAAACCTCACTTTAAACAACAAATACTTCAACTTGAGCAGCCCTAAACAACAATTCAAACCAGAAGATCAAGTGAAGCTTCAACTTGCAATTTCAAAAGCCTGTTCATTAGAAAATTCTGTTTTATTCTGGAAAAAAACAAGGTGAGCAAACTCTGTTCTTTTCGACTAAGTGAGTAAACATCAAGTTTTAAAATTTTGAGTTTAATTAAATCAGTAAAGGTGATCCATTTGTGATATGATATTGTACCTGTTTGAATTTTGAATATCATTCTGTGCATATAGATTACTCTGTATATTGGTTGTCTCTGTTATGAATTACAGGGATTGATATTCATTCAAACTCAAATTTGCTTTCAACTGATCATTGTAAACTTTAAGTTTTCAGTTAGTCAAGAAGTTTAAATCTTAATTAAGATTTTTAAAAAAACTGATTTAAACCCTGATCGTAAAGTATACACTGTAACTTCATTTTACAGGTAACTAAGTAGGAATTGAATAAAAATTGATTGATGTAAAATAATAATTCAAGTTCATAGTTTGAATTCTTACTGCAAAACATGATTTTTAAAACAAAAACGAAGAATTTTAACTGCATATTCAAAGAGCGGTTTGTGGTTGAACAAAAATCGTATTTCTTTCAATTTCTAGTGTTGGATAAATAATAAATTCTGAAACTTGAATTGAAGCAAGTACATATGATTGTGATCTCAAGAAAAATATACAATAAATTTTCTATTGTGTGAGGTTTGGATACGAGATCATGGTAGGGTTATAGTTAGAGTTTTTGAACGTGTCAGTAAAGTGACGAGTTCGTCATCTTTGTGCGATCGAGCTTCATGCGATTTAGGAGGGTGGAAGCTTGATGGGTGACGATGCCATGGCCGGAAGCGCAAGTTTTCAAGTGATCGGAGGAGTGGCAGCGAGATCGATTTGTGGGTTATGATGGGTTCGAGCTTCTCGAATTTTTCTCGTTTTCGATTGGGTACGCGATCGAGTTGGATAATGATATGAAATTAATGTGGTGATAAATCGCGACGTGATGGAGACCTCGTCATTCGCCAGAGCACCGGCGCCGCCGCGTGCACGTGCACGCGATGTCAGTTGGTATCGGTGATGGTTGTTGAGTTTGGGAAGATGAAGGTGGCTCGAGTCACAGCTCAAAGTCAGGGCGTGTTCTTCTCGAAGGAGTTGAAAAAAATGAGTAACTCGAAGTGGAGCTCGGGTTTGTGGGTGATTTGCTCGAAGCGGGGGAGGCGTGACTCGAAGCAATTTTCTTTGCCTCGGGTAAATTTAAACAGGGTACAGGATTTTTGTAACCTGATGGAAATTTGAATTTAAACCAAATTTAAATAAAATTTAAATTGTGAGTTAGATTTAAACAAAGTTTAAATCTAGTATGGAGTTTAGATTCAAATAAACATTTGAATCTTAAAGTTTAAAATGAAGTTTGATTTTTAAATTAAAGTTTAAAATCAAAGTTAAATCAAATTAGTTTGTAGGTAAATAAATTATTAACTTGTTTAAACTTTTAAAGTATTTGAAAGGTTAAAAAGGAATGTGAATTTAAACGGGATTTTTGACTTGTAAAGAAAGAACTTAGACTAGTTGAATCAAATTTGGAAATCTGAAACTAAATCTAAATTTGATTGAGTTTTGGGATAATTTATTTATTTAATAAAGTAATTAAAGAACATTTAATTCCACTTATGGATGTTTGGATTTCGTTGAATGGTTGATTTGTTTGATATCCCTGATATATGATGCTTTGTGATACATCCTGATTTATGTTGTGATCTGTAATTTACTTATCTGCGATATATATATCTGTGATTTCTGTTTCTGTGATATATACTGCTATGTGAATATGAAACCCTTAGCCCGTAAAACGGCATTTAAACTTCGATGCGACAGGGAGTCGGATTCCAGTTGGTTATCCGAAACCCACATCGAATTGTAATTGTGAATTTTTGTGACCGATAAATTTATTTTATCTATGAATCTGTGAATGAAGATAAGCATTGTGGATTATACCGCTTATCGATATTGATATATCTGTGATGATTGAATGATGTTGCACTATTGTGTGTGAAACCCCTGGACCACACTCTTACACACACAAATATGGATTTCACGTGGAAATCGGTTAAGTCACAGATAATTTAAATTCCATGTTTTTGAAATTGAAATTTTAATTTCAATTGATTTTGAAATTGGAAATTGGGGTTTAATATGAAAATCTTTTGAAATGGAATTTCAAAGATAAAAGTTATTTCGAATAACTTAATCGAGTTTTGAAAATTTAAATAATTTGATTTAAATTTGAATTCAAGTTTGAAATTGAATTCTGTGATTTGAAACTAGGGATTAAAGATGCAATATAAGTTATATATGGGTTAAACCATTTTAAAAGTATCGATTTGAGAATTTGAATTTAATTCAAGGGTTTTAAATCGTGTAAATATAACTGGATTTTTCCGAATCGAAAACTATTTGTTTTCAAATAGTAAAAGCTTTCACATAAGTAATGAACTTCCAATTCGTGTTGAAAGGTTTCAAGTTTGAAATGGAATTGAAATGTTTTGAAAACTATGAAATGAGTCTTTGATTTCAAAGACCGGACGAGTTAATTCAACTTGAAATATAATTGTTTTGAAAGGCTATGAATGAATATTTGGAAACGAGTTTTGAAAGCTATAAGTTAAATCTGGATTTAAAGATTTAACGATTAAACCTATTCAATTGAAATGGAAATTGTTTTGAAATCCATGAATGGATCTTTGTGAATGGGGTTAACTTTGTGAATTGAATCTTTTTGTTTAAAAGATTAAAAGTGTGGAAATTGTTTAAACCATTGAAGGTTTTTGAAATGAATCTTTTTGTTTAAAAGATTGGAAATGGTAAATTGTTTTAACCATTCGAATGAAAAGTTTTGGGCTTTAAGCTATGATTTAATTGAGACCCCAGTATCCATATGATTTTTAATTGCACTCGTTATTCGGTTTAGCCGGGGAAGGACCTTTGTGTCATATAACCCATTCCGAATAGTGATACGACGATATGGATAGCATTTGAAGACCGGTGGTGAAGACCGGTGCTGAAGATCGGGTATTTGCGAGAGCGATAGGATGACCTATCGATTGTCTCTGCACCGAGTAGCGCTCGGCATAGAGATTCCCTAAGTGATGGGAAGTCCGATCGAGATTGTGAATACCCGGATTTGCAAGGGCTTTTTCGGAAGTGCCTTCGGTTCTGTTCGAACCCGGAACAGACTTGTATGGATGTGTGTCTGACGTTACACTTTGAGATGTAAAGCTGGTTTCTATCAAATACATTTCTGTTGGTGGCGGAGAATTTATTCTCTTAGCTTAACACCCTTCTCTGAGACCTACGAGCTCAGAGGTTATGTAGTTGATGGTTACTAGTGATACATTCCCAATTTGGTAATGTGGCATACGAAGTGCTGTTGATCATTGTTGGTCAAAGCGTTGCTTTGTGAAAAAGCGTTGCTTTGTGAAAAAGCGTGGCTTTGTGAAAAAGCGTGGCTTTGTGAAAAAGCGTAGAGTATGTGGAAGAGACTTCGTCGAGCCTCACAACCCGATAATGGTCGAAAGAGGAATGTTGCGACAAAGGTTTGTAGGGGTAGCGCCCCTAGGGTATGTCATTTCCTTCTAGATAAAAGGTGATATCATGGTATGGAGCCCAGATATTTTACCTATGTTGATTATATTTTTTGGTTGTTGCTTTGCGATTGAGGATCCTCGGATAAAGGTTGGTGATGACCGGGGGATGACATGACTCGTGTGTTAGTTACCTAGTTACAGCTGTACAGCGTGAGGTAGCGTCAGTGTGTTAGTTACCTAGTTACAGCTGTACAGCGTGAGGTAGCGTCGGCCTTTTGTTTGCAGAGATCCGGTTAGGTTCTCGGGGCGTCTTTGCAGAGGCGTTTCTATTTCGGTGTAAGGAAGTTCCTTAGCCTGATCATTTGTTGGAAATCCAAAGAAACAATACGAACCCTGTACGTTTTTAGTTGTATAACCTGCCATGGAATGTGGCGGTAACCTGTTATTGAACATGGTAGCTATAGTAGGCATACGATGAAATGTTGTATGCTGGCTAAGATTAATATTATATTTTCGAAATGGTTTTCGACACTATGCACTAATGATAATAATATCGAATGATTTTGCGTAGTAAGCATTTTTGACTATCATAAGAAGAAATCTCCTCCAATTCTGCGATTGCATTGTGTGTGTGGTGGGAGGTCTTATGGTAGTTTCATTTTTCAAAAGCATTGCGGGTTTCAATGTTTAAAATCCTTTGTTGTTTGTTTAAAGATAAACTGCTTTTGTTTGCTCACACCAGTCCCACGACTGACCTGGAGTTTATTGTTCCCTTCCTAACTCTGGGTGTCCACTATTTCCACACGGGCAGTCTAGAGTTGGGTTTTCTCAGATATTCAGGTTGAGTAGACTATCTGGAGCTAGTTCAGTTCTTGGAGTTCATGGATTGACGTTGCTTATTTTGGAGCATTCTATTGGAGACATTCTATCCGCTGTTGGTGTTATCTATTTTCTTTCTGCTGCTATTTCTTGTATCATATCTCTGATGTATATTGATATTCATTGTATCACTCTGTTGTATCAGATATTGTATCAGTGTTGTATATTAATGATATTATTCATTTCTTCCGCTGTGTTGTTTACTTAATGTTGTTATAAGCTCCGGCGACTCGGATTTGAACGGTCGAATCTACGGCATTCGAGTACGATGTAAAGTATGGATGTCGATTTTCGAGCGCGAAAATCTGAGATCATTACATTTGGTATCAGAGCTGAAGGTTGAACTTTAGCTCAGGAGTATAACACATTAAGTAGCTCATTAGAGATATGGTGAAGTATACCCTAGAATGAGTATTCCTCAGATATCCGTTCGAACACCTCAATAAATTCTCTTGCTATCCACTGATAGTGAGTATGAGTGCAAGAAGAGGACGAGATAGGGGACAGGGGAGTACGACCATAAATGGTAAATACCCTGCGACAGTGGAAACAACTTTCTTATCAATCTCCTTTGATTCGGTTTCAAATTCTTTTGATTACTTCGTACCAGCTACAAGAAGAAGTTTCGGTGCGATGATGGCCCTACGAATCGTTGTAGGAAATTTTTACTTCGTATCTTGTGTTTGAGGAATTATAGAAGATCGAATCTGTCTATATCTGTGTTATTTTTCATGCCTGCGAATTTCGAGGATGAAATTCTTTTAAGGGGGGAAGTTTGTAACGACCCTAGATTTTAATTTAATTTAAATTGATAATTAAATGAATTTTTGAATTTAAATTTGTAAAATTGATTATAAATGGAATGAGTTTCCCCGATTCAACTCGAAAAATATATACAGTCATTAGGATTTGAATTTAAATTGTAAATAAATGGTTAATAATAATTTGGATAAGAGTTATAAATAGAAATAAATAAATAAGAGATGAACTATAAAAAATAAAAGTAACACTTAAATAAAATCTAACGACAAATTTAAATAGGAATTTGATTATAAAATAATATGTACACATTAAATTTTTAATAAATGAGGTTGTATGTAAACAACAAGATCACTTCACCCATGCCTTAGTACAAACAACATTATAACATATTGTACAAACAATAACCATAATAACTTTATATATGTACACTTAAACAAAACCAAGGCAAACAAAAGTTTGTGACCAGACAAAAGCAAAAATAAATACAAAGATCAGTTTGAATCAAAGCTGGTAGAAGAAAAATAAGCAAAGGAGATAGGCTTGCAGGCTGAGAAAAGAAATGACAACAAAGCAATTAATGCAGCCACCACAATGAAATCTTCAGCCCCCATCCGTTTGAAATATCCCTGTATTGTAGTACAAAATAAATACAAATATCCCTTACATTGTACCAATATTATTATCACCCTGTAACCCAATTTTTATATATCAAGCCTTTCCATCTTAGTCTTATTCATTCGAAGCTAAGAGAAGAAAAAAAAATGTCTGAAGCAAACCTCACTTTAAACAACAAACACTTCAACTTGAACAGCCCTAAACAACAATTCAAACCAGAAGATCAAGTGAAGCTTCAACTTGCAATTTCAAAAGCCTGTTCATCAGAAAATTCTGTTTTATTCTGGAAAAAAACAAGGTGAGCAAACTCTGTTCTTTTCGACTAAGTGAGTAAACATCAATTTTTAAAATTTTGAGTTTAATTAAATCAGTAAAGGTGATCCATTTGTGATATGATATTGTACCTGTTTGAATTTTGAATATCATTCTGTGCATATAGATTACTCTGTATATTGGTTGTCTCTGTTATGAATTACAGGGATTGATATTCATTCAAACTCAAATTTGCTTTCAACTGATCATTGTAAACTTTAAGTTTTCAGTTAGTCAAGAAGTTTAAATCTTAATTAAGATTTAAAAAAAAACTTATTTAAACCCTGATCGTAAAGTATACACTGTAACTTCATTTTACAGGTAACTAAGTAGGAATTGAATAAAAATTGATTGATGTAAAATAATAATTCAAGTTCATAGTTTGAATTCTTACTGCAAAACATGATTTTTAAAACAAAAACGAAGAATTTTAACTGCATATTCAAAGAGCGGTTTGTGGTTGAACAAAAATCGGATTTCTTTCAATTTCTAGTGTTGGATAAATAATAAATTCTGAAACTTGAATTGAAGCAAGTACATATGATTGTGATCTCAAGAAAAAAATATAATAAATTTTCTATTGTGTGAGGTTTGGATACGAGATCATGGTAGGGTTTTAGTTAGAGTTTTTGAACGTGTCAGTAAAGTGACGAGTTCGTCATCTTTGTGCGATCGAGCTTCATGCGATTTAGGAGGGTGGAAGCTTGATGGGTGACGATGCCATGGCCGGAAGCGCAAGTTTTCAAGTTATCAGAGGAGTGGCAGCGAGATCGATTTGTGGGTTATGATGGGTTCGAGCTTCTCGAATTTTTCTCGTTTTCGATTGGGTACGCGATCGAGTTGGATAATGATATGAGATTAATGTGGTGATAAATCGCGACATGATGGAGACCTCATCATTCGCCAGAGCACCGACGCCGCCGCGTGCACGTGCACACGATGTCAGTTGGTATCGGTGATGGTTGTTTAGTTTGGGAAGATGAAGGTGGCTCGGGTCACAGCTCGAAGTCAGGGCGTGTTCTTCTCGAAGGAGTTGAAAAAAATGAGTAACTCGAAGTGGAGCTCGGGGTTGTGGGTGATTTGCTCAAAACAAGGGGAGGCGTGACTCGAAGCATTTTTCTTTGCCTCGGGTAAATTTAAACAGGGTACAGGATTTTTGTAACCTAATGGAAATTTGAATTTAAACCAAATTTAAATAAAATTTAAATTGTGAGTTAGATTTAAACAAAGTTTAAATCTAGTATGGAGTTTAGATTCAAATAAACATTTGAATCTTAAAGTTTAAAATGAAGTTTGATTTTTAAATTAAAGTTTAAAATCAAAGTTAAATCAAATTAGTTTGTGGGTAAATAAATTATTAACTTGTTTAAACTTTTAAAGTATTTGAAAGGTTAAAAAGGAATGTGAATTTAAACGGGATTTTTGACTTGTAAAGAAAGAACTTAGACCAGTTGAATCAAATTTGAAAATCTGGAACTAAATCTATATTTGATTGAGTTTTGGGATAATTTATTTATTTAATAAAGTAATTAAAGAACATTTAATTCCACTTATGGATGTTTGGATTTCATTGAATGGTTGATTTGTTTGATATCCCTGATATATGATGCTTTGTGATACATCCTGATTTATGTTGTGATCTGTAATCTACTTATCTGCGATATATATATCTATGATTTCTGTTTCTGTGATATATACTTCTATGTGAATATGAAACCCTTAGCCCGTAAAATGGCATTTAAACTTCGATGCGACAGGGAGTCGGATTCCAGTTGGTTATCCGAAACCCACATCGAATTGTAATTGTGAATCTTTGTGACTGATAAATTTATTTTATCTATGAATCTGTGAATGAAGATAAGCATTGTGGATTATACCTCTTATCGATATTGATATATCTGTGATGATTGAATGATGTTGCACTATTGTGTGTGAAAACCCTGGACCACACTCTTACACACACAAATATGGATTTCACATGGAAATCAGTTAAGTCACAGATATTTTAAATTCAATGTTTTTGAAATTGAAATTTTAATTTCAATTGATTTTGAAATTGGAAATTGGGGTTTAATATGAAAAGCTTTTGAAATGGAATTTCAAAGATAAAAGTTATTTCGAATAACTTAATCGAGTTTTGAAAATTTAAATAATTTGATTTAAATTTGAATTCAAGTTTGAAATTGAATTCTGTGATTTGAAACTAGGGATTAAAGATGCTGTATAAGTTATATATGGGTTAAACCATTTTAAAAGTATTGATTTGAGAATTTGAATTTAATTCAAGGGTTTTAACTCGTGTAAATATAACTGGATTTTTCTGAAACGAAAACTATTTGTTTTCAAATAGTAAAAGCTTTCACATAAGTAATGAACTTCCAATTCGTGTTGAAAGGTTTAAGTTTGAAATGGACTTGAAATGTTTTGAAAACTATGAAATGAGTCTTTGATTTCAAAGACCGGACGAGTTAATTCAACTTGAAATGGAATTGTTTTGAAAGGCTATGAATGAATATTTGGAAACGAGTTTTGAAAGCTATAAGTTAAATCTGGATTTAAAGATTTAATGATTAAACCTATTCAATTGAAATTGAAATTGTTTTGAAATCCATGAATGGATCTTTGTGAATTGAATCCTTTTGTTTAAAAGATTAAAAGTGTGGAAATTGTTTAAACCATTGAAGGTTTTTGAAATGAATCTTTTTGTTTAAAAGATTGGAAATGGTAAATTGTTTTAACCATTCGAATGAAAAGTTTTGGGCTTTAAGCCGTGATTTAATTGAGACCCCAGTATCCATATGATTTTTAATTGCGCTCGTTATTCGGTTTAGCCGGGGAAGGACCTTTGTGTCATATAACCCATTCCGAATAGTGATACGACGATATGGATAGCATTTGAAGACCGGTGGTGAAGACCGGGTATTTGCGAGAGCGATAGGATGACCTATCGATTGTCTCTGCACTGAGTAGCGCCCGGTATAGAGATTCCCTAAGTGATGGGAAGTCCGATCGAGATTGTGAATACCCGGATTTGCAAGTGCTTTTTCGGAAGTGCCTTCGGTTCTGTTCGAACCCGGAACAGACTTGTATGGATGTGTGTCTGACGTTACACTTTGAGATGTAAAGCTGGTTTCTATCAAATACATTTTTGTTGGTGGCGGAGAATTTATTCTCTTAGCTTAACACCCTTCTATGAGACGTACGAGCTCAGAGGTTATGTAGTTGATGGTTACTAGTGATACATTCCCAATTTGGTAATGTGGCATACGAAGTGCTGTTGATCATTGTTGGTCAAAGCGTTGCTTTGTGAAAAAGCGTGGCTTTGTGAAAAAGCGTAGTGTATGTGGACGAGACTTCGTCGAGCCTCACAACCCGGTAATGGTCGAAACAGGAATGTTGCGACAAAGGTTTGTAGGGGTAGCGCCCCTAGGGTATGTCATTTCCTTCTGGATAAAAGGTGATATCATGGTATGGAGCCCAGATATTTTACCTATGTTGATTATATTTTGTGGCTGTTGCTTTGCGATTGAGGATCCTCGGATAAAGGTCGGTGACGACCGGGGGATGACATGACTCGTGTGTTAGTTACCTAGTTACAGCTGTACAGCGTGAGGTAGCGTCAGTGTGTTAGTTACCTAGTTACAGCTGTACAGCGTGAGGTAGCGTCGGCCTTTTGTTTGCAGAGATCCGGTTAGGTTCTCGGGGCGTCTTTCTAGAGGCGTTTCTATTTCGGTGTAAGGAAGTTCCTTAGCCTGATCATTTGTTGGAGATCCAAATAAACAATACGAACCCTGTACGTTTTTAGTTGTATAACCTGCCATGGAATGTGGCGGTAACCTGTTATTGAACATGATAGCTATAGTAGGCATACGATGAAATGTTGTATGCTGGCTAAGATTAGTATTATATTTTCGAAATGGTTTTCGACACTATGCACTAATGATAATAATATCGAATGATTTTGCGTAGTAAGCATTTTTTACTATCATAAGAAGAAATCTCCTCCAATTCTGCGATTGCATTGTGTGTGTGGTGGGAGGTCTTATGGTAGTTTCATTTTCCAAAAGCATTGCGGGTTTCAATGTTTAAAATCCTTTGTTGTTTGTTTAAAGATAAACTGCTTTTGTTTGCTCACACCAGTCCCACGACTGACCTGGAGTTTATTGTTCTCTTCCTAAACTCTGGGTGTCCACTATTTCCACACGGGCAGTCTAGAGTTGGGTTTTCTCAGATATTCAGGTTGAGTAGACTATCTGGAGCTAGTTCAGTTCTTGGAGTTCATGGATTGACGTTGCTTATTTTGGAGCATTCTATTGGAGACATTCTATCCGCTGTTGGTGTTATTAATTTTCTTTCCGCTGCTATTTCTTGTATCATATCTCTGATGTATATTGATATTCATTGTATCACTCTGTTGTATCAGATATTGTATCAGTGTTGTATATTAATGATATTATTCATTTCTTCCGCTGTGTTGTTTACTTAATGTTGTTATAAGCTCCGGCGACTCGGATTTGAACGGTCGAATCTACGGCATTCGAGTACGATGTAAAGTATGGATGTCGATTTTCGAGCGCGAAAATCTGAGATCGTTACATCTCATCAGCCTCTTCTCTTCTATACAAAGCTTCTACGTTTTGGTGACGATTAGCTCTTCTCGGCGGCATGGTTGGTTCTTCAAAACTTTGATTTTCGGCTCCACTACAAATTTCAAACACCTTTCGAAGTTAGATCCAAAATGAAATGGATCGAAAACTCCCACTTTGTTGCAAAAATATGATGAACACGATGAACACAACTTCAACACTTCAAACAAAATTGCACGGCTCAACACTTCAAGCTCGGCTAACACTTCAAATAAATCGGCTCCAAGACTCGATTTAGCTATGATTGGTTAAAGCAAGCTCCGATACCAAACTGACACAGCGGATTACACAAAAAACAATGTAGATCGATGAAAGTCGCAATCGGTGGATTGATGAATACTGAAATGCCCAAATTCGTTGATCCGAAGATACCGAATTCTAGCTATCCCGAACACGTTGATCGCACACGATACCGGGTTCAAGGATCTGCGATTCTTCGCACGTTGATCTAGCGCACTAGATTCCATGAATCGGATTCTGCAGTCGTTGAATCGAGCGCACTCGATTAACCGAAAGAGGAGATAGGAGATTACACTCAACTACCAATTTGGCGAAAGCACAAAGCTAACAAAACAAGAATTTTATTTCAAATCAACTAAACTATTACAAATGGCACCACCGGCCTATTTATAGAAGTTACAACTCACGCAAAACAAAAATGTACAACACATGAGTCGTCGCCGACTTAACAACCACGACCTAAAAGTAGTCGACTTAAAGACCAGACGACTTACGACTTACTATAGGTCGGTAATGACCTAACCATACAAACGACTTAACAGCATTACAAGATAACAACTACAACGTACAAGCGACCTAAAACAGACAGTGTAACGACCTATAATACAAACGACTTACGACTTATAAAAGATTCGACCTACGACTTAGTATAAGTCGGTAACGACTTATCAGCAGCTTCGTCATACGACTTAACCAGTACATGCGACTTATCTCTTGACTTCAACGACTTAACGGTAGGGATTAAGTCGGCAGAAAAGATCCACGGCCTCTATCTTCAACGACTTATCTCTTGACTCGTTAGGTCGTTCACGACCTAACACTTCACCAATTTGCTCTGCATTTTCACTGCGTAACTCGATAGGTCGTTCAGGCGACTTAAGGGACTCGTTAACTCGCAAGTCTTCACTAAGTCATTGCTGAGTTACACTAGGTCGTTAATGCAACTTAAAGGACCCGTTAGGTCATGTACGACCTATCACTTCACCAGTTGGGACGACCTTATCGCTGCATAACTCGGTAAGCTTTTGCTTGTTAACTCGTAGGTCTTCATTAAGTCGTTGGGGTGACTTAAAAGCTTCGTTAGGTCAGTCCCGAGTTACGAACTCGTTAAGTCGGTCACGACTTAGTACTTGGCCTGCATCAATTTCTTATAAAATTTTTAACACATGTAAACAAATTTATAGAAATCCTTACATTAAATTTTAGTTGAGATTCATATATAGAAATCCAAAATACTTAATAATTTTTAGAAAATCATTTAAAAATCAACCACGGAGTCTGTATAAAATTTTGTACCCTAGGGTCAAGTAAATACAAACATATATCATTTCAATCCGCAATTTATTAATTTTCCGTTTTTTATATCATTTCAAACCCGCAATCCCAAGTCAAATAAAATTGCTCAGCCTATCATTTCTGCCCATAACAATTTTCCTTAATCTAAAGATCATTCGGGTATGTATCATTTCAACCTATAGTGAAGGAACTTGCAGTATAATTTCAGAATATTAAATAAACATAACAATATACAACATATCATGGCATATGATTATAATAGGTAAAATATGGTATGAAATAACATAATAATATTCAATATATCATGGCATATGATCATAACAGGTAAAATATGGTATGAAATAACATAATAATATTCAATGTATCATGGCATATGATCATAAGAGGTAAACTATGGTATGAAATAACATAATAATATTCAATAATGAAATTTCTTAACTTGCATATACAAATCCATATAATTCCATTGTCATCAATTCACCAAAATATAAGTACGTTGTCAAGAGTGATTACTCACCTTTCTTTGGTTAGAGAAGTGATTCAACACGCAACACAACGACTACAACAAGCACAACAAATTACGGACAAGCTTGAGTGAGAGGAGAATCCAAATCCGACGCTTTGCAAAATAAAATAAATTCCATACGTAAACAAATAATTCCCATAGAAAAATAAAAATAGAAAAATGTATATTTGTAAACATGTGAAGCGGGCTTGTCTAGGGGTGCATAGGCTCGGCCATACGGCTTGTTTAGGTTAGGTGGGTTCGGCCATGGGCTAGGGTTAGGGTTTGGGTTTTGATAGAGAAGGCTCGGCCTCGGGTTAGGGTTTTGGTGGTGAAGGCTCGGTCTAGGGGTTTGGTGGTGGTGAAGGTTGTCACGGCCAAGGAAAAACAAGGGGAAGGGATGAGGTGGTTCGGCTATAGGTTTTGGTTGGAGGAAGAGAAGGTGGAGGCCAAAATTGGTGAAGAAGAAAGGGGAAAAGGAAGGAGGAGAAGGGTTTTTTGGCTAGGGTTTGTGGTTGGAGAAGGAGGAGATAGGTGTGGCCGAAATTTGTGGAGGGGAGGAGGAGGAAAATTGTAGAGGAAAAGAGGAAGAAGGTCTAGGGTTTTGAAAAGGAAGATGAAGAAGAAACTTACATTGTTTTTTTTTGTGGAAGCACAAATGAAAGTGAAGAGTCTATCACAAACCCTAGGATATTATATAGGCTTATCATCTAACTAAAGGGTTTTCTAGCCCATTTGTACAAGCCCAAAGTCACAATGTAAATAAGTTAAATGTTAAAGGAAAAATAACTGCGTGTAATACGCCAAAGGTTGTGAGTTTTTGAAATGTAGAAACCAAAATTTAACAAAACGGAAAACAGAGAAAATGTTAGAATTAAATCTATCTTCATAATAAAAAGCAATATTTCAAAAATTTAAAATTTAAAATTTTCACAGAAAGTCAAACTTTGACCAAAGTTGACAAAAATTTGAAATTTAAGAAAAATCTTTATTTTATTAAATTTGGTAGAACATTTCACATCAAATCCCAAAATATTACATTAAATTTCCAAATTTATCAATTTTAACATAATTATATTCAAAGTTTCAAATGAATTTTCATTTAAAATATTTCAAAATTTGCGGGTTGTTACACAAATAAGCGGCAATGGCAAATGCCGCAATGGCAATGACCCAAAGGTCTAGAACTGGCACGCCGCAATGGCAAATGTGTCACAAACTTTCGAATAGGAACCCGAATAGTGTTAGCGTGCATCCCCTACCAGACGTTCGCACTAAACGGTTTACTAACCGCCAGTAAATTTCACACTCAAAGCAGTAAAAAGTTTACCTCATCTCATCGGTAAACTCAACCCCAAGGTCAAAACGATCAAACAGACAAGTCAAGAATTAACCGATAAGATAAATGCACGTGTCCCATACCACGTGTTTTACCAAACCGTTTAATTCTCCTTCTCATTCGCTCGAATAGTGGAAAAACGTGTATTTTATATATAAAATAATTTATTTGAGAAAACAGGCTTTTAAACCATTTTCCGAAATCAATTTTTGAAGACAATATTTGAAAATTCTCTTATTATAGAGAATAAATAGATTTTATAGCTTAAAATAATTTAACAACAATAACCCAAATGCTAGAATGGCCCGATCTCGAACGAGGTAGGCCATCAATGAAATCCATCGAAATCTGATCCCATTTCCATAATGGAATCTCTAGAGGCTGAAGGAGACCAGAAGGGCGCTGATGTTCGGCTTTGATACGTTGATAAGTCATGAAATTACTCACATAACTCGCCACATCGTGCTTCATGCCTTCCCAATAATAAAGACGATGCATATCGGCGTACAATTGGTTCGAAACGACAATAACGACCCGAAAAGCCCGTTCCGTTTCCGTAACGAAAGTGTGTCATCCAATATATCGAAATAGATCTTTTCGATATTTTTAAATTCAATGGAACATGTTTCAAGTCCTAATTCTATTATATGAAGAAGTTAACGTTTAAAATCAGCTTATTCTAAATTGAATTCATTAAATTGATTTCTACGCATTTTTGGCCCGTACGATCAAATGACAAGTCCGATTGCTACAAAATTTGAAATCTTGTAATAATTCACCGTTACGGATCTGATGAAACTAGTTTCGTCAAAATCCGAGACAGTGGCCAAAACGGCTATTTTCACGCTAATTAAATAAATTATAATTAAATTGATTTATTCACTTTTCAAATTCAAATTTTATAACTAATAATTTTTTATCATTTTTGATTACCTAGTAATTTATAATCTTTTAAAATAAATTTCCATGTCAAATCCAATGTTAAATATTGCACTAATTACAATGATCAATTCAATTGAAATAAATTCATTAATTATAATTTAAATTCAAATAAATTCGTTTATTTTGATTTACATCTTATTATTCAATCAACTATCGTCTTATGGATATAATTAACATTGGTTAATATTTTATTACATCAATAGTCTACAGTTATCATCTTAACTCATATTAACGCAATATTTAATTACATTTAATTGCAATTGATTTACAATTTAATTTCAACGGATTAAATAATGAAATGATAATTGGACAATTATTACAACTTACAATTTCAAATACATTTCTATGTTTATTGTTTACAAACCAAGCTAATAAATCTACCTGCTGATTAATTATTCTATATTAACCAATTTCAATTTATTACATACAATTTCACCATTAAATACAACATTTGGTTTATTTCCTTATTTACAAATTATAACCAAATTTAACTTTATAATCATTTCAATTTATTGAAATTAGATTAAAATAGTTATCAATTACCTTAAATTAACATTATTAAATTTCATTCTAGTTATTTTTTTCTCATTAATAAATCATAAATTTTAATTTCTTCCAATATTAAATTCCAAAATCTTATTTAATTTAATATTTTAATCATCGATAAATACGGGTCGTTACACCATTGTGGATGCAGCTGCGCAATATATGCTTATTATAAATTAGGTTAAGATACTTGTGAGGAGAAAACCCGTTCCACTAAGCGGTGGGGTCTCACTAGATATCTATATGGTTCGAGATGGTAGGTTATTATTCACACCAGACTTTTTATCTGACTCAAAGTTTATGCTTTCCCCTTAAACTCTCGGGTGCTTAATTGATTTTGAGTAGTTTGATAGTTAAGATTTTCAGGTTCTCTTTTAGACGAATAAGCTTCCGAAGATGTACGGTACCGACCCTCGCTGAATTCAGGGCAGCCATTGCCCTATGGTGTTTAACTATAAAGTTCCCCACAGACAACGAGGTTGGAGTAGTTCATGGAGATCAGGCGGCTGGACGCGCCTGTTATGTTGCTGAGCTACAGGATGCACAACTTAAGAAGAAAGGCAAGGGCGTAGAAGAATCTCTCTGCATCCGTTTTTCAAAGAATTGACAGCTAACGCTTGGGCCTTGTTCCGGGCACCACAACCAGTTCCTTAAGGACCTTGATCCCAGAACCTTCGAAGATGGCAAACTCATACTTAAGAGAATTAATCCGGTCCCTTCACACAAGAAACCGACATGGGAAGGACCATATGCCATTGAGCGGAGACTTGGAGATGGCTCATTCAACCTATCAACTGTTGATGGCCTCACTGTACCCAGAGCATGGAACAACGAGAGTCTCCGTCGCTATTACACATAACTGGCTTTTATTCCTTTAGTCCACTTTTCCTTTGAAATTTGTTTATGCATTTTTTGAATTTGAACTTATAATAAGGCAACTAACTTTGCCATACTTTTTATTCCAGAAATAAAATGTAGACTCACCAAGCCAGAGATGCGACTATTGAAATGCGTCATGCGACCGTCACGATGCACAAAGAGCTAAGTCACATCCCACGGTGGGACTCATTCAAATAGGGTGTGATCGTGATCCGACCGATCACTCGCTATGTGAAACCCCGAGCTTAGGGGTAGACGCAATTAAGTCAAAAAGGATTGAAACACGACAATCCTCCAACTAACTCCTGATTCCCGGAGTGCGAACTAGAGTATAAACATGAACGGGTGTGACTGACCACCCACCAACTAACTCCAGATTCTCAGAGTGCGAAATGGAGTATAAACATAAACGGGCGTGTCTGACCAGCCACCAACTAACTTCAGATTCCCAGAGTGCAAACTGGAGTATAAACATAAATGGATGTGACTGACCATCTGTCGACTAACTCCAGATTCCCGGAGTGCGAACTAGAGTACAAATTCAGATGGGTGTGACTGACCACCCATCAACTAACTCTGGTTGCGAGAGCGTGGACTGGAGTATAAACACCAAATGGGTGTGACTGACCACCCACCAACTAACTCCGATCCCGAGAGCGCGAACCGGAGTATAAACATTAAACGGGTATGACCGATCACCCCTAAAAAAACTTATGTTCCCAGAGTGCGGACGCAATCCTAAACATTAATTAGGCATGACTGACCGCCCATCAACTGACTCTGGCCGTGAGAGCATGGACCAGAGTATAAGCATCAAACGGGTGTGACTGACTACCCATACATAACCTCATGTCCCCAGAGCGCGGATATGATTCCAAGTGTTAAGCGGGTGTAACCGACCGCCCGTAAATTATCCTATGTCCCCGGAGCGTGGATATGGTTCTAAATAACAAGCAGGCACGACCGACCGCCAGCATGCAAGTTCAATCCCCAGAGTGTGGATATCGATACCAACAAATGAGCGAGTGTGACCTGACCACTCAAACTCATCTCCCTTTTAACTTTGTTTCGACCAAGTTAAATTTAAATCGGTGAAGGCGGAAAGCGATTACCGACCAATTACTTCAATCTATCCCCAAGACCAGGGGCATAACTCATGTACCAGCCACTGACCGAGACAGTGCAACGTTGAAATTCGACTCGACGTTTGGTTATGACCCGAAGCCACGACTTTGAGACTTAACGACCGGACTCAAGTTCGACTCAGAGACTGAAGCCCCACAAGTACATTGAATGGAAATTCGAGCACTAAAACACTTAAGCAAATGAACATAGAGTTATGCTGAGAACAAAAAGGAATTTATTTCTATTATTCTTTGGAAAAAAAGGCCAGTACATAAATCTTTTCATTGAATTCCTATAAGCATGGGCCGACCCGCATCTATACATGGCCTACAAAAGAAAAAGGAAAGACTTATTCTAAGCTATCTGCAAAATGAAGAAGCACAAGTGTGGGTCTACGCCTTCGATTTCTTATCCTTTTTGTTCTTTTTTGATGTAGACCCGCTTGTACCGCCCTCTGGTCCTCTCTTTAAGCTCTTGCCACCCCGTCCTCCTTTAACTAGTTTGTCTTCGGTTGGGGGAACGATGACTGTCTCCTCCTCAGAACTCCCGGAGATTGGAATATTCTCTACGGGCGGGGGCTGGAGGAACTGTGGCACCCTCAATGCTGGAAGTATGAGGCATGCTGGTATCGATGATGGTGCCACCCAGAGAGATCATACGCATAGGAACCGAGTCGGGACCCGCCATACCACCTCGAACACTACTGGCCCGCTGATCTTGCTCTATTTCGGCTGTGATTTCTGCCATTATCTCATCAGCCCTTTGTGCCCTAATGCCCGATGGAATGCTACTAGTTGGGCCCGAGGAGCTAGCTGTAAACACATCTTCACCTATATTGAAAGGCAAGTCAGTGATTGGGTCGCTTTGGTGGCCGAGGAGTGCTTCCATTATTTGTTTGTCAAGAACGAAACTACTCTCGTGCACCTCCCCAGTTGATGTAGCAGCTGTTGTGGTCGTTGCCTCCATCATAATAGTCTCATGCTCTCGATGCAATTCTTAAGTTGCAGGATGATCAGCCGGTGCATAATCTATGACTGAATATAGATAAGAAAAGATATTACTGACATCTTCCGACAATGCTCCTGCACTTAGGCGAACAGAAAAAGTGTTCAGAGTACCTTCCTTAGATTGGCTTACATGTCGAGCCGGTACGCCTTCAGAGACATATTCGTGTACTGGAGATAAGCGCAGTTGGTCAGGGTCATATGTTGGAACAACCAGAGGATCGATTGCAGATGTAAGCTCAGGTTGGGTCGCTGTAGGCATCTTAGAGCTTACTTCATAATGCTCAACTCTGGACCCTTTTCCAACGTCCGGATACATGGCAGCAAGTTTTTCCTTTTCGAAAGTGACGATGGCGTCATGAAGAAACTTTGGCTCATCTCCAACTAATATCCAGTTTTCAAGCACGAAGTCGTCGATAGTTGAAGTGTCGCAGTCCGCCTTCTCGTCCTCTACCAGGCGGGGCCATGCGTTGTATAGATGGAATGGGTAGTCTTTGAGCCAGCCCAGGTTGCGGTGTTATAAGACATTGACAATATATGTGACCAGGAGATCCTCAATATCACATTCCATCCTAGCCTCCATCGCTTTTACCTCAGTTTCAATTCTAACTTCATCTTCTTGTGCCTTTAAGACTACTGCATCCCTTTCGCTCCTAAGAGCCACTGTCTGCTCACATGCTTCTTGGGCAGCTTTATTAGTGTTGTCTTTTTCTTTGACTACCTCAGTAAACTTCGCCTTTAACTCCTCAAGCTCCTTCAGCGCAGCATCTCTTTCTGCCACAACGATAGTATTTCGATGGCCCATCTCCTCAACCAAGGCAAAATGTGTTTGTCGCATCCTTTCCATAGATTGATTTGCCTCTTCGGCTTTCTTATTGGCCTCTATTTCCGATTTCCTGGAAGACTCGACCTCATTGTTAGGCACTTGTACTATGCGGTCCTTTTGAGCGAGATCTTTCTCCAGTTTCTCGATTGTTTTTGCCCACTCAAAGGCCACCACTAAAGCTTTCTCTGCAGTTTTCACCCACTTCTGGTACTAATGGTAGACATTGTGCACGTAATTATGTACCGTCTATTCTGCTTCATTGGGAATTCACTTCAAATTTGGCGGAAAATGGAAGCCATCGAAGCAAATATTTAGGTAGTCAGTTTTTAACTTAGCGATTCTGATGGCTCCCTCCCCCGTGGGCTCCATAGCAGTTGGTGCAGTGATAATGAGAGCTTTTGCATCGGATCTACGGTGTTGATTGTCGAACGTCGAAGTATGGAGAGGCACTACTTGGTGCGCAGACCCTGAAGGTTGCCTACCAGAGCCTGATGGTTTCGAGGGGCCTCTAGGTGGTGGAGATCGCGACCGGGAACAACGCCTACTTTGATATTGCCTCTTCCTCTCCCTTTCATAGCGATCATGCTCCTGGCTGCGATCATGGTCTCTTTTAGACTCACTCCTATGGGATTCAGAATAAAAGCTAGAAGAGTGGCACACAAAACGAAGACTACCGAGCATAGATCCTTTCCTCACCATCGTGTCTGTAAAATGAAAAGAGAAATAGAGTTAGTTATCTCCAGAGATTGAGAAATATGTGATTAAAGGTTATGTGGATCCGTGTAGTATGTGCATGCATGTGCAAACCCCCCAACCAACCAGTTGTGGCAGCCGTGCTTGAAGGAGTTGGCTCCCCTATATCTAAAGCACTTTGAAGCCCCTCTAGTCCGGTATCTTGATGTAAAGACAAGTCATCCGGAATGGGAATGTCTGCCAGTCCCTCAAAAGAGCTCTCTATTCACGGAGGAAAAGTCTCCGCACTTACACCAGCTGTAACGGGTGGAGATAGCATGATAGTTTTGCGTCTCATGGCTTTGTGGGCAATAAACTTGCCTCTTCTTTTCAGCTCTAAGGATCGAAGACTTTGCGAAGGCCCAATTACGGGTTCATCTCCAATGGGCACATTCTCATCACCGCCCTGTTCTGTAATCACTATACCAGGAGCTCTTCTCCCTCCATGCCTCGTGGGGGCCATTCTAAGAACTCCCGCCGATCCGATGCTCATGTCTCTATCTATCAGCCCAACGAAAATCAAATTTTCATCTGTGAGGACTTTGTCAATTTCTCTATGCGCGGCTGGCACTGCTTGAAGAACCCTTACTATTTCTTTAAACTGAGCCCCTTCGCGTCATGGAATCAAAGCTGTAAAAGAAGCAAAGTGTTAAACTAGGCACCAATTGATATTTTCCTGTTAATCAACAAAGAGGTTGTGTAACGACCCAGTATTTTGGACCATTCAAATCGACAATAAATCCACACATGTCGGACTTGAATTGCTCAAAATATCAGATTGTTAATTTAAATTTGGCAAAACTCAGCATATATAGTAAATAAAATAATCATAGATCACAGACACAGAGTAATATAACAATAATGCAGTGGAAACAAAAGAATAGTAGTTCATGAAGCTACTATAAATATATAACAGAGTTAAACAAGATACAACAGAAGTCTCGAATACATAGATGTCTCAATACAATATCAAATACAAGATTAGAATACATCACTGGAATCAACTGAATAACTGATAGCAGAATCGATAGGTAGCTGGGTCTCCAAGCGAAGCTCCAACTCCAAAGGTGAGTCTCAAATGCTGTATCACTCAGTCTGACCCGAGCGTAAAGCAAAACACAAAACACTCGAGTCAGGATTAACATTCTTATATCAATAAATCCAACTCAAGTGAAATATAAACTGAAATACAAGTAGCTCAAAGGATGTTTGGGATAACCATCCTCTAAGGATCCGTTAAACTATCTACTATATAGTAATATTGCGTTATTATAATAATGTCTAATCATAAAATAAACATACTTTAAAATAGCATTAGGGCTTTACATTTAATCTGAACTCACCCTAACACGTAATAGTGCCAATAATCTATACAGTACCTGCATACCTCGAAAGGCTATGAGAAGATACTCCATCGGTACGACACAAATAGAAAATCATAGTAAAGCTCGCTATGGTAGGTGACACGGCACAACTAGGAAATGCCAGGGTAGATATACCAATTACGCACACGGACTGATGGAAACGCATAGCAGCCACTACCGCTCCACCTCGAGCAACACTCCCAAATCGAGGGGTGCACCCAAACAATCACAAAGTAATAGAATGGTATCGAAGAAGTGCGTCCGATAAGAGGTGCTACCTCACTGGTCCGAGATCGCTCTTGTTTTAGCCACCTTATGCCAACTCACGGGAGTTGGGTCCACGTATATACCTTAGGATCGTCGCCACCATCCTACTTCATTCTGGAATCTCTACCGCGTACACAGTTGTTAAAGTGGTTTTCGGTATCGACAGAGAGTATGTCCATATCCGATCCCGGTCTCTTTAACAACCAATCGTTATTATAACACCATGGTCATTTCAAAATAGTTTATACATAAAAACCAAAATATCATTTTCATTTCAAAACCCAAATTAATACGATATCATTTCCACTTCAAATATATCCATTTTCAAAATCATATCACTTTCCAAAGTTATAACGCTTTCAAAATCATAGTCGTTTAAAAATCAAAACACTTTGGAAATCACAGCTTTGAAATCATAGCATTTTGGAAATCATAACACTTTCCTTTTAAATAGTTTAGATATTAAAATTAGGATATATAATAAAATAGTTTATAAATAAAATAGTTTATATAAATAGTTATTAGTTAAAATAGTTTAAAATAAAATAATTTATATTAAAAATGATTTATATTAAAATAGTTTATATTAAAATAATTTATAAAGTAAAATATCAATAGTTTTAAATAAAATTTTAAAATTACTTTATAAAATAAAATAGTTTCCACAAATTCATAAATCGATTCAAATCAACTCAAATTCCAAAATTCACATTTAATTCAATCTCAATTCATAAATTTCAACTCCAATTCAATTAAACATTTTCAAGTTATATCGATTTCAAATACCGATTTGAACCACAAATAAACCATTTCAATTTAAATATTTAAATATTCATCATTTCAAAACTAAATTCGATAAATTTATATACATCTCAAATTCACTTTACAATTATTTAGTTTTGAAATATCAACTTAATCGTTTCCATAACATTTAAATACAACTTCAATTTACAAATTTAGATAAACAAAATATCCCGTTTAAATTTATATAAGTTTGAAATATCCATTTAAGTCACCTTTAATCAATTTCAAGTTGTAAACCCATCTTTAAAATTTCGGATTCAATAAATTCCTAATCAAACTTACTTAAGTATAATTCTTAAATAAATATAATTTCAAACCAATTTCAAATTTATCTTTCCAACCTGAATCATTATAAACTCTATATCTAAAAATATAGATATTAAATAAATACTTATATATAACCTTTATTAAATCAACTTTAATAACTCTATAAAATCAATATTTATTAAAACCATTTATTTCTTTTCAAAACCATAGAAATCATTTCCAAAATATTTATATATAGACCAATGGTGTCTGTATATAATTTTCTACCCTATGCCAAGTGATACGGATATGTATCATTTCAATCCGCAATTTAAATATATATACGGATATATATCTTTTCAATCCGCAATCCCAAATTCAATTCAATGAAAATCGCTTGGGTTTATCATTCAACCCATAATGATTTTCTCCTATTCTACAGATCGTTCGGGTATGTATCATTTCAATCCATAGTGAATTCTATACTTACAGGGAACTTGCAGAGTGATAACAGATATGATAATAATATAACAGACATATATCTTCAATATAAATAACAGATAATGGTGTCAGATGTCATAGGTGAACAAATATAGATAACAGCATATATATAGCAAAGTAAATAACTAACAACAGCGTATTTCAATTGTCGTTTCAATTGAAATCAAATTTAAAATATAAGAACGTTAATCGTGAGTGATTGCTCATCTCTCGAGGCTAGAGATGAATGAGAATGAGACAAGTAGCGAATCCAAGTACGAATATCAAAGTAAAGCATGATGGACATGAGTTCGACGGTGTAATACCCCAAAATTTTGTGAAAAATCATTTTTGTAAAATGATTTAATTTTTGAAATATTTAGATTTAAATATGGTGAAATTTCTGGAATAAATAGTGTGCAAGTATATGTGTGCACGTGCACACTGAAATGGCACAAGGAAGAACTCCAGATTTCTTGGATTTGAAACAAGAATTAAAAAAAAGCAATACAAACATGATTTTGCAACATGGATATTTGAATTCTGGAATTATATGGATCATTTTAGAAAATAAGAAAAGTAAGTTTTACTTTAAATCAGTAAACAAGATTTTATTTAAAACCCAGAAAAGAAAATTATACATATATATATATATTATAAGGATTTGTAAACCTGTATACATATAGGTGCATATGTTTCTGAAATTAAAGAGGAATTAAATAAGCCTAGATAAGATATGTATACAAATATATATATTTTTAAGTACTGAAAAGTATATATATATATATAAGCAAGTGAAACTATAACATTAAAATGACATGAAATGTGATACAAGTCAATATGCTTGTGTAGGCAAAAATAGCAAAGGGGATTCTCAGGGATAATTGAAAAATAAAATAGGATAGTCACACTTTTAACATGACTAGATGAGCGGCCATTTTCTGAAAAGTAAAAGAAAGAAAATGCAGCCTTTAAATTGGTTAATATGGCCGGGGTATTATGAATGAAAAATGCATGATGCTAGCCAGGACAGAAATGGAATTCTGTTTTAACAAAACCCTAGTGGAAGAAAATGCATATAAATAGGCAGTTTTAGCCAGTAGAATTATCTCTACCCCGAGCTGCACAAAAAAAAAGGAAGAAAATATTGGAAGGAAGAAGAAAACACTCATACAAGGGTTTTCTGGATTAATAAGAAGAAATATTTAGGTGAGTAACCTCACTGAGTTCATGGCATTAAGACCTGAGATGAGGCAGCCACTTTTTATATTGCCATTTATATATTTCTGGTTTTGATGTATATGATTTCATCAATGCTTTTTGGATGTCTTATTTTAAATCTGATATGATTTAATATGGATGATTTTGATGATCTTTGATTGGTTGAGACATTTGTCTTTGGATGTGTATCATACTGTTTTATTTATACTCATAAATGTTAAAGTCTAGGATCTTAAAATTATATAGAGAATACTCTCAACTGTTTTAGATCTATGGCATGGAAACTTTACAAAAAAATGTTGGGAGCTGCATTATACTTGGTATAAGTGCTGAGGCTTGAGAAGAAAAATGTTAAGGGTGCAATAGAAATTTTCTAAGTGCTGAGCCCTTAATCAAAAAAAAAAGGAAGAAACCCACAAGCTAAAATTATGATTGAACCAGATCCTGAATCTGAATCAATCATAAAGGCTTGCAGATCAATATAATAAGAACATGCCATGCCTCTTTTTACAGTTGAAAATATTCTTATATTTTACTAAGATCAAGACATATTGACCCCATTTAGGAAATAACTGTCTGCTTATTTATGAGGAGAATTATGCTAGGAAAGATTATGGATGTTTCCATGTTGGCAGTGACATGTTCACTTAGCATATTTGATGATAGGATTTAAGACAATACACTAGTAAATAAACTAGGGAAGGGAAGGCCAAGAAGGCTGCTGGAATGCTTGTCATATTTGAAGTATGCAAGTTGGCACATGGTTTGTTTAAGCCCTGAGATCTTTGTGCAATGATGTGAATTAGTTCATTGCAATGTGTCCCTGTGATTCCTTAATAGCAGATGAGGCAGGGATTTAAATTGAATTATACAACCTGTAAATGAAGAAATAGGAATATGGATATTTCTTAGGTTGAATGGTATGGAACCAAGATGGTTCCAGTGAATGCAAATGTTGCAAATAGATAATTATGTTTGCATGGTCATGTATGCAAGTATAAAATGATAGATGAATATATCATACCAGAATCAACTTATTTATACTATGTTAAAGTAATTGGATGCAGAAATTTGCTTAAATAAAAAGTTAATACTCTTATATTCTCTATTGCTTAATGTCATGAATGTATTGATGTTACTCATACCAGATCTTAGATCTGACCCTTGTTTGCTCATGGCATATGGGGTGTCTCATTTTAAAATGAGGCAGCCACTTATGCTCTTTCAGGGAATGCAGGCACTAAGTAAAAATGAAGTTATGGCTATTATGGAGGAGTGAATGAACATGCTAGCTAGTTTCAATAAAAGCTTAACTTGATTATATCTGCATGTATTCAGGAAAAATGTTATGTTTCTAAGATTTCCAGTCATGTAATGAATTCTATTATGGTTAGATGAACTAGTTGTATCATGTTAAATATATTGTTATGCACTAAGGTTTAAAATCTAAAAGAAAAATCTGAGTGGGAAACAAGGAAATGATCTTAAGTATTGATATGGATGTTTGGAAAAGAAATATGCATATGTAGGTGAGCTACTGTTTTGCACAATTTATATTATGTATTAGTTAATCTTGAGACATAACAGAGCACTGAGTTTTAGAATGAAATCTGGATTTAGCTAGAAGTAAACTTATAAGGATTTTAGTTTCCTTTTTACTGAAATGCTTTGTAAATAAGTTTGAATACATTTCTGAATCGTATTGAGAAAAGTAAAATGTTTTTAAAAGCTTCAGACAGAATGCAATGAATGGTATTTCCATTGCTTTGAACTAGTGTGTAGCAGATACAGGATTCATGAGTTAACCAGCTTCAAATAAATGAAGTATTGGTTGATCATGATAGATTGTATTTTGAATAAAAATGCATTTCAAAAGCTTAGTACATTTAGCAATTGTTTCACCCAGTTTTCTGGAAAATGAGCAAAGATATTGACATGTACATGTATATCTGTGTACATGTAGATATTTGGGCAAAAATATAGATATAAATTCCTAGAACAGTTGTAGGAATGAGTTTCAAAAATAATAAAGCAAGAAATATTGTTTTGTATGTTAGATTATAGGCAAAAATTAAATATATATGTGCAGATATAGGTAGATATCAGATTTCAAACCATACAGGAGAAAAATAAAAAGAAAAACAAAAATTGTGTTTGAACCGACCAGCATAGCACTCGAACTCGTGACCTTTCATGTGTAAGTTAAGCGCGTTTCCATTACGCCTAGATGTTGCTTGTGTTCACTTAGGATCCACTTTCTTTTAGCCTGATTTTGATACTATACAGACTTTAACACAATCATCTATATTGAAAGCTTGTTTACCACTGATTATTACTTGATCATTTCTTAATTAGAATAACAGACTAAAGTACATGTTTCCAGTGGATTCTATGGTCAAAAATCAGAATACAATAATTAATCTTTTAAAAGGGAATTATCACATTTTAATAGAATTAAAAGGATTTCTACTTGCATATTATCATACTCTGATTCTAGTAGAATATAACATAGATATCTTCATATATGTATGTTAGGAATGATTTAGATTTAAAACAATATTTTTATATTGTGAAAGATCCTGGATATATATTGTTTATTGGAGAAAGAAAATGACCCTGGGAAATATATTTGTAATGAATGATGTATCTATATATCATCTCTTAAAAAAAAATCCTTATGAAATTAGGGTGGAAATAGGAGGGTCATTTCAGTTGGTATCAGAGCACTTGGTTGCATTGATTGTTAAGTATTATAGAAATGTATCATGTCTGTTTGTTTTGGATGAAATAATTTAGATAAGAAATTAGAAATTATAGAAGTACTCATAATATACTAATACCATTTACCCAGAATTTAGTTAGCAGACCATGGTAGGAAGAGGATCTCATCACAATGCAGGACCCAGTGCACCTCAAATGCTTGATATGCAAGAATTTGTGAGGGTTTTAAGAGATGGAATTGGGCATAGGCCTGAGAACCCACATGAAGAGCTTTCAAAACTACTGAAGACTTATTCCAATTTGGGAGGTAGGAGTTTTGAAGGAACTGAGAGTGTGATGGAAATTCAAGCATGGTTGAGAACACTTGATAGGATTTTCAATGACATGCAGTTGGATGACCAAAGGAAGAGGCATGTAGCTTCTAGACAATTGAAAGGGGTAGCTTTAAGCTGGTGGGAGGTGATCATAGCTGGAAGAAATGAAAATGAAATCACTTGGAATCAGTTCAAGGAGATGTTGGAGGCAAGATTTGTACCAGCATCAGCCAAGACCATTTTGCTTGAAGAATTTATCAAACTTAGGCTGGAAACTTTGAATGTCACTGAATACACTCAAAAGTTTGAGGGGCTATCCAATTATGGAGCAATGCTAGTGGCAGATGAAGCATCCAAAAATGATAGGTATATAAAAGGACTGAACCCAGGACTTAGCAGAGCTATGCTACCATATGCAGATAGAACATTTGATCAAGTAATTGATTTGGCCTTGAAACTGGAACAACATGACAAAGAAAGAGAGAAATATAGGAATTTTAAGAGCAACAACAAGAAGGATAAGGGAAGATATCACCCTTATGATAAAAAGAAGGAGGAGGCAGACAATAGGAAGAGTAAAGACACAAAAGCCAATGATACTAAGAAGAAATTGGTTTGCCATCATTGTGGAAAAGAAGGACACATCAAACCAAGGTGCCCAGAGTTAAAAGGAGGAGCCTTCAAATGCTACCTATGTGGGAAAGAGGGGCATATGAAGAGGAACTGTCCTGAGAATAAACAGCAAGGGAAATTGGCAACTTTGGAAGGTAAAGGCAAATCTGCAGTGAAAATTGATGCTGAAAATCATGGCCAAGTGGAAGGTACATTACTCATTTGTGCCATACCCATACCAGTAGTATATGATACTGGAGCAACACACTCTTTGATTTCCTATGAATTAGTTAAAGTGTTAAAATTAAACTGCATATTGGTTGAAACCCCATTGCTTGTACAAAGTCCCCTAGGGAGTTCTAGTGTTTTGAACATGAATTGTATGGATGTGGAGTTAAACATAGGAGGAAATATTTTTATTTCCAATTTATATGTTTTAAATTACCCAAATATAGGAGTTATATTGGGGGTAGATTGGTTAAGGCAATTTAAAGCCATAATTAATTTAGACTCATCCACCATATCATTGCAAAATTCTAGAGGCCAGAGGATCACAGTTCTATGTGAAGTAGCTAAGGAAGGGAAATTGTATCATTTAGTTGACTTAGAAAAAGATCTGAGTGAACTAACCATTGAAGAAATTCTCATAGTTAATGAATACTTGGATGTGTTTGGGGAAGTTAAGGGTATTCCACACCACAGACCAGTTGAGTTCCAAATTAATCTCATTCCAGGAGCAAGTCCAATAATCAAGAAACCTTATAGAATGGGGCCAAGTGAACTGAAAGAATTGAAGAATCAGTTGGAAGAATTAGAAGGCAAAGGATTTATAAGGCCAAGCAATTCCTGCTGGGGTTCTCCAGTGGTGTTTGTAAGAAAACATGATGGTACCTTGAGAATGTGCATAGATTATAGGGAACTAAATAAAGTAACCATCAAGAATAAATACCCATTGCCTAGAATAGATGATCTCTTTGACCAACTCAGTGAAGCTAAAATGTTTTCTAGGCTAGACTTAGCATCAGGATTCCATCAAATGAAGGTTGAAGACTCAAGTGTTAAGTATACTGCATTTAACACAAGATATGGCTTATATGAATTTTTGGTTATGCTATTTGGTTTGACAAATGCTCCTTCATATTTTGTTGATTTAATGAATAGAATATTTAGAGATTATTTAGACAAGTTTGTACTGATTTTTATTGATGACATTTTGATTTATTCCAAGACAGTGGAAGAGCATAAAAATCATTTGCATTTAGTTTTGTCAAGGCTAAGGGAAAATGATTTAAAGGCAAAATTTTCAAAATGTGCATTTTGGAAAGAAGAAGTGCATTTTCTTGGGCATGTTATCTCTGCCAAAGGAATTTCAGTAAACCCTAATAAGGTAGTGGCAATCCAAGCATGGAAAAGGCCTAGTACCATCAGTGAGATTAGATCATTTATGGGGATGGCAGGATATTATAGGAGATTTATAAAAGATTTCTCAAAAATATCATCACCACTTACCAACTTAACTAGAAAGAACCAAGCCTTTGTATGGACAGAAAAATGTGAGCAAGCTTTTATCAAAATAAAGGAAGCTCTGATTAATGCACCAGTATTGAGAGTGCCAGAAGGAAATGAAAATTTGGTTGTGTACACTGATGCAAGTGGCTCTGGGTTAGGGGCTGTGTTGATGCAGCAAGACCAGGTGGTAGCCTATGCATCTAGGCAATTAAAGCCACATGAAACCAGATATGCAACCCATGATCTTGAACTAGCAGCAGTTGTGTATGCTTTGAAACTTTGGAGACATTATTTGTTAGGTGCCAAATTCATTTTGTACACTGATCATAAGGCACTGAAATATTTATTCTCACAAAAAGATTTGAATATGAGGCAACATAGATGGGTAGAGTTCCTAGCTGCCTATGATCTAGATATACTGTATACACCAGGCAAGGCAAATAAAGTTGCAGATGCCTTGAGTAGACAACATGCCAAAGTAGCCATGTTGATGATGGAAGAGTTTAGGGATTTGTCTATACTTACTGATTTGGAAATTGAGGAAAACAGTAAGGTACAAATGATGCCCATTGAAGAAGGTGAAGGTAAAGGGAAATTAAGTATGATATCTCTGCAATCAGATTTACTTCTTAAGATTGGGAGAATGCAGGAACAAGACCTAAGCATGGTGGAAAAGAAAATGCTCATATCAAAAGGGGAGGAAGTAATAAATTATCAAGTTGACAAAAATGGTTATTTAAGGAATAAAAATAGGATATGTGTTCCAGAAAATATAGAATTGAAGGAGGAAATATTAAATGAGTACCATAGGAGTAAGTACTCCATACACCCAGGTAGCACCAAGATGTATCAAAATTTGAAAAGAAATCTTTGGTGGAAGGGGATGAAGTCAGATGTGGCCAGATATGTTGCAAGGTGCATGACTTGCCAACAAGTCAAGGCAGAGACACAAAGGCCATCAGGACTATTGCAACCCCTTAGTATACCACAGTGGAAGTGGGAGGATATATCTATGGATTTCATAGATGGTCTTCCTAGATCTAAGAAGGGAAACACAAGTATATGGGTAATTGTGGATAGGCTAACTAAGGTAGCACATTTTATCCCAGTTAGAGCAGAAAGAAATGCTCCAAAATTGGCTCAAATATTCATGAAAGAGGTAGTAAGGTTGCATGGCATACCCAAAACCATTGTGAGTGATAGGGATACCATCTTCACCTCAAGATTTTGGAAAAGTTTTCAAGAGGCCATGGGGAGTGAATTGTGCTTAAGCACTGCCTACCATCCACAATCAGATGGTCAAACTGAGGTGGTGAACAAAGTCTTAGAGGATTTGTTGAGAGCATGTACACTGGACTTTGGAGGCAACTGGGAAGACCACCTCCATCTAGCTGAATTCACATACAATAACAGTTACCAAAGCACCATAGGGATGGCACCATTTGAAGCCTTATATGGCAAGCCATGTTTATCACCTATATGCTGGGTAGAGGCTGGAGAAAGGGCTATTCTTGGACCTGAATATGTTAAAGAAACTACAGAGAAAATTGGGTTAATAAGAAAAAGAATAGCAGCAGCTCAAGATAGGCAAAAGAAATTTGCAGATAGGAAAAGAAAGCAAGTGGAATATGAAGTGGGAGACTTTGTTTTCATCAAGATTTCACCTATGAAGAAAGTCATGAGATTTGGCAAGCAAGGTAAGCTCACACCAAGGTATGTTGGACCCTATAAAATTCTGGAAAGAATTGGTTCATTGGCTTACAAATTAGAACTACCCGAGGAAATGAAAGCAATGCATAATGTTTTTCATGTGTCCCAACTTAGAAGATGGGTACATGATAAAGAAGACATTTTGGAAGAGCCTACCAGAATTCAAATAAATCCTGACTTGGTTTATGAAAAAGAACCAGTGGGGATTATAGCCAAGGAAGAAAAGAAATTAAGGAGCAAAACCTTGAAACTAGTTAAGATCCAGTGGAGTAGTGATCCTAATGACTGCACATGGGAGTTAGAGGATAAGATTAGAATGGATTATCCTAAGCTTTTTGCAAATTAAAAGGTAATTTTTTTTTCTGGAAAAATTTTGTTATGCATGGTTGATATGGTTGAATTTGTTTGCTTATGCATATGTTTGATAAGTTTTCAGAAAAGAAAATAATGCTTGTTATAAATGTTAGAAAAATTGTGAGGACACAATTCCAAAAAGGAGGGGTGAATGTAATACCCCAAAATTTTGTGAAAACTCATTTTTGTAAAATGATTTAATTTTTGAAATATTTAGATTTAAATATGGTGAAATTTCTGGAATAAATAGTGTGCAAGTATATGTGTGCACGTGCACACTGAAATGGCACAAGGAAGAACTCCAGATTTCTTGGATTTGAAACAAGAATAAAAAAAAAGCAATACAAACATGATTTTGCAACATGGATATTTGATTTCTGGAATTATATGGATCATTTTAGAAAATAAGAAAAGTAAGTTTTACTTTAAATAAGTAAACAAGATTTTATTTAAAACCCAGAAAAGAAAATTATACATATATATATATATATATATATTATAAGGATTTGTAAACCTGTATACATATAGGTGCATATGTTTCTGAAATTAAAGAGGAATTAAATAAGCCTAGATAAGATATGTATACAAATATATATATTTTTAAGTACTGAAAAGTATATATATATATAAGCAAGTGAAACTATAACATTAAAATGACATGAAATGTGATACAAGTCAATATGCTTGTGTAGGCAAAAATAGCAAAGGGGATTCTCAGGGATAATTGAAAAATAAAATAGGATAGTCACACTTTTAACATGACTAGATGAGTGGCCATTTTCTGAAAAGTAAAAGAAAGAAAATGCAGCCTTTAAATTGGTTAATATGGCCGGGGTATTATGAATGAAAAATGCATGATGCTAGCCAGGACAGAAATGGAATTCTGTTTTAACAAAACCCTAGTGGAAGAAAATGCATATAAATAGGTAGTTTTAGCCAGTAGAATTATCTCTACCCCGAGCTGCACAAAAAAAAAGGAAGAAAATATTGGAAGGAAGAAGAAAACACTCATACAAGGGTTTTATGGATTAATAAGAAGAAATATTTAGGTGAGTAACCTCACTGAGTTCATGGCATTAAGACCTGAGATGAGGCAGCCACTTTTTATATTGCCATTTATATATTTCTGGTTTTGATGTATATGATTTCATCAATGCTTTTTGGATGTCTTATTTTAAATCTGATATGATTTAATATGGATGATTTTGATGATCTTTGATTGGTTGAGACATTTGTCTTTGGATGTGTATCATACTGTTTTATTTATACTCATAAATGTTAAAGTCTAGGATCTTAAAATTATATAGAGAATACTCTCAACTGTTTTAGATCTATGGCATGGAAACTTTACAAAAAAATGTTGGGAGCTGCATTATACTTGGTATAAGTGCTGAGGCTTGAGAAGAAAAATGTTAAGGGTGCAATAGAAATTTTCTAAGTGCTGAGCCCTTAATCAAAAAAAAAAGGAAGAAACCCACAAGCTAAAATTATGATTGAACCAGATCCTGAATCTGAATCAATCATAAAGGCTTGCAGATCAATATAATAAGAACATGCCATGCCTCTTTTTACAGTTGAAAATATTCTTATATTTTACTAAGATCAAGACATATTGACCCCATTTAGGAAATAACTGTCTGCTTATTTCTGAGGAGAATTATGCTAGGAAAGATTATGGATGTTTCCATGTTGGCAGTGACATGTTCACTTAGCATATTTGATGATAGGATTTAAGACAATACACTAGTAAATAAACTAGGGAAGGGAAGGCCAAGAAGGCTGCTGGAATGCTTGTCATATTTGAACTATGCAAGTTGGCACATGGTTTGTTTAAGCCCTGAGATCTTTGTGCAATGATGTGAATTAGTTCATTGCAATGTGTCCCTGTGATTCCTTAATAGCAGATGAGGCAGGGATTTAAATTGAATTATACAACCTGTAAATGAAGAAATAGGAATATGGATATTTCTTAGGTTGAATGGTATGGAACCAAGATGGTTCCAGTGAATGCAAATGTTGCAAATAGATAATTATGTTTGCATGGTCATGTATGCAAGTATAAAATGATAGATGAATATATCATACCAGAATCAACTTATTTATACTATGTTAAAGTAATTGGATGCAGAAATTTGCTTAAATAAAAAGTTAATACTCTTATATTCTCTATTGCTTAATATCATGAATGTATTGATGTTACTCATACCAGATCTTAGATCTGACCCTTGTTTGCTCATGGCATATGGGGTGTCTCATTTTAAAATGAGGCAGCCACTTATGCTCTTTCAGGGAATGCAGGCACTAAGTAAAAATGAAGTTATGGCTATTATGGAGGAGTGAATGAACATGCTAGCTAGTTTCAATAAAAGCTTAAATTGATTATATCTGCATGTATTCAGGAAAAATGTTATGTTTCTAAGATTTCCAGTCATGTAATGAATTCTATTATGGTTAGATGAACTAGTTGTATCATGTTAAATATATTGTTATGCACTAAGGTTTAAAATCTAAAAGAAAAATCTGAGTGGGAAACAAGGAAATGATCTTAAGTATTGATATGGATGTTTGGAAAAGAAATATGCATATGTAGGTGAGCTACTGTTTTGCACAATTTATATTATGTATTAGTTAATCTTGAGACATAACAGAGCACTGAGTTTTAGAATGAAATCTGGATTTAGCTAGAAGTAAACTTATAAGGATTTTAGTTTCCTTTTTACTGAAATGCTTTGTAAATAAGTTTGAATACATTTCTGAATCGTATTGAGAAAAGTAAAATGTTTTTAAAAGCTTCAGACAGAATGCAATGAATGGTATTTCCATTGCTTTGAACTAGTGTGTAGCAGATACAGGATTCATGAGTTAACCAGCTTCAAATAAATGAAGTATTGGTTGATCATGATAGATTGTATTTTGAATAAAAATGCATTTCAAAAGCTTAGTACATTTAGCAATTGTTTCACCCAGTTTTCTGGAAAATGAGCAAAGATATTGACATGTACATGTATATCTGTGTACATGTAGATATTAGGGCAAAAATATAGATATAAATTCCTAGAACAGTTGTAGGAATGAGTTTCAAAAATAATAAAGCAAGAAATATTGTTTTGTATGTTAGATTATAGGCAAAAATTAAATATATATGTGCAGATATAGGTAGATATCAGATTTCAAACCATACAGGAGAAAAATAAAAAAAAACAAAAATTGTGTTTGAACCGACCAGCATAGCACTCGAACTCGTGACCTTTCATGTGTAAGTTAGGCGCGTTTCCATTACGCCTAGATGTTGCTTGTGTTCACTTAGGATCCACTTTCTTTTAGCCTGATTTTGATACTATACAGACTTTAACACAATCATCTATATTGAAAGCTTGTTTACCACTGATTATTACTTGATCATTTCTTAATTAGAATAACAGACTAAAGTACATGTTTCCAGTGGATTCTATGGTCAAAAATCAGAATACAATAATTAATCTTTTAAAAGGGAATTATCACATTTTAATAGAATTAAAAGGATTTCTACTTGCATATTATCATACTCTGATTCTAGTAGAATATAACATAGATATCTTCATATATGTATGTTAGGAATGATTTAGATTTAAAACAATATTTTTATATTGTGAAAGATCCTGGATATATATTGTTTATTGGAGAAAGAAAATGACCCTGGGAAATATATTTGTAATGAATGATATATCTATATATCATCTCTTAAAAAAAAATCCTTATGAAATTAGGGTGGAAATAGGAGGGTCATTTCAGACGGCCAAAAGCTGATAGATGTGAAATTGATAGGAACAAATCAAAATAAGTTTGATAAAATAGAGAATATATATATTGTAACCTTTATAACTCAAATATACTTATATAGATAAACTAAGATAAAATCCCGTACAAAGTTACATACTGACTGCATTTACAACTAAAGTAAATATATATATAAACCAAAATTTAAGATCAAAATAATAATAAATATGACTTATATACATTTTATATAAAATAAAATAAAAAATCAAACAGATTTGCAAATCTGTTAGAAGTATATATACTTCAAAACATTATTCTTAAAATATAAGTACTTTAAAATCAAAGATAAATAATTTATATTTATAAATCAACACTTTAAACAAATCAACATAAATCTTGTTCAGACATACTATTCTTTGCCTATTATATATATAGATAAAATCAAATAAAACAATATATTATTACCCTATACATTATATAATCAATATAATAGTACATCAGCAATATACATAAGGACCAAATTGTATACTATAAACAATATATAGATGCAAACCTTTTGATAAAAGACGCAAAATAAACATATGTAGTATAAATATATACACAGATAGATTTATAAACTTATGTGAACTAATACATATAACCTACCTTATTAAAATATCTGTTATATCACTTTATACATATATAAACAAACATATATATTACTTGCTGCAAAATAAAATATTTATAAGTATATATATAAACTAATATAAACATATAACACCTTCACGTTACCACAAATATAGATTATATATATATATATATATATATATATATCCAAAACCAGTGCCAAAACAATATATGAAAAGTATAAATGCAATACCTAAGGAGCAACTCGCTTGGAAATTGCTGTGCGCGGAGAAAGGAAGGGGGTAATTGTTTGGTAAGTTTCGGGGGTGATGAGCTGCCTGCGTCAGCTGCTGTTTGAGGTGGAGGAGCACTATCATGCATGAAAAAGGGAAGCTCGGAGTTTTGGGATGAAGGCGGTTGCGCAGGCGGAGGAGTGGTGCCTGGCGATGGCGGAGTTTCGGGTCGGTGGCGGAGGCAGAACCATGGACGAGCAACTTGCTTGGGTGAGAAAGATGGGCAAGTGGCAAAAGTGGAAGCATGCATGAATTGAAATGAAAGAAGAAGGGAAAGGCTTCCTAAAAGTGAAAGCAACAGGTAACAATTAATTACATAGCTCTGATCGCTAAAAAAATATAGAATGGAAATGAAACAGCTCAACGAAACGAAGGGCCAAAGTAAAAGAACCAGTTAATAAAATTTGAAACCGGCGAAAAAGAAAGGTCACACCCGTTGAATTCAAGAATATTAATGCCAAATGGCTAAATGATGCATACGGTGGAAATGAACGGACGAAGGAAACCAAAAGTTAGAATTCGATACCGGTATGATCACCGTTTCCGTGGATTCCATTGCGTACCTGGTTCAAAACACAGAATTAAATATACCGCAGAGATCAACCCGACGAGATGATCAAAACGGTATACAGATATTGGTGGTACGATCATCCGATCAAAAATCGATAATCGGTACCGAAAAATGCTGCTATTTTGTCGAAAATAAGATCGACGGAGCAATAGATGTCCAAATTTGACAAAACGAAAGATGACGTCTTGCTCAGAAGATGATTTACAAATTTTCTATGTAAAAATATTTAGGTTTGGAAAACATTTTATTACCATCAATTTTTATCTGATATAAATTGGAAAAAAATTACACTAGAAAATAAACTTCCAAATTATCTGATGAAAATTTACCAGTTGCTATGTTTAAGAAGACGCATTCCAAATATTAAATTTTTATTTCAAAACTTTATCATTTTAAAATTCACAAAGTTTCAATTAAATATATTAATAAAACAAATAAAATTATCAAAAATTTACTGGTCGTTACACTCTCCCCCACTCAAAACTTTTCGTCCCCGAAAAGGATGGAAGTAGGAGAATAGAAACAACCAGAAAGAAAAATAGGTTTGAAGACAACATAAGACAATAAATTTTTAAAACCATATAAATTTCAAATTAAACTAATTAATATTCAACAATCTGGTTTAATCCATTTGTTTACCTAAGTTAAATCAATCTATCTATTTCTAAATTCATTATCTCACTATCTAGTCATCCTAAGTTAACAGTTTCTAAATCATCAATTTGTATAATCATTTATTATACTCATATTTTTTTCAACAAATTTAATTCTTTTATTCCAAATTATTATTAAGTTTATTCCACTTAATATATCGTATTGCATATATTTAAACCATATAAATTAATTTAAACCATATAAATTTCAATTTAAATTAATTTATATTCAATAATTGATTTTTTTTAAAATTCAGGGTATTTCCATAAGTTGATCTAATTTCAATTTATTAATTCCTTCAAAACAAATTTATTTGTCTCATCTATTATTTTATTTATCTCCATTAACATCCTTATAGAAAAATTTAAGTGCATAACATTTATTATAACACTCAGATCTTTCCTTATAAAGTCATTTTATATTGTATATTATCCAATTACATATTCAACTTCTGAATAATTTAGGTAAGTTGTATTAAGATGGAATTGGGTACTATACAAGTAAGATTTTACAATTCAGTTTTTCCCAGTTAAATATTTATCCAAGAATTTTGACTTCGGTTTATAATTGAAATCATCTTTAACCTCAAAATTTAAGAATTTAAATCTTCGATTTACTTCAAACAATTTAGAGATATATATAATATATTTATATCAAATCAAATTAAATTTTAAAATAAGATACCTATATATATATAAATCAAATTATACTGAAGAAATTCAAATCAAAATATTTTTTCAAAACAAAACCGTAGCAAATCTACAGAATAGTCTCTCCACTTCGAAACTCGAAAATGAATGTCGATGATGCGGCCGCCATCACCGAAATTATTTTCCAGCGACAAAGAGAAGAGCACTGATTTTAACATTTTAAAATTCTTTGAAAACGATTTCTATTCGAAAATACTTTCAATAATATATACTTTCAAAATTTAAAACCAAAGCTCGAAATCACTGGAAACTAAATTCTCAAATTTCTGAATTAAATTCATTATAAATTCCAAATCAATTTATAAACCATATTTATAAATTCATTTAGACCAATAAATGATAATCAAATATTATCATTTCAAACAAGCATTTTAATTAACTTATTAAATTCCAGAAAATTTTACTTATATTTTTATAATATAATCATACAAATTTATTTCATTTACCAAATTTTAAAATATAATATTGTGTCAGTTTGCTCTGTTCAAGTGTTTTGGAATTCCTATCGATAGCGTTGATCAGACGAATCGATCGGAAACCCAAATCAACATCAACAAGTCAAACAACACAACATATAAAACATTTTTATATTAATGCTAATTACAAATACATTCCCTCACTCGACTGTACAAGAATGGATTTCCATGCAAAGATAGAGATTTAAACAGGAAGGAACTCTAACCACAAGAATTCAATTAAAAGATAGACACGATAGGGAGATAAGATAATTGAATTTCAAATAGGAAGATGGACAAATTTATATAAATCGTGGGTAACCTTAACCGGGTCAACCGTGACTTCAAAATAAGATTGAGGTAGAATTCTGGAACAAATTGACATTCGATTGCCAGAGATAGAATTCGGGTATAGCAAGAGATAGCAGTATTGTAAACCGGGAATATGGAAATCTTCGGTGAATAAATACCGATTGTAAAGGAGTTTCACCCCTTTACAGATTATTCAAAGATTGGCGAGACCGCCGATTTATTATAGAGATCATTCGAAGTGGAGGTATGGGATACTCCAAAATCAAAAGACACGAATAGGGGAGACACGAATGGACTTTGGAACCGAAGGGAATGTTCCAAAATTCAAAGAAATCGAGTCAAAGAAGGAATTCAAGCTCGAACGAAAGTGATTCTGTAATTGAATTTTACTCTATATGCTGAGTTTTGCCTAAAACCCGGCTCTGATACCACATGTAACGACCCAGTATTTTGGACCATTCAAATTGACAATAAATCCACACATGTCGGACTTGAATTGCTCAAAATATCAGATTGTTAATTTAAATTTGGCAAAACTCAGCATATATAGTATACAAAATAATCACAGATCACAGACACAGAGTAATATAACAATAATGCAGTGGAAACAAAAGAATAGTAGTTCATGAAGCTACTATAAATATATAACAGAGTTAAACAAGATACAACAGAAGTCTCGAATACATAGATGTCTCAATACAATATCAAATACAAGATCAGAATACATCACTGGAATCAACTGGATAACTGATAGCAGAATCGATAGGTAGCTGGGTCTCACAGCGAAGCTCCAACTCCAAAGGTGAGTCTCAAATGCTATATCACTCAGTCTGACCCGAGCATAAAGCACAACACAAAACACTCGAGTCAGGATTAACATTCTTATATCAATAAATCCAACTTAAGTGAAATATCAACTGAAATACAAGTAACTCAAAGGATGTTTGGGATAACCATCCTCTAAGGATCCGTTAAACTATCTACTATGTAGTAATATTGCGCTATTATAATAATGTCTAATCATAAAATAAACATACTTTAAAATAGCATTAGGGCTTTACATTTAATCTGAACTCACCCTAACACGTAATAGTGCTAAAAGTCTATACAGTTACCGCATACCTCGAAAGGCTATGAGAAGATACTCCATAGGTACGACACAAATAGAAACTCGTAGTAAAGCTCGCTAAGGTAGGTGACACGGCACAACTAGGCAATGCCAGGGTAGATATACCAATTACGCACACGGACTGATGGAAACGCATAGCAGCCACTACCGCTCCACCTCGAACAACACTCCCAAATCAAGGGTTGCACCCAAACAATCACAAAGTAATAGAATGGTATCGAAGAAGTGCGTCTGATAAGAGGTGCTACCTCACTGGTCCGAGATCGCTCCTGTTTTAGCCACCTTATGCCAACTCACGAGAGTTGGGTCCACGTATATACCTTAGGATCGTCGCCACCATCCTACTTCATTCTGGAATCTCCACCGCGTACACAGTTGTTAAAGTGGTTTTCGGTATCGAAAGAGAGTATGTCCATATCCGATCCCGGTCTCTTTAACAACCAATCGTTATTATAACACCGTGGTCATTTCAAAATAGTTTATACATCAAAACCAAAATATCATTTTCATTTCAAAACCCAAATTAATACGATATCAATTCCACTTCAAATATATCCATTTTCAAAATCATATCACTTTCCAAAGTTATAACGCTTTCGAAATCATAGTCTTTTAAAAATCAAAACACTTTGGAAATCACAACTTTGAAATCATAGCATTTTGGAAATCATAACACTTTGAAATTATAGCATTTTGGAAATCATAACACTTTCCTTTTAAACAGTTTAGATATTAAAATTAGGATATATAATAAAATAGTTTATAAATAAAATAGTTTATATAAATAGTTATAAGTTAAAATAGTTTAAAATAAAATAATTTATATTAAAAATGATTTATATTAAAATAGTTTATATTAAAATAATTTATAAAGTAAAATATCAATAGTTTTAAATAAAAATTTTAAATTACTTTATAAAATAAAATAGTTTCCACAAATTCATAAATCAATTCAAATCAACTCGAATTCCAAAATTCACATTTAATTCAATCTCAATTCATAAATTTCAACTCCAGTTCAATTAAACATTTTCAAGTTATATCGATTTCAAATACCGGTTTGAACCACAAATAAACCATTTCAATTTCAATATATTTCAATGCTTTAAATATTCATCATTTCAAAACTAAATTTGATAAATTTATATACATCTCAAATTCATTTTACAATTATTTAGTTTTGAAATATCAAATTAATCATTTCAATAACATTTAAATACAACTTCAATTTACAAATTTAGATAAACAAAATAACCCATTTAAATTTATATAAGTTTGAAATATCCATTTAAGTCACCTTTAATCAATTTCAAGTTGTAAACCCATCTTTAAAATTTCGGATGTAATAAATTCCTAATCAAACTTACTTAAGTATAATTCTTAAATAAATATAATTTCAAACCAATTTCAAATTTATCTTTCCAACCTGAATCGTTATAAACTCTATATCTAAAAATATCGATATTAAATAAATACTTATATATCAACTTTAATAAATCTGTAAAATCGATATTTATTAAAACCATTTATTTCTTTTCAAAACCATAGAAATCATTTCCAAAATATTTATATATAGACCAACGGTGTCTGTATATAATTTTCTACCCTATGGCCAAGTGATACGGATATTTATCATTTCAATCCGCAATTTAAATATATATACGGATATATATCTTTTCAATCCACAATCCCAAATTCAATTCAATGAAAATCGCTTGGGTTTATCATTTCAACCCATAACGATTTTCTCCTATTCTACAGATCGTTCGGGTATGTATCATTTCAACCCATAGTGAATTCTATACTAACAGGGAACTTGCAGAGAGATAACAGATATGATAATAATATAACAGACATATATCATCAATATAAATAACAGATAATGGTGTCAGATGTCACATGTGAACAAATATAGATAACAGCATATATATAGCAAAGTAAATAACTAACAGCAGCGTATTTCAATTGTCGTTTCAATTGAAATCAAATTTAATAAATATAAGAACTTTAATCGTGAGTGATTGCTCACCTCTCGAGGCTAGAGATGAACGAGATTGAGACAAGTAGCGAATCCAAGTACGAATTCCAAAGTAAAGCATGATGGACACGAGTTCGACGGCCAAAGCTGATAGATGTGAAATTGATAGGAACAAATCAAAATCAGTTTGATAAAATAGAGAATATATATATTGTAACCTTTATAACTCAAATATACTTATATAGATAAACTAATATAAAATCCCGTATAAAGTTACATACAGACTGCATTTACAACTAAAGTAAATATATATATAAACCAAAATTTAAGATCAAAATAATAATAAATATGACTTATATACATTTTATATAAATAAAAATCAAACAGATTTGCAAATCTGTTACAAGTATATATACTTCAAAACATTATTCTTAAAATATAAGTATTTTAAAATCAAAGAGAAATAATTTATATTTATAAATCAACACTTTAAACAAATAAACATAAATCTTGTTCAGACATACTATTCTTTGCCTATTATATATATAGATAAAATCAAATAAAACAATATATTATTACCCTATACATTATATAATCAATATAATTGTAACGACCCGTAAATTTTAACTGTTTTTATAACGTAATTAGTTAAATTTTGTGAAATTTTAAACGATAAAATTTTGAAATATAAATTTGATCTTTGGGATGCGTCTAATTAAACATAGCAACTGGTAAATTTTCGTCTGAAAATATGAAAATTTATTTCGCGCGTAAATTTACTTCAATTTAATCAGTTAAAAATTGGTGATAATAAAATGTTTTCCAAACCTGAATATTTTTACATAGAAAATTTGTAAACCATCTTCTGAGTGAGACGTCATCTTTTGTTTCGTAAAATTTGGATGTCTATTACTCCGTTTATCTTAATTCTGGCTGAATAGCAGCATTTTCAGTACCGATTATCGACTTTTGATCGGATGATCGTACCACCAATATTTATATACCGTTTTGATTGTCTCGTCGTGCTGATCTCAGCGGTATATTTATTTCTTTATTTTGAGGTCCGGTACGCGACGGAAATAATAAAACGGTTCGTTGTAACGGTACCAAAATTTCTGACTTTACTCCTTCCTTCAGTTCAAATTTCTAGTGTGCTCCTACATTAAAGCCTCTGAACAATTCAACCTATTTCTATTCCTACCCTACCGTTTCTCCTCAAATAAATTAAATATATTACTAAAAGTACAAGTTCAAATATATATGAGCTGGCTTTACATTTTCTCAGATCTAAAGATTCATCTTCCTCCAATTCCATCTTTCTCTTCTCGTTCAAACCTGACAACCCACTCACGAGACCAACCGGATCACGCATCCCTTCACACTCTAAGCCTCTGCCACTTCACGCGCATCTCGTCTCCTACACCCCGCCATCACTTCCTTTCCGTCTTCACAACTAGCAGCCACCTACCCAACTGAACCCCACGCCTCCACCCAAGCAACCCTACGCCTCCACCCAACCACGACCCTACGCCCTATCCCAGTCAGCAGACCCAGGCCGAGAACCGCTACCGCCCAGCCTTCCTCCACCACCAAGCCCGTCCCGCAAACCCTTATCAACTCGATCCACTCACCTCCATCTACACCTCACGTCTCTGACAGCCACAGAGCCTCATCTCACCTCCGACATGCTCTGCCGTACCACAGCAACCGTGAGCACCCACCCTCCTCCTCAGTTCGACCGGCCAGAGAACCGAGAACCCATCGAATCTTCAACCCGACCCTCAAACCCATTCACGCTCCTCATTCTCACGCATGGCCTTGTCAAGTGTCCGCGTCTCCGACCTCCTCCGAATCAGCCACGTCGAGACAGTGCTCCACCATCTTCCTCCAACCCGAGCACCTCAACAGCCTGTACCCGACTCAGGAAAACCCCTGCCACCAAATGCTTACGTTCACTGCCTCGTGCGCCTCTGGCCTCCATCCAGATCGGATTCTTCTCAGCCGTGTTCTGCTCGCTTCTCCTTTTTGCGTTATCTGGGTGAGTGGGTATATTTATATCCGCTTCTATATATTTTGTTGATCCTGACTTTGTGTGTTGTATAGATTCAAATATATAATAAAAATTAAATACATATAGTATAAGTTATTTGAGTTTCAATCTGGATATGTATACTATAATCTATTTTATATTTGTTTATATATATAGGAGGTAGATATTATTCAATGTATATATGTAAGTTGTTTTGAGTCCTCTGGTTTTATACGTTCCACCATTTACAGTTATGATATTTAGTTTTACTTGTTTATACTAGCCTACGCATTTCATTTGTAAGTTAGTTTAAGCATGGTTTTCAATAGTGTATTTGTTGTCTAAATAGTATTGTGAAACTTGTTTTAAGGTATTGCAATCCACTGTCATATAGATACAAGTTTATCTATACATACATTACTCTGTTTCAATGTCTGCATACATTCTTTTTGCATTAGTATTATATTGGTTTTACAAAGAGATATATAATTATCTGTTTATTTGATTGGTTTTGTAAGTATATTATATGGTTAAGTGGCTATATATATATGTGTGTTCATTCCCATATCGGTTGTTTGCATAGGTGGTAGACCTACTTGTTTGCATGTATATGAAGCCTGTATATGATTTGAGTAGCTTATATATATATTTGGATTAGCTTGCATATATTGTTTACACTTACATGTATACGGTCTGCATTTATATTTTAGTTTTTATTTACTGTTAAAGTATTGATCATATATATATTGAGGCTGCTCCCAATTGAGAAGTTATTTGCATATTTTGTGAAACCTATATCTACTTTGATTTGGTATATATATGTGATTAACTAAGAATATTGATCTGAAAGGGTATAGTTTATGTTTTTAAAATTTGTTAGAGAAATCTATTATTATATATTAGTTATATTACAAGCTACAGGTTGTACATGTAGTTATATGCTTTAGCCTGTAAATTTTTAAGCATAACGGTTGTTTAAAATATATATAAAAGATATTTGACTATATATATATATATCTTTGTGTCAGTTATGTATGGGCCTGCATATATTTTGGTAGAATGTGCACTTGTCTTCATAGGTATTGTTTGTAAATGCTATATGTATACAGTTTACATATGAATTTAGTAATTAATATATTAATATTTATATAACTAGGTTATGGGTTCAGATATATATATATATGAGGTTGTCAAATGTATATGTTCATATTTGAATGTATATATATGCATCGTGCATTTTTTTTAAGTGTGTGTGTATATATATGTATATATATAAATATTCATATATTAGCTCATATATACAAGTTACTGGAGTTTGGTTTCCAAATACGTATCTATTTATAGAATTTATTTTAGAGGGTTGAACTTAAAAATATTGTTTTTTTTAAATAATAAAATATATACATATTCTATTTCCATCAAACTGATTGATTTTTTTTCTCTCATCGATTTCAGCCTTGTTTTGATCGTCGAATTCGTGCCCATCTTGTTCCGTTTTTGGAATTCTTGTTTGGATCTACAATTTGCTTCCATTTCCGTTTATCTATCTAGCCTCGAAAGGTGAGCAATCACTCACGATTAATGTTCTTATATTTATTAAATTTGATTTCAATTGAAACGTCAATTGAAATATACCGTTGCTAGTTATTTACATTGATATATACACTGTTATCTGTATTTGTTCACCTGTGACATCTGACACCATTATCTGTTATTTATATTGTTGATATATGCCTGTTTCTGTTGTTATTTTATTATCATATCTGTCATCACTCTGCAAGTTCCCTGTTAGTATAGAATCACTATGGGTTGAAATGATACATACCCGAACGATCTGTAGAATAGGAGAAAATCACTATGGGTTGAAATGATAAACCCAAGCGATTTTCATTGAATTGAATTTGGGATTGCGGGTTGAAAAGATATATACCCGTATATATAATTTAAATTACGGATTGAAATGATAAATATCCGTATCACTTGACCATAGGATAGGAAATTTTATACAGGCACCGTTGGTCTATATATATAAATGTTTTGAAATGATTTCAATGGTTTTGGAAAGAAATATATGATTTTGATAAATATTGATTTTAAAGATTCATTAAAGTTGATTTAATAAAGTTGATAAATAACATGTTTAAGTATTTATTTAATATCTATATTTTCGAAATATAGAATTTATAATGATTTGAAATTGATTGAAATTTTATTTTATTTAAGAATTATACTTAAATAAGTTTGATTTAAAATGTATTGAATTTGAAATTTAAAGAAGTGATTTACAACTTGAAATTTGAAAGGTGACTTAAATGGATATTTCAAACGTATAAATATTTAAATGAGATATTTTGTTTATTTAAATTGTAAATTGAAAGTGTATTCAAATGTTATGGAAATGTTAAGTTATTATTTCAAACTAAATAATTGTAAAGTGAATTTGATATGTATATAAATTTATCGAATTTAGTTTTGAAATGTTGAATATTTAAAGCTTTGAAATATATTAAAATTGAAATGGCCTATTTTATGGTTCAGATATGTATTTGAAATCAATAATGTAACGACCCGTAAATTTCAACTGTTTTAATAACGTAATTAGTTGAAATTTTGTGAAATTTTAAACGATAAAATTTTGAAATCAAAATTTAATATTTGGAATACGTCTAGTTAAACATAGCAACTGGTAAATTTTCGTCCGAAAATATGAAAGTTTATTTCACGCGTAAATTTACTTCAATTTAATTAGTTAAAAAGCGATGAAAATAAAATGTTTTCGAAACCTAAATATTTTTACATAGAAAAATTCTAAACCATCTTCTGAGCAAGATGTCAGTTTGTCGTTTTACCAAATTCGGACATCTTGGGCTCCGTCGATCTTATTTTTCAGCGTTTTTCTTGCATTTTCCGCCAGTAGAAAATTCAAAATTTTATAATTCGATCGTACCACTGATATTTTTATACCAATTTGTTCGCCTCGTTGTGCTGATCGACACAGTATATTTATTTCTGTGTTTTGCGGTCCGTTGCGCAACGGAAACAATAAAACGGTCTGCTATAACGGTACAAAATTTGTGACCTTTATTTTCTTTACTCTTTCAAACTCCAGCCGTGCAAACCAAGCGTCCTTCTGTTACTTTCCATTTATGTTACATTTATTGCCAACAACCAACAGTACAAAATTCAAATGGTCACTTGCTTTTATTGTCTTCCTGAATTCACGTTTGTTTTTCTTTGATTTAGTTTATGAGTGCGTGAGCCTGTTCATTTTTCTTTATACTCCAATTTTCAACGGTCATGACTTTACATCTTCATCAATTTTGTCTGTTCAAAACTGTGCATTTCAATTGCTATTGTTCATTTTTCATTTTGCCTCTGTTCATTTTATTTCCTTACCGATCAAACAGAAGCCACCCCATTCCCCATTCGCGTGTGCTCTTCCGCCTTCTTCTTTTCTACCATCGTTCCTGCCGCGCCTATCATCTCCTTCCTGCCACCGATCACCCCACCTGCCTCTCACCCCTCCGGCCCCACGCTCTTGACACCGCCCTCCAACATCCAAAGCTGCCGCCTTGCTGGCGAACTTCGCTCCACCCATCCCACTCCACATGCTTCCGCCATGATTAGCCTCTCCATACCATACAAACCCCAAGCTCTGACCTGACACATCAGATCCGCCCATGCACCCGAACCACACTTCATCCCTTCCATTTGCCGAACACAACAACCGCTTGAGCCACGTCCCTCATCAGCCGCGTCCGCCTCTGACACTCCGTCTCCTTCTTCCATTCGCCGAGCAAGCCTAACCGAACCTATTTTCCCAAGCCTACCTCCACTTGTCGCATCTTCCCCTCGGCCAGACTTCCGCCCTCCAATCGCCGATCCCACGGTCACGAATGACAGCACCCCGCCTTCACCCTTCATCCGTGAGCCTACAACTCATTTACAGCCTGCAAGTGGGCACAAATCATCGGTTTTCCTTTTTCTGGTAACTACGTAAAATTTTACATTACATTATACTACTATATTATAATAGATTTTATTATACTATATCATATTACAGTTGTATTTCAAATGCTTGAAACCTACTTTTAAAAAGTATGTAAAGTGTATAAACTATAAGAGTTATACTATGTAGTAGTTTGAACACATGCTCTTCAAAGTATATAAGTGTTGGACTATAGATTGTTTTTTTTATTGCGTGTGTTGTATTGGGTCAGCATACACTCTCTGTAACATGAATATAGTTGTTCAATATATGCATAGATTAGACACATTTGTTTATAAATTGCATTTGATTTCTGTTAACATTTTTTTTCTCTTTTCTCTCGAACCTTGTAAAGTCATTTATATAATGAGTATATTTATATTCGCACTGTCAGTAGTTAGACTTTGCTTGAGTTGATATAGGTTTGGGTATATAAGCTAGTTCACTGTCACATAGAAGTGGTTCGCATTTTATTTTATTTTCATTATTTTTTTTTGAGGAAGCCTGTACGTGTGTCGTTTACATACTTATGTCACGTTAGTTGTACTTATGCTAGTTTACATAAGTCTAATATATGTTAGTAACGAAGTACAATGTTTGGTTTTGTTAAAGATGGGATATTTTTATGTGTTTAAATTTGATTGTTGATTTGGATATATATATAAAAGGGAATTTATTTTAAGTATATGTTAAGAGAAATTTTATATATGTTATAGTATATTTATACTTTTCAATTAGCAGTTATACAGTCTATACATATCGAGTTGTCGATGTTAGTTTATGCAGTTTAATGTATATAAAGATATTAGATTGTTGTTTTATTTATATATAGGTTATGTATGTTAATATACATTGTGGTTAGTATATTTTAAATAATATTATACATATATAGAAGTGCATTATTTTAATTTATACTATGCAGATACGTTGTTTATATGTGTTTTATTATATTCAAAATAATAGGTGTTTAAAATTAATATTGATTTCATGGAAAATAATAATAATAATAATAATAATAATAATAATAATATGTATATCGTTGCTGTTCTATCAAATTGATTCTGATTCGTTTCTCATCGATTCTTATCTATCAGCTTGGTCCGTCGAATCCGCTTTCAACTTACTTCACTGTGAGACTGTTGTTTGAATTGTTCGACTTTCTAGATCGTGATCCAATTCGTATCTGGTTGTGTTTCAAACTCCTTTAGCCTCGAAAGGTGAGCACTCACTCACGATTAACGTTCTTTTATTTATTAAATTTGATTTCAATTGAAACGACAATTGAAATATGCTGCTGTTAGTTAATTACACTGTTATATGCTATTACCTGTATCAGTTCACCTGTGACATCTGACACCATTATCTGTTAATTATTTATGCGATGATAATACAGTTTGGCTGATAATTGATTGATTGTTGATGTTTATATTGGACGTTAAATTGTTAATGTTAAAATGATAAATAGTATGAAATTGAACTTGATATAGGATAATTAAATGTTAAATTTGATTAACTGACATTTGTATAATATGACCCCTTTTTTACTGTTGAATTTATTGACACGTAGGATTTGTTTAATTACACTTTGAACCACTGAATGTATATTGTTAAACTGATGATGTATGAAATTGTAAATTGGATGACAAGTGAAAAACCGTAATGTAATAATCTTTAATCTACATGAAATGATAGTGTAGATTCTAGAAATAGTTATATTAATTCGTACAAATAACAATGCGAATTAATACGGTTATTTCGGGATTATTTGAATTGATTATTGGATTGATATTGGTTGTTGTTATTTCTTGTTTATTTACTTTGACACCATCCCAGTTATCACACTGCAAGTTCCCTTTGCTATGCTATGATTTTGAATTGAATTGGAATCGGGTTGAAATGATAAATACCCAAATTAAACTTTGACTTAGGGTAGAGAATTAAATAAAAACCCGATTGGTCAATAATTTGATAAAAAAAATGAAGATTTTATTTGAATAAATAATATGGTTTTGAAATGAAGTTGAAATTTGAATTTTAATGAAAGGAAAATGTTAATATTTAAAATATGAAATAAAATATTAACAATGTAATTGATGGAAGAATGTTGTTTAATTTGAGAAATTATTGAATTAAGTTTGAAATTATTAAACTTTGAAATGATTTAATAATTAAGTTTGAAAGTGTAATTAAGTTTGAAATTGCTAAACTTTGAAATGATTTAATAATCAAGTTTGAAATTATAATTAAGTTTGAAATTATTAAACTTTGAAATTATTTAATAATTAAGTTTTGAATTATTTAATAATTAAATAAGATCGAATTATTTGATGATTAAATTGATTTGAATTCTTTAATAAGTGAAATTGAATTTTTGAATAAGTGAATTTTACTTCGTAAATAATTGAAATTGAGTTTCTTTATTAATTAAGTTTTGGAAAATTATTTAAGTAAGTAAATAAGTGAAATTGAATTTCTTTAACAAGAAATAAAATGCGATTTATTGAAATTAATGTAAGACTTGAAATTAAAGAATTTGATTTGATGACTTTAATTTAATTCAATTTGTAAGTTTTGAAATAAGGTAGTTGAATTTAAATAATGGATTTAATGAATTGGAAATTAAATAAAAATTGTTTTGAATGATAAATTAACTTAACGAATATTGAATAAAATCGATAAATGAAGTTAAACTGATTTGAATGTTAAATTAAATTGAGTTAAATGATTTCGGAATTGAATCTTATATACGAATTTAAATTGATATTTGAATTGTTTAAAATAAAGATTGAAATGGAATTATAAGATTTTGAAATTGGAAGTTTTGAAACGAAAATTTTGGAAATTGATTTTGAAAGAGAAATGAAATGTTGGTTTACGAATTCTATTTGAAATTGAATTGATTTGGTTTTGAAATAAATAAACGACCAATCGGTGTAATAATTACGAAAGTTATTAAAGAGACCGTTATCGGTTTTGGATATACTCTCTATCTAAACCGAAAACCACTTTAATAACTATACGCGGAGTGATGATCCAGAATGAAGTGGTTGGAATGATGTACGTGATGACTGAAGAAAGAGAATGATAATGGATAGCCTTGATGTAACAACCCGCATATTTATCAATTTATCATTTAAATATTTTATTTAAATATTTTTTCGTTAATCGGATTTTGGTCCAAAAAGCTACTTTTTGCAAACAGTCAAATTAGGACTCGAGACCACTTCCATTGAGTTCAAAATGTCGTTTGCGATCTTTTTGAGTATAAACTTTGATATGTTTGGGGCTAGTCAAAAATTTGACCATTTTCACTTTGGGTTGGGTTTGGTTCAGCCCTATGTTTTAGCTTAACACTCCAAACTGAAACCCCCTCTTCATTCACTCCCTCCTCCTCTTCATTTCAGTTCTAAAGAGATTAATGGTGAGTGGAATGGGAAATTAAAACTCTAAAACCCTAGTTTCCATCTACAAATCAAGTTCTAGCTCCAAATCAATAGAAGAAGCTTTGGTAAGTCTCCTCTTCTTCTTCCCCAACTCACTCTCTTATCAATTTCAGAAATTCCTAAACCTAATTTAGGAAATGTTTCTCTTTTTAGCTTAGAATCAAGCTTGTTGAGTTGGGATTGAAGAGAGATTGTCATTGCCATTGCTCTATAGCTTCTTCATTCTAGTTCTTGTGCATAAAGGTGAGATTTTTATCTCACATCTTAATCTATATTTATCTTCGATTGTTAGGTATGAATTCCTAACACTTATTCTTGTGCAATTGCTTTTGGTTTGGATTGATTTGGTGAATATTCCAATTTTTAGTGTTTTGAGTTCAATTCTTTAAAAATCCAAACTTTGATCTTTGATCATGATTTTTGTGATGCATTGAAGAGCGTATATGGCCGGGTAGTCGATTGGCGTAAACCCTTAGTGCCGTTGCTCGACCGATTGCATTTCGAAAGTGTTTGGCATTCATTTGATTGGCATGGGAGTGCTGGAAACAGGCTCCGGTCGACCGACCTCAGAGTCCGGTCGACCGACCTGCTACTCTAGCATCTCCCTGCCTCTGTTTGGAAGTGCAGATTACAGGCTTCGGCCGACCGACCTCAGGGTCCGGTCGACCGACCTGCTACCCCGAGCACTTCTGTCTCTGGTCCGGTCAACCGACTCAGGGAGTTCGGTTGACCGACCTGCTCCTATTTGCCAGTTTTTCCTATATTGCTTATTTGTTTGAATTCCCAACTTTAATCGATTCGTGTGGTCTCCTATTTGTTGTTATCATTTCTTAAGACTTTGATGACTCCTCTTTCGGGATGGTACCTCGTTAGGTCGCTCGACCCTACCTCCCTTAGGTCGTTAGACCTCATTTTGTCCTCTCTAGGTCGTACCGTTTAGACGGGGCGCTGCACCCTGGACCCCCGCGACCTGACCGGGCAGGTCGAACCCCGTACAATTCTGCGTAGGCAAATCTTATCTGAAAAATATTCATCAGAATTTCTTACTTTGATGGTTTTGGGAATTGATTTCTTTGGATTTTATTCACGTCTTCGAATGTGAACTTTTATAATTGATTGTTTCTACAATCACTTCTATGACTTGTCACTTTAAAAATATAAAGGTTTCAATACTAGTAGTAAATATCAAAACACTTTCATCAAAACGATTTCAACTCTATTTTCAATATCAAACTCGTTTATAAAACTGTTTTCCAATCTACTAGTATATACAAACCTTTACCTCATTCGTATGAGAAAATATAATTAAACGGCTTAGCAAAACAAGTGGTATGAAACGCTTGCGTTTACTTCGTCGGTTAATTTATGGACTTGTTCGATGGAATCCCTTGTGACAATTTTCTAGTGGAGATCTACAATCTGTTCGTAAATATTTGAGTTAAGCAAGTGGTTATGGGACATGAAGCTAAACTCTTATATTTACTAGCTTAGTGTAATCGACACCTCTTTATGATCGATGATGATCATTTTATGGTTTAGACTAGCAATGTGCGATGTCTCTTTGTTTGCGAGGTTAGACTAGACTCCATTTGTGTGATTTCGATTCACACATATCTCTTTATCTTCAAGGTTAGTCTATACCTCATTGGTGTGATTTCGATTCACACATATTGAAACTCTTGTGACAATTTTCTAGTGCAGATCTACAATCTATTCGTAAATATTTGAGTTAAGCAAGTGGTTATGGGACATGAAGATAAACTCTTATACTTACTAGCTTAGTGTAATCGACACTTCCTTATGATCATGACGATCATTTTTATGATTTAGACTAGCGATTGAGCGATGTCTCCCATGGTCTTCGGGCCATTTCTGTGTGGAAACCCCATGGTCTTCGGGCCATTCCTGTGTGAAATATGGGGTAGCACCCCATGGTCTTCGGGCCATTTCTGTGTGGAAATTTAATGGATAGCTTCCATGAGATAGCTTCTCGTCCTGTGTGATACGCGTAGGTGAGTTTGTTAACTCCCATTCATGTGTTAGGCCTCCCCCCTTTTTATGTGTTTTCTGGATTTCTGGTGATGATTTCTGGAATTTTGTGCTTCACCAATTTTCATGATTTTCATTGATATGATATCAATTTTTGTGCATTGGTGAATTTATGTGTTATTGACTTGTTATGAATACAAGTTTAGGGTATGATACCCTATTTTATCTTTGAGAAGATTCTTGTGATATTGATTAATCTTTTGTTGGTTATCATTTACATATTTATCGTAGTATGCCGTTATGGTTATTACATGTTCATGTCATGCCTTTTACTATATACCATATCATCTGATATTTATAGCTAGACTGATCCGTTTATTATTTTCTTATAAATAATACTCGGGTCAGACCGAGATGTTACAGGTGCTTCTGCTTGACTTCCCTTCAGGATTAGTCTGACTTTTGGCCAACTACGTAGTTTAGTTGTTTTTGGTTGTACACTTTTGAGATATAGACCCTATGATGTGTACTTATTCTTTTGTATAGCACGTGATGCTATTCTTTTGTATTATCGTGGATCTTTCTGACCAATACTCTGATGTACACTTTCATGTGTTGTATATTTATTCATATCTTCTTCCGCCTTTGTGATATGGATGTCTGTGACTGATTTATGTTATGTTTATTTCTATATTTGTTTCCGAAGATTATATATAGCCACTGTGTGATAGCTTTGAGTTTGTATCGGTATGTCGGATTTCCTCCTTAAATGATATGCATTCTATACTATCTGACATATCGGTACTCGCACAAAGAAGTTACATGGATGGTCGCTCCTCAACAGCCTTATTCTCCGCGCTAGTTGACAGCATTACTCCGTAGTGTTCTTGGCTAGCGTGGGTATAGAGGTGGGGCGTCACATCTTGGTATCAGAGCCAAACTTCGGAACAATGTAGAATAACTTAACAAGGATCATCGTCCTAAGTCCTTCTTAGGAGTTGTGCCTTAGGATTTAATTTGAGTCTTTGTACCGATTCATCATATTTCCTTTTATGTATCCTTGTTTTATCTATCAAGATTTTGTTGATAATTATTTGGAGAATAACTTTTCTTCTTTTCTCTTTCTTAAAGAAGAGAATGTCTAGACCGGGTCATCCCAGAGCTGGACCATCTAGTGCTCCACCCCAAGATGGAGTTTTTATGACTACCCAGCAACTTCTTAACCTTGTCACTAATGCTCAAGCAGCTGGAGCTAACCCGGAACCTACTCACCCAAAGTCGGGATTTGCACGTTTGTGCAGCGATTATACCAATTTGGGTGGGAAGCCGTTCAAAGGTTCCGAACCTATTATCAAGGTTCAAGCTTGGTTAAAATCATGCGATCGAATCTTCTCTCGCATGAACCTTATCGATCTGCACCGTGTTCAAGTGGCTTCCAATATGCTCCTAGAGAGAGCATTGGATTGGTATGAACTTCTTACTTCCGAAATTAATGAAGCGGATCTCACCTGGGAGCACTTCCGGGAACGCTTCGAATCGAAATTCGTACCCGAGGCCGAAAAGGTAACTTTGGCTCGGCAATTTATTGACCTTGTTCAAGGTCAGGCTTCTGTGGCGGACTACGTCGCATCATTCGAATCCCTTTCCAAATATGGGGTCGAATATATAAATACTCCACTAAAGAAGAACCAGAGGTTCGTTTATGGCTTGAACAAAAGCCTCAAGAAGCCATTACTTCTGAAGTTAGAAGTCTCTTTCGATCAAATTGTAGATATCGCTCTTCGTCTTGAAGAGGCTGATAGAGAAAGTGATTTTCAAGTAGTAGCTTCCAAACCCAGCTTTAACAACAAAAAGAGGCCAAACACATTCAAATGCCCTTATCCCTACAAAAAAGGTAAGCAAGCAATTCCTGCTGCAAAGACTTCTTCCTCCGATGATAAGAAATGCTTCAACTGTGGTGCTAAGGGCCATTTTTCGAACAAGTGCTCAAAGCCCCGCTCTTGCCGCTATTGTAAAAGTCCAGATCATTTTATGCACCAGTGCCCTAGGCTTCAAGAGAAGGAGGGAAAGTTAAACGTTGCTCGAGCCCCTGGCAACACATCTCGCGGTCAAGGTATGTCTCATTCTGTCCTTGACGGCATTATATTATTTCATGATCAACCTATTAGAGTTCTCTTTGATACGGGTGCATCCCATTCTTTTATATCAAAGGAACTTGTCGATACTTTTTCTTTAAGTGTTGTTGCTTTAATGACTTCTTTGAGAATCTTGAATCCAGTTGGTGGATCCGCAACTCTTAGTCTGCTTTGTAAAGATGTCGAGATTATTTTGTGTGATTTTTCTTTCCTAGCCGATTTGCATGTCATGCGTTACTTAGGCTTTGGAATGATATTGGGTATGGATTGGCTTACTCGTTATAAAGCTCATATCCTATGTCCTGAGCGGACTATTTATCTCCGACATCCGCAATCCGTTAACCAGATTTCTATTATTCTCAAAGATTCGGATTCTGCTTTGGTTGCATCTTTATATTCTTTAAATCCTTGTGATGATGATAATGATGACGAGGAGGATGTCATTTCTCTGATTCGTGTCATTCGTGAATTTTCCGACATCTTTGAGCCCGTTTTAGGACTACCACCTAAGCGAGCAATTGAGTTCAAAATTAATCTTATACCTGGAGCTCAACCTGTTACCCGTCCTCCTTATCGCATGTCCAATAAGGAGAACGAAGAGATGCACAAACAACTATCCGAGTTAGAGACGAAGCAACTTATTCGCTCTAGTTCCTCGCCTTGGGGAGCTTCAGCTATTTTCGTAAGTAAGTCCGATGGTACACTTAGGCTTTGCGTCGACTATCGCAAGCTTAATGATCTTACTATTAAGAATAAATATCCATTGCCTCGGATTGATGATCTGTTTGATCAACTTAGTGGTGCTAGAGTCTTTTCACAATTGGACTTGGCTACCGGTTTCCATCAGCTTCGTATTGCAGAAGATAGTATTCCTTTGACTTCGTTCCGTACGCGTTATGGATCTTATGAATGGCTAGTTATGCCATTTGGTTTGACGAATGCTCCGGCTTATTTCGTTGACCTTATGAATAGAGTTTTCAAAGATTTTCTTGATCGGTTTGTTCTCATCTTTATTGATGATATTCTTGTGTATTCTAAAACTGAGGAGGAACACGAAAAGCATCTTCGAATTGTATTGGAAACTCTTAGGAGCAATCAACTAAAAGCAAAATTTTCTAAATGCCATTTTTGGCAATCTAGTGTGAAGTTTCTCGGTCATATTATTTCCGAATCCGGAATAGCTGTGGATCCTTCAAAGATAGAAGCGATTCAAAATTGGAAGAGACCGGAGAGTGTGGCTGAAATCCGTAGCTTTCTCGGATTGGCAGGTTATTACCGCCGTTTTATAAAAGACTTTTCTAAGATTGTCGTTCCTCTTACTGGCTTAACAAAGAAAGGTGTTAAATACATTTGGTCGGACAAATGTGAAACTTCTTTTCAAAAATTAAAAGAACTCCTTTCTGATGCTCCTATTCTTATTATTCCCGAGGGGAATCAGGACTTTGTCGTTTATACCGATGCTAGTCGCGTTGGGTTGGGTGCCGTTCTTATGCAAAAAGAACGTGTTATTGCTTATGCTTCTAGGCAGTTGAAGCCGGCTGAGACTAGATATGCCACACATGATTTAGAACTCGCGGCTATCGTTTTCGCCCTTCGAATTTGGCGACATTATCTTTTGGGAGAAAAGTTTATACTTTTTACTGATCATAAGTCTTTGAAATATTTATTCTCTCAAAGGGAACTTAATTTACGTCAACAGCGTTGGCTCGAATTCCTTGCCTCTTATGATCTTGATATCCTTTATACTCCCGGAAAGGGAAATCGAGTAGCTGACGCACTTAGTCGAAAACAACAAGCGGTTGTTTCCATGATGATATCTGAATGGAACGATCTCGAACTTTTATCCACTTGTGAAATTCGAGATCGTGTTTCCGAATTATGTTCATCTCTTGTTTTATGTAGCCTTGAGGCTCATCCTTCCATTTTAGACCGCATTCTTGAAGCTCAAAGGCTAGATCCTGAATTGGCTTTGCTTAGCCAGAATATTAGGGATAAAACCGATATTGAAGGCTTGAAAGACTTCGATATTGATTCTCGTGGCGGCATTCGAAAATTTGGTAGACTTATCGTACCAAATATTAGTGATCTTCGTAAAGATATTCTAGAAGATTCACATCGTTCCAAATATTCCATTCATCCCGGTAGCAGTAAAATGTACGCAGATATGAGGCGGCTTTATTACTGGGAGGGAATGAAATATGATATCGCTAACTTTGTTAAGTGTTGCATGACTTGCCAACTTGTTAAGGCTGAACATCAAAGGCCCGGTGGGTTATTGCAACCATTGGAAATTCCAGTATGGAAGTGGGATCAAATTTCCATGGATTTTATTGATGGCCTTTCCCGTTCTCGTTCGGGTCATAATAGCTTATGGGTGATTGTTGATAGACTTACTAAATCTGCCCATTTTATTCCAGTTCGGTCGAACCGAACCGTTCCTTTTCTGGCCAAACTCTTTGTTAAAGAAATTGTTAAACTACATGGAGTTCCTTCTTCCATTGTTAGTGATCGAGATCCATTGTTTACTAGTGGATTCTGGAAGAGTCTTCAAAAAGCTTTGGGAACGAAGCTTAATTTTAGCACCGCTTATCACCCCCAGTCCGATGGACAAACTGAGCGTGTGAATCAAACACTTGAAGATCTTCTTCGTGCTTGTTTGCTTGATTTCGGTGGAAGTTGGGAAGACCATATTTCACTTGTTGAATTTTCCTATAATAATAGCTTCCAATCTAGTATTGGTATGGCACCTTTCGAGGCACTCTACGGAAGGCCATGCCGATCTCCTTCTTGTTGGCTTGAGACCGGTGAGAAGCTGGTTTTAGGTCCAGATTTTATTCGGGATTCCACAGAGAAGATTGAAATTATTCGACATAGGATGAAAGAAGCCCAAAGTAGACAAAAATCCTATGCCGATAACCGAAGAAGAAAATTAGAATTTTCTGTTGGTGATCTTGTATTTATTCATGTTTCACCTATGAAGGGTGTTGTACGTTTCAGTCGATCGGGAAAGTTGGCGCCTCGATATATTGGGCCATTTCCTATCACTGAACGTATCGGTTCCATGGCTTATCGCCTTTCATTACCAGCTCAGTTTTCTGCCATGCATGACGTGTTTCACGTTTCTCAATTACGGAAGTGCCTTCGGGATTTCGATTCTATTCTCGAGTCCGGCGTTGTGGAAGAGATTGAAGTTTCACCTAATTTAACTTATGAGCAGCATCCTATTCGAATTATTGCTTCGGAGGTCAAACGACTTCGAAATAAAGATGTTCCGCTTGTTAAAGTTCAATGGTCCTCAAATCCTAAGGATTGCTTTTGGGAAACTAGAGAATTCATCGAGCGTACACATCCAGAATTACTTTCTCATGCTCTTTGAGGTAAACTTCTTAATTCCAATTTCTTTTGTGTTAATATGCTTTTATGGTTGTTACTTTTATTTTCCGTCTTATATATTGCGAGGACGCAATTTCTTTAAGGTGGGGAGTCTGTAACAACCCGCATATTTATCAATTTATCATTTAAATATTTTATTTAAATATTTTTTCGTTAACCGGATTTTGGTCCAAAAAGCTACTTTTTGCAAACAGTCGAATTAGGACTCGAGACCACTTCCATTGAGTTCAAAATGTCGTTTGCGATCTTTTTGAGTATAAACTTTGATATGTTTGGGGCTAGTCAAAAATTTGACCATTTTCACTTTGGGTTGGGTTTGGTTCAGCCCTATGTTTTAGCTTAACACTCCAAACTGAAACCCCCTCTTCATTCACTCCCTCCTCCTCTTCATTTCAGTTCTAAAGAGATTAATGGTGAGTGGAATGGGAAATTAAAACTCTAAAACCCTAGTTTCCATCTACAAATCAAGTTCTAGCGCCAAATCAATAGAAGAAGCTTTGGTAAGTCTCCTCTTCTTCTTCCCCAACTCACTCTCTTATCAATTTCAGAAATTCCTAAACCTAATTTAGGAAATGTTTCTCTTTTTAGCTTAGAATCAAGCTTGTTGAGTTGGGATTGAAGAGAGATTGTCATTGCCATTTCTCTATAGCTTCTTCATTCTAGTTCTTGTGCATAAAGGTGAGATTTTTATCTCACATCTTAATCTATATTTATCTTCGATTGTTAGGTATGAATTCCTAACACTTATTCTTGTGCAATTGCTTTTGGTTTGGATTGATTTGGTGAATATTCCAATTTTTAGTGTTTTGAGTTCAATTTTTTAAAAATCCAAACTTTGATCTTTGATCATGATTTTTGTGATGCATTGAAGAGCGTATATGGCCGGGTAGTCGATTGGCGTAAACCCTTAGTGTCGTTGCTCGACCGATTGCATTTCGGAAGTGTTTGGCATTCATTTGATTGGCATGGGAGTGCTGGAAACAGGCTCCGGTCGACCGACCTCAGAGTCCGGTCGACCGACCTGCTACTCTAGCATCTCCCTGCCTCTGTTTGGAAGTGCAGATTACAGGCTTCGGCCGACCGACCTCAGGGTCCGGTCGACCGACCTGCTACCCCGAGCACTTCTGTCTCTGGTCCGGTCAACCGACTCAGGGAGTCCGGTTGACCGACCTGCTCCTATTTGCCAGTTTTTCCTATATTGCTTATTTGTTTGAATTCCCAACTTTAATCGATTCGTGTGGTCTCCTATTTGTTGTTATCATTTCTTAAGACTTTGATGACTCCTCTTTCGGAATGGTACCTCGTTAGGTCGCTCGACCCTACCTCCCTTAGGTCGTTAGACCTCATTTTGTCCTCTCTAGGTCGTACCGTTTAGACGGGGCGCTGCCCCCTGGACCCCCGCGACATGACCGGGCAGGTCGAACCCCGTACAACTCTGCGTAGGCAAATCTTATCTGAAAAATATTCATCAGAATTTCTTACTTTGATGGTTTTGGGAATTGATTTCTTTGGATTTTATTCACGTCTTCGAATGTGAACTTTTATAATTGATTATTTCTACAATCACTTCTATGACTTGTCACTTTAAAAATATAAAGGTTTCAATACTAGTAGTAAATATCAAAACTCTTTCATCAAAACGATTTCAACTCTATTTTCAATATCAAACTCGTTTATAAAACTGTTTTCCAATCTACTAGTATATACAAACCTTTACCTCATTCGTATGAGAAAATATAATTAAACGGCTTAGCAAAACAAGTGGTATGAAACGCTTGCGTTTACTTCGTCGGTTAATTTATGGACTTGTTCGATTGAATCCCTTGTGACAATTTTCTAGTGGAGATCTACAATCTGTTCGTAAATATTTGAGTTAAGCAAGTGGTTATGGGACATGAAGCTAAACTCTTATATTTACTAGCTTAGTGTAATCGACACCTCTTTATGATCGATGATGATCATTTTATGGTTTAGACTAGCAATGTGCGATGTCTCTTTGTTTGCGAGGTTAGACTAGACACCATTTGTGTGATTTCGATTCACACATATCTCTTTATCTTCAAGGTTAGTCTATACCTCATTGGTGTGATTTCGATTCACACATATTGAAACTCTTGTGACAATTTTCTAGTGCAGATCTACAATCTGTTCGTAAATATTTGAGTTAAGCAAGTGGTTATGGGACATGAAGCTAAACTCTTATACTTACTAGCTTAGTGTAATCGACACTTCCTTATGATCATGACGATCATTTTTATGATTTAGACTAGCGATTGAGCGATGTCTCCCATGGTCTTCGGGCCATTTCTGTGTGGAAATCCCATGGTCTTCGGGCCATTCCTGTGTGAAATATGGGGTAGCACCCCATGGGTTCGGGCCATTTCTGTGTGGAAATTTAATGGATAGCTTCCATGAGATAGCTTCTCGTCCTGTGTGATACGCGTAGGTGAGTTTGTTAACTCCCATTCATGTGTTAGGCCTCCCCCCTTTTTATGTGTTTTCTGGATTTCTGGTGATGATTTCTGGAATTTTGTGCTTCACCAATTTTCATGATTTTCATTGATATGATATCAGTTTTTGTGCATTGGTGAATTTATGTGTTATTGACTTGTTATGAATACAAGTTTAGGGTATGATACCATATTTTATCTTTGAGAAGATTCTTGTGATATTGATTAATCTTTTGTTGGTTATCATTTACATACTTATCGTAGTATGCCGTTATGGTTATTACATGTTCATGTCATGCCTTTTACTATATACCATATCATCTGATATTTATAGCTAGACTGATCCGTTTATTATTTTCTTATAAATAATACTCGGGTCAGACCGAGATGTTACAGGTGCTTCTGCTTGACTTCCCTTCAGGATTAGTCTGACTTTTGGCCAACTACGTAGTTTAGTTGTTTTTGGTTGTACACTTTTGAGATATAGACCCTATGATGTGTACTTATTCTTTTGTATAGCACATGATGCTATTCTTTTGTATTATCGTGGATCTTTCTGACCACTACTCTGATGTACACTTTCATGTGTTGTATATTTATTCATATCTTCTTCCGCCTTTGTGATATGGATGTCTGTGACTGATTTATGTTATGTTTATTTCTATATTTGTTTCCGAAGATTATATATAGCCACTGTGTGATAGCTTTGAGTTTGTATCGGTATGTCGGATTTCCTCCTTAAATGATATGCATTCTATACTATCTGACATATCGGTACTCGCACAAAGAAGTTACATGGATGGTCGCTCCTCAACAGCCTTATTCTCCGCGCTAGTTGACAACATTACTCCGTAGTGTTCTTGGCTAGCGTGGGTATAGAGGTGGGGCGTCACACTTGACACTTGTGTCAAATTGCAAATGACTAAAACAGGAGCTGTGCCGGACCAATGGAGGATTAGCTACCTCAAGTGGACACACTTCTTCGAACTACTCATTACTTGTTGTCGATTGGTGCACCCTTGATTTTAGGAGTGTTGTTTCACGGTGTTGTGGGCGCTGCGGCGTTGTGTTCTCACCAGTCCGGATCAGGCAAACGGTAGTATCACTACCTTGGGTATTGCCTCATGTGCCTTGTCATACTTGTATTCCATTTATACGCGACCACTACGATTTTGATTTGTACCTTTAGTATATGGATTGCCCTCTGGTGACTTCCGGTTTTGGGGAAACTACGGTCTTATATATGCTTTTGGGAATAAAAATGTGTTAAGGGTGGAATGGGCCATGACTTAACGCTATTTTGATATCTTATTATTACTGATAGACATTATCTACTTATCGTACACTACTACATAGTAGATAGTTTAACGGATCCTTAAAGGATGGTTATTCCAAACATCCTTTGAGTTACTTGTATTTCAATTGATATTTCACTTGAGTTGGATTTATTAATATAAGAATTTTAATCCTGACTCGAGTGTCTTGTATTTTTGCTTTATGCTCGGGTCAGACTGAGTGATCCAGTATTCGAGACTTACCTTTGGAGTTGGAGCTTTGCTTGAAGATCCAGCCATCTATTCTACTTCCAGTATTCGATGATTCTAGTGATGCATTCTGATTTGTATCTGATGTATCGTGTTACTCTCCCATTGATGTATCGTATTACTCTTCTGTTGTAAACTCTGATGTATTTTATATATTCATATAGTAGCTTCATGAACTACTATCTCTTTTATTTCCGCTGCACTTATTACTCTGTGTCTGTGATCTGTGATTATATTTATTTACTGTATATGTTCAGTTTTGCCAAATTTAAATTAACAACGCGGTATTTTGAGCAATTCAACTCCGGCATGAGTGTCTACCTATACACTTATAATGGATGCGAATGGTCCAAAATTCCAGGTCGTTACAGTTGGTATCAGAGCTTTGGTAGCTCTAGGCAAAACTTAACATATAGGGTAAATGTATTTACAGAATCACTCTCATTCGAGTTTCAATCTCTTCCTTTGACTCAATTCCCTTGAACTTTGGAACGTTCCCTACAGTTCCAAATTTCATTCGTGTCCCTCACTATTCGTCTTCTTTCAATTCTGGAGCATCCCATAACTCCACTTTGAATGATCTTTATAATGAATCGGCGGTCTCGCCAAACTTCGAATGATTCGAAATGGAGTGAAACTCCTTTACAATAGGCATTTATTTACCGGAGATTTCTGTACCCTCGGTTTACATTGCTATCTATCTCCTGCTATACCTGAATTCTATTTCTTGAGATCGAATGTCGATTTACCTCGAAATTCCACATCGATCTTATTCTTGAAGTCACGGTCGACCCGGTTATGGTTTCCCGCGATTTATATAAGATTATCTATTTCCTTATTTGGTTAAATAATCATCTTATCTTTCGTTCCAACTTATTCTCAAATCAAAAATTTCTTTGATTGAATTAATCAAATTTGAATCTCTACCTTGCTTTGAAATCTATTCTTGTATAGTCGAACGAGGAAGTGTAATTATAAATTAATATAAAAATGTTTTTATATTGTGTTGTTTGAGTTGTTGATGTTGATTTGGGTTTTCGATCGATTCGTCTGATCAACGCTATCGATAGGATTTCCAAAACACTTGAACAGAACAAACCGACACAATATTGTTTTCAAAATATGGTAAACAAAATAGTTTTGTATGATTATATTAACTAATTTTTTAATGAATTATTGTCAGAAATGATAATATTTGATTTTCATGTATTTATTTTGTAAACAATATACTATTTCAATTTCAATATTAATAAATGAATTCATAAACTTGGCTATAATTTGATTTGAAATTTGAAATGTATTTAAATCAAGAATTTGAGAATTTAATTTTTCGAAAATTTCAAACCTTGGTTTTAAAAGGTTTAAAATGTATTATCTAAAGTATTTTCGAATAAAAATCATTCCATAGAAATTTTAGATAAGTGCTCTTCTCTTTGTTGCTGGAAAATAACTTCGGTGATGGCGGCCGCATCATCGACGTTCATTTTCGAGTTTCAAAGTGGAGATACTATTCTGTAGCTTTGCTACGGTTTTGTTTTGAAAAAAATATTCTGATTCGAGTTTCTTCAGTATAATTTGATTTATATATATATAGGTAACTTATTTTAAAATTTAATTTGATTTGATAAATATATTATATATATCTCTAAATTGTTTAAAGTTAATCGGAAATCTAATTCTTAAATTTTGTTAAATGATGATTTTAATTATAAATAAAACCAAAATTTGAAATAAATATTTAAACTTGAATAATTGAATTGGGAAAATTTTATTTGTATATTGTTCAACTGCATTCTAATACAACTTACCTAAATCATTCAGAAGTTGAATATGTAATTGGATAATATATAATATAAATGGAATTTATAAATAAAATTTCAGTGGTTATAATAAATGTTATACCCTTAAATTTTAATTATAAAATGTTAATAGAGATAAATAGAATAATAAGATAATTGAAAAATAAATTTTGTTTTGAAGGTTAATTAATAATTGAAATTAGATCAACTTATAGAAATACCTTGAAATTGAAATCAATTAATGAATATGAATTAATTTAAATTTAAATGGTTTAAATTAATTTATATGGTTTAAATATATGTAATAAGATATATTAAGTGAAATAAACTTAATAAGAATTTGGAATAAAGAAGAATTTAATCTGTTGAAGCAAATATGATTATAATAAAATATTTTTCAAATTTATGGTTTTAGAAATTATAAATTGAAGATAATTGGATAATAAGATAATGAATTTAGAAACAGTGAGATTGATTTTAGTAAAATCAAATGGATTAAATCAATTATTGAATATCAATTAATTTAAATTTAAATTTATATGGTTTAAATTAATTGTTATTTTGTATTTCAAATTTGTTTTTCTTTCTGGTTGTTTCTATTCTCCTACCTCGTTCCTTTTCGGGGACGAAAAGTTTTGAGTGGGAGAGAGTGTAACGACCCGTAAATTTCAACTGTTTTAATAACGTAATTAGTTGAAATTTTGTGAAATTTTAAACGATAAAATTTTGAAATAAAAATTTAATATTTGGAATACGTCTAGTTAAACATAGCAACTGGTAAATTTTCGTCCGAAAATATGAAAGTTTATTTCACGCGTAAATTTACTTCAATTTAATCAGTTAAAAAGCGATGAAAATAAAATGTTTTCGAAACCTAAATATTTTTACATAGAAAAATTCTAAACCATCTTCTGAGCAAGATGTCAGTTTGTCGTTTTACCAAATTCGGACATCTTGGGCTCCGTCGATCTTATTTTTCAGCGTTTTTCTTGCATTTTCCGCCAGTAGAAAATTCGAAATTTTATAATTCGATCGTACCACTGATATTTTTATACCAATTTGTTCGCCTCGTTGTGCTGATCGACACAGTATATTTGTTTCTGTGTTTTGCGGTCCATTGCGCAACGGAAACAATAAAACGGTCTGCTATAACGGTACAAAATTTGTGACCTTTATTTTCTTTACTCTTTCAAACTCCAGCCGTGCCAACCAAGCGTCCTTCTGTTACTTTCCATTTATGTTACATTTATTGCCAACAACCAACAGTACAAAATTCAAACGGTCACTTGCTTTTATTATCTTCCTGAATTCACGTTTGTTTTTCTTTGATTTAGTTTATGAGTGCGTGAGCCTGTTCATTTTTCTTTATACTCCAATTTTCAACGGTCATGACTTTACATCTTCATCAATTTTGTCTGTTCAAAACTGTGCATTTCAATTGCTATTGTTCATTTTTCATTTTGCGTCTGTTCATTTTATTTCCTTGCCGATCAAACAGAAGCCACCCCATTCCCCATTCGCATGTGCTCTTCCGCCTTCTTCCTTTCTACCATCATTCCTGTCGCGCCTATCATCTCCTTCCTGCCACCGATCACCCCACCTGCCTCTCACCCCTCCGGCCCCACGCTCTTGACACCGCTCTCCAACATCCAAAGCTGCCGCCTTGCTGGCGAACTTCGCTCCACCCATCCCACTCCACATGCTTCCGCCATGATCAGCCTCTCCATACCATACAAACCCCAAGCTCTGACCTGACACATCAGATCCGCCCATGCACCCGAACCACACTTCATCCCTTCCATTTGCCGAACACAACAACCGCTTGAGCCACGTCCCTCATCAGCCGCGTCCGCCTCTGACACTCCGTCTCCTTCTTCCAGTCGCCGAGCAAGCCTAACCGAACCCATTTTCCCAAGCCTACCTCCACTTGTCGCATCTTCCCCTCGGCCAGACTTCCACCCTCTAATCGCCGATCCCACGGTCACGAATGACAGCACCCCGCTTTCACCCTTCATCCATGAGCCTACAACCCATTTACAGCCTGCAAGTGGGCACCAATCATCGGTTATCGGTTTTCCTTTTTCGGGTAACTACGTAAAATTTTACATTACATTATACTACTATATTATAATAGATTTTATTATACTATATCATATTACAGTTGTATTTCAAATGCTTGAAACCTACTTTTAAAAAGTATGTAAAGTGTATAAACTATAAGAGTTATATTATGTAGTAGTTTGAACGCATGCTCTTCAAAGTATATAAGTGCTGGACTATAGATTGTTTTTTTTATTGCGTGTGTTGTATTGGGTCAGCATACACTCTCTGTAACATGAATATAGTTGTTCAATATATGCATAGCTTAGATACATTTGTTTATAAATTGCATTTGATTTCTGTTAACCTTTTTTTTCTCTTTTCTCTCGAACCTTGTAAAGTCATTTATATAATGAGTATATTTATATTCGCACTGTCAGTAGTTAGACTTTGCATGAGTTGATATAGGTTTGGGTATATAAGCTAGTTCACTGTCACATAGAAGTGGTTCGCATTTTATTTTATTTTATTTTCATTTTTTTTTTGAGGAAGCCTGTACGTGTGTCGTTTACATACTTATGTCACGTTAGTTGTACTTATGCTAGTTTACATAAGTCTAATATATGTTAGTAACGAAGTACAATGTTTGGTTTTGTTAAAGATGGGATATTTTTATGTGTTTAAATTTGATTGTTGATTTGGATATATATATAAAAGGGAATTTATTTTAAGTATATGTTAAGAGAAATTTTATATATGTTATAGTATATTTATACTTTTCAATTAGCAGTTATATAGTCTATACATATCGAGTTGTCGATATTAGTTTATGCAGTTTAATGTATATAAAGATATTAGATTGTTGTTTTATTTATATATAGGTTATGTATGTTAATATACATTGTGGTTAGTATATTTTAAATAATATTATACATATATAGAAGTGCATTATTTTAATTTATACTATGTAGATACGTTGTTTATATGTGTTTTATTATATTCAAAATAATAGGTGTTTAAAATTAATATTGATTTCATGGAAAATAATAATAATAATAATAATAATATGTATATCGTTGCTGTTCTATCAAATTGATTCTGATTCGTTTCTCATCGATTCTTATCTATCAGCTTGGTCCGTCGAATCCGCTTTCAGCTTACTTCACTGTGAGACTATTGTTTGAATTGTTCGACTTTCTAGATCGTGATCCAATTCGTATCTGGTTGTGTTTCAAACTCCTTTAGCCTCGAAAGGTGAGCACTCACTCATGATTAACGTTCTTTTATTTATTAAATTTGATTTCAATTGAAACGACAATTGAAATATGCTGCTGTTAGTTAATTACACTGTTATATGCTATTACCTATATCAGTTCACCTGTGACATCTGACACCATTATCTGTTAATTATTTATGCGATGATAATACAGTTTGGCTGATAATTGATTGATTGTTGATGTTTATATTGGACGTTAAATTGTTAATGTTAAAATGATAAATAGTATGAAATTGAACTTGATATAGGATAATTAAATGTTAAATTTGATTAACTGACATTTGTATAATATGACCACTTTTTTACTATTGAATTTATTGACACGTAGGATTTGTTTAATTACACTTTGAACCACTGAATGTATGTTGTTAAACTGATGATGTATGAAATTGTAAATTGGATGACAAGTGAAAAACCGTAATTTAATAATCTTTAATCTACATGAAATGATAGTGTAGATTCTAGAAATAGTTATATTAATTCGTACAAATAACAATGCGAATTAATACGGTTATTTCGGGATTATTTGAATTGATTATTGGATTGATATTGGTTGTTGTTATTTCTTGTTTATTTATTTTGACACCATCCCAGTTATCACACTGCAAGTTCCCTTTGCTATGCTATGATTTTGAATTGAATTGGAATCGGGTTGAAATGATAAATACCCAAATTAAACTTTGACTTAGGGTAGAGAATTAAATAAAAACCCGATTGGTCAATAATTTGATAAAAAAATGAAGATTTTATTTGAATAAATAATATGGTTTTGAAATGAAGTTGAAATTTGAATTTTAATGAAATGAAAATGTTAATATTTAAAATATGAAATAAAATATTAACAATGTAATTGATGGAAGAATGTTGTTTAATTTGAGAAATTATTGAATTAAGTTTGAAATTATTAAACTTTGAAATGATTTAATAATTAAGTTTGAAAGTGTAATTAAGTTTGAAATTGCTAAACTTTGAAATGATTTAATAATCAAGTTTGAAATTATAATTAAGTTTGAAATTATTAAACTTTGAAATTATTTAATAATTAAGTTTTGAATTATTTAATAATTAAATAAGATCGAATTATTTGATGATTAAATTGATTTGAATTCTTTAATAAGTGAAATTGAATTTTTGAATAAGTGAATTTTACTTCGTAAATAATTGAAATTGAGTTTCTTTATTAATTAAGTTTTGGAAAATTATTTAAGTAAATAAGTGAAATTGAATTTCTTTAACAAGAAATAAAATGCGATTTATTGAAATTAATGTAAGACTTGAAATTAAAGAATTTGATTTGATGACTTTAATTTAATTCAATTTGTAAGTTTTGAAATAAGGTAGTTGAATTTAAATAATGGATTTAATGAATTGGAAATTAAATAAAAATTGTTTTGAATGATAAATTAACTTAACGAATATTGAATAAAATCGATAAATGAATGTTAAATTAAATTGAGTTAAATGATTTCGGAATTGAATCTTATATCCGAATTTAAATTGATATTTGAATTGTTCAAAATAAAGATTGAAATGGAATTATAAGATTTTGAAATTGGAAGTTTTGAAACGAAAATTTTGGAAATTGATTTCGAAAGAGAAATGAAATGTTGGTTTACGAATTCTATATGAAATTGAATTGATTTGGTTTTGAAATAAATAAACGACCAATCGGTGTAATAATTACGAAAGTTATTAAAGAGACCGGAATCGGTTTTGGATATACTCTCTATCTAAACCGAAAACCACTTTAATAACTATACGCGGAGTGATGATCCAGAATGAAGTGGTTGGAATGATGTACGCGATGACTGAAGAAAGAGAACGATAATGGATAGCCTTGACACTTGTGTCAAATTGGAAATGACTAAAACAGGAGCTGTGCCGGGCCAATGGAGGATTAGCTACCTCAAGTGGACACACTTCTTCGAACTACTCATTACTTGTTGTCAATTGGTGCACCCTTGATTTTAGGAGTGTTGTTTCACGGTGTTGCGGGCGCTGCGGCGTTGCATTCTCACCAGTCCGGATCAGGCGAACGGTAGTATCACTACCTTGGGTATTGCCTCATGTGCCTTGTCATACTTGTATTCCATTTATACGCGACCACTACGATTTTGATTTGTACCTTTAGTATATGGATTGCCCTCTGGTGACTTCCGGTTTTGGGGAAACTACGGTCTTGTATATGCTTTTGGGAATAAAAATGTGTTAAGGGTGGAATGGGCCATGACTTAACGCTATTTTGATATCTTATTATTACTGATAGACATTATCTACTTATCGTACACTACTACATAGTAGATAGTTTAACGGATCCTTAAAGGATGGTTATTCCAAACATCCTTTGAGTTACTTGTATTTCAATTGCTATTTCACTTGAGTTGGATTTATTAATATAAGAATGTTAATCCTGACTCGAGTGTCTTGTGTTTTTGCTTTACGCTCGGGTCAGACTGAGTGATCCAGTATTCGAGACTCACCTTTGGAGTTGGAGCTTTGCTTGAAGATCCAGCCATCTATTCTACTTCCAGTATTCGATGATTCTAGTGATGCATTCTGATTTGTATCTGATGTATCGTGTTACTCTCCCATTGTATCTGGTTTAACTCTGATGTATCGTATTACTCTTCTGTTGTAAACTCTGATGTATTTTATATATTCATATAGTAGCTTCATGAACTACTATCTCTTTTATTTCCGCTGCACTTATTACTCTGTGTCTGTGATCTGTGATTATATTTATTTACTGTATATGTTCAGTTTTGCCAAATTTAAATTAACAACGCGGTATTTTGAGCAATTCAACTCCGGCATGAGTGTCTACCTATACACTTATAATGGATGCGAATGGTCAAAAATTCCGGGTCGTTACAAATAATTTGAAATGGTTTATTTAGAAGCTGAATCGAGTTGAAACTGATGATTTGAGATTTGATTAAATTAAATTTTTGGAATTCGAGTTAATTTGGATCGATTTGTGAAATTTGAGGAAACTAATTTATTTTATAATGAAATTTTATTATCTAAACTGTTTAAAAGGAAAGTGTTATGATTGCCAAAATACTGTGATTTCCAGACTATGATTTCGAAAGCATTATAACTTTGGAAAGTAATATGATTTTGAAATGGATATATTTGAGGTGAAATGATATCGTATTAAATTGGGTTTTGAGATGATAATTATATTTTGGTTTTAAAGTATAAACTATTTTGAAATGACCACGGTGTTATAATAACGATTGGTTGGCAAAGAGACCGGGATCGGATATGGACATACTCTCTGTCGATACCGAAAACCACTTTGACAACCGTGTATGTGGTGGAGATTCCAGAATGAAGTAGGATGGTGGCGACGTTCTTAAGGTATGTTACATGGACCCAACTCCCGTGAGTTGGCATAAGGTGGCTAAAACAGGAGCGATCTCGGACCAGTGAGGTAGCACCTTTTCTCGGACACATTTCTTCGTATTATACTCTTATTTGTGATTTGACTAGATGGCCATCCTCCGATTTGGGAATGTTGTTCGAGGTGGACGATAGTGGCTGCTATGCGCTCCATCAGTCCGTGTGCGTAATTGGTAAATCTACCCTGGCATTGCCTAGTTGTGCCGTGTCACCTACCATATCGAGCTTTACTACGATTATGATTTTAAGATCCGACCGCGTTAAGGTTCTCCATCCCCTTAACGCTATTTTCCGATATGATTATACTTTACTTATTTAGACACTATTATAATAGCGAATATTACTACATAGTAAATAGTTTAACGGACCCTTAGAGGATGGTTATCCCAAACATCCTTTAAGTTACTTGTATTCCAGTTGATATTTCACTTGAGTTGGATTTATTAAATATAAGAATGTTAATCCTGACTCGAGTGTTTTGTGTTTTGCTTTACGCTCGGGTCAGACTGAGTGATACAGCATTTGAGACTCACCTTTGGAGTTGGAGCTTCGCTTGGAGATCCAGCAATCTATCGATCCTGCTTTCAGTTATTCTGTTGATTCCAGTGATGTATTCAGATCTTATATTTGATTATTGTATTGAGACATCTATTGTATTCGAGACTTCTGTTGTACCTTGTCTAACTCTGTTATATATATAGTAGCTTCATGAACTACTATCCTTTTGTTTCCGTTGCATTATTGATATATTACTCTGTGTCTGTGATCTGTAATTATTTTATTTATTGTATATGCTGAGTTTTGCCAAATTTTATTTACAACGCGGTATTTTGAGCAATTCAACTCCGGCATGAGTGTCTACCTATACAATTATAATGGATGCGAATGGTCCAAAATACTGGGTCGTTACATGTGGTATCAGAGCTCTGGTTTTAGGTAAAACTCAACATATGTAGTAAATTCAATTACAGAATCACTTTCGTTTGAGCTTGAATTCCTTCTTCTTTGACTCAGTTCCTTTGAATTTTGGAACGTTCACTTCAGTTCCAAAGTCCATTCGTGTCTTCCCTATTCATGTCTTTTGATTCTGGAGTATCCCATAACTCCACTTCGAATGATCTCTATAGTAAATCGGCGGTCTCGCCAATCTTCGAAAAATTTGTACTAGGGTGAAACTCCTTTACAATCGGTATTGATTCACCGGAGATTTCTGTATCCTTAGTTTACGATGCTGCTATCTTATGTTATACCTGAATTCTACCTCTGGTAATCAAATGTCGATTTGCTTCAGAATTCTACATCGATCTTATCTATGAAGTCACGGTTGACCCGGTTAAGGTCGCCCGCGGTTTATACAACTTTATCCATCTTCCTGCTTGAAATGCAATCATCTAACCTTCGTTTCGAGCCTATCTATTTTAGATTATAATTCTCTTTGATTAGAGTCCCTCTATATTTGGATCTCTATCCATGTGTTGGAATCCAATTCTGGAATCATCGTGTGAGGGAGTGTATTTGAAATTAATATAAAATAGTTTATGTTTATAGTGTGTTGTTTGAGTTGTTGATGTTGGTTTGGATTTCCGATCGATTCGTCTGATCAACGCTATCGATAGGATTTCCAAAACACTTGAATAGAGCAAACTGACGCAATATAATTTTCAAATCTGATAAATGAAATAAATTTGTATGATTATATTTTAAATATATAAGAAAAATTTTCTGGAATTAAAAGTTAAATAATTGATTGTTGAAAATGATAATATTTGATTATCATTTTATTGTTTTGTAAGTCATTGACTATTGCAAAATGACTATTGTTTATAAATTAATTTGAAATTGAAATGGATTTAAATTGAGGATTTAAGAATTAAATTTCTGGTGATTTCAAACTTTGTTTTAAAGTCTTAAAATGTATATTATTTAAAGTATTTTCGAATAAAATGGTTTTCAAAGAATTTTAAATGTTTAAATCAGTGCTCTTCTCTTTGTCGCTGGAAAATAATTTCGGTGATGACGGCCGCATCATCGACATTCATTTTCAAGTTTCGAAGTGGAGAAACCATTTTGTAGGTTTGCTACGGTTTTGTTTTGAAGAAAAAAAAAATTTCGATCTGAATTTCTTCAGTATAATTTGATTTATATATATATATATATATACAGGTATCTGATTTTAAAAAAAAATTAATTTGATTTGATATAAATATATTATATATATCTCTAAATTATCTGAAGAAAATCAGAGATTTAAATTCTTAAATTTTAGGTTAAAGATTGATTTTAATTATAAACTGAAGTCAAAATTCTTGGATAAATTTTTAACTAGGAACAACTGAATTGTAAAATTTTATTTGTATAATACTCAATTTCATCTCAATATAACTTACCTAAATTTTTCAGAAGTTAAAATGTAATTGGATAATATACAATATAAAATGATTTTATAAATTAAATTTGAGTGGTTATAATAAATGTTATACACTTAAATTTTATTATAAAGATGATAATAGAGATAAATAGAATAATAATTTAATTGAATAATAGTGAAATTAGATTAACCTATGGAAATACCTTGAATTTAAAGTCAAGTATTGAATATAAATTAATTTAAATTGAAAATTTATGTGGTTTAAATTAATTTATATGGTTTAAATATGTGTGATAAGACATATTAAGTGGAATAAAACTTAATAATAATTTGGAATATAAGAATTAAATTTGTTGAATAAAATATGAGTATAATAAATGATTATACAAATTGATGATTTAGAAATTTTAATTGAAGATGACTAGATAATACGATAATGAATTGAGAAATAGATAGATTGATTTAACTTAAGAAGAAACCAAGTGGATTAAACCAAATTGTTAATTAATAAAATTCGAAATCTATATGGTTTAAATTAATTATTTTGTCCTGTTTAAATCTATTTTGCTTTCTGGTTGTTTCTATTCTCCTACCTCCTTCCTTTTCGGGGATGAAAAGTTTTGAGTGGGGGAGAATGTAACGACCCGTAAATTTTAACTGTTTTTATAACGTAATTAGTTAAATTTTGTGAAATTTTAAACGATAAAATTTTGAAATATAAATTTGATCTTTGGGATGCGTCTAATTAAACATAGCAACTGGTAAATTTTCGTCCGAAAATATGAAAATTTATTTCGCGCGTAAATTTACTTCAATTTAATCAGTTAAAAATTGGTGATAATAAAATGTTTTCCAAACCTGAATATTTTTACATAGAAAATTTGAAAACCATCTTCTGAGTGAGACGTCATCTTTCGTTTCGTAAAATTTGGTAGTCTATTACTCCGTTTATCTTAATTCTGGCTGAATAGCAGAATTTTCGGTACCGATTATCGACTTTTGATCGGATGATCGTACCACCAATATTTATATACCGTTTTGATCGTCTCGTCGTGCTGATCTCAGCCGTATATTTATTTCTTTATTTTGAGGTCCAGTACACGATGGAAATAATAAAACGGTTCGTTGTAACGGTACCAAAATTTCTGACTTTACTCCTTCCTTCAGTTCAAATTTCTAGTGTGCTCCTACATTAAAGCCTCTGAACAATTCAACCTATTTCTATTCCTACCCTACCGTTTCTCCTCAAATAAATTAAATATATTACTAAAAGTACAAGTTCAAATATATATGAGCTGGCTTTACATTTTCTCAGATCTAAAGATTCATCTTCCTCCAATTCCATCTTTCTCTTCTTGTTCAAACCTGACAACCCACTCACGAGACCAACCGGATCACGCATCCCTTCACACTCTAAGCCTCTGCCACTTCACACGCGTCTCGTCTCCTACACCCCGCCATCACTTCCTTTCCATCTTCACAACTAGCAGCCACTTACCCAACCGAACCCTACGCCTCCACCCAGGCAACCCTACGCCTCCACCCAACCACGACCCTACGCCCTATCCCAATCAGCAGACCCAGGCCGAGAACCGCTACCGCCCAGCCTTCCTCCGCCACCAAGCCCATCCCGCAAACCCTTATCAACTCGATCCACTCACCTCCATCTACACCTCACGTCTCTGACAGCCACAGAGCCTCATCTCACCTCCGACATGCTCTGCCGTACCACAGCAACCGTGAGCACCCACCCTCCTCCTCAGTTCGACCGGCCAGAGAACCGAGAACCCATCAAATCTTCAACCCGACCCTCAAACCCATTCAAGCTCCTCATTCTCACGCATGGCCTTGTCAAGTGTCCGCGTCTCCGACCTCCTCCGAATCAGCCACGTCGAGACAGTGCTCCACCATCTTCCTCCAACCCGAGCACCTTAACAGCCTGTACCCGACTCAGGAAAACCCCTGCCACCAAATGCTTACGTTCACTGCCTCGTGCGCCTCTGGCCTCCATCCAGATCGGATTCTTCTCAGCCGTGTTCTGCTCGCTTCTCCTTTTTTCGTTATCTGGGTGAGTGGGTATATTTATATCTGCTTCTATATATTTTGTTGATCCTGACTTTGTGTGTTGTATAGATTCAAATATATAATAAAAATTAAATACATATAATATAAGTTATTTGAGTTTCAATCTGGATATGTATACTATAATCTATTTTATATTTGTTTATATATATAGGAGGTAGATATTATTCAATGTATATATGTAAGTTGTTTTGAGTCCTCTGGTTTTATACGTTCCACCATTTACAGTTATGATATTTAGTTTTACTTGTTTATACTAGCCTACGCATTTCATTTGTAAGTTAGTTTAAGCATGGTTTTCAATAGTGTATTTGTTGTCTAAATAGTATTGTGAAACTTGTTTTAAGGTATTGCAATCCACTGTCATATAGATACAAGTTTATCTATACATACATTACTCTGTTTCAATGTCTGCATACATTCTTTTTGCATTAGTATTATATTGGTTTTACAAAGAGATATATAATTGTCTGTTTATTTGATTGGTTTTGTAAGTATATTATATGGTTAAGTGGCTATATATATATATATGTTCATTCCCATATCGGTTGTTTGCATAGGTGGTAGACCTACTTGTTTGCATGTATATGAAGCCTGTATATGATTTGAGTAGCTTATATATATATTTGGATTAGCTTGCATATATTGTTTACACTTACATGTATACGGTCTGCATTTATATTTTAGTTTTTATTTACTGTTAAAGTATTGATCATATATATATTGAGGCTGCTCCCAATTGAGAAGTTATTTGCATATTTTGTGAAACCTATATCTACTTTAATTTGGTATATATATGTGATTAACTAAGAATATTGATCTGAAAGGGTATAGTTTATGTTTTTAAAATTTGTTAGAGAAATCTATTATTATATATTAGTTATATTACAAGCTACAGGTTGTACATGTAGTTATATGCTTCAGCCTGTAAATTTTTAAGCATAACGGTTGTTTAAAATATATATAAAAGATATTTGACTATATATATATATATATCTTTGTGTCAGTTATGTATGGGCCTGCATATATTTTGGTAGAATGTGCACTTGTCTTCATAGGTATTGTTTGTAAATGCTATATGTATACAGTTTACATATGAATTTAGTAATTAATATATTAATATTTATATAACTAGGTTATGGGTTCAGATTTATATATATATATATATATATATATATATATATGAGGTTGTCAAATGTATGTGTTCATATTTGAATATATATATATGCATCGTGCATTTTTTTAAGTGTGTGTGTATATATATGTATATATATAAATGTTCATATATTAGCTCATATATACAAGTTACTGGAGTTTGGTTTCCAAATACGTATCTATTTATAGAATTTATTTTAGAGGGTTGAACTTAAAAATATTGTTTTTTTTTAAATAATAAAATATATACATATTCTATTTCTATCAAACTGATTGATTTTTTTTCTCCCATCGATTTCAGCCTTGTTTTGATCGTCGAATTCGTGCCCATCTTGTTCCGTTTTTGGAATTCTTGTTTGGATCTACAATTTGCTTCCATTTCCGTTTATCTATCTAGCCTCGAAAGGTGAGCAATCACTCACGATTAATGTTCTTATATTTATTAAATTTGATTTCAATTGAAACGTCAATTGAAATATACCGTTGCTAGTTATTTACATTGATATATACACTGTTATCTGTATTTGTTCACCTATGACATCTGACACCATTATCTGTTATTTATATTGTTGACATATGCATGTTTCTGTTGTTATTTTATTATCATATCTGTTATCACTCTGCAAGTTCCCTGTTAGTATAGAATCACTATGGGTTGAAATGATACATACCCGAACGATCTGTAGAATAGGAGAAAATCACTATGGGTTGAAATGATAAACCCAAGCGATTTTCATTGAATTGAATTTGGGATTGCGGATTGAAAAGATATATACCTGTATATATAATTTAAATTGCGGATTGAAATGATAAATATCCGTATCACTTGACCATAGGATAGAAAATTTTATACAGGCACCGTTGGTCTATATATATAAATGTTTTGGAATGATTTCTATGGTTTTGGAAAGAAATATATGGTTTTGATAAATATTGATTTTAAAGATTCATTAAAGTTGATTTAATAAAGTTGATAAATAACATGTTTAAGTATTTATTTAATATCTATATTTTCGAAATATAGAATTTATAATGATTTGAAATTGATTGAAATTTTATTTTATTTAAGAATTATACTTAAATAAGTTTGATTTAAAATGTATTGAATTTGAAATTTAAAGAAGTGATTTACAACTTGAAATTTGAAAGGTGACTTAAATGGATATTTCAAACGTATAAATATTTAAATGAGATATTTTGTTTATTTAAATTGTTAATTGAAAGTGTATTCAAATGTTATGGAAATGTTAAGTTATTATTTCAAACTAAATAATTGTAAAGTGAATTTGATATGTATATAAATTTATCGAATTTAGTTTTGAAATGTTGAATATTTAAAGCTTTGAAATATATTAAAATTGAAATGGCCTATTTTATGGTTCAGATATGTATTTGAAATCAATAATTTGAAATGGTTTATTTAGAAGCTGAATCGAGTTGAAACTGATGATTTGAGATTTGATTAAATTAAATTTTTGGAATTCGAGTTAATTTGGATTGATTTGTGAAATTTGAGGAAACTAATTTATTTTATAACGAAATTTTATTATCTAAACTGTTTAAAAGGAAAGTGTTATGATTGCCAAAATACTGTGATTTCCAGACTATGATTTCGAAAGCATTATAACTTTGGAAAGTAATATGATTTTGAAATGGATATATTTGAGGTGAAATGATATCGTATTAAATTGGGTTTTGAGATGATAATTTTTTTTTGAGTTGATAATTATATTTTGGTTTTAAAGTATAAACTATTTTGAAATGACCACGGTGTTATAATAGCGATTGGTTGGCAAAGAGACCGGGATCGGATATGGACATACTCTCTGTCGATACCGAAAACCACTTTGACAACCGTGTACACGGTGGAGATTCCAGAATGAAGTAGGATGGTGGCGACGTTCTTAAGGTATGTTACGTGGACCCAACTCCCGTGAGTTGGCATAAGGTGGCTAAAACAGGAGCGATCTCGGACCAGTGAGGTAGCACTTCTTCTCGGACACATTTCTTCGATATTATACTCTTATTTGTGATTTGACTAGATGGCCATCCTCCGATTTGGGAATGTGTTCGAGGTGGACGATAGTGGCTGCTATGCGCTCCATCAGTCCGTGTGCGTAATTGGTATATCTACCCTGGCATTGCCTAGTTGTGCCGTGTCACTTACCATATCGAGCTTTACTACGATTATGATTTTAAGATCCGACCGCGTTAAGGTTCTCCATCCCCTTAACGCTATTTTCCGATATGATTATACTTTACTTATTTAGACACTATTATAATAGCGAATATTACTACATAGTAAATAGTTTAACGGACCCTTAGAGGATGGTTATCCAAAACATCCTTTAAGTTACTTGTATTCCAGTTGATATTTCACTTGAGTTGGATTTATTGAATATAAGAATGTTAATCCTGACTCGAGTGTTTTGTGTTTTGCTTTACGCTCGGGTCAGACTGAGTGATACAGCATTTGAGACTCACCTTTGGAGTTGGAGCTTCGCTTGGAGATCCAGCAATCTATCGATCCTGCTTTCAGTTATTCTGTTGATTCCAGTGATGTATTCAGATCTTGTATTTGATTATTGTATTGAGACATCTATTGTATTCGAGACTTCTGTTGTACCTTGTCTAACTCTGTTATATATATATAGTAGCTTCATGAACTACTATCCTTTTGTTTCCGCTGCATTATTGATATATTACTCTGTGTTTGTGATCTGTAATTATTTTATTTATTGTATATGCTGAGTTTTGCCAAATTTTATTTACAACGCAGTATTTTGAGCAATTCAACTCCGGCATGAGTGTCTACCTATACACTTATAATGGATGCGAATGGTCCAAAATACTGGGTCGTTACAATAATAGTACATCAGCAATATATATAAGGACCAAATTATATACTATAAACAATATATAGATGCAAACCTTTTGATAAAAGACGCAAAATAAACATATGCAGTATATATATAATATGCATAACTTACATATTTATTTGTATATATTTAAACAAGTACATGCTAACCTTCATATAACCCTTATTGATCAAAATAACTAATATATATATATATATGTTTTGAAACAGATAGGCTCTGTGTTGTGCTGCAAAATAAACTAACCTTAAAACAAATACATATAACTAAAGTATGCAGACAAACAACATACGAAAATATCAATATATATGCATCTATAAATTTGCTAACAAGTAATATACTATCATATAAATACTTTTTATACAAACCAGCTCCCATAAATGTATATATAAACTTTACTCTACATATAGTAATACTGTAACATATATATATATATATATATATATATTTTGACAAAAATAATATAAATATATAAACAAATAGATTTATAAACTTATGTGAACTAATACATATAACCTACCTTATTAAAATATCTGTTATATCACTTTATACATATATAAACAAACATATATATTACTTGCTGCAAAATATAATATTTATAAGTATATATATAAACTAATATAAACATATAACACCTTCACGTTACCACAAATATAGATTATATATATATATATATATATATTTCCAAAACCAATGCCAAAACAATATATGAAAAGTATAAATGCAATACCTAAGGAGCAACTCGCGTGGAAATTGATGTGCGCGGAGAAAGGAATGGGGTAGTTGTTTGGCAAGTTTTGGTGGTGATGAGCTGCCTGCGTCAGCTGCTGTTCGAGGTGGAGTATCACTGGCATGCGTGAAAAAGGGAAGCTCGGAGTTTTGGGATGAAGGAGGTTGCGCAGGCGGAGGAGTGGTGCCTATGGATGGCGGAGTTCCGGGTCGGTGGCGGAGGTAGAACCATGGACGAGCAACTTCCTTGGGTGAGAAAGATGGGCAAGTGGCAAAAGTGGAAACAGACATGAATTGAAATGAAAGAAGAAGGGAAAGGCTTCCTAAAAGTGAAAGCAACAGGTGGCAATTAATTACATAGCTCTGATCGCTAAAAAAAATATAGAATGGAAATGAAACAGCTCAACGAAACGAAGGGCCAAAGTAAAAGAACCAGTTAATAAAATTTGAAACCGGCGAAAAAGAAAGGTCACACCCATTGAATTCAAGAATATTAATGCCAAATGGCTAAATGATGCATACGGTGGAAATGAACGGACGAAGGAAACCAAAAGTTAGAATTCGATACCGGTATGATCACCGTTTCCGTGGATTCCGCTGCGTACCCAGTTCAAAACACAGAATTGAATATACCGCAGAGATCAACCCGATGAGATGATCAAAACGGTATACAGATATTGGTGGTACGATCATCCGATCAAAAATCGATAATCGGTACCGAAAAATGCTGCTATTTTGCCGAAAATAAGATCGACGGAGCAATAGATGTCCAAATTTGACGAAACGAAAGATGACGTCTCACTCAGAAGATGATTTACAAATTTTCTATGTAAAAATATTTAGGTTTGGAAAACATTTTATTACCATCAATTTTTATCTGATATAAATTGGAAAAAAATTACACTAGAAAATAAACTTCCAAATTATCTGATGAAAATTTACCAGTTGCTATGTTTAAGAAGACGTATTCCAAATATTAAATTTTTATTTCAAAATTTTATCATTTTAAAATTCACAAAGTTTCAATTAAATATATTAATGAAACAAATAAAATTATCAAAAATTTACGGGTCGTTACACTCTCCCCAACTCAAAACTTTTCGTCCCCGAAAAGGATGGAGGTAAGAGAATAGAAACAACTAGAAAGAAAAATAGGTTTGAAGACAACATAAGACAATAAATTTTTAAAACCATATAAATTTAAAATTAAACTAATTAATATTCAACAATCTGGTTTAATCCATTTGTTTACCTAAGTTAAATCAATCTATCTATTTCTAAATTCATTATCTCACTATCTAGTCATCCTAAGTTAACAGTTTCTAAATCATCAATTTGTATAATCATTTATTATACTCATATTTTTTTCAACAAATTTAATTCTTTTATTCCAAATTATAATTAAGTTTATTCCACTTAATATATCTTATTGCATATATTTAAACCATATAAATTAATTTAAACCATATAAATTTCAATTTAAATTAATTTATATTCAATAATTGATTTTTTTTAAAAATTCAGGGTATTTCCATAAGTTGATCTAATTTCAATTTATTAATTCCTTCAAAACAAATTTATTTGTCTCATCTATTATTTTATTTATCTCCATTAACATCCTTATAGAAAAATTTAAGTGCATAACATTTATTATAACACTCAGATCTTTCCTTATAAAGTCATTTTATATTGTATATTATCCAATTACATATTCAACTTCTGAATAATTTAGGTAAGTTGTATTAAGATGGAATTGGGTACTATACAAGTAAGATTTTACAATTCAGTTATTCCCAGTTAAATATTTATCCAAGAATTTTGACTTCGGTTTATAATTGAAATCATCTTTAACCTCAAAATTTAAGAATTTAAATCTCCGATTTACTTCAAACAATTTAGAGATATATATAATATATTTATATCAAATCAAATTAAATTTTAAAATAAGATACCTATATATATATATATAAATCAAATTATACTGAAGAAATTCAAATCAAAATATTTTTTCAAAACAAAACCGTAGCAAATCTACAGAATAGTCTCTCCACTTCGAAACTCGAAAATGAATGTCGATGATGCGGCCGCCATCACCGAAATTATTTTCTAGCGACAAAGAGAAGAGCACTGATTTTAACATTTTAAAATTCTTTGAAAACGATTTCTATTCGAAAATACTTTCAATAATATATACTTTCAAAATTTAAAACCAAAGCTCGAAATCACCGGAAACTAAATTCTCAAATTTCTGAATTAAATTCATTATAAATTCCAAATCAATTTATAAACCATATTTATAAATTCATTTAGACCAATAAATGATAATCAAATATTATCATTTCAAACAACCATATTAATTAACTTATTAAATTCCAAAAAAAATTTACTTATATTTTTATAATATAATCATACAAATTTATTTCATTTACCAAATTTTAAAATATAATATTGTGTTAGTTTGCTCTGTTCAAGTGTTTTGGAATTCCTATCGCTAGTGTTGATCAGACGAATCGATCAGAAACCCAAATCAACATCAACAACTCAAACAACACAACATATAAAACATTTTTATATTAATGCTAATTACAAATACATTCCCTCACTCGACTGTACAAGAATGGATTTCCATGCAAAGATAGAGATTTAAACAGGAAGGAACTCTAACCACAAGAATTCAATTAAAAGATAGACTCGATAGGGAGATAAGATAATTGAATTTCAAATAGGAAGATGGACAAATTTATATAAATCGCGGGTAACCTTAACCGGGTCAACCGTGACTTCAAAATAAGATTGAGGTAGAATTCTGGAACAAATTGACATTCGATTGCCAGAGATAGAATTCGGGTATAGCAAGAGATAGCAGTATTGTAAACCGGGAATATGGAAATCTCCGGTGAATAAATACCGATTGTAAAGGAGTTTCACCCCTTTACAGATTATTCAAAGATTGGCGAGACCGCCGATTTATTATAGAGATCATTCGAAGTGGAGGTATGGGATACTCCAAAATCAAAAGACACGAATAGGGGAGAAACGAATGGACTTTGGAACCGAAGGGAATGTTCCAAAATTCAAAGAAATCGAGTCAAAGAAGGAATTCAAGCTCGAACGAAAGTGATTATGTAATTTAATTTTACTCTATATGCTGAGTTTTGCCTAAAACCCAGCTCTGATACCACATGTAACGACCCAGTATTTTGGACCATTCAAATTGACAATAAATCCACACATGTCGGACTTGAATTGCTCAAAATATCAGATTGTTAATTTAAATTTGGCAAAACTCAGCATATATAGTAAATAAAATAATCACAGATCACAGAGTCACAGACACAGAGTAATATAACAATAATGCAGCGGAAACAAAAGAATAGTAGTTCATGAAGCTACTATAAATATATAACAGAGTTAAACAAGATACAACAGAAGTCTCGAATACATAGATGTCTCAATACAATATCAAATACAAGATCAGAATACATCACTGGAATCAACTGGATAACTGATAGCAGAATCGATAGGTAGCCGGGTCTCCAAGCGAAGCTCCAACTCCAAAGGTGAGTCTCAAATTCTATATCACTCAGTCTGACCCGAGTATAAAGCAAAACACAAAACACTCGAGTCAGGATTAACATTCTTATATCAATAAATCCAACTCAAGTGAAATATCAACTGAAATACAAGTAACTCAAAGGATGTTTGGGATAACCATCCTCTAAGGATCCGTTAAACTATCTACTATGTAGTAATCTTGCGCTATTATAATAATGTCTAATCATAAAATAAACATACTTTAAAATAGCATTAGGGCTTTATATTTAATCTGAACTCACCCTAACACGTAATAGTGCTAATAGTCTATACAGTTACCGCATACCTCGAAAGGCTATGAGAAGATACTCCATAGGTACGACACAAATAGAAACTCGTAGTAAAGCTCGCTAAGGTAGGTGACACGGCACAATTAGGCAATGCCAGGGTAGATATACCAATTACGCACATGGACTGATGGAAACGCATAGCAGCCACTACCGCTCCACCTCGAACAACACTCCCAAATCAAGGGGTGCACCCAAACAATCACAAAGTAATAGAATGGTATCGAAGAAGTGCGTCTGATAAGAGGTGCTACCTCACTGGTCCGAGATCGCTCTTGTTTTAGCCACCTTATGCCAACTCACGAGAGTTGGGTCCACGTATATACCTTAGGATCGTCGCCACCATCCTACTTCATTCTGGAATCTCCACCGCGTACACAGTTGTTAAAGTGGTTTTCGGTATCGAAAGAGAGTATGTCCATATCCGATCCCGGTCTCTTTAACAACCAATCGTTATTATAACACCGTGGTCATTTCAAAATAGTTTATACATCAAAACCAAAATGTAACGACCCGATATTTTGGACCATTCGCATCCATTATAAGTGTATAGGTAGACACTTATACTGGAGTTGAATTGCTCAAAATACCGCGTTGTTAATTTAAATTGGCAAAACTGAACATATACAGTAAATAAATAATCACAGAACACAGACACAGAGTAATAATTGCAGCGGAAATAAAAGAGATAGTAGTTCATGAAGCTACTATATGAATATATAAAATACATCAGAGTTTACAACAGAAAAGTAATACGATACATCAGAGTTAAGCCAGATACAACGGAAGGGTAACACGATACATCAGATACAAATCAGAATACATCACTGGAATCATCGAATACAGAAAGCAGAATAGATGGCTGGATCTTCAAGCAAAGCTCCAACTCCAAAGGTGAGTCTCGAATACTGGTACACTTAGTCTGACCCGAGCGTAAAGCAAAACACAAGACACTCGAGTCAGGATTAACATTCTTATATTAATAAATCCAACTCAAGTGAAATAGCAATTGAAATACAAGTAACTCAAAGGATGTTTGGAATAACCATCCTTTAAGGATCCGTTAAACTATCTACTATGTAGTAGTGTACGATAAGTAGATAATGTCTATCAGTAATATAAAGATATCAAAATAGTGTTAAGTCATGGCCCATTCCACCCTTAACACATTTTTATTCCCAAAAGCATATACAAGACAGTAGTTTCCCCAAAACCGGAAGTCACCAGAGGGCAATCCATATACTAAAGGTACAAATCAAAATCGTAGTGGTCGCGAATAAATGGAATACAAGTATGACAAGGCACATGAGGCAATACCTAAGGTAGTGATACTACCGTTTGCCTGATCTGGACTGGTGAGAACGCAACGCCGCAGCGCCCGCAACACCGTGAAACAACACTCCCAAAATCAAGGGTGCACCAATCGACAACAAGTAATGAGTAGTTCGAAGAAGTGTGTCCACTTGAGGTAGCTAATCCTCCATTGGCCCGGCACGGCTCCTGTTTTAGTCATTTCCAATTTGACACAAGTGTCAAGGCTATCCATTATCGTTCTCTTTCTTCAGTCATCACGTACATCATCCAACCACTTCATTCTGGATCATCACTCCGCGTATAGTTATTAAAGTGGTTTTCAGTTTAGATAGAGAGTATATCCATAACCGATTCCGGTCTCTTTAATAACCTTCGAAATTATTTCACCGATTGGTCGTTTATTTATATTTCAAAACCAAATCAATTTCAATTCAATTAGAATTTATAAACCAACATTTCATTTGTCTTTCCAAACCAATTTCCAAAATTTACGTTTCAAAACTTCCAAATTCATAATTTCAAAATCTTATAATTCAATTTCAATCTTTATTTAAACAATTCAAATATCAATTTAAATTCGTATATAAGATTCATTTCGAAATCATTTAAATCAATTTAATTTAACATTCAAATCAGTTTAACTTCATTTTTCGATTTTATTCAATATTCGTTAAGTAAATTTATCATTCAAATCAATTCTATTTAATTTCCAATCCATTAAGTCAATTTCTTAAATTCAACTTCATTAAATCAAAACTTACAATTTTGAAATATATTAAATTCGTCAAATCAATTCTATCAATTACAAGTCTTACATTAATTCCAAAAATATCACATTTTCATTTCTTGTTACAGAATTCAATTTCACTTATTTACTTTCTTAAATAATTTTCCAAAACTTAATTAATAAAGAAAACTCAATTTCAATTATTTACGAAGTAAAATTCACTTATTCAAAAGTTCAATTTTTCTTATTAAAGAATTTCAATTCAATTTAATCATTAAATAATTTAATCTTATTTAAGTATTAAATAATTCAAAACTTAATTATTAAATAATTTCAAAGTTTAATAATTTCAACTTAATTATAATTTCAAACTTAATTATTAAATCATTTCAAAGTTTAATTATTTAAAACTTAATTATAATTTCAAACTTAATTATTAAATCATTTCAAAGTTTAATAATTTCAAACTTAATTCAATCATTTCTCAAATTAAACAACATTCTTTCATCAATTACATTGTTAATATTTTGTTTCAGATTATTAAATATTACATTTTCCTTTCATAAAAATTCAAATTTCAACTTCATTTCAAAACCGTATTTTTATTCAAATAAAATCTTCGTTTATTTTTAAATCAAATTATTGACCAATCGGGTTTTATTTAATTTTCTATCCTAGGTCAAAGTTCAATTTGGGTATTTATCATTTCAACCCGAATTCCAATTCAATTCCAAAATCAAAGCATAGTAAAGGGAACTTGCAGTGTGATAACAGGGATGGTGTCAAAGTAAATAAACAAGCAATAACAACAAACAATAACAATCCAATAATCAATTCAAATAATCCCGAAATAACCGTATTAATTCGCATTGTTATTTGTACGAATTAACATAATTATTTCTAGAATCTACACTATCATTTCATGTAGATTAAAGATTATTACATTACGGTTTTCACTTGTCATCTATTTACAATTTCATACATCATCAATTTAACAACATACATTCAGTGGTTCAAAGTGTAATTAAACAAATCCTACGTGTCGATAAATTTAACAGTTAAAGGGTTCATATTATACAAATGTCATTTAATCAAATTTAACACATATATCAAATCTAACTATCCTACGTCAATTTCAATTTCAAATTATTTATCACTTACATCATTAACAATTTAACGTCCAATATAAACATCAAACAATCAATCATTTAACAACCAAACTGGATTATCATTGCATATATAACAGATAATGGTGTCAGATGTCATAGGTTAACTGATACAGGTAATAACAGTGTAAATATCTAACAGCAGCATATTTCAATTGTCATTTCAATTGAAATCAAATTTAATAAATAAAAGAACGTTAATCGTGAGTGAGTGCTCACCTTTCGAGGCTAGAGACATTTGACACTGGAATTGTGTTACGAAATGCAAGCACGACTTCCGAAACAAGCTAGATTTTGCACGAATCGACGATCAAAGCTGATAGATATGAATAAACGAAATAAATTAGAGTCTGTGTGATATAATTGAAACGAATGGTATATTGTATTATTTTTGTTTCATTCTTTCAAACATAGATTTCAAACTAAAATCTATATATATTTATTTTGAAAAATTAATATAAATTTTAAACGCATATATATTAAAACAGATCTATATCCCTACCACTATTATATTTATCGAACCAATCTACTCGGTGTTTTTTTTTCAAAAAGACCTTACTCGTGTGCAAAACATGGTCCCATAATAGTGATATATCAGGGAAAAAGATACATCAACTGAGTATAGATAACACGTAATTAATAGTTTACAATAATAATGATTACTCAGCGTTAACTATGGAACCTCACTGTATTATAATTAAAAATTATACGGTCAACAACGTTGTTCTCCAGGGAAATATGCTCTGACATTCATTGTTTAACTTACCGGATACCTTAAGATATTTTAGTTAACTTGTACATGCGTAAACAACAAAGGTAAATAGTTATATTTGCTTTTTCCATGTATGACAGTCAACCCTTTCTTTCCTTTTTTTTTAGGAACGAAATGATGCAACCTCAAAATATACTAAAGAATGCAAACTTTGGAACCCAAGCACGTAACCAACTAGCAAATGAAACATGGAACCAAAGCATGCAACCAATTTATACATTAAAGCCTCCAACCCAAGGCATGCAAGCTTCAGATCACCATATTTCGTGTTTAATTTTTTTTTTACAGATCCAAGAATAAAACTTCCCTTTATAATATGTACTTTGCCTTTTATTTTCATTACCTCACGTTTGCCTTAGTATACTACGTTTCTACTACGACTGCATCATAACGTACTTCAAGTGATTGTAAATAACAAAGTACTTGAATTTGATTAGATTACTAGAGAATTGTACATTGATAAGGACCAGTACTAGTATAAATGAGTAGAAACTAATTTATTTATCTAAAACCTCCCAAGTCAGAGATGCTATATTTCACCTTCACTTAGTTATGTAGATAACGTAACATATATACTTTATGTGAACATGCAAATTCAACTAAAAAAACAAATTTACTTTAAGCAATATTTGTAAACCTGGTTGTTGAGAACAAAACGTGGTAGGTGCTGTTCAATGGAAATGATGGCTCGGCTGTCAGTTTGAGGCACGAGCGGCTAAGGGAAGAAAGCTGTCGGATTGGGCTTCGTGAAGAGGTTGGTCACGACCGGTGAGTTGGCTCTCACGGAGGCGGCGGTGGTGGAGGGTGTAGGCTGCTGCCGACTGGTGGCTGAGGATGGGTTTTGAGAAAAACAAAAGGGGAAAGAAGAAGTCTTGCAGAGTAACTAAAAGTAAATGCAAAGGAGAGAAAAAAAATTTTTGAACGTGTAGGAGAAGCCAAAAGTTTGAACGTGTATTGTAATTGTAAATAGATGGCTATTCCTTTCTAACACCAATTCAAATGAACTTTTTGAATTCCAAGCCCAATGGTCTGGGAAATGACAAAAACAATGAACGTGAATTCAGAAAATAAATGCTAATGGCTATTGGGATTTCAGGAAGTAAACGAAATGACAAGGAAACAAAAAAGTTAAATATCGGGTACCGATACGGTTTCTCGTTTTATTGATTTTACAGTGTATCGGATGTCGAAACACACAAATGAACATACTGTGAAGATCATCATGACAAAACGATCAAAACGGTATACAGATATCAGTGGTATGATTGAATTTATAAAATTCGAATTTTCTACTAGCGAAAATGCAAGAAAAACACTGAAAAATAAGATCGACAGAGCCAAAGATGTCCGAATTTGGAAAAACGACAAACTGACATCTTGCTCAGAAGATGGTTTAGAATTTTTCTATGTAAAAATATTTAGGTTTCGGAAACATTTTATTTTCATCGCTTTTTAACTGATTAAATTGAAGTGAATTTACGCGCGAAATAAACTTTCATATTTTCAGACGAAAATTTACCAGTTGCTATGTTTAACTAGACGTATCCCAAATATAAATTTTTATTTCAAAATTTTATCGTTTAAAATTTCACAAAATTTCAACTAATTACGTTATTAAAATAGTTGAAATTTACGGGTCGTTACACTCTCCCCTACTCAAAACTTTTCGTCCCCGAAAAGGAACGAGGTAGGAGAATAGAAACAACCAGAAAGAAAAACAGATTTGAAATACAAAATAACGATTAATTTAAACCATATAAATTCAAATTTAAATTAATTGATATTCAATAATTGATTTAATCCATTTGATTTGACTAAAGTCAATCTCAACTATTTCTAAATTCATTATCTTATTATCCAATTATCCTCAATTTACAATTTCTAAAACCATAAATTTGAATAATCTTTTATTATAATCATATTTTATTCAACAATTTTAAATTCTTCTTTATTCCAAATTACTGTTAAATTTATTCTACTTAATATATCTACTCACATATATTTAACCCATATAAATTAATTTAAACCATAAAAGTTTCGATTTAAATTAATTTACATCTATTAATTTCTTTTAAATTCAAGGTATTTTCATATGTTGATTAAATTTCAATTTATTAATTCTTTCAAAACAAATTTATTTCATTTTTAACTGAGTGTTATTTATTATCCTATCTAACTCAATTAACATCTCTATAATCAAAATTTAGTGTATAACATTTATTATAAACACTCAAATTTTATTTATAAATCATTTTATATTGTATATTATCCAATTACATTTTAACTTCTGAATAATTTAGGTAAGTTATATTGAAATGCAATTTAGTACTATACAAATAAAATTTCCAAATTTAATTATTTCAAGTTTAAATACTTATTCCAAATTTTGGTTTTATTTATAATTAAAATCATCCTTTAACAAAATTTAAGAATTAGATTTCCGATTAACTTTAAACAATTTAGAGATATATATATATATATAATATTTATATCAAATCAAATTATTCTTTTTTTAAAGTAAGATACCTGTATATATATAAATCAAATTATACGGAAGAAATTTAAATCAAAATATTTTCAAAACAAAACCGTAGCAAAGCTACATAATAGTATCTTCACTTCGAAACTCGAAAATGAATGTCGATGATGCGGCCGTCATCACCGAAATTATTTTCCAGCGACAAAGAGAAGAGCACTGATTTAAACATTTAAAAATTCTTTGAAAATGGTTTCTATTTGAAAATACCTTCAATAATATACATTTTAAAAATAAAAACCAAAACTTGAAATCACTGAAAATTAAATTCTCAAATCCTAAATTTTAAATTCATTTAAATTTCTAAATAATTCTATAACCCAACTTTTATAATTCCATTTATTTTTATGTTGGAATAATCAATGATTTACAAAACAAAAAGTGAAAATCCAATATTACCCTTTTTGACAACCAATTCAGTTAACAATTCAATTTCAGAAAAATTTATACTTATATAATATAATTTTACAAGATTATTTTATTTACCAAATTTTGAAAATACTATTGTGTCAGTTTGCTCTGTTCAAGTGTTTTGGAAATCCTATCGATAGCGTTGATCAGACGAATCGATCGAAAATCCAAATCAACATCAACAACTCAAACAACACAATATATTTTAAAACGTTTTAAATATTAATTTACAAATACATTTCTTTGCTTGACGATACAGGAATGAATTTTCAAAATAAGGGTAGGGTTTCAAATTTGATGGACTTGAATCAATGTTAGCACCAAAATTGGTCACTAACCTCGTAGAAGAAGATTGTGAAGAGATATAAGTGATGAAATCAAATTAAACAGAGAAGACAGTGCTAATCTAAATATAGAAAGTAAGAACACCAAATTTATAGTGGTTCAGCGTAATTGCCTACGTCCACTTTGAGGTTAAAGTTTATTGATCTTCTTTATAGTTGATTACAAATACAATTCGTGAATCAAATGCTTGAATGAAGTTTTTGAGTAGAGAAGATGAGTCTTGAAAATGGCAGAGTCTCCCCGGTGTTTTCTCTCCCAAGAAGGATCCCTTTCACTGTGACCCTGCCCCTCTATTTATAGGCAAAGATGGGCTGGACTTCCCAAGTGGGCTGATTGCCGAACGCTCCAGCCCGAGTACAGTGGTCGTCGTATGCCGAGCAAGGTTCGCCGAACGCTCTGCGCCGAACCATCCCTTCTATGCCGAACGGTATGTTGGTGTCGTGGGAAGTGTAGGATGGTTGTCTGTTGAGGCCGAACGCTCTGCGCCGAACCATCCCTTCTATGCCGAACGAGGTGGTTGATGTTTGGGAAGTGTAGGATGTTAGTCAGTTGAAGCCGAACGCTCTTCTTGACGCCGAGTGCCCTTACGCCGAGTACTCTTGTACGCCGAACAGCCTCGTATGCTGAGCAGTCTTGACGCCGAGCACACTTGTCGCCGAGCACTCGTTGGATGTTGGGTTCCTCGCCGAACACTCCTGGCTGTCAAGTGCCTCGCCGAACACCATGGGATGCCGAGTACTCCTGTATGCCGAGCAGCCTTGACGCCGAGTACTCTGGTACGCCGAACAGTCTCGATGCCGGACACTAATGGATGCCGAGTACTATGCCGAGCACACTTGTCGCCGAGCACTCATGGATGTCAGTTGCTTCGCCGAACACTCCTGGATGGCCAGTGCTTCGCCGAACACTCCTTGATGCCAGTCGCTCTCTGATGCCGAGCACTTATTGCCGAGTACTAGTTGCCTGGTCAAATCCCCAGGAAACACTTGCCCCCCAAAGTGTATTGCGTGGCCGAACGTGATGCGCTTTGAATCTGATACAATCTACCTCGGAGGTACCTTCTCGAGAATGCTAGCGAAGGAGGTGCAAAACGAACGAGATTTAGATGCCGAACGATACGCTCGAAGCCGAACGTACCTCGTGTGCCGAACGTCACACTGCTACGATGCCGAACCCTTCGGTGTTGACCGGTTCTACCGGGTATAGCCTCTTCAACTTCTACCTCCCTCTATATAACCAGGTCCTCACCGTCTCTCTTCCCTTTACGCCTTCTCTTCAGCCATTCCTTAGAGACTTTCAACTCTTCCCATCCTACCAGATATAAAGCCTTTATAATCCATTCTCAACTTCGATCGTCGAATTAGGTATCCTTCCTCTAACAATTGCACTACTTCCATTTTAGGTTCATCGTGGTTTGCTCGTTTTGAGTTGTCTAATTGGGGATAACTCCTCCGTGCCGAACGATAGAAGGGTAGATGGGGTGTTGAACGGCGTAATCTTTGCCGGGCGATCCGTCTCTGTCGTTCGGCGTGGATGGAGAAGGTGTAGGGTAGAGTTGAAATCGTGGCGGAGCACCACTTTTAGCCGAACGATGACACTAGCCGAGCAATACGATTGATACGCCGAACACTGACTTTAGCCGAACAATATAATTGACATGCCGAACAATGACTTTAGCCGAACAACATAACTGACATGCCGAACGATGACTTTAGCCGAACAGTATAACTGACATGCCGAACGATGACTTTAGCCGAACAGTATAACTGGCATGCCGAACGATGACTTTAGCCGAACAGTATAACTGACATGCCGAACGATGACTTTAGCCGAACAGTATAACTGACATGCCGAACGATGACTTTAGCCAAACAGTATAACTAACATGTCGAACACTGACTTCAGCCGAACAACCCTTAGGTCGAACCATTACCTTAGTCAAACAAAGCAATTGCCGGACAATTCTTGGACCAGATAATGTCTTTAGCCGGTCAATACAAATGTCGAACAACATTAAAAATGCCGAACTGGATAGGTGTCTAACTACACTTTAAGCCGGTCACTTTAGAAATCATATGTCTTCTGAATCTGGGACTGTAATCTCCTCAAGGCGAGCTTTCTGAGACGGTCAGCGATGACGGTCTTCGAAGGCGATGATTCGAAGCTAAATATTACATCTTTAGAACCTTTAAATTCTTATTGCCTGCACACAATTGCTTGCACTAGTTCACACACCACATGTGGGGAAAAATCGTGTTGCTAATTCTAACGTTCAACGTTTTTTAAGTATAGCTCTCTCAAGCATTTAGCCAGGTTCATTATTTATTCGGGATGTCGAGAAAATCTAGTTCTGCCACCATATCTGACAGGCCTGGGCCGTCAGCAAGGCAAGGAGCCGCAGATGCTTCCAACCCGTAAATCTCTCCCGCCCATAACTTGGCGCCCGATGCTCTGGAGTCAACCATCTTACTGGACAATCCGATCGATTCTCAAGCCTCGAAGATCAACGAGGCCGCTCTGCGACGGATATGTTCCATTCACGGGATTCCCTTTGCTGACGTGTTAGTTCCTTCGAGACACGACCGCCCTCATCTGCCCCCAGTCGGGTACACAGCCTGCAACAAGTTCATGTGTTGGATGGGCAGCGTGCCTCCGTTCAATTTATTTCTCCGGGATGTGCTGCAGTATATAGACATAGCTCCGTCGCAGCTGCACCCGAACGGCCATGCGTTTCTATATGGGACTTATTTACTTTTCATGGCCGTCTTCTCCAGACCTCCAACCCCCGGCGATATCCGATACATTTATATGTTCAAGAGACGGAAAGATAGCCCTTCCTTCATGTTCCTCGAGCCATACCACAAGTGCCAGATCTTGACAGGGGCCTGTAGCAAATTCGCCCTGTACAAACAGGAATGGTTCTATGTGCGCTGCCCTTCCGATTTCGCTTGGAGATGGGTTGAAGGCAGTAAGTCTCTCTGCTGAGTTACTATTCGTATTTAACCCGAGCATGTCTTTCCTAACTTTCCGTTTCATCTTTTCAGGTATCAGCCCACGCCCGGAAGGCCGAGGATATTCTGATGCTGTCGATGCGATTAGAGCTCTTCCGACCGAGGATTGAGATATCCGAGCTATCATTTCAAATGAATCGCTGTCGGGGTTCGGCTTGCTAGCTCCTGGTCGTCGGATCAGCCTTCCAGAAGGTGTTACAATTCCCAAACCTTCATCTGGTAAAGGGAAAAAACTTGCCGGACCGTCGTCGCGTCGCGCTCCCGACGCGCATGAAGAAGGCGAGCGCAAAGAGGATGATGCCCCCGAAACTCAGGGCGAGAACGTGGGTCCCGCTTGGAATCCGGCAATCGAAGTTCAGGATATTGAGACATCATCCTCCCCTTCGAAGGGAAAGAAGAAGTTGAAATACACGGTTCAAAAGGAGAAAGTTGGTGGCACCTCAAAAGTTACGCCTACCCCTCCTGAGAAAGAGGCTTCTTCGCAGCATCTGGAAAGTTCCTTGAGAGGTCTATCGAACCTTTCTATTCCCGAAGACATACTTAATTACGGGTTCGATGATCCTGAAGCTCTCAAATTCTCTTCGCCCGCTAGAGGCAATGTAGGAGTTCAACTCCCGGCTCAAAGAGACAATACTCCGATTAGCAAAGATAAACGAACGGGTCCGTCGGGGGGAACACTTAGGACACACACGCACATGCGCATTCCATAATATACTTCAAGTCTTTTTAATTCGTGAATTCTCCTTAACTCGTTGTTATCTCCCTTCTTTGCAGGTGATATGGGCCGCTCACACGGACTTGATCGCCTTCAGGGGTCTTCTATATTCCATCACTCCGGACGGGATTCCGGTTCAGGCAGACACCGGGACCGAGGTGATTATGAAGATAGGGACAATCGTCCGCACGAGTCGTCTCACCGCAAGAAAGCACACTATCAATCTTCCCAGTCCCGCGATCTTCCTCCTACAACTGAGCCGGATAAAGAGAAGTCTTTGCAGAAGGGTTATCAGTCTGATGCTGCTCGAGAACAACATTCTAGTTCATCGAGTACGAGGCAAGTTCGAGAGCCGCGTAAAAGAACGGAATTCTCTAAGCCTCCTCCTCCTACTCCTGCCGTGGACCCAACTGTTGCGGAAAAGATGGTCGACCTTAAGGCCAAGTTTCCGAAAATCTGTTTTGACGGTTTGAAATTCCTCCCGGCCATCCATCACATTCCTGGGCACGTGAAGCAAAGTGCCATTGCCTGCAACAATGACGTCTATGTTCAACATGACGCATTCGTGCACTTGGTGGAGAAGATCTCAGAAGTATCTGTCGAGCGTCAACACGAGATTGACCGTCTGAATCTGGAGGCTGACAGCGATAAGAAAATCATCAAACTCCAAGACGAAGAACTCGCCTCTTATAAGTCAAAGCTAGAAGCCGCTGAACAAGGTGCAAAAGATACTGCTGAGGCAGTTACTCGCTTAGAGGTGGCTCACAAAAAGGAGCTTGACGAAGCAGTTCAGCGCAGCGGCGCCCTTGCCCTAGAAAAAGACTCTGTCCAAAAAGAAAGGGACGCGCTCGCTACTCAAGTCAAAGAGCTGAAAGAACAACTCTCCAAGGAGAAAGAAGACAAAATAGCCGCTCAGGAAGAATCACATCGGTATTGTGATGAGATTGTTGCTACCCGACTCCTGAAGGCAAAGCTCGACGGTGAACTTGCTAGGGTCGAGAAAATGAAGGATGAGGCCCGTGAGGAGGGCAAAAGAATGGCTGCGGAGGAGCTTGATTCTCGCCTTGAGGCGGCCGCAGAGGCCGGCAGGGAAGAGGTCAAAAGTATGTTTGACCCGTTGATCGCCGAGTACGGAGCCCGCGTCCTTATGCACCGCGACCTAACATTCTTGGGCGACGACTACCACGAATCCTTGGCTGAGGCATGGGAAACTCTGATAAAGATCAAGAAAGTCGAGTCAGGCTCCGAAGAAATCGACGAGGATGCATTGGTGAAGGAGTTCCTGAGGGGGAATGAGCCATCGGATTTATCCGCAGCATTGGCTCTTTATGGCAAAGGCTCTTCCCCTTCGAAAGAGAAGAATGATGAGGCTGGCCCGTCAGAGGCCGACGCTACTACTCCTCACATCGCCGCTCCTTATGCTGCTCAATCGGCCGGTCGGTCGACGCTTGATCCATTCGAGCAGCATGCCAGTTATGATCCCGAAGATCCCGGGCTCGGCGTTCATGTGCTGTCACCTATCCTGGAGGGTGAAACCCCGCGCGCCACCGATAGCCAACCGGATCCTGGTAGGAAATTCTTCTTTCTCTAGAAGTCGAAGAGATCCCGTCATTTTTCAGCAGTGGTTATTCGTTCTAATGCCCACTTCTTATATTTTCGTGCAGGTCGTTCTGATGCCGAGCTAACTCCGAGGAGCGATGACGCCAAGGAGGAAGCGGGGAAAACAAGCGACGTTGCTCACGCAGGGGTAACTCCCGGCCCGGACATTCAAGTGATCGGGGCGCTTGATGATGACAAACTTGATACGTCGTCTCCTGCCGAAGGAAGCGACGAAGTTAAAATCACTGGCGCCTCTGAACATACTTCAGAGATGAGCATGAAGGACCGTCTCGCCGACGAGGAGAAGAGAAAGGTCAAAGTCAAAGTTGAATCTGAAGTCCTGGAACTCACTGACCCGCGAAACAGACCTTTGAAAATCATTCTCCCGGGCAGGTCCAAACCACTAGATGTTCCGTCTCCTACTCCTGACTCCGTCTCTCTAGCAAGCAAAAAGTCCAAGAAAAAACGTAAGGGAGAGTAGTCGTCGGAAACACCAAAGGCAGACAAGAAGAAGAAGTCGAAGAAATAATCGATGCACTTGTTCAACAAGTTTCCTGACTAAGCTTTGTAATTGCTTTTATCTCCCATGATTTGTAGTTTGTATAGAGAGGTCTGAATTTTGTAGGAGTGGTCATGTATCCCCATTTTGGACTTATTGAATAAAGTTTTAGTTTCTTTTGTGTTTGAATGCTTCTCTTGTCTTTATTTGGTTTGCTGACTAATTGTAGCCATAACTCAAGTTCTTATGAGTTGCATTATCTCCCAGTCCATTCTTGCGCTGTTCAAACATTTTTTGGACATGGCGTACCTCTCGTCCCACATCTTTCGAGTACTTGGACTTCTTGCAGACTCTGTGTCCCGGGGACTTGGAGGCTTGAAATAGTTTATGCTCTAGTCCGCGCTCTGGGGATTCGGAGATTTGGGATCGTTTATACTCTAGTCCGCGCTTGGGGGACTTAGAGTACTCTGATCCGCGCTCCGGGGATTCAGAGATTTGGAATCGTTTATACTCTAGTCCGCGCTCTGGGGACTTAGAGTACTCCGCTCCGCACTCTGGGGATTCGGAGATTGGAAATCGTTTATACTCTAGTCCGCGCTCTGGGGACTTAGAGTACTCCGATCCGCGCTCTGGGGATTCGGAGATTTGGAATCGTTTATACTCTAGTCCGCGCTCTGGGGACTTAGAGTACTCCGCTCCGCACTCTGGGGATTCGGAGATTGGAATCGTTTATACTCTAGTCCGCGCTCTGGGGACTTAGAGTACTCCGCTCCGCACTCTGGGGATTCGGAGATTGGAAATCGTTTATACTCTAGTCCGCGCTCTGGGGACTTAGAGTACTCCGATCCGCGCCCTGGGGATTCGGATATTGGAATCGTTTATACTCTAGTCCGCGCTCCGGGGACTTAGAGTACTCCGATCCGCGCTATGGGGATTCAGAGATTTGGAATCATTTATACTCTAGTCCGCGCTCTGGGGACTTAGAGTACTCCGCTCCGCACTCTGGGGATTCGGAGATTGGAAATCGTTTATACTCTAGTCCGCGCTCTGGGGACTTAGAGTACTCCGATCCGCGCTCTTGGGATTCGGAGATTGGAATCGTTTATACTCTAGTCCGCGCTCCGGGGACTTAGAGTACTCCGATCCGCGCTCTGGGGATTCGGAGATTTGGGATCGTTTATACTCTAGTCCGCGCTCGGGGGACTTAGAGTACTCCGCTCCGCACTCTGGGGATTCGGAGATTTGGAATCGTTCGTACGAGCCTGTATGTCGCGCAGAATAATGTAATTTATCATCCAATTAAGAGATATAGAAACTTCATAGAAAATGTGGCTTCAAGCCTTTATTAATGAAAATCAACTAAATTGCTCGATTACAACTTTAAAAGGAAACTAAGTCATTATTGAATGGAAACATGCAGGAAACAATAGTGCCTATAACAAGAAAGGGAAACATGCTAAATGTAATAGTGCCGCAAATGTTTACTGTTCCATGCTCGGGGGAGTGTTGCGCCATCAACGGTCGCTAGCTTGAATGTTCCTTCTCCAAGCTTCCGTTCAATGTCGTATGGACCTTCCCAGCTGGAATTCATGCGTGATGGTACCGGGAAGACTCGTTTCAGAACGAGATCTCCCACATCAAAGATTCTTGGGCGGACTCTGCCGTCATAGTAACGCTTGACTCGATGTCTGTGCGCCGCCGCCCTTAATTCAGCTTCTTCCCGTTTTTCATCGATGCAGTCCAGTGATTCCAGCAAGAGGTTTTGGTTCGTCTTGGGATCGTAGTATGTCACTCGGTGCGATGGAACTTCAAGTTCCACGGGTATAACGGCTTCAGAGCCGTATGCCAAGGCGAACGGAGTGTGGCCGGTCGCGGACTTGTGGGTAGTTCTATACGCCCATAATGCTGTCGGGAGTTCATCTACCCATTTGCCTCCAACCTTCTCCAGACGCTTCTTTAGTATGGACTTGATTATTTTGTTAACGGCCTCGACTTGTCCGTTAGCTTTTGGGTGTGCAACGGCGGCGAACTTTTTCTCGATGTCGTACTTTAAACAGAACTCTTTGAACTCTCTACTTTCGAATTGCATTCCGTTGTCTGTAATGATGGTGCGTGGAAGGCCAAAGCGGCATATAATGTTTCGTACAACGAAGTTAATGACCTTCTTAGAGGTGATAGTGGCCAAAGGTTCTGCCTCAGCCCATTTCGTGAAATAGTCGACTGCAACTATTGCGTATTTCGCACCACATTTGGATAGAGGCAAAGAGCTGATTATGTCGATTCCCCAGATCGCAAATGGCCAAGGACTGATCATTTGTGTGAGTTCCGTTGACGGAGCCCTCGGGATTTTTGCATATCTTTGACACTTGTCGCATTTTCTTGCGTAGTCCGCGGCATCCCGGTTTACGGTGGGCCAGTAATATCCATAGCGGAGGATCTTCTTTGCTAGCGTTTGCCCCCCAGTATGGTCGCCACATTCCCCTTCGTGAACTTCCCTCAAGACTCGCTTTGTTTCATCATGAGCGATGCACCGTAACAATGGGACTGAGAATCCTTTCCGGTACATGGATCCACCCTGCATTACGTACCGCGCAGCCTTTCGAAGGACCTGTCGTCTTTCGCTTCTTTTTTCTGGTAAAGCCCCGGTTGTCAGGTACAGTTTGAATGGGGTTATCCACGAGTCCTTCTCGATCTCTGTTTCCAACACGCGATCGATTTTCATCTCGTCTACGCTCGGGGCATGCAAGACTTCAACGGGATACAATCCCATTTGTTGAGCATCGTCGGTACTTGCGAACTTAGCCAACAAGTCGGCTTCTTTGTTCTGTTCTCGTGGGATATGTGAAATGTCATAATGCTCAAGATTTGATAGTAGTTCTTGGACCTGAACGAGGTACGGAGCAAGCTTTCGTCCTTTTGCTTGGTAGTCTCCTCGTACTTGGTAAACCACTAACTGCGAGTCACAAAAGATTTCGACTGATTCGATCCCGAGTTCTTTGATGAGCTTCAAGCCAGCGATCAGTGCTTCATATTCAGCTTCGTTGTTCGTAGCCGGGAAATCGAGCTTCAGGGCATAACAGATTGAACGGTTTTCCGGAGTTATAAGAACTACGCCCGCGCCGGAGCAACGGTCGTTTGATGCACCGTCAGTGTATAATTTCCATCGAATGAGGGGAATGATGTCGTGATCGTCCGGTTTGATGGGTATGGTAAATTCAGCGATGAAGTCTGCTAACGCTTGCCCTCGGATGGCTCTCCGTGGTAAGTACGCGATATCGAATTGGCTCAACTCGATGTTCCATTTTAGCAATCTTCCAGAAGTTTCCGGTCGTTGAAGTACCTGCCTCAGGGGTTGATCGGTATAAACGCCGATTGAATGCGCTTGAAAGTATGGGCGCAGCTTGCGTGATGCAATCACCAAGCAATAAGCCAATTTCTCGATTTTAGGGTAATTCTTCTCTGCCCCCGTTAAACGCTTGCTAACATAATATACCGGCTTCTGGACTCGATCCTCCTCACGAACCAAAGCTGCGCTTATCGCATGAGGGGATATAGCCAAGTAAACGTACAGCATCTCATGGTCAACTGGTTTAGATAGCATTGGTGGGCTCTCCAGATGCCTTACCAGGTTCTGGAATGCTTCCTCGCAGCTAGACGTCCATTCAAAATTCCTCTTTCCTTTCTTTATTATGTCAAAGAACGGGATGCACTTGTCAGTTGCCTTGGATATAAATCGACTCAGCGCAGCTACTTTTCCGTTCAAGCTCTGTACCTGCTTTATAGTCCTGGGTGCTTGTACATCTCGAATGGCTTGGATCTTTTCTGGGTTGGCTTCGATTCCCCTAGCGTTGACGATGAATCCTAAAAACTTCCCTGATGCAACGCCGAAAGAACACTTCAGCGGGTTGATCTTCATTCCATAGAACCTGAGTATGTTAAACATTTCAGCTAAGTCTTGAATGTGGTCGTTTGACCGTCGTGACTTCACGAGCATGTCATCCACATAGACTTCCATGGTTTTGCCCAGCTGGTCCTTGAACATTCGATTCACCAGACGTTGGTAAGTTGCTCCAGCATTCTTTAATCCAAAGGGCATCACTACATAGCAATACAGCCCGACATTTGTAACGAAGCTGGTGTGTTCTTGGTCCGGAATATGCATTGGGATTTGGTTGTATCCTGAGTACGCATCCATGAATGACAATAATTCGTGTCCTGCTGTGGAATCGACCAACTGATCGATCCTAGGCAACGGGAAACTGTCCTTAGGGCATGCTTTGTTCAAGTCGGAATAATCTACGCAAGTCCTCCATTTCCCATTCGCCTTCTTTACTAGCACGGGGTTGGAGACCCACTCCGGGTAGAGGGCGTCGCGGACGAACCCATTTGCTTTGAGTTTGTCCACCTCCTCTCCAAGAGCGGCGGATCTCTCCGGATCCATTCCTCTCCTTTTTTGCTTGACTGGGACGTATTTCGGGTCTATGTTCAACATATGACTCGTGATGGCGGGAGAAATCCAACACATATCAGAATGCGTCCAGGCAAAAACATCAAGGTTTGCCCGGAGGAAGTCGCTAAGGTCTTCAGTCATTGCGGGGCCTAACTGTGATCCGATCTTCAGTATTCGCGAAGGGTCGTCACGGCTAACTGAGATGTCAATTGTTAATTCAGCCGGTGCCGCCTTCTCTTCCCTGGGTTTCTCATCGTCGTCTCTCGGATCTATATCTCCGTAGATCCGAGAACTATGCCCGAGCCAGGGCTCGGGCACTACTTGTCAATTATTCGTATTGAGGATGCGGACGGGATTGTCCACAACCTTTCCTTTCTCCCTCCGGTGGGCCTCTCGGAGCTCGGCCACATAACAAGAACGACCAGCTGCTTGGTCACCGTGAACAATGCCTACTCCTTTGTCAGTCGGAAACATCAAAGTCAAACACCACGGGGCTAGTGCCGCCCTAAACTCAGCCAGGGCCGGCCGACCCAAGAAAACATTATATGGAGAGTCCACATCCAAAACTACAAATGGTAGGATTCGTACCCTCCGACGCTCGCCTTGTCCCAGTTCAACTGGTAACTCGACATATCCTACCGCATCAGTCGCAGCGCCGTTAAAGCCGTGGATACGAGCTTTGGATGGTTTCAAGTCTTTTGTCTCTAGCTTCATCTGATCATAGGCCTTCTTGAAGATGATGTTGACTGAACTTCCACAATCAATCAAAATTCTTTTTACATATGCTGGTCCGATCGTTGCAGATATGACCATGGGATCGACGGTCGGAGCCTCTACCTGATCAGCGTCTCTGTTCCTGAACACAATATCGTCTGTCATCACGCGCTGCTGCTTAGCAGGGGCCCCGTCCTCTACGTTCGAACAGCACTCAAAATCTGCATGCTTCAAGGAGCTTGCATATCGTTCCATCTCTTGCCAGTTCTTATCTGCGGGATGAGGTCCGCCGATAATTGTATTTATGACCAGTCTTCCAACAGTCCGAGCAGGCTCCTCAGGATGACGTGGAGCTGGTGCACGACCTGGGTTGGACGTTGCCTGTCCTCCTTCCTGTGGATCCTTTACGAATTCTTGCAACTTCTTTTGTCTGATCAATTTCTCGATAGCATCATGCAGGTGTCTGCATTCTTCCGTGTTGTGTCCATAAGTTTCATGGAAGCGGCAATATTTCCCAGTCCGCTTCTGTTCTTCAGTTGATTCTTTTGGACGTGGTTTTCTGTACTGAAAAGTATTGTAGGTGGATAGGTAAATGTTCTCAAGTGGGGCGTTTAGCGGAGTGTACTCGCTGTGGCTTGGAATTCTCGACTTCCACTTTCCCGCTTCTTTCCTCTTTCCTTGACTTCTTCCTCCGGACTCTTTGGGCTGCACAGGCTTACTCTGGACATTGACTTGGACCTTTCCCGAATTGTCTCCAAATTGCTTCACAGCAATGTTGCTCTTGATTGACTCTTGGGCAGGTCCCGGTGCCTTATCTCGTCGTACCCACCTAGCTTCCTCTCTTCTTATGAACTGGTGTGCCTTGGAGTAGAAACGCTCTAGCGTAGCCGGAGGTTTTACTGCCAGCCAGTCTCCAAATTCAGAATCCGGATCTACACCTCTCATTACAGTCATTAGGATTGCATGGTCGTTGGGATTACTGACTTCAGTTGCCGCAACGTGGAATCTTTGTAAGTACTCCTTCAGCGACTATCCGGGATTCTGGATTACACTCAACAGAGACATCACGTCCTTCGGGCGTGTAGTGTGTATCCTGAATTGCTCAATAAACTTCTTTGCCAACTCCTCGAAATTTGATACGGATCGCGGAAGAAGTCGGGTGAACCACATAGTAGCGATCCCAGATAGAGTAATCGGAAAGCACCTACACTTGGTGGGATCATTTGCTCTGGCTGAATCCATCATCCATTCATACCTCATTACATGTTGTCTGGGGTCAGTCTTTCCTTCGTATGCAGGAATGGTTGGCATGCTAAACTTCTTGGGGTACGCCGCTTGCAGCACAACATCCGTGAACGGAGTATGACTTCTTGACACTCCCCAGTCGTCATTTGATAAGCCCTGATTTTCTTTCATCAGTTGCCTGATCATGGCTGTCAGATCGGGTGTCTGTATGGAAGCTGGGAGGTTGGAGTCAGTTCTACGCACCTGTCCATGCTGATGCCTCCTTTCCTGGCGATCTGCCAATCGTGCGTCGTGAGGTTCAACATTGTTAGCATTTTGATGATCTGGAGCTCCATCCTCCATCTGTATTCCGGTTCGGAAGCTTCCAGTTCTGGCTTGGTCGCGGTCTCCAGCTGTTCGAACAGCAGCATCCGCCCTTGCAGCTTCAGTCTTACGGCGTCTACGCCTGGGTGGTTCATCAGAAGAAGTAGAGCTGTCAGATGAGGAATAAGCAGCTGGATTGCCCCCAGCATTCTGTTGCTGCTGTTGAGTGAGTTGTGCCATCAGGTTGGCATTAGCTTGCATCTGTTCTCCCAGTTGTCTCCTGCTTTCCCTAAGTTCTCTCATCAAGTCATTGAACTCTACTCTGGTGACAACTGGAGTCTGTTCTTGAGGGGCAATCCTTGCACTCGGGATCGCAGGTTGATTGCTAGGTCCTGCTTGTTGCACGCTAGCAGTCTCTCGGGCATCCGCATTAAGAGAAGCTGACCTGGTACGTGGTCTCGCCATTGTAGAGTTATTGGTATGAACTCTGAGTAGAATCAACGGATGTCCTATCAGTAAGTTGGATCTTCTTTGGGGGATTTGTTCAATCCAGTAGCTTCAAAGCAGATCCTTGAGGTCTGAGAATTCGATTCTCAGTGAAAGCACCAAAGTGTTAGCACCAAAATTGGTCACTAACCTCGTAGAAGAAGATTGTGAAGAGATATAAGTGATGAAATCAAATTAAACAGAGAAGACAGTGCTAATCTAAATACAGAAAGTAAGAACACCAAATTTATAGTGGTTCAGCGTAATTGCCTACGTCCACTTTGAGGTTAAACTTTATTGATCTTCTTTATAGTTGATTACAAATACAATTCGTGAATCAAATGCTTGAATGAAGTTGTTGAGTAGAGAAGATGAGTCTTGAAAATGGCAGAGTCTCCCCGGTGTTTTCTCTCCCAAGAAGGATCCCTTTCACTGTGACCCTACCCCTCTATTTATAGGCAAAGATGGGCTGGACTTCCCAAGTGGGCTGATTGCCGAACGCTCCAGCCCGAGTACAGTGGTCGTCGTATGCCGAGCAAGGTTCGCCGAACGCTCTGCGCCGAACCATCCCTTCTATGCCGAATGGTATGTTGGTGTCGTGGGAAGTGTAGGATGGTTGTCTGTTGAGGCCGAACGCTCTGCGCCGAACCATCCCTTCTATGCCGAACGAGGTGGTTGATGTTTGGGAAGTGTAGGATGTTAGTCAGTTGAAGCCGAACGCTCTTCTTGACGCCGAGTGCCCTTACGCCGAGTACTCCTGTACGCCGAACAGCCTTGTATGCCGAGCAGTCTTGACGCCGAGCACACTTGTCGCCGAGCACTCGTTGGATGTTGGGTGCCTCGCCGAACACTCCTGGCTGTCAAGTGCCTCGCCAAACACCATGGGATGCCGAGCAGCCTTGACGCCGAGTACTCTGGTACGCCGAACAGTCTCGATGCCGGACACTAATGGATGCCGAGTACTATGCCGAGCACACTTGTCGCCGAGCACTCATGGATGTCAGTTGCTTCGCCGAACACTCCTGGATGGCCAGTGCTTCGCCGAACACTCCTTGATGCCAGTCGCTCTCTGATGCCGAGCACTTATTGCCGAGTACTAGTTGCCTGGTCAAATCCCCAGGAAACAAGAAATTTGATTCGAAGATAAGTTAGAAACTAGATATGATGATTAATAGCAAAGTAGGAAGATTGATAAGTTTATATAAATCACGGGCAACCTTAACCGGATCGACCGTGCATTCAAGAATGAGATCGGTGTAGAATTCCGAGGTAAAACAACACTCGATCTCAAGAGATGGAATTCAGGTATAGCAGGGATAGATAGCATCGTAAACCGAGGATACAGAAATCTCCAGTAAATCGATGCCTATTATAAAGGAGTTTCACCCCTTTACGAATCATTCTAACGTTGGCGAGACCGCCGATCTATTATAGATAGCATTCAGAATGGAGTTATGGGGTGCTCCATGATTGAAAGAAGACAAATAGTGAAGGACATGAATGAATTTCAGAACCGAGGGGAACGTTCCAAAATTTCAAAGGAATTGAGTCAAAGGAAGAGATTGAAACTCGAATGAGAGTGATTCTGGAAATACATTTACCCTATATGTTAAGTTTTGCCTAGAGCTACCAAAGCTCTGATACCAACTATAACGACCCGATATACAGTAAATAAGTAATCACAGAACACAAACACAGAGTAATAATTGCAGCGGAAATAAAAGAGATAGTAGTTCATGAAGCTACTATATGAATATACAAAATACATCAGAGTTTACAACAGAAAAGTAATACGATACATCAGAGTTAAGCCAGATACAACGGAAGGGTAACACGATACATCAGATACAAATCAGAATACATCACTGGAATCATCGAATACAGAAAGCAGAATAGATGGCTGGATCTTCAAGCAAAGCTCCAACTCCAAAGGTGAGTCTCGAATACTGGTACACTTAGTCTGACCCGAGCGTAAAGCAAAACACAAGACACTTGAGTCAGGATTAACATTCTTATATTAATAAATCCTACTCAAGTGAAATAGCAATTGAAATACAAGTAACTCAAAGGATGTTTGGAATAACCATCCTTTAAGGATCCGTTAAACTATCCACTATGTAGTAGTGTACGATAAGTAGATAATGTCTATCAGTAATATAAAGATATCAAAATAGTGTTAAGTCATGGCCCATTCCACCCTTAACACATTTTTATTCCCAAAAGCATATACAAGACCGTAGTTTCCCCAAAACCGGAAGTCACCAGAGGGCAATCCATATACTAAAGGTACAAATCAAAATCGTAGTGGTCGCGAATAAATGGAATACAAGTATGACAAGGCACATGAGGCAATACCTAAGGTAGTGATACTACCGTTTGCCTGATCCGGACTGGTGAGAACGCAACGCCGCAGCGCCCGCAACACCGTGAAACAACACTCCCAAAATCAAGGGTGCACCAATCGACAACAAGTAATGAGTAGTTCGAAGAAGTGTGTCCACTTGAGGTAGCTAATCCTCCATTGGCCCGGCACGGCTCCTGCTTTAGTCATTTCCAATTTGACACAAGTGTCAAGGTTATCCATTATCGTTCTCTTTCTTCAGTCATCACGTACATCATCCAACCACTTCATTCTGGATCATCACTCCGCGTATAGTTATTAAAGTGGTTTTCGATTTAGATAGAGAGTATATTCATAACCGATTCCGGTCTCTTTAATAACCTTCGAAATTATTTCACCGATTGGTCGTTTATTTATATTTCAAAACCAAATCAATTTCAATTCAATTAGAATTTATAAACCAACATTTCATTTGTCTTTCCAAACCAATTTCCAAAATTTACGTTTCAAAACTTCCAAATTCATAATTTCAAAATCTTATAATTCAATTTCAATCTTTATTTAAACAATTCAAATATCAATTTAAATTCGTATATAAGATTCATTTCGAAATCATTTAAATCAATTTAATTTAACATTCAAATCAGTTTAACTTCATTTTTCGATTTTATTCAATATTCGTTAAGTAAATTTATCATTCAAATCAATTCTATTTAATTTCCAATCCATTAAGTCAATTTCTTAAATTCAACTTCATTAAATCAAAACTTACAATTTTGAAATATATTAAATTCGTCAAATCAATTCTTTCAATTACAAGTCTTACATTAATTCCAAAAATATCACATTTTCATTTCTTGTTACAGAATTCAATTTCACTTATTTACTTTCTTAAATAATTTTCCAAAACTTAATTAATAAAGAAAACTCAATTTCAATTATTTACGAAGTAAAATTCACTTATTCAAAAGTTCAATTTTTCTTATTAAAGAATTTCAATTCAATCATTAAATAATTTAATCTTATTTAAGTATTAAATAATTCAAAACTTAATTATTAAATAATTTCAAAGTTTAATAATTTCAACTTAATTATAATTTCAAACTTAATTATTAAATCATTTCAAAGTTTAATAATTTCAAACTTAATTATAATTTCAAACTTAATTATTAAATCATTTCAAAGTTTAATAATTTCAAACTTAATTCAATCATTTCTCAAATTAAACAACATTCTTTCATCAATTACATTGTTAATATTTTGTTTCAAATTATTAAATATTACATTTTCCTTTCATAAAAATTCAAATTTCAACTTCATTTCAAAACCGTATTTTTATTCAAATAAAATCTTCGTTTATTTTTAAATCAAATTATTGACCAATCGGGTTTTATTTAATTTCTATCCTAGGTCAAAGTTCAATTTGGGTATTTATCATTTCAACCCGAATTCCAATTCAATTCCAAAATCAAAGCATAGTAAAGGGAACTTGCAGTGTGATAACAGGGATGGTGTCAAAGTAAATAAACAAGCAATAACAACAAACAATAACAATCCAATAATCAATTCAAATAATCCCGAAATAACCGTATTAATTTGCATTGTTATTTGTACGAATTAACATAATTATTTCTAGAATCTACACTATCATTTCATGTAGATTAAAGATTATTACATTACGGTTTTCACTTGTCATCTATTTACAATTTCATACATCATCAATTTAACAACATACATTCAGTGGTTCAAAGTGTAATTAAACAAATCCTACGTGTCGATAAATTTAACAGTTAAAGGGGTCATATTATACAAATGTCATTTAATCAAATTTAACACATATATCAAATCTAACTATCCTACGTCAATTTCAATTTCAAATTATTTATCACTTACATCATTAACAATTTAACGTCCAATATAAACATCAAACAATCAATCATTTAACAACCAAACTGGATTATCATTGCATATATAACAAATAATGGTGTCAGATGTCATAGGTTAACTGATACAGGTAATAACCGTGTAAATATCTAACAGCAGCATATTTCAATTGTCGTTTCAATTGAAATCAAATTTAATAAATAAAAGAACGTTAATCGTGAGTGAGTGCTCACCTTTCGAGGCTAGAGACATTTGACACTGGAATTGTGTTATGAAATGCAAGCACGACTTCCGAAACAAGCTAGATTTTGCACGAATCGACGATCAAAGCTGATAGATATGAATAAACGAAATAAATTAGAGTCTGTGTGATATAATCGAAACGAATGGTATATTGTATTATTTTTGTTTCATTCTTTCAAACATAGATTTCAAACTAAAATCTATATATATTTATTTTGAAAAATTAATATAAATTTTAAACGCATATATATTAAAACAGATCTATATCCCTACCACTATTATATTTATCGAACCAATCTACTCGGTGTTTTTTTTTTCAAAAAGGCCTTACCCGTGTGCAAAACACGGTCCCATAATAGTGATATATCAGGGAAAAAGATACATCAACTGAGTATAGATAACACGTAATTAATAGTTTACAATAATAATGATTACTCAGCGTTAACTATGGAACCTCACTGTATTATAATTAAAAATTATACGGTCAACAACGTTGTTCTCCAGGGAAATATGCTCTGACATTCATTGTTTAACTTACCGGCTACCTTAAGCTATTTTAGTTAACTTGTACATGCGTAAACAACAAAGGTAAATAGTTATATTTGCTTTTTCCATGTATGACAGTCAACCCTTTCTTTCCTTTTTTTTTAGGAACGGAATGATGCAACCTCAAAATATACTAAAGAATGCAAACTTTGGAACCCAAGCAAGTAACCAACTAGCAAATGAAACCTGGAACCAAAGCATGCAACCAATTTATTCATTAAAGCCTCCAACCCAAGGCATGCAAGCTTCAGATCACCATATTTCGTGTTTCATTTTTTTTTACAGATCCAAGAATAAAACTTCCCTTTATAATATGTACTTTTCCTTTTATTTTCATTACCTCACGTTTGCCTTAGTATACTACGTTTCTACTGCGACTGCATCATAACGTACTTCAAGTGATTGTAAATAACAAAGTACTTGAATTTGATTAGATTACTAGAGAATTGTACATTGATAAGGACCAGTACTAGTATAAATGAGTAGAGACTAATTTATTTATCTAAAACCTGCCAACTCAGAGATGCTATATTTCACCTTCACTTAGTTATGTAGATAACGTAACATATATACTTTATGTGAACATGCAAATTCAACTAAAAAAACAAATTTACTTTAAGCAATATTTGTAAACCTGGTTGTTGAGAACAAAACGTGGTAGGTGCTGTTCAATGGAAATGATGGCTCGGCTGTCAGTTTGAGGCGCGAGCGGCTAAGGGAAGAAAGCTGTCGGATTGGGTTTCGTGAAGAGGTTGGTCACGACCGGTGAGTTGGCTCTCATGGAGGCGGCGGTGGTGGCGGGTGTAGGCTGCTGCCGACTGGTGGTTGAGGATGGGTTTTGAGAAAAACAAAAGGGGAAAGAAGAAGTCGTGCAGAGTAACTAAAAGTAAATGCAAAGGAGAGAAAAAAATTTTTTGAACGTGTAGGAGAAGCCAAAAGTTTGAACGTGTATTGTAATTGTAAATAGATGGCTATTCCTTTCTAACACCAATTCAAATGAACTTTTTGATTTCCAAACCCAATGGTCTGGGAAATGACAAAAACAATGAACGTGAATTCAGAAAATAAATGCTAATGGCTATTGGGATTTCAGGAAGTAAACGAAATGACAAGGAAACCAAAAAGTTAAATATCGGGTACCGATACGGTTTCTCGTTTTTATTGATTTTACAGTGTATCGGATGTCGAAACACACAAACGAACATACTGTGAAGATCAGCATGACAAAACGATCAAAACGGTATACAGATATCAGTGGTATGATTGAATTTATAAAATTCGAATTTTCTACTAGCGGAAAATGCAAGAAAAACACTGAAAAATAAGATCGACGGAGCCAAAGATGTCCGAATTTGGAAAAACGACAAACTGACATCTTGCTCAGAAGATGGTTTAGAATTTTTCTATGTAAAAATATTTAGGTTTCGGAAACATTTTATTTTCATCGCTTTTTAACTGATTAAATTGAAGTGAATTTACGCGCGAAATAAACTTTCATATTTTCGGACGAAAATTTACCAGTTGCTATGTTTAACTAGACGTATCCCAAATATAAATTTTTATTTCAAAATTTTATCGTTTAAAATTTCACAAAATTTCAACTAATTACGTTATTAAAACAGTTGAAATTTACGGGTCGTTACACAAAATATCATTATCATTTCAAAACCCAAATTAATACGATATCATTTCCACTTCAAATATATCCATTTTCAAAATCATATCACTTTCCAAAGTTATAACGCTTTCGAAATCATAGTCTTTTAAAAATCAAAACACTTTGGAAATCACAACTTTGAAATCATAGCATTTTGGAAATCATAACACTTAGAAATTATAGCATTTTGGAAATCATAACACTTTCCTTTTAAACAGTTTAGATATTAAAATTAGGATATATAATAAAATAGTTTATAAATAAAATAGTTTATATAAATAGTTATAAGTTAAAATAGTTTAAAATAAAATAATTTATATTAAAAATGATTTATATTAAAATAGTTTATATTAAAATAATTTATAAAGTAAAATATCAATAGTTTTAAATAAAAATTTTAAATTACTTCATAAAATAAAATAGTTTCCACAAATTCATAAATCAATTCAAATCAACTCGAATTCCAAAATTCACATTTAATTCAATCTCAATTCATAAATTTCAACTCCAGTTCAATTAAACATTTTCAAGTTATATCGATTTCAAATACCGGTTTGAACCACAAATAAACCATTTCAATTTCAATATATTTCAATTTCAATATATTTCAATGCTTTAAATATTCATCATTTCAAAACTAAATTCGATAAATTTATATACATCTCAAATTCATTTTACAATTATTTAGTTTTGAAATTTCAAATTAATCATTTCAATAACATTTAAATACAACTTCAATTTACAAATTTAGATAAACAAAATAACCCATTTAAATTTATATAAGTTTGAAATATCCATTTAAGTCACCTTTAATCAATTTCAAGTTGTAAACCCATCTTTAAAATTTCGGATTTAATAAATTCCTAATCAAACTTACTTAAGTATAATTCTTAAATAAATATAATTTCAAACCAATTTCAAATTTATCTTTCCAACCTGAATCATTATAAACTCTATATCTAAAAATATCGATATTAAATAAATACTTATATATCAACTTTAATAAATCTGTAAAATCGATATTTATTAAAACCATTTATTTCTTTTCAAAACCATAGAAATCATTTCCAAAATATTTATATATAGACCAACGGTGTCTGTATATAATTTTCTACCCTATGGCCAAGTGATACGGATATTTATCATTTCAATCCACAATTTAAATATATATACGGATATATATCTTTTCAATCCACAATCCCAAATTCAATTCAATGAAAATCGCTTGGGTTTATCATTTCAACCCATAACGATTTTCTCCTATTCTATAGATCGTTGGGGTATGTATCATTTCAACCCATAGTGAATTCTATACTAACAGGGAACTTGCAGAGAGATAACAGATATGATAATAATATAACAGACATATATCATCAATATAAATAACAGATAATGGTGTCAGATGTCACATGTGAACAAATATAGATAACAGCATATATATAGCAAAGTAAATAACTAACAGCAGCGTATTTCAATTGTCGTTTCAATTGAAATCAAATTTAATAAATATAAGAACTTTAATCGTGAGTGATTGCTCACCTCTCGAGGCTAGAGATGAACGAGATTAAGACAAGTAGCGAATCCAAGTACGAATTCCAAAGTAAAGCATGATGGACACGAGTTCGACGGCCAAAGCTGATAGATGTGAAATTGATAGGAACAAATCAAAATCAGTTTGATAAAATAGAGAATATATATATTGTGTCACATACCGAAATTTTCGACTTTCGAAAATTCGACATCGATACTCACTTTATCGACTGCCGAGCAATCGAGTGCCGGAAACTCCAATAGTGAGGGTTTTAAGAAAAAGAAAAAGTAGAAGAAGAAGAAGATAGAGGAAAAAGAGAAGAAAGAAAGAAGAACAACAGAAAACATCAGAACGACATCAATAGAAACACAGAACAGAGACAATATCAGAATCTTACACATCGCAGCGGAACAATATATAATAGATAAATGAATATCATTTAAAAACAAAAGAATTATATCTGTTATTACATTACATCACATCATATCATCAGAGTCAATAAACAACAATGGACAGTTATATAAACTTGTCCTCATACAGAATACACAGCGGAATAAATACTATCAAATACAAATACTACGTCTCGTCCTCCAGCTTATCTCCAAAGCTCCAGAATATCCAGAGTATCCTGATAATCTAACTCTAGGCTGCCCGTGTGGAAATTGGTGGGCACCCAGAGTTTAGAAGGGAACAATAAACTCCGAGTCAGTCATGGTGACTGGTGTGAGATCGTAAAACAGTTATTCTTTATAACAACAAAATAATTTTTAAGTCAATTCGAAATGCTTTTGGAAAATGAAACTACCATAAGACCTCCCGCCACACACACAATGCAAACGCAGACTTGGAGGAGATTTCTTCTTATGATAGTCAAAGATGCTTACTACGCAAAATCAAATCATTTTTGATATTATTATTAGTGCATAGTGTAGAAAACATTTCGAAAGTAGAATATAAATCTTAGCCAGCATAGGTACCATTATATTATGCTTGCTATAGCTACCTCCTGAGGAGACAGGTTATAAAATTGAAATCGTAAAGGCTCGTATTGTTTCTTTGGATTTCCAACAAATGGTCAGGCTAAGGAACTTCCTATCCACGATGGGTACGTCCCTGGAATAGACGACCCGAGAACCTAACCGGATCTCTGCCAACACAAGGCCGGGTTACCTCTGCAAAAATAGGTAACTACTGACACGCGTATGTCATCCCCCGATCGTCACCGATCTTCCCGAGGATCCCCGATTCGCAACAAACCACATAGATAATAATAATGCAGTAACCACAAAGGTTAAGTATCTGGGCTCCATACCATGATACCACCTTTATCCAGAAGGAATGACATACACTAAGGGGCGCTACTCCCTAGAACCTTGCTGCATTCGTCCTGTTTCGACCATTTCCGGGGTGTGAGGCTCGACGAAGTCTCGTCCACAAAGCTACGCTTTCTCAAAAAAAGCCCTGCTTCGGGTCAAACAAAATGATCAACCTATGATCACAAAGATATAAGATCAAACAAATGATCATATCACAAATGATCAAACACTGACCATTTCACAGCAACACTCAGTATGCCATGTTACCAAATTGGGATATATCGCTGATGAATTTCAACTACATAACCTCTGAGCTCGTACGTCTCAGAGAAGGGTGTTAAGCTAAGAGAATAAATTCTCCGCCACCAACAGAAATGTATTTGAAAGAAATCAGCTTTATATCTCAAATTGTAACGTCAGACACACAATCCATACAAGTCTGTTCCGGGATCGAACAGAACCGAAGGCACTTCTCACGAAGCCCTTGCATTTCCGGATAATTTTCTAATCACGTCAGGACTTCCCATCACTAAGGGTGATAAAACCTCTAAACCGAAGATCAGTCGGTGTAGAGTAACTCGACGGTAATCCTTCCGTTTTCAAAAATATCCGGTCTTCAACACCGGTCTTCAAATGCAATTCATAACGACGTATCACATATTCGGAATGGGTTATACGACCCCATGGTCCTTTCCCGGCTAACCCGAATAGTGAGCGATTATTCAAAAATAAGTGTGGCATTCAAATTCACCCAATTCACAACAAATACCTACTCAAGGTAATTATTGATAGTCGGTTATTTAACTATCAATAAAGATGCGCAACATCATCAGATTCCAATAATTTCCAAATTATTTCATCTTCAAAAATATCTTTACTAGATATAAAATTTCCACACTTAAAAAATAAATCAACGTTTATTTTTAAAACAAATTCCCATTCCATTTATAAATTCCATAGTGAATTTATATCTTCAAAATATCTACTGATATACGATTTTCAAATCGATTTCAATATTCAACTTCATTTTATCTTTAAGAAGATAAAATCTCAAAACGTTTCATTTCACTTTGGAAATGCATTTCCCTACTTATTTAATAATAAGTATTTCACAAATCATTTATTTTCAACACTTGGAAAATATTCGATATACTTAAATCAAATTAAGTATAATTTCATTCTTTAAGGAAAATATTCTTTTAACACCTTTATTTGAGTCAAAACGAATGTTACGTAAAACATCGTTACGACGAATCGAAATCACTAGTATAGGGATTCGGAATTAAGATAGATATATAAATCCCAATACTATATAAAACATTTCCTTCCGGAAATCATTTACTATAACAACAGTGTTATAGTCCACCATTTCCTTATTTTTTCGAGAACGTCTATTTCAACAAGAACTGTTGAAATCTATGTCTTCGATTCATAATACATTTTAAAACATCTTTAAAATGTTTAACTTCATTTTTGATATCCCTTCTTCGAAAATAAGTCCATTTTCCTTAACAATATATTCACTGTCCCAAAATCGTGAATATAATTCACTTAACCCAATTTTAATCATTTCTACACATTTATTTCAAAGATAATTCGCTATCCAAAATCGCGAATATATCCTCTTTAATAATCTCCTATATTTACTTTATCGAATTCAATCTATTCCGAATTTATAAAACACGATTATAAATTCTATTTCTATTTTCTAACAACTTTGATTTATAAATCTTCTTTATAATTCAATTCATTTTATAACTCAACTTTATATACCAAAAGTCCATATTAGAGGTTAAGTACTTATACTTCATGGATTTATAACATTCGTTCCTTTAAGGCTTCACAAATTTTAAATCTTATTCCTTATAAGATTTCATTTAAAATCTTATTTTTTTAACAACAACCGAACTACGTTTAAAATTCCATTGTTTGGATTTATAAAATATATATTTTATAAATCTCGTCTATAAACCATTCATACTTATTCACAACTCTTAATTAAAATGTCAAAACCTGATTTATAAGTAAATCACTCATAAGTCTTTTGTTTTACAAAAATCTACTTATTTTGTAACTTCATAATTTATAAATATAAAATTTCGTTCACTTATACCATCCCTTTATTCTTCATTTTAACACTTATTAAAACTGGTTTTATAATCCCAATATTTTATATTTATAAAAATCAAATTTTATACATCTTTTATACACATCGTTTTAATAATTCAAAAATCTCCATTCAAATCTTTTTATTTATGACTTAACCATTTATTTCAAAAGAAATTTTATCTTTCGGTTACAATTTACAAACATTATAATTCCCATAACTTTAAATTTATAACATTTATTTATTTAAAGTAAATCAATTCAAAAATTCAAATAAAACGTATACTTTCAAATAATCACTTTTAAAAATCTCTTTTAAAGTTAAAGATCGTTATTTTTAAACTTCCAAATTTTGAATCCAATGATGCAACGCATCAATTAGTCAATCACAACAGTCAATATCATATCTCAACATATGATAACAGAATACATATCAACATCTGTAAATAAATAAATACAGTTGAGGAATCCAGTTGGATCCCTCCAACCTGTTTCCCTGCATCCAAAGATGTTAGCACAATACCAATTCCGCTCCAGTACGGAATTATCGCGGTATATAGGTTTTTATAAATCCGCTTACTAACGGCGCAATAGGGTCTCATCCGCTATACGAGACGGGAAATCATCAATCCAATATATACATATGCCAATATGTATATACTTCTATATATATAGATATATCCTAAAATATCTAATACCACAATCAACATAGCAATCATATCAAACAATCAATAACTGCAATCAATTCTTGAGTGAGAAAAATCTCACCTTAGCTTTTAAATTTGCAACCCATTTCCATTTAAGTTTTGTTTTCTCGATTTTAACCTGGTATAAACAATTATACAATTCTATAAATATCCGAACAAATCGAATAATTAAATTTCTATTAAATAGATTTGATTAATACATCATCAAATTTTAACTAACCCCTTTAGTAAATCATCTTTAGTAACTAAAATAACTAAATAAGTTAATTTCGCAATTTTTTTCCCCAATTCATTATTTTAAAACAAACTAGCAAATTAAAATACATAAGTGTATATTTATTTTAAAATTTGAAATCTTATATATATACTTAGAAGGAATAACTTATATATATAGATGAAAATCTAACTTTAAATAAATCCTCCTTTTTAATTAAAAATCCGTTAATAACAAAAATGAATAAATTTCCATTAAATGGATTTATTTAATCTTAAACTAATAATTTAAATTTCTTAAACCCATTTCCCTTAAATAAATTTATTTAACTAAAATTAAATTTAAACAACTAAACTTTCCTTTTAAATGTTTTATCTACATATATATATATATACACAAATTAAAAGAAGCTGCTACCTAACTGTCTCGACATGAGCTTTCCCCAACTCCTCACGTTGACCACGATGCCACTAGCGTACCTCCAGCACCAATTTCAAACTCGAGAGCAAGTCCACCATCGCCTCCAACCTCTTCTGGCCGCCACCAGACATCGCACTCTGCCCATTATCGTGCTGCCTCGTGATTCCTAACATCATAGCCACCAAGCTCTCCCTCCACGACGACTTCCACACGCATCACGCCTCGCCCTAAAATCGAGCTCCACGTCGCTAGACCTATCGAGACCACCGCGAGTCTCTTCGCCTCGTACCCTAGTTTCAGTTCGCGGCCACCATCCTCTAGCGAAATCGCAATCCCCAGCCTAGCGCGAACAATCGCGAGCCCACCTCAATCGATCTCGAGTTCGCCTCTGATTCCTTGTTCGAGAACGATGCTGCTTCCCCATTCACGTGCAGGCGCCCTCCATCACGCGAGCGCAAGCGCGCGCGTGCTCCTTCCCCTTTGTCGACTTCGAGCCTTCAATCGATCGCAATTTACTTCGGCATTTTTTTTTTATTTGTTTGTTTGATCGTGAATTTTAAAAGAATGAGACAGCCATTTTTTTTTCTTTCTGCTTTGATTTGAAACTGTGATGGGGGAATGCGATATTTACAATCGAATGAAGCAGGCTTTAGAGCGTGATTTTAGGCGTAGTTCAAGCGCGTGATTAAAGGATGAAAGGGAGGAGAAGAACGTGCTGATATTTGACTTAATTAAAAATTTAAATTTAATATTGAATTCAATTTAAATTTTCAACGTGTTAGTGTGTCGTGTGCTCACGTATCAACACCGAAAAATACGAAATTTGGAATCCGACAATAATTCAATATTACGGACCCAATGGAATTGGTTTCGTTGAATTCCGAGACTGTGCCCCGGAACGCTATCTTTAAATATCGATTCGAACAATAGAAATTCAAAACTGATCAGAACAGTTTCAAATTTTGATTCTGAAAGTTCTATTACCTTCAGAATTATCAATACGAATTTTAAAAGCTTTTGAAATATTTTTCTTCAGCTTAAATTTGAAGATTTTAAATTTTATTCAACTTTCAATCGATTAAACTTTTAAAATTTAATCGCCAATTTCAAAGTTATATCGGGAATTCAAATTAAATCATCGTTCAAATATTTAAAATCAATTAAATATTCTCAATTTAATTCGTCCAAAATTCAGGGTCGTTACAGACTTCCCTCCTTAAAAGAATTTCGTCCTCGAAATTACAAGTTAGGAAAAGTGGTCCTTAACTCGTCTACTACTTTTCACAATCCAATAGTTTTATCAAATTTTCAAACCAAATCTTTCTACTAAAGATTCGTTATCATTTCAACTTGTTTCCAACTTCAATTATAAGTTTCAAACAACATTGTTTACATAACAATTCAAATTTAACCTTCAAATTCAAATTTAAACTTTCAAAATTTCTCAAAAATTTTCTAACGCCCGATATTTTCGAAAAATTTCGCCAGCGTCTCCTTTGCGCGGCTAATACGGTACGACTACAAAACGTCCCTACGGACTCTCAGATTTCAAAAAGAAAAGAAAAAGCCAAGCGGCTAGACAAGAAATCATCAAAAACTCATATTATAATTCAAATACGTACCTTTTGTCGAGCAATTCAAATTATCTATGAAATCAAATCCAATTTATAACACCTGTATATCTACTAGCCATAATATCTAGTTACTGCATTCAAATCATTTTGCAAATTTTATTACAAATTTTCAATATAAACTCCTTATATCATCTCTAATTCGCTATTGAAGTTATATCCATTATCTTCAATTTTACATTTCAGATTTTATTTGAATTCAATTTCACATTTCAATTCCTCATTCGAATTCAATTCACAATTCCAATCTAATTTGGATTTAGTTCACTTCTGGATATTGAATTTTATCAATTAACTTTAGTTCACTTCAAACTAATTTCAAAACTTCATTTAATTTCACACAATTCAACTTCATTTTCAATATTCAGTTTTAATTCCATTTGAATTTCCAAAACAAAAACCCAAATTTTCAAACAACTCCTATTTAAAACAATTTGACAGCAATTTCTCTTTTGGAAACCCGAAAATGAATTCTAATGATGTGGCCACCATCATCAGGATTATTTTCCAGCGACCTAAAAGAGTTTAGAGCTTTTATCTCTCCAAAATACTTTTCAAAACCTTCGAAATTTATTTTCAAATCAAAAATGATTTAAACTTCCAAATCTCCAAAATTTTCAAATTCTTTTCAAAACATTTCCAAATACTTCTCTGGAATTCCTTTTTAAATTATAATTCACATTTACAGTTTACATTCTCAAATTTCATTTATATGTGAATTTATTTCTTAATTTTGGAGTTACGATTTCAATTTCTCATTCAATTTCAGTGATGATAATTCACTATCATTACTTCCTACCATCCATGCAACCATATACTATGATAATTCATAGAAAATCATTTCTTTTATATACAAAAATAATTTTGGGCAAAATTATCTCATTTACCCTATTTTAAAACAATACTGTGCCGAATTGTTCTATTCGAGTGTTTAGAGATCCCTATCAATGATCGTTAATTACTCGTATTGACCAGAATCCATATACCACTCAACAAATCAATCATCACAATATAAAACAATTTTTTTATATTCACTAACAAATACGCGCTCATATCTATTATTACACTCAAACTCATTCTAGAGTACTACTGACTCTATCTCTAATGAGTAACACCCAACAGAGCAGGGTTGTCGCTTAACCATAAGCTCCGATACCACTTTGTCACATACCGAAATTTTCGACTTTCGAAAATTCGACATCGATACTCACTTTATCGACTGCCGAGCAATCGAGTGCCGGAAACTCCAATAGTGAGGGTTTTAAGAAAAAGAAAAAGTAGAAGAAGAAGAAGATAGAGGAAAAAGAGAAGAAAGAAAGAAGAACAACAGAAAACATCAGAACGACATCAATAGAAACACAGAACAGAGACAATATCAGAATCTTACACATCGCAGCGGAACAATATATAATAGATAAATGAATATCATTTAAAAACAAAAGAATTATATCTGTTATTACATTACATCACATCATATCATCAGAGTCAATAAACAACAATGGACAGTTATATAAACTTGTCCTCATACAGAATACACAGCGGAATAAATACTATCAAATACAAATACTACGTCTCGTCCTCCAGCTTATCTCCAAAGCTCCAGAATATCCAGAGTATCCTGATAATCTAACTCTAGGCTGCCCGTGTGGAAATTGGTGGGCACCCAGAGTTTAGAAGGGAACAATAAACTCCGAGTCAGTCATGGTGACTGGTGTGAGATCGTAAAACAGTTATTCTTTATAACAACAAAATAATTTTTAAGTCAATTCGAAATGCTTTTGGAAAATGAAACTACCATAAGACCTCCCGCCACACACACAATGCAAACGCAGACTTGGAGGAGATTTCTTCTTATGATAGTCAAAGATGCTTACTACGCAAAATCAAATCATTTTTGATATTATTATTAGTGCATAGTGTAGAAAACATTTCGAAAGTAGAATATAAATCTTAGCCAGCATAGGTACCATTATATTATGCTTGCTATAGCTACCTCCTGAGGAGACAGGTTATAAAATTGAAATCGTAAAGGCTCGTATTGTTTCTTTGGATTTCCAACAAATGGTCAGGCTAAGGAACTTCCTATCCACGATGGGTACGTCCCTGGAATAGACGACCCGAGAACCTAACCGGATCTCTGCCAACACAAGGCCGGGTTACCTCTGCAAAAATAGGTAACTACTGACACGCGTATGTCATCCCCCGATCGTCACCGATCTTCCCGAGGATCCCCGATTTGCAACAAACCACATAGATAATAATAATGCAGTAACCACAGAGGTTAAGTATCTGGGCTCCATACCATGATACCACCTTTATCCAGAAGGAATGACATACACTAAGGGGCGCTACTCCCTAGAACCTTGCTGCATTCGTCCTGTTTCGACCATTTCCGGGGTGTGAGGCTCGACGAAGTCTCGTCCACAAAGCTACGCTTTCTCAAAAAAAGCCCTGCTTCGGGTCAAACAAAATGATCAACCTATGATCACAAAGATATAAGATCAAACAAATGATCATATCACAAATGATCAAACACTAACCATTTCACAGCAACACTCAGTATGCCATGTTACCAAATTGGGATATATCGCTGATGAATTTCAACTACATAACCTCTGAGCTCGTACGTCTCAGAGAAGGGTGTTAAGCTAAGAGAATAAATTCTCCGCCACCAACAGAAATGTATTTGAAAGAAATCAGCTTTATATCTCAAATTGTAACGTCAGACACACAATCCATACAAGTCTGTTCCGGGATCGAACAGAACCGAAGGCACTTCTCATGAAGCCCTTGCATTTCCGGATAATTTTCTAATCACGTCAGGACTTCCCGTCACTAAGGGTGATAAAACCTCTAAACCGAAGATCAGTCGGTGTAGAGTAACTCGATGGTAATCCTTCCGTTTTCAAAAATATCCGGTCTTCAACACCGGTCTTCAAATGCAATTCATAACGACGTATCACATATTCGGAATGGGTTATACGACCCCATGGTCCTTTCCCGGCTAACCCGAATAGTGAGCGATTATTCAAAAATAAGTGTGGCATTCAAATTCACCCAATTCACAACAAATACCTACTCAAGGTAATTATTGATAGTCGGTTATTTAACTATCAATAAAGATGCGCAACATCATCAGATTCCAATAATTTCCAAATTATTTCATCTTCAAAAATATCTTTACTAGATATAAAATTTCCACACTTAAAAAATAAATCAACGTTTATTTTTAAAACAAATTCCCATTCCATTTATAAATTCCATAGTGAATTTATATCTTCAAAATATCTACTGATATACGATTTTCAAATCGATTTCAATATTCAACTTCATTTTATCTTTAAGAAGATAAAATCTCAAAACGTTTCATTTCACTTTGGAAATGCATTTCCCTACTTATTTAATAATAAGTATTTCACAAATCATTTATTTTCAACACTTGGAAAATATTCGATATACTTAAATCAAATTAAGTATAATTTCATTCTTTAAGGAAAATATTCTTTTAACACCTTTATTTGAGTCAAAACGAATGTTACGTAAAACATCGTTACGACGACTCGAAATCACTAGTATAGGGATTCGGAATTAAGATAGATATATAAATCCCAATACTATATAAAACATTTCCTTCCGGAAATCATTTACTATAACAACAGTGTTATAGTCCACCATTTCCTTATTTTTTCGAGAACGTCTATTTCAACAAGAACTGTTGAAATCTATGTCTTCGATTCATAATACATTTTAAAACATCTTTAAAATGTTTAACTTCATTTTTGATATCCCTTCTTCGAAAATAAGTCCATTTTCCTTAACAATATATTCACTGTCCCAAAATCGTGAATATAATTCACTTAACCCAATTTTAATCATTTCTACACATTTATTTCAAAGATAATTCGCTATCCAAAATCGCGAATATATCCTCTTTAATAATCTCCTATATTTACTTTATCGAATTCAATCTATTCCGAATTTATAAAACACGATTATAAATTCTATTTCTATTTTCTAACAACTTTGATTTATAAATCTTCTTTATAATTCAATTCATTTTATAACTCAACTTTATATACCAAAAGTCCATATTAGAGGTTAAGTACTTATACTTCATGTATTTATAACATTCGTTCCTTTAAGGCTTCACAAATTTTAAATCTTATTCCTTATAAGATTTCATTTAAAATCTTATTTTTTTAACAACAACCGAACTACGTTTAAAATTCCATTGTTTGGATTTATAAAATATATATTTTATAAATCTCGTCTATAAACCATTCATACTTATTCACAACTCTTAATTAAAATGTCAAAACCTGATTTATAAGTAAATCACTCATAAGTCTTTTGTTTTACAAAAATCTACTTATTTTGTAACTTCATAATTTATAAATATAAAATTTCGTTCACTTATACCATCCCTTTATTCTTCATTTTAACACTTATTAAAACTCGTTTTATAATCCCAATATTTTATATTTATAAAAATCAAATTTTATACATCTTTTATACACATCGTTTTAATAATTCAAAAATCTCCATTCAAATCTTTTTATTTATGACTTAACCATTTATTTCAAAAGAAATTTTATCTTTCGGTTACAATTTACAAACATTATAATTCCCATAACTTTAAATTTATAACATTTATTTATTTAAAGTAAATCAATTCAAAAATTCAAATAAAACGTATACTTTCAAATAATCACTTTTAAAAATCTCTTTTAAAGTTAAAGATCGTTATTTTTAAACTTCCAAATTTTGAATCCAATGATGCAACGCATCAATTAGTCAATCACAACAGTCAATATCATATCTCAACATATGATAACAGAATACATATCAACATCTGTAAATAAATAAATACAGTTGAGGAATCCAGTTGGATCCCTCCAACCTGTTTCCCTGCATCCAAAGATGTTAGCACAATACCAATTCCGCTCCAGTACGGAATTATCGCGGTATATAGGTTTTTATAAATCCGCTTACTAACGGCGCAATAGGGTCTCATCCGCTATACGAGACGGGAAATCATCAATCCAATATATACATATGCCAATATGTATATACTTCTATATATATAGATATATCCTAAAATATCTAATACCACAATCAACATAGCAATCATATCAAACAATCAATAACTGCAATCAATTCTTGAGTGAGAAAAATCTCACCTTAGCTTTTAAATTTGCAACCCATTTCCATTTAAGTTTTGTTTTCTCGATTTTAACCTGGTATAAACAATTATACAATTCTATAAATATCCGAACAAATCGAATAATTAAATTTCTATTAAATAGATTTGATTAATACATCATCAAATTTTAACTAACCCCTTTAGTAAATCATCTTTAGTAACTAAAATAACTAAATAAGTTAATTTCGCAATTTTTTTCCCCAATTCATTATTTTAAAACAAACTAGCAAATTAAAATACATAAGTGTATATTTATTTTAAAATTTGAAATCTTATATATATACTTAGAAGGAATAACTTATATATATAGATGAAAATCTAACTTTAAATAAATCCTCCTTTTTAATTAAAAATCCGTTAATAACAAAAATGAATAAATTTCCATTAAATGGATTTATTTAATCTTAAACTAATAATTTAAATTTCTTAAACCCATTTCCCTTAAATAAATTTATTTAACTAAAATTAAATTTAAACAACTAAACTTTCCTTTTAAATGTTTTATCTACATATATATATATATACACAAATTAAAAGAAGCTGCTACCTCACTGTCTCGACATGAGCTTTCCCCAACTCCTCACGTTGACCACGATGCCACTAGCGTACCTCCAGCACCAATTTCAAACTCGAGAGCAAGTCCACCATCGCCTCCAACCTCTTCTGGCCGCCACCAGACATCGCACTCTGCCCATTATCGTGCTGCCTCGTGATTCCTAACATCATAGCCACCAAGCTCTCCCTCCACGACGACTTCCACACGCATCACGCCTCGCCCTAAAATCGAGCTCCACGTCGCTAGACCTATCGAGACCACCGCGAGTCTCTTCGCCTCGTACCCTAGTTTCAGTTCGCGGCCACCATCCTCTAGCGAAATCGCAATCCCCAGCCTAGCGCGAACAATCGCGAGCCCACCTCAATCGATCTCGAGTTCGCCTCTGATTCCTTGTTCGAGAACGATGCTGCTTCCCCATTCACGTGCAGGCGCCCTCCATCACGCGAGCGCAAGCGCGCGCGTGCTCCTTCCCCTTTGTCGACTTCGAGCCTTCAATCGATCGCAATTTACTTCGGCATTTTTTTTTATTTGTTTGTTTGATCGTGAATTTTAAAAGAATGAGACAGCCATTTTTTTTTCTTTCTGCTTTGATTTGAAACTGTGATGGGGGAATGCGATATTTACAATCGAATGAAGCAGGCTTTAGAGCGTGATTTTAGGCGTAGTTCAAGCGCGTGATTAAAGGCTGAAAGGGAGGAGAAGAACGTGTTGATATTTGACTTAATTAAAAATTTAAATTTAATATTGAATTCAATTTAAATTTTCAACGTGTTAGTGTGTCGTGTGCTCACGTATCAACACCGAAAAATACGAAATTTGGAATCCGACAATAATTCAATATTACGGACCCAATGGAATTGGTTTCGTTGAATTCCGAGACTGTGCCCCGGAACGCTATCTTTAAATATCGATTCGAACAATAGAAATTCAAAACTGATCAGAACAGTTTCAAATTTTGATTCTGAAAGTTCTATTACCTTCAGAATTATCAATACGAATTTTAAAAGCTTTTGAAATATTTTTCTTCAGATTAAATTTGAAGATTTTAAATTTTATTCAACTTTCAATCGATTAAACTTTTAAAATTTAATCGCCAATTTCAAAGTTATATCGGGAATTCAAATTAAATCATCGTTCAAATATTTAAAATCAATTAAATATTCTCAATTTAATTCGTCCAAAATTCAGGGTCGTTACATATTGTAACCTTTATAACTCAAATATACTTATATAGATAAACTAATATAAAATCCCGTATAAAGTTACATACAGACTGCATTTACAACTAAAGTAAATATATATATAAACCAAAATTTAAGATCAAAATAATAATAATATGACTTATATACATTTTATATAAAAAAAATCAAACAAATTTGCAAATCTGTTACAAGTATATATACTTCAAAACATTATTCTTAAAATATAAGTATTTTAAAATCAAAGAGAAATAATTTATATTTATAAATCAACACTTTAAACAAATCAACATAAATCTTGTTCAGACATACTATTCTTTGCCTATTATATATATAGATAAAATCAAATAAAACAATATATTATTACCCTATACATTATATAATCAATATAATAGTACATCAGCAATATATATAAGGACCAAATTATATACTATAAACAATATATAGATGCAAACCTTTTGATAAAAGACGCAAAATAAACATATGCAGTATATATATATAATATGCATAACTTACATATTTATTTGTATATATTTAAACAAGTACATGCTAACCTTCATATAACCCTTATTGATCAAAATAACTAATATATATATATATATATATATATATGTTTTGAAACGGATAGGCTCTGTGTTGTGCTGCAAAATAAACTGACCTTAAAACAAATACATATAACTAAAGTATGCAGACAAACAACATACGAAAATACCAATATATATGCATCTATAAATTTGCTAACAAGTAATATACTATCATATAAATACTTTTTATACAAACCAGCTCCCATAAATGTATATATTAACTTTACTCTACATTTAGTAATACTGTAACATATATATATATATATATATATATATATATTTTGACAAAAATAATATAAATATATAAACAGATAGATTTATAAACTTATGTGAACTAATACATATAACCTACCTTATTAAAATATTTGTTATATCACTTTATACATATATAAACAAACATATATATTACTTGCTGCAAAATATAATATTTATAAGTATATATATACACTAATATAAACATATAACACCTTCACGTTACCACAAATATAGATTATATATATATATATATTTCCAAAACCAATGCCAAAACAATATATGAAAAGTATAAATGCAATACCTAAGGAGCAACTCGCGTGGAAATTGCTGTGCGCGGAGAAAGGAAGGGGGTAGTTGTTTGGCAAGTTTTGGTGGTGATGAGCTGCCTGCGTCAGCTGCTGTTCGAGGTGGAGTATCACTGGCATGCGTGAAAAAGGGAAGCTCGGAGTTTTGGGATGAAGGAGGTTGCGCAGGCGGAGGAGTGGTGCCTATGGATGGCGGAGTTCCGGGTCGGTGGCGGAGGCAGAACCATGGACGAGCAACTTCCTTGGGTGAGAAAGATGGGCAAGTGGCAAAAGTGGAAGCAGACATGAATTGAAATGAAAGAAGAAGGGAAAGGCTTCCTAAAAGTGAAAGCAACAGGTGGCAATTAATTACATAGCTCTGATCGCTAAAAAAAAATATAGAATGGAAATGAAACAGCTCAACGAAACGAAGGGCCAAAGTAAAAGAACCAGTTAATAAAATTTGAAACCGGCGAAAAAGAAAGGTCACACCCGTTGAATTCAAGAATATTAATGCCAAATGGCTAAATGATGCATACGGTGGAAATGAACGGACGAAGGAAACCAAAAGTTAGAATTCGATACCGGTATGATCACCGTTTCCGTGGATTCCGCTGCGTACCCGGTTCAAAACACAGAATTGAATATACCTCAGAGATCAACCCGACGAGATGATCAAAACGGTATACAAATATTGGTGGTACGATCATCCGATCAAAAATCGATAATCGGTACCGAAAAATGCTGCTATTTTGCCGAAAATAAGATCGACGGAGCAATAGATGTCCAAATTTGACGAAACGAAAGATGACGTCTCACTCAGAAGATGATTTACAAATTTTCTATGTAAAAATATTTAGGTTTGGAAAACATTTTATTACCATCAATTTTTATCTGATATAAATTGGAAAAAAATTACACTAGAAAATAAACTTCCAAATTATCTGATGAAAATTTACCAGTTGCTATGTTTAAGAAGACGTATTCCAAATATTAAATTTTTATTTCAAAATTTTATCATTTTAAAATTCACAAAGTTTCAATTAAATATATTAATAAAACAAATAAAATTATCAAAAATTTACGGGTCGTTACACTCTCCCTAACTCAAAACTTTTCGTCCCCGAAAAGGATGGAGGTAGGAGAATAGAAACAACCAGAAAGAAAAATAGGTTTGAAGACAACATAAGACAATAAATTATTAAAACCATATAAATTTCAAATTAAACTAATTAATATTCAACAATCTGGTTTAATCCATTGGTTTACCTAAGTTAAATCAATCTATCTATTTCTAAATTCATTATCTCACTATCTAGTCATCCTAAGTTAACAGTTTCTAAATCATCAATTTGTATAATCATTTATTATACTCATATTTTTTTCAACAAATTTAATTCTTTTATTCCAAATTATTATTAAGTTTATTCCACTTAATATATCTTATTGCATATATTTAAACCATATAAATTAATTTAAACCATATAAATTTCAATTTAAATTAATTTATATTCAATAATTGATTTTTTTTAAAATTCAGGGTATTTCCATAAGTTGATCTAATTTCAATTTATTAATTCCTTCAAAACAAATTTATTTGTCTCATCTATTATTTTATTTATCTCCATTAACATCCTTATAGCAAAATTTAAGTGCATAACATTTATTATAACACTCAGATCTTTCCTTATAAAGTCATTTTATATTGTATATTATCCAATTACATATTCAACTTCTGAATAATTTAGGTAAGTTGTATTAAGATGGAATTGGGTACTATACAAGTAAGATTTTACAATTCAGTTATTCCCAGTTAAATATTTATCCAAGAATTTTGACTTCAGTTTATAATTGAAATCATCTTTAACCTCAAAATTTAAGAATTTAAATCTCCGATTTACTTCAAACAATTTAGAGATATATATAATATATTTACATCAAATCAAATTAAATTTTAAAATAAGATACCTATATATATATAAATCAAATTATACTGAAGAAATTCAAATCAAAATATTTTTTCAAAACAAAACCGTAGCAAATCTACAGAATAGTCTCTCCACTTCGAAACTCGAAAATGAATGTCGATGATGCGGCCGCCATCACCGAAATTATTTTCCAGCGACAAAGAGAAGAGCACTGATTTTAACATTTTAAAATTCTTTGAAAACGATTTCTATTCGAAAATACTTTCAATAATATATACTTTCAAAATTTAAAACCAAAGCTCGAAATCACCGGAAACTAAATTCTCAAATTTCTGAATTAAATTCATTATAAATTCCAAATCAATTTATAAACCATATTTATAAATTCATTTAGACCAATAAATGATAATCAAATATTATCATTTCAAACAACCATTTTAATTAACTTATTAAATTCCAAAAAATTTTACTTATATTTTTATAATATAATCATACAAATTTATTTCATTTACCAAATTTTAAAATATAATATTGTGTCAGTTTGCTCTGTTCAAGTGTTTTGGAATTCCTATCGCTAGCGTTGATCAGACGAATCGATCGGAAACCCAAATCAACATCAATAACTCAAACAACACAACATATAAAACATTTTTATATTAATGCTAATTACAAATACACTCCCTCACCCGTCTGTACAAGAATGGATTTCTATGCAAAGATAGAGATTTAAACAGGAAGGAACTCTAACCACAAGAATTCAATTAAAAGATAGACTCGATAGGGAGATAAGATAATTGAATTTCAAATAGGAAGATGGACAAATTTATATAAATCGCGGGTAACCTTAACCGGGTCAACCGTGACTTCAAAATAAGATTGAGGTAGAATTCTGGAACAAATTGACATTCGATTGCCAGAGATAGAATTCGGGTATAGCAAGAGATAGCAGTATTGTAAACCGAGAATATGGAAATCTTCGGTGAATAAATACCGATTGTAAAGGAGTTTCACCCCTTTACAGATTATTCAAAGATTGGCGAGACCGCCGATTTATTATAGAGATCATTCGAAGTGGAGGTATGGGATACTCCAAAATCAAAAGACACGAATAGGGGAGACACGAATGGACTTTGGAACCGAAGGGAATGTTCCAAAATTCAAAGAAATCGAGTCAAAGAAGGAATTCAAGCTCGAACGAAAGTGATTCTGTAATTGAATCTTACTCTATATGCTGAGTTTTGCCTAAAACCCGGCTCTGATACCACATGTAACGACCTAGTATTTTGGACCATTCAAATCGACAATAAATCCACACATGTCGGACTTGAATTGCTCAAAATATCAGATTGTTAATTTAAATTTGGCAAAACTCAGCATATATAGTAAATAAAATAATCACAGATCACAGACACAGAGTAATATAACAATAATGCAGCGGAAACAAAAGAATAGTAGTTCATGAAGCTACTATAAATATATAACAGAGTTAAACAAGATACAACAGAAGTCTCGAATACATAGATGTCTCAATACAATATCAAATACAAGATCAGAATACATCACTGGAATCAACTGGATAACTGATAGCAGAATCGATAGGTAGTTGGGTCTCCAAGCGAAGCTCCAACTCCAAAGGTGAGTCTCAAATGATGTATCACTCAGTCTGACCCGAGCGTAAAGCAAAACACAAAACACTCGAGTCAGGATTAACATTCTTATATCAGTAAATCCAATTCAAGTGAAATATCAACTTAAATACAAGTAAATCAAAGGATGTTTGGAATAACCATCCTCTAAGGATCTGTTAAACTATCTACTATGTAGTAATATTACGCTATTATAATAATGTCTAATCATAAAATAAACATACTTCAAAATAGCATTAGGGCTTTACATTTAATCAGAACTCACCCTAACACGTAATAGTGCCAATAGTCTATACAGTTACTGCATACCTCGAAAGGCTATGAGAAGATACTCCATAGGTACGACACAAATAGAAACTCGCAGTAAAGCTCGCTATGGTAGGTGACACAGCACAACTAGGCAATGCCAGGGTAGATATACCAATTACGCACACGGACTGATGGAAACGCATAGCAGCCACTACCGCTCCACCTCGAACAACACTCCCAAATCAAGGGGTGCACCCAAACAATCACAAAGTAATAGAATGGTATCGAAGAAGTGCGTCCGATAAGAGGTTCTACCTCACTGGTCCGAGATCGCTCCTGTTTTAGCCACCTTATGCCAACTCACGAGAGTTGGGTCCACTTATATACCTTAGGATCGTCGCCACCATCCTACTTCATTCTAGAATCTCCACCGCGTACACAGTTGTTAAAGTGGTTTTCGGTATCGAAAGAGAGTATGTCCATATCCGATCCCGGTCTCTTTAACAACCAATCGTTATTATAACACCGTGGTCATTTCAGAATAGTTTATACATCAAAACCAAAATATCATTTTCATTTCAAAACCCAAATTAATACGATATCATTTCCACTTCAAATATATCCATTTTCAAAATCATATCACTTTCCAAAGTTATAACGCTTTCGAAATCAGTCTTTTAAAAATCAAAACACTTTGGAAATCACAACTTTGAAATCATAGCATTTTGGAAATCATAACACTTTGAAATTATAGCATTTTGGAAATCATAACACTTTCCTTTTAAACAGTTTAGATATTAAAATTAGGATATATAATAAAATAGTTTATAAATAAAATAGTTTATATAAATAGTTATAAGTTAAAATAGTTTAAAATAAAATAATTTATATTAAAAATGATTTATATTAAAATAGTTTATATTAAAATAATTTATAAAGTAAAATATCAATAGTTTTAACTAAAATTTTTAAATTACTTTATAAAATAAAATAGTTTCCACAAATTCATAAATCAATTCAAATCAACTCGAATTCCAAAATTTACATTTAATTCAATCTCAATTCATAAATTTCAACTCCAGTTCAATTAAACATTTTCAAGCCATATCGATTTCAAATACCGATTTGAACCACAAATAAACCATTTCAATTTCAATATATTTCAATGCTTTAAATATTCATCATTTCAAAACTAAATTCGATAAATTTATATACATCTCAAATTCATTTTACAATTATTTGTTTTGAAATATCAATTTAATCATTTCCATAACATTTAAATACAACTTCAATTTACAAATTTAGATAAACAAAATATCCCATTTAAATTTATATAAGTTTGAAATATCCATTTAAGTCACCTTTAATCAATTTCAAGTTGTAAACCCATCTTTAAAATTTCGGATTCAATAAATTCCTAATCAAACTTACTTAAGTATAATTCTTAAATAAATATAATTTCAAACCAATTTCAAATTTATCTTTTAAACCTGAATCATTAACTCTATATCTAAAAATATCGATATTAAATAAATACTTATATATCAACTTTATTAAATGAACTTTAATAAATCTTTAAAATCGATATTTATTAAAACCATTTATTTCTTTTCAAAACCATAGAAATCATTTCCAAAATATTTATATATAGACCAACGGTGTCTGTAACATCCCTAGATTTTTGCATATATTTGTAAATTTGAATTTATTTTATTTTGAAACTATTTTAAACTTGTTTGATTTCAAACATTTCATTTTTTAAAATAAATGTTAATTATTATTTGAACTATAATTTCAAACTAGTATAAATTGGTTATTTTAATGAAAAGTGAATTTCTATTCAAACTGTTCAATCTTTGGCTTTTAAACTTTAGTTTTTAATTATTCAAAATCTTAAATTTTTCTTTTATTATGAAAATAGACGTAATAACTTGAACACTGCTTTTTGTTTCGTTGAAAACGGAGTTAAACTGTAAAAGTTATGTATATTTCAATATTGAGTGCAATTTGTTTTATTTGGCAATTTTGTCTATTTTAAATTATATAAATTATATTTTCTTTGTCATATTTTATTTTAATATGTGTTAATATGTTATTTTATGTATATTTTTGTCTTTTAATATTTTTAACGTGATAGTATAATTTTTCTAAAGTTTACTTGAATTTATTTAAATTTATAAAGCCTTGTTTCCATTTTTCTTTTATTTTATTCATTTAAATTTTATTTAATTAAAAGTTATTTATTTATTTTTGTGAATTCATTTTTATTTGGTGTTCTTATCTTTATTTATAAATATTTTTCAAGTATATAAAAACTTTCCAAAGTCCATTGCATTTATTTTCAAATTTTCTAGCCTGGTTTACATTTTCTTTGCTATTTTCTTCATTTAATTATATATAATTAAATTTTATTTATTTATTTTCATTTTATTTCACTTTGTTTCGGTTTTCAAAAGTATTTACTGAAATCTATTTAGTTTATTTTGTTTAAAGGAATTCGGAAATCAAAGAGACAAAAGCTTTAAAAACAATGACCTTTCATTTGCTAAACTCTTCATTTCTCTTGGCCGTTCAAAACTTTATTGCTAGCCGTGAGTTTTATTGTTTTCACGTGAATGAAAGCTTCTCATTTCAGAAAAACTTTCGACTATCATCTCTGAAAAAAGATTTTAGTAATGGCCTCTTCCATTTCTCCTCTTTTTCTTCATTTTTTTCCATTGTTTTCTATGTTTTTGCCTTGCCTTCTTCATAGCTTTGCTTGGCCATTCCCTCCACCACCACCACCAACAACCACTCCTCCTCTTCCCCACCTAACCCACGGCCTGACCTTTCCCCTCCTCTGACCAGATCAGGCCATGGCAACCAAATGATGCAAACACCACAAAAACATTGCTATACTCCAAAACATTGCCTACCCGAGCACTTATCCCATCACCCCTTCATGTTTAGCCTTGGCCACCACCTCCAACACCACCACCACTTGCTACCATGACCTCTGACCATTAGCTCAACCTCTGAACTGACCTGTAGTTGACCATAGCCGAGCCCTATGATGTCATGGCCGAGCCAAAAAGTTGAACAAACACTTGCCTTTTGCCTTGTTCCTATGTATGCTTCATGTTATCACCACTACCTCTTCACATCTCCACTTGTGTAGCCGTGCCATATTGTTGTCATACCTGACCCAAACCTGAGCTAACACCATCATGGCCAAGCACTAGATCCCCTATGGTCAAGTATTTGAATGGTAAAGGCAAGGTCTTGTCTTTGTTGCTTTGTATTTCAATTTGTTCAACATTGTTTTGTGTTAAATATATTCATGTGTATATTGTTTTGTCTTGTTTGGGTGTTGTTTACAAGATCATATCTTGGCTCTCTCTTCTCACTTGAATCAATGTCGTGTTGTGCTGTGCTATATTGTGCTTTCTGGAGTCTATTCTGTGTATTTTGTTTTGCAAACTCCAGCGTAAAAAGGTGAGTAATTCTCACCAGACGATGTGTACTTATATAACTAGTAAACTGACACCATTTGAATCTGTAAAATTATATCATCATGTTATAACTATTATATTATGATTATATGATGTTCATCCCTGTTTATACACATGTTATATCATCTGTTACTATTATATATTGTATACTGTTTATTTATATCAGTTTATCACACTGCAAGTTCCCTGTAGACTAGAAATCACTATGGGTTGAAATGATAAATACCCGAACGGACTTTAGAATAAGGAAAAATCGTTATGGGCTGAAATGATAGGCCTGAACGGTTTTTATTTATTTATTATATTACTTGGGATTGCGGGTTTGAAATGATAAAACCCGGGTTTTCTTTGTAAACTACGGATTGAAATGATACATATCCGTATCACTTGACCTAGGATAGAAAATTATATACAGACCCGCGGTTTATATATTTTTCAATAATTTTAAAATATTTTAAAAATGTAAATATTATGATATTTTGATTTAAAATTTATTAAAATGATTTCTATAAAATATTTGTGATTTTCTACAAATTAAATAAGTGAATTAAGTAAAGGGTGAAGTAGAATTTGAAATATAAGTTAATTTTGGAATTTATGATTTTGTTTATAAATGGAATTTATGTAAAGTAAGAATATATGACAAATTTGATTTAAAAGATGAATTTAATGATTTTATTAAGTAATAATAATTCTTAAAAGTGTTAATGATTTTGCATAACTTAAAATACGAAATAAATGGATATTTAAGCTGAATTTGGAAATGTAACTTAAATTGAATTTTTGTGAAATTTGTTTTAAAAGTGAATTTTTAATTAAGTAAAATAAATGGAAATAAGTTATATTTTGGAAATTTAAACTTAAGTGTTAAGTTAAATTTTTAATTAAAGAAATGAAAATTTAATTGTTATTTAACTTGATTTTTGTATTGGAATTTGACTTTATAAAATCATAGAAATAAAGGTATTTAAATGATTGTTTTTAAACTGTGAAATATATGATTTTATAAGTTAAAATGATTTATATTAAAAGTTAATTATGTGTGAAGTTGTAAATAAAACTCTGAATTTGATTTGACAACATTTTTGAAATGTAATGTAAAGATATTACAGCATTAGAAAATGCTGTAGTTGTTTTAAATGAACCTAATAGCAAATTTGAACTAAGGGTTATTATAGCACTTTGTTAGTGCTATACTTGTTAAATTTAACTAAAATTTCAATTGAAACTAAATTAAGATATTACAGCATTTTAAATGGATAAATGATCTTTGAAAAAGATTTAAATTTTTGTAAATTAAATATATAATTATTAAAAATAATGAATTGGCTTTAAATGATTTAAATGGAATAGTTGATTGGGAAATACAACTATTTTGAAAGGTGATTAAATGGTATTTAAATTTAAATTAAATAAATGATGTTTTGAAATGATATTTTGATATTTTGAAATGAATTTGAAATGATATTAAATATTGGAATGAATAATTGAAATTTATATTAGTATGAAAAATATTTGGTTTACTTGTAATTTGAATCTATTTAAAAGATATTGGACTTATGAAATATAGGGTAATAAAGCTTTGGAATTTATTTTATAATTTGAATAGTTATTTTGTGGATTAAATCTATATTTGAAATTTATAAGATTTGAAATGGTATATGGAAATTTAATTGAAATAAATGATTGAATTGAATTAAAACTTTGGAAATTTTAATACTTGATTTGAAAGTATAATAATTACACTTTTAAATGGTTTAGATGAATTATTTTGATTGAAATATAAACTATCTAAAAGGTGACTTGAAATGATAATAAATGAATGATATCGTTGAATTTAAAAAGTATTTAAAGTTGAATATTTAGATTTGAACTTAAATGATATTTTTGATATATTAAAATGATTTGAAATGAAGTTTTGGAAAGATATGATATTTTGATATATTAAAATGATTTGAAATGAAGTTTTGAAATGATATGATATTTTAAATATATTGAAATGGTTTGGAATTGATTTAATCTTTATTTTGATAAAGATTTGGATTTGAAATGATATTCTATTTTGAAGTATAAACTGTTTTAAATTATAACTACGGGTTATAATAACGATTGGTTGTTAAAGAGACCGGGATCGGATATGGACATACTCTCTGTCGATACCGAAAACCACTTTAACAACTGCGTACGCGGTGGAGTTTCCAGAATGAAGTAGGATGGTGATGACGATCCTAAGGTATATACGTGGACCCAACTCCCGTGAGTTGGCATAAGGTGGCTAAAACAGGAGCGATCTCGGACCAGTGAGGTAGCACCTCTTATCGGACACACTTCTTCGATACCATTCTATTACTTTTTGATTTTTGGTGGCCACCCTTGATTTGGGAGTGTTGTTCGAGTTGGAGCGGTAGTGGCTGCTGTGCGTTTCCATCAGTCCGTGTGCGTAATTGGTAAATCTACCCTGGCATTGCCTTGTGTGCCGTGTCACCTACCATATCGAGCCCACTACGATTTTGGGTTAAAGATCTTACCGCGTTAAGGTTCACCATCCCCTTAACGCTATTTTCTATATGATTATACTTTACTAATTAGACACTACTGTATATAGCGTATATTACTACATAGTAGATAGTTTAACGGATCCTTAAAGAATGGGCGATCCCAAGCATTCTTTAAGTTACTTGTACCTTATTACAGTTCACTTGAGTTGCTTTACATTATATAAGTATATATTGTCCTGACTCGAGTGTTTGTAATTTTATTTACGCTCGGGTCAGCCTGAGTATTCACAGATTTGGATTCCACTTTCTAGAGATTGGAATCGCTGGAGATTATCTGCTTATCTAGTTTTATCTATCTCAGTTATGTTGTTCTATTCAGCTTGTACTTGGTTATTATATTGAGACTTTTGTTGTATTCTATTTCTTCTGTTATATCTTATGTAACTCTGATATATTTATATAGTAGCTTCATGAACTACTATTTCTTTTGCTTCCGCTGCATTATTTTACTCTGTGTTTGTGATCTGTGATTATATCTATTTTTACTATATATTCTGAGATTTGCCAAATTTTATTTACAACGCGGTATTTTGAGCAATTCAATTCCGACATGTGTGTCTACCTATGCACTTGGCGGGTGCAGCATGATAGGGGGTTCTCGCATTTGGGTTTGGTAGCGAGCGGATGACTCTTACTCCTACATGTCCCTGCGGGGTTGGTGCAGTCGAGAGGCTGGCCGTAAAGGCAGAATACAGGTACAGTTGTATGCTACGGTGGGCGTTATCCCACTGACGACGTCCCGTTACAGTTGGTATCAGAGCCAGGTTGCTCTAGGCAAAACTTAGAATGTATGGTAAATTTATTTAAAGAATCACTTTCATTCGAGCTTGAATCTCTTCATTTTTATTTGATTTCCTTTGAATTTTGGAATGTTCCCTGCGGTTCCAAAATCCATTCTTGTCCCTCACTATTCATCTTCTTTTGATTTTGGAGTACCACATAACTCCACTTCGAATGATCTTCATAGTGAATTGGCGGTCTCGCCAATATTCTAATTTTCTTGTAAAAAGGGAAACTTCTTTACAATTAGCATCGATTCACCAGAGATTTATATCTATCCTTGGTTTAGATGCTAATATCTTTTGTTGTTCCAAACTCTATCTCTTGAGATCGGATGTAGATTTACCCCAGAAAAATCCACATTTGATCTTATTCATTAGGTCACGGTTGACCCGGTTAAAGTTGCCCACGATTTATCTAAGCTTATCCATCTTCATATTTTGTTAATTAATCATCTTGTCTTTGTTTCCAAAGTATCTTCATAACATTTTTAAAAATGTACTTGTAAATCTATGTTTTGTTTTATATATTGTGTTGTTTGAGTTGTTGATGTTGATTTGGGTTTCCGATCGATTCGTCTGATCAACGCTATCGATAGGATTTCTAAAACACTTTGACAGAACAAACTGACACAATATTATTTTAAAATTCTTAATGAAATAAATTTTATATATCTAAGCAAATTTATGGAACTTAATAAATTGATTATTTAAAATGATAATACCTGATTTATCATTTATTGTTCTATGAATGGATTTATAAATAGTTGTTTATAAATTTGATTTGGGAACTGAAATGAATTTAAATCAAGAATTTGAGAATTTAATTTCTAATGGTTTCAAACCTTGTGTTTAAAGTTTTAAAGGGATATACTATTTAAAGTATTTGTGAATAGAAATTTGTTTCCAAAGAATTTTAAAGTTTAAAATTTTAGTGCTCTTCTCTTTGTCGCTGGAAAATAATTTTGATGATGACTGCAGCATCATCGACGTTCATTTTCGAGTTTCGACGTGAAGAAACCATTCTGTAGTCTTGCTACAGCTTTGTTTTGGGAAACTTGATTGATATGAATTTCTAAAATATGATTTGATTATAAAATATATAGATATATGATTTAAATTTGATTTGACAAATTATGCACATACATTTATTTATCTCTAAATGGTTTGAAAGGGATCGGAAATTTTATTCTTAAATTCTATCTTAAATAATAACTCCAAGTATAAAAAGAAAAATCAAAATTTTGAATAAATATTCAAGCTTGAAATGATTGAATTAGAATGCTTATATTGTATATTAATTTTAGAAAGTTTTATTTGTATAATTCTCAATTTCATTACAATATAACTTACCTTTATTTTTAGAAGTTAACAGTGTAATTAGATAATATACAATATAAAAAGTTTTATAAATAAAATTTGAGTGGTTATAATAAATGTTATACACTTAAATTTTAGTTATAAAAGATTAACAGAGGTAAATAGACTAAAAGGTTAATTGAATAACTTACAATACAAAATGATGTTAAGGGAATTAAAAATAAATTAAAACAGTTATAATAAGTGTAGGTATATTTAACATAGGTGATAAAATATTGAGAGGAATAAATTTAATTTTAATTAGGAATAAAGAGGAATTCAATTTATTGAATGTTATACACTTAATTTTAATCAAATCCATGATTTTTGAAATTGTTAGTTTAAGAAAATTAGATGATAAGATAATGTAATTAGAGGTAGTTAAGATTTATTTAACTTGTGTAAAATTAATTATCAGTTTAAGCTGAAACCATAGAAATTTCAAACCTATTATCTTATTTTGTTTTTCAAACTTATTATCCTATTTTGTTTTCAAACTGTCTATTAGTTGTTCTTATTTTCCTCATCTTTCTACAGACTGGTATAGGCATCTTTCTATAGTCTTTCTGTTTAGAAATTTTCCAATAACCCTTGATAACCTTTGATACTTATTTTAATCTGAGCATTGCTTGCCATCTCCACCTTGTTAAACTTACCTATAACAATAGTTGTTAGGTATAATCTCAATCTCCTTGTCATCTTGTCTTAATCTTATTTCACTCTATCTTTTTCTTGTGCTTTCCCGTACCTCATTCCTTTTCGGGGACGAAAAGTTTTGAGTGGGGGAGAGTGTAATAGCCCTAGATTTTTGCATATATTTGTAAATTTGACTTTATTTTATTTTGAAACTATTTTAAACTTGTTTGATTTCAAACATTTCTTTTTTTAAAATAAATGTTAATTATTATGTGAACTATAATTTCAAACTAGTATAAATTGGTTATTTTACTGAAAAGTGAATTTCTGTTCAAACTGTTCAATCTTTGGATTTTAAACTTTAGTTTTTAATTATTCAAAATCTTAAATTTTATCTTTTATTATGGAAATAGACGTAATAACTTGAACATTGCTTTTTGTTTCGTTGAAAACGGAGTTAAACTGTAAAAGTTATGTATATTTCAATATTGAGTGCAATTTGTTTTATTTGGCAATTTTGTCTATTTTAAATTATATAAATTATATTTTCTTTGTCATATTTTATTTTAATATGTGTTAATATGTTATTTTATGTATATTTTGGTCTTTTAATATTTTTAACGTGATAGTATAATTTTTCTAAAGTTTACTTGAATTTATTTAAATTTATAAAGCCTTGTTTCCATTTTTCTGTTATTTTATTCATTTAAATTTTATTTAATTAAAAGTTATTTATTTATTTTTGTGAATTCATTTTTATTTGGTGTTCTTAATTTTATTTATAAATATTTTCAAGTATATAAAAACTTTCCAAAGTCCATTGCATTTATTTTCAAATTTTCTAGCCTAGTTTACATTTTCTTTGCTATTTTCTTCATTTAATTATATATAATTAAAATTTATTTATTTATTTTCATTTTATTTCACTTTGTTTTGATTTTTAAAAGTATTTACTGAAATTTATTTAGTTTATTTTGTTTAAAGGAATTCGGAAATCAAAGAGACAAAAGCTTTAAAAACAATGACCTTTCATTTGCTAAACTCTTCATTTCTCTTGGCCGTTCAAAACTTTATTGCTAGCCGTGAGTTTTATTGTTTTCACATGAATGAAAGCTTCTCATTTCATAAAAACTTTCGACTATCATCTCTAAAAAAAGATTTTAGTAATGGCCTCTTCCATTTCTCCTCTTTTTCTTCGTTTTTTTCCATTGTTTTCTATGTTTTTGCCTTGCCTTCTTCATAGCTTTGCTTGGCCATCCCCTCCACCACCACCACCAACCACCACTCCTCCTCTTCCCCACCTAACCCACGGCCTGACCTTTCCCCTCCTCTGACCAGATCAGGCCATGGCAACCAAATGATGCAAACACCACAAAAACTTTGCTATACTCCAAAACATTGCCTACCCGAGCACTTATCCCATCACCCCTTCATGTTTATCCTTGGCCACCACCTCCAACACCACCACCACTTGCTTCCATGACCTCTGACAATTAGCTCAACCTCTGACCTGACCTGTAGTTGACCATAGCCAAGCCCTATGATGTCATGGCTGAGCCAAAAAGTTGAACAAACACTTGCCTTTTGCCTTGTTCCTATGTATGCTTCATGTTATCACCACTACCTCTTCACATCTCCACTTGTGTAGCCGTGCCATATTGTTGTCATACCTGACCCAAACCTGAGCTAACACCATCATGGCCAAGCACTAGATCCCCTATGGTCAAGTATTTGAATGGTAAAGGCAAGGTCTTGTCTTTGTTGCTTTGTATTTCAATTTGTTCAACATTGTTTTGTGTTAAATATATTCATGTGTATATTGTTTTGTCTTGTTTGGGTGTTGTTTACAAGATCATATCTTGGCTCTCTCTTCTCACTTGAATCAATGTCGTGTTGTGCTGTGCTATATTGTGCTTTCTGGAGTCTATTCTGTGTATTTTGTTTTGCAAACTCCAGCGTAAAAAGGTGAGTAATTCTCACCAGACGATGTGTACTTATATAACTAGTAAACTGACACCATTTGAATCTGTAAAATTATATCATCATGTTATAACTGTTATATTATGATTATATGATGTTCATCCCTGTTTATACACATGTTATATCATCTATTACTGTTATATATTGTATACTGTTTATTTATATCAGTTTATCACACTGCAAGTTCCCTGTAGACTAGAAATCACTATGGGTTGAAATGATACATACCCGAACGGACTTTAGAGTAAGGAAAAATCGTTATGGGCTGAAATGATAGGCCTGAACGGTTTTTATTTATTTATTATATTACTTGGGATTGCGGGTTTGAAATGATAAAACCCGGGTTTTCTTTGTAAACTGCGGATTGAAATGATACATATCCGTATCACTTGACCTAGGATAGAAAATTATATACAGACCCGCGGTTTATATATTTTTCAATAATTTTAAAATATTTTAAAAATGTAAATATTATGATATTTTGATTTAAAATTTATTAAAATGATTTCTATAAAATATTTGTGATTTTCTACAAATTAAATAAGTGAATTAAGTAAAGGGTGAAGTAGAATTTGAAATATAAGTTAATTTTGGAATTTATGATTTTGTTTATAAATGGAATTTATGTAAAGTAAGAATATATGACAAATTTGATTTAAAAGATGAATTTAATGATTTTATTAAGTAATAATAATTCTTAAAAGTGTTAATGATTTTGCATAACTTAAAATACGAAATAAATGGGTATTTAAGCTGAATTTGGAAATGTAACTTAGATTGAATTTTTGTGAAATTTGTTTTAAAAGTGAATTTTTAATTAAGTAAAATAAATGGAAATAAGTTATATTTTGGAAATTTAAACTTAAGTGTTAAGTTAAATTTTTAATTAAAGAAATGAAAATTTAATTGTTATTTAACTTGATTTTTGTATTGGAATTTGACTTTATAAAATCATAGAAATAAAGGTATTTAAATGATTGTTTTTAAACTGTGAAATATATGATTTTATAAGTTAAAATGATTTATATTAAAAGTTAATTATGTGTGAAATTGTAAATAAAACTCTGAATTTGATTTGACAACATTTTTGAAATGTAATGTAAAGATATTACAGCATTAGAAAATGCTGTAGTTGTTTTAAATGAACCTAATAGCAAATTTGAACTAAGGGTTATTATAGCACTTTGTTAGTGCTATACTTGTTAAATTTAACTAAAATTTCAATTGAAACTAAATTAAGATATTACAGCATTTTTAATGTTGTATTTTGTTAATGAACTGTTTTAAAACATAACATTTCATAGCATTTCCTAAGTGTTGCGAAAGTTGAATTTTCATTGTTTTAATAAACTTAAATGGATAAATGATCTTTGAAAAAGATTTAAATTTTTGTAAATTAAATATATAATTATTAAAAATAATGAATTGGCTTTAAATGATTTAAATGGAATAGTTGATTGGGAAATACAACTATTTTGAAAGGTGATTAAATGGTATTTAAATTTAAATTAAATAAATGATGTTTTGAAATGATATTTTGATATTTTGAAATGAATTTGAAATGATATTAAATATTGGAATGAATAATTGAAATTTATATTAGTATGAAAAATATTTGGTTTACTTGTAATTTGAATCTATTTAAAAGATATTGGACTTATGAAATATAGGGTAATAAAGCTTTGGAATTTATTTTATAATTTGAATAGTTATTTTGTGGATTAAATCTATATTTGAAATTTATAAGATTTGAAATGGTCTATGGAAATTTAATTGAAATAAATGATTGAATTGAATTAAAACTTTGGAAATTTTAATACTTGATTTGAAAGTATAATAATTACACTTTTAAATGGTTTAGATGAATTATTTTGATTGAAATATAAACTATTTAAAAGGTGACTTGAAATGATAATAAATGAATGATATCGTTGAATTTAAAAAGTATTTAAAGTTGAATATTTAGATTTGAACTCAAATGATATTTTTGATATATTAAAATGATTTGAAATGAAGTTTTGGAAAGATATGATATTTTGATATATTAAAATGATTTGAAATGAAGTTTTGAAATGATATGATATTTTAAATATATTGAAATGGTTTGGAATTGAATTAATCTTTATTTTGATAAAGATTTGGATTTGAAATGATATTCCATTTTGAAGTATAAACTGTTTTAAATTATAACCACGGGTTATAATAACGACTGGTTATTAAAGAGACCGGGATCAGATATGGACATACTCTCTGTCGATACCGAAAACCACTTCAACAACTGCGTACGCAGTGGAGTTTCCAGAATGAAGTAGGATGGTGACGACGATCCTAAGGTATATACGTGGACCCAACTCCCGTGAGTTGGCATAAGGCGGCTAAAACAGGAGCGATCTCGGACCAGTGAGGTAGCACCTCTTATCGGACACACTTCTTCGATGCCATTCTATTACTTTTTGATTTTTGGTGGCCACCCTTGATTTGGGAGTGTTGTTCGAGGTGGAGCGGTAGTGGCTGTTGTGCGTTTCCATCAGTCCGTGTGCGTAATTGGTATATCTACCCTGGCATTGCCTTGTGTGCCGTGTCACCTACCATATCGAGCCCACTACGATTTTGGTTTAAAGATCCGACCGCGTTAAGGTTCACCATCCCCTTAACGCCATTTTCTATATGATTATACTTTACTAATTAGACACTACTGTATATAGCGTATATTACTACATAGTAGATAGTTTGTAACGACCCGATATTTTCAACCATTCGCATCCATTATAAGTGTATAGGTAGACACTCATGCCGGAGTTGAATTGCTCAAAATACCGCGTTGTAATTAAAATTTGGCAAATCTCAGAATATACAGTAAATAAATATAATCACAGATCACAGACACAGAGTAAAATAATGCAGCGGAAGTAAAAGAAATAGTAGTTCATGAAGCTACTATGAAAATATATCAGAGTTACATAAGATACAACATAAGAAATAAAGTACAGCAGAAGTCTCAATACAATAACCAAGTACAGGCTGAATAGAACAACGGAACCGAAGTTGATAGAACAAGACTAGCAAATAATCTCCAGCGATTCAAATCTCCAGAAGGTGGAAATCCAAATCTGTGAATACTCAGGCTGACCCGAGCGTAAAGCAAAACACAAAACACTCGAGTCAGGACAATATATACTTATATAATGTAAACCAACTCAAGTGAACTGTAATAAAGGTACAAGTAACTTAGAAGATGCTTGGGACCGCCCATCCTCTAAGGATCCGTTAAAATATCTACTATGTAGTAATATTCGCTATTATAATAATGTCTAATAAGTAAAGTATAATCATATAGAAAATAGCGTTAAGGGGATGGAGAACCTTAACGCGGTCGGATCTTAAAATCATAATCGTAGTAAAGCTCGATATGGTAGGTGACACGGCACAACTAGGCAATGCCAGGGTAGATATACCAATTACGCACACGGACTGATGGATACGCATAGCAGCCACTACCGTTCCACCTCGAACAACACTCCCAAATCGGAGGATGGCCATCTAATCAATCACAAGTAAGAGTATAATATCGAAGAAATGTGTCCGAGAAGAGGTGCTACCTCACTGGTCCGAGATCGCTCCTATTTTAGCCACCTTATGCCAACTCACGGGAGTTGGGTCCACGTAACATACCTTAAGAACGTCGCCACCATCCTACTTCATTCTGGAATCTCCACCGCGTACACGGTTGTCAAAGTGGTTTTCGGTATCGACAGAGAGTATGTCCATATCCGATCCCGGTCTCTTTGCCAACCAATCGTTATTATAACCCGTGGTTATAACTTTTAAAAATAGTTTATGTTTCAAATCAAAATACATCCTTTAAACCATTTCAAAATCATATCATTTATTTCAAACTAATACATACTTTCAAACCCAAAACATATCTATTCAAAACCAATTCAAAAATATATCATTTCCATTTCAAAACCAATTCAATAATATATCGTTTCAATAAAACCCAAATTTCAAAATTACTGAATATTACCTTTAATTTATTAAACTTGAAATCTTCCTTTAAATTATCATAGCATTTTGGTAATGTAACCTTAAGGAATCATAGCATTTTTGGAATGTAATACTTCCCAATTTAACATTTTATATAATCAAAGTATTTATATACTTACAAATTTTTTAACATGGTCATTTTATCATAGCCTTATAGTTAAATAAACTTTGTTACTGTAATATCCAATTTAATGCTAAAATTCTTATGTTAAGTTAAGAGTACCTTATTAACTTACATTATCATTACAATAAAGAAACTTTATCATTTTTGTCATTAAAATATGTCATTTACATTAATTAAAACTTACATATTAAATGTACTTTTTAACTTACATTCCTATTACAGTAAAGAGCATTTATCATTTAATCAATATTACACTAATTAAACTTACATTATCGAATGTACGTTTTAATTTACGTTTTATTACAAAAGGGGCATTTATTATTTTAAATCAATATTACACAAATTAAGACTTACATGTTTCTTTCATTAATTAAGACTTTACATGTTTCTTTCAGTAGGTAAAACTTTACATATTTCTTTCATTAATTAGAACTTTACACGTTTCTTTCATAAATTAAACTTTACATATTTCTTTCATTAATTAGAACTTTACACGTTTCTTTCACAATAAATTTCTTATAATTAAATCCAATTTTCAACAATTTACTTAATAAGTTTAAGTGTAAAAGTTCCAATTCTTCACATTTCAACAAATAGACTTAACACTTCAAATTTAAATTACCATTTCACAATTTAACAAAATTTCCAATTTTATTTAATTAACTTAAACCTTTAATTAAAACCAAATTTCACATTTCCTAGTCAAGTTATATTTTAAAAGATCACTTTTAAACATTCATTTATTTAACCACTTAAATTCATAGAAAAATCAATAATACTTAATAATCACTTAAATTCAAATTTAATCAAATTATCATATTTACCATTTCCAAATAAAATTTAATATCCATTTTATTTATATAACTTAAATATCATTTTTAACCAAAATTCCAAATTTCCAACTTAAGTTATATTTCAAAAATCCAGTTAAACCATTCATTAATTACATTTTTAACGCATAGAAAAATCATAATTTCTTTAATTCAAAATATTTCAAAATCTGTTTAAATCAAATTTCATAAATTTATATTTTTAAAATACTTAAAAATATTCAAAACACTTTATAAAATAACCACGGGCCTGTATATAATTTTCTAACCTAGGTCAAGTGATACAGATATGTATCATTTCAATCCGCAGTTAAAAAAGAAAAATCTGGGTTCTATCATTTCAAACCCGCAATCCCAAGTTAAAATAATTTAAATAAAAATCATTCAGGCCTATCATTTCAGCCCATAACGATTTTTCCCTATTCTAAAGTCCGTTCGGGTATGTATCATTTCAACCCATAGTGATTCTAATCTACAGGGAACTTTCAATGGTGATAACAGATATAAATAACAGAATAACATTAAATAATAGTAACATATGATATAATAAGTGTAATAACAGGTGTGAACATCATATGATAATAATATAAACATATAACATGATGATATACATTACAGATTCAAATGGTGTCGGTTTATCAGTTATATAGGTACATATTGTCTGGTGAGAATAACTCACTTGTTTGTGCTGGAGATATCAAAACCAATGACACAATGGAACAAAAGCACGATGACAAGACTACGGACTTGAGTGGAGAGCAAGATCCAAAGCTACAACTCTTGTATTACAACCCAAAACATACATCAAAACAAACACAATTTCAACGCACTTGAAATGGAATAACTTTTAAACGAAAAGAGATTTGAATGTCAAATCTTTTGCCTTGCTTTCTCTATCCTTTTGCATGGCCTAGGGAATGTTTTGGTTCAGGTTTGGACATGGTTTGGGTCTGGTTTGGACCAAGGGATGCACGGCTACAAGCTAGAGATGATGGGGAAGTTACAACATAGGCATGTGAAGAGTTTTATGCAATATGGTGGAGTTTTGGTTCATCTTTGGCTCGGTCTACAAGGTCCTAGGCTTGGCCATGACTTGCTACAGGTCTGGACAGAGGAGATGGTGATGTGTAGTGGTGGTAGCAAGGTGGTGGTGGCGGGTAGAGGTGGTGTCCAAGGTGGTGGGCGAAGGTATGTTGCAACTAGTGGTGGCAATGCATTGTTTTAAGGGATTTGTGCAAGGTTTTGTGTGGTTTTTAGTCAAAAGGAGTGCATGGCCTGTCATGGTCAGAGGAGGAGGGGGTTTGGTCGTGGATGGTGTGGGGAAGGAAGTGGTGGTGGTCGGTGGAGGAGATGGTGGAGGTGTTAGGCCAAGCAAAGCAAGAGAAACATGGCAAAAATCATTGAAAATGAAGAGAAAAGAAGAAAAAGAAGGAGAGGCCATTACCTATTTTTGGATGAAGCCATGAGAAATGAGGAGCTGATTTGTTTTCATGTGAAAAGATGAGAAACAAAAAGTGGCGGCTACACTAGGGTTTTAGATGGCTAGGGCAAAATTTGAGGAGTTAAAGAAAATGAAGGGTTTGGACAAAAAAGGGCTTAAGTTTCAAAGTGTTTTACAACCTTTCACATTTCTTTTCTTTTTAATCTTTATATAAACAAAAATATTCAGAAAAATAAATTTACAAACCGAAATCAATTATAAATATGAGAAAACAAATAATAAATTTTGGAAAAATATAAAAAGAATGAAGAAAATTACTTAAAAATACCAAACAGTGTTCAAAAATTATAAATAAATCACTGTCAGTCTTGAAAAACTATACACTTCATTATAAAAATATTATGAAGTGAAAATTTGAATTAAAATAATTTATTTATCATTTTCAAAATAAAATAGATAATTAAATTGGAGAAAATAGAAAAGGATTAAAGAAAAATGTTTAAAATTTACAAACAGGGCATGGAAATTTGCAAGAAAAATACTACTAACTCTGGAAAAATTCCTACCTTACTTTAAAAATATTTAAAAGCCAAAATATATTTTATATAACATAAATGTACAAATTAGAATAAAATATATCAAATAAAACTGTCATTTATATAATTTTAAAATAAAGAATATTGCTGAATAACCCAATATACACACAATATTGAAAATAGTATAACTTTTGCAATTTAAATCCGTTTGCAACGAAACGAAAAGCAGTATTCAAGTTATTAAATCTATTTTTATAATAAAAGATAAAATTCATAAATTTCAAACTTTTAAATTTTCAAGTTAAAAGTCGAAGTTTGACTATTTGACCAAAATTCACATTTTCTGGAAATATTAAATTTAGTCATATTTGGAATTCAAATCCACATACAAAATCAAAGTTTTTTATATTTAGAATAACAACATTTATTCTTTTCATAAATAAAGCTCTTAAATTTGGAAAAATCAAATTAAAATTAATTGTAAAATACAGGGTTGTTACACTCTCCCCCACTCAAAACTTTTCGTCCCCGAAAAGGAACGAGGTACGGGAAAGCACCTAAAAATATAGAATGAATAGAATTAAGACAAGATGATAAGAATATTGGAATTACACCTGATAACTATTGTTATAGGCAAGTTTAACATGTTGGAGGTGATCAAATCAAGAACACAAACACGAAAAAGATCCTCTAGAGTCTGAATCACCCCTTTCACTTGACCGACGGTCTATGAATGGAAAAACAGTGTTCAGATCCAGATGAGTAACAAAGATTTCAAAGATTATAAAAAGATGTCTAAATAGACTGGTATAAGCAATAGCCTTCCCATTCTGTAACAAGATAAGAGAAATAAGGACAACCAAAAGATAGTTTGAAAAAAAAAACAAAATAAGATAATAAATGTGAAACAATAACGCTTTGAAATCATAGCAAATTAGAGATGTTTATCATTTGGAAATCATACTACTAAAATCATAACACTTTGGAAATGTAATTCTAAAAAAAAACATAATACTTAGAAAATCATAACACCTTTTAAAATAATCTTTATTTAAACCATTTTAATTCAAGGTCAAATAATATTCATTTTAAAGTTGTAACATTTCTAAGTTCATTCAATTATAAAACTTCCAAAACATTGTATTTTCAAAACAGCAGCACTTATAAAATGCTACAGTAGATATATTAATATTTCAAATCAGTTTTATTCTAAAATATTCATTTGGATATCATTTAACTTATGACTTATTAAAACAAACTTTTATGAATGGAATATCCAAATTAAACTATACTTCGTTTATTAAGTCAAAAGCTCACTATTTTACTTAGCTCTTCATTTAACAAATAACCTAACACTTTATTTAAAATGCCCATTTCATAAATAGATATTCCTTCAATAAGTTACACTTAAAATTTCCATTTGAAAACCAAATTCTCAATTATCAAATTTAGTGATGTTAAAATACATTATAACTATCATAATTATCCATTTTTCAAGACATATCAATTTCATAAATAAAATATTTATCATAAAAAATATAACAATCAAATTTCTTTACACATTTATTCATTTAGACATCAATTAAACTATGAATTCAAGTTAAATAAACTTTATTACAAAATGTCCAATTCCAATGTATTTTATTTTATCTATTCAAAGATACATTATTTATTATACAACATATTCATTTCAGGAAATAACCATTATTAAAATTCCTATGTTAGACTTAAGGTTCCATATTAAATCAAATTTGATTATCAAGTTATTTAAATAAAATCTCTTTAAATTCCTTTTTCACTATTTACCTCTGTAAATCTTTTATAACTAAAATTTAGGTGTATAAAATTTATTATAACCACTCAAATTTTATTTAAAAAAATCCTTTTTATATTGTATATTATCCAATTACATTGTTAACTTCTAAATTTTTTTTTAAGGTAAGTTATATTTGAATGCAATTGTATTATACAAATAAAACTTTCCAATTCAATTATCTCAAGTTTGAATCATTTATTCAAAAAATTTAATTTTTCTTTTTATAACTGAAATTATTCTTTAAGATGAAATTTAAGAATTAATTTTCCGGTTTCCTTCAAACCAGTTAGAGATAAATAAATATATGTACATAATATGTCAAATCAATTTAAATCATATATCTATATATATTATAAATCAAATCATATTTAGAAATTCAAATAAATTAAATCTTTCAAAACAAAGCTGTAGTAAGACTACAGAATGGTCTCTTCAGTTCAAAACTCGAAAATGAACGTCGATGATGCTGCAGTCATCACCGAAATTATTTTCCAGCGACAAAGAGAAGAGCACTAAATTTTTAAACTTAAAACTCCTTTAGAAACAAATTTCTACTTGGAAATACTTTAAATAATATATCCTTTTAAAACTTTTAACATAAGGTTTGAATCCATCGGAAATTAAATTCTTAAATTTCTTGTTTTAAATTCATTTCAGTTCCCAAATAAATTTATAAACAACTATTTATAAATTCATTTGTAGAACAATAAATGATAAATCAAGTATTATCACTTCAAATTATCAATTTAAATCAATATATTAAGTTCCATAAATTATATATCAAAATTTATTTCATTAACCAAATTTTTTTTATAATATTGTGTCAGTTTGTTCTGTCAAAGTGTTTTAGAAATCCTATCGATAGCGTTGATCAGACGAATCGATCGGAAACTCAAATCAACATCAACAACTCAAACAACACCATATATAAAACAAAACATAGATTTACAAGTACAATTCAAAATATTTGGAGATAGTTTAGAAACAAAAGACAAGATGGTTAAACAGAGTAGAGAGATGGGTAAGCTTAGATAAATCGCGGACAACCTTAACCGGGTCAACCGTGACTTAAAGAATAAGATCGATGTGGATTTTTCTGGGATAAATCTACGTTCGATCTCAAGAGATAGAGTTTGGAATAATAAAAGATATTAGCATCTAAACCAAGAATAGATAAAATCTCTGGTGAATCGATGCTGACTGTAAAGGATTTTCACCCCTTTACAAGAAAATTAGAATATTGGCGAGACCGCCAATTCACTATAAAGATCATTCGAAGTGGAGTCATGGGATACTCTAGAATCAAAAGATGATGAATAGTGAGGGACACGAATGAATTTTGGAACCGCAGGAAACGTTCCAAAATTCAAAGGAAATCGAATCAAAAGGAAGAGATTCAAACTCGAACGAAAGTGATTCTGTAAATAAATTTACCATACATTCTAAGTTTTGCCTCAAAGCCTCGCTCTGATACCAACTGTAACGACCCGATATTTTCAACCATTCGCATCCATTATAAGTGTATAGGTAAACACTCATGCCGGAGTTGAATTGCTCAAAATACCGCGTTGTAATTAAAATTTGGCAAATCTCAGAATATATAGTAAATAAATATAATCACAGATCACAGACACAGAGTAAAATAATGCAGCGGAAGTAAAAGAAATAGTAGTTCATGAAGCTACTATGAAAATATATCAGAGTTACATAAGATACAACATAAGAAATAAAGTACAGCAGAAGTCTCAATACAATAACCAAGTACAGGCTGAATAGAACAACGGAACCGAAGTTGATAGAACAAGACTAGCAAATAATCTCCAGCGATTCAAATCTCCAGAAGGTGGAAATCCAAATCTGTGAATACTCAGGCTGACCCGAGCGTAAAGCAAAACACAAAACACTCGAGTCAGGACAATATATACTTATATAATGTAAACCAACTCAAGTGAACTGTAATAAAGGTACAAGTAACTTAGAAGATGCTTGGGACCGCCCATCCTCTAAGGATCCGTTAAAATATCTACTATGTAGTAATATTCGCTATTATAATAATGTCTAATAAGTAAAGTATAATCATATAGAAAATAGCGTTAAGGGGATGGAGAACCTTAACGCGGTCGGATCTTAAAATCATAATCGTAGTAAAGCTCGATATGGTAGGTGACACGGCACAACTAGGCAATGCCAGGGTAGATATACCAATTACGCACACGGACTGATGGATACGCATAGCAGCCACTACCGTTCCACCTCGAACAACACTCCCAAATCGGAGAATGGCCATCTAATCAATCATAAGTAAGAGTATAATATCGAAGAAATGTGTCCGAGAAGAGGTGCTACCTCACTGGTCCGAGATCGCTCCTGTTTTAGCCACCTTATGCCAACTCACGGGAGTTGGGTCCACGTAACATACCTTAAGAACGTCGCCACCATCCTACTTCATTCTGGAATCTCCACCGCGTACACGGTTGTCAAAGTGGTTTTCGGTATCGACAGAGAGTATGTCCATATCCGATCCCGGTCTCTTTGCCAACCAATCGTTATTATAACCCATGGTTATAACTTTTAAAAATAGTTTATGTTTCAAATCAAAATACATCCTTTAAACCATTTCAAAATCATATCATTTATTTCAAACTAATACATATTTTCAAACCCAAAACATATCTATTCAAAACCAATTCAAAAATATATCATTTCCATTTCAAAACCAATTCAATAATATATCGTTTCAATAAAACCCAAATTTCAAAATCACTGAATATTACCTTTAATTTATTAAACTTGAAATCTTCCTTTAAATTATCATAGCATTTTGGTAATGCAACCTTAAGGAATCATAGCATTTTTGGAATGTAATACTTCCCAATTTAACATTTTATATAATCAAAGTATTTATATACTTACAAATTTTTTAACATGGTCATTTTATCATAGCCTTATAGTTAAATAAACTTTGTTACTGTAATATCCAATTTAATGCTAAAATTCTTATGTTAAGTTAAGAGTACCTTATTAACTTACATTATCATTACAATAAAGAAACTTTATCATTTTTGTCATTAAAATATGTCATTTACATTAATTAAAACTTACATATTAAATGTACTTTTTAACTTACATTCCTATTACAGTAAAGAGCATTTATCATTTAATCAATATTACACTAATTAAACTTACATTATCGAATGTACGTTTTAATTTATGTTTTATTACAAAAGGGGCATTTATTATTTTAAATCAATATTACACAAATTAAGACTTACATGTTTCTTTCATTAATTAAGACTTTACATGTTTCTTTCAGTAGGTAAAACTTTACATATTTCTTTCATTAATTAGAACTTTACACGTTTCTTTCATAAATTAAACTTTACATATTTCTTTCATTAATTAGAACTTTACACGTTTCTTTCACAATAAATTTCTTATAATTAAATCCAATTTTCAACAATTTACTTAATAAGTTTAAGTGTAAAAGTTCCAATTCTTCACATTTCAACAAATAGACTTAACACTTCAAATTTAAATTACCATTTCACAATTTAACAAAATTTCCAATTTTATTTAATTAACTTAAACCTTTAATTAAAACCAAATTTCACATTTCCTAGTCAAGTTATATTTTAAAAGATCACTTTTAAACATTCATTTATTTAACCACTTAAATTCATAGAAAAATCAATAATACTTAATAATCACTTAAATTCAAATTTAATCAAATTATCATATTTACCATTTCCAAATAAAATTTAATATCCATTTTATTTATATAACTTAAATATCATTTTTAACCAAAATTCCAAATTTCCAACTTAAGTTATATTTCAAAAATCCAGTTAAACCATTCATTATTACATTTTTAACGCATAGAAAAATCATAATTTCTTTAATTCAAAATATTTCAAAATCTGTTTAAATCAAATTTCATAAATTTATATTTTTAAAATACTTAAAAATATTCAAAACACTTTATAAAATAACCACGGGCCTGTATATAATTTTCTAACCTAGGTCAAGTGATACAGATATGTATCATTTCAATCCGCAGTTAAAAAAGAAAAATCCGGGTTCTATCATTTCAAACCCGCAATCCCAAGTTAAAATAATTTAAATAAAAATCATTCAGGCCTATCATTTCAGCCCATAACGATTTTTCCCTATTCTAAAGTCCGTTCGGGTATGTATCATTTCAACCCATAGTGATTCTAATCTACAGGGAACTTTCAATGGTGATAACAGATATAAATAACAGAATAACATTAAATAATAGTAACATTTGATATAATAAGTGTAATAACAGGTGTGAACATCATATGATAATAATATAAACATATATAACATGATGATATACATTACAGATTCAAATGGTGTCGATTTATCAGTTATATAAGTACATATTGTCTGGTGAGAATAACTCACTTGTTTGTGCTGGAGATATCAAAACCAATGACACAATGGAACAAAAGCACGATGACAAGACTACGGACTTGAGTGGAGAGCAAGATCCAAAGCTACAACTCTTGTATTACAACCCAAAACATACATCAAAACAAACACAATTTCAACGCACTTGAAATGGAATAACTTTTAAACGAAAAGAGATTTGAATGTCAAATCTTTTGCCTTGCTTTCTCTATCCTTTTGCATGGCCTGGGGAATGTTTTGGTTCAGGTTTGGACATGGTTTGGGTCTGGTTTGGACCAAGGGATGCACGGCTACAAGCTAGAGATGATGGGGAAGTTACAACATAGGCATGTGAAGAGTTTTATGCAATATAGTGGAGTTTTGGTTCATCTTTGGCTCGGTCTACAAAGTTGTGACGCCCCACCTCTATGCTCATAATAACAAAGAGTATTAAAAGAAATACTGTCTATTATTACGAAGAATAAGGCTGGATAGGAGCGACCATCCGTAATTGGCCTTACACTAATATTGGTTATCTCGATAGGAGTGGTATATACTTTTTATTTTTCATCTATTATTTATTTACTCCCATCGACATATCCAATTATCAGTATAAAACAAACTACGATAGTTCATAATAGTTTAGGACATTAGATATAACAATAACACAGATAATATAAATGCGGAACACAGAATAACAATAATCTCATATATATATAACCGATGTCAGTTACAATATAGTTGACACGATACACATGATACAACTACAACTGTCGACTCTAGAAGTTATATATACAAGTACATTATCGACTAATATACATGAATACATATCGTTCTATACAATGACGCGACTACTACAAAATGACACTGACAACTTCAGAAGATGTGAAAAGTCTTCAAATCCTGAACAGCAACTCAAAGAAGAAAATCTACAACCTGAAATAACTCGGGTCTGACCCGAGTATTACATTCAAAAGAAAATAATACCCAGGTCAGTCTAATTCAAACCAGTTTATTAGTGCATATAGGCAGTAATAATTTAAATAGACGACAGTCACAATAATTCCCGTCTATCCGATTCTTTAAACAAAGAAACCGGATAACGGTCAATATAACACTTAACAGTGTTTAGCAAAAATCAGCAGATTTAAATCATCAACAGAGATAAATAAACAATTTATCAAATCGACTAAATCAATTTAAAGCGATTTAAATTGTCACTTTAAAACCATCAAAAATTCGATTGGCTGCCGTACACACACGCGTGTACGGCCTCGCCAATATGGCATAAAAGATCAATGCATCAGAAGCAAAAGAAAGATCAATTCAAAACTGTCGAGTTTGGGTGGCTGCAGTGCACGCACGCGTGCACTGCCTCGCCACCACAGCATATACTGAAATATCAATAAGGCACAAAAGGCCAGTGCTCAAGAATTCACAGTGCCAACGAATGCAATAAGCAAGTGTATGATACAGTGAACTACATAACACATCAGCCCTACGACAGTACTACGAGTCAGGAAGTAGTGAGCAAGTCAGAGATGCATAATGAATCAACCACAACATATAGAGCAGCAGGTTAAACAGTAAGCAACTATGATTACCAAGGTCAATGTAAATGCAGACTGAAGTGCACATCTAAACCAATTCAACTCAAGTGAAGATTGCAGCAAAAATCTAGTATCAGCATGAACAGACTATATGAAAATATCATAGGTGAAGACTACAAGGTGATGTTAAATGACCAAGTCGAGTATTAAATGAAGTACAGTTCAATATCTAGACCAATGTCGAAGATAACCCGGATGTCACGAAATCCAAACAAGTTAGAACTCAAGCGAAATCAAAACTGTATTATTCAAGCATATAGGGAAATCAGTAATTAAGGTCGAAACAATTTCCAGCATTGAAGCCACCCAATACAACCACTAACCCAAAGCAACCATATTTTTAAACTCGAAATCGATGATTAAAAACGAGTTAAAGCCTGGTAATAACAAAAATCAATCTGAAGCCGTAAACTACTGAGCGAAATCGTGGGATAATGCAACATAGCAGTGTGGATGAAACAGTCAATCAAAGACTGAAAATTCAGGTTTGCACATCGAACTACAGCAGTTCAAGTAAGGAAGCAAACTACAGGTAACTGGAAGTGACCATGGGACGGTCAACAAGGTGAATGCACAAAGTACACAAGTGCTCGACTACAGGTAGAAGAAGATACAGTGAAGAAGTGAAAATGCCAACTCACATATGCATTTTGCATATACAAACAGATGAACATCAGATGAAGACTGCATATAACAGGCCAACAAATACTGGGTCAATATCAAAAAGACACTACAAATTTTGAACTACAATTACGCAGTAATACTTGTGATGTCTAGACCAAAGCAATGTTATCAGACAAGGCAAAGGCCATATAAATATATATATACACATATGTGCCAATATATGTATACATATATACGAGCCTGAATGACAACAGTGGACACAATTGTATTCAATTTAAATATGGACTCGAGTACACAGGTAGACACACAAGAAGATTCAAGCACAATGCAACTCGAGCAAGTCACAGTGAATGTGGTCAGAAACAACAAGCAAAGTGTACACATGTCGATGGACAATTGATCTCAGCTAATCAAGTGAGACAATACAACAGCGAAGGCGAAATGGTCGAAATCGAACAAAATAATAATATCAGTGGCATGGCCTAATACAAGTTAGAGCCAAATCATCTCGGCAAAAATCATCACATCGAAACCCAAAATCAAATGACCGAAGTTAGTCAAGCAACTCACAGTCGAATACCACTTAGAAATTCCCAATTATCATGGCCGAAGTCAAAAACTTATCAGGGGCATAAAATCGAACCAACCCAAATGGTGATACAGGAACGAGCAGTGAAGCAATTCATGAATACCCATCAAAACTATACTTTCCAAACTCATGTTAGCAGATTTCAAACAAAATAAGTGTCGTGGTGAACAGAAATCAGACCAAGACAGCAAAAATAACACATTAACAACTTACGAAGTCGAACAACTTAAGAGTGAAAGAGATGTGAGTGATAATTCACTCACCTTTGCCACGAAATGGGAGCAGCCGTGTTCGAACTGAAGGAGAGTCGAAGCCGTGGCCCTCACGAGACGAATGGTTGAAAAAAGCTAGCAACGAGAAGCATCCTTTGATCGATCCACAGCACGCGGCGACCACGAATGTCACAAAGCCCTAGTTTGCAGAAGGGAACGAAGAAGAGAACGAGGCCGCCATTATCCTTTCTTTCGCTCGTATGATTTTTAGGGTTATCCAAAATGAAAATGGGGAACGGGTTTCTCCTTGACAAAATAGAACGGCAACAATGAAATGTAAACATGGGCTAGAATCAAAAGCCCAACTCAATCATTTGAAAGTTGTTTAAAGAATATCAATTTGATTCAAATTCCCAAACAACGTTTTACAATTCTTATTAAAGAATTTTAACCCGAATAAATCTCAATTGTAATCAAACAATTTTCACATTTCAAATCCGATTCGAATTCCAATAACAATCATCAACTGAATTAAATCGTCATTTTGACGATAATTGAAATTACAAAAATCCCGGTTGTTACAGACTCCCCTCCTTATAAAAATTGCGTCCCCGCAATTTTCCAAATCAAGATTGTCTATAACAATTTTCTTCTAACCTAAACTAGTTATGCTAGAAAAATAAGAATTGAGAACACGATTATCAAAGGAATTGCGTCCACGCAATCATAGGGAATAAATGGGTACAAGGTAACAACCAAAAGAGCATGGCAATGTCGAATGTACAAGCAAAGCAAGTGTCAGCGGGGAAGTATTAGATAAGAAATCAAAAGGTTCGACTGCTTCAAATCAAAAGAATCAACCTCGTGGGAATCAGGGATCAAAATCAGACGACTAACAAAAGCAAGAACAATCGAGTTCCAGCAACTAAAAGAGAAGGAAAAACAGAGCAGAAATCCCCTACAGAGCACGAATTGAATGTGAGTAAATCAAATTACTCACCTGAATCGCCAGAGAAAAAGACGAAGCTCAAATCTCAAGAATCGCAAATATTCAATCATCAAAACGATAATTGAATTTCTCAAATCAACAAATATTCAATTATCAAAACGATAATCAAATTTTAAATTTAACAAATATTTGATTATCCCAAGCGATAATCAAATTCCAAATCAACAATTATTTAATCATCTGAAGCGATAATTAAATCTCAGATCATCAAATATTTAATTATCAAAAGCGATAATTAAACCTCAAATCAGCAAATATTTAATTATCAAAAGCGATAATTAAATCTCAAATCAGCAAATATTTAATTATCAAAAGCGATAATTAAATCTCAAATCAGCAAATATTTAATTATCAAAAGCGATAATTAAATCTCAAATCAGCAAATATTTAATTATCTAAAGCGATAATTAAATCTCAAATCAGCAAATATTTAATTATCTAAAGCGATAATTAAATCTCAAATCAGCAAATATTTAATTATCAAAAGCGATAATTAAATCTCAAATCAGCAAATATTTAATTATCAAAAGCGATAATTAAATCTCAAATCAGCAAATATTTAATTATCAAAAGCGATAATTAAATCTCAAATCAGCAAATATTTAATTATCAAAAGCGATAATTAAATCTCAAATCAGCAAATATTTAATTATCAAAAGCGATAATTAAATCTCAAATCAGCAAATATTTAATTATCTAAAGCGATAATTAAATCTCAAATCAGCAAATATTTAATTATCAAAAGCGATAATTAAATCTCAAATCAGCAAATATTTAATTATCAAAAGCGATAATTAAATCTAAAATCAGCAAATATTTAATTATCAAAAGCGATAATTAAATCTCAAATCAGCAAATATTTAATTATCAAAAGCGATAATTAAATCTCAAATCAGCAAATATTTAATTATCAAAAGCGATAATTAAATCTCAAATCAGCAAATATTTAATTATCAAAAGCGATAATTAAATCTCAAATCAGCAAATATTTAATTATCTAAAGCGATAATTAAATCTCAAATCAGCAAATATTTAATTATCTAAAGCGATAATTAAATCTCAAATCAGCAAATATTTAATTATCAAAAGCGATAATTAAATCTCAAATCAGCAAATATTTAATTATCAAAAGCGATGATTAAATCTCAAATCAGCAAATATTTAATTATCAAAAGCGATAATTAAATCTCAAATCAGCAAATATTTAATTATCTAAAGCGATAATTAAATGCAACAAATATCCGATTATCAAAAACGATAATCAGAACTCATATCAACAAATATCTAATTATCACAAGCGATAATTAGAAACAACAAATATCCGATTATCAAAAACGATAATCAGAACTCAGATCAACAAATATCTAATTATCACAAGCGATAATTAGAAACAACAAATATCCGATTATCAAAAACGATAATCAGAACTCAGATCAACAAATATCTAATTATCACAAGCGATAATTAGAAACAACAAATATCCGATTATCAAAAACGATAATCAGAACTCAGATCAACAAATATCTAATTATCACAAGCGATAATTAGAAACAACAAATATCCGATTATCAAAAACGATAATCAGAACTCAGATCAACAAATATCTAATTATCACAAGCGATAATTAGAAACAACAAATATCCGATTATCAAAAACGATAATCAGAACTCAGATCAACAAATATCTAATTATCACAAGCGATAATTAGAAACAACAAATATCCGATTATCAAAAACGATAATCAGAACTCAGATCAACAAATATCCAATTACCTGCAGATAATTGGAAACAACAAATATCTAGAAATCAATTAAGAAGACTAGAAAATCAACATAAAAGCTTGGATCGATCCCATCAGATGGCGAGTTTTTAATTCGCCGCACGTGCATCTCAGAGTGGCCGAAGCCTACCAAGTACTCAACATAATTTTGGCGCCCATCAGATTGACCCGAAGGTCCGCAGGGTGACCCGAAGGTCTAGTACTGGTATTTGACCCGAAGGTCCGCAGAGTGGCCCGAAAGCCCAACAAATGACCCGAAGGTCCAACAAATGACCCGAAGGTCCTCATAGTGGCTCGAAAGCACACGAAAGCATCAAAATGTTTCAATTAACGAGTCCAGAATTAACCGAAATAGCAAACGCACATGTCCCATACCACGTGTTTTACTAAATCGTTTGATTCTCTTCATCGTTTCCTTGAAAGTGTGAAATCATCAAATTCATCAAAACAACAGATATTCAATTAACGAGTCCGGAATTAACCGAAATAGTAAAAGTGTGGTTCCATACTCCGTACTTTTGCTAAATCGTTTAAATCACTTCATCGTTTCCTTGAAAGTGCAAAATTGTGTATTTTGTAAAAATACACTTTACATTCTCAAACGGACAAGTCCGGAATTAAGCGAATCAGTAAAAGAAAGGGGTCATAATCCTCGATTTTGCTGAATCGTTTAAGTCGCTTTCTCATTCTTTTGAAAACGTAAACTGTTAAAAATTTATAAAACAATTTTCATTTTAAAATGATTTTCCAATCACGTGATTAAAGCAGCAAATCAGTAACAATTTCGATAAGGAAATTGTACTTCTCAAAATACCGTAAAAATGGTTACAAATCAGCATTGCGGTATAACCGCTTGAAAATCCACTTTTAAAAGTTTGACTGTTACTGAAGTCAAAGCAACAGTAATTTTAAAACATCAAATATCTCATCAAAATAATTCACATCTAAATGTGACATCAGTGAATTTTCATTCATTAAAATTGTCAACAAAACACCGTGCTTCAAAAATCTAGCATTGGTGTAAAAATCCCGTTACAAAAATAACGGCAACAAAATACGTCTCATAACCAAGCATCGGTTCAACGTAAATAAATGCAGTAACGTGCAATTCAAATTTTTGCACGTACTACAGAATGAACAAAGAAATCATTCAAATGTATCTTCAATGAAGATAATCCAAAACAGCAAAAATCTAATCAATAGATGATTAATACAAAAGAAAGCCAGCGGAAATTTCAACAAAAATCACATAACTGCAATTTCTTCGAATCCTCAATTCGGATTCGAAATTCTCAAAGAAACAAAATAATTACAGTTATGTAAACAACAATTGAAATTCATATCGATTTCGTATTTTGATTTTTAAATCAAAAAGATTATCAGTTGTACTCAGCGAAGACGGTTTCACTGTTTCCGCTGCGCACTCTGATAAATAGAACACAAATCAATCATATCATCAGAACACAATTTCACTATTATTTTTAAATAAAGATATTTAAAAATTTCATCCAAATTTCAAAACTTTAGTTTTGACTCAAAGTACAAATAAAACATCGACCAATAGTTGTAACATATGTTCCATCCAAGTTATGTTTTATATTATGTCCATAAACCCCAAGCTCTGATACCAACTGTGACGCCCCACCTCTATGCTCATAATAACAAAGAGTATTAAAAGAAATACTGTCTATTATTACGAAGAATAAGGCTGGATAGGAGCGACCATCCGTAATTGGCCTTACACTAATATTGGTTATCTCGATAGGAGTGGTATATACTTTTTATTTTTCATCTATTATTTATTTACTCCCATCGACATATCCAATTATCAGTATAAAACAAACTACGATAGTTCATAATAGTTTAGGACATTAGATATAACAATAACACAGATAATATAAATGCGGAACACAGAATAACAATAATCTCATATATATATAACCGATGTCAGTTACAATATAGTTGACACGATACACATGATACAACTACAACTGTCGACTCTAGAAGTTATATATACAAGTACATTATCGACTAATATACATGAATACATATCGTTCTATACAATGACGCGACTACTACAAAATGACACTGACAACTTCAGAAGATGTGAAAAGTCTTCAAATCCTGAACAGCAACTCAAAGAAGAAAATCTACAACCTGAAATAACTCGGGTCTGACCCGAGTATTACATTCAAAAGAAAATAATACCCAGGTCAGTCTAATTCAAACCAGTTTATTAGTGCATATAGGCAGTAATAATTTAAATAGACGACAGTCACAATAATTCCCGTCTATCCGATTCTTTAAACAAAGAAACCGGATAACGGTCAATATAACACTTAACAGTGTTTAGCAAAAATCAGCAGATTTAAATCATCAACAGAGATAAATAAACAATTTATCAAATCGACTAAATCAATTTAAAGCGATTTAAATTGTCACTTTAAAACCATCAAAAATTCGATTGGCTGCCGTACACACACGCGTGTACGGCCTCGCCAATACGGCATAAAAGATCAATGCATCAGAAGCAAAAGAAAGATCAATTCAAAACTGTCGAGTTTGGGTGGCTGCAGTGCACGCACGCGTGCACTGCCTCGCCACCACAGCATATACTGAAATATCAATAAGGCACAAAAGGCCAGTGCTCAAGAATTCACAGTGCCAACGAATGCAATAAGCAAGTGTATGATACAGTGAACTACATAACACATCAGCCCTACGACAGTACTACGAGTCAGGAAGTAGTGAGCAAGTCAGAGATGCATAATGAATCAACCACAACATATAGAGCAGCAGGTTAAACAGTAAGCAACTATGATTACCAAGGTCAATGTAAATGCAGACTGAAGTGCACATCTAAACCAATTCAACTCAAGTGAAGATTGCAGCAAAAATCTAGTATCAGCATGAACAGACTATATGAAAATATCATAGGTGAAGACTACAAGGTGATGTTAAATGACCAAGTCGAGTATCAAATGAAGTACAGTTCAATATCTAGACCAATGTCGAAGATAACCCGGATGTCACGAAATCCAAACAAGTTAGAACTCAAGCGAAATCAAAACTGTATTATTCAAGCATATAGGGAAATCAGTAATTAAGGTCGAAACAATTTCCAGCATTGAAGCCACCCAATACAACCACTAACCCAAAGCAACCATATTTTTAAACTCGAAATCGATGATTAAAAACGAGTTAAAGCCTGGTAATAACAAAAATCAATCTGAAGCCGTAAACTACTGAGCGAAATCGTGGGATAATGCAACATAGCAGTGTGGATGAAACAGTCAATCAAAGACTGAAAATTCAGGTTTGCACATCGAACTACAGCAGTTCAAGTAAGGAAGCAAACTACAGGTAACTGGAAGTGACCATGGGACGGTCAACAAGGTGAATGCACAAAGTACACAAGTGCTCGACTACAGGTAGAAGAAGATAAAGTGAAGAAGTGAAAATGCCAACTCACATATGCATTTTGCATATACAAACAGATGAACATCAGATGAAGACTGCATATAACAGGCCAACAAATACTAGGTCAACATCAAAAAGACACTACAAATTTTGAACTACAATTACGCAGTAATACTTGTGATGTCCAGACCAAAGCAATGTTATCAGACAAGGCAAAGGCCATATAAATATATATATACACATATGTGCCAATATATGTATACATATATACGAGCCTGAATGACAACAGTGGACACAATTGTATTCAATTTAAATATGGACTCGAGTACACAGGTAGACATACAAGAAGATTCAAGCACAATGCAACTCGAGCAAGTCACAGTGAATGTGGTCAGAAACAACAAGCAAAGTGTACACATGTCGATGGACAATTGATCTCAGCTAATCAAGTGAGACAATACAACAGCGAAGGCGAAATGGTCGAAATCGAACAAAATAATAATATCAGTGGCATGGCCTAATACAAGTTAGAGCCAAATCATCTCGGCAAAAATCATCACATCGAAACCCAAAATCAAATGACCGAAGTTAGTCAAGCAACTCATAGTCGAATACCACTTAGAAATTCCCAATTATCATGGCCGAAGTCAAAAACTTATCAGGGGCATAAAATCGAACCAACCCAAATGGTGATACAGGAACGAGCAGTGAAGCAATTCATGAATACCCATCAAAACTATACTTTCCAAACTCATGTTAGCAGATTTCAAACAAAATAAGTGTCGTGGTGAACAGAAATCAGACCAAGACAGCAAAAATAACACATTAACAACTTACGAAGTCGAACAACTTAAGAGTGAAAGAGATGTGAGTGATAATTCACTCACCTTTGCCACGAAATGGGAGCAGCCGTGTTCGAACTGAAGGAGAGTCGAAGCCGTGGCCCTCACGAGACGAATGGTTGACAAAAGCTAGCAACGAGAAGCATCCTTTGATCGATCCACAGCACGCGGCGACCACGAATGTCACAAAGCCCTAGTTTGCAGAAGGGAACGAAGAAGAGAACGAGGCCGCCATTATCCTTTCTTTCGCTCGTATGATTTTTAGGGTTATCCAAAATGAAAATGGGGAACGGGTTTCTCCTTGACAAAATAGAACGGCAACAATGAAATGTAAACATGGGCTAGAATCAAAAGCCCAACTCAATCATTTGAAAGTTGTTTAAAGAATATCAATTTGATTCAAATTCCCAAACAACGTTTTACAATTCTTATTAAAGAATTTTAACCCGAATAAATCTCAATTGTAATCAAACAATTTTCACATTTCAAATCCGATTCGAATTCCAATAACAATCATCAACTGAATTAAATCGTCATTTTGACGATAATTGAAATTACAAAAATCCCGGTTGTTACAAAGGTCCTAGGCTTGGCCATGACTTGCTACAGGTCTGGACAGAGGAGATGGTGATGTGTAGTGGTGGTAGCAAGGTGGTGGTGGCGGGTAGAGGTGGTGTCCAAGGTGGTGGGCGAAGGTATGTTGCAACTAGTGGTGGCTATGCATTGTTTTAAGGGATTTGTGCAAGGTTTTGTGTGGTTTTTAGTCAAAAGGAGTGCATGGCCTGTCATGGTCAGAGGAGGAGGGGGTTTGGTCGTGGATGGTGTGGGGAAGGAAGTGGTGGTGGTCGGTGGAGGAGATGGTGGAGGTGTTAGGCCAAGCAAAGCAAGAGAAACATGGCAAAAATCATTGAAAATGAAGAGAAAAGAAGAAAAAGAAGGAGAGGCCATTACCTATTTTTGGATGAAGCCATGAGAAATGAGGAGCTGATTTGTTTTCACGTGAAAAGATGAGAAACAAAAAGTGGCGGCTACACTAGGGTTTTAGATGGCTAGGGAAAAATTTGAGGAGTTAAAGAAAATGAAGGGTTTGGACAAAAAAGGGCTTAAGTTTCAAAGTGTTTTACAACCTTTCACATTTCTTTTCTTTTTAATCTTTATATAAACAAAAATATTCAGAAAAATAAATTTACAAACCGAAATCAATTATAAATATGAGAAAACAAATAATAAATTTTGGAAAAATATAAAAAGAATGAAGAAAATTACTTAAAAATACCAAACAGTGTTCAAAAATTATAAATAAATCATTGTCAGTCTTGAAAAACTATACACTTCATTATAAAAATATTATGAAGTGAAAATTTTAATTAAAATAATTTATTTATCATTTTCAAAATAAAATAGATAATTAAATTGGAGAAAATAGAAAAGGATTAAAGAAAAATGTTTAAAATTTACAAACAGGGCATGGAAATTTGCAAGAAAAATACTAATAACTCTGGAAAAATTCCTACCTTACTTTAAAAATATTTAAAAGCCAAAATATATTTTATATAACATAAATGTACAAATTAGAATAAAATATATCTAATAAAAATGTCATTTATATAATTTTAAAATAAAGAATATTGCTGAATAACCCAATATACACACAATATTGAAAATAGTATAACTTTTGCAATTTAAATCCGTTTGCAACGAAACGAAAAGCAGTATTCAAGTTATTAAATCTATTTTTATAATAAAAGATAAAATTCATAAATTTCAAACCTTTAAATTTTCAAGTTAAAAGTCGAAGTTTGACTATTTGACCAAAATTCACATTTTCTGGAAATATTAAATTTAGTCATATTTGGAATTCAAATCCACATACAAAATCAAATTTTTTTATATTTAGAATAACAACATTTATTCTTTTCATAAATAAAGCTCTTAAATTTGGAAAAATCAAATTAAAATTAATTGTAAAATACAGGGTTGTTACATAGTTTAACGGATCCTTAAAGAATGGGCGATCCCAAGCATTCTTTAAGTTACTTGTACCTTATTACAGTTCACTTGAGTTGCTTTACATTATATAAGTATATATTGTCCTGACTCGAGTGTTTGTATTTTTATTTACGCTCGGGTCAGCCTGAGTATTCACAGATTTGGATTCCACTTTCTGGAGATTGGAATCGCTGGAGATTATTTGCTTATCTAGTTTTATCTATCTTTGTTCTGTTGTTCTATTCAGCTTGTACTTGGTTATTATATTGAGACTTTTCTTGTATTCTATTTCTTCTATTATATCTTATGTAACTCTGATATATTTATATAGTAGCTTCATGAACTACTATTTCTTTTACTTCCGCTGCATTATTTTACTCTGTGTCTGTGATCTGTGATTATATCTATTTACTGTATATTCTGAGATTTGCCAAATTTTATTTACAATGTGGTATTTTTAGCAATTCAATTCCGGCATGAGTGTCTACCTATACACTTATAATGGATGCGAATGGTTGAAAATATCGGGTCGTTACAGTGTTTGTATATAATTTTCTACCATATGGCCAAGTGATATGGATATTTATCATTTAAATCCGCAATTTAAATATATATACGGATATATATATCTTTTCAATCCGCAATCCCAAATTCAATTCAATGAAAATCGCTTGGGTTTATCATTTCAACCCATAACGATTTTCTCCTATTCTACAAATCGTTCGGGTATGTATCATTTCAACCCATAGTGAATTCTATACTAATAGGGAACTTAAAGAGTGATAACGGATATGATAATAATATAACAGACATATATCATCAATATAAATAATAGATAATGGTGTCAGATGTCACATGTGAACAAATATAGATAATAGCATATATATATATATAGCAAAGTAAATAACTATTAGCAGCGTATTTCAATTGTCGTTTCAATTGAAATCAAATTTAATAAATATAAGAACTTTAATCGTGAGTGATTGCTCTCTTCTCAAGGCTAGAGATGAACGAGAATGAGACAAGTAGCAAATCTAAGTACGAATTCCAAGGTAAAGCATGATGGACACGAGTTCGACGGCCAAAGCTGATAGATGTGAAATTAATAGGAACAAATCAAAATCAGTTTGATAAAATAGAGAATATATATATTGTAACCTTTATAACTCAAATATACTTATATAGATAAACTAATATAAAATCCCGTACAAAGTTACATACTGACTGCATTTACAACTAAAGTAAATATATATATAAACCAAAATTTAAGATCAAAATAATAATAAATATGACTTATATACATTTTATATAAAATAAAAAAAATCAAACAGATTTGCAAATCTGTTAGAAGTATATATACTTCAAAACATTATTCTTAAAATATAAGTATTTTAAAATCAAAGAGAAATAATTTATATTTATAAATCAACACTTTAAATAAATCAACATAAATCTTGTTCAGACATACTATTCTTTGCCTATTATATATATAGATAAAATCAAATAAAACAATATATTATTACCCTATACATTATATAATCAATATAATATTACATCGGCAATATATATAAGGACCAAATTGTATACTATAGACAATATATAGATGCAAACCTTTTGATAAAAGACGCAAAATAAACATATGCAATATATATATATAATATGCATAACTTACATATTTATTTGTATATATTTAAACAAGTACATGCTAACCTTCATATAACCCTTACTGATCAAAATAACTAATATATATATATATGTTTTGAAACGGATAGGCTCTATGTTGTGCTGCAAAATAAACTGACCTTAAAACAAATACATATAACTAAAGTATGCAGACAAACAACATACGAAAATACCAATATATATGCATCTATAAATTTGCTAACAAGTAATATACTATCATATAAATACTCTTTATACAAACCAGCTCCCATAAATGTATATATATACTTTACTCTACATATAGAAATACTTTAACATGTATATATATTTTGAAAAAAATAATATAAATATATAAACAGATAGATTTATAAACTTATGTGAACTAATACATATAACCTACCTTATTAAAATATCTTGTATATCACTTTATACATATATAAACAAACATATATATTACTTGCTGCAAAATATAATATTTATAAGTATATATATAAACTAATATAAACATATAACACCTTCATGTTACCACAAATATAGATTTTATTTTATATATATATATATATTTCCAAAACCAATGCCAAAACAATATATGAAAAGTATAAATGCAATACCTAAGGAGCAACTCGCGTGGAAATTGCTGTGCGCGGAGAAAGGAAGGGGGTAGTTGTTCGGTAAGTTTTGGTGGTGATGAGCTGCCTGCGTCAGCTGCTGTTCGAGGTGGAGTATCACTGGCATGCGTGAAAAAGGGAAGCTCGGAGTTTTGGGATGAAGGCGGTTGCGCAGGCGGAGGAGTGGTGCCTGGCGATGGCGGAGTTCCGGGTCAGTGGCGGAGGCAGAACCATGGACGAGCAACTTGCTTGGGTGAGAAAGATGGGCAAGTGGAAAAAGTGGAAGCAGACAGGAATTGAAATGAAAGAAGAAGGGAAAGGCTTCCTAAAAGTGAAAGCAATTAATTACATAGCTCTGATCGCTAAAAAAATATAGAATGGAAATGAAACAGCTCAACGAAACGAAGGGCCAAAGTAAAAGAACCAGATAATAAACTTTGAAACCGGCGAAAAAGAAAGGTCACACCCGTTGAATTCAAGAATATTAATGCCAAATGGCTAAATGATGCATACGGTGGAAATGAACGGACGAAGGAAACCAAAAGTTAGAATTCGATACCGGTATGATCACCGTTTTCGTGGATTCCGCTGCGTACCCGGTTCAAAACACAGAATTGAATATACCGCAGAGGTCAACCCGATGAGATGATCAAAATGGTATACAGATATTGGTGGTACGATCATCCGATCAAAAATCGATAATCGGTACCGAAAAATGCTGCTATTTTGCCGAAAATAAGATCGACGGAGCAATAGATGTCCAAATTTGACGAAATGAAAGATGACGTCTCACTCAGAAGATGATTTACAAATTTTATATGTAAAAATATTTAGGTTTGGAAAACATTTTATTACCATCAATTTTTAACTGATATAAATTGGAATAAAATTACACTAGAAAATAAACTTCCAAACTATCTGATGAAAATTTACCGGTTGCTATGTTTAAGAAGACGTATTCCAAATATTAAATTTTTATTTCAATATTTTATCATTTTAAAATTCACAAAGTTTCAATTAAATATATTAATAAAACAAATAAAATTATCAAAAATTTACGGGTCGTTACAGGTTGGAGCACTTATGTTTGACTAGCCACCGTCTGGCGAATCCCGGTGGACACCAAACGAAGAACCATTCGGTTTTGAAGTAGCTTAGCTTGCTCCAGGCTCATGCCACTACTTGGCAATTTCTTACCGCTTCCAGGAAGGTGAAAGAAGGATTGTCCCTGCGACTTTTAATGTTGAAATGAAACTTGATCTCCTCGACGGTAGGAGGTCGATAAAGGTGCTCCATGAAGATTATGTACAAGGTGTTAAGCATGGCGTATCTATTCGGATGTAATTGAGATGGAGCAATTCTCAAGAAGAGTAGCACTTCTCGAATGAACTGATTGAAGGGAGGAAGCATCCCGGCTACACACATGAATCTATCGCAAGTCGTGTATCCCTCCGGAGGGTTGTGAGCTCTATCTTCCGGCTCCGGCAATAAGACATCATTTAGCAACAAACTTTGCCTTAGGCAAATCCTGCTTAACATGTCTTTAGAGATATTGGAGCAGACAGAATCCTGCGAATTCATGATAAAAGCTGGGCCTGGCATCTCGTCCGAAGCAGGACTTATTACTTCAGCTACAAATTCTGGCATCAATATAGCTGGAAGCGGAGGACTTGGAATGTCCTACGACTCAGAGCTTCCGGAATCCATAGCTATTGAACTCGGTAAAAACCATTGTTAGATGGCAAGAAACCCGTGTTCCCTCCGTGATTGTGAAGTGAGTGTTCATGTTGTGTAGTGCAGTACTACATAATACTTTAAATTTCTTCAAGTTCGATGGATGTTAAAACGACAAGACTTCGGGTTTCAACTGGATCGACCGTCATCGCTAACCGTCACAACCGTACCATCCTGACTTCGGAGAGCGATCCAAGTTAGAGTTCGTAAAATTTATCAAGTTACAGTTCCATCGACGAGCTTCGAAGGGTAGTCAGATATGCAGTCAAACGGTTAAGTCCAAGTATGCATGGCTAAAGCTCATCGGAGTCAAATATTCGATTATGCAAAGATTTAGTATCCATCACAGTTCGAACTTGGATCGATCACCAAGAGTACAATTCGTATCGATCATGGAAAGTAGCACTTCGTATCGATCGCCCAAAGGTTAGTTCGTATCGATCCTAAACCCTCCGTTTCGTATCGATCGACAGCAACATTTTCATATCGATCGCAAGGTCCAAGATTTTGTATGATCACTCCGGATCGATACGAATGCCCATCATCAATCGATACGAAACAGTTCCTCCCATCGATACGAAATTCCATTATGCCCAGATCGATACGAACTTCTTCTTCATCCACGATCGATACGAATGCGTCCTTAGAGTCCATCATCCTTTTTTTTCTTCCCCAAGCAGATAGCATGCCATTAATCCTTCTTCGACCTCATTCCGACCAACTTCGGCATCATCATCACCAAAATCAGCCACGACTCTGGACGATTTGACATTAGAACTCGAGTCTCATCGTTTTAATGTGAATTTATCGATTAGTTACCTAATTTAAGCAATTAGTTCGAAGGATTAAAGGTTTGAATGGTTCGAATGCAAAGACGGTTTCTTTTCCCGAGCTCTTGATCGATACGAAAGCGAGGTGTAGAAATGAAAGCAAGTGAGAATTTGGCTAAGTCCAAAATGAATTTATATGGGAATAAAGCCAAGGGAAAGAAAAATTTCGTCTCCCAACGCCAAAAACCTATGGAAGCGGTCTCCCATATTATCGATACGAAGGAGCTTATTCGTGTCCATCAATCCAGAACGATCTGAAGTGTAGCTGTTCGTGTCCATCAGCTATAAATCACACATGTCCCATCGATACGAAAGGCTATTGCAAAGTTATACATCGATCATTCTGTCTCATCGATACGAAATGCCAACTTCATATCCATTACTTTGATGACCACAAGAGTTCGTATCCATCGATACAAAGCATTTCAAAGAACCAACTGATTTGTATCGATAACCATTGATACAAAGGATGTTCCCCAACTTTTCAAGTCGATCCAGGAGAGGATCGATACGAAGGGAAACACTAAAACAACCATCGAACGAACTCGAATTTCACATCGATCAGGAGAGGATCGATATGAAACTCGATCCAAACAAAAAACTAAAGGACTTGACAAAGACCCGTGAACGTGCAGGCGTGAACGAGAGTCAAGTTAACATACGTGCATTTGTGACGGACTAACATTCAATTTTCAAAATTGACAGGAATTGAATGCTCACCTGATGACAATTACAACAATGAATGACAAATCGCTAGCACTTGACACTCAGTTACAACAAAGCACTACATGATCGTTGGCAGTCAACAATTCGGCATTTATATTACTAGAAATCAATCAAAGGTTACATCTTTCGATGAAAAGACATCAACTATTCAGCGAATTAGATAAGACTCTTCAGAATGGAGATTGCAGCTTTACAAAGCACATCATCTTCACACAAGACGTACTTTGGAGGGCAAATGTTATCCTGCCTTTTGGCAAGGTCGTGACACCAAGAACTTGACTAGAAACCAAGGACAATCCGTCCCGAAGATAGGTTGTACATAGGTTCACTATGGATACTAGCAAATTTGGTTTGAGTCCGGATCAAGCTACAGTTAACATGACAGGACACGTAAAGCTATGAAAGCCAATGTTCCAAATTTCAGGTCAATCGGAGTTCGTATGCTCAAGTTATGGATCAACCAAAATCAAGAGAGAAGGACTCGGTTCGTATCCATCAAAGACCACTCTTCTTCGTATCCATCATGCTCATTCCCCTTCGTATCCATCAATGGTCGACATTTCGTATCGGTTCCATTCATGAGCACTTCGTATCAATCTTCCTATCTATACAGTTCGTATCGATCGGCCAACGATCGATACAAAACATACCACCGAACGATCGATACGAAGAACACATGCAATGATCGATACGAAAAGAGTCATGTTACATTGATATGAAGCACCATCTAAAAGCATCGATACGAATGAAGTTACATTAGTTCGATACAAAGAAACATGGTCAAAAAGAGGAAACGGTCACTCGACATGAAAAGTGGATCTACTCTGAGTCATCGCTCCACGTCATCGATACACATCTGATCAGTACGCACAAGATCGATACGAAAGGTTATCGATACGAACTGTGATCAAAATGAACAGTTTAGCCTACTACAAATACAACCTTGGATTGATCATAACTCAAAATCCACAAGTCCAAATGCAACCAAATTCTCACAGGAGCTTACTTACCACCTCAACATTGTCTCTGATCGATCTCAGCTCAAATGGATGTCATTTTGATCGATACGAACATGATAGTGATCGATCAAGGATCGATCCCAAATGACCTCGGATCGATCAAGTGGGCCCACCCACGTGGGAGAAGAGGTATTTCAAGTTCTAAGCCAGATACTTTCAGACTGCATCTTTAATAGTAGCCCCATGCATTCAGAAAATGGACTTTTGACGCCATTACGCCATTACTCTACCGGAGATCCATTGTAAGTTGAGTGTTTGAGTTATTCTCTATTGTAATCAGTTAGCAATCAGTAATAAAGATCAAATCTTCCAAAGTGGACATAGGCTATAATGCCGAACCACTATAAATCTCTGTCGTTTTACATTTCTTTTTGCTTGAATTGGTGTGCTTGTTAGATTACCCTCTGTTTACAATTAAATTCCTCTTTTTAATCTATTCAAATACGTTCAAAAAGTGTTGTGCCCAATTTGGGTACAAACAGGCCCAAACTAGGAAGAGCCCTACGTTATTGGCCAAAAACCTGGAGATGGAACTTTCAAACTCACAATGGTCGATGGAATCTAGATTCCCCATGCTTGGGACAACGATTCACTACAGCACTATTTTATTTGAATTTCTATCTATGTATTTCCTATTTTTACAAATAAGCCACCCAGAGATACTAAGGGCATTGTAGATAGGAAGGATTTGTCATTCTCTTTATTTTATCAATAAAGTTATTTTGCTTCTTTAACCAATGGAACCGCGTTCATGTAAGTAACCTGCTGAGTCGACAAGGTTAGATTGACTTGAAAACCATTCACTCATATGTTTGTTGAACCGATGGAACTGCATTCAAGTAAGCAACCCGTGTAGTCGATGGAAGCAAATTGACTCAAACCACTGGATCGATGTGGAAAATCGATAACTGTCTTCTGAGAATCGGTGTTCCTCTAGCAGCATGAAAAGGGCCCAAACCTTTCTGTGCATCTATAAGCCGTGCCTCGCTTCTTGAACCAATGGAACTGCGTCAAAGTAAGCACCTATTTCCTTAGCCAGTCGAACTGATGGAACTACATTCAAGTGCACCCTATTTCTTTTGCCTCTTGGATCAACGAAACAGTGTCCATGTAAGCTTTCATACTTTGCCACTTGAGCAATGGAACTGCATTTAAGTATGCTGAACTTCTTCGTTTCTTGGACCAATGGAACTGCATCCACGCAAGCATTCACTCCCTTGTCACTTGAACCAATGGAACCACATTCAAGCGCACTACGAATCATCGCTATTACCCTATAATTTCATCATTATGTCAAAACCTCCTAAGTACCAATGTTGCTCCAGTATTATTGGAAAACAATTCGGTTGTAGGATTGGTAGAAACCAATCCCCGCTGCCCAAACTCAATTTCACCCAGATATCAGCAACGTTGAAGGAAAATTCATAGAACTGAGCTGTCATGAGTCACAAGAAATAAAGGTTGATGTACATATAAAACCACAATACCAAACTCGGAGAAAATCAATCGTAACCAAAGTACACAGTTCTCGAAATCAAGCTTTCAGACTGCAAGTTCCCGAAGATAGGAGCTGTAATACATTCTTGACTGGGGCAACCAAAGAGTAGCCCAAGCACTCGGTCTCGCATCGAGTGTTCGGAGTAACCAACTCCATGTACTATGGGCCATAGAAAATATTGACACTTGGTCAGAATAAAAGTCACTCCATGGTTCTGTTACGCTAAACAAAAATTCTTGCAGCCACAACAGAGCTAAGTAAAATAGTAAAACTAAATAACTGCAAGTTACAATATGTACACCATTTACATGCACAGAATTGCGGTAAACAAACAAATTGTATGTCATAATGTACAATAGTGCATAATATGGAAATTGCGAGATGAGCAATCATATTATGCACACATATAGTGATATATAAAGAGGTACAGTACATAGAATGTAGAGAAGTTCGTATAAGAGATTATAGTAGAAATACTAGCCTTTTCATTGCTTATATCACTTTATGTACAATATCAAATAGCGGGGGTTGTTCTCGCATAATGTCGGCTTGTTTGGACACTAAAAAGCAAAAGTACAGACTCTACTGACACACCAGCAAAAGTAAAGATGCTAAGTATGGACTCTGTACTTCAACAAAAAGACTCAAAGAATCAAAAGACATAAATTAAAAAACCACCAATACCCGGCTCCGCTGATGCTCGAGCCCATCACTTCTTCCCGTTGCCACCTTTGCCACCCTTACCCGGATGCATTGGTGTCTTCTTCTTCTTCACCACTACCTTGCTTGAGTCAGTTTCCTCGGACCCACCAACCGACTCACCTACAGACTTCGGTTTGCTAGTTGTTTGTGCTAAATTTCGGCACAAACACCCAATAGAGATTGTGTGGAATAATAAACGAAGAATACTAAATATAAATAGAGATAATATAGCAATAGAGCAATAGTGAACAATAAAGACATGGCAATTTATAGTTGTTCGGCGTTGTTTTCCTATGTCCACTTTGAAGAGATAGCTTTATTAATCACTTTGTAAACTGAGTATAATAAGGATCGAATGAAAATCCTTAGCTACAAAATAATACAAAGTAACAAACAACATAAATATCCTAAAAATGAGTAATCAAGTCTATATTTATAGAGGAAGACCTGAAATATCTCCCTGAAAATATAGCAGAAGGATCTCTAGATCCATACAGGCCCATAGGAGGGATCGTGTGGCCTAAATCCCAAGAAATAGGGATCGGGGCTGATCCTTATGATTGATGATTTTTGGGGAGCGATCCCTATGGGAGCTTCTTTATGTTGAGTTATGCTTATCCTCCAAGTTTCATGCCAATTGGATTAGTAGAACTTGAGTTATTGATTAATCTTTGTTGCAACTTGTGATGTTGTATGATTAAGGCCGATCCCTCTAGAAGGAAGAGGGTCGATCCCTCTTTCTTGTGCTTTTTCGGGTGCGATCCCTAAGGTGGACTCCCTATGGTCCCCTCTTCTTGTTCTTAAAGTTTCAAGTGTATTGGAATTCTAGATTTTGAGATATCGATCGTTTTCCTTTGAGTTGCATTGTTGGGCTGAATACGATCTGATCGCTTTTGTACGATCCCTTTCTTAGGTGAAGTAAACTTAAGCATACAAACTCCAAACAACTTGAGATTTAAAATGTAGTCTTGTGGGGACTTCCTTGTCACTCTACATCGATCTCACCCAGTTTGGGATAAAAATTGAGGATATGTACCGATCCCCTAGGAGAAGGGATAGGCACCGATCCCCTGTCTAGGGGAGGTACTAATCCGCATGTGGAATATTCTGGAGAGTCGATCTCTTGGTCTTGGTTGATCGTCGCTTCATATCATTTCCTGCACTAGATTTCTTGACCTCACAATCATCGCTCTGGGCTACTGGCCTTGATGATAATCAAGTCTAACTTGTCCAGTCAGCTCGGATATAGCCAGGTCAAAATGTCGGATAACACTTGGCCCCTAAAATTAGTCTTGTGTCGAACATGACGTACTTTGAATCGAAGCATGTTAGAGTCATCGAAAGAAATTCATTTAGTTTTCTGAATTGTCGCTATCCTACTATTGAATTATTTTCCCAAAGTGTCATATCACTTTTTGATCGTCGTGACGCTTGGTCGATTTCCAATAGTATAAATTAGGATTGTATTCCATCAGTTGCTATCTGTGTCTGGTTCTACAGGCTAGTAAGCTTTGGCTATTCAATTCAATTTCATTTTTGAAAGCTTCAAGTCAGAATTCAATTTCTGTCGATTTCAAAATTTGAATTTTTAAAATATACACGTGCACATTTAGGTACATGTCTTTGTCGTTGGCTGTCGGATGCGTTTGTATGCTCACGGGTCATCGCCAATTCCTTATAGTTTAATTGCAATTGGATTGCAATTCCTTGTTTCTATTTTTTTATATGAAATAGAGGTTGTAATAAGTCACTTGATGATAAGGGACTTCAAGTTCTACATGGTTGATGGCCTCGAAGTCGTAAGCAAGGACGAATGGAGTATGGCCAGTCGCAGACTTGTGGGTGGTTTTATATGCCCATAATGCTAATGGGAGTTCATCGACCCACTTGCCTCTAGCCTTTTCCAAATGCTTCTTCGGAATGGACTTTATGATTTTGTTAATAGCTTCGACTTATCCATTAGCTTAAGGGTCAATAAATGCCGCAAATCTTTTCTCAATATGATGCCGGCTCCAGAAGTCTTTGAATCTAGCACTGTAGAATTGGGTTCCGCTATTAGTTACGATTATTTAGGGAAGACCAAAACGACAGATGATGTTTTGAACAACAAAGTTTATTACCTTTTTCATTATGATCGCGGCTAAAGGTTCAGTTTCATGCCATTTAGTGAAGTAATCAGCTGCTACGATGGCGCATTTCGTACCATCTATAGAAATCGAGAAGGAGCTGATGATGTCAATACCCCCAAGTTGAATATGGCAATAGACTGACCATTTGAGTAATTTCCATCGGCGAGGCTCTCAGAATTTTTGCAAACATCTAGCAGTTGTCGCATTGTCTAGCGTGATCAACTGCATCTCGATTGATAGTTGGTAAGTAATACCCGTAGCGGAGTATTTTCTTTGTCAGGGTTTGCCCCCTAGTGTGATCGCTGCATTCTCCTTCATGAATTTCTCTCAAGACTCGTTTGATTTCATTATAGGCAATACACCGAAGTAGGGGAATGGAGAAACCCTTTCTATACATGACTCCTTCTTGGATGATGCAGCGTAAAGCTTTGCGGAGGATTTATCATTATTCATTCCTCTGTCCATGGAGGATCCCTCATTGCAGATAACCTTTGCTAGGAGTCATCCACGACTCCCTTTTCTATTCTGTCTCCATAACCCAATCAATCTCCATCTGGTCGATGCTCGGAGCATTTAGTACTTCAACAGGGACCAAGCACATTTATTGTGCATCCCCGGAACCGGCTAGCTTGGCTAGTGAGTCGGCTTTCTAATTTTATTCTCTTGGGATGTGGAATGGTGTCATACTCAAAGTCTACCAATAGTTGTTGGATCTGACCGAGATAAGAAGCAAGTTGCTGCCCTCTAGCTTGATAATCTCCCCTGACTTGGTATACTACTAACCGGGAATCACAAAATATTTGTAAAGCTTCACTCCCAGTCCTCTGGCAAGTTTGAGCCCATGATCAAGGCTTTATACTCAGCTCTGTTATTTGTTGCAGGAAAGTAGAGTTTCAGGGCATAGCAGATCGATCAATCCTCGGGAATCATTAACACGACTCCGTGCTAGAACACTAATTGTTGGATGCTCCATCCGTGTACATTTTCCATCGGTTGGTCAGTTCTCCATTGCTCTCCAGAGAATCATCTGATGCAGAGAATTATGCTATTAAGTCCGCCAATGTCTGTCCCCAGATAGCTCTCTGAGAGAGATAAGTGATATCGAATTGGCTTAGCTTGATATTCCATTTGAGTAACCTTCTAGACGTCTTAGGTCACTATAGGACCCGTTGTAACTGGCTGGTCGGCGTAGACGTTGATGGGCTGAGCCTGGAAGTAAGGGCAAAGCTTTCGTGGCGCAATCAACAGGCAGGACGCCAGCTTTTCTAGCTTCAGCTAGTTTCTCTCAGCACTTGTCAATGGCTCGCTAACATAATATGTTGGCCACTGGATCTGATTCTCTTCACATAATAGTGTAGCACTTATGGCATGTACCGACACCGCTAAATAGATGTTTAAGTCTTCATGATCCAGTGGCTTGGATAGGATGGGAGGTCTCTCTAAGTGATCTACCAGAGCTTGAAATGCATCTTTGCGATCTTGTGTCCATTCAATGTTCCTCTTCCCTCTCCTAATCAAATCAAAAAAGGCTATACACTTGTTGGTGGCCCTGGATATGAATCTACTTAAGGCAGTGACTTCCCATTAAGGCTTTGTATCTGCTTAATCGTCTTCGGCACTTGGATGTTTCGAATTGCTTAAATCTTCTCGGGATTTTCCTCGATCCTGCGAGAGTTAACAATGAAACCCAATAATTTCTCCAACCCAATGCCAAAAGAGTATTTCAAGGGATTGAATTTTTATTCCATATTTTCGGAGAACACTGAACGTCCCCGCTAAGTCGTCGATATGGTCATTTTATCATCGTGACTTCACGAGCATATCAACTATGTATACTTCCATCGATCACTCGATTTTGTCTTTGAACATTCCATTGACCAGTCTCTAGTAAGTAGCTCCAAGATTCTTCAGTCCAAATGGCATCACAACATAACAATATAACCTTAGATCGGTAATGAAGCTAGTGTGCTCCTTGTCGGGGACGTGCATCGGGATCTCGTTGTATCTGAAGTATGCATCCATAAGTGAAAGCAGTTCATATCCAGTGGTTGAGTCTACCAGCTAGTCGATCCTCAGAAGTGGAAAGGTGTCTTTCGGGCATGCCTTGTTTAAGTCTATGTAGTCGACGCATGTTCGCCACTTTCCATTACCTTTTCTCATAAGAACTGGATTGAATACCCATTTCGGGTGGAGGACATCATGGATAAACCCATTGTTTTTTAGTTTATCCACCTTCTCTTTAAGTATAGAAAATCTCTTCAGATCCATGCTGTGTCGCTTTTATTTCACCAAGACATGCCTCGGGTCGATGTTTAATGTATGGCTCACAATGGCAGGTGAGATCCCACACATATTATAATGAGTCCAAGCGAACAAATCAATATTTTCTCGGAGAAAACCAGCAAGTTCTTTCATTATTGGGGTGCTAAGATGTGATCCGATCTTTAGAACCCATGATGGGTCATCATGGCTGACCATAATGTCAATCGTTAGCTCAGCGGGTGCGGCCATGGATTCTTTGGCTTCTCTTCTTCATCTCTCGGGTCTATATCTTTATAGAACCGACTGTGGTGTTGTTGCTTGATATTAGCCTTATGTTGTGAGCTGAAAAATGCTTAAGTGGATTTGCCCAAGTAATGGGATCAGTTTCGATCCCTTGTATTAGTAGGACTTAAGCAGTTTTTGGTTTTACATGAACATATTAGACCATATGAACTCGAAATCGAACAATGGGATATGCCATATATGACTTGCATACTTAAACTAGCATATGGCCTTCAATCAGATGTTTACCACTTCAGACTTGAATAGATTAGCATATTTGTACTTGTATGATTTGCAATACGTGCCCCGAATTAAATTGAATATGAACGTTAGATTCTTATACACTGATAGATGATTCTTGAATTTGAGCGTAACTGTTTCACATAACCATCGACGTTAAATCCATTTGGAACGGTCAGCGATGATGGTCACTTCTGTCAAAATCCTGAGTTTTTCCATAACTTCCATATAGTATTGAACTGTATTACACTACACAACACCATACTAAACTGTACTTAGCACGAGAAACATCTGAATTAGGTTTACAAAGTCGCATAGGCGATAGGATCAGTGCCAGCCCCTTGCCTAGGAAAGTCTTGAAACTTCAACACTTCGATGGTGTATGTGGTCATGAAGAATGACGGTTGGATTTGATGTCAATCCCTATGTTCAAGCATTTATCTTATGCATAGTTAGCCGGTTAGGACGGCATGTTATGACGGTCGCTTCGATTGAACTTTCGGATTTCATCATGAGTCGATGAGTCCGATAGTGATGGGTTTTAGATGCTTTGAGTTATTATCTACAATGGCTGAAGATCAGGCTTAAAAGCACGTCGAATTAAATGTCGAGTAGGGTTCAGCCTTGTGTTGCGCGCAGGTGCATAGCTGGCTCTTGCTTTGAGTTTGAACCCACTTGTGTATTCGAGTAATGCGCTTTCCATTCAATGTATTTGCGATCTGTTGCTCGTCGTTTAGGTTGGAATGATAGTCAGTCACCCATGAGCCTGGGCACCAATCTGATGATTCTATCTTTAAGCCTCCTTTTGGTTTAGCCTCGATTCGTTGTGAACACTAGGTATGAGTCAAAGTGTTGAGCTATCACAGTTAGTTTTTTGGATGATCATACATCTACCCTCGGTCTCAAGTTGATAAATGTATTGCATGGATGGTTGAGTCTCGTCCTAGTCGTGTTTATACTCCTACTTAAGCTTCGAAGACTTAGAGTTGATCAATAAATGGTCGATTCACATTCATCTTGATTCTCGTTCGTGCCCTATAAGTCAAGGGTAAATGTCGATAAGTGGATGGGCATGTCACATCTGTTTCGGTTTTACACTCTTTCTCGTTGAACCATGGGATCGAGTTAGTTGATGGAAGGATGATTCACCTCTTTTATGGGTTGTATTCTGGCTTTTCCTTCCCATGAAAGACTTCAGTGCTCCATTGGATTTCGGGCATGAGCTGAGTACTGTACAGTCAATCACATCCACTTTTGATGCAGATGTCGTCATACTCTAAGCAAGGACCAAAGAATAGATGGTTAAATCACATCCAACCTGTGACCGATGCTTCCCTTGTCGAACCAAGGGCAAGGATCAGTGTGCGGACGGTCAAGTCACATCTGTTTCAAATTGCTCTTCTAGTCGAATCATGGTCAGAGCTAACGAATGAACGGGTGTGTCATCTTTATTTGAACTTGGATAGTCAGTCACGTCTATTTGATTTATATTCTCCGATACGTCTATTTTGATTTATATTCTCCTATCGGACCAAGGGATAGAATTAGCTCAGGAGTGGTCATGTCATGCTTATCTGGTATCATACTCCTCCTGACAGATTAAAGGAGGGTGATAGAGAATGAATGGTCAGGTCACACTCATTCTTGGTTTATTCTCCTATCGACGCTCTGGTGACCGGAGTTATACTATGGACATTCAAGTCACATCCATTTGCGATTGGTGTGGGTCAATATCGACCGTCAATCCAACGACACGATATAGAAAGTTTGGATCGATATCACCTTTTGATCCGATATAGTCGGTCGCCCATAACTTCGGATGTCGTTCCGATTGGTTTTGCATTAAGTCCTCCTTGCGGTCATTGCCTTAAGTCATAAATAACACCAAGATGGAACTATAATGAGCTATCATATTCTACTTTCAGTAGTTTGTACTCCTACCTCCAGTCTTGGGTTTGCAGAGTTAGTTCATGGATGATCGAATTCCATCCATAGTGAGTTTGTACTCCTCCTGTCAAGATCAGGTCAGAGTTTATGGTATAGTGAGTGGTCGAACCGCACTCATCTATTTGTTTGTACTCATATCCACACTTTGTGGATAAGAGTTTGTTGGCGGGTAGTCGAATCACACCCAATTTGTGTTTATACTATAGTTCACACTCTAGGGACTTAGAGTTATTCCAAAAAATGGTCGAACCACATTTTCCTTAGTCATTTCTTGTGCCTCCAAGTCATGGGTGGAAGTCGAAGAGTGGTCAGTCATATCACGTTCACTCTTACTTAGAGTTCTTCACATCGAATCATGGGAAGGAGCTGATTAGCGGATGGTCAAGTCACATCCGTTCTATGGTTTATACTCAGCCTATCGGTTTATAAGGGAGAGTTAGTGGATGAACAGTCGAACCAGGTCCATTTTCTACCTATATTCTTATCCGCGCTCCAAGGACCAGAGTTTGTTGATGAGCGTTCAGTCGCACCCATTTGGTGTTTATACTCCAATATGCACTGGGGGACCAAAGTTATTTGATGGGTAGTCAGTCACACTCATTTGATGTTTATACTCTAGTTCGTGCTCTGGGGACCAAAGTTAGATGATAGACAGTCGAACCACGTCTATCTTTTTGTGTTTATACTCAAGTCCATGCTTCAGGGACTAGAGTTTTATGATGGGTGGTCAGTCACACCCGTTTTTGATTTATAATCCACCTATCAGTTCAAGGTAAAAGTTGTTAAATGAACAACCAAGTCATGTTTGTTCATTGGAAGGAATTCTGCGCCCAGTGTCGAGGACAAAAGTAGGCGAGTAGACGGTTGATTCATGTCCACTTGGTGATTAAGCGATGGATGGTTAGACAACATCCACGGTCCATGCTTGGGTGGATGGTTAGGTCTCATCCAATTTGCTTTGTACTCCTCCTGTCAAGTCAAGGGAGAGAGTTGCTGGGAAGACGGTCAAGTCATATCCACCTCACGTTGCAGTCGTGTCCTCGTGTCGAGGGCAACAGTTGATGAATGGATGGTCAATCATGCCTACTTTAAGTCGAGCTCCCAGACTGCCTCCTATGTCCTGGGCATGAATTAATGTGTGGACAGCCAAATCATGTTCACTCTAGCTGGACCTAGGTCTTGTTGAGCTTAGGGAGGGGAACAAGTATTTTGGCGAACTTCAAGTATGAGCCGAGGAGTGGATGGTCTGGTTACATCCATTCCAAGTGTTTCTCCGATCTTTAAGTCAAGCACGGAGGTTAATGAGTGGATGATCAGTCGTGTCCACTTTGTATTAGATTCTAACCTCATCATGCTCTGAATAAGGCATACGTGTTTTGTCAGAATTGAAGCACAGAGTAGGAAGTGGATGGTGGAGTCACACCCACTTTCCATTTCGAGTCTTTGCTCCCAAGTTAGGGGCATATGGTAGCTGATGAGCAGTTAAATCACGCTCGTCTTGATGATCCTCCAAAGGTCCGATCATGGTCCGTGGAGGTTGGTTGGCACCCAAATTTAAGTACTTGGTCACCTGCATTGTTTGGAAGTAGTTTAGTTCAAGGTTGTATAGTTCACAACAGAAGTGAAATTGAAAAAATCTTATTGATAAGTGAAGCAGCGTCGTATGCTCGATATTCCACTTCGCCCCAACCCTTCTCAGTTGGAAGTCGATCAGAGGTGGTCCAATTGATAGTCAAAGTTCTTTATTGATAGTGGTCGGATGTTTCCTGCCCGCCATTCTATGGGGTTTGCATATATTGTTGAAACTTTCCTTTTCGGATCAGCTTTTCGATCACATCTCGGAAGTGTCTTCAATCGTCGGTGTTATGACCATGTGTATCTTGAAATATATAGCATTTTCTGAATTTCTTTTGGGTTTTGCTGGACACTCTCAAGGCTGTTTCCAGTGCTGCTTCGAATCATAAGTCTCTAAGTAGGTGTTTTCGATTGAATCATTCAAAGGATTATATGAGTTGAATTTTCAAATTCTGGGTTGTCTCCTAGAATATGAGTCCTCATCTAAGGCCTTAATGCAGCCCTCGCTTTGAATTCCTTCAGCCAACGGGCATGCACTATTCTTTCTCCTAGTCTTCTCTACCTCCTTCCTACTTAGGTTTTGGTTCAGTTTGTAACAGAAATGATCTAAGGTCTTAGGAGGTTCTCTAGCTTACCAGTCGCCAAAGTCTATCTTGGGGTCGATACCCCTTATCAACGCTATCAGTATGATATTCTCGCTAGTTATTGCTTACTTTAATGATGATGACGTTGAATCTCTACAAGAAGTCTTTGAGCGGCTCACTGGCATTTGGAATAAATTGGATAATGACATCACATCCTTGGTGTGAGTTGCATGCATCCTGAATTGCTTGACAAACTTCTGATCCGGTTGGTTGGATGAGGACATGGACCTGGGTGCATCCTGAATTGCTTGACAAACTTCTGATCCAGTTGATCGGATGAGGAGATGGACCTGGGTGGTAACTATGTAAATCATTTAGTCCTTATTCTTTCAAGGAATATGGGAAAACATCAGTATTCGGTGGCATCCATCGCTCTGGTGGGATCCATGTGCCACTCGTACTTCATGAGATGTTGTCGGGGATCTATGTTCACAGAATACGCTGGCATGGTTGGCACATTGAATCTCCTCAGATATTCTGCATGCTGAATGGATTTGATAAATAGGCTTCGATTGGGGAGATGCTCCAATCGTCATCAGTCCGGTCTGTTTTCAAGTTATGACTACTTGTAATGCTTGTGAATGTTGTATGCATAATTGTCCAACGTTTAATAGTTGATAACGTCGATCGAATGGTGAATCGGTTAGGATGGAGTCGCGGATCGATGATGATCCCCAAACTTTCACCCAACTGAGGTGCAATCCATAAACCGTAGTAAGGAAGGCCTATTGAGGTTGCATACCAAGTTTCAAATCATTTGCAGTCTGTATGCCCGAGTTATGACCAAAACAAGATGGACCGGTATTGACGGATTGGTGATAATTTAATTAGAGTCCAACCCGAGAAAATTTGCTATTTGCTTGGAGTCATATTGTGTTTTCTTAGAGAAGATCTTAGTTTTACCCGAGTTTGACCTTGGGCTAGAATTTAATGGGTTTGCTTCAGGTCGAATGGGTGATTACCCGAGCTCGACTTCGGGTCGGAACATATAGAGAGTCTGCTTTGAGTCATATAAGTGATTACTTCGGATCCGACTTCGGGTCAGCCTTGAAGTGAGTTTTTCAACAAATGTTTCGATGATTTTTGATGGCTACCACTCATGAATAAATGATGGAGGTTCCATAATGGTAAGTGATGACTTTGATGAAGGATAGCTATACTTCAAGATGGCATAACAAGTGGCGTAGGGTGGTCGTCACATAAGTAGTCGTACCATAGCTGCCAAATCAGGCATTTGGAAGTTAGTCAGCTGAGAGTAGTCATAATCTACCCTAGAAGCCTGATCCAATAACCAATCCATGTTCGTGTCATATCCCTTAGTTCTCCAGCCTTTGGGAGTTTTGTTTGAGTAGCAGTTCCTTGTCCATTCCTTGGCTGCAATTTAGCAGCTGCCGCTTGATCCCCTATGCCCTAGTCAACTACAGAACATAAGGGAAGTGGATAGAATGCATCTTCCTTAAGTTGAGTTCCAAATCTAGAATGTGGGGGCACTGCGATGCAACACGGGTTCGGGTAGTGAACAGAGGGTTCGGAGTGAACATGGAACAGATGGATCGGTCATTCATGGGATCGATGTTGATAAGTGTGGAGGGATCGGTCATGAAGCGATCGGTTCTAGACCCCAAGAAAGATGGATCGGTCATGATGGAGTGTGGAGGGATCGGTCATTTTGAAGTATGGAGGCATCGACTATGTTGAGATAAAGGGATTGGCTATGGGGACTTAGCCGATTTTAGGCCTTTTAACGAGCTTGAACACATGAGCAAACCAATCCATGTAAACTTGTATGAACAATAAGAACCAATCTCGTCTTAATGAACTTGAATGTATGACTATAACGAACAACGGGACTTGCATATCCAACTTTGAATTTGAAATTGAACTGTTAAATTTCTGGGACTTGAATATGAACTTGAATTTGTTTCTGTAGTCTGCATATGTCTTTTGGAGCACTTTCCGCGGTCTTTCCATATCAGAGTTAGTGATTATTCAAGAGGAAGTTTGTACGTCTGTAGCTCCCTGCTACACTCCACCTTCAAGAAGAGCAATCTCCGTTTTCTCTACTACTTCATCAACAGGTCGTGAGGAGGTAGCAATGGCCTGTCCTTCCTGGAAGGCACTGTAGGAAGTTTCCTTATAGATCTCTTTCAAATCTGAGTAGAATAGAAAACTTGTTGGAAGAAAGCTGGATCTCTCTCATGAATATGGGGTTCCACAAGTAGATGATGAGATCCAGTCAAGCTGAGAATTCAATTCTCAGTGAAAGCACCGAAATGTTCACGCCAAAATTTAGCACAAGCACCCAATAGAGATTGTGTAGAGTAATAAATGAAGAATATTAAATGTAAACGAAAGAATATAGCAATAGAGCAATAAGAAATAAGTGAATAACAGAGACACGACAATTTATAGTGGTTCAGCGTTGTTTGCCCACGTCCACTTTGAAGAGATAGCTTTATTAATCACTTTGTAAACTAAGTACAATGGGGATCGATGAAAATCCTTGGTTACAAAAGAATGCAAAGCAATAAGAAGCTCCAAGATTCCAAAAATGAACAATCAAGTTTGTATTATAGAGGATGACAGTGAAATATCTCCCTAAAAATTCAGTAGAAGGCTCTTCAAATCCATATGGGCCCACAAGAGGGATCGCATGGCCCAAATCCCAAGAAATAGGAATTGGGGCCTATCCCTGAATGATGATTTTGGCGGTGCAATCCCTATGGGAGCTTCTCCATGTTGTTCTATGCTTACCCTCCAAGTTTCATGCCAATTGGATTACTAGAACTTGAGTTATTGATCAATCTTTGTTGCAGCATATGGTGTTATCTGATTTAGGCCGATCACTCTTTCTTGTGCTTTTTAGGGTGCGATCCCTAGGGTAGATTCCCTAGGTTTCCCTTTTCTTGTTCTCAACGTTTCAAATGTATCAGACTTCTGGATTTTGAGATATTGATCATTTTTCGTTGAGTTGCATTGTTAGGCTGAATACAATATGATCCCTTTTATACGATCTCTTTTGTACGATCCCTTTTATATGATCCTTTTCTTAGGTGAAGTAATCTGCACATAACTTGAGCATACAAACTCCAAACCACTTGAGATTTGAAATGCAGCCTCGTGGGGCCTTCCTTGTCACTTTATATCAATCTCACCCAGTTTGGGATAAAAATTGAGGATATGTACCAATCCCTTAGAGGAAGGGATAGGCACCGATCCCCTGCTTGGGGGATGTACTAATCCAAACTTAGAATATTCTAGAGAGTCTATTTCTTGGTCTCAGTTGATCGTTGCTTCATATCATTGCCTAAACTTGATTTTTGGACCTCAGAATCTTCACTCTTTGCTACTGGCCTTGATAACAGTCGAGTCTAACTTGTCCAGTCGGTTCAGATATAGCCAGGTCAAATGCCAGATAACACCAGCCTTGATGGTGAATGTGAGGATCCTGGTTTTTGCAGCATTTGGCTTTGCTTTAAGCTTTGCCTCCTCTCTCTTCCTCTTGAATCTGCTCTGCCATCATCTAATCCTCGGTCGGATCAGTTGCACTAACCATCTAAACATCCACCTTTTGCGATGCAGCAAAATCCTCTAACCCTTCCAATGTTACGTTCTGTTGGGCAACGGATCCGAACCTAGAGGTAGAAGGTTGGACTGTGGCAGTTGAACTTATGGAAATAGCAATGAAGGCAGTGAAGATCACTTCAGTTTGTGTGCTCTAAGAACTAAGAGGCAAAGGTAGGAGGTCGAGTGGACCTGTGAATTCACAGAGAGAATGGTAAATCTCGGTAATAGATTCAAGAGTGAGATCGACCTACTAGAGCATAGGAGAAACATGAGAAATTCTTGAAGTGGGACACCTTGATATGACATCAATCTTGTACTCTCCAGTTGTTGGGAGCTTCCTAATTGCTAGAATAGGGAAATAAGGCTCGTGTAGTGCGGTCAAAGAAGGGATGATTGTCACTGGCGCCCCAGATTGCGAGATAAGCACTTCACGCTGACTCGAAGAGCTCGTGCCAGCATTGGCAGCAACAGCCTTGGTATCCTCCTTAGTAAGAATTACCTTCCTTACGACAAGCATATCTATCTCTTTGGCACTCAAGTACCACACCAGTAGCACGGTCTCCAAGTGGTAGCCTCCAGCTCGATGCAACAATTCTTCCAACGCATCAGCAAGGGTGGCAGAATAATCGTTTCCTGACTACTTTAGATGCGTATGCATAATCACACTCACGTAGCAATGTTGGAGAGCTTTCTCTCTTGGGCCATCTTCTCATTCTTGGCATCCTAGTCTTTTTCAAGATCAGTCAACTCTCTCTGGTAGACGGCAAGCTCGATGTCATTTGAAAGCTTATCGAATGATAAAGTGTCCAACTTTCCGGCTAGCCCTTGGTTTTCCTCATAGAGTTTCTACACTTCTTCGTGGAGGCGTTCGAGTTCGGAAGCTTGTCCAGAAAGGGTTTTGTCTTTCACCTTTATAATTTTAGCCTTCTCTTCGGCTTGTTTCTTATAGCTCTCAGTTTCAAGATGAGTGGCCTTAAGATTATTCCTCATCACTATCTCTGCGTTGGTATGGGCACTCTTCATCTCTTCCATCATACTGTCTGCACTCGCTTTCTGTTCAAGTATGAAATCTCTTTCCCTAGTAACTTTGATCAAGTCGGCATTTTGTTCTTTAGTTGCCTCTTCACACTCTATGCTCTCTTTCTCAAGTGAATCAAGTTGTGTGAAGTTGATATTATTGATCTTAGAAAGAGCTTTGCGCTATCGCTGCCATCTAAAAATCAAGTCAACACGCTTTGCACTGCCTCCAAGTTTTTCACTGCACTTTCTCTAGCAACAATTTTGATGTCATGATCGAATTTAATCCACATAAGTATAAGTATGGATAAGCGGCTCGGAGGCGGGATAAACCAGGTGGAATCATAAGTGTTGAGGTCCGATAGAAGGAGTGGAAGCAACAGTAGTTGTAACGGTCCATGATGAAGGAGTATCTTGGATAATAACAGTTTGAGCTTCAGAATGTGGAGGATAATAGAAATAGTGGCTCCATGGCGCTTGGAGGAATCTCTCCAGGGGTTTTGTTAGTCTCATAGGAGGAATCTTCCCGAAATCCCACTTTCTCTTCACTCTTTATTCTTCAGCATCGAAGCGTTCTCTCTCAGCTCTATGAGATTTATCACGCTCATGCTCTTTTCTCCTTATCCTCTCTTTTTCTATCTCATAGTGACGAGGATGAAGGTCAAGAGTGCTCCTTCTATAGTCGCTTGAGCTATGGTGAAGTGCTCTGTATCCGTCATGTGTCGTTGAACCTAAAACAAAGAAAAATGTATAAGTACCAGAATTACACAAATTAAAGTGTATGCAAAGATGAATGTTTGTGATCCTAGAGTGAAGTGTATAATGCCAATAACCCCTTTTATAGTTTACAAACCGTTCGGGAATGGTTTTAGAGTCTGAGTGCGACTGCCTTCACTTCTAAATGCCCCGAAAGATATGTCGATCTGTAAGCCGATTTCTTCTATCATTTTAGTAATTGAGATGTCTACATGCTTCTTCACATGGATGGCAACATCTTTCATGAAGTCAAAAGTTGATGTAGGCCCAACAGAAGACCCTGCAATTTGATCTCCCATGGAGAATGGAGTCTCGATAGCTGGCCGTTTGGGAGGTGGAGAAGTACCAAGATCTAGACTTAATGTTCCATCGGCCAAAAGGCCCGAAGAAGGAAGGTCGGGAAGTCCAGGTCTCATTCCCGGTGATTCATCCCTGGATCCGCTTTTGTAACGACCCATATTTTTACGGATCGACAAGTTCGTCAAAATCTGGAATTTTAGCATTTTCAAGTCATTTTAGATTTTTAGTCAGATTTGTCTAAGTCCTAGGTCGTGAACGACCTAAGAGCTAAGTCGTGACCGAGTTAAGGAATTCGGCGAGTTAGGAGTTGAGTCGTAGTAACTTAAGTCGTAGGGTGTTGGAGCGACCTAAGGTAGTGGATGACTTAAGGGGTAGGTCGGCGACGACTTAAGGAAGCTGGGGTAATAGTGAATGACCTAAGTGATAAGTCGTGACCGACTTATAGGATTGGCGACCTAAGATAGTTAGGTTGTGGGCTTCTGGGTGAGTTAGCGACCTAAGGGGGATAGGTCGGCAACGACTTAAGGAGTTAGGAAATAGGTAGTTTAGCGACCTAAGGCATAGTTAGGTCGGTAAACGACCTAAGGAGATAAGTCATAGCTGGGTTAAGTTAGCAGGTCGAAGTTAACTCGGCAAGTGTTAAGTCGGAGGCCCTGTTTTGTGTTGAGTTAGGTCGTAGGCGACCTAAGATAGTTAGGTCGCGAGTTTGCTAAGTCGTAGGTCGCTAATGTGCTATGTTGATTAGGTCGCGTAAGCGCTTAAGTGATAGGTCGCACCTGTGGTTAGGTCGCTAAGTCATAAGTCGTAGCCTCGTTAGGTCGTAAGTTGTAGGGCTTTGGTAGGTCGCTTGGGTGCGCAGTTGTGCTAAGTCGCATTCTCCTAAGTCTTAGGTCGTAGAGGCGCAAGCGATAGGTCGCTGAGGAGTTTGTCGTAGCATTGTTAGGTCGCTGGGTTTTGTTAAGTCGTAGGGGCTTAGGTCGTAAGTCGGAAGCGACTTATGGAGATAGCCAAATTTCGACTTAAGGAATTTCTGGCTATAAATAGGAGGGGTTGTTCTCACTTTTTGGATCCGGATTTCGAAGCGACGAAGTGCTGCCATTTTCAGAGCTCGACTTCTACACTTCTTCATTTCTTTTCTCCACTCTAATCTAGTGCTTCCATCCATCCAAGTTGAAGATCAAATTGAAGATTCAAGAGCATAGATTGAAGATCTTCATCTTTTCAAGAGAGATTTCTTCGTTTGAAGCGGATTCGTGATAGATCAAGCTTGATCCTTCGCTGTCCAGATCTAAAGCGTGTTGATTTGGGTTTGTTTTGGTGATTTGGTGAGCGGTGATTATCTCTCACACGGATCCAAAGGAGTATATCGGATTGTTGGCTCGATTTGGTGTTAAAATAGTGATTTCCATGCATTTTCTTCATCCTAAGTGTATATCCATTGTTCATGATGATGTTACATCCATTTTATCACATGTTAACCTATGCAAGTTCATTCATCAAGTTTGTAGAGATATTATTCATGTTTTCATGCTTGTTGGACTTTCAACTCTTTAATTACGAAAATGCCATTATTGTTATAATTATCTACTTAGATCATATTTGAATGCTTGATTGCTTGGATTAATGTTTGATTTGATTGATTACTATGAATTAGATGATTGATGACTTGATTTAGACCGAAGGTGATTCAAAAGCTAAGGGAAAGGCTCTTGAATTGGGAAAGCTGCTCGTGGCATATGTAGCGGGATGATGAAGTTCTTATGCATAGATTTGATGATGTGATGTTAAGATGAGGCTTTGCGAGGATGTGATGAAGCAAGGCAATCATGTGATGAAGACTTGGTCTAATCCAGCCGGATCATTACAAGCATGTTGATAACTCGGTGATATGATTCGAGTTGAGGATAATGAATGGATATGAGAATAGTCGTCGAGGAGGATGACTAGGAGGCTTGGATAGCATCGTTGTTGAAGGTTCTAGCATGCTCTAAGCAAGAGTATGTTTGGGCAGATTCGATAGTCCCAACGGCCAACTGTTGATGGTCGAGTACTCTAGGCAGATTCGATAGTCCTAGGCACGGGCTGCGACGACGTGCGAGAGTTATGTCTAGAACCGGGGTTTCCATTAGCCCTTGACAGACGACTGAAAGAATGTGCCGGTCATTCAATTAACGGTGATATCGAAGCAATGATAACAGTGATAGCCAGAGTCATGGATGTTTGGTTGTATCGTCATTCGGACTCAAGAGCGGTATTTTCTGGGTGCTTACCTGATTTAGGCCTTGGTACTTGGAAAACATCGTCGTTGACTCGAGTGATAGTAGTTTTTCTTTAAATTGTATGCTCTGCTATGTTTGCTTCTGCTTAGTGTGTGTCTGGGGGCTATCACTGTAGAATGAGGTTGGAGTGGGAGGGTTGTATTCCTATTCCTTTTCCTTTATGCTCTTTTGGTATGTTGTTAGTTAATTTACTGCTCACTAAGACTGTTGTCTGACTCAAGGCTTTATGTTTTAATCCTTATTGCTTTGGGCTGTTCGTCCATTTTTGGGACGGGCAGACTAGGTAGCAGGTGAAAGGTGCTGTTCTCTTCTCACGATGCTGATATCGAAGACGAGCCAGAGGGTTGCATATTATCTTCTTATATGTACTAGATGTTCCGCTGTTTTGTATTCTCTGAGAGATATGTAGTGAGGCTTGATGTATTGACTACCTTGGATGCTTGTATTCAACTATTATGAAGTTTTATGTGATGGCATTTTATTCTGTAAAGCTTCACTATATATATGTTCTATTGTATTTTGTCCATGCGCTGTGAGTAATACGATAGATCCTGTTGTTTTAATCTACCCTGACAATCGTCCATGGTCGCCTGGCACACTTTACAGCGCGCTACCTCTAGATTCGGTGCAGGGGTCATGGGCGGTCGTCACATTTGGTATCAGAGCATTGGTTAATCGATTTTACCCAACGCTCGCTGACGTAACTACGTATGAGAGACGTAATTGTATTTTGATGGATGATTACTATATATAATATAGTAGTTTAGCAGTAAGTTAGTCCTTTATGCAGTTGTTTCTCTAGATGTTCTAATCATTCCTTTTTATAGATATTGAGAATGAGTCGAAGAGGGAGACCAGCTGCTAGGGAAGGCCGTGCTACTGAAGAGACTGCTGATTATGCAGCCATGTTCGAAGCTATGATGACTTCGATCATGAGAAGGATACCAGTTCCAGGGGCAGCGGTAGATGTTGGAGTTCAAGTCCAAACTCCGAAACCAGTGGATTTTGCTAAGTTGTGCAAGGATTATACTGCTCTTGGAGGAAAGGTTTTCTTGGGAACAGAACCAACTATTGAGGTCCAGAGATGGATAGATGCTTGTAGAAGGATTTTTGGAGATTTGGGAATTGAGGATGCAACTAAGAGGAAGTTGGCATCAAGGCAGCTTCAAGGGAGAGCTTCTGATTGGTGGAACTCTATTACCATCAATACTCCGGAGGAAGAGATTACTTGGGAGCAATTCCAAGTTAGATTTGAAGCTAAGTTCATTTCCACAGCTCAGAAGTCTGTTCTGTTCAAGAAGTTTGTGGAGCTCAAGCAAGGTGGGAGATCAGTTCTTGAGTATGTTTCTGAGTTTGAAGCGTTGTCCAAGTATGCCCGGTCATATATTGAGTCTGCATACCAGAAGAATGAGAAATTTGTGACAGGCTTGGACGGTTATCTTGGGAGACAGTTGGTGGATCATTTGGACGATTCATTTGAGAAGCTTGTGGAGAAAGCTCTTAGGCATGAGAGTCTGTTTCCTAAGGAAGGATCTGTTGTTTCTGTGACCAGGGAAGAGTCTAAACCCCAGCAGGGTGGAAACAAGAAGAGGAAGCAGCAGCAGCAGAAAGGTAAGGATGGCCAGAAGAAGCCGAAAGGCGAGGTGACTTGCTACAATTGTCAGCAGAAGGGCCATTTCTCTAAGGATTGTAAGAATCCGAAGGTGCCAATGAAGTGTCACAACTGTGACAAGCCAGGGCACATCAGGAAGAATTGTCCAGAACCGAGGAAGGACAAGCAGATTGTGCAAGCTTATGCTTTGGGAGCTGTTCCGTCGTCTTCGAAAGCTCCTACTGCTGAAGAGAAAGGAAAGAGTGTGGTTGTTCAAGGTACTCTTTTCCTATGTGGTGTTCCAGTTAGAGTTCTGTTTGATACTGGAGCGTCGCATTCGTTTGTTTGTAATGAACTCGTAGGCCGGTTAGGTTTGGAGCCGGATATTGTTGATAGGCCATTGGTTGTGACTAATCCAGTTGGGGGTTCGTCTTGTTTGTGTATGTTATGCCGTGGTCTAGTTGTGTCGAGTCATGGTTGCTCTTTTGTTTGTGATTGCTTTGTTCTGAACTTTGCGGGGTTCAAAATTATTTTGGGTATGGACTGGCTTAGGAAGTATGCGGCAAAGGTTGATTGCGAGAGGTTAGAAGTGACAGTCGAGAATGTGGAGGGGCGAAAGGTTGTAATACGATGTAAGCATGAGGAAGGCGTCTTCATGAGCTTCATGTATTCGCTGGTTGTTCCACGGGATGGACTGTCATCGGTGCCGATCGCTAATGGATTCGAGGATGTCTTTGACGAAGTCAAAGGGTTGCCGCCGCATAGAGAGATCGAGTTTCGTATAGATCTAGTTGAAGGAGCCAGACCTGTTGTGATGCCTCTTAGGCGGATGGCGCCTAGGGAACAACAGGAGTTGAGGGTGCCAGTTGATGATCTTTTGCAGAAAGGATTCATTCGGCGTAGTGTGTCCGAGTGGGGTGCACCAGTTGTGTTTGCAACCAAGGCAGATGGATCGTTGAGATTGTGCGTCGATTATCGTGAGCTGAATAAGGTGACTAAGAAGAACAAGTATCCATTGCCGAGAATAGATGACTTGTTTGATCAGCTTCACGAAGCTAAGGTGTTTTCTCAGATGGATTTGGCAACGGGATTTCACCAGTTGAGAGTAGCTAAGGATAGTGTGCCGAGGACTGCTTTTCGGACACCATCCGGTTTCTTTGAGTGGCTGGTAATGCCGTTTGGATTGACTAACGCGCCAGCATATTTTGTGGATCTTATGAATAGAGTGTTCAGAGATCAGTTGAACAAGTTCGTACTTGTGTTCGTGGATGATATTCTGGTTTATTCCAGAACGGAGGAAGAGCACAAGACGCACTTGCATATTGTTTTGGAAATCTTGCGGAAACATCAGCTGAAGGCTAAGTTTTCGAAGTGTCACTTCTGGAGGAGTGAAGTGAGGTTCTTAGGCCATGTGATTTCTGGAAATGGAATAGCGGTTGATCCCGCTAAGGTGGCAGCAATCCAGGATTGGGTTAGACCTAAGAATGCATCTGATGTGAGAAGTTTTCTTGGATTAGCAGGATATTATCGACGGTTTATCAAAGACTTCTCCAAGATAGCTGCACCGTTAACCGGATTGACGAAAAAGAACCAAGTGTTCAGTTGGGATGCTAAGTGTGAGCAAGCTTTCAGAATCCTGAAAGAGAGATTGACAAGTGCTCCTGTTTTGACTATTCATAGTGGGAATGATGAGATGGTGGTTTACACCGACGCATGTGGTACTGGACTTGGAGCAGTGCTGATGCAGAGGGATAAAGTTGTTGCGTATGCAAGTCGACAACTGTAGCCGCATGAAAGGAATTACCCGACTCATGATTTGGAGTTAGCGGCAATTGTATTTGCTCTGAAGATGTGGAGACATTATCTGTTGGGAGTTCGATTCGAGTTGTTTACGGATCATAAGTCATTGAAGTATCTTTTCTCCCAAAAGGATTTGAATCTTCGAAAGCAACGTTGGCTAGAGTTTTTAGCATCATATGATTTTGGTATAGCTTATACTCCGGGAAAAGGTAACGCAGTGGCAGATGCGTTAAGTCGAAGACATGCAGGATTGGGAGCCATGTTTTCAGAATGGAAGAATCTCGAGTATTTAGCTGGATTTGACTTCATGCCTAGGTGTGAATTGGAACCTGAGATGTTGGCAAACTTATCGATAAGACCTTTGGCGAGAGCCAAAAACGAGACGATAAGCTTGTCAGGATTATCCGTGATTTGGAATCTGGATTGGATCCAGAAAAGGATAAAGGATTTGAGGTCGATCGAGAGGGTTGGCTTCGAAAGCAAGGATGACTAGTCGTTCCCGATATAGATGAATTGAGGAGTGAAGTTCTGAAGGAAAGTCATCACTCGAAGTTGACAATTCATCCAGGTGGAAATAAGATGTATCGGGATATGAAGAGAACCTACTACTGGGAAGGTATGAAGAAGGATGTTGGAAATTTTATTTCCAAGTGTATGAACTGCCAATTGGTAAAAGCCGAACAGAAGAAGCCAAGTGGATTGCTTCAGCCATTAGAAGTTCCTACATGGAAGTGGGAGCAAATATCGATGGACTTTATTGATGGATTACCTAGAACCAGAACGGGAAATGAAGGGATTTGGGTCATTGTGGATCGTCTGACTAAGAGCGCAAGATTCATTCCTGTTCGATCGACTAGGACTGCATCAAGGTTGGCTGAGTTGTATGTTAAGTGGATAGTTCGATTCCATGGTATTCCGAAGAGTATAGTGAGCGATCGAGACCCATTGTTCACTATTGGATTTTGGAAGAGCTTCCAGGAAGTTTTGGGAACCGAGTTGTGTTTGAGTACAGCTTATCACCCTCAAACAGATGGTCAGACCGAGAGAGTCAACCGAGTTTTGGAAGATCTTCTTAGAGCATGTGTTTTGGACTTCGGAGGATCATGGGAAGATCACCTTCATTTGGTGGAGTTTTCATACAACAACAGTTACCAGTCAAGCATTGGTATGGCACCGTATGAGGCATTGTATGGAAGACCGTGTAACTCTCCGACATGTTGGTTGGAAACTGGAGAAAAGCTGATACTTGGGCCAGAGATGATTCGGCAGACTTCAGATTGTATAGAGATCATTCGGCAACGAATGAAGGCAGCCCAAGACCGTCAGAAGAGTTATGCTGATAAGCGTCGAAAGGATTTGGAATTCGACGTAGGAGATATGGTTTTTGTGAAGATTTCTCCACTGAAGAATGTTATTCGATTCGGGAAGAAAGGAAAATTGACTCCGAGATTTGTTGGACCATTCCCGATCATCGAGTGAATTGGAAAGCTCGCCTATAGACTGGAATGGCCGGAGAAGATGTCGAGTGTGCACAATGTTTTTCATGTATCGTATCTACGGAAGTATGTGCACGACTCGAATACAGTGGTTTCTGTCGATAGCTATGAAGATTTCGAAGTTGATCCAGTCGATAGAAGACCTCGTAAGCCGCTTCGTGTTGTTGAAACCGACACGAAACAGCTTAGGAGGAAGGTAGTTAAGTTGCTCAAGATACAATGGAGTGATGATGATAACGACTGTACGTGGGAGGTGGAAGAGAGGATGAAGGCAGCTCATCCTGAACTCTTCAAGGTATGGCCCTAAGGTGTCATGTCATCTCGCGATATTGTAACTTGTTCTAGTTCTAGAATTCTGTACGCTAAGTTAGAATTGGATGCATGGTTTTTTGATTGCTATGGATGGTAGGCGTACAGAATAGTTTTTGATTGCTTGGAATTTCGGGGGCGAAATTCCTAAGGGGGAGAGAATGTAACGACCCGTATTTTTACGGATCGACAAGTTCGTCAAAATCTGGAATTTTAGCATTTTCAAGTCATTTCAGATTTTTAGGCAGATTTGTCTAAGTCCTAGGTCGTGAACGACCTAAGAGCTAAGTCGTGACCGAGTTAAGGAATTCGGCGAGTTAGGAGTTGAGTCGTAGTAGCTTAAGTCGTAGGGTGTTGGAGCGACCTAAGGTAGTGGATGACTTAAGGGGTAGGTCGGCGACGACTTAAGGAAGCTGGGTTAATAGTGAATGACCTAAGTGATAAGTCGTGACCGACTTATAGGATTGGCGACCTAAGATAGTTAGGTTGTGGGCTTCTGGGTGAGTTAGCGACCTAAGGGGGATAGGTCGGCAACGACTTAAGGAGTTAGGAAATAGGTAGTTTAGCGACCTAGGGCATAGTTAGGTCGGTAGACGACCTAAGGAGATAAGTCGTAGCTGGGTTAAGTTAGCAGGTCGAAGTTAACTCGGCAAGTGTTAAGTCGGAGGCCCTGTTTTGTGTTGAGTTAGGTCGTAGGCGACCTAAGATAGTTAGGTCGCGAGTTTGCTAAGTCGTAGGTCGCTAATGTGCTATGTTGATTAGGTCGCGTAAGCGCTTAAGTGATAGGTCGCACCTGTGGTTAGGTCGCTAAGTCATAAGTCGTAGCCTCGTTAGGTCGTAAGTTGTAGGGCTTTGGTAGGTCGCTTGGGTGCGCAGTTGTGCTAAGTCGCATTCTCCTAAGTCTTAGGTCGTAGAGGCGCAAGCGATAGGTCGCTGAGGAGTTTGTCGTAGGGGCTTAGGTCGTAAGTCGGAAGCGACTTATGGAGATAGCTAAATTTCGACTTAAGGAATTTTTGGCTATAAATAGGAGGGGTTGTTCTCACTTTTTGGATCCGGATTTCGAAGCGACGAAGTGTTGCCATTTTCAGAGCTCGACTTCTACACTTCTTCATTTCTTTTCTCCACTCTAATCTAGTGCTTCCATCCATCCAAGTTGAAGATCAAATTGAAGATTCAAGAGCATAGATTGAAGATCTTCATCTTTTCAAGAGAGATTTCTTCGTTTGAAGCGGATTCATGATAGATCAAGCTTGATCCTTCGCTGTCCAGATCTGAAGCGTGTTGATTTGGGTTTGTTTTGGTGATTTGGTGAGTGGTGATTATCTCTCACACGGATCCAAAGGAGTATATCGGATTGTTGGCTCGATTTGGTGTTAAAATAGTGATTTCCATGCATTTTCTTCATCCTAAGTGTAGATCCATGTAGATCCATTGTTCATGATGATGTTACATCCATTTTATCACATGTTAACCTATGCAAGTTCATTCATCAAGTTTGTAGAGATATTATTCATGTTTTCATGCTTGTTGGACTTTCAACTCTTTAATTACGAAAATGCCATTATTGTTATAATTGTCTACTTAGATCATATTTGAATGCTTGATTGCTTGGATTAATGTTTGATTTGATTGATTACTATGAATTAGATGATTGATGACTTGATTTAGACCGAAGGTGATTCAAAAGCTAAGGGAAAGGCTCTTGAATTGGGAAAGCTGCTCGTGGCATATGTAGCGGGATGATGAAGTTCTTATGCATAGATTTGATGATGTGATGTTAAGATGAGGCTTTGCGAGGATGTGATGAAGCGAGGCAATCATGTGATGAAGACTTGGTCTAATCCAGACGGGATCATTCCAAGCATATTGATAACTCGGTGATATTATTCGAGTTGAGGATAATGAATGGATATGAGAATAGTCGTCGAGGAGGATGACTAGGAGGCTTGGATAGCATCGTTGTTGAAGGTTCTAGCATGCTCTAAGCAAGAGTACGTTTGGGCAGATTCGATAGTCCCAACGGCCAACTGTTGATGGTCGAGTACTCTGGGCAGATTCGATAGTCCTAGGCACGGGCTGCGATGACGTGCGGGAGTTATGTCTAGAATCGGGGTTTCCATTAGCCCTTGACGGACGGCTGAAAGAATGTGCCGGTCATTCAATTAACGGTGATATCGAAGCAATGATAACAGTGATAGCCAGAGTCATGGATGTTTGGTTGTATCGTCATTCGGACTCAAGAGCGGTATTTTCTGGGTGCTTATCTGATTTAGGCCTTGGTACTTGGAAAACATCGCCCTTGACTCGAGTGATTGTAGCTTTACTTTAAATTGTATGCTCCGCTATGTTTGCTTCTGCTTAGTGTGTGTCTGGGGGCTATCACTGTAGAATGAGGTTGGAGTGGGAGGGTTGTATTCCTATTCCTTTTCCTTTATGCTCTTTTGGTATGTTGTTAGTTAATTTACTGCTCACTAAGACTGTTGTCTGACTCAAGGCTTTATGTTTTAATCCTTATTGCCTTAGGCTGTTCGTCCATTTTTGGGACGGGCAGACTAGGTAGCAGGTGACAGGTGCTGTTCTCTTCTCACGATGTTGATATCGAAGACGAGCCAGAGGGTTGCATATTATCTTCTTATATGTACTGGATGTTCCGCTGATTTGTATTCTCTGAGAGATATGTAGTGAGGCTTGATGTATTGACTACCTTGGATGCTTGTATTCAACTATTATGAAGTTTTATGTGATGGCATTTTATTCTGTAAAGCTTCACTATATATATGTTCTATTGTATTTTGTCCATGCGCTGTGAGTAATACGATAGATCCTGTTGTTTTAATCTACCCTGACAATCGTCCTTGGTCGCCTGGCACACTTTACAGCGCGCTACCTCTAGATTCGGTGCAGGGGTCATGGGCGGTCGTCACAACTTTCCCCTTCTTCAATGGCCTGAAGATAGCTATTGTTCCCATCGTCGGAGATCTCTCCTTCCTCTATAACCATGGCTTGTTTTCCTTTTCTTCTTTTAACCGTCTCATCCTCCTTTGGGATGGTGGGCAATCTCTCGCATTCGCCCTCACCACTGGGAGCATCCTCTTTCACGGGCTTATCCACCCTAGTTTCAATATCCTCTCCTTCTTCGTTATCTCCCAGAGGCTCGTTAGTCTCTATATCAATAGCCTCCTCCTCATGATCATTACCAAACTTATGTCCATCGCTCGATCCGCCTTCTTCCTCTTCCTCTTGAGGACCCATGTCACAGCCATGAGTGGATACAGTGGAAGGATATGTGACCTAGTGCCACTCCGCAAAGGAACTTCGGTGTCAGCTACTCTTCCTAGAGGGTGCAAGCCATACTCTAACAAGTTTTCATTCGTCAAGAGGAAGCTAATAGAGCGTTTGCTCGTTCTAATGGCCTTCAGATGACCGAGCATCTTCTTTCACTTTGATCACTTGTCTCTCATTAGGAAACCTATAGGAGATATGCGTTAAGTTTGGAGTAAAGAAGTGTCACTGTAAAGAGGACTGATAAAGCAAAACTCACTTCCTTTTAACTAGAAGCGATTGAATCTTCCAGACAACGGATGAAGAAATATTCAATTTTGAACATCGAACGCTTATTATGAAGGTTCCCAATCACTTTACACCTAGTCTAAGCTTCGATAAAAACAAAGGAGGGGCAATCTTTTCTCCTCTTAAATTTGCGCTAATACATGAGCTCTCTAAAGTGTGAAGGTGTTCAAATCTTTGCATGAACAAGACCTATGGTGAGCTCAATAAGGCAAACCCATTCAGGTGAATCTTAAACATTGTAAGTCCAATCTCTCCTAGGAAATCTCTCAAGAAAGAGTTGAAAGGCATAATGGCGCTGTTGAGACACATGTATCGGCTGCAAGTTGAGAAAGTAGGAGGAGGACGATGTGCAAGTTTGTTTCTTATCGGTAAGCGAACATCTTCAGCAGGAACTCCATGATGGAAGCAGACATTGCAAAGCATCCTTTCAGTCATAATGTTGGGCGTCTACACCAGTGGGTTAGTTATAATGAGCCCTAGAGGCAACTGGGGCAGAACAATAGGATCTACTAGCACCATCTGGCTCTCAGACCTAGAAGACATAGGGTGGTTCGGTCCAATTGGAAAAGAAGGTGAAACTGGAGCAGTAGTAGAGGCACCTTTCGAAGGAGTTGATGGTCCTTCACCAGACTTGCAGAGAGCTGAGTAGTGAGTCATTTTAAATAGGAGAACTTGGCATTCAACATGGTCAGATGAACCTAACTTGAAATATAAATGCCCATGTGACCAATGCTTAGAATTTAGCAGAAATCGACGTGTATCGACCAATCGAATTCTAAGTTTTGGCCGGGAAAAATGCAGTGCGTTATCTACATGAGATGAGTCCAGCGTCCCATACACTAGGAACGAGCCATCTAGTGTAGATAGCTCGCTCGCATTTGAATAACAATCCATAGTGTCATTTGAGGTTACTTTTCTATACTCACCCGTTATCAATCAACGATCGATAACATATCTTTTGTCTGGACTGATGCGGAAAGTTATTCTTTTTAGGATCGCCAAAAGTGTAGCTATGGAAAAGCGACATGGCAGAGTCATCCGATACGCCATAACCCAAGGTTCGTCATATCGAAATCCATCCATGACCGAACTTTGCCAGATTCGCAAGGAAATCAATCGCCAGAGGCAAGTCAAACTTCTCTCTAGAAAATCATGTGTGCTTGATTGGAAGGAGCCATAAAACTCGGTTATGTGACCAAGAAAACCCACATGAATTTGATTGTTTTTATCTGAATTGAAGCTGACGTAGCCCACATCACCATCACCACCATGACGCTCCAATGATCGATCATCCAACCCACCTTCAATATAAGGCAAAAATCAATTCGGCGTCTAGGGTTTTGGAGCAAGTCGAGGCAGAGAATTCTGGATGGTAATTCTTGAGACGTTGATGACTCTAGGCAGTGGCAAGTAGCATGGAGGGTCGGGGGTTATTGGCGGCGGCAAGGGAAGCGGCACGGTTGTAGCGAAAATAGCAAGCGAAGTTAACTCGACACTAGAGGAATTTAGGTGTAGGGTTTAAAGACTTGGAAGATAATGAGATGAAGTGAGAAGGGTTTTAAGATAGATGGGTTTATAAAAGGAAAAAAGGAAAAAAATTCCTTAAGTGTGCATGTCGGCATTAACATGAGAAGTCAATACCTACATCCCACATTACCCCTAAAACCTCCCAAGCTTTTCACATCAAACCTAATCAACAACATGACGCTATATACAAATTTCCTTATCCAAATCATATACTCAATATCCAAAACAGAATTTCTGATCCAAGATGATGTAGATAATTAACAGAAATAGACCAATTAAGGCCAAATAAAGGCAACGTCTCGAGATGGCATTTAAGCAGTCAACCAGAATTTACCTGATGGCGATCCAAGACTTGTCTCCTTCCAGACCACACTTTGTTTTCAACGAAAGCATACTCTGGGGGCAAATGTTAACTGGGTTTTTAACTATGCAGAAATCAATAGAAGTTAGAACATCGAGACGAAGACGAAGTGACTTGAAATCTTGGAAACGCACCTAGATAGACTAGAGAAACAACTTAGAGAAGTTTCAACACAGTTGGACCAAAGGTGAGAAGTCGGCACCGACCTCTTCATGTCGGTGGTGAAAACTCACACTCCCTCATCTCTTCAAACTTTGTAGAGGCTCTTCTTTACCTATTTCATGTGTGTCCAAACAATATCAAAGGATTCTGATCAGTATTAAGATTGAAGAGTTAACAACCAGAACAGTAGAATAAACCAAATGATGAAGGAACTCATCACCAATATCAACCAAATATCCAAACAAACCACATAGAACAACTCAAAATCAAGTATAAGAAGATAGGTGCAAAAGAGTTCGACCTCCTTGGAGTTAACCATAGAGGTCAGTATCGACATGAGAAGTCAGTACCAACATATTTGGTTAATCTAGGCGAGGTTGCGATTTCTCATACTCTTCGGGGTCGAATTCTAGACCCTGCTTCAACTCTCCGTTCGGCCCAATGCGACTTCTACCACTATAAATAGAATCCATAGAACAACTGAAAAGGGATATGGTTTCTGCCATTACTACGCGGAAGCCGTGCCATTTCTTCAACTCCTCTACTCAATAGTCACCAAGGCAGTTCTTATACACAATTCTAGGACTTAGAATTAGTCTAACACATGTACTTGTGACTTGTTTAATCTCAAACACCTTGTAATCATATACAACCAATAATCAAAGCTATAAAGTGGACGTAGGCTTAATTAAAAGCTAAACCACTATAAAATTCTCTGTGTCTATTTACTTTTCGGCTACTTTTCTATTATATTTTCTCTGTTCTAAAGGGTGCTTTCACAATCATAATTCAGGGTGTTGATCCATTTTTTAAGTTAACAAATAGTTGAAGCTACAGATCTCAATGCACACAACAATAATAAATAATCTCTGAGCTAACTTCTTTGCTAATTGCCCTATAATTACTTGATTATGCTAATTTAAGTAAGGGAAAAGGTTGCTTTTCGGCTTGGAGGAGATTAATGGTGGTTTTTAACTATTTTTGGAAAGTGTGAAATGACCAAGGAGATGTCCCATCAGTCCCACTTAGCTCTAATCAAGAAATAGGCCTGTGGGTTTAAGCCAAACCCCAATAATTACCTACTAAACTGTCCAAAAACTATTTAAACTTCAAATGGCCATATCTCCTAAACGATAAGTCCAAAAAAACTATTATGACCACTCTACCTAAAGAGAAACCATCACATCTTTCTATGGAAAGTGGTCTCGAACCATAATTCGGCTGCTATATAGGCATTATAATTTTTTAGGGTTAAAATTGTCTAATATAATCCCGAAGGGTCAAAAATGTCAAAATTCAATGCTTCCCAAAGCTACAGCCTAATTGGAATTTATTTGGGTATAAAAATAATATCTCTACAACCGATCAATACATAGAAATGTTTAGAGAACACAAGTCATTACATTCTCCCCTATTTAGGAATTTCGTCCCTGAATGCTAAAATAACACAATTGCCCTGCATGCCTATCAACCGTAAGCAAGGAAAACATCAATCGAACATGTATACACAAGCAAGTGAACACATCCTACGCCTACCCTAGCATGTAAAGTGCTAAACTACTCTATATGGTACCGAAAATAAAAGTAAATGCGACAATCAAAATGCCTTACCAAGTAAGGAACTTCAGATAAGCAGGTCTTGTGCTCTTCTCGGTCTTTCAAGTGCAATCTCTCTCTCTTCCACTCCATTTATGTAGTTAAATCCCTGCAATGCCCTGCAAAGCCTCGCCAAATCCCCACTAAAGCGCGTAACAGTCTTCTACTGCTATGCCTTTTCTATTTAGCGCTATTAAATAGTAGTTCTGCTTAAAGCCCCACCATATGCTACACTCGCTAAATCTATGGTTTTTAGCACCCGCTTTAGTAAAATTAAAAAATAATGTTAATTGAATAGTTCTCCTTTAAACAAAATCAACAAAGTCAGGTATAGACTTAAGTTTAAGGCCTAAGTACCCAATATAAGTTAAAAATCTATTTTAATAACCAAGTTGGACTGCATAAATGATGATATTCTCCATTTTGTTATATAAGGTTAAAAAAATTATTTTTCCTATAAAAATAATGTGAGAATGAGAATAAATTAACTTTGGAGATTTAATTTTATTTCCAATGAAGCTTTTTGCACCTTCACTATTTTCCGCTATATCCTCGCTATAACTTTTTTAGCCTCCGCCGCTGTAGAACTGTTAAGCACTTTAACTGCATAGTTGACTCCATTAAACCTTCACTACAACACCCCACCTCTGTACCTATACCACCAATGAAATTACATAGTAATATTGTTTGACAATATAGAGAATAAGGCTGGTTAGGAGCGACCGTCCATGAATATTCCTTTGGCGAACACTGATACATTTTTCTTTACCTCATATAACTACAAATGAAGTGTATGGTATCGGCATAAAGCAACAAACACAATGGCTAATTTCATAGTAGAACAATATATAATATGACAGGAAACACAGAGTCATAATCACAATGGAAAATATAATCCATCTTAAATTGTATATATGAAGTGAGTCCACGAATGGAAAAACTAGACCTATAAATATACATAGATCCGGCACTCAACGAGTTTCAAAAGAATATACATCGTCATTTACACTAACTCATAAAATTCATAGAAATATATATACATAAGTACTGGATAAGATGATGTACCTATCTACAAAAGCTAGCCTAACATCATTGTCAATGAGTCTTTAGTACCTGTTATGTCTTGGTCCAACCCGAGTAGTATAAAAATAATAGATTGGTCAGACTATATCTAATTCAAAGGGTGAGATCATAATAGTAAACCATATGTGAATCTCATGCAAAATAGTCATAACTAAACTAAATATACCGGAATCAAACAAGGCAAAATGACAAATCCAAAACGAAATAGTCGGAAACAGAAAATATGCTAGAAATGGAATGAAACAAATAGCATAATCATTAGTGAATCGCTAAGTCATAAAATAATATTATGCCCTTAATAGGCAAACATAGAAAATATGGTGATTAAACATCTTTAATCAAGTCATAAAGGTTGCAATAAAAGAGTAAAAGAAGAGGTGCCAACAAAAAGACGAGACTGAAAGCATGTCAACTTAAAGATGGCTTGAAAGCATATTAACAACGGCCTAAAAGCATGTCAACTCAAAGATTGCATAAAAGAACATCAACTCAATATGGCTTGAAAGCACGTCAACTGAAAGATGGTCGGAATGCACATCAACTAAAAAAGTATCACTACTTCCAAATAGTAATCACTCGAGTAATGCCCAGGTGTCCCATATCGCTCGATGTTGTTTGAATATTTACTGCAAGTCAGCAATTCCACTATAAACGAGCCTGGAAACATGTCACTTTAAGAGTGTTATACGCTTTCAAATAGTAATTGCTCGAGTAATGCCGATGCATCGCATACCACATAGTGTTACTTAAATATTTACTACTACGTAGTATGCTACACTTACTAAAATGTGTTATAAACTTCTAGATAGTAATCGCTCGAGTAATGTCCATGTGTCCCATACCACATGGTGTTACTTGAACATTTACTACAACATAGTAAATTACACTCACTCAAAATATTCTATACAACAAGTTATATAAATAACCGATAAAGTTTTACTGAAAATCCCATACCAACCGGTAATACTAAATCATTTATTTAAACTTCTCCTTGTATAGAAAAGGTATTATTTATGGAAAAGCATTCAAAAAGATTTTTAATTATAGCATTTACAAAAAATGTTTATACTTTACTGAAAAGATTCAAAATACATTAAAAGTGCTAGTAATGCCTTTCTATTTAAATTTTCTTCATTAAAATAAATCCCACTCTCAAACCTTTGTATAATTACTATTATATACATTTATATACAAAGATATAATTTCTCAAAATCACTTTTATGTCCTTAAATTCATTTTTAAAGAAGAGTTATTTATTTACAGAGGCCTGAAAATACTTTTAAAACCACTTCTAAAGCGTTTTATACTTGAATAACTCGAAATAAGATGTTTTCTTTTATAATACACTTTACTTGTAATTCTCATTATATAAATGAAAAAAAAAATTATTAAAAATATTTTTAGAATATTATAATTATTTTTGAAAATGAGTACTTTATTTTAAAAAGACTAAAAAGCCTTCCAAATATTTTTAAATAACTTATATAATCAAAATCAGTTGAAATAAAATAATTACTTTTATAATATATTCTATAAAAGAGCAGCATATTTTTATTTCCCCTCAAAACATTTTTAAATTTAAAGTATAGTTGAAGTAGTGATTGTAAAGGATTTTTTAAGAAATAAAACCAATTTAAAAGCTTGAAATTGAATTCTAATAAGGAAAAGAATAAAGAATTTAGTATAAATTAATAAAATTTCCAAAAATAAATTTTAAAAGAATCTAAAAATGGATAAAATCACATTTGAGAATTTTATAAATATTTGAAACCATTCATCAAAATCATCTATCAATATTCGAAAATGAGTTTAAACAACAAATCAACCAAAAATGCAAATTCTAAAATAAATTAGCTGTAGTAAATACCATATGTCAATAGAGAATTATTTGAACGATCCAAGTTGCTTTTCGGTGAACTTCTATCACACGAATAATTCACAAATGTTGTATAAATTTAGCTGCTAGAATTAAATGCATTTGGACAGCGTCTTATTTGTATTTTAATGGTTTACAACACACATGCAATTCCTTAAATAACCATTGAATTGAATCCAACATTCCAAACACACAATTCAACAAATTCAAAAACTAAACCAAATGAAACCATATCATGCAATTATATTTCAACCATTTCATTCATTCATAACCAAAGATTACTACAATCTGTCACATAACGAAATTTTCGACTTTCGAAAATTCGACATCGATACTCACTTTATCGACTGCCGAGCAATCGAGTGCCGGAAACTCCAATAGTGAGGGTTTTAAAAAGAAGAAAAAGTGGAAGAAGAAGAAAGCAGAAGGAAGAGAGTAGGAAAAGAAAAGAAGAACAACAACAGAACAAGGACAGAAACAGAAAACAATATCAGAATCTCACATATCGCAGCGGAACAATATACAATAGATAATTACTAGTCTTTTAAAACAAAGAACTATATCATTTTATACATACATCAATCATCAGAGTCAATATACAACAATGGACAGTTATATAAACTTGTCCTCATACAGAATACACAATGGAATAAATACTATCAGATACAAATACTACGTCTCGCCATCCAGCTTATCTCCAAAGCTCCAGAATATCCAGACTATCCTGATAACATAACTCTAGGCTGCCCGTGTGGAAAATTTGTGGGCACCCAGAGTTTAGAAGGGAACAATAAACTCCGAGTCAGTCATGGTGACTGGTGTGAGATCGTAAAACAGTTATTTTATCTTTAAAATAAACAACAGAAAATTTTTAAAGTAAATTCGCAATGCTTTTGGAAAATGAAACTACCATAAGACCTCCCACCACACACACAATGCAAACGCAGACTTGGAGGAGATTTCTTCTTATGATATTCAAAGATGCTTACTACGCAAAATCAAATCATTTTGGATATTATTATTAGTGCATAGTGGAAAACATTTCGAAAGTAGAATATTAATCTTAGCCAGCATAGGTACCATTATATTATGCCTGCTATAGCTGCCTCCTGAGGAGACAGGTTATACAATTGAAATCGTAAAGGCTCGTATTGTTTCTTTGGATTTCCAACAAATGGTCAGGCTAAGGAACTTCCTATCCACGATGGGTACGTCCCTGGAATAGACGACCCGAGAACCTAACCGGATCTCTGCCAACACAAGGCCGGGTTACCTCTGCAAAAATAGGTAACTACTGACACGCGTATGCCATCCCCCGATCGTCACCGATCTTCCCGAGGATCCCCGACTCGCAACAACCACAAAGTAATAAATTTGCAGCAACCACAGAGGTTAAGTATCTGGGCTCCATACAATGATACCACCTTTATCCAGAAGGAATGACATACACTAAGGGGCGCTACTCCCTAGAACCTTGCCGCATCCTTCCTGTTTTGACCATTTCCGGGGTGTGAGGCTCGATGAAGTCTCGTCCACAAAGCTACGCTTTCTACAAAGCCCTGCTTCGGGTCAAACAAAAATGATCAACCTATGATCACAAAGATATAAGATCAAACAAATGATCATATCGCAAATGATCAAACACTGATCATTTCACAGCAACACTCAGTATGCCACGTTACCAAATTGGGATATATCGCTGATAAATTTCAACTACATAACCTCTGAGCTCGTACGTCTCAGAGAAGGGTGTTAAGCTAAGAGAATAAATTCTCCGCCACCAACAGAAATGTATTTGAAAGAAATCAGCTCTATATCTCAAATTGTAACGTCAGACACACAATCCATATAAGCCTGTTCCGGGATCGAACAGAACCGAAGGCACTTCTCACGAAGCCCTTGCATATCCGGATAAATTTCTAATCACGTCCGGACTTCCCGTCACTAAGGGTGATAAAACCTCTAAACCGGAGATCAGCCGATGTAGAGTAACTCGACGGTAATCCTTCGGTTTTCAAAAATATCCGGTCTTCAACATCGGTCTTCGAATGCAATTCATAACGACGTATCACATATTCGGAATGGGTTATACGACCCCATGGTCCTTTCCCGGCTAACCCGAATAGTGAGCGATTATTCAAAAATGAGTGTGGCATTCAAATTCATCCAATTCACAACAAATACCATTCAGGGTAATTATTATAGTCGGTTATTTAACTATCAATAAAGATGCGCAACATCATCAGATTCCAAATAATTTTCCCAAATTATTTATCTTCCAAAATATCTTTACTAGATATAAAATTTCCACACTTCAAAAATAAACCAACGTTTATTCTTTAAAACGAATTTCCATTTCTTTTATAAATTCCATATTGAATTTATATCTTTCAAAATATCTACTGATATACGATTTTCAATCTATTTCAATATTCACTTTCAATTTATCTTTACAAAGATAAATCTCAAAAACGTTTCATTTTGTTTTGGAAAACATTGCCATACTTATTTAAAAATAAGTCAGCAATTCACAAATCCATTAATTTTCAACGTTTGAAAATATTCGATATACTTAAATCAAATTAAGTATATATTCATCCTTTAAGGAAAATATTCTTTTAACACATTTATTTGGGTCAAAACGGATGTTACGTAAAACATCGTTACGACGACCCAAAATCACTAGTATAGGGATTCGAAAATTAAGATAGATATGTAGATCCCAATACTATATAAAACATTTCCTTTCGGAAACCCTTTACTATAACAACAGTGTTATAGTCCACCATTTCCTTAAATTTCTCGAAAACGTCTATTTCAACAAGAACTGTTGAAATCTATGCTTTTGATTCATAATACATTTTAAATCTCATTTCTTTAAAATGTTTAACTTCATTTTTAATATCACTTCTTCAAAAATAAATCCATTTTATTTAATAATATATTCACTGTCCAAAATCGTGAATATAGTTCACTTAACCCAATTTCAATCATTTCTACACATTTATTTCAAAGATAATTCGCTATCCAAAATCGCGAATATATTTTCTTTAATAACCTTCTATATTAAATTTATCAAATTCAATCGATTTCGAATTTATAAAACAACGTTTATAAATTTCACCTTTTATATTTTATACAACTTCGATTTGTAAATCTCCTTTATTAACAAATTTGATCAATATTTCATTTGTAGGCAAAAATCCAATTTATAAGTAAATTTCTTATAAATCTTCTATTCTACAATTTCATTCATTTTAACTTCACAATTTATATATCTATAAATTTCATTCATTTAACTTTACAATTTATACATCTATAAATTTCATTCATTTTTAACTTCAAAATTTATAAATCTATAAATTCCATATCAATTTTCCAAATTCGTTTCAATTTGCCAATTAAATTTCTAATTGGACTTCTCACTTATTTCTTTTTAAATAAATTCCTTTTAAAGAAAATAAATTTCTTTTTCTCTTTCAATCTATTTAAAAATCCAAATTTTAATTAAATTCTTCAATTTAAAATCACTATTATACGAAATTCATTTATTTAACATTTTCACTTGATTCTGGGATTTATTCAATAAGATTATAAAAATTTACTTTTTATACTTTAAAAATTCCTTTCTTCAAAATTTCTTCAATTTCAAAAATTGATTCACTTAGAAAATTTCTACTTGAATTTCAAAAATTCAATTTCGTTAATCTTTGGAATCCAATGATATCAAACATCCATTCAGCTAAATTTTAGCTTTCGAACAATTTCCAGACATCAATATGATTAATAACATCAATAATCATTCACAGATTCATACCATAGTATAAATAAAATCAATCAAGGTGAGGGGTCCAGTTGGATCCCTCCAACCTGTTTCCCTGCATCCAAAGACGTTAGCACAATACCAATTCCGCTCCAGTACGGAATTATCGCGGTATATGGGTTTTATAAAAATCCGCTTACTAACGGCGCAATAGGGTCTCATCCGCTATACGAGGCGGGAATCATCAATCCAATATATACATATGCCAATATGTATATATTGCTACATATATATAGATATATCCTACTACATCTAATATCACATCCAAACAGTCAATCATCAATCAATAACTGTAAAAGAAAATCCACTTTCATTTGAGTGAGAAGATCTCACCTTAGCTTTTATTAGCAATCCGTTTCCATTTCAGTTTCGTTTTCTCGATTTTTAACCTGGTATAAATAATTTGTACCATTCATTAATATTCAATATAAATCGAAAAATCAACTTTTCGTTTTGATAGTTTTAATTAACCATTTTCTCCACTTAAGACCTTGTATAAAATTATAGGGTTTTATAAATATTCGAATTCACCAAACAAATAAATAAACTTTAAATTTTCAAACTAATGACTTAATTATTTAATTTAAAATCAAATTTCCCTTAATATTCGAAATTTCTTTTTAACTCGTAACAGAGATATTTTATATTTGTATTGCTTCAAATTTTTAAACGAACTTCCTATATATTTTCAAAGCTTATTTATACATATGTTTGTAAAACTAAAATCTAAATTTAAATGCTTATATAACTTTCTTGTACATATATATATTTAAACTCTAAAATTTTAAAAACTAAACAGTTAAACTGAAATTCGAAAATAATTAAATAGATTATCACATACAGAATCGAACTCATCTCACCCACGCAGATTCCAGACTAGGCCTCGCCTTCTAGCTTCGATCGCGACCCCTATGACTCCCCACGTCGTCGAACCATCCACCAGCAATCTTCATCGCGCGCCAGTTCGCGAATCGCCGCCCTGAATCCATCTCGCGATCGACATCGCAAACACCCTGCCCTGCTCGACTCGACAACGCGAGTTGGGGTTTTGATTTTCGAACAGCAGCAGTCGCCAAGCGCTGCCTACTTCCACGTGCTCGAGCACGAGTGTCTCCAGTCCCCATCTATGACGCGCGCCTCGCCCACGAATTCGCCCTTCACCCCGCGACTTCGAGTTCGCGAAAACCCACTCTCCACAACCCTCGACTGCCTCGCGGCCTCAAGCTCGAGTTTTGATTTCGTCTCTGCCCATTTGAATAAAAGAAAGAGGGGGGTTTGATTTAATTTCGTTTGAATGAGAGGGGGCTTCGGCCATTATCTGATTTTGAAATGAACGAGATGTTTAGTCGCCATTTTTCTTTCGTTTTGATTTTCGAATCTGAGAGAGGGAGAGTTCGGCATAAAAATGGAAGACGACGTGATTTATCAGAGAAAGTATGGTTTGCACGATTCCTCAACGTGATTTTAGGCAAGAATCTAGGGATGCTGTCTGAAATAAAATTTTAAATTTAAATTGAAACCGTTCAAAATTTCAATGTGTTTGCCTGTTGTATTCTCACATATCAACTCCGAAAAATACGAAATTTGAAATCCGACAATAATTCAATATTACGGACCCAATGGAACTGGTTTCGTTGAATTCCGAGACTGCGCCTCGAAACGCTATTTTTAAATATCGATACGAACGATAATTTTCAAAACTGAACAAACCGTTTTCAAATTCAATTCTGAAGCTGCTGTTATCTTCAGTGTTATCAATATAAATTTTACAAGCGTTTGAAATATTTTTCTTTAGCTTTAAATTGAAGATTCAAATTTTTATTCAACTTCAATCGATTAAATTTTATAATTTAATCGTCAGTTTCAAAGTTATATTCGGGATACAAATTAAATCATCGTTCAAATATTTAAAATTAATTAAATATTCTCAATTTAATTTGTTCAAAATTCTGGGTCGTTACAGACTTCCCTCCTTAAAAGAATTTCGTCCCGAAATTACAAGTTAGGAAAAATGGTCCTTAGCTCGTCTACTATTTTTCACAATCTAAATAGTTTTATCAATTCATCAAAACAAATCTTTCTACTAAAGATTCGTTATCATTTCTACTAACTTTCCAATTCCAATTAAAGTTTCAAACAACATTGTTTACTTCAAAGTTCTAATTTAAATTCAAATTCAAATTTTAAACTTTCAAAATTTTCTCAAAATTTTCTAACACTCGAAATTTTCGAAAAATTTCTCCAGCGTCTCCTTTACGCGGCTAATACGGCACGACTACAAAACGTCCCTACGGACTCTCAGATTTCAAAAAGAAAAAGAAAAAGCCAAGCGGCTAGACAAGAAATCATCAAAAACTCATATTATAATTCAAATACTCACCTTTTGTCGAGCAATCCGAATTATCTTCGAAATTAAAATTTCCAATTCCTTTATAACACCTGTATATCCTACTAGCCATAATATCTAGTTACATATATTCAATCCAATTTGCAAATTCCATTACAAAATTTTCAATATCAACTGCTTATATATCTTTAGCTTACTTCACTGTTGAAGTTACATATTCATATCCATTCAATTTTACATTTCTAATCTCATTTGAATTTAATTTACAATTCCAATCTAATTTGGATTCTATTAACTTCTGGATATTGAATTTATCAATTATCTTTAATTCACTACTGCTCTTTTTAGATTAGTTTTAGTTACTAATTCATTACAAATTACAATTCACTTATAAATTCAAATTCGTTTTCAACATTCAGTTTCAATTCCAATTTTATCTTCATTTATAATTATTCAATTCAATTTATTGCCTACAGATTCGAAATGAATTTTTAACATTCAATTTTATTTTCTCGCATTTGCCATTGCAAATTTATTTATTTGTTCACAAATTCTTTTATTTCAATTTGAACATTCATTTCAATCAGATTTCAAATATTCTATAAGTTATCAACTTATTCTCATTCTCATAAATATTTTTATATATATAGTATTCCAGAGTCTTTTTCAACCTTTCAAAACCATTTTTTTGAAAACAATTCAAATTATCCTTTTGAATTTCAAAAACCAAACCCAAATTTTCAAACAATTTCCATTTAAAACAACTTGGCAGCAATTTCTCTTTTGGAAACCCGAAAATGAATTCTAATGATGTGGCCATCATCATCAGGATTATTTTCCAGCGATCGAAAAGAGTTTAGAGCTTTTCATTTATTCAAAACATTTTTCAAACCTTTGAATTCCATTTTCAAATCAAAAAGATTTTTAAACTTTCCAAATCTCCAAAATTTTCAAATTCTTTTCAAAATATTTCCAAAAACTTCTCTGGAATTCCTTTTAAATTTACAAATCACATTTATAATTTACATTCTCAAATTTCATTTATATGTGAATTTATTTCTTAACTTTGAAGTTACGATTTGAATTTCTTGTTCAATTTCAATGATAATAAATTAATATCATCACCTCTAACAACCATGCAACCATATACTATAGTACTTTATAGAAAATCGCTTCTTTTCTATACAAAAATAGTTTTGAGTAAAATTATTTCATTCACCCTATTTTAAAACAATACTATGTCGTCTTGCCTCGTTTAAGTGTTTAGAAATCTTTATCGATAATATGGCGTCCCACATACCGACCAAAATTCACAAACATCTCAACGGATAAGCAAACACAATATAAAACATTTTTATATTCACTAACAAATACGCGCTCATATCTATTATTACACTCAACTCATTCTAGAGTACTACCGACTCTATCTCTAATGAGTAAAACCCAACAGAGCAGGGTTGTCGCTTAACCATATGCTCTGATACCACTTTGTCACATAACGAAATTTTCGACTTTCGAAAATTCGACATCGATACTCACTTTATCGACTGCCGAGCAATCGAGTGCCGGAAACTCCAATCAAGGTTTCAAATCTCGGATTTTGGCCAATATCTCGGGCAAATATCTCGGCTGTCTCGGGCGATATTTAAAAGACTTATAACTAACCAAGCTGCCAAATCTCGGATTTTGGCTAATATCTCGGATTTTCATCTCGGCTGATCTCGGGGAGATTTAAAACCTTGACTCCAATAGTGAGGGTTTTAAAAAGAAGAAAAAGTGGAAGAAGAAGAAAGCAGAAGGAAGAGAGTAGGAAAAGAAAAGAAGAACAACAACAGAACAAGGACAGAAACAGAAAACAATATCAGAATCTCACATATCGCAGCGGAACAATATACAATAGATAATTACTAGTCTTTTAAAACAAAGAACTATATCATTTTATACATACATCAATCATCAGAGTCAATATACAACAATGGACAGTTATATAAACTTGTCCTCATACAGAATACACAGTGGAATAAATACTATCAGATACAAATACTACGTCTCGCCATCCAGCTTATCTCCAAAGCTCCAGAATATCCAGACTATCCTGATAACATAACTCTAGGCTGCCCGTGTGGAAAATTTGTGGGCACCCAGAGTTTAGAAGGGAACAATAAACTCCGAGTCAGTCATGGTGACTGGTGTGAGATCGTAAAACAGTTATTTTATCTTTAAAATAAACAACAGAAAATTTTTAAAGTAAATTCGCAATGCTTTTGGAAAATGAAACTACCATAAGACCTCCCACCACACACACAATGCAAACGCAGACTTGGAGGAGATTTCTTCTTATGATAGTCAAAGATGCTTACTACGCAAAATCAAATCATTTTGGATATTATTATTAGTGCATAGTGGGAAACATTTCGAAAGTAGAATATTAATCTTAGCCAGCATAGGTACCATTATATTATGCCTGCTATAGCTGCCTCCTGAGGAGACAGGTTATACAATTGAAATCGTAAAGGCTCGTATTGTTTCTTTGGATTTCCAACAAATGGTCAGGCTAAGGAACTTCCTATCCACGATGGGTACGTCCCTGGAATAGACGACCCGAGAACCTAACCGGATCTCTGCCAACACAAGGCCGGGTTACCTCTGCAAAAATAGGTAACTACTGACACGCGTATGCCATCCCCCGATCGTCACCGATCTTCCCGAGGATCCCCGACTCGCAACAACCACAAAGTAATAAATTTGCAGCAACCACAGAGGTTAAGTATCTGGGCTCCATACCATGATACCACCTTTATCCAGAAGGAATGACATACACTAAGGGGCGCTACTCCCTAGAACCTTGCCGCATCCTTCCTGTTTTGACCATTTTCGGGGTGTGAGGCTCGATGAAGTCTCGTCCACAAAGCTACGCTTTCTACAAAGCCCTGCTTCGGGTCAAACAAAAATGATCAACCTATGATCACAAAGATATAAGATCAAACAAATGATCATATCGCAAATGATCAAACACTGATCATTTCACAGCAACACTCAGTATGCCACGTTACCAAATTGGGATATATCGCTGATAAATTTCAACTACATAACCTCTGAGCTCGTACGTCTCAGAGAAGGGTGTTAAGCTAAGAGAATAAATTCTCCGCCACCAACAGAAATGTATTTGAAAGAAATCAGCTCTATATCTCAAATTGTAACGTCAGACACACAATCCATATAAGTCTTTTCCGGGATCGAACAGAACCGAAGGCACTTCTCACGAAGCCCTTGCATATCCGGATAAATTTCTAATCACGTCCGGACTTCCCGTCACTAAGGGTGATAAAACCTCTAAACCGGAGATCAGCCGATGTAGAGTAACTCGACGGTAATCCTTCCGTTTTCAAAAATATCCGGTCTTCAACACCGGTTTTCGAATGCAATTCATAACGACGTATCACATATTCGGAATGGGTTATACGACCCCATGGTCCTTTCCCGGCTAACCCGAATAGTGAGCGATTATTCAAAAATGAGTGTGGCACTCAAATTCATCCAATTCACAACAAATACCATTCAGGGTAATTATTATAGTCGGTTATTTAACTATCAATAAAGATGCGCAACATCATCAGATTCCAAATAATTTTCCCAAATTATTTATCTTCCAAAATATCTTTACTAGATATAAAATTTCCACACTTCAAAAATAAACCAACGTTTATTCTTTAAAACGAATTTCCATTTCTTTTATAAATTCCATATTGAATTTATATCTTTCAAAATATCTACTGATATACGATTTTCAATCTATTTCAATATTCACTTTCAATTTATCTTTACAAAGATAAATCTCAAAAACGTTTCATTTCGTTTTGGAAAACATTGCCATACTTATTTAAAAATAAGTCAGCAATTCACAAATCCATTAATTTTCAACGTTTGAAAATATTCGATATACTTAAATCAAATTAAGTATATATTCATCCTTTAAGGAAAATATTCTTTTAACACATTTATTTGGGTCAAAACGGATGTTACGTAAAACATCGTTACGACGACCCAAAATCACTAGTATAGGGATTCGAAAATTAAGATAGATATGTAGATCCCAATACTATATAAAACATTTCCTTTCGGAAACCCTTTACTATAACAACAGTGTTATAGTCCACCATTTCCTTAAATTTCTCGAAAACGTCTATTTCAACAAGAACTGTTGAAATCTATGCTTTTGATTCATAATACATTTTAAATCTCATTTCTTTAAAATGTTTAACTTCATTTTTAATATCACTTCTTCAAAAATAAATCCATTTTATTTAATAATATATTCACTGTCCAAAATCGTGAATATAGTTCACTTAACCCAATTTCAATCATTTCTACACATTTATTTCAAAGATAATTCGCTATCCAAAATCGCGAATATATTTTCTTTAATAACCTTTTATATTAAATTTATCAAATTCAATCGATTTCGAATTTATAAAACAACGTTTATAAATTTCACCTTTTATATTTTATACAACTTCGATTTGTAAATCTCCTTTATTAACAAATTTGATCAATATTTCATTTGTAGGCAAAAATCCAATTTATAAGTAAATTTCTTATAAATCTTCTATTCTACAATTTCATTCATTTTAACTTCACAATTTATATATCTATAAATTTCATTCATTTAACTTTACAATTTATACATCTATAAATTTCATTCATTTTTAACTTCAAAATTTATAAATCTATAAATTCCATATCAATTTTCCAAATTCGTTTCAATTTGCCAATTAAATTTCTAATTGGACTTCTCACTTATTTCTTTTTAAATAAATTCCTTTTAAAGAAAATAAATTTCTTTGTCTCTTTCAATCTATTTAAAAATCCAAATTTTAATTAAATTCTTCAATTTAAAATCACTATTATACGAAATTCATTTATTTAACATTTTCACTTGATTCTGGGATTTATTCAATAAGATTATAAAAATTTACTTTTTATACTTTAAAAATTCCTTTCTTCAAAATTTCTTCAATTTCAAAAATTGATTCACTTAGAAAATTTCTACTTGAATTTCAAAAATTCAATTTCGTTAATCTTTGGAATCCAATGATATCAAACATCCATTCAGCTAAATTTTAGCTTTCGAACAATTTCCAGACATCAATATGATTAATAACATCAATAATCATTCACAGATTCATACCACAGTATAAATAAAATCAATGAAGGTGAGGGGTCCAGTTGGATCTGTGACGCCCCACCTCTATGCTCATAATAACAAAGAGTATTAAAGGAAATACTGTCTATTACTACGAAGAATAAGGCTGGATGGGAGCGACCATCCGTAATTGGCCTTACACTAACATTGGTTATCTCGATAGGAGTGGTACATTCTTTTTATTTTTCTTCTATTATTTATTTACTCCCATCGACACACCCAACACTAGTATAAAACGAACTACGACGGTTCATAATAGTTTAGGACATTAGATATAACAATAACACAGATAATATAAATGCGGAACACAGATAAAAACAAAAGTCTCAGATATATATAACTGATGTCAGTTAATACATAATTGACACTATACATATGATACAACTACAACTGTTGACTCTAGAAGTTATATATACAAGTACATTATCGACTAATATACATGAATACATATCATTCTATACAATGACACGACTACTACAAAATGACTCTGACAACTTCAGAAGATGTGAAAAGTCTTCAATCCCGAACAGCAACCCAAAGAAAGAAATCTACAACCTGAAATACTCGGGTCTGACCCGAGTATTACATTCAAAAGAAAATAATACCCAGGTCAGTCTAATTCAAACTCAGTTTATTAGTGCATATAGGCAGTAATAATTTAAATAGACGACAGTCACCATAATTCCCGTCTATCCGATTCTTTAAACAAAGAAACCGGACAACGGTCAATATAACACTTAACAGTGTTTAACAACAATCAGCGGATTTAAATTATGAACAGAGATAAATAAACAATTTATCAAATCGACTAAATCAATTTAAAACTGTCAAATCTGATAGGGCTGCAGTACACGCACGCGTGTACTGCCTCGCCACTATCGCAGGAGATACACAAAAGCTCAATGAAAGTCACAAGTGATCACAAGGTCAAACCCCGAAATCGGGTTCAACTCAAGTGAATTCAAGGACAAATCCCAACAGGGGGAAAAACTGCAAAGCGCATGCGACTGTAGACATAAGCGAATACGAAGCAACCGCCACGATGAAGCTATAGTAGCAAACAGTTGCAAAGACAAGGGCAGAATGCAACTACAAAGAAGACAGTGGCAGCAAGTGAAACAATAACAACAACAAGTGTCATCAATGAACTCAAGCCGATATACAATAAGAAGTGCACCAGTTCAATGTACACATGGGTCAAAGTCTACAAATGTACAACTGCAACCATAATGTCAAAGCAAACAAGTGAAGTTCAGGCAGAGATCAATAGGGCAGCGAGCATAAATACAACACTGTCTGTAACAATTGCTGTCTAGAAAGCAAGGACCAAGGAGTAAAATAAACAGACGGCAACTTCGACTTAAACCACTAAGAGGCCAAACAAACGAGTACGCATGTACACAATGCTAAGCGCACATGTACCCAATGCTACACCTACGACTGATACAAGTATTATCAGTTTTGTGATGCTCAAACCCAGGAACTAACAATTACACGAAAACCAAGTGACCAAAGAAAGGTGCAACTGAACATGCCTGCCACAGTGGGATGACTAAAAGTAACAAAACATGAAGACTTCAAGATACCACAATACCACTGAAATGCAGACTGCCTTACAGAGTGAAAATCAAGGTCAGACAAGTTCAAGACTGGAAACACATATATGAACTGGCTCGAGTACTCAAAAATGCAGGCTACACGAATGTACAGAGGCAATAACAAGAATGGCCAGAGTCAAGTATGCAACAGGTTATAAAACGACCAATTTGCAAACATAAGTTGCCAAACTAAATTACAACTTTGTTTTCTAAACTTTATGGGGAAATATGCACAAACATAAATACTCAAGTGTATCTGCATATTAAACATGCAAACTGAAGTTGCAGTGAGTCTACCAAAATGCTCAAGTCCAAAACACAGTACACGACAGTATAGATGTAACTCAATGCAGTCTCGACCCAAAATCAAAAAGAAACAAATGCAAATCAATATTCAAACAAATGCACTGCATCATGTATACAAGGTACGGGCACCCGTGGAACAAAATATCTCAAAATATACATAACTCATAAGCAACTACCAAGATACATGTATGAAGGCGACTGGCACACTGGAATGCAATTTATCTCACACATGATACAGTGAAGATACACACAGAAAATGTAAAGCCAAAGTCATCAGGATTTCACAAAAATAGTTCAATATCAAATAACCAGATTAAAGACAGAGCCGAGAAATCAAGGAGCAACTAAGTCAGAAAAGGTCAAAGCCGTGGTCACCCCAGAGACCAAACTCAAAACAAAGTCAACACAGTATAATTAGGCATGAAGTCGAGGTGGACTATGTCAGTGTCGTAGTTGGGGAAGCATACCAATTTATCAATCAGAGAAAATCACGAAATCAAAAATCAATTGTCACAAGTTCAAGCCGACACGTATATACAAAAATCAATATCAATCCAACCAAGAAATCATAGCATATACGAATGGCCAGAGAAAACGATGGACGAATTCAAACATAATTATACGAACTAGAAAATAGGGGTTCACACCCGGCAACTTACGAATTGAACAAGATGTGAGTAATTTAATTACTCACCTTAGCATTCGAAGCGAAGAGGATTCGATCAATCGAGGAGCTGCTACACACGATCGCAGCGATGGACATATCACGAAGCCCCAATTTGAGAACGAGACGAGCTTGCCCTAATTTCTTTTGAAGAAAAGGGGAACGAAGAAGGAAGCCGCCATTTATTTTCGTTTGTTTTCTTACGTTTAGGGTTAAAGCGAAAAATGAATGAAAAGGGGGCAGGTCGATTTATTTGTATAAGGGAACGACCTTCCTTTTGGTAATTAACCCAGCAAAGCAACTAAAGAAATATGGGCGACCATATTAAATTTTTAAAGTCTGCATATCTCCTTTACAAACTTTCAAAAGAATCTCAAATCGATTTAAACTGCAATAGCGATTAACAACGATTTAATCGTCTAATGACGAAGATAAATTAACAACAAAACCCCGGGTTGTTACAGACTCCCCTCCTTATAAAAATTGCGTCCCCGCAATTTTCCTAATCAAGATTGTCTATAACAATTTTCTTCTAACCTAAACTAGTTATGCTAGAAAAATAAGAATTGAGAACACAATTATCAAAGAAATTGCGTCCACGCAATCATAGGGAATAAATGGATAAAAGGTAACAACCAAAAGAGCATGGCAATGTCGAATGTACAAGCAAAGCAAGTGTCAGCGGGGAAGTATTAGATAAGAAATCAAAAGGTTCGACTGCTTCAAATCAAAAGAATCAACATCGTGAGAATCAGGGATCAAAATCAGACGACTAACAAAAGCAAGAACAATCGAGTTCCAGCAACTAAAAGAGAAGGAAAAACAGAGCAGAAATTCCATACAGAGCACGAATTGAATGTGAGTAAATCAAATTACTCACCTGAATCGCCAGAGAAAAAGACGAAGCTCAAATCTCAAAAGTCGCAAATATTCAATCATCAAAAACGATAATTGAATTTTCAAATCGCAATTATTTACTTATCTCAAACGATAATCAGAAGACAAAACAACTATCTGATTATCTCAAACGATAGTCAGAAACAAATATTTAATTACCAAAAACGATAATCAAATTTCTTAAATCAACAAATATTCGATTACCACAAACGATAATCAAATTTCAAATTCAACAAATATTTAATTATTAAAAGCGATAATTAAATCTCAAATCAGCACATATTTAATTATCAAAAGCGATAATTAAATCTCAAATCAACAAATATTTAATTATCTCAAGCGATAATTAAATCTAAAATCAACAAATATTTAATTATCTGAAGCGATAATTAAATCTCAAATCAACAAATATTTAATTATCTAAAGCGATAATTAAATCTCAAATCAGCAATTATTTAATTATCAAAAGCGATAATTAAATCTCAAATCAACAAATATTTAATTATCTAAAGCGATAATTAAATCTAAAATCAACAAATATTTAATTATCTGAAGCGATAATTAAATCTCAAATCAACAAATATTTAATTATCTAAAGCGATAATTAAATCTCAAATCAGCAATTATTTAATTATCAAAAGCGATAATTAAATCTCAAATCAACAAATGTTTAATTATCTCAAGCGATAATTAAATCTAAAATCAACAAATATTTAATTATCTGAAGCGATAATTAAATCTCAAATCAACAAATATTTAATTATCTAAAGCGATAATTAAATCTCAAATCAGCAATTATTTAATTATCAAAAGCGATAATTAAATCTCAAATCAACAAATATTTAATTATCTAAAGCGATAATTAAATCTAAAATCAACAAATATTTAATTATCTGAAGCGATAATTAAATCTCAAATCAACAAATATTTAATTATCTAAAGCGATAATTAAATCTCAAATCAGCAATTATTTAATTATCAAAAGCGATAATTAAATCTCAAATCAACAAATATTTAATTATCTAAAGCGATAATTAAATCTAAAATCAACAAATATTTAATTATCTGAAGCGATAATTAAATCTCAAATCAACAAATATTTAATTATCTAAAGCGATAATTAAATCTCAAATCAGCAATTATTTAATTATCAAAAGCGATAATTAAATCTCAAATCAACAAATATTTAATTATCTCAAGCGATAATTAAATCTAAAATCAACAAATATTTAATTATCTGAAGCGATAATTAAATCTCAAATCAACAAATATTTAATTATCTAAAGCGATAATTAAATCTCAAATCAGCAATTATTTAATTATCAAAAGCGATAATTAAATCTCAAATCAACAAATATTTAATTATCTAAAGCGATAATTAAATCTAAAATCAACAAATATTTAATTATCTGAAGCGATAATTAAATCTAAAATCAACAAATATTTAATTATCTGAAGCGATAATTAAATCTTAAATCAACAAATATTTAATTATCTAAAGCAATAATTAAATCTCAAATCAGCAATTATTTAATTATCAAAAGCGATAATTAAATCTCAAATCAACAAATATTTAATTATCTAAAGCGATAATTAAATCTCAAATCAACAAATATTTAATTATCTAAAGCGATAATTAAATGCAACAAATATCCGATTATCAAAAACGATAATCAAAACTCATATCAACAAATATCTAGTTATCACAAGCGATAATTAGAAACAACAAATATCTAGTTATCACAAGCGATAATTAGAAACAACAAATATCTGATTATCAAAAACGATAATCAGAACTCATATCAACAAATATCCAATTACCTGCAGATAATTGGAAGCAACAAATATCTAGAAATCAATTAAGAAGACTAGAAAATCAACATAAAAGCTTGGATCGATCCCATCAGATGGCGAGTTTTTAATTCGCCGCACGTGCATCTCAGAGTGGCCGAAGCCTACCAAGTACTCAACATAATTTTTGGCGCCCATCAGATTGACCCGGAGGTCCGCAGAGTGACCTGAAGGTCTAGTACTGGTATTTGACCCGAAGGTCCGCAGAGTGGCCCGAAAGCCCAACAAATGACCCGAAGGTCCGCAGAGTGGCCCGAAAGCCCAACAAATGACCCGAAGGTCCGCAGAGTGGCCCGAAAGCCCAACAAATGACCCGAAGGTCCTCATAGTGGCTCGAAAGCACACGAAAGCATCAAAATGTTTCAATTAACGAGTCCGGAATTAACCGAAATAGCAAACGCACATGTCCCATACCACGTGTTTTACTAAATCGTTTGATTCTCTTCATCGTTTCCTTGAAAGTGCAAAATTGTGTATTTTGTAAAAATACATTTCACATTCTCAAACGGACAAGTCCGGAATTAAGCGAATCAGTAAAAGAAAGGGGTCATAGTCCTCGATTTTGCTGAAACGTTTAAATCGCTTCCTCATTCTTTTGAAAGCGCAAACTGTTAAATTTTCTGAAAACAATTTTATTTATTTTGTAAAAATAACAATTCACATTCTCAACTGGACAAGTCCGGAGTTAAGCGAAACAGTAAAAGAAAGGGGTCATAATCCTCGATTTTGCTGAATCGTTTAAGTCGCTTTCTCATTCTTTTGAAAACGCAAACTGCTAAAATTTTATAAAACAATTTTCATTTTAAAAAGATTTTCCAATCACGTGATTAAAGCAGCAATATTAGTAACAATTTCGATAATGAAATTGTACTTCTCAAAATACCGTAAAAACGGTCACAAATCAGTATTGCGGAATAACCGCTTGAAAATCCACTTTTAAAACTTGACGGTTACTGAAGCCAAGGTGATAGTAATTTTTAAACGTCAAAATCTCATCAAAATAATTTACATCAAAATGTAATATCAGTGAATTTTCATTCATCAAAATGCCACAAAACACCGTGCTTCAAAATATAGCATTGGTGTAAAATCCCGTTATAAAATAACGGCAACAAAATACGTTTCATAACCAAGCATCGGTTCAACGTAAAATAAATGCAATAACGTGCAATTCAAATTTTTGCACGTACTACAAAATGAACAAAGAATAATTCAAATGTATCTTCAATGAGGATAATTTAAAACAGCAAAAATCTAATCAATAGATGATTAGTACCAAAGAAAGCCAGCGGAAATTTCAACAAAAATTACATATCTGCAATTTCTTCGAATCCTCAATTTGGATTCGAAGTTCTCAAAGAAACAAAATAATTACTGCTATGTAAACAACAAATGAAATTCATATCAATTTCGTATTTTGATTTTTAAATCAAAAAGATTATCAGTTGTACTCAGCGAAGACAGTTTCACTGTTTCCGCTGCGCACTCTGATAAACAGAACACAAATCAATCAAATCATCAGAACACAATTTCACTATTATTTTTAAATAAAGTAATTTAAAATTTTCATCCAAATTTCAAAACTTTAGTTTTGACTCAAGCACAAATAAAACATCGACCAATAGTTGTAACATATGTTCCATCCAAGTTATGTTTTATATTATGTCCATAAACCCCAAGCTCTGATACCAACTGTGACGCCCCACCTCTATGCTCATAATAACAAAGAGTATTAAAGGAAATACTGTCTATTACTACGAAGAATAAGGCTGGATGGGAGCGACCATCCGTAATTGGCCTTACACTAACATTGGTTATCTCGATAGGAGTGGTACATTCTTTTTATTTTTCTTCTATTATTTATTTACTCCCATCGACACACCCAACACTAGTATAAAACGAACTACGACGGTTCATAATAGTTTAAGACATTAGATATAACAATAACACAGATAATATAAATGCGAAACACAGATAAAAACAAAAGTCTCAGATATATATAACTGATGTCAGTTAATACATAGTTGACACTATACATATGATACAACTACAACTGTCGACTCTAGAAGTTATATATACAAGTACATTATCGACTAATATACATGAATACATATCATTCTATACAATGACACGACTACTACAAAATGACTCTGACAACTTCAGAAGATGTGAAAAGTCTTCAATCCCGAACAGCAACCCAAAGAAAGAAATCTACAACCTGAAATACTCGGGTCTGACCCGAGTATTACATTCAAAAGAAAATAATACCCAGGTCAGTCTAATTCAAACTCAGTTTATTAGTGCATATAGGCAGTAATAATTTAAATAGACGACAGTCACCATAATTCCCGTCTATCCGATTCTTTAAACAAAGAAACCGGACAACGGTCAATATAACACTTAACAGTGTTTAACAACAATCAGCAGATTTAAATTATGAACAGAGATAAATAAACAATTTATCAAATCGACTAAATCAATTTAAAACTGTCAAATCTGATAGGGCTGCAGTACACGCATGCGTGTACTGCCTCGCCACTATCGCAGGAGATACACAAAAGCTCAATGAAAGTCACAAGTGATCACAAGGTCAAACCCCGAAATCGGGTTCAACTCAAGTGAATTCAAGGACAAATCCCAACAGGGGGAAAAACTGCAAAGCGCATGCGACTGCAGACATAAGCGAATATGAAGCAACCGCCACGATGAAGCTATAGTAGCAAACAGTTGCAAAGACAAGGGCAGAATGCAACTACAAAGAAGACAGTGGCAGCAAGTGAAACAATAACAACAACAAGTGTCATCAATGAACTCAAGCCGATATACAATAAGAAGTGCACCAGTTCAATGTACACATGGGTCAAAGTCTACAAATGTACAACTGCAACCATAATGTCAAAGCAAACAAGTGAAGTTCAGGCAGAGATCAATAGGGCAGCGAGCATAAATACAACACTGTCTGTAACAATTGCTGTCTAGAAAGCAAGGACCAAGGAGTAAAATAAACAGACGGCAACTTCGACTTAAACCACTAAGAGGCCAAACAAACGAGTACGCATGTACACAATGCTAAGCGCACATGTACCCAATGCTACACCTACGACTGATACAAGTATTATCAGTTTTGTGATGCTCAAACCCAGGAACTAACAATTACACGAAAACCAAGTGACCAAAGAAAGGTGCAACTGAACATGCCTGCCACAGTGGGATGACTAAAAGTAACAAAACATGAAGACTTCAAGATACCACAATACCACTGAAATGCAGACTGCCTTACAGAGTGAAAATCAAGGTCAGACAAGTTCAAGACTGGAAACACATATATGAACTGGCTCGAGTACTCAAAAATGCAGGCTACACGAATGTACAGAGGCAATAACAAGAATGGCCAGAGTCAAGTATGCAACAGGTTATAAAACGACCAATTTGCAAACATAAGTTGCCAAACTAAATTACAACTTTGTTTTCTAAACTTTATGGGGAAATATGCACAAACATAAATACTCAAGTGTATCTGCATATTAAACATGCAAACTGAAGTTGCAGTGAGTCTACCAAAATGCTCAAGTCCAAAACACAGTACACGACAGTATAGATGTAACTCAATGCAGTCTCGACCCAAAATCAAAAAGAAACAAATGCAACTCAATATTCAAACAAATGCACTGCATCATGTATACAAGGTACGGGCACCCGTGGAACAAAATATCTCAAAATATACATAACTCATAAGCAACTACCAAGATACATGTATGAAGGCGACTGGCACACTGGAATGCAATTTATCTCACACATGATACAGTGAAGATACACACAGAAAATGTAAAGCCAAAGTCATCAGGATTTCACAAAAATAGTTCAATATCAAATAACCAGATTAAAGACAGAGCCGAGAAATCAAGGAGCAACTAAGTCAGAAAAGGTCAAAGCCGTGGTCACCCCAGAGACCAAACTCAAAACAAAGTCAACACAGTATAATTAGGCATGAAGTCGAGGTGGACTATGTCAGTGTCGTAGTCGGGGAAGCATACCAATTTATCAATCAGAGAAAATCACGAAATCAAAAATCAATTGTCACAAGTTCAAGCCGACACGTATATACAAAAATCAATATCAATCCAACCAAGAAATCATAGCATATACGAATGGCCAGAGAAAACGATGGACGAATTCAAACATAATTATACAAACTAGAAAACAGGGGTTCACACCTGGCAACTTACGAATTGAACAAGATGTGAGTAATTTAATTACTCACCTTAGCATTCGAAGCGAAGAGGATTCGATCAATCGAGGAGCTGCTACACACGATCGCAACGATGGACATATCACGAAGCCCCAATTTGAGAACGAGACGAGCTTGCCCTAATTTCTTTTGAAGAAAAGGGGAACGAAGAAGGAAGCCGCCATTTATTTTCGTTTGTTTTCTTACGTTTAGGGTTAAAGCGAAAAATGAATGAAAAGGGGGCAGGTCGATTTATTTGTATAAGGGAACGACCTTCCTTTTGGTAATTAACCCAGCAAAGCAACTAAAGAAATATGGGCGACCATATTAAATTTTTAAAGTCTGCATATCTCCTTTACAAACTTTCAAAAGAATCTCAAATCGATTTAAACTTCAATAGCGATTAACAACGATTTAATCGTCTAATGACGAAGATAAATTAACAACAAAACCCCGGGTTGTTACAGGATCCCTCCAACCTGTTTCCCTGCATCCAAAGACGTTAGCACAATACCAATTCCGCTCCAGTACGGAATTATCGCGGTATATGGGTTTTATAAAAATCCGCTTACTAACGGCGCAATAGGGTCTCATCCGCTATACGAGGCGGGAATCATCAATCCAATATATACATATGCCAATATGTATATATTGCTACATATATATAGATATATCCTACTACATCTAATATCACATCCAAACAGTCAATCATCAATCAATAACTGTAAAAGAAAATCCACTTTCATTTGAGTGAGAAGATCTCACCTTAGCTTTTATTAGCAATCCGTTTCCATTTCAGTTTCGTTTTCTCGATTTTTAACCTGGTATAAATAATTTGTACCATTCATTAATATTCAATATAAATCGAAAAATCAACTTTTCGTTTTGATAGTTTTAATTAACCATTTTATCCATTTAAGACCTTGTATAAAATTATAGGGTTTTATAAATATTCGAATTCACCAAACAAATAAATAAACTTTAAATTTTCAAACTAATGACTTAATTATTTAATTTAAAATCAAATTTCCCTTAATATTCGAAATTTCTTTTTAACTCGTAACAGAGATATTTTATATTTGTATTGCTTCAAATTTTTAAACGAACTTCCTATATATTTTCAAAGCTTATTTATACATATGTTTGTAAAACTAAAATCTAAATTTAAATGCTTATATAACTTTCTTGTACATATATATATTTAAACTCTAGAATTTTAAAAACTAAACAGTTAAACTGAAATTCGAAAATAATTAAATAGATTATCACATACAAAATCGAACTCATCTCACCCACGTAGATTCCAGACTAGGCCTCGCCTTCTAGCTTCGATCGCGACCCCTATGACTCCCCACGTCGTCGAACCATCCACCAGCAATCTTCATCGCGCGCCAGTTCGCGAATCGCCGCCCTGAATCCATCTCGCGATCGACATCGCAAACACCCTGCCCTGCTCGACTCGACAACACGAGTTGGGGTTTTGATTTTCGAACAGCAGTAGTCGCCAAGCGCTGCCTACTTCCACGTGCTCGAGCACGAGTGTCTCCAGTCCCCATCTATGACGCGCGCCTCGCCCACGAATTCGCCCTTCACCCCGCGACTTCGAGTTCGCGAAAACCCACTCTCCACAACCCTGGACTGCCTCGCGGCCTCAAGCTCGAGTTTTGATTTCGTCTCTGCCCATTTGAATAAAAGAAAGAGGGTGGTTCGATTTAATTTCGTTTGAATGAGAGGGGGCTTCGGCCATTATCTGATTTTGAAATGAACGAGATGTTTAGTCGCCATTTTTCTTTCGTTTTGATTTTCGAATCAGAGAGAGGGAGAGTTCGGCATAAAAATGGAAGACGACGTGATTTATCAGAGAAAGTATGGTTTGCACGATTCCTCAACGTGATTTTAGGCAAGAATCTAGGGATGCTGTCTGAAATAAAATTTTAAATTTAAATTGAAACCGTTCAAAATTTCAATGAGTTTGCCTGTCGTATTCTCACATATCAACTCCGAAAAATACGAAATTTGAAATCCGACAATAATTCAATATTACGGACCCAATGGAACTGGTTTCGTTGAATTCCAAGACTGCGCCTCGAAACGCTATTTTTAAATATCGATACGAACGATAATTTTCAAAACTGAACAAACCATTTTCAAATTCAATTCTGAAGCTGTTGTTATCTTCAGTGTTATCAATATAAATTTTACAAGCGTTTGAAATATTTTTCTTTAGCTTTAAATTGAAGATTCAAATTTTTATTCAACTTCAATCGATTAAATTTTATAATTTAATCGTCAGTTTCAAAGTTATATTCGGGATACAAATTAAATCATCGTTCAAATATTTAAAATTAATTAAATATTCTCAATTTAATTTGTTCAAAATTCTGGGTCGTTATAGAATCCATAAATCGAACACAGCATGCAAACCAAATTATATATAGATGTGAGTTAAACTAACTCACCTTAACCCATTTCTTACTTAAATTGACCATTTTTTCTTAAGCTTGGATTTAGTAACACCATAAGATCATTACAGCCACAAGTGAACTTCATCATCGTAGCCAGTGGCCTACCTCCACCACCTCGAACCTTTTGCACCCCCTCATTTTCCCTGTATTTTCATGCCATCCTTCAAGGTAACCACCTCCATTGATAGCTCTCCTTGACGTTGCATCTACACGTGACCTCCCGCCATGTTAGCATTACCAACTAACAGCCATAAACCATGCACGATGTATAAATTTTTCCCTTTGTATTATTTTTCCTCCTAAGATGTGTCAAATTTGATGTGGGAATTTTTAGGGCAAATAATGAGAGGCAGATGAGTGGAGTCAGTTCAGAAAAGAGAGGTCGGATTGAGATTTCATTAAAGCAAAAGAAGGGTGAGATACTATATTTTTAGATGGGCTTGGTTCGATTATGAGCTTGTATTTAACTTTTATTTTACCTATTATTATTTTTATTTTATGTTTACTTTCTTTTGAAAAATCATTTTATTTACCTGTAAATATATTTCAATGTAATTTAAACTAATTTACACTTCCTTTTACACAATATATTTCAATACCCGTACAATTTCGTTCAATTCAATGCTTGTTTATTTTTATTTAATTATTCTTTGTATTAAAATAAAGTAAATTTATTTTCCAAATATTTCAATGATATAAAAATTAAATAAACTTTAAAATATTTTATATCTATTAAAACATTTATTCGGTTTCAAAATATTATCCGAAAATTATTTACCAATTAATTTGGTTTATTAAAACAAAATGTTTTGTTAAATAAGCTTTAACTAAGTAAAAAAATTTCAAAATAATAATTGTCAAAAATCAAATTTGAATATTTTAATTTGATTAATTTATTATTACGGTGTAGAAAGTAGGGTTGTTACAGACCTCCCCCTTATTAAAATTGCGTCCACACAATTTCTTATGGGGGAAACGTCATATACAACTCATACACTTAACATTTATTCATATTCTACATTGTTCAATTAAGCTTAAACTTACTCAATCCTCTATATGGCTCTTTATTTAGTTTATCTTATTGTATGCTAAAATTTAAATAGACTAATTCGATGGCATTCTATTTTTGCTTACAATTTTTTTTATGAAATCTTTCTAGATGTCAGATTTTTCAAAATATTTTGGCAGAGTCTCCTTTATACCAAGAGCGTTCAGAAAAATCACAACATAATAAAATCACAATATATAAACATCTAAATTAATGGGGAATCCCGCAAAATGGGAAATAATATAGTATCAAACATATTTCGATATAGCGTAAAAATGTACCTTTATTTAACATTTTGAAGCGAGCTATCATGTTTTTTATGTAAGCAAAAGAGAGCTAACGTCGCCAATTAGTCAAAATATGATTCAAGAGCATCTATTCTCAACTCAAGTTTAAATATTAGTCGCATACAAAGAGATGTTTGAAGCATGCATTCATTTAATAGATAAACAATATAATATTCTTGTTTAGGAAAATTTCCAATAAAGATTTCAAGGGTCAAAACACAAAATTTGGTAACGGTTTCAAAGAGGGGATTGTTGAATAATGTGTTAGATTTCCAAAACAACTTTTAGATTGCAAAAATGTGGAGTCAACATGGGTTATGGTGGTTTTTCTAAAGGTAGAAAAATCTGGTTTTGCAATATAAGCACAGTCCCACTTAAGAATTCAACTTTTTTAGCCTAGAAAACGTTAAAATTTTGTCATACTCTAAAATCAAAAGTTGTTTCATATGCCATTAGCTTTCAAAAAAGTTCAAGATCATCGAAATGAGACAAATCTTTTGAAAGTTATGACCAAATAAATTCAGCATCGTTTTGAATAATTTCCGTTTTAGGACAACGAGGTTACTTCCTCTTTAACTCATGTTTTAACCTTAGCAACCTTTCTATTTTACATTGCACTAAAAAGAAAAATTGTTCTTTAAAGACATAGCTTTATACTGAATTTATAATTGCCAAAAACGGATTAATAGTTTGAGATTTATAATTAAAACAAACCATTGTTTTAACTTAAACATTTCCTATGTTTATCAAAATTCTTTCATTTTTTCCAAATAAAATTTCACAAAAACAACTTTAACTGTTCAATAAAATGATTAACATTAAAGTTGTTACTTTTAATAATAGATTTCCAATGACATAAAAATTTATGAAATCTTAATCTACGCTTTTGAGAAGACGGGTATTGTTTTTTTTCAAATACCAAGAAGCGAAAATTTTAGTTTCTTGCAAGAACAATTTTAAACTCAAGGCTTTTTGATAACAATATGAATTGATCCCATGACCTAAATGTGGCATCATAGTGTCATGTTCCAATTGGCTTTTATTATTGCTCTTACTTATCATGACTAGATAATTAGTTGTATTCATCCATAATCACATATATAATTAATAGTAAGTCACTTTGTGTAATTTATTAATATCAAAATCATATTTTTTGGAAAAGAGAAGAAAAACAAATATGAAAACTATTCATAATGCACGCAAGCACACATATTCAACTGGTGAAAATATGAAAATTCAGAAAAACGTTATCTTAGCTTACTTTTTAGCTAATTTATATGAAATGCAACCTTTTTTCCTTTTATACATATATGTGTTTGTGTAAGTGTGTGTGTCCCGAAGCATCCGATGGATTTAAATTTCTTTTCCAAGGATCAAATACTTCACAATGATTTCAAAAATGATAAAATTTTACTTTTGAAATTATTAAACATTACTTGAATTATTATTTTAAATCATTCTAAAATCTTTGCCAACTTATTAATCGCTTTTAAGATTGAAATTTTACTTCATCTTTTTTTTTCACAATCTCCTTTCATTCAAACTATAAATTTCAATCATTTTCTTCAAATCTATTGCTACATATTTGAAAAGCTTACCTTTCAAATTCATTTGTCAGCACTTGTATAAAATATCTCTTTATTAACTCATAGACATACAAACATACACACACACACACACACATATTGTAACATCCCGCCTTTTTTGGACGCTTTAAGCAGACACACATGCCGACTCAAACCATACAGAAGGGCGGATTGTTATTGGGGTGATTAAGAAAATGAGAAAGAAATAAAATAAATACAGAATCTCGCAGTGGAATGAAAAAATATAATAATCAAATAATAGTTCATGAAGTTGTTTACAAAAACATTTGATTATACTTATACAATACAAAATCAGAGTTACACATATCATAGAAAAAAAAATAATGCAGCGGAACAGTATGAATGCAGTGGAATAAATATAGTAAATAATAGTAGTATAAATCTTCGTCTTTGTCCTCCTGAAATAAGGTCTTCAAACCTTGAAATGCTCAGGCTGACCCGAGCGAATTGAAAAGACAAAACACTCGAGTCAGAACTAAAAGATCTTATGTAAATCAAATCAACGATAAAAAATATGAGTGTAAATGGCGTCGGGATGTTTATGGGGTTCGGCATCTCCTATCCAATGCCCAACGTGAGTGCAGTAACTTAAGAGATGTTCGGGATTCACATCTCCTAAGGATCCGTTAAACTATCTACTATGTAATACAATACGCTATCATAATATGTCTACAGTAATAAAAACTATTAAAATAGCGTTAAGGCGTTACATTTTCCCCTTTAATACATTTTTATTTCCCATAGTCTATACAGTACCATAATCCCGCCCATACTGGACGTCGTTCAGAGGGCACTCCATAGGTATGGTACAAACCAAACTCGTAGAAGGCGCGTTAGGGTAGGTGACACGGCACAACTAGGCAATGCTAGGGTAGATATACCAATTACACTTCCGGACCGGTGGTAATGCATAGCAGCTACTACCGCCCACCTCGGAACACACTCCCGAATAAAGAAATCGACGGTGGCCACCAAATAAATCGCAAAGTCAGAATATACTATCGATGGAATGTGCCCGATCGGAGGAATGAGCTCACTTAGCCCATCAATTGCTCCTGTTTTAGCCACCTTAAGCTAACTCATGGGAGTCAGGTCCACGTATATACCTTTAGGATCGTCGCCACCATCCTACTTCATTCTGGAATCTCCACCGTGTACATAGTTGTCAAAGTGGTTTTCAGTATCGACAGAGAGTATGACAATATCCGATCCTGGTCTCTTTAACAACCAATCGCTTATTACACACCGGATGGTTCTTTTACATTTCCAAAACCATTTCATAATTGATATCAAAATATCATATTCAATTCAAATTATATCATTTTCGAAATCATTACTTATCTTCCGAAATTATACCGCATTGAAATCATAGTTCGAAATTATATTTCCTTTCAAAAGTCATATTTCCAAAATAGGCTAAACTCTCATTTCAAAATTATCATATTAAACCAAATATGCTATTTAGATCCCAACTTAGGTTATAATGTCTGTAACAACCCGGGGTTTTACCCCAGTTAGTTATCGTCATTAGACGATTAAAATTGCTAACAAATTACTATTGGAATTTTTAATCGAGTTGAAATTCTTTGAAAAATTGGTTGTTAATGGCTATTTGGAGTTTTTAAATTTGGTTGTGATTCTTTAATAATTTGATTAAGGAATTATGTGGGCTTTACATGTGTTGAATCTTGGCCCACATTTTCTTTATACTTGGTGCCGTGATTATCAAAGGCAAACCGATTCCCCATTATTCATTTTTCATAACCCTAACAAAACATACGAAAGAATATAAATGGCGGCTCTCGTTTTCATTCGTTCCTCTTCCTTCAGAAATTAGGGTTTTGGGTGATTTCGAAGTCGCCACTTATATTGATGGTGGGTGCTTCGATTGCTTCTTCAATCGATTCGTTCGTGGCAGCTTCATCCAAAGCGAGTTCGAGGTTGCATGAATCGGCTTCGACGCTTAACTGTTGGATTTGAGTTCTTCGACAAAGGTGAGTGATTTTATTCACTCACATCTAGTTCAAAATTCACTTGACTTTGTTTAGGCGATTACATGACTTGATAATGTTTTCGGCCATTTGATTTCATGGAACTGTATTTGATGATTTCTGACTTGATTTTGATTTGGTTCGATTTCTTGTTTTTGGTATCATGGCACTGTTTCGTATGGGTGTTGATGACGTTTATTTGTTCGACTCTTGGTTGGCTTCGGCTTTGACTCGTATTCGATCTTTGATTTCTTGGCTTGAGTTTGTGACGTTTGACTTTGTCGAATTTGTATATTTTTGACTTGATTCCGCGGCATTGATTCCTGACTTGGTTATCACGGTATTGATTTCGAACTTGATTGGTTTCGTGAATATCTCTTGCGCTTGTTGACAGTGATAATCTTTGACTTGTTCACTTTGTAATTCCAGCTTCATTGACGAGGCTTGAATTTCTGGCCCCTGAGTACTTCGGCTCTGGCCATCTTTGTATCAGTGATTGTCTTGGTTTCTCTTATACTTTGGTGAAGTGATTATTGTCTCTGTACAATTGTTGCTTCCCTGACCTGTGCACATTGTTGCCTTAATTCTGGCCATTCTTTGGTCAAAACTGGTCATTTTGTATTCATTTGGAATTGTGTTTTTATCATGTCTTTTGGGATATTGGTCGAGTTCATTTGTTTCAGTGTCATGTGTAATTGTGCACTCTGGTTTGTATGTTTTGTACTTAGTGGAGTTCATTTGTTTCAGTGTCATGTGTAATTGTGCATTTTGGTTTGTATGTTTTGTACTTGGTGGAGTTCATTTGCATTGTGCACTTGCGTAAGTTGTGTCACTGCATTTGAAATCTGTTCTTCATTATTGAGGCTGGTGTAGTTGTCATATATGCAGCTGCTTTGATTCGACCAGCTCACTGTTGGGTTTGCATTTTGTACCACTAGTGTTCATGTAGCTCATTTTGCATTCATATTGTTCTTTATGTATCACTATATATGCTGTTTACTTTGTTATCGAGTTGCTTTATAAGACTGCACTTGATTTTAGTAGGGTTTTGACCCTGCATATACACTTTGATGTTGCCTTGCATACATGTTCATCATGTATTTTACTGTATTGGTTCGTGTATATATATGTAGTTTCACACTTTGTGTCATATGGACTTGAGAGCGGGTTCAATCAGCTAGCTCGAGTTGCTTTGGGTTTCTGGTATTTGGTTTCCTGCTCTTTGATCAATTTGGATTTGCCATGTTGCGACAATTTTGGTTGTTGTCATTCTGTGGTTGCTGTTAACATGTATCAATGGTTCATGTTGCAGTAATACTCTTTTCATTCTGGTTCACTTCGAATTGATCTCGAGTTGGTGCCAGTTGTTTTTGATTCATTTATATCGTTACTGCATATATCTATGTAGTTGAACACCTGCTGTTTTGTAAATTCATTTATCCTTGTAGCCTTGTTCTGTCCACTGTTCTAGTCGAGTGACTTTGGGGACAATGTTGTTTCACTATTTTGGTTACTTGTACATTGAGTTGAATCCAGCTTAAACGCTCGGGTTTGACCTTGTGCTCATGTTGTGAACTTTCATTGAGCTTTTGTGTATTTCATCACTGTAGCGGCGAGGCAGTGCACGCGTGCGTGTACTGCAGCCCTATCAGTATTGATGTTTTAAGTGGTATTTCAATTGCTTGAATTGTTTTGTGTGTTCAATTCAATATTTTGAAATTGTATTCTGATTTGGTTTTATTTGATCATTTTGTCATTTTCTAATTATCTATAGATAATTAGAGTATGAGTTTATAATTATTTATTTAATAATTGGATTTTGTTGTTAATTGCTGTTTAGGCAATTCTGTGGTTTTCATATTGTCTTCATCGAAAATTGTTTTTATTTATCCTTGTTGATGATTTGAATTTGCTGATTTGTTGTTTAACACTGTTTCGTGTTATATCTACCGTTATCCGACATATTGAAGAGTTGGATATACGAGATTTATTGTGACTGTCGTCTATTTGATTATTAAATTATTATTGCTTCCGTGCATTAATAACTGAGTTTGAATTAGACTGACCCGGGTATTATTTTCTTTTGAATTTAATACTCGGGTCAGACCGAATTATTATAGGTTGTAGATATCTTGCTTTGGGTTGCTGCTTGAGCTATGAAGTCTCTTCATATCTTTTGGAGTAGTCGTCATTTTGTAGTAGTCAGTGTATCTGATCTAGGTTGATATGTATTCATGTATATTATTCGATAATGTACTTGTATATATAACTTCCAGAGTCGACAGTTGTAGTTGTATCATATGTATTGTATCAAATGTATTGTAATTGCCTTCAGTTATATATATATGAGATTTGATATTAGCTGTGTTCCGCATTTAGCTTACCTGTGTCATTATTTTATATATACTGTCTTAAACTATTATGAACCATCGTAGTTCGTTTTATACTGGAATTGGGTATGTCGATGGGAGTAATAACCAGAGATGAAAATAAATATACCACTCCTATCGAGGTAACCAATACTAGTGTAAGGCCTAACTACGGACGGCCGCTCCTATCCAGCCTTATTCTTCGTAATAACAGACAGTATTTCTTTTAATACTCTTTGTTATTGTGAGCATAGAGGTGGGGCGCCACAGTTGGTATTAGAGCGAGGGGTTTATGGACATAATATAAAACATAACTTAGATGGAACATGTGTTACAACTATTTGTTGATGTTTTTATTTGTGCTTTGAGTCAAAACTAAAGTTTTGAAATTATGATGAAATTTTTAAATACCTTATTTAAAAATAAAAGTGAAATTGTGTTTTGATGATTGAGTAATTTGTGTTCTGTTTATTAGAGTGCGCAGCGGAAACAGTGACTGTCTTCGCTGAGTACAGCTGGTAACATTTTTGATTTAAAAATCAGAATATGAAAATGAAATTAGTTTCATTATGTTGTTTAACCAGTGGTCTTGATTTTGTTGAGATTTTTGCTGGTTTTCTTTTTTGCTAATCACATATTGATTAGATTTTTGCTGTTTCAAATATATCTTCATTGAAGGTATAATCGAGTGATTTCTTTGCTCATCTTTTGGTGTGCGTGCAAATATGAGTTGCACGTTACTGCATTGATATTACGTTGAACCGATATTTGGTTTAAACGTATTTTGTTGCCGTTATTTTTATAACGGGATTTTGACACCGATGTTAAATTTTTGAAGCACGGTGTTTTGTTGACATTTTTTAAATGAAAATTCACTGGTATTATATTTTGATGCGAATTATTTTGATGAGATTTTGACGTATAAAAAAAATTACTGTCGCTTTGACTTCAGTAACCGTCAAATTTTAAAGTGGATTTTCAAGCGGTTTTTCCGCAATGCTGATTTGATATCTGTTTTTACGGTGTTTTGAGAAGTGTGATTTCCTTATCGAAATTGCTACAGATGTTGCTGTTTTAATCACGTGTTCTGAAAATTATTTTAAAATTTTTACAGTTTGCGCTTTCAAAAGAATAAGGAAGCGATTTAAACGCTTCAGCAAAATTGAGGACTATGAACCCTCACTTTTACTGTTTCGCTTAATTTTGGACTTGTCCGTTTGAGAACGTAAAATGTTATTTATTTAAAATACAAAATTTTACAGTTTGCGCTTTCAAAAGAATGAGGAAGCGATTTAAACGCTTTAGCAAAATTGAGGACTATGAACCCTCACTTTTACTGTTTCGCTTAATTCCGGACTTGTCCGTTTGAGAACGTAAAATGTTAATTATTTAAAATACACAATTTTGCACTTTCAAGGAAACGATGAAGAGATTTAAACGATTTAGTAAAACACGTGGTATGGGACATGTGCGTTCACTATTTCGGTTAATTCCGGACTCATTAATTGAAATATTTGCTGTTTTGATGATTTTGATGATTTTGTGTGCTTTCGAGCCACTATGTTGGACCTTCGGGTCATATGTTGGACCTTCGGGTCATATGATGGACCTTCGGGTCAAATACCAGTACTAGACCTTCGGGTCACTCTGCGGACCTTCGGGTCATTTGTTGGGCGCCAAAATTATGATGACAGTACTTGGTAGGCTTCGGCCATATGTTGTTGCACGTGCGGCGTAGCTTAGACTCGCCATCTGCTAGGATCGATCCACCTTTTATGTTGATTTTCTAGTCATCTTAATTGATTTCTAGATATTTGTTGTTTCTAATTATCTACAAGTAATTAGATATTTGCTGATTTGAGTTTTAATTATCTTTGTTGATAATTAGATAATTGTGTTTTCTGATTATCAATTTTGATAATTGGATATTTGTTATTTCTGATTATCGTTTTTGATAATTGGATATTTGTTGTCTCTGATTATCGTTTTTGATAATTAGATATTTGTTGATTTGAGATTTCTGATTATCGTTTTTGATAATTAGATATTTGTTGATTTGAGATTTCTAATTATCGTTTTTGATAATTAGATATTTGTTGATTTGAGATTTCTGATTATCATTTCTGATAATTAGATATTTGTTGATTTGAGTTTTCTGATTATCGTTTTTGATAATTGGATATTTGTTGTTTCTGATTATCGTTTTTGATAATTGGATATTTGTTGTTTCTGATTATCGTTTTTGATAATTGGATATTTGTTGATTTGAGATTTCTGATTATCGTTTTTGATAATTAGATATTTGTTGATTTGAGATTTCTGATTATCGTTTTTGATAATTAAATATTTGTTGATTTGAGTTTTCTAATTATCAGTTTTGATAATTGGATATTTGTTGTTTCTGATTATCGTTTTTGATAATTGGATATTTGTTGTTTTTGATTATAGTTTTTGATAATTGGATATTTGTTGATTTGAGATTTCTGATTATCGTTTTTGATAATTAGATATTTGTTGATTTGAGATTTCTGATTATCATTTGTGATAATTAGATATTTGTTGATTTGAGATTTCTGATTATCGTGTTTGATAATTAGATATTTGTTGATTTGAGATTTCTGATTATATTTTTTGATAATTAGATATTTGCTGATTTGAGTTCTAATTATCTTTGTTGATAATTAGATAATTGTGTTTTCTGATTATCATTTTTGATAATTGGATATTTGTTGTTTTTTATTATCGTTTTTGATAATTGGATATTTGTTGTCTCTGATTATCGTTTTTGATAATTAGATATTTGTTGATTTGAGATTTCTGATTATCGTTTTTGATAATTAGATATTTGTTGATTTGAGATTTCTGATTATTATTTGTGATAATTAGATATTTGTTGATTTGAGATTTCTGATTATCGTTTTTGATAATTAGATATTTGTTGATTTGAGTTTTCTGATTATCGTTTTTGATAATTGGATATTTGTTGTTTCTGATTATCGTTTTTGATAATTGGATATTTGTTGTTTCTGATTATCATTTTTGATAATTGGATATTTGTTGATTTGAGATTTCTGATTATCGTTTTTGATAATTAGATATTTGTTGATTTGAGTTTTCTGATTATCGTTTTTGATAATTGGATATTTGTTGTTTCTGAATATTGTTTTTGATAATTGGATATTTGTTGTTTCTGATTATCGTTTTTGATAATTGGATATTTGTTGTTTTTTATTATCGTTTTTGATAATTGGATATTTGTTGATTTGAGATTTCTGATTATCGTTATTGATAATTAGATACTTGTTGATTTGAGATTTCTGATTATCATTTGTGATAATTAGATATTTTTTGATTTGAGATTTCTGATTATCGTTTTTTATAATTAGATATTTTTTGATTTGAGATTTCTGATTATCGTTTTTGATAATTAGATATTTGCTAATTTGAGTTCTAATTATCTTTGTTGATAATTAGATAATTGTGTTTTCTGATTATCATTTTTGATAATTGGATATTTGTTATTTCTGATTATCGTTTTTGATAATTCGATATTTGTTGTCTCTGATTATCGTTTTTGATAATTAGATATTTGTTGATTTGAGATTTCTGATTATCGTTTTTGATAATTAGATATTTGTTGAATTGAGATTTCTGATTATCGTTTTTGATAATTAGGTATTTGTTGATTTGAGATTTCTGATTATCATTTGTGATAATTAGATATTTGTTGATTTGAGATTTCTAATTATCATTTTTGATAATTAGATATTTGTTGATTTGAGTTTTCGGATTATCGTTTTTGATAATTGGATATTTGTTGTTTTTTATTATCGTTTTTGATAATTGGATATTTGTTGTTTCTGATTATCGTTTTTGATAATTGGATATTTGTTGATTTGAGATTTCTGATTATCGTTTTTGATAATTAGATATTTGTTGATTTGAGTTTTCTGATTATCGTTTTTGATAATTGGATATTTGTTGTTTCTGATTATCGTTTTTGGTAATTGGATATTTTTTGTTTCTGATTATCGTTTTTGATAATTGGATATTTGTTGATTTGAGATTTCTGATTATCGTTTTTGATAATTGGATATTTGTTGATTTGAGATTTCTGATTATCGTTTTTGATAATTAGATATTTGTTGATTTGAGATTTCTGATTATCGTTTGTGATAATTAGATATTTGTTGATATGAGATTTCTGATTATCGTTTTTGATAATTAGATATTTGTTGATTTGAGATTTCTGATTATCGTTTTTGATAATTAGATATTTGTTGATTTCAGTTTTCTGATTATCGTTTTGGGTAATTAGATATCTGCGGTTTTGCAATTTGTGATTTGTGTTTTCTAATTATCTTTGTTGATAATTAGATTTTGCTGTTTTCTAATTATCGTATCGATAATTAGATATTGCTGTTTTGTGATTTCTATATCCTAATTACCTAATTGATAATTGAATATTGCTAATAATTACATTTGTTTAGTTTTGTTGTTTCTGATTATCTATTTGATAGTTAGATTTTGTTGAAAATTTGTGAATTTCTTTTATGAAGTTAAAAGATTTCTTTGGTGTTTGTATTTTTGACCTTTATTTTTCTAGCTTAACCAGTTTATGTTAGAAAAATAATTGTTAGTGACGACTTTAATTATGAAAATTGCGGGGACGCAATTTTTATAAGGAGGGAAGTCTGTAACAACCCGGGGTTTTACCCCAGTTAGTTATCGTCATTAGACGATTAAAATTTCTAACAAATTGCTATTGGAATTTTTAATCGAGTTGAAATTCTTTGAAAAATTGGTTGTTAATGGCTATTTGGAGTTTTTAAATTTGGTTGTGATTCTTTAATAATTTGATTAAGGAATTATGTGGGCTTTACATGTGTTGAATCTTGGCCCACATTTTCTTTATACTTGGTGCCGTGATTATCAAAGGCAAACCGATTCCCAATTATTCATTTTTCACAACCCTAACAAAACATATGAAAGAATATAAATGGCGGCTCTCGTTTTCTTTCATTCCTCTTCCTTCAGAATTTAGGGTTTTGGTGATTTCGAAGTCGCCACTTATATTGATGGTGGGTGCTTCGATTGCTTCTTCAATCGATTCGTTCATGGCAGCTTCATCCAAAGCGAGTTCGAGGTTGCGTGAATCAGCTTCGATGCTGAACTGTTGGATTTGAGTTCTTCGACAAAGGTGAGTGATTTTATTCACTCACATCTAGTTCAAAAATCACTTGACTTTGTTTAGGCGATTACATGACTTGATAATGTTTTCGGCCATTTGATTTCATGGAATTGTATTTGATGATTTCTGACTTGATTTTGATTTGGTTCGATTTCTTGTTTTTGGTATCATGGCACTGTTTCGTATGGGTGTTGATGACGTTTATTTGTTCGATTCTTGGTTGGCTTCGGCTTTGACTCGTAGTCGATCTTTGATTTCTCGGCTTGAGTTTGTGACGTTTGACTTTGTCGAATTTGTATATTTTTGACTTGATTCCACGACATTGATTTCTGACTTGGTTATCACGATATTGATTTCGAACTTGATTTTGGTTTCGTGAATATCTCTTGCGCTTGTTGACAGTGATAATCTTTGTCTTGTTCACTTTGTAATTCCAGCTTCACTGATGAGGCTTGAATTTCTGGCCCCAGATTACTTCGGCTCTGGCCATCTTTGTATCAGTGCTTGTCTTGGTTTCTCTTGTACTTTGGTGAAGTGATTAGTGTCTCTGTACAATTGTTGCTTCCCTGACCCGTGAACATTGTTGCCTTAATTCTGGCCATTCTTTGGTCAAAACTGGTCATTTTGTATTCATTTGGAATTGTGTTTTTATCATGTATTTTGGGATATTGGTCGAGTTCATTAGTTTCAGTGTCATGTGTAATTGTGCATTCTGGTTTGTATGTTTTGTACTTGGTGGAGTTCATTTGCATTGTGCACTTGCGTAAGTGGTGTCACTGCATTTGAAATCTGTTCTTCATTATTGAGGCTGGTGTAGTTGTCATATATGCAGCTGCTTTGATTCGACCAGCTCACTGTTGGGTTTGCATTTTGTACCACTAGTGTTTATGTAGCTCATTTTGCATTCATATTATTCTTTATGGATCACTGTATATGCTGTTTACTTTGCTATCGAGTTGCTTTATAAGACTGCACTTGATTTTAGTGGGGTGTTGACCCTGCATATACACTTTGATGTTGCCCTGCATACATGTTCATCATGTATTTTACTATATTGATTCGTGTATATATATGTAGTTTCACACTTTGTGTCATCTGGACTTGAGAGCGGGTTCAATCAGCTAGCTCGAGTTGCTTTGGGTTTCTGGTATTTGACATTGTTTATGTTTTCCTGCTCTTTGATCAATTTGGATTTGCCATGTTGCGACAGTTTTGGTTGTTGTCATTCTGTGGTTGCTGTTAACATGTATCAATGGTTCATGTTGCAGTAATACTCCTTTCATTCTGGTTCACTTCGAATTGATCTCGAGTTGGTGTCGGTTGTTTTTGATTCATTTATATCGTTACTGCATATATCTATGTAGTTGAACACCTGCTGTTTTGTAGATTCATTTATCCTTGTAGCCTTGTTCTGTCCACTATTCTAGTCGAGTGACTTTGGGGACAGTGTTGTTTCACTATTTTGGTTACTTGTACATTGAGTTGAATCCAGCTTAAACGCTCGGGTTTGACCTTGTGCTCGTGTTGTGAACTTTCATTGAGCTTTTGTGTATTTCATCACTGTAGTGGCGAGGCAGTGCACGCGTGCGTGTACTGCAGCCCTATCAGTATTGATGTTTTAAGTTGTATTTCAATTGCTTGAATTGTTTTGTGTGTTCAATTCAATATTTTGAAATTGTATTCTGATTTGGTTTGATTTGATCATTTTGTCATTTTCTAATTATCTATAGATAATTAGATTATGAGTTTCTAATTATTTATTTAATAATTAGATTTTGTTGTTAATTGCTGTTTAGGCAATTCTGTGGTTTTCATATTGTCTTCATCGAAAATCGTTTTTATTTATCCTTGTTGATGATTTAAATTTGCTGATTTGTTGTTTAACACTGTTTCGTGTTATATCTACCGTTATCCGATTCTCATATTGAAGAGTTGGATATACGAGATTTATTGTGACTGTTGTCTATTTGATTATTAAATTATTATTGCTTCTGTGCATTAATAACTGAGTTTGAATTAGATTGACCCGTGTATTATTTTCTTTTGAATTTAATACTCGGGTCAGACAGAGTTATTACAGGTTGTAGATATCTTGCTTTGGGTTGCTGCTTGAGCTATGAAGTCTCTTCATATCTTTTGGAATAGTCGTCGTCATTTTGTAGTAGTCAGTGTATCTGATCTAGGTTGATATGTATTCATGTATATTATTCGATAATGTACTTGTATATATAACTTCCAAAGTTGACAGTTGTAGTTGTATCATATGTATTGTAACTGCCTTTAGTTATATATATATATGAGATTTGATATTAGCTGTGTTCCGCTTTTAGCTTATCTGTGTCATTATTTTATATATAATATCCTAAACTATTATGAACCATCGTAGTTCGTTTTATACTGGAATTGGATATGTCGATGGGAGTAATAACCAGAAATGAAAATAAATATACCACTCCTATCGAGGTAACCAATACTAGTGTAAGGCCTAACTACGGACGACCGCTCCTATCCAGCCTTATTCTTCGTAATAACAGACAGTATTTCTTTTAATACTCTTTGTTATTGTGAGCATAGAGGTGGGCATCACAATGCCGCTTAACCACATTCACTTTAAAAATCGAGAATTTGAATATAAACCCATCCAATATACTTAGTTTGGAATTTAGAAGAAAATAGTTTTAAATAGTTATAAATAGTTAATATAGATTTAAAATAGATTAAATATAATTAAAATAGATTAAATAGCTTAAAATAGATTAATTAGATTTAAAATATGTTAAAACAGGTTAATTAGTTTAAATAAATTAAATGGTTTAAAATAGGTTAAAATGATTTAATATAATTAATACAGGTTAAAATAGTTTAATACTTTGAAATCTTAATAATTAGAAATTTTGAAATGATATATTTTTAAAAAAAGTTTATATTAAAACATGAATTTGGAATTTATATCAAATTAAACTATTCATTTCATTTCAACGCATCTAGACCATTACAATGTCCCAAAACCCAATTTCAAATTTTTCCGATTCAGAATTATTCTAAATAAATATTAAATTCAATATCGCTTAAATCCATGTTAAAACATCGATTTAATTACTCCAATTTCAATATATTTCAAAGTTATACTTCAACGATTTTTAATAACTCAATTTCGATAAACTTCACTTATATTTCAAATTCACTATAAAATTTCAATTTTATTCCTTCAACAAATCTTTCAAAACAATTCGATTTTAATATAAAACTCGAAGTTCGATAAAAATTCGATTTATATAACCCCAAATTTTATTTCAAAATATCATTTAACTCAATGCAAAATTTAAGGATTCAAAATCATTTAAATTTAACAAATCCGGTGTCCGTATATAATTCTCTACCCTAGGGTCAAGTGATACGGATATTTATCATTTCAATCCGCAATTTAAAATGTTACGGTTATATATCATTTCAAACCACAATCCCGAATTAATAATAAAATCCATAAAATCGCTCGAGTCTATCATTTCAACCCATAATGATTTTTCCTTAATCTATTGATCATTCGGGTATGTATCATTTCAACCCATAGTGAACTTGCAGTTTATAACGATATAAAATAAAACATCCATTCATCCAATATCAACAATCAACATCCATTACAAACATCATCCAAATCAATCAATAAATATCAATATAAAAATGATAATCAATAATAGATATTTAATTGGCAATTTATATTCAATAATAGATTAAATAACGATTTAATTCAAATAAATTCAAATTAACAGAGATGATGATTTAAAATATACCAAACAGTCATAAATAAATTTCTAATCACATCATAAATTAATTTAACAAACATAAGAAATTTTAGAAGTTGTGAGTGGGTCAAAACACTCACCTTTAAATTTAAATCGAATTTAAATTCAATTTAAGCCCAAAATTTGAACGATCTTAGAATTCGTCTAAACCAACGTTGTAATGTCCGGAATTTTAATATGATCCTAGTGGAGAAAACCGTGCGTGAATTGGACCTCGTACGTAAAAGTTATTGCCATTAGCACGTTTGAATTCAAAATTTAAATATAAAAAAACGTGATACCTGGCCACGTCACCTCTCTAGCCCATTACCCTAAATTCGTGAACACCCAGCCGAACTCGAATGAACATGGAGCCGCCACTATCATGTTCAACTTGCCGTCACCGGAGGCGATCAATCGCCTAGCAGACCCTGCCGAACGTGCCCCCTTCCCTGGCCGACCACCACGCGGCCGCCTAACGTCGATCGATGCTCTAAATTTCCAGACGCCGCCACCAAAACAAAAATCAATCTGTCAACGGCAATCTGATCTATGGTTAGCCAAATGACCAACTCCGATGGGTTCCACTCGCTGATTTCCACGCAGCAGTACTATTGATTTGACGATCAGCTGAAGTCGATCGCGAAGAAATAAACGGCCATGACTGATTCGAGCAATTCCGTCCAAACCACAATCCCAATCAAAAAACAAATCACAGATTAGGGTTGCGCTCGTCGAGAGCTTCAAATTGATATATAATTCGATATAGTTTGTGGAGTTTGAAATTTTGATTTGATTTTGATTTTGAAATTGAATTGAGAAGTTTGTTTCTGCCATTGGAAAGGAGGAACAGAAAGAATTGTATGTACTGTAAATGAGAAATGAGAACAATTAGGGTTTATAATGAGCTATTTATAGGTAGGTCAGAACATAGAAAGAACGGATAAGATTTGATTTGCATTTTGCACGATAAACGACCCAAAAAGCCCGTTCTGTCACCGGAGCGAAAATAGGTCATCCCATATATCAAAATAGATGTTTTCAAAAAATTTAAATTCAATGGAACAGGTTTCAAGTCCTAATTCCATCGTATAAAGAAGTTATGTTAAAATCAGCTTATTTCAAATTGATTTCAATTAATTTGATTTCTGGGCGTTTCGAGTCCGTACGATCAAACGACAAGTCTGATCGTTACGAAACTTGAAATCCTATAATAATTCACCGTTATGGATCCGATGAAACTGGTTTCGTCAAGATCCGAGTCAGTGCCCAAAATGGCTATTTTCACATTAATTAAATAAATTAATAATTAATTAATTAATTAATTAATTAATCAAATCACTTTTTCAGTTTAAATTTTAATAATTTACAATTTCTATCATTTTTGATTTATTAATCACTTACAATAATTTAAACAAATTTAGATGTCAATTTAAAGTTGATTAGTTTATCAATTTCAGTGTTAAATTTCAATTTCATTAAATTCAGAAATTATAAATTATAATTCCAAAATTCATTTATTAAATTTTTAAACCTTGTTATTCAAGTCTTTTATTTCAATAAGGATATAACTAACATTGGTTTATATCTTAGTACATTAATATTTTCCAAGTTCATCTTAATTTCTATTTACATAATAATTTAATATTAAATTTCATTTAATTGCAATTATTCCAATTATCATAATTTAAATTCCAATAAATTGATAAATCTTGGTTTCCATTCTTTTTATCCAACCAATTGTCATATTATGAAATTGTAACAACCCTAGATTTTGGCCTATATTTTAAATTTTGACTTTATTTTATTTTAAATTATTTTAAACTTGTTCTATTTCAAACATTTCATTTTAAATATAAATGTTGATTATTAAGTGATTTATAGTTCAAACTAGTATAAATTGGATATTTCACTGAAAAGTGAATTTCTATTGAAACTGGTCAAACTTTGACTTTTGAACTTTAAATTTAAATATTTCAAATTCTTAAATTTTATCTTTTATTATGAAAATAGATTTAATTCCATGGATACAGCTTTTCGTTTCGTTGGAAATGGAGTTAAATTGTGAAAGTTATGTATATTTCAATATTGTGTGTAAACTGATGTATTTAGCAATATTGTCTATTTTAAATTATATTTTATTTGTCATATTTTGTTCTAATATGTGTTAGTATTTTATTTTATGTATAATTTTGTCTTTTAAATAATTTAAAGTGATTTTATAATTTTTCCAAAGCGTATTGAATTTATTTTCTATTTTTAAAGGCTAGTTTCTATTTTTCTGCTATTTTCTTCAATTAAATTATATTTAATTAAAATTTATTTATTCATTTTTTGAATGCATTTTTATTTTATGTTATTATCTTTGTTTATAATTTTTTTACAAGTCCATAAACTTTTTCCAAAGTTCATTGCATTTATTTTTCATATTTTCAAGACTAGTTGCAATTTTGCTGTTTTACTTAATTAAATTTTATATAATTAATAATTAATTAATTTATTTTTGTTTATTTACTAAATTTTCGTATTTTATCTGAGTTTATATATATATATTTCAGTTATATAAAACTTAAAAAGAAATTAGAGGAAATATGAAAAGTTTTAAACTATTGAAATTCCTATGGCTTTTCACCTCCCGACCTTTCACTTTCTCAACTCCTCTCTTTAATGTTTTTGGCCATGCATACCCTATTCTTTTCAGCGGACTTCTTTTCATTTTTTTCATGCTAACACTTCTCTTTCTCCTCCAAAAAAATCACGGCCATGGCTTCAAAATTTTGGGTAAAAATTCCTTCTTTCTTCCTTGTTTTCTATGTTTTTTTCCTATTGAAACTGCATATGCTCTCTACCTTCATAGTTTGGTTCCTCCTCCTCCAGGCTTTGGCCGACCACCACGACCCCCTTCCTCTGACCATCACCCATCCTAGCAACCCTCCTCCTCAGGCCTAACCAATCCAAGTCCAAGATCTACACAAAATCCACCAAAAACCATCACAAACTATCACTTATGACCTAGAATTGTCATCTCCTCCTTCTACCACCTTTTGCCACCACTACCTCCACCACCACCACCTCTGACCTGACCTTCCACCACCTCTGGCCCACACTCCAGCCACCACCTGACCACCACATACCATGGCCAAGCCACATCAGCAAGGGGCCGAACCCTATGGTGCAACAAAAGCCACACTTTGCCTTGAAACCCTTTGGTATTCCATTGCCTTCAACACCTTGTAACTTCCACTCACCTTCATCACCTTGTAGCCGCACCTTTTCCAGACCATACCTGATCCAAACCATGCCTTTAGCCATGACAGTTCAGATCTGGAGCTGAAGCATAGGTGGTAGGAAGCAAGTGCAAACACTTTGACTTTGTTTATGCATCCATTTCTAGCATTGTTTATTGAATTTTTGGGTTGAAATCTTATGTTGTTTGTAATTGTTTGGTTTGAATGTGACAAGGCAATTAGCTTTGGCTCTCCCACACTCAAATAATTATCGTGCTCTCGTGCCTCTGAAATCTTTGTTGTGCGTTTGTGGTTGTCATCTCCAGCTTGAACAAGTGAGTAATTCTCACCAGACAATGTGTACTTATATAACTAGTAAACTGACACCATTTGAATATGTAAAATTATATCATCCTGTTGTAACTGTTATATTATGATCATATAATGTTTACCCATGTTATTACATATGTTATATCATCTATTACTGTTATCTCATGCTATTCTATTTATATATATCAGTTTATCACACTGCAAGTTCCCTGTAGATTAGAATCACTATGGGTTGAAATGATACATACCCGAACGGACTTTAGAATAAGGAAAAATCGTTATGGGCTGAAATGATAGGCCTGAACGGTTTTTATTTATTTATTTATATTACTTGGGATTGCGGGTTTGAAATGATAAAACCCGGTTTTTCTTTGTAAACTGCGGATTGAAATGATACATATCCGTATCACTTGACCTAGGCTAGAAAATTATATACAGACCCGTGGTTTATATATTTTTCTGAAAATTTTAAAATACTTTTTTTTAATGTAAATATTATGGTATTTTGATTTAAATTTCATTAAAATGATTTCTATAAAGTATTTGTGATTTTCTACAAATTAAATAAGTGAATTAAGTAAATGGTGAAGTGGAATTTGAAATATAAGTTAATTTTGGAATTTATGATTTTGTTTATAAATGGAATTTTTGTAAAGTAAGAAAATATGACAAATTTGATTTAAAGATGAATTTAATGATTTTTATTAAGTAATAATAATGTTTTAAAGGTGTTAATGATTTTGTATAAATTAAAATATGAAATAAATGAACATTTAAGCTGAATTTGGAAATATAACTTAAATTGAATTTTGTGAAATTTGTTTAAAAGTGAAATTTTAATTAAGTAAAATAAATGGAAATAAGCTATATTTTTGGAAATTTAATCTTAGTTGTTAAGTTAATAATTTAATTAAAGAAATGAAAATTTAATTGTTATTAAATTTGATTTTTGTATGGAAATTTGACTTTATAAAATCATAGAAATAAAGGTATTTAAATGATTGTGTTAAATGTGAAATATATGATTTTATAAGTTAAAATGATTTATATTAAAAGTTAATTACTTGTGGAATTGTAAATAAAACTCTGAATATGATTTAACAGCATTTTGAAATGTAATGTAAAGGATATTACAGCATTTTGTAAATGTTGTAGTGTTTTAAATGAACTAAAAGGTTAATTTGAAATAAAGGCTATTATAGCACTTTGTAAGTGCTATAGTGGTTAAACTTAACATGTAAGTTAATTGAAACTTAAAAGAAATCTATTACAGCATTTAACGCTGTCTTTTGTTAATTAACTGTTTTAAACTATAACTTTACGTAGCATTTTATAAGTGCTACGGAAACTATATTTTGTTGTTTTAAATTAATTTTAATGAAAAATAATCTCTGGAAAATGATATAATTTTGGGAAATTAAATGTTAAATTTCTAAAGATAATGAAGAGATATTTAAGTGGAAGAATTTGATTTCTAATGTGAGTTTAAAATGGTATTTAAATTTAATAAAATGAATGGATTTAAATGGTATTTAAATGAATAAAAATGAATGGTGTTTTGAATAATATTTTGATACTGTGAAATGAGTTTGAAATGATACTTGATTTCTGACTTATTTAATTTATTTGATAAATGAATATTTGAAATATATATTAATTGAGTTTATTTAAATGATATTGGATTTATGAAATGTGGGAGATTTAAAGTTTTGAAATATACTAAAGATTGAATATTGTATTTTGTGGATTTAATCTATATTGGGAATTGATAAGATTTGAAACGGTTTGTTGGTAAACTGTAATTGAATTGAAATTTGATGGTTTGAATTTAATAAGTTTGTAAATGTATAGAATTAAAAGATGATTTTAAATATATGATTTCGAAATGCTGTGATTTTCAAAGTATAATGATTTCAAATGTTTTGTTTCAAAAGAGTTATAACTTTGAAAGTATAGACTATTTGAAAGGTAAATATATGTTTGAAATGGAAATGATGTTGTTTTGAAATGAACATAGTTTTGAAATAAAATGATTTTGGTTTCGAAGTATAACTATCAAAGGTATGATATTTTGATATATAAAAATGATTTGAAATAAAGTTTGAAAAGATATAATATTTTGATGTATTAAAATGATTTGAAAAGAAGTTTGAAAGGATACGATATTTTAGAATATTGAAATGATTTGGAAATGATAAATCTTTATTTTGATAAAGACATGATTTTGAAATGATATCTTATTTTGAAGTAAAGTATTGTTTTTAAAAGTTATAACCACGGGTTATAATAACGATTGGTTGGCAAAGAGACCGGCATCGGATATGGACATACTCTCTATCGATACCGAAAACCACTTTGACAACCGTGTACGCGGTGGAGATTCCAGAATGAAGTAGGATGGTGGCGACGTTCTTAAGGTATGTTACGTGGACCCAACTCCCGTGAGTTGGCATAAGGTGGCTAAAACAGGAGCGATTGACGGACCAAGGAGGTAGCACCTCTTATCGGACACACTTCTTCGATACCATTCTATTACTTGTGATTGATTTGGTGGCCACCCTTGATTGGGAGTGTTGTTCGAGGTGGGCGGTAGTGGCTGCTATGCGTCACCACTAGTCCGGATGCGTAATTGGTATATCTACCCTGGCATTGCCTAGTTGTGCCGTGTCACCTACCATATCGAGCTTTACTACGATTATGAGTTTAAGATCCGACCGCGTTAAGGTTCTCCATCCCCTTAACGCTATTTTCTATATGATTATACTTTACTGATTAGACATTATTATAATAGCGAATATTACTACATAGTAGATAGTTTAACGGATCCTTAAAGAATGGGCGGTCCCAAGCATTCTTTAAGTTACTTGTACCTTATTACAGTTCACTTGAGTTGGTTTATATTATATAAGTATATATTGTCCTGACTCGAGTGTTTGTGTTTTGCTTTACGCTCGGGTCAGCCTGAGTATTCACCGATTTGGATTTCCACCTTCTAGAGATTTGAATCGCTGGAGATTATCTGCTAGTCTTGTTCTATCGACTTCAGTTATGTTGCTCTGTTCAGCTTGTACTTGGTTATCTTATTTATACTTCCGTTGTACTCTATTTCTTCTATTGTATCTTATGTACTCTGATATATTTATATAGTAGCTTCATGAACTACTATTTCTTTTACTTCCGCTGCATTATTTTACTCTGTGTCTGTGATCTGTGATTATATTTATTTACTGTATATTCTGAGATTTGCCAAATTTTAATTACAACGCGGTATTTTGAGCAATTCAACTTCGGCATGAGTGTCTACCTATACACTTATAATGGGTGCGAATGGTTGAAAATATCGGGTCATTACAATTGGTATCAGAGCTTTGGCTTTGAGGCAAAACTCAGTATATATAGTAGATTTATTTACAGAATCACTTTCGTTCGAGTTTGAATTTTTTCCTCTTGATTCGAATTTCCTTTTAATTTTTGGAACGTTCCCTGCGGTTCCAAAATTCATTCTTGTCCCTCACTATTCATCTTCTTTTGATTCTGGAGTATCCCATAACTCCGCTTCAAATGAGCTTTATAGTGAATTGATGGTCTCGCCAATATTCTAATGACTTGTAAAAGGGGGAAAACTCCTTTACAAATTTGCATCGATTCACCAGAGATTTATATTTATCCTTGGTTTAGATGCTAATATCTTTTGTTATTCCAAACTCTATCTCTTGAGATCGGATGTAGATTTACCCCAGGAAAATCCACATTTTCTCTTATTCATTAAGTCACGGTTGACCCGGTTAAGGTTGCCCGCGATTTATCTAAGCTTATCCATCTTCATATTTTGTTAATTAATCATCTTGTCTTTGTTTCTAAACTATCTCCAACATTTTGAATTGTACTTTTAAATCTATATTTTATTATATATTGTGTTGTTTGAGTTGTTGATGTCAATTTGGGTTTCCGATCGATTCGTCTGATCAACGCTATCGATAGGATTTCAAAAACACTTTGACAGAACAAACCGATACAATATTATTTTAAAATTTGGTTAATTAAATAAATTTTAATATATAAGTAAATTTATGGAACTTAATAAATTGGTTTAAATTGATTATTTAAAATGATAATACTTGATTTATCATTTATTGTTCTACAAGGAATTTATAAATAGTTGTTTATAAATTTATTTGGGAACTGAAATGAATTTAAAACAAGAAATTTAAAGAGTTTAATTTCCAATGGATTTCAAACCTTGTGTTTAAATTTTTTAAAAGGATATTATTTAAAGTATTTTTGAATAAATTTTTTTTTGTCTCTAAAGGATTTTAAAGTTTAAAAATTAAGTGCTCTTCTCTTTGTCGCTGGAAAATAATTTCGGTGATGACTGCAGCATCATCGACGTTCATTTTCGAGTTTCGAAGTGAAGAAACCATTCTGTAGTCTTGCTACAGCTTTGTTTTCGGAAACTTGATTGATATAAATTTCTAAAATATGATTGATTTATAAAATATATAGATATATGATTTAAATTTGATTTGACAAATTATGTACATACATTTATCTATCTCTAAATGGTTTGAAAGGAATCAGAGATTTTATTCTTAAATTCTATCTTAAATAATAACTTCAAGTATAAAAAGAAAATCAAAATTTTTGAATAGATGATTCAAGCTTGAAATGATTGAATTAGGATGTTTATAGTGTATATTAATTTTAGAAAGTTTTATTTGTATAATTCTCAATTGCATTCCAATATAACTTACCTTAATTTTTAGAAGTTAACAATGTAATTGGATAATATACAATATAAAAAGATTTTTATAAATAAAATTTGAGTGGTTATAATAAATATTATACACTTAAATTTTAGTTATAAAAAGATTAACACAGGTAAATAGACTAAAAGGTTAATTGAATAATTTACAATACAAATGATGTTAAGGGAATTAGGAATAAATTAAAACAGTTATAATAAGTGTAAGCATATTTAACATATGTGATAAAATATTTGAGAGGGATAAATTTAATTATAATTAGGAATAAAGAAGAATTAAATTTATTGAATGTTATACACTTAATTTTAATCAAATCATGATTTTAGAGATTGTTTGTTTAAGAAAATTTGATGATAAGATAATGAAATTAGAGATAGTTAAGTTTATTTAACTTGTGTAAAATTAATTATCAGTTAAGTTGAAACCATGGAAATTTCAAACCTATTATCTTATTTTGTTTTTCAAACTTATTACCTAATTTTGTTTTTCAAACTGTCTGTTAGTTGTCCTTATTTTTCCTTATCTTGCTACAGACTGGTATAGGCATCTATCTATAATCTTTTTGCTTAGAAATCTTTCTATAATCTTTATAATCTTTGGTACTCATTTTAAATCTGAGCACTGCTTTCCACCCACAGACTGTCGGTCAAGCGGAAAGAGTGAATCAGATTCTAGAGGATCTTTTCGTACCTGTGTTCCTGATTCTGGAGAATCTTGGGAAGACCATCTCCACCTTGTTAAACTTACATATAACCACAGTTATCAGGTATAATTTCAATCTTTTGTCATCTTGTCTTAATCTCATTTCAATTTTATCTTTCCTGTGTTTTCCCGTACTTCATTCCTTTTCGGAGACGAAAAGTTTTGAGTGGGGGAGAGTGTAACAACCCTAGATTTTGGCCTATATTTTAAATTTTGACTTTATTTTATTTTAAATTATTTTAAACTTGTTCTATTCCAAACATTTCATTTTAAATATAAATGTTGACTATTAAGTGATTTATAGTTCAAACTAGTATAAATTGGATATTTCACTAAAAAGTGAATTTCTATTGAAACTGGTCAAACTTTGACTTTTGAACTTTAAATTTAAATATTTCAAATTCTTAAATTTTATCTTTTATTATGAAAATATATTTAATTCCATGGATACAGCTTTTCGTTTCGTTGGAAATGGAGTTAAATTGTGAAAGTTATGTATATTTCAATATTGTGTGTAAACTGATGTATTTAGCAATATTGTCTATTTTAAATTATATTTTATTTGTCATATTTTGTTCTAATATGTGTTAGTATTTTATTTTATGTATAATTTTGTCTTTTAAATAATTTAAAGTGATTTTATAATTTTTCCAAAGCGTATTGAATTTATTTTCTATTTTTAAAGGCTAGTTTCTATTTTTCTGCTATTTTCTTCAATTAAATTATATTTAATTAAAATTTATTTATTCATTTTTTGAATGCATTTTTATTTTATGTTATTATCTTTTTTTATAAAAATTTTACAAGTCCATAAACTTTTTCCAAAGTTCATTGCATTTATTTTTCATATTTTCAAGACTAGTTGCAATTTTGCTGTTTTACTTAATTAAATTTAATATAATTAATAATTAATTAATTTATTTTTGTTTATTTACTAAATTTTCGTATTTTATCTGAGTTTATATATATATTTCAGTTATATAAAACTTAAAAAGAAATTAGAGGAAATATGAAAAGTTTTAAACTATTGAAATTCCTATGGCTTTTCACCTCCCGACCTTTCACTTTCTCAACTCCTCTCTTCAATGTTTTTGGCCATGCATACCCTATTCTTTTCAGCAGACTTCTTTTCATTTTTTTCACACTAACACTTCTCTTTCTCCTCCAAAAAAATCACGGCCATGGCTTCAAAATTTTGGGTAAAAATTCCTTCTTTCTTCCTTGTTTTCTATGTTTTTTTCCTATTGAAACTGCATATGCTCTCTACCTTCATAGTTTGGTTCCTCCTCCTCCAGGCTTTGGCCGACCACCACGACCCCCTTCCTCTGACCATCACCCATCCTAGCAACCCTCCTCCTCAGGCCTAACCAATCCAAGTCCAAGATCTACACAAAATCCACCAAAAACTATCACTTATGACCTAGAATTGTCATCTCCTCCTTCTACCACCTTTTGCCACCACTACCTCCACCACCACCTCTGACCTGACCTTCCACCACCTCTGGCCCACACTCCAGCCACCACCTGACCACCACATACCATGGCCAAGCCACATCAGCAAGGGGCCGAACCCTATGGTGCAACAAAAGCCACACTTTGCCTTGAAACCCTTTGGTATTCCATTGCCTTCAACACCTTGTAACTTCCACTCACCTTCATCACCTTGTAGCCACACCTTTTCCAGACCATACCTGATCCAAACCATGCCTTTAGCCGTGCTATTTCAGATCTGGAGCTGAAGCATAGGTGGTAGGAAGCAAGTGCAAACACTTTGACTTTGTTTATGCATCCATTTCTAGCATTGTTTATTGAATTTTTGGGTTAAAATCTTATGTTGTTTGTAATTGTTTGGTTTGAATGTGACAAGGCAATTAGCTTTGGCTCTCCCACACTCAAATAATTATCGTGCTCTCGTGCCTCTGGAAATATTTGTTGTGCGTTTGTGGTTGTCATCTCCAGCTTGAACAAGTGAGTAATTCTCACCAGACAATGTGTACTTATATAACTAGTAAACTGACACCATTTGAATCTGTAAAATTATATCATCCTGTTGTAACTGTTATATTATGATCATATAATGTTTACCCCTGTTATTACATATGTTATATCATCTATTACTGTTATCTCATGCTATTCTGTTTATTTATATCAGTTTATCACACTGCAAGTTCCCTGTAGATTAGAATCACTATGGGTTGAAATGATACATACCCGAACGGACTTTAGAATAAGGAAAAATCGTTATGGGCTGAAATGATAGGCCTGAACGGTTTTTATTTATTTATTTATATTACTTGGGATTGCGGGTTTGAAATGATAAAACCCGGTTTTTCTTTGTAAACTGCGGATTGAAATGATACATATCCGTATCACTTGACCTAGGCTAGAAAATTATATACAGACCCGTGGTTTATATATTTTTCTGAAAATTTTAAAATACTTTTTTTTAATGTAAATATTATGGTATTTTGATTTAAATTTCATTAAAATGATTTCTATAAAGTATTTGTGATTTTCTACAAATTAAATAAGTGAATTAAGTAAATGGTGAAGTAGAATTTGAAATATAAGTTAATTTTGGAATTTATGATTTTGTTTATAAATGGAATTTTTGTACAGTAAGAAAATATGACAAATTTGATTTAAAGATGAATTTAATGATTTTTATTAAGTAATAATAATGTTTTAAAGGTGTTAATGATTTTGTATAAATTAAAATATGGAATAAATGAACATTTAAGCTGAATTTGGAAATATAACTTAAATTGAATTTTGTGAAATTTGTTTAAAAGTAAAATTTTAATTAAGTAAAATAAATGGAAATAAGCTATATTTTTGGAAATTTAATCTTAGTTGTTAAGTTAATAATTTAATTAAAGAAATGAAAATTTAATTGTTATTAAATTTGATTTTTGTATGGAAATTTGACTTTATAAAATCATAGAAATAAAGGTATTTAAATGATTGTGTTAAATGTGAAATATATGATTTTATAAGTTAAAATGATTTATATTAAAAGTTAATTACTTGTGGAATTGTAAATAAAACTCTGAATATGATTTAACAGCATTTGGAATGTATTGTAAAGGATATTACAGCATTTTGTAAATGCTGTAGTGTTTTAAATGAACTAAAAGGTTAATTTGAAATAAAGGCTATTATAGCACTTTGTAAGTGCTATAGTAGTTAAACTTAACATGTAAGTTAATTGAAACTTAAAAGAAATCTATTACAGCATTTAACGCTGTCTTTTGTTAATTATCTGTTTTAAACTATAACTTTACGTAGCATTTTATAAGTGCTACGGAAACTATATTTTGTTGTTTTAAATTAATTTTAATGAAAAATAATCTCTGGAAAATGATATAATTTTGGGAAATTAAATGTTAAATTTCTAAAGATAATGAAGAGATATTTAAGTGGAAGAATTTGATTTCTAATGTGAGTTTAAAATGGTATTTAAATTTAATAAAATGAATGGATTTAAATGGTATTTAAATGAATAAAAATGAATGGTGTTTTGAATAATATTTTGATATTGTGAAATGAGTTTGAAATGATACTTGATTTCTGACTTATTTAATTTATTTGATAAATGAATATTTGAAGTATATATTAATTGAGTTTATTTAAATGATATTGGATTTATGAAATGTGGGAGATTTAAAGTTTTGAAATATACTAAAGATTGAATATTGTATTTTGTGGATTTAATCTATATTGGGAATTGATAAGATTTGAAACGGTTTGTTGGTAAACTGTAATTGAATTGAAATTTGATGGTTTGAATTTAATAAGTTTGTAAATGTATAGAATTAAAAGATGATTTTAAATATATGATTTTGAAATGCTGTGATTTTCAAAGTATAATGATTTCAAATGTTTTGTTTCAAAAGAGTTATAACTTTGAAAGTATAGACTATTTGAAAGGTGAATATATGTTTGAAATGGAAATGATGTTGTTTTGAAATGAACATAGTTTTGAAATAAAATGATTTTGGTTTCGAAGTATAACTATCAAAGGTATGATATTTTGATATATAAAAATGATTTGAAATAAAGTTTGAAAAGATATAATATTTTGATGTATTAAAATGATTTGAAAAGAAGTTTGAAAGGATACGATATTTTAGAATATTGAAATGATTTGGAAATGATAAATCTTTATTTTGATAAAGACATGATTTTGAAATGATATCTTATTTTGAAGTAAAGTATTGTTTTTAAAAGTTATAACCACGGGTTATAATAACGATTGGTTGGCAAAGAGACCGGGATCGGATATGGACATACTCTCTGTCGATACCGTAAACCACTTTGACAACCGTGTACGCGGTGGAGATTCCAGAATGAAGTAGGATGGTGGCGACGTTCTTAAGGTATGTTACGTGGACCCAACTCCCGTGAGTTGGCATAAGGTGGCTAAAACAGGAGCGATTGACGGACCAAGGAGGTAGCACCTCTTATCGGACACACTTCTTCGATACCATTCTATTACTTGTGATTGATTTGGTGGCCATCCTTGATTGGGAGTGTTGTTCGAGGTGGGCGGTAGTGGCTGCTATGCGTCACCACTAGTCCGGATGCGTAATTGGTATATCTACCCTGGCATTGCCTAGTTGTGCCGTGTCACCTACCATATCGAGCTTTACTACGATTATGATTTTAAGATCCGACCGCGTTAAGGTTCTCCATCCCCTTAACGCTATTTTCTATATGATTATACTTTACTGATTAGACATTATTATAATAGCGAATATTACTACATAGTAGATAGTTTAACGGATCCTTAAAGAATGGGCGGTCCCAAGCATTCTTTAAGTTACTTGTACCTTATTACAGTTCACTTGAGTTGGTTTATATTATATAAGTATATATTGTCCTGACTCGAGTGTTTGTGTTTTGCTTTACGCTCGGGTCAGCCTGAGTATTCACAGATTTGGATTTCCACCTTCTGGCGATTTGAATCGCTGGAGATTATCTGCTAGTCTTGTTCTATCGACTTCAGTTATGTTGCTCTGTTCAGCTTGTACTTGGTTATCTTATTTATACTTCTGTTGTACTCTATTTCTTCTATTGTATCTTATGTACTCTGATATATTTATATAGTAGCTTCATGAACTACTATTTCTTTTACTTCCGCTGCATTATTTTACTCTGTGTCTGTGATCTGTGATTATATTTATTTACTGTATATTCTGAGATTTGCCAAATTTTAATTACAACGCGGTATTTTGAGCAATTCAACTCCGGCATGAGTGTCTACCTATACACTTATAATGGATGCGAATGGTTGAAAATATCGGGTCATTACAGAAATAAATTTAAATTATTTCTAATTGTTACTTTAATTTACATTCACGTAATATTCAATTAAATTTTATTGCAATTGGTTTCAAAATTAATTTAGTAGACTAAGTAAATAGGTAGCACAAATAATTGTTACCATTTACTTTTAATTACACTTATAAGTTATTATTAACAAACAAATGTTACAATTGCTTACATAGTACTGATTTTATTCAATTACTATTCATTATGTACTAGTTCATTAATTTATACAACACTTACATTTATTTACTTGTATTCAATTTATAACCAAGTATAACATTTACATTATTTCAATTAATTGGAATTTCATACACATTGAAAATGATAAATATTAAATTAACATTGTTGCATTACTCTTTTGTTATTATTTCGTTAAATGGTTTACAAATTTTTATTTCTTTCAATATTAAGTTATCAAAAGCTTATTAAATTTACAAATTTTTTTAATTATCGAAAATTTACGGGTCGTTACACTCTCCCCCACTCAAAACTTTTCGTCCCCGAAAAGGAAAAAGAAGGAATTAAGAAAATTAATATATCTTATTCAAAATATTAAATCTATAAAAATTAATTTACAAAATCAAATAATTTAAACAAAATATATCAATTTATAACACTTAAATCCTTTTATATTCAATTAAAAAAAAGTTTGGAAAACATTTTACAAAATTTTTTTCTAGGTCCAAAATTCACGAAAAATTTCGGCAGAGTCTCCTTTGTACGGAGAGGTCTGGAAGAAATAATAATATCAAATATAACAATATATTACATATATCTCAAAATAATATGTCCCAACAACGGGAAAATATATAAGATCGCTAGAAAACCGTAATCCGAGAACGTACCTATTTCTGGGGCGATTAACGCTTATTCTATGAAACCAAAAGCAGTAGCAATTGCTTCCATAACCTGTATTTCACTTATATAATCCAAAAGAGTTAATAATTACATAAAATGAAATACTTAAAGTTGTTTCAACCACTAACAAACAAATCAATATTAACAACAATCACTTGCAACCACAGCATACAATCATCATATGAAATCAATAGAATCAACTATCCATCCATAGCAAACAAACAAATGGTTTGTTCGGGTTCAGAAATTTTTAACCGCTTAGAATGACAAATAAACTACTGAGTGCACCATTTACTCAACAGTCTTAGATGAACTCAATAGATTATTCATACATCTTAAACTAGAAGTATCATATCCCAAACAACCCATAAACCAAAATAAACAATAATTTACCATGTACTTGAGTTATTCTTATTAAATTTCTTTCACAACATTTACATTTTTTATCTGTCTTTTCATTCATACAAGGATTATTTCTTTAACTTACATTTATCTCTTACAAAATTTTATTCCCGTTCATTCATTCATTGTTTATTTCATTTATTTTCCTTTATTACTTACAAAAATTCATTTGTATTTATTCATATCATGTCAATTTCTTTTATTGCATTACATTCATTTTATTATTTACTTTAATTATAAATAGTTTCAATATTAACTTAAGTTCAAAATCCTTTACTTACAATACTCATTTTCTATTTCATTTAATTAGTAGTATTATAATTTTAACTCAAGTTTATAACTATTTTCGTATCTAATTTCTTATTTATAAAAGTAAATTTCATTGAACACTTCCATTACATAAGTTTTACTTATAAAAATTTCCATTACATATTCTTTTAACATTTCAACTTTTTATAATTGGTAAGTTATATATATATATGTCTTTAAGAATGTAATTGAAAGTTACACAAGTTTAACTTACTTATTTTAATTAACTTAAGGTTCAATAATTATCATTTCTTATTTTCATATTCTTTTCGTTTACAAGTTACAAATTTCAAATTCCTTGTATATTTCAGTTATAACTTAGCATATAATTTCTTATTTTCATTTAGAAGTTTCAATTATTAAATAGTTAAAAATGTTATTCCATTTCAATAATTGAAATCTCTAATTCATAGAAATTTAAGAACTAAATGTCGGGTTCCGTTTTAAATTACTTAAAATAATATATACATACATACATATATATATATATACACTCATAACTTTTATATCCAATCCTATTTATACTTTAAAAAATTTATTTGTTTATCAAAATAGATCTGTAGTAAAACTACTACAATGGCCTTCCCACTTTGAAACTCGAAAATGAATGTCGATGATGTAACGACCCGTTATTTTGGACCATTCAAATCGACAATAATCCACACATGTCTGACTTGAATAATTCAAAATATCAGATTTTTAATTTAAAATTTGGCAAAACTCAGCATATGCAGTAAATAAATCAATCACAGAATCACAGACACAGAGTAATACAATAATACGCAGCGGAATAGATAAAATAGTAGTTCATGAAGCTACTATATAAACATCAGAGTTAGAAATAAAATACAACAGAATATCTCAAATGCAGTGAAGTCTTCAGTACAACAGATGACTTCTCTGAACAAATCAACTAGAAGAGCTGAAAGCTGAGGCGATAGTTGGATCTCCAAAGGAAGCTCCAAACTCCAAAGGTGAGTCTCAAATGCTGTATCACTCGGTCTGACCCGAGCATAAAGCAAAACACAAAACACTCGAGTTAGGATTAACATTCTTATACTAATAAATCCAACTCAAGTGAAATATCAACTGAAATACAAGTAACTTAAAGGATGTTTGGGATAACCATCCTCTAAGGATCCGTGGAACTATCTACAATGAAGAGATATACACTATAACACCGTGGTCATTTAAATTAAATTTTATACTTCAAAACCCAAATATCATTTCATTTCAAATATATCTATTTTACAATTAGTATATATATAAGTTAAATAATTTATAAAGTAAAGTATTTATAATTTCCTCAAGTCTCACAAATCGATTCATATTAACTCAAATTCCAAATTCAAATTTATTCAAAGCTTAATTCATCAATTCAATTCAGTTCTAAATATACCATTTAAATTTTCAATATATTTCAAAGCTTTAATATTCAACATTTCAAAGTTAAATTTAACAGTTTCATATTGCACTTGTTTTAACTTTATTATTATTTGATAGGGGAATATTCACTTAATAAATTCAATATCATTTAACTAGCCTTAAATTTCATTTTTACTAAATATTTCCTTAAATTTATTTAAACAAGAAATATTCATTAAATTATTTAAATCAAACTCAAGTTATAAATCATATCTTAAATTCCAATTTCAATAAGCTTTATATTGGTTTAATTAGATAAAATTCTTTACTAAATTCAAATTATCATCCCCACCTTAACTTATTCAAATTTTACCAAAATCTATTTTGAAATATAAATTTTATACCTAACATATTATATGTATTAAATCCATCTTAATTAAATTAAATATCATTATTAAATCTATATATATCATTACCATTTATATATAAAATTTTAAAAATCAACATTTGTTAAAACCATATATAATCTTTCCAAAACCATAGAATTCAATTTCAAAATATTTATATATATATGGACCAACGGTGTTTGTATATATATTTATCATATGGTTAAGTGATACGGATATTTATCATTTCAATCCGAAATTTAAATATATACGGGTAGATATCATTTCGACCCGTAATCCCAATTTCAATTCAAATGAAAATCGCTTGGGTTTATCATTTCAACCCATAACGATTTTCTCCTATTCTAAAGTCCGTTCGGGTATGTATCATTTCAACCCATAGTGAATTCTATACTAACAGGGAACTTGCAGAGTGGTAACAGGTAATATAAAATATAACAACAGGCATATATCATCAATATAAATAACAGATACTGGTGTCAGATGTCATAGGTGAACATATACAGATAATAGTAATAACAGGCATATAAATACTAGATACTGGTGTCAGATGTCACAGGTGAACATATACAGATAATAGCATATATAAAAATTTAAGTAACTACAGCATCATATTTCAATTGTCGTTTCAATTGAAATCAAATTTAATAAATACAAGAATGTTAATCGTGAGTGATTGCTCACCTTTCGAGGCTAGAGGAGTTTGATACACAACAAGCTTCGATTTGGATCACGTTCAAGACAATCGAACAAATCCAAACAACAAATCTCAAAATGAAGTAAACCGAAAGTGGATTTGACGGACAAAGCTGAAAGATAGAGGTCGATGAGAAAAAGAAATCAATCAGTTTGATATTAACAGAATATATATTAATTTCTTTAAAATCAATACTTTAATTTAAGACAAATGTTAAAATAATATAAAATATAATAAGGCTACCACTACGAAATTTTTTTTTTGAAAAGCATATATAAATACCCTACTTTATTATTATTATAATATTACATGCATATATATAAAACTAGAAGTCAACACGCATAGGATACTACTATATATGTAATACCCCTTAAGATCGAGTGTTCGTATTAAACCCCAGACAGTCAAATATTTTATATACTTCTTTTCTAAGTATGTACAGTATTTGAAACCAATAACAAAATCAATATGACTTTAAAACACATACATTTGGAAATCAAAATCTATAGATATTTTTGAAATCAAATCATCGCCATACATAAAATCTATAGTATTCGTACTATAACCTTTAAAGGTAACAGCACATAATACCAACATAACTGTTTAATAAACAAAATATATTGCTGTTTACAGTATTATATATAACATAGTCATAACAGAGAAATACTGAAAACTGCAAAATATACAAGATATGTAAAAAAAACAGGTTGTTTTTAAATCTATTAAAAATATTAACGTAAATAAGTAGCCTGGGAAAATAGATTCTTTGATACACCTCTATTTATAAATCATCCAACCATATATATAAGTACTAGTTGTATAAATCTATATATACTACAAAACAATACTTGTAAACAAACGTATGAAATCAGTTTACACAAATCAATTTTTCATAAACCAATATACCTTCCAAATCAGAGAAGCAAGATTTACTATTTATACTTGTTAAAAACATAAATACATCTTACAGCCTATAAAATAACGTATAATATATGTAATTGACTCATAGACATATTACAATATATAAACTAACAGACCACAACTTATATAAATATTATATATGTATGTAGAATTTGTATGGGTACATAGTTAAATATATATATATATATATACTATATACGATTTGTTCCCTATGTGTATGCTAAAATGCTAACTTCCTACATGCTTGCAGCTTAGCATAACCAAATTTTTTGTCCATAAACTTTTATATTGTATACAAAATAAAATATATGTATACAGTCTACTATATAACTAAATGCATGTACAATACAAAATAAAACTCTGACACAAATATACGAATGTAGGTATAGACAAAGCAGACATAACAATATCAAAATATATGTATATATATATAATAAAATTTCAATATCTACATAGAAATAAAATATTAATATATGTGATATACAATATGCATAGCATACCATAGAAAAAGGAGAACTGCACTGGCCAAAGAGAAGCAATGCACGGCGAGCACATGGGAAGGGAAGTTCGAGTGGATGAGTTTTTTTTTCATGGTGGAGGATGAGGCACGGCTGGATGGTTATTTGGTTTCAACAGCTGTTGGCCAGGGTGGCTCCGGTGCCTCGGCGCAGTGGTGGTCGGCGGAGATAAGGGCGGGTTTGAGAAGCTCGGGTTGTAGAGCCAGGTCGTGGATATCGGCTGTGAGATGTGGTGGCTACGGCAGGGCATAGCTATGGGTGGTGTCGCGTGCTGGGTCGGTGATTCACGGTAGTGGCCAGAGGAAGTGGTTCGAACTGCTGTTGTGGCCGTGACTTGCGTTTGGGGAAATGGGAAAAGGGAGGTGGCTGAGCAAAATGTCATCAGGTTGTTTCTTTGTTTGTTTCAAATATATGGATATATAATTTTTTAGAGTAGGCGATGGATCTGTAGAGAAGAAGGTTAGTTTGAGATGGGAAAGAAAGACGATGGGATACGAACTGGGTTGCAGGCAAAAATAAATGGAATGCAATGGAAAAGCGGATGAAGTTACAAAGGTTTAAAGTGAAAGGTTGCCCAATAAATAAAACGTATACAAACGTTTTATTTCTTTTAGAACCGTTATGGGATGGGTTTGAGCTGAATAATAAAAGCAAATTATTATTGCTTGAGCATCACGTTTCAAATTTTGAAACGTAAAGTAAAATATAAAGTTAAGATTTTGGTACCGTTACACGAAGAGTTTATTGTTTCCATCGTGTACCGGACCTCAAAATGCAGAGTTGAATATACCATGGAGATCAGTACGACGAGATGATCAAAACGGTATACAAATATTGGTGGTGTAATGACCCAGAATTTTGAACAAATTAAATTGAGAATATTTAATTAATTTTAAATATTTGAACGATGATTTAATTTGAATCCCCGATTTAACTTTGAATTTGGCGATTAAATTATAAAATTTAATCTATTGAATTGAATAAAAATTTAAATCTTCAATCATAAGCTGAAGAAAAATATTTCAAAGGCTTTGAAAATTCATATTGATAATACTGAAGATAATAGAACTTTCAGAATTGAATTTGAAATTGAATTGTTCAGTTTTGAAAATTAAATCGTTCGAATCGATATTTAAAAATAGTCAATTTTCACACAGTCTCGGATTTCGACGAAACCAGTTCCATTGGGTCCGTAACGTTGCATTATTGTCGGATTTCAATTTTCGTATTTTTCAGAGTTAATACGTGGCTATACGACAAGCGAACATGCTGAAATTTGAGTTCGAGATATTTTGAAAAGAAAAGAAAAATATAATAATAATAAACAAAAAGAAAAGGGGCACGTTCAAATCCACGTTCACGACCTTACCTCCCCCATACCTTCGTACCTCTCTCCCACTCTCTTCTCTTCTTTTTAAAACACCCGATCCCTCTCATTCTCGTTCAAAATCCCCTTCCTCCATCCCTTTACCAGTTCAATAGCAATCTCCATGTCGCAATGCTTGAACCGAGAGAAACTAGGGTTTCGAAAATCAACGCCTTCATAATAATCATCGCTGCATACTTGGCTATTCCATCAGCCATCGCGGCTCATCCTTGCCTCCTATGCGATATTCTCTACTGCCGATTTGGGGTCCTGCTACAGTCTCTTTATACTCGCGTTCAATCAACAGGGGAGCATTTGCGATTTGGAGAAGCACCGCGATCGAAGGAAGCGATAGGGGTCTCGGCAATCGTTGCTAGGCCGCCGCATCGCTCGAGTTTGGGGGATTCGTGAACTCGCGTGCGTGGAGGCTGAAAAGGGATGTTCGAAGTTGCGAAGGTGGGACGAGCAGGGGTGGCAACTTGAGGAGGCCGAGGACGAAGTGGAGCACGGCAGTGCTAGGGGGCGCTCGATTTAGGGTTTGGATTTTCTTCAGATGTGGTCGACGATGGCGATGGGGATTCGCGTGGGTGAAGGCGAATTTGGGTTTCGCAAGCGAGTCAAAAATCTGGGCGTGTTCGACTTCGAGGTGGCGCACGCGGTCGATGGTGGAGGCCGCGAGATGGAAGTCGATCTGGTGATGGACTCGTTAAGGCTTCGGTTGTTCGACTAGGGTTTTCGCAATGAACTGGTGAATCGAAATCGCGAGTAGGGGAGGTTGAGCGTTCTCAGTGAGGTATATTGTTTTCTATGAAAATCTATTTTCAATTTTCGTATCTATATAGATAAGGAGATACTTCATAGTAATGTATATGTGATATCTATTTCTTAAAATTACATACTTTATTCACGTAGGTATTTATACATACAGGATTCTAAACAGAGGAAAAGTATAGAAGTATATTTTTATTTTAAACTGTTTAAAAAAGTAGTTTTTGGTTTCCTGTTAGAACATGTATATTGCAGAAAAAAACTAAAATTCGAGCAGTAGAATTTATTTTACAGAAAATATTGATAAATTGTATAATTGAAAGTATAGGTATTTTAAAACGATATAAAGTTTATAAATAATTAGATTCTTGAAATCTATAGATTGTTTTGTTACTGAAAACAATTATTAAAAAGGAAATTTAATAATTAATTAATTCAATCTATCAAAATGGAAATTGAATTGTTCGATTTATTTCGAATATTGATAAATGGTATTAATTGTTTATGCAAGGTTTAAAATAGAGAAAACAAGCCGGAATGGAATTGAGTTTAAATGGGATTGCAAATTAAAAGCGAAGGTGAGATCTTCTCACTCAAAAATTGAAAAGTGGAATTTTCAGTTATTGATTTGATTGCTATTTGGATATGGTATTAGATATAGTAGGATATATCTATATATATAGCAATATATACATATTGGCATATGTATATATTGGATTGATTGATTTCCCGCCTCGTATAGCGGATGAGACCCTATTGCGCCGTTAGTAAGCGGATTATTTTTATAAAACCCATATACCGCGATATTCCACCTCGAAGTGGAATTGGTATTGTGCTAACGTCTTTGGATGCAGGGAAACAGGTTGGAGGGATCCAACTGGATTCCTCACCAGTATTTATTTATTTACAGATATTGATGTATATTCAGTTATCATATTGATATATGATGTTTGATGTTGTGATTGACTAATTGGTGATGTTGCATCATTGGATTCAGTTTTGAAATTTAAAAATAACAACTTTTACTTTAAAAGGATTTTAAAGTGATTTTTGAAAGTAGACGTTTTATTGAATTTTTGAATTGATTTATTTCAAATAAATAAACGTCTAAAATTTTAAAGTTATAAGAGTTAAGATTTTTGTGAAATAAAATCAAAGTGTGATTTTTGAAATAAAAGTTAAGAAATTTATGAAATGGTTTAAATTGGGATTTCTAAAGTATTATAAATGGTTTATTTAAAGGATGTATAAAAATGGATATTTATAAATTTGGAAAATTGGGATTATAAGACAAGTTTCTATAAGTGTTAAAATGAAGAGTAAATGGGATTTCATAAGTTAATGGAATCTGAAAGTTTTAGATTTTGTGAAGTTTAAAAGAACGATTTCTTTTAAAATAAATGAATTGTAAGTTATTAACTTATAAGATGGACCTTTGGTATATACATTGAGTTATAAATTGAATAGGTCATTAAAGAAGATTTATAAATCGAATTGTTAATAAAGGAGATTTATTAAATTGAAGTTGTTAGAAAATAGAAATAGGATTTATAAACGTTGTTTTATAAATTCGAAATCAATTGGATTTGATAAAGTAAATATAGGAGATTATCAAAGAAGATATATTCGCGATTTTGGATAGCGAATTATTATTGAAATAAAATGTGTAGAAAAGATTGAAATGTGGTTAGTGAAGTATATTCACGATTTTGGACGGTGAATATATTTTGAAGTAAAATGGATATGGTTTTGGAAAAGTGATAATTGAAATGAAGTAATTGTTTTGAAAGATGTTTTAAAACAGGTTGAATATCGAAATCATAGATTTCAACATTTATTGTTGAAATAGACGTTTTCGAGAAATATAAGGAAATGATGGACTATAACACTGTTGTTATAGTAAATGATTTTCGAAAGAAAATGTTTTATGTAGTACTGGGATTTATATATATCTATCTTAAAATCCGAATCCCTATACTAGTGATTTCGAGTCGTCGTAACGATGTTTTACGCAACATTCGTTTTGACTCAAATAGATGTTAAAATTAATGATTTCCTTAAAAAAAAATTAAATGTATACTTAATATTGATTTAAGTATATCGAATATTTTCCAAGTGTTGAAAATAAAAGATTTGTGAAATACTTATTATTAAATAAGTAAGGAAATACTTTTCCAATATGAAATGAACGTTTTGAGAATTTATCTTCTTAAAGATAAATTGAAATTGAATATTTAAAATCAATTTGAAAATCGTATATCAGTAGATATTTTGAAATATAAATTCACTATGGAATTTATAAAGGGAATGAAAACTATTTAGAAAAATAAATATTGATTTATTTTTGAAGTGTGGAAATTTTATATCTAGTAAAGATATTTTGGAAGATAAAATAATTTGGAAAATTATTTGGAATCTGGTGGTGTTGCGCATCTTTATTGATAGTTAAATAACCGACTATCAATAATTACCTTGAATGGTATTTGTTGTGAATTGGATGAATTTGAATGCCACACTTATTTTTTTAATAAGCGCTCACTATTCGGGTTAGCCGGGAAAGGACCATGGGGTCGTATAACCCATTCCGAATATGTGATACGTCGTTATGAATCGCATTCGAAGACCGGTGTTGAAGACCGTATATTTTTGAAAACGGAAGGATTACCGTCGAGTTACTCTACATCGGCTGATCTCCGATTTAGAGGTTTTATCACCCTTAGTGACGGGAAGTCCGGACGTGATTAGAAAATTATCCGGATATGCAAGGGCTTCGTGAGAAGTGCCTTCGGTTCTGTTCGATCCCGGAACAGACTTGTATGGATTGTGTGTCTGACGTTACAATTTGAGATATAAAGCTGATTTCTTTCAAATACATTTCTGTTGGTGGCGGAGAATTTATTCTCTTAGCTTAACACCCTTCTCTGAGACGTACGAGCTCAGAGGTTATGTAGTTGAAATTTACCAGCGATATATTCCCAATTTGGTAACGTGGCATACTAAGTGTTGCTGTGAAATGATCAGTGTTTGATCATTTGTGATATGATCATTTGTTTGATCTTATATCTTTGTGATCATAGGTTGATCATTTGTTTGACACAAAACATGGCTTTGTAGAAAGCGTAGCTTTGTGGACGAGACTTCATCGAGCCTCACACCCCGGAAATGGTCAAAACAGGAAGGATGCGGCAAGGTTCTAGGGAGTAGCGCCCCATAGTGTATGTCATTCCTTCTGAATAAAGGTGGTATCATGTTATGGAGCCCAGATACTTAACCTCTGTGGTTGCTGCATTATTATTTTGATGTGGTTTGTTGCGAATCGGGGATCCTCGGGAAGATCGGTGACGATCGGGGGATGACATACGCGTTTCAGTAGTTACCTACTTTTGCAGAGGTAACCCGGCCTTGTGTTGGTAGAGATCTAACCGTAATGTTAGGTTATTTCTCGGGTCGTCTATTCCAGGGACGTACCCATCGTGGAAAAGGAAGTTCCTTAGCCCGACCATTTGTTGGAAATCCAAAGAAACAATACGAGCCTTGTACGGTTTTAGTTGTAGAACCTGCCATTTAATATGGTAGCTATAGCAAGCATACTATAATGGTACCTATGCTGGCTAAGATTTATATTCTACTTTCGAAATGTTTTCTACACTATGCACTAATAATAATAAAAAAAAGAATTTGATTTTTTGCGTAGTAAGCATCTTTGACTATCATAAGAAGAAATCTCCTCCAAGTCTGCGTTTGCGTTGTGTGTGTGGCGGGAGGTCTTATGGTAGTTTCATTTTCCAAAAGCATTGCGAATTGACTTTAAAAAATTTCTGTTGTTTATTTTAAAGATAAATAACTGTTTTACGATCTCACACCAGTCACCATGACTGACTCGGAGTTTATTGTTCCCTTCTAAACTCTGGGTGCCCACCAATTTCCACACGGGCAGTCTAGAGTTAGGTTATCAGGATATTCTTGATATTCTGGAGCTTTGGAAGCAAGCTGGATGGCGAGACGTAGTATTTGTATCTGATAGTATCTATTCCGCTGTGTATTCTGTATGAGGACAAGTTATATAACTGTCCATTGTTGTATATTGACTCTGATGATTGATGTATGTATAAACTGATATAGTTCTTTGTTTTAAAAGACTAGTAATTATCTTTTGTATATTGTTCCGCTGCGATATGTGAGATTCTGATATTGTCTCTGTTTCTGATGTTGTTCTGTTGTTCTTCCTTCTTTCTTCTTCTGTTTTCTTCTTCTTCTCTTTTTCTTCTATCTTTTCTTCTTCTACCTTTTTCTTCTTCTTAAAACCCTCACTATTGGAGTTTCCGGCACTCGATGGCTCGGCAGTCGATAAAGTGAGTATTGATGTCGAATATTCGAAAGTCGAAAATTCCTGTACGTTACAGGTGGTACGATCATCCGATCAAAAGTCGATAATCGGTACCGAAAATACTGCTATTTTGAACGGAAAAATCCAAATGGAGCTAGAAACGTCCAAATTTCGCGAAACGAATTTCGCAGTCTGATACAGAATGCTCTGAATAAATTTTCTCCTGTTGACATATTTTGGTTTCGGAAAACTTTTAAATTCACTGTTATTAACCGGTTTGATTTGAAATAAAATTTCACAGGAAAATAAACTTTAATATTATCAGATGAAAATTTACCAGTTGCTATATTAAAATAGACGTATTCCAAATAGTAAATTTTTATTTTCAAATTTTATTGCTTAAAATTTCACAAATTTCCAGTTAAATATACTTTTAAAACCATTAAATTTTGCGGGTCGTTACAGATGATGCGTGCATTCATCACCAAAATTATTTTACAGCGACAAAGAGGGGAGTACAAAACTTATTTCTTTCTAAAATTTCATTAAAATGATTCTTTCAAATTATATTGAAATATTTATATCAGAAAATACTTCTAATAATATTATTATTATATCCCAAAATCATTCGAAAGAAATTTTCAAAAACCCCGGAACTTAAGTTCTAAAATTTCCAATTTATATTTATTTAATTTGCAAATCTTATTTCTCACCTATATTTATAAATTTCACTACCTAACAACCAATATATTACAACCAAATATATAATTTATAAATCATTATTTTATATATAAAATATACAATAGGCAAAATTATTTCATTTACCTACATTTCAAAACAAATATTGTGTCGGTCTATCCTATTAAGTGTTTAGAAATCCCTATCGATGTCATAGCGTCCTACGCACCAACCAGAATTTATAAATACAAAACGGAACAAATTAACACAATATAAAAACCTTTTATAACACTAACAAACACGCTCTCTCATATCTATATATATATACTCCCAACGACTCATCCTAGGGTATTACTACCCTATTTAATATGAGTCAGACACCACAAAGCTAAGGTTATCGCTAAACCTTGTTCTGATACCAACTGTAACATCCCACCTTTTTTGGTCGCTTTAAGCAGACACACATGCCGACTCAAACCATACAGAAGGGCGGATTGTTATTGGGGTGAATAAGAAAAAGAGAAAGAAATAAAACAAATACAGAATCTCGCAGCGGAATGACAGAATATAATAATCAAATAACAGTTCATGAAGTTGTTTACAAAAACATTTGATTATACTTATACAATACAAAATCAGAGTAACACATATCAGAGATAAACAAATAATGCAACGGAACAGTATGAATGCAGTGGAATAAATATAGTAAATAATAGTAGTACAAATCTTTGTCTTTGTCCTCTAGAAATAAGGTCTTCAAATCCTGAAATGCTCAGGCTGACCCGAGCAAATTGAAAAGACAAAACACTCGAGTTAGAACTAAAAGATCTTATGTAAGTCAAATCAACGGTAAATAAATATGAGTGTAAACGGCGTCGGGGATGTTTACGGGGTTTGACATCTCCTATCCAGTGTCTAACGTGAGTGCAGTAACTTAAGAGATGTTCGGGATTCACATCTCCTAAGGATCCGTTAAACTATCTACTATGTAATACACTACGCTATAATAATATGTTTACAGTAATATAAACTATTAAAATAGCGTTAAGGCGTTACATTTTCCCCTTTAATACATTTTTATTTCCCATAGTCTATACAGTACCATAATCCCGCCCGTACTGGACGTCGTCAGAGGGCACTCCATAGGTATGGTACAAACCAAACTCGTAGAAGGCGCGCTAGGGTAGGTGACACGGCACAACTAGGCAATGCCAGGGTAGATATACCAATTACACTTCCGGACCGGTGGTAACGCATAGATGCTACTACCGCCCACCTCGGAACACACTCCCGAATCAAAAAATCGACGGTGGCCACCAAATAAATCGCAAAGTCAGAATACAGTATCGATGGAATGTGCCCGATCGAAGGAATGACCTCACTTAGCCTGTCGATTTCTCCTATTTTAGCCACCTTAAGCTAACTCATGGGGGTCAGGTCCACGTATATACCTTTAGGATCGTCGCCACCATCCTACTTCATTCTGGAATCTCCACCGCGTACATAGTTGTCAAAGTGGTTTTCGGTATCGACAGAGAGTATGACAATATCCGATCCCGGTCTCTTTAACAACCAATCGCTTATTACACACCGGATGGTTCTTTTACATTTCCAAAACCATTTCATAATTGATATCAAAATATCATATTCAATTCAAATTATATCATTTTCGAAATCATTACTTACTTCCGAAATTATACCGCATTGAAATCATAGTTCGAAATTATATTTCCTTTCAAAAGTCATATTTCCAAAATAGGCTAAACTCTCATTTCAAAATTATCATATTAAACCAAATATGCTATTTAGATCCCAACTTAGGTTATAATGTCTCTTATCCACATTCACTTTAAAAATCGAGAATTTGAATATAAACCCATCCATTTTACTTAGTTTGGAATTTAGAAGAAAATAGTTTTAAATAGTTATAAATAGTTAATATAGATTTAAAATAGATTAAATATAATTAAAATAGATTAAATAGCTTAAAATAGATTAATTAGATTTAAAATAAGTTAAAACAGGTTAATTAGTTTAAATAAATTAAATGGTTTAAAATAGGTTAAAATGATTTAATATAATTAATACAGGTTAAAATAGGGGTGCGCGCTGGTCGGTTTGGTGCGGTTTGAAGTCCAAACCGCTTCCGCACCGCATCAAACGGTTAATCAAAAATACAAACCATTATACTAATCTTTTAAACGGTTCGGTTTCGGTTCGGTTTCGGTCCGGTCTGGTTTGAACCCATATTAAATATGAAATAAGAGAATTACTTCCATCAACAATCAATTTACGAAGGCAACTGTGTGAAGCTTTTACACTTAAAGGTTAAAACACACAATGCAATACTGAAATGAAAGATTAGTTTTTAACTGTATGAATATTTCAATTTGACATTTAGCTACAAGGAATTTTGAAATCTTAATAATTAGAAATTTTGAAATAATATATTTTTAAAAAAGTTTATATTAAAACATGAATTTGGAATTTATATCAAATTTAACTATTCATTTCATTTCAACGCATCTAGACCATTACAATGTCCCAAAACCCAATTTCAAATTTTTCCGATTCAGAATTATTCTAAATAAATATAAAATTCAATATCGCTTAAATCCATGTTAAAACATCGATTTAATTACTCTAATTTCAATATATTTCAAATTTATACTTCAACGATTTTTAATAACTCAATTTCGATAAACTTCACTTATATTTCAAATTCACTATACAATTTCAATTTTATTCCATCAACAAATCTTTCAAAACAATTCGATTTTAATATAAAACTCGAAGTTCGATAAAAATTCGATTTATATAACCCCAAATTTTATTTCAAAATATCATTTAACTCAATGCAAAATTTAAGGATTCAAAATCATTTTGATTTAACCAATCCGGTGTCCGTATATAATTCTCTACCCTAGGGTCAAGTGATACGGATATTTATCATTTCAATCCGCAATTTAAAATGTTACGGTTATATATCATTTCAAACCGCAATCCCGGATTAATAATAAAATCCATAAAATCGCTCGAGTCTATCATTTCAACCCATAATGATTTTTCCTTAATCTATTGATCATTCGGGTATGTATCATTTCAACCCATATTGAACTTGCAGTTTATAACGATATAAAATAAAACATCCAATCATCCAATATCAACAATCAACATTCATTACAAAAATCATCTAAATCAATCAATAAATATCAATATAAAACTGATAATCAATAACAGATATTTAACTAGCAATTTATATTCAATAATAAATTAAATAACGATTTAATCCAAATAAATTAAAATTAACTGAGATGATGATTTAAAATATACCAAACAGTCATAAATAAATTTCTAATCACATCATAAATTAATTTAACAAACATAAGAAATTTTAGAAGTTGTGAGTGGGTCAAAACACTCACCTTTGAATTTAAATCGAATTTAAATTCAATTTAAGCCCAAAATTTGAACGGTCTCAGAATTCGTCCAAACTGGCGTCAAAATGTCCGGAATTTCAATACGATCCTAGCGGAGAAAACCATGCATGAATTGGACCTCGTACGTAAAAGTTATTGCCATTAGCACGTTCAATTCAAAATTTAAATATAAAAAAACGAGATACCTGGCCATGTCACCTCTCTAGCCCATAACCCTAAATTCATGAACACCCAGCCAAACTCGAACGAACACGGAGCCGCCACTATCACGTTCAACTTGTCATCACCGAAGGCGATCGATCGCCGAGCAGACCCTGCCGAACGTGCCCCCTTTCCTGGCCGACCACCACGCGGCCGCCTAACGTCGATCGATGCTCTAAATTTCCAGACGCCGCCACCAAAACGAAACACTAACCAATCTGTCGATGGCGATCTGATCGATGGTTAGCCAAACGACCAACTCCGGTGGGTTTCGCTCGTTGATCTCCACGCGGCAGTACTATTGATTTGACGATCAGCTGAAGTCGATCGCGACGAAATGAACGGCCGTGATTGATTTGAGCAATTCCGTCCAAACCACAATCCCAATCGAAAAACAAATCACAGACTAGGGTTGCACTCGTCGAGAGCTTCAAATTGATATATAATTCGATATAGGTTGTGGAGTTTGAAATTTTGATTTGAATTTGATTTTGAAATTGAATTGAGAAGTTTGTTTCTGACGTTGGAAAGGAGGAACAAAAAGAATTCTACGTACTGTAAATGAGAAATGAGAACAATTACGGTTTATAACGAGCTATTTATAGGTAGGTCAGAACATAGAAAGAACGGATAAGATTTGATTTGCATTTTGAACGATAAACGTCCCGAAAAACCCGTTCTATCACCGGAGCTAAAATGGGTCAACCCATATATCAAAATAGATGTTTTCAAAAAAATTAAATTCAATGGAATAGGTTTCAAGTCCTAATTCCATCGTATGAAGAAGTTATGTTAAAATCAGCTTATTTCAAATTGATTTCAATTGATTTCAATTAATTGGATTTCTGGGCGTTTCGAGTCCGTACGATCAAACGATAAGTCTGATCGTTACGAAACTTGAAATCCTATAGTAATTCACCGTTACGGATCTGATGAAACTGGTTTCGTCAAAATCCGAGTCAGTGGCCAAAATGGCTATTTTCACATTAATTAAATAAATTAATAATTAATTAATCAAATCACTTTTTCAGTTTAAATTTTAATAATTTACAACTTCTATCATTTTTGATTTCTTAATCACTTACAATAATTTAAACAAATTTAGATGTCAATTTAAAGTTGATTAATTTATCAATTTCAGTGTTAAATTTCAATTTCATTAAATTCAGAAATTATAAATTAAAATTCCAAAATCCATTTATTAAATTTTTAAACCTTGTTATTCAAGTCTTTTATTTCAATAAGAATATAACTAACATTGGTTTATATCTTAGTACATTAATATTTCCCAATTTCATCTTAATTTCTATTTAAGTAATAATTAAATATTAAATTTCATTTAATTGAAATTAATCCAATTATCATAATTTAAATTCCAATAAATTGATAAATCTTGGTTTCCATTCTTTTTATCCAACCAATTGTCATATTATGAAATAAATTTACATTATTTCTAATTGTTACCTTAATTTACATTCACGTAATATTCAATTAAATTTTATTGCAGCTGGTTTCAAATTTAATTTAATAGACTAAATAAATAGGTAGCATAAATAATTGTTACCATTTACTTTTAATTACACTTACAAGTTACTATTAACAAACAAATGTTACAATTGCTTACATAATACTGATTTTATTCAATTACTATTCATTATGTACTAGTTCATTAATTTATACAACACTTACATTTATTTACTTGTATTCAATTTATAACCAATTATAACATTTACATTATTTCAATTAATTGGAATTTCATACACATTGAAAATGATAAATCTTAAATTAACATTGTTGCATTACACTTTGTTATTATTTCATTAAATGGTTTACAAATTTTTATTTCTTTCAATATTAAGTTATCAAAAGTTTATTAAATTAACAAATTTTTTTAATTATCGAAAATTTACGGATCGTTACACATATACATACATACATACATATATATATATATATATATATATATTCAAAAATCACTTAATGCTTTGACTTTTATTTCGTTTTCATCTAAAACCACACATTTTATTTTATTTTTAAGTCTTCTTTTCAAAAAATAAAAAGTTGCAAAAATTCGAGTTTCGTTAACAAATTAAACTTATAAATTGAAAATAATTTAATTTTGTTCCATATACTCATCCTTTATTATAAATAAATATATTATTTTCAATGAATTTTATTTCTTTGAAATGATTTCAAACATTTCTACATAATATTTTTTTTCAAGAAATGGTTTTTTAAAGGTTTATAACATCCTCTCATACACTATTGACATATCTTTATTTATAAAATAGGTAGCATCTTTTTTAGAAAATTTATCTTCAACTCAAAAAAAATCTATTTTATATCCATATATATTTATACCTTATTAAATAATTTCTTTCAAACTTAAACAAATATATATATTTACAAACAATAATTCATAAATTAATTTATTTTAAAATATACAAGGTTATCATGCTACAAATTTTAGTGATTCATCTCACTAATTGGTTGTAATGTTGATTGCCTAAGATAATATGTCAACATTTCCTCACCATTGATCTCAACTTCATACTAATACCCAATGGCTACAAATGTTATTCCAAAAATATTTAAATTTAGAAAAATAATATTTCCATTTCCTAAAGTAATATAAGTGAAGTATTTCTTAACATTTCCAAAATATTGTGTTGCGCTGTCTCATATAAGCGTATAGGAATCTCTATCGATAACACTAATCAAACGTACCAACTAGAATTCGTATAGCACTCAACGGATAAAGTAACACCGAAACAAACTATTAAAATATACTTAATCACTTTATAGAATAATATTTATTTTATAAATTTATATGTTTTCTTGTGTGAAAATATTTACTTTTGAAATTTGTTTATATAATCCATTTATCAACCATCAATAACAATATTATTCATCACACCACAATCAACTATTTACAAAAACAAGAAAGCCTTCGACTAATGTTATCCAGCCTTTTGACTAGGCAATATTCAGATAGATTGAACGAATCAAACTTGAAACTATTAAGGCAGGAAGCCCAGAGAGATAGCTCGAAAGTCCATAAATCAAATACAAACAGAGCCAGGAAGCAAATACCAAACCATCCAAAGAATCGAGTAGGGGAATCCAACAAGGAGTTGGATCGGTACCGATCCAACCCATGGACCGATACCGATTTACGAACTTTAGTCCAAAGTTGCCACCACTCCTATTACATGCTAGAAATGATCCCAGGAGCCTATTTCGAGTGTTACTTTGTTGATCCCATCAAATTCCCTATCAATCTCCACGGGCACTCAAAATCAGCAACTCCATTCCTCCATAGATCCATCATTTGGACTTGAAAACAAGCTAATTATGCTGCAAACAAGTTAGAATCATGAAGCTAACCACAAATCGAGCCAACACAAAGAGTTCAAGACAACCATTTTGGTCATATTACGGATCGGTACCGATCCAAGCCCATGAATCAGTATCGATCCACGTGTTTTACATATGTGGCCACCATTTTCTCTAATGGACTTGGTCCTAGCGTGAAAAATGAGGTGAGATTATGGAGGCGAGTTTCTAGGCTTCCTACGTCTATCAACAGGGGGGCATGTCTCATTTTTATGGATCTTTTTGGCTCTTTCTTTCTCTACTTTAATTTCTTGTAATCACCTTTAGATTTATACCGATCCGTATGAATAAGTGCTTGTAATCCAATGGTTTAAGCAATAAAATCACTAAGTGGACGTAAGCCAAGATTAGCCGAACTACAATAAATGTTGTGTGTTCTTTTCTTGATCAATTTCATTTATTTTCTTAACTTTTTATTCTCTATACAATCTTTTGGGTATTTGTACCATTTATGGTTCAAACATTTTGGTGCTTTCACTGAGAAGGATATTGTCAGGCTACATAAATCCATCATCTGTTATTGGATTTCTTAGATCAAAGAGATAGATCCAATCTTCCAACATTACAGTTCTACTATTCAAATTTTCAATAATCTAAGATAATTTATTTGCCATGGACCCATCAAGGAAAGAATGTGCTCCAACTTCCAAAGCTACTAATGATGCTATGAACCAAGACACTCACCTTGTGGATGGAGTTGTCCAATCTGAATAAGCTGAGATCTAGAATCCAACTGAAGTACCTTTGGAGGGTGGCGTGGATGTGACCTCTGAACATGCTATTGATGATCAGAATCAGGAATATCTAGCTGCTGCTAATGATAAAATGCATGAAAACCAAACATGGGGAACTGCTACACGAATGGATGCCTGGAGTCTGCAGAGCCTAGGTATCGAGAGCCTACCCAAGAGTGTTCGTTGGGCCAAATACTCGGGGCGGACCCCGATTACCACCGTTCAGTCAAGCTTAAAGATCCAGAATAGTTGGAATATATGGTCAAGAGACTTGTAAGTGAAAATAGATTTAGAAGCAATGATGAATGGGGTACTTCTACTAGTCAGAATCCGTTTACTAATAACATTCTGCATGTGAAGTATCCATGGAGTACTGTAATGCCAATAATGCTGTTGTACGATGGAAAGACAGATCCAAGGTAGCAATTGATGAAGTGCGAGTGGCATATGGACTCAGTTGGAGCATCTGATGCTATTAGATGTTACTGCATTCCAATTTTCCTAAAAGGGGTAGCGATGATGTGGTTCACTCGGCTTCCACCGAGATCCATATTGTCTTTCGCTGAGTTTTCACAATTTTTTTAAAGCATTTCCATTTACACACTTCACGTCCAAAAGATATGATGTCATTGTCAAATCTCTTCCAGGAAGTGGGAGAGTCATTAAAGGATTTCTTAAACTGGTTCCATACAGCTATGACAAAAGTAGCAAATCCCAATGATGACATAGTATTGATGGCATTAATCAAGGGGATTAGTCCCGAGATCGACTTCGGGAGATGGTTGGAAGTGAAGCCCCTATCGAAGATGGATAATTTCTATTGAAAGGCTAATCAGTTCCTACATTTGGAGGAGACACATAATCATCCTTGAAGAGGTGAGGCTGGGAGTTCAGCTGAAGTGATATAGAGAAACATTGCTGTTAATTAGTCTCGGGTGAATTTTGAGAATATGTATGTGGACGTTGGCAATAAGAGTGGTGGTCAAAAACAGAATGACAATGGAGCCAAAAAAAGAAAGCCTGATAATAGGAATCATCCAAGGATTTCTAAGTATAACAATTATACTGAATTAAATAACTCAATCGAGAATATTTGCCTAGCAACTGAAAGTGCCGAGCAGTACCGAAAGTAGGCTTCGAGGGAGTCGACTAAGAAGGAGAAGAGATCTGATAAGTTTTGCAGGTTTCATGAGACACATGGTGATAATACCAATGAATGTAGACATTTGTGCGATATGATTGAGGAGCTTATTTGAAAGAAGAAATTGCAATAATTTTTGAAAGCCCCGTAGGGTGGCGGGCAAGGAAATTCTAATCCCCTTGGGTCGTCTTCCCAATGGGTCAAGCTGGTCCTAGTGGTGAGGAGTCTAGGCGGCTTCAAAAACGTTTGGTGATAAATATAATCATCGGTGGACTACATCCAGCCGATAATAGTTTGATTAGGCTGAAATTCTAATTCTACCCTTTGATCGGCATATTCTATCTCTGTTGTGCCACTGTAAGCTGATCCAATCCTGTTGGTCCTACAGCAAAAGACACCACTTTAGCGCGTAGGATGCAATAGCGAATTATTTACCCTAATCGATGCCACGTGCTCGGTCATCGCCTGTACACACTAACTGTCGCCCCTTATTTAACCCTTTATTTACCCTAATCAGCATAAACATACCCAGCCTTACATAACTGTTATGAGACCATCAGTCCTAGACCTGAAAGGAAATGCTGCCCAGCCTCACCTAACTGTTGTGAGACCATCAGTTCTAGACCTGAAAGGGAATGCTGCCGGTACTGGTCCTAGCAAACAATCTTCTAGTTTTGCGCCCCTTGCCCAAATCCCCAGATTTGAGCCTCTATTTATTGGCCACTTATTTACCCTAATCAGCATAAGCGTGTCCCAGCCTCACCTACTATTGTGAGACCATCAGTCCTAGATCTAAAAGGGAATGCTGCCAGTACGGGCCCTACTTCTATGTTTGCTTATTAACTTAATTCCAGATCCAAGTTTTAAAATAAGCCTCTTCTGTTACTTGTTTCTTTCTGATTATAACCTATGTGTTATAATTATTCTTGCAACTGTTACCCTTCTATTTTCTCTTTTTTAGTTATAACCACTTGTTATAATTATGCTTGCAAATATCTTAAATTTTCCTATTTTAGTCCATCTCTATTTTATTTCAGTTTTTCTTATTTTACATCTGATTTTGGTAAATTTAGTGTTTTTCTATTTTAATCCATATTAGCGAATTCTTCTCTTTTTAATTTATTCGTGTAAAAGGGATTAAATCTCTATAAAATGAAACAAACATTTACAAGCTAAATTCCAACTTAAAACATATGTAAATAAATGTAAATAACTGTAAATAACTGGAAGTAATTGAATAAAATAGCTGAATAACATAGACCGAAAAGAACTTCTGAAATTTACTTAAAAACTAACTGTAAATAACTTATATAAAAACTGTCTCAAAATTGTAGAAAAACTACAACTATTGAGAACCCTATTATTTTAAATTACTTAAAAAACTAAAATAATTACAAAACACTCACCTGTGGTCCTTAGCTCTAATCCTTGGCCTTCCTGGATTCCACTTCTTGGGTGTAGAATATTTTTATTAAAAAAATCTCCTCCCTAGAAAAAATATCTATTTAAGGTTCAGCCTCAGGCAATGAACCCAATTGGGAGAAAATTTGAATGAGAAAAATAGCTAGGCCAAGGGTTCTATTTATAGTGTAGCTTAGAGATCTCATGCCGTTGGATTTGAAGATTGAATCTGATGCAACCACATCATAGGCTCACTACGGACCCTCGGATGCAAGCACGGACGCACAGGATTAACAAAAAAAAGAATTTCATTATGTTCGGCTAGTACATGGATGTTTTTACGCCAGGCAGAAATGCGGGTCGACCTGACCCCTTTGTGGATTAACCATAGGTCGACCTGACCCTAATGCGGGTCGATCTATGAATGTGTATATTTTTTTTCGTTTTCTTTTTATAAAATTCCGATTTCTTATTTCTTTCATAACTTCTTCATACTAGCTCGAATTTTGACAAGTTATATATGGAAATTGATCAAAAAATCGCCACAGACCCAATGGTGCAACTCCCATAGCTTGATTATGAAAATTTCACAAACTTATTTTATTATTTAATTAATTCGTTAATTGATTATTATAGCTCAAATTTTGGGTTGTTACATTCTCCCCTCCTTAAAGGATTTCGTCCCCGAAATCTCCAAGGACAGAAGAATGAAAATATTTTCATCCAAATTCCATGACCACATATTCAACCATCATCCATTACATCCATTGTCCTTAAGCTTTCTAATGCAACGTATGCTATATGCAATAGTGTAGCGTCAATTTCCCTAACTAATGCAAAAGATTAGGAGGTCTACTGATTCAGTCGATCTCCTTTTATGCAATCATGTCCATGTTATGTATCCAAATGAATGCAAGTTTACTTGGTCCTTAGCTCTAATCCTTGGCCTTCCTGGATCCACTTCTAGGGTGTAGAATATTTTTTTTAAAAAGATCTCTTCCCTAGAAAAACTTTCTACTTAAGGTTCAGCCTCAGGCAACGAACCCAATTGGGAAAAAATCTGAATGAGAAAAATAGCTAGGCCATAGGTTTCTATTTATAATGTGGCTTAGGGATCTCAGGCCGTTGGATTTGAAGATTGAATCTGGTGCAACCACATCATAGGCTCACTAGGGACCCTCGGATGCAAGCACGAATGCATAGGATTAACAAAAAAAAGAATTTCATTGTGTTCGGCTCGTACCTGGACATTTTTACGTCCAGGCAGAAATGTGGGTCGACCCATAGGTCGACCTGACCATAATGCGGGTCGACCTATGAACGTGTATATTTTTTTTCTTTCTATAAAAATCTGATTTCTTATTTCTTTCGTAAATTCTTCATACTAGCTCGGATTTTGATAAGTTATATATGGAAATTGATAAAAAAAATTGCCATGGACCCAATTATGCAACTCCCGTAGCTCGATTCTAGCAATTTCACAAACTTATTTTATTATTTAATTAATTCATTGATTAATTATTATAGCTCAAATTTTGGGTTGTTACATCTAATAAAGGAAATAGCTTTCTGGATCTATGTCTCTATCGTTACATAGCTTAAGAGCCGTGAAATATGACTGACTCGAATAAATCTACATGTGTATAATGCAGGTATGTAGGTACCTGAAGTTAGGTGCCAACCAAACTTCCACCATCCATGATTGGACCCTTGGAGTTCAACCATTCTTAATGTTCGGAGATGGATGCCAGTAAACTCTTGCCCTTGATGTAAGGGCAGGAGTATAAACCAAATAGGACATGATTTGATCGTCCGCTAACTAACTCTTTCCCTTGATGTGGAGGCAAGAGTATAAATCTAAAAGGATGTGATTTGACCGTCCATCGACGAACTCTTATCCTTGATGTGGGGGCAGGAGTATAAACCAAAGAGGATGTGATTTGAGTGTTCATCGGCTAACTCTTACCCTTGATGTGTAGGCATAAGTATAATTCAGAATGGATGTGACATGACCATCCAATCACCAACACCTTGCTTGGAGTAGGCGAGATGAAAGATCCATGACCAGTGTGAGGGGGGTTTTACCTGTAAATTTGATCAACACCTAGAGTTAGGCATGATTTAAAGTAAAACATATAAGGATGTGTAAACTACGATCTTAAGTAGTTAGCTCAAACCGACACCCAAAGCATGGCGCGATCAGATGTCACTATCCTGGAAAAGAATACTTAAACTGTTATAATAAATGGTTTACCCCAATCGATGCCCAAAGCTTGGCATTTCAACGATTTCTTTGCATTCACTAGAATAATAAAAGGCAGGCAAATAACAGAATGGACAAATGACCTAGTCTGATAATAACTATGAAAAGGAATGGATCGTGAGTACATTGAATGGAAAGCGCATTTCTTAAATACTTTAATGAATTCCTACAAAGATTTGACAAAACAAAAGTCTTTGTTATTCACATTCGTAATGGAACTTTGAAGGTGAAGTATAAGTTTTATTTACATCTAAACAGAAGAGCAAAAGCGGAGGCCGAGTTCGCACAACACCCGCCGAAAAAACAAAAACAGAAAGCTAGAAAGTGCCTAACTGTACAATCAAAACAAAATAAACTAACAATCACTTCCTATGCTTTGGCTACTTGGATTTTTTCCTTCTCCTCCTCAGACAGAGTTGTCACTTGATCAGTTTTCCTTCTGCCTCTTCCTGAAACCGTAGACAGAGTGTATTGCGATGATCCGACAGGCACACTCTGAGCACTCCCGGGCGAAGGAAGAGTGTCAGGAACAAAGATAGTTTGACCAGGCATAGCTAGGGATAGTGTGGTGACCCTACTCTCAAACATAGATTTTTTTTTAAAAGCATACAAAAGGAATTCACCACTAAACCCCATTTCTTCTATATTTGAATAATTTCCAAATGTTTTTCCCAAGACCCTGGATTTACCAATATAATCATATCAGTGCACAAAACATATTAAGACAATTACATATTTGATGATGTATAATCGTTTTCCCTTTGCCTTTCAGAGCTAACAAATTTGCAAAGAGAACACTAAAATGGCATTTAATTGTTCTCATGATATTACTTGTATGAAATTACTTCAAAAAATTTATACTAGCAGGCACGAACATTGGAACTAATTCCTATTTTCCATTTCAGGTTGAACAATTAAAGCCATGCTGCATTTTTAAGTTTAACATGGTGCAGACTTGAGTACTTGGTGTTTTATTAAAAATACTTGGGGTCATTTTAGTGTTGCTTGGAGTTTTTTTTCTGTTTGGAAACATTTACACTTCATGAGTTGAAATAAAATGGTTCCAGGCTACAAGAGTTTGACCCATGGCCATCTAGGCCGGCCATAGTCCCTCTTTTACCACTTGCAAACCCATACTCCTCATATTAACAAACTTCTACAAAGATCTATTCCTAACACAAGCATGTTTCTGCCTAATTTAAATTCCTGGAAATGCATCCATATACATTTAATCCATTAACCAAAAGTACAATTACTTCCAGGTTTGTTTCTTTCATAATTTTTTTCTCTTTTAGAAATCAAATACACAAATGCATGTTAATTGATTCTTACTCCAGAATTCATGCACAAGCCTGTATCACTTACCTGCCATGCACAAATTCATTTTTTTTCTTGAATACCCCTACTCAAATCTTGTGAGCTCATTTTTAAATCAACCACCTTAGCTCTTTAATTTTTATAAATCATAATATAAATTCAGGCAATAAAAATGAGAGATTATCATATACACATATCATATTTATATGATATGTCCATCCCCTTGTTTCTCCAAATCAGACATTCATAAAATCAGTAGTTAACCAAACATCATTAATAGTCATTCAAAACAGGTTTACTTAAGTACATATTTTAATCTAAATACTTAGAAAACTTCCTACAATTAACTTCAACTACAACATGAAATCTGACTAATAAATTCATTACAAAACAACTGCAAATTTAAAACTGGTTTCCTTTATTTATACTAGCAGCTAATGCCTCCTTCATCCATCAAGCCAACTTCAATTTCCTGCAAGCAAGTCACCGAGCTGCCCCAATTTTAATGAGACACCCAGATGATTGCAAGGGCAACCAAAAGGGTCAGTTTTCACTAGTATGAGCATTTATCAAATTTATGCACATATTCATAATTTTTGGTGAACTTGCAATGTCTTCCTAATTTAGCAGATTTCATACTTAGCATATTTTTGGTTAATACCAAGTGATACAAAGACACATTCATTCATTCAAACAATACCCAGCAAGCAATCAAAATATACATATAATTCTTGATTCATTTTTTTTCTCCATTTCTGAATAAGTGAACTCAGATTTTATACTCCCAATTTCACCCTGCAATTAATCAAAGCACAATATTTAAACTTGATTGATTTAACTCCATATCTGGATATTTATAATCTAGATTTTTAAACCCCATTTATTTTATGGTCTTTAACTCCTTGTCAAATGAACACCATGTATGCATTGTGAAGGATACTCCCAGGTTATTTAATTTATTCCAACACACAAAGGCCTCAGGGTGCAATTGCACCATGCATATACTTACTCCCACCTGAAGCAAGCAGATCATTGACTAACTCCCAAATGACCAATTTAATTTTCTTTAATAAATCCCCCTCCAGTTTCTGCTTATTTTATTAAGCTTCTATATTATTATGAATATATGAATAAGGGTTTTATTAAGGAAGTCCCTCAATAACCCAAAAATTCTCCTCTGACTTATGATATGAATATTTAGTTTCATGCTTCATTATCCAAGAAATAAACATGAGCTAGATCACTGTCTTGCTGCCTATTTCCTAAATAATTTAGATCCATACTTCATGATCATAAAATAAAACAAAAATGCTCAAACTATTTTAACTTTGAAAACCCACATACAGATTAAAACCCCAAACAAGAATGCACAAACAAACATCCATCTCACCCATAACAAATCATTTCAGAGATTTTAAATGATTTATAACATTTTAGGCTGCCTACAAGAGGACTTAATGCCATTGCATACAAAGGGATAAATACTCACATAGTGTTCTCCTTTTACTGCCTTAATCCCCTGAACAGCAAATCCTCCAAAGTTCCAAGCTAATGTTTCTCCTTTTTTTTTTGATCCCGAGAGAATGGTGGATATGGTTATGTGCAGGTATTTATAAAACCATTCTAGGGTTTAAGAAAAATGGGTAATTTCCTTGATGCCCTTAGATATTCATGCACAAATCATTTCCTTGTGTGGTCCTTAATTGGGAATGCACACTTCTGGTTACCTCAATTAGTTATTTCAGAAATCAAGCATTTTAAACACTTCATGCCATTTTCATGACTCTATTTTACTCATGCCATATGCATGTGACCCCTTGTTTATTTTTATTTCTTCTAAGTTTAAAGAAACTGCAAACCCCCTTGTGTTCTCTACCTAACTACCATTTCCATTCAATCATGCATACTATCATACATAATAATGTGATGTAAAAATCATTCACACTATGTTATTTACTTGAAATAAATATAAGATATAGAATTCATATTTGATCCTGTATTTTTTTTTTATTCTGCCTTTAGTTAAAACAGCAACTCCTCATACACCTTTATGTGTTAAAAAATAATAATCACATATATCATGCTAATTATTTCTAGCATAAATATATAAGACATTTAAACCTTATATTAATCTTCATTTTATTCTGTCTTTAAATAAAACAGAAAACACTCCATATATTAAATATATGTATTTATATAATTCTTTGGACATGGATGTATATTTGTTTTGAGTCCCAATTTTTAATCACCTTAACTCCTTGCATTTTATCAAACAGAAGCTTCTATGCATAATTTATTTATTAACAAGCTTTTTTTGTTTTAATGCATTATATAATTTATAATTTCAGAAATTCTTAAAATGTAACTTTAATTTTTTTTCTTTTAGGGTCATTACAGATAGAGGAGGAGGAAAGGTCTCTATCTTCTCTAGCTTGACCTCTTTGGCTAGGACAAGTTCTTGCTCGAGTGTACTCATTATGGGACTCGGCAGGGGCTCAGAGGACCCAGTGATAAAAATGTCATCATTAGTTTGAGCTCCTTAAAGCTCATCAGCCCCTTCATCGTAGAAAGCACCTATCATCCCCACGTCAGGCCCAGGAGTATCACCAGTCGGGATACTTGGCACCATCATTTGGGTAGTCAAAACCATCGACTCTGTTGTAGATGCTTATTATCCCGACTGAAGACCTTTTTCAGGAAGCGGGATAACCTGGGGCTGACCTAAAACATGAGAGATATTAAAAGAGAGATTGGTGATGTCAATCGGCAACATATAACTCTTTGAAATATAGGTAAGGTCAACGAGATACCTCCTTCAGTTTGGGGTCTCGTATAGGCCGGACTGCTACTAGAATTCCCTTCTAGGATGGGTGAAAAGATAGTGAACTTTGCATTTTGGGTTGGTCTAGGTTATCCCGGGATCGAAGGTGAATCATGAGTAGTTTTGGGTCCGGATGTGTCCCCAGTGGTGGTGCCTTAGGGCGATGATCTAGAGCCTTCGCCTATATCTTTCCGCACTGTATCGACTAGCTCCGAACGGGGAATAAGCTGGCCCATTTTTAGCACCTCGGGCTCATCTCCTACTAAAATCTCCTTCTCGAGCTGTACCAGATCCACCTCACTACCTTTTAGGAATTCCCTTTCTTCCTTGACTACTCTTTCCCAAGTAAGGGCAAGAACTCTGGGGTAATTACGATCAAACCACTCTAAGTTGAGAAATTAGAGTACATTGGCATTTTACTTATTGAGCATTAGTTTGAACTTCTCCATTATTCACTTTTCAGCAGCTTTAATCTCCTTTTTGATGAGCGCATCCACGTCTTGAGCACGTGCGACCACCTTGTCCCTTTCATCATGAGCATCTCTTCACAGTAATCCTAAGCTTGCTAGAGAGCTTTGTTCTTCTCTTTTGTTTCTCTCTTGATCTTAGCTAACAATTCGATCACCTTCTTGTTCGAGGCATCTCTATCCAACACTAAGTTACGGTTTTTGATGGTGTGTAGTCTCCATATCATCTTGATCCTTGGTCCTCATGCTCTCGAGTGCTTTAGCCGGTGATTGAAGCGGTAGAAGCTAGCTTGGTAGCATCCTCAACACTTTTTTCAGCTTCAGCTTGCGATTTTCTCAAGTTTTCAACATTGGCATCGAGATTAGTAATGATCCTTTTATCTTGTGCCTCTAAAAGTGTTAGATTATCGATCTTCAGTTTTCTTTCCCTTGAGACTGTAGAGATCTTCGTGGCTATTCACTTCTATTCATTATATTGATCATAAGCATCTGATACCTAAGCGACCATCGTTTCCTTTACCCCTGATGGAATGTCCTTTAGATTGGGCACAAACATAAGTTCGTTAAAGCATACATCCGAGAACTATTCCTAATTCAGCCATTCAAGCATCGACGGCAAGCTGTTGCTTTGCTGTAACAACCGAAGCTTCAATCGGCTTCTTGCTAGTGTTGTGACGAGAAGTCTCAAAACAGCTCTTATGCTGCTTGCAGTCAGAATATCGACTGGAAGGAGATAGTGAAAAATGCTGCATAGGAATGGAAGCTGGAGAGGGTGCATGAGAAGCATCGCCCGATTGAAAGTCATCGTGGCGGTCAGAATGTTTGTAAAACTTCTAGGTGGAGGTGATCTAGACCTAGAACGATGTCTAAAAGTAGAGTCTTGCGACAGATAACCTCTGTCATAAAAACCTCTGTCCCGACTACCCCTTTTGTGGCTAGACCAGTGGCTAGATTTAGAATCTCGACCACTACCTTGATGGTATGTGCTAAGACGATGCTTATGTGGTCGGGAGACATTTTCCTCTAAGTGTTAAAATATATACTTCTTCCTCTCCCCGAATCCTACAAATGAAACAAGAACGAATTAGTTTCGATTAGAGGGGAAGCGAGTCAAGTGCAATGAGTGCATGTGTGTGCGAGTGGCCCCCGATGGACCGTGTTCTGTAAATTTACTCATAGGAGTGGTCTCTCCTACGCTAGTATGAATGACGTCATCGCCAAAGCGAAGGGGAGAGTCGAGACCCTCTAGGCTCATGTTCCCAATATCGAAGGAGCCAAACTCAATAGGAATTGGCCTTAAGTTAGCGAATGTATCTGTTGTGGGAAGAAAGGTAGTTTTCTCCGCAATTGTGACTGGTGGAGATTGGATAGAAATCTGCACTTTGGAAATCTTCACAACTAGCCTTTTCTTCGGAGCAGACTGTTGGTCATCATTGGGTTGTTCGGTCAAAGACTCGTGGCCCGCATTAGCATCATCGTGTCCAGTTTTTCTACCTTCACCTATGATTTCACCTTCTTCGGCTTTTTTTTGCTCTCTTTCAGCTTCAACCCCCGGACCTGGGACCGGGGGCACGTCATGATTTACAGCACCACCTATATGCGAGTTATTATCGTCATCGTTATCACTATCATTGTCAAAAGCCACTTGGACCAGACTAGTGCTGCGGCCCGCTTCTAGCAAATTATGAGCTAGGAGATTCTCATCGGAGAGAAGAACTCCAATATCTCTATCCCCCTCCGAATGTTCCATGAAAACTATGATGACATTTGAAAGAGCCATGCCGTTGGGTCTCATTGGAACATTTGAATGACAGAAAAGAATATGAGTTAAACTTGCAAATTCATAACGTGAATTCACAACAAACAGACGAAGTATAACTTACGTCCAGATAGCCATCTTTGTGCAAATCCGAGTAGACAGCAGACATAGAACCATTCACTCTTTAAATAGCCGAGTTTATTCCATGTACCGATGACGACTCTACAGCTCTTGGTCGGTTCTAGATAGATCAGAGATGGAATTCCTTTTGGCTCTTAAAACTGTAAATATACCAAATTTCCTCGTCATTGGGCACTCAATGCAAATGTTGATCAATGATGATATACATGCCATGAAGAAATGCGTAGATATTCGAATGTAGTTGCGTCAGAGCTAATCTCAAGAAGTTCAGGACTCGACGAATGAATTGGTTGAATGGTGGAATGCAACCCGCCAAACACATGTATCTGTTGAAAGCAGTGAAACCGTCTAGGGGATTATGAGCTCTTTGATGGCAAGAAGGGACTAGTACATCCTCGAATGGAATTTCGTGCTTACCACAGATTCTACGGAGCGACCCCTCTCAATCTTTAAAGTAAAGGAATTGACGAGATCGTCTAGAATGACAACATCCTTGAGAGTTTTGGGAGCAGATTTTGTTTCTACCTCAAGGCCTACTGTAGGCATTTGAGGAACCTCTAAATGAGGTTGATCCGCTTGTGGATTTTCAACTTGAGGTATGGGCCATGCTGGAGTTTGTTGTGCAAGTTGAACTATAGTTGAGCTCGACTCGGTATCAGATTCGATGTATTTGGAAGTAGATGGACCTTCTGCTTGAGTAGCAAGATGCTTGGAACATTTGTGCTCCATTTCTATAGATACTCAACAGATAATCAACATCAGATTAATTATAAGCTGTACCCCTAGTGCTAAACTAAGACCTAGTGCGGTGTCGTGTAGTGCAGATTTTCAATATTATATGACAGTTCATTTTAATGATTTGGACATCACCTAAAGTGACCATCATTGCAGAACATCCCAACGGATTCCGTGTTGTCACACGCGCATCAGAAAAGCCTTGAAGACTGAGAATGTCGGGTTCGGTAAGACATTAGTGCAAAGTCTCTTGATAAGAGAAATCCCAAAATCCACTAAGGGATGGATTTATACCGATTCATCCATTTAGTTGGATTTTCAAAGACTTCCAATTCCTAAACCCAAGCTCAAAGCCACTTCTCCAATTCAAGCATGTGCACCGATGTTGACACTTCCCCAGCCTCTGCTCTATCATCATCACCACCTACATAAACTGGAATGGGTTTCGAGTCTAGATGAGGTGACATGGTTCGAGCATGGATCGGTGAGTTCAATCAATGCAAGGCTAGAGGTGTTGTGCTAAGGTAGGAGGATGGCGGTAGTTCAGAGGTCAAATTCAGGTGAGATGATGTGGCGACAGTGTTCCTAGGGTCAAACAAAGGCGAGAGGTAATTTGGGGGTAAAGGATTGTAATGGCAACACTAAAGCTTGGATCAACGAGCAAGGATAAAGTGAAAAGATGTTTGGAACAGAATGGGTTATATTCCATCACACATGAATTTTTAGGCCAAAAGTTGGAGATTTTTTCTCCAACTCTTGGATCGGTACCGATCCAAGAAGTTGGATCGGTATCGAGTCTCAATTAAAAAAGAGGGAAAACTACAGTGTTGATGACCTATATATCTTCCTACATGGGTATTTGCATGTGATAATGTGAATTCTTAAAAACTTGCACAGGAGTATGTGTGCATGTACTTATCTAATACATGACAACTAGAGTCAATAGAAATCAGATTCGAGCGTGGAAAGTCAATGAAAGGAACCGGTTCGAAATTATAGAGTTTGGAATGACAGATCATGAGAATATCTTCAAAATTTATAGTACCGGATGCTAGTAAAGCGTCGGGATGAATAGCTACAGATATAACTCTTCACATAAATGATCCACGGGAAGGATAATAACCATACATAGCATAGAGTGGAGTCCTTCATAGCAATCCCAACTTGTCTCGATTCAAAGCACATCATGTTCGAAACAAGATGTACATTTGAGGGCAAGTGTTGTCCAGCCTTTTGAGCAGAAAATATTAGGATAGATTGGAAGAATCAAACTTGGAAACTATTAAGGTAGGAATCTAAGAGAGATAGCCCGAAAGTTCAGAAATCAAATACAAACGGAGCCAAGAGGCAAATACCAAACCATCTAAAGAATCGAGGAGGGAAAATCAAACAAGGAGTTGGATCGGTATTGATCATACCCATGGATCGGTAGCGATCCATGAACTTTAGTCCAAAGTTGCCCATACTCCTACTACATGCTAGTAATGATCCCAGGAGCCTATTTCGAGTGTTACTTTGTTGATCCCATGCGATTCTCTATCGATATCCATAAGCACTCAAAATCAACAACTCCATTCCTTCATAGATACATCATTTGGACCTGGAAACAAACTAATTTACTTCAAACAAGTTTGGAATCATGAAGCTAATCACAAAGCGACCCAACACAAAGAGTTCAAGACAACCATTTTGGCTATGTTACGGATCGGTACCAATCCATGTGTGTTGCTGATGTAGCCACCATTTTCTCTAGGGGACTTGGTCTTGGCATAGAAAACGAGGTGAGATCATGGAAGCACGTTTCTAGGCTTCCTATGTCTATAAATAGAGTGACAGGGCTCATTTTTATGGATTTTTTTGGCTCTTGCTTTCTCTACTCTTATGTCTTGTAATCACCCTCGGATTTATATGGATCCTTAAGAACAACTACTTGTAATCCAGTGATCTAAGTAATGAAATCACCAGGTGGACGTAGGCCAAGATTAGCCGAACCACTATAAATGTCGTGTGTTCTTTTCTTGCTCATTTTATTTTACTTTCTTCACTTTTTGTTCTTTACACAATCTTTGGGGTGTTTGTAATAGTTTTGGTTCAAATAACTAATTATATTACATTTTATTTATTATTTTTCGTTCCACATTTTAATTATATACGATATATACTTTTTCTTTCAAAAATCAAATATGCATATCCCCTCGCAATTTCTCCCATAAATGAACTGCTGACTTCTAACTTTGGCATTGTCCAAATTCAAGTGGGTTAATAAATTTTGAATGACGACTCCTATTGATCTCCTGTATTCTAGACTAGCCTACATAAAAACAACAAACATTGATACAACCATGCATACATCAAACAAACTATCTAACAACTTTAGCGGAAAACTATCTTCCAGCTTCCGTTGTGCACTCTACTAACTACTGGATCCTTCAATTCAAACTGGCTTTAATACAACCTAGGGCTGTGAAGTAGTCAAAATATAAGATTTTGAATAAGGCCTTTAATAGCTCCTCTAACCGAGCTACTTCTTTCATATTCAAGCCATACCGAGGTTAACTTAACATCACCAATGTAGACTCTACTAGTCTGGCTACAACTTCTTACTTCACTACCTCTATCCACAACATCCATGTCACCCGAACATAAAAACATGGAAGGGGTAGGAACAAGGGTAATATATAATAGGAAAATAAAAAGTACGTTCCTAGATGATTACCCAAGTAATCTTCGTATACTTTTATTAGCCCTTTAATATAGGGCAACTATCATGCACCCAAGGGGAAACATGGAATCTAAATCACTCTAAGGCCAAGACTTATGTCACATACATTCTATATCGTAATGAACCTTGCTATGATACCATACTGTAATGCCCCACCTCTATAACCATACCATCAAAGAATATTACATAGCATATTGTCGAGTGGTACGGATAATAAGGTTGGTTAGGAACGATGATCCATGAATATTCCTTTGGGCTAACACCAACATTTTTTTAATCTTATATAACTACAAATAATGTGTATGATATTGTCACAAAGCAATCAACATGTTGGCTAATTTCAAAACAAACAATATATTATATAATAGGGAATATTGATCATAGATCACAGTAGAAAAATATTATACATCTCGTAACTATGTATATGAAGTGAGTTTATAAATAGAAATAGTAGACCTATATATTTACATATATATGGTACTCGATGAGTTTCACATAAATCATCATTAAAACTAACTAATAAAATTCATACAAATGTATATAAATAAGGATCGGAATAAGATGATATATCTATTTCCAAAAGCTAGCCCAATGTCCATGGTCAATGAGCCCTTAGTACCTGCTATGTCTCGGTCTGACCCAAGAATTATAAACATAATAGATGGGTCGGACTATATCTAATTCAAAGGGTGAGATCGTTATAATAAAGCATATGTGAATCTCAAGCATTATAGTCGTAACTATATGAAATATGTTGATATCAAACAAGGCAAAATGGAAAATCCAAAACGATATAGTCGCAACCAGAAAATATGTCGGAAATAGAATGAAACAAATGGCATAATCATTAATGTCACTAAGTCATAAAATAATACTACGCCCTTCATTGGAAAACAAGGAAAATATAGTGATTAAACATCTTTAATCAAATCACAAAGATTACAATAAAAGAGTTAATAAAAAATGAGCAATCAAAAAGATAAGCCTGAAAGAACGTCAACCCCTTTCAACCTAAGATGGCCTAAAAGAATATAAACTCAAAGACGGCCTGAAAGCATGTCAACTAAAAGACGGTTTGAAAGCACATTAACTAAAAGATGGTATGAAAGCACTTCAACTCAAAAAGTGTCACCTACTTCCAAATAGTAAATACTCGAGTAACGCTCGGCTATCCCATATCACTCATCTTACTAAATACTTACTACAAGTTAGTAAATTCCACAAAAGGCGAGCTTGAAAGCACGTCACCCTTAAAAGTGTTATATACTTCCAAAATAGTAATCGCTCAAGTAATGCCCTTGCGTCCCATACCATACGATGTAACTTGAATACATACTACAAGGTAGTAAACTACACTTACTAAAAAGCGTTATAAACTTGCAATTGTAATCACTCGAGTTATGCCCATGCATCCCATACCATGTAGTGTTAATTAAATATTTACTACAAGGTAGCAAATTCCACTCACTCAAAATATTCTACACAACAAATCATATAAATAACCGATAAAGTTTTACCGAAAGTCCCATACCAATCGGTAATACTAAATCGTTTATTTAAACTCCTCATTATATAAAATAGGTATTATATATCGAAAAGCATTCAAAAGAATTTTTAATTATAGTTTTTACAAAACACATTTATACTTTATTGAAAAGATATAAAATATATTGAAAGTACTTATAATGTCTTTATATTTAATTCTACTTCATTAAAATAATTCTCTCTCAAACCTTTGTATAAATAACTACTATATATGTATAAATACAAAGATGTAATTTCTCAAAAATCACTTTTAAGTTTTTTAATTCATTTTTAAAGAAGAGTTGTTTATTTACAAAGGCATGAAAACACTTTTAAATCCACTTGTAAAGCTTTTTATACTCGAAAAACACAAAATAAGATGTTTTCTTCTATAACATTTTATCTAGATTTCCATTATATAAAAGAATTTTTTTATTATTATTAAAAACATTTTTAAAATCTTATAATTATTTCTGAAAAGAGTACTTTATTTTAAAAAGATTTAAAACGCTTCCAAATATTTTAAATAACTTCTATAATTTGAAATAAGATAATTACTTTTATAATATATTTTATAAAAGAATAACATATTTTTTATTTCCCTTCAAATTGACAGATTTAAAATATAATTGAAATAGTGATTGTAGGGAATTTTTTAATAAATAAAACCAATTTAGTAGCTTGAAATAGAAATCCGATAAGAAAAGAACTAAAGAATTTAATATATTTTAATTAAATTTCCCAAAATAAATTTAACAAGAATCCAAAAATGGTTAAAATCACATTTGAGAATTTTAAAAATATTTAAAACCATTCATCAAAATCATCCATCAATATTCAAAATGAGTTCAAATAATAAACCAGCCAAAAATAGAAATTCTGGAATAAATTAGCTCCAAATATTATCATCCATCGATAGAGAATTATTTTAATGATTCAAGTTGCTTTTCAGCTAACTCCGATCACATAAACAATGCACAAAGGTCATATAAATCAAGCCTCCGGAATTAAATGCATTTGGACTGTCTCCTTTCCATTTTAATGGTTTATAATACACATGCAATTCCATTAACTGTGCGACCACCCTATATCATTGGCACAAATAATAACTAAATAGTGCGTTGCTGTCGTGCTCGATTGATATAGGACGATAATCAAAGTTAAAAAGAAAACAGGCACAGCATATCATCAGTTATATATCTCATAACACATGGATAAAATATAATATCACAGATATAATAGGAGAGACATTAATAACTATGTGAACAAATCATCTGGGTAATAAATCCAAAGAGTTATACATCAAATGTAATAGAGTTTATGCAATGGAAATAAACTCAACAACTGTCTGAAATACAAGCCAATAAGCAGTCACTGCTAAGGCTTCTTAGTGCTGTACAGATACAAGTACATAATATTAGATAGCTCCATCCATCTCGTCCTCCACATAGCTACTGTGTCACCTAGACCTTCTATCTAGTCTACTCGTTTAAGAGTGCCCAAGATAATAAGAAGCAAAGCATAAAACCGTGGGTCAGATAATAGTCTGGTGTGAGCGGTAAATCAATCTCAAAATACTATATAGGTAAATACAGTAAGGAATAGAGGTACACTAATCATACCTGACCCGTCCCTGCAACCAAAAAGTTAGTGCATAACAAAATAATATGCTACTCTGCAATATCATAAATGTACTATACAGAATAAAATGGTGGATTTCCAGATGTCCCAATCTCCAGTTTCTACTCCAAATGATATCCACGAGTGATAGCCCACTAAAAAAACACATAACATCCATCAAGCAATTCTCGCTATCACTCATCCTTATGCCCTGAATATATGATAACTCTTATGGCCCTCATACAAGGGACTAATGGAAATCCCAGTTTATGTTGTACTCTCGTATCACGCAGCCTAAAACTTGATACATGTCCCGTAACCCAAAGTTATACATTAGACCCAAAGCCACTGGTCTAGGGTATACAGATCCCTCCATTGATCCATGGGCGTCCCGACTTATAATACAACTGCTTCGAGTACAATAGAAAATACTTCGAGTATCAACAATTCCATAGCACATCTACATCCAGGCTCTCCTCTACTCCATTCATATCCGACCCCTTCTCCTTCTCAATCCAGTTTCCATTATCTAGGAACCCCCCTACATTCCCCATTTTACAGCTCTCTCCTTTATCGAGCTGCTATCTTGGTACCCTACTCTCCCCACGAGTCACAAACCAAAGATACATAGCTTTCATCATGCTGTTACATCGCCATGCAACCTAGTCTGAACAAGCCAACACCTCCAGCACGATCTACAGAACCACTACTCCATTCCTTAGAAGTTCCACCTCCATTAGACCCACCAAAACAAGTCTGTGGTACCGACTTGTTTCTTAAGCCAATTATTGGCTAACTCTTATTCCTTGCTTCTAGTACTCCATTCTCGAGTGCTTTAAACCCAGACATATCCATCAAAACAACCTGGTCCCATGCCAAAGCCTTATTTCAAGTTCTAGAAAACAAGTCGGTATGACCTTCAACATTAGCCAATCTTCTATATCTTTCCTTGGTCCACCTCTACTAGCCTTGCTCTTGAGTTCCCCTACAACCATCGAGAGATCTGGCAAATAGGAACAACTAAATACTGACATGAACAATTGGATACTGACTTGTCTACTTAACAAATTTGGACGTGTGACTTGAACCCTAAGCTCTTCCCATACTCCAGAGCCTCCCCTCCAAGTTTTGTCTAATTCCGATAATCTTTGCCTCCGATTCACCAAATTCTTCAACCTATCTTCCTAAACATCCAAAACACTAGCAAACAATATCGAAGCACAACATACAAACATGGAAAGACATGAAACTACATCCATTCAAACAAGCAATACATAGAATCATAGCAATCAAACAAATTTCTAATGCAAATCTAAGCAATCAATGAACATATGAATTTGCACAAGGTGAATTACAAAGCCAATTCTACAAATCATAATAGAATTCATCTATTTAGGGCATAAACATATGTTAACATGTGATTAAAGTTAGAGAAGGATTTTAAGATCAAAAATCATGTTAAAACCTATAATTCTACAATAAAAACATGCATTGGATAGTGAGAAGGCATAAACCACTAAACAATCACCAAATTCAACCAATTTGAGTCTCGATCCAAAGTGGATAGCAATGAAAAGCAATTCGTATCAACCAAAATGATGATCTCTATCTTTTAATCATCGGTCTATTCACTAATCTTCAATTTGGTTTGATTTAGAGAGTAATTTGGGTGATTTTAGATGAATCTAAGATTAATGAGGGTTTAGATTGAATTTGGGAGAGTGGGAAAAACATTTAATTTGACTCCTACAACCCCTATTTACAGTAATATTGAATTAGACTAGTAGGTCTAATCATGGGCTTAATTAATTGCACACTAATTCTGGCCAGCAATCGTCTAAATTTAAAGCAGGCATAACTTCCTAACCACAAGTCTGTTTTTTCTATTATGACTACTCTAAGGAATGGGAAACCATCATCCTGAAGCAACAAAACTAGTTTGAGACCTTAATTCAACTCATATCCAAATTTATAGCCCAAACAAGATTTTCAAAGTCAAAGTGGTTGCATAGAAATTCGAGAAAAATCATAGGTGTGTATAATGTCTCTAAGAGTCATATCTCAAAATTATAGAATCATACATCATATGAATAAAATAAAATTATTTTATGATACCCTAATACGTAAAATACGGGTCTTTACATCAACCTTCGAATTTAATCCAAAATTCGAAACAAACAATTCAACCAATTTAAACACTAAACCAAATGAAACCATAGCATGCAATTGTATTTCAAGCCTTTTATTCATTCACAACCAAAGATTATTGCCATCCATAAGTCAAAAAACATGCAAACTAAATTAGATATAGATGTTAGTTAAACCGACTCACTTAAACTGGTTGCTTTTTAAAATTGTCCATTTTTGCTTCAGCCTATAGTGAGCGTTGCCATAAGATCATCACAGCCAACAATGTGCTCTCCACCTTCATATGCCACCAGAGAACTTCATCATCATTACTAGTGGCCTACCTCCACTGCCTAAAAGCTTGCGTGCCTCCTCGTTTCCCCCACTTTTGCCTTCCACCCTTCATGTTAACCATCTCCGCTGCTAGCGCTCCTCGAGATCGCATTTTACATAATATATTTCAATAACTGCACAATTTCGTTCTATTTAATACTTGTTTATTTTTATTTAATTATTCATTGTATTAACATAATGTAAATTTATTTTTCAACTATTTCAATGATATAAAACTTAACTATACAATAGAATATTGTATATCTATTGAAATATTTATTCCGTTTCAAAATATTATTCGAAACAAATTCATCAATTCAATTTATTAAAACAAAATCTTTCATTAAATATACATTAGCTAAGTAAATATTTGTTTTCAAAGTAATAATTATCAAAAATCGAATATGAAATTTTTTGTTTTAATTAAATTTATTTATTATTACAATGTAGAAAACAAGATTGTTAAATTCACCAACTTTACCTTCTTCCTCCTAAGCTGCTTCATGTCATGACCGACTGTATGAGTAGGCCTACATGGTCTCGAAGCTTCTGGTTTAACATCGATATCATCTAGTTGATCTAGTTTAGTAATAATGATTAATATATGCATAAACATCCATAAATGAGAAACGTGAAACACATTGTACGCACCCACCATTTTTGGAGGTAAGTCGACTCGGTGAGCTAGGTTCCCAATCCTCTCAAGTATCAAAAAAGGACCTACGAATCTCAGTGCCAACTTCCCTCTAGTGACGAATCAAACTACATTCCACAATAGAGAGATTTTAATGAACACCATGTCATCGATAGAGAACTCAATGCCATGTCTTCTCTTATCAGTGTAGCTCTTCTGTCTATCTTGAGCAGCTTTCATTCATTACCGAATAGTCTCGATCTTCTCTGATGTCTCTCTAATCATATATGGCCGTAATATTAATTTCTATCCTGCTTCTTACTAACATGAAGGATTGTTACCCAGTCGGCCATATAATGCCTTGAATGGCACCATATTAATGCTAGATTGATAACTGTTGCTGTATGCAAAATCAAATAGATGAAAATGATCATCCCAAGAGCCTCCAAAGTCGAGAATGCAAGCTCATAAGAGATCCTTAAAGATATGATTCACTCTCTTGTTATGCCCATCGGTTTGTGGGTGATTATCCATACCTAGATGTAGTTTTGTCCCCAGTGCCTCCTGTAAGCTCTTCCAAAACCCACTAGTGAACAATAGGTCTCGATAGCTCATAATGCTCTTCAATACACTGTGGAATCACCCAGTCCACTTTACATTCAACTCAGCCAGTTTGGAGACCCTCATATTAAACTTTATGGATATGAATCGAGCATTCTTTGTTAACCTATCGACTATGAATCAGATATTATTGTGCCATCTTCTTGTCCTTGAAAGTCCATCAATGAAGTCTATCATCATCTCTCGCACTTCTACTAGGGGATCTTAAGCGGTTGCAGCAAACTACTTGGCATATTCTATTTAGACTTCACTAACTGATAGTTCATACACCATTTCACCTCGAGATAAGTGCCCCGATAACCTTCTTTATGGCCTCCCAATAAATGTTTTGCTTCGTATCTCTACACAATTTATTGCCTTCAAGATGTATAGTCAATCTCGAATGTTGGCACTCCCATAGCACCTCATCCCTCAACCCATCGACACCAGGCACAAAAGGTATAAACAACCTCCTATCCTTATGGAGCCAACCGTCATGCTCAAGTCTATATTGCTTTATATTTTTAGACTATACTCCCTCAATTTAGCAATTATAATCTCTGCTGGTCCAGCATCACATCTCAAACTAGTACCAATCTGCTCAATCAAAGGAGGTATGATAGTCGAACTAGCCAACATATCCGGTTCTCACATTGAGTTCTGAAGTCATAACCAGCAATATACTCTAACTGCTTCTACTTTAGGAACATAGCTCTCAAGCTGGAATGTCTTCAACTCAAAGCATCAGCTACTGCATTTCCTTATCCAAGCGTATAAGAAATGTCAAAGTGCTAAGAGGCTAGGAACTCTAACCATCATTGTTGATGAAAGTTAAATCCTTCTACGAGAAGAGGTACTACAATGATTTTGGTCGGTGAATAACTTGATCATCTTTCCAAGCTAGCAGTGCCTCCATATTTTTAGCACAAATACGATTACTGCCAACTCAATGAGTCGGACGCTTCCTCTCGTGTGGTTTGAGCTTCCAACTAGCATATGTAAAAACTTTCCCCTCTTCATAAACATCGTACCAAGCACAATGCCACAGATATTTGTGTATACTATCAACTCATCATTCCCACTTGGAAGGACTAACACTGGTGCACTTGTCAACTTCTCCTTCAGACTCACGGATGAGTATTCACACTATGCATCCCGAATAAAGGTTCAATTCTTCTTCATTTAGTTGGTTAACAATGTCGAAAACCTTTGAGAAATCCTTTATGAATTCTCTATAATATCCCACTAATCCAAGGATGCTTCTCACATTTGTAGCATTCTTGGGCTGACTCCAATCCTAGACTATTGTTACCTTTGCAGGATCTAAAGGAATGCTTACTTGGAAATAACAAGACCCAAGAATCACACTTCTCTCCTCATAAAGTAGCATTTATATAAAAAATTCCTTTAGCTGGTGTTTCCTCAACAACTCTACCACAATCCTTAAGAGTATTTTTTGTTCCACTTTCATCTGTGAGAAGACCAGAATATCATCAATGAACATAAGTATAAACTTATTCAACCGATCTCTGAAAACACAATTCATGAGATCTACGAAATATATTAGTGCATGGGTTAGACCAAATGGCATAACCAACCACTTATAGAATCCCGATGGCACATAGAACGTGGTAATCGATGCACTTTCTCTTAGCACTCATAATTGGTGGACCCATGTTGCTAAGTCCAATGAAGAAAACATGTTGACACCACATAGCTGGTTGAATAAGTTCATCAATATATAGGAGTGGATACTTGTTCTTCTTCATCACTTTGTTCAGCTTATGGTAATCAAAATAAAGTCTAAGGAAGCCATCCGCCTTCTTGGCAAACAATACTGGCATGCCCCTTGGATATATTCCATTAAATGAACCCTCATCTCAACATGTCATTCCCTTGTACCTTGAGCTCGTTGGTCTCGAGGCGCCATTTATCTAGAGCAACTGCTCTAAGTAGGTCGATTTGTATCAATTCAGCATGACTGGTTTTGATCCATCTAGGTACAATACCAATTGGCACCATGATGCTAGTAGAGATAGGGATCATGACGTTGGTCCTGTTGGTGAAAGATCTAAAAGGAATGTTGAAGCTACGCAGTTAAAGCCCTGCTAAAGCCTTGCTAATGCCCCCTAATTTGCTTTGTGCACTTTGATCGCTACGCCAACTTATAGCCCTGTTGTTTTCCACTATGCTCGCTAAATTACGTTCTTTTAGCACCCGCTTTAGCAACTTTAATATTAAATGGTTAATTTGAAGAGTTCTCTTATAAACCAAATCAAATAATTTAGGGTATAGTTCTAAGTTTAAGTCCTAAGCTCTCAACATAAATTAGAATCCTATTATATTCACCAAGTTTAAATTACATGGATTATGATAATTTTCAGTTTTGTTATATAGGAGTGAACAATGTTTAATTTTTCTACACAAATGATGTAAGAATGAGAATAGATCAACTTTAAAGATTTGATTTTATCTCTAATAAGGTTTTTTACACCTTCATTGTTATAGAATCATTAAATACTTTAATTGCATAGTGTTAAAGGAAAAGCTTGAGGAAGAGAGTGATCTAAAGGACGTTATCATGAAAGACTCGGTGAAAGACCAAAAGGTCGAGATAAGTGGACTTTACAAAGCCTAGGAGACCTAAGCATAGGGCTGCTAGTTATGAACATTCGAGCAGCAACCATCATGGTCATTTGCGAGGCCCAACACATGGTGAAGCATTTGATGATCACTATCAAGGGAGGATGGAAGGAATGAATGAGTATGTATGACACTATAATGCTATCATGGGTAGATTGAAGGAGAATCAAGAGGAATGATGTTTGCACAAAAAATGGACAAACACTTCCAAGTCGTATGATTTAATTGATTTTTTGTTGTTCTTAGTGATTTGGGTGATTTATGCAAATATATGAAAAGTAGGGACTAAACTGTAAAAGACACGCAGATTTATAGTGGTTTGGCCAGAATGTGCCTACGTCCACTTTATATGTTATTCTCCTTTTCTATTCAAATTACAAGTACAAAGCTTTGATACAAGTATATGAAAGTTGTTTGAAAGTTCTATCCGTGCTTGAGCTCTCAAACTCTCTCTTTTTTGTTGTACCCCTGCCCCTCTATTTATAGAGTGAGGCTGGGGGCAGGGGTCTTGGATGTATATAGCTGCTGGTGGGCCTGGGCTGATGTGATCTGGCCTGGCAGTGTTGATCCGGTACGCCTTGGTCCGGTTGTGAGTGGATGGAGTTTGGTGAGGATTTGGTTCGGTAGGACCTTGGTTCGGTGAGAACTTGGTTCGGTAGGCAGGGGAAGGAGTTGGTTCGGTAGGCAGGGGAAGGAGTTGGTTCGGTAGGCAGGGGAAGGAGTTGGTTCGGTAGGCGAACTTGGTTCGGTGGGCTCTTCCGGTCGAAACTTACTCAACACTTGCCCCCCAAAGTAGGGCATGTGTGTATGCACATGGCGTGCTTTGCTTTAGCTTGGATATCCTCGCCCGGCCCTGTGTGCCGAACCAATTGGTCCGGTCATTAGTATTTGTCTATAAGTATGGACTTCGCATCTATGTTCACCCTTCACCGTTTGAGACAGCCGAATCAACTGAATACCGAATCAGACTTGATTGCTTGAAATAACCAGACCAGTCAACTACCGAACCAACTCATCTGCCGGACCAGGTGAGTCTTCCTTTGCCGAAAGATTCTTTATGACTGATCCATCGAACGAACTCAAACGTTTTACCGAAGGGGCTTGAGTACCGAATGAGCTTACCGAGTGAACTTGGGAGTATAAGGCCGAATGAAAATTCATGCCTTGAACTACCGAATGGGCTTGTATGCCGAATGAAGCTTCATGCCTTGAACTACCGAATGGCTTGAGTGCCGAATGAAACTTGAATCTTGTTATACCGAATGAGTTTATGTGTTTATAAGTGAAACCCTAGACAACATACACTCGTTCGTTTATATCTCTATATCCTTATTCTAACAATGTGTTTTCACGTGTTGCAGATAATGTCTCATAAAGTTGAAACCCGATCAGAGAAGAAGAAATTCCAGGACAGAGAAGATCCTTTCGCAGTGCCCCCAGCTCAGTCAGAACCGGGATGTCATGGGCCCACCCCGAGGTCATTAGTAGATGGGTACGGCCCTCAGGAGCTTCTGAACTCACCTCCTGACTGTTTCCCTAGCTTTCTCAAAGGCGAGCAGCTTGATGTTATCTCTCGCTCCTTTGGGATTGACAGAGCGCGCATGCTATTGCTGGGGGAGGGAGTGATGCCATATAATCCCCCCGAAGGATATTTCGCCTATAGTCGGTACCATTGTATGTGTGGGGCCATTCCCCCGATCAATGCTTGGATAATCAGCTTAATCACTTATTTGAAGGTGGCTCCATTTCAGCTTCAGCCTAACTCCTACGCCATCCTGGTGAGCCTGTTTGTCATTTTCCAGAGGAGATACGGGCGTCCTCCCTCCAACCGGGAGATCTGGTATTTGTACAATTTGAGAGGCTATAAGAAGGGGTCTCCATACATCAGCTTGGAATCAACCGTCTCTTTCAAGCCTGTCCTGGACTTATATTTGAAGTTCAGCATGTTTAAGAAAGAATGGTTTTTTATCAAGGATGACTCTGTTTCCATTCGTCGCTTCACCTCTGGCTGTAAGTTTGAAGCTTATTTATAATTTCCGTTCTGACTGCAATGCTTCTTCTTATGTGTTTTTATTTCTTGCTAGCGACAGGTGGCTTTGCGGTCGTAGAGAATGATCGCCTGGTTCAGATGGTTGTGGAAATATAAGCCATTACGGGAAGGGACAGGTCGGCTTCTTACTTGATCAGGAATGCTACACTTCTGGGGCACAACCTGATCCTTCCACATCAGTCCGTGGTTAAGCAGAGAGACACGGTGGAGAAGAGAGCTGCCAAAGTTATAGGAGGGGCCACGGCAAAAAGCAGCAAAAGGAGACCCTTCTCGATGCATCCAGTCGCCGGAGGGAAGAAACTCAAGAAGTCCGATGGACCCTCTCCCAGCACACATCCAAATGTTCAGGAGGATGAAAAAGTGGAGGATGAAAAAGGTGAGGATGAAGGAGGTAAGGCGGAGAGCGGAAGTGGTAGAGAAGGTGACGGTGATCGTCACGGTGATGATGGTGGCGAAGGACAGGGCGGTGATGGCACCAGGGCTTTGCCTCCCGGGCAGGCAGGCGTGATTCAAGAGTGGACGGATGATGCTCTCCGCCAAGCCTTTGAAGAGTTGGAGGAAACGGAGAAGTCCAAGAAAGCTGATAAGGTCGGGACCGGCGCCGATTTATCTTATGGGAGTGCTTCTACTGAGGAAACTTCTGCGATTCAAGGTGAATTTCTCTTTATTCTTTTTAATTCTTGAATGATGGCTCAATGCATGCTGGTGATACTTGGTTTTCATTCCAGGAGCAGGCAAAACGGCCAAGACCTCCGATCTTCGGCACAGGCTTGAACAATACAGACTCCTCAAAGCTTCTGCCAAGCCGAAGCCTCCTACTAACCGCCCTGGAGACGTAGTCGGCTACAGTCCTCTTCTTGGAGTTATTGAAGAAGATATACAAAAGAGGAATAGGAGTCGATCTTCATTTGAATCTCTCCCTGACCCTCCGGCCCCACTCCAGCCTATTCACAATATTACGAAGGAGGATACCGAGTTTATGCCTTCCCCACATCCGTCTGAGAATCAAACCGTCATCCCGATAGATCACCCCGGCTTGGTTCGCAACCCGTTTGTGGATCATCCAGACCTGGACCCGGCCTCTCATGACATCTCCTTCGATGAGGCTACTGGTGAGCATCTTCTCCGTCACAATCCTATGGTACGGGTGCTTGACGAAGCTAAGTCCCTGGACCTTGATTTGCTTACTACCCGGGTTGTAACTCTGGGGGATGAAGCTAAGACGAATATTGACCGGGTTGCTGAGGAGACTAGAAAATTGATGGGGCATCATGCCCGACTAGTCAAGGCCGGGGAGGAAATTGGGAGCGCCAACATTCGGCTATGGTTAATGGTCTCCGACCAGGCTAAGCAGCTTTTCGATCAAGCCATTCAAATTTCTCAACACGAGGCCGCATCCAGGCAACTGAAGAAGACTATGGAAGAGGCCAGCAGGGTAGAGTTGCAAAAAATGGAGGCCGCCTGCAAGGAGCGGATTGACATGGCCATTGTGACGGTGGATGAGGTTCGACAAGCGGACCTCGAGCGGGCACAGGAATTATCGGGGAGACTCGAGGCCGCGGAGCTTGCTCAGTCCAGGTTGAAGGAGGAGATGGAGGCGATGAGGATATCCCTTCAGGCCGACCGCTCACGATACCGATCAGAGAGGGATGCTGCCGTTGCTAAGCTGCGTGCTTCTGAGGCCCGAATGAGGGAGCTTGAGGAAAACGAGGGGATGATGGATGAGATGCTCCAGGATATGTATTTCCGCACTTGGAAACAGGGTAACTTATCCTGGATGGATGATTACCCCCGAGTTATGGCCAAGATTTATCTCCGGGCTCTGGAGGAGGCTAGGGCTGATGCGGATAAAGAGGGTGGTGCGGTCTTCAGAATAGATGTGGTCACTGCCCAGTTTACCAAGGAGGAGAAGGTGGCGGTGAAGGAGGGTATGCGGCTGCTTGCTGCTGAGGAGGCAAATGTGCAAGTAGAGGATGATGATCACGATGGTCAGGAAGCAGGCGCTGGTAAGTCTTCCTTTCTAGTCTTTCCGTTAACTTGGTTGCTTATCACTAATGAATTCTTTTTTTGACCGGACAGGTGGGCAACAGGACAAGGGTAAAACCCCGACGCAGCCGGCTCCTTGATTTGACCTGGATATCTTTTTGTGGACTTGACATTGTTGTATATGTTAGTCTCCAAACAGTAACGTAACTTTTAGGTTGTAATTATGCTACTTGTAATAAACAACATTATTCTTGACGTGTAATTTTTTAACTTAAGCTGATTCCGTCGTTTTTGAATGTTTTTTGCTATTTTGACATGTTGTATGAGAAATATAGCTATGCGTATGCTTATAATTCAATTGTGTTTGATGTCAAGTTCTTGCTTAAAACATAATTTCATGTCTTGCAATGTTAGTGTGATGTGTGAATAAATTATAGCCACGTGTTTATACATGAAAGAAGAAAATACCGCCCTTTATATTTTACTTGTAGATGGCAGCGTTGAATGTCTTGTGTGACTGAGTATGGAATGCGGTCCAGTGTCTTGTTGTGAGTACCCGCTTCCATTAGCGAATGTCTCCTATTCTGTGTCCTATACTTCAGGGATTGTTACAGAGGATAGGAGAAAAGTTTTTTTTAAATAAAATTGGAAAATGAGAAATAGTAAAACTTCCAATCATGGAAGCCTTCGATGTGCTTAAGTTCGTGGCAAACGGGCTTTGTAGTCACTTTCCCTAGCTGTGGGTCTTGGAGACATTTGTCACCCATCTTACGCCTCCGCGGTGAGTAAATCTTTTTTACCACAGCTATACTTAAGACACATCGGAGCCGAGATCGCACACAGTAACTACCCGGGCCATTATGGCTCGTAATCGTGGGTATTATTCGATTTCCTGTGGCCGGCTAGCGTGGGTGCCGATCGTCAACCGTGAACTACTCCAGGCTGGCCACACCTTATGTTGGGGCTTAAAGTAGGTTCACAGTTGCCGGCGAGCCGAACGCCGTAATGAGCTGCCTTGGCTATAGTCGGCCTTCTCGGTGGCTTATAATCGGCTCATTACAGTTGGCTTTAAGGGCCGTTGCGAGCAATGAGTTAACCCGCAGCAGAGGGATGCCGAAGCAAAAGTGTCTCATTGGCGAGGGCATAGATTCGCATAGTACCTGTTAGGTCTTGTCCAGGTGAAGTCGCGCTGAGAAGTGCCTTGAATGGAAATGCTATATGCATAGGATTTTGTTCAACAGAAAAGGATAAAGTTAACAAGCAGCCAAGATATAAAGGAACAAGTTAAAAAAGAGACAAGGTTTTTAAAGTGGTTCGGCATGAAAATGCCTACGTCCACTGATTCTCTTTGTTAATTCACTTCATATGGGCAGTACAAGTTAAGAAAAGTATCGACGGAGGTGTTGGATGGTCCATGCCCTCTGCAACACCTCTCCGTCCACTGTTGACAAAATATAAGCTCCATTGTGGAGATCTTTATTAATTACATATGGTCCATCCCAGATTGGATCTAGTGCTCCGGGGAGAGGGAAGATTCGCTTGAGGACAAGATCTCCTTCTTGTAAGGTACGATGCTTGACTTTGGAGTTGTATTGTACTGCCACTTTTTGCTTGTGGGCTGCTGCTTTGAGGGCTGCATCATTTCTTCTCTCCTCAATTAGATCCAAAGACATGTGAAGGAGTTCTTTGTTCTCTACTGGGTTATAGTGGATCCTACGGTGGGAAGGCACGATGGTTTCAACTGGGAGCATAGCCTCCGATCCGTATGCCAAAGAGAAAGGAGTATGCCCCGTTGATGTTCTGAAAGATGTGCGATAGGCCCACAGTGCCGTAGGGAGTTCATCCACCCAAGCGCCCTTTGACTTTTCAAGTTTCTTTTTTATTAGAGTTTTCAGAATTTTGTTGACGGCTTCGACTTGTCCGTTTTCCTTGGGATAAGCTACGGATAAGAAGCTTTTGTGAATTCCGTGCTCTTGGCACCAATTGGCGAACTCCTCGCTGTCAAACTGAAGTCCATTGTCCGATATAATTTTGAATGGGACTCCGTACCTGCATAGAACATTTTTGATCAAGAAGTTAATAACTTTTGTTGAAGATACTTTATTTAGGGGTTCTGCTTCCACCCATTTGGTGAAATAGTCGACTGCCACTATAGCATATTTGGCCCCGCCTCGGCCCATTGGAAGTTCGCCGATCAAGTCAATTCCCCATACTGCAAAGGGCCAAGGGCTGGTCATTTGAGTAATCTCAATTGTTGGTAGCCGCGGAATATTAGCAAACTTCTAGCATCTGTCACATTTTCTGACGAAATTTAAGGCGTCCTTGCTTAAGGTGGGCCAGAAATATCCATATCGGAGTATCTTTTTTGCCAAAGTCTGCCCTCTAGTGTGATCTCCGCAGCTTCCTTGATGAATGTTGGATAAGATTTCCTTGGGTTCCCTTCCAGCGACACACCTTAATAAGGGGTTAGAGAAGCCGCGCCGATAGAGGGTGCCCTCTTGTACTGTGTAGCGGGAAGCTTTCCTCAAGATTTTCTTGACTTCGTTACGACCGTTGGGTAGTGTGCCACTTTTTAAGTAGTCTCGGATGGGAGTCATCCAAGTTGCTTCTTCGGTTGCAGCTATCAGATTCACTTTCTCAAAACTTGGGGTCAGTTGCTTTGAGATGGCTACTGCTCCGGAAATAGCACCGTCTCTCATGCTAGCTTGCTTCGCCAATCCATCGGCCTCTTGGTTCTCTTCCCGAGGGATGTGTTTGACTAAGTAGTGATCCAATCGATTGAGAAGTAACTTGGTCTTCTTTAAATATGCTATGAGTCGTTCTTCTCGAGCCTGGAATTCTCCTAGTATTTGATTAACAATAAGTTGAGAATCGCTATGAAGACACAAAGAATTCGCTCCGATTTCTAAGGCAAGTTCTAATCCAGCTATCACTGCTTCATACTCTGCATCGTTGTTGGTGGCAGCGAATTCCAACCTTATAGAATAGTATAGCTTATTTCCCCTGGGAGTGATTATAACCACACCTACCCCTGAGCCTTGTTCGTTTGATGCACCATCCACAAAGAGGTTACACTTGATGTCCTCTGCTATTTCCGATTGCTCCCTACCTTCGTTGGTAGTGAATTCGGCAATGAAATCGGCCAGGGCTTGCCCTTTGATGGCGGTGCGAGGGTGGTAGGTAATATCATATTGACTTAGTTCGATGCACCATTTAAGTAGTCTCAAGAAGTATCGGGACGATGGAGTACCTGCCTTAGCGGTTGATCGGTTAGAACTCTGATGGAATGAGATTGAAAATAGTGTCGCAGTTTTCGTGATGCGATTAGTAGACAGTATGCTAGCTTCTCAAGTTTAGGATATCTGACTTCTGCCCTCGTAAACCTCTTACTTACAAAATACACTGGTCGTTGCGTGCGGTTGTCTTCTCTTACCAAAGCAGAGCTTAGAGCATGAGATGATACAACAAGGTATAGGTATAACTCTTCGCCTTCGCTTGGAGTCGAGAGTACCGGTGGTTTCTGGAGGTGTTCAATTAGGTTAAGGAAAGCTGCTAAGCATTCGTCAGTCCATTCAAACTTTCCTTTGTCTTTCTTTAGAGCTTTGAAGAAGGGGACGCACTTGTCCGTTGCTTTGGAGATGAATCGGCTAAGGGCGGCCGCTTTCCCATTCAGACTTTGCATTTCCTTTCAAGTGGAAGGTACCTTGATATCTCTCAGAGCTTGGATTTGTTCAGGGTTTGCTTCAATTCCTCTGGCATGGACGATGAATCCTAGGAACTTTCCTGATGATACTCCGAAGGAGCACTTTAGAGGATTCAGCTTCATTCCATACTGGCGAAGTACTTGAAACATTTCATCTAGGTGGCTTACGTGACTGTCGGCTTCCCTTGACTTTACCAGCATGCCATCCACATAAACTTCCATAGTTTGTCCTATTAGTCCTGCAAACATCTTGTTGACGAGGCGCTGATAGGTGGCTCCTGCGTTTTTAAGTCCGAAAGGCATTACCTTGTAGCAGTACAATCCCCGGTCAGTGATGAAACTAGTGTGGTCTTGATCGGGAGCATGCATAGGAATTTGGTTATATCCTGAGTATGCATCCATAAAGGATAAGAGTTCGTGCCCGGCTGTGCTGTCTACAAGCTGATCGATTCGGGAAAGTGGGAAGCAATCCTTCGGGCAGGCGTCATTTAAGTTGGAGAAGTCAATGCATGTTCGCCACTTCCCATTATCCTTCTTTACCAGCACCGGGTTGGCGATCCACTCTGGGTAGATGGCTTCTCGTATGAAGTCATTGGCAAGTAGGTTCTTTACTTCTTCATCGAGGGCTGCTGATCGTTCTACCCCATACTTCTCTTTCTCTATTTTACTGGTGGCTTAGCAGGATCAATGTTTAGTACGTGGCATGCTATGTCAGGGGAGATTTCGGTCATGTCAGCGTGTGACCATGCAAATACATCTAAGTTGTGGCGGAGAAAGTCAATGAGTTGTTCCTTCAATTCTGCTTTTAGTTGGGACCTGACTTTCAATAGTCTATTCGAGTCATGTCTCTCTACAGATACAAATTCCATAGCCTCTGCAGGATCGGCGGTGGCCTCCTCCTCTTTGTCCCTGGGGTCTAATTCATTGAAAGGGTCGCTGGTATATCGAAGAGGAGGGGCTTTCTTTAGTTGCTATGCTTCCAAACTCTTTGTGCAGAGGGCAATCTCTACATTTTTCCCTTTATCCTTCCTGTGGTTGTTGCGAAGTTCAGTTACATAGCAGTCTCGAGCAATGTCCTGGTCTCCCTCTACTTCCCCTACTCCATTGTCCGTTGGAAATTTCAACTTTAGGCACCATGGGGCCAGGACAATTTGGAAGTCAGACTAGGCTGGCCTTCCTAAGAAGGCGTTGTAGGCCGAGTGGTTTTCTATCAGCACAAATGTTTGTTTCCGCACAACGGAGCGGGGATGACTTCCAATTTCAACAAAGAGGTCCAGTTGCCCGAGGGGCATCTTCGCATCTCCAGTGAAACCGTGTAGTGGTTTATTGCAGGGAGAAACATCCTTTATTGATAGTTTCATTTTGTCGAATGCATGCTTGAATAGGATATTTACTGAGCTTCCAGTATCTACTAGAATTCGGAAAACTTCGGTTGGACTGAGCCGGACAGAGATAACCATGGGATCCATGTGAGGGTATTGCCTTCCCTCTAGGTCACGCCTACTGAATGTGATGTCATCATTCTCTTTCCGCTTCGGGTGGCGTTCTTCTATAACAGAATTAACGCAGTCTCCATTGTTTCTAAGTGACTTTCCATATCTTTTCATTTCTGCCCAGCTTCTGTCGGCGATGTGTGGTCCTCCCGAGATGGTATGGACTACTATCTTCTCTTGACTGGAGCCGCTAGTGTTGCGATTTCCTCTGCCTATCTCTGGGGAGGGTAGTCTTGGTTTCTCATTGGCAAGAGCTGGAGTCCTGTTCTGACCTTTTACATAGCGTTCCAGTCTCTTCCTTCTGATGTGTTCTTCAATCAAGTCTCGGAGATGATGGCATTCATTGGTATCATGCCCATGAGATTCGTGGAAGCGGCAGAACTTTCCAGATTTTAGTGCGTTATCTGATTCCTTCTTGTATGGTGGGCGTTTGTAACTAACTTCATCTTGGGTAGCAAGGAAGATGTTTTCGATGGTTTCGTTCAAAGGAGTGTAAGCGTCGAATCTCGGTCCTGGCCGATATAGGCGCTTTTCCCCCTTCTTGCCCCCAGCATTGTCTCTAGAATCATTTCTTCGAACGTCCTTCGCTACAACGGGCGTGTTGCCGTGAGCTGCCTTACTCTATTGCCCTGACTGCCCCTCAGTGGCAGTGTCTTCAAGCCTCATATATTTCCCGGCTTCATGGAAGAAATCGGGTAAAGTAGCTGGTTTTTCTTTTGTCAATCTTCTAGCAAATTTAGTATCCGGATGCACACCACTACAGAGGGCCATTAAGACAAGCTTCTCATCGGCATCTTGAACTGCGGCCGCTGCGGCATTAAATCGGGTTAAATATTGCTGCAGCTTCTCTCTAGGTTTCTGTTTGATACTGGATAAGGAATAAGCGTCCTTGGGTTGTTCCACATGAATTCGGAACTGACTGATAAACTTTTCTTTCAACATCTCCCATGAGTTGATGGATCCTTGGGGTAGATGGCAGAACCAGGAGGTATCTAGATCTGCTAAGAATAGTGGAAAGCATTTGCACAGTACTCCCTCTGTTGCCCCGCTCATGAGCATATGCTGTGTGTATCTCTACAAGTGTACAACGGGGTCAGAAGTTCCTTTGTAAGGTTCCATTGTTGGCATTTTCCATTCTTGGGGGGTGATAGCAATTTCGATATTGCGGGCGAAAGGGCTGGTTACCCTAGCGCCTATCCCTCGATCTCTTTGATCCCGTTGGACGCACTCTCTGAACAAGCGTGCCATCCTTTCATCAGAATTTGGAGCAGATAGAAACGAGTTCGGTTCTGTTCTGTGGGATTGATTCCGTCCAGATGACCTGTAGGGATGGTATCGCCTATCGTTCATAATATTTTCCAGTGTTTGCCTTTGGTCTTCTGGGAGCATGTTAGGGTCAGCTACAGTTGGCCCTTGCCTTGATCTTCTCCTGCTGGGTTCTGATCTAAGCACTTCCTCAGGTCCAACTTCGGGCTGGACTCTAGCTCGGCCCCGTTCATTCGTGTTTCCGTGGTTAGGCAGTATGACAGGCTCAGCTACAGTTGACCTCCGTCCGGTACCTCCCCCGTTGGGTTCGGTTCCAAGCGTTTCCTCAGGCCTAACTTCGGGCTGAGCTCGGTCTCGGCTCCTACCATGGTCGCTTCTGTCGTTAGCTCCTTCGAAGAAGGAAGATCTTTGTTGTCTCTGAGATCCCCCAGACTGGGACTCACCCCATGATTCATTATTGCGGTTGGACTCTTCAGCATCCCTTAAGCGTGACATGAGATGGTCTACCAAGGCTTCCTGCTGGGATGTGAAGCGGTTAGTCACTTCAGCCACAACCATGTCTAGATCTGCCCTAGTAATTGCTGCCGGCTGTTCTGCGGCAGGGGTGGTCGGATTTGCCTGACCTTCATTTGGTACTGCTGCTGGAAGGGGACGATTTACTTGATCTGTGACCACTGGATCTGGAAGACTGCTGGTTGCGATGTTTTTTCTTTTGTTAACATCTTTCTTCTGCTTGGGAGGCATGTTATCCAAGCAATGAACGACGCTGTTAGGAAGAAGGTTAAGTGGGAGAAGCTGAAGCTTCTTGCTCTCAATGAAAGCACCAAAAATGTTTGCACAAAAAATGGACAAACACCTCCAAGTCGTATGATTTAATTGATTTTATGTCGTTCTTAGTGATTTGGGTGATTTATGCAAATATATGAAAAGCAGGGACTAAACTATAAAAGACACGCAGATTTATAGTGGTTCGGCCAGAATGTGCCTACGTCCACTTTATATGTTATTCCTTTTCTATTCAAATTACAAGTACAAAGCTTTGATACAAGTATATGAAAGTTGTTTGAAAGTTCTATCCGTGCTTGAGCTCTCAAACTCTCTCTTTTTTGTTATACCTCTGCCCCTCTATTTATAGAGTAAGGCTGGGGGCAGGGGTCTTGGATGTATATAGCTGCTGGTGGGCCTGGGCTGATGCGATCTGGCCTGGCAGTGTTGATCCGGTACGCCTTGGTCCGGTTGTGAGTGGATGGAGTTTGGTGAGGATTTGGTTCGGTATGACCTTGGTTCGGTGAGAACTTGGTTCGGTAGGCAGGGGAAGGAGTTGGTTCGGTAGGCAGGGGAAGGAGTTGGTTCGGTAGGCAAACTTGGTTCGGTGGGCTCTTCCGGTCGAAACTTACTCAACAAATGCCATTGGTCGAAATCCGTTTTCTATAGAGATTAAAGCGATATAGTATCCTAGAAAGTCTGCAATGCCATCCATACTGATGTACAATGAATTAACTGATCATATGCAACATTTTCTTAGGTATGATCGATTGCTTTGTTTCTTAAAAGGATGACGATGTGGTTCATCAGGGTTTAGCTAGGATCCATAAAGTCTTATGATTAATTGTTAAATAAATTCTTAAGTCGGTTCAAGGTTCACTCGGTGAAACCAAAGGATGGAATTTCATTGGCTAATGTGAAGCAAAGGATAACAAAATCTTTGAAATTTTTTTTGAAGAGTTTTAATGTGAATCCAAAGGATAGCCTCATGTTGTCGACTCTAATTGGAGGAGTTGAGAAGGATCTAGAGTTTGGAAATTGACTAACAATATAAAACCCAACCATACTGAAAGATTTTTATTAGAAAGTCGATCGGTTTCTACGCTTGGTAGTGGTAGAGAGGGAAAGGAAATGGAACGTTGTGGGAATGATGGAACCAAGTAGTTCAGTGAAAAGTAATAAGGCTTTGAAGAAGGATGGTAACCGCATAAATGATAACAATAGTAATAAAAGGAAGAATAACAATTCTGAAGGTAAAGAGAACCCTAGAAAGTTTTTTTCAGTTTACATGGAATAGTAAATATAATGAGTTGAATAACTCCATGGAAAATATTTATCTTCCAACTTAAGCACAATAAGAAATGGGAAGCCAGCTCTAAAGAAATCTACAAAGGAAGAGAGAAGGTATGGAAAGTATTGTCGTTCTATTAGACTCATAGGCATAATATGGATGGATGTAGGCATTTGGAGGACATGATTGTGGGGCATATCAAAAAGAAAAAATTATATTAATATGTAAAGAAATCGCATGATAGCAAACACAGAAATGATTAACCCTTTAGGGAACTACCCTAGGGTGATGGGGAAGGAATGAGCGAGTTATTCCTTGTTCATCCAAAAGATATTTGCGATTAATAATTTTTTTGGAGGCTAGCATCTCGATGAAAGAATTTGAAATGAAATGGAGCAATATGAGAGTTTCTTGAAGCATGTTCTATAAGATACATGCTATGCAATCAAGGACAGCTCTCTTGTGAAGCCACTAAAATTGATGGTTTATGATATACTATTTCAGAACATTGATGCTAATAGGATTGAAGCACCATCTTTTAATCCAATGGTGATTACATCAAGGGTGGCCAACTACTGTTCATCGCGTGCAGGATGATAGCGGACTCTTGGTGAACATTTCATTTTCGAAGGCTTTAGATGAGATGCAATTGAACGAGATGGATTTATTACCTTGTAACTCTCGCTTGTAGGATTTTAACAAATATGTAACTTCTTATGTTAAATGTATGAAGTTGATGGTACAATTGGGAGATAAACCTCATAGGGCTGCGCTTGTAGAACACTTTGTTGTAATGGATGAGTATTCTACTTAAACACATTTTGGGCTGATGGGCCCTTGCAGAATTTAGTGACATAGTGCTTAACTATGAAGTTTCTCAAATATAGTGGAGTTAGAGTGGTTTAAGGAAACCAAGGTATGGGACGAGAATGCTACAACGCAGAGCTGAAGAAGGAAAAACAAAGATAGAAAGGGAAGAATGTAGAGAAGGATCTCTGCATCAAGTCACATAATGCATAGCAACTACCTTCTAAGCCTTGACTTTGGTTTATTAGCAACAAGTATGAGGCTGTGGCTCGATGAAAAGAGCCAAATGTAGCAAGGGTGCAACCAGTGGTTCTAATTGACAATCTAATGAAAATGGTTTAAATTGTTTTGCAAATAAGCTTAAGGATTATGGAAATGATGGGGTAATTGAGGGAAAACAGAGATGTGTTTAAATGGACTCATTTCAATATGTGTAGGATTTTTCGCAAAGTTATGTGTCATGCATTGAATACCAACTCGATATTTTCTTCTATAAAGCAGAAAAGGCATAACATGGAACCGAAGAGATATGTTGCAGCGAAGAGATAAGTGTATAAGTTGTTGGCAAACAATTTTATTTGTGAATAATTCTACCTCTGTTGGGTAGAATGTTCATGATGGTTAGGAAGCCTAACGGAAAGTGGCGAAGATGTAATAATTGTTCAGACTTGAATAAGGCATGTCTGAAGGACCACTTTCTGCTTTTCCAAATGAAATAACTCATGGACGGGATGGCTAGACACGAGCTACTCTCTTTTCTGGATTCATATTCTAAATATAATCAAACTGCAATGCACATTCCCAATCAAGATCATTTGATATTTATCATAGATCTAGGGTTGTATTGCTAATAGGTGATGTCACTCAGTTTCAAGAATACTACAGCCACTTGCCAATGTTTAGTTAATAAGGTTTTTGAAATAAATCGGATGGACCATAAAGGTGTACATGGATGATATGATGGTAAATTCGAGAAGATCAATATACTATGTAGAACACCTATTGGAAATGTTTGATGTAATACAGAAATATGGAAGGAGGTTGAATCCACTAAAATGTTATTTTTGGAGTTGCATCAGGAAATTTTTGGGGTTCATTGTGAACTTTTGAAGCATATAAGCTAATATAGAGAAAACCGAAGCATTGAAGTAAGTTACAGCCTTGGGGGATAAGAAGGAAATGCGAAGCTTGAATGGGAAGGTAGACACTTTGAATAGGTTCATCTTAAAAGTAATGGACAACTTATACCATCCTTTTCCCTTAAGAAGGAAAATGGAAAGTTTTGATGGATGGACGAGTGTGAAGCTGCATTTTAGTAAGTATTGGAACATCTCTAGAAACCCCCGATACTATCAAAGCCTTTGACAGGAGAAAATTTGTACATCTACTTGGCGATACCAACTCATGTATTTATTGCAGCATTGGTGCATGAGGAGATGGAGATCCAAAGGAAGGTATATTATAGCAAGAAGCAGTTTATTAGTGTAGAAATGCATTATCTTAAACTGGAGAAGCTAGCCTACTACTTATGGATAGGAATGAGCATTATCTTAATCAGAATATTAAGTGAAGTAGAATATTGAGATGAGTATGTACGAAATTTCTTAACATCCTAGGAAGGTGATTAATAGACAAGCATTAGCGGATTTCTTTGTAGAATTTATCATTTGGGATGATGAAATGGATGAGGAGATTATTAAACTTTTGTAATGGATGTTATATGTAGAGGGTGCATTCAATGACCATGATTCTGGAGCAGTTGTAGTCTTGGTAACTCCATAAGGTCAGAGGGTGTGCTATGCATTAAAGCTTAAGCTTCATGCTACAAGACATGAGGCAGAATACGAAGCATTGATTACGGGATCTAAGATAGTTAAGGAGTTGGGAGTATGGTGTAACATCCCCTATCTAGAGGCCCAAAGCTAAGCGCTACAGATGATGCAATCATCTATAGTATTAACTTCCGATAACTAAATACAGCTATGTTAATGGTATCTATAATATCATAAGCACTTGAATATGAAATAAATCACAGATTTCAAAACAAAATTTTCCATTACATTTCAAAACATATATTCCATATTCCTATTACATAATCCGAAAACGTTTCCCAAGCAATGATAAAATATACTTATTACAAAATACGCCAAGAGCGACAAATGAAGATGCCCCCTTGGATGATCAGAGTCATATAAACATAATTGACTTAATACATACTCAGCGGAAATAAATAACAAAACAAAGGATTGTAACTCCTAATAGCTATCCGTTAGCCTCCTTCTCATGTCCGGTAGCTTTATTCGTCATCCTACTAAAAACCTGAAAGAACCTCAACCCTCAGCCTACTCAAATCAATTTTGAGCACCCGAGAGTTTAAGGGTAAAACATAAACTTCGAGTAAGACATAAAGCCTGGTGTGAATAATACTATACATCCCGGTTATTAATGTTAAGTGACACTACGCCTCTTAGTGGAACGAGTTTCCCCTCACTAACATTCTTATAAAACGTATCTTTTGCAAATCTTTTCCTACAACCAAAACTAGTTAAATACTGTAAAGCGTCATTATGTAACATACATATCAGGTAATAAAAGAATTATCTATTCAAACACTTTAGTTTTGTTTGGTTGACTATTAATCTTTGGCTGACTCGGGCCTACCCCAGAAAATATAACATAATAATCTAACATATGTTAGCCACGCATCTTCTGGATGGTCTGTCCCTAACTATTTGTTAAATACTTCACATTTGGACGGTCTGTCCCTAACTTAACATCTCCCAGGGTCACCTGATCCTAATGGTTTTGTGGGCTCACCAATAACATATCTGTATACAAATATATATTCCCTTTTGTGTGTAATCAAAATTTTAGTCTTACCTGTGACAAAGCCTTACACACTGGAACTTTAGACTAAATTAGCTGGGGCTAATAGCTAATGTATAGGGTGCGACCCTATACCAGTCCCATTTGGTATTCTAATATCTGAGTCATTTTACTTAGGGATGCCTTTCCATAATTTTTCTTGAAAACCATTTTCAAAATGATTTAAAACCTTTAAATCAACTCACACAAGGAAAATACATATACTCTATGCTTTACTCAAAATCACCTTTCCATGTTATACACACACACACACACACACTTTACTCAAACCTTAGTTGATGAAAACATTTAAACACTTGAAAGTACCCCTTTCGATTCTATTGAAAGCATCTCTTCGAAACCAAGTAAAACCCATTTATTTATCTGGACTGAAAGACCAAAACCTCCCTTTCGAAACCATTCTTAAACCCTTTTCGAAAACTTTGAAAACCTTCCTTTTGAAAGCTTTAAAACCTTAGACATCATATCTTAAAACACTTCAAAACATTGCCTTTAGAAAACCTTCCATTTCAAACCTTTCAAAACCATCATAAAACACTACCTTTCGACTCCTTCAAAATCCTTTGGGGAACCACCCCTTCGAAACCATTTTATATACCTTTTGAAAGCATCAAACCTTTAGAAACTCAAACCTTTCAAAAGCACTTGGGTTCAATTTAAAACATGTGGAAAACACCTTTCGAAACCATTCAAATTGAAACCGTTCTCTTTCGATACCCTTAGGTTATACTTCAACCAGAATAAAAATGGTCATCTAAAACATCCAAGTCGAAAGCCTTCCTTTAGAAACCTATTCCTAAGTGAAGAAGTGATGGTGTCGAAACCATCCCTTCGAAAGCATTGGAGAAATGGTTGATTTTTAAAATAAAGTATACCTTCTGAAACCAGACTTCGAAAGGTAGAACGGCGGCAGCTAGGGGTTTCAACCCCTTCGAAAGCATTACTTAAAATAAAAGAGTGCAACCCATTCGAAACCTTTTCCCTTTAAAATATTTGACCCAGTCGAAAGCCAACTGATTTGAAACCTAACCGTTCGAAAGTAAAGCAGACGCTACCTTTAATTTTAAAACAAGGCATACTCCAACCCCTTCGTAACCTATCGTTTTGACTCAGTACCCTTCGCCTTTATCCAATGTGCCACGTACTAAGTAGCTTGATACCATATGCATTGGTTTCGAAACCAATAGTGGTGAAAGGTCTGGGTCGGAACCTCTGTGCCGAAAACGGCGGAACATGCTAAAATCATGTTATTTCTATTTTTAGCTTAAAAGAGAAACACTTTTTAACTAACCTGCTATTACTTGTCAAATTTCCATTGGTTGCTAAATACCTTTTTCAAAAGTGCTGCCAATATTTTTAGAAATAAACTATAATTTTGTTTTACAAAATACCCCTTCTCCTTTATTAAATATATAAAACATTTAAGTCCCATACCTTAAATAATTTTATATATTCATCAAAACAATTAGAAAAATTCTATAAAAATTTCAGAAAATCATTTTCAATATGTTTTCTAACATAAATAAATTTCAGACCCAAGTAATTATTTATTTTGCTGTAAATAATTTATAACCCAATAAATCATTTTCTTCACTTGAAAATTAATATTAAATCCACATTAATTCAGAAAATTATGAAAATTGAAACCCACCTCTAAAATATTATTTTTGATCTACATTTAAATTCACAAGGCTTTCGGATGTCATTTAATAGGGTTTTCATGTCAAACATATCATAAAGATCAATATAAATGTGTATAAATCATCAACAAGTATATATAAACTTTTAATCATTCAAAACATGGCATAAACATACAAAAATACTTCGGATTATCCTTAAAACCAAAAACCATAAGAAAAATGAGATGTAGTAATTATTCACCTTAGCTTTGTGATTAAAGATGTGAGATTTGATCTTGATTAAGTTGATTTGATTTTCCTCTTGAAAACTTTAGCTTTCTCTTCTTCTCCTTTGCTAATGGTGGCCGGCCTTGGTTTTGATGTTTTCGTTTGTGATAAAATGAAATGTAGGTGTGTTCATTTTCCCTAAGGGTTTAGGGTATTAGGAAATCCATTTTTCCTATTTTTCCCTCCCCTATTTCCTAACACTTAAGTCCATTTTACTTCATTTATCTACTCATTAATATGGCACGGCTATCCCATCAATTTAATCACAAATCTCAATCCATTAATCAACACATTATTTTATTTAGTTGAACTACTGAAATATCCTAAATAATGTTACTAAAATATGGGGTGTTACAATCTCCCCTCCTTAAAGAATTTCGTCCTCGAAATTACGATATACACAATAAAACAATCAAAGGTAAAACATACCATCAAACAAATCAGGATAAGCGTCTCTAATCCTGCTCTTAGTTTTCCAAGTACAGTCTCTAGCATCGTCATTCCACTGGACTTTCACTAATCCAACTGTCATGTTCCTCAACTTCTTCTCATCTCTTGTGACTATCTGGATAAGCTTCCAAACTATAGTCATGTCTGGTTCCACTACTAAATCTTCTAACACAATCAGTGCTATAGTAGTGTCTAGATCCCTAACACATTTACTCAGATGAGATACATGGAAACATCATGGAATCCCGCCAAACTACTCGGTAACTCTACTCTATACGCGAGTTTCCCGATCCTCTCAACAATGCGTAAAGGTCCAACAAATCTCATGCTAACTTTCCCGATTTCCCGAACCTAATCACACCGTTCATCGGTGAAACCTTAACAAAAATATATTCTCTAACGAAGAACTCTAAGTCTTTTCTTCTTCTATCTGCATAATTCTTCAGCCTAGAGTAAGCTTCCTTCATTCCCGCCCTTATCGACTCAATCTTTTCTGCTGCTTTACTAAATCAGGACCAAGGACTAATCTATCTCCAATCTCTAACCACCATGTAGGGAATTTACATGGTATTCCATACAATGCCTCAAATGGAGTCATCCCAATACTAGCCAGATAACTATTGTTATATGAAAACTCAATTAGGTGTAGGTGGTCTCCCATGATCCCCAGAAGTCTAATACACAAGCTCGTAACAAGTCCTCTATGATCTTGTTAACCCTTTCCGCTTGCCCATCGGTCTGTGGATGGTAAGCGGTACTCATCTTGAGCTTGGTTCCTAAACTTTCCTGAAGTCTTTTCCAGAACTCACTAGTGAACAAGGAATCTCTGTCACTAACAATATTACTAGGAATTCTATGCAGTCTAACCACATTCTTCATGAACAACTTCGCCAAAATAGGTGCCGTCTTAGTTGACTTAACTGGAATGAAACGGGCACTCTTGGTCAGTCTGTCCACTATGACCCATATACTTTCATTTCCTCTATTAGATCTCGGCAATCCGTCTATGAAATCCATAGAAATAGAATCCCATTTCCACATCGGAATATCAAATGGCTGAAGCAATCCACTCGGCTTTTGATGCCCAGTTTTCACTTGCTGACAGTTCAAACACTATTTCACGCATAAGCCAACATCCCTCTTCATGCCTTCCTAGAAGAAACTTCTCTTTATATCCTGGTACATCTTCGTTCCTCCTGGATGAATAGCGAACTTCAAACGATGGCATTCCTCCAAAATTTCCTTCCATATGTCTCCCATATTTAGAACACATAATCTACCCTTCTTTCTCAACCACCCGTTCCGGTCAAGACTGAAATCCTTCAAGTCATCGCTCTCCATTCCATCCTTTAACTTCCTTATCCTTTCAGCTAACACTGGATCCCCTTCCTGTTTAGAAGCAATCTTCTCAATCAATACCGGTCGGACTTCCAAACAAGATAATATAGCAGATCCCCTACTAGACCCCTCCTCGGATCTCCACTGTACTCTGCAAGCTGTCAAGGCTTCCAAGTCTTTCCATTCTGCTATCATAGCCAACACTACATTCTGATGTTTCATACTGAGTGCATCTGCAACCTTGCTGCCTTTCCCTGGTGTGTACTCTATTTTGAAATCATAAGCAGCTAAAAACTCTAACCACCTCTATTGTCTCATGTTCAGCTCCTTCTGAGAGAACAGGTACTTCAACGACTTATGATATGTATAAATCTCGAACCTCTCTCCTAAAAGGTAATGCCTCCACACCTTCAAAGCAAAAATAACTGCATCTAACTCCAAATCATGCGTCGGATACCTAACCTCATGTGGTCTAAGCTGTCTAGAAGCATACGCAATCACTTTACCCCTCTACAATAGTACAGCTCCTAACTCAGTACCACACAAATCTATAAACAACTAAATCTTGATTCCCCTCTGGAACCAGCAACACCGGTGCATGGGTCAACAAGTGCTTCAAGCTCTAGAATGCTACCTCACACATATCAGTCCACACAAACTTTCCATCCTTTCGTGTTTGCTTGGTCATCGGCACTACTATCTGCGTGAAATCCTTTATGAACCTCCGATGATACCCCGCCAATTCAAGGAAACTTCTTATCTCGCTTACCGTTTCTGGTCTCTTCCAATTATTAATGGATCCGATCTTTTCTGGATCGACTGATAATTCTTTCTCCGAAACCACGTGACTAACAAACTTCACTTCCTTCTTCTAAAAATGGAACATCGAAAACTTTGCTTTTAGCTGATGCTACCTCGGCATCTCAAGCACAACCCTAAGATGAACTTCATGCTCCTTTTCATCCTTAGAGTATATCAGAATATCATCTATAAACACCAACATGAACCTATCCTAGTGCTCGTGGAAAATCTGGTTCATCAAATCCACAAAGAATGCCGACGCATTAGTGAGTCCGAATGGCATAACTAACCATTAATATGACCCATATCTTGTCCTAAACGTCATCAAAGGAATACTATCCTCCGCTACTCTAAGCTGATGAAATCCTATCGCAAGATCTAGTTGAGAGAATATCTTGGCTCCACTCAATTGATCATATAAATCATCAATTCTCGGCAATGGATATCGATTATTTATCGTCTTCTCATTCAACATACGATAATCGATATATAGCCTTAATGATCCATCCGGCTTCTTAGCAAACACTGCGGCTGCTCCCCAAGGCGAACTACTCGGTCTAATAAAACTCTTACCTTCCAAATCTACCAACTAAGTCTTTAACTCCTTCATCTCTATTGGTGTCATCCTGCTTGGTGGCCTACTCACCGGTTATGCCCCTAGCACCAAATCTATCTGAAACTCGATGGCTCATTTTGGTGGTAATCCAACTACCAACTCAAAAACATCTGCGAATTCTCTAACTACGAAAATGTGATTCAACTCATCTTCTAACTCCATAACACCCAACAAAGCATTCACCTCACTGCTAGGGCTTTCTACGATATAAACTATCTGATCACTGCAATCCGGGTGTCTAAGTGATATTTTCCTATCCTGGCAAAATATCCTAGCATCGTATTTACTTAACCAATCGATGCCCAATATAATTCTGAACCCTACTAAATAAAATACATGCAAATTGCTAACAATGGTGTAACCTAGCAAGTCAAAATCTAAGTGGTCACACTTCATCCCAAGTGTCGCATACCCACCTATCGGATTTGTAACTATTAAGGAAGTAACTAAATATGTGGGTTCTAGGTTAAGTTTATCTACCAAACATTGAGATATAAAAGAATGCGATGCACCAGTATCAAATAAAATGCTAACAGATGTATCATGGATTTGAAGCGTACCTCCCAATACTGCTTTTCCTTTTTCCTGCACTGTCGGCTCTGAAGTAGCAGGCTCCAATGCAAACACTTGGCCTTTATCTTCTTTAGTTGGCTCTTTGCACTGGTTCTTGTAGTGCCCAACTTGATCACAGTTAAAACACCTGATGTTCTTCTTTCCAATCACCTCATTTCCTTTTCCCTTTCCAGTACGACACTCATGAGCATACTATCCTTTCTTGTCGCACTTGTAGCAGACCACCTCAGACTTTCCTTTCTTCGCTGCTCCTCCTTTCTGAGCATTCTTCTTGTGGAAAACTTTCTCTTTTGGCCATGTCCAACCTAAACTTCCTCCTTCTTCTTCTCCAAACAAGCTAACATCTCTTCATGTCTCAATGCCATCTCCAGAACTACATCACATGGATCTCTAATGTGCGGTAAGGTAGCCCTAGCCTACTCCGGCTTCAAACCTCTAATAAACTTCTCATTCCTTTTCATCATTGTATAAACGGTGGTATACCCATATCTAGCTAATTCTTCAAACCTGCTGGCATACTCCAAAACTAACATTTCTCCTTGTCCCAACTCAACAAACTTCCAAACCAACACTGACTGTGCCATTACTGACATGAACCTTTCTTGAAACCCCCTTTTAAACTCTGCCCACGTCATAATCTCTTCATCCACACCAGCAGTCACAGTATTCCACCAAAAAAAGCAGCTCCCTGAAGCTATCTTGAAGCAAGTCTTCTTTTATGCTCGTCATTAAGCTTTAAGTCAGAAAAAATCCTTTAACAGTGTAGCAACCGGTTTTCCACCTCGATAGCATCCTCGGTCCCAATAAACGTCTTTCCCCTAAACCTAGAATAGTCTCTACTCAAGTTAGCATACTGGTTGACTACTGGTGCTTCTTGAACTCCTCCCGCAATATTTCCTCCAACAACCCCAACAGCAATCCCATCTTGCATCATGTTTACGAAAAACTGATACATGGCCCTCATATTAACTTATGAGACTCCAGCACCAACATTCTCAGCCTGAGCCTGACCTTGAGTTCTTCAAACATTCGGTCGGGCATTTCCATTTGTGGTGGTGCTATCTCCTCCTAGATTAACTCTGCCTCCATATATGTATTCAAGCCTCGTGAGATGCAGAAGAATACCCTAACAAAGATAGGAGTTTAGAGATAAGGCACATACTTATATATAGCAAATACAAGTACGTTACTATAACATTATCCCATACTCCAATCTTATCTCTAATTCCTAAGGATTATGTTTTCAAAAATCATTTTTAGTTAAATTATTTCATAAACCTGTGCTCTGATGCCAAGTTGTAACATCCCCTATCAAGAGGCAAAAAGCTAAGCGCTACAAATGCTGCAATCATCTATAGTATTAACTTTCGGCGACTAAATACGACTATGTTAATTATATCAATAATATTAGAAGCACTTGAATATAAAACAAATCACAGATTTCAAAATAGAATTTTCCATTACATTTCAAAACACATGTTTCATGTTCATATTACATAATCCCAAAACATTTCCCAGGCAATGATAAAATATACTTATTATAAAATACGCCAAGAGTGACATTTGAAGATGCCCCCTTGGATGATCAGAGTCATATAGCTATAATTGACTTAATACATACACAATGGAAATAAATAACAAAACAAAGGACTGCAACTCCTAATAGCTATCCGTTAGCCTCCTGCTCGTCTTCGTTAGCTTTATTCGTCATACTACTAAAAACCTGAAAGAATCTCAATCCTCGGCCTACTCAAATAAATTTTGAGCACCCGAGAGTTTAAGGGGAAAACATAAACCTCGAGTCAGACATAAAGCTTGGTGTGAATAATACTATACATCCCAGTTATTAATGTTAAGTGAGACCATGCCGCTTAGCGGAACGGGTTTCCCCTCACTAACATTCTTATAAAACATATCTTTTGAAAACCTTTTCCTACAACCAAAACTAGTTAAAAACTGTAAAGAATCATTATGTAAACATACATATCAAGTAATAAAAGAATTATCTGTTCAAACACTTTAGTTTTGTTTGGCTGATTATTAAACTTTGGCTGACTCGGGCCTACCAGACAATATAACAAAATAATCCAACATCTGTTAGACAGGCTTCTTCTGGATGGTCTGTCCTTAACTATCTGTTAAATACTTCTCTTTTGGACGGTCTGTCCCTAACTTAACATCTCCTAGGGTCACCTGATCCTAATGGTTTTGTGGGCTCACCAATAACCTATCTATATGCAAATATATATTCCCTTGTGTGTAATCAAAATTTTAGTCTTACCTGTGATAAAGCCCTACACACTAGAATTTTGGACTAAATTAGCTGGGGCCAATAGCTAATGTATAGGGCTCGACCCTATACCAGTCCCATCTGTTATTCTAATATCTGAGTCATTTTACTTAGGGATGCCTTTCCATAATGTTCCTTGAAAACCTTTTTCAAAATGATTTAAGACCATTAAATCAACTTAAACAATAAAAATACATATACTCCATGCTTTACTCAAAATCATCTTGCCATGTTATATATATACATATACATACACACACACACACTTTACTCAAACCTTAGTTGATGAAAACATTTAAACACTTGAAAGTACCCCTTTCGATTCTATTGAAAGCATCTCTTTCGAAACTAAATAAAACCCTTTATTTATCTAGGTCGAAAGACCAAAACCTCCCTTTCAAAACCATTCTTAAACCCCTTCCGAAAGCTTTGAAAACCTTCCTTTCGAAAGCTTTAAAACCTTAGACATCATATCTTAAAACACTTCAAAACATTGCCTTTAGAAAACCTTAGAAAACCTACCATTTCAACCCTTTCGCAACCATCAGAAAACACTACCTTTCGACTCCTTCGAAACCCTTTGGGGTACCACCCCTTTGAAACCGTTTTATATACCTTTCGAAATCATCAAATCTTTAGAAACTCAAACCTTTCAAAAGCACTTGGGCTTAATTTAAAACATGTGGAAAACACCTTTCGAAACAGTTCTCTTTCGAAACCCTTAGGTTATACTTCAATCATAATAAAAATGGTCATTTAAAACATCCAAGTCGAAAGCCTTCCTTTCGACCTATTCCTAAGTGATGAAGTGATGGTGTCGAAACCATCCCTTCGAAAGCATTGGATAAGTGGTTGATTTTTAAAACAAAGTATACCTTCTGAAACCATTGACTTCGAAAGGTAGAAAGGCGGCAGCTAGGGGTTTCAACCCCTTCGAAAGCATTACTTAAAATAAAAGAGTGCAAACCATTCAAAACCTTTTCCTTTTAGAATATTTGACTCGGTCGAAAGCCAACTGAGTCGAAACCTAACCTTTCGGAAGAAAAGCAGGCGCTACCTTTTATTTTAAAACAAGGCATACTCCAACCCTTTCGGAACCTAGTGTATCGACTAAGTACCCTTCGCTTTTATCCAATGCGCTATCTACCAAGTAGCTTGATACCATGCGCATTGATTTCAAAATCAATGGTGGCGAAAGGTCCGGGTTGGAAACCTCTGCGTCGAAAATGGCGGAACATGCAAAAATCATGTTATTTCTGTTTTTAACTTAAAGGGGTAACATTTTTTAACTAACCTGCTATTATTTGTCAAATTTCCATTGGTTGCTAAATACCTTTTTCAAAAGTGCTACCAATATCTCAATCCATTAATCAACACATTATTTTATTTAGTTTAACTAATTAAATATCCTAACTAATGTTACTTAAAATATAGGGTGTTACATATGGTCATTATAGATTTTCGGTGACTCCCAACTAATGTTTTTCTAATTGAAAAGGAAATTCAAGTTACGGGTGCATGAATTTCCCCTTATTAATCAAATGGGTTGGAATTACTGAGAAACTCGAGCATCACATAATTACACACATCCGCACTGAAGATACATGAAGGCAAATTCTTTAGCTAAACTAGCTAGCTCGAGAGATGCGCAGCTGTTGGGAATTGTTTTGGTATAAGTTTTGAAGACCTGGGTTTAAAAGATATGGATATGCACTACACCATGGTGATTGAGGAGAAGTCACGGATGACTCTGCTCAAGGAGTATTTGTTGAAGGGAACTCTTCGAAATAATAAAATGAAATGTTGAAGGTCTTACACAATATGTACCATGTTATATTATGAAAGAAAAAAATGTTGTCTAAGAGGAGATTCTTAGTCCTTTTTCTAAGCTATGTCGATAATGGCAAAGCAAGGAAATACTTGAGGATATTCGTAAAGGAGACTGTGGAGATTGCACCGGGAAGGAAAATATGGTAAAGTAGATACTTGACTAGGGATATGTCTTGCTAACTAGCAACATAGACACAATGGAATTTTCTAAAAAATGTGACAAGTGTTAGTGATTTGTGAAGATACCAAAAGCCATATCCAGCAAGCTTACGTAGATAGTTAGATCATGGTCATTTTGGGTTAGGGGAGTTTATGTTATAAAGTGCAATTGATGGGATAAGAAGGAGCAAAACATATGATTGTTGTAGTGGACTATTTCGCAAAATATGTTAAGGCAGAGCTACTCACCACAATCACTTCATCGAAAGTGATTAACTTCGTAGTTAAAATTTTTTTATGCATGTTTGGAGTACCACTTATTGTAACGACCCGTATTTTGCGTATAGATTGATTATAAAATAATTTTATTTCACAAATTTGTGGTCGTATGATTCTAATATTTTGAGATAAGGTTTTTAAGGATGTTTTTACACATCCAAAATTTTTCCGAATTTCTTTATGACCATTTTCCCCCCTGGAGATCTTGTTTACTTTTTATAGGAGCCGAATTAGATGCTCTAACATGTTTCATTACTTTGGGATAGTGGTTCCCCGTTCCACAGAGCGGTCATATAGAAAAATCGGATATGTGGATAGGAAGTTATAGTAGTTTTAAGTTTTAAAATCTATTGCCCAAAATTAGAAAGGGATTAATGGGCCGAATTTGCAAGCCCATTAGTCTAATCAAGTTTAGCTATAAATATGAGGTGAGGAAGACCATTTGAAAGTTTATCTCTCATTTCAAATCAGCCCGAAACCCTAAGTCCTCTATAATTCTCCATTTATCTCATTGGATTTCATCTCAAATCCACTCTAATTGGAAATTAGAAGCTGGATCTTTAACTAGGTGCTTGATCTCATCAGTTTGGTTGCATCATCATCCGATTTCTCGCTGTCCGGATTGGATCTTCATCATATTTCATAGGTTTGGTGGATTTGGTGAGTGGTTATGAACTCCCACTAGTTTATGATGGATTATATTTTGTAGTTAGGTGATTATAGGTTAGAATTATCAAATTTAATTGATTAGACTTAGGTAAATTCATATTTAGAAACCATAGATTAACCTACTTAAACATGTACTGGGATTGGATCATTGGCTAGTGTTATTTGTATGCATTTGGCTATGAAATTCTATGTGTTAGATTAGATTTATGCTAGAATTATGATGGTAGATTGAATTGGATGATTTGTGTGTTCACACTGGATGTAATTGGATGATTTTCTACATTTGATTCGCTGTTATGTTTAAACTGCTTGCTAAGCTTGATTCATTTGCTAGAGTTGTGCATGTTTTAGGACTTAGGTTGGTGATTGGAGCATATCAGGAGCAAAATTCTTTGAAATCGCACGAAATTTGGAGGATGGACTCTGGAGCACGGTAGGAAGACAGCCTGAAAATTTCACAACAATTGGAGCTAAGTATTTGGATTGGCACCGATCCGATTAAATTGGATCGGTACCGATCCAAAATTAGCGTGCCAATTGAAGTGAGATCCACAGGGGAAGAAGAGCATGGGTTTTAGAGATGCTCTATAAAGTTGGATCGGAGGATAGGCCAAGTGTTGAAGATTGGATGGATCATCTTCATTGGATCGACTATGGTGCATAGAGGGGAAGACCTAAAGGCTAAGAGGGATAGCTAAGGGTCTATGTCATCTAAAGGGAGTGCACTAGAGGTTGAAAGAGAAATGGGGCCCAAAATGGTTAAGTATTTAGATCGGCACTGATCCTAATTGTTTGCTCCAATGGTGATGTGATTTGGGGTGGAGGCTCTGGGGTTGTGGTGGATCAAGCTGGAGGTTGTGGCTCGCAGATTGCTTCTATGGTTTGAAAGTTATAGCATGATGAAGTTTTGGCTTTTCGATCGGGGACTCGGATAAGGAGTAGAATCGAAGGAGTTGACAGATAGCTCGGGACGGAACGAGGCTGTGGTATAATGGACTGGGTTGAGTGGCAGGACTCAAGCCCGAAAATGGATTGAAGTTGTGGAAGCTCTAAAGATTTGGGAGTGCCAAGGAATCATTGATAACTCGGAGTGTCCTGGTTGTGTTCAAGCAAGGGTATTATATGCAGGGGCACGCGAGGTCTGGTAGTGCCAGTCATGTATCCTGGACCGCTCCGAGAGGGTCTAGTGTCACACGATACGGAGGTACTATAGGAGAGAACTGTGTAGGGTTTTGGACCTGAAAGTATGGGGCAACACAATCGAGAACTAGGATTTCCATTAATCTCTGGCAAGCGAGGACGAGGCCATACGAGTTATCATATATGCAAGGCTTTAGAAGATGATAGCTAGATTTTGGTTGATTGGAGCTATGGTCGCTATGGTTGCTATGTTTGCTATTTCTTTTGGGTAGGCTATCATCTATAGGAACATTGGAGAAGGGATTGAGAATAGGGTCAATGGAGAAGGTTGTTTAGATTCTTCTATCATGTTCTACTACAACATCCTATTGTCGTTTATTTGAGTAGCATATTTTATCTTATTATTATATGCTAACTCTTTGGCAGCAGGGACAGGTAGGTATGGGTTTTTTTACCCGTCTAGTACCATGTTTTCCAGTATAGCTGTTGATAGTCATTTACCGCTCACACCAGACTGTTGTCTGACCTAAGGTATTATGTTTCCTCTTATCACCTTGGGTACTCTTAAATAAGTAGACTAGATGACAGGTTTAGAGTCCCAGTTGTTGTATGAAGACGAGCTTAGAGAAGCTATGGCGTATTACTCTATTTTGTAGTTTCTGCTACCTGTTTCTATGTAATCTGAGCGATGTAGTGAGGAAATGTTATAATGAGATATTATAACATTTGTACCATAACTCATGATTTAGTGGAGATGTTATTTTCATTTGTTATGGCTCACTATATCCTGTTGTATATTTTTTATATTATATTTTATCCATGCGCTATGAGATATGCAATGGGTTTTCTACTTTAAATTTCAACCTTGATGATCGTTCCATATCAGCCTGGCACAATTACAACACTCTTTTATTTCATTGATGTGTGGATGGTATAGGGCGGTCGTCACATTTGGTATCAGATTTTAGTTATGAATTAACCGAAGCAAGTCGAGAGTATATGCTAAAGGAGGAAGCGTACTTGTTAATGAAGATATTATGCTATATAGTAATATTATATATTATAGTATGCACTTGAGTACCATTATAGCTTTTCTTGTAATGAGGATAATCATTCTTATTACAGATAAGAATGAATCAGAACATAAGGAATGTTGCTAGGAATAACTCCACTTCAGGAGTGGAAAGAGGGAGTGAGATTGGAAGCTGCTACACCTGATTTTCAAAGCCATGTTCGATGCAATGTGGTTTCGCTGGTGAGGACAGCCCAAACTATTTATGAATGCATTTTCAGGGATATGGATGTGGAAGATGCTATAAAGAGGAAGCTTGCTTCAAGACAGCTACAGGACCGAGCAATGAACTGGTGGAATGCTATTATAATTGCTACTCCGAAGGATCGGATTTCTTGGGATCAGTTTAAGGCAAGATTTGAGGAGAAGTTCATTCCTGCGGCTCACATGTCCCGCTGTTCAAGAAATTTGCTGAGTTGAAGCGAGGGGAGATGGTTTTTTAGAGTATATGGCAGAATTTGATACTTTGTCGAAGTATGGGATGTCTTTCATTGATACACCTTTGAAGAAAATGAGAAGTTTATCACTAGATTGGACGACCACTTGGGAGAGAAGCTGGTGGACCACAATGAAGTTTCTTTTGAGAAGTTAGTTGAGAAAGCACTTAGACATGAGAGTCTGTACCCAAAGAATAGGACTGCTATAGTTGTTGTTGCTGAGAAAGAGGAACCAAAAATGCAGCAGGGCGATGGAGGTAGGAAGAAGTGGACTGGAAAAAGGAAGCAACAGCAGCAAGGAAAAGAGGGCTAGAAAAAGAACAAGAGTGAGATTGTTTGTCATAATTATAAGGAGGAAGGCGACTATGTCAAGGAATATAAGGCTACTAGAAAGTACTTCAACTGTGATAAGCCTGGGCATATTAAGAAGGATTGTCCAGAACCGCCTAAAGGTAGGCAGATTTTGAAGGCATACGCTTTTGATGCAGCCCCGACTTCATTTTCTGCTCCTAATGCTAAGGATAAGGGGAAAGGAATTGTGGTGCAAGGTATGTTTTCCATCAGAGATGTTTCTGTTAGAGTTCTTTTTTATACTGGAGCTTTGCATTCTTTCATCTATGGTGACTTAGTATGCAGACTATATTTAGAACCCGAGATAGTAGACCGACCTTTGATTGTTACCAACCTTGTTGGAGGATCTACTATTCTCTGTATAATTTGTCAAGGCTTAGTTTTATCGAGTCATGGATGTTCTTTTGTTTGTGATTGCATTGTTCTTAATTTTGCTGGGTTCTGGATTATTTTGGAAATGGACCAGCTTAATAGGTATGCAGCTATTATGGACTGCGAGAAGCTAGAGGTGACAATTAGGAATGTTAAAGGGCGAACGGTAGTGATTTACCAGAGGATGGGGTATTGGTCAGTTTTCTATGTTCGCTTGAGATTCCACATGAAGGATTGTCATCTGTGCCTATCGCTAGAGAGTACCCTGATGTCTTCTAGGAAGCGATAGCGCAACATAGAGAGATCGAGTTTCGGATCGACTTAGTGGATGGAGGCAAACCCATAGTGCTGCCTTTGAGGCATATGGCACCCAGAGAGTAGAAAGAGTTAGAGGTGCAAGTGGATGATCTGTTGAAGAAACGATTCATTCGGAGAAGCATATCTAAATGGGGCGCACCTATTGTATTCGCGACTAAGGCAGATAGTTCTTTGAGGTTATGTGTGGATTATCATGAGCTGAACAACGTTACGAAGTAGAATAAGTATCTACTTCCATGGAATGATGACTTGTTTGATCAGTTGCACGGTGCAAAGGTGTTTTCTTAGATGGATTTGGCAACGGGATTTCACCAGTTGAGATTGGCTAAAGAAAGTGTGCCTATTACTGCATTCTGGACACTGTTGGGTTTCTACGAGTGATTGGTGATGCTTTTGGGTTGACCAACGCTCCGGCATGCTTTGTGGATCTTATGAATAGAGTCTTCAGAGATCAGATGAACAAGTTCGTGCTTGTGTTTGTGGATGACATTTTGATTTACTCCAAAACTGAGAAAGAGCATAAGATGCATTTGAGGATTGTGCTTGAGATAGTGAGAAAGCAAAAGTTGAGAGCTAAGTTCTTAAGTGTCACTTCTGGAAGGAAGAAGTGAGATTCTTGGGTCATGTCGTGTCAGGACAAGGAATAGCAGTGGTGTAACACCTCTAATTTTTGTTTAACATTATTCAGGACATTTAATGGGATAAATTAAATAGAATAATGTGGTTGATTAAGGAGTTGGGATTTAATTGTCAATTAACTTGGCCATGGCTAAACTAATGAATGTATAAGTATGGGTTATAATTTATAAGTTAGGAAAGTAAGAAGAGGGCAATATGGGAATAGCCACATCTATATACCCTTAAACCCTCCCTTATTCTCACATACCACTTCATAAATCTAAATACACATAAAAAAGAAGTTATAGCCAGCCATTAAAACACCTTAGGAGATCAGCAAACTTGGAAGATCCAAGAGAGAAAGCTAGAAGCTTAAAGCTAAGGCAAATCTCAAACTCCAACAACTTAATCAAGGTGAATAATAGTGTAAATCATCTCATTTTTCCTTGTTTTGGTTCGGTTATGGATAGTAACTAAATTTATTTTGCTGTGTTGATCATGTTTGGATCTAATAATCATTGTTTGGATAGAATAATGATTTATGGTGATTTATTGGAATTAAAATGATGGGTTTTAAAGTAAAAACCTTAGTAAACGACCTCCAAACGATTTGGTTTTTGTATATGTTGTGTAAAACATTATTTTGGAGATGCGTTTTTAATTTCATAATTTTTGGAGTTAATAGGACTATTTTATGAATTTCCTAAGGTGAAAAAGGCATTTATTTCGGGTTTTAATTATTAAAAATAATAAAATAATGAATTTTGTCTCGAAATTTTTATATGATGTATAAAATGTTATTTCAGATTTTTGGCGAATTTTTTGGATTTTTCCCAAGTGATTTCAATTTATTATGAATTTTCTAAGCTAAAAAGGCTTAATAATTATATTAAAATATTAATATAATTAATTATTTTGAAAATAATTTTGGAAATAATAAAATCTGATCTATAGCAGTTTTTCTGCAAAGAAAGTGTTAAAGTATGTCATTAACCAATAGAAATTTGACAAAGAATAGGAGTTGGTGAAAAGAATATATTTTAATTAGCAAAATAACAGTTTTCAAGTTATTTACGACTCTGCCATTCGACCTTAGTCGAAAGCACCTTTCGACAACATACTTTTGCAGCATTTCTGGACCTTTCTGTTGCATTTCGAAAGCTCCCTTTCGACAACAGTTGTAAATGTAGCGGAAGCCCTTTTGTAGCAGTTTTCACCAGCTTTGTTTACAAAACTTCAAATAGGCACAACTCTCTAACCGTAAGCCCGTTTTTCTGTTGACCACTTTGCGGAAAGGAAAACAAACATTTGAACACAGTGGAATAGGTTAGAGACCTTAATTCTTTACCTATAAAAAGTTATAGACAAAACAAAGTTTTATATTTTCGAAGGAGTTGATTTCTTTGCTTTTGAATACGTTTACATTGTTTTCTTTGCCTTCGAAGGGGATAATTTCAAAGGGGTTGTAAAATTGTTTTCTTTTAACCAAGTTTATATTTTTCAAGGGGATACTTTCGAAAGGGTATGTTTATATGACACTTGATTTTTGGATATGTAAGGTGGGTAAACTTATGTAATAAATGTTGTTTAACCTTGAGGATACCGGGGTGGGTTTAATGAGTTCAACACAATAGTCAGGGATACCAATATGTTTTGACACAATCATTGGAGGATACCAATTTAAACTGTAAATGAATATAACCTAAATTAGGGATACTAATGGAAATAGGTTAATCATGTGGATAGCATGTGATAATTAGAATCATGTGGGTAACATGAGTTAAGTGGCCAAGTGAAGGGTTCATAGACATCCTAGGAAAATTATGGGATGTTTGATGGATAGTCAACATCATGTCGGGGATGGATAGTCTCTATATGATTAAAGAAGGGTTCATAGTTGTTTGCACAAAAAATGGACAAACACCTCCAAGTCGTATGATTTAATTGATTTTATGTTGTTCTTAGTGATTTGGGTGATTTATGCAAATATATGAAAAGCAAGGACTAAACTGTAAAAGACACGCAGATTTATAGTGGTTCGGCCAGAATGTGCCTACGTCCACTTTATATGTATTCTCCTTTTCTATTCAAATTACAAGTACAAAGCTTTGATACAAGTATATGAAAGTTGTTTGAAAGTTTTATCCATGCTTGAGCTCTTAAACTTGTCCCTCATTGTCGTACCCCTGCCCCTCTATTTATAGAGTGAGGCTGGGGGTAGGGGTCTTGGATGTATATAGCTGCTGATGGGCCTGGGCTGATGCAATCTGGCCTGGTAAAGTTGGTTCGGTAGTACGTGGACTGGTGGTTGGTCCGGTAGTAGTTGGAATGATGGTTGATTCGGTAGTAGGTGGACCGGTGGTTGATCCGGTAGTAGGTGGGATGATGGTTGATTCGGTAATGGGTGGACCGGTGGAGTTGATCTGGTAGTAGGTGAGATGATGGTTGATTCGGTAGTGGGTGGACCGGTGGTTGGTCCGGTGGTTGATCCGGCAATGCATGGAAGCGGAGTTGATTCGGCAGGCATGGGAAGTAGGTTGGTTCGGTCAGGAGTCGGTCTTGGGATGGTCTGGTAGTGGATGGGTGGGGCTGGTTCGGCTAGGCATTGGTTCGATAGAGCTTTCCTTGTCTTGGCTTGGCGATGCCTGCTTTACTCTGGTTCGGCGAGGACTTCCTTATTCTGATTCGGTGGTGACCTCCCCTCTTTGGTTCGGTGAAAACATGCCCAACATTTGCCCCCCAAAGTGGGGCATGTGCCAGTCATATGTCTCGCTTTGTTTCAGCTTGGACATTTTCATCCGGTACTGTGTGCCGAGCCAGTTGGTTCGGTCATTTACGTTTGCCTATAAGTATGGGCATTATGCTCTCGTTATTCCCTACCAAGTGAGATAGCCGAATCAGATTTTTCTGCTGAATCAACCACATTGCCGAATCACACTTGACTACCGAATCAGGTGATTTGCCGAATGACCCTTATGGTTTGTACTACCGAATGAATCCGAGTGCCGAATGAACCTTTTGTAGGAAATACCGAATGAGATAGGGGAGTTTGAATACCGAATGACCTTTCGGCCTTGAACTACCGAATGAATCCGAGTTCCGAATGAGTCTTTTGTAGGAAATACCGAATGAGATAGGGGAGTTTGAATACCGAATGACCTTTCGGCCTTGAACTACCGAATGAATCCGAGTGCCGAATGATTCTTTTGTTGGAAATGCCGAACGAGATAGGGGAGTTTGAATACCGAATGACCTTTTGGCTTTGAACTACCGAATGCACTTTTATGACTTGAATTATGAGTGAAATTCTAGACTGCATACACTTGCTTGTTTATATCTCTACATCCCTTGTTCTAACAATGTGCTTTCTCGTGTTGCAGATAATGTCTCATAAAGTTGAAACCCGTTCCGACAAGAAGAAATCTACGGACAGAAGAGAGTCCCCCATCGTGCCCCCAGTCCAGCCGAATCTAGAACGACATGGGCCCACCCCGAGATCGCTAGTGGATGGGTACAGTCCTCAAGAGCTTCTGAACTCACCTCCTGATTGCTTCCCTAGCTCCCTCAAAGACGAGCAGCTTGATGTCATTTCTCGCTCTTTTGTGATTGACATAGCGCGTATGCTGTTGCCGAGGGAAGGAGTGATGCCATATAATCCCCCCGAAGGATATTTCGCTTACAGTAGGTACCATTGCATGTGTGGAGCCATCCCCCCGATTAATGCTTGGATACTCAGCTTCATCACCTACTTGAAGGTGGCTCCATTTCAGCTTCAGCCTAACTCCTACGCCATCCTGGTGAACCTGTTTGTCATTTTTCAGAGGAGATACGGGCGTCCTCCCTCCAACCGGGAGATCCGGTATTTGTATAATCTGAGAGGCTATAAGAAGGGGTCTCCATACATTAGCTTGGAATCAGCCGTATCTTTCAAGCCGGTCCTGGACTTATATTCGAAGTTCAGCATGTTCAAGAAAGAATGGTTTTTTTATCAAGGATGACTCTGTTTCCATCCGTCGCTTCACCTCTGGCGGTAAGTTGAAGCTTATTTATGATTTCCGTTATGACTACAATGCTTCTTCTCATGTGCTTTTATTTCTTGCTAGCGACAGGTGGGCAACAGGACAAGGGTAAAACTCCGACGCAGACGGCTCCTTGATTTGACCTGGATATCTTTTTGACTTGACATTGTTGTATATGTTAGTCTCCAAACAGTAACGTAACTTTTAGGTTGTAATTATGCTACTTGTAATAAACAACATTATTCTTGACGTGTAATTTTTTAACTTAAGCTGATTCCGTCGTTTTTGAATGTTTTTTGCTATTTTGACATGTTGTATGAGAAATATAGCTATGCGTATGCTTATAATTCAATTGTGTTTGATGTCAAGTTCTTTCTTAAAACATAATTTCATGTCTTGCAATGTTAGTGTGATGTGTGAATAAATTATAGCCACGTGTTTATACATGAAGAAGAAAATACCGCCCTTCATATTTTACTTGTATATGGCAGCTTTGAATGTCTTGTGTGACTGAGTATGGAATGCGGTCCAGTGTCTTGTTGTGAGTACCTGCTTCCATTAGCGAATGTCTCCTATTCTGTGTCCTGTACTTTAGAGATTGTTACAGAGGATAGGAGAAAAGTATTTTTTTTTAATAAAATTGAAATATGAGAAATAGTAAAACTTCCAATCACGGAAGGCCTTCGATGTGCTTAAGTTCATGGCAAACGGGCTTTGTAGTCACTTTCCCTAGCTGTGGGTCTTGGAGACATTTGTCACCCATCTTACGCCTCCGCGGGGAGTTAATCTTTTTTACCACAGCCGTACTTAAGACACATCGGAGCCGAGATCGCGCACAGTAACTACCCGGGCCATTATGGCCCGTAATCGTGGGTATTATTCGATTTACTGTGGCCGGCTAGCGTGGGTGCCGATCGTCAACCGTGAACTACCCCTGGCTGGCCACACCTTATGTTGGGGCTTAAAGTAGGTTCACAGTTGCCGGTGAGCCGAACGCCGTAATGAGCTGCCTTGGCTATAATCAGCCTTCTCGGTGGCTTATAATCGGCTCATTACAGTTGGCTTTAAGGGCCGTCACGAGCAATGAGTCAACCCGCAGCAGCGGAATGCCGGAGCAAGTGTCTCATTGGCGAGGGCATAGATTCGCATAGTACCTGTGAGGTCTTGTCCAGGTGAAGTCGCGCTGTGAAGTGCCTTGAATGGAAATGCTATATGCATAGGATTTTGTTCAACAGAAAAGGATAAAGTTAACAAGCAGCCAAGATATAAAGGAACAAGTTAAAAAAGAGACAAGGTTTTTAAAGTGGTTCGACATGAAAGTGCCTACGTCCACTGATTCTCTTTGTTAATTCACTTCATATGGGCAGTACAAGTTAAGAAAAGTATCGACGGAGGTGTTGGATGTTCCATTCCCTCTGCAACACCTCTCCATCCACTGTTGACAAAATATAAGCTCCATTGTGGAGATCTTTATGAATTACATATGGTCCATCCCAGATTGGATCTAGTGCTCCGGGGCGAGGGAAGATTCGCTTGAGGACAAGATCTCCTTCTTGTAAGGTACGATGCTTGACTTTGGAGTTGTATTGTACTGCCACTTTTTGCTTGTGGGCTGCTGCTTTGAGGGCTGCATCATTTCTTCTCTCCTCAATTAGATCTAAAGACATGTGAAGGAGTTCTTCGTTCTCTACTGGGTTATAGTGGATCCTACGGTGGGAAGGCACGATGGTTTCAACTGGGAGCATAGCCTTCGATCCGTATGCCAAAGAGAAAGGAGTATGCCCCGTTGATGTTCTGAAAGATGTGCGATAGGCCCACAGTGCCGTAGGGAGTTCATCCACCCAAGCGCCCTTTGACTTTTCGAGTTTCTTTTTTATTAGAGTTTTCAAAATTTTGTTGACGGCTTCGACTTATCCGTTTGCCTGGGGATAAGCTACGGATGAGAAGCTTTTGTGAATTCCGTGCTCTTGGCACCAATTGGCGAACTCCTCGCTGTCAAACTGAAGTCCATTGTCCGATATAATTTTGAATGGGACTCCTTACCTGCATAGAAAATTTTTGATCAAGAAGTTAATAACTTTTGCTGAAGATACTTTATTTAGGGGTTCTGCTTCCACCCATTTGGTGAAATAGTCGACTGCCACTGTAGCATATTTGGCCCCGCCTCGGCCCATTGGCAGTTCGCCGATCAAGTCAATTCCCCATACTGCAAAGGGCCAGGGCCGGTCATTTGAGTAATCTCAGTTGTTGGTAGCCGCGGAATCTTAGCAAACTTTGAAAGTGTATATGGATCGATAATATAGTTAAACTACGACTAGCAAGTGCGGAATTATAAATAATAGTAAATGGCAGAAATAAAAATGACATCAGTGATTTTTAAACTTGTTCGAACTTCTCGTTCTACGTCCAGTCCCAGACTCCTTCTGGAATTTCTCTAACAACCCTCACTTAACCCGGAGGAACAGGTATTACACCGCCTGAGCAACCGAACAAGACTTTTCCGCCTAAGCAACCGAATAGGACTTCAAATACAATTTGGTAAATTGTTTCTTGACTTGTGTGTTCTTTGAATAACACGAATATAGTCAATGTAGTACACTCTTCCTATAATCTTCTTGATATGATGATTTGAATGTGCAAAGATAGGAAGTGTAGATTGAAAATCACTTGTGATTATGATAATACAAAGCAAGTATAGATAGAAAGAATTGGTGGTTTAAATAATGGATTTTCATCTCTATTTATAGTATTGAATAGTCTTAATTTAATAGTTGCAACTATTAGAAGAAGTGCAACTCTTGGTGAAGAAGACAACTCTTCAGAATTTGATATTTCATGAAGAGATGCTTCAGTTCGTCAAGTTCAGATGTCTGAGAGAAAAGTGACAGATGTCTGAATAAAGTTTTAAAATTCAAAAAATAAAAGAAAGAAAAAAAACAGTCATTTCAGACGTCTGTATTTTAATTCAGATGTCTGTCTAGGATGACAGACGTTTGTTATTAAATTGACAGACGTCTATTTCATATAGTAATAGAAGCACTATATACATAGAGTTCAGACGTATGTTATATTATCTTTAGACATCTGATATTGATGTCAGACGGCTGAACTAATATATATACAGATGTCTAAATCTGTACTGTTTTGTTCCTTCCTTTATTTTAGCACTTTTGAACTTGAGATATTATATAATTTTGAAAATACCTTTTTATATCTTTTAAATAATTAAGGATATTTATTATTTTAAAGCATGATTTTCAAAAGTATATTTGTGTGTGTGTTTTATCATCATATCAGAGATTGTACAAAAAATATCTTAACTTTGAAATAATAAAATTTTGAGAACTTAAACTTGTTGAAGATATGATAATAGCTTCTCTTGTAAATTCCTGCAAGAATATTTGACATTATAGTATATAGGTTGAAATATATAGTTGTCGCATTAAAATCGAAGAAGGCAGGTTCCAACATTCTCCCCCTTTTTGATGATGACAACTATATAATTCAACGGTTAGTATAACCATACCTTTTGCTCCCCCTGTCAATATGACCAATTTATATAGCAGAAATGTTATTATTTCTCCCCCTTTGTCATTAACAAAAAGAGTTGTAAGGGGGTGTTAGATATAGAGAAATGATAAAACTGTGAATAACAAAATAGTTAAGAAGTGTAGACAGACCAAGCATGTACCAAGATGATAACAAAACAATATATATTAAGACAGAGCATTTGTTTAACCAACACAAAGAACTAAGAGAGACATAGAAAATTATACAAAGAACAACTAATAAGTTTTAAACATCACAAAAAATAGAATTTTTATGAAAGTGAAGTTTTTGGACCAAAAGGCAAACCAAAGGAAAAACATCTTCTTTCACCATTCTCCCCAAGTTGGAGAGGAAAGAGGAGAAGATCCATGAGACTTTTTCCACAATTGATGAAGAATTGTCTTGACATTTTTCAATTCTCGTGCATTCTCTTCGACTTTGGCATCTAAATCATCGAATCTAGAATTGATGGAAGAAAAGCCTTGTGCAATTTGTTGAGAGATTTTCTTTTGATTTTTAGAGATGGTGATGTCAGACTTGAGCTTTTCATTTTTAGTATAAGTGCGTGAAGTACCAGAATTTAGTTCAATCTCGTAAGTTTTCGGGATTGGACTTTGGATAAAAGTTTGCTCAAAGTTTTGAATTTTGATTTTGAGAAAATAGTCGAGTTGGAGAAGGGAAGCCGTTGGTTTGATTTATATTGTTTTCTATCTAACAGGGTTTCAGACGTCTAAAAAATATACAGACGTCTGAGGTTCTGTAGATAAGAAACAATTAAGTGAAGTTTAGACGTCTAAATTTTTATAACAGACGGCTAAGAAGCATGACAGACGTCTAAAAAATAGTAACAGATGGCTCAGTAGGTTCAAAATGAAACAGAGAGTAAAAAACATTTTGAACTAAAATCAGACGTCTGGAAATTTTATGTTAGACGTCTATATTGAAGAACAGACGTCTGTTATTTTCAAACAGACGACTAATTTTATACCAGAAAAATTGAAAAAAATTTAAACTTAATTTAGACGTCTGTGATAAATGATTCAGACGTCTGTGTGGCTGAAAACAGTAAAAGAAGGTGTTTTACAGACGTCTGTGTAAATGTCTATACGTTTGTATGTCTGATGTTTAGAGTATTTGCTCTGTTTAATGATAAAAGAAAATACCCATATATTTATTTATTTTGAAAATAAAGAAAAAATGAGTAACCAAATGAACGTACAATCATATCATATATACATTATTTACTTTAGGAGTCTTCGTAGTTTTTGGAGACTTCGGAGACTTCCTTTTGGATGATTCGAGTTGATTGTGTTCATCAAATGGTTTAATGGGAGACAATTGAGGCTGTCGATCCCACGAATTTGGAGAAACATGAGGACGTTGAGGTGAATGAATATGTGCATTTATTTTCAGAAAATGCTATATTAAAAGCCTTTATCACATAATTGACTAATACTTAGTAAATTGTGTTTTAAATTTTTAACTAATAGAACGTTTGTAATAAGAGGTAAATTAGATGTACCGTCATTGCTCACATCGCTTTTGCCGATGATGTAACCTTTGAAATTATCTCCAAAAGTGATAGATCCTCCATCTGAGTAGATAATGTTTGTTAACATATTTTTGTCGCTTGTCATGTGTTTTGAGCAACCACTGTCTAGAATCCATTTTCCTCTTTTCTTAATCGGTACCTGCAAAAAATATTGAAATTCTATTGGTACCCACTTCCTCCGTTAGGGTCCAAAGGGTTAAATCTTAGGAAACCAAACCCAGTTGGGTTTAGAGTTTCCTTTAAAAATAAAATTTTCATTCTTATGTACAGACATAATGAAGGATTTAATGTAGTTATTCCTAATCAAATTATTATTAGTTTTTGGAACCCAAATCATAATTGATTTTGGATGAATAACTTTTGAAGAAGATTTTTGAGCAGATATAGATTCCTTTTTCTTAAAATTAGTATAAAATGAACCATTATTTTTAGAATGCTTTTGTATCGGTTTTTTATATCCTAACCCCTTTTTATTTGAACAGGTTTGAGAATTCTCAATTATTTTAGAGAGACTCTCTCTTCCACTGTTACATTTAGAAACATTTTTAGAAATATTTTCCAGTTTTGTTTTAAGATGTGATACTTCTATATCAAGTGTTTTAATATTAGAGTTTAAATCATAATTCTCTTTTGCTAATTTAACATTCTCATATTTCTGTCTTTCTATTTCACTGCTTAAATCAGTGAGTTGAGATGTTATATTAACATTAGATTCTTGAGATTTTTCTAACTCTTCCTCTAATATTTTCTTTTCATCTTTTAACATGTCAGTTTCTATTTCAGTTCTATTTAATTTTCCTAAAGCATCTTTATATTTACTCTTTAGGATTCGAAGTTTATCTAACAATTCAGAGTTTATTTCTATTAAATCGTCAAAAGTTAGATCACTTACATCATCATTTGTTGCCATAAAACAAACGTTGGCTTGTTCTGAATCACTGTCACTATCACTGTCTGACGAAGAAGATTTCGTATCATCCCACGTATCTGAGAAGGCTTGCTTCTTTTTATATTTGTCCTTTTTGAGATTATTTTCTTTCTTCCGATCAGGACAATCTTTCTTTATGTGGCCCTTCTTGTGACATTCGTAGCATTCAAGAGATGAGCTTGATGGCTTATTAAAACCCTTGTTATTTCCAAATTTATTACACTTTTTGAATTTTAAAAACTTTTTGAAATTCTTAGCTATAAATGCCATATCATCTTCCGATTCAGAGTCTTCTTTTTCTGCTTGAAAAGCGATAGTTTTCTTGTCCTGTGCTTGTGCTCGTCTGGCCTGTAAATTTACTTCATAGGACATTAGATTTCCTATTAACTCTTCTGTTTTTATGGTTGAAATATCATTAGCTTCCTCGATAGCTAAGACTTTTCGTTCCCATTCATCAGTTAAAGAGTTAAGGATTTTTGATACAATATCAGATTCAGTAAAAGTAACTTCTAAAGCTAAAAGTGAGTGATAAATATCCTGGAATCTAGAGTACATTTCACTAATACTTTCTCCTTGTTTCATCCTAAAGTTTTGAAATTGGTTTTTAAGCATAGAAATCTTGCTTTGTTTCATCCTAAAGTTTTGAAATTGGTTTTTAAGCATAGAAATCTTGCTTTGTTTTACTTTATTTGTTCCTTCGTGTGTAACCTTAAGAGTATTCCAAATTTCATATCCAGTTTTATAGATACTGAATCGATTAAATTAATTTTTGTCTAAAGCGCAAAATAACATGTTCATTGCTTTTGCATTTGCAGTAGCATCTAGTTTTTGGGTATTAGACCATGTAGCATACTCTGCAGTAGGAATATGATATTCAGTTTGAATGATATTCCAGGTTTCAAATCCACTTGCTTGCATAAAAATTCTCATTCTATTTGACCAATAGCTATAATTTAATCTGTTAAACAATGGTGGTCGTGTAGTGGCTTGTCCCTCAGTAAAACTGTTGCTAGTGTTATTGTCCATATTATTAAAAAAATATCAGATAACTATGTTATAGTTATGTGATGACCTTGCTCTGATACCAAATTAAAGTGTATATGGATCGATAATATAGTTAAACTACGACTAGCAAGTGTGGAATTATAAATAATAGTAAATGGCAGAAATAAAAATGACACCAGGGATTTTTATACTGGTTCGAACTTCTCGTTCTACGTCCAGTCCCAGACTCCTTCTGGAATTTCTCTAACAACCCTCACTTAACCCGGAGGAACAGGTATTACACCGCTTGAGCAACCGAACAGGACTTTTCCGCCAAAGCAACCGAATAGGACTTCAAATACAATTTGGTAAATTGTTTCTTGACTTGTGTGTTCTTTGAATAACACGAATATAGTCAATGTAGTACACTCTTCCTATAATCTTCTTGATATGATGATTTGAATGTGCAAAGATAGGAAGTGTAGATTGAAAATCACTTGTGATTATGATAATACAAAGCAAGTATAGATAGAAAGAATTGGTGGTTTAAATAATGGATTTTCATCTCTATTTATAGTATTGAATAGTCTTAATTTAATAGTTGCAACTATTAGAAGAAGTGCAACTCTTGGTGAAGAAGACAACTCTTCAGAATTTAATATTTCATGAAGAGATGCTTCAGTTCGTCAAGTTCATATGTCTGAGAGAAAAGTGACAGATGTCTGAATAAAGTTTTAAAATTCAAAAAATAAAAGAAAGAAAAAAACAGTCATTTCAGACGTCTGTATTTTAATTCAGACGTCTGTCTAGGATGACAGACGTCTGTTATTAAATTGACAGACATCTATTTCATATAGTAATAGAAGCACTATATACATAGAGTTCAGACGTCTGTTATATTATCTTTAGACGTCTGATATTGATGTCAGACGTCTGAATTAATATACAGACGTCTAAATCTGTACTGTTTTGTTCCTTCCTTTATTTTAGCACTTTTGAACTTGAGATATTATATAATTTTGAAAATACCTTTTTATATCTTTTAAATAATTAAGGATATTTATTATTTTAAAGCATGATTTTCAAAAGTATATTTGTGTGTGTGTTTTATCATCATATCAGAGATTGTACAAAAAATATCTTAACTTTGAAATAATAAAATTTTGAGAACTTAAACTTGTTGAAGATATGATAATAGCTTCTCTTGTAAATTCCTGCAAGAATATTTGGCATTATAGTATATAGGTTGAAATATATAGTTGTCGCATTAAAATCGAAGAAGGCAGGTTCCAACAAACTTCTGGCATCTATCACATTTTCTGACGAAATCTAAGGCGTCCTTGCTTAAGGTGGGCCAGAAATATCCATATCGGAGTATCTTTTTTTGCCAAAGTCTGTCCTCTAGTGTGATCTCCGCAGCTTCCTTGATGAATGTTGGATAAGATTTCCTTGGCTTCCCTTCCAGCGACACACCTTAATAAGGGGTTAGAGAAGCCGCGCCGATAGAGGGTGCCATCTTGTATTGTGTAGCGGGAAGCTTTCCTCAAGATTTTCTTGACTTCGTTACGCCCGTTGGGTAGTGTGCCACTTTGTAAGTAGTCTCGGATGGGAGTCATCCAAGTTGCTTCTTCGGTTGCAGCTATCAGATTCACTTGCTCAAAACTTGGGGTCAGTTGCTTTGAGATGGCTACTGCTCCGGAAATAGCGCCGTCTCTCATGCTAGCTTGCTTTGCCAATCCGTCGGCCTCTTAGTTCTCTTCCCGAGGGATGTGTTTGACTAAGTAGTGGTCCAATCGATTGAGAAGTAACTTGGTCTTCTTTAAATATGCTATGAGTCGTTCTTCTCGAGCCTGGAATTCTCCTAGTATTTGATTAACAATAAGTTGAGAATCGCTATGAAGACAAAAAGAATTGGCTCCTATTTCTAAGGCAAGTTCTAATTCAGCTATCACTGCTTCATACTCTGCATCATTATTGGTGGCAGCGAATTCCAACCTTATAGCATAGTATAGCTTATTTCCCTTGGGAGTGATTATTACCACACCTGAGCCTTGTTCGTTTGATGCACCATCCACAAAGAGGTTCCAATTGATGTCTTCTGCTATTTCCGATTTCTCCCTGCCTTCGTTGGTAGTGAATTCGGCAATGAAATCGGCCAGGGCTTGCCCCTTGATGGCGGTGCGAGGGTGGTAGGTAATGTCATATTGACTTAGTTCGATGCACCATTTAAGTAGTCGCCCAGAAGTGTCGGGACGATGGAGTACCTGCCTTAGCGGTTGATCGGTTAGAACTCTGATGGAATGAGATTGAAAATAGTGTCGCAGTTTTCGTGATGCGATTAGTAGACAGTATGCTAGCTTCTCAAGTTTAGGATATCTGACTTCTGCCCTCGTAAACCTCTTACTTACAAAGTACACTAGCAGTTGCGTGCGGTTGTCTTCTCTTACCAAAGCAGCGCTTAGAGCATGAGATGATACAGCAAGGTATAGGTATAACTCTTCGCCTTCGTTTGGAGTCGAGAGTACCGGCGATTTCTGGAGGTGTTCAATTAGGTTAAGGAAAGCTGCTAAGCATTCGTCAGTCCATTCGAACTTTCCTTTGTCTTTCTTTAGAGCTTCGAAGAAGGGGACGCACTTGTCCGTGGCTTTGGAGATGAATAGGCTTAGGGCGGCCACTTTCTTATTCAGACTTTGCATTTCCTTTCGAGTGGAAGGTATCTTGATATCTCTCAGAGCTTGGATTTGTTCAGGGTTTTCTTCAATTCCTCTGGCATGGATGATGAATCCTAGGAACTTTCCTGATGATACTCCGAAGGAGCACTTTAGAGGATTCAGCTTCATTCCATACTGGCGAAGTACTTGAAACATTTCATCTAGGTGGCTTACGTGACTGTCGGCTTCCCTTGACTTTACCAGCATGTCATCCACATAAACTTCCATAGTTTGTCCTATTAGCCCTGCAAACATCTTGTTGACGAGGCGCTGATAGGTGGCTTCTGCGTTTTTAAGTCCGAAAGGCATTACCTTGTAGCAGTACAATCCCCGGTCAGTGATGAAACTAGTGTGGTCTTGATCGGGAGCATGCATAGGAATTTGGTTATATCCTGAGTATGCGTCCATAAAGGATAAGAGTTCATGCCCGGCTGTGCTGTCTACAAGCTAATCGATTCGGGGAAGTGGGAAGCAATCCTTCGGGCAGGCGTCATTTAAGTTGGAGAAGTCAATGCATGTTCGCCACTTCCCATTAGCCTTCTTTACCAGCACCGGGTTGGCGATCCACTCTGGGTAGATGGCTTCTCGTATGAAGTCATTGGCAAGTAGGTTCTTTACTTCTTCATCGAGGGCTGCTGATCATTCTGCCCCTATACTTCTCTTTCTCTGTTTTACTGGTGCCTTGGCAGGATCAATGTTCAGTACGTGGCATGCTATGTCAGGGGAGATTCCGGTCATGTCAGCGTGTGACCATGCAAATACATCTAAGTTGTGGCGGAGAAAGTCAATGAGTTGTTCCTTCAATTCTGCTTTTAGTTGGGACCCGACTTTCAGTAGTCTACTCGAGTCATGTCTGTCTACAGATACAAATTCCATAGCCTCTGCAGGCTCGGTGGTAGCCTCCTCCTCTTTGTCCCTGGGGTCTAATTCATTGAAAGGTTCGCTGGTATATCAAAGAGGAGGGGCTTTCTTTAGTTGCTATGCTTCCAAACTCTTTGTGCAGAGGGCAATCTCTACATTTTTCCCTTTATCCTTCCTGTGGTTGTTGCGAAGTTCAGTTACATAGCAGTCTCGAGCAATGTCCTGGTCTCCCTCTACTTCCCCTACTCCATTGTCTGTTGGAAATTTCAACTTTAGGCACCATGGGGCCAGGACAATTTGGAAGTCAGACAAGGCTGGCCTTCCTAAGAAGGCGTTGTAGGCCGAGTGGTTTTCTATCAGCACAAATGTTTGTTTCCGCACAACGAAGCGGGGATGACTTCCAATTTCAACTAAGAGGTCCAGTTACCCGAGGGGCATCTTCGCATCTCTAGTGAAACCGTGTAGTGGTTTATTGCAGGGAGAAACATCCTTTATTGATAGTTTCATTTTGTCGAATGCATGCTTGAATAGGATATTTACTGAGCTTCCAGTATCTACTAGAATTCGGAAAACTTCGGCTGGACCGAGCCGGCCAGAGATAACCATGGGATCCATGTGAGGGTACTGCCTTCCCTCTAGGTCACGCCTACTGAATGTGATGTCATCATTCTCTTTCCGCTTCGGGTGGTGTTCTTCTATAACATAATTAATGCAGTCTTCATTGTTTCTAAGTGACTTTCCATATCTTTCCATTTCTGCCCAGCTTCTGTCGGTGATGTGTGGTCCTCCCGAGATGGTAAGGACTACTATCTTCTCTTGACTGTAGCCACTAGTGTTGCGATTTCCTCTGCCTATCTCTGGGGAGGGTAGTCTTGGTTTCTCATTGGCAAAAGCTGGAGTCCTGTTCTGACCTTTTACATAGCGTTCCAGTCTCTTTCTTCTGATGTGTTCTTCAATCAAGTCCCGGAGATGATGGCATTCATTGGTATCATGCCCATGAGATTCGTGGAAGCGGCAGAACTTTCCAGATTTTAGTGCGTTATCTGATTCCTTCTTGTATGGTGGGCGTTTGTATCTAGCTTCGTCTTGGGTGGCAAGGAAGATGTTTTAGATGGTTTCGTTCAAAGGAGTGTAAGCGTCGAATCTCGGTCCTGGCCGATATAGGCGCTTTTCCCCCTTCTTGCCCCCAGCATTGTCTCTAGAATCATTTCTTCGAACGTCCTTTGCTACAACGAGCGTGTTGCCGAGAGCTGCCTTACTTTGTTGCCCTAACTGCCCCTCAGTGGCAGCGTCTTCAAGCCTCATATATTTCCCGGCTTCATGGAAGAAATCGGGTAAAGTAGCTGGTTTTTCTTTTGTCAATCTTCTAGCAAATTTAGTATCCGGATGCATACCACTACAGAGGGCCATTAAGACAAGCTTCTCATCGGCATCTTGGACTGCGGCCGCTGCGGCATTGAATCGGGTTAAATATTGCTGCAGCTTCTCTCCAGATTTCTGTTTGATACTGGATAAGGAATAAGCGTCCTTGGGTTGTTCCACATGAATGCGGAACTGACTGATAAACTTTTCTTTCAACATCTCCCATGAGCTGATGGATCCTTGGGGTAGATGGCAGAACCAGGAGGTAGCTAGATCTGCTAAGAATAGTGGAAAGCATTTGCACAGTACTCCCTCTATTGCCCCGCTCATGAGCATATGCTGTGTGTATCTCTGCAAGTGTACAACGGGGTCAGAGGTTCCTTTGTAAGGTTCCATTGTTGGCATTTTCCATTCTCGGGGGGTGATAGCAATTTCGATATTGTGGGCGAAAGGGCTGGTTACCCTAGCGCCTATCCCTCGATCTCTTTGATCCCGTTGGTCACACTCTCTGAATGAGCGTGCCATCCTTTCATCAGAATTTGGAGCAGATAGAAATGAGTTCAGTTCTGTTCTGTGGGATTGATTCCGTCCAGATGACCTGTAGGGATGGTATCGCCTATCGTTCCTAATATTTTCCAGTGTTTGCCTTTGGTCTTCTGGGAGCATGTTAGGGTCAGCTACAGTTGGCCCTTGTCTTGATCTTCCCTTGTTGGGTTCTGATCTAAGCACTTCCTCGGGTCCAACTTCGGGCTGGGCTCTAGCTCGGCCCCGTTCATTGGTGTTTCCGTAGTTAGGCAGTATGACAGGCTCAGCTACAGTTGACCTCCGTCCGGTACCTCCCCCGTTGGGTTCAGTTCCAAGCGTTTCCTCAGGCCTAACTTCGGGCTGAGCTCGGTCTCGTCTCCTACCATGGCCGCTTCTGTCGTTAGCTCCTTCGAAGAAGGAAGATCTTTGTTGTCTCTGAGATCCTCCAGACTGGGACTCACCCCATGATTCAGTGTTGCGGTTGGACTCTTCAGCATCCCTTAAGCGTGACATGAGATGGTCTACCAAGGCTTCCTGCTGGGATGTGAAGCGGTTAGTCACTTCAGCCACAACCCTATCTAGATCTGCCATAGTAATTGCTGCCGGCTGTTCTGCAGCAGGTGTGGTCGGATTTGCTTGACGTTCATTTGGTACTGCTGCTGGAAGGGGACGATTTACTTGATCTGTGACCACTGGATCTGGAAGACTGCTGGTTGCGATGTTTTTTCCTTTGTTAACATCTTTCTTCTGCTTGGGAGGCATGTTTTCCAAGCAATGAACGACGCTGTTAGGAAGAAGGTTAAGTGGGAGAAGCTGAAGCTTCGAGCTTCTTGTTCTCAGTGAAAGCACCAAAAATGTTTGCACAAAAAATGGACAAACACCTCCAAGTCGTATGATTTAATTGATTTTATGTTGATCTTAGTGATTTGGGTGATTTATGCAAATATATGAAAAGCAAGGACTAAACTGTAAAAGACACGCAGATTTATAGTGGTTCGGCCAGAATGTGCCTACGTCCACTTTATATGTTATTCTCCTTTTCTATTCAAATTACAAGTACAAACCTTTGATACAAGTATATGAAAGTTGTTTGAAAGTTCTATCTGTGCTTGAGCTCTCAAACTTGTCCCCCATTGTCGTACCCTTGCCCCTCTATTTATAGAGTGAGGCTGGGGGTAGGGGTCTTGGATGTATATAGCTGCTGGTGGGCCTGGGCTGATGCAATCTGGCCTGGTAAAGTTGGTTCGGTAGTACGTGGACTGGTGGTTGGTCCGGTAGTAGTTGGAATGATGGTTGATTCGGTAGTAGGTGGACCGGTGGTTGATCCAATAGTAGGTGGGATGATGGTTGATTCGGTAATGGGTGGACCGGTGGAGTTGATCCGGTAGTAGGTGGGATGATGGTTGATTCGGTAGTGGGTGGACCGATGGTTGGTCCGGTAGTAGGTGGACCGGTGGTTGATCCGGCAATGCATGGAAGCGGAGTTGATTCGGTAGGCATGGGAAGTAGGTTGGTTCGGCCAGGAGTCGGTCTTGGGATGGTCTGGTAGTGGATGGGTGGGGCTGGTTCGGCTAGGCATTCGTTCGATAGAGCTTTCCTTGTCTTGGCTTGGCGATGCCTGCTTTACTCTGGTTCGGCGAGGACTTCCTTATTCTGATTCGGTGGTGACCTCCCCTCTTTGGTTCGGTGAAAACATGCCCAACAATAGTCATCCTAGGAAAACTATGGGATGTTTGATGAATAGTCAACATCATGTCAGGGATGGATAGTCTCCATATGATTAAAGAAGGGTTCATAGTCATCCTAGGAAAACAATGGGATGTGAGATAGACATTCCGTATCAGCTTAAGTAAAATGAATGTGGGATGGATAGTCCCTCTTTGATGCAAATAAATTCTAAAATGGGATGGGTAGTCCTTGAAAATATAAGATGGATAGTCGGTTGAAACTTAGATGGTTAGACAAACTAATGTGGGATGGGTAATCCAATGTATATGATAAATTTATATATTTTCCTATTATACTATTTTGAATTGTTTAACCATTGTGGATGCAGGAAGCACAGTATGTGGTTTCGTAAAGGTTTTGACGTACTAGTGAGAAGAAACCCGTTCCGCTAAGCGGTGTGGTCTCACTATATATCTATTTGGTTTGAGATGATAGATTATTATTCATACCAGGCATTATGTCTGACTCAAAGTTTTTGTTTTCCCCTTAAACTCTTGGGTACTCAATTGATTTTGAGTAGTTTGAGGTTTAAGGTTTTCAGGTTCTCTTCTTAGACGAATAAAGCTTCTGGAGGCGTGTAGGAGGCAGTTAGTTATTTAGAGTTATCTTTTTCCGCTATGTATTTGGATGTAAAGGCAGATTTATTAGCCTTATTATATACTCTGATCAACTAATAGGGCATCTTCATATGTCGCTCTTGGCGTATGTGTAATAATTATATTTTGCCGAACATGGTTAACGTTTTGGGATTATGTAATGAACATGAAATGTTTTGAATGGAATGTGGAAATATGTTTTTTAATAATTAAATTTTTTTCCCATATTCTTGTGATCTGTGTATCAATGAATCTAGCACCGCCGTATTTGATCGTCGAAGATTAATAACTGTGGATGACTGCAGCATCCATAGTCGTTAGTTTTGGGCCTCCAAATAGGGGGATGTTACAAGTGGATCACGTAAAGGAGGCAGAGATCCAAGATTGGAACCGGCCCAAGAATGCTATGAATGTGATAAGTTTCCTAGGGTTGGTAGGATATTATAGGCATTTCATAAAGGACTTCTCAAAGATTGCAGCACCTTTAACCAATTTTACCTAGAAGAATCAGACTTTTACTTGGGATGCTAGATATGAGCATGCATTTCGTGGTTCTGAAGGAGAGATTGATGAGTGCACCTGTATTGGTTATTCTAGGTGGAAATGAAGAGATGACAATATACACGGATGCTTGTGGTACTGGTCTTGGAGCTTGTTGATGCAGAAAGGGAGAGTTGTCGCTTATGCTAGTCGATAGTTGAAACCACATGAAAGGAATTATCCAACCCATGACTTGCAGTTGGCAGCGATTTTGTTTGCTTTGAAGATGTAGAGACACTATTTGTTAGGAGAAAGATTTGAGCTATTCATGGACCATAAACCCTTAAAGTATCTTTTCTCTTAAAAGGATCTTAATCTTCGACGGTAATAGTGGTTAGAGTTTTTGACCTCTTATGACTTTGATATTTCCTACACTCCAGGGAAAGGTAATGCAGTGGCAGATGCGCTAAGCAGAAGACATGATGGATTAGGAACTATGTTTTTTGAATGGAAGAATATGAAGTATATAGCTGGATTTGATTTTAGGCCACATTGTGAGCTCGATCCTTAGATGTTGGCAAGTCTATCGATCAGAACTACTCTCATAGAAAGGATTGGTACTAGTCAGAAGCAAGATGCTAAGCTATTAGATATCATGGCAAAGATTGAGATGGGAGTGGACTCAGAAGATTTGAGGCAGTACGAGATTGATTGAGATGGTTGGTTTTGTAGGGATAAGAGACTGGTTATTTCAAATGTTGATGGATTACGAGATGAAGTACTAAGGGAATGCCATCATTTCAGATTGACCATTCATCCTGGTGGTAACAAGATGTATAGAGACATGAAGATGACTTACTACTAAGAAGGTATAAAGAAGTATGTTGGAAAATTCATCTCGAAGTGTATGAATTGCCAGTTAGTGAAGGCTGAGCAGAAGAAGCCTAGTGGATTGCTACAACCACTAGATATTCCCGAATGGAATGGAAACAGATATCAATGGATTTTATAGATGGATTGCCATGGAGTAGAACAACATATGATAGTATTTGGGTAGTGGTAGTTCGACTGACCAAGAGTGCAAGATTTATACCTATCAAGTCTACAAGAACGACATCGAAGTTGGCGGAATTTTTGTTAAATGGATTGTTCAATTCTATGGTGTGCCGAAGAGTATTGAGCGATAGAGACCAGTTATTTACCAGTGGATTATCGAAGAGCTTATAATAGATTTTGAGAACCAAGCTGCAGTTGAGCACAGATTATCACCCACAGACAGATGGCCAGACCGAGAGAGTAAATCAGATTTTGGAAGATCTTCTTCGAGCTTGTATTATAGATTTTGGAAGATCTTGGGAAGATCATTTGCATTTGGTAGAGTTTGCATATAACAACAGTTATCAGACAAATATTGGCATGACACCATAAGAAGCATTGTATGGACGATCTTGTAGTTTGCCTTCATGCTGGTGGAAATCAGGAAACCGATACTTGGGCCCGAAATGATTAGAGAGACATCAGAGAAGATAGAGATTATTCAGCAAGGAATGAGGACTGCTCAAGGCCATCAGAAGAGTTATGCAGATAAGAGAAGATGTAACACCCTTAATTTTAAATAACATTATTTAGGATATTTAATTAGATAAATTAAATAGAATAATGTAAATGTTAAGTCATAAGGGGATGAGATTTGAATAAATTTAAGTGGATGTGCTTGATAATTTTATTTGGGCTAAATAATGGTTTATAGACTAATTAAATTATGTAAGGGTATAATGGGATTTAACTACACCTAACCTAACCTTTATATATATATATATATTTACCTTAAGCCGTTCACACTTATGCTCATTTTCTCGTAAAAATAAAAACGTAAGAAAAGAAGAGAAAGGTCAGCCATTAAAAAGAAAAGAAGAACAGAAATTCAAAGAAAAAGAAAAAGAATTGAAAGGGGAATCAAACTCATCTCAATCCACTTTCCTTATCAAAGATTAAGGTGAATAATAATTTCCATCTTTATTTACCGAATATATGTTTCAGATTTAAGATTAAATCTGTATGTATGATTTTTGAATGATGATATGCATGAATTAATGTTTGTTTAATTTAAACAAGATTGTTTAAATATGAATCTATATGGTTTTAGGCCAAAACCGAGATATTTTGATGTTTGAATGCCAAGAAACAAATTTATATGTTATGCAAAACATAATTTTAGAGTTGGGTTCTAAGTTTGATAATTCTCCAAGCTTTGGAAAAATTATTATGAAATTTTGAATGAAATTATAACATGTTGGGTTTAATAATTTATTTCAGAAAATATATTGAGAATTTGGGTTTGAAATTTTTATATTTTAGATAACATGATCAAAGTAAATTTCTATGATTTTTGAGGATTTTTCTTAAGTGATTTGATATATAAAATAAATTATTTTGAGAAGAGGATCAAAATGATTTACGTATAAATAAAGAAGAAGGTTTTATTTGCAAAAGTTTAATTTTGATACTTATCCAAAATAAAAAGGCGGTTAGTTTTGAAAAGCATGGGAAAAGTTAAGGCAACCAATAAGAAATGAACACGTGGGCAGGTTAGTTTATATAAGTTACTTCATTTAGTATTAAACCCAGAAAAATATGTTTCGCCTCTAATCAGAGTACCTTTCGCTCCTTTCCTTTCGCCTTCGATCATGTCGAAACCCCTTTAAGTTAAATTCAATACACATGGTATCATCTAGATGATACGTAGTGGATTGGAGAAAGGCGAAAGGCATGGTGTCGAAAGAAAGATTCCGATAGGATCGTTACCTCAGTTTGTTTTGAAAAGATAAGTGTCTGCCTTCGTTTTACTATGCTTTCAACTTAGTCGATACGTATGTTTTTAAAAGAATTTTTATAATGGCTTTTGAAGGGGTTGCCATGTTTGTTTTAAAAGAAAAAGGGGTTTTGAAGGTGTTTCTTTAATTATAAATCAATGCTTTCGAAAGATGGGGTTCCGATCTAGTCGAAACCTACTACCAATTCTTGTGCCTTTCGAGTGTGTTGAAGTCATCAATACTGTTGAATGGTATTGTTTGTTTTAAAGCTATATTAAGCCACTTTCTAAATGCTTTCGGAAGGGTTATGGGTTTCGAAGGCAATGGTTTCGAAAGGGGTTTCGAAGCTATCCTTCAATATTTTAAATGTATGCTTTCGACTCTGTCGATAGAGATGGTATTGATGCCATCATAAATTCCCCAATATCTATATATAATAAAGATTGGTTTCGAAAGAGATACTTCCGTTTATGTTTACTTTGATCCAAATGATATTTTAAAAGATAAACCCAATGATGTCGAAAGAGGGACTTTCAATACTTTAGGAAGAGATACTTCCAATGGTTTCGAAGCTATGCTTCTAATAATTAATAAGTAACACTTTATTATAGTCGAAAGGTTTCGAAAGAAAGATTTTAAAGTGTTTGTAAAGGCAGAAGCTTAATGTTTTGAAAAGAGATATATGCTTTCGAAGGAGGCTATCCAGTGAGCTTGAAAGTAAGGTTTCGAAAGTTTAGTTTTCAAAACAATTAACCCAATCTTATTTAAAAGCAAAGCCATGGCATAGTAATAAACAAAATATTTTGAAATGGAAATTATGAAGAAGCCTAAATGGGTTAAAGGAATTAACCAAGTCATATTGTTTGCTTCTTCAATATGTATATATTCACTTTATAATGAATCCAAAAACTATTCTTTTGAAAAAGGTTACGTTGAATAACCAGTTGGGTTGACCTAGTGAAGATAAATAAAAGATATTGGTAGGGGCCAATAGTTAACATTAAGCCTATGAAAACTGTATAAGGGAAAATATATTGGTAGGGGCCAATAGGTTCATAGTTAGCCCATGAAAACTATGTGTAATTAAAGATGTCAGTTAGACAGGTTTATAGTAAGCCCATGAAAACTATATCCGGATAAAAAAATGAAATAATGACAGATAGTCAATAGGTTCCTAGTTAGCCCATGAAAAATAAGGTAAAAGAAAGATATTGACTGTTAGTCAATAGGTTCCTAGTCAGCCCATGAAAACTAGGATAAAAGAAATGATATTGGAGTTAATAATAGGTTCATAGTAATCCATGAAAACTATATAATTAGACAGCGAGTCCTTACAAGTTTAACCGATTATTAGTTAGCCCATGAAAACTATTAGGTTAATAGTAATCCTAGAAACTATAATTATGACAGATAGTCAAAATGAATTAGGGATGGGTAATCCAGAATCGATTCAATTGTTTTACATATCATCACATAATAATGTTTTGAATTGAATTAACCATTGTGGATGCAGGGGTCATAGAAAATGGTTTATAAAGTTTTAAGATACTAGTGTGGGAAAACCCGTTCCGCTAAGCGGCGTGGTCTCACTAGATATCTAAATGATTTGAAATGGTGTACTATTATTCATACCAGGCTTTATGTCTGACTTGAAGTTTATGATTTCACCTTAAACTCTCAGGTACTTAATTGATTTTGAGTAGTTTGAGATTTGAGGTTTTCAGGTACCTCTTAAGACGAAAAAGCTTCCGGAGTCGTGGAGAAGGCATGTAGATATTTAAGTTCTTTCTCATGCGATTCCACTGTGTGTTTTTGTTACGGCAAAGTTGTTTATTGCCTATTATACACTCTGATCACCAAGGAGACATCTTCATATGTCGCTCCTTGAGTATATTGTAATAATTATATTTTTCTGAACGTGGTTAACATTGTGGGATTATGTAAAGAATGTTGAAACGGGTTTGAAATGGAATGTGAAAGTTGTTTTGAAATTTTAAACTTTTTCCATATCCATGTATTTCTGGTATATCAATTTATCTAACACTACCGTATTTGGTTACCGAAGATTAATAACTATGGATGCCTGCAGCATCCGTTGCCGTTAGTTTTGGACATCCAAGTGTGGGATGTCACATAAGAAGAGATTTGGAATTCTCAGTTGGAGACATGGTATTTGTTATTCTCCTTATGTTGTTCGGTTTGGTAGGAAGGGAAAGTTAGCACCTAGATTTGTTGGACCATTTCCAGTTATTAAAGAATTGGGAAGTTGGTTAATAGAGTGGACCTACCTCCGAAGATGGTAGGCGTGCACAATGTTTTTCATATCTTCTATCTACGGAAATTTGTGCATGACTCAGGTATTGTGGTAGCACCAGATCAGTTGGAAGAGAAAAAGGTTGAGCCAGAAGTTTCAAAATCTCATAAGCCGCTTGGAATCATTGGCAATGAGACAAAACAACTTAGGAGGAAGGTAGTTAAGCTAGTTAAGGTGCAATGGAGTAAGGATGATAAATATTGTACACGGGAGACTGAAGAGAGTATGAGGATGGCCTATTCAGATTTCTTCGAGTAGTAAGACCCATATGTCTATCTACTTGCACCATTGTATCTTATACTATTACAATTTCGCATGCTAAGATATGTTTTGTTTGGTATTGTTGATTTAACTTTTTAGTTGGATTGTTAAGTGTTTGCTGGTTACTGGTAGGCATGCGAGATAACCTTGGTTGCTTATGTTTGTTTAGGTATTTTACGTATCAGAGGATCGTAAAATAATTTCATTTAATTCATTTTTGGTCGTATGATTCTAATATTTTGGGATATTCTCTTTAGGGACGTTTTACACGTCTACGATTTTTTCCGAATTTCTTTGTGACCATTTAGCACCTGGAGATCTTATTTTAGCTATAACTTTTGATAGGAACAGAATTAGATGCTCTAACCTATTTCATTGCTTTAGGATGGTAGTTTTCCATTCCGTAGAGTGGTTATATATGAAAATCGAATAAGTGGTTAGGAAGTTATAGCAGTTTTAAGTTTTAAAATATGTTGGACAGAATCAGAAGGGATTAATAAGCCAAATTAGCAAGCCCATTAGTCTTAATCAGGATTGGCTATAAATATAAGGTGAGAGAGACCATTTGAAAGTTTATCTCTCATTTCAAATCGGCCCAAAACCCTAACTCCTTTCTAATTCTCCATTCATCTCAAATCGTCTCTAATTGCAAATTGGAGACTGGATCTTCAACTAGGAGCTTGATCTCATGAATTTGGTTGCATCTTCATCCGATTTCTCGCTGTTCGGATCGGATCTTCATCATATTTCATAGGTTTGGTAGATTTGGTGAGTGGTTATGATGTCTCACTAATCTATGATGGATTATATGTTGTAGTTAGGTGATTATAGGTTAGAAATATCAAATTAAATTGATTAGACTTAGGTAATTTCAGATTTAGAAACCCTAGATTTACTTAATTAAACATGTAATTTGGATTGGATCATTGGCTAGAATTGGGGCTCGGATAAGGAGTAGGATCGAAGGAGTTGATAGACAGCTCGGGATGGAAAAATGCTATGATATAATGGATTGGGTTGAGTGGCAAGACTTGTGCCCAGAAATAAATTGGAGTTGTGAATGCTCTGAAGATTTGGAAGTGCCAAGGAACTGTTGATAACTCGAAGTGTTCTGGTTGTGTTCAAGTAGGGGTACTATATGCGGAGGCACCCAAGGGTTGGTAGCGCTAGTCGTGTATCCTGGACTGCTCCAAAGGGGTTTAGTGTCAGAGGACACAGAGGTACTGTAGGAGACAACCGTGCGGGGTTTTGGACCTGAAAGTACGGGGAAACACAATCGAGAACCGGGATTTCCATTAGTTTCTGGCAAGCGAGGACGAGGCCATACGAGTTATCATATATTCAAGGTTTTAGAAGATGATGGCGAGATTTTGGTTGATGGATGCTATGGTTTCTATGTTTGTTGTTTCTCTTGGGTAGGCTATCATCTATATGAATGCTGGAGAAGGGATTGGGAATTTGGTCAATGGAGGAGGCTGCTTAGATTCTTTTATCATGTTCTATTACAGTATCCTATTGTCGTTTATTTGAGTAGCATATTATATCTTATTATATACGCTAAATCTTTGGTTGCAGCGATAGGTCGGGTATGTGTTTTTGTACCTGTCTAGTACCATTTTTTCCAATATAGCTTTTGTTAGTCATTTATCGCTCACACCAAACTGTTGTCTAATCCAAGATTTTATGTTTCATTTTATCTTCTTAGGTACTCTTAAATGAGTAGACTAGATGACAGGTTTGGAGTCGCAGCTGTTATACGAAGACGGGCTTAGAGAAGCTATGGCATATTACTCTATATTTGTAGTTTCCGCTATCTGTATCTATGTACTCTGAGGGATGTAGTGAGAAAATGTTGTATTGAGATATTATAACATTTGTACCCTAACTCATGATTTAGTGTAGATGTTATTTTCATTTGTTGTGGCTTGCTATATTCTGTTGTATATTTTCTGTATTATAATTTTTCCATGCGTTATGAGATATGCATCAGGTTTTCTGCTTTAAATTTCAACCTTGATGATCATTCCATATCAGCCTTGCATGGTTACAGCGCTCTTTTAGGCCATTGATGGCGGGTGGTATATGGTGGTCATCCAACTTAACATCATCATTGGCAGTGGAACTTAATTTGAAAGCACAAAATTCTACGAATTTTGTGCAAAAGAGTTTCTCAATGGCATCACATCCACAGGAAAATGGATAAATGGATGTGGTGAACAAGATCATCAAATCCATCATAAAGGAGCAGTAGAAGTGAGCAATAAGAAATTGAGTTGACGATATACCACTGCCATTATAGGCTTATCGGATCTCCCCAAATGTACAACCAAACACATACTATTCGCACTGGCAAGTGAAACCGAAGTGATGATTCCAATTAAAGTAGATGTATATTACCATCAGCACATGAATTATGACCTCAAGATGGACAAGGAGACACTATTAGTACCCTTCGAACCGAAGGAGGAAAAGTGAGAAAAGGCTAATTTGAGGTTAGCTACTCACCGATAAAGAGTAGGGCGATGTTCAACGTGAATGCCTGAAATAATACGACCAAGGATAGCAATCTTGTTTTGAAATGGTTCTTTCTGAACATAGGTGCACTTAAGCCAAATTGAGAAGGACCTATGCGATAAGGAAAAGCTTCGATACAACATTTTTAAGCTATCAATTGTAGGTAGGGTCTAATTCCACCAGCATGGAATAACGACCATTCACGCCACTATTTTACTTGATTTATTTCTTAGGGACACTAGACAAACATCACTAATTTGAAAACCACATATCTGAATCATGATCGATCCCTTGGAGTATTATCAAACTAGCGACATATCAGATAAATTGGCCCTGTATATCCAACCCGTAACTAATGCCCGAGGATAAATGATGTCAGGGATAGATTCCAGAAGGCAAGCATCGATGGACACTAGTTCTCAAAGACAAGTATCAGTGTATAAACAAAAATGAAAAAGTACACTTAACAAGAACTATAATGGCACACTAATGAATATAGGTGGAAAGCCATAAAAAGAAAAATTCAAAAGTCATCATAGTTTTATTTATGATTAAACAAGATAAGCTTAACTGGCAGTAAATAAAACTAAGTAAGATACAGTATTGTGTAACAATGAAATTTTATTTATATGTACAAAATTACAAATAATAAATGCATTACATAGATTCATAGATTGGCATATATATGAATGTTTGCATGGACAAGCAATTAAATGCAGGAAAGTAAAGTATAGGAAAGCAAAGGACACAATTGAGCAAAGCTGAATTTTATTATTTACTTTCTTTTGTATACAAAATTATGCCTGTACAAAATAGTGATATAAGCACAAGAGTAAAAAAAATACCAAAACTGGGAAAAAACGAAGATGCCAAACACATCATGTCATCCTCGACTTGTGCTTAATAGTAAGTTTCTTCAAGTGCTTCTAGGGTGTGCATGTGCTTGTACCCTCCGAAGAAGTTTCTTTTTCTGGAAGGGAAGACTCGTTAATAGAAATGACATGAAGCATTCTCTTCCTATTCCCTATGTCACTGGAAGTGGAAGGATCGTATCAGCGAGGGTATCAAATCTTTGAAAGAAGAGGGAGGAACAATCGATTAGTAGGAAAGAACTTCATCTGGCTTCTCTTTCTTTGCTTATTTCATCATAACATTCTGGGAAGCAAGGGTTACATAGAGTATAAACTCTTCTCCAAAGGTGTGAGTCATGGTGACATACCCCTCTTCTTCCAAGTCGGCATTTGGATCATCTTCCTCAAACAACACCCGATTTTTCAGCATCAGGCCTTGGGCCAAACATGGTAGTAACAATGATGACAACTTCAGTTGTAGCTTCATCAGAAGGAGAAATAGATAAACATATGACATAGGAAGCTTCAAGAACCATGAAACACAAAATACAGTATGGTATAAATTATAATCTTTAACTAGACATAACTAAAGCTTCTAAAGTAAAGGAGAGTCTATTGGAATAACTACTAAAGGTAGGTCGAAACATGAAGGTGTAGAATGCTCAAGAAGTGGAGTTCAAACTCAAGCCTCTACCACTCTTCAGTAATAAGTGATAGTTGGGATCAAAAAAGAGGTGTAGATACAAAAGTAGGAACATACAGATCAACTATAATGAAGGAAGCCTTGGATGATTAGGGAGGTGGCAATGACACGTTGATGACTGCGAAGCTAATTGCCAGAGCAGTGAATTCCATTCGAAGGGAATTTGCATGGAATTCTTCAAACGAAGCCTCTACTAACTCCTTAGAATGGAAGTTGGTAGGATTGCTTCAGCCAACAACTTTGCCTCCTTGACAACTTTTTGTTTGCAGCTTTCCTCCAGGAAAATAAGATCTTTTGAGTTGAAGAATTCAATGATTTCATCTGACTCAACAAACAGGTATTCTTCTCATTTAGCCCTTTCTAGCTCATACTCAAATAATTTGTCTTATATATCAACCGGAATGCTGAAGCAGTCTTCTTCAAGTCACTGAATGTTTTTGGTTTTGAAGATCATTTCAAAAAAGTGGAAAATGGCGGCCTTAACATTTTTGACAGTGGCGTCCTCATCAACCTAGCATGTGCCAGCTCAATTTGAAGATCAAAGACGTTGGATTCAAGTTGATAAATCTTTAATTGTAGCCTAGACACTTTCTTAGCCTCTTCCGTGGATAGCTAAAATTCAGCTTTCTTTTGGACCAATCCTTTCATTGTTATGATAAGTTCATTATGTGATCTATTGGCACTAGCTTTATTTTATTTTGTCTCTCTGACTAGGTCTTTGTTGCACGAGTGGCCTTGCTAGAGCTGTCTTTCCATCATCTTAATTCTAACATTATGCTCTAGACTCTTTATCCCAAGGGCTTCTTTCTGTTCAGCCTAGGCTTTGTCATCCTCTTTTTTCTTTTCTAATTCCATAATCCCTTTGTCTAATATATCTAGTAATTCTTCTTCTTTCTTAGGTTGACCTTCTTTTTCATCGAGTGAAGTGTATGTGGGGCTTAGGTGCTATGCCACTTTCTTGTAGGAATTGTATCAATCGTTCAATAAGTTTGAGCGTCATTTTCATTTTTGACTATGTCAGCCTAAACCACTTCCAAGTTATATGAGAACTTTAGGTGGGCGAGGTTCATGTTATAGTATTGAGGCAACTTGGAAAAAGTAGCAAATGTAGAAGAAAGTGGACTGACAGATGTAACAGTAGGTAAAGCATCCCATACCATGGCCCCCATGACATTTGTTAGAGGAAGTAGTAAGGGAACCAAGAAAGTTGTTGGCTAAGGCGATGACACCAAAAGACCAAAATATTCTTCCCATTATGACTGGGGACCATGGACAATGAGTGGGTAGGAACATAACAGTAGAATGACTGTAGGAAGATGGCTCAGGGTTGTAAGAGAACACCTAGAAGGAGACTGCCGTAAAGGAGAACAAATCCTATCAAAATAGTAGTCATGCAGATGAGGCAGCAAGAATGAATATTTGGATTGTAGGAGATTGGGCCATGAAGAGAGTATGTGTACTTGTATTAATCATGATCGTATCCCTCCTAATAGTCTTAGTCTCTCCAGGACTCGCCTTGGTCTTCTCTTACACGTTATCCCTCATGGTAGTGACAAGGACCACTGGATGGAAAGATGCAGTGATGTTTGTCCACTTTTATCTGTAGAGCCTTCGTGGAATCATTCCACCTAAAAATAAAAAGGAAGGAATAGTTAATGGATTTAAGAAGTATGGTTGGAAACATAGCATAAATGAATGCAGGTCAAGATAAAATGTGTGTAGTGTTGTATTATCTAATCCATGGGCATTGGGTTGTGTCAACAAAGTTGGATCACCCACATGGAAGAAGCTCAACCTAACCCATTCTTACCAGGATATCATCATGCCTTACTGCATTTGTGAAGTTAAAATTAAGGTTGGCTAAGTCACTAGGTGTGGTATAACTAGAAGGGAAACTACTTCATCAACATCACTAACCTTAGGAGTGTCGGTCTCGATCCTACCAAATGATGGACTAAGGGCAATATCAAAATGACATCTACTTATATGCTTGAACAAGAGAGTTGGAATGGTTTCTTCTTGAGCATTGCATTATACCCGTTAGAATCTTCTTCAGACTCTTCTCTTCTATTTCTTCTTCCTCCTCCTCTTTGGTACATTCTTCTTCTTTGTCTCATACTCTTCATCTTTTTCCCTATTATCTTTGCCTATGATGGCTTTTCTTTGAGTTAGGGCTTGCCTAGTTGATCAACACCAACTTGTGCTATGCTTGGGTGCTGGCCTATAAATCTTTTAGTCTCAAGTGCAGAAAGCTCGTAGAAGATCTAATGTTCATCATATATTAGACATAACTGAAAAGTCCTCATATCCGTGAAAAGGTAGAAGGTACGAGGTTCAAGATTTTGAGATCAATGACCATATGTCAGATGGCATCATTTTCGTCTTTGTCCTATATATTTGTAAGAAGATAAAGATAAGTTATAATCTCAAACAAGGTGGAAAAAGTTAAAGGAAGTTCAAAATGTAAGATTTGAGACTTACAATTAGAGAGTCGCTTTTAGGTGAATCCAGTGGAGCACACCACAAAGAAATAATTATGTTTAATTGTTCTTCTCTCGTGGTGAAGATCAACTATAACCCCATTAGAGCAAAGTCCCTAAAAAATATGAAGGAGATGTTAGGGAGTGCCACTTTAAGTTATGTATGAATCAGATGTTGGCAAGCCTAGGTTCTCTCCCAAGGTGTCGAGCAAAGTTCATTTATAGGTTGGAAAGGAAAACATATGCATTCAGATGCAATTGTAAAGGAGCAATCCAAAGAGAATTAAGAATCTGGCGCAAGCAGGGGTTTGAATGGAGGTATGGGGCCAGGTAGATACATGAATCACTTACAAGTGGTAAAACAAATATGCAGATTGTATGCATGTTCTTGTGGTAGCAGGAGCCTCACTTCAACCATGGCGATCCCTTTCCTATCATAGATGCATTGAAAATCCCTGGCAGTGAGGAAAGAAGGTGAAGAGTGAGATGGATTATCAAGCAAGATGACTCCATTCGTAGCAACATCCGAAGAAATCCCATTGTATGGCTCTTCTATTATCATCAAATGGACCACAACAATATGCATTCGATGAATATTGGTTGGTCCAACGGATGCCATAGAGGATGAACCTAGCATGGAGCTCAATGCCACAAATAATGAAGTAGAATTATAGGTGGTTGTGGCAGTGGAAATTCTAGAAGAACGTCCTATGGCCATATCTGAACTGGAAACAAGACTCGAATGATGAGCATGATATGCTAAGTATTATTTTATTCTATTTTATAAACTAGTGTAAATATGTATCTAACCCTAGTACGGTTGATATATAGAATCTAATGAATGCCGATGTGTATCGACCCACCAGATTATGTTTATCAACCGGGGGACAATAGGTATTCTACATGTGCGTGTATGTTGTGTCTTGTACATAGGGTGTTGAAGCACATTATATGAAGTAAATGCCCACATTGTATGAAGTGAATGCCCGCTCGTGCTTTCGATAAGTCCTGACATATCATGAAACTATATTTTAAGTGGAATTTTTAACGTAGTAACTATGTTAATCGTTCGAGATTGATCCAACCTACACAATAACTCTAGTTCTTGATCGATATACCCCTAAAGAGGCAGTGTAATCATATGAAAGTCAAAGATTTCAGAATCACTGAAGGAAACCATTGATGGAATGTATATTCCCAAAAATTTCAATGGTATAGTTCAGCTACATCTTTAAGTATCCCAAATTGCCAAAATTGATTTAGAGATAATGCAATGAATAAACGTTTGTCATCCACATGCAATTTAATCGCCAACTCCACCACAATCACTTCATCCTACACTTTAAGTCAATCAAGTGTAACAAAGTCTAGGAGATAAAGGTTAGCAGAAGGGGAATAGGCTACTGTAACATGGTGGAGCCAGAGTAGGAGCAAGGAAGTGATGGAGGAGCAGCACCAAACCTTGATTGATGGCAGTGGTAAGATCAATAACGGCGACTATCTGAGGGAAAAATCAAGCTAAAAAGCTAGAAGCCCTAGGTACCGTGTTGAACAAGGATCGATAGCTAAAGTGAAAGTGGACAAAAATTTTCTAAGTGTTGAAGTTGAAATACATGGATTGATCAGTATCAATCCATAAATGGATCGGTACTAATCCAAAAATTCCTTAAAAAATGAATGAAAATAAATGGATGCATCTACCTAACTTTCAATAGGAACAGTTCTTAATGATGCATAGAAGTAATGATCTTCCGACGGTACGAAATTTCAAGAAAAAAGACACGACTCAAGGAATAAGTGAAAAATAAGTGTTTTGGAAAAACAATGTTTTATGGAATTGAATAAGGGAAGCGTCTATGCATGTTAGGATTTGGTACTTTGTCTTCGATCAAAGCGTGCTTTGTCTTTGATCAAAGCGTGCTTTGTCTTCATAGAAGCGTATTTTGGGGGATAGATATTATCTAGGATTTTTCAGAAATTACAATTTAATTACATTGGATTTTAAAATTATAAAGGAATGGATGTTAGACCCAAAGAGGATTAAGCACGAAGAATAGCTAGGGTAAATTTAAGAAAATTTACTGAGTATGGATCTGTACTGATACATGGATGGATCAGTATCGATCAATTATTTCTTTCATTTTCCCCCATTTCAGTGAACAAGGGGAACTATAGGTGGGAACGGTCGGTTAACAAAACGAATCGGTTGAGGAAAAGGTTAACTGTTGGATGTTAATAGTTTGGTTACCCAAACTCGATATATTGACCACTTATTAACCAAACCGTACAATGAAAAATGAAAAGCTGCGTTTAGTTATTCGACTTACAATTGATTTATAGGTTTAGTAATACAATTAATACATTATATATTAGCAACGACCACTACATGATATATTTGCTAAGCATCGACAGTACTAAATGATTTATAGGTACATACTAGCAATATATCAATGTACTGCATATAATATATTTTCCAAATTAAACATATTGAGTTTAGTTCATATCACAACCATTACATGATTACAAACTTACAACTTTCAACTCATGATACAACTTCACTAGTAAAACATACTTTAGTAGTTTAGTTCATAATAAACCAAGTATAACTACTCTACATTACGAATAGCAAGAAAGAAAAAAATAGATGATCCACGAATTCACCAAGCATACAACACTTCATGCTGACCAAGCATCAAATCTGTATGTAAATACAAATAAGAATTAGTAAATAGATTGTGTGTATAATTGTTTATGTCTATATAAACTATGTACCTATATAAAATTTGTATAGTAACTATGTGTATAACCATAAATTAACTATGTATTTATATAAACTGCACCTGTAAATAACTTCAGTTCATAGTTAACCAGGATATACTATAATGGTTATAACTTGGGTGTATAACTTCATCTAATCTACCATGATAGACACGGTGTATATAAACTACGCATATAAATAAACTATATGTCCATTAGTTTATGAATAGCGGTTTGAAAAAAAGCACAACCACTATACACAAAGATTATATAAACTATAATGGTTGTAATATTGTTTATATAAACCATTATACAAACAGCTTATATAAACCATTACACATACATTCCATATAAACCATTATACACACGGTTTATATATAATAGTAGGAATAAGGAATGATTATAGTTGGAATACTATAATGGTTGTGTGCGTATCAACTATGCATATCAATAACATAGTCCATAGTTTAATGGTCAAACTTCTGTTCTAGTAAGCACAATGAGCATAACTATGTGTATATAACTTTATGTACACGCACACGCTGTATGCATCTGTTGGGTGTGTTTCGACCGGGCCAATCCCTACCGAACCATCTCCTTCCCAAGTCCCTGCCGAACCAACTCCAAAATATCACTACCGAACCAAAACCAAGTCCCACCGAATCAAACTCCAACCAACCATCACTGAATCGCTCACCAAGTTCCACCGCACCAAGTTCCACCGCACCAAGTTCCACCGGACCAAAGCGTTCCGGACCAACTTTGCCAGGCCAGATTGCATCAGCCCAGGCCCACCAGCAGCTATATACATCCAAGACCTCTGCCCCCAGCCCCACTCTATAAATAGAGGGGCAGGGATACAACAATGGGGGACAAGTTTGAGAGCTCAAGCACGGATAGAACTTTCAAACAACTTTCATATACTTGTATCAAAGCTTTGTACTTGTAATCTGAACAAGAAAGGAGAAATAATATATAAAGTGGACGTAGGCACATTCTGGCTGAACCACTATAAATCTGTGTGTCTTTTACAGTTTAGTCCCTGCTTTTTACATATTTGCATAAACCACCCAAATCACTGAAAACAACATAAAATCAACTAAATCATACGACTTGGAGGTGTTTGCCCATTTTTTGTGCAAACATTTTTGGTGCATTCACTGAGAGCTCGAAGCTTCAGCTTCTCCCACTTAACCTTCTTCCTAACAGCGTCGTTCATTGCTTGGAAAACATCCCTCCGAGGCAGAAAAAAGACGTTAACAAAGGAAAGAACATCACAACTAGCAGTGTTCCAGATCCAGTGGTCACGGATAAACTAAATCATCCCATTCCAACAGAAGTACCAAAAGAAGGTCAAGCAAATCCGACAACCCCTGCCACAGAACAGGCGGCAGCAATTACTAGGGCAGATCTAGATAGGGTTGTGGTTGAAGTGACTAACCGCTTCACATCCCAACAGGAAGCCTTGGTGGACCAACTCATGTCACGCTTAAGGGATGCTGAAGAGTCCAACCACAACACCGAATCATGGGGTGAGTCCCAGTCTGGAGGATCTCGGAGACAACAAAGGTCTTCCTTCTTCGTAGGAGCTAACGACAGAAACGGCCATGGTAGGAGCCGAGACCGAGCTCAGCCCGAAGTTGGACCTGAGGAAACGCTTGGAACCGAACCCAACGGGGGAGGTACCGGGCGGAGGTCAACTGTAGCCGAGCCTGTCGTACTGCCTAACCACGGAAACACCAATGAACGGGGCCGAGCTAGAGTCCAGCCCGAAGTTGGACCCGAGGAAGTGCTTAGATCAGAACCCAGCAGGGGAAGATCAAGGCAAGGGCCAACTGTAGCTGACCCTAGCAGGCTCCCAGAAGACCAAAGACAGCCACTGGAAAATATTAGGAATAATAGACGATACCATCCCTACAGGTCATTTGGGCGAAATCAATCCCACAGAGAAGAACCGAACTCATTTTTATCTGCTCCAAGTTCTGATGAAAGGATGGCACGCTTGTTCAGAGAGTGCGTCCAACGGGATCAAAGAGATCGAGGGATAGGCGCTAGGGTAACCAGCCCCTTCGCCCGCAATATCGAAATTTCCATTACCCCCCGAGAATGGAAAATGCCAACAATGGAACCTTATAAGGGAACCTCTGACCCTGTTGTACACTTACAGAGATACACACAGCATATGCTCATGAGCGGGGCAACAGAGGGAGTACTGTGCAAATGCTTTCCACTATTCTTAGCAGATCTAGCTACCTCCTGGTTCTGCCATCTACCCCAAGGATCCATCCGCTCATGGGAGATGTTGAAAGAAAAGTTCATCAGCCAGTTCCGCATTCATGTGGAGCAGCCCAAGGACGCTTATTCCTTATCCAGTATCAAACAGAAACCTAGAGAGAAAGTGCAGCAATATCTAACCCGATTCAACGCCGCAGCGGCCGCAGTCCAAGATGCCGATGAGAAGCTTATCTTAATGGCCCTCTGTAGCGGTGTGCATCCAGATACTAAATTTGCTAGAAGATTGACCAAAGAAAAACCAGCTACTTTACCCGATTTCTTCCATGAAGCTGGGAAATATATGAGACTTGAAGACGCTGCCAATGAGAGGCAGACAGGGCAACAAAATAAGGAAGCTAACGGCAACACGCCTGCTGTAGCAAAGGACATTCGAAGAAATGATTCTAGAGACAACGATGGGGGCAAGAAGGGAGAAAAGCGCCTATATCGGCCAGGACCGAGATTTGACGCTTACACCCCGTTGAATGAAACGAGCGAAAACATCTTCCTGGCCACTCAAGACGAAGTTAGATACAAATGCCCCCCACACAAGAAGGAATCAGATAACGCAATTAAGTTTGGAAAATTCTGCCGCTTCCACGAATCCCATGGGCATGATACCAACGAATGCCAACATCTCCGGGACTTGATTGAAGAAAACATCAGAAGAAGAAGGCTAGAACGCTATGTAAAAGGCCAGGACAGGACTCCAGTTCCTGCCAATGAGAACCCAAGGCTACCCTCCCCAGAAATAGGCAGAGGAAATCGCAACACCAGCGGCTCCAGTCAAGAGAAGATAGTGGTCCATACCATCTCGGGAGGGCCACACATCGCCGACGGAAGCTGGGCAGAGATGGAAAAGTACGGAAAGTCACTTAGAAACAAGGAAGAATGCGTCAATTCTATTATAGAAGAACGCCACCCGAAGCGGATAGAGAATGGTGACATCACATTCAGTAGGCGTGACCTGGAGGGAAGGCAGTACCCTCACACGGATCCCATGGTTATCTCTGCTCGGCTCGGCCCAGCCGAGGTCTTCCGAATTCTAGTAGACACTAGAAGCTCAGTGAATATCCTATTCAAGCATGCCTTTGACAAAATGAAGCTGTCATTAAAGGATGTTCTTCCCTGCAATAAACCACTACACGGTTTCACAGGAAATGCGAAGATGCCCCTCGGACGACTGGACCTCTTTGTTGAAATTGGAAGTCATCCCCGCTCCTTTGTGCGGAAACAGACATTTGTGCTGATAGAAAACCACTCGGCCTACAACGCCTTCTTAGGAAGGCCAGCCTAGTCTGACTTCCAAATTGTCCTGGCCCCATGGTGCCTGAAGATGAAATTTCCAACGGACAATGGAGTAGGGGAAGTAGAGGGAGACCAGGACATTGCTCGAGATTGCTATGTAACCGAACTTCGCAACAACCACAGGAAGGATAAAGGGAAGAGTGTAGAGATTGCCCTCTGCACAAAAAGTTTGGAAGCATAGCAACTAAAGAAAGCCCCTCCTCTTCGATATACCAGCGACCCTTTCAATGAATTAGACCCCAGGGACAAAGAGGAGGAGGCCACCGCCGAGCCTGCAGAGGCTATGGAATTTGTATCTGTAGACAGACATGACTCGAGTAGACTATTGAAAGTCGGGTCCCAACTAAAAGCAGAGCTGAAGGAACAACTTATTGATTTTCTCCACCACAACTTGGATGTATTTTCATGGTCACACGCTGACATGACCGGAATCTCCCCTGACATAGCATGCCACGTACTAAACATTGATCCTACCAAGGCACCAGTAAAACAGAAAAAGAGAAGTATGGGGGCAGAACGATCAGCAGCCCTCGATGAAGAAGTAAAGAACCTACTTGCCAATGACTTCATACGAGAAGCCATCTACCCAGAGTGGATCACCAACCCGGTGCTGATAAAGAAGGCTAATGGGAAGTGGCGAACATGCTTTGACTTCTCCAACTTAAATGACGCCTCCACGAAGGATTGCTTCCCACTTCCCCGAATCGATCATCTTGTAGACAGCACAGCCGGGCACGAACTCTTATCTTTTATGGACGCATACTCAGGATATAACCAAATTCCTATGCATGCTCCCGATCAAGACCACACTAGTTTCATCACTGACCGGGGATTGTACTACTACAAGGTAACGCCTTTCGGACTTAAAAACGCAGGGGCTACCTTTCAGCGCCTCGTCAACAAGATGTTTGCAGGGCTAATAGGACAAACTATGGAAGTTTATGTGGATGACATGCTGGTAAAGTCAAGGGGAGTCGACGATCACGTAAGCCACCTAGATGAAATGTTTCAAGTACTTCGCCAATATGGAATGAAGCTGAATCCTCTAAAGTGATCCTTCGGAGTATCATCAGGAAAGTTTCTAGGATTCATCGTCCATGCCAGAGGAATTGAAGCAAACCCTGAACAAATCCGAGCTCTGAAAGATATCAGGATACCTTCTACCCGAAAGGAGATGCAAAGCCTAAATGGGAAGGTGGCCGCCCTGAGCAGATTCATCTCTAAAGCGACCGACAAATGCATCCCCTTCTTCGAAGCTCTAAAGAAAGAGAAAGGAAAATTCGAATGGACTGACGAATGCTTATCAGCTTTCATTAACTTAATCAAACACCTTCAGAGACCACCAGTACTCTCAACTCCGAACAAAGGCGAAGAGCTATACCTATACCTTATTGTGTCATCTCATGCTCTAAGCGCCGCATTGGTGAGAGAAGACAAACGCACGCAGCAGCCAGTATACTTTGTAAGCAAGAGGTTTACAGGGGTGGAAGCTAGATATCCTAAACTTGAGAAACTAGCGTACTGTTTACTAATCACATCACGGAAACTGCGTCACTATTTCCAGTCTCATTCCATCAGAGTTCTGTCCAATCAACCACTAAGGCAGGTAGTCCATCGTCCCGACACTTTTGGGCGACTACTTAAATGGTGCATTGAACTAAGTCAATATGATATCACCTACCATCCTCGCACCGCCATCAAGGGACAAGCCATGGACGATTTCATTGCCGAATTCACTACCAACGAAGGTAAGGAGCAATCAGAAATAGTAGAAGACATCAAGTGGAATCTCTTTGTGGATGGTGCATCAAACGAACAAGGCTCGGGGGCAGGCGTGGTAATAATCACTCCCAGAGGGAATAAGCTACACTATGCTATAAGGTTGGAATTCACTGCCACCAACAACGATGTAGAGTACGAAGCAGTGATAGCTGGATTAGAACTTGCCTTAGAAATCAGAGCCAATTCTTTGTGTCTTCATAGCGATTCCCAACTTATTGTAAATCAAATACTAGGAGAATTCCAGGCTCGAGAAGAACGACTCATGGCATATTTAAAGAAGACCGAGTTGCTTCTCAATCGATTGGATCACTATTTAATCAAACACATCCCTCGGGAAGAGAACCAAGAGGCCGACGAATTGGCGAAGCAAGCTAGCATGAGAGACGGCGCTATTTCCGGAGCAGTAGCCATCTCAAAGCAACTAACCCCAAGTTTTGAGCAAGTGAATCTGATAGCTGCAACCGAAGAAGCAACTTGGATGACTCCCATCCGAGACTACTTACAAAGTGGCACAATGCCCAACGGGCGTAACGAAGTCAAGAAAATCTTAAGGAAAGCTTCCCGCTACACAATACAAGAGGGCACCCTCTATCGGCACGGCTTCTCTAACCCCTTATTAAGGTGTGTCGCTGGAAGGGAGGCCAAGGAAATCTTATCCAACATCCATCAAGGAAGCTGCGGAGATCACACTGGAGGGCAGACTTTGGCAAAAAAGATATTCCGATATGGATATTTCTGGCCCACCTTAAGCAAGGACGCCTTAGATTTCGTCAGAAAATGTGACAAATGTCAGAAATTTGCTAAGATTCCGCGGCTACCAACAATTGAGATTACTCAAATGACCAGCCCTTGGCCCTTTGCAGTATGGGGAATTGACTTGATTGGCGAACTGCCAATGGGCCGAGGCGGGGACAAATATGCTATAGTGGCAGTCGACTATTTCACCAAATGGGTGGAAGCAGAACCCCTAAATAAAGTATCTTCAACAAAAGTTATTAACTTCTTGATCAAAAATGTTCTATGCAGGTACGGAGTCCCATTCAAAATCATATCGGACAATGGACTTCAGTTTGACAGCGAGGAGTTCGCCAACTGGTGCCAAGAGCATGGAATTCACAAAAGCTTCTCATTCGTAGCTTATCCCCAGGAAAACGGACAAGTCGAAGCCGTCAACAAAATTCTCAAAACACTAATAAAAAAGAAACTCGAAAAGTCAAAAGGCGCTTGGGTGGATGAACTTCCTACGGCACTGTGGGCCTATCGCACATCTTTCAGAACATCAACGGGGCATACTGCTTTCTCTTTGGCATACGGATCGGAGGCTATGCTCCCAGTTGAACTATAGTGCCTTCCCACCGTAGGATTCATTATAACCCAAAAGAAAATGAAGAACTCCTCCACATGTCTTTGGATCTAATTGAAGAGAGAAGAAACAATGCAGCACTCAAAACATCATCTCACAAGCAGAAAGTGGCAGCGCAATACAACTCCAAAGTCAAGCATCGTAGCTTACAAGAGGGAGATCTTGTCCTCAAGCGAATCTTCCCCCGCCCCGGAGCACTAGATCCAATCTGGGATGGACCATATGTAATTCATAAAGATCTCCACAATGGAGCTTATATTTTGTCAACAGTGGACGGGGAGGTGTTCCAGAGGGCATGGAACATCCAACACCTTCGTCGATACTTTTCTTAACTTGTACTGCCCATATGAAGTGAATTAACAAAGAGAATCAGTGGACGTAGGCATTTTCGTGCCGAATCACTTTAAAAAACTTGCCTCTTTTTAACTTGTTCCTTTATATCTTGGCTGCTTGTTAACTTTATCCTTTTCTGTTGAACAAAATTCTATGTAATGACATTTCCATTCAAAACACATCACGACACGACTCCTACTGGACAAGACCTAACAGGAACTATGTGAATCTATGCCCTCGCCAATGAGACACTTTTGCTCCAGCATCCCTCTGCTGTAGGATAACTCATTGCTCGCGACGGCCCTCAAAGCCAACTGTAATGAGCCGATTATAAGCCACCAAGAAGGCCGACTATAGCCAAGGCATCTCATTACGGCGTTCGGCTCGCCGGCAACTGTGAACCTACTTTAAGCCCCAACATAAGGTGTGGCCAGCCAGGGGTAGTTCACGGTTGATGATCGGCACCCACGCTAGCCGGCCACAGTAAATCGAATAATACCCACGATTACGGGCCATAATGGCCCGGGTAGTTACTGTGCGCGATCTCGGCTCCGATGCGTCTTAAGTACGGTTGTGGTAAAAAAGATTAACTCCCCGCGGAGGTGTAAGATCGGTGACAAATGTCTCCAAGACCCACAGCTAGGGAAAGTGACTACAAAGCCCGTTTGCCACGAACTTAAGCACATCGAAGGCCTTCCGTGATTGGAAGTTTTACTATTTCTCATATTTCAATTTTATTTAAAAAACTTTTCTTCTATCCTCTATAACGATCCCTAAAGTACAGGACACAGAATAGGAGACATTCGCTAATCGGAGTGGGAACTCACAACGGGACACTAGGCCGCATTCCATACTCAGTCACACAAGACATTCAAAGCTGCCATCTACAAGTAAAATATGAAGGGCGGTATTTTCTTCTTTCGGGTATAAATACGTGGCTATAATTTATTCACACATCACATTAACATTGCAAGACATGAAATTGTACTTTAAGCAAGAACATGGCGTCAAACACAATTGAATCGCAGGCATATGCATAGCTATATTTCTTATACAACATGTCAAAATAACAAAAGCATTCAAATACGACAGAATCGACTTAAGTTAAAAAATTACACGCCAAAAATAATGTTGTTTATTACAAGTGACATAATTACAACCTAAAAGTTACGTTACTATTTTGAGACTAACATATACAACAATGTTTAGTAAGCAAAAAGATATCCAGGTCAAGTCAAGGAGCCGGCTGCATCGGGGCTTTATCCTTATCCTATTGACCGCCTGTCCGATCAAGGAGAGAATTCATTAGTGATAAGTAACCAAGTTAACAGAAAGACTAAAGGGGAGGACTTACCAGCATCTGCTCCTTGATCATCTTGATCATCATCTTCTACTTGCACACCTACCTCCTCAGCAGCAAGCAGCCGCATGCCCTCCTTCACCGCCACCTTCTCCTCCTTGGTGAATTAGGCCGTAACCACATCCATTCTGAAGACCTCGCCACCCTCCTTATCTACATCAGCCTTGGCCTCCTCCAGAGCCCTGAGATAAATCCTGGCCATAACCCGGGGATAATCATCCATCCAGGATAAGTTACCCTATTTTCAAGTACAGAAGTACATATCCTGGAGCATCTCATCCATCATCCCCTCGTTCTCCTCGAACTCCCTCATTCGGACCTCAGAAGCCAATAGCTTTGCAACGGCAGCATCCCTCTCCAATCGGTATCGTGAGCGGTCAGCCTGAAGGGATTTCCTCATCGCCTCCATCTCATCCTTTAGCTTGGTTTGAGCCAGCTCTGCAGCTTCAAGCCTCCCGGATAACTCCTCTACTCGCTCGAGATCCGCTTTCCGAACCTCATCCACCATTGCTATAGCCATGTCAATCCGTTCCTTACAGGCGGCTTCCATTTTCCGCAACTCTGCCCTGCTGACCTCTTCCATAGTCTTCTTTAATTTCCTAGATGCAGCCTCATGCTGAGAAATCTGGATGGCTTGATCAGCAAGTTGTTTAGCCTGGTCAGAAACCATTAACCGCAGTCGAATATTGGCTCTCCCGATTTCCTCCCCAGCCTTGACCAATCGGGCATGATGTCCCATCAGCTTCTTGGTTTCCTCGGCGACTTGGTCGATGTTCGCCTTAGCTTCGTCCCCCAGAGTTAGGACCCGAGTGGTAAGCAAATCAAGGTCCAGGGACTTAGCCTCGTCAAGCACTCGTACCATTTGATTGCGAGGGAGAAGGTGTTCACCAGTAACCTCATCAAAGGAGATATCCTGAGAGGCCGGGTCCAGATCAGGATGAACCGCAAACGGATTACGAGCCAAGCCAGGATGATCTATCGTGGTAATGGTAGGATTTTCAGACGGATGCGGAGAAAGTATGAACTCAGTATCCCCCTCCGTGATATCATGAAGAGGCTGGAGTGGAGGCTGAGGACCAGGTAAAGGTTTGAACAAAGAGCGGCTCCTCTTCTTCTTCTGAATGCCCTCTTCAATGACCCTAAGAAGAGGACGATAGCCGACTACATCCCCGGAGCGGTTGGTCGGAGGCTTCGGTTTAGTAGAAGCTTTGAGGGACATATATTGATCAAGGCGGTGCCGAACATCTGAGGTCTTGGCTGCTTTGCCCGCTCCTGGAATGAAAACCAAGTGTCACAAGCATGCTTTGAACCGTAATTCAAGAAATGTGTCAAGTTAAGAAGAGTAAAAAAGTCTGCAGGAGTCAAAAATTCACCTTGGATCGCAGATGTTGCCTCAGCGGAAGCACTCATGGAAGATAAATCGGCGCCAGTCCCGGCCTTACCAGCTTTCTTGGGCTTCTCCGCCAAAGTCGGTCCTTCCTCCAACCCTTCGAAGGCTTGGCGGAGAGCGTCATCTGTCCACTCTTGAATCACGCCTGCTTGCCCAGGAGGTAAAGCCCCGGTGCCATCACCGCTTTGTCCTTCGCCACCATCATCGCCGTGACGATCACCGTCACCTTCTCTACCACTTCCGCTCTCCGCCTCACCTCCTTCATCCTCGTCTCTTTCCTCCTCCACGTTTTCCTCCTCCGGAACATCTGGACATGTGCTGGGGGAGGGTCCATCGGACTTCTTGAGTTTCTTACCCCCGGCAACTGGATGTATCGAGAAGGGTCTCCTTTTGCTGCTCTTCGCCGTAGCCCCTCCTTTAGCGTTGGCAGCCCTCTCCTCCACCGTGTATCTCTGCTTGACCACGGACTGATGTGGTAGAATAAGGTTGTGCCCCAGAAGTTTAGCGTTCCTGATCAAGTAAGAAGCCGACCTATCCCTTTCCGTAATGGCTTCTATTTCCACAGCCATCTGAACCAGGCGATCGTTCTCCACGACCGCAAAGTCACCTGTCGCTAGCAAGAAATAAAAGCACATAAGAAGAAGCATTACAGTCAGAACGGAAATCATAAATAAGCTTCAACTTACAGCCAGAGGTGAAGCGACGGATGGAAACAGAGCCATCCTTGATGAAAAACCATTCCTTTTTGAACATGCTGAACTTCGAATATAAATCCAGGACTGGCTTGAAGGACATGGCCGACTCCAAGCTAATATACGGAGACCCCTTCTTGTAGCCTCTCATGTTGTACAGATACCGGATTTCCCGGTTGGAAGGAGGACGCCCGTATCTCCTCTGGAAGATAACAAACAGGCTCGCCAGGATGGCGTAGTAGTTAGGCTGAAGCAGGAATGGAGCCACCTTCAAGTAGGTGATGAAGCTGACTATCCAAGCATTAATCGGGGGAATGGCCCCACACATACAATGGTACCTACTGTAAGCGAAATATCCTTCGGGGGGATTATATGGCATCACTCCTTCCCCTGGCAACAACATGTGTGCTCTGTCGATCCCAAAAGAGCGAGAGATGACATCAAGCTGCTCACCTTTGAGGGAGCTGGGAAAACAATCAGGCGGTGAGTTCAGGAGCTCTTGAGGACCATACCCGTCTACTAGCGATCTCGGGGATGGTCCATGTCATTCTGGTGCTGCCTGAACTAGGGGCACTATGGAGGACTCTCCTTGGTCCTTAGATTTCTTTTTGTCGGAACGGGTTTCTACTTTATGAGACATTATCTGCAACACGAGAAAGCACATTGTTAGAACGAGGGATGTAGAGATATAAACAAGCAAGTGCGTACAATCTAGAATTTCATTTGTAATTCGAAACATAAAAGGTTCGTTCGACATTCAAACTCCGGGTCTCGTTTGGTATTCCCAGTCATAAAAATTCATTCGGTAGTACAAAGGCTCGAAGGTTCATTCGGTGCCCGTACTCCACAAATACATTCGGCAGTTCAAGGCACGAAGGTTCATTCGGCACTCATACCCCACGGGTTCATTCGGTGGTTCAAACCATAAGAGGCATTCGGCAATCACCTGATTCGGTAGTCAAGCGTGGTTCGGCTATTTCAGTTGGTAGTGAATAACGAAAGCATAAGGTCCATACTTATAGGCGAATATCAACGACCGGACCAATTGGTTCGGCATTCTTGACCGGATGAGAGTGTCCAGGATGAATAACCTAAAACAAAGCACGCCATATGCAAACACATGCCCTACTTTTGGGGGCAAGTGTTGGGTGTGTTTCGACCGGGCCAATCCCTGCCGAACCATCTCCTTCCCAAGTCCCTGCCGAACCAACTCCAAAATATCACTACCGAACCAAAACCAAGTCCCACTGAATCAAACTCCAACCAACCATCACCGAATCGCTCACCACCGGACCAAGTTCCACCACACCAAGTTCCACCGAACCAAGTTCCACCGGACTAAGTTCTACCAGACCAAGTTCCACCGCACCAAGTTCCACCGAACCAAGTTCCACCGGACCAAGTTCCACCAGACCAAGTTCCACCGGACCAAAGCGTTCCGGATTAACTTTGCCAGGCCAGATTGCATCAACCTAGGCCCACCAGCAGCTATATACATCCAAGACCTCTGCCCCCAGCCCCACTCTATAAATAGAGGGGTAGGGATACAACAATGGGGGACAAGTTTGAGAGCTCAAGCACGGATAGAACTTTCAAACAACTTTCATATACTTGTATCAAAGCTTTGTACTTGTAATCTGAACAAGAAAGGAGAAATAATATATAAAGTGGACGTAGGCACATTCTGGCTGAACCACTATAAATCTATGTGTATTTTACAATTTAGTCCCTGCTTTTTACATATTTGCATAAACCACCCAGATCACTGAAAACAACATAAAATCAACTAAATCATACGACTTGGAGGTGTTTGCCCATTTTTTGTGCAAACAGCATCGGTAAGCATAGTAACCATAGATAAGAATAAGTAAGCATAACTGTGTGTATATAAACTATGTATATATATATATAACCCTATGTGCATATAAATAAGCATCAATAAATTTAGTAATTAAGCATCAATAATTATGTATCGATAACTAAATAATCGCGTGTGCACTAGTAATTAAAACCGCGTGTGTATACACATAAACTATATATAGTCTTAACATGCAAATTACATATATTTTGTGTAAACCGAGATGAACAAATATACCTATCTCAAATTAGCGACAACAAATTCTCCATGGTAAAAGTAAAAGATGATGCTAACTCACGTCCACCTACAAATCCTACAACATGCCAAACAAGTCGGTTAGAGTATTATATGTAAAATCAAACAAACAAAGAAGTAGTTATGTTACAAACACTAATATTACCAGAGAAGGCTATATCATAGTAATTAACATCATTGAATGAAACTTCAATCTGATGATCTACAAAAATTGGTTTGGACCTTAACTAATTTCGAGTAGTAATTAATGTCTCAATCATCAGTGAATTGAAAATACTATGTAAAGGGTCTATAACCCTTCCTCTAGTGCTAAAAGCGGATTCGAAAGCACCTATGGATACCGGAAAAACAATAAAATTTTGAGCAATCAAAGATAAAACACTTTATTTGGAACTATTTACTTTCCGTCACAGTAAAACATCAAAATTGTTTGGTGTAACTTCAATCAGCGTCGTTAAATATTATTATAGTTCATTACCTTCATTATCTTATTGTTAAACTTGTCTTAGAAGAGTATTCATTCTTCTAGAAAGAACATCACCAGCATTCTCGATCTTCCACTAGCAACGGACCTGCTAGTTTGTGATTTATTACAAATTTATGTTCCAAATGTCGAATCGATAACATAGAATTAAAAAATCTTATCAAAAAATCTCTCACTCTTTAATATGTCTTCGGCAACTTCTTTTTCATACATGTCATCAACACATAACTTCAAAAATTGCAATTTATACCTAGGATCAAGCATGCATGTAATAATTAAAATTTTGTTCATGTTACCTATGCTTCCCTAATATTCGTCAAACTTTGCTTTCATATTAGTTGACATTTCTAAAAGATAAAGATTCATTCTTTCAATCAATATATGTAGTTCTTCTTGATTTCCACTTAGCTTAGCAAAGCAAACATTTAAATAAAGGACTGCTAAATTTTAAAGTAACAAGATAAATATACTTCAATAATTTAATTAACATTTCCATATTTTTTCAATCTAACGAACCTGGAGGACGAATTCATCATCAAAACAAGGATTATAATACCATAATTTTCTTTCATATCATCAAAAAGCCTTTTGTATTTTAAAGTCGTTTTCAACATCAAATACGTTGAGTTCCACTAGCGGGTATATCTAATGTATGCATAGATTTATCATCAATTCCTAAACTTATACCAATCTCTCTAAATTTAGCCAATCACGTTGGAGGCGATCTCACAAATATAATGGTAGTAAAAATTCTAATTATAGCACTATTAATTTCACTTAGCACATCACTAATAATTAAATTCATTATATGAGAACTACAACTTATGTGAATAAACTCATCATTGGAAACACAACCATTATAATCATCTAATGCATTTTCATATAATTAATTTCCACTTCATTTGCACAAGAATTATCAATAGTGAGAGACACTATTTTTTTAAATTCCCAGTGTTTGACATTTTCGATATTTTCTCCATTATGACTAGTAATCACGTAGAAAATTAAAATTCTTTTATGTAATATCCAACCTCTATCAATAAAGTGCACAGTTAAGACTATATAATTAACATTTTGAATAGAAGACCATGTATCGACGGTAAGACAAACTCCATGCAAAGATTTGGAATTTTTTATTTAAGAGAATCTTTTAACTTCTATATAAAGCAAGAACATCCCTAAAAATTGTTCTACATAAAGGACCATCAAAACTAAGACACAACTACGACAAGAAACCCCTCACCTTGTGCAAAACTAAAGAGAATTTATTAATAATGATCTTTCGAGTTAATGATTTTTTTTACATTCCTCTTTATTAAAAGACCTTGCGATTAGGCTGCAATTACCTTCACTCTTACTATATTTCCCAAATGCTAAATTTTTTTGGTCTCTTATCACTATCCCATGGAATTTACCTTTAAGCTTTTGTTATATGATAATTCAAATGCGAAGTGCCATTTGATTTTGCATCACATATGAAATGTGCACCATAATAATTGTAATTTTTTTAGAAGATTGAGATTAAAAGGGTTTTCTTTGGTGAAATGTTCACATATTGGAGAAGGAATTCTATTAGAAGCTTTGCGCTTCAAATGGAGGGGAGATTTTCTTACATTGTTAGGACCATTATTGGTTTGTTGTTATTACTAGTTTCCTTATTATTTGCTTCTTCCACCCGCTCTTATTAATTTCTTGATTTTTTAGAATCTCTACCTATTTGCACCTATTAATATGAAATCTATGGATAAACATGAGCTATTTTCATATTAAATTTAAAACTAAAGCACTGTAAAAAAAATTGACTTCATTAATGTAAAGCACTATAAAGAAATAGTTTTACAAAAATGGCATTAGTATGAATATTACAAGAGTTTGGAAAATTAAAATATGAATATTATAAATAAATATATCTCATATGAAATGAAGTACGAACAATATTGTTGTGGGCATCTTCGCCTATAGCACGATGAGTTCAAAAGGACATTAAGGAGAACTGAAATGGCTGGAAGGTCCATAGTAAGAGTGTCATCATATAATCACAAAGGAATGTTAGCAGTAAATTTGGCATATTCTTGGAACACACTAAAACTAGTTGGAAAATATATGCAAGGTCAAGACATGCACCTTTGTCAAAACCGCTTCCCAATTTGAGCTACAAATCGAAAGATATGGTCATCTTAATATCTGGTCACCACCCAACTAATTTAGGACCCATCTTGGACAAGTACTAATACTTCAAGATAAAGGAAACCAAAAGGAAATATAGTGTCCTTCTTGATGATACGAAATTATTAGTCCAAGTTTCACTTAATTTTGATTTAAAACGAAGAAGTTATGGCACAAAAAGGTTGACCAAAAGGAACAAGATAAATGGTTTGGTATGAACTTAATTATTTTCTACCTAATCTCACACCTCATGAATGAGCACTACTAAGGAGGGAAGGATGGATGAGAAATAATGGCATAAAGCATGGAGCTCTAGAAACTACTTATGAAACAACCCATACCTTAATAGACCCAAATTTCGACTAAATCAAAACTCAAGTCCATTAGGGTATAAATCGTTGGTTTTGGTAACCTGTAACAAAAACATGCATATTTGAGAGCGATCAATATAAACTCACAGCGAAATTAAGAAATATATAATAGAACATATGTACTAACTAAGCCTACTACCTTAGAATCAATAGTATTCCTTGGATGTCCAGTCCCTTGTCAGTCCCAAGCATGAATAAGAAGACTTCTCCATCTACCATTATCATCTTGCTCCAGTATCCTATCTCTCTAAATCTATCCCATGGGATGTAATGAGAAGTAGGGTCAGAATAACATTCTGGTGATTGAAAAATTACATACTTTACCCATAACATCAATTTATACCGATTGATTTCCATTTAAGTGTTATGTCTATTACTTACAGCTAATCTACTAAGTCCTATATGTGCACGTACGATATGCCTAAACTCCTCCGAGGTATAACTATATATATGTATATGCCTATTAACATATATATATATATAAAAACTTTTCACTGCCGAAATACACCCACCACTTAATACATTTTAAATGGGTAGCAGGCATATCCAACGGACATTTAATACCACAGTCCCTGAAGCGAGCCCTCCACAATGCAAACGTTAGTCAATTGGTTCTAGCTACAGTAACCGATGACCCTTACATACGGCTCTATAATTTATAATTTAATTGTAGCGCATCTTAGGGGTTAACTTGCCCACCACCACTAAACAAATTTCCTTCTAACCATCTACTTTGAATTTTATGCGTCTCCCATACGGATTCTAAACTAGCAGAAAGTGAAACCTGTAAGGGCATAACCCAAGTCTTCACTACCATCCACTCGGGACCGCTGGTGGTCATAGCCTACATGCCAGACCTACTACTAAATACCGGTACAAAATATAGACATAGCCCGCCGACCTTCCACAGTTGACATCCCATTTAGACTAGCCTAAGTAAGTCAAGAAAAAAACCTCTTTTAGTTACTTAATATCTCTTATTGAAAATGAAGTAGATCTCATTTCCTTAAAAGTACTGGGACATTTAATAATTCAAATTCGAGGTGAACCCTTAGTATATTTTTCCCTCATCTATACGCAACGCATATCCCTTTCCCATAGGTCCTATGGTTGGAGATGTCTCATATTAGTAGTAGTACACACAACCACTGGTAGCCTCTAGGTGAAGGGCAGGCTTCTGTTATGTAAATCTACTGACCTCGCATCCCAGCCCACTAAACACAAACCAAACATCCAAAGCCTAAGTGTTGGGCTAGACCCACTAATTCACACTCATTCTAAATGTATAATTGAAGCTATATAATTTCCTACTATGAAAATTATATTTCCTTCTAAGTATATTTAATAGTACCAATACTTACTAGTTCACTACGTAATTATTCCTATTTTGTACGCTTAGGCTTTGGTTTCCTTGTTTCCTTGTCTAATAAATATCTATTTTCCATAGTAATTGTTTATTAATTCCAAAATTAGATAATCTCTCATGATATTTACTTACCCATTTCAAAATCCACTTATTATGCCTATTCAGTTTGCCAATAAATTCCATATTAAATTCTCCAATCGATCACCATTTAATTCCTTTAACTTTCTATTAGCTATAAATTTATTATCCGTTAAATTTGTAGTTATTGTCCATAAATTTTGGAATTATTATTCCTTTCATTTTCAACCTTCTAGCCTATAATTATTACATTATTAATAACTAATACGAATATTGTCATAAATTGCGCTATGTATATATATTTTTATTATTAATTGTTAAGTGCAGTTATTCGTATGTGTGTATGTGTGTGTCTATATATATACTTTTCCTATTTTTAACTATTAATTACTAAACTAGAATATTCCTTTCCATGTTTTAATTTATAAGAGCTATCCTTCCAAAAATGTTTATCGTTATAGATTTCCATAAATTACCCAAAATGAAGCTTTTGCTCCGTTTGAAATTACAAGGAATTATCTCTTTTCTTTTATTGAAATAGACAGTGTAAACCACGGACAAAAATATCTATGCTTTCTGCATTTCTTTCCTTTTTGGTATGTTCCTTGTTAATTCGAAAGACACGCATTTTATAACCAGTAATTTATGGAAATTACACAGAAATAGATATAATTAAATTATACCCCACTCCAAATAAATTAAAATATAGAAATTCACATTCCAAGTCAATTAGGGCAACCTAATTTACAATATAATTATAGACCTGCAATAAACTCTACCACTTTACAAACATTCTTCAATAATTATTATTTGTGATAGATTTCAAATTTCCAAATTAGGTTGTACATACTATTTCTATTCCAATTACCATTTTATAGAATATGTAGGCGATAATCTTATATATTTGTTTTAAGCCTACGACTTATCAGATCTTATACAGGCACAATAATTAAATAAAATTAAACGATATAAATTTCAATTTTATAAATTATATACACCTTTCTTGATCTCCCAAATCTGAATCCATTCCTTTACTTGACTCCTTTTCCATTTTAATCCAAAAGAATATGTATACCATGGTGTATAGATACTATTAGAATTACAGATCTATAAAGAGATTTGGGGTTAATGAGAATATAATTTTATAATTATTAAAATCTTATCTTTTTCTTTCGCAACGTTGATTCGCTTCTTCTCTTTTATTTTCCACCCCTTCTCTGATTTTTTTATGTGTATATATTTACAATATTTTATAATTTTTAGAAATAACGGAGAAGCAAAAATGGCAGAGCTTTGTTACTAGAATCATCAAATATGAGAAGTGAAGTGAGGGGTTAGGCATGTATTTATAGATGTTCAAATCAACCATAACTGTTAGATTAAAAATAATTAAAACTGGATTGTTTGTCCAAGTTTCAAACCATAGCCTCCACATGAAGACCGGTCGACCCCACCCCTTATAGGCGGTCGATCGCTAGTAGTCGATCGACCAAAGAGAGCATCCACCGGTGGGGTCCGCATTAATTATAATTTATTATCAATTTTGTTTATAATTATTTTCGTTATGGAAACTTCAAACGCTAATAACTTTTTCGTTTGAGCTTCGATCATGAAACTTCAAATATGAAAGCTGCTTAGAAAATCACCAAGAATGCAATAGTGTAAGTTTCCTGCCCAAATTCCATCGTTTTCTCAAATCTGTTTTTGGAGCCTTATTAATTCTCGTTTATTTTACAGGGTGTTACATTCTCTCCCATGAAAGGAATTTCATCCATGAAATTCCACAAGGGTTAAATCATGTAACATAACGCACAACCAATATAAGTTATCCAACCAATTAGTGTATAACTAATTTTGTAGCCAAACATGTACAACTGCATGGTGTATCACGACATATACATGCATGTAGACTGACTCTAAATCGACACCTCCTATACGAATGCATTCTTTTGAACACATTTTGAAAATCTGATGCAAACAACCTATATATACTGGCAGTTCTATATGTATGCAAGTTTTCAAAAATCAAAAACCATTTTTCACACAAAAATTTCTACACTCCCGCGAGTAGAAGTGTAGTTCAACCAATTTTGCATCCAATCCCTACCATCCAAAATATAGCACATAATTTCTAACATCCAAAACTTTGAAAATCCAGTTATTATGAATCCATACTCCTATGCCAAAAAAGTAATTTAGATGGAAAATTTTACAATTCCACCGTTCTTTTGGATACCTATTTTGTTTTACCTTGGAACCTTCTCTTTTGCCCTCAAAACTTTTCTAACTTTTCCAAGTACAATTAGCATAAGGAGGTTTATTTTTGGATGTTAAAACGTAATTATCCTAAGCATAATTTTTGTCTCCCTGTTAACAAGATATGGAAACATAATTTTCAAAGCTAAAATAGCCTTTCCTCTTGTTATTATCTATGTTTTGTATACTATCACCCTTGTTGGATAATAAAATTCACATTCACTAACACGTTGACCTACCCTACGTTAAGCATGTGGTAGTAGAATATTGAAAAAAAAATTCATTTTCTGTTTATAAAATCTTTTTTCTTTTCCAACCAAACTTGCAAAATAGTTTGAAAAATCAAATTCCCAAAAGCATTTAAACACCATTTTTTTCAAAAGCACTTGAACAAAAAATTTCGATAACATTTGAACTCAAATTCTCAAAAGCATTTTGTAACGACCCACCTTTCTGACCTCTAAAAACGACACTTAACACATCCTCAGTATTCGTGTGCCATTGCCCAAGCATCGGAAGGATGAATCGTCGTGGTGTGAAATAAAGAACATAATAGAAAACCTCACAACAAAAACTGCTAATTAAGACATAACAGTAAATAGTACATCAGGTTACTCCTTAACATCGAGTTATCAGAGTTACACAAGAGTACTACAAATCAGCTTAGACAGTTATAACATCCGGCATTTACATATGCTAAAACAAAATACACTTACACAAACTAGATAATACAGCGGAATATATAAATAACAAGATGAAAAGCCTCTAGCTAGAACGCCATCTTCAAAAGAGTCCAACAAAGACCTGCTACTCTCGGACTACTCAAATAAATTGAGATCCAAGAGTTCATGGAAACAAACAACTAAGGTCAGACGATATGTCTAGTATGAGTACAACTTTAAACAAAGGTATATAATTAAACACAAACATGTGAGACCACGCCGCTGAACACAGAACGGGTTTACTCTCACATGAATCAACATCCAAACGTAAAGAATGGATAAATAATTAAACATTGCGAAGAGTGGTTGACTCTTTCTGGTGAAAGTAAGGAGACGAAATTTGAAGGTTTGAATCAAATAAGAAAAGGAGAATCTCCAACAAAAAATGACTAGGAAAGTGCACCACCCTTGAAGTATACCTCTAGTAATATACTTTTGAGAAGCTCATATAATCCATGACACTTCTTGGAAATGTACTAGTCGGACCTTACCGAGTATCCAAATACTTCACATCTAAATGTGCAAATGAACCCGATCTAGATGAGATGTGAAAATATCCTAATGGGAGCAACCCCACATAGTTGGACGTCCTTTCATGATTTGGATTCAGACATTTACCGACAAAGGATATCAACGCTCAATGGAGCAATAAATCATCTTAGAATGATGAAAATAAGAAGCTGAAGTAACCGATAGCTGAGGAAACAACTATCGAGGATATAAAACGATCGTATATGGAAATTAAGTCTTGTACACGTATCACCACTCATCGAATTCAAACTTGTATTATTTCTTGGTTAACAATAATACCGGACAAGTCAAGGTAGTGTTACCTCAAAGTCTTGTCTCACGATTATTCGTTTCTTTCGAAAAAATAGCTAGTCTACTTCTCAGATGTTTAGTGCTAATTATACAAATAAATCGTTTCCATATAAGTGAATCGCTTTACGGAAATTGATTCATTTCCATAAACAATTCAAACTTTTCTTTTTAAAAACTCGAATTCATACTTGGCTTCACATTACAAGTATTAGCTTTAAACACTTTGTTAAAAGAGGTTAATGGTTTTGAAACATCATTATAAAAAGGATTTATCCACTTAAAACATCCTTATTATATTTACTAATCAACTTTAAAACTTCATTAATTAAGTTAATAAATTCACTTCAACGCCCTTTAATTAAAAAGGGTAAATTACCTTTAAATCATCATTAATTCAATTTGTTAATAATATTATTAATTAAATTAAATAATAATTAAATATCATTATTTAAAATTGATTAATTAATTTAAAACTTTATTTAAGAAAATATTTATTTAAGGTTAAACAGATTTATTAACCTTTAAAGGTCGTTAACTAAAAAAGTTAATTAATTTTAAAATATCATTAATTACTAAATTAACTAATCTTAATCCATCATTATGCAAAAATTAATTAGTCTTAAACATCATTAAATAAAGTGATTAATTAAAATTAAAACATCATTAACTAAGTAATTAGTTAAATTTAAAACACATCATTAATAAGTTAATTAGGTAACTTTAATCCTTATTAATTAAGTAATTAATTAAATTAAATAATCATTATTAAATTAATTAATGATTTTTGAAACCATCATAAATCAAAAGGCTTTCTTAACTTGTAAAATAATTCCAAGTACGATAATGAAACCAAACGGTTTCGATAAAACGTGATTTTCCAAATGTGCCAATATATCGACTATCGCTATACGGGCAGTTCGGAATTCGAGCATATGACATTTGCAACACAACCACACATCACATAAAAAAGTAATGAGCATAAATATATGATCATTTATAATAACATAGCATACATCAAGCATTTAATAAAATTGGCATTAGTTTGACTACTATATTTCAATATAACCAATGATTCACTTACTCACTTTCAAATGAGACTATCTTTCAAGCAACAAACAAAACTATCATTACAATCATATAATAAGAATTAACTAGCTATAAGTTTGTGCATAAATATGGTTTAAATTTTATGGTTCGAAGGTGGAAGCTTTACTCACCGCAACGCTTACTAACTTTCACCAAACTTGCCTAAGCGCTAAGCAAACTTCTTTAAATCGGATCTATGTGCTAGTGTGAGCTTGAGGGCTGCAATGTGGCTCGACCTAAGGCTATTTTGGGCTCGGCCTTGGCTATTTTGGGCTAGGCCTTGGCTATTTTGGGCTCGGCCTTGGCGCTATGAGGTGGAAATGGCCTTGTTTTGTAGAGAATGGTTTTGTTTTTGTAATAGGAGGGGTTGTAGATGAATATGTGAAGTTTTGTAGTGAAGAAAGTCATATTTTGTCGACTTAAAACATAGACTTGGAAGCCATGGATGTATATGAACATGAAGAAGAGAGAAGTGGGTATGTAAATGAATGTATAAAGTGAGAATAAAGTGAGAAATGGAGTTAGGGTGGAGGTATTTATAGACATGAAAATAGGTGGAATTACTAATTTACCCTTGCCTACTTCCACCAATCACAAAGCTCCACATCAACCCCCTTCCCCTTTCTAACTCACGGCCATGGTGGCCCCCACAACATGCTAAACCCTGACATGTACCATATTGTGTATAAAGGTATGATGCTGGGTATGGTTATACATGAGAACTTCTTCTTTATTTTATTCTTTGTTTATTTTTAAACATAACGTGTCTTATCATGATTATATTTAAATTAATCATGGTTTATTACTATTAATACTTTACTTAACTTACCATATGACATGTGCATGTGTACATGAGTGATACAAAAATGTGCACAATGTTTCCGACGACTTTCCAAAGCCGAAAAGTCAAAATTTTGGAAAACGTTTTTCGGTCACATTTTCTATTATTATTTGAACTATTTATTTTTGTAAACAAAATTTAAAAAAAAAACAAAAAAAGGCTTCTCCTTCCTTTTTCATGGGGACCATCCCTTCTCCTTCAAATTTTTCCCCTCCCGCCGTACTTAACCCATCCCTCCCATACACCTCACCCACTCCCTTTGTTTCCTCCTCGTGCCCGATCGTGCCTCCCACACCTGACCCTCCACCCTCATCGCCATCTCTACTTTCTACCGTTCCTCCTTGTCCATCTCCCTCTGTTCCCCCTCCTATTGTGTCTGCCCCTCCATCTTTTGCTCCACTTCCTTCTTCTTCTGTTCCCTCTGCTGCGACATGGAGCTCTCTTTTCAAATCTAAACCAAGAAATGCAGGTCAGTTCTCCCCCGTGATGTACCTCTTGTCTTTGAAGGAGCTTCCCTGGTACCTCCTATGGAATTCATTCATGCTGGTAATAACATTTGGAAGGAGTATCTTGTGGGGTTTTTTTGGATAAACCTTTATCTTACTCCATTGTCATTTTTAACTTGAAAAAGAGATGGAAAATTAAGGGCTCGGTTATAGTTAAATCTGATGGGTTCCTGTTCTTGTTTAAGCTGTCAAATGATGAAGATCGAAAGAAAATTATTGAGTCTGATCCCATCATTATGCGTAAGCCTTGGGATGAAAATGTTGGCAGCAGCTGTGGTGGGATCAGAGCTATCCTAGTCTGGATCAAATTAAGTAATATCCCACTCTACGCATGGTCTCACATTGGAATAAATTGGCTTGCTACAAGGATTCAGAAGTTTCTTTGTATGGATGAATTGACTAAGAGATTAGATAGAATATCTTATGCAAAGTGTATGGTGGAAGTCAGCCCTGAGAATGAACTACCTGATAGTTTCCCTATCAAACTGTTAGATGGTAACGAGCAACAAGTGCAAGTGAGTTACCTTTAGAAGCCAGAAATATGTACGGCATGTAAGGAGTTTGGTCACACTTTGGTGTCTTGTTTAAAAGAAGCAAAGGTGGTTTAGGAAGACTGTATGTGTGATGATGAAGATTTAGGATGTTTGAATGCATAGGAAAATGTCATTGTGACTGTGAGTAAGCCTCGAAGTAGAAAACAAGTCTGGAAGAGGGTCAATTATAATAAGGGAAGTAATAAGAATGCTAAAAAACTTGAGAAGGAGAGTGGTCATATTGAGGTTAGGGATGAAAATGAGAAAAAAAGTGTAATTCTGGAGGATAAAAACAAAAAAAAAGTGTAGGGCCAGTTTTACCTGATAACTTGTTGCAAACAGAAGGGATAGTCTTGGAAAGTAACAAATTTAGTGTTTTGGAAGATGAAGATGAATGTGATGCTTGTGATCCTGATAAAGGAAACCAGTTAGATGAAATAATGGCAAATGAAGGAGGCAATTATGCTTCACATGTTGAAAACTTTACTGTTGTTAATAACATTAGCAATAAACATGGTAAAATTGGCAGTGCACCACTTGTGCCTGCTGTGCACATGCACAAGCACAGTTCTGGTGTACCAAAAGGAGTTATATGCACTTCCATGATGCAACCACAACTGATAAGTTCCAATCCCTTTCCTCTTGACTTGCTACCTTCTGAAGTTGAGAATGAATGGTGCTCTGAACTTGAAACACAAATCTCCCAAATGATTGTTGCCATGCATGGAAAAGACAATGATAATCTCACGACCATTACAACAACCTCTGTAAACACAGTTTCACCCCTTACTATGCATTCACTATCAAAATACCAGGGTGGGAATCCCCAAAACACTCTAACCTACAAATTCATGATCCTCAACCCAATTTTTCCAATTCAGAAAAAACAAACAACAACAAAAAACCAAAACATCCTCCATTTCCTAATCTGCCGAATCAAGCCCCTCGAGCTCTAGAAGAACCACTCAATCTCTTTCATCTAAGAGAGGCAATGCATTCTCCCTCCCTTCCAATAATTTTGTCAATGAATAAAAATTTAGCAACATGGAATATACGTGGAGCTCATAATAGTTTAAAGCTCGATCAAGCCAAAAAGTTAATTCAACTTCATGATCTTTGTCTGCTTGCACTGCTTGAAACCAAACTTAACTTATCTCTATCTTCCAAGGCTGCTATTTACATCAGTCCCAATTGGTCTATGCACCACAATTTAGAAGTTGCCTCCTATGACATAATATTAATTCTTTATGACCCATCTATAGTTACTCTAACCCCAATCCTTTTCTCCAGACAACACATACATTACCATGTCTGCTTTGTGCAACCTCCTTTATCCTTTTATCCAACTATTTTTTATGCTGATAGTTCTATTTTTTTCTAGAAGCAACTTCCTCTCTTCTTTGCCTCCTCTCAAACAATCCTCCCACCCATAGCTGGTTATGGGAAATTTCAACTGTTGTTTAGATCATGATGATAAACAAGGTGGTCTGCCACTACTTCCCAAGGACATTGCTCCTTTAAACATTGCCACCTCTGACTCTGACCTCAATTTTATTTCCAGATCAGATGCGAGATTCTCATGGAATAAACGAAGTAGGAGTGGTGTTCATACTTTCTCTAACATACATCATGACTTTTTAACCTCTCTTCCCTTTCTCAATGGCCATCCCTTTCTATTTTCCTACCGCACCCAATTTGATCTGACCATTTTCCTTTAATCCTCATTACTAGGCCCCTACTATTAAAGAAAAGAGAAGCTTTAAGTTCTACAATGTGTGCATCAAACATCCTCATTTTCATAATATTGTTTTACAAGCATGTTCTAATACGCATTATGGTAACCCTATGTACATGTTTTACAAGAAACTCAAAGATATAAAAGTGGCTTTAAGGCAGTGGGCATCAGGCATATTTGGTTCTAGATGTCATCTGTCTACTGGTCTTCAAGAACAACTCAAAAAAGCCCAAGACAACATGATGGAACACCTCAATAATGAAGAAGCAGCCCAAGAGGAGAGAAGGTTATTCCATGAACTTAACAGTGCATTGGAAATTGAAGCAAACATGAAAAGATAGCAGCTACATGAGAAGTGGAATGATGAGGGTGACAGAAATACTACCTTTTCAATGCAGCAATCAGAGTCAAACAAGCAAGGCACTATATACACAATATATGACGATGATGGCATCCTTCATTCTTCTCCCAATTATGTTGACAGCGAATTTGTGGAGCATTTTGCTGATCTTTTTGGTAACTCCAATGACTTCTCCCCTGAGTTGGACCTAATCTCTATTCTCGATCTACCTTTTATTAATCAATCTAAAGCCTTTGCCCTCACTAACAAAGTTTATGATGAGGAGATAAAAAGAAATTTATTTTCCATGAATCAACAATCTGCTGGTGGGCCTGATGGGTTTAATTTCTCCTTCTTCATAACCAATTGGAATGTTTTAGGGTCTGACTTCTGCCAAGCATTTCATAACTTCTTTGATAAACACAAACTTCTTGGTGAAGTAAATACTACCAACATAGCTCTCATTCCTAAGAACAACTCTCCAGCAAATGTTTCCTCATATAGACCAATATCCTACTGCAATGTTGTTTACAAATGCATCTCAAAAATACTTGCATCAAGACTTGTTAATGTCTTGCCTGTGCTTATCTCTGCCAACCAAGCAGCTTTTTTGCCTGGCCGAAGTATAATTGACAATATTTTTCTTGCTCAAGAATTATTGAAAGGGTATGGTAGATCTTTTTCCTCCCTTGCTGCTGTATTAAAACTTGACATCTCAAAAGCTTATGACAGTGTACAGTGGTCTTCTATTGTTAGAGTCATGGCTAAGATGGGGTTCTTAATGGTTTTTGTTGCTTGGCTTTACACTTGCATATCTACCCCATCATACTCAGTTATCATAAATGGAAGACTAGTTGGGTTTTTTAAGAGTAAACAAGGTATTCGACAGGGTGACCCTATATCTTCATACCTCTTCTTGTTGGTCATGGAAGTATTCACTAACATGTTAACATTGAGATACTTAAATAAGCAAGTCAAATACCACTCCAAATGTAGTTGGGTGCAATTATCATCCCTTATGTTTGTTGATGATGTGCTTTTGTTCGCCAAGCCTGATCACTCCTCCTTGAGTTGCATCGTTGATACCCTTGAAACTTTTTACAAAATGACTGGCCTAAAACTCAACCCTAAAAGATCAAGCCTATTGCTCACTGGTACTTCTGACTCTCATGCTTCTGGAGTGTATCATGCCACTGGATTCAAGAGTATGGAAGGTGACATGAAGTACTTGGGTCTCCCTCTAATCATAAAAAGAATCACTCTTGCCAACTGATTGCCGTTGTATAAAAAAATCACCGATTCCTTAAACTGCTGGACTAGTCGTCAACTTTCTCAAAGTGGTAGATTGGTTCTATTAAGTCAGTTAGCTTCTCTATGATGGAGTATTGGGCTTGCACTATGATTCTTCCTAGTAAACTGCTAAGAATGGTCAGGTCTGCCATGCTAAGATTTTTTTGGACCGGTACAATACACACGAAGAAACTCCTTCCATGTTCATTTTCCAGATTTGAAGCTCCTCTGAACAAGAGAGGATTAGGTATTATTAACATCAAATTATGGAACATAGTAGCCTTTAGCAATCAACTTAATGACTTATTGAACTAAAAAGACAGTTTATGGGTACACTGGGTATGGCACTACAACATTGGGAGGAAGGACTTTTGGAACATGGAAACTCCTCAACAAAGAAGTTGGACTTAGAGGATACTTTTAGGGTGCAAAACTGTGCTTTTGCCTCTTATATAAAATCAATTTATAGGCAGCAACACAATTAGTTTTTGACATGAGCCTTGGGTAGGTAAGGGGATTATACTTTCTAAAGTATTAACTCACTAGCAAATTGAACAAACTGGAATCCTTACCCACACAAAGGCAAATGATTATGTATATGATGGTCTTATGCATTTTCCTTATATTAGCAATAGGCAATCAGGATTGTGTGGGACAACATTCAGAGCAATTCCTACAGTGTTCTGGCCCCCCTGCAAACTACATTGAATAACAAGCCTCATTCAACAAGTCAGGTGTATCTGCACTTCTCTGGCAGTACTCATTTGCCTTTCTTTAAATGGTCTGGCATAATATGGAGAGATGAATCGTCCCCTAGAGAAAACTTAATGACATGGAAGGTGATCAGCACAGCTATGTTGACAAAAGATGTCATAAATGGTTATGGGTTGCCTTGTAGTAGAGTATGTGATTTCTGTCTTATGCATGAAGAGACTGTTGCTCATTTATTTTTGAATGCCCTGGTCTTTACCTGCTCTGGACGAGACCTATGTGTAAAGAGGTAGGCAAACTCCTACTATGGTATCTGCAATCAAATGGAAATTATGTTCAAAGCTACAAGATGGAAGACCGATAGATTGAGAGTGATAGCTATGCGCACCAAGATATATCTTGATATAATATGGAAGGAAAGGAATGCAATCATATTCGAAAATAAAAGAAAATCTATGTTGTGCCTTTGGAATGATATAAAAGCTAGAACACATATGCAATTGAAGAGATCACCCAAGATTCCTTTATCATATGCTCATGACTGGGCTTGATTCCTCTTTTATTTTATGTATGTTCTGTTTTTTCCCCAGTGTGTTGTGTGTTTGTTTTATTTTCCTTGAGTCAAAGCTTGTTTTGATTCAAGTTTATTTTATTATTTGTCACAATAAAATCCGGTAGGGGCTAAGACAACCTCGCTAACTTTGCTATAAAAAAATTAAAAATGATTTGAATATCATTAATTAATATTTAAAATATTTTTATTTGGTTATTAAAATCCATTATTTAAATATTTAAAAATTATTTAAATATTCATATACAAAGCGATTAATTTACGATTCGTTACACATTTAAAGAAAAAATTTCTAAATCATTTGAATACAATTTTTCAAAACGATTGCCACTCCATCCTAAAACAAATCAGGCCATATCTTACTATAATCAGGACTCGGTCTATGAGTTAATGTATATGATTGATCATAGTATTGTCAATTAACCTTAGATTTGGGTAATCTTTTCTTTTATTCTAAAACAACAACCTACCTGCAAGCGTATTTGTAAATTTTAGCTTTTAAGGCATATGGATAGTGACCCGTGATTTTGCAAAAGCCCTTCCTTGACCTTTGTTTGCTAAAGTTTATTTTTTCCAAAATCCTAAAGTGTTTAGGATTAAAGCATTTTTAATTTCTAGTTGCTAACTTAATTCCTAATTTATTTATAAACTTCCTGTCTTACTTACGTTTTATCGCTAGTTAAGTGTCCTTACGAGATCTCCTTATTTTGCATTATTTCTCAGTGTGTGTGGTGTGTATGTGTGTGTGTATATAGCAGTCTAATCCCATCCATAAATCAACACAGTGATAAAATAGGAACTTATCTCATACCATGTCGTATGCTTTTCCAATAACCTAGAGGAGATAATTAGCGATCACAAACAAAAAACCTTGAAAGAAAATTTTGTTGGAAGCTGCCATTTTATCATAATTGGTGTTAATGATGTTGTGGTCCTGACATTGCTTACCAAATTAAGAGGGATATTTCTAGTATGCTATTCAATTATGACTTAACTTAACTCCTTGACTTCTAAAAAATAAGGTTTATACATTACTTCAATCATTTCACTTGATTATGAGATAAATTGTGCATTCCTACACTGCAGTGGGTAAGAAACATAAACTATGCATATTTGGAATAACTCTTCAAAAACTTAACTTGGTGGAATAATTTTCCTACCGCCTATCTTGCCTTCTCTAATCTTGAGTTAACCAACATCCTTTATGTGGATTTGCTATCTTGTTAATCTCTTCTCTAACCATACTACAATCTTCTCTCAATCACGATCTCTTGATAGTATCCTCAAACTTTGGTATTTGCTTCCTCTGTATCCTTGATCCTTCATGTGAGTATAGCATAGGACTCACAAAACCGTACTTTGATACCATTTCCCATTCCTTTGAGGGTTCTTCTCATGACTTCCACACATCTCTAGTAAAATATTCCTAGGTTCATACCAACATTCTTTATATTCAATGGTGATTCCTTGTTGCTATCCTACGAGCATTTGTAGTTATTCTATTCCTAGCCTATACCTTTACCCCATCTTACCTAGGCAGTCATCCATATCTACTCCATATTAATAATTTGTTTGGTTTTTCATAACTCTTTTTAAAAAAAACTTCACGGTCATAAAGTACTTGATTACCAACTTTTATCTTTAAAAATATAATCTTAGAAAACTTTTTATCAAATTCAAAAATTGCTTGGTTTCCAAAAAGGAACCATGAAAATTTTCCCTTTTCTAATCAACTTTACCTTTTTAAAGACTTTCTACAATGGAAATTTACTTCTTTTAAAAGTGTGATTTATAAACCAAAAGCATCTATCATGTTTAAACTCAATTGTCATACCAATTTTTAATAACATTATCTATAACTTTAAATAATGAAAAGTGGAATAGACAAGGATTGCTTCCATCCTATTTTTTTACTACTCAAGCTATTTTCTCTTTCACCATTGACACAGATTTTAATAGCATTTGAGGGGGGTTTCTAAAAGATATGTGCAATCGCTGCATCTATCTAAGTGCCTATTTAAAAATATATGCATATTTACAACATATCCATGGAATTTATCCATTCCTATCCTATTCCTATCGCTCCTCTCCTATATTATTTCTAACTAGATTCCTAATCCTATTTTATATAAATTCCTAATGCTATTTCTATCTGTATTTATAATACTACTACTACTAAAATTTCTCCTACCTAAATTACATTCAAGTGGCTTACACTTCTCTAATAATATATTCCTCCTATCTTAGTTATTGGGCACTCTTACTCTTTTATTCTCTTTACCCCATTTTAATCAAGTACCATTTCCATTTATCCACCCCTTGCAAAAAGAATCTTAAAAACCTTCAAACTTACAGAAATAAGAAAAATCATTGAGCCAAACATACGCTCTATTTTCCAATCATTTCAAAAATGAAAAATCACTTTTTCAAAAACTTTTTAAACTAAAACCTTTTGACTCGACCAATGTAAACTAAAAATTTCCTTGCTTTTCTAAACAACAACTTCCCATGAATCCTTTAAAAAACCCATTCAAAAACGTTTTAAGGAATTTTCAAATATCTTTCTGCCAAATTCTTTCACATGGGGTTGAACAATGAAATGAACTTTAATCGTCCTTTCTTTTGGATTTCCTTATTTCTACTCCTTCTTAGCTCTTCTTCATAAAAAATTTGACTACCTTCTAGTGGTGATTAATATATACCTTCTTGCAGGAACATTCTATACTCATATTATACCTTAATTTAGGATGCTTTCAACATATAATTTCTTACATCCCATTTGTCTGGATGAAATGTGCATCTTCAATCGATAATCTATCGAAATCCACAAACATAAGGAAACTAAGACCCAACAAAGGAGTCAAACCATCCAGCCTTCGGGATTCTTCTATATGTCATGTTATTGCTCTTCTTGGTCAACGCTTTGTTGTATAGCCAACACTCCGTGAGGTAATCGAGTTAGGTGTATAAATTTAACTCTATTTATTGGCCCAACTCATAGTTGCCTCATCCATCCGTTTAAAATATGGCGCAACTACTTCTATAGTCGGAATTTATAGAGTTTGGAGTATAATATATATATAGGTAAAAATACAAATACGTTTTCTCAGCCTATCCTAATTTCTATGATCGCCTAACCTAAGCTCTGATACCAAATTAACAATCGCACCATAATGGGCCCGGATTTCGATTAAATCAAAACTCAAGTCATTAGAGTACGGATCGTTGGTTTTGGTTACCTGTAATGAACACAAGCATATCAAAGAGCAATCAGTATAAACTCGTAATGGATTGAAAAATATATAATAAAACATATGTACTGACTAAGACTACTACCTTAGAATCAACATTATTCCTTGGATGTCTAGTGCTTTTTCAGCGCCAAGCATGAATAAGAAGACTTCTCTATCTACAATTCCTGTCTTACTCTAATAGCGCATCTCTCTAAATCTATTCCTTGGGTTGTAATAAGGAGGGGAGGGGGTCAGAACAGCGTTCTGGTGATTAGAAAATTACATACTTTACACGTACGATTAATTTATCCCGATCAATTTCCATTTAAGTGTCATGTTTATTATTTTCGGCTAATCCGTTAAGTCCTATATGTGCACTATGATATGCCTAACCTCCTCCAAGGTATAATTATATATATATATATATGCCTATCCGTATTATGCTTAACATTTTCACTACCCAAATACCCTGGCCACTTAGTACTTCTTAAATAGGAAGAAGGCATACCCAATGGCCATTTAATACCTTAGTCCTCGAAGCGAGACCTCCGCAATGCAAACACTAGTCAGTTGATTCTAGCTACAGTAACCGATGATCCCTATATACAACTCTATAATTTATAATTTAATTATCATACTACTAACACATCTTAAAGACTTATCTAAGGGTTAACTAGCTCACCTCCGATAACAAATTTCTACCTACCCATTACGTTGAGGTTTGTGCATCTTCCATACGGATTCTAGAGAAGTAGGAGGCAAAATCCATCAGGGCATAACCTAAGTCTTTGTTATGCTCGCTCGGAACCACTGGTGGTTATAGCCTATATGCCAGACCTATTACTAAATACCGGTACAAAATACTAATATAGCCCAGCGATCTTCCACGGAAGACATCGCATTTTAGACTAACCTAAGTAAGTTAAGGAAAATTTCCCCTTTCGGTTACTTAATACCTCATTTTTGAAATGAAGTAGACTCTATTTCCTTAAAGGTACCAGGCCATTTAATACTTTAAATCCAAGGCGAACCCTTGGTATATTTATCCCTCGCTTATTCACAACGCATATTCCTTCCCCATGACTCCTATGGTTAGAGATGTCTCACACCAGTAGTAAGCATACACAACTGCTGATGGCCTCTAGGTGAAGGGCAGACTTCTGCTATGTAACTCTACTACCTCGCCTCACAACCCACTAAACCAAACCAAACACCTAAAGCCTAAGTGTTAGGCGAGGTCCACTAATTCATGCTTGTTCTAAATGTATAATTGAAGCTATATAATTTTCCACTATGAAAATTATATTTCCTTCTACGTATATATTTAACAGTATTAATTCTTACTTGTTCGCAACATAATTATTCCTATTTTATACACTTAGGCTTTGGTTTCCTCGTTTTCATCTTATGTTTAATAAATGTCCATTGTCTGTAATAATTGGTCATTAATGTTAAAATTGGATAGTCTCTCATATTGTTTATTTACCAGTTTCAAAATCTACTTATTATGCCTATTCAATTTCACCATAAGTGCCATATTAAATTCTCTAATCAGTCCTTATTTAATTCCTTTTACTCTTTATTAACTACAAATTATTGCCCATTAAATTTGTATTTCTTGTCCATAAATTTTGGAATTATTACTCCTTTCTTTTTCAACCTCCCAGTCTAATAATTATTACGTTATTAATAACTAATACAAATATCGTCGTAATTTTTTTAGCAAAACCCAACTTTGTCGTAAATTATGCTACGTGTATATATTTATATTTTTAACAGTTAAGTGCGATTACACGTATATGTATATTTTTCCTATTTTTAATTATTAACTACTAAGCTAGAGCATTCCTTTCCACGTTTTAATTTATAAGAGCTATTCTTTTAAAAAGGACTACCGTTATAACTTTTCATAAATTACCCAAAAATAAAGCTTTTGCTCCGTTTAAAATTATAAGGAATTATGTTTCTTCTTTTTATTGAAATAGATAGTGTAAACTACAAAGAAGAATATCCATACTTTACACATCTCTTTCCTTTTTGGCACATTTCTTGTTAACTTGAACAATGCACTTTTTATAATTAGATAATTTATTGAAATTACACGGAAATAGATATAATTAAATTATACCCGACTCCAAATACATTAAAATATAGAAATTCACTTTCCAAGTCAATTAAAGCAACCTAATTTACAACCCAATTATAGATCTGAAATAAACTCTACCACTTTACAAATATTCTTCAATAATTATTACTTGGGACTGAATTCAAATTTCCAATTTAGGTTGTACATAGTATTCCTATTCTAATTACATGTAACGACCCACTTTTTCATACGGTTTAAGCAGACAATAAACTACACATGTCCAACCCAAATTGAATGGAAAGACAAATAGTTATGGGAAAGAAAGAAGAAAGAAGAGAGAAGAGAAGAAGAAGAGGAAAAGAAACTAAAACAACATAGAATCTCATAGCGGAACGAATAACCTATAATATACAAAAATCTTTACACAAAGAAAAAAATGTAATATACATACACCAATCAGAGTACACTAACATATTTCAGCTTGGACAGTTATATCAGCATGTCCTTACAATTGCTGATAAATACAACCAACATATAACACATCGGAACAGACGAAATACGTAGACACGTCTTTGACCTCCAGCTCATCTCCTGAGCTCTAATGCATTCAAAGAAATCTATAAATATGCTTGGTCTGACCCGGACCTTAAAAGGGAAGAACAGCCAGATCGGTCTGGTAAACCAGCGTGAGAAAAAAAACACCCAATTGATTTGAAAGTTATCAATTTTTTTTTCAAAATAAAGGTATCTCGTAGGACCACACCGCACGTAAACACGGACGGGTTTTTACCTTACGTTAAACAAAACATTTTCTATAGAAAATCTAGTGATATTATAATAATGTATAGGGATCAAAGTAAAATATGAATATAGCTGAAATGCTTGCATCTCATGTTTCAGCATAGTTGGGCATAACTAAGTCCGTAAGGTGCTTATTGGATAATGGATTCCATACAATGACAGGGCTACTAGGGTACCACCCATCATGGTGCATCTTTAAATAAAATAACACCGAGGACCTCGCCAACATCCCTTATCAACACAGGACCGGTCTACCACTTGACTGGTAGTATCGAATATGATCACCCCTTTGTTAATGGGCCTCGAAGCATACAAATGAGTGATAATATCAACTCTAGATAGGGATGATCATACCATAATTGGAAGCGACCCACATAGCATTGTTGCATCTCCCTTTTTTAGTCATTCCTGTTTGATAAGGCTTGAGGCTACATTTTACCTTTCATATAGCACTTCCTACTTGGAATGCTAATACTGCCCCCCAAGAAACAATTCAATGCCAGCATTCATCCATACAAGTTGTCCAGGAGAAGGACAAACCGAAGGCACTACTTCTACTACATCCATTTGGAATCATCCTCAGGATTAGTAGCAAGCAGCCCTTGCACTTCAAAGAGTTCCGTCTTTAATTCCATCATCTTTAAGATATCTTCACTTCGAAACATTTGAGTTAGATCGAAGTGGTTTTCAGATAACATATCCAATCCCAGTCTATTTGAAACAGCATTCGATAGTTTTTGGAAAACTCAACCTCGGTTCTTTAGGAAATAAACAGTCAAAGATAAAAGCGGAGATCAAATCCTAACCGTTAGTGGACGGATTTCCTTATCATTTGTCCTAGGAGAATGAAACGAGATTCATACGCACAGCATAGCATCATCGAAGATGACCGTGCCATATAACTTACGCGTTTCTCCTAGATATTTCCAAAGTTACGTTTTGGGTCCATATTTTATAGTCTGCTATTCAACTATCAACAAACACACATCCAAATCAAGTATATAATTCCATAGGGAAAACCAACATTGGTTAAGTACATAAGCAACTACTAACCTCTTTTAATTAATCTTTTAATTAACTAAAATCATCTTGTAAATATTTGTATAAAAATACTTTTACAAAGATATATTCACAAATCCATATATTTTCAATACTTGGAAAATATCTATATACTTATCTTAACGGCATAAGTATATTCACAAAACTGAGAAAGATTGCCTTTTTATACAATTCTAAAATCATATATAAATTCCTTTATAAATCTCTAAAACCATTTATAAACTATTTATAAATCTCTAAACATTTATAAACCCTTGTTATACATTTCTAAAAATTATTTATAAACCCTTTATAAATCTCTAAACATTTATAACTATAAAAAATCTCTAAAACCATTTATAAACTCTTTATAAATTATTTCTCAAGTCTTTTATAAACTCTATATAAATCCATAAAACTCAAGTCCATTTACAAAATCCTATTTACAGGTCTCGAAAACATTTATAAATAAATAAAAATCATTCACTTAAAAACACTATTATATAATAATAATTATTACAATAAACATTATAAATAATAAATATTAGCTTCAAAACATCTTAAACTAATAATTAATAATTTCAAAACATTATTAAATAAACAATAATAATAAATCTTTACAATTATTATAAATAATAATAATTAATTTCCAAACATTATTAATAAATCTTTATTATTAATTCCAAGCCATATTAAATATTTAAATAATTAACTTTTCAAAATATTAAAATATTTATAAAAAACCTTAAAACGACATTAAACATAAATAAATAATCTTAAAACTAATATTAAATATATATAAATAACTTAGAAAAGGAAGATAAAAAGGTTGGAGTAAAATAGAAGTTAAATCCTTTAAAACAAAATATTTCTGAAACCCAATTTCAGATTCAAATAATATCTTGTGTCAAAAACCAACTCCAACTTGAATGGTGATTTAAGTATTTTTAAAATACTAATTCGAGGCCAATAGCTATCCAACATTTAACCAATATCGATATCGATTTTCTATCACTAATGCGTTTTAAGTTTTGAACATATAACAATGCCATAATCAATAGAGCCAACAATCAGGTGTTATCCAATAATTCATATGACGAGAATATTATTGAAATTAAAATCAACAATGGCGAGGAATCCCGTGGGATCCGTCCAACCTATCCCCCTGCATCACAACTCATATATAATCAACACACACACACACACACATATATATATATATATATAATTCAATTGTGGTGAGGAATCCTGTTTGATCCCTCTAACATTTTCTGCATCACAAACAGTATATGATCATATAATATGGGTCATCCGCTACTACGCGGGTATATATAAAGGGTCATCAGCTCCAGGGACGAAAATAAAACCTAACCAACTGATAAAACAGTAAATCATCCAAACATCCAATCACCAATTTTTATCAACTATATAACATTACTGGTTAGCCAAAAGTTGAGTTTAACTCACCGAAATTCCAGTTGTCGTTTGCGCATTCTAGTTTCGTTTAAATTCAAACGACGTTCGAATTCAGCATCAAATTCAGCAAGCTCAAATCTTTCCCAATCCACTCCCATTACATAGTATTCGTCGTTACAAATGTAATGCAAAAATCGGTGTTCAAATCCAACCTAGTATGAGTTTAATATTTAATTTACAAATTTCTAGAATTAAATAATAAAATAATACAACTTAATCCCATCAATAAGGTTAATTAATCACCTCTGAACACACTTCAGCCTAATCCACCTCGTCTAATCAATTTCTCATCTTCGCACTTCAGGTACAAACTAACCAACCTCGTTCATCTCCCTCCAGCCTCCACCATATGCCACCAGAGATCACTGCACCACTTCCACCAAACCCCCAGACTTTGACAAACCCAACGATGTCAGCACGACCACCTAACTCCGCCTCTTCTGCCATGAATTTCCATAAAGCCATCTTCGACATTTTCCTATTTCCCCGTTACCTCTGACCTCGTCGCGCTGCCGCACCCACACAGCAGCACCCCTTCGTTACCACTGTCCTAACCAAACCACCCTCGTCCTCCAACTCCACTGAAATTCTCGTCCCGAGGTCAAGATTTACTTCACCGTTCATCTAAAAACTGACACCACCATGCCATGCCAAAGCCCATCTCCATTGTACAAAATACTCCACTTCCCCTGTAACAACCCGGAATTTTCGAACCCGAAAATTCCAGATAGTTAGAAGAAAAAGAAAGAGATAGAAGAAAGAAACAGAAAGAAGAAAGGAGAACAGAGAACACAACATCTCACATTCGCAGCGGATTAAATATAATAACAAATAATTATATCAGTTATCCAAAAAAAACTGTAATTATTACTTTACATTTAATACATCAGAGTTACAATCATTTATACATGAACTGGACAGTTATACAACTTGTTCCAGACTACAATCTATACAGACTACACAGTCTCAAATATATAGCGGAATACTCCATACGTTCCTGCCATCCAGCTTGCCACCTGAGCTCTAGAACGTCCTAACCTGAAAATCTGTAATACTCGGTCTGACCCGAGCATTACATCAAAGTAACACCCGGGTCAGGCTGGAAACCAGCGTGAGTAAACCCATCTAACAAGAAATCCCAATCTATAGAGCTTATTTAAAACCCGGGGTAACTCGTACATTATTACAAGTAAACAACTTATATAGTCAACACTTATTTTCACAAACAATATCTAAGTATCCAACTTATTTTAAATGGTCCATTTTATCCCAAACCAGCCTATTGGTTTCACATATCAATCTATAAAGAATTTAGATGATTCAAATCGAAGTGGTTTCGGGTATTTACTGATACCTGACTCCGGTCTCTTCGAATCCAATGTCATCTTTATCTAAGTTGTCAAAATGAACACATATCAAATTTAAATACAGGGTATCATATTCACACAACAATTCATTATCGATAGATAACCCACAATATTACTGTTCAACCCATCATATCATATCATAGTACATCACAATTCATATATCAGAGATATTCAGACAACCAAGGTATTCAATTCAGGTTTATCATCTATAGGCAAGATTAATAGTCAAACCATTCTCAATTAATCTAATTTAATCACCTAATATAAATTAAATTAATTATCTTAAATCTTGCTTAATTATAAACCACTCTTTAAATTAATTACATTGATTAATTAACCTTAATTAGTCTCATTAATTACGTTAATTAATTATTCTTAATTAATTTCATTAATTAATCAACTTATAATCACTTTACCTTTCTTTAATTAATTAATTAATTTCACTAAGCCATTACTCCGTAATTTCTTCTATTAATAATCCTCAAATCACTTCCATTAAGTAATTACCCCCAAATTACCTTTATTAATTTCCCATTAATTAATCACATTCATTAATTAATTTATAACATTAATTAATCATATTTATTAATTAACCTTAATTAATTACATTAGTTAATTAACTCTAATTTAATCACATTAATTACTTTTCTAAGTAATTAATTCTTAATTACTTTCCTTAATTACTTACCTTTAATTACTTTCATCAAGTAATTATCTAATTAATTAACCTCTAATTATAAATTAGTTAATCTTATTTCTTAATTAATTAATCTAGTAATTATCCATTATTTACTCACTAAGTAATTACACTTCATTAATTACATTAAGTAATTATACTTAACCATCCTTAAGTAATTCTCTATAATTAACTAAACTTAATTAATTAACTAAAATTAACCACATTAACTTAATTAATTATGCTGAGTAATTGATTCCTTTAAATTACTTCATCAAGTAATTACCTTTAATAATTCTTTTAATTAAGTAATTAACCTCTTAATTACTTATTACTTAATTATTCCTTAATTAATTTATCTTGATTTATTTATCCTCAATTTAAGAAATCAATTACACTTAACTAATTACACAAATTAATTTATCTTAATTAAATTACTTATCTTACCTATTTTTTTTTTAATTACTACGCTGAGTAATCATTTTAGTTTTAAACCTAAAAATTAAAATGCTGGAAACAAATCTTTTCTGGGCAATCAACAAATTTCCGAGATAGACTCGAGACAACCCTCGCGCAGACTCAAAGCAACCAAAAACAAAACCTTCCCGCTTCGACACTCCGAGTTGAACACGTGAAAAAAACACGAAACACTCCAGGTCAACATCTCCTTTCCCAAACCCGTACATTCTGATGCACGCGATGTCACCGTGTACGTGCACGGCAACCCCAGCCTTCTCCGATCATCATTCAGGCCTTCAACAAGTCGACGTCGAACTCGACTTCTTCCTCAACCACCCAGAAATGAAGATCGAATCGAAAAACGAAATAGAGCTAAGCGCCTTCCACCTGGAACAAACAGTTCATCCAAGAACCTCCTCGAACCGCCGCCTCGATTCACCAGAAGTCACGACACCCTGTCCAGAGCTTTGCCAACAACCAACGCTCCTATTCCACCTACTCTGACCACGTCCGATACACCATTGACGTCACGACGAACCCACGAACATAGTCGACCCATCCAGGCCCTTAAACCCTACCATCACCTAACTATGCCACCACAGTGAATGATAATATCTCCAACCATTTTTGCCGACATCGCCCACCTCCCAACTAGCTTCCATCACGACCCCGAGAATCCTAACCTTGTCGACCACCAGTAATAGCCCAAAACCCATTATTTGATCAATTTCGAATTACTCTCACAATCCCAATCTAAAATTTTTGATTTAACCTTTAAAAATCATGTTTCTAGCCGGGGATTCAGATTATATAAATAAAACAATGTATTGTGATGATTGAAATTTACATGTTTTAATTTTTCCACTGTTCATTCTAGATTCCCAGATAGTTTTCAAAACTTAAATTTCTTAAATATATTTTTAAAACTTAGATTATGTATAAACACACATATCTTATTCGAATCTCTCAGCCTAAAGGAGATTACAAGAGGAGATTTGAATTTGTTTTTCCTAAATCTTAAACCTGTAAAGAAGAACAGAGGGTATATCTATACATACAGTCATGCACACTCAACAAATTCATTTTTGCATACATGCAGCATAATTTACCTTCATGCAAACAACTATCACAACATTATTTCATATATTTATCACATGCAACAAGATAAACAGATTTTAGCTATAAAAAGTATAGTTTACTCACCTGTAAATGAATGAGCAGAGCCTTTCAAAAAAAACTGAGATGTTCTTGCTTTAAATTTGAGAAGTTTGAAAACTTAAACTTGAACAGCTTGGATCTGGAACTTGAATTCTTAGTTTAGATTTGAGTTGCTGATTCTTGAAAAACTTGAATCTTGTAGAAGACTTTGAAACTGATTTGCTAAGTGTTTGATTTGCTTGAATTCTAGATTTTGTTTTGGAAATGTTTTCAGGTTTGGTATTATTATTTTTTCTCTGTTTTGAAACGTGGCTGCAGTTTGATTTTTAAGAAAAAATGTGATAGAAAAAGTGAATGAAGAATAAGAAGTGGTGCTTTATAGATTTAAATTTTGATTTATTCAAATTAAAGAAATAAAATAAAAATGTGACACTTGTCACTAAACTCATTTAATAATTTAACACATGTTATTTAGAGGTGTTTATATGTTAACACATATATCTTTCATGCAAAATTAAATTTTTTTATTTATTAAATAAAGCTTTTATAATTTATTTTCCTAATAACTAAATACATATTTTAATTATATAAATGAAAATCTTTTTAAAGAAATAGAATAAGACAAACTATATTTATACAAAAATCATTTATACATACCTTTAAATCCAAAATATATATATTAAGATATATATATATATATCATCTCTTTGAAATCCAAATATAAGTTCAAACCAATTTTTAAATAAAATTTTAAAATCAATCTTAAAATTAATTTGATATATATATTTAAACAAACCCAAATTCAATTTGTAATAATTATTCTATTTAATATATATATATACACAACACATTATTATTATTAGTTTGAAATTAACAATTTTGCCAAATTTTAAATAATTTATACCGGAGATTATCACATTTAAATTTGTTAAATTTATAAATCAGTATATATTTTTTTTAAGTTAAATCAGATAACTATCCAATTATCTGATGCCCGAAAATCCGGGATATCACATTCCTCCCCCCTTTAAATCTTTTCGTCCTCGAAAAGGAACGAAACCAGAATTTATTCAATTCTTAAAATCTGATAAATTTTTCTTTTATCAAATTTAAAACACTTTTTAAAATCCTTATAATATTATAAAATAGTTTTATAAAAATAATTTTTATAACTCGATGTTTCAACAAATCCATCCTTGTTCTCATAGAAATTCGGTCATACGTTGATCAGGCGTACGACTGAAAATCTATAAGTACTCGGTAAACCCGTTTTCAACACCCAGTGAAAATATTCGGAAAATAATTTTATTGAAAATATAGAAAACAATTTTGAAAATAGAGGAAATATCTTTGGTGAGAATGCTCTGGAAATCATCACCCCCATCCATGGTCACAGTTACATCACGGGTTACGTTGCCATCGCAGCAAAAGTCCATGTAACTGATGACAGCATGGAACCCACAACAGATCGCAGTTACATTCCTGGGTTACGTTGCCGTCGCAGCAAAAGTCCATGTAACTGTTGTCTCTCAGCGGCACACACGATTTCGCTGTCAAAATGAAACTTCTCCCACATAGGTCGCAGTCTACCGATATAAAATCAAACGCAGACTGTTGGCTCTCAGCGGCACAAACGACTTTCGCTATGTTACCATAGTGTCACAGTCTACCGATATAAAATCAAACGTAGACAGTTGGCTCTCAGCGGCACACATGACTTCCGCTATGGTCTGCAGTAGATCGCAGTGACATCGAGTTAAATTGTTGTTACAGCATAACTCAAATGCCTCTGTGGGCACCAGCCCCTCGACTTTCGCTACACAAATAATCCTCAGGAACTAGTTTTGTCCGGACTCCTCACAGGATCAACTTTAGAATCCCCCCTTGGGGTTCAAGGCAGTACCACCTAGTGGCACTCCTGAGAAGTTCATTTTAAGGGAGCGCCTTTTTCCCCAGAGCTATTCTCAAAACACTTTATACTATATACTTATAGTATCTTCAAATCATACCCTTTATGATTTATCAAAATCTCCTTTACACAAAATCGATTACCAAAATCGATAATTCTCAAACTAGGCTTTCCAAAATCCAAAATTGATTTTCCCAAAAATCAAAAGCCCTTTCCAAAATCCATAGGTTCCCAAAACCTTTTCCAAAATCATTCTCATAAGATCCTTTATATATATAGATATAGATATATATAACTTTGAAAATCTTTGGATCATTTCAAACTTGTATAAAACCTCTTTTATACTTCAAATATTTCAAAACCCTTTTTATTCTGGCTAAATTTAATAAGGGAAGTTTATCATATTACAAAATATAACTTTATTTATTGTCAAATCAAATATTCAAGTTTGATTTCTTTATAAAGTTATTTACCATTTACTTACCTCCATAAAGTAAATTTCAACCAAAGAAATACCCAATTCCATTATATTTCACATAATATATCTTTCATTTTCGAAAACATTTCAAATTTCTTATCCTCAAATTTTAAATGCCAATTTCATTCAAACCCGTACGATGTACACATATCATCCGTACACAATATCAATCTGATCGCTCAATCGATCACACAATTTCACTTCCGAACTAGTATCGTCCACCCGACTTCCTAGTGCGGACTCAGATCTGGTTTCTTGATTAGAAACCGTCATTCTCCTTGCATAGTCACAACTATGATAGAGAATATCCAGAACCAATCAACAATCCATATCTAGGTTCGCCGTCGAAAATCGAGCGAAAAATCCTAACTCGAATCGATAATACTATCTCGAAATTCTGTGTTCGAATCTGGATCAAATCACTATGCGAATAGAATAATATACGTATATCCTACGTATTTATCTTTATTGGTTATTAGCCAAATCAATTTACTTTTCTATTCACACTTCCTTTAATTCCATTCCCTTATTCTCAATTTCTTCCATTTCCAATTGAGTTATTACTTCAATTACAAACAGTTTGAACTCTGACCTTTTTAAATTTAAAAAAAAATAGCTTGAAAAAGTTTAAAATAGATAAGTAGTTGAAAAATAGTTATTAGTTTATAAAATAGCTGTAAAATAGTTAAGTAGGTATAAAATAGTTAGATAATTGCAAAATAGTTTTTAAAATAGTGATTAGATATAAATAACTGAAAAATAGTAATTAGTTTATAAGATAGTTTTCAAAATAGTTAAATAGTTCTAAAATAATTGTAAAATAAGTATAGGATAGTTTGTGGTTTAAGAAGAAAGATTGTATAGTAAAGGGTTTGGAAAAATATATTTGTATTAAAACAATTTATTTTGAAAATAATCCAGAGCCAAACTGTCAATTCTTATCAATTCAATTCAAATTTCCACCTCCATTTAAATTAACTCAATTGCAATTTAAATAACTTCAATTTCCATTGAAATTGATTTAACCTCAATTCAAGTTGAATTAATCCTCAATTTCTTTCCTAATTCAAATCAAATTCAATTTGAACTACTTCTATTCAAATTTCAACTTAAAACCATCTCGAATTATATAAATTCGAGTTAAATATTTTAAATGTTGATTTAATCCTTTAAATTAAATTAACCTGTACTTTTTAAATCAAATCAACCTTAATTTTTTTTTTATTTAACAACTTAAATCTTTAAACCATTTAATTCTGAACCCAAATTCCAAAATTCCATTTTAAAATTATCTTTACTTAACTTATTATAAAGTTCAAATAAGAATTTAAAAACAATTAAATTTCAGATTATAATTTATTATCCATTTTCAATTTCCAAATCTCAAACCCATTTTGAGATCACTCATAACTCCCATTTTAATCAACCATTTAACTTCCCAAGTTAAATTTTAATTTCATCTTGAAATTTCTAATTCAAGTTGTTCATTCTAAACTCATTTAACTTTCCTTAAGTTAAATTCAATTTATCTTTACCCAAATTGAATTCCCATTAAAATTTTAAACTTCTTATTAAAAATCTTCCCACTTAAGTTTAAAAACTTATTCACTTTGGGTTTTCACATCACATTCCAAGGAAAAATTTAAAACTCAATACTTAGAGTTTATTTCAAATCATCTTTAATATAATGTATATCCTCATTTATACATATTTATTTCCTTTACACACCAAGTTATACCTTAAAATTTTAAACCACCTTTGTTTTAATTTAAAACAAATTCCTTTAAAATAATTTCAAGTTTTCTGGATTTAGATTTAAAATTTCACAATTTTAAATTATCTTCAATTCCAATTTACAAGTTATACACACTTAAATGTTTACTTCCCTAAACATTTCATTTTGCTAAATCATTAACAACATTCATTATTAAACACAATTACCATTTATGATAATAACCAAGATTATCATATTTGGAAACCAATTCATTATTACCTTTATTCTTGATAACATTTCTACAAATTCAAGATTTTAATTTTAGTTTGAATTCATTTCAAACTTATCTTTATTCAATTTTAATTTGGCTTTATTTCTATTACCACTTAATTTAATTCGAATATTTTAACAACCAATTACCTTAATATTTATTAGAAAGAAATATCATTTTATATATCAAAATATATTCTTATATAAAATCATTTAAAATCCTTATATAAGAAAATAACAATTACGCTCTCATATATATATATATACACTCAACTCGTTCTAGGGTACCATTGACCCTATCCTTAACGAGTAATCTCAACAGAGCCAAGGTTCTTGCTTAACCTTCAGCTCTGATACCAAGTGTAACAACCCGGAATTTTCGAACCCGAAAATTCCAGATAGTTAGAAGAAAAAGAAAGAGATAGAAGAAAGAAACAGAAAGAAGAAAGGAGAACAGAGAACACAACATCTCACATTCGCAGCGGATTAAATATAATAACAAATAATTATATCAGTTATCCAAAAAAAACTGTAATTATTACTTTACATTTAATACATCAGAGTTACAATCATTTATACATGAACTGGACAGTTATACAACTTGTTCCAGACTACAATCTATACAGACTACACAGTCTCAAATATACAGCGGAATACTCCATACGTTCCTGCCATCCAGCTTGCCACCTGAGCTCTAGAACGTCCTAACCTGAAAATCTGTAATACTCGGTCTGACCCAAGCATTACATCAAAGTAACACCCGGGTCAGGCTGGAAACCAGCGTGAGTAAACCCATCTAACAAGAAATCCCAATCTATAGAACTTATTTAAAACCCGGGGTAACTCGTACATTATTACAAGTAAACAACTTATATAGTCAACACTTATTTTCACAAACAATATCTAAGTATCCAACTTATTTTAAATGGTCCATTTTATCCCAAACCAGCCTATTGGTTTCACATATCAATCTATAAAGAATTTAGATGATTCAAATCGAAGTGGTTTCGGGTATTTACTGATACCCGACTCCGGTCTCTTCGAATCCAATGTCATCTTTATCTAAGTTGTCAAAATGAACACATATCAAATTTAAATACAGGGTATCATATTCACACAACAATTCATTATCGATAGATAACCCACAATATTACTGTTCAACCCATCATATCATATCATAGTACATCACAATTCATATATCAGAGATATTCAGACAACCAAGGTATTCAATTCAGGTTTATCATCTATAGGCAAGATTAATAGTCAAACCATTCTCAATTAATCTAATTTAATCACATTAATTACTTTTCTAAGTAATTAATTCTTAATTACTTTCCTTAATTACTTACCTTTAATTACTTTCATCAAGTAATTATCTAATTAATTAACCTCTAATTATAAATTAGTTAATCTTATTTCTTAATTAATTAATCTAGTAATTATCCATTATTTACTCACTAAGTAATTACACTTCATTAATTACATTAAGTAATTATACTTAACCATCCTTAAGTAATTCTCTATAATTAACTAAACTTAATTAATTAACTAAAATTAACCACATTAACTTAATTAATTATGCTGAGTAATTGATTCCTTTAAATTACTTCATCAAGTAATTACCTTTAATAATTCTTTTAATTAAGTAATTAACCTATTAATTACTTATTACTTAATTATTCCTTAATTAATTTATCTTGATTTATTTATCCTCAATTTAAGAAATCAATTACACTTAACTAATTACACAAATTAATTTATCTTAATTAAATTACTTATCTTACCTATTTTTTTTTTTTAATTACTATGCTGAGTAATCATTTTAGTTTTAAACCTAAAAATTAAAATGCTGGAAACAAATCTTTTCTGGGCAATCAACAAATTTCCGAGATAGACTCGAGACAACCCTCGCGCAGACTCGAAGCAACCAAAAACAAAACCTTCCCGCTTCGACACTCCGAGTTGAACACGTGAAAAAAACACGAAACACTCCAGGTCAACATCTCCTTTCCCAAACCCGTACATTCTGATGCACGCGATGTCACCGTGTACGTGCACGGCAACCCCAGCCTTCTCCGATCATCATTCAGGCCTTCAACAAGTCGACGTCGAACTCGACTTCTTCCTCAACCACCCAGAAATGAAGATCGAATCGAAAAACAAAATAGAGCTAAGCGCCTTCCACCTGGAACAAACAGTTCATCCAAGAACCTCCTCGAACCGCCGCCTCGATTCACCAGAAGTCACGACACCCTGTCCAGAGCTTCGCCAACAACCAACGCTCCTATTCCACCTACTCTGACCACGTCCGATACACCATTGACGTCACGACGAACCCACGAACATAGTCGACCCATCCAGGCCCTTAAACCCTACCATCACCTAACTATGCCACCACAGTGAATGATAATATCTCCAACCATTTTTGCCGACATCGCCCACCTCCCAACTAGCTTCCATCACGACCCCGAGAATCCTAACCTTGCCGACCACCAGTAATAGCCCAAAACCCATTATTTGATCAATTTCGAATTACTCTCACAATCCCAATCTAAAATTTTTGATTTAACCTTTAAAAATCATGTTTCTAGCCGGGGATTCAGATTATATAAATAAAACAATGTATTGTGATGATTGAAATTTACATGTTTTAATTTTTCCACTGTTCATTCTAGATTCCCAGATAGTTTTCAAAACTTAAATTTCTTAAATATATTTTTAAAACTTAGATTATGTATAAACACACATATCTTATTCGAATCTCTCAGCCTAAAGGAGATTACAAGAGGAGATTTGAATTTGTTTTTCCTAAATCTTAAACCTGTAAAGAAGAACAGAGGGTATATCTATACATACAGTCATGCACACTCAACAAATTCATTTTTGCATACATGCAGCATAATTTACCTTCATGCAAACAACTATCACAACATTATTTCATATATTTATCACATGCAACAAGATAAACAGATTTTAGCTATAAAAAGTATAGTTTACTCACCTGTAAATGAATGAGCAGAGCCTTTCAAAAAAAACTGAGATGTTCTTGCTTTAAATTTGAGAAGTTTGAAAACTTAAACTTGAACAGCTTGGATCTGGAACTTGAATTCTTAGTTTAGATTTGAGTTGCTGATTCTTGAAAAACTTGAATCTTGTAGAAGACTTTGAAACTGATTTGCTAAGTGTTTGATTTTCTTGAATTCTAGATTTTGTTTTGGAAATGTTTTCAGGTTTGGTATTATTATTTTTTCTCTGTTTTGAAACGTGGCTGCAGTTTGATTTTTAAGAAAAAATGTGATAGAAAAAGTGAATGAAGAATAAGAAGTGGTGCTTTATAGATTTAAATTTTGATTTATTAAAATTAAAGAAATAAAATAAAAATGTGACACTTGTCACTAAACTCATTTAATAATTTAACACATGTTATTTAGAGGTGTTTATATGTTAACACATATATCTTTCATGCAAAATTAAATTTTTTTATTTATTAAATAAAGCTTTTATAATTTATTTTCCTAATAACTAAATACATATTTTAATTATATAAATGAAAATCTTTTTAAAGAAATAGAATAAGACAAACTATATTTATACAAAAATCATTTATACATACCTTTAAATCCAAAATATATATTAAGATATATATATATATATATATATCATCTCTTTGAAATCCAAATATAAGTTCAAACCAATTTTTAAATAAAATTTTAAAATCAATCTTAAAATTAATTTGATATATATATTTAAACAAACCCAAATTCAATTTGTAATAATTATTCTATTTAATATATATATATACACAACACATTATTATTATTAGTTTGAAATTAACAATTTTGCCAAATTTTAAATAATTTATACCGGAGATTATCACATTTAAATTTGTTAAATTTATAAATCAGTATATTTTTTTTAAGTTAAATCAGATAACTATCCAATTATCTGATGCCCGAAAATCCGGGATATCACATCCCCCGCCGATCATCTTCCTAGTTGGTGACTTTGCCTGATAACGTCGATAATGGCTCCGATAATTATAGGCCGTACGATTTGGTGAAGAGCATATTTGGAAAGTCAGGAACAGAATTCTCATTTGGGTCGTGTATAAAAAGAGAGAGGGGGATGGGATAAGAATGTGCTGGGTATGGGCCAAATAGATGAAGTATGGGCTAGGAATAGTAAATAGTGATGGCCTATTATTTTAATCTAAAAATATCAGTTCTAAGGACCCAAAATCTCAAACTCCAGTCGAGGCGTGTCGACTGACATTCTATACTAAATATCCATCTTCCAAACACAATAGAGCTAGTATTGGGGCCTAATTCCATCGTATACAAAGTTAGCTTTCTAAAACCAAATTATATTATATTAAACTCCTATAATTCATCACTATGTGTTTCGAGCTCCCATGACCAAACGATACGTCTAATTGTTACAAAATTCAACTGCATATAACAATTCATTTTTAAGGTTCCAATGGCACTAGTTTTGTCAAAATCCGAGATAGTGCCCCGGAATGATATTTTCACATGTTAAATAAAACAAATTATTATTAAAACCATTTTAAATCACTTTTAGTTTCTAAATTAAATTTTTAGTATTATCATTCTTATTTAAAATAAATTTAAATAAGATTTCCAAATCATTTTTATTTACATTGAATCTAAGATTCAGTTATTTAAATATTCCAATTATTTAAATTCACTATTCAGATAAATCCCAATATTTGAAATTTAAGCTATTTGACTATAAAGATAATAATTTAATATTTAGAATCAATTAAATATTTCAAAATCAAAAGTCTAAAATTCTAGGTCATTACATTACCTATTTTATATAATATATAGGCGATAGTCCTATATTTTTATTTTAAGCGTATAACTCATCAGCTCTTATACATACATAATATTAAAATAAATTCTATGATATAAATTTCAATGTTATAAATAAATTATATAATCTCCTACTTACCTTTCTACCTTTCTAAATCTTCCAAATTTGAATCTATTTCTTTATTGACTCCTTTTCCATTCTAATCCAAAAGGATACTTATAATAGGGTATATACATACTATTAGAATTACATATCTGAGAAGAGATTTGAGATTAAGGGGAATATAGATTTATAATTACAAAATCCTACCTTTTTCATTCGCAATGTCGATTCGCTTCTTCTCTTCTTTTCTTTTATTTTTCGTCTCTTCTCCGATTTTTTGTGTGTGTGTGTATGTATATAATATTTTACTATTTTTAGAAATAGTGGAGAATCGAAAATGGTAGAGCTTCGCAGCTTGAATTAGAAAATATGAGAAGAGAAGTGATGGCTTAGGCCTGTATTTATAAACGCTCAAATCAACCATAACCATTAGATTAATTAACTAAATATGGGCCGTTTGGCCAAGGCTAAAATCCTAGCTGCCACATGAAGACCAGTCGATCGCTTCCTTATAGGCTGTCAACCGTTAGCAGTCAACCGACCCAAGGAGGGGGTCGATTGGTGGTGTCTGTATTTAATTATAATTTATTTCCTATGTCTTTTTTAATTATTATTGCTCCAAAAACTTCAAATGCTAATAACTTCATCGTTTGAGCATCGATCACGAAACTCCAAATATTAAAGTTGCTTAGAAAATCGTCATGAATGCAATGTTGCAAGTTTTATGGAAAAATTCTATCGTTTGCTGATTTTCCATTTTTGGAGCCTTATTAATTATTGTTAATTTTACGGGGTGTTAGAGCCTAACCAAATCTCACCTGATATAACCTTTCCTAACCGATTCTCTGGAGCACTTCTGGATAGCAAAGAATCATCTCAACCTTACCAATAACCTTCAAACATCCATTCCACCATCCAACAATGAGTTGTGGCAGACAAATCTTGAGATTCACGACATTAAAGCTTTGTCTATTACAGATCTAACAACTCATGGATATTGTAACCAATCCACAGAGTTCCAACAAGCATTGGAGCTTGGAGCATCATCACTTAGCCAAAGGACTAAGAAAAGAATGCAAGAAGGTTAGGAGATAGCAGGAGAAGAAACAAGGAGAAAAGAAAAATTTTGGCGACGAACAAGTGTTGGTCCAGTAGTTAACATACCGAACTCAAATTCTTGTCTAGTATTAGACCTACCGGATCGAATTCCTTATCCAACATTCCTAATAGAGCCACACACCACTTACTGGACTGAATGTCAACCATCGAAAAAATAGAATCCCAGTATACCTAACGGAGCTCAGCTGCCGACCAAGGATTTGCCAAGCAGCCATATCCGAACTGTGCATGACATATATGGAAATAAGCTATTTTGGTGGAACAGATGGCTTAGCTCCTGTATATCTTCACTCCTATAAATACCCAAGAAACAGTATTGGCAGACAAGTTAAAGATGGATAAATCTACCGAATAGATATGGCCAAACAGACTTCTCGGAGCTATATCTTATCATTGTATTCTATACATTAAGCATTGCACAAAGATCTATAAGAAGGATAATAAAAATGGACAATGGACGTAGGCACATTCTGGACGATCCACTATAAATCTTTGTGTCATTTACTTCACTGTAATTTACTTTTTGCATACCATATTTGTGATATGCTCTCTAAAAATCAATCATAATACAAATACAGCAACTGTGTTATACACCATGTATTCGTAGTTCTACAACAAACAACTTGGAGGTGTTTTTTCCTCTTTTGAGAAAATTATTATGAATTGAAGTATTAATTTAAGAATACTATGAATATATCTTTAATATATATTCATGAATATATCTTTCTTGCTAATATATCATGTACTATGTGAATGTAATTCAGTTTAACTATAAACTATACATCTTAAGTTCTATGTGAATATTCAATTCCACATGATTCATGATTTATATTAGCAAGCAAGATATTCATGAATGTATCCTAAACTATTATCATTATGAATACAATGAACTATTTATAGGTTTAGTAATGCAACTACTACATGATATATTCATGCCTTCATTACATTATATTAGAGGTATCGATAATTAAGAACTTCTAAAACTGAGCTACCGAAACATTATTTCTCTTACTATCGGTCACCATAGCTCAAGTTGTAACGATCCACCTTTTCGACCATCGAAAGTCGACACTGAATACTTCCATGGTATTCAAACGCCAAACATCCAATCGTCGGAAAGGTAGATTGTTAGGGTAAAATAAAACGAAAAAAAGAGAAGAGGGAAATCAGAATCTCATAGTGGAATTGAAAACATATAATATAAGAAAGACGGTAAAAACCGTCGCTCCAAAATACAGAGTAGACCAGAGTTAAAAACAAACCTTATCTGCTGGACATTTATAAAATTCTGACATTACAATTGCTGATAGGCATACAATATAATACAGCGGAAATAAAACACTACGATAGGTGAACAACTAGCTCTTCTCTAATAACTCCATATCACCAAAGCCAACTTGAGAAAAACTCGATCTAACTCGAGCATTATAATAAAATAACACTAGAGTCAATCTGGAAAACCAGCTTGAGAAAACTCAAGTAATATGATGAACATATAAAAATTCTATGAGACCAAGCCACTAACGCCGAACGGGTTTTTACTTCACAAGAACAAAAACTATAAATGAAGAAATGGGAAACAAACCAGAACAACAATCAAATTAAGAATGAACGGAAATAATAATAGATACAATCCAAATAAAAGGGTGGAACTAGCAAGAACAAATCTCATACTGAATGAATGGGCATAAATGATATCAAATTCCAGACTTGAAAAAATGGTCATAGATAATTGAACATAGAGAAGAGCATAAGGCATTCCTCCACGCAATTAAGGAAACAATTCAAAGATTTGAATTAACAAAAGGGGAAAGAGAAGTTTTTCCAACAATGACTAGGATGATGCAACCCTTACCGAAAGTATACCTCTAGAAATATACTTGAGAACTCCGATGGCTTTTAGAATCTAAGCTGGACCCTACCAACTATTACCGAGTATCCGAGTATTTCACATCTCAAATGCGCAGCAACGAATCCAATCTAGAGTGGATGTGAAATTACCTCAATGAGAGCAACCCCACATAGCTTGGCCCCTAGTCGTCTTTTGGATTTAGTAATTTTCGACAAAGGATAAAAAAGCGCAAATGAGCAACGCATCGTCTTAGATTGACAAAAGCAGAAACAAAGTCAATTGTCGATAAATCAACTATGGGGAATGATAAAATGGGTGTTTTCACCTACGCTTGGTTTTCACATTATAATGCTTTTAAACCACTTTAAAAACACTCCTTAAAATATTCTTTTAACGGGGCAAATTATAATTTCTAAGTGATTAAAACCAAGGTCAAAACATTGTACAATAAACCGAAAACAATTTACACTTAGCTTTATTTGAAATAATTCTTTTTAAAAGATCTTCTTATTTATAAACTATTATGTATAATTTTTAAAACAATATTTATTATCCCAAAAGATAGTAAATCAATTAAATTACTTTTATAAATTTTAAATCAAAGGTTAATCATCCTAAAGGATAATTTATATAACCTTTTTGTAACTTTTAAAACCACATTAATTTACTCAAACAAAATAAATCAGATTAAAAATCCCTTTTATAAATTCAAACCAACATTAATTATCCCGAAAAATAATTAATCACGTTTACAATCTTTCCTAATTTAAAAACAATATTAATTATACCAAAAGATAAAATCAAATCTATAATCTCTTTTAATAAATCGATCAATTATCTTTATTTAAACAGTTAATTATTCCTTAAACACTTTTACTTAATCGGTAAATTAACCTTAAAATACTAAATCAGTTAATTTCACTTTAAAACACTTTCATTAAATTAACTTTAATCACTTTTACTAAATCAATTAATTAACTTAAATACTTTTGTTAAAATAATTAATTAACTTTAAATATCATTAGTTAAAATGATTAATTAAATTCAAATATCTTAATTAGAATGGGTACTTAAATTTCAAATATCATTACCTAAAAGGATTGACTAAATTCAAATATCATTAATTAATTTTTTTATTAAATTCTAATAATCATTAATTAGAAGTGTTAATTAAACTAAAGTATCATTAATTAAAATGATTATTGAATTTTAAACATCTAATTTTGTCAAAATACGAGGTCAAGTTCAACTTACACAAAGGGTTTAGGAGATGATATTCAATAATTGAAGGTATAGCGAAAATTACTATAACAATACTTAAACAATTTAAATAGCATATCACGATTAATTACAACTAAACATCAATATAAGCAGCATAAGAACTAAATAACAATTATTGGCGAGAAACCCCTTAGGGTCTTTCTACAAATATTACCTACAAAAAAGGGTTATGGACAATATATATAATCATATGGGTTCACAGCAATTAAGTTAGTATGTCATCCGTTTTCCAAAACGGGATTTCAACCAAACAATCAATCAAACAACAACAATATTATCTAACCTATCAACCAAGCATCCAATAATAAATTTATAACATCATAGATATTATATAGCTAATTTAAAGATGAGTAAACTCACCTAAATTCAAATTATCACTTTCACATTCTGATTTCGTCTACGTTCAATTTTAGCTTGAAATTCTACAAGCTCCAAACACCACTAATCCAATTCCTTAACGTAGTTATCGCCCCTATAAGTGCAATACGACTGACCACATTCGAACCTGACCTTGTACAAAATAGTTATTGGATTTATAAGATTCGAGATTAAATAATTAATAAATCACTAACTTAACTTAAGTAATTAACTTAATTACATTTGCCTAATCACGATCAAAAACCAAGGCCACCAAACATCTCCGTCCATTGCCAATCTTACACCGCCTCCAACCACCATCTACCGCTTCCACCTCCCCTGGCCACGACACCACCTATGGCATCAACCGCATCCCTCGTTGACGCTTGAAGCTCCAATGTGAAATCCAAAACAATAGCACTGTTCAACCTCACTGTCCTGCCGCCGCCATTGACTAACCATCGCCAAACTTTGCTAGCAGAAGCCCTCACCATCCTTAACAACTTTGCATCAGGACCGCCGCCTAGAAGTCCATGTCGTCGCCATAATCACGAACCCTAACCGCCACCATCTTATGCAAATTCCGGCCACCCAAAGTCTCCGATCGACGATCCCATCGATCACTTCACTCAACATACCACCATAAACATTTTCTTAGTTGGGACCTAAGCCTAATTCAGCTCCTAGCAGCGCCGATCATTTATGGCCATTAGTTTTAGCCATTTAGGGTTGGGTTTTTTGAGAATGAAGGAAGGGTAAAGGTCCTTTTATAGGAAATCTAACCAGCACTATTCACGTCCTAAAATTTACGAACTCCAATCGAAGCGTGCTCACTGACGTTCCTAGGTAATTTCCTCTATTTTGAACTTAATGGAACTATTATTGGGATCTTATTCCATCATATATGGATGTTAGATTTTAAAATCAAATTATATTATTTTAATTCTCTAAAATTAATCGCTACGTGTTTAGAGCTCGCACGACCACCCAGTACGTCCGATCGTCCCGAAATTCACACTACAACAAAAATACTATATTACAACGTCCTTTTTACAACGGGCATTGGCTGCCCGTTGTAATAGTAGGCTATTACAACGGTCCATTCAGGCCCGTTGTAATAGATGCCCTATACAACGCCTTTTTTACAATGGGCAATGACTGCCCGTTGTAATAGAATGCTATTACAACGGTCCTTTCATGCCCGTTGTAATAGATGTTAATTTTACAATGGGCTAAAAATGCCCGTTGTAATAGGTGCCAATTTTACAACGGGCTAAAAATGCCCGTTGTAATAGGTGCCAATTTTACAACGGTCATAAAATGCCCGTTGTAATAAATGTTTGTTGCAAAATTTTGACAACCAATAATTAATAATTACAATGCTTTCTTAAAATTAATATTTATTATTTATTAATATTTAATAATTATTCATTAATAATATTATATTAATCATATGTTACTAATTACTAATTATAATATTATATTACTAATTACTAACCATTAATAATATTATATTATTTATTAATATTTAATAATTAATCATTAATAATATTATATTAATCATTTATAACTTATAATAATTAATGATTATTATTAAATAATCACTAATTACTAATTAAGAAGTCATATTTATTATTTGTTATTTAATAATTATTCATTAATAATATTATATTAATCACATGTTACTAATTACTAATTATAATATTATATTACTAATTACTAACCATTAATAATATTATATTATTTATTAATATTTAATAATTAATCATTAATAATATTATATTAATCATTTATAACTTATAATAATTAATGATTATTATTAAATAATCACTAATTACTAATTAAGAAGTCATATTTATTATTTGTTATTTAATAATTATTCATTAATAATATTATATTATTTAATAATTATTCATTAATAATATTATATTATTTATTAATATTTACTAATTAATATTATATTATTTAGTAATCTTTAATAATTAAGAAGTCATATTTATTATTTGTTATTTAATAATTCTAATACTAGTTATATTTAACATTTAATATTCCAAAAAAATTATAATTTTGAAAATTTCCAAAATAAATTTATAAATATTCACAAAATTTGAAATTTGAAATTTGAAATTTTGATAAAATTCAAAATAAAACGTAAAAATTCAAATTTAATAAAACGTCCAAATTTCAAAAAATTCAAAAAAGTTAAAATAATTTCAAAATTAGAAAAATTAAAACATTGTATAATTTGACTTCAAACTTTTTCTCATATCTAAATAGTTTGGCTCCAAACTTTTCCAGAAAATATTTTGGCTCCAATCGTTCTTTTTACCGATCCTACGCCTCATCATCTTTCTTCCCATTTCTCATTTTCGTTTCTATTTCTCGAATCCCTAAATCCTAAATCTACATTCAATCCCACTTCCATTCTCTAGATCTTGCCATCTCTACTCAATTCCCAGTTAATCCCAATCCCTCCATCAGTCCTTCACTAAACCCTTTCTCTATGTTTATTTACTTGTCTTTAGCCCTCAAGAGCAGGAACTTCTCGCATATCTCCTCAGCTCCGAAATACCCATGTCGAAAAAGCTCAAAAACAAGCAAAAAGCTCACAGCCCCCAACTTGACTGCTCCTGCTTTGGATGCTACAAAAGCTATTGGGTTCTTTGGGACGCTTCTTCCAACAGGCACGTCATTCATATGATTCTCGATGCGCTTGAAGAGAAGACCGAGCAGTCGGAGAAGAAGAAGAGCAAGAAAAAGCGAGGTTTGACAAATTAAATAGTTTATCGTTTTAGTCTGTCTATTGTTTAGCTAATTGAAATTTCATAATTTTCTTTGAATAAATTAGGGACTTCCACTTATGACCATGTTTTTTGAATTAGAAAGGATTGTCAAAATTAAGCATTTAGTTAAATTGGTTTTCAGTAAAACCAATTTGAACATTTGGCCATTGTTGCACGAATTGAAAACTAAAACTATCTAAGGCTTTACTAATTCTCTTGATTGGTGTATCTTGAATTATTGAACAACCACGATTTATGGCAATATGATTGAGATTTGTCCCATACATAAAGAAAAATTACGACAGAGAGTTTACATGATTGATGTGTCAAGTCGTTAAGTGAAAGATGTACTTGGAATGGAACGACATAGAGTTAACATGGTTGGGTTTGGCTGTGGCATTTGCCTTCTCATGAGTCTCTTGATATTGCTTGATTGGTCAGGTTAAAATCTTATACTTCGTCAGTCTCCAAGTTCAATGAATTTTCTAGATCAATAAATAGTATACAAATTAAAATAAATATGTAAAATTACAACTTTAATCCATCCAAAAAATGAAAAACAAGAAAAAGAAAGAAAGGACACTGTATATTTGATAGTTTACAATGACAGGCAGCTTTTGTAAATTAGTACTTTAACGAACAAGCTACAAGTTTTACTTATGAGGAGGTTGAGGTATGTAGTATGGGTGGACCAAGTTTCATAAGTACAGCATAATTATATAACATTATAATGAAGATAGAAAGTATACTCTGTTTATTATAGTTCTCTGTGCAAATTCATTTCATGAGACACTTGCCAAATGTCAAACTATAAGTTGTAGTGTAAAGCAACAAACAAAAATGTTAAACATATAACTGCAGATTAACCAAGTTGAGGAGAATAATAAATGGTATGTGTTGGTTTCTATGGATATTAATTTATTCCTTGTAGTAGAGGTAAACTACAGTGGATTCGAGATAGACATCTACCCAAAGAAGTGGTAAATCAAGGTTTTTGATTTCCATTTTATACATTTGAGATTTTCGTACTTTAAATCAATTATGGAAACTCTAAAAATAATGATTTCGACTTCGACGTTAGATCCGATGCTTTTTTTTATAGAAATGCACTGATAGATATAGTGTACATTTGTATTTACAAAATGAAAATGAATATTCAATAATTGAATTTTGCTTTTTTCAAGTTATTTTCTGTTAAATTTGGTTGAAATTGACAAAAGTATCATGCTTTTTCTGAAATTATTTAGTTTTTGTATTATTTTGCTTGATACTCTGATTTGTTGCCTTTATTATTCTCTTACATGTTTATTGCATTTTTCTAAAAGTAAAAAAATTATTAGTTACCTTAGCAGTGGAGGACCAAAATTGAAATTTAAACCAAAACTGGAATTTGAATCAGATTCCATTGCGGTTATCACTTAAATCAGAATAGAACAGCCAGAATTATGGCATTCTAGTCGGGATTCTGAACCTTGAACCTATAAATATATGATTAAAAGGAGATGATTATATTCTCTATGGGCATGCACAAGTAGGATTATGCAAAAGAAAAGAGTATGCCACTGTAAAAATTATGCTTAGAGAAATTAAAATCCTGAATAGATTGCAAGTTCAAGTTTATCCATATACCGCAACAGCAGGTTGAACCAAATTTGCAAGATCAATAGGCAGCTTTAGCCAAACACCTCTTTTCCCCTGAAAAATGAAAATGATAGCAAAAAAAATCAATAACGATATGCTCTAGTATAAAATCCTCACGATAATCCATTGGAATCCAAAAGACATATTAAAAAATAATAATCCTAACTAACAACAAATTTGAAAACACAAAGCATTTGTTAAATCATTAGCAAAACATAACTGGGGGAACCGAGTTTCATAAGTACAACATAATTATATCGACTAACGTTATGAGAAAACAAGCCATCGGCCAAGAATTAGAAAAAACACAAACATACAATATTTTATACCTAAGAATAAACTGCAAAGTGTAAACCATTTAACTCCCAAGAATAAAGTGCAAACTATTAGCTCTCGCTACACAGATTTTAGGGTGTGTAACAATTAGACATGCCAGTGCAGGGTGATAAAATTATCATGCTTGTTTAACTTAAATGAGTAATGACTGACAAGCTAAACATGCATATACCTAACCCTCCATTTTGTGGCATTCAAATCAACATTAATAAGACCATGTTTGTTCCTACCAGTTCACTACTAACTGTGTCATATGGGTATATATGATCATGATGTTACCTTAATACTGTCTTTCTATTTCATCCTTGGAATATGTTTGCGCAGAAAAATGTAGGGCCCGTTTGGTTTCATTTTGTATTTTGGGTTTTGTGTTTTTAACTTGCATTAAGAAATAGTAAAAAATAAGAAAACAAGATTTATAATTCTTAGTCATTGCGACGACCAACGGACGACGAAGGAGTTGGATTGTTCTCCGTGCTTTTGTTATCTCTCAAAACACGAAAAACAAAATAAATTTGTTTTCTATTTTACATGTTAATTTCATTCTTCAAAATAGTTTGTTTTTCAACAATACATAAAACGGGCGTGCTTTTGTATAAACGAAAACACAAAACTAAAAACGACAAGCCAAACGGGGCCGTAGTTTTTATTATTTTTGAACTTTCTTCTCCACTTTCGGGGAACATCTAGCGCAACAAACAGGATTAGTAATGTGTCTGCTCAGATTCAAAGTCCTTATTAGTATCATTAAAAAAGAAAAAAGAAGAAGTCTTTTTTCTTAGTTCCAGCTAATTATTGTTTTGTTAGCATAATATGTGAACCTTAAAAATGGTTCTGGTCTGTAACTTTTACATAGTTTAAGGTTTTCACGGGGTTACAGTCAACTGAAAGCAAGTGAATTTTCTAAGTTTGGTTGGAACAGCTCTTTTTTCCCCCCTCCCATAGTTTCATTAACTAATATTCTAGCTTTCAGGCTTAAACTTGACATTATATGTGTTCCTTTATCTGTATAGGAAGTAATGAAATATAGAGATTCTGTGCAACAAGCAGCTATTGATGCCATGCAAGAGGCTTCAGCTGCTGAAAGCTTGGTCCGCTGCTTAAGGTACTTGTTACTATCATCTAATATTTCAAGTAACATGATGTTTTATTAGTCATGCATATTGATATTTAATTTCACTATATTGCCTTACAACTGCAAAATAATAGTAAATATATGCATATAAGGGACAACTATTAGACAATAACTTGCTTGATTTTTTTTTTAAATTCGAGCAAGCCTCTTTGCTACTGGGTTACCGAACTTAGCCACTCGATGGCTAAAAACTGAGTAGCAATATTCAGATCATTCGATACAAGGGTATCTTTTGAGCAATAATACTAAAATGAGACCATTGTTATGGTGAAGTTTTGTTGTTTAAGAACTCGTATAACATGCAACTTGTTCCACCATCGCATATGTACCATTGCACACATTTGAAATAAATAACATACGGATCATATACACCACAGATTATGTTCATGTCATATTTATTTCGCACGTGTATAGTGGGGTGGGTGCATTTTGCACATAACATTCATTTATTCTCCGAAACTGTTCAAAATTTCTCTAATTTCCCTCATTTATGTAGCATGTATGCAGACCTATGCTCATCAGCCAAAGTAGACAATCCACAGCCAACGGTAGAACTACTGCACAAATGCTTCTTGGGAGTTATGTAACACAGTGCACTGATTGTAGAAACATCACCCAAAACTAAACTCTTGTTGTATTTGTTGTAGGGTGACTTACTACATAATTCCATTTACATGGTTGTTCACTATTAAAGAGGCCGTTGGATCAACCGTCGCTTGGCACAAAGACTTCATTTCCTTGGCCTAGTATGTGTGTGTATTTTGGTATGTGTTAGTACTTAGAACTTGATATGTATTTTTTGGATTAGTTGTTATGTGTCGGTGCTCTTTGACACTAGCTCTTATGTATATATGTAAGGGTTATGTGCTTAGAACTCTCTATGAATGTAAACTTATATATCTTTTTGAAATGTGTTGGGACTTTGTCAATATGGTTTTATTCAGTCTTTTCGTATGTGATTTTGGTTGTTTTATGATAATATTTATTACTCGTTAAATTATTCATTATTGGTATGGATGTATATTGCTGTAATTTTTTTAAAATTTGCATTTATTTTGCAACGGTCAAAAACCGTTGTAATATCATGTAATACAACGGGCATTGCCTATTGTAAAAAGGTGTATTACAACGGTTTTTGCCCGTTGTAAAAAGGTGTGTTACAACGGGCATTGCCCGTTGTAAAAAGGTGTATTACAACGGTTTTTGCCCGTTGTAAAAAGGTGTGTTACAACGGGCATTGCCCGTTGTAAAAAGGTGTATTACAACGGGCATTGCCCGTTGTAAAATATGGTCGACCTATTACAACGAGGCCTAATACAACGGGCTCATGCCCGTTGCGAAATCCATATTACAACGGGCATTGCCCGTTGTAAAATGGCTGTTTTGTTCTAGTGTCATCGGCGTACAATGATTAATTATTTTGGATCTAATGGCACTAGTTCCATCAAAATCCGAGACAGTGCCCCAGAATGCTAACTTCACAAATTAAAATATCGTTTTATATTTTCGATCAAATTATCGATATTTATCCGATCTGTTTATTATTATAAATAAATTTACAAATTGAATTCACCAATATTATTTATTAATTAAAAGGAGTTAAATAAAATAATTAAACCCGTTTAATCAATATTTAATTCACAAATTCAAATATTCAAGTAATCCCTATATATGAATATAAGTTATTAAATTTCAAAAATCCAATTATTTAAGTGTTTAAAATTAATTAAATATTAAAAATACAATGACCAAAATTCTGGGTTGTTACATTCTCTCCCTTAATAGAATTTCATCCTCGAAATTCCCAAGGAAGAAAATGACTCCAAACCCTTAATTTTAAAACTATTGATTAAAATGAGTTACTAACTTCTTAAAGTTCCTTTAGTTATGGAAAATTTTGACAGGACCTCCTTTTGCGCGACTCGATCTGAAAAGCTACAAATCGCTACTATGGGCCCCAACCAATCAATATAAAACAAAAGCCAGGTGGCCTCCCATATCCGGGGCGTAAAATCATCAACCGACTTAAATTTCTAATCTGCTACGTACCCTTTTGTGTTTAATTTTTAAATATTTTCAAATAACTTATTATCTTGATGCAAATGCAGGTGCACAAGAATCAAATAGTACTCTTTCTTACTTGTAATTACACAATCCAAAAGAGAGTCATACTGATAAAAGAGAAATCTACTAGTTATCTCTATCATAAATTCAAATAGCACAAACAATATATCATTCATAGACAACAAGGCAATATGGTGCAACTAATAATAATGAGGGAACTCTATCTGTAAAAACTAGCATGATATAATTTTCATGCTAGCAAAGCAACATATCAACAGATGCAACAAAATACAGTAAATACTTCGTAAAAGAATAATACGCATCCGATCTTTTCAAAAGATAAATTGAGAACTAAATGTCTGGGTTTTATATCCAAAAATATATTTTAAAACTCACTCAAGAAGAAATATATCAATACTAGATCCAACATGACTAAGAGGGTGCGCCCCCCTTTCGAGCATGGTATAACTCTAAACAAAAACTATGGAGCCTCCAATGGTATTCTGTACCTCCTAAAAATAATAGAGGAAATACACCCGACGAGTCCTGAAATGGGGAAAACTCCCAATCGCGCTTTGATTTTAGTCATTCATCTTAATAAATAAAAATATTTGTAAAACATTTTGCAAATATTTATTGGAACAAATTCCAATTTTATCGAAATAATAATATTTCTCAAATACTTCAAATCATACTATTATTATTTCTTTTTACGATCATTCCAAAAATTCTTTTAAAACAATTCCAAAACCATGGGATTTAAGTCCTAATAAACAACAATTCAAAAATCTCTATTACAAATTCAAACTTTATAAATTATGGTTTATAAATCACACAACCAATCAAATCAAATTCTGTATAAGGATAAACTAACATTATCAATCAATCAAGTTTCATAATGGAAAAATCTAACACCTAACATTATTTAAAATGTCAAATAACTAACAATCAGATTTAGAATTTTTCTTAAACTCACACTTCCTTAAATCACACACCAAGTATACAAATATACTCAAGCTCGTATGATATACATAAATCATCTGTACGCTGTATTTGATCTGATCACTTGCTCGGATACATAGACTTCCAAATTAGTATTGCTGACTCGACCTCTCTAAGGCAGACTTCAATTAAAAACTCCCGTTCTCCTTGCATAGCCATATACTATGATAGAAAACTTGGGTATCATATTGAGAATCTGAATCAAGTGTTTGTAGACAAGAACCAAATGAGAAACCCTTTTTCGGACTGGTGAGAATCGCCTGAAGTTATGTATCCGAATCCTAGATCCAGAACCATGCGAATAAAATGACATACGTATAATTTACATACTTAATTCAATTGGTATCTTAATTATACCAATCTCTTTCTAAATCACTCATATTTTCCATTTTTTATTTTATTCAGCACTAAAATTATTTAATGAATTACTTCATAAATTTTGACCTAAGTTTATAAATATTTTACAAAGACAATTCTTTATAAAACAACAAATAAAAGCTTACTCTAATTTATTTACTTGTATAATACTCTTCTGGATCCTAAGAGTATATACAAAACACAAATTTTATTTCACTTTTCACAATTTAGATGGAGACCACATCAAAATATGGGTCTTTTAAAACTGAGTCAACCTGTCAACCTCTTTACTTTAAAGTGCTATAAGGAAAAATGTGTATGGGTTGGCTCAATATCACTAAATAATTCACACAACCTATATGATTAACAAAAACTATGGTTTTAATTAAATAAATTTACCAAAACCTTTTTATCTAATTTAACCATTCAAAACTTGGGTTAAATTATTTCTTTTCTATCCAAGAGTTTTAAAATTTTCATTTATCAAATTATTATTCAAAATAACTTTTACTTTAAACCGGTTTCTTTTAGGAATCTTAAGACTGATTACCCGGGTTTTTACTTCAAAACTCATTTTTGAGAACATACTACATATATTTTGTTTATAAAATAACTTCAACCATTTATTTTCTAAAACTCATTTTGGGTTCATTGGATTTGAACTTATTTCGATCACACAATGATAAGGATAATAATTTACTAAGTATTCCACAACGTTTTCTGAAGCAAACATTCGATCATCACTCAGAAGATTATTCGGATTACCACAAAATTAATCGATATATTTTCCTCCGAATTACCCTAAAGAAAATGCATTCCATTTAAATTTTCACTTCCAAAATATTTTTATTTAGAAATACTTTCAAGTAGTACTACTATTGTTTTCCAAAAACCTTTTGAAATTATTTCAAACAACTCCAGGATTTAAATTCAAAAATCCCTTTTAAAATACATTTTATCAGTCAAAATTATATAAAATTACCTATATATAAAATCATTTCATATTATAATGGTTCTCCTTTATTATAATAAAATTTTCTCAAATATTTATTCTCTAAATGACTTATCCTACCATTTAGATTATTTTAAAAAACCTTTATTAAAAGATTACTTTAACTTAACATTTACTCGGAACACCTTATAGTTAAATTGAGAAACTTAATTCACAAGGGGTTCGTTTTTAAAGTACTTACGAATTTTAAACAATATATATGCTAATAAACTAGTTGAGCATGGATTAACAACCAACAAACAATAGTCAATGCTCCTAACTATCTAAGCATGACAAATCAAACAATAATGATAATAAAGAAGTATTATTATTAACAAATATACACTATAAATAATTATATAAATTTGAAATTATTCCTTTATATATATAAAATATATAATCCTAGGTAGAATATTTCATTTACCAAATTTTCAAGAATCAATATCGTGTCTGTTTTCCTTGTCGAGAGTTTAGAAATCCCTATCGTCACCATGGCATCCCACGTCTCGGACAAAATTCATAAACAACTCAACAGACTGATTAACACAATACGTTTTTATAATAATAACAAATACGCTCTCGTATATATAATACTCTCAAACTCATTCTAGGGTGTTACTTACCCTATCTTTCACGAGTTACTGCTCTAGGGTATTACTAACGCTATCTTTAGTGAGCCATACCCTACCATAGCCAAGGTTATCACTAAACCTTTAGCTCTGATACCAAATTGTAATGACCCGCCTTTTCGACCATCAAAAGTCGACAAAAAATACATCCATGGTATTCAAACGCTAAACATCCAATCATTGATAAGACAAATTGTTAAGGTAAAATAAAAAAGAAAAGAACAGAGAAAGAGAAACCAAAATCTCATAGCGGAATCAACAAAATATAATATAAAAAGACGATAAAAACCATCGCTCCAAAATACAGAGTAGATCGGAGTTAAAAACAAACCTAATCAACTAAACAGTAATAAAATTATGGCCTTACAATTATTGATAGGTATACAATATAATATAGTGGAAATAAAACACTATGATAGGTGAACATTCAGCTCTTCTCTAATAACTCCTTATCACCAAAACCAACCTAGGAAAAAGTCGACCTGACTCAAGCATTATAATAAAATAACATCCGGGTCAATTTGGAAAACCAACACGAGAAAACTCAAGTAATATGATGAACAAATAAAAATTCTGTGTGACCACGCCGCTAATGCCAAACGGGTTTTTACCTCATAAGAACAACATCCATAAATGAAGAAATGGGAAACAAATCAGAACAAAATTCCAATCAAGAAAGAATGGGTATAAACAACAAAAACAATAAAAATAAAAGGGTGAGTACTAGTAAGAGCAAATCTCATACTGAATGAATGGGCATAAATAATGTCAAATTCCATACTTGAGAGAATAGTCACAAATAATTGAACATAAAGGAGAGCACAAGACAGTTCTCCATGTAATTAAGGAAACAATTCAAAGATTTGAATTAACAGCAAGGAAAAGAGAAGTTTTTCCAACAATTACTAGGAGGGTGCAACCCCTTACCTAAAATATACCTCTACAAATGTACTTGAGAACTCTGATGGCTCTTGGGGACCTCCAAGCCGGACCCCACCAACTGTTACGAGTACCCGAGTATTTCACATCTCAAATGCACAACACCGAAACCAATCTAGAGTGGATGTGAAAATACTCTAATGGGAGCAACCCCACATAGCTTGGCCCCCACTCGCTCTTTAGGTTTAGTCATTTCCGAAAAAGGATAACAAAGCTCAAATGAGCAACACATCGTCTTAGAGTGACAAAATATAAAGAAGAAAGCATAAATGAGTCGATAGTCGATGAATCAACTATTGGGAATGATAGATGGTTGTTTTCACTTGTGCTTGATTTTCACATCACAATACTTTCAATGACACTTTAAAAACACTCTTTAAATATTCTTTTAAAGGGGCAAATTATATTTTCTAAGTGTATTAAAACCAAGGTCGAAACATATGTCAAAACATTGTTTATTATAAACCATTAACAATTTACATTAAGCTTTATTTGAAACAATTCTTTTTAAAAGATCTTCTTGTTTATAAACTATTATTTATAAATTTTAAAACAATATTTATTATCCTAAAAGATAGTAAATCAATTAAATTACTTTTATAAATTTTAAATCAAAGGTTAATCATCCCGAAGGACAATTTATATAACCTTTTTATAACTTTTAAAACCACATTAATTTTCCCAAACAAAATAAATCAAATTAAAAATTCCCTTTATAAATTTAAATCAAAAATAATTATCCCATAAGGTAATTAATCACATTTATAATCTTTCATAATTTTAACAACAATATTAATTATACCAAAAGATAATAAATCAAAATTATAGTCTCTTTTAATAAATCAATCAATTATCTTTATTGAAATAGTTAATTATTTCTACAACACTTTTACTTAATTAGTAAATTAACTTTAAAACACTAAATCAGTTAATTCACTTTTAAACACTATTATTAAATTAACTTTAATCACTTTTATTAAATCAATTAATTAACTTAAATACCTTTGTTAAATTAATTAACTCTAAATATCGTTAGTTAAAATGATTAATTGCATTCAAATATCTTAATTAGAACGAGTAATTAAATTTCAATTATCATTACTTAAAATGGTTAATTAAATTCAAATATCATTAATTAAAACAATTTATTCAATTCAAATAATCATTAATTAAATTAAAATATCATTAATTAAAATGATTAATGAATTCAACATACACAAAGGGTTTAGGAGATGATATTCAATAATTGGCGGTATAGCAAAAATTGCAATAATGATACATAAACAATTTAAATAAAATATAATGATTAATTACAACTAAACATCAATATAAGCAGCATGAGGAAATAAATAACAATTATTGATGAGAAACCCCTTAGGGTCTCTCTACAAATATTCCCTGCAAAACAATGGTTGCAGACAATATATATAATCATATAGGTTCACAGCAATTAAGTTAATATGTCATCCATGGGATTTCAACCAAACAATCAATCAAACAACAACAATATCTAACCTATCAACCAAGCATTCAACAATAAATTTATAGCATCGCATATATTATATAGCAAATTTAAAGGATAGTAAACTTACCAAAATTTCAGTTATCGCTTTCACGTTCTAATTTCGTCTAAAATCGAACAGCGTTCGATTTAACTAGAACTTCTACAAGCTCCAAACTCCACTACTCCAATTCCATAACATAGTCATCGCCCCTATAAGTGCAATGCGACTGACCGCATTCGCTCTGATCTCATATGAAATAGTTATTGGATTTATAAGATTCAAGATTAAATAATTAATAAATCACTATCTTAATTAAGTAATTAACCTAATTACATTTGACTAGTTATGATCAACAACCCAGGCCACCAAACAATCTCCATCCATTGCTGATCTGACGCTGCCTCCAACCACCACCAGCCACCACGACCTTGCCGCAACCTCCCCGGGCCTCGATGCCACCTACGAAATCGACCACACCCTTCGCTGACGCCTAAAGCTCCAACGCGAAACCCAAAACCATAACACTGTTTAACCTCACTTTCGCGCCGCCGCCACTGACCAACCACCACCAAACTTCGCGAGCACGAAACCCTCACCAACCCCGACAACTTTGCTTTAGGGCCACCACCTGGAAGTCCACGTTGTCACTGTAATCACGAATCCTAACTGCCACCATCTTATGCAAATTCCTGCCAACCCAAATCGTCGATCGACAATCCCACCGGTCACTTAACTCAACACACCACCACGATTTTTTAGTTGGGACCTAAGCCTATTTCGGCCCCTAGCGGCGTCGATCATTTATTGCCCTTGGATTTGGCCATTTATGGTTGGCCTTTTTGAGAATGAAGGAAGGGTAAGGGTCCTTATATAGGAAATATAACCGACACAATTCATGCCCTAAAATTTGTGAACTCCAATCGGGGCGTGCCCATTGGCATTCCTAGTTATTACCCCTATTTTGAACTCAATGGAACTATTTTCGGGACCTGATTCGATCATATACAGAAGTTAGCTTTTAAAATCAAATTATATTATTTTAATTCTCTAAAATTAATCGCTATGCGTTTAGAGCTCGCACGACTAAACAGTACGTCTGATTGTCATGAAACTCGTCAGCGTATAATGATTCATTATTCCAGATCAAATGGCATTGGTTTCATCAAAATCCAAGACAATGCCCCGGAATGCTAATTTCATAAATTAAAATATCGTTTTATATTTTCGATCCAATCATCGATATTTATCCGATCTTTTTATTATTGCAAATAAATTTACAGCTTGAATTCACCAATATTATTTATTAATTAAAAGGAGTTAAATAAATTATTAAATCCATTAAATTAATATTTAATTCACAAATTCAAATATTCAAGTAATCCCTATATATGAATATAAGTTATTAAATTTCAAAAATCCAATCATTTAAATATTTAAAATTAATTAAATATAAAAAATTCAATGACCAAAATTTTGGGTTGTTGCACAAGTCGACAGGGGACATGGAAACAGTAAGAGGCGACATCGCACGATAGCTAACAAAAGGTGGCAAGACGAACTCAGGTTAATCGATTTGATAGAAGACTTCAAGGTTGAGTTGAATTTGAATTATAGATCTAGGGTTTTTTATATGAGGCAAATGAATGATATTGAGAAAATGAGCTATAAATCATATAATATAATAGTTTTAGTCGATAGGTTTGGATTAATGAGTTTGGGTTGGGCTTTTGCTTCAGTGGATATGAAAATTAAATTGGTTAATGGTCAAGGGAACTTCACACAACCCTTAACTATTAATAAACCCAACTATGATCGGTTAATATTGATTGGATAACTGATCACGAATATGCGGTTAATTGCTATTGTTGGTTAAGTTGGTCCGGTTAAGTCGGTTAAGTCATCAAATGACCATCAGTGGAGCAATAAGACAAGATGAATAAAGGAAGGATCAAAACTGGAGTAAAACAACATATCTTTAAGAAAATAATAAAGAGCAACTTTCTCTATCAATGAGTACTTATCCATCAAACTACTAAGTTTTGTTATGCTTTTCTCTCATCTTCTTTGATCCTGTTCTATGGGGAGTTCTAATGGACGAATAATACAGTTTGATGACCCAAAAGCCTAATGATAGCTAATTCCAACTAAAAATATGGGTCTACATGCACAGAAAAGGGATATTGGCATTTGTCTCTTATACGTTGGGGAAAGTGCTACTATTGTAATTTCTTATTGGATTTCAAGATTATAATTTATTTTCTTCTATATCTAGTGTTTAATCAACAACAAAATAACATTATGTGGACATAGGCATAGCCTAACCACTCTAAATATCTTATTTCATGCTTTTCCTCTTCTATTCTTCATAATTTTAAACTTTTTTTACTGATCTGCTGGTACTTCGTTGGATATAATGATTTGCAATAACTATATTCACGAAACCAACCATTTGGAGGTGTTTGACCAAAATTTTAGCTAACAGAAGGTAAAGCTTACGCTATCGAAATTAAATACGGTAAATCTATAGTTAAATTCTAATATAGGGAATTCTTCTTATATCTTAATTCATTAATTAATTAACCATCCAAAATTTTCTCACATTTTCTCTTCATTTTAGAAATTCATATTAATTCCAAAATACACAGGAAGAATCCAAAAAATCCTAAACACCAAGTTCAACCTTATTTATCACATATAAAATTTTAAAAACAAAATAATTAAATTTTATATTATAAATCAATTAAATCAAAAATTAACCCATTTTTCCTTTGGAAAACTCATAAAGTTCAGACAAAATTACCAAATAAAAACTCGTCTCCATAATCACATTTTATATCTTGTGTTCAAAACTTAAAATGATTTGAACTTATATATTCAAATTATGATCAAAATAGTTTACTAACCTTTATATAAAACATATCTATTCATTCTCATCAAAATCCATTTCATATACATGCATTTGAACCATTAAAAGGATAAATAAAACATAAATCCGAGTCCACCTAGGGAGAACCAGAAATTACGGTTCATATTACTAACCAAAAATGAATATTTTAATTTGATTACTTTATTTAAAGTGATTAACTTCCTTTTGAAGTAGTTTTGCTTTAGTTTCTTCTCTCCCTTTACAAATGACTTCCATTTTTGTTCTCCTTTGTTTTCTGTTTAGGATTCTAGCTACCACAGAAATGAATGGAGGAGTGCGGGGTTTTCCTAATGGGTTTGGTCCTCTCCTTGCCTACTAAGAAAAAATCCCAGTCTCCTTTATTTATTTCTATTTACTTATAATAGTTACTCGTAGTTCAACTTAATTAATTTGACTATCACTACATTTGATTAATTAAATTTTACTTTGTGTAATTTTATTATTGATTTCCTTCGATTATTTTTTAAAGTATTTTATTCTTAATTAGTTCTATATAATGTGTTAAACCCCTTAAGTTAATGAATAATTAATTAAAGAGTTAATTATGAGAATGAATATTTAATTGATTCAATTATGGAATTAAATAATAATATGACATGGTAAGTATTTGAGTGTATAGTTGCTTATTATGTCATTACTTCATTAAACAAATTTAAATGAACTAAATGAAAAGGAGAAATAGTGGGCCGATGGTCCAATTGTTCAAGAGGTTAAAGTTTACTACTTTCCCTTTTCTTTTCATTCTACTCTTAAAATAAAACATAAACTTGAAGCATTTTAATGATGGCAGCCTAAAAAAGAAATAGAGAAAAAGAAGAAGAAGATTAAAGCTAAGGGAACTTGAAAATTTATCAACTAAGAGATCTAAGTGAGTAAAATATTATTTAATCCCCATTTACCATTGTAATTAGGCATGGTCAAAATTGATTATGGCTATTTCTTATGCTTCTGGGGATTTAAATGACCCGAAAATTTAATATGAAATTAGGAAAATACTTTCTCAGAGCTATATTTCACTTTTTTTATCTAAAAACCACTGTATTTTGTATTCCTAAGTATCGTACGAAAGATCTGTATAAAGGATAATGAAAATGGATAGTGAATATAGGCACATTCTAGCCAAACCACTGCAAATCTTTGTATTCTTTACTTTACTGCAATATTTTATGCATAACATATTGATGATCTACTCTCTAAAAATCTACCGTGATACGAATATAATTGTTGTGCTATACACCATGTACTAGTATTTCAATAATAAACGACTTGGTGTTCTTTGCCCATTTTTTTAAACAAACATTTTTTGTGCTTTCACTGAGGGAATTAGATCTCAATATGCATCGAAATCAAAAACCAAAGTTGGTGCCACTAGTGAGAATGCAAGAAATACCAATATGCTTAATTAGCCAACTATCGATTGGGATAATCAATCATCAAGTACTTTAGCACAAGCATATGTGGTTACTAGAGGCGAGTTAAATAGAGTTGTGGTGGATCCCAATGAATGTTTCACTTTCCTACAACATCGTATCATGGACTAAATTGTGACATGATTGTGGTAGCTACAAACTGCCGGTCATAATACTAAACATGAGGATAACCCTAATCTAAGCGATGCAGGAGGCCATAAGGTCATATTCTGACGACGAATCTAATCAAGGGAATCAAATGACCCGAAGAGGATAGTAACAAACCATCCTTTGTAATACCAAATATCAACGTTTCACATCAATGCTTAATTTTTGAATACCACAAAACATAGATTATTAGGGTAAAATAAAAAAACAGTCATAAAAGAGTCAGCACAACTAATATAATATGAATGAAACGTAATATTAATGAAACATAATAGTATACTATGATAAAGGTAACCCAATATACAAATGTAGGAGTAATATAAATATCATAATAGAGGTCTAACACACATAATACAATAATAATAATCAACTAACTAATATAACGCACACAATCATAACAATAAACGACAAACAAAGAATAAATTGATAACCATCATTGTTGATGGGTGAAGTCTACTACGAGCACCAATCGATTCAATGATCCTTATCTGGGATCTAAATCAAATAGAGTCGGTACCGATTTGTACTATAGATTTCAATCGCAATCCAATGACTCCTTTGTGAGTCCCACCATGTCCCTCTTCGAGCATAGGTGCATCTAGCCCACTTGTGAATCTCATTATGTCCCTCATCGAGCATAGGTGATATCAAATCCACTTGTTGATCTCATTGTGTCCAAGATAAATAGAGTCGGTACCTAAGACGACCGCTCTACAACATCGATATCCAAAAGACCTAGATGGTGTCCTACAACGATGCTCGGCCGATGCAAGCAATCATCAAAAGGTAAAATAAAAAACATAATACAGAACCTATTGTATATCTAATAGCGCATCGACAAAATATAATAACAACATTACATATATAAAACAGGTGAGACAGCAAATGACTGAATAGATCACAACATCAGAGTAATAGATCCATATAGTACAATGGTGGAAATAGAGTCATACATCCCAAACAACTCCTAAATAGCCGTCTTACAAAATATGAGTACTAATAAACTCCATAATACTGAATAGCAGAAAGCACTAGAGTAAATATAATAATACAAGAAATAGCCTCCTGCTCGCCACCTGAACAACTACTCGTGCTCAACAAACCTATCTCTAATTTACTCATTTAAGAGTACCAGAAGTAATAAGAAGCAATGCATAAAATTCCAGGTCAGACAACAGTCTAGTGTGAGCGATAGAAATCTCAAATGCTATAAAATGATATAATAGGACAATCAGTACACGAAATCATACCTGACATGTCCCTGCATCCATAAAGTTAGCACATAAACAATATAAGCTACTCTATGATCATCATGATGGGTGTAATGTGGGTGCCAAGGTACCAAGGGTGTCTAGATATCTATATCAGCAATATCTACATCATATGATATCCCTAAGGTGATAGAAACGAACAAACAAAACATCTATCATCCATCCATCCTCAGATTCATTCACTCGGTGCATTGGGTATAAGACAACTCGCAAAATCGGGGACTAGGCATATCACCGCACCAATCCATCCCAATCATCATGAGACTAAATGCATCCCCACATCAATCAATCCCGGAGACTAGACACATCAAAACGTCAATCCATCTCAACACTTGAGTCTAGATACATCGCCGTATCAATCCATCTCAACCTCACGAGTATCGTCGATCCCCTCCCCTTGGACATGCCATCCATAGTATAGTATGTCAAGGAACTGTCCACCCAACTCCCATTTGAAGTCGTCACGGTTGAAAACTAACCTAGACTGTCGTTTTATGTCATAGAGTGTCATCGTGCGTCACGTAACTCGCCTCTAACAATTCCCTAAATCAGACTCATCATAGCCTTCTCTGCCTCCTAGAGTAAAGTTAGCTGTTGTTGAAGTCGTTGCTCGAGAAATAGGATCACCATCGAACCAAACCATCAAACAAGCAACCGCGCAACCATCAATGAACCAAACTCCACCAGAGGACTCATTCCGAACCCCTTGAACTACCCTAGGGGTTGCACCCCTATAGAGTGAAACTAGGGGTCGGGTTTGACCCTTATATGGGACCGAGCCTTCCCCTACTGACCCCTATTCCTTAACTCTTTCTCTCCGTATTTCAATCCACACTAACTCCATCTGATCCCAAATTTCACATGCTAACTCCAACACATCTCATCACCTACCACTATCGATCGCACTCCACTACAATCCATCTTTAGGGGTCGTAGCCGACCCCTCAAAATGAGTCTATCCCTATAATGGTCCATCTTCAACCGATCGTAACATGAGCATACGAACTCCAAATGACTTGAAATTTGACGTGCTACTTCCTAGGACTTCCCTTGTTGTCCCCTACCGATTGCACCCCCATGCGATATGTTCCTAGGGTTAATAGTCGACCCCTATAGGGTAACCCCTCCCAGACAGCCCCTTTCTAACTGTCTACGACTATTTTCCCCATTCGATCGGCGTTTTCATCCATTCAAGCTTCTTTACAGCAAGAATATAACATGTAAAACACACAACAACAAGCAAATGGTCGAAACACAGTAAATCAAAGAATAGATCTAAAGGAATAGCCATATATTCATAGGGTACAACCATGGATCCCTAAAATCACAATTCCATAAACTTAAACCAAATTGATCCAAATTCACATATGTGTCATAATATGATTTAAGATGATTTATAATGATTTTTAGGGGAATTTAGAAGGTATTTATAGCCTAATATGTGCTACTTAATAAGAGAGACTACTAATCACTCACCTTAACCCAAGCTAAGCTCTAGATCTTCTTATGAACAATAGATGCACGGATTCCATTGTGTTTGCAGCAACAAATCTTCAAGCTTTAGGATGGATTTCACTAATCTTGCTATTGATGAGATTTGGCTAATTAAAGTAAGGTTTTGGTGGGTTTTTGGGTGAAAAGATGATTAATGAAGGTAAGGAGCTATTTTGGGAGTTTTGCAATTGAGGAAGGAGAGGTCCATCAGCTCCTAAAAGCCTAACTTACCCCAAAGCCAAAATGGGTCATGGGCCCATCAACTAATGATCCTAATTACCGATTTAAGCTGTCTAAAATCAATAAAAACTTCAAACAACCATACCTCTCAAACAGTAATCTTGTTATTTTAATGTGACCACTCTACGAAAAGGAAAATCATCATCCCAATCCAATGGAAGTAGTTTCAGGATCTGATTCCACTCCTATAAAAATTTATGGGTCAAACATGATTTCCCAATGGCAAAACAGTCATAGAAAAATTCAACAAAAATTCTAAGGAAAAGAATCGACTCTAGTAGTCATTTTCCAAAATTATAGAATCATACGACCTTATATGAAAATAATATTAATATTCTATGATCCTTTGATACGTAGAATACGGGTCACTACATTCTCCCCCTTTAGGAAATTTCACCCTCGAAATCCCACAATCAAGTCAATGGGTCATCCCGCATGCCTAAGAATCATATATGAGCATAGGCAACCATCATGCATCAAACATACACACATAGCAATAAAGAAAAAGGAATTATCTAAGCCTATCCTAACATGTAGGATACTATACTAAGGCACATACTTAATGATATCATAAATGAAAGTAAAAGCGACAACCAAGAAACCTTACCATATAAAGAGCTCTGGATACGACGTCCTCATGCTATCCTCGGTCTCTCTAGTGCAATCGCGGTCATTGTCACTCCATTGAACCTTTACTAGCTCCACCGTCTTCCTTCGAAGCTGCTTCTTATCCCATCCAACAATACGAATAGGCCTATGAGGTCTCAAAGCCTCCAGATCAATCTTGATATCCTCAAGCTGATCCGGTGCGATAGTCATGCTTGAGTTGTGCATAAATTTTCGCAGATGAGAAATGTGGAAAACATTATGCACTTTCGCAATTCTTTGAGGTAAGTCGACTCTGTAAGCAAGGTTTGCAACCTCTCCAATACTAGAAAAGGACCAACAAATCTCGGTGCCAACTTTCCTCTACTATCGAGCCAGATAACAATCTTCAAAGGAGAAATCTGACAAATACCATGTCACCGATAGAGAATTCCAAATCTCAACGTCTCTTATCAGCATAACTCTTCTGTCTATCTTGAGCAGCATTCATTCATTGCCGAATGATCTTAATATTTTCTGAAGTCTCTCCAACCATCTCTGGCCCAAGTATCAGCTTCTTGCCCGCTTCCTACCAACAAGAAGAAGCATTGCACGGTCGGCCATATAAAGCTTCTAATGGTGTCACACCGATGCTAGACTGATAACTGTTATTGTATGTGAATTCAACAAGATGCAAGTGATCATTCCACGAACCTCCAAAGTCTAATATGCAAGCACGTAAGAGATCTTCTAAAATACGATCCACTCTCTCGGTTTGGCTGTTAGTTTGAGGGTGATAAGTTGTGATGAGGTGCAGCCCTATCCTTAACACCTCATGTAAGCTCTTCCAAAACCCACTAGTGAATAATGGGTCTCGGTCACTCATAATGCTCTTTGGCACACCATGGAATTATACGATCCTTCAGCCAATTTGGCTGTCGTTCTGCTTGATTTGATAGGTATAAATATGGCGCTTTTAGTCAGTCGATCGACTATGACCCAAATGTTGTCGTACCTTGCTCGAGTCTTTGGCAGTCCATCGATGAAATCCATCGATACTTGTTCCCATTTCCACTCGGTAACTTCTAGCAGTTGCAGAAGGACACTAAGCTTCTTCTGCTTTGCCTTAACGAAGTGAAAATTCATGCATTTAGAGATAAATGTCCCAACATCTTTCTTTATCCCCTCCCAATAGTAGATCCACCTTATATCACGATACATCTTATTACCTCATATCCCAATCTACTCTATAAGAGTGGGTCTGATATAAAGCTCGTCAACATTTCTGGGTCTAGCTGACATCTTGGTCAGAAATCATACCCAACTATATATTCTAACTGTGTCCACTCTAAGAACATAGCTCCCAAGCCGGCATGTCTCTTACTCAAAGCATCTGCAACTGCATTACCTTTACCTAGTGTATATGCAATACCAAAATCATAGGAGGCTAGGAACTCTAACCATCTATACTGGCAAAGGTTAAGATCCTTCTGCAAAAAGAGGTACTTTAATGATTTATGATCGGTGAACAGCTCCAACCACTCTCCTAAAAGATAGTGCCTCCACATCTTCAGCACAAATACAACCGTTGCTAACTCTAAATCATGGGTCGGGTATTTCCACTCATGCGGCTTCAGCTGTCGACTAGCATATGCAACAACCTTGCCCTTCTGCATTAATGCCACACCCAATCCGATACAAAATGCATCCTTGTATACCGTCATCTCCTCGCTTCCGCTCGGAATAGTCAATACTGGTGCACTCGTCAACTTTTCCTTCAAACTCACAAATGCCTATTCACATCCCGCATCCTAAGTAAAAGTTGGATTCTTTTTCGTCAAATGAGGCAACGGTGCTACTACCTTACAGAAGTCTTGGATGAATTGTTTGTAATATCCGTTAAACCCAAGAAACATCTTACATCTATGGGATTTTTGGGTCGAATCCAACTTGGACGGCTGCAACTTTTGTAAGATCAACAGCAATGCCTTGCTCAGAAACGACGTGACCCAAAAATCGCACTTCTTTCTTCTAGAAGTGGCATTTGGAAAACTTCCCCTTTAATCGATGCTCTCTCAACACCTCCAGTACAATCCTCAAGTGTGTCTTGCATTCCTCTTCTATCCATGAGTAGACAAGAATATCATCGACGAACACAAGCACGAATTTATTTAGCTGATCCCTGAAGTTCGGTTCATGAGATCCACAAAGTATGCTAGCACATCAGTTAGCCCGAACGGCATAACCAACCACTCATAGAAATCAAAAGGCGTACGGAATGTTATAATTAGCACATTCTCCTTCGCTATTCTTAGTTGGTGAAACCTTGTCAAAAAATCCAACCGAGAAAACACTCTAGCACTATGAAGCTGATCGAACAAGTCATCAGTATGTGGGAGTGGATACTTGTTCTTCTTTGTCACTTTATTCAACTAACTATAATCAACACATAATCTATAGGAGCCATCCACCTTCATGGTGAATACTACGGGTACTCCCCACTCAGATATATTCCTATGAATGAACCCTTTTTGCAAAAGGTCATTCAGTTGCACCTCAAGCTCTCTCTGCTCTCTAGGTGCCATGATCTTTAACGGCATCACTATCGGCCTGGCTTCTTTAACTAAATAAATCTGGAACTCGATCTTTATGTGTGGCGAAAGTCCTTGCACCTCCTTAAATAAGTCCGGATACTCCCTAACAATAAGTACCGTCGATAACTCATCATGCGGGATATCAAGTGAATATAGAAACCTAACCATAACCTCATCATCCGGTAGGTAGCTTAACACTACCCTCCACCCATCATCCATCCCTATTATAACCGACGACTTCTTGCAATCCACTACTACTCTATATCTACTAAGCCAGTCTATCCCCAGAATGATACCAAACCCAAAAAAACCTAAACCAAAACAATCACAATCAAAAGGGAATCCATGACTGGATAAGACCAAACCACGAAAAACCATACACAGGCTAGTGGAGCCTCCCATGGGGTTTGTTACAATCAAAGGTCAGTCAACAATTTCGGGTCTCAATCCCAGTCTATCTACTAGGTCACTAGATATGAAGGAATGTGAAGCCCTAGCATCAAATAAAACTCGAATAGGAATGTCATAAATAGAAAGCATACCTTGAATAATGATGCCTTTCCCCTTCTCTTTCACCGATGGAGCATTCGACGAAGACGGAATGTCATTGATAACATATGCTTTCACCGCCTGCTTTTGTTTAGGCAACTCAGGATAGTTCTTCCAGATATGTCCAGGCTTGTCGCAGCTGTAGCACTTCTTTCCTTCATCTTTGCAGTCTCTATTATAATGACCCTTCCTTCTGCAAGTGTAGCAAATTACTTCGGATTTGACATTCATTTTCTGGCCATCTTTATTCGAAAACTGCTTCCTCTTGTTGTTCCCCTTCTTCTTGCCTCCCCAGCCTGATTGCTGCTTTGGCTCTTCTTTAGGAACGACCTCATTCCGCTTCGGATACAGGCTTTCATGTCTCAGGGCCTTCCCAACAATCGTGTCAAAAGTCTCGTCAAGGTGATTCATGAGCTTTTCACCTAAATAACCATCCAAGCCAGTGATGAACTTCTCATTCTTCTTTGTCGGGGTGTTGATGAAGGACATCTCATACTTCAACAGAGTGTCGAACTCAGCTACATACTCGGAGACAATCATGTCCCCCTACTAACAATTCTGACTCTAGACGGCTGGAGTAAACTTCTCTTCAAATCTAGCCTTGAACTGATCCCAATTGAACTGATCCTTGGGAGTGGCAGCTCTCACAGCATCCCACAAATTCATGGCTCGCCCCTGTAGTTGAAGGAAAGCCAATCTCCTCTTTATAGCATCATTAAGTTCAATAACCTCAAATATGAGCTCATAAGTGTCGAGCCAATCCTAAAATTCCATTACCGACTCCGTTCCCTGGAACGGTTTGCTGCCAAGACTAGTAAAGTCCTTGCTCAGCTTAAGGAAATTGGCTCTGGGCGCTTGCACTGGAGCACCACCTTCTGCAACAACATTTGGAGCAGATGCTTGAGCATTTTGCAGCATGTTCCTCATCATATCATTAAACATAGCCTGCATATTAGGGTTAGCAGCCCCCGAACTAGCTCCTTACTCCACCCCTGAGACGAAGTTTCTAGTGGCATTCCTTGTTTGACGATTCATTCTTCAACTTGTAATAAGGATGATAAGTCCCTCTATAAGGAATTCCTTTAAAGTAGTACTCTTGAGTGTAGTGCGACATTATATACTTTATATATATTACTATATAGTTTTGGAAACCAAAATATGTAACAAGCACGCGCTCTCGTGTGTGTGTGTGTGTACACACACACACTTTCGATCCAGTCTAAGGTGAGGACTCCTACCCTAGCTCTACTAGATCCTAGTATCCCTTAGGTTAAATAATGCAATCTAAGCTCTGATACCAAACGAGATGACCGCCTTGCACCATTGACACACAAAAGACCTGAATGGCACGCTATAATAGTGCTCGGCCGATGCAAGCGGTCATCTAAAGGTAACATAAACAACATTACACAGAATCTGTCGTATATCTCACGGCGCATCGACAAAATATAATAGCAACATCACAGATATAAAACAGGTGAGACAGTAAACGACTGAATAGATCACAACATCAAAGTAATAGATCCATATAGTACAGTGGTAGAAATAGAGTCATACATCCTAAATAACTCCTAAATATCTGTCTCACAAAATAAGAGTACTAATAAGATCCATAGTACTGAACAACGGAAAGAGCTAGAGTAAATATAAAAATACGAGAAATAGCCTCTTACTTGCCACCTGAACAACTTCTCGTGCTTACCAAACCTATCTCTAATCTACTCATTTATGAGTACACAGAGTAATAAGAAGCAATGCATAAAACCCCAGGTCAGACAATAATTATACCATAGACCCCGAGCCAAATCCTCAGTGATGGTCTCGTGTAGATCTCACTGTGTCATCTACATCGAGCTTTGGTGATACACCGTACCCTCTACATCGAACTTTGGTGATATGGGATCTCACCGTACCCTCTATATCGAGCTTTGGTGATATGTGATCCACTCCAAGATGATCGTCCCAATCTATCAATACATATAGTCACTAATATAAGACTAATAGTATTCATAAAAACATATATCCTCATGGTCGAAACCAAGAGATACGGACTTCCATATCACTTCCTCGAGTAGCCCAAAAGTCTTCCTAAAGTCATACGGAGGAAATTGGGTCGGTCAGGAAACAAAATGCACCAAATCTAGGCATTATTGCCTAGCCAAGCCACTGACTGGTGGATTGGTCAGTGCCACCGGTCCATCGGATTGTGCTTTAAGCTGGGGAATAATGCCTAGCTTGGAGCATGATCTATGGCCCAGTTTCTTCTCATTTTTCATCACTTCCTTCTCTATCAAGTCACTTTACCATCCCGTCATGTTGTCTTCATTACACTATTGACATTTGGTGCCTATTGTTGGGTCTATATGCCAATTCCTTTGATTGTTTGGGAGGGATGTTTGTGTCATCACGAATCCTTTTCCATATCATTTTGCTACCAAAATGCGATATGCATCTCGGCAACCCAACTACACTCTACAACACCACCTTCCTTTATTATAGATGTATATTTATACGCTAATGAACACAATACGCACTAATTCGCACACATTTACACATTTATTTGAATACAATTCGAGTTTTGAATAATCAAATCTCACTTTTATTTACTAAATATTTTCTATAAATGTCAAATATCATCTTATACTATTTTATAAAAATGTTTAACTATTTTATAAAAATGTTTAACTAGCTTATAGATCATTTCAATCTATCTAGCTTATTTTTAAAACTCATACTCTTAATTTTTGATTAGTAATAAAATATATAATAATATTTATATCCCTAATATAATAACAAATTAGAGCTTAATTAATTTATAAATATGTTATAAATTAATATCCTCTCTATCTAACTCTATTCAATATGAATAGAACACAATATAATATATATATATATATAAAGGATCTTAATCAACTATCCCGAATATCTACTCAAACTAATCTAATCAAACATGGGAATGATCACCTATATATATATTATTCTCCTCTTCTAGGAAATATTTCTCAATATATGTAAATACGAGGATTTATGCTGCAATATAAATTAAGAGAACTAATTCCACTCACCTGAACAATAATTTCTTAACTTTCCAAATCCAGTCCAAACCACTATCATGTCATAGAAAATCAACCTGCAAGAGCAACGACGAAGACTATGTCTCATTGGAGTCCTGTGCAGTTAATGCCCCGCTATATCCCCGCTATAACTCCGATATATCTTATAGCGGATTCCTACCGCTACGATTTTTCAATATATCCCCAACATATAGCCTTTCCGCTTTAATCCCCGCTATTTCCGCTATATCCCGTTATTTCCGCTATATTCCGCTATTTCCGCTATATCTTCTATAAAAAATTGGATTGAAAAATGATATTTATACGCTATAAAAATTATGAAATTAATTAATTTCATTGAATTTTTTTATATATGTTTAGAAATGATAATACTCTAATATTCTACTAAATTAAATTAAGTTATATAACAGTTTTACGTTCATTTACAATACATTTGCACATATTTTTATTTAAAATTATTTTTGTATTAATTATAATTCAATTGAATGTTAATTTTTCACATAATTACTATCTATATATTTGTAAAAACAACAAGTATGAGATTTATATGCTATTTTAGAGCAATCTGATATATCCCGCTATATCTTCGCTACATCCCCGCTATGACTTTTTTCACCTCTGCCGCATTGAATCCACCGAGCGCTTTAACTGCACAGCATTGGACCTTGCATGTAAATGATACGAATAAAATTTGAATGAGATTAATTAATTAATTACCTTAATTAACCAAAATCGCTTTCTCCTCCAATTCAAATCCCTACTTCAGTAACCCATTTTCGCTACATTCTCACCACCATTGTCTTCACCAAGGGCCAGCAAAGCATGGCCGACCACCTCCAACATGCTCCTCTTGCGCTATAAGTCCAATGCACCGAATGTCGACAAGTTTGGTTGCCAATAACCAACTCCATCAAACCATTAGCCGAAGTTTGACCATGCCTACTCCACATCACGCCCATCACTACCACCGGCGAGTTGCTCCTCTAGCCAAGGTACATCTCTTTAGATCCTTCACTCCACCTCCATCTCTTCTTCCATAAACCCGACCTTTCCTCTATCGATCGTGTATCGATCTCCAGCACTTTCATTTACTATACCAATGAACCAACTGTCGATATGGATGAAACCAAGAACCAACCCTTAGGGTTGAGCATGCTTTTCATATCCTTCAATTCCTATTTCCTGCCTCGGCTAAAAGTAGGGACAAGGTAGATAAGTAAGAGGGAGTGAAGAGTCAGAGTGTTGTGTATATATATATATAATAATATATATTATTTAATTTCTTAAATAAGTTGCCATATAGAACTCATATAATCACACGGTACATAGGATCACCACGAAACTCGTCGGCATATCGCCTCATTTTTTCAATCTCGATGGAATAAATTTCATCAACGTTTGAGGCAATGCTTTGGGATGATAATTTCACACATTTCGAGGCCTTTTTGACCAACATATGCCCAATTCCAAAAATTCCTCAACTCTATGTCTCATAATGCAGTTTGCATCCTAGAAACATAAGTCATCGGTCGAGATCCCACTGGACTCGACTGTGTACTATTTTTACAAAATACATATAACAATACGTTGATAGTAAAAATATCATAACTCTAAATATAATGATATTTATACTTATTTTGATTCACAAAGTCAATTCGGACTTAGGGGAAGTGGTCTCAAGTCCTAATTCGATTGTATGCAAAAAGTCATATTTTGGACCTTTTATTTAATTAACGATTCAATATTTAAATTAATACTTTAAATATCCGATCATTAAAAAATGCGGGTTGTTATATTATCCCCTCATTAGAAGAATTTTGTCCTCAAAATTTCTATGAGTATGACAATACAAATCGACAAACCAAAACTTCCAAGCATTTGCTTTGGAAAATTTTAGCGGTTCTTCTCTTAACGGGCTAGCATTATGAGAACTTCTAAAGCACAAAATAAATCTCCTAACTCTTAGGCAATCAAAGCTCCTCTTACTTTGGAAAAATTCGGTACACCTCCTTTGCGCGACTAGCTTAAAAAAAATCCTAAAACAACATATATATACATCTCATACCTGAAGCATCTCATATCTAAGGCATCTCATTTCTAAGGGCATACTAGCACGTATATCCATATTATCCACACTATATATATTACGTACCTCTTTTACAACAACATGTCGTTTAGATGCGAATACAAGTGAATAAGCATCTCAATAGCGCATAACTACTTCCATGTATCATATCTTGTACTCAACAAGAGGATTAAACATAGTTGCAATATCAAACCATGGATTTAAGCATACTAAATACTATATAGCAATCATCTCAAATAAATATGCTATATCAAACCATGCAACAAACATCTCAAATAAACATGTTACAACTAACTGTGCAACAAGCATCTCAAATAAACATGTTATAGCAAAATATGCAACATGTACATCTGTAATGCAACAACATGATATTAAAACATATATAATCAAATGTAGTAACCGATCCCACCATAATCATACATGACTATCAATTAGAGAGTAAGCTCAAAATTTAAATTAGTCAGAATCTAATATACCAGCGACTACAAGTCACATCTAAAGGCAATATACACAAATAGATTCCATCTCAACCCTACAGTGGGCATGGATGATATATGAACTATTTTAAATAGCTATCGCTATCTATCTCCGAACATATTTTAACATGTAATAATAATTAGCATTCAAGCAACCAAATTCACAACAAGTAGCAATAGATAACAATAATTTACAAACATACTACCAAACATACAAAGGAAGCAACAACTAGCGATAACAATCAATAATCAAACACTAGCAAGTAGCGATAAGCAACAACAAGCAATTAACGATGAGCAATAATAAATAAGCAACAAGCAACAATAACTAGCTTACAAACTACCAACCATACAAAACAAGCAATGACAATAAATCAACAAAAATCAGAATCAATCAACAGCAAACAATAGCAAGCAACAGTAAACAATAACAAGAATAGAAAACTATGAAACATACTAAAGAGTCTATACCGACAAGTACCATGGCCAACACTAGTCGAAATGTGCATGGTGAACTATAAACTCCAATGAGTCTGTTCGAAATCCAAGATGGACAAACTACCTAAGTGGTGTAACTCCTTTCATTAATACGATACATGAAAGAGTATTACACCTCCTATTATGAAAAGGAAAAACTTATATGATATATTGGATCATCAGGTCTCAAAACTCCTGAATAAATTCAACGAACTAAGCCTCATTTTTTTCCCTTCCATTCCAAACAGAACTCATTCTCCAAAGGAGAAGACTTTATTAATTAAATCATCGTTAAATGATGATGTACAAATGCTTGGGTTTACTTGGGTTCAAACTCAACTCGACTGCACAATGTTAACAAGGATAATACACTAAGTGTACTACGATGCCTGCCTAGGCAACTATCACATCACCACTTAGAAGACTATCTGAATCTTCACAAAACAAGTCGAGAAGTCCTTCCCCGAGCTATCATAAGCATTCCAAACTATATTATGCTATAAATAATTTTATAATGAATAAAGATCATCCAAAATAATAACAATGCTTGATCTAATCCTTTGTTTACTTGCACGATTTATTTGTTAAATTAGGGTTGGGCACCTGACTCCTCTCATGCAAACTCCAAACTGGATCCTTGGTCAAACCACTGAAATTTCCTTGCATGACTAAAGCAGCGCTTTGGAAATCTCTAAGTCACCTCAAGAATCTAACTCAAGAGCTCACCCTTTAGAATTGAGTGAAAAACACTTGCCCAACTGGTGCAAATCTCCTAGAAAGTATTCGTTCAAACTAGTGATAAGAGCTGATATATGAATGGACTGATCTCTAGAAAATAATTTAGCATGTGAGGTTAACCCCACCGCCAAAGGTAAACTAGCACAAGGAAAAACACTTCTAACATGAATGACTCTACGCATAACATATAAGTCACCTGCTCGTCCTTTACTCATTTTTTGGAAAACACTGAATCCTACTTAGATACTAGATCCAAGTCACACTTCATTGATCAAACCCACTCAACTTGAAGGCTCATGCATTAAATTCGACTGGTTGTTCTCTCGGTCATTATGCCTTAGCTCAACAACTAAGATTACTCATACAAGGTTTGTGTAACGACCTGATATTTTCAACCATTCGCATCCATACATGTCGGATTTGAATTGCTCAAAATATTAGATTGTTAATTTAAATTTGGCAAAACTCGGCATATATAGTAAATAAAATAATCACAGATCACGGACACAGAGTAATATAACAATAATGCAGCGGAAACAAAAGAATAGTAATTCATGAAGCTACTATATATATATATAACAGAGTTAAACAAGATACAACAGAAGTCAAGAGTACATAGATCTTTCAATACAAAAATCAAATACAAGATCTGAATGCATCACTGGTATCGACTGAATAACTGAAAGCAGGATAGAAAGCTGGATCTCCAAGAGAAGCTCCACCTCCAAAGGTGGGTCTTGAATGTTGCATCACTTAGTCTGACTCGAGCGTAAAGAAAAACAAAAAACACTCGAGTCAGGATTAACATTCTTATATCAATAAATCCAACTCAAGTGAAATAACAACTGAAAATACAAGTAACTCAAAGGATGTTTGGGATAACCATCCTCTAAGGATCCGTTAAACCATTATCCCCCTTAATACATTTTATATAAGCGTCATAGTCTATACAGCACTGTAAACTCCACCGTAAACTAGTGGGCTATCTGGGAGTACTCCATAGGTATAACACAAAACATATCGTAGTGGTCGCGCATAGGGATACGAGTATGACAAGGCACATGAGGCAATACCCAAGGTAGTGAAACTACCGTTTGCCTGATCCGGACTGGTGAGAACGCATCGCCGCAACAATCGCAACACCGCGAAACAACACCCCAAATTCAAGGGTGCGCACCAATCAAAACAAGTAATGAGTAGTTTACGAAGAAGTGTGTTCACTAGAGGTAGCTAACCCCACTGACCCGACACGGCTCCTGTTTAAGTCATTTCATATTTGACACAAGTGTCAAGGCTATCCATTATCGTTCTCTTTCTTCAAATCCAGCAACGTCATCATTCCAACCACTTCATTCTGGATCACACTCCGCGTATAATAGTTATTAAAGTGGTTTTCGGTTAGACAAAGAGTATGTCCCTAACCGATCCCGTATTCTTCAATAACTACGTAATTATTACACCGATTGGTCATTTAATAAACTTTCAAAATAGTTTATATTTCAAAACCAAATTATCATTGCTATTTCAAAACCATATCAATATGATATCACTTCCATTTCAAAACCAAATACAATATCATTTCCATTTTAAATATATCCATCTCAAATATATCCATTTACAAAATCTTAGTACTTTAAAGTTATAACACTTTCTAAATCAAACACTTTGGAAATCATAATTTTTTGGAAATCAAAACACTTCCCACTTAACTGTTTAAATATAAATAATAGTATATATAATAAAATAGTTTATAATTTAAAATAGTTTATATAAAAATACTTATAATTTAAAATAGTTTATATTAAAATAATTTATATTAAAATAATTTATATTAAAATAGTTTATGTGAAATAAATTTATAAAGTAACATATGTAAATAGTTTTAAATATAAATTAAAAATACTTTATATAATAAAATAGCTTCCTCAAATTTCACAAATCAATTCCAAATCAACACCAATCCCAAAATTTCAAATTTAGTCAAATCTCAAATCATCAATTTCAATTCAATTCAGTTCTCAATAAATTATTATATCGATTTCAAATACAGATTTGAACCATAAATAAACCATTTAAATTTCGATATATTCCAAAGCTTTAAATATTTCACAATCTCAAACTAAATTTGATAATTTCATATATATCTTAATTTAACTTTATTATTATTTAGTTTTGAAATATTCACTTAATAAATCCAATATTATTTAAAAAACCCCAAATTACAAATAAACTAAATATTTCCTTCAACTTATTTAAACTTGAAATATTCATTTAAATCACCTTAACCAAAATCAAGTTATAAAATTATATCCTTTAAAAATCTCAAATTCAATAAGTTCCAAATCGATTTCTAATTAAATATATTTCTTAATTAAATACAATTTCAAATCAATTTCAAATCAATTTCAAATCTATCTTCTCAACCTTAATTCATTAAATCATTATAAACTCTATATTAAATTATAATTTAAATAAATACTTAACCATATTACAATTTAATATAATCAAACTTTATTATTAAGCTTATTTTATATTAAAACAAATTTATGCATAGCTTAAAATCAAGAATTTAACTATATATAAAATAAAATTTATATATTATCTAAAATCAATATTTATATAAACCATATATTTCCTTCCAAAACCATAGTAATAATTTCAAATTATTCATATATAGACCAACGGTGTCTGTATATAATTTTCTATCCTATGGTCAAGTGATACAGATATTTATCATTTCAATCCGCAATTTAAATATATACGGGTATACATTTCAATCCGCAATCCCAAATTCAATTCAGTGAAAATCTCTTAGGTTTATCATTTCAACCCATAACGATTTTCTCCTATTCTACAAATCGTTCGGGTACGTATCATTTCAACCCATAGGGAATTCTATACTAACAGGGAACTTGCAGAGTGAAAACATATATAATAATAATATAACAGGCATGTATCATCAATATAAATAACAGATAATGGTGTCAGATGTCACAGGTGAACAGATACAGGTAAAAGCATACATATAACAATGTAAATAACTAACAGCAGCATATTTCAATTGTCGTTTCAATTGAAATCAAATTTAATATATATAAGAACGTAAATCGTGAGTGATTGCTCACCTTTCGAGGCTAGAGAGATTCGACAACGAAATGGGTTACGAATCCGACCACGAATTCCAAAGCAAAGCTAGATTGGCACGAATTTGACTGATAGAGCTGATAACAGAGATTGATGAGCTGAATCAGAATCGGCTTGATATAAACTACAATCATATTATTATCATTGTAAATAAATATACATAAAGCAAGTGAGTAAGCCAAATTTCGAACATAGATATAACATACTTATATATATATTACTAATATAAGCTTTGGTAAATAAGGATTTATATAAACATACACGTATACACTGTATAAATATGCGTTGCGTAAATATATTTTTCTATAACCAAACAGGCTAAATAAACTTATATACCCATATGCGTTAGAAATAAATAAATATAAAAGAAAAGTAAACAAAAACTTTGTAACATAATAGTCTACAGACTCATATAGGTGCACGCAACCATATATAAAATTATACACCGACGTATTCACTATATATATAAATAATATAAACACATGAATACTACGTATATAAACTAATATATAAATCATAACAATACATATATGTACTGAAAAATGCAAAATACTTTCATACGTATTACATTTGGAATCTAAGATGCGAATATATATATTAACATATCATATAATATATATAAACTAACGTCTTATTAACTAATACATTATCAACTAAATTTTAAAACAGACAGGCATAAACTCATATAAACTTACATTAACACTTCAAAGTCAGAAATCAATATATAAACTGTATATACTATAAATTTACATACTATATATATGTATATCCAAAATCCACGGTTTATATATTATATAAAATTGAAACCTCTCGTCACAAAATCACGCAACTCCTATACTATACAACCGAAATAACACATACTAACCTGTTACAAAAACAAATCTTAAGTAAACTTTATACATATAATACTAACTTATATAACTGACTATATGTATAAACTAAATAAATGGATAACTAGATCAAATCTACATGAAGCCAAATGTATGTAGGCTCAAAAACTGGCAAGGAGAATATGTGTGCAACTTATATTATAAACTTTGATTTTAAAAAAAATATATATAACTATCAGGCAACTTTAAACATAGTCAGCAAATATATAACCATTTATATATATATATATATGTAACGTACATACGTTAGCATATATAGAACACAACACATATATATACGAAACAATATATATATATATATACAAAGTTTGGAACACATATTAAAATAAAACATATATGTATATCTTTACATATTAAAATCAATATCAGTTTCTAAACATATGTAAAACAAAATCTATACAATACTTCTTTATAAAATAATATATATACTATATGATATGAACAAGCAACAATTATATAATAGATTTATAACATACATACCATACATTGAAAGAAGGAGGCTCAAGTAGAAAGGTGTGGCACTGACTCGGATATTGCGGCAAAGGGGGTGGAATAGGGTGGAGGCCGTGGTGGTGATGGTTTGTGGCGACGTGGCTTGGGTGGTGGGTCGGCTTGTTGTGTAGCAGAGGGAATATGTGGGCGCAGGTCGAGTGGCGACTGCTGCGGTTGGTGGTGGCTGCCCCAAATGAGGTATTGCAAGTGGGTTTTGGGTGGTAGCCATGGAGTGGTGGGGAGAGGCCACGAGATGGTTTCAAGTACACAACATCGGGTTTGTATGGCTGCGGAGGAAGGAAGTGAAGGAGAGAGAGCAACAGTTGTCTGGTTTCAAAATTTTATATGCAATGTATGTTTTTATTTTATGTACAGAGTAACGAAACAAAGATATTGGAACCAGTGAAAAATAAATTGTTATGGGGAATAGAAAAGGTAGTTGAGCTTCCATCACTTATTAATAGTTGCTGACCATTGGGTTTAAACGGTGGTAGATCGAATAGACAATTTGAATTCTAAAAGTTCAAAGGCGGTACCGATACATATAACCATTATGCAGATTCTGTTGTGCATCAGACTTCAAAACACAGAAGTGAATATACCATATAGATCAGTACGACAAGACGATCAAAACGGTATACAGATATCAGTGACATGATCATTCGGTCAAAAAGTCAATACGGACACTGATATACGTTGCTATTCCGTACGGAAAAATCCAAACGGAGCTAGAAACGTCCGAAATTAATGAAACGAATTACACAGTCTTATTCAGAGTATCCTAAACAAACTTTCTCATGTTGACATATTTAGGTTTCGAAACACTTTTAAATTCAACTGTTATTAACTGGTTTAAATTGAAATAAAATTACACAAGAAAATAAACTTCCATATTATCAGATGAAAATTTACCATTTGCTATGTTTAAATAGACGTATTTCAAATATTAAATTTTTATTTCCAAATTTAATTATTTAAAATTTCACAAAATTCAGTTAAATACGATATTAAAACCATCAAAATTTACGGGTTGTTACAGTTTGACAAAAGAATTTACCTGCTATGAAAGGTGTTATGTTTAGTTTATCTACCAAGTAACTAGCAATATATGAATATATAGCCCAAGTGCCAAAAATAACATAAGCATGTAACTTACTTTTAAAGCATAACTTGCTATATGAATTTCTCTCCTTTTCCCCAATAGTAAACCTACTAGGACCCAGAAATGCCTTTAAGGTATAAGTCATCATCACACACTCACCTCTTAGAAGTATAGGAAAATCTTTCATCAAGTGACCAAGTTGACCACGATTGAAGCACTTACGCTTCAGTTATGTTGCATGGCATTCCATAATGTAATAACTCAATATGTCATAAGAATGGCATACCATATCAGCTCTTACCTTTAGATAAGCTTGATATCCTTGGATCTTGGCCTTTGTGCTTTGATTGGAACTTCAATTTTCTTTCCACCCATGCTACCTCCATTTGTACCTCACAGGCATTCTCATAGGGAAAATCTATCACCACGAGACTCTCAAAAGAGGCCCCTATTGGGGTAAGACTAAGCAATGAAATCCCAACCAATGCATTAAGACAACGGACACTCTCAACGGTTCCTTCACGCCCTGGGTATACCATACCTCTTCCATGCGTCTTTTTGGGAACAACAGGTGCCTCATCCTTTATGATACCTAAATTCAACCTCTCACATCAACGCCTAACTTATGAATACCATAAAAGCATATTATTGAGGTGAAATAAAAAAACTAACACTATAACAAGGCATAATGATATAATCTCACAACAGAGTGATTATTTGTAATATAATGAACATACATGAACAAAATAGGATGAATAATTTACAAGAGACTATACTGATGGAAGAAACTAATAAGTAAATATCAATATAGAAAGTCAGAATAGAATATTTGGTACAATAAGTCTCATATACAAATAACATTTGTTATGTATAACTATAATATAAAGTGTGTGTGTGTGTGTATCCAAGTATCGTCTTCACCTCTAAAACTTTAGTCGTGCCACTCCGATAGTGTATCCCCAAAAGCAACTGACTCTTGAACTGCTTAATCGAGTACACGAGAGTTGTTATGATATGAACAAACAAAGGAGAAACTTGGGTCGGACATAAAACCAAGTGTGAGAGGAATTATCTCCAAGTATTGTATATCAAAAATATATACATATATAAAGCAAGAAGCTACTAAGGTACAAATGGTTCTCTCATAAACATGGCTTAGGGATAATCCGAGCTACCCACAAACAAGTAAATCCATATCAATGGTAGGGAATTATACCATAACTACTCTTCTTTTGTCATCAACGAGTTAGCACAACTAATATAGTATGACTGAAATGTAATAGTATGCTATGATAAAGATAACCCAATATACAGATATATGAGTAATATAAATATCACAATATAGGTCTAACACACAATATACAATAATATAATCAACCAACTAATATAACACACAATGATATAACAATAAGTGACAAGCAGAGAATAAACTGATAACCATCATTGCTAATGGGTGGAGTCTGCTATGGGCACTAATCGATTCAATTATCGCTATCTGGAATCTAAAACAAATAGAGTTAGTACTAAATTGTACTATAGACATCAATCTCAATTCAGTGACTCCTATGTGAGTCCCATCGTATCCCTCATCGAGCATAGGTGGTATCTAACCTACTTGTCAATCTCACCGCGTCCCTCATCAAGCATAGGTGACATCTAATCCACTTATTGATCTCACTATGTCCAAGATAAATAGACTCAATACCTAATTGTACGATAAACTTTGAGCCACATCCTTGGTGATGTGTCTGGTATAGATCTCATCGTACCCTTTACATCGAGGTTTAGTGATACACCATACCCTTTACATCGAGCTTTGGTGTTATATGACCTACCATATATACTTAAAACCTATGTGAATCTCACATACCCTCTACATCGAGCTTTGGTGATACAGTATCTCACCGTGCCCTCTACATCGAGAATTAATGATATAGGATCTCACCGTACCCTTTACATCGAGCTTTGGTGATATGTGGTCCACTCTCAAATAATTGACCCATCTATCAATACTGTAGGATCGAATTAACCCTAAAGGGGGTTAATAGGGTTTAAAAATATTCATAGATAAATAAGAATTGCAGCACAGATAATAACAGAGTAAATGCGAAAATAAAAATGGCACACTAATTTACCCAGCTTCGGCAAACTCACCTACTGCTGCCCCCAAGGTTTCTAATAGAATTAAACAAATGACCGCTTATAGACCTTGTAAACATGCGACTATCGCTTACCTGTTTTTTCCAACCCTACACTCAAAACCCTACCACAACTCTATGACAAAGTTGCGAATTCTCGAACTAAGCTACCTAGCTCGTAACATATTTAGCACTAGAGTTCGACATTTTAAAAATAAAATTACAATAAAAGAAATTAGAACCCTTAATACAATATAAACTTTAGCCCAAATAAAACAATAGCCCAAATCAAATAAATTACAGAATGTAGTGTATCCCTTTTATTTTGCCAGTGCACTTTGTTTCTTCGACCGATCTCCTTTTCTTCATTCTTCAAAAATTAAGGTTTCCTTCTGATTGAAGCACCGATTCCAGTTGATCGATTGAAGTGATGGTTTCACCTTGGTTTGCTTCATCGATCGATCGCCTTGCCCTGATATCACACGGTCTCTTCATTGAGTTGAATACTTCTTTGATTGTGGCTTTGGTGTGATTTTGAATTTTCCAATTTAGATTATTTTGCTTATGACTCAACTGCCTTTATGCCAATGATGATTTAGGTTTATATAGGAATCAATTTCCTATGTTTTCGTTTGACTTTTGTTTTGAATTTTGATTTGAATTCTTCAACTGCTTTCCTTGGCTGTTCGATTTTCTGACGAATGGTGTTTTGATTTCTGACTAGATCAACATTGCTATATATTCATATATATTTCTATACACTGTTTTGAATTTTTGATTTCTGCCATATGCATTTCTGACTTGTTCACCACTACGTTCTTCGATATTGACATAATTCAAAAATTTTGGTTACTTCGATGCTCAGTTCATTTGAGTCTAAATGTGATTGATCTATATAAGTGTCCATTCATTGCCTTGTACATGTGATGTGCTCCACTGAGACCGTGCTTGTTTGCTTTTCTGGTGTTCCATTTTTCTGATGCATATGTATATATATGCATATATATGTATGTATGCACATCCTCACTCTTGCTGTACTCGACTAATTCATTACTAATAATCTGAGGTCCATCTTCATTGATATTATTGTGCTTCCTAGAGTTTGAAGTGGCCACCATGTTTATGTATACATGTATATACGTATATGTATATATGTATGTTTGTGTGCCTGACTTGAGTCTGTACCCATGCACTTGCATTTGACCTATTTTTTGATATGTATGAACTGTGTGCATTAAGTTCATTTATTTCTGGTTTGTGCACATGCATATCTCTAAAACATTTGCACCTTGCTGTTGTTCGCTAAGTGGTATTCAAGTGTGCATTTGTCCATCTTGTTGCATTGTTGTTAATCTGGGTGCTGACCCTATGTGCTTTACCTTTGTGTTGCCTATGCTTGTTTTTCACTATGTTGCCTGCTCCTTTGTACCTGTGTGCATCTGGTTATGTTGTCTGAACCTGCTTGCTATGAGATGCTCTGATATGTTTTACTTTGCTTCCTTGGACTAGTGCACTGAGTTGTATTCATTCTTGTCCATGTGCTTGTGCCTTGTTTGTGCATTTGCTTTGGTGCCTGGTTGTGATGCTTTGATGCACGTTGCACTCCCTGGTTGACACTTGTATATGGTGCACGTGAGTTGAGCTTAAGATGACTTCGGCTTGACCTTGTGCACATTTGCACTGTATTGAGCCTTCGGACTTGACCGTTTTCATTTGTCCTTGAAATTTAAAATGATGCAAGCACATTTTGCATATGTGAGCGACCATATGGCATGTGCAGTGATACACTGTACATGTTATATGTTGCTCCTGCACATCTATTTTGGTCACTGTCTAAAATAAGAAAACAACATAAACTGAGGCAATACCAATATTTATATTAATTGTATTTTTGCGATTTAGGTTTGTTTCTTTTTCCATTTTACTGCATTGTTTATTTCACAGGTATAGCGGATGACTGGACACAAGCTGGAGTAGGCAAATCAAGATCAACATCAAAAACAAACTCGAGTGAGTGAGAGTAAGAGAGATGTTGTATATGAAAGTGTATTGAAATTTTGTATATATGAGAGAGATAGTGAAAGATGTATTATATTTGAAAATGTAAATATAGTGGAAGCTAAGTGTGTACTATTTGAATTTGAAATTAAATATTTGTTCGAATAAAATATTTTTTTAAATAAAATTCTGATTTAATAATTTTATTCTCCAAATATTTATTTAATTCTATGAAATTGCAATAGTACTATAACAAACACATTTGACGAATATATATATATATATATCTATATATTATCATCAAACAAAAATCATAAATCATTATATTCTAGTATCTCCCCCTTTGATGATAACAAACATGTATTAAGATTTTGAATTTTAAATAAATGTGTTTGGTATGATGTGTCAAGTCCCCCTATACAGATGCTCTTACTACAACTAAACTCCCCACTATACAGATGCTTGCAATTGAAAATTAAAAAATGATTTTTCAAAAATGATTTTAAAATAACGCTTGAATGATAAAAACACTCTTGAATATCAGTAAGGTTATTACTCAGTCAGCAAAAACTTAACCTCTCTCTCCCCCTTTTGTTATCATCAAAACAATAATAGTAATTGAAATAGTAATGAATTTTTATTGAAATTATAAAATCAAATCAAGAGGAAAATATACATCGCAAATTCCAATTAATCAAACAAAAATCATAATTTTTATTTATTCGAAACAAATTCCAAGTTAGAGAAATGATAGGATTATGGTTTAGGGAAAATTTTATATAGTGACATCATTTTGGTAGGTTCAAAAATGGAGTAATTTGTGAATCTTCTTTTTAAATAATATACAAAAATATTAAGCACTTACTAACCATGCATAATCGTTAGGACTTTTAAATGAGGTTAGTAGTTACTTAAAAATGAACGTAAAGTATTTTTTAATCACGCATAACCGTAAGGACTTTCAAATGAGATTAGAATTTACTTGAATATTTATCCCTTTCTTATATGAGTCTTACCCATGCATAATCACGAGGACTTTTAAATGAGAATGGAACCAAATCAGCTGCCGCAATCATCTCTACAAAATCGCGAATTCATTGCCCCCTCGCCATCAAGCACTGGAACTCCCCATGGCTGAGAACCACTTCAATAATCCCACTGATCACAACTGCGACCTACCACCGCCTCAAACAGTCACCAGCACCTCCCCAAATCCCCATAGCAATAAGCGCAATCAAATGCTACATCGCCCAATTCACTAAACTGAATTGCTCATAACCGCTCTCATCGAACTCGCGGTTTAAATTAATTGAGTGGCATTTGGAATTGAGAATTAGATTTTGTGCGTTCGTTTAAATTGCTGTTTAACTTGATTGCGTGAGTAGAGTGGCTGTATAATTGTTGTGTAAATTAGTGTGTTAATTAAACGAGGCAAGGAATAGTTATTTTCTTTGGGTCGGGTTTTAAGGTTGAGTGTTTCTTTTGTTTAGTTTTAGTTCATTTGATAAAAAGTATTTTCTTTTGTGTAGATTTAGTTGTTTTAGTTTGTTCCCTTTCAGAAATTTTTTTAAGTAAAACTTTACTTTTAAGTTTCCTTTTCAAAAAAAAAGAGTCTCTCCCTAAAAAAAGTTTTTTTACATTTGTTTTATTTCTTAATAAAAAAACAAGTTGTTTCGTTTTTAAATTTGTTTTTGTCTTTCCTTGCCAAAAAAGGGGGTTGTTTTGAATTTATTTTCATTTAGTTTGTTCTAGTTTTTCATTTTTCTTTGATATATATATAAATATATATAATAAATTTGTATATATCGTGTTTTTATTTTCAGGTTGCAGAAGCAGATAAGAAAGAATAAGGGGATTGCACTGCTAAGCTTTTCAAAATAAAACTACTTGCTTGCATATAAATAAAAATTTGCACCCTTATCTTTTGTTTTATTGCTTTGCATTATTGATTGCGTGCATTTTAAAAAAATCAAAAAATTTCAAAAACCCAAAACAAAAATTCATTCGTAGTTGCATTGTTAATACACGTTTAATTTCAGTTTTGCATCTAATTTTTGATTAATAATAACGTTTAGTCATCGATAACACTAAATTTTGTATTTACAAGTTGTCTTCTTTGAACAATTTAATTTCTTGGTGTCTAGGATATGGCAGAGGAATAACCATTTATAAATATTACGGTGATTCGTAAATATTATAGTGGTTGTTCCTCTGAAGGTACTTAATCCTTCGGCTTCATTGCTACAGTGATTCGTGGTGCACCGATAACTCCTGCCCGTTACCTGGCTGAGAACTATCTTGTTGATTTAAGACAATGTGTGATTATACAATTTTGGGTTAACTTAGGATAAATCATTTGTAATTAACCCTTGCATTCATTTAGTTGCATTAGTTCATGCATATTTGAAAAAAAATTCAAAATCCAAAACTAAAAAACAATTGTAAATATTCCATTTCCTTTGAAATTTTTAAATCCTTTTTCTTTGAAATTTCAACAATCCAAAAAAATTTAGAAAAAACCAAAATTAAAAAAGAAAAAAAAATTATAAAACCTTTTCAAAAACAAAGAAAAAAATTTGAAAAACCAAAAAACAAAACAAAAATTAATTTTCCATTTTGAAAAATAAATTCTTTTTGTAAATATTTTTCCTTTATAAAAAAAAACTAAAACATTCTTGAAAATGTCCGAGTTTCCCCACTCACTTGAATTTTACGATAGTTGTGAAATGAAACGACCCGACTTTCTTAGCCCAGAAAGACGCATCATTATTTAAGAAAGAAAGGGATAGAAGAAGAAAAGATAGAAAAGAAGAAACAACAACATATGAGAATCTCACAGCGGAACGAATGAAATATAATATATCACATAAGATATTACATAGTATCATATACATCAGAGTTACACAACTTATACATCACATATTAGACAGTTATAAACACCTGTCTATCATACATCTCAAACATCTCAGAGATACAGACTCAACACAAACACAGCGGAATCACTATATCTACACGCTGAAGCCTCTTGCTCCAAATCTCCTCCAGAATTCATCAAAGCTAACCTGAATCCCTCGACTACTCAATACAAAATTGAGTACCCAAGAGTTTAATAAAACAGAAAATAAACACTTGGGTCAGACATGGGTCTAGTGTGAGTAAACGGTTAAAATTGTTTAACTTTGAAAAACCTTTGAAAGAAAAGGTATCTCGTAAGACTTTCCGCACATAAACACGGAAAAGTTTTTACCTTACGATAACCGAAACATTGATAGGAAATCCGATTATATTATAATAGGGTCTAGGATTCTCAAATAAATATTCACATAGCCGAAATTGTTACATTCATTAAATTCCAGCATACATAGATATACAATCAAGTCCGTTATCACTTATTGGAGTTTGGATTCCATACAATGGCAGGGCTACTGGGGTACCGCCCGTCACAGTACGGGGCCTAGATCACCGTACCGAGGATTACTCCCAATCCCCTACAACACAAGGCCGGAACCATCTAAGGATAATTCCAAACAAGACAACCCCGTAGTTGGCGCGACCAACCACACACACTAAGCCGAATAAAAAGGAACTTCTAGACAGGGGAAAATCTCGTCCTACTTGGGCGCTACCCACTTAACCTTGCTGCACCTCCCCTGTTTTAGCCATTCCCGGTTGATGAGGCTTGAGGCTACGATTACCTTTATAGAACACATCTATCTTAGAATGCTCATCGCCCTCCTGACGATGTTCTGAAAGCATTCAATCCATACAAGTTCGTTCCAGGTTCGAACGAAACCGAAGGCATTATCTCGTTACACTCATTTTGGAATCACCCTCAGAGTTAACGACAATAACCCTTGCACTCTGAATCTTCATCTCGAACCTATAAGTACTATCTCCGTCAACTCATTACGGAATCACCCACAGAGTTATATTGACAAAGAATAGTTCTTACACCTCGAGTCTTCACTTCAATTGAGATTCACGACCTATCGTTAATTTGGATCGATGTGGTTTTCGGATATCCAAATCTAGAAACCTGATCCCGGTCTCATCGAAATCCAAAATGTATCTTTTAAGGCCAAGTTGTTTAAAGGTTTTAAACATTTAAACTTATATTCAGGATGATATAAACAGATAGATAAATCACATTATCACAATAGATAATTCCTATCAACATTCATCTCATAAAGCAACATGTCACATATCATATATATCATATCCAAATCATCCAGTATCAACCAATCACCCAATATCAATCATCCAATATTAACCAATCATTCAAAAGCAGAATTGATTAACTCCAAATCAATTTAATTAACCTTTAATTAAATTAATTATTATCCTTTAATCACATAGATTATCTTAATCCTGCTTCATTGATTTATTAAGTATCAATTTATTAATCATTTCTTAATGATCTTCCTTAATTAATCTTCCTTGATTAATTATACTTTAATTACATTAAGTAATTACCCTTTAATTAATTAATTATAGAAATTAATTATCCTTAACCATATACAGTAATTAACCTTTAACTACTATCATTAAATTACAATAATTAATGATCCTTCATTTACTTCCATTAATTAAGTAACTATAATTATTTGCATTAATCCTCAATTAATTATAATTAATTAATCATACTTTAATTAATCATTTTTATTAATCAACCTTGATTAATTTTATTAATTATATTAATTAATAATCCTCTAATTACTTCATTAATTAATTACCTTCTAGTTAATTAAATAATTAATCTTTAATTAACTACATTCATTAATTAACCTTAATTAATCATAATAGTAATTAATCATCCCATAATTACTTACCTTAATTAATTAACTCCTTAATTAATTATATTAATTATTAATTAATTAATTACTCATTTAATTAATTACCTTAGCAAATAATTAATCACATTATTAATTAACCTTAATTCTCTAATTAATTAATTACTCTTTAATTAATTAACTAATAAATCAACTCTTTAATTAATTTTATTAATAAATCCTTTAATTAATAACATTAAATGATTATTCCTTAATCACTTCCATTTAATTACTTCCATAAGTAATTTTCTCTTATCTTAATTACATTCAGTAATTATCCATTAATTACTCTATCAACTAATTATACTTAATTAATTCATAATTAAGTGATTATTTAAATTAACCAAACATTTAACAAATCATTTAAAATTAATTAAATAATTAGTTAACTCCTTATATTAAAAATACTTAAATAAATTAAGAAAATCATTTATCTTAATTAACTTTTACTTATTAACAAATCATTTACATTAATTAACTATTCTTAAGTTAATAACAATAATTAATTAACCTTATTTATTTCCACAAATTTATTTATTAAAATTAAACAAAATCTTAATAACTTAAAGACAAATCCTTTATTATAATTGGTTCCTTAATTATCATTAAACCATATTTACAAATAAAACATTTAGAAATCAATTTAAAAGAAGTTTAAACATCTTAATTTTAACCTTTAAATCTTTGAAATCTTTCAACGATTGTTTAAATACATTTTAAACTCAAATAATTTTATCTTTCAAACCTTTAATAAGTTCCATCTTAATTAAACATTAATTATTTTTAAAGGAAATGGTAAATAAAATATTTCCTAGATTTAGTTTTTATACTTTAAAGCTTATTATTTCCTTTAAAAATTAAAACTTGTCAACATAATAAAGAACCCGAGCCAAACACTGGCAAATCTCGAGCCTGCCCCGAGACAACCACCACACTCATTTACTTCGAGTCGTAACTCCAACTTGCACGAAACTGCACCGAGTCGCACTCTTCTTCCCCAAACTCTCGAACTCCAGTACACCCAAACATGCACACGTGCACGTGCACGATCATCTAACGCCGCTCTGACCATCGCTCTGAACGTTGACCAATCACCCTTAGCCTCGACATCCCTAACACCAACCCAGAAACCAATCTCCATCATCGTAATGAAATTCGACCATTGATCAAATTCTGGAGCAACTCGATCCACCCAAAAACTCTTGCCACCGTCGATCAAGTTGATTGGAAACTCTGGTATACCCTCCGGAGCATCAACGCATCACCACGCCACCTTCCATCAACGCACAATCGCCTTCGATCAAATATTCCACTCGCAATGTCACGACATTCGAGCCGAGCAAAAGTTCAAGCTAAAACACTAATTTGTTCGAATTCGAACAATTCAACAATTGGAAAAATTCAATTGTATTTTTCCTATCATCTACAACACTAAAGCAAGCTTCGATAAAAATCCTAGCTTAAATCATGGAGTTTATCATCGGCAATTGTTCAAATTGCCAAAACTCTTCATTCCCAAATTCCCAATTGGATATCAACTTAAAAATTTTGAAATGCATGTTAAAATTCATCATTTCTAACCACTAATCTAATTATATAATCCAAAGCAAGAATTAAGATTAATGATTTCCTGACATAAATCAAAATTCACTGTATTTTCCAATTTAAAAATTATTTGTTGCATTTTAAAACCCTGAAACTATTTTAAAAATTATCTTCGTATCCTAACAAACAACTTTCATTTATATATCAAAGTCTAATATTAATTTGATTGAGATATTTTGAATTTTTGAAATCGAAACCAAAGCCTGAAACAAGAACAGAGATATATGCACAGGGATCATCACATTTTCATCTATATATACACATACATGCATTCACATCAGCTTCATATAAACATTTTTAATCTATATTACAACAACATTGATCACTGATATCAATTTATAACATTAGATTAAATACTGTTTTTAAAATGGAGTTTACTCACCTGAAATAAGAAACAGAGGACAGTTTTCTTAAATCTGGAACTTGAACTTGATCTTCTTACTGTAACGACCCGTTATTTTGGACCTTTCAAATCGACAATAAATCCACACATGTCTGACTTGAATAATTCAAAATATCGGATTGTTAATTTAAATTTGGCAAAACTCAGAAAATACAGTAAATAAATCAATCACAGAATCACAGACACAGAGTAATACAATAATATGCAGCGGAATAGATAAAATAGTAGTTCATGAAGCTACTATATAAACATCAGAGTTAAATAAAATACAACAGAATATCTCAAATGTAGTGAAGTCTCCAATACAACAGATGACTTCTCTGAACGAATCAACTAGAAGAGCTAAAAGCTGAGGCGATAGTTGTATCTTCAAAGGAAGCTCCAAACTCCAAAGATGAGTCTCAAATGCTGTATCACTCGGTCTGACCCGAGCGTAAAGCAAAACACAAAACACTCGAGTCAGGATTAACATTCTTATATAAATAAATCCAACTCAAGTGAAATATCCACTGAAATACAAGTAACTTAAAGGATGTTTGGGATAACCATCCTCTAAGGATCTTCAGAACTATCTACAAGGTGGAAATATACATTATAACACCGTGGTCATTTTTATTTACTTCAAAATCAAAATATCATTTTCATTTCAAAATATCTATTTTCAAATTTCATTTCAACTCAAATTTCAAATACCAATTTAATTCAATCTAAATTTTCCCATTTTAATTCAAAGCTCAATTCATCAATTCAATTCAGTTCTAAATATACCATTTAAATTTTCAATATATTTCAAGGCTTTAATATTCAACATTTCCAAAGTTAAATTTAACAGTTTCATATAGCACTTGATTTAACTTTATTATTATCTAACCAGGGAATATTCACTTAATAAATTCAATATCATTTAACTAGCCTTAAATTTCATTTTTACTAAATATTTCTTTAAATTTTTTTAAACAAGAAATATTCATTAAATTATTTAAATCAAACTCAAGTTATAAATCATATCTTAAATTCTAATTTCAATAAGCTTTGTATTGGTTTAATTAAATAAAATTCTTTACTAAATTCAAATTATCATCCCAACCTTAACTTATTCAAAAATTTTACCAAATCTATTTTGATAGATAAATTTTATACTTAACATATTATATGTATTAAATCCATCTTAATTAAATTAAGTATCATTATTAAATCTATATATATCATTACCATTTATATATAAAATTTTAAGAATCAACATTTGTTAAAAACCATATATTTCTTTCCAAAACCATAGAATTCAATTTCAAAATATTTATATATATATGGACCAACGGTGTTTGTATATATATATTTATTATATGGATAAGTGATGCGGATATTTATCATTTCAATCCGAAATTTAAATATATACGGGTAAATATCATTTCGACCCATAATCCCAATTTCAATTCAAATGAAAATCGCTTGGGTTTATCATTTCAACCCATAACGATTTTCTCCTATTCTAAAGTCCGTTCGGGTATGTATCATTTCAACCCATAGTGAATTCTATACTAACAGGGAACTTGCAGAGTGATAACAGATACTAAAAAATATATAACAACAGACATATATCATCAGTATAAATAACAGATACGGGTGTCAGATGTCATAGGTGAATAGATACAAATAATAGTGATAACAGGCATATAATACTAGATACTGGTGTCAGATGTCACAGGTGAATAGTTATAGATAATAGCATATATACCAATGTAAATAACTACAGCAGCATATTTCAATTTCTATTTCAAATGAAATCAAATTTAACTAATAAAAGAACGTTAATCGTGAGTGATTGCTCACCTTTCGAGGTTAGAGAATTTTGATACACAACAAGCTACAATTGAATCACGATCTAGACTATCGACCGATCCGACAACAAATCTCGAAGCGAAGTACGATTGGCACGAATTTTTTTTTTTGACGGACAAAGCTGATAACAGGAATTGATGAGAATTAATCAACCTAGCTTGATATAAACTGAACGAAATATATAATATATTCTATTTTAAAACAATACACATATACTAAATTCACATATATTTAAATTAAACAAGTACTTATATACATACTCATTAAACTGCAAAATATGTACACATTAAAAATCTTTTTATACACAAAAATCAAAAATCAATATCCGAAAATATATTGGGAAATCAATATTAAACGTATGACATAGGAATCCATATTCTCTTATAAAATCATTCCTTAATTTAAGACACAAAACAAAAAAACAAAAAAACACATATATATATATATTAATATCATTTTTAACGATGGAAAAGCTTTATAACCACATTATAAACAAATCTCACTATATATATAAATATATATTATACGAAGTATAATCTGAGACAACTGGTATCCCATAATATAACAAACTGCTATATAAATATTATAAACTAACATGTTATATTTTGAAATATTAGAAACTGTAACAAAAAAAAGTAAATAACAAAACCATATAAACAGCTGTTATATAATATACTTATATATATACAAATATATAACTGATATATTTAAAACTGATAGGTATATATAACTTGTACATAAAACGTCAAACTATACTTAAAACCATTCTCTGTATACCATCAGACAATGATCAAATATACAGACTACTCAGATATATTTATAAATAAAGTGTGTAATAATTAAACTATAAACACAATATGTGCTCAAATATACTCATAAACAAATATATATAATCATACAGTAAACGAACAGTTCAAAATTTATTATTACTAATAAATCATAGCATAACATATAATGTAAACAAGATTGTATGACTTATATATACACCTAAATATATATGCAAACTATCTGTGAAACAAGATAATGTAACTGACATAATTTTTATTTATTTTTTATTTATAAACCAAACCATAAGAGAACAACTCCTTTATAATAAATCTACATAAACTTATTTATAAACATCATATTATACTTACTTTTCATAAGACAGAACACAACTAGTATAATATATATAATATTTCACTACATAACTCTCATATATAGATATAGTAAAGCATACGAAATACAAGTATATACACTCACGTACATAAAAATATAATAGCCACTATTATACGTACCTACTGCAAATAAAAGAAACAAAGGCCGTAATGGGAGGCGAAGTGAGTTGTTCAAGGCGGTTGGAGGTGTGGTCCACGTGGTGGGTTGCGAAAGTGGACCTGGTCGAGTTCGGTCAGGCAGTGGGAGCAAACGGAGGTGGCTAAGGCGGAGGTGGCAGCAGCGGTCTGGAGGTGGTGGAGTTCGAGCTCTGTTGTTCGGCCGTGGTGTGAGTTTGGAGGGGAAGGAATGGGCTGGGTGAAGTTCAAGTGGAAGTGGATGGGTGTGGTTGCTGGCATTGGGAGGAGGAGGGTGGCCTTCGGGTGTCAAGTGGGGAGGTGGGGTCGGATGATGGCTGTGGTGAGGGGTTTGTGGCCAAACAGGGAGAGGTGGCGGAGTTGCGTTGGAGGTGGTGAAGAGACGTACTCGTCCTTGGTTGCTGGAGGGAGGGAGGATGGAAGATTGGGGAGGAGCAGATTTGGAACGGTGGAGGGTGCGGTCGAATGCAGTGGTAGGGAAAGAAAAGAAAAATGGAGGTGGGAGGAAGAAAATGAGGAAGGGAGAGGGTAGTGAAAAAGAAAATGGCAGAGAGTACGAATATAGATCTAGAGAAAAGAGTAAGATGAGAAATCAACGATTCAGTTACACTTATTTTATTTTATTAACGGATGGAATGGAGAATACGAAGGGAGATTTTTGAAATGACTTGTACCGACGAGTAAAGCAACAGTGCCAATTGATATAATAAAGGTTGGTGACAGGTTGGAATGATTTAAAGCCATTAATATTTGCATTAACAAGATGCTTCAATATTTGAAATCGAACAAAAAGTTAAAGGTGCCGTTACAACGAATTTGTTTATTGTTTCCGTCGCATACCGGGACCTCGAAATACAAAAATGGATATTCCTCAGAGATCAGCACGATGAGGCGATCAAAACGGTATACAGATGTCAGTGGTACGGTCATCCGATCAAAAGTCGATAATCGGTATCAAAAATGCTGTTAATATGCCAGAATTAAGATAACCGGAGCAATAAAAGTTTGAATTTGGACAAACGAATTTCGCAGTCTGATTCAGAAAAATCTGAATAATTCTTCTCCTGTTGACATATTTTGGTTTCGGAAAACTTTAAAATTCACTGTTATTAACCGGTTTGATTTGAAATAAAATTTCACGGAAAAAAAAAACTTCAATATTATCAGATGAAAATTTACCGGTTGCTATATTAAAATAGACGTATCCCAAATAATAAATTTTTATTTTCAAATTTTATTGTTTAAAATTTCACAAAATTTCAATTAATTTAATTTATAAAGTCACTAAAAGTTTAGGGTCGTTACACTCTCCCCCACTCAAAACTTTTCGTCCCCGAAAAGGAAGGAGGTAGAAGAATAGAAACAACCAGACAGAAAAGATAGATTGAAAGTCAAGATTAAACAATTAATTTAAACTATATAAATTTTACTTAAAATTTGAAAACTTCATTTGTAATTCAATTATCTTATATAATTTAATACTTTCCATTTGTAAAATTTCTTTCTTCCTTTATAAATACCATTTATATGTTTAAATAACAACTTTATAATTATGTGAAAACTATTTGAAAACAATTATTTACATTATTACTTCTTTTTTTTTACAAAGAAGCTATTGAAAACATTTAAATCCATAATTCATAAATTTATTAAATTTTTTTTCTCAAGATACTTTTCAAATATTATCAATAATCCTTTACTTTAAATTTGTTTTATTTAATTAATAACCTCAAAATATTTATAACACTAAATTTTTTATTAAACCATGTAGTCTATAATTAAATAATACTTAAAAGAATATAGTCAACAAGGAAAAGAAGGAGGACTTGGAAAAACAGAATATAGGTGAATAAATAAAGCTGAGCAGATAAGGTAGATTCAAGGAATAGTATCGGGCATGCATAGTTAATTTAGAACCATAAGGGTTTTAATTTCAAATATTAATATAGAATTTCTTTTGTTGAAAATACCTTTATAATAAATATTTTTATAACTCGTTGTTTCAACAAGTTTATCCTTGTTCCTGTAGACTCTGGTAGTGCGTTGATCAGGCGCAAAACTAGAATTCTCCAGGTACTTAGTAGACCTGTTTCAACACCCAGTGAAAATACTGGAAAAACTTTTAAAAACAGATATGGAAAGTACAATCCAAACAAAACAAACAAAACCTTTGTCTAACCATGGTTCGCAGATACACAATAGTTACGCCTGGATCCCCCAGGAAACAATCCATATCCGTAAGCTTTCTGAGCCCTGCGAGTTACGCCATGATGACTAGTAGAATGCAGGATACACAATGGTTACGCCTGTATCCCCCAGGAAACAATCCGTACCCCCAGGCAAGACTCAGCCAAGCATTTGCGCTACTATTCGCGACCTACACAGATTGCAGGATACACAATGATTACGCCTGGATCCCCCAGGAAACAATACGTACCCCTAGGAAAGACTCAACCAGGCAGTTGCGCTATGCAGTCACGAGAGAACAATAAGACCATGGGTAACGCCATGGAATTCGAAGGACACTCGAGTATCATATCCGGAAAACCAAAAATCAGAGAGAATAATATCGATAGAATGAATCCAAGATGTGGCCACAAATCGGATATCAAGCAGAAGGCACTTTCCATATCTTTACTTCGAAAATATGTATCATATAGTACCTTTTCAAATCACTTTCAAATATCGTACTTATATAAAATCCATTATATATAAGATTTAATTTTCAAATCGAATACTTTCCAAAATCAATAGTATATCAAATCATACTTATATAGACTTCAATTATATAAGATTTCACTTTCAAATTGAGTACCTTTTCAAATCTATAGTTTTCGAATCAATTTCATACTTATACAAATCAATTTTATATAAGTTCGACAACTCCCAAATCAAGTGTTTAGTAACATAAGGTTCTAAAATTTCAATTTGTTTCAATATCAGTTCAATTTCAAAATCATATACAATTTCACCAAATTATTTCTTCTCAAATTAATTATCTTTAGTTTCAAAGTTTCCAAAATAATAGATTTAGAAAATAAATCCAAATTTCCAAATCAATATAATTTAAGTCAACCAATTCATTTCCAAAATCAAATGTTTTCAAAATCATCTTATACTTACATAAGGTCCATCTTATATAAGGATCAAATCTTTACAAAATAAATTTCGCTGTATGAAGAGCCATATGGGATTGGATATCTTTGCTTTTATGGGTTATATATCTTTGTAATTTAAATTTAAAGTTTTCTTTTAGTAAGCAAAGATATTCTAACCCGACAGCTTTCAATTTCAGCGTCAAAATATATCAATGATATTAGAATATACGATGTACATACGTCATCATTTCGCAAAATCACATTTGATCGCTCGCTCGATCACACAAGTTCGCTTTCGAACTAGTATTGTCCATTCGACTTCCCTAATGCGGACTTCGATATGGTTTCTCGACTAGAAGCCATCAGTCTCCTTGCATAGCCATACACTATGATAGAGAATTCTAGAATTTAGCCCAAAATCCATACGAAATATTCGCCATCAAGAATCGAATGAAAAATCCTAACACGAAATGGTGTAATTCACCTCGAACTTGTGTACTCAAACTTGGATCAAATTAATTATGCGAATAAAACAGCATACGTACAACTTATATATTTATTCCAACTTGTTAAATATATAGTTCCATAAAGATGTTACTAAGTTAAAACATTTAAACTAAATTTTATTCAAAATATTTTGAAGACCAAATTATTTTCAAAACATTTCAAATCTAAATTTCATATTAGAAAAAATTTAGATTGCCTTATTCATTTTCTTAACAAACAGTTTCAACTTATTTAAATCATATTACTACATACTTTAACATTCATACCAACTTATATACTTTATACTTTTCAAAATTCTTAGCTTTTGAAAAGTTAACCTTGATTTGGAAGTGCTCGAACCTTCAAAATAGTTGAAGAAATCATTTTCAAATTCAAGAGTTGGAAATCAGCAACAAATTAGTAAATCAATTTTAATAGATAGGGTTATATCAAATCCAAAACTCGAGGGCTGAACACCGGCTTATTTTAAATCGTTTCAAATACATATACATACATCCTTTGAATATCAAATCTTACTTCGGAATTTGAAGTCAAAAATTGGTTTCGCAAAATCATTCGCGTAGCAATGCTACTAAAGTGGCCTCTCCCCCACTATGAAACTCGAAAATCAATGTCGATGATGCGTGCACTCATCACCGAAATTATTTTCCAGCGACATAAGTGAGTTCTGGACTTCTATTTTCTCAAACTTCTTTTGAAATTTCTTTGAAATCATTCGAAACTTATTAAAATCATCTGAAACATTTCTTATTCGGAAAATACTTTTAAATCATATTATTATTATATATTTCAAAATCTTAAAACCAATTTCAAAATACCGGAGTTCAATTCTCGAATTTCAAATTTCAAATCCTTCAGTTATAAATCATTTTTAGATAAATCAAATTTCTTATATAATTTTTCAAAATTACAAATCCTTTCTAAACCTCAATTCTCATTTTAAAAAAAAGTATATAATCTTTATCGAAAACATTTCACTTTTATATATAGAATATAATAATTTCGATATATAAAACAATTTCTAAAATATAAACAAGCCTGATTTTCAAAGGATGATTTAAGAATGGATTTCAAAAAAAGATAGATATTCAAATTAGAGGGGCTCTAATCAATTAGGATTCTAATTCGAAGATAGGTTCGAACGAAAATGAGATAATTAATTACAAAATAGAAGTCGGATACACTTATATAAATCGCGGGCGACCTTAACCGGGTCAACCGTGACTTCAAGAATATAATCGATGTGGAAATCTAAGGCAAATCGACATTCGATCGCCAGAGATAGAATTCGGCATAACAAGAGATGGCAACATCAAAACCACGGTATATATAAATCTCCGGTGAATCAATGCCTATTGTAAAGGAGTTCCACCCCTTTACAATCATTCAAAGATTGGCGGGATCGCCTATTCTTATAGAGATCATTCAAAGTGGAGTTATGGGATACTCCAGAATCAAAAGAATACAAATAAGGAGAGACAAGAATGAATTTTGGAACCGTAGGGAACGTTCCAAAGTTCAAAGGAAATCGAGTCAAAAGGAAGAGGTTAAACTCGAATGTAAGTGATTCTGTAAATAAATTTACAATATATGCTAAGTTTCGCCTAGAGCCAAAGCTCTGATACCAACTGTAACGACCCGCTATTTTGGACCATTCAAATCGACAATAAATCCACACATGTCTGACTTGAATAATTCAAAATATCGGATTGTTAATTTAAATTTGGCAAAACTCAGAATATACAGTAAATAAATCAATCACAGAATCACAGACACAGAGTAATACAATAATACGCAGCGGAATAGATAAAATAGTAGTTCATGAAGCTACTATATAAACATCAGAGTTAAATAAAATACAACAGAATATCTCAAATGTAGTGAAGTCTCCAATACAACAGATGACTTCTCTGAACGAATCAACTAGAAGAGCTGAAAGCTGAGGCGATAGTTGTATCTTCAAAGGAAGCTCCAAACTCCAAAGATGAGTCTCAAATGCTGTATCACTCGGTCTGACCCGAGCGTAAAGCAAAACACAAAACACTCGAGTCAGGATTAACATTCTTATATAAATAAATCCAACTCAAGTGAAATATCCACTGAAATACAAATAACTTAAAGGATGTTTGGGATAACCATCCTCTAAGGATCTTCAGAACTATCTACAAGGTGGAAATATACATTATAACACCGTGGTCATTTTTATTTACTTCAAAATCAAAATATCATTTTCATTTCAAAATATCTATTTTCAAATTTCATTTCAACTCAAATTTCAAATTCCAATTTAATTCAATCTAAATTTTCCCATTTTAATTCAAAGCTCAATTCATCAATTCAATTCAGTTCTAAATATACCATTTAAATTTTCAATATATTTCAAGGCTTTAATATTCAACATTTCCAAAGTTAAATTTAACAGTTTCATATAGCACTTGATTTAACTTTATTATTATCTAACCAGGGAATATTCACTTAATAAATTCAATATCATTTAACTAGCCTTAAATTTCATTTTTACTAAATATTTCTTTAAATTTTTTTGAACAAGAAATATTCATTAAATTATTTAAATCAAACTCAAGTTATAAATCATATCTTAAATTCTAATTTCAATAAGCTTTGTATTGGTTTAATTAAATAAAATTCTTTACTAAATTCAAATTATCATCCCAACCTTAACTTATTCAAAAATTTTACCAAATCTATTTTGATAGATAAATTTTATACTTAACATATTATATGTATTAAATCCATCTTAATTAAATTAAGTATCATTATTAAATCTATATATATCATTACCATTTATATATAAAATTTTAAGAATCAACATTTGTTAAAAACCATATATTTCTTTCCAAAACCATAGAATTCAATTTCAAAATATTTATATATATATATGGACCAACGGTGTTTGTATATATATATATTTATTATATGGATAAGTGATGCAGATATTTATCATTTCAATCCGAAATTTAAATATATACGGGTAGATATTATTTCGACCCATAATCCCAATTTCAATTCAAATGAAAATCGCTTGGGTTTATCATTTCAACCCATAACGATTTTCTCCTATTCTAAAGTCCGTTCGGGTATGTATCATTTCAACCCATAGTGAATTCTATACTAACAGGGAACTTGCAGAGTGATAACAGATACTAAAAAATATATAACAACAGACATATATCATCAGTATAAATAACATATACGGGTGTTAGATGTCATAGGTGAATAGATACAAATAATAGTGATAACAGGCATATAATACTAGATACTGGTGTCAGATGTCACAGGTGAACAGTTATAGATAATAGCATATATACCAATGTAAATAACTACAGCAGCATATTTCAATTTCTATTTCAAATGAAATCAAATTTAACTAATAAAAGAACGTTAATCGTGAGTGATTGCTCACCTTTCGAGGTTAGAGAATTTTTATACACAACAAGCTACAATTGAATCACGATCTAGACTATCGACCGATCCGACAACAAATCTCGAAGCGAAGTACGATTGGCACGAATTTTTTTTTTGACGGACAAAGCTGATAACAGGAATTGATGAGAATTAATCAACCTAGCTTGATATAAACTGAACGAAATATATAATATATTCTATTTTAAAACAATACACATATACTAAATTCACATATATTTAAATTAAACAAGTACTTATATACATACTCATTAAACTGCAAAATATGTACACATTAAAAATCTTTTTATACACAAAAATCAAAAATCAATATCCGAAAATATATTGGGAAATCAATATTAAACGTATGACATAGGAATCCATATTCTCTTATAAAATCATTCCTTAATTTAAGACACATAACAAAAAAACAAAAAAACATATATATATATATATATATATATATATATATATTAATATCATTTTTAACGATGGAAAAGCTTTATAACCACATTATAAACAAATCTCACTATATATATAAATATATATTATACGAAGTATAATCTGAGACAACCGGTATCCCATAATATAACAAACTGCTATATAAATATTATAAACTAACATGTTATATTTTGAAATATTAGAAACTGTAACAAAAAAAAAGTAAATAACAAAACCATATAAACAGCTGTTATATAATATACTTATATATAACTGATATATAACTGATATATTTAAAACTGATAGGTATATATAACTTGTACATAAAACGTCAAACTATACTTAAAACCATTCTCTGTATACCATCAGACAATGATCAAATATACAGACTACTCAGATATATTTATAAATAAAGTGTGTAATAATTAAACTATAAACACAATATGTGCTCAAATATACTCATAAACAAATATATATAATCATACAGTAAACGAACAGTTCAAAATTTATTATTACTAATAAATCATAGCATAACATATAATGTAAACAAGATTGTATGACTTATATATACACCTAAATATATATGCAAACTATCTGTGAAACAAGATAATGTAACTGACATAATTTTTTTTTTATTTATTTATAAACCAAACCATAAGAGCACAACTCCTTTATAATAAATCTACATAAACTTATTTATAAACATCATATTATACTTACTTTTCATAAGACAGAACACAACTAGTATAATATATATAATATTTCACTACATAACTCTCTTATATATAGATATAGTAAAGCATACGAAATACAAGTATATACACTCACGTACATAAAAATATAATAGCCACTATTATACGTACCTACTGCAAATAAAAGAAACAAAGGCCGTAAGGGGAGGCGAAGTGAGTTGTTCAAGGCGGTTGGAGGTGTGGTCCACGTGGTGGGTTGCAGAAGTGGACCTGGTCGAGTTCGATCAGGCAGTGGGAGCAGACGGAGGTGGCTAAGGCGAAGGTGGCAGTAGCGGTCTGGAGGTGGTGGAGTTCGAGCTCTGTTGTTCGGCCGTGGTGTGATTTTGGAGGGGAAGGAATGGGCTGGGTGAAGTTCAAGTGGAAGTGGATGGGTGTGGTTGCTGGCATTGGGAGGAGGAGGGTGGCCTTCGGGTGTCAAGTGGGGAGGTGGGGTCGGATGATGGCTGTGGTGAGGGGTTTGTGGCCAAACAGGGAGAGGTGGCGGAGTTGCGTTGGAGGTGGTGAAGAGACGTACTCGGCCTTGGTTGCTGGAGGGAGGGAGGATGGAAGATTGGGGAGGAGCAGATTTGGAACGGTGGAGGGTGCGGTCGAATGCAGTGGTAGGGAAAGAAAAGAAAAATGGAGGTGGGAGGGAGAAAATGAGGAAGGGAGAGGGTAGTGAAAAAGAAAATGGCAGAGAGAACGAATATAGATCTAGAGAAAAGAGTAAGATGAGAAATCAACGATTCAGTTACACTTATTTTATTTTATTAATGGATGGAATGGAGAATACGAAGGGAGATTTTTGAAATGACTTGTACCGACGAGTAAAGCAACAGTGCCAATTGATATAATAAAGGTTGGTGACAGGTTGGAATGATTTAAAGCCATTAATATTTGCGTTAACAAGATGCTTCAATATTTGAAATCGAACAAAAAGTTAAAGGTGCCATTACAACGAATTTGTTTATTGTTTCCGTCGCGTACCGGGACCTCGAAATACAAAAATGGATATTCCTCAGAGATCAGCACGACGAGGCGATCAAAACGCTATACAGATATCAGTGGTACGGTCATCCGATCAAAAGTCGATAATCGGTATCAAAAATGCTGTTAATATGCCAGAATTAAGATAACCGGAGCAATAAAAGTTTGAATTTGGACAAACGAATTTCGCAGTCTGATTCAGAAAAATCTGAATAATTCTTCTCCTGTTGACATATTTTGGTTTCGGAAAACTTTAAAATTCACTATTATTAACCGGTTTGATTTGAAATAAAATTTCAAGGAAAAAAAAACTTCAATATTATCAGATGAAAATTTACCAGTTGCTATATTAAAATAGACGTATCCCAAATAATAAATTTTTATTTTCAAATTTTATTGTTTAAAATTTCACAAAATTTCAATTAATTTAATTTATAAAGTCACTAAAAGTTTAGGGTCGTTACACTTACTGTTGAATTAAATCTGAATTCGTTGAATTGATTTGGTTGCTAGTTTGATCTCAGGTTGATATATGTTGAAGATTTGAAAATAGTTGTTTGATTTAGTCGCTGAGTTGAATTTGCTTTGCAGATTTGATTTTGCTTTACAGGTTTGTATATATTTTAGTTAAGAAGGGTTTAGGAAAGAAAAGGTTTGAACTGAGAAAATGAAGAAAAACTGGTTTCTCACTAAACATGCATTTATTTATAAAATTTAAATTCTTAAAGAAAAACAAAATGATGCCACTTGTAATTTTTATTGCATTACAAATGTCCAAACTTGTTCTATATGCTTACAAGTGTTACAATCAAGCAAAATTATGTCTAAACCCTTATTAATAAAAGTAATTATGTTTTAAAACCTTATTTACAAAAGTATTTATGTTATATTAATTATGTAAATATGGATTCATGTTTTATTTATTTATTTACAAACTATTTAGTTTAAGTATCTATATTTTATTATTTATGAAATGTGAATTTTATTAACTTATGTTATATTTATTCATTTTTACAAACCCTCTAAATTCAAGAGATATTTAAAAAGAAAGTTTATTTTAAACCTTAATATATAAATTTATAAACCATTTTTAGTTTAATACTTATTAAAAGAAACAAATTAAAACCTTTACTAAATTTTATTTAAACTATCACATTTTAAAAATAGATAATTATCTTATATTTCGAAAACAAATGAATTAATCTTTAACTTTTGAATTTAAATCAAAGACTTCCTATTTACAATATATATATACTAATATATACATTATAAATAGAATAAAATTTTATTAGCTTGGAAAGAATAAATCTTACCAATTTAAATTATTATAAAAGATCTAATATTACCAAATCAAATATTTATTAACCTTTAAAAGATTAAATTACCAATTTAAATTAAAATTATAAGGAAAATTACCAAATCAATTTAATTATTAATACAGATTATTAAATTCATATTGCCCAAAATCCCGGGATATCACATGAAAATCAATATAATCCTTGTAATTTCACTTCAAATTTTTATGGATATTTCAACAACAGCTATTGTTTAAACGATTCGAATTTTGAACCACAAATTTTTCAAAATGACGAACAACCCTCGAATCTCGAAAATAGCATTGAAATGATTTCATCTTTACTCGAACTCTCTACACAACAAAATTGGGAGATAAATGATTTGTGTAATTCATATTTGTGCAATGATTCAAGACCAAGTTTTCAAAGTGATCAAAACTTGAATTCAATTCAAAATTCAAACGATTTTGATTATAACCCATGCCAATTCAATTTCGAACTCCAAAATGAATTTCAAACTCAAAATGGAAATGGAAACAACTTTTCAAACGAATTTGGCAACGGGAATAATCATAACCACGTTACGATTGAAAATCTTTGTTCTCAACATTTTCCAAGTGAAAATCCTCATGTTAATAATTATAAATTGGATTTTGTTGAGCAAATGAATGAAATTTACGACGTTCACACGGATTCATTATTTGAAACATATATGAAAAAACATGAAAAACAAAATCAAATTCCAACGTGTGACGAGTCAAACAATAATCCATCTTTTACCCAAATCGACGATTTCCAAATAACAACTTTTGAAATTGAAAATAAAAATCTTAGTGAAGTTGTTGAAAACACGGTAATTGAGTTGGATTTCAATTCTATTGAGGGTGTGGAACCAAATTTAAAATTCGATCTTCCTTTTCTCGATTCCAAAAATTTGACTACAACAACTTTGGATTTTGAACTTGAGATACACAATGAAGTTGTTGATAATCCAACAAAGGAAGACGAATTTAATGAACACGAATTTTTTGGACTTTTCGATGATGAGTTGTTAAATTCCAACGGGGAAGATTTAAATCATCACTTTGATTTTGAAATCAATAATTCTGAAGAATTTTTCAATGAAGAGCTTGAATTTCAATTTGGTGATAATAAACTTGAATTTCAACCAATTGTTTTATCAACCCCGAAAATCATCCAAAATAAAACAACTTGTACGATTTTTGATAAAACGACATTCGTTTTTCCAAATCTACATTCAATTTTGAAATCTTTTACGGTTTGGTTTTTCAAGCTTAAGCTGTGTCTCGCATACTTGATGAGACAAATGAATCGGACTTTGGAAGACCGTTTCATTTACTTTTTGACGATATACTTTCTGATCTCGTGTAAATACCGTTAATTTTCATTTAAATAAAGGTCATGTTTTATTTTTATTTTTCTTCTTCCACTTGGGTTGACTGTGGGGACATAGTCAAAATCAAGTGTGGGGGGAGACTCATCATCATTTTTGATTTTTCATAGTTTATTTATTTTTTATTTTCTTTCCAAAATTTAAAAACAAAATCTCAAAAACAAAGAAAACAAATTTTTTTATAGCATTTTTTGATTTATTTTTAAAGAAACACTATATGATAGATATATGGTTTTGGTTTATATAATTGAAATTTTTGAAAATTTATTTGTCTTAACAAAAATAAAAATGAAGTTTGATTACAAATAACAATGGTTTAACTAGTATATAGGAAGATTCATACGTGTTAATTATGAAATACATCCTAATTGAAAATCTTTGTTTTAAAAAGTGGTGAATTCAAATAAAAGGATATAACATTCTTTTTGTCTTCTAAGTTAAATCGTGCTAAGATGATTTTGTAAAACTCTCTCTTTCTAAAAAAAAGAAAAAAAAGAAAAAAAACATTTGTATATATGTATATATTTTTAACACCTAGAGTCAGGTGTTCACACTCATATGTTCACTCGCCATGCTCTGTACCCTTCTCACGTAAGCCCAAAAGGAAGTGCACGATCGGTATATCTGGCCTCAGTTTATCTGAGCTAGTTGTATATATATAAAAATTCTTTTTAATAACGCCTATTGGGCGTGTTCTCACCCAGAAGACCTCGAGACCAAGAAGCTTGATTCATCCATCCGGGCTCGCCTAAACTCATCCGGCATTCTCGTTCTCCAGAGCCCATTCGGCAGGAACTCATCCAGCATTCTCGTCTCACAGAACCCATTCGGTAGTCTCAAGCAATCGCCGAACCAACCATCTCAGGCTTCGCCGAACCAACCATCTCCATCCCTACCACCGAACCAGATCCTTCCTAATGCCCACCGAACCAGCTCCTTCCTCGTGACTACCGAACCATCACCCAAGACCAAAGGTGCCGGACCAACCCCTACCGAACCACCTCCTGCCGAACCTACATACACTCCACCCATTACCGGTCCAACTCCTCTTCTATGCCTTGCCGGATCAACCACCAGTCCACCTACCACCGGACCAAGTATTACCGGACCAAGACTACAACCCAACCATCACCAGACCAAGTGCTACCGGACCAAAACGTGCCAGGCCAGATCACATCAGCCCAGGCCCACCAGCAACTATACACATCCAAGACCCCTACCCCCAGCCTCACTCTATAAATAGAGGGGCAGGGGTACAACAATGGGGGACAAGTTTGAGAGCTCAAGCACGGAAGGAACTTTCAAACAACTTTCTTTTACTTGTACCAAAGCTTTGTACTTGTAATCACAACAAAACAAGAGAAATAACATATAAAGTGGACGTAGGCACATTCTGGCTGAACCACTATAAATCTGCGTGTCTTTTTACAGTTTAGCCCCTATTTTTCATATATTTGCATAAATCACCCAAATCACTAAGAACAACATAAGATCTACTAAATCATACAACTTTGAGGTGTTTGTCCATTTTTTGTGCAAACATTTTTGGTGCTTTCACTGAGAACTAGAAGCTCGAAGCTTCAGCTTCATCCACTTAACGAGTTTTCCTAACAGCATCGTCCGCCACTTGGAAAACATGCCTCCCAAACAGAGAAAAGATGTTAACAAAGGAAAAAACATCGCATCCAGCAGTCTTCCAGATCCAGCTGTCACGAATCAAGTAAATCGTCCTCCTCCAGCAATAGTAACAAATGAAGGACAGGCTAACCCAACCACTCCTGCCACAGAACAGCCTACAGCAATTACTAGGGCAGATTTGGACAGAGTTGTGGTTGAAGTAACTAACCGCTTCACGTCCCAGCAGGAAGCCTTGGTGGACCATCTTATGTCACGCTTAAGGGACGCTGAAGAATCCAACCGCAACACTGAATCATGGGGCGAGTCCCAGTCTGGAGGATCTCAGAGACAACAAAGATCTTCCTTCTTCGAAGGAGCTAACGGCAGAAGTAGCCGTGGTAGGAGCCGAGACCGAGCACAGCCCGAAGTTAGGCCTGAGGAAACTTTGGTACCGAACCCAACGGGGGAGGTATCGGGCGAAGGTCAACTGTAGCTGAGCCTGTCATGCTGCCTAACCACAGAAACGCCAGTGAACGGGGCCGAGCTAGAGTCCAGCCCGAAGTTGGACCCGAGGAAGTGCTTAGATCAGAACCCAGCAGGGGGAGATCAAGGCAAGGGCCAACTGTAGCTGACCCGAGCATGCTCCCAGAAGATCAAAGGCAGCCACTGGAAAATATGAGGAATGATAGACGACACCATCCCTACAGGTCATCTGGACGGAATCAATCCCACAGAACAGAACCAAACTCATTTCTATCTGCTCCAAGTTCTGATGAAAGGATGGCACGCTTATTCAGAGAGTGTGTCCAACGGGAGCAAAGAGATCGAGGGATAGGCGCTAGGGTAACCAGCCCTTTCGCCCGCAATATCGGAATTGCTATCACCCCCCGAGAATGGAAGATGCCAACAATGGAACCCTACAAAGGAACCTATGATCCCGTTGTGCACTTACAGAGGTACACGCAGCATATGCTCATGAGTGGGGCAATAGAGGGAGTATTGTGCAAATGCTTCCCACTATTCTTAGCAGATCTCGCTACCTCCTGGTTCTGTCATTTACCCCAGGGATCCATCAGCTCGTGGGAAATGTTGAAAGAAAAGTTTATCAGTCAGTTCCGCATTCATGTGGAACAACCTAAGGACGCTTATTCCTTATCCAGCATCAAATAGAAACCCGGAGAAAAACTGCAACAATACCTAACCCGATTCAATGCCGCAGCTGCCGCAGTACAAGATGCCGACGGGAAGCTTATCTTAATGGCCCTCTGCAGTGGTGTGCATCCGGATACTAAATTTGCTAGAAGGCTGACAAAAGAAAAACCAGCTACTTTACCCGATTTCTTCCATGAAGCTGGAAAATATATGAGACTTGAAGACGCCATCACTGAAGGGCAGTCGGGACAACAAAATAGGGCAGCTAACGGCAACACGCCCGCTGTAGCAAAGGACGTTCAAAGATTTGACTCTAGGGATAATGCTGGGGGCAAGAAGGGAGAAAAGCGTCCATATCGGCCAGGACCAAGATTTGACGCTTACACCCCTCTAAATGAAACGATCGAAAACATCTTCCTGGCCACTCAAGACGAAGTTGAATACAAACGCCCCCCGCACCAGAAGGAATCAGATAACGCAGTTAAGTCTGGAAAATTCTGCCGCTTCCACGAATCCCATGGGCTTGATACCAATGAATGCCATCATCTCTGGGACTTGATTGAAGAACACTTCAGAAGAAGGAGACTGGAACGCTACGTAAATAGTGCATTGAACTAAGTCAATATGATATTACCTACCATCCTCGCACCGCCATCAAGGGGCAGGCCATGGCCGATTTCATCACCAAATTCACTACCCACAACTGAGATTACTCAAATGACCAGCCCGTGGCCCTTTGCTGTATGGGGAATTGACTTAATCGGCGAACTACCAATGGGCCGAGGCGGGGCCAAATATGCTATAGTGGCAGTCGACTATTTCACCAAATGGGTGGAAGCAGAACCCCTGAATAAAGTATCTTCAGCAAAAGTTATTAATTTCTTGATCAAAAATGTTCTGTGCAGGTACGGAGTCCCATCCAAAATCATATCAGACAATGGACTTCAATTTGACAGCGAGGAATTCGCCAACTGGTGCCAAGAGCATGGAATTCACAAAAGCTTCTCATCCGTAGCGTGCCCCTAGGCAAACAGACAAGTCGAAGCCGTCAACAAAATTCTGAAAACTTTGGTCAAAAGAAGCTCGAAAAGTCAAAGGGCGCTTGGGTGGATGAACTCCTTATGGCACTGTGGGCCTATCGCACACCTTTCAGAACATCAACAGGGCATACTCCTTTCTCTTTGGCATACGGATCGGAGGCTATGCTCCCAGTTGCAACCATCGTGCCTTCCCACCATAGGATCCACTATAACCCAGAAGAGAACGAAGAACTCCTTCACATGTCTTTGGATCTAGTTGAGGAGAGAAGAAATGATTCTGTCCTCAAAGCAGCAGCCCACAAGCAAAAAGCGGCAGCACAATTCAACTCCTAAGTCAAGCATCGCACCTTTCAAGAAGGGGATCTTGTCCTCAAGCGAATCTTCCCTCACCCCGGAGCACGAGATCCAATCCGGGATGGACCATATAAAGATCTCCACAACGGAGCTTATATTTTGTCAATAGTGGACGGAGAGGTGTTCCAGAGGGCATGGAACATCCAACACCTCCGTCAATACTTTTCTTAACTTGTACTGCCCATATGAAGCGAATTAACAAAGAGAATCAGTGGACGTAGGCATTTTCGTGCCGAACCACTTTAAAAAAAAACTTGTCTCTTTTTTAACTTGTTCCTTCATATCTTGGCTGCTTGTTAACTTTATCCTTTTCTGTTGAACGAAATCCTATGCAAGGCACTCCACAGCGCAACTTCACCTGGACAAGACCTAACAGGTACTATGCGAATCTATGCCCTCGCCAATGAGACAGTTTCGCTCCGGCATCCCTCTGCTGCGAGTTAACTCATTGCTCGCGACGGCCCTTAAAGCCAATTGTAATGAGCCGATTATAAGCCACCGAGAAGGCCGACTATAGCCGAGGCAGCTCATTACGGCGTTCGGCTCGCCGGCAGCTGTGAACCGATTATAAGCCCCAATATAAGGTGTGGCCAGCCAGGGGCAGTTCACGATTGACGATCGGCACCCACGCTAGCCGGCCACAGTAAATCGAATAATACCCACGATCACGGGCCATAATGGCCCGGGTAGTTACTGTGCGCGATCTCGGCTCCGATGTGTCTTAAGTGCGGCTGTGGTAAAAAAGAATTAACTCCCCGCGGAGGCGTAAGATGGGTGACGAATGTCTCCAAGACCCACAGCTAGGGAAAGTGACTACAAAACCCGTTTGCCACGAACTTAAGCACACCGAAGGCCTTCCGTGATTGGAAGTTTTACTATTTCACATATTTCAATTTTACTTAAAAAGCTTTCCTCCTATCCTCTATAACAATCCATAAAGTACAGGGATACTCGCCAATGGATGCAGAGATTCACAATCGGATGGCAGGGCATTCAACTGCTTTCCATGCTCGGTCATACAAGATATTCGAAACTGCCATCTACAAACAGAACATGAAAGGCGGTATTTTCTTCCTTTATGTGCAAATGCATGACTATAATTTGTTCACACCACACACTAACATTGCAAGTCATGGAATTATGTCTTAAACCAGAACCCGACATCAAACACAATTTAATTACAAGAATATACATAGCTATATTTCTCATACGACATGCCAAAATAACAGCAAACATTCAAAAGACGACAAAATCAGCTTAAGTTAAAGAATTACACGTCAAAAATAAGACTATTTATTACAAGTGGCAAAATATTACAACCTAAAGGCTACTTTACTATTTTTCGACTAACATATACAACACTGTCAAATCCACAAAAAGAGTTTTTCCAGGTATAATCAAGGGGCCGGCTGCAGTGGAACTTTATCCTTGTCTTGTTGACCCCCTGTCCAGTCAGAAAAAGGATTCATTAGCAATAAGCAACCAAGTTGATGGAGAAACTAAAAAGGGAGACTTACCAGCGCCTGCTTCCTGACTATCCTGATCGTCATCCTCTACCTGCACGCCTACCTCCTCAGCGGCAAGCAACCGCATACCTTCCTTCACCGCCACCTTCTCCTCCTTGGCAAACTGAGCATTGACCGCATCCATGTTGAAGACCACGCCACCATCTTTATCCGCATCGGCCTTATCCTCCTCCAAAGCCCGAAGATAGATCTTAGCCATGACCCTAGGATAATCATCCATCCAAGATAGGTTGCCATGCTTCCAAGTTCGGAAGTACATGTCCTGAAGCATTTCTCCATCATCCCCTCATTCTCCTCAAACTCCCTCATCCGGGCTTCGGAAGCCGACAACCTTCCAACAGCAGCTTCTCTCTCCAAACGGTATCTCGAGCAGTCAGCCTGAAGGGATTTCCGCATCGCCTCCATCTCCTCCTTCAGCCTAACCTGAGCGAGCTCTGTGGCTTCAAGCTTCCCCGACAGCTCCTCTACCCGCTCAAGATCCGCCCTCCGAACCTCATCCACTGTCGAGATGGCCATATTTATCTGTTCCTTGCAGGCGGCCTCCATCTTCCGCAGTTCCGCCTTACTAGCCTCCTCCATAGCCTTCCTCAATCGCCCGGAGGCAACCTCATGCTGAGAAATCTGAATGGCCTGGTCAGCGAGCTGTTTGGCCTGGTCCGAAACCATCAATCTTAGTCAGATGTTGGCACTCCCAATCTCCTCTCCAGCCTTAACCAGCCGGGCATGATGCCTCATCAGCTTCCTAGTCTCCTCCGCCACCCGATCAATACTAGCCTTGGCCTCGTCTCCCATGGTAACTATCCGAGTGGTAAGTAGATCAAGATCTAAGGACTTAGCCTCATCAAGCACCCGTACCATGGGATTGCGGGGAAGAAGGTGCTCACCAGTAACCTCGTCAAAGGTAATGTCGTGGGAACTTGGATCCAGATCAGGATGACCCGCAAATGGATTACGAGCCAAGTCAGGACGGTCGATATGAGTAACAGAAGGGTTTCCGGACGGGTGCGGAGAAGGTGCAAACTCGCTGTCCTCCTCCGTGATATCATGAAGAGGCTGAGCCGGGAGCTGAGGACCGAGTGGAGGTTTGGATAAAGAATGACTCCTCTTTCTCTGCTGAATACCCTCTTCGGTAACCCCGAGAAGAGGACGGTAGCCGACTACATCCCCGGAGCGGTGGGTCGAAGGCTTCGGCTTGACAGAAGTTTTGGAAAGCTTGTACTGTTCAAGCCTGTGCCGAAGATCTAAGGCCTTGGCCGTTTTACCTACTCCTGATATGAAGAAAAAGTGTCACAGGCATATATTGATCTATAATTCGAGAAAACACGGCAAATTAAAAGGTAATAAGAAAGGAAACACATCTGTGGTTGTACAAACCCTGGGGAGGAGTAGGATACTGCAATAAGTCCTGGATTTCATTCCAGGACGGGAGCGGGTCATAAAATATTCCTAAGTCCCTATCATAAATGGAGCCCGTAGGAATCAAAAGTTCACCTTGAGTCGTCGGAGCCACCTTGGCTGGGATAGTCTGAGGAGGCTCGCTTGCGCCAGTTCCAGCCTTGTCAGTTTTCCCAGTTTTCTCTACCAAAGCCGGATCTTCGTCCAGTCCCTCGAAAGCCTGGTGGAACGCATCATCCGTCCACTCCTGAATCTCACCCGCCTGCCCAGGAAGCAAGGCCCTGATGCCATCGCCACCTTTATCACCTTCCCGACCATCTCCACCCTCACCTCTTTCCTCCTCTATGTCTTCCTCCTCCTGGGTAAGTGGACAATTGCTGGGGGAGGGACCGTCCGACTTCTTGAGTTTCTTACCTCCGACGGCTGGAGGTTTTGTGAAAGGCTTCCTCTTGCTACTCTCTACCGTAACACCTCCCTTAGTCTGAACAGCCGCCCTCTCCTCCGCCGTTTCCCTCAGCTTGACTACTGACTGTTGTGGAAGGATTAAGTTATACTCCAGAAGGGTCGCATTTCTGATCAGGAAGGCAGATGATCTATATTTCCCAAGAATAGCTTCTATCTCAGCCGCCGTCTGAACCAGGCGGTCAGTCTCCACAATCGCAAAGCCACCTGTCGCTAGCAAAAATGAGAAAGTATGAGAAGAAGCATCGCAATCGGAATGGAAATTAGAAGTAAAAGCATCAACTTACATCCAGAAGTAAAACGCCGAATAGAAACAGAGTCGTCTCTGACGAAGAACCACTCCTTCTTGAACATGCTGAATTTGGAATACAGATCCAAGACCGGCTTGAAGGTTACAGCTGACTCCAAGCTGATGTATGGGGACCCCTTCTTATAGCCCCTCAGATTATATAAGTACCGGATCTCCCGGTTGGAAGGAGCACGACCATACTTCCTCTGGAAGATGACGAAGAGGCTCACCAGTATACCATAGAAGTTGGGTTGAAGATGGAATGGGGCCACCTTTAGATATGTGAGGAAGCTGGCTACCCAAGCGTTAAGAGGTGGAATGACACCACACATACAGTGGTATCTGCTGTAGGCAAAGTACCCTTCAGGAGGGTCGTATGGAATAACTTCTCTCCCTGGCAACAGCAAGTGCGCCCTATCAATTCCGAAAGAACGGGAGATGACATCAAGCTGCTCCTCCTTGAGGGAGCTAGGAAAGCAATCGGGCGGGGAGTTCAGAAGCTCCTGAGGGCCGTACCCGTCCACTAGTGATCTCGGGGCAGATCCGTGACGTTCTGGATTCGGCTGAGTTGGGGGCACGGCAGAGGAACCTCCTTCGCCCCCGGATTTCTTTTTGTCTGATCGAGTTTCCGCTTTACGAGACATTATCTGCAACACCGGAAAAACACATTGTTAGAACAAGAGGATGTAAACAAGTATGTGTGTAATATGAAATTTCACTCATAAAATCAAAATGCTCAAACTCCCGTTATCATTCGGTAAACTGAATGTAAAATTTCATTCGGCATTCTCATCTGGAAATTTCATTCGGCATTCTCATCTGGAAAGCCCATTCGGCAGTCTCGTCTCAAGGAACTCGTTCGGCACTCTCAACTAATATTCATTCGGTACGCATGACACGCGCACTTCATTCGGTGGACACAGACGAAAAACCATTCGGCAAAGGGAAATTGAGTACCTGGTTCGACAAGCTGAAATGGTTCGGCAGAAGATTAGAATTTGATTCGGCTATGTGACTGACTTGACTTGGCTGTTTCGTTCGGTAGAAGGTAATAGAGGCCCTAGGCCCTTACTTATAGGCAACTATAGACGACCGGACCGGCTGATTCGGCGAAAGCATCCAAGCTAACGTCATTAGTTTTAAAAACAAAGCGCGGCACATGCCGGCATATGCCCCACTTTGGGGGGCAAATGTTGGGCGTGTTCTCACCCAGAAGACCTCGAGACCAAGAAGCTTGATTCATCCATCCGGGCTCGCCTAAACTCATCCGGCATTCTCGTTCTCCAGAGCCCATTCGGCAGGAACTCATCCGGCATTCTCGTCTCACAGAATCCATTCGGTAGTCTCAAGCAATCGCCGAACCAACCATCTCAGGCTTCGCCGAACCAACCATCTCCATCCCTACCACCGAACCAGATCCTTCCTAATGCCCATCGAACCAGCTCATTCCTCGTGACTACGGAACCATCACCCAAGACCAAAGGTGCCGGACCAACCCCTACCGAACCACCTCCTGCCGAACCTACATACACTCCACCCATTACCGGTCCAACTCCTCTTCTATGCCTTGCCGGATCAACCACCGGTCCACCTACCACCGGACCAAGTATTACCGGACCAAGACTACAACCCAACCATCACCAGACCAAGTGCTACCGGACCAAAACGTGCCAGGCCAGATCACATCAGCCCAGGCCCACCAGCAACTATACACATCCAAGACCCCTACCCCCAGCCTCACTCTATAAATAGAGGGGCAGGGGTACAACAATGGGGGACAAGTTTGAGAGCTCAAGCACGGAAGGAACTTTCAAACAACTTTCTTTTACTTGTACCAAAGCTTTGTACTTGTAATCACAACAAAACAAGAGAAATAACATATAAAGTGGACGTAGGCACATTCTGGCTGAACCACTATAAATCTGTGTGTCTTTTTACAGTTTAGCCCCTGTTTTTCATATATTTGCATAAATCACCCAAATCACTAAGAACAACATAAGATCTACTAAATCATACAACTTTGAGGTGTTTGTCCATTTTTTGTGCAAACAACGCCTACAATCAATAGGTGTTCACACTCGTGTGTTCACTCGTCATGCTCTGTATTCCCCTCACATCAGTCCGCAAGGCAGTGCATGGGTAATATACCCGGCCTCAGTTTATCTGAGTTAGGCATATGTAAATATTGTAAATATCAATAAAATTTTCAAAAAATGGAGAGAGTAAGCAAATAAAATCCAAGCATTATTTTAACTTATTTGATTTGATTTGTTATTGAAATGGAATGAAATACCACTTTAATAAACTTTGATAATCAACTAAGGACCTATTTCATGGTTACACTTTGTTATCAACTGAAACAACGAGTTAAACTATTGTCTATTTGTTATGATAACTTGATTTTTGTTCGAAATTTTGACGAGTAAATGACTTAAATTTTCAAGATAATGACCAAAACTTATATTTAACTTATTTGTGTCTATTTAAATGTAAATCTTTCATTTGTAAATATTTCCAAAAACTTGCATTTATTTCTTTGTAAATAAATCTTGCATTGTGTAAATATTTTCATCCTGCATTTGGATATTGTAGGTAGTATCCGCTGAAAACCCTCACGAGACAACACTCGTCCTACTGGGACACCTAGAGGTTTAACGGCTTGTTGCATATGCTCAATGCAATCGTGCTCCCTATGAAAATGGATTTATCTTAGTTTTTTCTTTATTCGAGGACGAATAAAAAGATAAGTGTGGGGGTATTTGATGTGCATGTAAATGTGCATATTTTTACCACCATATTTAATCTATTTAAATTAAATAAATGATCATATCGGGTATTGTTTGTTCCAAAATTAGGCACAACACTCTTCGGAAGTCTTTGAAGAGATAAAGTAAAGAAATTAAATGAAAAAAGAGTAATTATCTAACAAAAACTCCAAATCTCAGAGATGAAAATAATTAAAATGCAAGGAGACACAAGAATTTAGAGTGGTTGGGCGTATTGCCTATGTCCACTATGAAGTAGTTTGCTTTATTGATCTTTCTTTGATGTTTACAATTGATTTCAGCAAATTACAGCGAATAACAATGATTTGCAGCAGTGAAATTCGTTGGTAGCAGCAGCAATGGAGTTCAGATCTGGATCTGGCGGAGTCCGGGCGTTGGAGATCTCAAAGAGGAAGAAGAACCCCTTTTCTGTTGGCTTTGGGGGTCTATTTATAGGTGTAGGAGGCTGATATTTCGCTCAGATCTCAGGAGACCCTCTTTGGCACGTGACCAGGCCCGCGCGCCTAAGCCCGTGAGGTTTCGATCCGATTCGTGATCGATACGAATAGATTTTGTATCGATCAAGATTTCATCCCATGGAGTCGAAATTTGGCGTGGACATTCTTTAGCATGCACGTAGTCTTCTATGAAAATTTCATAGAATTTGGACTTGTAGATTAGGAGATATGATTGATACGAAATGGGATTCCCGGTAGGCTGTTTCGTTCGACTCGCTCTGTTCGACTCGCTTCCGTTCGACTCGGTGACGTGGCGATTGAATCTCACTATGCCCTTGAAGCTGTTTTGATCGAGTCGAACTGTGCATCGATTGAGCGAGTCAAAGTGGAGCGTTCTAAAGGATTCGAACAGTGGCTTCGCCAATGGAGTCGAACTCGATGGAGTCGAACAGTGGTTCGAGCTGAGCGAGTCGAAGTAGGCATCTGATGGTTGCGAAGCGAGTCGAAGCGAGTCGAAGTTGTCACTTCCGATGGTTGCGAAGCGAGTCGAAGGAGTCACTTCTGATGGTTGCGAAGCGAGTCGAATCTGAGCGATTCGAAGTTGGCTTCTGATGGTTGCGAACAGAGCAAGTCGAAGGATGGCTCGAAAAGAAGCGAGTCGAAATGTGCACTTCCAATGGATTCGAACTGGAGCGAGTCGAAGAAGGCTGTTCTTAACCTATTTTGTATCGTTCACAACTTGAGCATACGAACTCGGATTGACTTGAGATTTGGAACGTTCACTCTCATAGCTTAGGTTGTCATGTCATATCAATTTTAGCTCGATCCGGACTCAGACAAAATTCATCGATATCCATAGTGAGCCTGTATATAACTGATCTCTAGGACGTGCCGTCATTAGTTACTAGTCAATTCCTTGGTGTCACGGCCTTGCCAAAAGGCGGGATAACATTTTCCCCCCAAAGTACGTCTTGTAAAAACATGATGTGCTTTGAAGTGCTGCAATCTTCATTCTGAATGGCTATCGTCTTTTTGATGAAAGCTGTAATCGTCGACTATTTTTCTCGATAATGTAAACTGTTGACTGTCAACTGTTGTACCCTGTATTGTTGCAACCGATTGCTGTATGCTAGCGATTAGCTGTTTGCTGTTGTAATCGTTATTCAATGAGCTTTTGATTCCTATAAATCTGGAACATTGAATATTGGTCTGACATATATGCATATATGTTAACCTGACTCACGTTGACGTTCGTACGTTCACGAGTCGTTGTCAGTTTATTTTATATTGAATTCCGTAACGATCCTCTCTCCTGAACCGACGTGAAATTTGTGGTAGCAATGCTCGATGGTTGTTTTTGAATGTTCCTTCGTAACGATCCTCTCCTGAATCGATGTGAAGGGTTGAAACATTGAAGACGATTTTTATTGAATTTATGGATACGGAGTAAGTATTTCGAATCGATATAGATGGAGTCACTAGATATGAACGGGCAATTCGTATCGATGGAGTTGGCCTCTGGAAGCAGTGATTTGATGGAGTCGATCTACACACGAGACGGAGTCAAAGGTGACCGATACGAAGTGTGGTCTCGTATCGATGGAGTCGAATTGGACAGGGGACGGAGTCAAAGGGGAGACGGAGTCGAAATGATTGCTTGTTTTGTTGCACACGAGACGGAGTCGAAGACAAGCGATACGAAGGGGGAGCTTCACATCGACGCACTGGAGAGGGAGTCGAAACGCGTGTTCGAATCCACCGGGATACGAATTGTTTATTCCCTTAACTTTCGAGTCCATATAAATACTTTGTACTTAGTCGTTTTTCCACTTTTTACCTTTCGCTTTCCTTCCTTGCCTTCATATCGCTCAGAAACTCAAGAAGAAAGAAGAGACATTCTTGCCTTCGAACTGATTCATACCTTCAATCATTTGAACTAACCGACAGATCTAGGTAATCCAATAAGTGAATCCACACGTAAACGATGAGACTCGGGTTTTTAACACCAAATCAATCAGAGTTGTGATTGATCGAAAATTCCTTGGCCTCATCTTCGCGTCGATCTGGAGTAGGGGTTTCGAGATGATGAGGCGGAGGCCTTCGTATTGATCGATGGTGGAGCTTCGAATCGAATTGAATGCTTTGAAGACGTGGATCGATACGAAGGGGTTGTGTCTGATCGACCCGAAATGATGGCCTTGGATCGAGTTGAAGTGGAGTGCCTTGGAACGAGTCGAAATGGAGTGCCTTGGAACGAGTCGGAATAGAATGCGCTGGAACGAGTCGAAATGGAGTGCCCTGGAACGAGTCGAAATGCGCAGCCCTCTCGGATTGATTCGAACTGGAGGTTTTAATCGAGTCGAAGTGTTGCACTCCGATCGATTCGAAATCCTCAGCCCCTTGATCGAGTCGAACTTGCACGCTAATCTTCTGACCGAGTCTAACTCGTATGCAAATGACCATGATCTATCGATGCGAACGCGGCCCTTGCAAGCGATACGAATTGAACATTAAATAATCTAGAACTTCCTGCACATTTGAACAATTGACTCCGACGAGCTTCAAACTTGCATAACCGGACTTAATCGTTTCACCGCATATCTGATTGCCTATCGAAGCTCGTCGATGATACTAGAACTTATCAAAATGATAACAAATTTTAACTTGGAATGATAGTTAATAGCTGGATGGCACGGTTGTGATGGTCCGCGATGACGGTCCTTCTGACTGAATTCCGAAGTCTCGTCGTTTACATGCTTTCTTTAATCATGTAGATCTTCTCAAATGATATACAGTACTGCACTGCATAGCACACACTCACACACTTTACATCGGGGGATGCACGAGCGTTATTGTTAGTTTAACAATGATTTTTTATAAGCTAGCTAGTCATGGAACCTTCAAGTTCTCAACAGCCGGAACTCCCAAGTTCTATTCCTCCAACCATAGAGATACCGGTTATTGAAGCCTAAGTTATAGAGCCAGCTCCGGACGAGCGTCTAGGGGCTCAGTTTATTTGTAATCCAAAAGATTCTGTGCTGTCGGGTATCTCCGAAGATATGCTAGGATGGATTTGTTTAAGGCACGGTCTGTTGCTTGATGACGTGTTACTACTTGGTCCAAATGACAGGCCACATGATCCCCCGGAGGGGTTTACTGCTTTCAAATGTCACGCTTGCACAGCGGGGACACTCCCTCCCTTCAATCAATATATAAGGGAGATGTTATCATTCCTTGGAATAGCTCCATCCCAGCTACATCCCAACGACTATGCTTTGTTGAACAGCACCTTCGTTCTATTTATGGAGATCCTCTTTCGACCGCCGAAGCCGATCAAAATCAGATATTATTTAACGTCAAGAGCCATGCAGATAGCCCTTCTTTCACCTTCCTGGAAGCGGTCAGAAACTGTCACATTGTAATGCGCTCCTGGGGAAGGCTAAGTTACTTCAAGACCGAATGGTTCTACGTTCGGTGCCCCCCTGGGTTTGCTAGGCGATGGTTGGATAGGCGTAAGCGCTTCAATCTTTCTCTTGAGTTATTGAGATAATACTAACCAATTTCAAAACTGATACACTTCTCTTCTTTTACAGCCGCGATCTCTCGACCTGACGGTGCATACTTCAGAGAGCTAGTTCGGATCCTCCAAACATTTCTGGGTGAAGAGAGGCATATCGACTTGGTTCTGTCTGACAGAAATTTGAGGACTGTTGGGCTGATAGAACGGAGGCAGAGCATACAGCTAGAAGGGATACATAGAGTGGTCCCGAAGAAACGGGTGAAGCGCAAAGCGCCCGTAGTCATGATAGCCGAAGAAGTTGATCCAGAAAGAACGCCTACCGATACCGAACTCCCAACTGGGCCTTCTGCTGATGTCCAGGATTCGGGAGGAAGAAGAAAAGGCAAGGCTGCTGCTCACAAACACTCTAAATCTGAGAGATTTAAATCCGTGGTTGTGTCCTTGCCCATTCTAGGGATTAGAATTTCAGAGGCCCCTCCCCCGCAAGTAGAGAATCCCTTTGTAGGGCTTGCCGATATCCCGATTCTGGATTTTGTGTCGTCTCCACACGACGCCGGGATAGAGGAGCTTGATAGCGCTCTTGAACTGAGCGGGTCGCTTGCTATGAGTGCGACCAACATTTCTGGTTGGTCGGGGGGTTGCACATGCATACACTTCACTACACTACATGATTCACAACTGTACATCGTCCAACTTAGGAAATTACTAACTCTTCTTTCGCTTTTCATTTTCAGGTACTATGTCTGGAAGAGGATCGATGCTCGGGAATCTCCGCTCGGCCCGAAAGGCTTCTTCTTATTATGAGTCCCATAGGAGAGACTCGGATAGAGATCGCGATCGCGAGTACTCTAACCAAGATAGGTGCGGGCGTGATAGGGATAGAGAATACAAACATCGGTTTAGATCACACTCTCCTCCTCCTAAACTTCCGTCTCCACCCCTGCTTTTGTTCCACACCCACTAGAGCCTCCTCGTCACAGGCCATCTTCTCATACTTCTAGATCTAAGACTCATCTTCAGAGAGTTGAGACCATGGCCTCCATGATTACAGAGTAGGTCCCAGTTGAACCCACAAAAGAAGGGGCCCTTAAGTTGGCTCAGATGAGGAAAGACTTTTCGAACATTTTCTTCGATGGCTATGTCTTCCCGCCGCACTTAAAAAGAATTATGTCTGGAGTGGAGAACACGATGCATGAGTACGTTCATGAGATCTACACCCAGTACAGAGAGTGGGTAAAGCATGCGGAGAAAGCTTCTAAGGTGGCCTTTGAGCGAGCTAAAGCGCTTGAGAAACTGGAGACCGAACACGCTCAAAGGGACCGGATTATACAAGTGCTTACTGCTGAGGCCGAGTCTTCTCGAAAATAGGAGATTGAGGCCACCAAAAAAGCTGATGAAGCGAAGGCGGAAATGGAGAGGTTAGGGCAGACACACGTTGCCCTGGTGGAGGAGATGGGCCACCGGAACACTAAAGTCACCGCCGAGCGGGATGCAGCGGTCAAGGAGCTTAATGAACACAAGGCCAAATTTGCTGATATGGCCAAGGAAAAAGATGACGCGAACAACGCAGCCCAGGAGGCGTGCGAACAAGCTATCCTGCTCAGGGATGAACGGGATGCGGCCGTGGCTAAAGTCCACAAGGTGGAGGCTGAGGTGGAGGAAAAAGTGAAGTTGGCCGAGTCCAGGCTAGAGGCTGACATCGAAGACCTCCTCGTTGTTTACAACGCTAACGTGCTGAGGCACAGGGGTCTAGCCTGGCTCGATGATTTTTCGACGCATCTTTATAATGCTTGGAGCCGACTGGTTGAGGATGAGAAGGAGGCGCACCAGGGCGAGTTTGTGGATGAATTCGAACTCGAGAATCGCATTCTGACTAAGGATGAAAAGAAGATTCTCCACGAGTCGATGATTCTGCGTGAGAAGGAAAGACTTGGCGCCCAGCACTTTGAAGTGGGAGAGGGTTCTGGAGTTGACCACCATGAAGCAAGTCTTGAAGTTCCCGCATCAACCCAGCCCGAATCCTCGTCTGCGGTCGATCCCCAGGCCGTTCCTGCTTATAATCCAGATCAATCGCAGATGTCTTCGGCTGCAGCGCAAGTCACTGATGCCACTCTGCCGCCTACGAGTCAAACTGAGGAAGGTATTCTGAACATTCCACATATCTTTCTTAAGTTGAAATCTTCAATCGAGTTAAGTTCTAACAGTTCTCTCATTCTTTGTCCAGTGATCGATGCTGCACCGGCCATGCCTCCTGCTACTCAAGAACCATATCAAATGCAGGAGGCTATCGTGACCGAAGCAATCACCATGAGTACAGCTGCCCCGCTTGACGATCTGCAGGGGAGTATGATTATGTTTGATGAGCAGCTGATGGATGAACTCTTTCATCGTCACGGCGATCCTCTTGCTGACTTGTCATCTGTCATGAGTGGAACTGAGCCTACTACAAGTTCTTCAATGCCGACTGCTGACGCCCCCAACAGGGCTCGAGCAGTAACTGAAGAGGAGATGTTTGCTCAAATTGACGCTGAAATGGTAGCAGCGACTCATGGTGGCAGTTTTGGAGGTGGGATGGCAGCACCGGAACCTGCTCCGCTTAGCATGATATCTCCCGGTGGTACTGTTTTCATTACCAGCGTGCCCATTCCACCTTCTGTACTTGATCTTGTTCCTCCGACTCCGCCCGTAGGGAGCATTCCTATCCACTCGAGTTCGGAGGAGGATGTTGATATAATGCCCTCGCCTGAAGACCAACCGCCGAAAAGCAAAGGCTCGAAGAGGAAGATTAGTGGTGGCTCCAGCGGGTCTATGTCGAGAAGGAAGCCAAGGAAGAAGAAAGATTAAACATGCTTCCTTGGTTTATTTTGACTTGCATTTTGTTAACCGTGTATACATGCGGGTTCGGCCCCTGCTAGTAGGAATTTTTAGAAACTTGTACACGAACTTCTTTTATAAACAATAGAAATGAAACTTCTCTTTTTTGGCTTCTTTTCTATCATTGTGTATTTGTCCAAGTGTTTCAATATCTGAAGTGTACTTGTGAAGTTTTAGCTTTCGAATCAAGTTTGTTTCTGTTCGCCAAGTTCGGAAACTGCGGACATGGTTTGCGACCGGGAAGCGATTTGAATTTTGACGTCGTATTGCTTCAGTCGATGGTTGATGCTTATGTCTTGCCCCCAGTCTTCGTGGTGTGTTGTAAAACATCAGTCAGCGATCGCTCTTTTCTTATAGCATGTCGAGTCTTGTGCCACTGAATGGGTGTTTGAGACAAATGGAGATCGAGCAGTTTTTTCACGCTTGTCCGATCGTCGATGATCATATCCGCGCTCCGGGGATTCTCATTCGTTTACTGGCGGTTGGTCACGCCGGCTTAAGTTTCAATCATAGGTCCGCGATCTGGGGACTTGGAGTTGGCATTTGTACTCCGACTCGCGCTCCGGGAGTTTGGAGTTGATATTTATACTTCGATTCACGCTTCGGGAACTTGAAGTTGGTGTTTATGCTCCGTTTCGCACTTTGGGAATCTGTAGTCGATGTTTATACCTTGACTCGCGGTCTGGGAGTTCGGAGTTGATGTTTATACTCCGACTCGCATTCTGGGAGTTCGGAGTTGATGTTTATACTCCGGTTCGCACTCTGGCAATTCTGAGTTGATGTTTATACTCCGCTTCGCGCTCTGGGAATTTGGAGTTGATGTTTATACTCCGACTCGCACTCTGGGAGTTCGGAGTTGATGTTTATACTCCGCTTCGCACTCTGGGAATACGGAGTTGATGTTTATACTCCGGTTCGCACTCTGGGAACACGGAGTTGATGATTATACTCCGGTTCGCACTCTAGGAACTCGGAGTTGACGTTTATACTCCGCTTCGCACTTTGGGAATACGGAGTTGATGTTTATACTCCGCTTCGCACTCTGGGAATATGGAGTTGATGTTTATACTCCGGTTCGCACTCTGGGAACACGGAGTTGATGTTTATACTCCAACTCGCGCTCTGGGAGTTCGGAGTTGATGTTTATACTCCGGTTCGCACTCTGGGAACTCGGAGTTAACGTTTATACTCCGCTTCACACTCTGGGAATACGGAGTTGATGTTTATACTCCGCTTTGCACTCTGGGAATATGGAGTTGATGTTTATACTCCGGTTCGCACTCTGGGAATACGGAGTTGATGTTTATACTCCGACTCGCGCTCTGGGAGTTCGGAGTTGATGTTTATACTCCGGTTCGCACTCTGGGAAATCAGAGTTGATGTTTATACTCCGGTTCGCACTCTGGAAACTTGGAGTTGATGAAGGATTGTCGTGTATCAATCCATTTTGTTTCGACTTTGATGTGATGGCTTGTCCCCAAGCTCGGGTTTCACTTAGCGAGTGATTGGTTGCATCGTAGTCACTCTCTATTTGAATAAATTACACCGTATGGTGAAACTTAGCTCTCTGTGCATAGTGATGGTCATATGAAGCATTTCAAGTAAATCATGGCTCTGTCTCGAAGAGATTGCATTTTATTGCTGAAATAAGAAATTATGGCAAAGTCAGTTGCCTTATTACAAGTTCTAATTTCGAAATGCAAAAACAAATTGCAAAAAAGGAAAGTAAACTAAATGGATAAAGATAGCCTGTCATGTGTAATAGCGGCGAAGGCTCTCGCTATTCCAAGCCCTTGGCAGAGTAAGACTGTCGACGGTCGATAACTTGAATGTGCCATCTCCGAGCCTTCGTTCAATAACATACGGTCCTTCCCATGTCGGCTTCATATGCGAAGGAACCGGGTAGATTCTTTTTAAGACGAGATCGCCTAGTTCGAAGGTTCGCGGGCGGACCTTGGCGTTGTACAATCGGGCGACTCGACTTCGATGCGCGGCTGCCCTCAAATCAGCTTCTTAACGCTTCTCATCTAGTAGATCGAGAGATTCAGCGAGTAATATAGCATTTGTCTTCGGATCATAGTATGTCACACGATGAGAAGGTACTTCTAGCTCGACCGGAATAACGTCTTCTGAACCGTAAGAAAGAGAGAATGGAGTGTGACCGGTCGCAGTCTTGTGGGTTGTTCGGTAAGCCCATAAAGCCATAGGAAGTTCATCAACCCACTTGTCACCGACCTTTTCCAGTCGTTTTTTTAGAATGGATTTTATAACTTTATTAACAGCTTCGACCTGTCCGTTTGCCTGAGGGTGTGCAACTGCAGAGAATTTCTTTTGGATGTGAAATCGTTTGTAGAAATCTTTGAATTCAGCACTGTCGAATTGGGTTCCGTTGTCCGTAATAATGGTGTGTGGGAGACCGAATCGACAGATGATGTTACGAACCACAAAGTTGATTACTTTCTTCGTTGTAATGGTAGCGAGAACTTCGGCTTCAGCCCACTTTGTTAAGTAATCAACTGCGACGATGGCGTACTTCACACCACCTTTTGCCAGAGGTAGAGCACCGATGATGTCGATGCCCCACATTGCGAACGACCATGGGCTGACCATTTGCTTTATCTCAGTAGGAGGAGCTCTAGGAATTCGGGCATATTTCTGGCACCTATCACATTTCTTTGCATAGTCTAACGCATCACGATTCACGGTAGGCCAGTAATATCCGTAGCGAAGTATTTACTTGGCAAGTGCTTGCCCCCCCAGTGTGATCTCCACATTCTCCCTCGTGCACATCGCGCAATACTTTTTTAATTTCATCGTGAGCGATACACTGGAGTAGGGGGACTGAGTACCCCCTTCTGTACATGAGTCTATTCTGGATGGTAAATCGTGAGTCCTTCCGAAGGACTTGTCTCTTTTCACTCCTGCGCTCCGGCAAGGTTCCGTGCTCAATGTAATTTCTGAGTGGGGCCATCCATGAATCCTTTTCGGGAACGGTTTCGCATACCCAGTTTATTTTTGTCCGGTCGATGCTTGGGGAAGATAGCGTTTCTACAGGAATGAGTCCCATTTGCTGAGCTTCACCTGTGCTGGCTAGCTTTGCCAATGAATTGGCCTTTCAGTTGTGCTCCCGAGGTATACAATAGATGGCGTAGTAATCGAACTGATTCAGTACTTCCTGAAATCGAGCTAAGTAAGCAGCCAACCTTCGATCTCTTGCCTGATACTCTCCCCGTACTTGACACACAACCAATTGTGAGTCACAATAAACCTCCACTGCGATAATTCTCAAATCTCTAGCAAGTTTTAAGCCAACTAAGAGGGCTTCGTATTCAGCTTCATTATTAGTCGCATGAAAATCGAACTTCACAGCATAGAATATGGATCAGCCTTCGGGGGTTTCGAGTACAACACCATCGCCCGAACACCGGTTGTTCGATGCACCATCAGTATACAGCTTCCAAACGTATTCGGGGGATTTACCAGTTTCGGGCAAGTCCTCTGAAATGGTAAATTCAACTATGAAATCAGCGAGGACTTGTCCTTGGATTGCTCGTCTTGGCGTGTAAGTAATATCAAACTGACTCGGTTCGATGTTCCACTTGAGTAACCTACCAGACGTCTCAGGCCGCGAAAGGACCTGTCGTAACGGCTGGTCGGTGTAAACAACAATGGGATGTGCCTGGAAATATGGTCGGAGTTTTCTTGATGCAATTACAAGGCAGTAGGCCAACTTTTCTAGCTTTGGATAGTTCCTTTCAACCCCAGTCAATCATTTGCTGACGTAGTATACTGGTTTCTGTATCCCGTCTTCTTCTCGAACTAAGGCAGCGCTGATAGCGTTTTCTGATATCGCCAAGTATGTATACAACTTCTCATGATTAATAGGCTTTGACAGTATTGGCGGTGTGGATAGATGTTGAACTAGTGCTTGGAAAGCGCCCTCACACTCTGTGGTCCATTCAAAGTTTCGTTTCCCTTTTCGGATCAGATCGAAGAAGGGAATGCATTTGTCAGTGGACTTTGAAATGAACCTGCTTAATGCTGCTACCTTTCCATTGAGACTCTGGACTTGCTTTATAGTCTTGGGAGTTTCAAGATTTCTGATTGCCTAAATCTTTTCAGGATTGGCTTCGATTCCCCGGGCGTTAACGATGAACCCAAGGAACTTTCCGGATGCAACTCCAAAGTGACATTTTAGTGGGTTGAGCTTCATTTTGTATTCTCGAAGTATGTTGAACATAGTTTCCAAGTCTTTAACATGGTCGGTGGAGAGTCGTGACTTCACAAGCATGTCGTCTACATATACTTCCATGGTTTTCCCGATTTGATTGGCAAACATCCGATTGACCAATCGTTGATAAGTAGCCCTGGCATTCTTGAGTCCGAATGGCATAACCTTGTAACAGTAAAGTCTCAGATTGGTTATGAAGCTGGTATGTTCTTGATCGGATAAATGTATCGGTATCTGATTGTAGTCTGAATACGCGTCCATGAATGATAATAGTTCATGTCCAGCCGTCGAATCTACTAGCTGATCAATTCTGGGAAGCGGGAAACTGTCTTTGGGACACACTTTATTCAGATTGGAATAATCGACACATGTTCTCCACATCCCGTTTGGCTTTCGGACGAGCACGGGATTTGACACCCATTCGGGATATAGAGCGTCCCGAATAAACCCATTCGCTTTAAGCTTTTCTACTTCTTCTTTAAGGGCGGCAGATCTCTCTGGATCCATACCACGCCTTTTCTTTTTGACCGGGACATGCCACGGGTCAATGTTCAGGGTGTGGCTCGCGATGCTCGGAAAGATCCCACACATATCAGAATGTGTCCAGGCAAATACGTCAAGATTTGCCCGCAGAAATTCAACCAATTCCTCTTGAGTTTGCTGGCTTAGCTGAGATCCAATCTTTATCATTTTCGAATCATCGTTATTGTCAAATGGGACATCAATTGTCAGTTCGGCCGGGGATGCTTGACTTTCTTTAGATTCTCCTTCGTCTTCAGTTTCTATCGGGTCAAGATCCTTGAGGAATTGGCTGGGATGCCCGGGCCTAGGCCCGGGCGTTAATTGTTAATTATCGGCAAAACGGACGCAGTGAGATTCCTCTACGCCCTTTCCTTTCTCCTTTCGCTGCGCCTCCCATAGCTCAGCAACATAGCAGGCTCTGACAGCAGCCTGATCTCCCTGAATGATTCCTATTCCATGATCAGTGGGAAACTTTAAAGTCAAACACCATGGGGCGATGGCTGCCCTGAATTCAGCGAGGGTCGGTCGGCCCAAGAAAGCATTGTAAGGGGAGTCTATGTCCAAAACAATGAACTGCAACATCTGTACTCTTCGACGCTCTCCAACTCCCAACTCTACTGGTAGTTCCACCATTCTAGTGGGTATAGTAGCACTTCCGTTGAAACCATGGACTCAAGATTGACAAGGCTTCAAGTCTGTGGCTTCCATTTTCATTTGATCATAAGCTCGCTTGAACAAAATGTTCACAGAGCTTCCACTGTCAACCAAGATCCTTTTCATCCAAGCGGGACCTACTTGTGCTGAGATGACTAGTGGATCGATAGTGGGGGCTTCGACTTTATCAGCGTCTCTGTTCCTGAACACGATGTCATCGGTCATCGTTTTCTGTTGCTTGGCCGGAGCCCCTTCATTAAAACTACTACAACACTCGAAGTCCGCATGCCTGATAGAACGGGCATACGACTCCATTTCCTTCCAACTTCGATCTGCTGGGTGAGGACCACCACTTATCGTATTGATAACCAACCTCCCGCCTGTACGAGCGGGTTCCTGCTGTCTTTCATGATTCGGCGCACGATTCTGATTTGATGGGCCCGCACCACCAGACTGCGGCGCCCGCACATACTGATCTAACTTTCGTTCACGTATCAGTTTTTCAATGAGGTCTTGTAAGTGACGACACTCATTGGTGTTGTGGCCATAACTCTCATGGAATCTACAAAATTTCCCTGTTTGGATTTGTCTTTCAGTTGGTGGTTTAGGGGCAGGTTTCTTGTATTGCATGATATTGCAGGTCTGCAAATACACAATTTCCAACGACGTGTTCAATGGAGTATAATTATCGTACATGGAAGCTCTACGCCGCGGACCATGATTCTGATCGCGTTTTTTGCTTTGATTTCCATTGTCCCTTTGCTGATTCTGTTTATTTTGTACGTTCAGCTGAATTTTCCCAGAACTATCTCCGGATTGTTTAACAGCGATGTTACTTTGTATTCCTTCGATGTTGGGCCCTGCATCATCCTGCTTCCTAGACTGTTTCGCATCCTCCATTCTCAGGAATTGGGTTGCCTTGGAATAGAAACGGTCCAATGACGCAGGTGGTTTTCCAGCTAACCAATTTCCGAACTCGGAATTAGCATCAATCCCCTTAGTCAATGCCATCAGGATAGAGTTATCATTGGGATTGCTTATTTCTGCACACGCAGCATGGAATCGCTCCAAGTAACGTCTAAGTGTTTCTCCGGGAGCTTGTGAAACACTAGACAGAGTGTTAACGTCCTTAGGCCTTGCCATGTGCATACGGAATTGCTCGACAAACTTGGTGGCCATCTGGTCAAAGTTAGAAATGGATCGCGGTGGCAAACAAGTGAACCACATGGTAGCGATGCCCCCTAGGGAAATGGGGAAACTACGGCACTTTACTGCGTCATCGGCTTTCGCAGCATTCATCAACCATTCGTATTTCAGGACGTGTTGATTGGGATCAGAACTTCCTTCATAAACTGGCAATGCTGGCATCCTGAAGTGCCGAGGTGGTTCAGCATATAATACGTCATCGGTGAAAGGGGTATGACTCTGGGAGATTCCCCGGTCGTCATTACCGAGACCCTGACTTTCACGGATCATTTGACGAATCATTGTTGGTATGTCCGGCGTTCGGATGCTGGGATCATGCTGTGCCAAGGTGTGGTCGGGTTCCATAGCGCGAGTCTGGACCGGACGCGGTCGACGGTCTGTGCCTCGCCTCTTTGGTTCAACATCCTCAGGGACATAAGGCTCAGGAGTCTGCTCTCATTGGTTACGTTGAGGATCAGCTTGGTTTCTAGCATCACCTCCTCGTCCGGCAGTGGTGGTGGTAGCAATGTTGCCGGTGACATGGTAAGGAGCAGTACCTCCACACGAAGGTTCTGTATGGAGACTAGCGGATGGTCCAGTTCTAGGTTGCCCAAGATTTGAAGTAGGTTGGTGTCCCGTGGCTTGGGTGTAGCTTACACCTAGCCGTGGGCGTGTGGATCTGGTTTGGCCATCAGAGGAGGCTGAACTCTCCGTGGAAGAATAAGAAACTTGGTCTCTTCTGGATCTTCTTCGCCTTTGGCGATTTAGCTGGTTAGTCAACTCTGTGTTGGCGCGCAGTTGTTCAGTTAGCTGCTGTCGACTTTGAGTCAACTCTTGAAGCAATGTCTGGATCTTGTCTAGTGATTGGACCTGATGGATCTGAAGGTCCTGCAACCTTTTGGTTGGATGGAGGTGATTGCACGGGATTTTGTCGGTCCCGTGCTCCTTGATCAGCAGTTGTAGAAGTGGTACGTGTGCTCACCATAATGAATTGATGAAGTCCTTTCCTAGATCTGATTGCAAATCTGAATATAATGAAAGGGCTTCAAAGTTCTAGATTTGGATCTTCTTCTTAGATTTATGCAATCCAATATAGGTAGGAGATCCAAAGAGTAGGAGAAAAATTGGGTTTCTCTCAGTGAAAGCACCAAAGTGTTTGTACCAAAATTGGGCACAACACTCTTCGGAATTCTTTGAAGAGATAAAGTGAAGAAATTAAATGAAAAAAGAGGAATTATATAACAAAAACTCCAAATCTCAAAGATGAAAATAATTAAAATGCAAGGAGACACAAGAATTTATAGTGGTTTGGCGTATTGCCTACGTCCACTATGAAGTAGTTTGCTTTATTGATCTTTCTTTGATGTTTACAATTGATTTCAGCAAATTACAGCGAATAACATTGATTTGCAGCAGTGAAATTCGTTGGTAGCAGCAGCAATGGAGTTCAGATCTGGATCTGGCGGAGTCCGGGCGTTGGAGATCTCAAAGAGGAAGAAGAACCCCTTTTCTGTTGGCTTTGGGGGTCTATTTATAGGTGTAGGAGGCTGATATTTCGCTCAAATCTTAGGAGACCCTCTCTGGCACGTGACCAGGCCCGGACGCCCAAGCCCGTGAAGTTTCGGTCCGATCCGTGATCGATACGAACAGATTTCGTATCGATCAAGATTTCATCCCATGGAGTCGAAATTTGGCGTGGACATTCTTTATCATGCACGTAGTCTTCTGTGAAAATTTCATAGAATTTGGACTTGTAGATTAGGAGATATGATCGATACGAAATGGGATTCCCGGTAGGCTATTTCGTTCGACTCGCTCTGTTCGACTCGCTTCCGTTCAACTCGGTGACGTGGCGATTGAATCTCACTCTGCCCTTGACGCTGTTTTGATCGAGTCGAACTGTGCATCGATTGAGCGAGTCGAAGTGGAGCGTTCTGAGGGATTCGTATAGTGGCTTCGCCAATGGAGTCGAACTCGATGGAGTCGAACAGTGGTTCGAGCTGAGCGAGTCGAAGTAGGCATCTGATGGTTGCGAAGCGAGTCGAAGTTTTCACTTCCGATGGTTGCGAAGCGAGTCGAAGGAGTCACTTCTGATGGTTGCGAAGTGAGTCGAATCTGAGCGATTCGAAGTTGGCTTCTAATGGTTGCGAACGGAGTGAGTCAAAAGATGGCTCGAAGCGAAGCGAGTCGAAATGTGCACTTCCAATGAATTCGAACTGGAGCGAGTCGAAGAAGGTTGTCCTTAACCCATTTTGTATCGTTCACAACTTGAGCATACGAACTCGGATTGACTTGAGATTTGGAATGTTGACTCTCATAGCTTAGGTTGTCATGTTATATCAATTTTAGCTTGATCCGGACTTAGACAAAATTCGTCGATATCCATAGTGAGCCTGTGTATAACTGATCTCTAGGACGGGCCGTCATTGGTTACTAGTCAATTCCTTGGTGTCACGGCCTTGCCAAAAGGCGGGATAATAGGTATTTTAACTTGTTTAAACCAAAATTCAAATAATTCCAAATTGTCACATATTCATCTTCATCCAAGGGAAAAATAGACATTTTTGTGCATAAATTAACTTGAGAAAATTTAATTAGAAATTTCATACTATTTTGTAGGAATTTGATTTCAATTACAAGTGGTTTGATGAAGAAGATATGCATGCACAAAAAAAACACAAAGGAATGAAGATGGAAATAATTTAAAGTGAAGATCATGGAGGACCCCACCTACCCACCTTCCTTCATGTACAAATTAGAGGCTAATGCACATGCTTATGGAATTAATGGCTTCATGTACATTTAAATGATGGTTATGGGATGCTAATGATTACTTGGCCACCACACTACCTCAAGGGCAATTTGGGCATTCCCCAAAAATATGAATTAGGGTTTCATACATGTATAAAGACCCCTTATGTTTCATGTAACCTCCTCTTCTTAGTCTCTCTTAGTTTAGTTTAGCTTAGAAAATAAAATCAAGTTCTCTCTTTCTTTTCATGGCTACTTAGCCATTTCTCTTTATGTAATTTTTTTATGCAACTTCAATACATGTTCGTTTCCTTTTCATGCTTATTTACTTTCATGTTAGTAGTGTAGATTTATTTTTCATGCAAGTAGAATAGTTTTTCTTTACTTTGCTTTCTTTTTCTTTTTCTTTCATGATGCATGCTACATTTGTTCATATGATAACAAATATGAGAGGCTAAACCCCTTCAATTTAGGGGTAATGAATCTCTCTAATCATGTAGCTTCAACTTAATTTGATGTTTATGCTCTCTTTTGTGCTTAATAAGAATGATTGAAGTGGTTTAATGATGTTGTTTAGCTTTGAATTTGATAGTCTATATTGTTCATAACAAATAGGCTATGCTTAAACAAACAAAACACAAATTGCCTCTTCATCTACATATGATTATGGCAAAGAGTAAATGTTGAAATTAAAATTTGATGGCTTATATTTCTAATTAATAGTTAATAGGCCATGCTTAAAATAGATTTTGCTTTCAACTTTGTTGTCATATTTCATGAGAGTTAAATGTGTATTAGTGGTTGTGTTATAGTTTGATGGTTTATATTGTGCTAATTAATAGCACAGATATACCATACTTATGATAATCACATCAACTAATTACACTAATGACAAGAAAAGAGAGATCATAACTTCATTTTGTTGATTTATGTGATCTAGAGAGTGGAAATTGCCTCTAAATTGCCTTCACACTCTCATATTTTTATCAATTTTCTTTTGCTAGTTTTCTACATTATTAGCTAATCACATTTTCAACTTTGGTTAATTTGATTGAACAGAATTTTAAAATCATCAATTCCCTGCGGATTGACCCGTACTCGCCACGTACTTCAATAGTACGTCGTGCGCTTGTGGTTATATTTTAATTTGAAATTTTTCGACGGTTTTCTAATCTGATAGAAAATTCCGTCGATTAACAATTATCTTTTCTAAAGTAAATCCCTTATCAAAATAAACAAGAGTATTTTCGTCAAAGAAAAAATCCAAGTTATTTTAAAAAAGTTAAAATATGTGAAAATCAATTTTCTGCAAGGGTTTTTGTGAAAATGTATGCTAGTTGAAAATCACTTGGAAATAATCAATCAAATGTAAATATGATTTTAAGATGATGTTTGTTACCACTTACATTTGGATTGACCAAGGCAATATATAGTGGTATATAAGAACACAAGCAAAACTTTTACTTCTGAAATTCACTTGAAATGATATTCAAAATTTTCAACAAGACCATTTATATCAGTCAAATGCAAAGGCATTTATATTGAAGCAAAAACACAAATATTTCTCCAACCATTACTTTTGTTAGTCGTTGTGAGGAATGCGGATTAAGGATCTTAAGGCTAGAATTAACACTAGAGGGGAGGGGGGTGAATAGTGTTTTAAGAAATTTGTTAATCTTTTTTAGTTTATCATAATTTGATAACAATGTATACACTAATCAGACACAGATATGAACACAGAATCAAACATAGATGCAAATATAAAGTAAAAGCAGTAAAGGAAAGAACACACTGGATTTTATACTGGTTCGGAGTTACCCTACATCCAGTCCCGCAACACAAGTACGGATTTCCTTTCAAAAACAATTCTTACAAATACAACCCTCGGTTTCAAGGCTACGAGGTACACCTTCCAGAATCACAATCCTCTAGGTAGAGATACTTGATTTCCGGGGCAACAAGTTCACCCAATTGATTTCCAAGGCTACAATCACACCTTCTCTCGCTCAATTGATTACAAAAAGTCTATAACTCAGATTAGCACTTGGATCTTGTAGAGATAGTGGAGAGAATCAAAACCAGAAATTATCTAATTAGATTCGATATTGATTTGGCAGAGTAATGGTGTAATTTGTAAATAAGAAAGTGGAGAAGAAGAAGAGAAGTTAAATCAGAGAAAAAAGTAATTAAAATTCGTTGTAAACACCCTTTATTTATAATAGATCAATAGCCATGTCCATTGGTGAAGGGATGTGGCGAATAGACACTTCTTTTAAAAAACAATTTAACTATCACCATGTCGACAGGGGTACATGTGACCCTGTCAACATGCCCTTGTATTTTTTGGTGATTTGTTTTTATTTGAAAATAATTTCTATATTATATTATACTTATATTTAAACTTTATAAATATACTTATATATATAGTTATAATACATAAATAACTATAGAGAACAATATTGAAATATATATAATAATTTTCTATACTTTTATATTTAAATCTTAAGTATAAATATATAAAACAGCTAAATATATTAATATCAGAATTATAGTTTAAAAACTTAGGATAATAATTTAAAATCAAAGATATATTAAAAATTAAGGATATTTAAAACTAAGGATATTTTTTAGGCTAAAATATTTTGAAAAACCAGGACAGATGATTTTGGTTTTTAAACAGCAATATTTAAAATCATTTTGAAAAACAAGCTATATATTTTGAAAGTCATTTTGAAATAAAAGTAAGTGGATACAAAAAGATGTTCCACTAGATTTTTCGTAGGTTCCATCCTACTTAGGGTTCCATCCCTTTAACGAGCATGAAGTGGATTCCATTCCACGAATAAAATAGATTTTAAGATGTCAGTGCCTTTCTATGAGTTTTTACAATATTCCTAACTATATAACTTGTCTTGGAAACTTGAACTCTTGAAATTCTTGATATTCATGAGTCTTGAATCTTGATATCTTCAATCTTTGATCTTAAATCTTTATACTGTACAGTTCTTCATTCTTTAGTACCTGCAAACCTATATATCTACATAATAATGTTAGTATTATATATTTTATAATCTAATTCTTAGTAAGGTTGTTGTCATCAAAACCAACTCCTCAGGGACTAACAATCTCCCCCTTTTTGATGATGACAACCTTTGTTTATAAAATATCACTTCTATCCTAATACTTCTAATAACTCCCCCTTAATCTATGCCTAACTATCCTATTTTATACTTCTCCCCCTTTGTCATCAACAAAAACCATATAACTCCATAATTATAATACTATATAATTCTATATAACTCTATATAACTCTATATAACTCTATATAACTCCCCCTGAAACTAAGACTACATTTCTTGTGATTATAATGATAGTGTTATCATACATAATCAATACTTAACTTTAAACTAAACTCATAATAACTACTTTTCCTAACTACTAAACTATTTATTCAAAAGATAACAGAATATACGAATAAGAGAACACAATTTATTTATTCATAATGGAGTTTTTTTAATATAAAAATAGATAATTAAACTGATAATCATGATAACTTAAAAGATCATATATTATTAATACTAATCATATGTATGTTATATTTTACACACATAATATCAATCCATACTAAGTCAAATTCAAGCAAATCAAACTAAATCCTAATAAAGCAAGCAAACAAATAAAAATTAAACAAAGTTAATCAAATATTACGAGGAACATCAGCCCATCCTTCTTCTCCAAAGATAGGGTCTTGTTTGATGGCATCCCAATTCTCATTATCAACAGAGAGAGAAACGGGAGGATGTGCTTCATTATCATCCTTGTGCAGGGAGGAAATCATCCATCGAATTGCTTTGAAATGCCTTTCTTGCTCCTTGATCATTTGCATTTGACTCAATTCTAAGTGACGCTGATTACGGAGAATGATAGAGAGAATATTCTTGAAAGATTTAAGAGTTTCTTCAAGATTTTCAGATAAATTGTGAATAGGATCGGCCATTTTTGTGAAAAAAAGAAGAAATATAGATAGAATAGATAAGTAATGATTTTGAGTAAAGATTTCTAGAAGAGAACAGGTATTTATAGGTGTAAATTTCATTTGAAATGAATAGATACAAGTTAGTTATTTAAAATTCAAAAATTAAAATGAAAAGACACTTCAGATTTTAAGCATGTTGACAGGGTGCCTTTGGGGGTTGTCGATAGGGTCATCTGTGTTTTGAAGACTTGTTTTTTATTTTGAATAAATGTATATATATATATATCATATTATCAGTTATTCTAGAGATGAAATAAGCTAGATACCATAAAGATCTTCAACATTAATTCAAACTGGAATGATACATGGATTAAACAACATGAAATACAATAACATTCAAACTTAAAACAAACTTAAACAACTATGACAGGGTATGAAAATATAGATCTAATTGGAGGATGATGAGGATGATGAAAGGTTAAACTTCTTGCTGACTTTTGAGAAGAACTTGTTCATCTTAGAAGACATTTTATCCAACTTTTTACTAACAGATCTCTTAAGTGTCCGTTGATTTTCCACAATTATCTTTTGGTTTTGGATAATCATCTTGTTGATTGGTTTGGAGGTGTAAGCAATACTTTCAAGAGATGTTTCACCTTCCTCTTCTTCTTCTTGAATATCCATTTCATCCCCTTCTTCTTCTTCTTCCTCTCCTTCTTCCATTTCTTCGTGAGCTAAACGCTCTTCCTTTTCCACAAGGGATTCATAAGGTTGAAAGATGTATGGAATTTTCATAAGTGAGATATTGGAATGATTGAAAACTTTTCTAGAAATGAACTCCTCTCCTTTAAAATTCACTCCAAAATAGTTGAAAATTCTAGTAAGGTAAATTCCATGATATAAAATCTTTTCTCCCATTTCCAAGTTTTTAGGCCGAAATTCATCCAAAATAACTTGAGCCCAATTAATATCATAGTTTCCAAAAAGAGCGAAAAGATCTTTACAAACTTTTGAAGTAGGATTATTAAAACTTCCGATCTCGGGGTCAAAGTGTGTTGCAAAAGAAGGCTCACAATTTTTGCTTTTGGACGAAAATTGCGGTTTATAAAATCAAAGTTTTCGTCACTTTCAAAAATATGGTGGAAAGTCTCACGATCACTTTCATTAAAATTGAAATTTGAAAGATCCATACCCGTACACTTACAATTTAGAATCGCTCCTAAAACATCACAATTTAAAACAATTTGAGTGCCTTTTACACTACTCCAAATTTCATCATCGTTTCCTTGATAAAAGCCACGATTAAGATTTGCATAAAACATTTTCACAAGGTTTGGGTAGCATAAAAAATCATTTTGAGAATTGTCAACAAGACTTAAAATGTTGTTGCTAACACAAAGAGAATCGATTTCATAAGAAGCGAAATCGCTGAAAATTGCAAACTTTCCGGGATGAACTTTTCCATAATTAGCATAGCCAATATAGGCTTTGATTGCTTCTGGATCATAAAAGAGGTGTTCTTTTAAGGTTTTGGAAAGTCTCATAGTTGATGGAGTACTTGAGGAGCCCATTGATGTAGAGAGAAGAAAGCTTGAGTTATGAAGAAAGAGTTTGAATTTGAAAAGTTAAGTGAAAAGATGAGGTAAATGATAGTAAATAAATAGAAATTAAATGGACAGTTTCTCTGGTCAAAAAGTGTCCTTTCAGAGTCTCTAATGGTGTGAAAGAGGAAAATACAAGCATTTGAATTCAAAATTTGAATTTCAATTTTTCTATACCATGTCGACAGGTAGGGATGGACCCATGTTGACAGGTATCCGTAAATTTTGATGACTAGATACTTTTATATAATGTAATATATATATATATATATTATTTTAATGTCTATATAATATCTGGAATATTACTAAGACTCATAAAATATTATAATATTATTGAAAATAAAAATAATAATAAAATAATAAAAAATAAAAAATTTAAAATACAAACAACACATCAATTCAAAAACAACCAATCATTCAATCAATTCAAGCATGCAATTTCAGCCAATGTATTGTAAACGTGTACTTTTTCAAAGTCCGTGTCTATGGTATCGACTAAATTGAGAATTGCTGTGAAACACAGATTTGAATGATCTTTCTTCTGTTCATCGTCGCTGGAGGATGAGTCAGAGTCATCTAGAGTAGTAGTGAATGCACGTTTCCGTTTCTTTGTAGAATCATTGTTTGTAGGAGGGTTTTGCTTATCTGAATGCGGACAGTCTCTTTTGATATGACCTGGTTCATCACAATTGAAGCATTTGATAAAGTTTGGTACTGTAGTCTGATTACTGGAATTCTTAAAGTTGTTTCTCTTGGAACTATTCAATTTTCTGTACTTCAGGAATTTCTGAAAATTCCTGGTCATAAATGCTATCTCTTCATCATTATCACTGTTTGAGTCTGATCCGTCGATTAATGCATTGAATGCCATTGATTTCTTTTCAGATGCTTTGCTTTATCTTCTCCCGATCATTTGAACTTCAAACAACATTAGATTTCCAATCAACTCTTCTATCTTTAAAGTGCCGATGTCATTTGCCTCTTCAAATGCAAGTGTCTTTTGATCCCATTCTGGAGTGAGAGAGTTTAAAATTTTTCTGACTTGATCTTCTTCCGAAAATTCCTTTCCCAAAGATATTAAAGAATGCACAATATCTTGAAATCGACTATACATATCTGAAATAGACTCATTAATACTCATTTTAAATAACTGAAACTGATTTGTGAGCATGGAAATTTTGATCTGTTTAACTTTGCTTGTTCCTTCATGAGTTACTTGCAAAGTTTTCCAGATTTCATATGCAGACTTACGAACTGACACTCTATTAAATTCATTTCTTTCAAGTGAACAAAACAGAATATTCATTGCTTTAGAATTATTTTGAGCAACAGTCTTTTGCTCAGTGGTCCACTGTGCAAAATTAGTTGTGGGTTCATAATATTCAGTTTGTATGATATTCCAAGTATCCAATCCTACAGATTGAAAATATATTTTCATCTACATGCCCAATATGCATAGTTACTGCCATTAAAAAGTGGTGGTCTGGCAGTAGACTGACCTTCTACAAATGAACTAGTGACAGGGATACTAGTGTTAATAACAGTACCAGTGTTGGTAGCCATTTTGAAAATTTTTCAAAAATCAGATTATGAAACTTTTGAAAACCTTGCTCTGATACCAAATGTGAGAAATGCGGATTAAGGATCTTAAGGCTAGAATTGACACTAGAGGGAGGGGGTGAATAATGTTTTAAGAAATTTGTTAATCTTTTTCAGTTTATCTTACTTTGATAACAATGTATACACTAATCAGACACAGATATGAACACAGAATCAAACACAGATGCAAATATAAAGTAAAAGCAGTAAAGGAAAGAACACACCGGATTTTATACTGGTTCGGAGTTACCCTACATCCAGTCCCACAACATAAGTACGGATTTCCTTTCAAAAACAATTCTTACAAATACAACCCTCGGTTTCAAGGATACGAGGTACACCCTCCAGAATCACAATCCTCTGGGTAGAGATACTTGATTTCCGGGGCAACAAGTTCACCCAATTGATTTCCAGGGCTACAATCACACCTTCTCTCGCTCAATTGATTACAAAAAGTCTATAACTCAGATTAGCACTTGGATCTTGTAGAGATAGTGGAGAGAATCAAAACAAAAAATTATCTAGTTAGATTCGATATTGGTTTCGGCAGAGTAATGGTGTAATTTGTAAATAAGAAAGTGGAGAAGAAGAAGAGAAGTTAAATCAGAGAAAAAAGTAATTAAAATTCGTTGAAAACACCCTTTATTTATAGTAGATCAATAGCCATGTCCATTGGTGAAGGGATGTGGTGAATAGACACTTCTTTTAAAAAACAATTTAACTATCACCATGTCGACAGGGGTACATGTGACCCTGTCGACATGCCCTTGTATTTTTTGGTGATTTGTTTTTCTTTGAAAATAATTCTATATTATATTATACTTATATTTAAACTTTATAAATATACTTATATATAGTTATAATACATAAATAACTATAGAAAACAATATTGAAATATATATAATAATTTTCTATACTTTTATATTTAAATCTTAAGTATAAATATATAAAACAACTAAATATATTAATATCAGAATTATAGTTTAAAAACTTAGGATAATAATTTAAAATCAAAGATATATTAAAAATTAAAGATATTTAAAACTAAGGATATTTTTTAGGCTAAAATATATTGAAAAACCAGGACAGATGATTTTGGTTTTTAAACGGGAATATTTAAAATCATTTTAAAAAACAAGCTATATATTTTGAAAGTCATTTTGAAATAAAAGTAAGTGGATCCAAAAAGATGTTCCACTAGATTTTTCATAGGTTCCATCCTACTTAGGGTTCCATCCCTTTAACGAGCACGAAGTGGATTCCATTCCACGAATAAAATAGATTTTAAGATGTTAGTGCCTTTCTATGAGTTTTAACAATATTCCTAACTATATAACTTATCTTGGAAACTTGAACTCTTAAAATTCTTGATACTCATGAGTCTTGAATCTTGATATCTTCAATCTTTGATCTTCAATCTTTATATTGTACAGTTCTTCATTCTTTAGTACCTGCAAACACACACACACATATATATATATATATATATATCTACACAATAATGTTAGTATTATATATTTTATAATCTAATTCTAAGTAAGGTTGTTGTTATCAAAACCAACTCCTCAGGGACTAACAGTCGTGAATAAGACAACGAGGGATAACAATTCTACTAAAGCAATTGAAAATTCATGTTTTGAAAATTCAGTCCATTTGAAACCACTATTTAAAAAGCTTTAAGTTCGTAAATTGATTTAGCACAAAAAAACAAGGTTTTAAATATTCAAAAATGGCACTTATCAAAATTGGTTTCAAGTCAAAACGATAAATCAATCAAAAGTTATGAATGAAATACTACAACTTGTTTGTGTAAATCAGAAATACTGAAAAGATTGTTATTTTTAAATATTTCAAAATGGGTCAGCAAAAACTCAAAATAGTATTGTTGTAGTGCTATCCGTTAGCTTTCCAGAACTTCAAAAATTTCTAAAATCAGAGTAAAAATGTTCAAGTTATGATCGAAGTACTACAACTGTGTTAAGAAGTTATGATACTGTTTTCAAACAATACTCCAAATGATTTGCAGTTTTTCACTTGTTTAAGTTCAGATTTTGTAAAAACAAATAAAATAAAACTTATAGAGTTTTCTATCTATTTTCCATAACATTGTTGACTTTGCAAATCGGAGTTAAGGAGCTCAGGATATGGCAAATTTACTACAGTAGTATCAGCAAAAACAGAATTAACAATAAGAAGAGAAAACCGGGTTTAAGGATCATACCTCTACTTACCTTCGACATCATAATATCCGAGATGTGTAGATCTCCCCTTCATCTTTCTTGGCTAAGGAACATTGGAATTTTGATTATCAATTATATATAACAACTTGAAATATGTCTCTCTCGAAGTTGTTCCTTAGCCCGCTTTTATCCCAAAGTTTGGGAAGAAGCGAGTGGCCTAACGAAGGTTGAAGGACCAGTTTTATTTTCAGTCAAAATTTTTGGTACCCAAATTGTTTATATGGCAAACCATCAATTTTATTAATCGTACCCTTAGGAATCCAAACTTGTTTAAATTTAGGAAAATTTATATGTGTACCTTTTGGAATCCATATTTGTTTAACAATTTTGCATTTGTTTTTATTTTGACAATTATTATCGCTATGTCCTATATTTCCACACTTTAAGCATTTGGATATCATATTTCTCCCCCTAGCAGTGTTTTAGTCGATTGTTTATATATGACACATTTTCAAATCCAAGTTATTTTCTATTATTCGTGAAGAGTTGATTTCTAAGTAGCATATTAAACGATTTTTCTCCAGTGGAAAATTTTCGAATAATCAACCCGAGTTCATTAATTTTGGACTTTAAAAGTTATTTTCATTCATTAGCTTTGAACAACGACTAATGGCAATTTCTCTCTTTTCAAAATCATTTCTTTTTAAGCTCAAATTTTCATTTTTGACCTCTTTTATTTTGGCCTCAATTTCAAGCATCTCAATTTCAAAAATTTGCGTTTTTCAAATTCAAGTTTTTCAAAATCCTTGTTTTTTTCAATCTCTTTTTCAAATTCGTGATTTATTTGAATAATTTTAGTTTTGATATTTTTCAAAATCATGTTATCTTTTTCGAGGGTTTTGAAATTTTATTTGACCTCATTTAACTTCTTTGTAAAATATTATTTTTGCAAATCAACTTAGTTTCAATTTTTTTCAAAATCTGGATATCCTTTTCTAGCTTTCAAAATTTTTCATAAAAACGAGAAAATTCTTTTTGTAGTCTAAACACCTTTTCCAACTAGAATTTTTATTCTTCTTAATATTTTTAAGCTCAATTTCCAAATCATTATTTTTCTGACGTAATTTAGATTTTTCCCTTTTTAACTTGTTATTTTTCATCTCAAGATCATCGTTATTTTTAATTAACTTTTAACACAAAATAACTATATCGTTGAATGAAAAATCACTTATCTCATCATCAGTTACCTCTTCATCACTACCGTCTTTTGTAAATCTTGTCAAGCAAATTTCTTTAACTAAGTCGATTATGGAGGGTTTTTTGCCATTTTTGACTTTTCTGCCATATTTTGCATCGAGGGTATTCCAGATATCCTATACAGTTATGAGAGATATAGTTAAATTCGTCTTGATTAATTTGAGAATAGAGTAGATGCAATTCAAGAGCATTAATCGAAATATTTTTCTTATCCATCATATCACAACCATTTTCATTAATATCCCAACATTTAAAATTAACAAATTTTAAATGAAATTTCATTTTTGATTTCCAAATTAAAAAAATATGTTCCATCAAAAATAGGAGGACTAACATAGGACCGACTCTCGCTAGATCTACAACTAGGGTTAGACACCTATGCTAATAACTAGGCTCTAATACTACTTATAGGATCAAATTAACCCTAGAGGAGGTGAATAGGGTTTAAAAAATATTCATAGATAAGTAAGAATTGCAGCATAGATAATAACAAAGTAAATGCAGAAATAATAATGACATTGATTTACCTAACTTCGGCAAACCCGCCCACTTCTACCGCAAAGGTTTCTACTAGAATTAAACAAATGACTGCATATAAACCTTGTAAACTTGCGACTATTGTTTGTACCAAAATTGGGCAGAACACTCTTCGGATGTGTTTGAAGAGATAAAATGAAGAATATAAATGGAAAAAGAGGAAAATCTAACAAACACACCAATAATAAGAAAAACGCACAAAAACACACGGATTTAGAGTGGTTCGGCGTATGGCCTACGTCCACTATGAAATGATTGACTTTATTGATTTTTTCTTGCTGGTTACAACGAGTTACAACAGTAAATTTCGAGTACAATGGTGATTTTGGCAGAGTCTGGACGTAGAAGAGCCAAAAGTCCTTTTTCAATAGGTCATGGGCTGCTATTTATAGGCGTAGGCTGCAAATATCTCGCTTAGATCTCGGAAGACCTTTTCTCTCATGTGGGTGGGCCTACGCGATCGATCCTTGACTGTTCGAAGCCGATCCGTGATTGATACGAATGCAATTTGTATCGATCAGGATTTAGTCCAATCAAGTCGGGATCGATCATGAATATTCCTGAAGATGTACGCAAGCTCCTGTGAAAATTCGGTGGAATTTGGACTTGTAGATTTTGAGTTATGATCGATGCAAGTTAGGATATTCAAAACACTACTGCCTTCGTATCGATACTGTTCGTATTGATTGCTTCGTGTCGATGGTTCTGCACGTGATGTTAGTTGACGTGGCGCTAACCTTTAGGATTGATCCACTTTTCATGCCGAGTGACCGAGTCTTCTACTTGAATGTGCTTTCTTCATATCGATCTTGTGCATTCCACTTCTTATCGCTTCTGTTGCACTCCACTTCATATCGATATCCTGTGCTCCACTTCGTATCGATGCCCTGTTGTAACGATCGCGAATTTTGCCCTGCTCGAAAATCGACATCCATACTTTACATCGTACTCGAATGCCGTAGATTCGACCGTTCAAATCTGAGTCGTTGGAGCTTATAACACAGTTAAGTAAATAACACATCGGAAAAAAGAATAATACATTGATATACAATATCTGATACAACAGAGTGATACAATGAATATCAATATACATCAGAGATATGATACAACAAATAGCAGCGGAAAAGAAAACGATAACATCAGCAGCGGATAATCTCCATCTTCAAAGCACTAATCCAGAAATAGCTTGAACTCCCAATAACGATGCACAAAGATAAGCAAGTGCAGTCCATATCCAAAGACTGAACTAGCTCCAGAAAATCTACTAATCTGACTATCTGAAAAACCCAACTCTAGACTGCTCGTGCAGAAAAATTTTAAGCATCCAGAGTTTAGGGAAGAAACAATAAACTCCGGATCAGTCATGGGACTGGTGTGAGCAACAAAAACAGTTTATCTTTAAAAACAAATAGCAGAGAATTTTAAAGTCAATTCGCAATGCTTTTAGAAAATGAAACTACCATAAGACCTCCCACCACACACACAATGCAAACGCAGAATTGGAGCAGATTTCTTCTTATGATAGCCAAAGATGCTTACTACGCAAAATCAAATCCTTTTTGATATTATTATTAGTGCATAGTGTGGAAAAACATTTTGAAAGTAGAATATAAATCTTAGCCAACATAGACATTCCGAACTATGCCTACTATAGCTACCATCTAAACAGTGGTGACCACCATAAGTAAATGGCAGGTTCTACAACAAATACCGTACATAGTTCGTATTGGAAGATGGATTTCCAACAAATGGTCAGGCCAAGGAACTTCCCATTGCCACATAGGTACGCCTCTGGAAAGACGACCCGAGAACCAAACCGGATCTCTGCCAACATAAGGCCGGGTTACCCCTAACTGGGTAACTACTGACACGAATATGTCATCCCCCGATCGTAACCGATCTTCCCGAGGATCCTCAATTCCAACAACCACATAAGAATAATAATGCAGCAACAACATAGGTTAAATATCTTGGCTCCATACCATGATACCACCTCTATCCAGAAGGAAATGACATAAACTAAGGGGGCGCGATCCCCTAATAACCTTGCCGCATCTTTCCTGCTTTGACCATTGCCGGGGTGTGAGGTCCGACGAAGTCTCGTCCGCAAAGCTACGCTTTGGCACAAAGCCATGCTTTGGGTCAACAGATGATCAAAGTAATGATCACAAAGATAAATGCTCAAACAAATGATCATATTACAAATGATCAAACAATGATCATCACACAGCAACACTCAACATGTCACATTACCAAATTGGGAGTATATCGCTAATAACCTTCAACTACATAACCTCTGAGCTCGTACGTCTCAGAGAAGGGTGTTAAGCTAAGAGAATAAATTCTCCGCCACCAACAGAAATGTATTTGAAAGAAATCATCTTTATATCTTAAAATGTAATGTCAGACATGTAACCATACAAGTCTGTTCCGGGTTCGAACAGAACCGAAAGCACTTCCAAAGAAGCCCTTGCAAATCCGGATAATTTCTAATCACGTCCGGACTTCCCATCACAAAGGGTGATAAAATCTCTATATCGGGGCCAGTCGATGCAGAGACATTCGACAAGTTGTCCTTTCATTTTCGATAATATCCGGTCTTCACCACCGGTCTTTAAATACTATCCATTTACGTCGTATCACTATTCGGAATGGGTTATATGACACAAATGTCTTTTCCCGGCTAACCCGAATAGTGAGCGCAATATTTAAAAACGAATGGATAATGGGATTTCAATTAAGTCACAATTTATTACCCAAAACTTTCCTCCAAATGGTTTAAACACATTACCATTTTATTCTTTTAAATAAAAGATTTAATTCACAAAGTTCACTCGGTTTTCACAAAGATTCATTCACAGATTTTCCAAAACAATTTCCATTACGAATTTAATTAATTCGTTAAATCTTTAAATCAAAGATTTAACTCATAGCTTTCAAAACAATTTCATTTCGAATGGGTTAAACAAAACATCATTCTAAATCTGTTAAAAATAAACAGATTTAATTCATAACTTTCAAAAAGAATTCATTCATAACTTGGAAAACCATTTTTTCAATTCAAACTTGAAATTCCTTTAACTAATATAGAATTTCATTTCTTATATGAAAGCTTTTATCATTTGAAAACAAATAGTTTTCATTTCGGAAAATCTGATTCATTTGGACGAATTAAAATCCTTGGGTTAAATTTAAATTCTCGAAACCATGCTTTTAAAATGGTTTAACCCATATATAACTAGTATAACATCTTTAATCCCTAGTTTCAAATCATAGAATTCAATTTCAAATTTTGAATTCAAATTTAAGTCAAATTATTTAAATTTCAAAACTTAATCAAGTTATTCGAAAATAAGTCTTATCTTTGAATTTCCATTTCAAAAGCTTTTCACTTTAAACCCAAATTTCCAATTTCAAAATCAATTGAAATTAAAATTTCAATTTCAAAAACATCAAATTTAAATCATCTGTGACTTAACCAATTTCCACATGAAATCCATATTTGTGTGTGTATAAGTGTGTCCAGGGGTTTTAACACGATAGTGCATCATTCAATCATCACAGATTAAAACACAAAAATATAGTTGATAAGCGATATAAACTATAACGCTCATCTTCATTCCCAGATCACAGATATATATATCACAGATAAGTAAATTACAGATCACAACATAAATCAGGATGTATCACAAAGCTTCATATATCAGGGATATCAAACAAATCAAATCATCCAATATAATCCAAGCATCCAAAAGTAAGGTCAGTTAATTGTCTGATTAATTTAAATTAGATTAATTACTTATGAATTACTAATCTTGGTTAATTAACATTAATAAATTACAAATCACTTCTGGTTGATTATTCTTTAATCATTTATTTATTAACCATTAATAATAAATTAATTAACCTTTAATTATAATTCATCAACCTTTTTATTATTAAATAATTATTTTAAAGAATTAATCTTTAATTATTTAATTCACTATTTAATTAATTTAATAAATTAACCCTTAATTTATTACCATTTAATTAATTAACAATAATACTTGCTTGTCTTAATTAACTTTTAAAATTCTTCTTTAAATTTGAAAACCAAATTATTATTAAGTACAAACTTAAGTGTTAATTAACTTTATACTTAACTTAAATTAATTGTTTAATTAAAATAATTAAGGGTTTAAGAACATTGTTAAGCTTTAACTAAAATAATTTAAAACTTGAATTAAGTCTTAACTTAACTGTTAAACATCTTCTAAGTTTACAATGTTTTAAACAATTTGCTTAACCTTCATTATAAAATGCTGCAGTTGAAACCCGAGAATCTCCCCTGATTTACTCGAGTAATACTTCGAGTTTCTCGCCGTTTCACCCGAGACGCTCTTCTCTCCCTCTCGTTCGTTCTTCTTCTTTTTTTTCTCCAGTTTAAAGTTTTAGTTTACTTAAGTTTTCAAACTAAAGCAACAGGAAATATACTCGCGTACACGAGTACGAACTCGAAGCAGCCACCCCTCTTACTCGAGAATCAACACGCGACACTGACACAACAACCCCTCCGCCGTACATGTGCACAGCGGCGCGGCCGTCTTCTGGCGAACTCCATCATCACAGGCGAGTCACAAATCTACTCCAGATTCGAAATCAAACTCGGTTCGACAGAACAAAACTCGAAATCAAATTTCACCCATTCGTTCGAACTGCAGCTCGAACACACCCAACAACAAAAAAAATGCCTCGCGGTGCCGTAGAGATCACCAGAGACGCCCAAAATTTACCCACACCACGACAACACGACAAGCTTCGACCCTCCTAATTCGCGTGAAGCTCGATCACGCAGAGATGACGAATTCGTCACGATACTGACAAGTTCAAAAGAAACTTGATATAAAACCCTAAAATGATCTTGCTTCTTAAATTTACTCAATGGAAAAATTATTGCATATTTTTCTTGAGATCACAATCGTTTACACTTGCTTCAATTCAAGTTTCATCATTTATTACTGATTTAATTTCGAGAAATTGGTAAAAATTCAATTTTTATTCAAATGCGAACTGCTCTTGAAATCCCAGACTAAAAATCCTCGTTTTAGTTTTAAAAATCATAAATTCTAGTATGCATTCAAGTTATGATCTTGAATCAACTTTTTATAATAATCAAATTTATCACCCTTTTACTTGATTTCCTGTAAACCATGTTTCCTGCAGTAATATTTCACTAACATGTTAATCAGCTTAAAAAAAAGCTTGTTTGAGGTTTTAAACATCTTGTTTGATTTAAAACTGAAAGTGTTACAATTATTTGATGAGAATAAATTTGAGTTTGCAGATAATAATCACCCTGTAACGATAACAGAGGTTCATAGTCAAAATTAACAGACAAGCACTCAGAACTCACATATAAACATTCATGCAGATCAACATCAACACAGTAATTCATAAGCAACACATATTAGTTACTAATTTTTAGCTTAAAGGTTTACTCACTTCTAAACATATACAGGCTTTCACATGTATATGTATATGTATTCTTTTACCATACATTTAAGAAATCATCTTTCATAATATCACTTCATAGATTTTCACAGGCATCAAAGAAGTTTATCCAGATTTAAAGCTTTTTAGAGGAGAATTAAAATTACTCACAGGATATTGAAACAGAGAAGCCTGTTAACATGCAAACCTATATATAAACAGATTAAGTTTAAAGATGGAAGTTTGCTCACCTGTTTCCTGAAAGAACAAAGAGGTCTAGTTTGCTCACCTTGAATTGAATGACAGAGGGCAGAGCAGACTTTGAAAATGAAACCGGAAGGCTTTTAATGGTTATTAAGTTGAATTAGATCTGATCTTTGTATTTGCTTTGCTTTCCAGGCTGAAGACTTTGCCTTGTTTCCAGATTTTAATCTTTGGTTTATAGGGTTTGAATTTTATTTTAGTTTTCAAAATGATGTTTTCCTCAGTTTTGAATGAAGGAAATGAAGATGTTTGATATATAAAAGAGGTGTACAGTAGTGTATGTTTATTTGTACAATGGTAGGCATGGCTGAAGATAGTTTGCATTTATGAGTTTGTACAAATTCATTTTTTTCATCTTTGCTTTCGGCTGAGATGATATGTTATTGTGTACCAAGATATTGGCATTAATTGCTTAGTACTTTCATAGATATTACATTTACTTTATGTATATACTTGTTTATTCTTTAACCCGGTTTGTTTTTATACCCTTGTACATATGTTCTTTATTTTGTTTCATACTTATCTTTGCTTTCTTTTACTTGTTCTTGCCTGCATATTAGTTTACAAGCATATTCCCTTTTGTTTTTATATTATCAAATATTTTTATTTGCCTTGGTATCGTTTAAGTCTACATAAACAAAGTTATTATGGTTATTCTTATACATTTTTAAATTTAAGTATTTTAATTCTATTTCTAATACAATTGCACATTTTAATTCCTCTTTTATTTTAAACTTAATTATCAAATATTAAATTTACTTATTACTATTTCAAACCATAGCTTCTTTCAAAACACACATATTTGTATATATATTTATAAGTAATTTGAAATGACAATTTCTATTCAAAAATAAGAATTCATTTGTAAAGACATTCTATTATTATTTAAATCTATATTTATTTTTAAAACCATTTATTTTAGATTTTATTTCAAATCCAATATACACATATATATTCACATATATACAAATTTTCAAATCCATATGACTTTATATATTTTCTATTTAAATCGGGGAAACTCGCTTCCATTTAAAATTAATTTTACAAATTTTTATTAAAAAATTCATTTAATTATCAATTTAAAATAATTAAAATCTAGGGTTGTTACACCTGTGTTCCACTTCGTATCGATCGTTGAGTATTTGGTTTCGTATCGATCCTTGGTCGATCGATATGAAGCATGTTTGAAACTGGATCGATACGAAATGGACTACCGTGCCACTGCTGATGGATACGAAATGGGTGGTTTTGAATGGATACGAAGTGGGTTAATTCCGATTTATACGAAGGAAGCCGATGTTGATGGATTCGAACAGAACTGATGCGAAGAAGATTGACCGATGGATACGAACGAGTGTATTTTCTTGGCTTGCATCGATCATATCTTGAGCATATAAACTCGGATTGACTTGAAATTTGGAACGTTGGCTTTAATAGATTTACTTGTCATGCCTTGTCAATTGTAGCTCGATCCGGACTCAGAAAAAATTCGCCAGTATCCATAGTGAACCTGTGTATAACCGATCTTCGGGATGGATTGTCCTTGGTTTCCAGTTAAGTTCTTGGTGCCATGGTCTTGCCAAAAGGCGGGATAATATTTTCCCCCCAAAGTACGTCTTATAAGAACATGACATGCTTTGAAAATTTTTGATCTTTATTCTAACAAAGTTCTTTCCGATTCGCTCAATGGTTGTTGTCTTTTCATCAAAAGATATAACCTTCGATTGGTCCCCAGTAATATAAATACTGAATTGTTAATGCTAATTATTGTACTGTGCACTGTTGTAACTAAGTGTTGAATGATAGCAAACTGTTGTTTAAGGTTGTAAATGCCATTAGGTGAGCATTCAATTCCTGTTAATTTTGAAAATCGAATGTTAGTTCATTATGCTCGAACGTGTGTTAACCTGACTCTCATTAGCGTTTGCATGTCCACGAGTCGTTGTCAGTTTTCAATTTTTTTATCGAATTTCGTATCCATCCTCTCCTGAATCAATGCAAAATTCGAGTTGTAACAATGCTTGACGGTTGTTTTGGGGTATTCCTTCATATCGATCTTCTCTTGGATCGATCTGAAAAGTTGAAAAAATTGTCTTCGTATTGATAGGGATCGATAGGAATCGGCTGATGATATTTTTTTTTAACATGCCTCGTATCGATGGATACGAGTACTAGTGGACCTCAGAGTAATGGATACGAAGTTGTCATTTCGCATCGATGGATTGCTGATGGGTCAAAATTTTCCAAGTAAGTCTACGCTGTCTCGCTCGTATCGATGGATACGACTTTCAAGGTCCCTGAACAGATGGATACGAAATTGGCACACTGTACTGGTATGTTGTCGATGGATACGAACAATTGCGGCTTTAATTCGATGAAGTAATGGATACGAAGTAGGCTCTTTGTATCGCTGATGTGGATAACCGTTCTTACCGGTTATTAGCACTGGGAAACGAAACGTTTCCTTTTGAGTTCGAGTCCATATAAATACAGTTGGGACTTAGAAAAAATTTCATCCGTCTTCATTTTACTTTTGCTTTCGTATCGACTTAAAAGACTGAGAAATAGGAATTTCCCTCGTTTCCAAATTAACACAACTCTTTAATCATTCGACCCAAATCTTTAAATTAGGTAATTGATCAATAACTTCATATTAAGAATGATGAGACTCTGTTTGACTGCTAATCCAATTATGGTCATGACCATTTCTGGTAATGAGGTGGTTAGAGTTAGACGAGAGCATGGTTGAAGGAGGATGGAATGGCATTTCTGCTGTTTGGAGAAGAAGGATAGATGGATACGAAAGGATCGCTCATATTGGTTGAGGAGGAGTGATTCGTATCGATCGAAAACTAATCGAAGTTTGTATCGATTGAAAATAGTGGAGATTCATATCGAAGAAGGGAGCGGCTTCGTATCGATTGGAGATAGTGGGGGTTCGTATCGATCCAGAGTAATCGATACAAAAAATTAACTTTGTGATCGATACGAAGTGATGTTTCTGCCGATCGATATGGAGGCGTGTCCTGTGATCGATACAAAGTAAAAGGGTTTTGGATCAATACGAACTTGCCTTAAGGTGATCGACACGAATTCATTTCCTCTGCGATCGATACGAACAGGGGTTCCGGCGATCGATCCAAGTCTGAACCACGATGGATACAAAATCTTGCATAACCGAACATTCGACTCCGATGGGCTTTGACCTTGCATAATTGGACTTGACCATTAAACTGCATATTTGACTATCCCTCAAAGCTCGTTGATGGAACTGTAACTTGACAAAATTTAACGAACTTTAACTCAGGTCGGCCTCTAAAGTCTGGATGGCACGGCTGTGACGGTCAGCGATGACGGTCACTCCAGTTGAATTTCGAAGTCTTGTCATTCGAACATTTTTCAAATTTTGTAGAATCTTTTTAGTATTATGTAGCACTGCACTGCACAGCACACTCATGCACTTCACACTGGGGAACATACGGGCTTACTATCATCTAATGATGGTTTTTGATGAGTTGATTAGTTATGGAATCTACAAGTTCACAGCAGTAGGAGCCTCTGAGCTCGTCTTCTCCGATAATAGAGATGTCGGTCATTGCAGTCAGAGTAATGGGTCCAGCTTCGGACGAGCTGCCAGGAGCAACTTTTATCGCGAATCCTCAAGATTCTATGCCATCTAATATTTCCGAAGATATGTTGGGGAGAATATGTTTAAGACACGGTTTACCATAAGACGACGTTCTGCTTCCCGACCCGAATGACAGGCCACACGCTCCCCTAGAAGGATTCACAGCCTTTAATCGACATTCATGCACAGCATGAACACTTCCTCCATTCAACCAGTATATTCGAAAAGTGTTAACTTTCTTTAGAATCGCTCCGTCGTAATTACATCCAAATGGATATGCACTGCTGAACAACCTATTCATTGTTTTCATGGAACATCTCTTTCGGCCCCCGACTCCGGAAGAAGTCAAATACTTGTTTAATGTCAAGAGTCGGGGAGACAATCCTTTATTCAGGTTTCTAGAGGCATTCAGGAATTGCCAAGTGGTGTCGGGATCTTGGACCAGGCTCGACTACTTTAAGATGGAGTGGTTCTACGTCCGATGTCCTCCAGGGTTTGCTAGCCGATGGTTAGTCAGACGTAAGTGCTGCAATTATTCCAGTAGTTAAAGAGATAGTCATAATTGACGCTGAAACTAATATCTTCTTTCCTTTACAGCCGCAATTCCACGACCCGAAGGTGCTCACTTTAAAGAAATAGTGCGGATTCTTCAAGAAGTGCCGAGCGAAATAAGAGATATTGATTCAATGCTCACAGATAGAAACTTGAGGATTGTTGGGCTAATCGAGCGAAACCAGAGCATAAGACATGAGGGATCACTTAGGGCAGCCCCGACGAGGCGGGTGAAGTGTAATGCGCCCGAGGTTGTAATAGCTGAGGAGGGCGATGAAGAAAATACGCCCACTGACGATGAACCCGTAGCCGGGCTTCCTGATAGTTTTCAGGGTTTAGAGGGAAGGAGAATTGGCAAGGCAGTAGCACATAAGCGTCATAAGTTTTCGAGATGGAAATCTGTAGTCGTGTCCCTGCCAGCCTCTGGTGTTAGAATTTCGGAGGCTCCTCCCTCGCAAATAGAGAATCCTTTCGAAGGGCTCGCTGACATTCCAATTCTGGACTATGTGTCGCTTCAACACGACACCGGATTGGAAGGGCTCCAAAATGTCTTAGATTTAAGCGAGTCACTTCCTACAAGTGTAGCCAACATATCCGATTGGTTGGGGGTCGGGGGGTTTAACACATGCATACATACACTTTACGGCACTACACAATTTCCAATCATAAGTTATTCATTTCTGGAGATTACTGATTTTGCTTCTCTTTCTATTTTACAGATACAATGACTAGGCGAGAATCTATGTTAGGAAGCCTTCGCTCTACACGTTGTCATCCAGTTAATACTATGAGTTCCGTAGGAGGGAAGCTGATAGAGACCGCGATCGTGGTTATTCTAGTCAAGAACGTTATGAGAGGGAGAGGGATAGAGATAGAGAATATAGATATCACTCCCGATCACGCTCTCCACCCCCTCGAGCTCCAACACCACCCTCCGGTCACGGAAAACAATCCTTAGATCCTCCACTCCAAAAACCATCTTCTCAAGCTCCCAGGTCTGACTCACAACGCCGTAGAACCGAGGCTGAAACTCCCATTGTCATTGAACAAGCCATTACCGAGCCCACTGGGGAAGGAGTAATCAAAATTGCCCAGTTGAAAAAAGACTTCCCAAACATCTGTTTTGACAGCTTCATCTTCCCTCCGCATTTAAAGAGAATTCCAATTGAGGCGGAACAAACTATGCACGATTACATCCATGATGTTTACAACTAATATAGGGAGTGGATGAAGACTGTGGATAAAGCATCGGCGGTGGCCTTTGAGCGGGCAAAACTAATCGAGAAGTTAGAAACCGACATCGATCAAAAGGACCGTATAATACAAGTGCTCAACAATGAGGCTGAATCTTCTAGGAAGTCGAAAATAGAGGCCACTAAGAAAGCCGATGAGGCAAATCAGTCCATGGAAAGGATGCGACAGACGCATTTTGCTTTGGTTGAGGAGATGGGCTACCGAAACACCACTGTTACGGCCAAAAGGGATGCTGCGCTGAAGGAACTTGAAGAGCTTAAGGCCAAATTTTTTGAAATCATCAAGGAGAAAGACGATGCGAACAAAGCTGCTCAGGAGGCGTGCGAGAAGGCTATGGTGCTTCGGAATGAGAGGGATGCGGAAGCACTTAAAATTTAGGAGGCCGAGGCCAGGATTGAAAATGAAGTGAAGATGGCAGAGTCTAGGTTGGAGGCTGATATCGAAGATCTCCTTGTCACATACAATGCTAATGTTCTGAAACACCGAGACATGACCTGGCTTGATAATTATCCATCACACTTGTATAATGCTTGGGGCCGATTGGTGGATGACGAGAAGGCAAAACACCAAGCTGAAGTGATTGATGAATTCGAACTGGAGAACCGGGTGCTGAGTGAAAATGAAAGGAAAGTTCTTCATGACATCACGATCACATACGAAAAGGAGAAACTTGGCACTCAACATTTAGAAGCTGGAGAGGGTTCTAGTGTTGAGCACCACGATGCGGGTTCCGAAATTCTTGTGCCAACTCAGCCTGAATCTACATCTGCGGTTGATCCTCAGTCTGTTCCTGCATATAATCCCGATCAACCGCGGTTATCTCCAGTTCACGAGCACGTCACTGAAGCTGCTCCAGTTCTGCCTACAACTCATTCTGAGGAAGGTACTCCGAATATCTCTTATGCTCATTCAAAGTGGGAAGCGTTATTCGAAGCAATCACTAATAAATTTTTCTTTGTCTCTATTCAGTGATAGGAGCTACATCTGCCATGCCTCCTGCAACCCAAGAGTTACATCACAAGTGGGAGGCTATTATAACGGAAGCGACCACGACAACAACTACTGCTCATACAGATGAGGTATAAGGGAGCACACTTACTTTCGATGAACAGATGATGGAGGAACTTCTCGATCATCACAGTGACCCCTTTGCTGATCTGCCGTTTGTCATGAGTGGAGGCGCACCAGTGACCAGCTCTTCGGGCCCAACTACTAACGTCCCCGACAATGCTCAAACAATTCACGAAGAGGAGATACTGGCTGAAATTAACGCCGAGATGGAAGCAGCTGTGCGGGGTAGTGGCTTTGGAGGTGGAATGGTGGGACCTGGCCCAGCCCCTTTGCGGATGATCTCCTCGGGAGGAACGGTCGTTAATACAAGTGTGCCTCCTCCACCTACTAACATTGATCCTATCCCTCCGACTCCGCCTTCGGGAAGCATTCCTATTCACTTGAGCTTGGAGGAGGAGGTTAACATAATGCCCCCAACTGGGGATCAGCCGCCAAAAGGCAAGGGCTCGAAGAGGATACCAAGTGGTGAATCCAGCGGGTCAACACCGAAGAAGAAGCCGAGAAAGAAGAAAGAATAGATATGTCTCTTCGGCTCATTTTTGGTAGATAGATAGGAATCTACTTTTGTTTTCTTTTTGTAGGCCGTGTATAGATGCGGGTTCGGCCCCTGCTAGTAGGACTTTTGGTATAGTTTTGTTCTTACCCTTTTTCTTCCAAAGGATAATTGAAATAAAATTTCATTTTGTCTCTAGCTCAATTTGTGTTCACTTGTTAAAGTGCTTTAGCATTCGAACTTTCATTCAATACACTTGTGGAGTTTTAGTCTTTAAATTGGACCCGGGTTTAGTTGCTAAGTTCTGGATTCACGGTTTTGGGTTGCGATCGAGCTCTAAGTCGAATTCCGATATTATACTGTCCCAATCAGTGGCTGGCACTTAAGTTAGTCGAATTCTGATATTGTACTGTCCCAATCAGTGGCTGGCACTTAAGTTTTGCCCCCAGTTCCGGGGAGAAATTGAAAAGATTGGTTAACAATTGTTGATTACTTTTAATATATCGAGCTAAACTTTGTTGAAGTAGAATTGAAACAAGACGAGTTCAGGTGGTCAAATCACACTTGCTCATCTATTTGTGATCGTATCCACACTCTGGGGATTGCACTTGTAGATCGGTGGTCTGTCACACCCACACAAGGTTTTGAGATACGTCCGCGCTCGGGGGACTTAAGTTATTTTATGGGCGGTCAGTCACACCCATTTGATATTCAGAACTACGTCCGCACTCTAGGGACTTAGATTGATTCGTGGGTGGTCAGTCACACCCGACTTGCGTTTATAATCCAATCTGCACTCTGGGGATTTAGAGTTATTCGATGTTTATACTCCGATTTGCACTCTGGGAATCCGGAGTTAGTTAATGTTTATACTCTGATTCGCACTCTGGGAATCTAGAGTTAGTTGATGGGTGGTCAATTTTACCGCTTGGTATTTATGTTTATACTCCAGCTCGCACTCCGGGAATCTGGATGGCCGACAGATGGTCAGTCACATCTGTTTAGGCTTTAGGATTTCGTTCACACTCCGGGAACGACGAATCTATCAGGATCGTGTATGGTCGGCTCACATCCACCCTGAGTTAACAAGTGAGGTCGTTAGATGGACGGATCCATCCTCCTCAAACTTGGTTAAATACGGGCAAAGTCGTTAGGTGGACGGATCCACCCTCTTCGAAACCGCATTTACAGGTTTATACTCCATTTCGCACTTTGGGAATCTGGAGTTAGTTAGAGGATTGTCGTGTATCAATCCTTTTTTGGCTTTAGTGTGATGGCTTGCCCCCCAGATCGGGTTTCACTTAGTGAGTGACCGGTCGTATCATAATCACTCCCTATTTGAATAAATCCCACCGTATGGTGGAACTTAGCTCTCCGTGCATAGTGATGGTCATATGACGCATTTCAAATAAATCACAGCTCTGGCTCGAAGAGATTGCATTTTATTCCTGAAATGAGTAAATACGGAAAAGTCAATTGCCTTATTACAAATTCAAATTTCGAAATGCATAAACAAATTGCAAATGAAAAGTAAACTGAATAAATAAACAGAGCATGTTATGTGTAATAGCGACGTAGACTTTCGCTGTTCCAAGCTGTGACGCCCCACCTCTATACTCACACTAGCCAAGGATAATACGGGGTAATGCCATCGACTAGCATGAAGAATAAAGCTGTTGAGGAGCGACCATCTGTGTAATTTCTTTGTGCGAGTATGGATATGTCAGATAGTATGACATGCATTTCATTTCAAGAGGAAATCCAACATATCAAATACAAACTCAAAGCTACCACATAGTGGCAATGTGGCCTTCGGAAACAAATATAGAAATAAGCATAACACAAATCAGTCACAGATATTCATATCACTAAGGCGGAAATAGATATGAATATAACACATAAAGGTGTACATAAAAGTAGTGGTCATACAAGATCCGCTATACCATAAAAGAATAGGTACAAGTGCTAGACAAAAGAATATGTATACATCAAGGAGTCTCTAACTCAAATGTATAAAAGCAAAAACTACTAATCTAAAGTAGTTAGCCAAAAATCAGATGATGGTCCAAAATAAGAAGTCAAGCAAAAGCACCTAAAATACCTCAGTCTGACCTGAGTATTATTTAAGGAGAAAATAATAAACGGTTCAGTCTAGCTATAAATATCATATAAAATGAGATAGGATAAGAGATATGACAAAAACATATGATAACACTAATGCCATACTGTGACAAGTATACATTCAATAACAATAAAAATCATACAATATCTCAAATCTACTCAAACACCAAAAAGAATGCCATATTCTTTAACTTATTCACCAAACCAAAAATATTGATAAAGCTTATTAATGCAAACCATGAAAATTGGTGAAACACAAATTCTAGAAATCGACAACCAGAAATCCAGAAAATACAAAGGAGGAGGCCTATCACAAATGGGAGCATGAAAACTCACCAACACGTGTGTCACAAACGAAACGCTATTCCATGGTCGCTAACCATCAAGTTTGAGCCAAAGCTCCACAAACGGCCCGAAGACCATGGGTCGCTACCCCACCAATTTGAACAGAAGCTCCACAAACGGGGTTTTTAGCCCCCCCACACACAAACAAAGAGACATCGCACATCGCTAGTCTAAATCACAAAATGATCACCATTGATCAATAAGAAATGTGAATCACACTAAGCTAGTAAATATAAGAGTTTAGCTTCATGTCCCATAACCACTAGCTTAACTTAAATATTTACGAACAAATTGCAGATTTCCACTCGAAATTGTCACAAGGTTTAAATCAAACAAGTCTAAGAATTAACCGACGAAGTAAACGCAAGCGTTTCATACCACTTGTTTTGCTAAGTCGTTTAATTGGATTTCTCATACGAATGAGGTAAAGGTTTGTATATACTAATAGATTGGAAAACGGTTTTAAAAATGAGCTTTTGTATTTAAATAGTGTTGAAATCGTTTTGATGAAAGAGTTTGAGTATTTACTACTGGTATAAAAACCTTTATATTTTAAAGTGACAAATCACAGAAATGATTGTAGAAACAATCAATCACCAAAATCCACATTCGACGACGTGAATTAAAACCAAAAAAATCGATATCAAATCCTTCAAATGGATATTCCTAAAAATCCAGAAAAGAAGTCATCAAAGTCGATAGTAAGTGATAACAACCAACCGGATCAACAAAAATAGATTAATATTGGAAAACCATTCAAAAACAGCCAAAATAGGCAAAATGAACAGTTCCAGACGTTTGGATTTGTTCTCTGGAAATATCCAGAAAACCCCCAAACGTCTGAAATTCCAAGGCAGATGTCTGAGACCCAATCCAGACGTCTGAACCTATAAATCATACGTCTGGAATTGGTTTCTGCCATTTTTTTATTTTCTGCGTTCTATATATTTTTTGCTCTCCAGGTCTAAACCAAACGTCTGGTTACCTGGCCTGGGCAACAGTTTGCCTAGGCCATTATGGCCAAAACGAATAGGAAGCGATCGGATGAGCAACGACGACTAGGGATTTATACCAAGCGACAACCCAGCCTTATAGGCTCTTCGATACACCCCAAATAACATGTCCAAACATCCATAGTAGGATTTTCATAGACTTCATAACCCAAAAATTGGAAAATTCACCAAATCAATTAAATCAAAAGCAAATGAACATGAATAAATGTTAGGAATTCATACCTAACAATAATGAAAGTTATAGATGTAGATGTGAGTTAAAGAATTCACCTTTAAACCCAAAAACAACGAATGAGAAGTTTTAAAACAAGGCAAGACCAATTCCTCTTCAATAAACCTCTAGAATCTTCAATCTATTATCAATGATGAAGTTTTTCCTAAGTTAGGGTTAGGAATTTCTGAGAATTGAAGAGAGATTGAGATGGAGAAGAAGAGGAGGATGCTTACCTAAGCTTCTCTTTGATATTAGAGCAAAAACTTGAATTTCCTAAGTGAACTAGGGCTTAGGAATTTTAATTTCCAATCTTTTCCCCCATTTTTCTCTTGAGCTTGAGTGTTAGGAAATGAGGAATGAAATGAATGAAGAGGAGTTGAGTTAGAGCGTTTGATAAAGGAGTTGGGTTCTCTTATTGGGTTAGTGGGCTGAAACCCAAACCCAAAGCCCCAAATGAAAACATCAAAATTCTAATCAACTCCAAACATATCGATGTTTATACTCAAAAAAGTTGTAAACGCCATTTTGGACTCAATGGAAGTAGTCTCGAGTCCCAATTCGACTGTTTACAAAAAGTAATATTTCGGACTTTAATCCGATTAACGATGCTATTTTTAAATAAAACATTTAAATATACAATCGTAAAATATGCGGGTTGTTACATAGGCTCTTGGTAGAGTAAGATCGTCAACAGTCGATAATTTGAATGTGCCATCTCCGAGCTTTCGTTCAATAACATACGGACCTTCCCACGTTGGCTTCATATGATAAGGGACCAGGTAAATTCTCTTGAGGACGAGATCGCCGAGTTCAAAGGTTCGGGGTCGGACCTTGGCATTGTACAATCGGGCGACTCGACCTCGGTATGCGGCTGCCCTCAAATCAGCCTCTTCAAGTTTCTCATCCAATAAATCCAGAGATTCGGCAAGTAATATAGCATTTGTCTTCGGATCATAATATGTCACGCGATGAGAAGGTACCTCCATCTCGACTGGAATAACGGCTTCTGAACCGTAGGAAAGAGAGAAAGGAGCGTGGCCGGTTGCAGATTTGTGGGTTGTCCGATAAGCCCATAGAGCCATAGGAAGTTCATCGACCCATTTTCCCCTGGCCTTTCTAGTCATTTCTTCAGAATAGACTTTATAAACTTATTAACAGCTTCAAACCTGTCCATTCGCTTGAGGATGTGCAACTGCGGAGAACTTCTTCTAGATGTGAAACCGTTGACAGAAATTATTAAATTCAACACTGTCGAATTGAGCTCCGTTATCCATGTTGATGGTATGTGGGAGACCAAATCGGCAGATAATGTTGCGCACTACAAAGTTGATCACTTTCTTTGTTGTGATTGTAGCAAGGGGTTTAGCTTCCGCCCACTTGGTAAAGTAATCAACTGCGACGATGGCGTACTTTGCACCACCTTTGGCTAGAGGTAGAGAGCCAATAATATCAATGCCCCATACTGCAAATGGCCAAGGACTAACCATCTAAGTTATTTCAGTAGGTGAGGCTCTTGGAATTCGAGCGTGCTTCTGACAACTATCACATTTTCTGTCGTAATCCAATGCATCGCAATTTACAATCGGCCAATAATATCCATATCGAAGCAATTTCTTGGCAAGAGCTTTCCCCCCGGTGTGATCGCCACATTCTCCTTCGTGTACATCATGCAACACTCGTTTGATCTCATCGTGAGCGATACACCAGAGTAAAGGAATAGAGTACCCTCTTCTATACACGACTCCATTCTGGATAGTGAACCGCGAAGCTTTTCGAAGAACTTGTCTCTTTTCACTCCTATGCTTCGGCAGGGTCCAATGCTCGAGATAGTTTCTGAACGGAGTCATCCATGACTCCTTATCGGGAATAACCTCAAATACCCAATCTGTTTCCATCTGATCGATGCTCAGGGAAGATAATGTTTCCACGGGAACGATTCCCATTTGTTGTGCCTCACCTGTACTAGCTAACTTTGTTAATGAGTCGGCTTTCTGATTGCGCTCTCGGGGTATACAATAAATTGCATAATAATCAAACTGATTCAATATCTCCTGGACCCGAGCAAGGTAAGCAGCCAGCCTTCGGTCTTTGGCCTGGTACTCCCCCTGAACTTGACATACTACCAACTGCGAATCACAATAAATCTCCACATCAATACTTCTTAAATCTCTGGCAAGTCTCAATCCAGCAAGCAGGGCTTCATATTTGGCTTCGTTGTTGGTCGCACGAAAATCAAAGTTTAAAGCATATCATATAGATCGACCTTCAGGAGTTTCAAGTACGACCCCTACACCTGAGCAATGATCATTCGATGCACCATCAGTATGCAGCTTCCAGATATGCTTGGGAGATTCACTGGTTTCGGGCAAGTCTTCCAGGATAGTGAATTCGGCTATGAAATCTGCTAGGACTTGTCCTTGAATGGCTTGTCTTGGAGTGTAAGTAATGGCAAACTGACTTAGCTTGATATTCCACTTAAGTAACCTTCCAGACATCTCAGGCCGTGTAAGGACCTGTCGTAACGGCTGGTTGGTGTAGACAATGATAGGATGAGCCTGAAAATATGGATGGAGCTTCCTCGAGGCAATAATAAGACAATAAGACAACTTTTCCAGCTTCGGATAATTTTGCTCTGCCCCGTTCAGTCGCTTGCTAATGTAATACACTGGTCGTTGTATCCGATCTTCTTCCCAAACTAAGGCAGCACTGATTGCGTTTTCTGACACCGCCAAGTAGATATATAAACTCTCGTGATCAATAGGCTTTGACAGAATGGGTGGTGTTGAGAGATGTTGAACTAGTGCTCGGAATGCGCCCTCACATTCCATAGTCTATCCAAAGTTCCATTTCCCTTTTATGATCAGATCGAAGAAGGGAATGCTTTGTCAGTGGATTTTGAAATGAACCTGCTTAGTGCCGCTACATTCCCGTTGAGGCTCTGGACTTGCTTTATAGTTTTTGGGGTCTCGATATTTCTGATTGCCCAGATCTTTTCGGGATTGGCTTCGGTTCCTCAAGCATTGACGATAAACCCAAGGAATTTTTGGGATGCGACACAAAAGTGACATTTCAACGGGTTCAGCTTTATTCTATATTCTCGGAGGATATTAAACATTAACTCCATGTCTTTGATATGATCAGTGGAGAATCACGACTTCACTAGCATGTCATCCACATATACCTTCATGGTTCTTCCGATCTGGTTGGCAAACATTCGATTAACTAGCCGTTGGTAAGTTGCTCCGGTGTTTTTGAGTCCGAATGGCATGAGTTTATAGTAGTAAAGTCCTAGATTGGTTACAAAGCTGGTATGCTCCTGGTCATGCAAGTGCATGGGTATTTGATTGTAGCCAGAGTATGTATCCATGAAGGATAAGAGCTCATATCCAGTTGTTGAGTCTACGAGCTGATCGATTCGGGGGAGTGGAAAATTGTCTTTAGGGCAAGCCTTATTCAAGTCTGAGTAATCAATGCACGTTCTCCATTTCCCGTTAGGCTTTCGAACAAGTGTAGGATTTGACACCCATTCTGGATATAATGCATCTCGGATAAATCCGTTCGATTTGAACTTTTCTACCTCTTCTTTAAGGGCGGCAGATCTCTTTGGATCCATACCATGCCTTTTTTTCTTGACCGAGATATGTCGTGGGTCAATATTCAATGTGTGGCTCGCGATGTCCGAGGAAATTCCACACATGTCAGAATGTGTCCAAGCAAACACGTCGAGATCTGCACGGAGAAATTCGACCAATTCCTCTTGCATTTGTTGGTTAGCTGGGATCCAATCTTTATCATTTTAGAATCGTCACCATCGTTGATCGGAACATCGATCGTCAGCTCGGCCGGGGAAGCTTGACTGTCTTTACTTTCATCTTCACTTTCAGTATCTCTTGGGTCAAGGTCCCTTCGAAATTGGTTGGGGTGCCCGGGCCTAGGCCCAGGCGTTAGCTGTCAATTCTCAGCAAAGAGGACGTAGAGAGATTCCTCGACGCCCTTTCCTTTTTCTTTTCGCTGTGCCTCCTGCGGCTCAGCAACATAACAGGCTCGTCCAGCAGCCTGGTCTCCCTGAACAACTCCAACTCCATTGTCGGTAGAGAATTTTAAAGTCAGACACCAAGGGACAATGGCAGCCCTGAACTCAGTTAGGGCCGGTCGGCCAAAGAAAGCATTGTATGGTGAATCTATGTCCAATACAACAAATTGTAATATCCGAACTCTCCGGCGTTCTCCGATTCCCAACTCCACTGGCAGCTCCACCACTCTAGTGGGTATAGTAGCACTCCCATTGAAGCCATGAATACGAGACTGATAAGGCTTCAAATCCTTTGTTTCCATTTTCATTTGATCATAGGCTTGCTTGAACAGTATGTTTACAGAACTCCCACTGTTTACTAAGATCCTCTTCATCCAAGTAGGACCTACCTGAGCTGATATGACAAGTGGATCAATAGTTGGGGCTTCGATCCTGTCGCCATCTCTATCTCGAAACACGATGTCGTCAGCCATCGTTTTCTGTTATTTGGCTGGTGCCCCATCTTCTAAATTACAACATTCGAAGCCCGCATGCCTGATAGAGCTGGCATACAACTCCATTTCCCTCCAGCTCTGATCTGCTGGATGTGGACCACCACTAACAGTACTTATCACCAACCTCCCGCTAGTACAAGCGGGTTCCTCCTGTCTCACCTGATTTGGCATATGGTTCCGATTCGATGGGCCCGCGCCTCCAGACAGCGACGTCCGTACAAACTGTTCCAATTTTCTTTCACGTATCAACTTCTCAATAATATCTTGCAAATGATGGCACTCATTCGTGTTATGGCCGTAACTATCATGAAATCTGCAAACTTTCCTGTCCGAATCTATTTTTCTGATGACTACTTCGGAGCAGGTTTCTTATACTGAATAGTGTTGCAAGTCTGTAAGTACCCATTCTCCAATGACGTATTCAAAGGGGTATAACTATCAAACATAGGAGCCCTACGTCACGGCCCATGATTCTGATCCCGTTTCTTGTTTTGATTTCCATTGCCTTTCTGTTGATTCTGTTTATTCTGTATATTCGGTTGTACCTTTCCGGAACTCTCCCCGGTTTGTTTAACAACAACATTGCTCTGATTCCTTCCACATTGGGTCCTACGTCATCCTTCTTCCTAGACTGTTTCGCATCCTCCTTTCTCAAGAATTGGGCTACCTTAGAATAGAAACGGTCCAATGACGCAGGAGGTTTTCCGGCTAACCAGTTGCCGAATTCAGATTCGGGATCGATCCCTTTAGTTAATGCCATCAGAATAGGTTATCGTTGGGATTACTAATCTCAGTGCATGCAACATGAAATCTCTCCAGATAACGTCTAAGTGTCTATCCAGGAGCTTGAGTGACACTAGACAAAGTATTAACATCTTTCGGCCTTGCGACATGCATGCGAAACTGCTCAATAAACTTTGTTGCCAACTGGTCAAAACACGAGATAGATCGAGGTGGTAAACGGGTAAACCACATAGTTGCTACGCCCCCTAGGGAAATCAGGAAGCTTCGACACTTGACCGCATCATCGACTCGTGCGGCGTTCATCAACCATTCGTACTTTAAGATATGCTGATTGGGATCAGAGCTCCCTTCATAAACGGGTAGAGTTGGCATCTTGAATCGCCGAGGTGGTTCAACATAGAGTGTATCATCAGTGAAAGGGGTATGACTTCGGGAGATTCCCCAGTCGTCGTTATTAAGGCCCTAACTTTCGCGGATCATTTGGCGGATCATTGTCGGGATATCCGGCATCTGGACATTCTGGGCATGCTGAGCCAAGGTGTGGTCGGGTTCCACAATGCAAGCAGGGGCCGATCGCGGTCAACGTTCCATGTCTTGCCTCCTTGGTTCTAAGTCTTTAGGGACATAAGGCTCAGGAGTATGATTGCGTTGGCAGTGGGTCGGATCCATTTGGTTCCGAGCATCAACTCCCAATTCAGTAGTAGTGGTGGCGATGCGGTTGTCTGTAACATGATAAGGAATAGTACCTCCTCGGGAGGAGGGTCCAGTCTGATGGCTAGTTGACGGGCCAACTCTCGGTTAACCAAGATTCAATGTGTGCTGATGCCCAGTGGCTTATGTGTAACTTCCGTCCAGCCATGGGTGTGTGGATCTATGATTACAGTCAGAAGAGGCTGAACTTTCGATGGATGAGTAGGAAACCTGATCCCTTTTGGATCTCCTTCGTCTTTGACGATTCAGTTGATTGGTCAGTTCTACATTGGCACGCAGTTGCTGAGTAAGATGTTGGCTATTTTGAGTAAGCTCTTGCATTAGCAATTGAAATTCTTCCCCGGTGATAGGACCTTGCGGATCTGATGGTCTGACAGCATTTTGATCGGCAGGAGGTAGTTGTACGGGGTTCTGTCTGTCCCATCCTTCTAGATCTACGGCGGTTGAAGTAGTCCTAGTGTTAACCATGATGGATGGCGAAGCTCTTTCCTAGATTCGATGCAAATCTGAATAGGATGGAAGAACTTTAGACTTGAAATCTGGATCTTCTCCTTGGATTCTTGCAATCCAATATCAGCAGTAGATCCAATGAGCAGGAGATAAACTGGGTTTTCTCGGTGAAAGCACCAAAAGTGTTTGTACCAAAATTGGGCACAACATTCTTCGTATGTGTTTGAAGAGATAAAATGAAGAATATAAATGGAAAAAGAGGAAAATCTAATAAACACACCAATAATAAGTAAAAAAACGCACAGAAACACACGGATTTAGAGTGGTTCGGCATATGGCCTACGTCCACTGTGAAATGATTGACTTTATTGATTTTTTCTTGCTGGTTACAACGAGTTACAATAGTAAATTTCGAGTACAATGGTGTTTTCGGCAGAGTTTGGATGTAGAAGAGCCAAAAGTCCTTTTTCAGTAGGTCCTGGGCTGCTATTTATAGGCGTAGACTGCAAATATCTCGCTCAGATCTCGGAAGACCTTTTTTCTCACGTGGGTGGGCCCACGCAATCGATCCCTGACCGTTTGGAGTCGATCCGTGATCGATATGAACGCAATTCGTATCGATTAGGATTTAGTCCAATCGAGTCGGGATCAATCATGAACATTCCCGAAGATGTATGCAAGCTCCTGTGAAAATTCGGTGGCATTTGGACTTGTAGATTTTGAGTTATGATCGATGCAAGTTAGGATTTTCAAAACACTGCTGCCTTCGTATCGATACTATTCGTACCGATTGCTTCGTGTTGATGGTTCTGCACGTGATGTTAGTTGACGTGGAGCTAACCTTTAGAATCGATCCACTTTTCATGCCGAGTGACCGAGTCTTTTACTTGAATGTGCTTTCTTCGTATCGATCTTATGCATTCCACTTCGTATCGCTTCTGTTGCACTCCACTTTGTATCGATATCCTGTGCTCCACTTCATATCGGTGCCCTATGTTCCACTTCATATCGATCGTCGAGTATTTGGTTTCGTATCAATGGGAGGCGTTGATTTCGTATAGATCTGTGGCTGATTGATACGAAGCATGCTTGAAACTGGATCGATACGAAATGGACTACCGTGCCACTGTTGGTGGATACGAAATGGGTAGTTGTGAATGGATATGAAGTGGGTCAATTTCGATGGATACGAAGGAAGCCACTATTGATGGATTCGAACAGAACTGATGCGAAGAAGATTGACCGATGGATACGAACGAGTGATTTTCTTGACTTGCATCGATCATATCTTGAGCATATGAACTCGGATTGACTTGAAATTTGGAACGTTGGCTTTCATAGCTTTGCTTGTCATGCCTTGTCAATTGTAGCTCGATCCGAACTCGTACAAAATTCTACAGTATCCATAGTGAACCTGTGTATAACCGATCTTCGAGACGGACTGTCCTTGGTTTCCAGTTAAGTTCTTGGTGTCACGGACTTGCCAAAAGGCAGGATAACAACTATTGCTTACCTATTAGTTCTAACCCTCTACTCAAAACTCTGCTACAGAGTTGCGAATTCTTAAACTACGCCACGTAGCTCGTAACCTAGTTAGCACTAAAATTTAATAGTTTAAAAATAAAATTACAATAAAAGAAAACTAGAACCCCTAATACAATATAAACTTTAGCCGAATAAAACAATGACCCAAATCAAATTAATTAGAGAATTTAGTGTATCCTTTTTATTTTGCCAATGCACTTTGTTTCTTCAACAAATCTCCTTTTCTTCATTCTTCAGAAATTAGGGTTTCCTTCTTATTAAAGCATTGATTCCAATTGATCGATTGAAGTGATGGTTTCACCTTGGTTTGCTTCGTCGATCGATCGCCTTGCCTTGATTTCACATGGTCGCTTCAATTAGTCGAGTAATTCTTCAATTGTGGCTTTGGTATGATTTTGAATTTTATGATTTAGATTATTTTGCTTGTGACTCGACTGTCTGTATGCCAAAGATGATTTGGGTTTATATAGGAATCAATTTCCTATGTTTTCGTTTGACTTTCATTTTGAATTCTTCAACAGCTTTCCTTCGTCGTTCGATTTTCTGATGAATGGTGTTTTGATTTCTGACTAGATCAACACTTCTATATATTCATATATAATTCTATACACTATTTTGAATTTTCAACTTCGGCTATATGCATTTCTGACTTGTTCACCGCTACATTCTTTGATATTGACATAATTCTAAATTTGTGGTTACCTCGGTTCATTTAAGTCTTAATGTGATTGATCTATATGAGTGTCCATTCACTGCCTTGTACATGTGATGTGCTCTACTAAGACCATGCTTGTTTGCTTTTCTATTGCTCTATTTTTCTGATGCATATGTTTATGTATGCATATATATGTATGTATGCACATTCTTACTCTTATTGTACTCGATTGAATTGTTACTGATAATCTGAGATCCATCTTCATTGATACTATTGTGTTTTCTGGAGTTTGAAGTGGCCACCATGTTCATGTATACATGTCTTTACGTATATGTATATATGTATGTTTGTGTGCCTGTATTGAGTGTGAACCCGTGCACTTGCATTTGAACATGGTGATTGGGCAGTGTATTACTCATGACTGTTGGAGGCACCAAGGGGTTATGTGTTGATAGTTTTGGATAACTATGGATGACTCACTAGATAGTTTTTTGTTGGTTAATATAACTAAGGTCAAACAGAGAATATCGATGTGAATAATTTACACAGTTCTCTTAACTTGAGAATACTGTTGATCTTCAATGTGGAAACTCTGCTTTGATTATAGTTAAATCGTGGCACGACGTCCATCGAACGACTATAATTGGGTTGAGCGGAAGGATTGGAAGTGAAACATTATTCAAGAGAGGATTCGCCTCCTCAGTTATATGAGGTTAGTATCACGGTCAACTGAAGTCAACTCAAATTCAAAGTCTTAGGACAGAGCATTTTGGTTAATAATAATTGTTATTATTGAACCAAAGGCTTTATGTTTTGACTACAAAGTTGAATGTGGATGATATTGGAATTTTGACCATTATCAAATTCCATAAATCTAAAGTGATATAGTTTTGACGAAGAAAATTGGTGTAAATAATTGTCACTATTGGGTACCGCTTATAATAAGTAAAATTGGATTTTACCAAAAGATGTGTAAGCGATAAATTTGGCCAAAATGTCACACCACATGCTAAGTGACATGTAACGTTAATATTCGAATAGTTCAATATTAATCGTCCGTAATGATGAATTCTCTGAAAAACCACATGATTTAATTAATTTATAAAATGTTGTAAAATGATTAAATTAATATATATTTGAGAAATATTAATTATTATTTATTTGTTGTTTGGTACTTTTTTTGTAATTATTTTAATGCATTTATAAAAGTTATATATGCACGCATTGATATACAATATCGATGTAATTTAAAGATAATTGCACGAAATAATTTTTGAAAATTTTATTTCATTTGATGACATAATTTATATGTCATTGATGACATGATTTGTGGAAATTTTATGTCATTTGATGACATACGTGTAAAGAGAGGATTGAAGAGAGAGAAACAATCAAGGGAATTAATTAGGGAAGTTTTAATTAAAGAATGGACAAAGTTTCATTCTTTCAAATCGAACATATTCTCTATAATTCATTCTGTACGGACAATTCATCCTTTCTATCTCTCTCTTCTAACTTTTCATGGCAGTAACAAAAAAAAGAAAACGAATTTCCTTCTCAGAATAAAATTGAAAAGTAAACATTGCACACTATATATAAGAGTATTTGATATACTCTAACTTACATACACATTAAATTAAAGTGAAACTTTGTTTATGAAGTTAAATAAAATATTTGATTTATTTAAAAGAAACTGGGAAAAGTTCCAAATGAATTTAGACTTCATAGACCCACTAAAGGTCCAAAGTGGCTAAAAAAATTGAAATTCACCCATTTCTTCCGCTACGAGCTGGCCCGGTTCCTTCAATGGTATCAAAGCCCAATAGCCGATACGGACTAAATTAGTAATGTTATGGCTAACTAATTAAGCTTGTGCACTTAGCACGGTGTCTAGAAATGTGATGTCTAGGATTGGAATTGGGTAATTAAGTACCTTGTCCTACTTGGTTACCTACCTGGCCTAAAAGGTAATGTGAGCCCAAAGGTTGCCCCTAATAGAAAAGACCCAATTTGAATTGGGACTTGGGCTAATTTTCAAAATATTTTTGAAAATTAAGACAATATTTTAAATTTAAAAGTTAAATTTAAAATAAAAACATGTTTATTATAAAAGGTTATAATATAACATAAATTTTCAAAATGTAATGAAAAGTTCAAAATGTTTGAAACTATGTAAATATTAATTTTGAAATTTAAAATTATTAATAAGATTACTAATATAAATTAGCTAAATGAGTTAATTAATTAACACTTATATGCATGTATTATATATGTTGATATATGTTATGTTATTTTAAAGTGTTTAAGATAACATAAGCATACACATATGTATATAAGATAAATTTATGAAATTAATATAATTTAATTAAAATTATTTAATTAATAATGTAATTAAAGGTCAGTTAATTAACTAAAATATGCATATATAAGATATATGTGTCTTACTATAAAGGTTACAGTAGATATGTCTAATATAAAAGTTGTATTGGAATACTAATTTAAAATTAATTAAAGAGTTAATTAATTAAAATTAATTAAATAAGATTTAATTAATAAAATATCATACATAAGACTATCATATAAGCGATATGAAATATAAAAGTTATATAACAATAAAACTTATATGATATGAATGTATAAACTAAAGATGGAACATTAAAGTAACCCAAATAGACTTAAGAAATAAATATATAGGTAAATGTACGTATATTGTGATTTTTGATGTGTCTGACACTTGAATCATGAAGGTATTTCAGAAGAAATACATTATTCCATAAGTCGATATCACTCAATATAACATATTGAAGATTATGAATCTTCAATATAATGTTGTCCTCTACCATATATATATTAATAAATTACTTGCATACTCCTTAGTTGTTGAGCAAACTCAAGCTGGGGATGTTATGTGTAGTATTATTAATATATTGAATAGATGAGGTAAGATAACTATATGTATTTGTTGAGCAAACTCAAGCTACATATATTATACTTAGACCATCATGATATTGTAGATATGAGTGGATAATCTCTTTTGATTTATTGAGCAAACTCAAGGTCGAAATGAGATTAGGACAAGGAAAAATGGGTCGGTAGTTGTATGTGATACAACCGATAAGGAGTTATCCATCGTTTGTGGGGCTATGATTTGGTGAGCAAACTCAATGTAAGAATACTATGACAGATGAGTCCTAACACCCACTAGTAAAGTCGAAAGACTTCAATGTTTCATCTTAGTGTTTGGAAAAACATAAAAGACTAATGGGAGCCTTATTAGAAAAATGAAATGGTAACATTTAACCTTTCTAATATTGTAAGAACATATGATAAATAATGTTATAATTATCTACAATGATAAATTTGTGCATTTAATATGATTGATAAAATGTTTATCAATTAACATATACGAACGAACTGAATTGAAAGTTGACAAATGGAAATATAATACCCACTATTAAATTCCTATTGCATGTTAACGTTTCAACACCCATGCAAGTGCCTGATTTTACAACTACTGAATACATTCGTGGTTTGGTCACTTACGCAATTATTTGGTTAAGACCATGTATTGCATTCTATGAGTTTTGAACTCTAAAAGCAATATAAGAATATGGATATTTGATCCATATAGAATTGCATATAAATGTTATATGGTGAACGGACGAAGTTTGTAATGTACAATATTTCAATGAAATTAGTTCATTCGAAAAATCAAATAAACCTTAGTGCGAGGTCGAGTATTCAATCTGATTGACTACAAAAGGGATCATGTTATGTTAATGTAACATAAGACCAAAAATTACAAGATAGATCTGAGAACTCGATCCCTGAAATGTCATTTTGATCGGTTTATGTAAAGTGCAACATATTTGATGTCCTTAAATGTTAAGGATAATCGAATGCGCTTTTGTAAAGAGTTTGTTATGATATTGTAGTAAGATTTTCTTTTGAATAATTTGACCATTTGAAAGGAAAATGAATGTATAAGAATATATGTAATTTAACGTATAGTTGGGATGAAAAGAATGAATAGTCGCTTCTACTTCGTAGAGAAACATTGGAAATGGGAATTGTAATAATAATTGATACTTAATATTAGAATAAGAAATATGATTTCTATTCCGTAATGCATTTTCATATAGAAAATTGTTCTCTATGAGATTTATTTCTTTGAGCTCAAGATATTTGATCAACAAACTCTCCACTGTAAATAGTTGCAGTGTACGAAATAAACAAATTGTATTAAGTGAATGATAGACCTTCGAATTTAGTATGCTATTATAGTAATGGTGAAAATAGTAGGAGCATGCCATATAGCACTTATTAATTGCATCATAGTATGAAAATTGTTTTCATAAAACTTACCATACATTATTTATGAAATAATGATTATTTTTCGGTATCGACTGGAAAAATATAGACAAAGCTACATTTCAATATGAATATTCTTTGTGAATAAAACTATAACGTGGTATTATTTTTTTATAACAAAAGTGGTGCATTGAAAAATACAAAAGTATCTAATATTATTTATAGTTGTTTTGGAATTATAGACTAAGCCGTAGTTTTGAGAAATAATTTTATTGTATGATTTTGAATCATATGATACTTGTTAATTATATCTCAAACAATACAGGGCTATGCACCCATTTAGTGGAAGTATCATAAGAGTTGATGAACTCTTCGGATTGATACATATAGATGTATGAAATCGTAATTCTATAAATACCAAAACAGTTCCATGTACTTCGTCATATTCACCGATGAGTTATCGTCGACATGGACATGTGTATTTGGTACACATGTAGTATGTCTATGGTAAACTTATAGAATATAAAACAAAAGTAAATAAAATAACATGCGATAGAAATGATTTGATTTGACCGAATGAGTGAGTATATTGGAAAATGTTCGAAACGTACCTTAAATGAATAAAGATCCAATTTCAATTTTACTCCTCCGTGTGATACATAATGATGCATCGATATGGAGTAATCGAACTTTGTTGGACAATGTACGATTAATTGTGAGTGAAGTTGAGTTAGTTTCTTTCTATAAGGTAATGCACTTAAGGGTAGTACACAAGGTTAATATTATTTCATCTGAATAACAGTTTACAAAATTTTACAAGATAAGGGTTTATAAGCAACTCCAACATATCCTAGGTCAAGGAGTTGGTAGGTTGTGTGAGTCGAAAGATTGCACGTAATAATTGTTCGTAAGGCATCCTGTATGAATATTCCCAAAAGAGTTTTTGCAAGACTGCCATTGGATGATGTATTTATGTTTTGAACATAACTTTTGTAAACTAAAACCAAATCAATTTTATAAATAAAGAAATTCAAAAAACATTTATGAATACCTATTTTGTTGCACCGAGAAACAATTGTTGTTTCAAGAAATACCAACTTCATTGTGAAGAAATTTCTTTGACGAACTACTGGTGGTAAAATGGAATATGATACGATCCATAGATAATACTGATTAGATGAGATGAAACAAAATTAACTAACCTAAACCAACACAATGCATTAGAGTGTCTGATAAGTATTCTCGCGCATTGAAGAGAAACTATGAGTTTCTTATTAATGTCGAAAATATATAATCCTAGATTGTTTAGTTAAACCATTGAGAGTGTTGACTCTATATGGTATCATGCGCAAATCCAAAAGAATTCCAAGTACGCTATCAAAATATAGATTTTGGTGGTCGTAACTAGGGATGTCAATTACCAGCACGACCCGAAACACGACCCGAAGATTACATGGAAATTAGCAGGTTAACCCGATCCGGTTAAGTAGACGGGTCATTTTCGGGTCAACCCGAATTTGATCCATTTATAAACAGGTGGGTTTTGGGTTGACCCATGAACCCGAATTTGACCTTTATAACCCGTTTATACTTATATGGGTTGACCCGACCCGATTATGACCCGTGAACCCGAATTTGACCCATTTATAACCCGTTTACACTTATATGGGTTGACCCAACCCGATTATGACCCGTAAACCCGAATTTGATCCGTTTACAACCCGTTTATGACTCGTTTATAACCCATTTATACCTTATACCGGTTGACCCGACCCGTTTACGACCCGACCCGGTTATAATCGAGTTACACGGGTCAGGTCGGGTCGGGTCAACCTGTTTATAATCGGGTCGGGTTCGGGTTGAGCTATTTCTGACCTGTTTAATAACCGGGTTGACCCAACCCATTTAAACTCAACCCGAACCTGACTTGACCCGACCCAAACCCGACCCATTGACAGCCCTAGTCGTAACTGAAGGGATATGATCAATCGACCATGACTGTGTCTTTATGAGTAAGACTAATGCAGTTAGAATTAAATGAGCAATGTTGATAAGAATAATATCGCAAATTTTAATTGTTGAAATTAGCGTGATAGATTCGATATCCAACATGTTCAAGTCAATTCGGATTTACTCACAAAATTATCGCTTAATAAGTCCTAGTGTTTTGGTACTTATTGTAACACCCCAGATTTTTGGTAACATTATTTAGAATATTTAAATAGTTAAATAAAATAAAATAATGTGTTGATTATGGGATTGAGATTTGATATTTAATTAAGGTGTAGCCATGCCATTCAACAATGAATTAAGGAAGAGATAAAATGAAATAGAGGACTGGTAAAATAGGAAAGAGGCCATTCCTATATCTATTTCGTTAGGCCGTGTATCTCTACACATTTATTTCATTTGAAAATTTTAAAACTCAAGGCCAACCACCATTAACAAGAGTAAGAGGAAGAAAGCTAAGGAAGAAGCTAATTCAAATCATACCCATTCACATCTCATTCTCTATAATCTCTAAAGCTAAGGTGAATAATGTTTACATCTCATTTTTGATTTTGTTTTTGGTTTTAAGATAAATTCCAAACATTTAGCAATGGTTTTCCATGTTTTTGAATGATGGAATGAATATATATACTTGTTGATGAATTATGGTTACTCATATTGAATTTATGATATGGTTTAAGGTGAAAACTCTATCAAATGACATCCAAATGCCTTGGAATTTTTATGAAGATCATAAATATTATTTTGGAAATGGGTTTCAAATTTTAGAGTTTTTTGAATTTATGTGGAATTTATATGAATTATCTAGTAAAAAAATGCTAATTTGGATTATAAATTATTTAAGGTTAAATAATAAAGGAATCGGGTCTGAAATTTTTATATGTTGGAAAACATATTAAAAGAGATTTTCTAAAATTTTTGTAAAATTTTCCTAAGTGTTTTAATGGTTATATAAGATTATTTAAGGCATGAGACTTAATTGTTTTATATAATTAAGAGAGGAGAAGGGCCTTTTTGCAAATAATTTAAATTTGTTAAATCTGGAAAGTTAGCAGCAGTTTTGAAAAAGTACAATGGCAACCAATTAGATTTAGACAAACAAGGCAAGTTAGGTACAAAAGAAATAGTTTAAAAGTACAAATAAACATGTTATTCACTATTTCGACACCATCGGCACCAACCTTCGCCTCTGACGCTGTCGAAACCAATGCACATGGTATTAGTTTATTGGTACGTATTTCATTGGATGTAGGTGGAAGGTATAGAGTCAAAACTAGGGTTTCCGAAGGGGTTGGGGCTTTACTTTGATTTTAAAGGAAAATGCGTCAGCTTGCTTTTTACTAAGATGCTTTCAACTTGGTTAGCTGTTGACTAGGTCAAATGGTTTTAAAAAGGATGGTTTCGATTGGGTTGCGCCTTTGATTTTAAATGATTGCTTTCAATTGAGTCGAATCCTATAGCTGTCGCTTCCTACCTTTCGATCCAGATGGTTACGAAAGGGTTTTTTGTTTTCTAAATACCTGGCTACCTCTCCCATGCTTTCGAAGGGATGGTTTCGACACCATCACTTCATAACTTAGGAAATGGTTTCTAAACAAATGCTTTCGACTTAAATTTTTTTAAGACCCTTTTTCTACGATTGAAGTAAAACCCAAATTGGTTTCAAAAGAGATAGTTTTAAATGGTTTCGAAACAGATGCTTTCGAATTTAATGGTTTTTTGATCCTTTTGCTCTACTTGAAGGCATAATCCAAATGGTTTCAGCCGAGACAATTTTCAAAGGTTTCAAAGAGGTGAAATTTTGAATGGTTTCGAAAGGTTTCCACATGTTTTAAATTGAACCCAAAAGTGCTTTCGAAAGGATTGAGTTTCAGCTGTTTCGAAAGGTTTTAATGAATGGTTTCGAAAGGGGCGGTTCCCTAGGGTTTCGAAAGGATTGAAAGGAAAGGTTTTTCCTATGTTTTCGAAAGGCAATATTTAAAGGTTTTAAAGAGGGATGTCTAATGTTTAAAGCTTTCGAAGGAAAGGCTATTAATGGTTTCGAAAGGGTTACTTTCGATGGTTTCGAAGGGGTTACCTTCAAGGGTTTCGAAAGGGTTGTTTAAATGTTTTAAACAAAGGTTTCGAATGTATTAATTAGGCAAAATAGCTTAAGTATTTTCAAGTTAAAAAGGATTTAACTTGTTTTTGAAGGATAGACAATCCTCATTAAAATTCATCAACATTATTTTGAGTAAAGTATATATAACATGGCAAAAATAGCTTAGAATAAAGCTAAGAATATATTTTCCTTGTAAAGGTGTGATTTAAAAGGTTAAATCATTTTGAAAAGGTTTTCAAGGAAAAAGATAAAAGGTAGTTAACCCTAAGGAAATGATTCGGACAGTTAGTCCATTTTGATCTGGACAGTTAGTCCAATTTACGAGCAATCAGCCCAGTTTTATGGACAGAAAGTCCATTTATTAGCACAACGGACCTTACTATTATGTTGTGGACAAATAGTCAATTTATTAGCATAAAGGATATTGCTATTTTGATATAACCGGTTTGATTAACCAGTTTGGTTGTAGGAAAGGATTTGCAAAATATATGTTTTAAAAAGGATATTAGTGAAGGGAAACCCATTCCGCTAAGCGGCGTGGTCTCACTTAATATCAGTAAACCGAAATGTAGCAGAATTATTCACACCAGGATTTATGTCTGACTCGAATTTTTTGTTTCCTCTTAAACTCTCGGGTGCTTAAAATTGATTTGAGTAGGCTAAGGGTTAAGGTTTTAGTCATATTAACGAATAAAGCTTCCGAAGACGAGCAGGTGGCTGACGGATAACTAATTAGGATTTGCAGTTTCATTTTGTTTTGATTATGTTGTGTATATTAAGTTAGATATGACTATATTTCTCTGATCAACCAAGGGGGCATCATCATATGTTGCTCTTGGCGAATTATTGTAATTATAATTGATCTTTAACTGCGAAACAATAATGAGATTATGTAATTTGGATATGAATTTGTTTGAAATATAATCAGTAAAATGTGATTTTTTGGAAATATATGATTTTTTTTCATATTCAAATGCTTTTGATATTATGAGTACCATTAGCATTGCCATATTTTGTCACCAGAAGTTATTACTTTGGATGACTGCAGCATCTATAGCGCTTAGGTTTTGGCATCTAGATACATGATGATACAACTTGGTATCAGAGCATAGGTTTATGAAAAACTTTAACCAAAAATGGGTTTTAAAACATAATCCTAAAGAATTAGAGTAAGATTGGGGTATGGGATAACGCTGTAGTAACGTACTTGTATTTGTTATATATAAGTATACGCTTTATCTCATGATATTTGAATACAGATATGGAAGGTAAAAGAGGAAGAGTTAACCCAAGAGGGGAAGGCACCGATGGGAATGCCAGGCCTAATGTGAGAAGAGGTTAAGGTCAGGCACAAGCAGAGAATGTTTGTGATGGAGTCTCGCAAGTTGGAATGGAAACTGTATCAATTTTTCAGGAATATGATGCAGGCGGGAGTTGCAGCTGGTGTGTTAGAAGGAAATGATGCAGAAGTAGGGGTTCCAGAAGTTCTAGTAGTTAACCATTATGCTAAACTAAGTGGGGATTACACCAAGCTTGGAAGGAAGCCATTTGTTGGAACGGAAGATGCCATTGACGTAGAGAATTGGTTGTTGCACTGTGAAAGGATTTTTGCAGATTTGGGGCTCAATGATGAGCAAAAGAGGAGGTTGGCATCTTGACAGCTTCAAGGAGCCGCTTTGTTCTGGTGGAATAGTGTGACTGTGGCAGTGGATGAGGAGACTATGACCTGGGAAGATTTCAAGGGAAGGTTCCAGGAGAGATTCATGTCAGCAATGGCACAGTCAGCTCTGATGAGGAAGTTTTCTGAATTAGAGCAAGGAGAGTGTCTATTCTGGAGTATTCCAGGAGGTTCGAGGAGTTGGCCAGATATGGGTATGCTTTAGTGGATACAATAATGAAGAGGAATGAGAAGTTTATCAGGGGGTTGAAGCCTGAGTTACCTAGGGCTACATTACCTTATATTAGGAATCCTTTTGATTTTGTAGTGGAGACGGCCTTAAAGCACGAGGAGTTGCTTGATTCTCTAGAGAAGAGTAAGGTTAAAGAAGTCCAGTTCGGCTAGGGTCAAAAGAGGAAGTTCATTCCTAAGAAAGGTGCTCAGAAAGGTGGAATAGCTAAGAAGAGGAAGTATAAGATTATTTGCTTCAAGTTCGACAAGAAGGGGCATTTTGCTAATGAATGTCATGCTAGAAAGGCAAAGGAAGTGGCTGGGAGGAAGAATGTCAGGTGCTTCAACTGCGACCGGATAGGACACTATAAGAGCCAGTGCAAGGAGCCTGCTAAGGATGGAAATGGAAAAGTGTATGGATTGGAGTCTGCTACTTCGAAGCCAATAGCTCAGGAGAAGGGAAAGGCAGTATTGGACGTACGCTTCAGATTTATGGTTTGTCTGTTTGTGTTCTATTTGATACTGGTGCATCACATTCTTTTATATCTAGATGTTTGATAGATAAGCTTAACCTAGAATCCACACATTTAATTACTTCCTTATGGGTTACAAATCCAATAGGAGGGTATGCAACTCTAGGGTTGAGGTGTGACCAGTTAGAGTTTGACTTGTTAGGTCATGCTTTTGTTTGCAGTTTTCATGTGTTTGATTTTGTGGGTTTCTGAATCATTCTTGGTATTGATTGGTTAAGTGAGTACGAGGCTAGGATATTTTTCCAGGATAGGAAAATATCGCTTAGACACCCAGATTTTAGCGGCATGATCGTTTATACCATAGAAGGTTCTTATGGTGAGATTAATGCCTTATTGGGTGCCATGGAATCGGAAGATGAGTCGAGTTGATTTTTTGTGGTTAGAGACTTCGCAGATGTGTTTGGGCATGTAGTAGGATTGCCACCGAAATAGGCCATTGAGTTTCAGATAGATTTAGATCCGGGAGCAGAACTAGTGAGTAGGCCGCCAAGCAGGATGACCCCTTTAGAGATGAGGGAGTTGAAGGTGCAATTGGTGGATTTAGAAGGCAAGAGTTTTATCAAGCCAAGTAGTTCTCCTTGGGGAGCAGCCACAGTTTTTGTTAAGAAGCCAGACAGATCGTTAAGGCTATGTATCGATTATCATAAGTTGAATGAGAGGACGATAAAGAATCAATATCCATTGCCGAGGATTGATGATTTATTCTACTAGTTGAGTAGAGCCAAGGTATTCTCGTAGTTGGATTTGGCAACGGGTTGCCATCAGCTCAGAGTAGCAGAGGATAGTATACCTTTGACGGCGTTTAGGACCAGATGTGGGTCGTACGAATGGTTAGTCATGCCATTTGGACTTACTAATGTGCCAGCCTTCTTTGTGGATTTGATGAACCGATTTTCCGAGAGCACTTGGATAGGTTCATATTGGTTTTCATAGATGATACTTGATATACTCTAAGGATGAAAGAGAGCATGAAGTTCATCTTAGTGTGGTGCTTAAGACGCTGAGGCAGCATCGGCTAAAAGCAAATTTTTCGAAGTGTCACTTTTGAAAGAAGGAAGTGAAGTTTCTTGGTCATGTAGTCTCAGAGGAAGGGTTGTCAGTAGATCCGACTAAGATTGAAGCGACGAATAGTTGGAAGAGACCCGAGACAATGACGGAGATAAAGAGTTTCCTTGGGTTGGCTAGTTATTATCGGAGATTCATTAAGTATTTTTCACGGATAGCGGCACTGATGACCAAGCTAACAAGAAAGGATGTGAAGTTTGTGTGGACCGATAAGTGTGAGAAAGCATTCCATAGTTTGAAACACTTATTTACCCATGCATCTATGTTGGTTGTTCTGGAAGAGAATCAAGATTTGGTGGTTTATACCGATGCATGTGGAACGGGATTAGGAGCTGTGCTGATGCAGAGGGGTAAAACAATTGCGTACGCTTCTAGACAGCTTAGACCGCATGAGGTCAGATTCCGACACATGATTTAGAATTGTCTGCAGTGATTTTTGCTTTGAAGGTGCGGAGACATTACCTTTTGGGAGAGAGGTTTGAATTATACACAGATCATAAGTCGCTAAATTATTTGTTCACTCAGAAGGAGTTGAACATGAGACATCAGAGGTGGGTAGAGTTTATCGTTGCTTATGATTTTGGGATTGAGTACACACTGGGGAAAGGCAACAAGGTTGTAGATGCATTTAGCAGGAAACATCAGAATGAAGTTTTAGCGATGATCGCCGATTGGAAAGATTTAGAAGCATTAGCAGATTATAGAGTGCAGTGGAGATCCAAAGCTGGGTCTAGTGAAGATACAGTTGTATTATCTTGTTTGGAAGTTCAACCAATGATGATAAAAAAGATTGCTTCTAAACAGGAAGATGATCTGATATTAGCTTAAGGAATCAAGAAGTTAAGAGATGGAACCGAGAGCGAAGATTTGAAAGATTTAGTCTTGACCAAAATGGGTGGTAGAGAAAGAAAGGAAGATTATGTGTTCAGAGTGTAGGAAACATAAGGAAAGAAGTCTTGGAGGAATGCCATCATTCGAAATTCTCTATTCATCGTGAAGGTACTAAGATGTATCGGGATATGAAGAGGAGTTTCTTCTGGGAAGGCATAAAGCGGGAAATTGGTTTGTGTGTAAAGCAGAGCTTGATTTGCCAGCAGGCAAAGGCTGAACACCTGAAGCGAAGTGGGTTACTTTAGCCATTAGATATTCTGGTATTGAAGTGGGATTCCATATCCATGGATTTTATTGATGGGTTGCCAAGGTCGAACAGAGGAAATGATAGTATATGGGTCATAGTGGAGAGATTGACCAAAAGTGCCCATTTCATTCCAGTTAAGTCAACCAGGAAGACACTTGTTTTGGCAAAGTTGTTTATGAAGAATGTGGTTAGACTTCATGGAATTCCTAGTAGTATAGTCAGTGATAGAGATTCCTTATTCATTAACGAGTTCTAGAAGAGTCTACAGGAAGTTTTGGGAACCAAGCTCAAGATGAGTACCGCTTACCCTCCGCGGACAGATGGGCAAATGGAGAGAGTTAATAAAATCTTGGAAGATTGTTAAGAGCCTGTGTTCTAGATTTCGGGGGAACATGGGAAGACCATCTGCATTTAGTCAAATTTTCGTATAACAACAGTTATCAGACTAGTATTGGGATGGCACCGTTTGAAGCTTTGTATGTAAGACCATGCAAATCTCCCGTATATTGGTTAGAGACCAGGGATTTGTTGGTTCTTGGTCGAGATTTGGTCAGAGAAGCAGCAATAAAAGATCGAGGTCATTCGGGCTAGAATGAAGGAGGCTCAGTCTAGGCAGAAAAGTTATGCAGATAAGAAACAGAAAGATCTAGAGTTCTCAATTGGAGATCAGGTTTTCGTCAAAGTGTCACCGATGAAGGGGGTGATTAGGTTTGGAAAATCAAGGAAGTTGGCACCGAAATTCGTTGGACTGTTTCATATTATTGAGAGGATCGGGAAACTCACATATAGAGTTGAGTTACCGAGCAGTTTGGTAGGATTCCATGTTGTTTTCCATGTTTCTCATCTCAGAAAGTGTGTTGACACCCGGAGACTACTATTGCATTGACCGTGCTAGAGGAATTACTAGTAGAACCAGATTTGACAATAGTGAGGAAGCCTATTCGTATTGTTGCGAGAGATGAGAAGAGGCTTAGCACCAATACAATCAGATTAGTCAAAGTCCGGTGGAGCGATGATGACAGGGACTGTACTTGGGAGATTGAGAGCAAGATTAGAGATACTTATCCTAACATATTTGATGGTATGTATTACCTCTTTGTTTGATTTATTGTGTGCTTTGTCCTAATTTCGAGGACGAAATTCTTTAAGGAGAGGAGTCTGTAACACCCCAGATTTTTAGTAACATTATTTAGGATATTTTTAGCTAAATAAATAAAATAATATGTTGATTATGGGATTGAGATTTGATATTTAATTAAGGTGTAGCCGTGCCATTTAACAATGAAGTAAGGAAGAGTTAAAATGAAATAGAGGAGGGTAAAATAGGAAAGAGGCCTTTTCTATATCTATTCCCTTAGGCCGTGTATCTCTACATGTTTATTTCATTTGAAAATATTAAAACTCAAGGCCGTCCACCATTAACAAGAGTAAGAGGAAGAAAGCTAAGAAAGAACCTAATTCAAATCATATCCATTCACATCTCAATCTCTATAATCTCTAAAGCTAAGGTGAATAATGTTTACATCCCATTTTTGATTGTGTTTTCGGTTTTAAGATGAATTCCGAATATTTTGTAATGATTTGCCATGTTTTTGAATGATGGAATGAATATATATACTTGTTGAATTATGGTTATTCATATTGAATTTATGATAAGTTTTAAGGTGAAGACCCTATTAAATGACATCCAAATGCCTTGCAAATTTTTATGAAGTTCATAAATATTATTTTGGAAATGGGTTTCAATTTTCAGAATTTTCTGAGTTTATGTGGAATTTATATGAATTTTCTAGTAAAGAAAATGTTAATTTGGATTATAAATTATTTACGATTAAATAATAAAGGAATTGGGTCTGATATATATTGGAAAACATATTAAAAGAGATTTTCTAGAATTTTTGTAGATTTTCCTAAGTATTTTAATGGTTATATAAAATTATTTAAGGTATGGGACTTAAATGTTTTATATAATTAAGAGAGGAGAAGGGGCATTTTGCAAATAATTTAAATTTGTTAAATCTGGAAAGTCGGCAGCACTTGTGAAAAAGTACAATGGCAACCAATCAGGTTTAGACAAACAAGGCAGGTTAGGTACAAAAGAAATAGTTTAAAAGTACAAATAAACATGTTTTTCATTGTTTCGACACCATCGCACCAGGTTCCGCCTCCTTACCTTCGCCTCTGACGTTGTCGAAACCAATGCACAAGGTATCAGTTTACTGGTACATAGTGAATTGGATGTAGGCGGAAGGTATACAGTCAAACAAGGGGTTCCAAAGGGATTGGGGCTTTACTTTGATTTTAAAGGAAAATGCGCCTGCTTTCGACTAAGATGCTTTCGACTTGGTTAGCTTTTGACTTGGTCAAATGGTTTTAAAAAGAATGGTTTTGATTAGGTTACGCCTTTGATTTTAAATGATTGCTTTCGACTAAGTTAAAACCTTTAGTTGTTGCTTCCTACCTTTCGATCCAGATGGTTTCAAAAGGGTTGTTTTGTTTTCTAAATACCTAGCCACCTCTCCAATGCTTTTGAAGAGATGGTTTCAACACCATCACTTCATTACTTAGGAAATGGTTTTAAAACAAATGCTTTCGACTTAAATTTTTTTAAGACCCTTTTTCTATGATTGAAGTAAAACCCAAATTGGTTTCGAAAGAGATAGTTTTAAATGGTTTCGAAACAGATGCTTTCGACTTTAATGGTTTTTTGATCCTTTTGCTCTACTTGAAGGCATAATCCAAATGGTTTCAGCCAAGATGATTTTCAAAGGTTTAAAAGGGGTGAAATTTTGAATGGTTTTGAAAGGTTTCCACATGTTTTAAATTGAACCCAAAAGTGCTTTCGAAAGGATTGAGTTTCAGCTGTTTCGAAAGGTTTTAATGAATGGTTTCGAAAGGGGCGGTTCCCCATGGTTTCGAAAGGATTAAAAGGAATGGTTTTTCCTATGTTTTCGAAAGGCAATATTTAAAGGTTTTAAAGAGGGATGTCTAATATTTAAAGCTTTCGAAGGAAAAGCTTTTAATGGTTTCGAAAAGGTTACTTTAATGGTTTCAAAGGGGTTACCTTCAAGGTTTTCGAAAGGGTTGTTTAAAGGTTATAAACAAAGATTTCGAATGTATTAATTAGGCAAAATAGCCTAAGTATTTTCAAGTTAAAAAGGGTTTAACTTGTTTTGGAAGGATAGACAATCCGCATTAAAATTCATCAACATTATTTTGAGTAAATTATATATAACATGGAAAAAATAACTTAGAGTAAAGCTAAGAATATATTTTCGTTGTAAAGTATGATTTAAAAGGTTAAAACGTTTTGAAAAGGTTTTCAAGGAAAAAGATGAAGGGTAGTTAACCCTAAGAAAATGATTCGAACAGTTAGTCCATTTTGATCCAGACAGTTAGTAAGTTTACGGGCAGTCAGCCCAGTTTTATGGGCAAATAATCCATTTGTTAGCATAACGGACCTTGCTATTATGTTGCGGATAGATAATCCGCTTATTTCCTATTTCATGGACAGATAGTCCATTTATTAGTATAAAGGATATTGCTATTTTAATATAATCGGTTTGATTAACCATTTTGGTTGTAGAAAAGGATTTGCAAAATATATGTTTTGAAAATGATATTAGTGAGGGAAAACCCGTTCTGCTAAGCAGCATGGTCTCACTTTATATCAGTAAACCGAGGTGTAGCAGAATTATTCACACCAAGCTTTATGTTTGACTCAATGTTTTTTCCCTTTAAAATCTCGGGTGCTCAAAATTAATTTGAGTAGGCTAAGGGTTAAGGTTTTCAGGTTTTAGTCATTTTGGCGAATAAAGCTTCCGAAGATGAGCATGTGGCTGATGGATAGCTAATCTGGATTTGCAGTTTCATTTTGTTTTGATTCCGCTGTGTATATTAAGCCAGATATGACTATATTTCTCTGATCAACCAATGGGGCATCGTCATATGTCGCTCTTGGCGTATTATTATAATTATAAATGATCTTTGCCTAGGAAACGACTATGGGATTATGTAATTTGGATATGAATTTGTTTGAAATGTAATCGGTAAAATGTGATTTTTGGAAATCTATGATTTTGTTCATATTCAAATGCTTCTGATATTATGAATACCATTAGTATTGCTGTATTTTGTCACCAGAAGTTAATACTGTGGATGACTGCAGCATTTGTAGCGCTTAGCTTTTGGCCTCTAGATACGGGATATTACACTTACGTATTGAAATAGAAAATTCTAAATAATAATTTAGAGTAAGATGTTTACACATATTAACCATAAATGTCTCAAAGTCAGTGGGGGCGATATTGATTTTGTGGGTCTTTGGATATGATCCAAGAAATGATACGAAAGTATCATTTTATAAGCATCAAGTTTGAAAACGTACTTTGATAGAAATAAATAGTTTGATTTAAATCAAAGTGCAGAGGAAGCGTGTGTTCATAAGAAAGAACGTTAAAAGGTACATTGATATTTCTAAACTATAAGTAAACAACACGTTGTTGATTTTAAAGATGTACTTGTGTCAAAATCAGCCTTAGTTGTTTTAATACACAACATTGGATTAATAAATGATATCTTTTATAGTATGTATAAAAGATGTCGGGAATGTCCCAAATGAAATGCAAGGGCACCTTATTAAAATGTTTAATACAGAACATGTAAGGTTGCTTACTTTGCATTGGCAATAGGAATTATCATACATGTTATGTTGTCTATGATATCATGATTTGTTTATGTATTTAATACATGAAGCAAATATCAAATCCAAATTGATATCACTAAATGGTTGTTTGAAGTGTTATCATGTATTTATGAAATACTAGAGAATTATTTACAAAAATAATAAATTCCTTATGAAGCAATGTTCAGACTCAAACTTTCACAAGTAATATTGAGTATAATATGTTAATAACAAATTTTAAGTTGGAAATGTTCCAAATGAAAGACCGTGGCTGATTCAATAAAAAAAGGCTAGGTATATCGCCTTGAATAGCGGTCCAATAAAACAATGTATATAAAAATATAAGTGCACAAATTTATAACTGAGCCGATTCCAAATGTTGAGAACCTCATGACATAGTTATATGATAACAATGTCATAATATAGTTCGTAACAGAACTTAAAGCACACTTGAAGTCGAGAGACATACTCCAAATTGTTCTACATGATAAAACAGTTTATCACCATCGGGGAGAGTTGATTGATAGGGTAGATAATTAAAACATAATAACATACCCATTCATAAAAGTACTGACCCGATTGGTTTTGAGAAAACCGATTGGAGAAGTTGGAAAGAGATTCCATAATTGACCCTAAGTGAAAGTGGGAGATCGATAGAGTCAGGGGTATGCCTTAGGGGCAATTATGTAATTTTTTACGTATATCTAACTCATTGACCAATCTCGTTCGAAATAAAGGTATTTTCTTTCTATTATATACTTGATATAATGTGGTTATATTAATTAATAAATTTAGTTAAAAGTATATTTAACAGAAAATCCACAAATGATATGTTTTGTGGTTGTAGTTACAAAGTGTTGTAACCGTGAGTAATTTATCATAATGAAACAAATATATTAAATGTTCCTAGTCAAGATGCATCGAGACTGGATATCGATGCATCCGTTGAGACTAGAGTACGTAACACTCTCCAAATGCTGGGCGGTGTCTTACTCATGACTGTTGGAGGCACCAAGGGGTTACGTACTGATGGTTATTAGATAATTATAGAATGACTCACTAGATAGTTTTCTATTGGTTAATATAACTAAGGTCAAACAAAGAATATCGATGTGACTAATTTACACAGTTTTCTCGACTTGAGAATACTATTGATCTTCAATGAGGAAGCTCCGCTTTAATTATAGTTAAACTGGGGTACGACGTCCATTGAAGGACTATAGTTGGTCAAGTGGAAGCATTGGAAGTGAAACACTATTCAAGTGAAGATTCGTCTCCTTAGTTATATGAGGTTAGTATCATGGTCAACTGAAGTCAACTCAAAGTCAAAGTCTGTGGCCAGAGAATTTCGATTAATAATAATTGTTATTATTGAACCAAAGACTTTGTGTTTGGACTATAAAGTTGAATGTGGATGATATTGGAATTTTGACCATTACCAAATTCCATAAATTCAAAGTGATATAGTTTTGACAAAGAGAATTGGTATAAATAATTGTCACTGTTAGGTACCGCTTATAATAAGTAAAGTTGGATTTTACCAAAAGATGTGCAAGCGATAAATTCGGCCAAAATTTCACACCACCTGCTAAGTGACGTGTGAACATTAATATTCGAATAGTTCGATATTAATCACTGACTGAATTTACACCTATGAGTCACACAACCGTAATGATGAATTCTCTAAAAAACCACATGATTTAATTAATTTATAAAATGTTGTAAATTGATTAAATTAATTTATATTTGATAAAATTAATTATTATTTATTTGATGTTTGGAATTTTTTAAATTATTTTAATGCATTTATAAAAGTTATATTTGCACGCACTGATATACGATATCGATGTAATTTAAAGATAATTGCATGAAATGATTTGTAATAAATCAGAATTTTGATTAATTGAAATTGGAATATTTAATTGATTTTTAAATATTTAAAAGTTAATTTATAGATTTAATAACTTGAATTTCAATTATAACACTTTATTGGGTAATTTAATTGTGGAATTTAATAATTGGAATTTGGTTAAATAGTGGAATTTTGAGTTTTAAACTAGATAAAAATAATTTCAAAGGCCTATTAATTTCTATTAATAAGAATGAAGGTAGATAAAAATTTTAAATTGGATTTATAAGTGATTTGCTTGATTTAAAAATAAATAAATATCTCGTTTTAATTAACGAATAAAAATAGCCTTCCAAGGGCACAGTCTCGGATTTCGACGAAACTAGTTCCATTGGATCCGTAATAGTGTATTATTATTGGATTTTAATTTTCGTAGCGTTTGGAGTTATCGTTTGGTTGTACGGGATAAGAACGCGCTGAAATTAATATCGAAAATTTAATATTATAATTGGGTTCAGAAAGCTATTTCTCCATACGATCGAATTGGGACTTAAGACTTGTTCCATTGTGTTCGGAATAGGGGTATAACATTACGAATGCCTGGCGACACGCCTCGATTGGGATCCAAAAATTTTAGCTAGAAGTTTTCGAATTTAAATAATAATATATTTATATTCTTGATTTTGACTACATCCCACATTCTTTCACATCAGCCCAAAATTTTATTGAACCAGCCACCCTATCTGATATACGTACCTCCTATCTTCTTTTTGATATAAAAAAATCATCCCCAGGCAGTGAGAAAGACAAAATATATGAACATCAAAAATTCAAAAATATATTTATCAAAATCTACTAAATAGAAAAAATCGAAACAAGCTCTAAAAATCCTAGTTCGTCAAGATCTTCGACCTGATATATGTTTTGAAGGGTGAGGCAATTATTTGGTGATCTCAACTGTGAAGTCGAATGACAGTTCGAGATAGGTCTTGAGATTTATGGAGTAATAGTCTTCGATTCGAGCTACGGAGATGGGAGTTGAGTTTGTCATCGAGAGTCGCTGCTTTTGACAAGAAATGGTGATGTGCGGCTTTATGTTGATGGTCGTGATGTTTTACTATGCATGGTGGTTCAAAATCGCGCTTTGCTAGGAGGGAGCAGAGCCAACTTGGTGGTGATGGTCTAATGGAGATCGAGAAGAGAAGTAGAATGGTGGTGTTTGTTTCGAATTTTGTGGCTTGTGGAAGATTCGGTGGTGTGCCTGCACGATGGGGATACGGCCATGGCTCTGTTAATCTTTATGCACGGGGAAGTTTGAGGAAAGGGGGAAGATGTAGTTATTGAGCCGGGTCGTTCGTTCATCGGCTGGCTTCGTTGTTGGGTAATGAATTAATTTAAGTTAAGTTATATAAATTATTTAATTTAAAATTCAAATTCTTATAAATTGCGTAACTCGGTTCATTTTAGGTCCAAATTCAACGCGACCAGTCGCGTTGGGTTCGTACTAACGAGATCTTTGCTATGGAATTAGATTGGTTGAATTAAGAGCTTGCAGAATTTTCAGTTAAATTCGAACGCGTTCGAATTTAATCGAAACCAAAATGCGAAAGCGACAACAGAAAATAAAAGGTGAGTGTTTTTAACGCTCACGACGTACTATAATATTTTTATGTTCGTTAAAATTGAATTGTGAAGTTATCTAATTTTATTAACTGTTAATTGAAAATGAAATTGACATGTGAATTGACTGTTAAATTTGAAATTCGAATTTAATTGCCAGTAAATTACCTGATATTGATAACTATGAAATTGTTGTGAATTATTGGCTGATTTGGATGTTGATTGTGATGGATGCTATTGGTTGATATTTTGGATGATTTGGATGTTTATTTATTTTGATATATCTTGTTATCACCCTGTAAATTATTTGTAGTATATAAACTGTAAATTGAATTATTTTGAATAAATTAAGAAATAGGTTGAAATGATATATACCTATGACATTTATTTTGGATTGAAATGATATATATCCATCACTTAAATTAAAATAAAAATAACTGATCACTTGGCCATAGGATAGAAAATTAAATTACGGACATCAGATTGGTTAAATTAAATAATTTTAAAAGTCTTGGGTTTGAAATTATTTAAATGATTCTGATTTAAAGAAATGAAAATCGAATTTATAAAGTTTGAATTAATCACGAATTCCTGTTTGAAATGTTGAAGTTAATTTTGGTTAAAAGAAATTGTTTTAAAGAATTTAATAGGAATTTGAAGTCATGATTGAAATATAATTTGAATTATCGAAATTGAATTATTTAAAAAGATTTGAACTTCTACCCAAACTTTGAAGTTATTTAAGTAAAGGTAAATTTAAATGGATATTCCAAACTTGAGCTCGGAATTGAATTATTTCAAAGATTTGAATCTAAATTCGAACATTGAAGTTTAATTTGAATTAAATGATTTAGGTCGATGTTTCGAAATTGAACTCGAAATCGATAAACTTAAAGGGTTTTAAATTTGAAAATTGGATTGGAACTAAATCCCAATTGGAAGTGGGATTATATTAATTAATTTGAAATTGAAATTAATTAATTTAAAATAAAAATTGGATTAATGTGAAAAATCGAAGTTGAAATTGATTTGAATTTAAATTTGAATCAAAGTAAATTGGAATTGAAATCGGAATTGAATCGATTTAAATGGAAATGGAAATTGAAATTGATTGAATTGGATAATTTGGAGTTGGATCAGTTTGACTTTGAAACTATTTTCAAAATAAATTAGTTTATTATATAACCTGTTTAAAAATCTATCTTCTAAATATTCAAATTATTTTGATTTTCCAAACTATTTTACTATATAAATCATTTTAATACTTAAACTATTTTATATTAAACTATTTTAACCATTTAAACTATTTTTAACTATTTTAATTATTTAAACTATTTTGAAAACTATTCAAAATATTTTCTAAAAATTCAAACTAGTTAAGGTTGGAATATTTATATTTAAATCATGGATTTAAATACGAACTGGGTTAAATTGAAGTTATAACCCAAATGGAAATTCGAAGCAATGTTGAATTGAAACTAAAATCGAGATATTAAGTTGAAAATGATTTTGAATTAAAGTCGTATATTTTGAGTAAATATGATGATTTCGAAATGAATTTGATTTTGATGTGAATATGATATTTTGATATCAAATACAAATTATTTTCAAAATGTAAAAGTACCAACCGGTGTGTAAAACGACGTTTGGTTGTTAAAGAGACCGGGGCCTCTTATTGGCATACTCTTAGTCAATATTAGAACCACTTTAACAATTGTGTACGCGGTGGATGATCCAGAATGAAGTGGTTGGATTTAGCGTCGTTTGCTGGATTTGAAGAAAGAGAACGATGATGGATTAGCCTGACACTTGTGTCAATTTGAAATGACTAAAACAGGAGCCGTACCGGCCAATGAGGTTAGCTACTTCTAGCAGACACTTCTTCGTATTACTATCATGACATTGTGATTGATTGGTGCGCACTCTCTGATTTTGGGAGTGTTGGACGCAGTGAGCCATTAGGGGTTACCACCAGTTGGGAAGGGTAAACTGGTAGTATCCTACATTGAGCATTGCCTCACATGCCTTTTCATACTTTTATCCCTATGCGAGACCCCTACGATTTTGGTTTAGTGTTGTCGTATCACAGCGCATCACTGACTAACGACGTGCTACTGGTTGTGTCAATTGAAAAATGTACGAAAATGCTTAAAAACACGTTAAGGGGGATTAATGTAAAGCCTCAACGCTAAGAAAAATATTTATTTTACTGATTAGATATTATATATATAAATATTTTAACGGATCCTTAAGAGATGGAAAATCCCTTAACATCTCTTGAGTTATTGCACGCACGTTATACACTGGATAGGAGATGTGAAATCCCGTAAACATCTCTAATGTTATTACACTCATATTATATGCGATATTGATTTGACTTACATAAGGATGTTTTAGTCCTGACTCGAGTGTTTTGTCTTTTCATTACGCTCGGGTCAGTCCTGAGTTTTTTCATCGTATTGAAGATTATTCTCTAGAGGACGAAGACGAAGATTTGGTATACTACTACTACTATTATTATTCCAGCATCATGTTGTCTGCTGCATTACTTTATTTATCCCTGATGTATATATATAACTCTGATAAATATTGTATAAATTATAATCAAATGTATAATATAAACAGCTTCATGATCTGTTTATTTGATTATTATATTATATCGTTCCGCTGCGAGATTCTGTGTTTGTTTTCCTCTTTTTTCCTTATTTTTCTTAACTAACCCCATTGATTATCAATATTCCGGATTGTTTAAGTTGGACATGTGTGGATTATTGTTAATTTAAACCTTTCGAAATGTGGGTCGTCACAGCTGGTATCAGAGCCAGGTTTAGCGATAACCTTGACTTTGGTGGGGTAACTCATTAGAGATAGGGTCAGTAGCACCCTAGAATGAGTTTAAGTGTGTATATATGAGCGCGTATTTGTTAGTGAATATAAAAATTGTTTTATATTGTGTTGGTTGATTTGTTGAGTGGCTTATGGGTTCGGGCCAATACAAGTAATTAACGTTATTGATAGGGATCTCTAAACACTTGAATGGAACAATTCGACGTAGTATTGTTTTGAAATTGGGTAAATGAAATAATTTTACCTGGATTATATTTTAAATATAAAGGAATAATTTTCAGAAATTATTATGGTATATATAGTGTGCTTGGTTGTTAGGAATGATAATATTAAACTATTATCATTTGTTGTTGTGGCGATAGAATAAAAGTTGATATTATAATCAAAAGTTAAGAAATAATTTCATATAACAAAATGGGATTATGTAAATATGATTTTGTTAATGTGGTTTACAATTTAAAATGAAATGAAATTCCAGAGGTATATTTAAATATGATTCGTTTAAAGGGTTTTAAAGGGAATAAAAGCACTAAACTCACTTTGGACGCTGGAAAATAATTTCGATGATGAGTGCAGCATCATCGAAGTTCATTTTCGAGTTTCCAAGGGAGGAATTGCTACCAATTGGAGTTTTGTTTTGGAAAACTGGTTTTGGGTTTGAAATTCAAAAGAATAATTTGATATACCAAGGGATTGTGTGTGTGTGTGTATGATTTCAAAAATAGTTTGAGATATTTAGAACAAAGTGTTTAAACTTCGGGGTTTTGATTTAAAATGTTTTATGGAACATGAGGATAAGTTTGATAAATTATAAAATTTGAAAATTAGCAAGTTAAAACAATGTTAAATTGCTGGATGTGAATAATAAATTGAACCGTGGAATGAAATTAACTTGAATTAAGTTAAAGTGAAATTTGGAAATTTAGCCTAAGTTAGGTTAAATGAAATAATTTTTGAAAATGGAATTGACTGAGACTTGAAATAATTTAATAAAATGGGCTAATTGAACTCACTAATTTAGGTAGTGAGTTAAGTACGGTTTGGGATAGGGTTGATAAAATTCAATATTTAAAATTGGGAGATAACTTGAGTTAAATAGAATTGAAATTGAATTTGATTAGAAATAGATATAAACTTAAGTTATGAAGTGGAAATAAACCTGAGAAGACTTAAATGAAATGTTTATAAACTTAAGTAGAATTTTATAATTCATTAATGGATATAGAATAGTGTGAAAGGTGTTAAATATGAAAATCGAATTTGAGTTTAAATGGATATAGACTTAAGTTGTATAAATGTTTTAAATGAACTTAAGCAAACAAATTCTATGGAATGATGTTTAGGTGATAACAGTATTAAGGAATATACTATGTAAAGAAGTGAATGTGAACAAATAAGGGAATGTGAATTAAGCAGTGTGAATAACTGAAGTGAAAATTTGAAAGTGAACATAATAAATGTGAATAAAAGGAATTTGATGTAGATAAGAATTAATTGGAAATAAATACGTAAGTTGTACATATATTATTTTATTCGCATAACGGTTTGATCCAGATTCGAGCACAGAATTTCGAGATAATTTATATCGATCCGAGCTAGGATTTTTCACTAGATTCTCGACGGTGAACACTGGATATGGATTTTTGATTGATTCTGGAATTCTCTATCATAGTATATAGCTCTGCAAGGAGAATGATGGTTTCTGATCAAGGAACCAGATCAGAGTCCGCAATTGAGGGTCATGTGAACGATACTTGTTCGGAAGTGAAATTTTGTGATCGAGTGAGCGATCAGATTTGATATTACGTACGGATGATATATGTACATCGTACGGGCTTAAGTAAAGCAAATATTGGAAATTGAAAATGCAGAATAAAATGGTTTTAAATTATATGATTGGATATCATTGGTAAATAAGATGCAGGTATTTAAAAGCAAGAGATAATTTGATGCCTTTGGTTTCATAAGAAAAGAATTGGTTGCCCGACAAAAGGTACATGTTTATATTGTTGTTTGATTTGATGGTTTTATGACTGAGCCACTTGGCTTTTGTTTTATTTTGTTGGTTCGGACCCATAGTGGTGATTTGTAGTTGTTCTAATCTAGCCGCGCAAAGGAGACACTGGCGATTTTCGAAAATTTATGAGTTAGAAAATTTTGAAGAGAATTTTTTTAATAACTAAAATTTGATTTTGATTATAACTTGAAATGATAGAATGGATAATATTATTTGGAATCTATGAATGAATTTGGAAATTTAGTAAAAGTGATAATGAGGTATCAGCAAATTGGTTTTGGAAAGTTATTCAACTAATTGATTTTGGGAAAGTTAATGGGTTTTGGGCCATTTTCTTACCTTGGCAATTTTGGGGACGAAATTCTTTTAAGGGGGAGGAATGTAACGACCCAAAATTTTGATTAATTGAAATTGGAATATTTAATTAATTTTTAAATATTTAAAAGTTAATTTATAGATTTAATAACTTGAATTTCAATTATAACAATTTATTGGGTAATTTAATTATGGAATTTAATAATTGGAATTTTGTTAAATAGTGGAATTTTGAGTTTTAAACTAGATAAAAATAATTTCAAAGGCTTATTAAATTCTATTAAGAAGAATGAAGGTAGATAAAAAATTTAAATTGGATTTATAAGTGATTTGATTGATTTAAAAAAAATATCTCGTTTTTATTAACGAATAAAAATAGCCTTCTAGGGGCACCATATTGGATTTCGATGAAACTAGTTCCATTGGATACGTAACAGTGTATTATTATCGGATTTCAATTTTCATAGCATTTGGAGTTATCGTTTGGTCGTACGGGATAAGAACGCGCTAAAATTAATATCGAAAATTTAATATTATAATTGGGTTCAAAACGCTATCTTCTCCATATGATCGAATTGGGACTCGTGACTTGTTCCATTGCGTTTGGAATAGGGGTATAACATTTGGAACGCCTAGTGGCACACCACAATTAGGATCCAAAAATTTTTGCTAGATATTTTCGAATTTAAATAATTATATATATATATATATATTCTTGATTTTGACCACAGCCCACATTCTTTCACGTCAGCCCAAAAATTTATTGAACCAGCAACCCTATCTGATATACGTACCTCATATCTTCTTTTTGATATAAAGAAATCATCCCAAAGCAGTGAGAGAAAAAAATATATGCACATCAAAAATTCAAAATAAAAATATTTCTTAAAATCTACTAAATAGAAAAATTCGAAAGAAGCTCTAAAAATCCTAGTTCGTCAAGATCTTCGACCTGATATATGTTTTGAAGGGTGTGGCAATGATTTGGTGATCTCAACTGTGAAGTCGAACGGCAATTTGAGCTAGGTCGTGAGATTTATGGAGTAATAGTCTTCGATTCGAGCTATGGAGATAGGAGTTAAGTTTATCATCGAGAGTCGCAGCTTTTGACAAGAAATGGTGATGTGCAGCTCTATGTTGATGGTCGCGATGCTTTACTATGCGCGGAGGTTTAAAATCGTGTTTTGCTAGGAGGGAGCAGAGTCGACTTGGTGGTGATGGCCTAATGGAGATCGAGAAGAGAAGTCGAATGGTGGTGTTTGTTTCGAATTTCATGGCTTGTGGAAGGTTCGGTGGTGTGCATGCACGATGGGGATACGGCCATGGCTCTGTTTATCTTCGTGCACGGGGGAGTTTGAGGAAATGTGGAAGATGTAGTTGTTGGGTCGGGTCATTCGTTCATGGGCTAGCTTCGTTGTTAGGTAATGAATTAATTTAAGTTAGGTATTATAAATTATTTAATTTAAAATTCAAATTCTTATAAATTGCGTAATTCGTTCGTTTTAGGTCCAAATCCAACGGAGTCAGTCGCCTTGGGTTCGTACTAACGAGATCTTTGCTATGGAATCAGATTGGTTGAATTTAGAGCTTGCAGAATTTTCAGTTAAATTCGAACGCATTCGAATTTAATCGAAACAAAAATGCGAAAGCGACAACAGAAAATAAAAGGTGAGTGTTTTTAACGCTCACGACGTACTATAATATTTTTATGTTCGTTAAAATTGAATCGTGAAGTTATCTAATTTTATTGATTGTTAATTGAAAATGAAATTGACATGTGAATTGACTGTAGATATTAAAATTGACAGTTAAATTTGAAATTGGAATTTAATTGTCAGTAAATTACCTAATATTGATAACTATGAAATTGTTGTGAATTATTGGTTGATTTGGATGTTGATTGTGATGGATGCTATTGGTTGATACTTTGGATGATTTGGATGTTTATTTATCTTTATATATCTTTTTATCACCCCGTAAATTATTTACAGTATATAAACTGTAAATTGAATTATTTTGAATAAATTAAGAAATAGGTTGAAATGATATATACCTATGACATTTATTTTGGATTGAAAGGATATATATCCAGCCCTGAAATTAAAATTAAAATAACTGATCACTTGGCCATAGGATAGAAAATTATATACGGACACTGAATTGGTTAAATTAAATAATTTTAAAAGTCTTGGTTTTGAAATTATTTAAATGATTCTGATTTAAAGAAATGAAAATCGAATTTATGAAGTTTGAATTAATCACGAATTCCAGTTTGAAATGTAGAAGTTAATTTTGGTTAAAAGAAATTGTTTTAAAGAATTTAATTGTAATTTGAAGTCATGATTGAAATATAATTTGAATTATTGTAATTGAATTGTTTAAAAAGATTTGAACTTCTACTTAAACTTTGAAGTTATTTAAGTAAAGGTAAATTTAAATGGGTATTCCAAACTTGAGCTAGGAATTGAATTATTTCGAAGATTTGAATCTAAATTCGAACATTGAAGTTTAATTTGAATTCAATGATATAGGTTGATGTTTTGAAATTGAACTCGAAATCGATAAACTTAAATGGTTTTAAATTTGAGAATTGAATTGGAACTAAATCGAAATTGGAAGTAGGATGAAATTAATTAATTTAAAATCAAAATTGAATTAATGTGAAAAATCAAAGTTGAAATTGATTTAAATTTAAATTCAAATCGAAGTTAATTCGAATTGAAATCGGAATTGAATCGATTTAAATGGAAATTGAAATTGATTGAATTGGAAAATTTAGAGTTGGATCAGTTTGACTTTGAAACTATTTCAAAATAAATTATTTTATTATATAAACTATTTAAAAAACTATCTTCTAAATATCCAAATTATTTTGATTTTCCAAACTATTTTACTATATAAATCATTTTAATACTTAAACTATTTTATATTAAACTATTTTAACCATTTAAACTATTTTTAACTATTTTAATTATTTAAACTATTTTAAAAACTATTCAAACTATTTTCTAAAAATTCAAACTGGATAAGGTTGGAATATTTATATTTAAATCATGGATTTAAATACGAATTGGGTTAAATTGAAGTTATAACCCAAATGGAAATTCCAAGAAATGTTGAATTGAAACTGAAATCAAGATATTAAGGTGAAAATGATTTTGAATTAAAGTAGTATATTTTGAGTAAATATGATGATTTTGAAATGAATTTGATTTTGAAGTGAATATGATACTTCGATATCAAATACGAATTGTTTTCGAAATGTAAAAGTACCAACCGGTGTATAAAACAACGTTTGGTTGTTAAAGAGACCAGGGCCTCTTATTGGCATACTCTCTGTCAATATTAGAACCAGTTTAACAACTGTGTATGCGGTGGATGATCCAGAACGAAGTGGTTGGATTTGATGTCGTTTGTTGGATTTGAAGAAAGAGAACGATGATGGATTGGCTTGACACTTATGTCAATTTGAAATGACTAAAATAGGAGCCGTACCGGCCAATGAGGTTAGCTATCTCTAGCGGACACACCTCTTCGTATTACTATCATGACATTGTGATTGATTGGTGCGCACCCCCTGATTTTGGGATTGTTGGACGCGGTGGGCCGTTAGGGTTACCACTAGCCGGGAAGGGTAAACTGGTAGTATCCTACCTTGGTTATCGCCTCACGTGCCTTGTCATACTTTTATCCCTATGCAAGACCCGTACAATTTTGGTTTAGTGTTGTCGTATCACGGCGCATCACTTACTACCGACGTGCTACTGGTTGTGTCAAATGCAAACTGTACGACAATGCTTAAAAACGCGTTAAGTGAGATTAATGTAAAGCCTTAACGCTAAGAAAAATATTTATTTTATTGATTAGACATTATATATAACGTATTCTACTATATATAAATATTTGACGGATCCTTAAGAGATGGAAAATCCTGTAACATCTCTTGAGTTATTGCACGCACGTTATACACTGGATAGGAGATGTGAAATTCCGTAAGCATCTCTGACGCTATTACACTCATGTTATATACGATATTGATTTGACTTACATAAGGATATTTTAGTACTAACTCGAGTGTTTTGTCTTTTCATTACGCTCGGGTTAGTCCTGAGTTTTTTCAGCGTATTGAAGTTTCTTTTCTAGAGGATGAAGACGAAGATTTGGTATATTACTACTACTATTATTCCTACATCATGTTATCTGCTGCATTACTTTATTTATCCCTGATGTATATATATAACTCTGATAAATGTATAAATTATAATCAAATGTATAATATAAACAGCTTCATGAACTGTTTATTTGATTATTATATTTTATCGTTCCGCTGCGAGATTTTGTGTTTGTTTTCCTCTTCTTTCCTTATTTTTCTTAATTAACCCCATTGATTATCTATATTCTGGATTGTTTAAGTTAGACATGTATGGATTATCTTTTTAATGGCTTCTTAGCCTTCTTTCATGTAATTTTCTTATATGCAATTTTAATTCATGCTATTTTAATTCATGTTTTTTTCTGTTATGTTAATAGCTTAGATTTATTTATGCAAGTGGATTAATTCTCTTTTCATTTTAATTAGCTTTCTTTTTTCTTTTGTTTTTGTTTTATCTTGCAATCTACATTTGTTGACATGATAACAAATATGAGAAGCTAAACCCCTTCAATTTAGGGGTGATGAAGCTCTCTTAATCATATTGATTCAACATTTCTCTAATTTTTGATCTCTTTTTGTGCTTAATGGAAATGATTGATGTGGTTAAACTTTGTTGTTTTAGCTTTGAATTTGATATGTTGATGACACCAAATAGACTATGCTTAAACAAACATATATACAAATTACCTCTTCATCTACATATGATTGTGGTAATGAAGTGAATTTTAAAATCAAAATTTGATGGACTATATTACTAATCAATAGTGAATAGATCATGCTTAGAATAGATTTTATTTTCAAGTTCATTAACATTTTCATGAGAGTTAACAAGTGGTTTAGTGGGTATGTTAAAGTTTGATGGTTTATGTTGGGCTAATTAGTAGCACAAATAGGTCATACTTATGATAAACATATCAACTAAATTCAATAATGACCAAAAGAGAGATCATAATTTCATTTTTTTGATTTATGCAATCATGAGAAGGACATTGCCTCTAAATTGTCTTCCACTCTCATATTTTTATCCACTTTTATTTTTTTTAGTTTCTAGAAATTTTTAGCTAATCACAACTTCAAATCTTGGTTTTGATTGAGTAGAAATTTTAAAATCAATACAATTCCCTGTGGATCGACCCGTACTCGCCATGTACTAAAATTGTACGCCGTGCGCTTGCGGTTATTTTTAATTTAAATTTTTCGGCTATTTTCTAATTCGATAGAAAGTTAGCCGTTGAACAAGTTTTTGGCACCGTTGTCGGGGAATTAATTTGATTTTATTTCTATTCTTGGAATTATTTTGTTTGATATTTGTGTGTTTCATTTTGTGTGTGTATTTCACTTAAAAAAAATTGTGTGTTTGTGTGTAATTTTTGTGGCATTTTGTTTGTGTGCTTATTGTTCTAGTTTCCTTTTCCATTTGCATTTTCATATTTATAAAAAACATACACAAAATTTATATATATATATATATATATATTATTTCATTTTCATTTTCATTTTACAATTTCTGATTTGCATTAAATTTACAAGTTCTTTTACAAATTCCTTTTTCTTTTATAAACTTATTACATTTGCACACACTGTGCACATACAAGCACACCTTTACCTACTGCATACCTTTCACTGCCACCATTTCATCCTCTAACATTCACATTCATCCCCCTTGTTGCCTCTGCATATACCACAACTACCCAAAACTGTGAACACCAATGCAACTTTCACGGACATACTATCTACTTGCTGCATACAACAAAAACTATCGCATCCCCTCTATAAAATACAACCACCCAGCTGAAAACTGTCAACATACCAATTCATCTACCTCCATGTACATCATCCTGACAGCCACAGTTCAACTGTAGTCACACTGTTCCCTTCACCTCATTTCTACCATCCTCCTGAAACTAGTTGCCCCCATCCTCTTCAACCTGACAACTTCGTTCCACCATTCCCTATTACAACTGCCTGCCATATTGCTGCTATATTACATATCATATCATATCACATCAACTGCCTACATACATAACCATCCCACTACCCTACCCAGTACCATACCCAATACTATCTCCATCTCCATCAACATCTACAACATCACAACATCCTTCTCTTTTATCACCTTACTACAACATACTTGCATGTCTTCCCCACTACCTTATGGCCACCCGAACTCACATACAAACCACCTCAAAACTGTGCCACTCCACCACTTCATCCACTTCAAAAAGTAACCACCTAACCACACCGGTGCACACCCACTGCTACCATCGTCAAGCATTACAACCCCTCCCTGCCTTCTTAGATCACCTCTCTCCCTCCTGAACCACAACTTCCCACACCACATCATACCCACTGTCACACTGCTGGCATCTTCTTGCAACTTCTTGCAACAACCATCAAACAACTTACTGCCATCTACTTACTGATCAACTACAATACCAAACATCTCCACCAAACCATCCACTCTTCTGCATATTTTCAAAACTACCACTTTATTATGCCTTCTGCCTGCATACCAATAGATACCACTACCAACACTCTACCACCGCTATACTTCCAACATACAACTGCTACTTCAGCCTTGCATACAACCATCAACAACTTCATCTTCATATACAACCCTGTTGTGCACCAAACCTCCACACTGTCACACAAAAACCACCCCCACTAGATAACCATCATCCATCCTCAACCAGTCAACTGACATAAACTATACACACACCATACTTCACAACCATCTCCCTTCAACTATGTAAGTGCACATTTACATCACCATATATCTGCATGCATATCCCTTTCACCGACTTCTGCCTACTGCACAACAAACTTCAACAACCATCAAATACCCATCATCAACTGCTTTGTCATATCCACTTTCGACCATTCTCAAACAAAAACCTTGATATATTGTTCAACACAATCTACAATCACCAACTCTGTGCATTGAAACATATCAACACAAAGCCACTAAACCATCCCCTTGCCTCTGCTAACATCCATCCCATCTGCAAAATCTTTCTACCACCATCAGCCACTTCATACAATACAACCAACCACCTTCATACAACACCTACTTCACCATCAAAACTGCATGCACAAACCATACAAATCCTCCATCACCAGTCACGCATCTCCTTGCTGCATATAGTACTGCCATCAACAATCACACATACATAAACTGCTACACCTCCATTAACATCCCCCTGCACATAACACAACACCAGCATCTGCTAACATCTGACCTCTGCAGCAAAACATACATCACAATCAACTACAACCTCCTCCATCATCTTCACTGCTTCCTGCCCCTATCACACACCATACAACTACCATCACAAACAACTGCCATCACCACAACCAACTCAGAACCGCGACCAATTCTCAGACCATCACATCCAACAGCCGCTTCACACAAAAAGGAAAAAGGGGTTTTCTGCAACCTAACAAATCGCCAATCCACTCACAACCATCTGACTAACCTACTCCTGCAATCGCACACCCCCTCCATCAACACCTTAAATCGCGAACTCACAACAACCACAAACTCCAACATCGCATCCACACGAACTCCACAAATCGCATTTGGAATCAATTTTAGTGCCTGTGGGAATTTCAGCTTGTTTTTTTGGGAATTTTAGTTTGTTTTGGGAACGAACGAGAAGCTTGCGTTTTAGGAATTTGATTTTTTTTACTGTGTGTTTTACTACTTTGGGTATTAACGGATTGGGCCAGGCCAATTTAAAAAGAAAAAGAAAAAATATAGGTGTTAAGCTATTTCTTTGTTTTTAAGTTTCTTTCAAAATTAAAAAAATTAATATAAAAAAATAATAACAAGTTTTAATTGTTTTGTTTTCTTCCGTTTTGTATTGTTTTAGGTTGTTTTATTTTGTTTAGTTTTGTTTTAGTTCCTCCTTGATATTGCTTATATATATATAATTCTTGTTCAATTTTTTTAGTTCACAAATTGCAGAAAATCAAGAAGAATTGCTTGCTTCGCTTTGCTTACCAAAAATAAATTGCTTGCTTGCTTATATATATATATATAAAGAACTCATTGCTTTAAATAATTTGCTAATAATTCTGCACGCTCTAGTATCGTGCTATTATCTATTGTTTTTATTTGCTTTGCATTGTTGGTTGCTTGCATTTAAAAACAAATTTCAGAAACAAAAACAAATTTCATTCATAGTTGCATCGTTAATTCACGTTTAATTTCAATTTGCATTCATTTCATCTTATTTTCCTTTTTAAGGGTAACACCCAAATCCACATAAGGTGGGGGATTTCATCACCCCTTCTTTGGCCCACAAATCGCATTTCATTTTAGAATGTGCTAATAATAACGGTTAGACATTTGACTTAAGGGAGTCGCGAGCTCACCTAAGGCTTAATTGTATCTTGATAAGTTGTCTTCTTTTAACAATTTATTTTATCGGTGTCTAGGCTACGACAGAGCAATAATCAGTTATAAATATTATGGTGATTCGTATATATTATACTGATTGTTTCTCTGAAGGTACTTAAACCTTCGGTTGCATTGCTACGATCATTCGTGGTGCACCGATAACTCATGTCCGTTACCTGGTTGAGAACTATCTTGTTGAATTAAGACAAAGTGTGATTATACAATTTTGCGTTAGGAGCTACTTAGGACAGAAAATTTGTAATTAAGTCCTTGCATTCATTTAGTTGCATTAGTTCATGCATATTTAAAAAAAATTCAAAATCCAAAAAAAATGTACATTCTCCTTAACTTAGTTTTTTAAATCTTTTCGTTTGAAATTTTTCAATCAAAATCAAAAATTCAAAAAAAGAAAATTAGTTAGTTGTTTTTTTAGAAAAAAAATCCAAAAGAATATAAAATCTTTTCAAAAACGAAAAAACATATAAAAAAAGTCAAAATTTCCTTCTGAAAAATAAATTCCTTTTGGTAAATAGTTTTCCTTGATAAAAAATCCAAAAAAAAGAAACAGAAAAACTTTTGAAAATGTCTGAATTTCCCTACCCACCCGAATTTTACGATAGTTGTGAAAATCAATATAATCCATATAATTTCACATCAAATTCTTATGGATATTTTAGTAACAACTATTGTATAAATAATGTGGATCTTGAAGAACAAAATTCTCAAAATAGTGAGCAACCCGTAACTCTTGAAATGAGTATTGAAACTATTTCGTCTTTACTTGAACTTTCTACACAAAATGATCAAAGGATAAATGATTTGTGTAATTCATATTTGTGCAATAACTCACGTCAAAGTTTTCAAAATAATCAAAATTTGAATTCTCTTCAAAATCCAAACGAGTTTGATTATAACCCATGCCAATTTAATTTCTAACTTCAAAATGAATTTCAAAATCAAAATGAAAATGGAAACAACTGTTTAAATGATTTTGGCAATGGGAGTTGTTTCAATGATGGTGAAAATTTTTACTCTCAACAACTTCAAATTGAAAATTCTCAAGTTAATAATTATAAATTTGATTTTGTTGAGCAAATGGAAGAAATTCGCAAAGATCACATGGATTTGTTGTTTGAAACATATATGAAACAATATGAGAAACAAAATTAACTCCCAACGTGTGACAAGTCAAATGATAATCCACCTTTTACCAATTGACAATTTTCAAATCACAACTTTTGAAATTGAAAATGACAATCTTAATGAAGTTGCTGAAAATGCTGTAATTGAGTTGGATTTCAATTCTTTTGAGAGTGTGGAGCCAAATTTAAAATTCGATTTTCCTTATTCCGATTTTGAAAAATTGAATGCAACAACTTTGAATTTTGAACTTGATGTATGCAATGAAGTTATGAATAATTCAACAATGGAAGATGAATTTAGTGAGCACAAATTCTTTGGACTTTTCGAAGATGAGTTGTTGAATTCTAATGAGGTAAATTTAAATCACAATTTTGATTTTGAAATCAATAATTCTGAAGGAATTTTCAATGATAAGTTTGAATTTCAATTTGGTGAAAATAAATTTGAACTTCAATCACTTGTTCTATACACCCCAAAAATCATTGACAATAAAATAAATCATACGATTTTAATAAAACCATATTCGTTTTTCCAAATCAACATCCAACTTTGAAATCTTTTATGGTTTGGTTTTATGTGCTTAAGCTATGTCTCTCTTACTTGACGAGACAAAGGAATTTGGTCTTTGGATGACCGTTTCATATACTTTTCAACGATATATTGTATGATGTCGTGTAAATAATAATCGTTTCATGTAAATATAGGTCACATTTTTATATTTATATTTTTTGATTTTTCTCCTTTCACTTTGCTTGACTGTGGGGACATAGTCAAAATCAAGTGTGGGGGAGTCTCATCATCGTTTTTTATTTTTCATGGTTTATTTTTTGCATTTTCATTCCAAAACCAAAAAACAAAAAAAAACCAAAAACAAAAAAAATCCCCAAAAATAATTTGCTTTTTAGCATTTTGATTTATTTTTGAAGAAACACTAATAGGGTAAGTATAGGATTTTGGTTATTAAATTGAAATTTTTGATAATTTATTAGTCTTAACAAAAATAAAAATAAAGTTTGATTACAAGTAACAATGTTTAACTAGTATATAGGAAGATTCATAGTGATAATTATGAAGTACATCCTAATTGAAATCTTTATTTAATAAGTAGTTGATTTAAAGTAAAGATGATAACGTTTTAAATCTTCTTAATTTAAGTGATGCTAAGATGATATTGTAAAACTCTCTCTAAAAAAACAAAAGAATAGAAAAAAATAGAAAGAAAAAAACATATATATATATAATATGTATATATATATAACATAAAAAATATATGGTTTTTATAAAAATAAGAAACACCTAGAGCCATGTGTTCACACGCAAGTGTGTACACTCGCCATGCTCTGTACCCTTCTCACGTAAGCCCGAGAGGCAATGCATGATCGGTATATCTGGCCTCAGTTTATCCAAGTTAGGTGTATGTATATAAAAATCCTTTTATTAATAATACTTACAGTCGATAGGTATACACACTTGTGTGTTCACTCGTCATGCTCTGTATTCCCCCAACGTAAGCCCGCAAGGCAGTGTATGGGTAGTATATCCGGCCTTAGTTTATCTGAGTTAGGCATATGTAAATTTGTTAACATTAATAAAATTTTCAAATAAAGAGAGAGTAAGCAATTGAAATCCAAGCACTATTTTGACATGTTTGATTTGACTTGTTATTGAAAAGAAATAAAAATACCACTTTGAAAAACATTTGACAATCAACTAAGGATCCATTTCATAGTTGCACTGTGTTATCAACCGAAATAACCGGCCAAACTAGAGTCTAATGTGATGATAACTTAATTTTTACTGGAAATTTTGACAAATAGAAGGACTTAAATTTCATGACGATGACCAGAAATTATATTTAACTTATTCATGTTGTTTCCTGGAGATTTGACCAGGCAACTGAGTGCTCGACATTGGATAGTACTCGGCTTCCAGGACTACTCGGCATTCAGTAGAACTCGGCTTCCAGGAGTACTCGGCTTCCATGAGTACTCGGCATTCGGAAGCACTCGGCATCCAGGGGCACTCGGCATACAGGAACATTCGGCATCCAGGAGTACTCGGCATTGGGGAGTACTCGGCATCTAGGAGTACTCGGCGTTCAGGAACGCTCGGCATCTTGGAGTACTCGGCATCTAGGAGTACTCGGCAATCAGGAACGCTCGGCATCTTGGAGTACTCGGCTAAAGGCAACGTCCGGCCATAACTATCGTTCGGCTAAAGCATCGTTCGTCCAGAGACAACGATCAGCTAAAGGCTAACATTCGGCCAGGGACATCGTTCAGCCAGAGGCATTGTTTGGTTAAAGCTATCGTTCGGCCAGAGGCATGTTCGGCTTCGACTGACATTCATTCCACTCTTCCCACGCAGTAGGCATATCGTTCGGCACTGAAAGGGTGGTTCGGCATCATTGTGTTTGGCCTGTATCGTTCGGCATATGGCGACCACCGTATATGGGCCAGAGTGTTCGGCTGCCGAGCCCACCTGGGAAGTTCAATCCATCTTTGTCTATAAATAGAGGGGCAGGGGCACAGTGAAGAGGACCCTTTTTTGGGAGAACACTGGGGAGACTCTTCCATTTTTCAGATCCATCTTCTTTACTTAGGAACTTCATTCAAGCATTTGATCTACGAATTGTATTTGTAATCAATCATTAAGGAGATCAATAAAGTTTAACCTCAAAGTGGACGTAGGCAATTACGCTGAACCACTATAAATTTGGTGTTCTTACTTTCTGCATTTAGATTAGCATTGTCTTCTCTGTTTAATTTACCTTCATCACTTATTTCTCTACATAATCTTTCTCTACGAGGTTAGTGACCAATTTTGGTGCTAACACTTTGGTGCTTTCACTGAGAATTGAATTCTCAGACCTTAAGAATCTGCTTTGAAGCTACTGGATTGAACAAATCCCCCAAAGAAGATCCAACTCATTGATAGGACATCCGTTGATTCTACTCAGAGTTCCAACCAATAACTCTACAATGGCGAGACCAAGTACCAGGTCAGCTTCCCATAATGCGGATGCCCATGAAACTGCTAGCGTACAACAAGCAGGACCTAGCAATCAACCAGCGATTCTAGGTGTAGGAATTGCCACCCAGGACCAAACACCAGTTGTCACCAGAATAGAGTTCAACGACTTGATGAGAGAACTCAGGGAAAGCATGAGACAACTAGGAGAGCAGATGCAAGCTAACGCCAACCTGATGGCACAACTCACTCAACAGCAGCAATAGAATGCAGGGGCCAATCCCGCCCCCCATTCCTCATTCGACAGCTCAACTTCCTCTGATGAACCTCCCAGGCGCAGGCACCGTAAGACTGAAGCTGCGCGGACGGGTGCTGCTGTTCAAACAGCTGGAAACCGTGACCAAGTCGAAGCTGGAAACTTAGGAACTGGAGTACAGATGGAGGCTGGAGGCCTAGACCATCAAAACGCTAATGATGTCGAACCTCAAGACGCACGATTGACAGATCGCCAGGAGAGGAGGCATCAACATGGACAGTCACGTAGAACGGACTCTAACCTTCCACCTTCCATACAGACACCAGACCTGACATCCATGGTCAGGCAATTGATGAAAGAAAATCAGGGCTTGTCGAATGACGATTGGGGAGTATCAAGGAGTCACACTCCGTTCACAGATGTTGTGTTACAGGCGGCGTACCCCAGAAAGTTTAGTATGCCAACTATCCCTGCGTATGAGGGAAAGACTGACCCCAGACAGCATGTCATGAGGTACGAATGGATGATGGATTCATCTAGAGCAAATGATGCCACCAAGTGTAGATGCTTTCCAATTACTCTATCTGAGATCGCTACTATATGGTTTACCCGACTTCCTCCGCGGTCTGTATCCAATTTCGAGGAGTTGGCAAAGAAGTTTATTGAGCAGTTCAGGATACACACTACTCGTCCAAAGGACGTAATGTCTCTGTCAAGTGTAATCTAAAGTCCTGGGGAGTCATTGAAGGAATATTTACAAAGGTTCCATTTTGCGCAACTGAAGTCAGTAATCCTAACGATCATGCAATCCTAATGGCTGTGATGAGAGGTGTGGATCCGGATTCTGAGTTTGGAGACTGGTTGGTAGGAAAACCTCCGACTACGCTAGAGCGTTTCTACTCAAAGGCACACCAGTTCATAAGGAGAGAGGAAGCTAGGTGGGTAAGACGAGATAAGGCACCAGGACCTGTCCAAGAGTCCATGAAAAGCAACGTTGCTGTGAAACAGTCCGGGGACAACTCGGGAAAGGTCCAAGTCAATGTCCAGAATAAGTCTGGGCAGCCTAAGGAGTCCGAAGGAAGAAATCAAGGGAAAAAGAGAGAAGCGGGGAAGTGGAAATCGAGAATTCCAAGCTACAACGAGTATACCCCGCTGAATGCGTCTCTTGAGAACATTTACCTATCAACCTGCAATGCCTTTCAGTACAGAAAGCCACGTCCAAAAGAATCAACCGAGGAACAGAAACGGACCGGGAAATATTGCCGCTTCCACGAGACTTATGGGCACAATACGGAAGAGTGCAGACACCTGCACGACGCTATCGAGAAGTTGATTAGGCAAAAGAAGTTGCAAGAATTTGTGAAGGATCCACAGGAAGGAGGATAGGGAACGTCCAACCCAGGTGTGCACCGGCTCCGCGTCATCCCGAGGAGCCTGCCCGAACTGTGGGTAGACTAGTCATAAATACAATCATCGGCGGACCTCACCCCGTGGATAAGAATTGGCAAGAGATGGAGCGGTACGCAAGTTCCCTGAAGCATGCAGATTTTGAGTGCTGTTCGAACATGGAGGATGGGACCCCTGCTAAGCAGCAGCGCGTAATGACAGACGATATAGTGTTCAGGAACAGAGATGCTGACCAAGTAGAGGCTCCAACCATCGACCCGATGGTCATATCTGCGACGATCGGACCGGCCTATGTCAAAAGAATTCTGATTGATTGTGGAAGTTCTGTCAACATCATCTTCAAGAAGGCTTATGACCAAATGAAGATGGAAACCAAGGACTTCAAACCATCCAAAGCTCGTATACACGGCTTTAATGGCGCAGCGACCGATGCAGTGGGGTATGTTGAGTTACTAGTTGAACTAGGACAAGGCGAGCGTCGGAGGGTGCAAATCCTACCCTTCGTAGTTTTGGATGTGGATTCTCCGTATAATGTTTTCTTGGGCCGACCGGCCCTGGCTGAGTTTAGGGCAGCATTAGCCCCGTGGTGCTTAACTTTGAAGTTCCCAACTGACAAAGGGGTAGGTATTGTTCATGGCGACCAAGCAGCTGGTCGTTCCTGTTATGTGGCTGAGCTCCGGGAGGCCCATCGGAGGGAGAAAGGAAAGGTTGCGGACAATCCCGTCCGCATCCTTAACATGGATAATTGACAAGTAGTGCCCGAGCCCTGGCTCGGGCATAATTCTCGGATCTTCAGAGACATAGATCAGAGAGACAACGATGAGAAACCCAGGGAAGATAAGGCAGCGCCGGCTGAATTAACGATTGACATTTCAGTCAGCCGAAACGACCCTTCGCGAATTCTGAAGATCGGATCACAGCTTGGCCCCGCAATGACTGAAGACCTTAGTGACTTCCTCCGGGCGAATCTTGATGTTTTCGCCTGGACGCATTCTGATATGTGTGGGATTTCTCCCGCCATCACGAGTCATATGTTGAACATAGACCCAAAATACATCCCGGTTAAACAGAAGAGGAGAGGAATGGACCCGGAGAGGTCCGTTGCTCTCAGAGAGGAGATGGACAAACTCAAAGCCAATGGGTTCGTCCGCAACGCCCTCTATCCTGAATGGGTATCCAACCCCGTGCTGGTAAAAAAGGCGAATGGGAAATGGAAAACTTGCGTAGATTATTCCGACTTGAACAAAGCATGCCCCAAGGACAGTTTCCCGTTACCTAGGATCGATCAGTTGGTCGACTCCACCGCAGGACATGAGCTATTATCATTTATGGATGCATACTCGGGATACAACCAAATCCCGATACATATTCCGGACCAAGAACACACCAGCTTCATTACAGATGTCGGGCTATATTGCTATGTAGTAATGCCCTTCGGACTAAAGAACGCAGGAGCGACTTATCAGCGTTTGGTGAATCGAATGTTCAAGAACCAGCTTGGTAGGACGATGGAAGTCTATGTGGATGACATGCCCGTGAAGTCACGACAGTCAAACGACCACATTCGGGACTTGGCTGAAATTTTCGACATACTCAGGTATTACGGGATGAAGATCAACCCTCTGAAGTGTTCCTTCGGCGTTGCGTCGGGAAATTTTTTGGGATTCATCGTCAACGCAAGGGGAATTGAAGCTAACCCAGAAAAGATCCAAGCTATTCGAGATGTGCAAGTGCCCAGACTATAAAGCAAGTACAGAGCCTGAATGGAAAAGTAGTTGCGCTAAGTCGATTCATATCCAGGGCAACCGACAAGTGCATCCCTTTCTTTGATATAATAAAGAAAGGCAAGAGGAATTTCGAATGGACGTCTAGTTATGAGGAAGCATTCCGGGATCTGGTGAGGCATCTGGAGAGCCCACCGGTGCTGTCAAAACCAGTAGTCCACGAGATGTTGTACGTATACTTGGCTGTATCCCCGCATGCGATAAGTGCGGCTTTAGTTCGCGAGGAGGACCGGATCCAGAAGCCGGTGTATTATGTTAGCAAGCGCTTAACGGGGGCAGAAAGAAATTACCCTAAAATTGAGAAATTGGCCTATTGCTTGGTGATTGCATCACGTAAGCTACGCCCGTATTTTCAAGCACACTCAATCAGTGTTTATACCGATCAACCCTTGCGGCAGGTACTCCAACGACCAGAAACTTCTGGAAGATTGCTAAAATGGAACATCGAGTTGAGCCAGTTCGATATTGCCTACTTACCACGGAGAGCCATACGAGGGCAAGCATTAGCAGATTTCATCGCTGAGTTTACCATACCCATAGAACCAGATAATCATGACGTCATTCCCCACGTTCGATGGAAATTATACACTGATGGGGCATCAAACGACCGTTGCTCCGGCGCGGGTGTAGTTCTTATAACTCCGGAGAATCGATCGATCTGTTATGCTTTGAAGCTTGATTTCCGAGCTACAAATAACAAAGCAGAATATGAAGCACTGATTGCTGGCTTGAAACTCATCGGGGAACTCGGGATCAAATCAGTTGAAATCTTTTGTGACTCACAGTTGGTGGTTTACCAAGTGCGGGGAGATTATCAAGCAAAGGGACGAAAGCTTGCTCCGTACCTTGTTCAGGTCCAAGAACTACTGTCGAATCTTGAGCATTATGACATTTCGCATGTCCCGCGCGAACAGAATAAAGAAGCCGACTTGTTGGCTAAGTTTGCGAGCACAGGCGATGCGCAGCAAATAGGATTGTATCCCGTTGAGGCCTTGCATGCCCCGAGCATAGACGAGATGAAAGTTGATTGTGTATTGGAAATGGAAATCGAGAAGGAATCGTGGATAACCCCATTCAAACTGTACCTGACGACCGGGACTTTACCAGAAAAAAGGAGCGAAAGACTGCAGGTCCTTCGAAAGGCCGCGCGATACGTGATGCAGGATGGATTAATGTATCGAAAAGGGTTCTCAGTCCCATTATTACGGTGCATCGCTCGTGACGAGACAAAGCGGGTCTTAAGAGAGGTTCACGAAGGGGAATGCGGCGACCATACTAGGGGGCAAACGTTAGCAAAAAAGATCCTCCGCTATGGATATTACTGGCCGACCGCAAATCGGGATGCCGCAGACTACGCAAGGAAATGTGACAAGTGTCAAAGATATGCGAAAATCCCGAGGACTCCATCAACTGAACTCACACAAATGGTTAGTCCCTGGCCATTTGCGAACTGGGGAATCGATATAATCGTCTCTTTGCCTATATCCAAAGGGGGTGAGAAATACGTGATAGTTGCAGTCGACTATTTCACAAAATGGGCTGAGGCAGAACCTTTAGCCATGATCACCTCTAAGAAGGTCATTAATTTCGTTGTACGAAACATTATATGCCGCTTTGGCCTCCCTCGCACCATCATTACGGACAACGGGACGCAGTATGAAAACAGAGAGTTCAAAGAGTTCTGTATAAAGTATGGCATTGATAAGAAGTTCGCCGCCGTTGCACACCCAAAAGCTAACGGACAAGTCGAGGCCGTTAACAAAATAATCAAGTCCATACTGAAGAAGCGTTTGGAGAAGGTTTGAGGCAAGTGGGTAGATGAACTTCCGACAGCGCTATGGGCTTATAGAACTACCCACAAGTCCACGACCGGCCACACACCATTCGCCTTGGCGTACGGCTCGGAAGCCGTTATACCCGTGGAACTTGAAGTTCCATCACACCGAGTGACATATTATGATCCCAAGACGAACCAGGACCTCTTGTTGGAATCGCTAGACTACATCGATGAAAAGCGTGAAGAGGCCGAATTAAGGGCGGCAGCGCATAGACACCGAGTCAAGCGTTACTGCGACGGCAGAGTCCGTCCAAGGACTTTTGATGTGGGTGATCTCGTTCTGAAACGAGATTTTCCGGTACCATCACGTATGAATCCCAGCTGGGAAGGTCCATACATCATTGAACGGAAGCTTGGAGAGGGAACATTCAAGCTAGCGACCGTCGATGGCACGACACTCCCCCGAGCGTGGAACAGTGAACATTTGCGGCATTATTACATTTAGCATGTTTTCTTTCTTGTTTTAGGCACTGTTATTTCCTGTATGTTTCCGTTCAGTCGTAACTTAGTTTCTTTTTAACTATGTAATCAAGCAGTTTAGTTTTTTTTCATTAATAAAGGCTTGAAGCCGTATTTTCCGCGAATCACTAATGTTTCTATATCTCATAATCGGATAACGAACTACATTATCCTATACGATGTACAGACTCGTATAAATGATTTCAAATCTCCGAATCCCCAGAGCGCGGACCGGAGTACTCTAAGTCCCCAGAGCGCGGACTAGAGTATAAACGATTTCAAATCTCTGAATCCCCAGAGCGCGGAACGGAGTACTCTAAGTCCCCAGAGCGTGGACCAGAGTATAAACGATTTCAAATCTCCGAATCCCCAGAGCGCGGACCGGAGTACTCTAAGTCCCAGAGTGCGGACTAGAGTATAAACGATTTCAAATCTCCGAATCCCCAGAGCGCGGACTGGAGTACTCTAAGTCCCCAGAGCACGGACTAGAGTATAAACGATTTCAAATCTCCGAATCCCCAGAGCGCTGACCGGAGTACTCTAAGTCCCTAGAGTGCGAACTAGAGTATAAACGATTTCAAATCTCCGAATCCCCAGAGCGCGGACCGGAGTACTCTAAGTCCCCAGAGCGCGGACTAGAGTATAAACGATTTCAAACCTCCGAATCCCCAGAGCGCGGACCGGAGTACTCTAAGTCCCCAGAGCGCGGACTAGAGTGTAAATGATGCAAACCTCTGAATCCCCTGAACGTGGATCAACTTACTCTAAATCTCTGGAGCGCAGATTTGGAAAAAAGTCCAAGTACTCAAGAAATGTGGAGCAAGAAGTATGCCACGTCCGGAAATGTTTGAACAACACGAGAATGGACTGAGAAATAATGCAACTCATAAGAACTTGAGTTATGACCACAGTTAGTCAGCAAACCGAAGAAAAGCAAGAGAATCATCCAAGCAAAAAAGAAACCGAACTTCATTCAATAGTTCAAAATGGGGTTATACAGTTACTCCTCCAAAACTTGGAGTCAAAAACCTATCTATACAAACTATAGAGACAAAAGATAAAAGTAATTACAAGACTTAAGCAAGGAACTCGTTGAACGAGTGTAGCAATTATTTCTTCGGTTTCTTCTTGTTGTCTTCTTCTTCTTGTCTTCTTTTGTTTTTTCCGATGACTCCTCTCCCTCACGCTTTTTCTTGGATTTCTTGCTCACTAAAGAAGCGGAGTCAGGAGTAGGAGACGGAACATCCAGTGGTTTGGACCTGCCCGGGAGAATGATTATCAGAGGTCTGTTCCGCGGGTCGGTAAGTTCCAGTATTTCAGGCTCAACTTTGACCTCGACCTTTTTCTTCTCCTCTTCGGCGAGGCGTTCCTTCATGCTCATCTTTGAGGTATGCTCAGAGGCGCCGGTGATTTCGATTTCATCACTCCCTTCGGCAGAAGACGAAGTGTCAAGCTTATCATCAGCTAACGCCCCGATCACTTGAGCGTCAGGTCCAGGAATTACTCCCGCATGAGCAACATCGCTTGTTTTCTCCGCCTCCTCCTTGACGTCATTGCTCCTCGAAGTCAGTTCGGGGTCAGAGCAGCCTGCATGAAAACATAGAGAATGAGCGTTAGAACGAATAACCACTGCTGGAAAATGACAAGATCTTTCAACTTCTAGAAAAGAAGATTTTCCTACCGGGTTCTGGTTGGCTATCGGTTGCGCGTGGGGTTTCACCCTCCAGAATAGGAGATAGCACATGAGCGCCAAGCCCGGGATCTTCAGGATCATAGCCGGCGTGCTGTTCGAATGGGTCAAGTGTCGGCCGACCGGTCGGTTGAGCAGCGGGAGGAGCAGCAATATGAGGAGCCATAGTCTCAGCCCCAGACGGGCCAGCTTCATCACTTTTCTCTTTTGGAAGGGGAGAGCCTTTGCTGTAAAGCGCCAAAGCTGCGGATAAATCCGCTGGCTCATTCCCCCTAAGAAACTCCTTCACCAAGGCATCCTCGTCGACCTCTTCAGAGCCCGACTCGATTTTCCTAATCTTCACTAAGGTTTCCCAGGCCTCAGCTAGGGATTCAAGATAGCCCTCGCCTAAGAATGTTAAGTCACGATGCATAAGGACGCGGGCTCCATACTCAGCAATCAATGGGTCAAACATGCATTTGACCTCTTCCCTGCCGGCTTCTGCAGCCGCCTCGAGGCGAGAGTCCATCTCCTCCGCAGCTTTTCTTTTGCCCTCCTCACGAGCTTCGCCCTTCATTTTTTCAACCCCAGCAAGTTCGTCATCGAGCTTCGTTTTCAGGAGCTGAGTAGAAACGATTTCATCACAGTATCATTGTGATTCTTCTTGAGCGGCTACCTTGTCCTCTTTCTCCTTAGAGAGTAATTCTTTCAGCTCTCTGACTTGTATGACGAGCGCGTCCCTTTCTTTTTGGACAGAATCTTTTTCTAGGGCAAGGGCACCGCTACGATGGACTGCTTCATCAAGTTCCTTCTTGTGAGCCATCTCTAAACGAGTAACTGCCTCAGCAGTATCTTTTGCGCTTTGTTCAGCGGCTTCCAGCTTCGACTTATATGAAGAAAGCTCTTCGTCTTGATGCTTGATGATGTTCTTGTCACAGCCGGCCTCCAATTTCAGACGATCAATCTCATATTGTCGTTCAATGAACACCTCCAAGATCTTTTCAACCAAGTGTACAAACGCGTCATGTTGAACATAGACGTCGTTATTACAGGCAATGACACACTGCTTCACGTGCCCAGGGATATGATGAATAGCCGGGAGGAATTTCAGACCGTCGAAGCAAATTTTTGGAAACTTGACCTTAAGATCGACCATCTTTTCCGCTATAGTTGGATCAACCGTGGGAGTAGGGGGAGGAGGCTTTGGAAGTTCCGCTCTTTTTCATTGCTCCCGAATTTGCCTTGTACTCGACGAACCGGAGTGTTGTTCTCGGGGAGCATCAGGTCGGTACCCCTTCTGTAAGGACTTCTCTCTATCCGGCTCAGTTGGAGGAAGAGGATCACAGGACTGTGAAGATTGGGAATATGCCTTCTTACGATAAGACGAATCGCGGGGACGGTTGTCTCTATCTTCATAATCATCTCTGTCCCTGCGTCTGCCCGAACCTGAATCCCGTCCGGAATGATGAAATATGGAAGAGCCGTGAAGGCGATCGAATCCGTGAGAGCGCCCCATGTCACCTACAAAGAATAGAGATAACAACGAGTTAAGAAAGATCCGGGAAACAAGAAAAAACTTGAAGTGTATGATGGAATGCGTATGTGCGTGTGTGTCCTAGTGTTCCCCCCGACGGACCAGTTCTTTTGTCTTTACTAATCGGAGTATTGTCTCCTTGGACTGGGAGTTGAACTCCCGCATTGCCTCTAGCGGGCGAAGAAAACTTGAGGGCTTCAGGATCGTCAAACCCGTAATTAAGTATATCATCGGGGATAGAGAGATTCGACAAACCCCTTAGAGAACTCTCCAGGTGCTGCGTGGAAGCCTCTTTCTTTGGCGGGATAGGCATAACTTTTGAAGTGCCTCCAACTTTCTCCTTCCGAATCTTGTATTTTAACCTCTTCTTTCCCTTCGAATGGGAGGATGACATTTCAATGTCATGAACTTCGACCGCCGGATTTGTAACGACCCTGAATTTTAAACAATTTAAATTGAAAAGATTTAATTAATTTTAAATATTTGAACGATGATTTGGCTTGAATTTCAAATTATCAGAATGAATTGGCAATTTAATTTTTGAATTTAATCTATTGAAAGTTGAATAAAATTTGAATCTTCAATTTTAAGCCGGTTAAAAATAATTTAAAGGCTTAGAAAATTCATATTGATAATACTGAAGATAATAGAAGCTTCAGAATTGAATTTGAAAGCGATTTGTTCAGTTTTGAAATTGTATCGTTTGAAATCGAATTTAAAAATAGTCTTCCGAGACACAGTCTCGGAATTTGACGAAACCAACTCCAGTGGGTCCGTAATATTGAATTATTACTGGATTTCAAATTTTCGTATTTATCGGAATTGTTTTATGAACATACGGCGTATAAACGCGTATAAAATTTAATTGAATTCAATTTGAATTTCTGTAACAACTGGGGTTTTGTCCAAAATTTATAATCATCAATAAACGATTAAAGTTGACAGATATTTGCTGTTTATTGTTGAAATTTTTATAACTATAAAATCTTCGTCAATTAACGATTTAATATCGAATTGTTAATTTCTGTTAGAATTTGGAATTTGTAAATCGATTGAAATTCTTTATTTAAATTTTTATTTGTATAAAATGAATATATACACATAGTTTAAATTTAGCAACATGATTAAACAAAACAAAGTAAGGAAAATATTTACAAAAACAAAATTAGATTTAAAAAGAAAAAAATAAAAAAATAAAACCCATACCCTATATCATTCAGCCCATACCCTAAAGCCATACCCCCCACGATTTTCCCTCATCCTTATTTCTCTGATAAAACGACATCCCCATCCCCTCTCATTCATTTGTATACCCAAACGAATCATACGAACAAGGAGAGAAAAAAAAATGGCGACGGGATGAAAATTTGGGGCTTCGTTCAAAATCAATGATTTCGACATTCACTTCGATTGCTCGACTTCTAGAACTCGAAGGCGCCGGCTTCGTTTTCCTCTTCGCTCGTCTCCAACTAGGGTTTCCGTTCGATTCTGCTTTGCTTGGCTTCGGCTTCGTTCAATTCAAGGGCGACCGCTTCCTTGCTCGTTCCTCCAATCTGCGACTCGTCGAACAAAGGTGAGTGACCCCCTTCACTCACATCTAGTTTAAACTTTTTGTTTTGTTCGATTCGAACTCGCGATTTCGTGATTCTTTTGACTTGTTATGATTTGGCTAATGTTGACTTCGGTCGCTTCGATTTTGGTTCTGGCTTTGCCTCATTGCTTCATCCATTCACTATGGTGCATTTGGCATTTGTCATGCTGGATCACTGTCTGCATTCATTTCAAATGTTGTTGATATTAGTTGTTTCGTTTGTCAATCCATACCATTGCTGTAATTGCTATACTGTGTCCATTTGAGTAGCATTTCTTTGATCTTTGGTCCCTGTAGTGTTGACATTGTAATTATGTTGAGTCAGTTGCCAATGTATGTCTTGATGCATTTGAACTGTTGTTCATTTGAATTTTCTTTGTTGACCAGTCTGGTTTCACCTGTGTATAGTCTCGAGTTGCACACTGTAAACTTTGTTGTTCCCTTGGTTGCACTTTGGGTATCACTGATGCTCATCTGTAGTTGGTCTTGTTGCAGTTGACCATCATGTATATTTGCCTTCCACACCGTTGCACATGTGTAGTTTGTAGTAGCACTGTTGTTGTAGTTAGGTTGTGACATTGGACTTGAATCTACATACATGTTTGTCCATTTTATAGTTGAACCTGAACTTGTCCTCTGATAGTTCATACATTCTCCAGTCTGATTTGAAGTGGTCTCCACTACATCCACTTGGTCATTGCTCCATGCATTGTTGACCTATTCGAATTCTTGGGCAATCGTGGCTTTTATTTGTAATAATTCGAATATGCCTAAGGTATTATTTCGACCTCAGGTCATTTGACTTTAGTTGTTTTTGCCTTGAGTTGAACCCGTGTGTTAATTGGAACTTGGGTTTGACCTTGCTTTGAGTTAGTAGCAGTGCAGCACTTGCCTCCCTTGTTAATTCGTTTTACAGACTTGCTTGACCTTGGTTTGGGTTCTGCATTTTTGAGATGCAGTTTCCTTCACTATTGTATCTTTGGGAGTTTGACATGTCTGCATCCATGTTGAAGCTTTGCATATACTTGAGTCTTCTTTAATATGAAGTGGTCTTCATTTTAAAGTCTGTTGCATCTATCCTTGTTCATCAGTTAGTGTTTCTGTAGCATACTTGACTGTGATATTTCTTAAATCACTGACTGGTTCATCTTGTTGTCGTGGCCTAGTCCTTGTCCACTGTTGCATTATATTGCACCTATAATTGTTGTTGCTTTTGTACAATTGAGTTTGTCACTATGGTCTCTTTGACCTGGTGCCTGTAGTGTTGTTGTAGCTGTTGTGTCTGCACTGGTGACACATTGGTTATACTTGTGACATTGAACTTGAATTTGTATCCATGTTTATCCATTTTGTAGTTGAGCTTGAACTTGGTTGAGTTTGTTCATTGGCCTTGTTGCATACCCATTCCATGTTTGTACTGTGTACATGCTTCACTATTGTGTTTGCATTGTCGTATCTCACTGTGTTCATGTGAATTGATACTCTAGTCTTGATTCACTTTTGCTCTCTTGTAGCTGTTGTCTGCATTTGTTTATGATGGGTTCTTGATATTGTTCGATTTGACTTTGGCTTGTCAATTATTTACGCGGCTGGTATTGGCACTTGATATTTTTGGCTGTGAGTTGAGTTGATGCTTTGGTTTCGACTCGATTCGTTTTATGATTCGTGTATATGTTTATTTCATCCCTGTACTTCATGTACATGCAACCATTTTGTCGTCTGCATTGTCTATTTGTATTTGCAAGCTTTGGTTTCATTTACAGGTGCATGTCTTCACATGTAGTTAAACTCATCTATGTATAGTGTAGTCTGGTTTCATATATATATACTACACTGTGTACATTTTCCTATGCACATCGATTTTTCATGTCTCCTTGAATCACTTATTTCGAGACAATTCTAGTTGCATTGTGATCATTGTAGTCTGCACTTGCATAGTTGGTTCCATAATCCACATGTTTGACCCTTGATCATTTTATACATGAGTCTGTAGCTTGCAGTTTCATTTGATCTTCATGTATGTAGTTTGAGTCTGGTTCTTCGAGTTTGAATACTGTCTGCATTGTTGTGGTGCACTAACTATGTATATTGCTGGTTTGTGGTTTGGTGTCTCACTTCCATTTTGAGTTTGCATATGGTCAGTGAGTTTCATTTGTGGACATTGTCGAGTCTAGTTGTATATGCATTGTATCACTGGATGGCATCAAGTCTGATCTACAGTTGCCACCATTTGTTACTTTGATTCTGGGGTGTCATTGTCTTCTTTCTGCACTTGTATTCATGTTGCAGTATGTTTATGTGATGTTGCCTCTGTGTATTTGTAGCAGTTGCATGTTGCACCTTTATCTATGCACACGAGTTGGCGGGGCAGTGCACACGGGTACGAATGCACACGTGTGTACGGCAGCCAATCGAACTCTGATGGTTTTAAAGTGACAATTTCAATTGTTTTAAATTAATTTAGTCGATTTGATAAATTGTTTATTTATCTTTGTTGATGATTTAAATCTGCTGATTTATTGTTAAACACTGTTAAGTGTTATATTTTCGTTATCCGATTTCTTTGTTAAAAGAGTCGGATAGATGGGAATTATTGTGACTGTCGTCTATTTAAAGTATTACTGCCTATATGCACTCATAAACTGGTTTGAATTAGACTGACCTGTGTATTATTTTCTTTTGAATATAATACTCGGATCAGACCGAGTATTTTTACAGCTTGAAGATTTTCGTGCAGCGAAGTTAGAGAGAGAGAGAGTAAAGAATCATTTTTAGTTCAGAAGAAAATTGTATTTCAAATATTCCGCTGTATCAGTATAAAAAATTGTATAAACTCTGATGTATATAAAAAGATTTATAGTAATGTAATAAAGATTCATTTGTTTTAATTGATTGTTATTATCTGTGTTTCTGTGGCTGATTCTGTTTAAACCTTATAAACTAAATAACAATTCGTCTTTTTGAACGTTTCGAGTTGGTTTAATTACCGACTGGAGGAGGTCAAAAGGGGGAATGTTACAAGGTGGTATCAGAGCTTTGGTTTACACAAAGCTTAGTTTATGACGTTTAATATGAATAGTTACTAGAAACACTTTAAAAGGAAACGTTTTTCAAATCCAAACAAGTATAAAATTGTTTTTGAAAATAAAGATTTTTAACTTAAGAAAAGTTAAATTAAATTGAATTAGTATTAATAAATATATGGATTTGAAATTTAACTAAAGGTAAGTTAAATAAATTTAACTGGATTAAATAAATTATTGAGATGGAAATTTAAACATGAAAGATAAGTGATTATACAATATGAATTGGGAAGTTTAATTTAATAAGTTTAACTTATAAAATGAGAAAGTTTAAGTAAAACCAGTTTTTAAATGTTTGAACAGTTTTGTTAAGTAAAACAAAATCTGAATTTCGAATAGTGATATGAATTTGACTTTAGTAAAGTTAAATAAAATAGAATTTCAAATAGATTTGAGACGAACTTAAGTTGTATGGTGAAAATAAATGCAAGTGAAGATAAAATGAAACATGGCTTAAGTAATAGTGAATCAAATTGAATTTGATATAAAAAATGAATTGATAAAGTTATGTAATGAATATGAATTTGAGTTATATAAAGGAAATTCAACTTTAATTGTAAAAGTGAATTAGTGATTATGGTGAGTATAAAAATTCAATCAGAATTAGAATATAAACCAATTGAAATTAAGTATGTTGAACCAAATTGAATGTAAGCAAAGTGAATAAATTTGGTTAAGTTGAATGTGCTTTGGTTGCTAGTTGATTGTATGGGAATTCATTAAGTATTAATGAAACTGAATTAATGGAAATTGAAAGCTATGTAAATTGAATTCAAATTGAAAGATAAGTAAATTTAACTAGAATCAAATTTTATTTGAATTGAAAGTAAACTGACTTGAATATGAATTAGTGAATGTGAACTAATTGAATATGAATGAATGTTAGTAAAAATCCAATGTGAATGAATCAAATGCGATTAAATTGGAAATCAAGTCGATGAATGATTTATTAAAGAACTAGTAGATTATTTTGGGAAATGGAAAACTGATAAATTTATATAATAGTTTAAATTGGAATTTTTGAATTATTATAAACGTTTAAATAGAAGATTTGAAAAGATTGATATTATATTGGAATTATAAAATGATTTGTATAAGCGTTAAAAGTGAAATATTTAATGGATTTCATAAGTGAATGGGAATGTTGGAAATTACAGAATTAAAATTGTGAAGTTATAAAATGAATCGGAGTTGCGAAATAAAAGAATTTATAAGTAATTTACTTGTAAATTAAAATTCTGATATAAAACTGAGTTATAAAGGAATGGGTTAATAAAGAATTTTTTATGAATTGAAGTCTTTATAAATAGAAATAGAATTTATAAACGTTGTTTATAAATTCGAAACTGACTTATTTTGATAAGTAAATTCTTTATAGTTTGTTAAACGATGTATATTCACAATTTTGGACCGTGAATATGTTATTGAATAAAATGGACATGTTTGGGAAAGTGATATTTTAAAAGGAAGTTAATTTTTTTAAAAAGAAGTTTTCAAAGGCATTGAATATCGAAACCATAGATTTCAACATTCATTGTTGAAATAGACGTTTTCGAGATATAAGGAAATGGTGGACTATAACACTATTGTTATAGTAAATGATTTCCGAAAGGAATTGTTTTGTATAGTATTGGGATTTATACATCTATCTAAATTTCGAATCCCTATACTAGTGATTTTGAGTTGTCGTAACGATGTTTTACATAACATTCGTTTTGACTCAAATAAAAATGTGAAAGAGAATGATTTCCTTAAAATGATGAAATATATACTTAATTTTGATTAAAGTATATCGAATATTTTCAAATGTTGAAAATAAAATGGATTGTGAATTACTTATTTTTAAATAAGTATGGAAATGTTTTTCCAAAGATGAAATGTTGTGAATATATTCCGTAAGGAATAAATGATTTGAAATTCATTTTTGAAGTCGAAGTTGAAAAGTTAAATGAGAATTTGAACAATTTGTTCAATTTGAAATTTTTCAAAAAGATTGAATCGTTGAGTTAAAATTGAGTTTAACTTCGACATCAAAGACAATATAAGTTGAGCTTTGAATTTCAGATGATGATTTGGATTGTATGTCTAACATTGTGAATTGATGACATAGCGATTGATCTCTATTAAATATATATCTATTGGTGGCGGAGAATTTATTCTCTTAGCTTAACACCCTTCTCTGAGACGTACGAGCTCAGAGGTTATATATCGATAGACATCAATTCTGTGTTGAGAATTGACGATGTAAACGTGAAATCCAAATTGAATGTGAAAGTCGATAATGAATGGAATTATGAATATGAATTAGGTTTGAGATAACCTTAAATTTCCAAATCGACTTAGAGGAGAATTTTGAAATCCTCTATTTTTTTGTTATGAATATGAGATATGTAAGTTTTTAGAACTTATATATATATATGAATGCGGTAAATTTGAAACCGTTAGTTTAGAAAGACATTGTTATGGAAATCTTATGTATGTTTACATAGATGTTATATGTACGAAATGTGAAATGAAAGTACTACATATATGATATTATGTTTTCTAAACTGAGGATGTGGAAAAGTACCTTCCATTTATTATTAGAGAAGGTATTGGAACTCGTGAAGAGTGTCCATTTGAAATTCGTAGCTACGTAGAATTTACATTTAGTCAGAGTGACTATTTGAATCGGAAATCCTTCGTGATGAGATTAGATTTGATTGATGATTAGCGTAATTTGAGGGGCGAGATGCCCACAGTTACAAGCGATTCCACTGGGATAGTGGCGTAACCGCCGGGTAAACTGCAATCTAATGCCAGGCGAAATTTGAGGGGCGTGATGCCTACAGACACGAGCGATTCTACTGGGATAGTAGCGTAACCGCCGTGTGTACTGCAATCTATGGCGACAACCATGGCGAAATTTAAGAGATGTGAAATCTACAGCCACAAGCGACTCTACTGGGATAGTAGCGTAACCGCCGGGTGGAACTGTAATCCATGGGGGAACGTGCTTTCCATATCCATTTTTAAAAGAATTTTTAAAAGTATTTTCACTGGGAATTGAAGCAAGTATATTTAGTACTTGGAGATTTTTAGACCTGCGCCTGGCCAGCGTATGCCTAATGTCTGTGAGAACGAAGATGGACTTGTTAAATTTCGAGTTAGCAAGTATTTTCAAACTTTAAATAGCAAATCAATAGCTTGAAATTAAAATTAAAAAATTCCTACCTAATGAATTAAGGAAGAGGATCTTTGAAATGTTTTGAAAGTCCACAGCTTTGGAAGATATACATTATGCAAATCTCTAACGTGAAGAATTTTAAAGTCTAAAGACTTTTGTGTCTTGATTGTAGAACCCAATGAACAAAATTAGTGAGATTAAACAAATGGAATGAACTCTATATTTATTTATTTTTAATAAGTATTGAGCTTAGTATAAAAATTGACTAGAGTATAAATATTAATGAAATTTTAACAACCTTTCCTTTTCGTGGACGAAAAGTTTTTAAGGAGGGGAGTTTGTAACGACCCTGAATTTTAAACAATTTAAATTGAAAAGATTTAATTAATTTTAAATATTTGAACGATGATTTGGCTTGAATTTCAAATTATCAGAATGAATTGGCAATTTAATTTTTGAATTTAATCTATTGAAAGTTGAATAAAATTTGAATCTTCAATTTTAAGCCGGTTAAAAATAATTTAAAGGCTTAGAAAATTCATATTGATAATACTGAAGATAATAGAAGCTTCAGAATTGAATTTGAAAGCGATTTGTTCAGTTTTGAAATTGTATCGTTTGAAATCGAATTTAAAAATAGTCTTCCGAGACACAGTCTCGGAATTTGACGAAACCAACTCCAGTGGGTCCGTAATATTGAATTATTACTGGATTTCAAATTTTCGTATTTATCGGAATTGTTTTATGAACATACGGCGTATAAACGCGTATAAAATTTAATTGAATTCAATTTGAATTTCTGTAACAACTGGGGTTTTGTCCAAAATTTATAATCATCAATAAACGATTAAAGTTGACAGATATTTGCTGTTTATTGTTGAAATTTTTATAAATATAAAATCTTCGTCAATTAACGATTTAATATCGAATTGTTAATTTCTGTTAGAATTTGGAATTTGTAAATCGATTGAAATTCTTTATTTAAATTTTTATTTGTATAAAATGAATATATACACATAGTTTAAATTTAGCAACATGATTAAACAAAACAAAGTAAGGAAAATATTTACAAAAACAAAATTAGATTTAAAAAGAAAAAAATAAAAAAATAAAACCCATACCCTATATCATTCAGCCCATACCCTAAAGCCATACCCCCCATGTGATATCCCGGGATTTCAGGGAATTTAAAATGTGATAATCTTGTAAGTTAATTATTTAAAATTGGTAAAATTGTTATTTTCAAACAATTAAATAATGAGTTGTTTTTAAATATAAATATAAATAGATTTTTAATAGACTTATTATTTTCAAATTTAATAAGTGTTGTTAAAAATATATGTATATATGTGTATTTAAATTGATTTTAGATAGAATAATTATTTAGTATTAATAATGTGCTTGTTAAAATTTAATATATATATATATTTATTTGAATTGATTTTTAATTTGGATTTTTAAATTGACTTTGAATTTGGATTTAAGAATTGAATTTAAAGAAATATATATATCTTAAAATAAAAATAATAACATAGTTTGGATTTAAATATATAAATAAGTTTTTATTTAAAATAAGATTTGTCTTATATTATTTTCCTTAAAGAGTTTTATTTATATAAATTAAGATAGTGTTTATTAAATAGTAATAAATACAAAAGTTTTATATTATCATTTAAAAATGGACTAAATATACTATATATGATTTTAGTTAAAATCTAATTGGTTTTTATTTTATTTTCTTTTAAAAGTTTTATTTTTATAAATTAAGAAAAGCATTTATAAAATAAGATATGTATTTATCTAATTAGGAAATAAATATAAAAAGCTTTTAAAATCATTTAAAAATATTTATGCATGTAGTATTACAAGTGTTAATCTATAAACCCCTTAAATAACATGTGTTAACATATTAATCAAAGTTGAGACAAGTGTCCTTTTATTTTCTTTTTCTTTAATCTTTAATAAATCCTAATTTAAACTTATATAAACCTCTATCTTTCTCTTCATTCTTTTTTCTATCTTTCTTTCTAAAAATATAAACAAAGAACTCAGCCTGTAAACTACTTCTTTAAACCAGAAGAATGATCGAGAATCAAACCTGAAGCATTTCCAAACTCTAGTTCAAAACTAAACCTGTAATTCATTTTCAAACCAAGAATCAAAAACACTGAAATCATTCCTCAAAACAAACTCTCAAACTCAAAGGCAAAAGCCTGTAGTCTAAAACCCTGTAACCAAAGTGCAAATCAAAGCTGCAATGTTTATTTTCCTGTAACCTCTTTATACCCAAAACCATTCTGTTATCAAAAGCCTGTTTTTTCAAAATCTGGAAATCAATGAAGTTGTCTGCAAGTTTCAAATGCAAACTGGATTTTCAAAGCATTCAGCAGCAATAAAGCTTCAACCTGCATTAATCAACATCTTAAAGCTTCCAACTTTCCAGTTTCAAAAAGGTCTAAACACTTTCTATTGCGAATTCAAGTTTTGAAGTTCCATCCAGTTTCAAGGTCTCTGCATTTTGGTTAAAAGGTGAGTAAACCTTTATTTTAAAACAGTTTCAAAATCTGAGAATAAACTTAAATGTTGTGATGAATGTTATAGTAATATGGTTGGCATATGATTTATCTGTGAATGCATGTTGGTATAATAAAATGCCTGCACTAAAATTAGTATCTATAAATATTTGTTGTTCTGTTATTTAAAGTAAGTAAATTATTTAAAAAAAATAGTTTGCTATGGATTTTTACTACCATGCATGAGTTGATATTGATTTGTATTATAGTTCTTTAGTTTGAATTTATATGAATCAGTATGTATATGTTGAGTGTACCTGTCTATGTATATATATATAAATATGCCTCTGTTTAGTAACAGGTTAACAAAATTTAAGAAAAAAATCAATATCTCAATTTGCAAGCAATTTTAAGTTATAATCTTTAAAGGAAAACTGTTAGAAATAGTTAGATTCAAGTTTTAAAAATAACTTTAATTAAAGTTAATTAGTAGAATTTCTGGAATCTAGAAATGTCAGTGATAATCAACATAAGGCAGAAAAATCGAATGATGTAATTTCGAGTTTTGATTATATAAACTGTTTCGAATTGAAAAATGTTGAATTTTAATAATCAAAACAAGATTTTTAAGTTTATGATTGTCGAGATATAGTGAGTTGAACGGAAATCACTTTTTCGTCGATTTCTGGCAATCGTGGAAGAAATGATCATCGAGATCATTGCTGGAGGAGGCTGGTGCGATAGGGATCCTATGAAAAATACTCGGTGGATTTATTGACCATCGTGGCGGCGGCACGACGTTGATTTAGGGTTTAAATCCAAGTTTTGGTCGATGGTAGATTTTGGGTTGCTGCGCCATCGTCAATGCATCAGAATCGACCGGTGGTGGGGGAATAGGTGCATGGTTGGTCGGTGAAGCGTAGATTTTGGGTTGCTGCGCCATCGTCAATGCATCAGAATCGACCGGTGGTGGGGGAATAGGTGCGTGGTTGGTCGGTGAAGCTATGGTAGGGATCGCGAAGGCTCTGGTGGTCGTGATTGTTGGGTCGAGGTGATTCTTGGACGATCGTTTTTGCTCCAGTGGGTTTGTGTGTACTCGATTTCGATCAGGGGCTTATGTTTGTGGATTGGTGGTCGGAGTGGGTTGCAGCGATGATGCGTGACGTGTCGGTGAAGTCGACGATGATCAGAGGTGGTCCAGTCGGCGTGCATCGTGCATGCGTGCACGTTTGTTTCAGGCGAAATGTTGAATTTGGGAAGAAGCAGTTGTACTCGGGTTTGGTCTCAAGAATTCGTGAGTGCGACTCGAAGAAATGAAGTAGGGGGAAGACTCGAGTGTGTTATCGGGTTTAACGCGGGTTGTCTTGGGTCTGGAATGTTTGAACATATCAGATTTTGAAATGCAATAAGTTCTGTTTTTCTAAGTTTATTTTGAAAAAAAATAATTTAAAATTTAATAGATTAAATGTAGAAACTGATTTAAAGGATAATGGTTTGTTTTTAATGATGTTTTAGATTTTTAATTAACTTGAAGATATTAAGTTATTGTACATAATGATGATAATATATTTTCTAGATTAATTAGATAAGTTTTTAAAGATAAAATGATTTTTAATATATTAATGATGGTTAAGTAATCAAAGAACAATTAAATTAAATTAGTTAATTAATTGAAGGTAATTAAGGAAAGATTAATTAATTAAAATTAATCTAATGATAATTAATGTAATTAATTAAGGATTAATTAACTAATAATTAAAGATCAATTAATTGTCATTAAGTTTTATTAATTGATAATTAAGGTTTATTAATTAATAATTAAAGGAATAATTAATCTTTAATTAATTAAAATGTTTAAAGGTAATTAAGGGATGGATTACTCAATTGTAATTAATGAAATGAATGTGATTGATTTAAGTTAATTAATTTGTAGATTAATTAAAGATAATCACTTGATAAGGATTAAGTATGAATACTTAATAAGATTGATATGTGTAATTACTTAGTAATAATTACAGGATGTAATTGATATAAGGGAAATTACTTAATGGTAAGTAATTGAAGTATAATTACTTTGTAAAAGTAATTAAGGATTAATTATTTGGTGTAATTAATTAAAAGATTAATAAAATTAACTAAGGAGTTAATTAATTAAGGTAAGTAATTACAGGATAATAATTACTGTTTATGATAATCAAGATGGATTAATAGAAGTGATTAATTTAAGTTTAATTAATTTAAGTAATTAAGGATTAATGTAATTAATTATAGTTAATTAATTAATGGAAGTAATTAATTAAGGATTATTAATTAATGTAATTAATGAAAGTAACTAAAGGTTAATTACTGTTAAATGGTTAAGAATAATTAATTTGTGAAATTAATTAAAGGATAATTACTTTATGTAATTAATGAATAATTAATCAAGGATGATTAATATTTAATGAGTAATTAATTAATTAAAGATTGTAATTAATTAATGATTGATTAAGCAAGGTTAGATGATTAATTCTTAAGTAAGTAATTAATTTAAGTTAATTAAATTAATTATAATATAGGGTTAATAATTGTTGCTTATAGCTGATTGTTAATATAGAATATCTAAATTGGTTGATATCTATTAAATGATATGCTATGATATTCTGTGATATGATATTGGATATATCTGTGATAAATGTGTGATATTTATCTGTGTTAAATGCTGTGTAAATTCAAGTATTGAATTAAATTAAATTGTTTAAACCTTTAAACAACTTGGCCTTAAAAGATACGTTTTGGATTTCGATGAGACCGGGATCGGGTTTCCGTATACCGGTATTCCAGGTCTGGAGACCCGAATACCACATCGATCCAAATTAACGATAGGTCGTGAATCTCAAGTGAAGATGAAGATTTAGAGTGCAAGGGTTATTGTCGTTAACTCTGAGGGTGATTCCAAAACGAGTGTAACGAGATAATGCCTTCGGTTTCGTTCGAACCCGGAACGAACTTGTATGGATTGAATGCTTTCAGAACATCGTCAGGTGGACGATGAGCATTCTAAGTGATGTGTTCTGATTAAAGGTAATCGTGACCACAAGCCTCATCAACCGGGAATGGCTAAAACAGGGGAGGTGCAGCAAGGTTAGTGGGTAGCACCCAAGTAGTATAAGATTCCTCTGTCTAGAGTCCCTTTTTATTTCGGCTGTGTGGGTGGTTGTTTGGCCGCAACCACGGGGTTTCTTATGCGGGAATTATCCAGTAAGGGATGTTCCGGCCTTGTGTTGCAGGGGATTGGGCGTGATCCTTGGTACGTTGATCTAGGCCACGTACTGTGACGGGCGGTACCCCGGTAGCCCTGCCATTGTATGGAATCCAAAATCCAATAAGTGCCGTACGATTTAGTTGTGCCCAACTATGTTGGAACGTGAGATGTAAGCATTCCAGCTATTTCTGTATTTTACTTGAAAACCCTAGACCCTATTATAATATAACTGGATTTCCTATCAAATGTTTTGGTTAGCGTAAGGTAAAAACTTACCCATGTTTATTTGTGGGGAGTCTTACGTGATACCTTTGTTTTCAAAAGGTTTTGAAGTTAAACAATTTAAACCGTTTACTCACACCAGACCCATGTCTGACCCAAGTGTTTATTTCTGTTTTATAAACTCTTGGGTACTCAAATTTTTACGAGTAGCCAAGGGATTCAGGTTTGCTTTGACGAATCTTTGGAGGAGCAATGGAGCAGGAGGCTTCAGCGTTCGTAGATATAGTGTTCCGCTGTGTTAGTCTGTATGAGTCATTTGTTGAGTGTATTTGAGTTATAATGACTAGACAGATGTTTATAACTGTCTAGTATGTGTTGTATAAGCTGTGTATCTCTGATGTATATGATACAATGTAATATCTTATTTGATTAATATAATTTATTCGTTCCGCTGTTTAGATTCTGATGTGTTTCTTTCTTTCTTCTCTATCTTATCTCTTTTCTATCCCTTTCTTTCTTCTTGATGATACGACTTTTTGTGGATAAAAAGCCGGACCGTCACATTTGGTATCAGAGCAATAGGTTGAGTGAATACCTAGGCTCTAGAGTGGTGTCTATCTTGAGAGAGCGTATTTGTAATTTTTATATAACTATATATATATTTATTCTACCTATTTGTTGGATTATCTGTTCGGTTTTTCCCAATATAAGATATAAAGGTAGATAGGGTAGTGGTGTGTGTGTAACACGACGACTACCAATGGTTGGTGTCTGGAATTTTGAGGTTGGAAATGTATCTGTCGAGACTGTAGACCTAATACCATCTCGAGTGAGCTTTGATATGGTGTGAGGATTTCTCTGATCTCTGAAGGAAACCTATGAAGGTTCAGAGTCCATCTTTGAGTAGAATTTGAATCTGTCGAATGAGCAGAAGCGAGTGATGGTATCTTGACAATCTCAGGAAGAAGTAGTTGCGTGATGAGATGCAGTGACTGGATGTTTCTGAAGATGTTTTCTTTTGGAGCAAGTTTGAAGAAATGTGTCTGCTTCGGTGTTGTGGCTGAGTTCAGCAGAGTCTTTTCTGTTTGGTTTGGAGTCCGAGTTTCTCGAAGCTTTGGATAGGAAGTCTTTGACATCTGTGTCAGCGGTGCAGCTCGGAAGTGTTTTGTGTTCCAGCAGGAAGATCTTTTAGCTTAGCAGTTTTCTAGAGGTGGAGTTCAGAAGCAACAAAGTGGATCCATTTCTTCAATGGATTGGTTAGATAAGGTTAAGCTGTTCTGATTGATTAAGAGAGCAATTTCTTTGGAAATTAGGCTGAGTGGATCGCAAAAGTGACTTGCGATAGTTGAGTATTCTCTTGGGTTATTGAAGATTTTTCTGGATGTCTTATCCGAAGTCAGAGATTTGTCTGCATTTGAGATTGAGTTCCTTATTGACTTAATTTCAGGAGTAGTACCGGTAGTTCAGCTAGTTGAAGGTTGATTCCTAGAGAGAGGATTTGGTGAAGCAGCTCAGTATTTCATGGAACTTCTGATTTTTATTTTTATGGATCTATTGAACCTTATCTCCAGAATGTGTTGTCTAGTCTGTGCTCGAGTTCATCGACGGCATTCTTATCTGCTCTAGATCAGAGTGGTGCAGCGGAAGCAAGATGGTAGCTGTTCTAGAGTGGAAGCAACCGGAAGTTGGAATGATTTGGGATTAGAGAATTTCTACAGGAAATATTTTTAGATTTGAGTCCAGATTGGTGAGTGTATCTGTTTTGTCTTTTCCGGATAGGAGAAGTAGATTTAGTCTACTGAGGTTTGTGAAGTAGAGTTTGTGTACTGGATTTCTGTAAATCTTGAAAGGATCCGTTTGTTGGATTGTTTCGATCTAGTTTGTTTTTATAAACATCAGCAAAGGTTGAGCTGATCGGAATAGATATAGGCAGTCCGGAATTGTCAGAAGAGTTCTGAAGATTAGAGACGGAGGAATTTGGAATTCAAAGTTGGAGACTTCGTTATTGTTGAAATTTTCTCTGGTAAAAGGAGCTACAAGATTGGGTAAGTCTGTGAAGTCAGCTCCGAGTTGTTTTGGATCTCTTCTATATTCTGATTTGGATAAGTGTTTGATCTACAGGATTGAATTGCCAGTTTGGATAACTGAGATTCAGAGTATATCGCGTATCTTTGAGGAAGTACGTGTTTGATCTATCTCTGGTTTTGGAACCAGTAGATCGGGAAGGATTTGGTTGTTGAGTCAGACTTGTCTGTAGTCTGATATCCTGTTTAGTTTTGTAGATTTAGATGAGTAGGAGCTCTGTAGCTTCGTAGTTTAAGATTGTCTTTAGAACGAGTATCCCGGTATATATATATACTTGGGGAAACTCGAGGAAATTTAGGAAGCTTATCCGGGATCTGTATCCGGATAGCTAGAATTGTTTGTTTGATTGAATTGTTTGTTTGGATGAAATTGATTGTTTATTTGTGTTGGCTGATAGGTATGCTTAGATTGGTTGAAATAAAATAAAACTTGGGATTATCTTTTGTTTTAAATTTCGAGGACGAAATTCTTTTAAGGGGGAAGGAATGTGATATCCCGGGATTTCAGGGAATTTAAAATGTGATAATCTTGTAAGTTAATTATTTAAAATTGGTAAAATTGTTATTTTCAAACAATTAAATAATGAGTTGTTTTTAAATATAAATATAAATAGATTTTTAATAGACTTATTATTTTCAAATTTAATAAGTGTTGTTAAAAATATATGTATATATGTGTATTTAAATTGATTTTAGATAGAATAATTATTTAGTATTAATAATGTGCTTGTTAAAATTTAATATATATATATATTTATTTGAATTGATTTTTAATTTGGATTTTTAAATTGACTTTGAATTTGGATTTAAGAATTGAATTTAAAGAAATATATATATCTTAAAATAAAAATAATAACATAGTTTGGATTTAAATATATAAATAAGTTTTTATTTAAAATAAGATTTGTCTTATATTATTTTCCTTAAAGAGTTTTATTTATATAAATTAAGATAGTGTTTATTAAATAGTAATAAATACAAAAGTTTTATATTATCATTTAAAAATGGACTAAATATACTATATATGATTTTAGTTAAAATCTAATTGGTTTTTATTTTATTTTCTTTTAAAAGTTTTATTTTTATAAATTAAGAAAAGCATTTATAAAATAAGATATGTATTTATCTAATTAGGAAATAAATATAAAAAGCTTTTAAAATCATTTAAAAATATTTATGCATGTAGTATTACAAGTGTTAATCTATAAACCCCTTAAATAACATGTGTTAACATATTAATCAAAGTTGAGACAAGTGTCCTTTTATTTTCTTTTTCTTTAATCTTTAATAAATCCTAATTTAAACTTATATAAACCTCTATCTTTCTCTTCATTCTTTTTTCTATCTTTCTTTCTAAAAATATAAACAAAGAACTCAGCCTGTAAACTACTTCTTTAAACCAGAAGAATGATCGAGAATCAAACCTGAAGCATTTCCAAACTCTAGTTCAAAACTAAACCTGTAATTCATTTTCAAACCAAGAATCAAAAACACTGAAATCATTCCTCAAAACAAACTCTCAAACTCAAAGGCAAAAGCCTGTAGTCTAAAACCCTGTAACCAAAGTGCAAATCAAAGCTGCAATGTTTATTTTCCTGTAACCTCTTTATACCCAAAACCATTCTGTTATCAAAAGCCTGTTTTTTCAAAATCTGGAAATCAATGAAGTTGTCTACAAGTTTCAAATGCAAACTGGATTTTCAAAGCATTCAGCAGCAATAAAGCTTCAACCTGCATTAATCAACATCTTAAAGCTTCCAACTTTCCAGTTTCAAAAAGGTCTAAACACTTTCTATTGCGAATTCAAGTTTTGAAGTTCCATCCAGTTTCAAGGTCTCTGCATTTTGGTTAAAAGGTGAGTAAACCTTTATTTTAAAACAGTTTCAAAATCTGAGAATAAACTTAAATGTTGTGATGAATGTTATAGTAATATGGTTGGCATATGATTTATCTGTGAATGCATGTTGGTATAATAAAATGCCTGCACTAAAATTAGTATCTATAAATATTTGTTGTTCTGTTATTTAAAGTAAGTAAATTATTTAAAAAAAAATAGTTTGCTATGGATTTTTACTACCATGCATGAGTTGATATTGATTTGTATTATAGTTCTTTAGTTTGAATTTATATGAATCAGTATGTATATGTTGAGTGTACCTGTCTATGTATATATATATAAATATGCCTCTGTTTAGTAACAGGTTAACAAAATTTAAGAAAAAAATCAATATCTCAATTTGCAAGCAATTTTAATTTATAATCTTTAAAGGAAAACTGTTAGAAATAGTTAGATTCAAGTTTTAAAAATAACTTTAATTAAAGTTAATTAGTAGAATTTCTGGAATCTAGAAATGTCAGTGATAATCAACATAAGGCAGAAAAATCGAATGATGTAATTTCGAGTTTTGATTATATAAACTGTTTCGAATTGAAAAATGTTGAATTTTAATAATCAAAACAAGATTTTTAAGTTTATGATTGTCGAGATATAGTGAGTTGAACGGAAATCACTTTTTCGTCGATTTCTGGCAATCGTGGAAGAAATGATCATCGAGATCATTGCTGGAGGAGGCTGGTGCGATAGGGATCCTAGGAAAAATACTCGGTGGATTTATTGACCATCGTGGCGGCGGCACGACGTTGATTTAGGGTTTAAACCCAAGTTTTGGTCGATGGTAGATTTTGGGTTGCTGCGCCATCGTCAATGCATCAGAATCGACCGGTGGTGGGGGAATAGGTGCGTGGTTGGTCGGTGAAGCTATGGTAGGGATCGCGAAGGCTCTGGTGGTCGTGATTGTTGGGTCGAGGTGATTCTTGGACGATCGTTTTTGCTCCAGTGGGTTTGTGTGTACTCGATTTCGATCAGGGGCTTATGCTTGTGGATTGGTGGTCGGAGTGGGTTGCAGCGATGATGCGTGACGTGTCGGTGAAGTCGACGATGATCAGAGGTGGTCCAGTCGGCGTGCATCGTGCATGCGTGCACGTTTGTTTCAGGCGAAATGTTGAATTTGGGAAGAAGCAGTTGTACTCGGGTTTGGTCTCAAGAATTCGTGAGTGCGACTCGAAGAAATGAAGTAGGGGGAAGACTCGAGTGTGTTATCGGGTTTAACGCGGGTTGTCTTGGGTCTGGAATGTTTGAACATATCAGATTTTGAAATGCAATAAGTTCTGTTTTTCTAAGTTTATTTTGAAAAAAAATAATTTAAAATTTAATAGATTAAATGTAGAAACTGATTTAAAGGATAATGGTTTGTTTTTAATGATGTTTTAGATTTTTAATTAACTTGAAGATATTAAGTTATTGTACATAATGATGATAATATATTTTCTAGATTAATTAGATAAGTTTTTAAAGATAAAATGATTTTTAATATATTAATGATGGTTAAGTAATCAAAGAACAATTAAATTAAATTAGTTAATTAATTGAAGGTAATTAAGGAAAGATTAATTAATTAAAATTAATCTAATGATAATTAATGTAATTAATTAAGGATTAATTAACTAATAATTAAAGATCAATTAATTGTCATTAAGTTTTATTAATTGATAATTAAGGTTTATTAATTAATAATTAAAGGAATAATTAATCTTTAATTAATTAAAATGTTTAAAGGTAATTAAGGGATGGATTACTCAATTGTAATTAATGAAATGAATGTGATTGATTTAAGTTAATTAATTTGTAGATTAATTAAAGATAATCACTTGATAAGGATTAAGTATGAATACTTAATAAGATTGATATGTGTAATTACTTAGTAATAATTACAGGATGTAATTGATATAAGGGAAATTACTTAATGGTAAGTAATTGAAGTATAATTACTTTGTAAAAGTAATTAAGGATTAATTATTTGGTGTAATTAATTAAAAGATTAATAAAATTAACTAAGGAGTTAATTAATTAAGGTAAGTAATTACAGGATAATAATTACTGTTTATGATAATCAAGATGGATTAATAGAAGTGATTAATTTAAGTTTAATTAATTTAAGTAATTAAGGATTAATGTAATTAATTATAGTTAATTAATTAATGGAAGTAATTAATTAAGGATTATTAATTAATGTAATTAATGAAAGTAACTAAAGGTTAATTACTGTTAAATGGTTAAGAATAATTAATTTGTGAAATTAATTAAAGGATAATTACTTTATGTAATTAATGAATAATTAATCAAGGATGATTAATATTTAATGAGTAATTAATTAATTAAAGATTGTAATTAATTAATGATTGATTAAGCAAGGTTAGATGATTAATTCTTAAGTAATTAATTTAATTTAAGTTAATTAAATTAATTATAATATAGGGTTAATAATTGTTGCTTATAGCTCATTGTTAATATAGAATATCTAAATTGGTTGATATCTATTAAATGATATGCTATGATATTCTGTGATATGATATTGGATATATCTGTGATAAATGTGTGATATTTATCTGTGTTAAATGCTGTGTAAATTCAAGTATTGAATTAAATTAAATTGTTTAAACCTTTAAACAACTTGGCCTTAAAAGATACGTTTTGGATTTCGATGAGACCGGGATCGGGTTTCCGTATACCGGTATTCCAGGTCTGGAGACCCGAATACCACATCGATCCAAATTAACGATAGGTCGTGAATCTCAAGTGAAGATGAAGATTTAGAGTGCAAGGGTTATTGTCGTTAACTCTGAGGGTGATTCCAAAACGAGTGTAACGAGATAATGCCTTCGGTTTCGTTCGAACCCGGAACGAACTTGTATGGATTGAATGCTTTCAGAACATCGTCAGGTGGACGATGAGCATTCTAAGTGATGTGTTCTGATTAAAGGTAATCGTGACCTCAAGCCTCATCAACCGGGAATGGCTAAAACAGGGGAGGTGCAGCAAGGTTAGTGGGTAGCACCCAAGTAGTATAAGATTCCTCTGTCTAGAGTCCCTTTTTATTTCGGCTGTGTGGGTGGTTGTTTGGCCGCAACCACGGGGTTTCTTATGCGGGAATTATCCAGTAAGGGATGTTCCGGCCTTGTGTTGCAGGGGATTGGGCGTGATCCTCGGTACGTTGATCTAGGCCACGTACTGTGACGGGCGGTACCCCGGTAGCCCTGCCATTGTATGGAATCCAAAATCCAATAAGTGCCGTACGATTTAGTTGTGCCCAACTATGTTGGAACGTGAGATGTAAGCATTCCAGCTATTTCTGTATTTTACTTGAAAACCCTAGACCCTATTATAATATAACTGGATTTCCTATTAAATGTTTTGGTTAGCGTAAGGTAAAAACTTACCCATGTTTATTTGTGGGGAGTCTTACGTGATACCTTTGTTTTCAAAAGGTTTTGAAGTTAAACAATTTAAACCATTTACTCACACCAGACCCATGTCTGACCCAAGTGTTTATTTCTGTTTTATAAACTCTTGGGTACTCAAATTTTTACGAGTAGCCAAGGGATTCAGGTTTGCTTTGACGAATCTTTGGAGGAGCAATGGAGCAGGAGGCTTCAGCGTTCGTAGATATAGTGTTCCGCTGTGTTAGTCTGTATGAGTCATTTGTTGAGTGTATTTGAGTTATAATGACTAGACAGATGTTTATAACTGTCTAGTATGTGTTGTATAAGCTGTGTATCTCTGATGTATATGATACAATGTAATATCTTATTTGATTAATATAATTTATTCGTTCCGCTGTTTAGATTCTGATGTGTTTCTTTCTTTCTTCTCTATCTTATCTCTTTTCTATCCCTTTCTTTCTTCTTGATGATACGACTTTTTGTGGATAAAAAGTCGGGTCGTCACACCCCACGATTTTCCCCCATCCTTATTTCTCTGATAAAACGACATCCCCATCCCCTCTCATTCATTCGTATACCCAAACGAATCATACGAACAAGGAGAGAAAAAAAAATGGCGACGGGATGAAAATTTGGGTCTTCGTTCAAAATCAATGATTTCGACATTCACTTCGATTGCTCGACTTCTAGAACTCGAAGGCGCCGGCTTCGTTTTCCTCTTCGCTTGTCTTCAACTAGGGTTTCCGTTCGATTCTGCTTTGCTTGGCTTCGGCTTCGTTCAATTCAAGGGCGACCGCTTCCTTGCTCGTTCCTCCAATCTGCGACTCGTCGAACAAAGGTGAGTGACCCCCTTCACTCACATCTAGTTTAAACTTTCTGTTTTGTTCGATTCGAACTCTCGATTTCGTGATTCTTTTGACTTGTTATGATTTGGCTAATGTTGACTTCGGTCGCTTCGATTTTGGTTCTGGCTTTGCCTCATTGCTTCATCCATTCACTATGGTGCATTTGGCATTTGTCATGCTGGATCACTGTCTGCATTCATTTCAAATGTTGTTGATATTAGTTGTTTCGTTTGTAAATCCATACCATTGCTGTAATTGCTATACTGTGTCCATTTGAGTAGCATTTCTTTGATCTTTGGTCCCTGTAGTGTTGACATTGTAATTATGTTGAGTCAGTTGCCAATGTATGTCTTGATGCATTTGAACTGTTGTTCATTTGAATTTTCTTTGTTGACCAGTCTGGTTTCACCTATGTATAGTCTCGAGTTGCACACTGTAAACTTTGTTGTTCCCTTGGTTGCACTTTTGGTATCACTGATGCTCATCTGTAGTTGGCCTTGTTGCAGTTGACCATCATGTATATTTGCCTTCCACACCGTTGCACATGTATAGTTTGTAGTAGCACTGTTGTTGTAGTTAGGTTGTGACATTGGACTTGAATCTACATACATGTTTGTCCATTTTATAGTTGAACCTGAACTTGTCCTCTGATAGTTCATACATTCTCCAGTCTGATTTGAAGTGGTCTCCACTACATCCACTTGGTCATTGCTCCATGCATTGTTGACCTATTCGAATTCTTGGGCAATCATGGCTTTTATTTGTAATAATTCGAATATGCCTAAGGTATTATTTCGACCTCAGGTCATTTGACTTTAGTTGTTTTTGCCTTGAGTTGAACCCGTGTGTTAATTGGAACTTGGGTTTGACCTTGCTTTGAGTTAGTAGCAGTGCAGGACTTGCCTCCCTTGTTAATTTGTTTTACAGACTTGCTTGACCTTGGTTTGGGTTCTGCATTTTTGAGATGCAGTTTCCTTCACTATTGTATCTTTGGGAGTTTGACATGTCTGCATCCATGTTGAAGCTTTGCATATACTTGAGTCTTCTTTAATATGAAGTGGTCTTCATTTTAAAGTCTGTTGCATCTATCCTTGTTCATCAGTTAGTGTTTCTGTAGCATACTTGACTGTGATATTTCTTAAATCACTGACTGGTTCATCTTGTTGCCGTGGCCTAGTCCTTGTCCACTGTTGCATTATATTGCACCTATAATTGTTGTTGCTTTTGTACAATTGAGTTTGTCACTATGGTCTCTTTGACCTGGTGCCTGTAGTGTTGTTGTAGCTGTTGTGTCTGCACTGGTGACACATTGGTTATACTTGTGACATTGAACTTGAATTTGTATCCATGTTTATCCATTTTGTAGTTGAACTTGAACTTGGTTGAGTTTGTTCATTGGCCTTGTTGCATACCCATTCCATGTTTGTACTATGTACATGCTTCACTATTGTGTTTGCATTGTCGTATCTCACTGTGTTCATGTGAATTGATACTCTAGTCTTGATTCACTTTTGCTCTCTTGTAGCTGTTGTCTGCATTTGTTTATGATGGGTTCTTGATATTGTTCGATTTGACTTTGGCTTGTCAATTATTTACGCGGCTGGTATTGGCACTTGATATTTTTGGCTGTGAGTTGAGTTGATGCTTTGGTTTCGACTCGATTCGTTTTATGATTCGTGTATATGTTTATTTCATCCCTGTACTTCATGTACATGCAACCATTTTGTCGTCTGCATTGTCTATTTGTATTTGCAAGCTTTGGTTTCATTTACAGGTGCATGTCTTCACATGTAGTTGAACTCATCTATGTATAGTGTAGTCTGGTTTCATATATATATACTACACTGTGTACATTTTCCTGTGCACATCGATTTTTCATGTCTCCTTGAATCACTTGTTTCGAGACAATTCTAGTTGCATTGTGATCATTGTAGTCTGCACTTGCATAGTTCGTTCCATAATCCACATGTTTGACCCTTGATCATTTTATACATGAGTCTGTAGCTTGCAGTTTCATTTGATCTTCATGTATGTAGTTTGAGTCTGGTTCTTCGAGTTTGAATACTGTCTGCATTGTTGTGGTGCACTAACTATGTATATTGCTGGTTAGTGGTTTGGTGTCTCACTTCCATTTTGAGTTTGCATATGGTCAGTGAGTTTCATTTGTGGACATTGTCGAGTCTAGTTGTATATGCATTGTATCATTGGATGGCATCAAGTCTGATCTACAGTTGCCACCATTTGTTACTTTGATTCTGGGGTGTCACTGTCTTCTTTCTGCACTTGTATTCATGTTGCGGTATGTTTATGTGATGTTGCCTCTGTGTATTTGTAGCAGTTGCATGTTGCACCTTTATCTATGCACACGAGTTGGCGGGGCAGTGCACACGGGTACGAATGCACACGTGTGTACGGCAGCCAATCGAACTCTGATGGTTTTAAAGTGACAATTTCAATTGTTTTAAATTAATTTAGTCGATTTGATAAATTGTTTATTTATCACTGTTGATGATTTAAATCTGCTGATTTATTGTTAAACACTGTTAAGTGTTATATTTTCGTTATCTGATTTCTTTGTTAAAAGAGTCGGATAGACGGGAATTATTGTGACTGTCGTCTATTTAAAGTATTACTGCCTATATGCACTCATAAACTGGTTTGAATTAGACTGACCTGTGTATTATTTTCTTTTGAATATAATACTCGGGTCAGACCGAGTATTTTTACAGCTTGAAGATTTTCGTGCAGCTAAGTTAGAGAGAGAGAGTAAAGAATCATTTTTAGTTCAGAAGAAAATTGTATTTCAAATATTCCGCTGTATCAGTATAAAAAATTGTATAAACTCTGATGTATATAAAAAGATTTATAGTAATGTAATAAAGATTCATTTGTTTTAATTGATTGTTATTATCTGTGTTTCTGTGGCTGATTCTGTTTAAACCTTATAAACTAAATAACAATTCGTCTTTTTGAACGTTTCGAGTTGGTTTAATTACCGACTGGAGGCGGTCAAAAGGGGGAATGTTACAGGATTCCAAGCTGGACCCACATTCTCGCCTTGAGTCTCAAGAGCTTCATCCTCTTTGTGCTCACCTTCTTCGTGCGTATCAGGAGTGCGGCGTGATGACGATCTGACCTTTTTTTTTCCTTTACTGGATGCTGGCTTGGGAATGGAGACGCCCTCCGGGAGGCTAATCCGACGACCAGGGGCTAGCAAACCGAACCTCGACAATGATTCATTTGAGATGACGGTTCGGATGTCTCGTTCCTCGACAGGAAGAGCTCTAATGGCCTCAACGACCTCAGAATATCCTCGACCCTCCGGACGCGGGTTGATACTTGAAAAGATGAAACGAGGAGTTAGAAAAAGCATGACTCCAATTAAACGCGAATGATGACTCAGCGAAGAGACTTACTGCCTTCAACCCATCTCCTCGCAAAACCAGGAGGGCAACGCACGTAGAACCATTCCTGTTTGTACAGGGCGAATTTACTACATGCCCCTGTCAAGATTTGGCATTTGTGGTACGACTCGAGGAACATGAAGGAAGGGCTGTCTTTCCGTTTCTTGATCAAATAGATGTATCTGATGTCGCCAGATGTTGGAGGTCTAGAGAAGACGTCCATGAAGAGTAGGTCCCATATAGAAACGCGTGACCGTTCGGATGCAGCTGCGACGGAGCAATGTCGATATACTGCAACACGTCCTGAAGGAATAAATTAAACGGAGGCTGCTGCCCATCCAACACATGAACTTGTTGCAGGTGGTATATCCAACTGGGGGCAGGTGAGGACGATCATGTCGCGAAGGGACTAACACATCGGCGAAAGGAATCCCATGAATGGAACATATCCGGCGAAGTGCGGCTTCATTGATCTTCGAAGTCTGTGAATCAATCGGGTTGTCTAAAAGAATTTTTGCCTCCAGGGCGTCGGGTGCTAAGTTATGGGCAGGGGAAGTCGACGGATTTGAAGTATCAGCGGCTTCTTGCCTTAATGATGGCCCAGGCTTGTCAGATATGGTGGCGGAGCTAGACTTTTTAGACATCCCAATAATGAATCTGTTTAAGTGCCTGCGAAAACTATACTTGAAAAACGTTGAACGTTAGAATTAACAACACGAATATTCCCCCCGTGTGGTGTGTGATCTAGTGCAAGCAATCATGTAAAAGCATTGAAAGTTTGAAGGTCGCAAAGTTGCTGCTATAAAACTGAGCATCAAGTCATCGCCTTCGGAGACCGTCATCGCTGACCGTCCCCAGAAGCCTGCCTTTTGGCGATTACAATTCCAGATCCAGAAAATGTATGGTAATCTAAGTTCAGATTTACGTTTACGAAAACTAAGAAGTTAGTGATCCAGGTCGGCTTCACATATGCTAGAGTGCTTGGGCCCTGTTCCTTGTTTTGCTATACGGGTAGGTATAGTTGATAAATATTCGGCTAAGTCTATTGTTCGGCTAAGTCATTGTTCGGCTAAGTCTATTGTTCGGCTAAGTCCATTGTTCGGCTAGGTCATTGTTCGGCTAGGTCATTGTTCGGCTAAGCCTGTGTTCGGCTAAATTTTGGTTCGGCTAAGTTGTTATTCGGCATGTAAGTCGTATTCGACCTTGTTTTGTTCGGCATGTTTTGGCCTAAGTATGGTACGGTATTTGTGACTGTTCGGCTGAGATGATCATCGGCACGCTGTCCTCAACATTGGCCTCGTCTCTTCCTCCATCCACACCGAACCACGAGGGCACATCGATCGGCAAGTCGTACCAGGCCATACCGCTCGATACCCCCAATCATCTCCTACTTCCCTCATGTTTCTCTTTCCACCAACCTGGTCCGGCAGAAAATATTTATGCCAAACCACAGTGTGTCTACCACTGATCTCCTAGAAAACCCATTTCTATTTACTCTTCCTACCACCCTCGTCGTGTGACTAGACACTTTAGTCAAAGATCGATTTATCCCATCAATTAAGGGAGTTCGAGCGTAAAGGCTGTATTTAGGCGAAAGGATCAGTACCTAGTTGGTAAGGTGAAGACTTGGGAAGAATCGGCGAGTTGTATGTTGGCTGGTAGCTTCGGTAGGTGCAAGGTAGAGATGTCAGAAGTGTGAGAAGGGAAAGAAGGATAGAGGTGCTGGCTTTTATAGGGAAGAAGAAGAAGTCGAAAAGGCTACATCCGGTGGAACCGGTCAAAGTCACAGCGGTCGGCATTGGCATACAATAACGTTCGGCAATTGAAGAGCGCTCGGCTTCCGGTGCATCGTTCGGCATTTATGACACGCTCGGCACACGCCTCAACTGCTGATATTCTAAAAGAGGCATCTCCATTCGAAGTTAGCCAAGGATTTGAAGCGAAACGCGAAGGTTATACAACTCAAAGCGTATCACGTTCAGTCACGTAATACACTTTGGGGGGCAAGTGTTTCCTGGAGATTTGACCAGGCAACTGAGTGCTCGACATTGGATAGTACTCGGCTTCCAGGACTACTCGGCATTCAGTAGAACTCGGCTTCCAGGAGTACTCGACTTCCATGAGTACTCGGCTTCCATGAGTACTCGGCATTCGGAAGCACTCGGCATCCAGGGGCACTCGGCATACAGGAACATTCGGCATCCAGGAGTACTCGGCTAAAGGAAACGTTCGGCCATAACTATCGTTCGGCTAAAGTATCGTTCATCCAGAGACAACGATCAGCTAAAGGCTAACATTCGGCCAGGGACATCGTTCAGCCAGAGGCATTGTTTGGTTAAAGCTATCGTTCGGCCAGAGGCATGTTCGGCTTCGACTGACATTCATTCCACTCTTCCCACGCAACAGGCATATCGTTCGGCACTGAAAGGGTGGTTCAGCATCATTGTGTTCGGCCTGTATCGTTCGGCATATGGCGAGCACCGTATATGGGCCAGAGTGTTCGGCTGCCGAGCCCACCTGGGAAGTCCAACCCATCTTTGTCTATAAATAGAGGGGCAGGGACACAGTAAAGAGGATCCTTTTTTGGGAGAACACTGGGGAGACTCTGCCATTTTTTAGATCCATCTTCTTTACTTAGGAACTTCATTCAAGCATTTGATCTACGAATTGTATTTGTAATCAATCATTAAGGAGATCAATAAAGTTTAACCTCAAAGTGGACGTAGGCAATTACGCTGAACCACTATAAATTTGGTGTTCTTACTTTCTGCATTTAGATTAGCATTGTCTTCTCTGTTTAATTTACCTTCATCACTTATTTCTCTACATAATCTTTCTCTACGAGGTTAGTGACCAATTTTGGTGCTAACACATGTTAATTTAAAATTAAATTCTTCATTTGTAAATATATTCGAAGAACTTGCATCCATATCTTTGTAAATAAATCTTGCATTTAGGAATTTTTCATGTTGCATTTGGATTGTGTGGGTAACATCCGCTGAAAATCCCCACGAGACAAAACTCGTCCTACTAGGGACACCTAGAGGTTTAACGGCTTGTTGCATACACTCAATACAATTGTGCTTCCTACGAAAATGAATTTATCTTAGTTTTAGTTTATTCGAGGATGAATAAAAAGATAAATGTGGGGGTATCTGATGTGCATGTAAATGTGCATATTTTTACTACCATATTTAATTTAATTTAATTTAATTAAATAAATGAGCATATATGGTATTTTAACATGTTTAAACCAAAAGAGGGAATTAGGAAAAAGGACAAACTTTGAAAACAAATTATGCTGTAGGACATCAAGTTTCATTTTTAGGCTGAAGGACAAATGCTAGTTATAATTAGCATTATATTCAACTTTTACACTATACAAAATGCTAGTTATATCTAGCATTATATTCAATTTTACACTAAACAAAATGTTAATTATAACTAGCATTGTCCTTCAGCCTAAAAAATAAACTTGTTGTCCTTCAGCCTAAATTTTTTCTAAGTTTATCCTTGTGCCTATTTTCCTGAAACCAAAATTCCAATTATTTTCAAATTATTATTTATTCGTCTTCATATGGGGCCAAAATGGTCATTTTTGTGTATGATTTAATTTGAGAAAATTTACTTGGGCATTTTTATGTTATTTTGTAGGAATTTGGATTCAAATGGAAGAGGTCTACATGAAAATATGCATGCACAAGAGAAGGAAACAAAAGAATGAAGAAATAAATCATTTCATGCAACATGGAGGACCCCACCTATCCACTTATCTTGATTTACAATTAGGAGCTAATGCACATGTTAGTGGCATTAAAGTTACATGCACACTTAATGGAGGATTAATTCATGCTAATGGTAACTTGGTAGCCACACTTCCTAGAGGGGTAATTTGGGTAGTCGCCTAAAATATGATTAGGGTGTCAAAACATGTATAATTACCCCTTATCTTTCATGTAATAAGCTCTTAGCCTCCTCTTTAGTTAGTTTAGTTTTAGGCTCAAAAATAAACAAAAAAACTCTCTTTTCTTTCTAATGGCTTCTTAGCCTTCTTTCATGTAATTTTCTTATATGCAATTTTAATTCATGCTATTTTAATTCATGTTCTTTTCTTTTATGTTAGTAGCTTAGATATATTTATGCAAGTGGGTTAATTCTCTTTTTATTTTAATTAGCTCTCCTTTTGTTTTTGTTTTTGTTTTTGTTCTATGGTGAAATCGACATTTGTTGACATGATAACAAATATGAAAAGCTAAACCCTTCAATTTTGGGGTGATGAAGCTCTCTTAATCATGTAGATTCAAAATTTTGCTAATTTTTGATCTCCTTTTGTACTTAATGGAAATGTTTGATGTGGTTAAACTTTGTTGTTTTAGCTTTGAATTTGATAGCCTATGTTGTTGACACCAAATAGGCTATGCTTAAACAAACATAAACACAAATTACTTCTTCATCTACATATGATTATGGTAATGAAGTGAATTTTAAAATCAAAATTTTATGTTCTATATTACAAATCAATAGTGAATAGATCATGCTTAGAATAGATTTTACTTTCAAGTTCATTAACATTTTCATGAGAGTTAACAAGTGGTTTAGTGGTTATGTTAAAGTTTGATGGTTTATGTTAGGCTTAATAGCACAAATAGGCCATACTTATGATAAACATATCAACTAAATTTGGTAATGACCAAAAGAGAGATCATAATTTCATTTTGTTGATTTATGTGATCGTGAGTAGGATATTGCCTCTAAATTGCCTTCTACTCTCATATTTTTATCCACTTTTATTTTTTGTTAGTTTCTAGAAATTTTTAGCTAATCACAACTTCAAATCTTGGTTTAATTTGATTGAGTAGAAACTTTAAAATCAATACAATTCCCTTCGGATCGTCCCGTACTCGTCATGTACTAAAATTGTACGCCGTGCACTTGCGGTTATTTTTAATTTAATTTTCTTTAGCTATTTTCTAATTCGATAGAAAGTTAGCCGTTAAACAACCGGTTGAATGAGTCTAATATTAGTTTTGGACTAATAAGAGTACACTAAAAACTAGGATTTCTATTAGTCCCTGGTAGTTAAAAGGTCATACGAGTTATCATAAATCTAGAGCACATTGATTGAGTGATAATGGGGATTGTTTGATGGATGCTATGGTTTTCTCCATTTTTCTTCCATAGTCTATCACTGTAGGGATGTCATTGTAGATAGGTATTAGACATAGGGATACATGGACATCCATCATCACGCTCGGTTTGTAATGCACTTTTACTATATTTGTAGAGTAGCATATTATTTTCGTTATATGCTAACTCTTTGGTTGTAGCGACGGGTCAGGTATGGTTCGTATACCTTGTTCCTTACTATATCGACTTATATAGTATTTTGAGATTCATTCATCGCTCACATCAAACTGTTATCTGACTCGAGGTTTTATGCTTTTCTTCTTATTATCTCGAGTAACCTTGAATGAGTAACTAGATAGTCTGTCTAGGTGCGACGTAGTAGCTGTGTAGAGGATGAGCTGGATAGCAAACTCATATTATATATGGGTTTCTATGCTTATTCCGCTGTGCAAAACCATGGAGCCTTGGCAGTTTTTGCTTATTATTATGATATAGTTATACGAGTTTATTTCCTTTGTATAAACTCTATTACTCATTGTATAACTGCGTGAATTTGTACTCTGATATTTGGATCACTTAGTTATTACTGTCTCTCCTGTTTTATACTTGTGGTGTATATTATATTTTATTCCATGTGTTGTCAGATATACGACAGGTTCTATGATGTTTATTTCATTTTGAAACCTTGATGATCGTTCTATATTGGTCGGGCACATTAGCAACGCACTACCTTAAGTATATTAGGTGCTGGTGGTGTAGAGCAGTCTTCACATTTGGTATCAGAGCTTAGGTTACACGATTAACCTGAGTTGATATCGTGGTCCAATAGAGATAAAGAAGGAGTTATCACCCAAGACCGGATCAAGAATATATATATATATATATATAAATACACACACATATATATAAACATAACACACGAGAGAGCATGTGGTTGTTATATATTTTGATTTTCAAAATATATAGCAGTATATAGTATAAGTAGGAGGTACACACAAGTACCATTAAAACAATTTTCTTTTTAAGAGACTGGTCATTCTTATTACAGATCAAGAATGAGCCAGCAAACAAGAAACATTGTGAGGAACTCCATCTCTGGAGTTGAGGAAGAAGCGGAATCGGGGTCTGCTAAGCAACTTTCAAGGTATGTTCAATACGATGATGACAAACATGCTTCAAAATGCCCAAGCGGCCGCTCCAAATGTTTTTGCTGGTGGTGGTGCTCAAGTGCAGGCGTTGAGAGCTGACTTTGCCATGTTATGCAAAGATTACTCCATCTTAGGAGGCAAACCATTCCTTGGAACAGAGTCAGCTATTGAAGTGAAGGATTGGTTGGACACCTACAAGAGTATCTTTGATGATATGGAAATGGATGATGCCATAAAGAGGAAGCTGGCCTCTAGACAGCTTCAAGGGCAGGCCATGAACTGGTGGAATGCCATTACCCATACTACCCCTTAGGATCTGTTTTCTTAGGACCAGTTGAGGCTAAGTTTGAAGAGAACTTCGTTCTGGCTACTCAGAAGTTGGTGTTATTTAGGAAATTTGCTGATTTAAAGCAGGGAGGTATATCTGTCTTCAAATATATTGATGAGTTGATGCTTTTTCGAAGTACAGGATGTCTTTCATTGACACTCCACCAACAAAGATTGAGAAGTTCATTATGGGTTTGGATGACTACTCAGGGAAGAAGTTGGTTAATCATACCGATGAGCCATTCGATAGACTTGTCGAGAAAGCTCTTCGCTAGGAGAGTTTATACCCTAAGTCCAAATTAGTTGTTGTTACTTAGGATGAGCCGAAACTGCAATAAAGCGATGGAGGCAAGAAGAAATGGAATGGAAAGAGCAAGCATTCTTAGGGGCTCGGAAGGAGGCTAAATGAGATCATATTTGTTATGGTTGTGGATACAAGGGTCACCTAATCAGAGACTGCAAATTTGATGGGAAGAAGAAGTGTTATAACTATGGTAAACTTGGGCATATGCTGACGAATTGTCCAGAACCAACGCAATAAAAACAGGTTGTGAAGGCATTTTCTTTGGACATTGTTCTAACTTCGTCGAGTGCTCTCTTGGCGAAAGAGAAGGGAAGAGCATTATTATTCAAGGTATGCTTTCCATTTATGATATTCCCATACATGTTTTATTCGATACCAGGGCTTCACATTCCTTTATATTTAGTGATTCGGTAGATAGGTTGGGATTGAAACCTGAAATAGTTGATCCACCTTTGATTGTACGAACCTTATTGGAGGTTCCACTAGCCTGGTCATGGTTTGACCTTATCGGGTCATAGATGCTCTTTTTTATGATTATTTTGTTTTTAATTTAGTTGAGTTTAGGATTATCTTGGGAATGGAGTGGCTAAGGAAGTATGCGGTAGTAGCGGATTACGAGAGGTTGTTAGTGACAATCAGGGCTATGGAGGGGCGGACGGTAGTGATTGGCTGCCTGCTAGAGGATGGGGTTATAGTTAACTTTCTATATTCACTGATACTCTACATGATGGATTGTCATATGTTCCTATCATTAGAGAGTATCCAGATGTATTTGAGGAAGTGATCGGATTAGCATCACATAGAGAGATTGAGTTTCAGATAGACTTAGTAAAGGATGTCAGGCCGATAGTTATGCCTTTGAGGAATATGGCACCCAAAGAGCAGAAGGAGTTGGAGGTGTAAGTACATGGCCTATTGAAGAAGGATTCACTCGTAGGAGTATATCTGAGTGGGGTGCACCTGTAGTATTCACCACTAAGGCGGATGACTCTTTGAGGTTATGTGTAGATTACCATGAGCTGAATAAATTGACGAAGAAGAACAAGTATTCACTCCCATGTATCGATCACTTATTCGATCAGCTCCACTGTGAAAATGTGTTCTCTCTATTGGATCTTGTGACAAGATTCCACCAGTTGACAGTAGCATAGGAGAGTGTGTCGATCACTGTGTTTCGTACGTCGTCTGATTCTATAAGTGCTTAGTTATGCCGTTCGGGCTACCAATGCTCCGGCATACTTTGTTGATCTAATGCACCGTGTCTCTAAGGATCACTTAAACAAGTTCTTACTTGTGTTCATGGTTGAAATTTTTATCTATTCTAAGACAGAGAAAGAACAGAATATGCACTTGAGGATTGTGCTTGTAGTGCTGAGGAACCACAAGTTGAAAGCAAAGTTTTCAAAATGTCACTTCTGGAGGAGGGAAGTGATATTCTTGGGTCATGTCATCTCTGAGCAGGGCATCGTAATAGATCCTGCCAAGGTGGCAGCGGTTCAGGATTGGAACCAACCCAGGAATGCCTACTCTAATTGAGTGGATCGGTACTAGTCAGAGGCAAGATGCTAGACTAGCAAAGATCATAACGAAAATAGAAGGAGTAGAGTCTGAAGATATGAAGCAATATATACTCGACCGAGAAGGTTGTCTCCATAAGGATGGGAGACTGTTTGTTTCCGTTGTTGATGGATTACGAGATGTGGTGCTATGAAAGTGCCACCATTCTAGGTTGACAATACATCTCGGTTGTAATAAGTTGTATCATGATATAATGTAGACCTATTATTGGGAGGTGATGAAGAAGGATGTTAGGACATTCATCTCGAAATTAATGAAATGCCAGTTGGTGAAGGAAGATCAAAAGAAGCCAAGTGGGTTGTTGCAGCCACTTAAAATTCCTAAATGGAAGTGGGAGCATTGATGGACTGCCAAGAACTCGAGTAGGGAATGATAGCATCCTGGTATTGTCGATCGATTAACCAAAAGTGCCTGATTTATATCCATCAAGTCAAGTAGGATAGCAGCCAAACTAGTTGAGTTGTATGTGATATCGGTCTTACGATTTCATAATGTGCCAAAAGCATTATGAGTGGTCGAGACCCGTTGTTCACTAGTGGGTTCTGGAAGAGCTTACAAGAGGCGTTGGGTACCGAGCTGCATCTCAGTACAACTTATCATCTGCAAATGGATGGGAAAACTGAGAGTGAATTGTATATTGGAGGATCTCCAACGGGCTTGCATACTTGATTTCGAAGGCTCATGAGATGATCATCTGCATTTGGTGGAGTTCGCATACAACAATAACTATTAGTCTAGTAATGGCATGACACCATATGAAGCATTATATGGTCAACCATGTAACTCTCCTTCGTGTTGGTGGGAAGCGAGTGAGAAACTGATACTTGGGCCAGATATGATTAGAGAAATCTCAAAGAAGAAAGAGATCATTCGACAGTGAATGCAAGCTACACGATATAGGCATAAGAGCTATGTCGATAGAAGATGTAGATATTTGGAATTCTCCCTCGGTGATATGGTGTTTATAAAGATTTCTCATTTGAAGAATGCTATTCGATTCGGTAGTAAGGGGAAGTTGGCATTGAGATTCGTAGGTCCTTTTCCGGTGATAGAGAGGACTGAGAACCTAGCATATAAGATCGACTTGCCTTAGAAGATGGTGGGTGTGCACAATTTCCTCCACATTTCTCACTTTCTGAAGTTTGTGCACGACTCAGGCGTGACAATCACATTGGATTAGCTGGCTGATATCGAGATCGAATCGGAAGCTTTGAGACCTCTTACGTCGATTTGTATTGTCAGACATGATACAAAATAGCTTGGGAAAAAGACGGTGGAGTTAGTGAAGGTTCAATAGGGAGAGAGTTAAAGCGATTACACATGGGAAACTGAGTAGAGCATGAGGGCTACATATTTGGAGCTCTTTGCATGCTAAGGCCTACTGTTGATTGTATTTAGTTTCGCCTTTGATGTCATATAGGGTAGTGTAGTAAATCGCATGCTAGGATAAGTTTGCTTATGTTATTGATTGAATGGCTGCTTGTTTGCTATGTTTGATGGCCGCATGTGATTGATAGGAATACAGGGTAACCGTGGTTGACTATTCCTTGATTTATTTGGGGATTTCGAGGGCGAAATTCGCAAAGGGGGAGGGGGTAACGACCTATGTTTTACATATCATAGGATTGTAAAAGATTTTTATTTTATTCATATAAGGTCATATGTCTCTAAAATTTTGATAGGTGACTCATAGTGACATTTTCCATGTATATGATTTTTTTCCAATTTTCTATGTGAATATTTTGACCTTGAAAACCTTTTTTACTATAACTTTTGGTAGAAGCCGAATTAGAATTTCAAACCACTTCCAGCGCTTTAGGACGATGGTTATCATTCCATAAAGCGGTCATAATAGAAGAACGAACTTATCATTTCAAAGTTATAGCTGTTTTAAATTTTGGTTGCTAATGGCCAGTTTTAATGGGTAATTAACTAAGTCGGTGCTTAAGCCTATTAACCCATCTCGAAAATTATGCTAAGGCGAGGCTGTAGGAACTGATCTAACTCATTTCCATCTTCCTAAAAATAGCTCTAAACCTCCATTAACCCTATTTTCATCAAAAATCGCACCTTTTTCTTACTAATCTTAGCCAAATCATTGATTAGAGGGGTGAATAACATAGGAAAGCTTTAGCTTATCATTTTTGCTAATTTGGGTTCATCTCCTTTGCTATCTACTACAGATCTAAGGAGAAAATTTGGTATTTTGATATTTGATGAGTGGTTCTTGACCACTCACTCTGCTATTCATATTTATATAGTTAAAAATGACGTTTTTGACATGATTTTGACTCAAAACGTTTTCAAACCTTAATCATACTTTTATACATGTTTAAGGATGAGTTTTAAAGGTTTAAAAATCGTTTTCAAATGACTTTGCAATCCCTTATTCATGTGCATATACTAGTGTAAAAGTTAGATCTAGACCAATATTTTCTTGATCATCACATTCTTATGTATTGCTTGTAAGAATGGATGTATATGCATGGTTTTTCTATGAGTGCATGTTGTGCCTTGATATTGTTTGCTAGTTTTTTTAGGTAGTTAGAGAATAGGTTGGCGAATTCGATAAGTCGAAAGCAAAGCTGGTCAGAATTGGATGAAACTTGGAGGAGGAGTTTGGAGCACGGGAGGAACCCAAGCAAGAAGTCGCAATAGAAATGAGGCTAAGGAAATAGGTCGGCATCGAATTTTTTAAGTCGGTGTCGAGTTATTTTTAGTGGCCAAAATGATTCGGCAAGTTGATGTCTCGGTGGGGAATGGCTAGAGGAAATGGATAAAGGCTAGATTTTGGAAATTAGCTATGTATTGGCCACCATACTGAGCGGTATCAAGAACTTGTAGATTAGGGCTTTAGTGAGATGTCGAGCTATTTTGGAGGATGGATCGGGGTCTAAGGCACCTGGGCAATGAAGTACTAGAAGCAAGAGATTGAACTTAGCCAAGATCGGCTAAGTAAATAAGCCGGTGTCGAGCTATTATAGGTCAGTACCGAGTTATTTATGTTGATGGGACTGAAGTGCAACTTCCAAGAGGGGAAGTAGAGGCTTTGTAGGTCATGCCATCTAAGGTCCAATCTATGTTATTTATTAAATCTCAATTTTAACAAAAGTGAGTTCCAACTTTAGCAAAATTTTTGTAAAAATAATTTGTATAGTAATTTAACATTTTTACAAATGCATCTCGATGATTATTCCCTAATCATTTATATATTTATATCCTAAATAGGAAAGAACTTCTAAATCCTACCCTGCACCCCAAGGGATGGGATTCTAAGTCTTTCTACGCAAAGTTTTGTGTCTCTCACATTCTATATTATTCTAAACTCAGCTCTGATACCAAGCTGTAACGCTCCACCTTTATACCCATATTACACAAGAATATTACAAGTAATATTTTCAAGTAACACAGAGAATAAGGCTGGATAGGAGCGACATTTGTGTCTATCCCCTTGGGCTAACACTCCACATCATCTTTTACATCATAATAGAATATAAAGATGTGAATAGTCTCGATACAAAGCAATAAATACATTGGTTAGTATAGAACAGAACAATACATCATATAACATACAACACAGAATCACATATCGTAGTGGAAAAATATAATACAGATCATCTCATATAACATAAAGTGAGTCTACAAAAGAGAATACTAAACTCAATATATATATATATATGGACCTACTAGCTCAAAATCTTGAGAAGTACAAATACATCATAAGACACTAACTCTCATTCAAGTGTCATAAAAAACACATATATACAAGGACTAGAACAAATGATACACATAATATATATATCTTCAAAGCTAGCTCAACACCCAAGGTCACTAAATCCCTGTACTTGAGAAGTCTCAGTCTCACCCAACTATTTATAAAAATAAATAGGTCAGACCCTTTCTAGACATAACCGAGTGAGATCACATAATAAGCATATACAATGCAAAAGATATGACAATAACTGCATAACAAGTCATATACAATAATAGATATCAAGACAAATTCACTATACGATATGTTGTAACATAATCACCCATGGCTATCATTTCATTATAGTGTGAATAAGATCTAATCAAACACAAAATTGCATGATAGCAACACACATCAACATAAGGTGTACTACTTTTAGTTAACACAAAAGTCTAGCTACAGCAAGCACATAATTCATTTAGTAGATCATATTATTGTCTTGATTATAGAGAAGATTATTATTATTAGTGCACAATGCTTTATTCCAAACCATACTACCCTCTGGACTCATATGGTATAAACTACCCTTTGGACTCACATGTTTATTAGTACAAGCTGCTTTATACCAAACCATACTACCCTCAAGACTCATATGGTACATACTACCCTCTGGACCAATACGTGAGCGGTACAAGCTGCTCTATACCAAACCATATTACCCTCTGGACTTATATGGTACATACTACCTTTGGACTCATATGTTTAATGGTCAAGTAGATAACACACAGTTCAAAACAAGTGAGCTATGACATAGCATATTTTCTCCTTACCAGTTCAATTATGAAGTGTTAAATACTATCCAACAGTGATCACTAAAGTAACACCGTGTGTCCCATTCCACTCGAAGTTTCTAGAGTATTTACTATGAGCTAGCAAATACCACTTACTTGATTATTATATAAAATAAGTCATATAATCAACCGAAGAAGTGACAATGAATGTCCCATACCACTTGGTGATACTATTCCTTTTCATTATAGTTCATGTTTGATGGACTAATAAATAACATGCAATAAAAATTTTATAAGCATATAGAAAATCATTTGGTTCGACATGTTAGGTATAAATGCGATAAATTGACAACAGATGAATCATTGTTCACAAGCTATAGTTCACAATCTCTACTCAAGCATAAGGCTTTCAAACTCAATAAATGTATTTATATATACTTATAAGCTTCTCTAAAAATTTATAAATCCCTTTATGTCATAACTATATATATATATACACACACGTGTGAAAGCTTATATTCATACTTAATGTTACATGAGGTAAGTAACTTGAAAATCTAGATTGATAACAGGGTAACTGAAAACGTATATACATACATTGTTTATTTAGATTCCTTGAAAGTCCATAAGCTTGTATAATACACTTTCAAATGTATATTTATAAAATATTTAATGTGACAAATTATGAGTTGAAATAGCCCCCATAACATGCTATAATATGTCATCCAATTGCATAGCAATAATTAACAACAAACGAGATGAAAAACAAGCGAACCGGGCGGCATTACCTAGAGCTAGAATAGCTCCAGATTACTGCCACCGATCCACCTATGAAGCACCATAGGGCGACCTGTGGTGGCGAATTCTAGAGCTATTTTAGCTCTAGAAATGCCTTTAGTCGATCTTCGGGCATGGCATTTCGATCGCAGGCTGTGTGCAAGTGTTCCCTTTTTTCATATTTACATTTTCTTTCTTTTTAAAATTCTGTACATATTTTGATTTGAGAAGTTAGAAATTTCTCTTTGCAATTGTTAACATGGGCTTTGGGTTGAATAAGTACAAATAAGAAAAGAGTTGCCCTCTTATTTCATTTATTTTTTATTTTCACTTCTCTTTTATACGTTCTAATAAGACCTCTTCTATGTTTAAAACTTTGTTAGTAAACAATGAAACAAATTCCTAAGCACCATTCAACGGAATCTATAATTCTACTTTGTAACTATTTTTAATTATAAAAATAAATTTTATATTTATTATAACTTGAAATAAAATCTCAACCAATAATTTAGAAATGACCACTTTTTATTTGTACACTTTCCAAACTTCTCTTTATAATTTAATAATTGATTCAATAGGATAAAATTTCTACTTTCCATATAAAATAGATTTATAATTATTCATTTCATTTCTTAACTTCCTAATATTATCGAAATTTAGAATTCACATTCTAAAAGATTTTATCATCACTTTATAAAAGAATCAATTTTCAAATTAAATTTCCAATTTAAATTGTTATATATATTTATTAAAATACTTCTAAAAACAGGGTTGTTACAGCTCGGATGTGTGCCCTAAGGGATTGTGATACTCGGAGTGTTTTCTAATGTACTCAAAGTAGAGGTATTTTAAGGACGCTCTTGGGTACATTGAAATGCTACCCCAGATCAGTTGAATGGATCCATGTTCCCTAGACCAGTTGATTGGATCTATTATCAGCTTCGAGCTAAAGATATTACACTAAAACCAAGATTTCCATTAGTCCTTAGCGGTTGAATGGTCATACGAGTTATCATATATCTAGAGCACATTGATTGAGTGATAGTACAGATTGTTTAATGGACGTTATGGTCTTGATTATTCTTCTGTATTCTATCACTCTAGGGATGTCATTGTAGATAGGTATTGGTTTGTAGTGTACCTTTACAATATTTGTAGAGTAGCATATTTTGTTCATTATGTGCTAACTCTTTGGTTGCAAGGACGGGTCAAGTATGGTTTATATACCCTTGTTCTTTATTATATAGACTTGTATAGTATTTTAAGATTCATTTACCACTCACACCAGACTATTGTATGACTCTAGGTTTTATGCTTTGCTTCTTATTATCTCGGGTACTCTTAAATGAGTAGACTAGATAGCAGGTCTAGGTGCGATGCAGTAGCTGTGCAGAGAAAGGGGTGGATGGAGCTATCTTGTATTATATATGGATTTCTATGCTTATTCCGATGTGCAACACTTTGAAGCCTTGGCAGTGTTTGCTTTTTCTTACAAGACAGTTATTTGAGTTTATTTTCGTTGTATAAACTCTATTACTTGTTGTATAACTCTGTAGATCTGTACTCTGATATTTGGATCACTTAGTTATTACTGTCTCTCCCGTTTTATTGATGTGGTGTATATTATATTTTATTCCATGTGCTATGAGATATACGATAGGTTCTGTGATGTTTATTTCATTTTAAAACCTTGATTATCATTCTACATCGATAGGGCACATCAGTAGTGCACTACCTTAAGTATATTGGGTGCCAACGATGTAAAGCATTCTTCACAAAGATCAAGATACTACAAGGGAGATTATATGACTGGGATTCGTGAAAATTATGGTATGGAGAAAGGGAAGGATACAAAGAGGACTCTCTGCATTAAATGTTCAAATGTGTAGCAATGGAGGAAGAAGCCCCTGCATGGGTACACCAGTAATCCGCTTATTTAACTGGACCCTAGATACGTAGAAGATGGGAAATAATGGAGCCTATGGAGTTAACACGGTTTATGGAGATAAATGATAATGATCTAACTATACTAAAAACAAATCGGATCCCAGCTAGAATAGGATCTGAGAGTGCAACTGGTGGGCTTCTTATGGAATAACCAAGATGTGTTTGCATGGTCTCCTGCTAATATCTGCAAGATTTCGCCAAACATAGCATGTCATGCATTAAACATCAACCCAAGAATACTCCCAATAAAGATGAAGACGAAGAGTACGGGCCCTGACCGATTAGCAAATTTAAATGAGGAAGTAAAGACTTTACTAGAAAATATTTTTATCAAGGAGTCCCATTAAGTAGAGTAGATAACTAATCTAGTGTTAGTCAAGATGTCGAATGAGAAATGGCCAAAATGTATCAACATTTTAAACTTGAAAGATGCATGCCCCAAGGATTGTTTCCTGCTTCTGAGAATTAACCAATTGGTTGATGGAACAACAAGACATGAGCTACTCTCCTTTATGCATGCATACTATGGATATATTACAACAAGTATCCCCGAACATGACTTTATCGGCTCTATAGAAGTTGATCTTGGACCATATTACTACAAAGTCAGGCCCACTGGATTGAAAAATTCAGGAGCAATATATCGGTTCTTGGTTAATAAAACATTTGAAAGAAATTGTATATACAATATAGGAGATGTAGATGACACCCATCACTAAGTATAAAGTCCTACCCCTGAATTGAAATGAAGCATGGAAGGTGTTGCGAAAAGCACCTCAAATTATCATACAAGATGGTATCCTATACAGAAGAGGATTCTCTAACCCATTGTTCAATGAAATATTGGACAACGTGCATTAAGGTAGGTTGTGGATATCATACTGAGTAGAACTTAGCAAAGAAAATCTAGCGGTATGAATATTTTTAGCCGACCCTTAATAACAGCGATGTGGAGTGTGCAAAAAGATGTGATAAGTGTCAGAGATTTGCTAAGATCCCCAAGTTACTGCCAGCCAAACTAATTGACAGGGTCGTCCTTGGCCATTTTTTGTATAGGAATTGATATAACTGGAAACTTCTAATGGTTATGGTGGAGCTAAATATGTAGTATTGGTAATGGATTACTTTAACAAGTATGGAGTCCCACTTCAGATTATCTTGGACAATGTGTTGTAGAACAATAGTTAGGAGTTTGCCAACTTCTATCAGAACCATGGAATCAAGAAAACATTTCTACAGTGGCTCACTTGTAGGTTAACAGACAGGTTGATGCAGTCAATAAGGTTCTCAAAAAGCTCATTAATAAGAATTTGGAAAAGGCTAAGGGAGCTTAGATGGATGAGTTGTTGCTGTCACATTAGGCTTATTGCACTTCTCGGAAGACTACAACGAGGCATTCTCCTTTTCCTTTGGCCTACAGATCAGAGGCTATGATTCCCATTGAAACTACAACCTTATCTCATAGGCGAATCCATTATGACCTACAGGAGCATGAGGAGTTGTTAAACATGTTTCTAGAACTGATAGAGGAAAAGCGAGACAATGCCACTTTGAAGACAGTAGGGCATTGGCAAAAGGCGGTAAAGCAATAGAACTCCAGGACAAAACATCGCCTACAAAAGGAAGAAAACCTGGTCCTACAGCGAATTTTCCCTCTATCGTAGGCACTTGAACCGATCTAGGAAGCACTATACGTTGTCAGCATGGATCTAGGGAATGGAGCTTACATTCTCAACACCATGGATAGAGCGGTATTTAGGAAAACATAGAATGCTTGAAACCTCAATCATTTTTTAATCTACTTTATTTTTATTAAAATGTTATTATCTTTTAATAAAAGCAACTTTACCATAGTGATTAATAAATGTGTATCTTTATAAATCTGTTTGTTTGGGTTTCCTTTTTGTGCACATGTATTTGCAACTGCATGGTTATGGCTAGGGATATTGCCGACTGCCATGATTTTACCCAAACCTATTGGCGGGGTGTGTGAAACCATGATAGATGATCGGTGCTACCAAATCACCATGAGAACAACCATCCTATATAGACTAATGTCATTAATTTATAGGACTATACGAGCAAGGCCATTACATAGTAAAGGGAATCTGACTCTAGCACATCACGACAAGCTTGGACAAACCTTGGCCAGCAGTAGTGAAACGACTTACCCTTGGTTAAGAAATGATCGCTGGTTGGGTATTCATTATTGACGATCGACCCACAAACCTTAGCCGCTAGCAGTGAAGTGACTTACCCGCAGTCAGTACATGATCGCTGATTAGGCTGTTCGGTATTGATGATTGACCCACGAACCTTGGCCAGCAGCAGTGAACCGACTTGCTCGCGGTCAGGACATGATCGTCGACTACGTAGTTTACTATTGACGATCGACCCATAAACATTGGCCAATAGCAATTAACCGATTTACCTACGATCAGGACATGATCACCGAATTGCTAATTCATGGTTGACGACCGACATACAAATCCTGGTTGGCGATAGTGAATCGATTTACCAACGATCTGGATATGATCGTTGACTAGATAATTCACTATTGATGATCCATCGATAAACTATAGCTAGCAATAGCGAACTAATTTACCTTCGATCGATCATCCTCAAGACATACTTGTTTGGGTTTAGCAAGTATTCCCGCATTATAGTGTGGACGAGCTTTCTCGAGCCTAAGAGAAAGAAAATTGAAACCAACAAACACATGGGACTGGATTACAATAGCATTCCACCAGAGATTACTCAACTTGCCAAACTTGATAGTGATTGATTATGTGTAAATGTGCAAGGTTGCAATGAAAAGACATTCCATCAGAGGCCACTTACCCTACCAAACTTGATAGTGATTCATGATTGTTCCTGCGCAAGTATCTTACATAGAGTTGGGAAGATTATCAAAAGAGCTAATGGAAAAAACAAAGTATGACTTTAAAACGATTGCTCGTCTGGTCATACATGTCAATGATTGATCATGTGCAAGTATGCCAGAGGCAAAGGAAAAGTTTATGAAAGAGCTAATAAAATAACAAGGAACTACTTCACTAATATGCCCAAGTGCACAACATAGCACTAAAAAATTTACTAATAAGCTAATGGATAAGCAAGGATGTTGTACAAACACAGAAATAACTAATCCTAATCCGGTATGGGAATTCCATTCAAAATTTGTATAAGATACATATATGCACGTGTAAGTGATTATACAAGAAATATAAAGTGTGGGCTAGGGAAAGCATTAGTCACTGATCAGATTAACATCAAAGAAAAGTCAATATTAGATCCAAAGCATCAAACATTATGTCTCTTACACAAAAGACATCAATTAAATTTGCTTACCTTGCCTAATGTGGTGGTGATTGATCGCATACAATTGTGAATGGTAGCGATGAAAAGGTTTTTGAGGAAACCAAATAACTTGGAAATCATGTTGGATAGACGTAACACGATCACCAGCCTTAGCTAGGTATGGAAAATAAATTACATAATATTATGATATATGTGCATGTGTTGGCATTTGTGCAGATAGTATGCATGATATACCAGAGAGAAAATTATGGACAAATATATAGAATAATCGCATATAAAAGTTAGAAAATACCTATCTCATATCATTCGAGCCTAAGCCAACATAGCATGATATACATCACCAAATACTCGTACCATGGAACCTTAGTGTTATCCAACCTTTTGGCCCAGCTATATTCAGATTGACTAGATAAGTTAGACTCGACGATTATCAAAGCAAGCGGCCCAGAGAGATGATCCTAGGGTCCAAGAACCAAGTACAGACAAGAGCACGAGACGACAGTCGAACAAACTTAGAGTGCAACACCCTAGAATACACTAAGTATGGATCGGTGTTACACCCTACATAGGGGATCGTTACCGATCCCTATGGGACCACCCAAGTGGCCTCCACTCCTATGACACTCTTCTCTAGCTGCATGGAGCCTGATTCAAGTGTGGTTCAGAGTTTCTATGCATCATATCGACAATCTCCATATACAGTCTAAAGCAGCAATTCAACATTATGTAGATTCATCGCTTAGGCCTAAAAACACCTAGGCAACTATGAATAACAACCTTGGAAACACGAGGCAAACAACATGACATGTCAACACAAGAAATCGCAAGATCCTATACTACATATATAGGGATCGATACCGATCCCCAAACATAGGTGATGTGGAGTTGAAATTTCCTGGGAGTCTCAGTCTTGGCGACAAGGTTCTGTAGGAGAAGTTTCAGCGAGATATTTAGTCATTTACTCCTTTAAATACAGAAGGCATGGTTCATTCTAAGGATCAAGATGTTTCCATTGCACTCTTACTCTCTTGTATTCAAGGATCTATTCTGATCCCACTTTTTGTAACAAAAACAAGTGCAAAAGCAATAAAATCATTCAAGTGGACGTAGGCCACGACTGACTATGTTTGTTTTCTATTTAATTTCCTCTATTTTTCATTTACTTTCTTCATTTAATCTCTATTGCTTATTTTTCTAGGTGTTTGTACCAATTTTAGTTCAAACATTTTGGTGCTTTCACTGAGAAATTCAATCTTAGGCTACTTCGATCCATCGTATATTATTGGATTTCTCCTCTTTAAGAGATAGATCCATTTTCTCTATCTTTTAGTTCTACAACTCAAATTTGCAAAGATCTACTAGAAGCATTCTGCCATGGCCCCTCCAAGGAATTAAATATGCACTATCACAACCAGAGCTACCCTTAGTGATGCTGAGAATCAGAACCCCCGGCATGGAAATGAAGCTAACCAGCTGGAGCAAACGGAGATCCAAACTCCAACCAACGTTGTGACTAGAGTGGAGATGGATAGAATGATGAAGAAAATAGAAGACAGGTTCTAAGTTAGTCAATAGGAGATAAATCAAATGATGTAGAAGAGCTTGAGTCTACTGAATGAACTGACTTAAAACAGCCATAAACGGAATAGAAGGGATTCCAGCTCAGAGTCAGAAAGTTCTTCTTCATCCGAGCAAAGGCGCTGGGATAGAAGGCAGAAGAGGACCTAAAATACTAGCAGGACATCACACTATAGGAGACCGCCGAACTAGGGTGCAATTTTAGGGATCGATACCGACTCCCGAGGAGGGATCGGTACCAATTCTCTTATGGTGGGCCCGTCATTCAACAGTTGGAAGGTGGCATGGATGCGGTCTTTGGATGTGCTATTGATGTTCAGAATATGGAGTTTCAGACTACTACTGTTAATACAACTTAAGGAAATCAAACATGGGGGACTGTTGGACGAATGGATCCCTCGAAGTTTGGGGAACCTAGGTACCGAGTACCTTCTCGAGAGCGTTTGTCGCACCAAACACTCAAGATAGGACCTGATTACCGCCGTTCAGCCGAATCTGTTGACTCAGACTATCTGGAAGATATGGTCTGGAGATTGGTGAGTGAAAACAAAATTAGAACCAATGATGAATGAAGTACTAATGCGAGTGGAAACCCATCCACGGTGGACATTCTTCGCGCAAGAGATCCCCGGATATTTAATATGCCAATGATGTTGTTGTATGAAGGAACGTTGGATCCTAGCCAACACTTATTGAGATATGAATGGTACATGGGTTCAGCCAGAGCTTCAAATGATGTGAAGTGCCATTGCTTCCTAATTTTCCTAAAGGGGGGTCTACGATGTGCTTCACTCAACTTCCATCGAAATCTATATCGTCTTTCGCTGAGCTGTCGTGAAAGTTTATGGAGAAATTCTACTTACACGCTTCACTTTCGAAGCACGTGATGTCACTATCCAACATTTATCAAGCAAAAGGAGAGTTGTTGTGGGAATTTTTTAATCAGTTCCATACGGCTATAACAAAAGTAACGGATCTTAAGGAATACAAGGTAATGATAGCGCTATGTAGGGGAGTTTACCCTGACTCGGATTTCGGAGACTGGTTGGAAAGGAAGCAACTATCAACAATGGAAGCTTTTTATAGGAATGCTAATAAATTTTTGCATCGGGAGGATGTGCGCAAGCATTCATGGAGGACCGTTGCTGGAAATTCAGCTGTAGTAATATAGGGTAATGTCGTTATGAAGCAGACCGGAGGAATCTCTACGAACGCAGTAGTTAATACCAGGGATTCTAACAATCAGAGGAAGTGGAATCAAGCTCCAGGTAGCCAACACAACAATAATAATGAGTGCTCGAGGATCTTGAGATCAGAAGAATATACACCTCTGAATGATACATTGGAAAACATCTACCTTGCTGCACAAAGGATGGAGAAGTACAAGAAGCCACCCTAGAGAGGGGTGACTGATGAATAGAAGCATTCAGGAAAATACTGTTGTTTCCTTGAAACTCACGGACATAACACTAATGAGTGTCGACATCTAAAAAGTATGATTGTGGAGATTCTAAGGAATAACAAGCTTCAGCAATACGTTAAGGAACCGACAAACGATGGGGAAACTGTAAGACCTCAAGGTCTACCTGCTCTAGGATAACTACTTGAATCTAGTGGTTAGGAGCCAAGATAGGCTGATAAAAGACTGGACATCAACTAACCGATCACCATGGATGAAGCAGCAACCTATGATAATGTTATCTCGTTCTTCATTATCCAATTTCCTTTTGCAAATAAGCCTCCGAGGTACACCGTGGGCATTGTAAATGGCAGGTCTTGCCATTTCTTCTACTTATTAATGAAATTTGTTATTGAACCATAGAACCATGTTCTTACAAGAAAAAAATTCTATTGCGCGGAAACCATCAGCACAACTAAGGAAACGTTCCTTTGTCCTCGAATGGTAGATGGGTGGTATAGACTCACTAACCGTCAGGTCGACGGTCACATTTGACCCCTAACCTTTTGAGAACCAACATTGCCCCGAAAACACTGGGAAGGTCCTAACCATTGGGTTGACGGTCATGTTTAACCCCTTATAACCTTCCGAGAACCGACATTGCTCCGGCAATCGGCATTGCTCCAGCAATGCTGGGTAGGTCCTAACCGCTGGGTCGACAGTCACATTAGACACCTAACCTTTTGAGAACCAGCATTGCCCTGGTAATTTTGGGAAGGTCCCGCCGAGTCGGTGATCACATTCAACACATAACCTTCTGAGAATCGGTGTTGTTCCGGCAACGTTGGGAAGGTCCTAATTGCCGGGTCGATGGTCACATTCGACCCCTAACTTTCTAAGAACCGGCGTTGCTCCGGCAATGCTGGGAAGGTCCTAACCACCGGATCAATGATCACATTCGATCCCTCAACCTTCTAAGAACCGATGTTGCTCCGGCAATGCTGGGGTCCTAACCATCAGATTGATGGTCATATTCGATCCATTAACCCTCTAAGAACCGACATTACTTGAGCAATGTTGGGAAGGTCCAAGATAGAACTTGTTATTTCCCATCTTTTATAGAACAAAACGGCTTTTCCAGCCCAAAAATTTGTCTCTCCATCACTTAAGAGTTATGACTTGACCGACTCGAATGAATCTGCATATGGTTAATGCAGGTGTGCAAGTACTCGAAGATATGTGCCGATCAAACTTTTGGCCCATGATTGGACCCATGAAGTCCTTTTTGGTGTCCAGAGATCGATGTCAACCAACTCTTGCCTTCAGATTGGAGACAAGAGTATAAACTTAAGCTGGACATGACATGACTATCCACACATCAACTCTTGCCTCTGGATTAGGATCGGGAGTATAAAATAAATAGACGTGATTCGACCATCCGTTAGCTAACCCTCACTACGCCATAGATGGCCTATTGCAACGAAATTACAAGGTGTTGCTAGCTACAATGTAACGATAGCTATGCTAATTTTTGTCTATTGCAACATTCACTTCAATGTGTTAGCATAGATATCAGCAAAATGTTGCAGTAGCTATAAATATATTCAAATTAATAAAATTAATAAAATTTTGCACCTCAGCGATCCACATCATCATTTAAAACAAAATCTCAACCATCCATCCACACCATCAATCCACACCTTAGCAATTTCCATTTCCCGGTTTACTTTTCTTTCTCGTTCCTCTCTGTGTGAAAATTAGGGCATGAGATTTTTCTTTCTCGTTCCTCTTTGTGAAAACTAGGGCACGCGATTCCAGTTGCTTTGATGCTCTGATTGATCGAATCTAGTGTTAGAAACATTCCTGGTAGCTTGCTCCTTCGTTCTCCTTGATTGATTGCTCGAATTGCTTTGACTTCATCGTCGGGTGCGATGTGATATTATTTGGTATGTTTTCTGCCTTCTGGTTTACTTGATTATTCTCGATTTTGGTTACACTCGCACGCTTTTGCCGATGATGAATTGGGATTTATTTATAGGCTTTATTTCCTATAATCTCGAGTTTAATCTTTCTGTTGGACTTTGAGAAATCTGGTATGTTGGATTGCGATGATGTATTGGTATGTTGGATTTTGGTTCACTGGCTTGATTTTGCTTTACCGATGATGAATTGCGATGTGATATTATTTGGTATGTTGGATTTTGGTTCACTGGCTTGTTTTTGATTTCTGATCTGAGCTTGTTAGCTCCTTTCTGCTGCATTTGTTAAACCAGAACTTGAACCTTTGTTAAACTTGTTCACATACCTTTGTACCTTGCTGCATTTGTTAAACCAGAACTTGAAGTATTTGTATTCTGCTGTCCTCTTGAAAACTGCTTCACTTGAAAACTTCTGCATTTTTGAAAATCAGAACTTTGAAAGTGATCTTTGGTTTTCTAAAACTGTTGACTAATCTGAACATTGAGTTTTGATTTCCACGATATATACAAACATATGTGTGTTGAGCTTTGTTGGTTTTGCTTGGTCTAGACTGAACTGGTACCATGCTAACCTTGTTCTTTAACATGAACTGATGCTCCAAGTCCTCTGTATATCATATTACTGTCTATGTTTCTCTTGTACATGCCTGATGCATTCACTGTTTTTGCTTGATGGGCTGCCTATGTGTACTGCTGTGTTTCTTGCACTGGCTTGTCTACATTTTGCTGAACCTGGTTCTTGTTTGTTTTGTTGGTTGCTTGGCCCTGAGTTGAATCCAGTCGATGACTCGGGTTTGACCTTGTGCCGTGTCCATTTTTTTGGCTTGTCTACATATCTGGCTGCACTTGAGTATGAACTTGCACTTGAGTAGTTGCACTTGAGTAGTTTCTTGTACCAAGCCTTATGATGCATGTATGTTCATCCATGTACATGCATTTCTTGGTCATGTTATGTTGCTTGCTGTGTTGAGTACTACTTTGTGCACTTGGCTTATCCTTTGTGCATTTTTGCCTGAATTGTTGCTTGCTGTCTTCCATACTGTCTTGTATCCATGTGTTGCATTCATGTTTGGCTTTTGAATTATAACAACCCAAATACATGAGGCAAATAATATAACAAAAATATTTTCATTTTCTGTTCGAGTTAAATATTATTTTCCAGATTACTGCTTTTGAATTATATGTGACAGGTTTGAAGATTAGACAGCTGGATACAAGCTTGAAGACAGAGTCAAATCAAATGTGCATGAGTGTATGAGTACATAAGCTTGAAGACAGGTTTCAAAGAAGGCTCGATCTTCCAAAATCGGATGAATCGGGTGGTGCCCACTTGTTCGACCTAACCGCCGGGACTGCGGGGCCCCGGACCCCCGCCGGCGCTGCGCCCGGACCCGCTACTCGGCTCGCCTTCGGCTCGGCACTCGGCTCATCATATATTTGTCAGTGTCGGTGTCTGTATAAATTGAAACTGCATATGTAATTAGTGAACTGAGTGATGTAGTGAGGAATATCTGTATATGTGAATATCAGTGTTATATATCATTGAATTGTAAAATAGTGGAGTCAGGAATTTGTACTATTTCAAATGTTGAAATAAAATATTTATTTAAATAAATTACTGTTTGAATATCAAATTCTGTGCAATAGCATTTTATTAAATAAATATTTATTTCTATTAAAAAATCAAATATGCTCTACATTGTGGGCCCCACAAATTCAGAAAGTTAATATCTATAGCAACATTTTGGAATGTTGCTACAAACACCTATGGATGTTGCTATAGACCAAAATAGGGTTCTATTGCAACAATATTTCTTATGTTTCCTTAGATAGTCAAAATGTTGCCTTTGAGGTCTGCGGCAACGCGGCAAAATGCATCATCGAGAAAGTGTTGCCTTTGCCCTTTTTTAGCCTACAGCAACATTTTTTTGGCACTTCCTGCATCACTTCTTTGGTGTTGCAGTATGCAATCTATGGCGTAATGCCTTGTCCTCCGACCAAGGGCAAGAGTATAAACCCAAATCGGATGTGACATGACCATCCATAAGCCAACTCTTGCTTTTGGATTGGAAGCAGGGGTATAAACTCATATCGAACGCAACATGACTGTCTGTATGCTAACTATAACCCTTGGATTAAAGATGGGAGTATGAATCGAAGTGAGCATGATATGACCATTCACCCACTTAACTCTCGTCCCTAGATTGGGGGCAGTAGTATAACTGGAAATGGAAGTGATAAGACCGTCCAACTCTTAACATCTTGCCCAGAGTTGGAAAAATGGAAGATCCATGCCTGGAGTAAGGCAGGATCTAGCTTTCAAGCCTTTGATCGATGCCCAGAGTTTAGTGTGACTGAACGTAAACATCCTGGATGAGGATTTATGAACTACGACCTTGAGTTGTTAAACCTAAACAAGCGCCTGGAGTTTGCATCATCGGCAATCTTTATCCTGGAAGAGGGTGTTTAAATCGATGGTCTTAAGTGACTAATCTCAACTGATGCCCGGAATTTGGCATTTCAATGATTATCTTGTGTTGGCCAAAGCGGCGAAGGGCTGGTTAAATACAAAATGGGATAAGGACTTAGTCCGATAGCGATAACAAAGAGAAGTAAACTGCGAGTACATTAAATGGAAAGTGTACATCAAAAGTACTCAGACAATTTTCACATAACGATTTAACAAAACAAAGGACTTTTGTTATTTACATGAAATTCAATAGCTAAATACAAGTGTTATCAACATTAGAAACAAAAAAAGGCGAGGAGTCGAACCCGCACAAATCCGGCCAGCAAACTAAAATAGACTACTATTATTTTAAGCCAATAGAGATGCCTCGTTAACTTTCGAAGTAGTTGAGTCTGTTGGATCTTCTAAGAATATGGCATCCTCAAGCGTATTGGGAGCTGGCTCTACAATATCATTAGCTCTAGGATTTGGAGAGTTAGTTTGGGCATTGCGTGAGCTTTTGGGTTGTTCCAATTGTTCATCTAGAGTGTATCGAGTAGGAGTATCGCTGAACTCGACTCAACCTCTAATTTAGCATGTGCGGAAGTTTGATCGTCAGTCATTACAGTCAAATGCTCGAAGCATCTTGAACCCATTGTTATTAAACTTAACAGATAGTCATAGTTAGATGGATTAACATGTCTACCCATGCTAAGTGTAATGTAGTGTGGTGTTGTGCCGTGTAGTGTTATACAGATTGCAATTATACGACAATGATGATGAGATTTGGGAGTTTAACCGAAGTGACCGTCATTACTGACCATCCCAACCGGTCTTCACGTCAATGGTTGAATATAAGGATTTTATCCAAGTCTTGGGATCAGCTATCGGTGCATAAGAGCATGTCATCAACATTCAAGGCATATGCATATGTCTAAGTTCAAGTCTATGTGAGCATGTAAGTGCATCCAAGTTCAAGTTCATGCTAGCATGCATGTCCTCAAGTTTAAAGTCAAGAATGTAGGTCCATATAAGCACGCAAATACGCAAGGCGAAAAATCATAAAAAATGGCCTAAGTATGGGATCATTACCAATCCCATACTTAGGAGATTCTTCCCTTGTGCGAATTTTCATCTCCATCTTCCCATGACCAATCCCAAATCGACCATCGACATGAAATCATCCCTAAATCTTTGCCTGGACCATCTTCTCCAACATTCTACTGCCTTGCACCTACCTTTGTACGTGATTGCGGCTGGTCTAAGGCAAGGTCGAAGGTGAGAGGTTGGAGTGAATTGGGTTTCGAAACCCAAAGGAATTCAACCATCTATGTCAAGTGACGAGTTGGAGGAGAGTCGAATTCGAGGTGTGAATAAGTACGACAGAGTAGGAGATGGATTTTGACTCAATTGGTGGAGGGATTGGAGGTGCTAAAAGTTTAGGGCTGGAACTTTAATGGTTAATGAGTGAAGATAGGGTTCGGTGAGCATATAAATAAAGGCAAGTGAAGAGACAATGGGTTACATACCCATGAGCGGCCCAACTTGTTCGGGTCCAAAGCATAAATGCATACAAGTATGGGACCGGTATCGGTTCCCCTTCCTATAGGGATGAGTACCGAGTCATACCTCAGTAAAAAAAATGATTGTTTTGAGACTATGACTCAAGGGAAGTTGGCAATGACCTATAGGCTTATGAACGTGCTTGGAAGCCAATGACAATAGTGTGTACATAAACGTGTGAGTGTACGTGCAACTTTAACATTCAATTTCCTGAATCTATGGGATTGGATTTTTTACCTGGGATTTTCAGGAAAGAAATCAGTTCGAATGATAGGAATCTACCAACTCAATCGGTTAGCTTAATGGAACCGAGCATGACAAATTATCTAGAGGTTGTACTCCAGTACTTATAGTGTCGAATGCCGATAGAACGATGCAACGGATCGCTATGGACATAACAATCTGCATAAACGGTTCAGAGGAAGGATAGCGATCATTCATAACACGGAGTGGAATCCTCCACAGTGATTCTGACTTGTCTCGATTTAAAGCACATCACATTCGAAACGAGATATACTTTGGGTGGCAAGTGTTATCCAGCCTTTTGGCCCAGCGATATTCAAACTGACTAGATAAGTTAGACTCGACGATTATCAAGGTTAAGTAGCCCAGAGAGATGAACCTTGGGTCCAAGAACCAAGTACAGACAAGACCACAAGACAAAGGTCGAACAAACTTAGAAGTGCAACATCCTACACTAAGTATGGATCAGTGTTCCACCCTGCATAGGGGACCGGTACTAATCCTTAGGAGTACACCCAAAGTGCCCCCATTCCCATGACATTTTTCTCTAGCTGCATAGAGCCTGATTCAAGTGTTGTTCTAGAGTTTCTATGCATCATATTGGCCTTCTCCATATAAAGTCTAAAGCAGCAATTCAACATTCTATAGATCCATAGCTTGGGCTAAAAAACACCTAGGCAACTATGAAAAACAACCTTGGAAACAAGAAGCCAACAACAAGAAAAGCCAACACAAGAAATCACAAGACTATATACTACATATATAGGGATCAGTATCGATCCCCCCTATAAGGATCGGTATCGATCCCTAACTATAGGTGATATGGAGTTGTGATTTCCTGAGAGACTTAGTCTTGGTGGTGAGGTTCTGTAGGAGACATTTTAGCGAGATGTTTGGTCGTCTACCCCAATAAATACAGAAGGCATGGTTCATTCTAAGGATCGGGATGTTGCCATTACACTCTTACTCTCCTGTATTAAATTATCTATTCCAATCCCACTCTCTTGTAATCACATAAATAAGTGCAAAAGCAATAAAATCATTCAAGTGGGCATAGGCCAAGATTACCAAAACATTTTAAATTTGTGTGTGCTTGTTTTCTATCCGATTTCCTCTATTTTTTATTTACTTTCTTCATTTAATCTCTACTACTTACTTTTCTCGGTGTTTGTACCAATTTTGGTTCAAACACTCGGTATCTCTTTCTACCTAGAATGTCTTGATCACCTCAGAGTGTTTGTATAGTAGCACAAGGCCTTTAGGACCATGTGACAAGGAGGCTGAGCTGGAGGAAGCAACATCCCACCAAGCAGAAATGAAGCACATTAGAAAATCAACCAAGATGTCTATACTACCAAGCAAGCACAAGGTATAAACATCATAGTCATTAAAGATGTCTTGGAATGATCAACAAGCTTTCCTAAATGACCATGGATTTGCAACAAATCAGTAGTGGAAAATTTATAGAAAAGAAGGGAATAAGGATATAGACGTTCATGGGTTGAGAATATCATTGCATAAAAAGGAGAGACTATTTTAGATAAAGCAAACCACACTTTTTATTCATAAAGTATGTCTTGGAAGGCAAGTAGTTGTGGACATTTCTGCCTATAGCACAGTGAATACAAATGGATGTGTGAAGACCCAAAATTTATGAGATAAAAATAATGCTGAAATAAAGAAAATATATAATATAATAAAATTAGTAAATAGAAGATAATTGAAGAATAAGATTATTTGAAAATGAATATTAAAAAGGGAATAAATGTTTCAACAAATAATGAGAAGAAAAAGAAACTTAACTAAGGTATGAATGAGTTTTAAATACACACATCTCCTGAAAACTATAAATTTATATGGCCAGAAAAGTATTTAGGTAGTAAAATAGTTTATCTTTATAATTGAAATGCATACCAACCAGTCAAGTAATATTTATAGGTATGAATGTATTTTTTTTTATAAAGCAAGATAGATAATAAAAATTTGTTAGCTAAAAATCAAGCTTACAAAAGAAAAGAGAAAAGGAAATATAGGGCTGAGTCACATAAAAATGATGTGCAAGGAAATCATGCAAATAGCATGTGCACAGAAAAGTAATGAGGCAACTGTTTTGCTGAAAATGGAAACCAAGAGAAAATGGCACTTATAGCCATAAGAATGCATACATTAATCCCTGAGTAAGGTAAGGACAGAATGGGTTTTTCCTCCATTTAAAACCCTAACAGAATGATTTAAATCAGGGGAGGAACAATAGTTGTCCAGGGGGAGAAAACAGAATTAAAATAAAATAAACTTACATTGTCCTCAGACCTGAGCACTCCCGGAGAGAAGCAAAGGAAGGTGAGTGGTAATCACTTTGATATGTATGGCACTAAGACCCATGTTAAGGGAAGCCAAGTTATTTTCATGTATAAAAATTTATTATGATTTTCAGTTTGATTTTATTCTCTGAATAAATGCATGCAAATTATGGGTGATATTTTGATTGAACTTTTGGTTGGAGTTTTGATCTGTCTTGGTTTGACAAGATTGTTTCAGTCTTTTGTTTTAAAATATAAGTAATCAAACATATATCCAGATCATAGAAGTGGATTTAATGATCCAGTTTTATGTGAGAAATAAACTGAATGTTTTACTAAGAAATGGGATATCAAAGAAAAATAGCAGGCAGTAGGAATAATGAGATTTATGCTTATGCCTAGTCTATATTAAAATGGTATGAACAATGCAGTATCATGCATAAGTGATAAGTTGTTATGTTTTTATGGGTTTTTCTTAAAGGAAAATCATGTCCTATGTTCCTAATAAAAGTAAATAAATGGGATATGGTTTCATCAGATTTATGAGATATAGGAAAACTTCTTGTAGATATATATGTATGAAAGTTTCAGAAATATGATTTGAATAAATCAACCTTGGGATGGGATTTAGTATTTTTGCATGAAAAGCATGTTATGGCTAATTAAAAACCCCTGATGTAGTTCCTTAACTATTGACCCATGAGAGAAAAGGAAAGGAATGCAAAGCATTCCAAGAGATAATAAAATTCTCAGAAGACAAATAAATATGGTCTCTAAATTATAAAAATAATTTAGGAATGGAGCCTTGATCTGCTCATCATCAGGAGGATGATGGGTATGTGCATGACTTGCTAAAGTCCTGTAGGCCTCTGTGAAAAGGGATAACAGAACTGAGCCCCTTTTCAATGCACACATAGAGTTCAATGGCAAGGAGTTAGACCAAACACAAAATGTAAAAATAAATGAAATGAGGTTGATCAGTCAGGCTATGAAATTGGAAATAATTTCATAGGAGTATGTATATAATAATCTGGATGGAATGAATGCATGGTTGTTTGAGTGTATAAATGATAGACAAGTTTACAAATATTCAGATTTTAGTATGAATTAGTTCTCATTAAACTGATATGTTTTTCTCTGTAGCATTAAGAATTTACAAAATGTTTAACATGTGATTTCACTCATACCAAAATTTATTTCTGACCCTATTTGTTGCTTTGTGACATTTGGGGTGTCTCATTTTTATTGAGGCAGCTCTAGATGTTGCTGCAGGAAAGGAAGCATAAGAAACTTGTTAGCATGGATACTTGAAGACCCACTTGCATTTAGAATGCTTAAGGAATTTGGCAGAAATATTGTAATAATTAGGCTAAGCAAAACTTCATTATGTTTAAGTATTTTCTGGATTGATATATGTGCTTATCTTTCTGAGTGAAGAATATGTAGAAGCCTTTGTATTGCATATATGTGTTTATTGGTTTCTGTTTCAAATGACTGAACTTGATAATCTCTGGTGAAGTATGATGTAGGGGATCATGTCATGTCATATAATTTGATATGTGACCATGTCTCCCTTGGCAATGTCTGACTAGTTTTCAAAAAGGCAAAGTAGAAATAGTTAAAAAAGGAAGGAATATAGACATTCAGTAAATTTTCTAAAGTCTGAGTTGAACCAAAACTGAGTTAATCAGAAATGCATGATCATGGCTTATAATTGATATAAGTATATGTCAAGCCTGAAAATGATACCCCTAATTTCTTAGTTTAGGCATTTAAATCACAGTAGAAGCTTGCATTGATTTATGAAGTAGACCCGTATGCATTTTTATATTACTTGTAGTTTTCACAGCACTATGTTCAACATATCTCTCTATTTAGGTATAAGACTCAAGTCGGGATGCATTTGGTCATAACCAACTTGAGGCTGGTTAAATAACTAGTAGTCCTGTTTGCAATAGGCATGTCCATCACTTAACAACACCGTAGATACTACCATTCAATATTAAAAAGAACATTAGTTGTCTACCAGATGAGTTCACCTGAGAATTTGTATTAATTTAGTTTGTAACTTAGCTTAAATCATTTTGTCTCCAAATATATGCTAAGTCTTAAGGCATTATGTGTGTTGCACTTGTACCCTGTCTAAATGGATTGTGTTTTCTCTGCTTAGTCTTCTACTCAATTTGTTTCTTGATCACTCATATGATTCCTGCAAAATAACAAAATTAATATATGAGTACCTTTACCTAATACACAAATTTGTTTAAATATGAATTAGGAACCCCGGGCCAAACTAGAAGGAATGAGCTATTTTAAATACCCTCTCATTTAGCATAGAACTATAAGTATCAAATTAGAAAACCCCAGAGTCTAATTATATATGGCTTTAAATCCAGGAATTAAACAACTGAGAAGAAAAGCAAGAAAATTAGGGAAAATGTTATTACTTGATCTTATAATCAAGCCTAAGTTTTAAGTAAGAAAATCAAGAAAAGGAGGGCTATGTGACACCAAAAACTCTGAAACATGAGAAATAAGGTGTGATTAAATTCCTTTGCCAACTTCAATTACTCTGATAGGCAAAGAGTCATCTATATATCTTCATATATATAAATGATCTAATCTGATTTTATATACTGATATTTTTATATTGGTAGACTAAGGAATCTTGGGAAAAATGATTAAATGGGAAGTGATCCAGTGAAGTATATATATATATATATATATGTATAGAGATATATACATATGAAAAAAAAACTCAACTGAAAATTCATTAATAATAATTGAATAAGTAGAGGGTCACTTCAGTTGGTATCAGAGCTATGTTATTAAACATAGCAGAAATAAAGATCAGATTCTCTTATCAAAATAAATTCTTATGAGACTAAATACATCACACAATTTTCAGTACAAATGAGATTACTGAAACAATTAAGTTACAAATTAAACTAACTAGTTATGTAAAAATTGTATAGCAAATCATGGTAGGAAGACCACCAAGTCATGGAGCAGGACCCTCCAATACAACACCAATGGTTAATTTGCAAGATTTGGTGAGGGCCTTTAGAGAAGGAGCAGTGCACAGGGAAGAGAATCCTCATGAGGAATTAGCTAAGCTATTAAAGACATTCTCAAACCTAGGAGGCAAGGACTTTGAGGGCACTGAAGGGGTTATGGGTGTGCAAACATGGTTGAGAACTTTAGAAAGAATATTTGCAGACATGCAAATTAATGATCAAAGGAAAAGGCAGATAGCTTCAAGAAGGCTCAAAGGAGCAGCACTATATTGGTGGGAAGTAATTATTACAGGAAGGCCAGAAGATGAGATAACATGGAATCAATTCAAGGAGATGCTTGAGGCAAGGTTTGTTCCAGCAACAGCTAAGGCAACATTGCTTGAGGAATTTATAAGGTTGAGGCAAGGACCAATGAGTGTGACTTAATACACTAAAAAATTTGAGAGTTTGTCCAAGTATGGAATTATGCTCATAGGGAATGAAGAATCAAAGAATTCAAGGTTCATTCAGGGACTCAATGCTGGTTTGAGTAGAGCAATGCTACCATATAAAGACAGAACATTTGATCAAGTCATAGATCTTACTCTTTCTTTTGAACAACATGACAATGCAAGGGAAAAGTTCAGAAACATGAGAACTAACAATCAAAAGAAAGGGAAGAATAGAGCACATCCTTATGACAAGAAGAATGTAGACAAGAAAGTTGAAGGAGCAGCCACTGGGGAGGTTAAGAAGAAGGTTACTTGCTAAAATTGTGGCAAGGAAGGACACATGAGCAATAGGTGTCAAGCAGCTAAGAAAGCACCATTCAGCTGCTACAACTGTGGGAAAGAAGGTCACATTAAGAGGAACTGCCCAGAATTCAAGAAAGGGGCAAGGGTAGGAGCACTGGAAGCCAAGGCTAAGGCAAATGCAGTGGGAAACTTTGGACAATTGGAAGGTATACTTCTAATTAAAAATTACCCAATCACAGTTATATATGACACTGGAGCTACACATTCTCTGATATCACAAGACATATTGGATAAATTAGCTCTCACATACAATACAGTTGAAAAACCCTTGTTTATTCAAAGCCCACTAGGTAGCTCTTGTCTGCTAGGATTAAAATGTTTGGGAGTAGAATTAAACATAGGAGGAAATATGTTTAAATCTGACTTGTTTATGTTAAAATATCCTGGAATAGGAATTATTCTAGGAGTAGATTGGTTGAATAAATTCAAAGCAATTTTGAATTTAGAAAATTTTACAATTTCTTTGAAAACAGAAAATGGTAAAAACATCATAGTCATGAGTGAAGTAGCCAAAACAAATTGTCTTAATCAAATATGGAGTATGACTGAAAAGGAATTTACCTTAAAAGACCAAAAAGTAGTGAATGAATATCCAGATGTTTTTGGGGAAGTTGTGGGAATTCCAAAAAATAGACCAGTGGAATTTCAGATAAGGCTGATCCTAGGATCAAGTCCTATTATCAAAAAGCCTACTAGAATGGGTCCAAAGGAATTAGTAGAATTAAAGCAACAGTTGGAGGAATTAGAGCAAAAAGGCTTCATAAGGCCTAGTAGTTCAAACTGGGGTTCTCCAGTTGTATTTGTGAAAAAGCATGATGGTACACTAAGAATGTGTATTGATTATAGAGAACTAAATAAAGTCACCATCAAGAACAAATACCCACTCCCCAGAATTGATGATCTATTCGATCAATTGAATGGAGCAAGGATTTTCTCAAGACTGGATTTAGCCTCTGGATTTCACCAAATGAAGGTTGAAGAGGAGAGCATTAAATACACTTCTTTCAATACAAGGTATGGCTTATATGAATTCTTGGTAATGCCTTTTGGATTGACAAATGCACCATCCTATTTTGTAGATTTAATGAATAGGACATTTAGAGACTTTCTAGAAAAATTTGTGGTTGTTTTCATTGATGACATATTAGTGTTTTCAAAATCAGAAGAGGATCATGTAAAACACTTGCATCTGGTTTTGTTTAGACTGAGGACACATGATTTAAAGGCCAAATTCTCTAAATGTACATTTTGGCAAAATGAAGTAAAGTTTTTGGGGCATATTGTATCACAACAAGGAGTTAGTGTAGATCCAACTAAGGTGATAGCAGTGCAGTCATGGGATAGACCCAAATCAGTGACTGAGGTGAGATCATTTTTAGGAATGGCAGGCTACTATAGAAGGTTTATAAAAGACTTTGCAAGAATAGCCATTCCATTGACCAAGTTAACTAAAAAGGAGCAACCCTATGTGTGGACAGAGAAGTGTGAACAAGCTTTTTCATCACTAAAGAAAGCACTGGTGGAAGCTCCAGTTTTGCAAGTGCCAGAGGGTAATGAAGGGCTAGTGGTTTATACAGATGCTAGTGGATCTGGATTAGGGGCAGTGCTCATGCAACATGGTAAAGTCATAGCATATGCATCAAGGCAACTCAAGCCAAATGAAACCAGGTATGCTACACATGATTTAGAACTAGCTGCTGTAGTATATGCATTGAAACTATGGAGACACTATTTATTAGGTGCTAAGTTTGAATTGTTTACTGATCATAAGTCACTTAAATACTTATTTTCTCAAAAAGACTTGAACATGAGGCAACATAGGTGGGTGGAATTTCTAGCTGCCTATGATCTTGATATATTATATACCCCTGGAAAAGCTAACAAAGTGGCAGATGCATTGAGTAGGCATCAAGCAAAATTGGCAAACTTAATGATGACTGAATTCAAGGGTTTGACCATCCTTAGTGAAGTAGAAGTAAAAGAAGGAATGGGGGTATCAGATGAAGCACACAATGATATGACCGAATATGGAAAACTAAGCCTCATTTCTTTAAGGTCAACTCTGGTTGATAAAATAGGACAAATGCAGGATCAAGACACAGATTTAAAGGAGAAGAAAGATATGATGTTACAAGGCATGACAGTGGAAAATTATGAAGTGGATGAAAAAGGTTATTTAAGGAAAAAGGGGAAACTCTGCATACCAAACATGGAGGAATTGAAGCAAGAAGTTATGGATGAACATCACAAAACAAAATATACAATACACCCAGGTGGTACAAAAATGTACCATGATCTCAAGAGAAATTACTGGTGGCCAGGGATGAAAGGAGCAGTGGCAAAATATGTGGCAAATTGTTTAACATGCCAACTAGTTAAAGCAGATTATCAAAGACCCCCAGGCTTACTGCAGCCTTTGGAAGTGCCTACCTGGAAGTGGGAAAGCATTTCAATGGATTTTGTGGATGGTTTGCCAAGAACAAGAAGAGGCAATGATAGTGTTTGGGTGGTGGTTGATAGGCTTACAAAGACAGCACACTTCATCCCTATAAGTTCCAGCAGAAATGCTCATAAGCTAGCTCAATTATTTGTAAAAGAGATAGTGAGATTACATGGTATTCCTAAGACTATCATTAGTGATAGAGACACCCTATTTACCTCAAGATTTTGGAGTAGCTTTCAAGAAGCCATGGGAACAGAACTAAGTCTAAGCACAGCCTACCACCCACAAACTGATGGGCAAACTGAAATTGTTAATAAAGTTTTAGAAGACTTACTTAGAGCATGCATACTTGATTTTGGTGGCAACTGGGAAGATCACCTTTATTTAGCTGAGTTTGCTTATAATAACAGCTACCAGACCACCATAGGTATGGCTCCATTTGAGGCTTTGTATGGAAGGCCTTGCTTATCTCCTGCATGTTGGATGGAGGCAGGTGAAAGAGTATTGCTTGGACCAGAACATGTGAAGGAAACCTCTGCAAGAATTGAATTAGTGAGGCAAAGAATGAGAGTGGCACAAGAAAGACAGAAAGCATATGCAGACAAAAGAAGGAGGCCAGTAGAGTTTGAAGTGGGGGATTATGTATTTCTCAAAGTTTCACCCATGAGGAAAATACTAAGGTTTGGCAAAGCTGGAAAGCTATCACCAAGGTATATAGGCCCATATGAAATTGTTCAAAGAATAGGAACTTTGGCTTATAAATTGAAGTTGCCAGAGGAATTGAGCAACATACATGATGCATTTCATGTATCTCAATTAAGAAAGTGGGTGCATAACAAGGAAACTATTCTTGAATCCCCTACACAAGTTGAAATTCAAGAAAACCTGGTTTATAAGAAGGAACCAGTAGGCATAGTGGCTAGAGAGGAGAAGAAATTGAGAAACAAAATAATAAAGTTGGTTAAAATACAGTGGAGTCTAGATGGAAATGATTGCACTTGGGAGGCTGAAGATAGGATGAAGGATAAATATCCTAATCTATTCTCTGCATAAAGGTATGCCTGAAATTATAATAAATTTGAGAACTATTTAAACATATATATATTTGAATAGTTCTGGATGCATAAGTTTTTTTTTTAAGCTGCTTAGATCAAGATTAAAACTCTTGCACAGTGGAAAAGAAAAATATGTATTTATAATTGTGGGACACAATTCCTTTTAGGAGGAGAGTATGTGAAGACCCAAAATTTATGAGATAAAAATAATGCTGAAATAAAAAAAAATATAATATAATAAAATTAGTAAATAGAAGATAATTGAAGAATAAGATGATTTGAAAATGAATATTAAAAAGGGAATAAATGTTTCAACAAATAATGAGAAGAAAAAGAAACTTAACTAAGGTATGAATGAGTTTAAATACACACATCTCCTGAAAACTATAAATTTATATGGCCAGAAAAGTATTTAGGTAGTAAAATAGTTTATCTTTATAATTGAAATGCATACCAACCAGTCAAGTAATATTTATAGGTATGAATGTATTTTTTTTTATAAAGCAAGATAGATAATAAAAATTTGTTAGCTAAAAATCAAGCTTACAAAAGAAAAGAGAAAAAGAAATATAGGGCTGAGTCACATAAAAATGATGTGCAAGGAAATCATGCAAATAGCATGTGCACAGAAAAGTAATGAGGCAACTGTTTTGCTGAAAATGGAAACCAAGAGAAAATGGCACTTATAGCCATAAGAATGCATACATTAATCCCTGAGTAAGGTAAGGACAGAATGGGTTTTTCCTCCATTTAAAACACTAACAGAATGATTTAAATCAGGGGAGGAACAATAGTTGTCCAGGGGGAGAAAACAGAATTAAAGTAAAATAAACTTACATTGTCCTCAGACCTGAGCACTCCCGGAGAGAAGCAAAGGAAGGTGAGTGGTAATCACTTTGATATGTATGGCACTAAGACCCATGTTAAGGGCAGCCAAGTTATTTTCATGTATAAAAATTTATTATGATTTTCAGTTTGATTTTATTCTCTGAATAAATGCATGCAAATTATGGGTGATATTTTGATTGAACTTTTGGTTGGAGTTTTGATCTGTCTTGGTTTGACAAGATTGTTTCAGTCTTTTGTTTTAAAATATAAGTAATCAAACATATATCCAGATCATAGAAGTGGATTTAATGATCCAGTTTTGTGTGAGAAATAAACTGAATGTTTTACTGAGAAATGGGATATCAAAGAAAAATAGCAGGCAGTATGAATAATGAGATTTATGCTTATGCCTAGTCTATATTAAAATGGTATGAACAATGCAGTATCATACATAAGTGATAAGTTGTTATGTTTTTATGGGTTTTTCTTAAAGGAAAATCATGTCCTATGTTCCTAATAAAAGTAAATAAATGGGATATGGTTTCATCAGATTTATGAGATATAGGAAAACTTCTTGTAGATATATATGTATGAAAGTTTCAGAAATATGATTTGAATAAATCAACCTTGGGATGGGATTTAGTATTTTTGCATGAAAAGCATGTTATGGCTAATTAAAAACCCCTGATGTAGTTCCTTAACTATTGACCCATGAGAGAAAAGGAAAGGAATGCAAAGCATTCCAAGAGATAATAAAATTCTCAGAAGACAAATAAATATGGTCTCTAAATTATAAAAATAATTTAGGAATGGAGCCTTGATCTGCTCATCATCAGGAGGATGATGGGTATGTGCATGACTTGCTAAAGTCCTGTAGGCCTCTGTGAAAAGGGATAACAGAACTGAGCCCCTTTTCAATGCACACATAGAGTTCAATGGCAAGGAGTTAGACCAAACACAAAATGTAAAAATAAATGAAATGAGGTTGATCAGTCAGGCTATGAAATTGGAAATAATTTCATAGGAGTATGTATATAATAATCTGGATGGAATGAATGCATGGTTGTTTGAGTGTATAAATGATAGACAAGTTTACAAATATTCAGATTTTAGTATGAATTAGTTCTCATTAAACTGATATGTTTTTCTCTGTAGCATTAAGAATTTACAAAATGTTTAACATGTGATTTCACTCATACTAAAATTTATTTCTGACCCTATTTGTTGCTTTGTGACATTTGGGGTGTCTCATTTTTATTGAGGCAGCTCTAGATGTTGCTGCAGGAAAGGAAGCATAAGAAACTTGTTAGCATGGATACTTGAAGACCCACTTGCATTTAGAATGCTTAAGGAATTTGGCAGAAATATTGTAATAATTAGGCTAAGCAAAACTTCATTATGTTTAAGTATTTTCTGGATTGATATATGTGCTTATCTTTCTGAGTGAAGAATATGTAGAAGCCTTTGTATTGCATATATGTGTTTATTGGTTTCTGTTTCAAATGACTGAACTTGATAATCTCTGGTGAAGTATGATGTAGGGGATCATGTCATGTCATATAATTTGATATGGGACCATGTCTCCCTTGGCAATGTCTGACTAGTTTTCAAAAAGGCAAAGTAGAAATAGTTAAAAAAGGAAGGAATATAGACATTCAGTAAATTTTCTAAAGTCTGAGTTGAACCAAAACTGAGTTAATCAGAAATGCATGATCATGGCTTATAATTGATATAAGTATATGTCAAGCCTGAAAATGATACCCCTAATTTCTTAGTTTAGGCATTTAAATCACAGTAGAAGCTTGCATTGATTTATGAAGTAGACCCATATGCATTTTTATATTACTTGTAGTTTTCACAGCACTATGTTCAACATATCTCTCTATTTAGGTATAAGACTCAAGTCGGGATGCATTTGGTCATAACCAACTTGAGGCTGGTGAAATAACTAGTAGTCCTGTTTGCAATAGGCATGTCCATCACTTAACAACACCGTAGATACTACCATTCAATATTAAAATGAACATTAGTTGTCTACCAAATGAGTTCACCTGAGAATTTGTATTAATTTAGTTTGTAACTTAGCTTAAATCATTTTGTCTCCAAATATATGCTAAGTCTTAAGGCATTATGTGTGTTGCACTTGTACCCTGTCTAAATGGATTGTGTTTTCTCTGCTTAGTCTTCTACTCAATTTGTTTCTTGATCACTCATATGATTCCTGCAAAATAACAAAATTAATATATGAGTACCTTTACCTAATACACAAATTTGTTTAAATATGAATTAGGAACCCCGGGCCAAACTAGAAGGAATGAGCTATTTTAAATACCCTCTCATTTAGCATAGAACTATAAGTACCAAATTAGAAAACCCCAGAATCTAATTATATATGGCTTTAAATCCAGGAATTAAACAACTGAGAAGGAAAGCAAGAAAATTAGGGAAAATGTTATTACTTGATCTTATAATCAAGCCTAAGTTTTAAGTAAGAAAATCAAGAAAAGGAGGGCTATGTGACACCAAAAACTCTGAAACATGAGAAATAAGGTGTGATTAAATTCCTTTGCCAACTTCAATTACTCTGATAGGCAAAGAGTCATCTATATATCTTCATATATATAAATGATCTAATATGATTTTATATACTGATATTTTTATATTGGTAGACTAAGGAATCTTGGGAAAAATGATTAAATGGGAAGTGATCCAGTGAAGTATATATATATATGTATAGAGATATATACATATGAAAAAAAAACTCAACTGAAAATTCATTAAAAATAATTGAATAAGTAGAGGGTCACTTCAGGATGTTAAGGAGCGCCTGAATGGGTGGAATGTCCATAATAAGAGTGCCATCATATAATCATAAAGGCAAGACAAGGTGTTAAGGGTAAATTTGGCACGGTTTTGGAATACACCCAAACTAGTTGAAAAATATGTGTAAGGTTAAGACATAAACCTTATACGAAATTGATTCTCAATATGAGCTACAGAAGATATGATCATCTTAAAATTGGTTCACCACCTAACAAATTTGGGGCCAACCTTGGATATGTACTATCTATTTCGAGAAAATGGAACAACCATACGAATTAGAGTGTCCTACTTGATGGTACGAAGCTATTGGTCCAAGTATCATTCAATTCCAACTTAAAATGAAGGAGTTATGACACAGAGAAGGTTAGACCAGGAAGGAATAAGTAAACGGTTTGGCAGGGAATATAATCATTTACTACCTAACCTTACACTTATAAATGGCTCATAGATGAGAACAACTAAAGAGAGTGGGTGGATAAGAAATAATGGAAGACATCGTGAAGCTTTAGAAACTACCAAACCTAATCTACGCCTAATAGAATCTTGCCTAAACGAATCTTTGGAGCACAAATGGCAAGGAATCATCTCTACCATATCCAATTACATTCAAACATCTGGTCCATCATCCATTGTGGCAGACCAACCTCAAGATTCACGGCATCAGAGCTTTTCCTATCACAAATCTACTAACCCATAACCGTTATAACTAATCCAAAGAGATCTAATGGGCATCAAAGCAATTGTAAATCAAAGCATCATCACTTACTAAAGGACAAGGAAAAGAATGCGAATAGGTTAGGAAATAGCATGAGAAAAATCAAGGAGAAAAAGAAAAGTTTTGGCAAAGGACAAGGGTTGGTCCGATAGTTATCCTACCGAATAGAATTTCATATTTAGTAGACCTATTGGGATTGAATTCCATTTCCCGACATTCCCAATTGAGCCATGCACCTGCTGCCAAATTGAACATCATCCACCGAACCACACACAAAAAACCAGTATCACTGGTCACCAAGTGTTGAATTGAGCTTATCTACCAATCAATGATTTTCCAAGCACGCATAATTGAAGTGGGCAAGATATATATGGAAACAAGCTATTGGTGGAATAGCTGGCTTAGCCCCTATATATCTTCACTCCTATAAATACCCAAGTTGGGAACAATAATGGCGAACGAGTATGAGAGGGAAAAATCTATCGAATAGAAAAAGCCGAACATACTATCAAGGAGCTATACCTTACTTTCTATTAAGCTATAGAACATTGTATTTTGTATCCAGAACATTGTACCAAAGTTTTATAAGAAGGATAATGAAAATGGATAGTGGATGTAGTCACATTATAGCCGAACCACTATAAATCTTTGTGTTCTTTACTTTACAACAATTTACTTTTTTGCATAACATATTTGTGATACGCTCTCTTAAAAATAAATCATAACACAAATATTACAATTGTGTTATACACCATATATTCATAGTTTTGCCACAAATGACTTGGAGGTTTTGCCCATTTTTTACCAAGATAATTATGAACTGGAGTATTAAAGTATATTCGTTATGAACTAAAAATAAATTATGCATGCTATGAATATAATTTCATGAATATATCTTTCCTTCTAATATATCATGTACTATGCGAATATCGCTTTAACTGTAACTATACATCTTTAGTTGTACGTGAATATATCTTCGGTTCTACATGATATATATTAGCAAGAAAGCAATATATATCCATGAATGTACCCTAAACTACTATCATTATGAATACTATGAACTGATTTATAGGTTCAGTAGTACAACTACTACATGATATATTCATGCTTCTATTACATTATATTTGAGGTATTGGTAATTAAAAACTATTGAAATTGAACTATTAAAACACCATGGCCTGTATACTACTGAAACATTATAGATCAACTCGTGAGGTTTGTATAGTATGAATTACTTTTGTAACTCTACCAATGAAACATTATATTATAAAAAAGCTTTCTAGTTTCTAACATTAAGATTTGCATAGAAAAGTGGCTATTAGTTTTAAAGCATGAATTATCTTCTTTTTTATATTAAAAAAATACAAAGATTTATCCCCCATTTTAAACTAAAAATTAATTCTAGCGACATTTGAAGTTGATTATAATTCCACAACAAATATAAACTAAATTCAAATCAATAAATCATTTTAACTAAACCGTTTTTATCTAAACTCAAACCACTAAATATAAGCACGTTCTTTCTCTTATTAGTAGTCACCATAGCTCAACATGATAGACAACATGGAAACTAGTAGGAGGCAATGTCACACGACAAAAAACAAAAGGAGGCATGACAAAATCAGGTTGGTCGATTTGATCGGAGATTTTAGGGTTGAGTTGAATTTGAAATTTACAGATCTAGGGATTTTTGTTATATGAGGTAAACTAATAAGATTGAGAAAACGAACAATAAATCAAATAATAGAATAGATATTGGTTAATGGGTTTGGGTTAATAGGTTAGGGGCTAGGCTTTTGTTTTAGTAGACTTGAAAATTAAATCGGCCCTAACTTTACAAAACCCTTAACTTTTAACCAACCCAACTATGGTCACTTAATGTCAGTCAGTTGACCAATCAACAAAGTATGCAGTTAACTGCTAGTGTCGCTTAGGTCGGTTTGATAAGTATCAAATGGCCACCCTTAAGTAGAACATTAAGCTATGATTATTAAAGTAAGGATCAAAACTAGAAGAAAGCAACATACTTATAAGAAATTAGGAAAGGTCAACTTTTTCCATGGATCGGTACTGGGTCATCAACCTAATGAGTATCGCTCTACTTTTCTCCTATCTTCCTAATTCTTGACCTATGATGAGTTTTCAAATGGACAAGAAATGCAGTTTTTTCACTCAAAAGCTCAATAATAGTTAATTGGAACTAAAAATATAGGTCTGCATGCAATGGGAAAGGGATCATGACAGTTTACTCTTACATGTATTAAGGGAAGTGCTACCATTGCAATTTCTTAGTGAATTTCTAGATTTTAATTGATGTTCTTCTAGATCTAGTGTGCAATGGGTAAAAAAATAACATTAAAGTGGATAAAGGCCAATAGGAGATATAGCTTATGCTATCAAAATTACATATGGTAAATATATAATTATAGGCTAACATGGAGAATTGTTCTCATTTCATAATTTATTATTTAATTAACTAATAACTATTTGACATTTTCTCCCATTTTATCTTCATTTTAATAATTCATAACAATTCCCAAATACATGATAAAAATCAAAAAAATTCCAGAAAATTTATTTAAACCTTATTGATTACATATAAGAATTTTAGAACAAAATGATAAATTTTCATATTATAAATTAACTAAATCATAAATTAACCTGTTTTCCCTTTGGAAAATTCATAAAATTTAAATAAAACTCCTAAATTAAAAACCCATACCTATAATCACATTTTATACCTTGTGTTAAAAACTTATAATGGTTTGAACTCGTATGTTCAATTTATGATCAAAATAGTTTATTAACTTTCATATAAAACATATATTTTCATTCTCATAAAATAACCAATTCATGTACATGCATACAAACAATTAAAAGCATGAATAAATCACAATTTTAAGTCCATCTAGGATAAATTAGAAATTACAGTTGATATTACTGACCCAAAATGAAGATTTTAGATTGATTTGTTTCTTTAAAGAGATTAACGTCCTTCTGAATTTGTTTTTCTTTAGTTTCTTCTATCCCTTAGCAAATAATCTCCATTATTGTTCTTTGTTTTTTTTTCTATCTATATTTTGGTTATTAAGGAAATGAATGGAGGAGTGTGGTTTCTTAGTTGGGTTTGGGCCTCTCCTTGCCCATTAAGATAAAATCCCAGTACAATTTAATGGTTTCTATATACTTGTAATAATTTCTTGTAACAATTACTCATAGTTCAACTCAACTAATTTGTTAACTGTCACTATACTTGATCAATTATATTTCCCTTTGAGTTATTCTTTTATTGATTTCCTTATACTATTATTTTGAAATGACCCTAGCTATTTCACCTAATTTTTACTAGGAAATATTTTTTTACATCAATAATTTCCTAGAGTCATTTAGCCTTTCCACTAAATTATCCAGGATCCTAATTTTTCTACTAATATATTTATATCAGTTCATTAATAAATATATTCACATACATATGAAGATGTATGTGACCCTCTTGCTTGGATCAGAGTGTTGTTTAGCAAGAGTGCATCCTGATTGAGTTTGAATAACTAATCAACCAATACATAGCTCATTTTCCATGCCTATTGATATTTGAGTCAGGGTAATGAATCTCATAATCATATGCAATCTATACTTAATAATTTTTGACCATTCCTATAGTGATTGTCTGTTAGTTTGAGATAGTAAGGTGATCTCAGATTATATAGCAAGCCACTATAATTTTAGTTTAATTATTTGGTATTTGATTAAAGCCAGAAAGGAAAATGATATACTCATTTATCATTTTCAACACAAGTTATTTTATCACAAATTTCTTTAATTATAACCAAGTCAGTTGAGTAATTCTTTCATAATCTATATAGTTGTATTTTTCTTAACCAAATTTATTCTCTAATCCCTGAGTTACCTCAGCTTGCATCTAATTTACATGTTGCTTTACTGGATTTAGAGAATCCAGATTTTATGGTCATTTGACAAAAGTAGTATTTAGATAATATGTGTGCATATCAGATGTAGTGTACTCTCTGGACTAATAAAGCTATTCAAAATAAAATGTGTGTTGCTCCAGTATTTGAAAATGTCTTTGTGCATGCATTTGCAAAGAAAGCTTCAGATTTTACAAAGTGTATTTTCTTCCTTTATACCCAAAACTCTAGTCATCTTGATCAATCCAGACCTCATTATTTTTGAAGTGGGTTAGCCTTATGACTAGATCATCAAAACATTAGTGCCTGGCTTTTGCAATGTAAATTCAGATACCAGACACTTGCAAAATCCCTTAAAACATGTACATATCTTTATACAGTGCACAAATATATATTGTTTCTTTTATCAAAACACTTCTGCATATAGTCACAAAATTCTTGAAATATTACTTCTAGCTAAACTCAGATTTTTAACCTTCAAACTTAAAGTTTTAAGTAACTTGAAATTAACTAATACAGTAAATGTATATACATATCCATTTCTCAAATACAGGCATATATCATTTACAGATTTTCACCATAGTACTCAAATATATATTTTCTTGCATAGATTCAACTAAGTCTTTGGTTAATCCCAAACTTAATACATTACTAGATTCAGTTAAAACAACTAAATAAATTCAAGAATTCAAGATCATTACATAACAACCAAAGCATAACTATAAAAACTTCTAAGATTACATGCAAATAATTCCTTCTACGTTCTTATTTAATTCTAATTTAGCATGCTTATCCAATCATTCTCATTAGCCATAGCAGCTTCCTATTTAGAACCAGCATTCCCTGAAAGAGCATTAGAGGCTGCCCCATTTTAAATGAGACACCCCAGATGCCATAAGCAAACAAGGGTCAGATACAAGATCTGGTATGAGCAATATAAAAAATTCCATGATATTAAGTAAATGAGTGAGACATAAACATTTTGTATAAGTGGGCATAGCTTCTTTGATCAATTTGCCTGACTTGTTTATGATATATTGTGCATATATGATCAGTATTTAAGACTAATTATGTACACACATTCAACCATGCAAACATACATTTCAAATAGAAATACTCAGGAACTATCATAGCTCCAGACCAACCATCCTAGGAATAACTCAAGTTCCTACTTCATCAATTTAAGGTTGCATTTACCAAATTAATTCCTAGCCTCATCTACAATAAAGGAATCACGGGGACACATTGCAATAAAATAATTCACAATATTGCACAAAGATCTCAGGGCTTAAACAAGCCATGTGCCAACTTGCATACTTTAAATACAACAAGCATTCCAGCAGTCTTCTTGGCTCACAATCCTTAGTTTATTTACTAAGTGTTCATGTTTAATCCTATCATGAGATAGCTAGGTGACTAAATCCCAATATACATGAAACATTACATAGAGTTTACCAGCATAATTCAAGAACAAGCTAACATTCATGTCCAGGGAAATCATATTTTCAAATATTCTAGCTCAAAGAAAATACAAGAATATTTACAACTGGGAATAAAGACTAGGCATGTGGGTTATTATTGTTTCATAAGCAACCATGTTTGAACTAAATTCAAGATCTAGCTTAAACAAGATTTCTGGCTCATGGGTTTTCTATTTGATCAAGGGTTCAGCACTTTTGGATATTTCCATTGCAACCTTGAATCTTTCATTTGAGCCTCAGCACTTACACAAGTGTAATGCAACTCATATACATTTTGATTTCTATATTTTCCATGCCATATCTAAACCAGTTACAAGTATTCTCTATTTACTTTCATGATTTCATACTTTTACATTTCTGGGTGTAACCAAACAGAGCAAAATACTCAAACATCAAAGCAATCAAAACATTCAGAAACACCTATTAAAAACATCCATTAAAACCATAGTAATGAAATCAAAAATATGTAGAAAAATAACATAAGCTTGGCTGCCTCATAACAGGACTTAATGCCATGGGTTTAGTGAGATTACTCACAGAAAAATGCTTCTCTTGCTTAATCCAGAAAAGAAACCTTTTAAAACTTGCTTTTCTGCTTGCAAATATTTTACTTCTTTGTTTTCTTAAATGTCTTGGGTAGCAAATGATTTTTCTGGTTTATACTTGGATTTATAAGAGTGGTTTTCTAGGGTTTTATCATTATAAAATCCCATTCCTACCCTGGCCAAGACTCATGCATTTTGCATTTCAGATTTGTTTATTTTTCTCCCTTAATACCCCGGCCATATGTGATACTTACTCCCCTTTTTCTTTTCCAGAATATTATTATATTCTTCTTAGGTCATGATAATTGTGTGACATTGTCACTTGTTTATTTTCTAAAAATCCTCCTTTCTATTTTCTGCCTAAAGCAATTGTTTTGCTTGTAATTTATCTTTTGCTATTTTAGTGTTACACTTTCCCTTGCTTATTTCTTTTTAATATTTTCAGTACTTACAGAAATGTATATTTGTATACATATCTTATCTAGGCTTATTTAATCCCTCCTTAATTTCAAAAACATATGCACCTATATATGTATACAGGTTTTCAAATCCTTGTAACATATTTTTTTTCTCTGGGTTTTAAATAAAATCTGTTTACTGAATTCAAAACAAAACCTACTTTTCTTATTTTCTGGGATGATTCATATAATTCCCGAAATCAAATATCCATATCACAAAATGATGTTTGTAATGCTTTTTAATTCTTGTTTTAAATTCAAGAAATCTAGAGTTCTTCCTTGTGCCATATCAGTGTGCACGTGCACACATGCACACACACTTGCACACAATTAATTCCATATATTCCTATACAAATAAATTCATATATTTCAAAATCCAACTAAAATAAGATTCCATGAATTTCTAGGGCATTACAATCACCCCACCTTTTTACGAATTGTGTCCTCACAATTTTCTCATTTTGACTTTAAACATTTCCAGGTTTTTATAAAATCTATCAAACATTGCATAAGCAAACAATTCAGTCAAAACAACCATACATATTAAACTTTTTAGGGATTTAGATTTTACCTTCCACTGCAAAAAGCTTAGGGTAATCCATCTTTATCTTATCCTCTAACTCCCATGTACAATCATTAGGGTCTAGGCTCCATTGAACCTTTACCAATTTCAGAGTTTTGCTCCTCAACTTCTTTTCCTCTTTAGCTAAAATCCCCACTGGTTCTTTCTCATAGACCAAATCAGGATTTATTTGAACTTGAGTTGGTTTCTCTAGAATTTCCTCTTTATCATGCACCCATCTCCTAAGTTGGGATACATGAAATACATTGTGCATTGCACTCATCTCTTCTGGTAGCTCCAACTTATATGCTAATGAACCTATTCTTTCCAAAATCTTGTAAGGTCCAACATATCTTGGGGTAAGTTTTCCCTGCTTGCCAAACCTCAACACCTTCTTCATAGGTGAAACTTTGATGAAAACATAATCACCAACTTCATATTCTACCTGCTTCCTCCTTACATCTGCAAACTTCTTTTGCCTATCTTGAGCTGCTGCCATCCTTCTCCTTACAAGTTCAATTTTCTCTGTAGTTTCTTTAACATACTCAGGCCCTAAGACAGCCTTTTCTCCTGCTTCAACCCAACATATTGGTGACAAACATGGTTTTCCATATAAGGCTTCAAATGGTGCCATGCCTATGGTGCTTTGATAACTATTGTTATATGTAAATTCAGCCAAATGGAGGTGATCTTCCCAATTGCCTCCAAAGTCCAATGCACATGCCCTCAACAAATCCTCCAAAACTTTATTTATTACTTCAGTTTGACCATCTGATTGGGGGTGGTATGCAGTACTCAAGCATAATTCACTCCCCATGGCTTCTTGAAAGCTCTTCCAAAATCTGGATGTAAAGATTGTGTCCCTATCACTTACTATAGTCTTAGGAATTCCATGCAACCTTACTACTTCTTTCATGAATATTTGAGCTAGTTTAGGTGCATTTCTTTCTGCCTTCACTGGTATAAAGTGTGCCACTTTAGTCAATCTATCAACTACTACCCAAATGCTTGTATTTCCTCTCTTTGATCTAGGCAGACCATCTATGAAATCCATAGATATATCTTCCCACTTCCACTGTGGTATGCTTAGAGGTTGTAATAGGCCTGAGGGTCTTTGGGTTTCTGCTTTGACTTGTTGGCAAGTCATACACTTTGCAACATGTTTGGCCACATCAGTTTTCATCCCTTTCCACCAATAATCCCTCTTCAAGTTTTGGTACATCTTGGTGCTGCCTGGATGTATAGAATATTTGCTCCTATGATATTCATTAAGTATCTCTTCCTTCAATCCTATATCCTTTGGAACACATATTCTACCTTTATTCCTTAAGTAACCATTCTTATCAATGTGGTAGCTTGCTACTTCTTCTCCTTTTTCTATTAGAGTTTTCTTTTCTAATAAATCTGGATCTTCCTCTTGCATTTTCCCCACTTTCAAAATTAAATCTAATTGCAAAGTTATCAAACTTAATTTTCCTCTACTCCCTTCTTCAATCATATTCATGTTTACCTCACTGTTTTCCTCAATTTCCAAATCAGTAAGTAGAGATAAATTTCTAAACTCTTCTATCATTAACATGGCTACTTTTGCATGCTGCCTGCTCAAAGCATCTGCAACCTTATTAGCTTTTCCTGGAGTATAAAGTATGTCTAAATCATATGCTGCTAGAAACTCAACTCATCTATGCTGCCTCATATTCAAATCTTTTTGTAAAAAGAGATATTTTAATGCTTTATGGTCAGTGTATAAGATAAACTTAGCACCTAAAAGATAATGTCTCCAGAGCTTTAATGCATATACCACTGCTGCTAACTCAAGATCATGGATTGCATACCTTGATTCATGTGGCTTCAATTGTCTTGATGCATAGGCTATAACTTGATCTTGCTGCATCAATACAGCTCCTAGCCCAGAACCACTTGCATCAGTATAAACAATCAAATCCTCATTTCCTTCTGGTACTCTCAACACTGGTGCATTGACCAAGGCCTCCTTGATTTTACTAAAGGCTTGTTCACATTTCTCAGTCCATATAAAGGGTTGGTTCTTTCTAGTTAGGTTAGTAAGTGTAACGACCCAGTATTTTGGACCATTCAAATCGACAATAAATCCACACATGCCGGACTTGAATAATTCAAAACAATGGATTGTAAATAAAATTTGGCAAAACTTAGCATATATAGTAAATAAAATAATTACAGATCACAGACTATATATAACAATAATGCAGCGGAAACAAAAGGATAGTAGTTCATGAAGCTACTATAAATATATATAACAGAGTTAGACAAGATACAACAGAAGTCTCGAATACAATAGATGTCTCAATACAAAAATCAAATACAAGATCTGAATACATCACTGGAATCAACTGAATAACTGAAAGCAGGATCGATAGATAGCTGGATCTCCAAGCGAAGCTCTAACTCCAAAGGTTAGTCTCAAATGCTGTATCACTCAGTCTGACCCGAGCGTAAAGCAAAACACAAAACACTCGAGTCAGGATTAACATTCTTATATTCAATAAATCCAACTCAAGTGAAATATCAACTGAAATACAAGTAACTTAAAGGATGTTTGGGATAACCATCCTCTAAGGGTCCGTTAAACTATTTACTATGTAGTAATATTCGCTATTATAATAGTGTCTAAATAAGTAAAGTATAATCATATAGAAAATAGCGTTAAGGGGATGGAGAACCTTAACGCGGTCGGATCTTAAAATCATAATCGTAGTAAAGCTCGATATGGTAGGTGACACGGCACAACTAGGCAATGCCAGGGTAGATATACCAATTACGCACACGGACTGATGGATACGCATAGCAGCCACTACCGTTCCACCTCGAACAACACTCCCAAATCGGAGGATGGCCATCTAGTCAAATCACAAGTAAGAGTATAATATCGAAGAAATGCGTCCGAGAAGAGGTGCTACCTCATTGGTCCGAGATCGCTCCTGTTTTAGCCACCTTATGCCAACTCACGGGAGTTGGGTCCACGTAACATACCTTAAGAACGTCGCCACCATCCTACTTCATTCTGGAATCTCCACCGCGTACACAGTTGTCAAAGTGGTTTTCGGTATCGACAGAGAGTATGTCCATATCCAATCCCGGTCTCTTTAACAACCAATCGTTATTATAACACCGTGGTCATTTCAAAATAGTTTATACTCCAAAACCAAAATGTCATTATCATTTCAAAACCCAATTTTATACGATATCATTTCACTTCAAATATATCCAATTTCAAAATCATATTACTTTCCAAAGTTATAATGCTTTCGAAATCATAGTCGGGAAATCACAGTATTTTGGAAAACATAACACTTTCCTTTTAAGCTGTTTAGATATTAAAATTTCGTTATAAAATAAATTAGTTTCCTCAAATTTCACAAGTCGATTCAAATTAACTCGAATTCTAAAAATTTAATTTAATCAAATCCCAAATCATCCGTTTCAACTCGATTCAGCTTCTAAATAAACCATTTCAAATTATCAATTTCAAATACGTATCTAAACCATAAAATAAGCCATTTCAATTTGAATATATTTCAAAGCTTTAAATATTCAACATTTCAAAACTAAATTCGATAAATTTATATACATATCAGATTCACTTTACAATTATTTAGTTTTGAAATATTAACTTAACATTTCCAAGACATTTGAATACAATTTCAATTTACAATTTAAATAAACAAAAGATCTCATTTAAATATTTATACGTTTGAAATATCCATTTAAGTCACCTTTTTCAAATTTTCAAGTTGTAAATCACTTCTTTAAATTTCAAATTCAATACATTTCAAATCAAACTTATTTGAGTATAATTCTTAAATAAATATAATTTCAATCAATTTCAAATCATTATAAATTCTATATTTGAAAATATAGATATTAAATAAATACTTAACATATTACTTATCAACTTTATTAAATCAACTTTAATAAATCTTTTAAATCAATATTTATCAAAACCATATATTCCTCTTCAAAAACCAAAGGAATCATTTTCAAACATTTATATATAGACCAACGGTGTCTGTATAAAATTTTTCTATCCTATGGTCAAGTGATACGGATATTTATCATTTCAATCCGAAATTTAAAACATATTCGGGTATATATCTTTTCAACCCGAAATCCCAAATTCAATTCAATGAAAATCACCTGGGTTTATCATTTCAACCCATAACGTTTTTCTCCTATTCTACAGATCGTTCGGGTATGTATCATTTCAACCCATAGTGATTCTATACTAATAGGGAACTTGCAGGGTGATAACAGATATGACAATAAAATAACAATAGTAACAGGCAATATATCATCAATATAAATAACAGATAATGGTGTCAGGTGTCACAGGTGAATAGATACAGATAATGACATATATATAACAATGTGAATAACTAACAACAGCATATTTCAATTGACGTTTCAATTGAAATCAAATTTAATAAATATAAGAACATTAATCGTGAGTGATTGCTCACCTTTCGAGGCTAGAGAGATGAACGGGAAAGGAAACGATTTGTGGATCCAAACACGAATTCCAAAACAACGTTAGACGGGCACGATTCAGTGAAGCAAACAGGCACGACGGACAAAGCTGGTAAAGGGGAAATCGACGAAATAATTAGAATCAACTTGATAGAGATAAAATTTTATATACATTATTATTAATATTATTATATTTCGAATCCTTACATTTTAAACACATTTTTAATTTAAACCTTAATTTATCCCTGAACATCAAACTCTTACGAACTTGTATGCATATATCTATGTATTTTAAACTTATACATATATACATATATATTATACTTTCAGATCAATACTTATTGTAAAAGTCTATATAACTCACTTATTGTACTATGTACAAACTCACTTTATCATAATAAAATGTAATGTGTACTGACTCAACGTGTAAACTTACACTGTCATAAATGTAATAATATAATAAAGTATACATATATAAACAAGCTAACTAACCCACGTAGACACATAAATATATATAAATCATTAATACATATTGCATAAAAATCAAAATTTCTAATGTATCATCAATATACTAACCAGGTACCCAAAACTGTTACAAACATTATATATAAAACAAATATATCTCTGACTATACATTAACATTATATATAAAAATATGGGAATAGTAATCATAAGAAGAAGAGTCAATCTGTAACAATATATGTAAAAGTATAACTGGTTACTAAAATTTAACTTTATATAGATATACACGTATATATTTTACATATTATCATTCACTGCAAAATAGCATCATAACATTATACCTAAAATCTTCCATATAGCAATAGAACTAATTGGCTAACCTTATAATAAATATATATAATAATACTTACAGTACATACAACACATATATGATAATAATATATATATATAGCTTCTGATAAAATCCATATAACAACATACATAGCTAATATCTATGTAACCTGAACCATATTGTACTCATCCCAAAAATTTTATAATGCAACATATATACGTATATGTGTAAAGAAGTTAGGTTTTAAATAAACAAAATATATGCAAAATACTGTATCATAGATATACGCACTGTCAATTATTTTATTACTCATAGATCATAACATAATATAGAGAGTAGTTTAAATATAATATTAACCTATAAACAGACTATATATGACTTACAGAAAAATATAAATATACTAGTACTCACATCAATATACATCTCTATGCAGTGGAGACAAGGGTTGTCGTGGCATGCGAACGGGTTTCGATGCATGCTCGTGGCAAGGTGGGGAGGTACTTGAGGCATGGCTACAATGAGGTGTGGTGGAGAAATCCGACTGTGGCTGTACAGATAAATGAGTGGGAAATGGAGCTACGGGTGTGGGATGTTGACGAGGTCGGCCAGGTGGACCTGAGAGTGAGGCGACACACGTGGAGAGGGAAGAAGTGCAGATCACATGAAAGAAATGCTTTGGCGTTGGGCAGGATGGAAGATCGGTAGAGATGCAAGGAAGTGAGATGGCAGTTGCTATCACGGTGGAAGCTGGAAGGCTTTGTGGCGAAGAAATATGAACATGCAGAGGGAGGAGTGGCGAAGACGGTAGCGTGGGAGGCTACGGGTTGCCGAGGTCAGGGAGATGAGGCACAGGCGGGCTGAGGCATTGAATCTCGGTTTGGGGAGAGGCGGAGGGTGGTGCTTGGCACGGAGGAAGACAGGCCACGATGGAATGGTTGGTGGTTGAAGGCGAAGGCGAACACGAGCGGGCGGTTGGCTGTCGGCAAGGGGAGATCATGTGGTTGTTGGAGGAGCAGGTGAGGGAGAGGAGTGGGGAAGGAAGGGGCATCTACAGGAGAGAAATGAAACTATATACTAAAATATAAAACCTTGTTTCGAAAGATAGGCTGTGAGCTGGCAAGCCGAGAATTTGGGAAGAATGAATATACATTTGTCCCCATTATTAGCTTCATAAATAAACACCAGACGGTTTGAATTTTGACAGTTGGCCAATTTGAATTTTCACTGGAAACGAAAAGCAAAACTATCGGAAAAGAATTCGAACGAACAAAATGTATGAACAAAAACACACTTTATTGAAAGGGTAAAATGTCAGAGAATATCAAAAGTTAATAACCAATGGTTATATAAATATTTTAGCCGTGGGGCAAATGAATGGGCACAAAAGTTTGGAGACTCGAAACTAGTACCGCTACGATAATCGTTTTACTGATTTCGTGGCGTACCCGATCCTGAAATATACAAATGAATATACTATGGAGATCAGCACGACGAGACGATCAAAACGGTATACAGATGTCAGTGGTACGACCATCCGAGCAAAAGTCGATAATCGGTACCGAAAAATGCTGCAATTCAGTCTAAAATAAGATAAACGGAGCAATAGATGTCTGAATTTGATGAAACGAAATACGACGTCTTGCTCAGAAGATGATTTACAAATTTTATTGTATAAAAATATTTAGGTTTGGAAATATTTTATTTTCATCAATTTTTACTGATTAAATTGAAGTAAATTTACGCGCGAAATAAATTTTCATATTCTCGGACGAAAATTTACCAGTTGCTATGTTTAATTAGACGCATTCCAACTATCAAATTTATATTTCAAAATTTTATCGTTTAAAATTTCACAAATATTCAATTAATTAAATAAATAAGACCACTGAAATTTACGGGTCGTTACACTCTCCCCCACTCAAAACTTTTCGTCCCCAAAAAGGAAGGAAGTAGGAGAATGGAAACAACCAGAAAGAAAAATAAATTTGAAATACAAAATAAACAGTTAATTTAAAACCATATAAATTTCAATTTAAATTAATTAATACCCAATAATTGGTTTCAATCCATTTGATTTCACTTAAGTTAAATCAGTCTTAACTATATCTAAATTCATTATCCTTTTTATCTAGTCATCCTTAATTTAAAATTTCCAAATCAATCTGTTTGTATAATCATTTATTATACTCATGTTTTATTCAACAAATTTAATTCTTTTATTCTAAATTATTATTAACCTTATTCCACTTAATATATCTTATCACATATATTTAAACCATATAATTTAATTTAAACCATATAAATTTCAATTTAAATTAACTTATATTCAGTAATTGATTTTAAATTCAAGGTATTTCCATAAGTTAATTTAATTTCAATTTATTAATTCCTTCAAAACAAATTTATTTGTCTCATCTATTATTCAATTAACTTATTATCATATTTATCTCTATTAACATCTTTATAAAAATTTAAGTGTATAACATTTATTATAACACTCAAATCTTTCCTTATAAAGTCATTTTATATTGTATATTATCCAATTACATTTTTAACTTCTGAAAATTTTAGGTAAGTTATGTTGAGATGTAATTTAGTATTATACAAATAAGATTTTTCAATTCAATTATTTCCAGTTAAATATTTATCCAAGAATTTTGACTTCAATTTATAATTGAAATCATCTTTAAACCTAAAATTTAAGAATTTAAATCTCCGATTTACTTCAAACAATTAAGAGATATATATAATATCTATATCAAATCAAATTAAATTTTAAAATAAGATACCTATATATATATATAAATCAAATTATACTGAAGAAATTCAAATCAAAATATTTTTTTTTCAAAACAAAACCGTAGCAAGGCTACAGAATAGTCTCTCCACTTCGAAACTCGAAAATGAATGTCGATGATGCGGCCGTCATCACCGAAATTATTTTCCAGCGACAAAGAGAAGAGCACTGATTTAAACATTTAAAATTCTTTGAAAACCATTTTATTCGAAAATACTTAAATAATATACCTTTTAAGACTTTAAAACAAAGTTTAAAATCACCAGAAATTTAATTCTTAAATTCACGATTTAAATTCATTTCAATTTCAAATAAATTTATAAACAATAGTCATTTTGCAATAGTCAATGACTTACAAAACAATAAAATGAAATCAAATATTATCATTTTCAACAACCAAATTATTTAACTTTTAATTCCAGAAAATATTTCTTATATTTTTATAATATAATCATACAAATTTATTTCATTTATCAAATTTAAAATTTATATTGTGTCAGTTTGCTCTATTCAAGTGTTTTGGAAATCCTATCGATAGCGTTGATCAGACGAATCGATCGAAAATCCAAACCAACATCAACAACTCAAACAACACACTATAAACATAACTTATTTTATATTAATTACAAATACACTCCCTCACACGATGATTCCAGAATTTGATTCCAACACCAGGATAGAGATCCAAATATAGAGGGACTCTAATCAAAGGGAATTCTAATCTAAAATAGATAGGCTCGAAACGAAGGTTAGATAATTGCATTTCAAACATGAAGATGGATAAAGTTGTATAAATCGCGGGCAACCTTAACCTAGTCAACAGTGACTTCATAGATAAGATCGATGTAGAATTCTGAAGCAAATCGACATTCGATTACCAGAGGTAGAATTCGGGTATAGCATAAGATAGCAGCATCGTAAACCGAGGATACAGAAATCTCCGGTAAATCAACACCGATTGTAAAGGAGTTTCACCCCAGTACAAATTATTCGAAGATTGGCGAGACCGCCGATTTATTATAGAGATCGTACGAAGTGGAGTTATGGGATACTCCAGAATCAAAAGACACGAATGGGGAGACACGAATGGACTTTGGAACCGAAGTGAACGTTCCAAAATTCAAAGGAACCGAGTCAAAGAAGAAGGAATTCAAGCTCGAACGAAAGTGATTCTGTAATTGAATTTACTACATATGCTGAGTTTTGCCTAAAACCAGAGCTCTGATACCACAGGTAACGACCCAGTATTTTGGACCATTCAAATCGACAATAAATCCACACATGCCGGACTTGAATAATTCAAAACAATGGATTGTAAATAAAATTTGGCAAAACTTAGCATATACAGTAAATAAAATAATTACAGATCACAGACTATATATAACAATAATGCAGCGGAAACAAAAGGATAGTAGTTCATGAAGCTACTATAAATATATATAACAAGGTTAGACAAGATACAACAGAAGTCTCGAATACAATAGATGTCTCAATACAAAAATCAAATACAAGATCTGAATACATCACTGGAATCAACTGAATAACTGAAAGCAGGATCGATCGATAGCTGGATCTCCAAGCGAAGCTCCAACTCCAAAGGTGAGTCTCAAATGCTGTATCACTCAGTCTGACCCGAGCGTAAAGCAAAACACAAAACACTCGAGTCAGGATTAACATTCTTATATTCAATAAATCCAACTCAAGTGAAATATCAACTGAAATACAAGTAACTTAAAGGATGTTTGGGATAACCATCCTCTAAGGGTCCGTTAAACTATTTACTATGTAGTAATATTCGCTATTATAATAGTGTCTAAATAAGTAAAGTATAATCATATAGAAAATAGCGTTAAGGGGATGGAGAACCTTAACGCGGTCGGATCTTAAAATCATAATCATAGTAAAGCTCGATATGGTAGGTGACACGGCACAACTAGGCAATGCCAGGGTAGATATACCAATTACGCACACGGACTGATGGATACGCATAGCAGCCACTACCGTTCCACCTCGAACAACACTCCCAAATCGGAGGATGGCCATCTAGTCAAATCACAAGTAAGAGTATAATATCGAAGAAATGCGTCCGAGAAGAGGTGCTACTTTCACTGGTCCGAGATCGCTCCTGTTTTAGCCACCTTATGCCAACTCACGGGAGTTGGGTCCACGTAACATACCTTAAGAATGTCGCCACCATCCTACTTCATTCTGGAATCTCCACTGCGTACACAGTTGTCAAAGTGGTTTTCGATATCGACAGAGAGTATGTCCATATCCGATCCCGGTCTCTTTAACAACCAATCGTTATTATAACACCGTGGTCATTTCAAAATAGTTTATACTCCAAAACCAAAATGTCATTATCATTTCAAAACCCAATTTTATACGATATCATTTCACTTCAAATATATCCAATTTCAAAATCATATTACTTTCCAAAGTTATAATGCTTTCGAAATCATAGTCGGGAAATCACAGTATTTGGAAAACATAACACTTTCCTTTTAAGCTGTTTAGATATTAAAATTTCGTTATAAAATAAATTAGTTTCCTCAAATTTTACAAGTCGATTCAAATTAACTCGAATTCTAAAAATTTAATTTAATCAAATCCCAAATCATCCGTTTCAACTCGATTCAGCTTCTAAATAAACCATTTCAAATTATCAATTTCAAATACGTATCTAAACCATAAAATAAGCCATTTCAATTTGAATATATTTCAAAGCTTTAAATATTCAACATTTCAAAACTAAATTCGATAAATTTATATACATATCAGATTCACTTTACAATTATTTAGTTTTGAAATATTAACTTAACATTTCCAAGACATTTGAATACAATTTCAATTTACAATTTAAATAAACAAAAGATCTCATTTAAATATTTATACGTTTGAAATATCCATTTAAGTCACCTTTTTCAAATTTTCAAGTTGTAAATCACTTCTTTAAATTTCAAATTCAATACATTTCAAATCAAACTTATTTAAGTATAATTCTTAAATAAATATAATTTCAATCAATTTCAAATCATTATAAATTCTATATTTGAAAATATAGATATTAAATAAATACTTAACTTATTATTTATCAACTTTATTAAATCAACTTTAATAAATCTTTTAAATCAATATTTATCAAAACCATATATTCCTCTTCAAAAACCACAGGAATCATTTTCAAACATTTATATATAGACCAACGGTGTCTGTATAAAAATTTTCTATCCTATGGTCAAGTGATACGGATATTTATCATTTCAATCCGAAATTTAAAACATATTCGGGTATATATCTTTTCAACCCGAAATCCCAAATTCAATTCAATGAAAATCACCTGGGTTTATCATTTCAACCCATAACGATTTTCTCCTATTCTACAGATTGTTCGGGTATGTATCATTTCAACCCATAGTGATTCTATACTAACAGGGAACTTGCAGGGTGATAACAGATATGACAATAAAATAACAATAGTAACAGGCAATATATCATCAATATAAATAACAGATAATGGTGTCAGGTGTCACAGGTGAATAGATACAGATAATGACATATATATAACAATGTGAATAACTAACAGCAGCATATTTCAATTGACGTTTCAATTGAAATCAAATTTAATAAATATAAGAACATTAATCGTGAGTGATTGCTCACCTTTCGAGGCTAGAGAGATGAACGGGAAAGGAAACGATTTGTGGATCCAAACACGAATTCCAAAACAACGTTAGACGGGCACGATTCAGTGAAGCAAACAGGCACGACGGACAAAGCTGGTAAAGGGGAAATCGACGAAATAATTAGAATCAACTTGATAGAGATAAAATTTTATATATATTATTATTAATATTATTATATTTCGAATCCTTACATTTTAAACACATTTTTAATTTAAACCTTAATTTATCCCTGAACATCAAACTCTTGCGAACTTGTATGCATATATCTATGTATTTTAAACTTATACATATATATTATACTTTCAGATCAATACTTATTGTAAAAGTCTATATAACTCACTTATTGTACTATGTACAAACTCACTTTATCATAATAAAATGTAATGTGTACCGACTCAACGTGTAAACTTACACTGTCATAAATGTAATAATATAATAAAGTATATATATATAAACAAGCTAACTAACCCACGTAGACACATAAATATATATAAATCATTAATACATATTGCATAAAAATCAAAATTTCTAATGTATCATCAATATACTAACCAGGTACCCAAAACTGTTACAAACATTATATATAAAACAAATATATCTCTGACTATACATTAACATTATATATAAAAATATGGGAATAGTAATCATAAGAAGAAGAGTCAATCTGTAACAATATATGTAAAAGTATAACTGGTTACTAAAATTTAACTTTATATAGATATACACGTATATATTTTACATATTATCATTCACTGCAAAATAGCATCATAACATTATACCTAAAATCTTCCATATAGCAATAGAACTAATTGGCTAACCTTATAATAAATATATATAATAATACTTACAGTACATACAACACATATATGATAATAATATATATATATATATAGCTTCTGATAAAATCCATATAACAACATACATAGCTAATATCTATGTAACCTAAACCATATTGTACTCATCCCAAAAATTTTATAATGCAACATATATACGTATATGTGTAAAGAAGTTAGGTTTTAAATAAACAAAATATATGCAAAATACTGTATCATAGATATACGCACTGTCGATTATTTTATTACTCATAGATCATAACATAATATAGAGAGTAGTTTAAATATAATATTAACCTATAAACAGACTATATATGACTTACAGAAAAATATAAATATACTAGTACTCACATCAATATACATCTCTATGCAGTGGAGACAAGGGTTGTCGTGGCATGCGAATGGGTTTCGATGCATGCTCGTGGCAAGGTGGGGAGGTACTTGAGGCATGGCTACAATGAGGTGTGGTGGAGAAATCCGACTGTGGCTCTACAGATAAATGAGTGGGAAATGGAGCTACGGGTGTGGGATGTTGACGAGGTCGGCCAGGTGGACCTGAGAGTGAGGCGACACACGTGGAGAGGGAAGAAGTGCAGATCGCATGAAAGAAATGCTTTGGCGTTGGGCAGGATGGAAGATCGGTAGAGATGCAAGGAAGTGAGATGGCGGTTGCTATCACGGTGGAAGCTGGAAGGCTTTGTGGCGAAGAAATATGAACAGGCAGAGGGAGGAGTGGCGAAGACGGTAGCGTGGGAGGCTACGGGTTGCCGAGGTCAGGGAGATGAGGCACAGGCGGGCTGAGGCATTGAATCTCGGTTTGGGGAGAGGCGGAGGGTGGTGCTTGGCACGGAGGAAGACAGGCCACGATGGAATGGTTGGTGGTTGAAGGCGGAGGCGAACACGAGCGGGCGGTTGGCTGTCGGCAAGGGGAGATCATGTGGTTGTTGGAGGAGCAGGTGAGGGAGAGGAGTGGGGAAGGAAGGGGCATCTACAGGAGAGAAATGAAACTATATACTAAAATATAAAACCTTGTTTTGAAAGATAGGCTGTGAGCTGGCAAGCCGAGAATTTGGGAAGAATGAATATTCGTTTGTCCCCATTATTAGCTTCATAAATAAACACCAGACGGTTTGAATTTTGACAGTTGGCCAATTTGAATTTTCACTGGAAACGAAAAGCAAAACTATCGGAAAAGAATTCGAACGAACAAAATATATGAACCAAAACACACTTTATTGAAAGGGTAAAATGTCAGAGAATATCAAAAGTTAATAACCAATGGTTATATAAATATTTTAGTCGTGGGGCAAATGAATGGGCACAAAAGTTTGGAGACTCGAAACTAGTACCGCTACGATAATCGTTTTACTGATTTCGTGGCGTACCCGATCCTGAAATATACAAATGAATATACTATGGAGATCAGCACGACGAGACGATCAAAATGGTATACAGATGTCAGTGGTACGACCATCCGAGCAAAAGTCGATAATCGGTACCGAAAAATGCTGCAATTCAGTCTAAAATAAGATAAACGGAGCAATAGATGTCTGAATTTGATGAAACGAAATACGACGTCTTGCTCAGAAGATGATTTACAAATTTTATTGTATAAAAATATTTAGGTTTGGAAAACATTTTATTTTCATCAATTTTTACTGATTAAATTGAAGTAAATTTACGCGCGAAATAAATTTTCATATTCTCGGACGAAAATTTACCAGTTGCTATGTTTAATTAGACGCATTCCAACTATCAAATTTATATTTCAAAATTTTATCGTTTAAAATTTCACAAATATTCAATTAATTAAATAAATAAGACCACTGAAATTTACGGGTCGTTACAGTAAGAGGTGATGACATCTTAGAAAAATCTTTTATAAATCTTCTGTAATACCCTGCCATTCCCATAAATGACCTAACTTCTCCTACTGTGCTTGGCCTTTTCCATGCTTGGATAGCCTCAATTTTATCGGGGTTCACTGAAATGCCTTTGGCAGATATGACATGCCCAAGGAAATGCACTTCTTCTTTCCAAAATGCACACTTAGAAAATTTTGCTTTTAAATCTTTTTCTCTTAATCTAGACAAAACAAGGTGTAAGTGATTTTCATGTTCCTCTACTGTTTTAGAATAAATCAAAATATCATCAATAAAAATCAATACAAACTTGTCTAAATAATCCCTGAATATCCTATTCATCAAGTCTACAAAATATGATGGGGCATTTGTCAACCCAAATGGCATGACAAGAAACTCATATAGACCATACCTAGTGTTAAAGGCTGTATACTTAACACTTGAGTTCTCAACCTTCATTTGATGGAATCCAGATGCCAGGTCTAATCTAGAAAATATTTTTGCTCCACTAAGTTGATCAAAAAGATCATCAATTCTAGGTAAGGGGTACTTGTTTTTGATAGTGACTTTGTTTAGCTCCCTGTAATCTATGCACATTCTTAAAGTACCATCATGTTTCCTTACAAACACTACTGGAGCACCCCAGCATGAATTACTTGGTCTTATAAATCCTTTGCTTTCCAATTCTTCTAACTGTTTCTTCAATTCCTTCAACTCACTAGGCCCCGTCCTAGTGGGTTTCTTAATAATTGGACTAGCTCCTGGTATGAGACTAATCTGAAATTCCACTGGTCTGTGGTGTGGAACACCCTTAACTTCTCCAAACACATCTAAGTATTTGTTAATTATGGGGATTTCTTCAATAGAAGGCTCACTGGAATCCTTATTTAAGTCAATCAAGTGATATAATTTTCTTTCTTTGGCTATTTCACACAAAATTGTGATTCTTTGACCTCTAGAATTTTGTAATGATATGGTGGATGAGTCTAAATTAATTATGGCTTTGTATTGCCTTAACCAGTCTACACCCAATATAATACCTATATTTGGGTAATTTAAAACATATAAATTGGAAATAAAAACATTTCCTCCTATGTTTAATTCCACATCCACACAAATCATGTTTAAAACACTAGAACTCCCCAATGGGCTTTGCACTAACAAAGGAGTTTCAACCAGTATGCAATTTAATTTAAGCAATGCAACTAATTCATGGGAAATCAGAGAATGTGTTGCCCCTGTGTCATACACTACTGATATAGGTAGGGTACAAATAAATAAGGTACCTTCCACTTGACCATGGTTTTCTGCAATAGCTTCTACTGTGGATTTGCTTTTGCTCTCCAAACTTGCTAGCTTCCCTTGCTGTTTATACTCAGGGCAATTTCTCTTGATATGTCCCTCCTTACCACATAGGTAGCATTTGAAAGCTCCTCCCTTCAATTCTGGGCACCTTGGTTTGATATGTCCTTCCTTTCCACAATGATGGCATGTTATTTTTCTCTTTGTATCAGTGGTCTTAGTATCATTGGTTTTCTTGCTTTCTGTCTCCTCCTTCTTTTTGTCATAGGGGTGATACCTTCCCTTATTTTTCTTATTATTGTTATTCTTAAAACTCTTATACTTCTCCCTTTCCTTGTCATGTTGCTCAAATTTTAAGGCCAGATCAATGACTTGATCAAAAGTTTTATCTGCATATGGCAACATAGCCCTACTAAGCCCTGGGTTTAAACCCTTAATATACCTATCATTCTTTGATGCCTCATCAGCCACAAGCATAGCTCCATACTTAGACAAGCCCTCAAACCTATGAGTATACTCAGTCACATTAAAGGTTCCATGCCTAAGTCTGATGAATTCTTCAAGCGATAGAGTTTTGGCTGATGCTCGAACAAATCTAGCTTCCAACATCTCCTTGAATTGATTCCAAGTGATTTAATTCTCAATCCTCCCAGCTATGACTACCTCCCACCAGCTTAAAGCCACACCTTTCAGTTGTCTTGAGGCCACTTGCCTCTTCCTTTGATCATCCAATTGCATGTCATTGAAAATTCTGTCCAGTGTTCTCAACCATGCTTGAATTTCCATCACATTTTCAGTCCCTTCAAAGCTCTTGCCTCCTAAATTGGTATAAGTCTTTAATAGTTTGGAAAGTTCCTCATGTGGGTTCTCAAGTCTCTGCCCTACTCCATCCCTTAAAGCCCTCATAAAGTCTTGCATATCAAGCATTTGTGGTGTACTTGATCCTGCATTGTGATGAGATCCTCTTCCTACCATGATTGGATAACTAGAGTATAGGTAAATTTATTCTCTAATCCCTGAGTTACCTCAGCTTGCATCTAATTTACAGGTTGCTTTACTGGATTTAGAGAATCCAGATTTTATGGTCATTTGACAAAAGTAGTATTTAGATAATATGTGTGCATATCAGATGTAGTGTACTCTCTGGACTAATAAGGCTATTCAAAATAAAATGTGTGTTGCTCCAGTATTTGAAAATGTCTTTGTGCATGCATTTGCAAAGAAAGCTTCAGATTTTACAAAGTGTATTTTCTTCCTTTATACCCAAAACTCTGGTCATCTTGATCAATCCAGACCTCATTATTTTTGAAGTGGGTTAGCCTTATGACTAGATCATCAAAACATTAGTGCCTGGCTTTTGCAATGTAAATTCAGATACCAGACGCTTGCAAAATCCCTTAAAACATGTACATATCTTTATACAGTGCACAAATATATATTGTTTCTTTTATCAAAACACTTCTGCATATAGTCACAAAATTCTTGAAATATTACTTCTAGCTAAACTCAGATTTTTAACCTTCAAACTTAAAGTTTTAAGTAACTTGAAATTAACTAATACAGTAAATGTATATACATATCCATTTCTCAAATACAGGCATATATCATTTACAGATTTTCACCATAGTACTCAAATATATATTTTCTTGCATAGATTCAACTAAGTCTTTGGTTAATCCCAAACTTAATACATTACTAGATTCAGTTAAAACAACTAAATAAATTCAAGCATTCAAGATCATTACATAACAACCAAAGCATAACTATAAAAACTTCTCAGATTACATGCAAATAATTCCTTCTAAGTTCTTATTTAATTCTAATTTAGCATGCTTATCCAATCATTCTCATTAGCCATAGCAGCTTCCTATTTAGAACCAGCATTCCCTGAAATAGCATTAGAGGCTGCCCCATTTTAAATGAGACACCCCAGATGCCATAAGCAAACAAGGGTCAGATACAAGATCTGGTATGAGCAATATCAAAAATTCCATGATATTAAGTAAATGAGTGAGACATAAACATTTTGTATAAGTGGGCATAGCTTCTTTGATCAATTTGCCTGACTTGTTTATGATATATTGTGCATATATGATCAGTATTTTAGACTAATTATGTACACACATTCAACCATGCAAACATACATTTCAAATAGAAATACTCAGGAACTATCATAGCTCCAGACCAACCATCCTAGGAATAACTCAAGTTCCTACTTCATCAATTTAAGGTTGCATTTACCAAATTAATTCCTAGCCTCATCTGCAATAAAGGAATCACGGGGACACATTGCAATAAAATAATTCACAATATTGCACAAAGATCTCAGGGCTTAAACAAGCCATGTGCCAACTTGCATACTTTAAATACAACAAGCATTCCAGCAGTCTTCTTGGCTCACAATCCTTAGTTTATTTACTAAGTGTTCATGTTTAATCCTATCATGAGATAGCTAGGTGACTAAATCCCAATATACATGAAACATTACATAGAGTTTACAAGCATAATTCAAGAACAAGCTAACATTCATGTCCAGGGAAATCATATTTTCAAATATTCTAGCTCAAAGAAAATACAAGAATATTTACAACTGAGAATAAAGACTAGGCATGTTGGTTATTATTGTTTCATAAGCAACCATGTTTGAACTAAATTCAAGATCTAGCTTAAACAAGATTTCTGGCTCATGGGTTTTCTATTTGATCAAGGGTTTAACACTTTTGGATATTTCCATTGCAACCTTGAATCTTTCATTTGAGCCTCAGCACTTACACAAGTGTAATGCAACTCATATACATTTTGATTTCTATATTTTCCATGCCATATCTAAACCAGTTACAAGTATTCTCTATTTACTTTCATGATTTCATACTTTTACATTTCTGGGTGTAACCAAACAGAGCAAAATACTCAAACATCAAAGCAATCAAAACATTCAGAAACACCCATTAAAAACATCCATTAAAACCATAGTAATGAAATCAAAAATATGTAGAAAAATAACATAAGCTTGGCTGCCTCATAACAGGACTTAATGCCATGGGTTTAGTGAGATTACTCATAGAAAAATGCTTCTCTTGCTTAATCCAGAAAAGAAACCTTTTAAAACTTGCTTTTTTGCTTGCAAATATTTTACTTCTTTGTTTTCTTAAATGTCTTGGGTAGCAAATGATTTTTCTGGTTTATACTTGGATTTATAAGAGAGGTTTTCTAGGGTTTTATCATTGTAAAATCCATTCCTACCCTGGCCAAGACTCATGCATTTTGCATTTCAGATTTGTTTATTTTTCTCCCTTAATACCCCGGCCATATGTGATACTTACTCCCCTTTTTCTTTTCCAGAATATTATTATATTCTTCTTAGGTCATGATAATTGTGTGACATTGTCACTTGTTTATTTTCTAAAAATCCTCCTTTCTATTTTCTGCCTAAAGCAATTGTTTTGCTTGTAATTTATCTTTTGCTATTTTAGTGTTACACTTTCCCTTGCTTATTTCTTTTTAATATTTTCAGTACTTACAGAAATGTATATTTGTATACATATCTTATCTAGGCTTATTTAATTCCTCCTTAATTTCAGAAACATATGCACCTATATATGTATACAGGTTTTCAAATCCTTGTAACATTTTTTTTTTCTGGGTTTTAAATAAAATCTGTTTACTGAATTCAAAACAAAACCTACTTTTCTTATTTTCTGGGATGATTCATATAATTCCAGAAATCAAATATCCATATCACAAAATCATGTTTGTAATGCTTTTTAATTCTTGTTTTAAATTCAAGAAATCTGGAGTTCTTCCTTGTGCCATATCAGTATGCACGTGCACACATGCACACACACTTGCACACAATTAATTCCATATATTCCTATACAAATAAATTCATATATTTCAAAATCCAACCAAAATAAGATTCCATGAATTTCTGGGGCATTACATATTTAAAAGTATTTTATTCTCAATTAGTTCCATATACTTTGTAGCACCCCTTAAATTGATTAATAATTAACTAAAGATTTGATTATGAGAATAAAGATTTAAATGATTTGGTTATGGAATTAAATTATAACACAATATGTAAGTATTTGGAGGCACATTTACTAATTATGGTTGTGGCATTACTTCGTGAAACTAACTAAAATGAACTAAATGAGAAAGAGGAGTAACGGGCTTGCAGTCCAACTATTCTTTGGGTTAAAGCTAACTACTTTCCCTCTTTTCATTTCATTCCACTCTCATAAAATAAAACATAACTTGGAGCATTTTAGTGATGGTAGCCTAAGAAATAAGTAGAAGAAAAGGAGAAGAAGAAGATTAAAGCTAAGGGAACTAGAAATTTTATAAACTAAGAGATGTAATTGAGTAATATATTCCTTAGTCCCAGTTTTCCCTTATTACTAGCCGCGACTAAAATTGATTATGGCTATTTCTTATGCTTCTTGTGATTTAAATGATTTGTAAATTGGATATGATGTCGCGAATATGTTATCAGAGAGATTTTGATTTGTAGAATGTCCTCCTAAGTAAACAGTTAGATATGAATTATCGAAGATCTTATTTATAAATAAAATGGATGAAAATAAGTAGTTTGAAAATTTTTGTTGAAAGAAGTAAATTTTCAATAAATATTAGATTAGCATTCTAATTAAAATATCCATTGCCAAAAGGAAATAATGTAGGCTAGAAGGCCAATATTAAAGACCCAAAGGTAAACCAAATAATTAAATAAGTAAATAACGGTTAAGAGACTAGATCCACATTATATGCTGAATTAGTTAGAGAAAGTACTACACATACTATCACCCTGTAAAATCAACCATAAATAAATTAGGTAAATTAAATTAAATAAGGTAGGGGTAAAAATGAAAATTCTGCAAAAGTTGGAATTTGGTGATGAAATGTATGCCATTGCGTTTGTCGTGAAATTTTGATCAATTTCCATTTATAATACGTGGAAACGGAGTTCGAACGGAAAAGTTATGGATGTTTAAAGTTTTCAAATTTGAAATAGTTTATGTAAAATTCAAATTCAAATGTATAATAAGTTTTAAAATTTGAAATTCAAAAGTTAACAATAGATAGACATGGGGATTAAGTAAGCGCTAAAATCAACATTAACGTTAAATACTAATTAAGGAATAAAATAATTAAAAATCAATGGCAAATAATTCTTTCCAAAATGCAATGAACCAGTCGAGCGCTCCCCTTGGGCCAGTCGACCATTAGCGGTCGACTGGTCGTGAATGGCGGCTATGGTTTTTTTGTGTAAAATGAACGTCTGGATTTTTATCTTATTAAACCGACTTGAGTCCAACAGTTCTGGTGCATAAGAAATCCTATAGATCTATCTTTGTTTATTATTTATTTTCTCAACTTCTTCTCCTCCAAACCTTTAATTTTTTGAATCTAACGTATATAAAAATCCATTGTGGTATATATGTATAAAAAAGAAGAGATCTGATAGAGGTTGTCAAAGGCGTGTCAAATCCAAAGAGGCAAAGCTAAGAATACACCGTGAGTAGCATTCTTAGCTTTTCTATTTTAGTCATTGATTAGGGTAATTTAGGTTTGAATATGCCTCGGGTAATTTTGGTTTGCGAAAACATCATATTATAAACCCCCAAAACACCTTCAACGGGAAATGTCAATTCTATGTTGGAATCTCAAATTTGTTTATGTCAAAATAATGGGAATTGTGTAGATTTACATTTTTGATAATTTTACCTTTTATTCCACTCCTTATTCTTTTTCTTTCAATTTGGTTAAAGAATTTTGATTAAGGAATAGTGTGTAAGGTACGAATTTATTTGTTGTTTGCACTGCTTATTCCTATGAATTAAATAAAAATTCTTTTGTTTATTTTTATGTGGAAAAAGGAGGTTAATAGAGCATAAAAACTGGAATCGTGAGTTTGTATTATCAATATATTCCATTATTTTGATGTATTAAGTTGAGTTTAAATTTTTATTGTATACAAGTCTATTGATTGGAATCTTTGGATATGAATATTGGAATTTTGGTATTTTTGATAATATGGAATGAGACTTGTATAATTGTTTAAAGAGTTGACATTTAAACGCTAGTTTAGGGTGTAAACTCACGCGCATAGAAACTACTAAGAGCATAGGTATGTATGTGTATGCATGTATGCGTGCGCGCATATATATATATATATATATATATATATATATATATATTAGCGTAATTAATGTATAATTGCGTAGTTAAATAGTTTACTAATTCTATTAAATCCCCCTTAGGAAGGTAATTAATGTTAAGGGCGAAATAAGAGATTTCTTATAAGGCCTTGATTTTGAAATGGCGAGGTGTGTGATAATAGATGTAGAGTGTGATATAGGTTATGACTATGATATAGGGATGCGAGGTCAGTCAAAAGCACACAAAAGTTTTCCTAGCTAATCTAACTACCAGTACGTGACTTTTGGGCTGACGTGAGACATCATCTATAATAAGTAACTACGATGACGCGAGGTTAGTCCCAAACTCCATATGGTAAATTTGTGTAGCTAATCTGGCTACCAGTACCTCTGGGTAGTCGGGCTAATATGAGACGTCAATGTGGGGTACAAGTCATAATACGAAGCACCTGCTTCAGAGATTGAAAGTATTAAGTAGTTGTGTGAGGACCCGCCTCTTCTCTATATAGGAAGTAGTAGATAATCGGGGTTATGGGTAAAGCACGGTAGTGGATATCTCAGAAAAGGGCCCACTTCAATAGAAAGTATTAAGTGGCCGAAGAGATTCTGTGCAATATCAGCTGGATAGTTACTAGTGAGGAGTCTGCCTTGGGATTATAGGTAATAAATGATGTAGACCTGCCTTAAATAAGGTATTAAATGGTCGAAGTCCGCCTAATTCCCATTAAAAGGTATTAAGTGACTTGGTTACTATCTTTTACATTGATAGGACATTGTGGACGATAGATATGGGTTATTGGGTTGATAGCAAGTTAGATATGGGCTTATATTTTGAAAGCCTTTTGTTTAAGTTTAAGAAAAGCCTTTGGGCTTACATTTGTAAAGATTTATGTTATGGGTAGAAACGTAATTTATACTGCCAAATACTAGTATAGTAAGGCTCGAGATTTTTATTCACCAGATATATGTAATTCTAACTCCCTCCTCTTTACAACACATGTTAGGAAGGACGATGCTAAAGGTGGAGACGTTGATGAGGCTTGTGGTAGTAGACTATCTATTTACTTGTTATTTTATATTGTTTTTGAAGTACCCATGAAATAAAAAATGTTGTAATTTTGGAATATTTTGGATATGTATGGTTATTGTTAGGATTTTCTATTATGGATATTTTGTTATATTTTTAAATGACAATTTGAAATTTGAATAAAATGGGTACTCTTGTTATTATTATAGTTTATCCTTCCGTTATGGGATTTTGAATGTGTAGATAAATAGCTCTACATTTTTCTTTTTACCAGCCAACAACCAGCTTTGAGATTGTTCTAAATTTCGATGGGCCTTTTCTGGGTCAGGATTTAGGCCCATTTTAGGGTGGGTTGTTACATTTGGTTTCAGAGCCTAGGTTACCCAAGCAACGGGAAAAAGTATACATATGAGAGACGTACTTGTTATTTTTGAAAAGATTTTTGCAAAAACCCCTATTATATATATACACTTTATTATGAACATACACATATACATTAGGAAAATCTTTCTTTCAGCGTATAGGACTATCTTAGTAAATAATAACTGAAAGTTTAACCTACAGATAGCAGACTATGGATGAAAATCCTTCTTCTTCTGAGACTGAGAACCACGCTAGAGGAATGCCACTATTCGAGGGATGCTCGAATGGTTTAAACAATACCTCAGGCTTGTAGGATAAGTCCATGTTCCCTAACAGACTGCACAGGCGGTACCATTGTCCCGCTCGTTGAGGTGGCACCCCGTCCTACCGATTTTCCAAAAATGTGTAAGGATTTTATGAGTATGGGAGGAAGAGTATATTCAGGAAAGGAAAGCTTCGTGGAGACTAAGGCATGGATAAACTATGATAGGATATTTAAGGAGATTGGTTGGTAGGATCAAGTAAAGTAGAGAATGGCAGCTTGGCACCTTAAAGGAGAAGCCTTAGATTGGTGGAATATGGTGACTAGGGAGGACGTTGCTAGGGTCATCACTTGGGATAAGTTCAAGAACCAATTTGAGACTAGGTTTATGTCAAGAGTAGAAATGAGCCTGTAATTAAAGAAATTTGTACAACTTAGGCCGGGAGACTATAATCTAAAGCATTACATCAGTAAGTTTACAAAATTATCCAAGTACAGAATTAATTTGATTGATACACCCATGGGGAAAGCTACAAAGTTTGTCAAAGGCCTGAACTCACCACTTAGGGAATGGTTGCCAAGAAAGGAAATTTTTGGGCAAATAAGAAGTCAAAAGGGAAATTTAAGAAAGAAGGTAAAGAGTGTAATCAATGCCAAAAGAAAGGGCACCTCGCAAAGGATTGCAAAGTAAATCTGTTAAAGGAAGCTTTTAAGGGTAAGTGTTTCCATTACCACGAGGAAGGGCATTTTAAAAATCTATGTCCGAAGATGGTGGAGGAAGGGAAGAGTGGGCAAGCCCACGCCATTAAGGCTGCCCTTATTTCGAGTAGACTACACCCTAGAGACCAAGGGAAGACAACTATCGAAGGTTTAACTCTAATTTTAGGAAAAAAATTCATACTCTATATGACTCCAAAGCATCGCATTCATTCATGGCTAAAAATGCGATTAACTCTTTAAACCTTCAAACCCAAACTGTCACCCATCCAATAGTAGTTTTAAATCCTATTGGTGGGACGACACATTTTTTCCAAAATTTAAAATACCTTGTGTTAGACATAAGTGAGTTGATTTCATATGCAATGTGTAAGTTCTAAATTTCGAGGGGTATGGATTTATTTTGGGTATGGATTGGATGTCGTACTATGGGGCAGTCTTAGACTGCGATAAGAGGATAGTATGGCTTAACAGTTGTAAAGGGAAAGACCTAAACATTCGTTTTACACCCCAGACTTCAGTCGAATTAAGTTATCTATACTTGATGAATCTATCACAAAATGAACGTTCATCCATACTCGTAGTTCGAGAATTCTCTGATGTCTTTAAATAAGTTTCAAGGCCTCTACCATAAAGAAAGATTAAACTTAGGATTGACCTAGAGAAGGATGCTAGACTAGTCGCTTTGCCATTAAGATCCATGGCCCCTAAGGAAAGGCAAGAATTGGATAAGAAGATCCTGGAGCTACTGCAGAAAGGATTCATTCGAAAAAGCACCTTGGAATAGGGAGCCTTAATTATCTTCACCACTAAAGTGGATAGCTCATTGAGGCTTTGTGTTGATTATAAGGAATTCAACAAATTGACGAAGAAGAATAGGTATCCCTTACCTAGGATAAATGATTTGTTTGATCAACTTGTAGGAGCTAAAGTCTTCTCCCAATTGGACTTGACAATTGGATTTCATCAGCTAAGGATTGCAGAGGATAGCAAACCAAAGACTATATTTTGCACACCATATGGACTCTATGAGTGGGAAGTGATGCCATTTTGATTGATAAATGCTCCCACATGCTTTTTAGATTTGATGAGTAGAATATTTAAGGGACAGTTAAACAAATTTGTGGTAGTTTTTGTAGATGCCATCGTGGTATTTTCCAAAAGTGAAAGGAGCATAAAAGTCACCTAAGGGAGATAATAGGAACCTTGAGAAGGCACCAAATTAAAGCCAAATTCTCAAAATGCCACTTTTGAAGAAGGAAGTGAGATTTCTTATGCATACTATTTTGGAACATTGATTAGCCATGCACCACATGAATGTAGAAGTTATTCAAAATTGGAAGACTCCAAAGAATACCATGGAGGTTAGAAGTTTTCTAGGTTAGCAGGCTATTATAGGAAATCCATAAAAGATTTGCGAAGATAGCAGTTCCTCTAACCCGTTTGACCAAAAACAATTTGTGTTCACTTGGGATGAGAAATGCACGAAAGTGTTCGGAAAGCTAAAGGAACTATTAACAAGTGCATCAGTACTCATCATACCCAATAGAACAAAGCCTTTTATGATTTATACAGATGCAAGTGGCATTGGAATGGGAGTAGTTCTTATGCAAGAAGGAAGAGTGATACCTTATGCTAGCACGCAACTAAAGGACCATGAGAAGAGATACCCAACGCATGACTTGGAGTTAGTAGCCACTGTTTTTGCCTTAAAGATGTGGAGGCACTATCTTTTGAGGGAAATGTTTGAGTTGTTTACTGACCATAAATCACTCAAATATCTATTTTCCCAAAAGGACTTAAATCTTAGGCAATAGAGGTGGATGGAGCTTATAACATCCTATGACTTTGGGATAGAATATACCCCTCGAAAAGGGAATGTCGCTGCTAACACCCTTAGCCGAAGGCATTTTACCTTAGGTGCTATATATGAGTGGAGGTAGTTGGAGTTCCTCTCGAATTTCAACTTCCAACCGCCAATAGAACCCACTTAAAACTATTTGGCAGCAATGAAGGTTAGACCAGGGTTGATGGACCATATTGGACTTGAGCAGAATATGAAGGGATAGTTGATATCTTGGATAAGGTAAGGATAGGAGAACAATTTCTCCACATCAACAGATATGCAATTGACAAAAAAGGATGTTTGAGGAGAGATGGACTCCTCTGCATCCCAAGGATTGATAATATATTGGAGGAATTTCTTACTGAGTGTCACATTCAAGAATGACTATTCACACTGAAGAAGATAAGATGTATAAGGATATGAAGCGGATTTTTTATTGTTTAGGGATGAAGAAGAAAGTAGCTAAATTTGTTTCTAGGTGTTTAACGTGTCAAAGGATTAAAGTTGAGTAAGGGAAGCCTGGAGGATTGTTATTGCTATTGGAAATACCGACTTGGAAATGGGAACAAATATCAATGGAGTTCATAGTGGGTTGCCAAGGAGTCAAAGATGCAATGAAGCAAATTGGATTATGGTGGATAGACTCACAAAAAGCGCCTATTTTATTCCCATTCGCAGCATCTTTAGCCCAGATTTATATTAAGGAAGTGGTTCGACTTCATGGAATTCCGATCAGCGTTGGTAGTGATAGGGACCCCTTATTTACTATCCAATTTTGGAGGAGTTTGCAGCCAGCTTTGTGAACATCGTTGAATCTTACTGCTTATCACCCGCAGATAGATGGACAAACGGAAAGAGTAAATATGATCTTGGAGGACTTGTTGAGAGCATGCATTATGTACTTTGGAGGACATTTGGATCAGCACCTACCTTCAGTGGAATTTGCTTATAATAATAGTTATCAATTGAAGATTGGTATGGCACCCTTTGAAGTGCTTTCTGGAAGGCCATGCAAATCGCCTAACTGTTGGTGAGAAACCGCCGATAAAATTTTACTCGGACCATATTTGATTCGTGAAACTTTGATGAAGGTACAGTTGATTACGCTGTGAATGAAGGTAGCATAGGATCGATCAAAATCCTATGTGGATAAGAAATGGAAAGAATTGGAGTTCGAGGTTGGACACATGGTGTTTGCCAAAGTCTCCCCTCTTAGGAAAGTCATGAGATTCAAAAAATCAGGAAATTTTGCACCAAGATTTGCTTACCACATGGTGCTACCCGACAAATTAGCAGGAGTCCACGACATTTTTCACATTTCACACTTGAGGAAATGCCTTCATGACACAGCTATTGGGGTAGAGCCTAATTAATTGGGGGATATTAAGACGAAGCCAATATCGTCCCGTGTCACTGCACGCATTGTGGAGCACCGAACAAGAAGGCTCCACAATAAAGAAACTAGGTTGGTCGTAGTACAATGGGGAGATAACCCGGTGGAAAGCACATGGGAGACCAAAGAAAAGACGAGGATCTCTCACCTCGAGCTTTTCACTGGTAGCTTTTTGTAACATCCCCTATCTTAAGGCCCGAAGCTAAGCGCTACAGATGTTGCAGTCATCCATAGTATTAACTTCCGGTGATAAAATACGGTAATATTAATGGTATCCATGATATCAGAAGCACTTGAATATGAAATAAAATCAATATAGAATTAAAACAACTTTTCTGATTACATTTCCTTTTTTGAGAGAAATGTGTGATCCTCTAAAGTAGAGGAGAGCACACATGTATATATATCACTAATAACAAAGGAGCTGCCAACGTGCCAGGCAGGTGACAACTCAAACACAGAAAAATATAAGAAAACAAAAACAGGTAACTTCTCGAATGAGCTCCAGCAAGGCCACCACCCATTCTACCTCAATATCGAACTCCGGCATGGCCACCGCCCGATAATGAAGTGTTCGAAGTACCTAATAAAACCATACATCCAAGCACACCAATGATATCAACAAGCAGCTCCACCAGAGAATGAACGCCTCACAGCTAAAACAAGATGAACCAGATCTGTTAGCACCAAAATTGGTCACTAACCTCGTTGAGAAAGATTGTGTAGAGATGTAAGTGATGAAGTTAAATTAAACAAGGAAGAATATGCTAATTTAAATGCAGAAAGTAAGAACACCGGATTTATAGTGGTTCAGCATAACTGCCTACATCCACTTTGAGTTTTGATCTTTATTTCTTTCAAAAGTAGTTGAATACAGATACAATCCATCTATTAATGACTTGAATACAAGTTTGAACCGAAAATAGTAAGTCTTGAAAGTGGCAGAGTCTCCCCATTGTTCTCCCAAAAAAGGTCCATTTCATTGTGCCCCTGCCCTTCTATTTATAGAGGAAGATGGGTTGGACTTCCTTCATGGGCTTAGGAACAAGGTGCCTCTGCCCATAGTGGGTGAATCTGCGCACCAGGCCAGGCAGGCCAAATGCTCTTGCTTTATTGTGGGCCTGACAACTTGCTACCACCTCCAGTCTCTCCTTGATCAGAATCTTGTCTAGTGCTAATGATAATTTCTTCAACTGTCGTTTTGTAACCGAGCCAAAATGCCAGTTAACACTTGCCCCCCAAAGTGTGTCGTGTGAAGCAACACAACATGCTTTGAATCAGCGAGTATTCCTTGTCTTCGAAAAGAAATCCACCATGTTTCTTGAATAGTCATTATCCTCCAATTTATCCTCCCAAGGTGTTGTATCCTTCTTTGGTCATCGTGATGCTTGGTCGATTCCCAATATTATAAATCCAGGGTTGAAGTTCATCAGTGGCCATCCGTGTTTGATTCTGTAGAGCTAATAAGCTTCGGCTATCTGATCTAGTCTTCTCTTAATAACCCTTAGTGAGAATTCAATTTCTGTTGATTTCAAGAAGTCGAACTTTTTTGGATGTACACATGCATGTTTGGGTACATGTTCTTGCCACTGGCTCTCGAATGCATTTTATATGCTCACAAGTCGTTGCCAATTCCATCTAGTTTAATAGCAATTCAATTGCGATTCCTTATTTGTATTTTCTGTGAAATAAGGGTTGTAATCAGCCACTTGATGAGAGCGGACTTCAAGTTTTACATGGATGACGATCTCAGAACAGTAAGCAAGGGTGAATGGAGTACGGCCAGTCACGGACCCATAGGTAGTTCTTTAAGCCCATAATGTTGTTGGGAGTTCATTCACCCATTTACCTCCATCCATTGGAAGGTCATAAGGAGAGACGACGTTACGGACAATGAAGTTGATTATTTTCTTCATCTTGGTCATGGTTAATCTGCCTATTCGGTGAAGCAATCAACTGCTATGATGGCGTATTTCGCACTACCTTTAGGATTGGTAAGAAGAGGATGTCAATTCCCCCAAGTGGTAAACGGCTATGGACTAGCCATTTGAGTAATTTCCATCGGTGGGGTTCCTGGATTTTTGCAAACATCTTGCACTTTTCGCATTGTCTAGCATGATCAACCGCATCTAGATTGATAGTTGGCCAGTAATACCCGTAGTAGAGTATCTTCTTTGTCATGGCTTTCCCCTGATGTTATTACCGCATTCTTCTTCATAGACTTTGCTCAAGATATCATCATGGGCGATATGCCGAAGCATGGGGATGGATAAACTCCTTTTGACACACGACTTATTCTTAGATGATTTGGCGTGAAGCTTTGAGGAGGATCTGTCGTTTTCCATTCCTCCGTTCAGTAAGAATTCCTCATTGTAGATAGTCTTTGAAAGGAGTCAACCATGGCACCTTTTCATTTTGTTCGCTGAGTACGTGTGTAATGATGTAATACGCGAAGTCGGTTAGTAGCTCTTGGACTTGGCCGAGATAAGGAGCAAGACAATGCCCCCTAGCAAGATCAACTTCCTTAAATTTGTATACTACCAATCAAGAATCACAAAAGATATGTAAAGTTTTCACTTCATATCATCTAGCAAGTTTGAGGCTGGCAGTCAAGGCTTCATACTAAGCATCGTTGTTTGTTATAGGTAAATCGAGTTTTAGGACGTAGCAGATTGGTCGTTCCTCAGGAGTCATTATCATGAATCCTATGCCATAACACTGATCGTTGGATGCTCCATCCGCGTACATTTTCCATCTTATGGTTGGTTCTCTGTTACTCTTCGAGTAATCATCTGAGTTAGTGAATTTGGGTGTGAGGTCTGCTAATTTCCGTCCGTGGATAGCCCTTCGTGGGAAATAAGTGATATCGAATTAGCTTAGTTTGATATTCTATTTAAGTAGTCTTTCAGACGTCTCAGGTCATTGTATGCCTTGTCGCAACGGCTGGTAGGCATAGACGTTGATGGGGTGAGCCTAAAAGTAAGAGTGGAGCTTTCATGATGAAATCAATAGAGATTGTGCTAGCTTTTGTAGCTTCAGGTTGATATCCAATGCATGGCTCGCGATAGTTAATGAAATCACATATGTATGTCAGAATGGGTCCAAGGGAACATATCATCATTTATTCAGAAAAATCCAACTAATTCTTTTATCATCATTGCACTGAGCTGTGATCCGATATTCAGCACCTGGAAAGGGTCGCCATGGCTGGCTGTAATGTCGACCGTCAGCTTAGCAGGTGCCATCCCAGATTCTTTGAGTAAAGGTGTAACTATTTTGCATAACATTCAATGTGAAATATGGTTGGGACGGCCAATGTTGATGGTTACTCTAGTCGAATCCTAGAGTCTTGTCATGAGTTATTGAGTCTAATAGTGAAGGGCTCTGAATGCTCTAATAGATTATCAGCAAATGGCCAAAAATCAGGCTTAAAAGCGCATTAAAGGAAATGTCGAGTGGGGGTCAGCCTAGAGTGGCACGCAACTGTATAGCTGGATCTTGCTATGAGTTTGAATTTGCTTGTGCATTCGAGTAACGCACTTTCTATTTAATGCATTCATGATTCTTTACCCGTCCTTCGGGTTGGAGTGAAAGTCAATTGCCCATGAGCTAAGGTATCAATTTAACGATTCTATCTCTAGGCATCCTTTCGGTTGTTGCCTTGAGTAGCTGTAAGCACTATATATAAGTTTTAATACTGAGCTATCGTAGCCAGTTTTTGGATGACCATGCGTCTTCTCCCAGTCTCGGGTTGATAAATGTACTGCATGGGCGGTTGAGTCTCATCCTAGCTATGTTTATGTTTTCACCTACACTCCAAAGACATAGAGGTGATTGGTGAATAGTCGGTTCACATTCATCTTGCTTCTCGCTCGTGCCCCCAGGTCTGGGGTATGATATAGTAGGTTGCTCGTAGCTTTGGATGCCGTTTCGATTGGCTCTGTATTGAGGCCTCCCTGTAGTCGCTGCCTCAAGTTATAAAGAACGCCACGCTAGAGCTACAATAAGATTTCGTATTCAGCTTTTTAGTGTTTTGTACCCCTGCCCCTAGTAATGATTTGGCCAGGTCACTGGTTGGATGGTCGAACTCCATCCTCAACGGGTTAATAATCCTCCTATCGATTCCAGGTCAAAGTTTGCGGAATAGAAAATGGTCGGAATCCACTCGTCTATTTATCGATGTTTATACACCACTCTGCATTCTGGTGACTTAGTGTTATTCTCCCCCAGGTTGACTCGCGCCCAATTTGTGTTCATGCTTCGGTCCACGCTCCGGGGACTTAGAGATTTGTCGAATGGTTTACGCTTTAGTCCACAGTTCGAGACGTAGAGATTTTTGTCAACTCGTTTATACTCTAGTTCGCACTCTGGGAACTTAGAGTAATCTGGTCCGCTTCTGGGATTTAGGGATTTTTCTAAAGTCGTCTATAATCTAGTCCATGCTCTGGGGACTGAGAGTACTGTAGTCCGCACTCTGGGGACGTAGAGGTTTTTGAGTCATTTATACTCTAGTCCGCACTCAGGGACTTAGAGTACTTTAGTCCGCATTCTGTCTCCCATTCCAGAGGGTGAGACCTCTCGGATGGCTGAGAGTTTGCCCGAACCTGGTAGATAATCCTTCTCTTTAAGGTTCTCTTTAAGATTTCGAAAGTCATTATTCTTTATGCAGGACTATTGCATTCTTCTTTTCCATGATTTTGTGCAGGCCGTTCTGACCCCGAGCCCACTCCGAGGAGCGATGTCGCCAAGGAAGTGGGGGAGAAAACAAGTGAAGCCACTCACGCAGGGGAGGCTTCTGGTCCAGACGCTCAGGTGATCGGAGCGCTTGACGAAGACAAGTCTGAAACATCCTCTCCTACCGACGGGGGTTATGAAATAGAAATTACAGGCGCCTCTGAGCATACATCCGAATTGAGCATGGAGGAGCGGCTCGAGAAAGAGAGGGAGGAGACGGTCAAGGTCATAGTAGATCCCCGAGTTGTGGACTTGGACGATCCTTTGAACAAGCCGTTGAAGGTCATCCTTCCTGGCGGGTCCAAGCCCATGGAAGGCCCCCGTACTCCTTCAGTTGTTACCCCTCTATCAAAGAAGAGTACCAAGGGTAAATGCTCTGGAGAGGAGCCATCTGGAAAGAAGTTGAAGAAGCATAAGAAGTGATTACTATCCTCGTTCAACGAGGGTTAGTTTAAGTCATGTAATTATTTTCATCTATTTCCTTAGTCCTTGTAGATAGAATGTCGACTCTGAACTTTGGAGGGGTTGTAATAGAAACTCATTTTTGAATAAGGTTTAGTTCCTTTTTCTGTCTTACAAAAGACTCTTATTGTTCAGTTTTCTTTGTGATTGTGATTTTAATCCAAGCAGTTGTGAGTAACATAGACTTCTCAGTCCATCTTCATATAACTCGGAAACTCTTCGGGAGTCGTTGAACTTCCATTCTGTGCTTCGAGCACTTAGAATACTTTCTAGCCCGTATGTCAGGGATTTGACAAATTCAAGTCATTTGTGTCATAGTTCATATTCAGGGAACTTGGAGATCCGATTCGCTTATATTCGAGTCTGCACTCTGGGGAGTTAGAGTACTCTAGTCCGCACTCTGGGGACTTGGAGGTTTAAGTCATTTATACTTTAGTCCGTGCTCTGGGGACTTAGAGTACTCCAGTCCGCAATCTGGGGACTTGGAGGTTTAAGTCGTTTATACTCTAGTCCGCGCTCTGGGGACTTAGAGTACTCCAGTCCGCACTTTGGGGACTTGGAGGCTTAAGTCGTTTATACTCTAGTCCGCGCTCTGGGGACTTAGAGTACTCCAGTCCGCACTCATGGGACTTGGAGGTTTAAGTCGTTTATACTCTAGTCCGTGCTCTGGGGACTTAGAGTACTCCAGTCCGCACTCTGGGGACTTGGAGGCTTAAGTCGTTTATACTCTAGTCCGCGCTCTGGGGACTTAGAGTACTCCAGTCCACACTCTGGGGACTTGGAGGTTTAAGTCGTTTATACTCTAGTCCGCGCTCTGGGGACTTAGAGTACTCCAGTCCGCACTCTGGGGACTTGGAGGTTTTAGTCATTTATACTCTAGTCCGCGCTCTGGGGACTTAGAGTACTCCAGTCCGCACTCTGGGGACTTGGAGGTTTAAGTCATTTATACTCCAGTCCGCGCTTTTGGGACTTAGAGTACTCTAGTCCGCACTCTGGGGACTTGGAGGTTTAAGTTGAGAGCAGTCGTATTTCCACTCTTTAATTTGTATTCATCTACTGTATCGAGGCTAATGTCGTCGAATGAACAATCGAACCATGTTTGTTCACGGAATGGGATTCTGCCCCCCAGGATGAGGGACGGAATTTGAAAAATGGATGATCGATTCTCGTCCGCTTGGTGATTATAGCTCTTCCAATCAAGTCAAGGAAGGAGGTATATGACAGATGGTTGAATCACATCCATGTTGGGTTAGATAGCCAAATCTCTTACAATTTGCTCCGTATCTCCTTCTAGAAAATAAGGATAATAGATTGTTGAGTAGACAAAGTAAGTTGCATATGTTCCAAGGTGCAGTCGTGTCCATATATTGACAGCGATGGTTAGCGAGTACGCAGTCTACCATAGCTACTTCAAGTTGGGCTTTCGAACAACCTTTCGTGTTCAGGGTAGGATTTGATGTGTAGATGATCAAATCACGTCCACTTTAGACGGATCCCGGCGTCACTGAGCTTCATGAGGGGTATCTGTATTTTGTCGAACTTTGTTCTATGACTCGATTGGAGTGGATGATCGGGCCATATTCATTCCAAGCAGTTTAGGTCTCCAAGTCAAATGTGGAGGTTGATGGATGGATGGTCGGTTGTTCGAATCGATCATAAGTTGAGCATACGAACTCGGATCGTCTTGAAACTTGGAACATTGGCTTCCCTGGCTTTGATTGTTATGTCTTGTTAATCGTGGCTCGATCCAGACTCGGACAAAATCCATCGATATCCATAGTGAGCCTTTGTGTAACCGATCTCCAAGACGAACTGTCACTGGTTTCTAATCAAGTTTTTGGTGTCACGACCTTGCCAAAAGGCGGGATAACATTTTCCCCCCAAAGGACGTCTTGTGTAAACATGACGTGCTTTGAAAAACCGCAGTCTTTCATGCTGAATATTTCCATTCAGTTGATTGCTTGACAGTCGTCTTTTAATCGTTTCGTTGCAATCTTCTTTTAGACAAATGTTCAACTAGCATGCTTTGCTTTGGTTCTGCCCCCAGTTTTGGGGATGAGTATGGAGTTGATGTATGTTTATACTCCGTCTCGCACTCTGGGGGTATGGAGTTGAGTAGATGTTTATACTCCGTCTCGCACTCTGGAAATACGGAGTTGATTAATGTTTATACTCCGTCTCGCACTCTGGGAGTACGGAGTTAATCGAATGTTTATACTCCGTCTCACACTCTGGGAGTACGGAGTTGATTAATGTTTATACTCCGTCTCGCACTCTGGGAGTACGGAGTTGATTAATGTTTATACTCCGTCTCGCACTCTGGGAGTACGGAGTTAAGTAGATGTTTATACTCCGTCTCGCACTCTGGGAGTACGAAGTTGATTAATGTTTATACTCCATCTCGCACTCTAGGAGTATGGAGTTAAGTAGATGTTTATACTCCGTCTCGCACTTCGGGAGTACGGAGTTGATTAATGTTTATACTCCATCTCGCACTCTGGGAGTACGGAGTTGATCAATGTTTATACTCCGTCTCGCACTCTGGGAGTACGGAGTTAAGTAGATGTTTATACTCCGTCTCGCACTCTGGGAGTATGGAGTTGTGCGAAGGATCGTCGTGTATCAACCCATTTTTAGCCTTGATGTGATGGCTTGCCCCCGAGCTCGAGTTTCACTTAGCGAGTGGTTGGTCGTATCGCAGCCGTTCTCTACTTGAATAAATTCCACTTGCAGGATGGAATTCAGCTCTCCGTGCATCATGATGTTGTACATTGTATTTAATCCATAGCCCCAAATCAAAGGCATATGGTTGATGATAAGCAATAGAATTATTCTCGTCCAGATGTAACTCAACACGTCCGATCATGGTCTGCGTAGATTGGTTGGCAACCAAATATGAGTACCTGGACACCTGCATTGTTTTGAAAGTAGTTTAGTTCAAGCTAGTCGTAGTTCATAGAACAATTGAAATAGAGATGGAAATGGAAATAATTCAAAGAAGATTATGGTAAATCTCATTGATATGTGAAGCAGCATCGTGTGCTCGCTATTCGACTCCGCCCCTGGCTCCTTTCAAAGGGATGTTGGCCGTCAACCGTCCAATTGATAATCATAGCCCTTTATTAATAGGCATCGGATATTCGCTGCCCGCCATTCTGCAGGACTTGTACATACTATTGAAGCTTTCCTTTCCAGGTCATCTTTTCGATCACACCTCGGAGGTGTTTGTAATCGCCCGTGTTAGGATCAGCGAGCATCCGGGAATATACAACATTCCCCTGATTTTCTTTAGACTTTGGTGTACTCTCTCGAGGTTGGTTTCCAGTACCACTCCGAGTCGTGAGTCTTCAAGTAGAGGTTGTCAATTGAATCTTTCAAAGAGCATATGAGCTGAATTCTGAAGTCATGTTTCGGCTACTGGGATCTACATCCTTAGCCAACGGGCCTTCATTGTTATTTTTCTTAGTATGCTCCACTCCACCTCACTTTAGTTATGATTCATTTTGTAAAAGAAACGATCCATAGTCGTAGGAGGCTCTTTAGCTAACTAGCTGCCAAAATATATCTGGAGGTCGACTTTCCTCAAACGCGATCATTATGATACCCTTGTTGGTATTTGGAATAAATTTCCTAGAGCCAAACATTGGTTTGCTTGGAGTCACTAAATTCGAAGTGCTGGGTCAGCGAAGAATGGTGCTTGGAGTCATCTTGGCGTTTGCTAGAGTCACATCATCTATGTTCTCCAACCTTTGGGAGTACCGTTTGAATAGCGGTTGCTTGTCCGTTCCCTTGATGTAATTCATAAGCTGCCGCTAGATCCTCTATGCCCTGGTCAATCATGGGATGTCAGGGAAGTGGATAGAATGTTCCTTTATTAAGTTGAGTTTTGAACTCACTATCCGGAGGCACTGCGCTGCGGCTAGGGTTCCTTTTTTAGCCTCTTTTTTTGGAAATTTGGGTCGTACCCGAAAAAGATATTTTTTGAAAATAAGGGTCGTACCCGATCCATATATTTTTTTATAGGGACCAGTCAGATTGTTTTTTGAGAGAGAGATTGGTATACAGTGCATGGATCGGTCTGGATACTTCGTTCGGCACAAAAGTACCGTTCGGCATACAGAAGTACCGTTTGGCATTGGGGCGTTCGGTGTTGGCATGTGGCTCAGCCAAAGCTGTTCGGCCAAGGCTGTTCGGCAGAGTGGATCGGCCTGGAGTGGTTCGGCCAAAGCTGTTCGGCCAAGGCTGTTCGGTAGAGTGGATCGGCCTGGAGTGGTTCGGCCAAAGCTGTTCGGCCAAGGCTGTTCGGTAGAGTGGATCGGCCTGGAGTGGTTCGGCCAAAGCTGTTCGGCCATGGCTATTTGTCCAAAGTGGATCGTCCAGAAGTGGTTCAGCCAAAGCTGTTCGGCATCCACACTTTTCGGCATTCCACACGTGTTCGGCATTCACACTGTTCGGCACAACCGAGTCGTTTGGCATACAATACCGTTCGGCATTACAGAGGCGCTCGACATTCATTCTTGTTCGGCACAACCGAGTCGTCCGGCATTACAGAGGCGTTCGGCCTAGAGGTATGTTCGGCCTGGAAGGGCATTCGGCCTAGAGGTATGTTTGGCCTGGAAGGGCGTTCGGCCTAGAGGTATGGTCGGCCTGGAAGAGCGTTCGGCCTAGAGGTATGTTTGGCCTGGAAGAGCGTTCGGCCTGGAGGTATGGTCGGCCTGGAAGAGCGTTCGTCCTGGAGGTATGTTCGGCCTGGAAGAGCGTTCGGCCTACGCCTTTTCTGGAGCGTTCGGCATATGCCTTTTCTGGAGCGTTCGGCGTATGCCTTTTCTGGGGCGATCGGCATAAGCCTTTTCTGAGGCGATCGGCATAAGCCTTTTTTGGAGTGATCGGCCGAATTGCCTTCAGAGGAGGGTCGGCCTTCATTCAACTTGAGTGCAAACTTCAACGTCCAATCCCCAGATCTTGCGTACATCAGTGAATCCAATCTACGGCTATCAGCTTCCTTTAGATTTCTTTCAAATCTGAGTAGAATAGGAAGTTTTCTAGTAAAAAACTGGATCTATCTCGCGAATATGGAAATCCACTAGTAGACGATGAGATCCAATCAAGCTGAGAATTCAATTCTCAGTGAAAGCACCAAAGTGTTAGCACCAAAATTGGTCACTAACCTCGTTGAGAAAGATTGTGTAGAGATGTAAGTGATGAAGTTAAATTAAACAAGGAAGAATATGCTAATTTAAATGCAGAAAGTAAGAACACCGGATTTATAGTGGTTCAGCATAACTGCCTACATCCACTTTGAGTTTTGATCTTTATTTCTTTCAAAAGTAGTTGAATACAGATACAATCCATATATTAATGACTTGAATACAAGTTTGAACCGAAAATAGTAAGTCTTGAAAGTGGCAGAGTCTCCCCATTGTTCTCCCAAAAAAGGTCCATTTCATTGTGCCCCTGCCCTTCTATTTATAGAGGAAGATGGGTTGGACTTCCTTCATGGGCTTAGGAACAAGGTGCCTCTGCCCATAGTGGGTGAATCTGCGCACCAGGCCAGGCAGGCCGAATGCTCTTGCTTTATTGTGGGCCTGACAACTTGCTACCACCTCCAGTCTCTCCTTGATCAGAATCTTGTCTAGTGCTAATGATAATTTCTTCAACTGTCGTTTTGTAACCGAGCCAAAATGCCAGTTAACAAGATCTAAAGCTCTCCTACCAACGATCCTACAATCATCAATCCTGTATTATCCCGTCGATAGTAATCCTGAAACCTTGCAAATAGCAATCTTGCACCAATGATAGCCTAAACCTGACTTGTAGAAGATACTATACAAAGATATCAGAATAATACATATGTATGTATATAAATAAAATTTACACACACACACAGATATATATATATATATATATATTAATGAAATAAAAGTAATAAAACTAAAGTAAAACTATAAGACAGAAAAGAAACTAAAATAATAGATAAACTAATAAAAGATTCGAAACTCTTTTTGCAACATTTTAACTTACACTTATGTTATGAAATAGTGATAAAGAAAAACAAAAAGGCTTAGAAATTAACAAAATGTACTTACAAACATATAAAGCTTTAGAAAACAATAGATCATAACATTATGTTCCTTTGATCATAAGAACATTATAATTATCAGTAAAATCATCATTCAGATACGAATAAATGTTAATGCTATAATTATTAATGTTAAAAATATTGTTTTTATGTTTAAATAACTCGATGTTTCTTCTAACCATGTTAAGATATTCGTTAAACCGATTATTTTTAGCTAATCTATATTTTGGGCTTGTAATCTAATTGAAACAAAAAGATGTTATTGTATATACCAATCTATTAATATAAATATTGTTATTATTAAAAAGTCTCCGGTTTCTCTCAAACCAAATGTACTAGCAAATTATAAAGAATAAAGTATCTAGTAAAAATCTATATCTCTTTTTAAACTTAAGTCCTAAGTTATTCCAGTAAAAATCATAATCAATAACTTTAGTTATAAGAATAAAGTTAAAAATTTTAAGAGTATTATTAAGAATGTAGCAAGTGTCCATACAATTGAAATATATATGATTAATTTCTTCAAAATATAATTTACAGAAAGTACATTTATTATCAATTGGAAAATTCTTTCTTTTTAAAAACTCAATGGTATTTAGCTTCCCATGCATGATTAACCACATATGAATCTTAGCTTTTGGTGGTGCATTTGCTTTCCAAATAAGATTAAAAGTGTTATTTGTAACTCTCGAGAAATTAAAATTATATTAAGAATTTGAATTTAATTCTTACTTTTATCCCATTCCCAGTTGATAATATCATTTTCTTTATCGATATTATATAAGTTCAATCTTGCACATAATAAAGTAAATTGTCTAAGAGTTGTACCGTCTTAGATTCTATTAAAACTAAAGTTCCAAGGGGGATCATTATATGGAGAAAAAACATCTTTAATTAAAGCATTTTTAAAGTTACATTTTTGAAAATGTTCTTTAAATTCAATCCTAGGAGGAATGACTGATAACCAACGATCATGCCAAAAAGTAGTATTATTACCTAAATGAACAATCGTATTAGTACCAAGGTTACAAATATCATGACATTTTAAAATTGATTTCCAAAAATTAGACAATTTACTGTTAACCGAAGGTGTAATTTGGTATAAATTATTACTACTATTATAATAATACTTAGAAACAATTTCTTTCAAAATAGAATTATCATTTATATCATTAAATTTCCAAAACCACTTTCTTAATAAAGACAAATTCATGTTTCGTAAATTAATGACACCTAGTCCTCCCTCCTTTTTCGATTTACAATCAGTTTCCCAATTAATTAAACATTTCAGACTACTGTTAGGGTCATCACCACTCCATAAAAAGTCCCTTCTAATTTTATCAATTTTATTGATCACCCATTCTGGAAGAAGATGCATAGACATCCAATAAATCGGAAATGCAGATAAAACAGAATTGATGAGAACTAATCTACCCGCTCTCGATAAAAACCTCTGATTCCAATTAGAAATTCTATTTTTAATTTTATCTATTATAATTAGCCAGTCATCATGTTTAAGCTTGGTTGGTCTAATCAAAAATCCAAGATAATCAATAGGAAAATTAATGGTTTTACAATTTAACGTATTAGCTACTAAACTCTCAACCTTATCAATTTCATTTAAAACTAAAACCGAACTTTTATCAAAATTAATTTTTAGACCTGAAAGAAGTTCAAAGCTATATAAAATAAATTTAAGGTTAATGACGTGATTAGGCAAATAAGAAGTAAATAATAAGGTATCATCTGCAAATTGAAGAATAGAGAGTCCATAACGTGAAATTTCGCTAGCAACGCACCCTAAAGACCCATTAACAATAGCTTTATTAATTATCATAGTGAAAACATCAACAGCTAAGTTAAATAATAGAGGCGATAAAGGATCACCATGTCTTAAGCCACATTTTGATTGAATTTTATTACCTAAAATTATGTTAACCATTATACTAGAATTACCAGTTTTAAGCAAAGACATAATCCCTAAACGATTCCCAGGTTTTGATCAAATGTAAATATTACAATTTACGCCAAGAGCGACGTATAAAGATACCCCCTTGGATGATCAGAGTACTAAATAGATATATCAGTCTTAATACATCATAGTGGAAATAAAACGAAATAGCTCCTATATAGCTAGCTTTGCCTCCTACATGTCTTCAGAAGCTTATTCGTCCAACCTACTAAACCTGAAAACCTCAACTTTCAATCTACTCAAACCATTTTTGAGCACTTGAGAGTTTAAGGGAAAAAAGTAAACTTTGAGTCAGACATAAAGCCTAGTGTGAATAATACTATTACATCTCGGTTTACTGATATTAGGTGAGACCATGCTGCTTAGCGGATCGGGTTGCCTCTCACTAATATCCTTTTAAAAGCATATCTTTTGCAAATCAAAATCCTGCAATCAAACTAATTAAGAAATAATAGCAATATCATGTATGCATATAAATCAGGTAATAATGGACTATCTGTCCAAACAATATAGTTTTTTTTGCTAACTACTAACCATTGGCTGACTTGGGCCTACCAGACAAAATAAACAATCTAACTTCTGTTAGTCACACTCCTGGACGGTCTTTCCGTAACTTACTTCTCCTAGGGTCAACTGATCCTAATGGTTTTGTGGGCTCACCAATAACCTATCTTTACTCCGTATATTCCTTTCTGTGTGTAACATCATTTTAGTCTTGCTTGTGACAAATCCCTACACACTGGAATTTTTGACTTATATTAGCTAGGAGCTTATTAGCTAAAGTATAGGGTGCGACCCTACACTAGTCCCATCTGGTATTCTAATATCTGAGTCATTTACTTAGGGTTAACTACCCTATATAAAATTTTCCTTGAAAAAATTTCTTTCAAATTGATTTAGCCTTTGAAATCATATATAAACAAGGAAAATGTACTCTTTGCTTTACTCAAACACCTTTACCATGATATATGCTTTACATAAAACAATATTGATGAAAACCAAAATCAGTAGGGTTATCTATCCCTTTAAAATAAGTTAAAGTCCTTCTTTAACTAGAAAATATTATGTTTTAAATCAACGATGTCATCTTCAAAACCTTTGTTGTAAGCCTTAAACAATACCTTTCGAAATCAATGAGATCAACCCTTACGAAAGCTTTATTAAAACCTTAGACATCCTCTTTCAAAACCCTTAAAAACATGCCTTTCGAAATCATTGGAAACCTTCCATTTAAAGACTTTAGAAAACCTTTCGAAAACATTGGGGTACCTCCCGTTCAAAACCTTTATTATAAACCTTTTGAAAGCATCAAAGTCCTTTATTTAAAAAAAATCTTCCGAAAGCACTGGGTTGTGTAAAAATTTATGGAACATAGCTTCGAAACCATTTAAAACCATTCCATTAGAAACCTTTTGGTTTAACTTTCAATATATCCAAGGGTCATAAAAGAATTAGGATGAAAGCAACTATCTCGAAAGCATTGTTCCTAAGTAAAAGATAGTGGATGGGTTCGAAACCAACACTTTCGAAAGCATGGAGAAGTGGCTTCTAAGTAAAAACAAAAGCACTCTTTCGATACCATTATTTAAAGGCAATAAGAAAAGTGGCCTTAACTAAGTCGAAAGGTAGAATGCGGCAGCTAGGTTTCGAACCCTGTCGAAAGCTTAATTAAAAAAAGGTGGCAACCTTTTTCAAAAGCCCTTTTTCTAAAACAAAGGCGTATTTGACCAAGTCGAAAGCTATATCCTTCGAAAGCCTCATTTTATAAACAAAATAGTTCAAAGACTACTCCTACCCCTTCGAAAGCACGTTTCGACTCTATACCTTTCACCTATCTCAGATCCACTACGTACCAAGGCATTGAAACCATGTGTATTGGTTCCGACTAGGTTGGAGGCAGTAATATGGGGTCGAAAGGTGGCTGCAGAAAGCAGCGAAACAACAATCTTTTACAAAACTAATTTTTAGCTTTTTAAAGTAATAACTTTTCAACTAACTTGCCTTATTTTCAACATATAATTGGATGCCAATTCCTTTTTCAAAATCTTTTTTAAAGGTGCTGCCAAATTTAGCAATTAATAATTTAAAACGTTTAGCAAATTGACCCTTCTCCTTTTATAAACATATAAAACATTTAAGTCCCATACCTTAAATAATTTTTTATCTTTAACTAAATACTTAGGAAAATTCTTCAAAAATTCCCATAAATCACTTTTAATATGTTTCTAACATATTTAAATTTCTGACACAAAGCTAACATATAATAGCCGAAAATTATTTAAATCCAATTTACCCATTTTCTTTACTAGAAAATTAATAATAAATCCACAACAACTTTGAAACTTATGAAACTTTAAACCCAACTCTAAAGTCATGTTTCTGACCGTATATCAAAAACGCAAGTCATTTGGATGTCATTTGATAGGTTTTTTAAATCAAATCTTATCATAAAATCTATATGAAGCAACATAAATCATCAACAAGCATATATATCCATTTAAACAATCAAAACATGGCAATTTGTTTCCAAAATAAATTCGGTTCTCAAGTAGAACCCGAAAACAACAAAATGAGATGCAATCTATTATTCACCTTATCTTTTTGTTAAGGAGGTTGAGATTTGCTCTTGGATTAATTAGCTTAAGCTTCCTACTTGCTTTCTTCTAATGGTGGCCGGCCAAGCTCTTGGTTTAGTTTTAGTTTGTGAATATTGCAAATGAGAATGGGATAAGAGTTTAGGGTATAAGAATATAACATATTCTTATTTTGCCCTTATCTTATTCCTCTTACTATTTCATTTTAATTCTCTTTGGCTTATAGGTTAGTTACGGCATGACTACCATAAATTATTCAAATCTCAATCCATTAACCATTTACATTATTTCCTTTTATTTATCTAATTAAATGTTCTAAATAGTGTTAGTCAAAATTAGGGTCATCACACTTTCTCTCTCTAAAATTAGATTTTTAGATGCATCATGGTTGCTAGACTAGAAGGTAGGAGATGGTTGCTACACTTTTCACCGCCACTTTGCACTCATGTTGAAATTTTCATGCATGTTTATTGTGTTTTGCATACATACTTATATGTCATGACTATACACTCACGCTAGGATTGAACTCATTTATAGTATGTCTGGAATACATAATCACATTGTACTTTTGGATAATTAGATGGATGTGTAGATAACTTGATTGGATAACATGGATGCTTAGAGAGCATTACACTGTTTGCCTCTTGGAAAAGGTTTCGAGGACAAAATCCTTTTTTAGGAGGGAAAAATATAAAACCCAATAAAATCAACCATAAATAAATTAGATAAATTAAATTAATTAAGGTAGAGGTAAAAATGAAAATTTTGCAAAAGTTGGAATTTGGCAACGAAAGTTATGTTGTTGCGTTCGTGGTGAAATTCTGATCCATTTCCATATATAATATGTTAAAAACGTATCTCAAACGGATAAGTTATGTACTTTTGAATTTTTAAGATCTAAAATAATTTAAATAGAATTCAAATTCAAATGAATAACTAATTTTAAAATTTGAAATTCAAAAGTTAACAGTAGATAGACTTAGGAATTGAGTGAATGTTAAACGTTAACGTTAAATACTAATTAAGGGATAAAATAATTAAAAATCAATGGCATACAATTCTTTCCAAAATACAATGAACCGGTCGACCACTCCCCTTAGGTTAGTCGACCCCTAGAGGTCAATTGGTGGGAAGTGGCGGTAGATCGGTCGTGAACGGCAGCTTGGGTTTTTTCGTGTACAATGAAGCGGATTTTTATATTATTAAACCGACTTATATCCAATGGTTCTGATGCATTCCAGTCACTATAAATAAGACTCTAGAACCCTCACTTTTATTCACATAATATTTTGAAAACACTAGCAAAGCTCTATCATTTTGTCTCTTCAAGATTTAAAAAAACTCTGTTAGGGTTTCAGGTTAGAAATCCTATAGATCTTTTTTTGTTTATTATTTATCTTCTCAACTTCTTCTCCTCCAAACCTTTAATTTTATGAATCTAATGTATATACAAATCTCTTGATGTATATATGTGTATCAACAAGAAGAGATCTGATAGAGGTTGTCAAAGGCGTGTCAAATCCAAGGAGGCAAAGCTAAGGATATAACATGAGTAGAAATCTTTGCTTTTCTGTTTTAGTAATTGATTAGTGTAATTTGGGTTTGAATATGCCTTGGGGAGTTTTGGTTTGCGAAAACATCATATTATAAACCACCAAAACTCCTTTAATTCAAAAGCCAATTCTTAATCTCAAATTTTTTATGTCAAATTAATGAGAATTGTGTAGATTTACAATTTTGATAATTTTACCTTCTAGTGCACTCCTTACTCTTTTTCTTTCGATTTTTTAAAGAATTTTGATTAAGGAATAGTTTGTAAGGTATGAATTTATTTGTAGTTTGCACTACTTATTCCTTTGAATTAAATAGAAATTCCTTTGTTTATTTATGTGGAAAAAGGAGTTGAATAGAGCACAAAAACTGAAATTGAAAGATTGTATTATCAATATATTCCATTATTTTGATGTAATAAGTTGAGATTAAATTTTTATTGTATATATTGATTGGAATCTTTGGATATGAATATTGGAATTTTGGTGTTTTTGATAATATGGAAACGTGACTAGTATAATTGTTTAAAGAGTTGGCATTTAAATGCTAGTTTAGGGCATAAACTCCACATGCTTAGAAATTACTAAGCACACACACACACACACATGCACATATACTTATGTAATTAAATAGGTTATCACTTCTATTAAATCCCCTTAGGAAGATAATTAATGTTAAAGGCGAAATAAGATAGGTTTCTTATAAGGCCTTGATTTTGGAAGTGGTGAGGTGTGTGATAATATATGCAGAGTATGATATAGGTTATGCTAAGTTATAGTGATGCGAGGTCGGTCAAAAGCATATGGAAGTATGCCCAGCTAATCTGGCCACCAGTAGTGTGACTTTAAAGTTGATGAAAGACATCACCTATAATAAGTAACTACGATGAAGAGAGGTTAGTTCCCAATTCTATAGTGTAAATCTGCCCAACTAATCTGACTACTGGTACCTATGAATAGTCGGGCTAATGTGAGACATTATCGTGGGGGCATGGGTCATAATACGAAGGACCTGCTTTAGAGATTGAAGATATTAAGTGGTTATTTAAGGGCCCCCTCTTCTCTATGTAGGAAGTAGTAAATGGTTGAGGTTATAGGTTAGATACGGTAGTGGATATCTCGGAGAAGGGCCCGCTTCAATAGGAAGTATTAAGTGGCTGAAGAGATCTATGCAATGTTAACTAGATGGTTACTACTGAGGAGTCAACCTTCAGATTATAGGTAGTTAATGACGTTGACTTGCCTTAAATAAGGAATTAAATGGTCGAAGTCTGCCTAACTCCCATTAGGAGGTATTAAGTGACTTGAGTATTATCTCTCACATTGATAGAACATTCTGGGCAATAGATATGGGTTATTGGGTTGATAGTAAGTTAGTTATGGTCTTTTATTTGGAAAGCCTTTTATTTAAGTTTGAGAAAAGGCTTAGGGCTTACATATGAAGAGACTTATGTTGTAGGTAGAAACATAAGACATATTACTATTTGAATTATTCTGCCCAAGTACTAATATAGTAAGGCTCGAGATTTTTACTCACCAGACATATGTTGTTCTGACACACTCCTCATTACAACACAGATTAGCAAGGGCAATGCTGTAGGAAAAGACATTGATGAGGCTTGTGGTAGTAGACTATCATTTACTTGTCATTTTCAGTTGTTTTTTATGTACCCATGAAATAAAAACAATGTTGCAATTTTTGAATATTGCGGATGTGTATAGTTAATTTAGGATTTGGTATTATGGATATTTTTTATAGTTTTAATTGACAATTTGAAATTTAAATAAAATGGGTACTGTTGTCATTATTATATTTTATCCTTTCATTGTGAGATTCTGAACGTGTTGATAAATAGCTCTATGTTGTTCTTTTTACTAACCAACAGCTAGCTTTGGGATGGTTCTAAGTTTTGGTGGGCCTTTTCTACGTCGGACTTAGGCCCATTTCATGGTGGGTTGTAACACGTACTATAAAAGGTAGAAGTCAGAACAAATGAGAAGTCAACACATGTAAAGGTAGAGGTAGACGTGCAGAAGGTAGGCTTTTGATGTGTACCAAGAATCATTACCAACAATAGGGCAGCCAAACTGAGAGAGCATAAACCTAAAGAGCACTATGTTCAAGACTTGATGAATGTTAAGTTTAAACCATGGGTGCTAAACCGAAGGGGGTTAGCTGAGGGCAATGGTGGTCGAGAGATTCATAAGCGGTGGACGAATTATAAGTAGAAGGGATCAATTTCGAAACCTAAAACATTGACTCCATATGACAGTAAAACAAAACTAAGTTGAGTCAGGCTTCCCTAGACAAGTTTGTGTATAGTGACTGTTGAGACCCATTAACTTTTAGTCGAAGGTTAATATCGAAACCTAATGACTTCTAAAGTGTACAGAGTTAACACCGAGATTTAAGATGGATGAAATAGATACATTTTGAAATGTGACATATAGTAGAGATGGCTCCAGAGTTTGAAGACCACAGATAGTTTGGAACTTTAATTAGCTTAATGAATAGATAAGGGCACAACGTATTAGATGAATTATTAGGTAGGGTACTCAATAGATGACCTAAGGATTGATATGGTAGCCAAGAAACAAAAGCAAAGGTGCAAGGACTGAGTGGCAGTCGAAACCGAAAATGCAAGTGTAGGGCCTGAGTGGCAATCAAAACAAAAAAACATAGCTGTACTTCAATGCAGTTAAAGCCCCACCAAAGCCCTGCAAAACCCACGCTATAGCGCATAGCCCTCTTCGACTGCTGTGCTATATTTATTTAGCGCTATTAAATGGTAGATCTGCTTTAAGTCCCACTATTTTCTACTACAATGCTAAATCAAGGCTCTTTTGTACCCGCTTTAGCAACATTAACATGAAAAGGTTGATTTGACTAGTTTTCTTTTAAACCAAATCAACAAAATTAGGGAAAAGACATAATTTTAAGGTATAAGTGCTCAATTTAAGATAGAAATCTATTGTAGTTACCAAATTTAGTCTGCATAAATCATGATATTTCTCGGTTTTGTTATATAAGCTTAAACAATACTTCTTTTTCCTACACAAATGATGTAAGAATGAGAATAAATTAATTTTAAATACTTGGCTTCATATTTAGTGAAGCTTTTTGCACCTCTATTATTTTCCGCTATATCATTGTTTTATCCCCTCTATAACTTTTTTCACCTCCATTGCTATAGAGCTGCTAAGCACGTTAACTGCATAAGATGTAAGACTCAGAGTGATAACCTAACCCAAGACCATAGGTGTAAGGCCTAGAGTGGCAACCATAACCGAAAGTGTTGGAGTAAGGCTTAGGATGGCATTTGAAACATGATAGCATTGGTGTAAGGCTTGAAGTGACAATCAAGGAATAATTTGGTTGATAGCATAAGGTATGATGTGGTAACTAAAAACTGAAAGCGAAGGTGTAAGGCCTGAGTGGCAACCGAAACCAAAAGCAAAGTAGATGTAACGCCTGGAGTGGCAACCGAAACACAAAAGCGTAGATGTAAGGCCTAGAGTAGCAGTTAAAACACAAAAGCATATTAGGTGTAAGCTCTAGAGTGGCAACCGAAGTTGATGGTATAAAGGGGTAACTACGGAAGTAATGAAGGCATAAGGCCTTAGTGGCAGCCGAATGCTTTGTAGCTTAGGTTTGAAAAGAAAAGAGAATGATTATTAAATGACATACGCATGAAATGGCTATTAGTTCTAATTAAACTATCATGGCCTAAATGAACTTTAGGAATGAAATAACTATTTATATTGATGTTTCAATTTGTTAAACTGATATTGTGTTAAAGTGAGGGGAAAACCCATTCCATGCTTCAGTGGCGTAGTTTCACTATCTTTCATATTTAGGGTAATATATCACTCATATCAGACTTTATCTCTGACCCATATTTTTATTATTGTTTTTCCTATAACTCACCGGTACTTGCTCCTGTAAGCTAAGTTTATTGACTTATGTGAGCTGGTTTTGGAAGATGAACAAAGGGTTCCAAAGACAAAACCAGAGGCTTGAATTATATAAATTTTGGTTTTATTTTCTTGTATGAAATGTTCATGTCGGTATCTTCATATGTCGGGCATGACACAATTATCTATGTTTTATTTTATTTTTGACATCTACGTGGGTACATCTATGGGAACAATTTGGTAATGCAAGAACGATTATGTATTATATTTATTAGGTGCTCTATTCACTTAAGATGATGATTATATAATTGATCCCATCTCGTCGCCAGAAGATAATTCTAAGGTGGATATATCTGTCTTTTTATCATTATTTCATTCACTTTCCTTCTGATCTATTGAAGATTTTTTTAGCATACAAGAATGAATGGAAATGAAAAGTGAAAGGATTAGTTAGAGGGAGCTAATGCTAGAAGAGAGACAAAATTAATTGAACTGGTGGAGGAAATTGAAGGGAAATGCTACCAATAGCTGAGGATGAAGCTATCACACCTCTTGTAGGAATGGATTTAAACACTTTGTTCCAACAGTTCATGGTACAAATGATGAGGGAAAATATACCAAGATTATAGAGCTAAGTCCAATGGCAAGAAAATATTTCTCAAAGCTAAATCAAAATTACCAAAACATAGGAGGCAATATGTTTATAGAGAGGGCTGGCTATGGAGGCATTGAACTGGATGAAAGCATATGAGTGTGTCTTTGGAGCTTTAAGAGCGAATGACGCAGAGAAGCGAAGATTGGCTTTGAGGTTGTTTCTCGTAGATGCTTTGGATTGGTGGGAGACATCAACTACTAAGACCCATGAAGAAGAGATAACTTAGGCAAAGTTTAAATGAAGGTTTGAGACTCAGTTTATTTTAGAGTCTCAAAGAAGTGTGTTACTTTGGGAATTTATTGATCTGAAGCAAGTGGATCTTTCCATGTAGGCATACATTAAGAAGTTCAACGCTTTTGTTAAGTATGGCGGAGAAATGATTAACACCTCACTAAAGAAGAACGAGAAGTTCATTCAGGGGTTGAAATTGGGTTTTTAATTATAAGGTGATGGCACATTTAGCATCTCTTTTGAGTTTGTATTAGATATGATTCAAAGGTATGATAACATGTGCAAAGGGAGTGGAGGATTGAGATGAAGCCCATGATAGAATGAAGAATGAGGTTCACCCCATATCAAAAGGAGAAGAAGGGGGAAACAACTGAAAGTAAAGACTTGGAAAGGAGGAGATCGAAAGTATGTATCGGAAATTGTTTGTTAAAATTATGGTCAAAAGGGCACTACACATCCAAGTATCTGCAACCATCTGGAGTGAACAAGGTTTAGAGTTTTAATTTCAATAATTCAGGCCATAAGAAAACGGACTGTCTTGAATTGAAGTATACAAGGTTGTTTTCTCTAGAAGGGCCTTCTTCGGAACCAATAACTAAGGAAATAGGAAAGGTTGTAATGCTTAGAGGTATGGTTTCAATTTCTAGTTTATTAGTTAGAGTTATGTTTGACACTAAAGATAAACACTCTTTCATTTTGAAAGATTTGGTTGATAGATTATAGTTAGATATAACCTATCTTGTTACTTCTTTGTGTGTTGTTAATCTGATTGGTGGGTATGCCACTCTTAGGTTAAAATTCACTGGTTAAGAATTTATTCTATGTGAACATTTGTTTTCTTACAAGCTATATGTGTTTGACTTCATAGGGTATAAGGTAATTTTTGGAATGGATTGGATAGTGCAGAAGGATGCCAAAATTTATTATGTGGAGAGGGTTATTACCTTACAAATCAGAAGGGAGAAGAAAGGATCTTGGTGACTTTGGACGTGATGAACGAAAGGTCTGGGGTTTTGTTATGTGCAATGGAACATATTGAAGGGGATATTGATAAAGTTTTAGTGGTTTGAGAATTAGCATATGTATTTAACCCAATGACAGGATTACTACCAAGAAGAGCGATTGAATTCTATATAAATATGATACCACTGGCACAACCTATTAGTAGACCCTCTATCAGAATACCGCCTAAGAAAATGGAGAGTTAAAGAATCAGCTAGCGCAACTTGAGCACAAAAGCTTCATTAGGCCGAAGAGTTCACCATGTGGAGCTTTCATGGTATTTGTAAAGATGACAGATGGATCATTGTGGAAGTGCATTGATTATAGAAAGTTGAACAAGTTAACAGTAAATGATCATTATCCACTGCCAAGGACAAATGATTCATCTGAACAGTTGAGTAGAGCTAAAGTGTTCCTATAGCTAGATTTGTCCAAAGGATTCCATTAACTAAGATATAATGGAGAGAGCATTCCTTTGACTACATTTAGAATGAGATATAGTTCATATAAGTGGTTATTCATGTCTTTTAGACAAACCAATGCTCCAACTTTCTTTGTAGATCTATTGAATCAGGATTTTCATGATCAGTTGGATAGATTTTGTTGGTCTTTATAGATGATATTTTGGTGTATTCCAAGGATGAGAGAGTCCATGAAGTCCATATTAGATTAGTATTAGAAACTTTGATACAACAAAAGTTAAAGGCGAAGTTTTCACTTTTGGAAATGGGAAGTTAAGTTCCAAGGTCATGTAGTTTCAAAGAAGGGACCGGTTGTAGATCCTTCAAAGGTTGAGGTTATGAACAGTTGGAAGAGATCCTAGATTATTACCGAGGTTTAGAGTTTCTTCGGGTTTGCAGGGTACTATCAGAGATTTATTAAGGACTTCTCTCGTATAGTGGTGCTACAAACAAGATATACTCGAAAGAACAAGAGGTATGATTGGCATAAGATGTGCAAGAATGCATTCCAAAAATTAAAGCTTTGGTTGATGAATGCTCCAGCCCTAGTGATTCCCTAGGGAGATGGAGATAAGATAGTTTATACCAATGCTTTGGATTCGGGGTTAGGGGTAGTGTTGATGCAAAGAGGCAAAGTGATAACTTATGCATCTAGATAGTTAAGACCCCATGAGGTTCATTACTCGACACATGACTTGGAGCTAGTGGCAGTTATCTTTGCACTAAGGATTAAGAGACATTACCTTCTTAGAGAAAGGTTTGAATTGTTCACCGACCACAAGTATTTGAGATATTTGATTTCTAAGAAGGAGCTGAATATGAGATAGCAAAGGTAGTCGGAATTTTTGGCTTCTTATGATTTCGAGATTGAGAACACCCTGAGGAAAGGAAATAAAGTTGTTGATGTTATGAGCCAAAGATAGCAGAGTTGTGTCCTGGCTATGATAAAGCAGCGGAATGTTTTGGAGAACTTAGCTTCTTGTAATGTTCTTTTTTTGGTCAAATGTTGGTCTAATTAGAACTTTTGGGATGTTGTTATTCTTAGAAGTACATCCAACTCTTATAGAAATGGATGCAAAGAATTAGAAAGCAGAACCACTATGTGCCGAAAGGATCATTGGCCTGAATAATTATGTCGAGGCCGAAGAGATTAAAGACGGCGGTATTGACGAGAAGGGTTGGCTTCAAAAGAAGGGAAGATTATATTTTTATATATTGGAGACCTTCGGAGGTTGGTCTTAGACAAATTCCATCGCTCGAAGTTTGTTATCCATCTGGGGACACTATAGTATACCGATATATGAAGCACAACTTCTACTGGGAAGGGATAAAGAGAGATATTGAAGAATGTGTGAGGAGATATTTCACATACTAACAAGTTATGGTTGAACACCAAAAGCCAAGTGGACTTTTGCACCTTTAGAGGTTTCGGTGTGGAAGTAGGACTCAATTTTTATGAACTTCGTAGATGGTTTTCTAAGGTTAAGGGCAGGAAATAGAAATATATGGATCATAATAGATAGATTGACTAAGAGCACATGTTTCATTCAAGTGAAATCCACTAGGATGGTAGTAAAGTTAGCATAGATGTATGTGAAGACTACAGTGAGACTCCATGGAATTTCAAATACTATAGTTAGTGACTGAGACCCATTGTTACAAGCGAATTTTAGTAGAACCTACAGAGTGCTTTGGGTTCGGAGTTATGTATGAGTACAGCTTATCATCTGTAGACAGATGGTCAGACCGAGAGGGTTAATTAAGCGCTTGAGGACTTGTTACGGGCATGTGTATTAGAATTTAGTGGATCTTATGAAGATTGCTTGCACTTAGTGGAATTTTCATACAATAATAATTACAATCTAGTATTGATGTGGCACCTTTCAAGGCATTGTATAGAAGACCTTATAATTCACCATTATGTTGATGCGAGATGGGAGATATACTTTCTATCGGTCCACATCTTATAAGAGAAGCTTTAGAGAAGGCTTAGTTGATTCGGCAAAGAATGTAAGATGTTCAATCAAGGTAGAAGAGCTATGTTGATAGAAGGAAGAAGGATTTGGAGTTTGTTCTCGGGGATCAAGTGTTTATTAAAGTTTCATTGACGGGAGGCACAATGAGATTCGGAAAGGCTAGAAAGTTAGCCCCAAGGAAGATTTGGTTGTTGAACCAAACACGACCTATGTAAGGAAGCACATTCAGATAGTAGACCGAAATGTGAATGAGCTTAGGAAGAAAGTATTGAATCTTGGATGAGTCCAGTGGAGTGAGGACCGAGATGATTGTACTTAGGAAATAAAAGATAAAGTCAAGCGGACTTATCCTGAGTTGATTGCTTAGATTAGCATGTATGTTTGCTATGTTTTGGTATAAACCATGTATGTGTGTGTTATTATGGTTAATTTTTTATGCATTAGTAGATGCACTAGTACGTTTTTTTGTTAAACATTGATAGGTACCTTATGTGTTTATGCTAAGAGCAGGCATGGAAAAGATTGGGAATCACCACCATACCTTATTTGGATTTCGAGGACAAAATTTCCATAAGAGAGAAGCCTTTAACACCCTTTAACATAACATATAATTAATTAAAGAATTCATTATGTGAATAAAGATTTAAATGATTCATCATGGAATTAAATAATAATAAAATGTGGTAAGTATTTGGGTGTACATTTACTTATTATGTCCTTGCTTCATTAGACTAATTAAAATGAATTAAATGAGAAATAGGAGTAAGGGGCCGGGGGCCTAACTATTCTTAGGGTTAAAATTATCTACATGCCCTCTTTATATCTCATTCTACCCTCTTAAAATAAAACATTAAATTGGATCATTTTAATGGTGGCACCATAAAAAAGAAATAAAGGAAAAGAAGAAGAAGAAGAAGATTAAAGCTTATGGAATTAGAAACATTATCAACTAAGAGATCTAAGTGAGTAATATAGTCCTTAATCCCCATTTTCCCTTGTGGCATGGCTGAAATTATTTGTAGCTATTTCTTATACTTCTGGTGATTTAAATGATCTAAAAAATTAATATGATGTTGTAAACACATTATTAGAGATGGGTTTCATTTATAGAATGTTCCCCTAAATAAATGATTAGATATGAATTATCTAAGATTTGGTTAATATATAAAATGGATGGGAATAAAGTGTTTGAGAAATATTATGGATAGAAATAAAATTTCCAACTTTCTAAGTTTTATGGATATTATTACAAGCAATATTCTAACTAACATATACGTTACCAAAAGGAAATTTTGTAGGTCTAAAGGCCATGATTAGAAGAAAGGAAATTTAAATAATTAAAATATATAAATAACCGTCAACTTACTAGATCCACATTATATGCTGAATTTGTCAGAAAAAGTAACTACATGTATAAACAACGAAAGTTGGAACAAATAAGAAGTCCACATGTGTAAAGATGGTGCCAAATGTAGAAGGAAGGCTTTTGAAGTGTACCAAGAATCATTGTTAAGAGTGGAACACTCGAACCGAATGGGAAGGTGTAAGGTTTGAGTGACAAGTGAAACAATAAATGTAGGCAGAATGCCTTATGGCATCTGAAACATGAAGCATATACGTAAGGCGTGCAGTGGAAACCAAACCCAAGAATGCAGGTGTAAGGCCTAAAGCAGCAACCATAATAAAAAATTGTTAGAGTAAGGCCTAGGGTGGCATCTAAAACATAAAAGCATATGTGAAAGGCCTAGAATGGCAACAAAGGAAGAATTTGGTTGATGGCGTAAGGCCTGATGTAGTAACCAAGGGTTGAAAGTATAAGGCGTGAGTGGCAACCGAAACCAAAAGCAAAGTAGGTGTAAGGTCTGGAGCGGAAACCGAAACATGAAAGTGTTGTAGGTGTAAGGCATGGAGTAGCAGCTGAAATACGAAAGCACAGTGGTGCAAGACATAGAGTGGTAACCAAAACCAAAGGTACAACAAGTAGTAACTAAGGTAGGAATGAAGGCATTAGGCCTTAGTGGCAACCGAAAGCTTTATAGCTTAGGTTTGAAAAGAAAAGAGAGTGATTACTGAATTACATACACATGAAATGTCTATTGATTTTAATTAAAATATCATGTCCTAAATGAGAACTTTAGGAATGAAATAACTATTTGTGTTGATGTTTCAAGTGGATAAACTAATGTTGTGTTATAGTGAGGGAAAACTTATTCCATGCTTTAGAGGCATGGTCTCACTATTTTTTTAGGATAATATATTGCTAGTACAAGATTTTATGTCTGACCCATATTTTTATTATTGATTTTCCTATAAATTCATGGGTACTCATTCGAGTAGGCTAAGTTTATAGATATAGGCAGGTTGCTTCCGAAAGACAAACGAACAGTTCCAAAGATGAAGCCAGAGGCTTGAATGGTATAAACGATGTTTTTACTCCATTATATGCGGTGTTCATGTTGGCATCCTCATATGCTAAGAATGATGCTATTATCTATGTTACATTATTTTTTTAACCCTATTGTGGGCATGTCCATGGGAATAGTTTGATAATGTAAGAATAATTATATATAATATTTATTAGTCATTCTGTTTACTTAAACTATTGATTATATAGTTGATCTCATCTCACCATCGAAAGATAATTCTAATATCACTGCAGCACATTTGAGTTCCATCTTTGGATTTCGGGATGGGAGATATTAAATAACGGCAATCCAAAATATGGTTGTTATAAGAAACTAAAGCAAGAAAACTTTAAAGAGGAAGCCAATCATTTTAAGGAACTTTTTTTATGAGTAATATTAATCCCAGTTTTAGGTTCACCTTAGGTGGGCTCTGATGTATGTTTTCCATGTTTTAGTGGTTTAAATGCATTAATATAAATTTGTAATTTAATGTGAATTAAAATATATGTTTTATATGAAAGCTAGTAAATTATTTTGACCATGACTGAACATATGATTTCAAATCATTATAATTTTTGGATAAGATGTATACAATGTGATTTAAGTAATGGTTCCAAAATTTGGGAATTTTCTCACATTTTTATAAGTTATCATGAATTTTCTCAGGAGAAAAATAGATTACTAAAATTTAGTTAATTTAAAATAGGAAAAATAATTTTTTTGATTTCAAATTTTTATATTAATAAAGTCAAATTTGATTTTTAGGAAGTTTTATAAATCTTTTCCATGCATTTTTTATTTAATATGAATTACTAAAGTAAAGGGAAAAATGAGAGATAAATGATGAAAATCACTTAAGTAGTTATAATATGAAAAATTTCGTTGAAATACGGTGAAGTAATTAGGGTAAAAATAGAACAAATTTAACTTAGACAATCGTAAATTTGGTCAAAATATATTACATTTTTATCATTTTTAAGTTTAATTATGAAATTATCATTCAATCTTTCGATAGCCTAATAGATGTGTATTCGTTAGCAAAGTATTTTATGATTTTGATAGCTATGAACCACGTTTTCATTAATAAGAAAGTTTGCTTTTCATTAATATTAACCTACATTTTAGCTAAGATAGAGCCATGTTTCCATTGACATATAATCTGTATTTTCATTAGCTATGATTTAGCTAGCATGAGATGATTGTGTTTTCTTTAACTCATAAGGAATATTTCCTTTAGCATACAAAGCATCTTTAACTATGCAAACTATACTATGTTTTCACTAACAAAATGGTGTGACACCATTAGCTTTATAAGCTATGCTTTTGTAAGCAAAATGTTATATTTTCATTAGTAAAGAGTTGTGTTTTTGTTAAACCAAAAGTTATGTTTTCATTATTAAAAGGTATGTTTTCATTAGTAAAGTCTATGTTTTCATTGGCTTAAAGAAGCGTGTTTTCTGTAACAAAAGTGAATGTTACCATTACCATGTGACTATATTTCCTTTAGCACATAATGTGCATCACCATATTAGCTAAAGAGTGCCTTCGGTACCAATTTGAGGTATTTTTCAATTAGCCTTCGAGCATACTTCCATTAGCAATATAAGTATAGTGTTTTGGTAGCTTTTGGAAGTTAGTTTTCATGGTGTTGGACTTGAATTTTTATAGTTTAAGTGTAAAAATGTTAAGCTATAAAATCCTCTATTGATTGTTAAAATGTAAAACTTTTACAAGGAAGGGAAATTGATATAGCTTAAAGATAATCTCGAAAAATGATAAAAGTATATCGCTTATTTGATGTAACAGATAAAATGATTTATCTAAAGAATTGAAGTGTATATTTACAAAAATGTAAGGGTATATCAATGTTGTAGGTTACACCAATATTATATGGAGAAATTATATAAACACTAATTCATGAGTTTACTCACTTATGTTGAAAACTACGAATGGCAGGTAGCCAAGACTAAACTAAAGCTCTGTTTTTGTGGATATAATTAGAAAAATAACTCATGTGTGCGTAAAATGACATCTAAATTGATGTAATTACCAGTTAAATGAATGAATCGGCAATATAAAGCGAAATAGTTGCTAGAACTAAAAGAGGCTACTGATAAGGGGTGGGCACTTAACCGATGTAACTTTATTAACCGATCAAAATTAAACGAACTTAACTTCCAGAATTGGTTAACCGCATATTCCGTTATCCAACCGACTTAACCAATAAAACTTGGGTTGGTTAATTGTTAATGATTTTTAGTTGATTGGTTAACTGCTAACCGACTTAGCTACTTTTTTTGGTTATGCATTTCAGCCTAGCCTATTTATTAAACTGATACAATGAATTGATATCTACTTGTAACCTAATCCAACAACTCACTTTCTTAATTAGATAAAAACACTTAGCACTCTCATCTCTACCCATTTCGATTACCACTCTCTTAAAATTGATAATTCAATTTCAATCCATCTTACCATAGTCTATTGAAAAGTCGCGGATTCGCTCCATCCAATTGTTCAAACCTCAAGGTTCGAAATTGCAAATGGTTGGTGGTAGGAAAAGGAAAATTGTAAGTATAATTAATGATTTTGATACTCGATTAGTAGATTTTTATGTAATCGTTAACTTTTAACCTCCAATAATTAAGATTCAAAGTTCAATAGTATATAAAATCACTTTTATCAAACCCACAGTTTTTTTGTCATCATTTACTAAGGTGTTTAAAGTTGTGTACTGCTATCAGCACTTTGGTTTATGCTAGCGGTCTCCATGGACAACGGCCAACCACCGTGGGCGCGCTGTTAGCTCCGGTGGTTGTTCGCCAACCATTGTGTAATTTTTTTTTGCGTGGTATCCTATAGAAAGAACCTGGGTGCTGGTAGTAGCGCACTTAAAGTAATATTTAATTTTTTGATGTTTAGGTTAGAAAATGTTAACCCAAAAAATGGATTAACATCCTGGATCGAGTGTGAAAGCACCAGTGCAGATCATTAGCAACAAAAATCTCAGATAAACAATAAATAAAAAGCATAAGAAAAAAGACATAGAATATTTATAGTGGTTCGGCTGACATTGGCCTACATCCACTTTAATAAACTTTATTATGATTATACTAGTTGAATCTCTCTGGATATCAACTAGTTAGTCCTCGTATCTAAGTTACAATGAGTTAGAATAAGTCATAAGTACAAGGGTTGACTAGAGAATCACAGTAACCCCTTGATGACTGTTGTGAGGGAGAAGAAAGTTAAAGAAGTGAAGGAATTCCAGTAGAGTAATGGCGGCTCTCTCCCTGGAAAGATCCATTCCTAGTTGCAGGTAGGTGAGTATTTACAGGGGAATTCAGTGAGTATTGGACTGTAATGCCCCAGAAATTCATGGAATCTTATTTTGGTTGGATTTTGAAATATATGAATTTATTTGTATATGAATATATGGAATTAATTGTGTGCAAGTGTGTGTGCATGTGTGCACGTGCACACTGATATATGGCACAAGGAAGAACTCCAGATTTCTTGAATTTAAAACAAGAATTAAAAAGCATTACAAACATGATTTTGTGATATGGATATTTGATTTCTGGAATTATATGAATCATCCCAGAAAATAAGAAAAGTAGGTTTTGTTTTGAATTCAGTAAACATATTTTATTTAAAACCCAGAAAAAAAAATATGTTACAAGGATTTGAAAACCTGTATACATATATAGGTGCATATGTTTCTGAAATTAAGGAGGAATTAAATAAGCCTAGATAAGATATGTATACAAATATACATTTCTGTAAGTACTAAAAATATTAAAAAGAAATAAGCAAGGGAAAGTGTAACACTAAAATAGCAAAAGATAAATTACAAGCAAAACAATTGCTTTAGGCAGAAAATAGAAAGGAGGATTTTTAGAAAATAAACAAGTGACAATGTCACACAATTATCATGACCTAAGAAGAATATAATAATATTCTGGAAAAGAAAAAGGGGGGTAAGTATCACATATGGCCGGGGTATTAAGGGAGAAAAATAAACAAATCTGAAATGCAAAATGCATGAGTCTTGGTCAGGGTAGGAATGGGATTTTACAATGATAAAACCCTAGAAAACCTCTCTTATAAATCCAAGTATAAACCAGAAAAATCATTTGCTACCCAAGACATTTAAGAAAACAAAGAAGTAAAATATTTGCAAGCAGAAAAGCAAGTTTTAAAAGGTTTCTTTTCAGGATTAAGCAAGAGAAGCATTTTTCTGTGAGTAATCTCACTAAACCCATGGCATTAAGTCCTGTTATGAGGCAGCCAAGCTTATGTTATTTTTCTACATATTTTTGATTTCATTACTATGGTTTTAATGGATGTTTTTAATGGGTGTTTCTGAATGTTTTGATTGCTTTGATGTTTGAGTATTTTCCTCTGTTTGGTTATACCTAGAAATGTAAAAGTATGAAATCATGAAAGTAAATAGAGAATACTTGTAACTGGTTTAGATATGGCATGGAAAATATAGAAATCAAAATGTATATGAGTTGCATTACACTTGTGTAAGTGCTGAGGCTCAAATGAAAGATTCAAGGTTGCAATGGAAATATCCAAAAGTGCTGAACCCTTGATCAAATAGAAAACCCATGAGCCAGAAATCTTGTTTAAGCTAGATCTTGAATTTAGTTCAAACATGGTTGCTTATGAAACAATAATAACCCACATGCCTAGTCTTTATTCCCAATTGTAAATATTCTTGTATTTTCTTTGAGCTAGAATATTTGAAAATATGATTTCCCTGGACATGAATGTCAGCTTGTTCTTGAATTATGCTTGTAAACTCTATGTAATGTTTCATGTATACTGGGATTTAGTCACCTAGCTATCTCATGATAGGATTAAACATGAACACTTAGTAAATAAACTAAGGATTGTGAGCCAAGAAGACTACTGGAATGCTTGTTGTATTTAAAGTATGCAAGTTGGCACATGGCTTGTTTAAGCCCTGAGATCTTTGTGCAATATTGTGAATTATTTTATTGCAATGTGTCCCCGTGATTCCTTTATTGCAGATGAGGCTAGGAATTAATTTGGTAAATGCAACCTTAAATTGATGAAGTAGGAACTTGAGTTATTCCTAGGATGGTTGGTCTGGAGCTATGATAGTTCCTGAGTATTTCTATTTGAAATGTATGTTTGCATGGTTCAATGTGTGTACATAATTAGTCTTAAATACTGATCATATATGCACAATATATATCATAAACAAGTCAGGCAAATTGATCAAAGAAGCTATGCCCACTTATACAAAATGTTTATGTCTCACTCATTTACTTAATATCATGGAATTTTTGATATTGCTCATACCAGATCTTGTATCTGACCCTTGTTTGCTTATGGCATCTGGGGTGTCTCATTTAAAATGGGACAGCCTCTAATGCTCTTTCAGGGAATGCTGGTTCTAAATAGGAAGCTGCTATGGCTAATGAGAATGATTGGATAAGCATGCTAAATTAGAATTAAATAAGAACTTAGAAGGAATTATTTGCATGTAATCTGAGAAGTTTTTATAGTTATGCTTTGGTTGTTATGTAATGATCTTGAATGCTTGAATTTATTTAGTTGTTTTAACTGAATCTAGTAATGTATTAAGTTTGGGATTAACCAAAGACTTAGTTGAATCTATGCAAGAAAATATATATTTGAGTATTATGGTGAAAATCTATAAATGATATATGCCTGTATTTGAGAAATGGATATGTATATACATATACTGTATTAGTTAATTTCAAGTTACTTAAAACTTTAAGTTTGAAGGTTAAAAATTTGAGTTTAGCTAGAAGTAATATTTCAAGAATTTTGTGACTATATGCAGAAGTGTTTTGATAAAAGAAACAATATATATTTGTTCACTGTATAAAGATATGTACATGTTTTAAGGGATTTTGCAAGTGTCTGGTATCTGAATTTACATTGCAAAAGCCAGGCACTAATGTTTTGATGATCTAGTCATAAGGCTAACCCACTTCAAAAATAATGAGGTCTGGATTGATCAAGATGACCAGAGTTTTGGGTATAAAGGAAGAAAATACACTTTGTAAAATCTGAAGCTTTCTTTGCAAATGCATGCACAAAGACATTTTCAAATACTGGAGCAACACACATTTTATTTTGAATAGCTTTATTAGTCCAGAGAGTACACTACATCTGATATGCACACATATTATCTAAATACTACTTTTGTCAAATGACCATAAAATCTGGATTCTCTAAATCCAGTAAAGCAACCTGTAAATTAGATGCAAGCTGAGGTAACTCAGGGATTAGAGAATAAATTTGGTTAAGAAAAATACAACTATATAGATTATGAAAGAATTACTCAACTGACTTGGTTATAAGTAAAGAAATTTGTGATAAAATAACTTGTGTTGAAAATGATAAATGAGTATATCATTTTCCTTTCTGGCTTTAATCAAATACCAAATAATTAAACTAAAATTATAGTGGCTTGCTATATAATCTGAGATCACCTTACTATCTCAAACTAACAGACAATCACTATAGGAATGGTCAAAAATTACTAAGTATAGATTGCATATGATTATGAGATTCATTACCCTGACTCAAATATCAATAGGCATGGAAAATGAGCTATGTATTGGTTGATTAGTTATTCAAACTCAATCAGGATGCACTCTTGCTAAACAACACTCTGATCCAAGCAAGAGGGTCACATACATCTTCATATGTATGTGAATATATTTATTAATGAACTGATATAAATATATTAGTAGAAAAATTAGGATCCTGGATAATTTAGTGGAAAGGCTAAATGACTCTAGGAAATTATTGATGTAAAAAAAATTCCTAGTAAAAATTAGGTGAAATAGCTAGGGTCATTTCATTTGGTATCAGAGCTATGTTAAAACTGTACATAGCTAAGAATGATTGTATTGATTGATTGAAGTATTATAACCATATGTATGAACTGGTTGTTTGTTTGAGTAAAATAATAATACAGATAGAAAGTTATGGCAAAAGAAAAATGCTCATGATAAACTAACCCTATTTACCCATACTCTAGTTATCCAATCATGGTAGGAAGAGGATCTCATCACAATGCAGGATCAAGTACACCACAAATGCTTGATATGCAAGACTTTATGAGGGCTTTAAGGGATGGAGTAGGGCAGAGACTTGAGAACCCACATGAGGAACTTTCCAAACTATTAAAGACTTATACCAATTTAGGAGGCAAGAGCTTTGAAGGGACTGAAAATGTGATGGAAATTCAAGCATGGTTGAGAACACTGGACAAAATTTTCAATGACATGCAATTGGATGATCAAAGGAAGAGGCAAGTGGCCTCAAGACAATTGAAAGGTGTGGCTTTAAGCTGGTGGGAGGTAGTCATAGCTGGGAGGATTGAGAATGAAATCACTTGGAATCAATTCAAGGAGATGTTGGAAGCTAGATTTGTTCCAGCATCAGCCAAAACTCTATTGCTTGAAGAATTCATCAGACTTAGGCAGGGAACCTTTAATGTGACTGAGTATACTCATAGGTTTGAGGGCTTGTCTAAGTATGGAGCTATGCTTGTGGCTGATGAGGCATCAAAGAATGATAGGTATATTAAGGGTTTAAACCCAGGGCTTAGTAGGGCTATGTTGCCATATGCAGATAAAACTTTTGATCAAGTCGTTGATCTGGCCTTAAAATTTGAGCAACATGACAAGGAAAGGGAGAAGTAACAATAATAAGAAAAATAAGGGAAGGTATCACCCCTATGACAAAAAGAAGGAGGAGACAGAAAGCAAGAAAACCAATGATACTAAGACCACTGATACAAAGAGAAAAATAACATGCCATCATTGTGGAAAAGAAGGACATATCAAACCAAGGTGCCCAGAATTGAAGGGAGGAGCTTTCAAATGCTACCTATGTGGTAAGGAGGGACATATCAAGAGAAATTGCCCTGAGTATAAACAGCAAGGGAAGCTAGCAAGTTTGGAGAGCAAAAGCAAATCCACAGTAGAAGCTATTGCAGAAAACCATGGTCAAGTGGAAGGTACCTTATTTATTTGTACCCTACCTATATCAGTAGTGTATGACACAGGGGCAACACATTCTCTGATTTCCCATGAATTAGTTGCATTGCTTAAATTAAATTGCATACTGGTTGAAACTCCTTTGTTAGTGCAAAGCCCATTGGGGAGTTCTAGTGTTTTAAACATGATTTGGGTGGATGTGGAATTAAACATAGGAGGAAATGTTTTTATTTCCAATTTATATGTTTTAAATTACCCAAATATAGGTATTATATTGGGTGTAGACTGGTTAAGGCAATACAAAGCCATAATTAATTTAGACTCATCCACCATATCATTACAAAATTCTAGAGGTCAAAGAATCACAATTTTGTGTGAAATAGCCAAAGAAAGAAAATTATATCACTTGATTGACTTAAATAAGGATTCCAGTGAGCCTTCTATTGAAGAAATCCCCATAATTAACAAATACTTAGATGTGTTTGGAGAAGTTAAGGGTGTTCCACACCACAGACCAGTGGAATTTCAGATTAGTCTCATACCAGGAGCCAGTCCAATTATTAAGAAACCCACTAGGATGGGGCCTAGTGAGTTGAAGGAATTGAAGAAACAGTTAGAAGAATTGGAAAGCAAAGGATTTATAAGACCAAGTAATTCATGCTGGGGTGCTCCAGTAGTGTTTGTAAGGAAACATGATGGTACTTTAAGAATGTGCATAGATTACAGGGAGCTAAACAAAGTCACTATCAAAAACAAGTACCCCTTACCTAGAATTGATGATCTTTTTGATCAACTTAGTGGAGCAAAAATATTTTCTAGATTAGACCTGGCATCTGGATTCCATCAGATGAAGGTTGAGAACTCAAGTGTTAAGTATACAGCATTTAACACTAGGTATGGTCTATATGAGTTTCTTGTCATGCCATTTGGGTTGACAAATGCCCCATCATATTTTGTAGACTTGATGAATAGGATATTCAGGGATTATTTAGACAAGTTTGTATTGATTTTTATTGATGATATTTTTATTTATTCTAAAACAGTAGAGGAACATGAAAATCACTTACACCTTGTTTTGTCTAGATTAAGAGAAAAAGATTTAAAAGCAAAATTTTCTAAGTGTGCATTTTGGAAAGAAGAAGTGCATTTCCTTGGGCATGTTATATCTGCCAAAGGCATTTCAGTGAACCCCAATAAAATTGTGGCTATCCAAGCATGGAAAAGGCCAAGCACAGTAGGAGAAGTTAGGTCATTTATGGGAATGGCAGGGTATTACAGAAGATTTATAAAAGATTTTTCTAAGATGTCATCACCTCTTACTAACCTAACTAGAAAGAACCAACCCTTTATATGGACTGAGAAATGTGAATAAGCCTTTAGTAAAATCAAGGAGGCCTTGGTCAATGCACCAGTGTTGAGAGTACCAGAAGGAAATGAGGATTTGATTGTTTATACTGATGTAAGTGGTTCTGGGCTAGGAGCTGTATTGATGCAGCAAGATCAAGTTATAGCCTATGCATCAAGACAATTGAAGCCACATGAATCAAGGTATGCAACCCATGATCTTGAGTTAGCAGTAGTGGTATATGCATTAAAGCTCTAGAGACATTATCTTTTAGGTGCTAAGTTTATCTTATACACTGACCATAAAGCATTAAAATATCTCTTTTCACAAAAAGATTTGAATATGAGGCAGCATAGATGGGTTGAGTTTCTAGAAGCATATGATTTAGACATATTTTATACTCCAGGAAAAGCTAATAAGGTTGCAGATGCTTTGAGCAGGTAGCATGCAAAAGTAGCCATGTTAATAATAGAAGAGTTTAGAAATTTATCTCTACTTACTGATTTGGAAATTGAGGAAAACAGTGAGGTAAACATGAATATGATTGAAGAAGGGAGTAGAGGAAAATTAAGTTTGATAACTTTGCAATCAGATTTAATTTTGAAAGTGGGGAAAATGCAAGAGGAAGATCCAGATTTAGTAGAAAAGAAAACTCTAATAGAAAAAGGAGAAGAAGTAGCAAGCTACCACATTGATAAGAATGGTTACTTAAGGAATAAAGGTAGAATATGTGTTCCAAAGGATATAGGATTGAAGGAAGAGATACTTAATGAATATCATAGGAGCAAATATTCTATACATCCAGGCAGCACCAAGATGTACCAAAACTTGAAGAGGGATTATTGGTGGAAAGGGATGAAAACTGATGTGGCCAAACATGTTGCAAAGTGTATGACTTGCCAACAAGTCAAAGCAGAAACCCAAAGACCCTCAGGCCTATTACAACCTCTAAACATACCACAGTGGAAGTGGGAAGATATATCTATGGATTTCATAGATGGTCTGCCTAGATCAAAGAGAGGAAATACAAGCATTTGGGTAGTAGTTGATAGATTGACTAAAGTGGCACACTTTATACCAGTGAAGGCAGAAAGAAATGCACCTAAACTAGCTCAAATATTCATGAAAGAAGTAGTAAGGTTGCATGGAATTCCTAAGACTATAGTGAGTGATAGGGACACAATCTTTACATCCAGATTTTGGAAGAGCTTTCAAGAAGCCATGGGGAGTGAATTATGCTTGAGTACTGCATACCACCCCCAATCAGATGGTCAAACTGAAGTAATAAATAAAGTTTTGGAGGATTTGTTGAGGGCATGTGCATTGGACTTTGGAGGCAATTGGGAAGATCACCTCCATTTGGCTGAATTTACATATAACAATAGTTATCAAAGCACCATAGGCATGGCACCATTTGAAGCCTTGTATGGCAAACCATGTTTGTCACCAATATGTTGGGTTGAAGCAGGAGAAAAGGCTGTCTTAAGGCCTGAGTATGTTAAAGAAACTACAGAGAAAATTGAACTTGTAAGGAGAAGGATGGCAGCAGCTCAAGATAGGCAAAAGAAGTTTGCAGATGTAAGGAGGAAGCAGGTAGAATATGAAGTTGGTGATTATGTTTTCATCAAAGTTTCACCTATGAAGAAGGTGTTGAGGTTTGGCAAGCAGGGAAAACTTACCCCAAGATATGTTGGACCTTACAAGATTTTGGAAAGAATAGGTTCATTAGCATATAAGTTGGAGCTACCAGAAGAGATGAGTGCAATGCACAATGTATTTCATGTATCACAACTTAGGAGATGGGTGCATGATAAAGAGGAAATTCTAGAGAAACCAACTCAAGTTCAAATAAATCCTGATTTGGTCTATGAGAAAGAACCAGTGGGGATTTTAGCTAAAGAGGAAAAGAAGTTGAGGAGCAAAACTCTGAAATTGGTAAAGGTTCAATGGAGCCTAGACCCTAATGATTGTACATGGGAGTTAGAGGATAAGATAAAGATGGATTACCCTAAGCTTTTTGCAGTGGAAGGTAAAATCTAAATCCCTAAAAAGTTTAATATGTATGGTTGTTTTGACTGAATTGTTTGCTTATGCAATGTTTGATAGATTTTATAAAAACCTGGAAATGTTTAAAGTCAAAATGAGAAAATTGTGAGGACACAATTCCTAAAAAGGTGGGGTGATTGTAATGCCCCAGAAATTCATGGAATCTTATTTTGGTTGGATTTTGAAATATATGAATTTATTTGTATAGGAATATATGGAATTAATTGTGTGCAAGTGTGTGTGCATGTGTGCACGTGCACACTGATATGGCACAAGGAAGAACTCCAGATTTCTTGAATTTAAAACAAGAATTAAAAAGCATTACAAACATGATTTTGTGATATGGATATTTGATTTCTGGAATTATATGAATCATCCCAGAAAATAAGAAAAGTAGGTTTTGTTTTGAATTCAGTAAACATATTTTATTTAAAACCCAGAAAAAAAATGTTACAAGGATTTGAAAACCTGTATACATATATAGGTGCATATGTTTCTGAAATTAAGGAGGAATTAAATAAGCCTAGATAAGATATGTATACAAATATACATTTCTGTAAGTACTGAAAATATTAAAAAGAAATAAGCAAGGGAAAGTGTAACACTAAAATAGCAAAAGATAAATTACAAGCAAAACAATTGCTTTAGGCAGAAAATAGAAAGGAGGATTTTTAGAAAATAAACAAGTGACAATGTCACACAATTATCATGACCTAAGAAGAATATAATAATATTCTGGAAAAGAAAAAGGGGAGTAAGTATCACATATGGTCGGGGTATTAAGGGAGAAAAATAAACAAATCTGAAATGCAAAATGCATGAGTCTTGGCCAGGGTAGGAATGGGATTTTACAATGATAAAACCCTAGAAAACCTCTCTTATAAATCCAAGTATAAACCAGAAAAATCATTTGCTACCCAAGACATTTAAGAAAACAAAGAAGTAAAATATTTGCAAGCAGAAAAGCAAGTTTTAAAAGGTTTCTTTTCTGGATTAAGCAAGAGAAGCATTTTTCTGTGAGTAATCTCACTAAACCCATGGCATTAAGTCCTGTTATGAGGCAGCCAAGCTTATGTTATTTTTCTACATATTTTTGATTTCATTACTATGGCTTTAATGGATGTTTTTAATGGGTGTTTCTGAATGTTTTGATTGCTTTGATGTTTGAGTATTTTGCTCTGTTTGGTTACACCCAGAAATGTAAAAGTATGAAATCATGAAAGTAAATAGAGAATACTTGTAACTGGTTTAGATATGGCATGGAAAATATAGAAATCAAAATGTATATGAGTTGCATTACACTTGTGTAAGTGCTGAGGCTCAAATGAAAGATTCAAGGTTGAAATGGAAATATCCAAAAGTGCTGAACCCTTGATCAAGTAGAAAACCCATGAGCCAGAAATCTTGTTTAAGCTAGATCTTGAATTTAGTTCAAACATGGTTGCTTATGAAACAATAATAACCCACATGCCTAGTCTTTATTCCCAGTTGTAAATATTCTTGTATTTTCTTTGAGCTAGAATATTTGAAAATATGATTTCCCTGGACATGAATGTTAGCTTGTTCTTGAATTATGCTTGTAAACTCTATGTAATGTTTCATGTATACTGGGATTTAGTCACCTAGCTATCTCATGATAGGATTAAACATGAACACTTAGTAAATAAACTAAGGATTGTGAGCCAAGAAGACTGCTGGAATGCTTGTTGTATTTAAAGTATGCAAGTTGGCACATGGCTTGTTTAAGCCTTGAGATCTTTGTGCAATATTGTGAATTATTTTATTGCAATGTGTCCCCATGATTCCTTTATTGCAGATGAGGCTAGGAATTAATTTGGTAAATGCAACCTTAAAAGTAGGAACTTGAGTTATTCCTAGGATGGTTGGTCTGGAGCTATGATAGTTCCTGAGTATTTCTATTTGAAATGTATGTTTGCATGGTTCAATGTGTGTACATAATTAGTCTTAAATACTGATCATATATGCACAATATATATCATAAACAAGTCAGGCAAATTGATCAAAGAAGCTATGCCCACTTATACAAAATGTTTATGTCTCACTCATTTACTTAATATCATGGAATTTTTGATATTGCTCATACCAGATCTTGTATCTGACCCTTGTTTGCTTATGGCATCTGGGGTGTCTCATTTAAAATGGGGCAGCCTCTAATGCTCTTTCAGGGAATGCTGGTTCTAAATAGGAAGCTGCTATGGCTAATGAGAATGATTGGATAAGCATGCTAAATTAGAATTAAATAAGAACTTAGAAGGAATTATTTGCATGTAATCTGAGAAGTTTTTATAGTTATGCTTTGGTTGTTATGTAATGATCTTGAATGCTTGAATTTATTTAGTTGTTTTAACTGAATCTAGTAATGTATTAAGTTTGGGATTAACCAAAGACTTAGTTGAATATATGCAAGAAAATATATATTTGAGTATTATGGTGAAAATCTGTAAATGATATATGCCTGTATTTGAGAAATGGATATGTATATTCATATACTGTATTAGTTAATTTCAAGTTACTTAAAACTTTAAGTTTGAAGGTTAAAAATCTGAGTTTAGCTAGAAGTAATATTTCAAGAATTTTGTGACTATATACAGAAGTGTTTTGATAAAAGAAACAATATATATTTGTGCACTGTATAAAGATATGTACATGTTTTAAGGGATTTTGCAAGTGTCTGGTATCTGAATTTACATTGCAAAAGCCAGGCACTAATGTTTTGATGATCTAGTCATAAGGCTAACCCACTTCAAAAATAATGAGGTCTGGATTGATCAAGATGACCAGAGTTTTGGGTATAAAGGAAGAAAATACACTTTGTAAAATCTGAAGCTTTCTTTGCAAATGCATGCACAAAGAAATTTTCAAATACTGGAGCAACACACATTTTATTTTGAATAGCTTTATTAGTCCAGAGAGTACACTACATCTGATATGCACACATATTATCTAAATACTACTTTTGTCAAATGACCATAAAATCTGGATTCTCTAAATCCAGTAAAGAAACCTGTAAATTAGATGCAAGCTGAGGTAACTCAGGGATTAGAGAATAAATTTGGTTAAGAAAAATAAAACTATATAGATTATGAAAGAATTACTGAACTGACTTGGTTATAAGTAAAGAAATTTGTGATAAAATAACTTGTGTTGAAAATGATAAATGAGTATATCATTTTCCTTTCTGGCTTTAATCAAATACCAAATAATTAAACTAAAATTATAGTGGCTTGCTATATAATCTGAGATCACCTTACTATCTCAAACTAACAGACAATCACTATAGGAATGGTCAAAAATTACTAAGTATAGATTACATATGATTATGAGATTCATTACCCTGACTCAAATATCAATAGGCATGGAAAATGAGCTATGTATTGGTCATATGTATGTAAATATATTTATTAATGAACTGATATAAATATATTAGTAGAAAAATTAGGATCCTGGATAATTTTGTGGAAAGGCTAAATGACTCTAGGAAATTATTGATGTAAAAAAAATTTCCTAGTAAAAATTAGGTGAAATAGCTAGGGTCATTTCATGGACCAGAAGTCCAAGTGCAGAAGAGTCCAGTTGTTATGCCAAGTCAAAACCGAAAATCTCAAATCAATTTGAGTCACTTCCATGAATCGCTAGTCATCCATAGGGGATGGATCGCTAGCCATCCATAGGGGATGGATCGCTAGTTATCCATCAACCTAGCATATTTTTTAACCAGAGGCCTTTACTTAGTGCTACGAAGGAGCTCGAAAGGTTTGAAAGCGACCCGACCTATCTTGATGGATCGCTATCTATCCATAGGGGATGAATCACTAGCTATACATCCACTTAGGATATTTTTGAGTGATTTTAGTTTGGTTGTCTTCCTATCTTTTATTTAAGTGCCTTGTCCAAATATCAAGTCGTTTGGAGTTAGTTTGATCATCCGTCTTCATCGGTCACCTGGTCCAGAAGAATCATCCATAACTCACCCAAAACTTAATGAAATCAGACGAAACTTTGCAGGTACACTCTAGAGGATGTTCGGGACATACTATAAAAATTTCATATGGTAGGGTCTAATCTACATGGATCGTTAGTGATCCATCTAGTTAGGTCGCTAGCGATCCATCAAACTATCTCTAAATGATCCTATTTTTTCTCTGATACTTCTTTTATGTCTTTTAAGTGTTCTCTCAAAATTTAAAGTCAATCTAACTCGGTATGAGTTCTCTAGGTCCATTTTAAGTTAGCTACTTTTGGTCTAATGGCTTGAATCAGACGAGTCTTCACTTCTTGAGAAAGATTGTTTGGCATGCTGTGAAACTTGCCAAGCGTGCTTAGAAATGGTAATGAATCATGATGCAAGAGGTTTGGGTGACTCATGATGTTTCCCTATGGATCGCTAGCGATCCATCTACTTAGTATTTTATTGGTTGATTTTCCTTAAGTCCTATTGACTTGTTTGCTTGGTTGTTTTGGTTAGTCTTGAGTTATTCTAGCATAGTCTGAATGTTCTAACTCCTGTTGAATTTTGATGGGTTAAAAACCCGGTTAACACTTGCCCTCCAAAGTACGCCTTTTAAATGAAAGGTGTGCTTTGCTTAAGAACAAGTTCCTGTCTCCAGTCTTCGATGATTGAGCTTTCTAGCTGCTTTAGCCTTGGTGAATCATCAAGTTCCTTCGGATTCACTTGCTAATCACAAGTCTTTCCAAACTGGCTATATCCTAAGACTCTATAATTTTCCTAAGTGTAATCTATACACCAAAATCATTTTGATTTCATTCGGAGTTATCACATCACATATCTCTAATTAAATCACATGTTTCCAATTACATCACATACCTCCAATTACACCACATATCTTCATTTACATCACATATCTCTAATTGTCCCATGTTCATTTGGGATTTACATCACTATAAATTTTTGCTTCTCATTCATAGTTGTCACGTCATATATCAAAATCACATTATATATCAAAATCACATCATATATCAGAATCACATCATATATCGAAATCATTTTGTGTTCATCCAGGATTTATCAGTTTTATTCTATTTATAAGGCATTCAAATCCTTTTACTAAATCAAATTTGTTTTAAGGCTCGATCTCTCCTGATCGTTTAAGTTTAATGCACGATCTATCCATATCGTTTAATGTTTGTTAATGCACGATCTCTATAGATCGTTTGTTTCTTAAGTGAAGGGGGATTAAGTAAGCCCATCCGCTCACTCTCCGGTGAGGGGACTTACTTCTTGCATACTGGTCCCGTCTCTCCAACCGGGACTCTATGGCGTTTGATATCGTGCAAGTCCATCCAAAGAGACTTGCACTTTGCACTCTGTTCCCATGTCGATACTCTAAGGTGATCAGTTTAATATTCATCCCAGACGTCGAACTCAGAGCGTGCCTAGATACCGATTTTAGTCTCATACACGTGTAAGCGGTTCGAGATTATTGTTTCCTTAAATAGTCATCTTAGGCATCCAGCTTAGAGCGTGTCTAGGGATCGTTCAGGATCTTGTACATGTGTAAGCGGCCTAAGGTTATTGAAGGCAGAGAGTAAGGGACGAACCTGCCCCCTGTTCTAATTAGAGGCTTCTGGTTTTGGCTCATGCGGTCATGTATTCGTACTCTGATTTGCTACGTTGGCTCCACCATCACCCATTCCAGGCGTTAAAGCTTATCCTAGATCCAAATCTATCGTGCCCCCAAGTCGTGTGGGCATTGTTTCAATTTGTTTTGCTCTGACTCTAAATGCTCATGCATTGGGTCCTATTGTTGATTCCAGTGTTTCCCCCAAGTATCGGTTGTTCTAGGTGTGGAGGTAGTATTCCAGCCTGTTAAAATCCAACTCCGGCAGCTCCTACGTTGTTCCCTGGAGTTTGATTCTTATTCCCCGCAGATCTAGCCATCCCTTGGTGCTCCATCCTCTGGAAGAACCCATCCATTATCTCATGTTGTCTAGCTAAGATTCCATCCTGCATCTCTTTCATCATCCTTTCCATATCCTCTCCAATCACATAGTTGGGTTGATGAGAATTTGAGGACACCTTCTGGCTGCCCCCAAGCTCCGGTTGACTTGCTAAAGCTCTGGATCTAGTATTAGGCCTACTCAACTTCTCTAAATCTTAGATTCAAACTTCAATTCTTCAAATCTCGTTCAAGGTTCTCACTGAAAGTACCAAAATGTTAACCCAAAAAATGGATCAACACCCTGGATCGAGTGTGAAAGCACCAATGCAGATCATTAGCAACACAAATCTCAGATAAACAACAAACAAAAAGCAAAAGTAAGAAAAGAGACATAGAATTTTTATAGTGATTCGACTAACTCTGGCCTATGCACTTTAATCAATCTTTATTATGATTGTACTAGTTGAATCTCTCTGGATATCAACTAGTTAGTCCTTAGATCTAAGTTACAACGAGTCAGAATAAGTCACAAGTACAAGGGTTGACTAGAGAATCACAGTAAACCCCTTGATGACTATTGTGAGGGAGAAGAAAGTTGAAGAAGTGAAGGAATTCCAGTAGAGTAATGGCAGCTCTCTCCTTGAAAAGTCCATCTCTAGTTGCAGGTAGGTGAGTACTTAAAAGGGGAATTCAGTGAGTATTAGGCCAGAAGTCCAAATGCAGAGGAGTCCAGTTGTTATGCCAAGTCATCACTGAAAACCTCAAATCAATCTGAGTCATTTCTATGGATTGCTAGCTATCCATAAGGAATGGATCGCTAGCTATCCATCAACCTAGCATATTTTTCTACCAGATTCCTTAGTGCTACGAAGGAGCTCGCAAATTTTAGGGGCGATCCGACCTATCTAAATGGATCGCTAGCTATCCATATAGGATGGATCGTAGCTATCCATAGGGGATAAATCTCTAGCTATCCATCCACTTAGCATATTTTTGAGTGATTTTAGTTTGATTTTCTTCCTATCTTCTATTTAAGTGCCTTGTCCAAATATCAAGTCGTTTGGAGTTAGTTTGATCATCCGTCTTTATGGGTCACCTAGTCTAGAAGAATCATCCATAACTCGCTCAAAATTTAACGAAATTAGAAGAATCATCCATAATCGGTTTGGTTGGTACTACCTAGCCAATATTAACTAACCATTAGCTAACCAAACTGCCTGTGACTTTCGGGTTACAATAGAAATTAACCGATCAGGTCGGCTAATTGACCATGCCTACTCGAACTATTGATGCTTAATAAGGACGCTTGCTTAAATGTATTAGATTGTTACACTCAATCTCCTAGGAGGGTCAAGTTATCCCTAGTTCGGTTCACTCCAAGGTAAATGAGTGGCCATTCACTATGTCATTCGAGTTGGGCCCGTGGTAGATAAACCTTGGAAGTAGCCACGAATTCTAGTTAAATAAAATTGGAAAATGGTCATCCAAATAAGAGTATAGGTTATACTTGTGGTCAAAAGTGGTTTTTTTATGACATAGTTCATGTTATAATGATAAATATTTGTTATAATGATTGAAATTTGTATATATCATGGTTCATGATGTAATGTTACCATTACTGGTTATACTTGTGAGTGAATATGATGTTTTATGATAGTGTTCATTTGATGAGTCTTATTAGATTGCATATAATGATGTATCTATTATTGATGAATAAGCGAGGGGAAGCTCGTTCTGCATGGTGGCATGGTCTCACTGTAGTATATGTTTTAGGGTGAAGTATTACTTGTACTGACTTTATATCTAATTTCTGTATTTATTTTATTTACCTCATAAACTCATGAGTACTTATTTTAGTAGGATGAGTATCATAGAAGGCAAGTAAAGCTACAAAGATGAAACAAGTCTTAGCAAGTTATGTTTATTTTGTATTTCGGTGCATATATATAAACCAGGATTTATAATTGGTTAGGTGAATAAGTCGACATCTCCATATGTCGGACATGTCACTTTATCTATGTTTTATTGTATTTACCCTTACATAGATACGTATTAGGGAATAAAGATGTAAAAAACTATGTAATGAAATTTGTTCAGCTTCTCTATTTAATGATTTGAAAAAGAACTATTGTCACTTGATACTAATCTTATTTTGTCACTTGAAAAGAACTATTGTGATGATTGTAGCATCATCGACGTTCATTTTTAGGTCTCAAGATGCAGGAATTCCCAACTTGGTATCAACTTATGGGTTAACCTAAGTAAAACCGAGTTAAGTAGGAATCCAAGACAATTAAAACATAGATCGATGAGTATAGAATGAAAGAAAAGCATGAATTTAAGGGTAGAATATTTACCTAACAATTGTTGGACAGTCCAGCTTCTAGACTCATACAACAATCCTACATCCAAATACTAGACTCTTAGATTTCTATTGGTGCTAGAATGGATACTTTTCCAAGGATATGCAATATTTTGCAAAAAACTAGCAATTGAAAACTTACTAAATAAGAAAGGACTAAAGAATAGCTATTAATTTCCAAGATGACTACTAAATAATGAAATAGATGTTTTTAGAAGGAAAAAAAGCACACTTTGTATTCATCAACTATGCTTTAGAGTGGAAAGTGTTGTAGGTGTTTTCACCCATAGACGTAAGGCATAAAAAGGCATCAAGATATGTAGAGATAACCAAGAACCTATAATAATTTCTATCACGTAATCTAATGGGTGGAGATGAGAAATAATAAACTTGAAGAAGATTCGAAGAAGAGGTGGAGTTTAGTTAAGCATAAAGTTATGATCAGTACAAACGGTCTGGTACTAGATAGCAAAAACTGTCTGGTAGTGGCTACGTTTTGAAGATTAAAAACATATCGATAGTGTGTAAATGTCGAACAAGAAAAACGGTCTGGTAGCATGATTACCGAACCGTTGGCTATAAAACCTAACAATACGGAATGGATTTGGTCAAACATAGAAAGTGACTACTCTACAGGAACTACCAAACTGATTTCTATACAACCCCATAACTATAAATAGGTCATGGATGAACAGTAATGGTAGACAAGTTTTGAGAGTTCAAATACCACCGAATAGGATTTCTAAAGTTTCTAAAGTTATAATTTTCATTTCTTTTTATCAATACATCATTTTATCTTGTATTTCTGCATTTTACTTAAGATCTATATGGAAATGAATGATAATTCATAGCGGAGGTGGACAATCATCAACCGAACCACTATAATATTTTATGTGCTCTTTAATTTTAGTATTATTTACTTTAAAATATTTGTTTTCACTCACTCACTGCAAAATACATTTTATAAATAATTTGCAACTATAGAATGCAACCAGTATCTATAGTTCTATACAGTTACATAGAGACATTTCCCTATTTTTTGGCAAACAATCCAAGCTTCAGAATATACTCATAATGAGACTTGTTGATGTTTTCGACGTCTTTTGGCTTAGTGGCTATATCTTTAAATTCCCTTAACATTCATTCTATAATCGCAGTCTCAATCCACTTGTTTTCATCTTCAAACTCTTTAACCCACTCCTCAAAATGTTCAACTTGCTATTTATATGAAGAGGCAATCTTAGAAAGCAGTTGACCTTTCATAGAATGGGAGCAAGAGAAGGAGGAAGAGGTTGGAAGCGTTTCCTATCTTAACGGCAACCATGAAATATTAATAATGAGAGGGTGGAGGGCAAGAATAAAATTTAGAAGTGTCATAATATAAGTATTTACAAAACACAAATTCATAACATAAATAGAGCGAATATGAATGAATTGTATTTGCTTATTAAACATAACAGTATTACAAGGATAACCACACAAAACATGGCTTGTTAACTAACAAAAACCCAAAGTAAAGTAAAAATCCAAATTGCAACAAGGATGGTATTAGAAACTGCCCTAGTTGAATCTTAGTCTCTTTATAAACCAAGCTAAATAAGGATGATCCTAGAAGGATATATCATCCTTTGACACAGGATGTGCAATAAAAATTGACTTAGGGCCTCTCTTTCTTTAATTACCCAGGTGAGCTACATTAACGGTCTTTTGGTATCTTTCTTATGTTGCTAAGCCATATTCGTTAGTTATTTATCTCTCCTGCACACGAGGGAAATGTTGACCATAATCATGTCCATGGTTTGTTTTCCAAACGCTTAACACATTCCTGAAATAACATATAAAACTGCCCTCGTCACTAAACCTCGACACAGTTTGAATTATAATTTGGATCTTGAACAAGATAAAGATAACATATATTCATTTAGACGTAATTTTTTTCAAGTACACGAGATGAGTTCTAGATACCAAAAACTAAAACCTGCTCTAATCTAGCTCCCTTTTAAAATCAAAAAAGGTTCAAAGTTTAGGGATTCACAACTCATTCTTCTTAGGGGGAGGATAAAATTAATGTTGGGAAACTCATAATGACACCATCTCTTGTTTCATCCTTTTGGGGGGATTTCAAAAATTATGGTAGAGGTGGTCTGTGAAGGATCCTTCACTTAAGCCTTCTCTTTTCCCTAACTACTACGGCTTAACTGTAGCACCTCCACAACAAGATCAGGTGCAAGGAAGGGGAGGTTGACCTCTACATCTTCATCATCCTTCCTACGAATGAAGAACTATCTCTTGATCTGTGCATAAATGAAATAAAGTATGGTGGAGTAGAATCTTCTATAGCTTTACCATGTAGCTTATCAACTTCCTCTAACTTGTTATTCATAGCCAACTTATCATCATGCACCACCTTTGTTTCCAATGTTGCCTCCATGCTCCTTAAAGAAGCAAGGTCTTCTTTAAGTCGGCTTATCTCACCCCCTAGCTGAGTGTGTGTAGTTTCAACAAGGGCCAACTTGGACTTAACAGATTCCAGCTCCCTTTTGTACATATCAAGGCATCGTTTCATCTTCCCCACCTGTATAATTTAAACAATCCGATGTCTGTATATATAATTTTCTATCCTATGGCCAAGTGATCAGTTATTTTAATTTAATTTCAGGGATGGATATATATCATCTCAATCAAAATCAAAATGTCATAGGTATATATCATTTCAACATATTTCTTAATTTATTCAAAATAATTTAATTTATAGTTTTATATGCTGTCAAATAATTTACAGGGTGATAACGGGATATACATATAAATAAATAAACATCTAATCGTCCAATCCATTAACCAATAGACATTCATCACAAACAACATCCAAATTAGTCAAATATCACCACAATTAACTAGTTGTCAATAATCGGGAATTTAACAAGCAATTTAATTCCTATTTCTGTCAATTCAAATTCCTATCATTTCAATTCATATCAATTTAAATGTTAGTTAAATTTACCAAACAACACTCAATAAAATTAAATTACTTCATGATATCAGTTTAACTAACATAAAAAATTATTTTAGTACTTCATGAGCGTTATAAAACACTCACCTTTATTTGAAACTGAAAATTTCTTAGCTTCAACTAAATACCATTTCAATTCCATGTCGTAGATGACGACAATATGATTCCAACGCAACTTGTTTCGCTCGAATCGGACCTCGTACGAAAAAGATATACGATAATTAGCATCGAGATAATTAAAACTTAAATTAATTTAATAAAAAAAATTAACCAAAGAAATTACCCTACTTTTTCTCCCTCTCATACACGACTCTTCCCAACCGCGTCCTTCTTCCAACCGAGCTGGTGATTACTATTTCTTCTTCGTTATTTGCTTTTTAATAAACGTGAATCGATCGCCTGCGCCTATGCCCACTCTGCCCCTCACCGTCGAGCCTCCACCCCCATCGTCACTTGCACCACTGTGCCTCCTCACGCGTGCGCGAAACGATGTGCGAGAACTAAATCACAAACCTAAAAGGCAAGTGAACGCGCGACAATATTGCACTACGCCATAGATTGCATACTGCAACACCCAAGAAGTGATGCAGGAAGTGCCAAAAAATGTTGTTGTAGGCTAAAAAAGGGCAAAGGCAACACTTTCTCGGTGATGCATTTTGCCGCGTTGCCGCAGACCTCGAAGGCAACATTTTGACTATCTAAGGCAACATAAGAAATATTGTTGCAATAGAACCCTATTTGGGTCTATAGCAACATCCATAGGTGTTTGTAGCAACATTCCAAAATATTGCTATAGATATTAACTTTCTGAATTGTGGGACCCACAATGTAGAGCATATTTGATTTTTTAATAGAAATAAATATTTATTTAATAAAATGCTATTGCACAGAATTTGATATTCAAACAGTAATTTATTTAAATGAATATTTTATTTCAACATTTGAAATAGTACAAATTTCTGACTCCACTATTTTACAATTCAATGATATATAACACTGATATTCACATATACAGATATTCCTCACTACATCACTCAGGTCACTCATTACATATGCAGTTTCAATTTATACAGACACCGACACTGACAAATATATGACGAGCCGAGTGCCGAGCCGAAGGCGAGCCGAGTGCCGAGCCGAAGGCGAGCCGAGAAGCGGGTCCGGGCGCAGCGCCGGCGGGGGTCCGGGGCACCGCAGTCCCGGCGGGGATCGACCTACCTTAACTTGTCTTCATTGATTTCGGAAGATCGAGCCTTCATTGAAACTTGTCTTCAAGCTCATGCACATTTGATTTGACTCTGTCTTCAAGCTTGTATCCGGTTGTCCAGTGTTCAATACCTGTCACATATAATTCAAAAGCAGTTCATAGATATTAGCACAATTCAAAAGCAGTTCACACATATAATTCAAAAGCAGTTCACAGATATAATTCAAAAGCTTGTATCCCTTCTTCTTTTTCCTCTATTTTATATAAATACTCTTTCAAGCTTCCTACCTTAACTTCTTTCCAAAAATTTCATAAAAATATTGATCTATATATAAATATAGTTTTCTTCCATATAACACAATGATCATTGATACATAGAAATTTGCTTTCATATGGAAATTTATATTTCCAGCAACCTCAAAATTTGAACTATTCAAATTTCATAATTTGATTCCAACTTAAAACATCTCCAAGGCCATGCTATTCTTATCAAGCAACAGTCAACAGTGAAGAACATAAAGTTCAAGAACCAAACAGTGAAGAAACGTAAGTTAAAAATGCAGAGGTGAGTAAAATTTACTCACATAATAATGTGATGAAGATGTAGTCGATCGCGGCCCCTTCTATATCGCGACCATTGCCTTGCGACTGTTGCCCACCGTCGACGCGACTACCCCAAACGACAACCATGACTCCTCAATCTTGCCCCTTTCTATCATTCCCAGCAAGAAGATTGGGAGCATCAATTTCAATTTTAGCAGCATAGCGATATTTGGATATACCTCTTACTACTTTAATGGCTAAATATATGCGTGCTTCACGATCCCAACAATCTGCCTTCAAAATTACGCCCGTACCCCACCACCTCCTCTTCCCGCTACCCAAAACCACCCTCTGCAAACATCGAACATCACTGCAACTTTCTTCACAAACAAACCTCTACATCACTTCCTCCTCAAAACTACAAACATCCTTCAACCGTACATTCAACCAGCAACCACCCATTGCATTTGCATCCCCATCTATACGATTACAGTAATTCCTCCATGACCAAACATCACCTCTGAAACCAATCTTCACTTCTTCGAACAAAAACACAGCCATAACCAATACTACCCGTGACCACTTTCTACCATATTCGCCAAACAAACCACAAAACCCAAACCACTTCACTGCACCACCATCACCCGAAATCAATCACTCCTTCACTCACTAAAACAACATTTCCACACTTCCTTATACAACCTACACACAACTTCACCTCATCACTAGATCAAAAACATGCATCATCACTTACGGGAACCAAAATGAAATTCACCAATTAATCAATCCACCAAGGTCAAAAACCCACAACCAACAACCTTGCTTCTCGAACCACAACAAACTGCAATTCTCAAACCACCTTACTTCTCGAACCACTTCAATACAACCCGCAATTGGTTCCGTTGCCTTCATCAACTCGAACAAATCACCTCCTTCCTTCGAACCCAAATCAAGAAACTCCATAGAACCGAACCCAAATCCACCGTCTCCATCTCCTTCCTCTGTCTAATCTGCAACCTTGAACTACGTAAATCACCTCGAACAAACACTTGAACTACTCTACCTACTTCTCCCTACATTCAAAAACGAAACGCCCATCTCGATCGTCTTCGCGAACTGGAGGCGACAATCCTCGTCTTTAACCTCTTTGAGTCGAGGTCTCTTTCTGGACCGCGAGCTTCCATACGGATCTAACTAATGGAATTTTCAGAGCTTTCAAATTTTTTTAGATAGGAATGAATTCGATTTCATTTTTGCGTTTCTGATTTGCGTTTTGAATCTGCATTTTTAATTAATGGAATTGAGGAATCAATCTAATTATTGGGTTTCTGATTTTTCCTTTTGAATCTGCATTTTTAATTTGATTTTGCGTTTCATCGGAGAGAAAAAGTGGAGAAGTCGATAATTTACACAGAAACTGAAAGGGGGATCGGCGGGAAAACGAAAATTTGGGACAAATTGCAGTGGTGATCCGTTTTAACAATCGGATTAAATGTGGATCGTTGGATCGTATTCACGCGGATTGCTAATTTTATTAATTTTTTAATTTGAATACATCTATAGCTACTGCAACATCTTGTTGATACCTATGCTAACACCTTGAAGCGAGTGTTGCAATAGACAAAAATCAGCATACCTATCGTTACATTATAGCTAGCAACACCTTGTAATTTCGTTGCAGTAGGCCATCTATGGCGTAGTGTCGGCAACCACGCGATGCCATTCAACTATCCAACCGCAAGCCTTGTAGATCTCAACGGGATCTACGATTTTCCTTTTGTAAATTTTCGATTTCGCAGCGTGGATGAAGAGAAATCGAGGGGAGAAGTTCGATGATTTTCAGCCATTAAATCATTTGAGAGCGGCTGTGTTTAGACCAGGGTTTGACTAATTAAAATGAAATGCGGCTTCTACATAAATTTTCGACCTAATTGACCCGTGAAATTTCCGAACTCCAAACGAAGCAAGCCAACAGGCATTCTATATGTTATACCCCCATTCCGAACACAATGGAACTAGTTTCAGGAGGCAATTCTGTCATATTCAGAAGATAGCATTTCAAAATCAAATTATTTTAGTTAAATTCCTTTAATTAATTCCTACGCATTTCAAGCTCGCACGGCCAAATGACAAGTCTGATCGCTACGAAACTTGAAATCCTATCATAATTCACTATTACAGATCTGGTGAAACTGGTTTCGTCGAAATCCGAGACAGTGCTCAAAAAGGCTATTTTTACACGTAAATTAAAACAAGTAATTTCCAAAATTAATTTATTCACTTTAAATTCAATTTTAAAAATTAACAATCTTCATTCTCGTCTAAATAAAATTTAAATCAACTTTAGAAATTATTTTCATTCATATTTAATTCAGGACTCAATTATTTAAATAATTTCCAATATTAAATTTAAACAATTTAATTATTCAATAAATCACATTAATAAATCATTAAATTTCAAATGAATTTTAATTATCAACAATTATTTTATTTTAATTTAAATAATTCAACATTTTTATTCAATTCATACTATTGATTACAACACATTAAATATATTGAACTTCATTCTAACATAAATAATTCCTTAATTCTTATTGTAGTTGTTATTTCCAATTTTTATTCAAGTTCATATCAAATAAGCTACATAAATAAAACATAAATTTTTATTTCCAACCATTTTTATTCAGTAATCATATTAAATTTTATGATTTAAAATTGTTAAAAATACGGGTCGTTACACTCTCCCCCACTCAAAACTTTTCGTCCTCGAGAAGGGGTAAAGTAAGGAATTTAACATTTGATACATTTTATTCAAAACAATCAACTTATAAACATTAAAATCTCCTTTGAAAACCTTTACCACGCTTCCACTAAGCCACTCTGATATCGGCTTTACGAAAACTACAACTTATATACAAAAACAAGTTATAAAATTTTAAAATCTCAAAAAATTTCTAACACCTGGATTTACGGAAAATTTCGGTACCGTCTCCTTTGCGCAGCTCGATCGGAAAAATTTACAATACAATATATAACACAAATATATACCAAATATACATGTCACCTCAATGATGAGGCATTCCAAAGGCAAAAATTATAAAAGTGCGGTATGTGATCCGAGATATGTACCTTATTATTAGTAATACGAGGGAGTTCGCTCATATTAAGCAAGCAAAAACAAATAAAATCCGCGTATACGTCTAGACAGTCTTTGTGTGTACCTATCTTAACTCAAATTTGATGCATATAAAAGATATTGAAAGCATGTATGAGTTTAATAGAACTATATAACAAGGATTCTGAATCCAAATCATAAGCACGAGCACAAATACACAACCAAAACAATCATATGCAATCAAAACAGTTATAACAATGATTTACAACCAAAGAAACCATCCAACAATTAACATTTATCCAATTTAATTCATAACTATCCCAATTTACATTTTCGTCAATAATTAATTTATACACTATCATTCTTATTAACATCCAATTTTTATTAACATTTAATTGGTTTACTTCAAATTTATTTACATCTATTTCATTTACATTTAATTTATTCAATTCAATTTGTTAAATTTTAATCATTTCATTTTATGTTTAACAATTTTCATAAAAATTCATTTATGGACCATTTTACAAATCATTTCATTTAGCCTTATTTAAGTTAAATTATATTTCATTACAACTTATTCTTAAGTGTATCAACATTCCTTTATTTAACATTCACTTATTTCCTATTCAATAAGTTAACATTCAATTTATTAAAACTTATTCCATTTGTATTCAATTTATTTACATCCACTTTAAATCAAATTCAATTACTCACATAAATTTTACTTACACTCATTTATTCTCATTCAATTTCTTTCACACTTAAATTGCCTTTCTTTTTATAATCAAGTTTGTATTCATTCTACTAATTCATTTTATAGCTTAAGTGGGATTAATGCACTTTACTAATTCATCTAGTTCCATTCAAATCCAATTCAATTCATTTAATCTTTATTAAGTTAAACTCTATTTCATTTAATCCATTACTCAGTTTATTTAACTCCATTTAAGTTAAATTTTTTCCTTTCTTATCACTCACATTCAACAAACTTAAATTTTGTTTTTATCTTAATATTTCTCAAATCTATAAGTTATACAAACTAATTCACTTAAAATTTCATTTCATTATTTTATCTAATTCATTTCAAATACAATTCACTTTCATTTAAGATTTATTGAGTTAAACTTCATTTTATTTATTTCATTTCACTAACTCAATTTATTTAACATTTCTCAGGTTAATTCTTTTATTTCATATCTCAAATTCAAATTTTCCTTTGTTTGCTTAACCAAAATGTTTAACCGTTTTTAAAATTTGTTCTTACTTTCTTTTTCAAATTCATAAATCATAAACTTATTTCTTATCTATACTATTTTCATATATTTATCAAATCATACTTGTAATTTTTTTTCACAATCAAAACTTGTTTTAACTAGAAATAAATTTCTTTTGGTAGCAATTCTCACTCAAAATTCGAAAATGAATACTGGCGATGCTGCAGTCATCCCTAGAATTATTTCCCAGCAACTAAAGCGAGTTCAATGCTTTTATTTCTTTCAAAAAAATCTTTTCAAAATATATTTCTAGTCAAAACACTTTCAAATAATATTATTATTGATTTTGAAGGCTTTGAAAACAATTTTCAAAATCAACGGGATTTTAAATTCTTAAATTCTTAGCGTTTAAATCATTTCAATTTAAGCTATATTATAAATATACTTATACAATTCCATTGCTTTATTATGAAACATTTTTTTAAGTTACTTCTTTGTTATTGCAAACAATTCTTATTGTAATTTGATTTCAATTCAATTTAATTATCGAACACTTTGTGAAATAGAGTTCACAAAGTATTTGTTTTTAGTTTAATTCAACCAATAATCCATGATAACTACAATATTATCATCTCCTGACAACAATATTCATTAATAATCATACAAGTTTATGAAAATTATAGTTATATATATAATATAATTTAGGTAAAATTATTTCATTTACCCGATTTTTAAATAATATTATATTGACTTGCCTCGTTTAAGTGCTTAGAAACCCCTATTGATAACATGGCTCCCATGCACCGACTAGAATTGATAAACAACTCAACGGATAAGTAAACACAATATAAAATATTTTCTAACACCAACAAATATGCACTCTCATACATACACACACACACACTCAAATAAACTCATTCTAGGGTATTACTACACCATCTCTAATGAGTCAAACCCCACAAAGCTAAGGTTATCGCTAAACCAAAGCTCTGATACCAACTGTGACGACCCACATTTAAAAAGGTTTAAATCGACAATAATCCACACATGTCCAACTCAAACAATCCGAAACGCAGATAATCAATGGGGTAAATTAAGAAAAATAAGAAAATAAGAAAACAAATATAGAATCTCGCAGCGGAATGACAAAATATAATAATAAAATAAACAGTTCATGAAGCTGTCTATACTATACATTTGATTATAATTTATACAACATTTATCAGAGTTATACATACAACAGAGACAACATAAATAATGCAGCAGAACAGCATGATGCAAGAAATAACACTAGTAATAATATACCAAATCTTCGTCGTCGTCCTTTAGAATAATATCTTCAATGCGTTGAAAACTCAGGGCTGACCCGAGCGTAATGAAAAGACAAAACGCTCGAGCCGGGACTAAAATATCCTTATGTAAGTCAAATTAATATCACATATAACAGGAGTGTAATAGCGTCAGAGATATTTATGGGGTTTCACACCTCCTATCCAGTGTATAACATCCATACAATAACTCAAGAGATGTTACGGGATTTTCCATCTCTTAAGGATCCATCAAAATATTTATATATAACAGAATACACTATATATGTAATGTCTAATCAATAAAATAAATATTTTTCATAGCGTTAAGGCATTACATTAATCCTCCTTAACGTGTTTTAAGCATTGTCGTACAGTTACGTATAACGCCCCAGTAGCACGTCGGGAGATAGGGATGCGCCATGGTACGACAACACAAAACCAAAATTGCAGCGGTCTCATATAGGGATAAAAGTATGACAAGACACGTGAGGCAACACCCAAGGTAGGATACAACCAGTCTGGGTCATAGAGCTGGTGGTAACGCATCGTAGCCATGACCGCCCATCGTGTCCATCATCCCATATCGAGTCAAATGGAGGTCATCCCAAATCAAGGTGCACCAATCGAAACCAACATCAAAGGAATAGTGTGGACCAAGTCCAAGAAGAAAATCGAAGAACAGATGTCTGCTAGGGGTAGCTAGCCCGCTTGGCCCTGTCAAGCCGTCCTGTTTTAGTCATTTCAAATTGGCACAAGTGCCGGGGTCTATCCATCATTGTTCTCTTTCTTCAAATCCAGCAAACAATGCCAAATCCAACCACTTCGTTCTGGAGTCTCCTCCACGTACACAGTTGTTAAAGTGGTTCCAATATTGACAAAGAGTATGCCAATAAGAGGCCTCGGTCTCTTTAACAACCAAACGTCGTTTTACACACCGGTTAGTACTTTTACATTTCGAAAACAATTCATACTTGATATCAAAATATCATATTCACTTCAAAATATTATTTCATTTCAAAATCATCATATTTACTCAAAATACGTCAATTTCAGTTGAAAATCATTTTTGCCTCAATATCTAAATTTCACTTCCAAAATAGTTTCGAATTTCAACTTAGGTTATAACTTCATTTTAACCCAATTGGCATTTAAATTAACGATTTAAATATAACCATTCCAATCTTGACTAATTTGAATTTTTAGAAAATAGTTTGAATAGTTTAAATAGTTTTAAACAGTTAAAATAGTTAAAATATTAAAATAGGTTATATATTAAATGATTTGAAAATTTAAAAAGTTGAATTTTAAAACAGTTTATAGGAAAATAGTTTATAGTGAAAATAATTTCAAATTCAAAACCGTTTCTTCCCATTTCAACCAATTTGGACTCAGGTCCAAATTTCAGTCAATTTGACTCAATTTCAAATCTTCAATTTAAAATCATCTGCAATCTCAAATCAATTAAATCGACTCAATTTCGATTTAAATTCAAATCAACTGAATTTCGATTTCAATTCGAATTAACTTCAATTTCGAAACGTTCATTTTAATTTCAAATTTGATTCCACGATTCGATTCAATGGTTTAAATTTCAATTCAATTCTTATTTTAAACCATTTCTATTTATATCGATTTCAGGTTCAATTTCAATTTATTGATTTAAATTGCCTAAATCAAATTTAAACTGCAATATTCAATTTAAGGTTCAGATCTTTTAAAGTAATTCAATTCCGAGCTCAAATTTGAAATATCCATTTAAATTACTTTTACTTAGCAATATTTCAAAGTTCGAATTATAGTCCAAATCTTTTCAAACAAATCAATTTCCAAAATTCAAATCATATTAAAATTATAACTTCAAAATCTCAAATTTCTTTTTTAAACAATTTCATTTAATATATTTTAATTTCACATATCAAAACTCAATTTCAAAATTAATTCAATTTCTATATTTCAATTCAATTTTAATTTTATAAAACGAAATCATCTGAGTAAATTCAAATTCAAGAATTTAAAATCATTTAATTTAACTAATTCGGTGTCCATATATAATTTTTTATCCTATGGCCAAGTGATCAATTATTTCAATTTAATTTCAGGGATGGATATATATATCACTTCAATCCAAATCAAAGTTGTCATAGATATATCATATCAACCTATTTCTTAATTTATTAGAAATAATGTAATTTATAGTTTTATATGCTGCCAAATAATTTACAGGGTGATAACAGGATATACATATAAATGAATAAACATCCAATTGTCCAATCCATCAACAAATAGACATTCATCACAAACAACATCCAAATCAGTCAAATATCACCATAATTAATCAGTTGTCAATAATTGGGAATTTAACTAGCAATTTAATTCCCATTTCTGTCAATTCAAATTCCTATCATTCAATTCATATCAATTTAAATGCCAGTTAGATTTACCAAACAGCAGTCAATAAAATTAAATTACTTCATGATATCAATTTAACTAACATAAAAAATTATTTTAGTACTTCGTGAGCACTATAAAACAATCACCTTTATTTGAAACCGTAATTTTCTTAGCTTCAAATAAATACCATTTCAATTCCATACCGTAGACGACGATGATACGATTCCAATGCAACTCGTTTCGCTCGAATCGGACCTCGTACGAAAAAGATATATGATAATTAGCATCAAGATAATTAAAATTTAAATTAATTTAATAAAAAATATTAATAGAAGAAATTACCCTACTATTCCTCCCTCTCGTACGCGACTCTTCCCAACCACATCCTTCTTCAAACCGAGCTCGTGAATACTGTTTCTTCTTCGTTATTTTTTTAATAAACGTGAATCGACTGCCTACGCCCGCTCCGCTCCTCGACGCTGAGGCTCCACCCCCATCCCTACCCGTGCCACCGTGCCTCCTCACGCGTGTGCAAAATGACGCGCAAGAACTAAATCACGAACCGAAACCGCAGGTGAACGCCCGATAATATCGGCCACCACGCGATGTCATTCAACGATTCAACCGCATGCCTTGTAGATCTCAACGAGATCTACAATTTTCCTTTTGGAAATTTTTAATTTCACTGTATGGATGAAGAGAAATCGAGGGGTGAAGTTCGACTATTTTCAGCCATTAAATCGTTTGAGAGCGGTTGCGTTTAGATTAGGGTTTGGCGAATGAAAACGAAATGCGGCCTATTATATAAATTTTCGACCCGATTGACCCCCAAAATTTTCGAACTCCAAACGAAGCATGCTGCCAGATGTTCTATATCTTATACCCCATTCCGAACACAATGGAACTAGTTTCGGGAGCCAATTCCATCATATTAAGAAGATAGCATTTCAAAATCAAATTATTTTAATTAAATTCCTTTAATTAATTCCTACGCGTTTCATGCTCGCACGGCCAAATGACAAGTCTGATCGCTACAAAACTTGAAATCCCATAATAATTCACTATTACGGATCCAATAAAACTAGTTTCGTCGTAATCCAAGACAGTGCTGAAAAAGGCTATTTTTACATGTAAATTAAAAGAAGTAATTTCCAAAATTAATTTATTCACTTTAAATTCAATTTTAAAAATTAACAATCTTCATTCTCATCTGAATAAAATTTAAATCAGTTTAGAAATCATTTTCATTCATATTTAATTCAGGATTCAATTATTTAAATAATTTCCAATATTAAATTTAAATAATTTAATTACTCAATAAATCACATTAATAAATCATTAAATTTCAAATGAATTTTAATTATAAACAATTATTTTATTTTCATTTAAATAATTCAACATTTTTTATTCAATTTATACTATTGATTACAACACATTAAATATATTGAACTTCATTCTAACACAAATAATTCCTTAATTCTTATCGTAATCGTTATTTCCAATTTTTATTCAAGTTCATATTAAATAAACTACATAAATAAAACATAAATTTTTATTTCCAACCATTTTTATTCAATAATCATATTAAATTTAATAATTTAAAATTGTTAAAATACTGGTCATTGCAGGTTTTCATAAAGAAACCGGATTGGTCATTGAGATTGTGTATTGACCATCGTAAGTTGAATGAGAATACAATAAAGAATAGATATCCTTTGCTAAGAATTGATGATTTATTTGATCAGTTAAGTGGAGCCAAAGTATTTTCCCAGTTGGATTTGGCGATAGAGTTCCATCAATTAAGGGTGGCAGAGAACAATATTCCTTTGACGGCATTTCGAACAAGATGCGTTCGTACAAGTGGTTAGTAATCTCATTCGGATTGACTAATGCGCCTGCTTTCTTTGTGGATTTGATGAACCGGATTTCTAATAGCACTTGGATAGGTTCTGTAACGACCCGTAAATTTTAATGGTTTTAATAACGCAATTAATTGGATTTTTGTGAAATTTTAAATAATAAAATTTTTAATTGAAAATGTGATATTTGGAATACGTTTATTTAAACATAATAAATGGTAAATTTTCATCTGATAATATTGAAGTTTATTTTATTGTGTAATTTTATTTCAATTCAGATCAGTTAAATATTGGTGGTAATTAAATGCTTTCCAAACTTGAATATTTTTATACAATAAATTCTAAATCATCTTCTTAGGAAGACGTCATCTTTCGTTTTTCCAAATTTGGACTTCTATTGCTCCGTTTATCTTAATTCTGTTAAAATAGCAGCATTTCTGGTACCGATTATAGAATTTCGATCGGATGATCGTACCACTAATATCTGTATATCATTTTGATCGTCTCGTCGCGTTGATCACCACGGTATATTTATTTCTGTATTTTGAGGTCCGGTACGCGACGGAAACAATAAAACGGTGCGTTGTACCGATACCATAAAGGATGACCGTTAGCTTTTCTTTTGCCTTTTCAAAACTTGAACGTGAATCCCAAGCAAGATAATAAATTGATTTAATAGCTTATCAATCAGTGTACAGCTGTTGCTATCCCATGCCATTTCAAAAGTTTAAAACGTACAAAACTCTATACGTTTATTTCGCATTCAATTTACTTTATGGTGGTACGTTTCTTTGCTTTTTCGGTCTGTTCTTTTACAAAAGGAAAATATATATTCTAAGTTGCAACTGTAGCTTCATTTTCAAATCTTTGTCCTGTAGCCTTCCACTTCTTTTTCCTCTTCCATCTTCATTTTTGTTCGCATGGCCTCCCACCAACCACAGCTTGTTCCACTTCCACCATCAGTCTACAACCTTCCCTTCCCTCTCTCCTCCATTCCTGTCGACCAACCGGCCTAGCCACCCAGCGCCTCCCCTAGCAACCGTACACCCTCCCTGACCTCCATAGGCCCGCAACACGTCGGCACTCATTCTCTTCCACGTGTAGCACTTGAGCAGTCTTGTCTCCCATTCCTCCTACCCATCGTCCTCCTTGCCAGGAAACGAAGCCCATCACCCAATGTCTACCAATCCCAGTCGAGCCTTCCCCCCACATGTCCCCCTCAAGCTTCCAACTGCATCTTCTTTTAGGTATTTCTATACACGTTTGTTTTATATTAGTTTGAATATATATATTTTTAGAACTTTATCTATATTTTCAGTTGTATATACAGTGTTTCAATTTCTGTTGCATTGCTGAAAGAAAGATTTATGAAACCGTGTTTAAAAGTATATATTAATATACACTTATTTGGATTGTATAAGGTTAGTTATATGTATTTATATATGACAGTATAATTATACTATGATTTATTGTAAAGTTGGCCTGTTATATTATGACAGAACATATATTTCATTTTTAAAAAGGCTGTTGTTGTCTCTTGTCCTATTTACATTTGTTTGTAGTCTGCATTCTTTGGTGATAGTTTGCATATATTATAATCAATATATGAGTCTAATATATAGGTTACTGTATGGGTTGTCTGCATAGTTGTATAAGTTTATAGATAGTTTATATAACATATGTTAGTTATATAGTTTGCATATATTTAGGCTTCTATGAGTTTATATTAGTCTGTGAGTTATATGTTCCTTATACTGTTATATATAGTTGCTGTGATTTTTGGGTATTGTGATTTATAGATACAGTAGTATATAAATGTATATATAGTTTTAAAGTTATAAAGTCATATAGTAATTTATGTAGTCTGTTATATACATTGATTTCTTCTAGTCTCTGTTTTGTTTAGAAGTTTATGTTAGCACTGTTAACTTATAGTATTGGGTTTTTGTATATAAAAAAAAGTTATAATAAGTATGATATATATTATAAAGTAGATCGGTTAGAGGCAGTATTATAGTTTATGTAAGTGTATTATATATATTGTTAAGTGGTCGCAATATCGAGGTTTGTATTTTGGTCGTGCATAGTGTGTCTGCATACAATTTGTTTAATTTGTTTACTTATTTTGTTCGTTTATGATCTGCATCTGTTTGCTGTATATATATATTTATAGTTTTATAAAATAAGTTACTATCTATTAGTTGTGTACGTATATGAGTCCATTTGTTCATATATGGATTTGTTAGTGATTTCGATGTACATTTTTTTAAAAGGGTCTTATTTGGTTTATACGTACATATCGACTGGCCCATTTATATATATGACATAGATGTATTGAGATCTAGATTTGCTTTAGAAATGTATAGAGTTTTAAAATATGTTTTATTATAATAGGATAAGTACAGATGTTATTGTTTTAAAATGTTTTGTTTTATTTGGTGGGTTGTAAGAAAGAAACGAATTTTGAATAATATATATATAGCGATTTTATTTTAATATAGAGTCTAAAATGAAATGTCAAACTTTTAATATATATGTAGTTATTCCTTTATATCGGGTTGTTCTGATTTGTGCTTTCATCGAATTTGAATAGACTTGCTTTGCTGGGCCGCTATCCTGTTGTCACTTCGTGCTTATCCACATCAGTTCGATGATTTGTCAATTATCCATGTTTGTTCGTGCCCATTCCCATCTTGTCTCGTCTTTCTCTAGCCTCGAAAGGTGAGCAATCACTCCGGATTAGCGTTCTTTTATTTATTAAATTTGATTTCAATTGAAATGACAACAAAAAATATGCTGCTGTAGTTATTTAAATTGTTATATATGCTATTATCTGTAACTGTTCACCTATGGGATATGACACCATATCCTGTTGTTTATATTATACTGTTATTGATGATATTATGCCTTTTATATTATTATATGTTATCACTCTGCAAGTTCCCTGTAGTTTAGAAATCACTATGGGTTGAAAGGATACATACCCGAACGGACTTTAGAATAGGAGAAAATCGTTATGGGTAGAAATGATAAACCCAAGCGATTTTCATTTGAATTGAAATTGGGATTACGGGTTGAAATTATATCTACCCGTATATATTTAAATTACGGATTGAAATGATAAATATCTGTATCACTTAACCATATGATAGATATATATACAAACACCGTTGGTCCATATATATATAAGTATTTAAAAAAAATCTATGGATTTGGAAAGAAATATATGGTTTAATAAATGTTGATTCTTAAATTATTTAATTTAATTAAGATTGATTTAATACATATATTATGGTTAAGTATTTAAATTTATGTTTCAAAATAGATTTTAGTAATAATTTGAATAAGTTAAGGTTGGAAAGATAATTTATTTAATTAAACCGATTTGAAACTTATGAAATTGAGATTTAAGATATGATTTATAACTTGGGTTTGATTTAAGTAATTTAATAAATATTTCTTGTTTAAATAAATTTAAGGAAATATTTAGTAAAAATGTAATTTAAGCTAGTTAAATGATATTGAATTTATTAAGTGAATATTCCCTGATTAAATAATAAATGAAGTTAAATCAAGAGCTATATGAAACTATTAAATTTAACTTTGAAATTGTTGAATATTAAAGCTTTGAAATATATTGGAATTTAAATGGTTTATTTTGTGATTTAGATCTGCATTTGAAATCAATATAATTTGAATTTGTTATTTAGAAATTGAATTGAATTAAAATGGAAAATTTTAGATTGAATTAAATTGGAATTTGGAATTTGAGTTGATTTGAATTGATTTGTGAGACTTGAGGAAATTATAAATACCTTACTTTATAAATTATTTAGGAAAATAGATATATTTGAAATGAAATGTTATTTTGGTTTGAAGTATAAATTAAATTGAATGACCATGGTGTTAGAGTGTATACTTCTACATTTTAGATAGTTCCACGGATCCTTAGAGGATGGTTATCCCAAACATCCTTAAAGTTACTTGTATTTCAGTTGATATTTCACTTGAGTTGGATTTATTAGTATAAGAATGTTAATCCTGACTCGAGTGTTTTGTGTTTTGCTTTACGCTCGGGTCAGACCGAGTGATACAGCATCTGAGACTCACCTTTGGAGTTTGGAGCTTCGTTTGGAGATCCAACTATCGACTCAGCTTCCAGCTTTTCTAGTTGATCTGTTCAGAGAGGTCATCTGTTGTACTGGAGACTTCACTGCATTTGAGATATTCCGTTGTATTTTACTTTTAACTCTGATGTTTATATAGTAGCTTCATGAATTACTATTTTATCTATTCCGCTGCGTATTATTGTATTACTCTGTGTCTGTGATTCTATGATTGATTTATTTATTGTATATGTTGAGTTTTGCCAAATTTAAATTAACAACGCGGTATTTTGAGCAATTCAAGTCCGACATGTGCGGATGCAAATGGTCCAAAATACCGGGTCGTTACAGTTGGTATCAGAGCCAGGTTCTAGGCAAAACTTAGTATATATAGTAAATTTATTTACAGAATCACTTTCGTTCGAGTTTGAATCTCTTCCGTTTGACTCGATTTCCTTTGAACTTTGGAACATTTCTTACGGTTCCAAAATTCATTCTTATCTCTCACTATTTGTATTCTTTTGATTCTGGAGTATCCCATAACTCCACTTCGAATGATCTCTATAAGAATAGGCGATCCCGCCAATCTTTGAATGATTTGTGAAGGGGTGAAACTCCTTCACAATTGGCATTGATTCACCGGAGATTTCTATATCTTTGGTTTAGATGCTGCTATCTCTTGCGATCGAATGTTGATTTTTCTTAGAATTCTGCATCGATCTTGTTCCTGAAGTCACGGTTGACCCTAAGGTCATCCGCAATTTATATAAGTATATTAATCTTCTATTTTGAAATTTAATTATCTCATCTTCGTTCGAGCTTATCTTCGAATCATAATTCTATTTGATTAAGAGTTCCTCTAATTTGAATCTCTATCTTTGTTCGAAATCCATTCTTAAATCATCCTTTGAAAATCGGGTTTGTTTGTATTCTAGAAATTGTTTTCTAAACCGAAATTATTATTTTGATAAGTATGATTATATTCTATATATAAAGGTGAAATGTTTTTGATAAAGATTATATACCCTTTTTAAAATGAGAATTTGAGGTTTCGAAAGGATTTGTAATTTTGAAAAATTATATAAGAAATTTGATTTATCTAAAAATGATTTATAACTGAAGGATTTTAAATTTGAAATTCGAGAATTGAACCTCGGTGTTTTGAAATTGGTTTTAAGATTTTGAAATATATAATAATAATATGATTTAAAAGTATTTTTCCGAATAAGAAATTTTTCAAATGATTTTAATGAGTTTCGAATGATTTCGAAGAAATTTAAAAAGAAGTTTGAGAAAATAGAAGTCCAGAACTCACTTATGTCGCTGGAAAATAATTTCAGTGATGAGTGCACGCATCATCGACATTGATTTTCGAGTTTTAGAGTGAGGGAAAGGCCACTTTAGTAGCATTTCTACGCGAGTGATTTTTTTTTGCGAAACCGATTTTGATTTCAAATTCGAAAGTATGATTTGATATTCGAAAGATATATGTATATATATACTTGAAATGATTTGAAGTAAGTCGGTGTTCAGTCCTCGTGTTTCGAATTTGATATAAACCTATCTTTTGAAATTGACTTACTGATTTGTTGTTGATTTCCAACTCCTGAATTTGAAAATGATTTCTTCAACTATTTTGAAGGTTCGAGCACTTCCAAATCAAGGTTAACTTTTCAAAGCTAAGAAATTTCGAAAAGTATAAAGTATATAAGTTTGGTATGTATGTTTAAAGTATGTAGTAATATGATTTAAATAAGCTGAAACTGTTTTGTTAAGTAAATGAATAAGGCTATTTTGAATTTTTCTAATATGAAATTTAGATTCGAAATGCTTTGAAAAGAATTTGGTCTTCAAAATATTTTGAATAAAATTTAGTTTAAATGTTTTAACTTAGTAACATCTTTATGAAACTATATATTTAACAAGTTGAAATAAATATATAAGTTGTACGTATGCTGTTTTATTCGCATAATTAATTTGATCCAAGTTTGAGTACACAAGTTCGAGGTGGATTACACCATTTCGTGTTAGGATTTTTCATTCGATTCTTGATGGCGAATATTTGATATGGATTTTGGGCTCGATTCTAGAATTCTCTATCATAGTATATGGCTATGCAAGGAGAATGATGGCTTCTAGTCGAGAAACCATATCGAAGTCCGCATTAGGGAAGTCGAATGGACAATACTAGTTCGAAAGCGAACTTGTGTGATCGAGCGAGCGATCAAATGTGATTCTGCGAAATGATGACGTATTTACATCTTATATTCTAATATCATTGATATATTTTGACGATGTAATTGAAAGCTGTCGAGTTAGAATATCTTTGCTTACTAAAAGAAAATTTCCAATTTAAATTACAAAGATATATAACCCATAAAAGCAAAGATATTCAATCCCATATGGCTCTTCATACAGCGAAATTTATTTTGAAAAATTTGATCCTTATATAAGATAGACCTTACGTAAGTATAAGATGATTTTGAAAACATTTGATTTTGGAAATGAATTGGTTGACTTAAATTATTGATTTGGAAATTTGGATTTATTTTCCAAATCTATTATTTTGGAAACTTTGAAACTAAAGATAATTAATTTGAGAAGAAATAATTTGGTGAAATTGTATATGATTTTGAAATTGAACTGATATTGAAACAAATTGAAATTTGAGAACCTTATGTTACTAAATACTTGATTTGGGAGTTGTCGAACTTATATAAAATTGATTTGTATAAGTATGAAATTGATTCGAAAACTATAGATTTGAAAAGGTACTCAATTTGAAAGTGAAATCTTATATAATTGAAGTCTATATATGTATGATTTGATATACTATTGATTTTGGAAAGTATTTGATTTGAAAATTAAATCTTATATATAATGGATTTTATATAAGTACGATATTTGAAAGTGATTTGAAAAGGTACTATATGATACATATTTTCGAAGTAAAGATATGGAAAGTGCCTTCTGCTTGATATCCGATTTGTGGCCACATCTTGGATTCATTCTATCGATATTATTCTCTCTGATTTTTGGTTTTCCGGATATGATACTCGAGTGTCCTTCGAATTCCATGGCGTTACCCATGGTCTTACGAGCGCGGATGCATAGCGCAACTGCCTGGCTGAGTCTTGCCTAGGGGTACGGATTGTTTCCTGGGGGATCCAGGCGTAACCATTGTGTATCCTGCAATCTGTATAGGTCGCGAATAGTAGCGCAACTGCTTGGCTGAGTCTTGCCTGGGGGTACGGATTGTTTCTTGGGGGATCCAGGCATAACCATTGTGTATCCTGCATTCTACTAGTCATCATGGCGTAACTCGCAGGGCTGAGAAAGCTTACGGATATGGATTGTTTCCTGGGGGAACCAGGCGTAACCATTGTGTATCTGCGAACCATGGTTAGACAAAGGTTTTGTTTGTTCTTTGTTTGAATTGTACTTTCCATATCTGTTTTTAAAAGTTTTGCCAATATTTTCACTAGGTGTTGAAACAAGTCTACTAAGTACCTGGAGAATTCTAGTTTTGCGCCTGATCAACGCACTACCAGAGTCTACAGGAACAAGGATAAGCTTGTTGAAACATCGGGTTATAAAAGTATTTTATTATAAAGGTACTTTCAACAAAGGAATTCTGTATTAATATTTGAAATTAAAATTCTTATGGCTTGAATTAATTATTCGTACTCGATACTATTCTTTTGAATCTACCTTATCTGCTCAGCTTTATTCATTCACACATCATCTGTTTTTCTAGATCCTCCTTCTTTTCCTTGTTGACTATATCCTTTTAAAATATTGTTTATTTATATACTACATGGTTTAATAGAAAGATTTAGTGTTATGAATATTTTAGAAGTTATTAATTAAATAAAACATATTTAAAGTAAATGATTATTGATTTATTAATAATATTTGAAAAGTATATTGAGATAAGAAATTTATAAATTTATGAATTATGGATTTAAATGTTTATATAGCTTCTTTGTAAAAATAAGTAATAATGTAAACAATTGTTTTCAAACAGTTTTCATATATTTATAAAGGTGTCATTTAAACATATAAATGGTATTTATAAAGGAAGCAAGAAATTTTACAAATGGATTTTTGGAAGGTATTAAAGTATTAAAGATAATTGAATTGCAAATGAAGTTTTCAAATGAATATTCCAAGGAAAATTTATATAGTTTTAAATTAACTATTATCCTGGTCTTTCAATCTATTTTTCTTTCTGGTTGTTTCTATTCTCCTACCTTCTCTCTTTTCGAGGACGAAAAGTTTTGAGTGGGGGAGAGTGTAACGACCCGTAAATTTTAATGGTTTTAATAACGCAATTAATTGGATTTTTGTGAAATTTTAAATAATAAAATTTTTAATTGAAAATGTGATATTTGGAATACGTTTATTTAAACATAATAAATGGTAAATTTTCATCTGATAATATTGAAGTTTATTTTATTGTGTAATTTTATTTCAATTCAGATCAGTTAAATATTGGTGGTAATTAAATGCTTTCCAAACTTGAATATTTTTATACAATAAATTCTAAATCATCTTCTTAGGAAGACATCATCTTTCGTTTTTCCAAATTTGGACTTCTATTGCTCCGTTTATCTTAATTCTGTTAAAATAGCAGCATTTCTGGTACCGATTATCGAATTTCGATCGGATGATCGTACCACTAATATTTGTATATCATTTTGATCGTCTCGTCGCGTTGATCACCACGGTATATTTATTTTTGTATTTTGAGGTCCGGTACGCGACGGAAACAATAAAACGGTGCGTCGTACCGGTACCATAAAGGATGTCCGTTAGCTTTTCTTTTGCCTTTTCAAAACTTGAATGTGAATCCCAAGCAAAATAATAAATTGATTTAATAGCTTATTAATCAGTGTACAGCTGTTGCCATCCCATGCCATTTTAAAAGTTTAAAACGTACAAAACTCTATACGTTTATTTCGCATTTAATTTACTTTATGGTGGTACGTTTCTTTGCTTTTTCGGTCTGTTCTTTTATAAAAGGAAAATATATATTCTAAGTTGCAACTGTAGATTCATTTTCAAATCTTTGTCCTGTATCCTTCCACTTCTTTTTCCTCTTCCATCTTCATTTTTGTTCGCATGGCCTCCCACCAACCACAGCTTGTTCCACTTCCACCATCAGTCAAAAACCTTCCCTTCCCTCTCTCCTCCATTCCTATCGACCAACCGGCCTAGCCACCCAGCGCCTCCCCTAGCAACCGTACACCCTCCCTGACCTCCATAGGCCCGCAACACGTTGGCACTCATTCTCTTCCACGTGTACCACCTGAGCAGTCTTGTCTCCCATTCCTCCTACCCATCGGTCTCCTTGCCAGGAAACGAAGCCCATCACCCAATGTCTGCCAATCCCAGTCGAGCCTTCCCCCCACACGTCCCCCTCAAGCTTCCAACTGCATCTTCTTTTAGGTATTTCTATACACGTTCGTTTTATATTAGTTTGAATATATATATTTTTAGAACTTTATCTATATTTTCAGTTGTATATACAGTGTTACAATTTCTGTTGCATTGCTGAAAGAAAGATTTATGAAACCGTGTTTAAAAGTATATATTAATATACACTTATTTGGATTGTATAAGGTTAGTTATATGTATTTATATATGACAGTATAATTATACTATGATTTATTGTAAAGTTGGCCTGTTATATTATGACCGAACATATATTTCATTTTTAAAAAGGCTGTTGTTGTCTCTTGTCCTATTTACATTTGTTTGTAGTCTGCATTCTTTGGTGATAGTTTGCATATATTATAATCAATATATGAGTCTAATATATAGGTTACTGTATGGGTTGTCTGCATAGTTGTATAAGTTTATAGATAGTTTATATAACATATGTTAGTTATATAGTTTGCATATATTTAGGCTTCTATGAGTTTATATTAGTCTGTGAGTTATATGTTCCTTATACTGTTATATATAGTTGCTGTGATTTTTGGGTATTGTGATTTATAGATACAGTAGTATATAAATGTATATATAGTTTTAAAGTTATAAAGTCATATAGTAATTTATGTAGTCTGTTATATACATTGATTTCTTCTAGTCTCTGTTTTGTTTAGAAGTTTATGTTAGCACTGTTAACTTATAGTATTGGGTTTTTGTATATAAAAAAAAGTTATAATAAGTATGATATATATTATAAAGTAGATCGGTTAGAGGCAGTATTATAGTTTATGTAAGTGTATTATATATATTGTTAAGTGGTCGCAATATCGAGGTTTGTATTTTGGTCGTGCATAGTGTGTCTGCATACAATTTGTTTAATTTGTTTACTTATTTTGTTCGTTTATGATCTGCATCTGTTTGCTGTATATATATATTTATAGTTTTATAAAATAAGTTACTATCTATTAGTTGTGTACGTATATGAGTCCATTTGTTCATATATGGATTTGTTAGTGATTTCGATGTACATTTTTTTAAAAGGGTCTTATTTGGTTTATACGTACATATCGACTGGCCCATTTATATATATGACATAGATGTATTGAGATCTAGATTTGCTTTAGAAATGTATAGAGTTTTAAAATATGTTTTATTATAATAGGATAAGTACAGATGTTATTGTTTTAAAATGTTTTGTTTTATTTGGTGGGTTGTAAGAAAGAAACGAATTTTGAATAATATATATATAGCGATTTTATTTTAATATAGAGTCTAAAATGAAATGTCAAACTTTTAATATATATGTAGTTATTCCTTTATATCGGGTTGTTCTGATTTGTGCTTTCATCGAATTTGAATAGACTTGCTTTGCTGGGCCGCTATCCTGTTGTCACTTCGTGCTTATCCACATCAGTTCGATGATTTGTCAATTATCCATGTTTGTTCGTGCCCATTCCCATCTTGTCTCGTCTTTCTCTAGCCTCGAAAGGTGAGCAATCACTCCGGATTAGCGTTCTTTTATTTATTAAATTTGATTTCAATTGAAATGACAACAAAAAATATGCTGCTATAGTTATTTATATTGTTATATATGCTATTATCTGTAACTGTTCACCTATGGGATATGACACCATATCCTGTTGTTTATATTATACTGTTATTGATGATATTATGCCTTTTATAATATTATCTGTTATTACTCTGCAAGTTCCCTGTAGTTTAGAAATCACTATGGGTTGAAATGATACATACCCGAACGGACTTTAGAATAGGAGAAAATCGTTATGGGTTGAAATGATAAACCCAAGCGATTTTCATTTGAATTGAAATTGGGATTACGGGTTGAAATTATATCTACCCGTATATATTTAAATTACGGATTGAAATGATAAATATTCGTATCACTTAACCATATGATAGATATATATACAGACACCGTTGGTCCATATATAATAAATATTTAAAAAAAAATTCTATGGATTTGGAAAGAAATATATGGTTTAATAAATGTTGATTCTTAAATTATTTAATTTAATTAAGATTGATTTAATACATATATTATGGTTAAGTATTTAAATTTATGTTTCAAAATAGATTTTAGTAATAATTTGAATAAGTTAAGGTTGGAAAGATAATTTATTTAATTAAACCGATTTGAAACTTATTGAAATTGAGATTTAAGATATGATTTATAACTTGGGTTTGATTTAAGTAATTTAATAAATATTTCTTGTTTAAATAAATTTAAGGAAATATTTAGTAAAAATGTAATTTAAGCTAGTTAAATGATATTGAATTTATTAAGTGAATATTCCCTGATTAAATAATAAATGAAGTTAAATCAAGAGCTATATGAAACTATTAAATTTAACTTTGAAATTGTTGAATATTAAAGCTTTGAAATATATTGGAATTTAAATGGTTTATTTTAGATCTGCATTTGAAATCAATATAATTTGAATTTGTTATTTAGAAACTGAATTGAATTAAAATGGAAAAATTTAGATTGAATTAATTGGAATTTGGAATTTGAGTTGATTTGAATTGATTTGTGAGACTTGAGGAAATTATAAATACCTTACTTTATAAATTATTTATGAAAATAGATATATTTGAAATGAAATGATATTTTGGTTTGAAGTATAAATTAAATTGAATGACCACGGTGTTAGAGTGTATACTTCTACATTTTAGATAGTTCCACGGATCCTTAGAGGATGGTTATCCCAAACATCCTTTAAGTTACTTGTATTTCAGTTGATATTTCACTTGAGTTGGATTTATTAGTATAAGAATGTTAATCCTGACTCGAGTGTTTTGTATTTTGCTTTACGCTCGGGTTAGACCGAGTGATACAGCATCTGAGACTCGCCTTTGGAGTTTGGAGCTTCGTTTGGAGATCCAACTATCGACTCAGCTTCCAGCTTTTCTAGTTGATCTGTTCAGAGAGGTCATCTGCTGTACTGAAGACTTCACTGCATTTGAGATATTCTGTTGTATTTTACTTTTAACTCTGATGTTTATATAGTAGCTTCATGAACTACTATTTTATCTATTCCGCTGCGTATTATCGTATTACTCTGTGTCTGTGATTCTGTGATTGATTTATTTACTGTATATGCTGAGGTTTGCCAAATTTAAATTAACAACGCGGTATTTTGAGCAATTCAAGTCCGACATGTGCGGATGTGAATGGTCCAAAATACTGGGTCGTTACAGGTTCATGTTGGTGTTCATTGACGACATTTTGATATATTATAAGGATGAGAGAGAACATGAAGTTCGTCTTAGAATAGTGCTTGAGACGTTGAGGCAGTATTAACTAAAAGTGAAGTTTTCGAAGTATCTTTTTTGAAGAGAGAAGTGAAGTTTCTTGGTCATGTAGTTTCAAAAAATGGTTGTCTATGGATCCAGCTAAGATTGAACTTGTAAATAATTAGAAGAGACCTTAGATGGTGACTAAGATAAAATGTTTTCTGGGATTAGCTGGTCATTCTGAGAGATTCATTAAGGATTTCTCGCGGATAGCAGTGCCTGACTAAACTAACCAGGAAGGATGTAAAGTTTGTTTGGTCCGATAAATGTGAGAAAGCATTCCTTAAGTTAAAATATATGTTGACCAATGCGCCCGTGTTAGTTGTACCAAATGGTAATCAGGATTTGGTGGTGTATACAGATGCGTGTGGAACAGGATTAGAAGATGTGTTGATGTAAAGAGGTAAAATGATCGTCTAAGCTTCTTGACAGCTCAGACCACATGAAGTTAGGTATCTGAATCATGATTTGGAGTTAGCAGCTGTAATCTTTGCTTTGAAGGTGTAGAGACACTATCTTTTGGGAGACAGATTTGAGTTGTATAAGGATCATAAGTCCTTGCGGTATTAATTCTCTCAATAGGAGTTGAATATGAGACAGTAGAGGTGGTTGAAGTTTTTAGCAGCTTATGATTTTGGTATTGAGCATACGGCAAGGAAAGGAAATAAAGTTGCTGATGCACTTAGCAGGAAATATCAGAATGACCTGTTAGCTATGTTGGCATAATGGAAAGATTTAGAGTCATTGACTACCTGTAGTATGCAGTTAAGATCAACTACTAGTTCTAGTCAGAGTACAACCATATTGTCAGGTTTAGAAGTTCGATCAGTATTGATCAAAAGGATTGCTTCTAAGCAGGGAGATGATCCATTGCTGGTCGAAAATTATAAGATTGGAAGGCGAAACTGAGATCGATGATTTAAAATTTTTTATCCTTGACCGGAATGGATGGTTAAGAAAGAAAGGATGATTGTGTGTTCTAGATATTAGTGGCCTAAGGAGGGAAGTTCTTAGGGAATGTCATCGATCAAAGTTTACTATTCATCTTGCAGCAACTAGACGTATCAGGATATGAAGAGAAGTTTCTTCTTGAAGGTGTGAAAAGGGATGTAAGCATATAGGTAAAGCAATGTGTGAATTGCCAGCAAATGAAAACCGAGCATCAAAAGCCAAGTGATTTTCTTCAGCCTTAAGATATACTAGTTTGGAAATGGGATTATATCCATGAATTTTATTGATGGTTTGCCAAGGTCGAATAGGGGAAATGAGAGTATTTGGGTTATAGTGGATAGACCGACCAAGAGTGTACACTTCATTCATGTTAAGATGACAAGGACGACACATGTATTGGCCAATTTGTTTATGAAGAACATTGTTAGACTGCATGGGATTCCTAGTAGTATAGTCAGCGATAGAGATGCATTGTTCACTAGTGAATTCTAGAAGAGTCTATAGAGGTTTTAGGTACCAAACTTAAGATGAGTACTGCTTATCACCCATGGACGGATGGGAAAATAGACAGAGTAAATAAGGCACTTGAAGATTTGTTGAGAGCTTGTGTACTAGATTTTAGTGGGTCATGGGAAGACCATTTGCACTTAGTTGAGTGTTCCTATACTAATAGTTATCAGACTACTATAGAAATGGCACCTTTCAAAGCTTTTTATTGAAGGCCAAGAAAATCACCCGCATGTTGGTTAAAGACTGGGGACGGATTGGTTCTTGGTCGAGATATGGTAATAGAAGCCATATAAAAGATTGAGTTGATTCGAGCACGGATGAAAGGAGCTCGGTCTAGACAGGAAACTTATAGGATAAGAGGCATAAAGATATAGAGTTCTCAGTTGGAGACCATATTTTTGTTAAAGTATCACCGATGAAGGGTGTGGTATGATTTGGAAAGACAGGGAAGTTGGCACCGAGATATGTAGGTCCATTTCCTATTATAGAGAGGATCAGGAAACTCATTTATAGAATAAAGTTACTAAATAGTTCGGAAGGAGTCCACAATGTGTTTCATGTTTCTCATCTTAGAAAGTATGTGCATGATCTAGAGACTACTATTACTCCGACTACATTAGAAGATTTAACAGTGGAACCAGATATGACTTTTGTTAGGAAACCTTGTGGCAAGAGAGAGAAGTGGTTGAGGAACAAGACAATCAATTTAGTAAAAGTCCAGTAGAGCGATAATGAGAAAGAATGTACTTGGGAGACAGAATACAGGATTAAAGAGATTTATCCTGCATAGTTCCAATGGTATATCCTATATTTGTTGTATACAGACTCTTTGCTAGTTAGGTAGGCTAGTATTGTTATTATGTGATCTTATAGATGTTTGCATGATTGGTATGCTTGTTATTATCCTTAACGAAATTTCAAGGACGATATTCTTTAAGGAAGGGAGCCTGTAACTCCCCTAATTTTAGTATATATAACATTATTCAGGAAATTTAATTAGATAGATTAAATAGAATAATGTAGTGGGAGATAGAGATGAGATTTAATAATTAACAAGGTCGGGCCTTAACTAATTAAGTAATAAGATTGTTTTAAACTTAAAATAAGAAAGAATAAATGAGAAGGGCAAAATATGAATAGACCTCACTTTTATCTATTAAACCTCACCCTCTCATTCATTCTCATTTTCCAGTCATAAACAATTACAAGGAAATATAGGACCGGCAATTAATCAAGGTAAAAGGAAGAAGAAATCGAAAGGGATTCGAAAGATATAGCTTAGGGGGTGAATAATAATAAACTATCTCCATTATTTTGTGTTTAAATTCGGTTATGGGTAATTTCTGAATTGTTTTGAGTGTTTTTGTCATGTTATAGATGTATGATCATTGTTTGGATAGAATAATGTTTTAGAATTTTTTTATGAAACTATTTAGATAGGTTTTAACGGCGAAACCTAAGTTTTCAATCTCCAATTGATATGATTTTCTAGTATGTTGTGTAAAACATTATTTTGGAGATGGTTTTTAATTTCATAATTTTCCAAGTTAAAACGAATATTTTATGAATTTCCTAAGGAAAGAAGGGCATTAATTTTAGGTCTTAATTATTAAAAATAATTAAATAATGATTTTGGTCTCAAAATTTATATATGTTAAAGAATATATTAATTCTGCTTTTTGATGAATTTTCGAAATTTTCCCAAAAGATTATGATTTTATATGAATTTATCAAGCTAGAAAAGCTTATAAATAAATATTAAATAATTAATATTATTTGATGGGTGCAAAATTGTTTTTGGAAAAGAAAACCAAGTGCGGCATTTTTTCTAAAAGGATTTGGGTAAAGTATATTTTTGTCCAATAGCAATTTGACAAAGAATAAAAGTTGGTAAAAAGAAATTGCTTTTAACAAAAATAAAATAGCTTTTCTGATAATTACGACAATGTCATCGATATGCAGCTTTGTTATGACGTTCGGTATTGACAATAGGCAGTATCACTTCACAGTTGTAAGTGTTATCGAAAATAGGCAGCATTAACATGAAGCAATGCATGTGATACTTATGTCATAAGCATGCGATATATTATGCATCCGTCATTGACGTTATGGGAATTTCGCCTCTTATGGGTACATGATATTGATGTCGTAAGTTATCAATGCCGACAGTTTTCGGCATTCTTATATTTATCTGCAAGTCTTCCCAATGGTTTCAAAATGATGTCGCATGTCACAATGTCACACACCAGTATTTTCAATATCAATTGTTTTTGACGTTAACTATATTTAGGCAGTAATGCCGCATGCCGACAATCCTTAAGTTGCGGCATTGTTTTATGAAGCCAATATTAAAGTATTAAAGGTTTTGATGTCGCATGTCATCAATTCCGGTATAAATTGTTTTATGGCAATAATACCTCTTGTTATCAAGTGTGAAATTTTATTTTATAGCATTATATAGCCTAGTTTTATGAAATTACTATCAACTGTTTTACGATGTTTATGTAGGAAGTATCAATGTCTCTCTTACTATTTTAAAGTGCCCGATATAATTCGTTTATGATATGTATGTCGCATGTCATCAATGTCGCTTTTATGTATTTTATGTATAAAAGTGTACATTTAACAGGTTCGTGACCTATATATTTCTATGTTACGACAACATTGATTTCGGCATTATAGCCTTATACTTTTATAAAATCAAAATTATTTCAAAAGCTTTGTGACGCCCCACCTCTATAGCCACGCTAACCAAGAACACTACGATGTAGTGCTGTCAATTAGCACGGAGAATAAGGCTGTGGAGGAGCGACCATCCATGTAACTTCTTTGTGCGAGCACCGATACGTCAGATAGTATAGAATGCATATCTTTTAAGGAGAAAATCCGACATACCGATACAAACACAAAGCTATCACACGGTGGCTATATATAATCTTCGGAAACAAACATAAAAATAATCATAACATAAATCAGTCACAGACATCCATATCACAAAGGCGGAAGAAGATATGAATAAATATATAACACATGAAAGTGTACATCAGAGTAGTGGTCTGAAAGATCCACGATAATACAAAAGAATAGCATCACGTGCTATACAAAAGAATAAGTACACAACATAGAGTCTATATCTCAAAGGTGTACATCCAAAAACTACTAATCTATGTAGTTAGCCAAAAGTCAGAAATATCCTGAAGAGACGTCAAGCAGAAGCACCTGTAACATCTCGGTCTGACCCGAGTATTATTTATAAGAAAATAATAAACGGATCAGTCTAGCTATAAATATCAGATGATATGGTATAAAGAAAAAGGCATGACATGAACATGAAATAACCATAACGACATACTACTATAAGTATGTAAATGATAATCAACAAAAGATTAATCAATATCACAAGAATCTTCACAAAGATAAGGTAGGGTATCATACCCTAAACTTGTATTCATAACAAGTCAATAACACATGAATTCACCAGTGCACAAAAACTGATATCATATCAATGAAAATCATGAAAATTGGTGAAGCACAAAATTCCAGAAATCATCATCAGAAATCCAGAAAACACATAAAAGGGGGGAGGTCTAACACATGAATGGGAGCATGAAAACTCACCTACGCGTAAACACATGACGAGAAGCTATCTCATGGAAGCTATCCATTAAATTTTCACACAGGAATGGCCCGAAGACCGTAGGGTGCTACCCTAGATATGTGATGGAGAAACATCACATAAACGGGGTATAGTCTCCCACGCAGACAAAGAGACATCGCTCAATCGCTAGTCTAAATCACAAAAATGATCGTCATGATCATAAGGAAGTGTCAATCACACCAAGCTAGTAAATATATGAGTTTAGCTTCATGTCCCATAACCACTTGCTTAACTTAAATATTTACGAACAAGCTGTAAATCTTCACTAGGAAATTGTCACAAAAAGGGTTCAATCGAACAAGTCCAAGAGCTAACCGACGAAGTGAACGCAAGCGTTTCATACCACTCGTTTTACTAAGTCGTTTAAGTCGATTTCTCATTCGAGTGAAGTAAAGGCTTGTATATACTAGTAGATTGAAAAATCGGTTTGAGAAAACGAACTTTTGATATTTGAAATAGTGTTGAAATCGCTTTGATGAAAGAGTTTTGATATTTACTATTAGTATTGAAACCTTCATATATCTTTAAAGTGACAAGTCATAAAACGATTGTAGAAACAAATCAATTCACATCAATTCACGTTCGAGGACGTGAGTAAAGTCCAAAGAAATCAGCTCAAAATGCATCAAAGTGGAAATTCTGATGAATGCTTTTCAGATAAGATTGCCTACGCAGAGTCAGGTCGCGGGGGTCCAGGGGGCAGCGCCCCCGGCGGGGTGCGGGGCAGCGCCCCGTCACGGTACGACTTAGTGAAGGCAGGCTGGTCCAGCGACCTAAGGAAAAGTAAGTCATACGACCTAAGAGTTCACGCGACCTAACAAGACTAAGGATAAGGTCGGAGACGACCTACGACTTAACAAAGTCCTGCGACCAAAGTGGGATGCGACTTAGTGAGGCATAGGTCGGAGACGACCTACGACTTAAGGTCAAGCGACCTAGTGAAATAGCAGGGGAAATATTAGGTCGGAGATGACCTACGACTTAAAGTTTAACTCGCGAACGACTTACGACTTAAGAGGGTTACGCGACTTAAGGTGATTCGCGACCTAAGGGTACGCGACCTAACGTGGTTCGCGACCTAAGACTCGTGACTTAAAGCTTGCCTGGGGGATTATAGGTCGGCAATGACCTAAGATTTTGCCTGGGGATTATAGGTCGGCAACGACCTAAGATTTAACAAAAGTCGAGCGACTTAGTGGTTTGCCTAGGAATTTTAGGTCGGCAACGACCTATAACCTAAAGCTGTTTCGACCTACGACTTATTTCCCTGCGACCTAAGCCAGAACGACCTAAGCACGCAAGCGACCTAAGTCTTAACTCGTGAACGACCTAAGAAAGTGGAGACTTTTCAACACGCGAGCTAGCAGCCTGGACGACCTAAGGAGGGCAGAACGACCTAGGGCCAGATTTTGCAAACAGCATTGAAACTTGAGTTTCTCACCAATTCATTCCAAACCAGTTGCAAACATTAATGCTAAAGTGATAGGAAGTCATTTCCAACAACCCAATGACAGTTATAGGCAAGATGTGAGATTAAAAATCTCACCTTTTCACGGAATTTGATGAAGATGGAGATTTGAGAGCAAAGCAAGAACACCAACAAGCTTGAATCAATGTCCTTCACGTGAATTTGATGTTGAATCTCGGATTTGCAATAGACTTTGTGTTTGGAATTTTAATTTCCACTTCCCACCACCATTTTTGACATAGCTTGAAGTGTTTTGATAGAGTGAGGAAGATGGTTGGGCTGAACTAAAGGGGTGCAGTCCAAACCAAAGTCAAAGGCGGGAAAAAGTGTCGAAAATTTCACTATCTCCAAACATATCGAAGTTTACACTCAAAAAAATCGCAAACGTCATTTTGAACTCAATGGGAGTGGTCTCGAGTCCTAATTTGACCGTATGCAAAAAGTAGCTTTTCGGGCTAACATCCGACTAACGATAAAATATTTAAATATAAAATCGATAGATATGCGGGTTGTTACAAGCTTTTATATAAAGCGATGCGACGTCTCATTTTGGCCATATCGATGCTGCAAGTTTTCAATGATGAACATATTCTATTTTATGGCGCTATGCCCTATAATGAAGAGGTGCGACATCCTCATATTAATAACGAATGTATACATGGCAATAATAAAATAGATTATAAATTAACATGAGAAATTGGTAAAGTAATGGGCTATATTTTCCTTGTTTTAAATATGAATTAAGGGGATTAGTCATATATAAAGATAAATGTTTTCAAGGAATAAATTATTTCCTATCCCAAGTTTTGATATGAAATCATCAAAGAGAGTTATTACATAAGGGTAAGTAATTATAAGGTGTCAATTGATTGAACATATTCGAATGATGGATGTCATATGTTATTGCTATTGTTTGATCAGTTATTTGGCATGATTATTATCATCATATCCGCATCATCATGACCTATAACTGCATTTTGGGATATTTAAGGGCAGAATAACCAGTAGGACCCATTAGTGAGTAGAATAAGATTTAACTCCTGAGTGAGTAGAATTTCATCCAAGAGATCAGATAGAACAAAGGTGTAGGATGCCCAGACTGATCAGAAGATTATAATTTAAGATATGATATTAGAAGGGTCTAATAGGTTCATAGTCATCCCATGAAAACTATGGCTTAAGTAATGTTTTTTTAGCAAAGCTAGCCGGCTTTAAAGTGGGTCGTGCCACTGTATATATAGAGGGAAAATAGGTGTTCTGCACATGCACAAAACAGCTAAATGGGAGGAGCCCAACAAACAAGAAAAATAAGGCATAGGAGATAGGCAAAAAGGCCTAAACTACTAAACTAAAAACTACTACAAGCCCTCCAAGGAAGGACTAGTAGAGACTACATCAGACGACGGACCAATAACATTCACGAACCTAGAGAAAAGAGTAGCAAGATTCGGGTCATAACCTTCAGACGAAGTAGAGTAAATAAAATTCCTATCCCAAGGACGTCATAAAACTTGCTCTTATTCATCTCGCCAATCTCACCAACTTTAGTAACGGAGAGACCAACACCGTCTATATGGTAAAAAAGAGAACGATCCTCACCCACAACATCACTGATAAAGGCATAGTAAGTGTTAGTCCCCGGCGAGTACCGCATATCCGAAGGATCATAAATCCAGGCCCGTTCCTCCGTATTCCAGTAAATAGTATCGAACAAATTCGCAATACTAAATAGGGTTGGTCTAGCAGGAGCATCATCAGAAGGAGTAACTACAGAAGTAACAATGTCCAACAGGGTCGGACAGGCAGGAGCATGATCAGAATGGGCAATCTCGGGCTGGGCCGGACAAATAGGAGTGTCAACAGGTGGAACAACAACAGCAAAAGCATCATCATGAGGGGAATCTGTGGGGGAAGGAGCAACCTTTGGGACCCACTTCCTGACAGAAGGTCGAGGAAGAGGAACCCTAATAGATAAAGGGACTACAAAGGTAGAACAAGGACGTGCATCTGATAGGTGCCCAAAGGACTGACAGGATGTGCAGATATTCGGTTTCCAACTGTAGCAAACTCTGACCTCAGTAGTAAGGGCGTCAGCAAGACTAACTAACAACATAGAAGGTAATGGTTTTGTAGGAGTTATTTCAATCAGGGCTTTAACATAAACTAGTCTCTTCCTGGCTACAATATTAGCATCATAACATATCACCTTCCCAAGAAGGCCTTCTAGCCAATCAATCCCGATCAGTGGTTGAAGAACAGATGGAATATGAGAAAAATGGGCTCGGACAAGGATAGATAACACCTGATCCTTTGCCCGATCAACAGACGGACTCCAGGTACTAATAATAAAGGGTTTGCCATCAATGAGAATTGGGTCGGTCTCAAGAGTTTGATGTCTTTCATCACTACGGGAAAATTTAAAGAATAACATTGCATTATCATAATGAACACTTAAGCCTCCTTTTGGTTTCCAAACCTAGTTGCATCGCGCCTTAACAATGTGATAGGGAGGACTGGAATCGAGGAAAAAACCTACCAAACAATCTTTCCAAAATTCAATACCGGCCTCTACCACTTCCAACGATGGAATCAAAATACCCTCTTTAGCCACTGTATCAAAACAGCGAGGAGTGTAAACACCTGCGTTATTGGGCAACTTAGTGAACAAAGACGTCCACAAGGGGCAGCCTTCGAAGGAGAGGCAGCCTGTGGAAGAGGGTTAGAACTGTAGTGTTTAAAACTGGTAGCGAGGTCATTAAACTGGGCATTAGGTCGAAGACGTGGTGAGCGGATAGGAGAGTGACCATTCTCATATGAAGTTAAGACATCAGTCACAACAATAGAAGCACATAAACCACCAGGCTCTACTGCCACACCCGATGCAGCCATTACAGGCGCAACACCACCAGAAATTCCGAAATTACCAGATTCAACAAAAACCTTATCAACTAATTCAGGCAATACAATAGTTGTATTCAACCAAGACTTACTAGATGCCGAAGCTAAGAAGGGCAACAAGGGGGTCTCACCAGAGTTTGTAGATTTTCCATTCAATGGTACGCTATTCCTATGCATATCAATGACAGTCAGAAGACCTGAGATTGGATTGTCGACTACATTTTCAAATGAGGCAGCCTCAATTTCAAGAACAGAAGACAAAGGGAGAGCTTCAGTAGGCTGTGACCAAGAACCAAAGACGTGAAGAGAAGGCGGCTCCACCACACTGGAGATCGGAGCTGAGTTGTAGTGTACACCAGAGAGAGTAATAGACCTATCCAGATCCAACGTCAAGCGATTGCTCCTGGCCATAGAAGGGTCAGAAACAAGAAACCGTAAATAGCCTGAAAGAAGCCATTGACATTTTATCCTTTTATACTTATATTTAAATAATTCTTCTACTTTATGAGTAATGTTATTAGAGATATCCAACAGGTTACTAGTTATCCTATGAAAACTATTATTTGAATGTATGGTATTGGAAGAATTCAATAGGTTTATAGTCATCCCATGAGTACTATGATTTGCGAGATGTTATTGGAGAATCCTAATAGGTTAATGTGATCCTATGAAAATTATGGTTGGAAAGTGTTATTGGTGGAAGCCAATAGGTTCTTAGTTATCCCATCAAAATCATAATTTAGGATAGGTAGTCCCTAAGAATTTTGACAAGTTATTAGTCGGCTCATGAAAATTAGTAGGTTCATAGTGACCCTAGGAAAACTATGAGTTGAGACAGATAGTCAGTTTTGTGAGAAAGGGGTGAACTTTGGGTAGATTTAACCCTAAATTGACAGATGAGTAAAACTTACCCCATTGCATACTTGCATATGATTATTTTATTATGTTTTAACCATTATGAATGCAGGAGCACAGTATATGGTTTATAGGTTGATTAGGATACTAGTGAGGAGAAAACCCGTTCCGCTCAACAGCGTGATCTCACTAGATATATATTTAGTTCGAGATGGTAGGTTATTATTCACACCAGACTTTTTGTCTGACCTGAAGTTTTTGTTTTCCCCTAAACTCTCGGGTACTCATTGGAGTGGGTCGGGAGAAAGAGATTTCAGGTTTCCAATTTGACGACGAAGCTTCCAGAGATGTATAAGAGGCAAGCTAGCTATATTAGGAGTTTTATTTAATCCGCTATGTACTTCATTTTGTTTCAATGGATGTAATGACAAAAATTATAACTACCAAGTAGTAGCAAACTCTGATCAACTAAGAGGGCATCTTCATATGTCGCTCTTGGAGTATTTTATAATAATTATATTTTCTCTAAACGTGGATTGAATGGAATTATGTAATTAATATGAAATCTTATTATTTTAAAATGAATTGTGAAAACTAGTTATTAAATTTTGTTTGAAAAATTCATATTCATGTGCTTCTAATTATTAATATGATTAACATAGCCGCATTTTGTCATTGGAAATTAATACTATGGATGACTATAACATCTGTAGCGCTTAGTTTCGGGCCTTAAAATAGGGGATGTTACACCTATCATTAGAGAGTATCCAGATGTGTTTAAGGAGGTAACCAGATTGCCGCCGCACCAAGAGGTTAAGTTTCATATAGGCATAGCAAACAATGCCACACTGATATGTATTCCTTGAGGCACATGATACCCAAAGAAAATGGAGTTGGAGGTGCAAGTAAATGACCTATTGAAGAGAAAGTTCATTCGTAGGATTATATCTGAGTAGGGTGCACCCGTAGTATTCGTCACTAAGGAGGATGGCTCTTTGAGGTTGTGTGTAGATTACTATGAGTTGAATAAGGTGATGAAGAAGAGCAATTATCCACTCCCACATATTGATGACTTGTTCGATCATCTCCCTGGTGCGAAAGTGTTCTCCTAATTGGATTTGGCGATGACATTTCTCCAGTTGAGAGTAGCGAAAGAAAGTATGTCGATCACCGCATTTCACACGCCGTCTAGTTTCTATGAGTGGTTGGTTATGCCGTTCGAGCTAATCAATGCTTCGGAATACTTTGTTGATCTTATAAACTTGTTTTCAGGGATCAACTGAACAAGTTCGTGCTTGTGTTCGTAGATGATATTTTGGTCTATTCTAGGACCGAAGAGCAACACAAGGCGTACTTGAGGATTGTGCTTGAGGTGTTGAGGAAGCACAAGTTAAAAGAAAAGTTTTCGAAGTGTAACTTCTGGAGGAGAAAAGTGAGATTCTTAGGTTATGTCATCTCTGAGCAGGGCAACACAGTAGATCCTACGAAGGTGGCAGTGATTCAGGATTGGAACCAGCCCAAGAATGCTACCGATGTAAGGAGTTTCCTAGGATTGGCAGGATATTATAAACGCTTTATTAAAGACTTCTCGAAGATAGCCTCACAATTGACCAACTTGACAAAGAATAATCAGACTTTTATTTGGGATGCAAAGTGTGAGCATGTATTTATGAATCTGAAGGATAGGCTGACGAGTGCACCAGTATTGACCATTACGAGTGGGAATGAGGAGTTCACGGTATACACAAATTCCTGTGGTGCTGGATTTGGTGTGGTGTTGATGTAGAAGGGGAAGTTGTCGCCAACGTTAGTCGACAGCTGAAGCTGCACGAGGAAGTATCTGACTCATGATTTGGAGTTGGTGGTGATAGTGTTTTCTTTGAAGATTTGGAAGCACTACTTATTGGGAGAAAGGTTCGAGCTATTCAAGGACCACAAATCCTTGAAGTACCTTTTTCTCCCAGAAGGATCTTACCCTTCGCCAGCAGCGATGGTTGGAATTCTTGACCTCCTATGACTTTGGAATTTCCTATACGCCTGGTAAGGTAAATGTGGTCGTCGATGCATTAAGTAGAAGACATGCCAGTCTGGGAGTGATGTTCATGGAGTGGAAGAAATTGGAGTATATTGCAGGCTATGACTTCAGATCTCATTGCGAGTTAGAGTCTGAAATGTTGATAAGTTTGAAATTCAGACTCAACTTGATTGAGTGGTTTGGTGCTAGTTAGAGGTGGCATGATAGACTAGCGGAGATCATGGCGAAAATAGAAGGAGAATTAGAGTCTGAAGATATGAAGTAATATGAACTCAACCGAGAAGGTTGGCTCCGTAAGGACGTCGGATTGTTTGTCCCTGATGTTGATGGATTATGAGATGAGGTTCTATGAGAGTGCCACCATTCTCGGCTGACTATACATCCTGATGGTAATAAGATGTACCATGATATGAAGCATACATATTATTGGTAGGGGATAAAGAATGATGTCAAGATAGTCATCTCGAAGTGTATGAACTACCAGTTAGTGAAGGCAACCAAAAGAAGCCAAGTTGGTTGTTGCAACCATCTAAAGTTCTTGAATGGAAGTGGAAGAAAATATCGATGGACTTTGGTGATGGACTACCGAGAACTCGAGCATGGTATGATAACATTTGGGTCATTTATAGCCTTAGAAGTATGGAAAATTTGGTCAAGCGATAAGTCTTTATTAGCTTTGGAATAACTACAGAAAGCACTAACATGTTAGAACTCCATGGCGACATTTCAAAATTCATTGAATAAAGAAGAGAACTTAACCCCCATTGTCCAAAGGTGATTGAACCCTTCGGTACATCTAACGTAGAAGTACCGAGTCTTGAATTGGGACAAATTGCTTTGAAGTTGCAGCATGATCTTGTGATTCCTCTGGGCCTCAATGACGACAAGGGATGAACACTTGTCTCTCCTCTTAAACAAGAGGAAATATCTCAACTCATCGTAACTCGGAGCATGGTTAAATGTCCGCATAAACAGAACGTGCAAGCAAGTCAATATCGCATACCCATTAGGATGGATTTGGAATGGGGCAATTCCCAAGTTCGAAAGAGTTTCTCTCAAGAAGTCATTGAAGGGAGGCACTGCTCCATTTAGGCACATATATCGATAGCAAGCCATGTATCCCGGAGGTGGAGTATGGGAAAATTAATTCTTCTCTAGCAGGCGCATGTCATCCTCCGGAATGCAATGTTGCAAGAAAATGTTATGCAAAACCGTGGCGGAGATTACGGAGGAAGCTCTCTCAAATGGGTTAAGAAGATTTCTGAAATTTGGTGGAGTCCGGTCCACAACCGAACCAACTGGGATTAGATGATCGTATTTAGGTTGCAAAGCAAACGAGGAAGGGGCGAAAGACGATGATTCGGCTTCTAAAAGTGTTGGACTTCCTCCGCTGGACTTACGACGAGAAGATGGATACTTCATTCTATACAACTGGACTTGCGACCAAAGCGGTCAAGTAATTCTATCTTTAACTAAAAAACACTCCTATAACGCTTGAATTTCGAAAGGATATCGATTCACGCCGACACATCAAATTTCAAGTATATAATGGGGCAAGGGCAGTGTGTTATCTATGGAGGGTAAGCTCGGTACCTTGAATACTACAAACCTCTATCCCGTATAGATTGTTCGCTCATAATAAAGAATGAAAAAGGCTTTTTGTATCATTTTTTGAAATTACTTCTTCTAAACTAACCCGTTATAGATCAACGTTCGATAATGGATCCTTATCTGAAGTGACACGAAAAGCTCTTCCCAGTACAGGTACACCGAACATGCAAGAAGCAAGACCAGTCTGAATTTCCCGGAAGGCGACAATAACATAAGCTGCTTGCAAGACGCTATCCCAAGCCATTATCCCCCTCTGGAAGGGCCAAACCAATTCACGATGGGTCATATTGTATCGGCAATGTTACTTAGTACAAGTCCATTTTAATTCTATAAATGAAGACAGCAAAACATGTCAAGCACCGGGACAAGGCCCGAGTGTTGTTCCGTGAAGATCACAAGACTCGATTTACTATCTTCTTCCATAAATCACAATCAACTCGGACTCTTTACTATAATCATCACCAATATACTTCGTTCTCAAATCGCTAAACGAACGGCAGAATCAGCATACACCTCAAATCAAGAATCAAAAGGCAAAAAGGTTGGAGTTTTCAACCCAACGATCCAAGCAAGGAGGGTTGGTGGCAATCCAAGTAAGGAGTCATGGAGTTAGGATTTGGTAGGCGGCGATCCAAAAGGAGCTAGGAACGAAGTCAAAGCAGCGATGTGCCTCAAATCGATCAACGACAAGAAACCCCAAAGGAAGATGATCGGTGAAGGTGGTGGAGCAGATGGATTTAGGGTTCGTTTGAGAATTTGGTCGAGCCGCAAAGGATAGGCTTGGGTCGCAAGGAGAAGATGGTAATAAAGGATGGATTGGCTCAAGACAGTTAAATATGAGATTGCACAAGAAAAAATGCCTAAGTCATTGGATCGCTAGTGATCCATTAGCTATGAATCGCTAGCGATCCATCAAATCGCGTCAAATTAGTCTTAAATTTATCTAGCATGGTCCACGTGCTGCTTCAAGGCATTCTAAAATTTATGGTGTAAAACTTGGTTTGTTATAACAAGCAACGACAATTCAGGTCAAATATTAACGTGCAACCGAATAGCCAAAGTCAAATTCGCATGGCCCTAACACGATTACTTGAACCTTGCCAAGCAGAAACTGGAAAGCAATTACTTCCAGAGCATGCCTTGTTTTCAACGAAGGCATACTCTGGGGCGGAAATGTTATCCGAGTTTTTAACCCAGCAAAATCCAAAGGAAGTCAGAACAACTTGGTCGAGTCAGAATAGCTCAAGAGCCAACCAAAAAGACTAGAGCAACTAACAAAGAAAGACCAGAGGAAAGCGAGAATAAGCAAAGGTGATGGATCGCTACCGATCCATCATCTGTGGATCGCTAGGGATCCGTACTATTGGCTCATGGATTCATGAATCCACTTGCATCATGGCCCAATGGGTATTCTAAGGACAATGGCTGAGTTTGATGGAATTCCGAGCTAGTTCAGCCGAGAGGCAAAAATTCGTCTAGTTCAATCAGTAGTCTAATGCAAGCAGTATGCAAATCGTCATCAAAACAAGGCAATATGCTATGAAATTACATGAAGAACACCAACACGGGATAACAAATGCGGTCCAAAAGACAAAGTTCAAAAATCCACTAAGTACATGGATCGCTAGCGATCCATGTACATTCCATTTCGCCAGATCGCCATGAACTTCAAAGTAGAAGGTGTGGGGAAGCATCTCAAGCAATTGGATAGCAATTGAGCCAAAAGCTATGGATCGCTAGCGATCCATCAAGTTAGCTCGGTTCATGATGAAACTTGCAGTGTGTCTTCCTACGGTCATTTGCAAGCATCTGTAAGAAGGCCTAGCTCGATAGCTCTCCAACCCCTATAAATACTCATGTTGCAACATAAAGAAGATCCTTTGGACCGGCTGCCGGAACTCTGCAGAAAACCTTCTTCACTCTTCTCCTCCCTCATAATAGTCATCCAAGGAGTTCACTATGATTCTCTAGTGAACTATAGCATTAGGGACTCAGTCTAACTTAGGGTATTCAACGACTTTGTAATCCAATTCACATTGTAATAGAAATCGGTCAATAATAAAAGTTATAAAGTGGACGTAGGCTTCATTAACAGCCGAACCACTATAAAAATCTTCTTGTCTTCTTACTATTTCTGCGCTTTTTACATTTGTTCTCTGTATTGTTGCTCTGAAAGAACATGGCTAGTGCGTTCACGCTCAATCTAGGGTACTGATCTATTTTTTGGGTTAACAACCCATAACCCAGCCTAACACCTATATAGATGAGCCTATAAACTATTAGTCGTTATGCACGGGATCGACGATGGCCAATCAGTAGTAAACAATGTAAATTCAGCGGAATAGTATAGTAGATCACACAGTCGATTTTATACTGGTTCAGACCTCCCGTACTGTGTCCAGTCCCAAAGCTCCCCTTTGGTATTTCTAACCAAAATACCCTAACTTCACTGGGAGGAATAGATTTACAGACTCCGCCCGAACAACCGAACAGGACTTCAATATCTATTACAAGCAGTGTAACAAATGTTACTTTCTGACACAGCGTATCTTGATAATATAGAATGTCACTTTGATGTACAATGACTCATATAACCAAACCAGATGATATTAAGTGGAGGTTTAGAGGCTAAGGAGTTTATTCACTAGAATATGGGATGTGAAGATGAAGCAAACTAGTCGAAATCTTTGAATCACATGAATCCCTTGAAGTTTGGAGTATATCTTTAGAAATTGAGAGTTTAGGAATAGCATAGAGTTGTGTTGTAATGTTTTGTGATTCAGGGATGGTTAGCGGGTTTTATAGGTGTTGTAGGGACGCTAAAGTAGAGGTGCAACCTTTCATATTTTCCATTGATGAAGAGAAGAAACCGCAGGAGTGAAAAAATGCGAAGACACCCCTTTAGGAAACTAGCTGTTTTGGTCAAATGGAAGAAGGCTTCAGATGATTAGCTTAGTGTAAAATTCAAGCCTAAGATGACTACCAAAAACAATAGACAAGACAGTGTATTCAATTGGCTGGGTTAAGTCGAATGGATTTATTTTCAGTCTACCGAATCACTACAAATTCCAAAAATTTGTATGGTGTAATGGTAAAGGCGTGTGTTATTATCTCGGCCCAACTAGGCTCGAATCATTGCTTTGCAAATTTTTAGCCATTTTATTTTCCAACTTTTTCATCATCGTTTTGACCTGAAATAACTTGATAAACACATTAGTGGCATTGTTGTATGGTTGTTATCATCAAAACATCATATGCATGGCTCTTTCATTCTCCCCCTTTTTGATGATGACAACCACATAATTTTATAATATAAAATAATAGCTCCCCCTAAATATATGTTATATAATAAGCTTATTTCCCTTAACTTTATATAAATGCCAATATAAAATATGTGAAGCACATGTTCTTCTCCCTCTTTATCATCAACAAAAAGAATAAGAGCATAGCCATATTATATTTGAAAACTCCCCCTAAATATAATATTCCTCTTAAGAAATGAATCTATATACTTTTCCTATATATATGTACTTTTCTCCCCCTTTTTAAAGGAGATAAGTATCATAGATAAGTAAATAAAAATAAAAAATAATTCAACATAAATGCAAAGAGATGAGTATCTAATAGATATGTCAAGTCTTTACTAAAAACGAAAAGGAAATAGAATTGATTGAGTAAAATCAAAAGAAAAGGAAATCGAACAAGAAAGAAGAGAACATAATATCAGATTCTCACATGCGGAACGATAATATATAACATCTCAAAAAGTCTTTACTAAAAACGAAACCTTTATACACATACATCAATCAGAGAAAACTAACCTATCATGAACATGGACAATTATAACATCATGTCCTCATAAATGCTAATAAATACAAGTCAAGTAATGCAGCAGAAATAAAGTACCGTAGGAAACCATCCAGCTCCTCTCCAACAGCTCCAATGAACCACAGCTAAATCTGAAAATATACTCCAGCTGACTCGGGCATTAAGAAAATAACATCTGGATCGGTCGGTAAACCAGTGTGAGAAAGTCAAACCATACAGATTTACTATATCGTAAAACCCTTCAAAATAAGGGTATATCATAAGACCACGACGCTAATAAATATGGATGGTTTTTTACCTTACGATAACCAAACCATTTCTATTATAAAATTTAGTGATAATATAATAATGTCTTGGGTGTAGAAAATAAATATTAATCATAGCCGAAATGGTTTTATTGATTAAATTCCAGCATAATAGTTGTACAACCAAAATCGATAAGGAAAGTTCGTATAATGGATTTTTCACGAAGATCTCTTCGGGGAAGCAGGATCCAAACTCCATGCACAAGGATCAGAAACTACCTTCCAAGCATCGTATATTTCTAGATAAAATATACCATAAGGTAAACATAAGAGGCTTAGCGTCCGGATATAAACATGAACAACGTGAACCTAATATCAACTCCTACCGGCCAATACCAAGCTGTGACGCCCCACTCTAAGACCCATATTAACAAAGAGTATTACGAGGTAATACCGTCTGCTAATGCGGAGAATAGAGCTGGATAGGAGCGACCATCTATAGCCTTGTCTTAACTATCTATTGAATACGTAGATAAGTGCTATCTATTTTTTTTCTTCTCAAGTGGATCGACGTATCCAATAAATATTTAATACAAAACTATAATGGCTAATGGATCTATCAGAACAAAACATAACAACTTAAATATAAATAACATCACAGAACAGCAGAAATGCATACATATGCATAAGTACAGATACAATCACTAGTACAATCCAAAATGATACATCAAAGTGGTATGACGACCACAACCCAAACATGGGTCAAAAGAATATACATCAGAGTGCCAACAAAAAGGACTACACAAAAAGTTATAACAAAAAGAGCTAGCAGAATAGTCCATGCGGAAGCAGAATAGGCTGAGTCCAAATGTACCTAACCTGAAACACCTCGGTCCGACCCGAGTATAAAATACACGGGTCAGTCTAACTAACATATCAGTTAGAGTGAGACAAGATGATGATATGAGTACAGACAAGATAACAATGCTTCTCAAATGAGAAGTAAACAAATAAAGTCTATATGGATGTCATAAAAGAGAATACATCTCATAGTAACATTAAAATCTCTAAAAGAGATAACTCAAGATCCAATAAACTCAAATAACAAGCCTTATATCATCGGCAACTCAAAATATACAAAGGATATAAATATCCCAAATCAAGCCAAAAAGGCAAACACAAATGCCAATGAAGGCATCACAAGTTTCCACAAGGTAATCACTATGTATCGAGTGGTTCAAAGGACCGACTCCAAATGGCGATACTCTAGGGAAATATAAATATCAATGAAACAAAATATGCACATGCTCAGTACTCTATAAACAAGGATCCACAAGCCCGAAGGCGACAAACCCAAGTATCTCTCGAGCGGTGACGAAGGACCAACTCCAAAAGCGATACTATAGGGCAACAAACCTGAAGGCAAAAAACTCGAAGGAACAAACCCGAAGGCAATAAACCCGAAGGCACAAACCCGAAGGCAACAAACCGTAGTGGCAAAGGTCCGGAGGCCCAGTACTGGACGCCGCTAACTGGCAATATGTGTCACAAACTCTTGGAAAGGAACCCGAAAAGTGTTAACGTGTGTCCCATACCACCCGTTCACGCTAAACGGTTTACTAACCGCTAGAAATTTCACACTCAAAGCAGCAAAAGGTTCATCTCATCGGTAAACTAGACCCGTAGGCCAAAACGATCAAACGAATATATTAGGAATTAACTAAAAAGATAAACGCACGTGTTCATAGCACGCGTTTTATCCAATCATTTAATTATCCTCTCTCTTCGCTCAAAGTGCAAAATTGTGTGTTTTATATAGAAATTAAGTTGAAGAAAACGAGTTTTAGGAACGCTTCGAAATCGCTTTAATTAGAAATTGCCTTTGAAATTCTCTTATTATAGAGTATATAATTTTTATACTTAAAAAAATAATATATAATAATAATTTCAAAAGCCCATTTATTTGAAAAACATTTTTTAAAACACATTATAAACCCCATGTATGAAATCCAGAAAGAATTATCAAGAGAACATTGAAATAACGGAAATTACACTATGTATTATCCGTTTAAAACAAGCTGCGACTCAATATTCGACAACGGGTTTGAACAAGTTAACTGTGTCAAAATGACTTAAAATTCTGCAAGAATGTATTTCAACATTCGTACTTCAATTTGCAAAATGAATGATTCAAATCCGATTTGAAACGAAGTATCTGCGTCGTTTCCAAAATTGTACTAAAACAAGGTTAAATCACTGAATTCCAGCATGTTGCGGGTTCAAGTTTGACAGCAGATATATACAAGTTAACATGGTCGGAATGACCAAAAAATTTGTAGAAATAAAGTTCAACATTTTTACTTTAAATTGCAAAAAAACTTTCTGAGTTCCGATAAGAGACGAAGAAACTGCGACGTCTCAAAGTCGGACTCATGTCAGGAAGTGAATACATAGGAAAAACAAAGGCCAGCGGCTTGTTTAGCCAGTTTGCCCCTATTAAACCCAAAATTTGAGAAAGCGCAAAACATGAAAGTTATAGAGGATATTATAAGCTTTCCAGAACATCAAAATTTACCAAATTTCGATAAGAAATGAAAAGTTTATGACCAAAACAATTTTCAGATCTGAAGTTCACTACGGCTGTCATTTTAGTCTCGGGACAGTGACACTCGAATGAACTTTGACCATGTAAACTTCAAAATTTAACAAAACCCAAAACACAAAATTTATAGTAGACAATCTATTCTTTCAAAAACATCAAGAATCGTCAAATTTGGACATCAAACGAGAAAGATATGCTCAAATTACCAATGACATTTTGCATAGAAAATTACGGTTTTACAGTGCCAGGGTAGCAAGTTTACATCTTCTTCAAACCCAAATTACTCATAGTAAACTGCTTAATCACAAAAAGAAATGAGCATAAAGGTTGTTACTTATAAAAATACCTTCCAACTGAAAAAAACCTCACTCAAGTTTGATCTACCATTTAAACGTTATGGTGATTTTAATATCATGTTTCAACAAAAATATTGCACAGAGCAGAGCTGTGTACATCAGTTTCAAACTCAATTTCGGCCCTCTAAACCATAGAATTTCTTAAAGTGATTAAGAGAAAACTTGTAACTAATAGAAATTTCTTTCAACTGCAAAAATATTGAGCTAATTTGGATAAAATTGCACTAAGATATCACTGTTTTACTGTAGCAATATTTTTACAAACAATTTTCAGCAAACTACAACCAGACAATCATTCAAATTCAAGCAACCAATTCACAACCAATTTGAAAGAAATTCAATCAACAAACCATCCAATTAAATTCAAATATCAACTAAAAATTATTCTCATAGATTAAAGGTAGTAGTATGAGTGATTAACTCACTTTTTACTCCAATTTGACAAAGATGCAATGCCTAGATCAACATATGTGCACTCATCTTCTTCTACAACTCCTATGCTATACATGCCACAAGAATCACCCAAAAGCCCTCTCATCCAAAAATTTCAGAAATTAGAAATCAAATAAATCTGAAATTAAATGCTAGATTCGGATAGAGAAGAGGATTTGGAGACTTACCCATATCATCTTTTACTTTCTAGATATTTTTCTTGATTTCTAGTGATTTTCCAAGGAGCTAGGTTTATGAGTTTTTTTAGTTTTGAGAAACCTAGTTTTTACTTTATGCCTAGTTAAAATGAATGTACCATTCATTTTCCAATACAAAGGAGATAAGAATTCTCCTTTATTTTCACAAATGGGATAAATTTTATTAAGCTCAGACACAAGTTTTAATAAAAAGAATTAAAACTCTATGTCACCTCTTTACTTAGTCTAATAAAAAGATTAGATCGTTTTTTTTCGATTAGATTATCCTCTTTTCCTAATTAACCACTAGTTTAATTAAAATCACATTTTAATTTATTAACAGGTAATCACAAAACTGCGGGTTGTTACAGACTCCCCCCTTAAGAAAATTGTGTACCCGAAATTTCTATAATGGAAGTTATCTATAACATCTATTTCATCACAACAAGATTCAAATCAAAAGATAGGATCATAGATATTCACCCTCAACAGATGATGAAAGGATCAGGACAAGTTTGCTCGGCAAATCCTATGGTTTCCCAAGTACAATACTTAGGGTTGGCGGACCATAGAATTTCATAAGCGGAACATTCTTATTTCGAAGGTGTTTAATCTTCGAAACAACTACACGAATAGAATTCGGCACAATACACAAGTCGGTGAGGCTCGTGATCATGCAACATAAGAGAATTAACAATCGAGATTAAATCTCGAAAATACAACAAAATTGGGTTACCTAGAGCATATCATGAATACCCAAAACTGAACAGAAAACGATGCATGAAAGCAATCGAACCAAGGCATTTAGTAGTAGTAGATGGTCCTATATAACTAGGAGCCAACTTTCTGAATATACTGAAACGCACTTAACTCCTTTAAAGGAGTAACAAAAATAAGCACAATCATCAAAAGAGGATTCAATAAAAGATAGGTGGTATTTCAAGCTACCACCATAACACATGACTGCATGAATGCAAGTCATCACAAGAATCGCACTAAGGCAAGACACACAAGAATGGATTACAAGAAATTTTCTCAAAAATTTATTATAAGAGTCTTCACTCAAATCTATTTTCTTTATACACAAAACTCAAACTTCAATACTTCATAATTTTTAAAGTCTCTTACTTAAATTTTCAATTCAATCATCTTTACTTTAAATTTAAAGTAAATTAAATTAGAGTTGTTCCATACTCTAATTATAAAAATAAATATACTACAATAAGTATTTTTTTCCCACTAAATTTATCAAATTTTAAACCATTTTACTTTATGATTTAAAAGGAAACTTATTAGAACCTTCATCGATGGCTCTAAATATTCACTAATTAAATTTTCTCAAAAAATTTCCAAGTGTTTAATTTTTTGAAAGATTCGACAGAGTCTCCTTTGCATGGAGAGCCCTTTACAATTTCATAAATATGAATTATAGATATACATCGACCAAAAGGTCGGAACACAATATATATATATATATATATATATATATATATAATTCTTAACACATAAACACTTAGCAATTCATACCTTTCATTTTAACGTTTAAAATGCTAGCATGCTTACTTTTATACTTACTATTTTGCTAATTAATCATTCAAATATCCTCTTGCACATGCACTTAACTTATTGAAACATATTAGCATGCACTTATAAACATATGAAGCATTAAAATCATAGTTTAAATAAAACAACTCCAAACTTCAAAATTTTCATATTCAGGCCTGCTACAAAGACTCAGGCTTTTGACACAGTAAAACTCATTAACAAAGAGTATTACTGGATAATACTCTCTGCTAATGTAGAGAATAAGGCTGGATAGGAGCGACCATTTATAACCTTGTCTTAAATATCTATTGAATACATCGACAAATGCCATATATTTTTTTCTATCTCAAGTGGATCGACATATCCAATAAATACTTAATACAAAGCCATAGGTGGCTATAGGATCTATCAGAACAAAATACAACAACTCGAATGCAAAACACATCACAGAACAGTAGATCATCACATACATATACACATATACAGATACATCACGGAGTATATAAAATGATACATGTCAAGTGGTATAGCAACCACAATATACAGGCGATTCAAAAGAATATACATATCAGAGTTACAACCAAAAAGGACTGCACAAAAAGCTATAACAAAAGAAGCTGGCAGAATAGTCCATCCAGAAGCAGAATAGGCTAAGTCCAAATGTACCTAACCTGAAACACCTCGGTCTGACCCGAGTATAAAATACACTGGTCAGTCTAGCTAAACAAATCAGTTTACAAGAATAAGCGATAATATGAGCATAAGGATAATGTGATAATATTCTCGAGTGAGAAGGGACAACTAAAGTGTATGATTACATCAAGTGATAGTATGGTATCACTACATAAACATATAATCTCAAAAGAGATAAAATAACCCATAAATGCTAAAAGTAGCGAGCCTCATATCATCGGCATTCATAAAACATCAAATATGGTTTAGGGGAAAACCTAAATCTGCCATCTTGGCAAACCCAAAACATGCATAAAGAGATCTCATCTCAAACATGCCACAAGACAAATATATCTCCAAAGAGGAGAATAAAATCTCAAGTAAACGCCAAAAGGAAAATCTCATATAACGCTAGTGTAGGCAATTCAAATCTCGAAAATAGAACTTCCAAGAGTTCAAATTCCCAAAAGGTAATCGCCACAAATATATATTGAATGGTTCAAAGGACTATTTCCGGAAAGGAGAGATACACTAGGGAAAATAGTCAAAGAAACCATCTCAAAAGTGTTTGCACGTGCATGTGACCGAAGCCTTGCCAAGTACTGTTAACTCGAATAGGTACCTCGCCCGAAGGCAAAACGTCACAATGACAAATACGCCGCAATGGCAATACACCGCAATGGCAAATACGCCGCAATGGCAAAATTCTCGAAGACAAATACGCTGCAATGGCAAAATACGCCGCAATGGAAAACGCCACAATGGAAATGACCTGAAGGTCCAGTACTGGCACGCCGCAATGGCAAATGTGTCACAAACTCTTGAATAGTAACCCGAATAGTGTTAACATGTGTCCCATACCAACATTCGCACTAAACGGTTTACTAATCGCCAGTAAATTTCACACTCAAAGCAGTGAAAAGTTTACCTCATCTCATCGGTAAACTCGACCCGAAGGTCAAAACGATCAAACGGACAAGTCAGGAATTAACCGATAAGATAAACGCACGTGTCCCATACCACGTGTTTTACCAAACCATTTAATTCTCCTTCTCATTCGCTCGAATAGTGCAAAAATGTGTATTTTATATATAAAATAATTTATTTGAGAAAACAAGCTTTTAAAACCATTTTCCGAAATCAATTTTGAAGACGATATTTGAAAATTACCTTATCATAAAGAATAAATAGATTTTATAGCTTAAAATAATTTAAAAATATTATATAATAATTCTTTTAAATGCTAATTTATTTTAAAAATTATTTCAAAATTGTTTGGAAAAATCTGTGCTCGTAATCAAAGAAATCACTCAAAACTATCATTCAAATTCAATTCAAATTCAATTCAAATTTGAATTTCAAATTCATCAATACTTAGCTAGCCTATCGATAGGCATCACAGCCCTCAAAACATTTCTGAAATGTCACAAAACATGAAGTAAAAGTCAAAAATCGGATGGAAAATGAACATAAAAACACTTGGACAAAATAATACCCAGGTCTGAAATCTTCTCTGGGTTCAACTTCCAGGCATAAAACATAGCACCAAACTGTATCGGATTGAGCTCAAATTTGGTAGGCATATAGTAGAAAATTTTATCTTTCAAACAAAAATAGAATCAAAAGATTCTGACTAGAAATGAAAAAGTTACACTATCTCAAACATGGACACAGGCCATGTTTGCAAAAGTTCAAAAACAAATATGCCCAGGCCTGAAAACCATCTTGGGTTCGAATTCCAGGCATGAAACAGAGGATCAAATTACCTCGGATTGAGCTGAAAATCGTTATGCCTATAATAGAAAATTTCAGCTTTCAAACAAAAAAAGAATGATGCAATTTGGATAAAGTATGAGAAAGTTATGATGTATCAAAATTGAACCCAGGGAGTGTTTTCACTGTAAAAATCAAGGCAAAGAAATGCTCCGGATCAAAGTTCGGTAGCATATTTCTATAAGATATATAGGTCAAAAAACCTGATGTAAACTTGCTGCCCTGTCACTATAATACCGTAATTTTTTATGCTAAATGTCATTGGTAATTTGAGCATATCTTTCTCGTTTGATGTCCAAATTTGACGATTCTTGATGTTCTGGAAAGCATAGATTGTCTACTCGATAAGTATCTCTAGATATGGAGTTGGTAACATCCAGACATGGGTCATTAACCTCAGGTTGTGCATCCTACTATGTCTTTAACCATTTCCGATGTTGAGGTTATGTTCGGCATCTTTCACACGAGTCTTCATCACTCGAACAGAATACGAATCCCAAATGGATTCCCACATCTCTAACAGATCTCAAAACCACACAAGGATCTCTCAACGGATCTCGAAATCACACATGGATTCCCATATCTCAATAGATCTTGGAATCACACATGGATTCCCACATCCTGAATAGATCATGAATAACTACATGTGTTCGAGCATATTCAGCAAACCTCGAATCTCTTCATAGATTCCAACATCTCGAACATCTCCACTTCTAAGAGATAGAATACGTATCTCAGCCTTGAAGTGGTTTTCGATAAGTAGAATACTTACCGATCACGGTCTCCCCAAGACGGAACCGAATTTGGACATTCAATAATAACGAGAATAATTGCATATGGGAACTAAGTCTCATATACTATCCATAAGTAAGTAACGCATAAAGCACGATCAAGGTACACAAGCACAATCAAGTCATATAAACGACTTCTAATCTCCTTTTTAATTAAGCTTTCTTTATTAATTAATATCCTCTTTTATTAGTAAAACTCATTTTTTTACTCAATAAACTCTTTCTATGAATGAAACTCCATTTGTAAATAAACTTCACTATTTAATTTAAAACATCACTATTTATTTTCAATATATTTTGATACTCTCAAAAATATTCATATACTTACTCAAATGATATAAGTATATTCACAAACCATTAATAGGATTTATTACTTTAAACCTTTGCCTTTCCTATCTTTTTCCAAAAGGTTCTTACTTATAATTTTCTCTGAAATATCCATTTTTAGGACCTAAGTACTTTTACAAATCCATTCAAAAGGTTTAAGATTAATGCCACTTAAAACATTGTCACTACAGCCCAAAACCATTTTGCTTTTACTTATCTTTAAACCATTCTTTTAAAGATCTATTTACATTCCAAAGTGTAACTAAAAAGGGTTAAAGGGGAATGTTATTAACACATTACCACAACAAACCCAAAACCAATCTATACTTGTTATCCTCTTTAAAATTCCATTATTAAAGATCTACGTATTTTCCAAAACTCATTTAACAATATTTTAACACTTTAAAATATTATCCAAGGGTTTAAAAACAAATGTTACTTAAACATTGTTTATGAAAAACCCCAAACCCCTCTCTTAACCATTATCTTTAAAACTCCATTTAAAGATCGAATTACTTTTCAAAAGTATAGTTAATGGGTTTAAACAAATGTTGCACAAACATTGTTACTATAAACCCAAAATCGCTTTTGTGCTTGCCATTTACTTTAAAGCATCCATTTAAAGTTCTAAGTATAGCCTTGCATATTAAACAAGGTTATATACCTTTTGAATCAATTCATAAAACAATTCATTATAACATAAGTGTTATAATCACAAAACTCATTTTTAAATCAATTCATAAAACAATAACATAAGTGTTACAATCTAAAAACTCCTTTTAAATCAATTTAAAAAATAACTTCCTTTTTAAGCTTTTAAATATACTAGAATACCTTTAAAAAGATACACGCGCACTAATTTATTTGTAAAACTAACATATTTAATAAAATACTATAAACCATTTGTAAAATACTATAATATAAAATCATTTTAAAAATCTTTATTAAAATCTTTAATAACTTTTAAAACCATATATATACTAAAAATATACTTTTAAAATACTTATACTGTTTAAAACCTTTTATTTAAAACACCACTTTAAAACCAGTTTTATAATTTAAAACCATCACATTGTAAATCCATAAATGATTTTCAACAACATATCCAAACCTTGTTATTTTCCCATAATAAGTATGCTAATAGTACTTATTAATCAATACAAAGAAGCCCTAGGATGCTTTCTAAAGTTAACTTTAAAATTGCAAATCATAGCGATTTCAAAGTGCATCCATCACAGCCTTTTCACTTCTAACATTTATAACTTCCATTTCAATTTCCCAGAAATGTCTAAAACAATCCTGTTTATGTCAAATACACCAAAATGTGTGTTCCCAATGTGCGAGTGTGTGTCCACAATATACACATTTTATCCAATTTAACCTATGTCAAATATCAGAGATTTCAAAGCACGATTATAATGAATATATCGTTTCTAACATTGGTAATGTACTATAACTTTTCACAAAGCAATATCAAACATGTAAACAAGTAGTCTAGACCACGATACATGTTATAGATGATCAAACAGAGATTATACTCCAAAATACTGTTGTTACTTGTTTTACAAAACAAGGCAGGGTCCAAAAGTAAAAATATGCATTGTTCGTTATACAGTTTATATTTTTAATACCACAACAATTATGTATACAATTTTTGTACAATCAACTAGTGAATAAAACTCCCCAAACTCTAGTTAACGCTTTCGCATTTTTTGAATAATCCAAAATCAAACGCCGTTTGATTTTGATTAAAATTCCTACTAGCTCCAAAGTTGACAAATCCAACTCTAAACCGTAGATATCATCGCTACGAGTCCAATCAAACTGACCGTGTCTAAATGCAACCTCGTATGAACAAAATATGGAGATTACAACTCAAGAATGAGGCATGCTCACTGGCCTTCCTAGCTAATTTACGCTATTCCGGAGTCAATGGAACTAGTATCGGGACCTAATTCCATTATACACAGAAGTTAGCTTCAAATTATATTATAATTCCTAAAATCAATTGCTATGCGTTTCAAGCTCGCACGACCACACAGTACGTCTGATCATCGCGAAACTCGACGGCGTATAACAATTCATCATTCAGGATCCAATGATACTAGTTTCGTTAAAATCTGATATAGTGCTCTAGAATGATAATTTCACACGTTAATTAAAATAAACTAGTGCGAACCCGTGCTTCGCACATGGACATGGCAAAAATATTTTTGCTGTAGTAAAATTTTAAATTATTTTGTAAAATAATCAAAATATATACAGGAAAGAATTAGAAACATAGAGGTTAGAATTATTAAAAACTTAAATAGACTACATAAAGAAATATCGGTCATTGCATAAACAAACTTTGAAAAGAAAATTCATTTAAGATCATAATTTTGCAATCATATAAAAAGAAAGAATATGGATGTATAAGGTCAATCTATTTACTGCCCATGAATTCAGAATATCATTAAAATCTTTTATTACTCTAAATGATACAATTCCCATTGGTCCATCATACTTAACTTTCAGTTTGATCCCACCATCTTAGCTAAATGCTTCTCTGCTTCCTATACCAAGAAGAAAAAATTGAAATTGGCAGAGAATAAGAATAAACAAAGCTTGAAATATCACTAAAGTATGGTTTTATTAATTTAAATAACAATTCATCATTAAGGTTGCATCAACTACCTTTTTTAGAGTATGTATCCAGACTAAGCAAATATATTGTTAACTACTATGGTTCTATTGCTGGTCCTTACAGGTCCTGCGCAAAGTAAGCAAAGCTAGCTGCACAAAAAAGGCATCTTTCTTTTTTACATTATAATCAGAAAAGAAATAAGTACGCGTTGGTCAAATATAGAAGTGATCTAACATTTTTCGTTCAACAACTTGGATATGAAAAAAACGCACCATGAACCACTAGTACGCAAATAGAGTAATTTACATAACCAATAATTATTCTATAATGAGAATCTAGCTTGAAAATTTTATCGATTCGTGTATCTGTTGATAGTAACATAACATTGATGCTATGTAAATGAACCTAAAGGTTGCATTCAATATATATGAGTGAGTAGTTAATAGTAAGTTTCAATTAGTTAAATTTTCTTTGCAACAGGCAGCACACCCTACATTTATACAATTTGGTTTATGATAATCTTATTTCACATAGGTATATACAAAATACATGGACAAATTAGAAGCTGGCATTTCCACTTTCATACTACCATCGACATCTCTACTCAGCTGGTGCATAGAAAATAATATCTATGATTTCAGCAGATTTAATGACTTGCAGCACCATGAGTCAGTGAATCGTCACCGTTAACTACATGTTCAAACTTTATTCTTTCTTTAAATCTCAAACACACATTAACTCAAACCCCTTGCCAATACAAAATCAACTCCCTTATTATCTGAAACATTTTGCACACGCTCAGAATTTCCAACCTAAGCCGTATATATAGTATCAACAACACAATGATCACTTGACCTACACCCACATCCACATCCAAACTAAGCTTCATAACCAATTGTACATAATGCCCTATCATTTCCCAAAGTAGCCGTATATATAGTATCAATTGTTCATGCTTTTATATCCTCTTGTATAAGATCTGAATATGGGGTAACCACCACTAATGGAACCATAACCCAAGCATTTACATCACCATATTTCTGGAGCAACAACTTGCTATCATCCATTCTCTCCATATCCAATTCATTCTAAGCCTCCTTTAACACTTTTTGGTCATCAATTATACCCAATATTTCAAATTTATTTCAAAAAGCAAAATTAAGCTCACAGATAACCACACTTTTAGTGGTGTGTTTAGCATCAAGTGAAAAACTTCCTTCATTATTTTCTTTTTCAATACCATTTCTCATATTACTCTCATCGTTTGTGGCTAAAGGCTCTGTTTTTGAGATATACTGCTCATTTGATTTTGTAATTTTAGTTGAATGTATAACAATTTTTGTATAACCATTTACTGTACATCTTTCCTTACATGATGTGCTACCCAATATATCACCATCCAGATCATTGTCATACAAACAACTCCTTATCACATAATTTGTTAGATCAGGATCACATAACATAACGTCAGAAGAGAAACATCCATTGTTCTTTATTAACAAAAAGCCAAACATCGTCTTAAACCATTTGTGATATTGAATCTCCTCTTTCTGTTGTACTTCTGTTCAAACCTCTATCATATTTCATTGCATCTCATTATGAGTGATGATCAGAATATTTGAGATGAAATTAGCATCTCTTTCCAAATTAAATGTTTTATGGCATTTAACAACCGACTGGATAAACCAATTTACTTGATCAAGCAATATGGTATTTAAAAGATAGAAAGCTGAATCAATTGAAGTTACCTCTTTATTGAGATAACATTGCCTCCTTTAGGGTTTATATGTCCATTTCCTATAAATTTTGAATAAAGAGCATCATGAATTAGGATGCATACAACTGCAACTAATTTTCATTAGTAAACCATAAATGTTTTATAATCAGTGAATAATAACATATAATTAACCAATTCAAATGACCTACACTATATAGCCAAAATTGGTACAAAAGAAAATTAAGCTAAGAAATACAAATAGATGTAGAAATCATACGCAACTATCAACCCCTAAAGTTAGGAGTGGATTGAATTTTTTTTAGTGAATTACATTAAGTGATATAAAAAAGGGGATTGGTTCTGAATCTTATGCCACATTTTGCAAAAAGGCACTATTAGTTCAACAAAAAATCAGTTTGTAAGCATAAAATGAAGCTTTAAATATGTAAGCTATGATTTTTGCATAACCGTGGTTATCAAATATCCATTACTGTAAAAAATACGAATGATACACTCTTGTTCAAGTTTAAAGTTATAATTTTCGAATCGAAGATACCCCGTCATTCTAAGTTCCCTTAGGATATGTTTTTTAATAGCTAAAGGAACATAACATAATTTTCCGAATTATAAAAATAAAATCAAAGAATTGTAGAACGTTATCGTTATTTCTTACCATTTATCTAAACCTTTCCCCACCACTCAGATTTTGAAATTTATCTAGCACAAACAGTTAGCCTTGGCTCCAAATAACATATGCACATTAAAGGAAAATTACCAATAGAAATGGTTTGGATATCAATTGCAAAAGATTCACCTTGATAGACTCCATTGCACACAACCCATTTTTAGTAACATTTTGTTCGTTGGCAATAAAGGAGATGGTGTTCAATGGTTCCTGAAATAAAAAAAATGCAGTAACACAAAAATAATTCATAATATATTAAGGAATACCTCGGTTCACAGGTTATTAAAAGTAAATATTACTCTTACATTTATATCGACATCGGAGTAACAAAGTAGAAATTAGAAAAACCATAACAACCCAAACGAAAGCAAATTTACATCAGATCTCACGCAACACCTTCTCCATGCATTTAATCTTCGAGATGTATTTAGGAGATTGATTAGAAGAAAGCAGAAAATCGATTTGTTGGTCCAACAAATAGAAATGAAAGTGTGGTATGTGATTTTTTGGGAGAGAGTAACTAGCATAAGGCTTACATTAACCCAGAGAAACAATGTTGTTTATGCGGGCGAAACGGTGGACAAAAAGGAAAATTTGGGAACAATAAGAGAGAAGGATCGAGGCTTAGGAGGATAAGGAAGGTTGGAAGCTAGGCATGAAATTGGAAGAAATAGAAAACGTCACCGTTCATTTCACAAAATACTCAGGGGACTTCTGCGTGCTTGAAATGTAACTCAGTAATAATATAATAGTATAGATTATTATTAAAAACCAATTTAATCACTTTTAATTCCAAATTAAAAGCTTTCCATTATCATTCTGATTTAAACATAATTTAAATAAGCTTTCAAAATCATTTTTATTCACATTAAATCCAAGATTCAAATATTTATACAATTCCAATATTTAATTACAAACCATTCGAAAACCAGGTCTTTACATTCTTCCCCCTTAAAAGAATTTCGCCCTCGAATTTCCAACACAAGCAACATTGCAACAATCACACATTGATACCTAACGGGATTGCCATCACTAGCAACCATGGAAACAATCACATAACAATACTATATTGTACTATGATTACTAGCAACCAAAACTCGTGGTTTGCCCATGTTCAGAAACCTTCTCATCGTACAAGGATGACAAACAATCCACTAAGCGTTACCTTATGCTCAACAGCCTCAGGTTATTACTCAGTCGATTACTCATGCTACCTCAAGCAATTTGAAGAGTCATCCTCCAAACTCTCCACAAGACAACACATATAACATACAAATATATTAAAGCATGTACGATATACATATACCATCTGTACACAATATCAAATTCAATCACTTACTCGATCACATAAATCTCACTTCTGAACTAGTATATCTCACTTGACCTTTCTAGTGTGGACTCCGATCTGATTCCTTGACTAGAAACCTCCATTTCTTTACATAGCCATATACTATGATAGAAAACTTCAGGATCGTATCAAAAATCTATATCAAGTGTTCACCATCGAGAATCGAGTGAAAAACCCTAATTCGGACCGGTGTGCATCACCTCGAAATCCATGTGCTCGAATCCTAGGTCAAGAACTGTTATGCAAATAAAATGATCTATGTACAGCTTACGTACTCTATTCAATTGGTTCCTTAACTACACCATTTTCTTTCCATTTTAATTCATATTCAATTACCACTTAGTATTTCTCATGTAATACTAAAATCACTTATGAATTATTTCATTAAATAACACTTCAAGTTATTAAGCATTTTATAACTTAAGTTTTTATTTGTACAATACTCCACTATATTCTCAGAGTATATACAAGAATATCCAGTTCATTTTACTCAACATGAATATTCAATCAATTTAAAAGTTGTTTAAATTCTACTATCTTTTCAAATCAAGCGTTATATAAACTTAACTTTTATAAAGACTTGATTTCAAATTCTATCATCTACTAAGTTCAAGTGTTATATAAATTCAACTTTATATTCTTACAAAACACTTAGCTTCAATTTCTTATACAAATTAAGAAGTTTCGATTTTCCAAAATCATAAATCCCATTTCATTTCAACAAATGAAAATTACTGATCAACGGATCAAACAAGATGCACAACCAAACTTACCTTAATGCATAGGATACATGCGTCCATAAAATATCTTAACTAAAAACTCAATAACTAAACACTCAATCTTATTTCAAATTATTTTGAAACATATATACTTATAACTTTTGTACACCAAATCATACTTCCGATATTTAAATCAAAATCTGTTTTAGCATAACAACTCCGTAGAGAATTGCTACTGTAGCATCTCCCACTTTGAAACTCAAAAATAAACGTCGACGATGCTGCAGTCATCATCAGAATTATTTTCCAATGATAGAAGTGATTTTAGTACATCCAACCCATGCCTTTCGGACTTAACCAAAATTATTTCCAAAACAGTATCGAATACTTCGTAAATATTACTAAGTACCATTATATCAATTCCTTAAACCAATTCCTAAATATTTACTTCCAAATAATACTAGTATTATTTTCCAAAATCTTAGAAAACTAATTTTTTAGAACACCGAGATTTAAATTCTTAATTCTCGATTCAAATCCTTTTCCAATTTATAAACTATATTTATAAACAATATTCATATAACTCGTTTTCTTATATAAAACTAGTACACAAGTGTTTACCTTGTTTAGATTATAATAAACAACTTTTGTTAAAATCAAATTTTAACCCAACATTATCATCGAACGCCTTATCATCGAACTGTGAAACTAATTCACAAGGTGTTCGTTCCAATGATCCCACAAGTTATTATCTACCAAACCCATGCAGTGAAAAGGTAAAACTGGTCGAACACAACAAATCAAATAAAAAATGGAAATAATCGAATATTCTCATTTCCTAACAAACAAATACATCATAAATAACTATATCGGTTTATGAAAATTATTCTTTTATATATAAAATATAATCCCAGGTAAAAATTATTTCGTTTCCCAATTTCGAAAACAATACTGTGTCGGTTTGTCTTGTCCAAGTGTCTAGAGATCCCTATCAATAACACTAGCAGCATATATTGATCAGAATCCATAAGCCACTTTATAAACCAATAACATTTTTATACCCACCAAATACACACTCTCGTGTATACACACTCAACTCATAATAAGGCATTCCATTACCTTATCTCTTAATGAGTTATACCTACCAAAGATAAGGTTCTCACTTTACCTTCAGCTCTGATACCATCTGTAATGATCCGCCTTTTTTATTTCCGAATATCAACACTAGTGCATCCACGATATTCACGTGTCGAGCACCTAAGTGCCGAAAAGACGAATTGTTAGGTTAAAATAAAAAGAAAAGGAAATAGGACAAGAAAGAAGAGAACATAATATCAGAATCTCACATGTGGAACGATAGTGTATAATATCTCAAAAGGTCTTTACCCAAAAGAAAACCTTTATATACATATATCAATCAGAGAAAACTAACCTATCATCAAGCAGGACACTTATAACATCCTGTCCTCACAAATGCAGATAGATACAAGTCAAGTAATGCAGCAAAAATAAAGTACGATAGGAAATCATCCGGCTCCTTTCTAAGAGCTCTAATGAACCACAGCTAAATCTTGAAACATACTCGAGCTGACCCGAGCATTAAGAAAATAGCACCCAGATCAGTCTGGTAAACCAGCATGAGAAACTCAAACCATATAGATTTATGATATCTAAAAACCCTTCAAAATAAGGGTATTTCATAAGACCACACAGCCAATAAACACGGATGGGTTTCTACCTTACGATAACCAAACTATTTCTATTATAAAATCCAGTGATAATATAATAATGTCTTGGGTATAGAATATAAATATTAATCATAGCCAAATTGGTTACATTTATTACGTTCTGGCATAATGGAATTACAACCAAAATCGATAAGGAAAGTTCGCATAATGGATTTTCCACGGAGATCGGGAAGTCGAATTCGAACTCCATGCACAAGGTTAGAAACTACCTTCCATGTGTCATATATTTTTTGATAAAATAAAACATAAGGTAAACACAAGCGTCCTAGCGTCCGAACATAAACATGAATAACATGAACCAAATATCATCAACTCCTATCGGAAAACAATCGATAAGTATCTCTAGATATAGAGTTGATAACATCCTAGCATGGGTCGTTAAACTTAGGTTGTGCATCCTACTCTGTCTTTAACCATTTCCCATGTCGACGTTACGTTCAACATCTCTCGCACGAGTCTTCATCACTCGAGCGGAACACGAATCCCTGATGGATTCTCACATCTCTAATAGATCTCGGAACCATACAAGGATCCCTCAACAGATCTCAAAATCACGCATGGATTCCCATATCTCAATAGATATCAGAATCTTAACGACCCAGAATTTCAGTCATTCGAATTTGGATATTTAATTGATTTTAAATATTGACAAGTTAATTATATAAGTTAAATAACTAATATTTCAAATGTAGCGATTTATTTGATAATTAAATTGTTAAATTTGATATTTGAAATTGTTTAAGTAATTGAATCTTGAATTTAATGTGAACCAAAATGATTTCGAAAGTTGATTTCAAATCTATTCGAATAAAAAGGAAGATAGTAAACTTTTAAATTGGATTTAAAAGTGATTAAACTGATTTTAGAAAATACTTGTTTTAATTAACATGTAAAAAAATAGTTTTTTGGGGCACTGTCTTGGATTTCGACAAAACCAGTTTCATTGGATCTGTAATAATGAATTATTATATGATGTCGAATTTTTTAACGATTGGACGATCGTTTGGTCGTGCGAGTTCGAAACACATATAATTTAATTAGCGGAATTTTAATTAATATAATACGATTTTGAAGAGCTACCCTATGTATATGATGGAATTGGCTCCCGATATATTCCATTGTGTTCGGAATAGAGGTATAACCTATAGAACGCTAGGCGGGACGCTTTGTTTGGAGTTCGAAATTTTTAAGTGTGAATGGTGCTTGATTTGAAACTTTCATATAAAAGGCCATCAACTTTCCTTAATTTTCTAAAACCCTAGTTTCTAATTTTCAGCCGCCATTTCCATTAACCAAATCCAATGGCCTTAGTTCATTGGAGCCTTTAGAGGTCAAATTGGCCTTCGAATTCAACTAACCAATTGTAGAGCACAGCGATATGAGCTGGTTCAATGGCCGGATCGTCGAATCGTCGCTCGATGTGGCCGAAATTGTGTCGCGTTTGCGAGAAGCTCATGCTCGTTTTGGCTTTGATCGTGCGGCATGTTACATGCAGGTGGAGGTGGCTGGTGGCGCAGGAGGGCGGCATGAGAGGGCTTTGGTCAGCGGTGGTCGTGGGTCAGGCACGATGATCGATCGTTCGCAAAATAAATAAATAAATAAAAAAGAAACGAGCTTCAGCCTAGAGCATGCAAACGAGAGGGAAGAAAGGAGAAAGGTTTAAAGTTTTTAAATTTATTTAATTTAAGTTAACTTATTTTAATTATCTCAAACGTTAATTAATTTATAACTTGTTCATACTAGGTCAGTTTTGAGCGCGACAAGTTGCGTTGCGTTCATATTAGCGAGCACTGCGCTATGGAGTTGGATTGGATGAGCTAATAGGAATTTTGAGTTAAACTGAACGACCGTTCAATTTTAATTCAAACCAGAGCGCTTAGGCTTTATGGAATTTTTATGAGTATACTCACCACTCTTGCCTGCTTATATTTTTATATAAGCGGGAATAATTTTAGTTATGTCATTTTGCTTGTTTGGATGATTTACTATATTTATAGTCGGTTTGGATACATATTCCCATCTACTGGAGCAGATGAAACCCTATTACATTCCCGTGTAAGAGTGGATGACTCTTTGTATACGAATCCTGCCTCGAAGTAGTTGATTTATATTTTTATGATTTTTTACCTGTATGTGATGGGGGACAGGTTGGAGGGATCCAAGAGGATTCCTCACCACTATTGATTTACTTTTCATATATATGGTGATATATGATGTGTTGGATGCCATATTTTGATTGTGATATGATCTGACTTATTTAGTGTGTTAGTAGCACTAGGCCTTATTATTGGTATTTTGAAATACTAAAAAATGATGATTTTGATTTAAAAAGTACTTCGAAGTAATTTTGAAAGTATAAATAATGTTTTAATAATTTTTGAATTATTAAAAGAAAGGAATTTATTTAAAACAATTATAAAAGTATGTTTTTTTGTATTTTCGAGTTACTATTTTGTAAAGTGTTTTAAATAGAGATTCTAGAATAATTTATATAAAGGATTTATAAAAGTATATTTTATAAATAAAGTAATGGATTTTGAATGATGTTTTATAAATATTAAATGGATTCAAAATCAATATTCTGTAAATGGATTTTCTAAATAAATTAGATTATTAAAGAAAAGGGATTTATAAATGGATTTTATAAATAAATGAGATTTAGAAAAGAATAGATTATAAAAGGAATTTTATAAATAAAGGAATTTTATAAGTAGAAGTTTTATAAAATAGAAATGAGATTTATAAACATTGTTTTATAAATGTGAAATTGGTATATTTTTTATTAGTAAAACAAGGATTTTTATAAAGGGAACATATTTATGTTTTAAAGTGAATAATCCTTTAAAGGAATGTTTTAGAAGCGATATTTTAAAATAGAATTTAATAGTTGAAAATGATTTAAAATATGATAAGTATCGAAAACATAGATTTCAACATTCATTGTTGTAATAGACATTTTCGAGGAAGTAAGGAAGGCATGGACTATAACACTATTGTTAAAGTAAATGATTTTCGAAAGGAAATGTTTTATATAGTATACGATATATATATATGTATGTATATAATTAATCAAATCCCTATACTGGTGTTTTAGGTTGTCATAACGATGTTTTTTGCACCATTCGTTTTGACCCAAATAAAGTGCATTTTGAAGAATACTTTCCTTAAGATTTGTATATATACACTTATTTTAGTTTAAGTATATAGAAATATTTTCTAAGCGTTGAAAATGAAATTATTTATGAATATGCTTATATCGTTAATATAAGTAAATGGAAATGTTTTCCATTATCAAATTTGAAATGGTTTTGTGAATATATCATTTTTAAAGATAATTTGAAGTAAATATTTGAAAAGTGATTTAATTAATAAAAGATTAATTAAACGGGCCCAGTGACTGTTATGTGCTAGATTTTGTTTTTGCTTTGATAGTTAAAGAATCGACTATCAAATTTGGCCTCTTTATCATTATTGATACGGAGAGACCGGGATCAAATTTATCCGAAAACCACTTCGGACCAACGTATATGTATTCGAATGTACAGGTATTGGAAGGCATTGATATTTGGGATTTTTTCATAATGAAGGACTTCTTGTTGATCATTTGGGGATAAACTCCCAATATACATATAGTAGCAGTAGTCTCTTCGTTATGAAATATCCAATGCAAGGACTAATCGCTACTGATTCTAGGGGTGATTCCCGACGGGATGTGGTAGGAGAAGTGCTTTCGGTTTGTCCAGTTCCTGGACAACTTGTATGGACGAATGTCTGACGTTGAATTTATAATTAAATTGATTGATCTCTATGAATGTATCATCTGTTTGGTGGCGGAGAAGGCAACTTCTCCTAGCTTAACAACCTTCCCTGAGACGTACGAGCTCAGGAGTTATATGTTTGTAGAAATCAATTGTGTGATTATGGAATGGCAATGTGGCATTCAAAGAGGAAAGATGATGTTCTATGTGAAAGGTAATCGTGGTCTTAGGCCTCACAACCGAAAATTACCGAGACAGGGTAGATGCGGCAATGCTATGTGATTTGCAACCACTAGGATATGATCATCCCCTTCTTGAAATATTTTTTCCCACTATGATGTTTGGGTTTTAAATTATTGTGGTGTATGCGAAGAGGGCCCTCAGATAGGTCGGTAACAACTAGGGTGATGACATATTCGGTGCTATCTAGAAAGAGGTAGGCCAGTCTTGTGTTGGTAGACGTGCAGATGTTCTATAGCCTCGGTACATTTCTCTAGAGATGTACTGCCAAAAGGTAGTCCCTTCACCTAGATCATTTGTATGGAAATCCAATATCCACTACGTGCCTGCCATTTTGTTTGTAGAACCCACTTTGTGGCTAGTATGCTGGAATTTAATCAATGTAACAATTGCGACTATGATTAATATTGTTTGTATACTTGACACTAGTTGTAACGACCCGTAAATATATCGCTTTAAGTAAATGATCGTTTAGCTTTATCGATAATACAAATAATTTTGTGAATAATTATTTATATTAATTTATATGATTTTATAAATAAAATGTGACCATTTCAATTAGTTAATAATAATAAGAAAATTTATTTCAAAATTTGTTTACAAAATACGCATATTAATTTAAAAGAGAAAATATGACCGAAATCAGAATCGGGATTTATAACGATATAACTTGTGGAAGTTATGCAATGTTGTAGAGATATGTTACATACACATATACACTTACATATGCATGCATATAACATGTACATAAACATACATATATGAAAATAATTAAGTATAAGAAAATAATATAAAATATATAAGATATTTTAATCAAACTTACTGCTTAAGCTTTTGTAAGTCAACATATGTACACATAGGTAGATGGAAGTGATGTGCACATAGGGGGAGGCTCCTAGCCGTGCCTTGGAGGGAGGATGGTGTGTTGGAGAAGCTTGGAAAAAGTAATATATACATGTCTTCCTTTACACACTTCTTTTTTCCTATAAATACCCTACCATCTTCTCTTCTTTTTCCTTCATTTTCTTCTTCATATTCTCAAGCTTTTGCTTCCACTTTAACGGCTTCCAATCTAAAATAAATAATGTCAAAATTTATTTCAAAAAGAAACTAATATCATAAAATATAGTTGTATATAGTAAAACACCTCAAAACGATCCCAAAACCCCTAATTTCTCTTTGTTCTTCACCAACTCCACTTCATTATATCATAGGCCAAGCCCACCCTTGCTACACCCTAGGCCGTGAACCACCTAGCCCCCTCAAGACTTTGTCGAGGCATTTAGGAGCTATAATCCGAAGAATAGTGAGCTTCGAAACTCGAATAGCGGAGCTATAGCTATTTTTTTTGAATCGTTTAAAATCCAAGGTGAGAACTCCTATAACTATTATAGGATATGTTGGATGATGATATGATGTTGAAAACGGATGTTTATTATGCTTTGATCATCAAGATTGGTTGTTTTCATATGAAGGTTGAAATTATATACAAGTCACGAATATACACGTCGATAAGCACAAAGGAAATCACTTTCCTTGAATTAATGAAATGGTGTATATGGAATTGTTAAATCACTTAAAAATGGTTTAAAATGTAACTGAAATGTTTTATGAACATCTAAAATTATTTTGGTGAAGTTTGAAAAGAAATGGAAAATTTAGTTAAAAATAAGCACGTCGCGTAATGGTAGTTCGCGATTTCGCGCTATAAAAGTCAAACTAGTGTAAAAGTTGGAATATAGATTGGAATTCTTCGAGATAAGAATTTTTTGAACTATTATATCCATAATTTTCCAATGAAGAAAAAAATCGAGATTTTGAAGTATATTTTGAAATATGAGTTAAACAAGTTTTGGAAAAATCCTGAATTTGCAGTTCGGAATCCAAAACTAGATTTCTTTGAAAATGATGTTTTAAATTTTTTTTAAAATGTGGAATAAATCTTATAAATTCTTTATAAATTTTTAATTTGAGTAATAAAAATGAATTTTCAAATAATAAAAGTCGTTTTGATCAATATAGCAAAAAAGAGCACTTTCCGCAGCACTTTTTCTATACCTTTTGAATTATAACTTTAAACTTAACAATTCTTTTACAAATCTTTTATAAATGTTTTTAAATGGTTTATGAAGTGTTTTAAATATGATTTGATGAATTTCTGGAATGATTAAAGATTTTGAATCGATCAAATAACTTGACCGCCTCATAGGTCTCAAAGAGATAATGTTTAGGCTTGGGTATGGAAAATTAGTTTCCCACTCTCCCTGGCTATCTGGACTAGCCTGATGGAGGGGATGGTGAATTTGGTTTACTCGAATCAATATCTTCCTAAATAAAAATCAAACGATTTCAAATTGATTCTTAGTAAAAAGAAGAGAAGATTATCAAGGGTTTTTATAAAAGAGGTTTAATATTTTCGTATACACTGGATAAAATGTTTTATAAATGGATATCTCAAAAAGAGATTTTGATAAAAAGAACTAAATCAATTAAAAAATGATTTTCTCTTCATAAGAACATCTTTTTATCGATGATTGTTTCGATGGAACCGGGGTCGGATCTGGGTGATTCCTACCTGAAAACCACTTCGAACTAATTTACGTATTTGAAGTGAAGACATGGATATGATATTGGGATTTTCATAATGAAAGACTACTTGTTGATCATTTGGGGATAAACTCCTAATATACATATATTAGCGGTTGTTTCTTCGTTATGAAATATCTGATGCAAGGACTAATTGCTACTAATCCTAGGGTAAATTCCCGACAGGATGTGGTAGGAGAGTGACTTTGGTTTGTCCTGTACCTCGACAACTTGTATGGACGAATGTCTGAAGTTGCATCCCTAGTTACATAAGTGATCTCTATGAACATATCATCTGTTTGGTGGCAGAGAAGGTAACTTCTCTTAGCTTAACACCCTTTCCTGAGACGTATGAGCTTCGAAGTTATACGTTTGTAGAAATCAGTTGTGTGACCATGGAATGGCAGTGTGTCATTCAAAGAAAGATGATGTGAAATGAGAAAGTTAATTGTTACCTCAAGCCTCACACTCGGAAATGACCGAAACAGGGTAAATGCAGCAAGGCTATGTGGTCGCAACGATTAGAGTAAAATCTCCCCCTTCTAGATATACTTCTTCTACCTGATATAAAATTCGGGTTTAAATTATTATGGTGTATGCTAAGAGACGTCTTGGTTAGGTCGGTAATGACAGGGGTGAGGACATATTCGGTACTATCTAAGAAGAGGTAAATCGGTCTTGTGTTGGTAGAGGACCAACTGTTGGGCCTCGATACATTTCTCTGGAGATGTACTACTGGAAGGTTGTCCCTTCACCTGGTCATTTGTATAGGAACCCATTCTCCAATAAGAGGACGTAAGATTTTAGATGTAGAAAGCCTTGTATTACAAGGTGTTATGCTAAACTTTAATAATGTAACAATTTCAGCTAAGATTGATAAATTTACTTGCGAATGTTTTCAAAGATATGTCATTAAAAATAATATCCCTTATTTTTATGTAGAATGTTTTGGTTATCATAAGGTAAAAACCTGTTTCATGTTTATGTGTGGCATGGTCTTCTGAGATACTTTTTGTTTTCAAACAACGAATTTTGAGTTCTCACACTGGTCCCATGACTGACCTGGAGTTTATTTTGTTTTCCATTTAAAATTTGGGATCCCTATTCTTCCAGGCAGCCAAGTAGTCAAGATTTTGTTTATAGTATTTTGGAGAGGAGCATGCTCGAAGAGATTTTTGGAGCATGAAGCTGGAGCACCCGATGGGGATATCTATCTATCTTTTTTTTTTCATTGTATCTGAGTTAGCTAATGCTAGCAAGTGTGGAAGAAGGCAATTATAACTGTTCCTGGCTGGGTTAGTGCATAAAAATAAAACTCCGATGTACCTTAGTGATGGTGATTGTATGTGCTATTTATCTATTTAACGTAATGCGAGAATTTGTGTTTCTATCTTTTACTTTACTTTACCCCTGAAAATCTGCCTCCCCAACACTTGGTCTTACGGTACGTGAATACCGTGGATGTATTAGTGTCAATTTCTGAGATTCGAGGAGACGGGTCTTCACATTTGGTATCAGAGCTAAAGGTTAAGCGAGAACCTTAGCTTTGGTGGGGTATAACTCATTAGAGATAGGTTAGTAATGCCCTAGAATGAGTTTAATCTTTGAGAGTGCTTATTTAGAATCTTTATCTGAATAAAATTTGTGTTATATACCTATTCCCAAAGATAATTTCGTCTTTGTATTCTAAAGTTATCTTACTAAATCTAAGTAGTAAGACATGAGTACTGGTAGAGGACGAAGAAGGGGAAATAGCAGCAACATAGCAACTAACGGTTCACTGTAGAAGAAATAGCTCCTGTATAACCTCAGGTTAATTTTGTCACTCTGTGCAAGAATTATACCAGCTTAGGGGGAAAACAGTTCAAGGGTACAGAAGCTATTACTGAAGTACAAGCTTGGATTAAATCATGCAAAAGGAACTTTAAGGCATTGGATATTAGTGATGAGAAGAGATTTTTGGCCACATGGCAACTTCAGGAAGGGGCTTTGGCTTGGTGGGAGTCTATCACCCTAAATGATTTGGAGGACAATTTCTCTTCGGAAAAGTTTAAGGAGGTTTTGGAGGAGCAGTACATGGCTTGGAAATAATGTTTTATAAATGTATATCTCAAAAAGAGATTTTGATAAAAAGAACTAAATCAATTAAAGAATGATTTCCTATTCACAAGAACATCTTTTTATCGATGATTGTTCCGATGGAACCGGGGTTGGATCTGGATGATTCCTACCAGAAGACCGCTTCGAACCAATTTACGTATTCGAAGGGAAGACATGGATATGATATTGGGATTTTCATAATGAAAGACTACTTGTTGATCATTTGGGGATAACCGCCTAATATACTATAGTAGCGGTTGTTTCTTAGTTATGAAATATCTGATGCAAGGACTAATTGCAACTAATCCTAGGGTAAATTCCCGACAGTTTGTGGTAAGAGAGTGCCTTCGGTTTGTCCTGAACCTCGACAACTTGTATGGACGAATGTCTGAAGTTGCATCCCTAGTTACATAAGTGATCTCTATGAACATATCATCTGTTTGGTGCGGAGAAGGAAACTTCTCTTAGCTTAACAACCTTTCCTAAGACGTATGAGCTCAGGAGTTAAACGTTTGTAGAAATCAGTGGTGTGACCATGGAATGGCAGTGTGGCATTCAAAGAAAGATGATGTGAAATGAGAAAGGTAATCATTACCTCAAGCCTCACACTCGGAAATGACCGAAACAGGGTAGATGCAGCAAGGCTATGTGGTCGCAACCATTAGGGTATGATCACCCCATTCTAGATATACTTCTACCTGATATAATGTTCGAGTTTAAATTATTATGGTGTATGCTAAGAGACGTCTCGGTTAGGTCGGTAACGACCGGGGTGATGACATATTCGGTACTATCAAGGAAGAGGTAAACTGGTCTTGTGTTGGTAGAGGACCACCTGTTGGGCCTCGATACATTTCTCTAGAGATGTACTGCCGGAAGGTTGTCCCTTCACCTGGTCATTTATATGGGAACCCATTCTCCAATAAGAGGACGTAAGATTTTAGATGTAGAAAGCCTTGTATTACAAGGTGTTATGCTGGACTTTAATAATGTAATAATTTTGGCTAAGATTGATAAATTTACTTGCGAATGTTTTCAAAGATATGCCATTAAAAATAATATCCCTTATTTTTATGTAAGAATGTTTTGGTTATCATAAGGTAAAAACCCGTTTCATGTTTATGTGCGGCACGGTCTTATGAGATACCTTTTGTTTTCAAACAATGAATTTCGAGTTCTCACATCGGTCCCATGACTGACCCAGAGTTTATTTTGTTTTCCATTTAAAATTTGGGTGCCTTATTCTTCCGGGCAGCCAAGTAGTCAAGATTTTGTTTAGGGTATTTTGGGGAGGAGCATGCTGGAAGAGATTTTTGGAGCATGAAGCTGTAGCACCCGATGGGGATATCTATCTATTTATTTTTTTCCATTGTATCTGAGTTAGCTAATACCAGCAAGTGTGGAAGAAGGCGGTTATAACTGTTCCTGGCTGGGTTAGTGCATAAAAATAAAGCTCTTATGTACCTTAGTGATGGTGATTGTATGTACTATTTATCTATTTAACGTAATGTGGAATTTGTGTTTCTATCTTTTACTTTACTTTACCCCTGAAAATCTGCCTCCCCGGCACTTGGACTTACGGTACGTGAATATCGTGGATGTGTTAGTGTCAATTTCTGAGAGTCGAGGAGATGGGTCTTCACATTTGGTATCAGAGCTAAAGGTTAAGCGAGAACCTTGGCTTTGGTGGGGTATAACTCATTAGAGATAGGTTAGTAATGCCGTAGAATGAGTTTAATCTTTGAGAGTGCTTATTTAGAATCTTTATCTGAATAAAATTTGTGTTATATACCTATTCCCAAAGATAATTTCGTCTTTGTATTCTAAAGTTATCTTACTAAATCTAGGTAGTAAGACATGAGTACTGGTAGAAGACGAAGAAGGGGAAATAGCAGCAACACAACAACTAACGGTTCACTGTAGAAGAAATAGCTCCCGTATAACCTCAGGTTAATTTTTCCACTCTGTGCAAGAATTATACCAGCTTAGGGGGAAAACCATTTAAGGCTACAGAAGCTATTATTGAAGTACAAGTTTGGATTAAATCATGCGAAAGGATCTTTAAGGCATTGGATATTAGTGATGAGAAAAAGAGATTTTTGGCCTCATGGCAACTTCAGGAAGGGGCTTTGGCTTGGTAGGAGTCTATCACCCTAAATGTAAGGAGGTTTTGGAGGAGCAGTACATGCCAGCGCCGGGAAACTCTCATCTTTATAGAAGCTTTATGGATCTGAAGCGGGATGAAATGACTATTGAGGAGTATGCGAATAAGTTTAACGAATTATCTTATTTTGGGCTAGGTCTAATTGATATGCCTTTGAAGAAAAATGGGAAGTTTATTTCTAGGATAAATGAGAAATACCAAAGCAGGATGACTGCCCATGTTAAGGGGTCATTTATAGATTTGCTGGATATGGGATTCCGTTATGAAACATTGGATAAGAAGAAGCCGGTAGTAGCTCAAACCCACAACAACAACAATAACACCAACAATTGAAAGAAGAGGAAGTTTAATCAAAATGGAAAAAAGCCAGGTCAAGGAAAATTTGGAGGAGGAGCCCAAGGTAATTATTTGAAAGAGGATACGTGTTACAATTTCCAAGAAAAGGACCACCTATCGACTCATTGCAGGAACCCCAAGGTTCATAGGCCAGCATCGAACTGCTATAATTGTCATCAGGTGGGACACATGATCAAGGATTGTCCGATAATGAGGAAGGGAGAGCAAGCTAGGGTCTACGCGCTAAAGGATGAGCCTTCAACCTCTCAAGATGTGAAGGGCAAGGGAGTTTTGGAAGGTAATATTTTATTGAAGATATTTTAGTTAGAGTATTGTTTGATATTGGAGCTTCTCATAGTTTTATTGCTAAGAAAACTGTAGAAGAATTAAAAGTTAAACCTAAAATAGTTGATACCCCTATTTGCATGACGAATCCTATAGGCGGTACTACTAACCTTTGCATGAATTGTGAAAAAAGTACAAATTTCCCCCTCTTCCCATAAATTTCCTTTTGACCTATTTGTCCTAGATTTTATTGGGTTTGAAATTTTACTCAGTATGGATTGGTTGACTAAACATGAAGCTATTCTAGATTGCATAAAAAGGATAGTTTTCGTTAAAACGAAGTTATGGAAGTTTATAGAAATATCTTGTGAAGATCCTAGTCCAAGGAAGGAAAGTTTCCTATATGCATTAGATTATGCCCAGGAAGGATTAGGAACCATACTTGTTGTCAAAGAATTCCCAAACATTTTTGAAGAATTAAAAAGTTTACCTCCACATCGGGAAATCGAATTTCATATTGACTTGATTTCCAGTGCGATGCCAATTAAACAACGAAACTGAAGCATGGCTTCGAAGGAAAAAAGAGGAGTTAAATAACCAAACTCAAGAGCTGTTAAAGAAAGGGCTGATAAGACCGAGTCGTTCAAGTTGGGGATCGGCAGTAGTTTTTGTGGCCAAGTTGGATGGATCTCTAAGGTTGTGCATAGATTACCGAGATCTGAATAAACAAACCATTAAGAACAAGTATCCTCTACCTCGAATAGATGACTTGTTTGATCAATTACATGGTGCTCCGGTATTCTCGAAAATGGATCTAGCTACAGGATTCCATCAGCTGAGAATCACAGAAGAATCATCCATCTAACCACATTCAAAGTTCCAAACCCTTTCTTTGAGTGGTTGGTTATGCCTTTCGGGCTAACCAATGCACCCGCTTATTTTGTAGACCTTATGAATAGAGTATTTAGAGATGTACTCAATAAATTTGTGTTAGTCTTTATCGATGATATCCTTTTGTTCTAAGATAGAAGAAGAACACGAAAGGCATCTAGAAATTGTGTTAGAGATATTGAGAAATAATGTGCTTAAAGCCAAATTCTCAAAATGCCATTTCTAGGAGAAGGAGGTAAGATTCCTTGGACATGTAGTGTCAAGGGACGGGATTTCAGTGGATCCTGTAAAAGTTGCGGCTGTTCTAAACTGGAAGCAACCACAAACTCCTAAAGAAGTTTGTAGCTTCTTAGGTTTGGCAGGATATTACAGAAGATTTATTCAAGACTTCTCAAAGATTGCCTACCACCTAACGAAGTTGACTATAAAAGATGCAAAATTTATCTGGACTCCTAAATGTGAAGTGGCATTCCAAGAACTCAAAAAGAGATTAACAACCGCTCCGGTCCTAGCAATTATAAATGGAAATAATGGATTAACTGTTTATACTGATGCGTGTGGAGAAGGAGTTGATGCAGTTCTGATGTAGGAAGGGAAGGTGATTACTTATGCAGGAAGATAACTAAAGACTCATGAAAAGAATTATGCAATGCATGACTTAGAATTATTAGTCATGGTGTTCGCATTAAAAATATGGAGGCACTATTTGCTGGGTAAGAAGTTTTCATAGTTTATTTCAATAAAAAATTGAATTAACCTTAGTAAATAAAATTTCCTCTTTTAATTAGGTGAAAATTTTGAGCTCTTTACGAATCATAAATCTTTAAGGTATCTTTTCATTCAAAAGGATTTAAACATGAGGCAGCAACATTGGTTGGAATTTCTCGCATCTTATGATCTGGATATTTTATACGCACCCGGGAAAGCCAGCGTAGTAGCTGATGCGTTGAGTAGAAATTATGCTGCTATTTATTATTTTGTAGTAACTCCAACTCTTCTGGAAAGAATTTCCAATAAACTAAAGGAAGATGGGTTTTCAAGGAAAATTTATACAAATATATGCCAAGAGCAGAATTCAAGCTTTGAAGTAGATAAAAGTGGAGTATTACGATTGAATGGACGAGTTTGTGTTCCAGATGTAGAAAATCTTAGACAAGAGGTATTAGCTGAATGTCACAAATCCAAATTTAGCATTCATCCGAGAATTAAAAAAAAATGTACAAAGATATGAAGCGCACATTTTGGTGGAAAAGCATGAAAAGGGACATATCCATTTATGTTAGCAAATGCGCCAATTGTCAATAAGTCAAGAGCGGCCAACAGAAAATTGCAGGGTTACTTCAACCTCTGGAGATTCCAACTTGGAAGTGGGATCAAATAACAATGGATTTCATTGATGGTTTACCTCGAACGAGGAAAGGGAACGGAGGCATTTGGTATATCATAGATCGACTAACTAAAAATGCACACTTCATTCCAGTTAAGCTAACGAGGACCGCTGCAAGCCTTACTGATATATATATATATATGAAGGAGATTGTACGATTGCATGGAGTTCCGAGAAGTATAGTAAGCGATCATGATCCAATCTTTACTAGTCAGTTTTGGGAAGCATTAAAGACAGCTTTGGGAACAAGGTTGAATATAAGCATTGCCTATCATCCTCAAACTGATGGACAGACGGAAAGAGTCAACCGCGTTTTGGAAGATCTTCTAAGAGCATGTATTCTAGACTTTGGAGGCTCTTATGAAAATCATTTACATTTAGTGGAGTTCTCTTATAACAACAGTTATCAAGCTAGTACCAGCATGGCACCATATAAAGCTCTATATGGTCATCCGTACAGGTCACCATCATGTTGGATCGAAACCAGAGATCGGTTAGTACTTGGTCCTAATATGATACGAGAAGCTTCAGAAAAGGTCGATATGATTAGGAAGTGAAAGTGACTGGGCTATAGGATCGTGTAATATGGAATTTATATATACTTATAATCTAGTGCGGAATATAACTGTAAAATAAAATAGCAGTAAAGTAAAATTGACACTAGAGATTATTATGCTGGTTCGAATTTCTCGTTCTACGTCTAGTCCCAGACTCCTTCTGGAATTTAAACTAGCAGCCCTCACTTAACTTGGAGGAATAGGTTTGCACCGCTTGAGCAACCGAACAGGACTTTGACCGCCTTAGCAACCGAACAGGACTTGACCGCCTTAGCAACTGAACATGAATTGATTACAAAGTAGATTGTCTTGACCTTGTGTGTTTTAATAACACAGATTTGTCACTTGTAGTATACCCTTCCTATAATCTTTTCCTCAAGAATGATGTGTATGATTGTGTGCATATGAAGAATAGAAAGTTACATATTGCTTGTATAATATGGAATTAAGATCGTAAGCAATGAATGTATGAATTTAAGAAAGCAATAGATTCAGAGAATATAATTCAAGTTAGACCAAGAGAGAAAAGTAAATTGAGTGATTTGATCATTGAAACTCAAGCATATATATAGTAGATAAGGAGTTGCAACTTCTGGTGAAAAGATCTCATGAATGGCAATGGTTGCAACTCTTCGCGAGGGAGAAGGTTACTCAAAAAAGGAAGTGTCTTTTCAAAAAAATGACAGTTAGACTGCCTATATAGCTTTAGTCGACTGAATTTAAAAAGTGCACCTGTATTTGAAAATGCATAGATTCACTCGACTGAATGTTGCACTCAGTCGACTAATCTGTGTAAATTTTAAAAAAAACTTATGCACAGGTTCAGTTGACTGAGGGCATCAGTTTAGTCGACTGAACTGTGTCTTTTCTGTAACCTGAATGTAAGCATGTTGAAAATGGAAATATTTAAAACGAATGCAATGCATATGTGTATACGAGAGGGAGTGATGATACTTGAGGAAAGGATTTTGACAAAGCAACTAGACTAAACCCTAATATATATAGTACTTGACTCTAGATTAAATATATAGTATATATGAACCATACATCGAGTCGTCAAGTCTGGTCTTCGTAGTAGTCAGATTCATGAATCGTTGTGTCGCTTGAATTTCTTGTCAGTAATCAAAACTTAAGATCCAACATTCTCCCCTTTTTTGATGATGATAACTCCATTTGATATGAATGAATCTCGACAATATTGCTTCGTGCCTTGTTGTTCTATATCTCCCCCTGAATATACTGTAGCCTTATCTTTGTTGTTTCTCCCCCTGAATCTATGCTTCTATTTCCCTGTAAATAGTAATAGAGCAATATCTTTCTCCTCCTTTGTCATCGACAAAAAGGAGAGTTTATGTGATGAATAATATATGGAACATCCTTTAAAATTCCAAAATCTATCATTTTCCTTTTGTTTCTCCAAGTACCTATAAATAAATAATTATTTTGGTACCCCCTTACCATGTTAGGTCCAAGGGTTAATCATAGGATGAAACCTTACCAAAATAGGTGTAGTTGTACCATCTAAAAAAATAATGAAACGATTTTTAAAAATAACTACTACTTATAATCTAAGGTATCAGAAAAAAAATAACATTCAAAGCATGTGATACCCAAGTTTCTTATAATTTCCTAATTTTTAGGAAACCATACCCATTTGGGTGTGGTTGAACCTTTATAGATATAGTTTTCATTACAAATCACATTCTTATAATAGTTGCTAATATAAAGTTGTTTATCATGATCAACCGTATTAGCTAGAATCCATATCTTAATACTATTAGTCATTAGCTTAGTACTTGAAAAATAATTTCTATCATTTATAAACAAAGTACTATTATGTATGTAACTGGTTTTAAAACTATCTTAGTTACTAGTACTAGCACTAATATTAGTATACAAGAATGCATATCTAGTACTATTTTTAGTTTTAGCTTGTTTATAGCCTAAACTGCTTTTATCATTGTGAGCTTTTGAATTTGTAACTAAGGAAGATAAGATATCTTTACCTTTGTTAAAATTTATGATTTTTGTATTTAATCTTTCAAAATTTGCTTTAGAATCACAAACTTCTTTTTGCAAAATATTATTATTAACTTTTAAAATCTTACATTCTTTAGTTAATTATAAATTCTTTTTAATTAAAGCTTCATTCTCTTTTTCAAGAGACAAAATTAAAGAACAAGAATTATTTAAAGAATTTTTCAAAAATGTATTTTTATTTTGCAAAACATTGAGTTCCTCCAAAAGATCATTGTTTTTATTTTCTAATTGCTCATTTTCTTTTTGTAGGAAATCTTTTTGTAAAATGAGTTCTTCTACGGTATTTTCAAAACATTTAGTTTGTTTTACCAAAAATTTAATTTCCTCTTTTAAATTGAAAATTTTTTGCTCATAATCTTTTAACTTAGCTATAACAATTCTGTTAACTTTATTCAAAGTTTTACGATCTTCTAATAATTCATCATGTGCTAACAAAAGATCTTTATATAAAGAATCTAAGCATACCGATTGTGATCTAAGTTTAGCCATGAAACATTTGTTTGTTTGCTCCTTTGATTCTTCTTTATTGCTCTTCCTCTTCCTATTGTCTTGACTAGATCTCTTTATAGCCATTTATTCTAGGATGTTGTTACGATCTCTAGAATCCCAGGCTCTGATACCAAATGAAAGTGACTGTGTTATAGGATCGTGTAATATGGAATATATATATATACACACACTTATAATATAGTGCGGAAAATAACTGTAAAATAAAATAGCAGTAAAGTAAAATTGACACCAGAGATTTTTATACTGGTTCTAACTTCCCGTTCTACGTCCAGTCCCAGAATCCTTCTGAAATTTAAACTAGCAGCCCTCACTTAACCCGAAGGAATAGGTTTACACCGCCTGAGCAACCGAATAGAACTTTGACCGCCTGAGCAACCGAACAGGATTTGACCGCCTGAGCAACCAAACAGGACTTGATTACAAAGTAGATTGTCTTGACCTTGGTGTTCTAATAACACAGAATTGTCACTTGTAGTACATCCTTCCTATAATATTTTCCTCAAGAATGATGTGTATAGTTGTGTGTATATGAAGAATAGGAAGTTTCAGATTGCTTGTAAAATATGGAATTGCGATCGTAAGCAACGAATATATGAATTTAAGAAAGCAATAGATTCGGAGAATATAATTCAAGTTAGACCAAGAGAGAAAAGTAAATTGAGTGATTTGATCATTGAAACTCAAGCATATATATAGTAGATAAGGAGTTGCAACTTCTGGTGAAAAAATCTCAACGAATAGCAATGGCTGCAACTCTTCGCGAGGGAGAAGGCTATTCAATAAAGGAAGTGTCTTCAAAAAAATGGCAGTTATACAGTTTTCGGTCGACTGCGTAGATAGCTTCAGTCGATTGAATTTTAAAAGTGCACATGTATTTGAAAATGCATAGATTCAGTCGATTGAATGCTGCACTTAGTCGACTGGTCCGTGTAAATTTAAAAAAAAATTATGCACAGGTTCAGTCGACTGAGGGCATCGGTTCAGTCGACTGAACTGTGTCTTTTCTGAAACCTGAATGCAAGCATGTTGAAAATGGAAATATTTAAAACAAATGCAATGCATATGTGTATACGAGAGGGAGTGATGTTACTTGAGGAAAGGATTTTGACAAAGCAACTAGACTAGACCCTAATATATATATATGGTACTTGACTCTAGATTAAATATATAGTATATATGAACCATATATCGAGTCGTTGAGTCCGGTCTTCGTAGTAATCGTAGATTCACGAATCGTTGTGTCACTTGAATTCCTTATCAGTAATCAAAACTTAAGATCCGACAGGAAGAAGCTAAAGGAAGCACAGAGCGGACATAAAAGTTATGCGGACCAAAGGTGTAGAAATATGGAATTCTCAGTTGGAGATCCAATCTTTTTGAAAGTCTCTTTGATGAGAGGAGTGGTGAGGTTTGGAAGAGCTGGAAAGTTAGCACCTTGATATGTTGGACCATTTCCCATTTTTGAACGAATTGGCCCACTAACTTATCGAGTGCAATTGCCAGAAAAGGTTGGCAGGAATGCATAATGTTTTTCATATATCTCATTTAAGGAAACATGTGCATAACCCAGAGCAAATCATAGAAACTACTGCTCAGGAGGACTTGGAGGTGGAACCGAATTTAGCATTTATTAGACGACCTGTTCGAATCGTTAATCATGATGAGAAATGATTAAGGAGAAAGGTGGTAAGGTTAGTCAAAGTTCAATGGAGTGGAGATGCCAAGGATTGCACTTGGGAAACATAAGATAGAATGAAAAAGGCATATCCCGAGTTTATAATTGAAGAATGAACTATATCATTATAGTGTACTCGCCACCTATGGTGTAGTCGCTTATTCATACTTTTGTATATGTTCCATCATATTGAATATATTTCCTTTTTAACTATTTTCTCTTATCTTAATTTCAAGGACGAAATTCTTTTAAGAAGGGGAGTCTGTAACAACCCGTAAATATGTCGCTTTAAATAAATGATTGTTTAGCTTTATCGTTAATACAAATAATTTTGTGAATAATTATTTATATTGATTTATATGATTTTATAAATAAAATGTGATCATTTTAATTAGTTATAATAATAAGAAAATTTATTTCAAAATTTGTCTACAAAAATATGCACACTAATTTAAAAGTGAAAATATGACCGAAAATTGGAATAGGGGTTTGTAACGATACAACGTGTGGAAGTTGTGCAACGTTGTAGGAATATGTTACATACACATATACATGTACATATGCATACATATAACATGTACATGAACATACATATATGAAAATAAATAAGTATAAGAAAATAACATAAAATATATATGATATTTTAATCAAACTTACTCCTTAAGCTTTTATAAGTCAACATATGTACACATGAGAAGATGGAAGTGATGTGCACATGGGACAGGCTTCTAGTCGTGCCTTGGAGGGAGAATGGTGTGTTGGAGAAGCTTGGAAAAAGTGATGTATACATGTCTTCCTTTACACGCTTCTTTTTTCCTATAAATACCCTACACTCTTCTCTTCTTTTTCATTCATTTTCTTCTTCATATTCTCAAGATTTTGTTTCCTATTTCATGGCTTCCAATCTAGAAGAAATAATGTTAAAAATTATTTCAAAAAGAAACTAAAATCATATAATATAGTTATATATAGTAAAACACCTCAAAACGATCCCAAAACCCCTCATTTCTCTTTGTTCTTCACCAACTCCCCTTCATTTCATCATAGGCCGAGCCCACCCCTTGCTACACCCCAGGCCGTGCACCCCCTTTCCTCCTTAAGACTTGGTCGAGGCATTTAGGAGCTAAAATCTGAAGAATAGTGAGCTTCGGAACTCGAATAGCGGAGCTATAGCGATTATTTTTGAATCATTTAAAATCCAAGGTGAGAACTCCTATAACTATTATACTATATTTTGGATGATGATATGATGTTGCAAATGGATGTTTATTATGCTTTGATCATCAAGATTAGTTGTTTTCATATGAATGTTGAAGTTATATACAAGTTACGAATATACACGTCGATAAGCACAAAGGAAATCACTTTCCTTGAATTAATGAAATGGTGTATATGGAATTGTTAAATCACTTAAAAATGGTTTAAATTGTATTTGAATTGTTTTATGAACATTTAAAAGTGTTTTGGTGAAGTTTGAAAAGAAATGGAAAACTTAGTTAAAAATAAGCACGTCCCAGAACGGCAGTTCGCGATTTCGCGCTATGAAAGTCAAACTAGTATAAAGGTTGGAATATAGCTCGGAATTCTTCGAGAAAAGAATTTTCCGAACTATTATATCCATAGTTTTCCAATGAAGAAATAAAATCGAGGTTTCGACAAGTAAATTTTGAAATATGAGTATAACAAGTTTTGGAAAATCTTGAATTTGCAGTTCGGAATCCATAACTGGATTTCTTTGAAAAAAATGTTTTAAATTGTTTAAAAATGTGGAATAAATCTTATAAATGTTTTAAAAGTGATTTGAGTAATAAAGTTTAATTTTCAAATAATAAAAAATCGTTTTGATCAATATAGCTAAATAGAGCACTTTCCACGGCACTTTTTCTATAACTTTTGAATTATAGCTTTATACTTTACAATTCTTTTACAAATGTTTTTAAATGGTTTATGAAGTTTTTTAAAAATGATTTGAAGAATTTTTGGAATGATTAAAGAATTAGAGTCGATCAAATAACTTGACCGCCTTATGGGTGTCAAAGAGATAGTGTCTAGGCTTGGGTTTGGAAAACTAGTTTCCTGCTCTCCCTGGCTATCCGGACTGGACCGACGGAGGGGATGGTGAATTTGGTTTACTCGGATCAATATCTTCCTAAATAAATACAAACGATTTCAAATTGATTCCTAGTAAAAAGAAGTTTAAAAGATTATCAAGGGATTTTATAAGAGAGGTTTAATATTTCCGTATATACTGGAAAGAATGTTTTATAAATGTATATCTCCAAAACTGATTTTGATAAAATGAACTAAATCAATTAAAGAATGATTTCCTGCTTACAAGAACATCTTTTTATCGATGATTGTTTTGAAGGAGCCAGGGTCGGATCTGAATGATTCCTATCTGAAGACCACTTCGAACCAATTTACGTTCGAAGTGAAGACATGGATATTATATTGGGATTTTCATAATGGACTACTTGTTGATCATTTGGAGATAAACTCCCAATATACATATAGTAGCTGTTGTTTCTTTATTATGAAATATCCAATGCAAGGACTAATCGCTACTAATCCTAAGGTAAATTCTCGACAGGATGTGGTAGGAGAGTTCCTTCGGTTTGTCCTGTACCTGGACAACTTGTATGGACGAATGTCTGACGTTGCATTCCTATGTTACATAAGTGATCTCTATGAACGTATCATCTGTTTGGTGGCAGAGAAGGCAACTTCTCTTAGCTTAACACCCTTTTCTGAGACGTATGAGCTCAGGAGTTACACATTTGTAGAAATCAGTTGTGTGACCATGGGATGGCAGTATGGCATTCAATGAAAGATGATGTGAAATGAAAAGGTAATCACTACCTCAAACCTCACACCCAAAAATGACCGAAACAGGGTAGATGCAGCAAGGCTATGTGGTTTGCAACCATTAGGGTATGACCATCCCCTTCTAAGTATATTTCTACCCGCTATGACGTTCAAGTTTAAATTATTATGGTGTATGCTAAGAGGCGTCTCGATTAGGTCAGTAATGGCTAGGGTGACTACATATTCGGTACTATTTAGGAAGAGGTAGGCTGGTCTTGTGTTGGTAGAGGACCATCTATTGGGCCCCGGTACATTTCTCTAGAGACGTACTGTCAGAAGGTAGTCCTTTTACCTGGTCATTTGTATGGGAACTCGTTCTCCAATAAGAGCCCGTAAGATTTTAGATTAAGTATGCCTTGTATTACAAGGTAGTATGCTGGAATTTAATAATGTAACAATTTTGGCTAAGATTGATAAATTTACTTGCGAATGTTTTCAAAGATATGTCATTAAAAATAATATCCCTTATTTTTACGTAAGAATGTTTTGGTTATCATAAGGTAAAAACCTGTTCCGTGTTTATGTGCGGCGTGGTCTTATGAGATACATTTTTGTTTTCAAACAACGTATTTTGAGTTCTCACATCAGTCCCATGACTGACCCGGAGTTTATTTTGTTTTCCCTTTAAACTTTGGGTGCCCTATTTTTTCGGGCAGCCAAGTAGTCAGGATTTCATTTAGAGTATTTTAGGCAGGAGCATGTTGGAAGAGATTTTTGGAGCATGAAGCTGGAACACTCGATGGGGATATCTATCTATCTTTTTTTTTCCGCTATATCTAAGTTAGTTAATGCCAGCAAGTGTCGGAGCAGGCAGTTATAACTGTTCCTCGCTGGGTTAGTGCATAGAAAAACTCTGATGAACCTTAGTGATAGTGATTGTATGTACTATTTATCTATTTAACCTAATGTGAGAATTTGTGTTTCTATCATATACTTTACTTTACCTCTAAAAATCTGCCTGCTTAGGACTTGGATTTACAGCACTTGAATACCGTCGATGTATTAGTGTCGATTTTTGAGGGTCGAGGAGACGGGTCTTCACACTATTATGATATAACATGATTTGATACGAATGTTTGGGTTATCATAAGGTAAAAACCCATCCGTGTTTATGTGCGACGTAGTCTTACGAGATACCTTTGATTTGAAAGGTTTTTATAACTTTAAAATTCAGTTGAGATGTGTTTTCTCACGCTGGTTTACCATACTGAACCGGGTGTTCTTCCCTTTCAACGCTCAGGTCAAATCGAGCATATTTACAAATTTCGATTTGGATGCTTTGGAGCTTCAGCAGGCGAGCTGGAGGTCTTCTGGTCATATTCATGTATATGTTTATTTTTCCACTGCATTGTTGTTTAAATTATCAGCATTTGTAATGATATGTTATTATAACTGTCCACCCTGATGATTAGTGATTGATTGTTGTACTCTGATGGATGTATGTATATTGCAGTTTCTGTTGTGTAAAGATCGTTGATATTATATTATATGTTGTCCCACTGCGATTGTGAGATTCTATGATTGATTTATTTTCTTTTTTTCTTTTTCTTCTCTTCTCTTCTTCTTTCTTTCCCATAAAGATCCATTTTTCTGTTTAGTTTGGGCTAGACATGTGCAGTTTATTGTCAGCTTGAACTGTGTGGATTTTCGGGCCTTTACATTTGGTATTAGAGCTTAGGATTGTGCGAACACCTAGACTTTGGTTGGGTACTCCGTATAGATAGGATTAATTTGTTAGTGATTATAAAAATGTTTTATATTGTGTTAATTTAATTGTTTGAGTGGCTTATGAATTCTAGTCGATACATCGGATGCCATGTTATCGATAGGGGTTTCTAAACGCTTACACAAGGTAAACCGACACAATATTGTTTTAAAGTGGGTAAATGAAATAATTTTATCAAAACCACATTTTTTATATATAAAGGAATAATTTTCAAAAATTATTATAGTTATAAATGGTTTGTTGGTTGTTAGTGAATGGTAATATTTGATTATTATCATTTGTTGTTTGTTGTTTGTGTTCTAATAAAAGTTATTGTTGTTATAATGTAAACAAAGACAAACAATTATGAAATGGTTTTATATAACCAAAGTAAAATTATATATAATATGAATGTGATTTAGAAATAAAAAGGTTTAAAAGAAATTAAAAAAAGCACTAAACTCACTTTAGTCGCTGGAAAATAATTCGGTGATGACTACAGCATTATCGGCATTCATTTTTGAGTTTCTAAGTGATGAATTGCTACCTTAGTAATTTACTATTGAAGTTTTGTTTTAATAAATCAAGTTTTGATTGTAAAATTCCAAGTATGATTTGATAAATATATGAAAATAAGTTTTTGAACTTATAATTTGAAAATAGTATAGATGAGAAATAAGTTTACAACCTATGAATTTGAACAGGAAAGTAAAGCCAAATTTTAAAACGGTTGAACATTTTGGTTATGCAAGGAAAAGTAAATTTGAAATTGATAATGAAATTTTAAAAAATTACTTAAGTAAAGTTAAATAAATTGAGTTAATGAAATGAATTGAGTATGGAATGAAATGTTGTTAAACATAAATTGAATTTAAGTGAATATTAATAAGTGAATGTTAATAAATTGAATGTAAGCGAAATTAATATGAATAATTGAATTTGATTTAAATTGAAGCGGATCAAATGAATGTAAATGGAATTGAATGTAAATAAAAAGAATGTGATATAACACGAAACCCATTGAAATAAATATGTAAGTTGTACGTATATTATTTTATATGCATAACTGTTTGATACCGATTTGAATATACGATTTCGAGGTGATTTACACTGATCCGAGTTAGGATTTTTCACTCAATTTCTTGACGGCGAACACTGGATATGGATTCTTGATTGATTCTGATATTCTCTATCATTTTATATGTCTATGCAAGGAGAATGTCGGTTTCTAATCAAAGAACCGAGTCCGAGTCCGCACTAGAGTGGTCGGGTGAACAATACTAGTTCGGAAATGAAATTGTGTGATCGAGCGAGCAATCAGGTATGGTTTTGCATACGGATGATATATGTACATCGTACGGGCTTTAATAAATCAAATGTTGACATTATAAAATGCAAATTTATATAATTATGAATTAACTGGATGAATATTAATTATTTGATGGTTTTTCTTGTTGCATTTGTTGCATTTGCTACGTTTGCATATAGATATTGTATTAGTATGTGTTATATATTGATATTACTTTCCATATACATGTTCTCATTGATTGTTGAGTGTTTAGTAGGTCCGGATGGCGCATGCTTCGCATTTGGAGCTCGCTTTTGCATTATATTCATTGTGTACGCTTGCTAATATAATAAAGGGTACACATCTCGGATTACATATCGTACTTTTATATTTTTTTCCCTACGGGATGCCTCATCCTCGAAGATGAGATGTATATTTGTAATTATATATATTGTGATTTTTTACGATCGAGCCGCATAAAGGAGACGCTAGCGAAATTTTTCGTAAATTTAAGAGTTCGAAATTTTTTAAGAATTTAGGAAATTTTTTTTGATAACTAAAAATTTGGATTTTGGTTTCATAACTTGGAATGGTATTAGTTAGTAACTATGCATTGATTTTAAAGACTTAGAAATTTTGGAATCTATTTCAAATAATTGGTTTTGAAAAGTTAATGGATTTCGTGGCATTTTTCTTACCTTGGTAATTTCGGGGACGAAATTCTTTTAAGAAGAGGAGAATGTAAAGACCTATAATTTCAGTCATTCGAATTTGGAATATTTAATTGATTCTAAGTATTGAAAAGTTAATTGTATAAGTTGAATAACTTATATTTAAAATGTAGCGATTTATTTAATAATTAAATTGTTAAATATGATATTTGAAACTGTTCAAATAATTGAATCTTGAATTTAATGTAAAAAAAAAGATTTTGGAAGTTGATTTCAAATCTATTCGAATAAGAAGGAAGGTAGTAAACTTTTAAATTGGATTTAAAAGTGATTAAACTGATTTTGGAAATTACTCATTTTAATTAACATGTAAAAAAATAGCTTTTTGGGACACTACCTCGGATTTCGATGAAACCAGTTTCATTGGATCCATTATAGTGAATTATTATATACTGTCAAATTTCGTGGCGATTGGAAGCATCGTTTGGTCGTGCGAGTTCGAAACGTGTAGAATTTAATTAAAGAAATTTGAATTAATATAATTCAATTTTGAAAAGCTATCTTCTGTATATGATGCAATTGGCTCCTGATATATTCCATTGTGTTCGTAACAGGGGTATAACCTATAGAACGCCAAGCGGCACGCTTTGTATGAAGTCCGAAATTTTTAAGTGTGAATAATGCTTTGAAAATTTGCTATAAATGGCCATCAACTTTCCTTCATTTGCTAAAACCCCAGCATCTAATTTTCAGCCGCCATTTCCATTAATCAAATCCAATGGCCTTGATTCATTGAAGCCTCTAGAGACCGAATTGGCCTTCGACTTCAACTAACCAAATGTAGAGCACGATGATACAAGCTTGTTCAACGGTCGAATAGTCGAATCGTCGCTCGACGTGGCCGAAAGCGCGTCGCGTTCACGAGCAGCTTGTGCTTGTTTTGGGTTTGATTGTGCAGCAGCGCACGCGCGTGGAGGTGGCTGGTGGCGCAGGAGGGCAGCGTGAGAGCGGGTTGGTCGGCGGTGGTCGTGGGTCAGGCGCGATGATCAATCGTTCGCAAAATTAAAAAATAAAATAATAAGAAATGAGCTTCGGCCTGGAGCATTCAAACGAGAGGGAAGAAAGGAGATAGGTTTAAAGTTTTTAAATTTATTTAATTTAAGTTGTGTTATTTTAACTATCTCGAACGTAAATTAATCTAAAACTTGTTCATACGAGGTTGGTATTGAGTGCGATAAGTTGTGTTGCGTTCATATCAGCAAGTACTACGTTGTGGAGTTGGGTTGGATGAATTCGAAGCTAATAGGAATTTTGAGTTAAATTGAACGATTGTTCAATTTTAATTCAAACCGGAGCGCTTATGCGATTTCTGGAATTTTTGTGAGTAAACTCACCACTCTGGCCTGCTTATATTTTTATATAACTGGGAATACTTTTAATTATGTTGTTTTTGCTTGTTTGGATGATTTACTATATTTATTAGTTGGTTTGGATATATATTCCTGCCTATTGGAGTGGATGAGACCCTATTACGTTCCCGTGTAAGAGCGGATGGCCCTTTGTATACGAATCCATACTCAAAGTGGTTGATTTTATTTTTATGATTTTATACTGTATGTGATGCAGGGGGGATAGGTTGGAGGGATCCAACGGGATTCCTCACCGCTATTGATTTACTTTTCATATATATGGTGATATATGATGTGTTGGATGTCATATTGTTGATTGTGATATGATCTGACTTATTTAGTGCTTTAGTAGCACTGGGACTTATTTTTGGTGTTTTGAAATACTAAAAATGATGATTTTGATTTAAAAGGACTCCGAAGTAATATTGAAAGTATAAATAATGTTTTAATAATTTTTGAATTATTAAAAGAAAGGAAATTATTTAAAACAAACATAAAAGTATGATTTTTGATGTTTTCAAGTTACTATTTTGTAAAGTGTTTTAAATAGAGATTCTAGAATAATTTATATAAACGATTTATAAAAGTATATTTTATAAATAAAGTAATATATTTTGAATGGTGTTTCATAAATATTAAATGGATCTGAAATCAATATTCTGTAAATGGATTTTCCAAATAAATTAGATTATCAAAGAAAAGAGATTTATAAATGGATTTTATAAATAAATGAGATTTAGAAAAGAATAGATTATAAAAGGAATTTTATAAATAAAGGAATTTTATAAGTAGAAGTTTTATAAAATAGAAATGAGATTTATAAACATTGTTTTATAAATGTGAAATTGGTATGTTTTTTATAAGTAAAATATGGATTTCTATAAAGGGAACATATTCACATTTTAAAGTGAATAATCCTTTAAAGGCATGTTTAGAAGCGATATTTTAAAATGAAATTTAATAGTTGAAAATGATTTAAAATGTGATAAGTATCGGAAACATAGATTTCAACATTCATTGTTGTAATAGACGTTTTTGGGGAAGTAAGGAAGGTGTGTACTATAACACTATTGTAATAGTAAATGATTTCCGAAAGGAAATGTTTTATATGGTATATGAGATATATACATATATATAATTAATCGAATCCCTATACTAGTATTTTGGGTTGTCGTAACGATGTTTTACGCAACATTCGTTTTAACCCAAATAAAGTGCATTTTGAAGAATATTTTCCTTACGATTTGTACATATACACATATTTTGGTTTAAGTATATAGAAATATTTTTCTAAGTGTTGAAAATGAAATGATTTATGAATATGCTTATATCGTTAATATAAGTATATGGAAATGTTTTACATTATCAAATTTGAAATGGTTGTGTAAATATATCTTTTTTAAAGATAATTTGAAGTAAATATTTGGAAAATGATTTAATTAATAAAAGATTATTAAAATTTCCTAGTGATTGCTTATGCGCTAGATTGTATTGTTGCTTTGATAGTTAAAGAACCGATTATCAAATTCGGACTCTTTATCGTTTATCATGCGGAGAGATCGGGATCAGATTTATCCGAAAACCACCTCGGACCAGCGTATATGCGTTCAAATGTACTGGTCTTGGAAGACATTGATATTTGGGATTTTTTCGTAATGAAGGACTACTTGTTGATCATTTAGGGATAAAATCCAAATATACATATAGTAGTAGTAGTCTCTTCATTATGAAATATCCAATGCAAGCACTAATCGCTACTGATCCTAGGGGTGATCCCCGATAGGATGTGTAGGAGAAGTGCCTTCGGTTTGTTCTATTACTGGATAACTTGTATGGACGAACCTCTAACATTGCATTTCTAATTACATTGATTGATCTTTATGAACGTTCCATCTGTTTGGTGGCAGAGAATGCAACTTCTCTTAGCTTAACACCCTTTCCTGGGACGTACGAGCTCAGGAGTTATAAATTTGTAGAAATCAATTGTGTGTTTATGGAATGGTAATATGGCATTCAAAGAGGAAAGATGATGTGCTATGTGAAAGGTAATCGTTGCCTTAGGCCTCACACCCGAAAATGACCGAAACAGGGTAGATGCGGTAAGGCTATGCGGTTCACAACCATTAGGATATGATCATCCCCTTCTAGATATATTTATTCCAATTATGACGTTCAGGTTTTAAATTATTGTGGTGTATGCAAAGAGGGCCCTCGGATAGATCGATAACAACTAGGTGATGACATATTCGGTACTATATAGGAAGAGGCAGGTCAGTCTTGTGTTTGTAGAGATGCAGATGTTCTGTAGCCTCGGTACTTTCATCTAGAGATGTACTACCGGAAGGTAGTCCCTTCACCTAGTCATTTGTACGGAAATCCATTATCCACTACATACCTGCCATTTTGTTTGTAGAACCCACTTTGTGGCCAGTATGCTCGAATTTAATCAATGTAACAATTTCATCTATGATTAATATTATTTGTATACTAGACACAATATAACAGGATTTGATATGAAATGTTTTTGTTATCGTAAGGTAAAAACCCATCCGTGTTTATGTGCGGCGTAGTCTTACGAGATACCTTTGATTTGAAAGGTTTTTATAACTTTAAAATTCAGTTGAGATGTGTTTTCTCATGCTGGTTGACCAGACTGATCCGGGCGTTCTTCCCTTTCAATGCTCGGGTCAGACCGAGCATGTTTATAGATTTAGATTTGGATGCTTTGGAGCTTCAACAGGCGAGCTGGAGGTCTTCTGGTCGTGTTCACGTATATGTTTATTTTCTCACTGCATTGTTGTTTAAATTATCAGCATTTGTAAGGACATGTTATTATAACTGTCCAAGCTGATGATTATTGATTGATTGTTCTACTCTGATGGATGTATGTATATTACAATTTCTGTTTTGTAAAGATCGTTGATATTATATTATATGTTGTTCCGCTGCGATTGTGAGATTCTGTGATTGATTTGGTTTCCTTTTCACTTCTTCTTTTCTCTTCTTCTTTCTTTCTTTCTTTCCCATAAAGATCCGATTTTCCATTCAGTTTGGGCTGGACATGTGCGGTTTATTGTCAGCTTGAACTGTATGGATTTTTGAGCCTTTACAGAATCACACCTGGATTTCCACATCTTGAATAAATCATGAACAACTACATGTGTTCGAGCATCTTAAAAGATCTCGAATCTCCACATAGATTCCAGCATCACGAACATATCCACTTCCAAGAGGTAGAACATGTACTCAGCCCTGTAGTGGTTTTCGATAATTAGAACGCTTACCGATCCCGGTCTTTCCAAGGCTGAATCGACGAATTTGGTCATTCAATAATACTGAGAACAATATCATACGTGAACTAAGTCTCATATACTATCTATAAGTTAGTAACACACAAAGCACGATCTAAACACATAAGCAAGATCAAGTCATGTAAACGAATTCTAGACCCTTTTTTAATTAATCTTTCTTTATTAATTAAAATCCTCTTTTATTAGTAAAACTCATTTTTTTACTCAATAAAATTCTTTTATAAATGAAACTCCATTTGTAATTAAACTTCACTATTTAATTAAAACATCACTATTCATTTTCAACATATTTTTATACTCTCAAAAATATTCATATACTTATCTAAAATGACGTAAGTATATTCACAAACCATTAACAAGATTTATTACTTTAAACCTTTACCTTTCCTATCTTTACCAAAAGGTTCCTTATTATAATTTCCTTCAAAAAATCTATTTCAAGGACCTAAGAACTTTCACAAATCCATTCAAAAGGTTTAAGACTAATGTAACTTAAAACATTGTCACTACAACCCAAAATTATTTCGCTTTTGCTTACCTTTAAATCATTATTTTAAAGATCTATTTACATTCCCAAGTATAACCAAAAAGGGTTAAAGGCAAATGTTATTAACACATTTGCTACAACAAAACCAAAATCAATCTATACTTCTTATCCTCTTTGAAATTCCATTATTAAAGATCTAAGTTTTTTCAAAAACTCATTTAACAATATTTTAACACTTTAAAATATTATCCAAGGGTTTAAAAATAAATGTTACTAAAACATTGTTTACGACAAACCCCAAAACACTTCTCTTAATCGTTATCTTTAAAAATCAATTTTAAAGATCTAGTTACTTTCTAGTTACATGGGTTAAAACCAATGTTGCACAAACATCGTTACTAAACCTAAAATCACTTTTATACTTGTCATTTACTTTAAAACAATCATTTAAAGTTCTAAGTATAGGTTTATTTATTAAACAAGGTTATATACCTTTTTAATCAATTTATAAAACAATTCATTATAACATAAGTGTTATAATACCGAAACTCCTTTTTAAATCAATTTATAAAACAATCCATTATAACATAAGTGTTGTAATCAAAAAACTCTTTTTAAATCAATTCATAAAATATCTATTATAACATAAGTGTTATAATCTAAAAACTCTTTTAATCAATTTATAAAATATTAAACTTCCCTTTTGTGCTTTTAAATATACTAGAATACCTTTAAAAAGATACACACACACACTAATTTATTTGTAAAACTAAGATATTTAATAAAATATTATAAAAAATTTGTAAAATATTATAATATAAAATCCTTTTAAAAATCTTTAATAACTTTTAAAACCATATATATACTGACAATATACTTTTAATGTACTTATACTATTTAAAACCTTTATTTAAAATACCACTTTAAAACCTGTTTTATAATTTAAAATCATCACTTTATAAATCCATAAATGATTTTCAAAAATATATTCAAACCTTGTTATTTTCCCATAATAAACATGCTAATAGTACTTATTAATCAATACAAAGAGGCCTTTGGATGTCTTCAAAAGTTAACTTTAAAATCGCAGATCACAACGATTTCAAAGTGCATCCATCGAGACCTTTTCGCTTCTAACATTTATAACTTCCATTTCCAATTTCCCATAAATGTTCAAACCAATCATGTTTATGTTAAACACACCAAAACGTGTGTAGAACAACCCAATGTTTATGTGTGTGTTTGTGTGTGTGTGTGTGTGTGTGTTTATTTCCATGATATATTGCATTTTATCCAATTTAACCTATGTCAAATATCAGGGATTTCAAAGCACGTTTATAACAACTATATCGTTTCTTACATTCATAACATACTATCACTTTTCACAAAGAAATATCAAATATGTAAACAAGTAGTATGGGCCATGTACATGTTTTAGATGATCAAACAGAGATTACACTCCAAAATACTGTTATCACTTGTTTTACAAAACAGGGAAGGTTCCAAAAGTAATAACTTGCATTATTCGTTATACAGTTTATATTTTTGATACGAAGCAATTTATATACAATAATTGTACAACCAACTAGTGAGTGAAACTCACTCAAACTCTAGTTAACGCTTTCGCGTTTTCCAAATAGTCCAAAATCGAACGCCATTCGATTTTAACTAAAATTCCTACTAGCTCCGAATTCGATGAATCCAACTCCAAAGCATAGATATCGTTACTACGAGTCCAATGCAATTGACCACGTCCAAATTCGACATCGTATGAACATGATACAGATAAATGAACTCTAGAGATTAATTAATTAATAATTAACTAAATTAACTAAGGTAATTAACCTTAATTACCTTTATAAACCCATTCCACTCTCTCTCAAAACCCTCATCGCGACTTTCCTCCTTCATCACCGTCGCCGCTGACCTCCAAAGACCGCAACACCCCTGCCGCTAGCTCGCCTGGCCAAGACAACCCCAAGCGACAACCCTCACCTTTCCTCATCACCTCTATGTGGAGATCGAACCCAACATCACCGCCAACATTCAACTCCCCCTCGAAGCTGCCATAGGTGATACCACCCCACCAAACTCCAGCAGCGTGAAGCCCTCACCAAGCTCTACCATTTCCCTTCAACGCCGTCGCCTATAAATCACTGTCGACGATGGTATCTCAAACCCTAGCTGCGACGTTCATTGTGAATTTCCCATAGCTTCGCCTTGATCCACCACAATACGAGCGGCGAACATACTCCACTCAACCTTACGAACATTTTACTAGTTGGGACCATCACTTGAAACGGCCCCTAGAGGCACCGATCAATCACGGCCATTTGATGAGGCTAGGATTAGGGTTATATATTAGAAAATAAAGAAAGTGAGGTCCTTATATTCAAGATTTTTCAACACTATTCACCCTCCCAAACTCCAAACTATGCGTGCTCACTAGTGTTCCTAGTTATTTACCCATATCCTGAACTCAATGGAACTAGTATCAGGACCTAATTCCATAATATACAAAAGTTACCTTTTAAAATCAAATTATATTATATTATAATTCTGGAAATCAATTGCTATGTGATTCAAGATCGCACGACCACACAGTACGTCCGATCGTAATGAAACTCGACGGCGTATAACAATTCATCATTCTGGATCCAATGACACTAGTTTCGTCAAAAATCCAAGATAGTGCCCCGAAATGATATTTTGCACGTTAATTAAAACAAAATATTATTAAAACCAATTTAATCACTTTTAATTCTAAATTAAAAGCTTTCCATTATCATTCTTATTTAAACATAATTTAAATAAGCTTTCGAAATCATTTTTATTCATATTAAATCTAAGATTTAAATAATTAAATGATTCCAATATTTTATTATAGACCGTTCAAAAATCTGGATCGTTATAGAATAATTTAAAGAATTTTTCAAAAATATATTTTTATTTTGCAAAACTTAGATTTCCTTCAAAAGATCAATATTTTTATCATTTAAAGGCTCATTATCTTTAATAGAAATTCTTTTTGTAAAACAAGTTCATCCAATGTATTTTCAACAATTTTAGCTTGTTTTACTAAAAATTATTTTCTTCCTTTGAAATACTAATTTTACGCTCACAATCATCTAATTTAGCAAAAGCAATAGAATTGACCATTTATGATGCTTTAAATTCTTTTAATAAATTCTCATGCATTTGTAAAAGATCACTATATAAAGAATCTAGGCGTACCGCTTTTGATCTTAGGTTAGCCATATAGCACATGTAACTTGATTCCATTAACTATTGCTTGCTTTTAGAAATTGTTTTTTCTCAACTATCTCTGAGCTCTAACTGGATCTTCTCTTTCTGGCCATTGTTATATGATGTTGTTATGATTAGTAGAACACCAAGCTCCAATACCACTTGTTAGTCGCTATGCACATGATCGAAGATGGCTAATCAGTAGTAAACAACGTAAATGCAGTGGAATAGTATAGTAGATCACACAGTCGATTTTATGCTGGTTTTGACCTCCCGTCCAATGTCCATTCCTAAAGCTTCCTTTTGGTATTTCTAACCAAAATGCCATCACTTTATCCGGAAGATAGTTTACATACTCTGCCTAAACAACCGAATAGGACTTCAACAACTATTACAAATAGTGTAACAAATTACTTTTTGACACAATGTATCTTGATATATAGAATGCCACTTTAATGTACAAATGACTCCTTTAACCAAACCAAATGATATAGAGTGGAGGTATAAAGGCTATGGAGTTTATTCGACTAGAATATGGGATGTGGAGATGAAACAAACTAGTTAAAATCTTTGAATCACATGAATCTCTTGAAGTTCGGAGTATTGCTTTAGGAATTGAAAGTTTAGGAATAACATAGAGTTGTGTTGTATTTTTTTGTTATTCAGGGATGGTTAGGGGGTTTTATAGGTATTGTAGGGATGCTAAAGTAGAGGTGTAACCTTTCAGATTCGTCATTGATAAAGAGAAGAAAATACAAGAGCAAAGAGAAGCGAAGACACCACTTCAGGAAACTAACCGTTTTAGTCGATTGGAAGTAGGCTTATGTCGACTGCTTAGTGTAAAATTCAAGCCCAAGACGGCTATTAAAAATAGCAGACAAGATAGTGTATTCAATCGGATGGGTTCAGTCGACTGGATTTATTTTTAGTCGACTGAATCACTACAAATTCCAAAAATTTGTATGGTGTATGGTAAAGACGTGTGCTATTGTCTTAGCCCACCCGGGTTTAAATACCAGCTTTGCAAATTTTTAGCCACTTTATTTTCCAAGTTTCCCATCATCATTTTAACATGAAATAACTTGATAAACACATTAATAGCATTATTGTATGGTTATTATCATCAAAACTACATATATATGGTTCTTTCAGGAACCCTAGTTCTCGCCTCTATCTTTATTTTTCTATCTAATTCCCAATATTCACTAATCACCTACTAATGACAAATGATTATCTTTAATTATAAATTGGTTTAGAATTCAGTGGGTCCGAACTATATCGAATTAATATATCGTTGCGAAGCCCTCGATGAATGGAGTTGATAAGACATGTCCGTTTGTCGAAAATGTGTCTAAGGAGATCATAAATCGATGGTTAAAGGCTCGGGTGGGTGGTTGACAATGGCGATTTGGGTATTTCTAAATCAGGCAGTAATTGATGAAATTTGAGGCATGGAATGGTAGCTCTAATCACCAGGGTTCAATTGTCTCAATCATTGCCAAAATTGTCCAATTTTTGGCCTAGAAAGACGACGACAACGGCTGTGCAGTTAATGCCCCGTTATTACCCCTCTATAACCCTGCTATATCTCATAGCGGATTTCTACCGCTACGGTTTTTCCATATAGCCTTTCCGCTTTAAGCCCCGCTATTTCCGCTATATCCCGTTATTTCCGCTATTTCTGCTATATCTTCTTTAAAAGAAATGAATTGAAAAATGACATTTATACATTATAAAAATTATGAAATTAATTTATTTAATTGAATTTTTAATATATTTTTAGAAATGAAAACAATCTAATATTCTACTAAATTCAATTATGTTATATAACAGTTTTACGTTCATTTATAATATATTCCCGCATGTTTTTATTTAAAATTATTTATGTATTAATTATAATTCAATTGAATGTTAATTTTTAATTTAATTACCATTTATATATTTGTAAAAACATTAAGTACGAGTTTTATTTGCTATTTTAGAGTCATCCGCTATATCCCGCTATATCCTCGCTATATCCCCGCTATGACTTATGCACCTCCGTCGCATTGAATCTGCCGAGCGCTTTAACTGCACAGGATGACGGTGGGTTGGTGGTGTCACCACAGTGACCTGGATTAATTGGTGATGGAGGCCATGTAGCTCAACTCGAGGCAAGGTGAATGGAGGATGTCTCAGGGTCTATGGTTATAACAACCCGAATTCTAGTGGGTCCGGAATTTCTGCAAAAATGCTAAAATCCAAGCCCACGGAAGCTCGAGTTGGGTATCTGGTATCCTGCAAATAGGCAAAGACAATTATATCAGAGCTCAGATAAATATATCATAGCGGAACTGGCTAAAATATAATAGTAAGTAAATACTCACCAAGATAATAACACTTTCTAAACAAGTGTTTTAAAGCTGGAAAGTCTCTGCCATCTACCTAACCTAGAGGATGTTATGAGGAGAGGGCTAGAACTAAAGTTCTAGTGAATGGACAAATTATACACTTCTAAGCTTAATTCTACATATACCATTTTATTTCCATTTTCTGTTATATTAGGTTTACTGGGTTTATAATACTCTCGCCTCTAAGCGTGAATCATACCCATCTACTCCCTAGTAGATTAAAACCCAGTAACTAATATATGTAGCTATATGCCCAATGACCGCATCAGTCCCAGGTACTATCCTCGGTACCTTTTGTATCCTCCTCGAAAAGGATGCCATCGTCTCGCTGTTGGAGCATACTGTAACTACATCTGTAAAGGACAGCTTCGTGAGGCCTACAATACATATATTCCGTCGTCTACTATGAAAATGTAAAACTACGTCCGCACTAGCCTATACTAATGCTCGGACATCCTCAATGTACTACCCAGTGCGTACTTTGAGGACTATACCTAATCGTTATGTCTACTCCCTGAATCCCACCAACAAGGTCTATCTTGTATGGAACTCAGTCAGGAATTTTCTATATTTGTAAAGGACAACTTCGTTAGGCCTACAATACATATATTCTACTTGGTCTGTCTCTTTTCTCATTGTGGATATCGCCCCACACAGCCACTCCTCAACTAATCGAAAGACCTATCAAGAGCTAAATGGTTGTGCCCTACTGCAAACAATCTAAACATCCAATTGGTTGCGTCCCTCGTCCAATGTCTCGATAGTGAAAGAATCATTGGCCAGTTGGTTTAACTCCAGTCTTTCTCGAACTTGCTCTTGGTTGATGATGGCTTGATCTCCGCATGCGACTATCCTTTTGGGTCCTGCCCACTAAAACCTACTCGCAAGTCAGAGTACGGTGTCATACGAATATTCTACCCCATTCACCAACCTTTTGACTGTCTATAGAGGTCCCCTTCGTTAGGCCTGCAATGCAAAAGCAGTCAAGGCATACTCTCTTGATGGAACACCTACAGACCTGCCTCCGGGGGTGCAGCTACATTAGGCCTACCCCAGAGGGCCATCCTAGAGTACCCTCACGTCCCGTTGAAGTCTCGTACTTCCTTCTAGCCCAAATTAACTGAGTTGGACGTGCTATTTCTATGCTAAAAATCTATGATGAACTGCTTCGTTAGGCTCTTCATCCTTTGGGCTGCTCCAAACGTATCTTACCATTTTAGTAGACCCCATGTCTAATCTTTTATTATGCATTTAGTTTACTTTTCTAATTATGTTGTCTACTTATTTACCCTAGTCAGCATAAGCGTGTCCCAGCCTCACCTAACTATTATGAGACCATCAATTCCTGACTGAAAGGGAATGCTGTTGGTATGGGCCTTTCTTCTATCTTTGCTTATTAAGTTAGTGTCAATTTTCAAATAAGCCTTTTCTGTTATCTTTAATTATAACCTATGTTATAATTATACTTGCAATTGTTACTTCTATATTCTTTTATAATCTACATGTTATACATATAATTGCAAGTGTCTCTTTTCTATAGTCTGTCTTCTTTTATTATGATATTGAATTCTCTTCAGTTCTCTTATATTATATGACAATCTTGGCTTGGGACTACGTCCGACTGTCACAAATTTACTTATCATAATAATTGCTTTGCTTTTATTCTACTACCTGCGTAGTAAATGGAGATCTAGGCACATTTATGTTTATTGTTTCTAGTCTTATCAAATAATTAACTTGATTTCTTCTTTAATTTCTTTAACTCTTCACTTTATTCTCTTTTATTCTCTTTTATTCTAATAAGTAGTTCTATTCTATTTGGTTGGTTACAAAAACTGTGCTAAAAATCCGTTTCCATATTTTAATACTAAATAATGCTATGAACAATAACTCGAAATTGCAGGATATTTCTTTTATTGTTTCTTTAACTATTGGGTAATGCAAAATACAGAAATGTCTCTGTTTTACACTAATTTCCTTTTTCTTTCTTTTATTCTTGCAATTACATTTATCGTTATTTTTACAATATTAAACTATGGAAATGTATTCTCTTTTCTAAATCAACCACTAATCTATCACTAACTTCCAAATCAAGTTATTAGATTTTCCCCTTTTTAATTTATTTCTCTCGTTTTAGCATAATTTACTGTAAATTTCTTGCTTTTAGGCTTAAGCCTTTCTCTACAACTATTAAGCCTAATATTATTCATATTTAATTGGATTTCTTTATTTCTTTTCCATATAAATAATAATTAAATATAAGTTCTCATATAAAATTTACAGTCTCAACATAACTAATTAACATAATTAATTACTGAAATAGATGCTGAATTAAAACATTTAACGGGAATTTAACGATAATAAAACATAAACGTAAAAGATATACAATTTAAATCCACTCACCTGTCGTCCTTAGCTTTGCTCGTCCTTAGTTTTGCTCCATGGCCTTCCTGAACCCCCTTCTAAGGTGTCTAATATTTTTATTAAGAAGATCTTCTCCCTAGAAATATTTTCTATTTAGGGTTCAACCTCAGGCAATGATCCAATTGGGAGAAAATCTGATTGTGAGAAAATAGCTAAGCCTAGGGTTCTATTTATAGGGGAGTTTGGGAATCTCAGACCGTCGGATTTTAGGATTGAATCTGGTGAAACCACGTCACAGGCTTGCCGTGGATCGTTGGATTTAGAAACCAACGTCTGAGATTGCACAAAAATTGAATTAAATAGGCTCGGCACGTCCTTGGACGAATTCACGTCCAAGGGAAAACGCGGGTCAACCTATAGGTCGACCTGTGTTCATCAGGGGTCGACCTTAGGGTCGACCCTTGTGCATTGTGGGTCGACCCATGGGCCTTATTTATTTATTTATTTTTTTCGTTCTTCTGATTTTCGTTTCGCTCGTACCTTCTTCGTATTAACTCGGATTTCATTAAGTTGTATATGGAAATTGATCAGAAAATCGCCACAAACACAATGGTATAAGTTTCGAGGCCATATTCTGACAATTCCAAAATGTTTATTTTCACTGTTCAGCGTTATTTGATTATTTAATTATCTAAAAATGCGGGGTGTTACATTCACCCCCCTTTAGGAAATTTCATCCCCAAAATTCGACAAGGGTAAAATTATGTAATTCCTCACATCAATCACATCCATTTTGTGTACATCCAATTTTACGACCATACATGTCCTTGTGCAAGGTGTCATTCAACATAAAATATATGCATGTACATGAATTTCTAAGCGGCACCTCCTATATGAATGTTTTTCTTCTTTAAAAATTTATTTTAAAACATGATGCACACACCCTAAATATTCTTGCAATTTCTATATTAATGTGGTCTTTTGAAAACTCAAAAACGTTTTTCATCCAATTTTTCGCACACTCCTACTGGATAGGGGCTAGTTCAACGAATTTTACATCCAAATCCTACCACACAACTTTTAATATTCGAATTTTAGAAAAATCTAATTTTTCGAATTTGATTTCTTATGTCAGAAAGAAGGAAGAAAACGGAAAAACTTCACATTTCTCCGTTTCACTTTTGCGCACCTCCTTCTTCGTACTTGTAACTTATGCCGCTATTCTATAAAAATCCCTATTTGCCTTCCCAAGCACAGTTTACATAAGCAAATTTCTCTTTTTAAATTTTTTTGTTTACGTTTCTGTCGCTTTCTTTAAATTTGTTATTTTCCTTTTAGTTATTCTTTTATCAGCTTTTATTTTTCTTTTAATATTAATGTCTTATGTCCTTATTCTCTTTTTGTGAACATCAAAAAAACACAAAGAAAAAGCATCATTACTGATTTACTACAATAGGAACTAAATGCTTATATAAGAGTACAATCCCATAACCAAAAGAGAAAACAAGTCCTACTACAAAGCGATACTAGATAGGTAACTATAGCTGCTAAACAAAGCTATCAACTAGGGCTAGGAGGCCTAAGACCATGTCCGCCCTTACATAAAAAGGTCGTAATCAATGAATCAAAACAACTGAGGCGCTCCTCCTGTCGTCTGGTACTCGCTACTATCTCGTTCTATGTCCTAACTATCTCATGTTGTCCTCGGAGAAGCTCTGCATGCTCTCTGGCTAGCTGCTCTTGCCTCTCAGCAATGATCCTTATCTGCTCGTCGTAACCCATCGGTGGAGGGGGTTAGGACGGTCATGCTCCCTCTCCCCAAGATTCATGCCCCCAAGTACAATGCGTTGCTGGCTCTGGTGGCCAAGAGGGCCACTCTGACTCTGTATGTCCAACGTCACCTCCAAACGGTGGTGAAGGAAAGGTCTGCTGCCATTGAAAATACTGTGGTGCCTGATGGTGTGGCGAAGGCTATGGCTCGGGCTCCTGCTCCTACTGTGGGGCCTGCAGATGTGCTAACTCTATACCCATCCTCCTTAAGGTGGAGGAATCAATCATGGGGTCGGTCTGCTCTATAAAAACCTCTCTATCCATCTCTACCCCAGCCCACCTAAAAACCCGTGTCCAAAGATGACTAAAGATAATAGAAGATCGATGACCCCTCATCGCTATAACATACTGGGCCATGATTGCCTTAGCCCAGTTCGCTTGTAAGCCTCCAAATATGGCGTAGGTGGCCTGTCTCACCACAGGATAGATCTGGTCGTAGCTCCCCATCTTGGGGAAAAGGTTATACTGTAGAAAACATATAACCAACCTAGCTAGTGGGCGCAACTGTCCTATGCGCCAATCGAGATGCTGAGGGTTTACAAAAATCTGCTGTAAGACGGTATGGTCCGTCATCTCAATATGGTCTACATCTAGACCTTGCCCTCTAATTTCCAAAATAGTAGCAAACTGTGTCTCGGTAAATGCTACTGTAACTCCCTTGACCTTCGTCTGGAAGGCCATCTCTTCAACCCCAACATTGGTATGTAAATTAGCGTCAAAAAGGCGTACTAATATGGGGTACGCTCTCCACTCAAATGTCTCATGACTCAATATCTGACGCAATCCGGTATCCAAGAAAAGCTGCTCTAGAGGCGTGCCATGAAAATCCAAAAATTTCATTGCCCTTCCTTGTAGAAACTGATATGAAGCTGTATCGGAGTAGGTCTGGACTATCCTCCTATTGCCTTGGCACCAGGCTATCTCTTGGGATGTCAGATGGGGAAAAAGGTTAACTAAAGATGGTCTTGGAGGCATGGCGAAAAACCATCAGATCTGTGGAAAAGGAGTATGGATCTGGGTAGATCTCGCGATGTGCTTCAATTTGACACTAACCGCGAGCCGATTGGAGGAGATTTGAGGTGGTGGAGGGTTTTGGAAATGGTGAATAATGGGTTCGGCTTCGGCTACTTTAGGGGAGGAGACAAAAGTGATGGGGCTTGGCCTCGTCACCGCGTTTATACGTGATTTTAGGGATAGGCGGGTCGACTTGCCTTCCCCCTGGGTCAACCTAGGTCGGTCTGATGAAAATTTTTATTTTCACTTTTTTTTCGCGACATCTGCTTCGTCTTTTTCCTTCCCCTACCTAACTAATTTAAGCCCAATTCAACCCCACCAAATTCCAGGTCTTCTAAGTCACTGTTACGACTTTGGTTAAAATTCCTGACTACTTTCCACCCTCCAAGTGGAGTCTAGACGACATTTATACTTCAATTAAATCTTTTTATATCCACAACTTTTCTCCAACCACTTATATCGTCTAACCCCAATTTTTTTTTCGAAACTGTTTTAATATTTTCATAACTAGAAAATATTTCAATATACTTATTTAAATAATAAGTGCACTTCCAAACCACTTTATTTCTATACTTAGAAATTATCTTCAAAACACGTTTTTCTTGGGTCAAAACAAATGTTGCGTAAAACACCGTTACTACAACCCAAAAATACTAGTTTATGGATTTAATTAAAATAAATAATATATTTTTAAAAATGCAAAAACTCTCTATTTATTATTTTAAAACCATAACTTTTCTTTTCAAAAATCTAATTATGGGGCTATACTTAAAGTGGGTTATTAATTTCCTAATTCCTTTATCCTCTTTTGTGCTTATATTTATTCCAAGGCACTACCGCTAAACCCACTTATCTGAAACAATTATAAATTTACTATTATTTACACTGGGGCCTCCATTTTTTTATACTGAATCTATTGCACATCTCAAATCTTTGCCATTCTAGGGCCTACAACTCTTTGGACTTCTACAATCCGAACTTCGATGTACAAAGCTCTTTCCCAAACTCTTTCCATGTGTTGATTCTTTCTAAAGAATGGATTTCTCTTTGGATCTAGGGGTATATATACATATATAGTATATTTATATTCTTAAAAATACAAATACGTTCATTCACTATCTACCTAGGAATCCTAACCCGGGCTCTGATACCAAAGGTAACAACCCAAATTCCAGTGGGTCTGAAATTTCTGCAAAAATGCTAAAATCCTAGCCCACTGAAGCCCGAGTTGGGTATTTGGTATCCCGTAAATAGGCAAAGACAAATATATCAAAGCTCGGATAAATATCTCACAATAGAACTGACTAAAATATAATAGTAAGTAAATACTCACCAAGATAATAACACTTTCTAAACAAGTGTCTTAAACCTGAAACGTCTCTACCATCTACCTAACCTGTAGGACGTTATGAGGATAGGGTCAGAACTAAAGTTCTGGTGAATGGACAAATTATACACTTCTAAGCTTAATTCTACATATACCATTTTATTTCCATTTTCTATTATATTAGGTTTACTGGGTTTATAATGCTCTCGCCTCTAAGCGTGAAGCGTACCCATCTACTCCCTAGTAGATTAAAACCTAGTAATTAATATATGTAGCTATATGCCCAATGACTGCATCAGTCCTAGGTACTATCCTTAGTACCTTCTGTATCCTCCTCGAAAAGGACTCCATCGTCTGGCTGCTGGAGCCTTACTGTAACTACGTCTGTAAAGGACAGCTTCGTGAGGCCAACAATACTGATGTTTTGTCGTCTACTATGAAAACGTAAAACTGCGTCCGCACTAGCCTATACTAATGCTAGGACATCCGCAATGTACCACCCAGTGCATACTTTGAGGACTATATGTAATCGTTCTGTCTACTCCCTGAATCCCGCCAACAAGATCTACCTTGTACCGAACTCAGTCGGGGATTTTTTATATCTGTAAAGGACAGCTTCGTTAGGCCTACAATACAGATATTCTACTTGGTCTGTCTCTTTTCTCATTATGGTTATGGCCCCACGTAGCCACCCCTCAACTAATCGAAAGACCTCTAAAGAGCTACATGGTTGTGCACTACTACATACAATCTAAACATCCAGTTGGTAGCGCCACTCATCCAATGTCTCGATAGTGAAAGAATCATTGGCCTGTTGGTTTAGCTCTAGTCTTTCCCGAACTCGCTCTTGGTTGATGATGGATTGATCTCCGCATGCGACTATCCTTTTGGGTCCTGCCCACTAAAACCTACTCGCAAGTCAGAGTACGGTGTCATACGAATATCCTACTCCATTCATCAACCTTATGACTGCCTACAAAGGTCCGCTTTGTTAGGCCTACAATGCAAAAGCAGTCAAGGCACACTCTCTTGATGGAACACCTACAGACCTGCCTCCGGGGGTGCAACTTCGTTAGGCCTACCCCCAAAGGGCCATCCTAGAGTACCCTCACGTCCCGTTAAAGTCTCGTACTTCCTTCTAGCCCAAATTAACTAAGTTGGACGTGCTATTTCTATGCTAAAAATCTATAATGAACTGCTTTATTAGGCTCTTCATCCTTTAGGCTGCTCCAAAACACATCGTACCATTTTATTAGACCCTACGTCTAATCTTTTATTATGCGTTTAGTTTACTTTTCTAATTCTGTTGGCTACTTATTTATCCTAATCAACATAAGCGTGTCCCAGCCTCACCTAACTATTGTGAGACAATCATTTTCCTGGCTGAAAGGGAATGCTATTGGTATGGGCCTTTCTTCTATGTTTGCTTATTAACTTAGTGTCAGTTTTAAAATAAGCCTTTTCTGTTACCTTTAATTATAACCTATGTTATAATTATACTTGCAATTGTTACTTCTATATTCTTTTATAATCTACATGTTATAAATATAATTGCAAGTGTCTCTTTTCTATTCTAGTCTGTCTTCTTTTATTATGATATTGAATTCTCTTTAGTTATCTTATATTATATGACAATCTTGGCTTGGGACTATGTCCGACTATCACAAAATTACTTATCATAATAACTGCTTTGCTTTTATTCTACTATTTGCGCAGTAAATGCAGATCTAGGCACAATTCTGTTTATTGTTTCTAGTCTTATCAAATAATTAACTTGATTTCTTCTTTAATTTCTTTAACTCTTCACTTTATTCTCTTTTATTCTAATAAGTAGTTCTATTCTATTTGGTTGATTACAAAAACTATGCTAAAAACCTGTTTCCATATTTTAATACTAAATAATGCTATGAACAATAACTCGAAATTGCAAGATATTTCTTTTATTGTTTCTTTAACTATTGGGTAATGCAAAATACAGAAATGAGCCATTTCGGATCATTTTACACCAATATATCACTGTTTTACTACAGCGATTTTCATATAAAATTTTCAGTACACAATCAAATTGAAAGCAATTCAATCAACAACCATCTAATTCAATCCAAATAACAACTAATAATTACACATATGGATTAGAGATAGTAAGTGTGAGATTTAAATAACTTAGCTTTTAACTTCCTATAGCTTGCTAGATCCCCAAATAATCCTTGCTAAACCCTTAGCTTCACCAAAATCACCTAAAACTCAAGAATAAAAATCCAACCAGCAAGCAATTCTAATTAAAACAAGATCAAAATCACTATTTTATTGTTCTAAAAGATAGAGATAGGTGCAAGTATCCAAAGTTAAATAGATTTTGTTTAAAAGATAATTTCCTAAGGAAGAACTTTTGTTTTAATTACTTTTTCATATTTCGAAGATTTTTTGGTCAAAAATCGGGTTTTTAACCGTCTTTATTTTACACTAATTCCCTTTTTCTTTCTTTTATTCTTACAATTACGTTTATCGTTATTTTTGCAATATTAAACTATGGAAATGTTTTCTCTTTTCTAAACTAACCAACTAATTTATCACTAACTTCCAAATCAAGTTATTAGATATTATCCTTTTTAATTTATTTATCTCTTTTAGCATAATTTATAGTAAATTTCTTACTTTTAGGCTTAAAGCCTTTCTCTATAACTGTTAAGCCTAATATTATTCATATTTAATTGGATTTCTTTCTTTCTTTTCCATATAAATAATAATTAAATGTAAGTTTCACTACAAGAAAAACTATTTTTAGTGGCATATCTTAGTAGCGTTCAACACTAAGTGTTACCACTAATCATATAAAAAGGTAAAAGTAAATAACTAAACGCGACTAAAATATCCCGCCAACCATTCGTCCTAAAATTTTTTGTGGCCGCTCAAATCTCTTTTTCTTACCCTTAGCAAAATACGCTACTAACATTTTTATTTCCCATCTTCTTTTGAAGAAGGAAGATTACCCTAAACAATCCTCTTTAATCAGCTCCGTACCTCCCATATTCACTCTCTCAAACCCTTAAATTTCTCTCATAGAAGTAACAATCGCGATGATAACAATAAAGAAGAGCAGGTCCATGTTTGTCAAAGACGGTGAGATCGAATCACTCGAAGATATCTACCTCCATCGACTCGCTATGAAGGAGTACCAAATCATCAATCTACTCTTTCTTGGCTTGAAGGATGAGGTCATGAAAATCATGTCGGTACAAAAGCAGACATGCATTGGACAGGGAATCAGGTCAAGGCGTTCGTGGTCGTCGATGATGGTAATGGTAGTATGGTCGTTGATAACAAAGAGATTCTGTGAGTATTTTATTCGTATATAGCACTTAAAAGAATTTTATTATTAGATGAAAAAACATCGAAGTGCTTGTGTTCTCACTAAATCTCATTTGGGATCTGGAAGTATTTAAACGACAATTTTATTTTATTTATTCATTTTTATTTTTTGAAATAATTGGGTTCTAACTCTCCAGAACGATTGGAGATTTAACTGGATACCTTGTTGGTGATTTCAAAGTTTTTTTTTTCCTGAACTAGGAATGATTTCAAAGATTATTGTCAAATATGCTTCCAAGAGTTTGGGGATAGAGTCAAACATTGGACAACATTGAATGAGCCATACACATTTAGTCGCTTTGGTTATTCAACTGGAAAAAATGCACCAGGGCGCTGCTCTAGAAATGAATGCCCTACCGGTGATTCTCTCACTAAACCATACATTGTTTCTCACAATCTCATATTAGCACATGCAACAGCTGTTCAACTTTATAGAAACCACTACAAAGTACGTTTCTCGGAGTTAATACATCTATAATGATTAATATTTAAGAATCTTATATTAAAAAAAACGGGTTTAAATTAATAAGAATTAGGATGATTTTATGCTTTAAGATATGAGTCTTGTTCTCATACATTGTGTTGTTTTATTTTCAGTTGATATAGGAAGGGGAAATTGGAATCGTTCTAAATTGCACGTGCCATATTTAGATTCACTTAAGGATAAAGATGCAAAACATAGGGCACTGGAGTTTATGCTTGGATGGTCAGTAAGCAATAAAGAAGCTTATACATATATATAAACCAGTTATGATTCATGTTTAAATCACAATATTATTATGTGGACTCAGGTACATGGTATCATTAGTGAACGGAGAATATCCATATATTATGAGATAATTGGTCGGACATAGACTTCCAAAATTCAAAAAGGAGGAGTCAGACATGATAAAAGGATCGTTTGATCTTATAGAACTTAATTATTATACATCAAAATATGCCAAAAAAAGTTCCAAAGACATTTTCTCCGGCTAAAAGCGTCGATGACTCCTGGGTAGAAGAAACTGGTATGTTTAGTAATATACTATGCACGTTTTGTGCTTTGTAATGTCTAAGGTGATTTGAACAAGTTGCAAAAACAATATTAGTATCCAAATTTAAATGTTGTTGAATAGTACTTCTAACTTGAGGAGACATACATTAGATTGTGTGTATGAGTGTACTCTGATACTCATTATTGGTTCATCTTCTCTTTCTTTCTAACTTTTTTATAGCAAAAAACATAGATGACGTGGAAATCGGTCAATGGGTAAGCGCGACAACTTTTATTATTCTTCTTTATGTCAAAATATAAAATTTCGATCAAATGTTACCTATTCACGTTTACTTAATTTGATTTCCATCATACTTTGCAGCAAGGTACATGGATATACATGGTCCCAGATGGATTACCAGATCTGTAAACTTATACAAAAAAGAAATATGATGTTCCTAAGTTCTAAGTCACAAAAAATGATTAGTATATTCAAATGCAGGGGAATTCAAAAGATTTTTTTAATAAACATTATAGCATATCATGTTATCAATAAATAAATAAATTCAATATGATAGATTGAAGAAGAATAAAACTAAAAATAAACCTCCTTTCTCGTATTGAAATTTTACAGGAACAATGCAGCTTGATTACCATGATAACAAGTAACCATTAGAAAGTGCAATCTTCGACCAGGATAAGGTTAATTACATGATTCTTCATCTTAAAGAACTTCGAGATGTATCAATCGGTAAGTTAAAATTACATGCATGGCTAGACTTAAAAAAATGTAGACATCGTAACATGATATTTTATTAAATGGAAGTGAAAATTGGGATAAAAAGAGAAGAGTTACATACAGTGATCTTATCTTGTACCAGCGAGGGACTTAAAGTAGAAGGATATTTTGTGTGGTTGTTGATGGATAACTATGAGTGGATGTCAGGATACACTAATCTCTTTGGGCTTCTCTACATCGACCATAAAAATAATCTTGCAAAAATCCCTAAAAAATCGGCCAACTGGTATACTAAATTTCTTCACTCATGAATATGGGAGCGAATTCAAGAAATTGGGTTCAACCTATAATATGGCTTATATTGATTATAGCTGGTTTTCCTAGTATGGTTTTATTTTCCATTTTTAGTGTTTATGGTGCTTTATCTAAGCATCACTGCTTATAAAAGTCATGTATCCTATATGTATGAATAATAAAGCAGTTGCCCTCGAGTATGATAGTCGGTTGCCCTCGGGTATCCTATATATACTAGTAAGTAGCCCATGCTACGCATACGGGCATTGTTATACTCTGTAAAGTTCAGAACACGTGAAAGATGATGTTAGAGCAGAAGTGTGACCATATCGTTCGTATGCATATTGATGCACAATGTACAACATATACATATGTCAGCACAGACATTGCATGCAGTTAAAGCAGTAGTGCAACTGAGCATGAAAAACGAAAATAGTAGTTCAAAGCTGGAATTGCGATTTAAAAAGATTGAACATATATATGGTGGACGAAAGCAAAATAATTCAATCATCATACGGCATGACATACAGTCTTGTAAAAATTGCAAAATGAGGTAGCAGAAAAGAAAAGGAAGACGTGAAAAACATACAAAAAATTAGTAGCTGCAGACATAAAAACGTAAATGCACCACAAACATGAAATCATAAATGGCTAGAAATTAATTTTTCTGCTTCTTCTTCTGAATCTTGATCCCAGGAGCTACTACAGCATGCTGATCTATATCACCATTCTGCGGATAAGGGAAATAAGATATGGTTTAAGTTCGTTAGTAAGAATCATGTTGACGTAATAATAGTTTTCAATATCAAGTTAAGACACGTAGAGACAGGATAGGTTTGAAAGGTATAAACAGTTCAAAGTATAGGTATCCATAAGTACAACAATCGGGTAGGATTTGGTAGGGACAAAGTCAGGTATTGTTATTCGGTAAAACAACATAGCATAGGATGTACAATGCAACGTCAAGCGTGACGTATATCGTATATTTCATTTCCATTCGTATTAATCAATTTATAAATTACCATATTTAACTTAAACTTGTATTCAAACATAACGGTAGGTTACCATCAAATTTATTTTCTTCATTAGTTTTAGCATATACATTCGTAGTGATTGAAAATTACAATATAATATTAAAAAAATGGAAAAATTACCTCAATTATAGAAGAATGTAGAACAAAAGACAAAAGTGATGTTATGTTTGAATTTTTGTAATTGTTTGATATGATACTATAAACTTCATAAAACAATCACTTGTTGTATTACACGTGGGTATGACTGAATTATGAAGTACAATAAATGACCAGTGCTATCAATAAGTACTAAAATTTTGTTTATTCATCAAGTGAATCAAAGAGCTTAATTAAAATATTTATTTAAAAACAAACATGTTACCCACCTCTTAACACTTATTTAATTAAGCATTCAACCTTTATTCTTATTCGCTCCGAACAAAAGCAGCCTTAGTCTAAGGCCAAAAGGAATAGATTGCCTGTGGTTTAATGTGCCTCAAAATCCTAATCAACTATAGACTTCCAGGGAGCTAAACTACTATGGTGGATAGGTTTTCTAATAAAGAGAGTATGTCTTTGAATTGCAATCATGTCAGTAAGCTATTTATGACCTTATAGTTAGGTCTGCTCCTCTTTCAAAAATCTTCAGGAGCGCCATAGTACTACTATAAATGAAACTTTTTTCATAGCCATTTCATTAAATTGCAGTAAATATTGAAGTTATTTGGAAAATTCTAACGCATCACAAGTGTTTGTGAAAGGAAGTGTCAACTCCGTTGTCCATAGTTGCATGTAGTAGAAGGGCCTTCTGTTACAAAAGTGGAATGTTTAATAAAGCAACCAGCGGTATAATTTTTGATATAGTTGAATGGTTAGTTGAACACGAAGTAGTCCTGGTTTAGAGATATGTAAGTTAACGGTGAAACTGACATAATTTAGAATTGCCCTTTGAACTGTAGGAAAAAATAATAATAACGTGCTTTGCATACATGGAATGGAAGACAGTGATGGTATGGAATAGACCTCCACGAACCCGATTGCGATCTTTAGATGAGAATAATATAGCAGTAAATGAGGCACTTAGTCATAGGTGTTGACAGTTAAAGGACATCGTTAATGCATGAAAATAGCCTAAATACATCTGTAGTATCAGTGTTTAATATCTACAAACCAATTTCGTGTTGTTCACAACTTGTTGTACAAACAATCTACAACGCTGAAAATAGTAATATTTATTTAAAAAAACTATAGACTAGTAATGTATCATGCTTCCATTTATAAAGTGAACAAAGATATTGCTAAATAGTAAGCGTATTAATCACATAGAGTGGATGGAGAGTACATGGACGAAGGCATAACATAAAAAAAATTAGTTATAAAGGACAAAAGAGCATAGTAATGCAATGACATTGAGTAAGCAGTAGTGTTGACTGAACTTAGTAACCTTATTTTCCTTGCAATAACATATGAACAACTGTTGGATTCATGTAGAAAACCAGTAAAAGGGTGTAGGTCTAATTACCAATTGACGAAAGTTGTCATCGTGCATATCGGAAATCATTCTCCCTGTCATCGGTAACGTTTAGGTTTGTGGACAGAAAGAAAGAACAGCTGCTATCCAAATTAAAAAATCTAGGTACAGTCAACCAACGTTAATGTAACGACCCGTAAATTTCAACTGTTTTAATAACGTAATTAGTTGAAATTTTGCGAAATTTTAAACGATAAAATTTTGAAATAAAAATTTGATATTTGAAATGCGTCTAGTTAAACATAGAAACTGGTAAATTTTCGTGCGAAAATATGAAAGTTTATTTCGCACGTAAATTTACTTCAATTTAATCAGTTAAAAAGCGATGAAAATAAAATGTTTCCGAACCAAAATATTTTTACATAGAAAATTCTAAACCATCTTCTGAGCAAGATGTCAGTTTGTCGTTTTTCCAAATTCGGACGTTTCTTGCTCCGTTTATCTTAATTCCGTCAAAATAGCAGCATTTTCGGTACCGATTTTCGATTTTGATCGGATGATCGTACCACTGATATCTGTATACCGTTTTGATCGTCTCATCGTGCCGATCTCAGCGGTATATTTATTTCTGTATTTTGAAGTTCGGTACACAGTGGAATCTGCATAAACGGTGACCGCAGCGAAAACGGGTCTGTGTCTTTGGGTCCGTTAAAGTTAATAGCTATTAGCTATTTATATTCTCAGCCGTTCATATCTTAATTATTTGTTGTTCCCTATGTTTCATCTTTTAATTGTTGCTTGGCCCTTCCTTTTTCAAGGCACGTCTATTTTGTCAGTTCATTTTCTTTAATGCAACATTCATCTTCACGTTTTGCTTTTACTCAAAATAATTAAAACTCACCTCTCCGTCCCATGCGTACCAAACATCCCTTCATTGTTCCGAACATATAAAAGTTGCTGTAGCTTTCATTTGCCAGAGAATCTTTCTTTTTACCTTCCTACTTCCCATCATTTCTCCATGCAACTCCTACCGCAGCCATGTCCATCGCCAACCGCCCCTCTCTCCTCCACATGAACTGCTGTAACACCATCAGTGTCCATCACCCCATCGCGCGGCCTTCCCTACCTTTGCGCCGAGCCCCACTTGCAACTTCATCCTTCTCTCCGTCCCTTGCTCCGTTCCTCTCGCCACGCGCAGGCAGCGCCTCCAACCAAGCCTCGCGGGTCACTTTTCGGTCACCGCTTAGCATCAAACAGTTTCGAGCTGCTTGGTTCAAAAACTCAGCTGCATTATTCTTATATAAAGGTATATTTATTATAATTAAATTTTTTTTTATGTTATTCTTATATATGTATATTCTAGTGGAATAAATATAGTTTACTTAGGATTTTATAACACGTTAGTACATATTTTGTCTCGGTTGTAATATTTTGATTTCCAAAGTATATAAAATGTATGCAATATGTCATATGCATGTGCCATAAGTATTTAAGCTATATATATTACATATGTTATGTCCTTAAGAATATATGAGTTTATAAAATAAAATTGTTTACAGTAAGTTTACAATTCATTCATTTTCTAGTAAGTTGTACTAAAATATTTGTCTGCGTTTGATGCAGTTCGACTACAGCTAGAGAGCAGACATTAAAGAAACTGAAAAATAGAGAAAGAAGAGAGGAAGAAGTAAGAATTAGCAACTATTTTTCTTACTCATTACCATTGTTTCTCATACATTTATAATAATACTCTAACAAACTTCCTACGTGGACTGCCAGGTATTCATTTCCAGGCATTCTACTTTTAGCAAAGATAACAGAAATTGCAGAAAAGGAAAATACAGTAACAGAAATTGCAGAAGGAAAAGGACATATTTCAGAATTGCAGAAAAAAGAGCATCTCCATTGTTTTCAAACCAGGAATCTTTTGGGTACTTGTATGGTTCTCCTTGGCCGTGTATTAGTATCAGCATTATTGGTAGCCTTAGTTGTAGGTGCACCACCAATAGTCGTATCATCACCCACCCCTTCAAGGTCGACCTTGTCCTCAAGGTCGTTTACAAAAGTGTCTGACGGCAATTGCTGTGTTATGGCAGTCTCTGGTTGTGGACATGCTTTGAGAAGCGAGACGTGGAAGACTGGGTGAATTCGTGAATTGTCAGGAAGGAGGAGTCGGTAAGCTACTGCACCGATGCGTTCAATGATTTGAAATGGTCCAAAGTACCTTTTGGCTAACTTATGGTGACTGTTTCGAATAGAAGTTTGACGGTAGGGTTGTAGTTTCGCAAATACCCAAGAACCTATTTCGAATTCTTTATCTGAACGATGTTGATCTGCATGATTTTTCATTCTAGACTGAGCTTTTTGAAGATTACTTTTTATAAGTCGAAGTAAGGTGTCTCGTGTAGTAGACCAAGTTGCCAAATCTGGTAGTTGTTTAGTGGAGGTGATATAATTGGTAATTGTCGGAGGAGGACGACCGTAGACAGCTTGAAACGGTGTCATACGTAGAGCTGTGTGTTTAGATGTATTATACCACCACTCAGCCCATGGAAGGCACTGCACCCATTTGTTTGGGACATCCCCAACAACGGCTCGAAGATAATTTTCCAAACAGCGGTTTAAAACTTCGGATTGACCGTCGGTTTGCGGGTGGTATGCGCTGCTCATCCTTAATTTTGTTCCGTGGAGACGAAACAGCTCCTTCCAAAATTGACTTGTGAAGAGGGGATCACGGTCGGACACAATTGATCGTGGAAATCCATGTAATCTGACGTATTCTTGAATAAAGTGAGATGCTAATTGTGAGACTGAAGTAGATGTGGGTAAGGCACAGAAGTGTGCATATTTGGAGAGCCTATCTACGATAACCCAAATTACAGTCTTCCCGTTAGATGGAGGTAAATGCGTTATGAAATCCATTGCGATATCGTCCCACACTTGATCCGGTATTGGTAATGGTTGAAGAAGTCCTTTGTACGGAGTGTGATCTGCTTTGGTCTGGAGGCATACCGTACATTGTCTGACGAATTTCTGAACTGACAGTGCTAAATTGGGCCAGTAAAAATTGCTTGCAACTCTGGCAGTAGTAGCTTTGATACCGGAATGTCCTCCGATTTGAGATGAATGAAGCTCCTTAATAATGTTAATGCGGAGGTCCTCGTTTGCAGGGATGTAGATTCTGTCGTCCCAAAACAACAAGTTATTTCTTAATTGAAATTTAGGGTTTGGACATGTACCTGAACGCAGCTGGGAGATGATTTTTTGTGCCTCGGGATCATCGCGCAAGGCGGTTGTAATGTCAGCCAAAACTGGAAACGTTGGACCTGAAATTGCGCTCATTATTGCTTCTGTGGTGAACCTGGAGAGTCCATCGGCGACTGAGTTCTGTTTCCCTGGTTTGTAGTGGATAGTGAAATCGAATCCAAGAAGTTTCGTGAGCCATTTCTGCTGCTCCGGCGTTTGAATGGACTGTGACGCCAACTCCCGAAGGCTTTGATGATCTGTGTAGATCTGAAAAGGTCGCCCTAGCAAATAATGACGCCATTTTTTGATTGAAGACGTAATAGCGAACATCTCTCGCGAATAAGCTGACGCTTTCTGGAGGTGGTGAGGAAGCTTGAGACTGAAGAATGCGATTGGGTGCTCATTTTGAGCAAGAACTGCTCCTATTGCTGTAGCCGAAGCATCGGTGGTTACGGTGAATGGGTGGTTGAAATTGGGGAGCGCTAGGGTTGGGGTTTGGGTGACAGCGGTTTTGAGGGCTTCGAAGGCTTGTTGGGCTATTGGGCTCCACGAGAAATTGTCTTTTTTTAGTAAATTTGTCAATGGGCTTGCTATTTGAGCATATTGCTTGATAAAACGGCGGTAATAGCCAGTGAGGCCCAAAAATCCCCTGATGGCCGTTATCGAGATTGGTGGAGGCCAGTTTAACATTGCTACTATTTTGTCCGGGTCGACGCTAACCCCTTTGTTCGAAATAATGTGTCCTAAATAGGACAATTCGGTTAGACCAAAATTACATTTGGAGATATTTGCAAAAAATTGGTGCGTGTGTAATATGGATAATGTTGTGCGAAGATGGTCAAGGTGAGCGGTCCATGATGAACTATAGATGAGTATGTCATCGAAGAAAACTAATATGAATTTTCGTAAGTGGGGACGAAAAATGTTATTCATGGTTGCTTGGAATGTGGATGGTGCGTTTGTTAACCCGAATGGCATCACTAAAAATTCGTAGTGGCCTTCGTGGGTGCGAAACGCTGTTTTTGGAATATCGGGTGGGTGGACTCGAATTTGAAAATAACCGCTTCGAAGGTCAAGTTTAGAAAAGAAATTTGCCCCATAAAGCTCATCTAATAGTTCATCGACTGTGGGTATTGGGAAACGGTCTTTAATAGTTATGGTGTTTAATGCTCTATAGTCGACACAAAATCTCCATGAGCCGTCTTTCTTTTTGACCAAAAGGACTGGTGATGAGAATGGGCTAGTGGATGGTTGAATTAGGTTTGATTGGAGCATTTCTTGGATTTGGCGTTCGATTTCATTTTTTTGGAAGTATGGATAGCGATAAGGTTTTGTATTTATAGGATTGGAGTTGGGAAGTAGGTTGATGTGGTGATTTAGTGGTCGTATAGGGGGTAGGCTGGTTGGTTTGTGGAATATGTGTTCGAAAGATGAGAGCAAATTTTGTAGTTGTGGGTCTTGGGTTATTTGGGCCTGTGGGTCGGGCTTGGTTTGGAATGGTTGGATTTGTAGGTACAAAAAATTGGAGATGGCTGATGTGTCTTCCAGCCGTTTAAGTTGTGGTAAGGTAATAAAAGTGGCTTTAGTTCGTGGGCCCAGCCCAGTTAAACAAACAGCCCGGTTATCTTTTAAAAAGGTCATGGTGTGTTGTTTGTAATCAGTTGTAATCGGCCCGAGTGTTTCTAGCCACTGTATTCCACATACTGCATCGGATCCAACAATTTCCAATAAATGGAAATCGATAAAAAATTCATTGCCCTGTATATCCACTTGTACTTGAACGCAGTAACCATCGCTTCGAAGTTTCTCGCCATTGCCTACTGTTACGATGAACGAGTTTCCAGCGGTTGTTTTCAAGCCTAGAAATCGCGCCGTCTTCGGATGTATATAGTTGTGTGTGGATCCCGTGTCGACGAGAATTGATATTGGTTTGTTGTTTATGGTGGCAGATAGTCGGATTGCGCGTGGATGGGAAGAGCCGGTTAGGGCGTGGAATGAGATTTCCTGAGGGTTATCTGGGTTTGGATCTATGGTATCTGGAAAGTCGATGGGGGTTGTGGTATTGATTTGAGGAGCGTCATCTGGAAGTACATCAGGAAGAATCATCAAAATATGAGTGGGTTTACATCGATGGCCAAATTGATACTTCTCATCGCAGTTGAAACAAAGACCCTGCTGTTTCCGACTATTCATTTCTGCTGGTGTGAGTTGTTTGATTGGTATATGTGGTTTGGGAGAAGATGTGGTAGGTGTTTGAGGTAATGCCTGGGTGGGATGTTGGTTGTTTACTTGTTTTTGGAGTGGGAATTGAGTTCTGAGGGATGGAAAACGTGGGTTGTCAGAGTTTTTTCTTTCGATTTGTTTGGCCAAATCAATTGCTTCAGAAACATTGGTGGGTTTTAAAAGAAGTAATTCATTTTGAATGGAAGGTTTGAGGCCAGAAATAAAACACTGTAGGATGGACTCGTTGGATAGTGTGGTGACACGATTACAGAGGGTTTCGAAAGTGGCTTGGTAATTATCGACAGTGGAGAGTTGCTTAAGTTTGAATAACGTGGCTTGTGGATTGAGAAAAGTAGGGGGTCCGAACCTTTGTTCGATGGATCTTGCCAAAGTTGGCCATGAAGTGAGATGGTTGTTTCTGTGCATCCACTGGAACCAAGATAATGCTTGCCCTTGCATGTGAAAGCTCGCTAGATCTACCCGTTGGTCCTCTGGAGTGGCGTAGTAAGCAAAGAAACGATCAGCCTGAAAAATCCAGTCATGTGGATTTGAGCCATCAAACTGAGATAGAGAGCATTTGGGTGTTCGTGGTGTTGTTGGTGTTGTAAGCAATGGAGGCTGGCGGTTACTGGATGTTTGGTGGTAAGTTGTGGTTGTTTGGTTTGTTGGTGTAAGTGGGTTTGTGGAGTCAAGCTTGCGGTTTATGTCAGCGATGGTTTTGGTAAGGTCTTGAAGTGTGGCTTTGATATCAATGATATCAGTGTGTTGAGTTTCTAACATAGATCCATGGTTAGATTGAGTTTGTTGAATATCGGAGATGGTTTCTTGTTGTTGGCCAATTTGCTGGAGGGCGTCGTCCAGTTTAGTCATGGTGATGGAAGAGTTTGGATATTTCGGGAGGAAAGGGAAAGATTAGGTGGTGAAGTTGTAAGGAGGGGGAGGAGAGGGAATCGATGAAAGCACCAAATTGATGCAGTTCGACTACAGCTAGAGAGCAGACATTAAAGAAACTGAAAAATAGAGAAAGAAGAGAGGAAGAAGTAAGAATTAGCAACTATTTTTCTTACTCATTACCATTGTTTCTCATACATTTATAATAATACTCTAACAAACTTCCTACGTGGACTGCCAGGTATTCATTTCCAGGCATTCTACTTTTAGCAAAGATAACAGAAATTGCAGAAAAGGAAAATACAGTAACAGAAATTGCAGAAGGAAAAGGACATATTTCAGAATTGCAGAAAAAAGAGCATCTCCATTGTTTTCAAACCAGGAATCTTTTGGGTACTTGTATGGTTCTCCTTGGCCGTGTATTAGTATCAGCATTATTGGTAGCCTTAGTTGTAGGTGCACCACCAATAGTCGTATCAGCGTTTGTGTTAGATTTATGTATATTTATAGTGATCTGTCGAGTTATCTTTAATTATATAGTTGTTGTTATATTACAAAGTTTTATATTCATGCTTAGTTATATAAGGATATATTATATATTAGTTTATTAAGTTGAAACAGTTTTTGGTATATATATTATTACACGATGTTTGAATACAATATTTTGTATATATTAGCATGAATATATGAGTCAAGCAAGTTAGATAGTTATGTCGGTTGTATATATACATTTTGTTTTCTTCCTAGTTCAAACTTTTCTGTTTAAAAGATGTGTTTACTTTATATTATACATAGATGTAAAGAATGCTGTCTCGGTTTGGGTTATGTTAGTACTAGTATATATATTTTTGGTTATTTTTTTTATAAAGTATGTATGTAGCTGTTTATAGGAAATAAGATTTATATAAAGATTTGCCCGCATCTATATTGTCTTTATGAGTTCGTATGTATATTATATATAGTTACAGTAAATTGCTCTTTGGGTAAGCTATAAATTTTGTCAGTATATGTATACGTATTTTATTGTTTATTTTATATGATTAACTCATGTGTTTATTTTATAGTAAATCTATTTGTTGACTTACATTTTGTCAATTTATGTTTATATTCAGTTCTATATAATATAAATATGGACTCTGAACATTTTTTGGTATTAAGTGTAAGGTGTAGTCTGTTTAACTTTTAAGGATAGTGAAAAGGTGGATTTTGCTTGCAGATTTATATTTTCTATTACAGTATTTATAATAGTTCATATAAATAGTTGTCCTTTTATAATATGTACTGGATTTATATAACAGTTTATTTATAAGGTACGTTATGTTTTATATAGGTAAGCTATTTTGTTTACATGAGATATTTCTAAACTGCAGATCCATGTAGGGATTATAAACTGGTTATAATGTACAAGTATTTTATAATATGTTGTTTTGGTTGTTGTGCAAGATATAGTCTATATATATTATATGTAAATGAGTTTAAATTTAAGATTTATTTAAAATATATATGATTTTAGATTGGATTTTGGGTTTTAAAGAAAATAATAATATAATATACACCTCGTTTAAATCTTATATCAAGCTAAATTGATTCGTTTCCATCGATTTTGTGATCAGATCTGTTCGTCGAATTCGTGCCGATCCGCTTCGATTCGAAATTCGTGCTTTGATGCGTAACTCGATTTCATCGTCAAATCCTCTTTAGCCTCGAAAGGTAAGCACTCACTCACGATTAACGTTCTTTTATTTATTAAATTTGATTTCAATTGAAACGACAATTGAAATATGCTGCTGTTAGTTAATTACACTGTTATATATGCTATTGCCTGTATCAGTTCACCTGTGACATTTGACACCGTTATCTGTTAATTATTTATGTGATGATAATACAGTTTGGCTGATAATTGATTGATTGTTGATGTTATATTGGACGTTAAATTGTTAGTGTAAATGAAATAGTATGCAAAATTGAAATGGATATAGGATAGTTATCAATTTTAAAACTGATTTATATGTTAAATTTGATTAGTGAATATGACCCCTTTTAATTTGTCAAATTAATTGACATATAGAATAGAGGTAATTACACTTTGAACCTTCGACGTATGTTGGATTAATTGTTGTAGTGTAAAAATTTAAATTGAATGACAAGTAAAAACCGAAATGTAATAATCTTTAATCTACATGAAATGATAGTGTAGATTCTAGAAATAATTATATTAATTCGTACAAATAACAATGCGAATTAATACAGTTATTTCGGGATTATTTGAATTGATTATTGGATTGTTATTATTTGTTGTTATTGCTTGTTTATTTACTTTGACACCATCCCAGTTATCACACTGCAAGTTCCCTTTGCTATGCTTTGATTTTGAATTGAATTGGAATTGGGTTGAAATGATAAATACCCAAATTAAACTTTGGCTTTGGATAGAGAATTAAATAAAAACGTGATTGGCCAATAATTTGATTTAAAAATAAAACGAAGATTTTATTTGAATAAATAATATGGTTTTGAAATGAAGTTGAAATTTGAATTTTAATGAAAGGAAAATGTTAATATTTAATAATCTAAAACAAAATATTAACAATGTAATTGATGAAAGAACGTTGTTTAATTTGAGAAATGATTGAATTAAGTTTGAAATTATAATTAAGTTTGAAATTATTAACTTTGAAACTATTTAATAATTAAGTTTTGAACTATTTAATAATCAATTAAGATTGAATTATTTAATGATTAAAATTGAATTGAATTCTTTATTAAGTAAAAATTGAACTTCTTGAAAAAGTGAAATTTAGTTCTTTATTAATTAAGCTTTGAAATTGTAACTAAGTAAATAAATAAGTGAAATGGAATTTCTTTGACAAGAAATAAAATGCGATTTATTGAAATTAATGTAAGACTTGAAATTTAAAGAAAGTGAGTTGATGAATTTAATTTAATTTAATTCAAATTTGTAAGTTTTGATATAATGAAGTTAAATTTAAATAATATATTTAATGAATTGGAAATTAAATAAAATTTGTTTTGAATGATAAATCAACTTAACGAATATTGAATGAAATCGATAAATGAATTTAAATTGGTTTAAATGTTAAATTAAATTAATTTAAATGTTTTCGAAATGAAACTTATATTCGAACTTGAATCAATATTTGAATTGTTTAAATAAAGATGGAAATTGAATTATAAGATTTTGAAATGATAATTTGGAAGTTTTGAAACGTAAATTGGGGAAATTGATTTAGAAAGACAAATGAAATGTTGATTTGTAAATTCTAATTGGGATTGAATTTGATTTGGTTTTGAAATAAACAAACGACCAATCGGTGTAATAATTTCAAAAGTTATTAAAGAGACCGGAATCGGTTATGGATATACTCTCTATCTAAACCGAAAACCACTTTAATAACTATACGCGGAGTGATGATTCATAATGAAGTGGTTGGAATGATGTACGTGATGATTGAAGAAAGAGAACGATAATGGATAGCCTTGACACTTGTGTCAAATTGCAAATGACTAAAACAGGAGCCGTGCCGGGCCAATGGAGGATTATCTACCTCAAGTGGACACACTTCTTCGAACTACTCATTATTTGTTGTCGATTGGTGCACCCTTGATTTTGGGAGTGTTGTTTCACGGTGTTGCGGGCTCTGCGGCGTTGCGTTCTCACCAGTCCGGATCAGGCAAACGGTAGTGTCACTACCTTGGGTATTGCCTCATGTGCCTTGTCATACTTGTATCCCTTTATTCGCGACCACTACGATTTTGGTTTGTACCTTTAGTATATGGATTGCCCTCTGGTGACTTCCGGTTTTGGGGAAACTACGGTCTTGTATATGCTTTTGGGAATAAAAATGTGTTAAGGGGGATAATGGTAACGCCTTAACACTATTTTGATATCTTTATATTACTGATAGACATTATCTACTTATCGTACATTACTACATAGTAGATAGTTTGACGGATCCTTAAAGGATGGTTATTCCAAACATCCTTTGAGTTACTTGTATTTCAAATTGCTATTTCACTTGAGTTGGATTTATTTATAAAAGAATGTTAATCCTGACTCGAGTGTTTTGTGTTTTGCTTTACGCTCGGGTCAGACTGAGTGTACCAGTATTCGAGACTCACCTTTGAAGTTGGAGCTTTGCTCAAAGATCCAGTCATCTATTATGCTTTCAATATTCGATGATCCCAGTGATGTATTCTGATTTGTATCTGATGTATCGTATTACTCCTCCGTTGTATCTGGTTTAACTATGATGTACCGTATTACTCTTCTGTTGTAAACTCTGATGTATCTTATACATTTATATAGTAGCTTCATGAACTACTATCTCTTTTATTTCCGCTGCACTTACTACTCTGTGTCTGTGATCTGTGATTATTTATTTATTGTATATGTTCAGTTTTGCCAAATTTAAATTAACAACGCGGTATTTTGAGCAATTCAACTCCGGCATGAGTGTCTACATATACACTTATAATGGATGCGAATGGTCCAAAATGGCGGGTCGTTACAGTTAAGGCATAGGTAGTGGATAAAAAATGTATGGTTATTCATAGCCAAAACAGTTGTGCATAAAAAATTTGATAACTTTAAATGACAACTTTGGATTTTGATGGATAGGAAAATTTGTATAAATTAGGAAACATTGTTCATGGAAGATAGGTCGTGGCCCATGCTTCGGACATGGGCTGATGGTTGTATTTAATTGTAGTGTTTTAGTACTTTGATGTATTTGTTTTGTCAAATTTGAGTGATATGTAAGTGGTTTTTGTGTATTCAGATGTGCAAGTAGCTGCGATTTTTAGAATTTGTTTGTAATGTGATTGTGCATGGCATAGTGACATACAATAACGTGTTAGGAATTGTTTGGTGTTTGTTTAATTTGTTTATGTATTGACAATTCAAGTGCTGCATGGGTATGTAAGTTATCAATGTTAAAGTTACCAAGTACATCACATATGTAAGCGACGTTATTAATTCAACTTTGGAGTACTTACATACACTTAAAATTTTGTATAGTAGAACTGATATTACATGCGCATGAAAATAGAAATTTTAAGGTTCCATTTGTTTAGCTTTGTCCATTTGAATAAAAAAACCAGACCAATGAACGTATGAAAAATTCAACAACGGAAATTTAATATTACATCTATACCGAAGATTTCAATAGAATATTTTGAAAAGTGAAAATTACCTCCAATCAATGATATTGATATTCTCGCTCAGCTATAGGTTGAAGAGGAATTGAACAGTTGAAAGTTAGACCTTCATTTTGACCACTTTTCAGCAATTGAATTGAGTAAGTTTGAATACTGTAACTAATGAAATGCACAAAATGTAAAGCACCAGGCCAGTGCACTGGATTTTTGGAGAGCTTATCATCAACTGTTACTATGAGGATAGCATAATATTGTATGAAACCAAAATGGCTCCATGTATTAAAAAATATGAGTGAGAATCTGTATTAAATAGATCAATGAACATAAACATATATCAAGTTACATGACATTCAACTTTCATTGACCATTATGTTTGTTTAAAATATAATGAATGTGCAAAAATAATGCATGAACAGGAAGTAAATGGATTTCTTATAACATGGAAAGGGAAGGACTCTTTAGATAGATAACCACATCATGATGAAGCTTAGTATAGAACTGAATTTTATACCAGTATTAGGTAATGTAAACTTTTGCTTACGAAAAATGATAAAAAGATGTAATGAAAGAAATGGGATTAGGAACATACAAATTGTATATTTAAACATTTTATTTTGCACAGCTCTGCACTACAGACACCGACTAACATCAATGAAAATAAATTATATTATACACATTTATCAATTAAAAATAAGAATAAAATCTACTTACATGAGAGGTCCATGCCTTCAGACTTTCATGGTCAAACAAACTGAGTAGAACATAGAGGTTTCTCATTCAAGCTCATGTATGTGTATAAAATAAACTACCTAAATGTCCTATTTTCATTTATTAAGATTAGTTTGCATAATCTTTGAATCTTCCTGTATACAAACTTACAAAATTCATCATCAAACAGCATTTTGCAGTCCAAGTAAGCATGTGACTTCATGAATGTATGAAGGTAATAATATCATACATGGCAGATTTTTAAATAGAAAATGGAAGTATGTTAGCAAGAAAGACCGGACAATGGAAGAAAAATTGGACAGAATACTCAGTTCGTCAACAACGATAGAAAAAAGATACACAGAGCAGAGAAACTAAAAATCAGTACTGGAAAACATGGTACCATACATCTGATATTAAAGAGTGCAAGAAAACATGGTACTTCTACATTATTTCAAAGTACGCATACGAACTGAAAGTAGTAATATAATGTAGAAAATCAACTGTCAGGTCCTATAGGCATCAACACAGAATCTTGTAAGGTGCATAACTAAAACCACAACTTTGCAAAAGCAACAATGCGTACAAAATTGAAAACAATGAAGTTTAAGAAAGTTTGTTGGTAATATACAAATTATAACCTCGTCTGACACACTGACCGGACTATCCATAAATTTATGCCCAGTATTTACCACAGGTTTCCACTGAAGAGGTCGATAGTTGTGAACGATCTGCAGATCTGATTGTGCTTTACTTCTTACACTATGGTTGATGCCGCTGAATAGGGGAAATAGTTTGTTCGGCGAGGAAATGATTATCTTGGAAGACGATAATAAAAATGGTTTTGGGGAAAAACTTTTAGGGATTGGGGAAAAAAATATAAGATGCAGTAGACGTAGTCGTTGAGAAGGAAAAAAAGAAATTATATTGCACGAAGCCGAGGTCGTGGGTAAAAGGTTGAGGAACTGGCCAAGTGCTGTAGAAGTTTGGGGAAAGTTAAAAAAACACGGAAGTGAATAAGGATGGGTTATTTTGAAATGAAGAAGGTATAGTAGTCCACATCAGCGTGGGGGAAGTTCCTGCTTTAATATAAAGTAATAGATATATCATCCTATATATATGTATGAATAGTCAAGTCTTTGGTCGAGGTGGCCGGGGTTAATGGCAAATATTTTAAATGCCAAACATGCATTCTTCTTCTAGTCTATGTGCGAATGGGATTATCGTGAGAAGAATTTTGCTGAAGTCCAAGGAATTATTAAGAGGCGGATACAGATGTTAGTTCTTTCAAGTAGGTAACCCTTTCACATGATAGCAAATCCTACTGATCCTATTCTTGCATTAGAAATAAGGTATGGCATAGAAGTTCTCTAATGCCATCCATTCATTTTAATATTTTGGTTCTTAACATTATGGATCTACTGACAATTGTTGCTTATAGCTTTTATTTTAATATTCACAAGAGATCTACATTTTCTTTAATATCTTCATTAATTGCTTATAACTTTTATTTTTGTTGACCTGTTTGTTGATATAGGTGATATCAATATCAGATGGATTGCAAATTTACAAATGGGAAGAACATTATGGTGCTTGTTATTTGTATTAGAAAGAAACAAAGCAGAAGAGAAAGAAATCAGTCGCCATTATTATTCATCTTATTCCATATCTCAAATATTACATACTTATATATCCATGAATGTAATTTAGGAAATAAACTAAACTTAGGAAATAAACTAAACAGATCTGTTATACGAAGTAATTGGGCTGAGCAAACTAAATGGGTTGCCGAAGTAATGTATTAATAAATAAACTATATCGGGCTTAATCATACTTCCAACATCATTATCTTCAATATTTGATTACACTCCCCCTGAAGTTGGAGAATATATGTTCTTCATTCCCAACTTGCTACATAAATACTCAACTCTATTCCCATTCAAAGCTTTAGTGAATATATCTGCTAGCTGCTCTCCAGTCCTTACAAACTTTGTTTCAATCACTCCTTGTTGAATCTTTTCTCTAATAAAATGACAATCCACTTCTATGTGTTTAATTCTCTCATGGAATACAGGGTTGGATGCTATGTGGATTGCTGCTTGGTTATCACACCACAACCTTGCTGGCAGACTCAGTTTTAACCTAAACTCAGTCATAAGTGTTTGATCCACATGATTTCACACACACTGTTTGCCATTGCCCTATATTCAGATTCTACACTTGATCAAGAGACAACTGTTTGCTTCTTGCTTTTCCATGCTACCAGATTTCCTCCAACAAACACACAGTATCCAGAAGTTGATCTCCTATCCACTTTAGAGCATGCCCAGTCAGCATCAGAGAAACTTTCTATATTCATATGACCATGATTTGCATAAACCGGTTCTTGTCCAACTGTACCTTTTAAATAGCATAGGATTTGTTCAAGTGCTGCCCAGTGATGAGTTGTAGGTGATGCCATGAACTGGCTGATGACACTAACTGAGTATGCAATGTCAGGTCTTGTAACAGTTAGATAATTGAGCTTCCCTACCAATCTTCTATACCTTTCTGGATTGTTAAACAATTCTCCATCTCTACTCAAATTGTATTTAGGTACCATAGGAGTGTTGCAAGGTTTTGCTGCAAGCTTTCCAGTTTCCCTTAAAAGGTCAAGTGTGTAATTCCTTTGATTCAGAGATATCTCCTTGCCATTTCTTATAATTTCAATACCTAGAAAGTATTTGAGTTCCCTTAAGTCCTTGGTATGAAATTGTGATTGAATAAATTGTTTTAGGGCAAGAATACCAGTCTCATCACTCCCAGTGATCACTATATCATCAACATATACTACTAACATTATTATCCCTTTATCATTGTTTCTGTAGAAAACCAAGTGATCAGATTTACTCCTGATTATACCAAATTTCTCAATTGCTATGCTAAACTTACCAAACCAGGCTCTTGGACTTTGCTTCAATCCATATAAAGTTTTCTTGAGGAGACACACATGTCTGATCTCCCCCTGAGAAACAAAGCCAGGTGGTTGCTCCATGTACACCTCCTTAGAGAGATCTCCATGTAAAAATGCATTTTTGATGTCAAGTTGATGAAGTTTCCAGTTGAATATTGCTGCTAGAGAGATAAAGAGCCTAATAGAAGTCATTTTAGCAACAGGTGAAAAGGTCTCAGAATAATCTATGCCATAGGTCTGAGCATAGCCTTTAGTAACCAGTCGAGCTTTCAATCTTGAAACAGTTCCATCTGCATTCATCTTGATAGAGAAGACCCACTTGCATCCTATTGCTTTTTTATTTGGTGGTAGTTGAACTAGATCCCATGTTCCACTTTGTTCTAGGGCATTCATTTCTTCTTTCATTGCTTCACACCACTTTGGTGAAGCCAGAGCTTCATTAACAGTTTTAGGGAGTGTAATAGTGTCTAAAGAAGAAACTAAAGTATGTGAAGGAGGGGACAGTCTGCTATAGGATACAAAAGATGAGATAGGGTAGGTGCATTGCCTTTTTCCTTTTCGAAGTGCAATGGGTAACTCAAGACTTGGATCAGTTTCAGCAGTTTGGTGGACAGTGTTTATGTCATCTGCTTGGTGGACAGTGTTTGTGTCACTGGGTATGGTAGAGTAAACAAGAAATTCTTCATTGTCTTCTTGTATACTTGGGTATGTAGAATGATTAGTGGACTGATAAAATGGTTCTTCTTCCATAAAATTAACATCAATTGAAACAACATATTTCTATAAACTTGGACAAAAGCGTCTATATCCTTTTTGAAGTCGAGAGTATCCAACAAATATACATTTTAAGGATTTATGATCAAGTTTACTCAACTGTGGGTTGACATTCCTAAGAACGCTAGTACAACCAAAGACCTTAGGCTTGACAGGATATAATTGTTTGTTAGGATGTAATACCTGGTAAGGAATCTTATTTTTGAGCACTGTTGATGGCATCCTATTGATGAGGAAGCATGCTGTGGAGACAGCGTCTGCCCAAAACATTTTTGGGACATTCATTTGAAACAATAGTGCTCGAGTAGTTTCTAATAAGTGTCGGTTTTTTCTTTCAGCAATTCCATTTTGAGATGGAGTGTCTACACATGAGGTTTCATGGAGGATACCATTTTGAGCAAGATAGGTATTAAATTCAGTGGACACATATTCCTTGGCATTATCACTTCGTAAAGTTTGCATAGATGTGTTGAAATGTGTTTTGATTTCAGCATGAAATTTACAAAATATAGAAAACAATTCAGAACGAGATTTGATTAGAAACAGCCATGTTACACGTGAGTAATCATTAACAAAAGTTACAAAATATCTAAAACCAGGTTTAGATGGACTTGATGATGGTCCCCAAATATCTGAGTGTACTAATTCAAATGGCTTACTTGCACGTTTATTTATTCTAGGGTAAGAGCTGATACGATGATGCTTGGCATACTAGCATGATTCACAATTTATTATAGACAAAGAACTAAATTGAGGGCAGAGTTGCTTGAAGAGTGAGAGAGATGGATGGCCTAATTGACAGTGAGCTTTGAAGGTAGAATTTATAGTTGAGCATACAATATTGTTTGTTGGAGAGATATCAAGCGTATATAGGCCACCAGACTCACTCCCTCTACCAATAGTCTGATTCGTCGTAAGATCCTGGAATACACAATGACTTGGATAGAAAGTAACACTACAGTTGAGGTTATGAGTAATCTTACTTATGGATAATAAATTGAATGATAATGAAGGTAGATATAAAATAGAATTTAGTGGTAGAGATGAGTTAGTCATAACTTCTCATATTCCATGAACTGATGACTGAGATCCATCTGCTAATGTGACGGTATGGGATGCCTTATTACTTGTTAGAATTGTAAATAACTCACTGTTACCTGCCATGTGATCAGTTGCCTCAGAATCAATTATCCACTTGTGTGTTGGTTTGCCAGTGTTTGCTATTGTAGTGACAAAGGATGATGAAGGTTCAGATGCAGTATTGTGAAGAGAATTTTGGAAGCTTGAGTACTTGTCATATTCTTCTGAAGTCATGAGAACAGTTTTAGTGCCTGAATTTATATTATTTTGTTGAGTTTTGTATTGTAGCTTCCTACATTCAGATACCACATGTCCTGTTTTTTTGCAATACTTGCAGACTTTATTTGGATTTGATGGTGGTCTCCAAGCAAATCTTTGTGGTCTCCAGGCTGGTGAGGGTGGTCTCCATGTTTGTGCATTAGCAGGTGATCTCCAGGCTTGTGCATTTGGTCTCCATGTTTCAATTCTCTGATCAGTATTATATGGTGCATAGTTGTCTTTGTTACTCATTAGTGCACTATCATGAGATGTAGGTGCAACAGATTCAGTTTCAGTGCGAAGAATACGACTAAACACTTCTTGTTGTGATGTTACATCTGGATTAGCTAATATATGAGCTTTTGCGGTTTCAAATTCAGGTGACAATCCAGCTAGAAAACTCATCACTGCCATTTGCTCACGTTGTTGCTATTGTATCTGTATATTAGTGCTCATTGGCAAAAGTAGATTGAACTCTTCATAAGTTCGCTTAAATGACATGAAATAATTTGTAAGATTTTGATCCTTTTTTTCAGCTCGATAGAAAGATTTACAAACATCATACATTTTTGTCAAAATTTCTTTTCTTGAATATAAAAACTCCAAATATTCCATTAACTCCTTCACCATTTCACAGTGATTAATCAAGCCAATTACTTCATCATCCACCGAGTTTCGTATCTGTAAAAACAGGCGAGCATCATCTCTAATCCAATTTTGATCTTCTTTGTCTTTAGAATCAAATTTAGGTGGTTGATCACTAAGATGATTATTTTTGTCCATGCTTCGAAGATAGAGACGAATTGTTTTACTCCAATCTACATAGTTAGATCCATTCAATTTGTGATCTTTGATTTTAGGCATCATCGATACAACATCTAAAACTTTCTCCATCATGATTCCTGGATTTGATAAAAGAATATGTATTCGGATTGACAACAGAATCCCTAAATCGTTCGCTCTTAGATTTAATCCCTAGATCAAAGATTTCAATGCTCTAATACCATGTTATTTGTATTAGAAAGAAACAAAGCAGAAGAGAAAGAAATCAGTCGCCATTATTATTCATCTTATTCCATATCTCAAATATTACATACTTATATATCCATGAATGTAATTTAGGAAATAAACTAAACTTAGGAAATAAACTAAACATATCTGTTATACGAAGTAATTGAGCAAACTAAATGGGCTGCCGAAGTAATGTATTAATAAATAAACTATATCGGGCTTAATCATACTTCCAACATCATTGTCTTTAATATTTGATTACAGTGCTAAAGGTATTCCACACACATAACCTTTGTTTAATCATATAATGTTATATATACCTGTATGCATGAATTAGCTGTTGCCTGACTTAGTGCCCTCTCTGGTATATTTTCATGCTTGCACGTGTTGTCAATGGGTGTCTGTGTGTGTGTTATTCCGGCAGTGTGTGTGCACTAGTGTGTGAGTGTGTGTGCACACATCAGTGAGAGCAAATGTAGGTGCATGTACAGGTAATTATATATTTTTACTGTGTGAGTGTATACATGTGTTTTGTGTGTGCGTACACTTTTACGAGAAGGTGTGGTACACTTTTAGGTCAGTCATATTATTTTCATTTTATTTATTTGTGTTTCCCTTAGTTTCAGAGTTGCTAAGTGATCCGCTCACGCTACTCCTTTTTCTTTTATGCGCTTTTGATTTGATTTGTGATACCAGGTTGGACCATGCGCATGTAGTTTGATTGCACTCTACAGTCTATCACTGCACTTGCACTTATGTTGCATGCAGTTTGAGTATTTATATCCAAGTTCACTGCTTTAGCCTGCTGCCCTTTGGTTTTTGCTTCATTTTGATCCATACTTTGCACTGTCGGTCATGTTAATGTCAGAATGCAGAGATGTGCCTTAGTTAATGTTGTTAAACTGGGACCGTAAAACTTTGATTCATGTTTTGATTTTCTACTCATATCATTTAGAACAATCACCCTTTGTGTCCCTAGTCAAAGTGAACTGTTGGCTGGGTGGGATAGATAGTTGTGTATATGTAGTTCAAAATAAAATGGATAATATTACAGAAAGCAAGGCCACATACCATTGCTTCGCAATATATATGGTTTATGTGCTCTATTAACTGCAATATTTAATCAGCACCACCTGTAAATCTTCCACTGTTATTGTGATCTTTACATGTAGAAGCTGATGGGCATTAATTTTGCAACTGGAAAATTGTATGAAGATGGATACAACCCTGAGCTTGCTTTATAAAGCTACCAAACATCAGGTAAGTAGTCCTCTGCCATAGTATTGAATTTGCAGTATATAGTTTCTTTTTACTAAAACATGTTGCTCGTGTGTTTCCTAATTAACATGTTACTTGCTGAAGAATGCTAGTTGGCACATCTTTTTTCATTCATCCTTCACGTTTGTATCATAAACTTATCTATGATACTTGGACATTGTACAAGCATATTAGATATAGACAATATTATTAAGTTTCTTGCTAGATCATTATATAGGTCGTATCTCTTATGAATGTTGATGTAGTTACTTGCTATTTAACTAATCACTGTTAGCTTTTTTTACTTGGAGTAGATAGAATTAACAAAGTTTTATAAACAATAAAGATGATGATGATGAATTAACTAAGTTTATAAAAATTAACCAAGTTCATAAAAATTAACTAAGTTTATAATGATAATAATAATAATAATATAATTAAGTTAATCAAGGTTTAATAATAATAATAAATTAACTAAGTTAACCAAGTTAACAAAAATTAACTAAGTTTGAATTAACTAAATTTTATAAATAATAATATAACTAATCTAACAAAGTTTTATAAATAATGACGACGACGATGATGAATTAACTAAGTTCATAAAAAATAACTAAGTTTATAATAATAATAATAATATAATTAAATTAACCGAGTTTTAGTAATAATAATAATAAATTAACTAAGTTAACCGAGTTAATAAAAATTAACTAAGTTTTGTTAAAATTAACTAAGTTTTGTTAAAATTAACTAAGTTTAAGTTAACTAAATTTTATAAATAATAATAATATAACTAATTTAACAAAGATTTATAAATAACGATGATGATGATGATAAATTAACTTAGTTTATAAAATTTAACTAAGTTTATAATAATAATAGTAATAATATAACTAAGTTAACTGAGTTCAAAAATAATAATAATAATAATAAATTAAGTTAACCTAGTTAATAAAAATTAACTAGGTTTTATTAAAATTAAACAAGTTTTATAAAATTAACTAAGTTTAAGTTAACTGAATTTTATAAATAATAATAATATAACTAATTTAACAACATTTTATATATAACTGTAAGATTGGACTTTATTTATTTCATTTCGTTTATAACTTTGATTATGTATATGACATTATTTATAATATGATATACTCGTACAGGATGTTTGATATTAGATTTGAAGTCCTACGAATTAACATAATTGTTTGACTATTTGTTGTGCTTTCACTTGTCCAGGCATTGGATTTCCGAAGAAAGCAAGGTTGGACTTTTATGGTGTAAGCTCTCACTTATGCATGCAACAAAAAATTATGGGTAATCAAGCGTTTTGTTAGCACCATTTTGGTATAACATTTTATTAGTACTATGTGTGTAAATTTTTATACGAATGGTTATTATATGTGAGTTTGGTCATTTTATCAAAAAACTATTGTATTAGAATGGTTACGGGAATCTAACAATAATATATCATAAACGTAAAAGATATATAACTTAAACCTACTCACATGTCGTCCTTAGCTTTGCTCGTCCTTAGTTTTGCTCCATGGCCTTCTTGGATCCCCTTCTAAGGTGTCTAATATTTTTATTAAGAAGATCTTCTCCCTAGAAATATTTTCTATTTAGGTTTCAGCCTCAGGCAATGAACCCAATTGGGAGAAAATCTGATTGTGAGAAAATAGCTAGGCCTAGGGTTCAATTTATAGGGGAGTTTGGGGATCTCAGAACGTTAGATTTTAGGATTGAATCTGGTGCAACCACGTCACAGGCTTGCTGCGGATCATTGGATTTAGAAATCAATGTTTGAGATTGCACAAAAAATAAATTAAATAGGCTCGGCACGTCCCTGGATGAATTCACATCCAGGGGAAAACGCGGGTCGACCTATAGGTCGACCTGTGTTCATCAGGGGTCGACCTTAGGGTCGACCTGTGATGCCCCACCTCTATACTCACACTAGCCAAGGACACTACTGAGTAATGCCATCGACTAGCATGAAGAATAAGGCTATTGAGGAGCGACCATCTGTGTAATTGCTTTGTGCGAGTACCGATATGTCAGATAATATAATTTACATTTCATTTCAAGAGGAAATCCGACATATCAAATACAAACTCAAGCTACCACACAGTGGCTATGTGGACTTCGCAAACAAATATAGAAATAAACATAACACAAATCAGTCGCAGATATTCATATCACAAAGGCGAAAACATATATGAATATAACACATAGAAGTGTACATCAAAGTAGTGGTCAAACAAGATCCACTACATCACAAAAGAATAGATACAAGTGCTAGACAAAAGAATAAGTATACATCAAGGAGTCTCTATCTCAAATGTGTACTAACAAAAACTACTATGCTAAAGTAGTTAGCCAAAAGTCAGGTGGAGGACCCTGAAAAGAAGTCAAGCAGGAGCACCTGAAATATCTCGGTCGGACCCGAGTATTATTTAAGAAGAAAATAATAAACGGATCAGTCTAGCTATAAATATCATATAAAGTGAGATAGGATAAGAGATATGACAAAAACGTATGATAACAATAATGCCATACCGCGACAAGTATACATCAAATAACAACAAAAATCATACAATATCCCAAATCATCTCAAACATCCAAAAAGAATCGCATTCTTTAAATTATTCACCAAAACACAAATATTGATAGAGCCCATCAATGCCTATCATCAAAATTGGTGAAACAAAATTCTAGAAATCATCAACTAGAAATCCATAAATCACAAAAAGGGGAAAGGCCTATCACAAACTGGAGCATGAAAACTCACCAACACGTGCATCACAAACGGGTCGCTAACCCATGGTCGCTAACCATAGAGCCGGTCCAATGACGTAGTACGACGGTACGCCCGAGGAACCTGAAACTCAAATAAGCCAGAACAATGACGTAGTACAATGGTACACCCGATGAACCGAACTCCATAAAACCCATAGGTCGCTAGCCTATAAAAATGAGACGAAGCTCAACAGAATGGGGTACAGTCCCCCACGCGGACAAAGAGACATCGCATACCGCTAGCCTGAACCACAAAATGATCTTCATCGATCATCAAGAAGTGTCGATTACACTAAGCTATTAAACAAATGAGTTTAGCTTCATGTCCTATAACCATTGGCTTAACTTAAATATTTACGAACAAATTATAGATTTCCACTCAAAAATTGTCACAAGATTTCAATCGAACAAGTCTAAGAATTAACCGACAAAGTAAATGCAAGCGTTTCATACCACTTGTTTTGCTAAGCCGTTTAATTAGATTTCTCATACGAATGAGGTAAAGGTTTGTATATACTGATAGATTGGAAAAAGGTTTTAAAAACGAGCTTTGTATTTAAAAGTAGTGTTGAAATCATTTTGGTGAAAGAGTTTGAATATTTACTACTAGTATTGAAACCTTTGTATTTTGAAGTGACAAATCACAAAAATGATTGTAAAAACAATCAATCACCAAAGATACACATTCGAAGACGTGAATCAAAACCATGGAAATCGATATCAAATCCATCAAACGAATAATCCCAAAAATCCCGAAAAAGAAGTCATCGAAGTCGATAAATGATAACCACAAATCGGATCATCAAGAATCGATTAAATATCGGAAACCCACGCAAAACTGCCTAAAATAGGCAAAATGCAAATTTCCCAGATTCAGTCGACTGATCTAGAAGGTCAGTCGACTGATACAAGGCCAGAAACTCTCTGGTTCCTGGTTCAGTCAACTGAACTATATGGTCAGTCGACTGACACAGGGGTAGGAAGTTTTCTGCTCCCAGATTTAGTCGACTGACCTTACCGTTCAGTCGACTGAACTGCCATTTGTAGTATTTTCAACCTAGCCCAAGAAGGGGTAAAAATCCAAACGGAAATGATCGGACGAGCAACGGAGACTAGGGATTTATGCCAAGCGACAACCCAGCCTTATAGGCTCTTCGATACACCCCAACAACGTGTTCAAACATCAAAGATAGGATTTTTTTAAAGATTTGACTTCAAAACACCAAAAATTGGAATATTCATCAAACCAATTCAATTCAAAGGCAAATGGACAAAGAATAGATGTTAGGAATTACTACCAAACAACTATCAAAGATATAGACATAGATGTGAGTTCAAAAACTCACCTTTTAAACCCAAAACAACAAATGAGAAGCTCTAGAACAAGCAAAGATTGACTTCTCTTCAACAACACCTCTAGAATCTTCAATCTATTATCAAAGGTGAAGTTTTTCCTAAGTTAGGTTATAGGAATTTCTGAAAATTGAAGAGGGATTGAGATGGAGAAGATGAAGATGATGCTTACCTAAGCTTCTCTTGGATTTTGGACTTGAATTTGAGTTTCCTAATCAAAGCTAGGGTTTAGGAATTTTAATTTCCAATCTCTTCCCCCATTTTTACTTTAGCTTGAGTGTTAGGAAATAGAATGAGTGAATGGATGAAGGGTAGAGGAGTTAGGGTTATTTGTTAGGTTGGTGGGCTGAAACCCAAACCCAAAGCCCTAAATAAAAATATCAAAATTTTACTCAACACCAAATGTAACAACCCAGTGTTTTATAGCCATTGAATATCGTCTAGTGGTGATTTAAATAGTTTATCAATTGCAATTGAAAATTTTAAATCAAGTTAAAATTTCAATTGGATTGTTAGAGTTAAAACTCTTCTATAAATTGCTAATTGGGCTTTATAGAAATTAAAATAACTTGGCCCATATGTAGTTGACGCCGTGAAAGTTTTTACAAGACTAAAAACCCATTCCCCCTTTATTTTCATTCGAACCCTAATAAATTTACAAACGAGAAAATAAAAATGGCGTCTGCGTGCGATTGCTTCGTTCGTTCGTTTTCAAATGGTGGCGGCATTCTTTTCGTCTCGTTCAGTCCTCTTCGAGCAAATTAGGGTTCGCGCACTACGGCGACCTGAAGGGGGAAAGGGGAGGGCTTCAGCTGCTCAATCGAGTTCAAGCGCTGGCTTCGCTCGATTGCAAGTGTGTTAGAATTCGAATCCATTTCGTGCTCTTCGACATAGGTGAGTAATGACTTACTCACATCTAATTCGTACTCATTTCTGCTCGTTTAACTTGTTTGCTTAAATTGATTACTCCTGCTTGGCCTCTGTAATGATGGTTTGGGGTTGTTTATTTAGTCGTTTGGTTTTGATTTCCATGGCTTCATCTCTGATCGATTTTCGGTTGACTTTGATTGTGATAATTGATTTTGATATTGATGAATTTCCGGCTTTGATGATTTTCGATCGTAGTTTGGCATCGTTGTTTTATTCGACTTTGGCTATTTTGTTTATCACCTCTGGAAGTTTTATCGACCTTGTTCGTCTTCACCTGTTGTTTCATGACTGTGACCACTTTGTGAATTTTTGGCTTCACTAATTTTGTGACCCTGTGAGCTTCGTTTCTGGCCATCTATTCCGTTGCACTTTGTTCATGATAGTTTGCACTACTTCGTGTTGTCACTTGATCGGTTTCACTAGGGTTTCATGCCGTGTAGTTGCATTCCATTCCATGTTTGTATTGTTGTATACATTCCTTACTGTCACTGCCTACTGTTTTGTGGTCAGTTACTTCGAGTTGATCTTGTTTGGGTTGAGTCTTGAGATACTTGTTTCACAGTATATTTAGTAGCCACATTTTCTCGACTTTGCAAGCAATTGGCTTGTGCTTGTCATTGATATTGTCTGGTCCATTGTAGTTCACTTTACCGAACTATCTGATCCTGTAAGTCGAGTTTACCATGCATATTTTGACTTGGTCTTATTCATAACTATATTTGAATGATTGGCCATTTAAACCAGTCCTGCCTTTGTTCTGACCAGTTCATCGAGACTTGCTATGGCCTATACTTCAGTTTGGTTGCCATGTATATGAGACGTGTTTTATTGACTTTATGCTCCCATTTGATAACTGCAATTGTGCCATCTTGTTTGCTGTTACCAGAAATGGTCTTGGCCGAGCCTAGAACTGTTGTTGTTGGATCACTTCATTGCAGCTGTCTTGACCAGTGAGGCAGTCTGCACATTTATTTCACATAGTTTCGGGCATATGTAAGGTTGCACTCATGTGTCCTTTAGTCTAAAGCTTGTATGTAAATGGTTGCTGTGCATTTGTAATTGACTAGTGTTTCTTGCTTCTTATGCCACATGCCTTTATGGTCAATTATTTGTCTATGACCTGATATGAGTAGTTGCCACTGTGTGAACTTTGACAAGTTCTTTACTTGATGTTACTTGATCTGTTTCACCGTTGTATCCTGATTCATTTGTCATGTGCAGTTTGTGATATATACCATTACTTGTGTACACATTTCGTATTCTCTTAGTTGAAGTTTTTCGCTGCTGCACTGCCTTGTTCTCGAATCTGATACATTGCATTGATGCCTTGTATCATTTGCATTTTGTCATTTTGCTTCACTGATGACCTTATTCTCTAATGAGGCCGATCTTCGTCTTTTCTGTTGAGTGTTGTAGTGCCATATCTTTGGTGCTCTCGCCTTCAGTTAGCTATTTCCCTGTGCCTTGCTTTGCGACATGTTGAACTTGTTTCACGTGTTGCCTCTGATCTTGTTTAGTATTGCTTTGAGTTGTTCTGTATTGGCGAGGCAGTACACGTTAGCGTGTATTGCAGCCAATCAGCATTGTTGTTTTTAAATTGGCATTTCAATTGTTTAAATTGATTTGGATTGTTGATATGTTGTTTAACACTGTATAGCGTTATATCTGCCGTTCTCCGATTCTTTTATCGAGGAGTTGGGTATACGAGATTTCTGTGACTGTCGTCTATTTGACTATTTGATTATTATTGCTTCTGTGCATTAATAACTGAGTTTGAATTAGACTGACCCATGTATTATTTTCTTTTGAATGTAATACTTGGGTCAGACCCGAGTTATTTCAGGTTGTAGATTTTCTTCTTTGAGTTGCTGTTCAGGATATGAAGACTTTTCACATCTTCTGAAGTTGTCGGTGTCATTTTGTAGTAGTCGTGTCATTGTATAGAACGATATGTATTCATGTATATTAGTCGATAATGCACTTGTATATATAACTTCTAGAGTCGACAGTTGTAGTTGTATCATATGTATCGTGTCAACTATATTGTAACTGACATCGGTTATATATATATATATATATATATATGAGATTTTTGTTAATCTGTGTTCCGCATTTATATTATCTGTGTTGTTATTATATTCATTGTCCTAAACTATTATGAACCGTCGTAGTTCGTTTTATACTAGAATTGGTGTGTCGATGGGAGTAAATAAATAATAGATGAAAAATAAAAAGTATATATCACTCCTATCGAGATAACCAATATTAGTGTAAGGCCAACTACGGATGGTCGCTCCTATCCAGCCTTATTCTTCGTAATAATAGACAGTATTTCTTTTAATACTCTTTGTTATTATGAGCATAGAGGTGGGGCGTCACAGTTGGTATCAGAGCCTGGGGTTTATGGACATAATATAAAACATAACTTAGATGGAACATATGTTACAACTACTGGTCGACGGTTTAAATGTATTTTGAGTCAAAACTAAAGTTTTGAAATTTGGATGAAATTTTTAAATAACTTTATTTAAAAATAATAGTGAAATTGTGTTCTGATGATTTGATTGATTTGTGTTCTGTTTATCAGAGTGCGCAGCGGAAACAGTAAAACTGTCTTCGCTGAGTACAACTGATAATCTTTTTGATTTAAAAATCAAAATATGAAATTGATATGAATTTCATTTGTTGTTTACATAGCTGTAATTATTTTGTTTCTTTGAGAATTTCGAATCCGAATTGAGGATTCGAAGAAATTGCACATATGTGATTTTTGTTGAAATTTCCGCTGGCTTTCTTTTGTACTAATCATCTATTGATTAGATTTTTGCTGTTTTAAATTATCTTCATTGAAGATACATTTGAATGATTCTTTGTTCATTTTGTAGTACGTGCAAAAAATTTAAATTGCACGTTATTGCATTTATTTTACGTTGAACCGATGCTTGGTTATGAAACGTATTTTGTTGCCGTTATTTTTACAACGGAATTTTACACCAATGCTATATTTTGAAGTACGGTGTTTTGTGGCATTTTGATGAATGAGAATTCACTGATATTACATTTTGATGTAGATTGTTTTGATGTGATTTTGACGTTTTAAAACTAATGTCGCTTTGGCTTCCGTAACCGTCAAATTTTAAAAGTGGATTTTCAAGCGGTTATTCCGCAATGCTGATTTGTAACCGTTTTTATGGTATTTTGAGAAGTACAATTTCCTTATCGAAATTGTTACTGATTTGCTGTTTTAATCACGTGATTGGAAAATCGTTTTTAAAATGAAAATTGTTTTATAAATTTTTAACAGTTTGCGTTTTCAAAAGAATGAGGAAGCGACTTAAACGATTCAGCAAAATCGAGGATTATGACCCCTTTCTTTTACTGTTTCGCTTAACTCCGGACTTGTCCAGTTGAGAATGTGAATTGTTATTTTTACAAAATAAATAAAATTGTTTTCAGAAATTTTAACAGTTTGCGCTTTCAAAAGAATAAGAAAGCGATTTAAACGTTTCAGCAAAATCGAGGACTATGACCCCTTTCTTTTACTGATTCGCTTAATTCCGGACTTGTCCGTTTGAGAATGTAAAGTGTATTTTTACAAAATACACAATTTTGCACTTTCAAGGAAACGATGAAGAGATTTAAACGATTTAGCAAAAGTGCGGAGTATGGAACCACACTTTTACTATTTTGGTTAACTCCGGACTCGTTAATTGAATATCTGTTGTTTTGATGATTTTGATGAATTTTACACTTTCAAGGAAACGATGAAGAAAATTAAACAATTTAGTAAAACTCGTGGTTATGGGACATGTGCGTTTACTATTTTGGTTAATTCCGGACTCGTTAATTGAAATATTTTGATGATTTTGTGCGCTTTCGAGCCACTATGTTGGACCTTCGGGTCAAATAGCAGTACTAGACCTTCGGGTCATATGTTGGACCTTCGGGTCATTTGTTGGGCGCCAAAATTATGTTGAGTACTTGGTAGGCTTCGGCCATATGTTGTTGCACGTGCGGCGAATTAAAAACTCGCCATCTGATGGGATCGATCCAAGCTTTTATGTTGATTTTCTAGTCTTCTTAATTGATTTCTAGATATTTGTTGCTTCCAATTATCTGCAGGTAATTGGATATTTGTTGATATGAGTTCTGATTATCGTTTTTGATAATCGGATATTTGTTGTTTCTAATTATCGCTTGTGATAATTAGATATTTGTTGATATGAGTTCTGATTATCGTTTTTGATAATCGGATATTTGTTGTTTCTAATTATCGCTTGTGATAATTAGATATTTGTTGATATGAGTTCTGATTATCGTTTTTGATAATCGGATATTTGTTGTTTCTAATTATCGCTTGTGATAATTAGATATTTGTTGATATGAGTTCTGATTATCGTTTTTGATAATTGGATATTTGTTGTTTCTAATTATCGCTCGTGATAATTAGATATTTGTTGATATGAGTTCTGATTATCGTTTTTGATAATCGGATATTTGTTGTTTCTAATTATCGCTTGTGATAATTAGATATTTGTTGATATGAGTTCTGATTACCGTTTTTGATAATCGGATATTTGTTGTTTTTAATTATCGCTTTAGATAATTAAATATTTGTTGCTTTGAGATTTAATTATCGCTTTAGATAATTAAATATTTGCTGATTTCGAATTTAATTATCGCTTGAGATAATTAAATATTTGTCGATTTTAGATTTAATTATCGCTTGAGATAATTAAATAATTGTTGATTTGAGATTTAATTATCGCTTGAGATAATTAAATATTTGTTGATTTTAGATTTAATTATCGCTTTAGATAATTAAATATTTGTTGCTTTGAGATTTAATTATCGCTTTAGATAATTAAATATTTGCTGATTTCGAATTTAATTATCGCTTGAGATAATTAAATATTTGTCGATTTTAGATTTAATTATCGCTTGAGATAATTAAATAATTGTTGATTTGAGATTTAATTATCGCTTGAGATAATTAAATATTTGTTGATTTTAGATTTAATTATCGCTTTAGATAATTAAATATTTGTTGATTTGGAATTTGATTATCGCTTGAGATAATCAAATAATTGTTGAATTTGGAATTTGATTATCGCTTGAGATAATCAAATAATTATTGAATTTGGAATTTGATTATCGCTTGAGATAATCAAATAATTGTTGAATTTGGAATTTGATTATCGTTTTGATAATCGAATATTTGTTAAATTTAAAATTTGATTATCGTTTTTTATAATTGAATATTTGTTGATTTGAAATTTTTAAATTACCGGTTGTGGTAATTAGATATGTGCTGATTTGTCTTCTGATTATCGTTTGAGATAATTAGAAAATTGATGTTTGCTGATTTTATTTGAATCGCTGTTTTCTATCTATCTCTATCTCTGTTAATAATTTGAATTTGCTGATTATGAAGTTCGAATTTTCTAGTTGTTTGTTGAATAACGAGAAATTTGCGATTTTGCGATTTGTGTTTTGTGTTTTCTAATTATCTTTGTTGATGATTAGATTTGATGTTTTCTAATTATCGTATCGATAATTAGATATTGCTGATTTGTGATTTCTGAATTCTAATTGTCTAGTTGATAATTGAATAGTGCTGATGATTGTATTTATTCAGTTTTGAATTCAGTTTTGATTGTTTTCTAATTATCCATTTGGTAATTAGATTTTGTTGAGAATTTGTGAATCTCTTTTATGAAATTAAAGGGTTTCTTTGGTGTTTATATCCTCTACCTTTTAATTGCTAGCTTAACCAGTTTATGTTAGAAAATTTATTGGTAATAACGACCTTAATTATGAAAATTGCGGGGACGCAATTTTTATAAGGAGGGGAGTCTGTAACAACCCAGTGTTTTATAGCCATTGAATATCGTCTAGTGGTGATTTAAATAGTTTATCAATTGCAATTGAAATTTTTAAATCAAGTTAAAATTTCAATTGGATTGTTAGAGTTAAAACTCTTCTATAAATTGCTAATTGGGCTTTATAGAAATTAAAATAACGTGGCCCATATGTAGTTGACGCCGTGAAAGTTTTTACAAGACTAAAAACCCGTTCCCCCTTTATTTTCATTCGAACCCTAATAAATTTACAAACGAGAAAATAAAAATGGCGTCTGCGTGCGATTGCTTCGTTCGTTCGTTTTCAAATGGTGGCGGCATTCTTTTCGTCTCGTTCAGTCCTCTTCGAGCAAATTAGGGTTCGCGCACTACGGCGACCTGAAGGGGGAAAGGGGAGGGCTTCAGCTGCTCAATCGAGTTCAAGCGCTGGCTTCGCTCGATTGCAAGTGTGTTCGAATTCGAATCCATTTCGTGCTCTTCGACATAGGTGAGTAATGACTTACTCACATCTAATTCGTACTCATTTCTGCTCGTTTAACTTGTTTGCTTAAATTGATTACTCCTGCTTGGCCTCTGTAATGATGGTTTGGGGTTGTTTATTTAGTCGTCTGGTTTTGATTTCCATGGCTTCATCTCTGATCGATTTTCGGTTGACTTTGATTGTGATAATTGATTTTGATATTGATGAATTTCCGGCTTTGATGATTTTCGATCTGAGTTTGACATCGTTGTTTTATTCGACTTTGGCTATTTTGTTTATCACCTCTGGAAGTTTTATCGACCTTGTTCGTCATCACCTGCTGTTTCATGACTGTGACCACTTTGTGAATTTTTGGCTTCACTAATTTTGTGACCCTGTGAGCTTCGTTTCTGGCCATCTATTCCGTTGCACTTTGTTCATGATAGTTTGCACTGCTTCGTGTTGTCACTTGATCGGTTTCACTAGGGTTTCATGCCGTGTAGTTGCATTCCATTCCATGTTTGTATTGTTGTATACATTCCTTACTGTCACTGCCTACTGTTTTGTGGTCAGTTACTTCGAGTTGATCTTGTTTGGGTTGAGTCTTGAGATACTTGTTTCACAGTATATTTAGTAGCCACATTTTCTCGACTTTGCAAGCAATTGGCTTGTGCTTGTCATTGATATTGTCTGGTCCATTGTAGTTCACTTTACCGAACTATCTGATCCTGTAAGTCGAGTTTACCATGCATATTTTGACTTGGTCTTATTCATAACTATATTTGAATGATTGGCCATTTAAACCAGTCCTGCCTTTGTTCTGACCAGTTCATCGAGACTTGCTATGGCCTATACTTCAGTTTGGTTGCCATGTATATGAGACGTGTTTTATTGACTTTATGCTCCCATTTGATAACTGCAATTGTGCCATCTTGTTTGCTGTTACCAGAAATGGTCTTGGCCGAGCCTAGAACTGTTGTTGTTGGATCACTTCATTGCAGCTGTCTTGACCAGTGAGGCAGTCTGCACATTTATTTCACATAGTTTCGGGCATATGTAAGGTTGCACTCATGTGTCCTTTAGTCTAAAGCTTGTATGTAAATGGTTGCTGTGCATTTGTAATTGACTAGTGTTTCTTGCTTCTTATGCCGCATGCCTTTATGGTCAATTATTTGTCTCTGACCTGATATGAGTAGTTGCCACTGTGTGAACTTTGACAAGTTCTTTACTTGATGTTACTTGATCTGTTTCACCGTTGTATCCTGATTCATTTGTCATGTGCAGTTTGTGATATATACCATTACTTGTGTACACATTTCGTATTCTCTTAGTTGAAGTTTTTCGCTGCTGCACTGCCTTGTTCTCGAATCTGATACATTGCATTGATGCCTTGTATCATTTGCATTTTGTCATTTTGCTTCACTGATGACCTTATTCTCTAATGAGGCCGATCTTCGTCTTTTCTGTTGAGTGTTGTAGTGCCATATCTTTGGTGCTCTCGCCTTCAGTTAGCTATTTCCATGTGCCTTGCTTTGCGACATGTTGAACTTGTTTCACGTGTTGCCTCTGATCTTGTTTAGTATTGCTTTGAGTTTTTCTGTATTGGCGAGGCTGTACACGTTAGCGTGTATTGCAGCCAATCAGCATTGTTGTTTTTAAATTGGCATTTCAATTGTTTAAATTGATTTGGATTGTTGATATGTTGTTTAACACTGTATAGCGTTATATCTGCCGTTCTCCGATTCTTTTATCGAGGAGTTGGGTATACGAGATTTCTGTGACTGTCGTCTATTTGACTATTTGATTATTATTGCTTCTGTGCATTAATAACTGAGTTTGAATTAGACTGACCCATGTATTATTTTCTTTTGAATGTAATACTTGGGTCAGACCCGAGTTATTTCAGGTTGTAGATTTTCTTCTTTGAGTTGCTATTCAGGATATGAAGACTTTTCACATCTTCTGAAGTTGTCGGTGTCATTTTGTAGTAGTCGTGTCATTGTATAGAACGATATGTATTCATGTATATTAGTCGATAATGTACTTGTATATATAACTTCTAGAGTCGACAGTTGTAGTTGTATCATATGTATCGTGTCAACTATATTGTAACTGACATCGGTTATATATATATATATATATATATGAGATTTTTGTTAATCTGTGTTCCGCATTTATATTATCTGTGTTGTTATTATATTCATTGTCCTAAACTATTATGAACCGTCGTAGTTCGTTTTATACTAGAATTGGGTGTGTCGATGGGAGTAAATAAATAATAGATGAAAAATAAAAAGTATATATCACTCCTATCGAGATAACCAATATTAGTGTAAGGCCAACTACGGATGGTCGCTCCTATCCAGCCTTATTCTTCGTAATAATAGACAGTATTTCTTTTAATACTCTTTGTTATTATGAGCATAGAGGTGGGGCGTCACACCAAACATATCGATGTTTATACTCAAAAAAGTCGCAAACGTCATTTTGGACTCAATGAAAGTGGTCTCGAGTCCTAATTCGACTGTTTGCAAAAAGTGACATTTCAGACTTAAATCCGACTAAAAATGCTATATTTAAATAAAACATTTAAATATACAATCGTAAAATATGCGGGTTGTTACAGACTCCCCTCCTTAAAGAAATTGCATCCTCACAATACTTAAGAAAAAGAAATAAAAAGTAACAACCATACAAAGGCATAACAACACAAAAAAAATTTGAAATGAGAAGTTCACCTTAAGGAGCACGAGAGAGTAAGTCCGGATGTGTTCGCTCAATGAATTCTCTAGATTCCCAAGAGCAATCCTTAGGATTTGTGGACCATTGAACTTTCACAAGAGGAACATCTTTATTTCGAAGGCATTTAACCTCCATAGCAATGATACGAATAGGATGTTGCTCATAAGTCAAATTAGGCGAAACTTCAATTTCTTCAATCACACCGGGCTCAAGAATAGAATCAGAATCTCGAAGGCATTTTCGTAGTTGAGAGACGTGGAATACGTCATGAATAGCAGAAAATTGAGCCGGTAATAAAAAGCGATAAGCCACGGAACCAATGCGTTTGGTAATGGGAAATGGACCAATATATCGAGGTGCTAATTTTCCCGATCGACTGAAACGCACAACACCCTTCATAGGTGAAACACGAATGAACACCAAATCTCCCATAGAAAAATCTAATTTCCTTCTTCGATTATCGGCATAGGATTTTTGTCCACTTTGAGCTTCTTTCATCCTATGACGAATAAGGTCAATCTTTTCTGTGGCATCCCGAATAAAATCTGAACCTAAAACCAGCTTCTCACCGACTTCAATCCAACACGAAGGGGATCGGCATGGCCTTTCGTAGAGTGCCTCGAAAGGTGCCATACCAATACTAGATTGGAAGCTATTATTATAGGAAAACTCAAAAAGGGGAATATGATCCTCCCAACTTCCACCAAAGTCAAGAACACATGCACGAAGAAGATCTTCAAGAGTTTGATTCACACGCTCGGTTTGTCCATCGGACTAAGGATGATAAGCGGTGCTAAAATTAAGCTTCATTCCCAAAGCTTTTTGAAGACCTTTCCAAAATCCACTAGTAAACAACGGATCACGATCACTAATAATAGAAGTAGGAACTCCATGTAATTTAACAATCTCTTTAACATAGAGTTTGGCCAAAAGAGGTATGGTCCGATTGGACCGAACGGGAATAAAATGGGCGGATTTTGTAAGTCTATCAACAATCACCCAAAGGCTATCATGACCCGGATGAGAACGGGGAAGACCATTAATAAAATCCATGGAAATTTGACCCCACTTCCAAACTGGAATGTCCAAAGGTTGCAATAACCCACCGGGCCTTTGATGCTCGGCCTTCATGAGTTGGCAAGTCATGCAACGCTTTATAAAGTTAGCAATATCAGATTTCATTCCATCCCAATAATAAAGTCGCTTCATATCCGCATATATTTTACTACTACCGGGATGAATGGTAAATTTAGAACGATGAGAATCTTCTAAAATGTCTCTACGAAGATCAATAATATTTGGCACAATAAGTCTACCAAATTTTCGAATACCGCCACGAGCATCAATATCAAAGTCTTTCAAACCTTCAATATCAATTTTATCCCTACAACTTTGGCTAAGAAGAACCAATTCGGGATCATGCTTTTGAGCTTCAAGAATGTGGTCTAAAAGAGATGGATGAGCCTCAAGGCTACATAAAACAAGAGATGAACATGAATTGGATTCACGATCTTGAATCTCACAAGTTGACAAAGTCCCGAGATCATTCCATTCGGATATCATCATGGAAACAACCGCTTGTTGTTTACGACGAAGGGCATCGACAACACGATTGCCCTTTCCGGGAGTATAAAGAATATCAAGATCATAAGATGCAAGGAACTCGAGCCAACATTGTTGACGCAAATTAAGTTCCTTTTGGGAAAATAAATACTTCAAAGATTTATGATCGGCGTAGAGAACAAATTTATCTCCCAAAAGATAATGACGCCAAATTCTAAGTGCGAAAACAATAGTCGCGAGCTCCAAATCATGAGTGGCATATCTAGTCTCGGCAGGCTTTAATTGCCTAGAAGCATAAGCGATAACACGTTCCCTTTGCATGAGAACGACACCCAAACCAACACGACTAGCATTGGTATAAACAATAAAATCTTGGTTACCTTCGGGAATCACAAGAATAGGAGCATCAGAAAGGAGTTCTTTTAGTTTCTGAAAAGCAGCTTCACATTTGTCTGACCAAATGTATTTAATTCCCTTCTTTGTCAAACTAGTGAGAGGTATAGAAAATTTTAGAAAATTCTTTTATGAATCGACGATAATAGCCTACCAACCCGAGAAAGCTACGAATTTCCGTCACACTCTCCGATCTCTTCCAATTTTGAATCGCTTCAATCTTTGAAGGATCCATGGAAATTCCGGATTCAGAAATAATATGTCCCAAAAATTTCACACGAGATTGCCAAAAGTGGCATTTAGAAAATTTTGCTTTCAATTGGTTGCTCCTAAGAGTTTCCAACACAATCCGAAGATTTTTTTCATGCTCTTCCTCGGTTTTAGAACAAACAAGAATAGCATCGATAAAGATGAGTACAAATCGATCGAGGAAGTCTTTGAAAACTCGATTCATAAGGTCAACGAAATAAGCTGGAGCATTCGTTAAACCAAATGGCATAACAAGCCATTCATAAGATCCATAACGAGTACGAAACGATTTCAAAGTAATACTATCCTCTGCAATGCGAAGCTGATGAAAACCGGTTTCTAAGTCTAACTGTGAAAAGACTCTAGCACCACTAAGTTGATCGAATAAATCATCAATCTGAGGCAAGGGATATTTATTCTTGATGGTGAGATCATTAAGCTTGCGGTAGTCAACGCAAAGCCTAAGTGTACCATCATATTTCTTCACAAAAATAGCCGAAGCTCCCCAAGGAGAGGAACTAGAACGAATAAACTATTTTACTTCCAATTCGGATAATTGTTTATGCATCTCCTCATTTTCCATATTGGACATACGATAAGGAGGACGAGTAATAGGTAGAGCTTCGGGGATTAGATTAATTCTGAACTCAATTGCTCGCTTAGGTGGTAATCCTAAAACGGGCTCAAATATATCGAGAAATTCACGAACAATATGAATGAGAGAAATATCATCTTCCTTGTCATCATTATCATCATCATGAGGATTTAGAGAATATAAGGATGCTCCCGAATTGGAATCTGAATCTTTCAGAACAAGAGAAATCTGCTTAACAGATTGAGGATGTCGAAGATATATAGTCCGCTCAGGACAGAGGATATGGGCTTCATAACGGTTAAGCCAATCCATTCCCAAAATCATTCCGAAACCAAGGTAACGCATAACATTCAAATCGGCTCGGAAAGCATAATCACATAAAATAATTTTGACATCTTTACACAGTAAACTGAGTGTTGCGGATCCACCAACCGGATTCGCAATTCTCAATGAAGTCATCAAGCCAATAACATTCAAAGACAAAGAATCAACAAGTTCTTTTGATATAAAAGAGTGAGATGCACCCGTGTCAAAAAGAACTCAAATAGGGAGATCATGAAATATAATAATGCCATCAAGGATAGAATGAGAAATACCTTGACCAAGAGAAGTGTTACTATGGGCTTGCACAACATTTAGCTTCCCTTCCTTCTTGCTTTGAAGTTTGGGACATGAAGATATAGTATGACGCGAACTTTTGCAATAGCGACAAGTAAGAGACTTCGGACACTTGTTTGCATAATGGTCCTTAGAACCACAATTGTAACATTCTACACGACTAGAGGTAGGAGTCTTTGCTACCGAAGTTGCTTGCTTCTCTTTCTTGATGGGATAAGGCTTGAACTTAAAAGGCCTCTACTTATTGATGTTTTGTTTGGCACCCACAACTTCAACATCACTTTCTTTATCGGCCTCTTCGAGTCGAAGAGCGATATCAACAAGCTGATCGAAAGAAACTTCTAGTTTCAGAAGTAATGGCTTTTTGAGGTTCTTATTCAACCCATAGACAAATATCTGATTTTTCTTCAATGGGGTATTAATATACTCGACCCCATATTTAGAGAGAGATTCAAAAGATGCGACGTAATCCGTCACAGAAGATTCACCTTGAACAAGGTCAATAAAGCGTCAAGCTAAAGATACTTTTTCAGCTTCCGGCACAAACTTTAACTTGAACCTTTCTCGGAATTGCTCCCAAGTAAGATCCGTTTCAATAATTTCCGAGATCAAAAGCTCATACCAATCTAATGCTCTCTCCTGGAGCATGCTAGAAGCCACTTGGACTCGATGTAGATCAATAAGATTCATGTGGGAAAAGATGCGATCGCATGTTCTAAGCCAAGCTTGGACTTCTATAACACTTTCGGAACCCTTGAAAGGCCTTCCACCCAAGTTGGTGTAATCACTGCAAAAGCGTGCAAACCCAGATTTAGGATGAGTAGGCTCTGGAATGGGTCCGATAGCTTGAGCATTTTTCACAAGATCTAAGAGTTGCTGGGCAGACATAAATACTCAATCCTAAGGAGTAGCACTGGATTGACCGGCGCTGGGACGACCTGGTCTAACCATTTCTCTTCTTTAAGAAAGAAAGAAGATGAAAAAGGTTGTTCACAAAATGAATATCAAACAAACTTGACAGATAAAACAAGGCATCATAAAAAGAAATAGGATAGAACGGTACGAAGACTCGAATTAAATCCTATGGCACGATTCCTAAGAAAGACTTAGGACAATGATCCTTGTTAGATTATTCTACATTGTTCCGAAGTTTCGCTCTGATACCAAGCTGTGACGCCCCACCTCTATACTCACACTAGCCAAGGACACTACTGAGTAATGTCGTCGACTAGCACAAAGAATAAGGCTGTTGAGGAGCGACCATCTGTGTAATTGCTTTGTGCGAGTACCGATATGTCAGATAATATAATTTACATTTCATTTCAAGAGGAAATCCGACATATCGAATACAAACTCAAAGCTACCACACAGTGGCTATGTGGACTTCGGAAACAAATATAGAAATAAACATAACACAAATCGGTCATAGATATTCATATCACAAAGGCGGAAACAGATGTGAATATAACACATAGAAGTGTACATCAAAGTAGTGTTCAAACAAGATCCACTACTTCATAAAAGAATAGATACAAGTGCTAGACAAAAGAATAAGTATACATCAAGGAGTCTCTATCTCAAATGTGTACTAACAAAAACTACTATGCTAAAGTAGTTAGCCAAAAGTCAGGTGGAGGACCCTGAAAAGAAGTCAAGCAGGAGCACCTGAAATATCTCGGTCTGACCCGAGTATTATTTAAGAAGAAAATAATAAACGGATCAGTCTAGCTATAAATATCATATAAAGTGAGATAGGATAAGAGATATGACAAAAATGTATGATAACAATAATGCCATACTGCGACAAGTATACATCAAATAACAACAATAATCATACAATATCCCAAATCATCTCAAACATCCAAAAAGAATCGCATTCTTTAAATTATTCACCAAAACACAAATATTGATAGAGCCCATTAATGCCTATCATCAAAATTGGTGAAACACAAATTCTAGAAATCATCAACTAGAAAACCAGAAATCACAAAAAGGGGGAAGGCCTATCACAAATGGGAGCATGAAAACTCACCAACACGTGCATCACAAACGGGTTGCTAACCCATGGTCGCTAACCATAGAGCCGGTCCAACGACGTAGTACAACGGTACGCCCGAGGAACCTGAAACTCAAATAAGCCAGAACAATGACGTAGTACAACGGTACGCCCGATGAACCGAACTCCATAAAACCCATAGGTCGCTAGCCTATAAAAATGAGATGAAGCTCAACAGAACGGGGTACAGTCCCTCACGCGGACAAAGAGACATCGCATATCGCTAGTCTAAACCACAAAATGATCTTCATCGATCATCAAGAAGTGTCGATTACACTAAGCTAGTAAATAAATGAGTTTAGCTTCATGTCCCATAACCATTGGCTTAACTTAAATATTTACGAACAAATTGTAGATTTTCACTCAAAAATTGTCGCAAGATTTCAATCGAACAAGTCTAAGAATTAACCGACAAAGTAAACGAAAGCGTTTCATACCACTTGCTTTGCTAAGCCGTTTAATTAGATTTCTCATACGAATGAGGTAAACGTTTGTATATACTGATAGATTGGAAAACGGTTTTTAAAACGAGCTTTGTATTTAAAAGTAGTGTTGAAATCGTTTTGGTGAAAGAGTTTGAATATTTACTACTAGTATAGAAACCTTTGTATTTTGAAGTGACAAATCACAAAAATGATTGTAAAAACAATCAATCACCAAAGATTCACATTCGAAGACGTGAATCAAAATCATGGAAATCGATATCAAATCCATCAAACGGATATTTTCAAAAATCCTGAAAAGGAATTCATCGAAGTCGATAAATGATAACCACAAATCGGATCACCAAGAATCGATTAAAAATCGAAAACCACACAAAACTGCCTAAAATAGGCAAAAATGCAAATTTCCCAGATTCAGTCGACTGAACCAGAAGGTCAGTCGACTAATACAAGGCCAGAAACTCTCGGGTTCCTGGTTCAGTCGACTGAACTATATGGTCAATCGACTGACACAGGGGCAGGAAGTTTTCTGCTCCCAGATTCAGTCGACTGACCTTACCGTTCAGTCGACTGAACTGCCATTTGCAGTATTTTCAACCTAGCCCAAGAAGGGGCAAAAATCCAAACGGAAGTGATCGAACAAGCAACGAAGACTAGGGATTTATGCCAAGCGACAACCTAGCCTTATAAACTCTTCGATATACCCCAACAACGTGTTCAAACATCAAAGCTAGGATTTTTTTAAAGATTTGACTTCAAAACACCAAAAATTGGAATATTCATCAAACCAATTCAATTCAAAGGCAAATGGACAAAGAATAAATGTTAGGAATTGCTACCAAATAACAATCAAAGATATAGACATAGATGTGAGTTCAAAACTCACCTTTTAAACCCAAAACAACAAATGAGAAGCTCTAGAACAACCAAAGATTGACTTCTCTTCAACAACACCTCTAGAATCTTGAATCTATTATCAAAGGTGAAGTTTTTCCTAAGTTAGGTTATAGGAATTTCTGAAAATTGAAGAGGGGTTGAGATGGAGAAGATGAAGAGGATGCTTACCTAAGCTTCTCTTGGATTTTGGACTTGAATTTGAGTTTCCTAATCAAAGCTAGGGTTTAGGAATTTTAATTTCCAATCTATTCCCCCATTTTTACTTTAGCTTGAGAGTTAGGAACTAAAATGAGTGAATGGATGAAGAGTAGAGGAGTTAGGGTTATTTGTTAGGTTGGTGGGCTGAAATCCAAACCCAAAGCCCTAAATGAAAATATCAAAATTTTACTCAACACTAAACATATCGATGTTTATACTCAAAAAAGTCCCAAACGTCATTTTGGACTCAATGGAAGTGGTCTCGAGTCCTAATTCGACTGTTTGCAAAAAGTGACATTTCAGACTTAAATCCGACTAACGATGCTATATTTAAATAAAACATTTAAATATACAATCGTAAAATATGCGGGTTGTTACACGACCCTTGTGCACTGTGGGTCGACCTATGGGTCGACCCATGGGCCTTATTTATTTATTTATTTCGTTCTTCTGAGTTTCGTTTCTGTCGTAACTTCTTCGTATTAACTCGGATTTCGACAAGTTATATATGGATATTGATCAGAAAATCACCATGAACACAATGGTATAAGTTTCGAGGCTATATTTTGACAATTCCAAAATGTTTATTTTCACTGTTTAGTGTTATTTGATTATTTAATTATCTAAAAATGTGGGGTGTTACAATGGTGGCCAGTGGTAGTGGCAAAACTTGGTCAAAGGTAGTTATTTTCGGTGGCTATGGGTTCAGATCTGGGTGTTAGGGTTTGAACAAGGTGATGAAATTTACTCTTTAGGCCTATATCTTTATTTATTACGAATTAAACCCTAAACTTGTAACTTCCATATCATTCACACCCGAACTTTAATTCACACACGGTTTCTTCAGTTGGACTCGTGATGGAATTTCGGATGATATGTCACTTGTTTGATGAGTTTGGAGGTTGTTAACAAAAGCGTGTTGGTATAACCATTTAATTTGATTAATTGAATTTAAAATATTAAGATACAAAACTATTGGTGGAAAAGTCATATTGTTGATGTATGTTGTGTTTTATGGATGGTTATTTAATTATTACAATATTTTGACCGTATTGTGCCTTGGTTGGATAATAATTGTTGATTATCGTATTTTTGAATGTGTAATTAAAATAAATTCAATGATTTCGAATGGAAATAATTAATTAGAATAAATTGGGTAATAACAAGGAAATTAAATAAATAAATGGTAAATAAGTTTGTTTGCAAATTTTGGATGGTTCCTGCAAATAATAATGATGTAACAAATTTTAATACAAACTTTAATGAAATTAAATTACCAAATTTAGTAAGGTTATTATTTATGAATATTCTGGGAATTTCATAAATAATAAATATAATTATCTTTTAAATTGATATTTGGGAAGTTTACTGTATATAAAATAGAATGAGATTTTAATTAATAATGTGAACTTTAGTGACAATAGTGTCGTTTTGTGTAAATGTAGAAAATAATAACAATAATAATTATTTATGAAATAAAATAAAAGGGTATTTTCTAAATAATAACAACAACAACAATAATATTGAAATTTTTTCAAAAAAAAATTGGATTAAATAATTACTATTTTGACATAAATAGAAATAAAAATAACTTTTAGTGATTTAAAATAAAATGTTGTATTTTTGGAATAAATAGCAGCAAATAGGTTTATAAAACTATTAAAGAGGTTTTAATATATATTATTACTTTGATGTAGAATAATAATAATATCATTTTAAAAAGCGATTTGATGAATATTACTATTTTTGATTTAAATTGCGATGTTTAGTAGTGTTTGGAGAAATGGAAGTACAACAAAGGATTTAAAGACTATATTATTATTTAAAAAGGATCATTATTGTTTTCGGGATAAATAAATAAATGTGACTTTATAATAAACAATAATAAAACGATTTTATACTTAAGGGAATAGCGGATGCAAATATATGATTTAGATGGTTGTTGAATGTGTGATAAATTGTTGATTGTAATTATCACGTATATTTGATGTTTGATGACGGTATTGCATTTTGGTAGGTGTGTGATATGTTACCATTATTACTACTAGATGATGGACAGTTGGTTCATTTATGATTGATGTTCTGTTACTATTATGAGTTGATTAGTACACATTTGATGATTTATACTTACATTGGTGATGCGTTACAATAATTGATTGTTAGTATGAATGTAAGTATATTTATATCGTTGTTATTTTCTTATTTGATAATTGGGGTTGACATAGTATGTTACTGATGTTAAATAACTGAGTATACTATTGTTGTTCTTTTCCTATATGATGATTTGTAGTGATGGATGAGTAGGAATACTATTTTCTACTTGTACTATTTGCATTGGTTGTGATGGTTGCAATGATTGCATGGATGTTATGGTTGTTATGTATTAACAAGTATTTGGATGTAAAAGAAAAGCAAAAAATAGAATTATATGGGTTTGATCCTGCAAAATGGGCATATCTTTCTATGCAATAACCATGAGTTCCTTTAAAGTCGGGGTGCATAGAAATTGGCGAAACTCCAAAAACAGTTGACACGTTTTTCCTTTTATTCTATGTATTCGTGTAAGTTTGCAGGTGAAAGCAAGGAAGAGAATAGAGGGTCTGGAAGGAATCGTATCCACATGGTAGATCGATATATCTTTTGCATCGTAGTTACACAATTTTCGTTTTAATAACTGATGTAATGAGATGTATAAATTAGGTGATGTATTTTATTTGAGTAATATCTAATTGTTGAAGTATGTACATGCACATTGATGCTTAAAATTCGCTGTGAGGTTTTCCTTTTTATGTTCATTGTTTTATATTTTTTTTTTTAATTTTACCTATCTACGGTCCACTTTTTTTAACATTTGAATTTAGTTGTAAGTGTATTCTGACGGCATTTATAATTATTTTTAGATATTAAAAATAGTGGGTCGTTACAATAGAAATATTTTCACGAAGGGAAGTGACTATAGAACAAAGAGACGAACCAATAAAAGTCAACACAAAAATTCAATGCTCATACTTCCTAATCGTTCTACCGGTCAAGGATAATTGATTGATTGGTTATTTAATCGATTGACCGGTTATCTCTTAACCAGTTGTCCGATTAGAGCTTTCTGGCACTTTTTCACTGTTTTTCTGGTTGCTTTATGCCCTTTTTGAATTCCAAAAAATCTATAAATTATTAAGATACATTTTTAAGGATGTGGCAAAGTTTAAAGTGATTTGGATATAATTTGTGTGGTTTAACATATCTAGACTCTAAATGACTCGATTACGGTTCGATATAAAACATACTCTTCATTCATCACCGCGGTCTGTCTTCGAGTATTTATTCAACACACACACACACACACATATATATATATATACATATATATATATATATGTATGCTCCAATAAAAATTTTAGCTCCATTATAATTCTTTGAAAGCTCATTCACTCCATTATAGATTTGTGTGCTCCATTTTTGTTGATTTTTCTATTATTGCTTTATTTCTTTGTGCATCGCTCTTATAATGCTACAAATCTTGTAATATCTTGATAAACACATTAGTACCATTGTCACACAGTGGTTATCATCAAAAAACTACAACCGTGTTCCTAACATATCGGACAAAACATTGTAATGCCCTCGAAATTAGAGTGGCAATTTTGTATGCTTATAAAACATCTTATGTGCTTTGTCTAACTATAAAAATATAAATAAAATTAGTATATTTTACACTTAAACGCTAAATGAAAAACAAATAATTAACTTACATAACCATCAACGTTTTGACCACTACGTCCTACCAACTGAAACCTGAAATGATCACCGACCATCTTTGACAAGCGGGATTCAAGACTAAGAGCCTCCTCTACAGGGAATCCAAATCCTAGACTTATTTTCCAAGGTGTCATAGAAATTAGCCACTGATTTCCAAAATAGTACCCTTCATGTTCGTATTGGTTACATTATCTTTGGAAACTCTAACCCAATTCCGTGCAAGGGATAAATATTGAGCTTGAGTAATCCTTTGTTGTCTTCCACTGTCTTATCCTTCTGCTATAGGATCCATTTTTTTAAGCCAGCAGCAGCAACTGCCTTCTTGCCACTTGTTCGACCAAGCAAACCTATTAAATATCTAAACTTCTTCTTTTAAGACTAATGGAATTCTTGGCTAATTGGCGCTTAGGTTTTCTAAATCTCTTCCTCCTCAAAATCTTTGTCTCCTTATGTGCCATCATCTTTATCCTTGTATTCTTCTCTGTCATCGCTATCTTCATTGTCGGCAACATTCTGCCTCGGACTTGCATAACCGGTACGATGAGACGTAAAAAATTGTCTTATAAATTTTTGTGTAACATCTTTGTCTCGTCTCGCTATTTCTTAAGCATTAAGAGATGTGACTTGAGGAGATAGTTTTGACTCAACAATTGACTCAATTAAGCTTGATTTTGGTGTTGGAAATAATTTGGTTGTTGTTGTGAGGATGATTGATGGTAGTTTTGTAGCGTCGTATTATAGCATTCATGCTGTGAATATAAGATTTGAAAATTTGGATTCTACGGAGGTGAATTTCGAAGAGATGGATGTTATTGGGATGGGTGATGCGGGACTTATCTATATTTAGTGATGGGGTTGTAAATTTTGTTCTTTTGTGTATGTCGTACTTCCGAATATTCAGTAGAATGATATGTTAGGTTTTGTGTTTGAAATGGTAGGGGATGTGGTGTTGCTTTTGGTTTCTTAGCCATAGTTTTTTCTCTAGATTTTTCTCCATTTTTGGATTTGGAATTTTTGTTGTAAAATGAAGTAGAAGTTGTAGAGCAAGAAGAGTGTGTAGTGTTGTAAAATGGTAAAGGGTACGGTGCTACATATAGGGAAGGAGAGAAGTAGTTGTTGTTGGATCATCTGTTAAAATAATAACATTTGTTCCGTTGTACTAAAAGAGCAAAGAGATTGGTATTTTAGTGCATTGTGCATTAAAATATCAATCTCTTTGTTGTGTCACTAGTCGGTCACATAGACCGGTTTACTAGCCAAGGTAAGAAGCAATAGCTTGATTTTTCAACTAAATAAACTGTACCTGGATCACAATGGCTAGTTTAGTGCACATTTCTACCCCTTGGTTTACTCTTCTATGTTTAAACATAAAAGTTGATAGTGCATGAAATCTGGTTAAGTAACATGCTACTCTCACTACTAGAGATACAGTGTATTCCAACGCCCATGTTCCAACGGCCTTCAACGGCATTTCTAATGGCTTCCAATGGCTCGTTGGATTTTGACGTAATCGTCTGAAGCCGTTGGAAACCGTTGGAATGAAGCCGTTTGCGGCCATTGGAAGCCGTTGGAAAATTTCCTGCATATTTCCCCGAGAACAGACCTGCAACTCATTACCTTCTTCCCCAATCAATATTTTCACCCAATTCCCCCATTCCACCACCTCCTAGCCTGCTACCGCCGCCCCCAAACACCATCCCAACCACCTCCGACGCCATCTAGAAGCTGCTCCAGCCCATCTCCACCCTTCTAGCTCTTCAAATCGGTAATTTTGCTAAACCTAATGTTTAGGATTTTTTATTTAGGGTTTAATTTGAATTATGATTGATTCCTACTTGTTAGTGTATGCATATTACATCATATTATCCCCTAATTGCAACTATTATCCCATAATGAACAAGTTATCACCGATTGAAAATTTTGTAATTTAGGCTATTGCATTAGTTTATGTTGATTTGGTTAGTATTGAACGTATGTGTGTGATAGAGTTTATTGCATGGAAGCCGTTAGAACGGATATTGCATTTGCGCGAACACGAGTTTTGTATCTGTGCGAACACGCGAATTGATTTAGTGTATAAATGAATTTGTAATAAATGAATTTTGTGTACAAATTTTGTGTATAAATGAATTTAGTACTTATGTAATAAAACGGTAAAATATAAACCAATATTAATTAAACGAGTTATATATTTAAATTTAATATAAAAAAAATATTTAAATCCTTAGATATATTTGGCCCCGTCTGACAAGTGTTGTATATGATCGTTTTAGGGATATTCGTTTTTTCCATAGAACGGACAACTCTATTCATCTGATACATCATTTGTCGGATTTGTCCCTGTATTGGACAAGTTACAAACATTATAAAGTAATTATATTTCGTCAATCATATCACTTTAAACGGTTCACAAAATTTCGACGGTATTTCCTTTACGTTCCTTGTGTACACGCATTTGTGTACGATACAAGGAATACGGGGGAAATACTGCCGAAATTTTATGAAATCGTTTAAAATGATATGATTTACAGAATATAATTACTATTGTGTTTGTAATGGGAAGTAGGATGACCGACCATCAAAGAAGACACATAAGTGGCAATGAATCAATAGTTGTTTATTTAAAATAAAGTTTGTAGAAAAAATATAAAATTTAGTACATGTTTACTAAATCGGTAAATAAAATTTAAACAAAATATAAAATGAACGATTTATAATTTTTTTACTTTATCATAGGTTTTCAAGTAGGAAAAATGGTCAATTACTTTAATGATCGGAGCTGGATGTATCAAAGAAGGGAAATTAATGGCGCAATAAGTGAATATTTTCTAAAAGGGGTACAAGTGTTCATCGAATTTGCTATAAGTAATATTGCAAACGATGAAGAAATTCATTGTCCATGTAGTAGATGCAAATTGTTGAACTATTTAGTACCAAAAATAGCTAAGGTTCATTTGCGCCAATACGGTTTCGTACCCAATTATTTGATGTGGGATCGTCATGGAGAAATTGTAGCCCCTAATAATCAAGAACAGTCGGTGGAGGTCATTAGTGATGAAGTTAGTACGAATCTCATAGAACATATGATCGAAGATGCAGCACGATCAATGTTCCCTACCGTTGAAATTGATAACGATGATGTTAACGTCGAAGAGGAACCAAATGTTGCGGCTAAAAAAAATATGATTTATTGGATCATGCTAAAAAACCCCTTTGGAATGGATGTTTAAGCGGCTCTCAATTATCGGTAACTGCAGAATACATTGCAATGAAATCAAAATACAACCTTACAGAAGCTAGATTTACGGCTGTTGTTCAAGCTGCTAAACGTCATATGCCACCCGATAATTTAATGTGCGAAAATTATTATGAAGTGAAAAAATTTATGTCATCTTTCGGTTTGCCATATCAAAAAATAGATACATGTTTAAAGGGTTGCATGTTGTATTGGAAAGAAGACATCAATCTTAGAAATTGTAAAATATGTAACCAAGAAAGATACAAACCGAGGAAAAAGAAGGGAAAAGAAGTTTCGTACAAGCGTATGCATTATTTACCCATCACCCCTAGACTTCAACGGTTATATGCATCATCTGTAACAGCGCATCATATGAGATGGCACGGTGTGAGAACACCTCAAGAAGGTACGTTGACACACCCATCCGATGGAGAAGCATGAAAATATTTTGACAAGAAATATCCCGATTTCGCAGCGGAGAGCCGCAACGTTAGACTAGGTTTATATACAGATGGCTTCTCACCGTTTTCTCAGTTTGGTTCTAAATATTCATCTTGGTCTATAATAATCACACCTTACAATCTACCCCCGTGGATGTGTATGAAAACTCCATATATGTTTCTCACAATTGTCGTCCCTGGTCCTGATGATCCGACACAGGGCACTGATGTTTACTTACAACCGTTAATCGAAGAGTTGAAAATATTATGGTATGAAGGATTTGAAACATACGACATATCAAAAAAGAAAATATTTCGGATGTTCGCTTCTCTGTTATGGACTATTAGCGATTTTTCTGCATATGCAATGCTTTCGGGTTGGAGTACGGCCGGTCGTTTTGCTTGTCCTTATTACATGGAAGAAACACGAGCATTTTCCTTACCGCATGGGAAGAAAATTTCATGGTTTGATTATCATCGATGTTTTCTTCATATTAATCACCCTTTTAGAAGAGACAAAAAAAACTTCATAGCTAATAGGCATGAGACTCTATGACCACCAACGGTTTGGTCAAGCGAGGATATATATGAACTTGTAAAAGATTATCCAAAAATACACGAGACCGGACAACAAATTGAAATTCAAGGTAAATCGACGTTTCATAATTGGTGCAAACAAAGTATATTCTGGGAATTTCCTTATTGGAAAAATCTCTTAATCTGTCATAACATTGACGTGATGCATAACGAAAAAAATGTATTTGATAATGTGTTTTATACAGTTTTGAATGTAAAGGGCAAGACTAAGGACGATTTGAAATCTAGACGTGATATAGAGGAAATATGCAATCGTCCTGAGCTTCATATGAAGCCCAATGACAGTAAAAAAACCCAAAGCATGCTACGAACTAGACATCAACCAAGTTAAAGTACTGTTAAAATGGGTGGAAGGATTACGATTTCCCGATGGAATTTCCTCTAATCTTCATAGATGTGTCGACTATAAAAATGGAAGACTGAATGGAATGAAAAGCCATGATTGTCATGTAATGATGGAAAATTTGTTACCCATCGCTTTCAAAGAATTGTTACCGGTAAAAGTTTGGACGGTAATAACAGAACTTAGTTTATTTACAAGGAGCTTTGTTCAACAACGTTAAAAGTTGATCGTCTACTTAAACTTGAAGAAGAAATTCCTATACTTCTCTGCAAACTGGAGAAAATATTTCATCCGGGTTTCTTTAATGTAATGGAGCATTTACCCGTTCATCTTCCATATGAAGCACGTCTTCGAGGTCATGTGCAATATGGATGGATGTATCCATTCGAAAGGTATGTTACTATACTGAGTATGTAAATGTTAATTTAATTTTAAATAGAATTAATACTTAACCGAAATATTTTTTATTAGGTACTTAAATCATTTAAATAAAAAAGTGAGACAAAAAGCTCGAGTTGAAGGTTCTATTTGCAAATCATATATCGAAGAAGAAGCTTCTTTCTTTTTCTCTTATTATTTTAATGATCATGTGAACTTATCATTTGTAAGTGTTCCTCGTAATGATGAGGCCGTTGAACAAAATTCTTCTTCTGAATCAATATTATCTATTTTTAAACAACATGGCCGACATGCTGAAAAATGTGTGGAAGTATGGCTAGATGATAAAGATTACCATGTAGCACACACATATATTCTTCTTAATTGTCCTGAAGTTGCACCATTTGTTAGGTAATTATCACCTTCCAAGTTTTGTTAAATTTAATACTACACGTGTAAATAAATAATAATGTAATATATCTTGTTTGTGTTTGCAGTATTTTTGAATCACAAAATCCAAGCGGCGATTTAAGCAAAGATTTCAGTACTTGGTTTTCGAAATACGTTTCTGATCCCACAAATAATGTGCTCGATGAAGGACTGAAACATTTGGCGTTTGGACCGAAAAGAAAAGTTAAAACATATCCAATATTTTTTGTTAATGGATATAAATTCAACACCAAAGAATACGGTGCTGAAAAATTAACAAACAATACTGGTGTATTTGTTAAAGGCAGTGATGATCCTAATAATCATATAAATGATTTTTATGGCGTGTTAACTCAGATTTTGCAGTTGACATATTTTACAAGATCCGTAGAGGATGTTTATTTGTTTAGATGCAACTGGTTCAGCAATGTTCCAGGTTTTGGTATTAACGTGCATCCAAATTATAATCTTATAGAAATTAAACATACCTCGCGTTATCAAAAGTACGACCCTTTTATACTAGCCAAACAAGCCCTACAAGCTTATTATGCCCCTTATCCGTCTCTAAAAATAGATAAAGCAGATTGGTCTGCGGTTTTTAAAACCAAAGTAAGATTTACGTTCGATGGACAAAATATTCCAGGCGAACAAGCCTATCAAGCAGATCTGGAGGAAAATATTGAAATAGCAATTACAGACGATCAGACTGATTTTGGATCTTTAAATGATGAGACAAATATATTAGTCGAAGCATTTGAGAGTGTAGAGGAAAACAACATAGGACACGAAACCGAGTCTGAATTAGAAAACGACGAGGACGACTGAGTAATATCCGGTAATTTTTACAATTATTCACATTACATTTATCTCTGATTAATAATGCATTTATCCAAAGTTATACAATTTTAATGACAACAAGTGTATACTCACACACTCAACACATACACACAACATGACACATTTGTAGCATATTGTATTACATTTTTTAATGGTTCGTCATATCATAATTATTTTGAATTGTATATGTATGTATATGGCAGGTATATTATGACTGGCTCTGGTTCTAGCTCTCTGCGACGTAGCTCTTCCCAGCAGATTGGAGAGAGTAGTGGTGAGCCATCAGCTCGTCCAGTCGTTTACTTGTAGCCAAAGGCTAATCAGGCGTAAGTATCATAATTAGCAGCATAGCAATTTAATTTTTTGTACATGATATATCTATAATTGTCTAAAGTTCTATTTTATATTTAACGCAGTGGGTTTGAGTTGGAGCCATCTAAAGTGGTTCTGAACATTTCTAAGCAGACGTATATGAGCAAGATGAGCGATTGCTGGCCTAAGTGGAGCAAGATCCCCGATGATGTGAGAGAGACCATTTGGCAAGATTTTCTAGTAAGCTTATACCGCTTTACAAAATAATTAATTAATTACAAATAAATAATTAGTAATATTTTCTCATTGTACAGAGCGTAGTAGATTTACAAGAGTCTAACATCAACTTAGTTCAGCGACACTGGAACTCAAAGATCGCTAAGAACTATAGGGAGAAGATGTCAGAGATTAAAAAAAGTAGGGAAGAAACCAAAGTGGATGAACGCGGTTGTATGGGATAAGTGGGTTGACTGGTGGAACTCTAAGGAGTTCAAGGTAAATCTATAATGAATCTCAATAAAAAATTTAATGTTTAATTAATAAATAATTATTCATTGTAAATTTGCAGGAGGAGTCAGAAAGGAACTCAGCAAACAGGAGCAGGAATCCAGTAACTCATCGTGGAGGCTCCAAATCTTTCCAGCATCACCGTGAAGATTTGGTAAATTTATCTATTATCACATTTGTATATTGATCAGTTCAGTAATTAGTTATGTGGAGTTAAATTATCCAAATTATCAATTGCAGGAACGAGCTTTTGGACATCCCGTTGGCTTAGTGGACTTATTTGCTCACACCCACGCATCTAGGCAAGTAGACGAGTCTGGAAAATCATACATCAGTGGGGTGATCAGGATAAGGCGACTGAGGCATATGTATGCGTTTTTTAATTTCTAATACTTACATCGATAACTTTATTAATTACTAGCTATGTAAAATAAAACTTACATTCTACTATTTTTCAACTGAAATTGTTTTTTTTTCATTATAGTCAAGGTTACAGAAGGCACGGGCTTATGCGCTTCAGCAGTCTGGTCGTGATGAGTTGACACAAGGGGAGCAAGATAACATATTTGACATTGTTATGGATCCGACGCAGCGGAGTAGACGTTATGACTTCGGGAACGTAACGGTAATTAATCATTTTACATATGTACAACAAATCAGCGTTCAGATATATAGTGTTATAATATTTTATATGCTGAGACAACCCTTTTGCTATTATTTCTATTTGCAGGTTCGACAAGCTCAAAAGGCCCAAGACAAAAAAGAAATTAAGGAGCTTAGAGCTATGATTGAGCAGCTACAGGAGGAGAATCGTCTGCGAGCTGTACAGATGGAGCAGTTGAATCAAAAGCTTGCGGAGTATGTGCAGAATCATGGTACCTTTCCTTCGTCGTCTGGTGCTTCCGGAGGCGACGACGAAGATACTTGAGAAGGTATGTTTTTTATTGTTTGTGTATGAACGATGTATATATTGACTTGGAGATGGTTATTATGTGTTTTAATGTTGTATATATTGGTACGGAGTGGGTGAGAACGATATTTTAATGGTATGTACGTGGTTTGTTGACATGTTTTGTTGGTATTTACGTTGATGGTACGGTTTATGATGTTTGAATGGTTTGGTTTGTTTATATTGGTGTTTAATTGATTTATGTGTGTTGTTTATATTAATATTGATATATATGTGTGGAATGGATTGGAAATGTATTAGAAATTTATTGAAAATGAAATGGATTGAAAATGGTGTGGCTGGAAGGTGAATAGGCTTGCTGTTGCACAGCAAAATGAACCCAGATTTCCAACGATTTCCAACGGCTTATTGGACGTTTTATTCAAACGGCTTATAACGGTTTCCAATGGCTATTAACCGTTGGCGGCCGTTGGAAAATATCCGTTGGTTCCGTTGGAAGCCGTTGATTTTATTCCAACGGCTTTCAACGGCCGCCAACGGCTACGAGCCGTTGGAATAGCCGTTTAATCTTGCAGTGTCTATTCAATTTACTAAACTGACATTATTTTATCTAAAACGCATAGTCTAAAGCAGTACTATGGCCTAAAGATACATGTAGTTTTGTAGTCTAAAATTAAACATCATACGTTTATTATCATGTGCGCATGGCTATAGATAAGGACTAGTGCTCTGTGCCATAAGACATAAATTCCAACTATATGGAGAGTGTTGGTGCTAGCTACTTCTCTTAATCCATATATTCTTTTCTAACTCAGTTGCTACCTGTAAACTGCTATGCTATACTTTTTTTAATAGCGAATCACAAACAGGAAGCATCTTTTGTTTTAATCCATAGGTACAAATCAATGATCTCTCTATACAATGTACTCCTTTAAATTTAGAGTTTTTTTGTCCTTTTTATATCCTTCTTCAAATATTTTATCTTATCTATATTTTTCTCACTTTAAACAGAGATTCACTTTTTAGTTTTTGCAATTCAAACCTGACATTAATACAAGGGGAAGACGTGTAAAAAAATTATTGTTATTCAAGGGTAAACAAGCAGGATTGTAAAGTAGATCTTAGATAAGGACCTATCCAACAATATATTTGGTAAAGCTGGCAATCTATTTATTATAGGATCAGTTCACTATGTACAAAAAAGAAGAATCTCTTTCATAGTGTAGCAGTTTTTCTTTTTATTTCCTTTTTGTTGTAAATACAATAAATAAGAAGAACCAGCTATATACAAGAAAATTATTTGTCTAATTAATTAGCACTTGGGTGCTGTATATATAATAATAATATAAATGTCGTATTCTGTAACTAGAATCCAAGACTGCTCTCAAATTTATGTCTCCATTGCAGTAAGATCTTCACCTTTATTGAAACAATTGTTTTAGTGCGGGTTGTTGTGTTGCATATATAATATGCAAAGGCTACTTGTATAACATAGTAAAGGATATATGACTTATTCACTGTGTCATATAACCGTAAAGTTTTTGAATATGTATATTTAAATGTAGTTGTTTGTATATAATGATAATATAATATTATATATGCACCCACTTTGAATTTTATATCTCACACAATAAACATTAAACTAAAATGCATGAGGAATCCTATTGTTTAGTCTATTCATCCTTTACACATGAAAAACTTACTAACCATTTTTAACTCACACATATGGAATGATCCTAAATTTTGTGACCCATATTTTTGCTATGAAGTAAATATGTACGTTACTCAGTCAACAATTTCAGGCATCTTGTTCTTTTCAGACATCTCTGCTTAATACGTTAGAAATTTTGCATTTGTATATATTATGTGAAATAGAATCTCAGTTGTTTGATTCAAAATATAAAGACGTAAATGGCGTACATACGTCGAATGCATCTATTTCTACTTCCGCATAGTTACTTTTGTGGTTAAGAAGCAAGAAGCAAGGCACAGCATGCATGATATGGATTCTTTCTTTTATACAAATTTGATGATCAAGCCATGCTTTAGGGTGATTAAGTATAAATGTAAAAACCAAAACAATAAAACTACGAGCAAGTGTACAACCGTGTATTTGAATACAGTTATGATAGATTTATTATTTACCAAATTTGTTCTAACAGTTTTTTAAAATCAAAAATCAAAAAAATAATAAATAAAATAAAGATATATGTAAGAGTTTACACTAAAAACACTTGTTGGTTTACCATTTTTAGTTTTTTAGTTTCGTCCAAATAAAACAACTCATGACATATGTATTTTTCGAAAACTAACCGATTTAAAAAATGAAGTTAATATACAAAATAAAAAAATAATTTATTTTATTTTTCGTGTTTTGAAAAATAATAAAAACACAAAAAAAAATTCATTTCCTCATCTCCTCCGCCGTCTTTCCATCGTTGTCGTCATAATGACTCAAAGTTTTAAATATTTTTCTTCACCATTCGCATATTTTGTAATGAATTTTGAAACGTAAAACACAAAACTTAAAATGAAAATCAAACGGATCCTATATTTTAAATTGTTCAATTAAAAGGGTTAAATGCTTAATAATAATGATGGTCAACAAAACTTAAGTCCAGCAAGTTTTAAATGATTTAATTTTGAAACTTAAAAAATGAAAAATTAATATTATTATATTATTTTGGCAAATAAACTTAATCATATGCAAATTCTAATTTGTCCACCGCTCTATTGGAGCGTGAGTAATTTTTGGTGATTTCTATGAATAAGAGATAGCAAGATGGTTTCTATATGCATTTTTTGTTGTATCCTCCAGATGTACGTTCCATCATATATCTAATATAATATTTGCGATTCAAAATGAAGTAGTTTGATGTGAAGTGCTTATATATATGTTCGCTTCATATAGCAATAACAGTGAAAGAGCAACAATGTCTCCTCTCCAACTTCTATTCCTCATCCTAACCTTCTCCTCCACCACCACCACCTCCACCTCGAACCCCTTCACACCAAAGTCCTCCTTCATCCGCTACTATGCCTTAAAAATCCCCAAAAACCCATCCATCCCCACCTTCCTCCTGTCCAAACTCTCCCCTCTCTCACCCCCATCTTCCACTTCCCTCCCTTCTCCTCTCTCCCTCTCCTTCTGCTCCTCCGCCCGCATCCTCTGCTCCTCCGTTTCCCTCTCCCTTTCCTCTCCCACCTCCTTGAACAACTCTTTCACCTCCTACTCCACCACCAACTTCTCCAACTACGGGGACTCCACCCCCAATGGCCATGACTCCTTCTCCTCCTACTCCCCCGACCTCAACCTCCCTTCCAACTCCTTCCGCCGCTACTCCCACTCCTCCTCCAATCGTCCCGACTCCTTCTCCTCCTACGCCTCTGATGGCAACACCGTCTCCACCGACTTCTCCTCCTACGCCTCCTCCTCCACCTCCGCCTCCGGCTCCTTCTCCTCCTACGCTCACGATGCTAACATTCCCAACATAAGGTTTTCCACTTACGACACCGACGCCGTCGACCGACCTCGTGTCTTCACTTCCTATTCAGATGACACCAACTCCGGCTCCCAGCGCTTCACCAACTACGCCAAAAGCGCAAACAACGTACATGGTGAATTTCTATCGTATGCCAAGGACGCCAATGTGATGGAGTCTTCTTTCACGAGCTACTCCCAGGACGGCAATGGAGGTGGGGATGGGTTCACTTCGTACGGGGAAGAAGGCAATGTGCCCAACAATGACTTCAGGCAGTATGGGGAGAATGGCAATGGAGTGAGGGAGAGTTTTAAAGGGTATAGAGTTAAAGCCAACGTGGGTCAGGACAGCTTTCAGTCCTACGCCAAGCATAGCAATGCGGAGAATGCTGAGTTCGAGGGTTATGGCAAGTCTTTTAACAATGGGGTTGATATGTTTAAAGGGTACGGGGAGGACTCTACCGATTTGGAGGCGGGGTTCAAGGGTTACGATGGTAAGAACACAACTTTTAAGGACTATGCCAAAACGGGTGTTACCTTCAGCGGATACAGAAGTGGTTTAGGACCTACAGCGCCACCTGTACTGGAGGGTAACATGGGAAATAGGTGGGTTGAGCCAGGAAAGTTCTTCAGGGAGAGCAGCATCAAGAGTGGGATGATGATGGTCATGGCAGACGTTAGAGATAAAATGCCAAAAAGGTCGTTTTTGCCGAGGTCCATTGCGCAAAAGCTACCGTTTAAAGTTGGAGAATTGAGCAGAGTTTTTGGAGCAAGGGAGGATAGTGCATTGTGGAAGGCGATGGAAGAGACGATCGGAGATTGTGAAAGAGCACCAAGCAAGGGGGAGACAAAGAGATGTGTCGCATCAGCAGAGGACATGGTGGATTTCGCAGTGTCCATGCTGGGAAATGATGTGGCGGTGAGGTCGATAGACAGTGGAGGAGGATCGGGGAAGGAGATAGTAATTGGAAACGTTAAAGGGGTAGATGGTGGTAGGGTTACCAAGTCGGTATCCTGCCATCAAAGCTTGTTTCCTTACTTGATGTACTATTGTCACTCTGTGCCGAAGGTGAGGGTTTATGAAGCCGACATACTTGATGCTTATACCAAGGAGAGGATTAATCGTGGGGTTGCGATTTGTCATTTGGACACGACGGATTGGAGTCCAACGCATGGAGCGTTTCTTGCTCTTGGGGCCGGGCCGGGTAAGGTTGAGGTGTGTCATTGGATCTTTGAAGGGGACATGATTTGGACGGTTGGTTATTGATTGCCTGTGCATGTTCAATTGAAAAGAAATGAAGTTTAGTGTATCAAATTTATATTTATTCATGATTAATATTAGCTTTCACCTTATTTCCTTAAAATGCGAAGATGTGATGGTAGAGTAGTTTTCCACATCGAAATGAAGTTTACATGTTTTTCATTTTCTGTCCAAATCATTCTCTATCCAACTAATCTAGACCACTTTTATTACTGGATAATTCGGACTTATCTCACTGATATTGATGCACATGATTATGTAGTATATCCCACACTCTACTAAAAAGTATATGGAGGAAACAGGAAACCTCATCTAACTGTTGGGAAAATTTTGAATTAGAACTCAAAACGCAGCTGAATTAATAGAATTGTGTTGATGATGGGATAAATAAAACAGATTATTAATATCTCAAAATAAACAGTCGCATATCATTGATACACAAATAGAAAAGAAAATCACATATAAAATTTATAATGGTTCTACTATCACCAGATTGTGTAAATCAACTTAGGAAGATAAGATTTTATTACTTTATGGGAAGAAAAAAAAGTACAAGATTGATAAGGAAAACTAAAAAAAAACAAGGAATATACAACTTGAGAGGATCATTCTAATATATAAAGAATAACTACATTTATATATTACTTAGGGTCGAAGTAATTGATTTATGGTAATAAATCAATATCTCATCAATTCTTCTATTCATACGGGAAATGTTTATCTTTTTGATTCTTTTCAGTTTCCTCCAATTTGCATGAAGTTGATAAAATATCTTCTTTAATTAGCTAATTAGATAATTGATTAATTAAGTCAACTAGATAATTTCTTGCCTTCTTTAATGTATTAAAACGGGCAATAAATTTGAGCTAAAATTCTACCTTTACCCAAACATGTTCTAAATCCCTTTTAATATAAAAATATTGTATCACCGAAATCTAACAATTTCCATTTTGATACTATATTTTCATGCAAGCCTACCAACTCCACCTACATCCTCATACTCCAAGCAACTATTGGACAAGACATCATTGATACTTTCCCGATGAGCTTCGGCAAGACCATCACTCATTGCACTTTGTCAACGAACTCTGACAAGGTCCTCGTCTGCCAATAAAATATTGAAAGTACTGTCCCTATGTAGGACCCATCAATTTCCACAATGAAAACAAATGTCTACATCTACTAAGTCACTCTCCTCATGTATCATCATGTGACACCTAGCACCTGACACCTCAATAAGCGGATCAAGCTCGAGCAATGCTCAAACATTGCAGAAGGCAAGAACTTGGTAGACATATATGTTGCATTTTCCTTCATGCGGACCTTCTGAAGACAAACTAGATACTCTTCATTTATCGAGACAAAAAAGACTCTATCACCTCTATATGCTTCGTCCTCGAGCTGAAACTCAAATTTTCAGCTAAGTGAATTGCACTTTGACTATCACAACTCACCATGACAGGTATTGTACTAGGTCAATTTCAGAAATTAATTAATATGATTGAAAACCATGACATCAACAACAACGTAGTTCGTCTGACATGGCGTTAATTGGGACAGGAAAGAAAGCTACACCTCCAAGTCGATGTATAAATTCTTAACTTGCTCTGGTACATATAATTTCGATTACTTTAAACTTATCTGGAAAATCAAAGCCTTCCTTAAGGTTAAAATTCATATGTGGATCGCTCTACATAATAAACTAAACACCATAACCTATCTAAATATGAGGGCAACCACTACTATTAATACTAATATTAATAGTAATCCTTGTTATTTCTACAACTCGATGCCTAAGACCACATCTCACTTGTTTTTCAACTGCCCTTTCTCTCAGTACGTTATCGGCAAGATTCTCGACATTTCTAACATGGATATCACTACCCCTGTGCCCCCTCTACAAGAATATTAGAATTATTTTAGGTTAAACTTTATATAAACAACTATGAAAACACTAGACTCAATTTTTTCAACCACATGCCGGACCTTATGGTATGAACGTAATCCACGTATATTTAACAATACATATAAAAACCCCAATTCGATTTTTTAACTATTGCTTGGTTTATTTTTCTATGGACAGAAACTACTCGTAGCCACTCGGAATTGTGAACTCTTCTCGAAAGGATTGCAGGATCTGAACACACTACTAACGACACGTCGCAACTCCTTCTTACCTATCAACCAAGTTCAGGCAAATTCATCTTCATGCAACATTTCTCAACAACTAGTCCCCATCAGCTAGCCTACTCACACGGTCAGCGCATACAATACCCAAGGAGGAGCATGGCACTGCCCTTCACTTGCAACTTCACCCCATAGCGGTATCGCCTTCCAGCCTGCTCAGCTACTCCAATAGGAGCACCCACTAGTGCTATCTATCAACAAGAGATATTCAGTCACCGTGCATAACTTTTAACAAGCTTCCTCGCTCAACTTCATTCAGTTGGCACAAGTTACATCTATCATGGCATAATTGTATCTTTTAGTTTAATCAACACACGCCCTGCCTTCTCTTGGTCATTGTTCAGCACTATTAATTAATTAAATGAAAATACTTCATTGTAGCCTATACTTCATTGTCTCCACTTCAACATGCACCCCCCAGCTGTCCAGAGCCTCTCATACTTCATTGTTTCCTCTACAAATATCAGTTAGTTCAATGTTTTGGGCAGCTTGATAATCTCAGAGAAAACTGCTCCACTTCAGCACCTTCCAGCCCACTCAGCTACTCCAACATGCACTATTTCAGTTTTATGTATCAAAACAATATGCAGTCTCGTCTCTTCACACATAATTACTACAGCCAGCACACCGGCACAAGCTCTCTGTTCATACCCCACACCACCTTGTACAGCAATAGCAGCAGCCTGCTTTTAGTAGCACGTCCCTTCATCACTTTATGCTCTAGCTAACTCTACTTCTTCGGTAGCAGCCTGCTTTCATGTCTAATTACAGCAGAAACCTTGTCCCTTCAACTGCAATAACTTTAATCTATTCCTTATAGTAGCATATGCATATATAATTCCACAAATAATTATATTGATTAATATACATAATCATGATGGTAGGCTTTACTAATTTGATCATCTCATTGATGATCTTCTTTGTCGTTTCATTTCATCATTCATGTTAAGTCATTTTTGTATACAGTCACCTTCCAGGCGTGTTGGTAGCTTTTGTTCTTCTTACCAGTAAAAATAAATAAATATGAGTGCTCTCCTCATACCGAGGATCACTCTTTCATCAAATAATAATAATAATAATAATAAATAACTTATTTTTAATAATTATAAGACTATATACATATGTATTTTAATATATTTAAATTTATAAACATTACTTGATTTTTCATTTCACATTAAAAAAAATTGTACGGGTTTTAGTTTTTCTAAAAAAATCTGTATGGATATTATTAAAATAAAAAAATTGATTTTGTGAGAATTTAAATTTGGCTAAAAAGATATATATGTATATATATATATATATTATATAACATTATTTTATATCACAAATGATTTTAATATATTAATTTTAATATATATATATATATATTCTATACATAAATATATATATTTTAATAATAACATAAACTTTAATTAAAATTTTAAATTTTGTATTTAAACTTAAAAGATATTTTCAAATCTAGATCTTGTTTTATAATTTGAAATTTGAAATTTAAATGTGAATTCAAAATTGTATTTATATTTATAAATGTTATTTACGTGTATGTATATTTATATATAAATATAAGCTTACATTTACATTATTTTATGTATGCATGTATATGTATATGTATATAGCTATATATAAATATAAGTTATATCATTTATATATATATATATATGATAGCATATATGTATACTGTGGGGCTAACATGTCATTTGCGATGTAAATCATAACATTTAGACATGGGGATGTTAAACTGTGCACACTGTATATGTTGCATGTGCACGTACACGTGTATGTTTTGCACATTTCCACATACTACATTATATATCATCATGTGAAATCCTTTTATTAATAAATTAAATACTAATTTTATTTTAAATTTGTTTAGATCGAATCTAAATCAATTTAGACTTCGTAGATCAAACAAGATCCAGTTGGTAAAAAAATTGAAATTCACCTATTTAACCAACTACGTGCTGCCTAGATCCAACAATATTATTAGACCTAATAGCATATGCGGTCTAAATTAGTAGTATTAGAGCTAACTTATTAAAGCCTACCATATATTAGGATGTTTAGAAAAGTAAAGTCTAAGGTTGGGTTTGGGTAATCAAGTACTGTACCCTAACTATCTACTGGCCTGACCCGAAAGGATGAGGTAGCCCAACGGTTATCCTCAATATAAATGCCCAAATTGATTTTGGGCCTTGGGCTAACTTTTAAAATATATTTTAAAATTAAAATATAATTTTAATTTAAAAGGTTAAATTTAAAATAAATAAAGTAATATTTTAAATTTAAGATAAGTAATGATTTTATAAATGTTATAAAATAATTTTCAAATATTTCTTTGAAAATAAAATAATTATTTTCGAAAATTATTAATAATTATCCAGATTAATTAAATGAATTGTTAATTAAAGTTAATTAATTAAATTAAATAACATATATGTTGACATATGTAACATTATCTTAAAATGTTAAGTTTATATATATATATATATAATTTTTGAAATTAATTATAATTAATTAAAATTGTTTTAATTAGATAAATTAATTAAATGTTAATTGATAAATAATATAATATATATAAGATATATGCCTATAACTATAAATGTTAAAGTTAACATATTCAATTTAAAATGAATAATTAAAATGTTAATTAATTAAGATTTAATTAATTAAATCGATATAAAATTATACATAAGATTATTATATATTTTAATTAAATTATAACATGTTATATAAGAACTAAACTTATATAATATAAATTTATTATAAAAGGTGGAATAGTAAGAAACTCAAAATATATTTAAGGAATAAATCAATACGTATAGTGCATATACCGTGATTTCATATGTGTTTGATACTAGAATCACGAGGGTATTTCATAAGAAATATATTATTCCATAAGCTGATTCACTCATTTTAAATATATTAAAATTTATGAATCTTTAATATAAATGTTATCCTCTACCATTTATATATTAATAGATTACTTACATACTCCTTAGTTGTTGAGATTTCCTCAAAATTGTGATGTTATGTGTAGTACTATTAATATATAGAATAGACAAGATAGGATACATGTACATATTTGTTGAGCTTTCATCAAGATATGTGCATTATACTTAGGTCGTCGAAAAATAGCAGGTGCTAGTGAATTCATGAAGATAAAGATGAGATTAGAATAAGGTTAGAAGTTGTACGTGATACAACAGATAAGGAGTCATCCATCAGACTAGTTCCTATGATTTGTTTCAAGGTCAGAATTCCTAGGCACACAAGTTCTAATAGGTAATATAGAAGTTGAGAGAATTCTATGTTTCATCTTAAGGTTTCGAGAAACATAAAAGTCTAGTGGAAGCCTTATTAGAAAAATGAAATGGTAACATTTAACCTTTCTAATATTATAAGAATATTTTCTATGTATAACTAAACTAATATACATCGATAAATTTTATGAATTTAATATAGATAAAATGTTCATCACTTAAAATATACAAATGGACTGAATTAATATTAACAAATAGAAACATAACATATACTTACCAATAAATTTTGCATGTTGTCAATTCAAGACCATGCAGAGCCTAATTATATGACTACCAAATACGTTCATAACTTAGTTACTTGCGTGTTTATTTTCCCAAGATTGTGTATTGTCTTCGGTGAGTTTCAAACTCTAAAAGCAATATATGAATGTTTATTCATATCCAGACATATATAAATATTATATGGTAAACAATCACAACTCATAATGTATGAAACTTCGATGAAATTAATTCATTTAAAATAAGCAAGTAAAGCATAGTGTGTGATCTTGTATTCAATATGATCGAATACAATAAAGACCTTGTTGTGTTAATTGTAACACTAGATCAAGAGCTACATGATAGATCTAAGAATTCGATCACTGAAATATCAATTTGATCAGTTCAGGTAAAATGCAACTCATTTGATATCCTTGAGTTAAGGATGACCAATTACACTTTTGTAAAGGTTTCTTTACGATATTGTAGTAAGCGTTCCTTTTTGAATGGTTTGACTATTTAGAACGAAAAACGATCGTACAAGAGTGGATGTTTAAGGCATAGTTGGAATGAAGAGATTGAATGGTCAGTTCCATTTCATGAAAAGACATTAGAAACGAGAATTGTAGAACAATAATAGATACTTAACATATATGAATTCTATTCCAAAATGTATTTACATATAGAAAATTGTTTCTATAAGGCTATTTCTTTGAGTACAAGATATTTGATCTGAACTCTCAATTGTAAACTAGTTACGGTAAATGAAATAAAATATCATATTAAGTGGATGAATGGAGCTTCGTATTTCTTACGCTATCATAGTAATGAAGGAAATAGTAGGAGCATACTGTATAACACTTTTTGGCGATCACATCAAGTTACGAAATTGTTTTCGTAAATATACAAAGTACTATTTATGGAATAATAGCTATTTTCAGTATTGATTGGAAATATATATAGTTCTATTTTAATATGAATATTTTGGATATTCATTATTAAATACAACTAAAAGCGATATTTGTTTTCTTAAAAAATAATGCATTGGAAAATACATAAGCATCAGAAAAATTTTCAATTTTTTGGAATTATGGACTAGGCCACTATTTTTTAAGAAAATAATTCCTTAATCATATGATTATGAATCATATGGTACTAGTGAATTGCATCTCAAACAATTAAGGGCAAAGCACCCATGGGAATGACATAATAGTTGATGAACTCTTCATGTTGATACATATAGATGTATGCAATCGTAAGTCAGATAATACAAGAGCGGTTCCGCATATTTTGTTGAATTCGCCGATAAATTATCATAAACATGAACATATGTATTTGATACACATGTAGTATGTCTATGATAAGTTCACAAAATATAAAACAAAAATAAACAAAATAATGTGCAATAGAAAATAAAATGATTCGATTTGATCGAATATGTGAGCATATTAGGAAGAGTTCCGAACATACCTAAAATGAATAAAGATTCAATCTCAAAAGTCACTCCTACCTATGATATATAATGATGTATCAATAAGAAGCAATCAAACTTTGCTGAACAAAGTATAATTAATGATGTGTGAAGTTGACTTTGCTACTTTCTATAAGGTCGTGTACTTAAAAGTAGTAAACAAAGTAAAAATTAATTTCATCCAAAGAATAGTTTACAAAACCATACAAGATAAGGGTTTATAAAAAAACCAGCATATTATAGGTCAAAGAGTTGGCAGATGTGTGGGTCGAAAGACTACACGTGATAATTGAACGTAAGGGATTTTGTATGGATTAACCCAAAAGGAAATCGGAAAAGGAAATCGGAAACGATCGTCATTGGATGACCAATTTATGTTTTGGACATAAATATTGTAACGACCCACTTTTTCATACAGTTTAAGTGGACAATCAACCACTCATGACCCACTCAAATTGAATGGAAAGGAAGATAGTTAGGGAAATAACAGAAGAAAGGAAGAAAAAAACTAAACAATACAGAATCTCACAGTGGAATGAATAATCTATAATATACGACAAATCTTTACATAAGAAAAGATGTAATATACATACACTAATCAGAGTATACTAACCTATTTCAGCCTAAACAATTATAATAGCCTGTCCTCACAATTGCCAATAAATACAACCAACATACAACACTGTGGAACACAAAGAAATACGTAGATACGTCTTGGACCTCCAACTCGTCTCCTGAGCTCCAATGCATCCAAGGAATCTGTAAATATGCTCGGTGAGCACTATAATGAAATAACATATGAGTCAGTCTGGTAAACCAGCGTGAGATAAACACACCTCAATTGAGTTTTAAAGTTATAAAAGCCTTTTGAAAATAAAGGTATCTCGTAAGACCATGCCGCACATAAACACGAACGAGTTTTTACCTTACGATAACCAAATCATTTTATATGAAATTCTCCGATATTATAATAGTGTCTATGATAGAAATACTTATTAATCATAGCCGAAATTGTTACATTAATTAAATTCCAGCATAATAGGTATACAACTAAAACCGTAAAGGCACATATTAGAAAATGGATTCGACTGGGCTACTGGGGTACCGCCCGTCACGGTGCATCTCTAGATAAAATAACACTGAGAACCTCGCTAGGATCCCCTGGCAACAGAGGACTAGACTACCACTTGACTAGTAGTACCGAATATGATCACCTCTTCGTTAATGGGCCCTGAAGCATACAATGAGAGATAGTATCGACTCTAAATAGGGATGATAATACAGTACATGGGAGCGACCCACTTAGCCCTACCGCATCTCCTCTGTTTTAGTCATTCCCAATTAATGAGGCTTGAGGCTATGTTTTACCTTTTATATGGCACTTCCCACTTGGAATGCTAACACTGCCCTCCAGGCAACAAACGCAATGCCAGCATTCATCCATACAAGTTCATTTTAGGACTGAACGAAACGCTAGAGAACTCCATCTTCAATTCCATCATCTTCGATATGTCTTCCCTTCGAAACGCATTTGTTGGATCGAAGTTGTTTTCGGATAACATATCAGATCCCGGTCTCTTCGAAACAACATTCGATAATTTTTGGTAAACTCAACCTCGGTTTTTTAGGAAATAAACAGTCAAAGATAAGAGTGGAGATCACCTCCTAACCGTTAGTGGATAGATTTCCTTATCGTTTGTCCTAGGAGAACGAAACAAGATTTATACGCACAGTACAACATCATCAGAGATGACTATGCCATATAACTCACATGTTTCTCCTAGATATTTCCAAAGTTACGTTTTGGGTTCAAATTCGATAGCCGGTTATTTAACTATCAGAAAAACAAACATTCAAATCAGGGATTTATTTCCATAGGGAAAACCAACATTGGTTAAGTGCATAGCAACCACCAGCCTCCTTAATCAATCTTTTCATTTATTTAATTCATCTTGTAAATACTTGTATCAATATACTTTACAAAGATATATTCACAAATTCCTATATTTTCAACACTTGGAAAAATATTCATATACTTATCTCAATGGTATAAGTATATTTATAAAGCAGAGAAAGATTTCCTTTTTATACAATTCTCAAATCATTTATAAATTCCTTTATAAATTTCTAAAATCATTTATAAATTCCTTTATAACTTTCTAAAATCGATAATAAACTATAAAACCATTGATAACCTATTTATAAATTATTTCTCAAGTCATTTATAAAACCCTTTATAAATCCATGCAACTATAAAATTCCTCTTATAATTCTATAAACCCATTTCTAAAATTCATTTATAAATATCTAACCATTTATAAAACTCCTTCACCTCATAAATAATCCCCCTTTAAGTCTTTTAACCATTTCTTAAAACTTCCCTTATAAACCCCAAGTTTGTTTATAAACTCTATTTATAAGTCTCGAAAACATTTATAATTAAATAAAATCATTTACTTTAAAAAACTATTATATAATAATAATTATTAACAATAAACATTATAAATAAATAATAACTATTAACTTCAAAACATCTTAAAAATAATATTTAATTATTTCAAAATATTATTAAATAAACACTAATATTTAATCTTAATCATGAATATCAATAATTACAATTAACTCCTAAAATATTATTAATAATCATTATTATTAATTTCATACCATATTAATTATTTAAATAATTAACTTTCCATTATAGTAAGATATTGATAAATATCTTTAAAACAACATTAAATATAAATAAATAAATTTAAACGACATTAAATAACTTTTTTAAACAATGTTAAATATAATAAATAACTTTTAAAAACAATATTAACTATATATAAACAACTTAGAAAAAAGACAGATAAATAGGTTAGAATAAAATAGAAACTAAATCCTTTAAAACAAAATATTTCCGAAACCCAATTTCGGATTTAAAATCATTTCCTGTCTCAAAAACCCATTTCCAACTCTAATGGAAATTCATAATATTTTAAGTATACTAATTTGAGGCCAATAGCTAACAAACATTTAACCAATATCGATACTGATTTCTTGTCACTACTGGGTTTTAGTTGAACATATAACAATGTCATAACCCATAGGGTTAAACAACAAGTTTAATGTTTAACAATTATACAACAAGAATATTATTGAAAACATTTCAATAAAGGTGAGAAATCCCGTTGGATCCCTCCAACCTGTCCCCCTGCATCACAGCTCATATATATATACATATATATATATATGTATATGTATATGTATGTATGTATGTATATGTATATGTATGTATGTATGTATAATATATCACACACACACACATATATATATAAATATATATATATATATATGTAAATAAAATCAACAGTGGTGAGGAATCATGCCAGATCCATCCAACTTATTCTCTTGCATCATAAACAGTATATAATTATATAATATGGGTCATCTGCTACCACGCGAGTATATATAAAAGGGTCATCCGCTATAGGGGTGGGAATAAATCCAAACCAACTGATAAAAACAGTAAATCATCCAAACATCCAATCAACAATTTTTATTAACTATATAACATTTCTGGTTAACCAAAAAAAGTGAGTTTAAAAGTGAGTTTAACTCATTGAAATTTCTGTTGTCATCGAGGCGTTCCGTTTTGGAACTAAAATCAAACGACGTCCGATTTTAGCCTAAATTTCAGTAGTCTCTAAATTCATCCAAACCAGTTCCATTACGAAGCTTACGCTATCACGAGCGCAACGCAAAAATCCACGCCTCGATTGGTCCTCGTATGAGAGAGTTATATAATTTTTAAATTAATAATTAATAAACTAATTACATATTATTTTAACTAATCACCATTTAAATCACTAATCCTCGTTCTTCCCAAATTCGAGCCCGCCCTTTCCAGTAAATTCCCTCCCTCATTGTCATGACCATCTTCCTCCCTTTCTTCCTCATCTCCCCACGAATCACCATGAAACCATCACCGTTGAACTTCTCCTTCCGATCTCTACACATCCCTCACCTCCATGTCGAGTCTGACCCTCCTCCTTGCATCGCAACATCCACCTACACTACAGCCAATGGACAAAATCGCGGCCCCCAAGGCATGACCGGACCCCACCAGAAAATCGCCACCGCCTAGCCTTGCTTCTCTAAACTCGAATACACCCTTAAATCAAACCAATACCTCACCAATCCCAAGTATTTGCTAGTTTGAATTGCCTAAAACATTCACTGTTAACTTCCTCCTATTGCTTCCACATCCTTCCATACCAACACAGATTGTAGATCTAAGATAAACTAACTCAAAGATGTGAGTTTTCCATTTTTATGCAATTTATTTAATTTGTTCAAGATTTAAAAAAAAATGATTTTGAAAGAAAGCTCCTTTTCTGTTTACTGGAAATGAATTTATAGAGGAGATGAGGGATGGCTTGGTCGTGGGGGGTATGGTGTGGTGATGGAATGAATAGTGTAGGATATAGGTGTATTAAAATAGGATATATATATTATTTTATATTAAAAAATATCCGACATTACACATCCAAAAAAATCGAACTCCAATCGAGACGTACCGCCTAACGTTTTATATGTAATACCCCTATTTCGAACACAGTGAAACTAGTCTCGAGACCTAATTCGATCATATATATAAGATAGCTTTTCAAACCCAGTTATACTATATTAATTTCTATAATTAGTTTATAAGTATTTCGAGCTTGCATGACCAAACGATACGTGTGGTTGCCACGAAATTCATTAAAATGCAATAATTCACTATTACGGATCCAATTAAACTGGTTTCGTCAAAATCCGAGACAGTGCCCCAAAAGACTATTTTCACACGTTAATTAAAACGAGATTTTATTAAAACAAAATAAATTACTTTTAAATCTAAATTTTAAAAGTTTATCATTCCATCTTATTTGTTCTGAATTTAAATAAGATTCCGAAACCATTTTTATTCATATAAAATTCAAGATTTAATTATTTAACAATTTCAAATATTCAAATAATCATTTTATTTGAAATTGAAGTTATTTAACTTATAAAATTAACTTTTCAATATTTAAAAGCAATTAAATATTCCAAATTTAATAACTGAAATTCTGGGTTGTTACAAATATCATAAACTAAAACCAAATTAGTTATATATATAGGGCAATTCATAAAGTGTTTATGAATATCTATTCTATTGCACTGAGAAACAATTATTGTTTTCAACAAATACCAACTTCACAGCGAAGGAATTTCTTTTAGAAATTATTGGTAGCAAAATGGACTTGGATACGATCCAAGTATGAAACTGATTATGTAAGATGAAATCAAATTAACCAAACATAAAACAAACATAACACATTAGATTGTCTAATAAGTATTCTCACAAAATAAAGAGAAAATATGTGTTTCTTATCAATGTCGAGGATAGATAATCCTTAGTTGTCAATTAAACAATTAAGAGTATTGACTATGCCATTTGGTATGATGCACAAATCAAAAAGGATTCCAAGTACGTTATCAAAATACGATTTTGATGGTTGTACCCAAAAGGACATGATCCATCGGCCGCAAATGTGTCTTCAAGAGAAAGACTAATTCAATTAGAATATAGTGAGAAGCATTGATAAGAATAACATCATAAATTTCAATTATTGAAATTAACGTAACGGATTTATCATTCAACGTACTTAGGTTAATTTGGATTATATTCACAAAATTATCGTTTGTACGACTTTGTGTTTTGGTACACTGCATTGTAATAGAAAATCCTAAATAAAGATTTAGAATAGGTTGTTTGAGTATAATTACTCAAAGTGTCTTGAAGTTAGTGGGAGCGATTTATAATTTATAGGTTCTCGGTTATGATCCAGGAATAGATACGAAGATATCGTTCGACAAGCATCAAATTTGAAGTATTTTGATATAAATATTAAATAATTTGATTTTAAAATATAGAGGAAGCATGTGTCTACAAGAAAGAACATTAAAAGGTACAAAGATATTTCTAAACTATAAGTAAATAGCATACCATTGATTGTTAACGATATACTTATGTTAAAATCAGTTCTATATTGGTTATTTAACATTCGATATTGGATTTGTAAATTATGTATTTTATAATAAGTGCAAAGGATGTTGGGAATGTCTCAAATGACATACACGGACACCGTATTAAAATATTTAAAATGGATTAAGTAAGATGGATTTCTTATGCATTGGCAATAGGTATTATCATACATGATGTATTGTGTGAAATATCATATTTAGCTAATCTATTTGATACATTAAGAAAATATAAAATCCAAATTAAGTTCACTAAATGGTAGTTTAGAGTGACAAATATTTATGAAATATTAGAGTACTATTTATATAAACAACGAACTCCTTATGAAGGAGTATTCAGACTCAAACTTCATAAGTGATATTAAGTATAATATGTCAATATTAGATTCATGTTTAAACCATAATTAAGAAGCTTTAAGTTGGAAATGTTCTAAACAAAAGGTAGTGGCTGATTCAACGAAAAGGCTAAGTACATCGCATTAAATAGCACTATAATAAAAGCAATGGATAAATTTTGATGCACAAATTTATAACTGAGCTGGTGGTGATTTCAAGTAATAAGAATACTATATCATTGCTATATGTTAACGATGTAATGATAAGAGCTCATTAGAAGTCGAGAAACATACTCCAGAAAAGTTTCATATGATAAAGGTAGTTTATTAACATTGGAAAGAGTTGATTGACATAGTAGATTATTAAAACAACACGGCAGATCCATTCACAAATGGACTGGCTCAATCAGTTTTCATCGGATAGATTGAAAGAATGGCACAGAGATTCCATAATTGGCCCCAAGTGCAAGTGGGAGACTGATAGAGTTAGGGGTATGCCATAGGAGCAAGTATATAATTTCCTATAAGTGTTAACATTATAATAAAATCTCATTCGAAATAAAAGATGTTTTCTTTCCATTATATACTTGATATAATGTATTATACTGATTATTTATTTAATTAAAATATATTTATTATAAAATTCATAAATAATATGTTTTATGATAATAACTATAATATGTCGTAGTCATGAGAAATTTATCTCAATGAAAATAAATATATTGTTTTATATATTCCTAGTCAAGATGTATCGAGATTGGATATCGATGCATCCGTTGAGACTACAGTACGTAATACTCGCCAAATATTGGGCAGTATATTATTTATGGCTACTGGGGGAACCATGGGGTTACATACTGATAATTATAGGATAATTATAGAATGACTCATACGATAGTTTTATATCGATTAATATAACTAAGGTCAAATATAAAATATCAATGTGACAATATTACACAATTCTCTTGATTTGAGAATACTATCGAGCTTCAATATGGAAACTCCACTTTGATTATAGTGAAATCATGGTATGGTGTCCATCGAATTAATATAGTTAGGTTAAGATAAAGCACTAGAAGTGAAACACTATTTGATAGAAAATTCATTTCCTCGGTTATATGAGGTTAGTATCACAGTTAACTGAAGTTAACTCAAATCTGGCCAGAGCAGTTCGGCTAATAATAATTTTTGTTGTTAAACCAAGGACTTTGTATTTGGACTATACAAATTGAATGTGACTGGAATTTTGACCGTTACCAAATTCCATAAGTCCTATTGTGATATAGTTTTGACAAAGATAATTGGTGCAAATAATTGCCACTATTGAGGATGCTTAAAATAAGTAAAAATGAATTTTATCGAAACTGTGTAAGGAATAAGTTCGGTCATAATGTCACACCACTAGCTTTGGTGACGTGTGAACGTTAATATTCGAATTGTTCGATATTAATCGCTGACCGAATTTACACCTAAAAGTCACACAATCGAAATGTTGAATACTTTTACTACCATCTGATTTAATTAAATTATAATTGTTATAAATTAATAAATATTTATGAAATATTAATTATAAAATTGTATTCAATTTTTGTTGATCAGTGTTGAAAATAGTGCATATATAAAAGATGTATACATATGTATCGATATACGATTTCGATGCACGGTTTAAATTTAATTTAAATGAGAATTATACGATCAGGCTTGAAGTGGAATGGAGGCACATATGGGCTCATGGTATGGCTGGCTGGACTTGAGGGGCGGAGGGGTTGGTTTGGATATTTGTGGAGTTTGAATTAGTAGAGAAAAGAGTGGATTTGGATCCACATTTTGCTCTCTCTTTTCTCACTTATTTAAACACCACTACCCCTCACTTTTATACTTTAGTTTTAGCTTTCCTCCTACCTCAAGGTCTGGACGAAAATATATACTCCTCTCTCCTCCATTATCTTCAAATCTAAACCCGAAATCAAGTCAATCACCACACCATATTGACAAATTTGTGACGCCCCCATATGGAAAATTCACAACGGCCCTTAATAGTTGCAATATTAGAACGACTCCGAGCTGTTGTAAAATTAGTGGCAATGGCTATAGACTGTTACAATTTTGCAATGGCTCAAGACTGTTGTAAAATTTCCCTATTTTTATTGAAATTTTATGACCGTTTGCATACACCCATATTCCCAAAAAAATTACACTCCCCTCACAAACTTTTCTAGAATAATACATCCATGCCCTAATTCTACCCGCTCCTTGTAACATCCCCCATTTTGAGGCCCGAAACTAAGCGGTATGGATGCTGCAGTCATCCATAGTATTAATTATGTAAAATGAGATCAGTTAATTATATCTATGACATCAAGAGCACATGAATATGGAAATTTTAAAACATGTTTCATTAATAATTTTCACATTCATTACATAATCCCATTACATAATCTCATTGATCCCCCACATTCAGCGAAAATATAATAATTACAAATATATTCCAAGAGCGACATATGAAAATGCTCCTTAAGATGATCAGAGTCTAACTACTTAACAGTTATAATTTTTTCTATTGCATCCATTCAAACAAAGTATAAACTTCAAACAACACGGTTGAAATAAACTCTTAATATTGGCTTGCGCCCTAGATGTCTTCGGAAGCTTATTCCACTAACCTGAAAACCCTACTCTTGAACTACTCAAATGAGTATCTGAGAGTTTAAGGGAAAAACAAAATCTTTAGGTCAGATAAAAAGTCTAGTGTGAATAATAATATATCATCCCGGACCAAAAACTGATATCTAGTGAGATCACGCCGCAGAATGGAATGGGTTTTCACCGCACTAGTATCTTATCAAATATGTCAATCTGTAGATAAATTATGCACTTGCAACCACAATGGTTAAAAGACCATGATATGATCATATGTATGCAATTTGGGCATATGTGACTAGTCTGTCATTACAGGGTTACGCATTCCGAAAGTTTACCCATCCCATAAAATTGACTGTCTGTCTCCAATCATTAGTTTTCACAGACCATCTAATAACCTATCAGACTGACCTAGGCCAAAACATAATTAGATGTCCATAAAACCTCTAAATACAGTTAGGAGGTCTCCAAATACGGTTAGGAGTAAATCCAATTAAACAATATAGTGAGTATATAGAGCTGCGAGTTCCTTTTTGTGCGTAAACATCCTTTTAGTCCCACTACTGAAAAAGCCCTACGCACTGGAATCGCGGACCTTTACCAACCAGGGGCTAATAGCTGAAGCATAGGGCGCTACCCTACACGAGTCTTACTTGAAATATTATTTTGTTTTAAACCCATGAGTTATATCTTTTTTATCAGTATAAGGCTTCCTAACACAATTGATCTATCTAATCTCCTAGAGGCAATTCTACTCACTCAGGAGTTTAGTCTGACCATACTCACTACTGGAAAACCTAACTGGTAATTCTGTCTCAAAATCCTAAGATGCAATTATGGGTAACGCATATGTGAGTATGACAATGATAAAAATATGTAAATTTAACTAATAAAATGATAACAAGAACATAAAACATCACTCATCAAAATATATTCAATCAATAGTCATACGCATCACAAAATTACTTAAACTTAAGAAATAATTTCCTTCGGCAAAACTCATATAAAATTGGGCTAAAATACCTTTTCATATCCTTGAAAACATTTATTTTTAGAAATGATTAACCATTTAAAACCATTCTTTAAAACAAGGAAATATAGCCTAACACTTAGCCAAAATCTTATACCAAAGCACAACCATCTCTATATGGCTTTTAAATCATTTGGTATAAAAAACAAGGCTGTCGAGCCTCTAAAATTCATGGGTATCATGTCGCTAAAATAAAGCTATATGGTTATAAAACATACGACTTTCATGCCACAAAACATGGTTGTCGAGTCTCTATATCGAGCCTCTAAAACCTAGTTGTTTGGTTATAAAACATATGGATATGATGTCGCTAAAACATAAATGTCGAACCAATAGAAGACAAGGGCCTTCGAATTTAAAACACTTGGGGTTATCGGGCCCTTAAACCTTGTAGGTGTCGAACCCCTAAAACAAAGAAGATGCCAAACTTTAGAAAGAATGGTGTTGATTCTCGAAACCATAAGGTTATTGAGCTTCTACAACCTTGAGATATCGAACCCTTAAAAACATGAAGGCGTCGAGTTTCAATATAAGCAGATATATCACACAGCTACTAAGTAGCTATCGCATGCATCAACCCTTATAGATGTCGAGTCTATAGAGTAGATACATCATATAACTATAAAGCAGCTATTCCATGTATCGTCCTTTATAGATGTCGAATATTTATGGAGCAGGGGTATCGAAACTCTATAATGGCATATATGTAAATAAAATAAAAATGGATTTATTTCCTTTTAAAGATAATATTTTCCACCAACTCTTGCCTCTTGTCTAATTATCATTGGATAGCAAAATACTTCTCATATTCTTTTCAAAAAATTATTGATTAAAATATTCATACAAACTTAAAAAATTATGAAAATGAAAACCCATCTCCAAATAATGTTTTACATAACATATTCAAATTTCAAATCAATTGGATATCAAAAACTTGGTTTTTAACCTTTAAAACCCATTAAAACAATTTCCATAAAATTCCAATAATTCATCATTCAATCCAATAATGATATCATCAAACTAAGCATGACATATTATCATAATCAATCTGGAAATCGGTTATAGATCTGAAAACAAACATAAGCAAATGAGATGGGTGCTATTATTCACCTTAGTTTGGATAAGAGAGATTGAGATTTGATGTTGATTAGTTTTCCTAAGCTTTTCCCTTTGAATTCCTTAGATTCCCCCTTCTTTTCTTCTATGTAATGGCCGGCCCTTTCTTATGTTTTGATTTGATTTATAAAATGAAAATGAAAATGAATAGGAGAGGAAGGGTTTAGGGAATGAAATAAGGAGTTACCCCAATTATGCTCCTCTCATTAATCCCATTCTATTATATGTTTTGAAACAATCTTATTAATCGATTAATTAAGGCCTAGCCCAAATTAGTTAACAAATCTCTTCCTCTTTATCACCTCACATTACTCAATTTAATATATCTAAATTCCTTGAATAATGTTAAACAAAAATTAGTGGTATTACAAGCTCCCCCTTAAAGAATTTCATCCTCGAAATTACGATAAGGAAATCAACAAGTATACCAATCATGCAAACATGTGTGGCAAACACATAACAACAATACTAACATATCCTACTAGCTAAAAGTCTATATGACATATATAGAACATACCATCAAAACAACTCAGGATCAGTATCTCTAATCTTGTCTTTTGCCTTCCAAGTATATTCTTTCTTATTGTCACTCTACTGGACTTTCACTAATTTGAATGTCTTGTTTCTTAATATTTTCTCATCTCTTGCTACAACACGAACTGGTTGTCTAACAAAAGTCATATCCAGTTCCACTAAATCTTCCAGTACAGTCGGTGCAATAGTAGTCTCTGGATTATGCACATACTTTCTATGATGAGAAATATGAAAAACATTATGGACTCCTGCCGAACTATTCGGTAACATATCTCGGTGCCAATTTTCCTAACTTCCCAAACCATACCACACCCTTCATCGGTGATACTTTAACAAAAAACATAGTCTCTAATTGAGAACTCTAAATACTTACGCCTCTTATCTGTGTAGCTTTTCTACCTAGAGTGAGTTTCCTTCATTCTTACTTGGATCAACTCAATCTTTTCTATAGCTTCTCTCACCATATTTGGACTAAGAATCAATCTGTCTTCGGTCTCTAGCCAACATGTTGGCGATTTGCACGGCCTTCCATTAAGTGCTTTGAAAGGCATTATTCCTATACTGGTTTGATAACTATTATTATAGAAAAACTCGACTAAGTGCAAATGGTCCTTCCATGACCCTCCAAATTCTAGTACATAAGCCCTTAACAAATCTTCAAGAACTTTGTTAACTCTTTCAGTTTGTCTATCCGATTGCGAATGGTAAGCGGTACTCATCTTCAGCTTGGTACCTAACACTTCTTGTAGACTCCTCCAGAATTCACTAGTGAATAAAGTATCTCTATCACTGACTATACTACTAGGAATCTCGTGCAGTCTCACAATATTCTTTATCAACAACTTCGCCAAAGTAAGTGCTGTTCTTGTCGACTTAATGAGAATAAAGTGTGCGCTCTTGGTTAGTCTATCTACCATGATCCAAATACTTTCATTTCCCCTATTCGACTTTGGCAACCCATTAGTAAAATCCATGGATATAGAATCCCATTTCCAAAGTGGTACTTCTAACGGTTGAAGCAATCCACTTGGTTTCTGATGCTCGGCTTTCACTTGCTGGCAATTCAAACATTATTTTACTCATAAGCCAACATCTCTTTTCATTCCTTCCCAGAAGAAACTCCTCTTTATATCCTGATACATTTTGGTTCCTCGAGGATGAAAAGTTTACTTTGGTCGATGACACTCTCTAAAAACTTCTGTCCTTATGCTACAAACATATGTAACACACAACCGTCTCTTCTTCCTCAACCATCCTTTCTGGTAAAGAGTAAAACCTTTTAAATCATCAATCTTAGTTCCCTCTTCAAGTCTTCTAATTTGTTCAACTAGTAATGGATCATCTCTATGTTTAGAAGAAATTCTTTAGACCATTACTGGTTGAACTTCCCAATAGGATAACATTACGGTATTCCGACTAGAACTAGCCGTTGACTTTAACCGCACACCATAAGTGGTCAATGCCTTTAAATCTTTCAGTTCTGCTAACATAGCTAACACCATACTCTGATGTTTCCTGTTAAGTACATCTGCAACTTTATTTCCTTTTCCTGACTTATACTCAATACAGAAATTATAAGCCGCCAAAAACTCTAGCCACCTCTGCTGTCTCATATTCAACTCCTTCTGAGAGAATAAATACTTCGAAGACTTATGATCCATAAATAAATCGAAACATTCTCCCAAAAGATAGTGCCTCCATGCTTTTAAAATAAAGATAACCGCTGCCAACTTTAAATTATGAGTCGGATATCTAACTTTATATGGTCGAAGCTATCGAGAAGCGAAGGCAATCACTTTACCTTTTTTCATTAACATAGCTCCTAACCCTATCCCACATGCATCAATATACACCACTAAATCATGATTTCCATCTGGTATGACTTACACGGGTGCATTGGTCAATAAATATTTCAGCTTTAAGAGTGCTTCTATAACGACCCGGAATTTCACCGCTTTGATTTGCGAGTATTTAATTAATTTTAAATATTCAAATAATAGATTTTATAATTAAATAAAAAAAATTAAATAATAAATGATGGCGGTGAAATAGTTTTCAAAATTTGTTTACAAAAATATATAGTTCGAAGAAAAATCGAAAACGCGACCGGAATTCGTTTTCTGAATTTTCGACTTTTCATCGGCTAAAAGTTGTCGGATAGGTTATAAACATTTTGTTAACATAAACACACATTTATACATTAAATACATTGGTATGGTTAGTAATATAATGTGATAAATTATGTATACTTAAGTTCATATGATGTTGATGTGACATTTTTCTAAGGATTTATAAATAAAAATCATAATATGTCACTCCATTAAAACATCTCAAAACACTAAGTACAAATGAAGTCAAATCATGTTGGCTAAGCATAAGAAAGAGGGAGACAAGCATGGTGAGGTGACACTAAGTTAGTGGAGGGTAGGTACTTAAGGCTATTATGGTAATTTAATAAATTCCCTTAGTATATAATCAAATCCCTAATTTTAATTACCATTTTCTCATATTCATTCCTTCTTGGTAAAACTTCTTCCAAGCTCTTCGAAACTCTTCCATGGTTTCCATATATTTATAAAGTTTAAAAATCTTAGTTTTTCCACTTTTATATTCATAAGTACTTGTTTTAAGCCTCTCATTCACTTCTACAACTCCACCTCTCCAAAAAGGCCTCACCTTCCCTCTTTAACTCACGGCCGAACCTCTATGCCCTTGGCTGAACTATTTTGGCCACTTAGGGTCTCCAAAATCTTATTTTTCCTAATCGAATGCAAAGATCTATCTTGTATTCAAGTATAGTAGGAGTTCGGTTTGATTTGGTTAGCTTTAAGGTGAGAAAGAGCTCGCCTTTTTCTTAAAGTTTTGAAATTTAAATGTTAATAATAAATATTATTTATTTGGTTGTTAAGTATGTTGGATGTTTGGTTTAGAAAATGATGTAGTTGTTTTGCTTATGTATGCATATATATGTGCTTGGATGTGGTGTAGTAAACTTGAAATTGGAAGCTAAGTTAGTTAGTAATTGGAAACCCTTGTTTACTATGGCATTTATGTTTGGTTGTGACTTTGTTTATGGTGTGCTAAGCTAAGAAAGTTAGCATTTGAGTTTGTTGTATGGCACGGCATTGAAATCCCTCACTTTAAAAACTAGTTTCACATAAGTGCTTTCTCGAAAAGTTATAAAGTTTTATCTTCACTTTTTAGTTTCCAAACTTTGTTCAAAGTTTATAAAAAGTAAAGTTAACATAAAAGATAAGATTTTTGAAAGCTATTTAGGGTATAAAATTAGTTTGAAATTATGGGTCATAGAGCGGTAGTCGCTATAAATGCAGTTCAAGAAAAATGAACTCTTTTTGAATTTAAAATATTTTAACTTAAGTATCTTTTTAGAAAGTGTTTTCAAAACTTAATATAAGTTTTTAAAAAGTAATTATTGTGAAAATTATTGTGAAAATTGTTGTTCGATTATAAAATGCATAACATAAGCAAAAATATTACAGTAATCTTTTGTAGATGATCGAGGAATATTAAATAGACAACTTTATTTCATAAGGTTAATTGATAAGTTTTTTACATAACCAATGTTTTACTTAATTTGATATTTGATTGCCTAAACAAGTTGAGTGTTATTTACATAACTTGGAAGTTGTTAAGCCTCATGCTGTCAAGAAGAAGAAGAAGAAATATCATCTCAATGAGCCGGATGATGCTGAAGACCTCGATACACTACCCACTAAACTGCCTGCAGCACTGAAGGTGCTTTGCCAATTGGCCAACACATCCCTGAAGAATGAGGTCAGCATCAACACCACTTTGGACGAGGAAATATTTGGTTTTCAACCAAAAGTGACTATCTTCAGGAGTGATATACATGCGATCACAAATTTTTTTGAGACATCTTCTCAAGCTATTGTTTTTATATGAGGTAGGTGTTAATTGTTCTTTTAATAATGCATTGGTGTTGCTCATGTCATTGCTGAGACATTTGCTCAAGTCATAAATTTTTAATGTTGCATTTGGTGTTAATTATTCTGTTTTTATATGCTTTTATAGCTACCTTCATGAAGCGCTGAAGAAATCTAAGATGACATATATGATTGCCTTCGTATATCCTGCTTATATAGATGCACGCGGATGTGGAAATTCAACTAAAATAGCTTCTGGTTTGGCCAAACGGTATGAACAAGGGAAGCTTGATCAGATTTTCTTGGTGCCTTACAACTTAGGGTATGTATAGTATGGTTCTCTATATTGATCAATCAAATTTTGTACTTGATTCATGCTGTATATACTTTGTTATGAATGCTGAGTGGAATTTTCAATGTTAGCAATCATTGGTCTTTCACGGTCATGAATCACACTGAAGAAAGTGTGCATTTCATGGATCCATTGAGAGGACGATCATGTGGTGAAGAGTGGATGAATATTGTGAATAGGTATGTGCAATTTCTATTTTATATTTTGACTTTTCGAGTGGTTTGGTGGTTTATGTTTGTTTACTTTGCAGCCTCATTGCAATTTACAATCAGGACAAAGTGAAAGGCAACAAGAAAGGTCGATGGACGCCTTGTTTGGTGCGTACTCCATATTTCTCATGTCCGATGACTTTTCTTCCTCAACATGATGGATTAAATTATATGTTTACTTGACATCTATGCATGATTCAGGGAGCTCCAAAAAAGAGAGGTCAACTGACATGTGGATTGTGGGTTATGCGCTACGTGAAAGACATCGTGGGGGACAAGAATCAACTATGGGCTGCTAAGGTAATATATATGTCAATGCTTTATTTTAGTTAGGCACATATCGAGATCCATGCCGAGTAAAGTTAACTTATGCATTTCCTATTTGTTGTACTGGGGGAAGGATCTAAACAATACATTTTCCCAAAAGGATATTGATATTGTTCGGGTGGAGTGGGCTACGTATGTCTACAAGTATGCTGATTCACAGTGCTTGAATTCTATATATGCCTGCTGTTATATTATGTAAATATATGCTCCTTACAATTGAACCCTGGTTAGTTAGCTTTGCCAATGTTGGTTTTGTTGTATTTTGTGTATCTATGGGTTCAGTTGCATAGTTTGTGTATTAGTGTTGAACTGCTGCTTGTAGGATATGTATTTGGATTTGGTGTCGATGTTGGTTTTATTTAATATTGTATTTAGTAGAAATGTGAACTGCTTTGTGTTGTTTGAACTCCTTTGTGTCATTTCATTTAAGAAAGAAAAACACATACAAAAACTGATTTATGTTATCTCAACTGCTTTAAAACAACATTTCTCTGTTGTAAGTAGTTGGTTGTAATAATTAGTAGAAATGTGCATTTCGTTAAGATTACAAAAAACTGCTATTTTATTAACTTTCAGACAACATATAATATTCATCTCTACTATTTGTAAAATAAGAACAACACATCAGACAACATACGACTTTGTTTTTATGTGTTGGGTTACTTATTATAAGACGACGGGGCATATCTGTGGCCTGATGTGCAATGAGATGGCACGGGATTTTCCAACAGATAGATATGCGATTAGACAGTGGAGCATATCTGTCGTATGATTCGTTTTTTCCCATAGTGATGGGTTTTACAAGGATAATTAATTATTTAAATAAAAATGGTTTAAAATAAATTTATTATTTCAATAATAATGTTTTGAAGTTAATTGATTATTTTAATAATAATGATTTAAAGTTAATTAATTATTTTAATAACGATGATTTAAAATTGATTAATCGTTTTAATAACGATGTTCTAAAGATAATTAATTATTTAAATAATAATGAGATTAAGGTTAATTAATCATTGTGTCAATGATGTTTTCAAAATTAATTAATCATTTTAACTAATCATGTTTAAGACTAATTAATTGTGTAAATAATTAGATATTAAAGTTAATTTATCATTTTGCTAATAATGTTTTAAGATCAATTTATCACTATAATAATAATGTTTTCAATTTAAGTAATCATTTTGCTAATGATGGTTTAAGATTAATTAATTATTTAAAATAATGAAGTTTTAAAGGTTAATTAATTATTTTAATAATAAAAGTTTAAAGTTAATTAATCATTTAACCAAGGATGATTAAAGTTAATTAATCTTTTTAAATATTGTTGTTTTGAAGCAGTGAATTGGGATTAAAGCTAATTAATTATTTTAAATAAAGCTATATGAAATAATTAACTATTTTTTTAAAAGGTAATTGATCATTTTAAATAATGATATTGAAGTAATAAATTTGGGTTTGAAGTTAATCAATCATTTTGATAAAGTTATTATTTAAAATGTGAAATCCCAGGACAAGTTTGGTTTCAAAAATAAAAGTTTTGATTCGGTTATGAAAAAGAAGCTTCCGTAATCCGATATCACTTATGTGGAAAGGATTTAGTCATACTTTTAACACTAAACGTCGAGGCTTGGACTCGTTTCTATCTCGAAAGTTAAAAATGTCGTCAAGGCAATGCGTAGAGGTAACACTACCTTAACTTGCCCTCTTCATTTTCAACTAAAGGATGTCCCTTGTTTGGATTCGATGAGTAGTAGTAAGAATATGAAATTTAATTTCCATACATGATCATTTTTAATTATCCCCGATAGTTGATTTATTAACTATTAGATTCAGCTTTCTTCATGGTGTATCGTCACCATAAAAATGATTGTTGCTCTTTTGAGCTTTGTTATCCTTTATTGGAAATAACTAAACCCAAAGAACGAGTGGAAGCCAAGGTATGTGGGGTTGCTCCCATTAGGGTATTTTCACATAGACTCTAGATTGGAATCAGTTTTAGCACATTGAGATGTGAAATACTCGAATTCTTGGTAACCGTTGGCGGGTTTGGCTTGGACGAGTCCGAGATCCATCAAAGTTCTTAAGTATATTTCTAGAGGTATACTTTCGGTAAGGGGGTGCACCCTCCAAGTCATTTGTTGGAAAATTTCCCTATTCTTTCCTTTTATTCCAAGTTTTTAAATCAACTCCTTTCTTAATTGCACCGAGAAGTGACTAAGGTTCTTATCGATGTTTAATTATTTGTGTTTATTCTTTAAGTTTGGATTTTTACCTTGTCTATGCTCATTTATTCTTGTTTGGACTATAGTTCTGATTTGTTTCCCATCTCTCTATGAATGTTGACCTTGTGAGGTAAAAACCCGTTCCATGTTAGCAGCGTGGTCCCATAGAATTATTATATGTTCACCCCATTACTTGAGTTTTCTCAAGCTGGTATTACCATATTGATTCGGGTGTTATTTTATTTTAATGATGGGGTCAGACCGAGCATATTTTCCAGATTAGCTTTAGATGCTTTGGAGTTCAGGAGACGTGCTGGATGCCCAAGGCGTATCTACATATTTCTTTATTTTTCTGTTGTATTAATTGTTGAATTTATCAGCATTTGTAAGGACTGGCTGTTATAATTTTCCAAGCTGATAATAGGATAGTGTACTCAGATGATTGTTTATAATAAAGTTCTTTCTTTTGTAAAGACTTGATATATATATTATATGTTACTCGTCACGTTTTTGTGAGATTCTATTCTATCTTCTTCTTTCTTCACCCCAACGACTTGTCTTTCAAGCACTTAAATAATCGGCACATGAATACCGAGGTATTAAGCGTCGTCTTTAAGTGTAAGAAAGGCAGATCGTTAGAGCTTCTTTACATTTATCGGTCCAAACAAACTTTATGTCCTTCCTTGTTAGTTTAATCATAGGTGCCGTTGTATAAGAGAAATCCTTGATGAATCTCCGGTAATAGCCAACTAACCCAAGAAAACTTCTTATCTTGGTCACAGTCTTGGGTCTTTTCCAATTATTAATAGCTTCAATCTTAGCTGAATCTACCAATAAACCTTTTTTTTGAAACTACATGACCAAGGAACTTCACTTCTTTCTTTCGAAAATGACATTTTGTAAATTTCACTTTTACTTGATGATGCCTCAACATTTCTAGCTCTATTCTAAGATGAATCGCATGATCTCATTCATTCTTAGAATATATCAGAATGTCATCTATAAACACTAAAATGAATTTCTCCAAATACTCTTGGAACATCCGGTTCATCAAATCCACAAGAAAGTAGGTGCGTTGGTCAGTCCAAAGGGCATGACTAACCATTCATACAAACCATATCTTGTTCTGAATGTCGTTGATGGAATGCTATCCTCCACAATCTCAATTGATGGAACCCTGTTGCTAAATCCAATTATGAAAATTCCTTGGCTCCACCCAACTGATCAAACAAGTCATCTATTCTCAGCAAAAGATACCGATTCTTTATCATATTCTCATTCAACTTACGATAATCTATACACATCCTCAACGGTTGGTCTGGTTTCTTCACAAACACCGTGGCCCCTCCCTAAAGCAAACTACTTGATCTAATAAAATTCCTCCCCTCTAATTCCACCAGCTGCACCTTTAACTCTTTCGTCTCAGTAGGTGTCATTTTGCTAGACGATCTACTTACGGGTTCAGCTCTAGGTATAAGATCTATTTGAAACTCAGTAGCTCTTTTTGGTGGTAGTCCTGTAACAGGCTCAAAACATCTGCATGCTCTCTTACAATGAAAACCTGATTCACCTAATCTTCCACTTCCATTGCACCCAATAAAGCACATACATCTAAACTCGAATTTTCTACTAAGTATTTAATTCGATCACGACTATTAGGGTGCTTAATGATATCTTCCTATCCTGGCAAAATATCCTAGTATCATATCTGCTTAACCAATCCATACCCAAATAATCCAAAAACCCACAAAATTAAAACATGTAGATCGCAAGTAAATGCATGACCTAACATAACCAGATGTCCATAAAATCCTCAAATATGGTTAGGAGGTTTCCAAATACAGTAGGACTAAATCCAATTAAACAATACAGTGAGTATATAGAGCTATGAGTTCCTTTCTGTGCGTAAACATCCTTTTAGTCTCAAAACTGACAAAGCCCTACGTACTGGAATCGCAGACCTTTACCAACCGGTGGCTAACGGCTGAAGCATAGGGTGTTACCCTACACCAGTCCCACCAGTCCCACTAAAAAATTTATCTGGTTTTAAATCCATGAGTCATATTTTTTTGATCATTTTAAGGCATCCTAATAAAATTGATCAGTTTGATCTCTTATATTCAATTCTATTCGCTCAAGAGTTTAGTCTAACCATACCCACTATTGGAACAACCTAATTGTAATTCTGTCTATAAATCCCAAGACGCAATTATGGGTGATGCATATGTGAGTATGACAATGATAAAAATATGTAAATTTAACTAACCAAATGATAACAAGAATATAGAACATCGATCATCAAAAGATGTTCAATCAAGAGTCATAGGCATCATAAAATTACTTAAACTTCAGTAATATTTTCCTTTGGCAAAACTCATATAAAATTCAGCCAAGGTACCCTTTCATTTCCTTGAAAACATTTATTTTTAGAAATGATTAACTATTTAAAACCATTCTTTAAAACAATGAAAATATAACCCAACACTCAGCCAAAACCTTATGCCGAAGCACACCATCTTTATATAGTTTTTAAATCATTCGGTATCAAAAATAAGGCTGCTGAGCCTCTGAATTCATGGCTATTGAGCCGCTAAAATAAAGCTATATAGTTATAAAACATACGACTGTTATGCCGCAAAACATGGTTGTCGAGTCTCTATATCAAGCCTCTAAAACATAGTTGTTTGGTTTATAAAATATATGGCTATTATGCAGCTAAAACATGGGTGTCGGATCAATAGAAGACAAAGGGCTTTGAGTTTAAAACACTTAGGGTTGTCGAGCCCTTAAAGTTATGGGTGTCGAACCCATAAAACAAAGAAGATGCTGAACTTTAGAAAGAATGGTGTTGATTCTCGAAACCATAAGGTTATCGCTTCTGCAACCTTGAGATACTAAACCCCTAAAAATATGAAGGTGTCGAGTTGCTATATAAGCATATACATCACATAGCTACTAAGTAGCTATCACATGCACCAACCCTTATAGATATCAAGTTTATAAAGTTAATACATCATATAACTATAAAGTAGTTATTCCATGTACCGGCCTTTATAGATGCTGAATGGCATTTCTGTAAATAAAATAAAAACTGTTTAATTTTCTTTTAAAGATAATATTTTCCACTAATTCTTGCCTCTTGTCAAATTATCATTGGACAACAAAATACTTTTCATATTCTTTTCAAAAAATTACTGGTAAATCACGTTCCATCTTCCCACAATAATTTGCAAACCCTTATCTTTAATATCATTAATTAATATTAATTAAGAGCTTTTCTAGAATAATAAATTCATAGAAAAGTTTAACCATTAAGAAAAATTCCCCAAAAATCACCAAAAATTCGAATTTCCCTCTTCTTTCATATTCGAGATCAAATATTAATTTAATTATTTTTAATAATTAAAAACCCAAAATAAACACCATTTTCCTATTAGAAAATTTATAAAATATTCGTACAAACTTGGAAAATTATGAAATTTAAAATCATTCTCCAAAATAATGTTTTACACAACATATTCAAATTTCAAGTCAATTGAAAATCAAAAACTAGGTTTTTAACATTTAAAACCCATTAAAATAATTTTCATAAAATTCTAATAATTCATCATTCAATCCAATGATGATATCATCAAACCAAGCATGATATATTATCACAATCGATTGGGAAATCAAAAATAGATCCAAAAAAACATAAACAAATGAGATGGATGCTATTATTCACCTTAAATTGGATAAGAGAGATTGAGATCTGATGTTGATTAGTTTTCCTAAGCTTTTCCCTTTGAATCCCTTAGATTCCCTTTCTTTTCTTCTATGTAATGGCCGACCCCTTCTTATGATTCTTTGTTTAGAAAATAAAAATGAAAATGAATCAGAGAAGATGGGTTTAGGGAATGAATAAGGAGTTATTCCCATTAAGCCCTCTCATTAAGCCCTTCTTATTTTATGTTTTAAAACAATTTTATTAACTTTTTAATTAAGGACTGATCCAAACTAGTTAAAAAATCTCATTCTTGTTAACACCTAACATTATTCTATTTAATTTATCTAATTACATTCGCTGAATAATGTTCAATAAAAATTAGGGTGTTACATTCCCCCTCCTCTCTCACCTTTGCAGTTTGCCCTTCAAGATTGGCTCCTCTCATCTTTGCATCATTTACTGAATTTTGTAAGCGGATCGATCAAGGTATATGATATGTTCATTGTATTAATATTCGGGTAATTCGTTATAATTAGTTATTTCCATGACTCGTTAATTTGATGTGTATATTATGTATATAATCATGTAAGCAAATGTTTAGTAATAGTAATTGCTAATATTGAATTGAGATTATTAAGTTGAGTAAGATGGGTTCTTTTCTGTCTGTTCATTTTTTTAATAAATTCTCAAATAGGAATTATGATTCTACAATTTTATTGAAACTCTATCATCTTCCTACGTTTTTTTTTTCTTCTTTTTATGCGGATACACACACTGTTATAGATTGAAATACTGTTACCTGTAAATATAATTACGAGTGAATGTAGATTCTCCTATGCTGCTTTGATGTGGTATTTATTTAACTTATCTCATCTAATTTATTTTGTAGAGAATCTCTTTATTCTGTAGCGTAAGCTAAAACGCCAAAGAAGGATGGTCAAAAGATTGAAGAAGAGGTCCCTTTGGTTCATAAATTTGGAAGAGGTAACTCAAATTTTATCATGCAGGGAAATTTATATTACTATGATTATGTTATAACTCATTCCTTAAACATACTATAGACTTCCAAAATGAATTTAGAGTACTTGAGCTTTTGAGGTTTGATATTACAACTACTTCCTAAAAGAAAAGTTAAAATAGAATAATAAATAATAAAAATTCTTATTCAAAAATAATTCTTACTAACAAAACATGTTCAAACTAATTAGGTTGTGTAAGGGCCCTTACAACAAAGCAACAATACAAATAGCATTTGAGTTGTGTTATGTATAATGATAATGGTTATGATTAATTTGTCAACGTTAAACTTCCTTTGTTATAATTTTGCTATTCGCAATAACAACTATTACTGTAATTATGTTATAACTCATTCCTGAAACACACTATTTTCAGAGTAGGTTTAGAGTACTTGAGCATTTGAAGTTTGATATTATAAGTACTTCTTAAAAGAAAAGTTAAAATAAAATAATAATTAAAAAAATTCTTGTTTGAAAAATATTCGAGTTTAGAATACTTAAGCGGTGTTTTGATTCTTTACTTTTGTCATTGGTCTTGCAAGGATTTTGTCTTGGAAAAATTATGGTAGTAAAATACAAAGGAAATTTAACGTAGATACAGATAGATTCTACTACGTCTAATCAGGAGGTTCAAGCTAAATACTATTGTATAGTACAAGCATCAAGATAATTTCCATGGAAAACTACTCCAAGTTTTACAGATATGAAATCACTAAATTTAATAGAGTATAACTTGGGAAAATTGGAAGATGTTTTTATAGCGGAGGGACCATGGTTTTATTTTCTGCAATAGCTTAGAATTACTTAAACGTGCCTCAATTCGACATCCAAGGTTTCTTCTGACCAAAAATAAACATGCACACACACATACACATACACACACACATACATATATATAAATACATATACATACATACATATATCATGATAAACAGTCTATCAAAGACTGTTCATCGTAAACATTACACAATAACAAATGCAGGTTCAATTTTAATCTCTTATTCCTAGCTGTTATGTATCATGAGTGGTATATCAAAAACCATCAACATAATCACTTAACTGATCAAGATGAGATGATGGAGGTGAGATGATTTATATTAGCTGCAAATGTTGACTTGCATTTACAACTGAGCTCGCTGAATGTAAAGCTATGCATAACTCTTTAATAAACTGCAATGCCTATTTTATACAACACAGTAAATATCAATTAGAAATGTATGAAATGCAATCATGATCAAAACACACTATAATTAATTAATTTTAGTTATATCAGTCCGTGGTAAAATGTTCCTGCATGGTATAGGAGGTCCATCATCTTTGATTTTCCATATTTGGAAGCAAATTTGGTCCGACATAATGTTGATGTCATGCATGCAGAGAAGAAAGTCACAGAGCATCTCATCAGTACAATTATGGGTCATAAAGACAAGTCAAAAGATGGCATCAATGCACGTAAGGATTTAAAAACCATAGGTATAAAACAAAAATCATAGATGATGGAAGACCTTAGAAAAAAATAACCATACCAAAGACAGCTTTCACTTTGAGAAAAAAAAGAAAAGACATGGTTTTGCACCATTTTGAAAAACCTGAAAGTGCCAAACAAATTCTCTTCTAACTTCCACAACAGTGTGAGTATCGGTCCTCCCGAACTAACAAATATTAAGTCGCATGATTACCACATCATAATGCAACAATTACTTCCAATATTTCTTCAACATTTGTATCAATGATATAAGGGTCTGTGCAATATTGTACATCGTATAAGTCTATTCTTTAACATTTTGTGCTCAAAAGTGATCAACAAGGAACATTTTTTGAAAGCAAAGGCCATAATGTGTGTGTTTGAAAAACATTTTCCACCTATAGTTTTTGATATCAAATCTCCACCTTATGGTTCATTTAGCCGATGAAGCATTGATTAGCAGCCATGTTAGATATAAGTGGATGTATCCTTTTGAATGGTAAATTGCTAATTTTAGTTTTCTACATCATTGTTCAATTTAAATAGCTACTAGTTATTTACAATTGATCATCTTCATAGGTCGATCAAAAACATATAAAAGATATGTGGTCAACAAAAGGTACATTGAAGGATGTATTGCAGAAAGATATATCGTATAAGAAGCTAGTCCTTACTGCATAGAGTATATGCCAAACAGAGGTGATGGCACTCATAAATATACATGCGAAGTGTTTTTGGATGAGAATGACGAGTTTGCTGGTGAGATGCCTCTAGATAATGGTAAGGATATAACCTTAACCCAAATGAAGTTTGAACAAGTTCGTAGATGGGTCCTTAATTAGTACGATGGATTGGATGAATGGACATAGGAGTTCATAATTTATCCTAAATTCACATTATTGTAAATCAACTTATATGTACGTTTTGGAACAAATTTGCTGTAGGAGTAATAATTTCTATGTGAAAAGTACTAAATCTCAACATCGAAGTGGGGTTGCATCTATGGAAGCATGTTAAAGTTTTACTCTTTAGTAACATAGTGGGTTATCATCTTAAGTATTTCCTGTGTATGTAAGTGGATAATACACCTTCATGACCATGATTTTCACTTATTATGGTTTTATATTTGGTAAAGAACAACGATTTTGATTTAACTCTTTGGTGGCCAGTGAAGTGGTCGAAGTTCAAGGCATACATTTATATGAAGTATCAAGTGAAGGTTTACATTTTCCTCAAAAAGTTACAAAGAGTGGATGACAGCACAAGATAGTAATGTATGTATGAGAGCAATTACAAAATTTAGAATGAGTGGTAAGGATAAAAATTATAAGGAATCAGAAGCAATGTAGTACAAAGTTATTCAGCAAATAATTGAGTTGGATTACATTGACTTTAAACAAATGGTTTTTTATTGTGATTAGGTAAAGGTCGAAAATAAGATCAATGGTTCCAAGATAGATCCTGTTTCAAAATCGATCACTGTTAACTTAAGGAAATTAAAGACTAACGATAGAGTGAATGATGATCTATTTATTCTTGCATCGGCAGTGAGTCAAGTGTTTACTCAAAGGGTTTAAAAAATAATGGAAGATCCGTGGTTTTGCATACACTAAAATAGTTGACTACAAATGTGGATGACATTGAATTCCCCACTTCTTATCAACCAGCTTTTGAAGACAATGAAAAATTAGAAGACCTTACCAAATGCATATGTTAATAAAAGATGTATATCTGAATTGATTCGAGTTGAATTTCAAGTGCGAATGAATTTATCTTCAAGTATGCATAGTACTAATGAAAAACTAAATGGCTGTCCATATAACATTTATCATTTTCTTATATGCATACGCGCGCTTACCTTCCAATCTTATATGCTTTTTTTTTAGTTTTTTTTATCTATATTCGTTATCGATATTACAGTTCCTTTTCTATTATGGTACTATGTAATTTCTTGATCAACATATTTGAAACTAATATGAAAATCAATTCACTTTTGTTTAATAACTATGAAATTTTTGAAATTGGGTATTTTTGAGGATAATCTTAGAGTAAATAAGCCACACCAAATCAAGGAAGTTTCATTTAGTATGCGATTTGTCTTTGTTTAATGCTTCATTAATACTCACAAATTTTCTATAACTACAGCTTATGATATTTATGTTAGTCTTTTTCTTTTGCCTTTTGCACTGTAAATTGTTGGTAACTACAAATCATTTTTTAATATGCGTTGTTGCTTCCATTCTGATCAGCATAGTAGCTTAGAATTTTACTTTTCATCTGCTTCAAATAATTTATGTTAAAATTGAATTTATTGAAATTCATTGAAGTATTGTGCTCTATATTTTTTAGAAAGGTATGAACATAGATCATAATGCAACTTTTAATTTGAAGTAATCCAGAGGACTGAATACATATTAATTTTTTCTGATATAGTTAGATTACTCAATGATGTACCTACGAGAAAAATTAGTTTCTCTTTACTGAAATGAAATAGTGCATTCCGAAAAACTAAAACTCAAATAATTGGGTACATATGTTTTTGTTGTACCTCGATCTGAATTTGCAGTGTCTTTATGGCTGAGTCATGGACTTGGTCATTCTCTTTAAGATGTTTCGTCTCTATGGTGAAAGCATGCAAAGCCGTCACTTTCATTTACTTTAAAACCATATGAAATAACAAGATTATCCAATTTTTCATACCATTGTTTAGGTTCCTATTTAAGACTATATAGAGATTTATCTAATTTACAAACTTTATGCTCTTGACTAGGTATAACAAATGCTTCAGGTTGGTCCATATAAATCTCTGCTTTTAATTCACCATTCACAAAGTGGTTTTTACATCCATTTGCTGAATTAGTAAATCATAAATTGAAGCAAGAGAGATTAATATTCGAATAGATGGTATTCTTGTAATAGGTGAAAAAGTGTCAAAAAAGTCAATGTTTTCTCTTAGTCAAATTCATTAGCTACAAGATGAACGAGCATTATATTTATCAATTATACCATCAGGTTTGAACTTCTTTTTAAGTACCCACTTACAACCTATAGTTTTACAACCTAGAGATAAGTCAACTAGATGTCATGTTTTATTAGACTCAAGAGATTCAATTTTATCATTTATAGCTTCTTGCCAGAGGTATGAATCTACAGAAGACATAGCTTGTTTAAGATTAGCAGGGTCCACTTCTAGTGCATATGCTTAATATTTTGGATCAAAATCTTTAGCTATCCTAGCCCTTTTACTTCTTCTAGGTTCAAATTCAATTTTTGCATTATGTTCATTATTATTGATTATTGGAAAATCAAAATCTTTAGCCATCCAGACTGCTTACATATTTATTTTCTTTCAATATAACACAGTACTATTATGACTATTATGAACTGAGCAAACTGCTTACATATTGCTTTGGATACAATAGTACAACTGTCATAACAGGACTCTTTTATATGCAATAGGAACTTTTTTTAATTTCGGCCAATTTTAAAAAAAGGAATTAGGAAGAATGACAAACTTTTGTAAAAAATTAGAAGGAAGGACACCAAGTTCATTTTTCGGTTGAAGGACAAACTTTGAAAAAAAATTAGTCCGAAGGACAATGCTAGTATTCAGTTTTCACACTGTACAAAATGCTAATTATAACTAGCACTATATTCAGTTTTACACTATACAAAATGCTAGCTATAATTAGCATTGTCCTTTAGCCTAATTTTTTTCAAAATGTCCTTCAACCCTAAAAATGAAACTTGTTGTCCGCCAGCCAATTTTTTTTCAAAGTTTGTCGTTATGCCTATTTTCCACTTTTAAAAACTAATTTTAATTTTAGGTCAGTTTTAAAACTTATTACAAAAATAGGCCACTTTGTGCCACATCAGCCGCCACGCGTACTGGCGGCATTTGAAATGTCACCAATATAAAAAAAAATAGGCTGTGGCATTTCAAATGCCGCCTAGATGTTTTGGATCTGATAACAGCCAGCCCCTACTTCCATTTCTCACTTTATCTTCTACAAACTTAAAATCCAAAAAACCCCAATATCTAAATCTCAGATTTCTGCCCAGACTACGGTTTTTTGACTTTAAATTCAAATAAAACTTGATCAAAAGTAGCTCGACTTGAGGAGCAACAACTACTTCTTCCTCTTGAACATTTAAGGTATGTTTTGTAAACCCTAATTTTATTTTTTGGTTTTTATGAATATATGTCGTTTGGTCATTTATCAAATTAGTAAAATTATTGGTTAATTGAAATGTCGAATGGCTCCAAAGTATGTGCCAACAATTTGTTAGTTTGATGGTGAATTGATTATTGACTAACAAAATTGTGGCAAATATGTTGGAGATTCGTATAAATCGACGAATGTTGTTAAAGATTGTAATTTGGCTCAATTGAAGGAATTGATTTATAAAGCGGCTAAGATAAAATCCGATGAATTTAATATAGATTTAGTGTGTAATTGGCCTACGGATTTAGGATCGAAAGCCAATAAAATAGTTGATGACGATGATGTGGAGCTAATGTTTTTAGTGACATCAAAATCCATAGAGTTGTTTGTTGGAAAAAGTAGACAGGTGCAAGTAGAAGAACCCGTTCCATCACAAGTAGTTAACCATGGAACTGAAGACTATTCTAGAATGGTTGACACAGTAAGCACTGGTCTTGGAATTTCATCTTCGAGTTTCAATAATCCACCCATGACAGCAAATTACGGTCAACAATAATTGTTTTTTGAATATTTGTCGTTTATGAGTTATCAACAAAGTGTTCATTATAACTATCCTTATCCAAGTCATAGAAGCTTTACACATATGATTGAAAGGTGAAACATATTTTTAAAATATTTAGGCTGTATTATAATGTGTGTTATGCATTAGCTGAAATTTTTGTTGTTCTATATGCAATTATATTCAACATCGACCAACATCGCAAAGTAGTGATGGACCATTAAATTTTCGTATGTCTCCCTCTATGTATCCTACTCCATCCGAGTTGTACCATATGAGTCAGAGGCATATGTTTAGTATATTTTAAATTTGTTAGCTTTTAGTTTTGATATGTATAATAAAATGAAACACATTTGTGAATTACAGATTTCCCGCATATGATATTGCTACATAATCTAATGTCCAAGTAGATCATGTGGACGTAACGGCAAATGAAGCACATGTTGATATGGAAATGGACATGGATCTAGGTGAAGATGTACATGTCGTCCCCTTGTTAATACTATAGACGTTGTGAATATGCTGGAGAATGAAAAGTCTTGGATCGATAATATGCAAGTGAACAATGGTGCCGTAAACTATAATTTGCTGTTGAAGATAATATTCATGAAGATAGTGATGAGGTGGAAATGGAAGTGCCTTTGGATTGTGATCAATGCAATGCATAGATAATGGCTAGGTTAATTGTTGCAAACCTTCAACTCAACAATGAGTTATTTTCCACCATCAACGTTCAAAGTAGCTTTAAAATTGGTATGATTTTTTAGACGAAAACAAAATTCTTACAACAATTGAGTGAATGATCAATTCTACATGTTTTATCTTATACATCTATAAAGTCAAATAAATCCAAATACACCACCATTTGCAATATAGATGCCTGCTGTCCTTCGAGAATTCATCCTATTGTTTCAAAAAAACCCGAGCAGAGTTGGTGGATTGTAAAGAAATACCCAAGCGAGCACAAATGTGTTAACCCAAGAGTCAACTCCACTCACAAGCAAGCGACTCCCACTTTTGTAGTTTCAAAGATCTTACCTTTCGTAAAATCAGATTTGAATATAACAGCCAGTACCGTGCAAATATTAATGGAAGAACAATTGTTCGTGAAAATTAGCTATATGAAGGCTTGGAGAGCTTTGAGTAAGGCAGTGGAAAGGATTTACAGTGATTGGGTAGAATCCTATACTAGTCTAACTAAATATTTTGCTGGAATTGCTAAAACGAACCCAGGGAGCGTTGGGCATGTTACTATGGACGAATATGAAGTGTTCGATCGAGCTTTTTTGGCTTTTGGCCCTTGTATTGAAGGTTTTGTGCAATTTTCATCCCTTGCTTTGTATTGACGGCACACATTTGTACGGGTAATACAATGGGACATTACTTATGGCCACTACCATTGATGTGGATGACCATCTATACCCTTTAGCCTATACAATTGTAAAGTCGGAATCTTCTTGTCGTAGGGGTTGGTTTTTTGCTTGCATGCGCTAGTTCATTCGGTGTTAACAATCGACGAATTACTTTCATTTCCGACAGAATGAAAGGAATACTGAATGCATTGGAAACAAACTGGTGTTTGCCTCATAAGCACCGTTTTTGTGCTAGATATATTAAGGCCAATTTTCAAGCTCCTAATTTTAGAGAACAATGATTAACAGACCCTAACATGTGCTTTAGAGGAAGCCGAGTACAGCAAGATCCGAGAAGAAATAAAAACCATCAGTAGTAGGGTGCACAACTGGATAGGTAGAAGTTTTGGTGGGAAAGAGGAAAATTGGGCATTGTATACACATGATGGCAGTCGATTTTATATCATAATCACTAATACTTCCGAAAGTTTCAACGGTGTACTTAAAGGTGCTCGATCATTACTAATTAAATCTTTGGTTGAACACACCTTTTTTCGGTCGGTGGATTATTTTTGTCAAAGAAGAGAAGCAGCGGGAAAACTTACAACCCGTCTTACTCCAAAGTGGGAGGCAAATATTTCCAATAGAGCCAATGAAGAAAGGCGTACAAGGATAGTTCGCTTTAGTCAGGTTCAGTGTCAAGTTGTGCAATATTTCGGTGATGAATTCAAAGTAATAATCAATGGTAACACTTGTTCATGTACGTGCAACATACCACTACTAGAGCACTTACCTTATACGCATGTTATGACTGCTTGCTCGATAGTTTCAAATGGAGCTAATAGAGCTCATCATGACTTCGCTTAATCATGGTATACAGTTGAGAAATACTTAACCACTTACACACCCAAATTTCATCCCGTCTGCGATAAACGCTATTGGAGTTTAAGTGATAATCAGTTGGTCCTACCTCCTATAGCTAAAAGGCAACCAGGAGTCTACACTCTACTAGAATTAAAGGTACCATGGATGAAATGCAGACTCCTAAAGGAAAAGGTGTAGCAAATTCGGTGTTCTAGTTCAAAACAAAAATCGTTGCACTTCGACAGCTTAATATTTACATTTGATTTTGATTGTATTTGTTGATTGATGTAATTGAATATATTCGATGATAAATGTTTTTGTGATCAACATGCTAAATTTATAGTTGTATTATTTGTTGAACAATGTGCGTAATCAAATATTGTGTATATGGTGGTTAGATGCAAACAGATGCTGCAAATGCAGTAAAGAATTAACATAGCAACATATACCTAATACATAAATTTGAATCATACATAAATTTGAATAACAAATAGTACAAGATTTTACATAATAATTCATTCGGAACCTAAATAATACATAGATATAGTACCTAATAAATAGATATAGTTCACTTTTCCTCCAACGATCTACGGGGCCATGACCCTGAATACTTGTAGCCATAACATAACAATTCATTCCGTAATTCAAGATTCAACTTCTCTAAAAAAATGTACAACATTAAATAGCATGAGGTTGTATCTTGTGATCGTTATATGCACTATAGCGGTAAAAAAGACGTCCTACATTTCTCTGACTCATACGAACAACTACATCACATTCAGTTCCACAATAACAAACTACACACGAATGTTGCCTGCTTGAACTAGCAGGACTAGGATTTTGACGAGCAAGTACCTCTAAGAGTCTAGCATGAAGGATTGTCTCACCGGTTTTTCATGCACTACATCTACTCTTGATGTTCCAATCTAAATTCTGGGACAATTCATCAACTTATGCCTCAGAAACAAAATTTACTTCAAGGTTGATTCCACTATCCGTCACAATTCCACTTTATTGTTCAAATTCATCATAAATTTTCATTAGTGTTTCATCATCAATCTCCTAATTTTCCATTTTCAACTACAAAAATTGGTACACAACTTTCAGTTACAGAGAATGAAGAAAATTAAACAAAAACAAATACCTAATTATATAATAGATTCGAAGATGTGATACGTACCTTATATACTCCTTGTTGATCTACAACAAAGTCAAGTTTAATTCAAGTTAAATGGGAACTTGAAAGAAAATAGAAAATTAGGTTTCTGTTGAAGGAGTTTTAGTAAAGTGAAAGTGATGTGGGTAGGAGAAGGCATCACTTATAACAGAGCCAGAAATATGTGGTGGCATTTGAAATGTCGTACAAACGCGGCATTTTAAATGCCGCCTTCAATTTTCTTTTGAAAAAAGCAGAGTGATAGTTGAAATGCCTCACACGGGCGGCATTTCAAATGCCACCTTTGATTTTTTTTGAAAAAAAGCGACATTTGGAATGTCTCACATGAGGGGCATTTCAAATGCCGCCTTTAATTTTTTGTTGGAAAAAAACATAGTGGCATTTGAAATACCTCATAGGGGCGGCATTTCAAATGTCGCCTTCATTTTTTAAAAAAAATAGAGCGACATTTGAAATGCCTCACACGGGCGGCATTTGACATTTCAAATGCCGCTCTGTTAATTGCTTACTGCATAGCAGCAGCATCTATCTTCTCAAATTCAAGCTACACGTCAATCCAATCCAAACTCCATTCAAACCAACATTACATTACAATAGAAAGTAAATTCAAAAACAAACTACATTCCAAGCAAGACTACTTTACAATCCAAACTACATTCAAATCAAAACATCATCCCCATGGAAACTAAATTCAAATCCAAACAACATTCCAATCAAAATTACATTCTAAAGTAAAGTTAAGCAGCCTCATACCAATGTTTAAATTACATAATCCAAATTGTACCACAGAGTCTATCTTCTCAAAATTTTCACTTCACGAGGAGTTTTCCTTTCTTATTTCCTTGCCTTTAGAATTAATTCCTCCTCCTCAGGCGTACCTTCTTGGTTCTTATCTTCTTCTTTAATGTGATCTTCTTGAGTTTCTTGCCTGGGGGTTGAGAAGGATCAACCGGATACGTAAGTTGGGAAGTTAATTCACCGGAGGTTTCATCCTTGTCTTTCTTTTGCCTTTGATACCTTCTCTCAGGTTCGAGAGCCGGTAGGATAAATGCAACGTGCTCACAAGCGGTGGCACTATGGGAGAAGGGGGAGGAGGAGCGGTTGGTCTTGCCATCTTGTTCTTCATCAAACATGATCGCAAAATTTGTTTGAGGGAGTAGCATGTCACCTTACTTTTTTTCAGGAACTTCCTCCTCAAGCTCATCAACTATCTCTATCATACGGTACATACCATCCACCTATAATTAACATATACTACTATTGATTTTACAATTGACATAAACTACTAACTTTTTAGACATACTACATTTCGTTCAAGCGGAGCTCTCGGAGTGTATGAAGCAACATTTGCAATATAAGATGTCTCTTTTCTTCTTAAGACATACCGACACGTGATATTCCAATACCAACTATTATACTCCTCATCAGTCAATGTGAACTCCCGTTCATCTTCCATAGCAAGAAAGCAATTATTCCATAATTCTATCTTAATTTCATACTCATCTCCACCAATTGGAAGAGTTAATAGGAAGCAGGATAGAGTAAGTGATGGCGAAGACCAAACTTCCTCATTACTCTATTGAGAAGATGGTATGCAACATCATTGAAACAAAACACCATCAATCCTGCCATCCATAACTGCCTAGAATCAGTTCACAATGCCAGAAGTGCATCAAGGTCTCCCTCACCGTAAGAAGTCCATCTAACAACATTATAGTCCAGGGTATCGAACTCATTTCGGTAGAACGCCAAATTCTGTCTTGGAGACAATTTAGTATTTTTTGGTCCAATCCACCTGAAATTACATAAATTTATATAAAATGTACAAAATGCATAGGTTTATAGAACCGTATAATCAACACTAATTTACCTTGACCCATATGGTTTTGAGTTGTTATAGTTATACGACCAACCAGAAGATAATTCCAAAACATATAGTTGCAAGAGTATTATATGTTGTATTTCATTATGACATGTAGCAATTATGAACTACTCAAAAACTATGACCGTACCTGAAATAGAGTCAAACAAACACTGGCAGACCGTTATTGCACCAACGCCACTCTATTAAGCTCTGAATAAGTGGAAGCTAGCATCACACTGCCCCATGAATACTATCGACAAGAATAGAAGTTTGCTAACAAAGGAAGCCACTGAAGGGACACTCGAGTCTTCGATCTATCGCAAAAAAGACCTTGAGTGATGATGTGCAAAATAATAGTGCGCGCGATGCAGAGGAACATTGGGGAATGTCATCGACCAACTACTCCCTAAACCAGGTGGTCACTATCATCTCATTCCCCAATATTTCTCCTTTTGGAGGAGATATACCGAGAAAGGACTGACATAGATCCATATAATTCCTCGGGTAATCAAGTTTGAGAATGGCATCCCTATTTATCGGAAACCAAGCAACACGGCTACATCTTTTAAAGTGATGGTCATCTCACATACTATGAGATGAAATGTAGATGTCTCTAGTCTCCATCTATCGATCAAAGCCATAATAAGATCATAATCCAACTGTGTATCCTACCTTATGAATAAGGCCAAATCTGGCTCTGTCTAAAAGTTTCAAAACACTACGATAAGAGGACATGACTTGCTTTAGTGCTAAAGAATGGTCAGTGGTCCCTTCTGGCTCAACTGACTGTTGAAAATTAAAACAAAATTGTATTAGTACTCACATTTACTAATATATTATCATATTGCAAGATAAAGTAAATCTAGCTCCATCAATACGTTATTGCTTGTGCGGTCTTATTCTTGTAAGTAAAGAACGCTTTCACTAACCGATCTGGTTCCGTTTTTTGTATCCTACCATAAAAACAAAACCAAATCAAACCTATGACCTCAACCTGTTATATATACAATCAAAACCCTATCAAAAAATGTCATAATTGCATAAACTACTTCATTTAACTCTACATACAAAGATTTCTTTCTAAAATCTAACTTTTCTCTAAACCCTAAAAATCAAAATTTCAAAATATGTCATATAAAATGAAGAATACAAACATATAGGGGGGCCTTGAGATGATGAGTAAGCCATTCTTCAATTTATTGGCTAATTAATTAATCAAGATTTTGAGTGAAAATTGAGTTTTGGGCATAAAAGGATTTTTGGGTTCGAATGGAGTTGAGGTGAGAATGAGAGGAGAAAGAGTAGGGGCTGGCTGTTATCAGATACAAAACATTTGGGAGGGCATTTGAAATGCCACATGCTGGCGGCATCTCAAATGCCGTAGCCTTTTTTTTAAATGTACCGGTGGCATTTCAAATGCTGCCAGTACACGTGGCGGCTGATGTGGCACAAAGTGGCCTATTTTTGTAATAAGTTTTAAAACTGGTCTAAAATTGAAATTAGTTTTTAAAATTGGCCTAAATTAAAAAAATTCCTATTTAATACTCAAAAGCAATGTCCTGATACACTCAAAAGTATTCATGAAATTAGAATCTGCCATTTATTTTCATTGTCTTTATTTAATGTTTTCAGTATAGATATATTATAGTTTTTAATATTGTAGGAAACAATGTCAAAAGCCATAAAAGCACCAATCCATTCAATTGCGCAATCATCCTCTACACAACCCGATAAAGTTAAAGAAAACGCATATGGTGCTCTTATTTCAAAAAATCTTAGAAAATTAGGTAGTCGAATTGGTAAATTAATACAAATTCATATGACGGTCTCATATGAAAGTTGAAATAAAGTACCCTAAAAATACATGGATGAATCTTGACTGAATTGCTATTAAGCTAAAATTGATTTATACCAAATTGAATTTTCTCCATAAATATATTTTTCCATATTGCTTCTTTTTAAGTAAATAACTCTTCATTTTTATAGACATTTCTTGAACTAGAGTCATATGCAAAGGACTTTTTTAAAAAAATGTTTGAGTCATTTAGGAGACACAAGGGTGAATTTTGAACAAACTATTATTACAAATTCAATAGTTGCAAAGATAAGTTGAAATATTGTCCACCAATAGTTAGCAAAGAAGATTGGGATGAGTTCTTGAAAACCAATGCAAAACCTAGTGCAAGCAAAAGAAGGGATCTACGAAAAATACATATCACTATACAACCATGGTCACCTTACTAGACGTACAAGTCACACTGTAATAGAACATGAAATGGTAAGTTATAATTAACAAAATCACCATGATTACGTTTGTTTGTAGAGTGGTATTTGTGGAGTCATTTAGTACCATAATTTTGATCCTATTAATGGCTTGGGAGCCAAATTAAAGAAACTTAGACAAAGGTGACCTCTGATCACATTGCAATAGGGTTAGGTCTTAACCATTCTTGGTCTACGTCATGGTCGCTAAAGCACTAGAAGGTACTTGATTCTCTAACTTATTTGAACCAATGTCATTTTTTTATCTATTTTCAATTGCTTCCACTTTATATGTGTTGACTAGTTTTTTTAGCCCACCTAGAAAAGATATGAGTGCATTATGAAAAAAACAAAGATTATTTACTAATCACTAATCTTAAAAATGAAGAAAATGTGGAGTTTAATACAAAGCTGAAAGGTAAATAACACAAAATGTAAAGTGGTTCAACAAAGCTGCCTCGGGTATAGCAAAAGATAGCAGCATCGTAAACCGGGAATACAGAAATCTTCGGTAAATCAATGCTGTTGTATAGGAGTTTCACCCCATTACAAACCATACTAAGATTGGCGGAACTGCAGATTCATTATAGAGATCAACCGAAGTGGAGTTATGGGATACTCCAAAATCAAGAAGAACACGAATGTGAAGAGACAAGACGGATTTCAGAACAAATGGGAGAGTTCCAAAATTCAAAGGAAACCGAGTCAAAAGGAAGAAATTCAAGTTCGAACGAAAGTGATTCTGTAATCAAATTTACTACATATGCTAAGTTTTGCCTAAAACTAGAGCTCTGATACCAACTGTAACATCCTGGAATTTTCAACCATTCGCATCCAAACAGGTTGGACTTGAATTGCTCAAAATATCATATTGTTAATTTAAATTTGGAAAAACTCAGCATATACAGTAAATAAATAATCATAGAATCACAGACACAGAGTAATATAACAATAAGCAGCAGAAACAAAAGAATAGTAGTTCATGAAGCTACTATATATATAACAGAGTTAAATAAGATACAACAGAGGTCTCGAATACATAGATGTCTCAATACAATAGTCAAATACAAAATCTGAATACATCACTGGAATTAACTGAATAACTGAAAGCAGAATCGATAGATGGAACTCTAAGCAAAGCTCCAACTCCAAAGGTGAGTCTCGAATACTGGTACACTCAGTCTGACCCGAGCGTAAAGCAAAACACAAAACACTCGAGTCAGGATTAACATTCTTATATTAATAAATCCCATTCAAGTGAAATATCAACTGAAATACAGTAACTTAAAGGATGTTTTGGATAACCATCCTCTAAGGATCCGTTAAACTATCTACTATGTAGTAATATACGCTATTATAATAATTTCTAAAGTAAAATAAACTATTTAAAAATAGGCTTTACATTTTCCACCTTAACACATTTTATAGTGCCAATAGTCTATACAGTACCGTAATACCCCTAAACTGGAGCAACCAGAGGATGCTCCATAGGTACGACACAAATCAAACTCATAAAAGGCATGCTAGGGTAGGTGACACAGCACAACTAGGCAATGCCAGGGTAGATATACCAATTACACTTCCGGGCTGGTGGTAATGCAGAGCCGCAGCAACCGCCCACCTCGAGCCACACTCCCGAATCAAGGGTGTGCACCAAATCAATCACAAAGTAATAGAATGGCATACGATGGAGTATGTCCGATAAGAGGAGCCACCTCATTAGCCCGTCAATTGCTCATGTTTTAGCCACCTTATGCCAACTCACGGGAGTCGGGTCCACGTATATACCTCATATAGGATCGTCGCCACCATCCTACTTCATTTTGGAATCTCCACCGCATACACAGTTGTTAAAGTGGTTTTCGGTATTGGCAGAGAGTATGACAATATCCGATCCCGGTCTCTTTAACAACCAATCGTTATTATAACACCGCGGTCATTTCAAAAATAGTTTATACTTCAACACCAAAATATAATTTCCATTTCAAAATCCAAATCAATACAACATCATTTCCATTTCAAATATATTCACTTCCAAAATCATAGTACTTTCAAAATTATAACACTTTCGAAACCAAACACTTAAAATTACAACATTTGGAAAACCATAACACTTCCTTTAAACCGTTTAGATATTAATAATAGTATATATAATAAAATAGTTTATATATAAAAATAGTTATAAGTTAAAATAGTTTGTATTAAAATAATTAGTATATCAAAATAATTTATATTAAAAATAGTTTATATTAAAAATAATATATATAGTAAAATATGTAAATAGTTCTAAATATAATTTAAAAATACTTTATATAATAAAATAGCTTCCTCGAATTTCACAAATCGATTTCAAATCAACTTAAATCCCAAATTTCAAATTTAATTCAATCTTAATTCACCAATTCCAATTCAATTCAGTTTCTCAATAAACCATTTCAAATTATATCGATTTCAATTGCCAATTTGACCCACAAAATATACCATTCCAATTTTCAATATATTTCAAAGGTTTAAATATTCAACATTTCAAAACTAAATTCGATAATTTCAAATATATATATCAAATCCACTTTACTATTATTTAGTTTTGAAATATTTACTTAATCATTTCGGTATCATTTAAATACAACATCAATTTACAGTTTTAAATAAACAAAATACCCCATTTCAATTTATGTAAATTTGAAATATTCATTTAAGTCACTTTTAATCAAATTCAAGTTATAAAATCATATCTTTAAAATTTTCAAATTTAATAAATTTCAAATCAAACTTATTTAAGTAAAATTCTTAAATAAATATAATTTCAAATCAATTTCAAATTTATCTTTCCAACCTGAATCGTTATAAACTCTATATTTTAAAATATATATATTAAATAAATACTTAAACATATTATGTATCAACTTTATTAAATCAACTTTAATAAATCTTTAAAATCAATATTTATTAAAACCATATATTTCTTTTCAAAACCATAGAAATCATTTTCAAAACCATAGATATATAGACCAACGGTGTCTGTATATAATTCTCTACCCTATGGTCAAGTGATACGGATATTTATCATTTCAATCTGTAATTTAAATATATACGGGTATATATCTTTTCAAGTCGCAATCCCAAATTCAATTCAATGAAAATCGCTTGGGTTTATCATTTCAACCCATAATGATTTTCTCCTATTCTACAGATCGTTCGGGTATGTATCATTTCAACCCATAGCAGAGTGGTAACAGATATGATAATAATATAACAAGCATATATCCACTGTTTTAAATCTCGGCTATCTCGGCCGATATCTCGGCCGAGATCTCGGTTGAAGGCTTGGGCGAAACGAAACATGAGATATCGGTTGATATCTCGTTTCGATTATATCGGCCGAAATTTACATATATCGCCCGATATTTGGAGCGAAACGATATTCCGAGATATCCTCGATATATTGTTTTTTTCAAAAAAAAAATAGGTCCATCTCAATCTATCATATAAAAAATGAACAAAGTCCTTTTCTTTTTTATTCAATTTCTCAAAAAATCACGTTCCTCGTCAAAATATCGAACTCCGTCTTCTCCAAAGAAAAAAATCGAACTCCCTCTTTTAAAAAAAATCGAAATCCCTCTTCTAACATCCAACAGTTCGCGGTTGCTTCCAATTTTCGACTACTCGATCTCGCTTTTAACAATCTGCAGCTTCATTTTCGACCAATCTCTCTACTCTCTACATGTATGTAAATTAGGGTTGTTTCTATTTTAATGAAATTCAATTTTTTAGAAAATTGAATATACAGTATAATTTAGAGTAGATTTGCAAGTGGATTTAGTTTGTTATTCTTATTGCATAACCTTCTGCAAGTAGATTTGCATTGCCCGAAACCCTTCGATTCCTTATATCTCTTATATGAATTTGTTTTTATTTGCATCAGTACCTGATATTGTTATTATGTTATTCTTACTGCATATATGTAATTGTATAGAACCCGGTTTTTCAGTTAATTTGTCGACTTTCATCTACTTATATGTAATTGCTAAAACTGATGATGTTTTGTAACTTTTGTTGAACAATTTCATATAGTTGATATATAATTGCATTAATTTTTTCAGTTAAAATAGTGGAGATTAGTTACAGTAATCCAGTAAATGTTAAATAAACCGATACCATGCATTTTTTGCTATAAATTATGTGATGTGTTATACTCCGATATGATCCCGAGATGAACTTTAGGTCCGAGATGTAAATCCGATATTGGCGCCCGAGATGCACTCGTCTCGTCCGAGATCTCCCCCGATACGATACCGAGTCACTAAAATCGCCGAGACGAAACATGTCCGATATCCGAGATTTAAAACCTTGCATATATCATCAATATAAATAACAGATAATGGTGTCAAATGTCATAGGTGAACAGATACATATAACAGCATATATATATATATATATTGCAATGTAAATAACTAACAACAGCATATTTCAATTGTCGTTTCAATTGAAATCAAATTTAATAAATATAAGAACGTTAATCGTGATTGCTCACCTTTCGAGGCTAGAGAGAACAGGAGATGACACGGATACGAACACAGATACAGACACTAAAATTGAGTTACGAATCCAAGCACGAATTCCAAAGCAAAGCTAGGTTGGCACGAATCGACGAACAAAGCTGATAAATCAGAATCGATGAAATACTTAGAACCAGCTTGATAGAAACAGAATATATATATATATTTTCCATGAAATCAAAAATTTAATTTAAAACAAATATTAAAATAACATATATATAATTAAAATCATTGTTTTAATTAAGCACATATATAAAATCAACATGTATACGATATATATATTTAACGTTAATATTTATATAGACATAAATCACAGGATGTCCTTACATATATATAAACTATTATATAGATCCAATGTATAACTTTATATACATATTTAAAATAATGCATATACCACAGAAATCAAAATTTATAAAATCAGAAACATATTATATTCACGTGTATACTTTCATACATAACATATTATACTTTAAGATCTATATATATCATTCTCCAGTAATTAATATAAAAGTGTAAACTCATAGTTAAAATAGTATATATATAAAATACTTGTTTACAAGATATTTACAAATCAACTTGTATATACTGATACTCATATAAACCTTATGTTCCCAAAAGCTAGACAAACATGAAAAACTCAGCTTCAACATATATTTATATAACATGAAACTTTGATACAGACTGACAATGTATTATAATTTAAATTCAATAATATAAAATCCATATAAACTCACGTACATTAAAATCAAACATAAACATATGATTTAGACAGATAAACTTAGATAGCATAAAATAATATTTCCATAACATATATATGAATATAAACAGCCACTATGTAATATAATTTAGAAAATATTCATGCCAAGACATACTTATATGTGAAAATAAAATGTAAGAGCATAGAAAATATACACACCATTTAAAAATTTGTATATACTGTAACATATAAAGAGCAAGTATCTCAAATTTCAACTTATCTATTATTCTATATACATACATTTAAAGAAAAATCAGAAAACGTGTATAACTTACTCAAACTATACAAACCTACTCCAAATCAAAAATTCCCAGACTCATATTTTCAAACAGTTGAAACTCTCAATAAATAAACTCTAAAACAATGGAACCAAATTGTAATAACATATATATATGTTTCATATACACAAACGGCTTATAATATATATATATATATATATCAAAATATCCTTTATATAAACTTATATATTATACGCAACTCATAACAACTTATATAACAGATTTTATCTTATAATAACCACATATATATTCATACCCATTTATATACATACTGAGGTAAACACTTTAAACATAGAATAGAGCTACAGCGAACATAGTACTAGCTATCATTTCGCGAAAATTCAAAATACACCCATATACATACATATATATATATACGTACTACATAAGATATAATTATATCAAGTTATCAAAATATCTTCATATATTCTATAATTTATAAATAACCACTGCACTTGGACTCGTTTTCAAACAAAATGAAAACAATTTACAAACAAACAAAACAGACTTATAATATAAACTATATATATATATATAAATTAATGCACCTACCTAAAGCGAGAGAAAGGCCAGACAAAACGGAACTGCTGAAATCAGGGGAATCGGCTACACGTAGGTGATGGAGTTGGTGCACTCGGCTTTGTAAGGAGGCATGGGGGTCAGATGCTGCTAGTGGTAACGTGGAGATGGGTGGGTGGATCTGGGTCGGTTGCTGATGCGGGTTTGGCGACTCGCATGGCGGCTTCGGCCATAGCTTCAGGAAGAGGGTGGCTGTCGGTTGGTGGGGATTGCTCGGTCTCGGCTGTGAGGTGGGAAAACGTGGGAAGAAGGAAGATAATTGGGATGGTCGGGAGATGGAAGTGGGCGAGGCCAAGTGGAAAAAAAAGGACGAGAGGGGAAGGGGAGAGTGGACGGCTTTGCAAAGAAGGAATGCATGTGGTTTTGATTAAACAAAAAATGAAGATGAATAGTTTCTAAATCTTAGAACCAAAATATGGAACAACATGCTGATGTGTTTTGAAAAACATGACAGGAGAAGCATGCATGAGCTCTGCATATTTATATCAATGCTTGCTTCTATTTTTCACAATGATAAATATGCAAACTGGAAGGAACGAAGGCTTTGATATTCTTTTTTTCAAGTGACAGACGAAAAGCAAAAGAAAAAAAAGGATTGAAAGCAGCAATCAGTGATAAATGGATCTAGGGAATAGAAATCATCACGTAAGTTGAATTAGGAGAAATAAATGTTAATGACTATTGGTTATCACGGGTGGCCAGTTGAGAGGTCACTAGAAACCAAAAGGCATGAAACGGGTACCGATACGGTTCCTTGTTTACCGATTTCGCTATGTATCGGCCATCGAAACACACAAACGAATATACTGTGGGGATCAGCACGATGAGACGATCAAAATGGTATACAAATATCAGTGGTACGACCATCCTATCAAAAGTCGATAATTGGTACCGGAAATGCTGCTAATATGCCAGAAATAAGATAAACGGAGCAATAGCGATGCAAATTTAGGAAAACAAAAGATGACATCTCACTCAGAAGATGATTTACAAATTTATTGTAGAAAAATATTCAGGTTTGGAAAACATTTTATTATCATCAATTTTTAACTGATTTGAATTTAAATAAAATTACACAACAAAAATAAACTTCATATTATCATATGAAAATTTACCAATTGCAATGTTTAAGAAGACGCATTCCAAATATCAAATTTTTATTTCAAAATTCTATTGTTTAAAATTTCACAAAAATTCAATTAAATATATTAATAAAACAAATAAATTATTAAAAATTTACGGGTCGTTACACTTACTATATATTTCTCTTACAACCACAGGGAATTATAAGAAAAGGGGAGGGACTTAAGACTAAGAAAGCTACATAATCTTAAGGACTTATGTGGTAATAAGAGCGATGAATTATGCGCAGTAGTTAGGATTCTTGAATGTTTCGATCAGAGCTCAACCCCTTTGAAGCTGCAAAGTAGGAGTTGTTTATAGTGACTAAAGTGTATGGTAGACAGTTGAGAATGCACTGTAGAGATGGTGGAAAATGTACTTGACTATTGATTTGACTGTAGAGGTTGATGGTGAATAGTTGTAAAGTGTGCCAGAAGATAGGTGGTGGATGAGAAAGTACTCATTATCTCTCTGTACCAGGTATGAGCTTGCATTAAATGCACATTTAATGTTGATGGTAAGCCATATCAGTTCAACTGCCCAACCACAGTGCTTCGAATGGATGGATGGACAGCTTGTCATTCACTTGAGTGCCCACATGGCCTGGCTTTCGGCGACATTGAAGATGAAAGTCTGTGTAGATCAAGTAATATAAATATTTATCCAAGTGTTTAACTTGTTCAAAAATAGTAATAAAAAAGTAAAGCAACAAAGTAAATATCACTAGAGGTTTTATATTGGTTTGAACTTCCGTTCTACTCTATTCCTAGACTCCTTCTAGAATTAACTAATGATACCCTCACTCAACCCGGAGGAATAGGTATTACAACCACCTGAGCTACTAAACAGAACTTCGTGCCTGATAAACTCCAAAAACACTTCGTCTACAAAATAAGTAGAATTGTTTATGACTTCTTATGCTCTTGTATAGCATGGATTAGCCAATGAGTACAACATTCCTATAATCTTCTTCTTATGGTATAATGTGTGCTTGTAAAGAAAGGTAACAATTTGATCGGAAGAAAATATTCTAGAACGAATGTGTGATCAAAAACTTAATGCAATATAGTGAATTGAATGCTTGAGAGTAATCCAAGATTGAGATAGAAAGAATTGTAAATCGGTGAATTAAAATTTTGAATTGGATTGCTTTATATAGATAACCATTAGTTGCAACTGTTAGATGAACAATTGCAACCATTTACAAAGAGGAATAACTCAAGAGCATCTCTTTAGAAAAATTGAAAAATATGATGGTTATGACCGTTCAATCGACTGAAGGAATTGAACCGGTCAACCGAATTAAAATAGAAAGGGATGTTTCAAAACAGAAAGTAAATAGTTAAAAAATAGGCAGTTCCAGTCGATTGAAATATTCAATTCACTCGAATGAAAACATGTTTAGTCGACTATCTTGTGTTTTCAGTCGTCTGAAAATGTCAGACTGTTTTGTGTTTAATTTCTTTGGGTCAGTCAACTGACAAGACTGTTTAGTCGGCTGACTGATATAAATTTTGACTTATTTGATTTTTGAAAATAATTTGTGATTGTGTGTGCTTGTATATACCACTAGAAGGGATTTTTAACAATTTGTATAACTCTAGACTAAGACGCCATGACTAGTATTACATTGGTTGTGTCATCCTGATCTTCTTTTTGTCGAGTACGTCTCCTTGTATGATTGATCATTTCCTTGCAAGTGGTTAGTATACATAATATAATATTGTATAGTTGTCATTATAAAAATACCAAAATATGAGGTTCAAACGTTCTCCTCCCTTTTGATGATGAAAACTATACATTTTAAAGTAATCGGTAATAGATTGTCCCCCCTAAGTCTATCCTCCCCTATCGAAATGACCATAGTTATTCTCCCCTTTTGTCATCGACGAAAAGAAAATGGAAATTAGTAGGAGCTTAAAGATGTGAACATTTTTAGAGACAACGAACGATCACAATGCAGATATGACAAAACATTTCATAATAGAAAACAAATGTCACAATGACTATTACATAAAACAACGAAGACAATAAATTGTCACGTATAATGACAAAAAACTGTCACGGTCACAATTACATAACATCAACATAAATTGTCACGAATCAACATACGGTTGAAGTTTCTTAGAAATAAAATGAAAAGAGGACGCATGAGTGATAAAGGATGAAAGAAAATACCATCTTACCAAGCCTCAGTAGTCATGACTTCCGCTTGTTTCTTCATGTTCAACCGAATCTTCTCCTTCTTTGTCTTTAGATGATGTCCAAGTTAAATTCTCAGAATTTTGAGGAATTTCTTTAGAGGGTGTATATGCAGATGAGGATGAGGCACATGAAATTTTATCCCAAATTTTGTTCAAGGATCCTTTAGCTTGATCAAGCTTGTTATCCATCTTAGTGACAGTGTGCTAAACTCCGGAAAGACGTCGATTAAGCTTACTCTGATTGTAGGAGAGAGTGACATAGGCCCGACATGCTTGAAGTTTCAAAGATATTTCTTCCATGTCTTCCTCATCATGTTGAGGTTAAGGAGGTTGAGGACCTTGAGAGGAGGAAGCAACAGTAGGATTGGCAGGTTGAGGATGACCGACTTCTCTATTTGCTTTCCATTGATCGAAGGATATAATGTTGTGGTGTTCGACTCTTTGTGGAAGTTTCATGAGACTAAGAGTTTTGGAGTCTAAAAACTAATTGTAGTAAACTCGGAATTTAGAAGAGGTGCTTGAAAGCTCATGAAGATATGCATGATTTATTCTTCATAATAGATCGTTTTGGCTTTACGATTATTAAATGTTTCAAACTCATCCATTATTACCTTTACTCAATTAACATTTTGACAACCATATATTGCATAAAGAGCTTGAAAGTTGTGTTTATAAACCACTTCATAGCTACCAATCCGTGGTTGTATAGAATAAGTAAGCGCTCTATGCAAAATTCTAGCTTTTGGACGCAAGATTTTTCTTTCAACACTTCTAAGTTATCAGCTAAAAACAGATGGCTAATTTCACCATAATTGTTCAAATCTACTTCAATGTCATCTAAGTCTTCTCCTTCGGTAGGGCAATTTAAAATAGATCCTAATTTTTCTATAGCTAGATAAATTTTGACAACACAAAAAAGATTCCATATACAATTTTTTCTAATGTGTGGATTCATGAAGTCTAAGTTCAAGTTAGCATAAAACAACTTTACCAATAATGGGTAGATCTTGATATTCTTGGCTTCAAAGTTGATGAAATGGTCAATGTGGTTTGCTTCAGTGAATTCTCGAATAGCATAGCCTCCAAAATCTCTAAACCAGGTGAATGAACCTTCGAAAATCCTCATGTTACTCATGTTATTGAACCTTTGGGTAGCAGCATCATTATATAGCTCGCCTTTGATTTGAGATTCAGACGGTCCATTGGTTGTAGATGATTCTATTGAACGTTTTGGAGGCATTGTAATTGAGTGTTGAGGAAGAAATTTTTGATTCTGTTTATCTCTTTGGAGTAGGAGATAAAAGAATAAAGTCAGAAAATGTGAGGGATTGAATAGAGGTAAGGGTTTTGAATGGGTAGTTGTCTCAAAAGATGTGAAGTTGAATGGGTTTATATTTTTTAAAAACTGAAAAATACTCAATCAGTCGACTGGGAGGACAATTCACTCGATTGAAAACTGCTCTAGAAATAAAATTTTCTTCCAGATCAGTCGACTGAATAGTCATTTAATCGACTAACTAAGGTTGTATATTTGGGAACTAAATTTGCTTGTCTACAGAGTCGAGTGAAATAAAAATTCAGACGACTGAATCTAAAAATATTTGTTTCTATTTTTATTCGACCAGTCGACTAAATATTGAAGTAAGTCGACTGACCAAAATGTCAAGTTCAGGGTAAAAAGAATTTTCTTTACAGAGTAGACTGAATTTGTGTTATATTATATTTTTTTCTTCTCATTTAATCGACCGAACTATGGCATTCAGTCAACTGAACCTGCTGACTGTTTAAAAATTTCATACTTTTATTAAAATTTTATTTTAGACTTTCGAATATATTTGTTTATGATATATTTTATCTATTTCAATAGAAAAAAATACAAGCTTTATTTAGATATTAAAACAATAATCAACCTTATATATATATATACTTGAATTTTTTTTATTTTTACTCGGCTCGGTTTCTTCGTTGGGAAGGTGTTTCCATATGCTAGGTTCAATCTTCGTTTGCTCATTCAATATTACATAGAAATCGCTATGCACTGGATCGATGATGGCCAAATATATAGATACATAATTGAAGCACAGTAATCATAGTAGCAGCAATATAAATATAATAGCAATGGGAATAAATAGTAAAGTAAAGCAAGAAGTAATCATACCGGAGTATTTATACTAGTTCGGACGTCTCGTCCTACATCTAGTCTCTAACTCCTTCTGGGATTAACTAACAAACACCCTCACTTTTCCCAGAGGAGTAGGCACCTGAGCAGTAGAATAGGATTTTAGTACACTTGCCCGAGCAGCCGAACGGGACTTCAATATTTTCTTTTACAAAGAAATAATTTGACTATATACTATGTCTTCAATACACTGAGTAGTCAAACTAGCGTACAACTTCTATAACCTTTAAAAATAACGCAGAATGAGTGTGCAGAGGTTAGGAACTGGATTAAGACCAGACTCAAATATTATGGAGTAAAAGATCGCTGGTCTAAGTTTACTTTTGGAATTAGTATGGAGTTTAGAGCACTTGAAGCAATATGAAAATGATTTAGGAAAATAGAATTGTATTTTTTCTTTTGGAATGCTAGGAGGCTTATATAGGAGCGATAAGATGTCATTGAACAAGAGCAACCCTTCAGAAATTCAGTTCGGAAGAAATGCATCCACTGGAACTTCGCAGCACTTGGAAAAGGAGCTTGAATTATCACCTTTACCATTCATTTTTATAATGGTTATTTATAACCGTTAGTAAGCAACCAATCAATATTAGGTGTGGCCTACTAGTAGGGGTGTATGTGTTTCTCTTGGATGGTCTGGGTTCGAGTCACATCTCTGCCTTTTTTTTCAATATAACTTTCTATTATCGGTTATCAAAACTCTGGTGCACAAATATTTCAAAAAGGCGGCATTAGTATATGTGGTAAGAGCGTTGCACTCCTTTTTGATGTCAGCCGTTCGAGTCCCACCTTAGTCCTATTTTTCCCACATTTTAAATTATTCCCTGCATATATAGCACTGGCGATTGCCTTTGAATAAAAAGTGGTTATAGCCTGGTTGGTTAAGGGGTTGTTCTATCTTCGGCACGTGGGTTCGATTCCTGCCTTGCTTTTTTTCAACAATTTAATTTCACTTTTTATAGAAAAATAAAAGGTGCTAACCAAACATTAATGGATTTGATTATAGTGTGGTTGGTTAAATAATGGTTGTCTGAGTAGTGTGTGTAATGTTCAAATCCCACCATCATCATTATTTTTCGCATTCTTCGATATAACATGTATAAACTTTCTCATCCATCGTATAGCTACATAATCTAAAATTACTCAATAAACATATTAGTAATGTTGTCGTATGGTTGTTATCATCAAAAAACCGTAGAAATTGTTCTTTCATTCTCTCCTTTTTTGATGATGACAACCACACAACTAAAATATAAAATAATATGACTCCCCCTAAAGACATGTTATATTTTAGTCTACATGCATTTTCAATATATTCATAGGTTTCTCTCTCTTGTTGTCATCGGCAAAAGGAGATAAAAACATAAGTAGATATAGATTAAATAGCTCCTCCTAAATTATATACTTCCCCTAAAGTAAAGCTTTCTATTTCAGAAAAAAAACATAGCCAAATAAAAATATTTAAATTAAAGTGCAAATTGACCACTTGTTGGATAATGTATTTTCTATTTAAGCGCAAGTATACTCATATAAAAATATAGGGTTCACATTTTTGGAAACCATATCCAAGTGGATGTGGCCGATCCCTTATAGATATAATTTTCATTATTTATAATCGCGTCAAAATAATCGATAATATATATTTGTTTATCATTTTTGCTCAAATTAGTGGGAACCCATATTTTAAAATCACATGTCATTAAATTAGTACTTTTTTATTTCTACGCATAGTACTAAAATGACGAGAAGTAGATTTAAAGCTATTTCTATTTTTAGCAATAGCATTAAATTTTCTATCATATAAAAATGCATATCTAGTACTATTATTATCATCTGTTTTACTATATACTATTTCACTTTTATCATGTGAAGGTCTAAAACTAGGTAAAATCATATTTAAATCAGTTTTGACCTTTATTTAATTTTCCGACTTCATTTTTAAGTTTTTTTTTCAAATTTAGCTTTAAAGTCACAATTATTATTTTCAAAAGAAATATTACAATTTTTCAATACCAGTTTCTTTATTTAATTCAGAATTCTCTTTTTTTAACATACATTTCTCATTTTCAAGAAGAAAAATTCGAGATTCTGAATCACCTAAAGATGATTGTAATAAATCATTTTGTCTTTTCAAATCCAAAATTTCTTTTGAAAGATTTTCTTTCTCTTTTTCAAACATAGTATTTTCTTCATCTAGAAAATCTTTAAGAGTCCCAAAATTATATTTCAAAACACCATGTTGATTTTCTAAACTAATTTCTCATTTTTCACTTTCACATTTTCAAGGTTGATAGATTTCATCTTTTCTAAAATAATTAAATTAAACTTTGAGATTTTATTGCTTATACTAACTAATTCATTATTATCTTCTACTAAATTTGTAAATCAGAAAGTACCTTTTTATAGTCCTCATTATCGTAGTTTTGGTAGTATCGGGCATTTTGCTTGTTGTATTTCGACTAGATCTTTTTATGGCGATTATTGTATGATGTTTTGACGGTCGATAAAATTTCAGGCTTTAACACCACTTGTTAATCATGTAGCATCAATCAATATTACCTAGAAATCGTTATGCACTAGATCGATGATGGCCAAATATATAGACAAAGAATTGAAGCATAGTATTTATAGCAGCAACAATATAAATATAATAGCAACAGGAATAAATAGTAAAGTAAAGCAAGAAGCAATCGCACCAAAGTTTTTATACTGGTTCGGACCTCTCATCCTACATCCAGTCCTAGACTTCTTCTGGAATTAACTAATAAACAACCTCACTTCGCCCGGAGGAATATGCATTTGAGCAACAAAACAAGATTTCAGTATTGCACGAGCAGCCGAACGAGACTTCATATTTTCTTTTACAAAGAAGTAACTTGACTATACAGTAGTCGAACTAGAGTACAACTTCTATAACCTTTAAAAATGATGCAGAATGAGTGTGCGGAGGTTAGGAGGTGGATTAAAATTGGACTCAAATATTGTGGAGTGAAAGAGCGTTGGTCTAAGTTTGCTTTTGGAATTAATATGGAGTTTAGAGCATTTAAAGCGGTATGATAATGAATTGGGAGAATAGAATTGTATTTATTCTTTTGGAATGGTGGGAGGTTTATATAGAAGTGATAAGATGCCACTGAATAAGAGCAACCCGTCAGCAATTCAGTTCGGAAGAGATGCATCCATTGGAACTTTGCAACACATGAAAAAGAGCTTGAATGGTCACCTGTACCATTCGTTTTTATAATAATTATTTATAACCGTTAGTAAGCAACCAATCAATAGCAGGCGTGGCCTACTAATAGGGGAGCATGCATTTCTTTTGGATGGCCTGGGTTCGAGTCCCACCTTCGCCTCATTTTTTTAATATAACATTTTATTATTGGTGATCAAAACTCTTGTGCACAAACATTTCAAAAAGGTGGCTGAGGTACATATGGTAAGAGCATTGCACTCCTTCTTGATGACAGCAGTTCAAGTCCAGCCTTAGGCCTATTTTTCTTTTCCACATTTTAAATTCTTCCCTACATATATAGCACTGGCGATTGCCTTTGAATCAAAAGTGGTTATAGCCTGGTTGGTTAAGGGGCTGTTTTATCTTCAACACATGAGTTTAATGTCGGCCTTGCTTATTTTTTTCAATAATTTAATGTCACTTTCTCTAGAATAATAAAAGGTGCTAACCAAACATTAATGAATATGATTGTAGTATGGTTGATTAAATAATGGTTGTTTGAGTAGTGTGTCTAACTTTCAAATCCCACAATCATCATTTTTTTCGCATTCTTCGATATAACCTATATAAACTTTCTCATTCATCGTATAGCTACATAATCTAAATTTACTCAATAAACATATAGTAGCATTGTCATATGGTTCTTATCATCAAAACACATTAGATATGGTTCTTTTAGAAGAGACTTGGAACCTTGTTAAGGACTATGTGTGGAAGACGAGTAAATGACCGGGCATGAGGCATCTTGGGGGAGGTCTGATGACGGTTGGAGTTGGCTGTACTAAAACCATGCTTAAAGATAGGCTTTACCAAGGCCATTACTATGTAATGTGTTACCTGTTGGGGTAGGCTTGAATAAGAGCTGGCCGTCAGCTAATGTGATGCCAAGCTAATTGTGTTGGTTTTTAGCTGTTGTTGGAAGTTCGATATAGGGAAGTCGGTCGGGTCCGAGCCAAAACTGGTCCAGATCTTGTGTGAGTGTGATAATTGCTTCGAGATAAAATGTTTGGGCCTTATCTTGGCACCTTACTGAGTAAAAAGATTGGTTTGAGATCATGGGCTTGGGCCGGCCTTTTCAGGCCAGTGATAGATCAATTGGGTTGGCTTTGATTGAGCCAGATTGCCTTTAATTACCTTGCTAGCTACTTGCAAAAATATGAGCAACGTTTTTCTTTCCAAGTCTGTATGCACTTGCGGGTATGGGCTTAAGGGAAAATCATATAAATATTGCCAATTGTCGACTCTGCAACGTATTTAATGCAATTTCCAAATGGCTTTGTACAATTACCTATGACGGTTCATTTTTTCAAACGTGGCAGAGACGTGTCAGGTCTCCCCATGTGCATGACTTGACTTAATTCCTTTCTCTCTTAAACAGTTGCGATTCTTTTTCTCTTTTGAATTTAATGCATGTGATTAAAGCGTGAGTATATAAATATATCTTCTTCTTCTTCGCTAAGCCCACAAAATTGCTCATCATGAAAATCTTTTAAAGCTTGTGAATCATTCATAATTCTTTACTGATAAAAAACTGTTAGCTTCTCATCTATTTCTTTCCAAACTCTTTTGCATGGATGACTCTTTATCAAAATAGTCGGGATTTTAAGGGAGGAGAAAGCCCTTTAGTGCTTGTACTACTGTTTTTTATTGCAGTTCAAACCATTGGTTGGAAAATTCTGCTTTGGGACGGATTACGCCTTGCCCTTGTCTTGGACCCCCGCCTGCCGGCCAAGGTCCTAGTTGTGGTGGTCGGATGTCTATCTTGGACTAATGATCCAGGTGAAGCTAAGGCGCTTCATTGCTTTGAGGCTGTGACACTCTTGGCCTCAAGTTAGTGTGGATGCTTCGGCGCCTCTTTGGAAGGATTAGGGGCAGCAGCCAATGCTTCTTTTCCATGACCGAAACTTTGGTCTGCTCCTTGATGAGGTTGTCTAGAAGCTTCTCGAGACCCCTTGTCGGACTTGATGGAGTGGGCGTTGGATTTTGTAGCACGCTTCACCTTCTTCAACAAGTTCTGGATCGATTGAAGTATCTAAAGTGCTTCGAAGATGGGAGCTTGCTCAGTTTTCTTCAGCAAGTTCTTGATCGTTTGAATTGCTTCTCTGGTGAAGCCAGGGGCTTTCTAGGCGGTAATAAGAGTGGCGAACTGGCCTGCCTTGGAAGAGCTGTTGATGTGCTTCTTCTTCTTTACTCTTTTACTTAGTGATAGTATCATTATATGCACAACGGGGTAAGCATTATGCCTCTGCGCTCTTTTGAACTAATTCTTTTGTTGAAAACTCTGATTAGATAAATTTGTTACATTGCTTGATCTTATATGCAACTTGTCGAGTGGAATATCTTGAGTATCCCATAATTCCTATATTTATTCTATAGAATTTTTTTAGAATTATGTTAACTATCGATGTGATAATAAGCCGAGCTAGATACAGCGATTAATGCAGCTAAATAATGGCTGGATGTAGAGTGGCAGTTTGTCCAACAGGAGCTAAAACACAAATTTTCTTGTGGGTTCTCTTGGGAGGTAAAGCGATTAAGCCTAGAGTGGCAGATGAGCCCAAGAACTCAGCATATTAGGTTGTGAGGTTAAGTTAGCAGACACATCGCCTGTTGCAAGGTGACCATTAATCCCAAATTGAACTGGAGCGCACTTACTTAGTTCAGACACTCTAGTTCTAGTGGGTCACATGATGGTGAGGCGAGGTATAAGTAGCCCGCTCACAAGGACTTAATAATGAGACAAGCTATACGTAGCCCATTCACAAGGAATATATAGATGATAAAATATTCATGTTATTTTCTTCTTCTTTTTTAATTTTAAAAGGAGAACTAATCTGTAATAATGAGTATGATCCAAGGTTATGATGCCCCTAACTTTTGGATGAGACAGTTCATTATGAAAGAGTACGGTCTATAGCCAGTTCCTCGGGGTTAAAGGCGGTCTTAGAAAGAACTAAGGTGTTGACCGGCCCACTGGAAATGTTGAGAAACCCACATGGATGGTGGAATGCTCTTGCTGCAGCATGAGAACACCTTTCTTTGTTTGCGTAAGTGAAGTTTCGTAACATTCCCTCGCTTTTTGCCAGTTGCCCGATATTTTGCCAAACCCATCTTGGATGAGGAACTTCATGATGAGGCGGTCCTAGGAGATGATGACAGCCAACTTGGAAAACGCTGGTCATCCTATTAATAGGTTATAAGAAGATGGGAAATCGAATACTGCAAAGTTTACCTGGACTTGGTCGAATGTCGTAACGAGCGAGATTATGCCCATCGGAACAATGCCCCACCCCCAAAGCCATAAATGGGCAAGGCGCACAAGGTGATGCTAGAGGCAGGAAGCCTAAAAGCTTCAAAGACGTCGAGCTAACCTCATCCATAAAGGCACAATGCACATTGGATTGGCCAAGGCAAGAGTAACAACCATGGGATCGTGATGGGAGTCTTCCCTATCCTTGGTCGTGAAGTTGATCGATGACTCCGATTCCAGTCGGAGCGCCTTAGATGATCGGGACTCCAGTGAGTAAACCTGTCTAGTAGTGCCTGCTTCTCTTTGATAATAGGACTGGGCCCCCCGACTGCCGTTGACGACATGTTATCCCCGACATATGGTCAACACCTTGGTGATAGCTTGAACCCTAGAATTGTTGAGCTGAGCTGGTTGATATCGAACAAATTCCAAGAGCGCTCCTTCGTGGATGAGCCTTTCATTCTCATCCTTGAGCATAGGGTTGTCCATCGTGGAAGCCATTGATTCGATTGAACTCGTAGTACTTAGAATTGCGGCAAGGTTCCTCTTACTTTCCATCTTTGATGGTGGCGGGCCTTTGATATCGCACTTGGTTTCTGGTGGCGAGATAAATGGTGTCAATGTCTCTGTTTAAATTTGAGTAATTATGATACCTGGATTTTTAGGGAGGGCCAATCTTTGGCGCCTTTTGGCATAGCCTTGACGACCTCTGCCGCGATGATTGTTTTTGTTGCGAGGGATGGTTTGGGTGTGGCATTTTACCTTGCTGTCACTGTTTGAAAGATATGGATCTTCCATTCTCATACCTTCTTTCGCCCACTAATAGAAGTCAGTTAGGGACAAGACTGGCTATTTCTAAAGCTTCCTCCATATCTTGGATTTATCCCTAACCCTCTAGCATAGAGCCACGACTAGGCTGCTCATATCTGAACCCTACCTTATGGGGACTCTCTATTACAATGGCTAATATACAACTATAATCTTTCAGAAGGACCATGCTTGAATTTCCTAGCTCGCTAGCCAACATGACATGGGTACAGGACGTGAAGAAACGAGTCTTAAAGTCCGCGCATTATTGGACCTAGGAGTGGATACTGCCTGATCGTAGTTTCAAGAACTAATGGGAGGCTGGTCCCACGTGGGTGGAGGGAAACAGCAAGCACTTGGCTGAGCCAAAGAGCTGTTTGGCATGGGTGATGGAGTTAAATGCCATGATGTGGTCGGATTGGTCTGCACTTCCATCATACTTGTCAATTGATAGTTAGGTATACTGCCGATGGATGTAAGAGTGCGATCACCAATAATTTTCAGCATGTTCACATTTGCATCAGGTTGGATGCATCAAACATGGCAGAAGCATCAGATGTAGGGCCTACCAAATGCATCGTTTGAGCCAACCGTTGGAAAATGAGTGGTTGGCTTCAAACGGTTCAGACACATCAAATGCGTCCAACGCCATTGCCTTTTCCACTCCTTCTGTGCCTCTTCTTTGTGCCCCTTTCATGTGCTCCTTTTGGATGCAAGAACGCATTTTTTTCACGAGTCATTCCCCTTTCCATGCCATTTTCTGTACTTCTTTCGTGTCGCACAAGAATGCAGCATAAGTGTCAGGGTTTCATTGGAACGGTTTCACATTCTCATCATCCGAGAATGCCTCGCCTCTAAAATTACGGGCTTGCATTCGCTTGAGTTATTGGCGAAGAATGCACATTTCTTCCCAAAGGACGGCTTTGGCCCGTTATAGAATGTTCTAGCCGATCACGAGTCAAGGACTCAAGACGGGCTGAGGCAGAGTAGAAGATCGGTGAGGAAATGGAGAATGACGAGTATGAGCCGGAGATCTCCTTCTATGCACTGAGGGCTATCCGGAATGCATGGCTCGCACTCCCTTTCCCTATTTTTGGCAATGTTCCTAATAACGACCATTATTTTACATATTAGAGGATCGTAAAATATTATTTTTAAATTCATATTAGGTCACATGACTCCATAACTTTGGAAAATGCCTATTAGTGACATTTTCTATCTTTAGAATTTTTCCGAATGATTTTACCCCTAGAAACTTGTATTGGCTATAACTTTTGATAGGAGCCAAATTAGCATTTGAGACCACTTCCATTAAAAAGATACGATGGTTTCTCTTTGCTTAAAGTGGTCTCAATAGCAATTTTGACTTTCTAGCTAGGAGACATGGCCATTTAAGGAATTGCAGCTTTTGGAGCAGCTTAGTGGGTAATTACTGAGTTTAGAGGTAAGCCCACTAGCCCATTTCAGATTTGGAGACCTTATTAGGCTGAACCATCATCCTCAAATCAGTTTTACACATTTTCAAATAGATCTAAGCTTTCATTAACTCATTTTCCTCCCAAAACCTTACCTTTTATCCTTCAAATTAGGTCTAAATCATATATTAACGTTATATTAGCAAGGGAATCCATCAGGGATCTTTACATCTATATTTTTTGGGAGGAAAAATTCCATCTTTGATGTTCATTTTTGGATCTACCTCGATTTGCATGTAAAACTTGGATTTTAGAGGCTTTGGTGAATGGTTTATCATCTCTTACCTTACTGTATATGTTTCAATAAGTTTTGATATGTTTTAAACTCATTTTTAAAGTAAAATTAATGTTTTAAAACTATTTTCTATGTCAAACCTAAAGCAAAAGGAATTTTGAGATATTTAAAGTGCTTTAATCATGTTGTTTTGGAGTATTGTTGCCTTTGTATGTGATATGCTATATTATAGATGCATTTACATGATAAATTACTACGGTTTGATGTGTGTTTGGATGATTGGATGTGGTTTGTGTGTGTGATGTGTTTGTGTGAATGCTTGTATGGTCGAAATGGTAATCGCAGCAACTTAGAGTTAAGAACCAAGAAACCGGGCTTCGACGATTGACTCGAGATTGTCGGAAGTTGTATTGTTGCATATGAAATGCACAAGGTCAAAGAACATAGAGCAGCGGTGAAATCAATGCGAAAACTTGGATTCTTTAACACTATAGGATTTTAGTTCAGCATGTTTGGTTCGGTGAAGTTGATGGAGCGATGGATGATCATGGAGTCCTGTTCAATGGTATGGTCTGTTCAGTGGCCGATCGTAGAGTTTTGTCAAGTGGCGGTGATAGCTCGGTGGCCGGACACAAGTTCTATTCGGTAGTGGTGGGTGTTTGGTGACCAGACATGGATGGTTGTTCAATGGTCTAAAGTAATGGAAGGTCGGCGTGTCGCATGGGTTGGCTCAACGCTTGAAGCCTTGTATGGTGCAATTAGGGTTTGGACCGGCTAGGGGAAGCAAGGGGTTTGGCTATGGACTCTAGACATGGAGTTAGAGTTTGGGGTCTTTGATGAGTCGATTGAGAGTAAGGATGGATGACTCCTACATTACTCGAGATGACCTTGGACTTCATGCAGCAACTAGTGAAGCAATGGTATAGTGCTTTAATGTCCACGATGGGATGACTTCGGGACTTTGGTAAGATGGCTCTATTACTTACGATGGGTGTCTAGAGGTGTTCTGAAGATGAAGACTTAATGATAGGAGTCATGAGGGTGATCCATAAGGATAAGCTTAACGATGTGGGACTTGCGAGTAGGATTTGCGATTGTGTCCTCCTGTGGAGATGGCCGTGATGGAATAACGATTACGTTACATTATGGAGATGCATGCAAAGGGGTCTTTGATAACTTTAGGGATTTTAATATTCTCATAAAGAAGAGGTACTTAGGGACACCCACTTAGATTTGCAATTGTGTCTGAACCTTGAGATAGTAGATTACCCTAGGCTTTGCGATTGTAGGCCTGGTTTCTAGCCTTTTAGAGTGATATGGATTCGAGCATCAATGAAGCTGGGACTACCATTGGGTCCCTAGTTTGAGATTGTGCCATACGAGTCATCATATATTCAATGCACATGGGTGATGGTGAGGACTGTTTGATCGATGTTATGGTAGCCATGGTCATTATCACTCTAGGGTGTCACACGATATAGGTATTTTTAACTGTATACTTAAACACTAGACATTCTACTTCGACTGTAGTACACTTATATTTTTTATAGTAGATTATCCTAAATCGATTATTGTGGCTAACTCTATGGATACAGGGATAGGTCATGTATGGTTCCTCATACCCTATGCTCATATTTACTATATATGAATTTTATAGTATCTATGATGTATCGCTCATACCAGACTGTTGTCTGACCCAAGTTTTATGATTTTCTTCTTCTTATTTTTGATACTCTTAAATGAGTAGATTAGGGATAACATGTCTGGATAGCACATGGAGCTATACAGAGCACAAGGAGGAGGCAATGCTTTCATATATCTATACTTTGGAGTTTACTATCACTTATATTCCGTTGTGCAGTACTGTGGTACTATTTTAGTACTTGTATTTTGAGAGATAGTTATAGATATTATTTTGGAGATTTGGATGTATAAGCTCTTTATTTCTGTTTTTGCATAGTCTGTGTGCCTGTTACCGCCGAAATTGGTCACTAACACCCAAATCCAGATGAAAGCACCAACCAACAGTCATAGGTAATAGATAGAATGTATGTAGAGAGTATAAATACGAAGAACAGTAAAAATTAAAAAGAAAGCAGTAATAACAAAGGATTTATAGTGGTTCGGCAGACTCCGACCTACGTCCACTCCAGAAATTTCCTTTTTATTGATGTCGGAATCAATTACAGTTACAATCCAGAGTTTTTTAGAACAACAATGGCAGAGCAGCCTTAGTATAGAAGGCGAAGGGAGATAGAATGAAGATCCCCTCTTTGAAGCCCCGCCTGCTGTATTTATAGGCAAAACCCGAGTTACTGGGCTTCCTGAGTAGTCTTGGCCCATCAAGGCCATAGTCGAACCCAACTTCATCATTATGACCGACCTCAAGCTCATAACACACCGATCCAATATTGCCTCGGGAATGACTCGAAGATGACCCGGAGCAAATCCGCTTGTGACTCGAAGTAAACCACATTGGAACTCGGAGCAAGATGAAGCCGATCCCATCCTATAACATGCCGATCCATAATGTTGTTACCGACCTACTCCCCTATGCCGACCCGAGGAGAAGTAAATACCGACCCCAAGCAAATAACCCCCACTCCATCATATTGACCGACCCTGAAACCAAGTTGACGACTCAAGCTTATTCGAGTGCTGTCCCGAAGCCTACTGCCTACCGACCCATCCAAATGCCGAGCCATACCAATGCCGATCGACTTCAATATGACTAAACCAGAACATGACGAACCACCAAGGCCGATCCCATCGAGGCCGAACCACCGATGCCGAACCATATCTGGCCGACCCACCTCAACTTTCACACCATGACCGAATGACATGACCTTCCTTCCTTTGCCAGACCGATCCTCCTCAGCCGACCCACTTCCATCGCCGAACCATGCCACCAAGACCGGACCATGCCACCAAGACTGGACCATGCCACCAAGACCGGGCCATGCCATCTAGATCGAACCATGCATGATCTCCACTCCTCGACCGAGCCATGTATGACCGAGCCACCTTGACCGAATGGCTGACCCACGTGGTTGAACTCTAATGACCGAACCATGTTATGTCAAACCCCAGCTTTGTAATCATATATATATCATCCATGACTGATCGTCTATTCATCCAGTTGACTCAAACCCATCGTACGTATTCCAGCCTCGACAAACGAGTAGTCGATTTAATTAAATCCGCCTGTCCACGGCCTTGCCAAAAGGCAGGTTAATAGTACCCGATGCACTTTGATGTTCTTATTTATGGTTCATTTGATTATATCCCGCCTATTTTACATTTATGTTATTTTATTATATTTTGTTTATGAGATGTTCTATAGGTTCTTTGCTTAGGTTTTTATTACTTTACATTCTTGGCTACTATCTTGCGTCGGTCGGGTACCTCTGCAACGCATTACACAGGTATATTGGGTATTAGAGGTGTAAGGCGGTCGTCACATTTGGTATTAGAGCTTAGGTTACGTAAACGACCTAAGTTAATACCTGGATCCATTAGAAATAAGGAAGGAGTTATTGCTTTAGAATGGATCCAGCGAAATATGAGAGGGTGTACTTATTATATTTTGGTTTTCAAAACTAGGTGTACTTGTTATATTTTGGTGTTCAAAACTATGTAGTAGTATATATATAGTATATAAGTCACATTGCTTTTACGGACACCACTTATTCCTTTTAGAGAGACTGAGCATTCTTATTACAATTTGTAAGAATGAGCCGGCTAATAAGGAATACTGCTATGAACTCCATCTCTGGAGTTGAGGAAGGGGCGTGATCGGGGGTTGCTAACCCTGACTTGCAATACATGTTCGCTAAGATGGTGCTAAACATGATTCAGAAAGCCCAAGTTGCTTTTACTGCGGCTGTTAGAGGTGCTGCTATGGTGCAAGCGTCGAGGGTTGACTTTGCCAAACTGGACAAGGATTATTCTACTCTGGGAGGCAAATCGCTCCTCGGAATGGAATCTGCCATCGAAGTGCAAGATTTTTTGGACACCTACGAATGCATTTTTGAGGATATGGAGTTAGAGGATGCGATGAAAAGGAAGCTGGCCTCTAGACAGCTTCAAGAAAGAGCTATAGGGTGGTGGAATGCCATCAAGATTACTACTCCCGAGGATCAGATTACTTGGGAGTAGTTCAAGGTAAGATTTGAAGAGAATTATATATCAGCCGCTCAGAAATCAGTGCTTTTCCAAAAGTTTGCTGAGTTGATACATGGATACATGTCTATGTCAGAGTATGTGGCGGAGTTCGACACACTGTCAAAGTACGACCTGTCTTTTATTGATACTCCTCTTATGAAGAATGGGAAGTTCATCATGGGCTTGGATGATTATCTCAAAGAGAAGCTTGCAAGTCATATCGATAAGACCTTTGAGAGGCAAGTGGAGAAGGCTCTTTGACATGAGAGTTTGTATCCTAAGCCTAAGTCGGTTGTTGCTCCCAAGGATGAGCCAAAGCGCAAGCTGGCAGAGGAGGCAAGAGGAAGTGGGATAGCATTAAGAAGAAGCAGCTTCAGAAGAGTGGTCAAAAGGAGGGTAAGTGGGAGCCTACTTGCTATAATTGTGGGGAGAAGGGCCATCGTGTCTGAGACTGCAAGGCAGAGGGCATAAAGTGCTACAACTACAATTAGCCGAGGCATATCAAGAAGGATTGTCTAGAACCTCCAAGGAATAAGAAGTTGTGTCTGCTTTCGCTTTGAAAGCTGTTTCGACTTCATCGAATGCTCCAACGGCAAAGAAGAAGGGGAAGAGTGTCGTTATACAGGGTATACTTTCTATTTTAGACAAGTCTGTATGTGTTTTATTCGATACCGGGGCTTTACATTCCTTCATAGATTTGGTAGATAGATTCCAAAATCATTGACCGACCCTTGATTGTAACGAACCCAGTTGGAGGTTCTGCTGGAATTTGCATAGTTTGTCGAGACATAGCTTAATCAAGTCATATATGTTTGCTTGCTTTTGATTGCTTTGTTTTAGGTTTTGTACGATTTGATATTATTCTAGGGTGGGACTAGCTGCAGAAGTATGGAGTAGTGGTGGATTGGAGAGGCCATTGGTAATGATAGGGATGGATGATTGGTGTAGGTTGGAGATAGACTGCCTACCCAACGATGAGGTGATAGTTAGCTTTTTGTACTCGCTTGAAATCCCGCATGATGAGTTGTCATATGTGTCTGTAGCGAGGGAGTATCCGGACATATTTGAGGAGGTGACCGGATTACGACCACACGGGGAGATAGAGTTCCGTATAGATTTGGTGAAGGATGCCAAACTGATAGTTATGCCTTTAAGGCATATGACACCTAGAGAGCGGAACGAGTTGGAGGTGCAAGTGAATGACTATTGATGCAAGGGTTCATTCATAGAAGAATATCTGAGTGAGGTGCACCGTAGTATTCACCGCTAAGGCAGATGGCTCTCTGAGGTTGTGTGTAGATTACCGTGAGCTGAATAAGGTGATGAAGAAGAACAAGTATCTACTCCCATGTATTGATGACTTGTTTGATCAACTCCATGGTGTTAAAATGTTCTCTCGGTTGGACCTTGTGAAGGGGTACCGTCAACTGAGAGTACCGAAGGAGAGTGTGCTGATTATAGTGTTATGTACATCGTCAAGATTCTACGGGTGGCTGGTTATGTCGTTCAGGCTAACAAATGCATTGGCCTACTTTGTTGATCTTATGAACCGTATCTTCAGGGATTAACTAAATAAGTTTGTACTTGTATTCATGGATTATATCCTTATTTATTCAAGGATGGAGGAAGAACACAAGAAGCATTCGTAGATTGTGCTTGAGGTTTTAAGAAGACACTAATTGAAGGCAAATTATTCGAAGTGTCATTTCTAGAGGAGGAAAGGGCGATTTGTGGGTCACATGGTTTCTAAGCAGGGTATTGTTGTAGATCCTACGAAGGTGGTAGTAGTACAGGACTAGGATCGACCCAAGAGTGCTACAGACTTAAGGAGTTTCCTTGGTTCGGCATGATACTATAGACGTTTTATCCAGGACTTCTCTAAGTTAGCACCATTTTTAACCAACTAATGAAGAGGAATCAGACTTTTATTTGGGATGTGAGATGCGAGCACGCATTCATGAGTCTAAAGGATGGGTTGACGAGTGCACCGGTGTTAGTCATTCCGAGTGGGAATGAGGAGCTGACAATATACACAAACACTTGTGGTACTGGACTAGGTGTGGTATTGATATAGAGGAAAAAGGTTGTCGACTACGCTAGTCGACAACTTAAACCGCACGAGAGGAAGTATCTGACTCATGATTTGGAGTAGGTAGCGATAGTATTTTCTTTGAAGATATGAAGGCACTATTTGTCTAAGGAAAGGTTCGAGTTGTATATGAACCATAAGTTGTTGAAGTGTCTATTCTTCCAGAAAGACCTTAACTTTCAATAGCAGCGATGGTTAGAGTTCCTAGTCTCCTATGACTTTGACATTTCCTATACCCCTTGTAAGGGAAATGCAGTTGTTGATGCTTTCAGTATGAGACATGCTAGCTTAGGAGAAATGTTCCTAGAGTGGAAGCAGTTGGAGTTTATTGCTGGCTAGGATTTTAGACCTCGATGTGAGCTAGAGCCGGAAGTGTTGGCTAGCTTAACAATCATACCTACCTTGATTGAGCGGATTGGTACTAGTCAGAGGTGGAACGCTAGACTAGCAGTGATCATGGAAAAAATAGAGGAAAGGATAGAGTCTGAGGAGATGAAGTAGTACGGTATCGACCGTGATGGTTGGTTTCGTAAGGCTGGGAGATTGTTTGTTCTAGATGTCGATGTGTTGAGGGATAAGTTACCGCGTGGGTGCCATCATTCGAGACTGAATATACATCCTAAAGGCAATAAAATGTACCACAATATAATGCAGACATTTTATTAGGAAGGGATGAAGAAGGATATTAGGGCATTCATCTCAAAGTGCATGAATAATCAGCTGGTAAAAGCAGAGTAGAAGAAGCCGAGTGGTTTGCTGCAACTGCTCGAGATTCTAGAGTGAAAACGAGAATAATTTTCGATGGATTTCATTGATAGATTGTCGAGGACTAGAGGAGGGTATGATAACATTTGGGCCATACTCGATAGATTGACGAAGAGTGCTGGATTTATAACCATCAAGTCTAGTAGAACAACATCTGAATTGGCCGAGTTTGTATGTGAAATGGGTTGGGTGATTCCATGGTGTGCCAAAGAGCATTATGAGGGACGGAACCCTTTGTTTACTAGCGGGTTTTGAAAGAGCTTACAAGACACTGGGGGCAGAGCTGTATCTTAGTACTGCTTAACACCCAAAAATTGATGGGCAGACTGAGAGGATGAATCGTATCCTAGGGAATCTTTTGTGAGATTGAATTCTCGATTTCAATTGCTCGTTGGACAATCATTTACACTTAATAGAGTTTGCATTCAACAATGGTTATCGGTGTTGTATTGGTATGGTACCATTTGAGGCATTATATGGCTGACCGTGCAACGCTCCTTCGTGTTGGTGGGAAGCGGGTGAAAAATTGATACTAGGGCCAAATATGATTAGAGAGGTTCCAAAGAAGATCGAGACCATTCAACAATGAATGAAAGCTACTCGAGATAGACATAAGAGCTATGCTGATAGGAGGAGACGTGATTTAGAGTTCTTCATCAATGATATGGTATTCATTAAGATCTCACCACTAAAGAATGTTTTTCGATTTGGTACCAACGGGAAGTTGGCGCCAAGATTCGTTGTTCCTTTTCCGATACTTGAGAGGATTGGGAACCTTGCTTGCAGAGCCGACTTACCTCAGAAGATGTAGGTGTGCACAACGTGTTCCATGCCTCTCACCTGCGAAAGCTTGTGCAAGGCTCGGGCGTGATAGTTCAACCGGATCAACTTGATGATACCGAGATTGAACCTGAAGCATCGAGACCGTGTAGGCCTATTCGTATCATCGAATGTGATACAAAGCAGCTTACAAGGATGACGGTGGAGCTGGTGAAGGTTCAATGGAGTACGAGCAAAGACGATTGTACTTAGGGGATCGAGGAGAGCATGAGGACTGCTTATTCGGTGCTCTTTACTTGGTGAGACTTCTGTTTATCGCATTTACTTTCATTTTCAATATCATATTGGATAGTTTAGTAGCGCGCATGATAAGGTAGGAGTAGATATCATTTATTGCTTTCATGTGCATGTTTGATGTTTGGTATGTTTGTTCATGGATGATAGGCATGCGGGGAAGCTATGTTTGACTTTACCTTGGCTGTATTGGGGATTTCGGGGGTGAAATTCCTCAAGAGGGAAGAATGTAACAACCCGTATTTTATATATCGAAGATCGTAAAATATTATTTTTAATTTCATATAAGGCCGTATGACTCTTTTACTTTGGAAAATGCTTATTTGTGACATTTCCTATCTTTAGAATTTTTCCAGATGATTTTATCCTTGCAAAATTTTATCAACTACAAATTTTGATAGGAGTTGAATTAGCATCTAAGACCACATCCATTGGAAAGATATGATGGTTTTCCTTTTCGTAGAGTGGTCATAATAACAATTTGGACTTTCAGGCCAGGAGATATAGCTTTTTGAAGATTCATAGTTTTTGGAGTAGCTTAGTAGGTAATTAGTGAGTTTGTGGGCAAGCCCACAACCTATTTCGGATTTGGAGACCTTAGTAGGCTGAACCATCATCCCCAAATCACTTTTACACCTTCTCAAATAGATCTAAGCCTCCACTAACCCATTTTCCACCCAAAACCTTCTCTTTTCTCCTTCAAATCAAGTCTAAATCATAGATTAAGGTTAGAGTAGCAAGGGGATTCATTAGGGATCTTCAAATCTACATTTTTAGGGAGGGAAAATTCCATCTTTGCTATTCATTTTCAGATATACTTCGATTTGCTTGAAAAACTTGGATTTTAGAGGCTTTGGTGGGTGATTTATCATCTCTCACCTTACTGTATATGTATCCATAGGTCATGATATGTTTTAAACTCATTTTTAAAGTCAAATTAATGTTTTTAAACTGTTTTCTATGTCAAAACTATAGCAAAATGAATTTTGAGATATTTAAAGTGCCTTAATCATGTTGTTTTGGAATATAATTGTACTTGTATGTGAGAGGCTATATTAGAGATGCATTTACATGATAAATTGCTATGGTTTATATGTGTTTGGATGTTTGGATGATTGGATGTGGTTTGTGTGTGTTGTGTTTATGTGAATGCTTATATGGTTGAAACGCTCATCAGAGCGACTTAGAGTAAGGAACTGTGAAACCGGGCTTCGACGGGTTGACCCGAGATTGTCAGGAGTTGTATTGCTGCATATGGAATGCACAAGGGTCAAAGAACGGAGCATAGTAGTGAAATCGACACAAAAACTTGGATTCTGTAATGCTATAGGATTTTGGTTCGGTATGCTTAGTTTGAAGTTGTTTGGTTCGGGTTAGGCTTGGTTCAATGGAGTGGATGGAGTGATGGCCGATCATAGAGTCCTGTTCAGTGGTAGGGTCGGTCTGTTGGCCTATCATAGGGTTATGTTCGATAGTGGGTGTGGGTTGCGGAACTGTGGATCTTAAGGCAAATTTAACACTGAAGGAGGGTAAATAGTGTTTTCTGACTTATACAAATCTTTTTAATTTTCTTTCAAGATTAATATTAAATCACAGATTAACAACACAAAATTATACAAACAATCAGCCCCAGATGCAATCACAGAGAAAAATAAAAACGATAAAGTAAAGCAAGGGTTAGAGAGATGACACCAAGGATTTTATACTAGTTTGGATTTCTCCTACATCTAGTCTCGTACATTTTCTTATACATATTTCTTTCCAAATTCCAGTCTTTAACCAGGTAGAAGGAAAATCCAAATAAATATCAATTTTGAGGTTATAAGACACACCCTTCTGTATTCTGAGTCTAGAGTAAACTTACTTGATTTGACGGGGCTACAAGCATGCCCACTAGATTTGAATGGGATACTAAGCACGCCCACTTGATTTGAACATGCTACAAGCATACCCACTTGATTTGAACAGGCTACAAGCATACCTAAACAAACATGAGTTGAGTTGATAGTTTTTTCAAAGACAAATTCGTGTACTTTGGATACAATGGATCCTATAGCCTCTTGAATAGCACTTTGATAATTGAAATGAGAGATAGTGATGTTTCCAAAACAGTAAGAAAGCAATATTGAATCAATACAATGAAGTATGAATTGATTCTATATGATTTTGAAGAGAATAGAATTTATTTTTCAAGAGAATTTTCAGGAGAGTAACGAGTGGGTAAAAAGTAAGTAATTAGTTGCTAAAAATTCATATTGCACCCCCTATATATATTGAATGAATAGATGTATCCATTTGTGAAGGGTTATGTCAAATAGACACTTCCATTCAGAATTTAAAAAACCACTTGGCGGCATATATGTCGACATGTCCTAGATATGTATATCAAAATATGCTAGTTAAAAATGAAGATTGTTTTCTTTAAAATATTTTGAAAATTCTATACATTATAAAATATTTTGAACGTAGACTGTAATGTATTTGAACTTAAGAATTTTTTTAATAAAGTATTTAAAATATATTTGTGAAATTAAAGTAATTTATTTTTGTTTAAAATATCAAAATCAGATATTGGAGATAGAGATCGGTAATTGCTATCAAGGACTTTAACAATATTTACTAATGATTCTATACACTAAATTATAACTATGAGATCTTCATTTTTTTATCTTTGAACTCACGAGTCTTCATACTTTTATCATGAGTCTTTATACCATACAGTACGGTCTTCATATTTTTATCTTGAGTCTTTATACCGTACGGTACAGTCTTCGATTCGGCATCTGTGTAATATTATACACTATATACTATATAAATTGGCAAAATATTAGTATTCTATATTTTATTTGGTTGTTGTCATCAAAATCAATAACTAAGATATTAACAGTAGGGTTGGTCTGGTGGCCGATTGTAGGGTTCCATTGGATGGTGGTGGCAGCTCGGTGGCTGGACACGAAGTTCTGTTTGATAGCGGTGGGTGCTCAGTGATCGGACATAGATGGCTGTTCGGTGGTCGAAAATGAAGGCAGATCGGCATGTTGCATGGGTTGGTTCGGCACTTAGAGCCTTGTGTGGTGCGGTAAAGGGTTGGACCAATAGAGGCTTCTAGTGTGCTTATAAAGAAGGGCTATGTAGGGGCACCCACCTGGATTTGCGATTATGTCCGGATCTTGCGATAGTAGACTACTCTGGGCTTTACGATTGTGGGCCTAGTTCCTAGCCTTTTAGAGTGGATGGATTCGGGCGCCAATGAAGCCAGGATTACAATTGGGTTTCTGGTTTGCGATTGTGCCATATTGGTTATCATATATCCAATGCACACGAGTGACGGTGGGGATTGTTTGATGGATGTTATGGTTTCTATGGTTGTAATCACTTTAGGGTGTCACACGATGTAGGTATTTTTGACTGTATACCTAGACATTAGACATTATACTTCATTTATAGTACACATATATAGTTTTGATAGTAGATTAGGATTACCAATTGTTGTGTGCCAACTCTATGAATGCAGGGACGTGTCAGGTATGGTTCTTCATACCCTATGCCTCTATTTACTATATATGAGTTTTATAGTATTTTTGAGATGGTGTATCATTCACACTAGACCGTTGTCTAACCTGAGATTTTATGATTTGCTTCTTATTGTCCTTGGTACTCTTAAATGAGTAGATTAGGGATAACATGTCTGGATAGCACATGGAGCTGTACGGAGCACATGCAGGAGGCTATGCTTTCCTGTATCTATACTTTGGAGCTTACTATTGTTTATACTCTATTGTGCAATAATATAGAGCTATGTCAGTACTTGTATTTTGAGAGACGGTTATAGAGTTTATTTTGGAGATTTGGACATATAAACTCTTTATTTTGGTTTTTGTATATTATGTGAACTTGGTGTACTCTGATGTTATTATTTATGGTTCATTTAATTATATTACTGTCTTGTCTATTTTATATCTATGTTATTATATTATATTTTGTCTATGCACTGTGAGATGTTCTATAGGTTCTTTGCTTGGGTCTTTGTTACTTTACGTACTTGGCTACCATCATACATCGGTCGACACCCCTCTATAGCGCATTATATAGGTATATTGGGTATTAGAGGTGTAGGGTGGTTGTCACATTCCCGTTGGACCAGGAGTGCACCGAGGGAGCCATGCATACCCTACCGACGGTAGGGCGACGGCCATCAAGACAGTCAAAAGCAGAAGTTCGTGGATGATTAGGAGTTGCTAGCCATTCCACTAAAAGGGAACGACGCTGCATTGGCCTCACGGGTAAATCCATGTCTAGAGTGAGATTAATTCAGCAAGACATGCATGCAGTGTGCTTGCTAGGATGGACTAGTGCGCCAATTAGTATATTTTCTGGCACCACCCTCTCTTGGGCCTTGATGGTGTTTAGGATATCGTAACCACCAGGAGGCATTTGTCTATAAGTAGGCAGGTCGACCAGTTTGACTACTAGAGGAGCTGGTGGGACAAAGTTTCATGGTGGCTTCAACATCCATTTATGTCCTTAAGTCATTTACTTTACAGGCAAGCTGACCCATATTTGACAGTGGTAGAAATATATGCCAGCTTACTTTGTTGGATTCAAGATTGGGCTGGGCAGCATCGGCGAGAGTGTTACGATTGGTTTTTTGCTCGTTAGAGTTGTTACCTATGAATGGCATAGGATTGTCCATAATAACAAGTTAGATCAGATCTTACCAAGTTGAAAGGTATGGAAATTGGAGAGGCTTTTAGAGGGAGGCTCTTCTTTTAGCACCAAAATGTTGACTAGGTTTTTTAGCCAACCTTGGAATGATACAAGTGCGTTGTGAAAAGTGAAGATTACTTACTAATCACTGGGCTTAAAAATGGAGAAAATGAGGAGTTAAAACATAGCTGAAAGGTAAATAAAAAAACGTAAAGTGGTTCAACAAATCTACCTACGTTCACTATGAAGTTCTCTTAGTATATTTCTTTTACAACCATAGAGAATTAAAAGAGAATAATAAGAAGAAGAAAAGGGGCCTAATACTAAAAAGCTACATAACCTTAAGGACTTATGTGGTAATAAGATCGTTGAATTATACATGGCATTCAAGATTCTTGAATGTTTCAATCGGAGCTTAACCTCTTTGAAGTTACAAAGAAGGGGTTATTTATAATAACCAAAGTGGATGGTGGATAGTTGAGATTGCGTTTGTAAAGCTGGTGGGAAAAGTGCTTAACCATTGATCTGACTATGCAGGTGGATGATCAACAGCTGTAAAGTGTGCCAAAATAAGGGTGTTGGATGAGAAAGTACTCATTACCTCTCTATATCCGGCGTGAGCTTACATTAAATGCGCATTTAGTATTGATGGTAAGCCACACTGGTTCAATAGCTTCGAATGGATGGAGCGATAGCTTTGTCATTCACTTGAGTTCCTACAGGACTGAGCTGACCGATCGGCTTTCAGCTACATGGAAGAAACTTGATATCTTGTTGGGGACCATGTAGGGAATATGGGTAAATGATTGGGCTTGAGGTGTCCGAAGGGGAGACTTGAGGTCGGTTGGAGTTGGTCGTACCAAAGCCATGCTTAAAGACGGGCCATGCTAGGGCCATTCTTTCCTGATGTGCTGCTTGATAGGGCGGGCTTGGATAGAAGCTGATCGTCAGCTAATGTGATGATGCGTGAGTTGTGTTGGTTTTTAGCTATTGTTGAAAGTTCGACATAGGGGAGCCGGCAAGACCGAGCTGAACCAGGTTCAGATCTTTTCTAAGTGTGAAGGTTGCTTTAAGATGAAATGATCGGGCGTCATCTTTGCGCCTTGCTAAGTAGAAAGGTTGGTTTGAGACCGTGGGCTTGGGTTAGCCATTTTAGACCGATGGCGGATCACTTGGGCTGGCTTTGATTGGTTCATATTGCCTTTAATTTTTCTGCTAGCTATATGTGAATTTTTTTAGCAACAATATGGTTTATAACATTTCTCAAATAAACTATTTAAGTAGTCATGTTGGATTATTATATTTAGTTAAATTGCTTAATTTTTCTCTTGTTGCATGGCTACCACAATTCTTCTTTTTATATAATTATATTTGTGTGTTGTATCATGATGGATGGAACTTGCTGTGGTGGTTAAGTTTTTCCATTGCGGCTTGTTTATAATTTCGTGAGTTAATGCCTTTTTTGTTGTAGGGTCAAGATAGAACATTTCTTGTGCATTTCATGATTAATCTGTTATACATAATTTCATAGTCCATTCACGTTGTAAGACGTTTTGAGCTCAAAACAAATGCTCATAAGTTGAATAATGTTTCAAGTAGTTATAGATGAACTACATAATTGATGGTATGTATTTTAAGAGTATTTAAATATTATGCATCATATACAAAAATTAAGGTGATGCAAGTTATCTTTGTGATAGTCATCTAATAAGTATTTTAATACTGCAGTATTGATTTGGAACAAAATTTTGGACGCAATATATGTACTAAAACTATTTTTCAGAATTAGTATATTATTTTGAAGTAATATAGGATAACATGCACACCTCTATTATTGAACTAAAATAAGATTAATGTGCAGCTTAAAAAAAGATAACCGTGCTGAACTTAACACATCAGATCATATATAGATATAATATATTACAAGAGCAATGTCGCAAGGAACATAGTTTGAGACATTGAGGTATATAATGTGTCGACTAGTTATTTTAGACAACCTTGGAATGATATGAGTGCATTGTGAAAAATGAAGATTCTTGCTAACCACCAGGCTTAAAAATAGAGAAAATGAGGTGTTAGGTAGACAGCTGAAGGGTAAGTAACATAAGATGTAAAGTGGTTCAGCAAAGCTACCTATGTCCACTATGAAGTTCTCTTACTATATATTTCTCATACAACTACAGGGAATTACAAGAGGATAATAAGGAAAAGGAAGGGACTTAAGACTAACAAAGCCACATAATCTTAAGGAATTATGTGGTAATAAGAGTGCTAAATTGTGCATAGTATTTAGGATTCTTCAATGTTTCAACCAGAGCTCACCCCTTTGAAGTTGCAATGCATGGGTTATTTATAATAACTGAAGTGGATGGTGAATGGTTGAGATTGCGTTGTAGAGCTGGTGGAAAAAGTTCTTGACTGTTGATCCAACTATCTAGGTGGATGGTCGATAGTTGTAAAATGCACCAAAAGATGGACGTGGATGAGAAACTACTCATTGCCTCTCTGTACCAGGTTTGGGCTTGCATTATATGCACGTTTAATGCAGATGGTAAGTCACATCAGTTCGGTCGTCCAACTACGATGCTCCAAATAGATGGGCAGTTTTGTTGTTCACTTGAGTGCCAACATGATTTAGCAACTTGCAAAAAATTTGAGCAACATTTTTCCCCTAAAGTACGTATCCGCTGGCGGGTGCGAACCTGAAGAAAATTCATATAAATCTTACCTATTGGTAGCTCTGCAATGCATTTAATGTGCTTTTCAAGTGGCTTTGTGCAATTAGCTGTGACGATTTATTTTTCCAAACGTGGCAGGAGGGAAGTCTTTTTTGGGTATGGCTGAAATGACAGTTGCATTTATTATACCTTGATGATCGAAATTTGAGATTGATTCAAATCCATGGTGGAGATTAGGGGTTGGTTATGAAATTATTACATCCCCTTCCTTTTCATTCTTTACAAAAATTTCGAACGCCGTCACAATAACTTAAAAATTCTTTAAACCTTGAGTTCTTCAGATCTTTATTTTAGAAAAGTAAGTATGCCTCCGCCTTTATCTCCATCATGGTGAGTTTTGTGGCTGGGGCGGGGGATGAGGCATTTGCCATTTTTTCTTCTTTTCAACTAATTAGTGATGAGAATATCATTGTATGCCCAACAGGGCGGGCATTGTGCCCCATCGCTCTTTTGAACTGAATGAAATAGATCTTTTGTTGCAAACTCTAATATGTGAAACTTTTTGTGTTGCTTGATCATCTATGCGACTTGACGAGCGAAATACCACGAGTATCCAAAAGTTCATGTACTTATTCTATAGAAATTTCTTTCTTTTTTTGGATTATGCTAATTATCAATGTAATAATAAGGCAGGCTGGGTACACCTGTTAATCCAGCCAATTGATGGCCAGATGTAGAGTTGCCTTTTGTCAAGAATAAACTAAAATGTGAATTTTCTCACGGGTTCTCTTGGATGGCAAGCGGTTGAGCGTAAAGTGGAAGATGAGACTAAGACCTGAGCGGGCTGTGAGGTTGAGTTAGATGACATGTTACCTATCCTGAGGTGACGGTTAATCCCGAATAGAACCGGAGGACATTTACTTAGCTCGGACACTCTAGTGTCAGTGAGTCGCATGATGGTGAGGTGGGCTATACACAGAATGCTCACAAGGACTTAACGATGAGATGGGCTATACATAGCCCATTCACAAAGAATAAATAAGGGACAAAATATTCATGTTATTTTCTTTTTTTAAAGGAGAACTTGTTTGTAATGATGAGTCTGATCTGAGGTTGTGATGCCCTTGGCTTTTAGATGAGGCAACTGATTATGAGAGAGTAGGGGCTGTAGCCATGCCTTGGGGTTGGGGTAGTCTTGGAAAGAACCAAGGCATTGATCGACCTACTAGATCTATTGAGAAACCCACCGCTATTAGTGGAATATCCTTGCTGTAGAATGCCCTCCTTTGCTTGCCTAAGAGAAGTTTCATACCGTTCTATTGCTTTTTGTTGGTTGGCTCTGATTTCACTGACCCCATCTAAGAGGGGAATTTCATGATGAGGCAGTTGTAGGAGATGATGGCATCCAACTTGGGAAGCATCGGTCGTTCTATTAACAAATTATAAGAAGAAGAGAAATCAACAACTACAATGTTTACCTAGATCTTTGCAGTGAGGGGCTCTTGACGAAATGTTATTACGAGCGAGTTTGTGCCCATTGGACAAAGCCCACACCCGTAAAGCCATAAATGGTCAAGGTGCACAAGGTGACGTTGGAGGCAGGAGCATGAAAGCTTCAAAGACATTCTTAAACATAACATCGACCAAGCTAACCCCATCCACGAAGGCCCGATGCACATTGGAATTGGCCAAGGCAAGAGTAACGACTGTGGGATTGTGAAGGGGGTAGGACATTGCTTCCCTATCCTGGGCCGTGAAGCTGATCGGCCACCTTAATTCCAATCGAAATGCCTTGGATACCCAGGACTCCAGTGAGTATGCATGGTAGTATCCACTTCCCTTTGATACTGAGACTGGGCCCCCGACTACCGCCAGTCACACGAGGTTCCCTGCATATGATCAGGACCTCGGTGATGGCTTGTACCCTGAAGTCGTTGGGCTAAGGTGGCTGATTCTACCGTTTTTCACAGTTTTACCTTTTCTTGACCTGATGTCAACCAAATTCACAAAGTACCCCTTCCTGGATGAGCCTTTCGATCTCATCCTTGAGTACATGGTAGTCTACCGTGGAATAGCAGTTGATTCGATATAACTCGAATTACTTAGCGTTGCGATGAGGTTTCTCCTGCTTTTTGTCTCTAATGGTGGTAGGCCTTTGATTCTACACTTGGTTCGTGGTGGTGAGGTCGATGGTGGCGATGTCCCTATTCAAGTTTGAGTAATCATGATATCTGGGTTTTTGAGGAGGGTATGCCTCTTTGGCGCCTTTTGACATCAACTTAATGACCGATGTTGCGGTGATCGTTGTTATTGTGAGGGCCGGTTTGGGCGAGGCGCTTTTCCTTATTATCGCTGTTTGAAAGATCTGCATCTTCCATTCCCATCATGTCATTCGGCCATTTATAGAAGTTGGTTAGGAATGAGGCCAACTATTTCTAGAGCTCCCTCCATATCTTGGATTTGTACCTAACCACTGAGCATAGGACCATGACCAGGCTACTCACGTCTGCACCCATAACCTGTGTAACGACCCTGAATTTTGACATTTGAAATGTGAATATTTAATTGAGTTTAAATATTCAAATGATAATTTAATTTGAAATTCAAATATCAGAATGAATTTGGCAATTTAATTATTGAATTTAATTTACTGAAGTTGGGTAAAAATTTGAATCTTTAGTTTTAAGCTGATTAAAAATAATCTTAAGGCTTGAAAAATCTATATTGATAATTCTGAAGATATTGGAACCTTCAGAATTGAATTTGAAACTATTTGGTTCAATTTTGAAATTTATCGTTTAAATTGAATTTAAAAATAGCGTTCCAGGGCACAGTCTCGGAATTCGACGAAACCAGTTCCATTGGATCTGTAATATTGTATTATTATTGGATTTCAATTTTCGTAACGTTTGGAGCCGTCGTGTGGTCGTACGATAAGCAAACGCGCAGAAATTTAATCGGAAATTTAATATTTTAACTGGCCCAAAAAGCTATCTTCTCCATACAATCGAATTTGGACTCGAAACCTTTTCCATTGTGCTCGGAATAGGCATATAACATTACGAACGCCTGGCGGCACGCCTCGATAGGAGGTCAAGATTTTGAGTTGATTTCATCGGAACGATTTGAATTTGAATTGAATTGAATATATTCTCTTATACTTGTCAACCATCAGTTGAAATTACTTCACATCAGCTGTTTTTATTTTCACATCGGGCTACTGTAGCAAGTTGAGGGAATCACATAAACGTCCCTTCTTGTTCCCCCTTTCCAGCTGATAATCGCGTACGTTTGTCCCTCTTTTCCACCTCTAAACACTCGAGCATCTCATTCAAATCAAAACGAAATCCCTCGTTCAAAATTTATAATGGCCGAACCCCTATCCATCGTTTCCAGTTTCAATCGAGTTACCCTCTTCTTCCCATTTAAAACAAAAGCAGTTCCTTCCTTCAAAATTTTATACAGTCGAGTTCCCCTCAATACTGAATCGAACAAATTCATTCGAAAACAAATAAGAAAAAGGGGAAGGGCTCGAGTGACGCTCGCGTTGGAAGGCCGCGAACTCGATTAGGGGTTTCGAGACGAGGGGAAGCAGGGGCGACCATCAGGCGAGTTCGATCTCGCGTACGAGGTGACAAAGGAGGTCGCGAATAGGAACAGCAGGCGCTCGTGCGCGCGTAGCAGTGGAGGGTCGTTCTGGTGGCTGCAAGTCCGATCGATGGACGAGGCAAGGTCGCGTTCGAGCGAGGCATGGATCTCGAGCTCGTGTTCAAGTGGCATCGGATGGCCAGAGAATCGATCGAAGCTTTGGCATCTCGTGTAGCGAGGTATATATATATATACAGTATATATCTTCGATTTGAGTTTATTTAGTAAACATATATATGCTGAGAAAGGAAGAAAAGTAATTTAGAAAAATTAGATTTCAAAGAGGACATTGTTACAGTAAGATAAAGTTTTTAACAGTTTTTAAAACTTTTAATTAGCCTTAATTTAATTTAAATCTGAGATTTTATATGTACATGTATAGAAAACAGAAAATATATATATGTATACGTTAGAAAAAAAAATTTACAATAAGATTATTCATGAATAAACAGGCAGTGAAGTATTAATTTATTCAGTTTTGAATTGGTAAATGTATATATATATTTAGACAAGGTTTTAAAAGAAATTAGTTTAAAAGTAAAACCATCGGTTAATTAAATTGATCAAACGGAAATTTGTTATTCGATTAATTCGAATTTTAATAAATTGTATAATTGTCATACAAGGTTAATACAATGAAGAAATGATCAAAACGGAAATGGGATTGCAAAATAAAAGCAAAGGTGAGATCTTCTCACTCAAATGGAAGTGGAATTTTCAGTTATTGATTGATTGCTATTTGGATGTGATACTATATATAGTAGTATATAGCAATATATATATATTGGCATATGTATATATTGGTGATTGATTTTCCCGCATTATATAGCGGATGAGACCCTATTGCGCCGCATAATAGCGGATGATATTTTATAAATCCCATATACCACGATATTCCACCTCGAAGTGGAATTGGTATTATGCTAACATCTGTGGATGCAGGGAAACAGGTTGGAGGGATCCAACTGGATTCCTCAAATTATATGAATTTATTTCATATGCTGTGTGATTTATTTATAATCTATGTATGGTTATATTTGTGATTGGATTTGTTAAAGGCTATAATTTAGCCGAATATATTTTGGTATCGTTGGATACCAGAAATGAATATAAATTGGATTTTGAAATTAAAGTGGAAAACTGTAAGTGAATTTATTTTTAAGAATTGAATTAATTTGAAAGAAGGAATTTTTAAACTATTAATATTGATTTTCGAAATCTTACCGAATAAATTCCAAAATATGGGAAAAGATATTAATAAATGAGTTTTAAATAATATAGTTTAAAAGTTGAAGAATTCATTTAAAAAATGGAATTTTGAATAATTTAGAAAGAATAAGAGAATTTATTTAAAAGCGATAAATTTCTAGAAATCAAATTGTAATTGATTTGGTATTTGAAATAAACCTGGAAATCAATTTGTAATTGATTTAACATTTGAAATAAATTTGGGAATCGATTTGAGGATTAAAATGAATTTGGAATCAATTTGTAAAATTCGACTTGGTGTTGAAATAAAAATTTGAAATCAATTGGGAATTTGATTTTGGAGTTAAAAGTGGATATTTCAAATGTAAATTCGCAATGGAATTTATAAAGGAAAGGGAATTTGTTTTAAAAATAAACGCTGATTTATTTTTAAAGTGTGAAAGTAAATTTACAGATTTGGAACGTAAATTTAAAATAAATCGATAAGGATTTATTAAATTGGTTTAAATGGACCATTTTGAAATGGAAGTGTATTTTCCTTGAAAAAAACCGAGTATATTCCAAAGTACCTTTTAAAAATATAAATTAAAGGTTCTAAAGCTGGTTTTTAAAAGAAATATTTGGAAATATATTCTGCGTAAGGAAATTGATTTGAAATTGGTTTTCAAAGGTTGAAAGGTGAAAAATTGATTTGAATTTGTTTTCAAAGTGTTAAGTGTGGAAAAATATATATCTTCTGAAGATATTTTTAAAATAAATAATTTGGGAAAATTATTTAAATCTGATGATTGTTGTGAATGTTGTTGATAGTTAAATCACCGACTATCAATATTGCCTTTGAAATGGCATTTGAATTAGTTTTTAAAACAAACGCTTATTTTTCGGGTTAGCCGGGGAAGGACCTTTGTGTCAGATAACCCATTCCGAATAATGATACGACGCGTATGAATTGAAATTGAAGACCGGTGTGAAGACCGGGTATTTTCAAAAATGAAAGGACAACCTGTCAAATGTCTCTGCACCGAGTTGCTCCGGTATAGAGATTTATATCACTCGTTTTGTGATGGGAAGTCCGATCGGGATTGTGAATACCCGGATTGCAAGGGCTTCTTCAGAAGTGCCTTCGGTTCTGTTCAAACCCGGAAAAGACTTGTATGGTTACGTGTCTGACATTACATTTTGAGATATAAAGCTAATTTCTTTCAAATACATTTCTGTTGGTGGCGGAGAATTTATTCTCTTAGCTTAACACCCTTCTCTGAGACGTACGAGCTCAGGGGTTATGTAATTGAGGTTATCAGCAATATATTCCCAATTTGGTAATGTCACATGCTGAGTGTTGCTGTGTATTGATCATTTACTGATCATTTGTGATCAAAGCACGGCTTTGTGAAAAAGCGTAGCTTTGTGGACGAGACTTCGTCAAACCTCACTCCCCGGAAATGGTCGAAACAGGAATATGCGGCAAGATTATGAGGGTTGCGCCCTTTAGGGTATGTCATTTCCTTCTGGAAAAGGGTGGTATCAGGTATGGACCCCTGGTATTTAACCTATGTGGATACTCCGATCTCATTTATTGTGTGATTGTGTGTTTATCGAGGCGCCTCGGATAAAGGTCCTAAAGGACCGGGGGGTGGCATATTCGTGAGTTACCTAGTTACAGTGGTAACCCGGCCTTGTGTTGGCAGAGAGCAGTTGTCTCTCGGGACGTCCAGCCAGAGGCGATCCCATGTGGCGGTAGGCAGTTCCTTAGCCTGACCATTTGTTGGAAATCCATTTCCCAATACGAAATTGTACGGTTTTAGTTGTAGAACCTGCTATTTAACATAGCAGCTATAGTAGGCATAGCATAATGGTACCTATGCTGGCTAAGATTAATATTATACTTTCTAAATGTTTTCCACATTAGACATTAATAATAATAATCCAATGATTTGCATAGTAAGCATCTTTGACTATCATAAGAAGAAATCTCCTCCAATTCTGCGTTTGCATTGTGTATGTGGCGGGAGGTCTTATGGTAGTTTCATTTTCCAAAAGCATTGCGAATAACTTTTATTTTCTTTGTGAAAAATAACTGTTTTATGATCTCACACCAGTCACCATGACTGACCTGGAGTTTATTATTTCCTTTCTAAACTCTGGGTGCCCATAATTTTCCACACGGGCATCCTAGAGTTATGTTATCAGGATAAACTGGAGCTTTGGAGATAAGCTGGATGGCGAAACGTACTCTCATACTTGTTTATTTATTCTGCTGTGTATTCTGTATGAGGACCAGTTTATATAACTGTCCATTGTTGTATTGAGTTGTATATTGACTCTGATTGATGTATGTATAAACTGATATAATTCTTTGTTTAAAAGACTAGTGATTATCTATTGTATTTTGTTCCGCTGCGAATGTGAGATTCTGATATTGTTCCTGTTTCTGTGTTTTTCTGTTCTCTTTTTCTTCTGTCTTCTTCTACCTCTTCTTTTTAACCCTAATGGTTCGGTTTTCGGGCATTTGATTGCGCGACATTTGATACAGTGGACGTATTAATGTCGACTTTCGAGCGTCGAAAAGTCAAGACGTTACAACCTGGGTGGACTCTCTGTTAAAGCATCTAACATATGACCTTGCTAGATATTGCCAAGCTCGTTGGCTAACATGACGTAGGCATGGGAAGTGAAGAAACAAGTCTTGAAGTCCATGCATAGTTGGGCCCAGAAGTGTAAACTACCCGATCATAGGTGCATGAACCAACGGGAGGCTGTTCCCGTGAAGGTGGAGGGGAATAGTGAGCAATTTGTTGAGTCGAAGAGCAGTCCAGCATGGGTGATGGATTTGAATGCCATGATATGGTATGATGAGTTTACACTCCCATCATACTTGTTAATTGATGATAAGGCATGCCGCCGATGAATGTGTGTCCAGGATTTCATTGGAGAAAGGTTCCCTGTTCCCATCGTTCGAGAATGACTCACCCTCAGCATTGCAAACTTACATTACGTTGAGTTGTTGGCGGAGGACATATTTCTTCCATGACGCCTGCATCGGCCTATTGCGAGATGTTTTGGCTGACCATAGACTGAGGACTTATCCTGCACCAGGATGGAGTAGGAGATCAGTGACGAGATGGAGAATGACGAGGATGAGCTAGAGATCTCCCCTTATGCACTGAAGGGGGTCTGGAAGGCATGGCTCGCTCTTCTCTTCTCCTGCTTCCAGCCACATCCTTATGGGATCGGGAGTGCACTAAGGGAGCTATGTGCATCCTACTGATAGCAAGGGGTCATCGTCAAGACAGTCAAACGTAGAAGTTTGTGGACGATTAGGAGTTGGAAATCGTTCCATTGAAGGGGAATAATGGTGGGTTGGCCTCACAGACGAAGCCACGTCTAGACGAGATCAATTCAGCCAGGCACGTGCGTGGCATACCATCCACGATGGAATGGAGCGCCCATAAGTGGAATTTCTTGCACAACCCTCTCTTGGGCCTCGATAGTGTTCAGAAGTTTGGAACCACTATGAGGCATGGTCTGCTAGCAGGTAGGTCGACCAGGTCGACTGTTGGAGGAGCTGGTGGGGAAAAAGTTTGTTGTGGCTTGAACATCCATCTGCATCCTCAAGATACTTACTTTGCGGGGCAGTTGACCATGTTTAACAGTTGTACTAGTACAACACACTAGAGTTCTTCGTTGGAGCCAAGATTGGGATGGGCGGTACTAGTGAGAGTGTTGTCATTGGTTTGGATATTGTTAGAGTTGTTACCTTCAAACAACGGAGGATGGTCCATGGTAATAAGTCAAATCAGGATTTGTAGGGTTAAAAGGTGGAGAAATGGGAGAGCTTTTAGGGGGAGGCCCTCCTTATAGCGCCAAAATGTTGATTGGCTTTCTTAGCCAACCTCGGAATGATACAAGTGCGTTGTGAAAAGCGAAGATTACTTGCTAATAACTAGGCTTAAAATGTAGAAAATGAGGAGTTAAATACACAGTTAAAAGGTAAATAACATAAGATGTAGAGTGGTTCGGCAAAGCTGCCTATGTCCACTATGAAGTTACAACCACTGGGAATACATGAGAATAATAAGAAAAGGGAGGACTTAAGACTAACGAAGCTACGTAATCTTCGGGATTTATATGGTAATAATAGCACTGAATTGTGTGTAGTATTCAGGATTCTTAGATGTTACAACCAGAGCTCAGCCCCTTTAAAGTTGCAAAGAAAGGGTTATTTATAGTAACTAAAATAGATGGTGGATTGTTAAGATTGCACTGTAGAACTGATGGGAAAAGTGCTTGACAGTTGATTTGATGGCAGAGGTGGATGGTCGACAGCTATAAAGTGTGCCAAAAATGGGTGGTGGATGAGAAAGTATAATTGCCTCTCTATACCAGGTGTAGGCATTAAATGTGCATTTAATACTAATGGTAAGCCACATCAGTTCATCTGCCCCACCACGGTACTTTGAATGGATGGATGGACAACTTTTTCGTTCACTTGAGTGCCCATATGGCCGAACTAGCTAACCGACTGTCGACTACATGAAAGAGCCTTGGAAATTTGTTGAGGACAATGTGGGGAAGACGGGTGAATGACCGGGCACAAGGCGTCCGGGGGTAGGCCTAATGTCGGTTGTAGTTGCATGTACTAAAGCCATGCTTAAAGACAAACTATGCTTTGGCCATTCTTTTCTGATATGTTACTTGCTGGGGTTAGGCTTGGATAAGAGCCGGTTGTTAGCTAATGTGATGCTGGGCAAATTGTGTTAGTTTTTTAGCTGCTGCTGGAAGTTCGATATACGGGAGCCAATCGGGACCAAGTCTGACCTGGTCCAGATCTTGTCTAAGTGTGAAGGTTGAATTAAGATGAAACAGTCGGGCCCTATCTTAGCACTTTGCTGAGTATAAAGGTTGGTTTGAGACCATGGGCTTGGGTTAGCCTTTTCAGGTCAGTGGCTGATCAATCAGACTTGCTTTGATTGGGCCAGATGGCCTTTAATTAGCCTTTTAGCTACTTGCGAAAAATTTGAGCAACATAGTGTTTTAAGGAAAGAGCTTTAATTTTTAATCCAAATAAAGCCTTATTTCAATTTTTTCTTCTCAATCATACAGATGTAATTATATATTTTTAATGATGCCTAATATATGGAATGCTTTCTTACATTATTTATATATACATTTCAAAATTTTCAAAGCTGTTTTTTAATTATTTCTTTTTGCAAAAGTAGAGTACTATGAATATGAATGGCACATAAGTTAAAATTTTTGAGTTCTGATTAATGGTAAAGAAAAACTGGTACGTCTAAGAATAGCAAAAAAGAAACTACTTTACTTTTTTGTATATAAATGAGTTTGTGGGTTGTTTTAGTGTATTGGGCCAATATTTTTGTAATTATATTATATATAAAGTTACTTAATGAGGTTAACTATCCTTGGTAATAAAAGGCTTTGCAACTAAGTTATGCCAATTTGGCTGAATAGTTGAGCTATCAGCTACAGTAGTAATACTATAAAATTAAGGACAAAGGGAATAAATCCTGAGAATTGTATTTATGAATATATGCACAACTTAATGATGTTTTTACTTTCTCATCCACTAACATGCAATAAAGTTTGTACCTTAATCTTGATTCTTTTTTTATTGCAGATCAGTGCAAATCAAACGTAGGAAATCATATGTCAAGTATGGGGAAAGACTGATAAGAAAAGGATGGTACCATATCATATTTGAATTTTTCGTACTTCGCAACTTAAACAAATAATAACTCAGATATTATATAATGTTTCCATAATACATATAACATCTCAAGTATTATCATGTTTTAGGATAAAACTGGAAAACAAAAGGACAAAAGGGATCAGACTCTAAGTATTGGGACCAAGGAATCAAGGACCCAAGTTAAGGCTTCTCTTATTGCACATAAACAACTCAAAAGGACTCGAGGAGACTTGGAAGAATTGAAAGCTAGGATGAAAAATATGGAGGGTACATAAAGATGTTGGTCGACCTATTCAAGGAAACGTGGGTCAAGTAAATCACATACCGGACATTGCTTCCAATGTAGGAGGTAGTGATACACGTTAGGATAGTGTTGGGAGAATGCTGAATAATGACGTTGTTGATAAGTTGAATTTGGCCAGTTCGGCCAATCAATAATGTGAATTCCTGGACTATGACTGAGGTCATTACAACAGGTTTTGTATGCAAAGATTCAACAACATCCATTATACATGAGAAGCCTATACCTTCAACACGTGAGAACTTAATTGTGGATAATATACTTCTACCAGACGAGAAAACAACCAAACAAAATCATCTTCTCACAATGACTTTTGTTGAAGTTGGAATCTGTGGTTATGTGTGCCACCCAAAGAATGCTCAATATCATTAGACATAGAAGGTATATATTATTACTATACTTTGGAAATTTTAAAGTAGTAATAAATTTGTTTTCTATATTATTGCACCTTAACGGTATTTCTACAAAAGTATGGATTAGATGCTTCATTTAATCAGGATTTATACCACCTTAGTATTTTTACCTTCTTAGACAATGCCTCCTTTTTCCATAAGTTATGAGATGTATGTTAGTACAGTTGTGAAGGATAATGTTATATTTTGGCAATTAGATTGTCTATTTATAAGATTAACAAATAAAATTTATATTGATTGGTGGATGTATTGTCGCATCATCACTAGTTTATCCACTTCTTGCATAAATCGAGCAATTGATATTGTCTTGGAATATTAAGTTGCAATTTGAGAAATGCACATAATGTAAATTGTATCGATATCAAGAGAACTTGTGCTTTCAGTTGCTCCATTTAGGCAGGAGGATATAGTAAAAAGTGATGGAATCAAGTCTTACGATTAAGGTGAAATGCTAATAAAATTTTGTTTTGTTTCTACACAGTAATAGATATCTTATTTGATAATGATCATTGTAGAAATCTGAAAATATATCTAACACACAGTCTTAGTTTTCAGTGGTGGGACATCTAAATTTACACTAGGTACATATTGATTACAGTAATTATGCATCTTACAGAAAATTATCTGGGAATAAAGAAATAATTAGGCTGATGTTAATTTTCCTTTCAAACCATTTTAGTATATTCAGTTGATGTATGTGTGTGTTCTATTTTAACTTGTTGAATTTTGGTTAACTCCTTCATATTTGCAAAAGAATATAATCATTAATGAATGCATTTTATTCCGTGTTGTTTTAAGTTAGTACAATTTGGATAACCCATTTACTATTTAGTACAACTAGAGTTAATCTTTAATTAGAAGTACATATCAAATAACTAGAAAATACCAGTGTGAACACATGCTTCGCATATGGAGTCACAAAAGAATTGGATGAATTTCCATGTGTATGAATGTTAAATTTTCAGCAGAAGATATTCAAGATGATGACTTTAGGTATAATATACAAAAAGAATGAATATTAAGTTGTCATTGTATTTAACTATTTGCCCATGAACAAATAACTAAAAAAATATTTATACAAATAAAATGAAATAAATGTTTTTAACATGCTTTTTATATATTAATACAAAAATATTACTTGAAACATTAAGCTATTTTCTTTGAATAGGATACGTATCCATATCAAATTTAGGATTTGTCAACTCTAACATTCTCTAAATCCAGTAACCTTTCATGTATAGATATTTCAAAAGTTTAATCATGTTATATTTCTTGAAAATAATCATCGTGAATGATGGAATTTGAGTAGATAATTTGATAATCACAATCTTCAATTTTTCTTGCACATCAATAGCTGTTGAAGTCCTAAATAACTTGTTATTATATTAGTACATGTAAAATTATAATAATTGAAAAACAAATTTAAACATCTCCAATAATGAAGAATAACACTATTCAAAAAACAAAATATATGGAAAAAAATGATTAATTGAAACAAGTAAATATTATTAGAGCTATATGAATGAAAAATGAATGTTAAAATAATTTATAGTCAATTATGGTGTTTAAACTCCGAAATAGTGAGTAAAAAAGAAAAATAAGCATGTTATATTTATGCTAATTATGTGGTTGAATATTAAAATGAAAAATAAGGAAATAAATAATCTAGGGGTGATCTTTAGTATTCAATACTACATAAATCATACATGATAAATTGTTAATTATTTTTTGATTCATCATTAGAAGTCATATGGAAACCATACAAAATGTTATGTATAAATTCCAATTACTATAATTGTTATTTCAATTTGAAGTCAAATTTGATCATCTTTATCTCTTAGAGTGATTTTAATAGTTGAATCGAGTGTTAGCATTTTCAATTAGAAAAATTAACAATTATTAAGATAATTATATGCAAACAACCAAATGTGATTATCATAACACTTAAAAGAGATAAGGAAAAACAGATTCAACTCACTCAAAACATTAGGCATGGACCACCTGTCAACTTAAAACGATCTACCAACATAACATAAATGCCGCAATTATTGTTCCTTCACTTCGACTTTGAAACTCCGAACTACTTTTTTCTTATTGTTAGCAATTGTTCTTATGTTTTTTTACTAATTTCTTCTAGTAGTTTGTATTCCATTCATTTCAAATATTTACTCGTTTCACTCTATAATTTATTTCATTAAGTGTACAAATCAATTTTATTTTATCTATAATTTTCCCATTCATTTCTTTCTATAGTTTTGTTTGCAATCTTTATTTTTATATGCTTTAAATAAACTATAAGCAATTATACTTAGCATGTTTTCTTTTGAGAAGCAACAAAGAGGACAATAAGAGTTATTAAATTCAATCAATTAAAGATATAGTTTTGTATAAAAAATTATGTTCTAATGAAATGATTGGTTGAACACGTATAATACTCTTAATCAAGAATATTCTAATTCAAATAAACATGGAAAGATACATAATTATATATGAAAGCAATAAGAATTGGGTTATCCGTATAAGCGATAGCAGCTTTTATTCTTATTAGCGCTATTAACCTATGTAATGTAAAACAAATTACAAATTTTTTAATTAGAAATAAATTCATGATAATATATAGATTAATAAAAAATCAATAATCAATGTTCGCCAACATACAATCAAATTCATGTATCATTCTCTATAGTATAAAAACTCAAAAATCCCATTAAATTGCAATAATTTTTAAATGATATAAAAAGGAACCTAAAATCATTAGAAGATTTTGCAAATCCAATTATTGGTGGAGTCATTCAAATAAGGATGAATATGAGTCATCCCAATAAAAGATGGAAAAAGATGATTATGGATAAGAGAAACCATCTAGTTATAAATTAGATAAATAAACTGAAAAATGAGAAATAGCCAATATCTTAAACTAAAGTAAAAGGGTAAAAGACTTTTATCCTTTTTAATAGTTTTTTCATTATTAAGTAGAGTATGATAAGAGACTATATTTATGAAAATTTTATGTTTCCTTTGATTTAAGAGATAATGAGGACGTGATGGAAAATTAATAAGAAATGAAATTAACAATTGGAGTTTAATGGGGACCAAAGGTTAAAATGGAATAGGTGAAAGGAAAAATTGGAAAATGTTTCTTCAAATAATTAAGAGTTGAGTATAAACTTCAAATTAAATGAGGAATCAAGATACGAATGGTCAAATATTGAATGTTTTATATATTTATATTTAACATTTTGAAACTTATTCATGTCATAATGATTATTCCTTAACTCTAAGTTTTAAATGAACTAACTTTTTTTTATTCTTGGTAATTATTTTTAACTAATTTTGTTACTATTCTCTTATGTATGTTTTTATTCCAATTTTATCTTCAAATAAATATTTAATGTTTCCCTTTATAATTCAATTCTCTAATCATACAAATCAATTTGTTGTTTTTTCATAAATTTCACTTTCATTTCTTTCCATAATATTTTGAATATAACTTCTATTTTTTGTTGCATAAAATAATCCACAAAAGATCAAGGTTTTGGTTTTACATATGTTACTTTAGAAGCAACAAAAATAGGATTTGTTTTGCAAAAAATAATAAAAGTTATTACCTTCATCAGTTAAAGTAAATGTGATTTTATACAAAAATTTAGGTCAGATGCCTATGCATGGAATAGTTGTAGACATTATGAAATCAACATTTCATTCTACCTAAAATATTTTAATATAAATATTAACAAACAAAACAAAAATGCAAAACTACATATGAAAGCAATAAAGATTTGTTTATACTATTAAAAAGATAATGAACTTTCGTTCTCATTTGCATTATCTCCTGTATATAAAACACCAAATTATATATTTTTAGTTTGTAACAAACTAATGATAATAGTAATCAACCTTAGTAATCAACCTTCACTAACATAAAATCAAATGCATGCATCGCTCTTTGTAATAACTGGTAATAAATAGAACCAAAATCATAGAAATCCTAGTAAATCAGAATAATTTTCTTAAAAAATGAATTAAAATTTAAATCATAAAAAAAATTCAAGTCCAAAAGTTGGTGGATTCATTTTAATAAAGATGAAAGTAAGACAAACAAATAAAAGATAGATAAGAGTAAATGTCTAATTATAAATCGAATAGTTAAGCTAACAGAAGGAAAAAACGACTAATACCTTGGACTAAAGTGATATAGTAGGAGTGTTCATCATTTTTCATCATTCTTTTTTATTGTTAATAGGGAAATGATAAGAGAGTTTAAAAAATTGCCTTTGAATTGATGAGAATGATAATAAAGATGCAATAGAAATAAAAAGATGAGAAAGATGTACGTATCTCAATTAAAGGAATAAATTATATGGATGAAAATAAATGGTTGAAATTAGAATTTAATGGAGATGAAAAGTGACAAAACTAACAGTTGGAGGAGGTAATTGCAAAAAGTATACTTATAGAAACAATAAAAAACTTTTATTTTTTTTGTAGCATCATCCTATGTAAAACGACATGAAAATATAGTTTATTAATTAGAAATAAATTCTTGATAATAGTAAAATTAATCAGTCAATCTTCCATAGCACAGAATTAAATGCATGTATGCTCATTGCAATAACCTGTAATAAATTGATAAACTAAAGGCGCTGAAATTCTAGTAAGTCAATTTTTTTTCAAATGATTTAAAATAATGAAGCGAACATAAAATCTTAAAAATATTTTGCAAATTCAAACATTGGTGGATTCATTCCAATATATATGAATGTAAACCATAAACAAATAAAAGACAGAAATGATGTGTACGAAAAAGAGTAAATATCTAATTAAAATCAAAACTAAACTAACAAAAGAAAATATGACCAATATTTTAAACTAAAGTGATATAGTGGAAGCATTTTTCACTTATTATCATTCTATCTTTGAACTGATAAGGGTTCATTCAAGAAAAAAATACATTTAAATCAATGGGAATGATAATAACGATGCAATGAAAAATATAAATACGATAAGACATTTATTTACCTTAATCGAATGAATAAATTATATGAAGAAAGATGAAGAGTTGAAATTTGAAATTTAAAGGAGATGTAATGTGACAAAAGAGTGGAGGCGATGATGGTAAAAAGTTTATTCAAATGAACAGGAATTGAGTATATGATTTTAGGGTGAAAATAAGGATATAAAAGGTCGTATGCTTAAATTTTTATACAACAGAATAAACTTAAATTAAAGATAATTTACTGTGGTTAATACTCCAACTAAATTGAACACAAATTCAACAAAATTAGTAGTAACCGATTCCTTCTAATCAGTTCCCACTACACCATATTGGCAGTTTTGCAACTCCTTCACGCGGAAGAATCGCAACGGTTCTGAGCCGTTGCTAAATGGCAACGGTTATCAGCCGTTGTAAATGATTTAGGAACGGTTACGGGCCGTTTTGATTTCGCAACGGCTAATTGTCGTTCTGTAGTTTCCTTTTTTTAAAATTTTGACCATGCACTTGCATACAGAACCCCCCCCACCCCCACCCCGTTCCCAAAACTAAACGCCCTAAATTAGTTTCATTTCCCTCCTCCGCCGCTTTGCCCTAATTAATCGCCCATTTTTCCCTCCTCCACCGCTTTGCGCAAAACGTCATCGACCTGAGCGAGCAAATCATCATCAACCCGAGCGACTGCAAATCCATCGACCATAGATCAAGCGTTGGAACCCTCGGCTGTTCGAAATTGAGCAATAAGGTTCGTACTCTTTTGATTTTTATCATTAGAAATACATGGGTTATGCGTTATATTTATAGATCTATTTTAGTGATATCATTGCTGCCGACCACTACCACTGCTCCAAAATAGAGAGAGAGGGAGAGAGAAAAAGTGGATGATTCGACCACCGCCCACTGCTGTCGACCACTGCCACTGCCTGCCGATCTCCAGCTTCCGCCTTTGATCTTCACCTTGCCGATCTCCACCTGATTTAATTAATTGGTAATTTCCCCCCTCAAGTTCTAATTTATGTTGAATGTTATTTAAGTTTTAATTTAATTTAGTGTACAACTTTATAAACTGATTTGAATCTATTTTAAAATTGGTTTAGTTTTTTAAATTTGAAACCAATTTAATATTTTATATTCAAAAGTATATAAATTTAGTTGTTTGATTCTTATATTAAATTATACAAGTTACGTTTAAAATGATTTTTTATACTAAAATTTAATTTAAATTAGTTTATTTTGATTGATTGAAACTATTATTATAAATTTAAAGTTTACAGTTTTAAAAGGCTAGTACATAAGCAATCCAATTGCAGATGATTGATAAATAAACCCCTAAGAACTTATGTTATTATTGGATTTCATCAATTACAAGTTGTATCTTACATATTTGTAATATTGAACACCTTCTCCGCTAGAAATATTTCGCAATCAATGATTTTTTAAGGGTTCGTACATACAACTACATAACTCTTAACCATTTGACGTACATGTTGTTAATAAAAAAATATTACTTGGGATTTTGAAGCCAAGATAATGTTATTAGGTACCTACAGCAGATAAAGGAGCATAATCTTACCATAATCAAAACTGAACGGAAGAGGTCATACTTTACGTTATTTCTCGTTATTTAAGATTTTATTACTACCACAATTTTTTGATAAGTAGATTGGATAGCGCTGACTACCAATTAACTCGGTTGTCACTGGTTTGGTTTCTTATTCCATGAGGTAACTTTTATCACCTTTTAGGGTAATTTATTTTATTCGATTAAATTTTAGCTATTAATTTTGTACAAAATGCAGATATCTGCAGTAAATACTCCAAATACTTGGTAGAATTAATTAATGAATTTCATTGATTCTTTAGATTTGGGTGATATTTTTGTTGCTACTGATTTTTGGGTATATAGTCAGCAATGAGATAATATACCTACAATCCAACGATCATCTTTCCAATCCAGCCAAATCTGTTGTTATATCAATATTTTTATTTAAATCTAATAAGCTAAACATTGTAAAGTGCATGATTGTATTTTTCTATCCACTATGAATGAGTTAGTATGAACTTTTGTTTATCAATCACATTCTTTTTATTTCTCTCGGTGTTGACTTCGAATATCTTTGGGTAACATTGCTTTAATGAAGCTTTTAATCGACTTAAGGTATTTATTCTAATTCTTTCTTAGTATTAATTGTTTCAGCCTTTTGACAAATTGTATATGTAGCATAAAATATCATAAATACTAGGATTAGTTAAGTTCCATTTTAATAGGATGCATTTGCGATTTAATGTCTCAAACATCTGATTTTATTATCAAATAAATATCTTTTTAATTTTTTTAAAGTTATATTTTCTATTTGTCGATAACTTTTTTTTATTGTACAACATACACTACAAAAATGACTTTGTTTAGCGATGGCATATAGCCGTCGCCAAAAGTGGCAATAAAATGGTCTATATTTATTACTACAAATATATTTGTGCACACTCTTAGCATCAACTTATCTTAAGCAAAAATTAAAACTAGAAATTTTTTACCACTGCCAATTAAAAGTGGCTAAGGGCCGTTGCTAAATTTTTACCACTGCCAATTTTGCAACGGCTCAAAACCGTTGCAAAATGACATTTCTGGTGTAGTGTCCTTTTATCAGTTTCATTGATATGACCCTTCATATTTAAAGCTAGTTTACCACCAATTGATAAGATTTTGTTGAAGTATATGGTTATGGTTATTATCTTATAATCAAATTTAATTTGAAATGGTACGTAACTATATTAGAGGTAAGTAAAAAATTTATCACTCAATTAAGAAGAGAAAAGGAGTGACAATGAGAAGCAAGAATACAAATAGTAATATATTCTCTTTTACGTAAAACAGATAGATATAATAGATACAATAGATAAACAGTTAGAATAATGAGTGGAAGAAATTTACTATGGAAACGATCAAACAGTAATTGGAGAATCTATTTTGAAAAAAAAAACGAGAAGGGAAAGAATAAAGGCCCAAGTGTGAAAATATCACTTGAACTAAGGAGATATTAACATTTCAATTGAGATAGAATAACAAAAGAGGCAAAAATGTGGAAGGTTGAATTTTATGTGTGTATGTGTGTATGAATTTTCATATAGTTATATTTTTATTCAATTAACAAATTGAAACCATGGAATAACTTAATTCAAATATATCTTTAATATGTATTATCATTCTATCTTTGAATTGATAAGAGATCGTTTAAAAAATATTTCCTTTAAATTGATGGGATGATAGTAGAGATGCAATGGAAAATAGAAATATGATAATGCAGTTATTGCTTTAATCAAATAAGTAAATAAAATATATGGAGTAAGATGAAGAGTTGAAATAAAAATTTGAAATTAGAATTTTAATCGAGATAGAAAATGAAAAAAGAATGGAGGCAAAAATTGTACAATGTTTATTTAAATGAATAGGAATTAGGTTTATGATTTTAAGGTGAACGAAAATTGGGATATGTAAGGTCGAATATTTATATATTTATATTTTTATACAATCGATTAGACTTAAATTAAATACAATTTATTGTAGTTAATACACAAACTAAATTAAATTCAAATTCAACTAAATTTGTAGTAATTGATCCCTTCTAATAATTCCTTTTGTCAGTTTTATTGATTTCCTTCGTATTTAATGTTAGTTTACTACAAGTTGATAAGATATTTTTGTAGTCTGTGCTTATGGTTATTACCTGATAATAAAATTTAATCTAGAATTTGAAATGGTATATAATTATATCTGAGGTAAGTAAAAAATTATCACTCAAGTTAAGAAGAGAAAAATGAATGTGCATGAGAATGAATGAGAAGCAAGAATATAAATAGTCATATATTCTCTTTTATGTATATCAGACAGATAGAATAGGTATAATACATAAACAATAGAATAATGGATGTAAGAGATTTAGTATGGAAACGTTCAAACATTAGTAGGAGAATTTATTTTGGAATAGGGAAAGCCAAGAAGGAAAAGAATCAAGGGCCTATGAGTAAAAATAACAGTTGAACTAAGGAGAGATTAACATTTCAACTGAGAGTGAATGACAAAAGAGGCAAAAATGCGAGAGGTTGAATTATACTCACACACACAAAGATATATATATATATATATGTGTGTGTGTGTGAATCTTTGTATAATTATATTTTTATTCAATTTCCAAATTGAAATCGTTGAATAACTTAATTCAAATATATTTTGACATTTCATTTTCAGTCTAATGTCAACTTTCAATCCTGCATCACCATTCCCATTAACGGGAGTGTCGTTATCGTTCCCCTACTGAACATTCAGCGCAACTATAGTGCGATGGCGGTGAGCTGCATAGTGATGAGGTGAATGTGGCTTGTGACTAGCATGTCGGGCTACGATCTTTTCCAATGCTTCCATGCGTCAGTTTATTTGCTTTGAGAAGGATTGGAATGCTGCCAAGACAGATCTGCAGGGGCCTCAATTGAAGCTTCTGCCTCATCCTCGGTTTTTGAGATTATGAGTGGTTTAAAGACAGCCTTTGCTGCCACATGTAGAGCTTCTAGGATCGAGGGAATAGGGGACTCTGCAAGAATCATAGTTCAGGATGTACTGTCTTAATGGATGTAATCGAAAAGGATAAGGATCCGAAGGTTCGACCCTCCTTCTAGTACCAAAAGATGTTGTGGTAATTTTTTGTCTTCAACTGCTCAAACTGGTGCTAAGTAGTTTGTTTGTTAACTACCTTTCTAAGTTGGAATTAGCAAAATTAAGTGATCCTAATTTTGCCGTTAAGTAGAGATTACGATGCTGAATGCTTACACAATCCTGTAGCTGCACTCTGACTGCTTGTTAAAGTGTCAGATCTAAGCAATCATGTTATTCAAATATGATAAAACATGAATATTGTGTTAATAATGTAAACAGTAAAAGGATACATGATTTATGCGTTTTGGCTTTTAAGGAATCATGCGTCTAAGGGAAAAGTTCTCTTTTCTCCTTTTTTATTTAATTTGGTATAGAATTCCATGGCGATTAGTATAAAAGAACCTTAAAAGTTTTGAAAAGAGAAAAAATGTCAAAAGAGAAGTCCCTTTCATCTATCCTATTTATAATGGTATGTTTCACTCGAATCGCCGATGTGTCTTTTATCTGTCTTACTTTTTTTATGTGATTGGATCGTTGATGTGGTTTTGGCAGAAATTTTGAATTGAGGCGGGAATCTCTTAAAATTATGGTGGAAGTATCCAAATTTGAATAGGCCTTGTTCTCGATTTTGAGCGTGGCATTCTTTAATGTTTGTGATGGGTAGTATACGCCGATGTGGGGTGAAGTCTATGGAGAGAGGTGGATGCGGACAATGCCGGCGTTCAGATTATATTTCCATACTGGTGTCTTTGTGTTTTTTGCATGATTTGTCACCAAGTCGGGCCAGAACGGAGTAGCTCTTCTTATTCTATGCTGAAAGCTTAGTTGTTTGTCTGTAGGATTGAGCCTGTGTCGAAGCATATTTCAGGTAACCCTGTATACAGCCCCTAGTGGAATGCTTTAGTCTCTATATAGCACTATCTTGGTTGCCCCCTGTGTATGCTTGCACTGACCTGCTCCTAGGCTTTGTACTCCAGTCTAGTCTCTTCTTTTGGAGATGGTCGATGCATTCTGCTTTGCTTTCCTATGTCTACATCTGTTTCTTTGTAATGCGGCTTCTGGTAAGAACGGTGTAACATCCAATAACCCACTTCGGGTTTAAGGGTTATATTGGCTGAAATAATCATCCCTGGATTATTTTTACTATTTCCTAAATAGACCTAAGCCTCCATTATCCCATTATTCACCCAAAGACTTCTCTTTTCTCCTCCAAACCAAGTCTAAATCATAAATTAAGGGTAGATTAGCAAGGAGATTAGTTAGAGATCATCAAACCTACATTTTTAAGAAAGAAAAATTGGGGCTTGGCTGTTCATTTTCAGATGAGCCTCGATTTGTGTGCAAAACTTGGATTTTGGAGAACTTGGTGAGTGATTTATCATCTAACACCTTATTACTTATGTATCTATGGATTTTAGCAAGTTTTGGATCCACTTTTAATGTTAAAAATATGTTTTTGTTGTTTTAAACCCCTTGAAGTAAAAATGTGAATAAAATGATTTTTGGTGTTCTAATATGTTATTTAGATGTGTGATTAGCTTGATATATGTTAGGCTATATTTTAGATATATGGTATGATGATTGCTATAATTGGTACTATGATTTGCATGTTTTAATGTTGTTTCATGTGTGTATGTGTGTGATGTTTGTGTGTATGCTCGAATGGTTAAAAATGCTCATTGAGAAAATTAGAGGTAGAACCGTGAAACTGGACTTTGACAAATAGATATTAGGATATTGGGAGTTGCATCGATGTGTATTGTAACGATACGATTTTTCGACGCTCGAAAGTCGACATTAATACGTCCACTGTATCAAATGCCGCGCAATCGAATGCCGGAAAACCGAACCATTAGGGTTAAAAGAAGAGGTAAAAGAAAACAGAAGAAAATAGAGAAAAAGAAACAGAAACAACAACAGAATCTCACATTCGCAGCGGAACAATATACAATAGATAATCACTAGTCTTTTAAAACAAAGAACTATATCAGTTTATACATACATCATCAGAGTCAATATACAACTCAATACAACAATGGACATGTATAGAAACTTGTCCTCATAAAGAATACACAGCGGAAATAAATGAACAAGTACGGGAGTATGTTTCGCCATCCAGTTTGCTTCCAAAGCTCCAGAATATCCTGATAACATAACTCTAGGCTGCCCGTGTGGAAAATTATGGGCACCCAGAGTTTAGCAGGGAAACAATAAACTCTGAGTCAGTCATGGTGACTGGTGTGAGATTGTAAAACAGTTATTTTTCACAAAGAAATAAAATTTATTCGCAATGCTTTTGGAAAATGAAACTACCATAAGACCTCCCGCCACACACACAATGCAAACGCAGAATTGGAGGAGATTTCTTCTTATGATAGTCAAAGATGCTTACTACGCCAATCATTGGATTATTATTATTAATGTCTAGTGTGGAAAACATTTCGAAAGTATAATATTAATCTTAGCCAGCATAGGCATTTCACACTATGCCTACTATAGCTACCATCTAAACAGTGGGGCGCCACCATAAGTAAATGGCAGGTTCTAAAACTAAAACCGTACAAGCTCCGTATTGGGAAATGGATTTCCAACAAATGGTCAGGCTAGGAACTTCCTTTCCTACTGCCACATGGGATCGCCTCTGGCTGGACGTCCCGAGAGACAACTGCTCTCTGCCAACACAAGGCCGGGTTACCCCTATAACTAGGTAACTCACGAATATGCCATCCCCTGGTCCTTTGGGACCTTTATCCGAGGCGCCTCGATAAACACACAATCACACAATAAATGAGATCGGAGTATCCACATAGGTTAAATACCAGGGCTCCATACCTGATACCACCCTTTTCCAGAAGGAAATGACATACCCTAAAGGACGCGACCCTCATAACCTTGCCGCATATTCCTGTTTCAACCATTTCCGGGGAGTGAGGTCTGACGAAGTCTCGTCCACAAAGCTACGCTTTTTCACAAAGCCATGCTTTGATCACAATTGAACAATAAATGATCAATACACAGCAACACTCAGCATGCCACATTACCAAATTGGGAATATATCGCTGATAACTTCAACACATAACCTCTGAGCTCGTACGTCTCAGAGAAGGGTATTAAGCTAAGAGAATAAATTCTCCGCCACCAACAGAAATGTATTTGAAAGAAATCAGCTTTATATCTCAAAATGTAATGTCAGACACGTAATCATACAAGTCTGTTCCGGGTTCGAACAGAACCGAAGGCACTTCCGAAGAAGCCCTTGCAATCCGGGTATTCACAATCCCGATCGGACTTCCCATCACAAAAATAGTGATATAAATCTCTATACCGGAGCAACTCGGTGCAGAGACATTCGACAGGTTGTCCTTTCATTTTCACAAATACCCGGTCTTCACCACCGGTCTTCAATACGATCCATATCGTCGTATCACTAATTCGGAATGGGTTATATGACACAAAGGTCTTTTCCCGGCTAATCCAAATAGTGAGCGTTTGTTTTAAAAACAAATTCAAGTGCCATTTCAAAGGCAAATATTGATAGTCGGTGATTTAACTATCAATAACATTCACAACAATCATCAGATTTAAATAATTTTCCCAAATTATTTAATTTCAAAATATCTCCACAAGATATATATTTTTCCACTTCAACACTTTGAAAACAATTTTCAAATCATTTTTCACCTTTCAACTTTTGAAAATCAATTTCAAATCAATTTCCTTACGCGGAATATATTTCCAAATATTTCTTTTAAAAACCAGCTTTAGAACTTTTAATTTATATTTTTAAAAGCTACTTTGGAAATATATTCGGTTTTATAGTGAAAATACACTTTCACTTCAAAATGATCCATTTAAACCAATTAAATAAATCCTTATCGATTTATTTTAAATTCACATTCAAATCTGTAAATTTATTTCTACACTTTAAAAATAAATCAGCGTTTATTTTTAAAACAAATTTCCCTTTCCTTTATAAATTCCATTTGAATTTACATTCCCAAAAATTCACTTTTAACCCCAAAATCAAATTCCAAATTGATTTCTAATTTTATTTCAATATCAAATCGATTACAAATTGATTTCTAAGTTTTATTTCAATAGAACAAAACATTGCAAATTTATTTCTAAGTTTATTTCCAAATAACAAACCATTTGCAAATCGATTCCCAAATTTAATTTTCAAACAGTAAATCAATTTCAAACTGATTTTCCAATGATTTATTTTCCATTACCAATTTAATTACGAATTTGATTTCTAAATTTATTTCAACTTCCAAATAAATTTTCATATTGATTTCTCAAAGGTTCATTTTCAAATACCAAATCAATTACACATTGATTTCTAAAAGTTTATCACTTTTAAATAAATTCCCTTATTCTTTCCAAATTATTCAAAATTCCATTTTTAAATGAATTCTTCAAAATTTTATTCAACTTTCAATAGATTAAATTTTAAAATTTAATCGCCAAATCCATAGTTATATTGGGGATTCAAGCTAAACCATCATTCAAATATTTAAAATTAATTATATATTTTCATTTTCAAATGTTCAAAAATTCTGGGTCGTTACAATCTTCCCCCCTTAAAAGAATGTCGTCCCGAAATTACAAGTTAGGAAGAACGATTCTCAATCAGTTTATTATTTTTCACAATCCAATAGTTTTATCAATTTGTCAACCAAAATCTTTTTACTAGAGATACATTATTAATTCAACTAGCTTTTTCCAACTTCAATTATAGGTTCCAAACAAGATTGTTTTCTTAACAATTCAAATTTAAACTTTCAAAATTTCCTCAAAAATTTTCTAACACTCAAAATTTTCAAAAAATTTCGCCAGCGTCTCCTTTGTGCGGCTAGCTCGGTACGACTACAAAATGGCACGACGGACTCTCAGATTCCAAAAGGAGAAAGGAAAGCCAAGCGGCTAGACAAGAAAATCACAAATTTCAAACTGAAATTGAAATACATACCTTTTGTCGAGCAATTTAGTTTTATCTTCAGAAATCATAATCAATTTTCCCATTTGTTTTATAATACCTGTATATCCAATTTAACCATATCCAACTATAGATTCAAAAATCATTTTATACATTTCCTTACAGAAGTTTCATACCTACGTCTATTCAAATTTGTTTTTCCCATTACTGTATGAATTTAATTTATCTTCAATTTATAACTGATTCATATAATTATTTTAAATTAGTTTCATTCACTAATTTACTTCAGTTTCATTTCCATTTTTTTATTCAATCTTGCATTATCAATTTCACTTGAATTCAATTCGTAGTTTCAATTCTATTTGGATTCTATTTATCTTCCGAATATTGAATTTATCAATTATCTTTAGTTCACTTCGAACTAATCTTAAAACTTCATTTTATTTCACACAATTCAAATTGGTTTTCAATATTCAGTTTCAATTCTAGTTTAATCTTCATTCAATCATCAACTTAGAATAATTTCAATATCAAATTTTACTTAATAATTTCACTCTTCATTTCTTAGGTTCAATATAAATATTCCATATACACATTATATTTATTTTCAATTTGCCACTTCGGATAAATCTACTTACATTTAAACTGGATTTCCAATTTCATTCGAATTCAATTTACCTTTCTTTTATAATTATTGAATTCAATTAATTTCCAAATCATATTTACTTTGTCATTTCTTCAATTAGTTTCGCTTACTAATTTTTATTTCAATACTTCACTTTGTTTATCACAAATCAAATTCAATTTCCAATATTCAGCTTGAATTTCATTTACTAACAAATTCAAAACAAGTTTAACATTCAGTTTTAATTTTTATTTACTTGCAATTGTAAATTCCATTCATTCATTTGGAAATTCATTTCTACTTACTTGAATTTATCTGGCATTTCGAACCATTTTTATTTAGCTCACAATTCAAGTTTAATTTAACCAATTCAACTTCCAATTCATTATCTCATGAATTAATAAATTACCAAGTTAGTTTACTTGAATTCAATCCATTTTACTTTAATTTATTTCCAAGTTTGGATTTTTCTTCAACTTAATTCAAATCAAATCTCATTCCTTTTCAATTTGAATCTTAGTTCAATCAAATTTCAAATATTTTTATAAGCTATCAACTTATTTACATTCCATAACGTTTTAAAGAAATTCCAGAGTCAAACAATTACTCTGGCACTTTATTTTAATTTAGAGAATTCATTTATAAATTCACATTACCAATTTCATTTCCTTAATGAATTTTATTCTCAAATACTTTTCCTGGAATTCTATTTCCAATTATAAATCTCATTTACAATTTATATTTACAAATCACATTCGTGTATGGATTTATTTCCTTATATTTTCAATTCACATTTATAGATTTCATTTGTTAAATGAATTTATCTCCAAATCTTTGGTTATTATTTTAATTTTTTATTCAACTTTCATATAACAATGATAATAATTCAATATTATCACTTTATAACAACCAAACATCCATATACTACTATAATTCATGGAAAATCATTTATTTTCTATACAAAATAGTTTTGGGTAAAATTATTTCATTTACCCTATTTAAAACAATACTGTGTCAGTTTATCTTGTTTAAGAGTTTAGAAACCCCTATCGATTACAGTTAGCTAGACTGCACCGACCAGAATCTATAAACAATCAACCGATAAGTCAACACAATACAAAACAAATTTATATTCACTAACAAATACGCGCTCATATCTGTTAATACACTCAACTCATTCTAGAGTACTACTAACTCTATCTCTAATAAGGAATTCCCAACAGAGCCAAGGGTTGTCGCTTAACCGAATGCTCTGATACCACATGTAACGATACGATTTTTCGACACTCGAAAGTCGACATTAATACGTCCACTGTATCAAATGCCGCGCAATCGAATGCCGGAAAACCGAACCATTAGGGTTAAAAGAAGAGGTAGAAGAAAACAGAAGAAAATAGAGAAGAAGAAACAGAAACAACAACAGAATCTCACATTCGCAGCGGAACAATATACAATAGATAATCACTAGTCTTTTAAAACAAAGAACTATATCAGTTTATACATACATCATCAGAGTCAATATACAACTCAATACAACAATGGACAGTTATAGAAACTTGTCCTCATACAGAATACACAGCGGAAATAAATGAACAAGTACGGGAGTACGTTTCGCCATCCAGTTTGCTTCCAAAGCTCCAGAATATCCAGAATATCCTGATAACATAACTCTAGGCTGCCCGTGTGGAAAATTATGGGCACCCAGAGTTTAGAAGGGAAACAATAAACTCTGAGTCAGTCATGGTGACTGGTGTGAGATCGTAAAACAGTTATTTTTCACAAAGAAATAAAATTTATTCGCAATGCTTTTGGAAAATGAAACTACCATAAGACCTCCCGCCACACACATAATGCAAACGCAAAATTGGAGGAGATTTCTTCTTATGATAGTCAAAGATGCTTACTACGCCAATCATTGGATTATTATTATTAATGTCTAGTGTGGAAAACATTTCAAAAGTATAATATTAATCTTAGCCAGCATAGGCATTTCACACTATGCCTACTATAGCTACCATCTAAACAGTGGGGCGCCACCATAAGTAAATGACAGGTTCTACAACTAAAACCGTACAAGCTCCGTATTGGGAAATGGATTTCCAACAAATGGTCAGGCTAAGGAACTTCCTTTCCTACTGCCACATGGGATCGCCTCTGGCTGGACGTCTCGAGAGACAACTGCTCTCTGCCAACACAAGGCCGGGTTACCCCTGTAACTAGGTAACTCACGAATATGCCATCCCCCGGTCCTTTGGGACCTTTATCCGAGGCGCCTCGATAAACACACAATCACACAATAAATGAGATCGGAGTATCCACATAGGTTAAATACCAGGGCTCCATACCTGATACCACCCTTTTCCAGAAGGAAATGACATACCCTAAAGGGCGCGACCCTCATAACCTTGCCGCATATTCCTGTTTCGACCATTTCTGGGGAGTGAGGTCTGACGAAGTATCGTCCACAAAGCCACGCTTTGATCACAATTGATCAATAAATGATCAATACACAGCAACACTCAGCATGCCACATTACCAAATTGGGAATATATCGCTGATAACTTCAACTACATAACCTCTGAGCTCGTACGTCTCAGAGAAGGGTGTTAAGCTAAGAGAATAAATTCTCCGCCACCAACAGAAATGTATTTGAAAGAAATCACCTTTATATCTCAAAATGTAATGTCAGACACGTAACCATACAAGTCTGTTCCGGGTTCGAACAGAACCGAAGGCACTTCCGAAGAAGCCCTTGCAATCCGGGTATTCACAATCCCGATCGGACTTCCCATCACAAAAATAGTGATATAAATCTCTATACCGGAGCAACTCGGTGCAGAGACATTCGACAGGTTGTCCTTTCATTTTCACAAATACCCGGTCTTCACCACCGGTCTTCAATACGATCCATATCGTTGTATCACTAATTCGGAATGGGTTATATGACACAAAGGTCTTTTCCCGGCTAATCCAAATAGTGAGCGTTTGTTTTAAAAACAAATTCAAGTGCCATTTCAAAGGCAAATATTGATAGTCGGTGATTTAACTATCAATAACATTCACAACAATCATCAGATTTAAATAATTTTCCCAAATTATTTAATTTCAAAATATCTCCACAAGATATATATTTTTCCACTTCAACACTTTGAAAACAATTTTCAAATCATTTTTCACCTTTCAACTTTTGAAAATCAATTTCAAATCAATTTCCTTACGCGGAATATATTTCCAAATATTTCTTTTAAAAACCAGCTTTAGAACTTTTAATTTATACTTTTAAAAGCTACTTTGGAAATATATTCAGTTCTATAGTGAAAATACACTTTCACTTCAAAATGATCCATTTAAACCAATTAAATAAATCCTTATCGGTTTATTTTAAATTCACATTCAAATCTATAAATTTATTTCTACACTTTAAAAATAAATCAGCGTTTATTTTTAAAACAAATTTCCCTTTCCTTTATAAATTCCATTTGAATTTACATTCCCAAAAATTCACTTTTAACCCCAAAATCAAATTCCAAATTGATTTCTAATTTTATTTCAATATCAAATCGATTACAAATTGATTTCTAAGTTTTATTTCAATAGAACAAAACAGTGCAAATTTATTTCTAAGTTTATTTCCAAATAACAAACCATTTGCAAATCGATTCCCAAATTTAATTTTCAAACACTAAATCAATTTCAAACTGATTTTCCAATGATTTATTTTCCATTACCAATTTAATTACGAATTTGATTTCTAAATTTATTTCAACTTCCAAATAAATTTTCATATTGATTTCTCAAAGGTTCATTTTCAAATACCAAATCAATTACAAATTGATTTCTAAAAGTTTATCACTTTTAAATAAATTCCCTTATTCATTCCAAATTATTCAAAATTCCATTTTTAAATGAATTCTTCAAATTTTTATTTGACTTCCAATAGATTAAATTTTAAAATTTAATCGCCAAATCCATAGTTATATTGGGGATTCATGCTAAACCATCATTCAAATATTTAAAATTAATTAAATATTTTCATTTTCAAATGTTCAAAAATTCTGGGTCGTTACATGTATGGAATGCATATGGGTCGAAGAATGAAGCGTATCGGTGAAATCAGCGTGAAATTGAAAATTTTAGAAACTACAACATTTCTGCCCAAAGGTGCTACGTGGCGTACTTCGGTTCGGTAGGGGGTTTTCCAGGGCTTGGCTTTGGGTCGGCATGCGGAAGGACCAGATAGTAAACGCTATCCAGTAGCATTGTCATTCGATCATTGAACAAGAAACGTGATTTGTGGTTGCTTCAAGTCATACTCGTACATTTGGGGTGGTTGCTTCGGTCGGCACTCGAGAAACAATTGTGGTTTGATGGTTTTAGGGGTGCTTTAGGTCGAAAAGTTAATTGCTTCGGGTTACTTCAAGGGGTGCCTGGGGTTGGAGAAGAGGATACCAAGGCAGAAACTTGAAGTTAGGGAATTTTGGTCATGGTGAGGTAGTACTTCGGGATTTCTTCGTGACTTGTTCTAAGAATCTAGTTGGTGATGTGGAGTGAAGTAGAAAACTCCAAACGACTCGAGATGGCCTTGAATTTCGTGTGGAAACTAGTAAATGATGGCTTAGCGCTTCGACAAGACGACGACGACTTCAGAACTTTGGTACGATGGCACTATGACTTGCAATGGTTGTCTAGAGGCGTTCTGAAGATGTTAACTCATGTGGCAAGTGACTATGGTATCTGGTAATGGATCGAGAGGACGATTTCCGTGTGATAACCTGCGGAGTAAAACATGAGGTTGTGATGTTTGTGAGTGGGACATGGTAGTCTATATGTACCCAGGGTAGTTTGCATGTACCCATATTGTTGGACATATGCGTATGTCTAGTCCCTAGCCATTTGTGTAGGCATGAGTTGAGCATCTGTAAGGTAGTTCTACTATCATTACGTGTGTGCAGGGATTGATGGATAACTCTGAGGTTGTGATGCTCGTTAGCGGGACATGGTAGTCTGTGTGTACCTATATTTTGGACGCCTACATATGTCCAGTCCCTAGCCATCTGTATGGGCATGAGTTAAGCATTCACAACATTGACTAGTCATGACATTTGTGTGAGTCATAAGAGTGATTATATATTTGATGCACTTGAGTAAGAGATGAAAGGCTGTGTAATGGTTGTTATGTTTACTGTGTGCTTGATATGCTATGTGATACCCGTATACCCCATATTTTCCACACGTGATAGTAGTTTAGCATATATTGTGTTTAGTGCTAACTTTTGGAATGCACAAACATGTCAGGTATGGTTTTGCATACTTAGGTCCTAACTAATATATACAATTTTTATAGTATTTTGAGATGATGCATCGCTCGCATTGCTACCTCTCTTTTTAGGCCAGACTGTTCTCTGACCCAAGGTTTTATTATTTGCTTCTTATTATCTCGGGTACTCTTAAATGAGTAGGTTAGAGATAACAGGTCTGAATAGTGCATGAAGTTGTATAGAGTACGAGCAGGACGCTATGCTTTCATATATCATACTTTGGAGCTTACTATCACCTATAGTCCGCCCTACAATACCGTGGAGTTATGTTAGTACTTGTGTTGCTTTAGAGACAATCATAAAGTTTATTTTGGAGATTGGGATGTATAAACTCTATTGTTTTTGTTTTGTATAACTGTGATGAACCGATGTACTTTGTTTATTCTGCTTCACTTAGTTATATTCTGTCTTGCCTGTTTTACATCTATTTGATTATTATATTTTGTCTATGAGCTGTGAGATGTTTTATAGGTTTAATGTTTGGATTTTCTCCACTTTACACCCTTGGATACCGTCCTACATCGGCCGAGTAGCTCCACGGTGCACTATATAAGTATATTGGGTACCGTTGGTGTAGGGCGGTCATCACATTTGCGACCATCAACCTTTATAGGTGGAACTTCATTGATTAGCTCCATCAAAATTTCTTGATTGTATCCTGTGTTAACACAAGTATTTTTACCCTTAAAATTTTGCATATCATTATTTGTTAACGTTGTGTAAAAGTACTAACGTTGGATCATGCAATAAATATTCCTAAATGCTATATGCAGACAGATGGCTTTTATAAGGCAAAAACAAGCACACAAGAAGGCTCACACACATATTTCATGGTTTTTTTTTCAAATTTATAGTGGAAACAGAAGGATTACTATATGTGACTATTTCATTTGTTTATTTTGCACCTGTTGGGTGTGTTGTTAAGGTTTTATATTCGGAATAGGTTCGTTGCTACGGTAATCTTACACTTTGCACTTGTGCATATCATAATGTATACATGTATGTAGCATATAAATTTATGTCATGTATGTTGACTTTGTACTCTTTTGACTAGGTACTTAGTTGATTTACCATACTATGTGGTAATGAATTCATAAATTGGGTGCTTAGATGGTAGTACATATTAGTACTACAAGTCTTAGGTAGTATACAACATACCACATATCAATATATGTTCGAATCACGCTAACCAAGTTTCGAACTTGTAACCTCTCATACCAAAGTCGAAGTGCATAACCACTGAGACAGTGGTGTTGGTCAATAAATTAACTTATGATGCTTAATTTTCACTATTGTGATTGCACGAATGTATTGTTTTTAGGACTACTTTCTTAGGCTAGTTAACTTTACTTATGCATGTCATATCACGATACATCTGCCTGCATGGTTTGCTAATTACCTAGTCCCATATCTTTTAAAAAGAAAACTTCAGAATGGTTATGAAAGGTAGTAGTTGAGCATATTTTGAAAATTTTTCTGTTGTGTTTTACATGACTGAAATTGCCAGTAAGAGTTATCACACAAGTTCAACACCTTAGCATTAAATATTTCAGAAATTTGATACTTGTTCTTATAGCCAGTTCAACAAAAAATTGATGATGCTAGTTTTTGTTTATGTCGACGATTTAATGCAACTAACTAAAATTCCTTGTGCCATTAGTTTTGAATGCTAAAAGCTAGTTGTGCCTTTATTATTCAATAGTTGCTCTAGTTTGTTAGGAACATCTTGATGCTATGCTTGGTGGGAACATCTTCAACAGTGGAGGAATTTATTGCTCTTGGTATTGTGTTATGTTCGTGATTTATATTCCCTTGGGTTTGTAAGTAGGTGTTTCAATTTCCAGCTCATGTTTTTGTAACAACCCGCATATTTTACGACTATATATTTAAATATTTAGTTTAAATATAGCATCGTTAGTCGGATTAAAGTCCGAAATGCTACTTTTTGTAAACAGTCGAATTAGGAGTCGAGACTACTTCCATTGAGTCCAAAATGGCGTTTGCGACCTTTTTGAGTATAAACATCGATATGTTTGGAGTTGAGTAGAATTTTGATATTTTCATTTGGGGCTTTGGGTTTAGGTTTCAGCCCACTAAGAGAACCCAACTCCTCTACATAACAACTCCCACTCCACCCCTCTCCTCTTCATTCATTTCATTTCTTAACACTCTCAAGCTAAAGTAAAAATGGGGGAAAGAAAGGGAAATCAGAATTCCTAAACCCTAGATTACTAGGAAATTCAAGATTCTAGCTCCAAAATCAAAGAGAAGCTTAAGTAAGCATCCTCTTCTTCTTCTCCATCTCAATCTCTCTCCAATTTCAGAAATTTCCTATAACCTAACTTAGGAAATATTTGCTTATGATCTTAGATTGGAGCTTCTAGAGTTGAAGTTGAAGAGTAGTTGATCTTTCCTTTGTTTTTGAGCTTCTCATTAGTTGTTTTTGGGTTTAAAGGTGAGTTCTTTAACTCACATCTACGTCTATAACTTTCATTGTTGTTAGGTATGAATTCCTAACATTCGTGCATGTTCATTTGCTTTTGATTTGAATTGATTTGGTGAATTTTCCAAATTTTGGTGTTTTGGTCCAATTTTATGAAAATCTTACTATGGATGTTAGTACGTGATATTTGGGGTGTATCGAAGAGCCTATAAGGCTGGGTTGTCGCTTGGCATAAATCCCTATTCGTCATTGCTCGTCCGATCGCTCTCGAATCGTTTTGGCCATCCTGGCCTAGGCAAATTGTTGCCCAGACCAGGTGACCAGACGTCTGGATGTCAAGTCCAGACGTCTGGTTATGATCACTAGAGAAAACAAATATAAGCACGCAGAAAAGAAAATGGCAGAACCCAATTCCAGACGACTGATTCATAGGTTCAGACGTCTGGTTGAAGCTCAGACGTCTGCTATGAAATTTCAGATGTCTGGGGGTTTTATGGATTATTTCCAGAGAACAAATCCAGACGTCTGGATTCTAAACCAGATGTCTGGAACTGTTCATTTTTGCCCAATTTGGCTGTTTTTGATTTGATTTCCAATTTTAATCGATTCTTGTTGATCCGATTAGTTGTTGTCACTTTTATCGACTTTGATGACTTCTTTTTCGGGATTTTTGGGAATATCCGTTTGATGGATTTGATATCGATTTTTATGGATTTAATTCACATTTTCATATGTGAATTTTTGGTGATTGATTGTTTCTACAATCATTTCTGTGGTTTGTCACTTTAAAATATAAAGGTTTCTATACTAGTAGTAAATACTCAAACTCTTTCACCAAAATGATTTCAACACTACTTTTAAATACAAAGCTCGTTTTTAAAACCGTTTTCCAATCTATTAATATATACAAACCTTACCTCATTCGTATGAGAAATCTAATTAAACGGCTTAGCAAAACAAGTGGTATGAAACGCTTGTGTTTACTTCGTCGGTTAATTCTTGGACTTGTTCGATTGAAAATCTTGTGACAATTTTCGAGTGGAAATCTACAATCTATTCGTAAATATTTAAGTTAAGCCAGTGGTTATGGGACATGAAGCTAAACTCATCTATTTACTAGCTTAGTGTAATTTACACTTATCGATCAATGATGATCCTTTGGTGATTTAGACTAGCGATGTGCGATGTCTCTTTGTCCACGTGGGGGACTGTACCCTGTTCTATTGAGCTTCGTCTCATTTTTATAGGCTAGCGACCTATGGTTTTTATGGAGTCAGGTTCATCGGGCGTTCTCTGTACTACGTCGTTGTTCCAGATTATTTGAGTTTGGTTCATCGGGCATTCGTTGTACTACGTCGTTGTTCCGGATTATTTGAGTTTGGTTCATCGGGCGTTCGCTGTACTATGTCGTTGTTCCGGATTATTTGAGTTTGGGGTTCATCAGGCGTTCGCTGTACTACGTCGTTGTTCCGGATTATTTGAGTTTGGTTCATCGGGCATTCGCTGTACTACGTCGTTGTTCCGGATTATTTGAGTTTGGTTCATCGGACGTTCGCTGTACTACGTCGTTGTTCCGGCTTATTGGAGTTTGGTTCATCGGACGTTCGTTGTACTACGTCGTTGTTCCGGCTTATTGGAGTTTGGTTCATCGGGCGTAACGCTGTACTACGTCGATGTTCTGGATTATTTGAGTTTTAGGTTCCTCGGGCGTTCGCTGTACTACGCCGTGGCACCGGCTTTATGGTTAGCGACCATGGGATAGCGACCCATTTGTGATCACGTGTTGGTGAGTTTTCATGCTCCCGTTTATGATAGGCCTTCCCCTTTTTGTGATTTCTGGATTTCTAGTTGATGATTTCTAGAATTTGTGTTTCATCGATTTTTATGCGATTGGCATTGATATGTTTTGTCAATATTTGTTTTTTGGTGAATAATTTAAAGAATATGACATTCTTTTTGGTGTTTGAGAATATTTGAGATATTGTATGATTTTTGTTGTTATCTGATGTATACTTGTCATAGTATGGCATTATTGTTATCATACGTTTTTATCATATCTCTTATCCTATCTCATTTTATATGATATTTATAGCTAGACTGATCCGTTTATTATTTTCTTCTTAAATAATACTCGGGTCAGACCGAGGTATTTCAGGTGCTTCTGCTTGACTTCTTATCAGGGTCCGTCACCTGATTTTTGGCTAACTACTTTAGCTTAGTAGTTTTTGTTGTTATACATTCGAGATAGAGACTCCTTGATGTATACTTATTCTTTTGTCTAGCACTTGTATCTATTTTTTTGTGATGTAGTGGATCTAGTTTGACCACTACTTTGATGTACACTTCTATGTGTTATATTCATATATGTTTCCGCTTTTGTGATATGAATATCTGTGACTGATTTGTGTTATGTTTATTTCTATATTTGTTTCCGAAGTCCACATAGCCACTGTGTGGTAGCTGTGAGTTTATATTTGATATGTCGGATTTCCTTTTGAAATGAAATGTAAGTTATATTATCTTCCATATCGGTACTCGCACAAAGCAACTACAGATGGTCGCTCCTCAACAGCCTTATTCTTCATACTAGCCGACGGCATTACCCCGTAGTGTCCTTGACTAGTGTGAGTATAGAGGTGGGGCATCACAGCTTGGTATCAGAGCCAAACTTTGGAACAATGTAGAATAATCTAGCAAGGATCATTGTCCTAAGTCTTTCTTAGGAGTCATGCCTTAGGATTTATCCGAGTCTTAGGACCTGTTCTATCCTATTTTATGTTATGATGCCTTGTTTTATCAGTTAAGTTTGTTTGATATTCAATCTGAGAATAACCTTTTTCCTCTTCTTTCTTTCTTTCTTAAAATAAGAAGAGATGGTTAGATCTGGCAGTCCTAGCGCTGGTTAATCCAGTAGTCCTTCTCTGGATGGCGTATTCATGTCTGCCCAACAACTTTTGGATCTTGTAAAGAATCAAAGGTTTATCTGTGCTTTGAGTAAGAACCCCAAAAAGGTTTTACCTCTGAAATTAGAAGTGCCTTTCGACCAGTTTGTAGATATCACGCTTCGACTAGAAGAGGCCGATAAAGAAAGTGATGTTGAAGTTGTGGATGCCAAACAAAACTTCAACATCAACAAGAAGAGGCATATTAAGTTCAAAAGCCCTAATCCCAACAAGAAAGGGAAGCAGGCAACTTCGGTAGCAAAGACTCCTACCTCTAGTCGTGGATAATGCTACAATTGTTATTTTACGGACCACTATGCAAATGAGTGTTCGAAACCTCTTACTTGTCGCTATTGCAAAGGTTTGGGTCATCTTTTATCTTCATGTCCCAAACTTCAAAGTAGGAGAGAGGGAAAGCTGAAGGTTGTGCAAGCCCCTAGTAGCACTTCTTTTGGTCAAGGTATTTCTCATTCTATCCTTGATGGCATTATTTTGTTTTGTGATTATCCTATTTGAATTCTTTTGATTCGGGTGCCATTCTCTTGCAAAGGGAATGTGTTATCACATATGCTTCTTGACAATTAAAGCCTACCGAGACTAGATATGCCACTCATGTTTTAGAGCTCGCGGCTATTGTTTTCGCCCTTAGAATTTGGCGTCATTATCTTTTGGGAGAGAAATTTGTTCTCTACACCGATCATAAATCTTTGAAGTATTTATTTTCTCAAAAGGAACTCAATTTGCGTCAACAACGTTGGCTCGAATTCCTTGAATCTTATGATTTTGATATTCTTTATACTCCCGGAAAGGAAAATCGTGTTGCCAATGCCCTTAGTCGTAAGCAACAAGCAGTTGTTTCCATGATGATATCTGAATGGAATGATCTCGAGACTTTATCCACTTGTGAGATTCGAGATCGTGAATCCAATTCATGTTCATCTCTTGTTTTATGTAGCCTTGAGGCTCATCCTTCTCTTTTAGTACCGCTTATCGTCCTCAATCCGATGGATAAATAGAGCATGTGAATCAAACTCTTGAAGATCTCCTTCGTGCATGTGTTCTTGATTTTGGTGGAAGTTGGGAAGATCATATTTCTCTTGTTGAGTTTTCCTATAATAATAGCTTCCAATCTAGTATTGGTATGGCACCTTTCGAGGCACTCTACGGAAGGCTATGCCGATTTCCTTCGTGTTGGCTTGAAGCCGATGAGAAGCTGGTTTTAGGTCCAGACTTTATTGGTGTTCATTTGTATTTCACATATGAAGGGGTTGTGTGTTTCAGTTGATCGGGAAAATTAGCACCTCGATATGTTGGTCCCTTTCCCATCACCGAACGTATTGGTTCCATGGCTTATCGTCTTTTATTACCGGCTCAATTTTCTGCTATTCACGACGTTTTCCACGTCTCTCAAGTGGAAATGCCTTAGGGATTCTGATTATATTCTTGAGCCCGGTGTAATTGAAGAAATTGAAGTTTCACCAAATTTGACTTATGAGCAACATCCTATTCATATCATTGCTACAGAGGTAAAACGCCTTTGAAATAAAGATGTTCCTCTTGTGAAAGTCCAATGGTCCTCAAATCCTAAGGATTGCTCTTGGAAATCCAGAGAATTCATCGAGCGAACACATCCGGACTTACTCTTTCGTGCTCCTTAGGGTGAACTTCTCATTTAAAAATTTCTTATTTTGTGTTGATTATGCCTTAGTATGGTTGTTACGTTTTATTTTCCTCTTAATTATTGCGAGGATGCAATTTCTTTAAGGAGGGGAGTCTATAACAACCCGCATATTTTACGACTATATGTTTAAATATTTAGTTTAGATATAGCATCGTTAGTCAGATTAAATTCTGAAATGCTACTTTTTGTAAAAAGTCGAATTAGGACTCGAGACCACTTCCATTGAGTCCAAAATGGCATTTGCGACCTTCTTGAGTATAAACATCGATATGTTTGGAGTTGAGCAAAATTTTGATATTTTCATTTGGGGCTTTGGTTTGGGTTTCAGCCCACTAAGAGAACCCAACTCCTCTACATAACAACTCCCACTCCACCCATCTCCTCTTCATTCATTTCATTTCCTAACACTCTCAAGCTAAAGTAAAAATGGGGGAAAGAAAGGGAAATCAGAATTCCTAAACCCTAGATTACGAGGAAATTCAAGATTCTAGCTCCAAAATCAAAGAGAAGCTTAAGTAAGCATCCTCTTCTTCTTCTCCATCTCAATCTCTCTCCAATTTCAGAAATTTCCTATAACCTAACTAAGGAAATATTTGCTTATGATCTTAGATTGGAGCTTCTAGAGTTGAAGTTGAAGAGTAGTTGATCTTTCCTTTATTTTTGAGCTTCTCATTCGTTGTTTTTTGGTTTAAACGTGAGTTCTTTAACTCACATCAATGTCTATAACTTTCATTTTTGTTAGATATGAATTCCTAACATTTGTGCATGTTCATTTGCTTTTGATTTTAATTGATTTGGTGAATTTTCCAAATTTTGGTGTTTTGGTCCAATTTTATTAAAATCTTACTATGGATGTTTGTACGTGATATTTGGGGTGTATCGAAGAGCCTATAAGGCTGGGTTGTCGCTTGGCATAAATCCCTAGTCTTCGTTGCTCGTCCGATCGCTCCCGAATCATTTTGGCCATCCTGGCCTAGGCAAATTGTTGCCCAGACCAGGTGACCAGACGTCTGGATGTCAAGTCCAGACGTCTGGTTATGATCACTGGAGAAAAAAATATAAGCACGCAGAAAAGAAAATGACAGAACCCAATTCCAAACGTTTAATTCATAGGTACAGACGTCTGGTTGAGGCTCAGACGTCTGCTATGAAATTTCAGACGTCTGTGGGTTTTCTGGATTATTTCCAGAGAACAAATCCAAACGTCTAGATTTTAAACCAGACGTCTGGAACTGTTCATTTTTGCCCAATTTGGTTGTTTTTGATTTGATTTCCAATTTTAATCGATTCTTGTTGATCCGATTAGTTGTTGTCACTTTTATCGACTTTGATGACTTCTTTTTCGGGATTTTTGGGAATATCCGTTTGATGGATTTGATATCGATTTTTATGGATTTAATTCACATTTTCGTATGTGAATTTTTGGTGATTGATTGTTTCTACAATCATTTCTGTGGTTTGTCACTTTAAAATATAAAGGTTTCTATACTAGTAGTAAATACTCAAACTCTTTCACCAAAATGGTTTCAACACTACTTTTAAATACAAAGCTCATTTTTAAAACCGTTTTCCAATCTATTAATATATACAAACCTTTACCTCATTCGTATGAGAAATCTAATTAAACGGCTTAGCAAAACAAGTGGTATGAAACGCTTGTGTTTACTTCGTCGGTTAATTCTTGGACTTGTTCGATTGAAAATCTTGTGATAATTTTCGAGTGGAAATCTACAATCTGTTCGTAAATATTTAAGTTAAGCCAGTGGTTATGGGACATGAAGCTAAACTCATCTATTTACTAGCTTAGTGTAATTTACACTTATCAATCAATGATGATCCTTTGGTGATTTAGACTAGCGATGTGCGATGTCTCTTTGTCCGCGTGGGGGACTGTACCCTGTTCTATTGAGCTTTGTCTCATTTTTATAGGCTAGCGACCTATGGTTTTTATGGAGTCAGGTTCATCGGGCGTTCGCTGTACTACGTCGTTGTTCCAGATTATTTGTGTTTGGTTCATCGGGCGTTCGTTGTACTACGTCGTTGTTCCGGATTATTTGAGTTTGGTTCATCAGGCGTTCGCTGTACTACGTCGTTGTTTCGAATTATTTGAGTTTCCGGTTCATCGGGCGTTCGCTGTACTACGTCGTTGTTACGGATTATTTGAGTTTGGTTCATCGGGCGTTCGCTGTACTACGTCGTTGTTCCGGATTATTTGAGTTTGGTTCATCGGACGTTCGCTGTACTACGTCGTTGTTCCGGCTTATTGGAGTTTGGTTCATCGGACGTTCGTTGTACTACGTCGTTGTTCCGGCTTATTGGAGTTTGGTTCATCGGACGTTCGCTGTACTACGTTGTTGTTCCGGCTTATTGGAGTTTGGTTCATCGGACGTTCGCTGTACTACGTCATTGTTCCGGCTTATTGGAGTTTGGTTCATCGGACGTTCGCTGTACTACGTCGTTGTTTCGGCTTATTGGAGTTTGGTTCATCGGGCGTAACGCTGTACTACGTCGATGTTCTGGATTATTTGAGTTTCAGGTTCCTCGGGCGTTCGCTGTACTACGCCGTGGCACCGGCTCTATGGTTAGCGACCATGGGATAGCGACCCATTTGTGATCATGTGTTGGTGAGTTTTCATGCTCCCGTTTGTGATAGGCCTTCCCCTTTTTGTGATTTCTGGATTTCTAGTTGATGATTTCTAGAATTTGTGTTTCACCGATTTTTATGCGATTGGCATTGCTATGTTTTGTCAATATTTGTGTTTTGGTGAATAATTTAAAGAATATGACATTATTTTTGGTGTTTGAGAATATTTGAGATATTGTACGATTTTTGTTGTTATCTGATGTATACTTGTCATAGTATGGCATTATTGTTATCATACGTTTTTGTCATATCTCTTATCCTATCTCATTTTATATGATATTTATAGCTAGACTGATCTATTTATTATTTTCTTCTTAAATAATACTCGGGTCAGACCGAGGTATTTCAGGTTCTTCTGCTTGACTTCTTATCAGGGTCCGTCATCTGACTTTTGGCTAACTACTTTAGCTTACTAGTTTTTGTTGTTATACATTCGAGATAGAGACTCCTTGATGTATACTTATTCTTTTGTCTAGCACTTGTATCTATTCTTTTTTGATGTAGTGGATCTAGTTTGACCACTACTTTGATGTACAGTTCTATGTGTTATATTCATATCTGTTTCCACCTTTGTGATATGAATATCTATGACTGATTTGTGTTATGTTTATTTCTATATTTGTTTCCGAAGTCCACATAGCCACTGTGTGGTAGCTGTGAGTTTGTATTTGATATGTCGGATTTCCTTTTGAAATGAAATGTAAGTTATATTATCTGACGTATCGGTACTCGCACAAAGCAACTACACAGATGGTCGCTCCTCAACAGCCTTATTCTTCGTGCTAGCCAACGGCATTACCACGTAGTGTCCTTGACTAGTGTGAGTATAGAGGTGGGGCGTCACAGTTTTGTTGTTATGAAGTGGGTTTGAGTTCAACAATTTTCTTTTTGGTTGTATTTTGTAACTACACTAAGCTTTTTACTTTGTGATATTATGTTTAATCTATAAATGGTTATTTTGTATAATGATTTTTACTTTCTGATATTGTTAAATCTATAATTGTTTGTATTAAACCTGTAAATATCTATGATATTATGTCCATGACATTATAGGAGCAGAAGGCAAAAAAAGTTGCACGGATCTTTCTGTCGGGTGGCGCTTTCTGTAAGAGATTGTATTCGAATCCAAGGAATTTTATAGATTCACCATTCAAGGTGTTATCATTAATCATTGGGCTATGGTTGAGGATATATATATATATATTAAAAAAAGGTTTTTTATACATATGCATCTACCATTTTTGTCATAAGTTAAAAAAAAGTATTTTTGAATTAAATATTAATTTAAAAGAATTTTTAAGACAAAATTGAATTTTTGAATAAAAACAAATTAACATTAATATCTTATGATTATGTTGTTGAATTTTAAATATATTATTCTCAAAAATATTTTTGTATATATATATATATATAATATTCAAAATAAAGATATGTATATAATTTATTATAACATAATGAATTGACTTAGTTTTAATAATTTATAAAATTCCGGGTAGTCTAGACTCATTGTTTAGCTTCTGTTTTTCTTTTGTGTTTGTACCAAGTGGTCTGACCACTATAAAATCAGATTTAGCTGTTCTGTACATGTACAGAACACATGTTTCCTTATTATATTCATAGTGGCACGGCCCAGTATAACGCCGGCTAGTTTTGTTAAAAAATAATTTATAAAATTAAATACATGGCATTTTAATATACGTAAATTTGTTAACATTACTTAATATTTTTATTCCACTTTAAAAAATGCATGGATTCTAGTTTTTTAATAAAATCTGTACGAATAATATTAAAAGAATTATGAAAATTTAAACTTGGCCGAAAAGATATATGTATATATTATGTTATATATATAAATATATATGTTTTATTATATAACATTATTTTATATTACAAATAATTCATTCTATTAATTTTAATATATATATATATATATATGTATATACATATTTATATATATATTGTATTTACATATATAAAAAATACAAACATAAATACATATTTTAATAATAATATATAATTTAATTGCAAATTTTAAATTTTAAATTTAAAAGATATTTTTAGATCTAGATCTAGTTTTATAATTTGAAATTTGAATTCAAATTTAAAGTTGTTTATATTTATATTTATAAATGTTATTTTACATGTATACATATAAGTATATATAAATATAAGCTTACTTTTACATTATTATATGTATATATATAGTCATATGTAAATATAAGTTACATCGTGTGTGTGTGTGTTAGACAACATATATGTATATAGAGGGGTTAACATGTCTGGTGCGGTGTAAATCCCAACACTTAGACATGGGCATGTTAAACCATGCACATTATATATGTTACACATGCACATATGCATACATGTGTATATGACACACATGTGCACAGTATATATTGTATATAAAATCATATAAAATCTTTTTATTAATAAATAAATAAATAATTTTATTTAAAATTAATTTCGTTTGGATCTAAATCAATTTAGACTTCATAGGGCCAATAAGATCCAAAAAGGTTTAAAAAAATTGAAATTCACCCATTTAACCCACTACGTGCTGGCCCAAATCCAAAATTGTCTTTCCTGGATTTGTCATGTATTTACTAACCAATTCAATAGTCCATGTGATGTCAGGCCTAGTGCAACCAAAGCATACATCAAGCTACCAACTGCACTTGCATAGGGCACCTTCCTTGTAGGCCTTATCCTTCTCTGAGATCGGAGAGCCTTTACTTAGAAAGTTGTATATGTAAAGGTATGGGTGTACCAATTGTCTTTTCCCCCTCCATACTAAACTGAGCAAGCACTTTCCGAATATATATTTTTAAGTGAATCTCAAAAGTCTAAGCTTTCTATCTCTTTGGATTTCCATACCCAAAATCTTTTTTGCTTCCCCAAGGTCTTTCATCTTGAATTCTGCCTTTAGCTTCAACTTCAATCCATCGATTTCAACTTTATCCATGGAAAAAAATTAACATATCATCTACATATAAAAGTAGATATGCCTAATTACCATTTTTTAAATACTTAAAATAAACACATGCATCTTTGATACTATGATCAAAACCAAGTAAAAGCATAAAAGAATCAAACTTCTTATATCAATGTCTAGGTACTGCTTAAGTCCATAAAGAGATTTCTTCAACTTGCACACCCAGTCATTTTTCTCACTTACAACAAATCCTTCTGGTTGCTTCATGTAAATGGTCTCCTCCAAGTCACCATGTAAGAAAGCGGTCCTTACATCAAGTTGTTTCAACTCAAGTCATGATTAGCAACTATGGCAAGCAAAATCTAGAAGGAGGTATGTCTCATTACAGGAGCAATTCTTTGTAAGAACCCTTTTGCAACTAATCTAGCCTTGTATCTCCTATCACCCTTCACCTAGAACACCCACTTGCAACCTATGGCTCGGCTTCTAGGAGGAGGTGGAACCAAAATCCCAAGTCTTGTTTTCTTCAAAGACTGCAACTCCTCCTCCATCGTGCAAATCCACTTTGATCTATCAATTAACTTTATAACTTCTTCAAGCTCAAATGGTTCATCGTGAACCACATGTAAAGCATAATCAAATTGATCATCAAAGTCGAGGTTTGCATACTGCCAATCTCCATACCTATCGAGCAGTCTAATAGTCCTACGACTGATTCGAGTAGTATAACATCACCTAAACTCCTTTCAAATCCACCTTGAACTAAACTTCCTCTAGCTTCACGCATATCACCAACATTACTAGAAGGCACATGTGGAATACTTTGTGATGTCTCATCAACTGCATCTTCGCATCTATCAACAATAGCTACAACTCTACTACTAGTCTGAAATGTTGGAACTACTTTCATCTTCTTAAGCCTATCAAAATCAACCGACATGGCAGGTAACTCTTCCTTAGACTTGAACATTGTAGACTCATCAAATGTAACACATCTAGAATGCACAGTCTTCCTATCTATAGGGTTCCAAATGCAATACCATTTGACTTCATCCGTTTATCCCTTAAATATGCCCTTGTATGCTTTAGCCTCCAACTTATTATCATATGTATGGTGCACATACACAGAATAACCAACAATACAAAAATAACCAAAATACACTGTTTTACCCCTTCACTTTTCTTATGGAATCTTCCTATCAATGGCTAAGCATGGAATTCGATTTATGATGTACGCTGCAGTCGATAAATTTTTAGCCTAAAAGCCTATGGATAACCCCGCAGTTAGTCTCAAGCAACATGCCTTCTCAAGTAGAGTCTATTTATCCTCTTAGTAACCTCATTAGATTGCAGATTATCTAGTGTAGTGAAATGTCACTGAATACCATGTTGCTTTCAAAAATCCAGGAACTCCTTAAAGACAAATTCGCCATCATTACCAGACCTAAGCACCTTCAACTTGCAAAAATATCGGTTCTCAACTAGCACCTTCCAAGCTTTAATTTCTCAAAACTTTCTAATTTGGCTTTCATCACATACACGCAAACCTTCCGAGAAAATTCATCAATGAAGGAAATAAAATATTTTGCCCCCCCAATGGAAGCGGCGACTACTGGTCCCCAGACATCCTTATGTACATAATCAAGTACTGGTCTTCGATCTGTGAAGTCCAGCTCCAAAAGATACATTTGTCCACTTTCCCAAAACACACTCCTGGCAGGAAACTAACGTGTTGAAGCTTTCTCCTTTGATCATCTTCTATATGTGAAGCAGCTCCAAGTCCTTCACTAAAATATGACCCAAACTATGCCAAAGTCTGGTGGCATCCAAAGCACGAGAACTATCTACTTCAAAACAAGACTCCTTAAGCATTGCGATTCCCTTCAACAGATGCAAATTCTGGAACACATCTCCTTTCATTGGAACTAGTGCACCCCTAGAAACCTTCAAAGTATCATGCTTTATAGTCGCATTGCATCCCATAGATACCAAATGCCATAAAGAAATCAACGACTTTTGAATACCTGGAACACAATGGACCCATGTCAAAGTGCGAATCACTCCATGAAACATGTGAATCCGTATTATACCCTCTCTCATGGATCTACAACAAGCATCATTTCCTATAAGAATTGCAATTCCCACCTTTCTAACAAAAGAGATTAAGTAATCCTTATTTGATATTATGTGGAACGATGCCTCTGAATCAAGCACTTAACGGTCTGATACATCCGAAGTTACTACAGTCAACACATCGTCAGATGCATCATTCTTCAACGTAATTGATGAAGATCCATCCACGGTTTTCCTTTTCAAGTCTAGACAATCTCTCTTCCAATGACCTAGTTCCAATGACCTGATTAGTGTAATCAAGCATTCTTAATCAGTTGACTAAAAAAGACATTTTATCAAGTGCATGTACATTGGAGGAAACTGGAAAAATCAAATTGATAAATGTTTGTCATATAAATAGGATAATTGATGAGGCATTGATTTATTATGAAAATATTTGATCGAAATATTCTTTAATATGAAAATATCTCCTAAATCTCTCATCTCCTAAATCCTCAGTCCTTGCCGAGTCGAATATCTCTTAAATCTTCTTTAATATGAAAATATTATATCATTGAAATCTAACACTAATCATATCACAATGATACTCGTATTGCTTCAACGAATTGGAAGGACAAGGTATTTTGTTAATTTGTGTGATGCTCAAGCCAAGTATTATTCACAAAAAATAATTTGAATTTAACATGAATGTATTTTATAGGAATGGTAACATGTTATATGTGTTTATTATGCACACAACATATAGAGTGAAGATATCGAAGATGGCCCTTTAAGAAACTTGATTAAATTATCTGGATTGTTTCCTATTATTATTAACACATGTTGCCGTAGTGTTAATAAATATCGTATAACAACTTTTGTGGAAAGATTAATACTTTTCGTATATCGTTTGATGGGATTACTATTACACTTGATGATTAGCTTCTTTGTTACATATTCCAGTAGAAGGCAAACCTCCATAAAGTCATTCATTTGACATGGAACAAGCTGTTAATTTTGATCGTAGATACCAAAGAATCAGTATGTCCCGAGAGTCCTAATGGGGTCTAATCTAAATTTAAACTTGCATCACCTCCACGAATAGAGAATCGAACATCTATTTTTACCTAAAATGCAAATACCTGTCCTTACATCTGAAGTGTTCTGAAAATCTAATGTCCCGAGAGTCCTTAGCAAACAATTATGGGTGCTTTTTTGTTAGAAAGTGGTATTTGAAAGTGCAAATTTAACCAAAGAAGAATGTGCTTTTTTTATTTTTTATTTTATGAAAAGGTTGTTATAAAAATGTAATGTTTGTTATTTTTAATTTGTATTGAAGACAAGAGGATGACCCCTTTTTCGAATGAAAAATTGCATGGTAGAAAAATTTAGAAGAAAGCATTTATATTCTGAACTAATAAAAATTATCTTTTTTTATTGCATTTGTTCTTACATTTCGTAATTTATAAATAATATAAATACGTTCAGGGATATTTTTTCAAACACCCAAAAAAAATTTAAAAATTCACCTCCGTCCCTTCTCAAACAAAATTTCACGAAATACCTATCAATTTTTGTAACAAAAATATGCACTTTAAACCATATATATTTGCAGGAAGAACTTTAAATATTTATATTTTAAACTGCATATATTTGCAGTTCGAGTCGCATATATATGTAATTTAAAATGCATATTTTTGTTGAAAAATTTGGACATTGATGTTTTGTAAAATTTGTTTTCTAAAAGGATTTTTCAAGTATTAATTTTGAAAATAAAGGGTAAATCTTAATTTTCAGATTCATTTAGCTATATTATTTAAAAATAATTAAAACAAAATAAAACAATAAAATAATAATTACAATTAAAAAAATAATTATTTATAACAAACAATTAAAATACCTAACTTTCGTAACACAAGAACGCATTTTTTTTTCGTTAACCGTTCTTTTTTCGTATCTCTTTCAAATGCTCATTTCTCGTGTCACTTTGGGCGCGTTTGCGATGAACGAAAACGGAAAATTTGAATGGGGTATTTAAGCGGGGAAGATTGGTGAACGAGGAATGTGTTTGCGGCTACGAACGGGGTATTTCAGCATGGCATTTGAATGTGACATTTACGTTATGATTTTTAATATATTATTTGTTTTTTAATAAATAATATATGCCAATAATTTGTAAAAATAAATAAATAAATTGAAAATTATAAATTGCTTCAATTCAGTTCAAATTAACTCCATAATGTAGAGCACTTTGTTGCAATCGCAACGCAAAAAACATCTCAAGCGGACCTCATTTGTACAAGTTATTAATTTTAAAAATTTATAAAAATATAAATTTTATTAATTATAATTATTAAAACAGAGATGGAACCTTGATGCAACGGTTAGATTACCCGCATGATAATCCGATCGCGCATGTTCGAGCCCGAAAACAGCCTCTTTATAATGAGAGAAAGACTGCGTACATTTATCGACCTCCTCAGAGCCGCTATCGTGCGGAAGCCTCGTGTGCCGAGTTCCACCTTTATAATTATTAAAACAGTTTAATATCCCGTTCATTTTGCAAACACAGCAAAAACTTCCGTTCAGCATCGGACGCCACCCCCAACACAAACGGGACAGTTGGTCCGGCGAACGGCACCTTCATGTGAAAAGAATGCACCCTATGTTTTTTTATTTATTTATCCATTTCTCCTTTTCCACTCTTCAAAATTTCTTTCCTCTATGCTGGTTGGTAATGCTCCATTGTAACCCAAACATATAAATGTTTCAGAGTTTTATAAGTTGTATTTTATAACAAAAAAAATAACAAAAAAAATATAGTAAAAGTAACACTTATCGCAAAGTCAAAAAAATTAGAAGATACCGAAGTTACATCTATTTACAAAGGAGAGAAGCAAATTAAAGCTGAAAAATACAGGCGTTTAAACTTTAAAAAATAAACACGGAACGCAGATGCAGTATAAAAGAAGAGTTGGCACCAGCACTTGTCTGTAAACGGCAGAAGCTTTATCAGATCAGCCAAAAGTGTGTCATATTTGTGTCTAAGTTGAAATTTCTCAGCGTCGAGAAAGAAATGTTTGAAAATTTGAGTCAATAAATCAAAATAAGTATTTTTAACACTCGCTAGATGAAACTGAAACTGAGAATAAAACTTAATTCTGTATACAGAAAAAAGATCGACTATCGTACAAGCATTTGCAAGCTTGAAATTAAAATAAACAGCAAATCTTGGGTATGTGCAGAAACAGAAATTAATATCAACAAACATAAAGCCAAAATGTGGATTGACTCAGTGATTTTGCAAACTTTCATATTGACGTTATTTTACTGAAATTCAACATTTCAACACCAATATAATGGACAAGAGGCAAGAGGCTATGCTAGATAAAAATTGAATCAAGACACAAGGCTAATATAAGATACATAACACAAGTTCAGAAGATAATAAATAGTATCAAATTGGTCTCTAATATCAATAAGCAACTTATAGCTTATACATAAAGAACGCAGCTTCAAGGGAGGAACAACTGTAACTCCATTATTCTTCAACAACATTCACAAGCTCAAACTCAATCAAGGACAAGTTATTGTCTTCTTTAACAGTAAAATCGGCGGCATCCGTGGGCTCAACACTGCCCCATTTGTCAACTGCTAGCCTCATCGATCCTTTGAACATGTCAACCTTTGCATTTCGTAGTGTAACTGTTGCCCCTGTCTTCATGATATCCACTGGAACCAATCAACAAATCGTTATACTCGATGACTTTTTAAAGGAATGTTTAGATTAGGCATGTCCTGTGCATAAAATACTAGGAAGCACACAAGATCATCTGCATTACTTTCTCATTTAATATGTGAATTTGTAGATATATATTTATGGAACACTCTACTCGCAATGCAAATCTAAGTTTATCACCTAACAGTTCAAATGGTCGTGTTTATAACATCTTGTTCATCCACCATCAAATCAAATTCCACATAAAACAATTCCTGCATTTGAAACTGTACTTTGAAAGCAAGACAATGAAAGCATAAAGCAACACCACATAAAAATTTCATGCAGGTGACCAACAAAATATAAGTTAAACGTCTTTCTGCCTACTCTACACCTGAAAAATAACATGATATTTTTTTTGGGGGTGAAAGAAAAAGCTGAATTTAGGGGCCTATTATCACCTCAATTATCAACTACAGGCAAAGAGCTTTATGTTGGTGTGTGCTTCGTGCGTAAATTATTTTTCTATAAATTATATACGTTTAACACATTCAAGATAAAATGATTTGCACAAATATTTAGTCATGTTTTTGTGTTGAAATTATCTGTTGTTAGTTTATTTTTTTATTCTAAGTTGAAACATCTAATTTTTTCGGTTAGTTTGAATTATTATCAAGTTTATTTGTTGGATCCTAATTTTTAAGTGATATTTAAGATCTGGTAATATTGTAGAGGGGCATTTGAATTTGTTAAGGAAGTTTAATCGTTAGATTCTATTTTTAAGGGATATTAGGATTTGTTAATATATGTAGAAAGACATTTTTGGTAGTTCACGCTAACAATAAAAAAGTGTGACATCAAAAGTATTACAACTATTATTAAAGAAAGATGAGCAAGAATGCACTTTTGAGAACATGAGTTTAAAATGGAAGTAGTCATACCATGCGCATTTCTAGCTGTAAAGACTATGATTCCAGTTTCATCCCCAACTAAGCATTCAGCAATGCGCATTTGACGACCCTGGCGTCCGTCATTTTGTACCCTCGGCATCAACATCTTTGCATTCACAACTTTCACCGTGATTGTGTGACCGCTGGTGCCTGGTCGAATCTGATCAACTTTTATTGCAGGTATTTTCATCTCAGTGTTTGACTCGGCCATTATTTTCAAGCTGTGAATTCCTATCAAACAAAAATGATATGACATGCTTGAAAACGTACAAATACAGTTACTTATTCCAGTGTAGTTATCTTCTTTCAAAAATATTCAACAAGATGGCAAAAGAAAACCCCCCATACACATGAGGACGTCTCTAGATCTTGTTCCTTTTCCTCTAAAATTTCCCTATACACGTGTTTAGATATAATATTCTAACATACGGATCATCTTCCCAAAATCATAAATTATTTCGGAACTTCTAGCGTTTACAAAACCACATTTAAAATTAATGATCAAAATAGATATTTTCATCAACAAGTGTTAACTTATGGTTATGAAGAAGTTCTAAGGTTCAGAATTATCTGATTTTTCTGAAGATGATTTATATGATTATATATATCTTATCTACCAAGAAAACCAGGGCATATAAAAATTACAGAGGATTAAAACAGTGAGATTTAGGTGTCCCCACTTAGTCTTTAGATCAAGGCTCGAGTTTTCGGTTTCGGTTTAAGATTCTAGTAATTTCAGTTAATTTCGCCAATATCGGAAATTTTGCTATCGGTTTTGGTTTTCGGGTTTCAATATTAGTTTATATAACAAACATAAAACAATGATTGAAATAAAATTGAATTGCACCTTCAAAAATAATTGTTAGTGCTCCAACTCAACAAAAAAAAGCCAATACAATGTACCCCACAGCTAAATGTAACATTTCAGCCCATCGTCTACTTCTAACATTTCAACGTAAACCCTAATTCTCATTCTTCCGCACAAAACACAAACAAATCGACTAGATATAACATGATCGACAGAATAGAGATGAATTTAGCAAATTGACATATTCGAGTTCCATTCAATCAATGAAATCGACAGGTTGAGTACCGAATTAGGATTCTTCGGATATGTTTTGTAATTTCTGTTCATACTAATTTCGAATTAATGATTGTTTTGTGTTTTTATTATGTTTCTTCCTTCTCAAGTCTGATTTATTTGATGTCCCACTATAAAAAAATCGATTTTTACATGATAAATTCAATATCTCAGCCGACACAGTTTCAACCTAGGTTTTCGTCCCGACAACGGCCCAAACCAAACCAGGATGGCTGGAATTTCGAGTTTTCAGCTGAAACCTCAAACCTTGCTTTAGATTCACCATCATTTTTCTTTGCAATATTCCCCATTGATATTTTTGGACAAACGGTTGGAATTAGATTTTTTTTATATATATAGATATTATATTCCAATCATATAGACCATCTTCATAAAATTGTATACAATATTATGGTCAAAATAAATATTTTCAAAGTGCTAAATGAAACTGTCAATTCCAACCTATTCAATAGAAAAACAGTAAAAAATCAATAATTGAAGCATCTTAATAAATATATACATATTTTACTTTCGCAAATGCAAATTTGCATTACTTCTCAATGTATTTCTATGAAAAATATACTGAACCCGAAACCGATATTTCCACAACTGATCAACGTTTCTAAAATCTTAAACAAATAAAATGGAAAGTGAAATCAGAAATCTTGAACCATGATATATAAATACACACAGCCACATCCAAAATTACAAGTGAATAATGCCTCTTGAGTGTGATATTGGGTTTGAATTTCCTATTCAGCCGTTACCCATTTCAAAAAGGAAAAATGAAATTAACTCTAAAGAGCCAAACACTAATGAACCATTATGTAATTGAAAATTGAAAAAGCATAATAGAAAAAATGAAGACATAACGAGTTTGAAATAAAGAATATTTTTCTACCTTTGACATAACAGAAAAAACAAAACAAATGGAAATACAAAACAAAATAAACGAAAACATAAAACAAAGTAAACGAAAACCTAAATGAGATAATCGTTCTCAGCCCTAATGGTTTCTATAGCTACACGAGTTCAGATAGTGTAAAAAATTGGAGATAATCAATCCATATAATGAAGATCTCTCCTAAACAACAAGACCATGTTGAATTTTCTAGCACCATCAAACTTATTAAGTTGATGTACATTGCTATGTTTAACTATTGATTACGCAAATAAGCTATTATTCAGTAAAATTGCAACAAGTAGTAGTATGAATACATATACTCAAGAAATGAAAAAAACCATACTTCAATTTATCTCATTTTTCACATTTCAATTTCACGACAGCAACGCAAAATGTAGAAATTGATGTGAAATCTGTAAACATTTTGAGTTACTACGGTTTTGATTTTTTGGTTGTTAGAATTGATTTGAGAATAAGAAATGTGAGAAAATTGATAACTTGGAAAATTCAAAAGCTTCAAGAGGCATAGACGATGAATGTGGAAGTTCGAATATAGTTAGCCAATAAAGTTAAGAAAGTGATAAATAACAAATAAAAGACTTATCTTTCAAGGAGCTGATTCCAGACAACTACTTGATGGGAAACACACTTATCAGGGAACCTAAAAAAAGTAACAAAGAAGAAGAGATGTGTATGCAGACTATTTCTTTGTCAAATTCTTTCGTACTTTAGAGCAAATCGTTTAGAATTATTTAATGTTGTTTTCCTTATTTAGTAGAAAAAAGCGCATTAATGACATCATTCAACGTTGAAGTATATTACCAAAGTTTTTTATTTAGCATTAAACTGACAAAAGAACATTAAAAGAAAAAATTACAAAATAGCATAACATCTGTAAACATCTCAGTATAAGGAATCTGGTTAGTAAAGAATATAAATTAGAGGCGAACAGGAAAAAGATCATCACCATTCACAATTCCCAACACTTATATTATTCAACATAGGTGTGCAGTACCAGCAATATAAAGGAAAACCAATCTTTTCTGAGATCATCATATTCAAGGCATATATGCCTGCAGTGTTGATGATGACAATCAATCAATGTCTAATTTATAAATTAAATGGACCAGCGAATACAGATTGCAAATGAATTAATGGGTAATCAGATCAAATCCACTCAACTACTAGATATGGACTCAATTCGAATCAATAATCATCCATTTATAAATCTATGTTTCACTATATTAATCTACCCTATATGGATTGTATGCTTCTTGGCTTCTTCACATGTACACCATAATTATTAAACATTTGCTATGACGTAGAGCAGTGTGACTAGCACTGTTTGTTTGTACGGTTCAACTACATGAAATGAGCATCATTTCGCACAAGTAGTATACAAGGTGCACATGATGCACGTTACAAAAAAAATTGCCTTTTTCGACTGTTCATTTTTAAAAAAAAACCTTTTTCACTATATATTAAGACAAAAGTTAGAAATTACTGTAAAATTGTGTTCTCATACTGTTTTTTTATTTTTATTTTTTTGCGTTCTGTAATGGAAAAATATATATATTTATTACCAAATTAGCTAAACTTGAAGACTAATAATGAATTGTAATAACTGATATGGAAAACCAAATTATTTATAAAGAGCGTTGCTACTTCAACCGGAAATAAAGGGTGTGGGGCATACAAATTTGCATCCAACGGTGGATATCGGGGGGTTGATATGGGTAAATGGACAGGATGAATCCCGCCTTGAATTCATGCATTAATTGTCAATCGTTCTAGACTTTCTGTTATTTTTATGTATTATTTTCAGTGCAAGTCTAGATCATGCCATGTACTGTGAAGTGATAAACAGAAAAAATGGTTTTTTTACAAATAAAATAAGCATTTTTTTTGTTGCAAAAATCTATTTATATGAAATATAAATGCATTGATTCCTTGAAGAATTTGTATAATTATTCATATGGCGGTAGGATATTTTCTCTTTCAAATATGTTTATATTCGCATATGATTAACATTATAGTCTTATGTAGTTTATTGCGATCAAAATCTACCAAGTTATTATATAAAAAAACTGATAAAAAAAAAGAAAAAAGAAAAAAAAACCACATTACAAGATAATGTATCAAACTAACATAACAAAAACTGTAAAAATAGTTTCGTTGGTTTGCGATATAACTATAAAAAAAATCCTTTTTTTAATAAATGTGTGGCATTTTAAAAAGGCACACTTCATTTGTCTGTCATGCATTAAGGGTCGGAGTGATTTTGTACCGTTGTGCGCCATGCACCATAAATAGCATTGCATGACCCTAACTTTTCTTATTACAGCAACTGCACTCATTTTAAATTGTCCCACCAAATTATCAACTGCCAAATATACGTAACAATGGCATATAGCAATACATTGATGTTGCAACTAAATTGCTTGCTCATTTATTAATATTTTAGTAAGATTGAATTAATCTGAGAATATTTTGGTAATAGGTGAGACCCAAAGTTACAATACAGAGTTAAAAGTTGATTAAATATGGGTAGATCGTCCCAGTAAACGGTTTGAGCAAACAACTTAATTGAAATATTGCTCAATTTTCAAACAGGCTACACCAAGCTTTCAAATATCAGACTTTAGACATCTCGGACTAACATCTCGATCTATATCTCAGGTTGAAATGATCGACATCTCGGGTGAGATGAGTGGCAAACAATTAAAAATCATGTTTGAAATCTCGTTTTGCCCAAGCGCAAAAAGAAGATCTTGGATGTGATCTTAGGTGAGATGAAGGAGATTTAAAACTATGGACTACGCCAATTGCTTTGTCAATCTTCAATGGATGCACAATCAAATATCAATTATTTACATTAAAACTGACAATTGCATTGACAATTCATGGATGTAATTGCTTTTACTGAAAAAATGTTTAAAATTGCATGTTTTAGTTGACTAAGTTTACAAGCGAACAAGCACTTTTTTTTACCACAATCAACAATTTGATTGCTAATATACTCGTAATGGTACTAAAATAAGCAATTAACATTCCCGCAAATTTCTCAATACAGTGTCATGAGGAAAAGTAGTGAATAATGAGCATCACAATCATAGTAATCAACGAACAAATAAAATTCCTATCACAAAACATTCAGATGATAATAGAAAATAATAATATAAAAACCAAAGCAAGATCCAGAAAATAAGAATAGGGTCAGAATAGTAAATCTGAAATTAAATGTTTGATCTATACGCAAGAAACGTAATTGTTGGCTAAATTAGTTGAATAGAGAAGGAAGAAAAACAAAAGAGGAATTTAGGGTTTGGGAAACTCACTCGTAGAAGGACTGCAGTGGAGATTAAAAAAAAAATGAATTACCGGAGGAAGAGGAGTGGCGGTGGATACGGATGATCTACTCGTAAAATGCTGTTTCAACCAGGAATGATTCAACCGGTTCCGGTTTTCCTGAGGAGAATTCAATCCTAGTCATCAAATTTCAACGGATATGCAACTTTCCGACGGTTGAACTAGGACTTCACTTAAAGAGCATCTCCAATACTTTTATTTTGTAGTTTCAAAATTAATCTATATGGCACCAGTCTTTTGACATTGTGAAAACAACGGTAAAACAATTTACATCAAATAATAAGACGTAAACTTGTTTTACTCCAATGTGATTGCGTTATAATTAACTAAAACTGGTTATGTGTCAATATTTTAACGATGGTTGCTAATTAACACCGTGAAGTGGAATGTTAAACATTACACTTCACAATGTCTGCTAAATAACACTTCACAGGACCGTTAAAAGTACAAATGTAAATAATATTATGAATAATTTATGTGACAGCAATAGTGCAATCTAATTACATTAAGGTTGGAGATGCTCTGAAGGATGACATCTTGTACATCCACGGATACGTATCATTAAATCTTTTTCTTTTTATTCTAATAACTCATGAGAGGTTCTTAATGCATTTTTCATCCAAATAGCAATAATTTGCAGTTTTCACTTAAATGATAACATTTTATCCATCCACGGGGTACACATAGTTCAAATTCTTTTTTTTTTCTTTGATTCTACGAACTCACAAGGCTTCTTGAAGCATTTTTTTAAAACCAAATAGCAACAATTAGCTACGATATGTTCAAAAAACCTAATAATATTTTTCTTACATTTTTGTTTTTCAACAATCTCTCATTCAATTTTAAGTTTTCATTCCGTAATTTTTTATTTAATTTAATGCATGAAAAGGTAGATATATGTTAGACGTCGTCGAGCACCACCTCTATTTCTTTCATTATCGTCCCCTTCTCATCATCGTCACTTCCACGTCATGCCTTTATGAAGTGTATTACATGCCTTAAGTTGTCTGTTTAAGGCTTCATTCATTCTTTATCGTCGATCTCATCTTTAACAACTAAATATATTGTATACAACTAGGGGTAACAATTAGACTCGTTGGGTTGGGCCCGAATCTATCCCAATAGGTCTCGAGTTTAATCGAGTATGATTTTATCAGATCCAAACTATAAATTTGAAAACTTAGAGTCAACTCGATTCGAGATTTATTTCGGGTGGATCAATTTTGGTCTATTAGGCAATAATACTAAAAATGTTCGGTGGATCAAGTTCGGTTCGGATTTGGGTTTGGTCACGTCTTTAAGTCGATTTTCATCACCAATACCCGACCGGATACCCATCGAGTTCGAGTTGGGTTCGGGTTTCTTTCAAGTTTACAGGTCTTTGTATTAATTGTCATCCCTACATGTCGTGTTCCTAACCTTATACAATGTGGTTCTAATTGGATCACTGTTAGTGGACTTCTGGTGGAGGTTCTAATAGAGTTAAGAGCGTATTCTATGGTCAATTATGTAATTTAATTATATTACTTAACTCTTATTGCAAATCTTGTTCGAAATAAAGTAAACTTTTTAGCTTTTATTTTCTATTATATATATTATTATTTTGTAATATAATTAATATTTTAAATGCCTTAGATATTTACAAGTAGAAAATCCTTAAATAATACATTTAGTCGATTGTAGTTAGGATGTCTTTGTAACCATGAGTACTAAATGTATAAATTAAGTCTATCCTTAAATGGTCCTAACCAAGATGTAGCGAAAATGAGATATCGATATATCCACTGAGACTACAGTATGTAACACTCTCCATGTAATGGATAAAGAATTGCTCATGGCCATTAGGAGCACAAAGGAGTTACGTATGTATAGTTGTTTGGAACAATCAAAAAGCGACTCAACAAGAGTCCTCTATGGGTTAAGAGTCAAATAGAAGATCGTACTTGCGATGTACAATAGTCTTTTGACTTGAGAATACTGTGAATCTTAAGTATCTAAACTGTACTTGATTATGATCAATCACACGATAATGTTGATTGTATTAAGGTCATGGTTGAGTATAAGTTGAATCATTTGAAGTGAAACACTATTCAAAGAGGATTCTTCTCGTTTGAGCAGAAGGTTGGTATTACTATTACTGATCTGCAAAGTAAAGATAAAGCCTCTAGCCAAAGTAAACCGGTTAATCGATAATTATTAACGGATTGAACCATGGACTTTAATATTGGACTCCACAATTAACTACAGATACTAATAGAGTTCGATCACTGACCAAGCTCCAAATATCTAAGTGATATTGTAAAGATAAAGAGAAAATATACACAATATCTCTTTGCTTAAGGGTGTTGCTTTAGTAGACAAGAAATTGGATTTCATCAAAATAATCTATAAGCAACTGAACTCGTGTCAAAATATTATGCTTCAACAAAGTCCGTACAAGCTTTGATATTTAAATTATTTAAATATTACTTGCGACGATCGCTCGACGCTTGCGGTACTCAATATACCTATAAAGTGCGCTGTAGAGGTACCCGACCGATATAAGGCGGTAGCCAAGGGTGTAAAGTAGAGGAAATCCAAACACAGAACATGTAGAACATCTCAAAGTGCATAAACAAAATATAATAATAAACATATGTAAAACAGGTTAGACAAAATATAACTAAATGAATCGGAATAATAAGAGTACATCGATTTATCATAGTCATACAAGACAAAAATAATAGAGTTCATACATCTCAATCTCCAAAATAAACTCTATAATTGTTTCTAAGTAATGCAGTACTGGCATAGCTCCATAGTATTTCACATCGGAATATAAGTGATAGTAACCTCCAAAGTATGATATATGAAAATATAGCCTCCGACTCGTACTCGTACAGCTCTATGCACTATCCAGACCCATTATCCCTAATCTACTAATTTAAGAATACCCGAGATATTAAGGAGCAAAGCATAAATTCCAAGTTAGACAACGGTCTGGTGTGAGTGATACATCATCTTAAAAATACTATAAAATCGTATATAGTAAATAAGGACATAGGATATGAAAAACCACACCAGACATGTCCCTACATCTAAAAATTTAGCACATAATAATCGATGTACGTTAATCTACTATCATTGCCATATAAATGTACTACAATCGAAGTATAACATCCAATGTCTAGGTATACGGTCGAAAATACCTACATTGAGTGACACCTTGGAGTGATAAACAACCTAGACAAACATAGCACCCATCAAATAATCCTCACCATCACTCGTGCGTGTTAGATATATGGTAAACCATATGGCATAATTGTAAACCAAGGACTCAATCAAATCCCGGCTTCTTTGGTGCTCGGATCCATGCCACTTCTAAAGGCTGGGAACCAGACTCACAATCGCAAAAGTCCAAGGTAATCTACCATTACAAAGATCTGGATACGGTCGTAAATCCAAGTGGGAATCCCCACATACCCCTTCTTTACAAGCATACTAGAAACCTTCGAGTTATCAATGATCCCTTTGCACACGTCTCCATAGTGCAATTCAATCGTTATTCCATCCCGGCTATCTCCACGGTTATAATACCCAAAAAATTGAGTATAACTTTAGTTAAAAAATTATAATATTTTACAGTGGAAAATATTGGATTTAATGAATTAATTAAATAAACAAATTATATGGAAGGACAAAATGGTCATTTTAAAAAATTAGAATTTAGCAACGAAACTAGCGCCATTGCGATGGTCTTGTGTTTTTGTTTCGTGTAGTATATTTATTTATGTCATTTGGAGCTCATATGAAGGAGATACGACAGGAAACGTCATCGAGTCGAAAAGACACTACGCGGTTTGAATTCAAATTCAAATTTGAGCAAGCTGACGGTTTTCTAACTTCCCAGATTTAAAAGCAAAAACGTATCTTATTTTATTTCAAACAACTAACATCCCGTTCTCTTTCTTCTTCCCCAATTGCTCTGACTAACCTTAAATCCCCAAATTCAAAATCAAACTAAGAAATTGAAATCCCAAATCGAAGAGAGAGGCAAGGACAAGCATGTATGAGCCACTGGTGGTATTAGAATAGCGAATTGTTGAGGATTCTATCTCTATACAACGGGAAAAAGTGAGGCTAGAGACCTGAATTTGAAAGGAATCGATAAAGATGAGTGGGTCTGCCTAAATTTGATATTTACTCGCTTGATTTCATACTCTAACATGATTAAAATTGGTAATTATGTAATTAAAATTAAAAATTAATCTCAGTGGATTTTTGAAACCTCACCTAACCTAATTAATAAATGAATTTTGGTTAATAAAGTGGGTTAGTATAATTATATAATGCATGTGATTATTATATGCAAAATTAAGTAAATTGGAGACATGTCTGAGACATGTATTTGAGAAATTCATAGTAAAATGAAAAGAAATTATAGAAATAAATTCCTTAGATTAAATATGATATTAGAAGGCCTAAATATAATTTTTATGTATTTTAATGTAATTAATATGAATTAATATGATGATTTGTCATGCTTGTACAAAGGCAGTCCAAAACAATGAATTTGATGATTTAGGATATTTAAATATATCAAATTGACACGAAATTAATTTTTGAATTAAAGATGGTGATTTTAGGTCTAAAAAGTATTTTTTTTTCATAATTTAATTTAATTTATATGAAGTTATACATATATATTTTATAATTTGTGAAAAGTAGGCCAAAAATTGTACATTAATGATTTGGTCTATATCGTCATATCAAAATGGCATGAAAATAAATTTTAAAGGTAAAGTATATATTCATACGATTTTAGAAAATTTATTTCATATTTATAGTGGTATACTGTATGTATATATTATTTATTTAGTAAATATACGATAAAAGGTGAAAATGTGTATATGTGAGTATATACATGATTTATATATACATAATATGTATAACAAAATTATATAAAAATATTTTTAAACTCTAAATGATATATCAGGTCATACTATGATTTTATTTTGAATTTATAATGATTTTAAAGGTATTTTGATGATATATATGTGAAAAGATTATATTTCTATTTTCTGAAACTAGTTTTGAAAACACCAATTTATACAGAATTTTTGAATTGATTTCTATGTAACCCTTTGACGAAATGAAAGTAGAAGGTAGTAAAGAAACATATCTAAATTTGAAAGAAAACGGATTGAGAATCGGATCAAAAACGAGTGAGAAAAAAGCAAAATAAAAACTGAAAAATATATATAGTTGCTGCCAACAGAAGTAGGCTGCTCCTGTTTAGCCGACCACGACAGGTGCACCAATGGACACCATAGGTGCACTGGTGGGCACCTTATGGGTCAGGTTTCTTGACCAAATAGGCCTAAATTGATGGAGCTTTGACCGGGGGTTGGGTGTTCGAGCAACGCTTAGGCTATGTTTTTGGACTTGAATTCCATGTTTGATTTGATTTAGTTTGGTTATTTGGATATCACATGCCTTCTTTTTTTACTTTAATTTCGAGTTCTTCAGGGGTATGAGACGTACCCTAGCCTAAGTGGCAATGCGTGTTAGTGCACAGATATTGCATGCCCTCGTGGGGCGATGTTTATAAGTTATTCGATTTAGCTTGGTTATTGAATGGGAATAGAGCTGAAATGGAAGGGAGTCATGACTCTGGATGTTACGGGTTGGCTGCAACACAATTGTTACTAGGTATAGTTGGGTTCATGGTTCGTGCGGTTTATCCGTGATATGACTATACAACTTACTTACGTACGAGTGTGAAAGTAGTCACCTCATTTTAGAATGAATATAGTAGTATGCCTATATGAAACTTGCTGAATATGAATTGTATATCGAATTTGATATGAGTTGAATATGAACGGGAAGTATAATGATGTGGTAGCTTATCATTTTTATCATGTTATATTATAAAACAAGTATAGTAAATGTTAAGTTCTGTTATATTCACTCGCCAGACTTTGTACTTGATCTCCCTCTCCACCATGTTTCCTTTGTTTATGATATGTGATAGGTTAATGGAGACAAATCAGATTATGATGACACTGGGAGTTTAGGTGATAAAGGCATGTTACATACACACACACCCACACACATATAATAGTATATGTGTGTGTGATGGCATGTGTATATAAGAAACTTGAAGTACTGTGTGGATTTGGATTTGTATTGTGTATATATATGTATGTATGTATGTATGTACATATATGTGTGTGTGTATCAGTGTATGGATTGGTTTGGGAATGGCATAGTATTTTTTATTATTATATTTTGTGTTTCTTCCACTGTGAATTCTGAAAGACAAAATAGATAGTTTTTGTTTTGTTTTCCTGTATTAATCACCTAATGATCCGTTGTTTTTCGACTTCTTTAATCAAAGTAATTATTTTATGTCAGAAACTAGAGGTCTGAAAATAGTGGGTTGTTACAACAGTAGAACACAATCGTAAATTCTACTCATAAGACCTCATCGTTGAACTTGTCCTTGTGGATCGTCGTCACTACTCCCATCGTTAACCATCATCTTTAGAATGCTTTTAGACACCTATCGTAAGTCGTAAAGTCATCATACCAAAGTTCCAAAGTCGTCAACGTCGTGTCGAAACGCTAAACTATTGCTTCACTAATCGCCACTTGAAATCCAAGGCCATCTTGAGTCATTCAGTTTTGTTTTCCTCACTCCACATCACTCACAAGACTCCTGAAACATGCCATGAAGAAACCCCAAAGTATCGCCATGCTACGACGAAAAATTTCCCAACTTTCATTCTTATGCGGGTCTTTCTCTAGCCTAACCCAAAGTCCCCAAGGCCAAAACCCAAAGCGGCTCCCTTCTTAGCCCAAAGTAATGCCAAAAACATAGGACCACGGTTCTTACTCGAGCACTAACTGGAGCAACCTTACCAAATCCCCGAGCATGACTTGAAGTCAACACCGAACCCAACTTCTTGTTTAGTTGCCGAACAACAGTGCCACCGGACAGTGTTTGATGTCCGGTTTTCCCCCTTTGCTAACCTGAAGCGACCACCAAATCAAGCGTCCAGCGGACCAAAGCACGTCCCAAACCACCACTGAAAAAAATGTTGTAGCAGCTCCAATTTCCAATCTCACGTCGATTTCACTACTACGCTCCGTTCTTCGAATCTTTTGCATTTTGTGTGCATCAATATGACTCTTAACATCCTTGAGTCTATCTGTCATAGTCTGATTTCACGGTTCCTACCTCTAATTCGCTCTGATGAGCATTTTCAACCATTCAAGCATATACACAAACACCATACACACATCGATCAACAACCAAACATACAACAAATCATGACAAACCATCCCGTAATGTACCTCTAACATAGCCTAACACACTTTGAGGCAACCATAAATCAAATTAAAATGATTAGAGTACTTTAAAACATTTTAAACTCATTTACTTCTAGTTTTATTATAAACGTCCCAAAAAATGGTTTTGACTTAACATGACAAAACCTATAGATGCATACATAACATGGTAGGAGATGATAAATCACCCACCAAACCCTCCAAAATCCAAGTTTTGCATGCAAATTGTGACAATTCCAAAAATGAACAACAAAGGCCTAATTTTTTCTTTCCTAAAAATATATATTTGAAGATATTTAATTAATCACCTTGCTAATCTACCCATAATCTATGATTTAGACTCGATTTAGAGGAGAAAAGAGAAAGTTTTGGGTGAAATAAGTTAATGGAGGCTTAGATATATATGGAAGATGGTAAAAATGATTTTGGGAAGATGGTTTCAACCTAAAATAGCTTAAAACCTGAAATGGATCAGTCGGTTTATCCCAAATTCACTTATTACCCATTAAGCTGCTTCAAAAACTACCAAACTCCAAACAACTATATCTCCTAGTCTGAAAGTCTGAATCACTATTATAACCACTCTACGGAAAGAGAAACTATCATATCTTTCCAATAGAAGTGGTATCAAACGCTAATTCGACTTTTATCAAATGTTGTAGCCATTACAAATTTTCGGAGATAAAATCATCCGATAATGTTTTAATGATAGGAAACGTCACTAGTAAGCATTTCTTAAATTTATAGAGTCATACGACCTCGTATGAATTTAAAAGTACTATTTTACGATACCCGATAGGTAAAATACGGATCATTACACTCTCCCTTGTAGGAATTCCCTCAAAATCGTTAACAAAACAAGGTAAAATCAAGCATAGCTACCTCGCATACCTAACATCCACAAGCAAACATGTCAAACATCAAACATGCAAACAGAAGCAAGAAATGATATCTACGTCAACCCTAACATGCATGATACTAAACAGCCTTATATGATATTGAAAGTGAAAGTGGATGCAACACAAAGTAAAGCACTCCAGATAAGCGGTCCTCATGCACTCCTAGGTCTCCTAAGTGCAATCCCCTTCGCTTTCATTCCACTAAACCATCACCGGCTCCACCGTCTTCCTCCTAAGTTGCTTCGTATCATGTTCAACGGTATGAATAGGCTTATGAGGTCTCGAAACTAATTCAGTCTCGATATCATCAAGCTGATCTAGTTCAACTATCATGCCTGAGTTGTGTACAAACTTCTACAAGTGAGAGACGTGGAATACGCTGTACACGCCCGCCATCTTCTGAGGTTAGTCGACTTTATATGCTAGATTCCCGATCCTCTTAAGAATCAGAAAAGGACCAACGAATCTCGATGCTGACTTCCTCTTAGTACTGAATCGAACAACATTCTTTAGCGGAGAGATCTTGACAAACACCATATCGCCAACGAAGAAGTTTAAATTACGTCTTCTATCAGCGTAGCTCTTATGTCCATCCTGAGCATCTTTTATTAGTTGCCGAATGATCTTGATCCTCTTCGAAGTCTCTCTGATCATATTTGACCCAAGTATTAGTTTCTCGCCCGCTTCCCACCAACATAAAGGAGTGTTGCACGGTTGGCCATATAACGCCTCAAATGGTGCCTTATCGATAGTGGACTGATAGTTGTTGTATGCGAACTCTACGAAATGCAAACGATCGTCCTACGAGCCACCAAAATCAAGAATGCAAGCTCATTAGAGATCCTTCAAAATATGATTCACCCTCTCAGTCTGTCCATCGGTTTGAGAGTGATAAATTAGATCAAGGTGCAACTCCATCCTCAACATCTTCTATAAGCTTTTCCAAAACCTACGGGTGAACAAAGGGTTTTGGTCGCTCACAATGCTCTTTGGAACACCATGGAATCGCACGACCCACTTCACATACAACTAGGCCAATTTGGATGTCGTTCTACTAGACTTTATGGGTATGAATCTAGCACTCTTTGTCAATCTATCGACTATGAATCAGATGCTATCATACCCTCCTTTGGTCTTTGACAATCCATCAATGAACTACATTGAAACTTGTTCCTATTCCCAATTGGGAATTTCGAGCGATTGCAACAAACCACCCGGCATCTTCTGCTCTGCCTTTACCAATTGAAAGTTAAAGCACTTCAAGATGAATGCCCCAATGTCCTTCTTTATCCCTTTCCAATAAAATGCCTGCCTCATATCACAGTATATTTTATTGTCGTCGGGATGTATAGTAAATGTCAAAGATGGCACTCTCGTAGCACCTCATCCCTCAACTCATCGGCATCAAGAACAAATAATCTCCCATCCTTATGGAGTCAACCATCACGGTCGAGTCCATATTGCTTTGTCCCCCTGGACTTTACTCCTTCTTATATCTTTGCCATTACCTCCATTAATCTAGCGTGTTGCCTCTAACTAGTATCGATCCGCTCAATCAAAGTAGGTATGATCATCAAGCTAGCCAACACTTTCGGCTCTAGCTCACATCAAGATCTAAAGTCATAGCCAGCGATAAACTACAACTGCTTCTACTCTAAGAACATCGCTCCCAAGCTGCCATGTATCCTATTAAAAGCATTAACGATGGAATTTCTCTTACCGGGTATTTAGAAAATGTCAAAGTCGTAGGAGGCCGGAAACTTTAACAATTGCTGCCGACGAAGGTTAAAATCCTTTTAGGAGAAGAGATACTTCAATGCATATATAACATAAACCTCTCCCCAAGCAAATAATGCTTCCATATCTTCAAAGCGAATACTATCACCTCAACTCCAAATCATGAGTCGGATATTTCCTCTCGTGTGGTGTAAGCTGTCAACTAGCGTAGGCGACAACTTTTCCTCTTTGCATCAACACCGCACTTAGTCCAGTACCACATGCATCTAGGTATACAATCAGCTCCTCATTCCCACTCGGAATGACTAACACCAGTGTACTCATCAACCTCTCCTTTAGACTCACGAATACATGCTCGCACCTTGCATCCCAAATAAATGTCTGATTCTTCTTTGTCAAGTTGGTTAACGACGCTGTTACCTTAGAGAAGTCATTAATAAAACATCTATGGTATCTCACCAGTCCAAGAAAACTTCCCATATATGCAGTGGTCTTTGGTTAATCTCAATCCTGTACTGCTACCACTTTTGTAGGATCTACAGCAATTCCCTGCTAGAAAATAGCGTAACCCAAAAATCACACCTCTCTTCTCCAGAAATGATACTTCAAAAACTTGCCTTCAATCAGTGTCTTCTCAACACCTCGAGCACAATCCTCAAATGCTCCTTGTGTTCTTCCTCCGTCCTCGAATAAACAAGGATATCATCCATGAACACAAGTACAAACTAATTTAGCTACTCCCTGAAAACACGGTTCATAATTTTAACAATGTATGTCGGTGCATTGGTTAGCCCGAACAGAATAACTAACCACTTATAGAATCTAAATGGCGTACGAAATGTTGTGATCGTCACACTCTTATTCGCCACTCTTAGTTGATGAAACCCTATCGCAAGGTCTACCTGGGAAAACACCTTAACACGATGGAGCTTATTGAACAAGTCACCAATATATGGAAGTGGACACTTATTCTTCTCCATCACCTTCTACAACTCATGGTAATCTATACACAATCTCAAAGAGTCGTCCGCCTTAGTAGTGAACACTACAGGTGCTCCTCACTCAGATATACTCCATTAAATGAACCATCATCGCAATAGGTCATTCACTTGCACCTCTAGTCCCTTTTGCTCTTTTGGCGCAATATGCCTCAATGGCATATCAATCGATTTGACATCCTTTACTAAATATATACGAAACTTGATCTCTATATATGGTAGTAATCCAGTTACCTCCTCGAATATATCCAGATATTCCACTACTATAGGAACATATGACAACTCGTCGTGCATAACCTTGATTGAGTAAAGAAAGCTAACCATTACCACATTCTCAAGTGGTAGCCTATCTCTAACCTACGCCCATCATCCATCCATATCGTCACAACGACCTCTCATAATTCACCACTACTCTGTACTTCTGTAGCAAGTCCATCCCTAATATAATACCAAACCCCATGAAACCCAAAACAAAGAAATCACAAGCAAACAAACAGTCATGACTCGATAAGGCTAAGTCTCGATGAACCACACAAAGGCTAGTTGATCCTCTAACAGAGTTTGTAACAATCAAAGGTCGGTCAACTGCCTTACGTTTCAATCCCAATATATCTACCAAGTCACTAGATATGAAGGAATTAAAGCTCCAATATCGAATAAAATACATACAAGTGTATCAAAAATAGAAATCATACCCTGCATAATGATGCATTCCCTTTCTTCTTCGTCGATGGAGCAATCGACGAAGCTGGAACATCATTCAAAGCATAAGCAGACACAACTTGTTTATTCCTCGGTGGTTCTGGATAATCCTTCTTGATATGCCTTGACTTGTTGTAGTTGTCGCACTTCTTGCCTTCCACCTTACAATCTCTAACAAGATGGCCCCTCTCCCCGTAATTGTAGCAAGTGGGCTCCCACTTGATCTTCTTCTAGCCACCCTTGATCTGTAGCTATTTCCTCTTATTGTTGTTGTTGTTCCACTTCTTCTTGCCTCCCCTACTAGCTTGTGGCTTTGGCTCATCCTTAGGAGCAACAACCGGCTTAGGCTTAAGATACATAATCTCATCTCAAAAAGTCTTCACCACCAATCTCTCAAATGACTCATTAATATGTCCTACTAGCTTATCTCCAAGATAATCATCTAAGCCCATAATAAACTTCTCATTTTTCTTGAGAGGAGTATCTATAAAAGATAGATCATACTTCGATTGCATGTCGGACTTGGCCACGTACTTTGTAATACACATATCCCCTATCTTAAGTTAGCAAACTTCTAGAAGAGCACCGACTTCTAAGTGACCAGTATGTACTTCTCTTCAAACCTTGCCTTAAACTACTCCCAATAATCTAATCCACGGAAATGGTAATCTTGATGGCATTCCACCACCCCATAGCTCATCCCTGAAGCTGTCTAGAGGCCAGTTTCCTCTTCATCGCATCCTCCAACTCTATATCCTCAAAGATGCCTTCGTAGGTGTCTAACCAATCCTGCACTTCGATGGTTGATTCTGTTCCAAGGAATGATTTTTCTTCCAGACTAGAGTAATCTTTGTTCTGTTTGGTAAAGTCTGCCCTTGGCGCTTGCACTGGATCACCACCACCAACAACCACAATAGGAGCACCTTGGGCATTTTGAACTATGTTTTGCACCATCTCAGCAAAAATGTTCTGCAAGTCAGGGTTAGAAGCCCTCGATCCGGCCCCTCCTTAACTCTAGAGATGGAGTTTCTAGTAGCATTCCTCATTAGCTGGCTCATTCTTACAAGCTGTAATAAGAATGAACAGTCTCTCTAAAAGGAATAAGTGGTGTCTGTGAATGCAATGCGACTCATATACCATGTATATACTACTATATAGTTTTTAAAACCAAAATATAACAAGTGCGCTCTCTCATATATCGCTTGATCCATTCTAAGGCGATAACTCCTTCCTTATCCTTAATGAATCCAAGTATCAACTTAGGTCATCTACGCAACCTAAGCTCCGATATCAAATATGATGACCGCCCTACACATCTGGTACCCAATATACCTATAGAGTGTGCTTTAGAGGTACCCGGGCGATGTAAGGCAATATCCAAAGGTATAAAGTAGAGGAAATCTAAACCTGTGCATTTAAAGTGCTTAGCAGTTCCATTGCAGTGGAGGTACAAAAAGTTATAGCGGGGATAAAGCGAGGATATAGCGGAAAATAGCAGAGATGAAAAAAGATTCATTAGATATAAAATCAAATATTTAAAGTTAATATATTCTCATTCTCACATCATTTATGTAGGAAAAAGAACTATTGTTTAAACTTATATAACAAAACCAAAGTATATCATGATTTATGAGTCTAGATTTGGTGACCACAATAGATTTCTAACTTATATTGAGCACTTATGCCTTAAAATTAGGTCTTTACCCTAACTTTATTGATTTAGTTCAAAAGCGAACTAGTCAAATCATTCATTTTATGTTAATTTTGTTAAAATGGGTGCTAAAAAGCCTTGGTTTAGCGGGTGTAGCGGAAAATAGTGAGGCTTAAAGCGGATCTACTATTTAATAGCGCTATATTAAAAAAGCATAGCGGTAGAAGGGCGCTATGCGCTATAGCGGGGATTTTTTGGGGCTTAACTGCACAGATCCAAACATAGAACCTATAGAATATCTCATATCACATAGACAAAATGTAATAATCAAATAGCTAAAACAGATGAGATAGAATATAACTAAGTGAACCATAATAATCAAAGTACATCGGTTCATCACAATCATACAAAACAAGAATTATATAGTTTATACATCTCAATCTCCAAAATAAACTCTATAACTGTATCTAAGCAATACAAGTACTAATATAGCCTTACAGTATTTCATATTGGAATATAAGCGATAGTAAGATCCAAAGTATGATATATGAAAGTGTAGCCTCCTTCTCCTACTCCATACAACTTTATGCACTATCTAGACCTAGTATCCCTAATCAACTCAAGTAAGAGTATATGAGATAACAAGAATTAAAGCATAAAACCTTGGGTCAGACAACTTGTGGTATGAGCGATACATTATCTCAAAAATACAATAAAAATCATATATAGTAAATAGAGGCATAGGGTATGAAACACCATACCTGACATGTCCCTGCATCCAAAGAGTTAGCACATAACAGTCAATATATGCTAATCGCTATCATTGCCATTTAAATGTACTACAATCAAAGTACAACATCCAGCGTCTTGATACACGGTCGAAAATACCTACATCGTGTGACACCCTAGAGTAATAAACAACCATGGCATACATAGCATCTATCAAACAATTCTCACCATCACTCATGTGCATTGGATATATGATAACTCATATGACACAATCGAAAACTAAGGACTCGATCAAATCCTGGCTTCTTTGATGCTTGAATCCATGCCACTTCAAAAGGTTATGAACTAGGCTCAGAATCGGAAAAGTCCATAGTAATCTATCATCGCAAAGATTTAGATACGATCGCAAGTCTAGGTAGGCATCCCCATATACTCCTTCTTTACGAGCACACTAGAAACCTTCGAGTTATCAACGATCCCTTTACACGCGTCTCCATAATGGAACTCAATCATTTTTCCATCCCAGCTATCTCCATAGTAGAACACAATCGCAAATTCTACTCACAAGCCCTCATCATTGAGTTTGTCCTTGTGGATCGCCATCACGACTTCCATCATTAAGTCGTCATCTTCGGAATGCCTCTAGACACCCATCGCAAGTCATAGACTCATCGTACAAAAGTTCCAAAGTCATCGTCGTCGTGTCAAAGTGCTACACCATCGCTTCACTAATCGCCACACGAAATCCAAGCCATTCCGTGTTGTTTAGAGTTGTCTACCTTACTCCACATCAAGAACCTCAGAACACACCATAAAGAAACCCCAAAGTATCACCACACCATGACAAAATATTCCCAACTTCCATTCCTGTCCAGGCCTTTCTCTAGCCTAACTCGAAGTCCCTAAGGCCAAAACCCAAAGCAACTCCCTCCTTAGCCCGAAGCATTGCCAAAAACACTGAACCGTAATTCTTGCTTGGGCACCGACCGGAGAAAAATCCCCAAGCACAACTCAAAGTCAGCACCGAACCCAACTTCTCGTTCGGTTATTGAACAACAGCGCCACTGAACAATGTTTATTGTCCAGTATTCCCCCTTGCCAGCCCGAAGCAACCACTGAACCAAGCCTCCATCGGACCGAAGCACCTCCTCAAGTACCGTCGAACAGAAATGTTGTAGTAGCTCTAATTTCCAATTTCATGTTGATTTTACCGCTATGCTCCATTCTTCAACCCTTACGCATTCTGTATACATCGATATGACTCTTAACATCCTTGAGCCTATCCGTCAAAGCTCGATTTCACAATTCTACCTCTAATAATTTGCTCCGATGAGCTTTTTCAACCACTCAAGTATATACACAAACACTATACATGCACCAATCAATAACCAAACATACAACAAATCATGGAAAACCATCCTATAATTTATCTAACATAGTCTAAAACACATCGGACAACCATATATCAAATTAACACGATTAGAGCACTTTAGAACATTTTAAATTCATTTTTACTTTAGGTTTTATTATAAAATAGTCTCAAAACATGGTTTTGACTTAAAAATGAGTTTAGAACATGCCAAAATCTATAGGCACATATATAATAAGATGAGAGATGATAAATCACTCGCTAAACCTTCCAAAATCCAAGTTTTGCAAGCAAATCGTGGCAATTCCAAAAATGAACAGCAAATGCCTATTTTTTTTTACAAAAATGTATATTTGAAGATCTCTAATTAATCACCTTGCTAATCTACTCTTAATCTATGATTTAGACTTGATTTGGAGGAGAGAAAAAATTGTTTTGGGTGAAGAATGAGTTAATGGAGGCTTTGATCTATTTGGAAGATGCTAAAAACGATTTTGGGAAGATAGTTTCGGCCTAAAATAGCTTAAAACCCGAAATGGGTTAGTAGGCCTATCCCAAATTCACTAATTACCCATTGAGCTGCTTTAAAAACTGTCAAACTTCAAACATCCATATCTCCTAGTATAAAAGTCCAAATCACTATTATGAGCACTCTACGGAAAGGAAAACCATCGTACCTTTCCAATGGAAGTAGTCTCAAATGCTAATTTGGCTTTTATCAAAAGTTATAGCCATTATAAATTTTCAGGGGTAAAATCGTTCGGTAAAATTCTAATGATAGGAAATGTCAATAGTGCACATTTACCAAAATTATAGAGTTATATGACCTCGTATGAATTTTAAAATAATATTTTACAATCCCCGATAGGTAAAATACGGGTTGTTGCACTACTAATGACCGAGCTCACATCTTAGAGTCATACAACCGCAACTCCCAGTTTTCAATCAAAAATAATTTATAAAAGTTATAAATTATTATTGTGGATAAATTAATATATAATGATTATGTTAATTCATTTATTATTATAAGGCCTAAATTAATTAACTAAATATTTGATTGTTTATGTTTATTTAATTTTTTTTTGGACTAATATAATAATTTAAATATATATATACATATAATATTTTGCTAGTTGGAATTTTTAAACTTGGTTTAAAATAAGGTTCAAAATAAGACGAACCAAAAAATATGTAAGTATGAATTAATTAAATGGGTTTAATTAAATAAATGAGATAAGATCTCGTTTGTAATGGGTCATGCGCTAAATGATGGATAAGATATTTACAAAGCCCATCAAATGGTGCTAAAAATAAACATAGATGCTTCCATTCTCGATATAAAAAATTCATTCTCCCTCTATAGAAAATAATACATATTAATGGTGGGGCTTTGCAACTCCACCATTGAGTTAGAGTTGGGATCTCTCAAAGGCGAAACTAATGTTTCAAACTATGTTCAACTGGAAGGAGTACGAGGGATATCACCTTTCAAGTTATTTTGAAAAATCAAAATTTTAACCCTTTTAAATAATAAAAAATTAATCAGTTTGTTTTTAATTTAGAAAAAGGTTTTTCCTCTTTTTCACATGCATCTTTGTGCATGACTACATCACGTCCATGTTGCACCACCATTTGTCGATAATTTAACGGACTATGGAGAGGACACTAGAGCTGTAGGTGAACCTTGGCAGCAACCGGTAATGAACATCTCGAGTTTTGGCAATAATCTACGATGAGCATCTTGATAGAGTTAGGGGTATGCCCTAGTGGAAATTTCATAATTTTATGCCCTAGTGGCAATTTCATAACTTTATGACCTAGTGGCAATTTCATAATTTATTGTAAATTATTGACTATGTAATAAAACCTCATTCGAAACAAAAGGTGTTTGTTTTCTATTATATATTGTTATATTATGATATGTTAATTAGATCGTTAATTTAAATATATTTAATAGAAAATCCTTAAATAATATGTTACGTAATAGTAATTACACAATGTTTTAAGCATGAGAAATTTATCACATTGAATAATAACATATTGTTTGAATATTCCTGGCCATGTTTCGAGAAAGGATATTGCTACGTCCGTTGAGACTAGAGTGCGTAACACTCTCCAAATGTTGGGCAGTGTATTACTCATGGCTACCGGGGGAACCAAGAGGTTACATACTAATAATTATCAAATAGCTATGGAATAACTCATCCGAGGGTTTTCTATTAGCTAATAACAACTATGTCAAACAGTAATTCTAGAAATCACGATATTACATAGTTTTCTCGGCTTGAGAATATTGTTGAATTTCAATATGAAAACTCCACTTTGGTTATAGTCAAATTATGACATGGCATCTATCAAACGAATATAATTGGATTTGAGTTGAAACATTGGAAGTGAAACACTATTCCATGGAGAATTTTTCACCTCGGTTGTATGAGGTTAGTATCATGGTCAGCTGTAGTCAACTCAAAGTCAAAATCTCTGGCCAAGTAGTATGGTTAGTAATAGATGCCATCATTGAATCAAGGATTTGTTTATGAACTAACCGAGTTGAATATGGATGATATTGAAATTTTTGTCAAGACCAATTCCCTAAGTCCTAAAGTGATATAGTGTTGATGATGAAAATTGGTGTAAACAGTCATTACTGAAAGGTACCGCTTGAATTCATAAAATTAGGTTTTACAGATGAGAAGTGTAAGCAATGAATTAAGTCAAACCGTTACACCACTAATTAAGGTGATATGTGAACATTAGTATTTGAATTATTCAAATATTAATCGCTGGCTAAATGCATACCAGTGAGTTGCACAACTAAATTTATTCAGTCTCTAAAATACCGCTTGATTTAATTGACTTATAATAGTTATAAATTAATCAAATTAATCAATATTTATGGAATATTAATATTTTTACATTTATTGTTTGGGGGTGTGGTTAGTAAAATGAAGCTGCCTCTAGAAATGTTTGGGTGTTATCAGTAATTTATTGGGTGCTTATATAGAAGTTGTGTATGTGTATCAATATACGATGATGATTTTAATTAGATTCAAATTGCATAAATTATTAATGTATTGAACGGGCATTTTGGTTTATTATGGACCTTTGGTCCATGTGCCATAAAGAGGAGGAAATAGGTGGCCTTATGCATTGAATTAGTAAGATTAGTCAACCTTTAGCCACCAATTTTCATTTGAATTTTTTGCCTCCTCCTCTCTACATCTTTGGCCCCAAGCTCCTCTTCCCTCTTCTTTATTTTTTTTACCTCAAACACATTCATTCAATCAAAAAAAATTAAATATGATGCTTCTACGCCTGTCTATTGCAAAGAAGAGTGTAAGTCCAAGAGATCCAAGGAGTCTTATTAGATCAAAGTGTGAATCAAAGGCAACACATCTCTAGGTATACCCATGTTTACATTATATAATATTCATTACTTGATTATATGTTGATATATCACCACTTATATATATGTCATTGTCAAGATCCATTGATATGTTATTTTAATTGTATAACTATTTATTAATTGTGTAAATTAAAATCAATACATATTTGTGTGTGTGTGTGTGTAGAGGTATGTATGTATGTGTAAAGTATTTTCAGCCTAATAACTTATATATACGTAAATAACAAATTTCAATACAAAATATACTTTTAATTTATTTAAAACATAATTTATATATTTATTTACTTATATAAACATTAGATTCAAACCAAATAATTTATACAATTTTATATTCATATATGTATATATGTATTTTTTTCTCATTTTTCTCAAAAAAATATGTATGTATCTATACATATAGTTGTTTGACAAAAAAATTCTTAAAAATAGAATATATTTATTTTTATATATTTTAAATATGTTATATTATAATATATTTATTTTTGATTTTGAATATACATATATATATATATGTGTTAAAAAAATTATATATATATATGTATGTATGTATTATTTTGCTTTCAGCATATTAAAATTTTTGGCCAACATATATTCTTATATATATTTATATATTAAATTTTATTTTATTTTATCAAATGTTTTGAGACATACTTTCGTTAATTAATTATTTATAATAATGTTTTTAACATAATATATTTAATAATATATTTTGTAAAGTAATATAAAAACATTTCAAAATATTTAGTAAACTTTAAATTGGATTATAGATCTTATTTTAAATTTAAATTTGTTTGCTAGTTCAAGTTAGATTTTATTTAAAATTCGAACTTTGAAATATATAAACTTAGTTAAAATTTACTTGATATTTCTCTAAATGATATTTAATATACATATATACCTATATATACATTATAATAAATTATATTTTGTTTTTTACACACATACACAGATATATATATATATATAAATAGGATACTACCTTTGGCAATGATACATAGACACATGTACACCTTATATATATAAACAATAACGACCAACAAATTTGACACTACAAATATTAAATTAGTTGAAAATGAATTTTTAATACAAGGGTGAACTGAGTATCGTGTTTGTAACCGTTGCGAAGGCCTTTCCAACCTGATTAGTTCGATATATAGTTTTGATGCATTCAGAGTTACGGTTTGCAAAATAGTGATGTTATATTGTTTAAATAGCATAAGCAGCTGTTCCGAGCCAAACCAGATATGCAACCCATAACCCAGCCTAACGACTATATAAGAAAGGCCAAGGAACCATAGCCATCACCTCTATCTTCAATTTTCTTCTCTAATCTGGAAATCACCCTAATTCCTCTCTAATGGTGATTAAGCAAGTTAATTACAAAGTGATTGAAAATTCGAAGTGTCCAAACTATATCAAATTATACATCATTACTGAGCTCTCAATGAATGGAGTTGATGAATGCGCTCGTTTGTTAGAAAATTCCTCAAGTTCGTCACAATTCATGGTCAAAGCTCAAAAACATGGAATTGTAAGGCTCCAACTAGGGATTTTCGATTCGACGACAAATTAACGAAATTGGGAATCAGGTATTGTAGATCTCGGTGATAGGAGTAGACTGGTGGTGGTGGTAGCGGCACATCCTAATTTGATCTAAATTGGCCCTAATTGCCTGAGGAAGGCCGATGTTGGCGGTTTGGGGGTGGCGACGGGGGTGAATCGAAGGTGGTGGCGTAGCTATGGTGTAGTGTAGCTCAGTAATGGGGTGAGGATAGTGGTGGTGTGGCATCTTCAGATGGCCTATAGTGGGGGAAAACCTCGGTCAAAGGCAGTGGCCAAGGTGTTAAATGGGTTACGGGGGTTGGCATCGGGCATGGCTAGGGAAGAAAGGAGGTGATCTTGGATTAATCTTAAATTTACATATTATCAAAAATTGTATAATATAAACATCTTTTACGTACAAACTCTTATTCATGTTCGGTTTCTTCCATTAGACTTATAGCGAAGTTCCGGATGATTTGGTGTTAGAATGGCTAAGTTTCGAGACTGTGGAAAAAACATGTTGGTATGGTTTGTTTATTTAATTAATTGAATTTTAAAATATTAAATGCATATCAATCGATGAAAATTCATAATTATTAATACGTGTTGTGATATTTAGTGATTTTTTGAATTTTGGATATGTTATGCCATGTTGACTATTTATTGTTGATTATTGTATTATTTGGGGTTTAACTATAATCAACTATGGATTTAAAATTTGATGAAATTGATTAATAATGCAAAGATTGGATAAATAAATGGTAAATGATTATTGCAGTCTCTGTATGATGTTTGTAAATAACAGTGTTTAATGGATTAAATGAAATTAATGGAAGAAATTTAATAAGGTTATTGTTTATAAATTTTTGAAGAAATTCACAAATAATAACGAAAAATCTATTTTAAATTGAGTTTGGAAGGTTTATTTTGTTACTTAATATAAAGTGAATTTTCATTAGTAATAATATGGTTTTTGCGAAAACTATGCATTTTTGAGCAAACGACAAAGTAATGGATTTTTGTAGTATTTATTGAAAAATTATTGTTATTATTTGAGTAATAAAATAAAATATATTTTTGAAATAATAATAGGAAAGGTATGTTTTCATAAGTGTTTTGTGTTAAATTATTATTATTTTGAAGTAAAAAAAAGAGTTTTAAAATTTAATATAAATTATTGTTATGTTTGAGATAAACGGTAATAAATTATGCTTGGAAAATATTAAAGAGATTTAATATGCATATTACTATTTTGGCATAAAATAATGATATTATTTCTTTGAAAAATAATTTGTTAGAAATTACTTTCTTTTATGTAAAGTACGATGTTTTTAGAGATTTGAAGTAATGAGATTACAATAAAGTATTTTGAAATATATTATCATTTTGGGATGAAATTTTATTGTTTCGAGATGATTAAAAGGTTCTTTTATAATAAACTGATTTTATAATTAAGAAAAAATAATGGTTGTAAATATGATGTTTTGGATGGAAGTAATATATGATTAATGGTTGATTTTATTTATCACATATGTTGACGATGAATCGCATTTGAATTATGTGCGATATTTTTTCATTATTAGTATGTGTGTGTAGTTAACTATGGTTTTAGTGTTTGCGCTACTAATATAGTGGTTTAGTACATATTTGATTAATTTATGCTTACATTGATGGAGTATTACTAATAGTTGATAATTAGTATATGTGAGTATATATATGTTGTGATTAGCTTATTTGATGATTGAGATTGACATTGTGTGTTGTCAAATGTTTGTAATATTTAAGGGCTAACTGTGCTATTGATGTTACCCTGTATTTATGAAGATTGGTTGTAATGATTTAGTAAGAGTAGTGTTTCCTACTTGCATTGGTTGCAATGGTTGCATTGGTATTATGGTTGTTATATGCTAACCACTATTTGGATGTAGGAGAAGAGCAGGAAAAATAATCGTGTGGGCTTGATCCCTCAAAAAGGATACATAGACAGTATTTTCTTATGCAATATTTATCGAGCCTATGGCCGTAGTGTATAACATTAGCGCAGTTCAAATATAGTTGATACCTTTTCTTTTTTATTATATATATATATTGTTGTGAAGTTACAAGTAGTAGCAGAAGTGGGAATGGAAAATGGAAAAGTGGATGCAGGCTATATCGTGGATAGTTGATTTGGTATATTCTTTTATACTGTAGTTATATCATTTATGAGTTAATGATAATTGATGTATTGAAATGGGAATTGATGCGATAATGTTGTAAAATCATGTATTATTGAGTTAATGATCATTTATATTGACGTTTGATTCCACCATGAGGTTTACCTGTTCCTTTCTTAGTATTGAAAATTTAAATTATAAAACAAATAATCTTCTGCTTTAGATATAAGAAATTAGTTACAATAGTATTTCGTGGTGTTTGTAATTGATTTCCTATGCTAACAATAGTAGGGTATTACTCTTGGTGTTAGAGCTTAGATTTAGCGATTCCTTGAGCCTTGGATAGACTTAACCACTTGGGGTAGGTTAAATTTACACCTTAAGTTGGGTTGAAAATATAGAATGAGAGAGCGTTCTTATTGTTGGTTGTGTACGGGTTATATGGATAACAACCGTCACCTTGTCCTAAGACGTTAGTTATTTATAATAACATTGGGAAATAAATACCATAGGAGTGGGGCAGGATGAGCACTTTTAAGAGGGCTTAAGTGATGATTTTAACCCAAGTGACACACATGTGATATTAAGACCCAACCATAACAAGTGGGTCTATTTTATGGGATTTTGACTTGAAAAGTTATATTAAAAATACACATTTTGGATTTTGAAAGGTATTTTACTTAAGAAGGGAAAATGTATGTTTTGGACTTAAAGTGATTTACAATTTTTTTTATAAAAAAGGTGAAAATTAAAAAAAATTATTTGAGGAATATTTGTTCCGACTGTGTTCTGTAGAAAAAACCATTTTAGTAAAAATGAGTTTCGATATGGTTAGGGAATCAATTTTAGTATAGAAAATAATTGAAAATATTTTTGTTGAGAATGTTTTGGAAAAAATGTCTTTTTGGTGAGCGGTACATTTTTATTAAGGGCAAAATGTTCCGTTCGAAAGAACATCCTTGGAATTTGAATTTTTTTTGTGTGGAAGCAAATTTTGGTTGTAATTATTTTCATGTAAAGAAGACTTTTTAACAAATGGAGTTTGAAGGGAAAACATTTTTCTAAAGAATTTTGTTTGGGAGAGTACCCAAATTTTAAAACAATGTTCTATTGAGGATACGTGTGAAAATATTTTTCCTTTCAAAAAAACATATAGCATAATATCTTGCTAAGTATTTTGGGACAATATTCTAGGAAGACATTTACGAGGATGGAAATAATTTGATTCAAAAGTGAATTTTGAAAAGAATTATTTTAAGAAGTAAAATAATTGTTTTGAATAAAATTCTGGAAGTGTATTTTATTTAGAGAAGTCTATTTGAAGATTGTAGAACTAGACCGGGTGGTATGGGATGTGGGACGACTGGTGATGAGAGTCTTAAGTTTGTCCAAAACTCGTTATGATGAAGTAAAATTATATGCCTATTTTGTGTGGCTTACCCTAATTTGTTATATGGATGTCTGGTTATTTCCTTCCAAAGAAAGAGTATGGGTATGAGGTTATGATTACACATTTTGATGTATGGCATAGAGATATTTTACTTTAGTAGTACTTGTTCACTTTGGTTGAATTGGTTGTGTTGTTTTATTGCTTATTCACATTAGTTATATTTATTCGACAGTTCCATTTGACTGCGTTTGTTTTATGGTCTATGGAATGATTGTTTGAATTAAATTATTCTATTTGTACAATATTATTATTGTTTACTTGTTTGATAGTGGTTGTTCATTAGTTATGTTACAAACTTTCGAGTTAATTAATTTTGCTTGCATAATATTTTTGTTGATCATTTGTTTTGCTTCGATCCGCTTAATTGATTGATGTTTGTTGTTTTCCTTGTTATGATTACGTACGTTGTATGGTAGGATACATTTCCTGTTAGTGCTAATAATTTATGATGAGGTAGTTACCCAATGCTAACTTCCCCGAGGGATATGCATTTGAAAAAACTAGTGAGATGATATGGTACATAATTGGTTCAGTCATGGTGGATGACGTGATATTTTCTCTAGTTGACTTCATTCCACGCATAGGGAAAATGGTTGTTTGCTTCGAATTAAGTGCAAGGAAATTTTAAGAGCCAAGTGAAGCGTTCTAAACTTTGATGAATCGACCATGCGAGGCGTTTGATCGAGTACTTCAAGTGGGATGAAAATGTATGGGACTAGAGTAGTCGGAAAAAGCACATTTGACAAGGTGAAGCGATGTGGCGGGTGAGAAGTTCCAAATTGAGTCGGATGTTGAAGGGATCATTGATAACTCTGGATACGATATGTGCTTCGTTGGGCAAGGGTATGTGAGGATGCTCACCTGTGTACCCTGGACCATGAGACGGTCTGGCTTGCCTTGAGAGAGTACTACCTATGAGATAGATATATGCTCGAACACTGAACCTGACTGCGACATAAGATGTCACCGGCCTGAGAGGTCGTTGAATGAGTTATCATGTATCCAAGAGACCTTAGCGGTGGTCGGGGCGAAGCGAGGCTTTAAAGAGAACTATGGCAAATACAAGATTTTGATAAGGTCATATTGACTCAAGACTTTGAGAAAGTCATAATGAAGTGAGACTTTAGTGATGATTATGGTAAAGTGGGACTTCGGTGATGATTGTGGTGGATCGAGGCTTCGATAAGGATCGTGATGAAGTGCGACTTCGATGATAATGTATGGCAAGGTGTGGCCTTGGTAATGGCTAATATGATGTAAAGACTTGGCGATGGTCTAATATTTCCTGACTGTATGTGAAGGACCGAGAAATCGAGATGGTCTAGTTCGCATTAGAGATGGTTTATATTTCCTGACTATATGTGAAGGACCAAGAAATTGAGGATTGATATAAATGACACATTATTTTAAAGATGTAGTCATAAGTGGGCACATATATTATTTTGGAAGGTGTAGGTATGAGATGGCACACTGATTGTTATGAGGACGAGACTATGAGAAAGTCATCGATAAGTTGGAAGATACATATTACAGTGGAAGGGTAGTCAGCATAGGGATTAGCACACATGTGTTATATATTAGTATGATATGTGATGATTACCATTTTTGGGTGTGGGCATGCTTTACTTTAATGAGCTATGTTGATTATTGATTTATGTATGTTCTTGTTGTACGTGCATGTTTGGACCAACCTAATTTTTTTTGTGGTTTCTCGCTATGGTTAGTTGCGTTAGGATTGCTGAGATGCATGTTGTAACTTATGTTTCGAGTTAATCTATGGTTCAGATGGTTTTCCCTTTTTGATGGAGTGTTATTTTATATACTATAGTTTGTATGCACAATTGAGGAATTATAGGTGTTACTATAATATGTATGTATGTTGGATTTATTATTGTGAATGAATTGTTATGTATCATGATTGATCATGTTGTGCGGATGTCGTGTACTATAATTAAATATGGTCGATTATTATTAATATACTTTCCCGTATTTTATGGTTAAACCTATGGTGAGAATTTATCGATTTGATCGATGGTTGTATTTGGGAAATCACGAGGGTCCAAATCTTTTAAGGGGAAGAATATAACAACCCACAAATTTGACACTGTAAAATACTAAATTAATTAAAAAAGAATTTCTAATAAATAGTGAATTAAATATCGTATTTATAACAATTGTGAAGGGCTTTTGCAAGCCGATTAGTTTGATTAGTTTTGATGCATTTGTAGTTATGGTTTGCGAAATAGAGGAATTATAATGTTTAAATAGCAAACGTAGCTGTTTTCGGGTCAAACCGGATATGCAACCCATTACCCACCCTAACGACTACATAAGTGAGGTCACGAAACCCTAGTCGTCGTCATTATCTTCAGTTCTCCTCTCTAATCCCAAAATCACCCTAATTCCTCTCTAATAGTGATTATCACATTAATTAAAAACTGATTACAAATTCAAAGTCTCCAAACTATATTGAATTATATATCATTGCGAAGCTCTCAATGAATGGAGTTGACGGGTTATGTCCGTTTGTCGAATAAATATTTGAGTCAGTTAGAATTCATGGTCAAAGCTCGAAAACGCAAAACCCTAGGGCTTCAATTAGAGGTTTTCGATTCGATGACCAATTGATGAAATTGAGAATTGGGTATTGTATATCTTGGTGATAGGAGTTGATGGGTGATGGCAGCACATCCTAATTAAATCGGAGTTTGCTATAATTCACCGAGGAAGGATGGCATTAGCGGTTTGGGGATGGTGATGGGGTGACCCGGAGGTGGTGGCACGACAATGGGCGTAACGACCCATAATTTAATCACTTTAAATATGAGCATTTGATATATTTTTAAATTATTAATTAGTGGATTTTATAAATTAAATAGACCTTTTTAAGTGATAACTAATGATGGTGAAACTGTTTTAAAATTTGGTTTACAAAAATAGTTAGTTCGGAGAAAATTGAAAATTGAAAATGTGACCGAAAATCGTTTTTCAGATTTTTGACTTTTCATCGTCTAAAAGTTATCAGAATATGTTATGCACACTAGAGTATATACACACAGATATATATAAATAACATATGCTTTGGTAAGGAAAAATGATTTGAATTAATAATTTTAAATATTAACTTATAAAGCAATAAAGTAAATTTGACTTTTCTTTTTCTTTATTTAAAAAATATGGTAAAAGGTAACATCACATCAAGTACGTTTCAAAAGAGATGAAGTGATGAAAGTGTGCAAGGGGGGTAACATGTGTAGTAATGAAGGAGGAGGTATGTGTCATCATTTTGGTGAAGGGTATGTATTATTTTATTATAATGGGTATTTTAGTAAATTCTCATCTCCAATTTCTATAAAAGCAACCTAACCGATGTATTTTAGTAAATTCACATCTCCGCTTTCTATAAAAGCAACTTAACTCTTTCCTTTTTTCCTTTACCTCATTTTACTTCTTTATTATTTCTTTTCCACCTTCTTAAAACCTTCTTCTCTACTCCATTAATGGCTTTCAAAAAAAAATTAATTAAAAATTTCTCCTTTTCCTCTTAAAACAATTAAACTAGCTTCTAGAACCACTTCCAGTCTTCTCTACTTTACTTTTTCATTCAAACAAGTCCCAAAACCCCACAAATAGCCCAAGGTTAAGCCTAACCAATCCAAGGTCGAGCCTAATCCACCTCCTCTTGATCTTGAAAGCAAGTTTTTATTAAAGGAAGCTCCATTCGAGTGTCGTTTGCATGTTTAGTTGAAGTTTGTGCTTGTTTAAGTGAGTAAAGCTCACTTTAATAATCAAGTTTTCAACTTTATTATTTTTTATAATAATCTTGGTTTATCGATTATGTTTATAAATGGTTGAAAGTGATGTTATTTGGTTTGGTTCCCGCTTAAAGCGGAGGGTATATGTGATGATTGGTTGAATACTTGGAATATAGTTGAAGTGTTGATGTATGATGTATAAGTAATAATCTTTCCTTGTTTACGGATGACATTTACATGCATCTATGTATGTGCTTATATATATGGTTGGTTGTATGTTAGTTGGAAAGTTAACACTAGAATTTGTTTATGGTCGACATCGAGATCCCATGTGTTTTAAAACTTGTTTATTTCCTTGTTTTCTAGAAATATTACTGAAAAGTTTCCAAACTTTCCTTTTTTGTTTTCAACTCTTATACAAAGTCGTTTAAGTGATTTAAATATGGAGGAAAATATTTAAAGGCTATTTTGATGTATAAAACAAGTTTGAAAGTTATGGTTCATATAGCGATAGTCGATATGAATGTAGTTCATGATCGACAACTTTTGTGTAATCTAAAAGGGGTTTTTACTTTAAATATTTTTGAACAGTCTTTTAAATATATTATAAGTATTAAAAAGGAATTTTAAAATATTAAAAAATATTTTCAGTAATTAATTAATTAACTAAGTAATGTTTAATTGATTAATTAAGTAGGGTTTAATTAATTAATCAAGTAAGGTTTAATATTATTGATTAATTAATTAAGGAAGGTTTAATTAAATAATTAATTGAGGTTTAATTAATTAATTATATTTTAATTATTAATTAATTAGTTAAGTAAGGTTTAATTATTAATTAATTAATTAAGTAAAGGTTTGATTATTATTTAAAATAAAGGTTTAAATTTATTGTTAATTAATTATATAAAGGTTTTTAATCCACTATTTACAAATGTCGGTTTGTTTAAAAGCAATTTTCTTTTACAAAGAATGGTTTTAAATACAAGGGATTTCTTTGTCTATGTCATTAAGTAGCTAAACAAATATGATATGTTATGCTAAAATGTTGACATTTTTTATTAAAAGTAAACCATCTTGTATTTAGCATTAAAAGCCGATAAGTAGACTTTCCTCTATCTCTGAGATCTAGAACAAGGTTTTCTAGGCGAGAGATAGAGAAGTCGAAATGTCAGAAACATGATAAATATAAAGGAGTTAATTTTGATAAATGGGTCATGATAAATGAAGTATATGGAAGATACTTTACTGTATACTTAACACTAAATTCCGAGGTATGGAAACTCGTCCCTATCCTAAGAAGTAAGAATGTACGTCGAGTCAAGGATAGCTTTCTAACCTGTCCGACTTCATTGTTAATCAAGGGATAGTGCTGTTTGAAATTGAAAAGTGGAGATAAGTATAGGATGTCTTACATTTCACATGCAAATCTATACTTACCTCAGATAGTGATATTGTCCACTATTGATAACTTGACCAGTTTTAAAATTATCGAATGTTGGTTCGAAGAGACCGGGATCGGATATGCATGAGCTATATGAAAACCACTATGAACTAATGTAAGCATTCGAATTGGAAACATCTTGAAGATGATGGATTCGAAGACGGAGATCTTTGAAGTGCAAGGGTTACTTGCTACTAATCCTTAGGGTGATTCCAAAAAGGATGTAGTAGAGGTAGTGCCTTCGGTTTATTCATATCCCGAACAACTCGTATGGATGAATGCTGGCATTGCATTATCGCTTGGAGGGCAAGTGGCCTCCCAATTCCGGGGCATAAAACTATTAACCAATTTCAAATTTCTAAATCTACTACGTACCTCTTTGCGTTTGATTTTTATTTTTTTACAAGCAATTTATTATCTCGATGAAAATGTAGGTACGCAAGAAGTCAAGTAAAAATCTCTTGCTTCCTTGTACTTACAAAATCCCAAAAGAAAGTCATCCTGATAAAAGAGAAATATGGTGCAACTAATAATAATAAGGCAACCCTACATGCAAAATCTAGCATGATATAAATCTACATACAACTCTAGTATGAAATAAAGCTTCATGCAACCAAAAAGCAACATATCAACTGTATGCAATAAAATACAGAGAATACTCTGTAATAAGTAATACACATCCGATACTTTCAAAATATAAATTTAGAACTACATGCCCGGATTTTATATTCAAAAATATATTTTAAAACTCCCTGAAAAGAAATATATCAAAACTAGATCCAACATGACTAGGAGGGCACACCCCCTTCCAAACATGGTATAACTCTAAACAAAAACAATGGAGCCTCTAGTGGTATTCTGGTACCTCCTAAAAACAAAAGAGTAAGTACATCTGGCGAGTGTGACGACCACCTTTCTTGCACCGAAAGACGAGCCATTAAGGGAGAAGAAAATGAAAGATAAGAAGAAACCACACAATCACAGAATCTCGCCACAAATCAGAAGAACATATAATAGATAACATAGAATATTACATAGTCATTTCCATAATAATAATACATCAAAGTCAATACATTACAACTTAAACTGGATAGTTATAACTACATGCCCATACAAAAATACATAGACCATACAAAACACAGTGAAATAAGATAATAATTAGCTAACGGTGAAGCCACCTACTCCAGCTCTTACAAATGCTTTAGTGAGAACTGGATCACTTGGCTACTTATACAAATTTGAGTACCCAAGAGTTTTAAAAAAAGAAAATAAAACTCCGGGTCAGACATGGGTTTGGTGTGAGTAAACTCAAAAAACTTAATTCTTACTTTAATAAAATATTTTGAAATCAAAGGTATCTCATAAGGCCACGCCACACATAAACACGGACCGGTTTTTACCTTACGATAACCAAAACACTTTATATAGAAATTCAGTGATATTATGATAATGTTTAGGGTTTTGAAGTAAAATAGAACATAGCTGAAATGCTTGCATCTCACATTTAAACAACATATTTGGGTATAACTAAATCCGTACGGCACTTATTAGAGAACGGATTCCATATAATGACTGGGCTACTGCTCATCACAGTGCATCTCTAGATAAAATAACATCGAGCACCTCGCTTGGATTCCCTGCCAACACAACACCGGCCTACCCCTTACTGGAGAGTACTGAATAAGATCACCCCTCGGTTGGGATCAGCAATCATATCGAAGCATACATTAACTGATAGTAGGGACTCTAGATTGGGATAACCTTACCCTAATAGGAGCGACCCACTTAGCCTTGCTGCATCTCTCCTGTTTTAGTGAATCCCGGTTGATGAGGCCTGAGGCTACATTTACCTTTATTTTAGCATTGCCACTTGGAATGATAACAATACATTCCATATGTTGACACAATGTCAGCACTCATCTATACAAGTCGTTCAGGAGATGAACGAACCGAAGGCACTTCGAATTCTTCATCTTGGACCTTGCCTTTACTGTTTCCAATTCGAACGTTTACGTTGGTTCGAAGTGGTTTTTGGATAACAACTAATATCCGATCCCGGTCTCTCCAAACGAACATTCGATAATTTTAAAAGGTCAAGTTGTTTATAGTGGACTATCCCATTATCAGGTTGTAAAGGTCCTAAGAACATACGTTCCATATGCATAGATTATCATGACCCGCTTATCGAAATTAACCCCCTTGTATTCATCACGTCTGAAGTGCGGTATTTGTGATAAGTACAAGTCGACTTACTTTCAATACAACTTGTCATTGTTTTATTACAACTACTTCAATTCATTTGGCTACTTAATAGCATGGACAAGAGATCCTTGGGTTTAAAATAATTCACTTAACAAGAAACTTGGTTAAAAATAAATAACCGATAGAGTTTTAAAAGAAAATTTAAAATAAATAAATAAATTTTAATTAAATCATAAGTTTAAAACTCAATTAAACTTTAATTAATCTTAATTAAATCAAAATTAAATCATTGATAACCCTAATTTTATTTATATTTAATCTCTAATTAGACTTTAATCAAATATTATTTATTCAAGAATTAAACCCAAATTAAGTGAATAATTAACCTTTAATTAAATAATAATTAAATAACTAACTCTAATTAAATAATTAATTAAAGAAAATATTTAATTAAATAAAAATTAATTTTCTTTTATTTTAATTAACCATGATTTAAAACTTGCTTAATTAAAATAATTAACTTAGTTAATAATTTCCTAAACTCTAATTATTTAACCTAATTACTTAATCAATTAATTAATTAATACTTACTCTAATTAATAAAATAAATAATAAACTATTAAATAATTAAAACCTTAACCTTTTTGACTTACTTAATAAGTTTGAAATGAATTTTCAAAAACAATCCAAAAGAAAACACTTAAAACTTGAAATCGTGAAAATTTTCGAACTGCATCCATAGCGCCTATCGCTATAAGCGCAGTTCGCTAGAATTGATTTTTAGGTGGACATCTCACTTAACTCTAGCTACCACATGCTTGAAAACACAATTGTAAGAGTTTTGAAAACTTAAACAAAAGGTAAAAACTTGGAAAAACATTTTCAAAAATCAAATCTAGAAAAAAGAGCTTTCATTTTTAAATCGGATCTCAAGTCCTTTGTGACTTTTTAATGCACAAGTTTTCACAACCATTTCACAACATACTTGGTTTTCTTTCACAAAAAATACCACCATCATACAATAATTCAATCTCACATATCCATATCCATATACATTTCCAAACATATCAACATATTATCCAAATCTCGAATCTATACCGAAGAACCAACTTACAATCATATATCATCCAAACAAAATGATAATTCAACACAATAAACACTATATTTTCACAACATATAGATCATTAAAAAAAGTTGTTTTTATTTTCAAAAATATTAGTTTTACTCACCAAAAGTTTTCTAAATCAAATCGAACTTTTTGCCGAAACTCGAAAACACTTAAGAATATTGCAAATTAGAAACTTTGGACCCTTGAACACTTGAATTTGCCTCGGCCTAGGCTAATTGGGCTCGGCCATGGGATGGTTTGGGCTCGGTCCTTATGTTCTTCGATGGATGGAGTGTTGTAGCTTAGAAGAGGAGGTGTTGAATGGTTTGTAGAAGTGGTTTTGTGAAATAAAGCGGTGATTTTTAGTAAAAAGAAGTGATATTTCTTATTTTAGAATTTATGAAGAGAAAGTCATGACTAAGTTTACTTAAGCTCTTAAAATTTTGAAGTGGAGAAGGAGGTTGTAAAAATGATAATATGAAGATAAAGGGGTATATATAAGCTTAGGATATTAATTAAAAATTATATTAGTGTTTATATTAAAACGTATATGTGCATGCATGACCATACCCCTTCCCCCCATAATCCGCCCCTCTTGTACCCCCCTCCATCACCTTGCACTGTTTAAGCCATGTTCTCTAGTCCTTGTGTTGAAAATGTGTATTTATATATAGGTTATATATATATATATTTAAGAAATAAAATCTTATTTGAACTTATATATTTATATGCATAAGAGAGCTAATGTGTACATGCATATGTACATGTACACACCATGTTTAAATGGTTTATATTGTGTGCATGTATGTTTAACATAGTGTTATGACCGTTGAATAACTTTTAACTAATGAACAATCGATATTTTGGAAAATAATTTTCGGTTACCTTTTCTATTTCTCTATGAACTATATATTTTGGTATACAAATTCTGAAAACGATTTTATCATCATTAGTTATTATTTAAAATAGTTTTATTTGTCAAGAAAAATCCATTTATTAATTATCTAAAAATATAATTAAATATCAATTTAAATAGCGATCAAATTTTGGGTCGTTACACTCTCCCCCCTTAAAAGAATTTCTTCCCGAAATTAGCAATCAAGGAGATAATTCAAACTACGCAAAAGGCCATATATTCATATCATAAAACATAGACAAATACATACACTAAGTATCCATAGCAAAAAAACATATACAATATATACAACCTACGATTAGCTATCCTACAATCAACTTGGGATAGGCTTCTTTCATATGATCCACCGTCTCCCAAGTGCAGTCTTTTGGATCCTCACTCTACTGAATCTTAACTAGTCGCACTACCTTGTTACGCAACCTCTTTTTATCCTAATCCCTAACATAAACTGGATGTCTAACCACCGACAGGTTCAGTTCTATTTCTAATTCCCCTTGAACCGATGGCTCCATAATCAAAGATGGGTCATGAACATACTTTCTCAAATGAGACACGTGGAATACATTATGAACACCTGCCAATCTCTCTAGCAACTCCACCCTATAAGCAAGTGATCCGATCCTCTCAAGAGTACGGAAGGGTCCAACATACCTAGAAGCTAACTTCCCAACTTTTCCAAACCTAATAGCTCCGTTTATTGGTGAAACCTTTACGAACACCAAGTCTCCAACCACAAATTCCAAATCTCTTCGCTTCTTCTCAGCATAACTTTTTTGGCAATCTTGAGCATCCTTCATTCTTTTCTTAATCACTATAACTTTTTCGGTAGCCTCTCAGATCATGTCTGGTCCAAGAACTAATCTACCTCCCATCTCAACCCAACTTGCTGGTGACTTGCACGGCCTTCCATATAGGGCTTCATAGGGTGCCATCCCGATGCTTGCTTGGAAGCTATTGTTACAGGAGAACTCAACTAAATGCAAATGATCATCCCATGATCCACCAAAATCTAGAATATATGCTCTCAAGAGATCCTCTAGAATCTGATTCACTCGTTCCGTCTGTCCGTCTGTTTGGGGGTGATATGCTGTGCTTAAGCTCAACTTTGTTCCAAGGGTTGTTTGCGACGCTTCCCAAAATTGACCAGTAAATATAGGGTCTCGATCACTTACTATACTAACAAGAACTCCATGCAACCTGACTATCTCCCTCATAAAAATTTCAGCCAAAGAAGCAGCGGTCCTTGTTGGTTTCACCGAAATAAAATGTGCGCTCTTCGTTAGCCGATCCACGATCACCCATACTCCTTGATTTCCTTTTCTGGTTCTGGGCAAACCATCGATAAAATCCATAGATGTCATTTCCAATTTCCAATTTCCAATTAGGTATTTCCAAGGGTTGTAATAATCTGGTTGCCTTTTGATGATCACCTTTGATTTGTTGACAGCACGAACACCTGCTAAAATAGACTGAATGTCCTTCTTCATTCCCGACCACCAAATATTCTTTTCAGGTACTTATACATCTTATGAACTCCTGGATGAATACTTAACCTAGATTTGTGGCATTCAGACAAAACTTCTTCCCTCATCCCATCCACATCTGGAACACACAATCGTCCATTCATCCTTAAAGTATTTCGACTATCCATCTCAAAATCCGAACATCTTCCTCCCTTGACTCCTTGAATTAACCCTTCCAGTATCTCATCCTTCCTTTGATTTCTCATAATCCTTTCCTGAAGCGTCGGGGTAACTCCCAAGAGAGTCAAAACAGCATTCTGCTTAAGGCATCCGCCACCACATTAGCTTTTCTTAGCGTATAAAGAATATCCAAGTCATAGGACGCTAGAAACTCTAACCATCTCTACTGCCTCAGATTCAGATCCTTCTGAGTAAAAAGATACTTCAGAGATTTATGATAGGTGAAGAGCTTGAATTTTTCACCTAATTAAAGAAAGAAAACTTACTCCTAAAATCTATAAAGATTAGAAAGAAACTAAGAGGAATAGAAGGATCCTTACCCAGCAAGTAGTGTCTCTACATTTTCAATGCAAAGACAACAATCAGCAACTCTAGGTCATGTGTAGCATAGTTCTTCTCATGAGGCTTCGACTGCCTGCTTGCATATGAAATCACCCTACCATGCTGTATCAGAACATTACCAAGTCCCACTCCACACGCATCTATGTAAACCGTGATCCCACTATTTCCATCTAGAACAACCAAAGCTAATGCACTGGTCAATCTCTTCTTCAGTTCTAGTAATGCCTCTTCACACTTTGGAGTCCATAAAAATTTCTCCTTCTTCTTGGTTAGCTTAGTTAAATGGGAGGAAATCTTAGAATAATCTTGAATAGACCTCCTATAGTATCCAGCCAATCTTAAGAAACTGTAAACCTCGGTGGGAGTCCGTGGTCGCTTCCATTTCTGGACAGCTTCCACCTTCACTAGGTCCACTGAAATACCTTCTCCCATCATAATATGTCCTAATAATCTTACCTCCGATTTTCAAAAATGGCACTTTGAAAATTTCACCTTCAGGACATGTCTCCTTAATGTCTCCAACACCACTTCAAAATGATGCTTATGCTCCTCCTCGGATTTAGAGTAGACAAGGATGTCATCGATGAAAACTAACACAAACTTATTAAGAACATCTCGGAAAACACGGTTCATGAGATCTACAAAATATGCCGATGCATTGGTTAGCCCAAGAGGGATAACCAACCGCTCAAATAAACAATCAAGACCTCTAAACGTAGTTAAGGGTATATTATCTTCAACAACCCTCAATTGATGGAATCCAGTAGCTAGATCCATCTAAGAAAATACCATAGCTCCATGAAGTTGATCAAAAAGACCATCGATGCGGGGTAAGAGATACTTGTTCCTAATGGCCAGCTTATTCAACTCCCTATAATCCACACACAACCTTAAAGATCCATCAGAATAATCCGTAAACACCACAACAGATCCCAACTCGAATGACTAGGTCTAATGAATCCTCTTCTTAACAGGTCATGGGTTTGACTTACCAACTCCTCTCTCTCCCTCGAAGCCATCCTTCGCTTAGGTTGAACTACAGGCCTTGCACCAGGGACTAAATCAATGTGGAATTCTATCTCTCAGTGCAGGGGTAAACTTTTAACCTCCTTGAAAACATCAAGAAAATCCTTAACCTCAATAGACCCTAGATTTTCTTGGGATGCCTCCAGGGCATATAAGAAACTCACATATGAGTACCGGGTTCCTTACATGATACTTTATCAACTCTTCCCAAATTGGTTACTAATGATATGGTTCTTTCATTACAATCTAAAATAGCTCCATATTTTGATAACCAATCCATATCCAGAATAATATCAAATCCATTAAAGTCTAAGACATACGGGTCGCAAGAAAAATGATGAGAAAGGTAAGAAATTGGCACATCTTCACAAATCATATTTAAATGGGTTACACCACCTATGGGGTTAGACACACACATAGGGTTTTCTACAATACTAGGAATAAGATAAAATTCACCTACTAATTCATAAGAGATAAAACTATGGGAGGCACTAGTATCAAATAATGCTCAAACAAAAATACCATTAATTAGTAAGGTGCCTTTAAGGTCGCCTTTGCCCTTCACTTCCGTTGAAGTCGACGGTTCATTCATAATGGCGTACACCTTGGGCTGCTCAACTTCTTCATGAGTGGGAAGTCCTTTACCATACACCCGGCCCAATGGCAATTAAAAAAAAGAGTCTTTCGGACCATGGGAGAGATGGTTCCACCATGCTGCTTTGGAACTTCATGATTTGGACAGTACCTGCCAATATGTCATTTCTACTTGCAAATATAACAACCACTATCCTTAGGGTTTCCTCCTTGACCTTCTCCCTGCTTCCCCCTTCCTTGATTCTTTCAATTTGGATTGAACTTCATCTTGCTAGAACCATTTCCACTGGTATTTCCACTAGGTGTTGCTGGAGTAGGCTTCTTCTTTCCCAAGGCCTCGTACCTCAGAGCCATATCAACTAAATCCACAAAAGTACCTTTAACATGAGCAGTCACTTTCTCATGGTATTCTTCCCTCATACTGTAACACCCCTAATTTTAAATAACATTATTCAGGAGATTTAATTAGATAAATTAAATAGAATAATGTAAAGACAAGAATGATAAGGGGATTGAGATTTAAAAACTAAATAGAGGCCATTCCTTAACTAAATGAAATCATGAGAATGGGTTTATAAAAATGGTTTGGTAAGTTAACTACTCAAGAGAATAAGGCAAGGGTACTATGGGAAATAGCCGTATACCATAACCCCACAACCCCTAAACCCTTACTTCATTATCCATTCATACGTTCATAAACCAAAAATAAAAGCTAAGAAGAACTAAGGCCGGCTATAACCCTAGGAGAAAAGGGGATCAAAATCAACTAGAAGCTAGGGATTCAAGCAAGGAAGAATTAAGCAAGATCAAATCTCAAGTTCCTTATCCAATCAAGGTGAATAATAATCTAAACCATCTCATATATGTTTTAATGAACATCTTAATTTCGGGTTTAAAGGTTTAAAACCGTTTGGATGATTTGAATGATGATATGCTTTAATTTTATGCCATGTTTGATTTAAATAAGTATGTTTGTAAAAGGTTTTGATTCGATTTTAAGGTTAAAACCATGTGTAATGGGTTTCGAATGCCATAAGGATTTAATATGTTATGTGAAATATTATTTTGGAGATGGTTTTAAATTTTTAATAATCCAAGCTATGGATAATTTATTATGAATTTTGAATGGAAGAAATAGATAATTTGGGTTTAAAATTAATTACGGCAATCATATAAAGTTTTATGGGTCCGAAATTATATATGTTAGAGAACATTTTAAAAGTGAATTAAGATTACTTTTGGGGAATTTTTGTAAGTAATTTACTATGGAAATTAAATTAATTAAGTTTGAGGACTTAAATGTCCTAATTGTTTTGTTAAGGGGAAGGGCTTCTTTGCCAAAATATTTTAATTACTATTAGATGAATTCGACAGCCTTTTTAGAAAAGATTTTTTGATAAGGTTTGGCAACCAATCATATGTTGACAAATAAGGCAAGTTAGGTATAAAGGAATTTCTTTTAGAGGTATAAAATCAGTTTTGCTTCGAATTACAAACTTGCCACTTCCATTTGCTTGCTACCGAAATCATTCCAGTTGGCCTTTCAAACCAATTCGAAACCAATACATATGATATCAAATAGTTGGCATGTAGCGTATTGGAGAAAGGCGAAAGGGGATGGTGTTGAAAGCTTGCTTTCGAAGGGATTGATGCCATTTTTAATAGCTTTCAAATCAACCCACTTGCCTTCGTTTTGCTTTCAAAGGAGATGCCGCTTACTTTGTTTTTAAAGAAGCTTTCGAAAGGGTTGTTTAGGAAGCATTTAAAAGAGTTGTTGCTGGTTTTCTAAGAAGCTTTCAAAAGGGTTGAAGTTACTTTTAAAAAGCTTTCGAATGGATTGTCGCTTGCCTTGGTTTTAAAAGTAGCTTTCGATTGAGTTGCCACATGTTAAGTTTTGAAAAGGAGCTTTAGAAAGGGTAATTTCTTTTGAACCCAGTCAAAACCTAGCTGTCGTCTTCATACCTTTCGAATTGGTTAAAGGACGCTTTTATTTATAATCTTATAACAATGAGATCGAAAGGAAAGCTTTTGTTTTATTAATATAGAAGCCACAACCCAATGCTTTCGAAAGGGTCCTTGTAGTCACTTATATTAATGGTTTCGAAGGCAATGGTTTCGAAAGGTCGTTTCGAAGCTATCCTTCTCCTTAATTATTTTACTTAAAGATCGTTACTTTCGAAAGGGTGGTTTCGAATCCATCTGTTCCCCCAAATTATTTTACTTGGAGATTAATATTTTCAAAAGGGTTACTTTCGCTTATATTCACTTTGACACAGAGGTTATACTTAAGGTTAAACCCAATGATTTTGAAAGATATGTTTTCATATGGTTTCGAATCTATGCTTCTATAAATCCTACTTGAACTAAGTAGTTTTGAAAGATAAGCTCTAATACTTTCAAAAGGAATGTTTTAATGGTTTCGAAAGGAAGGTTTTGATGCTTTCAAAAGGGATGTTTTGAGTGTTTCGGAAGGCATATTTTTAAGTGTTTTGAAAAGAAGGTTTGATACTTTCGAAGGATATATTTTAATGGTTTCGAAAGATAAGGCCTAAGGTTTTGAAAGCCTTAGTTTTCAAATAAGAAACCCAATCTCAATTTCTAAAATTAAACCCATGGCAACATGAAGGAGTTTTTGAAATGGCATTTAACTTCGAAATTTTTAAAGAAGCTTTCCTTGCTAAAGATAATAGGTTAAAGATATTAACCATGTTTCATTTGAAAACGATTACAAGGAATTATGCCAGAGATGTTTATATTATTATGTTATGATCAGTTATCATGTATGCTTCTTCTGTAAACATATTCGCTTTATAATCAACCCATAACTGCATTTTGGGGTATTAAGGCAGAATAACCAGCTAGGCTGACCCAGTAGTGAATATAAATTGAGTTAACTCCTGTATGAGTAGAGTTGCATCTAGGAGGTCAGGTGGATCAGAACATAGGATGTCCAAAGACTAATCAAAGAGTTGTTAGTTTAGACAGGTTCATAGTAAACCCATGAAAACTATGTTTGGAAATTGTTATCGGTAGGGACCAATAGGTCTTAGTGATCCCATGAAACTATATTCAGATTAAGTTATCGACAGAAATCAATAGGTTCATAGTCAACCCATGAAAACTATGATATGAGAGAAGTTATTGGAGAACCCAATAGATTCATAGTGAACCCATGAAAACTATAATTGAATGAAGTTATTGGTAGATACCAATAGGTTCTTAGTGAACCCATGAAAACTAGGAAATCGAGCAGATAGTCCGTAAGCTTTGAACATGTTATCAGTCAGCCCATGAAAACTAATAGGTTAATAGTGACCCTAGAAACTATAACTGAGACAGATAGTCAAATGAATGGGGATGGGTAATCCAGAATATACCGCACATTCACATATAATCATGATACATTTTATTATGTTGTGTCTTAACTATTGTGGATGCAGGTGCATAGTATATGGTTATTATAAATTGAGTTAAGATACCAGTGAGGGGAAAACATGTTCCGCTAAGCGGCGTGGTCTCACTAGATATCTATATGGTTCAAGATGGTAGGTTATTATGCATACCAGACTTTTTGTTTGACTCAAAGTTTATGTTTTCCCCTTAAACTCTCGGGTGCTCATTTAATTTTGAGTAGTTTGAGAGTTAAGGTTTTCAGGTTCTCCTTTAGACGAATAAGCTTCCGGAGATGTGCATGAGGCAAGCTAGCTATTAGGAGTTCTTTTCTGTTTGTTTCCGCTGTGTTTGGATGTAATGGCAAAGTAGTTTAATTGCCTGTATTTAGACTTTGATCAACCAAAGGGGCATCTTCATATGTCACTCTTGGCGTAATTCGTAGTAATTATATTTCTTTGAATGTCATTTACGGATTGAGATTATGTAATGAATCTGGTATGCAATTTGAAATGGAATGAGAAATTTATTTTTAAATTTTGAGTTTAAAATTTTGCATATCCATGTGTTTCTGTTATATCAATATATCTAACATTACCACTTTTGGTCGCCAAAATTAATAACTATGGATGACTACGACATCCGTAGCCATTAGTTTTGGGCCTCTAAGTGGGGGATGTTACACATACCCAAAACAAACATCTCATTCTTCTTTAACGGGGTGTTGATCAATTCCGGTCCATAACAAGATAGCTCGTTGAACTTCGTCTCATACTCTGCTACAGAAAGATCCCCCTGCTTCAAGTCCATGAAGTTGCAGTACATCCTCGTCCTTCCTGTTATTGGCAAGAATTGGGTCCACAAAAACTCTTCTTTTAGAATATTTGCAGTAAGAGAGTCCTACCAAGCTGTTGCTCCCTCTTGCAGTTGCCACGCTGCTAAGAACCTTTTTTGTTCATCAGATAAACTAAGACCTTTAAAAATATTTTCGCAAGACCACAACCAGGCTTGCACTTCCATGGTAAACTTAGTTCCTTTGAATGGTTTCCCTCCCAGGTCGGTGTAATCCTTGCATAAGTTTGCGAGATTCACTTTTGGCTGCTCTAGTGCTGCCTCTTCGGCAATCCGAACTCTTCCCGGATTTGGGGTTCGATCATTTGTAGTTGTAGTGCTACATGCTCCCCTACCTCGTCTGCCTTTGTTACTCATGTCTTACTACCTGGACATAGTAAGATAATTCTTAGAATACCTGGATGAGATAAATCTTGACGAAATGGTACTAATCAAACATATCAAGTTGATCTATCTATCTTTTTTTTTGAAAATGGGTAAGTTGATCTATCTTTCAGATATGTGTGTATATATATACATACATAAATAAAAATTACAAATACGCACTCTCGAAGTTGACCCTCAACCAAAAGCCTAAATGTTTGCTTAACCTAGGCTGTGGTACCAAAATGTGGCGACCCCCTTTCTTGCACTGAAAGACGAGCCATTAAGGGTAGAAGAAAAAGAAAGATAAGAAGAAAGACCAATCACAGAATCTCACCACGAATCAGAAGAACATATAATAGATAACATAGGATATTACATTATCATTTTCTTCATAATAATACATATGAGTCATTACATTACAACTTCAGCTGGACAGTTATAACTACCTACCAATACAAAAAATACATAGATCATACAAAACATAGCGGTATAAGATAATAATTAGCTAACTGTGAAGCCACCTGTGTGAGGAATGCGGAATATGGATCTTAAGGCTAGGAATAACACTAGAGGGGGGGTGAATAGTGTTTATAAGAAATTACTAAATCTTTTTGAATTTATGTTAATTTGAACACAAATGTATGTAAAATTCAAACACAGATATAATCATAGAAATAAACATAGATGCAGAAATAAAGTAAATGCAGTAAAGGAAAGAACACACCGGATTTTATACTGGTTCGGAGTTACCCTACATTCAGTCCCGCACAACTAAGTATGGATTTCCTTTCAAAAGAAATTCAACAATTACAACCCTCGGTTTCAAGGCTACGAGGTACACCCTCCAGAATCATAATCCTTTGGGTAGAGATACTTGATTTCTGGGTGACAAGTTCACCCAATTGATTTCCAAGGCTACAATCACACCTTTTCTCGCTTGATTGATTTCCAAGGCTACAATCACACCTTTTCTCGCTAGATAGATTACAAAGAAGCCTATAACTCTGAATAGCACTGGGATCTTGTTGAGATAGTGATAGAGAATCAAACCAGAGATTATCTAGTTAGATTCAATGTTGATTTCGGTAGAGTAATGATAGGATTTTGAATAAGAAAATGTGGAAGAAGAAGAGAAGTGAAAAACCAGAAAATCTGATATAAAATTCGTTGAAACTAACCCCTATTTATAGAAAAACAACAGTCATGTCCATTCGTGAAAGGTTATGGCGAATAGACACTTCTTTTGAAATTCAAATTTTTGAATCTAACTGTCACTATGTCGACATGGGGTACTAGGGCATGTCGACATCCCAAAGCATTTTTTGATGATTTGATTTTCTTTGAAAATAACCTTTATCTTATATTAAAAGCTATTTAAATTTTATAAATATACTTGACTATAGATAAAATACATAGATAAATATAGAGAATAATATATATATAATTTTACTATAATTTTATATTTAAATCTAAGTAAATATTAAAAAGTTAAATATATTAAAAGATAGTTTAAAACAAACGAAGTTTAAAAACACGAGTTTATTAAAAACAAAAACAAAAACAAAAACAAAGAATATTTTAAGGCTAAAACATCTTTTTGAAAATCATTTGAAAAGAAAATTTTTAAGGCTAAAACATTTTGAAAAGCAGTTTTGAAAATCATTCTGAAGTAGTTTTGCAAGCTTCTTCCTGCAGAATATCTCATTATATCAGGACTCGAGAACTTGTACAAAACCAGGATGTTCGTGGGTTTGTAAGCCACTTGTCGTAGGTTTGTAAGCTACTTGTCGTGGGTTTGTAAGCCACTAAAAAGGTAGAAATGGGTTCCATCCCAAAAGAAAAATGGAGTGAAGATTTCAGTGCTATTGTGAAGTTTTAACATAATTCTAGACTCGATACTTATCTTGAAATCTTGAACTCTTGATAATCTTGATACTCATGAGTCTTCAATCTTGAAATCTTGAATCTCTATACTGTACAGTCTTCATTCTTGGTACCTGCATGGTTAAATCCTGCATATACATATATATCTAAACTATAATGTTAGTATTTATATTTTATAATCTTATTCTAAGGTTGTTGTCATCAAAACCATCATCTCAAGGATTAACAATCTCCCCCTTTTTGATGATGACAACGTTTGTTTATAAAATATTACTTCTATCCTATTGACTCCCCCTAAATCTAATAACTCTCCCTTAATCTATGCCTAACTACCCTATTTTATATTTCTCCCCCTTTGTGATCAACAAAAGCAAATTCTAAACTATATAACTCCCCCTCATTCTTGTACTCAAGTTCCTGCATTAATAAACTATATAATAGAGTATATTAAGAAATAACTATACTTATAGACATGATATTCAATCAACGATTATAAATATATCAATGTATATTTATACAATCATCAAACCACACCAAGTGTTAATCAAATCAATCAAAACAACCAATTTCAATCAAAGTAATCAATTCAAACAAAGTAATTAAATAAAGCAATCAAATTAAACGTTACGAGGAACTTCCACCCATCCTTCTTCTCCGAAAATAGGGTCTGCTTTGATGGCATCCCAATTTTCATTGTCATTTGTGAGAGAGACAGGAGGATGTGCTTCATTATCATCCTTGTGCAGGGAAGAAATCATCCATCGAATTGCCTCAAAATGCCTTTCTTGCTCCTTGATCATCTGCATTTGACTCAATTCTAAGTGTCGCTGGTTACGAAGAATGAACGAGAGAATATTCTTGAATGAATTAAGAGTTTCTTCAAGATTCTCGGATAATTTATGAATTGGATTAGCCATTTTTGAAATTGTGAGAAGAATGAGAGATAGAATAGATTAGAAATAATATTCAGTAATGAATTCTGGAAGAAATGGGTATATATAGATGTAGAAATTCGTTTGAAATGAATAGACATATGGTAGTTATTCAAATTTCAAATTCAAAAAAGAAGTATCATTTCTGACCAGTACATGTCGACATGGTCATAGAGGGTATGTCGACATAAGGCAGTGAAATTTGATGGTAATTTTAATTTTGTGAATAATTGTGTATATATATATTTATATAATATACTAACATTTATTCAAGAGATAAGATAAGCTAGATAACAGAAAGGAAATTCAATTTCATTGCATAGAAGAGTGATACAATGATTAATCATAAAGAACTACATAAACACTCAAATTAAAACAAACTTAAACTAATTCGACATGATATGAAAATATAGAACTAGTTAGAGGATGATGAAGATGAAGATAATCCAAGTTTCTTGCTGACTTTGGAGAAAAACTTGTTCATCTTGGATGATATTTTGTCCAACTTCTTACTAACGGATCTTTTAAGAACCCGTTGATTCTCAACAATAATCTTTTGATTTTTGAGAAGGGTTTTGTTGGTAGGATTGGAGGGATATTCAATACTTTCTAGGGATGTTTCACCTTCTTCTTCTTCTATTTCCATTTCAACCCCTTCTTCTTCTTCTTCCTCTTCCATTTCTTCATGAGCCAAACGTTCTTCCTTTTCGGCAAGAGTTTCATAAGGTTGAAAAACATATGGGATTTTCATGAGAGAAATATTTAAGATATTAAAAACTTTTCTTGAAATAAATTCTTCTCCTTTGAAATTTACTCCAAAATAGTTGAAAATCCGAGTAAGGTAAATTCCATGATATAAAGTGTTTTCTCCCATTTCAAAATTTTTAGGACGAAGTTCATCCAAAATAACTTGCGCCCAATTGATATCATAATTTCCGAAAATAGCAAAAAGTGCTTTGCACACTTTTGAAGTAGGATTGTTAAAATTTCCCGATCTTAGGGCCAAAGTATGTTGTAAAAGAAGATTGACAATTCTTGCTTTAGGACAAAAGTTTCGGTTTTTAAATTCAAAGTTTTCATCTCCTTCAAAAATATGATGAAATGTCTCACGATCATGTTCATCGATTTGAAAACTAGAAAGATCCATTCCTGTGCTTTTGCAATTGAGAATGGTACCCAAAAGATCACAATTCAAAACAATTTTAATGCCTTTGACACTACTCCAAATTTCATTATCATTCCCTTCATAAAATTCTCGATTGAGATTTGCATAGAAAATTTTAACAAGATTTGGGTAACAAACAAAATCATTTTGAGATGAATCAACAAGACTAAGAATTTGATTGTTTGCAAAAAGAGTATCAATTTCATAAGAAGCAAAATCTTGAAAAATAGCAAACTTTCCGGGATGGACTTTTCCATAATTAGCATAATTGATGTATGCTTTTATTGCCTCCGGATTATTGAGGAGTTGCTCTTTCAAGTTTCTGGAAAGTCTCATGTGGAGGGGTTGCTTAAAGAAGCCATTAAAGTAGAGAGTAGAGAGCTTGAAGTTTTGAAGAGAGAGTTTGATTTTGAAAATGAAAGTGAAAAGTTATGATAAAAGATAGTGAATAAATAGATTTTTGAAAGACATGTTCTCACACGGGAAGTCTAGAGTTAGGTTTGTCAGTTAGATCTGGAGCTAGGATATTTGGAGCAATTATGGATGTAGGACTTGAAGATGGAGCATTTGGAGATTTTGTTTTATTTTCCGCTGTAGTTGTTATTCCGCTGTATTTATGTAAACTCTGAAATGTAAAACTCTTTTGTATATGAATAAAAGAGAGGTTGTTTCACTTCAGCTGTGTTCTGATATTTCTGATATGTTTATTATCCCAACCCCTAACGATCAAGGATTCCGATCATTTGATTTGCGACATTTGAATACATTCAATTATATTCAGATGTCGATTTTGAAGGGTCGATAATCCTAATCGCTAGGAAAGACATGAATCCTTATCTTTTGAGTTGGACTTGTATACATTTTAGTCAATTCAAAGGGTGAGAATTTACGGGTCTTTACATCTGCTCAGGTCAAATGATGCATTTTCAGAGTATTGAATGAAGTGAAAAGGTGGAGGGAAATTCAACCATTTGAATTCAAATTTTGAATTTCAAATTCTGGTACCTATGCCGACATCAGGGTAGGGACCATGTCGACATATGCCTATGAATTTCTATGATTTATTTTTCCTAAGTATTCTAATATATATATATACTTATTATTTTAATGTCTATATATATATCTGGAGTATTATTATAGTATATTCTAGAAAATATTATTATATTATTAAAAAAATAATAAAAAAATAAAAAAATAATAATAATAAATAAATTTAAAATTCAATCAACACACCAATTCAAAATCAATCAATCAAGCAATCAACTAATTCTAAGCATGCAATTTCAATCAATTGTATTGTAAATGTGTACCTTTTTCTGAGTCCGTTTCCTTGAATTTGTTGAAGTCGTAAACTGCCGTGAAACACAAATTAGAGTTATCTATCTTCTGATCATCATCGCTTGAGGACGAGTCTGAGTCATCTAGAGTAGCAGTAAATGCAAGCTTCTGTTTCTTTACTAAATCATTGTTTATAGGAGAATTCTGCCTTTCTGGATACAGACAGTCTCTTTTGATATGGCCTGGTTCATCACAGTTGAAACATTTGACATTGTTTGGCACTGCATTCTGATTTCCAGAATTCTTATAGTTGTTTCTCTTGAGATTATTCATCTTTCTGTATTTTAGGAATTTCCGAAAATTCCTGGTCATAAATGCTATCTCTTCATCATTATCACTGTTTGAGTCTGATCCGTCGGTTAATGCATTGAATGCCATTGATTTCTTTTCAGATGCTTTGCTTTCTCTTCTCCCGATCATTTGGACTTCAAACGACATTAGATTTCCAATCAATTCTTCTATCTTTAAGGTACTGATGTCATTTGCCTCTTCAATTGCAAGTGTCTTTTGATCCCATTCTGAAGTGAGAGAATTTAAAATTTTTCTGACTTGATCTTCTTCCGAAAATTCCTTTCCCAAGGATATTAAAGAATGCACAATATCTTGAAATCGACTATACATATCTGAAATAGACTCATTAGTATTCATTTTAAATAACTGAAACTGATTTGTGAGCATGGAAATTTTGGTTTGTTTAACTTTGCTTGTTCCTTCGTGAGTCACTTGCAAAGTTTTCCAGATTTCATATGCAGACTTACAAACTGACACTCTATTAAATTCATTCCTATCAAGTGAACAAAACAAAATATTAATTGCTTTAGAATTATTTTGTGCAACAGTCTTTTGCTCAGTGGTCCACTGTGCAAAGTTAGTTGTGGGTTCAGAATATTCACTCTGTGTGATATTCCAAGTGTCTAATCCTATAGATTGTAAATATATTTTCATCCTACATGCCTAATATGCATAGTTACTGCCATTAAAAAGTGGTGGTCTGGCAGTAGACTGACCTTCTACAAATGAACTAGTGTTAGAAATAGTACCAGTGTTGGTAGCCATTTAGAAAACTTTTAAAAATTCAGATTATGAAACTTTTGAAAACCTCGCTCTGATACCAAATGTGAGGAATGCGGAATATGGATCTTAAGGCTAGGAATAACACTAGAGGGGGAGGGGTGAATAGTGTTTATAAGAAATTACTAAATCTTTTTGAGTTTATGTTAATTTGAACACAAATGTATGTAAAATTCAGACACAGATATAATCACAGAAACAAACACAGATGCAGAAATAAAGTAAATGTAGTAAGGGAAAGAACACACCGGATTTTATACTGGTTTGGAGTTACCCTACATCCAGTCCCGCACAAATAAGTATGGATTTCCTTTCAAAAGCAATTCAACAATTACAACCCTTGATTTCAAGGCTACGAGGTACACCCTCCAGAATCACAATCCTTTGGGTAGAGATACTTGATTTCCGGGTGACAAGTTCACCCAATTGATTTCCAAGGCTACAATCACACCTTTTCTCGCTTGATTGATTTCCAAGGCTACAATCACACCTTTTCTCGCTTGATTGATTTCCAAGGCTACAATCACACCTTTTCTCGCTTGATTGATTTCCAAGGCTACAATCACACCTTTTCTCGCTAGATAGATTACAAAGAAGCCTATAACTCTGAATAGCACTGGGATCTTGTTGAGATAGTGATAGAGAATTAAACCAGAGATTATCTAGTTAGATTTAATGTTGATTTCGGTAGAGTAATGATAGGATTTTGAATAAGAAAATGTGGAAGAAGAAGAGAAGTGAAAAACCAGAAAATCTGATATAAAATTCGTTGAAACTAACCCCTATTTATAGAAGAACAACAGTCATGTCCATTCGTGAAAGGTTATGGCGAATAGACACTTCTTTTGAAATTCAAATTTTTGAATCTAACTGTCACTATGTCGACATGGGGTACTAGGGCATGTCGACATCCCAAAGCATTTTTTGATGATTTGATTTTCTTTGAAAATAACCTTTATCTTATATTAAAAGCTATTTAAATTTTATAAATATACTTGACTATAGATAAAATACATAGATAAATATAGAGAATAATATATATAAAATTTTACTATAATTTTATATTTAAATCCAAGTAAATATTAAAAAGTTAAATATATTAAAAGATAGTTTAAAACAAACGAAGTTTAAAAACACGAGTTTATTAAAAACAAAAACAAAGAATATTTTAAGGCTAAAACTTCTTTTTGAAAATCATTTGAAAAGATAATTTTTAAGGCTAAAACATTTTGGAAAGCAGTTTTGAAAATCATTCTGAAGTAGTTTTGAAAATCATTCTGAAGTAGTTTTGCAAGCTTCTTCCTGCAGAATATCTCATTATATCAGGACTCGAGAACTTGTACAAAACCAGGATGTTCGTGGGTTTGTAAGCCACTTGTCGTAGGTTTGTAAGCTACTTGTCGTGGGTTTGTAAGCCACTAAAAAGGTAGAAATGGGTTCCATCCCAAAAGAAAAATGGAGTGAAGATTTCAGTGCTATTGTGAAGCTTTAACATAATTCTAGACTCGATACTTATATTGAAATCTTGAACTCTTGATAATCTTGATACTCATGAGTCTTCAATCTTGAAATCTTGAATCTCTATACTGTACAGTCTTCATTCTTGGTACCTGCATGGTTAAATCCTGCATATACATATATATCTAAACTATAATGTTAGTATTTATATTTTATAATCTTATTCTAAGGTTGTTGTCATCAAAACCATCATCTCAAGGACTAACAACCTGCTCCAGCTCCTTCAAATGGTTCCATAAGAACCTGGATCACTTAGCTACTCATATAAAACCGAGTACCTAAGAGTTGTAGGAAAAGAAAATAAAACTCTGGGTCAGACATGGGTCTGGTGTGAGTAAACTCAAACAACTTAATTCTTACTTTAATAAAATATTTTGAAATCAAAGGTATCTCATAAGACCACGCCGTACATAAACACAGATGTGTTTCTACCTTACGATAACCAAAACACTTTATATAGAAATCCAGTGATATTATGATAATGTCTAGGGTTTTGAAGTAAAATAAAACATAGCTGAAATATTTGCATCTCACATTTCAAAATATTTAGGTACAACTAAATCCGTACGACACTTATTAGAGAATGGATTCCATACAATGACTAGGCTACTGGGGTACCACTCATCACGGTGCATCTCTAGATAAAATAACACCAAGGACTTCGCTTGGATCCCCTGCCAACAGATGACCGGCCTACCCCTTGCTGGATAGTAACAAATAAGATCACCACTCGATTGGGATCAGCAACCGTACCGAAGCATACATGAATTGATAGTAGGGACTCTATTTGGGTACAACCTTACCCTAGTGGGAGTGGCCCGCTTTGCCTTGCTGCATCTTCCCTGTTTTAGTCATTCCAGGTTGATGAGGCCTGAGGCTACGTTACCTTTATTTTAGCATTGCCACTTAGAATGCTAACATTGACTTCCATATGTTGACACAATTTTAGCACTCATCCATACAAGTCGTTCAGGAGATGAACGAACTGATGGCACTTCAAAGTCTTCATCTTGGACCTTGCCTTTACTATTTCCAATTCGAACATTTACATTGGTTTGAAGTAGTTTTCAGATAACAACTAATATCCAATCCCGGTCTCTCCAAACCAAAGTTCGATAATTTGAAAAGGTCAAGTTGCTTGTAGTGGACTATCCCACTATTAAGGTATAAAGATTTACATATGAACATACGTTCCATATGCATAGATTATCATGACCCGCTTATCGAAGTTAACCCCCTTGTATTCATCACGTTCCCGAAGTGTGGTATTTGTGATAAGTACAAGTCGATTTACTTTCAATAAAATGCGTCATCGTTTTATTACAACTATTTTAATTCATTTGGCTACTTAATAGCATGGACAAGAGATCCTTGGGTTTAAAACAATTCACTTAAACAAGAAACTTGGTTAAAAATAAATAACCGATAGAGTTTTAAAAGAAACTTTAAAATAAATAAATAAACTTTAATTAAATAAATAGTTTAAAACTCAATTAAACTTTAATTAATCTTAATTAAATCAAAATTAAATCATTACTAACCCTAATTTTATTTATAATTAATCTCTAATTAAACTTTAATTAAATAGTATTTATTTAAGAATTAAACCCAAACTAAGTGAATAATTAACCTTTAATTACATAATAATTAATTAAATAACTAACTCTAATTTAGTAATTAATTAAAGAAAATACTTGATTAAATAAAAATTAATTTTCTTTTGTCTTAATTAATCATCATTTAAAACTTACTTAACTAAAAATAATTAGCTTAGTTAATAATTTCTTAAACTCTAATTATTTAACCTAATTACTTAATTAATTAATTGAATAATATTACCCTAATTAATAAAATAAATAATAAACTATTAAATAATTAAAACCTTAAAAAATTTGACTTACTTAATTAGTTTGAAATGAGTTTTCAAAAACAGTCCAAAAGAAAACACTTAAAACTGGAAATCATGAAAGTTTCTGAACTGCATCCATAGCGCCTATCGCTATAAGCGCAGTTCACTAGAGTTGATTTCTAGATGGAAATCTCACTTAACTCTAGCTATCAGATGCTTGAAAACACAATTGTAAGAGTTTTGAAAACTTAAACAAAAGGTAAAAACTTGGAAAAACATTTTCGAACATCCAAATTTAGAAAAAAGAGCTTTCATTTTTAAATCGGATCTCAAGTCCTTTGTGACTTTTTAAGGCACTAGTTTTCACAACCATTTCACAACATACTTGGTTTTGTTTCACAAACAATATGTAACGACCCTGGATTTTATATATATTTAAATTGATAATTAATTTAGTTTTGAATAAAAATTTGTGAATTTAATGGATAAATTGATGCGAGTTTCCCCGAATTCAAATAAATTCTGTATAAATCATTTAAATTTAAAATATTGTATATATATGTGAATGTATATATATATATATATTTGGGCATATATGAGTAGATTTGAAATTATATATATATATTTGATTTGAATTTAAATCGTAAATAAATGGTTTAAAAATAAAAACACAAATTATATAAGATAAAGTATAAAAAAATATAAAAGTAACCCATTAGCTAAAATTTTAACAACAAATTAAAATCTAGAAATTTATCTATGTTACAAAATAAATATAAATTAAATACATATATATCTTAATCTCATGGTTAATAAACAATACAAATAAATGAAAAAAAAATACATATACATGAGAAAAAGCTTACAAAGGAAGCCACATTAAGCTATTTCATATTTGAACAACCGAAATGAAAGGAAGGAAATTATATAAACATAAATATGGTACAACTAATTAATGCAGCCTCCAATTGAAGAAAATATCCCTGATTTTTTTGTACAACAAATTATATCACCCTGTAAACTTCATTTCATTTATACATCAACAATCTTCTTTATATCAGCCTTCTCATTTTATTTTCGTCCATCAAAGCCATGTAAAACTGAAGTAAAAATCATTTTTAAACTTAAACAATAATTCAACATAAACATCAAAACAAATTATACCAACCTGAGATCAAGAAGAAGACTTCCAGTAGTAAATTCAAACCAGATTTTCAACTTTTCAAATTCAAAAAGGCTTCAACTTCTAGCTGGAAACTTCTGGAATCAAAATGTTTAAGGTGAGTAACAACTAATGATTTCAAACTTGAATATATATCTTGTAAATGCTCTGTGTATATGCATCAGTGATTGCTTTCTTCTTCTCTGTTTAGTTCCAGAGCACCAAACAACAAAGCAATTTCAATTTCTTTTTTTCTTTTTCTAATCAATATTAGGCTTGGGTTTCAACACAAAATAATTGTGTTCAAGTATGAGTTATCATCTAAAAATGGTTTTGTGAAGTATAAATGCATATATAATGAAAGATTAAATTTTTACAGTGAAAACTTCATTTTCTGGAAATTTTGAGTTTCATAAAACATTGATTCAAGAACATGAATCGAATCCCTGAACCAAACTATGATTTTTAAAACTAAAATGATGTTTTTTAGTTGCGTGGTTTAAGAGCAGTTCGATGATGAACGAAAGTTGGTTTTTGGGCAAGTTTAGATGATCGGAGGCAATATCGTGGTCGGGGTTCCTACTGGAGATGGACAAGCCTACGGTGAAGGTAGGAAAAATGGTCGGAGGTGCCAACGATGGCGGTGGCGACAGCGGCGTGGGATTTTTATCTCTAAACCTAGTTTTGGTGAGGTCGGGATCTTCGATTCGTTTGCCGTCGTGGATTGACCGAGTGAGTAACGACTCGACTTTTCGTCGCTCGAAAATCGACATTAATACGTCCACTATATCAACTACCGAGCAATCAAATGCCAGAAAACCGAATTGTTATGGAGAAAAAGAAGAGGTAGAAGAAAACAGAAGAAAAAGAAAGAAGAAACAACAGAAACATCAGAATCTCACATTCGCAACGGAACAATATATAATAGATAAATGAATAATCTTTAAATCAAAGAACTATATCATTTTATACATTACATCATCATAGTTTACAACAACAATATACAACACAACTGGACAGTTATATAAACTTGTCCCCATACGGAAAACACAGCGGAATAAATAATATCATATACAAATGCTACGTCTCGCCATCCAGCTCGCCACTGAGCTCCACAGCATCTCCTGAATCCAGAATGACCTGATAACCTGACTCTAGACTGCCCGTGTGGAAATTGGTGGGCACCCAGAGTTTAGGAAGGAAACAATAAACTCCAGGTCAGTCATGGTGACTGGTGTGAGAACTTAAAACAGGTTTTTATCTTTAAAACCACAACAACAACAAAGCAAGTAGAAAATATCCGCAATGCTTTTGGAAAATGAAACTACCATAAGACCTCCCGCCACACACACAATGCAAATGCAGAATTGGAGGAGATTTCTTCTTATGATAGTCAAACATGCTTACTACGCAAATCATTGGATTATTATTATTAGTGCATAGTGCAGAAAACATTTCGAAAGTATAATATTAATCTTAGCCAACATAGGCATTTCACACTATGCCTACTATAGCTACCATCTAAACAGTGGGGCGCCACCATAAGTAAATGGCAGGTTCTACAACTAAAACCGTACAAGGTTCGTATTGGGAGATGGATTTCCAACAAATGGTCAGGCTAAGGAACTTCCTACCGCCACATGGGATCGCCTCTGGCTGGACGTCCCGAGAGACAACTGCTCTCTGCCAACACAAGGCCGGGTTACCCCTGTAACTAGGTAACTCACGAATATGCCATTCCCCGGTCCTTTGGGACCTTTATCCGAGCGCTCGGTAACCAACATCACACATAATAAATAAGGTTTGTCCACATGAGTAAGTATCTGGGCTCCATACCATGATACCACCCTTTTCCAGAAGGAAATGACCTACCCTAAAGGACGCGACCCTCATAACCTTGCCGCATATTCCTGTTTCGACCATTTCCAGGTTGTGAGGTCCGAAGAGGTCTCGTCCACAAAGCTATGCTTTTTCACAAAGCCACGCTTTGATCACAAATGACCAATAGATGATCATCACACAGCAACACTCAGCATGCCACATTACCAAATTGGGAGTATATCACTGATAAATTTCAACTACATAACCTCTGAGCTCGTACGTCTCAGAGAAGGGTGTTAAGCTAAGAGAATAAATTCTCCGCCACCAACAGAAATGTATTTGAAAGAAATCAGCTTTATATCTCAAAATGTAATGTCAGACATGTAACCATACAAGTCTGTTCCGGGTTCGAACATAACCGAAGGCACTTTCGAAGAAGCCCTTGCAATCCGGGTATTCACAATCCCGATAAAACTTCCCATCACAAAGGAAATCTCTACACCGTAGCTAACGGTGCAGAAACAATCGATAGGTCATTCTATCATTTTCACAAATAACCGGTCTTCACCACCGGTCTTCAATACGATCCATATCGTATCACTAATTCGGAATGGGTTATATGACACAAAGGTCTTTTCCCGGCTAACCCGAATAGTGAGCACAATATTTAAAACATATGGATATAGGGATTTCAATTAAGTCACAACTTATTACCCAAATCATTTCCTTTAAATGGTTTAAACAAATTACCATTTTAAATCTTTAAACAAAAAGATTTACTTCACAAAGTTTACCCAATTTCACAAAGATTCATTCACAGATTTCCAAATCAATTTCCATTTCAATTTGATTAACCCATTAAATTTTAAAATTAAGATTTAATTTATAGCTTTCAAAACTATTCATAATTCAAGTCTTTTATAATATAAAAGATACACCTTTTGAAATACTTTTAGATTTCAAAATAAAGTTTAATCATCTTCACAAAGGTTAATTCATAGTTTTCCAAACTATTTACAATTTCATTTCAACTAGAGTTGTTTTCGATACAAATTGGAAATATCTTCACTTTATGAAAGCCATTATTATTTGAAAACAGATAGTTTTCGTTCTGGGAAAAACTGGTTACAATTACACCGGTTAAAGCCATTTAAGTATAAAACTTGATTATAAATTTAAATTTCCCCAAGACCGTATTTTTATTGGTTAAAAAACCATAAAAACACCTTTTATACTTATAAAATCTTTTAAACCAAAATTCCCAATCCATTGAATTTAATTTCAAAAATATTGAATTCAAATTTAAATCAAATGATTTAAATTCCAATTCTATTGAGTTATTAAAAATAACTTTTATTTCTGAACTCATTTCAAAAACTTTCAATTCCAAAACCATTTTGGATTCAAAAACTCAATTTTTCCAAAATTGATAAAAATCTGTGACTTAACCGATTTCCATGTGAAATCCACTTTTGTGTGTGTATTGTGTAGTCCACGGGTTTAACACAATAGTGCAACAACATTCAACCATCCAGATCAAATATAACAATATAATTGATAAGCGGTATAAACTACAACGCTTATCTTTCATTCACAGATCACAGATATATCAGATCACAGATAAACAAAATACAGATCACACACAAATCAGAATATATCACAAATGCATCACATATCAAAGATGTCAAACAATTCAACATCCAAAATAATCCAAACATCCATAAGTAGGATTAATTAAATTATTTGATTAATTCAAATCAATTTCACAAATATTCATTTTTCAACTCCAAATCAATTTTCAAATTTATTTTCAAATCCCAAATAAAATTCCAATGAATTTCCAAAATTATTCCCCTTTAAATAAATTCCTTTATCTCTTCCAATCCATTCAAAAATCCCAACATTTAAATAAATTCTTCAACTTATAATAATATTTTCGAAATCCGTTTATTAAGCCTTTTTCATACAATTTGAAATTTAATTCAATACAGTTCAAAAATAAGACTTTTATCTTTTAAACTCCTTTGAAATAAATCCAATTATCAAAAATAAATTTTTCGATCAAATTTTCAACTTATATTTTCAAAAATCCAATTTTACTTATTTCTAGTATCCATCGATACCAAAAATATCTTCGGCTAATTTATAGCCGTCTACAGATTCAATCACAATATAATCACACGGCGATTATAAATAAATCAACACACAACATTGAAATAAATTCAAATGTTTGAGGAATCCAGTTGGATCCCTCCAACCTGTTTCCTTGCATCCACAGATGTTAGCACAATACCAATTCCACTTCACAGTGAAATTATCGCGGTATATGGGATTTATAAATATTATCCGCTATTATGCGGCGCAATAGGGTCTCATCCGCTATATAATGCGGGAAATCAACAACTCCAATATATACATATTCCAATATATATATATATATTGCTATATACATATATATAATACCAATTCCACTTCAATGTAAAATTATCGCGGTATATGTTTTTAATAAATAACCACCGCTTAATATACGGCGTATAGGGTCTATTTAACACAATAAATAGCAATCATCATTCAATCATCACAATCAACACTGTCAACAATTTTAAATCTAACTATTTAAAATTTAAATCGAAACAAAACATTCGATTGAGTGAGAAGTTCTCACCTTGCTTTTTATAACGGTTGCAGCGTTTTATTTCGAATAAAATTAAAAAGACGTTTAATTTTACTCAAAATTTTCACTGACTCCAATCGACTCCAAACCAGCTCCATTGCATAGTGCACGACAATACGGTTCCAACGCAACTTGTTTCGTGCGTTTTCGACCTCGTATGACAAAGTTACAATATTTTAAAGTTCATACGAATTAATATAATAAAATTTACATTTTTATTTTCATTTACAAACCCTCAAATCCATCTCAGCCGTGCGTTCTCAGCCCTAAAATCAAGGCCATCGCTTTTTGCTTCTTCTTCCATGAAACTTCCCAGTAAAAAAAAATCGAACCCATGCCGCCTCTTAACCCTAAATCTCGCGACCACCTCGACCATTTCTTCAACGATCAATGACCTTCACGTCGAAGCCCTTGCCCTACTCCATCACCGCCTCGAACGAAGTGAAGCTCGGCTGCCTCTATATTTTGATTTCCGTGCCCGTTCGTGACACCTATCGGCTACGATAACTCCCTCCACGTCGCTCCGATGATCATCATCACCGTATGGATCTATAGTTCTCATCTTCCTCTTCATCTTTGCAGTTGGAAGCTTATTGAATCGATGTGTGGATTTGAAGAAATTAAGGGAAGAAGTTCGAACGTTTTTAGCCATTGTTTTCATATGTGGCGGCTAAGGGCTGAAACCCTAATTGTTTTGCAAATGAAGATTGTCTCGTCCTTTTATAGAAAATTGCCCAAAAACACTATTCATCGAATTTTTTCCGAACTCCAAATCGAGCGTGCCGGCTGGCGTTTCTAAGGTTTACCCCACGTTCCGAACACAATGGAATGTGTTTTGGGAGCTAATTCGATCGTATGTGAGAGTTACGGAGATAAACGATCAAATTTAAATTAAACCGATTTAAACCGATTTCGATGCGTTTTGGCTTGCCCCGGACAAACCGTACATCCGATTGACACGAAATTTGAAATCTTACAATAAGTCAACATTACGGATCCGATGAAACTAGTTTCGTCGAAATCCGAGACTATTTGAAAAATGACTATTTTTAGTCGACAATTAAATATTAAAATAATCATTTTTCACAATTTAACTTTTAATTCGATTTTAAAAGTTTACAAACATCATACTAACTCCAATATGATTTATTATAACTTTATAAACAATTTTTAATCACCTTTAATTCAGATTTCAATTATTTACGCAATTTCAAATATTAAATTAATAATTTAATCGCCCAATTAAATCACTATATCGAAATTAAATTAATTCGACTTCCAAATCTTACTTATTAATATTTAAAATAAATTAAATATCTGAATTTAAAATGATAGAAATTCTGGGTCGTTACAAACTTCCCCCCTTAAAAGAATTTCGTCCTCGAAATTGCAAAGTAGGAAAAATGCCCCAAATTCATTAACTTTTCAAAATCCACTAAGTGAAAAATTTTATATTCCCTTTTCCAAAACCTTTAACTTCAACCAAAATAATGGTTTCCATTTTCTAGTTCAATTTCTACGTTTTCATTTCAATTTGGAAATTGACCTTTCATTAACAAAAAATTTCCAAAATTTTCAAAAATTTCTAACGCCTTAAATTTTCAGAAAAATTCGCCAGCGTCTCCTTTGCGCGGTTCGATCGTAGTAGGATCACAATAGACATAAATATATATACATCGACCCACACGGTCGGAAAAGCAGAAAAACAGTTCATATTTCCTAATTTTATTGCGTAGGCATACCTTTTTAGCATTTTTAAGCAAAGCAGTTATTTATTTAGCATATTAGCGCGACCCAACCAACCAAACGGTAGCCACGGCACCTGTACTTACTCAATTTAAATGTGTAAGTAACATATATACAAAATTATTAACATTTCATTAATTTTAAATAACAAATACAAAGTTTCCATAAGCAATGCAATCAAATAATTCCCATAAGCAATTTATAAAATTTCAATATCACTTGTAATTGTTTACAACCAATTTATATGCAATGACATTCATTCATTCATTTTCAGTTAGTTTACATTCACTAATTTACATTCAAGTTGATTCACTTTCAATTCAAGTCAATTTCTATTTAAATTTACTTCACTTTCAATTTAAATCCAATTACATAGCTTTCCATTCCATTTATTCAATTTCATTAACACTTAATGAATTATACTATATACAATCAACCAACAATCATATAACAACCAATGTCATTCAACACAACCAAATTATTAAATTTACATTACTTACATTCAATTTGGTTCAACACTTTTAATTCCAATTGGTTCAATATCAAATTGGCTTTCATTGAATTATTCAATTTCCAACTTATTAGCTTTAATGAATTAACACTTCTATCCATTATTCCATATCAATTTATTTACATTCAATTAATTAATATTCAATCCATTTATTAATTCAATTGCTAATTCATTTTACAAATAAAATTGAATTTCATTTATATAACTCAAGTTCATATTCATCACTTCATTTCATTAATTCACTTTATAAATTTACTTTGATATCAGAATCAACTTCATTCATCATTACTTAAGTTACATTCCATTTCAAATTTCCACTTATAAATCCAATTCAGATTTTGTTTTTCTTAACAAAATTGTTTAACCACTTTAATAATTGGTTTCACTTCCATCTTCTCATTTTTATAAGTTATACAACTTATTTATTTAACTTCCAAATCATATTATAAGTATAAAACTCATTTCTACTTATATTTATCAATTACAACTTGGATTTTAATTTAAATTTGTTTATCACAACAAAACTTCTATTTTTCAATTTACTATGGTAGCAAATCCATCACATAGAAACTTGAAAATAATACTGATGATGCTGCAGTCATCACCTTTATTATTTCCCAGTAATAGTGAATCCAGTGCTTAAATTCTTTCAAAAATTTTCCTTCTATTTATAAATCACATTTATAAATCCTTTCTCATATAATGTCACTATTTAACTTTACTTATACAAAGATTATTTCACAACTGCAAATCATATTTATTAAAATTCCATACTTAATAATTCATTTGCTTATATACTTCATTCTTTTACAATTGTTGTTTTTATTTAACTTATTCAAACAACTTTCATTAATTTATATATATTCTTACATTTTCAACAACCAAACAATCAATTTATATACACTTCAACAATTTCTGAAAAATTATTTCATTTATATACAAAATATAGTCGAGGTAAAATTATTTCATTTACCCAATTTAAAATGATACTATGTTGACTTGCCTCGTTTAAGTGTTTAGAAACCCCTATCGATAATATGGTGTCCCACATACCGACCAAAATTCATAAACAGCCCAACGGATAAGCAAACACAATATAAAACATTTTCATATCACTAACAAATACGCGCTCATATCTATTATTACACTCACACTCATTCTAGAGTACTACTGATTCTATCTATAATGAGTAATTCCCAACAGAGCCATGTTTATCGCTTAACCATATGCTCTGATACCAAATGTAACGACTCGACTTTTTGTCACTCGAAAATCGATATTAATACGTCCACTGTATCAACTGCCGAGCAATCGAATGCCGGAAAACCGAATTGTTATGGAGAAAAAGAAGAGGTAGAAGAAAACAGAAGAAAAAGAAAGAAGAAACAACAGAAACATCAGAATCTCACATTCGCAGCGGAACAATATATAATAGATAAATGAATAATCTTTAAATCAAAGAACTATATCATTTTATACATTACATCATCAGAGTTTACAACAACAATATACAACACAACTGGACAGTTATATAAACTTGTCCTCATACGGAATACATAGCGGAATAAATAATATCATATACAAATGCTATGTCTCGCCATCCAGCTCGCCACTAAGCTCCAAAGCATCTCCTGAATCCAGAATGACCTGATAACCTGACTCTAGACTGCCCGTGTGGAATTGGTGGGCACCCAGAGTTTAGGAAGGAAACAATAAACTCCAGGTCAGTCATGGTGACTGGTGTGAGAACTTAAAACAGGTTTTTATCTTTAAAACCACAATAACAACAAAGCAAGTAGAAAATATCCACAATGCTTTTGGAAAATGAAACTACCATAAGACCTCCCGCCACACACACAATGCAAACGCAGAATTGGATAAGATTTCTTCTTATGATAGTCAAACATGCTTACTACGCAAATCATTGGATTATTATTATTAGTGCATAGTGCAGAAAACATTTCGAAAGTATAATATTAATCTTAGCCAACATAGGCATTTCACACTATGCCTACTATAGCTACCATCTAAACAGTGGGGCACCACCATAAGTAAATGGCAGGTTCTACAACTAAAACCGTACAAGGTTCGTGTAATATCCCGGAAATTTGGGGCAATATCAATTTAATAATCTGTTTAAATAATTAAATTGATTTGATAATCTTTGATAACAAATTTGAATTGGTTTAATAATCTAATTAAATGGATATTTAATTAGTGAATTTATCTTTTAGGAATTAATAAAATGATTTCTATTTATAATATATTTATATGTGTGCATATATATATTGTAAATAGATTGGCTTTGGTTTGAAATTTAATAAATGAATAAAGTCTTGTTTTTAAATAAATAGATTTTAATGTAAATATAATTGTTATTTAAAATGGAATGTGTTGTTTAAATTGACTTTAAATTGGATTTTTCAAATTTAATTTGAATTTAAGTTTAAATTAATTTTGAAATTAAAAAGGGTAATATTTAAATAGTTTTTAATTTTATAAATATAAGCTTTATATATATATATATAATTAAGTTTTATTTCTTTATAGGTAGTATATATATAGATAAGTAATTAATAAATTAAGTAAAGGGTTTTTATTTACATTTAAAAATAAATAAGAAATACTTAAAAGACAAGTGTTAGCATATTAAGACACCTTAATAACATGTGTAAATCTATAAACTAAGATATATGACAAATGTCAAGTTTTAATTTTAATTTCTTTTATTTTTATAAATCAATTCAGCCTTTATAAAACATGTTTCCTTTCTTCCATTTCTTTTTCCCTTTTTTTTCAAAAGCTAAGAAGAAAAACTCAAAACCAAAATAACTCAAAACAAAACCTGATAATTATACCTCCTCACAAACCAGAAATCATATCCTCTAAAAATCGTTTTCAAAATCAAATCAAAAGCATGCAAGCCAGTTACACTTTTCAAAAGCTGTTCCTGTTTTTCTTTCAAAACTAAGATGACCAAGCCTTGGCATTCTTCATTTTCAACCTGGAAATCAAGTCTTAAACCATCTCTTCAACAAATCCAATAACAAGCAATTTTCAGTAGCATGCATGCAGTTTAAAGAAATCAAAAGCCTGAAGTATCAAGTCTTAAATTTCAAGTCTTTCAGTTTTCAAATTCTAGCATTCAAGCCTCTGCTTTTAAAAATCGGTGAGTAAACCTATTTTATTTTAAAAACAGTGCAAATCTGAGATATAATTTGGATGCATGTGAATGTGTGAGATAATGTTGGATTGCATGGATGTTTTTAGCATTAATATAAACTTGAATTGATATATATATGTATATAGTGTGATGCAAGTGAAATATTTGAAATCTACAAACATGTTCTCTGTTTTTTTTACCTAGTGAGGAAACCATTTCGTTTAAAACCCCAATCAGTTTTAATAACCTAGTGCATGTGATTTATTCTTGAAGTTAGTTGTGGAAAATGTTTGTATGAATATATTTTGCTTATATGTATATTAATAGGAAAAAAATTTGATTGTGAATGTCTGGGAACAGGAAAGTTTGCCTCTGTTATTGATTTTAAGTTTCAAAATTTTATTCAAAATCCAAATTCTCTTCCTCTAATTCTTTTTAGGCTTCGATCTCTAAATAAAATTTGATTGTAAGACTATAAATTCAATTGTAAAAATAACTTCACGAATTTATATTAAGTATGTACTTCGGGAATTTATAATTAACAGTGAAGTTCAATAATGGGTTTAAATCGTTGATGTTAATTTCAATTCTAGATTTTATAAACTGAAATGTTATGCAAAATTATGAATTTTGATTTAAAAATCAGGATTTTTAAGTTTATATTCATGGCGAAATTTTGAGATGAACTGAAATGGTTCTTTTTGAAAATTCCGGCGATCAACGTTGAAATGGGTATCGTGTTCGAGTTTGGGGGTAGCTTGGGTGGTGGAGATTCACGGAATTATGGTAGATGAATTTATTTATCACTGAGGCATCGATGATCGATCGAATTGGGTTTAAACCCTAGATTTTGTGTGGTCGGAAAAGGGGATCACCGCGGCATCTCAGGTTGATCGAGTGGCTCGAGGTTTTGGGGACGATGGAGTGAAGGTCTGGCGAAGCTAAGGACATGGTGGCGTGAAGTCAGATGATCGAGAACGTGAGAATGAAGAGTTTTCTGGTGATGTTTTAGTTCCAGTTTCGACTGATTTGTTCGATTTCGTTTCGCGGCGAGTTCGACGAGGTCAGAGGGTCGAATTCATCAAGGAGATCGTTGGTGACTTGGAGATGGCTGGAGCGATGGTCGGAGGCGATCTGGTGGCTTGTACATGTGCACGCGTGTGCACTTGTGTCTGGGTAGTTGTTGTTTTGGGAACGAAGATGTTAGGCTCGGGGTTTTCCTCGATTTTTCTCGCGTATGACTCGAAGTAGGAAGTGAACGCGAGTGATTCATGTATTTTCTTCGGGTTTTCTTTTGTTAGGCTCGGGTTGTTTTAAATTGTTACCTAGTTTGAAGTTTTAAACTATTACTTAATAATGTTTTAAGTATTTAAAGAAAATTATGATTTGGTAACTTTTAATTTATCAAGTTGAATAAGTATAATAAAACTTAATTAATGATTTAATTAAGTAAAGTTATCTTTAAAATAAAATGCTTTTAAATAATAATTAAGGCATTAAAAAGATAAGATAATTATGGTTTATCTTAAGATGGATATTTAAAGGATGTTAGTTAATTAAGAAATTTAAGTGTAATTAATTAACTTAATTAATTAAGCTTAAAGGGTTAACTAAGTAATTAATTAAGAGAAATTAATTAATTTAACTAACTAATGATTAAGGATTAATTAATTTATAATTGAGGGTTATAAATAATTAATTAAAGGTAATTAATTGTAATTAAGGATTTTTAAATTAAGAAATTAAGATTGATTAATTAAATGATTAGAGATTAATTAATTTAGTAATTAAAGATTAATTAATTAAGTAATTAGAGGTAAATTAATTGGTAATTAAGAAATACTTAATTAAGTTTATTAATTAATAATTAGGTTTTATAAATTAATAATTAAGAGATAATTAATCTATAAAGAATAATTAAGGATTAATTAACTGATAATTAAGGATTAATTAATGTGTTATTAAGTTTTATTAATTGATAATTAAGGATTAATTAATGTGTTATTAAGTTTTATTAATTGATAATTAAGGTTTATTAATTAATATTTAAAGAATAATAAATCTGTAATTAAAGATTAATTAATTTGTTTAAGAGTAATTAAGGAATGAATTACTCAATTGTAAATAATAAATGGATATGATTAATTTAAGTTAATTAATTTATAAATTAATTAAAGATAATCTTGATGGTGATTAAGTATAAATACTTAATGAAATTAATAAGTGTAATTACTGTAAGTAATTAATGTATAATTACAGGATGTAATTAATTAAAGGGATTACTTAATGAGAAGTAATTGAAGTATAATTACTTTATAAAAGTAATTAAGGATTAATTATTTGGTTTAATTAATTAAAGGATTAATATAATAAATTAAGAAATTAATTAATTAAGGTAAGTAATTATAGGATGATAATTACTGTTTATGATTAATTAAGGTGGATTAATAGAAATGATTAATTAAAGATTAATTAATTAATGTAATTAATTAAGGGTCAATATAATTAATTATAGTTAATTAATTAATGGAAGTAATTAATTAAGAATCATTAATTAATGTAATTAATGAGAGTAATTAAAGGTTAATTACTGTTAATGATTAAGAATAATTAATTTGTGAAATTAATTAAAGGATAATTACTTTATGTAATTAATGAATAATTAATCAAGGATGGTTAATATTTAATGAGTAATTAATTAATTAAAGGTTGTAATTAATTAATGATGGATTAAGCAAGATTAGATAATTAATTCTTAAGTAATTAATTTAATTTAAGTTAATTAAATTAATTATAACATAGGGTTAATAAATTGTTGCTTATGGATGATTGCTTGTGTAGAATATCTGATTTGGTTGATATCTATTTGATGATATGCTGTGATATTCTGTGATATGATATTGGATATATCTATGATAAATGTGTGATATTTATTTGTGTTAAATGCTGTGTGAATTCAAGTATTGAATTGAATTAAATTGTTTAAACCTTTAAACAACTTGGCCTTAAAAGATACGTTTTGGATTTCGATGAGACCGGGATCGGGTTTCCGTATACCGGTATTCCAGGTCTGGAGACCCGAATACCACATCGATCCAAATTAACGATAGGTCGTGAATCTCAAGTGAAGGTGAAGATTCAGAGTGCAAGGGTTATTGTCGTTAACTCTGAGGGTGATTCCAAAACGAGTGTAACGAGATAATGCCTTCGGTTTCGTTCGAACCCGGAACGAACTTGTATGGATTGAATGCTTTCAGCACATCGTCAGGCGGACGATGAGCATTCTAAGTGATATGTTCTGATTAAAGGTAATCGTAACCTCAAGCCTCATCAACCGGGAATGGCTAAAACAGGGGAGGTGCAGCAAGGCTTCGTGGGTAGCACCCACTGAGAGCAAGATAGATCCCTGTCTAGAGGTCCCTTTCTATATTTCGGCTTAGTGTGTGGTTGGTCGCGCCAACTACGGGATTATCTTGTTCGGGATTATCCAGTAAGGGATGGTTCCGGCTTTGTGTTGCAGGGGAGCGGGCGTACTCCTCGGTACGGTGATCTAGGCCACGTACTGTGACGGGCGGTACCCCAGTAGCCCTGCCATTGTATGGAATCCAAACTCCAATAAGTGCCGTACGTATTAGTTGTGCCCAACTATGTTGGAATGTGAGATGTAAGCATTTCAGCTATTTCTGTATTTTACTTGGAAACCCTAGACCCTATTATAATATAACTGGATTTCCTATCAAATGTTTTAGTTAGCGTAAGGTAAAAACTTACCCATGTTTATGTGTGGGGAGTCTTACGTGATACTTTTGTTTTCAAAGGTTTTCAAAGTTAAGCAATTTAAACCGTTTACTCACACCAGACCCATGTCTGACCCAAGTGTTTATTTTCTGTTTTATTAAACTCTTGGGTACTCAATATTGTATTGAGTAGTCGAGGGATTCAGGTTAGTCTTGACGAATACTGGAGGAGCTGAGGAGCAGGAGGCTTCAGCGTGTAGATATATAGAGTTTCCGCTGTGTATGTTGTATTGTACTGATGTACTTGTGATGTATAATAGACAGAAGTTTATAACTGTCTATTCTATGTTGTATAAATTGTATACTCTGATGTATATGATACTATGTAATATCTTATGTGATATAATATATTTCTCGTTCCGCTGTGAGATCTCTGATGTGTTGTTGTTCTTTCTTCTTTTCTTTTCTTCTTCTATCCCTTTCTTTCTTTATAACGATGCGTCTTTCTGGGCAAAGAAAGCCGGGTCGTTACAGTTGGTATCGGAGCATAGGTTGAGCGAATGCCTAAGCTTTTGGTTAAGTGAATATCAGAACACTAGGTTGAGTGAATACCTAGGTTCGGAAGGATTGTTCATTAGAGATAGGATCAATAGCAACCTGTTGAGTCTGAGTGTATATATATTCGAGAGCGCGTATTTGTTAGTTATATAAAATGGTTTTATATTGTGTTAATTGATCGGTTGAGTGGTATATGGATTCTGGTCAATACGAGTAGCTAACGTTATTGATAGGGATCTCTAAACACTTGAACCAGGCCAACGGACACAATATTGTTTTAAAGAGGTAAATGAAATAATTTTACCCAGAAATAATTTCTATATAAAAAGTATCATTTTAAATATATATATATATCTACCTATTTGTTGGGTTACCTGTTCGGGTTTTCCAATATAAGTTATAAAGGTAGATGGGGTAGTGGTGTGTGAGTAACACGACTACCAATGGTTGGAGTTTGAATGTTGAGGTTGGAAGTGTATCTGTCGAGACTGTAGACCTAATACTGTCTCGAGTAAGCTTTGCAGTGGTGAAGGATTTCATCGATCTCCGAAGGAAACTGTAATGGTTCGGAGTTTATCTTTGAAGTTTGGATGAGTAGAGTTTGGATCTGTCGGATGTACAGAAGTGTGTGATGGTATCTTGATACCTCAGGTAATAGTAGCTGTATGATGAGATACAGTGACGATGGATGTTCCTGAAGATGTTTTCTTTGGAACAAGATTAAGGAAGTGTGTCTGTTTCGGTGTTGTGGCTGAGTTCAGCACGGTGTTTCTGTTGGTTTGGAGTCCGAGTTTCTCGAAGAGCTTTGGATAAGAGCATCAGTATCAGTAGTGCAGCTCGGAGTATTCTGTGATGGCAGGAAGTTTTCTGGATGAGCAGTTTTTCTGGAAGTGAAGTTCAGAAGCAGTAAGAGAATCCATTTCTTCGATGGATTGGATAAATAAGTGTAAGCTGTTCTGATTAGTAAAGAGAGGACAGTTTTCTTTGGAATTAGGATGGGTTGATCGCAAAAGTGACTTGCGATTGTCTGAGTGTTCTCTTGGGTTGTCAGAATTTTTCTGGATGTCTTCAGAGAAGTCAGAAGTTTGTCCGCATCTGGAGATTGAGTTTTCTTATCGACTAGGATTCCAGGAGTGGTACCAGTAGTTCAGCTGGTAGAAGGATGAGTTGGTGAAGCAGCTCAAGTTTTGATGGAGTATCTGAGTTTCTCCTTATGGATCTATTGAACCATTTTTTTGGGATATGTTGTCCAGTTTGTGCTTGTATTCTTCATCAGCATTTTCATTCCACTCCAGATCAGAGTGGTGCAGCGGAAGCAGTTTGGCGAGTGCTCCTGTTTGTCTTTTCCCAGATAGGAGAAGTTAGTTCAGTCTTCTGATATTTGTGAGTAGAGTTGGTGTTCTTGGTCTTGGTTGATCTGATCAGGAAGGATCTATAGACAGCCCAGGATTAACAGAAGGATTTTGTGGATAAGAGACGGAGGAATTTGGAATTCGAAGTTGGAGACTTCGTTGTTGTTGAAGTTTTCTCTGGTGAATGGGAGCTATAAGATTGGGTAAGTCTGGGAAGTCAGCTCCGAGGAATATTAGATCTCTTCTGTGTTCTGATTTGGATAAGAGCTTGGTCTACAAGGATTGAATGGTCAGTTTGGATAACTGGATTTCGTTGTGTTTCATGTATCTCTGAGGGAGTACATGTTTGATATATCTCTGGTTATGGAACCAGCAGTTCTGGAGGATTTGGTTGATTGAGTCAGACTCGTTTGTAGTCTGATATCCTATTTAGTTCTGTAGATCTAGAAGAGTAGAAGCTCTATAGCTTAGTAGTATTGTTTGTTGGATTCTGTAGAGCGAGTATCCCAATATATATATACCTGGGGAAACTCGAGAAAATTTTATCCAGAATTTTATCTGGATAATTAGAATTGTTTGATTGAGTGAATTGTTTGCTATGGTTGTTAGCATATGGATGATAATTTATGGTTGTGATTTAAATGGATTATTAAATTACCTTTGTCTTAAATTTTGGGGACGAAATTATTTTAAGGGGGAAGGAATGTAATATCCCGAAAATTTGGGGCAATATCAATTTAATAATCTGTTTAAATAATTAAATTGATTTGATAATCTTTGATAACAAATTTGAATTGGTTTAATAATCTAATTAAATGGATATTTAATTAGTGAATTTATCTTTTAGGAATTAATAAAATGATTTCTATTTATAATATATTTATATGTGTGCATATATATATTGTAAATAGATTGGCTTTGGTTTGAAATTTAATAAATGAATAAAGTCTTGTTTTTAAATAAATAGATTTTAATGTAAATATAATTGTTATTTAAAATGGAATGTGTTGTTTAAATTGACTTTAAATTGGATTTTTCAAATTTAATTTGAATTTAAGTTTAAATTAATTTTGAAATTAAAAAGGGTAATATTTAAATAGTTTTTAATTTTATAAATATAAGCTTTATATATATATATATATAATTAAGTTTTATTTCTTTATAGGTAGTATATATATAGATAAGTAATTAATAAATTAAGTAAAGGGTTTTTATTTACATTTAAAAATAAATAAGAAATACTTAAAAGACAAGTGTTAGCATATTAAGACACCTTAATAACATGTGTAAATCTATAAACTAAGATATATGACAAATGTCAAGTTTTAATTTTAATTTCTTTTATTTTTATAAATCAATTCAGCCTTTATAAAACATGTTTCCTTTCTTCCATTTCTTTTTCCCTTTTTTTTCAAAAGCTAAGAAGAAAAACTCAAAACCAAAATAACTCAAAACAAAACCTGATAATTATACCTCCTCACAAACCAGAAATCATATCCTCTAAAAATCGTTTTCAAAATCAAATCAAAAGCATGCAAGCCAGTTACACTTTTCAAAAGCTGTTCCTGTTTTTCTTTCAAAACTAAGATGACCAAGCCTTGGCATTCTTCATTTTCAACCTGGAAATCAAGTCTTAAACCATCTCTTCAACAAATCCAATAACAAGCAATTTTCAGTAGCATGCATGCAGTTTAAAGAAATCAAAAGCCTGAAGTATCAAGTCTTAAATTTCAAGTCTTTCAGTTTTCAAATTCTAGCATTCAAGCCTCTGCTTTTAAAAATCGGTGAGTAAACCTATTTTATTTTAAAAACAGTGCAAATCTGAGATATAATTTGGATGCATGTGAATGTGTGAGATAATGTTGGATTGCATGGATGTTTTTAGCATTAATATAAACTTGAATTGATATATATATGTATATAGTGTGATGCAAGTGAAATATTTGAAATCTACAGACATGTTCTCTGTTTTTTTTTACCTAGTGAGGAAACCATTTCGTTTAAAACCCTAATCAGTTTTAATAACCTAGTGCATGTGATTTATTCTTGAAGTTAGTTGTGGAAAATGTTTGTATGAATATATTTTGCTTATATGTATATTAATAGGAAAAAAATTTGATTGTGAATGTCTGGGAACAGGAAAGTTTGCCTCTGTTATTGATTTTAAGTTTCAAAATTTTATTCAAAATCCAAATTCTCTTCCTCTAATTCTTTTTAGGCTTCGATCTCTAAATAAAATTTGATTGTAAGACTATAAATTCAATTGTAAAAATAACTTCACGAATTTATATTAAGTATGTACTTCGGGAATTTATAATTAACAGTGAAGTTCAATAATGGGTTTAAATCGTTGATGTTAATTTCAATTCTAGATTTTATAAACTGAAATGTTATGCAAAATTATGAATTTTGATTTAAAAATCAGGATTTTTAAGTTTATATTCATGGCGAAATTTCGAGATGAACTGAAATGGTTCTTTTTGAAAATTCCGGCGATCAACGTTGAAATGGGTATCGTGTTCGAGTTTGGGGGTAGCTTGGGTGGTGGAGATTCACGGAATTATGGTAGATGAATTTATTTATCACTGAGGCATCGATGATCGATCGAATTGGGTTTAAACCCTAGATTTTGTGTGGTCGGAAAATGGGATCACCGTGGCATCTCAGGTTGATCGAGTGGCTCGAGGTTTTGGGGACGATGGAGTGAAGGTCTGGCGAAGCTAAGGACATGGTGGCGTGAAGTCAGATGATCGAGAACGTGAGAATGAAGAGTTTTCTGGTGATGTTTTAGTTCCAGTTTCGACTGATTTGTTAGATTTCGTTTCGCGGCGAGTTCGACGAGGTCAGAGGGTCGAATTCATCAAGGAGATCGTTGGTGACTTGGAGATGGCTGGAGCGATGGTCGGAGGCGATCTGGTGGCTTGTACATGTGCACGCGTGTGCACTTGTGTCTGGGTAGTTGTTGTTTTGGGAACGAAGATGTTAGGCTCGGGGTTTTCCTCGATTTTTCTCGCGTATGACTCGAAGTAGGAAGTGAACGCGAGTGATTCATGTATTTTCTTCGGGTTTTCTTTTGTTAGGCTCGGGTTGTTTTAAATTGTTACCTAGTTTGAAGTTTTAAACTATTACTTAATAATGTTTTAAGTATTTAAAGAAAATTATGATTTGGTAACTTTTAATTTATCAAGTTGAATAAGTATAATAAAACTTAATTAATGATTTAATTAAGTAAAGTTATCTTTAAAATAAAATGCTTTTAAATAATAATTAAGGCATTAAAAAGATAAGATAATTATGGTTTATCTTAAGATGGATATTTAAAGGATGTTAGTTAATTAAGAAATTTAAGTGTAATTAATTAACTTAATTAATTAAGCTTAAAGGGTTAACTAAGTAATTAATTAAGAGAAATTAATTAATTTAACTAACTAATGATTAAGGATTAATTAATTTATAATTGAGGGTTATAAATAATTAATTAAAGGTAATTAATTGTAATTAAGGATTTTTAAATTAAGAAATTAAGATTGATTAATTAAATGATTAGAGATTAATTAATTTAGTAATTAAAGATTAATTAATTAAGTAATTAGAGGTAAATTAATTGGTAATTAAGAAATACTTAATTAAGTTTATTAATTAATAATTAGGTTTTATAAATTAATAATTAAGAGATAATTAATCTATAAAGAATAATTAAGGATTAATTAACTGATAATTAAGGATTAATTAATGTGTTATTAAGTTTTATTAATTGATAATTAAGGATTAATTAATGTGTTATTAAGTTTTATTAATTGATAATTAAGGTTTATTAATTAATATTTAAAGAATAATAAATCTGTAATTAAAGATTAATTAATTTGTTTAAGAGTAATTAAGGAATGAATTACTCAATTGTAAATAATAAATGGATATGATTAATTTAAGTTAATTAATTTATAAATTAATTAAAGATAATCTTGATGGTGATTAAGTATAAATACTTAATGAAATTAATAAGTGTAATTACTGTAAGTAATTAATGTATAATTACAGGATGTAATTAATTAAAGGGATTACTTAATGAGAAGTAATTGAAGTATAATTACTTTATAAAAGCAATTAAGGATTAATTATTTGGTTTAATTAATTAAAGGATTAATATAATAAATTAAGAAATTAATTAATTAAGGTAAGTAATTATAGGATGATAATTACTGTTTATGATTAATTAAGGTGGATTAATAGAAATGATTAATTAAAGATTAATTAATTAATGTAATTAATTAAGGGTCAATATAATTAATTATAGTTAATTAATTAATGGAAGTAATTAATTAAGAATCATTAATTAATGTAATTAATGAGAGTAATTAAAGGTTAATTACTGTTAATGATTAAGAATAATTAATTTGTGAAATTAATTAAAGGATAATTACTTTATGTAATTAATGAATAATTAATCAAGGATGGTTAATATTTAATGAGTAATTAATTAATTAAAGGTTGTAATTAATTAATGATGGATTAAGCAAGATTAGATAATTAATTCTTAAGTAATTAATTTAATTTAAGTTAATTAAATTAATTATAACATAGGGTTAATAAATTGTTGCTTATGGATGATTGCTTGTGTAGAATATCTGATTTGGTTGATATCTATTTGATGATATGCTGTGATATTCTGTGATATGATATTGGATATATCTATGATAAATGTGTGATATTTATCTGTGTTAAATGCTGTGTGAATTCAAGTATTGAATTGAATTAAATTGTTTAAACCTTTAAACAACTTGGCCTTAAAAGATACGTTTTGGATTTCGATGAGACCGGGATCGGGTTTCCGTATACCGGTATTCCAGGTCTGGAGACCCGAATACCACATCGATCCAAATTAACGATAGGTCGTGAATCTCAAGTGAAGGTGAAGATTCAGAGTGCAAGGGTTATTGTCGTTAACTCTGAGGGTGATTCCAAAACGAGTGTAACGAGATAATGCCTTCGGTTTCGTTCGAACCCGGAACGAACTTGTATGGATTGAATGCTTTCAGCACATCGTCAGGCGGACGATGAGCATTCTAAGTGATATGTTCTGATTAAAGGTAATCGTAACCTCAAGCCTCATCAACCGGGAATGGCTAAAACAGGGGAGGTGCAGCAAGGCTTCGTGGGTAGCACCCACTGAGAGCAAGATAGATCCCTGTCTAGAGGTCCCTTTCTATATTTCGGCTTAGTGTGTGGTTGGTCGCGCCAACTACGGGATTATCTTGTTCGGGATTATCCAGTAAGGGATGGTTCCGGCTTTGTGTTGCAGGGGAGCGGGCGTACTCCTCGGTACGGTGATCTAGGCCACGTACTGTGACGGGCGGTACCCCAGTAGCCCTGCCATTGTATGGAATCCAAACTCCAATAAGTGCCGTACGTATTAGTTGTGCCCAACTATGTTGGAATGTGAGATGTAAGCATTTCAGCTATTTCTGTATTTTACTTGGAAACCCTAGACCCTATTATAATATAACTGGATTTCCTATCAAATGTTTTAGTTAGCGTAAGGTAAAAACTTACCCATGTTTATGTGTGGGGAGTCTTACGTGATACTTTTGTTTTCAAAGGTTTTCAAAGTTAAGCAATTTAAACCGTTTACTCACACCAGACCCATGTCTGACCCAAGTGTTTATTTTCTGTTTTATTAAACTCTTGGGTACTCAATATTGTATTGAGTAGTCGAGGGATTCAGGTTAGTCTTGACGAATACTGGAGGAGCTGAGGAGCAGGAGGCTTCAGCGTGTAGATATATAGAGTTTCCGCTGTGTATGTTGTATTGTACTGATGTACTTGTGATGTATAATAGACAGAAGTTTATAACTGTCTATTCTATGTTGTATAAATTGTATACTCTGATGTATATGATACTATGTAATATCTTATGTGATATAATATATTTCTCGTTCCGCTGTGAGATCTCTGATGTGTTGTTGTTCTTTCTTCTTTTCTTTTCTTCTTCTATCCCTTTCTTTCTTTATAACGATGCGTCTTTCTGGGCAAAGAAAGCCGGGTCGTTACAGTTCGTATTGGGAGATGGATTTCCAATAAATGGTCAGGCTAAGGAACTTCCTACCGCCACATGGGATCGCCTCTGGCTGGACGTCCCGAGAGACAACTGGTCTCTGCCAACACAAGGCCGGGTTACCCCTGTAACTAGGTAACTCACGAATATGCCATTCCCCGGTCCTTTGGGACCTTTATCCGAGCGCTCGGTAACCAACATCACATTTAATAAATAAGGTGTGTCCACATGAGTAAGTATATGGGCTCCATACCATGATACCACCAATGTAACGACTCGACTTTTCGTCGCTCGAAAATCGACATTAATACGTCCACTGTATCAACTGCCGAGCAATCGAATGCCGAAAAACCAAATTGTTATGGAGAAAAAGAAGAGGTAGAAGAAAACAGAAGAAAAAGAAAGAAGAAACAACAGAGACAACAGAAACATTAGAATCTCACATTCGCAGTGGAACAATATATAATAGATAAATGAATAATCTTTAAATCAAAGAACTATATCATTTTATACATTACATCATCAGAGTTTACAACAACAATATACAACACAACTGGACAGTTATATAAACTTGTCCCCATACGGAATACACAACGGAATAAATAATATCATATACAAATGCTACATCTCGCCATCCAGCTCGCCACTGAGCTCCACAGCATCTCCTGAATCCAGAATGACCTAATAACCTGACTCTAGACTGCCCGTGTGGAAATTGGTGGGCACCCAGAGTTTAGGAAGGAAATAATAAACTCCAGGTCAGTCATGGTGACTGGCGTGAGAACTTAAAACAGGTTTTTATCTTTAAAACCACAACAACAACAAAGCAAGTAGAAAATATCCACAATGCTTTTGGAAAATGAAACTACCATAAGACCTCCCGCCACACACACAATGCAAACATATAATTGGAGGAGATTTCTTCTTATGATAGTCAAACATGCTTACTACGCAAATCATTGGATTATTATTATTAGTGCATAGTGCAGAAAACATTTCGAAAGTATAATATTAATCTTAACCAACATAGGCATTTCACACTATGCCTACTATAGCTACCATCTAAATAGTGGGGCGCCACCATAAGTAAATGGCAGGTTCTACAACTAAAACCGTACAAGGTTCGTATTGGGAGATGAATTTCCAACAAATGGTCAGGCTAAGGAACTTCCTACCGCCACATGGGATCACCTCTGGCTGGACGTCCCGAGAGACAACTGCTCTCTGCCAACACAAGGCCGGGTTACCCCTGTAACTAGGTAACTCACGAATATGCCATTCCCCGGTCCTTTGGGACCTTTATCCGAGCACTCGGTAACCAACATCACACATAATAAATAAGGTGTGTCCACATGAGTAAGTATTTGGGCTCCATACCATGATACCACCCTTTTCCAGAAGGAAATGACATACCCTAAAGGGCGCGACCCTCATAACCTTGTCGCATATTCCTGTTTCGACCATTTTCGGGTTGTGAGGTCCGAAGAGGTCTCGTCCACAAAGCTACGCTTTTTCACAAAGCCACGCTTTGATCACAAATGACCAATAGATGATCATCACAAGGAAACACTCAGCATGCCACATTACCAAATTGGGAGTATATCACTGATAAATTTCAACTAAATAACCTCTGAGCTCGTACGTCTCAGAGAAGGGTGTTAAGCTAAGAGAATAAATTCTCCACCACCAACAGAAATGTATTTGAAAGAAATCAGCTTTATATCTCAAAATGTAATGTCAGACATGTAACCATACAAGTCTGTTCCGGGTTCGAACATCCGAAGGCACTTTCGAAGAAGCCCTTGCAATCCGGGTATTCACAATCCCGATAAAACTTCCCATCACAAAGGAAATCTCTACACCGTAGCTAACGGTGCAGAAACAATCGATAGGTCATTCTATCATTTTCACAAATACCCGGTCTTCACCACCGGTCTTCAATACGATCCATATCGTCGTATCACTAATTCGGAATGGGTTATATGACACAAAGGTCTTTTCCCGGCTAACCCGAATAGTGAGCACAATATTTAAAACATATGGATATAGGGATTTCAATTAAGTCACAACTTATTACCCAAATCATTTCCTTTAAATGGTTTAAACAAATTACCATTTTAAATCTTTAAACAAAAAGATTTACTTCACAAAGTTTACCCAGTTTCACAAAGATTCATTCATAGATTTCCAAATCAATTTCCATTTCAATTTGATTAACCCATTAAATTTTAAAATTAAGATTTAATTTATAGCTTTCAAAACTATTCACAATTCAAGTCTTTTATAATATAAAAGATTTACCTTTTGAAATACTCTTAGATTTCAAAATAAAGTTTAATCATATTCACAAAGGTTAATTCATAGTTTTCCAAACTATTTACAATTTCATTTCAACTAGAGATGTTTTCGATACAAATTGGAAATCTCTTCACTTTATGAAAGCCATTATTATTTGAAAACAGATAGTTTTCGTTTTGGGAAAAACTGGTTACAATTACACCGGTTAAAGCCATTTAAGTATAAAACTTGATTATAAATTTAAATTTCCCCAAGACCGTATTTTTATTGGTTAAAAAACCATAAAAACACCTTTTATACTTATAAAATCTTTTAAACCAAAATTCCCAATCCATTGAATTCAATTTCAAAAATATTGAATTCAAATTTAAATCAAATGATTTAAATTCCAATTCTATTGAGTTATTACAAATAATTTTTATTTCTGAACTCATTTCAAAAACTTTCAATTTCAATTCCAAAACCATTTTGGATTCAAAAACTCAATTTTTCCAAAATTGATAAAAATCTGTGACTTAACCGATTTCCATGTGAAATCCACTTTTGTGTGTGTATTGTGTAGTCCACGGGTTTAACACAATAGTGCAACAACATTCAACCATCCAGATCAAATATAACAATATAATTGATAAGCGGTATAAACTACAACGCTTATCTTTCATTCACAGATCACAGATATATCATATCACAGATAAACAAAATACAGATCACACACAAATCAGAATATATCACAAATGCATCACATATCAAAGATGTCAAACAATTCAACATCCAAAATAATCCAAACATCCATAAGTAGGATTAATTAAATTATTTGATTAATTCAAATCAATTTCACAAATATTCATTTTTCAACTCCAAATCAATTTTCAAATTTATTTTCAAATCCCAAATAAAATTCCAATGAATTTCCAAAATTATTCCCTTTTAAATAAACAGGAAATTATTTTCAAGGACAAAAATTTTCAGCGTTTTTGCCTCAAGGACAGACCTTCAATATTTTATCCTGAAGGACAACTTTCTTTAAGTATCAGTTTTTAGTCATTGATAGTATCAGTTTGTAGTTATTGGTAGCAGTTTTTAGGTATCAGTTTTTAGCTTGGTAGCAGTTTTGTTGTCCTTATAAATAATTTTGGAAAATATTTGTCCTTATGAATAATTTTTAGAAGAATGTTTGTCCTTATGGTAAAAATATTGAGGTTGTGTCCTTGAGGCAAAAAATATACAAATCTTTGTCCATTAAATTAATTCCCCCTTAAATAAATTCCTTTATCTCTTCCAATCCATTCAAAAATCCCAACATTTAAATAAATTCTTCAACTTATAATAATATTTTCGAAATCCGTTTATTAAGCCTTTTTCATACAAATTTGAAATTTAATTCAATACAGTTCAAAAATAAGACTTTTATCTTTTAAACTCCTTTGAAATAAATCCAATTATCAAAAATAAATTTTTCGATCAAATTTTCAACTTATATTTTCAAAAATCCAATTTTACTTATTTCTAGTATCCATCGATACCAAAAATATCTTCGGCTAATTTATAGCCGTCTACAGATTCAATCACAATATAATCACGCGGCGATTATAAATAAATCAACACACAACATTGAAATAAATTCAAATGTTTGAGGAATCCAGTTGGATCCCTCCAACCTGTTTCCCTACATCCACAGATGTTAGCACAATACCAATTCCACTTCACAGTGAAATTATCGCGGTATATGGAATTTATAAATATTATCCGCTATTATGCGGCACAATAGGGTCTCATCCGCTATATAATGCGGGAAATCAACAACTCCAATATATACATATTCCAATATATATATATATATTGCTATATACATATATATATATAATACCAATTCCACTTCAATGTGAAATTATCGCGGTATATGTTTTTAATAAATAACCTCCGCTTAATATACGGCGTATAGGGTCTATTTAACACAATAAATAACAATCATCATTCAATCATCACAATCAACACTGTCAACAATTTTAAATCTAACTATTTAAAATTTAAATCGAAACAAAACATTCGATTGAGTGAGAAGTTCTCACCTTGCTTTTTATAACGGTTGCAGCGTTTTATTTCGAATAAAATTAAACAGACGTTTAATTTTACTCAAAATTTTCACTAACTCCAATCGACTCCAAACCAGCTCCATTGCGTAGTGCTCGACAATACGGTTCCAACGCAACTTGTTTCGTGCGTTTTCGACCTCGTATGACAAAGTTACAATATTTTAAAGTTCATACGAATTAATATAATAAAATTTACATTTTTATTTTCATTTACAAACCCTCAAATCCATCTCAGCCGTGCGTTCTCAGCCCTAAAATCAAGGCCATCGCTTTTTGCTTCTTCTTCCATGAAACTTCCCAGTAAAAAAAATCGAACCAATGCCGCCTCTTAACCCTAAATCTCGCGACCACCTCGACCATTTCTACAACGATCAATGACCTTCACGTCGAAGCCCTTGCCCTACTCCATCACCGCCTCGAACGAAGTGAAGCTCGGCTGCCTCTATATTTTGATTTCCGTGCCCGTTCGTGACACCTATCGGCTACGATAACTCCCTCCACGTCGCTCCGATGATCATCATCACCGTATGGATCTATAGTTCTCATCTTCCTCTTCATCTTTGCAGTTGGAAGCTTGTTGAATCGATGTGTGGATTTGAAGAAATTAAGGGAAGAAGTTCGAGCGTTTTCAGCCATTGTTTTCATATGTGGCGGCTAAGGGCTGAAACCCTAATTGTTTTGCAAATGAAGATTGTCTCGTCCTTTTATAGAAAATTGCCCAAAAACACTATTCATCGAATTTTTTCTGAACTCCAAATCGAGCGTACCAGCTGGCATTTCTAATGTTTACCCCACGTTCCGAACATAATGGAATGTGTTTTGGGAGCTAATTCGATCGTATGTGAGAGTTACGGAGATAAACGATCAAATTTAAATTAAACCGATTTAAACCGATTTCGATGCATTTTGGCTTGCCCCGGACAAACCGTACATCCGATTGACACGAAATTTGAAATCTTACAATAATTCAACATTACGGATCCGATGAAACTGTTTTCGTCGAAATCCGAGACTGTTTGAAAAATGACTATTTTTAGTCGACAATTAAATATTAAAATAATCAATTTTCACAATTTAACTTTTAATTCGATTTTAAAAGTTTACAAACATCATACTAACTCCAATATGATTTATTATAACTTCATAAATCATTTTTAATCACCTTTAATTTAGATTTCAATTATTTACGCAATTTCAAATATTAAATTAATAATTTAATCGCCCAATTAAATCACTATATCGAAATTAAATTAATTCGACTTCCAAATCTTACTTATTAATATTTAAAATAAATTAAATATCTGAATTTCAAATGACAGAAATTCTGGGTCGTTACAGAGTGCCTCGGGGTTTTGGGCGATGGTAGATATGGGTTTGACGCGTCGATGGCCGGAATTATAGGCTGGCTAGTGGTTGGAGCCGCGTGGATAAAGTGTTGACAGGTTGGGGTGGTGGTGTCTGGGTTGTTTATAGGTTTCAATTTTTATCTCGAATTCGAATTCCGAGATGTAGGCGAAGTTCAGGTGGTCGGAAGTGGATCTGGGGTTGATCGTCGACTTGTTCGACGTTGCAGCGTCGACCGGAGGCGATGGCCATCGTCGTGCACGTGCACGAGCACTGGGGTGTATGCCTAGGTGGTTGAGTTGTTTGCCTGGGAAGAGTTGAATTTTTCTCGTGTCGTACTTGGGTAAATCGAGTAGTTTACTCGAAGCAAAGAAGGTGGATCTCGGATCACAAGCCTTGTTCCAGTTTTTACCTGAACCTGTTTCCAGAAATTCAAAACTAAATTTAAAATTTAAATCAAGGTTTGAACTGAGTGGTAAATCAAAAATCTAAATATAATTCAAGTTGAATTGGAGTTTAATTTGAAAATAAATAAAGTTTAAAATTCAAATTGTTTTTAATAACTTTAAAAGCAACTAAATGTTTGGAGTAATTTGAATTTAAAATAGATTTGTAATTTGTAAATGAAAATAAAACAAGTTGAAAATTTAAAGGTTAAAACTGAAATAAATTTTAAATCAGATCTTAAGATTTTGGAAATTAATTTTAATTTTATAACTTAAGTGTTGTAATAAGTTAAATATGTTAAAGTTAAAGAGAAAATTGATTTTAAACTCTTTAAAAATTTCTTTTGTAATAAATTGTTACTTTAATATGTAAATTTAAAAATGTTAGGAAATTTCGTTTTAAACTTATTTAAAGATGAATAAGAATTCATTTCAACCTTGAATTTAAATTGAAATTTAAAAGGAAACTTGAAAAAATGTTTCAAACATCTTATAAATAATCATTAAATCATAAATATGAAGGTGTTACCTTAAGTAATGGAGATTAATAATTTATAATTCATTAATTAATGGGTTCTCAATGGTTAATTAATTTATAATAATGATTAATATAAGTAAATTTCTTTAGAAAAGTAATTAAAGGAATTTAATAGTTGATAAAAGTCATTAACTAAGATTTTATTTGAATAAATAATCAATGTGATTAATTTTAACAATAAATTTAGATTAATTAATTTGATAAGAACCATTTGTGGAATTGTTAAGTGTAATTACTTAATGTAAGTAATTAAGGAATTAATTATTTAGTGTGATTAATTGAGTTAATTTGATTAGTTCGAGTTAATTTCTTAAGTTTAATTTAGAATAATCACTTGACAAATTAGAAGTATAATTACTTAGATAAGTAATTAATGGATGATGGCTGGGCATAATTAATGGAATGATGATTTGTGATTTGAATTAGTAATCAAGGGGTCAATTAAGTTAATTTATTAAAGAATTAACAAATAATTGTGATTAATTAAGATTAATTTAATAATTAAAGATTAATTGATTCATTAATTAAGAATGATTAGTTGATAATTAAAGGTTAACTAATAAATGATGAAAGGGAATTTATTTCAAATAATTTGTAATTAACTTATGATAATTAACCCAGATTAATAATTGATACATCTGATTTAAATGAATCAGTTGATTAATAAATTTACTTGTGAATGTTCGGACTTGACTGGATGATTGAATTGTTTGATATTCTGATCTGTGATGCTGTGTGATATATATTCTGATTTGTGTGTGATCTGTACTGTAGTTATTTATCTGGGTTGAATGTAATTTATTTTTTGTAATATATCTATCTGTGATTTGTGATCTGTGAATAAAAGATAAGTGTTATAGTTTATACCGCTTATAAACTATATTTCTGTATTCTGATCTATGATGATTGAATGATGTTGCACTACTGTGTGAAACCCCTGGACTACACCATACACACACAAATATGGATTTCACGTGGAAATCAGTTAAGTCATAGATTTTTGACAATTTTAAAGATTGAATTCTTGAATCCAGATAGTTTTGGAAATTGGAATTGAGAGCTTTGTAAATGAGTTTCAAATGTAAAAGTTATTTTAAATAACTTGATAAAACTTTGAAATCAAAATAATTAGATTTAAAAATTTGAATTCAATATTTGGAATTGAATTCAACGATTTGGGAAACTAATTGTTTTCAACTGATAAAAGCTCTCATGTAAAAATGAAAATGAATTTCCAATTTGAATTAAAGGAATTTCAAGTTTGAATTGAAGATGGTTTCCCAAGTTACGAATAATTCCTTGGAAATGATTTTGAAGGCTATAAGTTAAATCTTTAATATAAAGATTTGATGAGTTAATCCAATTGAGATGGAAATCGATTTGAAAATCTATGAATGTATCTTTGTGAAACTGGGTGAACTTTGTGAATTAAATCTTTTTGTTTAAAAGATTTAAATGGTGATTTGTTTAAACCATTTAAAGATGAAATTTGGATAATAAGTTGTGGCTTAACTAAAATTCCAATATCCATATGTTTTAAAATATTGCGCTCATTATTCGGTTTAGCCGGGAGAGGACTTTGTGTCATATCACCCATTCCGAATAGTGATACGACGTAAATGGATTGCATTTGAAGACCGGGTATTTGTGAGAACGATAGGATAACCTATCGATTGTCTCTGCACTGAGTCGCGCCGGTATAGAGATTTCCTAAGTGATTGGAAGTCCGATCGGGATTGTGAATACCCGGATTGCAAGGGCTTCTTTGGAAGTGCCTTCGGTTTTGTTCGAACCCGGAACAGACTTGTATGGTTGTATGTCTGACATTACACTTTGAGATATAAAGCTGATTTCTTTCAAATACATTTCTGTTTGGTGGCGAAGATTTATTCTCTTAGCTTAACACCCTTCTCTGAGACGTACGAGCTCAGAGGTTATGTAGTTGAAGGTTATCAATGATATACTCCCAAATTGGTAATGTGGCATGCTGAGTGCTGTTGTGTGTTGTTGATCATTTGTTGATCAATTGGTGATCAAAGCATGGCTTTTGGAAAAAGCGTAGCTTTGTGGATGAGACCTCATCAGACCTCACAACCCGGAAATGGTCGAAACAGGAAAGATGCAGCAAGGTTATGAGGGTCGCTCCCTTTAGGGTATGTCATTTCCTTCTGGAAAAAGGTGGTATCATGGTATGGAGCCCAGATATTTACCTGTGTGGTTGCTCCAATCTCATTTACTGTGTGATTGTTGCTTTGTGATCGAGGGCCCTCGGATAAAGGTCCCAAAGGACCGGGGGTGGCATATTCGTGTAGTAGTTACCTAGTAAGAGGTAACCCGGCCTTGTGTTGGCAGAGAGCTAATTAGTTCTCGGGACGTCCCTCCAGAGGCGTACCCATGTGGCAGTAGGAAGTTCCTTAGCCTGACCTTTGTTGGAAAATCCAAAGAAATAATACGAGCCCTTTACGATTGCAATTTGTATAACCTGTCTCCTTAGGCGGCAGCTATAGCAGGCATAATATAATGGTACCTATGCTGGCTAAGATTAATATTGTATTTTCGAAATGATTTTGTACACTATGCACTAGTAATAATATCAAAAGAGTTTTCTCGTATTAAGCATATTTGACTATCATAAGAAGAAATCTCCTCCAAGTCTGCGATTGCATTGTGTGTGTGGTGGGAGGTCTTATGGTAGTTTCATTTTCCAAAGAGCATTGCGGATTTCAATGTTTAAAATTCTTTTGTTGTTTGTTTTAAAAGTAAACTATTTTTGTTACTCACACCAGTCCCATGACCGACTCGGAGTTTATTGTTCCCTTCCTAAACTCTGGGTGCCCATAATTTTCCACATGGGCAGTATAGAGTTGGGTTTCTTTTCAGATAGTCAGGTTTAGTAGATTATCTGGAGGTAGTTCAGTTCTTGGAGTTCACGACCGTCCTTGCTTACCTTTGTGGTTCGAGCTTGACATTGGAGTGGTTGGACTCAGCCTCTCTAACTGATCATTTGGAGTTATCACTTCTGTTATTTCCACTGTATCATTATTTATCTCTGATATTGTTATATCATATTGATATCTTTGTTGTATATCATTCTGGATATTGTATTCATTGGAGTTGTATATGATATCATCTATTTCTTTATTTCGCTGTGTTGTTATACTTACTGTGTTATAAGCTCCGGTGAGCCAGATTCGGCGTTTGAATCTGCGGCATTTTGAGTACAAGTGAAGTACGGGTGCCGATTTTCGAAGGCCGAGTTCAGGATCATCACACAATACCACCATCATATCATAAACCAATCTCACAAAATGATAATTCAACACAATAAACGCTATATTTTCACAACATATAGATCATTAAAAACAAGTTGTTTTTCTTTCCAAAAATATTAGTTTTACTCACCGAAAATTTTCTAAATCAAAACGAACTTTTGTCGAAATTTGAAAACACTTAAGAATATTGCAAATTTGAAACTTTTGGACCCTTTAACACTTGAATTTGGCTCAGCCTAGGCTAATTGGGCTCGACCTTAGGATGATTTGGGCTCGACCCTTATGTTCTTGGTTGGATGAAGTGTTGTAGCTTGGAAGAGGAGGCGTTGAATGGTTTGGAGAAGTGATTTTGTGAAATAAAGAGGTGATTTTTAATGAAAGAAGTGATATTTCTTATTTTAGAATCTATGAAGAGGAAGCCGTGGCTAAGTTTACTTAAGCTCTTAGGAATTTGAAGTGGAGAAGGAGGTTGTAAAAATGAGAATATGAAGATAAAAGGGTATACATAGGCTTAGGATATTAATTAAAAATTATGTTAGTGTTTATATTAAAATGTATATGTGCATGCATGACCATACCCCTTCCCCCCATGATCCGCCCCCTCTTGTACTCCCCTCTATCACCTTGCACTATTCAAGCCATGTTCTCTTGTCCTTGTGTTGAAAATGTGTATTTATATATATGTTATACATATATACATATATATATATATATTTAAGAAATAAAATCGTATTTTAACTTATATATTTATATGCATAAGAGAGCTAATGTGTACATGCATATGTACTTGTACACACCATGTTTAAATTGTTTATATTGTGTGCATGTATGTTTAATATAGTGTTATGACCTTTGAATAACTTTTAACTATGAAAAATCGATATTTTGGAAAATAATTTCCGGTCATATTTTCTATTTCTCTATGAACTATATATTTTGGTAAACAAATTTTGAAAAAAGATTTTATCATCATTAGTTATTATTTAGAATAGTTTTATTTGTTAATAAAAATCCATTTATTAATTATTTAAAAATATAATTAAATATTCATTTAAATAGCTATCAAATTCTAGGTCGTTACAACGAGTCTCAAAATGGGGGAAACTCCTAATCGCGCTTTGATTTTAGTCATTAATTGCCTTAAATAAAAATATTTGTAAAACACTTTGCAAATATTTATTGGAACAAATTCCAATTTTTTTATTGAAACAATAATGTTTTTCAAATACTTCAAATCATACTATTATTATTTCTTCCACAATCATTCCAAAAATTCCTTAAAACAATTTCAAAACACCAGGATTTAAGTCCTAATAAACAATAATTCAAAAAAATTGGTTTGTAAATTCAAACTTTATAAACTATGGTATATAAATCACACAACCAATCAAATCAAATCAAATCAAATCAAATCAAATTCCTTGTAAGAATATACTAACACTATAAATCAATCAAATTTCATAAGGGAACAATCTAATAGTTAACATTATTTAAAATGTCAAATGACTAACTTCCAGCTCTAGTGACTTGTTCCTCTAAATCTATCCCGTGGGTTGTAATGAGGAGGGGGTCAGGACAACGTTCTGGTGACTGGAAATGTCCATAAAATTAACTTATACCGATAGGTTTCCATTTAATTGTTATGTCCATTTAGGTTAGCAATTCTAAACTAACCTTGCATTGCACACATGATTACACACTTATCCCTTCCCAAGTTATGAAATATTAATGAAGCCATATCAACCACCCAATACTTCTAAATCCATTAGCCACTTAATACTCCTAAATATGAAGCGGGCTTCTATAATACTTTTAGGAGAGAAATAGGTAGACTCTGTCATTTACGACCTTAATTGAGGTGACCCTATCATTTAAGACCTATTTCAAAGGTGGTTTCCTAATAATGTTGTCAATGGTCAGTGGGTCCTAGCTACAAGACCTCTAACCACTATTTAAGGCTTCTGACATTTAATGTCCAACTATTACCGCATTCATCGTCGATAAAATCGTAGTCATGTAATAAATAGTACCCAAGCCACTTAATACCTTTTTATTAGAAAATAGGCAGACTCTGGTCATTTAAGACCTTAACTAAGGCAGACCCCATCATATAAGGCCTATCCCCAAGGCATGCTCCCAAATGGTGCTGTTATTGTTTTGGCTTTAGCAATATAAGAGACTGCACCCAAGCCACTTAATACTTCCCAGTGGAAAATAGGTAGACCCCGTCACTGAAGGCCTAATTACAGAAGCGTGCTCCTCAATGGTACTATCTAGCTGTCATTGCTTGGGATTCTCATTGGGTTACTTAATACTTCTTTTTTAGGAAAGAGGAAGACCTTATAGTCACTTGAGACCCCAAACCTAAAGTGAACCCTTCCCAAGATATCCACTCTCACTCTTTAATTATAAATATGACATCTCATTAGGTTACTTCTTTCGGTAAGGAGGCAGACCCTTTAGCCTCTTAAGACCTCAACACTGAAGTAAACCCATTTTAAAGACATCCTTATTTATTTATTTGAAATCTCACTAGGTTACTTAGTACTTCCATTTAGGAGAGAGGCGGACCCTTCAGCCACTTAAGACCTCAAACCAAAAGCGAACCCTTATGGGGATATCCCTCACCGCTCCTAATTTCAAATTTAGACCATTTAATACTTTCCAATTAAGAAAATAAGCCCAATCTCTCATGTCGTCATGGGTCATTGGATTAGTGATTTCTTACGTATGTAGTAAGTACATCCGACTGCTGGTAGCCTCAAAGTGAAGAGCAGTCTTCCGTCGAGTGACTCTACTGACCTCACATAACTAACCTACTACGTCCAATTTAACCATCCTAAGTTTTTATTTATATTAGCTTAGGTAGACATTAGACTTAGCTTACTAATTCCCTTTTTATTTAAGACAATAAGATTTATCTTAAATATTTATCTACCCATAAATCCCCGTTTAATGCTCATAAATGTCAATTTGTCCATAAAATCCTAACAGACATTTGCTAAGACATTTATGTATGATTACTTATTTCAAATTAGTAACCCTTTATATTTATTCCATTTTTATCAGTCCTATTAATCCATTTACCCTATCAATTTATTGCAACCCCTATATTTATTACCATTTATTGGAGTTACAACCTTTTAAATTCTTTTCTCATTAGTTAATTATCCTAAACGCAAATATTACGCGAAAGTATCGTTATTAGCTTTTTATTTAATTATTATAAGCATAGTAATTATGTACAAATATTTACTTTTATTAAATATGTTCTAGTTATACACCTTTACAAGAATATACTTTTCCATGTTAAATTATTGGAATCATATCTAAAAAGATTATCCGTTATAATTTCTATAAATTAGTCCAAAATAAAAGATTTAACTTTAAAATATTACATCGTTTCAAATTACAAGAAATAATCATTTCTTTTTATTACTGAAATAGACAGTGTAAAATACAATAAATTCATACTTTACACATCTCTTTCTCTTTCTATTTGCATCTATTCCTTATTAGATCAAACGCTGTATCTTTTTAAAAGGGAAAGAAATCAAACTAATTTACAAATATTAAATAGATCTAAATTCCAGCAATTCCAAATATAGAAAAGTTTATATTCTAACAAGATTAGGGTAATAATCCAAATTTATAACATTCTTATGCAACCTATTTCAGATCTGGAATAAATTTCGTTTGAATTAATATTCTAAATTCATTCTTTTGGGACTAATTTCCAGAACAGATTGTATACAATGCTAAATCAATTTATAAACAAGAATATGTAGGCGATATTTATTAGATTCGGATCATATCTAATTCGTTGCCTACAACTCATATATAATTTTCCAATTAGGTATAAAAATCAAATAAACACCAAAGAGATAATTTTCATATTATAACAATCTATAAACGTTCTCACTCACCTTTTAAAAACGATCCAAATCTCCAAACCTGAGGTAGAACCTTTGGTTCATCTCCAAATCCTTTTTAAACCAAGAGATATGTATAAAAGGGTACATACGTACATTAGAATTATAGATCTGAGAAGAGATTTGGGATCGAAAGAGAAATTAGATACAAGTATATAAATATATAAATTACCTCAAACATGCATATGGTTGATTCTCTTCTCTTTTCCTTTTCATTAGTTTTCTACTCTTCTCCGATTTGTATGAATATAGATACAAATATCCTATTTTTGTAATTTAGAAAGAAGGTGGAGAAGAAGAAATGGCAGAGCTTCGCTGTTGCTTTCAAAAAATATGAGAAGAGAAGGGAGGGCTAGACCTGATTTTATAGATGTTATAATCAACCAAAACCGATAAATCGAAATATATTAAATCCGAGCCATTGCGGCCTAGGATTACTGGAGCCGCCAGGTCGCCACCGGTCGACTGCCCTTGGGTGACCAGCCGACTGCTAGGTGTCGACCGTCCCTAATGATGGGTCCGCCTGTGGGCCCGGGTAATTAATATAAAACATTAATTATTTATTATCTAATTTTTTTAGTTCCGTTCCGTTCATAACTTCTTCATTTGAACTCCGATCGCAGAACTCCAAATATGAAAGTTGTTCAGAATTTCACCACGAATGTAATTGTGGAAGTTTTGTGGTCAAATTTCATCATTTGCACAAATTCCATTTTTTAAGCCTAATTAATTAACTAACTAACTAATTAAATAACTACCGCTAAATTACAGAGTGTTACATATTATCACAAAACTAATCGAGATGTTTTTCCCGAATTACCCCAAAGAAAATGCATTCCATTTAAAATTTCACTTTCAAAATATTTTAATTTAGAAATACCTTTAAGTAATAGTAATATTTTTTTTTAAAAGCCTTTCGAAATTATTTCAAACAACTTCAGGTTTAAATTAAAAAATCCTTTTTTTTAAAACACATTTTTATAAATCAAATTTGTATAAAATTACCTTTACATAAAACCATTTCATAACATAATAATTCTCTTTATTATAATAAAATTTTCTCAAAAATTTATTTTCTGAATGTCTTATCCTACCATTTAGATAATGTTAAACAACTTTTATTATAAGATTACTTTTAATTTAACATTATTAAAAGATGACTGTTAACTTTAAATTTTCTTCGAACACCTTATACTCAAATTGTGAAACTTAATTCACAAGGGGTTCATTTATAAATTCAAAAAAAAATTGCTTATAAATAAGCTAAACACAATTAATCGGCAATCAATAGATGGCAATCAATGCTTCTAAATTAATCGAGCATGACTGACCAAACAATACGATATTAAATAAATATTATCACTTTCAAACAAAATTTTTTTCAAAATTATTCCTTTATATATAAAAAAAGAGGTAAAATATTTTATTTACCAAATTTTCAAAATCAATATAGTGTCCGTTTGGCTTGTGCAAGTGTTTAGAAATCCTTATCGATACCATGGTGTCCCACGTCTCGACCAGAATTCATAAACAACTCGATATAACAATTAACACAATATGTTTTTATAACAATAACAAATACACTCTCATATATATATATATATATATATATATATATATATATATACACATACTGTCAAACTCATTCTAGGGTGTCACTTACCATATCTCTAATGAGTTACTCACTCTAAGGTATTACTAACCCTTTCTCTAGTGAGCCATACCCTACTAAAGCCAAGATTCTCGCTTAACCTTTAGCTCTGATACCAAATGTAACGACCCGCCTTTTCGACCATCAAAGTCAACACCAAATACATCCATAGTATTCATTTGCCGAACATCCAATCGTCGGAAAGGCAGATTGTTAGGGTAAAATAAAAAATTAAAACCAAAGAACAGGGAAATTAGAATCTCAGAGCGGAATCGACAACATATAATATAAGAAAGGTAATAAAATCTATCACTCCAAAATACATAGTACATCAGAGTTAAAAACAAACCTTATCAGCTGGACAATTATGAAATTCTGACCTTATAAATTGCTGATAGGTATAACATATGATACAGCGGAAAATAATACACTACGATAGGTGAACATCCAACGCTTCTCTAATAACTCCATATCACCAAAGCCAACCTGGGAAAAACTCGGTCTGACCCAAGCATATAATAAAATAACACCCGGGTCATTCTAGAAAACTAGCGTGAGAAAACTAATATGATGAACATATAAAAATTCTATGAGACCACACCACTAATGCAAAATGGGTTTTGACCTCACAAGAACAACATACATAAATAAAGAAATGGAAAACAAATCAGAACAACAATCCAATCAAGAAAGAATGGAAATAAACAACAGAAACAGTACAAATAAAAGAGGTGGGTACTAATAAGAACAAATCCCATTCTGAATGAATAGGCATAAATAATATCAAATTCTAGACTTAAAAGAATGGTCATAAAAAATTGAACATAGAGAAGAGCACAAGGCAGTTCTCCACACAATTAAGGAAACAATTCAAGGGTTTGAATTAACAATAAGGGAAAAAGATAATTTTTTCCAACAATGCTAAGAGCGTGCGCCCCCTTGCCGAAAGCATACCTCTAGAAATTTACTTGTGAACTACGATGGCCCTTAGAAACCTCCAAGCCGGACCCTACCAACTGTTATCGAGAATTCAAATATTTCACATCTTAATGCAAAACAACCGAATCCAATCTAGAGTGGATGCGAAAATACCCTAATGGAAGCAACCCCACATAGCTTGGCCCCTACTCGCTTTTTGGGTTTAGTCATTTCCGACAAAGGATAACAAGGCTCAGATGAGCAACACATCGTCATAGAGTGACGAAATAAAAATAAGAAAGCAAAATCAAAGTCGATAGTCGATAAATCAACTATCGGGAATGATAAGTTGATTGTTTTCACTTGCGCTTGATTTTCACAGCACAATACTTTTAAAGACACTTTAAAACACTCTTTTAAAATATTCTTTCAAATTAAAATTTCTAAATGTATTAAAACCATAGTCAAAACATGTCAAAACATTGTTTATTATAAACCCAAAACAATTTACACTTAGCTTTATTTGAAATAATTCTTTTTAAAAGATCTTCTTGTTTATAAACTATTATTCATAATTTTTAAAACAATATTTATTATCCCAAAAGATTAATAAATCAATTAAATTACATTTGTAAATTTTAAATCAAAGGTAATTCATCCCGAAGGATAATTTATATAACCTTTTTATAACTTTTAAAACCACATTAATTTTCCCAAATAAAATAAATCAAATTAAAAATCCCTTTTATAAATTTAAACCAACACTAAATATCCCGAAAGATAATTAATCACATTTATACTCTTTTATAATCTTTAAAAATAATATTAATTATCCCAAAAGATAATTAATCAAATTCATAATCTCTTTTAATAAATCAATCAATTATCTTTATTTAAATAGTTGATTATTCCTAGAAGACTTTATTAAATCAGTAAATTAACTTTAAAACCTTTATTAAATCAGATAATTATAAAACACTAAATCGGTTAATTAACTTTAAAACACTCTTATTAAATCAATTAATTTACTTTAAATTCTTTTATTAAATCAACCAATTAACTTTCAAAACACCATTAACTAAAAATATTAACTGAATTCAAATATCATTAATTAAAATGGTAAATTTTTTGGCAAAGCTGACGGGGTTAAATGGTCCCCTACCATTTTATTGCTACACTCGAAAGTAGGAGGAAACACAAGTCAAACTTGCAAGAAATACGAGGGAAAACAAAGTGCAACAATCACTGGGGAAGACAAAGAAAACACAACAAAGATCTGAAATTTTAAAAGGAAACTAACAGAAAATGCCAGGGTCAAAAGCAAAAGATACATGGCAAAGGTCACGTCTAATATCCCTCATCATATGCTTCTCGAACAAGACAGGGGTGAAGCTCGTTTCCGGTTGGAAAACACGACGGTTTCTTTCGTCCCATACCACTTTTGTAATATCCCGGAAATTTTGACAATATCAATTTAATAATCTGTTTAATAATTAAATTGATATGGATAATCTTTGATAATAAGATTTGAATTTAATTTAATAATCTGATTAAATTAGTATTAATTGGTAATTTTATCTTTTAAAATCTAATAAGATATTTTCTATTTGAATATATACATATTTATTTGTATATATTGTAAATAGAAGCTTTGGGCAAATTGGAAATTTAGATTTAATTTAATTTGAATTTAAGTTTTGAAGTTCAAAAGAATAAATATTTAAATTGTTGGATATTATAATATTTGTATAAACTTATATTTATAAAATATAATTAGTTTTTGGTTTCTCTTTAAAAAGATATATATATATAGATAAGTGATTAAATAAATAAGAAAAGGGCTTTTTAATTACTTTTAAAATAAATAGAATTATGAATAAATACTTAAAAGACAAGTGTCATTTATCTAAAGCCTTTGTAAAACATGTGTAATTTAAGTAACAATTGTATAGGACAAGTGTCCTTAATTATTTTCATTTTCTTTTATTTCATAAACCAAAATATACATGTATATTAACATTTGCATTTCTTCAATTCATTCTTTCTAATCTTCTCATTTTTCAAAAACCAAGAGAAATCAGATTTTCTCTCTAATTCAAATCTGAAACAAATCAGTAAACATTTCCTCAAAACCAAATTCTTCAACCTGTAATTCTTTTTCCAAATCAAAGAATCAGCCTGCAACCTTCATTTTCTCAAATCTGAAATCAACTCAGAAGCAACTGCTGCATTCTTTTCAAAACTGGAAGCCAACTTGCATGTAGATTTAAAGCAATTTAAAGATTCAACAATTCAAGTTTTAAATCAAGAGGCATTCAAGTTAAAGTTCAAAACAGTTTAAAATTTCAAAAGCTTTTCAAAATTAAAGAAACTGCCTCTGTTCAATCAAATCAGGTGAGTAAATCTAATTTTAAAAACAGTTTTAAAACCTGTTACTATGTCTTGATATGTTGATAAATGTTACAGTAACATGACATACAATGCTTACTTGAATGTTGGATGTGAATGGATGTTTATATAAGAGATTGTTATGAAATATTTGTGCATATTGATGTTCAAGCTTCTCTGTTATTTTCCTGGGAGTAAACAACCTTTATAAAAGTTTAAACCTGTTAAATATTGATGCATGAGATTAATATTTGATATAATGTTGTGAAAGATGTTTGCATGCGTGTATAAATAAGTTTGCATTATATATATATGTGGAGTTATTTGTGTGCATGTCTGTGCACTGGCAAAACTTGCCTCTGTTCTAGATTACAGTTTTAAACTTATTCAAAATCTAAATTCTCTTCCCTTAGTTCTTTTTAGGCTTTGATGTATGTACAAAATATATTTGAATTAAGAAGATCTAAATTTTAAAAACATTTCAAGTAAAATTAGAAAGTAGTTTTAACTGGGATGAGGAAATAAGAAAACTCAGTGAACCCTTAAATTTAGTCAAAAATTATTCGTCGTAGATTTTAGTTTCAGGTGCATGAATCAAAAGCAAAAACTAAAACTTGATTTTTAAAACAGAAATGGGAATTTTTAATGGAGAAATAAAGGAGCAGTTTACCATTGAATAAAAAAACGTTCTTTTGTAAAATTCTGTTGATCAAATAAATTTTTGATGCTGGAATTTATTGTGGAGTTAAATCATTGATTTGTGGATATAGGAAAAATGTTAAAAAAAATTCTAATGCAAGAATTTTTAACTCGAATGGGATTTAGGGTTTAAGGCTCAGTTTTTGTCGTGAGTGTTCAATTGGGTTTCGCGGCTTCAAGGGACGAACGGTGGCGATCGCGAGGGTTGCGATAGGCTCAGGGAGTCGCGACATGGCTTCGGAAAAATTGGCGAGGCGTCTCGAGTGATGGGTTGTCGGCGGTGGTCTTTTCTGCTGGGTTTAGTTTCACTCTGTATACTCGATTTTGAATCAAGGTACGTGTTGCTGTTTGGTTGATCGTGGATGCTTGTAGGATGGAAGAGTGATGTGTCTGTGGGTTCGAAGATGACCGGAGGTGGTTCCGGCACTGGTGCACGTGCACGTATGCACGTTTGGGTTCTGGATTGTTTGCGTTGGAGAAGAAGGAGATGTCTCGGGTTTGGGTTCATGTTTCATCGCGTGCGACTCGAAGAAAACGAGAATGAGAAAGACTCGGGGGAAGACTCGTGTTTTTAGTGGGTTTACTCGGGTTGTTTTATTTCCAGTAACCTGGGTTTAAGTTTTTTTAAAAAAGAAAATTATATTTGGGTTTTAGATAACCTGTCTGTTTTTAAATTTAAAAATGGATTTTAAAAATGTAAAATAAGATTTTAAACAAAGTTAAAATAAGATTTCGAAGTATGGACTCAAATTGAATTTATATCTTAGTTTGAGATAAATAAGTTTTATAAATTTAAATGTTTAAATAAGTTTAAATGTTAGTTATATTTAAAGGTTTTGAATTTTAAAGGAAATTGGTTTAAACTCTTGTAAAATCCTTTTTATAAGAGAAAGTATTCTTTATAAGGTAAAGTTAATGGTTTTAAATTGATTTAAATTTTATTGAAGATAAATTGGGTTTCATTTTAAAGCTTGAATTTAAAATGAAATTTATAAGTAAATTTTGAAATGAATGTTTCAAATGTAATTGTGAATGATAAATCTAACCATGGATAAGAAAAATGTTTTATCTTAAAGTTTAAACCATTAAATCTTTAAGGTAATAAAAATAGTTTAATTAATTTAATTAATTAATGATTTGAATCAATTAATTTATAATTAAGGATTTAAAATACTTTGTAAATGATAACTTGATTATTATAAGAACAAAGTTTTATCTTAAAGTAAATTAGAATTTAAAGATTTGTGTTCATTAAATTTATAAGGAAATTAAATAGATAATTAATTTAATTTGATTAATTAATCATTTGGATTAATTAAATAGGTAATTAAAGGTTTAAACTAATTTATTTATGATTAAGGTTAATTAATTAGGAATAATTAATTTGTAATTAAGGATTATAAATTAGAGTATTAATTAATGATTAAGAATTAATTAATAGTGTAATTAAATATTAATTAAGTTATGGTTAACACTTAATTAATTAAGTAATTAGAGATTAATTAATTGATTATTAAGATTTATTAATTTAGAATTAATAAAAATTAGTATAAGTTAATTACTTAAGTAATTAAATAGTAGTTAATGAAGTCATTAACTATGGATTATTAAATAATAAATTAATAAGATTAATTTAATAGTTAATTAGATTAATTAATTTAAAGATAATCAATTATAGAATTTGTTTAAATGTAATTACTTATTGGAAGTAATTAAGAATTAATTACTTATTGTAATTAATTGAAGTTAATTTGATTTAGTTAAATTAATTAATTAAGTTTAATTAATTTAGGATAATCAAGAGATGATTTGATAATAATTACTTAATGTAATTATTAAAATAAGATTATTTAGGGAAGTAAATAATATGATAATTACTGGAAGTAATTAGTTGAATAATGATTTTATTAATAGAAGTAATTTGAGTTAATTACTTTGAATAATTAATCAAGGGATTAATTAAGAAATTAATTAAGGAGTAATTAATTTAGTTAATGAAAGTAATTAAGGGTAATTAATTACTGATTGAAGATTAATCAAGGGTGATTAATAAATGTTGTTTAATTAAAGATTAATTACTTAATGTAATTAATTTAATTAAGTAATTAATAATTAAGTTGTAATTAAGGATCATTAATTAATATAATTAATGATGTAATTAAGATTGATTAATTAAGTAATAATTAATAAATGAAGTAATTAATCAATGTAATTAATTAAGGATTAATGTAATTAATTATAGTTGATTAAGTTAATTAATTTTAGTAAATTAATTAATGAAGTAATTAAAGGTTAATTACTATAAGTGGTTAAGAATAATTAATTTAAGTAATTAATTGAGGATAAATTACTTGGATGTAATTAAAAGATAATTAATCAAAGATGATTAATTGAAATGAATTATTAGAGGATAATTAATTAATTGACTGTAATTAATTAATGGTTAAGTAAGATGGATTTATAAAATGAAGTAATTAATTTAATTCAATTTAAATTAATTTAAGATGATATAAATCATTACTTATGAATGGGTGTTAAAATTGGATACTTGACATTGATTGATATCTCTGATGAGATATATGCTGTATGATATGGATGTTAGTTGAATTGAATGGATCATCTGATAATGTTGATTATCTGTGTGAATTATCTTCCTTTGTGAATAAAGATAATGAATTGAATTGTTTTACCCTTAAAACAACTTGGCCTTAAAAGATACGCTTTGGATTTCGATGAGACCGGGATCGGGTTTCCGTATACCGGATTTCCAGGTCTGGAGACCCGAATACCACATCGATCCAAATTAACGATAGGTCGTGAATCAAGTGAAGATGAAGATTCAGAGTGCAAGGGTTATTGTCGTTAACTCTGAGGGTGATTCCAAAACGAGTGTAACGAGATAATGCCTTCGGTTTCGTTCGAACCCGGAACGAACTTGTATGGACTGAATGCTTTCAGAACATCGTCAGGTGGACGATGAGCATTCTAAGTGTTGTGTTCTTTTCTAAGGTAATCGTGACCTCAAGCCTCACAAACCGGGAATGGCTAAAACAGGGGAGGTGCAGCAAGGTTAGTGGGTAGCACCCAAGTAGGACAAGGTTACCTCTGTCTTGATGTCCCTTTCTATTTTCGACTTAGTGGTGCGGTTGCTGATCCCAACCGTGAGGTATCTTGTGCGGGAATTATCCAGTAAGGGATATTCCGACCTTGTGTTGCAGGGGATTGGGAGTGATCCTCGGTACGGTGATCTAGGCCACGTACTGTGACGGGCGGTACCCCGGTAGCCCTGCCATTGTATGGAATCCAAAATCCAATAAGTGCCAACGGACTTGATTGTATAACCCACTTTGTGGCTAGTATGCTGGAATTTAATAATGTAACAATTTCAGCTATTTCATATTTATTTGAAAACCGTAGACCCTATTATAATACAATCGAATTTCCTATCAAATGTTTTGGTTAGCGTAAGGTAAAAACTTACCCATGTTTATGTGTGGGAAGTCTTACGTGATACCTTTTCTTTCAAAAGGTTTTGAAGTTAAGCAAGTTTAACCTGTTACTCACACCAGACCCATGTCTGACCCAAGTTGTTTATTTCTGTTTTATAAACTCTTGGGTACTCAAATTTTTACGAGTAGCCAAGGGATTCAGGTTAGCCTTGACGAATTGTGGAGGAGCAATGGAGCAGGAGGCTTCAGCGTTGTAGATATAGATAGTAGTTTCCGCTGTGTTGATCTTGTTTAGATCTTTGTTTTGTATTGAGTTGTAATAACTAGACAGATGTTTATAACTGTCTAGTATATGATGTGTAATCTGTGTAACTCTGATAGATGTATATGATACTATGTAATAGTTATATGATATATTATATTTTGTTCCGTTTCCGCTGTGAGTATTTGTGTTGTTTTCTTTCTCTTTCTCTTCTTTTCTATTTCTCACCCCTTTCTTTCTTATTAATGATTCGTCATTCTGTAGAATGAGTGGCGGGTCGTTACAGTGGTATCAGAGCATAGGTTGAGCGAATGCCTAAGCTTTTGGTTAAGTGAATATCAGAACATTAGGTTGAGTGAATACCTAGGTTCGGAAGGATTGTTCATTAGAAATAGGATCTGTAGCAATCTGTTTGAGTCCGAGTGTATATATATATATGAGAGCGCGTATTTGTTAGTTATATAAAATGGTTTTATATTGTGTTAATTGATCGGTTGAGTGGTATATGGATTCTGGTCAATACGAGTAGCTAACGTTATTGATAGGGATCTCTAAACACTTGAACCAGGCCAACGGACACAATATTGTTTTAAAGAGGTAAATGAAATAATTTTACCCAGAAATAATTTCTATATAAAAAGTATCATTTTAAATATATATATATTTCTACCTATTTGTTGGGTTACCTGTTCGGGTTTTCCAATATAAGTTATAAAGGTAGATGGGGTAGTGGTGTGTGAAACACGACTACCAATGGTTAGAGTTTAAATGTTGAGGTTGGAAGTGTATTTGTCGAGGCTGTAGACCCAATACCGTCTCGAGTAAGCTTTGCTGTGGTGAAGGATTTCATCGATCTCCGAAGGAAACTGTAATGGTTCGGAGTTTATCTTTGAAGTGTGGATGAGTAGAGTTGGATCTGTCGATGAGGCAGAAGTGAGTGATGGTACCTTGATACCTCAGGTAATAGTAGCTGTATGATGAGATGCAGTGACTATGGATGTTCCTGAAGATGTTTTCTTTGGAACAAGATTAAGGAAGTGTGTCTGTTTCGGTGTTGTCGCTGAGTTCAGCATGGTGTTTCTGCTTTGGTTTGGAGTCCGAGTTTCTCGAAGAGCTTTGGATAAGAGCATCAGTGTCAGCAGTGCAGCTCGGAGTATTCTGTGATGGCAGGAAGTTTTCTGGATGAGCAGTTTTTCTGGAAGTGAAGTTCAGAAGCAGTAGAGTGGATCCATTTCTTCGATGGATTGGATAGTTAAGTATGAGCTGTTCTGATTGTGTAAAGAGGAACAGTTTTTCTTTGGAAATAGGTTGGGTTGATCGCAAAAGTGACTTGCGATAGTTTGAGTGTTCTCTTGGGTTGTCAGAGTTTTTCTGGATGTCTTCAGAGAAGTCAGAAGTTTGTCCACATCTGAAGGGTGAGTTTTCTTATCGACTGGATTCCAGGAATAGTACCGGTGGTTCAGTCTAGTGGAAGAATGTTTCCTAGAGATGGAGTTGGCGAAGCAACTCAAGTTTTGCTGGAGTATCCGAGTTTTCTGTATGGATCCGTGAACCTTATCTCTAGAAGTGAGTTGTCGAGTCTGTGCTTGTGTTCTACCTCAGATCAGAGTTGAGCAGCGAAAGCAGTTTGGAGTGTATCTCTGGATAGGAGAAGTAAGTTTGGAATCTTCTGATGTTGTGAAGTAGAGTTATGTTTGGATCTCGTCTGTGTTCTGATTTGGATAAGTATTTGGACTTCTGAATTGAATTGTCAGTTTGGATAACTGGAATTCATTGTATTTTACGTATCTCTGAGGGAATACGTATTTGATCTATCTCTGGTTTTAGAATCTGCAGTTTTGGGAAGTTTGGTTATTGAGTCAGACTCGTTTGTAGTCTGATATTCTGTTTAGTTCTGTAGATCTAGATGTGTAGGAGATCTATAGCTTAATAGTTTAGATTGTTTGTAGAGCGAGTATCCCGGTATATATATATACTTGGGGAAACTCGAGGAATTTTATCTAGAATTTAGTCTAGATAGTTAGAATTGATTGATTGAATGAATTGGTTACTATGGTTGTTAGCATATGGATGATAGTATATGCTTGTGTTTTGAATTTAAATCTTTAATAAGATTATTAAATTACCTTTGTTTAAATTTCGGGGACGAAATTATTTTAAGGGGGGAGGAATGTAATATCCCGGAAATTTTGACAATATCAATTTAATAATCTGTTTAATAATTAAATTGATATGGATAATCTTTGATAATAAGATTTGAATTTAATTTAATAATCTGATTAAATTAGTATTAATTGGTAATTTTATCTTTTAAAATCTAATAAGATATTTTCTATTTGAATATATACATATTTATTTGTATATATTGTAAATAGAAGCTTTGGGCAAATTGGAAATTTAGATTTAATTTAATTTAATTTGAATTTGAATTTAAGTTTTGAAGTTCAAAAGAATAAATATTTAAATTGTTGGATATTATAATATTTGTATAAACTTATATTTATAAAATATAATTAGTTTTTGATTTCTCTTTAAAAAGATATATATATATATATATAGATAAGTGATTAAATAAATAAGAAAAGGGCTTTTTAATTACTTTTAAAATAAATATAATTATGAATAAATACTTAAAAGACAAGTGTCATTTATCTAAAGCCTTTGTAAAACATGTGTAATTTAAGTAACAATTGTATAGGACAAGTGTCCTTAATTATTTTCATTTTCTTTTATTTTATAAACCAAAATATACATGTATATTAACATTTGCATTTCTTCAATTCATTCTTTCTAATCTTCTCATTTTTCAAAAACCAAGAGAAATCAGATTTTCTCTCTAATTCAAATCTGAAACAAATCAGTAAACATTTCCTCAAAACCAAATTCTTCAACCTGTAATTCTTTTTCCAAATCAAAGAATCAGCCTACAACCTTCATTTTCTCAAATCTGAAATCAACTCAGAAGCAACTGCTGCATTCTTTTCAAAACTGGAAGCCAACTTGCATGTAGATTTAAAGCAATTTAAAGATTCAACAATTCAAGTTTTAAATCAAGAGGCATTCAAGTTAAAGTTCAAAACAGTTTAAAATTTCAAAAGCTTTTCAAAATTAAAGAAACTGCCTCTGTTCATACAAATCAGGTGAGTAAATCTAATTTTAAAAACAGTTTTAAAACCTGTTACTATGTCTTGATATGTTGATAAATGTTACAGTAACATGACATACAATGCTTACTTGAATGTTGGATGTGAATGGATGTTTATATAAGAGATTGTTATGAAATATTTGTGCATATTGATGTTCAAGCTTCTCTGTTATTTTCCTGGGAGTAAACAACCTTTATAAAAGTTTAAACCTGTTAAATATTGATGCATGAGATTAATATTTGATATAATGTTGTGAAAGATGTTTGCATGCGTGTATAAATAAGTTTGCATTATATATATATGTGGAGTTATTTGTGTGCATGTCTGTGCACTGGCAAAACTTGCCTCTGTTCTAGATTACAGTTTTAAACTTATTCAAAATCTAAATTCTCTTCCCTTAGTTCTTTTTAGGCTTTGATGTATGTACAAAATATATTTGAATTAAGAAGATCTAAATTTTAAAAACATTTCAAGTAAAATTAGAAAGTAGTTTTAACTGGGATGAGGAAATAAGAAAACTCAGTGAAACCTTAAATTTAGTCAAAAATTATTCGTCGTAGATTTTAGTTTCAGGTGCATGAATCAAAAGCAAAAACTAAAACTTGATTTTTAAAACAGAAATGGGAATTTTTAATGGAGAAATAAAGGAGCAGTTTACCATTGAATAAAAAAACGTTCTTTTGTAAAATTCTGTTGATCAAATAAATTTTTGATGCTGGAATTTGTTGTGGAGTTAAATCATTGATTTGTGGATATAGGAAAAATGTTAAAAAAAAATTCTAATGCAAGAATTTTTAACTCGAATGGGATTTAGGGTTTAAGGCTCAGTTTTTGTCGTGAGTGTTCAATTGGGTTTCGCGGCGTCAAGGGACGAACGGTGGCGATCGCGAGGGTTGCGATAGGCTCAGGGAGTCGCGACATGGCTTTGGAAAAATTGGCGAGGCGTCTCGAGTGATGGGTTGTCGGCGGTGGTCTTTTCTGCTGGGTTTAGTTTCACTCTGTATACTCGATTTTGAATCAAGGTACGTGTTGCTGTTTGGTTGATCGTGGATGCTTGTAGGATGGAAGAGTGATGTGTCTGTGGGTTCGAAGATGACCGGAGGTGGTTCCGGCACTGGTGCACGTGCACGTATGCACGTTTGGGTTCTGGATTGTTTGCGTTGGAGAAGAAGGAGATGTCTCGGGTTTGGGTTCATGTTTCATCGCGTGCGACTCGAAGAAAACGAGAATGAGAAAGACTCGGGGGAAGACTCGTGTTTTTAGTGGGTTTACTCGGGTTGTTTTATTTCCAGTAACCTGGGTTTAAGTTTTTTAAAAAAAGAAAATTATATTTGGGTTTTAGATAACCTGTCTGTTTTTAAATTTAAAAATGGATTTTAAAAATGTAAAATAAGATTTTAAACAAAGTTAAAATAAGATTTCGAAGTATGGACTCAAATTGAATTTATATCTTAGTTTGAGATAAATAAGTTTTATAAATTTAAATGTTTAAATAAGTTTAAATGTTAGTTATATTTAAAGGTTTTGAATTTTAAAGGAAATTGGTTTAAACTCTTGTAAAATCCTTTTTGTAAGAGAAAGTATTCTTTATAAGGTAAAGTTAATGGTTTTAAATTGATTTAAATTTTATTGAAGATAAATTGGGTTTCATTTTAAAGCTTGAATTTAAAATGAAATTTATAAGTAAATTTTGAAATGAATGTTTCAAATGTAATTGTGAATGATAAATCTAACCATGGATAAGAAAAATGTTTTATCTTAAAGTTTAAATCATTAAATCTTTAAGGTAATTAAAATAGTTTAATTAATTTAATTAATTAATGATTTGAATCAATTAATTTATAATTAAGGATTTAAAATACTTTGTAAATGATAACTTGATTATTATAAGAACAAAGTTTTATCTTAAAGTAAATTAGAATTTAAAGATTTGTGTTCATTAAATTTATAAGGAAATTAAATAGATAATTAATTTAATTTGATTAATTAATCATTTGGATTAATTAAATAGGTAATTAAAGGTTTAAACTAATTTATTTATGATTAAGGTTAATTAATTAGGAATAATTAATTTGTAATTAAGGATTATAAATTAGAGTATTAATTAATGATTAAGAATTAATTAATAGTGTAATTAAATATTAATTAAGTTATGGTTAACACTTAATTAATTAAGTAATTAGAGATTAATTAATTGATTATTAAGATTTATTAATTTAGAATTAATAAAAATTAGTATAAGTTAATTACTTAAGTAATTAAATAGTAGTTAATGAAGTCATTAACTATGGATTATTAAATAATAAATTAATAAGATTAATTTAATAGTTAATTAGATTAATTAATTTAAAGATAATCAATTATAGAATTTGTTTAAATGCAATTACTTATTGGAAGTAATTAAGAATTAATTACTTATTGTAATTAATTGAAGTTAATTTGATTTAGTTAAATTAATTAATTAAGTTTAATTAATTTAGGATAATCAAGAGATGATTTGATAATAATTACTTAATGTAATTATTAAAATAAGATTATTTAGGGAAGTAAATAATATGATAATTACTGGAAGTAATTAGTTGAATAATGATTTTATTAATAGAAGTAATTTGAGTTAATTACTTTGAATAATTAATCAAGGGATTAATTAAGAAATTAATTAAGGAGTAATTAATTTAGTTAATGAAAGTAATTAAGGGTAATTAATTACTGATTGAAGATTAATCAAGGGTGATTAATAAATGTTGTTTAATTAAAGATTAATTACTTAATGTAATTAATTTAATTAAGTAATTAATAATTAAGTTGTAATTAAGGATCATTAATTAATATAATTAATGATGTAATTAAGATTGATTAATTAAGTAATAATTAATAAATGAAGTAATTAATCAATGTAATTAATTAAGGATTAATGTAATTAATTATAGTTGATTAAGTTAATTAATTTTAGTAAATTAATTAATGAAGTAATTAAAGGTTAATTACTATAAGTGGTTAAGAATAATTAATTTAAGTAATTAATTGAGGATAAATTACTTGGATGTAATTAAAAGATAATTAATCAAAGATGATTAATTGAAATGAATTATTAGAGGATAATTAATTAATTGACTGTAATTAATTAATGGTTAAGTAAGATGGATTTATAAAATGAAGTAATTAATTTAATTCAATTTAAATTAATTTAAGATGATATAAATCATTACTTATGAATGGGTGTTAAAATTGGATACTTGACATTGATTGATATCTCTGATGAGATATATGCTGTATGATATGGATGTTAGTTGAATTGAATGGATTATCTGATAATGTTGATTATCTGTGTGAATTATCTTCCTTTGTGAATAAAGATAATGAATTGAATTGTTTTACCCTTAAAACAACTTGGCCTTAAAAGATACGCTTTGGATTTCGATGAGACCGGGATCGGGTTTCCGTATACCGGATTTCCAGGTCTGGAGACCCGAATACCACATCGATCCAAATTAACGATAGGTCGTGAATCAAGTGAAGATGAAGATTCAGAGTGCAAGGGTTATTGTCGTTAACTCTGAGGGTGATTCCAAAACGAGTGTAACGAGATAATGCCTTCGGTTTCGTTCGAACCCGGAACGAACTTGTATGGACTGAATGCTTTCAGAACATCGTCAGGTGGACGATGAGCATTCTAAGTGTTGTGTTCTTTTCTAAGGTAATCGTGACCTCAAGCCTCACAAACCGGGAATGGCTAAAACAGGGGAGGTGCAGCAAGGTTAGTGGGTAGCACCCAAGTAGGACAAGGTTACCTCTGTCTTGATGTCCCTTTCTATTTTCGACTTAGTGGTGCGGTTGCTGATCCCAACCGTGAGGTATCTTGTGCGGGAATTATCCAGTAAGGGATATTCCGACCTTGTGTTGCAGGGGATTGGGAGTGATCCTCGGTACGGTGATCTAGGCCACGTACTGTGACGGGCGGTACCCCGGTAGCCCTGCCATTGTATGGAATCCAAAATCCAATAAGTGCCAACGGACTTGATTGTATAACCCACTTTGTGGCTAGTATGCTGGAATTTAATAATGTAACAATTTCAGCTATTTCATATTTATTTGAAAACCCTAGACCCTATTATAATACAATCGAATTTCCTATCAAATGTTTTGGTTAGCGTAAGGTAAAAACTTACCCATGTTTATGTGTAGGAAGTCTTACGTGATACCTTTTCTTTCAAAAGGTTTTGAAGTTAAGCAAGTTTAACCTGTTACTCACACCAGACCCATGTCTGACCCAAGTTGTTTATTTCTGTTTTATAAACTCTTGGGTACTCAAATTTTTACGAGTAGCCAAGGGATTCAGGTTAGCCTTGACGAATTGTGGAGGAGCAATGGAGCAGGAGGCTTCAGCGTTGTAGATATAGATAGTAGTTTCCGCTGTGTTGATCTTGTTTAGATCTTTGTTTTGTATTGAGTTGTAATAACTAGACAGATGTTTATAACTGTCTAGTATATGATGTGTAATCTGTGTAACTCTGATAGATGTATATGATACTATGTAATAGTTATATGATATATTATATTTTGTTCCGTTTCCGCTGTGAGTATTTGTGTTGTTTTCTTTCTCTTTCTCTTCTTTTCTATTTCTCACCCCTTTCTTTCTTATTAATGATTCGTCATTCTGTAGAATGAGTGGCGGGTTGTTACAACTTTCATGAATCTTTTGACGACGAATAGGAAGAGTCTACTCAAATCACCTTTACCTCCAGTGTTATCGTAGATGTACTTCCACTGCACAACATTGTTATAACCTTTCCAGTTTTTACCTATTCTCCTGATCCAAGTCTTCCAAAGAGCATTCAGATAATCGCACTCAATAAACAAATGCTCTACCGTCTCAGGAGAATGATGGCAGTAGACACAACCTACAGTAACAGGAACACCTTTGGTGAGAAGCTTAATCTTAGTATTGAGCGCCCTGTTCATCACTTTCCAATGAAGAAGATTGTCTGTCTGAACATTATCAGTGCTCCATATGCGTCGCCTCCATTTACATTTCTCTCCAAAAGGCCCAGACAGGAAAGAGTAAGTTTCCTTGATACTGAACCTGTTAACGTTTTACCCCACTGTACATAGCTGCTACTATCATTTGTAATATCACACTGAGCCGCCCCATTCCAAAGTTGTTGTATTCTAAAGCTGGAAGTCCTCGGGAGACGAATGGTATTGCCTTGGATGAAGCTCTGAACAGTCGCTTCCTGTCTCACACCAGATTGCACTAACTCAGCGTATGAAAGAACACGCCTTAAGATAACCCCACGTCCTATCCAGGGATCGTCCCAAAAACTGATGGCAGCACTATGGTTAAGTGGGTATCGAACAAGAGGTAGGATAGCTTCTTTAAGCTTGAAAATAGATCTCCATGTCCAACTGATCTTAGTAGGAGTAGCCATTTTCCAGAAGTTGCCACTGCGAAGAACATGAACAGTGGACCATTTAACCCATACGTTACTTTTGGCAGTAATGCAGTCGAAAATTAGTCGAGCCATAGCTGAACGATTCCAGTGTAGCATGTTGATAATTCCAAGGCCACCATTAGCAATAGGCCTTTCTAATTTCTTGTAACTAATAGGGGCTATATATCGTCCCAGAGTTTTGCCAGTCCAAATAAATCTCATGATAGCGGAACGAATCATGTTGATGAGTTTCTGAGGTAGTATGAACGTTCTAGCCCAATAGACTTGTATGGAGAATATAACTGACTTAGATAGAGTAATTCTTTCAGCTTGGCTCAACAATTTGCTTGACCAGGATTCGAGTCTAGAGATGATCTTTTCATATATGGGTAAACATTGGTTGACAGTAATTTTGGCGAAAGTAAGGGGAAGACCAAGATAAGAGATTGTGTTATTACTGAACTGTAAACCAGTGATAACCCTAATAGCATTGTTTTGGGTTGATGTGAGGCCAGAAGTTATCATTTCAGATTTGCGGAGATTGACAGATAGACCAGTTATTGCATGAAAGACATGAAGAACATCCATAATGGCGTGCATAGTAGAGTTGTCAGGAGAACAGAAAATAACAAGGTCATCAGCGAACATTAATGAAAAGATCTCCGGGTTAGTGCATCTTGGGTGGAGACTGATATGTCCAGAAGTCATTTTATTTTTAAACAGTTGCGTGAGAAGTTCCATGATGAGGATGAATATATATGGCGATATTGGGTCCCCCTGACGAATACCATGCCTACTTCCGAAGAAATCAACACTGGAGCCATTAACGTTGACCGAGAAACGAATAGAGGAGAGACACTCAACAATCCATGCAATGAATGAAGCAGGAAAATTCATACACTGCATAACTTTTACAATGGCTTCCCACCGAAGCATGTCGAAAGCCTTCATGATGTCCAATTTCAGCATAGCTTTAGGAGAAGAGTTCTTATTGTTATACCCATACAGCAGTTCATGAGCCAATAGGACATTATCTAAAATGTTACGACCTGGCAAAAATGCAGCTTGATTAGGCGATATAATGCTGTTCATAACAGATTTCAACCTAGTCGCAATAATTTTAGAGATACATTTGTAGATTGTATTACAGCACGAGATAGGCCTGAAGGAGGACACCGTGTTAGGATTGGGAACTTTGGGAATAAGAGCAATATTTGTGTTGTTAAAAGAAGGAATCAGTTTGGAATTTTTGAAAAAGTTCTTCACAGCACGCAGCACTTCATATTTGACAATGTCCCAACATACAAAATAGAAAGTAGCATTAAACCCATCCGGTCCTCCCGTTGATTTCCTATTAAGAGAAAACATAGCCAATTTGATCTCTTCGTCAGTCACAGCAAGTTGCAAGGAGGCATGTTCATTGTCAGACAGCTTGGGGAGGGATGAGGAAGCAATGAGGTTAACGTCAGGTTCGAAATTGTCGGAGTTGTTGAAAAGATTGGTGAAGTGATTAATGAAAGCCTCGTCCACACCCTGTTTAGTACTCTGAACATTACCTTCGTCATCCTGGATGGAAACTATATTTTCTCTGGAATGTTTGGCCCTTAAGTTAGCATGGAAGAAAGCACTGTTCCTGTCGCCGTCATTTCTCCATTTAAGTCTCGCTTTTTGATTCATCATAGAAATCTCATTGGACAGAGCAGCGTGATACTGAGTTGATATGTACGTCTCCATTGCACTGATAGAAATATTGAGGGGATCATCATGGAAAGTAATTTGAATTTCTTCCAGTTTATTCCTCCAGTACGAACTTTGTTTACTTCCTTCTCCAAATCTGTTTCTGGACCATTGCTTGAGAGCCAGCTTGGTAAAATAATTAATTAAAATGGTAAATTAGATTCAAACATCATTAATTAAAACAATTTAACTAAATTTAGATCATCATTCATTAAAATAATTAATTAAACTCAAATATCATTATTTAAAATGATTAATTATTTTTAAACATCATTAATTAAATTGATTTATTAAACTCAAATATCATTATTAATTAAAATGATTTATTAAACTCAAATATCATTACTTAAAATGGATAATTCATTTAAATATCACTAATCAAAACGATTAATTAAATTTAAACATCTTTAGTTAAAATGATTTAATAACTACATCATTACTTAAAATGATTACTTAAATTCAAATATCATTAACTAGATGGATTAATTTAAATTCAAACACCATTAGTTAAAATGATTTGAAAATTTTCAAATGTCATTAATTAAAATGATTAATTAATTTAAATATCATAAATTAAAATGATTAATGAATTTAAATATCTATTTTATGAAAATACAAGCTCAAGATAACACATACGAAGGGTTTAGGAGATGATATTCAATAATTTATGTTGTAGCGAAAATTGCTATAATGACACTTAAACAATTTAAATAGAATATCATGATTAATTACAACTAAATATCAATATAAGCAGCATAAGGAAATAAATAACAATTATTGACGAGAAACCCCTTAGGGTCTCTCTACAAATATTCCCTGCAGTACAATGGTTATAGACAATTTATAATCATATGGGTTCACAGCAATCAAGTTAATATGTCATCCATTTTCCAAAAAGGAATTTCAACCAAACAATCAATCACACAACAATTTAACTAACATCCAAGCAATCAACAATAGTCAAAAACATCATAGATGTTATATAGTAAATTTGAAGGTGAGTAAACTCACAGAAGTTTTAGTTATTGCCGAAGCGTTCTAGTTTGAAAGGGCGTTCGATTTTAGCTTGAAATTCTATAAGCTCCAATCTCCTTCAATCCAAATCCATAAGGTAGCTAATGACAATATGGGTACAATGCAACTCACCGCGTTCAAATCCGACCTCATATGAACACGTAATTCGTTTTATAAGATTTTGATTAAATTAAATATCCCTAATTACTTAATTAAACGTTAATTACATCATTATTTACTAATCAATATGCTCGAACAACCTAGGCCGCTCGAATTCAAACTACGACACCAAATTTCACAGGACCGCCGCCACCGCCATGCCTTGATCGCTGCCGCAACATCATAGTCGAACACCCTCGCCAAGACCTACCTACCAACGTCAGCCACACCACTTAACTATGCCTAAATCTCCTCGCTGAATCAAAAACGCCAGCCACGATCAACACGACTTCGCCGCCACCTCACGCTACTCCAAGGTCATCCAATCGGTCGACGTGCTCCTCTCCTCCTCACGCACCTTTTCCTAGTTGAGGGCATCACCAGAAAATGCCTCAAGAGGCTCCGATAATCTGTGTCCATTGGATTTGCTAGGGTTAGGGGAAAAAAGAACATCCGCTAGGGTTTCAAGAATCTGGTTTGCAAATGAATGGGTCTAAGGGTCCTTATATAGATTTTCTAACCGACATTATTCACGTTGGAAAATTGACGAACTCAAATCAAGGCGTGCTCACTGGCGTTCCTAGCTAAATACCCCTATTTCGAACTCAATGGAACTATTTTTGGGACCTGATTTCATCATATACAGAAGTTAACTTTTTAAGTCAAATTATATTATATATTAATTCTTAAAATTTAGCCGCTATGCGTTTTGAGCTTGCACGATCAAACGGTTCGTCTGATCGACATGAAACTCGTTGGCATACAACGCCTTATTATTCCAGTCCCGATGGCACTAGTTTCGTCAAAATCCAAGATAGTGCCCCAGAATAATAATTTCACCTATTTAATTTTTTTTTATATTTTCGATCCAATTATCGATATTTATCCTATCAATTTAATTTTTGCAATTAAATTTACAACTTGAAATCACCAATATTATTTACTAATTAAAAGGAGTTAAATAAAATTATTAAATCCAATTAAATTAATATTTAATTCACAAATTTAAATATTTAATTAATCCGTATACTTGAATATAAGTTAATAAATTTCAAAAATCCAATTATTTAAATATTTTAAAATTAATTAAATATTAAAATTTAATGATCAAAATTCTGGTTTGTTACACCATCCCCTTTAAACCTTCTCTCTTTGATTTCTCTCTCCATAGTCGATGAATCAACGAACGAATTTCGCCAAAATGCTCCACTACGCGATTTGTCCGCCTCAAACATGAAGAAATCAAACTCGGCAATCAATCATGGATCGCAACCAGATGGGAGGCTCTCGACCAGGCTTGAATGCCTTTTGATGTGGTCATCCAGATCTTACAAGCTTAGGTGGAGAGAAGCTATTCGCCAAGAGAAATCCAACGGTGATCTCCATTTCGTCTATCGTCGACCATAGCTCCGGTCATCTCAAACCCTAGATCGGCCATGAATGATGGATCTTGGCCAATCACAATCGATCAAAATTCCACCATGGGCATCGCGAAGCTCTCATCGATAAAAGCTCATCGGATCTGGTTTCGTGATTTTTAGTGGAGCGGATCTCACAATTTTAATTTTTGAATGGCAAGAAAGGGGATGCGGCCATGATTATTTGTTCCAGGAATGGAATAGTGAAAAGTGAAATGGGATTAGAGAGGGAAAGAGTTTAAATGGTATTTATAATAAAATTTTATTTCATTTATTTATTTACCCAATAAATGGTCGTACATTTCGAGTCTGTGCGATCACACGACGTGTCCAATCGCAACGAAATTCGTCTACGTACATCATCTCATTTTTCTAGATCCAATGGTATAAATCTTGTCGCTATCTGAGATTGCACTCCAAGATGCTAATTTCGTGCATTTCGAGATCGTTTCGGCCATCGGATCATCCGATCTCCAAATATAGTGATCCTTATACTCATTTTAATTCGCAACGTTAATCCGAACTCAACGGAAGTGGTCTCGAGTCTCGATTTGGCCATATGCAAAAAATCATATTTTGGGCCATCATTTGATTAATAATTAAAAATTTAAATTAATTATTTAAATATTTGATTGTTAAAATATGGATCGTTACATTCTTCCCTCCTAAAAAGATTTCATCCTCAAAATCACAAAACAAGGAGAACGTCTTCTCACCCATAGGCCACCAAAAGCTCCTCAGATTCCAAAAAAATTCAACAGCACTTCCTTTGCGGTTCTAGGTCTGGGAAAAATCCCAATACAACAAAGATATATGTAAATCATATATTTAAATATACTAGATCATATATAGCAATCATCTCAAATAAGTATGCTATATCAAGCCATAACTATATTGCATGCCTAACAACCATATAAGCATAGGCTATCATATCAAATGCTAACAATCCACACCAAACATGCATACATGAGATCTATCATCAAAAGGTAACGTCCATGCCTATCCTACCATGCAGGATACTAAACTATATAGTATAAAACATCGAATATGATATCCAATATGAAAGCCGATGATAAAATGAAATCTCATCATCTGAAGAGCTCCGGATAAGTGGTCCTCCTGCTCTTCTCGGTCTATCGTATACAATCGCCTTCGCTTTCACTCCACTGAACCTCTACTACTCTACTGCCCTCCTCGTAACTAGTTATGTATCACGTCTATCAGTACAAATAGGCCTACAAGGTCTTGAAATTACTTGTTCAGTCTCAATGTCATATAATTGATTCTGTTCCAAATATCCGAACACCTCTTGTAAGTTTCCCAAAACCTACTATCGAACAAATGGTTTCATCCCGTTACAATGCTCTTGGGACACAATGGAATCACATTATCCATCCCTCTATATATAACTCGACAAATACGGATGCCGTTCTACTGGACTTAAAGAACACAAATCTAGCATTCTTTGTCAATCAATCGACTGTGACTCTAATGCTATCACACAATCTCAGACATTGGAAATCCATCGATGCAGTCTATAAATTTATGTTACCGCTACTCAAGAAAAAACAATCTCTCATCCCTATGGAACCAATAGTCTCGGTCGGGTCCTACCTGCATCACCTCTATAAACGCACTCGTTCTTCTAATTTAGTCATGTTCTCCACTAGTCTAGCCTAACGCCTCTAACTAGTACCAATCTGCTAAATCAAAGTAGGTCCAATGGTCAAACTAGCCATCACCTTTTGCTATAGCTCATTGAGTTCCAAAGTCATATCCAGTGATAAACTCGAGCAATGCCCACTCTAGGAATATTGCTCCCAAACTAGTATGTCTTATACTCAAAGCATCAACAACTACATTTCCCTTTCGGACGTGTAGGAAATGTCAAATCTATAGGAGGCTAAGAACTCTAACCATTGCTACTGGCAAAAGTCAAAATCCTTATTGGATAAGAGATACTCCAATGATATGGAATTACTGAACAACTGAATCTCTCTCCTAATAGACGGTGCCTCCAAATCCCTAAATCAAACTTTATCGCCTTCAACTCCAAATCAACAGTCGGACACTTCCTCTCATGCGGTTTTAGTTGTTGACAAACATGTGACAACCTTACCTTTTGGTGTCATTACCGCACCTAGTTAAGTACCACAGGCATGTGCGTACTATCGCCTCCTCATTCCCGCTCGGAATGACTAACATTGGTGCACTCGTCAACCTATTAGCCGAACTCACTAACGCGTGTCCGCACCTTACGTCTAAAATAAATATATGATCCTCTCCCATCATTGGCAAACGGTGCTACTACCTGGGGTCTGGTCAAATCCTAGACCGCCGTAACTACAAGATCCACAACGATGTCCTAATTTGAAACAACGTGACCCAAGCATCTCACTTCCCTCCTTCAAAAGTGATACTCCAAAATTTCATCATCAATCGGTGTCTTCTCAACAACCTATCATACAACCATCAATCGTGCCTTGTGCTCTTCTTTCATCCATGAGTAGATGAAAATATCATCCATGAGCACAAGCGCAACTCACTCAAGTGACCTCTCGAAACACAGTCCATGAGTTCAACCAGGCATGCCGACACATCAGTTAGCCCGAATAGCATAACTAACCAATCAAAAATAAAAATAGCAATGAAATGCTATAATCGACACTCTCTCTCTCTCTCTAAATACTCTCAGTTGGTGAAAACCCCATTGCAAGGTCTAACTAAGAGAACATCCTCGTGTTATAGAGCTGATCGATCAAGCCATTAACAATAGGAATGGATACTTATTCGTCATCTCATTCAGCTCGTGACAATCAATGGACAACCCCAAAGAGCCATCCAACCTAGTGGCGAACACTATAGGTGCATCTTACCCATATATGCTCCTACGAATGAACCATTACCTCAATAGGTCATCCACTCGCACCTTTACTTTCCTATGCTCTTTAGGCATCATATGCCTTAAAGGCATAACTACTGCTCTATCTCCTCTAACCAGATCAATATGGAATTCAATCCTTATATAGTGGTAATCTGTTCACCTTATCAAATATGTCTGAACACTCTCTAGCTACATGCATAGATGACAACTCATCATGTGGAATATCGAGCGAATATAGAAAGCTAATCATAACCCCATCCTTTGTAGGTAGCCAATCACTGCTATTCGCTCAACCCAATTGTCACCAATGGCCTCTCACTGTTTACCACTATTTCGAACCCCATTTAGCCAGTCCATTCCCAAACTATACTATCGAACCCAATCAAAACCCAAAACAAACAAACATCCATGACTCAATAAGACAAGGTCTCAAAAAACCATGTATAGGCTGGCTGAACCCCTAACTAGGTCCATCATAAACAAAGGTCAATTAACCTTCTCGAGCCTCAATCCCAATATCTCCATCAAATCTAGATATGAAGGGATATGAAACCTCAACGTCATATAAACCACGTATGGAATCACCATATTTGGAAAGCATACCTAAAACGATAATGTCATTTCCCTTCTCTCTCGTCGATGGAGCACTTGACGAAATCAGAACGGTAATCAATGCACATGCTTCCACGGTTTATACCTAATCGGTTGGTTCGGGATAACCTTTCTACATGGGCACATGCTCTCTCATCAAAATGCCTTCTCGATCATCTTCTCGAAGCCCTCATCAATATGACTGATCAACTACATTCAAAGACGATCATCATTCAACCAAATGTTAAACTTTCCATTCTTTCCGTGCGGGGTATCAACGGAAAATAGACTGCAACGACCCATAATTTTATCACTTTGAATTGGAATATTTATTTTAATATTAAAATACTTGTTTTTCAATAATAAGTAATTCATTTTAATTATTATATAATGATAATAAGTGATTTATATTGGTTTTATAAATATATAAACTTTTTTTATAAAGATATACAAACTCAGTTGCATTTTGGCGAATCAACGTCGTATTTTTATAAATGGATTCTAATATTATTTAAAAAAAATTATAACTTAAATATTTTTTTTTAATTATTTAAAGATTATAAGAAATTTATTTTCAAGTTTTGTTTACCTAAATAAATAGTTTGATTAAAAAATGAAAATATGACTGGAATTCGGATTCCGTATTGTCAATGATTTAACAAGTTGTGACTGAAAGTTGTAATGTTGTTAGTTGAAATATGACATATATACATACATGTACATGCATACACATCTACACATACAAATATACATTTACATTTTGCATATAAAACAAAAATGGTTTACGTCTGAAAAAGCAAACTTACACATCACCTTACAAGGCACATGGATGACACATGGAGAGGGAGTGGGCTAAGCACATGGTTGTATAAGTGATATTTATGAAAATTTTCCTATAAATAGCCAAGCACCCCTTTCATAATTTACACACATCTTCTTCTCTTCTTTTCTTCTTTTCTTTTAATGGCTTTAGGCTGTTAGTTTTGGAGAGTGAGGGGGCTTAGGCCATGGGTTTGTAGAGGAAGGAGGAGGGGTAGGCACAAGCTATGGTGATGGTGGAGGAGGGAAGCCGTGAGCTTAAGGAAGGGAGGTGATCGTGGCCGTGTGGTTTAGAAGAGAGAATTAACTGTTTAGGTGATGTTTAGATGAAGTAGAGGATGTTAGAGAAGTGTTGTTATAATTGAATGTTGGTAGGAAGAGATTTGGTTTGGAGATTCTGAGTTAATCTCACTTTGAATCACTTATTTATATTACTTATTAATCACTTGATATTGCCTGCTATTAGTGATAATAATAGACATTAAATACTTAAAGTTTTACCCTTGATCATTTGCCGAAATGATTGATTATAGGGTTGTTTAATATGTTTGGATGATGATTGGTTGATTATATAAAAGTTCGGTTGTGATAGATATGATTATTATGATTTATAAGTTGAAAATCATATATGATGGGAAATGATAGCTATGTGAATTAACAATACATATCCTGTGAAAAATTATTCACATTATACCCAAAAATAATATGTATACAACATATGTTAGGCCTCTTTGCTTTTGAAACCAAAAGAAATATCATTTTATAATATTGGAATTTACTTCGGAAAAGTAAAGAAATGAGAAAGTGGAGTTTTGAAATAGATTTGGAATTTGTTTTAAAAGGAAAGGAAATGGAAAAGTGGAGTTTTGAAATTATTTGGAAAATAAAATCTATGGTTTCATTTATTGAAAAAATATTTGTTTTAAAAGGTGGAAAAAGATATAGAAATATCGTATGGTTTAAAATGAAGGATTTTGAATTAAAAATGTTGGAAAAATAAATATTATCATAATATAATATTATAATAGGTGAAAAGAAGTAAAATAGATTTTTAATAAGTAAAATGGTAAAATATTGTTTTAAATTGGTTAATAATAGTTTATTATGTTATTAAAATGATTTAAAAGTGAAAATTTTCTTTTCTTTTTCCTGGCAGAGCTAGCCGTTCTTTGTCCTATTACCATACTTTCTGCCAACTCCCCTACCTCGCCTGTACCTTTGCCCATTCCTTCTTCTGCCACCCCCATCCTGATCCCACCTGCCCCTGACCCTCTGCCTCCGGTTGCTTTACCTTTTCCTCTGCCTATCCCCCCTTTCCTCCGGCTCCTCTTCTTCTCTACCGAAATGGAACTCCCTGTTCAAATCCAAGCCTAGGAATGCAGGCTCCTTCATTTCCTCTCTTCTGCCTGTGAAGCTTGATGGCGATGTCCTTGTTCCATCTCCAGAAGTCATCCAAGCTGGTAATGATGTTTGGGGTGAGCACCTTGGTGGGTTTTTCCTTAACAAACCATTATCATATACGACTGTAATTTTGCATTTGAAGAGAGTATGGAAGCTCGAAGGATCTATCTCTATCAAATCTGATGGCAACTTGTTCCTATTCAATCTATCTTCCGCGGAAGGTAGAAGGAATATCATAGAGTCTGATCCTTTAATAATCAGGAACAAGCTTTTCATTGTGAAACCATGGGATCCAATGTTAGGTAATAGCTACAACATAATAAAAGCAGTCCTAGTTTGGCTTAGGCTGACAAACATCCCTTTGTTTGCTTGGTCGCACATTGGTATAAATTGGCTAGCATCCAGAATTGGAAGACTGTTGTGCTTAGATGAATCAACAGAGAAGATGCAACGGATAGGCTATGCTAAATGTATGGTGGAAGTCTCACCTGATTAGGAGTTGTTGGATGAGTTCCCTGTCAGAATGCTTGATTACAGTGTTCAATACGTAAGAGTAAGCTACCTGTGGAAACCATCTATATGTACAAGCTGCAAAGTGTTTGGTCATAATAACAATAACTGTTTGAGAGGGAAAAAAGAGGAAGTAATCACTGAAAAAGACATGAGAACTGTCAATAGTGACATAGGGAAAGCATCAACTGTAAAAGACAACCAGGGGACCGTGGTTAGCCAGAAGCGTAGTTGGCAAAAGGTGAAGAATTATAAAGCTAAAGAAAACAAAGTTGTTCAGCATGCTGCTAATACAAAATCAAGTGTTTTGAAGAAAGTTGATAACATACACACAAGCTGTCACAAGGAAAATACCTGAAACTATTATGACTGAGGTGGAGACAAGTAATATGTATTCAATTCTGAACGAGCAAAAGGAAGATGTAAATGCTGTTGAGGATGGGAATCCAAGTCAGTTTTGTGTTGAAGAGGGTGAAATTATTGTATGTGATGAAGATCAGGAGGCATGTGGTTATGAGGTTTCTAATGCATGTCAAAATGAAAAAATGAATAATGGGATGGTGCCTTGCTTCAATAATCCAAACATATATAACCAGGATACTTCTGATTTTGAAATAGTTAGTGAGATGGACGGTGAAGAAAATCAGGATATGTATAAAGATTTTGAAGGGAAAGTTGATGATAGTAGTATAAATGTTAGTAGTTTAAATGATAGTGCCTTGAAGGAAGTGGTTGAAGGGGAAGTTAATGATAGTAGTATAAATGCAACCCATATTGGCAATTTCATATTGGAAACAAATCAATCCAACAGTGAAAAACAACATGCAAAAGAGAATGTTGCTGCATGTATAACCATGCATGCGGTTAACACAACTGATCAAAGCAATATAGGAAAGCTAGTGTAATCTCAATCAACTAATAATGTGCACGTGCACATGTCACCTATACATGGTTCTCCAGCTGCTCTTTTTTCTTCTCCAACAATTCCCTCCATGCCACTACCTCAATCCAATCTATCCACCTTTTCTCCTCCAACTGACTTGTCCCCTCCCAGATCCGTTCCAACCTACCCCTCTCCCTCCTCGATCCAAAATCCTCCAAATGAAGTTATGTCCCAATCTTCTGATACAGTCATACCCTCTCCTTATGTTTTTCATGGTAGCCTTCCTGGTTGGTCCACAAAACATAAAGGAACTGCAACCACTTTGCCTGACACTCTCACTGGCTCTGTTGTCAGTGTTCCTCCACCCCCTTCCACCAAACTCTAGTGTCCTCACCTTGGTTTTTGAACGGCTATCAAAAGGTTCTCCTTCCACTAGGAGCAAGAAAGGAACTCTTCACACCTCCCTATAAGATTAATGATTACAGAACATATAGCAGCCTGGAATATTAGAGGGGCAAATAGCACAGCAAAAATGGATTATGTTAAACAAATTATTCAAACCCACAACCTTGGGCTGTTAGCAATACTTGAAACAGACTGAACCATTCTCTTACTCTCTCTGCTAGAAAATACATCAATAATGCATGACAACTACATCACAATCTCCATGAAGCCCCATACGGAAGAATCATGGTTATTTTCAACCCTTTACTGTATTCCCTTAACCCAATCATTGCATCCCCTCAATTCATCCACTTTCAAGCCTCCTTCATCCCTGAAACTCTTTCCTTCTATCTTACCATTGTTTATGCATCTAACTCCTCTTCAACAAGAGAGTACCTCTTTCAACTAATTCCTGCATTCAGACAAGACACTCACCCTTGGCTTGTCCTAGGTGCTTTTAATTGATGTTTGAACCTAGATGACAAGCAAGGTGGTTTGCCACTGACCTCAAGAGACATACAACCTTTAAACATTGACATTGATGATTCTGATTTAATACCAATCAATAAAACTAGAACCAAGTTTCCCTGTTACAACAGGAGTAGGTCAGGGTCTAGAACCATGACAACTACTGACCACTCCTTCTATAACCTCAAATTGATGCGCACGTAAATGTGCATATATATACATCCATATTTTATCTCTTTTTATTTAAATAAATATCATATTTGGGCATTTTAACATGTTTAAAACCAAAATTCAATTGTTTTCAAATCATCATATATTCATCTTCATTCAGGGGCAAAATGGTCATTTTTGTGCATGTGTCAATTTGAGAATTTTTACTTGGACATTTTTTATGTTTTTTATAGGAAATTTTAATGCATATGGAAGAGGGATTCATAAAGATGTATGCATGCACAAATGAATACAAAGGAAAGAAGAATGAAATAATTCAAGTCCAAGATCATGGAGGACCACACTCACTTGCCTAAATCTACAATTAGAAGCTAATGGACAACTAAGTGGAGGTTAAAGCTTCATGCACTTTTAATGATGGATTAATTAGTGGCTAATGGTTACTTGGCGGCCACACTTCCTAAAGGGCATTTTACGAAGCTCCCTAAAAATTGAATTAGGGTTTTATGCGTGTATAAATAGCCCTCTAATGTTCATGAGAATATCTTCTACTCTCTCATATATTTGCTTAGGAAATTAGCAAGTTGTAAACAAAAATCAAAGTGAAATAAAAATGGCTTCCAAGCCTCTTTCTCCTCTCTTATCTACACGCTTTTCTTTGTTTTATTGTTAATGTTTATTTATATGCTCTCTTTCTTTTTATGTTCATAGCTTAGATTTACATTCATGCAATTAGTTTGATGTTATTTCATGCAAGTAGTTAATCTCATTTCCTTTGTTTAATTTCTACTTCTCTTTGCTTTCCAATGTTGAAACTTACATGTGTTGATTTGATAACACAATTGAGTAGCTAAACCCCTTCAATTTAGGGGTAATGAAGCTCTCAAATATTATGTAATCTCAACATTTTTATGATTTATGATCTCTTTAGCTCATGCTTCATGAAAGTGAATTTTGATGTAAGTTTGTACAAGTGGGTTTGATAGCTTATATTGCTTATGCAAACGAGTTATTCTTATTCAACATAAACACAATTTACATCATCATTTGCTAATTAATTTTTGATTTTGAAATGAAAGTAAAAATGAAATTTGATGATCTATATTACTAGTTACAATAGTAAATAGATCATACTTAAAATAACTTTTGCTTTGGCTTCATTTTCATGAGAATTGATAAGTGGTTTATTTGTTGTATTATAGTTTGATGGTTTGAGTTATGTTAATTAATAACATAAACAAACCATACTTATGATAAATACAACAATTATTTCACTTAAAATGTAGAAATCATAAATTATTTGTTTGTTGATTTACAAAAACATGAGAGTGTGGATTTGCCTCTAAATTGTTCTCTAGTCTAATAGTTTTAAAATCATATTTCAATTCTAGCTTTAGCTTCTTTTTTTGTAGTTAACAATATCCTCTCACTTTGGTCTAATTTGATTAAATTGAAAATTTTAAAATCTTAAAAATTCCCTACGGATCGACCCGTACTCGCCACGTACTAAAATTGTACGTCGTGCGCTTGCGGTTAAAATTAATTCAAAATTTATCGACGATTTTCCAATCCTTATCGATGATTTTCTAATCCGATAGAAAATTCGTCGTTAAACAAGTTTTTGGCGCCATTGCCGGGGAATTGTCTTTGATTTTATTTTCTATTCTTCGAATTATTTTCGTTTAATTTTTGTGTGTTTTTAATTTTGTGTGTTTGTGTTATGTTGTGTGTTTGAGTTATTTTTGTTTCCATTTTGTTTGTGTTTGTGTTTTCTTTTGCATTTAAATTGCATATTCTATTTTATTTTTTTAAAACACACATCACAATTTCAAAACAAAAACAAAAATATTTTATTTTTTTTCCAATTTGCATTTCATTTTATTTACAGTTTACATCTTACAATTTAGCTTGCCTTTTATTTCATCTTTCTGTTAACTGTGCATATCTCACTGTGCATTCTGTGCACATTTCTTCATACTATTGCATCACTACTGTTGCCTCCATCCAATTACAACAACTCCAAACCACAGCCAAAACTGCACACATCCAACACCATATAAAATTCATGCACTCTCCTTCATAATATACACTAGTTCAAACACGGTCAGCAGCATACACAATTCATCTAAACCACTACACCCCTTGCATCATACAACATCATACAAGCAACAATATGCCTGACTTCTTTTCACCAGTCACCACCCAATCCACATAACCACCATCCAAACTTCAGACCACACTACTACAACTCAGACCAGATCTCCTACTCAACATCCCACCTACAACTACAAACTCAACATCTACAGACTTCAATAACGGCATTCACTACCCTTCCCACTTGCCTGTCAACGGCAATACAAACAGTCTCCATCTTGTAACCTACCATCATCAACAATTCACCATAGTGCATTTTATTGCACTCAACAACCACAGCCTCATTAAAACTGTCACTACTCCACAATAACCGTTTGAAATAAGCAACTTCAAACTTCCACAATAACACTTCATTCACCATCTTCTTTTTCCCCCTGCTCCTCACCCCTGACCACAACATTTCATACAAATAGTCACCACAACACCCTTGTCTGATCAACTCCTACTGCTCCAAACTGCATACAACCACTATCTCAAACAAACCACTGTTTCATTACCCTTGACCATCCACCATCACCTGATACATCAACATCACTCAAACATCCCCACTTACCACTGCACTCCTCTGCCAACCCTCTACAAAAACTGCCACACCATCTCCAATAGTCATCCTCTTGCATCACAAAACTACACCCACCTTGCTTCATCATAGTGCACGAGACAGTGCACAAAACTGCTGCACCATCCCACTGCATCATTTCTCCATAAGCTACAGCAACTCAAAACAGTCGGTACTTCACTGCTGAAACATTCCAACCCTCCTCACTGATCATCACCCATACAACCATCCCTTTAGCTACTCCAGTACAAAACTACCGCCTGTAGACCCCCATAGACCAACATTACAGACCTCTGAACCACCTCGCTTTGACCACAATTACCAGCCCTTTCAAACTTCATCAAACCAAAACCACCACTTCAACTGTCCACCAGCCAGCTAAATCTAAATTTCGGCCTTCCTCTCGCCTATTTTCTCAGCTGCTTCACATAAAATAGCAACTGCACACTACATACCATTCAAACCCCTGACCACAACACTTCAACCTGCAAACCATTCACCGTCACCTTCCAACCTTACTGCTGCATCACCAATATCCACTCCAACAATCCTTTGCGACTATCACTAATTGCCTAACCATCCTCTTCCTCAATCACCATTCACTTTCGTCACACTGGAACAGCAGACAATCACCACGAACGCGGCCTAACTTCGAAACCCCAAACCATTCAATCGACCACGAAATCTCCTACAACCACAAACCAGAAAACGCCCTCATCAACTACCAATTGCCGAGCTATGCCATCTTGTTCAATCCCTCAAACCAAATCACCAAACACAATTCGAATCAACATTCGAACCACCACAATCCCCTCGCAAGCACAACCTACCTTCTAATCTTACGCCGACAACTTCATCTCCATCTCACTCGCGACCATCAGACTGTCCACCCACGAACATCCCATTTAATCCACAATTACTTGTATTGCGTGGTGAGAGCGTGATTTTGATTTCGAATTGAAATTCAATTTTGTGAATTGGAATTGAGACAGAATTTTATAAATTGAGTGCGAATTATATGAATAGGAAGCTGTTGATTTTCGTATAAAAAAGAGAAAGTAAGGTGTGGGTTTTGGGTCTTAATGGGTCGGGTTGGCTTGAAGGCCTGAGTGAATAAAATTTTCTTTTCTTTCTTTTAGTTTGTTTCCCTTAGTTTTGATTTGTTTAGTTTCATTATTTAAAAAAATCCTTTGCTTTTGAATTGCTTGAGTTTTTGAATAGTCTTATTCATTTAAAAAAAGGGTTTTCTTTGTTTCATTTGTTTTGTTTTGTTTCATTTGATTTTAATTGTTTTTATACTCCATTTTTTTCAGACTTCCTTCTCTTTAGAAAAAAAAACATTCTCTTTTGTTTACTTTTAGTTTTCCTTTGTTTGGTTTTTCCTTACTTGCTTAGTTTTCTTCCTTGAAAAAAAACTTGTGTATATTGTTTTTCGTTTCAGGTTGCCAAAGCAGAATATCAAGCAGAAGAAGTGCTTGCTAAAAATAATTGCTTGCCTGCTTGCTCTATAAAAAATCGCCGCTTAAAAAAAATTGCTAATAATTCTGCACGCTCTGGTATCGTGCCCCTTTTCCTTGTTTTTATTTTAATTGCATTATTGGTTGCTTGCATTTGCATTTATAAAAAAAATTCAAAATCCAAAAACAAAAACAAACTTCATTTTAGTTGCATTGTAAATTCACGTTTAATTTTTGTTTTGCATTCATCTCATCTTATTTTATTTTCTAAGGGCAATACCCCAATTCACATAAGGTGAGGGATTTCATCACCCTTTCCTTAGCCCACAAACGCATTTCATCGTAGAATTTGACTAATAATAATGGTTAGACATTCGACTTAAGGGTGTCGCGAGCTCACTTAGGGCTTAATTGTATCTTCACAATTGTTTTCTTTGAACAATTTTATTTCTTGGTGTCTAGGCTACGACAGAGCAATAACCATTTATAAATATTACGGTGATTCATAAATATTATAGTGGTTGTTCCTCTGAAGGTACTTAAACCTTCGGTTGCATTGCTACGGTGATTCGTGGTGCACCGATAACCCCGGCCCGTTACCTGGCTGAGAAATATTCTTGTTGATTTAAGACTAAGCGTGATTATACAATTTTGGGTTAGGAGCTACTAAGGATAGAAAATTGCAATTAAGTCCTTTGCGTTCATTTATTTGCATTAGTTCATGCATATTTAAAAAAAATCCAAAAAAAAAATTTGCAAATTTTACTTAACTTAGTTTAATTCCAAAAAAAAATTCCTTTTTTCCTTTCCTTTGAAAATTTTCAATTAAAAAAAATCTTTTCAAAAAGGAAAAAAAATTAAAAATTCAAAAAAATAAATTTTCATTTTCTAAAAAAAATCCATTTGGTAAATATTTGAAAATTCAAAAACAAAAAAACATATAAAAATTTGAAAAGCCAAAAAAAAAATCAAACTTCTCTTGTGAAAATAAATTTCATTTGGTAAATAGTTTTCTTCCTTAAACAAACAACAAAAACAATTTTTCACTTCGTTTTTCCAATCTTCTTTCATTCTCTAAACTCGATTCTAACTTCTTTCTCTTCTCGACTTTCACTTGTGCATGAGTGCTTGGACTCGTGACACAACAACAAATCGTTAGACTCGCGACTCAACCACTAATCATTTAACTCGAACAGACGATCCTCCTGAAATGGCGAACGAGAATGCCCCTCGAACTCTTGTGGATAGAATCTTTCCCGATAGAGTTTCTATTCCATCTTGCATCACGTTACCTGCCCCTACGGGTAACCATTTCGAAATTCACTCGAACTATATTGCCACGCTTCCGAAATTTGGCAATTTTGAACACGATGATCCATACATCTTTTTGACGAAATTCGAAAAAGTTTGCGCAACCATTAAACTCCAACAACTTTCCGATGACGGAATCAAACTTCGGTTAATCCCATTCGCTCTTACGGATTACGCTGAAAAATGGTTGTACAGCTTACCACCAAACTCGATTAAAACGTGGGAAGAATTCGTAAAGGCTTTCTTAAAAAAGTTCTACCCCTTGGGAAAAACGAGTAGAATCCGAAACGAAATTGTAAACTTTCATCAATTCAAGGGAGAACCATTCGGAAAATATTTTGAAAGATTCAAAGAGCTTTTGATAAAATGTCCACACCATAACTTTGAAAAATGGACGATTTGCCTAATCTTATACGATGGACTCGAAAATAGCTCACGAACCATGCTCGAATCAATGTGCCAAGACAACTTTCTTGCCCAACATCACGACGATGCTTGGAAATTTCTTGAAAATCTCGCCGAAAAATCATCCCAACGGGAATGTTCGAATGAAAAATCAATTTACTTATGATCGAGTGCACACTCGATAGGATCTTCTTTTGCTTTGGAAGCTAAGATCGACGCAATGATTAAAAAATTCGATAACGTTTTCTCATCGAATCAAATGAATCAAGTTTCCCAACCAATGTGTTATAAATGTAACGATCCTAATCATATAGCCGATCGGTGTCCTAATTCTGTCGAACAAATCAATGCTTTCAATAAATGCAAAAACGACCCGTTTTCTCCAACCTACAATCCTGGTTGGAGAAACCATCCGAATTTTTCTTGGAACCAAAACAATCCCAACATGGTTCGTCCTAATTTTCAAGCATTCCCGAATAATGCTTCGAATCCTCCCCTTTCAGCCTAACAATTTTCAACCAAACTTTACGGGTCCGTCTCATAATCAACCACAACAATCAAATTTTCAACCAAATTATGCTCATTCTCCCCAAGACGATAAACGTTTAACTTCGCTTGAGAAAACTCTTGAAACGTTGGCTAAAGCAACCACTCAAAGCCTTCAATCAAACAACAATTTGCAAAATTTATTGACCTCATATATGCAAAACACAAACCAATCGATTGCAAAACTTGAAATACAAATGAGTCAATTAGCCACGTCTGTAAGTGAACACGAACGAGGAACATTCCCAAGCCAGCCCCTTCCAAATCCCAGAAATCAAAACGCAAATTCAAATCAAGCCCATGTTGTTCAAGATAGCAATGTCACCCAATTGAATGCTATCACAACCTTACGTTCCGGTAAACAAATCGATAACCAAGTTGTTAACCCAAACGATTTACCGGAAATCTCTCTCGACGCTTCAAACGAATCGGAACCGAATTTGGAACCAAACGTTGAATCGAATGCCAATCAAAATTCTTCATCTACTCGAGTAGACCCGCTTATCGAGTATCGTGTTCCATTTCCACATCGTCTCCGACCCAAGAAACACTCAGACCAAATGGAAAAGATGTTGGAAATTTTTAAACAAGTCAACGTTAACATTCCGCTTCTTGACATCGTTCAGCAAGTCCCCACTTACGCGAAATTTCTTAAGGACTTGTGCACCCAAAAGAGACACACTCAAGTGCCCAAAAAAGTCTTCTTAGCCGCAAGTTTAAGCGAAGTCTTGTCCAAATCCATGCCCGTCAAATACAAAGATCCTGGCCGCCCTACGATTTCGTGTACAATTGGTGACAAGACGATTAACAAATGCTTGATAGACTTAGGCGCGAGTGTCAATTTGATTCCATATTCCATGTACGAACAATTAGGCTTAGGTGAGCTCAAACCCACAAAAGTTACGCTTCAATTTGCCGATTGTTCCATTAAGAAGCCCGTGGGAGAAATCGAGGACGTGCTCATTCGAGTAGGGCAATTCATATTCCCCGTTGATTTTATCGTTCTCGAAACACAACCCGTGACAAATCCTGCGAGTCAAATTCCATTGATTTTAGGTCGACCATTCTTAGCCACCTCAAATGCCTTAATCAATTGTCGTAACGGTTCGATGAAAATATCTTTTGGAAACATGACTTTGGATCTCAACATTTTCAATCTTGAAAACCAATCGAATGAACCTCGTGACCAAACGTTGGAAGTTAGTGCCATTCACGAAAACTTCGAAAACGAGACACTTGACCTTAACGACGAATGCGAAGCCGAGTACGAAAAATTGTTTCATGAAATTCCCAACGAAATTGAATACACTCTTCCCATTGAATCGCTTACAGTTGAGTCCGAATCTCAACCCAATTCGTTAATCGAGCAACTCCCGAAGTTGGACCTCAAACCACTTCCCAATCACCTTAAGTACGCATACTTAGGTGAAAACAAAACTTGTCCTGTCATAATTTCTAACGATCTTTCTATTGACCAAGAAACTTCTCTTCTCTTTATTCTTTCGAAAAACAAGGAAGCGATTGGATGGTCGATTACCGATATTAAGGGAATTAGTCCTGCTCTTGTTCAACATCGCATCCATTTGATCGACAATGTCAAGCCTGTTCGTGACGCACAACGAAGGCGTAATCCAAAAATGAAAGATGCGGTGCGTGATGAAATTCTTAAACTTCTCGACAATGGAATCATTTACCCAATCTCTGATAGTTCATGGGTTAGCCCAATTCACGTTGTACCGAAAAAGTCTGGGCTAACCATTGTCAAGAACGATTCAAACGAACTTATTCCAACTCGTACTCAAATGGGTTGGCGTGTTTGCATTGACTATCGAAAACTAAATGCCGCAACACGTAAAGATTACTTCCCTCTTCCTTTCATTGACCAAATGCTCGAACGTTTAGCCGGCTACGAATTCTACTGCTTCCTTGACGGTTATTCCGGCTATAACCAAATTCCAATCGCTCCTGAAGATCAAGAGAAAACGACTTTCACATGTCCATTCGGTACCTTTGATTATCGACGTATGCCATTCGGACTTTGTAACGCTCCTGCGACTTTCCAACGATGCATGGTTGGCATTTTTTCTGACATGATTGAACGCTTTCTAGAAATCTTTATGGACGATTTCTCTATCTTTGGCAATTCTTTTTCCCAATGTTTACATCATCTCGAGTTATTTCTAAATCGATGTAAAGAAAAACATTTGACTTTGAATTGGGAAAAATGCCACTTTATGGTCAAACAAGGCATAGTCCTTGGACATATCATCTCAAATAAAGGCATTGAGGTAGATAAAGCGAAAATCGATGTAGTTGCAAATCTACCCATTCCCAAATCTGTTAAGGACATTCGATCATTTCTAGGACATGCTGGCTTTTACCGACGCTTTGTGAAAGACTTTAGCAAAATCGCTCATCCTTTGACGACTCTTCTCGGAAAAGACGTTCCATTCGATTTCAACTCTGGGTGTATCTCTTCTTTTGAACGTCTCAAAAACAAAATCATTTCTGCTCCAATCATTTGCGCACCCAATTGGGATCTTCCTTTCGAAATACCGTGTGATGCTTCGAACGTTGCCGTTGGTGTTGTCTTAGGACAACGCATCAAAAAGATCCTTCATGTTATTTACTACGCGAGTATGACTTTGAACGACCCTCAACTCAACTACACAACAACCGAAAAAGAGCTTCTAGCTGTCGTTTTTGTGCTCGAAAAGTTTCGACCTTACTTGATAAGTTCACACATTACTATGTACATGGACCACACTGCGCTTCGATATCTCTTCGCTAAAAAAGATTCTAAATCCCATTTGATTCGTTGGATCCTTTTACTTTAAGAATTTGACCTTACAACCAAAGACAAAAAATGATCCAATAATGTCATAGCCGATCACTTATCTCGTCTTCCGAACGCACCATCTTCTTTGCCAATCAATGAAAACTTCCCCGATGAACAACTTCTTTCAATTTCTATTGATCCATAGTACGCTGATATAGTGAACTACTTAGTCACTAAAGAAACTCTTTTGTCTTGGTCCAAACAAGACAAATACAAATTCATGTCCCAAGTGAAATATTTCTATTGGGACGATCCATACTTGTTCAAATATTGTCCCAACCAAATCATCCGACGTTGCATTTCAGATAATGAGATCAGGAGTGTTCTTTCGTTTTGCCACGATCAAGCGTGCGGTGGACATTTCAGTCCATGAAAGACAACGGAAAAGGTGCTTCAGTGTGGTTTCTATTGGACTTCTCTTTTCAAAGACTCATTTGAATTTTGTAAAACTTGCGATCGATGTCAAATGCTTGGACGAATTTCTCGATGAAATACGATGCCTCTAAACCCCATTCTTACGATCGAAATCTTTGATGTGTGGGGTATCGACTTTATGGGACCTTTTCCCAATTCTTTTGGAAACTTGTATATCCTTCTAGCTATCGATTACGTCTCAAAATGGGTCGAAGCTGTTCCTTGCAAAACCAACGACCATAGAATTGTTGTGAAATTTCCCAAAGAAAACATCTTTTCGAGGTTCGGCACACCTCGCATAATAATCAGTGATAATGGAACCCATTTTTATAACCGCTCTTTTGAAAATATAATGAAAAAATACTCGATAACGCATAAGTTATCCACCCATATCATCCTCAGACTTGTGGCGAAGTTGAAGTTTCAAATCGACAAATAAAACAAATCTTGGAGAAAACTGTTAACAAAAATCGAAAAGATTAGTCTTAGAAGTTAACCTACACGCTTTGGGCCTACCGTACTACTTTTAAAACTAACCTTGGGATGTCCCCATTTCGTTTAGTTTACGGTAAAGCTTGTCATTTACCCGTTGAAATCGAACACAAAGCGTTGTGGGCAATAAAGAACTTAAACTTTGATCTTGAAAAAGCTGGCGAAAACCGAAAACTACAACTCAACGAACTAGAAGAACTTAGGAACGACGCGTATGAAAACGAGAAAATTTACAAAGAAAGAACCAAAGTTTTTCATGACAAGTCAATCCTAAGGAAAACGTTTTCATCTAACCAGAAAGTTATTTTATATGACTCAAGACTTCATTTATTCCCTGAAAAACTTAAATCAAGATGGACTGGACTATTTGTGGTACGAACTGTTTTTCCACATGGTGCCGTAGGAATAGAAAACCCCAGGGATGGATCGATTTTCAAAGTCAACGGTCATCGTTTGAAACCCTTCTTGGAATTGCCAAGTAATCAAGAGGAGGAGCTCATGATTCTTCATGAGCCAAGCTACGTCTAATAAGAATGTTAACCCTCTTTTGTAAATATGTACATATTTTCCCCGTTACACTCATTATATCATGCATTGACCGTAGGGACACAGTCAAAATTAAGTGTGGGGGGGAGTCTCATTTTCATTTTTTAAGTTTCATGGCATTTTTGAATTTTCATTTTCTTTTAACTTAAAAAAAATCCCAAAATTTCTAAATCTCAAAAACATTTTCTTTTTAGCATTTTGATTTATTTTTGAAGAAACACTATGGGATAAGTATAAGTTTTGGTTAATAAATTGAAATTTTTGAAAATTTATTTGTCTTACCAAAAATAAAAATGAAGTTTAATTACAAATAACAATGGTTTAACTAGTATATAGGAAGGTTCATATGTGTTAATTATGAAGTATGTTCTAATTGAAAATCTTTGTTTAAAAAAGTGGTAAATTTAAAGTAAAGGATATAACAATTTTATCTTCTAAGTTAAATGGTGCTAAGATGATTTTGCAAAACTCTCTCTTTCTAAAAAAAACATTTGTATATATGTATATTTTTTTAACACCTAGAGTCATGTGTTCACATTCGTGTGTTCACTCGCCATGCTCCGTACCCTTCTCACATAAGCCCGAAAGGCAGTGCATGATCGGTATATCTGGCCTCAGTTTATCCGAGTTAGGTGTATGTATATAAAAACTCTTTTTAATAACGCCTACAGTCGATAAGTGTTCACTCGCCACGCTTTGTATTCCCCTTACATAAGCCCGAAAGGCTGTGCATGGGTAATATATCTGGCCTCAGTTTACCTGAGTTAGGCATATGCAAATATTGTTAATAAAATTTTCAAATAAGAGAGAGTAAGCAATTGAAATCCAAGCACCATTTTAACCTATTGGATTTGACTTGTTATGGAAAAGAAATGAAAATACCACTTTGATAAATTTTGATAATCAACTAAGGATTTATTTCATAGTTACACTTTGTTATCAACGAAAACAACGAGTTAAAATATTGTGTATTTTCCATGACAACTTGATTTTTGTTGGAAATTTTGACGAGTAAATGACTTAAATTTTCAAGATAATGATCAAAACTTATATTTAACTTATTTGTGTTGATTTAAAAGTAAATCCTTCATTTGTAAATATTTTCAAAAACTCGCATTCATCTCTTTGTAAATAAATCTTGCATTTTGTAAATATTTTCATCCTGCATTTGGATTTTATGGGTAGTATCCGCTGAAAACCCTCACGAGACAACACTCGTCCTACCGGGGACACCCAGAGGTTTAACGGCTTGTTGCATATGCTCAATGCAATCGTGCTCCCTACGAAAATGGATTTATCTTAGTTTTCCTTTATTCAAGGACGAATAAAAAGATAAATGTGGGGGTATTTGATGTGCACGTAAATGTGCATATATATACATCCATATTTTATCTCTTTTTATTTAAATAAAAATCATATTTGGGAATTTTAACATGTTTAAAACCAAAATTCAATTGTTTTCAAATTATTATATATTCATCTTCATTCAGGGGCAAAATGGTCATTTTTGTGCATGTGTCAATTTGAGAATTTTTACTTGGACATTTTTTATGATTTTTATAGGTAATTTTGATGCAAATGGAAGAGGGATTCATGAAGATATATGAATGCACAAATGAATACAAAGGAAAGAAGAAGAAAATAATTCAAGTCCAAGATCATGGAGGACCCCACCCACTTGCCTAAATCTACAATTAGAAGCTAATGGACAACTAAGTGGAGGTTAAAGCTTCATGCACTTTTAATAATGGATTAATTAGTGGCTAATGGTTGCTTGGTGGCCACACTTCCTAAAGGACATTTTGGGAAGCTCCCTAAAAATTGAATTAGGGTTTTATGCATGTATAAATAGCCCTCTTATGTTCATGAGAATATTTTCTACTCTCTAATATATTTGCTTAGGAAATTAGCAAGTTGTAAACAAAAATCAAAGTGAAATAAAAATGGCTTCCAAGCCTCTTTCTCCTCTCTTTTCTACACGCTTTTCTTTGTTTTATTGTTAATGTTTATTTCTATGCTCTCTTTCTTTTTATGCTCATAGCTTAGATTTACATTCATGCAATTAGTTTGATGTTATTTCATGCAAGTAGTTAATCTCATTTCCTTTGTTTAATTTCTACTTCTCTTTGCTTTCCAATGTTGAAACTTACATGTGTTGATTTGATAACACAAATGAGTAGCTAAACCCCTTCAATTTAGGGGTAATGAAGCTCTCAAATATTATGTAATATCAACATTTTTATGATTCATGATCTCTTTAGCTTGTGCTTCATGAAAGTGAATTTTGATGTAAGTTTATACAAGTGGGTTTGATAGCTTATATTGCATATGCAAATGAGTTATTCTTATTCAACATAAACACAATTTACATCATCATTTTCTTATTAATTTTTGATTTTGAAATGAAAGTAAAAATGAAATTTGATGATCTATATTACTAGTTACAATAGTAAATAGATCATACTTAAAATAGCTTTTGTTTTGGCTTCATTTTCATGAGAATTGATAAGTGGTTTATTTGTTGTATTATAGTTTGATGGTTTGAGTTATGTTAATTAATAACATAAAAAACCATACTTATGATAAATACAACAATTACTTCACTTAAAAGCTAGAAATCATAAATTATTTGTTTGTTGATTTACAAAAATATGAGAGTGGATTTGCCTCTAAATTGTTCTCTAGTCTAATAGTTTTTAAATCACATTTTAATTCTAGCTTTAGCTTCTTTTTTTATAGTTAACAATTTCCTCTCACTTTGGTCTAATTTGATTGAATTAAAAATTTTAAAATCTTAAAAATTCCCTGCGGATCGACTCGTACTCGCCACGTACTAAAATTGTACGCCGTGCATTTGCGATTAAAATTAATTCAAAATTTATCGACAATTTTCTAATCCGATAGAAAATTCATCGTTATTGTCAACTTGGCCAAATATATCTGCTCACCTTCCTCCTCCAATTCTGTCCGATCACTCTCCCATCATCCTTTCTTTTGGACCCCCTTCCATTCAAGAGAAAAGAAGTTTTAAGTTTTATAATGCCTGGGTCAAAGACCCTGGGTTTAATAATATAATAATTGAAGCATGGTCAACTCTTTTAATGGCAACCCTATGTGTATATTTTGTAGGAAGATGAAGCAGGTAAAACACTCCCTTAGAAGCTGGGCCAAATGAAACTTTGGAAAGGGCTACCTGAGATCAACATCCATCAAAAAGCAACTGGTAGAAGCTCAAATAAAAATGAGCAACAACCCTGATGATGCCGAGGCAGCTACTGAAGAAAGCTCCCTTTTTCTTGCTCTGACTTATGCGTTAAATATGGAATGTTCGATGAGAAAACATCAACTTAATAGAAAATGGATTAAAGAAGGTGACAGCAACACAGCGTACTTCAATGCTGCTACAAAAGCAAAGCAAGCTCGCGAACAAATTAGTCGAATACATGATGACAATTGAGTGCTTCACATTACACCTGATGAGGTTGATAATGCCCTGCTGAAGTATTATTATGAGCTTCTAGGAAATGCAGGTAACTTTGAGCCTGACCTTCTTTCAATTGACAACATTGACCTCCCCTTAATAAAGCCTTTACAAGCTGCATAGCTGATCACCCTCATCGCTATGGAAGAAATCAAGAGTACACTTTTCTCTATGAACAAGAACTCAAGTGGAGGGCCAGATGGATTTAATGTGCTTTTCTTCACTCACAACTGGGATGTTATTAGCTCTGACTTTTGCCTGGCAGTTCAGAATTTTTTCTCTAAATTCAAAATGCTAGAAGAGGTTAATGCAACCAACCTCGTCCTCATTCCCAAAGTATACCCTCCGACCCATGTGTCATCATTTAGACCCATTTCGTGCTGCAATGTAATGTATAAATGCATAGCCAAGATCATTGCATCTAGGCTACAATCTGTCCTGCCAGAGCTTGTATCTATGAACCAGGCTGCTTTCTTGCCAAATAGAAACATACTGGACAACATGATGTTATCTCATGAGCTACTTAAGGGGTATGGTAGGGCTCAAACTGCTCCGAGTGTCGTGATGAAGCTTGATCTATCAAAGGCATATGATAGTGTTCATTGGACAACAATTGTAAGAGTTATGGCTATGATGGGATTCCCCAAACCATTTATAGCCTGGATATATGTTTTCATCTCCACTCCATCTTTCTCTCTCAAGTACAATGGTAAGGTCTCGAGGTATTTCAAAAGCAGCCAAGGCATACGATAAGGTGATCCGTTATCTTCTTACCTATTCATCTTGGTAATGGAAGTACTGACATGCATGTTGAACGCCAGTTACCGTAATGAAGAAATCAGATTCCATCCTAGGTGTAAACAAACTAAGCTAAATTCACTTCTATTCGCGAATGACATTTTGATATTCACTAGACCAGACAGTGAATCCATTGCTGCTATAAAGCAGACCCTTGCCTCCTTTCGTTCATACTCTGGGCTTAAGTTGAACCCTTCGAACTCATACATTTTGTTTGCTGGCATACCTCCTTCCTTTCTACCGAGTTGACTGCCTTCTTTGGTTTTCAGCCCATGTAGAGTGACATGAACTATCTAGGCCTCCCTTTATGCTCTTCTAGGGTAACTAAAGCTAACTGCCTCCAAGCTATGACAATGCCAATTAAATTCAATTAATCACCTCATTTCCTTAATGGACATCCTCATGGGAGGATAACAGAAAGGCTAAGAATTGGAAAGGAGGTAAATATTTGATTTTAATTAACATTGTCATAGCATGGTATCAGAGCTGAGTTTAGAAAAAAATATGATAAACACAGAACAAAAACATATATTACGGTACATCCAAGTATAATACAAGTATTACAAATTCCCTAATCATTGTGTCCTTAGCGTTTTCGTGTCTTTTGGAGTAGATGTAAGTTGGAATATGTCTAGGAATATATTTTATTCCGCAGTATTCCATAACTAAATTGATGATATCTCATCCTTGGAGAATTAACCGATAAGATAAACGCACGTGCCCCATACCACGTGTTCACACCCAACGGTTTACTAACCGCTAGTAAATGCCATATTAGAAAGCAGTAAAATGTTTACCTTATCTCATCGGTAAACACGACCCGAAGGTCAAAACGATCAAACGGACAAGTCAGGAATTTATTATTATTGTTGATTGATTGTTTGGTTGCCTATGCATTTTTTGTGTGTTCTGCCTTCTTTTTCCGTCCGACTTTTGACTTGTCTTCTTTACACCAGGTCTGAAATGAAATTAATCTATTTATTTTTAATATTTCTTTATTTTTTTACATTATAATTTTTTTAATTATAATTTTTATTATTTAATTTTATTTTCTTACTTTATTTTATTTCTTTTTATTTATTATTTTTTTATCATAGTTATTTCATTTTTCTTTTTTTTAATACTTTTTTAAATTATTAAATTGAGCATGCAGGAAAGAAGAAATAAGTTATAGACAATTTCATGATCAAACTTAAGATTTTTATAATAATAAATAAAAAAATATAAAAAAATAGATAAAAAAAAAATAGTATAATAAGAAAAAAAATTAAAATAATAAAAAATAAAACAAAAAATAAAAGATAAAAAAATAACAAAAAAATAAATATAATAAAAAAATAAAATAGAAAAAAAGGAAATAAAAATATATATAAAATAATAAATTAAATAAAAATATATAAATAAAATAGAAAATATAAAGATATAGAAAATATAAAATTATAATATAATAAAATAAAATATAAAAATAAAAATAAAAAATTATAAAAAAAAGAAAATAATATAAATAAATAATAATAAAAAAAGGGAAAAAATTAAATTAATAAAATAAAAAAATAAAAAATAAAAGATTTGTATAAATAATTTATTTGAGAAAACAAGCTTTTAAAACAATTTTTCGAAATCGTTTTTGAAAACAATCTTTGAAAATTCCCTTATTATAGAGAATATATAGTTTTTATAACTTAGAAATAATTGAAAAATATTATTTCCTGACTTGTCCGTTTGATCGTTTTGACCTTCGGGTCGTGTTTACTGATGAGATAAACGCATGTGTCCCATACCACGTGTTTTACCGAACCGTGATTATAATTTGAGTATAAATGAATAAAAACACTTAATAACTATTAAAACGTTGCCATCGCTACTCACTCATTGTTGTCCGTCTGTTTCTCCACCATCGTGTCGATTGTATTTGTGTTGTTTTTTTGCTAGTCATAGGTAAAGAAGCTTTTACTCCAAAAGACTACGGTGGAGTTTGGTTGAAACTACTAAGCAATTAGCATAGAAAGAGTAGGTAGCAACATGAAAATAGATTTAGTATTTATGCACGAACAGTAAAACTAAAAACTTCGAAAGGAATTATGTGCAATGTACAGCAAACCGGTACTGGTTAAAAAACAAATTTAAGATATATTATCAAAAAATAGTGTTTTGAGATAAAAGGTGTAAATTGTGATATTTATATTGCATTATTGCATGCTATTAATTATTGTTGTTGATTGATTGTTTGGTTGTTTGGATTACGCTCGGCCAGTTTATGAGCACCGATTCTTATATTACGTTACATCAAAGTATAGTACAAGTGTTACAAATCTAAGAATACCATCAGATTTCTAAAAATACTATGGATTAATATGAACAACTTTCATTCAAATAATTTTGGCTAATTCTTGATAGTTTGGAAGAGATTGATTTTCAAAGTGGAAATGTGGAGTTGAATTCAAATATTTGATGCTTACAGTAAGTGAAGAAGAGAAATACTTTTACCTTCGTTTTATAAAACATTTTTATAAAACCATTATACAAATCACTTTTATATAATATAACTTCAAAATATTCATTTCCAAATATTTCTATTTATTTAAACATTTCATAAACTTTTATTTTATATATTTGTGATTTGTATAATGGTTTTATAAAAATGTTTTATAAAACGGAGATAAAAGCATTTCTGTTCTTCACTTACTGTAAGCATCAAATATTTGAATTCAACTCCACATTTCCACTTTGAAAATCAATCTCTTCCAAACTATCAAGAATTAGCCAAAATTATTTGAATGAAAGTTATTCGTATTAATCCATAGTATTTTTAGAAATCTGATGGTATTCTTAGGCTTGCAAACCATCTACAACAGAATAACCAGTGTCATGGACAATTGGGCCAATCTATTCCTTTCACCAGCTGGCAAACTGGTGTTGATCAAATCAGTGAGCTTCTCTATAATGGTTTACTGGGCCAGAACTTTTATTCTTCCTAAAAAGCTTCTAAAATTGGTCAGAAGTGCTATGTTGAGATTTGTTTGGACCAGTAGAATTCACAATAGGAAACCTATCCCTTGCTCCTTTGCATCCACTGAAAAGCCTCTTTCTAAGGGTGGATTGGGAATCCTCAATATTGAAAGTTGGAACAAAGCAGCAATAAGTCACCATTTCAATGCTTTGCTAACTAACAAGAGGAGCCTTTGGGTTCAATGGACTAATATACACAACACAGGTAAGAAGTGTTTTTGGACTATGGATGCCCCTCTGGCTGCAGTTGGATATGGAGAAAGATCTTAGCTCTGAGGAATTTTTTTTTGCCTATTCTCAGATTTTCTCTGTCTAAAAATAGCAATAAACACTTCTGGAATGATCCTTGGTTGTGTGATGGCTTGATCCTGGCAACTGTTTTATCTCAACAACAAAAACATCAATTTGGAATTAATATGAATGCTAAAGCAATTGACTTCATTATAGAAAGCAAACTGAACCTTCCCTATACCAGTAATCATAATTTGAGACTATTCTGGTCTGGAATGAGTAACTACCACAATTCATATCCAAACACAGACGAGCTCCTCTGGGTTGGCAAGCCTCACTCAATAAAGCATGTTTATCACATTATATCCAAAACTCAAAGCTTGCCAAAGTATCCATGGCACAAGATCATTTGGAATGCTCAGTCAACTAACTCTGATAACCTAATGCCGTGGAAAGTTTTAAATAATGCTTTGACGACTAAGGACAAGATGCTTGGGTTTTCGATGATAACCGATCACTTATGTGTGTTCTGCAACCTATAAATTGAAAGTGTTCATCACTTGTTTTTTGAATGTACTAACTTGTATCACATTTGGGAAAGGTTCATGGCCAAGATTGGAAGGACGAATGTGTCTTTGCAGTCTGCAATTGAATGGGACTTGATTCTAAAGTCAACTGGAAGGAGGGATAATGATGGTGAGTTGTTGTCCTACTGTCTCAAGAAATACACACACCTTGTTTGGAAAGAGAGAAACAACATACGTTTCAACAATGCAGCTCGTACCTCGGTCCAGTTGTGGAATCTGCTGAAGCAAGACATTTTGAATGGCCTACAGGCTCGCAACTCCAACTTGTGCATTCTATTGGGAGACTAGTAGTTTGTGGATGTTCTTCTTGGTGCTTCGGGTTTTACTTCCAGTTTTCCCATGCTGGTCTTCGAGTTCTTGATGATAGCTGCCTGAGCTATTGATTGACTTTGAGTTGCATGGGTTATGCTTCGAGTCCTGCTCTTGATATGCACTGAGTCCTGCGTCTTTTGGTGTTTTTTTATTCTTTCTTTCCTATTTTCTGTTTTTGCTTTTTCCCCACTTCTATGTTCAACTATGTTTTCTGCTGCTCAAAGTGTGTTTCAAGTAGTTTTTTTGCCTTTGCAATAAAATCTGGTAGGATACTAGTCAACCTCGCTAGCTTTGCTAAAAAATGATTTAAAAGTGTTTTGGAAAAGTTTTATAAAATTTGACTAAAAGGTGAAAAACAAACCGTCGCGTTTCGGTAGTTCGCGATTTCGCGACCTGAAAAGTTAAACGGATGGGTAGGATAAAATATAAGTCGGAATTCTTTGAAATAAGAATTTTCCGAACCCTTGTGGATATGGTTTACAAATGAAAAAGAAAAATCAAGATTTTTTTAGTAAAATTTGAGATATTTCCAAATCAAGTTTTCAAAATCGTCGCATTTTGGCAGTTCGTAAAATATAGTTTTCAATCTTTAAATATGGATATTTTTAATCATTAAAAATATAAAATAAATTCCATAAATATGTTAAAATGTTTTAAATGGGATTTGAGTTATAAAAATGGACATATATATAATGGAATAAGTGTTCTAATCTACAAAGCTTTAAAACCACTATTCACCAGCAATTTAACAACTGAAAGTTGGCAATTTTTGAATAAATGATTTAAACTTGGATTTGTCTTCTCGAATCTTTTGGAAATGTTTTCCAAATAACTATACAAGTATTTTAAATGTTTAGAGTCGACCAAATAACTTCACCTTATGGGTGATAGAAAGGTAGTCACTAAACCGGAGTTTGGGAAACCAGTTGCTTGCTCCCCATGCTATTAGGACTAGCCCGACAGAGGGGATATTAAATAAAGGGATAAATTTGATTTATTAATGGTATTTTCTAAATAAAGTGATAGATTTATAAATGGTGTTTTATCAATAAATGGATTTATTTATAAATGGTGTTTTTATAAATAAAAGTAATAAGTGTTATAAAAGAGGTTTTATAAAAGAATAGATTTTTTAAGTGAAATTTCATTAATGGAAATATTATTTTGAAGTAAGATAAAAGAAAAGAGATATAGAGTTTTCCAAAAGGTAAACTAGATTTTTAAATAGAATTTTGGTGGTATAGAGAATGTTCTAGTTAAACTCTGTATTAAATTCCGAGGAGGGAACTCGTACTATCCGTGTGGATTTAAAAGGGATTTCGCTGTTATTTGACGAATAGTACAGGTTGAATACAAAAATTAGTATTAAGTATAATTAGTCTAATCTTATGGACCCTTTCACTCAATACTAACTGGTTTAGATTTACAGTAAACTATGTCTTAAAATAACATTGTTTTTGATCCATTAAAGATATATTTTGGAAATATGAAATCTCCATTAAGATTGAAATTATACCAATAATAGAATATGGAAATAATTTCCTAAGTAATTTAAATAAAAGTGATTTGAAGATTTCTAAAAGTTAAAAGAGGTTTTAATTAACCAAAAGGATTTAACAAAAGAGGCTTAACATTTCTGTATACGAATATACACTTCTTGTTATCGATAATTGGTTTAGAGAGACCAGGATCAGATTTGGGTGATTCCTGTCCGAAAACCACTTCGAACCAATATACGCATTCGAAAGTGAAGACATATTGAAGAATGGAGATCTTTATAATCTAGGGCTGCTTGCCACTAACCTCTGGGGTGGTTCCCATATTTCATATATGATGGCGGTAGTACCTTCATTCTAAAATCTTCGATGCAAGGACTGCTCACTACTGAACCGAAGGGTGATTCCCAAACAAGATGTAGTAGGACTACCTTCGGTTTGTCCTGTTCCTGGACAACTTATATGAACGAGTGTCTGACATTACATTTATAAGACCACATACATTGATTTTTACCAACGTACATCTATTTGGTGGTGTAGGGGGTAACCCCTCTTATACTTAGCACCCTTCCCTGAGGCGTATGAAATTGGGGGTTGTACTTTTTTGGAAAACAATTAGTATGTTGTTAGAAATGGTGATGTGGCATTCAAAGTGGGATTTGTTGTTTTGAGAAAGGTAAAATGTTACCTCAAGCCTCACACATTAGTAATGGCAAAACAGGGTAGATGCGATAGGGCTATATGGATCGCACCCATTAGGATATGGTCATCACCTTTCTAGATTACCCTCAATTTATTAGGTTTGTTGTATATGCTATGAGACCTGTCAGATAGGTCGGGAACGATCGGGGTGATGTCATATTCGGTACTATCTATGGTAGAGGTAGGACGGTCCTGTATTGGTAGAGGGCAACGGGGCTGCGCCTCGGTACATTCCTCTAGAGATGTACTGTATGGAAGGTAGTCCCTTACCTTATCATTGTTGGAATCTAATCTCCAATGTGTGCCTTTAACGGACTTGATTGTATACCTAAATATGCTGTCGAATTTAACAAATGTAACAATTCCGGCTATTTTAATATGTTATTTGAAAGGATTTTCAAAGCAATGTCATTAGAAATAATATCAAATGATTTGATAAAAAAAATAGTTATCAAAAAATAAAAACCCGTTCGTATTTATATGCGGCCTGGTCTTATGAGATACTCTTATTTTCAAAAGTTTTGTTCGGCATCAAAGTTGATATGTGACACCGGCATATATATTTATAATTTTTCGTTTCTTACACTGGTTTGCCAGGCTGACCTGGATATTTTTAATACTCGGGTCAGAACCGAGTAAGTTTCAGGTTTAGCTTAAGACGCTTGGAGTTTCCAGAGGAGAGCTGGAGTTTATCATCAACCTATGATCGTAGATTATATTCCTGCTGCATTTGTTTACTATTTTGTATTCAGCATTTTTAAGGAAAGAGGTTTATAACTGGCAAAGCAAAATAGGCTTTGATGTATGTATATAAAATTTTCTGCTATAATGATTATTGAAATAATATATGTTATTCCATTCGTGTGAGATTCTGTTCTATGTCTTTATTTTCTTTTTACTCTTAACGGTCCGCCTTTTCGTTCAATTTGAGTTGAACATATGTGGTTTATTGTCAACTTAAAATGTATGGAAAAGCAGGTTGTTACATAGATCGTACTTCGGTAACACATCGAATTCGGTCACATACTCTGACACAAACATATCGTCTTACTTCAAATCGGTGAACTCTCTAACCAACACCGACTTCGGAAAAGTCAAGATAAATCTTTTACGAAGCGAATCATGAACTAATCCTAAGTAAATCAATCCTTGGGAATCGAAGCTATAGAGACACTCCACTAGTACATTGTTCATATCTGGAGTTATCTAAAGGTTAACTTCTACCTCACTGCATCATCTAACTCCAAGTCACCGAAGATCCTCTCGTAAGCAACCATCCAATCTTTCCTTTCTATAGCTGACTTTATTCCAAGGAATGGTCTGCCTTCTAGACCATGTAGTCTCTATACAGCTCGGTAAAGTTGACTCTAACCATTTGCACTTGAGCACTATAACCATCTAGAACAAATTGAGCATTCCAGAAAATGACTCGCACCATCTCTGCGAACATATCCTATCAATCAGGATTAGTAACCCCGATCCCGCCCCATCCTTAACTCTGAAGATGGAATCAATAGTAGAATTTCTCATATGCTAGATCATTCCCACTCTATAATAAGGATGACCAGTCTCTCATAAAGAAAACTGCACCAATAATGCTCGTGTATGCAATACCACTTATATACTGTATATACTACTATATAGTTTTGAAACCAAAATATATAACAAATATGAACTCTGTCATATACATACACTCTATATCCAGTCTAAGGCTATAACTCCTACCCTATCCCTTCTGGATCACGGTATCAGCTGAGGTTAATTATATAACCTAAGCTTTGATACCAAATGTAACAACTGCCCTACACCTATGGTGCAAAACGGTTGTCAAAGGAAAGAAATAAAGTAAAGAAAATAGAAAAGAAAAGAATGGAAAAAAAGAAAAAGGAAACATCAAATAATCACATAACCTGTCGTATATCTCACATCGCATCTGATAAAATATAACAAACACAGATGTAAAATAGCCAAGATAATAATAACAATGTGAACTAATCATCAGAGTATAAGAGCTACAAAGTTAAACAATACGGTAAAAGAGTTTATACAACTAATACATAAACTCAACTGATAAACTATCTCTAATAATAGTAAGTCAAACACTGTCAAGGCCATATAGTGTCATATAGCGGAATGTACAATAATAAACACAAATATAAATAAGAGTAAACGTCACATCCTGCTAGTCCATCGACAGAACTCCATAAGTCATCCACACCTGCTCTCTAGTCTACTCATTTAAGAGTACTCAAGATAATAAGAAACAAAGCATAAAACCTTAGGTCAGACAATAGTCTAGTGTGAGCGATAAAAAATCTCAAAATATACTATAAAAGTTGATATAGTATATGGAATAGAGGGTACACGAATCATACCTGACATGTCCATGCAGCCAAAGAGACTGCACATAACATCGATACTATTCTACTCTACAACATTATAAAATGGGTACTCCATACTCAGTAAACTGTCAAGGTGCCTAGGCATCTCCATCCACAATACCTACTCCAAACTAAGTAAACTTTCGAGGTGTCTAGGTATCCCTAAGAAAATACCTACCTTGTATGACATTCCTAGGGTGATAGGTGGCTAGTGAAGTAACTATAACAAACATAACATCTATTAAACAATACTAACTTCCACCTAGTGTGCTCTAGATATATGATAACTTGTATGGCCTCTATGCAAGAGACTAGTGGAAATCTAGGTTCTCCGTTGTACTCTCGTATCTCGTAGCCCAAAGCTGGATACATGTCTCGGAGCCTAAAGCTGGACATTAGACCCAAAGCCACAGGTCCAGGGTATACAGATCCTCGCTACCAATCCATGGGCATCCCTACTATACAATACCCCTGCTTCGATTGTAACAGAAAACACTTCAAGTCATCAACGATCCCTTAGCACATGCACATCCATCTGAGCCCTAGTAGCTCAATACATTTTCCACTATCTGGAACCCACCATGTTCCTCCACTCCACACCTCCCACCATGAGCCTCTTCGGTACCTACTCCCTACTTGAGTCACAAACCGAAGATACATAGTGTCTAATCTTTGGTACCCCACGAGCCATAAACAGAAGATATAAGGCTTTTCATCATGTAGTACATTGTCTTCCTCCAATGATGCGAACGAGCCAACACCTTTAGCACAATCTACAGAGTCCTAAACCATCTACCTCAGAACCTACTCCATGCACCATCGAGTCATAATCTGAAGTACCAACTCTCATGTCGAAGTGCTATATCATCGCCTCACCATCGAAATCACTCGTCCTAGAGCAATAACATCAAGACTCTAAGTCGGTCGCATTGTTAAATCGTCAAATCATGCACCATGATTTCCTCAATGTCCAAGTCAAAGATCGGTCAAATCGGTAATCAAAAATAGTGATGGACATTGACCACTCTACAGTAGTCAATAACAACCACCTTGGTCTTGTACTTAACCAAAATAGATAAGTACAAACCAAACGAAAACATCCGGAATCCTTCCTGAAGTTCAAAGCCTCATCTTCCACCTTCAGATATGTTGGCACGTATCATAACCCTCCTCTACAATTTACCTCATTCGTTGGACTTTCACGTGTATGAAAACCCAACACACAAGATATTACCTAATACTCAATCGTCACTAAATCGGCGTTTTCAATCAAAAGCAACCATACAAGCCAAACAACCAAATAAGCAACCATGTAACCAACAACCATACATACATACAACATGTATAATACATCCATATCAACCAATAGGAAGATTATATCAAAAATAGCCCAAATCTAATAATTCCCTAAAAATGGCACGCCAATGGAAAATAAATGATATTTGATATAATTCATTTTAAATACTTTTATTTCTTTAATAAAAATCTAGTAGGTGTATAAGTATAGGGAAATCATATTTTAAAACCAAAAATCATTCCAGAGCATCGCTCTGATACTATACAACCAATCATAGTATGGTGAAAGACAATATCACTCACCTCAACAAATGTTGTCCAATCAATAGCCAAAATGTAGATTTCTCCATTACGAGCGCAACACATGAAATCGCATCCAAAACGGACCTCGTATGGAAAAGATATGGCCAATAAAAGAATCAAGATTAACTAAAACAATTAATTAACTAATAAAATAATTAATTACCTAATTATCCATAATCCTTTTTCCTCAAACCCCAATCCAAAGCCTATACATGTATCAGTGCACAACACATCCCTTTCAAACCTTCTCTCTTCGATTTCTCACTCTATATTTGACGAATCAACAAACGGATTTCGTCGAAACACTCTACTGCGTGATCTTTCCACCCCAGACATGAAGAAATCAAGCTTGGCACTAAACCATGAATCGCGAACTGATGGGACGCTCTTGACTAGACTTGAATATATTTTGATGTGGTCATCCATATTTTACGAGCTTCAGTGGAGAGATGCTATTCGCCAAGAGAAATCCAACAGCGATCTCCATTTTGCCTATCGTCGACCGTAGCTCCGACCATCCCAAACCCTAGATCGGTCATAGATGATGGATCGCAGCCAATCATGATTGACCAAAATTCCACCATGGTCATCGCAAAGCTCTCATCGATACGAGGTCATCAGATCCAGTTTCGTCATTTTAATTGGAGCGGATCTCACAACTTTAATTTTTGAATGGCAAGAAAGGGGAAGCGGCCATGATTATTCGTTCCAGGAATGGAATAGTGAAATGTGAAATGAGATTAGAGAGGGAAAGGGTTTGAATGGTATTTATACTTATTCCATTTACTTATTTTCTTAAATAAACGGTCTTACGTTTCGAGTCTGTATGATCACACGACGTGTCTGATCGCAACGAAACTTGTCTACGTATATCACTTTAATTTTTTGGATCCAACCATATAAATCACGTTGTCATATGAGATGACACCTCGGGATGCTAATTTTGCACATTTCGAGATCATTTCAGCCATCGGATCATCCAGTTTTCAAATATAGCAATCCTTATGCTCATTTTAATTCGCAACGTTAATCAAAACTCAACGAAGGCGGTCTTGAGTCTTGTTCGATCGTATGCAAAAAAATCATATTTTTCGGCCTTCATTTAATTAACGATTAACTATTTAAATCAATTATATAAATATATGATCGTTAAAACTATGAATCGTTAAAAATTGTATGTACAGATGCATGTGCTGTAGGATTGGGTGCAGTTCTGATGCAACACGATTGAGCTATTGCTTATGCTAGTAGGCAGCTAAAGTCCCATGAGAGGAATTATGCAACACAAGATTTGGAGTTGTTAGTTGTGGTGTTTGCATTAAAGATGTGTGGACATTACTTGTTAGATGAAAAGTTTGAGCTCTTTACAGGTCACAAGTCCATGAAGTATCTTTCAACATAGAAGGATCTGAATATGAGGCAGCAACGATGGTTGGAATTTCCGACGGCATATGACTTGGATATTTTATATATACCAAGAAAGGAAAACGTGGTAGCGGATGCTCTAGAAGGAACGCAGTTTGTGCTCTTTTGTAAGTAACTTCGACTCTTCTAGAGAGGATTGCAAATAAATAAAGGAAAGATAGTCTTCTGGTAGAATTTATGCAAGGAGTGGAGGAAGGTCGATGTTCGAGTTTTGAGATAGATAGTCGTGGAGTTTTGTGGATGAACAGAAGGTTATGCATTCTTGATGTTGATGGTCTTAAGCAATAAGTTTTGAAGGAATGCCATAAATCTAAGTTAAGTATCCACCCTGAAGTTAACAAGATGTACCGAGATATGAAGAGAGTATTTTGGTGGGTAGGTATGAAGAGGGATATCTTAATCTATGTCAGGTGATGTGCGAACTATCAACAAATCAAAGGCGAGCACTAAAGGACTGCTGGGTTAACAACCATTGGAGACCCTAAATTGGAAATAGGAGCAAGTATCAATGGATTTTATTGATGGATTTCCCAAATCAACTAAAGGTAATGAAGTGTTTGGATCATTGTGGATCGGCTAAGCAATATCACCCATTTTATTCTAGTAAAGCCAATATGGACTGTAGCAACATTATCAGATGTTTACAAGAGGGAGATCATCCGATTGCATGGAGTTCCAATTAGCATTGTAGGTGATCGAGATTCGACTTTACCAGTCAGTTTTGGGAGGCGTTACAAGTAGTTTTGGAAATAAAGCTAAGTTTGAGCACAGCATACCATCCTCAAACGGATGGGCAAACAGAATGGGTAAACCAAATCTTGGAAGATATTTTGGGAGCATGTATCTTGAACTTTAGAGGATCGAGGGAAGATCATTTATACTTGATGGAATTCTCTTACAACAACGGTTATCAAGCAAGCATTGACATGGCCCCCATGAAGCTCTTTATGGACGGCCATTTAAATCACTGTCGTGTTGAATGGAAATCGGGAATCTATTGGCGCTTGGACCTGATATGATTCGGGAGGCTATGGAGAATGTTTCTATGATCAAGAGAAGGATGAAGAATGCTCAAGATCAATAGAAAACCTATGTCAATTAGAGACAAAGGGATTTGGAATTTGCTGTCGGAGACTTTGTGTTTACGAAGTTTTCCCCAATTAGAGGAGTTGTTCGATTTGGAAGAGCAGGAAAATTAGCGCTAGATATGTTAGACCTTTCGAATTGTTGAGAGGATTGAGCCAATTGCCTATCCAATTGAGTTACTGGAAAGATTGTCGGGAGTTCATAATGTATTTCATGTATCACATTTGAGGAGGTATGTGCATGATCCATCTTTGATTTTTGGACCATCTGTTCAAGAGGATTTGGAGGTGGAACCAAATGTAACCATGATAAGGCATCCTATTCACATAATGGATTGTGATGTGAAACAATTGCAGAATAAGGTCGTGAGATTGGTTTAGATTCAGTGGAGTGAAGATTCCTAAGACTTCACTTGAGAGACGGAAGATAACATGAAGGAAGCTTATCCCGAGTTGATGATATAATAGTAATTTACTTGCTATGTGGATTTTGTACTCTTTATTGTGATGTGATTGCCTAGTATGTATCTTTGTATGCGTTTAATCATGTATAATATATGCCCTTTTGAGCTACTTTGAGTTATCTTTTTTGTGTGTTAATTTTGGGACCAAATTCTTTAAAGGGAGGACAATGTAACGACCCATAATTTGATCACTGTAAATATGAATATTTTATATATTTTTAAATAATTAATTAATGGATTTTATAACTCAAATAGACCTCTTTTAAGTGATAACTAATGATGGTGAAGTTGTTTTAAAATTTGGTTTACAAAAATAGTTAGTTTGGAGAAAAATTGAAAATGTGATTGAAAACCATGTTTCGAATTTTCGACTTTTCATCGTCTAAAAGTTGTTAGAACATGTTATATATACTAGAGTGTACACACATACATATAAATAACATATGCTTTGGTAAAGAAAAATGATTTGAGTTAATAAGTTTAAATATTTACTTAAAGTAATAAAGTAAATTTAACCTTTCTTTTCCTTTATTTAAAAAAATGGTAAAAGGTAACATCACATCAAATACTTTTCAAAAGATATGAAGTAATGGAATGTGCAAAGGGGGCAATGTGTGTAGTAAGTAAGGAGGAAGTGGTGTTTCATCATTTTGGTGAAGGGTATGTATTGTTTTATTATAAGGGGGTTTTAGTAAATTCTCATCTTCATTTTCTATAAAAGCAACCTAACTCTTTACTTTCTTCCTTTATCTCATTTTACTTCTTTCTCATTTCTTTTCCATCTTCTTAAAACCTTATCTCCACTCCACTAATGGCTTCCAAAAAGATTTTTAATTAAAATTTTCTCCTTTTCCTCTTAAAACATTTAAACTAGCTTCTAGAACTACTTCCACTCTTCTCTACTTCACTTATTCACCAAAACAAGTCCCCAATAGCCCACAATAAGCCCAAGGTTAAGCCCAACCAACCCAAGGTCAAGCCTAATCCACCTACTCTTGGTCTTAAAAGCAAGTTTTTGTAGAAGGAAGCTCCGTCCGGGTGTTGTTTGCAAGTTTGGTTGAAGTTTGTGCTTGTTTAAGTGAGTAAAGCTCACTTTGAAAATCAAGTTTTTAACTTTATTATTTGTTATAATAATCTTGGTTCGTTGCTTATGTTTATAAGTGTTTAAAAGTGATGTTGTCTAGTTTGGTTCCCGCATCAAACAGAGGGTATATGTGATGATTGGTTGATGACTTGGAATATAGTCGAAGTGCTTATGTATAATGTATAAGTAATAACCTTTCCTTGTTTATGGATGACATTTACATGTGTATATGTATGTGCTTTTCTACATGGTTGGTTGCATGTTAGTTGTAAAGTTAATATCTGAATTTGTTTATGTTCGACGTCGAGATCCTGTGTGTTTTAAAACATGTTTATTTCCTTGTTTTCTAGAAATATTTCTAAAATGTTTTCCAAACTTTCCTTTTTTGTTTTCAAATCTTATAAAAAGTTGTTTAAGTTATTTAAATATGGGAGGAAAAGATTTAAAGGCTATTTTGATGCATAAAACAAGTTTGAAAGTTATGGTCCATATAGCGATAGTCGTTATAGATGCAGTTCGTAAATCAACAACTTTTGTGTAATCTAAAAAGGGCTTTTACTTTAAATATTTTTGAAAAGACTTTTAGATATATTATAAGTATTAAAAATAAATTTTAAAATATTAAAAATATTTTCAAAAATTTATTATTAATTAATTAAGTAAAAGGTTCGATTAATTAATTAAGGTTTAATTAATTAATTAAGAAAGCTTTAATTAATTAACTAACTAAGGTTTAATTAATTAATTAAATAAGGTTTAATTATTAATTAATTAAGTAAGGTTTATTTAATTAAGTAAGTAAGGCTTAATTAATTAATTAAGGTTTAATTATCAATTAATTAATTAATTAAGGTTTAATTATTATTTAAAATACTGGTTTAAATTTATTATTAACTAATTATATAAGGGTTTTTAATTTGCTTTATTTCCAAATGGTGGTTTGTTAGCAACTTTCTTTTAAAAGAATGGTTTTAAATAAAAGGGATTTCTTTGTCTGTACCATTAAGTAGCCTAACAAATACGATAAGTTACGCTAAAACGTTGACATGTTTTATTGAAACTAATTAGCACTAAAAGCTGATGAGTAGACTTTCCTCTATATGTGAGATCTAGAATTAGATTTTCTAGGTGAAGGATAGAGAAGTCAAAATGTTGGAAACATGATAAATATAAGAGAGTTAATTTTGAAAAATGGGTCGTGATAAATTAAGTATATGGAAGATACTTTATTGTATACTTAACACTATATTCTAAGGTATGGAAACTCATCTCTATCCCAAGAAGTAAGAATGTACGTCAAATCAAGGACAATTTTCTAACCTGATTGACTTCATTGTTAATCAAGGGACAATACTGTTTGAAATCGAAAAGTGAAAATAAGTATAGGATGTCTTAATTTTCAAATGCAAATCTATACTCACCCCAGATAGCGGTATTGTCCACCGTCGATAACTTGACCCGTTTAAAATTATCGAATGCTGGTTCAAAGAGACCGGGATCAGACATGCGTGAGCTATTGGAAAACCACATCGAACCAACATAAGCGTTCGAATTGGAAACATCTTGAAGATGTGGAATTGAAGACAGAAATCTTTGAAGTGCAAGGGCTATTTGCTATTAAACCCATGGGTGATTCCAAAAAGGATGTATTAGAAGTAGTGCCTTTGGTTTGTTCATCCCCTGAACAACTAGTATGGACGAATGCTTGCATTGCATTGTCGCTTGGAAGGTAGTGTTAGCATTTCAAGTGGGATTGCTATATAAAAATGTAAAACGTAGCCTCAAGCCTCACAACCGGGAATGACTGAAATGAAGGATATGTAGCCGGGCTATGCGGGTCACACCCATTAAGGTATGGTCATCCCGGATCTAGATCGATATTATTTCTTGAATGTATTCTTCAGGGCCTAGTACAGTTGTTGATCACAACCAAGGGATGATCATATTCGATACTATCCAAGAAGGGGTTGGCTGGTCCTGTGTTAGCAGGGGTGCAAGAAGTTCTTATTAACCTCGGAGTATTTCATCTAGACGTGTACTATGATAGGCGGTACCCCAATAGCCTTGTTATTGATGGAATCCATCCTCCAATAAGTGCCATATGAACTTAGTTATGCCCAAATATATTGGAATGTGGGATGCAAGCATTTCAGCTATGTTCAATATTTATTTTAAACCCTAGACATTATTATAATATCTTTGGATTTTCTATTGAAATGTTTTGATCATCGTAAGGTAAAAACCCATCCATGTTTATGTATACATGGTCTTACGAGATACCTTTATTTTTAAAGAGTTTTATAAGTATAAAATTCAGTTGTTTGGAGTTTACTCATACCAGACCCATGCCTGACTTGAAGTTTTTCTTTCTTTCCCTAAAACTCTTGGGTACTCAAATTTGTATGAGTAGTCAAGTAGTCTAGGTTCTTAAGGATGCATTTTGGAGGAGCATAGAGCATGAGGCTTCGACGTTATCTGGTTATGTAACGACCTGAAATTTCAACCATTCGCATCCATACATGTCGGATTTGAATTGCTTAAAATATCAGATTGTTAATTTAAATTTAGCAAAACTCAGCATAAACAGTAAATAAAATAATCACAGAATCACAAACATAGAGTAATATAAAATAATGCCGCGGAAACAAAAGAATAGTAGTTTATGAAGCTACTATATATATCTATAACAGAGCTAAAAGGGATACAATAGAAGTCTCGAATACATAAATGTCTCAATACAATAGTCAAATACAAGATCTGCATATATCACTGGAATCAACTGAATAACTGAAAGCTGGATAGATAGCTGGATCTCCAAGTGAAGCTTTAACTCCAAAGGTGAGTCTCAAATACTGTATCACTCAGTTTGACCCGAGCGTAAAGCAAAACACAAAACACTCGAGTCAGGATTAACATTCTTATATCAATAAATCCAACTCTCAAGTGAAATATCAACTGAAATACAAGTAACTTAAAGGATGTTTGGGATAACCATCCTCTAAGGATCCGTTAAACTATCTACTATGTAGTAATATACACTATTATAATAATGTCTAATAGTAAAATAAACTTACTTTTAAATAGCGTTAAGAAGTTACCCATATCCCCCTTAACACATAATAGTGCCAATAGTCTATACAGTACATGCTTACCTCCAGATCGGGAGGCTACGAGAAGATACTCCATAGGTACGACACAAATAGAAACTCGTAGTAAATCTCGATATGGTAGGTGACACGGCACAACGAAGCAATGCCAGGGTAGATATACCAATTATGCACACGGGCTGGTGGAAACGCGTAGCAGCCACTACCGCCCACCTCGGAACACACTCCCAAATCAAAATCGAAGGGCGGCCACCAAATCAATCATAAAGTAATAGAATAGTATCGAAGAAATGTGTCCGATCAGAGGTGCTGCCTCATTGGCCCGAGATCGCTCCTGTTTTAGCCACCTTATGCCAACTTACGGGAGTCGGGTCCACGTATATACCTCAATAGGAATCGTCGCCACCATCCTACTTCATTCTGGAATCTCCACCGCGTACACAGTTGTTAAAGTGGTTTTCGGTATCGACAGAGAGTATGCCCATATCTGATCCCGGTCTCTTTAACAACCAAACATTATTATAACACCGCGGTCATTTCAAAATAGTTTATACTTCAAAACCAAAATACCATTTTCATTTCAAAAATCCAAATCAATACGATATCATTTCCATTTCAAATATATCCATTTCCAAAAATCATATTACTTTCCAAAGTTATAATACTTTCGGAACCAAAACAATTTGAAATAATAATACTTTGGAAATCATAATACTTTGAAATTCATAACTTTGGAAATCATAACCCTTTGAAATCATAAAATTTTGGAATCCATAACACTTTCCTCTTAAACAGATTAGATATTAAAATTATATATATAATAAAATAGTTTATAAAATAAAAATAGTTTATATAAAATAGTTATAAGTTAAAATAGTTTATAATAAAATAATTTATATTGAAAATGATTTATATTAAAATAGTTTATATTAAAATAATTTATAAAGTAAAATATAAATAGTTTTAGATATAGTTTTAAAATACTTTATATAAAAATAGCTTCCTCAAATTCCACAAATTGATTCAAAATCAACTTAAATTCCAAATTTCAATTTTAATCAAATTTCAAATCATTAATTTCAATTCGATTTAGTTTCTAAATAAACCATTTCAAATTATCGATTTCAAATACATATTTGAGCCATAAAACAAGCCATTTCAATTTCAATATATTTCAAAGCTTTAAATATTCAACATTTCAAAACTAAATTCGATAATTTCATATATATATCAAATTCACTTTACTATTATTTAGTTTTGAAATATTCACTCAATAAATCCAATATCATTTAAAACAAACCCCAAATTACAATAAACTAAATATTTCCTTCAATTTATTTAAACTTGAAGTATTCATTTAAATCACTTTTAATCAAATACAAGTTAAAAAATCATAGCTTCAAAATTTCAAATTTTATAAATTTCAAATCAAACTTATTTAAGTAAAATTCTTAAATAAATATAATTTCAAACCAATTTCAAATCATTATAAACTCTATATAGATATTAAGTAAATACTTAAGCATATTATTTATCAACTTTATTAAATCAACTTTAATAAATCTTTAAAATCAATATTGATTGAAACCATATATTTCTTTTCAAACCCATAGAAATCATTTCCAAAATATTTATATATAGACCAACGGTGTCTATATATAATTTTCCTATCCTATGGTCAAGTGATATGGATATTTATCATTTCAATCCGCAATTTAAATATATACGGGTATATATCATTTCAACCCGCAATCCCAAATTCAATTCAATGAAAATCGCTTGGATTTATCATTTCAACCCATAACGATTTTCTCCTATTCTATAGATCATTCGGGTATGTATCATTTCAACCCATAGTGAATTCTATACTAATAGGGAACTTGCAGAGTGATAACAGATATGATAATTATATAACATGCATATATCATCAATATAAATAACAGATAATGGTGTCAAATGTCACAGGTGAACAGATACAGATAATGGCATATATATAGCAATGTAAAAATCTAACAGCAGCATATTTCAATTGTCATTTCAATCGAAATCAAATTTAATAAATATAAGAACATTAATCGTGAGTGATTTCTCACCTTTCGAGGCTAGAGATGAACAAGAAGGAGATGGGTTACGAATCCAAGCACGAATTCCAAAGCAACGCTAGATTAGCACGAATTCGACGAACAGAGCTGATAGATTGGAAATCGATGAGAACAAGATGTATTACATATATTTAAATTTTCAAAAGTCAACATACAACTTGAACACAAATCGATTAAAGTCTATATTTATACATATATTTACACCAGTATGCAAACAAAACTTTATTTTTAAAATATATAAACTTACTTTGCTAAAATAAATATATTAGCTTAAAGCAAAACATATAACTCATATAATATACATATATATACTACTATACACATATATATACTCTCATATACTTTTTATATTCAAAAATCAGTTTTAAGCACACACATATATAAAATATCCAACTCATAACTACTAACCTACAAATTATAAAAATCAGGTTATACAAAATTATGCAAAACAATATATATATACTGTAGTCTAATACATTTATATATACAACCTAAAATAAAGTATGTACAAATATACAGTACATCATACATGATATACAATTGCAGATTTGGCTAAACTAAACTAATATGTTATAATTTTTCTTCTAAAACAAATATAAGTTTATACATGTACAAGCATACGAACAGATTTGTAAACTTTATATATATATACTAAATAACCACCATATAATATTATATATATATTTTTGAAATTTCATATACACATATATATCTGTATATAGCTAAACAAACTATTATTTACTATATATATACACAACTTCATATAAGCCGATAATTTAAATCTATATACAATTCAAAAAACAAAACAAAGTGGATGAACAGGTTCAACAAAATTGTATTCAGACCTTATAGAAATTATAAATAGATATATCATCACTTCATACCATAATATAAATAATATAGTATACAAAACACCAATATATAACTTATATAAAATATAATATAACATATATGTATATACAATAACTTATAATATAACTTACACAAATTCATATATAAATATACTATGAAAATCAATATATAAAGTTCGCTTTAATATATGTGTGTGTCAGGCTACTTGCGAACAGAAAACCACTAATACAGTTTATGACATATAAAATACTATTATAAAATTTTATATGAACAGATAATACATAAAATATTAATAGAAATATAAGCATAAAGATATATTAGTACCTGATACATATAATCAAGCTTAAGGAGAAATATAAGCATGGAACTGACCAAACAACAATAATGAAACCAATATATATATATATATAACGAGTCGAATATGCTGGAATACATAAACAGTAAGAATATATATATATATATATATGTGTGTGTGTGTGTGTGTGTAAGCCAAAAGAAACCAAGACAATATAAGCTTATGACAAACCTTACATATAAAACCTTACACAGTAAACATAAACTAATACGTATTCAATAAACATATATACTTATATCATATTATATAAACAACGACACTGTTACCTATATCAAATTATATAACAACAACACTGTTACCTACATAAATAGTCTATAAACAAATCTACAAATCAGATAACTTTTTTTGTATTATATGAAACTTATAAATATCATACGAACTTATATCTTTAAACATAACAGCAAAATATATATACTAATATATATATATATAAGATATAGATATATAAATGTATACTCATGTAAACATATAAATTACTTTTTAAACTAATACAACTTACAATTTATATATGTACATCTTGCGCTATCATGTCGAGTAGGTGAGGCCGATGGCTGCGTCAGAGGCTAGGAAAGTGTAGCTTTGGTGGGTACAGGCGGTGAGATGCTTTTATGGTGGAGATAATGGAAAGGAAAAGGTGGAGCAATGGTTGGAGAGTGGGAATAGGCTTGCGGGTCATGGGATGATGTCAGGTTGATGGTGGAGGAAGGAAGCGGCTGGGAGGTGGAAAGCCAGAAGGGAGACGCAGGCTTGCTCGGCAAGGAGGTGGTTCACGTAGAGGAGGAAGTGCGGTTTCTAGGCGGGTTTGGGTGGGGCGATTTCTGGGTAGGCAAATATGGAGTTCGGCTTTGGAGGGTTGAGCTAGAGAGAAGTAAAGAAGCAGGAAAAACTTTTTATATAAATATATATTTTTACCAAAACCAAATTAACAAACAAAGCAAAATAAAGTGGACAAACCAAAATACGAAGATGAGCCACCAAATAAAATATTGGAAACATTAGGAATAACAAAAGTCATATATGAACAGTTGTAAATATTAATGGTAGACGGCTATTCCTATACATGTTTTACAACGAAAGGTCAAGAAACCCAAAAGGCATGAAACGGGTACCGATATGGTCCAACGTTTTACAGATTCCGTCGCGTACCGGACTTCAAAATTTAGAATTGAATATACCGCAGAGATTAGCAAGATGAGACAAACAAAACGGTATATAGATATCAGTGGTACGATCGTCTGATCAAAATTCGATATCGGTACCGAAATGCTGCTAAAATGTCAGAAATAAGATGAACGGAGCAATAGAAGTCCAAATTTGAAGAAACCAAATGTGACGTATCACTCAGAATGTGATTTACAAATTTATTGTATAAAAATATCCAGGTTTGGAAAACATTTTATCATCATCAAATATTAACTAATTTAAATAAAATTACACAATAAAATAAACATTTATATTTTCTGATGAAAATTTATCATTTGCTATGTTTAAACAGACGTTGTAACGACCCGCTATTTTGTGCCATTCGCATCCATTATAAGTGTATAGGTAGACACTCATGCCGGAGTTGGATTGCTCAAAATACCGCATTGTTAATTTAAATTTGGCAAAACTGAACATATACAGTAAATAAATAATAAACACAGATCACAGACACAGAGTAATAAGTGCAGCGGAAATAAAAGAGATAGTAGTTCATGAAGCTACTATATAAATGTATAAGTTACATCAGAGTTAAACCAGATACAACGGATGAGTAATATGATACATCAGATACAAATCAGAATACATCACTGGAATCATCGAATACTGGAAGCAGAATAGATGGCTGGATCTTCAAACAAAGCTCTAACTTCAAAGGTGAGTCTCGAATACTGGTACACTCAGTCTGACCCGAGCGTAAAGCAAAACACAAGACACTCGAGTCAGGATTAACATTCTTATATTAATAAATCCAACTCAAGTGAAATAGCAATTGAAATACAAGTAACTCAAAGGATGTTTGGAATAACCATCCTTTAAGGATCCGTTAAACTATCTACTAGGTAGTAGTGTACGATAAGTAGATAATGTCTATCAGTAATATAAAGATATCAAAATAGTGTTAAGTCATGACCCATTCCACCCTTAACACATTTTTATTCCCAAAAGCATATACAAGACCGTAGTTTCCCCAAAACCGGAAGTCACCAGAGGGAAATCCATATACTAAAGGTACAAAACAAATTCGTAGTGGTCGCGAATAGGGATACAAGTATGACAAGGCACATGAGGCAATACCCAAGGTAGTGATACTACCGTTTGCCTGATCCGGACTGGTGAGAACGCAACGCCGCAGCGCCCGCAACACTGTGAAACAACACTCCCAAAATCAAGGGTGCAACAATCGACAACAAGTAATGAGTAGTTCGAAGAAGTGTGTTCACTTGAGGTAGCTGACCTCCATTGGCCCGACACGGCTCCTGTTTTAGTCATTTCCAATTTGACACAAGTGTCAAGGCTATCCATTATCGTTCTCCTTCTTCAGTCATCACGTACATCATTCCAACCACTTCATTCTGGATCACACTCCGCGTATAGTTATTAAAGTGGTTTCGGTTTAGATAGAGAGTATATCCATAACCGATTCCGGTCTCTTTAATAACTTTCGTAATTATTACACCGATTGGTCGTTTATATATTTCAAAAACCAAATCAAATTCAATTTCAATTAGAATTTGTAAACCAACATTTCATTTGTCTTTCGAAATCAATTTCCAAAATTTACATTTCAAAACTTCCAAATTCATAATTTCAAAATCTTATAATTCAAATTCAATTTTTATTTAAAACAATTCAAATTTTGATTCAAGTTCATATATAAATTTCATTCCGAAATTATTTAAATTAATTTAATTTAACATTCAAATCAATTTAAACTCATTTATCGATTTCATTCAATATTCGTTAAGTAAATTTTCCATCCAAAACAATTTCTATTAAATTTCCAATTCATTAAATCCATTATTTAAATTCAACTTCATTATATCAAAACTTACAAATTGAATTAAATTAAATTCATCAAATCAATTCTTTAAATTTCAAGTCTTACATTAATTTCAATAAATCACATTTATTTTCTTGATAAAGAAATTCAATTTCACTTATTTACTTACTTAAATGATTTTCCAAACTTAATTAATAAAGAAACTCAATTTCAATTATTTACGAAGTAAAATTCACTTATTCAAAAATTCAATTTAATTTAATCATTAAATAATTCAATCTTATTTAATTATTAAATAATTCAAAACTTAATTATTAAATAATTTCAAAGTTTAATAATTTCAAACTTAATTATAATTTCAAACTTAATTCCATCATTTCCCAAATTTAACAACATTCTTTTTCAATTACATTGTTAATATTTTGTTTCAGATTATTACATATTAACATTTTCCTTTCATTAAAATTCAAATTTCAACTTCATTTCAAAACCATATTATTTATTCAAATAAAATCTTCGTTTATTTTTAAATCAAATTATTGACCAATCAGGTTTTATTTAATTCTCTATCCTAGGTCAAAGTTCAATTTAGGTTTTTATCATTTCAACCCGATTCCAATTCAATTCAAAATCAAAGCATAACAAAGGGAACTTGCAGTGTGATAACTGGGATGGTGTCAATGTAAATAAACAAGCAATAACAATAAACAATAACAATCCAATAATCAATTCAAATAATCCCGAAATAACCGTATTAATTCGCATTGTTATTTGTACGAATTAATATAATTATTTCTAGAATCTACACTATCATTTCATGTAGATTAAAGATTATTACATTACGGTTTTCACTTGTCATTCAATTTCAATTTTAACACTACAACAATTAATCAAATATACGTTCAATGGTTCAAAGTGTAATTATCACTATTCTACGTGTCAATTAATTTAACAATTAAAAGGGATCATATTCAACTAATCAAATTCAACATATATATCAGTTTTAAAAATTGTTAAATATACTATATCCATTTCAATTTTGCATACTATTTATCATTTATCACTAACAATTTAACGTCCAATATAAACATCAACAATCAATCAATTATCAGCCAAACTGTATTATCATCACATAAATAATTAACAGATAATGGTGTCAGATGTCACAGGTGAATTGATACAGGTAATAGCATATATAACAGTGTAATTAACTAACAGCAGCATATTTCAATTGTCGTTTCAATTGAAATCAAATTTAATGAATAAAAGAACGTTAATCGTGAGTGAGTGCTCACCTTTCGGGGATAGAAAACGCAGAGGATGACACGGATATGCACATTGACCCGAACACGAACAAATCAAATGATGTTGCGACCAACTTGGATATTGGCGAGACAAGAGTAAGGCATGATGTCTGGATTGATGAAGATAAATGGTACAAGTGAGCTGATATAGATATACATGTTATGTTCTTTAAATCAATGCATTTATATATACACCTTTAATAGCTATAACATAATATAACTTATAAAATTTATATATAACAAATAGGTCATCAACATTATAAACTTATATATTCACAAGCAGATTATCCAAAACTCAGGAATACAACCATACACTCATATCCAAAATGTATGACATACTTAAATAGTCGAAACAGCTTTTATATAACTTGAAATCAGAACACATAATAATATTCGAAACAAACCCAGCTCATATATATAGACAAATATATGACCCCACCTATATTTATACACGTACAACCAATCAGGTTATACGCGAATTGTATATATAGTAAACTACTATAGATTTTTTTTTACAAAACTCACGGCTTAATATATTATTTCTAATCTAAAACAATACTTTAACAATCTTTAACTATATACCTTCATACGTGAAACATATATATATATATATATATATTCGACTATTTTATATCAAGTGAAATTTAAAGTATACAATTATACATATAAGATATATTTCAAGCTATAGGTTAACCCATAATATATAAAGCCGTGCAGACTAATAGTTGGTTGTACAGTTAGTATAGAATAATAAAATCATATATATGTAACAGACAGCTATATGTGTAGCTTATATTATATACACTAGAAATATGTGACACTATAATATGTCTATACTATTTTATTCCACTCTACCGTACATAGTAAATTGATGAATGTAAACTATCACCCATACATTATAACCAACGGAATATATGAAAACTAGTATATAAATAAATCTTATATAATATACAGCCCTATCTATATAAACTTGCATACGAAAAATGTTTTGGAATCAACATTATACATATACTAACAAATTGTGAAACTAGCATATATATTCTTAAAAATCAAAATATATAAATAATTTCATACGATATCTTAAACCAATACTGTAACCTCATATATAATGTACGAAAATATGGGAACTTGATATACAACCAGCAAAATACATATTTATGTGTACTTAACAACTAACATATATATAATAGTTGTCATATATATTCTTTATACAACAGAAAAGTAAAGAAAGATAGGAAGCAAGGAGAGGAAAACTCGGTAAGGCATGGGTTTCCTTTGAGGAACCAATCGGGATTACACAAACTCGAATATAATAAAAATTTCTGGAAGAAAAACCTATGCGTAAGAAATTTTTTTTTGTAGAAACTTATATCACGCAACTTACTCGAGGCAAGACACAACCTGAAGGGGAAACAAGCAGGTTCTCGAAGATTAGATCGAGGAGCACGAGCAGGTGATCACTGCAATATATACTCGAAGCTAGGGAGGGTTTGGTGATGAAGCTTGCCGCAGGGAGGAGTATCTGGATAGTCGAACAAGGAGGAGGCAGAGGCTTGGTTCTTGGCGAAGATTGGGTCGAACTCGAGGGAACATGATGGCGGCTCGGTAAAGGTTGGAGGTGGAGCTACAAGCGAATGGAACAAAGGAGGGTGGTCGGGTTTATGGAGGCCGGAATGGTGGGCTGTGCTCGGCGATGTGGAGGAAGAGGGGACGAGGTAAGGGTCGGCATCAGCTGCTAGGAGGTGCAGAGGCCGGTGCTATGGGTTCGGCACTTGTTTAAAAGTTTCCAGAAAAACAAAATAGAAATGAAAAGAATAAAGGAGGGGAAGAGAAAAATGGAATGGAACGAAAGGGATTATAAATGAAACTATGGGAATAGTAATAGCCGGCGTTGATTTCTATATTTTATAAAGCAGATTGCAGTGAGAATCGAACCAACACTGTATAATAACGGTAGGAATAGTGACCGTCAAAATTTTATACAAACAGAAAAACACAGAAACCCAAATGACTCAAAATGCGGAACTAAGACGACGAATCGTTTTACTGATTCGTTGCGTACCGGACTTCGAAACAGACAAACGAATATATCATAGTGATCAACATGACGAGACGATCAAAACGGTATACAAATATCAGTGGTACGATCATCCGATCAAAAGTCGATAATCAGTACCGAAAATGATGCTATTTCGTCGAAAATAAGATCGACAGAGCAATAACAGACAAAATTTGGAGAAACGAATTATAACGTCTCACTCAAAAGATGATTTACGAATTTTCTATATAAAAATATTCAGGTTTGGAAAACATTTTATTACCATCGCTTTTTAACTGATTAAATTGAAGTAAATTTACGCGCGAAATAAACTTTCATATTTTCGGACGAAAATTTACCAGTTGCTATGTTTAACTAGACGTATTCCAAATATTATATTTTTATTTCAAAATTTTATCGTTTAAAATTTCACAAAATATCAACTAATTACGTTATTAAAACAGTTGAAATTTACGGGTCGTTACACTCTCCCCCACTCAAAACTTTTCGTCCCCAAAAAGGAACGAGGTAGGAGAATAGAAACAACCAGAAAGAAAATAGATTTGAAATACAAAATAACAATTCATTTAAACCATATAAATTCAAATTTAAATTAATTGATATTCAATAATTGATTTAATCCATTTGATTTCACTAAAATCAATCTCAACTATTTCTAAATTCATTATCTTATTATCCAATTATCTTAAATTTACAATTTCTAAACCCATAAATTTGAATAGTCTTTTATTATAATCATATTTTTTCAACAATTTTAAATTCTTCTTTATTCCAAATTACTGTCAAATTTATTCTACTTAATATATCTAATCACGTATATTTAACCCATATAAATTAATTTAAACCATAAAAGTTTCTATTTAAATTAATTTATATTTACTAATTTCTTTTAAATTCAAGGTATTTTCATATGTTGATCAAATTTCAATTTATTAATTCTTTCAAAACAAATTTATTTCATTATTAACTGAGTTTACTTATTATCCTATCTAACTCTATTAACATCTTTATAATCAAAATTTAGTGTATAACATTTATTATAAACACTCAAATTTATTTATAAATTCAATTTATCTTATATATTATCCAGTTATATATTCAACTTCTGAATAACTTAGGTAAGTTGTATGAGAATGCAGTTGAACAATATACAAATAAAAAAATTTCCCAATTCAATTATTCAAGTTTAAATATTTATTCCAAATTTTGGTTTTATTTATACTTTAAAATCATCTTTTAACAAAATTTAAGAATTAGAATTTCCGATTTACTTTAAACAATTTAGAGATATTTATAATATATTTATATCAAATCAAATTTAATTTTAAAATAAGGTACCTATATATATGTGAATCAAAATATACTGACGAAATTCAAATCAAAATATTTTTTTTTTCAAAACAAAACCGTAGCAAAGCTACAGAATAGTATCTCCACTTCGAAACTCGAAAATGAATGTCGATGATGCGGCCGTCATCACCGAAATTATTTCCCAGCGACAAAATAGGAGAGCATTGATTCAAACATTTAAAATTCTTTGAAATGATTTCAATTTGAAAATATTTAAAACTATATACCTAAAACTTTCAAATCAAAGTTGGAAATCACCGGAAATTAAATTCTCAAATTCTGATTTAAATTCATTTGAATTCCAAATTAAAATTTTAAACCATGTTCTATAATTTCATTAATTTATCATATTAGAATAATCAATGGTTTTCCAAACAATAAATGAAAATCAAACATTATCATTTTTGACAACAGATTCATTAACAATTTAATTTCATAATATAATCTTACAAAACTTTATTTTATTTACCAAAGTTGACAATGGAATTGTGTCAGTTTGCTCTGCTCAAGTGTTTTGGAAATCCTATCGATAGCGTTGATCAGACGAATCGATCGGAAAACCAAATCAACATCAACAACTCAAACAACACAATATATAAAAAAAATTTATATAAATTTACAAATACACTTCCTCGCTCGACGATACAAGAATGGATTCAAAGCAAGGATAGAGATTCAAATTTTTGATAGACTCAAATCAAAGAGAATTTCGATTCGAAGATAGGTTTGAACAAAGACGAGGTAATTAAATAACAAAATAAGGCGATGGATGAGTTTATATAAATCGCGGGCAACCTTAATCGGGTCAACCGTGACTTCAAGAATAAGATCAATGTAGAATTCCGAGGCAAATCGACATTTGATCTCAAGAAATAGAATTCAGGTATAGTAGGAGATAGATAGCATCGTAAACCGAGGATATAGAAATCTCCGGTAAATCAATGCCTATTGTAAAGGAGTTTCACCCCTTTACAAATCATTCGAAGTTTGGCGAGACCGCCGATTCACTATAAGGGTCATTCGAAGTGGAGTTATGTGATACTCTAGAATTGAAAGGAGACGAATAGTGGGGGACACGAATGAAATTTGGAACCGTAGGGAACGTTCCAAAATTCAAAGGAATCGAGTCAAAAGGAAGAGATTGAAACTCGAATGAGAGTGATTCTGTAAATACATTTGCCCTATATGTTAAGTTTTGCCTAGAGCTACCAAAGCTCTGATACCAACTGTAACGACACGCTATTTTGTGCCATTTGCATCCATTATAAGTGTATAGGTAGACACTCATGCCGGAGTTGGATTGCTCAAAATACCGCGTTGTTAATTTAAATTTGGCAAAACTGAACATATACAGTAAATAAATAATAAACACAGATCACAGACACAGAGTAATAAGTGCAGCGGAAATAAAAGAGATAGTAGTTCATGAAGCTACTATATAAATGTATAAGTTACATCAGAGTTAAACCAGATACAACGGAAGAGTAATATGATACATCAGATACAAATCAGAATACATCACTGGAATCATCGAATACTGGAAGCAGAATAGATGGCTGGATCTTCAAACAAAGCTCTAACTTCAAAGGTGAGTCTCGAATACTGGTACACTCAGTCTGACCCGAGCGTAAAGCAAAACACAAGACACTCGAGTCAGGATTAACATTCTTATATTAATAAATCCAACTCAAGTGAAATAGCAATTGAAATACAAGTAACTCAAAGGATGTTTGGAATAACCATCCTTTAAGGATCCGTTAAACTATCTACTAGGTAGTAGTGTACGATAAGTAGATAATGTCTATCAGTAATATAAAGATATCAAAATAGTGTTAAGTCATGGCCCATTCCACCCTTAACACATTTTTATTCCCAAAAGCATATACAAGACCGTAGTTTCCCCAAAACCGGAAGTCACCAGAGGGCAATCCATATACTAAAGGTACAAAACAAATTCGTAGTGGTCGCAAATAGGGATACAAGTATGACAAGGCACATGAGGCAATACCCAAGGTAGTGATACTACTGTTTGCCTGATCCGGACTGGTGAGAACGCAACGCCGCAGCGCCCGCAACACTGTGAAACAACACTCCCAAAATCAAGGGTGCACCAATCGACAACAAGTAATGAGTAGTTCGAAGAAGTGTGTTCACTTGAGGTAGCTGACCTCCATTGGCCCGGCACGGCCCCTGTTTTAGTCATTTCCAATTTGACACAAGTGTCAAGGCTATCCATTATCGTTCTCCTTCTTCAGTCATCACGTACATCATTCCAACCACTTCATTATGGATCACACTCCGCGTATAGTTATTAAAGTGGTTTCGGTTTAGATAGAGAGTATATCCATAACCGATTCCGGTCTCTTTAATAACTTTCGTAATTATTACACCGATTGGTCGTTTATATATTTCAAAAACCAAATCAAATTCAATTTCAATTAGAATTTGTAAACCAACATTTCATTTGTCTTTCGAAATCAATTTCCAAAATGTACATTTCAAAACTTCCAAATTCATAATTTCAAAATCTTATAATTCAAATTCAATTTTTATTTAAAACAATTCAAATTTTGATTCAAGTTCATATATAAATTTCATTCCGAAATTATTTAAATTAATTTAATTTAACATTCAAATCAATTTAAACTCATTTATCGATTTCATTCAATATTCGTTAAGTAAATTTTCCATCCAAAACAATTTCTATTAAATTTCCAATTCATTAAATCCATTATTTAAATTCAACTTCATTATATCAAAACTTACAAATTGAATTAAATTAAATTCATCAAATCAATTCTTTAAATTTCAAGTCTTACATTAATTTCAATAAATCACATTTATTTTCTTGATAAAGAAATTCAATTTCACTTATTTACTTACTTAAATGATTTTTCAAACTTAATTAATAAAGAAACTCAATTTCAATTATTTACGAAGTAAAATTACTTATTCAAAAATTCAATTTAATTTAATCATTAAATAATTCAATCTTATTTTATTATTAAATAATTCAAAACTTAATTATTAAATAATTTCAAAGTTTAATAATTTCAAACTTAATTATAATTTCAAACTTAATTCCATCATTTCCCAAATTTAACAACATTCTTTTTCAATTACATTGTTAATATTTTGTTTCAGATTATTACATATTAACATTTTCCTTTCATTAAAATTCAAATTTCAACTTCATTTCAAAACCATATTATTTATTCAAATAAAATCTTCGTTTATTTTTAAATCAAATTATTGACCAATCGGGTTTTATTTAATTCTCTATCCTAGGTCAAAGTTCAATTTAGGTTTTTATCATTTCAACCCGATTCCAATTCAATTCAAAATCAAAGCATAACAAAGGGAGCTTGCAGTGTGATAACTGGGATGGTGTCAATGTAAATAAACAAGCAATAACAACAAACAATAACAATCCAATAATCAATTCAAATAATCCCGAAATAACCGTATTAATTCGCATTGTTATTTGTACGAATTAATATAATTATTTCTAGAATCTACACTATCATTTCATGTAGATTAAAGATTATTACATTACGGTTTTCACTTGTCATTCAATTTCAATTTTAACACTACAACAATTAATCAAATATACGTTCAATGGTTCAAAGTGTAATTATCACTATTCTACGTGTCAATTAATTTAACAATTAAAAGGGATCATATTCAACTAATCAAATTCAACATATATATCAGTTTTAAAAATTGTTAAATATACTATATCCATTTCAATTTTGCATACTATTTATCATTTATCACTAACAATTTAACGTCCAATATAAACATCAACAATCAATCAATTATTAGCCAAACTGTATTATCATCACATAAATAATTAACAGATAATGGTGTCAGATGTCACAGGTGAATTGATACAGGTAATAGCATATATAACAGTGTAATTAACTAACAGCAGCATATTTCAATTGTCGTTTCAATTGAAATCAAATTTAATGAATAAAAGAACGTTAATCGTGAGTGAGTGCTCACCTTTCGGGGATAGAAAACGCAGAGGATGACACGGATATGCACATTGACCCGAACACGAACAAATCAAATGATGTTGCGACCAACTTGGATATTGGCGAGACAAGAGTAAGGCATGATGTCTGGATTGATGAAGATAAATGGTACAAGTGAGCTGATATAGATATACATGTTATGTTCTTTAAATCAATGCATTTATATATACACCTTTAATAGCTATAACATAATATAACTTATAAAATTTATATATAACAAATAGGTCATCAACATTATAAACTTATATATTCACAAGCAGATTATCCAAAACTCAGGAATACAACCATACACTCATATCCAAAATGTATGACATACTTAAATAGTCGAAACAGCTTTTATTTAACTTGAAATCAGAACACATAATAATATTCGAAACAAACCTAGCTCATATATATAGACAAATATATGACCCCACCTATATTTATACACGTACAACCAATCAGGTTATACGCGAATTGTATATATAGTAAACTACTATAGATTTTTTTACAAAACTCGCGGCTTAATATATTATTTCTTATCTAAAACAATACTTTAACAATCTTTAACTATATACCTTCATACGTGAAACATATATATATATATATATATATTCGACTATTTTATATCAAGTGAAATTTAAAGTATACAATTATACATATAAGATATATTTCAAGCTACAGGTTAACCCATAATATATAAAGCCGTGCAGACTAATAGTTGGCTGTACAGTTAGTATAGAATAATAAAATCATATATACAACTATATGTGTAGCTTATATTATATACACTAGAAATATGTGACACTATAATATGTCTATACTATTTTATTCCACTCTACCGTACATAGTAAATTGATGAATGTAAACTATCACCCATACAGTAAAACCAACGGAATATATGAAAACTAGTATATAAATAAATCTTATATAATATACAGCCCTATCTATATAAACTTGCATACGAAAAATGTTTTGGAATCAACACTATACATATACTAACAAATTGTGAAACTAGCATATATATTCTTAAAAATCAAAATATATAAATAATTTCATACGATATCTTAAACCAATACTGTAACCTCATATATAATGTACGAAAATATGGGAACTTGATATACAACCAGCAAAATACATATTTATGTGTACTTAACAATTAACATATATATAATAGATGTCATATATATTCTTTATACAACAGAAAAGCAAAGAAAGATAGGAAGCAAGGAGAGGAAAACTCGGTAAGGCATGGGTTTCCTTCGAGGAAACAATCGGGATTACACAAACTCGAATATAATAAAAATTTCTGGAAGAAAAACCTATGCGTAAGAAATTTTTTTTTGTAGAAACTTATATCACGCAACTTACTCGAGGCAAGACACAACCTGAAGGGGAAACAAGCAGGTTCTCGAAGATTAGATCGAGGAGCATGAGTAGGTGATCACTGCAATATATACTCTAAGCTAGGGAGGGTTTGGTGATGAAGCTTGCCGCATGGAGGAGTATCTGGATAGTCGAACAAGGAGGAGGCAAAGGCTTGGTTCCTGGCGAAGATTGGGTCGAACTCGAGGGAACATGATGGCGGCTCGGTGAAGGTTGGAGGTGGAGCTACAAGCGAGTGGAACAAGGGAGGGTGGTCGGGTTTATGGAGGCCGGAATGGTGGGCTGTGCTCGACGATGTGGAGGAAGAGGGGACGAGGTAAGGGTCGGCATCAGCTGCTAGGAGGTGCAGAGGCCGGTGCTATGGGTTCGACACTTGTTTAAAAGTTTCCAGAAAAACAAAATAGAAATGAAAAGAATAAAGGAGGGGAAGAGAAAAATCGAATGGAACGAAAGGAATTATAAATGAAACTATGGGAATAGTAATAGCCGGCGTTGATTTCAAAATTTTATAAAGCAGATTGCAGTGAGAATCGAACCAACACTGTATAATAACGGTAGGAATAGTGACCGTCAAAATTTTATACAAACGGTAAAACACAGAAACCCAAATGACTCAAAATGCGGAACTAAGACGACGAATCGTTTTACTGATTCGTTGCGTACCGGACTTCGAAACAGACAAACGAATATATCATAGTGATCAACATGACGAGACGATCAAAACGGTATACAAATATCAGTGGTACGATCATCCGATCAAAAGTCGATAATCAGTACCGAAAATGATGCTATTTCGTCGAAAATAAGATCGACAGAGCAATAACAGACAAAATTTGGAGAAACGAATTATAACGTCTCACTCAGAAGATGATTTACGAATTTTCTATATAAAAATATTCAGGTTTGGAAAACATTTTATTACCATCGCTTTTTAACTGATTAAATTGAAGTAAATTTACGCACGAAATAAACTTTTATATTTTCGGACGAAAATTTACCAGTTGCTATGTTTAACTAGACGTATTCCAAATATTATATTTTTATTTCAAAATTTTATCGTTTAAAATTTCACAAAATTTCAACTAATTACGTTATTAAAACAGTTGAAATTTACGGGTCGTTACAGACGTATTCCAAATACAAAAATTTTATTTCAAAATTTTATTATTTAAAATTTCATAAAATTCAGTTAAATACGTTATTCAAACAGTTAAAGTTTACGAGTCGTTACAGGTTATCTATTTTATTTCCGCTATGTATGTCTATTATGTATCAGCATTGTGGGGGCAAGCAATTATAACTGCCCCTGGCCGAAGTTAGCACCTGTTGTAACTCTGATGTTTCATTTTGAAAGTGACGATATGTACTATCTTATGTTCTATTATACATGATTTCCTTACGTTGTAAGATTATATGTTTCTTTCTTCTTGTCTTTTCTTTTCTTTTTACCCTAACAGCTTGTCTTTCGAACACCTAGATGATCGACACATGAATACCGTGGATGTATTAAGTGTCGTCATTAGGAGTAAGAAAGATGGATTGTTATAATAGGGTAGTGCAGCTCAGCAAGGGGTTAAGGATGGTGGTGGTGCGACATCTTCAGGTAGCCTACGGTGGTGGAAAACCTTGGTTAAAGGCGGAGATCAAGGTGGTAAATGGGTTATATGGGTGGTATCGGGCATGGCTGGGGAAGAAAGGAGGTGAAGTAATTAAAATTTTGCCTTTAGTTAATTTTAAATTTACATAATATCAAAATTGTATAACGTAAATTTCTTCTGTGTATGAACTCCGATTCACGCGTGGTTTCTTTTGTTGGACGCATGGCTTAATTTAGGGCAATTTGGCATTGGGTTTGCTAAGTTTGGAGATTGTGGGAAAAAGCACGTTAGTATAGTTTATTTATTTAGTTGATTGAATTTTAAAATATTAAATGCATATCCATCGATGAGAAATTATAATTATTAATATGTGTTGTGATATATTGGTGATTGTTTTTGTTGATTATTGTATTATTGAGTGTTTAACTATAATCAATTACGGATTTAAAATTTGATGAAATTGATTGTGATAGAATAGATGAAGTTGATAATAGTAGGAAGATTGGATAAATAAATGACAAATAGGGTTATTAGTAGTTTTTGTTCGATGTCTGTAAATAATTGTGATAACATATGAGCAAGGTTTAGTTCCTTCATGCTTTTATAACAATTATGATATCAGCATGATATGTTGATTGTTATTTTTAACTATATTTGTATCCTTTTGATTACACCAAATACAGACGGTAATAATGGTGATTGAAATTTATAGAAGTATGGATATGTGTACTTTCAAATAAATAGAAGTAGCTACTCAACAGGGATATGCTAATCCAATAAACAAATTGTAAGCTGCAATTTAATCCAACTGCTCAACATTTTATGCGACATGCAAAAGATGGTAATAATTAGTAGGGTAAACCTTATGCGAAAAGCTCAGTTGAGAATACAATGAATGATCAATAGTTTGTGAGACATAATGTAAAGAAAATATTAACAAAAGTGGATAGGATTGACAAGTGAGAATAAACTATTACCTTGTAACTAAAATTTGTAGACTATCATAAATACCGACCAATGTTAGATGATCATCTACCCTGTTGGAATATTTTTGTCCAATTTTAGAATGAAGCCGGACAATGGTGTCATCTAGCACGATGCATTGATGACCCTGATAACAACGGAGGTGCAATGTATACCAAACTGGGTAGAGATATCAAATCTTATACCTAACCTACAATGAGTTTGATATTTGTAGAATATGGTTATGAAAGGCACATGTTTCAAGAAGAAAACAAAGAGAGAATTTAAGAGTTTGATTGTATATAGAGGTACAAAAGGGGTTAGGGTTTTTGTTCCTTTTGGGGAAGAAGGGTTGGGAAGGAGACGGTGAAATAAGGTGGCCTAGGTGAAAATTTGCCCGCTCTTATACAGATTCTTACATGTAAATATCTAATAGCATTCAAACTCCTTGGTTTTCTTTTTTGAATCATAAACGCATAGCAAGTTGGACAGAAACGCCATCGAATAGGCTATCAAAGGCTTATTTTCTAGCATTGAAAGCGACTTTTCATGAGTAATAATATGGTTTTTGTGAAAACCATGTTGTTTTGAGTAAACGACAAAGCTATGGAATTTTTTAATATTTATTGGAAATTATTATTATTATTATTTGAGTAATAAAATAAAATATATTTTTGAAATAATAATAATAGGAAAGGTATGTTTCCAAAAGTGTTTTTGGTTATATTATTACTGTTTTGAACTAAATAAAGATAAAAGGAGTTTTGAAGTTTAATATAGAATATTGTTATGTTTGAGATAAACGGTAATAAATTAGGTTTGGAAAATAATAAAAATATTTAATATGATATTATTATCTTGACGTAAAATAATGATATTATTGCTTTGGAAAGTAATTTGTTGAAAAGTACTATATGTAAAATACGATGTTTTAAGAGATTTGAAGCATTGAGATTACAATAAAGTATTTTGAAGTATATTGTCATTTTTGGGAAGAAATATTATTGTTTTGAGATGAATAAAAGGTGCTTTTATAATAAACAATAATAAAATAATTTTATACTTAAGAGAAATAATGATTGTAAATATTATGTTTTGGATGGAAGTGTTTTATGATTAATGGTTGATTTTATTTATCATATATGTCGATGATGAAATTGCATTTTCCATTATTACTACGTGTGTGTAGTTTATTATGGTTTATTGTTTTGGTATTTGTGTTACTATTGTAGTGGTTCAGTACACATTTGATTGATTTATACTTAAATTGATGATATATTGCTAATGGTTGATAATTAACATATGTGAATATATATATATATGTATGTATATATATATGTTGTGATTAGATTATTTTATGATTAGGTTTGACATTGTGTGTTGAATGTTTGTAATATTTATTGGCTAAGTGTGTTATTATTGTTGTTACCCCATATGTATGATGATTGATCAGAACAATTTAGTACGAGTAGTGTTTCCTGCTTGCGTTGGTTTCTTTGGTTGTAATGGCTGCCTGGATGCTATGGTTATTATGTGCTATCGACTATTTTGATATTAGAGAAGAGCAGGAAAAAGAACTGCATGGGCTTTTGTAACATTCCCTATTTGGAGGCCCAAAGCCAAGTGCTACAGATGCTGCAGTCATCCATAGTATTAACTTTCGGTGACCAAATACAGTAATGTTAATGGTATCCATAATATCAGAAGCACATGAATATGAAACAAAATCACAGATTTCAAAAACAACTTTTCTGATTATATTTCACAAAACATGTTTCATATTCCATTACATAATCACAATCGTTTCCCAGGTTTAGATCAAATATAAGTATTACAAAATACGCCAAGAGCGACATATGAAGTTGACCCCTTGGTTGACCAGAGTAATAAATAGTCATAACTGACTTAATACAACACAACGAAAATAAAAACAAAAAAACAACTCCTAAATATAGCTAGCATCAGCCTCCTGCTCGTCTCCGGAAGCTTTATTCATCCACCTACTAAAACTTGAAAATCCTCAACCCTCAGCCTACTCAAATCAATTTTGAGAACCCTAGAATTTAAGGGGAAAAACATAAACTTCGAGTCAGACATAAAGCCTGGTGTGAATAATACTATGCATCTTGGTTATTTGTTATTAATTGAGACAACGCTGCTAAGCGAAACGAGTTTCCCGTCACTAATATCCTTTTAAAACATATATTTTGCAAATCTTACCCCTACAACCAAAACTGGTTAAAACAATAATATCAATATCATGAAAGCATATAAATCAGGTAACAAATGGACTATCTGTCCGAGCACTATAGTTTTATTTGGCTAACTATTAACCTTTGGCTGACTCGGGCCTACCAGATAAAATAAACAAATAATCTAACTTTTGTTAGATACTCCTCTTCTGTACGGTTTGTTCCTAACTTACTTCTCTAGGGTCAACCGATCCTAATGGTTTGGCGGGCTCAACAATAACCTATCCTCACTCTGTATATTTCTTTCTATGTGTAACATCATTTTATTCTTACCTGTGACAAAGCCCTATACGCTGGAATTTTGGACTAAATTAGCTAGGGGCTAATAGCTAATGTATAGTGCGCGACCCTATACTAGTCCCACCTAGTATTCTAATATCTGAGTCATTTTACTTAGGGTTAACTACCCATAAATTTTCCTTGAAAACAATTTCTTTCAAATTGATTTGAACTTTTAAATCATTCTTTAAACAAGGAAAATATACTCTATGCATTACTCAAGTCACCTTGCCATGTTATATATACTTTACATAAAACTTTGTTGATGAAAACATTTAACCTTTGAAAGTAACCCTTCTGAATCCATTGAAAGTACCCATTTCGATACAAGTAAAACCTTAGGCCGAAGGCCAAAACATACCCTTTCGAATTCATTCATAATCACCTTTCGAAAACATTGAAATCATCCTTTTCAGAAGCTTTAAAACCTTAGGCATCCTATCTTTAAAACATTTAAACATTGCCTTTCAAAAACATTGGAAACCTTCCATTAAAACCTTTTGAAACCATTGGGGAACCACCCTTTCGAAACATTCATTTAGACCTTTCGAAAGCATTAAAATCCTTTGTAAACATCAGACCTTTCGAAAGCATTTAGGTTCAAGTAAAACATGAGGAAACCTTTCGAGACCATTTAAAATCTTTCCTTTCGAAACCCTTAGGTTCTACCTTCAACAGAACAAAAGGGTCGTAAAACAACTAAGTCGAAAGAACCCTTTTGAAAGCAATTCCTAAGTAAAGAAGTGATGGTGTCGAAACAGACCCTTTGAAAGCATTGGAGAAGTGGCTAGGTTTTAAAAACAAAGTATCCTTTCGAAACCATTTACTTCAAAAGGTAGGAAGCGGTAGTAAAGGGTTTCGTCCCCTTCGAAAGCATTTACTTAAAACAAAAGGCACAACCTCATTGAAAACCATTCCTTAAATCAATTTGACCTAGTCGAAAGCCAACCAAGTCGAAAGCATTCCTTTCGTAAGTAAAGTAGGCGCATTTCCATTTGAAAGCAAAATAATGCTTCGACCCGATCGAAAACCTTTGTTTCGACCCAATACCTTTCGCCTATATCCAATTCACTATGTACCAAATCATTGATACTATGAGCATTTGTTTCAATGGTGATGGAGGCGGAAGTACCCAATCAGAACCTAGGTGTCGAAAGTGGTGAAACATGTAAAAAGCATGTAAAATATGATTTTTAGCTTTTTAAAGTAATCTTTTCAACTAACCTGCCTTGTTTGTCAAAATATTATTGGTTGCTAATTTTCTTTTTTAAAAGTACTGCCAAAATTTCAGAAATACACAATTAAGTTATTTACAAAATATCCCTTCTCCTTTTATAAATATATAAAGCATTTAAGTCCCATACCTTAAATAATTTTATATATCTATTAAAACAATTAGGGAGATCTACAAAAATTCCTATAAATCATTTTTAATAAGTTTTCTAACATATATAAATTTTAGACCCAAAACATATATAATTTAGCTGTAAATTATTTTAAACCCAAATATCCATTTTCCTTACTAGAAAATTAATGTAAAATCCACATTAATTCAGAAAATTATGAAAATTGAAACCTATCTCTAAAATATCATTTCTGATCTAAATCTAAAATCGCAAGGCATTTTGATGTCATTTAATAGGGTTTTCACATTAAAACATATCATAAAATCCGTATGAAATACCATAAATCATCAACAAGCATATATATCCATTTTAACAATTAAAACATGGCAATTAACTTTGTAAAATAATTCGGATTTCATCCCAAAACCGAAACAATAGAAAACATGAGATGTAGTCATTATTCACGTTAGCTTTAAGATTAAGAAGTTGAGATTTGATCTTGGGTTATATTGATTTGCTTCTTCCTTTAGCTTATCTTCCTCTTGTTCTTCTAATGGTTGTCGGCCTCTATATTTTGATTTTTGATAATGAACGTGTAGAATGAACACGGCTTAAGGGTTTAGGGTATTAGACTGTGTCTTTTCCCATTTTGCCCCTTACTTAACTTCCCTTATCTATTTTATTCTAATTCATTTTAGTTTACTTATTAACAAGGCATGGCTACCCCTTAGTATTCATAAATTTCAATCCCCTAATCATTACATTATTTTATTTAATTTAACTTATTAAATATCCTAAATAACGTTACTAAAAAATAGGGTCATTACAGACACCCCTCCTTAAAAGAATTTCATCCTCGAAATTACGATAAGGTACCCAACAAATCAATCAAAAAGGTAAAACATACCATCAAACAAATCAGGATAAGCATCTCTAATCCTGCTCTCAGTCTGCCAAGTACAGTCTCTATCGTCGTCGCTCCACTGGACTTTAACTAATCTGACTGTCTTGTTTCTTAGCCTTTTCTCATCTCTTGTGACTATACGAACTGGCTTTCTAACTATAGTCAAATTTGGCTCTACTACTAAGTCCTCTAACATAGTCAGTGCTATAGTAGTCTTCGGGTCCCTAATACACTTTCTTAGATGAGAAATATGAAAAACATCATGGACTCCTGCCAAACTGTTCGGTGACTCTACTCTATATGCGAGTTTCCCGATGTTCTCTACGATAGGAAATGGTCCTACGAATCTCGGTGCCAACTTCTGAAATGACCCTCCTATTTCTACCTTAATTTCATAAGGATTTTTTTTTCCATAGAGATGATATATAGATATATCATTCATTACAAATATATTTCCCGGGGTCATTTTCTTTTTCCAACAAACAAAATATATCCAGGATCAAAACTCATTACCAATATAAATATATCAGTGTATCCCTAATAATATACACGTACATATGAAGATGTACGTGTTCCTCTTGTTTAGATTCAGAGTATATTTTTTTTTGTTAAACAAGAGCATTCTATTTAATTTGGATTCTAGCAATTATGACTATAGGTGATTACTGTATACTTTTGAATATTTGTGACAAGTCAGTGAATCCTATGCATATTTAATTTATATGAACTTGCTCATTCTAATTGATAGTTTTTAATGTCAATTTACAATGACAGTTAAATCTCAAGATTCTTGAGATTTTTATTTCAGATCATGGATCAAAGGTATTGGTATTTGACTAAGGCCAGAAATGATATATTCACTTATCATTTTCCACTTATGTATTTTCTAAAAACTTTCTTATTTAAGATTCAATCTATGTGACTTGTTTGCCTTAATCTTAGCTCACATGACACATAGTGAGTTGTGTAATTGCATAAGATTTGCTATGTCAAGAATTTGAACTTAAAAATATTCATAAGAATAATTTCCAGGTTTGCTTGTGCAAGCCTGTCCAGATTGTATATCTGTTATGACTTTGTAAATTGGTTATGGTAAAACATTTGCTAAATGACCTAAAGCTTTTTGAATGGCATTTTACTGACAAAACACCACCAAACAGAATCAACCAAAACCTCATTTATTTGAAGCTGGTTAACTCTTGTGCCTAGTGTCATGCCAGGTACCTGATCATGGCAATTGAAATGCCAGTCATTTGCATCATACCTGTAGTCTTCTCATACAAATACTTTTCTCAAAACAATTTAGAAAGTAGACTTGAACCATTTGTAGACATATTTCAGAGGGAAAAACAATTAGATACTTAAAGGTATACTTCAAGGTAAATTCTGAATTTACTCCAAAACTCAGTATTTTTAAAATGACTTAAGATTGTCTAATACATAATATAATTGCAAAGCAATTGCTCACATAATTGTATATTTCTTTACCAGATTTTCATAGCTAATACTTGAGCATATTTTTCTTGTTTAAGTTCCAGACACTACTTCAAAAACAAATCAAACCTTAACACACAACAATTTCGACAGAACAACTAATTTAATCTGACACTTTACAGAACATAAGAGCAACTTGATCACTAACCATAGAATATTCATTACATGACTGGAAATCTTGGAAACATAATTTTTCCTGAATACATGCAGATATAATTCAATTTAAGTTCTTATTGAAACTAGCTAGCATGTTCATTCACTCCTCCATAATAGCCATAACTTCATTTTCTACTTAGTGCCTGCATTCCCTGAAAGAGCATGAGTGGCTGCCTCATTTTAAAATGAGACACCCCATATGCCATGAGCAAACAAGGGTCAGATCTAAGATCTGGTATGAGTAACATCAATACATTCATGATATTAAGCAACAGAGAATGTAAGAGTACCAACTAGTTATTTAAGCAAATTTCTGCAATCAATTACTTTAACATAGTATAAATAAGTTGATTCAGGTATGATATATTTATCTATCATTCTTACACTTGCATACATAATCATGCAAACATAATTATCTATTTGCAACATTTACATTCACCGGAACCATCATGGTTCCATACCAACCAACCTAAGAAATATCCATATTCCTGTTTCTTCATTTACAGGTTGTATAATTCAATTTAAATTCCTGCCTCATCTGCTATTAAGGAATCACAGGGACACATTGCAATGAACTAATTCACATCATTGCACAAAGATCTCAGGGCTTAAACAAACCATGTGCCAACTTGCATACTTCAAATATGACAAGCATTCCAGCAGCCTTCTTGGCCTTCCCTTCCCTAGTTTATTTACTAGTGTATTGACTTAAATCCTATCATCAAATATGCTAAGTGAGCATGTCACTGCAAACATGGAAACATCCATAATCTTTCCTAGCATAATTCTCCTCAGAAATAAGCAGACAGTTATTTCCTAAATGGGGTCAATATGTCTTGATCTCAGTAAAATATAAGAATATTTTCAACTGTAAAAGAGGCATGGCATGTTCTTATTATATTGATCTGCAAGCCTTTATGATTGATTCAGATTCATGATCTGGTTCAATCATAATTTTAGCTTGTGAGCTTCTTTTTTTTTTATTAAGGGTCCAGCACTTAGAAAATTTCTATTGCACGCTTAACATCTTTCTTCTCAAGCCTCAGCACTTATACCAAGTATAATGCAGCTCCCAACATTATTTTTTTGTAAAGTTTCCATGCCATAGATCTATAACAGTTGAGAGTATTCTCTATACAATTTTAAAATTCTGGACTTTAACATTTTTGAGTAAAAATAAAACAGTATGACACACATCCAAAGACAAATGTCTCAACAAATCAAAGATCACCAAAATCATCCATATTAAATCATAACAGATTTAAAATAAGACATCCAAAAAGCATTGATGAAATCATATACATCAAAACCAGCAATATATAAATGGCAATATAAAAAGTGGCTGCCTCATCTCAGGTCTTAATGCCATGAACTCAGAGTGGTTACTCACCTAAATATTTCTTCTTATTAATCCAGAAAATCCTTGTATGTGTGTTTTCTCCTTCCTTCCAATATTTTTCTTCCTTTCTAATTTTTTTTGTGCAGCTCGGGGTAAAGATAATTTTACTGGCTAAACTGCCTATTTATATGCATTTTTCCACTAGGGTTTTGTTAAAACAAAATTCCATTTCTGACCTAACCATCTTCATGCATTTTCATTCATTTTCCTCCTTAATACCCCGACCATAATAATTAGTTGAAGGCAGTATTTTCTTCCCTTTACTTTTTCAGAAAATGGCCACTCACCTAGTCATGTTAAAAGTGTGACTATCATATTTCATATTTTAATTATTTCTGAGAATCCCCTTTGCTATTTTTGCCTATACAAGCATATTGTCTTGTATTACATTTCATGTCATTTTAATGTTTCCATTATTGTTTTGCTTTAACACTTTTTGCTCACAGAAGATATACAGGTGCATAAGTGTACATATTTTTACCTTAATCTTTTTTTTTTACTGGTAACATTTAATTTTCATATATAAAAAAGAACATCTTTAATTTGATTAATAATCTATATTTCAAAATCACATTTGAAATGCTTCCTTGCTCAGTCTATTTATTTTATTATCATCATTTCTTTTTTTTTCCAGAAATTTTTGAATCTTTTTCTTGTGCCATTTCCAGTATGCATGTGCCCACATATCCTTGCACACTGTTTATTCCCAAAAATTTCACCATATTTAAATCTAAATATTCAAAAATGAAATCATTTTATAAAAATGATTTTTCACAAAATTTTGGGGTATTACATTCACCCCTCCTTTTAGAAATTGTGTCCTCACAATTTTTCCTATTATTTGTAATAAGCATTCACTGTCCTTATGAAAATCTATCAAGCATATACATAAACAAAACATATTCAATCATATCAACCATGCATAACAAATATTTCCAAAAAAATTACCTTTTAATTTGCAAAAAGCTTAGGATAATCCATCCTTATCTTATCCTCTAGCTCCCATGTGCAGTCAATAAGATCACTACTCCACTGGATTTTAACTAGTTTCAAGGTTTTGCTCCTTAATTTCTTTTCTTCCTTGGCTATAATCCCCACTGGCTCTTTTTCATAAACCAAGTCAGGATTTATTTGAATTTTGGTAGGCTTTTCCAAAATGTCTTCTTTATCATGTACCCATCTTCTAAGTTGGGACACATGAAAAACATTATGCATTGCTTTCATTTCTTCTGGTAATTCTAATTTGTAAGCCAATGAACCAATTCTTTCTAGAATTTTATAGGGTCCAACATACCTTGGTGTGAGCTTACCTTGCTTGCCAAATCTCAAGACTTTCTTCATAGGTGAAATCTTGATGAAAACAAAGTCTCCCACTTCATATTCCACTTGCTTTCTCTTCCTATCTGCAAATTTCTTTTGCCTATCTTGAGCTGCTGCTATTCTTTTTCTTATTATCCCAATTTTCTCTGTAGTTTCTTTAACATATTCAGGTCCTAGAACAGCCCTTTCTCCAGTCTCTACCCAGCATATAGGTGATAAACATGGCTTGCCATATAAGGCTTCAAATGGTGCCATCCCTATGGTGCTTTGGTAACTGTTATTGTATGTGAATTCAGCTAGATGGAGGTGGTCTTCCCAGTTGCCTCCAAAGTCCAGTGTACAGGCTCTCAACAAATCTTCTAAGACTTTGTTCACCACCTCAGTTTGACCATTTGATTGTGGATGGTAGGCAGTGCTTAAGCACAATTCACTCCCCATGGCCTCTTGAAAACTTTTCCAAAACCTTGAGGTGAAGATGGTATCCCTATCACTCACAATGGTTTTGGGTATGCCATGCAACCTTACTACCTCTTTCATGAATATTTGAGCCAATTTTGGAGCATTTCTTTCTGTTTTAACTGGGATAAAATGTGCTACCTTAGTTAGCATATCCACTATTACCCATATACTTGTGTTTCCCTTCTTAGATCTAGGCAGACCATCTATGAAATCCATAGATATATCCTCCCACTTCCACTGTGGTATACTAAGGGGTTGCAATAATCCTGATGGCCTTTGTGTCTCTGCCTTGACTTGTTGGCAAGTCATGCACCTTGCAACATGTCTGGCCACATCTGACTTCATCCCCTTCCACCAAAGATTTCTTTTCAAATTTTGATACATCTTGGTGCTACCTGGGTGTATGGAGTACTTACTCCTATGGTACTCATTTAATATTTTCTCCTTCAATTCTATATTTTCTGGAACACATATCCTATTTTTATTCCTTAAATAACCATTTTTATCAACTTGATAATTTATTACTTCCTCCCCTTTTGATATGAGCATTTTCTTTTCCACCATGTTTAGGTCTTGTTCCTGCATTTTCCCAATCTTAAGAAGTAAATCTGATTGCAGAGATATCATACTTAATTTCCCTTTATCTTCATCTTCTTTAATGGGCATCATTTGTACCTCACTATTTTCCTCAATTTCCAAATCAGTAAGTATAGACAAATCCTTAAACTCTTCCATCATCAACATGGCTACTTTGGCATGTTGTCTACTCAAGGCATCTGCAACTTTATTTGCCTTGCCTGGCGTATACAGTATATCTAGATCATAGGCAGCTAGGAACTCTACCCATCTATGTTGCCTCATGTTCAAATCTTTTTGTGAGAATAAATATTTCAGTGCCTTATGATCAGTGTACAAAATGAATTTGGCACCTAACAAATAATGTCTCCAAAGTTTCAAAGCATACACAACTGCTGCTAGTTCAAGATCATGGGTTGCACATCTTGTTTCATGTGGCTTTAATTGCCTAGATGCATAGGCTACCACCTGGTCTTGCTGCATCAACACAGCCCCTAACCCAGAGCCACTTGCATCAGTGTACACAACTAAATTTTCATTTCCTTCTGGCACTCTCAATACTGGTGCATTAATCAGAGCTTCCTTTATTTTGATAAAAGCTTGCTCACATTTTTCTGTCCATACAAAGGCGTGGTTCTTTCTAGTTAAATTGGTAAGTGGTGATGATATTTTTGAGAAATCTTTTATAAATCTCCTATAATATCCTGCCATCCCCATAAATGATCTAATTTCACTGATGGTACTAGGCCTTTTCCATGCTTGGATTGCCACTACCTTATTAGGGTTTACTGATATTCCTTTGGCAGAGATAACATGCCCAAGAAAATGTACTTCTTCTTTCCAAAATGCACATTTTGAAAATTTTGCCTTCAAATCATTTTCCCTTAGTCTTGACAAAACTAAATGCAAATGATTTTTATGCTCTTCCACTGTCTTAGAATAAATCAAAATGTAATCAATAAAGATCAGTACAAACTTGTCTAAATAATCTCTAAATATTCTATTCATTAAATCAACAAAATATGAAGGAGCATTTGTCAAGCCAAATGGCATAACCATAAATTCATATAAGCCATATCTGGTGTTAAATGCAATATACTTAACACTTGAGTCTTCAACCTTCATTTGATGGAATCCTGATGCTAGGTCTAGTCTAGAAAATATTTTAGCTTCACTGAGTTGGTCAAAGAGATCATCTATTCTAGGCAATGGGTATTTATTCTTGATGGTTACTTTATTTAGTTCTCTGTAATCTATGCACATTCTCAAAGTACCATCATGTTTTCTTACAAACACTACTGGAGAACCCCAGCAGGAATTGCTTGGCCTTATAAATCCCTTGCCTTCTAATTCTTCCAACTGATTTTCAATTCTTTCAGTTCACTTGGCCCCATTCTATAAGGTTTCTTGATTATTGGACTTGCCCCTGGAATGAGATTAATTTGAAACTCAACTGGTCTGTGGTGTGGAACACCCTTAACTTCCCCAAACACATCCAAGTATTCATTAACTATGGGAATTTCTTCAATGGTTAGTTCGCTGAGATCTTTTTCTAAGTCAACTAAATGATATAATTTCCCTTCCTTAGCTACTTCACATAAAACTGTGATCCTCTGGCCTCTAGAATTTTGCAATGATATGGTGGATGAGTCTAAATTAATTATGGCTTTAAATTGCCTTAACCAATCTACCCCCAATATAACTCCTATATTTGGGTAATTTAAAACATATAAATTGGAAATAAAAATATTTCCTCCTATGTTTAACTCCACATCCACACAATTCATGTTCAAAACACTAGAACTCCCTAGGGGACTTTGTACAAGCAATGGGGTTTCAACCAATATGCAGTTTAATTTTAACACTTTAACTAATTCATAGGAAATCAAAGAGTGTGTTTCTCCAGTATCATATACTACTGGTATGGGTATGGCACAAATGAGTAATGTACCTTCCACTTGGCCATGATTTTCAGCATCAATTTTCACTGCAGATTTGCCTTTACCTTCCAAAGTTGCCAATTTCCCTTGCTGTTTATTCTCAGGACAGTTCCTCTTCATATGCCCCTCTTTCCCACATAGGTAGCATTTGAAGGCTCCTCCTTTTAACTCTGGGCACCTTGGTTTGATGTGTCCTTCTTTACCACAATGATGGCAAACCAATTTCTTCTTAGTATCATTGGCTTTTGTATCTTTACTCTTCCTGTTGTCTGCCTCCTCCTTCTTTTTATCATAAGGGTGATATCTTCCCTTATCCTTCTTGTTGTTGCTCTTAAAATTCCTATATTTCTCTCTTTCTTTGTCATGTTGTTCCAGTTTCAAGGCCAGATCAATTACTTGATCAAATGTTCTATCTGCATATGGTAGCATAGCTCTGCTAAGTCCTGGGTTCAGTCCTTTTATATACCTATCATTTTTGGATGCTTCATTTGCCACTAGCATTGCTCCATAATTAGATAGCCCCTCAAACTTTTGAGTGTATTCAGTGACATTCAAAGTTCCCTGCCTAAGTTTGATAAATTCTTCAAGCAAAGTGGTCTTGGCTGATGCTGGTACAAATCTTGCCTCCAACATCTCCTTGAACTGATTCCAAGTGATTTCATTTTCATTTCTTCCAGCTATGATCACCTCCCACCAGCTTAAAGCTACCCCTTTCAGTTGTCTTGAAGCTACTTGCCTCTTCCTTTGGTCATCTAACTGCATGTCATTGAAAATCCTGTCAAGTGTTCTCAACCATGCTTGAATCTCCATCACACTCTCAGTTCCTTCAAAACTCCTGCCTCCCAAATTGGAAAAAGTCTTTAGTAGTTTTGAAAGCTCTTCATGTGGGTTCTCAGGCCTATGCCCAATCCCTTCTCTTAAAACCCTCACAAATTCTTGCATATCAAGCATTTGAGGTGCACTGGGTCCTGCATTGTGATGAGATCCTCTTCCTACCATGGTCTGCTAACTAAATTCTGGGCAAATGGTATTAGTATATTATGAGTACTTCTATAATTTCTATTTTCTTATCTAAATTATTTCATCCAAAACAAACAGACATAATACATTTCTATATTACTTTGCAATCAATGCAACCAAGTGCTCTGATACCAACTGAAATGACCCTCCTATTTCTACCTTAATTTCATAAGGATTTTTTTTCTCATAGAGATGATATATAGATATATCATTCATTACAAATATATTTCCCGGGGTCATTTTCTTTTTCCAATAAACAAAATATATCCAGGATCAAAACTCATTACCAATATAAATATATCAGTGTATCCCTAATAATATACACGTACATATGAAGATGTACGTGTTCCTCTTGTTTAGATTCAGAGTATATTTTTTTGTTAAACAAGAGCATTCTGTTTAATTTGGATTCTAGCAATTCTGACTATAGGTAATTACTGTATACTTTTGAATATTTGTGACAAGTCAGTGAATCCTATGCATATTTAATTTATATGAACTTGCTCATTCTAATTGATAGTTTTTAATGTCAATTTACAATGACAGTTAAATCTCAAGATTCTTGAGATTTTTATTTCAGATCATGGATCAAAGGTATTGGTATTTGGCTAAGGCCAGAAATGATATATTCACTTATCATTTTCCACTTATGTATTTTCTAAAAACTTTCTTATTTAAGATTCAATCTATGTGACTTGTTTGCCTTAATCTTAGCTCACATGACACATAGTTGTGTAATTGCATAAGATTTGCTATGTCAAGAATTTGAACTTAAAAATATTCATAAGAATAATTTCCAGGTTTGCTTGTGCAAGCCTGTCCAGATTGTATATCTGTTATGACTTTGTAAATTGGTTATGGTAAAACATTTGCTAAATGACCTAAAGCTTTTTGAATGGCATTTTACTGACAAAACACCACCAAACAGAATCAACCAAAACCTCATTTATTTGAAGCTGGTTAACTCTTGTGCCTAGTGTCATGCCAGGTACCTGATCATGGCAATTGAAATGCCAGTCATTTGCATCATACCTGTAGTCTTCTCATACAAATACTTTTCTCAAAATAATTTAGAAAGTAGACTTGAACCATTTGTAGACATATTTCAGAGGGAAAAACAATTAGATACTTAAAGGTATACTTCAAGGTAAATTCTGAATTTACTCCAAAACTCAGTATTTTTAAAATGACTTAAGATTGTCTAATACATAATATAATTGCAAAGCAATTGCTCACATAATTGTATATTTCTTTACCAGATTTTCATAGCTAATACTTGAACATATTTTTCTTGTTTAAGTTCCAGACACTACTTCAAAAACAAATCAAACCTTAACACACAACAATTTCGACAGAACAACTAATTTAATCTGACACTTTACAGAACATAAGAGCAACTTGATCACTAACCATAGAATATTCATTACATGACTGGAAATCTTGGAAACATAATTTTTCCTGAATACATGCAGATATAATTCAATTTAAGTTCTTATTGAAACTAGCTAGCATGTTCATTCACTCCTCCATAATAGCCATAACTTCATTTTCTACTTAGTGCCTGCATTCCCTGAAAGAGCATGAGTGGCTGCCTCATTTTAAAATGAGACACCCCATATGGCATGAGCAAACAAGGGTCAGATCTAAGATCTGGTATGAGTAACATCAATACATTCATGATATTAAGCAACAGAGAATGTAAGAGTACCAACTAGTTATTTAAGCACATTTCTGCAATCAATTACTTTAACATAGTATAAATAAGTTGATTCAGGTATGATATATTTATCTATCATTCTTACACTTGCATACATAATCATGCAAACATAATTATCTATTTGCAACATTTACATTCACTAGAACCATCATGGTTCCATACCAACCAACCTAAGAAATATCCATATTCATGTTTCTTCATTTACAGGTTGTATAATTCAATTTAAATTCCTGCCTCATCTGCTATTAAGGAATCACAGGGACACATTGCAATGAACTAATTCACATCATTGCACAAAGATCTCAGGGCTTAAACAAACCATGTGCCAACTTGCATACTTCAAATATGACAAGCATTCCAGCAGCCTTCTTGGCCTTCCCTTCCCTAGTTTATTTACTAGTGTATTGACTTAAAACCTATCATCAAATATGCTAAGTGAGCATGTCACTGCAAACATGGAAACATCCATAATCTTTCCTAGCATAATTCTCCTCAGAAATAAGCAGACAGTTATTTCCTAAATGGGGTCAATATGTCTTGATCTCAGTAAAATATAAGAATATTTTCAACTGTAAAAGAGGCATGGCATGTTCTTATTATATTGATCTGCAAGCCTTTATGATTGATTCAGATTCATGATCTGGTTCAATCATAATTTTAGCTTGTGAGCTTCTTTTTTTTTGATTAAGGGTCCAGCACTTAGAAAATTTCTATTGCACCCTTAACATCTTTCTTCTCAAGCCTCAGCACTTATACCAAGTATAATGCAGCTCCCAACTTTATTTTTTTGTAAAGTTTCCATGCCATAGATCTATAACAGTTGAGAGTATTCTCTATACAATTTTAAGATTCTGGACTTTAACATTTTTGAGTAAAAATAAAACAGTATGACACACATCCAAAGACAAATGTCTCAACAAATCAAAGATCACCAAAATCATCCATATTAAATCATAACAGATTTAAAATAAGACATCCAAAAAGCATTGATGAAATCATATACATCAAAACCAGCAATATATAAATGGCAATATAAAAAGTGGCTGCCTCATCTCAGGTCTTAATGCCATGAACTCAGAGTGGTTACTCACCTAAATATTTCTTCTTATTAATCCAGAAAATCCTTGTATGTGTGTTTTCTCCTTCCTTCCAATATTTTTCTTCCTTTCTTATTTTTTTTGTGCAGCTCGGGGTAAAGATAATTTTACTGGCTAAACTGCCTATTTATATGCATTTTTCCACTAGGGTTTTGTTAAAACAAAATTCCATTTCTGACCTAACCATCTTCATGCATTTTCATTCATTTTCCTCCTTAATACCCCAGCCATAATAATTAGTTGAAGGCAGTATTTTCTTCCCTTTACTTTTTCAGAAAATGGCCACTCACCTAGTCATGTTAAAAGTGTGACTATCATATTTCATATTTTAATTATTTCTGAGAACCCCCTTTGCTATTTTTGCCTATACAAGCATATTGTCTTGTATTACATTTCATGTCATTTTAATGTTTCCATTATTGTTTTGCTTTAACACTTTTTGCTCACAGAAGATATACAGGTGCATAAGTGTACATATTTTTACCTTAATCTTTTTTTTTACTGGTAACATTTAATTTTCATATATAAAAAAGAACATCTTTAATTTGATTAATAATCTATATTTCAAAATCACATTTGAAATGCTTCCTTGCTCAGTCTATTTATTTTATTATCATCATTTCTTTCTTTTTTCTAGAAATTTTTGAATCTTTTTCTTGTGCCATTTCCAGTGTGCATGTGCCCACATATCCTTGCACACTGTTTATTCCCAAAAATTTCACCATATTTAAATCTAAATATTCAAAAATGAAATCATTTTATAAAAATGATTTTTCACAAAATTTTGGGGTATTACATTCACCCCTCCTTTTAGAAATTGTGTCCTCACAATTTTTCCTATTATTTGTAATAAGCATTCACTGTCCTTATGAAAATCTATCAAGCATATACATAAACAAAACATATTCAATCATATCAACCATGCATAACAAATATTTCCAAAAAAATTACCTTTTAATTTGCAAAAAGCTTAGGATAATCCATCCTTATCTTATCCTCTAGCTCCCATGTGCAGTCAATAGGATCACTACTCCACTGGATTTTAACTAGTTTCAAGGTTTTGCTCCTTAATTTCTTTTCTTCCTTGGCTATAATCCCCACTGGCTCTTTTTCATAAACCAAGTCAGGATTTATTTGAATTTTGGTAGGCTTTTCCAAAATGTCTTCTTTATCATGTACCCATCTTCTAAGTTGGGACACATGAAAAACATTATGCATTGCTTTCATTTCTTCTGGTAATTCTAATTTGTAAGCCAATGAACCAATTCTTTCCAGAATTTTATAGGGTCCAACATACCTTGGTGTGAGCTTACCTTGCTTGCCAAATCTCAAGACTTTCTTCATAGGTGAAATCTTGATGAAAACAAAGTCTCCCACTTCATATTCCACTTGCTTTCTCTTCCTATCTGCAAATTTCTTTTGCCTATCTTGAGCTGCTGCTATTCTTTTTCTTATTATCCCAATTTTCTCTGTAGTTTCTTTAACATATTCAGGTCCTAGAACAGCCCTTTCTCCAGTCTCTACCCAGCATATAGGTGATAAACATGGCTTGCCATATAAGGCTTCAAATGGTGCCATCCCTATGGTGCTTTGGTAACTGTTATTGTATGTGAATTCAGCTAGATGGAGGTGGTCTTCCCAGTTGCCTCCAAAGTCCAGTGTACAGGCTCTCAACAAATCTTCTAAGACTTTGTTCACCACCTCAGTTTGACCATCTGATTGTGGATGGTAGGCAGTGCTTAAGCACAATTCACTCCCCATGGCCTCTTGAAAACTTTTCCAAAACCTTGAGGTGAAGATGGTATCCCTATCACTCACAATGGTTTTGGGTATGCCATGCAACCTTACTACCTCTTTCATGAATATTTGAGACAATTTTGGAGCATTTCTTTCTGTTTTAACTGGGATAAAATGTGCTACCTTAGTTAGCCTATCCACTATTACCCATATACTTGTGTTTCCCTTCTTAGATCTAGGCAGACCATCTATTAAATCCATAGATATATCCTCCCACTTCCACTGTGGTATACTAAGGGGTTGCAATAATCCTGATGGCCTTTGTGTCTCTGCCTTGACTTGTTGGCAAGTCATGCACCTTGCAACATGTCTGGCCACATCTGACTTCATCCCCTTCCACCAAAGATTTCTTTTCAAATTTTGATACATCTTGGTGCTACCTGGGTGTATGGAGTACTTACTCCTATGGTACTCATTTAATATTTTCTCCTTCAATTCTATATTTTCTGGAACACATATCCTATTTTTATTCCTTAAATAACCATTTTTATCAACTTGATAATTTATTACTTCCTCCCCTTTTGATATGAGCATTTTCTTTTCCACCATGTTTAGGTCTTGTTCCTGCATTTTCCCAATCTTAAGAAGTAAATCTGATTGCAGAGATATCATACTTAATTTCCCTTTATCTTCATCTTCTTCAATGGGCATCATTTGTACCTCACTGTTTTCCTCAATTTCCAAATCAGTAAGTATAGACAAATCCTTAAACTCTTCCATCATCAACATGGCTACTTTGGCATGTTGTCTACTCAAGGCATCTGCAACTTTATTTGCCTTGCCTGGCGTATACAGTATATCTAGATCATAGGCAGCTAGGAACTCTACCCATCTATGTTGCCTCATGTTCAAATCTTTTTGTGAGAATAAATATTGCAGTGCCTTATGATCAGTGTACAAAATGAATTTGGCACCTAACAAATAATGTCTCCAAAGTTTCAAAGCATACACAACTGCTGCTAGTTCAAGATCATGGGTTGCATATCTTGTTTCATGTGGCTTTAATTGCCTAGATGCATAGGCTACCACCTGGTCTTGCTGCATCAACACAGCCCCTAACCCAGAGCCACTTGCATCAGTGTACACAACTAAATTTTCATTTCCTTCTGGCACTCTCAATACTAGTGCATTAATCAGAGCTTCCTTTATTTTGATAAAAGCTTTCTCACATTTTTCTGTCCATACAAAGGCTTGGTTCTTTCTAGTTAAATTGGTAAGTGGTGATGATATTTTTGAGAAATCTTTTATAAATCTCCTATAATATCCTGCCATCCCCATAAATGATCTAATTTCACTGATGGTACTAGGCCTTTTCCATGCTTGGATTGCCACTACCTTATTAGGGTTTACTGATATTCCTTTGGCAGAGATAACATGCCCAAGAAAATGTACTTCTTCTTTCCAAAATGCACATTTTGAAAATTTTGCCTTTAAATCATTTTCCCTTAGTCTTGACAAAACTAAATGCAAATGATTTTTATGCTCTTCCACTGTCTTAGAATAAATCAAAATGTCATCAAAAAAGATCAGTACAAACTTGTCTAAATAATCTCTAAATATTCTATTCATTAAATCAACAAAATATGAAGGAGCATTTGTCAAGCCAAATGGCATAACCATAAATTCATATAAGCCATATCTGGTGTTAAATGCAGTATACTTAACACTTGAGTCTTCAACCTTCATTTGATGGAATCCTGATGCTAGGTCTAGTCTAGAAAATATTTTAGCTTCACTGAGTTGGTCAAAGAGATCATCTATTCTAGGCAATGGGTATTTATTCTTGATGGTTACTTTATTTAGTTCTCTGTAATCTATGCACATTCTCAAAGTACCATCAAGTTTTCTTACAAACACTACTGGAGAACCCCAGCAGGAATTGCTTGGCCTTATAAATCCCTTGCCTTCTAATTCTTCCAACTGATTTTTCAATTCTTTCAGTTCACTTGGCCCCATTCTATAAGGTTTCTTGATTATTGGACTTGCCCCTGGAATGAGATTAATTTGAAACTCAACTGGTCTGTGGTGTGGAACACCCTTAACTTCCCCAAACACATCCAAGTATTCATTAACTATGGGAATTTCTTCAATGGTTAGTTCGCTGAGATCTTTTTCTAAGTCAACTAAATGATATAATTTCCCTTCCTTAGCTACTTCACATAGAACTGTGATCCTCTGGCCTCTAGAATTTTGCAATGATATGGTGGATGAGTCTAAATTAATTATGGCTTTAAATTGCCTTAACCAATCTACCCCCAATATAACTCCTATATTTGGGTAATTTAAAACATATAAATTGGAAATAAAAATATTTCCTCCTATGTTTAACTCCACATCCACACAATTCATGTTCAAAACACTAGAACTCCCTAGGGCACTTTGTACAAGCAATGGGGTTTCAACCAATATGCAGTTTAATTTTAACACTTTAACTAATTCATAGGAAATCAAAGAGTGTGTTGCTCCAGTATCATATACTACTGGTATGGGTATGGCACAAATGAGTAATGTACCTTCCACTTGGCCATGATTTTCAGCATCAATTTTCACTGCAGATTTGCCTTTACCTTCCAAAGTTGCCAATTTCCCTTGCTGTTTATTCTCAGGACAGTTCCTCTTCATATGCCCCTCTTTCCCACATAGGTAGCATTTGAAGGCTCCTCCTTTTAACTCTGGGCACCTTGGTTTGATGTGTCCTTCTTTACCACAATGATGGCAAACCAATTTCTTCTTAGTATCATTGGCTTTTGTATCTTTACTCTTCCTGTTGTCTGCCTCCTCCTTCTTTTTATCATAAGGGTGATATCTTCCCTTATCCTTTTTGTTGTTGCTCTTAAAATTCCTATATTTCTCTCTTTCTTTGTCATGTTGTTCCAGTTTCAAGGCCAGATCAATTACTTGATCAAATGTTCTATCTGCATATGGTAGCATAGCTCTGCTAAGTCCTGGGTTCAGTCCTTTTATATACCTATCATTTTTGGATGCTTCATCTGCCACTAGCATTGCTCCATAATTAGATAGCCCCTCAAACTTTTGAGTGTATTCAGTGACATTCAAAGTTCCCTGCCTAAGTTTGATAAATTCTTCAAGCAAAGTGGTCTTGGCTGATGCTGGTACAAATCTTGCCTCCAACATCTCCTTGAACTGATTCCAAGTGATTTCATTTTCATTTCTTCCAGCTATGATCACCTCCCACCAGCTTAAAGCTACCCCTTTCAGTTGTCTTGAAGCTACTTGCCTCTTCCTTTGGTCATCTAACTGCATGTCATTGAAAATCCTGTCAAGTGTTCTCAACCATGCTTGAATCTCCATCACACTCTCAGTTCCTTCAAAACTCCTGCCTCCCAAATTGGAATAAGTCTTTAGTAGTTTTGAAAGCTCTTCATGTGGGTTCTCAGGCCTATGCCCAATCCCTTCTCTTAAAACCCTCACAAATTCTTGCATATCAAGCATTTGAGGTGCACTGGGTCCTGCATTGTGATGAGATCCTCTTCCTACCATGGTCTGCTAACTAAATTCTGGGCAAATGGTATTAGTATATTATGAGTACTTCTATAATTTCTATTTTCTTATCTAAATTATTTCATCCAAAACAAACAGACATAATACATTTCTATATTACTTTGCAATCAATGCAACCAAGTGCTCTGATACCAACTGAAATGACCCTCCTATTTCTACCTTAATTTCATAAGGATTTTTTTTTCATAGAGATGATATATAGATATATCATTCATTACAAATATATTTCCCGGGGTCATTTTCTTTTTCCAATAAACAAAATATATCCAGGATCAAAACTCATTACCAATATAAATATATCAGTGTATCCCTAATAATATACACGTACATATGAAGATGTACGTGTTCCTCTTGTTTAGATTCAGAGTATATTTTTTTTTTGTTAAACAAGAGCATTCTGTTTAATTTGGATTCTAGCAATTCTGACTATAGGTAATTACTGTATACTTTTGAATATTTGTGACAAGTCAGTGAATCCTATGCATATTTAATTTATATGAACTTGCTCATTCTAATTGATAGTTTTTAATGTCAATTTACAATGATAGTTAAATCTCAAGATTCTTGAGATTTTTATTTCAGATCATGGATCAAAGGTATTGGTATTTGGCTAAGGCCAGAAATGATATATTCACTTATCATTTTCCACTTATGTATTTTCTAAAAACTTTCTTATTTAAGATTCAATCTATGTGACTTGTTTGCCTTAATCTTAGCTCACATGACACATAGTGAGTTGTGTAATTGCATAAGATTTGCTATGTCAAGAATTTGAACTTAAAAATATTCATAAGAATAATTTCCAGGTTTGCTTGTGCAAGCCTGTCCAGATTGTATATCTGTTATGACTTTGTAAATTGGTTATGGTAAAACATTTGCTAAATGACCTAAAGCTTTTTGAATGGCATTTTACTGACAAAACACCACCAAACAGAATCAACCAAAACCTCATTTATTTGAAGCTGGTTAACTCTTGTGCCTAGTGTCATGCCAGGTACCTGATCATGGCAATTGAAATGCCAGTCATTTGCATCATACCTGTAGTCTTCTCATACAAATACTTTTCTCAAAACAATTTAGAAAGTAGACTTGAACCATTTGTAGACATATTTCAGAGGGAAAAACAATTAGATACTTAAAGGTATACTTCCAGGTAAATTCTGAATTTACTCCAAAACTCAGTATTTTTAAAATGACTTAAGATTGTCTAATACATAATATAATTGCAAAGCAATTGCTCACATAATTGTATATTTCTTTACCAGATTTTCATAGCTAATACTTGAGCATATTTTTCTTGTTTAAGTTCCAGACACTACTTCAAAAACAAATCAAACCTTAACACACAACAATTTCGACAGAACAACTAATTTAATCTGACACTTTACAGAACATAAGAGCAACTTGATCACTAACCATAGAATATTCATTACATGACTGGAAATCTTGGAAACATAATTTTTCCTGAATACATGCAGATATAATTCAATTTAAGTTCTTATTGAAACTAGCTAGCATGTTCATTCACTCCTCCATAATAGCCATAACTTCATTTTCTACTTAGTGCCTGCATTCCCTGAAAGAGCATGAGTGGCTGCCTCATTTTAAAATGAGACACCCCATATGCCATGAGCAAACAAGGGTCAGATCTAAGATCTGGTATGAGTAACATCAATACATTCATGATATTAAGCAACAGAGAATGTAAGAGTACCAACTAGTTATTTAAGCAAATTTCTGCAATCAATTACTTTAACATAGTATAAATAAGTTGATTCAGGTATGATATATTTATCTATCATTCTTACACTTGCATACATAATCATGCAAACATAATTATCTATTTGCAACATTTACATTCACCGGAACCATCATGGTTCCATACCAACCAACCTAAGAAATATCCATATTCCTGTTTCTTCATTTACAGGTTGTATAATTCAATTTAAATTCCTGCCTCATCTGCTATTAAGGAATCACAGGGACACATTGCAATGAACTAATTCACATCATTGCACAAAGATCTCAGGGCTTAAACAAACCATGTGCCAACTTGCATACTTCAAATATGACAAGCATTCCAGCAGCCTTCTTGGCCTTCCCTTCCCTAGTTTATTTACTAGTGTATTGACTTAAATCCTATCATCAAATATGCTAAGTGAGCATGTCACTGCAAACATGGAAACATCCATAATCTTTCCTAGCATAATTCTCCTCAGAAATAAGCAGACAGTTATTTCCTAAATGGGGTCAATATGTCTTGATCTCAGTAAAATATAAGAATATTTTCAACTGTAAAAGAGGCATGGCATGTTCTTATTATATTGATCTGCAAGCCTTTATGATTGATTCAGATTCATGATCTGGTTCAATCATAATTTTAGCTTGTGAGCTTCTTCTTTTTTTGATTAAGGGTCCAACACTTAGAAAATTTCTATTGCACCCTTAACATCTTTCTTCTCAAGCCTCAGCACTTATACCAAGTATAATGCAGCTCCCAACATTATTTTTTTGTAAAGTTTCCATGCCATAGATCTATAATAGTTGAGAGTATTCTCTATACAATTTTAAGATTCTGGACTTTAACATTTTGAGTAAAAATAAAACAGTATGACACACATCCAAAGACAAATGTCTCAACAAATCAAAGATCACCAAAATCATCCATTTAAATCATAACAGATTTAAAATAAGACATCCAAAAAGCATTGATGAAATCATATACATCAAAACCAGCAATATATAAATGGCAATATAAAAAGTGGCTGCCTCATCTCAGGTCTTAATGCCATGAACTCAGAGTGGTTACTCACCTAAATATTTCTTCTTATTAATCAAAAAAATCCTTGTATGTGTGTTTTCTCCTTCCTTCCAATATTTTTCTTCCTTTCTTATTTTTTTTGTGCAGCTCGGGGTAAAGATAATTTTACTGGCTAAACTGCCTATTTATATGCATTTTTCCACTAGGGTTTTGTTAAAACAAAATTCCATTTCTGACCTAACCATCTTCATGCATTTTCATTCATTTTCCTCCTTAATACCCCGGCCATAATAATTAGTTGAAGGCAGTATTTTCTTCCCTTTACTTTTTCAGAAAATGGCCACTCACCTAGTCATGTTAAAAGTGTGACTATCATATTTCATATTTTAATTATTTCTGAGAATCCCCTTTGCTATTTTTGTTTATACAAGCATATTGTCTTGTATTACATTTCATGTCATTTTAATGTTTCCATTATTGTTTTGCTTTAACACTTTTTGCTCACAGAAGATATACAGGTGCATAAGTGTACATATTTTTACCTTAATCTTTTTTTTTACTAGTAACATTTAATTTTCATATATAAAAAAGAACATCTTTAATTTGATTAATAATCTATATTTCAAAATCACATTTGAAATGCTTCCTTGCTCAGTCTATTTATTTTATTATCATCATTTCTTTTTTTTTTCCAGAAATTTTTGAATCTTTTTCTTGTGCCATTTCCAGTGTGCATGTGCCCACATATCCTTGCACACTGTTTATTCCCAAAAATTTCACCATATTTAAATCTAAATATTCAAAAATGAAATCATTTTATAAAAATGATTTTTCACAAAATTTTGGGGTATTACAACTTCCCTGATTTCCCGAATCGAATCACACCCTTCATCGGTGATACCTTAATGAAAACATGATCTCTAACAAAGTACTCTAAGTCTTTCCGTCTTCTATCTGCATAACTCTTTTGCCTAGACTGAGCTTCCTTCATCTAGCTCGAATCAAGTCAATCTTCTCTACAGCTTCTCTAACTAAATCCGGACCAAGAACAACCTATCCCCGGTCTCTAACCAACAAACTGGATATTTTCATGGCCTTCCATACAAAGCTTCAAATGGTACCATCCCTATACTAGCCTGATAACTGTTGTTATACGAAAACTCGACTAAGTGTAGATGGTCTTCCCATGATCCTCCAAAATCTAGCACACTCATCTTGAGCTTGGTTCCTAAAATCTCCTGTAGACTCTTTCAGAACTTGCTAGTGAATAAGGAATCTCTATCACTTACTAGACTACTAGGAATTCCATGTAGTCTAACTACATTCTTCATAAATAACTTAGCCAAAACAGGTGTCATCCTAGTTGACTTAACTGGAATGAAATGGGCACTCTTAGTTATCTTTCCACCATGACCCATATGCTTTCATTTCCTCTATTAGATCTTGTCAATCCATCTATAAAATCCATAGAAATAGAATCCCACTTCCATGCCGGAATATCTAATGGCTAAAGTAACCCACTTGGATTTCGATGTTCGGCCTTTACCTGTTGGCAGTTCAAACATTGCTTCACCCATAAGTCTAAATCCATCTTCATACCTTCCCAAAAGAAACTCCTCTTCATGTCATGCTATATCTTAGTTTCTCTCGGATGAATAGTGAACTTTGAACGATGGCACTCTTCCAAAACTTCCTTCCTAATGTCTCCCACATTTGGAACACATAACCTACCTTTCTTCCTTAACCACCCATTCTGGTCAAGACTGAAAGTCTTCATGTCATCGCTCTTGGTTCCATCCTATAACTTCCTGATCTGTTCAACTAACACTGAATCCTCCATTTGTTTAGAAGCTTTCCTTTCAATTATCACTGGTCGAACTTCTAAACATGACAACACTACAGTCTCAATACTAGACTACTCTTAGATCTCCACTGTACTCTACATGTAGTCAACGCTTCTAAATCCTTCCACTCAGCTATCATCGCCAATACTGCATTCTGATGTTTTCTGCTAAGCGCGTCTGCAACCTTATTGCCCTTTCCCAGTGTGTACTCAATTCCAAAGTCATAAGCAGCAATAAACTCTAACCATCTCTGCTGTCTCGTGTGCAGCTCCTTCCGAGAGAACAAATGCTTCAACGATTTATGGTCCGTATATAACTCGAATCTTTCTTCCAAAAGGTAATGTCTCCACACCTTAACGCAAAAATTACTGCAGCTAATTCCAAATCTGGCGTTGGATATCTAACCTCATGCTGTCTAAGCTGTCGAGAAGCATATGCAATCACTTTACCTTTCTACATTAACACAGCCCCTAATCCAGTTTCACATGCATCTGTATATACTACCAAATCCGCATTCCCTTCTGGAACAACTAGTACAGGTGCGTGAGTCAATAAGTATTTCAATCTTTGGAATGCTTCCTCACACTTATCGGTCCAAACAAACTTCATATCCTTTCGCATTAGCTTAGTTATCGGTGCTGCTATCCGCGAAAAATCCTTAATGAATCTCCTATAATATCCAGCCAATCAAAGAAAACTCTTTATCTCAGTCACTGTCTCGGGTCTCTTCCAATTATTCACCGGTTCGATCTTAGTCGAATCTATAGACAATGCCTTTCTCTGAGACTACATGACCAAGAAGCTTCACTTCCTTCTTTTAGAAATGACACTTCGAAAACTTCGCCTTCACCTGCTTATGCCTCAACGTCGCAAGCACCACTCTAAGATTAACTTCATGCTCACTTTTATCCTTAGAGTATATCAAAATATCATCTATAAATACCAACACGAACCTATCCAAGTGCTCTTGGAAAATTCGGTTCATCAAATCCACAAAGAATGTTGGCGCATTAGTTAGTCCGAACGACATTACTAACCATTTGTACGATCGATCTAGTTCTAAACGCCGTCAAAGGAATATTATCCTCTGCTACTCTAAGCTGATGGAAACCTGTTGCCAAATCTAACTGAGAAAATACCTTGGCTCCACCCAACTGATCGAACAAATCGTCAATTAAAAGCAACGGATATCGATTCTTTATCGTCTTCTCATTCAACTTACGATAATCGATACATAACCTTAACATCCATCCGTATTCTTAGCAAACACTATGGCTGCTCCCCAAGGTGAACTACTAGGTCTAATAAAATTCTTGCCTTACAGATCTACCAACTGCACCTTCAACTCCCTCATCTCGGTAGGTGTCATCCTGTTGGCGGTTTACTCACTGGTTCTACTCCAGGCACCAAATCTATCCGAAACTCAATGGCTCATTTCGACGGCAATCCTACTATAGGTTCAAAAACATCCGTGGATACTCTAACCACGAAAACTCGATTTAACTCGTCTTCTACCTCCACAACACTCAACAAAGCATTCACCTCACAACTAGAGTTTCCTACGATATATACAATCCGATCACTACAGTCAGGGTGTCTAAACGATATTTTCCTATCATGGAAAAATATCCTCGCATCGTACTTCCTTAACCAATCCATACCCAAAATAATTCCAGACCCTACGAAGTCAAATACATGCAAACTGCAAATAAAGGTATGACCTAACAAATCAAACTCTAGGTGGTCACACTTCATCCCAAGCGTCGCATACCCTCCTATCGGATTTGCAACCCTTAAGGAAGTAACTAAGTATGAGGGTTCTAGGTTAGCCTTATTTACCAAACAACTAGATATAAAAGAATGCGATGCACCAGTATCAAACAGAACGCTAACTGACATACCATGAATCTAAAGCATACCTCCAAACACTACTTTTCCTTTTTCCTCTGCTGTTGGCCTCGAGGTAGCTGGCTCCAATGCAAACACTTTGCCCCTTCCATCCTTAGCAGGCTCGTTGCATTGGTTCTTGTAATGTCCAATTTGATCGCAGTTGAAAAGCCTCACCTCTTTCTTCTCCACGGCTTTCTTTCCTTTGCTTGTTCGACACTCATGGGCATAGTGTCCCTTCTTGTCACACTTAAAGCAGACAACCTTCAACTTTCCTTTCTTGCCAGCTTCGCACTTCTGAGCTCCTTTCTTATGGAAAAACTTTCTTTTATGACTTTGCCCCACCTGGACTTCCTTTGCCTTGTTTCTCTCCAGAAAAGCAACCATCTCCTCACTCCTTAAAGCCATTTCCACTACGACATCACAAGGGTCTCTGATATGCGGTAATGTAGCCTTTGCCAACTCAAGATTCAACCCCCTAATGAACTTCTTGTTCCTCTTAATCACAATGTACAGTGGCATAACCATACCTTACCAATTCCTCAAACCTTGTAGCATACTCCAACACAGTCATCTCTCACTGCTCCAACTCAGCAAACTTCCTGAGCAAGGTAGACTTCGCCATCACAGACATGAACCTCTCCTCGAACCTCCTCTTAAACTCAGCCCATGTCATCGTCTCTTCATTCACTCCAACTGTCACACTATTCCACCAGTATAAAGCTACTCCTTGAAGCTGTCTCGAAGCAAGCCTTCTCTTCTGCTCATCATTGAGCCCCAAATCTGCAAAGATCCTCTCACAATCCAGCAACCAGTTTTCTACTTCAATAGCGTCTTCAGTTCCGATGAATGGCTTTCCTCCCATCCTACATAGTCTCTACTCAAAGTAGCATAATTGTTGACCACTGAGCTACCTGATTCCCTACTCCAGCATTTCCTCCAACCACTCCAGCAGCAACACCCGCCTGCATCATGTTGACAAAGAACTGATACATTGCTCCCATGTCAAATTGCGGGACTCCAGCACCCACATTTCCAGCTTGTACCTAACCTGGGTTTCTCCTTGTATTTGGTCTGGCATTTCCATGTGTTGTGGTGCTCCCCCCTCCAAGGTTAACTCTTCTACTTCGAGCATCCATATCTGTATTCATTCCTCGTAAGATACGGAAGAATAGCCAAAGAGAGATATAGCGTATACTTATATATAGCAAATACAAATACATTACTATAGCATTATCCCATACCCCGATCTTATCTCTAATTCCTTAGGATTATGTTTTCAAAAATCATTTTAGTTTAAAGTTTTTCATAAACCTATGCTCTGATACCAAGTTGTAACATCCCCTCTCTGAAGGCTTGAAGCTAAGCGCTACAGATGCTACAGTCATCCATAGTATTAACTTCCGGTGACCAAATACGGTAATGTTAATGGTATCTATAATATCAGAAGCACATGAATATGAAACAAAATCACAGATTTCAAAAACAACTTTTCTGATTATATTTCACAAAACATGTTTCGTATTCCATTACATAATCCCAATCGTTTCCCAGGTTTAGATCAAATATAATTATTACAAAATACGCCAAGAGTGACATATGAAGATGCCCTTGGTTGACCAGAGTACTAAATAGTCATAACTGACTTAATACAACACAGCGAAAATAAAAACAAATAAAATAACTGCTAAATATAGCTAACATCAGCCTCTTGCTCGCCTCCGGAAGCTCTATTCGTCCACCTACTAAAACCTGAAAATCCTCAAACCTCAGCCTACTCAAATCAATTTTGAGCACCCAAGAGTTTAAGGAGAAAAACATAAACTTCGAGCCAGACATAAAGCCTGGTGAATAATACAATACATCTCGGTTATTTGATATTAAGTGAGACCACGCCGCTTAGCAGAACGGGATTTCCCTCACTAATATCCTTTTAAAACATATCTTTTGCAAATCTTACCCCTGCAACCAAAACTGGATAATAAAATAATATCAATATCATGTGTTCGAACCGGCTAAATATCCATCGGATTGGAAAATAGCCGATCGAATTTAAATTAAAATTTCCCACAAGCACGACGTACAATTCTAGTACGTGGCGAGTACGGGTCGATCCGTAGGGAATTGTTAGATTTTAAAATTTTTATTCAATCAAATTAAACCAAGAATTTGAAGAGTATGTTAAGCTACAAAAAAAATGTAAAAACTAACAAAAGCTAATGGATAAAAATATGAGAGTTTGAAGGCAATTTAGAGATAAATCCACTCTCTAGATCACATAAATCAACAAGACATGAAATTATGATCTCTCTTTTTTGGTCATCAGTGACTTCAATTGATGTGTTTATCATAAGTATGGAATATTTGTGCTATTAATTAGCCCAATATAACCCATCAAACTATAACACACCCCTTAAACCACTTACTAACTCTCATGAAAAATGGCACTGAAGTTGAAAATAAAATCTGTTTTAAGCATGGCCTATTAACTATTGATTAGAAATATAGACCATCAAATTTTGATTTAAACATTCGCTTCATTACCATAATCATATGTAAATGAAGAAGTAATTTGTGTTTCTGTTTGTTTAAGCATAGCCCATTTGGTGTCAACAACATAGGCTATCAAATTCAAAGCTAAAACAACAAGTTAAACCACTTCAAATATTTCCATTAAGCACAAAATGAGAACATAAATGATCAAAATGTTGAAGCTTCATGATTAAGAGAGCTTCATTACTCCTAAATTGAAGGGATTTAACCTTTCATATTTGTTATCATATCAACAATTGTAGCATTCAACATAAAACAAAAACAAGAGAAAAAAGAGAGCAAAGTAAAAAGAGAGCTAATTAAAATGAAATAAAAACTAATTCTACTTGCATGAAAAATAAACTAACTACCAGCATGAAAGAAAAGAAGCATGTAAATAGAAAAGAACACTAATTAACATTGCATTAAAAAAAGTACATGAAAGGAAATGGCTAAGTAGCCATGAAAAGAAAGAAAAGAGGGCTTTGTTTATTTTTGATCCTAAACTAAACTAAAGAAGCTAAGAGGAAGAGAGGATAATTACATGAACATATGGGGGTATTTATACATGTTTTGAAACCCTAATCCATTTTTTGGGAATCACCCAATCTACCCTTGAGGCGGTGTGGCCACCAAGTAATCATTAGCATGTGTTAATCCTCCACTTAAATGTACATGTAGCTTTAATTTACATTAGCATATCCATTAGCTCCTAAGTGTACATCATGATAAGTGGGTAGGTGGGGTCCTCCATGTTGTCATAAAATGAATTATTTTCTTCTTCATTTGTTCTCTAACTCTTGTGCATGCATATCTTCATGAAGCCTCTTGTAATTTTCACCCATTTTCCTACAAATAAAAATAAAATATGGAAATAAATATCCTCAAAATTAATATATGCACAAAAATGACCATTCTGCCCCTATATGAAGATGAATATATGATGATTTGAAATTAATTTGAATTTTAGTTTAAACATGTTAAAGTACCCCATATGATCATTTATTTAATTAAATTAGATTAAATATGGAAGTAAAAATATGCACATTTACGTGCACATCAAATACCCCCACACTTATCTTTTTATTCATCCTCGAATAAACTAAAACTAAGATAAATCCGTTTTCGTAGGAAACACGATTCCATTGAGCATATGCAACAAGCCGTTAAACCTCTATGTGTCTCTAGTAAGATGAGTGTTGTCTCGTGAGGGTTTTCAGCGGATACTACCCACAAAATCCAAATGCAAAATGAAAATTCATAAATGCAAGATTTATTTACAATGAAATGAATGCAAATTTTTGAAAATATTTACAAATGAAGAATTTACTTTTAAATTGACACAAATAAATTAAATACAAATTTTGATCATTATCAAGAAATTTAAGTCCTTTTACTTGTTAAAATTTCCAACAAAAATCAAGTTATCATAACAAATAGACTATAGTTTAACTTGTTGTTTCAGTTGATAACAAAGTGTAACTATGAAATAGATCCTTAGTTGATTATCAAAGTGGTATTTTCATTTCTTTTGAATAACAAGTTAAATCAAATAAGTAAAAATAGTGTCAGGGTTTCAATTGCTTACTCTCTCTTATTTGAAAATTTTATTGATATTAACAATATTTACATATACCTAACTCATAAAACCGAGGCCAGATATATTACCCATGCACTTCCTTTCGGACTTACGTGAGGGGAATACAGAGCACGGCGAGTGAACACACAAGTGTGAACGCCTATCGACTATAGGCGTTATTAATAAAAGAATTTTTATATACATACACCTAACTCAAATAAACTGAGGCCAGATATAGCAATCGAGCACTGCCTTTCGGGCTTATGTGAGAATGGTACAGAGCATGGTGAGTGTACACACTTGCGTGTGAACACATGATTCTAGGTGTTAAAAATATATATACATATATACAAATGTTTTTTTTTGTTTTTGTTTTTTTTAAGAGAGAGTTTTTCAAAATCATCTTAGCACCATTTAACTTAGAAGAGAAAAATGTTATATCCTTTTATTTAAATCCACCACTTTTATAGACAAAGATTTTCCATTAGGATATACTTCATAATTATCACCAAGAACCTTCCTATATACTAGTTAAACCATCGTTATTTGTAATCAAACTTTATTTTTATTTTTGTTGAGACAACTAAATTCTCAAAAATTTCAATTTAATTAACCAAAACCATATATTTATCCTATAGTGGTTCTTTAAATATAAATGAAAATGCTTAAAAAAAATTCTCTGAGATTTTTTTTTAAATTTTGGAAAGAAAATGTAAAAATAAACCATGAAAAATTAAAAGTGAAGATGAGACTCCCCCCGCACTTGATTTTGACTGTGTCCCCACAGTCAACCCAAGTGAAAGGAGAAAAATAAAATAAAACAAGACCTATAGTTACATGAAAATGAAAAGATTATTTACAAGACATCAGAAAATATGCCGTTAAAAAGTAAATGAACCGGTCTTTCAAAGACCAATTCATTTGTCTCGTCAAGTATGAGAGACACAGCTTAAGCTCAAAAAACCAAACCGTAAAAGATTTCAAAGTTGAATGTTGATTTGGAAAAACGAATGTCGTTTTATTGAAAATCGTATGAGTTGTTTTATTTTTGATGATTTTCGGGGTAGATAAAACGATTGGTTGGAATAAGTTTATTTTCACCAATTTGAAATTCAAGCTTATCATTGAAAACTTCTTCAGAATTATTGATTTCAAAATCGAAATGGTGATTTAAATCTTCCCCTTTGGAATTCAACAACTCATTTTCGAAAAGTCCAAAAAATTCGTATTCACAAAATTCGTCTTCCTTTGTTGAATTGTTCACAACTTCATTGCATATATCAATTTCAAAGCCCAAAGTTGTTGTATTTAAAATTTCAAAGTCGGTAAAAGGTAGATCGAATTTTAAATCGAGTTTCACACACTAAAAAGAATTGAAATCCAACTCAATTACCATATTTTCAACAACTTCATTAAGATTTTCATTTTCAATTTCAAAAGATATTACTTAAAAATTGTCAATTTTGGTAAAAGATAGATTATCATTTGACTCGTCACACGTTGGGATTTGATTTTGTTTCACGCGTTGTTTCATATACGTTTCAAACAACAAATCTGTGTGATCATTGTAGATTTCGTCCATTTGCTCAACAAAATCAAATTTATAATTATTAACTTGAAAATTTTCAATTTGAACTTATTGAGAATGAAAATTATCAATCACATCATAGTCGAAATTATTTCCATTGCCAAAATCATTTAAAAAGTTGTTTCCATTTTCATTTTGACTTTGAAACTCATTTTGAAGTTCGAAATTGAATTGGCATGGTTATAATCGATATCATTTGAATTTTGAAGAGAATTAAAATTTTGATTATCTTGAAAACTTTGACTCGAATCATTGCACAAATATGAATTACACAATTCATTTATCCTTTGATTTTGTTGTGTAGAGAGTTCAAGTAAAGATGAAATCATTTCAATGCTATTTTCAAGATTTGATGGTTGGTCATCGTTTTGAAAATTTTGTGGTTCAAAATTCGAATCGTTCAAATAATAGTTGTTGTTGAAATACCTATAAGAATATGGTGTGAAATTATATGGATTATATTTATTTTCACAACTATTGTAAAATTATTGCGAGTAAGAAAATTCGGACATTTTAAAAAGTTTTTTTTTGGATTTTTTTATAAAGGAAAAGTATTCACAAAAAAGAATTTTTTTTTCAAAAAAGAAAATTTGATTTTTTTTGAAAAGATATTTTATTTTATTTTTTGTTTTTGAAAAGTTTTTTAATTTTTTTGGATTTTTGTTTTTCTAAAAAAAACTAACTTAAATTTTTTTTTGGATTTTTGATTTTGAAAATTTTCAAAGGAAAAGGATTTGAAAAAAACCAAGTTAAGGAATATTTACAATTTTTTTTAAATATGCATGAACTAATGCAACTAAATGAATGCAAGGGTTTAGTTACAAATTTTCTAACTTAAGTTGCTCCTAACCCAAAATTGTATAATCACACTTTGTCTTCAATCAACAAGATAGTTCTCAGCCAGGTAACAGCAGGATTTATCGGTGCACCACGAATCACCATAGCAATGCAGCCGAAGGTCTAAGTACATTCAGAGAAACAACCACTATAATATTTACGAATCACCGTAATATTTATAAATGGTTATTGCTCTGCCGTAGCCTAGACACCAAGAACGTAAATTGTCGAAAGAGGACAACTTGTCAATATACAATTAAGCGTTATCGATGTCTACCTGTTATTATTAATCAAACTCTAAAATGAAATGCAAAGCAGAAATTAAACGTGTATTAACAATGCAACTACGAATGGATTTTTGTTTTTGTTTTTGATTTTTTTTAAATGCAAGCAACCAACAATGCAGATAAAATAAAACTAGAGATGAAAGCACGATACCAGAGCATGCAGAATTATTAGCAATTTTATTTTTAAGCAGCGATTATTTTTAAGCAAGCAAGCAATTATTTTTGGCAAGCGGTTCTTCCTTTTGAATTTCTGCTTTGGCAACCTGAAATTTTGAACACGATATATACAATTTTTTTTAAATTTTTATATATCAAAGGAAAAACTAAATCAAAGCAAAACAAAACAACTGAAAAAAAAATTGAAAACAAAACAAATTGAAACTTGATGTTTTTTTTTTTAAATTTTTTGGTGAGAAAGACTAAAGCTTAAACAAATCGAATAAATAAAAAAGAAGAAAAATGAAAGATAAAAAAAGAATAATTACAAAAAAAAGCAGCCCGGCCCACTACAGCCTTCTAACCAAAACAAAACACAACTTTTCAACAAAACCAATCTCTCTCTTTCCCATACAAACCAAGCGCAGAAATATGTTTAAAAAAATTAGTTAAAGCTCTTAAAAAAAATTTGCTTAATTCCTGTGATTCGATTTGCTAATAATTTAGGGATTATTGGGTCTTGCGATGGCCGGCAGTTCGATTTGCTGGATTTGATATCGTCGCTGGTTTAATTGGGGTTGTTCGTCGTTTACTTCGAGTCGATTTGATTTGCAAGCGTTTACTTCGAGTTGATTGGTTCGTGATGGAGGTTTGGGTTCTAGCAGAGGCAGAGGGTGTCGTTTGTCAGCGGCACAGTTCGATTGATGTAGGAGGAAGTTGGTAGCTGCAGACTTGTTGTTGAAGTGGAGTTGTCTAGAGTTAGGGATGTTGAGGATGGTCGAGGATATGATGAATTGTGAAGAGGCGGTCGTGGTGGAGGCTTCGATCTGCAATTTCCTGGTGATGATTGCGGCTGGCTGAAGGAGGAAAGAGTTGTGTTGCTGAACTGGTAGGATTGAGAAGCTGTAGTTGTTAGCAAGTGGACACCTTAATTTTCCATCACAAGAACTTCGAACTTCTTTGTGCGGTGTTGTAACTAGGCAGTTGAAATGACCCTCCTATTTCTACCCTAATTTCATAAGGATTTTTTTCTACTTCATCAAAGGGAATTTAAATTAAATAGAAATCAAAATGTCATACAAGCTATTGACATAGCCACTTATTTCTTTTCTATATAGGCAAATTAGGCAAATTCAGCAGTTCAGACGTCTAAATTCTTATGACAGGCATCTAAACTTAATCCCAGACGTCTAACTAATTATGACAGATGGCTCAGAGATCTAAAATTGAAATAGAGGGAAAAAGACATTTTGAACTAAATTCAGACATCTAATTTTTTTGTGACAGACGTCTACATTTAACCTCAGACGTCTAAATTATTATGACTGACGTCTAAGTTTAATCTCAGACGTCTAAATTATTAAGACTGACGTCTAAATTCGATCTCTATGTACATGCATATGCACATTCAATTTATATGTGTCTGGATGTCCACCTACATTCATTTACACTTTTAAGTATGATTTAAACTTCCTTTGAACTATCAGAGATGATATATAGATTGATCATTCATTACAAATATATTTTCCAGGGTCATTTTCTTTTTCCAATAAACAAAATATATCCAGGATCAAAACAATTAACCAATATAAATATATCAGTACATTCACAAAGATATGCACATACATGTGAGGATGTATATGCCTCTCTTGTTTGAATTAGAGTTCTGGAAAACAAGAGGATATTGGATTGATTGGATTTAATCAATCCACACATAGTACAGTGTTATATGCAATAAAAAATTCCATTCATGCATGAATACATATATATATATATTTTTAAACTCCTGATTCCTTGCGAAATTCTCTAGAGAGTATAAATTCTAGAAACCAGATAAATGTGATATGATTGTCTATAAATTAAGGGTCTGGTGCTTGGGTTCTGAAAATGATAGAAGTGTTTATCATTATCCATGTTTGATTTTCTTCTTATAAAATCTGTCTGGAATTCAAAATGCATTTGGTTAAAATCTGAGTGAAATTCAGATTCCTATTACAAATACAAAGGAAAAGGTGTGTTAATATTTGCACAAAACATGTTTATGTGCGTATATAACTGCAACTATTTGGATCTGGCTTTCAACTCCCTTATTACAGATCCTTTCTTTATTTAAAAATAAGACATGAAACATTTGTATGAAACAAGTTAAATTATGGGAACCTTGCAGTCATATAAAAACATTCAACCTATGCCTATTATCTTTTGTATACATATGCCATGGTAGAAAGATAAAACCATTTAATTTTTCTGAGAATCAACTATCCAGATTTTCCAAAACTGAAATCCTTTCTAAAGACTCAAGATTGACTAATACATTTATAAAATATAATCATTTAATTTAAACATGGTGTTCTTACTAAATCCACTTACAATATTTTGATTAACTTCTTTAATATCAGATATTTACTAGATTTATAAATTCCAGATACAAGTCAATCTCTTAATAAAATACTTAACAAAATATCCATCCCATCTCCAACACTTAATACAAGTAACAATTTAAATCATTAATACATGCGGATTTTATCATTTAGGCTCTTATCTAACTAAGTTTAGCATGCTATAATCTTCTTCTCAAAGCCTTGCTTCTACTCCTACTTAGTTGCTGCAATCCCTGAAAAAGCATTTGAAACTGCCTCATTTTAAATGAGACACCCCAGATGCCATTAGCACACTAGGGTCAGACACATGTCTGGTATGAGAAAATTCACAAAAGCAATTAGTTAATTAGGTTAAAATCAAACTAAGTACATATACAGGAAGTTCTGCCCTTTGGAATCAGATCATACTTGTGTGCATGCTCTGTGTCATTGTGCATGTGCACACTTTAGTTTTTCTTTCCAGAGACTACATATATAAATATGGCACATACATTCAAGCATACAATTCAGTCATAATCAAACAATCATTCACACCAAACAGGAAAATAACCAATATGAGTTAAATCATTTATTCCATCCTCATATTTCAATTCTGGGAAAAACTCTAGTTTTCTCATCATCTCAAATATTATTCCCTTGGTATATTTATCTATCCTGGTCTCATCTGAAATATTTATGAATCAATGGACACACTGTAATGAACTAATTCACTCCATTACACAAAGATCTCAGGACTTAAACAAGCCATGTGTCAACTTGTATTACTCAAGAAAACAAGTCATTCTTGCAGTGTTCTTGACCCCAATTTCCTAATCAGGTTTAAGTTAATAATAACTCTTTTGATTTTTCATGACTAGCCCATTCAGTGATCCATTTTACTAACTAAAAACATCCATATCATGGCATCTCATATTATTCATAACCATACAGAGACAAACAAGCAAACAACCATTGGTGACTAAATAAATAAGGTTCTGTATGTATATATATACATTCTGGTATTTTTAAAAGGGGTATAGGCAACTAACATTAGCTTATGGCTTCTGAGAGAGAGTTTTTCCTTTTTGCAAACATTTGTGCTTGAGTTAAACTCAGAATGATCTGGTTTCACAGAATCACAAAATTTTGTTTGCTATGTGTATATATCTTTATGCATTTTTATTAAATTAGGAGCATCAACACATAGGCAACCCTATTGCACCCCTAATTCCTCTTTGTCTCAAGCCTCAGCACTTATACATGAGTATATTGCAGCTCAATTTGTTTTCATTTCGCTGAGTTAAGCCAAAACCAATACTACTTGCCTATATTCAACATTTATTTTATGTTCCTAAGCATCTACATATCAGAGATCTGGGTTCATAAAACATATATATATACTAACTACACATAAAACTTTCTTATAAATAAACAAGTAGAACAACCAAAGAGAATCAAAACATTTTCAGATTTAAAATCACAGATAAGCATTCATATATGAAAATACTCTTTTAAGAAAATTACTTATAACTGGCTGCCTACATTAGGACTTATTGCCTTAGACTTTTGAGTGAGTTTTCTCACCTAGCTCTCTTCTCTGCTTCTTTAATTAATCGATGAACTTTTGCTTTTAGCCTCAAACTCTTTTCCTTCCCTTGCTTTATGATTTCTATGGTGTTGTTTCCCTTTTTTTTCAAAGTTCTTTTCTGAGAAGGAGAGGAGGCTGCTGCATATACATGTATATATACAGGGTCTTCCTTAGGGTTTTGGGTATTGGCTAAAGCCATTTTTGCCCACCAGAAAAATCATGTTATCTGTATTTTACTTGAACCCAAAATTCTACCCTCCCTGGCTTAATTTAGGTGAAGAGAAAAGTGGTTACATTCTTTTTGGTTAATTTCAGAATTTTGCTTTTCAGAAAATACTTTTTCCTTTGTCTACAATCATGCTAAAAATGTGACTTGATTTTGTTATTTACCCAATACTCTTCCTAATTCTGCCTATACCAAGCATTTCCCTGTTTTGTCTTATTTTTCCTATTTTTAGCTTTCATGTAAATGGTATGTACCTCCTTTATTTATTTACAAGAGGACTACTCCTTTTTATATCTTCAGTTTTTCTTTCTTTCTGCCTATCTATAAAATATATTGGTATGTTTTATTTTGCTGAATTGAACTCTAGTAATTTTATTAACACATATATATTTATATAAGTCTTACTGAAATAATTAGCACACATATATATATATTTACACATCATTCTGTATTGACACACACACATGCACATGTATACTCAAAATATTCAGTAGCATCCATATATGTATATTTACTCATGCATACAACTTTTAAGGGTTTAATCTAAATATATATATATATATATATTCCCATACATATCAATATGTATTTATTCTTAGAGTTCAGGGACTTTTAGCTTTAGTTCATGTGCATTTCTTGTGCACACATGTACACACATACTGATACACTATCAAGCTATATCAATTCCCTTTCAAAGTTTATTCAAAAATTATTTTGAATTCATTTATATTTTTCAGAATAGATTCCTAAAATCTTGGGTCATTACATACACCCCTCCTTTTAGGAATTGTGTCCCACAATTTTCCTAAGCTTAAAATAAATTTTAAACTTAATTCAGAGAACAAGTACATTCTCAATCAAATAGGTTTTTAGTCCTATAATAACTAAAAACATATGCATCTAAAAAGAAAACAATCAAAGATCAGAATTACCTTTAATCTGAAAATAGCTTAGGATAATTCATCCTAACTTTGTCCTCTAATTCCCATGTGCAATCACTAGGATCAAGACTCCACTGTACCTTCACAAGTTTCAGAGATTTATTTCTCAACTTCTTCACATCTTTTGCCAAAATCCCCACTGGATCCTTTTCATAAATCAAATTAGAATTTATCTGCACTTGGGTTGGGGTCTCAAGAATTTATGCCTTGTCATGGACCCACCTTCTCAATTGTGATACATGAAAAACATCATGTATACCTTGCATGTTTTCTGGTAATTCCAACTTATATGCCAAGGGACCAATTCTTTCTAGAATTTTGTATGGTCCAATATATCTCGGGGTTAACTTGCCTTGTTTTCCAAACCTCAGCACATTTTTCATAGGTGAGATTTTGATGAAAACAAAATTTCCCACTTCATATTCTACCTGCCTCCTTCTCATGTCTGCATATTTCTTTTGCCTATCTTGAGTTGCTGCCATTCTTCTTCTTATCAACTCAATTTTCTCCTTAGTTTCTTGTATGTACTCAGGTCCTAAAATAGACCTTTCTCCTGCTTCTACCCAACAAACAGGTGACAAACAGGGTTTACCATATAAGGCTTCAAATGGAGCCATTCCTATGGTGCTTTGGTAGCTGTTGTTGTATGTAAATTCAACTAGATGAAGATAATCTTCCCAGTTGCCCCCAAAATCCATTATACATGCCCTCAACATGTCCTCCAAAACTTTGTTTACTACCTCAGTCTGCCCATCTGATTGAGGATGGTAGGCAGTACTTAAACATAGTTCACTTCCCGTTGCTTCTTGAAAGCTTCTCCAGAATTTTGAAGTGAAGATGGTATCCCTATCACTCACAATGGTTTTGGGAATGCCATGTAACTTTACCACTTCCTTTATAAAAATTTGAGCTAATTTTGGTGATGTTCTTTCTGACTTGACTGGGATGAAGTGTGCTACCTTGGTTAGCCTATCAACTATCACCCATATACTTGTATTACCTCTCTTAGATCTAGGCAGTCCATCTATGAAGTCCATAGATATGTCTTCCCACTTCCACTGTGGTACACTAAGAGGCTGCATCAACCCTGATGGCCTTTGGGTTTCAGCCTTGACTTGTTGGCAAGTCATACATTTGGCAATGTATTTAGCTACATCAGATTTCATCCCCTTCCACCAGAAGTCTCTTTTCAAATTTTGGTACATTTTTGTGTTGCCTGGGTGTATGGAGTATTTACTTCTGTGATATTCATTCAATATCTCCTTCTTCAATTCTGTGTCCTCTGGTACACACATCCTATTCTGGTATCTCATATAACCATTTTTATCAATATGGTGATTCATCACTTCCTCCCCTCTTGAGAGGAGCATTTTCTTCTCTAATAAGTTGGCATCTTGTTCTTGCATTTTTCTTACCTTCAAAATTAAATCTGGTTGAAGTGTCATTAAGCTTAACTTCCCTTTATCTTCTTGTGCACCATGCATCTGCTCATCAATGTGCACACAACCATTTTCCCCAATTTCTAACTCAGTTAGCAAAGACAAGTCTTTAAATTCTTCTATCATCATCATAGCCAATTTAGCATGCTGTCTACTTAGAGCATCTGCAACTTTGTTTGCTTTGCCTGGTGTATAGAGTATGTCAAAGTCATAGGCAGCTAAGAACTCCACCCATCTATGTTGCCTCATGTTCAAATCTTTTTGTGAAAATAAATATTTTAGAGTTTTGTGGTCAGTGTATAGTTCAAACTTTGTGCCTAACAAATAATGTCTCCAAAGTTTTAAAGCATAGATCACAGCTGCTAATTCGAGATCATGTGTGGCATACCTTACTTCATGGGGTTTAAGTTGTCTGGATGCATATGCAATGACTTGGCCTTGTTGCATCAACACTGCACCCAAGCCATATCCACTAGCATCAGTGTATACCACTAATTCTTCATTTCCATGTGGTACCTTTAAAATTGGAGCATTCACCAATGCCTCCTTCAACTGTTCAAAAGACTTTTCACATTTTTCTGACCAAACAAAAGCTTGGTTCTTCCTGGTTAGGTTAGTGAGTGGTGTAGAAATTTTTGAAAAATCATTTATAAACCACCTATAATACCCTGCCATCCCCATAAATGACCTCACTTCACTCATAGTGCTTGGCCTCTTCCATGCTTGAATAGCCACTACTTTATTGGGGTTCACTGAAATTCCTTGAGCAGATATAACATGGCCAAGGAAATGTACTTCCTCTTTCCAAAATACACATTTTGAAAATTTTGCCTTTAAATCTTTTTCCCTTAATCTAGACAAAACCAGGTGCAAATGATGCTTATGTTCTTCCACTGTTTTGGAATAAATTAAAATGTCATCTATAAAAATAAGCACAAACTTGTCTAAATAATCTCTAAAGGTTCTGTTCATTAAATCTATAAAGTATGATGGTGCATTGGTCAAGCCAAATGGCATAACCAAAAATTCATACAACCTATACCTAGTGTTAAAGGCAGTGTACTTGATGCTTGATTCTTCCACCTTCATTTGATGAAAACCAGATGCTAAGTCTAGTCTAGAAAATACTTTTGCCCCTGCTAATTGATCAAAAAGATCATCTATTCTTGGCAATGGGTATTTATTTTTAATAGTTACCTTGTTTAATTCTCTCCACTGTGGCTTTGCCTTTTCCTTCCAAATTTGCCAATTTTCCTTGCTGTTTGTACTCAGGACAATTCCTCTTCATATGCCCCTCTTTCCCACATAGATAGCACTTGAAGGCTCCTCCCTTCAATTCTGGACATCTTGGTTTGATGTGTCCTTCTTTTCCACACTGATGGCACACAATTTTCTTCTTAGTTTCCTTAGCTTTGACATCTCCAGTGCTTTTGTTACTAGCCTCTTCCTTCTTCTTATCATAAGGGTGATACCTCCCCTTACCTTTCTTGGTGTTATTGTTCTTAAAATTTCTGAACTTCTCCCTTTCCTTGTCATGCTGTTCCAACCTCAAAGCTAAGTCTATCACATGGTCAAAAGTCCTGTCTGCATAGGGTAACATGGCTCTGCTATCCTGGGTTCAACCCTTTTATGTACCTATCATTTTTGGATGCCTCATCTGCCACAAGCATTTCTCCATATGTGGAAAGCCCCTCAAACTTTTGAGTGTATTCTGTGACAGTCATGGTTCCTTATCTAAGTCTAATAAATTCTTCTAGCAAGGTAGTCTTAGCTAATGCTGGTACAAACCTTGCTTCCAACATCTCTTTGAATTGATTCCAAGTGATTTCATTCTCATTCCTTCCTGCAATGATTACTTCCCACCAGCCTAAAGCTACTCCTTTTAGCTGTCTTGAAGCCACTTGCCTCTTTCTTTGATCATCAAGTTGCATGTCATTGAAAATTCTTTCCAATGTTCTCAACCATGTTTGAATTTCCATGATACTCTCTGTCCCGTCAAATCTTTTGCCTCCTAAATGAGTATATGTCTTAAGTAATTTTGAGAGTTCTTCATAGGGATTTTCTTGCCTTTGTCCTGCCCCATCCCTAAATGCTCTCACCAAGTCTTGCAGATTGACCATTGGTGGTGCATGGGAAGATCCTGCTCCCTGATTTGGTGGTCTCCCTACCATAGTTTGCTAATAATAATTTACATAGCTGGTTAGTTTGATTGGTAATTTTATTATTTCAGTGGTTTTTTTTTCACACTGAAAACATTGATATATATATTTAGTTCCTTTAAATTTTATTTCTATCTAAGAACTTGATTTTTACTTCTACTATGTTGAATAACATAGCTCTGATACCAAATGAAATGACCCTCCTATTTCTACCCTAATTTCATAAGGATTTTTTTTTCTACTTCATCAAAGGGAATTTAAATTAAATAGAAATCAAAATGCCATACAAGCTATTGACATAGCCACTTATTTCTTTTCTAAATAGGCAAATTAGGCAAAATCAGCAGTTCAGACGTCTAAATTCTTATGACAGGCGTCTAAACTTAATCCCAGACATCTAACTAATTATGACAGACGGCTCAGAGATCTAAAATTGAAATAGAGGGAAAAAGACATTTTGAACTAAATTCAGACATCTAATTTTTTTGTGACAGACGTCTACATTTAACCTCAGACGTCTAAATTATTATGACTGACGTCTAAGTTTAATCTCAGACGTCTAAATTATTAAGACTGACGTCTAAATTCGATCTCTATGTACATGCATATGCACATTCAATTTATATGTGTCTGGATGTCCACCTACATTCATTTACACTTTTAAGTATGATTTAAACTTCCTTTGAACTATCAGAGATGATATATAGATTGATCATTCATTACAAATATATTTTCCAGGGTCGTTTTCTTTTTCCAATAAACAAAATATATCCAGGATCAAAACAATTAACCAATATAAATATATCAGTACATTCACAAAGATATGCACATACATGTGAGGATGTATATGCCTCTCTTGTTTGAATTAGAGTTCTGGAAAACAAGAGGATATTGGATTGATTGGATTTAATCAATCCACACATAGTACAGTGTTATATGCAATAAAAAATTCCATTCATGCATGAATACATATATATATATTTTTAAACTCCTGATTCCTTGCGAAATTCTCTAGAGAGTATAAATTCTAGAAACCAGATAAATGTGATATGATTGTCTATAAATTAAGGGTCTGGTGCTTGGGTTCTGAAAATGATAGAAGTGTTTATCATTATCCATGTTTGATTTTCTTCTTATAAAATCTGTCTGGAATTCAAAATGCATTTGGTTAAAATCTGAGTGAAATTCAAATTCCTATTACAAATACAAAGGAAAAGGTGTGTTAATATTTGCACAAAACATGTTTATGTGCGTATATAACTGCAACTATTTGGATCTGGCTTTCAACTCCCTTATTACAGATCCTTTCTTTATTTAAAAATAAGACATGAAACATTTGTATGAAACAAGTTAAATTATGGGAACCTTGCAGTCATATAAAAACATTCAACCTATGCCTATTATCTTTTGTATACATATGCCATGGTAGAAAGATAAAACCATTTAATTTTTCTGAGAATCAACTATCCAGATTTTCCAAAACTGAAATCCTTTCTAAAGACTCAAGATTGACTAATACATTTATAAAATATAATCATTTAATTTAAACATGGTGTTCTTACTAAATCCACTTACAATATTTTGATTAACTTCTTTAATATCAGATATTAACTAGATTTATAAATTCCAGATACAAGTCAATCTCTTAATAAAATACTTAACAAAATATCCATCCCATCTCCAACACTTAATACAAGTAACAATTTAAATCATTAATACATGCGGATTTTATCATTTAGGCTCTTATCTAACTAAGTTTAGCATGCTATAATCTTCTTCTCAAAGCCTTGCTTCTACTCCTACTTAGTTGCTGCAATCCCTGAAAAAGCATTTGAAACTGCCTCATTTTAAATGAGACACCCCAGATGCCATTAGCACACTAGGGTCAGACACATGTCTGGTATGAGAAAATTCACAAAAGCAATTAGTTAATTAGGTTAAAATCAAACTAAGTACATATACAGGAAGTTCTGCCCTTTGGAATCAGATCATACTTGTGTGCATGCTCTGTGTCATTGTGCATGTGCACACTTTAGTTTTTCTTTCCAGAGACTACATATATAAATATGGCACATACATTCAAGCATACAATTCAGTCATAATCAAACAATCATTCACACCAAACAGGAAAATAACCAATATGAGTTAAATCATTTATTCCATCCTCATATTTCAATTCTGGGAAAAACTCTAGTTTTCTCATCATCTCAAATATTATTCCCTTGGTATATTTATCTATCCTGGTCTCATCTGCAATATTTATGAATCAATGGACACACTGTAATGAACTAATTCACTCCATTACACAAAGATCTCAGGACTTAAACAAGCCATGTGTCAACTTGTATTACTCAAGAAAACAAGTCATTCTTGCAGTGTTCTTGACCCCAATTTCCTAATCAGGTTTAAGTTAATAATAACTCTTTTGATTTTTCATGACTAGCCCATTCAGTGATCCATTTTACTAACTAAAAACATCCATATCATGGCATCTCATATTATTCATAACCATTCAGAGACAAACAAGCAAACAACCATTGGTGACTAAATAAATAAGGTTCTGTATGTATATATATACATTCTGGTATTTTTAAAAGGGGTATAGGCAACTAACATTAGCTTATGGCTTCTGAGAGAGAGTTTTTCCTTTTTGCAAACATTTGTGCTTGAGTTAAACTCAGAATGATCTGGTTTCACTGAATCACAAAATTTTGTTTGCTATGTGTATATATCTTTATGCATTTTTATTAAATTAGGAGCATCAGGACATAGGCAACCCTATTGCACCCCTAATTCCTCTTTGTCTCAAGCCTCAGCACTTATACATGAGTATATTGCAACTCAATTTGTTTTCATTTCTCTGAGTTAAGCCAAAACCAATACTACTTGCCTATATTCAACATTTATTTTATGTTCCTAAGCATCTACATATCAGAGATCTGGGTTCATAAAACATATATGTATACTAACTACACATAAAACTTTCTTATAAATAAACAAGTAGAACAACCAAAGAGAATCAAAACATTTTCAGATTTAAAATCACAGATAAGCATTCATATATGAAAATACTCTTTTAAGAAAATTACTTATAACTGGCTGCCTACATTAGGACTTATTGCCTTAGATTTTTGAGTGAGTTTTCTCACCTAGCTCTCTTCTCTGCTTCTTTAATTAATTGATGAACTTCTGCTTTTAGCCTCAAACTCTTTTCCTTCCCTTGCTTTATGATTTCTATGGTGTTGTTTCCCTTTTTTTTTCAAAGTTCTTTTCTGAGAAGGAGAGGAGGCTGCTGCATATACATGTAAATATACAGGGTCTTCCTTAGGGTTTTGGGTATTGGCTAAAGCCATTTTTGCCCACCAGAAAAATCATGTTATCTGTATTTTACTTGAACCCAAAATTCTACCCTCCTTGGCTTAATTTAGGTGAAGAGAAAAGTGGTTACATTCTTTTTGGTTAATTTCAGAATTTTGCTTTTCAGAAAATACTTTTTCCTTTGTCTACAATCATGCTAAAAATGTGACTTGATTTTGTTATTTACCCAATACTCTTCCTAATTCTGCATATACCAAGCATTTCCCTGTTTTGTCTTATTTTTCCTATTTTTAGCTTTCATGTAAATGGTATGTACCTCCTTTATTTATTTACAAGAGGGCTACTCCTTTTTATATCTTCAGTTTTTCTTTCTTTCTGCCTATCTATAAAATATATTGGTATGTTTTATTTTGCTGAATTGAACTCTAGTAATTTTATTAACACATATATATTTATATAAGTCTTACTGAAATAATTAGCACACATATATATATTTACACATCATTCTGTATTGACACACACACATGCACATGTATACTCAAAATATTCAGTAGCATCCATATATGTATATTTACTCATGCATACAACTTTTAAGGGTTTAATCTAAATATATATATATATATATTCCCATACATATCAATATGTATTTATTCTTAGAGTTCAGGGACTTTTAGCTTTAGTTCATGTGCATTTCTTGTGCACACATGTACACACATACTGATACACTATCAAGCTATATCAATTCCCTTTCAAAGTTTATTCAAAAATTATTTTGAATTCATTTATATTTTTCAGAATAGATTCCAAAAATCTTGGGTCATTACAGCAGTGGGATGGAGATTGAATGGTGGTCAGTGAAGTAGTAGCAAGGCAATAGTTGATTGATATGGTGGCAGCAGTCAAGTGGATGGTGATAAAGTTGTGGCTTCTGTATATCACTGACTATGAAGTGGTTTGTATTTTTATGGTTGGGGAGGCAATGAGACAGTGGCAGCTTTAATGTTGTTGTAGGGTTGAGTTTGTTATGTGGTAGTTCAAGGTATGAAATCTGCAGGTCAGAAGATGGTTTTTTTGTGTGTGTGGTGATTGGAAATTGGGGTTTGGTTTGCGGATGGTGATGACTGGCTCTGAACTAGTGCAGAGTGGTAGCAGGAGGAGCAATGTTGAGTGGTAGCAAGAGGTGATTGTGTAGAACGCAGTGGGAAAGTGTGGTGAAAGTAGTGGATGTATGTTGATGCTTGAAGTGTTTGGGTGGTTGCTGTGGCGGAGGATGTTACGAATGGAAGTTTGTATGTGGTATGTAATGGCAGTTTGTATGTGGTATGAATGGCAGTTTGTATGTGGTATGAATGGCAGTTTGTATGTGGGCTGTTGGATGATGAAGTAGAATGAGATGAACTGTTGTGAGGTCAAGGTTGAATGGTTAGAAATGTTGTAGAGGAGGGTATGCAAATGTGGCACAGTGGAATGGATGATACAGTGAGGAGTATTGAAATGACAGATATGCAGCAAACAGTGATATGTAGTGATATGTTGAAGTGATGCTTGTGTGAAGTGGTTGTCGGCGTATATGTTATGGGGAGTCGGGTTTGTTGAGAGGTGGTTGTATGAATTGAATTGATTAGTCGAGGATGAGGATTTGCAGCAAGGTGGCTGGAATAGTGATGTATGTCAGTTGACAGTGGTTTGAAGTTGAGTTGTATCAGTGGAGGGTATGTATGTTGGTGGATGGGCAAGTTGTAAATAGTTGTGATGTAAAACAGAAGTGGTCGAGGATAGTGGTTATTGATGTTGTAACAGTGGTAGGGTGGACAGAGGTTGTAGGTAAGGGAAAATGTAAAAAGTGTCAAAAAAAAATTTCGTATTGAAAGCAATGGAAATTGAAAATGGAGATGCAAAGATATGTGAATTGAAATGTAACCGAAATGAAATTAATTTTTTTTTGTTTTGAAATGTGTATGCTTTTTTTTAAATAGAAATGCAAATACAAATTGTAATGCAACAAACATACAATCAAAATGCAATGAAAATCACACAAACACACAATTTTTTTTTAAATGCAATACACACACAAAAATCAAATAAAAATAATTCAAAGAATAAAAATAAAAAATCAAAGAAAATCCCCAACAACGGCGCCAAAAACTTATTCGAACCGGCTAAATATCCTTCGGATTGGAAAATAGCCGATCAAATTTAAATTAAGATTTACCACAAGCGCACGGTGTACAATTCTAGTACGTAGCGAGTACGGGTCGATCCGCAGGAAATTGTTAGATTTTAAAAATTCTATTCAATCAAATTAAACAAAGAATTTGAAGATTGTGTTAAGCTACAAAAAAAATGTAAAAACTAACAAAAGCTAATGGATAAAAATATAAGAGTTTGAAGGCATTTTAGACATAAATCCACTCTCTAGATTACATAAATCAACACAACATAAAATTATGATCTCTCTTTTTTGATCATTAGTGAATTCAATTGATGTGTTTATCATAAGTATGGAATATTTGTGCTATTAATTAGCCCAATATAACCCATCAAACTATAACACACCCCTTAAACCACTTACTAACTTTCATGAAAAATGACAATGAAGTTGAAAATAAAATCTATTTTATGCATGGCCTATTAACTATTGAATAGAAATATAGACCATCAAATTTTGATTTAAACATTCACTTCATTACCATAATCATATGTAGATGAAGAGGTAATTTGTGTTTGTGTTTGTTTAAGCATAGTCTATTTGGTGTCAACAACATAGGCTATCAAATTCAAAGCTAAAACAACAAGTTAAACCACTTCAAATATTTCCATTAAGCATAAAAAAAGAACGTAAATGATCAAAATGTTGAAGCTGCATGATTAAGAGAGCTTCATTACCCCTAAATTAAAGAAATTTAGTCTCTCATATTTGTTATCATATCAACAATTGTAGCATTCAACATAAAATAAAAACAAGAGAAAAAAGAGAGCAAAGTAAAAAGAGAGCTAATTAAAATGAAATAAAAACTAATTCTACTTGCATAAAAAATAAACTAACTACTAGCATGAAAGAAAAGAAGCATGTAAATAGAAAAGAACACTAATTAACATTACATAAGAAAAAGAATTACATGAAAGGAAATGGCTAAGTAGCCATGAAAAGAAAGAAAAGAGAGCTTTGTTTTTTATCCTAAACTAAACTAAAGAAGCTAAGAGGAAGAGAGGATAATTACATGAACATATGAGGTATTTATACACGTTTTGAAACCCTAATCCATTTTTTGGGAACTACCCAAGCTACCCTTGAGGTAGTGTGGCTACCAAGTAATCATTAGCATGTGTTAATACTCCACTTAAATGTACATGTAACTTTAATTTCCATTAGCATATCCATTAGCTCCTAAGTGTACATCATGGTAAGTGGATAGGTGGGGTCCTCCATGTTGTCATGAAATGAATTATTTCCATCTTCATTTGTTCTCTAACTCTTGTGCATGCATCTCTTCATGAAGCCTCTTGTAATTTTCACCCATTTTCCTACAAATAAAAATAAAATGTGGAAATAAATATCCTCAAAATTAATATATGCACAAAAATGACCATTCTGCCCTTGTATGAAGATGAATATGTGATGATTTGAAAATAATTTGAATTTTGGTTTAAACATGTTAACATACCTCATATGATCATTTATTTTATTAAATTAGATTAAATATGGAAGTAAAAATATGCACATTTACGTGCACATCATCATGGAAGCATATAAATTAGGTAACAAATGGACTATCTATCCGAGCACTATAGTTTTGTTTAGCTAACTATTAACCTTTGGCTGACTCGGGCCTACCAGAAAAAATAAACAAATAATCTAACTTCTGTTAGATACTCCTCTTTTGGACGGTCTGTTCCTAACTTACTTCTCCAGGGTCAACTGATCCTAATGGTTTTGCGCGCTCACCAATAACCTATCCTCACTCGTATATTCCTTTCTATGTGGAACATCATTTTAGTCTTACCTGTGACAATGCCCTACACTCTGGAATTTTGGACTAAATTAGCTAGGGGCTAATAGCAAATGTATAAGGCGCAACCCTATACCAGTCTCATCTGGTATTCTAATATCCAAGTCATTTTACTTAGGGTTAACTACCCATAAAAATTTTCCTTGAAAACCATTTCTTTCAAATTGATTTAAACCTTTAAATCATTCTTTAAACAAGAAATTATACTCTATGCTTTACTCAAGTCACATTGTTATGTTATATATACTTTACACAAAACTTTGTTGATGAAAACGTTTAACCTTTGAAAGTACCCCTTTCGAATCCATTGAAAGTACCACTTTCGATACAAGTAAAACCTTAGGCTGAAGGCCAAAACATACCCTTTCGAATTCATTCATAATCACCTTTCGAAAACATTGAAATCTTCTCTTTCGGAAGCTTTAAAACCTTAGATATCCTATCTTTAAAACACTTAAACATTGCCTTTCGAAAACATTGGAAACCTTCCATTTAAAACCTTTCGAAACCATTGGGGAACCACCCTTTCGAAACCTTCATTTAGACCTTTCGAAAGCATTAAAATCCTTTGTAAACATCAGACCTTTCGAAAGCATTTGGGCTCAAGAAAAACATGTGGGAACCTTTCAAAACCATTTAAAACCTTTCCTTTCGAAACCTTTGGGTTCTACCTTCGACGGAACAAAAGGGTCATAAAACAACCAAAGTTGAAAGCACTCTTTCGAAAGCAATTCCTAAGTAAAGAAGTGATGGTGTTGAAACCAACCCTTCGAAAGCATTAGAGAAGTGACTGGGTTTTAAAAACAAAGTATACTTTCGAAACCATTTGTTTCGAAAGGTATGAAGCGGCAGCAAGGGGTTTCGTCCCCTTCGAAAGCATTTACTTAAAACAAAAGGCGCAACCTCATTCGAAACCATTCTTTAAATTAATTTGACCCTGTTGGAAGCCAACCAAGTCGAAAACATTCCTTTCGTGAGCAAAACAGACACATTTCCATTTGAAAGCAAAATAGCGCTTTGACCCCATCGGAACCCCTTGTTTCAACCCAATACCTTCCGCCTATATCCAATTCACTACGTACCAAATCATTGGTACTATATGCATTAGTTTCGATGGTGATGGAGGTGGAAGTACCCAGTCGGAACCTAGGTGCCGAAAGTGGTGAAACATGTAAAAAGCATGTAAAATATGATTTTTAGCTTTTTAAAGTAATCTTTTCAACCAACCTACCTTATTTGTCAAAATATTATTGGTTGCTAATTTTCTTTTCTAAATGTACTACCAAAATTTCAGAAATAAACAATTAAATTATTTACAAAATACCCATTCTCCTTTTATAAATATATAAAACATTTGAGTCCATACCTTAAATAATTTTATGCATCTTTTAAAACACTTAGGAAAATTCTACAAAAATTCCTATAAATCATTTTTAATATGTTTCTAACATATATAAATTTCAGACCCAAAACATATATAATTTAGCCGTAAATTATTTTAAACCCAAATATCAATTTTCCTCACTAGAAAATTGATATAAAATCCACATTAATTTAGAAAATTATGAAAATTGAAACCCATCTCTAAAAATCATTTCTGATCTAAATCTAAAATCGCAAGGCATTTGGATGTCAATTATTAGGGTTTTCACATTAAAACATATCATAAAATCCATATGAAATACCATAAATCATCAACAAGCATATATATCCATTTTAACAATTAAAACATGGCAATTAACTTTGCAAAATAATTCGAATTTCATCCTAAAACCGAAACAATAGAAAACATGAGATGTAGTCATTTATTCACCTTAGCTTTGAGATTAAGGAGTTGAGATTTGATCTTGGGTTATATTGATTTGCTTCTTCCTTGAGCTTATCTTCCTCTTGTTCTTCTAATGGTGGCCGACCTCTATATTTTGGTTTTTGGTAATGAACGTGTAGAATGAACACGGCTTAAGGGTTTAGGGTATAAGAATGTGTCTTTTCCAATTTTGTCCCTTATCTAACTTCCCTTATCTATTTCATTCTGATTCATTTTAGTTTACTTATTAGCAAGGCACGGTTACTCCTTAGTTTACACAAATCTCAATCCCTTAATCATTACATTATTTTATTTTATTTAACTAATTAAATATCCTAAATAATGTTACTCAAAAATAGGGTCGTTACAGCTTTATCCCCCATAATGGGTACATAAGTAGTTTTTTCCTATGCAATAGCTATTGAGCCTATGGCCATCGTATATAAGTTAGGTGCAGTCCAAACATAGTTGATATCTTTTCCCTTTTATTATATATGTGTGTGTACCATTGTGAATTTATAGGTAGGAGCAGAAAAGAGAATGGAAAGGTGAATGCATGTTATATCATGGATATCAGATTTGGTATATTCTTTTATATCGTAGTTATATCATTTATGAGTTAATGATAATTGATATATTGAAATGGGAATTGATGTTATAATGTTGTAAAATCATGTATTATTGAGTTAATAATCATTTACATTGATGTTTGATTCTACTATAAGGTTTCCATTTCCCTTTCTTAGAAATTTAAATTATAAAACAAATGATCCACTACTTTTAACATTAGAAATTAGTTGCAATCGTATTTTGTGGCATTTGTAATCGATTTCAAATGTTGAAAAATGCTAGGGCATTACATAAATCATATACACCTTATCCTATGTTGCACATGCACATTATACACACATGAGTACATATTGATATACCTATAAACTGTACAAAACATATTTAATTAAATTCATTAATTAATCAATTAGAAAGATTAATTAAAATATGATTTTATTTAACATAAGAAGATTTGATCTAATTTGACCATTGGACTTCATAGTCCAAATAGATCCAAAATATGAATTTTCTTTTAAATCTAATATATTTACTAGCTTTCGACTGGTTCGAATCCAACAACGTTATATGTGCCCTAATGCTTCATGCGGTTTAAATTAACAACTATAAGACCAACTAATTGAACCTACCTATCATTTGAGAGTCTAGAATAGTAGTGACTATGTTGGGGCTTGATAATCAGGTATTCTCCCCTCCCTGGCTACTAACCTGGCCCAATGATGGAGTAAGTCAAAAAGATCGGGCACATTGTAAAGGCTCAAATTGAATTGGGCCTTGGGTTGAATATCAAAATTTAGTTTGAAATTTAAAAATATATCGTCTTTAAAAGTTAAATGCTATAAAAAAATTCAACAATTAGTTTCAAAAATAAATTAATATTTTTGAAATTATTTAATAATTTAATTAATTAGATTAATTAAATAAATAATTAATAAAAAGTTAATTAGTTAAAAGAAACACGCACACATATATATTGATATATTTATATATATCAATAAATGTTATAAATGAGTATATATGTATATTATCTTAAATTTTAAATTGTTTAAGGTAAACAATAAATAAATATTTTTGAATTAATGTTTTTAATTAAATAAAAATAATTATTAAATTAATTAGAAAAATGTTAATAAAATAAAAGTAAAAAATATATGTATGTAATGATACATATGTATAAAACTATAAGAGTTATTGTTAATATTCATCTTAAATTGTTTATGATGAATATAATAAAATTTTGAATTTTAAAATAATTTAATTAATTAGTGAATTAAGTGATAAATTGAAATTAATTAAATATGATTTATTTAATTTTAAACATAAGAATATTATATAAGTTAATTAAATTGTAAACGGTTATAAATGAATTAAACTTATATAACATGAATGTATAAAACTTAAGTGGAACTGTAAGAAACCAATTTCGATTTAAGGAACGAGTACATATGTATTGTATGTATACAATAATTTTAGATTTGTCCGATACTTAAAAGCATGAGAGCATTTTATAAAAAATACATTTTTCCCTAAATCGATATCACTCAATGTATATATATTAAAGATTATGAATCCTTAATATATAACTTGTTCACTACCATTTATATATTAATATATTACTTGCATACTCTTTAGTTGTTGAGTTTCATCAAGCTATAGATGTTATGTGTAGTGTGGAGTATATGTCCTATTTGTTGATAACAAATATGTGTATGTGTGTGTGTATTTGACTTTTTAGAGTGTGTTACAATAAAAAAATTATCAAAGCACAATTTCATTTTCAATTAACCTGTTATATATATATTTTCAATCAACTCATCACATACCAAACACATCTATTTTTATATGTAAAAATAATATATGTTTATTATTATCAAAAATAATAATATTATGAGGTATTATAATTAAATTCTGTTTGATATGAATAAACATATGTTGTATTTAATGTGTTTAGTGTTGTGTATTTACAGGATACAGTTGATGACAATTTTACTAACAAATATTGATCCATGCAAAATAAATAAATATATATATATATATATAATCAATGACACCCCTATTTTGCAGCACACCTATAGTCCCCTAATTTCGACCACACATTCCAATTAAATATGATTTAAATGATAGTATGATGCGGAAGAGAGAGAAAATGACTATTATTCAAATCAAAATGTATGGTGGAAACCAGGAGGTTAGAGGAGTGCTGTAAAATAGGGATGTCATTGAAGGCTATGTATATGTGTGTGTGTATGTCAACTCTTTCAAATCAAAGTTTTATATTGACATTTAAAAACAAATAAAATGGATGGACATTAATATGAACATACATTCCCCGAGATTCGACTAAATTTTGTTTAAGTCCTTACAAGAGCAAACATTTTCAAAAAGTATTATTTGGGTGATACAAAAAGTAATTTGTCAAATTATGGCAAATCTGCATGCTACATGGGTACTAATTCAAAGCTTGTACAAAGAAAACTTTAAATGGTCTAATTTTTCAAAGTGTGGAAGAGTTTTCAACACTCCTACTAGTATTTTTTTTTGCTCTTTCATTATGAAATCACATGCTTTCTTCTTTCTTTGATCATGCAGATTACAAATCTCATAAAATAAAATTTCACTTTTTATTTTTCAATCCATACAAATACAACAAATACATCTGATCAATCAAAAGAAAATCCATACTACGATTCACCCACAAGAGCAACATAAGTATCTCCTCATTGAATCATCATCTTTATTACCAAAAACCAATGCCAAGCACAACTACACAAATTGTTCAACAACATCTCACCTGACTACATCTCAAGCAAAAACAAGAAGTTTCCATCAACATATCTGATCATCGCCACCATGCTAAGACAACAGGTATCCACTCTTTATTTTGTACCTCGATTTGAATCTGTACTGTCTTTGTGGCTGAGTCGCGGACTAGGCCGCTCTCTTTAAGATGTTTCGTCGCTGTGCTGGAATTGTGCAAGGCGGTCTCTAATACAGCGCCGCCTCCAGGATAAAACCGCCCCAAATACCAGTATCAACATCTTTTTCACAAAGACCGCTGATTCAATTGCACCCAAAAAATATCAATCGGATCTAAAGTTGTGTTTTAAGGCAGACGAAGAAGAGAACTCGGTTTTGAAACTGATAAAAATTCTATCAAATAGCTTGGTTAATATAGAGAAAAATCTGAGTAGAAAACGGGACCGAGTCACGAGAAAATACCGGATCTGAGTTTACTGGGTTTGATTACCAAATCAAAGTCGGTTTAAAAATATATACTGTCAAAAATAAAGAGTTCTACATCACAGTAGCCGAGCCAGGTCAGGCCCAACCCAAGTCGAGTCGGGTCGTCGGTCGGTGCGCGCGCGTGATGGTCAGCATGGTCTCCCTCCTCAATACAAGAGAAAACTTTGGGTACCCAAAGGGCCCATCCTTTCTCTTGTGAATCCTATATTTAAATAGGAACACTTTATAGTTTTCCACAATATGAGACTATTCATTAAGAGGGGTATTCTATACTATTCTCAATATTTTTAATAATTCATTTTTAAAACCAAAATTTTCAACAATCCCCCACTTGAATTTTAAAAGATATTTTTTCTCGAGCAATTTCTAATTTTGTAAGATTGCTCATAAACAAAGGTACTTTTCTAGAGTGACTTGTAGTCTTGAACTCTACCTGTAACATCCAACCACACAACCTTTCTAGGGTGCAGTCTATAGCTCCTGTTTTAAAGGCCATTCACGTCTATCCCAGTTTAGTGAACGCTCTAGGAATTTTGCCCAAAATACAATAGGAAACGACCACATTTCCACATTCACATAGGTGAATCTATCAAGAGTACTCCTGTAGCTAGATACTCCACTCCACATAAAGTGTAGATTTCATTAAGGGTTTGACTCATCCTTCTATCGCTTCCGGACTACATGATCTTGTCAAATGAAATTACCATGTTCATTCAATGTCGCTTCATAACTTGTTATTACCCATTGAACCTAGTTCTTAGGATCTCCAGTCATTTGAGCTACTATTATTATCAACTACTCATTCTCTGAGTTCTCATTCTACGGACAATAGTTTCATTTTCTTTAGATGTAAAAAAACTTTCTCTCTGGCCAATTCTTTCATCAAAGGATCCGCCAGATTCTCATCAGTTCGTACATGATCCACTCTTACAGATCCTGAAGAGATATACTCTCTTATAGTACTGTGCTTACGATGAATTTGTCATCTCTTATCATTGTAATAATGGTTCTTAACTTTTGCGATAGCCGCGATACTATCGCAATGGATCAACATAACTGGTATCAATTTTTCCCATAAGGGGATCTCAGCTAGCAGATTTCTTAAGCAATCTGCTTCTTCACTAGCAGTAGCTAGTGCTATCATTTCTGACTTCATAGTGGATTGGGCCAAAATAGTCTATTTCTTATGTTTCCAAGAAATAGCTCCTCCTACAATACTGAAAATATATCCACTAGTGGTGTAACGACCCGGTATTTCGAACCATTCGCATCCACACATGTCAGACTTGAATTGTTTGAAACAACAGATTGTTAATTTTATATTTGGCAAAACTCAACATATACAGTAAATAAATCAATCACAGAATCACAGAGTAATACAACAATAAGCAGCGGAATAGATAAATAGTAGTTCATGAAGCTACTATATAAACATCAGAGTTAAAACAAAATACAAAAGAATATCTTAAATACAAAGTAGTCTCAAATATAGAAGCAACTGACAAGTCTGAACATAAGTGACTGGAATAAACCGAAATAGCTGAAAGTTGGATAGATAGATCTTCAAACAAAGCTCCAATCTCCAAAGGTGAGTCTCAGATGCTGTGACACTCAGTCTGACCCGCGCGTAAAGCAAAACACAAAACACTCGAGTCAGGATTAACATTCTAATATTAATTAATTCAACTCAAGTGAAATATCAACTGAAATACAAGTAACTTAAAGGATGTTTGGGATTTCCATCCTCTAAGGATCCGTGGAACTATCTACTATGTAGTAATATACGCTATTATAATATGTCTATAGTAAAGTAAAACTATTAAAATAGCGTTAAGGCGTTACACATACCCCCCTTAACACATTTTATATATTCCCATAGTCTATACGGTACTATAACTCTCCCTGTAAACTGGAGGGCTATTAGAGGGCACTCCATAGGTATGGTACAAAACAAACTCGTAGAAGGCGCGATAGGGCATGCGACAAGGCACTCGAAGCAATGCCAGGGTAGATATACCGTTTGCGGATCTAGACTGGTAGCTACTACCGCCTACCTCGTGACACACTCCCAAATCAAAGGTGCACCCAATCAAATCACAAAAGCAATAGAATGGTATCGAAGAAATGTGTCCGATAGGAGGAATGACCTCACTTGACCCGGTGTGGCTCCTGTTTTAGCCGCATCAAGCTGACTCACGGGAGTCAAGGCTACATAAATACCATATAGAATCGTTACCAAACCATCCTACTTCATTCTGGAATCTCCACCATGTACACAGTTGTTAAAGTGGTTTTCGGTATTAGCAGAGAGCACGATAATACCTGATCCCGGTCTCTTTAACTACCAAACGCTTATTTCAAACCGTGGTCACTTCATTTCAAATAGTATATACTTCAAATCAAAATATTATCATTATTCACTTTAAATAATATTCATTTCCAGAATCGTAACACTTCTCAAAATTTTAACACTTTCGAAACCATAGCACTTTTTTTTGAAATCATAACACTTTCGAAATCATAACACTTTTGAAATCATAACACTTCCAACTTAAACAGTTTAGATATTGAAAATAGTATATATATTAAAATAATTTATATATTAAAATAGTTTATATATTAAAATAATTTATATATTAAAATAGTTTTATATATTTAAAATACTTTATATAATAAAAATAGTTTCCTCCAATTTCACCAATCGATTCAAATCATCTTAAATCCCAAAAATTCAATTTAAATCAGTTCCAGTTCAACCATTTCAATTTGAAGTTCAAAATTCACATTTAATTATTCAAACATTTACAATATAAATTTCATTTATATTTCAACATTTAACTTTAATTTTATTCAAATTGGAAATATTCACTTAACCATGTTAATAACAATTATTTAAATCCCAATTTATATATTTAAATCAATATTAAATATTCAACCTCAATTTTATTTAAAATTGAGAATCTTCGTTTAATCACTTTTTGTCGAATCAAGTTATAAATCAAAATTTTCAAAATCTCAAAATCAATAAGTTCAAATAAATTCTTATTTAAATTCAATTATTAATCAATTTAAATTCCAAGTCAACATTAATTTATCTTCCCAACCTTTATTATTAAAGTTATAAAAATCTATTTTTAAAAATAATATAAATTTAAATACATACTTAAATATATTATTAAATTCTATATTAAATATTATTTTATATATTCTTAAAATAATAAAATTATAAGTAAAATCTTAAAATTATATATTTCAAAACTAACTTATAAATTAAAATTTCCAAAACATATTATTTTAAAATCTAAATTTTTATACATATATAGAAATTACATTTACAAATATTATATAAAACAATATTTATTAAAACCCATATATTTCCTTTCAAAACTTTGGAAATCATTTTTCAAAATATAGACCAACGGTGTCTGTATATAATTTTCTATCCTATGGTCAAGTGATACAGATATTTATCATTTCAATCCGCAATTTAAATATCTACGGGTATATATCATTTCAACCCGCAATCCCAAAATTCAATTCAATGAAAATCGCTTGGGTTTATCATTAACCCATAACTATTTTCTCATATTCTACAAGATCGTTCGGGTATGTATCATTTTAACCCATAGGGAATTCTATACTAACAGGGAACTTGCAGAGTGAGAGCAAATATAATAAAATATAACATATCAATAACATGCATATATCATCAGTGATAAACTAAATAAAATATAGACAACATGATAAGGTGTCATATATCACAGGTGAACAATTACAGATAATATCATATCATATATAGCAATTATATGAATGACAATTAAATCTAGCATCATATTTCAATTGTCGTTTCAAGTGAAATCAAATTTAATAAATATAAGAATGTTAATCGTGAGTGATTGCTCACCTTTCGAGGCTAGAGAGAGAACATGACAAGCACATGGATACAGACATAAATTAGCGAGACAACGACAAGTTAGGAATTTGCTGTGATAAATTCGATATTGAAATGTAAGTCAATATGGCACGAGATCGATGAAACAAGATATATTACATATATATAATTTTTCTAAAAATCAATTTAAAACATATAGTTAAAATAATATATATATTTATTTTCAAATCAATATTTAATCCCAACACATACAATATCTATATATAACTGGAAACAAAATTCAGGTATATATAAACTAATATATATACTTTCATATAGAATATATTATAAAATCAACACTTATTATAAAACAATACAACTTGCTTTATTGTAATACCTATATAACCCAACAGTTCATACATATAAACTTGTAAAACTTATATGCATAAACAAATAGTTTATATAAAACTTATATAAAATTATATATATATATGTATCTTAACTTTATAATATAATATGTTGTAAGCATCTATACTGCACACGTATATGATACGTGCCTTCATCTAATATATACTTTTAAAACTAATATAAATAGTATATATATGTTAAACAAAACAAAACATAGATAATAACATAAAAGTACAATAACATAAAAGTACAAAACATATAAATAAACAGTATATATATATGGAAAAATATATAATAATAGTGATAACATAAAAGTACAATAGGCAACGTATATCATTGCTATATATATGTTCCCAGTTCTAAGGCACATATATAATCACACTCATATTAACAATATACTCTATCACACTATCCTATACAGCAGCAACCGAGAATACTAGAATTTGATTTATATACGTACAACACACATATATATATATCACAGAGCAAGCTTGCAACAAAAAAAACAAGGAGCCATACATATATGCGTATATGTGCAACTAGGAGGCGAAGGCTGGAGGGTTGTGGCGCTTAGGCTCAGTGGCGGGTGGATCTAGTTGCCAGGCTGGGTCGTCCTCATTAGGAGGGGGAGAGGAACCTCGGGTTTGGGCTTTGGGAAGGAGGTGATGGGCATGGCTTTTGGGTTGGGCTGGAACATGAGAAAGCATGGTGTCAGGATGGGAAGGCACCTTGGGTTCGAAGGGACAGGGAAGGGTTTGCTATGGGGAAGATAGATAAGGGCACAGTTGGGCTTCGGGGAGGAAACACACGCAAGAGGCTTCGGGTTTTGACGAGTGAAGCACGGCAGGGGCTTGGGTTCAGGCATGAGCACAATCTATTCGAGAACAAGAAGAAGAATGGAAAAAAAACGTACTTATCTCACCTCTGAAATAAACAGTGAGGAAATTTGTAAAGCTTGAACAAATATTTATATAAAATAAAAGAAATTCCAACGGTCAGGCCTTATGATTCAGCTGAAAATTATTAAAGCAATTTACTGTTGCTTGGAGTACACAGCTAAGGTTTGAAAGACAAAGGGAAAATAAGAGTCAAAATTTATGGTACCGTTACAACGAACCGTTTTACCGCTTCCGTCGCGAACCGGACCTCAAAATACTGAAATGAATATACTGCGTGGATCAGCACGACGAGGCGGATATAATGGTACACAGATATCCGCGATACGACAATTCTATCAAAAGTTGATATTCGGTACCGAAAATGCTGCTAAAACGCCGGAAATAAGGTAAACGGGACAATAGCAGTCCAAATTTGACGAAACGAAAGATGGCGTCTCACTCAAAAAATAGTTTGCATTTTTATTATATAAAAATATTTAGACTTCGGAAACATTTTATTTAAAACAATTTCAACTGTTTTAAATTGAAATTGAAATTACATGATAAAACTAACATTCATATTTTCTGATAAAATTTTACCATTTGCTATATTTATATAGACGTATTCCAAATATAAATTTTATTTCCAAATTCAATTATTTAAAATTTCACAAAATTCCAGTTAATTACGTTATTAAAACCGTTAAAATTTATGGGTCGTTACAAGTGGCTTTGGAATCGTCCGAGGACGTATTCCAATCGGCATCGCTATATCCCTCAAGGACAGCAGGAAACTTCTGATAGTGTAATTCAAGGTTCATAATTCTTTTAGGGGATCTCATGACCCTTTCAATAGCGTGCCAATGCTCTATACTAGGTCTACTAGTAAACCTTCACAATAATTCCATGACATAGGCAATGTCGGGTCTAGTACAATCAGTGGCATACCGAATGCTACCAATGATGCACGCATATTCAGACTGTCTTACACCTTCACCAGTGTTCTTAAATAGTTTTACACATAGATCATATGGTGCACTAGCAGGTTTACGTTCAAAGTAATTATATTTCTTTAACATCTTCTCCATATAATGAGATTGATCCAAAGAAACTCCCTTTTCAGACTTAGTAATTTTAATACCAAGAATTGCATTCGCTTCACCAAGATCTTCCATATCAAAATTGGCACATAGTATGGACATAACATAATTCATAAAATGAATATTTGAACCAAATATAAGTAAATCATCCACATATAAACACATGATAGTGCAAATGTTATTCTTGGATTTATAATAAATACACTTGTCACTTTCATTTACTTTAAAACCTTGTGAAATAACTAGATTGTCAAATTTTTCATGCCATTGCTTAGGTGCCTATTTAGGACCATATAGAGATTTATCTAATTTACAAACTTTATGCTCTTGACCAGGTATAACAAAACCTTCAGGTTGGTGCATATAAATCTCTTCTTTTAATTCACCATTCGAAAAAGCAGTTTTTACATCCATTTGTTGAATTAGTGGATCATAAAGTGAAGCAAGAGAAATTAATACTCAAATTGATGTTATTCTTGTAATAGGTGAAAAGGTATCAAAACAGTCAATGTCTTCTCTTTTTCTAAATCCTTTAGCTACAAGACGAGCCTTATATTTATCAACTGTACCATCAGGTTTCAACTTCTTTTTAAGTACCCACTTACTACCTATAGTTTTACAAACTGGAGGTAAGTCAACAAGATGCCAAGTTTTATTAGATTCAAGAGATTCCATTTCATTATTTATATCTTCTTGCCAGAGGTTTGAATCTAAAGAAGAAAGAGCTTCTTTTAGATTAGCAGGGATCTCTTTTAGTGCATAAGCATAATATTCTGTACCAAAATCTTCAGCTAATCTGGCTTTTTTTTACTTCTTCTAGGTTCAAATTCAATTTCCGCATTATGTTCATTATTTCTGATTGTTGGATTATTAGTGGTAGATGTGCCCCCTATTCCTATGTTTAAACAGAAATTTATTTTCAAATAAATCACATCATTTGAATCAATAATAACTCGAGCATTCAAATCAAAAAAATCTATATGCTTTACTGTTAATTGAATAACCAATGAAAACACATTCATATGCGCGACTTGCTAACTTAATTCTTTTAGGGTCAGGAATACGAACATATGCTAAGCAACTCCAAGTTTTAAAATAATACAAGTTGGGTTTATGATTTTTAAAAATCTCAAAAGGTGAAATTTTGCTCTTAGATTTAGAAATTATGTTTAAAACATAACAAACAGTTAACAAAATTTCCCCCACTAGTGTGATGCTGCACCCGAGTTTAATAAAACAGCTACAACTAATTCAACAAGGGTCCTATTTTTTCTTTTAACTTTATTGTTCATTTCAAGCGAATAAGGTGCAGTTCTCTCGTGTATTATGCCATGATGATGATAAATTTCAATGAATAAGCTAGATTCATATTATGTTCCTCTACCATTTCAAAATCTCTTAATTTTGTTGTTAAATTGGTTCTCAATTTCAATGACAATTAACTTAAATATATATAGCCCATCACTTTTATTTTTCATGAGACAAACATAAGTGAAATCAGAGCAATCATCAGTAAAAGTAATAAAGTAGTGTTTGCCATCCCTAGTTAAAGTGCCATCAAGTTCACATATATCAGAATATATTAAATCTAAAAGTTCATACTCTCTAAACACGGATTTATATTGAGTCTTTGTAATTTTAGCTTGGCTACAATATTTATATTTTTCCGAATCACTTATGGATACTTTAGGGATTAAGCTTAAGTTATTCATGTTATGAATCAGTCACTTATTAATATGACAAAGTCTAGCATGCCAAATATTAAAATCACACAGCATATAAGTAGAACTAGTAATTATTTAAATCAACTTAACCTAAACGTCTCATCTACAAATATCCTTTACCAACAAAAACACCATTTTCAATGATGGTGTACAAGTCAGATCTAATAGTCTGAGTAAACACGACTTTATTTAACAAGAAACCAGATACTAAATTTTTCCCCATCTCTGGATTTTGCATCACACCTTTCAGCAATAAGTTCTTTCCAAAAGTAAACTTTAACTCCACAGTACCAAATCCAGCAACAGTAGTGGTGTGAGAATCTCCCAACATCACTTTCATGTCATTAGCAGTATTATATGTTTTAAACATTTCACGATCATAGCAGAAATGGCAAGAAGCACCAGTGTCTACCCACCACCCTTCTGATCCACCAACTAGGTTGATCTCGGTAAGCATGACCATAAGGGCTTCTTCAATCAGATTAGCCCACGGTGTAGGGTTTGGCCTGTTCCAACACTTTCGTGCCATATGGCCGGGTTAGCTGCAGTTGTAACATAAGAACAACTGTCCAACACCATTCTTTAGGAGGCGTTTTGCTGTTTGTTCTAAGGCTGATTGTTGCAGTTCTGATTTGGTTTTGATTCTGATTTTTTGAAATTTTTCGTATTTGGTTTCAAACACGCGTTTATGGATTTTTTTAGTGTTGTTGCTAGATACAACAAGCACCTCTTCTTTTCGATCCTTTTTTCTAGCCTCCTCTTTAATACGAAGACAAGTAATCAAACTTTATAAGGAAAACTCCTTAGCCTTATGCTTGAGAATATTTTTAAAGTCTTTCCAACCGGGGGTAATTTTTCAATTAAAATAGCAACCTGAAACTGTTCATCTAAGGCAGTACCTTTAAAGGATCTCATGCGCAATTTTCTGAAGCTCGTACGACCGTGCCTCCATAAATTTGTCATTCGTCATCTGAAACTTCAAATAGCGACTGACAGCGTTCTTTTTCGCTCCATCTTCCTCGGTATCATATTTCTTTTGCAGCGCATCCCAAATCTCCTTTGCTGACTTGTCTAAGTTGTAGTAATCGTATAGGTCATCGCTGAGTTGCGGACTAAGTCGCTCTCTTTAAGACGTTTCGCCTCCGTGGCGGATTGTGTAAGGCAGTCTCTGATGCAGCACCGTCTCCAGGATAAAACAGCCTTAAATATCAGTATCAACAGTCTCTTGCACAAAGACCGCTGATTCAATAGTACCCAAAAAAATATCGCTTGGATCTAAAGTTGTGTTTTAAGGCAGGAAAAGAAGAGAACTCAGTTTTTAAATTGATAAATATTCTATTAAATAGCCTGGTTTATATGGGGAAAACTCTGAGTAGAAATTGGGGCTGAGTCATGAGAAACCAGATCTGGGATTACTGGATCTTATTACCCAGTCAAAATTAGGTTTAAAAATATATGCTACCAAAAATAAAGAGTTCTACATCACATTGTCAAGCCCGATCCGAATCGAGTCAGTCGGTTGGCGCACGTGCATGTGATGTTTAGCATGGTCTCCTTCCTCAACATTGAAGAAAACATTGGGTGCCTAAAGAGTCCATCCTTTCTCTTGTGGATCCTATATTTAAATAGGAATACTTTATAGTTCCTCGTATGGTGGGACTATTCATTCTATACTCTTCTTAATATTTTTAATAATTCACTTTTAACACCAAATTTTCCAACAATTTAATACTTTAGCTAACCAGATTCAAGCTAACTAAAGGAATCTCCAGGCAAGGTTTACCATCATCTCAATTGCATGTCTTTTCAATTTCAAATAGCAAGCATCAACAGTGCATCTCCAAGTTAAAGACCGATTCTCGGGCTCCAACTACAGTATACGATTTGACATCCCTGTGCAATCAATTTTGAGGCTACTCAACATCTTACCAGAACTCAAGCAAGCATCACGTTAGCACGCATCAAGCAATAGTAAGCAAGAGCATCAAAAATGCTGGAGTATGTTCAACATGCAACAACCACTAGATTCAAGTTCGGACGTCGAGTTCAGATCGTGAAGCAACTTTTATTAACACATCAGCAACATCTTAGATCTAAACTCCAGCATTGTTTCAAGTTTCCAGCAATGACGTTCAGTGTAGAAGCTTCGCATTTTTTGGCAATGCCTTAGACGAATTTCAGGTCCAGACGAACAATCAACAACACGAGCATCTTTGAGCGGCCGAGACTTCAACGCTAGGCAATAACAGAGCATCACCTCACTTCGGCATTGTGTACAACATTTTTACGAGAAAGGTGATAAATTTTTGTGAGGAGGAGACGTGCGTTAAAAGAGGGGAAATTGAATTATATTTGGATATTTCGATGGAGAAAAAATATATTAGATTCTAAATTTGGAAATATTCAAAAGTGAGAAGTGAGAAGCAACATGGTCAATTATTCAAAGGGATATTATTTTATTTTTGCATACAAGCCCTCCTAGTTTTTAAGATTTTCAAATTAATTCATTGAATTAATTGCAAGGCATTTTATCTTTTATTTTGTTCTTCTTTTAATTCAAACTCTAGATTTTCTTGGTTGGGCTACGGTCTGTAGTTTAGGAATTCTTGACTTGGGGATAAGGTCGAGGTAGGGCTACTAGAAATATGGTTAATATATTCAGGTTAGCAGGAAGCACAAGTTTATAGGTGTTATAAGCGTCCGAATATATAATTCTAGCAGTAACTTAGGGGTATCAGTAGGCACTAATGGGTTAGTGGCCAAAGCTGGGTATATATGTGTGTTCTTTTTTTCGCACTATTTATCCATTTATTTGTGAAATATTTTAAAAACCCTAATCACCCCCTCTATGGTATATTGCACGATCCTGACAAGTGATATCAAAGAAGGTTGTTAGAAAAAAATCTCATATCATGTCTCACCTTAGTTGTAGTTTTAGAGAGGGTTAGTTCATTTCTAGTCCACCAATCTTTAATAGAACTGATTTTTCATATTGGAAAACTAGAACATAAATTTCTTTAAAGTCTGTTGATTTTGATATTTTGGATATCATTGAAAATGGTTTGGATATGGTAGATAAGGAAAAAAATTCACTTAATGCAAATGCTATGAATATTCTTAACTGTGGACTTAACAAATCTTAATTTAACCATATCTCTCATTGTTTAACTGCATAGGAAATTTGAAGCACTCTCGATGCAAAATATGGTGGAAAAGTCAACAATAGAGTAGAAATCCCTAAAGCTAATACAAGACCAGGGCTATGTTTGACGAGATTCACAAAAGAAGATTCAGGCGATGGCAGTGAAGACAGCAGTGACGATGACTTAACTGATGATGAAATAAGTGATATTTCATTCAAAGATTTAGTTCTCTTGCATGACGAATTAACTAAAACTGCTGATGATCTTGAATTGAAAAATAACAAGTTGAAAGGTGAAAAATGTAAACTAGGTCGGAAAAATGATAAATCGAAAAGGAGCTTGAAAACATTAAGAAAACTCCAAATTTTGACTGTGAAAAATGTTTGAATCTTGAAAAAGATTTTGTTTGCTTCAACGAAACTATTCAAAAGCTTGAAAATGAAATTCTAATTTTGAAGGAAAATGAAACTGAGCAGATTTGCAAGAGTAACCCTTACAAAAGGAGTTAGAGAATTATAAATTTTTTGAAAATTTCAAATATGGAAAATGTGTGGATTTCAAAATGGAATTGGTTGAAACTAAAGAAAAATTTTAAACCCTTGAAATTGAAAACATGATTTTTAAAAATATCAAAACTGAACAAATAATGTGTTGGAAAAACAGACGAAAAAAATCAAGTATTTTGAAAAACTTGAATTTGAAAAAGAACAACATTTGAAAATGTGATGCTTCAAAATTAAGACTAAAATAAAAATAAAGTCTTATAGAGGAATGGTTCTGAAGAGAGAGAGAATGCCATTATTTGATGTTCTAAGCTAATAAATGAGTATAATCTTTTAAAATCCAAAGTTAGTGAACTCAAGTTGATTATTCGAAAAAATTTCCACTAGAGAAAAATCTTTTAATATGTTATTAGGAAATCAAAATTTTGAAATAACAAAAAAGGACGTGGATTTGAAAAAAGTGTCAGTTTATAAATAAACAACTAATAACACTGCTTAGGGGAGAAGTGTGTTTCCCAAATGTGTGAAGTGTGGCAATATTGGACATAATTATATTAATCGTCGAAATAGAAACATAAATAAATGAGTCGAGCAAATTTTTGTTCCTAATGGTACAATTGTTAACATCAATGGTTTGCTATATAAACAAATTTGAACACCGAAGATTTCAAACGTAAACAAATGTGGTCTTATATACCTCTCTAGGCTACTCACTTCTTCTAACGTGTAGGTGCAAAACGAACTAAGGAGCAATTTTGATGGAAGTAGATTTCAATTTGTTCTACATATTTGACAAGCGATAATTCCAATGCTTCTTAGCCTAGGAAAATGAATTGGAGATCTACACACATTGGATAAGAATGGTAAACACAAATGCAACTTCAAAGGTAAGTGAAGGTATGGTCTTTAAACCCTACTTTTAATTTTCTCTCCTTGTTTTGAGTTTTAATTTTTTGAGTTTTAAGTTTTGTGTTTCTCTAGATTTTGATCTCAAGTCATTGAAATTTTGCAAACAATTCAGTACATTGTTTGAAACGTGTTACAGAACTTTCTAGCACAACTGTAATATTTTGATCATAACTTTTTCTTTGATATTCAGAGTTACAAAATTGTAGAGCTACGAAAATCCTACAGAAATTGCTACAATTTTCCTTCAGTGAGATTTAGATGATTCATTACAGAAATCGTTGAAAAATTGAATTCAAATTAATACTACGGTTAGTTTTGAATCCAAAATTATTTTAACATAGCTGTAATAAATCGACCATAATTTGAACAATGTAACTTGGAATTTTGAATTCTTGAAATTTTGGAAAACAAACAAATAGCACTACAACTCTCATATTTTTGAGTTTTTGCCGATTCATGTCAAAATATCTTGAAAAACAGTAATCGAGTCAGCATATTGCTTGAAAATTGTTTCTGAATAGTTCGAACAAGTGGTAGTATTTAGGATATAACTTTTTATCCGTTCATCATTTTGACTTAAAACAAGTTTTGTTCATTGTTACCTTTGAATATATAGAACTTTCTTCATTTGTGCTAAATAAAATTATGGACTTGAGATTTTTGAATAATGGTATCAAAATTGATAGACTTTTCAAAATAACGATGGTCGATGTTTGAAAAATAAGGATAATGTTGTTTGACGTGCATATGATTATGATTGTTTATGTATTATGATTTTCATTTTGTATGATGATCGGTAAATCATATTTTCAAGAGTTTTTGGTCATGTGTGCTCTTGTTTGACATAGATGAGATTGTTAAGAAATTCGAATGTTGGAGCCAATACGACTGGCATTGTGGAGTATGCATGTTTGATGATGCCTATATTTGTTTTCATGCCTGGCATGGAGGATGAGAGTTCAAGAAGTCTCATATAAAGTCAATGTTTGAGGTATCATTGTTCTCCACCATAGGTAGTCTATATAACGAATAGTATCGTGAAAGCGTAACTTGTTTTTTTCTTGTCAGAATATATGGTATGCCTTTAATCCTTATTGATTCCTCCAGTCTTATTTTTTTTATATAATTCATATTTCTCATGGATTGGCTGATATTTCACCCATTTTATTTCATGCATACGTAGAGAGCTTGTATTTTTTATCTCAATTATTTAAAAAAAGAAAAAAAATCCAAAAATATGTTTTTTCTTTCTTAGGATTTTTCTTTGCTTTCAATATTTTTCATGATGTGAATATTTTGAAATGAGACACTTTGGATATACCTTTGGCATGAGTTTCAAATGAGAAAGTTTTTTAGAAGAGTCTTGATTGGAGGATTCTTTGGCTTGAAAATTTGAAATGAAACTTCTTAAGATGAGTTTTGATATTTTATGTAACGAATGAGCTTTTTGATCCATAGAAGTCGACACTAATACATCCACGATATTCACGTGTCAAACAACCAAGTGCCGGAAATACAGATTGTTTGGGGAAAAAAAGAAGTACGAAGATAAGAAGAAAAATAAACATCGCAGAATCTCACAGCAGAATGAATAATCTATAATATACAACAAATCTTTACATAAAGAAAAAATGTAACATGCATACACCAATCAGAGTACACTAACCTATTTCAGCCCGGCTAGTTATAATAGTCCGTCCTTACAATTGATGAAAATACAACCAACAGACAACATAGCGGAACACAAGAAATATGTAGATACGTCTTGGACCTCTAGCCTGTCTCCAGAGCTCCAATGCATCCAAAGCAAATTGTAAATATTCTCGGTCTGACCCGAGCATTGAAAGAGAAGAATGCCTGGATCAGTCTGGTAAACCAGCGTGATAAAAACACACCTCAACAGAATTTAATGTTTATCAAAAATATTTCAAATAAAGGTATCTCATAAGACCACGCCACACATAAACATGGATGAGTTTTTACATTACGATAACCAAAGCATTTTCTACAGAGAATTCATTTATATTATAATAATGTCTAGTAGTCAAAGTAAATATGAATATAGCTGAAATGTTTGCATCTCACGTTTCAGCATAGTTGGGCACAACTAAGTCCGTAAAGCTCGTATTGGAGAATGGATTCCATACTACGACAAGGTAAGGAAATATCTTCCGATGGTAAATCTTTAGATAAAATGCACCGGGATCTAATAAGAACATCTTGTACCTGTAATAACCCGACTTTTTCTCCACAGAAAGTCGGATCATTATGAAGAAAGAAAGGGGTGAGAAATAGAAAAGAAGAGAAAGAGAAAGAAAACAACACAAATACTCACAGCGGAAACGGAACAAAATATAATATATCATATAACTATTACATAGTATCATATACATCTATCAGAGTTACACAGATTACACATCATATACTAGACAGTTATAAACATCTGTCTAGTTATTACAACTCAATACAAAACAAAGATCTAAACAAGATCAACACAGCGGAAACTACTATCTATATCTACAACGCTGAAGCCTCCTGCTCCATTGCTCCTCCACAATTCGTCAAGGCTAAACCTGAATCCCTTGGCTACTCGTAAAAATTTGAGTACCCAAGAGTTTATAAAACAAAAATAAACAACTTGGGTCAGACATGGGTCTGGTGTGAGTAACAGGTTAAACTTGCTTAACTTCAAAACCTTTTGAAAGAAAAGGTATCACGTAAGACTTCCCACACATAAACATGGGTAAGTTTTTACCTTACGCTAACCAAAACATTTGATAGGAAATTCGATTGTATTATAATAGGGTCTAGGGTTTTCAAATAAATATGAAATAGCCGAAATTGTTACATTATTAAATTCCAGCATACATAAGTATACAATCAAGTCCGTTATCACTTATTGGAATCTGGATTTCCATACAATGGCAGAGCTACCGGGGTACCGCTCATCACAGTACGGGGCCTAGATCACCGTACCGAGGATCACTCCCAATCCCCTGCAACACAAAGCCGGAACCATCCCTTACTGGATAATTCCGAATAAAATCACCCCACAGATGGCCGTCGCCAACTGCACCACTAAGCCGAAATAAAAGAAGGAACTCTCTAGACAGGGATGACCTTACTCTCAGTGGGTGCTACCCACGAAGCCTTGCTGCACCTCCCCTGTTTTAGCCATTCCCGGTTGATGAGGCTTGAGGTCACGATTTACCTTTAAATCAGAACACATCACTTAGAATGCTCATCGTCCACCTGACGATGTTCTGAAAGCATTCAATCCATACAAGTTCGTTCCGGGTTCGAACGAAACCGAAGGCATTATCTCGTTACACTCGTTTTGGAATCACCCTCAGAGTTAACGACAATAACCCTTGCACTTTGAATCTTCATCTTCACTTGAGATTCACGACCTATCGTTAATTTGGATCGATGTGGTATTCGGGTCTCCAGACCTGGAATTCCGGTATACGGAAACCCGATCCCGGTCTCATCGAAATCCAAAACGTATCTTTTAAGGCCAAGTTGTTTTAAGGTTAAAACAATTCATTTCAGTTATCTATACTACATGGATAGATAATTCACAATAGATAATCTACATTATCACAAACAGATAATCCATATTATCATTTCAATTTAACTAAAGCATCCATATCATAGATCAGCACATCTCTTATCAGAGATAACAACAATGCAAAGCATTCTATATTATTCATCCATCCCTAAGTAATGATTTATATCATTTCTAATTAATTTAAAGTGAATTAAATTAATTACCTCATTTTATAAATCCTTCTTACTTAATCATTAATTAAACCAATTAATTAATCATATTTAAGTATCATCTTAATTAATCAATCCTGATTAATTATACTTTAATTACCTTAAGTAATTAACTCTTAATTAATTTCACAAATTAATTAACTTAAACCATTCAGTAATTCATCTTTAATTGCTTCATCTATTAATTAATTGTATTTAATTGCATTATCCTTAGTTAATTACAATTAATTAATTACTTTAATCACTTATTATTTATTAATTAATCTTAATTAATCAATTCTTAATAACATCATTAATTATATTAATTAATGATCCTTAATTATTCTTAATTAATTATCTTATTTATATTAATAATTAATTAATCACATTTATTAATCACCTTTGATTAATCACATTTAGTAATTAACTACTCTTAATTACTACACTTCCTAAATTAATTACTCCTTAATTAATTATCCTTTAATTAATCCCTTGATTAATTATTAAAAGTACTAAACTCAAATTACTTTTATTAAACCACCTTTAGTTAATTATATCCCCTAATTAACTTTAATTACTTTATTAAGTAATTTACTTAACCAATTTTTAATTAACTAATTTATCTAGTTAATTATCAAATTTAAACATTAATAGTTAATTATTTAATAATCTCTAATTAATGATCTATCATTAATTTTTAACAATTCATTATTTAAGTAATTAAACTTAAATCAACATTATTAATTACAAATTAATTAATTCTTAAATACCATTTAATTAATTTCTAATTACTAAATTAATTACCTAATTAATCTCTTAATCATTTGATTTATTAATTTACTTATCATTTAATTAATTAACACTGAATTAATTAATAAATTAAATTAATAAATTATTCTTTAATTACTTTATTAATTTAATTGAATCTTAAATCATTAAACATTAATTACTTTCTAAATTAAAGTATTTACCTTCCATCTACTTTAATTATTATTAACCAAGACTTTAAAAGATTTAACTTTAATATCTTTCTTTTAATTCATTTTAAATTAAAAGATTCAAAATAAATTACAATTTAACTTTAACCAATTTTAAATCAGATTTACAAAATCTTCTTAAATTCAAATGTTAAGAAACACTTAACATTTATAAAAGAAATTTATAAGATTTTTAAACCAATTTATTTAAATTTAAACCTTTTTAAAATATACTTTAAACATTTTAAATTTGTTAAAACATTATAAATTTATAAACTTATTTATTTCAAACTAGTGATACAAATCAAATTTGAATCCATACTTAAACTTGATTTAAAACTGGATTTAAATCTTGCTTTCAAATTTTAAAATAAGTTTTAAAATTTAAAAACAAATAGATTTTAAAAAAACCTGTAACAGGTCAATGACCCGAGCCACCCTAAAATGCTTCGAGTAAAAACCCTCTCTGCTTCGACCTACTCACACGAACTACCCGAGAAAACTCGAGTTCCACTCCTTCTTCCTCTAACTTAACAACTCTACACCATTACTGATACAATGTGCACGTGCACAACCGAAAAACTCGACGCCGACCATCCCTCCGGGCCTCGCCAACCCACACTCGACCTCGACAACCACCATGTCGATGCAGCACAACGAAAACCCAAGGCAACCACAAAATCGCAATTCGATCGAAACAGGCAAATGCACACGATCGGAAATTCAACTATCGGCGACGAACCACGCCACCTGAACCCAAACTGCTGCAACCCCAGACGCGCCTCGAACCACCGAAGCCATCCTCCCTTATGCGATCCAGTCCGGTACATCAACGACTTCGAAAATGTCACGACAACCTCCCTGACCAAAACCAGGCTTCGAGCCCTAGTTCGACGTCGCTCGACCTCCACGTCGATCTAAAAATCAAGCAATCATTTTTCAAATGATCATCATCCTTCCCTCTACCTCCAGCAACGATCACGATGTCCATCGCTTCCCCAATCGCCAGAAATTGACGAAAATACAATTTCCGTTCAACTCGCGAAAACTCAATTTATACAACACTAAAAATCATCATTTTACTTTTAAGATTCATGCTTTCCAAAGGTGATTTAAATTAAATAGGAAATTCAGAAAATCGTGATGTTTGAATTTAACATGTTTTAGATTTTCTACTGTCTTATTTCTTTTTCCAGAAATATACAAACTTATTTTGCTTAGAAATAACTTTAAATCATAGTTTATGTTTAAACAAACATATATTGTTAGAAAACTGAAACTAAAAGAAAAATGGATAAAGAGAATAAGGTTTTTCTTCAAAATCTTGTCTCTGAGTTTATAACAGAGATAGGTACAGAGACATATACAGGTTTACAGGCATGCATGTTTATATACTTTCATATCAACATGATTTCAGAGCATAAATACATAGATTAGAACAGATAATATACAATTTCCATAAGACAATTTACAACATCAGGTTTAAACTAAGTTTCAGAGGTTAAGTTTACTCTCTGGAAAACTAGAACTGAGGAACACAGACAAATCCAAACATGCACAGACAAACACACATCTATACATCCATTTATACATATATTCTACTTATATAAAATCACACAGAACATTTTTTTAATTCCAGAATTTAACATGCAACCAGATTTTAATAAAATTAAGATTTTTAAAACAGATGTTACTCACCAAGGAACAGAGAGCAGAAAACACCACAGGCTGATGGTTTCCAGACTTGTCCCAGATTTTAAACTTGATTTTGAACTTCCTTTCTTTAGTTGAATTTGAATCTTGATGTTGATCTTTGAATTTAATTGCTTGTTGATTGATTTAGAACTGCTACCGAATTGCCTTTGATCTCCTTTAAGTTTGCATTAGAATTTCCAGTTTTTACATTTCTTCCTTGCAATTTGATTTCAGGTTTCATCCTTCTTTGCATTTTTAGATTCGAATTTCTTTTGGTTGAGAAAAAAAGAAAAGATAATCTTAAAACTGAAAAGAGAAAAACAGATTTTTCTTCTTTTATTTATAATAATCTTAATTTAAATTATCAAGGAAATTGACACTTGTCCTTAAGTTAATTATTTAGCTTACACCTATGCAATTCAAGCCTCCATATGTTTACAAGTGTTTTATCTTGTCTTTTATTAATTTATTTAAGCTATATACATGTATTTAAGAAATATTTTACATGTATATAATGTATTTATCTTTTTATAAATAAGCTTTTACATTTTTATATAAATATACAAATATGAATTTATTATTTAAGTAACTTATACTTTAATCAAATATTTATAACATATTTATATATGGCTTGAGAAACTTATTTTAACTATATATATATTTTTTTACAAACCAATTTATCTTATGTTTGAATTTTAAAAAAGGAAAGAATATTAAATTTAAAACAAAGCTTTTAAATCACAATTCATACATATATAAATTATCAATAGATTAAATAAATTTCAAACAATATCAAATTATAACATATACATACATATATATTACAATTTGAAAATTCATCTTTAATTTAAAACAAAAGATATCCTATTCACAATATATATCAAATATATATATTATAAATAGATTAAAATTTTATAAATTTTAACAAACAAATCTTATCAATATTAAATTATTAGAAAAGATCAAGTATTACCAAATTGAATATTTCCAGATTAAATATTTATTATCCTTTAAAAATTATATTATCAATTTAAATTAAAATTATAAAGGAAAATTATCAATTCAATTGAATTATCAATACTGATTATTAAATTTATATTGCCCAAAAACCCGGGATATCACAGTACCCCTACCACACAGGATGGGCGTACCACTTGACTAGTAGTACCAAATATGATCACCCACTTTAAGCCCCAAAGCATACATGAGTAGATGGTAATCGATCTAGATTTGGGATGACCATATCCTGATAGAAGTGACCCACATAGCCCTGCTGCATGCCCGATTATTGTCATTTCCCGGTTGATGAGGCTTGAGGCTACGTTTTACCTTTATATAGAACTTCCCACTTGGAATGCTACATTGCCTCCCAATCGATGATACAATGTCAGCATTCATCCATACAAGTCGTTAAGGAGATGAACGAACTGAAGGCACTACTTCTACTACATCCATTTTGGAATCACCCTCAGGATTACTAGCAAGCATCCCTTGCACTTCAAAGAGCTCCTTCTTCAAATTCCATCATCTTCAAGATGTCTTCACTTCGAAACACTTGAGTTCGATCGAAGTGGTTTTCAGATAACATATCTGATCCCCGCCTATTCGAAACAACATTCGATAGCTTTCAGAAAACTCAAACCAAGTTCTTTCAGAAATTATCAGACAATAGATAAGAGTAGAGATCACCTCCTAACCGTTTGTGGATGGATTTTCTTATCGTTTGCCTTGGGAAATGAAATGAAATTTATATGCACAATACAACATCATTGGAGATGACCGTGCCATATAACTCATATGTTTCTCCTAAATATTTCCAAAGTTACGACTTGAGTCCATATTTGATAGTCGGTTATTTAATTATCCACTAACACACATCCAAACCAGGGATTAATTACAGAGGGAAAACCAACATTGGTTAAGCACATAAGCAATCACTAACCTCTTTAATTAATCTTTTCATTAATTAAAATCACTTTATAAATTACTTGTATAAAAATACCTTTACAAAGATACACCGACAAATCCCTATATATTCAATACTTGGAAAATATCCGTATACTTATCTCAACAAGTATAAGTATAATCACAAACCTACACTTCACAACTTATAAAATGTACTCGTATACTTATCTCAATTGTATAAGTATATTTACAAAACTGAGAAAGATTTTCTTTTTATTCAATTCTAAAATCATTTATAAACTCTTTATAAATTTCTACAACCGTTTATAAACCATTTTATAAATCTCTGAAAATCATTTATAATCTCTTTTATAAATCTCAATCACTTATATATTCTTTTTATACATTTCTAAAAATCCTTACAAACTCGTTTTAAGTCCGCAAAACTATTTATAAAAATCCTTTTATAAATCCATAAAAACTGTTGATAAAACTATTTTTATAAAACTCTATTTATAAACCTCGAAAACATTTAGTAATAAATAATAATCATTTACTTCAAAACGCTATTATATAATAATAATTATTAATAATAAACATTATAAATAAATAATAATTATTGACTTTAAAAACTTAAAAATAATAATTAATAATTTCAAAACATTATTAATAGAAAAATATTAAATAAATCTTCAACATTATTTAAATAATTATCTTTTCAAAATATTAAAATATTGATAAATAACTTTAAAATAATATTAAATATAAAGAAAAAAACATTTTTAGATGACTTAGAAGAGACAGATAATAAGTTTGGAGTAAAGTAGAAATTAAATCCTTTTATAACAAAATATTTTCGAAAATCCCAAATTCGGATTTTAAATCATTCTCTGTCTCAAAAAAAAACAATTCCAACTCAAATGGCAATTTATAGTATTCCAAAATATTAATTTGAGGTCAATCGCTACCCAACGCTTAACCAATATTAATATTGATTTCCTATTACTACAGGGTTTAAGTTTGAGCATATAACAATGTCATAACTCGTAGTGTCAACAATCAGGTTTGATTTTCAAATACTCATATAACAGGAATATTATAGAAAACATTTCAACAACGGCGAGGAATCCCATTGGATCCCTCCAGCCCGTCCACTTGCATCACAGCTCATATATATTAGCATATATATACATATATATATATGTGTGTGTGTGTGTGTGTGTGTGTAAATAAAATCAACAGTGTTGAGGAATCCTGTTGGATTCCTCCAACCTGTTTCTTCGCATCACACATAATATATAATCATATAATATGGGTCATCTGCTACTAGGCGGGTATATATAAAAGGTCATTTGCTCTAGGGGCAGGAATAAATCCAAACCAACTGATAAAGCCGTAAATCATCCAAACATCTTGATGTGCACGTAAATGTGCATATTTTTACCACCATATTTAATCTATTTAAATTAAATAAATGATCATATCGGGCATTTTAACTTGTTTAAACCAAAATTCATATTATTTTCAAATCGTCGCATATTCATCTTCATATAGGGGTAAAATGGTCATTTTTATGCATGATTAAATTGTGAAAATTTACTTGGAATTTTCTATGTTGTTTTGTAGGAAATTTGGTGAATTTTACAAGTGGTGTCATGATAATATATGCATGCACAAGAGTGAAGAGAACAAATGAAGATGGAAATAATTCAAAGTGATGATCATGGAGGACCCCACCCACTTACCTTGATTTTCAATTAGGAACTAAGCACATTATAAAAGGACATTAAAGCTTCATGTACATTTAAGTGGGAGATTAGTGGATGTTAATGATTACTTGGCCACCACACTACCTCAAGGACAATTTGGGCATTCCCCAAAAATATGAATTAGGGTTTCATACATGTATAAAGACCCCTTATGTTTCATGTAACCCTCTTCTTCCTTAGTCACTCTTAGTTTAGTTTAGGCTCAAAATAAAAGACAAGTTCTCTTTCTCTTTTCATGGGTACTTAGCCATTTTTATCTTCATATAATTTTTCTTTTTTATGCAATTTAATACATGATCTTCTCCTTTTCTCGTTTATTTTCTTTCATGTTGTAGTGTAGATTTGTTTATTTATGCAAGTAGTGTAGATTTTCTTTTATGCAATTAGATTAGTTCTCTTTTTCATTAGCTTTCATTTTCCTTTCCTTTTGCTTTCATGTTGCTAGCTACATTTGTTAATCAAATGACAAATATGAGAGGCTAAACCCCTTCAATTTAGGGGTAATGAAGCTCTCTAATTATGTAGCTTCAACTAGTTGTTAATTCATGCTCTATTTTTGTGCTTAGTAAGAATGATTGAAGTGGTTTAATTGTTGTTTTTGCTTTGAATTTGATAGTCTATATTGTTGACACCAAATAGGCTATGCTTAAACAATCACTAACACTAATTGCCTCTTCATCAAAATATGATTATGGCAAAAGAAAGTGATTTGAAATTAAAATTTGATGGTCTATATTTCTAATCAATAGTTAATAGGTCATACTTAAAATAGATTTCATTTTCATTTTCATTGTCAAATTTCATGAAAGTAGTAAGTTGTTTAAGGGGTGTGTTATAGTTTGATGGCTTATGTTGGCTAATCAATAGCACAAATATGCCATACTTATGATAAGCACATCAATTAAAGCACTAATGACCATAAAAGAGAGATCATGATTTCATACGTGTTGAACTACATGATCTAGAGAGTGGATTTATTCTCTAAATTGTCGTTTAACTCTTATATTTGCATCTCTTTTCTTTTAGTTAGTTGGCTAATTTTCTAATTCTCTAGCTTAACTTTCACTCGACTTTGGTTTTATTTGATTGAATAGAATTTTAAAATCATTAATTCCCTGCGGATCGATCGGTATTCACCACGTACTACAAGTTTTCGCCGTGCGCTTGCGGTTATATTTTATTTCTAAATTCGTTCCACGGTTTTCTAAACCGATAGAAAATTCGTCATCGAACACATCTAATCAATAATTTTTATCAACTATATAATGTACTGGTTAACCAAAAAGGTGAGTTTAACTCACCGAAATTCCTGTTGTCGCCGAGGCGTTCAGGTTTCATCTGAATCCGAACGACGTTCGAATTCAGCATTAAAGTCAACATGCTTCAATCGCCACTAATTCAATCCCATGACGTAGTATTTTTCGTTATGAATGTAATGCAAAAATCCGCGTTCAAATCCGACCTAAAACGAGCAAGTTATCACGTTTATAAGATTCATTATTTTAATAATATTATATATTTACTAATTACACTTAATAAATAGTTAACCTCAATTAACGTTAATCCCTCCAACCTAACCCTTCTCTCTCGTTCTCATTCGAAGGCAGCCCGAACCCAAATGCCGCCTTCGCTTCTACCTCGCTGCCGCTACCACGGTTGACCGAACGCCGCTGCATCGTTCCCCATGCCAGCTTTGCCTCCCCTCCTCCCAACGCCACTGGCCACTCCCCAAGTCTCGCCGCCATTCGCCCTAATTTTCCCAAAATGACAACGCATACACTCACCTCTCGCCGCCACCATAAGCAATTTCATGCCACCAAACTCCGGCCGTGCCTAGCCTTCCTCATCATATACGACTTCCCTTCAGACTCCTTTACCAATCGTCGACCCAAATCGCCGCAATTTGCCAACAACCTCTAGCTACCGCCATGAGCCACCATCGACGATCTCCACCGTTGAACAAGTTCAACTCGTTGGTGTTGACATTTCTACGAAGCCTAAAAACAATCGGATTGGTCCCGATGAATACAAACTGTTGGATGAGGAGATGATTTTAATTCAAATTTTAAACTCTTTTATTTGTTATGGCAGATGATTTATTAGGGGAAGAAGTATGGTCGAGGCATGGGAAAGGTATGGCTGAAGTGATGGAGTGGGTATGGGTGTGAATATGCTGAGGTATACTTAAATTAATAAAATATCCAGCACTGTGTACCTAAAAATCTCGAACTCAAATCGAGGCATGGTACCTGGCATTCTATACTAAATACTCCTATTCTGAACTCAATGAAACTATTGTCGGGACCTAATTCCAAAGTATAAAGAAGTTATCTTTCCAAAATCGAATTATATAAATTTAAATTCCTTTAATTAATTTATATGTGTTTCGAGCTTGCATGATCAGACAATACGTCGGATCGCCATGAAATTCATTGGCATATAATAATTATCTATTACGGATCCAATGGTACTGGTTTCATCAAAGTCCGAGACAGTGTCCCAAAAGGCTATTTTCACACATTAATTAAAATGAATTATTATTTAAAACCAATTTAATCACTTTTAATTCTAATTTAAAAGTTTACTCATATCATTCTTATTCAAATTAAATCCAAGATTCAATTATTAAATGATTCCAATATTTGTTATTTAAGCAATTTGACTTAGAAATTTTTATATCAATATTTAAAATGAACTAAATATTTCAAATTCAATTGACTAAAATTTTGGGTCGCTACATTCTTCCCCCCTAAAAAGAATTTCGTCCCCGAAATTACCAAGGTAAGAAAAATGCCCAAACCCATTTACTTTTCAAAAACCATTATTTGAAACTTGTTATCAAATGCTTCTAACTTTTTAAATTTACGAAAATTTTTGGCAGCGTCTCCTTTGGGCGGCTAAATCGGTACTTTGTTACTACAACCCAAACCAATCAAAGAAAAAGCCAAGCGGCTCAATCATAAAACCATCCAACCAATCAATAATATAAACACGTACCATTTAGTTGAGCAACCAAATTTTCTTATGAAATCAAAGGCATCAACTAGTATCTTACTTCTATCTACTTGTATTCTATTTACACAAAATATCCAACCATACAATCTCTAACGATATCATTTTACATTTTCCAATGTCAACACTTAATTTTGATAAGGCCCGTAAGATGTACATTGTTGGGCGTGTTCTCACCCAGAAGACCTGGAGACCAAGAAACTTGCTTCATTCGGCAGACCCATTCGGCAGGCACCATTCGGCAGACCCATTCGGCAGGCACCATTCGGCAGACCTCGCTCAACCCCATTCGGCAGGCACCATTCGGCAAACCTCACCAATGCTGCCGAACCAAGTAACATCTCCAACAACTACCGAACCGGCCTACACCGGACCAACTTCCCACCGGTCCAAACCCTCCACCGAATGAAACGGCATCAAACCTTTGCACTCCTTCCACCGAATCAAGGGATGCCGAACCAAGATGCGCCAGGCCAGATTCCCTCAGCCCAGGCCCGCCAGCAACTATATACATCCAAGACCCCTGCCCCCAGCCTCACTCTATAAATAGAGGGGCAGGGGTACAACAATGGGGGACAAGTTTTGAGAGCTCAAGCATGGAAGGAACTCTTCAAACAACTTTCTTTTACCTACACCAAAGCTTTGTACTTGTAATCATAACAAAAGGAGAGAAATAACATATAAAGTGGATGTAGGCACATTCTGGCTGAACCACTATAAATCTGCGTGTCTTTTTACATTTTAGCCCCTGTTTTTTACGTATTTGCATAAGTCACTCAAATTACTAAGAATAACATAAGATCTACTAAATCATACAACTTTGAGGTGTTTGTCCATTTTTTGTGCAAACATTTTTGGTGCTTTCACTGAGAACTAGAAGCTCGAAGCTTCAGCTTCATCCGCTTAACAAGTTTTCCTAACAGCCTCGTCCGCCACTTGGAAAACATGCCTCCCAAACAGAGAAAAGATGTTAACAAAGGAAAAAACATCGCATCCAGCAGTCTTCCAGATCCAGCTGTCACGAATTAAGTAAATCGTCCTCCTCCAGCAACGGTAACAAATGAAGGACAGGCTAACCCAACCACTCCTGCCACAGAACAGCCTGCAGCAATTACTAGGGCAGATTTGGACAGAGTTGTTGTTGAAGTAACTAACCGCTTCACGTCCCAGCAGGAAGCCTTGGTGGACCATCTCATGTCACGCTTGAGGGACGCTGAAGAATCCAACCGCAACACTGAATCATGGGGCGAGTCCCAGTCTGGAGGATCTCAGAGACAGCAAAGGTCTTCCTTCTTCGAAGAAGCTAACGGCAGAAGTAGCCGTGGTAGGAGCCGAGACCGAGCACAGCCCGAAGTTAGGCCTGAGGAAACGTTTGGTACCGAACCCAACGGGGAAGGTACCGGGCGAAGGTCAACTGTAGCTGAGCCTGTCATGCTGCCTAACCACAGAAACACCAGTGAACGGGGCCGAGCTAGAGTTCAGCCCGGAGTTGGACCCGAGGAAGTGCTTAGATCAGAACCCAACAGGGGAAGATCAAGGCAAGGGCCGACTGTGGCTGACCCAAGCATGCTCCCAGAAGATCAAAGGCAGCCACTGGAAAATATGAGGAATGATAGACGATACCATCCCTACAGGTCGTCTGGACGGAATCAATCCCACAGAACAGAACCAAACTCATTTCTATCTGCTCCAAGTTCTGATGAAAGGATGGCACGCTTATTCAGAGAGTGTGTCCAACGGGAGCAAAGAGATCGAGGGATAGGGGCTAGGGTAACCAGCCCTTTTGCCCGCAATATCGAAATTGCTATCACCCCCCGAGAATGGAAGATGCCAACAATGGAACCCTACAAAGGAACCTCCGATCCCGTTGTACACTTACAGAGGTACACGCAGCATATGCTCATGAGTGGAGCAACAGAGGGAGTACTGTGCAAATGCTTTCCACTCTTCTTAGCAGAACTTGCTACCTCCTGGTATCGTCATCTACCCCAAGGATCCATCAGCTCATGGGAAATGTTGAAAGAAAAATTTATCAGTCAGTTCCGCATTCATGTGGAGCAGCCTAAGGACGCTTATTCCTTATCCAGCGTCAAACAGAAACCCGGAGAAAAGCTGCAGCAATACCTAACCAGATTCAACGCCGCAGCAGCCGCAGTTCAAGATGCCGATGAGAAGCTTATCCTAATGGCCCTCTGCAGTGGGGTGCATCCGGACACTAAATTTGCTAGAAGGTTGACAAAAGAAAAACCAGCTACTTTACCCGATTTCTTCCATGAAGCCGGGAAATACATGAGGCTTGAGGATGCTGCCATTGAGGGGCAGTCAGGACAGCAAAGTAAGACGACCCATGGCAACGCCCCTGCCGTGGCGAGGGACGTTCGAAGAAATGATTCCAGAGACAATGCTGGGGGCAAGAAGGTAGAAAAGCGCCTATATCGGCCAGGACCAAGATTCGACACTTACACCCCTTTGAACGAGACCGTCGAAAATATCTTCCTTGCCACCCAAGGCGAAGTTAGATACAAACGCCCACCATACAAGAGGGAATCAGATAACGCACAGAAGTCTGGAAAATTCTGCCGCTTCCACGAATCTCACGGACATGATACCAACGAATGCCATCATCTCCGAGATCTGATTGAGGAACACATCAGAAGGAAGAAACTGGAACGTTATGTAAAAAGTCAAGACAGGACTCCAGCCCCTGCCAATGAAAACCCAAGGCTACCCTCACCAGGGACCGACAGAGGAAACCGCAACGCTAGCAGCTCTAGTCAAGAGAAGATAGTGGTCCATACCATCTCAGGAGGTCCGCACATCGCAGACAGAAGTTGGAGAGAGATGGAAAGATATGGGAAGTCGCTTAGAGACAATAAAGATTGTGTCAATACGGTTATAGAAGAGCGCCACCCAAAGCGGAAAGAAAGCGATGACATCATATTCAATAAACGCGACCTAGAAGGAAGACAGTACCCTCACATGGATCCCATGGTTATCTCTGCCCGACTCGGTCCCGCCGAAGTTTACCGAATCCTGGTAGACACTGGAAGCTCTGTAAATATCCTTTTCAAACACGCATTCGACAAAATGAAGCTATCAATGAAGGATGTATCTCCCTGCGATAAACCACTACACGGTTTCACTGGAGATGCGAAGATGCCCCTCGGGCAGCTGGACCTCTTTGTTGAGATTGGAAGCCATCCCCGCTCCGTTGTAAGGAAACAGACGTTTGTGCTGATAGAAAACCATTCGGCCTACAACGCCTTCTTAGGAAGACCAGCCTTATCAGACTTCCAGATTGTCCTAGCCCCATGGTGCCTGAAAATGAAATTTCCAACAGACAATGGGGTAGGGGAAGTGGAAGGAGACCAGGATATTGCACGAGACTGCTATGTAACCGAACTTCGCAACAACCACAGGAAAGATAAAGGGAAAAGTGTAGAGATTGCCCTCTGCACAAAAAGCCTTGAAGCATAGCAACTAAAGAAAGCCCCTCCTCTTCGATACACCAGCGACCCTTTCAATGAATTAGACCCTAGGGACAAAGAGGAGGAGGCCACCGCCGAGCCTGCAGAAGCTATGGAGTTTATATCTGTAGACAGGCACGACTCAAGTAGGCTACTGAAAATTGGGTCCCAGTTGAAAGCTGAATTGAAGGAACAACTCATTGATTTTCTCCGCCACAACTTGGATGTGTTCGCTTGGTCACACGCTGACATGACCGGAATCTCCCCCGACATAGCATGCCACGTATTAAACATTGATCCTACCAAGGCGCCTGTAAAAAAAAAAAGAGAAGTATGGGGGCAGAGCGATCAGCAGCCCTCGATGAAGAAGTAAAGAATCTACTCGCCAATGACTTCATACGAGAAGCTGTTTACCCAGAATGGATCGCCAACCCGGTACTAGTAAAGAAGGCTAATGGGAAGTGGCGGACCTGCATTGACTTCTCCAACCTAGACGACGCCTGCCCAAAGGATTGCTTCCCGCTTCCCAGAATCGACCAACTTGTAGACAGCACAGCCGGGCACGAACTCCTATCTTTTATGGATGCATACTCAGGATATAACCAAATTCCTATGCATGCTCCCGACCAAGACCACACTAGTTTCATCACCGACCGGGGTTTATACTGCTACAAAGTGATGCCTTTCGGACTTAAAAATGCAGGAGCCACCTACCAGCGCCTCGTCAACAAGATGTTTGCAGGGCTAATAGGACAAACTATGGAAGTATATGTGGACGACATGCTAGTGAAATCGCGGAAAGCCAAAGATCACGTAAGCCACCTAGGCGAGATGTTTCAAGTACTTCGGCAATATGGAATGAAGTTGAATCCACTAAAATGCTCCTTCGGTGTGTCGTCAGGGAAATTCTTAGGATTCATCGTTCATGCCAGAGGGATAGAAGCAAACCCTGAACAAGTCCGAGCATTAAGGGACATCAAGATACCTTCCACCCGAAAGGAGATGCAAAGCCTAAATGGAAAAGTGGCCGCCCTAAGCCGATTCATCTCCAAAGCAACGGACAAGTGCGTCCCCTTTTTCGAAGCTCTAAAGAAAGATAAAGGAAAGTTCGAATGGACGGACGAATGCTTAACCGCTTTCCTTAACCTAATCGAACACCTCCAGAAACCACCGGTACTCTCGACCCCAAGCGAAGGCGAAGAATTATACCTATACCTTGCTGTGTCATCTCACGCTTTAAGCGCTGCCTTGGTAAGGGAAGACAACCGCACGCAACGACCAGTTTACTTCGTCAGTAAAAGGTTTACTGGGGCAGAAGTCAGATATCCTAAACTTGAAAAGTTAGCATACTGTTTACTAATCACTTCACGAAAACTACATCACTACTTCCAATCCCATTCCATCAAAGTTCTGACCGATCAACCACTGAGGCAGGTACTCCATCGTCCCGACACCTCCGGGCGACTACTTAAATGGTGTATTGAGCTGAGTCAATATGATATCACCTATCACCCTCGCACCGCCATCAAGGGACAAGCCATGGCTGATTTCATTGCAGAATTCACTACCAACGAGGATAAGGAGCAACTGGAAATAACGGAAGATATCAAGTGGAATCTCTTTGTGGACGGTGCATCTAACGAACAAGGCTCGGGGGCAGGTGTGGTAATAATCACTCCCAGGGGAAATAAACTGCACTATGCTATAAGGTTGGAGTTCGCTGCCACCAACAACGATGCAGAATATGAAACAGTGATAGCTGGACTAGAAATTGCCATAGAAATCGGAGCCAATTCTTTGTGTCTTCACAGCGATTCTCAACTTATTGTTAATCAAATACTAGGAGAATTCCAAGCTCGAGAGGAACGACTCATAGCATATCTAAAGAAAACCAAGTTGCTTCTCAGCCGATTGGATCAGTACTTAGTCAAACACATCCCTCGGGAAGAGAACCAAGAGGCCGACGAATTGGCAAAGCAAGCGAGTATGGGAGACATCGCCATCTTCGGGGCAGTAACCATCTCAAAGCAAACGGTCCCAAGTTTTGAGCAAGTGAATCTGATAGCCGCAGCCGAAGAAGCAACTTGGATGACTCCCATCCGAGACTACCTACAAAGTGGCACACTACCCAACGGGCGTAATGAAGTCAAGAAAATCTTGAGGAAAGCGTCCCGCTATACAATACAAGAAGACATCCTCTATCGGCGCGGTTTCTCTAACCCATTATTAAGGTGTGTCGCCGGAAGGGAAGCCAAGGAAATCTTATCCAGCATCCATCAGGGGAGCTGTGGAGATCACACCGGGGGGCAAACATTAGCAAAAAAGATACTCCGATACGGATATTTCTGGCCCACCTTAAGCAAGGACGCCTTAGATTTCGTCAAGAAGTGTGACAGATGCCAAAAATTTGCTAAGATCCCTCGGCTACCAACAATCGAGATTACTCAGATGACCAGCCCTTGGCCCTTCGCGATATGGGGAATTGACTTAATCGGCGAGCTACCAATGGGCCGAGGCGGGGCCAAATATGCTATAGTGGCAGTTGATTATTTCACCAAATGGGTGGAAGCGGAACCTCTAAATAAAGTATCTTCAGCAAAAGTTATTAACTTCTTGATCAAAAATGTTCTATGCAGGTACGGAGTCCCACTAAAAATCATATCAGACAATGGACTTCAGTTTGACAGCGAGGAATTCGCCAACTGGTGCCAAGAACACGGAATTCACAAAAGCTTCTCATCCGTAGCATATCCCCAAGCAAACGGCCAAGTCGAAGTAGTCAACAAAATTCTGAAAACTCTGGTCAAAAAGAAGCTCGAAAAGTCAAAGGGCGCTTGGGTGGATGAACTCCCCACGGCACTATGGGCCTACCGCACATCTTTCAGAACATCAACAGGGCACACTCCTTTCTCTTTGGCATACGGATCGGAGGCTATGCTCCCAGTTGAAACCATCGTGCCTTCCCACCGTAGGATCCACTATAACCCAGAAGAGAATGAAGAGCTCCTCAACATGTCTTTGGATCTAGTCGAGGAGAGAAGGAATGATGCAGTCCTTAAAACAGCAGCCCACAAGCAAAAGGTGGCAGCACAATACAACTCCAAAGTCAAGCATCGTACCTTACGAGAAGGGGATCTTGTCCTCAAGCGAATCTTCCCTCGCCCCGGAGCACTAGACCCAATCTGGGATGGACCATATGTAATTCATAAAGATCTCCACAACGGAGCCTATATTTTGTCAACAGTGGACGGAGAGGTGTTCCAGAGGGCATGGAACATCCAACACCTCCGTCGATACTTTTCTTAACTTGCATTGCCCATATGAAGTGAATTAACAAAGAGAATCAGTGGACGTAGGCCTTTTCGTGCCGAACCACTTTAAAAAACCTTGTCTCTTTTTTTGTTCCTTTGTATCTTGGCTGCTCGTTAACTTTATCCTTTTCTGTTGAACAAACTCCTGAGTATACAGCATTTCTATTCAAAGCACTCCACAACACAACTTCACCTGGACAAGACCTAACAGGTACTATGCGAATCTATGCCCTCGCCAATGAGACACTTTTGCTCCAGCATCCCTCTGCTGCGGGTTAACTCATTGCTCGCGACGGCCCTTAAAGCCAACTGTAATGAGCCGATTATAAGCCACCGAGAAGGCCGACTATAGCCGAGGCAGCTCATTACGGCGTTAGGCTCGCCGGCAACTGTGAACCGACTATAAGCCTCAACATAAGGTGTGGCCAGCCAGGGGCAGTTCACAGTTGACGATCGGCACCCACGCTAGCCGGCCACAGTAAATCGAATAATACCCATGATTACGGGCCATAATGGCCCGGGTAGTTACTGTGCGCGATCTCGGCTTCGATGTGTCTTAAGTGCGGCTGTGGTAAAAAAGAATTAACTCCCCGCGGAGGCGTAAGATGGGTGACGAATGTCTCCAAGACCCACGGCTAGGGAAAGTGACTACAAAACCCGTTTGCCACGAACTTAAGCACATCGAAGGCCTTCCATGATTGGAAGTTTTACCTTTTTTACGTATTTCAATTTTACTTAAAAAGCTTTTTTCCTATCCCCTATAACAATCCCTAAAGTACATGATACAGAGTAGGAGATACTCGCCAATGGGTGTAGGGACTCACAGTGGCAGGACATTCGGCTACATTCCATGCTCGGTTCTACAAGATATTCAAGACTGCCATCTACGATTAAAACATGAAAGGCGGTATTTTCTTCTTTTATGTACAAATACATGACTATAATTTGTTCACACCACACGCTAATATTGCAAGTCATAAAATTATGGTTTAGAACCAGAGTCTAACATCAAACACAATTTAATTACAAGAATATACATAGCTAACATTTCTCATACGATATGTCGAAATAACAACAAATATTCAAGAAACGACAAAATCAGCTTAAGTTTAAAAAAAAAATTACACGTCAAGCATAATGTTGATTGTCACAAGTAGCAAGAATTACAACTTAGAAGTTACTCTACTGTCTTAAGACTAACATATACAACCATGCCAAGCCTACAAAAAGAATTTTCCAGGTCTAATCAGGGAGCCGGTTGCGTCGGAGTCTTGTCCTTGCTCTGTTGCCCGCCTGTCCGGTCATAAAAAGGATTCATTAGTAATAAGCAACCAAGTTAATCGGGAAGCTGAAAAGGAAAACTTACCAGCATAAGCTTACTGGCCACTCTGGTCGTCATCATCCACTTGCACCCCTGCCTCCTCAGCAGCGAGCAACCGCATACCCTCCTTCACTGCCGCCTTATCCCCATTGGCAAACTGGGCAGTGACCGCATCCATGCTGAAGGCTACGCCACCATCTTTATCCGCGTCGGCCTTGGCCTCTTCCAAAGCCCGAAGATAGATCTTAGCCATGACCCTGGGATAATCATCCATCCAAGAGAGATTGCCCTGCTTCCAAGTTCGGAAATACATGTCCTGGAGCATGTCATCCATCATTCCCTCATTCTCCTCAAACTCCCTCATCCGGGCCTCGGAAGCCGACAACCTTTCGACGGCAGCATCTCTCTCCAATCTGTATCTCGAGCAATCAGCCTGAAGAGACCTCCGCATCACCTCCATCTCTTCCCTCAACTTAGCTTGAGCAAGCTCTGCAGCCTCAAGTTTCTCGGACAATTCCTGCACCTGCTCGAGATCCGCTTTCCGAACCTCATCCACCGTGGCAATAGCCATGTCAATCCGCTCTTTGCAAGTAGCTTCCATTTTCCGCAATTCGGCCCGACTGGCCTCTTCCATGGTTTTCCTTAGTCGCCCAGTAGCAGCCTCATGCTGAGAAATCTGAATAGCCTGATCCGCAAGCTGTTTGGCCTGATCCGAAACCACCAATCGAAGTCGGATATTGGCGCTCCCAATCTCCTCTCCGGCCTTAACCAGCCGAGCATGATGCCCCATCAGCCTCTTGGTCTCCTCTGCCACCCGATCAATATTAGCCTTGGCCTCATCTCCCATAGTGACTATACGAGTAGTGAGTAAATCGAGATCTAAGGACTTGGCTTCATCAAGTACTCGTACCATGGGGTTACGGGGGAGAAGGTGTTCACCAGTGACTTCGTCAAAAGTAATATCATGAGAGCTTGGATCCAGATCAGGATGACCCGCAAATGGATTACGAGCCAAGTCGGGACGGTCGATATGAATAACAGAAGGGTTTCCGGACGGGTGCGGAGAAGGTGCAAACTCGCTACCCTCCTCAGTAATATCATGAAGAGGCTGAGCCGGAGGCTGAGGACCGGGCGAAGTTTCGGATAAAGGATGACTCCTCTTCCTCTGCTGAATACCCTCTTCGATGACCCTAAGAAGAGGACGGTAGCCGACTACATCCCCGGAGCGTTGGGTTGAGGGCTTCGGCTTAGCAGAAATTTTGGAAAGTTTATATTGCTCAAGCCTGTGTCGAAGGTCTGAAGCTTTGGACGTATTGCCTGCTCCTGATATAAAGAACAAGTGTCACAAACTTACATTACTATACGATTCGAGAAACGCGGTAAATTACAAGTTAAAAAAGGAAAAGAAACACAGCTGTGGTTGTACAAACCCTGGGGAGGAGTGGGATACTGCAATAAGTCCTGGATTTCATTCCAGGACGGGAGCGGGTCATAAAATATTCCTAAGTCCCTATCATTAATGAAGCATGCAGGAGTCAAGAGTTCACCTTGAGTCGTCGGAGCCACCTTGGCTGGAATGGTCGGAGAAGACTCACTTACACCAGTCCTGGCTTTGTCCGCCTTCCCGGTCTTCTCTGCCAAAGCCGGATCCTCACAACCCCTCAAAAGCTTGGTGGAACGCATCATCCGTCCACTCCTGAATCTCGCCCGCTTGCCCAGGAAGTAGGGCCCCGATGCCATCGCCACCTTTGTCACCATCCCGACCATCTCCACCCTCGCCTCTTTCCTCCTCTATGTCTTCCTCCTCCCGGGTAAGTGGACAGTTGCTGGGGGAGGGACCGTCCGATTTCTTGAGTTTCTTACCTCCGACAGCTGGAGGTTTTGTGAAAGGTTTCCTCTTGCTACTCTCTGCCATAACACCTTCCTTGGTCTGAGCAGCCGCCCTCTCCTCCGCCGTTTCCCTCAACTTAACTACAGACTGCTGCGGAAGGATTAAGTTATATTCCAGAAGAATCGCATTTCTAATCAAGAAGGCAGATGATCTATATTTCCCAAGAATGGCTTCTATCTCAGCCGCCGTCTGAACCAGGCGGTCAGTCTCCACAACCGGAAAGCCACCTGTCGCTAGCAAAAATGAGAAAGTATGAGAAGAAGCATCGCAATCGGAATAGAAATTATAAGTAAAAGCATCAACTTACATCCAGAGGTAAAGCGCCGGATTGAAACGGAGTCGTCCCTAACAAAGAACCACTCTTTCTTGAACATGCTGAATTTAGAGTACAGATCCAAGACCGGTTTGAAGGTCACGGCTGACTCCAAGCTAATGTATGGGGATCCTTTCTTGTAGCCTCTCAAATTATATAAGTATCGGATCTCCCGGTTGGAAGGAGGGCGCCCGTACTTCCTCTGAAAGATGACGAAAAGGCTCGCCAGTATGGCATAAGAGTTGGGCTGAAGCTGGAATGGGGCCACCTTTAGATACGTGAGGAAGCTGACTACCCAAGCATTGAGAGGCGGGATAGCACCACACATACAATGGTACCTACTATAAGCAAAGTACCCTTCGGGAGGATTGTATGGCATGACTCCTGGGCCCGGCAACAGCATGAGGGCTCTATCGATCCCAAAGGAACGAGATATAACATCGAGCTGCTCCTCTTTGAGAGAGCTAGGAAAGCAGTCAGGCGGGGAATCCAACAGCTCCTGGGGACCATGTCCATCCACTAATGACCTTGGGGCGGGCCCATGACGCTCCGATCCTGATTGAGCTGGGGGCACGGCCGAGGACTCTCCTTCGCCCCCGGACTTCCTTTTACCTGATCGGGTTTCCACTCTTTGAGACATTATCTGCAAACACAGGGAAATTATATCATTAGAGCATACAAACAATGTAGTCTGGAATTTCACTTAAAGTCCAAAGCATACAAATCAATAGTTCATTCGGTAGCACAGCTCAATAGGTCATTCGGTGGCACAGCTCAATAGGTCATTCGGTGGCACAACTCGATGGTTCATTCGGTAGTACAACTCAGTAGTTCATTCGGCAGAAATAATCGTACCTGGTTCGGCTAAATTACTTGGTCCGGCTAGAATGCTTGATTTATTTGATAACTTGATTCGGCTAATAACTTGGTCCGGCTAACACTATAATTCGACAGATAGGAAAAGCGATGGCCTAAGCCCCCTATTTATAAGGGAAGAATGAATGACCGGACCATCCGGTTCGGCTCAGGTACCGAATACGGTCACTCGAGACAAAACAAAGCACGCCATATTCAAGAATATGCCCCACTTTGGGGGGCAAATGTTGGGCGTGTTCTCACCCAGAAGACCTGGAGACCAAGAAACTTGCTTCATTCGGCAGACCCATTCGGCAGGCACCATTCGGCAGACCCATTCGGCAGGCACCATTCGGCAGACCTCGCTCAACCCCATTCGGCAGGCACCATTCGGCAAACCTCACCAATGCTGCCGAACCAAGTAACATCTCCAACAACTACCGAACCGGCCTACACCGGACCAACTTCCCACCGGTCCAAACCCTCCACCGAATGAAACGGCATCAAACCTTTGCACTCCTTCCACCGAATCAAGGGATGCCGAACCAAGATGCGCCAGGCCAGATTCCCTCAGCCCAGGCCCGCCAGCAGCTATATACATCCAAGACCCCTGCCCCCAGCCTCACTCTATAAATAGAGGGGCAGGGGTACAACAATGGGGGACAAGTTTTGAGAGCTCAAGCACGGAAGGAACTCTTCAAACAACTTTCTTTTACCTACACCAAAGCTTTGTACTTGTAATCATAACAAAAGGAGAGAAATAACATATAAAGTGGACGTAGGCACATTCTGGCTGAACCACTATAAATCTGCGTGTCTTTTTACATTTTAGCCCCTGTTTTTTACGTATTTGCATAAGTCACTCAAATTACTAAGAATAACATAAGATCTACTAAATCATACAACTTTGAGGTGTTTGTCCATTTTTTGTGCAAACATACATATACCATCCATACGCTATATCAATCTGATTGCTTGTTTGATCATACAATTTCACTTATGAACTAGTATCGTCCAACCGACTTCTCTAGTGCGGACTCTGATCTGACTCCTTGATTAGAAACCATTACTCCCCTTTCATAGCCATATACTATGATAGATAATCCCAGAATTAATCAAAAATCCACATCGAATATGCGCCATCAAGAATCGAGTGAAAAATCATTGACCGATGTAAATCATCTCGAAATCATGTACTCGAATCTGGATCATACAGTTATGCGAATAAAATAATCTGCGTACAACTTACATATTAATTCTAATTAGTTTCTTAACAATACCAAATTCTTTTATTCACCTTAATTTTTAAATCACCATTAATCTACCTAAATAGTATATAACTCAATACCAAAACCATATATGAACCATTTCATAAAATTTTTTACTTAAGTTTATAAACACCAATAAACACAACTTTGGTTTAATCAACACTTTAAAACTTAAATTCCATAACCCTTCACTTCCTACTAAATCAATTTTGAATTATCTCCTACAACCTTACTTAAGTTCATACACATCCTATAATCACAACTTAGTTTATATTCGTATAACACTCTTCTATATCCTAAGAGTATATACGCACTATTCAAATTTGTTTTATTTAACTCAATTGTTCTAACAAATAAAATTTGCCATTTACTCCTATTTTTCTCAAATTTATAAGTTAGAAAAACTTATTTTCTTATGTTTTCTCCAAACATAACTCAATTTCTATATCCAATTTAGAAGTTTCGACTATGCAAAATCGTCGGAAATTCCATTTATTTTCAATAAATGAAAATTTACAAAACAATCATATCAAATAGAGATACACAACCAATCTACTCTAATGAATAGGCTACATGCATTCACTTAATAATTAGTTGAAAATTTTAGAAGTCAACACCCGGATTTATTTCAACTCTATTTTGAAATAATATATATAATATATGTCCCTTTTTGTATCACAATCATATTTTTAGAATTCAAAACAAACTTGTTTTACTAAACAACTATAAAAGAAGCAACCATGGTGGCAATTCCTCTCTTGGAAATCCAAAAATGAACGCCGATAATGCTGTAGTCATCACCGAAATTATTTTCCAGCGAGCGAAGGGAGTTCAATGCATTTTATCTCCTTTTGACACTCATTTTATTTCTATTCAAAAACACTTCAAAATAAAACTATTATTATTTTTCCCAAAACCTTTGAAAATCCATTTCCAAAAACACCAGAGTTTAAATTCTCAAGTTCTCGGTTTAATCCATTTTATTCATAAATCACATTTATAAACCATATTTATATAATTTCACTTATATAAAACCATTTCACAAATGTTATTTTGTTGAATTATAACAAAAATCTTTTTATTTAAAATCAAATTTTAATCTAACATTTATCTTTTATTGCCTTATAGTCAAATTGTGGAACAGAATTCACAAGGTGTTCATTTTTTTTATGTTCCCAAAATCACTAATCTACCCAACCCATATGGTAAAAAGGATAAAACTACTCTTAACCTAGCACAATATCCAATGCTCATAAACTGGTTAGGCATGAGTACCCAATCAGCAAACAATAATTAATTCTCCTAACTAGGTGAGCATGACTAATTAACCATAAATGATAATAATCGAATGTTATTAATTTCTTAACAACCAAGCATACAATATATAACTATAATAATTTCTGAAAAATTATTCCTTTATATATAAAATATAATCAAGGTGAAATTATTTCATTTACCCAATTTCAAAACAATAATATGTAAAATTGCCATGTTTAAGTTTTTAGAGATCCCAATCAATAACGTTAGCTACTCGTATTGACCAGAATCCATAAGTCACCCAACAAATAAATCAACACAATTTAAAATATTTTTATATCACTAACAAATACGTGGTCATATACATATACACTCAAACTCATTCTAGGGTATTACCTACCCTATCTCTAATGAGTAATCACCACCAAAGCCTAGGTGTTCGCTCAACCTAAGCTCTGATACCAAATGTTACAAAAGGGCCTTTTGATCCTCAGAAGTCGACATTAATACATCCACGGTATTCACATGCCGAACAACCAAGTGTTGGAAAGACAGATTGTTAGGGAAAAGAAAGAAGAAAGAAGATAAGAAGAAAACTAAACAACAAAGAATCTCACAGCAGAACGAACAATCTATAATATACAACAAATCTTTACACAAAGACATGCATACACTAACCAGAGTACGCTAAGCTATTTCAGCCCAGACAGAAATAACGGCATGTTCTTACAATTGCTGATAAATACAACCAACAGACAACATAGGGGAACACAAGAAATATCTAGATACGTCTTGGACCTCCAGCTCGTCTCCTAAGCTCCAATGCCTCCAAAGTAATCTGTAAATATGCTTTGTCTAACCCGAGCATTGAAAGGGAAGAACGCTCAGATCAGTCTGGTTCAAATGTAACGAATGGGCCTTTCGATCCTCAGAAGTCGATACTAATACATCTATGGTATTCACCTGCCGAACAACCAAGTGCCGGAAAGCCAGATTGTTAGGGGAAAGAAAGAAGAAAGAAGATAAGAAGAAAACTAAACAACATAGAATCTCACAGTGGAACGAATAATCTATAATATACAACAAATCTTTACACAAAGAAAAATGTAACATGCATATAGCAACCAGAGTACACTAACCTATTTCAGCCCAAACAGTTATAAAAGCCTATCCTTAATTGCTGATAAATACAACCAACAGACAACAAAGTGGAACATAAGAAATACGTAGATACGTATTGGACCTCCAACTCGTCTCCTGAGCTCCAATGCATCCAAAGCAATATATAAATATGCTTGGTCTGACCTGAGCATTGAAAGAGAAGGATGTCCGGACAGTCTGGTAAACCAGCGTGAGAAAAACACACCTCAATAGAATTTAATGTTTATTAAAAATCTTTCAAATAAAGTTAACTCATAAGTTCGCGTCGCACATAAACATGGATGGGTTTTTACCATACGATAACCAAAACATTTTCTATAGAAAATCCATTTATATTATAATACTGTCTAGGGGTCAAAGTAAAATATGAATATAGCTGAAATGGTTGCATCTCACGTTTCAGCAAAGTTGGGTGCAACTAATTCCATAAAGTTCGTATTAGAGAATGTATTCCATATTATGACAAGGTAAAGAACTACCTTCCAATGGCACATCTCTAGGTAAAATGCACCGGGGTCGGACAAGAACATCTTGTACCTTTGCCACATAGGATTGGCCTACCACTTTACTAGTAGTACCGAATATGATCACCCACTTTGGGCCCCGAAGCGTACATGAGTAGATGGTAATCGATCTAGATTTGGGATGACCATACCCTGATGGAAGCGACCCACATGGCCCTGTTGCATGCCCGGTTTTTCTCATTTCTTAGTTGATGAGGCTTGAGGCTACGTTTTACCTTTGTATAGAACTTCCCACTTGGAATGCTACATTGCCTTCCAGTCGATGATGCAATGTCAGCATTCATCTATACAAGTCATTCAGGAGATGAATGAACCGAAGGAACTACTTCTACTACATCCATTTTGGAATCACCATCAGGATTACTAACAAGCAGCCCTTGCACTTCAAAGAGCTCCGTCTTCAAATTCCATCATCTTCAAGATGACTTCACTTCGAAACAACATTCGATAGCTTTTGGTAAACTCAAATCAGTTCTTTCAGAAATAATCAGGTAATCGATAAGAGCGGAGATCACCTCCTAACCATTTGTGGACGGATTTTCTTATCATTTGTCCTAGGGGAACGAAATGAGATTTATATGCATAGTACAGCATCATCGGAGATGACTGTGCATATAACTCACGTGTTTCTCTTAGATATTTCCAAAGTTACGTTTTGAGTCCATATTTGATAGTCGGTTATTTAACTATCCACAAACACACATACAAACCAGGGATTTAATTCCATAGGGAAAACCAACATTGGTTAAGCACATAAGCAACCACTAACCTCTTTAATTAATCTTTTTATTAATTAAAATCACTTTGTAAATTACTTGTATAAAAATACCTTTATAAAGATATACCCACAGATCCCTATATTTTCAATACTTGGAAAATATCCATATACTTATCTCAACGGCATAATTATATTCACAAACGTTACACTTCACAGCTTATAAAATGTACTCATATACTTATCTCAATGACATAAGTATATTTACAAAACTGAGAAAGATTTTCTTTTTATTTAATTCTAAAATCATTTATAAACTCCTTATAAATCTCTACAACCATTTATAAACCATTTTATAAATCTATGAAAATCATTTATAATCTCTTTTATAAATCTCAATCACTTATAAATTCTTTTTATTCATTTTAAAAATCCTTTACAAACTTATTGTAAATCCGTAAAACTATTTATAAAAATCCTTTTATGAATATATAAACCCCTTTATAAAATCCCTTTATAAATATCCCAGAACAATTATTAACTCTTTTATAATCTATAAATTAAAACTTTTTTATAAAGCTTTGAGAAACCGTTTATAAATCTCTATTTATAAATCTCAAAAACATTATTAATAAATAATAATCATTTACTTCAAAAAACTATTGTATAACAATAATTATTAATAATAAACATTATAGATAAATAATAATTATTAACTTTAAAACATCATAAAAATAATAATTAATAATTTCAAAACATTATTAATAGAAAAATAACAAAGAAATCTTCAACATTATTACAAATAACATTAATTAATTTTTCAAAAGATTATTAATTAATCATTATTATTAATTTCAAACCATATTAGTTATTTAAATAATTAGCTTTTCAAAATATTAAAATACCGATAAATAACTTTGAAACAATATTAAATATAAAGGAAAAAAACATTTCTAAATGACTTAGAAAAGACAAGTAATAAGGTTTGAGTAAAATAAAAATTAAATCCTTTTAAAACAAAATATTTTTGAAAACCCTAAATTCGTATTTTAAATCTTTCTCCATCTCGAAAAAACAATTCCAACCCAAATGGCAATTTATAGTATTCCAAAATACTAATTTGAGGCCAATCGCCACCCAACGCTTAACAATTGCTGACATTGATTTCCTATTACTACATGGTTTAAGTTTTAGCATATAACAATGTCATAACCCATAAGGTCAACAATTAGGTTTGATTTTCAAAAATTCATATAACGAGAATATTATAGAAAACATTTCAACAATTGCGAGGAATCCCGTTGGATCCCTCCAACCTATCCTCCCACATCACAACTCATATATATCAGCACATACATATGTATATAAAATCAATAGTGGTGAGGAATTTTATTGGATTCCTCCAACCTGTTTCCCTCAATTACAAATAATATATAATCATATAATATGGGTCATCCGCTACTAGGCGGGTATATATAAAATGTCATCTGCTCTAGGGGTGGGAATAAATCCAAACCAACTGATAAAGCAATAAATCATCCAAACATCCAATCAACAATTTTTATCAACTATATAATGTACTGATTAACCAAAAAGGTGAGTTTAACTCGCTGAAATTCCTATTGTCGCCAAGGCGTTCTGGTTTCATCTGAATCCAAATGATGTTCGAATTCAGCGTTAAATTCAACATGCTTATATCCCATGACGTAGTATTTGTCATTACGAATGTAACACAAAAATCCGCATTCAAATCCGACCTACAACGAGAAAGTTATCACATTTATAAGATTCACTATTTTAATAATATTATATATTTACCAATTACACTTAATAAATAATTAATCTCAATTAACGTCAATCCTCCAACCTAACTGTTCTCTCTCATTCTCATCTGAACGCGGCCCAAACCCAAATGTCGCCTCTACTTCTTACCTCGTCCCCGCTGCCACGGTTGACCTGACGTCATCGCATCGTGCCCCATGCCAGCCTAGCCTTCCCTCCTCCCAACGCCACTAGCCACGCCAAAGTCTCGTCGTCGTTCGCCCTAATTTTCCTAAAATGACGAACGCAAACACCCGCCCCTTGTCGCCGCCATAAGAGATTTCGCACCACCAAACTCTAGTCGTGCCCAGCCTTCCTCGTCTTCTATGACTTCCCTTCAGACTCCATCGCCAATAGTCGACCCAAATCGCCGCAATTCGCCAACAGCTGCAGCGACTTCGAACTCCTCTAGCTGCCACCATGAGCCACCATCAATGATCTCCGTCGTTGAAAAAGTTCAACTCGTCGATGCCGACATTTCTCTAGTCGGTGACGAGGCCTTAAAATAATCGGATTAGTCCCGATGAACACAAACCGTTGGATAAGGAGATGATTTTAATTTAACATTTTAAACTCTTTTATCTGTTACGGTTGATGGTTTATATAGGGGAAGAAGTATGGTCTAGGCATGAGAAAGGTATGGCTGAAGTGATGGAGTGGGTATGTGTGTGGACATACCAGGGAATACTTAAATTAATAAAATATCCAGCACCGTGTACCCAAAAATCTCAAACTCAAATTGAGGCATGGCGCCTGGTGTTCTATACTAAATATCCCTATTCCGAACTCAATGAAACTATTATAGGGACCTAATTCCAAAGTATAAAGAAGTTAGCTTTCCAAAATTTAATTATATAAATTTAAATTCCTTTAATTAATTTATATGCGTTTCAAGCTCGCACGATCAAACGATACGTCGGATCACCACAAAATTCGTTGGCATATAATAATTCATTATTACGGATCCAATAGCACTAGATTTGTTAAAGTCCAAGATGGTATCCTAAAAGGCTATTTTCACACATTAATTAAAACGAATTATTATTTAAAACTAGTTTAATCACTTTTAATTCTAATTTAAAAGGTTACTAGCATCATTTTTATTCAAATTAAATCCAAGATTCAATTATTAAATAATTCCAATATTTGAAATTTAAGCTACTGGACTTAGAGATTTATGTATCAATATTTAAAATAAATTAAATATTTCAAATTCAATTGATTAAAATTCGGGGTCGTTACATTATACGCTTACATGAGTTTTGGAAATGATTTTGCAAAATGAAATTTTTTAAAAGTGTGATGTACTTATTCAGATGGGTTTTTGATATTCAAAATTTGAGATGATTATTGGAGATGAACCTTTTTTTTTAATTTTGAGCTTTGTGATGAAATTTTACTTTAGGATGGATGTTTTGATATATTAATGTGTATATCCTTAGAACATGTGGTCCTCATTACCCAAATAGCTCTAAAACCAATTCCTATTGTATGTATGAGAATAAAATATAAAATTGAATATATTTTTGAGACATTCACTAAGAATTTACCTTTGAAACCATATCATGATCGATTGAACTTGCTTATGTGATTTCAAAAATATTTATATTTATTACATAGATGATTAAGGATATCACATTTTGTACTTGAAAATAATGACATTATGATACTTTGGATAATCAAGCATACGTTAAAGTTTATATTTTTTATTATTGCATATCTCACATCATCCTTGAATCAACCATTTTATATTCATATTCTATTAACCCATATTTTCAGTTTTAAGCTTGTGTTGGATAAACTGACATACCTAAAGCTCATTATGAGAGTTTTTGAAAATTAATAAAAATAACACATCAAATATAATAAATTCCCTAAGCTCCTTCGACATGCTTATAAAATATTTGCGTTTGTATTCATCAAGTAACGTCCATTCTCATTTAAGAGACCTCGCGGCAATCCATGGATGGAAGGTTCTTGATCTCATTTATAATGAGTTAGGGATAAGTTAATCTAACTTAAATAATATTTTTGGTTACATCCATTCTCATCTAAGAGACCTCATGACAATGCAGGGATAGAAGTAATTAGATTTCATAATGAATCTAAAATAAACTATTTAATTACATAATATCTTATGGGCCATGTCATTTGAACCCCACTATATATAACCACACTTATTTTGTAACCCTCTTTATACACATGGGATATGACTTTGATCAATATAGCTACTATGATTTATGGTTGATTTTTCATTGAATACTTAACTTTCATATTTTGATCGAGTTTCATTATTCGTTATCACTTTCTCACCGTGATATTTTAATATTTATATTTTTGATGAGAACAAAAAAGAGAGAGAGAAGTTAAGATTTGGTGACATTGTGAATTCATTGTTAATATCGAATGAAATATTATTGATTTAATATTTTATTCTCGAATACGTATACCATATATATAGGGGAAGCATATCAATAGTGTTAGAACCGCATACTTTGATGTTTTGATAGTGAAAACTAAACAAAATTATATTATGGATACTAACCACTTGTGCATGAAAAGATATCAATTAACGAAGAGACATACTTGACAAAAGGAAGACTACAACGACACAAAACTGAAATATTAGTCATAGATTCTTAGTCTAGAGTTATATAAATTATTAAAATCTCTTCTAGTGGTATATACAAGCACACACGATCACGAACTATTTTCAAAATTTAGAAAAGTCAAAATTAACATCAGATTTAAATACCCCAATCAGTCGACTGGCCGAGATCATTTGGCATTAGAAAAATACACTGACAAGAATCAATCAAATAAACACTCCAAACACTTAACTAACCTTGTGTTCAGTCGATTGAATGAAGAAATTCAATCGAATGAAACTGTCATTTTTTAACTAATTCCTTTCTGGTTTAAAACTTCAATTTTGGATCAAATTTAGTCGGCTGGTTAATTCCATTCAGTCGATTGAATGTCGCAATAGCTATTTTTAATTTCAAATTTTTAAAGAGATGCTCTTCTCTACGAAGAGTTACTCCTCTTCGGTAATGGCTGCAACCTTTCTTTTGGTCATCTCTCTTCACAAAAGGTTGTAACCATTCATCTCCTATATAAAGCAATTTTCATTCTTGAATTCACAACTAAACCTAATTCTTTCTATTTACAATCTCTTTTGAGTTCACTGATCATTCAAAATATTAAATTGCTTCTTATTTGATCACTTAACCTTTCAAATTTATTTCTATAGTGATCAATCAATTTTTATTCTCTTCACAAACACAAATTATACCATCAAGAAGAAGATTATAGAAAGCTGTACTTAATAGACTTATTCGTGTTATCTAGAACACATGAAGTTAAGAAACTTACTACCATTTGTAGTCGAATTCTTGTTGGAATCTTCAGACATGAAGTCCTATTCAGCTGCTTTGGCGGTTTGTAATATAGAAGTCATGTTCGGTAGCTTAGGCGGTCTATAATGCCTATTCCTCTGGATTAAGTGAGGATGTTTTTTAGTTAAATCCAGAAGGAGCCTGGGACTGGATGTAGAACGGGAAATTTGAACTAGTATAAAAATCTTTGGTGCACTTTATTTTATAGTTCTTTATTTCCACTGTTATTATATATAAGTTTTAATTTAATAGAACTATTCATATTACTCGATCTGCGTAGACTTTCATTTGGTATCAAAGCAAGGCTATCATATAACTGTAACACGGTTTTCAATATTTAAGTAGTATAGATAATACTGTGTCAAGTTTTGTTGAAGATCAATCTACTACACGACCACCACTATTTAACGAATTAAATTATAATTATTGGTCAAGTAGGATGAGGATATATATGCAAGCAAATGGTTATGACACTTGAAATATCACTCAACTAGAATACACTGTACCTACCACACTTATGCACTTATGCACAATAGTCAAACACACAAAAACTAGATGCTACTGCTAATGCTAAAACTATGAATATGTAGTTTTGTTCTTTAGATAAAAATGAGTATAATAGAGTTAGTATGTGCACATCAACATATGAAATTTGGTGTACCCTTAAAATAACTCATGAAGGTACAAACAAAGCAAGATTTCAACTCTTAATAATCAATTTCAAAACTTTAGAATGGAGCAAGATGAAACTATAAATGATACGTACTCTAGATTTCAAGACATATATCGCTCACTTATATCACTAGGAGAAAAATACACTAATTTTGATATTATTTCAAAAATCCTAAACTCTTTAACGGATGAGTGGGAACGAAAGTCATTGCTATTGAAGAAGCTAATGACATTTCAACCATTAGACCAGAAGAGTTAATAGGAAATCTCATGTCCTATGAAGTGAATTAGCATGCAAAATGAGTAAAGCTCAAGGAAGGAAGACAATCACATTTCAAGCAGAGAAAGAAGAATCTGATATAGATGACGATGGTGTTGCATTTCTAGCCAATAGTTTTAGAAATTTTTGAAGCGTCAGAAAAATAAAATATTTGGCAACAACAATAATGATCTATCATCTTCGTCACTCAAATGTTATGAATGTGACAAGACAAGCCACATAAAGAAAGATTGTCCAGAACTTAAGAAGGAAAAGAATAGCTTCAAGAACAAGAACAAAAAAATTTATAAAAGGAAGAAGCAAGCCTTTGTGGTAACTTAGGATGATTCAGACTCATAGTCTTCATCAGATAGTGATAGCAATTCCGAACAAGCAAATGTATGTTTCATGGCTACTAATGATAATGTAAGTAAACTCTCTTTCGATGATCTAGTTAAAATAAATTCTGAGTTATTAGATATGCTAAAAGATTTGAAAAGAAAATACAAAGATCCATTATGAAAGTTGAATGGAAGTGAACTAGAAGTCGATATGCTAAAAGATGAAAAGAAAATTTTAGAAGAGTAACTAGTAAAATCACAAGATTCATGTGCGGATATAACATCTCAACTTACTGTGCTAAGTAATGAAACAGAAACTAGGAAAAATAAAAATGATATATTAACAAAAGAGAATCATAATTAAAGCTCTAGTGTTAAAATATTAGAATTAGAAGTAGTAGGAATTAAAACCAAGTTAGAAAATGTTACTAAAATGTTTTGAATTTTAATAAAGGTAGAGAAAACCTTTCTAACATTATTGACAACTCTCAATCGTCTTTTAATAAAAAAGGCCTAGGTTATCATAAAACAAATAAAGAAGTAAAGACTTGTCCTTAAAGATATAGTTCACTATATACAAATTTAAAAAAGAAGGATGATAGTCAAAAGAACCAATAAAATCTATTAAGATTCAAGTTCCAAAGACTCATAACCATTTGATAAATAAGTATATGATACATTTATATCTACTGTTCATAAAAATTCTAATTATCTTTTCAAAGGAACACCAAATCCTCTTGGGTATGGCTTTCCAAGACCTAACCCTCGGATCCTAACATAGAAAGTGGGTACCAGAACATATATCTCATTTTTTGTAGGTACACCACATATAAAGGAGGAGATATATTACAATTTTTCTGATACGTACGTAAATGAAGCAACAAATGTAAGGTTAAAATTTTCTATGTAAGTATGATATGTAATGTTGCAAGGGTTAAAATTATAACTATGGTAAGTGGTATTTCTTTAAAATCTTAACATAATTTTTTAATGTTTTGTATACCTATGAATTTATACTAGAGAGTTCTACCCCTTATAATCATTCGTATTACTCCTATTTGATATCTATTTCCTTTTTGTCGATGAGAAAGGGGAAGAAAAATTAGACGAAAACAACCATACTGATAAGGGGAGTATAATCTTAAGGGGAGAACAATCTACTAATCGATTAATTTCAAAATTAACTTGTATAGTTGTTATCATAAAAAAGGGGGAGAATGTTAGAACCTCATACTTTGATGTTTTGATAGTGACAACTAAACAAGAATACATTATACATACTAATCACTTATGCAAGAAAAAATATCAATCAACGAAGAGACATACTTGACGAAAGGAAGACCATGATGACACAAAACTGAATATCAGTCATAGAGTCTTAGTCCACAGTTATATAAATTGTTAAAATCTCTTCTAGTGGTATATATAAGCACACATGATCACAAACTTTTTTCAAAAATTAGAAAATCCAAAATTAATTTCAGTCGGTCGACTGGAGCACCCCAGTCAGTCGACTGGCCGAGAGCATTTAGCATAAAAAATACACTGACAAGAATCAGTCAACTGAACACTCCAAACTGTCGACTAACCTTGTATTCGGTCGACTGAATGAAGAAATTTAGTCGAATGAAACTGTCGTTTTTCAACTAATTCATTTTCGGTTTGAAACTTCAATTTTTGATCAAATTTAGTCGGCTGGTTAAGTCCATTTAGTCGACTGAACGTTGCAATAGCTATTTTTAATTTCAAATTACTAAGTTACTTCTCTTCGTTAATGGCTGCAACCTTTCTTTTGGTCATCTCTCTTCACAAAAGGCTGTAACCATTCATCTTCTATATAAAGCAATTTTCATTCTTGAATTTACAACTAAATCTAATTCTTTATATTTACAATCTCTTTTGAATTCACTGGTCATACAAAATATTCAATTGCTTCTTATTTGATCACTTGATCTTTCGAATCTATTTCTATTCTCGTCACAAACACAAATTATACCATCAAGAAGAAGATTATAAAAGGTTGTACTTAATAGACTTATTTATGTTTTCTAGAACACAAGAAGTCAAGAAATTTACTTCCATTTGAATTTGAAGTCCTGTTGGAGATCTTCAGGCATGAAGGCTTATTCGACAGCTTATGTGGTTTGTAATATAGAAGTCATGTTCGACAGCTCAAGTGGCCTGTAATACCTATTCCCCGGATTAAGTGAGGACATTTCTTTGTTAAATCTAAAAGGAGTCTGGGATTGGACGTAGAACGGGAAGTTTGAACTAGTATAAAAATCTATGGTGCACTTTACTTTATAGTTCTTTTTTTCCGTGATTATTATATAGAAGTTTTAATTTAGTAGAACTATTCATATTACTCGATCCACATAGACTTTCAAATAGGAGGAGCATATTATATATATAGAAACATTATGCTATGATTTTGATTTTATGATATTGAATACACACTCAACACAGGTTACATTTGTCAAATCCTAACTTGTAGTTTGTTACCATCAAAAGGGGGAGATTGTGGAGTATAGTTTTATTTGATGATAACAAATATATATTTTTATATTTGATTTTTCTTTTCAAAGTGTGTCGTAGTTAAAAAATCATCGTTAAATTTAAATTGCAATAAATTCACATGTATGAACTGTTGAAGACTATAAACTTGCCTATAAATTTGTATTGATAATTACATAAGTGTAATGATTAGATTTAATTTTGTAATTGCTAAATAATTTTAATTATCAATTTTACGTCGAATGAGTTAACTGAAACATAATGAATTGGGATTTCACTTTATTTGATATTGGTGGTTGGGACTGGGAAATAAAGTTAATTGGACTTTTGGGATTTTAGTGATATTTTAATTCCTTGGAATGTATACTATTGTAAGTGGATTTCCATATACTATCAAGTTTAAATTTAGCAAAAGTGTGGTGTTTTAAATGATAAGGAACAAATATATTTCCATAAAATAAAGAGATGTACAAAACAAAGGTAGTTATTGTATTTTGTACTATCTATTTCAATAAATAAAAAGAGAACTCCTCGTATTTACAAACGTCACGAAAACCACCTCTTTTTCACAAAATATGGAAATTTACTTTGTAATTGTTAATTGTTAAAGTTTTGGTTCCAATTTATTTTAATGTAGTAAATCCCAAAGGTGTAATATCTAAATAAGAATGAAACTAAAAAGTTAATAAAGTGAAAACCAATGAAAGAGGAAGTCTGAGTAATAGGCAAGAAGAAGAAGCAGGAAATGAAATGGATTAAGTCTAGTAATTAAATGAAATGGATTAAGTCTGATAATTGAATGAAATGGATTAAGTGTAACAATTGAATGAAATGAATTAAGTTAGATAATTGAATGAACTGGACTAAGTTTGATAGTTAAATGAAATGGAACAGAAATCAAAGTTGAATTGATGAACATAGTAGCAATGATATTGATGACAGAAAATGAGAAGCAGTAAATGAATTTGATAAGTATAAATTGAATGCATAGTAAAATGAAGACTTAGGGTCAAACATAAAAGATGTAGAGGCAGTAAAGAAAATGTAAGAAGAATAAATATACATGAATATGAAATATGTATATATATAGCATAGGATATACGTCTATGATGGGTGTGAATAATTATAAATTGTCTATTATAATTATAGAGAATAGATGACTTAAGGTCATTAGACTGGTTGGAATGCTAAAAACATATCCAATCAATAGGACCCGTGGAGAGTACACTTCCGTATAGATGAACGGATACCCTCAAGTCTGTGAGTGCTTGGAAAGAAACCTCTATAATTGCATGCAATTAGCGGATCTTTTATGGATGACGAGACTATACCAGCACTAGTAATATGCTCCAAATTTGTTATAAGAGGGCATTTCCTTGATTGCACTAGGCGATCTAAATGGATGATGGGTCGGACCAGACTTATGCAACAGGGCGCGCAAAGGCTGGCGTGCTTAGGTACCAAAACAAGGGGAAGGAGTTGCATATTTAGCAAGCTCGACATCGGTCCCTTGCAGTCAATGGGAAGGATAAGGTTACACCTAGATCACTTCAGCCTACAAGGATTGATTCAATTGGGTTATGCACCGCCACAATTTTTTGTAAGTCTGTTTGATAGGACAAGGCTAGTTAACCCATACAAAGATTCAACATGGATAGGGTGGAGGTGCGTGGGCTGGAAATCCATGATATACGAAGTAAACAAAGCTAAAAATACTGGAAGAATACAGGACCTTATAGATTGATTGCATATTTAGCAAGCTCGACATCGGTCCCTTGCAGTCAATGGGAAGGATAAGGTTACACCTAGATCACTTCAGCCTACAAGGATTGATTCAATTGGGTTATGCACCGCCACAATTTTTTGTAAGTCTGTTTGATAGGACAAGGCTAGTTAACCCATACAAAGATTCAACATGGATAGGGTGGAGGTGCGTGGGCTGGAAATCCATGATATACGAAGTAGACAAAGCTAAAAATACTGGAAGAATACAGGACCTTATAGATTGGAGGTCGTCGTTGCGCACTATAGGATTTCCTCGAGGGATACGACGATCAGGATGTAGCGAGACGATGAATCCTTAAAAGGTATTGAGCGATAGATACTAAGGGGATAATATCTAGGTCCATTGGTGGACAATGGGATACACACACATATACATACATACATACATACATACATATATATATATATATAAACCTACAGGAAGTAGATGGGAACGGTTCGTACGCAACAATGGAGTCGTAACAACAACGATAAAATCTAACATAACAAGAAATGGTGAATAATCGACATAAGCTAGTGCTATGTATAAGATATATACTTCACTAATATCCAGAACATTGTTCTGAACCCTCCTATAACGACCCAAATTTTTTTAGTCATTTGAATTTGGAATATTCAATTGATTTTAAAATATTGAAAAATAATTATATATGTTTAATAACTTAAATTTCAAATATAGCGATTTATTTGATAATTAAACTCTTGAATTAATATTGGAATTGTTTATTAAATCCTGAATTTAACGTGAATAAAAAAAAATTTGAAAATTGATTTAAATTCTATTTAAGTAAAAATGATGATAGTAAACTTTAATTTAGATTTAAAAGTGATTAATTTGGTTTTTATAATAATTCGTTTTAATTACCATGTAAAAACAAGCTTTCCGGGGCACTGTCTCGAATTTTGACGAAATCAATTTCATTGGATCCGTAATAGTGAATTACTGTATGATAACGAATTTCGTGGTAATTGGATGTATCATTTGGTTGTACGGGATCAAAACACGTAGAAATTAATTTCAGAAATTTATATAATATAATTGGGTTTGTAAAGCTATCTTCTGCACATGATCGAATTAGGTCTCTTGACTAGTTCCAATATGTTCGGAATATGGGTATTATATATAGAACGCCAAGCGGCACGTCTCGATAGGAGTTCGAAATTTTCGGACATTTTGTAACTTGATATTTTAAATTGAAATATATATATATATATATATATTATTCTATAACCATACATTAGGCCATACCCCCGACCATACTTAGCACGTCTCTGCCCATACTCTTCTCGTCTTTTTAAGTATCGCGTGAACCAGAGTTAGGTTTGCCATTTTTTTTAAAATTTTAAAATCATGGCCAATCTAATAATCCTCATCATCTCGAGCCATCGGAGGCCGAATTAGGGTTCGATTATAACTAGGAAGATGAAGAGCTCGAGGTGTTGAAGGAGATGGACGGTGGATCTAGGTGATGATGGATGGAGTCGGCCTAAATTTGGGTTTGAACGGAGAAGGCATCATTGGTTGTCGGAGGAGCTTGGCAGCGTCTTAGGCGACGCGGGTTAGGGCGAGGGTAGCTCGGGGTCAGGCGGGCCTAGGGGAGAAGGAGCGGTGGCCGGAAACCAACGGTATTGGTGGCGCGACTAAGATGAATGGTGTTGTTTTTTTTATGCTCGTTCGCGGCGATGGAGGGACGTAAGGGGTGCAACCACCAACATTTGGAGGCTCATGGACCGGTCTACCTTCGGTCATGGCGCGACGAGCTCTGGTGGAGGGTAGGGCAGCCATAGGTGATGTTAAATGAAGGTGGGCTTGGGTTTCTGGAAGGACAAAAATCCGCGATGGGGAAGAGCATTAGTAGCCTAGTTTTGTTAAGCAAGGTTGATTAAGATAAATTTTGTAATTTAAGAATATATTATGTTTATTTAAAATAGTAAATCTTATAAATGCAATATCTAATCCATATAAGGTCCAAAACGAACATCATTAGTCATATTAGACTCGTAATTACGAGATCTAGGATATGGAATTGGTTGGTGACAATTTGTAATGACCCAAGATTTTAGGAATTTATTCTGGAAAATATAAATAAATTCAAAATAATTTTTAAATAAATTTTGAAAGGGAATTGATATAGCTTGATAGTGTATCAGTATGTGTGTACATGTGTGCACAGGAAATGCACATGAACAAAAGCTAAAATCCCTGAACTCTAAGAATAAATACATATTGATATGTATGGGAATATATATATATATATATATAGATTAAATCCTTAAAAGCTGTATGCATAAGTAAATATACATATATGGATGCTACTGAATATTTTTGAGTGTACATGTGCATGTGTGTGTGTCAATACAGAATGATGTATAAATATATATATGGGTGTACTAATTATTTCAGTAAGACTTATATATATATATGTTAATAAAATACTAGAGTTCAAATTAGTAAAATAAAATATACAGACATATTTTAGTATATAGGCAGAAAGAAAGAAAAAAATGAGGATATAAAAAGGAGTAGTCCTCTTGTAAATAAATAAAGGAAGTACATACCATTTACATGAAAGCTAAAAATAGGAAAAATAAGACAAAATAGGGAAATGCTTGGTATAGGCAGAATTAGGAAGAGTATTTGATAAATAACAAATCAAGTCACATTTTTAGCATGATTGTAGACAAAGGAAAAAGTATTTTCTGAAAAGCAAATTTCTGAAATTAACCAAAAAGAACATAACCACTTTTCTCTTCACCTAAATTAAGCCGGGAAGGGTAGAATTTTGGGTTCAAATAAAATGCAGATAACATAATTTTTCTGGTGGGCAAAAATGGCTTTAGCCAATACCCAAAACCCTAAAGAGGACCCTGTATATATATAAGTATATGCAGCAGCCTCCTCTCCTTCTCGGAAAAGAACTTTGAAAAAAAACAACACCATAGAAATCATAAGGCAAGGGAAGGAAAAGAGCTTGAGGCTAAAGGCAGAAGTTCATCAATTAATTAAGGAAGCAAAGAAGAGAACTAGGTGAGAAAACTCACTCAACAACTTAAGGCACTAAGTCCTAATGAAGGCAGCCAGTTATAAATGAATTTTTCTTAAAAGTATATGTGATTGTTCTTCAGAAGTTAAGGATGCTTTAATGCTAAATGGTTGTTCTGGTTGTTTTATTTTGTGAATATTCTAAATATGATCTGCATGCATACATAAGTATCTTTGAAACCCAGATCTCTTTTTAATATGATACTGGTTAGAAACAAATAAATACCCAGAAAAATAAAATGTTGGATATAAGCAAGTAGTGTTGGTTTTGGCTCAACCCAGAAGAATTGATAAGCTTATGGGCTGCAATATACATATGTATATGTGCTGAGGCTTAAAATGAAAAGGAATTAGGAGTGCAATAGGCTTGCCTATGTGCTGATACTCCTGATTCAAAGAAAATATACAATATCCACCCAGCAAATAGATTTTGTGATTTAGGAAGCTTGGTCAACCTGAGTTAACTAAAGCACAGATGTTTGCAATAAAATCTTCCCATAAAGCCATAAACCAATGTTAGTTGTCTATATCTCTTTAAAATTGCAAGAACATGTTTTAATAAGTACCAATACTAAAATTGCTTGGTTGTCTCTGTTTGTTTATGAGAATGATAAGGAATGCTATGAGGTGATTGCTTGTTTTTGTAAAATAACTCACTGATTGGGTTTGCTCTGAAAAATTTAAAAAGAGAAAGTACCTAAGAATTTGATTAGGAAATGGGGTCAAGATTACTGCAGGAATGACTTGTGTTCTTGAGTAATGCAAGTTGACACATGGCTTGTTCAAGTCCTGAGATCTTTGTGTAATGGAGTGAATTAGTTCATTACAGTGTGTCCATTGATTCATAAAATTGCAGATGAGACCAGGATAGATAAATATACCAAGGGAAAAATATTTGATATGATGAGGAAGCTAGAGTTTTTCCCAGAATTGAAATATGAGGATGGAATAAATGATTTAACTCATATTGGTTATTTTCCTGTTTGGTGTGAATGATTGTTTGACTATGACTGAATTGTATGCTTGAATGTATGTACCATATTTATATATGTAGTCTTTGGAAAGAAAGATTAAAATATGCACATGCACAATGACACAGAGAATGCACACAAGTATTACCTGTTTCCAAAGGGAAGAACTTTATGTATATGTACTTAACTTGATTTTAACCTAATTAATTAATTGCTTTTTTGAATTTTCTCATACCAGACATGTGTCTGACCCTAGTGTGCTAATGGCATCTGGGGTGTCTCATTTAAAATGAGGCAGCTTCAAATGCTTTTTCAGGGACAGCAGCCTCTAGATAGGAGTAGAAGCAAAGCATTGAGAAGAAGATTATAGCATGCTAGAATTAGATAGATAAGAGCTTACAAGATGAAAATTTGCATGTATGATATTTAAAAAAAATCCATTGTACTAAGTACAGAGTGATGTTGGATATTTGGTTAAGTATTTTGAGAATTTGACTTGGAACTGGTATTTACAATATCTGAGTTTTATTATCTGGAATGTTGAAAAGTTTTAGCTATAGTTTTGTAAGTAAGATCACCAGTAGGGATTTTATAAGATAATGATGTTAGATCCATATTAGTAAATTATTTACATGTTCATATATGATCTGCTCAGACACTGTCACACCAGTACCTTAGTAATTTTAACATAAAATCTGAATCCCTCTTTACTAAAGCTTTGGGCAAAATGCATTTTAAGACCCTAAGAAATATGTCTGAGTAGAGAGTATGTTTAATCCATGTTTTATTTGCTAAGTATCCATGTGTGAGGAAACTCACCCCGGACTGCATTTCATTTAGTCTAGTACCTTGGTATCAAGGAATCAAGCTTCTGGAATATGATGATTCACTTAAGAATATCCCAGACATGAGTTTGCATGAGGTATATATTATGAGAAAGAAAACATAGGAAATGATATAAGCTTATATCATTTTCAAAGCACAGACACTATACAATTGATTTTACAGATAATCATAACATAATTATCTGGGTTCTATGAATCATATTTCATGGAGAATCCAGCAAGCTATCAAAGAATAAAAACCATACTATTACCTATATGAATAAGATTTTCATTACTTAAATAATAAAATGAAATTAAGCTATGTGGGGATTGATTAAATTTAATCAATCACTGTAACCTCTTGTTTGCCATAACCTGATTAAACCAGAGGGGCACATGCATCTTCATATGTGTGTGCATATTTTTGTGGTTGCACTGATATATCTATATTGGTAAAAATTTTGATCCTGGATAAAGTTTGTTTATTGGGGAAAAAAATGACCCTGGAAAAATATATTTGTTAATAAATGATATATACATATATCATCTCTAAAAAAAATCTTTACAAAATGATGGTAGAGAAGAGAGGGTCATTTCACAATTGAAGCTCGTTGAATTTAACGTTGAATTCGAATGTCGTTCGAATTCAGATGGAACCAGAACGCTTCGACGATAACAGGAAATTCGATGAGTGAATCTCATCTTTTTGGCTAACCAGAAATATTATAGAGTCGATAAAAATTATTGATTGGATGTTTGGATATTTATATTATCGATTGTTGGTTTTGATGAATGGTCATTTTAGAAAGCAATTAATATATGAAATCAATTGCAGGGGAAATTTGTTGGAGGGATCCAACAAGATTCCTCATCACTGTTGAATTTTATTTATATATATGTATTGATATATATCAGTTGTGATGTAGGGAGACAGGTTGGAGGGATCAAACAGGATTCCTCGCTATTGTTAAATCGATTTCAATAATATTTCCGTTATATAAATTATTGGATAATAAACCTGATTTTTGGCAGTATTGGTTATGACATCGTTATATGATAAAAACTTAAAACTCTATAGTGATAGAAAAACCAATATTGATATTGGTTAAGTGTTGGGTGGCTATTGGCTTCAAAAATTTTATTTTAAGATACTATAAATTGCCATTTGAATTTGAATTGATTTTGAGGTAGGAAATGATTTTAAATCCAAAATTGGGTTTTCGGAAATATTTTATGTTAAAGGATTAAATTTCTATTTTATTCCAACCTTTTTACCTATCTTTTTCTAAATTTTTTATTTTTATTTAATATTGTTTAAAAGATTATTTTTAATTATATTAATAGTGTTTTAAAGTTATTTAATTATATTAGTATTGTTTTAAAGTTACTTGCTTATAGATAATGTTGTTTTAAATTATTTATCAATATGTTAATATTTGAAAGGTTAATTATTTTAAGAATAATTATGGTTTGAAATTAATAATAAGGGTTATTAATAGGGTTTTGAAAATAAATATTTTTTATTATTTATAAATAAGGGTAAAGATTAGCTATTATTGTTTTATTAATAATGTTTTAAGATTATTAGTTATTATTTTAAGATGTTTTAAGATAAACAATTATTATTTATTTATAATGTTTAATTTAAATAATTATTATTATATAATAGTGTTAGAAGTAAATGATTTTTATCTATTTATAAATGTGTTCGAGACGCATAAGTAGAGTTTATAAATAGACTTGGGGTTTATAAGAGGAGATTTATAACATGGGTTGGGAACTTAAAGGAAGATTGGTTAATGGTGAAAGAGTTTTATAAATGGTTTTAGATATTTATAAAAGAACTTTAGGAATGGGTTTATAAATTATAAGAAGGGTTTTATAAATAGTTTCATGGATTTATAAAGAGTTATAAATGTTTTGGAATTTATAAAAGAGTTTATAATTGGAAATGGAGGTTGGGTTTTATAGGGGTTCTATATAGAGTTTTATAAACGGTTTCAGAAATTTATAAAATAATTTTATAAATGGTTTTTGAGATTTATAAGGGATTTATGAATGATTTTAGAATTGAATTGAAAATAAATCTTTCTCAGTTTTGGTGAACATACTTATAGCGTTAAGGTAAGTATATAGATATTTTTCTAAGTACTGAAAATATAGGAAATTTGTGGGTATATCATTGTAAATGTATTTATATACAAATATTTACAAAGTGATTTTTGTTAATGAGAATATTTATTTCAGAGGCCAGTGTTTTCTTATGTGCATAACAATGTTGGTTTTTCCCTATAGAATAAATCCCTGATTTGAATATTTGTTATTCAATGGTTAAATAACTGACTATCGAATTTGGACCCAAACATAACTTTGGAAATATCTGGGAGAAACACGTGAGTCATATGGCACAGTCACCTCCGATGATGTTGCGATGTGCATATAAATCATGTCTCGTTCTCCTAGGACAATGATAAGGAAATCCATCCACTATCGGTTAGGAGGTGATCTCCACTCTTATCTTTGACTATTTATTTCCTAAAGAACCGGGGTTGAGTTTACCGAAACTATCGAATGTTATTTCGAAGAGACCGGGATTGACTATGTTATCCAAAAACCACTTCGATCCAACTCAAGCGTACGAAGTGAAGACATCTAGAAGATGATGGAACTGAAGATGGAGCTCTCAAGCGTTTCGTTAAATCCCATAATGAACTTGTATGAATGAATGCTGGCATTGCATGGTTGCATGGAGGGCAGTGTTAGCATTCCAAGTGGGAAGTGCTATATAAAAGGTAAAACGTAGCCTCAAGCCTCATCAACCAGGAATAAATAAAATAGGGGAGATGCAGCAAGGTTAAGTGAGTCGCTCCCAAGTAGGGTATGATCATCCATATCTGGAGTCGATAATATCTCCCATTTGTATGCTTCGGGACCGATCAACGGAAGGGTGATCATATTCGGTACTATCCAGTAAGGGGTAGGCCGGTTCTGTGTTGGCAGGTGATCTAGCCGAGGTCCTCAATGTTAGTTTATCTAGAGATGTACCCTGACAGACAGTACCCCAGTAGCCCAGTCATTGTATGGAATCCATTTTCCAATAAGCGTCGTACGAACTTAGTTGTGCCCAAATATATTGAAATGTGAGATATAAGCATTTCAGCTATATTTATATTTTAGTTTGACCCCTAGACATTATTATAATATCACTAGAATTTCATATGAAATGTTTTGGTTATCATAAGGTAAAAACCAGTCTAGGTTTATGTGCAGCGTGGTCTTATGAGATATTTTTGATTTTCAAAGGTTTTCTATAACTCTAAAACCTAGTTGGGTGTGTTTCACACGCTGGTTTTCCAGACTGACTTGGGTGTTATTTTATTATAATGCTTGAGTCAGACCGAGCATATTACAGATTATTTGGATGCTTTGGAGCTTCAAGGGACGAGCTAGAGGCTGGAGACGTATTCGCGTATATGGTTATTTTTCTGCTGCATTCATTGTTGTATTTATCAGCAATTGTGAGGACAAGTTCTTATAACTGTCCAGGCTGAAATAGTTTAGTATACTCTGATTGATGTCTGTATATATATATATATTAGTTTTTCTTTTGTGTAAAATTTGTTGTATATTATAAGTTACTCGTTCCGCTGTGAGATTCTGTGTTGTTTGGTTTTCTTTCTCTCTTTCTTCTTTCTTTCTTCTTCCTTCCCCTAACTATCCGCCTTTCCATTTAATTTGAGTGGATCATATGTGGTTAATTGTCCGCTTAAACTGTTCGGAAAAGTGGGTTGTTATACCTCCTCATTACAACCCAAAGGATTTTAGAAGGGCGGGTACTGGTATTGCTTTAGAGCTATTGTCTAGCTGAAGCACCTAACATTTAAGGTGTCAATTCTTGGTCAGTAATTATTATGACTTATTATATTTACTTTTTCTGCTGTGATATATTACCATTAGTGCTTTGACATAATTTCTCTTCTGCGGGATACCAAACCAACGATCCATATTTTAGTGTACTTGGGTTTTCAGGTTAGCAAAAATCTGGGCCTATTGAAATGCGGGTTGTTATAGGAAACCTCCCTCTTGTCATTCCTATCTTGATGTTTAGACGTGTCAGAACTAGAGAGAACAAAAGGTGACAACCTAGGAGATTTGGTAGGAAGAAGAGACTCCCTGAACCCCGACTTTGCGAGAGAAGGGGGGCTCTTTTGGGAATCCTTGTGATCCTTGTCGGTTTGATCTCCTGACGGGCGTTAAACAACTTTCTACACGGTCTTAAGTTCCGTAGAAGGCTACCCCACATTTGGACTAGAGTCGAAGGTTGAAACCGCCGCCTTTAGGTTTTTGGGGTTCTTATCCTTATCCATCCGTCTAAACTTAGCCTCCAATTTACTCCTTTGGGAAACCATTTGCTCTGTAAAAAGATAGAAAGTTAAACTGTTAGGACCAGTTTTCCATAAACAATGCTTGCTAATGCAACAAATATGAGTGTGTGTATGTGCGTGAGGTGCGCCTAATAATTAGACGAACCCTTAGGTTCCTATGAAAATGCTAATTGATGTTGGATCTCTCCCAATGACTTAGCATCCCAAAAACTGACCCCAAGCTCAAGATCTTTTAGGTAGTCCGAGAATGTAATGTGTCCCAAAATAAATTCTTCATTATTATCATCCTTTGAACCAAAAACTGTGCGCATTGCTTCTGCAATGTCAATGTTGGTTAATGGGTCTAGCCTTACCTCCCTACGAGGACGTGAGTTTTCTCTATCAGAAATTGTTGCCTCACTGTCCCTGATGTGCGACTCTTCTTCCGTAGCGGTGCTTTCTACACCATCAACTTTCCACTCCCTGACAGACTCCATCCGACCAATTCAATGGGTCTAGAGTGGGGACCCAAATACTCAAATTTTGTGTCTTTCCCATTGTTGTGCAAGATTGAAGCAGGTTTGCACAAGTAGCAGGTGCATGAATTTGAGTTGGCTACTCTCCATTAGTTTCTCCAACCTTAAAAACTTCAGTCTTTACCTTTCTGGAGGGCCTTCGGGCTAGGGAGATCTAGCTTTCCTAATCAAATGACCATTTACTCGAGCATCTTTTTCTTTGGATGGAATCCCTTTCACCCTCTCGAGCATCTCCTCAAAGTCCGCACTAGAGGCAGCCTTAACAGCACCAGAAATTAGGGCATATATACGATTAGCATGAAGACCTTAAATCGACAATAATGTTGCGTCAGGTGCTACTTACATCCTAAAGCCACTGGTGAAAGTAAGAAGAGTTGTCTTTATAAAAGAAGTATTCACACTTAAACATGTTATATTTGTAATAAGTCCTCCACGGGCTTAAATTTGCTACCCGATCCAGGATAGAAAAATGAGGAACCCTACATTTTGCTTTTAATCGAATATAGAAACCTGAGTTGCATATGAGTTAAAGATGTCTGGTACTCGAGATTGAAACACTATTATGTAGTAATAATGGCTTTGAGCTGTTCCTAAAGGATTTTACAATGTCCAAAAGTCGTTGCTAAATATGGAGTGGTTAAAATTTAGCAATAGCTAAAGCCGTTGCTAATTGAAATTTAGCAACAGCCCGAAGTTGTTGCAAAGTATTGTATAATATTTTTGTATAATTGTGATTTTTTTCTTTACCCACTCCTGCAATATCTAATAATGAGAAGATATAATGCATCTTATATTACAGACATTTAGTGCACAAACATATGGAACCATAAGTAATATAGAAGAGCCATAACTAAAACACAATTATCATATAGACATACTGTCATCAAATATAAATCGCCGACTATAAAACAAAATCAATAATCCAAATTACAAAGATGTTATGGCACCCAAATTAGCAACTAAATATATAGTTTTCATAAGAAAAACAAATAAACATATTTTTACATTTCATTCTATGTTATCCAAGTTCTGTTTGATATAAAATATGTTTTGTCCTTTCATTTTCTCTAATTATTTGATATAAATCATTGTCCATCATGTACTATAGAGTTCTTTAGCACCATTGTAATGTGGTCATAATATCCATAGGTTTTCCAAGAACCAGAGTAGTTGTTCTAATTGCCACCTCATCTCTACAGAAATTAATATACACAAGTACTAATATGTTGAAACTTGCAAGTTATATACTAAGGAAAAGGCTTTATATAATTAACAGGAAATTTTCAGGGATCACATTATTATTGTTGATTTACGCATTTTCAGACCTAGTGTCATATTGATTCAATTTCTAATTAATCTTCAAACCGAATTCAGTTAGTTTATTCCATAAATGTTGCACATTCGATGTTTTAAACTAATCTTTCTGTTGCTGTAAATTAATGAAATTTCTTGATTATACTTTAGAGTATCATAACTGATTTATACGGTCTTGTTTAAACTCAGATTCACACAAATACACAACAACTAAATGTTTATTTCCATATCTTAAAACCTAAGATAAACATTACTCTGAGAAACCTAGTCAATACTATTACAACGTAAATTTTCTAGTAAAGCTTTTGTTCATCAAATATGGTTAACTACCTATTAAAAAGCCTCGGCCACTAATCCTTGCTATAAAACAACATATCTAATAAATCTCACTTCCTTCTTCCAAAAGTGGCACTTTGAGAATTTGTCTTTAAGTTGATGCCTTCTCAAGGTTCATAATATCTCTCTTAAGTGATTCTCATGCTCTCATTCACTCTTGAAGAATACTAAGATATCATCAACAAAAAACTACGATAAATTTATTCAACTGTCCCCTAAATACTATACTTACTATATCAGCATAGTATGCGGGGGCATTAGTCAATCCAAAAGGCATCACTTTCCATTCACGGAGTCCATCTGGTGTGCAAGATACGGTCCTTGGTTCACTATCCTATGCAACCTTCAACTAATGAAATCTGGTTACCAAGTTCAATTGGGAGAAGATTTTAGCTCCCACAAGCCGATCAAATAAATCGTCTATCCTAGGTAAGGGATACCTAATCTTCTTCATCAAATTGTTGAGTTCCCTATAGTCAACACATGACCTTATTGAGATATCTGCCTTAGTGGAAAAGATAATAGGGGCTCCCCCTTCTGGGGTACTTCGCCGAATAAATCTTTTCTATAGTAGCTTCAAGACCTACTTATTTAATTCTCGCCTTTCCTTTGAGGCTATGTGTCTCAATGCAGAGTGACTGGTCTTGTGAACTTCTTCAGATCAATCCTAAACTCAATCTCCCTTAGGCGAGGGAGACTCGAAAATTCTTCAATGACATCAGAGAAATCTCGAACTTCGAGTACAGAAGAAAGTTAGTTTTGCGATAGGTTCATCGAGTATAGATAGCTTAACTCTACTAAACTCTAAGGTGTGCATCGAATGTCTATAGCTCGCTATATGCAACTCTTTAACCATACTACTCTCTTATCGCAGTCTAAGATTGCCTCATAGTGCGACAATCAATCCATACTAAAAAAATATGTCCATATCCCTCCAAATTCAGAACGCACGCATCACATATGAAATCAACATCACATATATCTAACACTTGGTCCTTGCAAATTGAGAAAAGTTGTGTCGTCCACCAATAGGATTTGAAACTACTATTAGATTATTGACAGTTTGGGTTTGAAGATTTAAGGAGTTAATCACATTCCTAGCTATGAATGAATGTGTTGCTCCAGAGTTAAATAGAGTATGAATTTTATTCCCAAATATAAGAGTTATACCTTCCATAGTTGACTTCCCTTGGTCTTCAGGGGGTGGTATACTCAAAATAGGGACAACCTCAATTATGTAGGCTTGCCCCCTCTGCCCTTCCTTCATCAACTTCAGACATTGATTTTTATAATGCCCTTTTTCGTGGCAGTGTAACACTTTCCCTTAAAAGCTTCCTTTAACATATTCACCCTGCAATCTTTAGAAATATGCCCTTTCTTTTGGCATCTATTACACACCTTACCTTCTTTTTTAAACTTTCCTTTCGACTTCTTATTCACCCAAAAATTCACTTTCTTGGCTCCTCCATGGTTCTGTTTAGGTACTACCTTCTCCATCTCTTTCCCCTTAGCATTAGCAATTACAGTAAAGCCATCTCAATAAGCATCCCTTAAGCGGCGCCAGTGGGTATTTGAGTCAACAACCATTCTCTAAGAGGGGATTTTTAAACCATTGACAAACTTCATGGCCTTTATTATAGGTGTATCAATCAAACTCATTCCGAACTTGGCTAATTCTATAAATTTACTAATGTACTCCTTCAAAGTGGAGTCTCCCTGCCTAAGCTGTATAAATTTCTCTAATTATAGGCTCACTTCTACTCTTGACATAAACCATGTCTCAAATTGGTTTTTGAACTCATCCCAAGTGACAATCCTGCCAACGTCCTTCTCAACCACCATATTCCACCAATCTAAGGCATGTCCCTTAAGGTGCCAAGCTGCCATCCTCCGCTTCAATGATCCTCCCAACCAAACTCCCAAAATATCATTTCACGGTCCCGTGCCTTTGTCTCCATGAAGCTTTCCTTTCTAACATATACTATTCCTCCTATATTCATAAAATACTTACACATTTTGGGCAAATAGATGGGACAAGGTGCTGCGTCAGCAGGTGGGACAACGGATGCCACTAGTGCAGTTTGCTGGGGAAAAGGAATCGTCCTACGTGCCTAAGGTACTGCTTAAACCATTCGAGTATCCCTCGAATGGTGAGCATTCCTTTGGCGGGGTTCCCAGTCTCAAAAGAAGAAGGGTTTTCATCCATAATCTACTATATATATGTTGTATATGCGCATGTTCATAATATATATATAATAGTGGTTTTTTGGAAAAATTCTTTCAAAAATAACAAGTATATCTCTCATACATATACTTATCCCTGTTGATCGGGTAACCTAGGCTCTGATACCAAATGTAACAACCGACCATAAAACGGACCAAAATTCCGATCCAAAAAAGGACCAGCGAAACTTAAACTCATTCTAAAGTTGGTCATTGGTTGGTAAAAAGAACAATACAGAGCTATTTATCTACATATTCGGATCTCACAACGGATGGATAAAATATAGTAATAACAACCGTACCAATTTTATTGTAAATTCAAAATGTCATAAAAACCGTAACACTAAAACCAATAATAATCGTTATACATGGTATTCAAAATACAACAGTTTCCAATGAGTATATCTGAAAATAACATAAATAGATAAATAGATAGACTACCACAAGCTTTCTCTACACCTTCGCCTTCAATATCATCATCTTTCCTAACCTATATATGTTGTAATGAGGAGGGATTCAGAGCAATATATGCCTTGTGAATAAAAGCCTTGAGCCTTACTATAGTAGTACTTGAGCAGTATAATTTAAATTGGAATATGTCTTTCGTATTTTATCTACATCCTAGGTCTTTTCGAATGTAGGTCAAAAAGGCTTTCCAAATGTAACCTCATAGTCATCTCGCTTTCAACCCATTAACCAATATCTATCGTCACTAATATTCTATCAATGTAAGAGATAGTATCCAAATAACTTAATATCTTTTAATGGGAACTAGGCAAACTCTGACCATTTATACCTCTTTTAAGGCAGGTCCCCGTTCTTTAATATCTATCCCAAGGCAGACTCTTCTCTAGTAACTATCTAGCTGACATTGCATGAAATCTCTTTAGCCACTTAATACTTCATTTCGAAGAGGGCCCTTTCCCGAGATATCCTCTACCGTGCTTAACCCATTACCCCGACCATTTACTACTTCCTACATAAGAAAGAGGTGGGCCCTCACACAACCACTTAATACCTTCAATTCCTTAAGCAGGTCCTTCATATTATGACTCATACCCTATAGTGACGTCTCACATTAGTCTAACTATTCGTAGGTACTAGTAGCCAGATTAGCTGGGTAGATTTACCCTACATAATATGGGACTAACCTCGTGTCATCTGTAGTTACTTATTGTAGGCGATGTCTCACTTCAGTCCCAAAGCCACACTACTAGTAGCTAGATTAGCTGGGCAGACTTCCGTATGCTTTTGACAGACCTCACATCTTTATAACTTAGTCATAATCTATAATACTCTCTAAATATATTATCACATTCTCACCACATCTATTATTAAGGCCTTATAAGAAATCTTTCTTATTTCGCCATTACCGTTAATTTCTTTCCTAAAGGGGACTTAATAATAATTATTAGCCTATTAACCATGTAATTAATATGTTATAATTATACACCATTTACGCTAATATACATACATACACACACACATACATACATAGATATGTGTGTGTGTGCCTAGGAATTTCTAAGCTTGCGGAGTTTACGTCCTAAACTAACGTTTAGATGTCAACTCTTTCAAAAATTATACAAGTCTTATTTTCGCATTATCAACATACCCCAAATCCAATATCCAAAAATCCAATCAACAAAATTGCATACAAAATAAAATTCAAACTCAACCTATTATATTAAAAGAGTGGAATAAATAAATAAACTTACAATTTCAATTTCTTTTTACGCTCTATTCAACTTCTTTTTGAATGAAATTAGACAGTAGGAATTTCTATTAAAATTTTGGAAATAAGCGGTGCAAACTACGATTAAGAATTCATACCATACACACCATTTCCAAATCAAAACCCTTAATCAAATCCAAAGAAAAAGAATAAGAAGTTGAACAGAAGGTAAAAACACTAAAATTGCAAATCTACACAATTCTCATTATTTTAGTATAAACAATTAAGATTCCAACCTAGAATTGATATTTCGCTTAGAGGGAATTTTGGGGAATTTTAATATGATGTTTTTTGTGAACCAAAATTCCCCAAGCATAATTCAAATCCAAACTACAATAATCAATTACTAAGATAAAAAGACTAAGATTTCCACTCACTGTAGGTAATTAGTTTTACCTTCTTTTGGATTTAACATGCCCTCAATGATTTCTTTCATGTCTCTTCTTTTTGATATATACAGTAAGGGATTTGTATATACGTTAGATTCATAAAGTTAGATGTTTGGAGGAGAATAGATTTAGAAACAAAAAATAAATGTATAGGATTTCTTACCTTAAACCCTAAAGAATTTTTCTGAATCTTGGAATAGATGAACTGGCAGAGTTTCGCTAGGTTCTTTATAATCTTCCTACTTGGAGGCCTAAAACTAACGGCTACGGATGCTGCAGTCGTCTATAGTCATTAATCCTCGGCGACCAAATACGGTGGTGTTAGGTACATTGATACATAGATCACAAGAATATGGAAAACAATTTAACAAATTAAAAGCACATTTCCACATTCCATTCAAAACATTTCATGTTCATTACATAATCCCACAAACGTTAACCACGTTCAGAAAAATATAATTATTACACATACGCCAAGAGCGACATATGAAGATGCCCCCTTGGTTGACCAGAGTATTAATAAGGCTAATAAGTCTGCCTTTACATCCAAAATACACAGCGGAAAAAGATAACTCTAATAACTAACTGCCTCCTTCAGGCCTCTGGAAGCTTTATTCGTCTAAGAAGAGAACCAAAAAACCTTAACCTCAAACTACTCAAAATCAATTGAGTACCCGAGAGTTTAAGGGGAAAACATAAACTTCAAGTCAAGCCTGGTATGAATAATAATCTACCATCTCAAATCATTTAGATATCTGGTGAGACCACGCCGCTCAACGGAATGGGTTTCCCCTCACCAGTATCCTAAAACCTTTTATAAAACCATATACTGTGCTCCTACATCCACGATGGTTAAAACATAATCATTTTAAAATATTATGGTGATATGCAAACACATTGAAACATACTGGATTCCCCATCCTCTGTTTAATTGACTCCCTATCATATTTTGTAGTTTCTAGGGTCACTATTAACTATTAGTTTTTATGGGCTTACTAATAACCTTTATATAATGTATGGACTCCCTGTCTTATTCCAAAGTTTTCATGGATGCACTATGAACCTATTGGCCCCCGCCAATTAACATAATTAAGTCATGGGTTCCCCTGTACCTATTGGTAACTCCAATAACTTCTCTCTTATCCTAGTTTTCATGGGTGGGCTAGGAACCTAGTTACAACTGTCAATAACTTAATCCGGATATAGTTTTCATGGGTGCACTACAAACCAATTTGCCCCCGCCAACCACTCTTTATAACATAGTTTTCATGGGATCACTATGAACCTATTGGTAACCCCAATAACTTCCTAGTCATAGTTTTGATGGGATCACTATGAACCTGTCTCTCTGACAACTTCCACATTTAGGCATCCTACATTTTGGTCTCCCTGACCTCTTGGATGAAAATCTATTCATCCAGGAGTTCACTTAATTTATATTCACTATTGGGTCAACCTAGCTGGTTATTTTTCCCTTCCCTAAAATACAGTTATGGGATTCAAAACAATGTGAATATACTTATATTTGAAGAAGTAATCATAATAACTTAACAATACCACTCTTGTGGGTTTAATATAAAACATGGTTAATCCCTTTAACCTAATATTTTACCAAGGAAAGATTCTTCTCAAAACCATTACAAAAACTCCTTTAATTTAGCCAAGGATTTTTCCTTTTAAAATTTGAGCTTGGGTTTAAAAAGCCTTTCGGCACCTTTGAAACCTTGCTTTCGACCTCATAGGATGACCTCCTTCGAAAGTATTAAAATCCAACTTTAAAACATTAGGCTCCTGCCTTTTGAATACTTTAAAACCTATCTTTCTAAACCTTTCGACTGTGTTAAAGTATTATCATATAAGTATAGAAGCATAGCTTCAAAACCATTTGAAAGTACCTCTTTCGAAACCATTGAAGGCTACCATTCAAAACCATTGAAAGTCTCACTTTCGAAATCATTGGGCTTATATTTAAAACATCAATTTGGGTCAAAGTGAACATAAGCGAAATCAACTCTTTTGAAACCGAATCTTGATGGTGTCGAAACCATCCTTTCGAAAGCATAAAACATCTGGTTAAAACAATTGAAGGTTGGCTTCGAAACCTCTTTCGAAACCATTGTCTTCGAAACCCCTAACCCCTTTCCGAAGCAGTAGGAAGTGACTTATATTTATAAAACAAACGGTACCTTTCGACGGCATTGATGTCTTCAATACCATCGAAAGGCATCAAATCACAGAAGGGTTTCTACTTGGTCGAAAGTGCCTCTTCCAAAAGCTTCAAATAAAAACTAAGTAACTTCTTCGGAAGCTACTATTTTAAAACAAAGGCGACAACTCTCATTTGAAAACTTCTTTAGAAATACCCTTTCGCAACCATTGGTTTCGACCACTTCGAAACCCTTTTGTAAACAGGCAAGCGCTTTTCTTTTAAAACGAAACAATACAAAGGAACCAACCACTTCGGAAGCTACGTTTCGACATCCTACCTTCCACCTTTCTCCAATCCACTACGTACCAGCTAAATGATACCATGTATATTGGTTTACTGGTTTCGACCTGGAAGGTTTCGACTAGGTTGGAGGCGGAAGCTCTGGGTCGAAAGCTCCTTCCAAAGGTGGCGGAACCTACTTTTCTGAGTATAAGGCTATTTTTACCAAATAAAGTAAACTTTTTGTAACAAACTTGCCCACATGTAAACATCTTATTGGTTACATAAACTTTCAAATTATTTTGCTAATATTTACCGCAATTTTCTCAAATCTAAGACCAATTAACATTTAACAAATAAGCCTTTCTCATTAACAAAACAATTAAATCATTTAGGTACTCCTTTCAAAATAATTTAATTTTCATACTAATTCACTTGGTAAAAATCCCCAAAAATTCCAGAAATTCACTTTAATCATATTGCCTAACATATCAAAATTTCAGACCCAAATTCTTAATATAATTTCCGAAATAAACTTATAAACCCAATTAACCATATTTTCCTTTGAAAATTCATAAGTATTCCCCACGGCTTGGAAAATTATAAAAATTGAAACCCAACTCCAAAATCTAGTTTCTCATAACATAAAATTTTCCCATGGCATTTAAGAATAATTTAACCTCGGTTTTTCCTTAAAACCGTGCATATTCCTCTTTTAAACAATCTTGTTTAAACTAATAAATTAAAAATCAAGCATATCATCATCCAATATATCATAAAAATGAATTTACCCTTAAATCTGAAAACATATGATTATAGAAATCAAAATAGAGATGTAGTGATTATTATTCACTTTAGATTGGATAAGGAAATTGGAGATTCATTGAGATTGATTTCTTCTAGCTTGATCCTAAGCTTTAGATTTGATTTTTGCCTTCTTTTCTTCTTCCTAACGGCCAACCTTGATATTTTCTTTCTTACATTTGTTTTACTTATGAAAAATGAACGTGAATGGTCCTAGGGAAAATAGTAGAAGGGTGGGAACGTGGGCGGCAATTTACTCCAATACCCTTATTTTTATTTAGTTAACACTTAACCATTTATTAGCTCCTTCATTTTAAATAAGCACGACCACTAAATTTATTAATCAACCTCAATCTCCTTATCACTCTACATTATTCTATTTAATTTATTCTAATTAAATCTTCTGAATAATGTTATCGAAAATTAGGGGTATTATAGGCTCCCCTCCTTAAAGAATTTCGTCATCGAAATTCAGTAAGGACTAAATAGCAAACATAGCAATTATCTGTAACCAGCCCTAACATCCATACTAGCCTATCTGACTAGCAACTAATCTATAAAATTATAATATAGATATACCATCAAAACAGATCAGGATAAGCATCTCGAATCCCATCCTCTGTCTCCCATGTACAGTCTTTCTCATTGTCGCTTCACTGAACTTTCACCAACCTGACTGTCTTGGTCCTTGATCTTTTCTCATCTCTCGCTACAACCCGAACTGGTTGTCTAACAAAAGTAAAATCAGGCTCTACCACCAAGTCCTCCAATTCTGTCTGAGGAATTGTAGCCTCTAGATCATGCACATACTTGCGAAGATGAGACACATGGAACACATTATGGACACCTGCCAAACTGCTCGGCATCTCTTCTCTGTACGCGAGCTTTCCAATCCACTCTATAATCTGGAATGGACCAACATATCTCAGTGCCAACTTTCCCGATTTTCCAAACCATACCACACCCTTCATCGATGATACTTTAATGAAAACTCTGTCTCCCACTGAGAACTCTAGGTCTTTACGCCTCTTATCTGCGTAACTCTTCTGTCTGGATTGAGCTTCCTTCATCCGCCCTTGGATTTACTCAATCTTCTCTGACGCCTCCCTAACCAAATCTGGACCTAAGACCAATTTGTCTCCAGTCTCCAACCAACATACAGAGGATTTGCATAGCCTTCCATACAAAGCTTCAAAAGGCGTCATTCCTATACTAGTCTGGTAACTATTATTATAGGAAAACTCAACCAAATGCAGGTGATCCTCCCAAGATCCACCAAAATCCAACACAGAAGCTCTCAACAAATCGTCGAGTACCTTATTAACTCTTTCTGTCTGTACATCCGTCTGTGGGTGATATGCTGTACTCATCTTGAGCTTAGTGCCCAGCACATCCTGTAGACTTTTCCAGAATTCACTAGTGAATAAAGCATCTCTGTCACATACTATGATACTAGGAACTCCATGAAGTCTAACTATGTTCTTCATGAACAACTTAGCTAAACAGGTGCCGTTCTGGTTGACTTAACCGGAATGAAACGGGCACTCTTGGTCAATCTGTTCACTATAACTCATATAATTTCATTACCTCTATTTGACCTTGGCAACCCGTCTATAAAATCCATAGATATTGAATCCCATTTCCAAACTGGAATCTCTAAAGGCTGAAGCAACACACTCGGTTTTTGATGTTCAACGTTCACTTGTTGACAGTTTACACTCTGCCTAACCCACAAGCCAACATCCTTCCTCATGCCTTCCCAAAAGAAGCTCCTCTTCATATCTTGATACATCTTGGTCCCTCCAGGATGAATCGTCAACTAGGATCGATAACATTCCTCAAGAACATCTTTTTTCAAGTTCTCAACACCTGAAACACATAATCACCCCTTCTTTCTCAACCATCCTCTCTGGTCAAGATGAAAATCTTTCAGATCATCGATCTCAGTTCCAACCTCAAACCTTCTGATCCTCTCGGTTAACAATGGATCTTCCTTCTGCTTAGAAGCAATCCTCTCGATCAACACTGGTCGAACCTCTAAAAAGGACATCATGGCAGTACTCTGACTAGAAATAACAGTCGATCTTAACTGCACACCACAACTGGCCAAAACTTCTAGATCCTTCCATTATACCAACATAGCCAACACCACATTCTAATGCCTTCTACTAAGAGCATCAGCCACCTTATTACCTTTTCCTGGTGTATACTCTATACCGAAATCATAAGCAGCCAAAAACTCCAGCCACCTCTACTGCCTCATATTCAACTCCTTCTGAGAGAATAAATATCTTAAAGACTTATGATAGGTAAACAACTAAAATCTCTCCCCTAAGAGATCATGCCTCCAAATCTTCAAGGCAAAAATCACTGCAGCCAACTCTAAGTCATGAGTAGGATATCTCACTTCATGCGGCCTAGGTTGTCTAGATGCATAGGCAATGACTTTGCCCCTTTGCATCAATACTGCTCCCAATCTAGTCCCACATGCATCAGTGTATACTACCAACCCTTGGTTTCCATCTGGAACTACTAACACTGGAGCATTGGTCAACAAATGCCTTAACTTAAGGAAATCTTCCTCACATTTGTCGGATCAAACAAACTTCACTTCCTTCATGGTAAGCTTAGTCAAAGGCGCTGCTATCCACGAGAAATCCTTGATGAACCTCTGGTAATAGCCAGCAAGTCCAAGAAAACTTTTGATCTCGGTCATCGTCTCTGGTCTCTTCCAATTGTTCATAGCTTCGATCTTATCTGGATCGACTTACAACCCTTTCTCTGAAACCACATGACCAAGAAACTTAACCTCTTTCTTCCAAAAATAACACTTGGAAAACTTCGTCTTTAGCTGATTCTACCTCAGCGTTTCAAGCACAACTCGAAGATGATCTTCATGCTCTCTTTCACTCTTAGAGTATACCAAAATGTCATCTATAAACACCAACACGAATCTATCCAAATACTCTCGGAAGACTCGGTTCATCAAATCCACAAAGAAAGCAGGTGCATTCGTCAATCCAAATGGCATTATTAACCACTTATATGAACCATACCTAGTCCGAAATGCAGTCAAAGGAATACTGTCCTCTGCCACCCTTAACTGATGGAACCTCGATGCTAAATCCAACTGGGAAAACACTCTGGCTCCACTCAACTGATCAAACAGATCATTAATTCTCGGTAGAGGGTACTTATTCTTTATCGTCCTTTCGTTTAGCTTACGATAGTCGATGCACATCCTTAATAACCCATCTGGTTTCTTCACGAATACCGCGGCCGCTCCCCAAGGTGGTCTACTCACAGGTTCAACTCCCGCCCCAAGATCTATCCGAAACTCAACAGCCACTACAACAAAATGTACCTATCATAGCGTTTCAAAAATGCTATAAAAACCTTTAATAGCGTTTTTAACTACGTTGTATATTAACATGCCATCATAGGTCAGACATATACCATAGCAAGACAGAAAACGCTGTAGAAACCACGTATTTATAGCATTTTTTGGTGTCATTAATACATTTTACAGCGTTCTCATTGATGAGCAAAATTTATTTTCTTAGCGTTCATCTTCACTTAGAAATATATTCAATAGCGGTTATAATATGTTATGTTAACTTTTTACAGCGTTCTTTCCATTGCTGTGATTTCATTTTACAGCGTTTCTTTTGTTGCTATGATGTTTATTTACAGCGTGTTCTGGAATGCCAGGGTGTTATTTTATAGCATTTCGAAAACGCTGTTAAAACTTTCTATAGCGTTTCAAAAACGCTATTTAATCTTTTTCTTAACGATTTATAAACGCTGTTAAATATTTTCATAGCATTTTATAAACGCTGTCGTATTTTGCTCAGTTCCTAACTAATATATAGCTGGTTCCAATTCTATATGTAGCCACAATTTGTGTATAACACAGTTTATATAAACACATATATTTCATAATAAACATATATTATATTAATTGCACATTTTATAATGAACATATTATATTACTCACACATCTTACAATTAACATGAAATATTACATAATAAACATAGGCAATATTCTTACATCAAAATAGATAATAAATTCATGATATTTCAATGTAAAACAAGCAGCAACTAGTGACCAAAAGTAGTAATACATACAAGCATACAAACCAAAATGTAGTCATGGCATCAAAAGTAACTTTGAATCCATAACTTGCTGTGGTATGTTACTACTTTTTTCCATCAAATATATTTATCCACCTGCGAAGGAAAAGTTCTTTATTATACGTACTTGATTAGGATTAAAAGGACGAAAACATTAAGTAGCTAGTTTTCAAGTTATTTTAAGCTTTATAAAACAAACATGTGAAAGAATGAACTTGAAAGGAACACAACAGTACCTAACTCGGGCTATAGCAGACAATAGGGGAAAAAAATTCAAACTATGCATTTCTGAAATAGCAATCGATATTATTTTCTTCTCATGGCCTAACAAAATCAAAATGGCATGTACAATGCTGTACTCTTCTAAGATAAAAATACTAAGAATTTTCAATGCTTAGCAAAACAACGTGACCTTAAAGATAAAAATTAAAATGTCATTGCCTTAGTTTCAATTTCAGGAAAATAAAATGTATGCTTTTCTTACAACTGTACATTAAGTAGCCAGTTCTCAAGTTATTTTAAGCTATATAAAACAAACATGTGAAAGAATGAATTTGAACTTTTCTTTCTCTGTACAAAACATCATAAGTTTTACGTGAAAACATATCAGAACACATCATGACAAATATGATTTATAATGAACGACGAGATGCACCAAAGAGTCAACAAGTCATACCAAAAATTCCAAGGAAAGATTGCCAATGCCATAAAGTCTAAAAGATTTTGGATACTCCTATGCTGTCAGATTTAACTTGCAATTGCTCCAATAAATAAAAGAAAAATAATATTAAATTTCAATACTTTAGGTATGAACTTTCACTCAAGTATACATTTAGACCAGAAAAATAATTTCTAACCATCCCTCATTTCATGCTGAGAATAGAATATAGAAATTATATTTTCCTTGATCGACATGGTAAGGTGAACATGTAAAAAATAAACAGTGGCCATGCATGAAAAGTTTTAGAATGTTCTATCTTGAAAGTTTATTCCTATCATTCACCACACTAGTTATGTACGAGAATAACAAAAATAGGTACTGGCATATATATAACCCTCCCTGTGGAAAAGGAAAAAGAGTAGTGTCTGTTGCATGCCAAATAGTTGACAAAATACACTTGAATAGTTGACACATCTAATCATTTTCAAACAGCCAGCGTATCCAACATAATGTCAAATATACGGATGTCAAACAAAAATGTAAAACAGTTGACAAAAAATTTCATTTTAATTTTATCCTGGACTAAATGTTCATAACTATATTTTTCAGAGTGTCGCTACAGCCGAATCTTTATTCCATTTTCCCCTATATGTTTTGACTCTCTACTCAATTTATCTTGCACTAAAATTCTGTATTTCCCACCAAATTACACATCTTGTTCTGCTGTTATCTTTTGATATACCAGTATTTTAGAAAACTTAATTAAGTTATAACAAAAATAATTAATTTTTATAAACTTGGTTAATTTTTATAAAAGTTAGTTAATATTTATAAACTTGGTTAATTTCAAAAAAATTAGTGAACTTAGTTAAATTTTTATGAAAATTTAGTTAAATTTTATAAAACTTAGTTAATTTAGTTAAAATTTAATAAATCTTAATTAATATTTATAAAACTAAGTTAACTTTGTTAATTTTTTAATGCTTATTTAATTTTTGTAAGGCTTAGTTAATTTTTATAAGACTTATTTAATTGTTATTAACTTCATAAAATCTAGTTAATTTTTATAAAACTTAGTAAATTCTTATAAACTTAATTAATTTTTATAGAAAACTTGGTTAATTTTGATATAATTTAAATAATTTTTATAGATTTGATTAATTTTTATAAAACTTAGTTAATTTTTATAAACTTGGTTAAATTATATAAACTTGGTTAACTTGGTTTTTTTTTATAAAAGATAGTTGACTTTAAAAACTTAGTTATTTTTAAAATTTAATTAATTTTTATGAAACTTATTTAACATAGTTAATTTTTATAAATTTAATTAATTTTTTATAAAACATGGTTAACTTAGTTAAAGTATTATAAACTTAGTTAAATAATTTTTATAACTTAGTTAATTAACTTAGTCAAAATATTACAAACTTAGTTAAATTATTTTTATAAACTTAATTAATTCTTATAAAACGTAGTTAATTTTTATAAACTTAGTTAAATTATAGAAACTTAGTTAACATAGTTATTTTTTATAAAAATTAGTTAACTTGGTTGATTTTTAATAAAAGATGGTTAACTTTTAAAAACTTAGTTATATTTAAAAATTTAATTAGTTTTTACGAAACTTATTTAGCATGTTTAATTTTTATAAATTAATTAATTTTCTATAAAACATATGGTTAATTTTGTTAACATGGTTATTTTCATAAAACATATCCACAAAGTAACTAAAACAAAAAAGGTACAACTTAGAAAAAAAATTCAGTTCAATGTAAATATCTATTTATAGAAATCCATTTTATGCGGCTCCTCTCTCTCCTATTATAAAATCACCCCTTTGTAAAGGTGGGATTGATCTTGTACTAGTATAAATCACCCCTTTGAAAAGGTAGGATTGATCTTCTACTAGTATAAATCACCCCTTTGAAAAGGTGGGATTGATCTTGTACTAGTATAAATCACAGAGAAGAGAGTTAGAGAGAATCCACATTCTCTCTCTTTTCTTCTCTTTTTATCTTTTCAAGCAATCAACGTGGAAAGGACTATTAAGCAAAAGCCATGTGTTAACCCGCCTTTTGCCAAGACCATGGAGAGGCGGATTCAACTTAACCAACTTCGCGATTATCGAGGCTGAAATATGACGGGTTCGGTCTAAACGGATGATGTTCACTTGGATAGATGCTCGATCAGGATAGGTTGTTCGGTCGGAATGAAATGGTTTGAAGTGTTTGGGTTTCAACCTTGTGGCTCGGCCGTTCGGCATGGCATGGTCCGGTCGAGGTATGGAAGTTTAGGAAGGTCGTTTGGTTGCGGCTCGGCAATACCGCTCGGCATCGGACCCCACTCGGCATCGCACCTCGCTCGGCATCGCGCCCCGCTCGGCATCATACCTCGCTTGGCATTGGACGCCGCTCGGCATCGCACCCCGCTCGGCATCGCACCTCACTCGGCATCGCGCCCCACTCGGCATCATACCTCCCTCGGCATTGGACGTCGCTGGGCATCGTACCTCGCTCATCGTACCTCGCTCGGCATCGTACGTCGCTCGGCATTGACCGTCGCTCGGCATCGTGATGAGGTGAGGATGGCTTGGCATTGTGACTCGGCAAAGTGCATCGGCATTGGCTATATGGTGACATGGGTCGACATCAGTACATGGTTCGGCACTAGCTTTGCTCCGAGTTCTGGACTAGTCTGCTTCGAGTTTCAGAAAGGCTCGCTTCGAGTCAATACCCGGGTAACTTCTGTTCGGCATGTCAACTGCTCAGGGTCGGTTGGCATGGAGAAGTAGGGTTTGGCTATGGCCCTGGTAGGCCCAAACTACTCAGGAGGCCCAACAACCTGGTTTTGCCTATAAATACAGCATGTGGGTCTCCAGATGGAGGGATCTTCTTTCTGCTCTCTTACTTTCTCTTTTCTAAGGCTAAGGCCACTCTACTACTTTGTAACTATAGTCGGTTTTTATAGCAATAAAAAAGAAACTTCTAGAGTGGACGTAGGCCGGAGTTAGCCGAACCACTATAAAACTTGTTGTTCTTTACTGCTTTCATTTTAATTTTTATTATTCTTCACGTTTATATTCTGTACATACATTCTATCTGTGATTTGGTGCTTTCATCTGGACCTAGGTGTTAGTGAACAATTTTGGCGCTAACATTTTGGTGCTTTCACCGAGAACGCAAGCACTCGGGAATTTTGGAGTTAGGAACTTGGATCCTAGACAGCAATGGCTAGACCACCAACAAGGAAGCAAGCAGTGGAAAGGAGCAATCAGGAACGAAGTCAAGCGGCCTCTTCTGGAACTGGAGAGGATCATGCATCCATCTACATAACTCGGGACGAGATGCAGGTGATGATGAATTCTATGCAGGAGCAGATGATGAAACGACAAGAGGAGATGATGCAGGCTCTTCTTAGGCAATTTGGACAACCAGGAACTACAGGTGCTTAAGTTCATGGAACTGGACCAGAGGAACTCAACCAGCGGACAGATGGAATGATTCAGCAGGGGGCAGCTCACAATCAACAAACAGCTAACAATCTAGATGGACCTAGACTCGGTGGCACACCACCAGGTAATGCTGGACCAGTTCATGGAGGGATACCGGATGACGCTACGCGGCCTGACGTCGAAAGGAATACAGGAGTACGTGATGAGGAATATGTGCCAGAATTTCCTCGGGGACTTGGGGAGCAGTCTGGAAACATGGATAGGGGGCAACCCTTGGTTGGAAACACTGGATTAGCTGACATTATCAGGCGGACTATTCGCGGAGGTCTGACAAACAGGGATTCAGAGGGAGTTAACAAAAGTCTGTTTACCCAGAACATTAGGACAGCTAGGAATCCGCCCGATTTCAAACTACCCACTCTGGAAGTATACAACAGGAAGGCGGATCCCACCGACCACTTGATGAGGTACACTAGGCATATGGAAGTGCTGGGGGCAACGGAGGAGGTTATGGCCCGATGTTTCCCCCTGTACTTGACTGATATTGCTGCTATGTGGTTCAGACAGCTGGAGGATGGATCCATTGGAACATGGACGGAACTGGCGGCCAAGTTCTTAAGTCAGTTTCGAGTTCACATAAAAAGGCCAAAGAACGTGATGACACTAACGTCGGTCAAACAGGGGGCGGATGAATCGCTCAGGACATTCTTAACTCGATTTAATGCAGCAGTTGCTTCAGTGGATCGGCCGGATCCATCAATGGTTATGATGGCTGCGATATCAGGAGTCAAAGATAATTCGGATTTCAAAGTATCGTTGATACGGGACCCACCGTTGGATCTTGGGGAATTCTTTCATGAAGTTGAGAGATTTCTTCGACAAGAGGATGCATGTTTGGACATGAGGTCAAAGGAAGTAAACATGATTAAGGATGGAGGACTACCCGGCAAAAGCTCGGGTGGGGGCAAGGATAAATGGAAAAGGAAGCGCGGGGGAGAACCAAAGTTCTTCACTTACACAGGATTGAATGCAACGTTGGAGCGGATATTCTTGGATACTCGAGATCGCCTTCCGTATCGAAGGCCGGCGAGGAGGGAGCCCTCAGAACGAGAAAGGGCGTCAGGAAGGCACTGTCTTTTTCATGATCTGGACGGGCATGATACTAACAACTGCCGGCATTTGAAGGACATAATCGAGGAGCATATAAGGAATGGTCAGTTGCGACAATATGTCGGAACTCGGAATGAGGCGGTGAAACAGAAGCAGCCACCGCCTACCTTGAACGACGAGGGCATGAGGCCCAGGAATGGTGGTCGATTGGTCATCAACTAATCTTGATGGTTTGGAATAAGTAACAAACTTTAGGAAAATGGTTAAATCACTTACTCATGTACGGGGTCGGAGATAACCCTCAAGCATGCTCTGAGATGATGGCTTACCGAGACGCCCTGGTTTGTGAAATCTTTTTTTTCCTTTGACTTGGACATTTGCTTTTTCTGGTTTGGTTTTGGAGTTTTGTTTGAACTCCCTGTTTTGCTCGTTTTCTGGTTCGGATTCGGGTTTGGATGTTTGTTTTTTGGTTTGGATTTTTGATATGGATTACTGGTTTTCTGGTTGAATTTGGATTTCGGTTTGGATTTTGGTTTGGATCTTGGCTGAAAGGTCATCGAGCATGGACTATGCTCGGTAAGGGTCCGGAGAGACCGGGAATCGGCCTAGGACTTAGGCCCCATACTATCTCCTATGCAGGTCGTTGAGTATGGACTATGCTCGGCAAGGGTCCGGAGCGACCAGGATTCGGCTTAGGGCTTAAGCCATGGCATTATTTGACGTTCAGGGACACTGAACCAGGAACACCATGGAATTACTTAACATAGGTCGTCAAGTGTGGATTGCACTTGGCAAGAACTCGGAGAGGTTACAGATTTGGATATTGGCTATAAACAGCTACGGATTTGGACATCGACCCGGAGAGGTCATGGACGTGGTTATTGGTCGTTGGATATGGATGGATTGGAACTCGGTTGTCGAGTTCAGATGGATATGGATTTGGCTAAGGATTTGGTTACTGGATTCGGAATTGGATATCGACTCAGAGTAGTCGTAGATTCGGGTAAGGATACGGCGATGGCACTTGGATAAAATGGATTGGATTATGAATCGAAAAGTATGGATGTGGATAACATACATACTTCGGATATCGGATGTGAGGCTATTCAAAACACACCTTCTGATAGCAAGGCATGTTTTGGGGGGCAGGTTGTTAACCTGCCTTTTGGCAAGGCCATGGAGAGGCGGATTCAACTTAACCAACTTCGCGATTATCGAGGCTGAAATATGACGGGTTCGGTCTAAACGGATGATGTTCACTTGGATAGATGCTCGATCAGGATAGGTCATTCGGTCGGAATGAAATGGTTTGAAGTGTTTGGGGTTCAACCTTGTGGCTCGGCCGTTCGGCATGACATGGTCCGGTCGAGGTATTGAAGTTTAGGAAGGTCGTTTAGTTGCGGCTCGGCATTACCGCTCGGCATCGCACCTCGCTCGGCATCGCGCCCCGCTCGGCATCATACCTCGCTCGGCATTGGACGCCGCTCGGCATCACACCCCGCTTGGCATCGCACCTCGCTCGGCATCGCGCCCCGCTCGATATCATACCTCGCTCGGCATTGGACGTCGCTCGGCATCGCACCTCGATCGGCATCGTACCTCGCTCGGCATCGTACCTTGCTCGACATTGGACGTCGCTCGGCATTGAACATCGCTCGGCATTGACCGTCGCTCGGCATTGAACATCGCTCGGCATTGACCGTCGCTCGGCATTGAACGTCGCTCGGCATCGTGATGAGGTAAGGATGGCTCGTCATTGTGACTCGGCAAAGTGGATCGGCATTGGCTATATGGTGACATGGGTCGGCATCAATACATGGTTCGGCACTAGCTTTGCTCCGAGTTCTGGACTAGTCTGTTTCGAGTTTCAGATAGGCTCACTTCGAGTCAATACCCGGGTAACTTCCGTTCGGCATGTCAACTGCTCAGGGTCGGTCGACATGGAGAAGTAGGGTTCGGCTATGGCCCTGGTGGGCCCAAACTACCCAGGAGGCCCAACAACCTGGTTTTGCCTATAAATACAGCATGTGGGTCTCCAGATGGGGGATCTTCTTTTTGCTCTCTTACCTTCTGTTTTCTAAGGCTAAGGCCACTCTACTACTTTGTAACTGTAGTCGGTTTTTACAGCAATAAAAAAGAAACTTCTGGAGTGGACATAGGCCGGAGTTAGCCGAACCACTATAAAACTTGTTGTTCTTTACTGCTTTCATTTTAATTTTTATTATTCGTCACGTTTATATTCTCTACATACATTCTATCTGTGATTTGGTGCTTTCATCTGGACCTGGGTGTTAGTGACCAATTTTGGCGCTAACACCATGGCTACCAAGAACCAAGTTGCGGGTCCTTAGCAGTAGAAAAAGGTTGAATTTTTACCAAGAGGGGAAAGAAAGAATGCTGCTCCAGTCCCAGATGGAAAAATCGTAGGGCATTAGGAGATATTGGCAATGTATTGGAAACAAAGCCACATAATAAGATTACTACGCCTATTACAAGAAGTTTTGGTGCTCAACTCCTTGCTAATGCTCAAGCTGCAGCTGTTCCTAATAAGAAACCTGGAAATGTAAATGGCGAAAGAGAAGAAAGAAAAGCTTGCACCAAAGAAGATAGAGGGAATGCATTAGTCAATACAAAGCCTGCTATTTGCATCAAAGAAGATAAAGGGAAGGAGATAGCTAATCCTAAGCCTACTGTTTGCATCAAAGAAGATAAAGGAAAGGAGGCAGTCAATCCTAAGCCTACTGTTTGCATCAAAGAAGATAAAGGGAAGGTGGTAGTCAATCCAAAACCTACTGCTGTGATTGAGATTTGAGAGAGAACATAAATAATATATGTACTATTTGGTGGTGTTATGTTTTGTTTAAAGAACCTGGTTTTGATGACGATGTTGTGGTTTCTTCAAAAAAAATCTATTTATTTACTTAGTCTGACTGTCAAAACAATAGAAATAGAACTATGATACCAGCATGGGAAATTGCTTTTATAACATACCAGAGTATTGACATGCAAAATTTGCATGAATATATCTACCATTTGCTTTAACATATCAGCTAGAATAAACAATAAATATAATGAATAATGAACAAATAGTAAGTAAAGTTAAAACCTTCCAATTTCAGTACCCATGTAGATAGTCATGCCCTTAAGCTGCCCTAAAATGCTGCTCAAATCACCATGCCCAACATCTTGTTTTGCCATCTCAATCTACAATAATGATAACACAACATAATTTCAAAACTAACATATGCAAATGTTTTTGTGCCATTTAAAAGTTATAAAATGTTAATAACATAATAAATACCTTACCTTTATCCATTGCAAAAGTAGTTTCTTTGTACTGTCTACTTTTGCTTCTGACTTGATAATCCTAGTTTCTCCCTCTGTTCCATACTTTTGCCTTATATCTCTATGCATCAGCACTGTTTTGCCATGGTCGCACTCAAATATTGCTTAGAAACTGTAGCCAAGCCGACAAGCTTCAGCTAACATGTTATGATCTCTCTGTCGATGGCTTCAGACCCCTGGTTTTTTAAGCTTTAACTAATAGAGAATTGGCCTAAATCTCTCAGCTCCACGGATTCAAACCTCTGCTTCACCATGTTTATGTCGTATTCCCAGTTTTCTGCCTCAATACGCTATGCCAGACCCACATCTTCTGTCTCATTGACATGAAGCCAATTTTTTGTTCTTTTCAGTCATCTTTTCACTCCTGTTTTTGTCATCTCTAGTCATTCATGATCAATACTGCAGCTTCTGCAAGGATCCACTGTTCCCAACTTTGACGATTACCAATAATGCAAAATGGACTATGGATTTATTGGGATTTGTTAGTTCAGCTAAACCTGTATAAATGAATTTTCTTTTGATAACTTAAATTTATGTAATAATATAGTATAACATATATTAAATGAAAAGAAAAAACCTGGAGCTCAGTGGTAACAGGATATTTATTCTTCTCAACATAATCCTTATCAATGAAAGCCATCATAGGTTTACCACACTCTGGTCCCATTACCATCCTGATGCTGCCATACTTCCCCTAACCAAAACAGTAAATGCAAATGTGGGCTAGTATAATTTAATATCATTAAACATCATTGATTTTGTGATTATGAAATAGCCATTGATCAAGTGATTGATGTAAACAAATGGGGTATAAATGCAGATGGATGTTTATGTGCTTCAGTTGAATTGTGGACATGTATTACAAGGTCAGCCCTACTTGTTCTAACCTTTTGCTATCTTCCAAGTTTATCTTCCTTGATTTCAATATTAGTTGATTATACTGTAATATCAGTAATACACTTATTACAAACTTCAGGTTAGATGCTGCAAGTCAAATGTTGTCAAATCCACGAGTTTGGATCCTCTAAGAAAATTATTACTTCTGTCTGGATTGCAGTTTAGTATGTTTGCTTCATGTCTGGGTTTGGGCTATCTAATTTGAAACTACGTTTTCTCCAGTTTTGAATCAATTTAGATATGGTAGTGTGTCCATTAAACACATAAGGTTCATTTAATACATATCAAGATAAGACATTATTATTACATAAAAAGATATTTTGTTTAAGGGGGGATTAATTTAAAGGACAAAAATTTGTATATTTTTAGCTTCAAGGACACGACCTCAATATTTTAACCACAAGGACAAACATTCTCCTAAAAATTATTCATAAGGACAAACATTCTTCCAAAACTGCTACCGAACTAAAAACTGATACCTAAAAACTTCTACCGATAACTACAAACTGATACCTAAAAACTGTAAAAACTGATACCTAAAGAAATTTTCCTTCAGGCTAAAATACTGAAGGTCTGTCCTTGAGGCTAAAATGCTGAGAAATTTTGTCCTTGACAATAATTTCCTGTTTGTTTAAATACAAGTATGCTCTTTTATTAAAATTTGTTCTTTGTATTTGATAGGGGTAAAAAAATAAGTTTCATTATGTTTTCCATATGTTTCCAATTATCCAAACTATTCCTGTGCATTATTTCTGTAAAAAAAATTGAAGTTATTATGTACTACGTCCTATTATTCTTATCTGAACTTGAAGCCTTTTATATATTATAAATGTAGCCTTCCAGATAATAAATAAAATTTGGATTATAAAATATAACAAATAATAAAATCACATCAATATAAAAAATTGATAACGTGATCAAAAATTTGAATCAAAATCCCTCAAATCAAGTACAACAAAAATCATATCGAACGTTTCACAATGTTTAAAATATCAGGTAGAGAAGATCACCAAAACTACATAAATGTATCTTACTTTGAACACCTAATATTTTGTGTTCTTTATTTGTATAAACTACATAATTTTCATAATAATGTTTGTCTTTAAATCTCAAAGTTTGCTAATTTTTTGTAGATATAATGTTCTTATCATATAGGTCAATTTCACAAATTTTTAGTTAATTTCAGAAATGCTAACTCCTTTAAAACTATATTTTAAACAGTAAGTATATTTTCTTAGATCTCTTCTTCTTTTTACTTTTATTTTTTGAACATAATAGTGTTTTGTTTATATGTTATGAAACGATCTTGACTTGGCCTTCGAAAATCGGCACCCGTACTTCACTTGTACTCGAATGCCGTAGATTCAAGCGTCGAATCTGGCTCGCCGGAGCTTATAACACATTAAGTATAACAACACAGCGGAAGAAAGAAATGGATGATATCATATACAACTCCAATGAATACAATATCCAAAATGATATCTATATGATACAAGAATATCAGAGACAAATAATGTTACAGTGGAAACAACAGAAGTGATAACTCCAAACGATCTTTAAAAGAGAATGAGTCTAACAACTCCAACATCAAGCTCGAACCATCATCACATTTCACAAAGATAAGCAAGGTCAGTCGTCAGTGAACTCCAAAAACTGAACTAGCTCCCGATAATCTACTAAACCTGACTATCTGAAAAAAACCAACTCTAGACTGCCCGTGTGGGAAAATTGTGGGCACCCAGAGTTTAGAAAGGGAACAATAAACTCCGGGTCAGTAATGGGACTGGTATGAGTAAACAAAAATAGTTGTTTAAAATAATAACAGTTCATAAGAGAAATCCGATATGCTTTTTGGAAAATGAAACTACAATAAGGCCTCCCGGCACACACACAATGCAATCGCACACATGGGGGAGATTTCTCCTTATGATGGTCAAACATGCTTACTACGCAAAATCATTTGATATTATTATTAGTGCATAGTGGAAAACATTTCAAAAATATAATATTAATCTTAGCTAGCGTAGGTACCATTATACTATGCCTACTATAGCTACCATGTTAAATGGCAGGTTTTACAACTAAAACCGTACAGGGTTCGTATTGTTTGATTGGATTTTCCAACAAATGGTCAGGCTAAGGAACTTCCTATGCCACATGGGAACGCCTCTGGAGGGACGCCCCGAGAACCTACCCGGCTCTCTGCCAACACAAGGCCGGTTACCCCCTTCCTGGGAAGTAAACCTAAGATATGCCACCCCTGGTCGTTTGCGACCTTTATCCGAGGGCCCTCGATCACAAAGCAACAATCACACAGTAAATGAGATTGGAGCAACCACACAGGTAAAATATCTGGGCTCCATACCATGATACCACCTTTTTCCAGAAGGAATGGACATACCCTAGGGGAGCTACCCCTGAAACCTTACCGCATCTTTCATGTTTCGACCATTTCCGGGGTGTGAGACTCGATGAGGTCTCATCCACAAAGCTATGCTTTTCACAAAAGCCATGCTTTGATCACACATGATCAACAAATGATCATCAACACACAGCAGCACTTAACATGCCACACTACCAAATTGGGAGTATATCTGTTATCCCGCTTTTTGGTCAAAGCCGGAATATCAAACAAATCGACAGAAAAGGATGGATATCAGGATTGGGAGTCGATTGGAAACAAGGCTACGATGGATGTTGTCAAAATTTGACCGGGCTCCAATCAGGACGGAATCGATTGGAGATGATGATGAGGACTAGGAGAGGCTACATTTCAAATTTCAGGTTAGTCGGAGTTCGTATGCTCAAAATATGGATGGGTCAAATTATGTGAAAATAGGTTTGTTGGTTCGAATCGATGGAACTTCGTATCGATAGATGTTGGTTCGAATCGATAGAACTTCGTATCGATAAGATGGTGAAGGATGACAGCATGTTCGTATCGATCAGGTAGGAAAGCTAGGTGGATTTCGACTCGATGGTGACACGCCCAGATTGGTAGGAGAGCACGCAGAGGTTTGTTCGAATCGATACGTTTCGTATCGATCAAGATGGATTCAGGCTACAGGCCTCGTATCTAAATAGTTCGTATCGGAAGGGAGGCGAGGAGTAACGATGCAGTTCGTATCGATCTATGCTAAAATCGATACGAAGGACTCGCATACGGATCGATTCGAAGAAGACCAAAGACATACGAGAAGGATACGTTGGGAGACGGCTTCGTGGATACGAAGTCGTGGATACAAAGTTGTGGATACGAATGAAACAGATTTTATGGATGTGAAGCAATGGATGCGAAGCAATGGATTCGAAGCACGCTATGGCTATAGATGGATGTGGACTGGACACGAGGTATGGATGGGAGCGCATATCCAGGAAGGAAGCGTTCAACATGGCGAGGAAGGAGGATTGACCCAGGAAACACGCACCACGTCATCACTTGGGCACGCGACACCATCGATTCGACCTAATCGATTCGAAGGAAGATCGATTCGAAGGGAGCTTATCAACCGGAAACATGATCTCGAATCGATCATATCTTGAGATTTACAAGTCCAAATGCTATGAAATTTTCACAGTAGCTTGAGCACATGTTGAAGAATGTTCACGCCAAATTTCAGCTCGATTGGACAATTTCTTGATCGATTCGAACCAAGGTTTCAAATCTCGGATTTTGGCCAATATCTCGGGCAAATATCTCGGCTGTCTCGGGCGATATTTAAAAGACTTATAACTAACCAAGCTACCAAATCTCGGATTTTGGCTAATATCTCGGATTTTCATCTCGGCTGATCTCGGGGAGATTTAAAACCTTGATTCGAACATAGCTTCGAATCGATCCCAAAGTGGACCCGGATTTCCAAAAAGCGGGCATGTGGGCCCCCTCACGTGCCAGAACTGGTCTTCCCTCATTTTAGGCGAAATATCAGCCTCCTACACCTATAAATAGACCCCCAGGTCATTCAGAAAAGGGGTCGGACAATTTTGAGAGCTAAAGAGCGCCCGGACTCTACCAGACTTACTCCAGATCACCATTGCTGCCTTAGATTCAGATTATAATCATAAAATCAGTTGTACTATGCGTTAGGAAATTGTAATCTTGAAGCATCGATCAATAAAAGATAAAAACTTTGGAGTGGACGTAGGCCGGAGATAGCCGAACCACTATAAATCTCATGTTTTTGTTCATTATTTCTGGATTACTGTTTGTTGCTTGTTTAGATCTGAGATTTGTGTTTGAATATTGCTGATTTGTATTCATACACTGGTGCTTTCACAACATTCGGGGTTTGTGACCATTTTTGGCGCAAACACTTTGGTGCTTTTACTGAGAAGGACTAGCACCCGCTACATCGGATTGAAGTTTAGATTTGAAAGTTTGAAGGATTCAGATTGACTCGGCAATGACTCGACAAACAAGACAAAGAGCTGAGAGAAGCCAACAGGGAGGAAGTCAAGAGGCATCCTCCGGAGCTGGAGAAGGACAAGCTTCGATTTACATTACGAGAGACGAAATGGAAGCTATGGCAAATTCATTGCATGAGAGGTTGCTGAAGAGTCAACAGGATATGATGCAGACTTTCTTCGAGCAGATGAGAGCTGCAGGAACACAGAACCTTGGACCAACTACAGCGACTGCAAATGTGGAACAAGGAACTAGGGTTGTGGAACCCATTAGAGGACAGAATACAGAACCGGAAGGCAATCAACAAGGGCTTGGGGGCAGGCCCACAGGATCCAACGCAGAAGGACCTTTGGAAGGAGTTCAGCAGGCTAGAGCCAACGTTGCGGCTAATGAGCCACATGAAGAATATGTGCCGGAGTTCCCTCGGGAGCATGGGGGGCAACACCTAAAAGACAATGCTGGATTAATGGAAATCATTAAGAAGACTATGTGTGGAGGTTCGACCAATAGAGACTTGGAAGGAGTGAACAGGAGTCCGTTCGCTCGGGAAATCAGGATGGCTCAGAATCCACCTAAGTTCAAGTTACCTAGCGTGGAAGTATATAATGGAAAGGCTAACCCGACTGATCACTTGATGAGATACACTAGACACATGGAAGTGCTGGGGGCATCGGAGGAAGTGATGGCCAGATGTTTCCCTTTATACTTGACAGACCTAGCGGCAATGTGGTTTAGGCAGCTGGAAGAAGGATCTATCAGGACTTGGAGGGAACTGGTGGATAGGTTTTTGGGACAGTTTCGGGTTCATATCAAAAGACCTAAGAACGTGATGACGTTAACATCGGTAAAGCAAAGAACGGATGAATCGCTTAGAGCATTTCTGACTCGGTTCAACGCGGCGGTAGCTTCGGTGGATCGGCCAGATCCATCGATGGTTTTGATGGCGGCGGTGTCGGGAGTCAGAGAGGATTCAGATTTTAAGGTATCTTTAATACGAGACCCACCACTGGATCTCGGGGAATTCTTTCACGAAGCTGAAAGGTTCCTTCGGCAAGAAGACGCATGTATGGATTTAGAGCTAAAAGAGGTGAATGTGACCGGGGGTGGAGGACCATCCGACGGAAGCTCGGATAAAGATAAAGGAAAAAGGAAGCTGGACGAAAATTCTGAAAAAGCTAGGAAGCGATGGAAAGATCCAAAGTTCTCCACATACACAGAATTGAATGAGACGCTGGAGCGGATTTACTTGGAAACTCGGAATCGCCTTCCTTACCGAAGGCCGGCTAGAAGAGAGCCATCTGAACGGGAAAGGGCATCAGGAAGGCACTGTGTCTTCCACGATCTGGACGGGCATGATACCAACAGCTGCAGGCATTTGAAGGACATAATTGAGGAGCATGTGAGGAATGGACAGTTGAGGCAGTATGTTGGGGTGCGGAATGCAGCGGTGGAGCAGGAGCAACCACCGCCTACCTCGAGCCATGATGGAGCGAGGCCCAGGAATGATGGTCGATTGGTCATCCATTGACCAGGATAATATGAAATAAGTAACAAACCATTGGTGAGCAACTGAGTCATTTACACATGTATGGGGACAGAGATAGCCCCTAGGCATGCTCTGAATGATGATAAACCGCAAAGCCATGGTTTGTGAAATCTGTTTTTTTGTTTTTGATTGGACACTTGGTTTTCTGATTTGGTTTTTGGAGTTTGGATTGAACTCTTGATTTTGCTTATTTTTCTGGTTTCGGCATTCATTCGGATGATTGTTCTCCGTTTTGGATGATGATTTCGATTTTTGATCTGGATTTCTGATTTTCGGATTTGATTTGGATTTTGGATTGGATTTTGATTGGATTCTTTTTAGTTTTTGATAAACGGTCGTCGAGTATGGACTATGCTCGGCAAGGGTCCGGAGAGACCAGGGTTCGGCCTAGGATTTAGGCCCTATATTATCGGTTATCATTTCAGGTCGTTGAGTATGGACTATGCTCAACAAGGGTCCGGAGCGACCAGGATTCGGCTTAGGACTTAAGCCATGGCATTACTTACGTCCAGGGACACTGGACCACGGTCGTCAGGTGTGGATTGCGCTTGGCAAGAACCCGGAGAGGTTAGTTCAACGTCCAGGGACACTGGACCACGATCGTCAGGTGTAGATTGCGCTCGGCAAAAGCCCGGAGAGGTTACGGATTTGGATATCGACCCGGAGAGGTCTTGGATTCGGTTGTTGGATAAGGACGGACTAATAACTCAGCCTTCGAGTTTGGATGGGCACGGAATTGGCTATGGACTTTGGACATTGGATTTGGAAACTATTCAAAACACGCCTTCTTACCACAAGGCATGTTTTGGGGGGCAAATGTTATCCCGCTTTTTGGTCAAAGCCGGAATATCAAACAAATCGACAAAAAAGGATGGATATCAGGATTGGGAGTCGATTGGAAACAAGGCTGCGATGGATGTCGTCAAAATTTAACCGGGCTCCAATCAGGACGGAATCGATTGGAAATGATGATGAGGACTAGGAGAGGCTACATTTCAAATTTCAAGTTAATCGGAGTTCGTATGCTCAAAATATGGATGGGTCAAATTATGTGAAAATAGGTTTGTCGGTTCGAATCGATGGAACTTCGTATCGATAGATGTTGGTTCGAATCGATGGAACTTCGTATCGATAAGATGGTGAAGGATGACAGCATGTTCGTATCGATCAGGTAGGAAAGCTAGGTGGATTTCGACTCGATGGTGACATGCCCAGATTGGTAGGAGAGCACGCAGAGGTTTGTTCGAATCGATACGTTTCGTATCGATCAAGATGGATTCAGGCTACAGGCCTCGTATCTAAATAGTTCGTATCGGAAGGGAGGCGAGGAGTAACGATGCAGTTCGTATCGATCTATGCTAAAATCGATACGAAGGACTCGCATACGGATCGATTCGAAGAAGACCAAAGACATACGAGAAGGATACGTTGGGAGACGGCTTCGTGGATATGAAGTCGTGGATAAAAAGTTGTGGATACGAACGAAACAGATTTTATGGATGCGAAGCAATGGATTCGAAGCACGTTATGGCTATAGATGGATGTGGACTGGACACGAGGTATGGATGCGAGCGCATATCCAGGAAGGAAGCGTTCAACATGGCGAGGAAGGAGGATTGACCGAGGAAACACGCACCACGTCATCACTTGGGCACGCGACACCATCGATTCGACCTAATCGATTCGAAGGAAGATCGATTCGAAGGGAGCTTATCAACCGGAAACATGATCTCGAATCGATCATATCTTGAGATTTACAAGTCCAAATTCTATGAAATTTTCACAGTAGCTTGAGCACATGTTGAAGAATGTTCACGCCAAATTTCAGCTCGATTGGACAATTTCTTGATCGATTCGAACATAGCTTCGAATCGATCCCAAAGTGGGCCCGGATTTCCAGAAAGCGGGCATGTGGGCCCCCTCACGTGCCAGAACTGGTCTTCCCTCATTTTAGGTGAAATATCAGCCTCCTACACCTATAAATAGACCCCCAGGTCATTCAGAAAAGGGGTCGGACAATTTTGAGAGCTAAAGAGCGCCCGGACTCTGCCAGACTTACTCCAGATCACCATTGCTGCCTTAGATTCAGATTATAATCATAAAATCAGTTGTACTACGCGTTAGGAAATTGTAATCTTGAAGCATCGATCAATAAAAGATAAAAACTTTGGAGTGGACGTAGGCCGGAGATAGCCGAACCACTATAAATCTCGTGTTTTTGTTCATTATTTCTGGATTGCTGTTTGTTGCTTGTTTAGATCTGAGATTTGTGTTTGAATATTGCTGATTTGTATTCATACACTGGTGCTTTCACAACATTCGGGGTTTGTGACCATTTTTGGCGCAAACAATATCACTGATAACCTTCAACTACATAACCTCTGAGCTCGTACGTCTCAGAGAAGGGTGTTAAGCTAAGAGAATAAATTCTCTACCACCAAACAGAAATGTATTTGAAAGAAATCTGTTTTATATCTCAAAGTGTAGTTTCAGACATACGACCATACAAATCTGTTCCGGGCTCGAACAGAATCGAAGGCACTTCCAAAGAAGCCCTTGCAATTCGGGTATTCACAATCCCGATCGGACTCCCCATCACATATGGAGTCTCTATACCGTAGCTACTCAGTGCAGAGACAATCGATAGGTTATCCTATCATTCTCGCAAACACCCAGTCTTCAACACCTGTCTTCAAATGCTATCCATTTACGTCGTATCACTATTCGGAATGGGTTATATGACACAAAGTCCTTTCCCGGCTAAACCGAATAGTGAGCGTAATATTTTAAAACATATGGATATTGGGATTTCAGTTAAGTCACAACTTATTACCCAAAACCTTTATTTAAATGGTTTAAACAAATTACCATTTTAATCTTTTACACAAAAAGATTCATCTCACAAAGTTCACCCAGTTTCACAAAGATCTATTCATAAATTTTCAAATCGATTTCCATTTCAATTGGATTAACTCATTAAATCTTTAAATCAAAGATTTAACTCATAGCTTTCAAAATGATTCATTCATAACGTGGAAAACCATTTTCCATTTCAAATCTTTTATATATAAAAGATACACCATTTAAAATCCTCTTCAATTTCAAAACAAGGTTCAACCATTTTAAATTTCAAAACTTTATGAAATTATCCAAAATAACTTTATCCTCGAAACTCCTTTTCCAAAGCTTTTCACATTTAACCCGATTCCATGTCCAAACCATTTGAATTCAAATTTAATTTAAAATCATTTCAAAAATCTGTGACTTAATCGATTTCCTCATGAAATCCATATTTGTGTGTGTATGGTGTAGTCCAGGGGTTTCGCACACAATAGTGCAACATCATTCAATCATGACAGATTCAAACACAGAAATATAGTTGATAAGCGGTATAAACTATAATGCTTATCGTTCATTCACAGATTCACAGGTAATATACAAATGTATCACAAATAAATGAATAAATTATACACAGCTCAATCCACAGAACAAAATATCATAGATCGGATAGGACAATCAATTCAAGGCATCTCGTACAATACAATCGTTCATAAGTAAAGTCAAGCATTCAATAATCATTTATAAGCAGGATTAATTAATTATTATTCCTAATTAATTCAATTTATTTCCAATTAAACTAATTACTTATGAATTAATTATCTAATCCTGATTTATTAATTACAAATCACTTGATATAAATTAATTTATCAAACACCTTAATTAATTATTCTTAATTAATCACATTAATTAAATTAACCTCTAAACCAATTACATAATTAATTAACCCCTTAATTAATTATTTTAAGAAATTAAACCTTTTAATTACTTACCATTAAGCAATCATCTCATAACAATTAATCATTAATTACCAATTAATCTTTATCATTAAATTAATTTACTTTAATTAATCTTAATAAATCTCATTTATTAATTAATCCTTAATCAATCTCCATTTGATTAATTATCCTTAATTAATCATAATAAGTAATTATCCCTAATTACTTAATTAATCAATTATTAATTCGTAATTAATTTCTTAAATAGTTAATCCTTAATCATGAATTAACTTTAAGATAAACTCATTCTTATAAATGATTTCATTTAGCACTCACAAATACGTTAGAAAACATTTCTTTCAAATTTACTGCTAATTATAAATTAATTAACTTTAATTATCTAATTAACAATTCTTAATTACAAATAAATTAGACACTTAATTTTTTAATTAACCAATCTTTAATTACAAATTGATTAATCCTTAATCACTTAGTTAATTACAATTATAAATTTAGTTAATATTCTTAATTAACTTACTATATAAATTAATTAAATAAAAATTATTTACCTTACCTTTAAAAATCTTCCTTACTAACTTTAAACAAACTAGTTACTAGCTCAAAAAGTTTAAATGTTATCTTAATTTGACCAAGATGAATTAACTTAAATTTTTATTAGGCTTAACGTTTTGAAAACAAAACCCGAGAAAAATGCTTGTTTACTCGAGTTAAACCCCGAGTTTTCCCCTCCATTTACCCGAGTTGATTCTCCTTCTCACGTGTTTAGTTTAAGTTTTAAACTTGATAAACTTTTGTTTTCAGGCTCGAGAATCTCGCGTTCCAACCCGAGACGATCCATCACTTTCTTGAGTATCAACTCGAGTCGCTCACCTTCAACTTCCTGACACCATCATAAGGTCGTGCACGTGCACAGTGCCTCGGCGAACCTCCGGCAAACTGCGCTCCCTCCAGCAAGTCACACAACGACGCGACACTCGGCTACAACGATCAACTCGACGTGAAAATCTCCAGATCGAGATTTCGCCATTCGCTCGAAATCCTGGACTAAAACTCCGACCCAAAATCGCCTCGTCTTCGCATCTCCGACCACCAGAAAATCTGCAACTTCGGCCATGACCTCGTCCATGACCAATCTTCCATCACTCAAAACCCCACTGCACTCGATCAATTTTAGAAACCGTGGTGACCAAACCATTAAACTTAGTTAAAACTAGGGTTCCAGAAAAGATTCAACCGCCGCTACCTCCTTACTGAATTGCATCACCAACAGCTATTTTTCCCATGATCACTGATCACTCCTCCATCATCACCCAAGATCCCGACCTTTAAAAATGCAGAGATCACCCAAAAATCCCAAATTTCCCTTTTTAGTTCATCTCAGAACTGCACCCTTAATCCCAAACTAAAAATCTTGATTTTAGTTTTAAAATTCATGTTTTTAAATGTTGTTTCAGATCCTAACCCTGAAATAATAAATTATGATATTTAAATTTCACTTACTTTAAAACTTGATCAATTAATTTTGTTTCCAGTGATAATCTAAAGTTATTTTAACTTAAGTAAAATTCTAAACTAAAGTTTGTGATTAAACAAACAAGTTTCACTTGAATCTTAAATTTAAACAGAGTTAAGATCAAAAGGTTTTGAATTTAAATCAAAACTTGAAAAACTGAAAGCTATAAACATAGAGTACTCTGTAAAACAACATGCATACTATACATCCAGGAAAAAAACATTGTAAATACACAAACATACTTATGAATATACTCAATACAATATTTAACATAGAGATTAACATGCAACCATTTATTCTTACTTATTATTTAAATAAAAATGTGATGTTACTCACAGTGATTTCCAGAAGAAAGAACAGAGTTCTTCTTCAATTTTGACACAGGCTTGAGATTGCAAGCTGAAATTCTTCACTTGATCCTCTGGTTTGAATTGAGTTTGTATTGTTGTTTTAAGTTGTATTTTGTTTAAATTTGAATGATATTTACTTCAAATTTTTCTCAGTTTTGATGGACGAAACTGAGATGAGAAAGTTGATATATATGAATTGAGTTTACAGGTGATATTATTTTGTTGTACAAGAGGTCAGAGATTTTTCTTTTGCTTTGGTGGCTGAGATAATTATTTCTGGTGGCTTGCATTAAATTGCCATGTACAAACTTATCCAATTTGATTTTGTACATAGATATTTATACTAGTATCTTCTTTTGCAAGCCAAAGATATTTATATTTTTCTTCCTCTGTTCATACTTATTTTTATATGTTCACTTGTTTCATACTATCATTCACATCCAATTTGATTGTTTACATACTTGAATATATTTTATTTTCTTTAGTCTTATTATTTTATAATATAAATGAATTTCTGGAGTTAATATGTTGTTATAATTTATCTAATGTGTTACTTTATATTTTACATAGTTTATTAACATGTTGTTTGAATTTATTTATGTATTTATTTTATTTTTATAATTTATCTTATATATTAATTTCTAACTTATATATTTATTATACTTATGTAAATTTCATAGTTTCTAGTGTTGAGATATATATATATATATATATATATATTTATTATTTTGTAAGTATATTTTTGTTTGTATTTTATTTTACTTCATATATTTATTCCTATTTTAACTTAAAATTTAAACTCAAACCAATATATATATAAATTCAAATCCACTCATATATGCACATATACATATATATTCACATATATATATACACAAGATTTAAATTCAAATGATTTAACACATTTTTTATTTGAATTTGGAGAAACTCAAATCGATTTTACCAATTAATTTCACAATTTTTATTCAAAAATTAAATTAATTATCAATTTAAACTTAGTAAAAAATCCGGGATTGTTACATGTTATGTATCATCTACAGAAAGTTTTGAATTATTCAAAATTTTAATCCTCTTATAATCACAAACTTAAAAAGGTCTGATTTTTTTTTGAAAAAGGTACTTTATTAAACAAAATATAAACATATACTTTCATCATATGCCTCGTTAAAACCAGGCAACCCCTCTATCCTAAATGGGTACCTTGCAAGGACAAAGAGTACATATCATGTCCGTACATTAACCATACAACATGCAAAGCAAAACCTGATTCCAAGTTTTCAAACGGATGGAGGAGTAAACAAATCGGAACACACTCAAAACCATCTGCACGAGCAACTAGGATCAGTAAACAAAATAAACAAAATCAATACAATACAAAACAGTCCACGTGTAGCAAGCATAACCAAAATAATAAAATATTAAAATATGACAGCAAGAAAAGGTGGCATCATTTCATCTTCTGGAGAGAGAGAGTTCCACTTTTAACATGAAGCCACAAACAAATCTCAGATCTAGAATTAGCCATGACGAATCGAAGAGGGCAATTCTCTTTGTCTTCAAATCAAATCAGAGTAATGGAAAACAACACCTTCGCATTCAGGTCATGAGCTACCGCACAGTCATGGAGGGCGATGGTTATAAAACTGATCTCTAGAGATTCCAAAATCGGAGTAGATAAGTGCCAATTCTTTGCTTATTTTTGTAGCATCCAAATTATATTGTAGTAATTGTTTACAGTCTTCCATAATAAGCAAGTTTCGAACTTGAATTGGTAGTTCAATTCCTTTGAAAATTCGAGTATTCCTTTCACACCATATATGCCAAATCAATGTAGTAAAAGAAATATTAATGAGATGGTTGTGAAATCGATTACCTTTCTGGTTATGGCACATTACAGTTAGGATATGTTCAATATCAAAAACATTCCCGTAAGTAATTTTGAGTTTTGTCATAATATCATCAAGTAGTTGTCTTGAGTAACTGCAATTAAAGAATAAATGGTCCATGTCTTTAATATGATTAAATCAGAGCACACAAGATTGATTAACATCGGTATTCCACCTGCTGATTCGGTTTTTAGTGTTCAATTTGTTTAATCTAGTCAATAAAGCACAATTGACATCTTAGGTGCACATAATTTGCCCCAGATAATGTTAGTCCAGTTTAGTTATGTATTTTTGCACCTAATGTGATTCCAAGCTGAGTTCAGTGTGAATTGACCACTGTTTGTAGGAGTCCAGAACCAGTAATCTTTATGTTGGTGATTGTGAATTTTGATGGAATGCACTATGTTATGAACTTGCGTAGGAAGACCGTCCAAATATGACTTCCATTCATTACCTATTATCAGAGAGGATACTTTTCTGTTATGACTACCATACAAAGACATTGAATTCCACCCCACAATATCTACCAGAGAGTAACCATTAAGCCAAGGGTCGAACCAAACATCTGTATTTTCCCCAGTTCCAATTTTCCTATCAATTAACCTCCTACACCACTGCCTTGTTCTTAGAAGAGATTTCCAGGAATAGGAAGCACTATTATCCATTGCCACTGACCAAAATTTTTTATTCTTGCAGTACTTATTACTCATCCATTTAGCCCATAAAGAATTCCCCTAAATGTATTTCCATACCATTTTAATAGCAATTGCTTTAGCAATATCTTCTATTTTTCTTATACCAAGGCCACCCTCTTTAGTTGTTTTACAAACATCATCCCAGCACATTTTATGTGCTTTAGATTTCCATAAAAAATTAGCACAGATCGAATTAATTTTCTGAATAACAGCAGGGGGAATTGCGAGAATATCATCCAAAATTGAATCATTGGGTAGATAACAGTTCTTATAAGTTCAATTCTACCACTTATATTGAGCATTTTGTCGTTCCAATGATTAAATTTTTTGTTTATTTTGTTAATTAGGCATCCAAAATCTCTTGCTTTAAGTTTATTATTAGATAAAAGGATGCCTAAATACATAACTGGAAGTTGGCCAATTTTGATATGTAACATGTCAGTAATTTGTTGTTTGAGGGTTGCTCCTTTACTAAAATATAGAGTAGACTAATTTTCATTAAGATCAAGATCAGAACAGATTTTTAGTTTTTGAAAAATATTATGAATTTTCTCTGCATTTGTAGTAGTAGCTTTGGCCAAGATTAAAATATCATCTACGTACAATAGATGTGTGATCATGGGCTCAACTTTGTAAATGGGAGAAAAATTACCTTGTAGATATTCCACTTCAAGGCTAATAGTGAGAAATTCCATTGCAATAGAGAATAGATATGGCGAGAGAGGGTTACCTTGTCTTAATCCTCTCGTACTTTCGATAAACCCATAAGGAGAACCATCTGTTAACATTGAAAATGATGGAGTAGAAATACATTCATAAATAAGATTAGAAAAAATCAAGGGGAATCCCATTGAGATCAGCATATGATGAATAAACCGTCTATTGATTTTATCATAGGCTTTATGTAAATCAATTTTCAGACAAAAATTGTTGGAATTTTTCCTATTGAAACCTCTCACCATTTCATAAGCTAGTAAGGAATTTTCAGTGATTAATCTACCAGGGATGAAAGCATTCTGATTATATGAGATCAAATCAATCATATATACTTTCATTCGGTTGCATATGAGGTTAGCTAAGATTTTATACGTGATATTACAAAGAGAAATTGGCCTATAATCATTGATATAAACTGCTTCAGGCTTCTTTGGGATGAGGCAAATGAAAGAGTGGTTAATTTTTTTAATATTTTTTCCTGAATAAAGCATGCCATTCATGGAATTCCCAATATTAATTTTCAATTGCTCCCAGTGAACTTTATAAAATTTGGAATTGATACCATCTGGCCCTGGTGTGCTATTGTCATTGATCTGAAAAATTGCATTTTTAATTTCCTCTAGCTGAAATGGTTGACTTAAATTATTCCTAGCTTGATCTGAAAGGATTTTCTTTCAAATAATGTCTGGAAATTGATTTGTATCCTATGATGAATTAAATAAATCCGAGAAGTATTTTCATTTTTCTCCCCATATTTTGGATCATTTCGCTTGGTGTAATATTCGCTACTGTAATTTAAACACGCACAACACCTATTCAAATTATTAAATATGCACAAACAAAATTCCAATTGATACATAAGTATACTTCCAAATTAAAACAAACACGTACTCTAGGATTTTCTTTTTCTTTTCCATGGCCATTTAACCTACAGTAGGTTCATTCCATGGGCAGATTATTATGTAACAGTTGGTAGATATAATTAACTAAATTAAGTCACATAGCTTAGTGGATATCTCAATTTATCTTAATAGATATCTCAATTACCTAAAATAAATTACCTAAAATAAATCATTTATCATAGTAGATATCATAGCATAAATATATTGATTGCAATTAAAACACAATGACTTACATAATAATAAAAAAAACAGTAATTTCAAATGATGCATCTAAAGGTTAAATAAATTACCTCAAATTGGTTTTTAATGATAATCAACCAGGAATTCTTCAGTGATAGACGCTCTTAGTTATTGAGTGAACGAGAAATTAGGGTCATGTTCTAATGTTTGCCAAGGATGGATTTAAGGGGCCTTAGGGCTCAATTGAATTGGATATTGTAGGTGAAATTAGGGGACAAACAAAATTCATGATAGATTTCATGAACATTTGATGTATATTTCAAATTTTAATTAGGTTTAAATTAGGGGAGGATATAAGATTTGGGGTTGCGGGTGAAATTAGCGAAGATTTGGGATTTTGCTGATTTCTTACTTTGCATGAAGAGAAGGTGAGAAGGAAGAAAGGAAGGGAGGCAAAGTAACCGCATAATGAAATAAATCTAAAAATGAAGCGGGTTATTTTAAACAGCGTTCGTACTTTCATTTTTATTTTTCAAAACACTATTATCAGCACTTATGGAAGAAACGCTGACAATTAGTGCTAAGAAAAGCACATTTTCTTGTAGTGAGCTCGTTTCGGTGGTAATCTCGTAACCGGCTCGAAGACATCTGCAAATTCCCTTGCTACCCGAACCTGACATAGCTCTTCTCCCACTTACATAGCACTCAACAAAGCACAAACACTCCCGTTGGAGTTTTCGACTGAGAAGATGATTCAGTTATGACTATCCAGGTGTCTCAATGATATTTCCCTATCCTGGCAAAATATCCTAGCCTCATACTTACCCAACCAATCCATACCGAAAATGATCCTGAAATCTAAGAAATCAAAAACATACAAACTGCATGTAAACTTATGACCTAACAAATCAAGTTCTAACTGGTCACATCTCATCCCTAGTGTTGCATACCCTCCTATTAGATTCGCAACCCTTAAGGAAGTAACAAGGTATGTGGGTTCTATGCATAACCTATCAACCAAATATTATGATATAAATGAATGTGATGCACCGGTATCAAATAGTATCCTAACTGGTATACTCTGAATCAAAAACGTACCTTCCATCACAGTTTTCCCTTTCTCTGCTGCAATAGGCCTAGAAGAAGATGGTGGTCCAATAGCAAAAATCTTCCCTCTGTCCGCCCTGATTGGCTCTGGACACTGGTTCTTGTAATGCCCAACTTGGTCGTAGATGAAGCATTTCACATTCTTCTTCTATGTAAGCTTCTTCCCTTTGCCTGTTGTGCACTCGTGAGCATAATGACCCTTCTTATCACACTTGAAGCACACTAATTCAGCCTTCGCCTTCTTGGCAGCATCCCCTTTCTGGGCTCCTTTCTTCTTAAAGAACTTCCTCTTCTTTCCCTAAAGACCTTGGGATTCGACTGACTTCTCACTAGCACAACCAGCCAGCATCTCTTCATGGCGAATGGCCATCTCGACCACTACATTACAAGGATCATGGATATGGGTCATAGTCATTCTAGCAAGCTCTGGTCTCAGTCCTTGAATGAACCTCTCATTTCTTCGGATGTCAGTGTCTATAGTGGCATTTCTATATCGAGACAGCTCATCAAACTTGGCAGCGTACTCGATTGCTGACATATTACCCTGGACTAGATCCATAAACTTCCTCATCAACGCTGACTTAGCAACCTCAGATAAAAACTTTTGCTCGAACCTCATTCTGAAATCAGCCCATGTCAGCTCTTCCTCTGGTACTATGTGGTCACACTATTCTACCAATGAAGCGTTGCCCCTTGCAACTGCCTAGAGACCAGCCTCCTCTTTTGCCCACCATCCAAGCCTAGATCAGTAAAGATCCTTTTATGGTGCAATAGCCAATTCTCAACTCAACAGCATCCTCCATTCCAGAAAACGGCTTTCCACCCAGACTGGTGTTGTCTCTGCTTAGCTTAGCACAATTATTCCCAACAGGAGCCGCATGATTATCTCCTCCAACATTACCGGCAACACCAGCTTGCAAAAGATTGGCTAACTACTGATACACCATCCTCGCATCTACTGGCGGATTTCCAGCACCTACATTGGCTTCAGCATTTGGATTAGCATTAGCCTGTCGACCTTGGTTCCTCCTGGTATTGGGTCGAGCATATCCATTGGTTGTGGTGCTTCCTCCACCTAAATTTCCTCTTCCTTTTCCTGCTTCCATATCTTCTTTCTCATAAATTTGCATATGAGCCTTAGTAAGATACAGAAGAACGGTCTAAGAGAGAGGGAAACATGTACTTTTATATATATATATATATATATATATATATATCAAGTAAAAGTACGTTATTATAGCGTTATCCCAAACCCCGATCATATTTCTAATTCATTGGGTTATGTTTCAAAAAGCTTTTAGGTTTAACTTTTATTTTAAAGTTTCATAAACCTATGCTCTGATACCAACTTGTAGCATCCCCCTACTTGGAGGCCCAAAACTAACGGTTACGGATGCTGCAGTCATCCATAATTATTAATCCTCGATGACCAAATACGGCGGTGTTAGATACATTGGTACATAGATCACAAGAATATGGAAAAAATTTAACAAATTAAAAGCATGTTTCCACATTCCATTCAAAACATTTCATGTTCATTACATAATCCCACAAACGTTAACCACGTTTAGAAAAATATAATTATTACACATAAGCCAAGAGCGACATATGAAGATGTCCCCTTGGTTGATCGTAGTATATAATAAGGCTAATAAGTCCTTCTTTACATCCAAAATACACAGCAGAAAAAGATAACTCTAATAACTAACTGCCTCCTGCACGCCTCCGGAAGCTTTATTCGTCTAAGAAGAGAACCTAAAAACCATAACCTCAAACTACTCAAAATCAATTGAGTACCCGAGAGTTTAAGGGGAAACATAAACTTCGAGCCAGACATAAAGCCTGGTATGAATAATAATCTACCATCTAAAATCATTTAGATATCTAGTGAGACCACGCCGCTTAGCCAAATCCCCAAAAATTCCAAAAATTCAGTTTAATCATGTTTCCTAACATATCAAAATTTCAGACCCAAATTCTTAATATAATTTCCGAAATAAAGTTATAAACCTAATTAACCATATTTTCCTTTGAAAATTCATAAGTAATTCCCCATAGCTTCGAAAATTATAAAAATTGAAACCAAACTCCAAAAAAATGTTTATCGTAACATAAAATTTTCCCATGGCATTTAAGAATAATTTAACCTTGGTTTTTCCTTAAAACCGTGCATATTCCTATTTTAAACAATCTTGTTTAAACTAATCAATTAAAAATCAAGCATATCATCATCCAATATATCATAAAAACGAATTTACCCTTAAATCTGAAAACATATGATTATAGAAATCAAAATAGAGATGTAGTGATTATTATTCATCTTAGATTGGATAAGGAAATTAGAGATTGATTGAGACTGATTTCTTCTAGCTTGATCCTAAGCTTTAGATTTGATTTTTGCCTTCTTCTCTTCTTCTCTTCTTCCTAATGGCCGGCCTTGATATTTGCTTTCTTACGTTTGTTTTACTTATGAAAAATGAACGTGAATGGTCTTAGGGGAAATAGTATAAGGGTGGGAACATGGCGGCAATTTACTCCAATACCCTTATTTTTATTTAGTTAACACTTAACCATTTATAAGCTCCTTCATTTTAAATAAGCACGGCCACTAAATTTATTAATCAAAATCAATCTCCTTATAACTCTACATTATTCTATTTAATTTATTCTAATTAAATCTCGTAAATAATGTTATCAAAAATTAGGGGTGTTACAGGTTCCTAAAATAATTTGTAAATAAAAGTGAAGAGGCTAAGCTCTTATTTATAGTGGTTGAAATACATCAGAACCATCGGATTTAAGTCAGTTAAAATAATATAATCCGATACGTTCAAAATGCACAAAGCCCTAGCAGCATACATAGGGACCGATCGATCGCACCTATCCTACCGGTCGACTGCTAAGGGTCGACTAGCCCATGCAGACAATCGACCGGTGGTCCTTCACTAGAACGTTGTTTTATTGCTGTTGTTTATTTATTTTATTCCTTAATTAGTTGTTGACGTTAATGTTAATTTTAACGATTATTTAACCCCAAATATAACTACTATTAACTTTAAATTTTATATTTAATAATTATTTAATTATTTGAATTTGAATTCTATTTAAATTATTTTGAATCCGAAAACTTCAGACATCCATAACTTTTCTGTTTGAGCCCTGTTTTCAGCATATTATATATGAAAATTGATCAAAATTTCTCCACGAACACGACAGCATAACTTCCATAGTCAAATTTGAAATTTTGCAAAATTTCCATTTTTAACTTATCCTTTAATTAATTTATCTAATTTATTAGTTATAGATTTTTACGGGGTGTTATAAATTCATCAACATGATTTATGCACCCATTAAATATTACCTTCAAATGGGCTTTGTAACGACCCAGAAATTTTGAACATTTGAAACAGAATATTTAATTGAATTTAAATATATAAATGGTGATTTAACCTAAATTTCAAATATATCTGTTTATTTGGCAATTTAAATAATTGAATTTAATAATTGAAAATTTAATAAATTGCTAATTTCGGACTTGTTAAAAATATTTTCAAGGCTTCGATAATTCATATTGACAATACTGAAGATAATGGAACCTTCAGAATTGAGTTTGAAACTGTTTTGTTCAGTTTTGAAATTTTATTGTTTAAATTGAATTTAAAAATAGCGTTCCGAGGCACAGTCTTGGAATTTGACGAAACTAGTTCCATTGGATCTGTAATAGTGTATTATTATCGGATTTCAATTTTCGTAATGTTTGGAGTGATCGTTTGGCCGTACGATAAGAAAACGCGCTGAAATTAAATCGAAATTCAATTTAATAACTGGTCCAAAAAGCTATCTTCTCCATACAATCGAATTTGGACTCGGAACCTTTTCCAATGCGTTCGGAATAGGCGTATAACATTACGAATGCTTAGCGGCACGCCTCGATAGGATGTCAAAATTTTAAGCTTTGTTAATCGAGACAATTTTAACTTTAGAATAAATATATATTTATATTTATTGTTTGATCTATATCCTCAGATCAGCCTCCAAAACAAATGAAAATATCTCTGATATGGTACAAGGCATTTATATCACTTGTATAAATTTATATCATCACCTGTACAAGGACTTATTAGCCTGTACCACATTTCTTTTTATATCATCTTCGTTCGTCCATTTCAAAACAAAGAAAGAAAAAATGGCCGCCTCTTCAAATCATAAAAACAAAATCTTTCGTTCGAAATAAAAACAGGACAATGGCCGATCGAAAATCTCGTTTTCCCTCTGTTCTGTTCGATTCGAAAATCGAACGCGCGCGTATGTGGAATCGACTTGAGGAAACTGCTCGAAGTCGAGAAATAGGGTTCGTCGCCGAGTTCGAGAGCAAGGCAGGCTCGCGCACGTGGAAGTCAAGGCGTATCGCGAACGCGTGCGGCTGGTGGAAGTGAATGGCGAATACGCTGGCACTTGGTGGTTCGCGATGTTCGAACGCGAGAGTTGAGGCTAGGGTTTCAACTAGGGTTTTAGTTCGGGGAGGCGCTGATTCATTTCGACTTCAACTTTGGGGATCGTGGATGTCTGCTCAGTTTTGGTTTCTGCCAGGAAGGTAATTAACAATTATTTAGATTTAATTAAATAAAGTGATTTAGTAAGTAGTTGTATTTCTTAAAAAAAATATTTTTGTCAAGTTTAAATTATGCAGTAAGGCCAAGTTTTTGTATATATAAATGCAGTGACTAAATTGTATGAGTATGAGATTTAAGAAAGTAGAAATTTTAAATGGTAATATAGATTATTTTATAGGTATATATGTAGGTAGTTTCAAAAGAAATGAAATAAATAATTTACATATAGATATTTTAAATTTACTTGTTATTTTGAAACAATTTATTTAGGTGATTTATTTGTTAAGATAATATATTTAACCATGTTTATTTTAGGGTGATTAGTTTAAAAATCAAATTTATTAGTTTAAATAAATTCTTAGTTAATTAAGTTAAAAAAATAACAATTTATTGTTTGATTAGTTCAAAATGATAATAAATCATATAATGTTTTACAAGGTATAAATCATGGTGAAATCAAATCGAGATCAAAGTGGATTGCAAAATAAAAGCAAGGTGGGATCTTCTCACTCAAATTGAAAGTAGGATTTGCAGTTACTGATTGCTGTTTGGTTGTGATATTAGATATAGTAGGATATATCTATGTATATAGCAATATATATATATATTGGAATATGTATATATTGGTGATTGATTTTCCCGCATTATACAGCGGATGAGACCCTATTGCGCCGCATAATAGCGGATGATATTTTATAAATCCCATATACTGTGATATTCCACCTCGAAGTGGAATTGGTATTGTGCTAACATCTATGGATGCAGGGAAACAGGTTGAAGGGATCCAAATAGATTCCTCAAATTGTATGAATTTATTTCATATGCTGTGTGATTATTTATTTATAATCTGTAAATGATTATATTTGTGATGGAATTTGTTGAAGGCTAAAATTTAGCCGAATGTATTTTTGGTATCGTTGGATACCAGAAACGAATGTAAATTGGATTTTTAAATTTAAGTAGAAAACTTTAAGTGAATTTATTTTAAAAATTGGATTAATTTAAAAGAAGGAATTTTAAAGTATTAGAATTGATTTTTGAAATCTTACCGAATAAATTCCAAAATATGGGAAAGGATTTTAATAAAAGGATTTTTAGTAATATTGTTTAAAAGTTGAAGAATTTATGGAAAATGGGATTTTGAATAATTTGGGAAGGGTAAAGGAATTTGTTTAAAAGTGATAAACTCTTAGAAATCAATTTGTAATTGATTTGGTTTTGAAATACAATTAGAAATCAATTTGGAATTTGATTTTGGGGTTAAAAGTGAATATTTGGGAATGTAAATCCAAATGGAATTTAGAAAGGAAAGATAAATTTGCCTTAAAAATAAACACTGATTTATTTTAAAGTGTAGAAATAAATTTACGGAATTTGAATGTAAATTTAAAATAAATCGATAAGGATTTATTTAATTGGTTTAAATGGACCATTTTGAAGTGAAAATGTATTCTCACTATAAAGCCGAATATATTTCCAAAGTAGCGTTTAAAAATATAAATCAAAAGTTCTAAAGTTGGTTTTTAAAAGAAAATATTTGGAAATATATTTCGCGTAAGGAAATTGAATTGAAATTTATTTTCAAAAGTTAAAAGATGAAAAGTGATTTGAAATTGGTTTTCTAAGTGTTGGAATGTGGAAAAATATATATCTTGTGAAGATATTTTGAAAATAAATAATTTGGGAAAGTTATTTAAATCTGATGATTGTTGTGAATGTTGTTGATAGTTAAATCACCGACTATCAATGTTGCCTTTGAAATGGCACTTGAATTTGTTTTTAAAACAAACGCTCACTATTCGGGTTAGCCGGGAAAAGACCTTTGTGTCATATAACCCATTCCGAATTAGTGATACGACGATATGGATCGTATTGAAGACCGGTGTGAAGACCGGGTATTTTCGAAAATGGAAGGACAACCTGTCGAATGTCTCTGCACCGAGTTGCTCCAGTATAGAGATTTATATCACTCTTTTTGTGATGGGAAGTCCGATCGGGATTGTGAATACCCGGATTGCAAGGGCTTCTTTGGAAGTGCCTTCGATTCTGTTCGAACCCGGAACAGACTTGTATGGTTACGTGTCTGACATTACATTTTGAGATATAAAGCCGATTTCTTTCAAATACATTTCTGTTGGTGGCGGAGAATTTATTCTCTTAGCTTAACACCCTTCTCTGAGACGTACGAGCTCGGAGGTTATGTAGGTGAAAGTTATCAACGATATATTCGCAATTTGGTAATGTAGCATGCTGAGTGTTGCTGTGTGATGATCATTTATTGATCATTTGTGATCAAAGCGTGGCTTTGTGAAAAAGCGTAGCTTTGTGGACGAGACTTCGTCAGACCTCACTCCCCGGAAATGATCGAAACAGGAATATGCGGCAAGGTTATGAGGGTCGCGCCCTTTAGGGTATGTCATTTCCTTCTGGAAAAGGGTGGTATCAGGTATGGAGCCCTGGTATTTAACCTATGTGGATACTCCGATCTCATTTATTGTGTGATTGTGTGTTTATCGAGGCGCCTCGGATAAAGGTCCCAAAGGACCGAGGGATGACATATTCGTGAGTTACCTAGTTATAGGGGTAACCCGGCCTTGTGTTGGCAGAGAGCAGTTGTCTCTCGGGACGTCCAGCCAAAGGCGATCCCATGTGACGGTAGGAAGTTCCTTAACCTGACCATTTGTTGGAAATCCATTTCCCAATACGAAATTGTACGGTTTTAGTTGTAGAACCTGCCATTTACTTATGGTGGCGCCCCACTGTTTAGATGGTAGCTATAGTAGGCATAGTTCGAAATGTCTATGCTGGCTAAGATTTATATTATACTTTCGAAATGTTTTCCACACTAGACATTAATAATAATAATCCAATGATTTGCGTAGTAAGCATCTTTGACTATCATAAGAAGAAATCTCCTCCAATTCTGCGTTTGCATTGTGTGTGTGGCGGGAGGTCTTATGGTAGTTTCATTTTCCAAAAGCATTGCGAAATTGTTTTATTTTCTTTGTGAAAATAACTGTTTTACGATCTCACACCAGTCACCATGACTGACTCGGAGTTTATTGTTTCCTTTCTAAACTCTGGGTTCCCATAATTTTCCACACGGGCAGTCTAGAGTTATGTTATCAGGATATTTTGGATATTCTGGAGCTTGGGAAGCAAGCTGGATGGCGAGACGTACTCCCGTACTTGTTTATTTATTTCCGCTGTGTATTCTGTATGAGGACAAGTTTATATAACTGTCCATTGTTGTATTGAGTTGTATATTGACTCTCATTGATGTATGTATAAACTGATATAGTTCTTTGTTTTAAAAGACTAGTGATTATCTATTGTATATTATTCCGCTGCGAATGTGAGATTCTGATATTGTTTCTGTTTCTGTGTTTCTTCTTCCTTTTTCTTCTGTCTTCTTCTACCTCTTCTTTTTAACCCTAATGGTTCGGTTTTCCGGCATTCGATTGCGCGGCATTTGATACAGTGGACGTATTAATGTCGACTTTCAAGCATCGAAAAGTCGAGACGTTACATGTGGTATCAAAGCAGCCGGTTAAGCGATAACCCTGGCTCTGTTGGGTGTTACTCATTAGAGATAGAGTCAGTAGTACTCTAGAATGAGTTGAGTGTAATAATAGATATGAGCGCGTATTTGTTGGTGAATACAAAATTTGTTTTGTATTGCATTGACTTATCGGTTGATTGTTTATAGATTCTGGTCGGTGCAGTCTAGCTAACTTTAATCGATAGGGGTTTCTAAACTCTTAAACAAGATAAACTGACACAGTATTGTTTTAAATAGGGTAAATGAAATAATTTTGCCCAAAACTATTTTTGTATAGAAAAGAAATCATTTTCCTATGAATTATTATTCTATATGGATGCTTGGTTGTTAGGAAGAGATAATATTGAATTATTATCATTGTTGTATAAAAAAATTAATAAGAAATAATGATATAACCAAAGATTTGGAGATAAATTCATTTGACAAATGAAATTTATAAATATGAATTGAAAATATAAGGAATGAATTCATATACAAATGGGATTTGTAAATAAATTGTAAATGTGATTTATAATTTGAAATAGAATTCCAAGGAAATATTTGGAATAAAATTCATTAATGGAATGTAGATAAGTTTGATGACTTATAAAAATATTTGAAATTTGATTGGAATAAGATTCAAATTGAAAATGAATTGAATTCAAGTAACTAACTTGATAATGTATTAATTCGTGAAATAATGAATTGGAAGTTGAATTAGTTAAATTAAAATTCAATTGTGAGCTAAATTTGCATATGAATTCAAGTAAGTAGAAGAAAATAAGTTGAAAACTTCCTGGTTATTGATAAAGTAAATTCAGAATGAAAGTGAATATAGAATGCAAATTGAATTGAATGGAATCAATTGCAAATGAAGTGGAATTAAAATAAATTGAATTGGTATCAATTTAAAATTAGTTATAAACTAGAATGGATATGAATTCGTTTTGTTTAAAAATGAATTGAATATAAGGAATTGCATTGTAAACCATTGAATTGAATGAGAATTGGGTGAAAGCAATTCAATTCGTATTGAAACTTAATAAATTGCAAATGGAAAAGAACTTTGAATGTATTGCTAATGAAATCTATATATTTGTTATTGAAAATGAGTGAAATGTTAGTAGATTTCCTATATGTGTCACTTACGTGTTTAAATTGAGTAAGTACAGGATTTTGGGAGTCATTTGGCTGCATTTTGGGTTGCGCAAAATGCTAATAATAAACTGCTTTGCTTAAAAATGCTAAAAAGGTACGCCTACGCAATAAAAATAGGAAATATGAACTACTTTTCTGCTTTTCCAACCGAGTGGGTCGATGTATATATATTTATATCTTTTGTCAAATTGCAAAAGCTCCTCCGTACAAAGGAGACTCTGCCAAAATTTTCTGAAAATTTTAGGAGTTAGAAAAATTTGAAAATTTTGTTAACGGAAAAATTGATTTGCAAATTGTTATGGAAATGTAAGGATTGAACTAGAAAAGTGAATTTTTGGTTTTTGAAGATAAAATGAATTCAAATGGAATTGAAAATGCAAAGTTGAATGGAAATGAATATATAACTTTGTTAGTGAAGTAAAAACAAATATAAGAAGTATGTAAATACTGATATTGAACTTAAGAAATGAATGAATGAAATTCTTAAGTAAAATGGGTATTTGGGAATCCAATAAGTAAATTTGGATATTATTGTTAAGTAAAATATACAGGGTATTTGGAATTGGATTTTGATTTTGAAGATAATTTAAATTGCTCGACAATAAGGTATGCATTTCAATTTCAGTATGAAATTTGTTGAGTTTCTGATTTTGTCACTTGGCATTTTGTTTTCTATTGGGATTTGAGAGTCCATAGGGACATTTTGTAGTTGTACCGAGCTAGCCGCGCAAAGGAGACACTGGCGAAATTTTTCGAAAATTTAGAGAGTTAGAGAATTTTTGAGATATTTTGGATAATTCAAAATTTGAATTTGAATTTAAATTTGAATTGTGAAGTAAAATAAAGTTGTTTGAAACTATGAAGGTGTTTGAACAGTTGGTTGAAATGATGATCTTTAATAAAAAGATTTGTTTTAGAAAGTTGTTGAAAGCTGTTTGATTTTGGAAAAATGAGAAACGGGGATGAAGCATTCTTCTTAACTTGTAATTTCGGGACGAAATTCTTTTAAGGGGGGAAGATTGTAACGACCCAGAAATTTTGAACATTTGAAATAGAATATTTAATTGAATTTAAATATTTGAATGGTGATTTAACCTGAATTTCAAATATATCTGTTTATTTGGCAATTTAAATAATTGAATTTAATAATTGAAAATTTAATAAATTGCTAATTTCAGACTTGTTAAAAATATTTTCAAGGCTTCGATAATTCATATTGACAATACTGAAGATAATGGAACCTTCAGAATTGAGTTTGAAACTGTTTTGTTCAGTTTTGAAATTTTATTGTTTAAATTGAATTTAAAAATAGCGTTCTGAGGCACAGTCTTGGAATTTGACGAAACCAGTTCAGAAACGAATGTAAATTGGATTTTGAAATTTAAGTAGAAAACTTTAAGTGAATTTATTTTAAAAATTGGATTAATTTAAAAGAAGGAATTTTAAAGTATTAGAATTGATTTTTGAAATCTTACCAAATAAATTCCAAAATATGGGAAAGGATTTTAATAAAAGGATTTTTAGTAATATTGTTTAAAAGTTGAAGAATTTATGGAAAATGGGATTTTGAATAATTTGGGAAGGGTAAAGGAATTTGTTTAAAAGTGATAAACTCTTATAAATCAATTTGTAATTGATTTGGTTTTGAAATACAATTAGAAATCAATTTGGAATTTGATTTTGGGGTTAAAAGTGAATATTTGGGAATGTAAATCCAAATGGAATTTAGAAAGGAAAGATAAATTTGCCTTAAAAATAAACACTGATTTATTTTAAAGTGTAGAAATAAATTTACGGAATTTGAATGTAAATTTAAAATAAATCGATAAGGATTTATTTAATTGGTTTAAATGGACCATTTTGAAGTGAAAATGTATTCTCACTATAAAGCCGAATATATTTCCAAAGTAGCGTTTAAAAATATAAATCAAAAGTTCTAAAGTTGGTTTTTAAAAGAAAATATTTGGAAATATATTCCGCGTAAGGAAATTGATTTGAAATTTATTTTCAAAAGTTAAAAGATGAAAAGTGATTTGAAATTGGTTTTCTAAGTGTTGGAATGTGGAAAAATATATATCTTGTGAAGATATTTTGAAAATAAATAATTTGGGATAGTTATTTAAATCTGATGATTGTTGTGAATGTTGTTGATAGTTAAATCACCGACTATCAATGTTGCCTTTGAAATGGCACTTGAATTTTTTTTAAAACAAACGCTCACTATTCGGGTTAGCCGGAAAAGACCTTTGTGTCATATAACCCATTCCGAATTAGTGATACGACGATATGGATCGTATTGAAGACCGGTGTGAAGACCGGGTATTTTCGAAAATGGAAGGACAACCTGTCGAATGTCTCTGCACCGAGTTGCTCCGGTATAGAGATTTATATCACTCTTTTTGTGATGGGAAGTCCGATCGGGATTGTGAATACCCGGATTGCAAGGGCTTCTTTGGAAGTGCCTTCGATTCTGTTCGAACCCGGAACAGACTTGTATGGTTACGTGTCTAACATTATATTTTGAGATATAAAGCCGATTTCTTTCAAATACATTTCTGTTGGTGGCGGAGAATTTATTCTCTTAGCTTAACACCCTTCTCTGAGACGTACGAGCTCAGAGGTTATGTAGGTGAAAGTTATCAGCGATATATTCGCAATTTTGTAATGTGGCATGCTGAGTGTTGTTGTGTGATGATCATTTATTGATCATTTGTGATCAAAGCGTGGCTTTGTGAAAAAGCGTAGCTTTGTGGACGAGACTTCGTCAGACCTCACTCCCCGGAAATGGTCGAAACAGGAATATGCGACAAGGTTATGAGGGTCGCGCCCTTTAGGGTATGTCATTTCCTTCTGGAAAAGGGTGGTATCAGGTATGGAGCCCTGGTATTTAGCCTATATGGATACTCCGATCTCATTTATTGTGTGATTGTGTGTTTATCGAGGCGCCTCGGATAAAGGTCCCAAAGGACCGAGGGATGAAATATTCATGAGTTACCTAGTTACAGGGGTAACCCGGCCTTGTGTTGGCAGAGAGCAGTTGTCTCTCGAGACGTCCAGCCAAAGGCGATCCCATGTGACGGTAGGAAGTTCCTTAACCTGACCATTTGTTGGAAATCCATTTCCCAATACGAAATTGTACGGTTTTAGTTATAGAACCTGCCATTTACTTATGGTGGCGCCCCACTGTTTAGATGGTAGCTATAGTAGGCATAGTTCGAAATGTCTATGCTGGCTAAGATTTATATTATTCTTTCGAAATGTTTTCCACACTAGACATTAATAATAATAATCCAATGATTTGCGTAGTAAGCATCTTTGACTATCATAAGAAGAAATCTCCTCCAATTCTGCGTTTGCATTGTGTGTGTGGCGGGAGGTCTTATGGTAGTTTCATTTTCCAAAAGCATTGCGAAATTGTTTTATTTTCTTTGTGAAAATAACTGTTTTACGATCTCACACCAGTCACCATGACTGACTCGGAGTTTATTGTTTCCTTTCTAAACTCTGGGTGCCCATAATTTTCCACACGGGCAGCCTAGAGTTATGTTATCAGGATATTTTGGATATTCTGGAGCTTGGGAAGCAAGCTGGATGGCGAGACGTACTCCCGTACTTGTTTATTTATTTCCGCTGTGTATTCTGTATGAGGACAAGTTTATATAACTGTCCATTGTTGTATTGAGTTGTATATTGACTCTCATTGATATATGTATAAACTGATATAGTTCTTTGTTTTAAAAGACTAGTGATTATCTATTGTATATTGTTCCGCTGCGAATGTGAGATTCTGATATTGTTTCTGTTTCTGTGTTTCTTCTTTCTTTTTCTTCTGTCTTCTTCTACCTCTTCTTTTTAACCCTAATGGTTTGGTTTTTCGGCATTCGATTGCGCGGCATTTGATACAGTGGACGTATTAATGTCGACTTTCGAGCGTCGAAAAGTCGAGACGTTACAGGCTTGATAGCCCCATTCAATTATTTCTAGTAGATCGTTAAATGTGTATTTATCTTTTGCATATGAGTTAACAAATAGTTATGAGTTACCAACTTTCATTAGTGTTATGCTCCATAATAAAATCCTTTAATAAACATGGATAAAAAAGCATACCGGTAAAGCCATGTAAAATATTATTACATGAACTGTAGTTTCATAATATCATTAGGTAACTATCAATATTAATTATCATGGTACATACATACAATGGAATCTTGTAAAGCACTTTTACCAACAAGTTAACATGCAATCAAGATCGAGCTTAGATTCTTATTTTCCAATAAACTAAGAAAAGTCATAGTCTCTTACAGATTTCCTTGAAGATTAGTATGCATCAAGCATTTTAGATCAAAAAACATAGACATGATATTGAAGCATTTCAAATCAAGCTTTTTATTTATTCTTTAAAGAAAAAAAAATCTATTTTCAATTTCTTCTACTTCAGTAAGCATGGTTTCACCTAATTTTCTATATAAAGTCATAGTTATAAAAAAATAGTACTAATTATGAAAAAATATCAACTAGAAATAAATTATTTCCCAATCTTTCTACATCATGTTTGAGTTTGTGCATAATACAAATATTTTCCACTTATCTTACTTTACATTTGAATAGCAATAGCTTACTGATAATCAAAGAAAACTATGTGTCGACATTTGACATCATAGTTGTATTACATAGTCGCTGCTGAATCATCATGAAATAAACAAGTTTGCAATGTTATATATCTAGTAAGATAGCCTCTGGTTCTCTTAATACCTAGTTTTCTCTTCCTATAAGCAAAAAATCATCATAATCGTTACCATAATCAGGTACCCAACACCAAAAGACATTGATTCGAACCAGAATCCAATTGCATCACCAAATCATGCAACCACCTGTGCCCATAGAATAAACTACGACCACATCCTCATTGATTACTCTCGTGCATCAGCAAGCAAGCATCGGCTAAGTTGCTCGGATCCCGTGGTAAACGAAAGCACCTCCGAGCCGTCTATCTGAGGCAAGATCATCGTAACATTGAATGTTAAGGTGGCAATTGTTTTGAAGAGGCAGTAGTTTTTTGGGAAAAAGGGACATCTTTTTGAAGAATGTAGTGAAGCTATGTTGTGAAATAAAGAGGTCAAGAGGCTAGATTGAAAGAGGTGGAAGGGGTGGAAGGGGGTGGAAGGAAGCAGCAAGAGGACTGGATGCTAAATTAGGGTAGAATATTATCAAATTAGCGATTTCATAGATGCCATTTTCATGTATGTAAGGGTGTAATTAGAAGCTGTCGAAAAAAATTGTTATCCCCGCTTTTATGTTTTGATGTACTAGTAAGTTGCAAGGTGCTAAGGTCGTTGTAATATTGCAGCGGCTCAAATCCACTTCTAACTATTGAACAAGCAATTACAAAATAAATTGCAATGGCCCGAAGCTGCTGTAATATCGCAATGGCATAAAACAATTGCAAAATTGTTGCAAAAATTCATTGTGAAATTGCTTTTGTGGTGTAGTGGATTATTTCCTACTTCCGAGAATTGATCTATTAGTGGATGGAATTGTAGGGCATAAGTTATTACCTTTTATGGATGCTTACTACAATCAAATTGCTATGTATGTCCCTGACCAGGATCATACTAGATTTATTACCGATTTAGGCATATACTATTATAAAGTCTTACACTTTGGATTGAAGAATGTTGGAGCAACATATTAGTGTTAGGTCAACAAAATGTTTGTTAATTATATTGGAAGAACCATGGAAGTATATATAGATGATATTCTAGTGTAGTCCAGAAGGATCACATATCACATGGATACCCTGGATGAAATGTTTCTATTACTTCATATATTTGGGATGAAGTTAAACACTAGAATTTTTACCTTGGGGTCTCTTTCGAGAAGTTCCCTGGCTTCATCGTGCATGCCATGGGAATAGAGGCTAACCCAAAGCAAATCCACGTATTAAAAGACATCAAGATCCTAGAGACATGAAAAGAAATGCAATGCTTAAATGGCAAAGTAGCTGCATTGAGTAAATTTATATCTAAGGCAATGGATAAGTGTGTTCCATCCTTTGTGGAGTTGAAGAAAGTGAAAGGCAAATTTTCTTTGAAGGACGAATGTTTGGTGGAATTTCTTACCCTTATGGAGCATTTGCAAAAACCATCCATACTATTCACACTACTAAAAGGGAAAGATCAGTACTTATACCTGGCACTGTCAGCTCATGCATTAAGCGCAACACTTGTACGAGAAGAAGATAAAGTGTAGTGTTTAGTGTACTATGTAAGCAAGTGTTTTACTAAACTGGAGTCCAGGTACCCAAAGTTAGAAAAGCTAGCCTATTGTCTACTAGTATTATCCAAGAAGCTAAGGCATTGATTTCAGTCTTGCCCTAGTGTTGATTGATTAGCCACTGAGGCAAGTCTTATGTCTCTCAGATATGTCAAGAAGGTTGCTAAAGTGGAGAATTGAGCTGAGTCAATATGAAATCATCTACCACAACCAAACACCGATCAAGAGGCAGGCCTTAGCGGACTTTATTAAAGAATTCGCTACCATAGATGATAAAGTAGGACCATGGGAGGGAGAAGCTCTTAAGTGGCGCATGTTATTGAAGGAGCTTCAAACGATCATGATTCTGGAGGTGGAATAGTTTTGGTGTCACCCAATGGGTAGAAACTAAGCTATGCCTTAAGACTAAGATTTAGGGTAATAAATGATGAAGCGGAGTACGAAACGTTGATAGTGGGACATGAAATTGCAAAGGAGCTAGCAATTAGGTCATTATTTATGCGACCAAGTGCTTGGGGATTTTTAGGCTAAAGGAGAGCGATTGACATCCTATCTAAAGTAGGTGAAATCTTTACTCAATGAGCTGGAGCATTATGTGGTGAAACACATTCCATGGGAGGTGAATCAAGACGCGAAAATTTGGCATGCAAATTTTATAAAAATTATAAAATAATTAATTTTAGAAAATTTTAATTGTTTTGAAATTATAAAAATAATAAAATGCAATAAAACATTTCAAAATTGTTTTGAGATATTAAATAAATAATTTTGAAATTTAAAACTTAGTTAATACGATTGATTATGTTAACTTAAATAATTAATTAAAAGTTAATTGATTAGAACATATATATTAATATATGTGTATAACTATAATAATCGTTGCAGTTATTTAATTATCTTAAAATTGTTTATGATAAATTAAATTAAAATTTCAAATTAATTAAAATATTTAATTAAATTATTTAAATAAATGAAATTTATGAAATCAAATAATTAAAAGTTAATTGATTGAAATATATACATATATTGATATGTACCCATAAACAAACTACAAATCTTATAATTGATTAAGTACTTAAATAATTTAAGATGGGTAATATAAAATTTTAGAGATTTTATATAAATTAATTAAATATAATTTAATTAATAAGAATTAAAATTAATTAAATAAGATTTAATTAATAAGATACATGTTTATATTATATGAGTGAATTAAATTATAAAAGTTATACATAAGTTAATACTTATATAGTTATATATGTATAAAATTAAGTGGAACTGGAAAGAAACCCAAATGAGATTTAATGAATAAGTACAAATGTATAATACGTATACCCTGATTTCAGATGTGTCTCGCACTTGAATCACGAGGGTATTTCAAAAGAAATATATAATTTCCTAAATCAATATTAATCAGTATATGTATATGAAAGATTATGAATCCTTAATATATAAATTGTCTTCTACGATTTATATATTAATAGATTACTTGCATACTCTTTGGTTGTTGAGCAAACTCAAGCATGAGATGTTATATGTAGTACAATTAATATATTGTTATATGAGGTAAGATACATGCACGTATTTGTTGAGCAAACTCAAGGTATGTGCATTATACTTAGACCGCCGTGAAAGGGTAGGTATGAGTGAATAATTTATTTCGATTTGTTGAGCAAACTCAAGTTCAAGATTGAGATTAGGACAAAGACTATGGGTTAGGAGTTGTATACAATACAACCGTTAAAGTGTTATCCGTCACTTATAGGCCATGATTTGTTAAGCAAACTCAAGGTAAGAATCCCAAGACAAACAAGTCCAAACACCCACTAGAAAAATCAAAAGATTTCTATATTATTCTTAAACTTTAGGAAACATAAAAATCTAGTGGGAGGTTTATTAGAAAAATGAAATGGTAACATTTAACATTTCTAACATTGTAAGAACATATGTTATGTAAATCTACATCGATAATTTATGCAACTAACATAAATTGGTAAAATGTTTATCAATTAAAATATACAAATGAGTTGTAACCAGATTCAACCCAAGTGCAAGTGGGAGATTGATAGAATTAAGGGTATGCCCTGAGGGTAATTATGTAATTTGTTACATATATCTAACTCGATAACCAATCTTGAATAGAGGTGTTTGATTTCTGTAATGTACTTTGTTATATTGTGATATTATTACTTAAGTTATTAATTTAAAATATATTAAATAGAAAACCCTTAAATGATATGTTATGTGATAATAATTACAGTGTGTTGTAATCATGAGAAATTTATCACATTAAAATAACATATTATTTCAAATATTCTTAGTCAAGATGTTCCGAGATGGGATACATAACACTCTTCAAATGTTAGGTAGTGTATTACTCATGGTTATTGGGGGAACCAATGGGTTACGTATTGATATTTTTTGGATAACTATGGAATGACTCACTCAAGAGTTTTCTGATGGTCAATATAACTAAGATCAAACAGAGAATATTTGAGTGACGATGTTACATGGTTCTCTCGACTTGAGAATACCATAGAGCTTCAACATGGACACTCCACTTTAAATATAATTAAATCATGGCATGGCAATCTATCGAGGGACTATAGTTAGGTCTGAGTTGAATCATTGGAGGCAAAACACTATCCAATAGAAAATTCATCTCCTTGGTTATAAGGGATTAGTATCACAATCAATTGTAGTTAACTCAAAGTCGAACTCTCTGCCTGGAATAGTACGATTAATAATAATTGTTATTATTGAACGAAGTATTTTTTGTTTGGACTAATCAAGTTGAATGTGGATGATATTGGAATTTTAACCAAAACCAAATTCCATAAGTTCTAAAGTGATATGGTTTTGACAAAGAGAATTGGTGTAAATAATCGTTGCTATAAGGTACCTCTTATAATAGTAAAATTAGAATTTTACCAAAAGATGTGTGAGTGATAAATTCAGTCAAATTATTACATCACTAGCTAAGGTGACATGTGAATGTTAATATTCGAATTGTTCAATATTAATTGCTGATTAAATTTACACCTTTGAGTCACACTACCGTAATGATGAATACTCTAAAAAACCGCAAGATTTAACTAATTTATAATCGTTGTAAATTAATTAATATTTATGAAACATTAATTATTATATTTCATTTTATTTGATGTTTGAATGTCATTAGTATTTAATGGATTGCGAATATGTAAAAGATATGCATGCGTGTATCGATATACGATATTGATAAATTTGATTTGAATCGATTAATTACCAAATGGGTTTGGGATTTTTAAAAGCCTTTATAGGAACTTTCTTAGTTATCTATGCATGGGTAGGAGGATTGATTTGATTGAAATTTGATGAGGAATTAAAGAGGGAAGGATTTAAGGAAGGACTAGAAAGATTTCAATTGTCCCTTTAAAACAAAATCCCTTTCATTCATTAATTAATACCCTCTCGCAATTCACTTTCCTAACTCCTCCTCTCTCTCTTCTTATGGCCGAAAATTCCATATCTTCGTGGAGGAAAATATTCCCAAAACAAATTGAACAAAATCAAATAAAATAAATATGAAAGTAGTGCTTCAAATCGTTGCAATTTCTGGAGGTGATTCAATCGGATCTATGAATTTTTCTTCATTCAAGTTGTGATTATCAGCTACATCAAAAGGTAATCTTCAACTTATTTTAGGTTGGAATTGTTTAGGTCCTCTATCTTTACATCTCATTATGATTATATGTCACATCTTGGTAATTTAGTATAGATCTCATATCTTATGTGAAGACCGCCCTATACCACCGGTAATAATAGTATATGAATAGTGCAATGTCCGCGCCCGACCGATATAAGACAATCATCGAGATTGAAATAAACCAATATAGCATATAACATGTCATATCGCACAGCTCATGGATAAAATATAATATCATAAATATAACAGAAGGGACAGTAATAATTATGTGAACAAATCATCAGAGTTAAGATCCACACAATTATACATCAAATGTCATAGAGTTTATATAATAGAAACAAACTCAACAACTGTCTCATACAAATAGTAAGTAGTCACTGCTAAGGCTCCCTAATGCTACACAGTGGAATAAGCATAGACTCCATATATACATATAATACGAGATAGCTTTATCCAGCTAGTCCTCCGAACAACACTGCATCACCTAGACCTGTTATCTTGTCTACTTATTTAAGAGTATCCAAGATAATAAAAATCAGAGCATAAACCCTTGGGTCAGACAACATTCTGGTGTGAGTGGTAAATGAGTCTCAAAATATTATATATGTAAATATGGTAAGGAACAAGAGTACACGAACCATACCTGACATGTCCCTGCAACCAAAGGGTTAGCATATAACACTATAATATGCTACTCTACAATATTATAAAGATATACCACAAACCAAATAAAGGATATCAACCTTATAGGTATTTCTATCTCCAATACCTACTTCCCATGATACATATGGGTAATAGCCTACTCAACAAAACAACCAAAGCATCCATAGCATCCATCAACAATCCTAACATCACTCCTTGTGCTCTGAATATATGATAACTCGTATGACCACTAAGCCAGAGACTAATGGAAATCTCGATTCTCTGTTGTACTCTCACATCTCGCAGCATAAAGCCGGATACGTGTCTCGCAGCCTAAAGATAGACACTAGACCCAAAGCTACAGGTCCAAGGTATACAGGTCCCTCAATTAACCCATGGGCGTCCCCACTTACAATACCCCTTCTTCGAGTACAACTGAAAACTCTCCGAGCATCAACGATTCCTTAGCACATATACTTGAGCCCCCTTTTGCTCCATTTGGATACTGAGCCCTTATTTCTCAATTCAATTTCCATTATTCATGAGGAACCCTTCCACATTCGCTGATCATAAGGCTTCCTCCTTTACAAGCTGCCATTTTCGGAACCTACTCCCAGCACGAGGTAACATCTGATTCCATGGATTTTCATCATGTTGTTACATCGACATCTAACCCTAATGCGAATGAGCCAAAACCTCCAACATGATCTATAGGACCTCTACTTCATCTACCAAAATTTTCACCCTCATTGGACTCACCACTCTCATCTAGGTAACGACCTCTCCCCTTAGCCAATTATTGGCCAAGTTTCTTTCCTCCCCTTCCTTGCTTCTTGTACTCCATGTTCAAATGCTTTGACCTCGACCTATCCATCCTAACAACTCGGTCCTCACTTCAAAGCACCTACTTCAAGTTCTAGAAAACTGGTCGGTATACCCTCCAACCATTAGCCAATCACCTATCTCTTGACTTGATTTACCTTTACTAGCCTTGCTCTAAAGTTCCCAAAACCGCCGACTTGTTGGACCAACCCAAAGAACTCGGTACCGACCTCTCATGTAGGTATCGACTTCTGTACATAGTAAGTTTGGATCTGCGACATGAACCCCAAGGTATTCTCATACTCCTGAGCTTCCCCTCCAAGTTTCGTTCAATTCCAACCATCTTTGCCTCCGATTTGCTAATTTCTCCGACCTATCTTTCTATGTATTCGCAACACTAACAACAACATTAAAACACACATTCAATCATAGAATAACAAGCAATTTCATCCATATAAACATGCAATCCATAGAAATAAGATACTAACATAGACCTATATATAGCATGAATTTATGAACATGGACAAAGGCGATTTCTAATCAATTTATATCATATGCATGGATTAACATGTAATTAAAGTTAGAAAAGGTTTTATGGCCAAAAATCAATTTAAAACATGTGAAATCCTACAATTTTACCATATAAACATGCACAGTATAACGAGAAAGCATAAACCACTCACCAGTTACCAAATCCAATTAATTCGTTTATAGATCTAATCTGGACAGCAAATAAAAGCAGTCCAAATTAAGCAATTTGATTATCTCTAGCTCGTAATCGAAGATCTAATCTCTAATCCACGATCTAGTTTGATTTAGAGAGAAATTTGGATGAATTACGATGAATTTAGGGCTAATCAGGGTTTAGACCTGATTTGGAATGAGAGGGAAAGTTTTAGTTTGACTCGTACAGCCCCTATTTACAGTGATTCTCTAATCAGACCAATGGACCAACTAATGGGCTTAATTAATTACAAATTAATTCTGACCAGCAGCTTTCAAAACTTAAACATGCATAACTCCCTAACCGTAAGTCCGCTTTTCTATTATGATCACTCTACGAAATGGGAATCCATCAATCTGATGCAATGAAACTAGCTTGACCCTAATTCAACTCCCATCAAAAGTTGTAGCCCAAACCAAATTTTTAAGGTCAAAATGGTCGCATAGAAATTCGAAAAAAATCATAGGTGTATAGAATATTCCTAAGAGTCATATCCTAAAATTATAGATTCATACGACCTCATATGAATATATTAAAAATATTTTATGATCCTCCGATATGTAAAATACGGGCCGTTAAATTCCCCCCTAGGAATTTCACTCCCGGAATCCCCAAATAAGCCAAAGCATGAGCAACCATGGTCATCCCATATGTCTACCAATAGTATAATGAACTTATCCTAGCATGGGAATGCTAACTTATCGAATATAATATACACTGGTGAAAGTAGATACGATAAACGTTGAGTCTTACCATTCAAAGAGCTCCGGACACCTAGTCCTAATGCTCTTTTCCATCTCACACGTACAATCGTTATCACTTCTGCTCCATTGTACCTTAACTAGTTTCACCGTCTTCCTCCTAAGCTATTTCATATTGTAACCAACAATACAAAGTGGTCTACAAGGTGTATAAACATCTGGTTTCACCTCAACATCTTCTAGCTGACCCGATGTGATCATCATGCCTGAGGTGTGCACAAACTTCCACAGATGAGAGGCATGAAAAACATTGTGCACACCCGCCATCTTCCAAGGTAAGTTGACCATATATGCTAGCTTCTCGATTCTCTGAACTATCGGAAAAGGACTTACGGATTTCGGTGCCACTTCCCCTTTCTACCGAATAGAACTACATTCTTTAGAGGAGAAACCTTCACAAATACCTATCTTTTACAGAAAACTCTTAATCCCTCCGTCTCTTATCCATGTAGTTTTTCTGTTGATCCTAAGTAGATTTCATTTGTTGCCAAGTGATCTCAATCCTCTACAATGTTTCTCTTATCATATCTAGCCCAAGTATTGATTTCTCGCCCGCTTCCCACCAACATGAAGGAGCATTACATGGCCGGCCATACAATGCTTCATATGGTGCCATACTAATCCTCGATTGATGACTATTGTTGTATGCGAACTCCACCAAATGCAAATGATCATCCCACGATCCTCCAAAATCCATAATGCATACTCGAAAAAGATTTTTCAATGTACAATTTACTCTTTTGGTCTGCCCATCCATTTGTGGGTGATAAGCTGTGCTAAGATGCAACTCAGTCCCTAACGCCTCTTGTATGCTCTTTCAAAACACACTAGTAAACAATGGATCCCAGTCGCTCACAATGCTCTTTGACACACCGTGAAATCGTACTATCCACCTTACATATAACTCTGCTAGCTCGGATGCCATTTTATTTGACTTGACGAGTATAAACCTTGCACTCTTGGTCAATTGATCTACTATGACCCAAATGCCATCATACCCTACTCGAGTTCTCGACAGTCCATCTGTAAATCCATCGACACTTGTTCACATTTCAATTTAGTAATATCTGACGGTTGTAACAATCCACTAGGTTTCTTCTACTATACCTTTATCAACTGACGGTTCATACACTTCGAGATGAATGCCCTTACATCCCACTTCATGCCTTCCTAATAGTAGGTTCGCTTCATATCTCGATAATCTTGTTTTCGCCGGGATGAATGGTCAACCTAAAATGATGACACTCTCGTAACACTTCATCTTGTAACCCATCAACATCGGGGACAAATAGTCTTCCATCCTTACAAAGCCCACATTCTCGATCGAGTTCGTATTGCTTCATGTCTTCCGATTCTACTCCCTCTACTATCTTCACTATGATCTCCACCAGCCTAGCGTCTCGCTTCCGACCAGCATCGATCCTTTCAATTAGAGTAGGTCTGATTGACTAACTTGCCAACATCTCTGGTTCCAACTCGCAATGAGGTCTTAAATCATATACAACAATGTAATCAATCTACTTCCATTCCAAGGACATTGCTCCCAAATTTGCATGTCTGCTACTCAATCCATCGGCGACTGCGTTCCCTTTTCCCGGTGCATAGGAGGTGTTAAAATCATAAGAGGCCAAGAACTCCAACCGCCATTGCTGACGAAGGTTGAGATCCCTCTAAGAGAAAAGGTACTTCAAGGATTTGTGGTCCGTAAACAGCTCAAACCTCTCTCCCAACAAATAGTGCCTCCACATCTTCAAAGCAAAAACAATTGCCGCCAACTCCAAATCATGAGTTGGATAATTCATATCGTGCGGCTTTAGTTGTCGACTAGCATAAGCAACAACTTTTCCTTTCTGCATCAACACTGCACCTAATCCAGTACCACATGCATCTGTGTATACCATCAATTCTTCATTTCCACTCGGAATAGTCAATATTGGTGCACTCGTCAACCTCTCCTTCAGAATCACAAATGCATGCTCACACTTTGCATCCCTTATAAAATTCCGATTCTTCTTTGTTAAATTGGTCAACGGTGCTGCTATCTTCAAGAAGTCCTTTATGAAGCGTATATAGTATCCCGTAAATCCTAGGAAACTTCTCATGTCCATAGCATTCCTGGGTTTGATTCCAATCTTGGACCACTGCCACCTTCGTAGGATCCACTCCTATACCTTATTCTGACACAACATGACCCAAGAACCACACTTCTTCTCTCCAAAAGTGACACTTAGAGAACTTCGCTCTCAACTTGTACTTTCTCAATATCTCTAACACAATCCTCAAGTGCGTCTTGTGCTCCTCTTCGGTTCTTGATTAGATCATAATATCATCAATGAACACAAGCACAAACTTATTCAGCTGGTCTTTGAAAACCTGATTCATAAGATCTACAAAGTATGTCGGAGCATTGGCCAATCCAAATGGCATCACCAAACACTCATAGAAACCTGACGACATACGAAACGCAGTAATAGGCACACTCTCCTTCGCTACTCTCAACTCATGAAATCCCATCGCCAAATCCATTTGAGAGAATAGCTTCACACCATGCTAACAAATAATTCATTAATGCATGGGAGTGGATACTTGTTCTTCTTCATCACTTTATTCAGCTTACGATAATCCACACACAACCTCAAAGAACCATCCGCCTTTATTGCAAATACTACTGGTGCGTCCCACTCAGATATGCTCCTTAGAATGAACCCTTTCCTCAATAGGTCATTCACTTGCACCTTCAATTACTTCTGCTCTCTGAGTGTTATACGCCTCAAAGGCATAACTATCAGTCTAGCTTCCTTCACCAAGTCTATTAGAAACTCGATCACCCTATGCTACGGCAATCCAGTCACTTTCTAAAAGACATCTGGATACTCCCTAGCGATAGGCACTAATGACAATCCCTGGAACCTCAAGTGAATATAGAAATCTAACCATCACCCTATCCTTTGATAGACAGCTAATCACTATCGTTAGCCCATCCATATCTTCTGTTGTCACCAACAGCTTCTCACAATCCGCTATGGCTGCATACCTCCTAAGTTAGTCTATACCTAGGATGATCCCGAACCCAACAAAGTTCAAAACAAAACAATCACAAACCAAAGAACACTTATGAGTCGATAAAACTAGGCCACGACAAACCATGCAAAGACTAATAGAACCTCCAACAGGGTTTGTCGTGATTAGGGGTCGGTCTATTATCTCAGGTTCTAATCCCAATCTATCTTTTATATCACTTGCATGACGACTCCCTTCCCATTCTCCTTCGTCGAGGGAGCACTCAATGAAGTTGGGACTGCGTCCAAGGGATACGCTTTCACTAATTTCTTATCCTTCATCGATTATTGACAATTCTTCTTCAAATGCCCAAACTTGTCATAGTTGTAACATTTCCTCTTCTCACTTGCCTTGCAATCTTTAATCAAATGACCCTTTTGTTGCATCTAAAGCAAGTGGGTTCTCATTTACCCTTCTTCTTACCACCCTTTCCCTGGGATTACTTTCTCTTTCTATTCCACTTCTTCTTACCTTCACCACCTTGATGCAGCTTTGGCTCTTCCTTCTCAGCAGAAACAACAATAGCAGTCTTAGACTTACGGTACAAGCTCTCATGGCGAAGCGCCTTCTCTACAAGCTTCTCAAACAGCTCATCTATATGGTCCACTAGTTTTTCTCCAAGATAGTCGTCTAACCCAATGATGAAATTCTCATTCTTCCTTAATAGAGTATCGATGAACGACATCCCATCTTAGACAAAGCATCAAACTCGGCCACATATTCAGAAACTGTCATCTCTCCCTACTTCAGATCAGCAAATTCTATGAATATAATCGACTTCTAAGCAGTCGGAATAAACTTCTCCTCAAACCTCATACTAAATTGATCATAGGAAAATTGGTCTTCTGAAGTAGCAATAGTGACATCATTCCACTAATTCATAGCTCGGCTCTGAAGCCGTCTCGAAGTCAATTTTCTCTTCATAGCATCTTCCACCTCCATATCACCAAAGATGCGCACACAAATATCCAACCAATCTTGCACTTCTATAGCTGAATCCTCACCATGGAGTATAATAATCTTTGTTCAGCTTGGCAAATCAACCCTAGGCGCTTGCACTGGAGAACCTCCACCTATCACCACTCCACGAGCATTACTCATCATATTAGCCATCATAGCATTAAACATGGCTTGGACATCAGGCGTAGCAGCTCATGATCCTGCTCCAACCTCTAATCCTGAAGCTGAATTCCTTACAGCGTTTCTTGTATGCTAGCTCATTCTTATTTGTAACAAGAATGATCAGTCTCTCATAAAGAAAACTGTGTCCATAGTGCTCATGTGCATGCAACTTATACTATATAATATATTATTATATAGCTTTGGAAACCAAACTTATAACAAGTATGCACTCTCTCGTGTACACACACACACACTCTCTCTCTCTCTCTCGATCCAGTCTAAGGCGATAACATCTTCCCTATCTCTACTGGATCATGGTATCAACTCCAGTTAATCGTGTAACCAAAGCTCTGATACCAAATATGAAGATCGCCGTATACCACCGACACCAATAGTATATAAATAGTGTGTCGTTCATGCCTGGTCGATATAGAACGATCATCAAGGTTGAAATAAACCAATATAACATATAACATGTCATATCTCATAGCGCATGGATAAAATATAATATCACAGATATAATAGAAGAGACAATAATAACTATGTGAACAAATCATCATCAGAGCAATAGATCCACAAAGTTATACATCAAATGTGGTAGAGTTTATACAACAGAAGTAAACTCAAATAAACTGTCTTAACAAATAGTAATAAGCAAGCACTATCACGAGCTCTACAACGTTCCTCATCAGAAAAAGCACAGACTTCATGTATGTCTCATCAGAGTATAGATCTACATAGTTATACCTCAAATGTCATAGAGGTTTATACAATGGAAACAAACTCAACAACTGTCTCAAATACAAATAGTAAGCAGTCACAGCTAAGGCTCCACAGTGCTGCATAGTGGAATAAGCATAAACTCTATATATGTATATAATATGAGATAGCTCCATCCAGCTCGTCCTTCGAACAACTACTGCATCACCTAGGCCTATTATCTAGTCTACTCATTTAAGAGTACCTAAGATAATAAGAAGTAAAGCATAAAACTTTGGGTAAGACAATAGTCGAGTGTGAGCGGTAAATGAGTCTCAAAATATTATATAGGTAAATATGGTAAGGAACAAGAGTACACTAACCATACTTGACATGTCCCTGCCTATGCAGTTAATGCCCCGCTATTACCCCGCTATAACCCCGCTATATCTCATAGCGGGTTTCTACCGCTACGATATTTCCATATAGCCCCACAATATAGCCTTTCCGCTTTAATCCCCGCTATTTTCGCTATATCCCGTTATTTCTGCTATATTCCGCTATTCCCGCTATATCTTCTTTAATAAAATGAATTGAAAAATTCAATTTATACATTATAAAAATTATGAAACTAATTTATTTGATTTAATTTTTAATATATTTTCAGAAATGAAAATACTCTAATATTCTACTAAATTCAATTATGTTATATAACAGTTTTACGTTTATTTAAAGTATATTTGCACATGTTTTTATTTAAAAATTATTTATGTATTAATTGTAATTCAATTGAATGATAATTTTTCATTTAATTACCTTTTATATATTCGTAAAAACATTAAGTACGAGTTTTATATGCTATTTTAAAGTCATCCGCTATATCCTGCTATATCCTCGCTGTATCCCCGCTATGACTTTTTGCACCTCCACCGCTTTGAATCTTCCGAGCGCTTTAACTGCACAGGTCCCTGCAACCAAAGAGTTAGCATATAACACTATAATATGCTACTCTACAATATCATAAAGATATACCACAAATCAAATAAAGGATATTAATCTTCCAGGCATTCCTATCTCCAATACCTACTTCCCATGATATCTATGAGTGATAGCCTACTCAAGAAAACAACTAAAGCATCCATAACATCCATCAACAATCCTAAATATCACTCCTTATGTTCTAAACATATGATAACTCGTATGACCCCCAAACTAGGGATTAATGGAAATCTCAGTTCTCTGTTGTACACTCGTATCTCGCATCCTAAAAATGGATGCGTGTCTCGCAGTCCAAAGCTGGACACTAAACCTAAAGCTAAAGGTCCAAGGTATATAGGTCCCTATATTAACCCATAGCGGTCCCCATTTACAATACCCCTGCTTTGAGTACAACTGAGAACTCTTCAAGCATCGATGATTCCTTAACACGTATACCCAAGCCTACCTTTGCTCCATCTGGATATCGAGCCCTTCTTGCTCAATCTAATTTCCATTATTCACGAGGAACCCTTCCACATCCCTGATCATATAGCTCTCTCCTTTACGAGCCACCATCTTCGAAACCTACTCCCAACACGATCCAACATCCGAAGACCATAGATTTTCATCATGCTATTACATTACCATCCATCCCTGATGCGAACGAGCCAACACCTTCAATACGATCTATAGGACCTCTACTTCATCTCCCAGAAGTTTCACCCTCATTGGACTCACCATAAGATGTCGGCACTGACCCCTCCCCTTAGCCATTTATTGGCTAAGTTTCTTTCCTCCCCTTCTTTGCTTCTAGTACTCCATGCCTAGATGCTTTGACCCAGACCTATTGAAATGACCCACTTAATTTTTTTTATAAATATTCAGTGGCCATTTAATCAAGAAAATATTTAATTCCAATTTTCTTCTATCCAGGACTTTTCTTCCAATATAAAAATATTGGTTTACTCATTTTATCTTGAACTTATATATGTGAAGATATATAAGTCATTTTCTACTTAAATCAGAGTACAAAAATTTGAAAGTAGAAATCTGTTTGAGTATTACTTAAAGGAAATACTCTCTACATAGCAACAGTGTTTCTCAAAACTAGATTTTTCCAAATAACTTGGGTTAATGCATGACAATTGATCTTATGTCTCAAGACTTATCATTTTACATAAATTCCCCTAATTTTATTACTGGATAAACTGTGCTTTTACTTGTGCATGTGTGTGTGCATGTTTCTGTGCATGTGTGTGTCAGTGGGCAATTCAGGTGCCTTATCTTTCTTGTTAACAAAATTGTCTGAGTTTATCCTATACTTTGGGTTATGAAACAGATCTGAAAACTTAATTTAAAACCCTTGGTTGCTGGCCTAACCCAGGCTCAAGAAAAATGGCTATGTTAGCCCTATTCAGTTTTGCACTATTTTATAACAAAATACATGCTATTTTGTTTTCTTTTCAAAGCAACTCGAAATCAGATTTTTTTTTTGGACTTAAACATGGATTTTCTTATGTCAATTCTTTAGATATACATACAAACCACAAATCCTTTCAATCTCAGATTCTCAACTATTTAAACTAACTGCTCTCTTTTTTTTTTAAAGTTTTAGAATTTCATTTCTTAGCAAAGCATTTTACAAAACAAAGCACATAGTTTCAGCTGATACATATAAGTTCAACAACTGCAAAATAGTAAATAACAATACATTGGTTTTTTTTTCTTTTTAAGCAACTTAACCAAAATAGCTAATTTAACTTCAGCAAATTCTTTAAAATAGCATCCAATTCCTTAAGCAGCTAACTCAACCAAGGCCTGCTTAACAAAATTCCTATTTACCTGCATGATCACCATGAACTGCCTCATATAAATATGAGACGCCCAATGGTGCATAAACACAAAAGGGTCAGACTATTTGTCTGGTATGAATAATCTAACTGAAAACATGATCTTATTCAATTCTATTTATATTCTAGTACTTTGCATGAATAAGAAACTCAGTATCTTCTGTGTGCATGTTTTTTGTGAGGCATGTGCATTCATATCAGTGTTAAACAGATTATATATGATCACAATGATTTAGTTCATAGAAAACAATCATAAGATTCATCAATAAGACATCATAAACCAACCAATGCCATCATCAATTCAGTCATCATGCCCCTTTTATAATTTTACTGGCCATCAAGGATTTTACCCAAGCCTCTCCTGAACCTATTTCTAAAGTTCACTATCAAATATAATAGGGTCTTTAGCTACTTCCTCTTTTTAAACACACACTACCTGGGACATCTCTCTGTTAACCAAGCACACTCAGGCCCCTGGGTATAAACATACCATGCGTGAGCTTGCAATGTTCCCCTTGCCAAGCTATATTTTGGTAGCCCTAAGATCCCAAGTCCTTAGTTAAATTACTAAGTGTTATTTCCTTTTCATAACTGTGCTAATCCCTTCTGCATCTCACTTTTTAATCAGAGAAATATAAACAATGCAACCAACATGTATTCATCCAGAGTTTGGTAAGTTATATTCTCAGAAGCAAACATTTAATCATGAAAATAGATGTGATTTCTTAGCACATTATTTTGCCTATGGGTTTCAATGGATCAAGATATAAGCATATGGTCCTAAGTAACTTACTAGTTTTTTTTTCTTACCTCTGGTTCAATCAGATTTATGATCTGGCTAAACCATAAGTATATTTTGATTTGGGTATTTCATAAAACATAGAAGCTTAGCACATGTACAACATTGCACTTCTACATTTTCTTTTGTTTTAATTAACATGAGACATAAGCAACAACACAATGTTACAGCCCCATATTTCTTTCTATCTTCAGACCAAATATCTACCACATGAATCCGGGGATTTTTATAAACAACTTTATAAAGAAAACTTATAAAAGAAATCACTCCATCTCAAAGTTAACCCATATCACAGATACACATTTTAAACCATGAATCCATGACTCTTATCTTTCTGGGTAAATCAGAGAGGGGTTTTACACTTAAATAGATCATTAACAAACCAAAGTCATCAAATCATAAAACATAATTTGTAAAAGAAAATGAATGATTAGTTCAAATAGGCTGCCTCAATATTCAGGACTTAATGCCAAAGTTTTCAGTGAGGTTACTCACACTCAATTCCTTCTTCCTGAGCTTTGCCTTCCTTTTGATCCTCTGCCTTCCTCTAACTCTAATGGCTGTTACTTCTTATTAATTTTTTTTCTAGGTTAATGAAGAGCAAAATGTGTATGGTCTCACTATACTAAGCCTTTTATATAAATCTTGGCTGTTACTAGGGTTTATGGAATTACCCAATGTCAGTTCTACCCCATACAAAACATATCCTGCCTCTGGTTTGATTCAAGAAAATAAAAGGGTATGTGGTCCTTGTCTTCCTTTTCAGAAATCAGTTTCTCCCTTTTAATTTTCCCCTGGTCATGCCATATGCATGACTTCTTATTTTTCTTAATTAAAGAAATTACTGGAAATAGATAAAGTGTTTGTTTAAGGACTCATTTTATTTCCATGTAACTTCTGTTTTCTTCCAGAAATTGGTTGACTGTATACATGTATAACATATGTATACCTAAGTCTTTTATTTTTCTTTCTTTCTTTAAATAATTTTTAAGTTTATTTCAGCCTAGCTCTTATTTTCTTTGTACTATATTTTATTTAAAGACAAAATTCTATCTTAATGCATATGTATTTCTAAATTAGTTATTTTAATTTATTTATTGATTTCTGCTAAATTTTATTACACAGAAATCTGTGTACATGTGTACACTGTCTTGTGCACATGTACATGTTTTAAACCATGTACCTGCAATTCAATTTCCCATTCCTATCTTTTCAATGTGATTTTTAAACAATTATAAACTAAATTAACTTATGAAATTATTCACAGAAATCAGGGTTATCACATATACCCCTCCTTTTAGGAATTGTGTCTCACAATTCTTGCATACTTAACTTAAGTATTATTACTTCACAAAAATGAATTTTCTGATTTCAAAACCATTCTCAATCCAACCACTTATTTAAGCACTATGCATATCAATACAAGATAAAAATCACAATGCATATTCAATCAACACATTCATTAGTATATATATAAATTTACCTTTCAATCAAACAGTTGTGGATAATCATTTCTGATTTTATCCTCCACTTCCCATGTGCAATCATTTGGGTCTAGACTCCATTGTACTTTTACTAGTTTAATTTCTTTGTTTCTCAATTCCTTGGTTTCTCTCGAAACTATGCCCACTGGCTCCTTTTCATAGATCATTCTAGGATCAATCTGCACATCCTTAGAGGATTCTAGGATTGCCTCCTTATCATGAACCCATCTTCTTAGTTGAGACACATGAAAAACATCATGCATTGCTCTCATTTCTTCTGGCAATTCTAATTTATAGGCTACTGTCCCTATTCTTTCTAGAATTGTATATGGTCCTATATATCTAGGAATCAACTTTCCTTGTTTCCCAAACCATAGAACCTTTTTCATAGGTGATATCTTGATGAATACATAGTCCCCAACATCATATTGTACTGCCTTCCTTCTTTGATCTGCATATTTCTTTTGCCTATCCTGGGCAGAAGCAATTCTTTTTCTGATCAAAGCTATCTTTTCAGAAGTCTCCTTCACATTTTCTGGTCCTAAGACCACTTTTTCTCCAGATTCATGCCAACTTGAGGGTGATAAACATGGTCTCCCATAAAGTGCTTCAAAGGGTGCCATGCCTATGCTACTATGATGGCCATTGTTGTATGAAAATTCAGCTAAAAAGATATGATCCTCCCAACTTCCTCCCCAATCCAATACACAAGCTCTCAACATGTCTTCAAGCAATTTGTTCACAATTTTTGTTTGGCCATCAGATTGAGGATGATATGCTGTGCTTAAGCAAAAATCAGTCCTCATTGCTTTGTGAAAACTCTGCCAAAACTTTGAAGTGAAGATGGTATCTCTATCACTTACTATAGTCTTTGGTATACCATGCAGCCTGACTACTTCTTTAATAAACAATTGGGCTAGTGTACTTGCATTTCTTTCTGATTTTACTGGTATATAGTGGGCTGACTTGGTTAGCCTATCAACCACCACCCAAATACTATCATTTCCCCTCCTAGTTCTAGGCAAACCATCAATGAAATCCATTGATATGTCTTCCCATTTCCACTATGGTATTTGCAAAGGTTGAAGCATCCCTGAGGGTTTTTGATACTCAGCCTTCACCTGTTGGCAAATCATACATTTAGATACATAGGTTGCCACTGCACTCTTCATTCCACTCCACCAATAATTTCTCTTGAGGTTGTGATACATTCTTGTGCTTCCTGGGTGTATAGTATATTTGCTTTTGTGGTAAGCATCCAAGATTTCTTGCTTCAACTCATCAACTGCTGGAACACATATTCTTTCTCCTTTCTTCAAATGGCCTTGATCATTCAACTGAAAACCTTCCACTGCCTCACCATTCAATATTTGAGTCTTCTTTTCAAATAAAAATGGATCTTGGTTTTGTAGCATTACAACTTTATTCTTCAATTCTGATCCCAGAGTAATAAAACTTAATTTTCCCATTTCTACATTCCTACTGCATAAGCTCATATTTTCTATGTTATTACTTTCTATCTCTGAATCAATTAATAATGATAAAGTGTTAAACTCTTCTATCATTAATCTAGCCACTTTAGCATGTTGTCTACTTAAGGCATCTGCTACTTTATTAGCCTTACCAGGAGTGTACAATATTTCAAAATCATATGAGGCTAAGAGTTCAATCCATCTTTGATGCCTCATATTTAATTCTTTTTGTGAAAACAAATATTTAAGTGATTCATGGTCTGTATACACTTCAAATTTTGCTCCTAACAAGTAGTGTCTCCATAATTTAAGAGCATACACTATGGCAGCCAATTCAAGGTCATGAGTAGCATACCTTACCTCACTTGGTTTCAACTGCCTAGAAGCATAAGCTATTACTTGATGTTGTTGCATCAACACTGCCCCAAGCCATTGTCCACTTGCATCAGTATACACCACCAAGTTTTCATTTCCTTCAGGTACTTTAAGAATTGGAGCTTGTACCAATGCTTCTTTTAATTTCCCAAAGGCTTTTTCACATTCTTCATTCCAAGTAAACACTTGATTTTTCCTAGTCAATCTGGTTAGTGGAATTGAGATTTTTGCAAAATCTTTTATAAATCTCCTATAGTAACCAGCCATTCCCATGAATGATCTGACTTCAATGACATTAGTAGGTCTTTTCCAAGCTTGCACTGCAATGACTTTATTGGAATCTACAGATATTCCTTTTTCTGATATAATATGACCTAGAAAATTCACTTCATTTTGCCAAAAAGTGCATTTTGAAAATTTGGCTTTTAATCCTTCCTGCCTCAGTTTCTTGAATACCATATGCAAATGATTTTCATGCTCTCTAACTGACTTAGAATAAATTAGTATATCATCAATAAATATCAATACAAACTTATCCAAGTATTCTCTAAAAATCCTATTCATCAAATCAACAAAGTAGGAAGGAGCATTTGTCAAGCCAAATGGCATCACTAAAAATTCATAAAGTCCATATCTGGTGTTAAAGGCTGTATACTTAATGCTTTCCTCTTCTACTTTCATCTGATGAAAGCCTGAAGCTAAATCAAGCCTAGAGAATATCTTTGCACCACTCAATTGATCAAAGAGATCATCAATTCTTGGTAAGGGGTATTTATTTTTAACTGTGACTTTATTTAATTCCCTATAGTCAATACATAATCTAAGGGATCCATCATGTTTCTTAACAAAGACTACTGCTGCTCCCCATGATGAGCTACTGGGTCTAATAAAACCTTTTTCTTCTAGTTCAACCTATTGCTTTTTCAACTCCATCAACTCCTTAGGCCCCATTCTAGTTGGTCTTTTAACCACTGGGTTAGCTCCTGGAATTATCTTGATTGAAAACTCAACTGGTCTGTGGTTTGGAACTCCTCTCACTTCACCAAACACATCAACATATTGATTAACTATGGGGATCTCTTCTAATGAAGGCATGGGTTTTTCATTTGACAATGTAGAAAGGTTGGCTATACTTCTATTTTTGTTTGCCTCACAGAGAACAACTATTCTTTGTCCATCAGAAACTTTCAATGATATGGTGGATGCCTCCATATTAATGATAGCCTTATATCTACTCAACCAATCAACCCCTAAAATAATCCCTATGCCCGGATATTGCAACACATATAGGTCTGACTCAAACACATGTCCCCCTATGTTTAATCCCAGTTGCTTACATATCATACCCAGAACACATGAACTACCTATAGGGCTTCTAATTAACAGTGGCTTATCAACAATCATACAATTTAATTTTAGTTGTTGTACAATATCATGGGAAATCAAGGAGTGTGTAGCCCCAGTATCATACATTACTACAAAAGGTATTGAGTGAATGAGCAAAGTACCTTCAACTTGGCCATGGTTCTCAACATTTGGTCCCTCAGTTGCTTTACCTTTCCCTTCCAAGGTTCCTACTTTTCCTTGCTTAAACTCTAGACAGTTCCTCCTTATGTGACCCTCCTTTCCACACTGGTGACACTTGAAGGATGCTGGTCTAGGATTGGTGCACCTATTTTTCATATGCCCCTCTTGACCACAGTTGTAACAAGTGATTTTCTTCTTAATTTCAGTAGCCCTGACTTCTTCTGGTTTCTTGGTGGAAGCTATGTCTGTTTTCTTCTTATCATAAGGGTGAAATTTACCCTTTCCCTTCTTGTTTTGATTATTTTTGAATGCCCTGAAATTCTCTCTAGCTTTATCATGTTGTTCAATGCTCAGAGTCAAATCCAAAACATGATCAAAAGTCTTATCCTTGTATGGTAGCATGGCTCTACTAAGGCTAGGGTTCAACCCTTGAATATATCTGCCATTCTTAGCCTCCTCAGTAGTGATGAGCACTGCACCATACTTTGCCAATGATTCAAACTTCTGAGTGTACTCAGTGACACTCATAGTCCCTTGCCTCAGTTTGATAAACTCCTCCAGTAAAGATTCCTTAGCTGATGCAGGGATAAATCTGCCTTCCAACATTGCTTTAAATTGATCCCATGTCACTTCTCCTTTAGGTCTTCCAGCTATGATAACCTCCCACCAATCCAAAGCTGCTCCTCTCAATTGCCTGGATGCAATCTACCTCTTCCTTTGGTCTTCAACTTGCATGTCTGCAAAGATTCTTTCCAAAATTCTAAGCCAAGTTTGAACCACCATAACTCCTTCTGTGCCATCAAATGTTTTGCCTCCAAGATTGGTAAAAGTCTTGAGTAGTTTGGAAAGTTCCTCATGTGGATTTTCCTGCCTGTTGCCTACTCCATCTCTTATGGCCCTCATGAATTCTTGCACATTCACCATGGGTGGTTCACTTGTTCCTACATTTTGATGTCTGGGTCCTACCATAGCTCTATGGATATAACACTTAGGTTAGTCTGTTTTGCCTAATGCTCTATAGATTAATTCATTTTAATCTATCGCTTATTCTGTCATAATAGATATCAATAGTGTAAATATTAACAAACAAAACATCCAAAGCAGTAAACACTTCTATACATCCAATGCAAACAAATTCATACAAAAATTTTGTTATGTTATTCAACAACATAGCTCTAATACCAAATGAAATGACCCACTTAAATTTTTTTTTTATATAAATATTCAGTGGCCATTTAATCAAGAAAATATTTAATTCCAATTTTCTTCTATCCAGGACCTTTCTGCCAATATAAAAATATTGGTTTACTCATTTTATCTTGAACTTATATATGTGAAGATATATAAGTCATTTTCTACTTAAATCAGAGTACAGAAATTTGAAAGTAGAAATCTGTTTGAGTATTACTTAAAGGAAATACTCTCTACATAGCAATAGTGTTTCTCAAAACTAGATTTTTCCAAATAACTTGGGTTAATGCATGACTATTGATCTTATGTCTCAAGACTTATCATTTTACATAAATTCCCCTAATTTTATTACTGGATAAACTGTGCTTTTACTTGTGCATGTGTGTGTGCATGTTTCTGTGCATGTGTGTGTCAGTGGGCAATTCAGGTGCCTTATCTTTCTTGTTAACAAAATTGTCTGAGTTTATCCTATACTTTGGGTTATGAAACAGATCCGAAAACTTAATTTAAAACCCTTGGTTGCTGGCCTAACCCAGGCTCAAGAAAAATGGCTATGTTAGCCCTATTCAGTTTTGCACTATTTTATAACAAAATACATGCTATTTTGTTTTCTTTTCAAAGCAACTCGAAATCAGATTTTTTTTTTGGACTTAAACATGGATTTTCTTATGTCAATTCTTTAGATATACATACAAACCAAAAATCCTTTCAATCTCAGATTCTCAACTATTTAAACTAACTGCTCTCTTTTTTTTAAAGTTTTAGAATTTCATTTCTTAGCAAAGCATTTTACAAAACAAAGCACATAGTTTCAGCTGATACATATAAGTTCAACAACTGCAAAATAGTAAATAACAATACATTGGTTTTTTTTTCTTTTTAAGCAACTTAACCAAAATAGCTAATTTAACTTCAGCAAATTCTTTAAAATAGCATCCAATTCCTTAAGCAGCTAACTCATCCAAAGCCTGCTTAACAAAATTCCTATTTACCTGCATGATCACCATGAACTGCCTCATATAAATATGAGACGCCCAATGGTGCATAAACACAAAAGGGTCAGACTATTTGTCTGGTATGAATAATCTAACTGAAAACATGATCTTATTCAATTCTATTTATATTCTAGTACTTTGCATGAATAAGAAACTCAGTATCTTCTGTGTGCATGTTTTTTGTGAGGCATGTGCATTCATATCAGTGTTAAACAGATTATATATGATCACAATGATTTAGTTCATAGAAAACAATCATAAGATTCATCAATAAGACATCATAAACCAACCAATGCCATCATCAATTCAGTCATCATGCCCCTTTTATAATTTTACTGGCCATCAGGGATTTTACCCAAGCCTCTCCTGAACCTATTTCTAAAGTTCACTATCAAATATAATAGGGTCTTTAGCTACTTCCTCTTTTTAAACACACACTGCCTGGGACATCTCTCTGTTAACCCAGCACACTCAGGCCCCTGGGTATAAACATACCATGTGTGAGCTTGCAATGTTCCCCTTGCCAAGCTATATTTTGGTAGCCCTAAGATCCCAAGTCCTTAGTTAAATTACTAAGTGTTATTTCCTTTTCATAACTGTGCTAATCCCTTCTGCATCTCACTTTTTAATCAGAGAAATATAAACAATGCAACCAACATGTATTCATCCAGAGTTTGGTAAGTTATATTCTCAGAAGCAAACATTTAATCATGAAAATAGATGCGATTTCTTAGCACATTATTTTGCCTATGGGTTTCAATGGATCAAGATATAAGCATATGGTCCTAAGTAACTTACTAGTTATTTTTTTTTTCTTACCTCTGGTTCAATCAGATTTATGATCTGGCTAAACCATAAGTATATTTTGATTTGGGTAGTTCATAAAACATAGAAGCTCAGCACATGTACAACATTGCACTTCTACATTTTCTTTTGTTTTAATTAACATGAGACATAAGCAACAACACAATGTTACAGCCCCATATTTCTTTCTATCTTCAGACCATATATCTACCACATTACTCCGGGGATTTTTATAAACAACTTTATAAAGAAAACTTATAAAAGAAATCACTCCATCTCAAAGTTAACCCATATCACAGATACACATTTTAAACCATGAATCCATGACTCTTATCTTTCTGGGTAAATCAGAGAGGGGTTTTACACTTAAAAAGATCATTAACAAACCAAAGTCATCAAATCATAAAACATAATTTGTAAAAGAAAATGAACGATTAGTTCAAATAGGCTGCCTCAATATTCAGGACTTAATGCCAAAGTTTTCAGTGAGGTTACTCACACTCAATTCCTTCTTCCTGAGCTTTGCCTTCCTTTTGATCCTCTGCCTTCCTCTAACTCTAATGGCTGGTACTTCTTATTAATTTTTTTTCTAGGTTAATGAAGAGCAAAATGTGTATGGTCTCACTATACTAAGCCTTTTATATAAATCTTGGCTGTTACTAGGGTTTATGGAATTACCCAATGTCAGTTCTACCCCATACAAAACATAGCCTGCCTCTGGTTTGATTCAAGAAAATAAAAGGGTATGTGGTCCTTGTCTTCCTTTTCAGAAATCAGTTTCTCCCTTTTAATTTTCCCCCGGTCATGCCATATGCATGACTTCTTATTTTTCTTAATTAAAGAAATTACTGGAAATAGATAAAGTGTTTGTTTAAGGACTCATGCCATTTCCATGTAACTTCTGTTTTCTTCCAGAAATTGGTTGACTGTATACATGTATAACATATGTATACCTAAGTCTTTTATTTTTCTTTCTTTCTTTAAATAATTTTTAAGTTTATTTCAGCCTAGCTCTTATTTTCTTTGTACTATATTTTATTTAAAGACAAAATTCTATCTTCATGCATATGTATTTCTAAATTAGTTATTTTAATTTATTTATTGATTTCTGCTAAATTTTATTACACAGAAATATGTGTACATGTGTACACTGTCTTGTGCACATGTACATGTTTTAAACCATGTACCTGCAATTCAATTTCCCATTCCTATCTTTTCAATGTGATTTTTTAAACAATTATAAACTAAATTAACTTATGAAATTATTCACAGAAATCAGGGTTATCACACCTATCCATCCTAACAACTCGGTCCTTACTCCAAAGCACCTACTTCAAGTTCTAGAAAACAGGTCGGTATAGCTTCCAACCCTTAGCCAATCATCTATATCTTGATTTGGGTCACCTCTACTAGCCTTGCTTCATGAGTCTCCCAAAACCGCCGACTTGTTGTACCAACCCACAGAACTTGGTACCAGCCTCTTATGTAGGTACTCACTTCTGTATATAGTGAATTTGGATCTGTGACATGAACCCCAAGGTCTTCCCATACTCCAGAGCTTCCTCTCCAAGTTTCGTTCAATTCCAACCATCTTTGCCTCCAATTTGCTTAATTTTTTGACCTATCTTTCTATGTATTCACAACACTAACAACAACATTAAAACACACATTCAATCATAGAATAACAAGCAGTTTCATCCATATAAACATGTAATCAATATAAATAAGATAAACAAGTCAATTTCTAACATAGATCTACATATAGCATGAATTCATGAACAGGGACAAAGGTGATTTCTAATCAGTCTATATCATATGCATGGATTAACATGTAATAAAAGTTAGAATTTATGGCCAAATATCAATTTAAAACATGTTAAATCCTATAATTTTACCATATAAACATTCATAGTATATTGCGAAGGCATAAACCACTTATCAATTACCAAATTCAGCCAATTTGTTTGTAGATCTAATCTGGACAGCGAAGAAAAGCACTCCAAATCAAGTAATTTGATTACCTCTGGCTCCTAATAGAAGATCTAATCTCTAATCAACAATCTAGTTTGATTTAAAGAGAAATTTGGATGAATTAGGATAGATTTAGGGCTAATTAGGGTTTAGACTTGATTTGAAATGAGAGGGAAAGTTTTAGTTTGACTCCTACATATATGTTTATTTGTATTATTTCAATTCAAAATATATTAAAGGACTTTTGTGCAAAATTATAGATCTAATGTTGATTTCTTCCTAATTCAAAACTAGATTTCAAAATTTTAATCTTAAATTGTAAAACATATAAAATTATAAGTTTTCCATATATAAAATTATAAGTTATATATATATATACACACACATACATACATACATATATATATATGTATATGTATATGTATGTATGTATATGTATATATCTTTGTGTGTGTGTTATTTAAATCTAAATATGGATTGTTATTATATATATGTATGTATATGTGTTATTTCAATTCAAAATTTATAAAAAGAATTTTTTGTAAAATTATAGATCTAATGTTGAACTCCTTCTCAAGTCAAAACCAGATTTCAAATTGTTAGTTTTAGATTTCAAAACATGTAAAATAGTCAAAATTGATTTTAATATATGTGTGTGATTGTTCCAGTAGTAAGTATGATCAGACTAAACTCATGAGTGAGAAGAATTACATCCTGGAGATCAGATAGATCAATTGTGCTAGGATGCCCTGAAATGATCGTGACTTATGGATTTAAACTAAAAAAGATTTTAGTGGGACTGGTGTACGGTCCCGCCCTATGCTTCAACCGTTAGCCCCCGGTTAGTAAAGGTTCGCGATTCCAATATGTAGGGCTTTGTCAGCAGTGAGACTAAAAGATGTGTACACATAAAAAGAAACTCATAGCTCTATATGCTTACTGTATTGTTTAATTGGATTTACTCCTAACCGTATTTGGATATTGTGGGACATCTGGTTATGTTTTGGCAAGATCAGCCTGGTAAGTTATTAGTTGGCCTGTGAAAACTAATAGGTTCATAGTGACCCTAGGAATTGAGACAGACAGCCAATTTTATAGGATAGGTAAACCTTGGGAATGGATAACTTTAGTGACAGACTAGTCACATTTACCCATATTGCATGCATATGATCATATCATGTTTTGTTATAACCATTTGTGGTTGTAGGTGCATGATTGATGTTCAGATTAACATATTTGATAAGATACTAGCAAGGGGAAAACCCATTCCACTATGCGTTATGGTCTCACTAGATATCTAATTTTAGTCGAGATGGTATATTATTATTCATACCAGACTTTTTGTCTGACCCGAAGATTTTGTTTTTTCCCTTTAACTCTTGAGTGCTTATTTGAGTAGATCGGGAGTAGAGTTTTCAGGTTAAACGAATAAGCTTCCGAAGACGTGTAGGAGAAAAGTTAATATTAGGAGTTTATTTCCGCTGTGTTGTTTGAAGTTTATATTTTGTTTAAATGGATGTAATGATATAATTTATAACCGTCGAGTAGTTAGACTTCGATCATCCAAAGGGGCATCTTCATAAGCCACTCTTGGAATATAATTGTAATTATTATATTTTCTCTAAAAATGGAATCGATGGGATTATGTAATGAATGTGAATGTTATTAATGAAATGTGTTTTGAAAATTTTCATATTCATGTGCTTTTGATGTTAACTGATCTCATTTTATCACCGGGAATTATTATTGTGGATGACTTCAGTATCCATAGCGCTTAGTTTCGGGCCTCAAAATGGAGGATATTACGGTAATATAGACTAAAAATCAGAGAGTTAATGGTATAGGTCTTCTTTGATCATTTGTATGAATGTAGAGAAAGATAATTGATGTAGAAATCAGCAGCACTTCGTTGAAATCTTAAAGAGAATGAGAGAAAAGGGAGATAAAGAAAGTATGTAGTATTGTGGTTGAAAATTCAAAATCAGAGGTTTTTAGATAGAGTTTAAAGAGTTACGTCCATTCACGAAAGGAAGACGCCAAAAGTTGCTTCTTTTAAAATTTTAAAAAACATCTCAACTGTCTATATGCCAACATACCAAAATTTATTTGTATATGTTCACAACCATTTTGAAAATATTTTAAACTATATATAAAAACTCTATTAAAAAAATATTTTACAAACAGAAAAATGTTATAAAAGATATTTTGAGTGGAAAGTATATTTCGAGTAAAGGTAATCGGAGATATGATGCTACCCAGGTCTATAACATTTGGTCTGAGACTCAATACATTACTGACACAAATGTCTTGAGATCTTCGTTCTTTTGTTCTTGAATTTTTCAAAACTCACGAGTGTTCAAATATATCTCGATCAACTCAAGCTATCTTGATCAAATCAATCTACCTTGATTTATACTGATCAGTTCTTCAAGCTTTATTACATCGGCGCTTGTATAAAATGTTAAATATTTTTGGTATCCTGCACAATATAGTATATAACTCGATAAGGCATTAGTAACACTATTCATATGGTTGCAAAATTAAATTCAAATGAATCAAAAGTCAACACGTGTAAGGTTAGTATCAGACATGTAGAAAAACGTTCCTAATATGTATCGAAGTACAATGTCGAAGGAGGAACCGAGCCAAAAGCAAAAGACAAACCGAAATCATAGGTATATTGAACTTAAGTAAGAAAAACTAAGGTTAAATAAACTGAAGGTATTAACATAGGGTCATGGCCAACGCTTAAGGAGGAATTATGTGTGGAGGAGGTGTTTTTAGAATTCGAGAGATTAAATATTAAATCACCTAAGCTAAACTAAGATAGACTTCCCTAGACGAAACCGAGAGTAGTGATTGCTAAAAATAGTGTAACCATCGATGGAGTGTGTAAACTGAAACTAGTAACTTTCTAGGGCATTGGTGTATACTAAGGCTTAAGATGGTCGAGATTAGAACCTGATACATTGGTGATAAGGTAATAAGCAATATTAATAATCGAAAGAAGGTTAGTTGTCATGTTAGCTTAAAGAACAGCTAAGTGAAAAGTCTGATAGTTAATGGTTAGGTAGAATGTTTGGTTGACGCATGTGGCCTGAGGTAGCAGTCGTGAAATCCAAAGCGTAGCGATAAGGCCTAGCGTAACAACCGAAATATGAAAGCAATTGGTGTAAGGCCTAGAGCGACAACTATAGAAAACAGTGGAAGAGGTAAGAAAGAGAGTGGCAGTCTAGAAATCGAGAGTGAAATAGGTGTAAGCCTAGGGTGGAAATCGAAATATGAAAGCGTAGGTGTATGGCCTGAAGTGGAAACCGTAATATGAAATTAATAAGGCGTTAGACCTCATTGGCAGCCGAAAGCTAAATCTTAATTTTGGTGTAGTATAAAGACATAAGGCTTAAGTGGCAGCCAAATATTATAACACTTTTCTTATATGTAAGGCATAAGCCTCGGTGGTAGTCGAATGGTAAGACTTTAACTATGTATCTTTAGCAGAAGGCATAAGGCCTTAGCGGTGGCGAAGGCTAGGGTATTTCGGTTATGAGTAGTTAAGTAATATTTCCGTGAAACAATCGAGAGATTTCTTTCGGTTTTGACTTCATGGTATTGTTTTGACACCTAATAATGAACCTACAACTTATGTTTACTTGTAAATCAGATGATTTATTGTGGTATGGTAAAGGGGAAAACCCATCCCGCATATTAGCGATGTGGTCACATTATCTTCTTTGTTTAGGGTAATATGTTACTTATATCAACCTTTATGTCCAACACATGTTTTTATTATTGTTTTACCCTATAAAATCACGGGTAGTCATTCGAGTAGGTTGAGTTTATGGGCTTAGGTGGGTGGATTACTTTCGAGATGGATGAGTAGTGCAAGCCGAAGAAAAAGTAGGAGGCTTGGGTGTTATATTTATGTTATTTTAATTCTGCTGTATAAAGTGTTCATGTCAGCGTCTTTATATGTTGGATACGATATTATTTGACTATGTTGTATTATATTTTTGACCCCTGTGTGGACATGACTTGGAAACTAAAATCGTTAAACGAAATCTGCAACGATGTGTCTTTGTTTTAACTAGTATCTGCTATGTTTACTTAAGACTATTTAATGTAAGTGATCTCATCTTTGTCCCCGAAAGATAATTCCAAGGTGATTGAAGTTCCATCTTTGGGTTTCGAAATGAAGAACTTTACACCATCTCATTAAAGATATCGGAGTATAGCCAAGTGTTGAAATAGGCCAGAGGTGTTGGACGAATGTTATAAATGCACTTTCGATTATTAATTGCACCATCATATCCAACTACTTAAATTTGGAGAGGGCTTGGTTTTTGAACCAACAAAATCATCATGCAGTTGTCTAGCACCATTTGTCATCACCTTGAACATAATTGAGTTCAACCTACCATACACCACCCTCTATTTGTAAGAGTTGGTTCAATAGTAATCAAATCCATTTTAAATTACCCTATTTGTTCTTCATATGGGCGGCAATGAAATCAAGATCTAAGCATTGGTTGAACTCAACCTCGAAGAACTTCGTACAAAATAGTAACTCATTTTTCACAAGTAGCAAGTCTTGTAGAGCAAATGTCGATGAAAGCAAAAGGGTTGTGCAGATTCCAATCGATGACAATTCACATTGAAGAATCGGTGGAGGAGGACGTCAATATAAAATTTTATTAAAAATTTCAAATAAATTAGAAAAAAATATGTTATAAAGAATAGCAAAAAAACACAGTCTAAAAATACCTAAGAATGTGATCGGATGAAGCTTAAAATTGTTGAACTTTTAGATCTAGGTTGTAGTGGGAATTTTACAGTTAAAGCGTTTAGTGATTTTATAGCGGTGGAAGTGCGAAAAACTATAGTGGGGATACAATGAGGATATATCGAAAAATAGAGGAGGTGTAAAAATATTTATTGAAGATAAAATCAAATCTTCGAACTTGATTTATTTTCATTCCCATATTATTTCTATATAAAAAAGAAACATTATTCACTCATATATAACAAAATTGAAGAATATCATGATCCATCCAGTTAAGACTTGGTGATTAGAATAGAGTTCTAATTTACGTTGAGTGCTTAGTTATTGAACTCAGACCTATACCAAAAATTTATTAATTTGTTTTATAAGAGAATCTTTCAAATTAACCTTTTTTATAATAAAGATGCTAAAGCGGGTGCTAAAAACTCTTGATTTGCGGAAGTAGCAAAAAATACAGGGACTTTAGGTAGATTCACTATTTAACAGCACTAAAATAAAAAACCATAGCTGCAAAAGTTTGCTAAGCGCTTTGGGGGGGGGGGCATTAGTGCGACTTTAGCGGAGCTTTAACTCATAGGGTATGAGAAAGAAGAAGATATGGAAATATATCGAGAGGGAGAAGAGAGAAAGGCAATGGTTTGATAGGAATAGTCGTTAGCGTCTGACATGTACGATGAGCCAACGGTTCACTTCTCTCCAATTTGTTGCAAAAGGTTGAAGAGCCCATGTGTATAATTTCTCATTTTTGATGCGATCGACCGTTATGATCGTTTGTCTACCACAAGCTTGCAAAACCAAATAGTATGAAGTCAAAATAAAATAAAATAAGAAACATGTCTTTATTATGTCTCCATAAGTATCTCTAGTACTATTTTTTTTCCTCCACAAATGTCTTCTTAGAATTTTTAATTCTAAATTGTTTCCAACATATTATCATTATATGTTAACTAAAATTAATGAAAAGCTGCACAAAATATTTTTCATTTTATAATGTTACCGAATGGTCAATTTCCCACCGTGACGTGGTTGTACTGGTCTACATAAAGTCCCAGGGTAAGTAATCAAATTATCCTCGTGCTATTTTTCATCAAACCGATCGCTGTCACTCACCAAAAAATTTATCTGAAGCTCGGATAACATGCGCACACCCAAAATAAATTTCTTTGAAGTCCAAATAACATGTGATGCGTCGTTCCCTATTTCATGCCTACATTTCTCTATTCCCAAATATATCACATTCTAATAGGGTGGTCAACGAGTACCCGAAAAATCCGAAATCTGTTTTTGTCCGTATTCGAAATATGAAAAATTATCTGATATTCGAAAAACGGATACGGATATAACCAAATCTGTATCCGATAATTATCCGCTCGGTTTTTATCAAGATTATAGTTATTTTTTTCCATGTATTTTAGTACTTAAAATGATTGTCGTTTACTATTTTATTCAAGTAAAAAAATTAATGTATATAAAAATCAATTTTTACATCTTAAAAATTATTTTTCTTAGTGTATTTTTTTATATATTTAGTATAAAAATGAATTTATAATAAATCGTGCTAAAAACACCAGGTTTCATGCTAGTTGCATCGCGTTCGGTGGAAAATCGTCGACCAAACAACTGTTTGGTCGGTAGTTTTCCACCGAACGCGGTGTAAAAAAAACAAAAAACAAATTTCGATGCCTTTAGCATGCTTATCTAATGCCTTTAGTTCTTCTCTAAATTATGGTTTTTTATTTATTTGTTTAGATTTAGTGAGAATTAGAAAAAAAGAAAAACTTTGAAAAAAAATTAGGCTGAAGGACATGAAGTTATTTTAGACTGAAGGACAAATGTTAGTTATATTTAGTATTATATTCAACTTTTACACTATACAAAATGCTAGTTATAACTAACATTATATTCAGTTTTACACTATACAAAATGCTAGTTATAACTAGCATTGTCCTTCAGCTAAAAAAACAAACTTGTTGTTCTTCCGGCTAAACAAATTTCTAAGTTTATGTTTATGCTTCCTTTCCCTCTAAATTTATTGCTTGTGAAATATGAGAAAATTTTCCATAAATATTTGAGATGCGTCCGCATCTGTGAAGACCATACCAAGTGTCCGTTTAGCAGCCTACCTTCCAATCTCACTGCTTTTTAATCATCTCTGATTTCCCCAACAAATCCCAATCAACAGACCACCACGATGCTATTGATCATGTTAGCTAAAAGTCAAGAAACTAACTGCCGCATGCTAATGGATATCGACCCAGATTCTCCATAATTAACCAGTATGACGAAGTCAACTCTTTCCTTGTGATCACTGCTGAAACCCTAGATCTTAATCTCTACCTTCCTACTACAACTGCGACATCGATGATCTATGGTTTCACAAGATGCTAGGGTGGAATTACCACACAATTAACAAAACAAGGACGAAATTTCAAATTCACATGACGAGGAGGAGCTGAAAGGCTGAGTTATTCATAGTACAAATGCAATAGAAGAGGATGGTAGCCTGAAAACTCTAAATCAACGGTTAAGCAAATCCGCATTTCTGTCCTCAAAATTAGAACGGATTCCTCGTTATATTCTTTATTTCATCTTCTTCAACTATGCGCCGTATTTTAATTACGTAAGTTTCTTTTGATTCATTTTAATATGAGTTACAATTTATGTATGTGTGTGATTTGTTTTTCGCTGGAAGATTAGGCTGTTTAGCTTTTAATTATACGAGTCTTCGGATATACAACTACAATTTATAAACTATTTTGCAAGCTTGTTGTTCCAGATACACTAGAGCACAAAAAGTATTATTCCAACCTATGGTTGATTAGATTATTGAAAAATTAGTTTGTCGTTAACCTTGTATCTCTTTCCTAACTATAAATATTTTTGTATTTGCACTTTTTTTTATTTCTTATTACATCTATATTTATTCTAGATGTGTTTTTTTCCTCTCATTTTATATTTGGATTTTTTACTATATTAGCCTAGTTTTATAAAGATATTACGTGAATAGACCAATTCTGAAAGTAATTACAAATATAGACCAGTTTTTGTTTAACTGGTCTATACCGTTGGCGATTTTTCAAAAATCGCCCAGAGGGTATAGCCACAAACAGCCTACCTTTCTCTCTCATTTTCACCCTTTCCTCAAAACCTATGCAAAATTCTTTGATGGCAGATGTGATCTGAAATCTAATTTCATGCTCCTTAAAACATTTGTTCGGTGATAAATCTATAGATCGAGTTCACGTTGCTTAGCAAATTTCAGCTAGTTGAAGGTAAATTCACGAAACCTTAGTTTTTTTGTCTAATTTCTGTATTTTGATGAACGTAGTAAATGGTTATGTTAAGGTAAGAGGTTGGTTTAATGTGTACGTACTGAACGAATTGTATATTGATCTGTAGAATGGCGAGAAATATGGTGCCTACGCTTTGCTACTACGACGGCGAACTACTTGTCGATGATCAAAGAAACGGTAAATATGTTGGTGGAATTTGTAAACCAGGAAGAGTGCGAAAAGATTGTAATTTGATGGAATTAAAAGAAGCTGTGTACAAAACGACGAAGATTAGTAAAGAAGATTTTGAACTTGAGCTGGTGGTTAACTGGCCTACGGACTCGGGTTCTAAAGCAATAGCATTAGCGGACGATGACGATGTAGAAGTAATGTTTTCTGCTGTTGCAAAATCTATTGAGTTATATGTAGGGCAAATAGCAAAGCAACAACAAGAACATCAGGTGTCATCTCCCGTTGTGAGTAGTGGAATTGGATATTATACACAGATGTTGGAGACTGCGGATCCATCTACTGATTACGTATCTCCTAGCTATAGCAATCTGTTTCCAAATGATGGAATACACCGTCCTCCAGCAATGCAGTACGGATTTATGCCGTACGAAGACGCGCAGCCGTTTACGCAACAAAGCAACATTTATTGCAACCCGCCTAGGGATGCTAATACGAGTGCAAGGTAAAAAAATTTGATGAATTGGTAGATGTACTATTATGTAGATAATTTTTCTGAAGCTATGTCGTAATTTAAACAGCTTCCATCAACAAGACATTCAACATGACGAAAGCGATGAATATGTTAATGCAAATTTGTCGCAGTCAATGTATCCTAATCCATGCGAACTATATGATATGAGTCAAAGGTATGTTTACAGATTGTGCTATATTTTTCGTCTCATTTGGTCTCTATTGTCGGTTAGTTGACTACTTTATATCAATTAGGTATATAACAGCTGATTCTGGTGCACAATGGAGTGCTGGACCATCCACCCATTCTCCGTATGCAAATTTTGACAATGATATGGATGTTGGTGGGAATGCAGCCGTGGATGAAGAACGTCATGTAGATAGCATGGTCGTTGCTTCTATGAATGTTAACGAAGACTCTTGGATACAAAGAATGCAAGTTAACAACGAGCCGTTGAACTATGACTTCCCTGCAGCAGATGACAATGATGCAGATAGTGATGAAGCAGAGATGGAAGTGCCTTTGGATGATGATCTTTGCACCGCTCGAATGTTGGCAAGATCTGTTGTTGCTAATCTTCAATTTTCCAGCGAACGATTTTCGACCTCTTGCGTTCAAGCTGGCTTCAGTGTTGGAATGGTTTTTGAGACAAAAGATAAGTTTCTTCAACAACTTAACGGAATGGTCAATTCTGCATGCTGTGTCATACAAACCGATAAAGTCGAACAAAACACAATATACCGCTATATGCACCGTTGAAGGTAATTGTCCTTGGAGAATACATGCCATAGTTTTGAAAAAATCCGAGTCGGGATGGTGGGAAATTCGGAAGTATCCAAGCGAACACACTTGTGTCAACCCAATAGTTAATTCCAACCATAAGCAAGCAACTTCGAAATTTCTTGTGACAAAAATAATGTCTTTTGTCAAAGCCGATTTGGATATTTCAGCTGGTACAGTCCAGGTGCTTGTGCACGATCAGTTGTTCATCAACATAAGTTACATGAAAGCGTGGCGAGCTTTAAGCAAAGCAATAGAGAGAATTTATGGTGATTGGGCAGAATCGTACTCGACTTTACCACAGTATTTTGACGAGATAAAAAGAACGAACCCTGGCTCTATAGGTCACGTGACACATAATGAAGTGGGAGTGTTCGATCGCGCTTTTTGGGCATTTGGGCCTTGCATTACAGGTTTTGCACATTGTCGGCCGTTGTTATGTATTGACGGGACACACTTGTACGGTAAATACAAAGGCACATTGCTTGTTGCAACCGCGATAGATGCAGATGATTGTCTTTATCCTTTGGCATTCGCAGTAGTTGAATCGGAGTCATGTGATTCTTGGGGTTGGTTTTTTTCTTGCATGCTAGAATTCATACATAGTGTTCGCGGTCGTTGTATTACTTTCATATCCGATAGGATGAAAGGAATTCCAAAAGCTTTACACGGGAAATGGCGACAACCGCATAAGCATCGATATTGTGCAAGACATCTCAAAGCCAACTTTCAAGCGGCAGGATTCAGAGATAAGCGTTTGACAGGATTATTTTATTCGGCAGCGTGCGCGTCCGAAGTAGTTGAGTACCTGAAAATCAGAGAAGAGATAAAAGCAACAAGTAGACGTGCGCATGAGTGGATTGAGCGGAGTCTAGGTAATTTTGAAGAAAACTGGGCTTTGTGCAAAGACGATGGAGGACGCTTTCATGTAATGACAACTAATGCTTCTGAAAGTTTTAACGGCGTATTGAAAGGAGCTAGATCGCTACCTATAAAGGCTTTGGTTGCACGAACATTCTATCGCTCAGTCGAATATTTCTGCAAGCGTCGCCAAATTGCAGATGAACTAGCGACACGCTTGACTCCAAAGTGGGAAGCCAAAATAGCAGAAAGAGCCAGCGAAGCACGTCGCTGCAGACTAGTACGATTTAGTCAAACCGAATGGCAGGTAATTCACTACTTTGGTGATGAATACAAAGTTATAATTGACGGCACCAACTGCTCGTGCACATGCAACATTCCGATACTGCAGAAGATACCATGCTCTCATGTAATGACAGCTTGTTCGGCGCAAGCAGGTGGTGCTAATAGAGCACATCATGACTTAGCGTCAAGTTGGTACACCGTTGACAGCTACAAAGCCGCTTATAAGCCGGAGTTTCATCCCGTGCGTGATAGGAGATTTTGGGGCGCAAATAACGGTACTCAGATATTGCCTCCGACTGTGAGACGGCCACCGGGGAGGCCACGGTCTACAAGGATGAAAGGTGTGATGGATGAATGCCAGTCGTCCAAGTCAATCAGGTGTACCAAATGCGGTGTGCTAGGTCATAATCGTAAGCGATGTGTTACTGCCGTGTAGATGTGTTTGTACTATTTAACTTCTATGTAATTGAACTCTACTTTCTGCTTAACATGTCCTGTTGTTTGCTGCTGTTCTAAATTTTTGTCAAATGCTCTATATTGTTTGTTATGTATGAAATTACCTGCTGCTGTCTAGTAGCAGCAGCAGGAAAAAAGATCCTGGCGATTTTTGAAAAATCGCCAAAGGGCGATTTTTCAAAAATCGCAAATAAAAATCGCCAACGGGCGATTTTTCAAAAATCGCCCTCCAAAACCTGCTGCTGCTGAAAAACAGCAGCAAGTCCATACCATACAAAATGCAAAACATGAATGTGCAATCCAATCAATACCATACCATACACAATGCAAAACATCATTAATATTGATATCCAATCAGTCCACAAAAGCATCAATAGCATCCATATCCAATCAATACACAACACAGTTTAAAGTGCATAAACATATCCTATATAATGGACGTATCATCTACGCAAGCGACGAACTTCCATAGGCGTACGACGACGACGGCGTTCCGGCTGTTGGGACATGTACACTTCTTCCTCTATCTCGGTGGTAGGATCAAACGTACATGGTGGTTGAGAAGGTCCATGAGTGAAATCTTCCGGTTGTTGAGAAGGGCCTTCTTCGAACGAAGTTCCTTCACCTCTTCTGTGTCGCCGCCTGTAAGTAAGTAGGAGCGGCGGTGTCTCCCCTTGAGGTGCAGGTATGTTTGCTGGAGGTGGAGGTATAGGGGGGAATGACGTCTAAGCCTCTCTAATTTGTTTCTTTCCAAGACTGCGCGTAGAATGTTTTTTATGTTCATGCACATTCCTTTCGACTGCGCATCTTGATCTAGACGTTGTTCGAGCTTTTCGGCGGTTTCCAACGCCTTGTAAATGCCATCAGCCTGTACAACGCAAATAGAATTAGTTATCTTTTTTCGACAATATAGTTAAATTAACGGGGTTCAGTATACTTACAACGTTTCTCTCAAGAGGGGCACAGGGGTGTATGGATGGTGGGGAATAGCCTGTACAGGCGCCTGAAGAACATATCTACGCGTGATGTGCCAATACCACCGCATGTATGTCTCTAGAGGGGTGAGCGGTTCTCTCTCAAATTGCGTAAACAAATGGCGCTGATTCCATATCTCCATAGCATTTGCAATTTCCCCGACCTGGTATTCGTCATTATAAACTGGAGCGTTTTCTGGAATATGTTGCGCCATTGCAAACTGACGCATTACCCTATCGGGTAGGTGGTGTGCGAAACGAGTAGTGCAAATGAGTGGAAGCCTGGCAGTCCACAGATATCTAGCGGCCGTGCATATAGCCGGAAGACCCTCCAATACATCCTGCGTGTATGGAGCCCAGGTCACTGCAGCTGGGTCTAGAACGTCTAACTCGTTGCGGTAGAAGCGCACATTCCGCCGGGGGGTCTGAGATGTCTTTTTTGGACCAACCCATCTGTCAAAAAGCGAAGAAGCAATATATTAGCGTAAACACATTTCAAATTAAAAAATTAATTTTCAAAAGACATGAAGTTATACCGAGATCCAAGAGGGTGTGTGTGATCGACGACAACATTTCGGACTTGGATCCGTCCGACAGGTAGATATGTCCATGACCAAATCTATAGGGAAAAAACAATTTAGCTACTTAAAACATATTTCGAATATCGTCAAAGTAGGAAGATAAATTATACTTGTACCTGAACAAGCGTCAAACACCCGCTTATAAGCTTAGTCACCATAAGAGCGAGATTGGAGAGCTCCATATAGGTGTATGCCAAAACAGCACTACCCCATGAGTACTGGGCACACTGATCGAGATCGACTAAATATGGTAGCCATTTCAAGTCCACGCGATTTTTGGAATGATCGCACATTAAACGAGATGTAATGATGTGTAGAATAATGGCTCGAGCCCGCTGCTGTATTTGAACCTCTGTAGCATCGGCAGGTATATCATCAGCTACAGCGTGTCGAAACCATTTCACTTCTACCATGTCGCTACCCCTTACCTGCTGCGGAGGAGGAGTAATACCGAGCAAATCGGTGCACAACTGAATATAATCGTGATGGCCCTCACCCATAACCGGATTGCCTTCTATAGGCAAACCTAAAAGCACGGCCACATCCCCTAATGTGATCGTCATCTCTCCGACGGGAAGATGGAATGTAGATGTCTCTGGTCTCCATCTATCGATAAGAGCAGTGACCAGATGATGATCTAACTGGAAGTAGCCTAACCGCAGTACTGTCGAAAAGCCCGCCCGATCAATCTCCTCTAATACTCTTGGATGATGTGAAGTGACTTTCTTGAGAGAAATAGAGTGATCTATGGTGAAATCTGCTTCTTCGCTCTGTTTAACATTACATGTACATACATTAACATTCACACAATTTGCGAAACAAATATCATAGGAAATTACCATCATATACGCTTCACTAGACGTGCGGTGTCTAGGCTGTAAGTACAACACGCTCGGGTCTACTGGACCAGGCTCCATCTCGATGTAATCTACAACACAAAGATTAAAGCATTCAACCTTTAACTATCTTAAAATTTAATTTTCTTCAATCTACACTAACGTACACGCAATTGAACGATCATTCACTTGCAAACACCTCGTACTGCAATCTACAACATATAACTTTCACTACATCTTGCAAAAATTGAAATCTAAAAACCCTAAAAAAGCCCTAATTCTACAAATTGAAGATGAGTGCATTACCAATATCCTCCACTATTCCGGATGTTGAAGCCATCGTTCGAATGAGCTTAGAATTTGGTTAAAAAACAAAGAAAATATTAATTTTTGGGAGGGAGAAAGTTGAAACCCGAAATGGGTTATTGGGAGCTAGAGTGAATGTTAAAAGAGTGAGTGAAAGATGCTTGACTGACTGTCTGTTTTGTAACAGGCGAAACAGTTGGCGATTTTTCAAAAATCGCCCACTGGCGATTTTCGAAAAATCGCCAATAAACACACATTGGGCTGCCTTTTATGGCAGCTATTTGTTTACACTTAAAAGATGACATTTTCAAACAAATTCACCCGACGAGAGATACTTGGACATAACCATCAATTTCAGAGAAAATCAAACATACATTCTACAAATAGGTGAAATTATGCCTCAATTACAGAATGCTAACAACATATAGAACTAATAACACAAAACTAATAGCGTACGGTCTACGAAAGTTGAAATATCCATCGATTACATGAACATAAATAAGGTACCCAACATAAGGTTCATGCTATGAAATCGTTTGTCATACGGTTCCATTGCGAACATAAGCTAAAGATGACATTTTCTTCTCTACCAACATTTTCTATTCATTTCTTCAACTAATTTTTTCAGACGCCTAACTTCAGCTTGCATTTCGAGGGCGTATTGCACTCCTCGAGCACACAATGGAGGATCGATCCACTTCATAAAATTACAGCACTCCACTACGCCAGGATTCATCATATGATCTTCGTACGAAGCACAACCGTAAAATCTTCGTCCAGCATTGGTTTCAGTTCTGGCTACGACAACCACGCATTCATCGCCACATCGGCAAGTTGGATAAGCACCGGATGGCAACGTAGGACCTACAGGATTAACAGGACTTAGTACTTCACCTTCAATAGAAATTTGCTTGCCCGGTCTTTGGTTCGCTACAACTTCACGTAACCGAGTGTTGAGAGATGATGTTCCCGAATGGAACTTTTGACGTATCGGCTCAAATTGCGTTTCCGGAACAAATTCAACATCACTTAGATTCGTAATATCCCTTCGAGCTTCAAAATCATCGTAACATTTCAACATCGTCTCGTCGTCTATCTCCCAATCATCCATAATTAGTCCAACTGCGAGTACGTGAACATTGGTTAGAATACACATCAGCTACGAATTAGGATTTTAGATAGCGTAAACATATTATAAATCGATTTACATTGTCTAGTACCGAAGATTAAACTTACTTGTTGAGAAACTTTGATTGTATCTTGTGAGAATCGGAATTTTTTGGGTTTTTAATGAAGAAGTAGGTAGGGTTTGCGGAGTTTCAGAAAAATTATGATGAGTTTGGTAAAGTTGATAATGAAGAAGAAGGAGGGTTGCTGGTTGGATTTATAGCTGGAATTCATTTAGGCGATTTTTCAAAAATCGTCCAGATTTATCTCTGGGCGATTTTTGAAAAATCGCACGTTGGCGATTTTTGAAAAATCGCCAACGCTATAGACCAGTTAAACGAAAACTGGTCTATATTTGTAAATACTTTTATAAGTGGTCTATTTCTGCTATATGTTTTCAAAACTAGTCTAATATGGTAAATTATCCTTTATATTTTGATTATGAAGTATCAGTGTATTCAAGGGGTGAAAGCGTCCGAACTTTTAGGTAGTGTTTGGTTTTTTTTTTAGTTTTGGGTTTTCATCCGTACAAAAATGCAGACGACGCATTTATATTGTCGAAGACGACCAATTTAGAAAACGAAGTTAACATAAAAAATAGAAAACAACTTTTTTATATTTTCCGCGTTTTGAAAAATAACACAAGCACGTGAAACAATTCATTCTTCCATCGTCCCTCTATTCCCTTCGTCCTCTCATCCGTCTTTCGTTCATCCTTTCTGCCGTCCCTCTATTCTTCTCATATTTGAGATACATATTGAAAACCGAAAACATAAAATTCATTTTTAAACCAAACACTACCTTAATTTTGTTTAAAAACTACAACGATCACTTTAATACCTCTCTGCTTTTATGTATATGTGTACATAAACTGTATTGCAAAGAACTGATTGTGCAAATGTTCACATCTTAGTTTTGAACTTGCATTTATGTATTCTAGATTGACATTACAAACCCGCATTGAAAAATATATAAACTGAATATAATTTCAATTAGGAATATAGGTCAGCGTGATCAAGAAGCGGTGGATGTCAATCTGAGACACAAATACATAAGGAAATATTCAAGTTAAGAACTGAGGTATACATGGTTATCAATGTACGTGTTAATTTACTAGCATATCCTTGTAAGAATTCTTAATCTACTTATGCATGACACATTATAACTATTCATCATTAATTAGTTCGTTTATTTTTACATCCTTATGCAGTAACTTGGGCTGTGTTTGTTTTTAGTAAGAAGTTCTGAATCCAAGTTCTGACTTATAAATCAAAACTTTTTATGTTGTTTGTTTTTTGTCGTTGTTCTGAATAAATGCATCTTTTCAGACAAAATTATTCAGAACTTTTTTACTGTTTATTTTTTGTTCTGATTGCTGAATATTATTTTTTGTTCTGAATGCCGAATGCAAACAAACAAGTAAATGATTATTCAGAATTCAACAATCAGCATTCAGTAATCAGAATTCAGCATTTTAAACAAATGGAGCCTTGGTGGCTAGCATGTAATTTAAGTTGTTTCTGGTTGTATATACCTAATCAAAAACTAGCATAATGAATTAAGTACATAGGTTTTATTTCTAGATGAGAACAAAATATGCCTAACCCTATTAATTCAGTATTTTTTTGCTGACATAATGCGATGTCTGGTATTGAATTGTTCACATAGTGAAAATTAGTCTAGTGAACTCAATTTGCTTAGAGATGAACGATTGTTTATGAAATTAGACCAAATATGATGTACTATTGTTTATTGAGAATCAATAGTTGCATTGATGCTAATTTTTATTTCTTTTTTTACCTCAACTACTATCTTAAATACATGGCTGTTGAGAGGTCGTTTAATGCCTTTTTCTATTTGTTTTTTTTGTTTGTTTTGGATTGTCTACAGATGTGTTCATCTTTTGGTTCTTTAGGTCACTCAATGTTTCTTCTTGTTATTTTTGTTCGATTATGTCAGGCATCATTTGAACTTTTCTACATTATACTCAAACATTTGGGTTTGAAAATTTGACTGGACTTTTTATGCCAACGATAATCAGGATTATAGCAGTGCACATTTGACTGGACTCTTATGCTCATTTGTTTCACACTGGCTTTATGATCATGCATTAAAACAAAATTTTATATTTTGTGGTGCACATATCGTGCAGAATAATTTTATGAACGATTGCATTGTGATGTCGGCCCTCTGCTAGCATATAGCTATATGAATTCTTACAAATGAAAGTAACTACCTTTAGTTTTTCATGCTAGCTTTATCCTACGATCAAACTTCTATTGCTTGGTAATAGAATTTTATATTGGTATGATATAAAAATTTTTGCGGGAGCCCGCTATCGTGCGGGAGCCTCGTGCACTGGGTTCCACCTTTTTTTATGATATAAATTTTTGTAATTTTAAATTACATGTTATATCTTCTCATACATAATTTCGTCAGAAACGATGTTCTTGAAGCTGCAAGTACATACAAGTTATTAGTTATGTGGACATAAAAGTTACTTAAAAAATATTTAGATATACGCCTGCAAAAAATACTTACTTAAACAATAGCTTTTGAAACTTATTTGCTTGATTTTCAGGTCAGTATATGATGTGCATGTACAGTTTCTAATTTTGTACATGTGCATTTTGAAAATGCGCATACAAATCTGAAAATATAGTTAATTTTTTCCTTAAAAGAATTTTTGTGGAACAAATTTTACAATTCATCTTCAAAACAAAACTTATTTCAACTACAGAACTTTCAAGGTTATTGCAAATCTAGGGCTGGTTTTCACCAGATCAAAAATTTGAGCTTGCACACTTCTAAACTTTGCAAACCAAACGTTGTAAATATGTTAGGAGTACAAATTTGTACAAATTTATCAAAAGACAGATTTGAATCGCGTTATAGGCAGACCTATCAGACTAAACATTTGAAGAAGTCTTTTGCATGTTATTTGTCTACCACAGCAGATCCCGTCGAAAGAACTCTTTACCCATCAAACATGGTCAGGCCTGATAAAAAATGAATTGGGTCCTGGGCAGAAGGTTAAACCGGACTCCAATATATACATGAAAATGGCACACAAAAATTGGCACAAAAAAGGGAGCTGCCAGGGCTTGAACCTGTTGACTTAGTCAAGAATGATACACTTTACCCTACACACTAACACATTCTATCAAAATTAAATCAATATTGTCATTTATATAATAATAATTCTGGACAATGGGCCATATCCCTAAACTGGGCCCTGGGTCATCATCCAGATAGCTCAGGCCCAGGGTCGGTCCTGAACATGGCTATTGCCTTCTGTAGTGATCATCTTATATAATTTGAGTGAGAAGGACTCATAACCCCAAAGGTTCTGTGTAATATTTGTAAATATGTTAGAAGCATGAGCATGTATTTAGGTCTTCTTCAAACAATAATGATGATGATCATGATGCTAGTGGTGGTGGTTGCAATGCCACTTTATAAGCTAAACAAGTGATATTCTTCCCAAACTTATAAAAGAATAATAAGTACTATTTGAAGTAGTTTTTCTAGGCTTTTGAATACATTTTTTCCTTGTGCCGAATTTGTTAATTTGTTTATGTAAAATTTATCAAAATCGATCGTTTAGGGAGATTTGCCTCCTATAAAAACCAAAATAAAATAGTCCAAAGCCCAAAAAACAACAAATCTGTCTCACAAATCTCGTATATCTGCATTTTACATATTCAAAATATATCGTTTTCGTATCAAACACATGAACAAATCTCATACACAAATCTCCTCAATTAACCCATTACAAATCCTACCTATCCAAATCAACGCTGCCCTTCTAAACGAACCCGCCTCCACCAACTTCACCACCTCCAGGAGAACACAACAACCACCGCCTCAGTTCCTCGGACCTTCAGGAGGACGCAACAACCCACCTCGCCCGTGATCATCCTCTTCATCTTCGAGGCAACAATCTGCCTCCTTAGTTTCCCATGCTGCGAGCAGCGTCACACAAGTGGCAGTTAGGTATCATAATTATTTTCTTCGATACCCATATTTTGTTTCGATTTTGCTTCGGTATATGATTAAATCTACAAAACGTTACTGATGTAGATTGTTTGATTGTGTTGCTTGCATTATTCAATTTTATTGCTGATATGCCTGGCTATTTCTCCTCTACGGTAAAAAAATCACACTCAAAATGCTTTTTTCCCTTTAAAACCAGAATTGTCTGGCCATTCTTAGTTAATATGTGATTTGTATATCACAACTGAAATATCTGGGCATAAGACACTCATGTAAATGGCCTAATTAAAAAATTATTTCACCTTTTTGGAGTTATTTCTGGGTAGCACTCAGTTTCTTGTATATATTTCATTCCACTGTTCGGTATTCAACTAAGAATTATAAAAGTTAATTAATTGGCACTTCAATGCTTTAACTATCCAATATGTAAATGAAATTTTTATGAACTTTAGCAAAGCTGTTTCCTTAAATATATCACGTTATCTTTGCTAGTTATCTTTGTTAATTGTAATAACATATAACTCGCTGAAATTTGCATTCTTATGAGGAAATTTTGTAACCAGTTGAAAGTTGATAATGCTTAACACGTAGTTATCTACGTACTATATAATATATTATTCTATGATTTATTCATAAAATTGTTAATTCTTCAATTGAAACCATAGTCTCTTTGTTTTTTGTTTTTTTTTCTTTTAAACTTGCCCTTTTCTTACTCGCTCAAATTTTCACTATTAGTCAAACAGAAGTACGTCCTCTCCGTTTTGATATAATTTGACTATTTTGTGAATTATTCTGCTGTCAATCAACTATTTATAAAAATAGTTTTTTTTTCTTTTTCAAATCGATAAACTGTGAATTGCTGTTCAATAGATAGAGATTGAATAAATTGAAATGGTCCATGTTAAGTAATTTGAAACTTACTTGAGTTTTTAATATTAAAAATGAAGTTCAAAAGTTGCATTGATAACATATAGAGATACAATATTTTGTGAATTATCCATTTTTCTTATTTCTTGGTCCTTTAACCTGAAATTCGTTTATTTTTGTTTGCACTTCTAATCTGTTCAAAAATTGAGTCGATTTGTTAACCTCGTTAGAGTAGATGATGAATGCGCATCTTGCCTAGAAGTGTGTAATTTGACTGTAAATTTACTCAACAATATAATGTCAAGCAAAAATGTTAAATTTTCAGCAACGTAAACTACATTAAGTTTTACGGTGCATATAGAATTTCGTTGTATATACGAATGCTTTTAAAAAATGTGGATCAAATATTTTTTCTTAAATGTCATGTTTTCTGCAGATTTTTATTATTGTTTTATTTTAAATAGGACAATTTGAAATATGAACCTGACTTACTTTGATACAATATGAATTTAGTATAAATTATCAACAGCCAAAATTATGTTGATGCTTGCTGTATACGGTTCAATATTAATTCATACTTTTTTGATTCAAAATTATGAACAAGATTTTATCTCAGACCGAGAAAACGACTTCTTTGAGGCAGGTGTTCTTTTTTATGCAGGTGAATCTTCTGATGATGACACACCATTAGATCTTGCCTTGCTTTTGCTCGTTTTATTTTTAGGTGACTTACAGGATGGGCAGGCATCAGCTAAAGTCAGTGTCTAATGCAATATAAATCAGAATTGGTGACTAGCATAATAGCATTGAGTAATATATTGTTCATAATTACAAGTACTTTTGTAGAAACTCAAGGCGTACCTGATCATTTGATGAATTTCTTTTATGCTTACAGTCTAAAAGAAGTAAACAATAGTGATCAGCACTCCAATTCTCATGGCCATTTCCAGACTCTACTTTAAGTGATGCTAGAGATGATACTACCTGTAATAAATTTAAAGATAAAGGTTTGTTGAAATGAGTACCATTTTTAATTCCAATGGGGTAAAGATGTTAGGTGTAATGGCGGGCATGGAAGTTAAGATTGATTGACTTGCATGTTAAGATCAAAATCTTGTACAAAGTGAAATTTTAAGAACTTAAAGATGACTAGTACTTACATGACTTGATGAAGTTCCATTTTTATATATGAAATTGTCGCCGATAATTTTTTCTACTGCATCCATGTAACTGACAATAAAAAGAAACAAAATCAGGCAGAGTGGAACATGATAAATTAGATTATACTGTGCATTATAACATCACCTCAGGAAATCTCCCTAACTTCAGATCTCCCAAACGTTATAACATTGCCCTAGAGTTTCGGGGGATCGAGAGGGTAAAATGATCAAATTTATTTGCATTTTGAACAGAACCGAAGCATGCACCTTACAAAGGAGAAGAACTACAGAGCAATGAATGGCATAATGGAGAACATAAAAGGAGCAAAGTAGTATTATAGAAGCACCATGTTTAAAGTGCAAGGAAGTTCCAAATCCAACAATCGGTAATCAATTGGATTTTTACCATTAATCTTTTTGAAAGTTGAAAGATTCTGAAATCATGTTTGGTGGGTTGCTTAAAATCAAAACAAAGTGATGAGTTATGTACTCGAAGTCTTATGTGAAAGCTTAGCATGTATTAAAGCTAAACTTAGTTTACATAAAAAAATTGTTTGCTTAATGCTCTTATGCATGCACTAGCATTATATCAGGTTTAGGTGAAGTGCAAATGGAGAGGGTTGTAATTTAATTTTGCATGGAAAAGAGTGAAAAATGAATGACTCGTTGATCAAAATGGATTGTATAATTGTAATATTTTGGCCAGAAAGTGAAGCACTGCTGCTATCATTTTTTTTGTGTTAAACCTTAGTTTAACTATTTTAAGGGTTATAATTCGGTAAGAATTTACTCGTGTATGGCATATTGCTAGGGTATAATTGTTGTACTTGGACATTTTTTGCAAAGCCAAATGATATGTTATTAAAATAATATATGTTTTTTCCTTTTTTCTAGTGCTAACCTATTTTCTTTTTTATATTCTCCAAATAATAAGTTTTTTCTCTCTGGTATGTTTTCTCTCTTTTCTTCCAAGTGATTTGATTTGATGTGTTTTCTTCAGTTTCCTTCTTTTGCAAATACAGTCAACTGATTCCTTTTCTATTTTCTCATCATCGTTGTTAAGGTTGCTATGATAATAATAAATTTATCATTATCGTACGAATACCAAGCAATTAGTAATCAATATTACATTATATTGGTATACAAATTGGTACGTTAGTGGTAAATTTATCATTGTTAATGGTAAATGTTACGGTTAAAATATGTTAAAACGATTAGTAACCGTACTTTTTCAATCATATTAATTTTGATTTTTCACCGTTTTAATTAATTCCAACCTTGAAAACCCTTGATGATATATCATAGTATAAGAAGATGTTTCTGCCATTATTCATAATGATCTTTTCTATTTTTCTGACTTGAAATTCCAAGATTAATGAAGTTATGATTTCATATTTGAGTAAATAATTTCTGATAAATCATAAAATTTTCCATATCAATTAAAATATGGGGAATTAATTTAAAGGACAAAAATTTGTATATTTTTAGTCTTAATGACACGACCTCAATATTTTAACCACAAGGACAAACATTCTTCTAAAAATTATTCATAAGGACAAACATTTTTTTCAAAACTGCTACCGAACTGATACCTAAAAACTGCTACCGATAACTACAAACTGATACCTAAAAACTTAAAAACTGATACCTAAAGAAAGTTGTCCTTCAGGCTAAAATACCGAAGATATGTCCTTGAGGCTAAAATGCTGAGAAATTTTGTTCTTGACAATAATTTCCTGTTAAGTTAAAATAAATCTAAATGTTGATATAAGCAGTAGAGCTCGAATTAATAACAAAATATTTAAATTTTTATCATTTTTGATATCTTAATATGATAATTATTGCCCACCAACAATTTACCAGTCTATATGCTATCAATAATCATTCTACAAGTAACGTTAAAGTATCGATACTAATTTTTTGACTTACAAAATCAGTATAGTAACAATTTTCTCATATGGTTAACGGTTATCATTACCGTAATAACTTACTTGCTAATGATTACTTATCGAGAATTTATTTAAAAAAAAAAATTATTTTTAATAATTCAAATAATTTGTTATCCAACATACTATTTGCAACGACCCGTAAATTTAACTGGTTTTAATAACGTTATTATTTGAAATTTTGTGAATTTTTAAAAATAAAATTTTGAAATAAAAATTTAATATTTGGAATGCGTCTAGTTAAACACAGCAACTGGAAAATTTTCGTCCGAAAATATGAAAGTTTATTTCGTGCGTAAATTTACTTCAATTTAATCAGTTAAAAAGCGATGAAAATAAAACGTTTTCGAAACCTGAATATTTTTACATAGAAAAATTCTAAAACATCTTCTGAGCAAGACGTCATTTTTCGTTTTTCCAGATTCGGACTTCTTTAGCTCCGTCGATCTTATTTTTCGCGTTTTTACTGCATTTTTCTTCAGTAGAAAATTCGAATTTTTATAATTCGATCATACCACCGATATCTGCATACCGTTTTGATCGTCTCGTTGTGCTGATCTCCGCAACATATTTGTACTTGTGTTTCGGAGTTTCAGTGCGCGATAGAATCGGTAAAACGATTCACCGTATCGGTACCGTGACCTTTATTTTCTTTTCAAATTTTGAACCATGACTGCCAAGTAACAAATGAATTGATATAATTATTTTTACTGAATTAATGGTTAGTGGTTGCTTTTATTTTTCCAGGATTCAATGAATATTTCCAACGTTCAAATGTATTTTTGGTTTCCTTTCCCAAGAGTCTGTTCATTTTAGCATTCCTAGTAGTAGCTGTAACTTTAATATCTCCGCTTTTCAACAAAATCTTGCATTGATTGATAGGTTGCTCTGTTCATTTACTAAAGAAATAAAATAAGAAGTTAGGGAAATGAATAGTCATACTTTTCTATTGGAAGGCACGTTCAATTTTGGTGTCGTTCAAAATTTTATGCATTCAATTCTTTTGGTTTCGTTCATATTTCTAATATGCCTAACTTTTCTTTCCATTTTACTCTCAGCCTCTTCTCAAATTTCCTCTATTCACATTCTTCCTGGAGCATTCATTTTCGTTGAAGATTATTTCCAAATTCCTACCGAGCTCCTCTCCTCTCTCTCTCTCCTCCGCCTAACCATCTCGGCCTTATCAACAGCCGCCAAAGCACGGCCATAGCCCAGTCGGCCACCATCCTGCTCACGTGCGAGCAGCACATCTCCACCACGTCATTGCAATCTTCAACCGAACCCGGTTGCCCATGTGCTCACCCACTCCACCATTGAACTGCTGACTCCACGCTCAACCCACCGTCCACACAGTCCGCCTTCCCCTCCTCTACCGCTCGACCGAGCAACCCCAACTGAACCACCCATTACCAGAGACCCGCGCCGAAGCATCCTCCAATACCCAGCAACTTCGATCTGCCTTAATTAGTTCACACTCGATCATTTCTTCCCTCCTCACCTTGCGAGCACAGAGGTATACAATCTATTGCATGCGTATATATAAATTTTGTATGGTATATTTAAATATATATATACGTTCGGTTTATGTAAAAGTTTTTAAAAAAAATAAATAAATTCGTATGTTATAGGTTATATAATACTATCTGTTAGTTCATATATATAAGTGTAGCATAAAAATCTGTTTACAGGATATTATATTTTTAAAAAGGCACAGTACTATAGTGTTACAGTGATATATACATTAGATTGTAAGTTTGGGAATGTGCGTTTCTATATTTTGTAGGGATATATGATCTGTAATTTTGTGTATGATGAGTTTAGTACAAACTTACTTAAAATTTTATTGGTTTTATAACTGATTTAATATGTGTGTATAAAAGTTCATTCGTATAAATGCTCTGTTGGAAGATATATATATAAGAATGTATGTGTCTATATGATTATATATATTGTTTAAAACAAAACTCGTATGTATGTTTTGAATACATCTTTGGGTGCTTTTATGTGGTCTGTCTGTATATAATTGTATATAAAATGTTAATGTAGCAGCTATATATATATACCGTCTATATATATTGTACTTTATCCATCTTAGTATATATGGCCGGGTAGTTGCATATATTTTATTCTATTTTTTTATTTTATTTTTGGAAGTTGAGATTCTCTAGTATACGTCTGCAAAATTTCATTTCATTCGGATGTAATTTGTTACACCGTTTTGTGTCCGTAAGTTGGACTGTTGAATGTTTTCAGCTGTATTTAGAATGATTCGCGCTGTTACAAACACGACCAGTGTCCATGTTTGACGCAGCGTATCTCTTTCATTTCCTATCGAAATTCAACGATTCTTTTTTTGATTGAAAGATGAGATTCTCTAGTTTATGTCTGTAAAATTTCAGTCCAATTCAAGGCAGTTTGGTCCTCTGTTTTATACCTGAAATTTGCAACCAAACTGATTTTGCACTTGTTTGCATGTTTATTTTTTTTTTCTGAACAGCAGTTAGACTTCATGTTCACGATATCATATCTCACTCATGTTTTATCGAAAAGGGTTGATTCTATTTTTAAAAAAGAGTCGAAGTTATCTAGTTTATGCCTGTCAAATTTCAGTAAAATCCGACATCGTTTGATTAGTGGTCGAGGATTTGGAAGTTAGACCCAGGCAGCTGTTCTTTTGTACTTGAAATTATTTTTCACTGCTGCAAACACGACCTGAGTTCATGTTTGACGCATCGTATCTCTTTTGTCTTACGTCGGAATACAGTGATTCCCTTTTTGTTTAAAAGATAAAGTTTTCTACTTTCTGTATATAAAATTTTAGCTTCATACGAGGTGGTTCAGTCCTCTGTTTCTTACCTGAAAGTCAGACCCAGAGGGGTTTTCAGACCTGAACATTTGACAGTCTCAACATGGCCTGAGTCTATGTCGTGACATCGTAACTTTTCTCGTCTCTTGTCCAAATCAAGTGATTCTTTTGCAGTTTGAAATACAAGTTTTGATCTTTATTCATACCAAATTTCAGACCATTTCGATCTCGGTAGCACATAGAATTATATTGTTAAACTTTGACGCATGACATGTTTTTTATTTGTTGCTATGTTGAATGTTTTGATTTGATTTCGGCAATTCCTATTTAACAGCTTTGCTCGTCGATTCGTGCCAATCTAGTTTATTTCGGAAGCCGTGCTTGCAATTCGTAACTCAACTTCGTCGTCTATTCTCGTTCCCTAGCCTCAAAAGGTGAGCAATCACTCACGATTAATATTCTTTTATTTATTAAATTTGATTTCAATTGAAATGACATTTGAAATATGCTGCTGTTAGTTATTTACACTGTTATATATGTTATTACCTGTATCTGTTCACCTATGACATCTGACACCATTATCTGTTAATTATTTATGCGATGATAATACAGTTTGGTTGATAATTGATTGATTGATTGTTGTTTATATTGGATGTTAAATTATAATGTATAAATTGATAAGATTGAGATTGAAATTTGACGTGGGATAGTTTAAAAATTTGAATCGACATATGTGTTGAATTTGATTAGCTAATTTGAATAATATGACCCCTTTTAATTGTTAAGTTAATTGACACGTAGAATTTGATAAATTACACTTTGAACCTTTGAATGTATATTGGATTAATGGTTGTAGTACTAAAATTGAAATTGAAATTGAATGACAGGTGGAAAAAACCGTAATGTAATAATCTTTAATCTACATGAAATGATAGTGTAGATTCTAGAAATAATTATATTAATTTGCACAAACAACAATGTGAATTAATACGATTATTTCGAGATTATTTGAATTGATTATTGAATTATTATTGATTGTTGTTATTGCTTGTTTATTTACTTTGACACCATCCATGTTATCACATTGCAAGTTCCCTTTTGCTATGCTTTGATTTTTGAATTGAAATGGAATCGGGTTGAAATGAAAAATACCCAAATGAACTTGACTTAGGATAGAGAATTAAATAAAACCCGATTGGTCAATAATTTGATTTAAAAATAAAATGAAGATTTTATTTAAATAAATAATATGGTTTTGAAACGAAGTTGGAATTTGAATTTTAATGAAAGGAAATGTTAATATTTAATAATCTGAATCAAAATATTAACATAGTAGTTGATGAAAGAACGTTGTTTTAAAATAAATTATTTGACTATAAAATTTGGAATTATTCATTGAATTAAGTTTGAAATGATTTAATAATTAAGTTTGAATTTATAATTAAGTTGAAATTATTAAGTTTTGAAATTATTAATAATTAAGTTGAAATTATTTAATAATTGAATAAGATTGAATTATTTGATAATTGAATAAAAATTGAATTCTTTGATAAGTGAAATTGAACTTCTTGAATATGTGAAATTTAGTTTCTTTATTAATTGAGTTTTGAAAATTGGTAACTAAGTAAAGAAATAAGTGAAATTGAATTTCTTTAACAAGAAATAAATGTGATTTATTGGAATAGATATAAAATTTGAAATCTAAAGAACTTGATTGACGAATCTAATTGAATTCAATTTATAGTTTGATATAATGAAGTTGAACTTAAGAAATTGATTTAATGAATTGGAATTTAATAGAAATTGTTTTGAATGATAAAGTAACTTAACGAATATTGAATGAAATCGATAAATGAGTTTAAATTGATTTGAATGTTAAATTTAATTAATTTAAATGATTTCGGAATGAGGCTTATATATGAACTTGAATCAATATTTGAATGGTTTAAATAAAAGTTGAAATTGAATTTTAAGATTTTGAAATGGTATTTGAAAGTTTTGAAACGTAAATTATGAAAATTGATGTAGAAAGACAAATGAAATGTTGGTTTACAAATTCTATTTGAAATTGAATTTGATTTGGTTTTGAAATATATTAAACGACCAATCGGTATAATAATTACGAAAGTATTTAAAGAGACCGAAATCGGTTAGGGACATACTCTCTGTCTAAACCGAAACCACTTTAATAACTATACGCGGAGTGTGATCCAGAATGAAGTGGTTGGAATGATGTACGTGATGACTGAAGAAAGAGAACGATAATGGATAGCCTTGACACTTGTGTCAAATTGGAAATGACTAAAACAGGAGCCGTGCCGGGCCAAATGGGGGTTAGCTACCTCGAGCGAACACACTTCTTCGAAAACTACTCATTACTTGTTGTCGATTGGTGCACCCTTGATTTTGGGAGTGTTGTTTCGCGGTGTTGCGATCGCCGCGGCGATGCGTTCTCACCAGTCCGGATCAGGCGAACGGTAGTTTCACTACCTTGGGTATTGCCTCATGTGCCTTGTCATACTTGTATCCCTATATACGCGACCACTACGATTTGTTTTGTGTTATACCTATGGAGTACTCCCTGATAGCCCACTAGTTTACGGTGGAGTTTACAGTGCTGTATAGACTATGATGCTTATATAAAATGTGTTAAGGGGAATAATGGTGACGCCTTAACACTATCTTGATATTTTACTTACTGTTAGACATTATCTACTTATCGTACACTACTACATAGTAGATAGTTTGACGGATCCTTAAAGGATGGTTATTCCAAACATCCTTTGAGTTACTTGTATTTCAGTTGATATTTCACTTGAGTTGGATTTATTGATATAAGAATGTTAATCCTGACTCGAGTGTTTGTGTTTTGCTTTACGCTCGGGTCAGACTGAGTGTACCAGTATTCGAGACTCACCTTTGGAGTTGGAGCTTCGCTTGGAGATCCAGCTATCTATCCAGCTTTCAGATATCCAGTTGATTCCAGTGATTGTACTCTGATTCTTGTATTTGACTATTGTATTCGAGACATCTGCTGTACCTTATTTAACTCTGATATGTATATAGTAGCTTCATGAACTACTATCTTTTGCTTCCACTGCATTTATTACTCTGTGTCTGTGAACTGCGATTACTTTATTTACTGTATATGCACAGTTTTGCCAAATTTAAATTAACAATTCGGTATTTTGAATTATTCAAGTCCGACATGTGTGTCTGCCTATGCACTTGGAGGGTGCAGCATGATAGGGGGTTCTCGCATTTGGTTTGGTAGCGAGCGGGTGACTCTTACTCCTACATGTCCCTGCGGGGTTGGTGCAGTCGAGAGGCTGGCTGTAAAGGCAGAACACAGGTACTGCTGTATGCTATGGTGGGCGTTACCCCACTGACGCGGTCCGTTACAGTTGGTATCAGAGCTTTGGTAGCTCTAGGCAAAACTTAGCATATAGGGTAAATTTATTTACAGAATCACTCTCATTCGAGTTTCAATCTCTTCCTTTTGACTCGATTCCTTTGAATTTTGGAACGTTCCATGCGATTCTAAATTTCATTCGTGTCCCTCACTATTCGTCTTCTTTCAATTCTGGAGCATCGCATAACTCCACTTTGAATGATCTTTATAATGGATCGGCGGTCTCGCCAATCTTCGAAATTTTGTAAATGGGTGAAACTCCTTTACAATTGGCATCGATTCACCGGAGATTTCTATATCCTCGGTTTAGATGCTACTATCTCTTGTATGCCCTGATTATATCTTTGGTGATCAAATGTCGATTTACCTCAGAATTCTGCATCAGTCTTATTCGTGAAGTCACGGTCAATCCGGTTAAGGTTGCCCGTAAATTAAATAAGCTTACCCATCTCCCGATTCTGTTATTGAATCATCTTATCATTTCTTTCGAACTTGTATTTGAATAAGATTTCTCTTTGATTTGAGTCCATCAAATTTGAAACCCTATCCTTATTTTGAAAATTCGTTCCTGTATCGTCGAGCAAAGAAGTGTATTTGTAAATTTATATTTAAAATGTTTTATTTTATATTGTGTTGTTTGAGTTGTTGATGTTGATTTGGGTTTCCGATCGATTCGTCTGATCAGCGCTATCGATAGGATCTCCAAAACACTCGAGCAGAGCAAACTGACACAACATTGTTTTTAAGTTTAGTAAATAAAATAATTTTGAATGATTATATCATATATAAGTATAAATTTTTCAAAAATTAAATTGTTAATGATCTGTTGTCAAAAATGTTAATATTTCATTTTCATTTATTGTTTTTGTAAACCATAGACTATTCCAATCTGATAAATAAATGAAATTATAGAACATGGTTTAAAATTTTAAATTGGGAGTTGAAATGAATTTAAATAAGAATTTGAGAATTTACTTTTCATTGATTTCAAACTTTGGGTTTTAATTTAAAAATGCATATTTTATATAGTAATTTCGAATAGAAATCATTTTCAAAGAATTTTAAATGTTTAAATAAGTGCTCTTCTCTTTGTCGCTGGAAAAAAGTTTCGGTGATGGCGGCCGCATCATCGACATTCATTTTCGAGTTTCGAAGTGGAGAGACTATTCTATAGCTTTGCTACAGTTTTGTTTTGGAAATAAAATCAATTTAAATTTCTTAAGTATGATTTGATTTATATATATGGGTATATTATTTAAATTTAATTTGATTTGACATATATATATAGTATATACATAATTATCTCTAAATTGTTGAAGTTTATCGGAAATTTAAATTCTTAAAATTTGGGTAAAAGATGATTTCAATTATAAATAAAACCAAAATTTTAAATTAATATTTAAACTTGAGAGAGTTGAATTAGAAATTTACTTGTATAATACTCAATTTCATTCTAATATAACTTACCTAAATTTTCAAAGGTTAACTATGTAATTGAATATTATAACAACATAAAACGATATCAAAGGAATTTTAAATAAATTTGAGTAGTGATAATAAATGTAAATATACTTAATATATATGTGATAAGATATATTAAGTAGAATAAATTTAATAATAATTCGGAATAAAGAAGAATTAAACTTGTCGAATAAAGTATGATTATAATAAATGGCTATTCAAATTTATGATCTTTGAAATTGTTAATTTAAGATAATTAGATAATATATAATATAAATTGCCTTTATAAAAAAATTTGATTGCGTATAATAAATATTTTACCCTTAATTTTTAATTATAAAATGTTTATGGAGATAAATAGAATAATAAGTTAATTGAATAATGGATGTGATTAAATAAATAAAAATTTTGTTTTGAAAGTTAATAAATTGAAATTAAATCAACTTAATGAGATATCTTAAATTAATTGGATTAAAATTGAATTTCATTTTGAAAGAAACCTTTTGTACCTAACATTAATAAATGAAAAATCAAATCAATTTAATGGAAACCATGAATTTAAAAACAAATGGTTGAATATAAGTTTATTTAAATTGAAATTTTATGGCTTGAACTAATTGTTTATTTTGTTTCTCAATCTATTTTCTTTCTGGCTGTTTCTATTCTCCTATCTCCTTCCTTTCCGGAGACGAAAAGTTTTGAGTGGGGGAGAGTGTAACGACCCGTAAATTTAACTGGTTTTAATAACGTTATTATTTGAAATTTTGTGGATTTTTAAAAATAAAATTTTGAAATAAAAATTTAATATTTGGAATGCGTCTAGTTAAACATAGCAACTGGAAAATTTTCGTCCGAAAATATGAAAGTTTATTTCGTGCGTAAATTTACTTCAATTTAATCAGTTAAAAAGCGATGAAAATAAAACGTTTTCGAAACCTGGATATTTTTACATAGAAAAATTCTAAAACATCTTCTGATCAAGATGTCATTTTTCGTTTTTCCAGATTCGGACTTCTTTAGCTCCGTCGATCTTATTTTTCGACGTTTTTACTGCATTTTTCTTCAGTTGAAAATTCGAATTTTTATAATTCGATCATACCACCGATATCTACATACCGTTTTGATCGTCTCGTTGTGCTGATCTCCGCAACATATTTGTACCTGTGTTTCGGAGTTTCAGTGCGCGATAGAATCGGTAAAACGATTCACCGTATCGGTACCGTGACCTTTATTTTCTTTTCAAATTTTGAACCATGACTGCCAAGTAACAAATGAATTGATATAATTATTTTTACTGAATTAATGGTTACTGGTTGCTTTTATTTTTCCAGGATTCAATGAATATTTCCAACGTTCAAATGTATTTTTGGTTTCCTTTCCCAAGAGTCTATTCATTTTAGCATTCCTAGTAGTAGCCGTAACTTTAATATCTCCGCTTTTCAACAAAATCTTGTATTGATTGATAGGTTGCTCTGTTCATTTACTAAAGAAATAAAATAAGAAGTTAGGGAAATGAATAGTCATACTTTTTTATTGGAAGGCACGTTCAATTTTGGTGCCGTTCAAAATTTTATGCATTCAATTCTTTTAGTTTCGTTCATATTTCTAATATGCCTAACTTTTCTTTCCATTTTACTCTCAGCCTCTTCTCAAATTTCCTCTATTCACATTCTTCCTGGAGCATTCATTTTCGTTGAAGATTATTTCCAAATTCCTACCGAGCTCCTCTCTCTCTCCTCCGCCTAACCACCTCGGCCTTATCAACAGCCGCCAAAGCACCGCCATCGCACCCACGTAGCCCAGTCGACCACCATCCTGCTCACGTGCGAGCAGCACATCTCCACCACGTCATTGCAATCTTCAACCGAACCCGGTTGCCCATGTGCTCACCCACTCCACCATTGAACTGCTGACTCCACGCTCAACCCACCGTCCACACAGTCCACCTTCCTCTCCTCTATCGCTCGACCGAGCAACCCCAACCGAACCACCCATTGCCAGAGACCCGCGCCGAAGCCTCCTCCAATACCCAGCAACTTCGATCTGCCTTAATTAGTTCACACTCGATCATTTCTTCCCTCCTCACCTTGCGAGCACAGAGGTATACAATCTATTGCATGCGTATATATAAATTTTGTATGGTATATTTAAATATATATATATACGTTCGGTTTATGTAAAAGTTTTAAAAAAAAAAATTCGTATGTTATATGTTATATAATACTATCTGTTAGTTCATATATATAAGTGTAGCATAAAAATCTGTTTACAGGATATTATATTTTTAAAAAGGCGCAGTACTGTAGTGTTACAGTGATATATACATTAGATTGTAAGTTTGGGAATGTGTGTTTCTATATTTTGTAGGGATATATGATCTATAATTTTGTGTATGATGAGTTTAGTACAAACTTACTTAAAATTTTATTGGTTTTATAACTGATTTAATATGTGTGTATAAAAGTTCATTCGTATAAATGCTCTGTTGGAAGATATATATATAAGAATGTATGTGTCTATATGATTATATATATTGTTTAAAACAAAACTCGTATGTATGTTTTGAATACATCTTTGGGTGCTTTTATGTGGTCTGTCTGTATATAATTGTATATAAAATGTTAATGTAGCAGCTATATATATATACTGTCTATATATATTGTACTTTATCCATCTTAGTATATATGGCTGGGTAGTTGCATATATTTTATTCTATTTTTTTTTTGGAAGTTGAGATTCTCTAGTATACGTCTGCAAAATTTCATTTCATTCGGATGTAATTTGTTATACCGTTTTGTGTCCGTAAGTTGGACTGTTGAATGTTTTCAGCTGTACTTAGAATGATTCGCGCTGTTACAAACACGACCAGTGTCCATGTTTGACGCAGCGTATCTCTTTCATTTCCTATCGAAATTCAACGATTCTTTTTTTGATTGAAAGATGAGATTCTTTAGTTTATGCCTGTAAAATTTCAGTCCAATTCAAGGCAGTTTGGTCCTCTGTTTTATACCTGAAAGTTGCAACCAAACTGATTTTGCACTTGTTTGCATGTTTTTTTTTCTTTTTCTGAACAGCAGTTAGACTTCATGTTCACGATATCATACCTCACTCATGTTTTATCGGAAAGGGTTGATTCATTTTTTTAAAAAGAGTCGAAGTTACCTAGTTTATGTCTGTCAAATTTCAGTAAAATCCGACATCGTTTGATTAGTGGTCGAGGATTTGGAAGTTAGACCCAGGCAGCTGTTCTTTTGTACTTGAAATTATTTTACACTGCTGCAAACACGACCTGAGTTCATGTTTGACGCATCGTATCTCTTTTGTCTTACGTCGGAATATAGTGATTCCCTTTTTGTTTAAAAGATAAAGTTTTTTACTTTCTGTATATAAAATTTTAGCTTCATACGAGGTGGTTTAGTCCTCTGTTTCTTACCTGAAAGTCAGACCCAGAGGGGTTTTCAGACCTTAACATTTGACGGTCTCAACATGACCTGAGTCTATGTCGTGACATCGTAATTTTTCTCGTCTCTTGTCCAAATCAAGTGATTCTTTTGCAGTTTGAAATACAAGTTTTGATCTTTATTCATACCAAATTTCAGACCATTTCGATCTCGGTAGCACATAGAATTATATTGTTAAACTTTGACGCATGACATGTTTTTTATTTGTTGCTATGTTGAATGTCACGTACGGAAATTTTCGACTTTCGAAAATTTGACATCGATACTCACTTTATCGACTGCCGAGAAATCGAGTGCTGGAAACTCCAATAGTGAGGGTTTTAAAAAGAAGAAATAGAAGAAAAAGATAGAAGAAAAAGAAAAGGAGAAGAAAGAAGAACAAGAACAACAGAACAACATCAGAAACAGAGACAATATCAGAATCTCACATATCGCAGTGGAACAATATATAATAGATAAATGAATAATCTCTAAAACAAAGAACTATATCATTTTATACATACATCAATCATCAGAGTCAATATACAACAATGGACAGTCATATAACTTGTCCTCATACAGAATACACAGCGGAATAAATAATATTAGATACAAATACTACGTCTCGTCATCCAGCTTATCTCCAAACTCCAGAATATCCAAAATATCCTGATAATATAACTCTAGGCTGCCCGTGTGGAAATTGGTGGGCACCCAGAGTTTAGAAGGGAACAATAAACTCCGAGTCAGTCATGGTGACTGGTGTGAGATCGTAAAACAGTTTATCTTTAGAATAAACAACAGAAGAATTTTAAGGTAAATTCGAAATGCTTTTGGAAAATGAAACTACCATAAGACCTCCCACCACACACACAATGCAAACGCAGACTTGGAGGAGATTTCTTCTTATGTTAGTCAAAGATGCTTACTATGCAAAAATCAAATCATTTTGGATATTATTATTAGTGCATAGTGGAAAACATTTCGAAAGTAGAATATAAATCTTAGCCAGCATAGGTACCATTATATTATGCCTGCTATAGCTGCCTCCTGAGGAGACAGGTTATACAATTGAAATCGTAAAGGCTCGTATTGTTTCTTTGGATTTCCAACAAATGGTCAGGCTAAGGAACTTCCTTTTCCATGATGGGTACGTCCCTGGAATAGACGACCCAAGAAATAACCTAACATTACGGTTAGATCTCTGCCAACACAAGGCCGGGTTACCTCTGCAAAAATATGTAACTACTGACACGCGTATGCCATCCCCCGATCTTCCCGAGGATCCCCGATTCGCAACAAACCACATAGTAAAAATAATGCAGTAACCACAGAGGTTAAGTATCTGGGCTCCATACCATGATACCACCTTTATCCAGAAGGAATGACATACACTAAGGGGCGCTACTCCCTAGAACCTTGCCGCATCCTTCCTGTTTTGACCATTTCCGGGGTGTGAGGCTCGACGAAGTCTCGTCCACAAAGCTACGCTTTCTACAAAGCCATGCTTCGGGTCAAACAAATGATCAACCTATGATCACAAAGATATAAGATCAAACAAATGATCATATCACAAATGATCAAACACTGATCATTTCACAGCAACACTCAGTATGCCACGTTACCAAATTGGGAATATATCGCTGATAAATTTCAACTACATAACCTCTGAGCTCGTACGTCTCAGAGAAGGGTGTTAAGCTAAGAGAATAAATTCTCCGCCACCAACAGAAATGTATTTGAAAGAAATCAGCTTTATATCTCAAATTGTAACGTCAGACATACAATCCATACAAGTCTGTTCCGGGATCGAACAGAACCGAAGGCACTTCTCACGAAGCCCTTGCATATCCGGATAAATTTCTAATCACGTCCGGACTTCCCGTCACTAAGGGTGATAAAACCTCTAAATCGGAGATCAGTCGATGTAGAGTAACTCGACGGTAATCCTTCCGTTTTCAAAAATATCCGGTCTTCGAATGCAATTCATAACGACGTATCACATATTCGGAATGGGTTATACGACCCCATGGTCCTTTCCCGGCTGACCCGAATAGTGAGCGATTATTCAAAAATAAGTGTGGCATTCAAATTCATCCAATTCACAACAAATACCATTCAGGGTAATTATTGATAGTCGGTTATTTAACTATCAATAAAGATGCGCAACATCATCAGATTCCAAATAATTTTCCAAATTATTTCATCTTCAAAAATATCTTTACTAGATATAAAATTTCCACACTTCACCATTTGAAAACAATTTTCAAATCAATTTCCACATTTCATTTTATCTTTGAAGATAAAATCTCAAAACAGTTCATTTCATATTGGAAAAGCATTTCCATACTTATTTAAAAATAAGTAATTCACAAATCATTTATTTTCAACATTTGAAAATATTCAATATACTTAAATCAAATTAAGTATAAATTCATTCTTTCAGGAAATCATAAATTTTAACATCTATTTGAGTCAAAACGAATGTTGCGTAAAACATCGTTACGACGACTCGAAATCAATAGTATAGGGATTCGGATTTTAAGATAGATATATATAAATCCCAATACTACATAAAACATTTTCTTCCGAAAATCATTTACTATAACAACAGTGTTATAGTCCATCATTTCCTTATATTTTCGAAAACGCCTATTTCAACAATGAACGTTGAAATCTATGCTTTCAATTCACAATACATTTTAAAACATCTTTAAAATGTTTAACTTCATTTTTAATATCACTTCTTCAAAAATGAATCCATTTTATTCAATAATATATTCACTGTCCAAAATCGTGAATATACTTCACTTAACCAAATTTCAATCTTTCCTACACATTTATTTCAAAGATAATTCGCTATCCAAAATCGCGAATATATCTTCTTTAATAACCTTCTATATTTAATTTATCAAATTCAATTGATTTCGAATTTATAAGACAACGTTTATAAATTGCTTTTATACTTTATAACAATTTCAACTTCAAAAATCATTTTATTAGCAATTTCTATTTATATTCCATCTAAGGGCAAAAATCTAATTTATAAGTAAATTTTCTTATAAATATTTTATTCCACAATTTCCTTCACATTTTATAACTTCATAATTTATCAATCTATAAATTTCATATCTTCACATTTTATAATTATAAATTTCATATCTTCACATTTTATAATTATAAATTTCATATCTTCACATTTTATATTGACTTTCCAAATTCGTTTCAATTTTCCAATTAAATTTATAGTTGGACTTCCAACTTATTTCCTTTTAAATAAATTCCTCTTGAAGAAAATAAATTTCAATTTGTTTCTTTCAATCTATTTAAAAATCCAAATTTTAAATTAAATTCTTCAATTTATAATCACTATTTTTACGAAATCCATTTATTTAACATTTTCACTTGATTCTGGAATTAATTCAATAAGATTATAAAAATTTACTTTTTATACTTTAAAATTCCTTTCTTCAAAATTTCTTCAATTTCAAAAATTGATTCACTTAGAAATTTTCTACTTGAATTTCAAAAATTCAACTTCGTTTGTCTTTGGAATCCAATGATATCAAACATCCATTCAGCTAAATTTTAGCTTTCAAACAATTTCCAGACATCAATTCAATAACATCAATAATCATTCACAGATTATCACATCACAGTAGAAATAAATTCAATCAATGTGAGGGGTCCAGTTGGATCCCTCCAACCTGTTTCCCTGCATCCAAAGACGTTAGCACAATACCAATTCCACTTCGAGGTGGAATATCGCGGTATATAGGTTTTATAAAAATCCGCTTACTAACGGCGCAATAGGGTCTCATCCGCTATACGAGGCGGGAAATCATCAATCCAATATATACATATGCCAATATGTATATATTGCTATATATATAGATATATCCTACTATATCTAATATCACATCCAATAGCAATCAAATCAATAACTGAAAATTCCACTTTTCAATTTGAGTGAAAAAATCTCACCTTAGCTTTAATTTGCAATCCATTTTCCATTTCAGTTTCGTTTTCTCGATTTTAACCTGGTATAAACAATTCATACACTTTATTAATATTCAAAACAATCGAACTATTAAATTTTTATTTAAAAATTTCAATTCACCGATGGTTTTATTCTAAACCAGTTTCTTTTAAATAAATAATACTTCATCTCTTTTGAAACCTATATATTTAAAATTTAATTTATATAGATTCAAAATTCTTGTTTTTATAAATTCTTCAAACATTTAAAAATTTCTATATTTTTCTTTTCAAACTCTTATCTGTAAAAGCAAAACAAATAGTTTAGTGATAAACGAACCTAAAATTTTACAGACTAAACTCAAGGTTTTACTTGAGTACAAATTTTAATTAATTTTTTTTTATATAACAACTTTGCTCACCTTACTGCCCAGCCGAAGACGTCGTCGCCGACTACAACCCCCCCATCATCAACGAACCCTAGTCTCGAATTCGTCAACGACCACTGCACACCTCGTCGCCTGCATCTGCTTCGCGACCCAATCCCCGCCGCTACGCCTCGCGCCTGCAGCTCGAACAAAAACAGACGTTCGAACACCTCTGGTCGCAGCCCTCTTTGTGACCACGAACGCCACGTCGCCTCGACTCCACTGCCACCTGCTTGCACTCGAGAAATCGTGCCACTACGAACCCTAGCTGAGTCCTCCCATCGACATTGAGAAACCCTAGCTTTGACTGACCTCGTCCCCGGCCTCCTCAAGTTGCCACCACCACTTGATTCAACGTCGTGAGTTTGCCAGAGCCTTCCTCGCGTGTACGAGACCCATGATGCCGCCGAAATCTCGATCGCAATCCCCCTTGATTCGATTTTCGTTTTGAACTGTTGTATGAAGAGGATGGAAGCGGCCATTTAATCTTCTTTTGATTTCGAATTACTAAATTTGGGAACTGAAGGGAGAGTAGTATTTGAAAACGAGATGAGGATGGTTGGCACGATTTTTCTCCATGATTTCAGACGTGAATTTAGGCGTAATCCTAGGGGAGATAACGTGTGGTGTTAAATAATATAAATTTAAAATTTTAAATTGAATTCGTCCAAAAATCTCGACGCGTTTTCTAACCGTACGGTCACAAAACAACTCCGAAAAATACGAAAATTGAAATCCGGTAATAACAAACTATTACGGACCCAATGAAACTGGTTTCGTCGAATTCCGAGACTGTGCCCCGGAACGCCGTATTTTAAATATCGATTCGAACGATATAATTTCAAACTGAACAATTCACTCCCAAATTCGATTCTGAAGCTTCTGATATTTTCAGTATTATCAATATAAATTTTACAAGCGTTTGAAATATTTCTCTTCAGCTTAAAACTGAAGATTCAAATTTTTATCCAGTTCAATAGATTAAATTTTATAATTTAATCGCCAAATTCATAGATATATTGGGAATTCAAATTAAATTACCGCTCAAATATTTAAAATTAATTAAATATTTCCAATTTAATTTGTTCGAAATTCTGGGTCGTTACAAACTTCCCTCCTTAAAAGAATTTCGTCCTCGAAATTACAAGTTAGGAAAAAAAAAGTCCTTAACTCGTCTACTATTTTTCACAATCTAATAGTTTTATCAATTTATCAAAACAAATCTTTCTATTAAAGATTCGTTATCATTCAACTCGTTTTCCAACTTCAATTATAAGTTTCAAACAACATTGTTTGCTTTCAAAATTCAAATTCGAGTTTAAATTCAAATTTTAAACTTTCAAAATTTCTCAAAAATTTTCTAACGCTCTAAATTTTCGAAAAATTTCGCCAGCGTCTCCTTTGCGCGGCTAATACGGTACGACTACAAAACGTCCCTACGGACTCTCAGATATCGAAAAGAAAAAGAAAAAAACCAAGCGGCTAGACCAGAAATCAGTAAATCTCATATAGAAATTTAAATACTTACCTTTTGTCGAGCAATTCAAATTATCTTTGAAATCAAATCCAATTCCTTTATACACCTGTATATCCTATTAGCCATATCATCTAGCTACAATATACAAATCATTTTGCAAATTCTATTACAAAATTTTCAATATAAGCTGCTTATACATTTTAGCTTACTATTGAAGTTAAATATTCTTTTCATTCAACTCTACATTTCAAAATTTCATTTGAGTTCAATTTCATCTTTTATCTTTAGTTCATAACTATACTATTCTAAATTAGTTTTATTTACTAATTCATTCGTCTTCAATTTGAATTTTATTCCAATCAGATTTCAAATATTCTATAAGTTATCAACTTATTTACATCTTGATTTATACAATCATTTATACATTCACATTCACAATTCCATTTCATTAAGGAATTTTATTTTCAATTATCTTCTTGGAATTCTATTTTCATTTATAAATTCATTTACAATTTATATTCACCATTTTATTCATATATGAATTCATCTCTTTATATTTCAATTCACACTTATAAATTTCATTCGTTAAATGGATTTTTATTTAAACTTTAAACTTTACAAGTTATCAACTTCATAATATTTCATAAATATTTTTATATAGCATTCCAGAGTTTACCAACATTTCAAAAATCATTTTGAAAACAATTCAAATTCCATTTGAATTTCCAAAACAAAAACCCAAATTTTCCAAACATTTTCCATTTAAAACAATTTGGCAGCAATTCCTCTTTTGGAAACCCGAAAATGAATTCTAATGATGTGGCCATCATCATCAGGATTATTTTCCAGCGACCTAAAAGAGTTTAGAGCTTTCATCTCTCCAGAATACTTTTCAAAACCTTCGAAATTTATTTTCAACTCCAAAAAGGATTTAAACTTTTCAAATCTCCAAAATTTTCAAATTCTTTTCAAAACATTTCCAAATACTTCTCTGGAATTCCGTTTTCATTTATAAATCACATTTATAATTTACATTCTTAAATTTCATTTGTATATGGATTTATTTCTTAACTTTGGAGTTACGATTTCAATTTCTTATTCAATTTCAGTGATGATAATTCACTATTATTACTTCCTAACATTCAAACATCCATATACTATGATAATTCATAGAAAATTATTTCCTTTATATACAAAAATAGTTTCGGGTAAAATTTTTTCATTCACCATATTTAAAACAATACTGTGTCGGTTTATCTTGTTTAGAGTTTAGAAACCCCTATCGATTACAGTTAGCTAAACTGCACCGACCAGAATCCATAAACAATCAACCGATAAGTCAACACAATACAAAACAATTTTATATTCACTAACAAATACGCACTCGTATCTATTATTACACTCAACTCATTCTAGAGTACTGCTGACTCTATCTCTAATGAGTAACACCCAACAGAGCAGGGTTGTCGCTTAACCATATGCTCTGATACCACGCTGTCACGTACGGAAATTTTCGACTTTCGAAAATTCGACTTCGATACTCACTTTATCGACTGCCGAGAAATCGAGTGCCGGAAACTCCAATAGTGAGGGTTTTAAAAAGAAGAAATAGAAGAAAAAGATAGAAGAAAAAGAAAAGGAGAAGAAAGAAGAACAAGAACAACAGAATAACAACAGAAACAGAGACAATATCAGAATCTCACATATCGCAGCGGAACAATATATAATAGATAAATGAATAATCTCTAAAACAAAGAACTATATCATTTTATACATACATCAATCATCAGAGTCAATATACAACAATGGAAGTCATATAACTTGTCCTCATACAGAATACACAGCGGAATAAATAATATCAGATACAAATACTACGTCTCGTCATCCAGCTTATCTCCAAGCTCCAGAATATCCAGAATATCCTGATAATATAACTCTAGGCTGCCCGTGTGGAAATTGGTGGGCACCCAGAGTTTAGAAGGGAACAATAAACTCCGAGTCAGTCATGGTGACTGGTGTGAGATCGTAAAATAGTTTATCTTTAGAATAAACAACAGAAGAATTTTAAGGTAAATTCGAAATGCTTTTGGAAAATGAAACTACCATAAGACCTCCCACCACACACACAATGCAAACGCAGACTTGGAGGAGATTTCTTCTTATGTTAGTCAAAGATGCTTACTACGCAAAAATCAAATCATTTTGGATATTATTATTAGTGCATAGTGGAAAACATTTCGAAAGTAGAATATAAATCTTAGCCAGCATAGGTACCATTATATTATGCCTGCTATAGCTGCCTCCTGAGGAGACAGGTTATACAATTGAAATCGTAAAGGCTCGTATTGTTTCTTTGGATTTCCAACAAATGGTCAGGCTAAGGAACTTCCTTTTCCATGATGGGTACGTCCCTGGAATAGACGACCCGAGAAATAACCTAACATTACGGTTAGATCTCTTCCAACACAAGGCCGGGTTACCTCTGCAAAAATAGGTAACTACTGACACGCGTATGCCATCCCCCGATCGTCACCGATCTTCCCGAGGATCCCCGATTCGTAACAAACCACATAGTAAAAATAATGCAGTAACCACAGAGGTTAAGTATCTGGGCTCCATACCATGATACCACCTTTATCCAGAAGGAATGACATACACTAAGGGGCGCTACTCCCTAGAACCTTGCCGCATCCTTCCTGTTTTGACCATTTCCGGGGTGTGAGGCTCGACGAAGTCTCGTCCACAAAGCTACGCTTTCTACAAAGCCATGCTTCGGGTCAAACAAATGATCAACCTATGATCACAAAGATATAAGATCAAACAAATGATCATATCACAAATGATCAAACACTGATCATTTCACAGCAACACTCAGTATGCCACGTTACCAAATTGAGAATATATCGCTGATAAATTTCAACTACATAATCTCTGAGCTCGTACGTCTCAGAGAAGGGTGTTAAGCTAAGAGAATAAATTCTCCGCCACCAACAGAAATGTATTTGAAAGAAATCAGCTTTATATCTCAAATTGTAACGTCAGACATACAATCCATACAAGTCTGTTCCGGGATCGAACAGAACCGAAGGCACTTCTCACGAAGCCCTTGCATATCCGGATAAATTTCTAATCACGTCCGGACTTCCCGTCACTAAGGGTGATAAAACCTCTAAATCGGAGATCAGCCGATGTAGAGTAACTCGACGGTAATCCTTCCGTTTTCAAAAATATCCGGTCTTCGAATGCAATTCATAACGACGTATCACATATTCGGAATGGGTTATACGACCCCATGGTCCTTTCCCGGCTGACCCGAATAGTGAGCGATTATTCAAAAATAAGTGTGGCATTCAAATTCATCCAATTCACAACAAATACCATTCAGGGTAATTATTGATAGTCGGTTATTTAACTATCAATAAAGATGCGCAACATCATCAGATTCCAAATAATTTTCCAAATTATTTCATCTTCAAAAATATCTTTACTAGATATAAAATTTCCACACTTCACCATTTGAAAACAATTTTCAAATCAATTTCCACATTTCATTTTATCTTTGAAGATAAAATCTCAAAACAGTTCATTTCATATTGGAAAAGCATTTCCATACTTATTTAAAAATAAGTAATTCACAAATCATTTATTTTCAACATTTGAAAATATTCAATATACTTAAATCAAATTAAGTATAAATTCATTCTTTCAGGAAATCATAAATTTTAACATCTATTTGAGTCAAAACGAATGTTGCGTAAAACATCGTTACGACGACTCGAAATCAATAGTATAGGGATTCGGATTTTAAGATAGATATATATAAATCCCAATACTACATAAAACATTTTCTTCCGAAAATCATTTACTATAACAACAGTGTTATAGTCCATCATTTCCTTATATTTTCGAAAACGCCTATTTCAACAATGAACGTTGAAATCTATGCTTTCAATTCACAATACATTTTAAAACATCTTTAAAATGTTTAACTTCATTTTTAATATCACTTCTTCAAAAATGAATCCATTTTATTCAATAATATATTCACTGTCCAAAATCGTGAATATACTTCACTTAACCAAATTTCAATCTTTCCTACACATTTATTTCAAAGATAATTCGCTATCCAAAATCGCGAATATATCTTCTTTAATAACCTTCTATATTTAATTTATCAAATTCAATTGATTTCGAATTTATAAGACAACGTTTATAAATTGCTTTTATACTTTATAACAATTTCAACTTCAAAAATCATTTTATTAGCAATTTCTATTTATATTCCATCTAAGGGCAAAAATCTAATTTATAAGTAAATTTTCTTATAAATATTTTATTCCACAATTTCCTTCACATTTTATAACTTCATAATTTATCAATCTATAAATTTCATATCTTCACATTTTATAATTATAAATTTCATATCTTCACATTTTATAATTATAAATTTCATATCTTCACATTTTATATTGACTTTCCAAATTCGTTTCAATTTTCCAATTAAATTTATAGTTGGACTTCCAACTTATTTCCTTTTAAATAAATTCCTCTTGAAGAAAATAAATTTCAATTTGTTTCTTTCAATCTATTTAAAAATCCAAATTTTAAATTAAATTCTTCAATTTATAATCACTATTTTTACGAAATCCATTTATTTAACATTTTCACTTGATTCTGGAATTAATTCAATAAGATTATAAAATTTTACTTTTTATACTTTAAAATTCCTTTCTTCAAAATTTCTTCAATTTCAAAAATTGATTCACTTAGAAATTTTCTACTTGAATTTCAAAAATTCAACTTCGTTAGTCTTTGGAATCCAATGATATCAAACATCCATTCAGCTAAATTTTAGCTTTCAAACAATTTCCAGACATCAATTTAATAACATCAATAATCATTCACAGATTATCACATCACAGTAGAAATAAATTCAATCAATGTGAGGGGTCCAGTTGGATCCCTCCAACCTGTTTCCCTGCATCCAAAGACGTTAGCACAATACCAATTCCACTTCGAGGTGGAATATCGCGGTATATAGGTTTTATAAAAATCCGCTTACTAACGGCGCAATAGGGTCTCATCCGCTATACGAGGCGGGAAATCATCAATCCAATATATACATATGCCAATATGTATATATTGCTATATATATAGATATATCCTACTATATCTAATATCACATCCAATAGCAATCAAATCAATAACTGAAAATTCCACTTTTCAATTTGAGTGAGAAAATCTCACCTTAGCTTTAATTTGCAATCCATTTTCCATTTCAGTTTCGTTTTCTCGATTTTAACCTGGTATAAACAATTCATACACTTTATTAATATTCAAAACAATCGAACTATTAAATTTTTATTTAAAAATTTCAATTCACCGATGGTTTTATTCTAAACCAGTTTCTTTTAAATAAATAATACTTCATCTCTTTTGAAACCTATATATTTAAAATTTAATTTATATAGATTCAAAATTCTTGTTTTTATAAATTCTTCAAACATTTAAAAATTTCTATATTTTTCTTTTCAAACTCTTATCTGTAAAAGCAAAACAAATAGTTTAGTGATAAACGAACCTAAAATTTTACAGACTAAACTCAAGGTTTTACTTGAGTACAAATTTTAATTAATTTTTTTTTATATAACAACTTTGCTCACCTTACTGCCCAGCCGAAGACGTCGTCGCCGACTACAACCCCCCCATCATCGACGAACCCTAGTCTCGAATTCGTCAACGACCACTGCACACCTCGTCGCCTGCATCTGCTTCGCGACCCAATCCCCGCCGCTACGCCTCGCGCCTGCAGCTCGAACAAAAACAGACGTTCGAACACCTCTGGTCGCAGCCCTCTTTGTGACCACGAATGCCACGTCGCCTCGACTCCACTGCCACCTGCTTGCACTCGAGAAATCGTGCCACTACGAACCCTAGCTGAGTCCTCCCATCGACATTGAGAAACCCTAGCTTTGACTGACCTCGTCCCCGGCCTCCTCAAGTTGCCACCACCACTTGATTCAACGTCGTGAGTTTGCCAGAGCCTTCCTCGCGTGTACGAGACCCATGATGCCGCCGAAATCTCGATCGCAATCCCCCTTGATTCGATTTTCGTTTTGAACTGTTGTATGAAGAGGATGGAAGCGGCCATTTAATCTTCTTTTGATTTCGAATTACTAAATTTGGGAACTGAAGGGAGAGTAGTATTTGAAAACGAGATGAGGATGGTTGGCACGATTTTTCTCCATGATTTCAGACGTGAATTTAGGCGTAATCCTAGGGGAGATAACGTGTGGTGTTAAATAATATAAATTTAAAATTTTAAATTGAATTCGTCCAAAAATCTCGACGCGTTTTCTAACCGTACGGTCACAAAACAACTCCGAAAAATACGAAAATTGAAATCCGGTAATAACAAACTATTACGGACCCAATGAAACTGGTTTCGTCGAATTCCGAGACTGTGCCCCGGAACGCCGTATTTTAAATATCGATTCGAACGATATAATTTCAAACTGAACAATTCACTCCCAAATTCGATTCTGAAGCTTCTGATATTTTCAGTATTATCAATATAAATTTTACAAGCGTTTGAAATATTTCTCTTCATCTTAAAACTGAAGATTCAAATTTTTATCCAGTTCAATAGATTAAATTTTATAATTTAATCGCCAAATTCATAGATATATTGGGAATTCAAATTAAATTACCGCTCAAATATTTAAAATTAATTAAATATTTCCAATTTAATTTGTTCGAAATTCTGGGTCGTTACATTGAATGTTTTGATTTGATTTCGGCAATTCCTATTTAACAGCTTTGCTCGTCGATTCGTGCCAATCTAGTTTATTTCGGAAGCCGTGCTTGCAATTCGTAACTCAACTTCGTTGTCTATTCTCGTTCCCTAGCCTCAAAAGGTGAGCAATCACTCACGATTAATATTCTTTTATTTATTAAATTTGATTTCAATTGAAATGACATTTGAAATATGCTGCTGTTAGTTATTTACACTGTTATATATGCTATTACCTGTATCTGTTCACCTATGACATCTGACACCATTATCTGTTAATTATTTATGCGATGATAATACAGTTTGGTTGATAATTGATTGATTGATTATTGTTTATATTGGATGTTAAATTATAATGTATAAATTAATAAGATTGAGATTGAAATTTGACGTGGGATAGTTTAAAAATTTGAATCGACATATGTGTTGAATTTGATTAGCTAATTTGAATAATATGACCCCTTTTAATTGTTAAGTTAATTGACACGTAGAATTTGATAAATTACACTTTGAACCTTTGAACGTATATTGGATTAATGGTTGTAGTATTAAAATTGAAATTGAATGACAGGTGGAAAAAACCATAATGTAATAATCTTTAATCTACATGAAATGATAGTGTAGATTCTAGAAATAATTATATTAATTTACACAAACAACAATGTGAATTAATACGATTATTTCGGGATTATTTGAATTGAATATTGAATTATTATTGATTGTTGTTATTGCTTGTTTATTTACTTTGACACCATCCCTGTTATCACATTGCAAGTTCCCTTTTGCTATGCTTTGATTTTTGAATTGAAATGGAATTGGGTAGAAATGATAAATACCCAAATGAACTTGACTTAGGATAGAGAATTAAATAAAACCCGATTGGTCAATAATTTGATTTAAAAATAAAATGAAGATTTTATTTAAATAAATAATATGGTTTTGAAACGAAGTTGGAATTTGAATTTTAATGAAAGGAAATGTTAATATTTAATAATCTGAATCAAAATATTAACATAGTAGTTGATGAAAGAACGTTGTTTTAAAATAAATTATTTGACTATAAAATTTGGAATTATTCATTGAATTAAGTTTGAAATGATTTAATAATTAAGTTTGAATTTATAATTAAGTTGAAATTATTAAGTTTTGAAATTATTAATAATTAAGTTGAAATTATTTAATAATTGAATAAGATTGAATTATTTGATAATTGAATAAAAATTGAATTCTTTGATAAGTGAAATTGAACTTCTTGAATATGTGAAATTTAGTTTCTTTATTAATTGAGTTTTGAAAATTGGTAACTAAGTAAAGAAATAAGTGAAATTGAATTTCTTTAACAAGAAATAAATGTGATTTATTGGAATAGATATAAAATTTGAAATCTAAAGAACTTGATTGACGAATCTAATTGAATTCAATTTATAGTTTGATATAATGAAGTTGAACTTAAGAAATTGATTTAATGAATTGGAATTTAATAGAAATTGTTTTGAATGATAAAGTAACTTAACGAATATTGAATGAAATCGATAAATGAGTTTAAATTGATTTGAATGTTAAATTTAATTAATTTAAATGATTTCGGAATGAGGCTTATATATGAACTTGAATCAATATTTGAATGGTTTAAATAAAAGTTGAAATTGAATTTTAAGATTTTGAAATGGTATTTGAAAGTTTTGAAACGTAAATTATGAAAATTGATGTAGAAAGACAAATGAAATGTTGGTTTACAAATTCTATTTGAAATTGAATTTGATTTGGTTTTGAAATATATTAAACGACCAATCGGTATAATAATTACGAAAGTTATTAAAGAGACCGGAATCGGTTAGGGACATACTCTCTGTCTAAACCGAAACCACTTTAATAACTATACGCGGAGTGTGATCCAGAATGAAGTGGTTGGAATGATGTACGGACATACTCCAGTGATTGTACTCTGATTCTTGTATTTGACTATTGTATTCGAGACATCTGTTGTACCTTATTTAACTCTGATATGTATATAGTAGCTTCATGAACTACTATCTTTTGCTTCCGCTGCATTTATTACTCTGTGTCTGTGAACTGCGATTACTTTATTTACTGTATATGCACAGTTTTGCCAAATTTAAATTAACAATTCGGTATTTTGAATTATTCAAGTCCGACATGTGTGTCTGCCTATGCACTTGGAGGGTGCAGCATGATAGGGGGTTCTCGCATTTGGTTTGGTAGCGAGCGGGTGACTCTTACTCCTACATGTCCCTGCGGGGTTGGTGCAGTCGAGAGGTTGGCTGTAAAGTCAGAACACAGGTACTGCTGTATGCTACGGTGGGCGTTACCCCACTGACGCGGTCCGTTACAGTTGGTATCAGAGCTTTGGTAGCTCTAGGCAAAACTTAGCATATAGGGTAAATTTATTTACAGAATCACTCTCATTCGAGTTTCAATCTCTTCCTTTTGACTCGATTCCTTTGAATTTTGGAACGTTCCATGCGATTCTAAATTTCATTCGTGTCCCTCACTATTCGTCTTCTTTCAATTCTGGAGCATCGCATAATTCCACTTTGAATGATCTTTATAATGGATCGGCGGTCTCGCCAATCTTCGAAATTTTGTAAATGGGTGAAACTCCTTTACAATTGGCATCGATTCACCGGAGATTTCTATATCCTCGGTTTAGATGCTACTATCTCTTGTATGCCCTGATTATATCTTTGGTGATCAAATGTCGATTTACCTCAGAATTCTGCATCAGTCTTATTCGTGAAGTCACGGTCAATCCGGTTAAGGTTGCCCGTAAATTAAATAAGCTTACCCATCTCCCGATTCTGTTATTGAATCATCTTATCGTTTCTTTCGAACTTGTATTTGAATAAGATTTCTCTTTGATTTGAGTCCATCAAATTTGAAACCCTATCCTTATTTTGAAAATTCGTTCCTGTATCGTCGAGCAAAGAAGTGTATTTGTAAATTTATATTTAAAATGTTTTATTTTATATTGTGTTGTTTGAGTTGTTGATGTTGATTTGGGTTTCCGATCGATTCGTCTGATCAGCGCTATCGATAGGATCTCCAAAACACTCGAGCAGAGCAAACTGACACAACATTGTTTTTAAGTTTAGTAAATAAAATAATTTTGAATGATTATATCATATATAAGTATAAATTTTTCAAAAATTAAATTGTTAATGAATCTGTTGTCAAAAATGTTAATATTTCATTTTCATTTATTGTTTTTGTAAACCATAGACTATTCCAATCTGATAAATAAATGAAATTATAGAACATGGTTTAAAATTTTAAATTGGGAGTTGAAATGAATTTAAATAAGAATTTGAGAATTTACTTTCCATTGATTTCAAACTTTGGGTTTTAATTTAAAAATGCATATTTTATATAGTAATTTCGAATAGAAATCATTTTCAAAGAATTTTAAATGTTTAAATAAGTGCTCTTCTCTTTGTCGCTGGAAAAAAATTTCGGTGATGGCGGCCGCATCATCGACATTCATTTTCGAGTTTCGAAGTGGAGAGACTATTCTATAGCTTTGCTACAGTTTTGTTTTGGAAATAAAATCAATTTAAATTTCTTAAGTATGATTTGATTTATATATATATGGGTATATTATTTAAATTTAATTTGATTTGACATATATATATAGTATATACATAATTATCTCTAAATTGTTGAAGTTTTTTGGAAATTTAAATTCTTAAAATTTGGGTAAAAGATGATTTCAATTATAAATAAAACCAAAATTTTAAATTAATATTTAAACTTGAGAGAGTTGAATTAGAAATTTACTTGTATAATACTCAATTTCATTCTAATATAACTTACCTAAATTTTCAAAGGTTAACTATGTAATTGAATATTATAACAACATAAAACGATATCAAAGGAATTTTAAATAAATTTGAGTAGTGATAATAAATGTAAATATACTTAATATATATGTGATAAGATATATTAAGTAGAATAAATTTAATAATAATTCGGAATAAAGAAGAATTAAACTTGTCGAATAAAGTATGATTACAATAAATGACTATTCAAATTTATGATCTTTGAAATTGTTAATTTAAGATAATTAGATAATATATAATATAAATTGCCTTTATAAAAAAATTTGATTGCGTATAATAAATATTTTACCCTTAATTTTTAATTATAAAATGTTTATGGAGATAAATAGAATAATAAGTTAATTGAATAATGGATGTGATTAAATAAATAAAAAATTTGTTTTGAAAGTTAATAAATTGAAATTAAATCAACTTAATGAGATATCTTAAATTAATTGGATTAAAATTGAATTTCATTTTGAAAGAAACCTTTTGTACTTAACATTAATAAATGAGAAATCAAATCAATTTAATGGAAACCATGAATTTAAAAACAAATGGTTGAATATAAGTTTATTTAAATTGAAATTTTATGGCTTGAACTAATTGTTTATTTTGTTTCTCAATCTATTTTCTTTCTGGCTGTTTCTATTCTCCTATCTCCTTTCTTTTCGGAGACGAAAAGTTTTGAGTGGGGGAGAGTGTAACGACCCGTAAATTTAACTAGTTTTAATAACGTTATTATTTGAAATTTTGTGGATTTTTAAAAATAAAATTTTGAAATAAAAATTTAATATTTGGAATGCGTCTAGTTAAACATAGCAACTGGAAAATTTTCGTCCGAAAATATGAAAGTTTATTTCGTGCGTAAATTTACTTCAATTTAATCAGTTAAAAAGCGATGAAAATAAAACGTTTTCGAAACCTGGATATTTTTACATAGAAAAATTCTAAAACATCTTCTGAGCAAGGTGTCATTTTTCGTTTTTCCAGATTCGGACTTCTTTAGCTCCGTCGATCTTATTTTTCGACGTTTTTACTGCATTTTTCTTCAGTAGAAAATTCAAATTTTTATAATTCGATCATACCACCGATATCTGCATACCGTTTTGATCGTCTCGTTGTGCTGATCTCCGCAACATATTTGTACCTGTGTTTCGAGTTTCAGTGCGCGATAGAATCGGTAAAACGATTCACCGTATCGGTACCGTGACCTTTATTTTCTTTTCAAATTTTGAACCATGACTGCCAAGTAACAAATGAATTGATATAATTATTTTTACTGAATTAATGGTTAGTGGTTGCTTTTATTTTTCCAGGATTCAATGAATATTTCCAACGTTCAAATGTATTTTTGGTTTCCTTTCCCAAGAGTCTGTTCATTTTAGCATTCCTATTAGTAGCCGTAAGTTTAATATCTCCGCTTTTCATCAAAATCTTGTATTGATTGATAGGTTGCTCTGTTCATTTACTAAAGAAATAAAATAAGAAGTTAGGGAAATGAATAGTCATACTTTTCTATTGGAAGGCACGTTCAATTTTGGTGTCGTTCAAAATTTTATGCATTCAATTCTTTTGGTTTCGTTCATATTTCTAATATGCCTAACTTTTCTTTCCATTTTACTCTCAGCCTCTTCTCAAATTTCCTCTATTCACATTCTTCCTGGAGCATTCATTTTCGTTGAAGATTATTTCCAAATTCCTACCGAGCTCCTCTCCTCTCTCTCTCTCCCCCGCCTAACCACCTCGGCCTTATCAACAGCCGCCAAAGCACGGCCATCGCACCCACGTAGCCCAGTCGGCCACCATCCTGCTCACGTGCGAGCAGCACATCTCCACCACGTCATTGCAATCTTCAACCGAACCCGGTTGCCCATGTGCTCACCCACTCCACCATTGAACTGCTGACTCCACGCTCAACCCACCGTCCACACAGTCCGCCTTCCCCTCCTCTACCGCTCGACCGAGCAACCCCAACCGAACCACCCATTGCCAAACACCCGCGCCGAAGCCTCCTCCAATACCCAGCAACTTCGATCTGCCTTAATTAGTTCACACTCGATCATTTCTTCCCTCCTCACCTTGCGAGCACAATGGTATACAATCTATTGCATGCGTATATATAAATTTTATATGGTATATTTAAATATATATATATACGTTCGGTTTATGTAAAAGTTTTTTTAAAAAAAAATTCGTATGTTATAGGTTATATAATACTATCTGTTAGTTCATATATATAAGTGTAGCATAAAAATCTGTTTACAGAATATTATATTTTTTAAAAGGCGCGGTACTATAGTGTTACAGTGATATATACATTAGATTGTAAGTTTGGGAATGTGTGTTTCTATATTTTGTAGGGATATATGATGTAATTTTGTGTATGATGAGTTTAGTACAAACTTACTTAAAATTTTATTGGTTTTATAACTGATTTAATATGTGTGTATAAAAGTTCATTCGTATAAATGCTCTGTTGGAAGATATATATATAAGAATGTATGTGTCTATATGATTATATATATTGTTTAAAACAAAACTCGTATGTATGTTTTGAATACATCTTTGGGTGCTTTTATGTGGTCTGTCTCTATATAATTGTATATAAAATGTTAATGTAGCAGCTATATATATACTGTCTATATATATTGTACTTTATCCATCTTAGTATATATGGCTGGGTAGTTGCATATATTTTATTCTATTTTTTTTTTTGGAAGTTGAGATTCTCTAGTATACGTCTGCAAAATTTCATTTCATTCGGATGTAATTTGTTACACCGTTTTGTGTCCGTAAGTTGGACTGTTGAATGTTTTCAGTTGTACTTAGAATGATTCGCGCTGTTACAAACACGACCAGTGTCCATGTTTGACGCAGCGTATCTCTTTCATTTCCTATCGAAATTCAACGATTCTTTTTTTGTTTGAAAGATGAGATTCTCTAGTTTATGCCTGTAAAATTTCAGTCCAATTCAAGGCAGTTTGGTCCTCTGTTTTATACCTGAAAGTTGCAACCAAACTGATTTTGCACTTGTTTGCATGTTTTTTTTTCTTTTTCTGAACAGCAGTTAGACTTCATGTTCACGATATCATACCTCACTCATGTTTTATCGGAAAGGGTTGATTCATTTTTTTAAAAAGAGTCGAAGTTACCTAGTTTATGTCTGTCAAATTTCAGTAAAATCCGACATCGTTTGATTAGTGGTCGAGGATCTGGAAGTTAGACCCAGGCAGCTGTTCTTTTGTACTTGAAATTATTTTACACTGCTGCAAACACGACCTGAGTTCATGTTTGACGCATCGTATCTCTTTTGTCTTACGTCGGAATACAGTGATTCCCTTTTTGTTTAAAAGATAAAGTTTTCTACTTTCTGTATATAAAATTTTAGCTTCATACGAGGTGGTTCAGTCCTCTGTTTCTTACCTAAAAGTCAGACCCAGAGGGGTTTTCAGACCTGAACATTTGACAGTCTCAACATGGCCTGAGTCTATGTCGTGACATCGTAACTTTTCTCGTCTCTTGTCTAAATCAAGTGATTCTTTTGCAGTTTGAAATACAAGTTTTGATCTTTATTCATACCAAATTTCAGACCATTTCGATCTCGGTAGCACATAGAATTATATTGTTAAACTTTGACGCATGACATGTTTTTTATTTGTTGCTATGTTGAATGTTTTGATTTTATTTCGGCAATTCCTATTTAACAGCTTTGCTCGTCGATTCATGCCAATCTAGTTTATTTCGGAAGTCGTGCTTGCAATTCGTAACTCAACTTCGTTGTCTATTCTCGTTCCCTAGCCTCAAAAGGTGAGCAATCACTCACGATTAATATTCTTTTATTTATTAAATTTGATTTCAATTGAAACGACATTTGAAATATGCTGCTGTTAGTTATTTACACTGTTATATATGCTATTACCTGTATCTGTTCACCTATGACATCTGACACCATTATCTGTTAATTATTTATGCGATGATAATACAGTTTGGTTGATAATTGATTGATTGATTGTTGTTTATATTGGATGTTAAATTATAATGTATAAATTGATAAGATTGAGATTGAAATTTGACGTAGGATAGTTTAAAAATTTGAATCGACATATGTGTTGAATTTGATTAGCTAATTTGAATAATATGACCCCTTTTAATTGTTAAGTTAATTGACACGTAGAATTTGATAAATTACACTTTGAACCTTTGAACGTATATTGGATTAATGGTTGTAGTATTAAAATTGAAATTGAAATTGAATGACAGGTGGAAAAAACCATAATGTAATAATCTTTAATCTACATGAAATGATAGTGTAGATTCTAGAAATAATTATATTAATTTGCACAAACAACAATGTGAATTAATACGATTATTTCGGGATTATTTGAATTGAATATTGAATTATTATTGATTGTTGTTATTGCTTGTTTATTTACTTTGACACCATCCCTGTTATCACATTGCAAGTTCCCTTTTGCTATGCTTTGATTTTTGAATTGAAATGGAATTGGGTTGAAATGATAAATACCCAAATGAACTTGACTTAGGATAGAGAATTAAATAAAACCCGATTGGTCAATAATTTGATTTAAAAATAAAATGAAGATTTTATTTAAATAAATAATATGGTTTTGAAACGAAGTTGGAATTTGAATTTTAATGAAAGGAAATGTTAATATTTAATAATCTGAATCAAAATATTAACATAGTAGTTGATGAAAGAACGTTGTTTTAAAATAAATTATTTGACTATAAAATTTGGAATTATTCATTGAATTAAGTTTGAAATGATTTAATAATTAAGTTTGAATTTATAATTAAGTTGAAATTATTAAGTTTTGAAATTATTAATAATTAAGTTGAAATTATTAATAATTAAGTTGAAATTATTTAATAATTGAATAAGATTGAATTATTTGATAATTGAATAAAAATTGAATTCTTTGATAAGTGAAATTGAACTTCTTGAATATGTGAAATTTAGTTTCTTTATTAATTGAGTTTTGAAAATTGGTAACTAAGTAAAGAAATAAGTGAAATTGAATTTCTTTAACAAGAAATAAATGTGATTTATTGGAATAGATATAAAATTTGAAATCTAAAGAACTTGATTGACGAATCTAATTGAATTCAATTTATAGTTTGATATAATGAAGTTGAACTTAAGAAATTGATTTAATGAATTGGAATTTAATAGAAATTGTTTTGAATGATAAAGTAACTTAACGAATATTGAATGAAATCGATAAATGAGTTTAAATTGATTTAAATGTTAAATTTAATTAATTTAAATGATTACGGAATGAGGCTTATATACGAACTTGAATCAATATTTGAATGGTTTAAATAAAAGTTGAAATTGAATTTTAAGATTTTGAAATGGTATTTGAAAGTTTTGAAACGTAAATTATGAAAATTGATGTAGAAAGACAAATGAAATGTTGGTTTACAAATTCTATTTGAAATTGAATTTGATTTGGTTTTGAAATATATTAAACGACCAATCGGTATAATAATTACGAAAGTTATTAAAGAGACCGGAATCGGTTAGGGACATACTCTCTGTCTAAACCGAAACCACTTTAATAACTATACGCGGAGTGTGATCCAGAATGAAGTGGTTGGAATGATGTACGTGATGACTGAAGAAAGAGAACGATAATGGATAGCCTTGACACTTGTGTCAAATTGGAAATGACTAAAACAGGAGCCGTGCCGGGCCAAATGGGGGTTAGCTACCTCGAGCGAACACACTTCTTCGAAAACTACTCATTACTTGTTGTCGATTGGTGCACCCTTGATTTTGGGAGTGTTGTTTCGCGGTGTTGCGATCGCTGCGGCGATGCGTTCTCACCAGTCCGGATCAAGCGAACGGTAGTTTCACTACCTTGGGTATTGCCTCATGTGCTTTGTCATACTTGTATCCCTATATACGCGACCACTACGATTTGTTTTGTGTTAGACCTATGGAGTACTCCCTGATAGCCCACTAGTTTACGGTGGAGTTATAGTGCTGTATAGACTATGATGCTTATATAAAATGTGTTAAGGGGAATAATGGTGACGCCTTAACACTATCTTGATATTTTACTTTACTGTTAGACATTATCTACTTATCGTACACTACTACATAGTAGATAGTTTGACGGATCCTTAAAGGATGGTTATTCCAAACATCCTTTGAGTTACTTGTATTTCAGTTGATATTTCACTTGAGTTGGATTTATTGATATAAGAATGTTAATCCCGACTCGAGTGTTTGTGTTTTGCTTTACGCTCGTGTCAGACTGAGTGTACCAGTATTCGAGACTCACCTTTGGAGTTGGAGCTTCGCTTGGAGATCCAGCTATCTATCCAGCTTTCAAATATCCAGTTGATTCCAGTGATTGTATTCTGATTCTTGTATTTGATTATTGTATTCGAGACATCTGTTGTACCTTATTTAACTCTGATATGTATATAGTAGCTTCATGAACTACTATCTTTTGCTTCCGCTGCATTTATTACTCTGTGTCTGTGAACTGTGATTACTTTATTTACTGTATATGTTTAGTTTGCCAAATTTAAATTAACAATTCTGTATTTTGAATTATTCAAGTCCGACATGTGCGGATGCGAATGGTCCAAAATTGCGGATCGTTACACTATTATTATGTGTTTAATTGAACTTAGTGTAAAACTACAATGAATATTTGTTTTTTATTAAATTATACAAGTAAATGGTCGGTTTTTTCATCATTGTACCATACTACTAGTGTGATAATGCTACGTATTTAACATTACTACTTGTGCACGTGTACTTATGATAGTTAAAGATGATAAATAACCAAAGATTCTGATTAAATAGTGTGAAACTAGAATGATATCTATATTTTTTTTTCTTCTTTTATTATTATTATGTTTTCATTTTTCTTCCTCTTTCGCAAATATACTATTTTCATTTCTCATCTTTTTGCTCTTTATTTGTAATCAAAATAATATGTTTTTTCAACTTTTTGTTGTTGTCAACGTATTTCTAATGAATCTTGATTTTTTGTCCAATATGTTATAGTTATGTTAATTGAAATTAGTTAAAATTCTTTTTTTCTAAATTATATGAATGTGGAGTGCGGTTCTACCCTACTTTAGATTTCGGACCTATAATTTCAGTATTAGCGATTCTGCTAACAAAAACTCAGAAAGCTGATGGATGAAAAAAAAAAAAGAAAGATAAAATATCGGTTGGATCGGACCGCCTAACTCGGGATCTGTGTTTATTGTCCGTGTCATTCTCCCGCGAGTTTACTACGCTCGAGTAAATATAACTGCTGCGGTGACCATATCAACTTTCATTCACACTGCATCACTTAAAATATTGCATAAAGCAAATTTTATTTGACTAACTTTAAAAATTGTACCCCATCTCTGAAAAATTCAATTCCAGAGTCGTTGTCACGTTGGCCTTTAGTCATTTGCAGATTCGAAGAGAAAGGTGACTTCTTTTACAGTTTCTCGCACAAGAGTGTTGCATTTCTGTGATATTTGAAGAGAGAAATCTGCAATCTGGAGATCCGGGTATTATTTTTGTTTTTGCTTTGGTGAGAATTTTTTTGAAAAAGATAGTGTTTTGATGAGGAGTTGCTCAACAAAGTAAGGAAGCTTGGAGTTCTGATTATAAGGTGCTTGTGAATTTTCACATAAAGGAATTTTTAGTTGTTCTCCTTTTTTTTAGCTGTGCGCAAGTAAAGATCTGTATTTGTAATTTCAATTGCTATATCGTAAATCTTTGTTGCATATTGAAGAGTTAAGGGATCTGAATCATTTTGAAATAGTGTTTATACTCCGATTTCCTTCTAAATAGATTGGATGAATGCTTGTAGTATAACACATTTCTGTACATCTGTTAGCATGAACAAACAACTGATGTTTATTTGAATTCAATTGTAAAAGAGGAAGCTCGCGATCTTTTTATCATAACAAAAATGGCTTCCTCTGATTCACCTCCACCATCATCAATGGCTACACCTCCATCTTCATCTCCACCGCCTCCATCTTCAACCCAAACACCAATTGCACAACCAAATGCAACTTCGGACCCACCTTCTTCCGTCCCTCCTCCCTCTACTCCAAATACACCCCCTCCTTCACTTTCTACTCCAAACGCACCCCCTCCTACTATCAAGACACCTCCTCCTACTCCAAATTCACCCCCTCCTACTCCCAGTGACCCACCTCCTCCAACTTCAAATGACCCGCCTCCTCCTTCACCACCTACATCATCTCCACTTCCTCCTCAATCAGCACCTACTACTCCAACTCTACCTCCTCCATCTCCACCACCTCCAACTCCTATATCAACTCCATCTCCTCAATCCCCTCCTAAATTGCCTACTCCAAGTCCAGTGCCACCCACTAAATCTCCACCCTCCATTTCGGCTCCACCACCATCCCCACCCTTTACTACACCACCTCCTCCTTCGTCAACTACACCACCACCTGTGTTATCACCTCCTTCACCTATTCCCATATCTCCTCCGAAGTCTCAAGACCCTCCTTCAAATCATTCAACCCCGCCTCCTAAAGAACAACCACCGAATGTTCCTTCAACCCCACCTCCTAGAGAACAACCACCGAATGTTCCTTCAACCCCACCTCCTAGAGAACAACCACCAAATGTTCCTTCAAATCCTTTGGTACCACCGCCTCCAGTTTCTTCTGATTCGCCCTTACCGTCACCTAACAATCCGTCAAACAACCCAATTGTTTCTAACCCGAACGGAAATAAGTCGTCAACTTTTGGTCCGAATGTGACTGCTGGAGTAAATGGAAGTAATGGAGGAGGAGGTGGTGGTGGATCGAAAATTGCAGTGCCGATTGCTATTGTAGCTAGTCTTTTTGTGCTAAGTTTGATAGGGTTAGCGGTGTGGTATGTTAGGAGAAGGAAAAAGAGGAATGGTGGATACTCGGCTGGATTTGTCATGCCTTCACCTCTTACATCTTCACAAGTTTCAGGTGCTCTGTTCTTTTTCAATATATTAACATCTTTTTATTGTTCGCAAGATCATTTCATTTTCTTCTTCTTTACTCTAATAAGAAAATAGATTTGTTAACATTTTGCAATAGGATATCTCTTTTATTAGTATAACAAGAAATTCAATATTTCATACTAGGATATTTATTAGAGAATCACTCATTGTCACAAAGCCAATTTTATAGGAAAATTGACAATGTGAAAAATGGTCTCAAGTCTCATTGTATTATTTTTCTGGTGCTGGACCATTCTTAATGCATCCTCTCACGTGGTGTATCTCAATCCAAACACATGTACATATATATCGGGTGGTACAATGTACATGTGACAGATTTAATACACAAAATTGGACTAGCTCTACTATAATACTAAAGGACCGCTCATTATCACAAGACCAATTGGTAATGTGAAAAGTAGTCTCCTAATATTTAGAAGGGTCGTGTTATATCATACTCAGTTTACAGAAATATTGACTTTCATGAATACTTGCCATTAAACTTCCATGAAGTGAAGAATGCACGCACTGAAAGATTCCCACAAAAAATTGTGCTACTGAACTGTAAGGCTGAAGTCCTGGTATTTCATGAAAATATAAGATATTGTTTGTAGGTTAGATACTTGATGTTATGGTATAGGAAAATTGATATATTTTTACCTATCACCGTCCCAAGCATGGCTTCTTGAGATAATCTTTTCATGCCGAGTAGTGACTCACCCCTACCTAGTAACTCACATTGGTACCACCTTCTTCTATTTGTAGCTCGCTACATGTTAAAATATACACACCACTTCTGTGAAAATTAGAGATAGTTGTATCATATGAGTGAAACGTAGTCCATTTACATGGATGTTGATAGTTTATGTTCTTCACACTTTCAGGATCGTCTTATCCACAATCTCCATCAGCTCCTGTTGTATATACTAGATCTGGAAGCCATAATTTAATGAACATGTCTCACTCCAACCCTGGTTTAGGTAATTCGAAAGCATGTTTTAGCTACGAAGAGCTGCACAATGCCACAAATGGATTTTCAGAGGAAAATCTTTTGGGTGAAGGAGGATTTGGCTGTGTATATAAAGGATGCCTTTCAGATGGAAGGGAAGTTGCAGTTAAGCAACTTAAAGTTGGTGGGTCCCAAGGGGAGCGCGAGTTTAGGGCAGAAGTTGAAATTATTGGTCGGGTACACCATCGCCATTTGGTTTCACTTGTAGGTTACTGCATAGCAGATACTCAAAGGTTACTCGTCTACGACTATGTTCCTAACGATACACTTCATCATCATCTCCATGGTTAGATAGTTGTTTATGTTCTGTCAAATTAACTTTTGGCTCAAATTGCAGAGTATCACCAGATGAAACACTGAGGAACAATTCTGCAATCTAGCCTTTTAGCTTTCAAATTGTTCTTTAGAACATGATTAACGTTTATATATCGCCGACAGGTGAAGGAAGGCCTGTTATGAAATGGGAAGTTAGACTAAAAGTAGCGGCAGGTGCAGCACGTGGAATCGCATACCTGCATGAGGATTGTAATGCACAATACCACTATGTGAATTTTAAGTGAACGGTTATTTATTTTGGTTTTGTTGTTCTGATGTATTTGTTATTTGGTTGTCAGGTCATCCACGTATCATTCATAGAGACATAAAGTCCTCCAACATTTTGTTAGATAACGAATATGAAGCTCAGGTTATTATTGCATAGAACATCGTATCTTTATGTACTGGTATGTAATTCTTTGTGTAATAATTTATATTGATATGCATGCTTGAACCAGGTTTCTGATTTTGGGCTAGCAAGGTTAGCTATGGACGCTGCAACTCATGTGACCACACGTGTCATGGGGACATTTGGGTAAGTAAAACATTTGTTATACATGAAAGCTATTTCTAAGGTATTATATGACATTTTCCTCTATATTTAGATTGATTTCCCTTCCTATTTATGAAACTTCCTTTTCTATTGACTAGCTCCCTTGTACAACTTTATTTATGTCTCTGAACCAAGTATGGAATGTTACCTCCACATTTGTTTAGAAGTGTACCACACACGCTATTATGGTTAGTTGAAAACTATTAGATTCCTGACAATTATTAACGAGTTTTCTTTTATAAACAAACTTTCTATATTGGATTCAATCTGCAAAAAATAGTTGAGTTATTACGATAACCGATGTATCTGTTATGAAATTTATCATTTTTTTTGTTTTGTATTGGTGTTCTGATTCTGGAATTCTAAATTGTAATTCATTTTGAAATTTTCCATGGATTCCCACTTTGACGCTCTTGAGTAAAGCACATAAAAATCTGGCACAATCTTTCAAGTAAATATATAATCAAATCACACGGTATTATGGTTTATATGATAATACCCCTTTCAAGTAAATATGGCACAATCTGATGGCTGCAGAACTTGCTCGGGGGCTCGATTATTGTCTGCTCCAAACCCTTTCTATGAATATATTGGACGTGGAAGTAATGTTAACCTAAAAGTATTTGAACAGATATTTGGCCCCAGAATATGCATCTAGCGGGAAGTTAACTGAAAGATCAGATGTTTATTCGTTTGGTGTAGTACTGTTGGAGCTCATCACTGGAAGGAAGCCAGTTGATACATCTCAACCTATTGGAGATGAGAGCCTTGTTGAATGGGTAAAATTTCTTCCCCCCCCCCCCCCCTCCACACACACATGTATGTATATGTATGTATGTGTGTGTATGTATGCATCAGCGTATGCGCGTGCGTGCAAGGATCCACTACATCTCTACGATTTTCGGTGTTACACTATTCCAAATCAAATGAAACTTTGGAAATGTTCAATCTAAACTATGAACATCCTATCCAAAAAAAAATGAGATCGTTTCAACACTCCTACCATGTTCAAAATGTTAAGTTGATTGTCAACCGCTAAAACACTTACTTTAACCGTTGATTTGAAACATGATTTTGAACATGTTAGGATTACTCAAATTAAGCCATATTTTGTAGAGATGATCTTGAGTTATGTAAGAACATATCTATAAGTTTTCGTTCGATTTTGATTTGTGTAGTTTGAAAAACAAGAGAGGTGTAAATGATGTGTAGCGAAGAGAGGTGTAACGGAACCCTTCCCCCCACACTAACACACATATATTTAGGATATTTTCAAGTTGTTTTCAGTGGAATAGTGGTAACCTGTCATTTTCTTAATGGGGGTTCGATGTTAAGCAGTATTGACCAATTCTTTAGGGCATTTCTTTCATAGGGCCCTTGAACTGTAAGATGAAGCAATGAGACTTTGATGAATATATAGAGAAATTTCTTGATTCTGTATGAATTTAAAATCAGTTTAGAACAGAAACCTATATTATTGTGTGCGTTATAACTAAACCATTCTGTAAAGTTCACTTTGACCGAGTAATATTTATATTCATTTTTATAATATAACAGATTAGATAGCAATTTTCTGCATCCTATACAAAAAGTATGTATCATTTTTAAAGGAAAATTACTTAATCTGGATTAATGACATGGTACACATGAATGGTAAGCTGCACAATTTAAATAGTGGGTTAAAAAAAAATCCGACTAATAATGAAAATCACTATGATGCACTTACCAAATAAACGAGACTTGATATTTGAACAACTTGTGAAACTTCGTACAACTCATCTAAGAAACTATTTTGGTTCATCCACATCTTTTACTGATCATGTAACATTAGGAAAATATTATATGTTATTCAGGCTCTACCAATAAAAGTAAGAAATGAAAGAGAAGTTTCTCTTTCCATACTTCTTTAGTACAGGACATCGCATCCACCATTTTTTCTTGCTTATTCTCTTCTGTATAATTAAAGTAGAGCAAAGACTTGTGGATTTTTTTAGAAGAAATTAGTCTATGATGATGTCACGATTAATTTTGTATGTTCAAGTTATTCAGAAATAGCAGATTAATTTTTTGTGCCCACTGAAACCTTGTATTTGTGATTGATATTTTTAAAAGAAAATGAAGGTAAATTAAAAAATAAAATCAAAGCAATGTTGTCATGTGTTGTTACTGAATGCATTGGTCCAGCTTTCAAGGAAACCGTTGCAATATGCTTCAAGTCTTAAAGATTTAAATTATTCAACTTTGATTTATTATTGTGGTTGTAGAAGATGTTAGGGCATATTGGTCTTAATGATGAAATTGTTGGTGGAAAATCATTATCACCAAAAAAAGTCATTTTGGACTTTTGCACCAGGTCAGGTTTTCAATACTAAATTCCAATAAAATAAGCACCACTCATTTTACCTTTTTCACCACTTTCAAATTGATTTTATCCACACATACCTAAAATGTCATCTGTTTATAAATAAAATTAAGGGACGTTTTTTCAAACATCATCCATAAGTTTCAAAATTCACTTTCGTCCCTTGTCAAAAACAGGTTTCACGAAAGAACTCTATCGTTATTTTCAACGAAATGTGCATTCTACACTGTACATATTTGTATTCTACACTGCAAATATTTGCAGTTTCCGCTGAAAATATTGATATTGGTGTTTCGTGAAATTTGTTTTTGAGAAGGGTTTTTCGAGTATTAAGTTTGAAAATAAGGGGCGGGTCCTAATTTCCACTAAAAGTAAACCCTTGAAATGACATTCTTACACAGGAAGTATTACTAAAGCACTTATTTAATACATTGCCAAAACTATATTACTAAAGCACTTAGTAGCATGTTCCTAGGGATACATGGTGCTTGGTTTTATTAACTGAGAATGAACTAAGATTTCTTTTATCTTCAACGAGTTTTGAAATGTCCTAAATCATATCCTTGTCTAGCACTCTTGGTATTAATATAGTTCGGCCAATTGAACACTTAGTTTGATATACTAGTCGCTACTATAATGTGGTGAAATGGTGAAAGATAACCGAAGGCCTTCATACCTTAATTTTAGTCTTAACTGAAATTCTAACTTCTTTGTCGGAACTAAATTTGATTGTTTTGTACATGGAAATCATTTATATTAGATTTATACTTGAAACGAAATGTAAAGGCACACGCTTCATGCGTGCAACTAGAAATGATTAGTATATGATGTATATTCCATACAGTGAAAAACAAATCGATTAATACAAATGACAGATGCTTCGTGCATAAAATCTAAACAATAATCTACTACATAAAATCTAAACAATAATCTACTATCTGTTTATAAAACTCGAAGGGAAAAATCTGGACAATAATTATCATCGTTTTTGTTAAAATTACCTGTTTTTTTATGTTTTTTTTAAATTCAATCGTTGCCTAATTAAACTTTTGACCAGTTATACCTTTCTATATATGTGCTAGCTTAGATAGAATTATCTATGATGATTTCTTAGGTTCTTTTATTAAATTATGTCATTAACTCATTAAACCTTTAATTAATTAATTCTTTCTATATACATAGCTTGGTTAGAATAACATTTTTTATTTATTTATTGTTGACTTATTTATTGATCATTTGACTATTTAAATCTTCTATAATTAGCTAAGATAGAATAATTAAATATTAGTTCCAATATTATCATTGATATGTATGAGCTCAAATAGAATGGTCCGGACATAGCTTTTGGATAAGTTAGCCTGATTCCAGGCTTCTTTTGTTTTCTTCTTGACCAATTCCAATTTTTATAATGTTTGATTTTGAATCAAAATAACAAACGTAGTTGAATATCTTTATAAGAGTATTTCTAGAACTTCACGACGGACCAAAAAATTGTTTGTATATTCAACTATTAATAAGGTTAGATCATAATCGTCTATTTTTCACATTTTGATATTTAAGATATAAATGTCATTAGAAAAAATAGTAAAGGTATGATTTAATATTGAAAAAGAACTTAATTCGACTTTTCTTTTAAAAATTGCATCGTATTTGTCAAGAACCACCAGCTTAAAGTGGTAAGGTGATCTACACTTAGTTTCTAAAGGTCTTGGGTCCAATCCCTCGAGACATCAAAATGAACGCTCTGTTTGAATAAAGTATCACCCTTATTCTTAAAAAAAATAGTATTTTTTAATTTAATCTGGGCGTCCAGGTTCGAATTCGGAAACAACATATTCGCAATGCGAGGGAAAGACTGCGTATATTATCGACCTCCCCTCATGACCCGCTAACATGCAGAAGTCTCGTGCACTGGGTTCCACCTTTTTATTTTTTAATTTGGGTTTTACTAGCGTTGTGATCATGAAATTAGTTTATTTACTATAGAAATCCATTGATCGATAGAGTAATTTATTTTTTAGTTAAATTTGACTATCTTATATTTAAAATATTTGCTATTAGATATAAATCTCAAAATGATGCTTGATCATAAATCTTTTACCATTTTTTATCAAACTGACCAATAAGAAGGTCGTCCGCCTTGCAGCAACCTTGCAAAATCAAATATTTCGAAGATAAAAAGATCAGGAGCATTAAATATTTTGTCTTTAACATATCTCCCAAAATCTCTCCAATATTATTTACTTGATATCCTCATTTCCACGATTATCTCAAATCAATTATTCCATACTTATTTTGATACTTAAATGATAACAAAATTAATATATTTATTGTTTAAACAGCTGATTTCTTCTTGAATATATTAAATATTTTTTGGGAATCACAAATTTTCAAAAAATAAAAGGTCGTTTTTTCAGAAAGTTCAATTTTCTTTAAAAAATACCCAAAAGATTTTCAAATAGTTCTTCTTAATAAAGTTCTTTTTCAAAAGAGAGTCAAATAAGTTTAAGAATGTATGTATGTGGGTGTGCGCACGCGCACATGCATGTATGCATGCATGCATGTATGTATTAATAAGTTTGAGATTTTACAGAAAATTTGAATCTTTTTTCAAATAAAATTCAAATTTGTTCTTTGAATTCATAAGTATTTAACCAATTGAGAATTGTAGAAAATTAAATCTATTTTTTGATAATACCACCAAAATATATTTTTATATTACTTTTTACTAATAAAGTTAATATTTATTGAGGAATCAGATATGAAATAAACTTAACATTTTTGTAAGCCTTCACGATTTTTTTTCTTTTCATTTTAACGCAACAAACAAAATAGTAAAACCTCTATCGGTTGGTTTCCTTGATTGTGCGGCAATGGTAATACTAGTGTATGACGTATTTTTGGGAAGAACATTGAATCTAAAATTAATTATCGATCATATGTACTAGAAAGGTTATTTGTTTTTTTAATTAAATTCGTAAAATTTATGGAATAGAATGAGACATGTAAGGAGTACAAATAAGGGTAAGAATAACTTATGTGAGAAAAATTAAGATCTGAATATAAAAATCATGTTGAATAATTTTATTAGATTCATTTATGATAAAATATGTACTCTGTAGGTTGTTCTGCTAAGCAACAACCCTTCGCCCTCAAACAACATTAACTTCTAGAAAACCCCCTCCTAATGTTGTGGTGGTAGCAAGCTGCTAATGGAAAGAAAATATTGATTTTGAGGATTAGTTTGACTTTGTTATTGTATTGTGGCTTTTTAAAGAATGAAATCTCATACCTTAGTTGACTTATGTGACCAAAGAGGCTATATTGCGTATAATATGTGTTGTTGCATGTGCAATTTGTTAGATATTGCTTGAGAATCATATCAGCTCTCCCATGCAGTGTTATTTGCAGCGCATAAATGCATGAATTTTTTTTGGATCCTTGGCGCACGATACGGTGAACGAAAAACCTTTCTAAAAGTTGCACATTTATTATTATTATTATTATTATTATTATTATTATTATTATTTATGTGTGTGTGTGTGTGTAATACATGTAACAAGAGTAATGTAATTTGTAGTCCGTTACTTTAGTATGATTATTTGCATTGTTTTTGTTGTTTTACAATTTTTTTATGGTTATCTGGTATATTTATGGTACTAAAGAGACTAATTAAATCATGTGGCAATTCATTCGTGGCAATTCATTCAGATATAAACGTATTTGATATAGAAAATGCCATGACACCACATGAATAATTATACTTATTGCTTAAAATCACAATATGTTCGTAATATGATCTCAAAATGATTTTTGTAAACAAAAGGCTAATTGGTTTGACAAAAAGTACAACTAGTTCTTTTAGATTTTCATGTTACATGGAATGATAATAAGTCTCTTAGGACTTGGTAAAACGTTACACTGCAAAACAATAAACTGTTAGGCTTGCTTTGAGAATAGTGCATAAAAATATATCTTTTATCCTCTAAAACGTGCAGGGAAAAAAAAATTGAAAATTATTTTGTAAACATCCATATAATAAATACCATCTTTTTTATCACTAAAAAAACATGGAAAACAAAATCTGAAATGAAAAGCATGTTTTTGGTGCCATGTGCACAGTGCGTCTTTTGCACCATATGATGTGCTATTGAAAGGCGCTAATGTTGCATTGCGATGCCATGGAGCATCTTTTACAACAACGCTCACACGTTATTGCTATGAATGCAAAATATTTGATGCTTAGAAATTATTGTCATCTTAATTTGATAAAGTCCTCCAATCATATAGTCTATCTTAGATATTAGTTCTGTGGCCATGCTTTATTTCTTAAATTCCATAAACTCCTTCCACACCGGATTGAAAATGTATTCATGTGAGTTGTAAGGTATAGTGGGGTATTCAAGTATTTTGACAAGAAAATACCATCCATTGCACTCTAAATTTGGGCAGAGTTTTTATGGTTCCCTTGTACATATTTGTTTGATTTTGTTTCGGTTACCAGTTAAATTGGCAGCGATTATTTTCCAGTTCAAAGCAATTCATTTTCTTTTCAATTTCATTCTGAATGCATAATTTAATTAAAAAATATATATGGTCTCAATTACTCAGGCCCGCCCGCAACTAACTCATGCATCGGAAACTGGTGAATTTGCAAGTTTAATTGATCCAAGGCTTGGAGCAAACTATAATGAAAACGAGATGTTCAGAATGATCGAAACAGCTGCCGCTTGCATACGCCACTCAGCACCCATGAGGCCTAGGATGGGCTTGGTGAGTCCCAAATATATATATATATATATAATTGCAGAATAATACTCTAATGTGACAACCCATCAAATTTCATGTATTATATCACATGAAATCACTTAAATGCCCTCCTTCCCTATAATCTCAAATGGTGATCATGGGCAACAGTAGTAATTTAGCACGTCATAACATAGATGAATTCCTATATCATAACATTGGTCTTCTAATTGTTTGGTATCAAAGCGATACAATTATAGAACTATACATCATAAAAGTATTTACCGTGCAAATTCTGGCAACTAAAATTGGATTACCGGAGATTTTAATGTTTTGTGCATTGATGTGAACCGTTTAGGTGGCAAGAGCACTGGAAGGGTTAGCTGGTATAGATCTGAGTAATGGTGTTAAACCGGGTCAAAGCGAACTCTATTCCGCTCAATCTGCAGAAATAAGACTGTTTCAAAGAATGGCGTTTGGAAATCAAAATTACAGTAGCGACTTCAGTAACTTCAGCAACTTCAGCAATTTCAGTGGGAAGAGTCAGAGAAACTAACATCACGCTTGTTATTTTGATTTGCTTTCTCTTTTCCAACCTCAATTGTTCACATATTCTTTTTCTAGTTATTTTTCTTTGTAGAAATGGAATATTTAGTAGTTTATACTCATCCATTTTTGCATAGGGGTGCTTGTTAATATTTGACTCCGTAATTTCACTGTAATTTTTTGTTGATGGAAGGAAATGATTGAATCAATGAAAATCAAATAAGTCTTTTTTATTGTTGTTCGATGTGTTTCTGCAACCAAGAGATAGAATCATGTGATTCAACCGGAAAGCTTTAGAATGAGAAATGCTTCACACGTTTGTTATGTGACGATATTCTTATTGGTTATGATTTGATGTGACAGACTTTAGGTGTGCCATGTTAGGTGCATGATTGATGTGCTAATTAGGTGTCCTGTTGTACCATTTATCTAGTAATAGAAGTGCTCAAATTCTTTCAAGTGTTGTTGATCATAAGCTTGGTATGTATGCACGGCAGATGGATTGAATGGTTGAATGAGGTCAGTACCAATTTAATAATACAATATACAGATGTCCATAAAAATTTAATCCAACGACCAACGGATAATGTCCCTGATATAGCATGTATGTTACTGTGTGCTGATAAGTTGATACTTTGAACCTTATGTAACAAAATACAATGTAATGGTAATTCTTGAAATAATAAAGAGGAAGACCCACAAACCTTTAAAATACAAATAAGTAGACTTTCCCTCGATATAAAGAGCTCTTACATGCCATGCTTTTTCAATAAACAAGACACCAGTATAAATGTATAATTGTATATAAACCGTAGAATAAAGCAAGATGAGGGAATCAAAGACTTGCTTCCCTCGTTACAAGTAACTTGAATAGTAAGCTTGACACCTAATGCATTTGCTTACACTCTACCACCATATTCTTCATCCTTAACCAAATATTACTACTCAATCAATGTCATTTCTATCATATCATCCCTACCTTTTCGTTTTCTTCATCTCTCTTCATTCAACGAAAATATGAACGAGGAATGCGGCCGCTTAGCAGGAGATTGTACCGCTGTATGCTGTTGTTGCCAGTGTTTGCTCCTTGAATTTACTTTGTTTATTTTGCTACATTTGCCGGTGAGGTTGGTGAAGAGGATGAAGAGAACATGGAGACTGGACAGAAATCGGATTAAGAGCAGGAAGAGAACGGAGTTTGGCGATCATAAGAGAGCGGTAAATGATGGTGCTGAGAATACAGGGTTTTGTTATGAAGAAGAGAGTATTGTTTGGGAGGAGTTGATGGGGAAAGGCTTGTTTTGGTTTGGAAGCTTTTGGGATGGAGACTCTGATTGGGATGGAAACCCCCAAATGTTGCAATCCTAATGCCAAGCTGGGACTATAAAGGACTTGATTTCTGATGCACAATGTAAATGTAAGGATTTCAGCGAGTTATGATCTTGTGCGGTTGCCTTGCATGGTCGATGATGTGGTTGAACATTTACATCCGCATAATGAACAGAACCTTCTGAGGGTTATGAATGTAAATAGTTTAATGCTGTTTTATAAAGGATGATGTATAAAGTTTGGAAGCGAAGTGCTAAAGGTAGAGACAAATGTCAAAGAGGATATCATGTTTTCACTCGTACAAACGTGGAACAAAATTACGTGTAAATATGTTAATTTTAATTAATCGTCCGCGGGTGCGGCGCAGTTGAAAGAAGACTTGAGTTCGGGTAAAAAGAAACTCAAGTTCGATTCCTACTATGCGCTTCCCTATCCTATATAAATTTATCCGAAGGTACGGAGGCTTGGATCAGCGGACGGCTTTACTATACCCTCTTCAGGCGTTTATACTATTTCAAAAAAAAAAATGTTAATTTTAATCATACGTTAACGAATGAAGCGAGATAATTTGTACATACTGCTGTGTTACTTGATAAAAGGCGCTTTATTTTTAGTGTGCGGGGAAAATGAGTCGGTCCTCCAATAGGTTTCGATACTACAACATGATCTGTAACTATATTAACAGATCAAATCGTCTATGTCATTTTTCTCTGTTTCCATATGTAAAAAATCTCAGCCATTTATCATAGCAAATTGATGAGTTAGTGAAGTCTATTATATTAAATGAATGACTGATGATACAAAATGAGTCATATTATTGTGGCACATGGGAATAGACAAGAGGAAGACAAAGAAATTAAACTCATATACTAGTCTCTAAGTGCAATTCATCCACTAGTTGACTCGAAATGAATTGAGTGTGATGCTACAGTGTCAAATAAAGTGCAAATAGATAAATTAGAAAGAGTTGATACACCTTCTATGACGACTTTCTTCCCTTTTATCAAAACTGGAGCTGCGCTCGAGGTAAGAACAACATCTAGTGCATGCGCTGGAACCACCTGGGTAGAAGTCTTTGACAAGGTCGAACACTCCCTCTTCATGTGATTTGGTTGGTTATAGTTGCTGCATTTGACTTTTGTTAGATTCGTCTTGCAGTTTCTAGCCAAATGTTCTATGAAATTACATCTCCTACATCTGATCTTTTGCATCTTTATCTTGCCTTGAGCCCTCATTCCACCTTTGTGTGATTCTTCTCAATTGGCATCCCTTCTACCTTCTTAGGTCCTTCCTTACCGATTGAATTCAGTAATGTCATCTCATCCAAACTCTCAAAAGTGGCCCTTAAGGATACATGACTTAAAGCAATATCCCTCAAAGACGAATTCAACCACTTAGCAAACTTTTTTACCTTTTTCACCGGTGTATGGATAAGGTCTAGGTTATACTTTGCTAGCCGATTAAACTCATTGACATATTCCTTAACACTACGGGCTCCTTACTCCAAATGAATGAACTTCTCTAACTCCACCGCTCATTCTGCTATAGAAATAAACTTAGTCTCAAAATGCCTCTTAAAATCAGTTCAAACAATTTCAGCCTCATCTATCACAGCAATAACAATCTCCCACCAGTTCAAGGTCTATCTTTGCAAGTGCCACGAAGCTAACTGTCTCTTCATCGCATCCTCCACACCCATCATAGCAAAAATCCTATCACAATTTCTCAACCATGTACACTTCTTAATAAATGATTCAGTCCCACAATAATTCTTTCCACCTAGACTCTAAAATCCCGACATGGCTTAGGGAAGTCTAAAGCAAACGGAGGAGTTGGGGCTACTCCTTGTGCTTGCACTGTGGGTCATTTATTGGGGTTGAGTTCAGTCTGGCCTCTTACTTGAAGATACTGGCTAAACCATATAGGAACGGTCATGCCCGAAACCTCAGCTACCTCGACAGAACTAAATCCAATTTTATTGCTCATTCCCACTTATCTATAAATATGAATTATTAGCAACTTTCCTTAAATAGCGTTAAGCATTACTGCAATATGAGGGTGTAGTGTTAGTATTATACTTATATATATAATAGTTTTGAAAATATGTAAGTACGTTCTCTCAATACATGCATAATTCCTAGAAATCATGAACCTAATCTCTGATACTATATGAAACAACCTGCACCTCTAAACACGCCGGTCCAAAGCCCAAAATGACGTTTGAACTTGCGTCGTATCAAGAAGTGCAAGTCGTTGGATTTGTAAGGTTTATGTGATAAGAGACTATTATAAATTTAGAACATTCTACACTTTCAGATCTCATTACAAAAGAAAATAAAATATAAATACTGAAAGTAATCAAATCAGAAAATACTCTCGACATAAACGTAATCCATACAACAATGTCTCTAAATGACAATACATAAGGGTCCTATAGAAATAAATAACATAATATAATACAAAGTACATGGAAAGTAACTATAAATAAATGTATCATTGAAGCGCTAGGTCGCTTTCTCCGCACACCTTGCCTTTCCTGCATCACTTACTATTCTGACCACCTATGATAGATTTAAAGAGGGAAAAATGGAGGGGATCATACAAGATTTGGTGAGTGAATTATATCATTAGTGGTATGGTATTGACTAGTAATTAAAGTCCAGTAGCCTACAACTAAGGGTGTTCGTTAGTGTGCATGTTCTATATATACATGCGCGCGCACACACATATAAGTGAGTAACTACTTTCATGATATAGCTTGACTATTCCTAATAGGATCGAGTCCAATTTTTTATTACAAAGGTTTCCACTCATAGGTGGAACATATCGACTGGATAATTCCTAAAAATATCTCCAATAAATGACCATCTATCTATATATCGAGTAAACATTTTCAATGGTAATCATTTGGGTTGTGCCAAATCGAATATAGCTTATTATGTTAAGTCTACGCTTTCAATTTAACGATCGTGATATAATCTTTTGGGTTAACAATCCCAATATAATCATTTGGGTTAACAATCCTAATAATAGCTAGTCGGACAACTTTCTCATTAGTACATGTATCCTATGCTCTATACCATTGCACAAGTAGCGTTCGTGGGCTCTATACCAGTACACAAATAGCATTCAGGAGGGTAACCGATTTAACACCTCTGTAGATCAACAAATCCTACTATGACGGATTTCTCCACCTACTCTTTCCAGCTTCCACCAACATGTGGTTAGGACCGACTACGAATGATAAGAGCCTCTAATAGCAATGTAATTGCTCATCGTATTGAGTGTCACATTTGATAACTTCATGAAGTAGGAGCCTAAGACGTCACCAAGTGTGATACTTTTTCAGCTTTCTGCACGACTCCATTCAGTTACATGAACTCCCGAAAGACAAGGAATTGGAAACAAGTTTTCCTGATCCATCCTACTTGGCCTTTATCGGGTCTTGGTTCAACCTGGGCTAGTTGTAATAATTCAGACGTCTGAAAAATAGTTCAGACATCTAATCCCCCTATATAAATTTTGTTACAGGTATTCAGACATATGATACCCTGTTTAGACATGTGACTTTGATTTCAGATGTCTGAATAAGGGTTCAAACGTCTGAATCAAGTCAATTTTGAACTGTTTCTTTTCTATTTCAAACTATCTGAAATTCAGACATTTGGAAGTGAATTCAGATATTTGATTACATATTCAAACGTCTGAATATGTAAATTCCATATTCATTAATTTATCCATTTTGATTATTATTTTTCGTCTTCTGTATGGATTCATTTTTAACAAGTGTTTGGCTACAGTTTTCATCTTTTGTTTACATGTAACTTTTGATAATTTATTCAATAATTGTATATAACATTTCAATCAACCATCTACATATTCTTCAATCAATTTTGTACGCGTATTTCAATTAATTTTTTACATATATTCAACATTTAATTATGTCAATATTTAGATAAATTGAAAGGGATATGTTTATTTACATTTTTGTTTATCAAAATCAATCCAAAATTTATACAAAAATCAAATCTATAGAATTAATAGTAATTTAAATTCGATTTACCCTTCATTCCCAAATCACAGTAATTATTTTATCAATTCATCAACTAGGGTTTTCTAATTCTTTTTAATTCATACCTATTTGAATAAAAACATCGATTCAAGAAAAAAGGAAAATCATCTTATTAATTCTAATAAGAGGTGTATAAATTAAAATTAACTACTTGTCTACAAAATAAGCATTTCGTAGATAAATCCACTCACCTCGAAGGGTTGTTCGAAGAAACCCCTTCCTATTATAATTCTAATTCGCCCCCTTCCTCCTCTTCCTAGCTTGTTGTTTTTGAATTTTCTTTCCTCTATTTTCAGTTTAAATCTTTCTTTTAACTTTGTTTTGTTTTGTATTTAGTCTAGACATTTTTGAGGAGGATAGAAAGTGTTGTTTGGATTTGAATAGTTTTAAGGAGGAAGAAGAAAAGTATGTATAGATTTAGAGAGGGGACGACTAGTGTTTACAATAAGGAGGAGTGATAATTGGGGCTTTATTTATACTTGAAAATTAGGGTTTTAAGGTCAAATCCTGAAATCAATATTTACAGAAATACCACTAGGTCTAGTTTTTGTTAATTTTGATCTGTTTTACCAAATTTAACAAGATATATATGTTTACTAGCTATAAACGACGTTTGAGATGCAATGGAATAGGTCATGTGGTCTAATTCTAAAGTTTTTAAAAATTTACTATTTTGTCCTTTTATGTAAAATTACATTTTTACCCTTATATATATTTTAATTTATTATTTAAAATTTTGGGGGTGTTACATTTACGGTCAAGATGTATTGAGAAAAGAATATCGATATGTTCGTTGAGACTAGTGTGTGTAACACTTTCCATACAATGGACGATGAATTACTTAAACATTGGGGGCATCAAAGGTTACATATTTATTATTGCTTGGAACAATCATAGAATGACCTAATGAGAGTCTTCTATAGGTTGATACAACTAAGTCAAAATAGAAGATCTCATGGTAACATCGTATAGTAGTCTTCATACTTGAAAGTACTGTCAATCTTGAGTGGCTAGGCTATACTTTGATTATGGTTAAATACTTGCCATGATGACCTTGTTACGACCGTAGCTAGGTATACGTTGAATTACTTGGAGTGAAACACTATCCAAGGAAGGATTCATCTCCTTCTTGGAACAAGGTTAGTGTAACACCCCACCTTCAAACGAGTCTAATTTTTGACCAAATAAAAGCCCCTCGAACCTAAGACCCTTTCCAAAGCTGACCGTTGGTTCGTAAAATTGACATAATGAATTATATACCGAGCTCTCTGTCTATGCTATCAGAATCTCGCAACCGAAAGGATAAAATATAATATCAGAAATAAGTACCCATTTTATAAAAATTCAAATCTTAGAAACATAATATAACATCCCAATATCTGGAATACAATATCTCAAAATAACTTCATGTCAGAAATGTTTACATCAAAATATATCAAAACATAAATAGATAGATAACTGCCATAAGTCCTCACCTCCACCTTCAGCCTCTCAATCGGCAACATATCACCTAATCTATGTGTTGTAATGAGGAGGGGGTCCAAAAACAATGTCGGGTGAATGAAAATCTCAAGTCTTGCCATAATAGTATTTGGACGTATCATTTAGATAAGTAATATGTCTATGCCTCCTATTCTAAATCTTACCAAAAATACCTCCAACTGTAAGCCCGAAGGCCATTCCAATCCATTTCGCAACCACCGTCAGCCCTAACGATGTGAGAGAAGTACCTAAGCCACTTAATACCTCTTTAAAGGGAATTAGACAGACTCTAACCATTTAATACCTATAACCTAGGCAGATCCCTATTTATGTAATACCTAAATCCAAGGCGGACCCCTCTCTGGTACTCCCAACTGACATCGTTCGAAATCTCATCAGGTCACTTAATACTTATGTACCTACACCAAATTGATGATTTTGCAACATTTTGTATTTGTAAATTTCTAACACTTACAAATGTTACAAACTACTAACAGTTAATAAGTGTTAGAATAGCTGAAAAAGCGTTGGTAAAAATAAATAATTTTCTATATAAACTTTACAACACATTACTTATGATATATAACACAAATAAGTGTTACAATAATTGGTAAATTTGTAAATAATTCATGACCAAGTGCACTTGTTTGTAATTTAGCATACGTTTCATTTCCCACACTTATCCATTCCCATTCTCATTTTTGGCCGCGCTTTTTTTATTTCCAATTTAGGTTTCTCCTTTTCAGCGACTCTTTACAAATCAACGTCGCTTGAGGCAACCTAATGCTCTTCTCCACGAATCAACGATGGCGAGGCTTCCGGCAGCTCATTTCTCGTAGCGTTCGCGACACCAACCTCGAATGCGACAATTGCTGCTCGAATCGAAGTTGAGCCTAAACCCTAGTTACCCTCATCAAGAGGCAACCGAAGTACACACATCAATCCATGGCATTGGCGCATCAACTGATGCAGGGGAACCTGAGCAAGATGGGACAATGCTTCAGGCTTTGCAGTATAATCAGAATCAGAACACCACTGTTGTTTATGATGAAATCACAGTAGCAGTCTGCTCCTATGCTGGGATTGATGATGTGAACGCTGTAAAGTTAAACTTGGAATTTGCAGAAACAAGGCAGATTGGTGTCTATTTCTTTTGAGCTTTGGGAAGACGGCGACGACCGCAATTTGGGTCTTCTCTAAGACTGGTGACTTTCCTGCATTAGTTCGCTTTTTCTTTCACTGCATATTTTTACTGTAATGTTTACATGTACTCTATTTGAATAAGCTATCATAGAATGAAAGTATTTTAACTTTCTGACATAGAAACTTTTTGATGTCTATGGATTCTTGAATTGAGTAACAAGGTATTTTCTATGCATATTTAAGAAAATAATATAACTTTCTAGCTCATTATTGAAGTTTGCCTTATCGTTTCAATATAAACCCGAGAGTACATATGATTCAGTTTCAATATAAACTTCATATTTTTTTGGGTTATCAACAAGTCGCTTTACTAAACTATTTGATTTTCCGGCAGTATGGACTACGACATTCTAGATTTTGCGTTTGTACTATCGTTTTTCTTGTTCAAGAAGCTGACAAAAGAATGCAAACAAACAAACAATATGGCCTAGAAAAATACTTTATAATATGATTGTAACGTACCTTTTGAAAAATCATTGAAAGTATGTAAACGTGGACAAGGAGACTGATGTAGAATTCTTCTACTATTTCATACATTCTGAAAGAAACCCGACAGAAGATCATTTGAATACTTGATAGAATTGGAATTAGTTTGCATGGTAGAATTAATTTTGCATAGGAGAATGGTTTCAAGATTGTGTGGGGGTTTCGATTGGGAGATGAGTGTATGTTTTTATGATTAGGGGGAACATGAGCATAGATTGAGTAAGAGAGTGGATAGTGGAGGAGCAAGCGGGATGGTGAATGGCACGAAAAATTAACATTGTGTCTTATTGCAAATAGATGAGGGAACTTGATGACTTCACCTTGCACTTTTGAATTATTAATAATATCATCAATAATTATGACCTCATGATTACGATTTCCTTTATCATTAATCATTATCAGTAGAAGTAGGAGAACTTGTGAATGATTTTTGGCTTGTTTACTTTTAATTTTCCATTTTGAGCCTGAATTTTGTGAGTAGTTATTGTAGCTTTACCTTGAACACTCTTTTTGTTTGGCTTTATAATAACTGGATCATGCTTAACATTATGCATTGGTTGATGAGATTTGTTATGCATGTACACTTGATAGTCTTTAGGGTATGAAGTAAAGTTAGTACATTCAGAGATAGCATGCCCAAATAATCTGCAATGCGAGCATATTTTTGGCATCCAATCATATTCAATTTGCACATCATCACATCAGTTTTACCCTAGCTTAGCAATGTTGATTGTTTTTGGAAGCTCTTAATAAGTGGTATATGTAAAGAGCAATGTAAATGATGATGCCATCAAGCTGGAAATGGCATGAGAATTACGGACAAACAATTTGAACAGTTTACCGTAGTCTGGTTCTGAAGCTGACTCATAATTTTCAAAAGAGCTGGATGAAATTCATGCAACTTTGAACTGTGCTAGCTACTGAGCTAAATAAGTTAATGTTTAAAAAAACATACACAGAGACCACTGTTTTTTTTCCTATTATTATTTTTTAATTATCTCTTCACTTGAATGATGTTAAAGGGAAACTTGATATTTGTTTCTGACTAGAATGCTTGGACTCCATGATCTCCAATTTTTTTCAATAGTAAACTTTCAATATTTCTCAGGCCGCCTTATGTTCGATAAGGATTGTAAGAAAAGTTCCAGATTTAGCAAAAAACTTTATGAACCCTGCAGCATCTTTACTCAAGGAAAAGCACCATGGAGTTCTTATTTCTGGTGTCTAGCTCTGTACAGAGCTATGCAAAGTCAGCACAGAGGCTTTAGAATACTTAAGGAAGGTAATTTACATTGCAAATCAATCATACATTTGAAATTTAGTAGTTATAGTTGCATTATACTTATGTAGTAAAGAACCTTTTTTTTCCTTTTTTTTTGGGACATTGGCAATTATTTATTTCTCGGGTTTTAAATCCAACACCTCTAGCGACAAGTCTACCTAGGTGTCTTACCGAGACAATAATATCAGGTTTGTCCTTTTGCATTTTCAAAATAAGTTACACAAAATGGCATCCACTGGTTGAAGATGTGATGTTTTAGTCTGTTATTTCAAGGGTTAAAGGCTAGAAGTGTTTGAAGGTTTATATATTATTATACATGTCAAAACAGTTTCATATTTTTATTTGAACTTCAAATATTTAATTATCATATTACAAACAAGGTATAGGTAGCCAACTTGATCTATTTAGTAATTGACAGCATATTAAATCTATGTTTCAAATTTCCACTTAAAGATTTTCTATGTCCCAGTTGCTAAACATGCCCTTAAATTAACTAAACTGTCCTTGAATAATTGAAGTTTGAAGAAAAACCACAAAAATTAAGAGTTAAAATATCTACAATTTAGCCCTGCCAGCTATTTGTCCACCAAAGTTCAAAATTCCAGTTTCAGTTTCCATTTTGCTCATTTTAGATTTTTGGATCGGAAGTTCTAGAAATTTCAGGTACGATTTCATTTTGGATTTTGATGTTTTTTTATAGAAACACATTAATAGATAATACATACTTGTATTTACCAAAATAAAATATACGATCATTTATCCATTCTTTTTATTGTATTGTTTGATTTGTTGTTTTCTTTGTTCTTTTACATGTTTATTGTATACCTACTACCATGCATCTACACTCATGACCACCTACTACTACCGTTCACTTATTATGGATCCACCATAATTGAATTTCTATAGTTTGAATCCAATCCGATCCGGTTTTCAAATCGAATTAATTCCAATCTAATTTTTTTTGGATTAAAATGGATAATCAATCCATGTGCATCCTACATATAACCCGCCCTTTTGGAATCATAAAAAGTTATAAAGTACAATCTATTTGTATGTTGCAAAAAGCACGGCTATACATACCACATTTTGTATTGTCTTTTACCAAAACCCAACAAATAAAAATGCATTTTATTTCCTCGCTTTCTTTTACGGAATTCAAATAGCAATAGTATACCAAGTGAAATAATAAAGTTCAATATCTTCCTTGTCCTCGACCAATCAAAATGTAATCAATATTCATAGATTTATGATAAATTCTTAAAGTTGACTTAGATGATATTAATTTGAGATATCAATTATGTATAAAAAAATGCATTCAAATAGTATTTCATAAATTTGTAACTGTAAAAGTAATTAAAATGTGATGTATGTATTATTGTCTTACAGTATGTGCACTGTTTACATTTGTAAAAAACATACTGTTTGCACTTTGAAAAGTTCGAGCAACAGCATCAAACTGCAGATTTTTTGCTTTTTAAAATGCCGAAATCAAATTCACATCCATATCTAAAGAAAGATAGCAAATTACAATTGACTGGTCATAAAAAAACATTTACATTATTTGTATTCACATGTCAAAAACAGCAAGATCTGTTTGATATAACAAATTGAACAAAATTTGATATTTATTTGTATAATCAATAGTATAAGATATATCATGGACGAGGCATGATGAAAGAAATGACAGGGGAAAAAAGAAAAGTGTGCATTATTAAAGAAGAAAAACGCTGACTCATCATATTAAGGACCCGGAATATAATTTTAAATTGGTGCGGGCTCTGGTATCATATCAACAAAAAATTGGGACAATACCTTTTTCTTTTATCTAAAATTTGATTTGCTATACATGCATAAACATATGTGTGAATGAAACAATGTCAAGCATGTTTGCTACTATTCAAACGATGCTAATAACTTGTGTACTACAGATACGTTGCATTGAACATGCTGATGAAGGCTATTTCAGTTGATTCTCAAGCAGTGCAGCGGCACAGAGCCACAATATTAGAGTGTGTTAAGGTGATGTATTTTTCTTACATTATTCTTACTATTATTCAATTTTCTACTTATACTTCCTTTAGCGGTTGATAAAATTTGTATTCTTGTCCATCATTTGGAGCAAATCTTTTTAGAGACCTCAATGATATATTTTCCCCCTTTGGCATAATATTACTTCTATGAACTGGAAAAACTAATTATTCTGCAGGTTTACTTTGCAGTTTACAAGATTAATTTGATCTTCAAGGTATATATTAATAAGATATTTTCTTCTTAAGGGTATCATTATATCTTCCTCATGGCAGCTGCTGGTGTTCGATGAGGTTAGTGGCGGCGTGGAAGTGCCTGTATGTGTTGCTCTGGTGTGTCAAGGTGTTTGTCAGGCAGGGAAGGTGATGGTCAGGTTGTTGAAGTGTGATGAAGTTGTGAGATTCTGATGTTAGCAATTTTAAGAAGAGGAGGAGATGACAATGAATGTTGCAAGCATGTTTGTATAAGTAGATGTGACTGTTTTTAGGTAGGGAAGAAGTTGATCAGAGGTTATGAGTTGATGGAGTAGGTTGGTTTATTGGCAGTGGTAGGGTGATGTTTTGGGGTTTGTTGTTGGCAATGCAAGGAAGTGTGCACAGAAGTGATGTTGCACTTGATGGTTCGTATGGGTGATGTGTGCAGGGAGGTGAAAGTTTTGTATTTGTGGTGAAGAGGGTTGTAGCAGTTATGTATATGGCAGCTGGCAGTTAAGTCAGTGGGAATTTTGAGGCAGGATACACTGGAATGTTGAGGCAGTGTAGTGTATTATGTGAAGTGTGAAGTGTAGTTGCAAGTATGCTGGTGGAACTCGGTGAGATGAATGAATGAATGAATGTAGGCAGTTTGTTAGAAGTGTGGGTGTATGTGGCAGCAGTTGTATGTATGAGAAGAAGTGATGGCAGAGTTTACTGTTGTGATAGTTGTGGATAGTTATGGATGGCAGAAATAATGATGTAGGGGATGTTGAGATATGCTGTGATGATGGTGAAGTTTGTATGTAAATGGTGGAGCTGCAGTTTTTTCTTCGCAATATCTAAAATTCTATTTATTAGTAGCTTGTATTATATTGGATATTTAAAATTAGATATGAAATTGCTTTTTTATAATTTGGATATGATATTGTGGTATTTTGAAATTGGAAAGTTTGTAGCTCATATTATAGTATTATCTAAATATGATATTGTTGCATTTGAGATATGGAAGCATTTTAGACTTCATATTGAATTGATATGATGAATTGTATATGATATGGACATCATCATTTATGAGATATTATATTCATTTGTTTTAAGAATTTAATATTAATTGTGTATAAAATAGTGTAAAAACATAATTTCAATTAGTAACGCATATAAGTGTTACCAATATTTTGGATAACAACACTTATCTACGTTACAAACCTAAATGATATGCAAAGCATTTTATGTGTAACAACACTTATAAGCGTTACCGTATATTTCTGTACCAACACTTATAAGCGTTACCGCATATTTCTGTACCAACACTTATAAGCGTTACCATATATTTCTGTACCAACACTTATAAGTGTTAGTAATACGTACGTTCGTAACACTTATAAGTGTTACAAATTTGGCCGCTTCATTCCTCACAGTCCATTAGTAACACTTAAAAAGTGTTACTGAAATTATTTGTAACACTTATAAATGTTAGGATTTGCCTGTTTTGGTGTAGTGTAACAACCCACCTTACTTGATCCTTAGAAGTCGACACTAATACATCTACAGTATTCATGTGTCGAGCGTCCAAGTGCCGAAAAGACAGATTGTAGGGGAAAAAGAAAAGAAGAAGGAAGACAGAATCTCACAAAAGCGTGACAAGTAATATATAATACCAAACAAGTCTTTACAAAAAGAAAGAGACTTTAGTATACATACATAAATCAGAGTACAACACTAACTCTCATTAGTTTGGACAGTTATAACATGTCCTTAAAATTGCTGATAAATATATCAAGAACAAACAGATGAAGATAACGGAAAGTAAGAAAGTACGTCTTGGAGGCATTCAGCTCGTCTTCTGAAAGCTCTAAAGTATCCAGCTAAATCTGGAAAATATACTCGAGCTGCCTCGAGCATTATAAGAAAAATAACGCCCGGATCAATCTGGTAAAACATGAGAAACACACATCATATGGATTTTGATGTTATAAAAACCTTTCAAAATAAAGGTATCCCGTAAGACCATGGCGCACATAAATACAGATGAGTTTTTACCTTACGATAACTAAAACATTTCATAGGAAACCTTCTAATATTATAATAATGTCTAGGGTAAAATAAATATTAATCATAGGCGAAATTGTTACATTAATTAAATTTCACCATAATAGGTATACAACTAAATCCGTAGGAGCTCGTATTGGAGATTGGATTTCCACCAATAACAAGGCTATTGGAGTACCGCCTGCCATAGTATACCTCTAGAAAAAAAGTACCAAGGGATTCTCATAGCCCCTTGCGAATCAGAGCCGGCCTGCCCCTCGAACATGACAAGCTGGATTACATCATTCCCCGGAACCAAGGCTCCAAAACAATGTGCACTAGCCAAGGCCCCACTTCCACGCACATACAAAATTCGTAAATATCGATTCTAGATCGAGGAATGACCGCTTTTAATGGTAGCGAACCACATAGCTCTGAAGCATATCCCCTGTTTTAGTCATTACCGGGTTGAGAGGCTTGTGAAATCACAATTACCTTTTCCTCTCTTGGAAAATCCCACTTGAAATGCTAACACTGCCCTCCAGGCAACAATGCAATGTTAGCATTCATCCATATAAGTTGTTCAGGATATAAACAAATCGAAGGCACAACTTCTACTACAACCATTTTGGAATCACCCTCGGGATTAGTAGCAAGTAGTCCTTGCACTTCAAAAAACTCTATCTTCGATCACATCATCTTCAAGGTGTCTTCAATACGACACTTGAGTTAGATCAAAGTGGTTTTCAGATAATTCATATTTATCTGATCCCGGTCTCTTCGAACCAACATTTACTAATTTATGGTAAACTCAACTTCGGTTCTTTTTGAAAATATACAGACAATACATAGGAGCAGGGATCATCCCATAAATGTTTAAGTAGACGAATCTCCCTATCATTTGTCCTAGGAGAACAGAACGAGATTTATACGCACAATACAGCATCATCGAGGATGGTTGTGCCATATAACTCATGTGTTTCTCCTATATATTTCCAGAATTATGTTTTGGCCAAGCTTTTGATAGTCATTATTTAACTATCAAATAACCAAACAAATATATATTTAATTACATGCGGGACCCACTAAGCCTCTATTAATTAATCTTCCATAAATCAAATCACTTTTCAAATCTTTGATTTAAAATACCTTTACAAAAGATATTTTCATAAACCTCTTATATTCCTTTCAATATTTGGAAAACATCCATATATTTATCTCACCGGTACAAGTATATTACCAAAGCATTATACTTTCAATACTTAGAAAATATATCCATATACTTATCTCAATGGTATAAGTATATTTACAAAACTTAAGGAAGAATCCCTTTTTCCCATATTCATATTTAAATGGGCTAACAAAATTTCATTTAATACATTATTTACTATAAACCAAACCACAACCATTCGATGTTAAGTATGAGAAGAATGTTTCCATACCACCATAATTAAGAAGGCTATATAGTCAAAAAAATCTCATTCCTTTATAAAATTCTCTTTTTATAAGCCAATTTCATGTTTACAAATATTTTTATAAATTTCCAAATTAATTTATAAAATTTCCTTATAAAACTCTAAAATGATTTATAGATTCCTTTACAAAATATCATTTGTAAACCTCCTTTAATAAATCCTTTTTACTAAGTATAATACTTTTTATAAAACAATTTATCCGTTATAAACACCCTTATTAAATTAATTGATTTCCTTTAAACATCATAGTTAAATAACTAATTAACTCTAAACCATCCTTTTTAAAATAAGTAATTAACCTTAAACATCGTTAATCAAATAATTAATTAACTTTAAAACATCCTTAATAATATAATAAATCAACTTACTTTAAAACATTTCCAATAAAATAGTTAATTAATTAACTTTAAAACATCTTTTATAATTATATAAACACTTAACCTCAAATTGTTAATAAAATTGAAGTTAATTTGAAACAGAAACTTACAAATTCAGAAAGAGGCTTAGAGACCACAATGGTACTAAAGTTACCATTTAATTCAATTTGACTTTCCAAGTCATATTACTGGTATTTACATAAGCCAACATATATGTAAATAAAATCAATTAGCAATCACTAGCTAATCCATCACTTTTTCAGTATTAATATACTGGCATACAATTTAATGTCCAAATCAAATTAATATCAAAATGGAGATTTATTCTACTAAATGGATGTCCAAAATAATCTATTCAATTAAGTTATAGCAGAATGAGGATTTATTCTGCTAAACAGATATCATCAATAATCTAATCAATTTAATTATGGCAGAACATGGATTTATTCTGCTAAACAGATGTCATCAATAATCTATTCCATATTTATTTGGCTACTTAAAGGCACAGACAAAGACAATCCCTTATATTCAAACTATTCTTTGTAAAAGAAAGCTGCTTTTTAAACAAACCGATCTTTGGAAATAAAGTAGTTAAAAATAAAACCTTTATTTAATAATAATTAAATCTTAACTAAATTAATAATTAAGAAGTAATTAAACCCTGCCTGGTTAATGATAAATTAATAATTAAACCCTAATTAATTAATAATTAAATAATAAAGCCTTAATTAAATAAAAATCAATACTTAATTATCTATTCACATAATTAAAAGTTCGATTAAAATTCCTTTAATTAACTAATTAAAATTATCTTACTTGATTTATACTTAGGTACTAATTACCCTTTACTTAATTAATAATTAAAAATTAATTATTCTTAGTTAATTAATTATTTATTAGACTTATACTTAATTAAATACTAATTACCTTTTATACTTAAATTATGATTGAAAAAGGTTGTCAAAAAATATTTAAGATAAAATCACTTTTGGTTTAGAAAAAGTGTTCGATTTTCCAAACTGCATCCTTAGTGAATATCGCTATGGATACCATAAATTTTCAAACTAGTTTTACTAGTCAAATACCCTTCAAACTTTTACTTTTGTTTTCCCTTTTCAAAACATAGTATGAAGTTTTTGAAAACTAGAAATAAAGTTTGAAACTTTAAAACTTTTCTAGTAAACTATGAAAGTAAACATGATTTTAGAACCAAAGGACCTCTAAGTCACTTATAAAAATACAAATGCTAACTTCCTTTAGCATATACAACTCATACATAAACATAATCATATATTTATATGCTATAATAACAAATCACAAGCAAGATCATAACTTTCTAACTAATCTCTACATTAGACTTCATTTTCAAGTCTAAATTCAACATCTCATACAAACACATATATACCAAACTAAATCGTCACTATAATTCATCAAACAACCAATATTTACAACCATAATACATAACAAAATTAAAGGTTAAAACTTTCCCTAAAAGAAGTGAGTTTTACTCACCAAAGCTTAAGGAAAAAAACCTAAACTACCACTTGAACTTAGATTGGCCTTAGATCTTGGACCTTACTCTGTAAAAACTTGATTTTGGCCTAGGGAAGTGGAAGTTTAGCTCGGCCTAGGTGATTATAGGGCTTAGCCTTGGGTGTTTAAGGGCAATGTGGCTTTGTTTTTGAAAGAAGAGGGGATGTAACGACCCGACAAATTTAATAGTTTAAATAAGAAAATTTATTGAAATTTTGTGAAATTTTAAACAATAAAATTTGAAAATAAAAAATTTATTATTTGGAATACGTTTATTTAAATATAGTAACTGATAAAATTTCATCAGAAAATACGGAAGTTTATTTTATTGTATAATTCCATTTCAATTTAAATCAGTCAAATTTGATGATAATAAATTTATTTCAAAACCTGAATATTTTTCTATAGAAAATTTCTAAATCCTCTTCTAAGTAAGTCGTCATCTTTTGTTTTTCCAAATTTGGACTTCTATTGCTCCGTTTATCTTTATTCTGTTAAAATAGCAGCATTTCTGGTACCGATTATTGACTTTCGATCGGATGATCGTACCACTAATATCTGTATACCGTTTTAATCATCTCGTCACGTTGATCTCTGCGGTATACTCAATTCTATGCTTTGAGATCCGGTACGCGACGGAAACAATAAAACGGTTCGTTGTAACGGTACCAAAATCTTGACTTTATATTTTACTGTACGGTTCAAATTTGAAACGTGATGCTCTAGCAATAATAATTTGCTTTTATTTTTCAGCTCAATCCCATCCCATAACCGTTCGAAAATCAAAATGTTTGTATACGTTTTATTCATTTGGCAACGGTTCACTTTAATCCTTTATAACTTCACCCGTTTTCATTGCATTCCATTTATTTTGCCTGTTCATTTCCAAAGAAATAAATGTTAACGTTTGAAGCAATGCTTGCCTATATTCTCTGGTTCGTGTGCATTCTTTCCTATCTGTACGCCTAAACTTGCTCTTACAAAATAAAATATATTAGTTTTCATTCTAATTGCTTTAATAAATTTTCCAGAATCAACGCTCTTGACTGTTGCTATTTCTTTTCCTTTCCCATTGTTTTATTTTTTTACTTCGGTACGTTTCTCTCCTTTTTCTATCGGTTCATTTCTTATGCTTGCCTCTGCCTACTCTTTTCTCTCTCTTCCCTACTTAAATGTTTTTTTTCGGTTGCCTGTAACCCATTGTCACGCACAAGCCTTCATCTCCTTTCCCCTCCTCTCTAGTACGAGAAATTCCTTTTCTCTTCCCATCGACAACCGACGTCCACCTCAGCATCTTAGCAGCCGTACGCCCATCTCTCTAGAACCCACTGCCTCGTCTTCCTCCTCTCGCCATTTCCCAGGAACCGCCTCGGAAAATCCCTTCAAGAAACCGCGCCCACTTCCACCACTCTTGCTCGACCACCCTACCGTGCTTCATTCGCCAACCGTGATTATGTATGTATTATAATCTATATTTGATATTTTAAATATGTGTATTATAATTGGTGGTTGATATTTGTCTAGCTAGCATCCTCTTTCTCTTTTATATATATAAAAAGTATTTTTTTTTATTATAAAGTTCATACTGATGTTCTGTTATAAAAAGAAAAAAAAAGTATATGTGTTATATAAAGTGCATTCTCTGGCCTGAGAACCTGCTTTCTCTAACTTTTCTAAATATAATATATACATTGTATCGTGAAACTTGGTAGGCAGTATATATATATATATATACTCGTGTATATATATATATATATAATTGCTTGTATATAATATGGGATTTAAGTTTTAGTTTCAACATGACAGATATATAAATGTTTTGATGTTAAGTCTGCTTTGATATATACTAGAGGCTACTTTGATTCTTTGGTTTATATTTTATTTTATATGCAATTCTTATACAATGGTCTGCATACATAAACGGTATATATATTTTGATTTATTTGTTTGTATATGTATATATATACATATTTTGGGTAAAGTGTAACATTATATATGTCATATTATACAAGTTATATAATTATATATATATATATAGTATGATAATTTATAAGTGTATGTATGTGTTGTATAAAAATCTGTTTTACAGTAAGTGATTTTATATAAATGTTATGGTCACAGTGTTTATATGTGTTCAAAGTTATGTATATAATAGTTTTTTTAGTAAAGAGTATATATATTTTAGTATACATGACATCTTGTTATATATATATGACACATAGTATATTTTGCCGTTATGACATGTTTAAATTTTGTTCATGTGTGTTTAAAAATTTTGATCATATAATTGTGTAAATATACAAGGCTGCATATAAGTTTGTACTTTCACTTGTATATTGAGAGTGGCATGAATCACTTTGTTTGTTGAGGAAGTAAGTTAAATGTTGCATGTAGGATTGGGTAGCTGTCTGCATAAGTTGGGTTATTTACGTAAATTTTGTATACATATTGAATTACAGAATTATACCCTTGTTTTTATTTTATATAAGTCTGTATACTAGTTATACATATGTCATAGGTCAATTTATATACGTAAGTTTTATATCTGTTGGTTTTCTATTATAGTATGGGAGTTGTCTAAATTTTTAATACGTGTTAAGTATGTAAGCTCATATATATTTTACATATTAGGCTATATATAAGTGTATATATATTGGAATTTATTTTGCCCGAACTAAATATGGATTGGAAATTCATGTTTTGGAATTTATCATTGAAAACAAGAGAAATTTTATATAATTATAATATAATAATAAGGTATATATTTTGAGTCTATAAAAAAAACTGATTTGACTATTCTCATTTATTTCTATTTATCAGCTCTATCTATCGAATTCGTGTCCATCTTGTTTCGCTTTGAAATTCGTGCCTGGATTCGTAGCTCATTTCTTTGTCAAATTTCTCTAGCCTCGAAAGGTGAGTAATCACTCACGATTTAACGTTCTTATATTTATTAAATTTGATTTCAATTGAAATGACAATTGAAATATGCTGTTGTAGTTATTTAATCTATTATATATGCTATTATCTGTAACTGTTCACCTATGGGATATGACACCATATCCTGTTGTTTATATTGTTATTGATGGTATATGCCTGTTATATTATTTTAATATTTGTTATCACTCTGCAAGTTCCCTGTTAGTATAGAATTCACTATGGGTTGAAATGATACATACCCGAACGGACTTTAGAATAGGAGGAAATCGTTATGGGTTGAAATGATAAACCCAAGCGATTTTCATTTGAATTAAAATTGGGATTACGGGTTGAAATGATATCTACCCGTATATATTTAAATTACGGATTGAAATGATAAATATCAGTATCACTTAACCATATGAAGATATATATATAGACACCGTTGGTCCATATATATAAATATTTTGAAAATAAATTCTATGGATTTGGGAAGATAATTTTATTTAATTAAACCGATTTGAAACTTATTGAAATTGAGATTTAAGATATGATTTATAACTTGGGTTTGATTTAAGTAAAAATGAAATTTAAGGCTAGTTAAATGATATCGAATTTATTAAACGAATATTCCCTGATTTAATAATAATAAAGTTAAACCAAGAGCTGTATGAAACTGTTAAATTTAACTTTGAAAATATTGAATATTTAAGCTTTGAAATATATTAAAGATTTAAAGGGTATATTTAGAATTGAATTGAATTGATGAATTGGGCTTTGAATAAATTTGAATTTGGAATTTGAGTTGATTTAAATCAATTATGAGACTTGAGGAAATTATAAATACTTTACTTTATAAATTATTTAACCTATCTATACTATTTTTGGAAATAGATATATTTGAAATAAAAATGATATTTTGGTTGGAAGTATAAATTAATTTGGAACGACCACGGTGTTATAATGTATATCTCCACCTTGTAGATAGTTCCACAGATCCTTAGAGGATGGTTGTCCCAAACATCCTCTAAGTTAGTTGTATTTTAGTTGATATTTCACTTGAGTTGGATTTATTGATATAAGAATGTTAATCCTGACTCGAGTGTTTTGTGTTTTGCTTTACGCTCGGGTCAGACCGAGTAATACAGCATTTGAGACTCACATTTGGAGTTTGGAGCTTCCTTGGAGATCCAACAATCGCTTCAGCTTTCAGCTTTCCAGTTGATTTGTTCAGAGAGGTCATCTATTTGTACTGAAGACTTCACTGTATTCGAGATATTCTATTGTATTTTATTTCTAACTCTGATGTTTATATAGTAGCTTCATGAACTACTATTTTATCTATTCCGCTGCGTATTATTGTATTACTCTGTGTCTGTGATTCTGTGATTGATTTATTTACTGTATATTCTGAGTTTTGCCAAATTTTTATTACAATCTGTTATTTTGAATTATTCAAGTCAGACATGTGTGGATTATTGTCGATTTGAATGGTCCAAAATAGCGGGTCGTTACAGGGGTGTAGGTAGAAAAGAAATGATTTTTAAAAGATTTAAAGAGTTTAGAAGTAGAAAAAGACTTGGTTTTTTATTTTATTTTTTAAACAGGGGAAGGCATTATAATGTGTTTTGAACTTAAGAAAGAAGAAGATAAGATTTTGAAACGTAAGAAATGAAGTGGAAGTGAGAGAGAAAATTTGAAATTGTTTTTATATAATTTAAAATAACCAAATTAGCCTAAAAGTACATACCCTCCTTTCATTTAGTGCATATCATCACTATCCACCTCCTTCCTCCACTTCACACCCAAGCACAAGAGACATCCCTTTTTCCACCAAATAAAACACTTCCTTGTACTTAGCATGTAAGAGATAATGTGACATATCATTCTTATTATATTTTTATTTAAATTTTTGGTTAAATGTCACGTCTCCTTTTATATTTACTTAAGTAAAAACTTTTTTACCTTATTATATTACTAACCACACTTATGTTATTAATATATGTGTGTGTATATGTTCACTAAAATGTACACAACGTTTCCGAAAACTTTTAGACACCGAAAAGTCGAAAATTCAAAAAACGATTTTCGGTCACATTTTCTATTTTTATTTTGAACTGAATTTTTTGTAAACACATTTTGAAAACCATTTCACCATCATTGATTATTAATTAAAAGAGGGTATTTTAATTAATAAAACCATTAATTGAATGTTTAAAATAAATTAAATATTCTCAAACCAAAGCGATAAAATTTCGGGCCATTACATTCTTCCTCCTTTAAAAGAATTTCGACTATGAAATTTCATCACATGAGTACCTAATATTATTCATAAGTCCATATGACGTTCACAGATCATCCATATGCATAATCTAATTCGATAACTACTCCAATACATAACTTCACTTCCGAACTAGTATCACTCACCCGATTTCCTAGTGTGGACTCCAATCAGGCTCCTTGATTAGAAACCTCTATTTTCCTTACATAGCCATATACTATGATAGAAAACTTTGGTTCCATATCAAGAATCCTAACCAAGTGTTCGTCGTCAAAAATCGAGTGATGGATTCTCGTTTGGAACGGCGTGAAATGCCTCAAAGTTATGTACTCGAATCTTGGATCAAAAACTATATGAAAAGGAGTAATCATCTATGTTCAACTTACGTACTTATTCTTATTGGTTCTCACTAATACCAATTATTTTCTACTAAAATTATTTACGAAAACATTTCATAAAAACTAAACTTAAGTTTAACTTATGTAATACCCTACTACATCCTAAGAGTATATACCACTATCTGGTTCAAACTTTTCCATTTTGAATTTATGAAGTAAACTCAAAATCCAAATACCTGGGTTTTAATCCAAAATCCCTTTTGAAATGAAACTGTATATTTTAAATCCATAGAATATATACATATATACACATATAGCCAAGGTAACCCCAAAATGATACTAACGAACAGGGTACTACCAAATAGTATTGTATATTCCCTAACCAAGAAGGGTAATACTTAGGAGAACTGCTTACCATCCGAACACATTTCTTTCCCTTTTTAGTTATTTTTGAACCACTCAAACTAGCTAACATAAAAATATGTTTTTTTTCCTTCCATTTCAAAATTCCTTTATACTTTTCATAATCCCAACAAATAGTTTTAACAAAATAAATCAATAGCCAACTTGTTATTGGTTCATTCGGATTTGAACTTGTTTCAATTATACAATGATAAAGAGCACTACAACCTTCACCTAAGCAAACATCCGATCGTCACTTAGAAGACTATTTCTGTAACGACCCAGAATTTTGAAGAAATTAAATTGAAAATATTTAATTAATTTTAAATATTTGAACGATGATTTAATTTGAATCCCGAATGTAACTTTGAATTTGACAATTAAATTTTATAATTTAATATATTGAGAGTTGAATAAAAATTTGAATCTTCAATTTAAAGCTAAAGAAAAATATTTCAAACGCTTCTAAAATTCATATTGATAATACCGAAGATAATTGAAATTTCAGAATTGAATTTTAACTGTTTTTCTCAGTTTTGAATTTAATTGTTTGAACCGATATTTAAAAATAGTCATTTTTCAAACAGTCTCGGAATTCGACGAAACTAGTTCCATTGGGTCCGTAATATCGATTTATTACCGGATTTCAATTTTCGTATTTTTCGGAGTTAATACGTGACCGTACGGCGAGCAAACGCATTGAAACCAAATCAAATTCAATTTAAAATTAATATTTAAATTTGTCAAACATCAACCACGTTCCTTCCCTTTAAACACGCCTTCAAACCCGTCCCCTTGTTTCAGCCTAACATCACGCAACCCATACTCGTTCAATTTTAAAACAGGTCCTCTCCCTCACTTTCTAAATCAAAACTTCAATTCGAAATAAATGGCCGAAGCCTAAAAGAGGAAAATCTCGTTCCATCCACACTCCTCACAACCAAAAACAAATGAAAACAAAATTTAGCAGTTTTTCAAATCGAAAATAAAGAGGGATAAAGCGAAACCCATCCACGAATTCAAAAAAAAAAGCGAGTTCAGTTCGAAATCAAAAGGACTGATAAATGGCTCCATTTATCTCGACCGAGACGACGATGACAAGGTGGGTTCGCCTTCGTACGGCAATGGTTGGAGGGGGCTGTTCAATCGTATTAGTGGCAGCCATCGTCGACGACAACAATTGGGATTTGGGGCTCGTCGCGATGATGGAGGCTCGCGATAATCCAGCTCGGCGATGAAGTCGCGTATATGGGCTCGCGAGTGCGATGGTTTTAGGGGTTTTGTCGAATTCACGTGGTCGAGATTGGAAGGCGCGTGTTCATCTCGAGTCGCAGTGTGGTAATGTCGAAGTCGTGAAAAACATCTCGAGCTCGATCTGGGCAATAAAGGTATTATTTTATTTTAAATTTATAAATTGTATAAGTATAGACATATAGGAAAATATATATATACAGTAAAAGAAAAAAAAGGGTTATTACAGTTAAGTGCAGACTAAATCTATTTTTATATATATATATACACATTTATATACGTATGATAAGCCACATACATATGTTATCTAAAAATAGTAAGTATACAAAAGGTAAGATTTTGAAAAGTTTTAAATTTATAGGAGTTATCATTTTAATATAAGTATGTATAGTTAAAGTGAGAAAAATAAATATACTTATTAAAATTGCTAATTTAATTTATCAGATAAGAAATTTGGTTTCAAATTTAATAATTGAAATTAGTTTAAAACAAAACCATTGAAAATAATTTATTAAGGGAAATTTAGTTTTAATTTAAATTTGGTTAGATAAATTTATTAAAAGAAAATTGGTTTAAAATAAAATCTTGGGATAATTAAAATTACCAAACGAAAATTTATAGTTTGATTTAATACGAGTATTAATAATTTGTATAATATTTATACAAGGGCTATAAATCGAGAAAACAAGTCAAGATGGAAATGGATGGCAAATTAAAAGCAAAGGTGAGATTTTTCTCACTCAAAATATACTTTTGTATTGCAATTATTTATTGATTGATTTGATTGCTATTTGGATGTGATATTAGATATAGTAGGATATATCTATATATATATAGCAATATATGCATATTGGCATATGTATATATTGGATTGATTGATTTCCCGCCTCGTATAGCGGATGAGACCCTATTGCGCCGTTAGTAAGCGGATTATTTTTATAAAACCCATATACCGCGATATTCCACCTCGAAGTGGAATTAGTATTGTGCTAACGTCTTTGGATGCAGGAAAACAGGTTGGAGGGATCCAACTGGACCCCTCACATTGATTGATTTTATTTATACTGTGATATGAATCTGTAAATGATTATATTGATGTTATTAATCATATTGATATCTGGAAATTATTTGAATGCTAAAATTTAGCTGAATGGATGTTTGATATCATTGGATTCCAAAAATAAATGAAATTGAATTTTTGAAATCAAAATAGAAATTTTTAAGTAAATAAATTTTTAGAAATTGAATAAATTCGAAGAAAAGAATTTAAAAGTATAAAAGCTGATTTTTATAATCTTATTGAATTAATTCCAGAATCAAGTGAAAATGTTAAATAAATGAATTTCGTATAATAGTGATTTTAAATTGAAGAATTTAATTAAAATTTGGATTTTTAAATAGATTGAAAGAAACAATTGAAATTTATTTTCTTAAAAAGGAATTTATTTAAAAGGAGATAAGTTGGAAATCCAATTAGAAATTTAATTGGTAAATTGAAATGATTTGGGAAATCAATGTAAAATGATTTCAATTTGAAGAATCCATTTAAAAACAGGATATTGAATAATTTGAAAGAAAAATAAGGAATTTATTTTAGTAGTGATAAATAAAATTTGAAATAAATCTGTAATTGATTTAATATTTGGAAATGAACTTTTGAGAAATCAGTATGGAAATTTTATTTAAAGTTGAAAATAAATTTAGAAATCAATATTGAAATTGATTTGATATTGAAGTTTTTTATAAATAGAATTGAAATTTATAAAAGTTGTTTATAAATCTGAAATCACTTATTTTGATGAGTTAAATATAGAAGTTAATAAAAGAAGATTTATAAGTCAAAGTTGTTATTAAAATGGAAATAGAATTTATAAACGTGTTTATAAATTCGAAATAGATTGAATTTGATAAATTAAATATAGAAGATTTTTTAAGAAGATATATTCGCGATTTTAAATAGCGAATTTTTATTGAAATAAAAATGTGTAGAAATGATTGAAATTGGGTTAAGTGAATTATATTCACGATTTTAGACAGTGAATATATTGTTAAGTAAAATGGATTTATTTTTGAAGAAGTGATATTAAAAATGAAGTTAAACATTTTAAAGATGTTTTTAAAAAATATGGGAAATATCGAAAGCATAGATTTCAACATTTATTGTTGAAATAGACGTTTTCGAAAATATAAGGAAATGGTGGACTATAACACTGTTGTTATAGTAAATGATTTCCGAAAGGAAATGTTTTATATAGTACTGGGATTTATATATCTATCTTAATTTTCGAATCCCTATACTTGTGATTTTGAGTCGTCGTAACGATGTTTTACGTAGCATTCGTTTTGACTCGAATAGATGTTATAGTAAATGATTTCCTTAAAGAATGAACTATATACTTAAACTTTGATTTAAGTATATTGAATATTTTCAAATGTTGAAAATAAAGGATTTGTGGAATACTTATTATTAAATAAGTATGAAATTTCTTTTCCAATATGAAATGAAATGTTTTTGAGAATTTATCTTCTTTAAGATAAATTAAAAGTGAATATTGAAATCGATTTGAAAATCGAATATCGGTAGATATTCGAAAATATAAATTCACTATGGAATTTATAAAAAGAAATGGGAATTCATTTAAAAAAAATATCGATTTATTTTTGAAGTGTGGAAATTTTATATCTAATAAAGATATTTTGGAAGATAAATAATTTGGAAAATTATTTGGAATCTGATGATGTTGCGCATCTTTATAGATAGTTAAATAACCGACTATCAATAATTACCTTGAATGGTATTTGTTGTGAATTGGATGAATTTGAATGCCACACTTATTTTTGAAAAATCGCTCACTATTCGGGTTAGCCGGGAAAGGACCATGGGGTCGTATAACCCATTCTGAATATGTGATACGTCGTTATGAATCGCATTTGATGACCGGTGTTGAAGACCGGATATTTTTGAAAACGGAAGGATTACCGTCGAGTTACTCTACATCGGCTGATCTCCAATTTAGAGGTTTTATCACCCATAGTGACGGGAAGTCCGGACGTGATTAGAAAATTATCCGGATATGCAAGGGCTTCGTGAGAAGTGCCTTCGGTTCTGTTCGGTCCCGGAACAGACTTGTATGGATTGTGTGTCTGACGTTACAATTTGAGATATAAAGCTGATTTCTTTCAAATACATATCTGTTGGTGGCGGAGAATTTATTCTCTTAGCTTAACACCCTTCTCTGAGACGTACGAGCTCAGAGGTTATGTAGTTGAAATTTATCAGCAATATACTCCCAATTTGGTAACGTGGCATACTGAGTGTTGCTGTGAAATGATCAGTGTTTGATCATTTGCGATATGATCATTTGTTTGATCTTATATCTTTGTGATCATAGGTTGATCATTTGTTTGACCCGAAGCATGGCTTTGTAGAAAGCGTAGCTTTGTGGACGAGACTTCATCGAGCCTCACACCCCGGAAATGGTCAAAACAGGAAGGATGCGGCAAGGTTCTAGGGAGTAGCGCCCCTTAGTGTATGTCATTCCTTCTGGATAGAGGTGGTATCATGGTATGGAGCCCAGATACTTAACCTATGTTGATACTACTTATTATGTGGTTTGTTGCGAATCGGGGATCCTCGGGAAGATCGGTTACGATCGGGGGATGGCATACGCGTGTCAGTAGTTACCTATTTTTGCAGAGGTAACCCGGCCTTGTGTTGGCAGAGATCCGGTTAGGTTCTCGGAACGTCATTCCAGAGGCGTTCTATTCGTGGAATAGGAAGTTCCTTAGCCTGACCATTTGTTGGAAATCCAAAGAAACAATACGTGACGTGTACGGTTTTAGTTGTATTACCTGCTATGGAATGTGGCGGTAACCTGCTATTGAACATAGTAGCTATAGTAGGCATAAGTGCGGAATGCCTATGCTGGCTAAGATTTATATTATACTTTCGAAAAGTTTTCTACACTAGACGTTAATAATAATATCAAAAATGATTTGATTTTGCGTATCAAGCATCTTTGACTATCATAAGGAGAAATCTCCTCCGATTCTGCGTTTGCATTGTGTGTGTGTGCGGGAGGCCTTATGGTAGTCTCATTTTCCAAAAAGCATTGCGAAATTTATTTTAAACTTATCTTGTCGTTGTTTTAAAGATAAACTGTTTTACGATCTCACACCAGTCACCATGACTAACTCGGAGTTTATTGTTTCCCTTCTAAACTCTGGGTGCCCACCAATTTCCACACGGGCAGTCTAGAGTTATGTTATCAGGATATTCTGGATATTCTGGAGCTTTGGAAGCAAGCTGGATGGCGAGACGTAGTATTTGTATCTGATATTATTTATTCCGCTGTGTATTCTGCATGAGGACAAGTTTATATAACTGTCCATTGTTGTATATTGACTCTGATGATTGATGTATGTATAAACTGATATAGCTCTTTGTTTTAAAAGACTAGTGTTTATTTATTATATATTGTTCCGCTGCGATGTGTAAGATTCTGATATTGTTTTCTGTTCTGATGTTGTTCTGTTGTTCTTCTTCTTTCTTCTTCTGCTTTCTTCTTCTACCTTTTTCTTCTTTTAAAACCATCACTATTCGAGTTTCCGGCAATCGATTGCTCGGCAGTCGATAAAGTGAGTATCGATGTCGAATTTTTGAAAGTCGAAAATTCCGGTATGTGACAAAGTGGTATCAGAGCATATGGTTAAGCGACAACCCTGCTCTGTTGGGTGTTACTCATTAGAGATAGAGTCAGTAGTACTTTAGAATGAGTATGGGTGTAATAATAGATATGAGCGCGTATTTGTTATTTGAATATAAAATTGTTTTATATTGTGATGATTGGTTTATTGAGTGGCATATGAACCTTCGTCGGCACAGTCTGCAAAACTGTATCGAAGGGGTTTCTAAACACTCGAATAGAACAATTCGGCACAGTATTGTTTTAAAATAGGGTAAATGAGATAATTTTGCCCAAAACTATTTTTGTATAGAAAAGAAATGTTTTTCTATAAAGTACTATAGTATATGGTTGCATGGATGTTAGGAAGTAATAATAGTGAATTATCATCACTGAAATTGAATAAGAAATTGAAATTGTAACTCCAAAGTTAAGAAATAAATTCACATACAAATGGAATTTGAGAATGTAAACTGTAAATGTGAATTGTAATTTAAAACAGAATTCCAGAGAAGTTTTTGGAAATGTTATGAAAAGAATTTGAAAAATTTGGAGATTTGGAAGTTTAAATCCTTTTTGATTTGAAAATGAATTTCAAAGGTTTGAAAAGCATTTTTGGAGGAATGAAAAGCTCTAAACTCTTTTAGGTCGCTGGAAAATAATCCTGATGATGATGGCCACATCATTAGAATTCATTTTCGGGTTTCCAAAAGAGGAATTGCTGCCAAATTGTTTTAAATAGGAGTTGTTTGAAAATTTGGGTTTTGTTTTGGAAATTCAAGGGATAATTTGAATTGTTTTCAAAATAATTTTTGAAAAGTTGAAAAGACTCTGGAATGCTATATAAAAATGTTTAGGAAATATTACTAAGTTGATAACTTATACAATTTGAATTTTGATAGAATAAATTTAACTTAAAGATGAAGTTAAATAAATGTAAGTACAAGTGAATCAATTGTGATTTAATGAAAGTGAAATTAAATGTTGAAACTCATTTCGAATTTGTAAGCAAATGAATTGAATTGAATAATTGTAAATGAAAGATGAATTAAAATTCGTATGGAAATTGGAAATCCAGTTTAAAGATAAGTAGAATTAAAATAAATTAAATTGATATCAATTTGAATTAGTAATTGGAACTAATTTAAGATAGTGCAGTTGTAAATGACAGATAATTGATAAATTCAATATTCAGGAGATAAACTGAATCCAAATTAAATTGGAATTGTAAATCGAATTCAAATGATTTTGAAATGTAAAATGGAATGAGAATAAATATATAACTTCAATAGTAAACTAGAAGTGGTATAAGGAGTATATATTGAAAATTGTATAATAAAATGTGCAAAATGGTTTGAATATATGTAACTAGATATTATGGCTAGTAGGATATACAGGTGTTATAAAGGAATTGGGATTTTACTTTCAAAGATAAATTTGAATTGCTCGAAAAAGGTAAGTATTTGAATTTGAATATGAGATTTGATGATTTCTTGTCTAGCCGCTTGGCTTTTTCTTTTCTTTTTGAAATCTGAGAGTCCGTAGGGACGTTTTGTAGTTGTACCGCATTAGCCGCGCAAAGGAGACGTTGGCGAAATTTTTTGAAAATTTAGGATGTTAGAAAATTTTTGAAAGTTAAAATTTGAATTTGAATTTGAAATTTGAATTTTGAAGTAAACAATATTGTTTGAAAACTATGAAAGGTTTAGAAATTTAGTTGAATGATAGCGAATCTTTAGTAGAAAGATTTGTTTTGAAAATTTGATAAAACTATTTGGATGTTGAAAAATAGTAGACGAGTTAAGGACATTTTTTCTTGACTTGTAATTTCGAGGACGAAATTCTTTTAAGGAGGGAAGTTTGTAACGACCCAGAATTTTGAAGAAATTAAATTGAAAATATTTAATTAATTTTAAATATTTGAACGATGATTTAATTTGAATCCCGAATGTAACTTTGAATTTGACAATTAAATTTTATAATTTAATATATTGAGAGTTGAATAAAAATTTGAATCTTCAATTTAAAGCTAAAGAAAAATATTTCAAACGCTTCTAAAATTCATATTGATAATACCGAAGATAATTGAAATTTCAGAATTGAATTTTGACTGTTTTGCTCAGTTTTGAATTTAATTATTTGAACCGATATTTAAAAATAGTCATTTTTCAAACAGTCTCGGAATTCGACGAAACCAGTTCCATTGGGTCCGTAATATCGATTTATTACCGGATTTCAATTTTCGTATTTTTCGGAGTTAATACGTGACCGTACGGCGAGCAAACGCATTGAAACCAAATCAAATTCAATTTAAAATTAATATTTAAATTTGTCAAACATCAGCCACGTTCCTTCCCTTTAAACATGCCTTCAAACCCGTCCCCTTATTTCAGCCTAACATCACGCAACCCATACTCGTTCAATTTTAAAACAGGTCCTCTCCCTCACTTTCTAAATCAAAACTTCAATTCGAAATAAATGGCCGAAGCCTAAAAGAGGAAAATCTCGTTCCATCCACACTCCTCACAACCAAAAACAAATGAAAACAAAATTTAGCAGTTTTTCAAATCGAAAATAAAGAGGGATAAAGCGAAACCCATCCACGAATTCAAAAAAAAAGCGAGTTCAGTTCGAAATCAAAAGGACTGATAAATGGCTCCATTTATCTCGACCGAGACGACGATGACAAGGTGGGTTTGCCTTCGTACGACAATGGTTGGAGGGGGATGTTCAATCGTATCAGTGGCAGCCATCGTCGACGACAACAACTAGGATTTGGGGCTCGTCGCGATGATGGAGGCTCGCGATAATCCAGCTCGGCGATGAAGTCGCGTATGTGGGCTCGCGAGTGCGATGGTTTTAGGGGTTTTGTCGAATTCGCGTGGTCGAGATTGGAAGGCACGTGTTCATCTCGAGTCGCAGTGTGCTAATGTCGAAGTCGTGCAAAACATCTCGAGCTCGATCTGGGCAATAAAGGTATTATTTTATTTTAAATTTATAAATTGTATAAGTATAGACATATAGGAATATATATATATATATACAGTAAAAGAAAAAAAAAGGGTTATTACAGTTAAGTGCAGACTAAATCTATTTATATATATATATATACACATTTATATACGTATGATAAGCCACATACATATGTTATCTAAAAACAGTAAGTATACAAAAGGTAAGATTTTGAAAAGTTTTAAATTTATAGGAGTTATCATTTTAATATAAGTATGTATAGTTAAAGTGAGAAAAATAAATATACTTATTAAAATTGCTAATTTAATTTATCAGATAAGAAATTTGGTTTCAAATTTAATAATTGAAATTAGTTTAAAACAAAACCATTGAAAATAATTTATTAAGGGAAATTTAGTTTTAATTTAAATTTGGTTAGATAAATTTATTAAAAGAAAATTGGTTTAAAATAAAATCTTGGGATAATTAAAATTACCAAACGAAAATTTATAGTTTGATTTAATACGAGTATTAATAATTTGTATAATATTTATACAAGGGCTATAAATCGAGAAAACAAGTCAAGATGGAAATGGATGGCAAATTAAAAGCAAAGGTGAGATTTTTCTCACTCAAAATATACTTTTGTATTGCAGTTATTTATTGATTGATTTGATTGCTATTTGGATGTGATATTAGATATAGTAGGATATATCTATATATATATATAGCAATATATACATATTGGCATATGTATATATTGGATTGATTGATTTCCCGCCTCGTATAGCGGATGAGACCCTATTGCGCCGTTAGTAAGCGGATTATTTTTATAAAACCCATTTACCGCGATATTCCACCTCGAAGTGGAATTGGTATTGTGCTAACGTCTTTGGATGCAGGAAAACAGGTTGGAGGGATCCAACTGGACCCCTCACATTGATTGATTTTATTTATACTGTGATATGAATCTGTGAATGATTATATTGATGTTATTAATCATATTGATATCTGGAAATTATTTGAATGCTAAAATTTAGCTGAATGGATGTTTGATATCATTGGATTCCAAAAATAAATGAAATTGAATTTTTGAAATCAAAATAGAAATTTTTAAGTAAATAAATTTTTATAAATTGAATAAATTCGAAGAAAAGAATTTAAAAGTATAAAAGCTGATTTTTATAATCTTATTGAATTAATTCCAGAATCAAGTGAAAATGTTAAATAAATGAATTTCGTATAATAGTGATTTTAAATTGAAGAATTTAATTAAAATTTGGATTTTTAAATAGATTGAAAGAAACAATTGAAATTTATTTTCTTAAAAGGAATTTATTTAAAAGGAGATAAGTTGGAAATCCAATTAGAAATTTAATTGGTAAATTGAAATGATTTGGGAAATCAATGGAAAATGATTTCAATTTGAAGAATCCATTTAAAAACAGGATATTGAATAATTTGAAAGAAAAATAAGGAATTTATTTTAGTAGTGATAAATAAAATTTGAAATAAATCTGTAATTGATTTAATATTTGGAAATGAACTTTTGAGAAATCAGTATGGAAATTTTATTTAAAGTTGAAAATAAATTTAGAAATCAATATTGAAATTGATTTGATATTGAAGTTTTTTATAAATAGAATTGAAATTTATAAAAGTTGTTTATAAATCTGAAATCACTTATTTTGATGAGTTAAATATAGAAGTTAATAAAAGAAGATTTATAAGTCGAAGTTGTTATTAAAATGGAAATAGAATTTATTAACGTGTTTATAAATTCGAAATAGATTGAATTTGATAAATTAAATATAGAAGATTTTTTAAGAAGATATATTCGCGATTTTAGATAGCGAATTTTTATTGAAATAAAAATGTGTAGAAATGATTGAAATTGGGTTAAGTGAATTATATTCACGATTTTAGACAGTGAATATATTGTTAAGTAAAATGGATTTATTTTTGAAGAAGTGATATTAAAAATGAAGTTAAACATTTTAAAGATGTTTTTAAAAAATGTGGGAAATATCGAAAGCATAGATTTCAACATTTATTGTTGAAATAGACGTTTTCGAAAATATAAGGAAATGGTGGACTATAACACTGTTGTTATAGTAAATGATTTCCGAAAGGAAATGTTTTATATAGTATTGGGATTTATATATCTATCTTAATTTTCGAATCCCTATACTAGTGATTTTGAGTCGTCGTAACGATGTTTTACGTAGCATTCGTTTTGACTCGAATAGATGTTATAGTAAATGATTTCCTTAAAGAATGAACTATATACTTAAACTTTGATTTAAGTATATTGAATATTTTCAAATGTTGAAAATAAAGGATTTGTGGAATACTTATTATTAAATAAGTATGAAATTTCTTTTCCAATATGAAATGAAATGTTTTTGAGAATTTATCTTCTTTAAGATAAATTAAAAGTGAATATTGAAATCGATTTGAAAATCGAATATCAGTAGATATTCGAAAATATAAATTCACTGTGGAATTTATAAAAAGAAATGGGAATTCATTTAAAAAAATATATCGATTTATTTTTGAAGTGTGGAAATTTTATATCTAATAAAGATATTTTGGAAGATAAATAATTTGGAAAATTATTTGGAATCTGATGATGTTGCGCATCTTTATTGATAGTTAAATAACCGACTATCAATAATTACCTTGAATGGTATTTGTTGTGAATTGGATGAATTTGAATGCCACACTTATTTTTGAAAAATCGCTCACTATTCGGGTTAGCCGGGAAAGGACCATGGGGTCGTATAACCCATTCTGAATATGTGATACGTCGTTATGAATCGCATTTGATGACCGGTGTTGAAGACCGGATATTTTTGAAAACGGAAGGATTACCGTCGAGTTACTCTACATCGGCTGATCTCCGATTTAGAGGTTTTATCACCCTTAGTGACGGGAAGTCCGGACGTGATTAGAAAATTATCCGGATATGCAAGGGCTTCGTGAGAAGTGCCTTCGGTTCTATTCGGTCCCGGAACAGACTTGTATGGATTGTGTGTCTGACGTTACAATTTGAGATATAAAGCTGATTTCTTTCAAATACATATCTGTTGGTGGCGGAGAATTTATTCTCTTAGCTTAACACCCTTCTCTGAGACGTACGAGCTCAGAGGTTATGTAGTTGAAATTTATCAGCAATATACTCCCAATTTGGTAACGTGGCATACTGAGTGTTGCTGTGAAATGATCAGTGTTTGATCATTTGCGATATGATCATTTGTTTGATCTTATATCTTTGTGATCATAGGTTGATCATTTGTTTGACCCGAAGCATGGCTTTGTAGAAAGCGTAGCTTTGTGGACGAGACTTCATCGAGCCTCACACCCCGGAAATGGTCAAAACAGGAAGGATGCGGCAAGGTTCTAGGGAGTAGCGCCCCTTAGTGTATGTCATTCCTTCTGGATAGAGGTGGTATCATGGTATGGAGCCCAGATACTTAACCTATGTTGATACTACTTATTATGTGGTTTGTTGCGAATCGGGGATCCTCGGGAAGATCGGTTACGATCGGGGGATGGCATACGCGTGTCAGTAGTTACCTATTTTTGCAGAGGTAACCCGGCCTTGTGTTGGCAGAGATCCGGTTAGGTTCTCGGAACGTCATTCCAGAGGCGTTCTATTCGTGGAATAGGAAGTTCCTTAGCCTGACCATTTGTTGGAAATCCAAAGAAACAATACGTGACGTGTACGGTTTTAGTTGTATTACCTGCTATGGAATGTGGCGGTAACCTGCTATTGAACATAGTAGCTATAGTAGGCATAAGTGCGGAATGCCTATGCTGGCTAAGATTTATATTATACTTTCGAAAAGTTTTCTACACTAGACGTTAATAATAATATCAAAAATGATTTGATTTTGCGTATCAAGCATCTTTGACTATCATAAGGAGAAATCTCCTCCGATTCTGCGTTTGCATTGTGTGTGTGTGTGGGAGGCCTTATGGTAGTCTCATTTTCCAAAAAGCATTGCGAAATTTATTTTAAAATTATCTTGTCGTTGTTTTAAAGATAAACTGTTTTATGATCTCACACCAGTCACCATGACTGACTCGGAGTTTATTGTTTCCCTTCTAAACTCTGGGTGCCCACCAATTTCCACACGAGCAGTCTAGAGTTATGTTATCAGGATATTCTGGATATTCTGGAGCTTTGGAAGCAAGCTGGATGGCGAGACGTAGTATTTGTATCTGATATTATTTATTCCGCTGTGTATTCTGTATGAGGACAAGTTTATATAACTGTCCATTGTTGTATATTGACTCTGATGATTGATGTATGTATAAACTGATATAGCTCTTTGTTTTAAAAGACTAGTGTTTATTTATTATATATTGTTCCGCTGCGATGTGTAAGATTCTGATATTGTTTTCTGTTCTGATGTTGTTCTGTTGTTCTTCTTCTTTCTTCTTCTGCTTTCTTCTTCTTCTACCTTTTTCTTCTTTTAAAACCATCACTATTCGAGTTTCCGGCAATCGATTGCTCGGCAGTCGATAAAGTGAGTATCGATGTCAAATTTTCGAAAGTCGAAAATTCCGGTATGTGACAATTTCGATTATCATAAAACAAATCGAGACTCATTTCCCGAACTATCCCAAGAAAATACTCCTTACTTGAAAATTTTCTTTTCTAAAATATTTGTACTTAAAAATATTTTCAAGTAAAACTATTACTACTATTTTCCATAAAACATTTGAAATCTTCTTCAAGACTCCGGGATTTAAATCCTCAAAGCATTTTATTTATAAAACATTCTTTTATAAACCAAATTTTATATAAAATTAACTACTTTTATAAAATCATTTCTCAAATAACTATTTTAAAATATTCTAGCTTTTAATAAACATCTTTTATTAAAATCAAATTTTAACCCAACATTAATATCGAAAGCCTTATAGTCAAATTGTGAAGCTTAATTCACAAGGTGTTCGTTTCAATATTCCCTTAATTTTATCTACCTAACCCATGTTATGAAAAGGGTAATTATTTATAATCAACAAACAGTAGTCAATGCCCCAAAAATGGATGAGGATGACTAATCAAACCCTAAATGATAATAATTGAATATTAACACAACCACATCAAAAATAACTATATTGATTTTTGAAAATTATCCTTATATATATAAAACATACTTCTAGTTAAAATTATTTCATTTACCAACTTAAAACAATTAACCAAACCACTACACTTTGGTGTTAAGTATGTGAAAAATGTTTCCATACCACCATAATTAAGAAGGATAAATAGTCAAAAACAAACACCATTCCTTTATAAAATTCCTTTTTTATAAGCTCATTTCATATTTACAAATACTTTTATAAATTTCCAAATTAATTTACAAAACTTCCTTATAAAACTCTAAAATGATTTATAAACTCCTTTTATAAAATATAATTTGTAAATCTCCTTTAATAAATCCTTTTTACTAAGTATAATCCTTTTTATATAAAAAATTATCCTTTATAAACACCCTTATTAAATTAATTGATTTCCTTTAAACATCATAATTAAATAATTAATTAACTCTAAATCATCCTTTTTAAAATAAGTAATTAACTTTAAACATCGTTAACCAAATAATTAATTAACCTTTAAACATTCTTAATAATCTAATAAATCAACTTACTTTAAAACATTTCCAATAAAATTGTTAATTAATTAACTTTAAAGCGTCTTTTATTTATAATAATATAAACACTTAACTTCAAATTGTTAATAAAATTGAATTTAATTTAAAACCGAAACTTACAAATTTGGAAAGAGGCTTAGCGACCACAATGGTAGTAAGTCAAGTTACCATTTAATTCAATTTGATTCTAAGTCATATTATTGGTGTATATATATATGTACCAGCATATATGTAAATAAAATCAATTAGCAATCACTAGCTAATCCATCACCGTTCCAATATTAATTTACTGGCATGCAATTTAATGTCCAAATCAATACAATAGTAGAATGAGGATTTATTCTGCTAAATGGTATCCAAAATAATCTATTCAATTAAGTTATAGCAGAACGAAGATTTATTCTGCTAAACAGATTTCATCAATAATCTAATCAATTTAATTATGGTAGAACACAAATTTATTTTCTAAACAAATGTCATCAATAATCTATTCCATATTTGTTTGGCTACTTAAATGCATAAACAAAGAGAATCCCTTGTAGTTAAACCACTCTTTTTAAAAGAAAACTGATTTTTAAACAAACCGATCTTTGGAAATAAAGTAATTAAAAATAAAACCTTTATTTAATAATAATTAAATAAATAGTTTAATCTTAATTAAATCTTAGTTAAATCTTAATTAAAATTTAACTTAACTAATAATTAAGAAATAATTAAACCCTGCCTGGTTAATAATAAATTAATAATTAAACTCTAATTAATTAATAGTTAAATAATAAAGCCTTAATTAAATAAAATTTAATACTTAATTACCTATTTACTTAATTAACAATTTGGTTAAAACTCTTTTAATTAACTGATTACTAATTAAATATTAATTATTCTTAATTAATTAAATAATTATTAAACTCAAACTTAATTAAATAAAAATTACCTTTTATACTTAAATTATGATTGAAAAAGGTTTTCAAAAAATATTTAAGATAAAAACACTTTTGGTTTAGAAAAAGAGTTCGATTTCCCTAACGCATCCATAGCGACTATCGCTATGGATACCACAAATTTTCAAACTAATTTTACTAGTCTAATACCCTTCAAACTTTTGCTTTTGTTTTCTCTTTTTAAAACATAGTATGAAGTTTTTGAAAACTAGAAATAAAGTTTGAAACTTTAAAACTTTTCTAGTAAATTATAAAAGTAAACACAATTTTAAAACTAAGGGACCTCTATGTCACTTATACAAGTACAAATGCTAATTTCCTTTAGCATATACAACCCATACACGAACATAATCATATACTTACATACCATAATAACAAATCACAAAACGAGATCATAACTTTCTAACTAATCACTACATTAGACTTCATTTTCAAGTCTAGATTCAACATCTCGTACAATCACATATATACCAAACCAAATCATCACCATGATCCATTAAACAACCAATATTTACAACCATAATACACAACATAATTAAAGGTTAAAACTTTCCCTAAAAGAAGTGAGTTTTACTCACCAAAGCTTAAAGAAACAAACCCAAACTACTACTAGAACTTGGATTAGCCTGGGAACTTGGATCCTACTTTTTAAAAACTTGATTTTGGCCTAGAGAAGTGGAACTTTAGCTTGGCATAAGGGATTATACGGCTCGGCCTTGGGTGTTTAAGGGCGGTGTGGCTTTTGTTTTGAAAGAAGAGGGGTGTAGGAAGAAAAGAAAGGATTTTTAAAAGATTTTAAAGAGTTTAGAAGTAGAAAAGGACTTGGTTTTTTATTTTATTTTTTAAATAAGGAAAGTCACTAAATTGTGTTTTGATCTTAAGGAAGAAGAAGATAAGATTCTGAAAAGTAAGAAATGAAATAGAAGTGAGAGAGAAAATTTGAAATTGTTTTTATATAACTTGAAATAACCAAATTACCAAATTAGCATTAAGGTATATACCCTTCTTTAATTTAGTGCCACATTACCACCATCTACCTCCTTCCCCCACCCCATGTGCAAGCACAAGAGCCGCCCCTTTATCCACCAAATAAAACACTTCCTTGTACTTAGGATGTAAGAGATAATGTGGCATATCATTCTTATTATATTTTTATTTGAATTTTTGGTTAAATGTCACATCTCTTTTTATATTTACTTAGGTAAATACATTTTAACCTTATTATATTACTAACCACACTTATGTTATTAATATATGTTTGTGTGTGTGGTAACTAAAATGTACACAACGTTTCCGACAACTTTTAGAAACAGAAAAGTTGACAATTCAGAAAACAATTTCCGATCGCATTTTATATTTTCTTTTGAACTAAATATTTTTGTTGACACATTTTGAAAATCATTTCACCATCATTCGTTATTAATTAAAAGAGGGTATTTTAATTAATAAAGCCATTAATTGAATGTTTAAAATAAATTAATTATTCTCAAACCAAAGGATAAAATTCCGGGTCATTACAACTTCTTCATGGGAAGAGCCAGACCTTACAATAGTCACTTAATACCTCAACCCCGAAGTGGACCCCTCTTGGGATTCCTTACTACCACACCTAAATGATAATCTCGACCATTTAATACTTATTAAGTGGGAAAGAGGCGGACCCTACAACAGCACTTAATACCACCAACCTAGAAGCAGGTCCTACGCCTTATGACCCGTAACCTAAACCGTGACTCTCACATTAGTCTGACCATTCATAGGTACTGGTAGCTAGATTAACTGTACAGACTTACCCTATAGAACTGGGACTAATCTTGCATCCTCTGTGGGTACTTATTATAGGAGATGTCCCACATCAGTCCCAAAATTATACTACTGGAAGTCAGATTAGCTGGGTTGACTTCTATGTGTTTTTGACTGACCTCGCATCCCTACATAATTCCACTTTCCTAACTTACTACCATACATACCTTAACTGCATTTACATACTAAGGCCATATAAGGAAAACTCCTTATTTCGCCTTTGATAATGGGCTAATTTCCATAATTATTCTTAAATTCCTTCCTAAGGGGTTTAATGCTAATTAATAGCCCATTTATACTACTCGATTAATACGTTATTAATTATATGTTATTAATAATATATTTATATTTATGCAATAATTAATATATATATATATATATGTATGTATATATATATTCCAAAGTGTGCGAACGATATTCCTATTTTAAAATTTGTTGCCCTATACTAATCGTTAAATGTTAAAACTTACATATATAGGTCTAATTCTACACAATACTTTCAAAATAGCTAATATCCTTAGCCAAACTATAGACTTGCATAAATAAAATAGAATCATAAACCAAACCTATTCTATATTAATATAGTAGAATAACACCTCTATTTCACGTAAATAAAACTTACAATTTAAATATCTTGTATACTATTCAACTTTTCCATATATGAACCTGAAGTGAAAGAGGGATTCCTTTTTGTCTAAATTACAAAAATAAGCTATGCGAACTATGAATAGGAGAATTCGTACTTTATACATCATTTCCTAACTTATTTTATTTTAGAAGCCTTTAACACAATATTGGAGAAGAGTTGAAAGTGGAATAGAATATGAAATATTCAAATTTTAATAACAAAAAAAATTCTACTGTTTCAATATATAAAATAATTGAGATTCCAATAAACATAAGATTTGACATTTCATTTGGAGGAATTTTGGGCTTTTAGTTTTAGGATTTTCATGAACAAAACTCCCCAAGGCATAAAACAAATCCAAACTTCTACTATACAAATACTAAAATATAAAAAACTAAGATTTCCACTCACAGAGAATTTGCTTGCTCCCTTTTTGGATTTGATCCACGTCCCCTTCTAATTTCTCCTTCAGATCTCTTCTTTTTGGAATATACAACAATTGGATTGTATATAAATTAGATTTGGAATCAGGGATTGGGGGAAGAATAGAATTAGAAATCGAATATTTAAATATCTAAAATACCTTTCCTGGTAATCCTTAGTGATTTTGAATCGTAAGATAGAAGAAGACTGACAGAGTTTCGCTAGCATACCCAAATAATCTGTGAATAAAAGTGAGGGGGCTAGCCTTTTATTTATAGTGGTTAGAATGCACCAGAACCGTCGGATTTAAGTAATTTTAAAATAATAAAATCCGAGCCATTCCTAGCCTAATTTAACCCTAGCTGCCATCCTCCTACCAGTCGACTGCTCATTCCTTGGCGTTCAATCAGCCTTAGGAAGTTGGTCGACCTATCTTACTTTTTTTCTAGCAACGTAATAACTATTGTCGTTTTAATTAATTTATTTCCCTATTTCATTATTAATGTTAACGTTTATTTTAATGTTTCCTTAAACCTTAAGATTCCCATCAATGTTAGAATATTTATTAGCATTTTAAATTTCAAACATTAACATTAATTAAAAATTTTAATTTAAATTCACTTCAGATTATTTTAAAATCGAAAACTTCAAACTTCGATAACTTTTCCGTTCGAGCTTCGATTATAAAACTTTATATATGAAAGTTGATCAAAAAATTGCCGTGAACGTAATGATGTAACTTTCATGACCCAACTCCAAATTCACAAAATTTCCATTTTTAGCCTTGTTATTAATTAATTAATTTCTTATTAATTTTATGTGGTGTTACATTCTCCCACCCCCCATAAAAAGGATTTCGTCCCCAAAATGTCTAAGGGACATATAGTGTAATGCGCACTTAACATCCATGTTATACAACCAAGTTATCTACACAACCATCTACTCAACCAAAAATGCAATGTGATTATGTATGCAATACTATAGGTGAGCTCGGTCCTAGCATGAATGCAAGATTGTGACATATAATTATGTATGCAAGCATCCTAAATATGCATAAAATTCTACATGAGTGCAAAAGTGATAGTAAAAAGTGTGGCAACCATCCCCTACCATCCAATGTAGCCACACGATGCAACCGAAAAGCTAAATTTGGAAAGAGAATTACCAGAGAAAAGCTCGAGATGAGAAGTCTTCATCTTCTCTTCGATTTCCCATGCACTTTCCAGTAGATTATCTCCCCATTGTACTCAGACCAGCCTAATTTCTTTGTTGTGGAGCTTCCTAGTTCCATGCTCCACTATGCGTGCGGGTGGCATGTGATGTTATCAGCTCTATCTCAATATCTACTAACTGATAAGGCTCTACTATAGTGGAGGTATCGTGAAGGCATCTCCTCAAGTGTAAAACATGAAAAACGTCACAGACTCCTGCTAACTTATCCGGAAGCTCCACTTGATATGCACGTTTCCATATTCTTTTCAAGTTCAGGAAAGGCCCAATGAACCTTGATGCCAACTTTCTCGATGTACCATATGTTGGAACTGAGCCAATCTCCAGCAGAAGTTATAATATTTATGTAAGTATGTATGTATCCTATACACATATATGTGTATGTATGTGCATGTATAACATGTCAATCTGTGCAAGGTATAACATGCCCGTGTATAGATATTGGGATTTACATCGCAACTGACACGTTAGCAGATCCGATATGTAAATGTATGTTGTCCAAATGTATGTATGTATGCATATAAACTATTACTAATATATAAATATTATTAAATATATATTTATGTACGTATGTATGTATATAAAAAAATCTTGTAAATAAAATATAAATATATGTGTATATATGTATGTATGTATATGCATAATATTATAATATATTTATTTAAATGTAAATAAATTATATAAATATTAAAATAAATAATATTTTTTTCTAAATTAAAAACCGAGAAAAATATATGTACTAATATATTTATAATAACAGAATAATATTTTATTTTAATATAAATATATATAAGTATATTTGTAATATATAAATATATATTATTTAATAAAATAGAAAAATATTATTTTTAATTTTTGAATTTCAAATCGTGTGTATAGCACAAAAAAATTATTATTATTTTTAAATATATTTTAATTTAATATTCATTCGAAGTTACATAAAATATTAATAATAAATTATTTTCAAAACCTTTTTTTTTATTTTTTATTTTCAGTAAATCACAAAAGATGTTTTGAAGTTTGAAAAAAAATTCCACATATTTTTCCAATCAGATTTTATTTTTAATTAGTTTATTAATTTTCGACCGACTATAATAATATTTTTAAATTATTAAAAATGATTTTTAATATTGTTACCTGCTAGGCATGTTGGCAGCACCTTATTATTGTGATATATATAGTTGCATGTGTGCTCTCCTCTATTCACAAAGGATCGCACATTTTTCTCAAAAAAAAATTGATTTTTAAATTTTATTTTCTAGTGGAGAGCTTATCTTATGATAAAATACTTTTATACAATATAAAAAAATAATTTTCATAACATATTTGATTTTATATAATTTATTTCTATAATATATTGATTTAAATAATATTATATATTAATAAATAATTATAAAAAGTAATTTCTTATCGTCGAAAATTACTGTTGCTATAAAGTAATATATATATATATATAATTATATGATTAATTTTAACTATAGTATGATATTGAAATTAAATATAAACCATATATGTATAATTAAATAATATATATATATAATTTAATATAATAATAAAATATATATATATATAATAGTTGGCTGTACAGATCTGATTTGTATAAAAAAAATTAGTTTATAAGTATATACATACATATAACCATACTAACATGTGATAACATTAATACATATCAAAATCGTTATATAACTAACAATATAATAACAATATATATATAATGAAATATCATTTAGAAATTATAAAATATAATTTATTGAAAATTATACCTAAGAACTAAAGCCTTGAAGCACACCTTGAAAGGATGAACTCTTTCCTTTGAAACCTTTTCGATTCGCAGACTGCTAGTCCTTGAACCGTTGACCTTTGACTATCGGATAATGATCGACTTTGAGTTGATTTGAGCTTGATATGATGGAGCACCTAAGGACTATTTTTGGCCAAAATTGGAAGGAAGGAGTGGCAGCCAAAGATCATTTGCAGTTAGAGTTAGGGATGTTTAAAAGTGGATAAAAGAGAGAAAATAGTGGATCTCATCTCATACTGGTTCTCCCTTAATCTGAGCCATCAAAAATCTAATATCTCTAATCTAATTTGAGCCACCTCTTATTTACATACTTAAGTCCAAATTCTCACCTATCATGATTGGCCAAAATCCCATTTATGCCCAAAGAAAATATTTTTTAATTAAATCCAATTTAATCGCTTATCGATACCGTAGATCGATTGGTATATTTATAACTATTATAAATATATTTTATAATATTTATTCCTCAAATCATAATTAGAGTTTTATAATTAGTATTTCATAAATATTAATCTATTTAATTAATTTATAATAATTATAAGCTAATTAAATCATTTGGTTAAAAGAGAATTCACTGTTTTGGTTGTGTGACTCGTCAGGTGTAAATTTGGTCTGCGATTAATATCAAACTATTCGAATATTAACGTTCACACGTCACTTAGCAGGTGATGACATTTTGGCTAAATTTATCGCTTACTTGGTTTTGGTAAAATCTTATTTTGCTTTGTTAAGCATTACCTGGTTGTGACTTTTATTTACACCAATTCCCTTTGTCAAAACTATACCACTTTGGACTTATGGTATTTGATAATGGTTAAAACTCCAATATCGTCCATATTTAACTTTATAGTCCAAAAATAAATTCCTTGGTTCAATAATAATAATAATAATTAACTGAACTACTCTGCCCCAGAGATTTTGACTTTGAGTTGACTTGAGTTGACCGTGATACTAACCCCATATAACTTAGGAGACGAATCCTCTCGTGAATAATGTTTCACTTCTAATGCTTCCACTCGACCCAACTATAGTCACTCGATGGACGTCATGCCATGATTTGACTATAATCAAAGCGAACCTTTTATATAGAAGATCCATAGTATTCTCAAGTTGAGAGAACTATATAATTCAGTCACATCGATATTTTCTATTTGACCTTAGTTACATTAGCCAATAGAAAACTATCGAGTGAACTATTCCATAGTTATCCAATAACTATCAGTACGTAACTCCCGGTGGTCATGAGTAATCCACTGCCCAACATTTGAAGAGCATTACATACTCTAGCCTCAACGGATACATCGATATCTGGTCTTGTTGCATCTTGACTAGGAACATTTAAAATGATGTGTTTTATAATATTATGATATAATACTTATGATTACAACTATTTGTAATTACTATCACAAACATACCATTTATGGAATTTCTATTAAATATATTTTAATTAAGCATTTAATTATTTATAACACATTATAACTAGGGATGACAATGGGGCGGGTTTTTTGTGCCCCAGACCCGCCCCGTAGACCCGGTGCGGGTCTAGATTTTCGCCCCGTACCCGGAACCCAAACGGGTTAGGGTAGACTCACCCCGCCCCAAGACCCGGTGAGGCTTTACATATCCATTCAAAATTATGTTACATATATTTATTTATTTTATTTGTAAAAGGGGTTGGTACTAAAAGATACAATAAATATAGATATCAATATATTTACAATGATAAGTAAGGTAATAAGAATGAGGTATATGATGACAGTTCGAGAAAAACATGCATATGTTATTATATAATTATTAGTGATGCAACTTAATACCATAAAAATCATATAACTTATTGAATGGAACATTATAATATCCATGTTATAACCGCTTATGTATAAAAGGATCAATAAATCATCGTTATAGCAATAAAATGATTTTATGATATTGCAGTAGTGCGGGTCGGGTTAGGACGGTTCAGCCAAGCCCCGACCCGACCCTAGACCCGGATCTCTTAAGAACGGGTCATTGGTCTACCCGTCCCGTTGACCCAATGGGGCGGGTCTTGGTGGGTCAAACAGGGGTGGGTCTACCGGGTCTAGACCCTAAACTTGCCCCATCGCCATCCCTAATTATAACAGATATATAACAGAAAGAAAAACACCTTTATTACAAACGAAAATTGATTACAGAGTTAATTAATTTGTAATAAATACAAAATTTTCCTTAGGGCATACCCCTAACTCTATCAATCTCCCACTTGCACTTCAGGCCAATTATGGAATCTCAATCCCATCCCTTTAATCAACTTCTCAAGAGCCGACCAAGCTAGACCCTTAGTTAATGGATATGCTATGTTGTCCTTGGTATCTACCCTTTGAATCACGATTATTTCTTTCAGCGAGTTTTCTAAACATGTGGAACTATCGAAGAATGTGTTGTGACTTCTTATGTATTCTCGGCTCCTTTGCGACCTGTATCGCCACATTGTTGTAACCGAACAATGCCATAGGATTCTCGGTATCAAGAATCACTCCGGGCCCACTCAAAAACTTATGCATCCAAACTGCCTCATTTTCTACTTCATTGAGGGCAACATACTCGACCTCCATCGTGGAATCAACAACTGTTTCTTGCTTGGAACTTTTCTAACTAACGGATCCATCGTTAAGGGTAAAGACATAGTTGAATACCGACTTACTATCATCTATATCATTTTGAAAGCTCGAATATGTTTACCCATTCATAAGAAGGTCTCCCTTTCCGTATATGAGAAATAAGTCCTTGGTATTTCTTAAGTATTAAATATTCATATTACAACCGTCCACTGTTTTTCTTTGAGATTAGACTGGTATCGGCTTACACATTCTAATGTGTATGCCACATCTGGTCTAGTACATAGCATATCGTACATTATGGATCCTATGGCTGAACCATAGGGGATCCTCTTCGTACGCTCTTTCTCCTTATCGGTATGAGGAGCATCCTTCTTAGAGAGGACCATTCCAGATTGTGTTGGAATGTTTCCATGCTTGGAATTATACATACTGAACCTTTTCAGTATGTTATCTATGTACAAAGATTGAGACAATCCCAACAGCCTCTTAAACCTACCTCTATATATCTTTATATCAAGTATATTGGATGTTTCTCCCAAATCCTTCATGGAGAAGTTCTTGGAAAGCCAAGCTTTCACTGACTGCAGCAACAAAGTGTCATTGCCAATCAATAATAGATCATCGATGTAAAGTACTAAGAATACGATAGCGTTGCCTGGTTCCTTTCTGTATACGCACAATTTCTTTATGTTCTGATAAAAACCAAACTATTTGATTACTTTATCAACACACTTTTTCTAACTCCTTGAATGGACTTTAACAACTTGCAAGCCTTGCCCTCACTCTCACTGACCACAAAACCCTCGGGCTGCGACATATAAACGGTTTCTTCTAATTCACCATTTAGAAAAGCTGTCATTACATCCACTTTCCATTTTTCGTGGTTATAGAATACAGTGATGGCTAGCATAATCTGAATGGACTTCGACATGTCTCATCATAATCAACACCTTGAATTTGACGAAATCCTTTTGCTACTAGCCTTGCCTTATAAATCTCCGCTTCCTCATCTGCATTTAGCTTTTTCTTAAAAATAAATTTGCAACAGATCGGTTTTATCCCTTTGGGTACATCAGACAAAGTCTAAACTTTGTTTTCATACATAGAATTCATCTCGGATTTCATAGCTCCAAACCAGAGTGTAGAGTCTTTACTGATATGCACGTAAATGTGCATATTTTTACCACCATATTTAATCTATTTAAATTAATTAAATGATCATATCGGGTATTTTAACTTGTTTAACCAAATTCAAATTATTTTCAAATTGTCACATATTCATCTCCATATGGGGACAAAATGGTCATTTTTGTGCATATATTAATTTGAGAAAATTTAATTGGAAATTTCTATATTATTTTGTAGGAATTTGGTTTCATATACAAGTGGCTTCATGAAGATATATACATGCACAAGAGTGAATACAAAGGAATGGAGATGGAAATAATTCAAAGTGAAGATCATGGAGGACCCCACTTACCCACCTACCTTAATGTACACTTAGGAGCTAATGCACATGCTAAAAGGCCATTAAATATTCATGCACACTTAATGGATGATTAGTGGATGCTAATGGTTACTAGGCCACCACACTTCCTAAGGGGTAGTTTGGGCATTCCCCTAAAATATGAATTAGGGTTTCTAACTTGTTTAAATACCCCATATCTTCATGTAGCTCTCTCTTCCTCTTAGTTAGTTTTTAGCTTAGAAAATAAACTCAAGCTCTCTTCTTTCTTTTCATGGCTACTTAGCCATATTTTTTATTTCATGTAATCTTTCTTTCTATGCAATGTTAGTTAATGTTCTTTTACATTTACATGCTCTCTTTCTTATTTTGTAAGTAGATTAGTGTTATTTCTTTTTTACTTAGCTGTTCTCTTCATTTTGCTCTCTTTTTCCTCTTTTTTATTTCATGTTGCAAGCTACAAGTGTTGATATGATAACATAAATGAGAGGCTAATCCCTTCAATTTAGGGGTAATGAAGCCTCTAATCATGTAGCTTCAACATTTTGATAATTATTGCTCTCTTTTGTGCTTAAATGAATGTTGATGTGATTTATTGTTTCATGTTGAATTTGATAGTCTACGTTGTTCATAACAAATAAGCTATGCTTAAACAATCACAAACAATAATTACCTCTTAATTTACATATGATGATGGTAATGAAGTGAATGTTAAAATTAAAATTTGATGGTCTATATTTCTAATTAATAGTTAATAGACCATACTTAAAATAGATTTTGCTTTCAACTTTGTTATCATTTTTCATGAGAATTAAAAGTGGTTTAAAGGTTGTGTTATAGTTTGATGGCTTATGTTGAGCTAACTAATAGCACAAATATGTCATACTTATACTAAACACATCATTTAAACTAACTAATGACAAAAAAAGAGAGATCATAATTTCATGTTTTGTTGAACTATATGATCTACAGAGTGGATTTATATTGTCATTTAACTCTCATATTTTTATCACTTTCTTTTTGTTAGTTTCTTACAATTTTAGCTTAACACTCTCTAAATCTTTGGTTAATTTGATTGAATAGATTTTTAAAATCAACAATTCCCTACGGATCGACCCGTACTCACTACGTACTACGATAGCATGCCGTGTGCTTGCGGTTATTTTAATTTGAATTTTTTCGACTATTTTCTAAACCGATAGAAAAAGAGTCGATTGAACAAGTTTTTGGCGTCGTTGCCGGGGATTTGTCTTGATTTTATTTTCTATTCTTCGAATTATTTTCTTTTGATTTTATTGTGTGTTTTTGTTGTGCGTTAATTTGCCTTAAAAAAAATTTGTGTTTGTGTACAATTTTGTCTTCAAAATTTGTGTGTACGTTTGTTGTGTGTTTTTGTTCTTGTGCATTTTGTGTTTTCAATTAGCATTTGCATTTTCATTATTAAAAAAAAGCAAATCGCAATTTCAAAACAAATTTTCTTTATTATTTCCCATTTCCATTTACATTTGCATTTGCATTCACATACATTTACAAGTTTCATTAAAAAAAAATAAAAAAATTCCACCTCTCTGTTTACTGCTCCTGCTTCTTACCCACTACTTGCTACCCCTTCCCCGACCATTTCCCCGACCACTGCTTGAACAAACATTTCAACAAAGCACATTTCATCCTTCTCCACTACCTCATTTACCATTCACTGATCCCCTTCCCCTTTCAGTTCAATTCCTCCCCATTCAATAACCCAAACTGCGAAACCAAAACAGTTGCTGCCCATACACAACTTGCATCCACCACTTCCTTCTACATCCTCATATCGATCATTCACTGGACATTCCATATCCACCATACTTCATTCAACAACTACTACAAACAGCAGCTCTCTGTCACAACAACCTGTTGCACCATCAAAACCGTGCAACTCTACTTCAAAACAACCATTGTCAATTCACTACTTCAATACAAAGTGCAGCTACCCATCACTAATTCACCATTTCAAACACATAACCAACAAACGAACCACCACCACAACATCATTCAGACGTCATCACTGCTCACAGCATTTCACCCCATATTGTAGTGCCAAACCCAACTACACTGCCTATAACATTGTCACTCTTACATTCATATCACGTGCACATCAAATATCACGTCAAACAATCCAAACTCCTCACCTTACTACCAAAACCCCCCGCTGCGTCATACTTCTTGCGACCAACATAGCAACCACATTCACCCATTCACACCAAGCCACAACTGTTGTTACCACTTCTGCACAACCACAAGTATAACCACCTGCAGCCACTCGACCAAACTTCCCATTCACAGGCAATCTGCATCATCATCGGCAATTCACCAAATTCCATCACTGCACAGCAACATCCCCATACCTCCAACCTGCTATCACGAGCATCCCAAATCATCGACAACTACAGGCCACCTGATTACTTCTCCCAAACATTCATACAACCATTGCTTCTGCATCCTGAATCAACCAACTCCTCACTGTCTTCGGTACTCCACAACTCCAACTCTTACATTCACCAAGCACTGTGCCATTAACATCGCCATCTACTACCCAAATCACCCAATTCACTGCAAACTTCATCAACTCCTCAACCAATCGAGACCACAACCATACAAATTGTTCTCGTCCATCACGACTTCAGACCATACAAACTGAGCCCAAACTTCATAACTGCTGCATTCCACCCAAACAGTGACCATCATTCCAGTCAAACCACTTCTCTGTTCACCATCTCATTCTCCTCTTGACCACTTCATTTACTTTACCACAAATCACCACAGTGCCTTCTACAGTGAAACCACCACAATACCAAAACCACTGCCGCTCCAAAACATCAACCATCGCCAACCATCACATACAAAATTGCTCACCACCTCTTAAAGCACCCATTAATACCACCCTCATCACATACAAGCTTCACCACTGTCAAAAGCTACCACATAGCCCCCTCCATCATCTTCCACAACCACTACCCAAGCCATTCAACTAGAACTGCCTCACCAAAAAAATTGTCTTACTGCCCCTTCGAATAATTGCCGCGACCTCCTCTATAGCCTGAAATCACCTTGCCTGCAATTCGAACTCGACACTCGATGCAATCTAATCGACTTCAACAATCTCGACTTCCACTACATCACCAGAAAATAACCACGGCTACAACTTCAAGCAATAACCAACTCACAGAATCCCCAAATTCAAACTGCAAGCACCCAATCCCCTAAATCGACTTCAGCAATTCCACAAACCAACAGCCCTATTACCAATCACCTGAAACCCAGATCGCGACCACCACATCCAACAGAAATTGCCTCCTTTCCAATCACCAATCCATCAACCCAAAATTGCAAACAACCGCAACCTTATCGCCTGCGCATAACTCACTGTGACTTCCACTGCAAATCCTCTCGACTAATTAATTTTTATTTTTGAGTTTGCGTGTCCTGAATTCGCAAGTTCTTTTCTTTTATGTTGTCAATTGTTGAATGAGAAAGTTGCCAATGTCGTTCGTTTAGTTTATATTAACATAATAGATTAAAAAAATTGCGGGTTTGGGCCTAAAATTGTGGGCTAAGGTTTTTAATGTGTGTTTGACTTTCTTGAGTAAATTTATCTGTTTTGATTTGGTTTTATTTTGGAAAAAGCAAAAAAAAAGATTTTTTTTTGTTTTGTTGCCCTTCTAAAAAAACAAAAAACAAGTTGTTTTCAAAAAAGGGGGGGAAATAAAAAAAGAAACAATAAAAAAGGTTGTTTTCAAAATTCTTTTTTTTAGTTTCGATTGTTTTGTTTTAGTTTCATTTCTGTTTTGTTTCCATTTGTGTTAGTTTTTGCTTTGATATATATACAATAAAAAAATAAAAAATTGTACATATCTTGTTTTTATTTCAGGTTGCCAACGCAGAATTTCAGAAGAAGAAGAACTGCTGCAAAAAATAAATCGCTTGCTTATAAAATAAATTTGTTGCTTTTAACCTCTATCTATTGTTTTTATTTGTCTTGCATTGTTGTTTGCTTGCATTTTAAAAAAAATTCAAAAAAAAAACAAAAATCCATTCGTAGTTGCATTGTTAATACACATTTATTTTCTGCTTTGCATTTCATCCTAGAGTTTTGATTAATAATAACGGTTAGACATTGATAACACTTAATTGTATATTAACAACCTGTCCTTTTTCGACAATTTAATTTCTTAGTGTCTAGGCTACGGTAGAGTAATAATCAGTTATAAAAATACGGCGATTCGTAAATATTATACTGGTTGTTCCTCTGAAGGTACTTAAATCTTTGGTTGCATTGCTACGGTGATTCGTGGTGCACCGATAACCCCTGTCTGTTACCTGGCTGAGAACTATCTTGTTGAATTAAGACAAAGTATGATTATACAATTTTGGGTTAACTTAGGACAAATAATTTGTAATTAGACCTTTGCATTCATTTAGTTGCATTAGTTCATGCATATTTTAAAAAAAAACTTCAAAATCCAAAACTAAAAAAAATTGTAAATATTCCTTTTCTTTTGAAATTTTTAAATCCTTTTTCTTTGAAATTTCAAAAATCCAAAAAAAAAGTAAAATCAAAATCCAAAAAAAAAATATTTTTAAAAATCTTTTCAAAAAAAAAATCAATTTTCCATTTTGAAAAATAAAATCTATATGTAAATATTTTTCCTTTAATAAAAAAAACAAACAAAAAAATGTCCGAGTTTCCCCACTTACGTGAATTTTACAATAGTTGTGAAAATCAATATGATGCATATGATTTCACTCCAAATTCGTATGGATATTTTAACGACAACCATTGTATAAATAATTCGAATTTTGAACAACAAAAATTTCAAAACAACGACCAACCTTCGACTCTCAAAAATAACATTGAAATGATTTCATCTTTACTCGAACTCTCTACACAACAAAATCAAAGTATAAATGATTTGTGTAATTCATATTTGTGTAATAACTCGAGTCAAGGATTTCAAAATTTGAATTCAATACAAAATTCAAACGATTTCGATTATAACCCATGCCAATTCAACTTCGAACTCCAAAATGAATTTCAAACTCAAAATGAAAATGGAAACAACTTTTCAAACGAATTTGGCAATGGGAATAATCTTAACCACGTTACAATTGAAAATTTTTGTTCTTAACAAATCCAAATTGAAAATTCTCAAGTCAATAATTATAAGTTGGATTTTGTTGAACAAATGAACCAAATCTACAACAATCACATGGATTTATTGTTCGAAACATATATGAAACAACGTGAGAAACAAAATCAAATCCAAACGTGTGACGAGTCAAACGATAATCCATCTTTTACCCAAATCGACAATTTTCAAATAACAACTTTTGAAATTGAAAACGAAAATCTTAACGAAGTTGCTGAAAATTTGGTACTTGAGCTAGATTTTAATTCTTTTGAGGGTGTGGAACCAAATTTAAAATTCGATCTTCCTTTTCTCGATTTCAAAAATTAAACACAACAACTTTGGATTTTGAACTTGAGATACGCAATGAAGTTGTTGATAATCCAAATAAGGAAGGCGGATTTAATGGACACAAATTTTATGGAATTTTTGAAGACAAATTGTTAAATTCTAAAGGGGTAGATTTAAATCACCATTTTGATTTTGAAATCGATAATTATGGAGAATTTTTCAATGAAGAGCTTGAATTTCAATTTGGTGAAAATAAACTTGAACTTCAACCAATTGTTTTATCGACTCCAAAAATCATCGAAAATAAAACAACTCGTACGATTTTTAATAAAACGACATTCGTTTTTCCCAATCAACTTTCAACTTCGAAATATTTTACGATTTGGTTTTCCGAGCTTAAGTCATGTCTCGCATACTTGACGAGACAAATGAATCGGTCTTTGGAAGACCGTTTCATTTACTTTTCGACGATATACTTTCTGAACTCTTGTAAATAATAATCTTTTCATTTTCATGTAAATATAGGTCATCTTTTTATTTTTGTTTTATTTTTCTCCTTTCACTTGGGTTGACTGTGGGGACACAATCAAAATCAAGTGTGGGGGGAGACTCATTTTCTTTTTGATTTTTCATGATTAATTTTTCATTTTTCCTCCAAAACTTAAAAAAAAAATTTCAAAAACAACTGTTTTTTTTAAAGCATTTTGATTTATTTTTAAAGAAACACTATAAGATAAATATATGGTTTTGTTTTATTAAATTGAAATTTTGAAAATTTATTCGTCTTATTAAAAATAAATATGAAGTCTGATTACAAATAAAAATGGTTTAACTAGTATATAGGAAGATTCATACGTGTTAATTATGAAATACATCCTAATTGAAAATCTTTGTTTTAAAAAGTGGTGAATTTAAAGTAAAGGATATAACATGTTTTTTGTCTTCTAAGTTAAAGGGTGCTAAGATGATTTTGCGAAACTCTCTCTCTAAAACAAAAAAAACAAGAAAAAAATTTTATTTCTTGTATATATGTATATTTTTAATAAACACCTAGAGTCGTGTGTTCACACTCATGTCTTCACTCGCTATGTTCTGTACCCTTCTCACATCAGTCCGCAAGGCAGTGCACGATCGGTATATCTGGCGTCAGTTTATCTGAGTTAGGTGTATATATATATAAATTCTTTTTAATAACGCCTACAGTCAATAGGTGTTCACACTCGTGTGTTCACTCGCCACACTCTGTATTCCCCTCACATCAGTCCGCAAGGCAGTGCATGGGTAATATATCTGGCCTTAGTTTATCTGAGTTAGGCATATGTAAATATTGTTAATATCAATAAAATTTTCAAAAGAAAAAATGGAGAGAGTAAGCAAATGAAATCCAAGCACTATTTTAACTTATTTGATTTGACTTGTTATTGAAAAGAAATGAAAATACCACTTTGATAAACTTTGATAATCGACTAAGGATCTATTTTATAGTTACACTGTAACCGAAACAACGAGTTAAACTATAGTATATTTGCTTTTATAACTTGATTTTTGTTGGATGTTTTGACGAGTAAATAGCTTAAATTTCAAGATAATGGCCAAAACTTATATTTAACTTATTTGTGTCTATTTAAAAGCAAATCTTTCATTTGTAAATATTTCCAAAAACTCGCATTCATTTCTTTGTAAATTAATCTTGCATTTTGTAAATATTTTCATTCTGCATTTGGATTTTGTGGGTAGTATCCGCTGAAAACCCTCACGAGACAACACTCGTCCTACTGGGGACACCCAGAGGTTCAACGGCTTGTTGCATATGCTCAATGCAATCGTGCTCCCTACGAAAACGGATTTATCTTAGTTTTTCTTTATTCGAGGACGAATAAAAAGATAAGTGTGGGAGTATTTGATGTGCACGTAAATGTGCATATTTTTACCACTATATTTAATCTATTTAAATTAAATAAATGATCATATCGGGTATTTTAACTTGTTTAACCAAATTCAAATTATTTTCAAATTGTCACATATTCATCTCCATATAGGGAAAAAATGGTCATTTTTGTGCATATATTAATTTGAGAAAATTTAATTGGAAATTTCTATATTATTTTGTAGGAATTTGGCTTCATATACAAGTGGCTTCATGAAGATATATATATGCACAAGAGTGAATACAAAGGAATGGAGATGAAAATAATTCAAAGTGAAGATCATGGAGGACCCCACTTACCCACCTACCTTAATGTACACTTAGGAGCTAATGCACATGCTAAAAGGCCATTAAATCTTCATGCACACTTAATGGATGATTAGTGGATGCTAATGGTTACTAGACCACCACACTTCCTAAGGGGTAGTTTGGGCATTCCCCTAAAATATGGATTAGGGTTTCTAACTTGTTTAAATACCACATATCTTCATGTAGCCCTCTCTTCCTCTTAGTTAGTTTTTAGCTTAGAAAATAAACTCAAGCTCTCTTCTTTCTTTTCATGGCTACTTAGCCATATTTTTTATTTCATGTAATCTTTCTTTCTATGCAATGTTAGTTAATGTTCTTTTACATTTACATGCTCACTTTCTTATTTTGTAATTAGATTAGTGTTATTTCTTTTTACTTATCTTTTCTCTTCATTTTGCTCCCTTTTTCCTCTTTTTTATTTCATGTTGCAAGCTACAAGTGTTGATATGATAACACAAATGAGAGGCTAATCCCTTCAATTTAGGGGTAATGAAGCCTCTAATCATGTAGCTTCAACATTTTGATAATTATTGCTCTCTTTTGTGCTTAAATGAATGTTGATGTGATTTATTGTTTCATGTTGAATTTGATAGTCTATGTTGTTCATAACAAATAGGCTATGCTTTTACAATCACAAACAATAATTACCTCTTCATTTACATATGATGATGGTAATGAAGTGAATGTTAAAATTAAAATTTGATGGTCTATATTTCTAATTAATAGTTAATAGACCATACTTAAAATAGATTTTGCTTTCAACTTTGTTATCATTTTTCATGAGAATTAAAAGTGGTTTAAATGTTGTGTTATAGTTTGATGGCTTATGTTGAGCTAACTAATAGCACAAATATGTCATACTTATAATAAACACATCATTTAAACTAACTAATGACAAAAAAAAGAGAGATCATAATTTCATGTTTTGTTGAACTATATGATCTAGAGAGTGGATTTATCTCTAAATTGTCATTTAACTCTCATATTTTTATCACTTTCTTTTTGTTAGTTTCTTACATTTTTAGCTTAACACTCTCTAAATCTTTGGTTAATTTGATTGAATAGATTTTTAAAATCAACAATTCCCTACGGATCGACCCGTACTCACTACGTACTACGATAATACGCCGTGCGCTTGAGGTTATTTTAATTTGAAATATTTCGACTATTTTCTAAACCGATAGAAAAATAGTCGATTGAACATTTACTCTGCAGTGCTTTGTGGGAAGATAAAGGAGTGTCATCATCTAAGACACGGTCCTCTATCTCGCCATCCACAAGAAAACTGTAGTATCTCTCTAGTTCACGAGATTCCCTCCTAGACCTTCTAATAAGTTGTGTGTTTTCGTATATGGGTGAACTTGGTTCTGCCATTGGTTCGGCCTTAATGTTAATTTCATCGATCTCATCCAAGTTTACAACCTCGCTATTAATTTTCTTTGATAGAAATTCCTTTTCTAAAAAGACAGCGTATCGACAAACAATGACTTTTTATCCTCGGTGTTGTTGAATACATATCCCGTTGAGTTCTTGGGATATCCTATAAATCTACACAGTACCGATCTTACCTCTAGTTTATTCGGACCAACGTTCTTAATGTATGCCAGAGGACCACACACATTCAAATATTTGAGTTAGGGTGTAACGACCTGATATTTTGGACCATTCGCGTCCATTATAAGTGTATAGGTAGACACTCATGCCGGAGTTGAATTGCTCAAAATACCGCGTTGTTAATTTAAATTTGGCAAAACTGAACATATACAGTAAATAGATATAATCACAGATCACAGACACAGAGTAATAAATGCAGCGGAAATAAAAGAGATAGTAGTTCATGAAGCTACTATATGAATATATAAAAATACATCAGAGTTTACAACAGAAGAGTAATACGATACATCAGATACAAATCAGAATACATCAATGGAATCATCGAATACTGAAAGCAGAATAGATGGCTGGATCTTCAAGCAAAGCTCCAACTCCAAAGGTGAGTCTCGAATACTGGTACACTCAGTCTGACCCGAGCGTAAAGCAAAAACACAAGACACTCGAGTCAGGATTAACATTCTTATATTAATAAATCCAACTCAAGTGAAATAGCAATTGAAATACAAGTAACTCAAAGGATGTTTGGAATAACCATCCTTTAAGGATCCGTTAAACTATCTACTAGGTAGTAATGTACGCTAAGTAGATAATGTCTATCAGTAATATAAAGATATCAAAGTAGGGTTAAGCAGGGCCCATACACCTCTTAACCTGTTTATTCCCAAAAGCATATACAAGACCGTAGTTTCCCCAAAACCGGAAGTCACCAGAGGGCAATCCATATACTAAAGGTACAAATCAAAATCGTAGTTGTTGCGAATAGGATAATCAGTATGACAAGGTACATGAGGCGATACCAACTAGGATACTAGTAGTTGCCTGATCCGGACTGATGTTGGGCATAGCAGCTACTACCCCAACACCGCGAAACAACACTCCCAAATCGAGGGGTGCACCCAAATCGAATCACAAAAGTAATAGATATGGTATCGAAGAAGTGTGTCCGCTAGAGATGGCGATCCTCAATGGCCCGGCGCGGCTCCTGTTTTAGTCATGTCAAGGGTCATCCCAAATCGTTCTCTTTCTTCAGTCAACGCGTTCATCAAAACCATCCACTTCGTTCTGGATCAACACTCCGCGTATAGTTATTAAAGTGGTTTCGGTTCAGATAGAGAGTATATCCATTACCGATCCCGGTCTCTTTAATAACTTTCGTAATTATTACACCGATTGGTCGTTTATATATTTCAAAAACCAAATCAATTTCAATTTCAATTTCAATTCGTAAACCAGCATTTCATTTGTCTTTCAAACCATTTCCATAAATTTACATTTCAAAACTTCCAAATTACACTTTCAAAATCTTATAATTCAATTTCAATTTCTATTTAAAACAATTCAAATATTGACCCAAATTCGTATATCAGTTTCATTTCAAAATCATTTAAATTAATTTAATTTAACATTCAAATCAATTTACATTCATTTATCGATTCCATTCAATATTCGTTAAGTAAATTTGTTATTCAAAACAATTTCCATTAATTTCCAATTCATTAAATCCATTCCTAAGTTCAACTTCATTAAATCAAAACTTACAATTTTGAATTAAATTAAATTCATCAGATCAAATTCTTTAAATTTCAAGTCTTGCATTAATTTCAATAAATCACATTTTATTTCTTGATAAAGAAATTCAATTTTACTTATTTACTTACTTAAATTAATTCCCAAAACTTAATTAATAAAGAAACTCAATTTCAATTATTTACGAAGTAAAACCCACTTATTCAAAAGTTCAATTTTTCTTATTAAAGAATTTCAATTCAATTTAATCATTCAATAATTCAATCTCATTTAATTATTAAATAATTCAAAACTTAATCATTAAATAATTTCAAAGTTTAATAATTTCAAACTTAATTATTAAATCATTTCCACTTTAATAATTTCAAACTTAATTATAATTTCAAACTTGATTATAATTTCAACTTAATTATCAAATCATTTCTCAAATTTAACAATATTCTTTCATCAATTACATTTTTAATATTAAATATTCACATTTAAATTTCATTAAAATTCAATTTCCAACTTCGTTTCAAAACCATATTCTTTGTTCAAATAAAATCTTCGTTTATTTTCAAATCAAATTATTGACCAATCGGGTTTTTATTTAATTTTCTATCCTAAGTCAAAGTTCAATTTGGGTATTTATCATTTCAACCCGATTCCAATTCAATTCAAAACAAAGCATAGTAAAGGGAACTTGCAGTGTGATAACTGGGATGGTGTCAAAGTAAATAACCAAGCAATAACAATAATCAATATCAATCCAATAATCAATTCAAATAATCCCGAAATAACCGTATTAATTCGCATTGTTATTTGTACGAATTAATATAATTATTTCTAGAATCTACACTATCATTTCATGTAGATTAAAGATTATTACATTACGGTTTTCACTTGTCATTCGATTTCAATTTTCATACATCATCAATTTAACAACATACATTCAGTGGTTCAAAATGTAATTAAACAAATCCTACGTGTCAATAAATTCAACAGTTAAAGGGGTCATATTATACAAATGTCAGGTAATCAAATTTAACATTTTAATTATCCTATATCAAGTTAAATTTCATACTATTTATCAATTTAACATTAACAATTTAACGTCCAATATAAACATCAACAATCAATCAATTTCAGCCAAACTGTATTATCATCGCATAAATAATTAACAGATAATGGTGTCAGATGTCACAGGTGAACTGATACAGGTAATAGCATATATAACAGTGTCATTAACTAATAGCAGCATATTTCAATTGTCGTTTCAATTGAAATCAAATTTAATAAATAAAAGAACGTTAATCGTGAGTGAGTGCTCACCTTTCGAGGCTAGAGGAATTTGAAAATGAACAGAGCTACGGATCCAGTCGTGGATTTCAAAGTAAAGCTAGATTGGCCCGAGTTCAACGGATAAGCTGATAATACGAATAGACGAAAACAAATCAAAAACCGAATTGACGAAAGTAGATGGTATAAATGAACATATATATAACTATATATACTATATACATACCTTATACAACTTATAATTTAAAATGAACACATAATTTTCAAAATCCATATATACACACCTAACAATACAGATTCGATATTTTATTTAAACTTCAATACAACCTATATAAATATCTCGCATGTACACTTATACTTATATCATTTAAAATCAATATTTATTATTATAAAATCAAATATGTATGACAGAACCTTTTCAAAATAGGCGGTGTCTAACCCCTAAGCTAAACTAATAGATGACGGCTCGCCTATAACAACTCGAGAGGCCCAAACCTTATATATAACTATTCTCAACATATATACTCCTTATATATATTATATTATAAACAATATCTCAAACTGAGATACATAACAAAATGCAACTAAAATGTGTATGCCCAAACTCACTTTAAAAATTTATACAGCAAACTATACAAATTTTTTTTTTTTTTACACGGTAACCATTATGGATTGAACTCACAACCGACAGTTGCTATCAACCATTATGGATTGAACTCACAACCGACAGTTGCTATTCCTAACGTACAACTACTAATTATTTCTTAGACTCCAATATAATGTATGTATAGTAATATAAATACTGTCACAAATTCAACTCAACTTTATAAAATGCATAAAAACGAAATCTTTATATATATATAAACATTGAAAATAGATTTTGAACATAACACATTTGCTAAACACATATATCCCCACTTACGTACTGCCTATACCAATAAGTTTATATATCAACTAACCTATATAACTTTATATAAATATAACTACAGATTATTATAGTTTAAGTAAGTAAAATATAACCGCCAATGACTTACATATATCGACAGGAAGAGGTACGGCCAAAGGTTGACTCATGCTCGGGAAATGAGGCGATGTCGGAATTGACTCACGTGGAAGAGCGAGGTGGAGCTTTGGAGTTGGGTGCGGGGTTGCTGCTCGGTCAGGGAGGAAAGGATGTAGTGGAGATAGAAGGAACATGGCATGGTGGTTTGCGGGTGGATGAGGAGGCTGTTGTCGCATGGTGGAGGTGAACAGTACGGCGAGGGGAGCACGGACCGCGTGGGGTTCGACGCTTGGATGCCGGCGATACTCAGTGGGTGCGATGGTGGCGGCATGAGGTCGGAGGCGGTTGGGAAAGAAGGCGAAGGGTGACAGATGCCTTGTTCGGCGGTAAAGAGGGTAGTGGGAAAAATGGAATGGTTGGGAGGCCATGTTGCATATATACAAGACGTATTGTATTCCTACAGGAACGAGGGTGGGAGAGCAATGGCTCTTGGAGAGGGAGTGAATAATTGTAAGCAACGAACGAACATAAGTTTTGAAACTAGTGGAATAAGGAAGTCACAAAGTAAATTGACGGGAATCGTGAAGGTCAGGTGATAATCTCAGAAAGTATTTATAACGAATGTCTATTGAAATTATACGTTAGACAATTGAATGGTTCCAGGAAACAAAGAGACTCGAATGAGTACCGATACGATCCGACATTTTACGGATTTTACCATCCGCCGGACAACAAAACACACAAACGAATATACTGCGGAGAACAGTACGACGAGACGATCAAAACGGTATACAGATATCAGTGGTACGATCATCCGATAAAAATCGATATCGGTACCAGAATGCTGCTATTTTCCAGAAAATAAGAACGACGGAGCAATAGATGTCCGAATTTGGAAAAATGATGAACTGATATTTTGCTCAGAAGATGGTTTAGAATTTTTCTATGTAAAAATAATTTGGTTTCGAAAACATTTTATTTTCAACGCTTGTTAACTGATTAAAATGAAGTAAATTTACGCGCGAAATAAACTTTCGTATTTTCGGACGAAAATTTACCATTTGCTATGTTTAACTAGACGTATTCCAAATATAAAATTTTTATTTCAAAATTTTATCGTTTAAATTTTCACAAAATTTCAACTAATTACGTTATTAAAACAGTTGAAATTTACGGGTCGTTACACTCTCCCCCACTCAAAACTTTTCGTCCCCGAAAAGGAACGAGGTAGGAGAATAGAAACAACCAAAAAGAAAAACAGATTTGAAATACAAAATAACAATTAATTTAAACCATGTAAATTCAAATCTAAATTAATTGATATTCAATAATTGATTTAATCCATTTGTTTTTACTAAAATCAATCCCAACTATTTCTAAATTCATTATCTTATTATCCAATTATCCTCAATTTACAATTTCTAAAACAATAAATTTGAATAGTCTTTTATTATAATCATATTTTCTTCAACAATTTAGATTCTTCTTTATTCCAAATTATTGTTAAATTTATTCTACTTAATATATCTAACCACATATATTTAACCTATATAAATTAATTTAAACCATAAAAGTTTCGATTTAAATTAATTTATATTTACTAATTGCTTTCAAATTCAAGGTATTTTCATATGTTGATCTACTTTCAATTTATTAATTCTTTCAAAACAAATTTATTATTCAATTATCTTAATATTCCATTTATCTCCATTAACATTTTATAATTAAAATTTAAGTGTATAACATTTATTATAACCACTTAAAATTTATTTATAAATTCAATTTATCTTATATATTATCCAATTACATATTCAACTTCTGAATGATTTAGATAAGTTGTATTAGAATGCAGTTGAACAATATAACAATAAAATTTACCAAATTCGATTATTCAAGTTTAAATATTTATTACAAATTTTGGTTTTATTTATAATTAAAATCATCCTTTAACAAAATTTAAGAATTAGATTTCCGATTAACTTTAAACAATTTAGAGGTATATATAATATATTTATATCAAATCAAATTAAATTTTAAAAATAAGATACCTATATATATATATATATAAATCAGATTATACTAAAGAAATTCAAATCAAAATATTTTTTTCAAAACAGAACCGTAGCAAAGCTACAGAATAGTTTCTCTACTTCGAAACTCGAAAATGAACGTCGATGATGCGGCCGCCATCACCGAAATTATTTTCCAGCGACAAAGAGAAGAGTACTGATTTCAACATTTTAAAATTCTTTGAAAACGATTTCTATTTGAAAATACTTTCAATAATATATACTTTAAAATTTTAAAAAAAACAAGTCCGAAATCACCGGAAACTAAATTCTCAAATTTCTGTATTTAATTCATTTCAAATTCCAAATCAATTTATAAACCATAATTATAAATTCATTTAAAACAATAAATGATAATCAAATATTATCATTTCAAACAAACAATTTAATTAACCTATTAAATTCCAGGAAATTTTACTTATATTTTCACAATATAATCAAACAAATTTATTTCATTTTCCAAATTTGAAAATAATATTGTGTCAGTTTGCTCTGTTCAAGTGTTTTGGAAATCCTATCGATAGCGTTAATCAGACGAATCGATCGGAAACCCAAATCAACATCAACAACTCAAACAACACAGCATATATTAAAACATTTTTAAAAATTAATTTTCAAATACACTTCTTTGCTCGACGATACAGGAATGAATTTTCAAAATAAGGATAGGGGTTCAAATTTGATGGACTTCAATCAAAGAGAAATTTGATTCGAAGATAGGTTTGAAACAGAAGATAAGATAATTCAATTACCACAATCGGGAGATGGGTAAGTTTATTTAATTCACGGGCAACCATAACCGGGTCGTCCGTAACTTCAAGAATAAGATCGATGCTGAATTCCGAGGTAAACCAACATCCAATCTCGAGAGATAGAATTCAGGTATAGAAGGTAATAAATAGCATCGTAAACCGAGGATACAGAAATCTCCAGTAAATCAATGCCTATTATAAAGGAGTTTAGCTCCTTTACGAATCATTCTAAAATTGGGGAGACCGTCGATCTATTATAGATAACATTCAGAATGGAGTTATGGGGTGCTCCAGAATTGAAAGAAGACGAATAGTGAGGGACACGAATGAATTTCGTAACCGAGGGGAACGTTCCAAAATTCAAAGAAATTGAGTCAAAGGAAGAGATTGAAACTCGAATGAGAGTGATTCTGTAAATACATTTACCCTATATGTTAAGTTTTGCCTAGAGCTACCAAAGCTCTGATACCAACTGTAACGACCCGATATTTTGGACCATTCGCGTCCATTATAAGTGTATAGGTAGACACTCATGCCGGAGTTGAATTGCTCAAAATACCGCGTTGTTAATTTAAATTTGGCAAAACTGAACATATACAGTAAATAGATATAATCACAGATCACAGACACAGAGTAATAAATGCAGCGGAAATAAAAGAGATAGTAGTTCATGAAGCTACTATATGAATATATAAAAATACATCAGAGTTTACAACAGAAGAGTAATACGATACATCAGATACAAATCAGAATACATCAATGGAATCATCGAATACTGAAAGCAGAATAGATGGCTGGATCTTCAAGCAAAGCTCCAACTCCAAAGGTGAGTCTCGAATACTGGTACACTCAGTCTGACCCGAGCGTAAAGCAAAAACACAAGACACTCGAGTCAGGATTAACATTCTTATATTAATAAATCCAACTCAAGTGAAATAGCAATTGAAATACAAGTAACTCAAAGGATGTTTGGAATAACCATCCTTTAAGGATCCGTTAAACTATCTACTAGGTAGTAATGTACGCTAAGTAGATAATGTCTATCAGTAATATAAAGATATCAAAGTAGGGTTAAGCAGGGCCCATACACCTCTTAACCTGTTTATTCCCAAAAGCATATACAAGACCGTAGTTTCCCCAAAACCGGAAGTCACCAGAGGGCAATCCATATACTAAAGGTACAAATCAAAATCGTAGTTGTCGCGAATAGGATAATCAGTATGACAAGGTACATGAGGCGATACCAACTAGGATACTAGTAGTTGCCTGATCCGGACTGATGTTGGGCATAGCAGCTACTACCCCAACACCGCGAAACAACACTCCCAAATCGAGGGGTGCACCCAAATCGAATCACAAAAGTAATAGATATGGTATCGAAGAAGTGTGTCCGCTAGAGATGGCGATCCTCAATGGCCCGGCGCGGCTCCTGTTTTAGTCATGTCAAGGGTCATCCAAAATCGTTCTCTTTCTTCAGTCAACGCGTTCATCAAAACCATCCACTTCGTTCTGGATCAACACTCCGCGTATAGTTATTAAAGTGGTTTCGGTTCAGATAGAGAGTATATCCATTACCGATCCCGGTCTCTTTAATAACTTTCGTAATTATTACACCGATTGGTCGTTTATATATTTCAAAAACCAAATCAATTTCAATTTCAATTTCAATTCATAAACCAGCATTTCATTTGTCTTTCAAACCATTTCCATAAATTTACATTTCAAAACTTCCAAATTACACTTTCAAAATCTTATAATTCAATTTCAATTTCTATTTAAAACAATTCAAATATTGACCCAAATTCGTATATCAGTTTCATTTCAAAATCATTTAAATTAATTTAATTTAACATTCAAATCAATTTACATTCATTTATCGATTCCATTCAATATTCGTTAAGTAAATTTGTTATTCAAAACAATTTCCATTAATTTCCAATTCATTAAATCCATTCCTAAGTTCAACTTCATTAAATCAAAACTTACAATTTTGAATTAAATTAAATTCATCAGATCAAATTCTTTAAATTTCAAGTCTTGCATTAATTTCAATAAATCACATTTTATTTCTTGATAAAGAAATTCAATTTTACTTATTTACTTACTTAAATTAATTCCCAAAACTTAATTAATAAAGAAACTCAATTTCAATTATTTACGAAGTAAAACCCACTTATTCAAAAGTTCAATTTTTCTTATTAAAGAATTTCAATTCAATTTAATCATTCAATAATTCAATCTCATTTAATTATTAAATAATTCAAAACTTAATCATTAAATAATTTCAAAGTTTAATAATTTCAAACTTAATTATTAAATCATTTCCACTTTAATAATTTCAAACTTAATTATAATTTCAAACTTGATTATAATTTCAACTTAATTATCAAATCATTTCTCAAATTTAACAATATTCTTTCATCAATTACATTTTTAATATTAAATATTCACATTTAAATTTCATTAAAATTCAATTTCCAACTTCGTTTCAAAACCATATTCTTTGTTCAAATAAAATCTTCGTTTATTTTCAAATCAAATTATTGACCAATCGGGTTTTTATTTAATTTTCTATCCTAAGTCAAAGTTCAATTTGGGTATTTATCATTTCAACCCGATTCCAATTCAATTCAAAACAAAGCATAGTAAAGGGAACTTGCAGTGTGATAACTGGGATGGTGTCAAAGTAAATAACCAAGCAATAACAATAATCAATATCAATCCAATAATCAATTCAAATAATCCCGAAATAACCGTATTAATTCGCATTGTTATTTGTACGAATTAATATAATTATTTCTAGAATCTACACTATCATTTCATGTAGATTAAAGATTATTACATTACGGTTTTCACTTGTCATTCGATTTCAATTTTCATACATCATCAATTTAACAACATACATTCAGTGGTTCAAAATGTAATTAAACAAATCCTACGTGTCAATAAATTCAACAGTTAAAGGGGTCATATTATACAAATGTCAGGTAATCAAATTTAACATTTTAATTATCCTATATCAAGTTCAATTTCATACTATTTATCAATTTAACATTAACAATTTAACGTCCAATATAAACATCAACAATCAATCAATTTCAGCCAAACTGTATTATCATCGCATAAATAATTAACAGATAATGGTGTCAGATGTCACAGGTGAACTGATACAGGTAATAGCATATATAACAGTGTCATTAACTAATAGCAGCATATTTCAATTGTCGTTTCAATTGAAATCAAATTTAATAAATAAAAGAACGTTAATCGTGAGTGAGTGCTCACCTTTCGAGGCTAGAGGAATTTGAAAATGAACAGAGCTACGGATCCAGTCGTGGATTTCAAAGTAAAGCTAGATTGGCCCGAGTTCAACGGATAAGCTGATAATACGAATAGACGAAAACAAATCAAAAACCGAATTGACGAAAGTAGATGGTATAAATGAACATATATATAACTATATATACTATATACATACCTTATACAACTTATAATTTAAAATGAACACATAATTTTCAAAATCCATATATACACACCTAACAATACAGATTCGATATTTTATTTAAACTTCAATACAACCTATATAAATATCTCGCATGTACACTTATACTTATATCATTTAAAATCAATATTTATTATTATAAAATCAAATATGTATGACAGAACCTTTTCAAAATAGGTGGTGTCTAACCCCTAAGCTAAACTAATAGATGACGGCTCGCCTATAACAACTCGAGAGGCCCAAACCTTATATATAACTATTCTCAACATATATACTCCTTATATATATTATATTATAAACAATATCTCAAACTGAGATACATAACAAAATGCAACTAAAATGTGTATGCCCAAACTCACTTTAAAAATTTATACAGCAAACTATACAAATTTTTTTTTTTTTTTTTTACACGGTAACCATTATGGATTGAACTCACAACCGACAGTTGCTATCAACCATTATGGATTGAACTCACAACCGACAGTTGCTATTCCTAACGTACAACTACTAATTATTTCTTAGACTCCAATATAATGTATGTATAGTAATATAAATACTGTCACAAATTCAACTCAACTTTATAAAATGCATAAAAACGAAATCTTTATATATATATAAACATTGAAAATAGATTTTGAACATAACACATTTGCTAAACACATATATCCCCACTTACGTACTGCCTATACCAATAAGTTTATATATCAACTAACCTATATAACTTTATATAAATATAACTACAGATTATTATAGTTTAAGTAAGTAAAATATAACCGCCAATGACTTACATATATCGACAGGAAGAGGTACGGCCAAAGGTTGACTCATGCTCGGGAAATGAGGCGATGTCGGAATTGACTCACGTGGAAGAGCGAGGTGGAGCTTTGGAGTTGGGTGCGGGGTTGCTGCTCGGTCAGGGAGGAAAGGATGTAGTGGAGATAGAAGGAACATGGCATGGTGGTTTGCGGGTGGATGAGGAGGCTGTTGTCGCATGGTGGAGGTGAACAGTACGGCGAGGGGAGCACGGACCGCGTGGGGTTCGACGCTTGGATGCCGGCGATACTCAGTGGGTGCGATGGTGGCGGCATGAGGTCGGAGGCGGTTGGGAAAGAAGGCGAAGGGTGACAGATGCCTTGTTCGGCGGTAAAGAGGGTAGTGGGAAAAATGGAATGGTTGGGAGGCCATGTTGCATATATACAAGACGTATTGTATTCCTACAGGAACGAGGGTGGGAGAGCAATGGCTCTTGGAGAGGGAGTGAATAATTGTGAGCAACGAACGAACATAAGTTTTGAAACTAGTGGAATAAGGAAGTCACAAAGTAAATTGACGGGAATCGTGAAGGTCAGGTGATAATCTCAGAAAGTATTTATAACGAATGTCTATTGAAATTATACGTTAGACAATTGAATGGTTCCGGGAAACAAAGAGACTCGAATGAGTACCGATACGATCCGACATTTTACGGATTTTACCATCCGCCGGACAACAAAACACACAAACGAATATACTGCGGAGAACAGTACGACGAGACGATCAAAACGGTATACAGATATCAGTGGTACGATCATCCGATAAAAATCGATATCGGTACCAGAATGCTGCTATTTTCCAGAAAATAAGAACGACGGAGCAATAGATGTCCGAATTTGGAAAAATGATGAACTGATATTTTGCTCAGAAGATGGTTTAGAATTTTTCTATGTAAAAATAATTTGGTTTCGAAAACATTTTATTTTCAACGCTTTTTAACTGATTAAAATGAAGTAAATTTACGCGCGAAATAAACTTTCGTATTTTCGGACGAAAATTTACCAGTTGCTATGTTTAACTAGACGTATTCCAAATATAAAATTTTTATTTCAAAATTTTATCGTTTAAATTTTCACAAAATTTCAACTAATTACGTTATTAAAACAGTTGAAATTTACGGGTCGTTACATAGGGTTTCTTACTATACCATGTCTCATATGGTGTTTTAGGCACATATTTAGAAGGTAACAAGTTCAACATATGCGCTGCGATTTCTAGCGTATCCTCAATAGGACAGAGATAACTTAGCCTTACTCATCATGGAAACCATATTTAATAGGGTTCGATTCCTTCGCTTCGTCACACTGTTGTGTTGCGGAATATAGGGTGGAGTAACCTGAGAGATAATCCCGTTATCTTTTAAATATTGTTGGAAATCCCGTCCAACATACGCGCCTCCTCGATCTGATCGAAGAATTTTAATCTTATGTCCCGTTTGATTTTCTACTACATTTTTGTACTCAACAAATTTCTCATGGACATCGAATTTGTTCTTCATAAGAAACATATATTATACTCTCGAGAAATCATTAGCGAAAGTAGCAAAGTAAGAACCATTACCTTTGGTAGCTATACACATTGACCAACATGCATCACTATGTACTAACCCTAAGAGTTCATCATCAACTTTTTCATTGCTCCCAATAAAGGGGTGCTTGGTCATTTTATCTTTGAGGCACGACACACATGTATCAAATGATTTAGAATCAATTGACGGTAGAAAATCTTCAGTTTTCAATTTGTGTAGTCGTTTCTCACCAATATAATCTAGCTTATAATGCCAAAGATAACTATCATTTCTATTGTTAGAAGCATTATTCATAGAAGATACATAATTAGTATTAATCACATAAATGACACTTTCAAGAATACCATCGCGGACTTTATTTCCATCCCAACTAATGTTCATAACATTATTTGCACAATGAAATATATATCTAGTCTTAGACAATCTTGAAATAGAAATAATCCCACAAATAAAGTCTTTTATAAAATAGCAATTATTTAATACTAATACTAATTCACTAGGAAAAACTAAATGATAGGCTCCTACTACCGTTGCATCTACCATAGATCCATCAGCAACTTGGAGCCTCATCTCTCCTTTTGCCACGCAATGCTAGTTCCTAAACCCATGTAACGAATTACATATATGAGTACTAGATCTAGTATCTAAAACCCATTAAATTTTATTGATTACAAAACAATTTTAAATAATAAATGTATCTGATAGTGCCACAGAACCATTCTGCTTCCTTTCCCTAACAATCTTCAAGTAGTCATGACGGGTTTTTTCTAGTGTCCTTTCTTGTGGCAGTGGTGACATTCACCCTTGTCACCGGCCTTCTTACTTCTTGTTTTCTTGCTGTTTGCACCAAAAATGGCACAAACACCCAAGTATCAGATGAAAGCACCAGTTCTAGTAGAAATAAAGGAAAAAGCAGGAAAGTAAAAGGAGAATAAGAATTTTATAGTGATTCGGCGTAATCTCTGGCCTACGTCCACTTCATCTTTGTTCTTAGTTATTTTCTCTTTGGATTACAACTAGTTATATCAGATCTGATTACAATCTAGTGGATCTCAGATTTACAATAGAGTTTCTAGAGTGTCTTTAAGGTAGGAGATAGGAGTGAAGAAGAAGTGGAGACCTAGATTTGGGGTAAAAGGAAAGATTAGGAAGAAGATCCCCTTTTGGTTGAAGCCAGGCTTGTATTTATAGGGAACAGAGGTACATGGTCAGAAGCTTGCTTGCACTGAGGTCCAAGAGGTAACTTGATGTTGCAAAAGTGAACCTGGGGGCCCACGAGCCAAAAGAATAACTCGTACTGAGTCATTTGACTCGGCACCGACCTATTTTCATTAGTGAGAAAGCCAACTCCTTCATTTACTTGTTTTTCTATCTCCTTCTTGAGTTGTTCCAGTATCTTTTCCATCAACTTGTAGTTAATTCTAACGATCTTTCTGATAACTGCTTTCTTTGCTTTCTTCTCATCAATCCTTGAAATTGCTCATCCAAACTCTAGGAGAACCACTTAACCACAAGTTGTTGGAGTAGTTTAAGAGGTGTATGGTGTTTAAGAGACAAAGGGTGGGGAGGAAATAAGTCGGTGCTAGTGTCGACCTAAACAACTCGGCACCGAGTTGCGTCCTTAGCCAAATTTCCACTCAAACTTATTGAGTTCAACTTTCTAGTCCTTCTTAGTGTGTTTCCAAGTCCGTGAATCATTTCATCCTTATTTTAATCTAAGTCCAGTTAAAATACGATTGGCTAAGAAGTGGGTTAATGCTTGCCCTCCAAAGTACACCTTTCGAATGTATGGTGTGATTTGCTCAAGAACAAGTTATGATAATCAGTCCTTGATAGTTGATCTCTCCGGCCATCCATTGATCTCAATCTTGGTGAATCGTCTAATTCCTCCAAATTCTTTTGCAAATCAAAGGTCTTTCCAAACCCATTATAGCCAAGGACTCCAGCCCTTGCTTAAGTGTTATTCGTACATCATAATCATTCCGATTTAATTTGAACTTTATTATGTCGCATATCAAAATCTTTCCGTGTTCATCTGGGATTTATCTTTCTTTCTCTGATTGCATGGCATTCAAATCCTTTTATCAAATCTGCATCCGCTCCAGGGCTTGGTCTCTTCAGACTGTTCATATTCCAATCTAGGGTCTGATCTATTCAGATCGTTTATCGCCCAATCAAGGGTTTCGATCTCTCCGGATCCTTGCTGAGCCCAATCCGCTTGCTCTCCGGCGAGGGGACCCAACGACCAAGCAAGCCCATCCGCCCACTCTCCGGTGAGGGGACTTACATTTCGTATAAGTCTATCCACTCATTCTCTGACGAGAGAACTTGCACCCTGCACTCCGGTCCCGACTCTTCGACCGCGACTTAATGCGATCAATATCGTACAATTCCATCCACCTACTTCTGGCAAGGGAACTTGCACCCTACACTCCGGTCCTAAATCTCCAATCGGGACTTAACGCAATCAATATCATATAAGTCTATCCACCTACTTTCGGCAAGGGAACTTGCACCTTGCACTCCGGTCCCGACTCTCTGACCGGAACTTAACGCGATCAATATTCGTCATCACATTCAAGTGTATTTTTCAAAAATGAAGTATTCAAATCAAGGCAAACAAGTAGAAATCCTAATTATTAATCCCATACATCCAACTCAGAGCGTGCCTAGAGACCGATATAGGCCTCGTACACCTGTAAGCGGTCCGAGGTTATTATCATCCTAACTGGGCATCTCAAACATATGACTCAAAGCGTTCCTAAAGACCAATCTAGGCCTCGTACACATGTAAGCAGTCTAAGGTTATTATTATCTTAATTATTCGAAGTAAAAAGAAAAGCACGAGAAGCGATCCTACCTCCTGTCCATCCCGATCATGGGATTTCGAATCTTGGCCCCAGTCCCCGGTTTTCCTTGATGCGTTCACTATAGATGGTGGCTGCTCCAGCTGTACCATCGCGGTTCGGTTCCTCATGTACTATTGCAGCTGGTTTCTCCGAACCAGTTCTTCTACTAGATTATGAAGGATTCAGCACTTGTTCGTTCCATATACATCCAACTCATGGAAGATGCAAACTTTCCAGATCTTCTCTCCCAATCAATGGATTTCCTCCTAGCTGGTTTTCGGTAGGGATCTGCCCTATAGTATCTAGGTATATCCTCTCCGGGGTTTCTGTTAAGTCAGTGTAAGAAGATAACTTTGACTCTCTCCTTTATGATTTCGGTTCCCCGAAGTTGTTATTAGTTTTTCATTTCCCTTTATCTTTTCCATAGCCTACTATGGGTAGTCCTCCTCCATCTACAGCATTAACATCAGAATTATCAACATCACTATCCCCTTGACGCAGATATCTCTCAGCTTCATGGTAAAACTTCGCAAGATCCATCGGTGGATCATTCTCGAATGCAACTTTGAAGTCGATCTTGCTTGCGACTCCAAACACTGCCACTATTAAGATTATTGATGGATCCGGCTTATCGACTGCGGAAGATGCCACGTTAAACCTCGTTAAATAGCTTCTTAATGTCTCTTTGGGTTTTTTCTTTATGCTTGATAGCGTCATTACATTCTTTGATCAGAAGATGTGAACTTTGAATTGTCTTATGAACTTATTCACTAGGTCGGTCTATGTGCTTATAGACCCATTCTCCAGCTGTCTGAACTACATCGCTGCCAAATCTGTCAAATATAATGGGAACCACCACCCCATCACCTCCTCAAAGCACCCAACACTTCCTTGTGTTGGATGTATCTCATTAAATGAACCGTTGGATCATATTTCCCATCGTACGTTTCCAGTGTCGAAAGCTTGAAATCGAGAGGATTCCTTGCATTTTGGATGTTAGCGGTAAATGGATTCCTGTTTATGTCCTCCAAACTCTGGTTTGGGGTCCATCTCTCACTATCCTACAGATAATTTCAGCCACCCGGCTGTTGTGCTCTAATGGAAGTCTTAGACCACTAGTAACATTCTGCCTCCTGCTCCTATGTGTAGGAAATGCGGAATACGGATCTTAAGGCTGGATTAACACCGAAGGGGGGTGAATAATGTTTAATGGATTTTATGGAATTTTTGAAATCTTTTCAAATTAAACACATATAGATGCAATTTAACAAACACAGAGACAATCACAGAACCAGATATAGATGCAAATAGTAAATAAAAGCAGTAAAGGAAAGAACACACTAGAATTTTATACTGGTTCGCAGTTACCCTACATCCAGTCCCACACAATTTCTTATGCAGATTTCTTTTCAAATATAATGTCGATATTACAACCTCGATTTCAAGGCCATGAGATACAGCCTCCTGTCTTTGAGTCCAAGGGAAACTCTCTTGATTTAACCAAGTTATAAGATCACCTAATTGATTTATGAGCTATAATCACACCCAATTGATTTACAGGCCACAATCATACCATTTGCAATCACACTTTGATAAAGAGAGACTCGATACACTTCTTTGATTACAAATAATCCTACAACTCTAAATAGCACTGAGATCTTTGAGAGAGAGAGTGGCAGAGAATCAAAGTAGAGACGATCGAGTTTGATTCACTTAGAATTTCGGTAGAGTTTTGTTAAAGCATTTGAAATATAAGATAATATTTGAGTGGAGAAGAAGGAGTGAAGAAATGAAGAAAAAATAACTTAAAATTCGTTGAAAACAACTGGTATTTATAGGAGAAAAACGATCATGTCCATTCGTAAAAGGTTATGACGAATAGACAATTCTTTTGCAAATTTGAAATTTGAATTTTACGGCTACCATGTCGACATCGGGGGATGAGGGATGTCGACATGCCTATGTTATTTTTGAAAATAGATTTTGCTTTAAAATGATTTCTATTTTAAAACTTGTCAAAACAATTTCTAAACTTTGTAAACCATTTTGAATATAGTTTAAACTTATAAAAGAGTTTTAGAAAGTAATCTTAAAATATATAATCTATAATATAAAAGTAATATTAAAAACTAAGTATAGATATACTAAAGCTAAAATATTAAAATCATGAGATAGTTTAAAAAACAAGAGATGATTTTGAAATTAATATGATTAAAAATAGTTTTTGAATTAAGGCTAAAATATTTAAATTGATAGAGATGACTTTAAAAAGATAGTTTTAAAAAAATAAATCATTTTGAAAATTTCGTGGATTCCATTCCACTAGAGAAGGTCGTGGGTTCCATCCCACTAAAGAGGTCGTGGGTTTCATCCCACTATTAAAGCGAGAAGGTGGATTCCATTCCACAATTAAAATCCGAATAAAGATTTTAGTGCTATTATGAAGTTTTAACATAAATCTAGATTCTATTACTTATCTTGATATCTTGAACTCTTGATACTCATGAGTCTTCAGTCTTGATTTCTTCAATCTTGAATTCGTCAGTCTTGAATCTCTATACTCAGTCTTGAATCTTTATACTGTACAGTCTTCATTCTCGGTACCTGCATATATATACATATATATATATATCTTGCATATACATATATATCTAGACAAGAATATTAGTATTTATATTTTATAACAAGTCCTAAGGTTGTTGTCATCAAAACCATCATCTCAGGAACTAACAATCTCCCCCTTTTTGATGATGACAACCTATGTTTATAAAATATACTCCACCAAACACCAATTCTACTTTGACTCCTCCTCATTCCAATAACTCCCCCTTAATCTACTAACTCCCTCTTAATCTAAGCCTAACTAACCTATTTTATAATTCTCCCCCTTTGTCATCAACAAAAACTAATCCTAAACTACATAACTCCTCTTAAATCTTATACTATAGCACTGTATAGGATAGTAACACTGTATACTAGAATATAAATGAGATAGATAATAATATGAATAAAATATAATAAGGTAAATGTGAGAGATATGAGAATTTCAAACATAATCAATCAATATATACATCATGTTCTTATCAAACCACACCATGTTCAATTATATATTACACACCATATTCAAATCAATCCAAACCAAACCAAACCAAATCAAATCAAACCAAACAATTCAAACCAAATCAAAGTAAATCAAACCACATATAACAAATCAAACATTTCTTGGAACTTGAACCCATCCTTCTTCACCGAAGATAGGATTTGACTTTATAGCATCCCATTCTTTATTATCTTTGTTCAGAGTTCCTTCTGGATTTGCTTCAAGTTCTTCTTTGTTGGGGGCTGAGATCATCCATCGAATGGCATCGAAATGCCTTTCTAGTTCTTTTATCATCTGCATTTGGCTTAATTCTAAGTGACGTTGATTGCGAAGGATAAAAGCAAGTATGTTCTTGAAGGAATTTAGAGTTTCTTTAATATTCTCACTTAGATTATGAATAGGAGAGGCCATTTTTGATAAAATATGAAGAAATTCAATAGAAAATAAAGAGAATTGAAAGTATGCATTTTTCTGGAAGAAACGAGTATTTAATGAGTTAGAAATTCGTTTGAAATGAAAAGACACAAGGTAGTTATGTCAATTTCTATTTCAAAACAAAACCATTTTTTGGCCGTTACATGTCGACATGGGGGTTAGGGGGATGTCGACATGCCCTTGTTTATTTTAGCAATTTCCTTTGTTTCTTTATATTATTACAAGTCTATATAAATAAACTTATATAATATAATAACAAGCATTCTAGAGATATTTTAGAGCTAATAAGCAGAAATAAAAGATTTTCATTGATAAATTTAGTTAACATTACATAAACGATACATAACATTAACTAAAGAGAGATACAAACTAATACAACATGAAATGAAACTAGTATTAGTTAGAGGATGATGAAGATGATGATAATCCAAGCTTGCGACTCACTTTCCCAAAGAACTTGTTCATTTTGGTGGAAATCTTGTCCAACTTTTTACTAACGGGTCTTTTGAGAATCCGTTGGTTTTCCATGATAATCTTTTGATTCTTGAGAAGCATTTTGTTGGATGGATTGTTAGGAGTGATAGGGTATTCGATGCTTTCCAATGAAGTCTCTTCCTCCTCCTCTCCTTCTTTTTCAATTTCGATCTCCTCCCCTTCTTCCTCCTCCTCCTCTTCTTCTTCCATCTCTTCATGAGCCAATCTCTCATCCTTTTTGGAAAGTGTTTCATATGGTTGAAACACAAATGGAATTTTCATGAGAGAGATGTTAGCATGGTTAAACACTTTTCTAGAAACGAACTCCTCCTTCTTATAAACAACACCAAATTAGTTAAAAATCCGAGTGAGATAAATCCCATGATATAAAGTGTTTTCACCTAAAGTAAAAAAATTGGGACGAAGTTCATCCAAAATCACTTGCGCCCAATTAATGTCATAGTGCCCAAAAATAGCAAAAAGAGCCTCACAAACTTTTAAAGTAGGGTGATTGAAATTTCCTGATCTTGGAGTTATGGTATGTTGCAAAAGAAGGTTTACAATTCTAGCTATAGGACAGAAATTTCGGTTTATAAACTCAAAGTTATCATCTCCTTCAAAAATGTGATGAAATGTCTCACGATCATGTTCATCAATTTGAAAATCCGAAAGATCCATTCCTGTATACTTACAACCAAGATTGTTACTCAAAATCTCACTATTTAAAACAATATGCGTTCCTTTAACGCTACTCCACAATTCCCCTTCATTTCCTTTATAAAAACCATGATTCAAATTTGCATAAAACATTTTGACAAGATTCGGATAACAAACAAAATCATTTTGAGAATCATCAATTAAGCTAAGAATTTGATTCTCTTGAAAAAGAACATTGATTTCATAGGAAGAAAAATCATTAAAGATAGCAAATTTTCCCGTATGGACCATTCCAAAGTTTACATAGCTTATGTAAGCCTTGATAGCTTCCAGATCATTGTAGAGGAACTCTTTGGTGGCCTTGGATAGTCTAATGGTGGATGGAGTGCTTGAGGAAGCCATTTTTGAAGAAAGTATAGAGCTTGAAAGTTTGAAAGAGAGTTTGAATTTGAAATGAAAGTGAAAAGATAGGATAAAGTTAAGAAGATAAATAGATATCTAAGAGCCATGTTCTCTGATCAAGAGACACGTTTTCAGAGCTTTGGAGTTGGTGAAAAGGTGGAGGGAAATTCAAAGTTTTGAATTCAAATTTGAATTTCAAATTTCTGAAGGGATGTTGACATAGGGGTAGGGTCATGTCGACATGGGTCCCTTAAATCATGTGACTTATTTTTCTTATTTTATTTAATATATATATATATATATATCCTATAATCTAATTTATATTTTATCTGAAATAATATTAAATATAATAACACTTTAATATTAATATTAAAATATTAAAATAATATTATTTTGAAAATAAAAAGTTTAAATTCAAACAACAAGCAATTTCAAAACATGCAAACAATCAAACATTCAAACAAGCAATTTTAATCAATATAATTTAAATGCGTACCTATTTTTAGATCCATATTTCCGAGATCATCAGAATCGTGAATAGCTGTAAAGCACATGTTTGAATTTTTCGTCTCTTGATCTTCATCACTAGAGGATGAGTCTGAATCGTCCAGTGTAGCAGTATATGCTCTCTTTCTTTTCTTTGACGAATCATTACTTGGAGAAAATTTCTGTTTATACGGATGCGGACAATCTCTTTTTAAGTGGCCCGGCTCATCACAATTGTAGCATCTGCCGTTGTTTTGAGTTTCATTATTGTTTCCAGAATTCTTGTGATCATTTCTCTTGTAATTGTTCATCTTTCTATATTTCAGAAACTTTCTAAAATTCCTTGTCATCATGGCTATTTCTTCATCGTTGTCACTGTTTGAGTCTGAACCATCTGTTATTGCATTGAACGCTATCGACTTCTTTTCTGAGGCCTTGCTTTCTCTTCTCCCTTGCATTTTTACTTCAAACGACATCAAATTCCCAATGAATTCTTCAATTTTCAAAGTACTAATATCATTAGCCTCTTCAACTACAAGAGTCTTCTGATCCCATTCCGGAGTGAGTGAATTCAAAATTTTCTTACTTGATCTTCTTCGGAAAAGTTCTTTCCTAATGCAATTAGCGAGTGCACAATGTCTTGAAACCTACTGTACATGTCTGAAATGGACTCATTTGGATTCATCTTGAATAACTGAAACTGATTGGTCAAGATAGATATTTTAGTCTATTTAACTTTGCTTGTTCCTTCATGAGTAACTTGCAAAGTTTTCCAGATCTCATATGCAGACTTATAGACAGACACTCTATTAAACTCATTTCTATCAAGTGAACAAAATAGAATATTCATGGCTTTGGAATTGTTTTGTGCAATAGTCTTTTCCTAAGCAGTCCACTGTGAAAAATCAGTTGTGGGTTCAATGTACTCAGTTTGTGTGATATTCCAATTGTCTAATCCTATTGATTGTAAATAGATTTTCATCCTACATGCCCAATATGCATAGTTACTGCCATTAAAAAGTGGTGGTCTGGTAGTGGACTGACCTTCTACAAATGAACTAGTGATAGTGTTGACATTACCAGTGTTGGGAGCCATTTGAAAACTTTTCAAAAATCGGATTATGAAAACTTTGAAAACCAATGCTCTGATACCAAATGTAGGAAATGCGGATTACGGATCTTAAGGCTGGATTAACACTAGAGGGGGATGAATAGTGTTTAATGGGTTTTATGGAATTTTTGAAATCTTTTCAAATTAAACACATACAGATGCAATTTCACAAACACGGAGACAATCGCAGAACTGGACATGGATGCAAATAGTAAATAAAAGCAGTAAAGGAAAGAATACACCAGAATTTTATACTAGTTTGGAGTTACCCTACATCCAGTCCCACATAATTTCTTGTGCAGATTTCTTTTCAAATATAATGTTGATATTACAACCTCGATTTCAAGGCCACGAGGTACACCCTCCTGTCTCTGAGTCCAGGGTAAACTCTCTTGATTTAACCAGGCTATAAGATCACCTAATTGATTTACGGGTTACAATCACACTCAATTGATTTACAGGCCACAATCACACTTTGATAGAGAGAGACTCAATACACTTCTTTGATTACAAATGATCCTATAACTCTGAATAGCATTGAGATCTTTGAGAGAGAGTGGCAGAGAATCAAACTAGAGATGATCGAGTTTGATTCACTTAAAATTTCGATAGAGTTTTGTTAAAGCATTTGAAATATAAGAGAATATTTGAGTGGAGAAGAAGGAGTGAAGAAATGAAGAAAAACTAACTTAAAATTCGTTGAAAACAACAGGTATTTATAGGAGAACAATGGTCATGTTCATTCGCGAAAGCTTATGACGAATAGACACTTCTTTTGAAAATTTGAAATTTGAATTCTACGACTACCATGTCGACATCGGGGGATGAGGGATGTCGACATGCCTATGTTATTTTTGAAAATAGATTTTGCTTTAAAATGATTTCTATTTTAAAACTTTTCAAAACAATTTCTAAACTTTGTAAACCATTTTGAATATAGTTTAAACTTAAAAAAGAGTTTTAAAAAGTAATCTTAAAATATATAATCTATAATATAAAAGTAATATTAAAAACTAAGTATAGATATATTAAAGCTAAAATATTAAAATCAAGAGATAGTTTAAAAAACAAGAGATGATTTTGAAATTAATATGATTAAAAATAGTTTTTGAATTAAGGCTAAAATATTTAAATTGAAAAAGATGACTTTAAAAAGATAGTTTTGAAAAAATAAATCATTTTGAAAATTTCGTGGATTCCATTCCACTAGAGAAGGTCGTGGGTTACATCCCACTAAAGAGGTCGTGGGTTCCATCCCACTATTAAATCGACAAGGTGGATTCCATTCCACAATTAAAATCTGAATAAAGATTTTAGTGCTATTATGAAGTTTTAACATAAATCTAGAATCTATTACTTATCTTGATATCTTGAACTCTTGAACTCTTGATGCTCATGAGTCTTCAGTCTTGATTTCTTCAGTCTTGAATTCGTCAGTCTTGAATCTCTATACTCAGTCTTGAATCTTTATATTGTACAGTCTTCATTCTCAGTACCTACACATATATATCCTGCATATACATATATATCTAGACAAGAATATTAGTATATATATTTTATAACAAGTCCTAAGGTTGTTGGCATCAAAACCATCATCTCAGGAACTGACACTATGGGGGAACTTCGGCATATATTCTGGCACACACTCTTGTGGTTGCACGTCTACGTTTTGATCCCCACCTCTAGTTTCATTCTGTTATCCATTCCTATGGGGAAGCTCTAGCACATATTCCTCTGGTTTTTGAGCATTTTTTTCGGTCTTGCGTTTCTGGCTCCAGCATCGTCCATTCTCGGCATCCTAGATTGCCCTAAGTCCAATCTAACATTACCTCCAAGAAAAATCCTCCTGATACCAAGAGGATTCTGGTTGGTACCGAGTGGTCTTGGTCATGGGGCCATCGTTCCAGTTTGATCCACTCCAACTCCAGATGCTCATGCATTAGTTTCCCGTCCTTAGTTCTAAATTCCAGCAACTCCAGCGATTCCTTGTTGTCCCATCCTTTAGAGAAATCCTTCAAGCATTTCCTGTTATCTAGCTGTCATTCCATCCTACATCTCCTTCTTCATACTTTCCATCTCTTCTCTAGTCACGTAGATGGATTGTTGAGAATTTGAGGACACCTCCTTGCTACCTCCCGGCTTTGGTTGACTCCCTCCAATCTTACATCTAATGTTAGGCCTCTTCATCTTCTTCAAATCTCATATTCAAGCTTCAAGTCTTCAGATCTAGTTCTTACTCGGTGAAAAAACCAAAATATTTGCACCAAAAATGGCACAAATACACAAGTATGAGATGAAAGCACCAGTTCTAGTAAAAATAAACAAAAATGCAGGAAAGTAAAAGGAGATACAAGAATTTTATAGTGGTTCGGCATAATATCTGGCTTACGTCCACTTCAATCTTTGTTATTGATTGTTTTCTCTCTGGATTACAACTAGTTATATCAGATCTGACCACAATCTAGCATATCTCAGATTTACAATGGCTAGAGTGTCTTTGAGGTAGGAGATAGGAGTGAAGAAGAAGCAGAGTCCCAGATCTAGAGTGAAGGGAAAAGGTCAGGAAGAAGGTCCCCTTTTGGTTATAGCTAGGTTTGTATCTATAGGGAAACAGAGGTACAAGGTCAGAAGCCTGCTTGCACTGAGGTCCAGGAGGTAGCTCGATGTTGCACAAGAGAACCTAAGGGCCTACGGGCTAAAAGAATAACTCGATATCGAGTCATTTGACTCAGCATCGACCTATTTTCATTAGTGAAAAAGCTAACTCCTTCATTTGCTTGCTTTTCTATCTCCTTCTTGAGTTGTTCTAAACTCTTTTCCATTAACTTGTAGTTAATTCTAGCGATCTTTCTGATTACTACTTTCTTCTCATCGATCCTTGGAATTTCTCATCCAAAATCTGGGAAAACCACTTGACCATGAGTTTTTGGAGTTGTATAAGAGGTGTATGGTGTTTAGAAGCCAAAAAGTGAAGAGGAAATAGGTTAGTGATGAGTGAAGAGGAAACAGGTCGGTGCTGAGTGAAGAGGAAATAGGTCTGTGCTGACCAAAACAACTCGACACCGAGTTATGTCCTTAGCCAAATTTTCGCTCAAACCAGTTGAGTTCAACTTTCTAGTCCTTCTTAGTGTGTTTCGAAGTCTGTGAATCATTACGTCCTTGTTTTGATCTTCTAAGTCCAATTGAAATCTGCTTGGTTAAGAAGTGGGTTAACACTTACCTTTTCTTTTCTGCTTCTTCGAATTCTTCGAAAATGATGCATAACCCTTAACAACAAGTACAACCCTGTGATCCTTAGATTGTAACTCGGTCGACCTCAACATATTTAATAGCTCCATGAGATTCACATTCAATTGGTTCATATTATAGTTTAGTATGAATGGTTCATACCGAAGAGTAAGTGAATCAAGGATCAAATTTACTTGCAATTTGTTGCTTATATGTACATCCAACTGCTAAAGCCTATCAATATGGCCCTTCATCATCACCATGTAATCGTCCACTTACTGTCCTTTGATCATTTTGGTATTGAACAGTTTCTTCTTCTGGAACGCGACTGTTCACCAAACATTGTCTTAAGACTATGAAATATCTCATGGACAGACATATTTTCGTATTGCCTCTGCAATGGTTTGTTTAATGTAAGCAACATGAAAACTTGGGTGCTCTCTAGGTTTGACACTCGTTTTTCATAAGAAAGTTGTAGTTTGGGGTTTGCGTCATCGACGACTTGTTATTTAGGTTTGCATGTATTAACATTCCAAAGGCGCTCATAAGTCAATGCTATTTTAATTGCTCTTAACCAGTCGGTATAGTTAGGTCCGGTAAGTTTGTCATTTTTAGAAAACATTTTTGGAGTTGTCATTTTCAGCAAGTTTAAGTAGTGGATCCTTAGGACAAATTATAGTAGATGTTCTTATAATATTAGTAAGGTTAAACTTTATGTTTCATTTTACTAATAAGCTCTCACTAGTCTTTTATATTTCGCCAAACCCTAAGTTAAAACATAGAAGTCTTTCAAATTCACTAATAGGTGTTAGAACTCGTCCGCCTTGAAATTCTGACCTTGGGTTTGCTCAACAAATCATAACTACACAGATGATGGATAACTCCTTATCCGTTGTATCGTATACAATCCTAACCCTTAGCGCATGTCCTAATTTCACTTCGACCTTGAGTTTGCTCAACAAATCGAAATGAAATTATTCACTCGTCCCTACCATATCATGACGGCCTAAGTATAATATATGTACCTTGAGGTTTCTCAACAAATACATATAGTTATATTACCTCGCTTATTCAATATATTAATAATACTACACATAACATCCCTAGCTTGAGTTTGCTCAACAACTAAGGAGTATGGAAGTAAATTATATATATATATATGGTAGAGGAAAACATTATATTGAAGACTCATAATCTTCAATATATATAATATTGAGTGATATCGACTTATGGAATAATCAATTCTTATGAATTACTCTCGTGATTCAAGTTTTAGACAAATCAGAAATCACGATATACGTGCATTTACATATGTATTATTCCCTAAGTCTATTTGAGTTTCTTTAATTGTTCACCTGTAGTATACATCCGTATTATATAAGTTTTATTATTATATAACTTTTATATTTTATATTACTTATATAGTAGTCTTATGTATAACATTATATTAATTAAATCTTAATTAATTAATTTTAATTAATTAACATTTAATTAATTACATATTGATATAACATTTATATTCATTAATTATTATATACTATAACTTTTATAGTATAACACATGTATCATATACATGTGTATATTATTTAATTAATTAACCTTTTAATTAATTTATTTAATTAAACTATCTTAATTAAGTTATGTTAATTTCAAATTTTAATTCATATACAAACATGTATACTTATGTTATTTTAAACAATTTAAAATAACATAACATATATCATAATATATAATACATGTATTCATTTATTAATTAACTTATTTAATTAATATATTTTATTAATATTATTAATAAAAAATTAAATTTTTTGAAATTAATTTGAATTATTTTCAAACAATTTTGAAAACTTTATTATAGTATAACTTTTATAATATATTTATATCTTATTTTAAATTTAATTTTTAAATTTAAAATCATTTAATTTTAATTTTCAAATAATTTTGAAAATTAGCCCAAGGCCCAATTTAAATTGCTTTTTCTATTCGGGGCAACCTTTGGGCTCACAAATCTGTTCAGGCCAAGCTGGTAGCTAAGTAGGGCAGAGTACTTGATTATCCAAACCCAATTCGACACTACCTTTCTGCACACCATAATATTTGGGCTGCAAGCTTGATTAGTAATCCTAACATGACTAATTTAGACTAGATAGGCTATTGAGCTCTGATACCATTATTGGAACTAGGCCAGCCAACAACGGAAGTTTGGGATAATTTCAAAAAAAATCCCTTATTGGATCTATATTTTCTCTATGAAGTCTAATTCATTTAGAATATTTCTAACAATATTTAAATAAAAATCTTTTATTTTATTTAAATTTATAAATTATATAATTTTATTTAGTTTATATATTAATATATGTATGTATGTATCATATACACATATATGTGTGTGCATGTGTAACATGTTAATCCGTGCAAGGTATAATATACCCATGTATAAATATTGGGATTTACATCGCAGTGGATACGTTAGCTCATATGATATGTAAATGTGTTTTCCACTTGTCCAAATATATGTATGTATATAAACTATTACTTATATATAAATATTATTATATATATGTGTGTGCGTGCGTGTAAAATCTTATAAATAAAATATTAATATATATATATATATATGTGTGTGTGTGTGTGTGTGCGTGCGTGCGTGCGTGCATAATATTATAATATATCTATTTGTAGATAAGTTATTTAAATATAAAAATAAAAATAAATAATAATTTTTTTAATTAAAAACTAAGAAAAATATATGTACTATATATTTATAATTATAAAATAATATTTTATATTTATTTTAATATATATATATAAGTATATTTGTAATATATAAATATATATTATTTAATAAAATAGAAAAATATATTTTAAAAAAATTTTGAATTCCAGATCTTGTGTATAGCATAAAAAATATTGTGACGACCGCCCATGACCCCTGCACCGAATCTAAAGATAGAGCGCTGTAAAGTGTGCCAAGCGACCATGGACGATTATCAAGGTAAGATTTAAAACAACCAAATCTATCGTATTACTCACAGCGCATGGACAAAATACAATAGAACATATGTATAGTGAAGCTTTACAGAACAAAATGACATCATATAAAATTCCATAATAGTTGAATACAAGCATCCACATAGTCAATACATCAAGCCTCACTACATATCTCTCAGAGAATACAAAACAGCGGAATATCCAGTACATATAATAAGAAGATAATATGCAACCCTCCAGCTCGTCTTCGATATCAGCATCGTGAGAGGAGAACAGCACCTGTCACCTGCTACCTAGTCTGCCCGTCCCAAAATGGACGAACAGCCCAAGGCAATAAGAATTAAAAACATAAAGCCTTGAGTCAGACAACAGTCTTAGTGAGCAGTAAATTAACTAACAACATACCAAAAGAGCATAAAGGAAAGGAATAGGAATACAACCCTCCCACTCCAACCTCATTCTACAGTGATAGCCCCCAGACACACACTAAGCAGAAGCAACCATAGCAGAGCATACAATTTAAAGTAAAGCTACTATCACTCGAGTCAAGGGCGATGTTTTCTAAGTACCAAGGCCTAAATCAGATAAGCACCCAGAAAATACCGCTCTTGAGTCCGAATGACGATACAACCAAACATCCATGACTCTGGCTATCACTGTTATCATTGCTTCGATATCACCGTTAATTGAATGACCGGCACATTCTTTCAGCCGTCCGTCAAGGGCTAATGGAAACCCCGGTTCTAGACATAACTCCCGCACGTCGTCGCAGCCCGTGCCTAGGACTATCGAATCTGCCCAGAGTACTCGACCATCAACAGTTGGCCGTTGGGACTATCGAATCTGCCCAAACGTACTCTTGCTTAGAGCATGCTAGAACCTTCAACAACGATGCTACCCAAGCCTCCTAGTCATCCTCCTCGACGACTATTCTCATATCCATTCATTATCTTCAACTCGAATCATATCACCGAGTTATCAACATGCTTGGAATTATCCCGTCTGGATTAGACCAAGTCTTCATCACATGATTGCCTCGCTTCATTACATCCTCGCAAAGCCTCATCTCATCATCACATCATCAAATCTATGCATAAGAGCTTCATCATCCCGCTACATATGCCACGAGCAGCTTTCCCAATTCAAGAGCTTTTCCCTTAGCTTTTGAATCGTCTTCGGCCTAAATCTAATCATCAATCATCTAGTTCATAACAATCAATCAAATCAAACATCAATCCAAAAAAATCAAGCATTCAAATATGATCTAAGTAGACAATTATAACAAAAATGGCATTTTCGTAATTAAAGAGTTGAAAGTCCAATAAGCATGAAAACATGGATTATATCTCTACAAACTTGATGAATGAACTTGCATAGGTTAACATATGATAAAATGGATGCAACATCATCATGAACAATGGATCTACATGGATCTACACATAGGATGAAGAAAATGCATGGAAATCACTATTTTAACACCAAATCGGGCCAACAATCCGATATACTCCTTTGGATCCGTGTGAGAGATAATCACCACTCACCAAATCACCTAAACAAACCCAAATCAATATACTTCAGATCTGGACAGCAAAGGATCAAGCTTGATCTATCACAAATCCGCTTCAAATGAAGAAATCTCTCTTGAAAAGATGAAGATCTTCAATCTAAGCTCTTGAATCTTCAATCTTGATCTTCGATTTGGATGGATGGAAGCACTAGATTAGAGTGGAGAAAAGAAGTGAAGAAGTGTAGAAGTCGAGCTCTCAAAATGGCAGCACTTCGTCGCTTCAAAAATCCGGATCCCAAAAAGTGAGGACAACCCCTCCTATTTATAGCTGAAATCTGTCCTTAAGTCGAAATCTGGCTATCTCCCTAAGTCGCTTCCGACCTAAGCCTCTCCGACCTAAGCCTCTCCGACCTAACAGATGTACGACTTAACTCCTTTGCGACCTAACACTTAGGAAACCCAGCGACCTAACAACCTAACGACCTAACTACCTAAGACTCAGTTGGGTTGCGACCTAACACAAGTCGACCTAAAACAACACGCGACCTAACACTTGAACTATCCTAGCGACCTAACAACTTAGCAACCTACGCGACCTAACACAACATACGACCTAACAGTGTTACGACCTAACACATAGCCTAACTCCTAAGGTCGCCAACTTGTTAACTCCTTAGGTCGCCAACTTGTTAACTCCTTAGGTCGCCAACTTGTTAACTCCTTAGGTCGCCAACACGAAACCACTAGGTCGCTAACTCAGAACCACTAGGTCGCTAACTCAGAACCACTAGGTCGCTAACTCGGCAACACTAGGTCGCTAACTCGGCAACTACTAGGTCGCTAACTCGGCAACTACTAGGTCGCTAACTTTCCCAGCCGACCCAACACTTAACAAAACTTAGGTCGCTCACAACATTTTCTTAAGTCGCAGACCTTCTCTAAGTTGCCAACAACCCTTAGGTCGCGTACGACCTAGGACTTAGACAAATCTGCCTAAAAATCTGAAATGACATGAAAGTGCTAAAATTCCAGATTTTGACGAACATGTCGATCCGTAAAAATACGGGTCGTTACATTCTCTCCCCCTTAGAAATTTCGCCCCCGAAATTCCAAGCAATCAAAACTATTCTGTACGCCTACCATCCATAACAATCAACAAACCATGCATCCAATTCTAACTTAGCGTACAGAATTCTAAAACTTAGAACAAGTTACAATATCGCGAGATGAGACGACACCTTAGGGCTATACCTTGAAGAGTTCAGGATGAGCTGCTTTCATCCTCTCTTCCACCTCCCACGTACAGTCGTTATCATCATCACTCCATTGTATCTTGAGCAACTTAACTATCTTCCTCCTAAGCTGTTTCGTGTCGGTTCCAACAACACGAAGCGGCTTACGAGGTCTTCTACCGACTGGATCAACTTCTAAGTCTTCACAGCTATCAGCAGAAACTACCGTACTCGAGTCGTGCACATACTTCCGTAGATATGATACGTGAAAAACATTGTGCACACCCGACATCTTCTCAGGTAACTCCAACCTATAGGCGAGCTTTCCAATTCGCTCGATAATCGGGAATGGTCCAACAAATCTCGGAGTCAATTTTCCTTTCTTCCCGAATCGAATAACATTCTTCAGAGGAGAAATCTTCACAAAAACCATATCACCAACGTCGAATTCCAAATCCTTTCGACGCTTATCAGCATAACTCTTCTGACGGTCTTGGGCTGCCTTCATTCGTTGCCGAATGATCTCTATGCAATCCGAAGTCTGTCGAATCATCTCTGGCCCAAGTATCAACTTTTCTCCAGTTTCCAACCAACATGTCGGAGAGTTACACGGTCTTCCGTACAATGCCTCATACGGTGCCATACCAATGCTTGACTGGTAACTGTTGTTGTATGCAAACTCCACCAAATGAAGGTGATCTTCCCATGATCCTCCGAAATGCAAAACACATGCTCTTAGAAGATCTTCCAAAACTCGGTTGACTCTCTCGGTCTGACCATCTGTTTGGGGATGATAAGCTGTACTCAAACACAACTCGGTTCCCAAAACTTCCTGGAAGCTCTTCCAAAATCCACTAGTGAACAATGGATCTCGATCGCTCACTATACTCTTCGGAATACCATGGAATCGGACTATCCACTTAACATACAACTCAGCCAACTTTGATGCCGTCCTAGTCGATCGAACAGGAATGAATCGTGCACTCTTAGTCAGACGATCCACAATGACCCAAATTCCTTCATTTCCCTTTCTGGTTCTAGGCAATCCATCAATAAAATCCATCGACACTTGTTCCCACTTCCATGTAGGAACTTCTAATGGCTGAAGCAATCCGCTTGGCTTTTTCTGTTCAGCCTTTACCAACTGGCAGTTCATACATTTGGAAATGAAATCTCCAACATCCTTCTTCATGCCTTCCCAATAGTAGGTTCTCTTCATATCCCGATACATCTTGTTTCCACCTGGATGAATTGTCAACTTCGAGTGATGACTTTCCTTCAGGACTTCACTCCTCAATTCATCTATATCGGGAACAACTAGTCGTCCTTGCTTTCGAAGCCAACCCTCTCGATCAACCTCGAATCCTTTATCCTTTTCTGGATCCACCCCAGATTCCAAATCACGGATAATCTTGACAAGCTTATCATCTCGCTTTTGGCCCTCACCAATCCTTTCCACAAGAGTGGGTCTTATTGATAAGTTTGCCAACATCTCAGGTTCTAATTCGCATCTAGGCCTGAAGTCGAATCCAGCTAAATACTCGAGACTCTTCCATTCTGAAAACATGGCTCCCAATCCTGCATGTCTTCGGCTTAACGCATCTGCCACTGCGTTACCTTTTCCCGGAGTAAAAGCTATACCAAAATCATAAGATGCTAAAAACTCTAGCCAACGTTGCTGCCGAAGATTCAAATCCTTTTGGGAGAAAAGATACTTCAACGACTTGTGATCCGTAAATAACTCGAATCGAACTCCCAACAGATAATGTCTCCACATCTTCAGAGCAAATACAATCGCCGCTAACTCCAAATCATGAGTCGGGTAATTCCTTTCATGCGGCTTCAGTTGTCGACTGGCATACGCAACAACTTTATCCTTCTGCATCAGCACTGCTCCAAGTCCAGTACCACATGCGTCGGTGTAAACCACCATCTCATCATTCCCACTTGGAATAGTCAAAACAGGAGCACTCGTCAGTCTCTCTTTCAGGATTCCGAAGGCTTGCTCACACTTAGCATTCCAACTGAACACTTGGTTCTTCTTCGTCAATCCTGTTAATGGTGCAGCTATCTTGGAGAAGTCTTTGATAAACCGTCGATAATATCCTGCTAATCCAAGAAAACTTCTCACATCTGATGCATTCTTAGGTCTAACCCAATCCTGGATTGCTGCCACCTTAGCGGGATCAACCGCTATTCCACTTCCAGAAATCACATGGCCTAAGAACCTCACTTCACTCTTCCAGAAGTGACACTTCGAAAACTTAGCCTTCAGCTGATGTTTCCGCAAGATTTCCAAAACAATACGCAAGTGCGTCTTGTGCTCCTCTTCCGTTCTGGAATAAATCAGAATATCATCCACGAACACAAGTACGAACTTGTTCAACTGATCTCTGAACACTCTATTCATAAGATCCACAAAATATGCTGGCGCGTTAGTCAATCCAAACGGCATTACCAGCCACTCAAAGAAACCAGATGGTGTCCTAAAAGCAGTCTTCGGCACACTATCCTTAGCCACTCTCAACTGGTGAAATCCCGTTGCCAAATCCATCTGAGAAAACACCTTAGCCTCGTGAAGCTGATCAAACAAGTCATCTATTCTCGGCAATGGATACTTGTTCTTCTTAGTCACCTTATTCAGCTCACGATAATCGACGCACAATCTCAACGACCCATCTGCCTTAGTTGCAAACACAACTGGTGCACCCCACTCGGACACACTACGCCGAATGAATCCTTTCTGTAAAAGGTCATCAACTTGCACCCTCAACTCCTGCTGTTCCCTAGGCGCCATCCGCCTAAGAGGCATCACAACAGGTCTGGCTCCTTCAACTAGATCTATACGAAACTCGATCTCTCTATGCGGCGGCAACCCTTTGACTTCGTCAAAGACATCCTCGAATCCATTAGCGATCGGCACTGATGACAGTCCATCCCGTGGAACAACTAGCGAATACATGAAGCTCATGAAGACGCCTTCTTCATGCTTACATCGTATCACAATCTTTCGCCCCTCCACATTCTCGACTGTCACTTCCATCCTTTCGCAATCAACCTTAGCCGCATACTTCCTAAGCCATTCCATACCCAAAATAATTCCGAACCCCGCAAAGTTCAGAACAAAGCAATCACAAACAAAAGAGCAACCATGACTCGACACAACTAGACCACGGCATAACATACACAAACAAGACGAACCCCCAACTGGATTAGTCACAACCAATGGCCTGTCAACAATATCCGGCTTCAAACCTAACCGGCCTACTAGTTCATTACAAACAAATGAATGTGACGCTCCAGTATCAAACAAAACTCTAACTGGAACACCACATAGGAAAAGAGTACCTTGAACAACCACACTCTTTCCCTTCTCTTCAGCAGTAGGAGCTTTCGAAGACGACGGAACAGCTCCTAAAGCATAGGCTTGCACAATCTGCCTGTCCTTCCTTGGTTCTGGACAATTCTTCCTGAAATGCCCCGGCTTGTCACAGTTGTGACACTTCATCGGCACCTTAGGATTCTTACAATCCTTCGAGAAATGGCCCTTCTGCTGACAATTGTAGCAAGTCACCTCGCCTTTCAGCTTCTTCTGGCCATCCTTACCCTTCTGCTGCTGTTGCTTCCTCTTCTGGTTTCCACCCTGCTGTGGTTTAGATTCTCCCTTGGTAACAGCAACAACAGGTCCTTCCTTAGGAAACAGACTCTCATGTCTAAGAGCTTTCTCCACAAGCTTCTCAAATGAATCGTCCAAATGATCCACCAACTGTCTCCCAAGATAACTATCCAAGCCGGTCACAAACTTCTCATTCTTCTGATAAGCAGATTCAATATACGACCGGGCATACTTGGACAAAGCTTCGAACTCAGAAACATACTCAAGAACAGATCTTCCACCCTGCTTGAGCTCCACGAACTTCTTGAACAGAACAGACTTCTGAGCTGTAGAAATGAACTTAGCTTCAAATCTAGCTTGGAATTGCTCCCAAGTAATCTCTTCCTCCGCAGTATCGATGGTAATGGAGTTCCACCAATCAGAGGCTCTCCCTTGAAGCTGCCTTGATGCCAACTTCCTCTTAGTTGCATCATCAATTCCCAAATCACCAAAGATCCTTCTACAAGCATCTATCCACCTCTGGACCTCAATAGTTGATTCTGTTCCTAAGAAAACCTTCCCTCCAAGAGCAGTATAATCCTTGCACAGCTTAGCAAAATCCACTGGTTTCGGAGTTTGGACTTGAACTCCAACATCAACTGCTGCCCCCGGAACTGGTATCCTTCTCATGATCGAAGTCATCATAGCTTCGAACATGGCTGCATAATCAGCAGTCTCTTCAGTAGCACGGCCTTCCCTAGCAGCTGGTCTCCCTCTTCGACTCATTCTCAATATCTATAAAAAGGAATGATTAGAACATCTAGAGAAACAACTGCATAAAGGACTCAAACCCTACTAAGCTACTATATTATATATAGTAATCATCCATCAAAATACAATTACGTCTCTCATACGTAGCTACGACAGCGAGCGTTGGGTAAAATCGATTAACCAATGCTCTGATACCAAATGTGACGACCGCCCATGACCCCTGCACCGAATCTAAAGATAGAGCGCTGTAAAGTGTGCCAAGCGACCATGGACGATTGTCAAGGTAAGATTTAAAACAACCAAATCTATCGTATTACTCACAGCGCATGGACAAAATACAATAGAACATATGTATAGTGAAGCTTTACAAAACAAAATGACATCATATAAAATTCCATAATAGTTGAATACAAGCATCCACATAGTCAATACATCAAGCCTCACTACATATCTCTCAGAGAATACAAAACAGCGGAATATCCAGTACATATAATAAGAAGATAATATGCAACCCTCCAGCTCGTCTTCGATATCAGCATCGTGAGAGGAGAACAGCACCTGTCACCTGCTACCTAGTCTGCCCGTCCCAAAATGGACGAACAGCCCAAGGCAATAAGAATTAAAAACATAAAGCCTTGAGTCAGACAACAGTCTTAGTGAGCAGTAAATTAACTAACAACATACCAAAAGAGCATAAAGGAAAGGAATAGGAATACAACCCTCCCACTCCAACCTCATTCTACAGTGATAGCCCCCAGACACACACTAAGCAGAAGCAACCATAGCAGAGCATACAATTTAAAGTAAAGCTACTATCACTCGAGTCAAGGGCGATGTTTTCTAAGTACCAAGGCCTAAATCAGATAAGCACCCAGAAAATACCGCTCTTGAGTCCGAATGACGATACAACCAAACATCCATGACTCTGGCTATCACTGTTATCATTGCTTCGATATCACCGTTAATTGAATGACCGGCACATTCTTTCAGCCGTCCGTCAAGGGCTAATGGAAACCCCGGTTCTAGACATAACTCCCGCACGTCGTCGCAGCCCGTGCCTAGGACTATCGAATCTGCCCAGAGTACTCGACCATCAACAGTTGGCCGTTGGGACTATCGAATCTGCCCAAACGTACTCTTGCTTAGAGCATGCTAGAACCTTCAACAACGATGCTACCCAAGCCTCCTAGTCATCCTCCTCGACGACTATTCTCATATCCATTCATTATCTTCAACTCGAATCATATCACCGAGTTATCAACATGCTTGGAATTATCCCATCTGGATTAGACCAAGTCTTCATCACATGATTGCCTCGCTTCATTACATCCTCGCAAAGCCTCATCTCATCATCACATCATCAAATCTATGCATAAGAGCTTCATCATCCCGCTACATATGCCACGAGCAGCTTTCCCAATTCAAGAGCTTTTCCCTTAGCTTTTGAATCGTCTTCGGCCTAAATCTAATCATCAATCATCTAGTTCATAACAATCAATCAAATCAAACATCAATCCAAAAAAATCAAGCATTCAAATATGATCTAAGTAGACAATTATAACAAAAATGGCATTTTCGTAATTAAAGAGTTGAAAGTCCAATAAGCATGAAAACATGGATTATATCTCTACAAACTTGATGAATGAACTTGCATAGGTTAACATATGATAAAATGGATGCAACATCATCATGAACAATGGATCTACATGGATCTACACATAGGATGAAGAAAATGCATGGAAATCACTATTTTAACACCAAATCGGGCCAACAATCCGATATACTCCTTTGGATCCGTGTGAGAGATAATCACCACTCACCAAATCACCTAAACAAACCCAAATCAATATACTTCAGATCTGGACAGCAAAGGATCAAGCTTGATCTATCACAAATCCGCTTCAAATGAAGAAATCTCTCTTGAAAAGATGAAGATCTTCAATCTAAGCTCTTGAATCTTCAATCTTGATCTTCGATTTGGATGGATGGAAGCACTAGATTAGAGTGGAGAAAAGAAGTGAAGAAGTGTAGAAGTCGAGCTCTCAAAATGGCAGCACTTCGTCGCTTCAAAAATCCGGATCCCAAAAAGTGAGGACAACCCCTCCTATTTATAGCTGAAATCTGTCCTTAAGTCGAAATCTGGCTATCTCCCTAAGTCGCTTCCGACCTAAGCCTCTCCGACCTAAGCCTCTCCGACCTAACAGATGTACGACTTAACTCCTTTGCGACCTAACACTTAGGAAACCCAGCGACCTAACAACCTAACGACCTAACTACCTAAGACTCAGTTGGGTTGCGACCTAACACAAGTCGACCTAAAACAACACGCGACCTAACACTTGAACTATCCTAGCGACCTAACAACTTAGCAACCTACGCGACCTAACACAACATACGACCTAACAGTGTTACGACCTAACACATAGCCTAACTCCTAAGGTCGCCAACTTGTTAACTCCTTAGGTCGCCAACTTGTTAACTCCTTAGGTCGCCAACTTGTTAACTCCTTAGGTCGCCAACACGAAACCACTAGGTCGCTAACTCAGAACCACTAGGTCGCTAACTCAGAACCACTAGGTCGCTAACTCGGCAACACTAGGTCGCTAACTCGGCAACTACTAGGTCGCTAACTCGGCAACTACTAGGTCGCTAACTTTCCCAGCCGACCCAACACTTAACAAAACTTAGGTCGCTCACAACATTTTCTTAAGTCGCAGACCTTCTCTAAGTTGCCAACAACCCTTAGGTCGCGTACGACCTAGGACTTAGACAAATCTGCCTAAAAATCTGAAATGACATGAAAGTGCTAAAATTCCAGATTTTGACGAACATGTCGATCCGTAAAAATACGGGTCGTTACAAATATTATTATTATTTTTATTATTTTAAAATATATTTTAATTGAATATTCATTCGACATTACACAAAATATCAATACTAAATTATTTTCGAAACTTTTTTTAAAATTTCAAATTTCCAGTAAATCACAAAAGATATTTTGAAGTTTGAATTTCTTTCCACATATTTTTCCAATCAAAATTTATTTTTAATTAGTTTATTGATTTTCGACCGACTATAATAATAATTTTTATAAATGGAAAAAATGGTTTTTTTGTTTTTTTGTGGAGAACATATGTTATGATAAAATAATTTTATAAAATATAAAATATAATTTTCATAGCATATTTGATTTTATATAATTTGTTTATGTAATATATTAATTTAAATAATATTATATATTAATAAAAAATTATAAAAATTAATTTCTTATTGTCAAAAATTACTATTTCTATAAAGTAAAATATTTAAAATTATATGATTAATTTAAACCACAATATGATATTGAAATTAAATATAAACCATATTTGTATAATTAAATAATATATATAATGAAATATAATAATAATTAATGTATATATAAGCGGCTGTACATATCTGATTTGTATAAAAAAATTAATTTACAAGTATATACATACGTATAGCTATACTAACATGTGACAACATTAATACATATCAAAATCATCACCTAACTAACAATATATACATAATAAAATATTATTCGGAAATAATAAACTATAATTCAATGAAAATTATACCTAAGAACCAAAGCCTTGAAGCACACCTTGAAAGCATGACCTCTCTCTCCTTTGAAACCTTTTCGATTCGGAAGATTGCTAGTTCTTGAACCGTTGACCTTTGACTATCGGATAATGATCGACTTTGAGTCGATTTGAGCTTGAAATGAAAAAGCACCTGTGCAATATTTTTGACCAGAAATAGAAGAAAGGAGTGGCAGCCAAAAATCATTTGCAATTAGGATTAGGGATGTTTAAATAGTGGATAGAAGAGAGAAAATGGTGGATCTCATCTCATACTTGTTCTCCATTAATCGGAGCCATACAAATCTTATATCTCTAAACTAATTTGAGCCACCCCTTATGTCCATACTTAAGTCGAAATTCTCACCCATCATCATGGGCCAAAATCCCATTTAAGCCCAAAGAAAATATTATTTAATTAAATGCAAACTAACCGTTTATTGATATAGTATATCGATTGATATATTTATGACTATTATAAATATATTTAATAATATTTATTCCTTAAATCATAATCAAAGTTTTATAATTAGTATTTCAAAAATATTAATAATTTTAATTAATTTATAACAGTTGTAAACTAAATAAATCGTTTGATCAAAAGAGAATCACCGTTTCGGTTGTGTGACTCGTCAGGTGTAAATTTGGTCAGCAATTAATATCGAACTATTTGAATATTAACATTCACATGTCACTTAGTAGATGGCGTGATATTTTGGCCAAATTTATCGCTTACTTGGTTTTCGTAAAATCCAATTTTACTTTTTTAAGCGTTAACTGGTTGTGACATTTACTTACACCAATTCTCTTTGTCAAAACTATACCACTTTTGACTTACGGAATTTGGTAATGGTCAAAATTCTGATATCGTCCATATTCAACTCTATGGTCCTAACATAAAGTTCTTGGTTCAATAATAACAATTATTAACTACCGAACTACTCTTGTCAGAGATTTTGATTTCGAGTTGACTTGAGTTGTCCCTGATACTAACCCCGTATAACTAAGAAGACGAATCCTCTCTTGAATAGTGCTTCATTTCCAATACTTCCACTCGACCCAAGTATAGTCACTCAATGGACTCCATGCCACGATTTGACTATCATCAAAGCAGAGCTTTCATATCGAAGATCTATAGTATTCTCAAGTCAAGAGAACTGTGTAAATCTGTCGCATCGATATTTTCTATTTGACCTTGGTTATATTAACCAACAGAAAACTATCGAGTGGGTCGTTTCATAGTTATCCAATAACTATTAGTACGTAACCCCTAGGTGCCCCAACAATCATGAGTAATCCACTACCCAATATTTGAAAAGCGTTACGTACGCTAGTCTTAACGGGTACATCGATATCCAGTCTCGATGCATCTTGACTAGGAACATTTAAAATGATGTGTTTTATAATTTTATGATAAACTTATGGTTACTACCACTTGTAATTACTATCACAAACACACTATTTATGGATTTCTATTAAATATATTTTAATTAAGCAACATTAAGCATTTAATTATTTATAACATATTATAACAAATATATAATAGAAAGAAAAACACCTTTATTATGAACAAGAATTGATTACAGAGTTAATTAATTTACAATAAATTACAGAATTGTCCCTAGAGCATACCCCTAACTCTATCACCAAACCTCATCACCTTCCTAAGTGGGGAAACCATAACGAATACCATATCTCCGACCTCAAACTGTAATTCTTTCCTTCACTTGTCAGCATAGGACTTCTGATGGTCATGTATGGCCTTTATTCGTCTAATCATCTCTATCTTTTCCAAGGTCTCGCGAATCAAATCTGGTCCAAGTAGAATTTTGTCAGTGGCTTCCCACCAATAATTACACAACTTGAGTGGTCTCTCGTATTGCGCTTCGAAGGGTGCAATGCCAATAGTCGCTTGGTAACATTATTGTACGTGAACTCTACTAAGGGTAAGTGTTACTCTTAATGTCCTCTGAAATCAATGATGTAAGCTCTCAACAAATCTTCCAAAGTCCTATTCACCCTTTCAGCCTAACCGTCTATTTGCAGGTGGTAAGCAGTGTTAATATTCAACGTTGTTCATAAAGCTGATTGCAAACTCTTCCAATATAAATTTAGGCTAGAGATGCTGCATCCTATTACTCCTAACGAGAATGAAGCGGGCGCTTTTAAAAAGTCTATCCACTATAACCCAAATAGCTTCATTGTCTCTTTAACTCCTAATCAATCCATCTATAAAGTCCATCAATATAAACTCCCATTTCCAACTCGGTGCGTCTAATGGCAATAACAGTCCTTTGGGTTTCCCTTGATTTGCCTTTATCTTTTGGCAAGTCAAGCACCTGGAAACAAACTCCGCTACCCTTTTCTTCATTTTCAGGCCAATAGAAATTTCGCTTCATAACTCTATACAATTTATCTCCACCAAGATGAATTGTCATCCTAAAATGGCGACGCTCCGCTAACACTTCCTCCAAAATATCCTCTACCATAGGGACACATGGACATCAATCTCTTCTTAAATATATTGTTTCGTCAATTGCATATCCACTGACATGGGAAAAATGTTCTCCTCCACTTAGCTTATCCAAAATATATACTATCGCATCATCCTTCTTCTGCTCATGCCCAACGTGGTCCAACAATGCTGGCCTAACTTTCATGGTTATAAATATCCTAGAGTGGGTTTTGTTGGCAGTTGGAAATTGAATTTCGAGAGGAACTCCAACTGCCTTCACCCATGGCTAGCACTTAGAGTAGCATGCCTCTGACTAAGGGCGTCGGCGACAACATTCCCTTTTCCAGGGGCATACTGTCTCTCAAAGTCATGTGATGCTATAAATAAGGATGTCAATGAAGCAGGTCTAGGGTCCAAACCTGGTAGACCCACCCCTGTTTTGATTCGTCCAGACTTGCCGTGTAACAACCGTGGTCGAGATTACCAAAAATTAAACATAAAACGTGATTTAATTTATCTTAACTAATTTTAAAATGAAATTAAGGAATTTTTTTGGGTTTGTTTCAATTTGAAATAAACTTGAATTAAATAAATAAGAAATTTATAAAATGGGTTATAATTGGGAAATTTATAGAAAAATAGATAGAAATTTATAGTAAAATAGTTAGAAATTTATATTAATAAATTTCTAAGATGAAATATCAAATTGACAAACCTAAATATAATTTTTGTGCACTTTATTTAATTTATTTGAATTTATAAAGATGTGATTTCATAATATATGAAATTCAGTCCAATTTTGTGAAAAATGATTTGGTATATGAAATCACATCAAAATGGTATAAAAATGATTTCTGAAGTTAAGATACATACATACATATACATATACATATACATATATATATATGAATTTATAAATTTAATTATGGATTTATAGATATATATTCCAAGCGATATGATTTATTTAGTGAGAAATGGAAATAAAAAATGTTTTGAGCTATGAAATGAATTATATCGATATAAATATAATATATATATATATATAAATTACATAAAAATATTCATAAATTGCAATTTGATATATCAGGTCTTAATATGATTTTATTTGAATTAATAATGATTTTTAAAGGTAGCTTGAAGATATATATGTGAAAATGCTATATTTCTATTTTTTGGAAGCTAACTTGAAAACACTGACTGGTACAACAATTTTGAAATTATTTTTATTCAAACTTTTTGATGAAATGAAAGTAGAAAGATAGTAGAGAATCATATCGAAATTTAGAAGAAATCAGATCGAGAATCCAATTAATAACGAGCAAGAAACAAACAAAATAAAATTATGAAACATATGTAGAATATGCTGTCTATTTTAGCCGGACACCACAAGTACACCGGTGGTTGCCACAGATGCATATGGGGCATATTTTTATCATGTTTTTTATAAAACTGAACCAAATGAAGGAGGTTTGGTCCGAGGTTCTTCTGGGGTATTCGGGCAGCGATTAGGCTACGTCTTTGGACTAGAATTCCATGTTTAATTCGATTTAATTTGGTATATTATGTTTGTTTGAAATTTGAGAAATCAATTCATAGTTTTGTAAATCATTATTGATATGTAAAATGGTGTTTTATAAATGAGAAAATAAAATTAATAAGTTATACCTCTTCTTATTGGGTCCAAGCAAAACAAGGCCCATGTAGTAATATAGTTAGTAAGAAGGAAAGGAGAAAATACGTTCATTTTCTCTTATTTTACTTCAGCTCTAAAATCTGAAAACATATATCCTTCCTCTCCTAACCCTAGATTTGAAATCTTTCCCAAATCTAGATCAAATCAAAGGGTAATTGGATAATAAGTAAAGAAATAGAAGCAAGGTAATCTCCTTCATCTTCTAATGTGTCTAATCAATTATTAATCTCAGTTTTCACTTTAGGTTGTGATCTGTCTTTTGCAATCTCTGAAATATGCTCTATGTTGTAGCCGAAAGTTAGTGGCCTAGGAGAATCTGAGTTCCTTGCATCAATTCAAGTTCTCATAGGCGAGTTTATCTCACACTTCTAGCCAGTAATGAATGCATGTCGCTGTTTGGAAAAATTAGTTGAATTTGTGATTGAGTTGCTTTCAATCCCTTGTGTTATTCTTATCAATTGCTATACCACTTTCAGTTTGTTGGAACCCTCTTCATATGATGAATTTCATTCAATTGTTGATGTTCATATGCTTGCATGTTAGCTAAATCATTGCTTCAAAAGTCAAGGAGGACAACGCTAGAGAAACGAGTGTCAACGTACGAACGAGGAGTCGCATACATCGCCTGGGGTTCATCCTAAGCGTTGCCACCTATGGACCGGTCCCACTAGACCGATGCACCGGTTGTGGCCAGGGCTGAGCCCTAGGTAATACCTGTGGCCTTCCGTTCGCTCGTTCGTTCGTGCGTTTGGCTTCTTTTCGTTGTGCGATTGATTTTGATGCTCCAATTCATGTTGATTTCAATGCAAATTTTGGAGTTTTGATTATGAGTTTGTGAAATCATCTTGGGTTTATTATGTCATGGAAATACTCTATGGATCCGTAATATCGAACACAAATTTTATCATATAATTTCAACTAGAGTTTTCAAAGAAACGATTTCTAATCCAAACCCATTTTCCCCAATCTTTTCAAGTATGAATATATTTTCTGTAATGGATATTTAAAATATAATTATATATATATAACATATATTTAATTATAATATCAATGGTTTTAAATTGGTTTGGAACAGTGTTTTAGAATTATATTTATAAATATTGATGTATAGATTTACAAAGGCTTTCTAAATATAAATATATGTATACATAAATACACACACACACACACACACACACACATATATATATATATTCTAGTTTATAAAACAATATTTTGAAGAACAATTTCAAAGTAAACTATTTTATAAAATTGCACGACATCGATCGAATAAGGAATCGATTTAAATGGATTAACAAAACAAGTGGTATGGAACTCTCGCGTTTATTTTTTTGATTAATTCCCGGACTTGTTTGATTGAGCCTCTTACCCACACAAGTGGAGTTTCCAAGCTTATAGTAAATGTTTAGGTAAACCCGTGTGGTATGGGACACATGGTTGTTACTTATTCGGTTGCTATTTGAGAGTACATGACACTTATCGACGAGTTTCTGACTCGCCCTTAGGTTATAGGCTTTCTTCTATCTTGTACTTATAGGTCTTGTACCTATCTTGGGTTTATAGGCTCTCGCCTATCATGGGTTCATAGGTTTCGCACCTATCTTGGGATTATAGGTCTCATACCTATCTTGGGTTTTTGTAGGCTCGTGCCTATCTTGTGATATTATTAGTTTCGGCCCATCTTGGGTATACATGCATGTAGGTGGATTTATTCACCAATCTTGGCTTTATTTGGCGCCTTATTTTCCTTTTATGTGATTTTTCTAGATTTATAATGATGATTTCTAGATTCTATGTGTTTTGTATAATCACCGAATATTTCGGGGAGTTTGCTTTTATAAGCTATCTTGGGTTTTCAGATTTGGTAATTGCAATCTTGTGTTTAATTGAAATCTTGGGAATTTCCCACATGTGGCATACATTTATAATTGAAATTGATTCATTATAATTCATCATTTGTGTCTCACTAAATATCTTGGGGTTTTGCTTTTATAAGCTATCAAGGGGTTTTGATATGGTGATTACATTATTGGAGTTTATTGAAGCATTCTTGATGTTTGCTAATACTAGGCTTTGTGTTTATATTTGAGATCTATTTCCTTGCATCCATAATTTATCTTGCTTAACTCATTCATTATATTCTAGACTGACCCGTTTATTATTTTATAATACTCGGGTCAGGCATACATATTTCAAGTGCTCCAGTTTGATAGTTCTAAAGAGGATTTCACTCCGGTTATATAGTTATCATTCATCTTACCTTCATCTTGTACAAGTATACATTCATGTATTTGTTGTATACTATGTCGAGCCGGACACATTTTGTGTATATATTTGTATCTATGGGATGTTGTACTTGTATATTCTGTAGTCCGTAATAACTACAATTTTGTAGTCGACTTTATGTACCTATTCGATTTGATCAGCTTGTATCTATTAGTATCCCGCTATGTATATTATGTGATTCAGTGATTTGTATTTATCATATATTGTTTTGGATTATTATTAGGTACCGTAGTTTTGTTTTAAACATAGTACACATATGTCGATTCCACTTGAGATAGAAAAAAATATAGCATATTAATCGATGTATCGATGCTCGCTTAAAGTAATTTTCATGGATGGTCGCTCCTAACCAGCCCTATTCTCTACACTAGCAGATGATATTACTCTGTAATATCCTTTCTTGGTGTAGGTCTTGGGATGGGGCATTGCAACTTGGTATCAGAGAGAGGTTAAGAACAAAATATGATATTACAGACATAAATCTTGGCCTAGGTGAGTCTTAGAGACCGTCCATCGAGGGTTCTTGGGGAAGATAGTAGGAATCATCCCCTTTAGAATAAGAAAGTGTCTTTTGGGATTCTAGAAACATTTCCCTTCGTTTCCACTCCTTGATGTTCCTATTATCAAATCATGTGATTCCTAAGCATTCTTTGATCCAGTCTTATCTATTTCGGAAGTGTAGTTGGACGGCGGTCGAGTCACTCGTTCTAGTATTGGGCAATCCAGCGAGTCCAGTTGAGATGCAGTACTTTGTCCACCTAGCCAATCATGAAGTTTGTTGTCGATCTTTTTATGATCAGATTCACGCAGCGGAAGCGGACGGATGGTTCCGCTGGGCACATTATCTCGTAATTTATGACTATATGATTGGTTGATTGGATGCCAATTTGCATAGGGGCTTTAGTGACAATTCAAATTCAATTAAGAGTTATCCCTTGATAATTAGAATTCTATTTGAAGGTTAATAATTGAACCTTGCGGTATCTCTGTATTGGAAATCATCGCAAAAGATATTGAATTTCTTGGATATAAAATAATCGAGGACCAAATCTTGTAATTATAAAAATTAATCAATTGGACATTGAGATAAGTTTTAGTAATAGATTACCAATTAATCAAAAATAAATGATTTATTATCTACTATAAACAAAGAGTTTGACTAAAATAATTTGGATGAAATCATCGCCTAATTAGGAAATACCATCCTATGAGTTTTCTATAAGATGTTTAATGGGGATGATTATAAGCTTTTTATTATATCTATAAACTGGGGTATATAAAGATATAAGTTTCTTTATTTTAAAAGAGTATTTTTGAAGTTTATATATATTTATGGATGTTAAATTGCCCATTGTATGCTTTAAGGATTCTATTTGGGACGTCTGGCTAACGTACTCGATAGGGATTTCTAAACATTCAAACGAGAGAATTGGACATGCACTTTTATTACAGTAACTGCTTTGGAAAATCATATTTTTTTAAAAATATGGTAATTCAGGAAGGAATAAAAATATTTTTGAAAACTAATGTGGCTTAAAATAAAATGATATTGGGAAATGCACACAAAGGTATGTATATAACTATATATTAAGGTTTTGGAAGTATAAAAGTATTTCTATATTATCGGAAGAATAGAAATATCAATAAAGATATATTATTTGAATTAATAATTAAATAATGGACTCAAATGTTTAACACTAGTGTTCGTCGAGAACCATTGCGAGGCGACGTTGATTTTATAATCAACACCACAGCCAAGGGTCAAGGCGATTTGTTATGAATAAATAAGGAGGAAGCATTATGTGTAAATTATGACATTTAGGAATTGTTTTAAGTTTCGCTCTAAAAAAGAATTTATCATAATGCTTTGGATAGGCGATGAAAGAACCATTATAATATAGGCAAATACATATAAATGTAGAACCTTAAATAGACAAATCAACAAAGCTAAATAAATGCATGATTCTTTTATTTAAATCAATTGGGGGTAAATTTTGAATGTTAAAAAAGGGCAAACTTTTAAGCTTAGAAATCAGCTTAGGTTAAATAATATATGAGTTTGAGATGCCATCTCTAATTATATTTAAATAATAATTTGTGGAAATAACTTTATGAATTATTTCATCTTTTAGATATTAATCATGGTATTATTAGAAGTTCTTGGTAATGCTTTGTGGAACATATGTTATATACATTGGTTCACTATTCAAACATGTTATTGAGGAAGATAACTATTTAAACTTAAATGATTAAGAGTTTCAAAGTATCTTAAAAACTTTAATGATGGCTTTATGGACTGATTTATCTCTTGGATATTAATTAAAATATTAAGAGAAAATTTGATACACTCCTAAAAAGGAGCTAGTGGATAAAATATGTGAGATATATGTATGTTGTATATATATATGTTGATTCAATATTAAATTGAGTAATGTCTAAATTTTCAAACCTCTAACCGAGAAAAGGATTCATTTCATAATAGAATAATCAAGATTTGTATAATGTTTTTGGAATTTCCAAGGGTAAGAAATAAGATTATATTTTTATATTGGGTTTTACCTAATATAAACTTTGTTGAAATAATATAAAACCCATCTAAAAATTTTAGAAAAGATAAAATCAAAATGTACCTTAAAGGTAAATTTTATTAATGAATTCTTTTGGTTTATATACCATATAATAAAGTGATAATAATAAACCTATAGGGGACTTGATTGCGAAAGACACTTTTGGAAATTTAATTAAAAACATGAATACTTTAGAATGGGTTGTATTTATTGCAAACTAAGGGTTCTACTTAATATAGAAATAAGAAAGTTTCATATTTGAAAGAATATAATTTTTAATTGGGGTTTGTGTGAATTTTAAAAATTAAAACCCATAAGGAAGGATTTTTGTGGTTAGATAATTTTATATTATGAAACGAAAAGTCATATCAAATAGAAATCCAAGTATTAATCCATAACTTTTGAAAATGATTAATTAAGCAAGTATCTTAGAATATTAAGAATGATAAGTATTTTGAATAGAGAAAATACTTTTAGTAAACTGAAATGTGAAAACCAAGCTTAAAACTTATTCGAAAATTTACAACTAAGAACCTCTTTTGGATTAACCTTTATATGATTAGTTGAGGTTGGAATTCATAAATTTTAATCCTTTAAACAAGTTAAAGATTATAGGAATTTTGAGAATTCAAATCAGTCATTTGAGTTTATCTAAAATAAATAATAAATAAAATTGTATCTAATGGAAAAATTAAATAGAGAGCTTCTAGTGGTTTGAATGTAAATAAAATCTTAGAAATCTACCTCATGGCTGTGTTTGTGACTTTGATAATGCTACGAGGATCATGTTTACCTTGATTGAATTTTTCCTAGTGTTTATAATTTTCAATCCAACATTGGTATGGCTCCTTTCGAGACCTTTATTTGCGAGACCATACCGACCGCCCTCTTGTTAGCTTGAGTAGGGGATAGAAATTTTATCTTATGTCCCAACTCTATTCGTGAATCTTTTGGAAAGCTCTTGAAATTTTTTGTATGAGATAAAATATTTATTAGTGTTTCTTCCTTGTTGGAAAATTAGTATTTCAGTCAATATAGGATAATGGCTCTTTGAAATATAGGACCCTACCCAACCATTGAGCGTAGTGGCCCTGTTGCTTACTGAGTTTCTTTACCAGTCTAGTTCTCTAACATTCGTGGTGTCCTTCATGTGTTTCAACCTTGGAAACACTTTAGAAATTCTGATTCTACTCTTTGACATAGAATCCTTGTTGCACCTGAGATTCCTTTTTAAATTATCTCTCGATTATAGCTTATTTCTTTTGAATAAATGCATCATCCATAGTTTGTTATTGACTTTACCCTTAAGGAAAATTGCGGGGATGCAATTTTTATAAGGGCGGAGTCTGTAACAACCCTATTCGAGATTACCTCAAATTAAACATAAAATATGATTTAATTTATCTTTATTAATTTTAAGATGAAATTGGGGAATTTTATTTGGTTTTGTTTCAGTTTGAAACAAACTTGAAATTGAATAAATAAGAAATTTATAAAATGGGTTTTCCAAGTGAGACAAATATAATTGGGAAATGTATACTAAAATGGTTGGAAATTTATATGAATAAATTTCTGAGATGAAATATCAAATTAGTAAGCCTAAATATAATTTTTGTGCATGTTATTTAATTTATGTGAATTTATAAAGATGCGATTTCATAATATACGATAATCAGCCCATTTTTGTGAAAAAATGATTTGGGATATAAAATCACATCAAAATGGTATAAAAATGATTTCTGAAGTTAAGATACATACATACATACATATATATATTTATAAATTTATTTATGTATTTATAGATATATATTCTAAGAGATATGATTTATTTAGTGAGAAATGGAAATTAAACAATGTTTTGAGCTATGAAATGAATTATATCGATATGGATATAATATATATATGCATTTAAATTATAAAAAAATATTACAAAGTGCAATTTGATGTATTAGGTCTTACTATGATTTTATTTTGAATTTATAACGATTTTTAACGGTAGTTTGAAGATATATATGTGAAAATGCTATATTTCTATTTTCTGGAAACTAGCTTGAAAACACCGATTTGTACAACAATATTGAAACTACTTCCATTTTATAATTTTTAATGAAATGAAAGTAGAAAGGTAGTAGAGAATCATATCTAAATTTAGAAGAAAACGGATCGAGAATTCGATTAAAAACAAGCAAGAAACAAGCAAAACAAAAATATGAAATATATGTAGAATAGGCTGTATGTTTCAACCGATCACCACAGGTACACCAGTGGACACCATAGGTGCACCGGTAGGGCATATTTTGATCAGGTTTTCTAATAAAACTTAACCAAATTGAAGTGGGTTTGGTCCGAGGTTCTTCTGGGGTATTCGGGCAGCGATTAGGCTACGTTTTTGGACTAGAATCCATGTTTGATTCGATTTAATTTGGTATGTTAGGTTTGTTTGAAATTTGAGAAATTAATTCATAGTTTTGTAAATCATTATTTATATGTAAAATGGTGTTTTATAAATGATAAAACAAAACGAATTAGTAACACCTCTTCTTATTGGGTCCATACGAAACAAGGCCCATGTAGTAATCTAGTTAGTAAGAAGGAAAGAAGAAAAACGTTCATTTTCTCTCATTTTACTTCAGCTCTAAAATCTGAAAACTTATCTCCTCCCTTTCCTAAACCCGAGGATTGAAATCTTCCCCAAATCTAATTCAAATCAGAGGGTAATTGGATAATAATTAAAGAAATAGAAGCAATGTAATCTCCTTCATCTTCTAGTGTGTCTATTTCAATTGTTAATCTCAGTTTTCACTTTAGGTTGTGATCTTTCTTTTGCAATCTCTGAAATTTGCTCTATGTTGTAGCCGAAAGTTAGTGGCCTAGGAGAATCCAAGTTCCTTGCATCAATTCAAGTTCTCATAGGCGAGTTTATCTCACACTTCTAGCCAGTAATGAATGCATGTCGCTGTTTGGAAAAATTAGTTGAATTTGTGATTGAGTTGCTTTCAATACCTTATGTTATTCTTATCAATTGCTATACCACTTTCAGTTTGTTGGAACCCTCTTCATATGATCATAAATTGCATTCAATTGTTGATGTTATATGCTTGCATGTTAGCTAAATCATTGCTTCAGAAGTCAAGAAGGACAATGCTAGAGAAACGAGTGCCAACGGACGAACGAGGAGCCGCCGGCATCGTCTGGGGTTCAGCCCAAGCGTTGCCACCTATGGACCGGTCCCACCAGACCGATGCATCGGTCGTGACCTGGGCTAAGGCCTAGGTAATGTCGTGTGGTCTCTTGTTCGCATTCGTGCGCTCGTTCGTTCATGCATTTGGCTTCTTTTCGTTGTGTGGTTGATTTTGATGCTCCAATTCATGTTGATTTCAATGCAAATTTTGGAGTTTTGATTATGAGTTTGTGAAATCATCTTAGGTTTATTATGTCAAGGAAATACGTTATGGATTCGCGATATCGCATACAAGTTTTATCACATAATTTCAACTAGAGTTTTCAAAGAAACAATTTCTAATCCAAACCCGTTTTCCCCAATCTTTTCAAGTATGAATATATTTTCTGTAAAGGATATTTGAAATTATATAACATATATTTAATTATAATATCAATGGTTTTAAATTGGTTTGGAATAGTGTTTTAGAATTGTATTTATAAATGTTGATGTATAGATTTACAAATGCTTTCTAGATATATATATACATACATATATATACACATACATACATATATATATACATATATATATATACATATATACACACACACACACATACATACATACATATATATATATATTCTAGTTTATAAAACGATATTTTTAAAAAAATTCAAAGTAAACTAATTTTTATAAAATTGCACGACATCGATCGAATGAGGAATTGATTTAAATGGATTAATAAAACGAGTGGTATGGAACGCTCGCGTTTATTTTTCCGATTAATTCCCGGACTTTTCTATTGAGCCTCTTACCCACACAAGTGAAGTTTACTAGCTTATAGTAAATGTTTAGGTAAACCCGTATGGTATGGGACACATGGTTGTTGCTTGTTTGGTTGCTATTTGAGAGTACATGACACTTATCAATGAGTTTCTGACTCACCCTTAGTTTATAGGCTTTCGTCTATCTTGTACTTATAGGTCTTGTACCTATCTTGTGTTTATAGGCTCTCGCCTATCTTGGGTTCATAGGTTTCACAATTATCTTGGGATTATAGGTCTCGTACCTATCTTGGATTTGTAGGCTCCTGATTATCTTAGGATATTATAAGTTTAGGCCCATCTTGGGTATACATGCATGTGGGTGGATTTATTCACCAATCTTAGGTTTATTTGGCGCCTTTTTTTCCTCTTATATGATTTTTCTGGATTTATAATGATGATTTCTACATTCTATGTGTTTTGCATATTCACCAAATATTTCAGGGAGTTTGCTTTTATAAGCTATCTTGGGTTTTCATATTTGGTGATTGTAATCTTGTGTTTAATTGAAACCTTGGGAATTGCCCATACGTGGCATATGTTTATAATTGAAATTGATTCATTATAATTCTTCATTTGTGTCTCACTGAATATCTTGGGGTTTTGCTTTTATAAGCTATCATGGGGTTTTGATATTTGGTGATTACATTATTGGAGTTTATTGAAGCATTCTTTATGTTTGCCAATACTAGGCTTTGTGTTTATATTTGAGATCTATTCCCTTACATCCATTATTTATCTTGTTTAACTCATTCACTATATTCTAGACTAACCCGTTTATTATTTTATAATACTCGAGTCAGGCCGACATATTTCAGGTGCTCCGGTTTGATGGTTCTAAAGAGGATTTCACTCCAGTTATCTGGTTATCGTTCATCTTACCTTCATCTTCTACATGCATACATTCACGTAGTTGTTGTATACTATGTCGATCTAGACACATTTTGTGTATATATCTGTATCTATGGGATGTTGTACTTGTATATTCTGTAGTTCGTAATAACTACAATTTTGTAGTCGACTTTATGTACCTATTCGATTTGATCAGCTCGTACCTATTTGTATTCCGCTGTGTATATTCTGTGATTTGTATTTATCATATATTGTTCTGGATTATTATTTTATCTATCATAGTTTTGTTTTAAGCATAGTTCACATATGTCGATTCCACTTGAGATAGAAAAAAAATATAGCATATTAATCGATGGATCGATGCTCGCTTAAAGTAAAATTCACGGATGGTCGCTCCTAACCAGCCCTATTCTCTACACTAGCAGATGGTATTACTCTGTAATATCCTTTCTTAGTGTAGGTCTCGGGATGGGGCATTGCAACTTGGTATCAGAGAGAGGTTAAGAACAAAATATGATATTACAGACATAAATCTTGGCCTAGGTGAGTCTTAGAGACCGTTCATCGAGGGTTCTTGGGGAAGATAGTAGGAATCATCCCTTTTAGAATAAGAAAGTGTCTTTTGGGATTCTAGAAACATTTCCCTTTGTTTCCACTCCTTGATGTTCCTATTATCAAATCATGTGATTCCTAAGCATTCTTTGATCCAGTCTTATCCATTTCGGAAGTGTAGTTGGTTGGCGGTCGAGTCACTCGTTTTAGTATTGGGCAATCCAGCGAGTCCAACTGAGACATAGTACTTTATCCGCTAAGTCAATCATGAAGTTTGTTGTTGATCTTTTATGATCAGAGTCACGCAGCGAAAGCGGACGGATGCTTCCGCTATGCACATTATCCCGTAAATTTATGACTGTATGATAGATTAATTGGATGCCTATTTGCATAGGGGCTTTAGTGGAAATTCAATTTCAATTAAGAGTTATCCCTTGATAATTAGAATTCTATTTGAAGGTTAATAATTGAATCTTGCGGTATCTCTGTATTGTAAATCACCACAAGAGATATTGAATTTCATAGATATAAAATAATCAAGGACCAAATCTTGTAATTATAAAAATTAATCAATTGGAAATAGAGATAAGTTTTAGTAATTGATTACCAATTAATCAAAAATAAATGATTTATTTTCTACTATAATCAAAGTGTTTGACTAAAATTGTTTGGATGAAATCATCGCCTAATTAGGAAAAACCATCCTATGAGTTTTCTATAATATGTTTAATGGTGATGATTATAAACTTGTTGTTATATGTATAAACTGGGGTATATAAAGATATAAGTATTCTTTATTTTAAAAGAGTATTTTTGAAGTTTATATATATATATTTATGGATGTTAAATTGCCCATTGGATGCTTTAAGGATTCTATTTGGGACGTCTCGCCAACGTACTCGATAGGGATTTCTAAACATTCAAACGAGACAATTGGACATGCACTTTTATTAAAGTAACTGCTTTGGAAAATCGTATTTTTTTAAAATATGTTAATTCGGGAAGGAATAAAAATATTTTTGAAAACTAATGTGGCTTAAAATAAAATGATATTGGGAAATGCATACAAAGGTATGTATATAACTATATATTAAGGTTTTGGAAGTATAAAAGTATTTCTATATTATTGGAAGAATAGAAATATCAATAAAGATACATTATATGAATTAATAATTTAATAATGGACTCAAATGTTTAACACTAGTGTTCGTCGAGAACCATTGCGAGGCGACGTTGATTTTATAATCAACACCGCGGCCAAGGGTCAAGGCGATTTGTTATGAATAAATAAGGAGGTAGCATTATGTGTTAATTATGACATTTAGGAATTGTTTTAATATTTGCTCTAAAAATGAATTTATCATAATGCTTTGGATAGGAGATGAAAGAACCATTATAATCTAAGTAAATACATATAAATGTAGAACCTTAAATAGATAAATCAACAAAGCTAAATAAAAGCATGATTCTTTTATTTAAATCAATTGGGGGTAAATTGCGAATGTTAAAAAGGGGCAACCTTTTAAGCTCGGAAATCAGCCTAGGTTAAATAATATATGAGTTTGAGATGCCATCTCTAATTATATTTAAATAATAATCTGTGGAAATAATTTTAAGAATTAATTTATCTTTTCGATATTAATCATGGTATTATTAGAAGTTCTTAGTAATGCTTTATGGAACATTTGTTATATACATTGGTTCACTTTACAAACATGTTATTAAGGAAGATAACTTTTTAAATTTAAATAATTAAGAGTTTCAAAATATCTTGAAAAATTTAATGATGGCTTTATGGACTGATTTATCTCTTGGATATTAACTAAAATATTAAGAGAAAATTTGACACACTCCTAAAAAGGGGCTAGTGGATAAAATCTGTGAGATATATGTATGTTGTGTGTGTGTGTATATATATATATGTGTGTGTGTGTGTGTGTGTTGATTCAATATTAAATTGAGTAATGTCTAAAATTTCAAACCTATTACCGAGAAAATGATTCATTTCATAATAGAATAATTAAGATTTGTATAATGTTTTTGGAATTTCCAAGGGTAAGAAATAAGATTATATTTATATATTGGGTTTTACCCAATATAAACTTTGTTGAAACAATGTTAAACCCATCTAAAATTTTTGGAAAAGATAAAATCAAAATGTATCTAAAGGGTAAATTTTATTAATGAATTCTTTTGGTTTATATACCATATAATAAAGTGATAATAATAGACCTATAGGGGACTTTATTGCGAAAGCCACTTTTGGAAATTTAATTAAATAACATGAATACTTTAGAATGGGTTGTATTTATTGCAAACTAAGGGTTCTACTTAATATAGGAATAAGAAAGTTGCATATTTGAAAGAATATAATTTTTAATTGATGTTTCTGTGAATTTTAAAAATTAAAACCCATAAGAAAGGATTTTTGTGGTAAGATAATTTTATATTATGAAATGAAAAGTCATATAAAATAGAAATCCAAGTATTAATCCATAACTTTTGAAAATGATTAATTAAGCAAGTATCTTCGAATATTAAGAATGATAAGTATTTTGAATAGAGAAAATACATTTAGTAAACTAAAATGTGAAAACCAAGCTTAAAACTTATTCGAAAATTTACAACTAAGAACCTCTTTTGGATTAACCTTTATATGATTAGTTGAGGTTGGCATTCGTAAATTTTAATCCTTTAAACAAGTTAAAGATTATAGGAATTTTGAGAATTCAAATCAATCATTTGAGTTTATCTCAAATAAATAATAAATAAATCTGTATATGATGGAAAAATTAAATAGAGAGCTTCTAGTGGTTTGAATGTAAATAAAATCTTAGAAATCTACATCATGGTTGTGTTTGTGACTTTAATAATGCTACGAGGATTATGTCTACCTTGATTGAATATTTCCTAGTGTTTATAATTTTCAATCTAGCTTTGATATGGATCCTTTCGAGGGTTTATTTGTGAGACCATATCGATCGCCTTCTTGTTAGCTTGAGTGGGGGAAAGAAATTTGATCTTATGTCCCAACTCTATTCGTGAATCTTTTGGAAAGCTCTTGAAATTTTTTGTGGGAGATCAAATCTTTATTAATGTTTCTTCCTTGTTGGATGATTAGTATTTCTGTAAATTTAGGATAATGGCTCTTTTAAATATAGGACCCTACCCAACCATTGAGCGTAGGGGCCCTGTTGCTTACCGAGTTTCTTTACCTGTCCAGTTCTAATACATTCGTGGTGTCCTTCATGTGTTTCAACCTTGGAAACACTTTAGGAATTCTGATTCTACTCTTTCACTTAGAATCCTTGTTGCACCTTTGATTCTTTTTTAAATTATCTCTCGATCATTGCTTATTTGTTTTGAATAGATGCATCATCCATTGTTTGTTATTGACTTTACCCTTAAGGAAAATTGCGGGGACGCAATATTTACAATGGCGGAGTCTATAACAACCCTAGTCCAAATTGCCTCAAATTGAACATAAAATATGATTTAATTTATCTTGATTAATTTTAAGATGAAATTGGGGAATTTTATTTGGCTTTGTTTCAATATGAAATAAACTTGAAATTGAATAAATAAGAAATTTATAAAATGGGTTTTCCAAGTGAGACCAATATAATTGGGAAATTTATACTAATATTGTTGGATATTTATATGAATAAATTTCTGAGATGAAATATCAAATTAACAAACCTAAATATAATTTTTGTTCATTTTATTCAATTTATGTGAATTTATAAAGATGCGATTTCATAATATACGAAAATCAGCCCATTTTGTGAAAAAATTATTTGGGATATAAAATCACATCAAAATGGTATAAAAATTTGAAGTTAAGAAACATACATACATATATATATATATAGATATATATATGTGGATTTATAGATATATATTCTAAGAGATATGATTTATTTAGTGGGAAATGGAAAATAAACAATGTTTTAAGCTATGGAATGAATAATATCGATATAGATAATATATATATATATATGTGTGTATTTAAATTATATAAAAATATTTACAAAGTGAAATTTGATATATTAGGTCTTACTATGATTTTATTTTGAATTTATAATGATTTTTAAAGGTAGTTTGAAGATATATATGTGAAAATGCTATATTTCTATTTTTTGGAAACTAGCTTGAAAACACCGATTTGTACAAAATTTTTGAAGCTATTTCTATTTAAAAAAATTTATGAAATGAAACTAGAAAGGTAATAGAGAATCATATCTAAATTTAGAAGAAAACGGATCGAGAATCCGATTAAAAACAAGCAAGAAACAAGCAAAACAAAAATATGAAATATATGTAGAATAGGATGTCTGTTTCAGCCGGCACCACAGGAACACCAGTGGTCGCCACAGGTGCACCAGTAGGGCATATTTTGATCAGTTTTTCTAATCAAACTGAACCAAATTGAATGGGGTTTGGTCCGAGGTTCTTCTGGGGTATTCGGGCAGCAATTAGGCTACGTTTTTGGACTAGAATCCATGTTTCATTCGATTTAATTCGGTATATTAGGTTTGTTTGAAATTTGAGAAATTAATTCATGTTTTGTAAATCATTACTTATATGTAAAATTGTGTTTTATAAATGAGAAAACAAAAGGAATTAGTAACACCTCTTCTTATTGGGTCCATACAAAACAAGGCCCATGTAGTAATCTAGTTAGTAAGAAGAAAAGGAGAAAATACGTTCATTTTCTCTTATTTTACTTCAGCTCTAAAATTTGAAAACATATCTCCTTCCTTTCCTAAACCCTATAATTGAAATCTTCCCCAAATCTAATTCAAATCAGTGGGTAATTGGATAATAATTAAAGAAAAAGGAGCAAGGTAATCTCCTTCATCTTCTAGTGTGTCTATTTCAATTGTCAATCTCAGTTTTCGCTTTAGGATGTGGTATTTCTTTTGCAATCTCTGAAATTTGCCCTAGGTTGTAGCCGAAAGTTAGTGGCCTAGGAGAATCCGAGTTCCTTGCATTAATTTAAGTTCTCATAGATGAATTTATCTCATACTTCTAGCCAATAATGAATGCATGTCGCTGTTTGGAAAATTTGGTTAAATTTGTGATTGAATTACTTTTAATCCCTTATGTTATTCTTATAAATTGCTATACCACTTTCAGTTTGTTGGAACCCTCTTCATATGATCATGAATTATATTCAGTTGTTGATGTTTATATGCTTGCATGTTAGCTAAATCATTGCTTCAGAAGTCAAGGAGGACAACGCCAGAGAAACGAGTGCCAACGGACGAACAAGGAGCCGCCGACATCGCTTGGGGTTCTGCCCTGGAGCTGCTATCGGTGGACTGGTCCAACTAGATCTGTGCATTGGTAATGACCTAGGCCGAGGCCCAGGTTACATCATGTGGCCTCCCATTCGCATCCGTTCGCCCGTTCGTTCGTTGGTTTGTCTCCTTTTCGTTGTTTGATTGATTTTGATGCTCTAATTCATGTTGATTTCAATGAAAATTTTAGAGTTTTGATTATGAATTTGTGGATTCATCTTGGGTTTATTATGCCATGTAGGAAATGCAGATTATGGATCTTAAGGCAGAATTAACACTAGAGGGGGGGTGAATAGTGTTTAATTAATTTTATTAATCTTTTTGAAAAATTTTCAAATTAAATCCAAACATATGCAATTCACAAACACGGAAACAATCACAGAATCAGACACAGATGCAAATAGTAAATAAAAGCAGTAAAGGAAAGAACACACCGGAATTTTATACCGGTTCGGAGTTACCCTACATCCAGTCCCACACAATTTCTTGTGTGGGTTTCTTTTCAAATATAATGTTGATATTACAACCTCGATTTCAAGGCCACGAGGGACACCTTCCTGTCTCCGAGTCCATGGGCAAAGTCTCTTGATTTAACTAGGCTACAAGATCACCTAATTGATTTACAGGCTACAATCACACCCAATTGATTTACGGGCCACAATCACACTGTTTCCAATCACACTTTGATAGAGAAAGACTCGATACACTTCGATCTTTCGATCTTTGATTACAAATGATCCTATAACTCTGAATAGCATCGAGATCTTCGAGAGAGAGTGGCAAAGAATCAAACTAGAGATGATCGAGTTTGATTCACTTAGAATTTTGGCAGAGTTTTGTTAAAGCATTTGAAATATAAGAGAATATTCGAGTGGAAAAGAAGGAGTGAAGAAATAAAGAAAAATTAACTTAAAATTCGTTGAAAACAACTGGTATTTATAGGAGAATAACGGTTATGTCCATTCGCGAAAGGTTATGATGAATAGACACTTCTTTTGAAAATTTGAATTTTAAATTCTACGGCTACCATGTCGACATGGGGGGATCAGGAATGTCGACATGCTTATCTTATTTTCGAAAATAGATTTTGCTTTAAAATGATTTTTATTCTAAAACTTGTCAAAACAATTTCTAACTTTGTAAACCATTTTGAATATAGTTTAAACTTATAAAAGAGTTTTAGAAAGTAATCTTAAAATATATACTCTATAATATAAAAGTAATATTAAAAACAACATATATATTTCTTTAAAATATATTAAAGCTAAAATATTAAAATCAAGAGATAGTTTAAAAAACAAGAGATGATTTTGAAATTAATATGATTAAAAATAGTTTTTGAATTAAAGCTAAAATATTTAACTTGTTAGAGATGACTTTAAAAAGATAGTTTTGAAAAAATAAATCATTTTGAAAATTTCATGGATTCCATTCCACTAGAGAAGGTCGTGGGTTCCATCCCACTATCAAAGCGAGAAGGTGGATTCCATTCCACAATTAAAATCCGAAAAAAGATTTTAGTGCTATTATGAAGTTTTAACATAAATCTAGACTCTATTACTTATCTTGATATCTTGAACTATTGAACTATTGATAATCTTGATACTCATGAGTCTTCAGTCTTAATTTCTACAATCTTGAATTCGTCAGTCTTGAATCTCTATACTCTGTCTTGAATCTTTATACTGTACGGTCTTCATTCTCAATACCTGCATATATATATATATCTTGCATATACATATATATATATATATATATATATCTGGACATGAATATTAGTATTTATATTTTATATCAAGTCCTAAGGTTGTTGTCATCAAAACCATCATCTCAGGAACTAATAATCTCCCCCTTTTTGATGATGACAACCAATGTTTATAAAATATACTCCACCAAAATCTGATTCTACTCTGACTCCCCCTTATTCCAACAACTCCCCCTTAATCTACTAACTCCCCCTTAATCTAAGCCTAATTAACCTATTTTATAATTCTCCCCCTTTGTCATTAACAAAAACTAAACTTAAACTACATAACTCCCTCTTAAACTATGGAACTAAGCGAAACATAAATCTAAGTTTAATATATATGATGTTACATTACACATATATATGAAACATAGATACAAATATATACAAGTACACAAAATATAAAAACATCAATATAATAACAATCTAATGAGAGTCCTTGACAATTGGGGACTTGTGAATCGAACAATTAGGGTAATGGAGACAAAAGTTTCCATGTTGTTTGACCAAATTACCATTTTTGTCAAAACAGACTTCTCCAACGCAAATAACTTTATCGTCTTCGTCCATTTGCGCTTCTTCCTCTTCTTCTTCCTCTTCTTCGTCGTCCTCTAATGGATTATGAATATGTATGTTAGAGGAATCATCTTCAATCACAATAGGGTCTGCATGATTATCCATTAAATTTTTGCAAATTTCTAAGAATCTTGCCTTTTTTCTCTTGTTCCTTTGCCATCCTTATTTGCATGACATGTAATTCAGTCAGCAGTTGTAAAGAATCCTTCATAGTTTCCTCGATCTTCATTACTCAAGCCAATGTAGTTCGTTGAAATGGACCAAAATTAGGAGAAGGGAAGGAAAAGGTTATATTTTGGTTTGATTTAGAAGAGGAGACCATTATTTTATATTTTCAGAAGTTTATTACAGAGAAAATGAAGTAAGAAGACAAAAAAATTCGAAATGTTGTGATTATATAACCACCAAACTGATTTTAGAGGGAAAATCAAAATTTCAAATTTTACCGTTGTATGTCAACATGGGGGGGAGAGGAGGGGCATGTCGACATCCCTTTGAAAATCTTGGAAATTTTGTTTTTCTTTATTTATTTAAATATATATGTTACTATATCTATATTCTATATCTTAGTTATAGAACAATTATCTAGTTCTCTTCCTAATTTAATAAAGGTTGATTGATTCAAGGGTTTGGTCAGAATATCAGCTATATGATTCTCAGTGTTGATAAATTCAAGAAAAATAATCTCTTTACTTATATTATCTCTGAGAAAATGATGTCTGATATCAATATGTTTGGTTCTGGCATGATGAGTAGGATTTTTGGATAAATTTATTACACTTGTATTGTCACAATAAATTTGTGATTTTGAAATATTTAATCCAAAATCCTTTAGGTCTGTTGCATATAGATAACTTGAGAACAAGCCAAAGCAGTAGAGATATATTCAGCTTTAGTTGTTGATAGTGAGACAATATTTTGCTTTTTACTAAACCAAGAAACTAGAGTATGTCCTAAAAAGTGACAAGTTCCACTTGTACTTTTTCGGTCTGATTTACAACCAGCATAGTCAGCATAACAATATGAGATTAAATCAAATGAATCATTTTAGGGTAAAATAGGCCATAGTCTAAAGTGTGTTTAACATATCTTAGGATACATTTAACAGCTTTTAGATGGGTTTCTTTGGGTTGAGATTGGTACCTTGCACAGAGACAGACTCTATGCATGATATCAGGCCTACTCGCAGTTATATAGAGTAGCGATCCAATCATTCCCCTGTATAGTTTATGATCAAAATCTTTTGACATGTCTTCTTTATTTAAGGCTTCATTGGTTTCCATAGGAGTGGGTTTTCCACTCGCAGTGGTCATACCAAACTTACTAACTAGATCCCTAACATACTTTTCTTGACTAATGAAAATGCAACTATCTAATTGTTTTATTTGCAATCCTAAAAAGAAAGTAAGTTCACCTATATGACTCATCTCAAACTCTTTTGTCATTATTTCAGAAAACTCTTTGTTCATTTCATTATTTGTTGATCCAAAAATTATATCATCTACATAAATCTGTACCAATTGGATATCATTTTTGTTTCTTTTAATAAAAAGAGTATTATCTACTTTACCAATTTCAAAATTTGATTGTAATAGGTAAGATCTTAGTCTGTCATACCAGGCTCTAGGAGCTTGTTTCAGACCATATAAAGCTTTCTTTAATTTGTAAACATGATTTGGAAAATTTTCTTCTTCAAAAAGTGGAGGTTGTTCAACATAAACATCCTCTTTAACAAAACCATTTAAAAAGGCACTTTTGACATCCATTTGAAATAATTTGAAATTGTTGTGATTTGCGAAAGCAAGTAGAATTCTAATGGCTTCTAATCTTGCCACCGGTGCAAAGGTTTCATCATAGTCTATTCCTTCTTCTTGACAATAACCCTGCGCGACTAACCGAGCTTTATTTCTAACGACCTCACCTTGTTCATTCACTTTATTTTTATAAACCCATTTAGTTCCTATTATAGTTTTGTCCTCGGGTCTAGGAACAAGTTCCCATACATCATTTCTGGTGAATTGATTCAGTTCTTCTTGCATAGCAAGAATCCATGAATCACTAGATGATGCTTCCTTTGGATTTTGGGGTTCAATAGTTGATATAAAAGCTACATTACTCATCTTGTTTAGTTGATTTCTAGTTCTAACAACAGATTCAATATTTCCTAGTATATTTTTTATAGGATGATCTTTTAAAAGTCTGATCCTTTTATTAGGATGAACAGTTTCACAATTTGTTTCATTTGATTCATTATTTAAAGTAACAAAATCATCTTCATAATTTATTTGAACAAAATCTTTGAAATTTTCATCAAAAGATACATGCGTTGTTTCTTCAATGGTGTTAGTTTTTAGATTGAAAACTCCTGTATGCTTTACTTCTATTAGAATATCCGATAATGATTCCTTCGTCAAACTTAGGATCAAATTTATCCAAATTGTCCTTTGTATTTAGAATAAAGCATTTACTTTCAAAAACTTTAAACTAAGATACCTTTGGTTTCTTGTTGAAAAGAAGTTCATATGGTGTTTTATTGGTTAGAGGTCTAATTAAAATCCTATTCAAAATGTAACAAGTCGCTATCGACTACTTCAGCCCAAAAATTTCTTGGTAATTTACTATATGAAAGCATCTTGCACACTCTTGAATCGTCCTATTTTTACGCTCTACCACTACGTTTTGTTGTGGAGTTCTTGGAAAGGAAAAATTACGAGTTATTCCTTTTTTATTACAGAAATTCTCAAAATTTTCATTTTCAAATTCTCCACCATGATCACTACGAACATTTTTTATTTTTAAAGAAAGTCGATTTTGAATTCTTTTTGCAAAAGTTTTAAATAAATCAAAAGCATCACTTTTATGTTTCAGAAAAATTGTCCTGTAAATCTAGAATAATAATCTACAATTACAAAAGCATATTTACTGTGATTTATCGACTGAATCTGAGATGGACCAAACAGATCTAAATGAAGTAACTCAAGAGGTTTTGAAGTTGAAATCATATCTTCCTATTTAAATAAACTCTTCCTAAGTTTTCCTAATTGACAAGCATCACATATACTATCTACTTTAAAATTCATTTTAGGGAGACCTCTTACTAGATCAAGTTTTGAAAGTCTAGATAAGAGTTTGAAATTCAAATGCCCAAATCTTTTATGCCAAATCCAAGGGTCACTTGTATTAGCCAAAAGACATAGGTTATCATTTGAGATTTTTATACTGAGAATATAAATATTTTTCTTCCTAATTCCTTCAAAGATAATATTTGATTTATTATCTTCGATGTGAAACTTATCCTTTTCAAATTTAATTTTGTAGCCATTGTCACAAAGTTGACTTATGCTAAGTAAGTTGTGTTTTAGATTCCTAACTAACAAAACATCAGAAATAGTAGGAGTTTTAGAGTTACCGACATTGCCAGTGCCAATCACATATCCTTTTGAATTGTCTCCAAAGTGGACCATTCCTCCATCTTCATAAATTATGTCATTCAGTATCTCCGGATTAACAGTTATGTGTCTTGAACATCCACTATCAAGTATCCATTTGTTCTTCTTGATTTGCATTATTTGTCCATTGAGTGTTGATTCTTTAAAAGCCATATAACACATCTGTTCCTGCACAACACACTAATTCGGTAGATAACTTAAATTTCTATAATAACAATATACAGACTTATGAGACAATGATGATTTGGACAGTTTTGAACTAGTGTTAACAGAATCTCCAATAATTGTCATTTTAAACTTTTTCAAAATTCAGATTATGATAACTTTGAAAACCAATGCTCTGATACCAAATGTAGGAAATGCGGATTACGGATCTTAAGGCAGAATTAACACTAGAGGGGGGGTGAATAGTGTTTAATTAATTTTATGAATCTTTTTGAAATCTTTTCAAATTAAACCCAAACAGATGCAATTCACAAACACAGAAACAATCATAGAATCAGACACAGATGCAAATAGTAGATAAAAGCAGTAACGGAAAGAACACACTGGAATTTTATGCTAGTTCAGAGTTACCCTACATCCAGTCCCACACAATTTCTTGTGCAGATTTCTTTTCAAATATAATGTTGATATTACAACCTCGATTTCAAGGCCACGAGATACACCCTCCTGTCTCCGAGTCCAGGGCAAACTCTCTTGATTTAACCAGGCTACAAGATGACCTAATTGATTTACGGGCTACAATCACACCAAATTGATTTACGGGCCATAATCACACTGTTTCCAATCACACTTTGATAGAGAGAGACTCGATACACTTCGATCTTTCGATCTTTGATTACAAATGATCCTATAACTCCGAATAGCATCGAGATCTTTGAGATAGAGTGGCAAAGAATCAAACTAGAGATGATTGAGTTTGATTCACTTAGAATTTCGGCAGAGTTTTGTTAAAGCATTTGAAATATAAGAGAATATTCGAGTGGAGAAGAAGGAGTGAAGAAATGAAGAAAAACTAACTTAAAATTCATTGAAAACAACTGGTATTTATAGGAGAATAAAGGTTATACCATTCGCGAAAGGTTATGACGAATATACACTTCTTTTGAAAATTTGAATTTTAAATTCTATGGCTACCATATCGACATGGGGGGATGAGGGATGTCGACATGCCTATCTTATTTTTGAAAATAGATTTTGCTTTAAAATGATTTCTATTCTAAAACTTGTCAAAACAATTTCTAAACTTTGTAAACCATTTTGAATATAGTTTAAACTTATAAAAGAGTTTTAGAAAGTAATCTTAAAATATATACTCTATAATATAAAAGTAATATTAAAAACTAAGTATAGATTTCTTTAAAATATATTAAAGCTAAAATATTAAAACAAGAGATAGTTTAGAAAACAAGAGATGATTTTGAAATTAATACGATTAAAAATAGTTTTTAAATTAAGGCTAAAATATATAAATTGATAGAGATGACTTTAAAAAGATAGTTTTGAAAAAATAAATCATTTTGAAAATTTTGTGGATTCCATTCCACTAGAGAAGGTCGTGGGTTCCATCCCACTAAAGAGGCGTGGGTTCCATCCCACTATTAAAGCGAGAAGGTGGATTCCATTCCACAATTAAAATCCGCATAAAGATTTAAGTGCTATTATAAAGTTTTAACATAAATCTAGACTCTATTACTTATCTTGATATCTTGAACTCTTGAACCCTTGATAATCTTGATACTCATGAGTCTTCAGTCTTGATTTCTACAATCTTGAATTCGTCAGTCTTGAATCTCTATACTCTGTCTTAAATCTTTATACTGTACAATCTTCATTCTCAGTACCCGCATATATATATCCTGCATATACATATAAATCTAGACATGAATATTAGTATTTATATTTTATAACAAGTCCTAAGGTTGTTGTCATCAAAACTGTCATCTCAGGAACTAACATGTCATGGAAGTACTCTATGGATCCATGATATTACTCACAATTTTTATTGCACAATTTCAACTAATGTTTTCAAAGGAACGATTTCTAATCCAAACCTGTTTTCCCAAATCTTTTCAAGTATTAATATATTTTCTATAAAGGATATTTGGAATATATATATATATATATATAATATTTAATATAATATCATTGTTTTTGAATTGGTTTGGAACAATGTTTTAGAATTGTATTTATAAATATCAATGTACATATTTACCAAGACTTTCTAAATAAATATATATATATATATATGTATGTATGTATATATATGTATGTATGTATGTATGTATTCTAGTTTATAAAACAATATTTTCAAGAATGATTTCAAAGTAAACTATTTTTATAAAATTGCATACATCGATCGAATGAGGAATTGATTTAAACGGATTAATAAAACGAGTGGTACGGAACACTCGTGTTTATTTTTCTGATTAATTCCCTGACTTGTTCGATTGAGCTTCTTACTCACACAAGTGGAGTTTACTAGCTTATAGTAAACATTTAGGTAAACCCACGTGGTATGGGACACACAGTTGTTACTTATTCGGTTGCTATTTGAGAGTGCATGACACTTATCGACAAGTTTTTGACTCGCCCTTGGGTTATAGGCTTCCGCCTATCTTGTATTTATAGGTCTTGTACCTATCTTAGGTTTATAGGCTCTCGCCTATCTTGGGTTCATAGGTTTCGCACCTTTCTTAGGATTATAGGTTTCGTACCTATCTTGGTACAAGGGTCACGCCTATCTTGGGATATTATAGGTTTCGGCTTATCTTGGGTATACATGCATGTAGGTGGATTATTCAACTTGGGTTTATTTGGCGTCTTTTTTCCCTTTAGTGATTTTCCTGGATTTCTAATGATTATTACTAGATTCTATGTGTTTTGCATATTCACCAAATATTTCAGGGAGTTTGCTTTTATAATCTATCTTGGGTTTTCAGATTTGGTGACTACAATCTTGTGTTTAATTGAAATCTTAGGAATTGCCCATACGTGGCATATGCTTATAATTGAAATTGATTCATTATAATTCATCATTTTTGTCTCACTAAATATCTTGGGGTTTTGCTTTTATAAGCTATCATGGGTTTTGATATTTGGATATTACATCCTTGGAGTGTATTGAAGCATTCTTGACGTTTGCCAATACTTGGCTTTGTGTTTATATTTGGGATCTATTTCCTTGCATCTATTATCTATCCTGCTTAACTCATTCATTATAGTATAGACTGACCCATTTATTATTTTATAATATTCGGGTCAGGCCGAGATATTTCAGGTGCTCCAGTTTGATAGTTTTAGAGAGGATTTCACTCCAATTATCTGCTTATCATTCGCCTTACCGTCATCTTTTACATGTATACATTCATGTGGTTATTGTATATTATGTCGAGCTAGACTCATTTTGTGTATATCTTTGTATCTATAGGATGTTTTACTTGTATATTCTATAGTTCGTAATAACTACAATTTTATAGTTGACTTTATGTTCCTATTCGATTTGATCAGCTTGTATCTATTAGTATTCCGTTGTGTATATTCTGTGATTCTGTGATTTGTATTTATCACATATTAATCTGGATTATTATTTTAGCCATTGCAGTTTTGTTTTATGCCTAGTTTGCATACGTCGATTCCACTTGAGATTAAAAAAGCATATTAATCGATATGTCGATGCTCGCTTAAAGTAAAATTCATGGATGGTTGCACATAACCAGCCCAATCTGCACTAGTAGACGATATTACTCTGTAATATCTTTTGTTAGTGTGGATCTCGGGGTGGGGCATCACATGCCCCATTGGGTTATCTGGGTGGGTAGACCCGTGACCCGTTCTTAAGAGATCCCGATCTAGGGTCGGGTCGGGGCTCGATTTATCAGCCCCAACCCGATCCGTACTATTGAGATCTCATGAAATTGATTATTACTATCATCATGATTTGTTAATCTTTTTAGATGTAAGAGATTATGATATGGATATTATAATGTTTCAATCAATAAGTTATAATTTTTTATAGTTTTATGTTGCATCACTCATAATTATACAATAACATATGCATATTTTTTGAATTGTTATTGTGCACCTCATTTTTATTATCTTCCCTTATCATTATAAACACATTGTTATTTGTATTTAATGTATTTTTTTAGTGACAACAAATAAAAATAAATAAATATATGTATATTAGTACACTATTTTGAATCAATATACAGAGCCTCACCGGGTCTTGGGGTGGGGCGAGTCTACCCTGACCCGTATAGGTTCCGGGTTCGGAACAAAATTATGGACCCGCACCGAGTCTACGAGGTAGGTCTGGGGCGGGGTCTAGAAAACCTGGGGCGGGTTTGGGGCAAAAAAAACCTGCCCTAACCAAACCATTATCACTCCTAGCTATAAACTCCATCTACCTCTGCTACCTAAGATTCAAATCTTTTGGGAGAATAGGTATAAGGGATTTGTTATCGATGAACAACTCAAACTTCTCTTCCAAAAGATAGTGCCTCCGCATATTTAAGGCAAATTCGATAGCTGCTAACTCCAAGTCACGAGTTGGGTACCTCTTCTCATGGTCCTTCAACTGCCTACTTGCATAGGCTATTATTGTACCCTCTTGCATAAGAACATCTCCTAGTCCCGAACCACATGCATCGGTGTAAATAGTAAAAGGGTTCGTCCCATCGGGAATGGTGAGTACAGGCGCACTAGTCAATAACTCCTTCAGCTTCTCAAATGCTTCCATGCTGAAACGACCCGCTATTTTGGACCATTCGCATCTGCACATGTCGGATTTGAATAATTCAAAATACCGAATTGATAATTTAAATTTGGAAAAACTGAGCATATACAGTAAATAAATAATCACAGATCACAGACACAAAGTAATAATGCAGCGGAAACAAAAGATAGTAGTTCATGAAGCTACTATATACATATCAGAGTTAAATAAGGTACAACAGATGTCTCGAATACAATAGTCAAATACAATATCAGAATGCATCACTGGAATCAACTGAATATCTGAAAGCTGGATAGATAGCTGGATCTCCAAGTGAAGCTCCAACTCAAAAGGTGAGTCTCGAATACTGGTACACTCAGTCTAACCCGAGCATAAAGCAAAAACACAAAACACTCGAGTCAGGATTAACATTCTTATATCAATAAATCCAACTCAAGTGAAATAGCAACTGAAATACAAGTAACTCAAAGGATGTTTGGAATAACCATCCTTTAAGGATCCGTTAAACTATTTACTATGTAGTAGTGTACGGTAAATAGATAATGCCTATCAGTAATATAAAGTATCAAAATAGTGTTAAGGCGTTACCATTATCCCCCTTAACACATTTTATATAAGCGTTATAGTCTATACAGCACTGTAAACTCCACCGTAAACTAGTGGGATATCAGGGAGTACTCCATAGGTATAACGCAAAACAAATCGTAGTGGTCGCGTATATAGGGATACAAGTATGACAAGGCACATGAGGCAATACCCAAGGTAGTGAAACTACCGTTTGCCTGATCCGGACTAGTGAGAACGCATCGCCGCAGCGATCGCAACACCGTGAAATAACACTCCCAAATCAAGGGTGCACCAATCAATAACAAGTAATGAGTAGTTTTCGAAGAAGTGTGTTCGCTAGAGGTAGCTGACCCCATTTGGCCCGGCACGGCTCCTGTTTTAGTCATTTCCAATTTGACACAAGTGTCAAGGCTATCCATTATCTTTCTCTTTCTTCAGTCATCACGTACATCATTCCAACCACTTCATTCTGAATCACACTCCGCGTATAGTTATTAAAGTGGTTTTCGGTTTAGACAGTGAGTATGTCCCTAACCGATTTCGGTCTCTTTAATAACTTTCGTAATAATTACACCGATTGGTCGCTTAATATATTTCAAAACCAAATCAAATTCAATTTTAACTAAAACTTGTAAACCAACATTTCATTTGTCTTTCTAAATCAATTTCCATAATTTACGTTTCAAAACTTTCAAATTACCATTTCAAAATCTTATAATTTATTAAATCAATTATTTAAGTCCAACTCCATTGTATCAAAACTTACAAATAGCATTAAATTAAATTCATCAAATCAAATTCTTTACATTTCAAGTCTTACATTAATTTCCATAAAACACATTTTATTTCTTGTTAGAGAAATTCAATTTCACTTATTTATTTACTTAGTTACAATTTCAAAACTCAATTTATAAAGAAACTTAATTTCACTTATTCAAGAAGTTCAATTTCACCTAACAAAGAATTCAATTTTATTTAATTATTAAATAATTTCAAAAATTAATAATTAACTAATTTCAAAACTTCATTATTAATAATTCCAAATTTAATTATTAAATAATTAATTTTAAAACAACGTTCTTTCATCATCTACTATGTTAATATTTTGATTCAGATTATTAAATATTAACATTTTCCTTCCATAAAAATTCAAATTCTGACTTTGTTTCAAAACCATATTATTTATTCAAATAAAATCTTTATTTTATTTTTAAATCAAATTATTGACCAATCGGGTTTTATTTAATTCTCTATCCTAAGTCAAGTTCATTTGGGTATTTATCATTTCAACCCGATTCCATTTCAATTCAAAATCAAAGCATAACAAAGGGAACTTGCAGTGTGATAACTGGGATGGTGTCAAGGTAAATAAACAAGCAATAACAACAATCAATAACAACAATCAAATAATTAATTCAAATAATCCCAAAATAATCGTATTAATTCACATTGTTGCTTGTGTAAATTAATATAATTATTTCTAGAATCTACACTATTATTTCATATAGATTAAAGATTATTACAATAATATTAATACGGTTCTTCATTTCATATCAATTATTCAATTTCGTACTACATAAATTTAAACAACATACATTTAAATGGTTCAAGGTGTAATTTACCATATTTCTACATGTCAATTTATTTAAACATTTAAAGAGGTCATATTATGCAAATGTCATCAAATCAAATTTATCACATATATCAAATCTAACTATCCTACGTCAATTTTCAATTGTAAATTTATTAATCACTTACTACATTAACAATTTAACGTCCAATGTCAACATCAAACAATCAACTATTTATCAACCAAACTAGATTTCATTGTATAAATAACAGATAATGGTGTCAGATGTCATAGGTGAACTGATACAGGTAATAACATACATAACAGTGTAAATAACTAACAGCAGCATATTTCAATTGTCGTTTAAATTGAAATCAAATTTATAAATAAAAGAACATTAATCGTGAGTGATTTCTCACCTTTCGAGGCTAGAGATAATTCCACAAATGTAATGAGCTACGAATCCAAGCACGAATTGTAAAGCAAAATAGATTGGCACAAATTCGATGGATAAGCTGATTGTCCCAAATTGATGAAACAGAACATATCAGAACTGGAACGATGAATATAAACGGTATAAGCGAGCTTATATAACCATCTATAACATATGAACTTGCAAAAGTCGAAAATTGCTACAGGACGACAATACTCATCATCCTGGATTAGAGGACCATATACATGCACGTAAATATGAGGTTTGGCTCATGCTACATGTGATTTAGTCGCTTAGGACCTCCATTTAGATGGTCAACTGACTTTCATTTAATAGAGGATATAGACCCTTACAATTTATACTAGTATAAAATATATAATAACCTATATAACACTAATATAAAACTGTAAAATACACAAAAAGGGTGCAAAGCAGTATGCGAGTTCGTATATAAGTATACATTTTTTTAATATATATATAAAATCAGTTATATTATATATATACTTATAAACCATTACATAAACAACCTGTTTAACTATTTATAAATAGCCTAAGTACATTGTTTAAAAATCAACATACCATACTTCATTAAAATCTGACAACTTATAAATAGATTGTAACTAATAGATATACAGATCGAAACACACTATATATAATAACATATTAAAGCTAATATACAGTACTTACATTTATACGCAGCTTGGATAAGAAGTGGATCGGAGAGGGGACATGCGGAAGGTGTGCGGCTGGAGGCGAAAGGAATAAGGCAAACTGGGTTGTTGTTCGTGGTGATCTTAGTGGAGCGGACCATGGTGGAGGGCTCGAGCTGGCGATGCGGGCTAAACTGGGTTGCGAGTGACAAAAACGGATGGGAGCTTGGTCGATGGGGTGAAGGTAGAGGGCGAAGCCTATTGAGCGCTACGGTTGGAGCCGCTATCACTAGTGGAGCAAGGGGAACAAGGCAGAAGTTGGAGACATGGCTACTGGATAGCAAGAGGTGGTGAATGCAAATAGAAGAGAACGTGCAAGATTCTTAGGCAGAGAAAAAGAATAACTACCAGTTCCATGCAAGCGTATTTGCTTCAGATCCAAATATATAAGCTTTAAGATATTTTTTGTGCTATTGAATTTTTTTTTTCATTTTTCATTTGAACCATGCAGAGAGGGAAAAGGAAGAGAACAGAGAAGGAGTTGAGGAAGCAAGTGTAAATGGTAAGACAAGAGAAGATGAGTTGTAACATTGAAAATATACTACGCACAGAGAACGAAAGAAAGGAAGGCGGAGGAATCACCGCGAATGAATGAAACAAATAAATGAGACAGCTAATATACAGGGAACAGTGAACGTCAGTCTTCATAAATTTTCGAATAATTAAAAGCAACGGCTATTTGGGTTTAAGAAGTCAAAAGGAAAATACCGCCTACCAATACGGTTACCATTTACACGCGTTCCGTTTCGTACCGAATCTTAAAACACAGAATTGAATATACCGCAAAGACTAGCGCGACGAGACGATCAAAATGGTATACAGATATTGGTGGTACGATTTGATTATAAAAAATTCGAATTTTCTACTGGCGGAAAAATGCAAGAAAAACACAGAAAAATATGATCGACGGAGCTAAAGGTGTCCGAATTTTGATTAACGAAAAATGGCGTTGCTCAGAAGATGGTTTAGAATTTTTCTATGTAAAAATATTTAGGTTCCGAAAATATTTTATTTTCATCGCTTTTTAACTGATTAAATTGAAGTAAATTTACGTGCGAAATAAACTTTCATATTTTCGAACGAAAATTTACCAGTTGCTATGTTTAACTAGATGCATTCCAAATATCAAATTTATATTTCAAAATTTTATCGTTTAAAAATCCCACAAAATTCCAATTAATAACGTTATTAAAATCGGTTAAATCTGCGGGTTGTTACACTCTCCCCCACTCAAAACTTTTCATCTCCGAAAAGGAAGGAGGTAGGAGAATAGAACCAACTAGAAGAAAATAGATTGAAAACAAAATAAAACAATTTATTTAACATATAAATTTCAACTTAAATAAATTTATATTCAACAATTTGGTTTTAAATTCAAGGTTTAAATTAAATTGATTTGATTTCACATTTATTAATGTTAGGTACAAAAGGTTTCTTCCAAATGAAATTCAATTTAAATTCAATTAATCCAAGATACTCCCTTAAGTTGATTTAATTCAATTTATTAACTTTCAATACAAATTTTCTTCTATTAATCATACCTATTATTTATTTAACTTATTATTCTATTTATCTCCATAAACATTTTATAGTTTAAAATTTAAGTGAATAATATTTATTATACGCACTCACATATTATTTATAAAGACAATTTATTGTATATTCTCCAATTTTCTTAAATTAACAATTTCAAAAGTCCTAAATTTGAATAGTCATTTATTATAATCACACTTTATTCGACAAATTTAATTCTTCTTCATACCAAATTATTATTAAATTTATTCTACTTAATATATCCTATCACATATATATTAAGTATATTTACATTTATTTTAACTACTCAAATTTATTTAAAATTTCTTTTGATATCATTTTCTGCTGTATAATATTCAATTACATAGTTAACTTTCGAAAATTTAGGTAAGTTATATCGAATGCAATTGAGTATTATACAAGTAAATTTTACAATTCAGTTATTTCAAGTTAAGTATTTATAAAAGAATTTGTCTTCATTTATAATTGAAAATCATCCTTTAAGAAAATTTAGAATTAAATTTCCGATTAAATTTAAACAATTTAGAGATAAATATATACATACAATATATCCTAGTCAAATCTAAATTAAATACTAATATATATGTATATAAATATTTTTAAATCAAGTCATACTTTAAAAATTCAAATCAAATTCATTTCAAAACAAAAGTGTAGCAAGCTACTAATGGTCTCTACTCTTCGAAACTCGAAAATGAATGTCGATGATGCGGCCACCATCACCGAAATTATTTTCCAGCGACAAAGAGAAGAGTACTGATTTCAACATTTTAAAATTCTTTGAAAACGGTTTCTATTTGAAAATACCTTAAATAATATACATTAAAATTCATTGGAAACAAATTATAGTCAAAATACCTTTAAATAATGTGCATTTTAAACCTTTAAAACCATAGTTCGAAATCATTGGAAATTAAATTCTCAAATTCTAATTTTAAATTCATTTCAAATTCCAAATCAAATTATAACTAAGTTTATAAATTCATTTATTTATTATTTCTGACAACAAATTCATTATCAATTTAATTTTAGAAAAATTTATACTTATATATAAGATAATCATACAAATCTATTTTACTTACCAAATTTGAAACAATATTGTGTCAGTTTTCTCTGCTCGAGTGTTTTGGAAATCCTATCGATAGCGTTGATCAGACGAATCGATCGGAAACCCAAATCAACATCAACAACTCAAACAACACAATATATAAAACATTTTAATATTAATTTACACATACACTTCCTCGCTCAACGATACAATAATGGATTCCAAAGCAAGGATAGAGATTCAAATTTGATAGACTCAAATCAAAGAGAATTTCGATTCGAAGATAGGTTTGAAACAAAGACGAGATAATTAAGTAACAAAATAGGAAGATAGATAAGTTTATATAAATCGCGGGCAACCATAACCGGGTCGACCGTGACTTCAAGAATAAGATCAATGTGAAATTCCAAGGTAAATCGACATTCGATCTCAAGAAATAGAATTCAGGTATAGCAGGAGATAGATAGCATCGTAAACCGAGAATATAGAAATCTCTGGTAAATCAATGCCTATTGTAAAGGAGTTTCACCCCCTTTACAAATCATTCAAAGTTTGGTGAGACCGCCGATTCATTATAAGGGTCATTCGAAGTGGAGTTATGTGATGCTCTAGAATTGAAAGAAGACGAATAGTGAGGGACACAAATGAATTTTTGGAACCGCAGGGAACGTTCCAAAATTCAAAGGAATCGAGTCAAAAGGAAGAGATTCAACTCGAATGAAAGTGATTCTGCAATTACATTTACCCTATATGCTAAGTTTTGCCTAGAGCTACCAAAGCTCTGATACCAACTGTAACGGACCGCGTCAGTGGGGTAACGCCCACCGTAGCATACAGTAGTACCTCTGTTCTGCCTTTACAGCCAGCCTCTTGACTGCACCAACCCCGCAGGGACATGTAGGAGTAAGAGTCATCCTCTCACTACCAAACCAAATGCGAGAACCCCCTATCATGCTGCACCCGCCAAGTGCATAGGCAGACACACATGTCGGATTTGAATAATTCAAAATACCAAATTGTTAATTTAAATTTGGCAAAACTGAGCATATACAGTAAATAAATAATCACAGATCACAGACACAGAGTAATAATGCAGCGGAAACAAAAGATAGCAGTTCATGAAGCTACTATATACATATCAGAGTTAAATAAGGTACAACATATGTCTCGAATACAATAGTCAAATACAATATCAGAATGCATCACTGGAATCAACTGAATATCTGAAAGCTGGATAGATAGTTGAATCTCTAAGCGAAGCTCCAACTCCAAAGGTGAGTCTCGAATACTGGTACACTCAGTCTGACCCGAGCGTAAAGCAAAAACACAAAACACTCGAGTCAGGATTAACATTCTTATATCAATAAATCCAACTCAAGTGAAATAGCAACTGAAATACAAGTAACTCAAAGGATGTTTGGAATAACCATCCTTTAAGGATCCGTTAAACTATCTACTATGTAGTAGTGTACGGTAAATAGATAATGCCTATCAGTAATATAAAGTATCAAAATAGTGTTAAGGCGTTACCATTATCCCCCTTAACACATTTTATATAAGCGTTATAGTCTATACAACACTATAAACTCCACCATAAAATAGTGGGATATCAGGGAGTACTCCATAGGTATAACGCAAAACAAATCGTAGTGGTCGCGTATATAGGGATACAAGTATGACAAGGCACATGAGGCAATACCCAAGGTAGTGAAACTACCGTTTGCCTGATCCGGATTAGTGAGAACGCATCGCCGCAGCGATCGCAACACCGCGAAACAACACTCCCAAATCAAAGGTGCACCAATCGATAACATGTAATGAGTAGTTTTCGAAGAAGTGTGTTCGCTCGATGTAGCTGACCCCATTTGGCCGGCACGGCTCCTGTTTTAGTCATTTCCAATTTGACACAAGTGCCAAGGCTATCCATTATCGTTCTCTTTCTTCAGTCATCACGTACATCATTCCAACCACTTCATTCTGGATCACACTCCGTGTATAGTTATTAAAGTGGTATTCGGTTTAGACAGTGAGTATGTCCCTAATCGATTCCGGTCTCTTTAATAACTTTCGTAATTATTACACCGATTGGTCGCTTAATATATTTCAAAACCAAATCAAATTCAATTTTAACTAAAATTTGTAAACCAACATTTCATTTGTCTTTCTAAATCAATTTCCATAATTTACGTTTCAAAACTTTCAAATTACCATTTCAAAATCTTATAATACAATTTCGATTTTTATTTAAAACCATTCCAATATTCATTTAAATTCATATATAAGTTTCATTCCGAAATCATTTAGAATGATTTAATCTACATTCAAATCAATTTAAGTTCATTTATCGATTTCATTCAATATTCGTTAAGTAAATTTATCCTTCAAAACAATTTCTATTTAACTTCCAATTTATTAAATCAATTATTTAAGTCCAACTCCATTGTATCAAAACTTACAAATAGCATTAAATTAAATTCATCAAATCAAATTCTTTACATTTCAAGTCTTACATTAATTTCCATAAAACACATTTTATTTCTTGTTAGAGAAATTCAATTTCACTTATTTATTTACCTAGTTATAATTTCAAAACTCAATTTATAAAGAAACTTAATTTCACTTATTCAAGAAGTTCAATTTCACTTAACAAAGAATTCAATTTTATTTAATTATTAAATAATTCAATCTTATTTAATTATTAAATAATTTCAAAACTTATTATTAACTAATTTCAAAACTTCATTATTAATAATTCCAAATTTAATTATTAAATAATTAATTTTAAAACAACGTTCTTTCATCATCTACTATGTTAATATTTTGAATCAGGTTATTAAATATTAACATTTTCCTTCCATAAAAATTCAAATTCTGACTTTGTTTCAAAACCTTATTATTTATTCAAATAAAATCTTTATTTTATTTTTAAATCAAATTATTGACCAATCGGGTTTTATTTAATTCTCTATCCTAAGTCAAGTTCATTTGGGTATTTATCATTTCAACCCGATTCCATTTCAATTCAAAAATCAAAGCATAACAAAGGGAACTTGCAGTGTGATAACTGGGATGGTGTCAAGGTAAATAAACAAGCAATAACCACAATCAATAACAACAATCAAATAATTAATTCAAATAATCCCGAAATAATCGTATTAATTCACATTGTTGTTTGTGCAAATTAATATAATTATTTCTAGAATCTACACTATCATTTCATGTAGATTAAAGATTATTACAATAATATTAATATGGTTCTTCATTTCATATCAATTATTCAATTTCGTACTACATAAATTTAAACAACATACATTTAAATGGTTCAATGTGTAATTTACCATATTTCTACATGTTAATTTATTTAAACATTTAAAGAGGTCATATTATGCAAATGTCATCAAATCAAATTTATCACATATATCAAATCTAACTATCCTACGTCAATTTTCAATTGTAAATTTATTAATCACTTACTACATTAACAATTTAACGTCCAATGTCAACATCAAACAAACAATCATTTATCAACCAAACTAGATTTCATTGTATAAATAACAGATAATGGTGTCTGATGTCACAAGTGAACTGATACAGGTAATAGCATACATAACAGTGTAAATAACTAACAGCAGCATATTTCAATTGTCGTTTTAATTGAAATCAAATTTATAAATAAAAGAACATTAATCGTGAGTGATTGCTCACCTTTCGAGGCTAGAGATAATTCAACAAACGGAATGAGCTACGAATCCAAGCACGAATTGTAAAGCAAAATAGATTGGCACAAATTCGACGGATAAGCTGATTGTCCCGAATTGATGAAACAGAACAGATCAGAACTGGAACGATGAATATAAACGGTATAAGCGAGCTTATATAACCATCTATAACTATATATACATATGAACTTGCAAAAGTCGAAAATTGCTATAGGACGACAGTACTCATCATCCTGGATTAGAGGACCATATACATGCACGTAAATATGAGGTTCGGCTCATACTACAGGTGATTAAGTCGCTTAGGACCTCCATTTAGATGGTCAACTGACTTTCATTTAATAGAGGATATAGACCCTTACAATTTATACTAGTATAAAATATATAATAACCTATATAACACTAATATAAAACTGTAAAATACACAAAAAGGGTGCAAAGCAGTATGCGAGTTCGTATATAAGTATACATTTTTTTAATATATATATAAAATCAGTTATATTTAATATATACTTATAAACCATTACATAAACAACTTGTTTAACTATTTATAAATAGCCTAAGTACATTGTTTAAAAATCAACATTCCATACTTCATTAAAATCTGACAACTTATAAATAGATTGTAACAAATAGATATACAGATCGAAACACACTATATATAATAACATATTAAAGCTAATATACAGTACTTACATTTATACGCAGCTTGGATAAGAAGTGGATCGGAGAGGGGACATGCGGAAGGTGTGCGGCTAGAGGCGAAAGGAATAAGGCAAACTGGGTTGTTGTTCGTGGTGATCTTAGTGGAGCGGACCATGGTGGAGGGCTCGAGCTGGCGATGCGGGCTGACTGGGTTGCGAGTGACAAAAACGGATGGCAGCTTGGTCGATGGGGTGAAGGTAGAGGGAAAAGCCTATTGAGCGATGGGTTGAGCTACGGTTGGAGCCGCTATCACTAGTGGAGCAAGGGGAACAAGGCAGAAGTTGGAGACATGGCTACTGGATAGCAAGAGGTGGTGAATGCAAATAGAAGAGAACGTGCAAGATTCTTGGACAGAGAAAAAGCATAACTACCAGTTCCATGCAAGCGTATTTGCTTCAGATCCAAATATATAAGCTTTAAGATATTTTTTGTGCTATTGAATTTTTTTTTTCATTTTTCATTTGAACCATGTAGAGAGGGAAAAGGAAGAGAACAGAGAAGGAGTTGAGGAAGTAAGTGTAAATGGTAAGACAAGAGAAGATGAGCTGTAACATTGAAAATATACTACGCACAGAGAATGAAAGAAAGGAAGGCGGAGGAATCACCGCAAATGAATGAAACAAATAAATGAGACAGCTAATATACAGGGAACAGTGAACGTCAGTCTTCATAAATTTTCGAATAATTAAAAGCAACAGCTATTTGGGTTTAAGAAGCAAAAGGCACATACCGCCTACCGATACGGTTACCATTTACACGCGTTCTGTTTCGTACCGAATCTCAAAACACAGAATTGAATATACCGCAAAGACCAGCGCGACGAGACGATCAAAATGGTATACAGATATTGGTGGTACGATTTGATTATAAAAAATTCGAATTTTCTACTGGCGGAAAAATGCAAGAAAAACAAAGAAAAATATGATCGACGGAGCTAAAGGTGTCCGAATTTAGATTAACAAAAAATGGCGTTTGCTCAGAAGATGGTTTAGAATTTTTCTATGTAAAAATATTTAGGTTCCAAAAATATTTTAGTTTCATTGCTTTTTCACTGATTAAATTGAAGTAAATTTACGCGCGAAATAAACTTTCATATTTTCGGACGAAAATTTACCAGTTGCTATGTTTAACTAGACGCATTCCAAATATCAAATTTATATTTCAAAATTTTATCGTTTAAAAATCCCACAAAATTCCAATTAATAACGTTATTAAAACTGGTTAAATCTGCGGGTTGTTACACATGCATTTCTCATCCTATGCAAAAATTAGATTTTTAACGATTAAAAGTCCTTGATGAACTACCTATAGTAACCGACCAACCCAAGAAAACTCCAAACTTCTGTGGTATTCTTCGGAATCTTCCATTCTTGAATAGCTTCCACCTTCTTAGGGTCCACAGATAATCCCTTCTCGAAAACAATATGACCAAGAATCTCACCTCCTTTTTTCAAAAGGCGACACTTTGAGAATTTGGCTTTAAGTTGGTGCCTTCTCAAAGTCCATATACCTCGCTTAAGTGATTTTCATGCTCACCTTCACTTTTAGAGAATACTAGAATATCATCCACAAAGTCTACGATGAACTTATTTAGCTTTCCCCTAAGGACTCTACTCCTCAAATCTACAAAGTATGTGTGGCATTTGTCAACCCGAAAGGCATTACTTCCCATTCATACAGTCCGTCAAAAGTACGAAACGCGGTCTTCTATTTGCTATCTTCAGCTATCCTCAATTGATGGAATCCCGTGGCTAAGTCCAATTGGGAAAAGATTTTGGCTCCAATAAGTTAGTCAAACAAATCATTAATTCTAAGTAAGGGATATCTATTCATCTTAGTTAGCTTGCTGAGTTCTTGATAGTAAATGCATAGCCTTAAAGAGCCATTTTCCTTAGTGACAAAGACAATAGGTGCTCCTTTTTTAGAAGTACTGCAGCGAATGAATCCTTTCTACAGTAGCTCCGAAATCTGCTTGTCGAACTCTAGCCTTTCTTTGGGAGTCATGTGCCTTAATGGAAGAGCTATAGCTCTAGCATCCTCCAAATAGATCCTATATTATATCTCTCTATGGGGTGGGAGACTCGAGACTTCTTCAAAAATGTCAGGAAATTCTTGAACTATGGGCACAGATGAGAGAACATCTTATGATAGGCTTAGAGAATACAAATAGCCTAGCTCTACTGAGTTTTGGGGTGTACAACGAACATCTATATCTCACCTCTTATGACTCCTTAACCATACAATCCTCCTATTACAATCTAAGATAGCCTTATAGTAAGACAATATCCACAACTAGGTCTTTGCAAAATAAAGAAAGGTATGTCAACTCCTCAACAGGATTTGACACGACTATCGGGTTGGTGATAACTTGGATTTTTAGACTCAAGTAGTTAACTATATTTCTAACTATGAATGAATGTGATGCTCTCGAGTCAAATAAGATATGAATAGTATTCCCAGGAATAATAGTTGTACATTCCATTGCGGCTTTTCCTTGATCTTTAGAAAGAGGTCTACACGTTGTAGTGTCCCTCCTCATGGCAGTGGTAGCACTTCCCTTTGAACTCCTTCCTCATCAAACTTAACTTACAGTCCTTAGCAACGTGCCCTTTTTTCTAGCATCTACGACATGTCACACCTTCTTTCTTCATCTTCCCCTTGTCCTTCTTGTTCGCCTAAAATCTTCCCTTCTTAGTTCCATATTGGTTTTGTGGCTGTCCAACCTTTTCCTTCTCTTCCTCCTTCCCCTTCTTCTCCAAACCAACGGTCTGAAGTAAAGTCATCTCAATTATCATCTCATAAGTGCGCCTATGGGAATTTGTGTCAAAAGTAGCTACCCAAGTGGAGAATTTAGGCCCTTAACAAACTTCATAGCCTTCTATGTTGGGCTATCAATCAAACTCAATCCAAATTTAGCCAATTCTGTGAACTTATTGATATACTCCTTCAACATGGCGTTCCCTTGCCTTAATTGTATAAACTTCTCCAACTGCATACTTACTTCTGCTCTGGACATGAATCGAGACTCAATGCGAGTTCTGAATCTAGCCCAAGTGATTTCTTCCTCGGCATTCTCTTCAACTACATGGTCCACCAATCCTATGCTTCTCCCTTTAAATGCAATGCAGCCATCCTTTTCATGATCCGGTCTTCCCATCCCAGCTCCTGGGATATACGTTCATAATCATTAATTAGGCCTTGGTCTCAACAAAGTCTTCAACCCCTGTATATGCCCGTCTTTCCATATTTTAAAAGTCCTTGCACATCTTTGGGAACTCTATAGGGCAGGGTGCTACTTCAGTAGGCGGGGTAGTGGGTGTTGCTGGTGCAGCTTGTTGAGGAATGAGAACTTGCCCTACATGCCTTAGATATTGCTTGAACCATTCTGGCATCGCTCGAATAGTGGATATCTCTTGGATGGAGGGGTTCCCAACCTTAAAGGAATTGTTTTTAGCCATAATCAACTATCTTAGGTTTAAAATTTTAGTTACAACTCACCGAGACAATATTATTTGCTAAAAAAAGATTTGCCTGGTATGTTTACGTATGTTCAAATAATTATACACACAAGCACAGTATGGTTTTGAAAAATACTTTCAAAAATAACAAGTACGCACTCTTACGTATATTTATCCCCATTGATCGGGTAACCTAATCTTCGATACCAAATGTAACAACCACCTCGAAACAGGCCTAATTTTCGACCAAATAAAAGCCCCTAGATCCTTAGACACATTCCAAAGCTGGTTGGCAAAATGATACAATGAACAATATACAGAGCTATCTATCTATGCTACCAGAAATAAGTACCCATTTCCAAATCTCAGAAACATAACAAAACATCCTAATATTCGAAATACAATATATCAAAATAACAACATCATGTTTGAAATGGGTACATCAAAATATATCAAAACATAAATAGATAGATAACTGCCACAAGTCCTCGTTGTTAGAACCTCTCTTGTTGGATTTTAATGATGACAATAATATAATTATGCAAAAGAACCTCTATGCTAACTTGCAGGAACATGAGTATTAAAAATGACAATCAACATTGAAATCAAGCTCAAATATTAAAGACAAAAGTAGAGTTTGTCGTATGTTATAGTTGATTTAGTTATAATGTACAATCTCCTATATGATGATTTCACACACACATAAATATTGCTTTGAAAATTTATTTTTAGAAAAATTATATTTTAAATTTTTCCATAAACAAAAAATTAAGATTTTCAAAAGCAATTTAAAAATTAAAAGGAAGAAAATAAATATACACTGCAAAATGGTATTTTAGACAAATTTTAGATGGCTGAAATATAAATTCAGATGTCTGGAACAAATTTCAGATGGCTGAAATATTATTCCAAACGTTTGAAATATAATTTCAAACGTCTGAAATTTAATTTTAGCCGTTTGAAATAGCTGTTTTTTGAACTGGTTTGTTTTTGTCTTTTTCTGTATAATTTCAGCCATTTGATTTTTAAATTCAACCAGCTGAACTATACGAGAAGAAGTGTCTCTTCATAGAAATTCAAATTCTAGAGAGTTGTCTTCTTCCCCAAAGATTGCAATTCTAGTAATGGTTATAACCTTTCAACTAGAACTTTTTACAACTACAAATAGAGTTGAAATCTATCCTTTTCACTCACCAATTTTAACTTGCTTTTCTACTTTCAATATTCATGTAAATTGCAAAGCATTCAAATTTTAACTTCCTAAATCATCACGTTCAAATCATCATCTCAAGGTGATTATAGGAAGGGTGTACTTTATTGACTCATTCGTGTTATTCAAGAACACACAAAGTCAAATAGTTTGCTGTCTTTTATAGTGGAAGTCCTGTTGGAGACCTTTAGGCACAAAGTCCTGTTCGGCAGCTCAAGCGGTTTATAATATACTCGTTCCTCCACTTTAAGTGGGGGTTGCTTAGTTAATTCCAGAAGGAGTCTGGGACTAGAAGTAGGATTAGAGATCTGATCCAGTAAAAAATCGACTGTGTGATTTTATTTTCGCTGTCATTATATCTATATTGCTACTGCTATGATTACTGCACTTCAAATTTATATTTGTATTTGGCCATCATTGATCCATAGGCGACAAACAAGTGATATCAGAGCCAGGGATTCTAGAGATCATAACAACATCCTAAAATATATGGCCATAAACAGATCAAATCAAGGCAATAGAAAGAGGGAGCAAACAAACAAATGCTTTATGGATAAACTTAGATCATAATCGATATGCTTAGATTCTTTATATAAAGGTCTTTTGTTAGCACATGATAAGTTATCAAAAGATTGTAAAACTTTGAATAAAGTTAATAGAATTGCATTAATTAAGTTAAAAGATTATGAGAAAAAAATTTCCGCTTTACAAGAAGAAAATAAAATTTTGGTAAAACAAACTAGTTTTTTTTTAAATACAGTAGAAGATCCTGTTTTACAAAAAGATTTCCTACAAAAAGAAAATGAGTAATTAGAAGTTAAAAGTAATGATTTTTTGAAGGAAATCGATGTTTTGCAAAATAAAAATATATTTTTGGAAAATTCTTTAAATAATTCTAGCTCTTTAATTTTGTCTCTTAAAAAAGAGAATGAAGCCTTAATTAAAAAGAATTTAGAATTATCTAGAGAATATGAGATTTTAAAAGATAATATTTTGCAAAAAGAATTTTATGTTTCTAAAGCAAATTTTGAAAAATTAAATAAATAAAACTATAAATTTTATAGGTAAAGAAACCTTATCTTCCTTAGTTGCAAATTCAGAAGCTCACAATGATAAAAATGGTTTAGGCTATAATTAAGCTAAAAGTAAAAATAGTACTAGATATGCATTCATGTATACTAATTTTAATGCTAGTACTAGTAAACAAGATAGTCCTAAAACCACTTATAATCGTAACGGTAAATTGTTTAGAAATGATAGAAAATATTTTTCAAGTACTAAGCTAATGACTAATAGTATTAAAATATGGATTCCTGCTAATATGATTAATCAAGGTAGATAACTTTATATTAGCAATTATTATAAGAATGTGATTAGTAATGAAAACTATATATATAAAGGTTCAACCACACCCAAATGGATATGGTTTCCTAAAGCTTAGGAAACTATAAGAACCTTGGGTATCACTTGCTTTAAATATTAATTTTTATTGATACCTTCATTGATAAGTAGTAGTTATTTATTAATGATTTGTAGTCCTACTTATAGCGCTAAAACATAGTAGTTTACTACGGAATACTATAAAATCTAGGATTCTCTATAGCAATTTTTATAATACTATTTTTAATGCTATTAAAATTACTGTAAAGTGATTACTATTTGATAAAATTATTTTATTTTTTTAAGGGTATACCCACACCTATTTTGGTAAGGTTTTTACCCTATGATTAACCCCTGGACCCTAATGTAGTAAGTGGATACCAAAAACCACTATTATTTATTGCAGATACTAAGAGAAATGAAAGGAAAATGATAGATTTTGAATTTTAAAGACGTTGCATGCATTTGATGGAATTACGTGATTACAATGAAATAAGGACATCATCAAATTCGACAAAATCTAACATTTTTTTCCATAATTAATATTGGTTTAATCTTTTATTTTTTGAGGAATACTAAGTTATTTCTGAAAAATAATACTCATATTTTGGACTTATTATTATTTGAAAGGCAATATTTTTGTATTCCCTTTTTCTTTTTGATAATTACAAAGGGGGAGAAATACATATGCATATTGATAGTGGGAGATATTATATTCAGGGGGAGCTTTAATTATATTATAATATCATTAGAATAAATATTCTCAAAAATTGTATAGTTGCCATCATCAAAAAAGGGGAGAATGTTAGAACCTCTCTTGTTGGATTTTAATGATAACAACTGTACAATTATGCAAAAGAACCTCTAAGCTAACTTGCAGGTACATGTGTATCAAAAATGACAATCAACATTTAAATCGAGCTCAAATATTAAAGACAAAAATAGAATTTGTCGTATGTTATAGTTGATTTAGTTATAATGTACAATCTCCTATATGATGATTTTACCCACATACAAATATTGCTTTGAAAATTTGTTTTCAGAAAAATTATACTTTAAATTTTTTCATAAATAAGAAACTAGGATTTTCAAAAGCAATTTAAAGGTAAAACGGTAGAAAACAAACATACATTGCAAAATGGTATTTCATACTACTAAAATATAATTTCAGACGGCTGAAACAAATTTCAAACGTTTGAAATTTAATTTGAACCATTTGAAATCGCTATATTTTGAAATGGTTTGGTTCTATCATTTTCTATATAATTTTAGCCATCTGATTTTTAAATTCAGCTAGCTTACCTATACGAGAAGAAGTGTCTCTTCGTAGAAATTCAAATTCTAGAGAGTTGTCTTCTACCCTAAAGATTGCAATCCTTCTAATGGCTGTAACATTTCAATTAGAACTCTTTACAACTATAAATAGAGTTGAAATCTGTCCTTTTCACTCACCAATTCTAACTTCCTTTTCTACTTTCAATATTCATGTGAATTACAAAGCATTCAACTGTCAACTTCCTAAGTTAGCACGTTCAAATCATTATCTCAAGGAGATTATAGAAAGGGTGTACTTTATTGACTCATTTGTGTTATTCTAGAACACATAAAGTCAAATACTTACTACTTTTTGTAGTCGAAGTCCTGTTGGAGATCTTCAGGCACATAGTCATGTTCGGTAGCTCGGGCGGTTTGTAATATACTTGCTCCTCCAGGTCAAGTGAGGGTTGCTTAGTTAATTCCAAAAGGAGTCTAGGAGTGGAAGTAGGATTGGAGATCCGAACAATATAAAATTGACTGTGTGATTTTATTTACGCTGCCATTATATTTATATTGCTGCTGCTGTGATTACTGCACTTCAAATTTATATTTGTATTTGGCCATCATCGATCCATAGCGACTAACACTCGCCTCCACTTTCAGCCTCTCAATCAACATCATATCACTTAACCTGTGTGTTGTAAAGAGGAGGGAGTCAGAACAACAATGTCTGGTGAATGAAAATATCAAGTTTTACCATAATAGCATTTAGGCAATATCATTTAGGTAAGTGATATGTCTACGCCTCCTATACTAAATCCTACCAGGAATACCTCCAATTGTAAACCCAAAGGCCTTTCCAGTCCATTCCGCAACTATCGTTAGTCCTAACAATGTGAGAGAAAGTACCTGAGCCACTTAATACCTCTTTAAGGAAAATTAAGCAGACTCTGACTATTTGATACCTATAACCTAGAAAGATCCCTGTCATTTAACACCTAAACCCAAGACGACCCCCTCTTTGATACTCCCTAGCAGACATTATTCGAAATCTCATCTGACCACTTAATATTTCTTTATGGGAAGAGTCGGACCCTACAATAGCCACTTACTACTTCAACCCTGAAGCGGACCCCTCCTGAGATTCTCGTTACCACTCCTAAATGATAATTTCGACCATTAAATACTTCTTAAGTAGGAAAGAGGTAGACCCTACAAAATCTACTTAATACCCCCAACCCAAAAGTAGGTCCTACGCCTTATGACCCGAAACCCAAACTGTGATATCTCACATTAGTCCGACCATTCATAGGTATTGGTAATCAGATTAACTAGACAGACTAAACCTACAAAACTGGAACTAACCTCACGTCCTCTGTGGGTACTTATTATAGGAGATGTCTCACATAAGTCCCAAAGTCACACTGTTGGTAGCAGATTAGCTGGGCAGGCTTCTGTGTGCTTTTGACTGACCTTGCATCCCTATAACTTAGTCATAATTCCACTCTCCTAACATACTACCATATATACCTCACCCACATTTACATACTAAGACAATATAAGGAGAACTCCTTATTTCGCCTTTGATTATGACTAATTTCCATAATTATCCTTAACTTCCTTCTTAAGGGCTTTAATGCTAATTAATAACCTATTTATACTACATGATTAATACGTTACTAATTATATGCTATTAATAATATATTTATATTTGCGCATTAACTAATATCTATAAACATTCCTAAGTATGCAAACGATATTTCTATTCTAAAATTCACGCCCTGCGCTAATCGTTAAATGGCAAAAGTTCCATATACTAGTCTAACTCTACATAATAGTTTCAAAATAGCTACTATCCTTAATCAAACAATAGACTTTCATAAATAAAATAGAATCATAAACCAAACTTATTCAATATCAATATAGTAGAATTAACGCCTTTATTTCAAGGAAACAAAACTGACAACTTCCATATTTTATATTCTATTCAACTTTTCTATATATGAACCTGAAGTGAAAAAGTGATTCCTTTTTGTCTAAATTATGGAAATAAGCAGTGCGAACTACGAATCGGAGAATTCCTACATTATACACCATTTCCTAACTTATTTTTCTTTTAAAACCCTTTAACAAAACATTAGAAAAGAGTTGAAAGTGGAATAGGATATTAAATATTCGAATTGCAATAACAAAATAAATTCTACTATTTTAATATAAAATAGTTAAGATCCAATAAACATAAGAATTTGCATTTCATTTAGGGGAATTTTGGGGTTTTAGTTTTAGAGTTTTCATGAACAAAATTCCCCAATGCATAAAACAAATTCAAACTTCTATTACACAAATACTAAAATGTTAAAAAGTAAGATTTCCACTGACATAGAATTTGCTTGCTTCTCTTTTGGATTTGATTGACGTCTACTTCTAATTTCTCCTTCATATCTTTTTTTTTTGGAATATACAACAATTGGATTGTATATAAATTATATTCAGCATCAGGGGTTAAGGGAAGAGTAGAATTAGAAATCGAATATTTAAATATTGAAATCTCTTACTTGAAAATCCTAAATGATTCTAAATCGTAGGGTAAAAGAAGGTTGGTAGAGCTTCGCTTGCGTTCCCAAATAATTTGTGAATAAAAGTGAGGGGCTAGCTTCTTATTATAGTGTTTAGAATGCACTAGAAACATTGGATTTAAGTCGGTTTAAAATAATAAAATCTCGGTCATGCTTGGTCTAAATTAAACCTAGCCGCCACCCTCCTACCGGTCGACTGCTCGTTCATAGGCGGTCGACTAGCCCTAGGAAGGCCATTGATCGGTCTTATTTCTTTTTGGAACGTAATAACTATTGCCATTTTAATTAATTCTTTCCCTATTTCATTTTAATATTAACGTTTATTTTAATGTTTTCTTAAATCCTAAAATTCCCATCAATGTTAAAATATTTGCTAGCATTTTAAATTTCAAAGGTTAACATTAATTAATTTTTAAATTTAAATTCACTTCGAATTATTTTAAATTCGAAAACTTCAAACGTCAATAACTTTTCTGTTTAAGCTCCGATTACGAAACTTTATAAATGAAAGTTGATTCGAAAATCACCACGAATGCAATGGTGTAGCTTCTGTGGTCAGATTTCGATATTCAAAATTTTTCCATTTTTAGCTTTATTATTAAATTTTACAATGTTACAGTTAGTACATCGTAATTGGTAGTCAACTTAATGTCAAAATCTCTAGCCAGAGTAAATCATTAATTAATAAATGTTATCAAATTGAACCAAGGACTTTAAAGTGTTTTATGCAATTATATACATATATTAATAACATTTTTGACCTTAGACCGGACTCTAAATATATAAGTGATACAGTGTTAACAAAAATAATATATGTACAAAACGTCCTTACTAAGTGATCTTAATATAGATTACAAATTAATTCATCTAAATGACATGCAAGCATTGAACTTGTGCCTAATATTGTACTTCAACGAAGTCCCTACATGCTTCAGTATTTAAATTGTTTAAATATTGACTATGGATCGAGTTCACACAAGAGAGTCGACATAACCGAGTTGTAAGTTATTTCTAAATTCAACCAATGTTAAAATTAATTTAAAAATGTTATAAATTAATAATAAATATTATATAATAATTTTGTGGCTTTTTAATTATTCATTTGAAGCTTAAAGATCGATTAAATGATGTATAAAAGTTGTACATCGGTTTGGTTGAAAAATGATATTAAGTAAAATATTTAATAATTGATTTAAATGAGTCAATTAGGCATTTTAAGCAAGCATGGTTCAACATGAGGCCGACCATAACAAGAGAGGTAGTGGAGGCATAGTCTTTTAGGGTTTGAGAGAAAAGAGGCGGATATTTGATATCCATGTGGCTGCAAATAGATGACCTCCGTTCTCATTCTCGACACATACTACCTCTAATTTACATTTGTGAATCCAAGGTGATAGTATTGCAACCCATAGGCAAGGATATGGAGGAAAGAACTAAATAACTGACATGTTCGACAATCGGCAGGAACGTAAGGAGAAGGTAATTCCTTATTTTAATTATTCAATTATATATACATGTATAAATGATAATATATATGCTTGTTATTAAATCATCCATTCGGTCATGATTTAATAAAAATAATAATCTTTTAAAAAGTAATTTTAATTTAATAATTAATTAATAAACATTAACATTGTAAATATATATATTATAAAATAACTTCCATCTTTAAAAAAAGTAACTTTTTGATTTCAGATCTAAACATACATATATTAAATTAAAAAAAATTTATTTTTAATTGAGTGAATAGCGCTCGACTTTTAATACCAAAAAATAATAGTTACTTCAGTTTTCATTTTGATAATAAAAAAAAGTAATTTAACTTATACATAAACATACAAACAAAATTTCATATGGAAGCTTTAATTGAAAAAAATTCATTTAAATCGTTCAAATTTCAAAATAAAAAAAACGTTTTTCTTATTTTGTTTGAATGTCGGACAAGATTTATAATTTAAAACTTTTGAAAATTCCAAATATAATAAACTCGATCGAATTTTAAATTCATTACACAATTTTCTTTAAAAAAATTGAATATTAGTTAGCAATATAGTTTAATATAAATATTTGTATATACATATAAATTAAAACATTTATATATAACATTTATTAATTTAAACATATAAATTAAAACATTTATATATAACATTTATAAATTTAAACATATAAATTAAAATATTAATATTAATATTTGCAACACCACTGTCCCAGTGGGTAAGCGCTATAGCTTTGGTCTATGAAGTCATAGGTTCGAACCCCGCATAGTGCGTGATTTGAACCACTAGACATACGTTGACTTCTAATAATTATATACCAACTAAGACTTGTAGTACACTATGTACTACCACCTAAGTAACTAATTTCAAAAATTATATTTTAAATAGTATTATACTATATTAATATACATATATATATTAATAAAAATATATTGGTCTGAAAAAATAGTTTATGTTAGTGTGAATATAAATTTGATTATTTGATGTATATGCATATCTGTGACGACCTACCTTTCTAACCCCTGGGAACGATACTTAATACATTCATGGTATTCATGTGTCATAGCCCAAGCATCCGAAAGGCAAGTTGTTATGCAGTAAAGTAAAAGAACAGAACAGAAATCTTACAACGTAACAGTTAAATATAATATAAAAATAAGATAGTACATAAGGTTACTCCTCAACATGGAGTTATCATAGTTACAATAAAAGTACTACCATCATCCTAGGCACTTATAGCAACGTGCCATTACACTTGCTGATATAACACATACATAAACTAACAAACAACAGAAATATATAGCTAGATAGATAAGGAGCCTCCTGCTCGACCACCATCTTCAAAAGAGCCCTAAGAAACCTGTCACTTCCAGACTACTCAAATATAAATGAGTACCTGGGAGTTTAGGCAAGATAAACAACTCGGGTCAGGCAATAAGTCTAGTATGAGTAAACGCTAAATAAAAATGGAACACATAAATAACATGCGAGACCACACCGCAAAACACAGAATGGGTTTCCTCTCACAAGAACGACATCCAAGCATAAATAATGGACACAAATAATTAAACGTGGCGAAGTGCACAAGACACTTCCTGATGCAAGTAAGCAAGTATTAATTTGGAGGTTTGAATCAGAAATAAGGAAAGAGAAAATTTCCAACAATGACTAGGAGGGTGCACCTCCCTACCGAAAGTATACCTCTAGACAATATACTTGAGAGGATCATTTACTCTATGATTCTCTCGGACACGTCCAAGTCGGACCCCGCCAACCTTACTGAGATCCGAGTATCTCACATCTCCGTGCGCATACCACCGAATCCAATGTAGATGTGAAGATACCCTAATGGGAGCAAACCCTTATAGTTTGGCTTCCGCTCGCTCTTTGGTTTTAGTCATTTTCGACAAAGAATATCAACGCTCAAAATGAGCAACAATGACGAAACACAAAAGATAGCGGAATGATAGTCAATAAATCAACTATCAGGAAAAATCAAAGTGATCGTATATGGAAATTAAGTTTCTTATCCTTATCACCACTCATTGATTTCAAACTTGTACTATCTCTCGGTTAAAAATGAAGTTAGGCCAGTTAAGGTAGTGTTACCTCTAAGCCTTGCCTTGACGACATTTTTAACCTTCAAGATAGAAATGCACTTCCATACCTTGACGTTTAGTGCTAAGAATATGACTAAATCCTTTCCATATAAATGGTATCATTTGAGGAAATTAAATTTCTTATCCTTCATAATCAAATCAAACTTTTAAACTTTCAAAAACCGAATTTCTGCTTAGTTTTCACATCACAAATATTAACTTTAAATAGCTTTATTAAAGTGATTAATTAACTTTAAACTTCATTAGTAAAATGATTAATTAACTTTAAATATCATTATCAAAAGGATTAATTAACTTTAAACATCATTATTAAAATGATCAATTAACCTTAAACATCATTATTTAAAATGATTAATTAACCTTAAACGTCATTATTAAAATGATTAATTAACTTTAAACATCATTATTAAAATGATTAATTAACTTTAAACCTCATTATTAAAATGATTAATTAACATTAAACATCATTATTTAAAATAATTAATTAACTTTAACCATCATTATTAAAATGGTTGATTAACTTTAAAAATCATTATTTAAAATGATTAATTAATATTAAACATGATTAATTACTTCAAACATCATTATTTAAAATGATTAATTAACATTAAACATCATTATTAAAATGATGAATTAAAATAAGTTATTATTACTATCTCGAAATAAACCTTTAAAGATAAAATAATAATTTGAAAATATATTTAAAACCTTAAAAGTCCTTCCAAATACTTATAAAATCTTTATGGACCCACTTGAAAAGAGCTTATAAAATATTTAAAGTAAATAACCTTTTATACTTTATGAAAAATAAAATAGCTTCGAACTGCATTCATAGCGACTATCGCTATATGGACCATAACTTCTAAACTTATTTTGTAAAACCCAAGCACGAGATCACACACAAAAGATTTCAAAAGGAATGATATTCCAAAGTGTCGGTATAGCGATAGTCGCTATAACGACACTTTCATGGAAACAAGCTACATGTCATGTACATTAATTTTTATAAACAACATAACATGAAAATGAATCATTATAGGCGAGAAAGCCTTTAGGATTTCTCTACAAAAGTCCTCTGTAAAATCTTTATTATGCACTTCGAAGTGTGTCATAGTGACATTTTCGCTACGAACACTTCGACTTCAATTTAAGTCCCTTGCAAACAACTTATGTGTCATCCGCTTTCAAGGGGAAATCAAACTGAACAGTAATCATTGCAAATACTTAACAACACTAGTAATTAACTATGATTACAACAACAAATTATAAGTTAAAACATGGTTTTTAAAGAGAGCTTTACTCATCTAAACCAATATGAACTTACTGCCACAACTTCTCAAACCACACACGAACCTAACTTTTGCTCGGAAAAACTTGCCTTTTAGGGCCAAACGGAGATCAATATGGTTCGGCCATGGTGCTAGGGGGCTCGGCCTTGGCAAAAAATGGGAGCTTTGGGTCTTTTATTTTGGTGAATGAGTGATGATAGAGAAGAGTAGAAGAAGTTTTAACGATTTTGCTAAAGTAAAAGTGAAAAAAGAAGCAGCTTTTGAAATTTTACAAACTAAACTCCATGGATGGAGTGGAGAGAAGGAAAAGAAGAGAAATAAGAAAATGAAAATAAATGAAGTAAAGAATGAAGATGAGAAAGTGGTGCTTCTTTTATAGAAAATGAAGATGATAATTTACCAAAATACCCTCTTTGTTAGAAGATTCCATACCCTCTACTCCAAAGTTGCCACATCACCACCTCCTCCTCCTTGCTCCACATGCAAGCCTCATCCCACACTCCACCATCCCCTCACTTCTTTTTGCTAATGTACTTTGTTTTGGTTTATGTACATTATATATTTTAAATTCAAAAAGAAAAATCAAATTTCATTTTATTTCTTAAGTATATTTTAAACCAAATTAAAATCAAATCATATTGTTAACAAAGGCATATGTTATTTATATAAATGTGTACACATGTACACTAGTGTACACAACACATTTCTACAACTTTTGGTTGATGAAAAGTCGAAAATGATTTTCGGTCACATTTTCGATTTTTCTCCGAACAACTTATATTTGTAAACCAAATTTTAAAACAACTTTACCATCGTTATTTATTACTAAAAAGAGGTCTATTTAAGTTCCAAATTCCATTATTTAAATATTTAAAAATATATTAAATATCCAAATTCAAAGTGATTAAACTACGGGTCATTACATCCTCCCCTCCTTATAGGAAATTTCATCCCCGAAATTAATCACACACAACAAAAGGTATCGAAAGAAACCCAAACAATATCATTCAACAAACAGGTAAAAAAAGCGACTCCACCACAAACGGCGAGTACACTAAAAAGATACAACAAAATACAAAAAACTACAACAACAACTCGGGATAAGAATTCCTAATGTAATTCTCGGTTTCCGAAGTACAATCTCTATCATCTCCATTCCACTGAACCTTAACAAGATTCACAACCTTCGTCCTCGGTCGCTTTACATCTCGAGCGATGATATGAATAGGTCGCCCAAGAGTGGTTAGTTGAGGTTGAACCTCCAAATCAGCTTGGTGTGCCGGTTCCACTATCGTCAAAGGGTCATGTACATACTTACATAAATGAGATACGTAAAATACGTTGTGCACATCTGAGAGCCTATATGGTAACTACACTTTATATGCAAGTTTACCAATCCGGTCCAGTATGGGAAAATGGCCAATATAATGAGGGGCTAGTTTCCCCGATTTCCCAAACCTCACAACACTTCTCAGCAGAGATGTAATGATCCTGGATTTTAACTAAGTTTAAATTGATGATTAATTTAATTTTTGAATAAAAATTGTGAAATTAATTGGTAAATCGATTTGAGTTTCTCCAAATTCAAATAAAATATGTGTTAAATCATTTGAATTTAAATTTTAAGTAAATGGTTTAAAAATAATGTGAATTTATAAATAGATATATATATAAGATAAATTATAAAATACAAAGTAAACACATCATCTGAAATCTAACAACATATTAAAATAGAAATTTATATATATTATAAAGTAATATTACAAAGCATAAGACAAAAGAAAGAAATACGTTCATAAAACAAATGAAGTATAAGTATGTACACTTGTAAAAGAAAACAAAAATATATATGTATTAGCTTGCAAAAGAAGACACTAATATATATTCAAGAATGAAACACAAAAATTATAAATATCTATGTACAAACAAAATTGGATAAGTATGAACACTTGGAAAAGAAGAAAGAAGACAAAGGTGATTAATGCCATATCTTTAGCACACAAAAGAGATATCTATCAGCCACCAAAGAAATCTGCATAGTCAACATACAAAGAAATATCTCTGATTTTTTATTGTACAAACAAATAATAATATTACATGTAAATTGTTTCCTTATATATCAAGCTTTTCAATTCAGTTTCGTTCATTCTAAGCTGTGTAAACCTGAAGTAAATATCATTCAAACTTAAACAAAATTCAACTTAAACAGCCCAAATCAATACAAATCAGAGAATGGAAGAAGGATTACAGCTTTTAGTTCAAAAGCCTGTTTCATCATAAACTCTGTTCATTCTTTTGGAATTAGGTGAGTAACATTTTCTTAAAATCTAAAAAAATATGGATCTATTGCAAGTTGAATCTGTGATAAGTATGTTTGAATCTATATATGAATTCTCTGTGAATGATGGATATATTGTACAGGTTGATGTTTGTAACTGTCTTTGTTCTGAGTTCATAAACACCAGATTTTTGATTCAAAAATCATTTCCGCTTGTTCTACTTGATGTTTGGACTTAACGTTAAAACAAATGTTGCTTGTCTGATCTAGAACTAAATTTTAAAAATTTATTTAAGTTAAAACAACCTGATGAAGTCTCTGGAAAGCAAGAAACTTTAGCATAGCTTTTAAAGAGTCAAAATTTAAACTTCTCAATTCTCGAATTCAGGTATGTAGATCGAATTCGTATGCTTTAACTTGATTTTTAAAGCTTAAATCCTAATTTTTCGAGTTAGGATTTGAGAGCAGTTCGAGTTTGTTCAAATTTCATTATATTGGCGAATTCTGGTGATCCCGTCGATGGGGAAGGTCAAGGTTCTCTGGGGTGGTAGTGGAGTGAACGGTGGTTGTAGGAAAAATACTGTGATGGTGGGTAGTTGATCGTGGCGGCGGTGGCGAGCGTTTTAAGTTTCTAAACCTAGTTTTGTCGAGTGCGAAAGTTTTGATTCGTTCGTCATCTACGTTTGATCGAGTGCAATGAAACTGTGGGTAATGGAAGCTTGGGTATTGGCGATGGTGTGGCCGGAGTTTCGGAATCGCTTGTGGTCGGAGGATCGTGGACGAGATGATTCCAGGTTTCATGGTTGTTCCATTTTTTTGTTTTAGGACTCGATTTTGATTTCAAGTTTGCTGTGATGATCTGATGGTCGTGATGGTGTGCGAGGTTGATTTCTGATGTGATGAAGCTATCGTGGTTGACCGATGATGGTCAGAGCCACCGTGCATGTGCACGGTGCACTTCTATTGTTTTTGGTGAAGTTTGGTTTGAGCAGGAATGTTGTCTCGAGTAATTCTCGAGTCATTGAGGGTTTTTGCTCGAAGTCTAGTTGGGTTTGACTCAAAGGAATTTAGGGATAGCTCGGGTCGAATATTTGTCCAGTCTTAAAACAGAAACCTGTTCTGTTTTTGGCAATTTAAAACTGAATTTAAAATTTCAAAGTAAAGTTTTAAATTGAGTTTTAAAATTAAGGTTAAATTATGAATTCAAGTTAGTTTGGAATTCAGTTTGGGAATAAATAAGTTTTTACTTTCAAATTGTTTTAATAACCAAAAGTGTTTAAGTAATTTAGTGGTTTTTAAATGAATTTGAGAAAAATTGGAATTTGAATTGTAAGAAAGAATTTAAGCAAAGTAAAAATCAAAGTTTAAACCTGGACTGAAATCTGAAGTGGAATTCTAGATTTTTAAATTAAATAAAGTTTTATAACTTTAAATGTTTAAATAAGTTTAAATGTAAAGGTATACTTTAAATATGTGAAGTCAAAAGAAAATTTGATTTGAACTCTTTTGATCAATGAGTTATTAATAATTAATCATTTTGATTAATAATGATTAATGTAAGTAATTTCTTTAGCAAAGTAATTAAAGAATTGTTATTAGTTGATGAAGGTAATTAACTAAGATTATTTAAATAATTAGTTAATGTGATTAATTTCAACAATAAATTAGATTAATTAATTAATGATAATCATTTATAAAATTGTGTAAGTGTAATTACTTTATGGAAGTAATTAAGAAATTAATTGCTCATTGTAATTAATTGAGTTTAATTTGATTAATTTAAGTTAACTATGGTCAAATACTGTGTACTGGATTGATATTTATGATATGTGATTGTGATGCTATGTAATGCGAATTGCTTTGTGCTGAACTGTGATTTATGATTTGTTTCTGTATTTATGTGAAAACCCTTTGGACCCGTAAAACGGCATTTGAATTTCGATGCGACAGGGAGTCGGATTCCAGTTTGTTATCCGAAACCCACATCGAATCGTAATGACGAATCCTTGTGATTGATAAATTGACTTTATCTGTGAATCTGTGAATGAAGATAAGCGTTATAAATCCTACCGCTTATCGATATTGATATGATTAAATCTGTGATGATTGAATGATGTTGCACTATTGTGTTTAACCCCTGGACTACACCATACACACACAAATATGGACTTCACGAGGAAATCGATTAAGTCACGGATTTTTGAAATGGTTTTAAAAATTAAATTTGAATTCAAATGGTTTGGACATGGAATCAGGTTAAATGTGGAAAGCTTTGGAAAAGGAGTTTTGAGGATAAAGTTATTTTGGATAACTTCATAAAGTTTTGAAATTTAAAATGGTTGAACCTTGTTTTGAAACTGAAGAGGATTTTAAATGGTGTATCTTTTATATATAAAATATTTGAAATGAAAAATGGTTTTCCAAGTTATGAATAAATCTTTTTGAAAGCTATGAATTAAATCTTGATTTAAAGGTTTGATGAGTTAATCCAATTTGAAAGGGAAATTGTGTTGAAAAGAATATGTATAAATCTTTGTTAAAGATTGGTATACTTTGTTTTCAAATTGAAAAGGGGTCTTAAAAGTGTATCCTTTCTATAAAAGATTTGAAACGGAAATTGGTTTGAAATATGTGAATGAATCTTTGTGAAAGATTGGTGAACTTTGTGAAATGAATCTTTTTGTTTAAAAGATTGAAAATGGTAATTTGTTTAAACCATTTGAAGAAAGGTTTTGGGTAATAAGTTGTGACTTAATTGAAATCCCAATATCCATATGTTTTAAAATATTGCGCTCACTATTCAGTTTAGCCGGGAGAGGACTTTATGTCATATAACCCATTCCGGATAGTGATACGACGTAAATGGATAGCAATTGAAGACCGGTGTTGATGACCGGGTGTTTGCGAGAACGATAGGATAACCTATCGATTGTCTCTGCACCGAATTGCTCCGGTATAGAGACCTCCATATGTGATGGGAAGTCCGATCGAGATTGTGAATACCCGGATTGCAAGGGTTTATTTGGAAGTGCCTTCGGTTCTGTTCGAACCCAGAACAGATTTGTATGGTTGTATGTCTGACATTACACTTTGAGATATAAAGCAGATTTCTTTCAAATACATTTCTGTTTGGTGGCGGAGATTTATTCTCTTAGCTTAATACCCTTCTCTGAGACATACGAGCTCAGAGGTTATGTAGTTGAAGGTTATTAGTGATATACTCCCAAATTGGTAATGTTGCATGCTGAGTGCTGCCGTGTGTTGCTGATCGTTTGTTGATCAAAGCATGGCTTTGTGAAGAAGCGTAGCTTTGTAGACGAGACTGCATCAGGACCTCACACCCCGGAAATGGTCGAAACAGGAAAGATGCGGCAAGGTTATGAGGGTCGCGCCCTTTAGGGTATGTCATTTCCTTCTGGAAAAAGGTGATATCAGGTATGGAGCCCTGATATTTAACCTATGTGGTTGCTGTAATCTCATTTCTGTGTGGTTGTTGCTTTGTTGAGGCGCCTCGGATAAATGTCGCAAACGACCGGGGGATGGCATATTCGTGTAGTAGTTACCTAGTTACAGAGGTAACCCGGCCTTGTGTTGGAAGAGAGCTGGTTAAGTTCTCGGGATGTCCTTCCAGAGGCGTACCCATATGGTAATAGGAAGTTCCTTAGCCTGACGATTTGTTGGAATTCCAAAGAAACAATACGAGCCCTTTACGGTTTTAGTTGTATAACCTGCTATGGAATGTGGCGGTAACCTACTATTGAACATAGTAGCTATAGTAGGCATACAATAATGGTTGTATGCTGGCTAAGATTAATATTATATTTTCGAAATGTTTTCCACACTAGACATTAATGATAATATAAAAAATAGATTTTCTCGTATCAAGCATGCTTGACTATCATAAGGAGAAATCTCCTCCAATTCTGTGTTTGCATTGTGTGTGTGGCGGGAGGCCTTATGGTAGTTTCATTTTCCAAAAAAGCATATCGGATTTCTCTTATGAACTGTTTTTATTTTAAACAACTGTTTTGTTACTCATACCAGTCCCATGACTGACCTGGAGTTTATTGTTCCCTTTCTAAACTCTGGGTGCCCACAATTTCCCCACGGGCAGTCTAGAGTTGGGTTTTTCAGATAGTCAGGTTTAGTAGATTATCGGGAGCTAGTTCAGTTTTTGGAGTTCACGGACGACCGACTTTTCTTATCTTGATGCAATGTGATGGTGGTTTGAGCTTGATGTTGAAATTGTTGGACGCATTCTCTTTTAAAGATCATTTGGAGTATCACTTCTGTTGTTTCCGATGTAACATTATTTGTCTCTGATATTCTTGTATCATATAGATATCATTGTTGTATATCATTTTGGATATGGTATTCATTGGAGTTGTATATGATATTATCCATTTCTTTCTTCCGTTGTGTTGTTATACTTAACGTGTTATAAGCTCCGGCGAGCCAGATTCGGCGTTTGAATCTGCGGCATTCGAGTACAAGTGAAGTACGGGTGCCGATTTTCGAAGGCTGAGTCAGGACCGCTACAAGAGGAGCTTTCAAAAACATCAAATCTCCCACTGAGAACTCTAGATCCCTGCGTCTTTGATCCACATAACACTTCTGCCGATCCTGTGCTTCCTTTATTTTTCTTCTAATTTCAGCTACCTTCTCACTGGCTTCTGTGATCATGTCGGGTCCAAGAACAATTCTATCACCAGACTCAACCCAACATGAAGGAGAACGGCACGGACGACCATAAAGAGCTTTGAAAGGGGCTATACCAATGCTTGCCTGATAGCTGTTGCTATAAGTGAATTCGCTAAGGGTAAATAATTTACCAAGAACCCCCGAAGTCGAGAAATAATGCTCACAACAAATCTTCCAAGATCTGGTTCACTCTCACTGTTTTCTTATCTGTTTGGGGGAAGGTAAACTGTACTCAGACTTAGCGCAGTCCCTAAAGAAGTTTGTAGTCCCTCCCAGAACCTGCTAGTGAATATTGGGTCTTGGTCACTTACACTACTACAAGGAATACCATGGAGTCTCAAATACAAACTCGCCATACTTGTAGCAGTCCTAGTCGGCTTAGCATGAATGAAATGGGCACTCTTGGTTATCGGTCAACTATAACCCAAATGCCTTTGTTCCCTCTTTTTAACCTAGGAGGTCCATCAATTCAGTCCACAGAGATCTGCTCCCACTTCCACTTTAGGATCTCAAGTGGGTGAAGTAGTCCACTTGTCTTTTGCTGGTTACTTTTAATCAGTTGGTAGTTTGCACACTGACTCACAAAGATCGAAATAATTTGTTGTATCCCCTTCCACTAGAATACCCTCTTCATATCTTTGAACATTTTGGTCACTCCTGGATGGAAAGATAACTTTTAGTGGTGGCATTCAGCCAACACTTCTTGCCTAAGTCCATTAACATTTGAAATACATATACGCCCATTTATTTTCAAAATGCCCCAAGGATCAATCTCAAAGCTAGAAACAACACTTCTTGGACATCCTTCTTAAGTCGAGCTAAAATAGGATCTACCTCCTGACTAGATGCAATCCTCTCTATTAATGCCGGCTTAACTTCTAAGTTACCAACCATTACTACATTTCTATTCAACGCATTCGCAACAGCATTTGTTTCCCAAGGGTATAAAGAATCTCCAAACCATAGAAAGTGAGAAACTCCAGCCATCTCTACTTCATCAACATCAAATCTTTCTGGGTAAAGAGGTATTTTAAGGATTTGTGGTCCGTGTATAACTTGAAATTTTCACCTAAAAGATAATGCCTACACATCTTTAGTGCGAAGACAACAACCAAAAGTTCCAAATCATGCATAGCGTAATTTTTCTCATGTGGCTTCAGCTGTCAACTCGCATAGGCAATAACTTTCCCATGCTGCATCAGAAATGCTCCCAATCCGATTCCACAAGTATCCATATACAAGGTTAAATCTTCGCTCTCATCTGGAATGGTTAAAATAGGAGCGCTAGTCAACTTCTTCTTCAATTCGTTGAATAATTAGGCATCCACGCGAACTTAACATCTTTCTTTATTAACTTCGTCTGATGAGAAGCGATCTTCGAGAAGTTTTTGATGAACCTATGGTAAAAACCAGCCAATCCTAAGAAACTTCTAACTTCCATCGCACTTTTAGGCTTCTTCTAGTCTTGAATCGCAACAACTTTAGCCGAGTCTACTGATATGCCTTCTCCCGAAATAACATGCCCTAGAAACCTAACTTCAGATCTTCAGAAAATGGCACTTAGAAAACTTAGCCTTCAACGCATGGCTTCTTAAGGTATCGAGTACGACACAAAGATGATACTTGTGCTTCTACTCCATTTTTTGAATAGATAAGAATATATTCAATAAAGACAAGAACAAATTTATTAAAAACATCTCGAAATACCCGATTCATTAAGTCCACAAAATAAGCGGGTGTATTAGTTAGCCCAAATGACATAACTAACCACTCGTAGAAATGTTCTGGAGTCCGAAAAGCTGTTAAGGGCACACTCTCCTCTACTACCCTTAATTGGTGAAAATCATTGGCAAGATACAATTTAGAAAATATCTAAGAGCCATGGAATTGGTCAAACATATCGTCGATCCTTGATAAATGATATTTATTCTTGATAGTCCTTTTATTCAATTCCTAGTAGTCTACACATAACCTTAGAGAACCATCCACCTTTGTAACAAAGATGACTGGCGATCCCCAACTCGAGGTACTGCATCGGATTAAACTCTTTTATAACAAGTTGAATGTCTGGCCTTCTAACTCATTTTTCTCTTTCGAAGGCGACCTTCATGAGGGTTGTACAATATGTCTGGTTCCTGGAACCAAATTAATATGGAATCCCACTTCATGCTGAGGCGGTAAACCTTGCACCTTATCAAAAATATCAATGAAATCTCGAACAACCAATATATCTCCTAGCTCCACTTTAGCCACTTCGAGTGAATAGAGAAAACTGCTCATTAACTTGTTAGGCTCTTTACAAAACATATCAATGCTTCTTCCTACTACATCCTTTACTACGATCATTCTCTTAACACAATCCAAGATAGCTCTAAACATAGACAACAAATCCATTCCTAGTAGTACTTCAAAACCCATAAAACCCAGAACAAACAAGTCAAAAGGAAGGAGATGATTTCAAAAAGAAATAGGCACATTTAGACATATAGTGTCAAGATTTGTCGGACTACCAATAGGGTTTGATACACAAAGTGGATTACTCAAACGGATGGGTTTAAGGTTAAGTTTGCCAACAAGATCAACAGAAATAAAACTATGGGAAGCATTGATATTAAATAATACTCTTATAGGAATATCGTAGATGGATAATGTACCTTGCAACACATGCTTCCCCTTATGACCTAAAGAAGTGGATGGTAGCTATTCGATGGTAAAAAATTGTCCTTGCGACCCCTTCTTTGGAAAAGGGCACTCATTCTTCATGTGTTCTTACTTGTGAAAATTGTGGCAATCGCTAGGGGTGCCAATGCACTAATTTGCAAAGTAGCCCATTTTGTCGCACCTGAAACAAAGAATATTGGCCAAGTTAAGCTGCTTCTTCTATGCTGGAAGCCCACCTTCGAGTTTATTCCCTACCTGTTGCTTCTTTCCCTTGCGCTCGAAATTAGGCTTGCCTCAAACTGGTATAACCGATAAAGGCTTGGCACTAACTACTGGTACTACTCCATTCTGGACTCCCTCCTTAATATCAAGAGCTTTGAACCTCAAAGCCATGCTGATAAGGTTGGTGAATGTACCCAAAAGATGATTGGTCGTTTCACGGTAGAACTCTAGCCACATCCCATTTATAAAAATTTCATTTTTTGGGCGGTGTATTTATCAATCCTAGTCCGAAGCGGGACAATGCATTGAACTTATGCTCATACTAAGCCACCGTCATATCCCCTTGCTTTAAATCCATGAAACTCTTAAACAACTGAGTTCTCCTGGCCTCTGGAATAATTTGTGCTTCAAAAACTTCCTTGAACTAGGCCTAAGAAAATTCATCCTTCGGAGTATTAGCTATTACAGAATCCCACCATCCATCATCGACTTTTGAAGTTGTCGCGATACCAACAGCCATTTCTACGCATGTCCCAACTGAAGATCTTTAAATATTCTTTCACAAGATCGGAGCCACATCTGCACTCCAAGAATATCTTCAATTTCATAGATCGGTTTCCCACCCAAGCGGTAATTTTTTTTCATAAAGCCGCAAAGTTCATAGGGGGCTGAACTTGCACTACAACTTCCTCTATCAGATCTATAGCTAGCACAATTGCATTTTTAGGTACCCTACCGCTGGTAGCCGTGCTAGTTCCAAGTCCTCTCCTTCCTCCTCTTCTTGTATTCATCTTCTATTGCCTGAACAAATAACATGTATCTTTATAATACAAGAATATGATCAAAATAGTTTAAGGAATCAACACTAAAGGATCTAATACGAGACTTTAGAGGATACATATTATTATTATAAAATTTATAAATACGCTCTCTCAAGATTAACTCATTCTAGGGCATCACTTATCCTATCTTTAATGAGTTGTACCTCAATCAGGCTAAGGCGTTCGCTTAACCAAAGCTCTGATACCAATTATGATGACCCACCTTTCTGACCATTGGGAACGACACTTAATATATCCATGGTATTCGTATGCCATAGACTAAGCATCCAAAAGACGAGTTGTCATGTGGTAAAATAAAAGAACAGAATAGAAATCTCACAACAGAACTGTTAAATATAATATAACAATAAGATAATACATAAGGTTACTCTTCAATAGGGAGTTATTAGAATTACAACAACAGTACTACCATCAGCCTAAGTAGTTATAACAACTTGCCTTTACACTTGCTGATATAACACATACATACATAAACTAACAAACAACATAAATAGATAGCTAGATAGATAAGGAGCCTCTTTCTTGACCACTATCTTCAAAAGAGCCCTAAGAAACTCGTCACTCCCGGACTACTCAAATATAAATGAGTACCCGCGAGTTTAGGGAAAACAAACAACTCGATCGGGTTAGACAATAAGTCTGGTATGTTTAAATTCCAAATAAAAATGGAACACATAAATAACATGTGAGACTGCTCCGCAAAACACGAAATGAGTTCTTCTCACAAAAACAACATCCAAGCATAAAGAATGGACAAAAATAATTAAACCTGGCGAAGTGCGTAGGACACTTCCCGATGCAGTCAAGAAAGAATTAATTCAGAGGCTTGAATCGAAAATAAGGAAAGAGAATTTTTCCAAAAATGACTAGGAGGGTGCGCCCCTCTTACCGAAAGTATACCTCTGGACAATATACTTGAGAGGATTATTTACTATGTGACTCTCTCGGACACATCCAAGTAGGATCCCACCAACCTTACCGTGAATCCGAGTATTTCACATCTCCACGCATATACCACCGAATCCAATCTAGAGTAAATGTGAAGATACCCTAATGGGAGAAACCCGATATAGCTTGGCTTTCAGTTGCTCTTTGGTTTTAGTCATTTCTGACAAAGGATATCAATGCTCAAAACGAGCAACAAATCGTCTTAGATTGACGAAACACAAAAGATAGCAGAATCGATAGTCAGTGAATCTACTATTAAGAAAAATCAAAATGATCGTATATGGTTTCTTATCCTTATCACCACTCGCCGATTTCAAACTTGTACTATCCCTCGGTTAAAAATGAAGTCAGGCCAGTTAAGGTAGTGTAACCTCTAAGCCTTACCTTGACGATGTTTTTAACCTTCGAGATAGAAATGAGTTTCCATACTTCGACGTTTAGTGCTAAGAATATGACTAAATTCTTTCCTTATAAGCGATATCATTTATGGAAATTAATTTTTTATTATTTCCATAACCGAATCAAACTTTAAAAACTGAATTTCTGCTTGGTTTTCACATCACAAATATTAACTTTAAATAGCTTTATTAAGGTGATTAATAACTTTAAACGTCATTAGTAAAATGATTAATTAACTTTAAACATCATTATTAAAATGATTAATTAAACTTAAACATCATTATTTAAAATGACTAATTAACCTTAAACATCATTATTAAAATGATTAATTAACTTTAAACATCATTATTCAAAATGATTAATTAACTTTAACCATTATTATTAAAATAATTAATTAACCTTAAACGTCATTATTTAAAATGATTAACTAACTTTGAACATGATTAATTACTTCAAACATCAGTATTTGAAATAATTAATTAACTTTAAACATAATTATTAAAATGATTAATTAAAAGAAATTATTATTAATATTTCGAAATAAACCTTTTATTTTAAGATAAAACAATAATTTAAAAATATCTTTAAAACCTCAAAATTCCTTCCAAATACTTATAAAATCTTTATGAACCCAGGAAAAGAGCTTACAAAATATTTAGAGTAAATAACCTTTTATACTTTATGAAAAATAAAAATATCCCCGAACTGCATCCATAGCGACTATCGCTATATGGGTCATAACTTATAAACTTGTTTTGTAATCCCAATCATGAGATCACACACAAAAAATTTCAAAAGGAATGATATTTCAAAGTGTCGGTATAACAATAGTTACTATAACGATACTTTCATGGAAACAAGCTACATGTCATATACATTCATTTTTATAAACATCATAACATGAAAGTGAATCAATATAGGCAAGAAACCCTTTAGGGTCTCTCTACAAAAGTCCCTTGTAAAATCTTTACCGTGCACTTCAAAGTGTGTCATAGCGACCTTTTCGCTACGAACACTTCGACTTCAATTTAAGTCCCCTACAAACAACCTATGTGTCATTCGCTTCCAAGCAGGGATCAAACCAAACAATAATAATTGCAAATACTTAATAATACAAGTAATAAACTATGATTACCATAAAAATTATAAAGTTTAAAACTTAGTTTTTAAAGGGAGCTTTACTTATCTAAACCAACAATAACTTTAACCAAACTACCACAACTTATCAAACCACACATGAACTTAGCTTTTTCTTGGAAAAACTTAACTTTTAGGGCCTAAAGGAGATCAATATGGTTCAGACATAGTGCTAGGAGGCTCGCCTTGGCCAAAAATGGGAGCTTTGGGTTTTGTTTTGGTAAAGGAGTGATGATAGAGAAGAGTAGAATAAGTTTTAGCAATTTTGCTTAAGCGAAAGTGAAAAAAGAAGCAATTTTTGAAATTTTACAAACTAAACTCCATAAATGGAGAGGAGAGAAGGAAAAGAAGAGAAATAAGAAAATGAAAATTAATGAAGTAAAGAATGAAGATGAGAAAGTGGTGCTTCTTTATAGAAAATGAGATGGTAATTTACCAAAATGCACCCTTTAATATAATATTCCATACCCTCCACTCCAAAGTTGCCATATCACTACATCCTCCTCCTTGCTCTACATACAAGCCTCATCCCATACTCCACCATCGCCTCACTTTTTTTTGCTAATTTGCTTTGTTTTGGTTTATGTGCTTCTATGTATTTTAAATTCAAAAAGAAAAGTCAAATTTCATTTTATTTCTTAAGTATATTTTTAAACCAAATTAAAATCAAATCATATTATTAACAAAAGCATATGTTATCTACATAAATGTGTACACATGTACACTAGTGTACACAACACATTTCGACAATTTTGCTCGATGAAAAGTCGAAAATCCCAAAAACGATTTTCGGTCACCTTTTTTATTTTTCTCTAAACTACTTATTTATCAAAACCAAAATTTTAAAGGAACTTTCCATCATTAGTTGTTACTAAAAAGAGGTCCATTTGAGTTCTAAAATCCATTATTAAATGTATTTAAAAATATATTAAATATTCAAATTCAAAGTGATTAAACTACGCGTCGTTACAATACCCCTTTGACATCATTATTCACATATGATTATCATGTATACATTTACTAACCATAAGTCATAATGGTTAATTATACACATGATCTCATATTACCCTTAGGTTAGATTATATCTTTTAGTGTAGTTATGATGTTTGTAATATGAATACGGGCATATCAAAATATTAAAAAAAATTAACTTAAAATTAAGTTAATAATAAAATATTGATTTTAAACAATAACAAATATATAAATATTCTAAATAAAATAAAATAAAATAAAATAAAAAGATTTCTCACTCTTTTATTAATAAATACTAAATATGATTTAGTATAAAATTTATTATTCATATATACACAAAATACGATATTGTACAAATTAATAAAAGGATTTTTTTTGAAATTCACCATTTTACCCCATTGCCAATGCACCTAATCCAACACAATGTAGACATGAACTCTGGTTCCCAATCGGTTAACACAATTTTCTAGCAATTGAAGACGTCGAAGTTGCTAAAGGTGAATATTAGTGGAATGTGTATTTCTGAACATTTCAACGACATGGCAAGACAGAATCTTCAAATCCATGGTGTATTACCTACATCGACTGGAATCGATTAGTGTATGGTTTATAAAGCGACCCCATGTTGATAAAATTGATTTGAAATCAATTCCATGGGAGAATGTTTATCACCTATGTCTCAAGGCAGTCTCAGTTTCACCCAAAAGTCGATTCATCTTCCCCAGTCCAATCAATATGTCGCCACAGCTCGACATAAGTGAGGTCGAAAGGGGAAGGGGAGGTTGGCAACGATAATGGCTTGGATAAAGAGAGGCACTCGGTAGGGAAGATAAGCCATCAACCTTGTTTTGAATTACTCGAGGAGGATCGATAACTATAGCTTGAGTTTGCTAAAGGTTGAGAGATGATGATAGTGAAAATAAGGGAAAGTAAGACATTTGGTCTAACCATCGAAGGTATCAATATAGGAATCGATTGGTACTAATCCATTGATGGATTGGTATCAATCCATAAATTTGGGGAATAGTTTTTTTATAAATGGATGGAGAAATGAGAATCTCACCCTCAATTAAAATGATTCTCAATAATGAATGGAATGAACGAGTTATCAGGACCGTAGATCTCCATGATTTATACCTATCGAGGAGACGTGACTTGATGACTATGTGGAAACGAAGTGTTTTGAAAATAGGACGTTCCACGGAAATGGTTTGAGTAACAGAAGCATCTATTTAAATAAGGATTTAGTCGCTTATCTTCAATCAAAGCAAGCTTTGTATTCGTAGAAGCGTACTTAGGAAGACAAATGTTATTTACACAAGCAACGATTCAAAGATATTGAACCTCAAAACGATGAAGGAATGGAAGTTAAACTCAAAGACGAACGAGTATGAAGCACAACAACAATAAAAAGGAAGAATTTGGTGAAGTATATGGATCGATGATAGTTCATCAAATTTTTCTATGTATCATCATTCTTAGTGAATATGGTGTAGAGCTTAACATAGAAGCATCAATGAAGGACCAACACTTGAAGAAAATAACATATCTGGAAGGAAATTTAAGTAAAAACAAAATTCTATGGATCGGCACCGATCCATAAATGGAACGATACCGATCCATAAACTTGGTCAGTTCTGACCTGTTTTTACTTGTTCTTCCTCCTAAACTCTTGGATTTTTATATTTAGCATATTTTGATGGACCAGCAATGCAAATTGACGACTATTAGGCCTAATAACAGTCAGCTATAACCATAAATATGGAGACTAAAATTGTTATTTCTCTTGGATCTAGTGTTTAAAAAACAATAAAGAATTATTAAAGTAGATGTAGGCCTAGTCGAAGCACATATAAATCTCTTATATCATGTTTTTCCTTCCTTTTTCTTAATATATTTGCATTTTCTATTGAATTTATGTTAATTGATTTGCATATCCACAAATTCAATGGTTGCAATCCTCATAAACCTATAGCTAAAGTTACTTTTAAGGGTTTTGGCTCTTTATCGCCTTTTGGGGGCTTTAGATCAATTTATTGGCTAACATGTTAGGGACAGTAAGAGATTGCGTACTTGTGGTTATTGTGAATCAACTATGGAATGACTCAATCTTCTGTATGTTAATTATATCTAAGTCAAAATAGAGAATTTCACATGACAATGAATAGTGATCTTTTTTCTTGGGAGTAGTATGGATTTTGTTTATCAAGACTCAACTCTAAAGATGGTCAATCACATGATATGACTTCTTTTTATTACCATAATTAGATACGAGATTAGATACTCGAAATATAAAAGGCTACAATTATAAATTTAAGAGCTTAAATGTCATTTTTGAACATCATAACATCAATTTAATATATGTAAAACTCATAGGGAGTTTAATATAATCAGTACGATGGTTCAACATATATAAAATATCGTTGTACCAATTGTGTTTTCTCCTTCTTTTTCAGATTGCACATCAATGTCAGTAGCAAAAAGATCATATATAGAGGAGTTGAAAACCTGTTTAAAGAGTATTTTGATTTGTTTACAATGCTAATTAAACTATTTGACTAAACAATTATTGTTATTTATATTAAACTTAGCTCATACTTTGTCATTGTTTACTAATTATGAAGGCAAAAACAATTACTGTTCTTTATATTAGGTTGTGAGTAATTTAACACATGCATTGCAACTGTTTTTCGAAAAGATACCATCGAATAAAATGCATATGGAATAATTAAAATTTTACCTGTAGTTTTAGCTATTTTTAATATAATAAAAAAAAATACAGTTAGCAATGGCTTTAGAAGATTTAATTTTAGATTAAAATAATGTAAAACTACGCATGCACGCGCGCACACACACACACACACTATATATATATATATATAACGACCCATCTTTTTGACCTTCGAAAGTTGGCAGCCAATACATCCACGGTATTCAAACGCCAAGCATCCAAGTGCCGGAAAGGCAGATTGTTAGGGTAAAAAGATAAAGATAAAGAACATAAGAAATGGAACCTCACAGTTGAATGATAATATAAAACATAATAAAGATAGTAAAAACTGTTACTCCAAGATACAAGATATATCAAAGTTAAAAACAAACATCATCAGTTTGAATAGTCATAATTTCCTGACCTTACAATTGCTGATAGGTATAAATAATAATACAGAAGAAAATAAAAATACCACGGCAGGTGAACATCCGGCTCTACTCCATGAGCTCCAAGTCTCACCAATGACAACCTGCAAAAACTCGGTCTGAGCCGAGCATTATAATAAAATAACACCCCGATCAGTCTAGAAGACCAGTGTGATAAAACCCAAGAAATATGGTGAACGTATAATAATTCTGTGAGACCACGCCGTTAAACATGGAATGGGTTTTTACCTCACAAGAACAACATTCATACATGAAAGAATGGAAACGAATTAGAATAAAACCCAAACTTGAAAGATTGGGCATAAACAAGATCAAAATTCAAACTTAAAGAATAGACACAAATAATTAATATCGAGAAAAGCTCCAGCCACTTCTCAATGCAATTAAGAAAACTATTCAAAGATTTGAATCAAAAACAAGAAAAGAGAAATTTTCAAACAATGACCAGGAGGGTGCACCCCCCTTACCGAAAGTATACCTCTAGAAAATATACTTGAGAGAGTAATTAACTTTGCGACTCTCTCGAACACGTCCAAGCCGAATCCCGCCAACCTTACCGAGAATCTGAGTATTTCACATCTCCACGCGCATACCACCGAATCCAATCTAGAGTAGATGTGAAGATACCCCTAATGGGAGCAAACCCACATAATTTGGCTTCCACTCGTGCTTTGGTTTTAGTCATTTCTGAAAAAAAAATATCAACGCTTAAATTGAGCACAAATCGTCATAAATTGACAAACACAAAGAAGATAGCAGAATCGATAGTCAATAAATCAACTATCGAAAATATCAAAATGATCATATATGGAAATTACATCTCATACCCTTATCACCACTCGTCGATTTCAAACTTGTACCATCCCTTGGTTAACAATGAAGCTAGACAAGTTGGGGCATTGTTGCATCGCAGACCTTGTCTTAACGTACATTCTTATCTTTTGAGACAGAGATGAGTTTACATACCTCGACGTTTAGTGTTAAGCATATGCCTAAATCGTTTTCATATAAGTGATGTCGTTTACAAAAATTTAATTTCTTATACTTTCCATAACCGAATCAAACTTTTAAACTTTTAAAAACTAAACCTGTGCTTTGTTTTCACATCACAAATTTTAACTTTAAACAACTTTATTAAAGTTAGTAATTAACTTTAAACATCATTATTAAAATGATTGATTAAAACAATTTATTATTAATATCTCAAAATAACCTTTTACTTTAAGATAAAATAATAATTTAAAATATATTTAAAAACTAAAATTCCTTCCAAATAATTATAAATCTTCATGAACCCATTTGAAAAGAATTTACAAAATTTAAAGTAAATAAACTTTAATACTTTACGAAAAAACCAAATATCTCCAAACTGCATCTATAACAACTATCGCTATATGGACCATAACTTCTAAACTTGTTTTGTAAATCAAAATTGTTTCAACCCTCGGTTCAAACAACATTTTATAATCTCTAAAGAAAATAAGCCAATTTAAAATACTTTTATAAATATAAAAAACATTAATCATCCCAAAAGATAATTGATATCTCTTTTATAAATTTAAAACCATATTAATTATCCTGAAAAAAAATCAAATTTATAATCTTTTATAAATTTAAAACAACATTAATTATCCCAAAAGATAATAAATCAAATTTATATTTTTTTATAAATTTAAAACAGCATTAATTATTCTGAAAGATAACTAATCCAATATATAACCCCTTTTTATTAATTTAAAACAACACTTACCCTTTATTTCAAAATTCTCAAAAATACTTGAAATATAGTTTAAACAACTTTCAAAGTGTAAAAACGTGACCAAACATTTATTTTGTAAATATACAAGTACAAGTTCAACACACTTACACAGATTTAAGGAGATGATATTTCATAAATGATGGCACAACGATAATTGCTATAATGACACTTACTCAAATTAAATAGTATGTCACAAAATATTTTAACTAAACATCAATATAAGCAACATAAGAACACAAGTAAGATGCATACAACGATAAATTAATAATGGCGAGAAACCCCTTAAGATCTCTCTACAAAAGTTCCCTGCAAAACAATGGTTATTTAGGTAATCCACTTTTCAAGCAGGAATTCAAATCCAAACAAACAATCAAACAATAATCACAAACAAATTATCATCAAATATTAGCAATCAACAGATAACATATCATTTATTAATTAATCCACATATGAATTAACTTCACAAATAATCTTTTTACTTTGCAAGCACAGAACAGTGATTTATTCTGCTCAATATATGTCCAAAATATATTCAATTTAATTATAGCAGAACGGTGTTTTATTCTACTAAACAGATATCATAAATGAAGTATAACTAATTTAACTACATTAAACGTAATTAAATTAAATTACTATAATTTTATCATTAATTTATGCTTCGTTGAAACTATCAACTATCGTCCAAGCATTCAATAATAATCTATAGCAACACAGATACCATATAGTTTATTTAGAGGTAAGTAAACTTACCGAAATTCGAGTTGACGCTTTCGCGTTTCGGTTCGATGATTCTACTAGTTTCAAATTCAACGAATCCAACTCCAAAACATAGATAATATCAAAACGAGTTCAACGTAAAAGACCGCGTCCTAATTCGACCTCGTATGAGCAAGTTGATTTTATAAGAAATCAATGCAATTAAATTAATTAATTACTTAATCAAAATTTAATTACCCAAATAATACATCTTCCCCAAACCAATTTCCCTCCAAAAAAAAAGAATCCAAACATGCACAGAGACACCCATACACACGACCGACCATCTCTCCTCCTTCTCTTCCTCCACGCTACACGAAAACGCTTGCCATCACCTTTGATCTTCACGTTGAAGAACAACGAGCACCACGGCACCCTCAAAACCACGCTCGACGTCACTATTACAATCACGACTTAGAGACATAGCGTGCTACAGTAGAAGGACGCAATCTGCCTCGGTCGATCGGAGGCCATGAAAATTTAGGAGAATGTGCTCTTCAACACGAGCAACGCAACGACAACCTCCACTTTGACCATCTCTGCCTAAATCAAAGTCGAAGTCAAACCCTAGTTTTCAACAAAACTATCGATCGCCAAGCCCCACCAAACCAAACTCATATGAATTTGCAGATCTCAGTGATACGAACTCAAAGAAACTTGTTTTGTATTTTTTCGTTGAGTGGATTGATTGATTTTAATTTTTAAAGACGACGAGTTTTATTTTCTTTTACAGGAAGTTTGTAAAAGTAGAGAAGGAAGAAAAGAAAAGTCAAACATGTTGACAAATCTTAGTGTTGATGTTTAGTTTATTTACAAATTTCTGACATCTTCCTACACAGCATTCCGTTTGCGTACGAACCGCGAAAGATTAAACAAAAATACGACCGTACATAAAAATACGACACGATCACAAATCAACAATAAAATACACAGATTATTTTCATTTTGTGAAATCTCAAAAATACCAACGTTTGCCGTAAAACACGTCAAACGATAATTTAAATATTTTTCAAATAAAAATTAATGGAAAAATCAAATAAAATAAATTAAAAATACGTCACTAAAAATCAAGTCATTTCGTTTTGAAAAATAATTTTATTTTTATTAATTAAACGGAGTTAAATACTGTTATTAAATCCATCTAACTATTATTAAATTCACAATTCAAATATTTAAATAATATTTATATTTGAATATAAGTTATTAAACTCTAAAAACCAATTATTTAAATATTTAAAATTAATTATATATTCAAAACCAAAACGATAAAATTTCAGGATATTACAATATATATATATGTGTGTGTGTGTGTGTGTGTGTAATACAAATATACATACGTACGTATGTAAAATCTTAATTTTCCGTTGCAATATTTTTTCTCAAAAATCTTTAAAGTTTGAGAAAAAACTGAACATCACGTAGAATATAACTCATAAATTTGATTTTATTCACAATTAAGTGAAACAATTTTCTATTTTCAAGTATTAAAAGAAATCACAATGTAAGCTAAAATTATATAAAAATCTAGATAAAGAATGCATTCGATGTTGCTTTGGAATAAATGAAAAATGTATGCATATTTATTGATAGTTAAAACGGGGAAGACATTACAAAAATGAAAAGGAAAAATGTACACATCATCGAAATTCAAACCTATAACCCTTATAGTATTATACAAAAACTTTACAAATAACAACAAAGATTAATTTTTGCAAGAGTGCGATTCAAACTCTATACCTCATGCATCACTACTTGAAAACACCAAAAATGATGCTCTATTTCAACCATTATTAATTAATTAATATAATATAAGATTGAAAGATATAATATAAGTGTGTTGCTTAAGACATCCAATTTTCCTCTTCCTAATAACATAAAAACTAAACACAACATAGTATCAAAGTCATTTTACACGACAATCAACCATCGCGTAAACTCGTTTTACATGATATGTCCAAATATATTTGTCAGTTTAATATTTTTTGCAAGATGCTAACTGGTATGTGTTAGTTTGGAGTGTAATGAACATGGGACTTGATTTTGCCAGTTGGATGCATTAGAAAATACAACCCTCGTTTATCCATGTTTTTTGCCTATAAACATTGCAATATGTGCAAGCATTTTTTTACTCGTATTAATAAAGTAAGTGTGTGCGGGGGTTGAATACAACTAGCCTAAATTCATACCATTCTTCCAGGTCCAAACTCCTTTTCATATAAAATTCTCCAAAATCACTCGCCGGTGCCATCCCTGAGTCCTCAGTCACGGGTTTCCGTCGTCGCTTCCCTTTGGTCTGCCCCAGTCCATTGCTTTTGTTTCCCTCTAATTTCTTCATTCCACGTCAGTAGATGAGCTGCTGAAGCAAAGTAAAGTTTTTAGGTTAATTATTGTGTAAATCATTTTGGGAATTAATATATGCTGAACTGCTATTTTGCATCAGATGTTGAATAATTAATTATTCTAGGAATCAGTTGAGAAACGTGTTTATGTTGAGATGAATTTATATCTGCTCAACATATGTTGCTATTTTGCATCACTTTATTTTCGTCATGTTTCTTGATTTAGGAAGCATCTCTCAATATGTTTAGATTTGTTGCCCTCCAAAATCCAGATGTATCAACTGTTCTATTTGATTTGTATTCGGATATTGAATCTTGTGGATTAATAATTACATTAATTAAAAAAAAAGTTCAAAAGATATGATCAATTTTAGAGTATATTTGTATGTTGTTTAAATTTTGAGTTAGGATTGATCTTATTATTCCTTGATGAAAATCAAAGCTAACATGTTAAATTTTATAAAAATAATGATTTTACTAGTAAAGCAACTAGTAGGTTGTGATCGGCATAAGATATGGCCAATACCGCTAAATTTCAATGGTAATTGACCGATACCGATTGACACCGGTCCGGAACTGACGAAGAAATTTGGTTCTGGATTGCTCAAATTTTTATCTTCTTTTACAAAAACCGGATCTAATCATTCAGATTCTCGGCATGTGAAGAAACAACAGGTAATAGAGAAGAATCAAAGTGAAAAAGTAGCAAAAGTCCAACAAAATGAAGATTGTTGAACACTTATATCAGCATAACCCGAGCCCTTCGTCACTGATTCAAGCCCTAATATATTTTTTCTTCATCAATTTAAACCTCTTTTGGGGAAAATTTGAGTTCTTTTTTTTAAACTTCATTATTTTTTTAGTGGTTTGACAACCCTAATTTACTCGACGAGGAAGACATTTTAGCAGCTATGAATGGAGGGGGGGGAGCTGGTTGGGTTTAGTAGACTGAGGGGAGCTGGTTATCAGTTGTTTTTCATGGCAGTTGGTTGGTTTAATTGTTGAAAAATCATATTTTGACACAAAATATGACACGGAAGATCTTAACCATTAGATATCCTCTTGATATCCACCTCCCATGAAAGCAAAAAAATTCAATGGTCAATATTTATTCTATCAAATTTTATGTTTTATTTTGTGTCTCAATCAAGGTTCAAGGTATCGTCCGATACACCTAAATTCCGGCTGTACCGGATCGGTACCGTCCTTGACCGGTCCGAAACCGAGTTAAAAATTCGGTTTCGGATGGGTAACAGTGAATTAAAAAAAAACCAAATCGAGAAGAATCGAAGAAAAAGAAAGAAGAATCAAAGGAAAAGAAGGAATAAACCTCAAATCAGCTTTGCCCTAGCCTTGAATTCGAAAATATTTTGCAGTCGGTTCTTTGTTCGCGTTCTGCTGCGAATCGAAGAGCAACTCGACCAAAGTAAGAAGCAATCGATTTTTGTTTTTATTCCATGTCAATTTGTTCCTGGGCTTGAAATCAAGAAGCAGTCTTTTTTTTTAACCGTCGTTCGGTTTAGCCCTAGCTTTGAAAAAGAAGCGAACAAGGATAGAAAGAATGAAATATATGGGCTGTTGGATGGGCTGTTATGTGGGCCGTGTTACTTTTTTTCTCATTTTATCTTTAACTGGTTTTGTAATTGAAGTGGGTCGGATTTAGTATGTTTCTAATTAATGTTTTGTTCAAATTAAGTAGGGATTTGTGTAATTGAAATATGGTTTTGACTATTTAACTTAGTTAATTATGAATTGTATATTAAATCAAGTTTAATTTAGTTTAATCAAGTTCAAATTTAGTTCATTTCATTTTAAAAATACCACTATTCAAAACTAAGACCGAAACCGAAATCAAAACCGAAACCTTCGAAATTTCCGAAATTGACCGAAACTAGGAAAATTTCAAAGGTTCGAAACCGAGATCGAAACCGAGTTCTCAAACCTTGGTCTCAATAGACACTCCCTCAATTGTTTAGTACTTAATTAGCTGTTTAGTTAGAGTTTTGGATATAATTCGGGTAAATTTTTGGATTGTTAAATTTAATTTTATATGTAATAGTGTTGTATTTAATTTCTTTAAAGATAATAATTTGCATTTTGTTTACAACTTTTATTTATGTATTTTCACTAAAATATATCAAAATTTGAAACCGAAACTTTCGGAAAATTTGAAATTGATCGAAACTAAGAAAACTTCAAATAATCAAAACCAAGTTCTCAAACTTTGGTTGTGACGTAATGTACTAAAAATATGTTATTAAATAGTAGATACTATCTCAAAAACCAAAGACAACAGAAATCAGATAAGATTTAGGAGACAAATAGTTTATAATAAAAGGGAAAAACATAAATATTTGCATATTTTATATTAAAGGACAACCTAAATCAAGTCTTGCTTGGGAACCTATTCTTTGGGGCAGTCCTAAGCTTAGAGAACCCAATCTTTAAGATGGCCCGTCATCCTGAAGTATTGAAAGTGAGAGGTGATTAAGTGCACTACTGTTGCTTGAATGCGTACTGAGTTTCTAGAATTATCACTCTCGCTCCATAACACACTTTTCACTTTTTTATACAGTTACTTGAAAATTGCAATCAAACCAATGTTTTCATAACCGGACCGTGAATCAAACCGTGAGAACTCAGGGTTTGAGGTTTCGAGGGTTCGACCGGTCGAACCGTCAAGAACCGCACACTCTTTTTTGGAAATTAATACATTTAGATGCAACGTATCAATCTTAAGTACACAATAAACCAACGTCTTCAATAAAAATATACGATATTAATTTATAATCCACACATTAATTCTAATATGAAAAATTAAACAAAATTTGTTGCACCAGCTATCCCAATTACGAATATAAAATGGATGAAGATTCGAAAACATATTTTGGAGCGAAGAAATTGCGCATATGGGAGGGTTCAACCGGTTCAAATGAATGGTTAAACCGCAAATTCAAAGGTCGAACCGAGGTTCTTACATGAATGAGGTTTGATTGAGTTCCCGGCCTTTGACTCCCACGGCTCGGGGTTATTCGTGGTTCAACCGCGGCGGTCGGGTTATGAAAACTATGAATCAAACTCTCTCTCAAACCAAATTTCCTCCATATAATTCCGTTTGGACTTCCATCTTCTCCTAAAATCAAGTTCTAAATCCCTAATTACCCAACCAGAATTTTCTCCACTCCGCACCGATCCACCACCACCGCACGTGATAAACAAAACCACCGTCAGCTCCCTCGGCTACCAATGCCCCTATGACCAGTGCCACATATAGCTGCATCTGATTTTGCCTCCACAGTAAGATTGCAAAAGGTATTTTTGTTTGTATTTATATTGTGTGTATTTTGTAAAGATATAGCATCTTGATTGAAATTTCTAGTATGGATAGAATTGATTAGATTATCAAACTCTCTCTCAAACCAAATTTCCTCCATATAATTCCGTTTGGACTTCCATCTTCTCCTAAAATCAAGTCCCAAATCCCTAATTACCCAACCAGAATTTCCTTCACTCCGCACCGATCCACCACCACCGCATCCGATAAACAAAACCACTGTCAGCTCCGTCGGTTACCAATGCCCCTGTGACCAGAGTGCCACATATAGCTGCATCTGATTTTGCCTCCACAGTAAGATTGCAAAAGATATTTTTGTGTGTATTTTTATTGTGTGTATTTTGTAAAGATTTAGCATCTTGATTGAAATTTCTAGTATGGATAGAATTGATTAGATTTATTCATATGTAATTTCGTTGTTAACTTCACATATTTATTTCGTTACCTTTGGTTGTTCGACTTCGTTTGAAATTTTTGAACTACATTCTATTTGTTCATGATCTATAGCTTATAATAGTTTGTACCATTCCCATCTATAAAGTATAAACTAACTAGAACTCTAACTGAGTAGATTTTTTTTCTTCTATTTTTCAAAATTTAAAATATGCAACAGGTAATTTATTTCTATTTTGATTTATTTATAGTTAGAAAGATCAAAGTATTTTTGTAATAGCATTATGTAATTTTGCGTTATAAATGAATTACTCAATACACTGATCTATTTTCATAAAAAAAGATATATGTATCGATTAAATCTAGTAAATATCTTATTTTTTGTATTGTTGATTTAATTTGTTTGTTTATTATGCTTAAATTTGAGATTTAGTACATCTGATTGGCCAATACTGGTAAAAAATTAATTGAGTTTTAGTTGATTTATAATTGGTTTTCATGCAAGTTTTACTTTATTGCTTTGAATTGTATATTTTGCTCATTTTCTCTCCCTTTTAAGGTAAGATTATTATATTCTTATTTGTATCATGTTCATGTACTTGCACCGTAGCACCGTATATATTTTTATTTTTCTGATAAACGCTAGCTTATTTATATAGTCTTCAAGCAATGTTATATTTTCTTATTTTTGTATGCTAATTGTGATTCTGCAAACTAATTTTCCTGATTTTCGACAATTGAATGTTTAATTTTAACATCTTCATGGATGACACCTAATAACATTGCATTGAAAAAGATCTATCATGAAACACCTTTTTATCCGTCTGATTAGTGAATGTCTAGTTTTAATCCGTACGACTGTTTTCTAGAACAAATATGCACTATATACAATAGGATTGGACATACGTCATCTGACCTTTTTAATGAATTGGCTATTCTGGGATAACAATATTTCCATTATCCACAAAAAATATATGCCATCCTCGCTTAGAAAGCTGAGTTAAGAATTCTCATCCGAGCATTTTGAGTCGGAGAACATAAGAATTCTCATCCCAGCATTTTGACTTCACCCCAGCATTTTGACTTAGAGAACAAACCTAATCCTCAACACATATGGTATAAAAGTGAGAGAATATGTTTAGAACAACTTATGCAAGCTGTTTTTGGATAAGAATATGTAATTTTTTTTGTTACTTGAAAGCCCATTTTATAAAATTTTGATTGTTGTAAAAAACTATTTCTTTCACAATTTAAATTTATGCTTTGTTGGCAATACTGTATTAAAATCAATATTGTCAATGGATTATTAATCTAGAAATTTACCCATATTTAGAAAAAGATACCACTTAGAATATAAGCATTGCAATAAAGCATAATGAAGAATTTTATGTAGCAGCAAAAGCTTAAGGTTTGTAATTTTTTTTCTGTGTGCGCGCGCGTGTGGCTATTTCAGACAAGTTCTAACTGTTCCCATAAGATCATATTAGATAGCATGATATTACCAACTTACATAATTACGAACCCAATATAATGTAGTATTCAATCTTTAAACTATAAACGAGCGAAGCGAGTTGGTTTAGAAAAATAAAAATATGGGAGCTTGGAAAATGTGTTCGTTCAATTGGTTCAATATTCCGTTTTTTCATTTAAATACCTTTGCAAAGTGAGCATGAAATAAATAGCTTGGAAATAAGTTGCCTTTCTTGCAAGGAAATAGAAAGGGATGTAGTTTCTGATCCTGCATGCTATCTGTAGCCATAAATTTGCTTAGATATCACTTAAAATAACATGTAATTTCAGTAAGTAAATAAGCAATTATTTTCTATAGAACCCTTTTGTACACATGTGCTACACAAGTAATATAGCATACTTTATCTTAAAGAAAAAGGTTATTATTTAAGGTTCAAAATTCCGTTTTCCGTTTCCGTTCCAGTCATCACAAAATTTTGAAATTTCGGTTCTGTTTCGGTAATTTTAGAAATTCCGTTTTAATTCTGGTTTATATGTTCGGTATTATTTTATATTTCGTAAATATTTAAAATGTAGATATAGATTTATATAGAGTTCAAATTCTTTTAGGAAATTATATGTTTAACCTAACTTCATTTTTAACGTTATAAACATTATTAAATATTAACTAATTTACGTAATATTTTGGTAATTTAAAGTTTACTTATATGGCTATTTTATGTAAATTATTTTAAAGTAAATCATTTTGTACCAACCCAGCCCAACTAGTCCAACCCAGCCTTAAAACAACCTCAAAAGGAAAGAACCCTTTCTTCTTTTCTCTTGATTTGCCGTTTTCTTTCTCAGCCGAACCCATGCCCTAGTTCGAATCAACTTCGATTTTCATTCAAATTTGAAAGGGAAATAAAATAAAATGCTAATGGATACTTGTAATCGATGAAGAGAATGAGTCTCAGTTCAATTTTGATTTGCAGTTCGAATTATATGATTCAAGCTAAGGTAATTTCGGTTTGGTTCATGCCGGAACCGGAACGGAAACAACGGTATTCCGGCATGCCGGCCGGAATTTAGAACCTTATTATAACCCTTTTTTATACATATTCTTCCCTGCAGGAGTTTGCAGTGTATGACTGCAAATGAAAATTTGAATACATTGGTGTGATACAGTACATTTTCAGACTATAATTACTGCAAAGTAATTTTCAAAATGATATGCTAAAGCTGAAGCAGCCAATTCAAGAAGTGGTTGTAGACTCCCTTTTCATATTATAAACCAATGACCTTGACATAAAGCTTATGATACAGATCTTGCAATATATTATATATAAGACATCCGTTCTAAATTTTAGTAATATATTGAAATAATTGTGAATAACATACTGTCAGGTTAACGAGACTTGAGTTCACAGTCTATACGCATTCGTACAAACATATTACTTCAACAAGCGTCAAAAATATCTACTGCGTTAATAACGCTTGTTTTTGAATGACATATAGACCTGGTGTTGAAATTGTCCCTTTTACTCTTGGAATGTTTATATGCAAGGCATTTACTCAAATAGAGCAGCAGCCCAACATTTATGATGTGGTCCATGTGAAATATTTCGATGGGATATTGTGAGCTAACATTTGCGTTCCTGTTTGATTGGTTGTTCTTATATAATGTATGTATGTATGGCATAACGTTGTTACGCTTGCCCTTTATTTTTAATTTGTATTGCTTATATGTCCCTTGAACGGTATTACAATAAATTACATTTGTGCATGATGTATATAGTTGCAAAAGGTTACCATCTTTTCAATTTCAAGGAAATCAAACAGACAACAGTAACACACACATTTACCTTTTTGTTAATTACGTTAATGAGCAAATGAAAGCCCATGATATGTAATATTTTCAGAATAGAAAATAGTCGCGATGTGTCATCGCATGTTTTTGATATATTTTGTTGAATCTTCTAGTTAAACACTTTAATTTTTCATTGGCATGTCCAATGGAAACATCAAGTATATATTTGTGCTTGCACAGGTATTGTTTAAATATGCGATATACCAATATACCTGGTAGTAATTTGAGCCATAAGTTTTACTTCTTCACATGTATGAAATGTTAAATTGTGCATTGCCTTATCTTTATTGCTGACAAAAATGTCATTTTCTTCATGTTGCAAGCCCCTTCCCCTCTCCCAAATATGATGTTTTATTCCTTATCACATTATCCAATCGATTATTATTAAACTAGGTCAGGTAACTTGTAATGTTGATGTATAAAGCAAGTAGTTAGGTCATCCTCACAGTCACCTGACACCAATGTTGCAATTATAAGTTTAAATCATTATCAAGTAACAAAGAGATTGTAGTCCAGTACTCATTTTAAAGCAATGTTTCTTGGACGAAAACTTAGGTAAAGTCTCTATGTGATTCCATCAAATTCATGTTCTTAAATGTCTATTAGATTTTTTAGATTGTTGATGTCTTTTGAAAATCTGTATTGGAAATTACTTTGTTCATAATCAGTGGTGAAATGACACTGAAATCATCAGCATCATCTATATTACTTTGTTCATGATCAAAAAAGCTTGCAATTGTTGATTTGTTTACCCATTTATCCTTTGACTCGTTATTTTGCTTCTGATAATAAATTTACAAACTGAGCGGTGCTGAGGTATACTCAAAATTCAAGGTATTGTTTGGATTGAAAACGAATTTTCTGTTGCGTTTTCAACAATGTATTCTAAAATGCACGAGAGAGGAGAAGAGAGTGGAAACCAATCAATTTGGAAAATGGTTTTGAACATACAAAATTGAAAATGACTTTCTTATTTTCCGCCTTATTTGAAATATAAAAAATTATCTTCACCCTTCCCCTTCTCTTTGTTGGAATGACTAGGATTTTCCAACACTTCACTCTCTCCCATGCCATTTTGAAATACATATTGAAAATGCAAAACATAAGACTCATTTTCAAGCAAAAGACTGCCTAAGTGTCTAATAACGATTTAGTATGTATGCAAGCTTGACAAAGGTTGAACCACATTAAATGCATGACATGTATATTGTTCCGATGGAGTCGCTTTGGAAGTTTGCCAAACACTGAAACACACTGTGTGAAGCGTGTGTTCTGCTTAACATATAGCAAGAAATTGCATCTGACTAAAGGTTTTCTGCATTTTATATTATATATTTAAATGAAGATGATTCCTCTTTTAAAATTTAAGTCTAGCTTTACTTTTGCGAGAACTAGTTCTCTTAGGTAATTCGTAGTAGGTGTAGAATGAGATTTTTTTTTCTTTTTTTGGTAACTTCATAGAAATGACATTCCAAATTTACATACAGATATTGTATCCTATTTGTCATTTGGATAGTATGTTTTGTTTTTCTTATAGTGATAAACTAGTTTTTCTGTTAATGTTGGGTATCGAGAATTAATGCATTATTATTCACTAGGCTAAATATTTTGCTATGTAGCTATTAATTTTAGGGACGCTGTAAAGCAGATTAATAGTCACTAATTAGTTTTTAGTGGTAGATATATCAAAGATTATAATTGTAGTAGTTTTTTTTCCGACATATTATCTTTACGTGTTCAATCTAAATGAAAATTGCAACAAATGTTTCTGTTTTTGAAAATAATACAATCGAATGGCCGGGCTCCCCACCAGTGTGCGGTTGTACTAGTAGTATATAATCAATATGATATGACAGTTAAAAGAGCTTAGTTTATTGTTGTCGTCCAATTTGGAACTACTATATATTGGCTTTGTTTAGACATTAGTTTCATGTGATTATCCAATCGACATTTTTTGCAGGAGTTTCACTTTTCAAACGCTTATCTCTTATCATTTGCAACTATAATATATGATTTACTGATACTCTACGATTATTGTTATAAACATAATTTTATTTTTGTTTGCTACTAGTATTAGCCTCTTCGAAATTTTCTTTTGTAGTCATGCTTTAATATATTTTGTTTTATCCACTTTCAGTTACACACTGACTTATTTTTCTTCCACGACATCGTCAGGTAAATAGCAGCGTCAAGCCAACATGGAGGAAGAGCTAAAGCGTTGCCAAATTCAAGAATGGTACCCACAATTCAAATCCCATTCCATCAAAACCCTTTTTCATCCTCTCCCCGATTCCTTTGTCCGTTATCTTCTTGGAAAACATATCAACCCTACGTCCAATGATGATGATGAATCTAATGATGAAGTTGATGGAAATTGCAATGCTGATAATGATACTACCGTTTCTCAACCACTTTTCCTACTTCCCAAAACCATATCCGGTCGTGACCCTCTTCCTCGTACTAATGCTTCCCAACATGACCCGATATCTTCCCTGTCACTCCTCGATTCTGAATCAGACGAAGATGAGAATAATGATGATCAGCCATCATTTCCCGATCTTGAATCTGGAATAGAGCAGTCTATAACTGCCTTAGGTGGTGCAGTATTCCCAAAGCTAAACTGGAGTGCTCCTAAAGATGCCACATGGATTTCATGTGACGGGACTCTACGATGCAGTTCTTTTTCTGATATCGCCCTCCTGCTCAAGTCTTCTGATTCGATTGCTCATGACCTTTCCCACTCCGCGCTCAGTTCCTTCGTTCTCGCACTCCGCAAATATTACCCATCTCTCCGCCCAGAAATGGAATTTCGGTGCTTTGTTCGTAATAAAGATCTGGCTGCCATATCTCAACGCGAGGTCACTTCATTCTATCCGGTTATTGTCGATCGAAAGCACGAACTCCAACTTTTGATTGCAGAGTTCTTTTATAAAGTCGTGAGACCAAAATTTGAGTCGGATAGTTACACTTTTGATGTTTACATTACAAGTGATAGTAGAGTGAAGCTTTTGGATTTTAACCCGTGGGGAGAATTCACCCTGCCTTTGTTGTTTAGTTGGGAGGAACTAGAAAATGATAGGTTTGAAGAAGAGGGAGTCAATTTTAGGATCGTGGAGAGTAGGATGGCAGTGAGACCCGGTTTGAAGACGGCGGTGCCATATGACTATATTGACATGGGAGAAGGGAGCGGTTGGGATCAATTTTTCAAAAAGGCAGATGAGGAGCTAAGGAGGCAGCATGTCTAGAATTCATTATTACTGGTTGATTTGCATTTGGTAAGTCTTAGTTTCTTTTTTCCACCTCTATCCGCCTGCTTTATTAGAATTGCAATCAACGGATTGACTGGTTTGTTCAAAATTTGGTTAGCTTATTGTGAAGGTTGTCACACACTGAATTTTATAAAATCTTAAATGTAGCCTCTTCCTGAATTGAAAATCATCATTAGATGATTTAAAGACCAATTTTCTATGAAATATGTGTGCATGTGTTATATGCTGTAGCATGCTTTATTGCTTAAAAATCACTGTGTTGGTCACATGACTTGTTGCTCCTAATAACAAATCTATGTCGTCAAATGACTGTTTATGCCAATGGGCTTCATGTTTTCTTTATTCAAACAAAACTTCTTATTTGAATTATATGTAGTTATTATGCCAAGTGAAAAGGAAACTGCAAAAGATATTGATGTACTTCACTAATTCCATTACTATTTGCATGTTCGATTACCATTTTGGTACTGCAACAAAGATGTGAAAAGAGGCTCTCTTTCAAGTTGAATATCTGATGTTCTGAGTACACTGATATTTGGACATATCTTCTTTAGCTTTGGAAATAACATTAATTGCTACTTCCAACTAATGCAAAAATCGTAAAATTATAATGTTTAGAAATATTATGCCTACTTTGTAGACTACTGGAACATCATACACCTATAGGAGCATAAAACGACTTGGGACAACCACATATGATTGCTTTATTTTGGTAATATCCTATGTATCAGGTCTGCTTTAGATGAAAAGGAACAGTAACAGTCATCCTGATTAATATATCCTTTGCATTCGTACAATCATACCCAAGTAATTCTTTCCTTAGTCGAAATATTTCATGAACATGAATTGTAAGTTGAGTCCTGCTGAACTTTTTGATTCTTTTTCAATATTGTTAATTAATGGATAGTGATGGTTAACTCGGAGTTACTGGCCAAGTGTCATAGCCTTGTGAAAAGGCGGAGGTCGGAGAAGTTGGAGTAATGCTGTAAATGAATGTATTGAGTATTGGGCTTGAGTATGCAAGTATTGAAAACAAATGTTTTTCTTTTCTTTTCCTTTTCCTTTTCCTTTTCTCTAGTGGTCATCGAAGAAAGAGAATGTGGTTTAGTTTTAAAAGTTCACACAACTATCCACAACACACACACACACACACATATTTTTGATAACAAAGTTAGCATATTTGGACTTGATTTGCTTATGGGTTGGGACAATTTGCTTTTTACTGTAGTTTAGAGAGAACTATTTATTTTGGTAGGTATTTATTTACATCATTGCTGTTATATTTATAATTAATGTTATGGTTAACTCGAAGTATTTATAATTAATTAGTAGGCTTATTTATAATGATGTAAATGAATGTACCAAGTGTCATAGATATTTTGGTAGAAATTTATTTACATCATCGCTGTATCATGTGTTGATTTTTTTTTAATGTTATAAATAATTAATGAGTATTGTTAATATTTGAGTATTGTTAATATTTTTTATAAACAGTATTGGTTGGGACATTCTATATCTTCTTGATGAGCCGAGGGCAATTTTGTTGGGGTTTTGGAACAAGTATTGAGCAATGGTTCATATTCGCTTTAGATCTAATCTAAAGACTAATACTAATCGATTTGTGTGTATTAACCTAAAAAATTGCACATGATTATATGTAATCTTATTCTTCTTAGGTTTAGCTAATTAACAAACATTAAATTTCTTCAATGAAATTATAATGTGTATAATATAGCAATTGTAGAACTGCAATAAACCCTTTTTTTCGTTATGTCAAGAAAAATAACTCGAGAAAAATAACTGTGTAGGAAAAGATAAGGATCTAAAACCTTCAATAACAAAAGAAAGACAAATAGGAAAAGATGTGAAACATTGTAGAGAGCGAATGTTTGGCTGTAGAGCTAGAATGATCGCTAGTCGAGAAAATGAGTGATTTGCTTTTAAAACTTTCAATGACAACCACAACCATATAATCCATAAAAATATCACCTTTGCATCCACATCACAAAGCTTATTTGCAACCGAATTTTAAATCATTAATCGATGAATTTCGTTTTTAAAGCTTTCAATGACAATCACAACCATATAATTCTTTATACGCCATAAAAAAACATCACCTTTGCATTCACATCACAAGGCTTATTTGCAACCGAATTTCAACTCATCAATCGATGAACTTGAAGTTTGTCGTATAAAACCATCAAAAATGGAGTTAGTAACAAATAAAACTTGTGGTTTGCCAATTCAAATATCACTACACAACAACGCATTAATCATTTGAAATGTAGATGAAATAACAATATTGAAAAAGAATGCATATCTATTATAGTATTATCCATCAATTTGCTCAAAAGAAATCAATAGATTCTCAATTTCATTATACATCAGATGTAGATAGATAAAGAAATCAATATAGAATTATTTTTGGGCTGATAAGAGGGCAAGGTCTTCCTAAATGCGTTTTAACAATGTGGTGGTTTTGATGTTACTTAAAAGACCGATAGATTTTGGTTTTTTCATATTGTCAAACAGTTCAATAATGTATATAGACGACGAGTGCCTTATTGAATCGACCAGGTCGAGTAGGAACAAGGTTCAAATCTCTTGGTCTGTTAGGATGCCGCAGCACTTTCCACTTGACATCTATTGTAATGATAAACGGCTCACTATGACCTTATCTTGGATTATCAATACCTCTGTTGCTCCATTCCCCTTAACAACCCTCATTTTTTTGGATGTGCTTAGGCCGGTCAATGGATACTTTCGGATTCGGATAGTGCCATATCCGCATCCGCATCCAAAACCATTTTCGAATATCGGATATCTGCATCCTTGGATACGGACGGATATCGGATAATTATCATATCCGCTAACGACCGATAAATCAAGAAATATAAATAGAAAATTTTAGTTTAACAAAATTTTTTTTTCAACCCGCTGATTATAAAAGTGTTAAAAATAAATAAATATGATAATAATAAAATAGTTTTAAGCAGTTAATAAGTATTAAGTGCATATAATATAAACTACCAACTTAATAAAACAATAAATGAATGTCTTTCATTGTAATAAAATACACATAGTTAAACTATATCTTGATAAACTGGAGGGATAATTTTCGGATGTGGATGTTTTCGTATCCGCATCCGTTTTTCCGAATATCGGATATTTATTCGCTTTTCGGATACGGATGCGGACGAATTTCGGATTTTTGGGGTATTCATTGACAGACCTAGATGTGCTTTATTAGCCGATGAGACGGAAGAAACACTTGTATAGTTATTCTGAAGTTGGTTGGATTTCATGTGGAAATAGTGCTTTATCCAGTATGTAGTTACTGATCCAAATATCCGGAATGCTACTAGAAGTATTTCCTTATGCTTAACATAGGTTAGTAATTATATTTCTGATAATTTCTGATCTGAGGGTTATTTCATGTATTGTTCAACCAACTTCTTATTAGCTGTTATAAATAATAAAGAGGAAGGCATTCCTATAATAATTTAGGGTGAGCAAATCCATTTCCCTTTTGTTTGTGGATTTGCTTCATGTGCAGTGCTGCTTGAAATATAACTTTTACCCTTTTTTATTTGCGCATGAGACATTCCTTGCTTTGATTGTTGTGATCTATTGCCTGCAGGTTTATCCTCAAGCGGAGTCTAAGTTAACTTAGCTAAAATGTATGCATATTTTTTCTGAATACTTTAACGTTGAGCACCATTTAAGAGTGGTCTTTTGTTTTACTATTATTTTCTAGGGATGGTGGGCATGGGGCTGTCCGGTTCTGTTTGGAGCCCAAATCGTTTCCGAATCACATCAAGCGGTTAGTTAGAAAAAACAACATAGTGTTAATTTTTTATGCTGTCCGGTTTCTTTTCTATTTAATAAAAATACGGTTTGGTTTTGGTTTAGTTCGGTTGAACTCGTATTACATTTGTTTGAACAATTTCAATTGAATACTTTAACGTTGAGCACCATTTAAGAGTGGTCTTTTGTTTTACTATTATTTTCTAGGGATGGTGGGCATGGGGCTGTCCGGTTCTGTTTGGAGCCCAAATCGTTTCCGAATCACATCAAGCGGTTAGTTAGAAAAAACAACATAGTATTAATTTTTTATGCGGGCCGGTTTCTTTTCTATTTAATAAAAATACGGTTTGGTTTTGGTTTAGTTCGGTTGAACTCGTATTACATTTGTTTGAACAATTTCAATTGAACAAATGGGTAAGCAAATTAATGAAAAGGTTTAAAGAACCCAAATAAGAGAGATACAATTTTATAGATATATCTGTATATGAATGTATTTATACATATGAGTGTACTAAAACGGTTCGTTACCTGATCATATGAACTTGGTTGCTCAAAATTTTGGTACGTTAGTAGTTTGAGTAGCAAAATCACAAAATCACTTCAAAAATGTTCAAGTTCTACCAAGCTGTCCGGTCTGGTTTAATATGACTGGTTCAATCATTCAAACTGCAATTGCATCATATTGAATTGGTCGGTCTGATTTTGGATATTTGTTTTGCTTAGGAAATACGGCATGGTTACTTTTGTTTGAACAATTTCAATTTCAATTGAACAAATGGGTAAGCAAATTAATGAAAAGGTTTAAAGAACCCAAATAAGAGAGATACAATTTTATAGATATATATGTATATGAATGTGTATTTATACACATGAGTGTACTAAAACTGTTCGTTACCTGATCATATGAACTTGGTTGCTCAAAATTTTGGTACGTTAGTAGTTTGAGTAGCAAAATCACAAAATCACTTCAAAAATGTTCAAGTTCTACCAAGCTGTCCTGTCTGGTTTAATATGATCGGTTCAATCATTCAAACTGCAATTGCATCATATTGAATTGGTCGGTCTGATTTTGGATATTTGTTTTGCTTAGGAAATACGGCGTGGTTTAGCAAATCATTGTTACCAGTTCAACGCGGTCTGTTTCCGTTTGTCGGTGTTGTTTATGCCCACTATTTTCTTATGCTGGTAAGCATAAAAGAATTGGGAGTCTGAATCCTGTTTAAGAAAATATTCTTGTAAAAGTATACATACTCTAGTATGTTACCCGGAATATGCATTATTTAGTCTGATATGAATTGATTATCTTTAGTCCATCTGTATATTGCTTGCTAATGCATCTTGGATCTTCAGCAGTTCACAGATGGAAGAATAAATTAATATTTGCTTTTTATTGCAGGATTTTAGTTCTTAACCATTTTTAACTTGATAGTTACTTTGAGTTATCTGTTAGTCTATCATACTGAAAATTTATTCTATTTTCCAGTGATCAAGGTCCAAGAGCCCAAGCGGCATCTTGAAGTTCTGCCTCAATGCGTGAATGTTTCATAGGATGATATATTACATATGCTTCAATGTGTAAATTTAGTTGAAAATGTATAACTTGGTCAACAATGCAGTAATTGTATTTATCTGTGAACTGTTATGCAGTAATATTGTATTTATCTGTGAACTGTTAGTGTGTGTATCGTGTTATTTGTTGAGTTAAATGGTACAAGTTGTTTGTATCAATCAGATTTTTTTAGTGTTGCAATACATTATGTAATAGTTTGAGCAGTAAGATGTATATGGAGAAAACAGAGGCATGAAATGATTCCAGTCAACATTTGAAATCTGAACAAGGCATGGTATCTTACAGAAATAAGAGTGCATTTGTTAAACTAGTCTAGGTAGGTTGATGTGCCATATGCTGCAAATGGATGTGAAATGAGTAAGTTTAAGGAAATGATAAAGTTTTTTTTTTTAAAATGGAAATGAATGATGTATTTAAGATGGGTATTTAACTGTTTTGTTGTTAATAATCATTGTTATTGTAGGTTTAGTTTTTAAAAATGGAATTAAATTTAAGGTTGTTGATTGAATTTAAATTGATAGTAAATTATAAATTTATGCAATTCTAAAAATAAAATAAAAACATTAGAAAGGACAAAGTTGTTGCTTTTGTTACACAAAACTGATCCTCATGTCAATCCTCTCCTCCATCAAAATTTTTCAAAGAAAACAAAGTTAATGTAGTTAGCAAGAAAGACAGGAAGTAGAAAGAGATATTTTAACAAATAAAAGACTTTTAATATCTCCTAAAAAAACAGAAGACTTTTAATAGCAACCATTACTATAACGAACCGTCTTTCTTACTACCAAAGACGACAGTTGATGCATCCTTGAATTCGTGTGCCAATCATTTAGTCGTCCAAAAGACGGGTCATTAGGGTTGAAAGAAAGAAAAGATAGAAGAGAAGAAACTAAAACAACACAGAATCTCACAACGCAACATAACAATATATATATAACTCAACATAATATATTACAAAGTCATTTCAAAAATGTTACATCAGAGTAATTCTAATACAAATTCTAGCATAGGACAGTTATAACAGCCTGTCCCTACCTAACAAATACAATATACATAAAATACAGCGTAAAACAAGGTAATAACTAGCTATCGATGAAGCCACCTGCTCCAAGCTCCTCCAAGATGAATTTACGGAAAACCTGAACTACTTGGCTGCCCAGAAAATAAACTCCGGGTCAGACATGAGTCTGGTGTTAGTAAAACATATATTTAACTTTATAAAAACCTTTAAATCAAATGCATCTCGTAAGACCACGCCGCACATAAACACGGACTGGTTTTTACCTTACGATAACCAAACCGTTTGTATAGAAAATCCATTTATATTATAATAATGTCTAGGGGTCAAAATAAAATATGAATATAGCTGAAATGCTTGCATCCCACATTTCAACATAGTTGGGCACAACTAAATCCGTACGGCGCTTATTGGAGAATGAATTTCATACAATGACTGGGCTACTAGGATACCGTCCGTCGCGGTGCATCTCTAGATAAAATAACATTGAGGACCTCGTTGGGATCCCCTGCCAACACATAACCGGCCTACCACTTGATTAGTAGTACCAAATATGATCACCCATTGGTTAATGGATCCCAAAGCATACAAATGAGAGATAATATCGACTCTAGATAGAGATGATCATACCCTAATGGGAGTCACCCACTTAGCCCTGCTGCATCTCTCCTATTTTAGTCATTCCCGGTTGATGAGGCTTGAGGCTACGTTTACCTTTTATACAACACTTCCCATTTGGAATGTTAACACTGCCCTCTAGGCAGCAATGCAATGCCAACATTCATCCATACAAGTTGTTCAGAATATGAACAAACCGAAGGCACTACCTATATTACATCCATTTTGGAATCACTCTTAGGATTAGAAGCAAGCAGCCCTTTCACTTCAAAGAGCTTCATCTTCAATTCCATCATCTTCAAGATGTCTTCACTTCGAAACGCTTGAGTTGGATCAAAGTGGTTTTCAGATAACATATCCGATCCCGGTCTCTTGAAACAACATTCGATAGTTTCCGGTAAACTCAACCTCGGTTCTTTAGGAAATAAACAGTCAAAGATAAGAGCAGAGGTCGCATCCTAACTGTCAGTGGATGGATTTCCTTATCATTTGTCCTAAGAGAACGAAACGAGATTTTACGCACAGTACAACATCATCGGAGATGATTATGCCATATAACTCACGTGTTTCTTCTAGATATTTTCAAAGTTACGTTTTGGGTCCATATTTGGTGGTCGGTTATTTAACTATCAAATAAACAAACAACAACCAATTTCATTTGAAATTTATTTATCCATAGCAACCACTAAGCCTCAAAACAAATCTTTATTTAACAAATCTCTTTCCAAAACGTTTATCTAAAACATTCATATACTTATCTCTCTGACATAAGTATATTCACAAAATATTTATGACTTACTTCCAAATCATGTTAAAAAGGATTAAATAAATGTTGTTTAAATTAGAGGTAAGGACAACCCTAAACACAATTCGTTCGGTGTTAAGTGTGGAACGGATGTTCCATACCACCATTTTTAAAATGCCAATTTAAAGAAACTCAGACCTTAAGTTCTTTTTATATTTCTTTCAATAAATCCTTTTTAAACAAATCTATTTCATTCATGAATTCTCTTTTTATTTTTGAAATCAAAACCAGTTCAAAATACTTTCCAAAACTTCCAAATTCATTTATAAAACCCTTTTATGAATATTCAAAACCATTTATATAAATTCCTTTATAAATATCCAAACTTTTTATATAAATTTCTTATAAATATCCAAACCTTTTTATAAACTCTCTTTATGAATATCCAAATCATTTTCTAAAACTTCTTTTATAAATACCCCAAAATCATTTATAAAACTTCTTTATAAACCTTTCTTGTTTAAACAACTTCCCAAATAACCTTAAATCAGATTAACTTCCTTTAATAAGAAAATCCATTTTTATAAATCTTCCTTATTTATGAAATCTTCTTTGCTTAAAATATCAAATCCATTTAACCAAAAACACTTTATAAATTTCTAAATTTCTTTAAATACCTTGTTCAAAATACAATAACTTTGAAACCATTTCAAAAAGGAAATGAAATATTTATCCTTACAAAAATCAAACGGAGGCTTAGCGACCACAATGGTGCTTTTAATTTGATTTTTCTTATCCATTTTAACATGGCACCACATAACAACGGGTATATAAGGAATCAACACATAACAATCATTCAACTTAAATAAATGTCCAAGTTAATTTTAATAGCAGAATCGTGTTTTGTTCTGCTAATAGATGTCATTTAGTTTCCTAATCATATGGGGTTACTTAAGGGCAAGTGACATAGAAACCCCTTGATTTAAAACAAATTTGAATGAAACCATTTTAAAACAAAAAAGATTACTCAATCTCAAAGCGATTTTAAATAAATTAAAACCCTTGTAAATGAGAATCAAATCCTCATTAAACAGTAATTAAACTCTAATTAAAAGTAATTAAACATTAATTAAACCTTATTAAAACATAATTAACTTTAATCAAAGATTAATTTAAATAAAACCCTTTTTTAAATAATAATTAAGTAATAATTATCTTAAATAAATAATTAAATAATAAATAATTAATCCTTAATTAGTAATTAAATAATAATCAACTTTAATTAAGTAGCAAATCATGACTAACTTAATTGATTAACATTTAAGTTTAAAAACCATTATTAACAAATGATTAAGTACTAATTACCTTTATTAATTAACTAATCAATTAAATAATCATTAAATAAATAGATAATTAAATAATTGTTATCTAATTACTTAATTAAAGTTAGAAAACATTTTCAAAAAGTTTTCTAAGTGAAAACAAGTTTAGCTTAGAAAAATAGTTAGATTTTTCAAACTGCGCGTATAACGACAATCGCTATACCGACCCGTAATTTCAAAAACTTGAAATTTTCTTTTTCTAGCTTTTAAAACTTAAATTTTTTGAAAAATTACTTTTTCTAAAACATAAGGAATGTTTTGAAATCCAAAATAAAGATTCAAACTTGAAATACTTTAACCTTTTAAAATCCAATTTCAAACTTTTAATAAGGGGTTTTCATGTCGCTTTAAGTTAGTAAGCGCTAACTTTCTTCAACATGAACTAACATACACTAAAATTCACATCCACATCGCAATTCATATCATATCACATAACCACTAGCATTAGCAACATCATTTACAACCTTTACTAACTAACTTTCAAGTTCAAGTTAACTTATTCCACAAACCAACATACACATCCACAACCAATCATCATCGCATCCAAGTACATCAATGCATAACCATTCAACATCATAATTAAACCATATAAGCATCATTATTTACTACTAATTACACTTCAAATTTAAAGGTAATAAATTGGTTTAAAAAGGATAACTTTACTCACCGAAACTTTGCTAAACCTTAATAGAACTTGCACTCGACTAGATCTCACTCCTAGCTTTTGAAATAAGTGAAGTTTTGGACCTTGGAATGCTAAAGTGGGCTCGGCCCTAGGAGAAAATGGGCACGACCAACTTGGTTAAGGGAATGTAAGTGCTTGATTTTGTGGAGAAGAGGTATGTAAGTGGATGTAGGTGATTTTAGACTTTGCTTTAAGATTTTTTAGGTGGAGGAAAACTAAAATTCTACTTAGGAAGCCATGGATGGAAACATGAAGCTATGGAAAGAGTTTAGAAAAGAGAATGTGAAAGTAAGAAAGAAGCATGTATGGAGGTATTTATAGACAAGGAAAAAAAGTGAATTACTAAATTGCCCTTATCATAAAATATCATTTCTTTTTCATGAAAACAACTCAACCCATGCCTCCCCATACCTATTGCACACGTTGGTCTCCCCTTGTTCCCTTTTCACCATGCTTTGTGACTTCCTAGGGTGTTTAGGGTTTGGAAGTGGTACTTAGGCTAGGGTTTTAGGTTTATATTATATGTGTATATGTATATAAATATGCATTTTATGTCAAATCATGTATATATAGATATATTTTCTTAAGTTATCATATGTATATACATATAACTATTTGTAAATGTTACCAAATCATAGCTTAAAACTGTGTGTGCATGTTGAACAAAAAGTGCACGACGTTTTCCGACAACTTTTCGATGTCGAAAAGTTGAAATTTCGAAAAATGGATTTTCGGTCACATTTTCTATTTTTCTATAAACTATCTATATTGGTAAACAAATTTTGAAAACTATTTTATCATCATTATTAAATAATTAAAATAAGTTTATTTGCTAATAAAAATCCATTTATTGATTATATAAAATATATTTAAATAGCCTATTTTAAAGTGGAAAAATCCTGGGTCAGTACAAATCTATTTTACCATCATTTGTTATTATTTAAAAGAGTTATATTTCAATTATAAAACATATTATTTGAATATTTAAAATTTATTAAATATTCGCAGATCAAGGCGGTAAAATTCCAGGTCATTACAGTTACCACTATCGCAAACCTAATTTGGGTCACAACTCTTCTTTTCCTTCCCTTCCTCCTAATCCAGCTAATAAACGGTGTCACAAATCATTTCTCAACATAGATGACCATCCCAAATTTTCTTTTCGTCCTACTCCACCCATAAATTACTACTCAGCTCATCGATTATATCAAACAAGCTGCTTATCGTATGCTAATGCGATTAAGAACAAACTATCTCAATCTTCGTTACCTCCCTAGAGAACCAAATCCTCAACCAAATCCTTTGCCCCTTGGATCCAACAACGACTATTAGCTGTCTTCTGTTATAGTTGTAGTGAATAGGACTACCGAGCCAGGCACAGTTGAGAGCCAATCAGATGCCTTCTGGCACAAGCAGAATGCGTGCGTGTTGAAAACCCCCTCATTTCTTGACCTACCAGATCCAGAAATACAGATGATTTATATGACGAGTTCAATTTGAAATTCCTAGATTTATGTTCTGTCTATAATCGTACCTTCATCCTTCTGTGTCCTTTTTCTATTGGGTAAAATGGATGACCTTTCTCAATTTTTTTGGACATTACCTCAAAATTGTGGTAGACTAGTTCTAATACTATAGACCTAAAGCAGAAATTTGATTATAAATCAACTAAGGTGTTTAGATCTAGAGTTAACACTTGACAGTTTTTTGAAGCTAACACTGATGTTCAAGTTTAGTGCTACAAAGATGATTCTCTAGCCTATTTTAATTCAAAGAACGAGTTTAACATTCCAGCGAATCTCGATCAGGATGCTATTCTCTTAGATCTTGACATTGTGGCGTATGATGCTGATCTTGCACATTCTATAATTCCTTGGTTATGTAACTGGTCACGAGGATGGTGAACCTAATCTTGGTGCCCAACATGAGAATTTATCGACCCTAGTTCCCGTCGCTCGTTATTGTGAATTAGAAGTGGTTGTGAGTGTATCAACTAGTGAGCACTGCTGCCAGGTTGAGTGACGCCCGATTTGTCTAGTAGGTTATACAAAAAATGTAACTATACATTTTCTAGATGGTAAGGTGCGTAGAAGCACGAGATTGGCCGACTCTAGTTCTACTCTACATTCTCACGATCAATCCATGAAATCAAGCATCTCAGGTGAACATATTCTATTAGAAAGTACTCATAACCCCGTTGTTTGTAATACTCTATTATTCAACCAAGCATATCACCATGCTTAAAAAACTAGATTTGTGTGTATATGTTAGATAACATGGATTTTGAGTGCAATAAAGTTGAAGAATGTTATATGGCCAAATCCTCAAGTAGATTAAAATTATATGTTGGAATGTTAGTGGCCTAGGATTACCCAAAGAATTTTCTAGAATAAAAAGTTTCAACAATGAATGTGAGACAACCTCCCTCTACCTCCAGTACCTAAGAAATAGTCTTGTAGCGCTGCAATGGTACCTAGCGGTTGGAGAAAAATCATTAAAGGTTAAAACGATCAATCAATAAGCAGCCTATCATATATCTCACATCACGTAGACAAAATATACTATCAAACATATATATAAAATAGACGAGACAATATAATAATAAAATGAACCAATGCATCATCTAAGTGTAGCATAGGTTCATTGGATTATACATCACAAAATATATGTGAGTTTAAATATCTCTAATATATCATAAACTACATAATATAAAATTATCTCTACCTACAATAAACTTCTGATATCTCCATAGCGATGCGTAGCGGAATAAGCAGTAATAGCTCCATAAAATAGTATATGAGTAATCATAAGCCTCTTGCTTGTAGTCTGCACAGCTCTATGCATAATCTGTTGGATTAGGTGCATTAGCAACAGGGGTAAAATGGTAAATTTAAAAAAACCTTTTATTAATTTGCACAAGATCGTGATATATGTTTGTATGAACAATAAATTTATACTAAATCATATTTAGTATTTATTAGTAAAAGATTTTATGGTATATTTTCAATTCCTTTATATTGAAATATTTAATTTGCTGTTTAATAATAGTACGTTATTATTAATTCAGTTGAAATTAAAATTATTTATTTGATTTTAATTTAATTTGTGTTTTGATATTTTGACATGTTCCTATTCATAATACAAACATTGTATCTATATTAAAAGTGTTTGTCTAAGCTAGGGTTAATATGGGAATGTGTACAATTAACCATTGTGACTTATAGTTAACAATCACATGGGTTATGATCATATGTCAATAATGATGTCAAAGGAAAAATGTACATACATAAATTAAATGATAATATATATATATATACATAGTAATGTAAATAATTTGTTAATTAATAATATTCATATTTACAGTATAATAGAAATTATTTTAACATTTTAAATAAAGAAACACTAACTTAAAATTACTAATTTTTATTAAATATGCCACTAATTAGAGATGACACACACACACACACACATATATATATATTAATTTTTTATTAAAATATAATATATATATATATGTATGTATGTATGTATATGTGTGCGTGTGCGCATGTACGTACTGGTATATTCATGCATTTTCAAAATTTAATTTAAAATTTGTTTAAACTTTAAACAAAATAAAAATGAGCTTTTTTTTAAATCCACAAGTAAACAGATGAATTTTTTATATATAAATTCCATGCGATTATATATATATATATATATATATATATATATGTGTGTGTGTGTGTGTGGAAAATTCTATAATTTTTTTGATAGCCACAAGTACAACAACAATAATTTTTTTATAAAATTTCCATGTAGCAATTTATATGTAGACATACATATAAATACACACACACATATGCATACATAATATATATATATATGAAAGTTAAAGCAATATTTTTTTCTGAAAATAATATAGGAGAAACTAAAAGGAAGAAAGAAATTCTTTCCTTCTTTTAGATGTTAAAATGAAAAATAATTTAAAAGTTTAATGTATAAACTATTTATGTGTGTGTGTATATCCATAATTTCATATCTAAAATAAAAAGTTATTTTATTTATAACCAGAAGAGATTTTAAAACATATACTATATATAAGATTTCCTCATTATTTAATTATTCAGAAGTACAAATAATTTTTCAAATTTTTTAATCCTGGCCGAAAATAATACTGCTTATATGTGAATATATATATATATATATATATCTTTATTAATAATTAGAATAGAAGCGCAATCTTTTGGTCCGACCGCGATGTTCCAAAAATACCATTATATGCAAACAAGAGGTTAAGAGTTCGAATCCCACAAAGAACAAAAATTAATAATTATTTTCAAATTGAAAATTTGAAACTTAAATAAGATTACAACCACGAAACATGTGGCTGAAATCAGTCGGGATTTGAGATGTAGCAAAAATGAGGTGTGGCCGATCCTTGTCCATATATATATATATATATTTGTGTGTGTGTTTGTATGTATGTATAGATATATGTATGTATGTAATTGAATATGTTAAAATAGAAGATTACCTCCTCCTTGCGATCTTGCGAATAGTCTAACAACTTGGTTCTTTGTTGTTTCCTCTGTCTCATTGTTTATGGTTTGCAATGCCGTCTCCCTGGCTTCAACGACAGTTGCTAGAGTATATGGTTTAGAGATTTCTCTTGTTTGTTATGGATGGAGAGGAAGTGGTCTATTTATAAGCACTTTGGGCCATGGAAAAATGACCACTTTCCTTTATTCTTCCTAACAACTATCGATTGACAATCCATCAAACCTATTTCCCCTATGTATGGTCGGTCTTGATTTGGGTATCTTGGGATGCCATATTATATGTCAATCAGTGATTTAACATTTAAACCATTTATCCAAAGTCGTTTATCAATTAAATCTACATACAACATTTATACGCCATTTTAAATAATTTTCCAGCCTTTATATAAATAATGCCACTAATATTTTAATGCAACATTTGTATTTAATTTTATTACTATTAGTTTATAACATTTATAAATTAATTTTACATTGGTTGGTTCATAAATAACTAACAATTTGGTTGTGTTGAATCTTTGTGTAAACTCGATCCTCGGTCAATATTTAAACAATATAAATATTAAAGCCTATACAGACTATGCTGAAGCTCAGTATCTGGCACAAGTTCATCGCTTATTGATCACTTGAGAAAATCCAATTTCTAATCTATTACCTAGTAATGATATTTTATACACACATTCTTTTCGTCATCACTGTATCACTTAGATACCTAGAGTTTGGTCTAAGGTCAAAAACTCTACTATTATCCGTATTTAATTGCGTAGACCACATTATAGTCTTTGGTTCAATCTAATAACATTTATTGGCTAGTCACCTTACTCCAGTTTGAAATTTTGACTACCAGTTACGGCAATACTAACCTTCCACAACGAAGGGACAAATCCTCTCTTGAGAAGTGTTTCACTTCAAGTAGTTCAACGTGTATCCAATTATGCTCGTAACATGGTCATCATACCATGTACTTGACCATAGTAAAATAAAGTCTACTTACATAAGATTGATAGTACTCTCAAATCTGAAGACTATTATATGTTGTTACCATGAGATCTATTTTAAATTAGTTGTATTAATATGTTAAGAATCTCGTTGAGTCATTTTGTGATTGTTCCAAACAATCACAAATACGTAGCCCATGGTGTCCCTGACAGTCATGAATAATTCACCGTCCATCATATGGACAACATTATGTACACTAGTCTCAACAACATTTAAGGAGTAAGTATTTAGATACCGATTCAATACTCATGGTTATAAACACATTCGTAACTGTAATCGATAAATACTTCTTCTAAGGATTTTTTACTTATATATGTTTAATCTTTTTAATTCATTATTTTTATCTTTATGTAACAACACATATAAAATAAAATAAAACTAAAAGCATACTTTATTCGAACAAGATTGTCTGCAGAGTTAAGTTTATATAACTAATTACATAATTTATCCTAGGGCATATCTTTAACTCTATTAATCTCCTACTTGCACTTAGGGTCAATTATGGAGCCTTATCCTGATGCCTTCGATCGTTCTTCCTAAATTAGATTAAGAAAGTTCCTTAGTGAATGGACCGGCTATGTTATCTTTGGTATCTAGTCTTTTGATTATGGTCTCTCTGTCTTTGATAAACCACCTTATCATATAAAACTTATGGAGGATGTGTCTTGACTTCTTGTGAGCTCGAAAATCATTATTGCTGCATTATTATCACAATACATAAGCATTAGACCTTTAATTCTCAATACCCATCCTATCTCTTTAATGAATTTGCATATCCACACTGCTTGTTTTGCGACATTATTCAGGGCGATGTACTCAACCTTCATGGTCGAATCAAAAACAACTTCTTGTTTGGAACTTTTTCAACTAATGACTATTTAGGGTAAACACAAAAAGCCTGAGACTGATTTACCATCGTTAATATCACTCCCATATATGAGAAACAATTCATTGGAGTTGCTTACAAAATTAAGGACGACTTTGACTACCGTTTAATGATATTCTCTCAGATTTGATTAATATTGACTAACTATACCTAGTTAAAAAGTGACATCCACCCTCGTACGTAGCATAACATACATGATCGATTCCATTATCGAAGCATAAGTAATTCAACTCATACATTGCCTTTCCTCGTCTATAGGTAGCGAGTCCTTCTTAGAAAGGACTGTACCTTTTTGCATTGGAATATTTTCGCAATTGGAATTTTCCATACTAAATCTCTTAAGTACAGTATCTATGTACATAAATTAGGAAAATCCCAACATCCTTTTGTATTTATCTCTATAGTTATTTATACCAAGTATAAAGGATGCCACACGTAAATCCTTCATCAATATGTTATTCGACAAATAAGCTTTCATTGATTGTAACATCATTATATCATTACTAATCAGTAGCAAGTCATTGATGTATAATACTAAATATGTTAGAGCACCATTATAGTCTTTCTTATTTATGCATGCTTCTACTGTGCTTTGATTGAAACCAAAATGTTTGTTTACCTTGTCAAAACATTTGTTCCAACTCCTTGATGTTTGTTTAAAACCATAAATTGATCTTAAAAGTCTACATGCTTTATTGCTGCTCCCACTAACTTCAAATCCATCTGGCTGTAACATATAAATAGTCTCTTCTAAATCACCAATTAAAAACATTGTTTAAGTTCCATCTGTCATATTTCATAGTCATAATAAGCGACGACTGCTAGTAGTATCCGAATGGATTTGAGCATGATGATTGGCGAGAATATTTCATCATAATCAACACCTTGAATTTGACGAATACCTTTGATGACCAACCTTGCTTTGTAGGTCTCAACCTTTCCATCTGCACCGATCTTCTTCTTAAAGATTCATTTGCAGCTGATGGGTTTCACCCCTTCGGGTACGTTCTTCAAAGTCCATACTTTGTTTTTGTAAATGGAATCCATTCCAGATTTCACTGTATCAAGCCACAAGGCGGAGTCTTTGCTCTCCAAGGCTTATCGGTATGTAAATTGATCGTCATTATGAATGACACAATTTGCTTTCTTGCTGTCGATAAGAAAACCATATTATCTCTCTAGTGTGCAATATTCCTTATTAGACCTTCTAGTAGGTTGCATATTTTTTATGGGTATTGAATTACTATCTAAATACTCAGTTTCTATGGAAGTTTCTTGGATCTCATTCAAGTCTATCTTACTGCCATTAATTTCTCGTAAGAAAAACTCCTTTTTCGAATAGGGGACATGTCTCGAAACAAACACCTTTTGTTCCTCGATGTGATAAAATATGTATCCATGAAAGTTTCTTGATTACCCTATAAATTTACATAAAACCGATCTTGCCTCATGCTTATTGGGATTTACGTTCTTAACGAAAGCTGGATAGCCCCAAGCCTTAAGCTAATTATGGTGGGATTTCTTTCCAGTCCATAACTCATATATAGTCTTAGAATAAATTTAGATGATACTCTATTCAACATATATGTCGAGGTTTCTAGTACATTTCCCTAAAAGGAAAAGGTAAGCTCAGTGTCACTCATCAATGATCAAACCATGTCTAACAAGGTTCGATTTCTTCTTTTCGACACTTCGTTGTGTTGTGGAGTATATGGAGGAGTGACTTGAGAGAGAATTTCATTCTCTTTTAAGTACCCTTGAAATTCATATCCAATGCACTCACCACCTCCATTAGATCAAAGTGTTTTTATTTTCCTATATGTTTAGTATCTACTTCATTCTTATACTCTATGAATTTATCATAGACCTCTGATTTATATTTCATGAGAAACACATATCTATATCTAGATAAATCATCAAATAATAAAAAAAGGGATGTGTATAAATTTCATAATTTTTGGACGAAATATTTTTATTATTATGAATTTTTTTAAGTCTAAAATGAGTAGTTTCGGCTATAAATTAATATTTACAAAGATAAAAAATTAATATTTTAATATAAATATTTTGTTGAAGCTAAAGGAAGCCGTTATCAAATTTCTATTACTTTTTTCGAATTTTTCCATCATTTTTCAAATTGATATGAATTAAATGGTAAGGCCAAAAATACCTTAATTAATTAAAATAATTAAGAAGAGTAATTAATAAGACTTAATCAAAATAATCTGGCTACCCTCAAAAGATTTCTACAGAGTATAAAAGTAACAAATAAACAAATGACAAGTGTAAGGAATTAGGAAAAATATAATTACTTTATCGAGGAAAATATAAATTTTCTGCTTAGTCATAGATTTGTTGTTTTCGCACTTGCAATAGCCTAAAAGTTGTTATATGTGATAGCCCATGACCTTATACATGCGACAGCTTTAAATTGATACACGTGATAGCTATAAGTTGATACGTGCGATAGCGTACAAGTTATATATGCAATAACACTTAAATTGATACATGCGATAACCATAAGTTGGCACATGTGACAGCCAATAAGTTATATATACGGTAGCACTTAAATTGATACACGCGATAACGTTGAAAGTTTGAATTGTGATAGCTATTTAGAAGTGTGATAACTATACATGCGATAGTAGTTTAGAAGTGCGAGAGTTATACATGCTATAGCTGTTTTGAGTGTGATAGCTAGATGTGCGTAGCTAATTTAGATGTGTGATACCTAGACTTGCAATAGCTAGTTTAAAGGTGTGATAGCCTTGTACTTTCGATAGCCATATTCATGTGATAGCAGTACACCTACGGTAGCTATAGACATGAGATGGCTAGGTATGTGATTGCATGGATTTATATGGTCGATTACTATATACACAATAACAAATGATAGTAAATCCATTGGGTAGCATTTTTAAAGACAGTTTCTAAGATGTCTAATTTGGATTTCATAGGGATGAAATTAGGAAGTGAAATAATAAGTTAAAATGAAATAACTTATTATGAAGATGGAGAAAGGAACATGCTTAGAGAATCTAAGAAATGATAAGTTCCATCATTTAAAGAGAAAGGATAAAAAAGTCTTATCAAATGAAATGAAAGGATGTTGATCTAACTTCAATATGGTGTGAGGGAGTACAAGGTGTGCGAGGCAACGCATAATGTTAAAACAAAACATTATTGGTAAAAGCGATAACATAAGACTTATTTGGCAATCAAATGTATGTTTATGAAAATATATGAAAGTGTGCATGCAAGGCTTGTATGGCATCCCAAATGGCATAAGTATAAGGCTTGGGTAGCATCCTAAACATCTAAACACGACATTACATGTACGTAGGTGCAAGTCTTAGGTGCAACCTAAGTGTCTATTCATGATATTACACATAAGCGTAGGTGTAAGGACTGGGTGGCAATTCATGACATTATTTGGAATTGAAGGAATAAGGCTTGTGTGGCAAATTTTATGTCAAAACTCAACATTAGTTGGGAATAGTGATTTAACTCCTATCGGCAACTTAGACGAAATGACTATAAACCCTAATCATGGTTTGATATTAAGTGTAGAGCACATTTATTGTTGGAATGATGTTTTACGATTATGATTCATGTTATGATGTTCAATCTTTTTGATATGATTATATTAATGATGTTTTATTACTGAGTGGAAAACCATTTCAATAGGTGGCATGGTCTCATTATGTTTTGTGTTTAGGGTATAGTATTATTCATATTGGGCTTTATATCTTGCTCTTGTTTTTATTATTGATTTTCCCATAAACTCACTGATACTCATTCGAGTAGGTTGATTTTATGGTTTAGACAAGTTTGCTTGAGGACGAATAAAGACTCCGAAGATGAATTGGGAGGCTTAATAAATAATAAGGTTTGTTTTGATTCCACTGTGTAAAACTGATTGTATAACTGGTTAAGTGGTCGTGTCGACATCTTCATATGTCGGACATGACACTATTATTATTTTTATATTATTCCCCTGCATGGGCACATTTTTGGATATGTAAATATATGACAATTCATGTAACGAAATTCTATTTTTGTAACGACCCGTAAATTTTTAATAATTTTATTTGTTTTATTTATATATTTAATTGAAATTTTGTGAAATTTAAACAATAAAATTTTGAAATATAAATTTGATATTTGGAATGCGTCTAGTTAAACATAGCAACTGGTAAATTTTCATCCGAAAATAATCCGAAAATATGAAATTTATTTTCGTGCGTAAATTTATTCAATTTAATCAGTTAGGAATTGATGAAAATAAAATGTTTTCGAAACCTGAATATTTTTACGTAGAAAAATTCTAAACCATCTTCTGAGCAAGACGTCATTTTTCATGTTTCCAAATTCGGACTTCTTTAGCTCCGTCGATCTTATTTTTATGCATTTTTGCTGCATTCTCCGCTAGTAGAAAATTCGAATTTTTATAATTCGATCATACCACTGATATCTGTACACCGTTTTGATCATCTCATCGTGCTGATCTCAACAGTGTATTCACTTCTGTATTTCGGAGCCTGATGTGTGATGCAATTAGCGTAACGTCCAGCGTATCGGTTCCGCAACTGAGTTTTTTGATGTATAGTGACTATTCGCTATCCAACGTGAAACCAATAGCCTTTCATTATTACTAAATTCAGCTTTTTGACTTTTATTATTCGACTGTTGCTTTCCCTATGCTAAAATTTATATTCACTGGTTCCTTCACTTTATCGGTTCGTTCCTCTTCCTTAACTTTACTATTTCATTTGAGAATAAGAAAGAAAAGCGCGTTAGTTGCTCCATTTCCATGGCCCCTACCAGATCCGTGCTTCAACCATTCCTCTTCGCCAAACAGCATGCAATGTCGACACTAGCCTACCTCCGTGAAACCCTTCCCTTCCACGCCGAAGCACGCGGCAGCCCTTGCCAATAGCTTTCACCATCTCGGCCACAGCCCATCTGTTCACAGCCCCACCTCCGCCTCCTTGAGCCCGAGTCGCCATCCTCCCCACCGTTATCATCTCATGCCTCTCGGCCAGCCGTGCTTCCTCCGCCCAGATCTGGCCGAACACGGCCCCTCACCCTTGCTCAGCCTCGTCTCCTCCTTGCCGCCCTACCAAGTTCCCACAGCCTTCTCTTTATTTATATAGGTAATGTATTCGGTTGTCATATATTGTTTTTGGGTTCTGTATACTAGTTATATAAAGTTTGTTGGTTTATAGTGCAACAGTTTGTAACGGTATATATTCATATATTTAAAAGTTTAACTGAGTTATAAATTTGGTTTTGAAAGGAAAATATATTTGCTTATTTAATTTTGTATTGATTTTATAAATATATATGGTATCGGTTGTATAAGTTGTATATATTTAAATATTCTTCCAATCTTTATTGCTGTTTTGTTCGTATACAATATTTATATCGGTCTAGCTATATGTATGTAGTCAGTTAGCTTATTATATACATGAGGGTTTTTATAAATTTTGATTTTTAAAGTTTGTAAGTATATTTGTTTTCTGTACATGATATTATTATGTATGCTAGCTATATATACAGTTGCTGTTAGTATGGATAGGTTATTATGTGGAATTTTGGATATATACCAACATTTGGTTTCAAAAACAGTCTATATATATGCGTACTTTTACATAGTAACCTTAATAAAATAAATTCTCATATGTTTTAATATCAATTTCAATTATAACATGAATGTGAGTTTGTATGTGTTCAGATGTTAATTTATATTGGTAAGTAGATATAAGTATGGATTTTTTTAAATATATATATATATATATATATAGTACATTGTTGGGTTGCAGTATCTATAATTTTATAAGTGAGCATATTAAAAAATATATATATATATATATATACATTTTTCTATAGTTTATGTATAAAGTTACATTAATTTATATTATAGTATAAAGTATAGGTTATATTAGCAAGTATTTTGTCATTTCGCTATTCCTATTTGTGTGAAACAAAGACATGTATAGGCAGAGATAGGTAGTAGCTCAGTTTTCGTTTAATTAGCAAGCTTAGGCTGTGCGTGTCATTGTTTTCCTTCAAAAACGTTTTAGGTTTGACCCTAACTTAATTTGTGTAAATTAATAAGAGTTTGAAGGATGCTAGCTACACGTTTCTCTACCTGCATACAAATTTGAATTGAGCTATCTTAGTTTCAAAAGCTAAAAGATGAAATACTATTTGTTAGGCATCTATGCATTGTACGGTAGATTAAGGGTGAAGCAGTTTTTATGTATGTACGTACTTTGATCTTAAGGGTAGTCTCTTAAATACTTTATCTGTTATGTATGTGTGAAATTTTAGTATGTTTTTATTTATGTTAAAGACTGGTTTTAAAATACACTATATGGATATTGATTTTAATAAGAGTATATTGTGAAAGGTTTATTTTAAGTATGTGTTTTAATTAAATATTGATTTTAGTGAAGAAAATAATAATATAATTTATATTTTGTTTCTATCGAATCCAGTCCATTGTGCTTTGCTTTTGGTCTCGCCGTTGTCTGAAATGTATCGCAACAGCGTTTTGCTTTCTTCATATGCGTGTCCGTATCCGAATCCATGTGGGCGTCGTGTTCTTTTCCTATTGTTCTCTAGCCTCTAAAGGTGAGCAATCACTCACGATTAATGTTCTTTTATTTATTAAATTTGATTTCAATTGAAACGACAATTGAAATATGCTGCTGTTAGTTGTTTACACTGTTATATATGTTATTACCTGTATCAGTTCACCTGTGACATCTGACACCATTACCAGTTACTTATATGATGATAATCAAGTTTGGTTGATAGATGATTGATTGATTGATATTGATATTGGACGTTAAAATTGCTAATGTTGTAAGTGATAAATAATTTGAAATTGAAATTGACGTAGGATAGTTAGATTTGATATATGTGTTAATTTGATTGATGACATTTGTATAATATGACCTCTTTTAAATGTTAAATAAATTGACACGTAGAAATAGTATTAACCACACCTTGAACTATTGAATGTATGTTGTAAAATTTATGTAGTATGAAATTGAATAATTGATATCAAATGAAGAACCGTATTAATATTATCGTAATAATCTTTAATCTACATGAAATGATAGTGTAGATTCTAGAAATAATTATATTAATTTGCACAAACAACAATGTGAATTAATACGATTATTTCAGGATTATTTAAATAAACTATTGGATTGTTATTGATTGTTGTTATTGCTTGTTTGTTTACTTTGACACCATCCCAGTTATCACACTGCAAGTTCCCTTTGCCATGCTTTGATTTTGAATTGAATTGGAATCGGGTTGAAATGATAAATACCCAAATTAAACTTTGACCTAGGATAGAGAATTAAATAAAACCCGATTGGTCAATAATTTGATTTAAAAATAAAATAAAGATTTTATTTGAATAAATAATAAGGTTTTTAAAATGAAGTTGGAATTTGGATTCTTATGAAAGGAAAATGTTAATATGTAATAATCCGAAACAAAATATTAACATAGTAGTTGATGGAAGAAGGTTGTTTTAAAATTTAATTATTAAGTTTGAAATTATTTAATAATTAAGTTTTTGAAATTATTTAATAATTAAATATAAGATCAAATTATTTAATAATTAAATAAAATTGAATTCTTGATATGTGAAATTGAACTTCGTAATAAGTGAAATTGAACTTCTTTAATAAGTAAAGTTGAGTTATGAAATAATGAAGTTTTGAAATTTGTAACTAAGTAAATAAATAAGTGAAATCGAATTTCTTTAACAAGAAATAAAAATGTGATTTATTGAAATTAATGTAAGACTTGTAATTTAAAGAATTGATTTGACGAATCTAATATAATTCAATTTGATGTTTTGGTATAATGAAGTTGAACTTAAGTAATTGATTTAATGAATTGGAAATTAAATAGAAATTGTTTTGAATGACAAATTTACTTAATGAATACTGAATAAAATCGATCAATGAAGTTAAATTGATTTGAATGTTAAATTAAATTAATTTAAAGGATTTTGGAATGAAGCTTATATACGAATTTAAATGAATACTTGAATTGTCTTAAATCCAATATTTAATTTGAATTATAAGATTTTGAAATGGAAATTTGGAAGTTTGAAACGTAAATTATGGAAATTGTTTAGAAAGACAAATGAAATGTTGTTTTATAAATTCTAATTGAAATTGAAATTGATTTGGTTTTGAAATTTATTAAACGACCAATCGGTGTAATAATTACGAAAGTTATTAAAGTGACCGGAATCGGTTATGGACATACTCTCTGTCTAAACCGAAAACCACTTTAATAACTATACGCGGAGTGTGATCCAGAATGAAGTGGTTGGAATGATGTACGTGATGACTGAAGAAAGAGAACGATAATGGATAGCCTTGACACTTGTGTCAAATTGGAAATGACTAAAACAGGAGCCGTGCCGGGCCAAATGTGGTTAGCCACCTCGAGCGAACACACTTCTTCGAAACTACTCATTACTTGTTATCGATTGGTGCACCCTTGATTTTGGGAATGTTGTTTCGCGGTGTTGCGATCGCTGCGGCGATGCGTTCTCACCAGTCCGGATCAGTCAAACAGTAGTTTCACTACCTTGGGTATTGCCTCATGTCCCTTGTCATACTTGTATCCCTATATACGCGACCACTACGATTTGTTTTGTGTTATACCTATGGAGTACTCCCTGATATCCCACTAGTTTACGGTGGAGTTTACAGTGCTGTATAGACTATAATGCTTATATAAAAATGTGTTAAGGAGGATAATGGTAACGCCTTAACACTATTTTGATACTTTATATTACTGATAGGCATTATCTACTTATCGTACACTACTACATAGTAGATAGTTTAACGGATCCTTAAAGGATGGTTATTCCAAACATCCTTTAAGTTACTTGTATTTCAGTTGCTATTTCACTTGAGTTGGATTTATTGATATAAGAATGTTAATCCTGACTCGAGTGTTTTGTGTTTTGCTTCACGCTCGGGTCAGACTGAGTGTACCAGTATTCGAGACCTCACCTTTGGAGTTGGAGCTTCGCTTGGAGATCCAGCTATCTATCCAGCTTTCAGATATCCAGTTGATTCCAGTGATTGTATTCTGATATTGTATTTGACTATTGTATTCGAGACATCTGTTGTACCTTATTTAACTCTGATATGTATATAGTAGCTTCATGAACTACTATCTTTTGTTTCCGCTGCAATTATTACTCTATGTCTGTGATCTGTGATTATTTATTTACTGTATATGCTCAGTTTTGCCAACTTTAAATTAACAATTCGGTATTTTGAATTATTCAAGTCCGACATGTGCGGATGCGAATGGTCCAAAATAGCGGGTCGTTACAATTTTAGCTGCTCTATTTACTTGATGTTGTTGAAAAAAAAACCAGTCTCATTTTGTCATTGGAAAGTAATTCTGGTGATAACTACAACAATGTCAATGTTCATTTTCGGGTCACGAAATAGGGGGTGTTACAACTTGATATTAGAGCTTAGGTTAGGAAATACTTAAGTAAAATAGAGCCAAGTAGAAATCTTGGTAGAAACTAGATTGTTGAACATGATCACCTTGTGGAAGGGTATACATTGTATATAACGTACTTGTATTTTGATATATATATATATGTGTGTGTGTGTGTGTGGATATACTTATCCCTCTACTATTGTTTTCACCCTTTATTTATATTTCTTATGAATGCTTGCTTAGACAGAAAGTTAGAATGAAAATTCGAAACGAATGTTTGATGCTAGGATGTGCTAAGACAAACTCTAGTAAAGGAACTGTAAGTACACGGGCTAATGACGAAAGAGGTGAGGTAGCTCCTAATGTTAACTTGGAAACTAAGGCTTGAATATAATCCCCAGTAATTGGAGTAATGGATAAGAATGATTTATTTCAATAGTTTATATTGAACCTAATGTTGCAACAATTTCCACTGCAATCCCGAATGTACCAAGAACCCCGGTGCAGCTTATCAAAGAGAATTTTGGTAGGATAAATTAGGATTTTTTGAGTTTGGAAAGAGAGATGTTTGACAGGATAGAGCCACTTTAGGAGGCAAGTGATTGGTTGAGGATGTGCCACCCTATTTTTGGAGACTTGGAACTTACAAACGCCTAAAAAGAGAAATTTGCGTCTAAACAGTTTAAAGGCTTGGCAGTATCTTGTAACGACCTGATATTTTCAACCATTCGCATCCGCACATGCCGGACTTGAATTGCTCAAAATAACAGATTGTTAATTTAAATTTGGCAAACTCATCATATACAGTAAATAAATAAATCACAGATCACAGACACAGAGTAATATAACAATGCAGCGGAAGCAAGAAATAGTAGTTCATGAAGCTACTATATATATACATCAGAGTTAAACAAGATACAACAGAAATCACGAATACATAGATGTCTAAATACAATAGTCAAATACAAGATCTGATTATATCACTGGAATCAACTGAATGAATGAAAGCAGAATCAATAGATGGATCCAAGCGAAGCTCCAACTCCAAAGGTGAGTCTCAAATACTGGTACAACTCAGTCTGACCCGAGCGTAAAGCAAAACACAAAACACTCGAGTCAGGACATACATACTTATACAATGTAAACCAACTCAAGTGAACTGTAATAGAAATGCACAAGTAACTTAAAGGATGCTTGGGATCGCCCATCCTTTAAGGATCCGTTAAACTATCTACTATGTAGTAATATACGCTATTATAATAATGTCTAATAGTAAAATAAGCTTACTTTAAAATAGCGTTAAGGAGTGACCCGATATTCCCCTTAACACATAAATAGTCCCAGTAGTCTGTCCAGTACCAGCGTACCTCCAAATAGGGAGGCTACCCTAAATACTCCACAGGCTACGGCACAAAACCAAACTCGTACAAGGCGTGCTAGGATAGGTGACACGGCACAACTAGGCAATGCTAGGGTAGATATACCAATTACGCATCCGGGCTGGTGGTAACGCATAGCAGCCACTACCGCCCACCTCGAGCCACACTCCCAAATCAAAAATCAAAGGGTGCACCCAATCAATCACAAAGTAATAGAATAGTATACGATGGAATGTGTCCTATCAGAGGGGCTACCTCAATGGCCCGGAATCGCTCCTGTTTTAGCCACCTTATGCCAACTCACGGGAGTTGGGTCCACGTATATACCTCGATAGGATCGTCGCCACCATCCTACTTCATTATGGAATCTCCACCGCGTACACGGTTATTAAAGTGGTTTTCGGTATCGACAGAGAGTATGCCCATATCCGATCCTGGTCTCTTTAACAACCAACCGTTATTATAGCCCATAGATATTTATTTCGAAATAATTTATACCACAAAAAAAATATCATATCCATTTCAAACTAGTTTATACTTCAAAACCAAAATATCATATTCAAAACTAGTTTATACTTCAAAGCCAAAATATCATATCCATTTCAAAACTAGTTTATACTTCAAAACCAAAATATCATATTCAAAACTAGTTTATACTCCAAAACCAAAATATCATTTGAACAAACCCAGATTCCCAATCACTGAATATTTCTTTCAATTTATTTAAACTTGAAATATTCCTTTTTTTAATCATCTTAAACCAAAACCACTTTATAAAGTCATATTCTTAAATATTCAATTGCAAATCAATATATTCAAAGAAAATTCTTAATTAAATACTATTTCAAATAAATTCATTTCCAAAATCATAGTACTTTCAAAGTTATAACACCTTTGAAACCAAACACTTTGAAACCATAATACTTTGAAAACATATCAATTTAAAATGTTATCATTTGGAAATCATAATATTTAGAAAAATCATAATACCCTTAAAAATAATATTCATTACCAAAGTTGTAGCATTTTTAAGTTCATTCATTCAATTATACCAATTTCGAAAACATCGTATTAACTTATAAATTTCAAAATGGTTTATATTTCACCTCAAAACATATTCATTTAAACCATTTAAATTCAATGTCAAAATCTTCCAAAATAATATTCATTTCCAAAGTTCATTGTAATTTCAGTAACAACAACACTTATAAAATGTTACGGTAAATATATTAACATATCAAAAACATTGTCGAATTCAAAACAGCAGCACTTATAAAGTGCTACATGTTTGCACAAAAAATGGACAAACATTTCAAAGTCGTATGATTTAGTAGACCTTATGTTGTTCTTAATGATTTGGGTGATTTATGCAAATATATGAAAAGCAGGGGCTAAACTGTAAAAAGACACGCAGATTTATAGTGGTTCAGCCAGAATGTGCCTACGTCCACTTTATATGTTATTTCTCTTCTTTTGTTTTGATTACAAGTACAAAGCTTTGATGCAAGTAAAAGAAAGTTGTTTGAAAGTTCTCTCCGTGCTTGAGCTCTCAAACTTGTCCTCCATTGTTGTACCCCTGCCCCTCTATTTATAGAGTGAGGCTGGGGGTAGGGGTCTTGGACGTGCATAGCTGCTGGCGGGCCTGGGCTGATGTGATCTGGCCTGGTACGTCTTGGTCTGGTAGTGAAGTTGGTTCGGTGGAGGCTGATCCGGTCGTAGGTTGATTCGATGGAGGTTGGTTTGGTCCGGTCGTAGGTTGATTAGGTGGAGGATGGTTTGGTCCGGTCGTAGGTTGATTAGGTGGAGGATGGTTTGGTCCGGTCGTAGGTTGATTCGGTGGAGGTTGCAAATTGGTTCGGTCGTAGGTTGATTCGGTGGAGGTTGCGAATTGGTTCGGTCGCAGGTTGATTCGGTGGAGGTTGGTTTGGTCCGGTGGTGTTGAACTGGCTGAAACATACCCAACACTTGCCCCCCAAAGTAGGGCATGTGCATGCATATGGCGTGCTTTGTTTTTGGTCGTTCATCCTAGACACTCCCATCCGGTCTCAGAAACGAACCGGTGGTCCGGCTATCTTTCCTTTCCTCTATAAGTAGGGGCTCCGTACCTTCGTTGTTTCCTTACCGATCGAAAAGTGCCGAGCTAAATTCTCAAACACCGAATCAATTGCAGTGCCGAACTAGGCTAGTTTTGCCGGATCAAGTGAGGCCTTCTTTCCTCGCCGAATGACTATTAAGCTTTATACTACCGAATGAGTCTTTTGAAAATGCCGAATGAACTTTCATATTAGAATGCCGAGTGAGCCTCCACTTGGAATTTACTGAATGAATTCGGAGATTCCGAGTGTTGAATGATCCCTCTACCGGATGGAATTTTATACCTGAATCACTAGTGAAACGCTAGACTACATAGTTTACGTGTCTTAACGATATACTTTCTTGCGTCTGCAGATAAATGTCTCAAAGAGTGGAAACCCGATCGGATAAGAAGAAGTCCCAGGGCGAAGAAGAGTCTTCCGCAGTGCCCCCTGCTCAGCCAGGACCGGAACTTCACGGAACTGCCCCGAGATTACTGGTGGACGGGTACGGCCCTCAGGAGCTTCTGAACTCCTCGCCCGATTGCTTTCCTAGCTCCCTCAAGGAAGAGCAGCTTGATGTCATCTCCCGTTCTTTCGGAATTGATAGGGCGCGCATGCTGTTGCCAGGGAGAGAAGTTATGCCGTATGACCCTCCTGAAGGGTACTTTGCCTACAGCAGATACCACTGCATGTGTGGTGCCATCCCGCCTCTTAATGCTTGGGTAGCCAGCTTCCTTACATATCTAAAGGTGGCCCCATTCCAGCTTCAACCCAACTCTTATACTATACTGGTGAGCCTCTTTGTCATCTTCCAGAGGAAGTATGGGCGTGCTCCTTCCAACCGGGAGATCCGGTACTTATATAATCTGAGGGGCTATAAGAAGGGGTCCCCATACATCAGCTTGGAGTCAGCTGTAACCTTTAAGCCGGTCTTGGATCTGTATTCTAAGTACAGCATGTTCAAGAAGGAGTGGTTCTTCGTCAGGGACGACTCTGTTTCTATTCGGCGTTTCACCTCTGGATGTAAGTCGATGCTTTATTTATAATTTCCATTCTGGTTGCGATGCTTCTTCTCATACGTTTTCATTTTTGCTAGCGACGGGTGGCTTTGCGGTTGTGAAGACTGATCGCCTGGTTCAGACGGCGGCTGAGATAGAAGCTATTCCCGGGAGAGATAGATCAGCTGCCTACCTGATCAGAAGTGCGACCCTTCTGGAGTATAACTTGATCCTTCCACAACAGTCAGTAGTCAAGCAGAGGGAAACGGCGGAGGAGAGGGCGACTGCTCAAGCTAAGGGAGGTGTCACAGTAGAGAGTGGCAAAAGGAAACCTTTCACAAAACCTCCAGCTGTCGGAGGTAAGAAACTTAAGAAGTCGGACGGTCCTTCCCCCAGCAATTTTCCACTTACCCAGGGGGAGGAAGATGTGGAGGAGGAGAGAGGTGAGGGTGGAGATGACCGGGAAGGTGGTGACGGTGGCGATGGCATCGGGGCCTTGCTTCCTGGGCAAGCAGGCGAGATTCAGGAGTGGATGGATGATGCATTCCTCCAAGCTTTCGAGGGGCTGGACGGAGAACCAGCTTTGGTAGAGAAATCCGGGAAAGCTGACAAGGCCGGGACCGGTGCAAGCGAGCCTTTTCAGACTATTCCAGCCAAGGTGGCTCCGACGACTCAAGGTGAACTTTTGACTCCTGCAGGCTCCATTTATGATAGGGACTTAGGAATATTTTATGATCCGCTCCGTCCTGGAATGAAATCCAGGACTTATTGCAGTATCCTACTCCTCCCCATGGTTTGTATAACAAATGTGTTTCCTTTCTTCTTTTAACTTTTAATTTTACCGCGTTTTCTCGAATTATGGATCAATGTAAGCTTGTGACACTTGTTCTTCATATCAGGAGTAGGTAAAACGACCAATGCCTCAGATCTTCGGCACAGGCTCGAACAATACAAGCTCTCCAAAGCTTCCGCCAAGCCGAAGCCTTCGACCCACCGTTCCGGGGATGTAGTCGGCTACCGTCCTCTTCTCGGGGTTATTGAAGAGGGTATTCAAAAGAGAAAGAGGAGTCATCCCTTATCCGAATCCTCACTTGATCCTCAGCCCCCAGTTCAGCCTCTTCATGATATTACGGAGGAGGATACTGAGTTCGCACCCTCTCCGCACCCGTCTGAAAATCCTACCGTCACTCAGATTGATCGTCCTGGCTTGGCTCGTAATCCATTTGCGGGTCATCTTGATATGGATCTAAGTTCCCATGATATTACCTTTGACGAGGTAACCGGTGAGCACCTTCTTCCCCGCAATCCCATGGTACGGGTGCTTGATGAGGCTAAGTCCTTAGACCTCGATTTACTTACTACTCGGATAGGTACCATAGGAGACGAGGCCAAGGCTAATATTGATCGGGTGGCGGAGGAGACTAGGAAGCTGATGGGGCATCATGCCCGGCTGGTTAAGGCTAGAGAGGAGATTGGGAGTGCCAACATCCGACTACGATTGATGGTTTCGGATCAGGCCAAACAACTGGCTGATCAGGCCATTCAGATTTCTCAGCATGAGGCTGCCTCCGGGCGGTTGAGGAAGACTATGGAGGAGGCTAGTAAGGCGGAATTGCGGAAGATGGAGGCTGCCTGCAAGGAGCAGATAAATATGGCCATCTCGACAGTGGACGAGGTTCGGAGGGCGGATCTTGAGCAGGTAGAGGAGCTGTCGGGGAAGCTTGAAGCCGCAGAGCTTGCTCAGGTCAGGCTAAAGGAGGAGATGGAGGCGATGAGGAGGTCCCTTCAGGCTGACTGCTCGCGATACCGACTGGAGAGGGATGCTGCCATTGCAAGGCTATCGGTCTCTGAGGCTCGTATGAGGGAGTTTGAGGAGAATGAGGGGATGATGGATGATATGCTGCAGGATATGTACTTTCGCACTTGGAAGCAGGGCAGCTTATCTTGGATGGACGACTACCCCCGAGTTATGGCTAGGATTTACCTCAGGGCTCTAGAGGAGGCCAAGGCTGAGGCGGATAAGGAGGGTGGAGCGGCCTTTAGGATGGATGTGGTCACCGCTCAGTTTACCAAGGAGGAGAAGGCAGCGGTGAAAGAGGGGATGCGGTTGTTCGCGGTTGAGGAGGCAGGTGTGGAAGTAGGGGATGACGACCAAGACGATCAAGGGGAAGTTGCTGGTAACCTCTTCTTCATTAGTTTCTTCTTTTGTTAACTCTGTTGCTTATCACTAATGATTTCCTTTTCTGACCGGACAGGTGGGAAACAGGGCAAGGACAAGACTCCAACGCAGCCGGCTCCCTGATTAGACCTGGAAAATTCTTTTTGTGGACTTGACATGGCTGTATATGTTAGTCTTAAAACAGTAAAGTAACTTTTAGGTTGTAATTCTTGCCACTTGTAATAAATAGTTCTGTTCTTGATGTGTAATTCTTTAACTTAAGCTGATTTTGTCGTCTTTTGAATGTTTTCGCTATTTTGACATGTTGCATAAGAAATATAGCTATGCATATTCTTAAATTGTGTTTGATGTCAGGTTCTTGTTTAAAACACAATTTCATGACTTGCAGTGTTAGCGTGAGGTGTGAACAAATTATAGGCATATATGAAAGAAGGAAATACCGCCCTTTATATTTTGCTTGTAGATGGCAGCTTCGAATATCCTGTGTGACCGAGTAAGGGATGCGGTCCAGTGTCCTGCTGTGAGTATCCGCTCCTATTAGTGAGTGTCTCCTATTTTGTGTCCTGCACTTCAGGGATTGTTACAGAGGATAGGAGAAAAGTTTCTTAAGTAAAATTGAAATATGTGAAATAGTAAAACTTCCAATCACGGAAGGCCTTCGATGTGCTTAAGTTCATGGCAAACGGGCTTTGTAGTCACTTTCCCTAGTTGTGGGTCTTGGAGACATTTGTCACCCATCTTACGCCTCCGCGGGGTGTTAATTCTTTTTTACCACAGCCGCACTTAAGACACATCGGAGCCGAGATCGTGCACAGTAACTACCCGGGCCATTATGGCCCGTAATCGTGGGTATTATTCGATTTACTGTGACCGGCTAGCGTGGGTGCCGATCGTCAACCGCGAACTGCCCCTGGCTTGCCACACCTTATGTTGGGGCTTATAATCGGTTCACAGTTGCCGGCGAGCCGAACGCCGTAATGAGCTGCCTCGGCTATAGTCGGCCTTCTCGGTGGCTTATAATCGGCTCATTACAGTTGGCTTTAAGGGCCGTCGCGAGCAATGAGTTAACCCGCAGCAGAGGGATGCCGGGGCAAAAGTGTCTCATTGGCGAGGGCATAGATTCGCATAGTACCTGTTAGGTCTTATCCAGGTGAAGTTGCGCTATGGATTGCTTCGGGTGGAAATGCTATACGCATAGGATTTTGTTCAACAGAAAAGGATAAAGTTAACAAGCAGCCAAGATATAAAGGAACAAGTTAAAAAAAGAGACAAGGTTTTTTAAAGTGGTTCGGCACGAAAATGCCTACGTCCACTGATTCTCTTTGTTAATTCACTTCATATGGGCAGTACAAGTTAAGAAAAGTATCGACGGAGGTGTTGGATGTTCCATGCCCTCTGGAACACCATCTCCGTCCACTGTTGACAAAATATAAGCTCCATTGCGGAGATCTTTATGAATTACATATGGTCCATCCCAGATTGGGTCTAGCGCTCCGGGGCGAGGGAATATTCGCTTGAGGACAAGATCCCCTTCTTGTAAGGTACGATGCTTGACTTTGGAGTTGTATTGTGCCGCCACTTTTTGTTTGTGGGCTGCTGCTTTAAGGATTGCATCATTTCTTCTCTCCTCAACTAGATCCAAAGACATGTGAAGGAGTTCTTCGTTCTCTTCTGGGTTATAGTGGATCCTACGGTGGGAAGGCACAATGGTTTCAACTGGGAGCATAGCCTCCGATCCGTATGCTAGAGAGAAAGGAGGGTGCCCCGTCGATGTTCTGAAAGATGTGCGATAGGCCCATAGTGCCGTAGGAAGTTCATCCACCCAAGCGCCCTTTGACTTTTCGAGCTTCTTTTTTATTAGAGTTTTCAGAATTTTGTTGACGGCTTCGACTTGTCCGTTTGCCTGGGGATACGCTACGGATGAGAAGCTTTTGTGAATTCCATGCTCTTGGCACCAGTTGGCGAATTCCTCGCTGTCAAACTGAAGCCCATTGTCTGATATGATTTTGAGTGGGACTCCGTACCTGCACAGAACATTTTTGATCAAGAAGTTAATAACTTTTGCTGAAGATACTTTATTCAGAGGTTCCGCTTCCACCTATTTGGTGAAATAGTCGACTGCCACTATAGCATATTTGGCCCCGCCTCGGCCCATTGGTAGCTCGCCGATTAAGTCAATTCCCCATATTGCGAAGGGCCAAGGGCTGGTCATTTGAGTAATCTCAGTTGTTAGTAACCGCGGAATCTTAGCAAACTTCTGGCATCTGTCACACTTTTTGACAAAATCTAAGGCGTCTTTGCTTAAGGTGGGCCAGAAATATCCATACCGGAGTATCTTTTTTGCTAATGTTTGCCCTCCGGTGTGATCTCCGCAGCTTCCCTGATGAATGTTGAATAAGATTTCCTTGGCTTCCCTCCCAGCGACACACCTTAATAACGGGTTAGAGAATCCATGCCGATAGAGGATGTCTTCTTGTATTGTGTAGCGGGAGGCTTTCCTCAAGATTTTCTTGACTTCGTTGCGCCCGTTGGGTAGTGTGCCACTTTGTAGGTAGTCTCGGATGGGAGTCATCCAAGTTGCTTCTTCGGTTGCAGCTATCAGATTTACTTGCTCAAAACTTGGGGTCAGTTGCTTTGAGATGGTTACTGCTCCGAAGATGGCGATGTCTTTCATACTTGCTTACTTTGCCAATTCGTCGGCCTCTTGGTTCTCTTCCCGAGGGATGTGTTTGACTAAGTAGTGGTCCAATCGGCTGAGAAGTAACTTGGTCTTCTTTAAATATGCTATGAGTCGTTCTTCTCGAGCTTGGAATTCTCCTAGTATTTGATTAACAATAAGTTGAGAATCGCTGTGAAGACACAAAGAATTGGCTCCGATTTCTACGGCAAGTTCTAGTCCGGCTATCACTGCTTCATATTCTGCGTCGTTGTTGGTGGCAGTGAACTCCAACCTTATAGCATAGTGCAGTCTGTTTCCCTTGGGAGTGACTATTACCACTCCTGCCCTCGAGCCTTGTTCGTTCGATGCCCCATCCACAAAGAGATTCCATTTGATGTCTTTTGCTATTTCCAATTGCTCCTTATCTTCGCTGGTAGTGAATTCTGCAATGAAATCAGCCATGGCTTGTCCCTTGATGGCGGTGCGAGGGTGATAGGTGATATCATACTGACTTAGTTCGATGCACCATTTAAGTAGTCGCCCAGAAGTGTCGGGACGGTGGAGTACCTGCCTCAGCGGCTGATCGGTTAGAACTTTGATGGAATGGGACTGGAAGTAGTGACGCAATTTACGAGATGTGATTAGTAAATAGTATGCTAGCTTCTCAAGTTTAGGATATCTGACTTCTGCCCCCGTAAACCTCTTACTGACGAAGTAAACTGGCCGCTGCGTGTGGTTGTCTTCCCTTACCAAGGCAGCGCTTAGGGCGTGAGATGACACCGCAAGGTATAGGTATAATTCTTCGCCTTCGCTTGGAGTCGAGAGTACCGGTGGTTTCTGGAGGTGTTCGATTAAGTTAAGGAAAGCGGTCAGGCATTCGTTGGTCCATTCGAACTTTCCTTTGTCTTTCTTTAGAGCTTCGAAAAAGGGGACACACTTGTCCATTGCTTTGGAGATGAATCGGCTTAGGGCGGCCACTTTTCCATTCAGGCTTTGCATTTCCTTCCGAGTGGAAGGTACCTTGATATCCCTTAGTGCTCGGACTTGTTCAGGGTTTGCTTCAATCCCTCTGGCATGGACGATGAATCCTAAGAACTTTCCTGATGACACTCCGAAGGAGCATTTTAGAGGATTCAACTTCATTCCATACTGTCGAAGTACTTGAAACATCTCGCCTAGGTGGCTTACGTGATCGCCGGCTTTCCTTGACTTTACCAGCATGTCATCCACGTATACTTCCATAGTTTTCCCTATTAGCCCCGCAAACATCTTGTTGATGAGGCGCTGGTAGGTGGCTCCTGCATTTTTAAGTCTGAAGGGCATTACCTTATAGCAGTATAAACCCCGGTCGGTGATGAAACTAGTGTGGTCTTGGCCGGGAGCATGCATAGGAATTTGGTTATACCCTGAGTATGCGTCCATAAAAGATAAGAGCTCGTGCCCGGCTGTGCTGTCTACAAGCTGGTTGATTCGGGGAAGTGGGAAGCAATCCTTTGGGCAAGCGTCGTTTAGGTTGGAAAAGTCAATGCATGTTCGCCACTTCCCATTAGCCTTCTTTACCAGTACTGGGTTAGCGATCCATTCCGGGTAGACGGCTTCTCGTATGAAGTCATTGGCGAGCAGATTCTTTACTTCTTCGTCGAGGGCTGCTGATCGCTCTGCCCCCATACTTCTCTTTTTTTGTTTTATGGGCGCCTTGGTAGGATCAATGTTTAATACGTGGCATGCTATGTCAGGGGAGATTCCGGTCATGTCAGCGTGTGACCATGCGAATACATCCAAGTTGTGGCGGAGAAAATCGATGAGTTGTTCCTTCAACTCTGCTTTTAGTTGGGACCCAATTTTCAACAGTCTACTCGAGTCGTGCTTGTCTACAGATATAAACTCCATAGCCTCTGCAGGCTCGGCAGTGGCCTCCTCCTCTCTGTCCCTGGGGTCTAATTCATTGAAAGGATCGCTGGTATATCGAAGAGGAGGGGCTTTCTTTAGTTGCTATGCTTCTAGACTTTTCGTGCAGAGGGCAACCTCTACACCTTTCCCTTTATCCTTCCTGTGGTTGTTGCGAAGTTCAGTCACATAGCAGTCTCGAGCAACGTCTTGGTCTCCTTCTACTTCCCCTACTCCATTGTCCGTTGGAAATTTCATCTTTAGGCACCATGGGGCTAGGACAATTTGGAAGTCAGACAGGGATGGCCTTCCTAAGAAGGCGTTGTAGGCCGAATGGTTCTCTATCAGCACAAACGTTTGTTTCCGTACAGCGGAGCGGGGATGGCTTACAATCTCAACAAAGAGGTCCAGTTGCCCGAGGGGCATCTTCGCATCTCCAGTGAAGCCGTGCAGTGGTTTATCGTAGGGAGACACATCCTTCATTGATAATTTCATTTTGTCGAATGCATGTTTGAACATGATATTTACTGAGCTTCCAGTGTCTACTAGGATTCGGTAAACTTCGGCGGGACCGAGTCGGGCAGAGATAACCATGGGATCCATGTGAGGGTATTGCCTTCCTTCTAGGTCACGCTTACCGAATGTGATGTTATCACTGTCTTTCCGCTTTGGGTGGCGCTCTTCTATGACCGAATTGACATAGTCTTTATTGTCTCTAAGCGACTTTCCATATCTTTCCATCTCTTTCCAGCTTCTGTCTGCGATGTGCGGTCCTCCCGAGATGGTATGGACCACTATCTTCTCTTGACTAGAGCTGCTAGTGTTGCGGTTTCCTCTACCGATCTCCGGTGAGGATGGCCCTGGGTTCTCATTGGCAGGAGCTGGAGTCCTGTCCTGACCTTTTACATAACGTTCCAGTTTCTTCCTTCTGATGTGTTCCTCAATCAAGTCCCGGAGATGATGGCATTCATTGGTATCATGCCCATGAGATTCATGGAAACGGCAGAACTTTCCAGACTTCTGCGCGTTATCTGATTCCTTCTTGTATGGTGGGCGTTTGTATCTAACTTCGCCTTGGGTGGCAAGGAAGATATTTTCGACGGTCTCATTCAAAGGAGTGTAAGTGTCGAATCTCGGTCCAGGCCGATATAGGCGCTTTTCTCCCTTCTTGCCCCCAGCATTGTCTCTGGAATCATTTCTTCGAACGTCCCTTGCTACAGCAGGGGCATTGCTGTGAGTTGCCTTATTTTCCTGTCCCGACTGCCCCTCAACGGTAGCATCCTCAAGCCTCATATATTTCCCGGGTTCATGGAAGAAATCGGGTAAAGTAGCTGGTTTTTCTTTCGTCAACCTTCTAGCAAATTTAGTGTCCGGATGCACACCACTACAGAGGGCCATTAGGATAAGCTTCTCATCGGCATCTTGGACCGCGGCTGCTGCGGCATTGAATCGGGTTAGGTATTGTTGCAGCTTCTCTCCAGGTTTCTGTTTGACGCTGGATAAGGAATAAGCGTCCTTAGGTTGTTCCACATGGATGCAGAACTGACTGATAAACTTTTCTTTCAACATTTCCCACGAGCTGATGGATCCCTGGGGTAGATGACAGAACCAGGAGGTAGCGAGATCTGCTAAGAAGAGCGGAAAGCATTTGCACAGTACTCCCTCTGTCGCTCCACTCATGAGCATATGTTGTGTGTACCTCTGTAAGTGTACAACGGGGTCGGAGGTTCCTTTGTAAGGTTCCATTGTTGGCATCTTCCATTCTCGGAGAGTGATAGCAATTTCGATATTGCGGGCGAAAGGGCTGGTTACCCTAGCGCCTATCCCTTGATCTCTTTGCTCCCGTTGGACGCACTCTCTGAATAAGCGTGCCATCCTTTCATCAGAATTTGGAGCAGATAGAAATGAGTTTGGTTCTGTTCTGTGGGATTGATTCCGTCCAGATGACCTGTAGGGATGGTATCGTCTATCATTCCTCATATTTTCCGGTGGCTGCCTTTGATCTTGTGGGAGCATGCTAGGGTCAGCTACAGTTGGCCCTTGCCTTGATCTTCCCCTACTGGGTTCTGATCTAAGCACTTCCTCGGGTCCAACTTCGGGCTGGACTCTAGCTCGGCCCCGTTCACTGGCGTTTCAGTGGTTAGGCAGTATGACGGGCTCAGCTACAGTTGACCTTCGTCCGGTACCTCCCCTGTTGGGTTCGGTACCAAACGTTTCCTCAGGCCTAACTTCGGGCTGTGCTCGATCTCGGCTCCTACCATGGCTACTTCTGCCGTTAGCTCCTTCGAAGAAGGAAGACATTTGTTGTCTCTGAGATCCTCCAGACTGGGACTTGCCCCATGATTCAGTGTTGCGGTTGGATTCTTCAGCATCCCTTAAGCGTGACATGAGATGGTCCACCAAGGCTTCCTGTTGGGACGTGAAGCGGTTAGTTACTTCGACCACAACCCTGTCTAAATCTGCCCTAGTAATTGCTGCGGGCTGTTCTGTGGCAGGAGGGGTCGGATTAGCCTGTCCTTCATTTGTTACTGCTGCTGGAGGAGGACGATTTACTTGATTCATGACAGCTGGATCTGGAAGACTGCTGGATGCGATGTTTTTTCCTTTGTTAACATCTTTTCTTGGTTTGGGAGGCATGTTTTCCAATTGGCGAACAAAGCTGTTAAGAAAAATGTTAAGTGGATGAAGCTGAAGCCCTGAGTTCAATTCTCAGTGAAAGCACCAAAAATGTTTGCACAAAAAATGGACAAACATTTCAAAGTCGTATGATTTAGTAGATCTTATGTTGTTCTTAGTGATTTGGGTGATTTATGCAAATATATGAAAAGCAGGGGCTAAACTGTAAAAAGACACGCAGATTTATAGTGGTTCAGCCAGAATGTGCCTACGTCCACTTTATATGTTATTTCTCTTCTTTTGTTTTGATTACAAGTACAAAGCTTTGATGCAAGTAAAAGAAAGTTGTTTGAAAGTTCTCTCCGTGCTTGAGCTCTCAAACTTGTCCCCCATTGTTGTACCCCTGCCCCTCTATTTATAGAGTGAGGCTGGGGGTAGGGGTCTTGGACGTGCATAGCTGCTGGCGGGCCTGGGCTAATGTGATCTGGCCTGGTACGTCTTGATCTGGTAGTGAAGTTGGTTCGGTGGAGGCTGATCCGGTCGTAGGTTGATTCGATGGAGGTTGGTTTGGTCCGGTCGTAGGTTGATTAGGTGGAGGATGGTTTGGTCCGGTCGTAGGTTGATTAAGTGGAGGATGGTTTGGTCCAGTCGTAGGTTGATTCGGTGGAGGTTGCGAATTGGTTCGGTCGTAGGTTGATTCGGTGGAGGTTGCGAATTGGTTCGGTCGCAGGTTGATTCGGTGGAGGTTGGTTTGGTCCGGTGGTGTTGAACTGGCTGAAACATACCCAACACTACAGTAGGTATTTTAGTGTTGCGAAACAGTTCAGTTTCAAAAACAGCAGCACTTATAAAGTGCTGTAATAGACATATTTGTATTTTCAGAAATAGTTCAAATTCAGAAACAGCAGCACTTATATAGTGTTGTGGTATTTTAGTTATTTCAGAACATAGTTAAATTTCAAAAACAGCAGCACTTTGGAAATGCTGCCAATACAATTCCAGATTTATTATTACATTTCAAAAACATTAAAACTTCAATTTTAGCCATTTTTTTAACTTATAAATCATATCTCACATTTTAGAAATATTCATTTGGATATCAATTTACTTATAGTTTACATAAAATAACTTTTATAATTAAAATATCCAAATTTACTATAATCCATTTATTAAGTCAAAAGTGCACTATTTACTAAACTTTTTATTTTAACAAATAACTTAACACTTTATTTGAAATACCCATTTCATAGACAAAATATTCTTTTAATAAGTCAAACTTCACATTTCCAATTAAAACCAAATTTTCCATTATAAAGTTAAGTCATAATTTAAGATACATTTTACCATTTTAAATCATAATTATTTATTTTACAAAACAAATCCATTTCATACATAAAATTATTTATTTTACAAAACATATCCATTTCATAAAATAAAATATATCAAAATCACTATGTTAGATTTAAAATTCCATATTAAATCAAATTTAAGGTATTTATCATAAATGAAATCTCTAAATTCAATTTAAAACCAATATATCTTTATAATTTCAAATAAAACCACTTATTGACTTATAAAATTTTAACTTATAGAAAACCAATATATCTTTATAATTTAAATTATAAATCAACTTTAAGTTAAAATTTCATATATTTAAAAATTCAAAATACTTAATAAACTTTTAGGAAAATATTATATTAAAAATTTATCCATGGGTCTGTATAATATTTTCTAACCTAGGACAAGTGATATGGATATGTATCATTTCAATCCGTAATTTAAAAAGAAAAATCCGGGTTCTATCATTTCAAACCCGCAATCCCAAGTCAAACAAATACAATTAAAATCACTCGAGCCTATCATTTCAGCTCATAATGATTTTCCCTATTCTAAAGTCCGTTCGAGTATGTATCATTTCAACTCATAGTGAAAAGGGAACTTGTAGTGTGAGAAACAGAAAATAAATAAACAGTAAAACATATCATATGATGTCAGGTGATGTAACAGGTATATAAATAGGTTATATCATTATATAATGTCAGATAATAGGCAGATGTGAACATATAACATAGCATATCAACTACTACAATTCAAATGACATTGTTTCACCTTTATATAAGTATGATTTGTCGAGAGTGATAAACTCACCCTTTAAAGCTAGAATTGATAGGTTAGAGACACACAACCAAACTCCGAAAAGCACAACAAAGCACGAACTAGATTTTTGAATGGATGAAGAGTCAAGATCCAAATCTTGTAAGCAAATAATTATAACAAACATAAGTATATGATTCGATACAAAAGAATATAAATTAAAACAATGGAAAAAATATGAATCAAAGTGACATAGACTTGCCTTAACCATCAAGTGGGCTCGGCCGCACTACAATGGGCTCGACCATCATCCTATTATGCTCGGCCATGATTGGATTCAAGACATGAAGGCTCGGTTATGGTCATGTACACGCGGCTATGGTTGGGTAGGTGAAGAGATGTTACAAGTTACAACTTATGGAAGGTAAAAGGTCAAGGGGTTTGTATACTATTGGTTCGGCCATGGCTTGTGTGCTCGGCCCTATGTGCTAAGATCTGGTCAAGGCACATCAATAGGCATAGCTATGGCAAGGTAGGTGAAGGAATATGTGTTGTGGCCGAGCAACAAATAGGAATTGGGTGAAATATGGTGATCTCGGCTAGGGTTTGCAACTTGTTTTGGTGATGGAGTGGATCTAGGGGTCACGGCCTTGGGTTTGGTGGTGATGGAGAGGGGTTGTGGTCGGTCATAGTGGTGGTGGAGGAGGAGATGTGGTCGGCTAGAGGCTTGATGGCCGAGCAAGCATGAAGGAACAAAAGGAAAACAAAATGGAAAAAGAGGAAAAGAAGGAGGAAGCCATGAGAAACTTGAATATTTTTCTCTTGTACGTGAAATGAAATGAGAAGTGAATGGAATGAGATGCTTTTGCACGGCTAATAGATGTGGAATGAACGGCCAAGGCAATGACAAGGCTAGAAAATGTAAAGGCACAATTTAAAGAAGAGAAACCGAAGTCTCTTGAAATTTCCAAGCCCAAAATCAAAAATAAACAAGTTAAAATCCAATAAATAAAACAAGAGTCTAAACAAAATAAATAGAAAATAAAATATAGAAATGAACGTAAGAATTAGAAAATAAAATTACATAAAATAATTGCATGTAAAGCGCTGTAATTTATCAAATTTAAAAAGTACAAAACAAAATTTGACGAAACGAAAAGCAGGACAAACATTAGAATTATATTCTGCTTCAAAGAAAAAGATTTGAAATTAAAAATTCAAATTTAAAATTTTTAATTGAAAGTCAAAGTTTGACCAAAGTTGACCAAAATATAAAATTTTCAGAAAATCATTATTTTATTATATTTGGAAAATAAATTACAAACAAAATCCAAATTACATTGGAAAAATTCCAAAAATTCAATTTTAAATGATTTAAAAATCAAAGTTTTCAAAATAAAAATTTACTAAAAATATTTACAAAATTATGGGTTGTTACACTCTCCCCCACTCAAAACTTTTCGTCCTCCAAAAGGAACGAGACAGGGAAAACAAGATAAAATGAGATAGGATTAAGACAAGATGAAAAGAAAATTGAAATTACACCTGATAACTGTTGTTATAGGTGAATTCAACAAGATAGAGATGATCTTCCCAAGATCCTCAAGAATAAAAGCACGAAGAAGATTCTCCAGAATCTGATTCACCCTTTCCGTTTGACCGTCAGTCTGTGGATGGTAAGAAGTGCTCAGATTCAGGTGAGTACCCAAAGATTCTTGAAAAGTTTCCAAAACTGACTGGTAAAGATAGGATATCTATCACAAACAATACTGATAAGAACACCATGAAGACAAACTATCTCCCTCATATATATCTCAGACAAGCTAGAAGCAGAACGGGTAGACTTGACCGGAATGAAATGAGCTGACTTGGTCAATCTATCCACAAAGACTAGAACAAATTTGATAAGCACAACACGAAAACACGATTCATCAAATCAACAAAGAAAGCTAGGGCATTAGTCACACCAAAAGGCATAACTAACCATTCATAAAAAAACCCATTCTCAATACGGAAAGCAGTCTTGGGAATACTTTCCTTAGCAACACTGAGCTGGAGAAGCCTGTGGTAAGATCAAGCTGAGAGAAAACAATAACTCCATAGAGCTGAATCAAACACATCATTGATGCGAGGCATTGGATATCTATTTTCCTAGTGAGCTTGTTCAGCTCCCTATAATCAACACACATCCTCAAAGGACCATCGGACTTACTCAACCTTCTCACGGAGTGACATTCTTCTGGGAGGAAGAACTACAGGTCGAGCTCCAGGAATAAGATCAATTCGAAATTCGATTTCCCACTTAGGAGGTAGGAGAATAGGAACAACCAAAAAGAAAAATAGATTGGAAAATAAAATAAGATATTAGATTTAAAACCACGAAAATTTCAACTTAAATTAATAATTGATTTCATCTATTTGATTTCACCTAAATTAAATAAATCTTAACTATTTCTAATTTCATTATTTGATCATCCAATTAACAATTTCTAAAATCATGAATTTGAAAATCATTTATTATACCCATAATTTATTCAATAAATTTTAAATCCTTCTTTATTCCAAATTAGTATTAAGTTTATTCCACTTAGTGTATCTAATCACATATATTAAGTATATTTACACTTATTATAACTACTCCAATTTATTTATAAATTCCTTTAACACCATTTTATACTGTACATTATTCAATTACATTGTTAACTTCTGAATAATCAAGGTAAGATTTATTAGAATGCAATAGAATATTATACAAATAAAATTTTCCAAATTCAATTATTCAAGCTTAAATATTTATTCAAATTTTGGCTTCATTTTATAATTGAAATCATCCCTTAAGATAAAATTTAAGAATTAAATTTCCGATTACTTCAAACTATTCTAGAGATAAATAAATATATATACATAATATATATCAAATCAACTTTAAATCATATATCAATCAATATATTATGAATCAAGTCAATTTTTAGAAATGCAAATCAATTTAATTCTTCAAAGCAAAACTGTAGCAAAGCTACAGAATGATCTCTTCACTTCGAAACTCGAAAATGAATGTCGATGATGCTGCAGTCATCACCGGAATTATTTTCCAGCGACAAAGAGAAGGGCACTGATTTAAAACTTTAAAATTCCTTAGAAACGATTTCTATTCGGAAATATTTCAAATAATATATCTTTTAAAACTTTAAAACCAAAGTTCGAAATCATCGGAAATCAAATTCTCAAATTCTTGATTTAAATTCATTTAAATTTCCAAATTAATTTATAACCGTATTTCATAGTTCAATTATTTATATATGAAACAAAAGTCAATGATTATAAGATATATACAAAGTCAAATATTATTTCTTAACATCCAATTCAATTAACTATCAAAATTCAGAAAATTATACATATATAAATATAATTATATAAATTTTATCTTATTTACCAAGTTTGAAAACAATATGGTGTCAGTTTGCTCTGTTCAAGTGTTTTGGAGGTCCTATCGATAGCGTTGACCAAATGAATCGATCGGAAACCCAAATCAACATCAACAACTCAAACAACACCATATACAATTTAATATTTTAAATATTAGTTTACAAATACACTTCAAGAATGATTTGAAGATAAGTTGGAAACAAAAGACAAGATGATTAAATAAGAGAATAAGGAAATGAATAAGCTTATATAAATCACTGGCAACCTTAACCGGGTCGACCATGACTTTAAGAATAAGATCGATATAGAATTCTGGGACAAACCTACATCCGATCTCAAGAGATAGAATTCGGGATAACAAGAGATAGATAGCATCGTAAACCGAGGATGCAGAAATCTTCGGTGAATCAATGCTTCTTGTAAAGGAGTTTCACCCCTTTACAATCATTCGTAGATTGGCGAGACCGCCTATTCATTATAAAGATCATTCGAAGTGGAGTTATGGGATACTCCAGAATCAAAAGAAGACAAATAGGGAGAGACAAGAATGGATTTAGAACCACAAGGAACGTTCCAAAATTCAAAAGAAATCGAGTCAAAAAGAAAGAGATTCAAGCTTGAACGGAAGTGATTCTGTAAATAAATTTACCATATATGCTAAGTTTGCCTAGAGCCAAAGCTCTGATACCAACTGTAACGACCCGATATTTTCCACCATTCACATCCGCACATGCCAGACTTGAATTGCTCAAAATACTAGATTGTTAATTTAAATTTGGCAAACTCATCATATACAGTAAATAAATAAATCACAGATCACAGACACAGAGTAATATAACAATGCAGCGGAAGCAAGAAATAGTAGTTCATGAAGCTACTATATATATATATACATCAGATTTAAACAAGATACAACAGAAATCACGAATACATAGATGTCTAAATACAATAGTCAAATACTAGATCTGAATATATCACTGGAATCAACTGAATGACTGAAACCAGAATCAATAGATGGATCCAAGCGAAGCTCCAACTCCAAAGGTGAGTCTCAAATGCTGGTATAACTCAGTCTAACCCGAGCGTAAAGCAAAATACAAAACACTCGAGTTAGGACATAGATACTTATACAATGAAAACCAACTCAAGTGAACTGTAATAGAAATGCACAAGTAACTTAAAGGATGCTTGGGATCGCCCATCCTTTAAGGATCCGTTAAACTATCTACTATGTAGTAATATACGCTATTATAATAATGTCTAATAGTAAAATAAGCTTACTTTAAAATAGCGTTAAGGAGTGACCCGATATTCCCCTTAACACATAAATAGTCCCAGTAGTCTGTCCAGTACCAGCGTACCTCCAGATAGGGAGGCTACCCTAAATACTCCACAGGCTACGGCACAAAACCAAACTCGTACAAGGCGTGCTAGGATAGGTGACACGGCACAACTAGGCAATGCTAGGGTAGATATACCAATTACGCATCCGGGCTGGTGGTAACGCATAGCAGCCACTACCGCCCACCTCGAGCCACACTCCTAAATCAAAAATCAAAGGGTGCACCCAATCAATCACAAAGTAATATAATGGTATACGATGGAATATGTCCGATCAGAGGGGCTACCTCATTGGCCCGGAATCGCTCCTGTTTAAGCCACCTTGTGCCAACTCACGGGAGTTGGGTCCACGTATATACCTCAATTGGATCGTCGCCACCATCATACTTCATTCTGGAATCTCCACCACGTACACGGTTGTTAAAGTGGTTTTCGGTATCGACAGGGAGTATGCCCATATCCGAACGTGGTCTCTTTAACAACCAACTGTTATTATAGCCCATGGATATTTATTTCGAAATAATTTATACAAAAAAAATATATCATATCCATTTCAAACTAGTTTATACTTCAAAACCAAAATATCATATTCAAAACTAGTTTATACTTCAAAGCCAAAATATCATATCCATTTCAAAACTAGTTTATACTTCAAAACCAAAATATCATATTCAAAACTAGTTTATACTCCAAAACCAAAATATCATTTGAACAAACCCAGATTCCCAATCACTGAATATTTCTTTCAATTTATTTAAAATTGAAATATTCTTTTTTTTAATCATCTTAAACCAAAACCACTTTATAAAGTCATATTCTTAAATATTCAATTGCAAATCAATATATTCAAAGAAAATTCTTAATTAAATACTATTTCAAATAAATTCATTTCCAAAATCATAGTACTTTCAAAGTTATAACACCTTTGAAACCAAACACTTTGAAACCATAATACTTTGAAACCATATCAATTTAAAATGTTATCATTTGGAAATCATAATATTTAGAAAAATCATATCACCCTTAAAAATAACATTCATTACCAAAGTTATAGCATTTTTAAGTTCATTCGTTCAATTATACCAATTTCAAAAATATCGTATTAACTTATAAATTTCAAAATGTTTTATATTTTACCTCAAAACATATTCATTTAAACCATTTAAATTCAATGTCAAAATCTTCCAAAATAATATTCATTTCCAAAGTTCATTGTAATTTCAGCAACAACAACACTTATAAAGTGTTACGGTAAATATATTAACATTTCAAAAACATTGTCGAATTCAAAACAGCAGCACTTATAAAGTGCTACAGTAGGTATTTTAGTGTTGCGAAACAGTTCAGTTTCAGAAACAGCAGCACTTATAAAGTGTTGTAGTAGACATATTGGTATTTTCAGAAATAGTTCAAATTCAGAAACAGCAGCACTTATAAAGTGTTGTAGTATTTTAGTTATTTCAGAACATAGTTAAATTTCAGAAACAGCAGCACTTTGGAAATGCTGCCAATACAATTCCAGATTTATTATAACATTTCAGAAACATTAAAACTTCAATTTTAGCCATTTTTTTAACTTATAAAACATATCTAACATTTCAGAAATATTCATTTGGATATCAATTCACTTATAGTTTACATAAAATAACTTTTATAATTAAAATATCCAAATTTACAATAATCCATTTATTAAGTCAAAAGTGCACTATTTACTAAACTTTTTATTTTAACAAATAACTTAACACTTTATTTGAAATACCCATTTCATAGACAAAATATTCTTTTAATAAGCCAAACTTCATATTTCCAATTAAAACCAAATTTTCCATTATAAAGTTAAATCATAATTTAAGGTACATTTTACCATTTTAAATCATAATTATTTATTTTACAAAACAAATCCATTTCATACATAAATTATTTATTTTACAAAACATATCCATTTCATAAAATAAAATATATCAAAATCACTATGTTAGATTTAAAATTTCATATTAAATCAAATTTAAGCTATTTATCATAAATAAAATCTCTAAATTGAATTTAAAACCAATATATCTTTATAATTTCAAAAAAAACCACTTATTGACTTATAAAATTTTAACTTATAGAAAACTAATATATCTTTATAATTTAAATTATTTAATCAACTTTAAGTTAAAATTTCATATATTTAAAAATTCAAAATACTTAATAAACTTTTAGGAAAATATTATATTAAAAAATTATCCATGGGTCTGTATAATATTTTCTAACTTAGGACAAGTGATACAGATATGTATCATTTCAATCCGTAATTTAAAAAGAAAAATCCGGGTTCTATCATTTCAAACCCGCAATCCCAAGTCAAACAAATACAATAAAAATCACTCGAGCCTATCATTTCAGCTCATAATGATTTTTCCCTATTCTAAAGTCCGTTCGAGTATGTATCATTTCAACCCATAGTGAAAAAGGAACTTGCAGTGTGAGAAACAGAAAATAAATAAACAGTAAAACATATCATATGATGTCAGGTGATGTAACAGGTATATAAATAGGCTATATCATTATATAATGTCAGATAATAGGCAGATGTGAACATATAACATAGCATATCAACTACTACAATTCAAATGACATTGTTTCACATTTATATAAGTACGATTTGTCGAGAGTGATAAACTCACCTTTTAAGGCTAGAATTGATAGGTTAGAGACACACAACCAAACTCCGAAAAGCACAACAAAGCACGAACTAGATTTTTGAATGGATGAAGAGTCAAGATCCAAATCTTGTAAGCAAATAATTATAACAAACATAAGTATATGATTCGATACAAAAGAATATAAATTAAAACAATGGAAAAAATATGAATCAAAGTGACATAGACTTGCCTTAACCATCAAGTGGGCTCGGCCACACTACAATGGGCTCGACCATCATCCTATTAAGCTCGGCCATGATTGGATTCAAGACATGAAGGCTCGGTTATGGTCATGTACACACGGCTATGGTTGGGTAGGTGAAGAGATGTGGCAGGTTACAACTTATGGAAGGTAAAAGGTCAAGGGGTTTGTGTACTATTGGTTCGGCCATGGCTTGTGTGCTCGGCCCTATGTGCTAAGATCTGGTCAAGGCACATCAATAGGCATGGCTATGGCAAGGTAGGTGAAGGAATATGTGTTGTGGCCGAGCAACAAATAGGAATTGGGTGAAATATGGTGATCTCGGCTAGGGTTTGCAACTTGTTTTGGTGATGGAGTGGATCTAGGGGTCACGGCCTTGGGTTTGGTGGTGAAGGAGAGGGGTTGTGTTCGATCATGGTGGTGGTGGAGGAGGAGATGTGGTCGGCTAGAGGCTTGATGGCCGAGCAAGCATGAAGGAACAAAAGGAAAACAAAATGGAAAAAGAGTAAAAGAAGGAGGAAGCCATGAGAAACTTGAATATTTTTCTCTTGTACGTGAAATGAAATAAGAAGTGAATGGAATGAGAAGCTTTTGCACGGCTAATAGATGTGGAATGAACGGCTAAGGCAACGAAAAGGCTAGAAAATGTAAAGGCACAATTTAAAGAAGGGAAACCGAAAGTCTCTTGAAATTTCCAAGCCCAAAATCAAAAATAAACAAGTTAAAATCCAATAAATAAAACAAGACTCTAAACAAAATAAATAGAAAATAAAATATAGAAATGAACATAGGAATTAGAAAATAAAATTACAGAAAATAATTGCGTGTAAAACGCTGTAATTTATCAAATTTAAAAAGTACAAAACAAAATTTGACGAAACGAAAAGCAGGACAAATATTAGAATTATATTCTACTTCAAAGAAATAGATTTGAAATTTAAAATTCAAATTTAAAATTTTTAACTAAAAGTCAAAGTATGACCAAAGTTGACCAAAATATAAAATTTTCAGAAAATCATTATTTTATTATATTTGGAAAATAAATTACAAACAAAATCCAAAATTACATTGGAAAAATTCCAAAAATTCAATTATAAATGATTTAAAAATCAAAGTTTTCAAAATAAATTTTTAACAAACATATTTACAAAATTATGGGTTGTTACATATCTAATGAGACAGCGTGGCCTGAAGTTTTCAGGAAATAAATTACTTGGGAGTAGTTTAAAGAGATGTTTGAGGAACAATTTATTCCTAGACAAAAAAATTCGCCGATGTTTCAAGCATTTGCAGAGCTGGAACATGAGAGTATGATTGTACTAGAATATATGTAGAAGTTTAACACTTTGTCTAAGTATGGAAGGGATCTGATCACGACACCGAGGGAAGAAAGAGGAGAAGTTTATCTTTGGGTTGAGACCAATGTTAATAGTATGATGGCTCACTTAACTCTCTCATCTAATGAAGTAGTGGACATTGCGAGACGATATGTGTAACGACCCGAAATTTCACCGCTTTGATTTGCGAATATTTAGTTTATTTTAAATATTCAAATAATTAGTTTTATAATTAAAATAAACTTCTTTTTAATAATAAATAATGATGGTGGAATAATTTTTAAAATTTGTTTACAAAAATATTTTGTTCAAAGAAAAATAAAAAATGTGACTAAAATTCGTTTTTCGAATTTTCGACTTTTCATTGGTTAAAAGTTATCGGAAACCTTGTGAACTCTGGTATAAATATATACACATACAAATATAAATAAGTTAGTGTGTATTGGTGTATACATAGGTATATTTACTTAGGTATATACATACATATATAAAAGGTGTTAAAAATAAGAAGATGCTTAAAAAAACATATAGAGACATTAAGTACAAGGTGTTTAAATGCATGTTGGCTCATGGTACAAGGGGGGACATGTTGGAGGCATTGGTATCATGATGCGGAGGGAGCATGGTGAGATGGCAAGGAGGTAGTGGAGGCCAAAGTAAAATGGGATTTTGGTAATTTAATTAATCCACTTAGTATTTAAGCAAAATCCTAATGTTATTTTCATTTTACCATTTCCATTTTCATTTGCAAAACCTTCTTCCAAAACCTCTTAACATTTTTCCATGGCTTCCATAGAATTTTCAAAGTTTTAAAAACTTAAGTTTTATCATTTTTTTATCATTTTTAAATCTTTTAAAAACTTTATTTAAGCCTCCTTCTTCTATCTCCACACCTCCTTTTTTCAAAAACAAAACCCTTGGTCACTCAAACCACCATGGCCGAGCCCTCCTCCTATGATAGTAAAACATTCCTAGGGTTTATGGCCTCAAATTCTCCATTTAGGTTAAAGTAAAGCTAGGAGCATGGTGGTCGCAAAATTTGGTAAAGGTCTAGGGTAGTTTGGTTAGCTTTAAGGTGAGAAAACTAACCCTTTTACTTAAAGTTTCTAAATTTAATTTTTATATATATACATAGTTGTAAAAGTCATTTCTTAATTTATTGGTTATGATGTTAATATGTATGCTTGGTTGTTATGTGATATGAACTTGGAAATAAAAAGTTAATTAGTTTACAAGTTTTAATCTTGCTTATGTTTGCTCGTATATGAGTTAGGGAGTTAGATCAGTATATCTAAATGTTATGATTAACTTTGAAGATAAGATCTTGCTTTTGGTAGTGGTAATAGCATGTAGGTTAAGTTATGTGATGCACATTATGTTGTATATGCTAAAAAGTTTGCCCTTGACTTGATGAAGCGATTTGAGATCCTTTAGAAAAATAAAAATCATGTTTTATAAAGTTTAATTTACTAAAAGAATTTTAAGTTTCTAACTTTGTTAGTTTCAAACCCTTTTAATTATGTCTTTAAAGTAAGTAAATTCATAAAGCAAGAGTTTGAAAGTGATCTAAATTTAGAAATCAAGTTTTGAAAATTTCAGGTCATATAGCGATAGTCGCTATAAATGCAGTTCGTGAAGACGGACTCTTTTAGAATTTAAAAGTGTTTGTACTTAAGTATCTTCTGAAAAGTGTTTTCAAAACTATTAATATTTAATTATTTCTTTAATTATTTAACGATTATTTTATTAATTAAGTAAAGTATTTAGTACTTAATCAGTTGTTAATAAAGGAAATTTGCACTTAATGATAAATTAAGTAAGTTAATTATAATTATTTAGTTAATATAAAATTAATTAATAATTAATAATTTACTAAAGGATTAATTAGTATTTATTTATTATTTTGAAGGTTAATTAATAATTTAATAATTAAGAAAGGGCTTAAATACTTAATTAATTACAATTAAGTTAAGATATAATTAAAACTCAATTATAATCTAATTATTTTAAATAAGGCTTAATTTATTATTTAATTTTTAATTCAGGACTATTTAATTAATTAAACTAGATTAATTTATATATAATGATTATTTAAAAGTTTAAATTAATATTTAATAATTAGCAAAAAAATAATAATGGTTAATTATTTATTTAAAGAATAATTATTATTTAATTATTAATTAATAGTTAATATTCATTAAAGGTTTAATTATTTAATGAAGAGTTTAAATGTTATTAAATTATTAAATAGAAATTTTAAAAGTTTTAAACCACTTTATTTCTAAAGATCGATTATATTTTTAAAGCATCTCTCCTTTAAAGAATGTTTTTAATCCAAGGGATTTCTTTGTCGATTATCCTTAAGTAACCTCAAATGAATATGAAACCTAATGACATCTGTTTTGCAGAATAAATCACCGTTCTTCTAATTAAATTATTTTGACATCTATTTAGCAAAATAAATTACCATTCCGCTATAATTTACTAAATAGATTATGTTAACATCTATTATGTAGAAATAAAACTCAGTTCTGTTATTATTAACCGCCTTTTGGCAAGGCCGTGGACATGCGGATTTAACTAAATTGACTACTCGTTCGTCGAGACTGGAATACGATGGGTTTGGATCAACTGGATGGATAGACGATCAATCACGGGTGATAAATATGATTATAAAGCTGGATCGGCTGTAACTTGGGTCTAGGAAATATGGGTCGGCTAAATATGGTTCGGTATAGTTTGAAGGACTACTTGAAGTCGTTGAAGGGGTTGCTTCGGGTCAGGGAAGCACAAACTTTAGGTCATTCCAGGCTTTACTTCGGGTTTCTGAGCGATCAGTAGTATAGTTTTAGGATCGGCGCTGGGTGGATCGGAATTTGAGTGGCTCGGCAGTGGCTCGGCAGATGTGGCTCGGTGGTGATTTGGGTCGACATTTCCGGATCAGCCGTGTTAGAGTGGACCGGTAGGAAGGCTAGGAGACGACGTGGAGGTGGTTCGGTATACTTGGAAATCGATCGGCATTGGATAGGATCGACAGTGGGGTGGATCGGTCATGTAGGGTCGGTCAGGGAAGATGAGGCGAAGTGGCTCGGTCATACATGGCTCGGTCAAGGAGAGGAGTTCATGCATGGGTCGGCCCTTGGTAGGGGGTCGGTTATCCTTGGTTCAGCCTCAATGGGATCGGCCTTGGTGGTTCGTCATGTTATGGTTCGGTCATACTAAAGTGGGTCGACATTGATTTGGCTCGGCCTTTGGACGGGTCGGTAGGCGATAGGCTTCGGGACAGCACTCAAATATGCTCGGGTCGTCAACTTGGTTTCAGGGTCGGTCAGTATGATGGAGTGGGGGTTATTTGCTTCGGGTCAGTATTTACATTTCCCCGAGTCAACATAGGGGAGTAGATCAGCAACAAAATTATGAGTCGGCATGTTATAGGATGGGATCAGCTTCATCTTGCTCCGAGTTCCAATGTAGTTTACTTCGAGTCAGGGTTAGGGTCACTTCGAGTTAGTACCCTGGCTACTTCGAGTCGGCTTATTGAGGACTTGGGGTCGGTCGTGATGAAGGATGTTGGCTCGGTTATGGTCTTAGTGGGCCCGTATCACTCAGGAAGCCCGGTAACTCAGGTTTTTCCTATAAATACGGCATGTGGGGCTTCAGAAAAGGGGGATCTTCATTCTGTTTCCCTTCGTCTTCTATACTAAGGCTGCTCTGCCATTGTTGTTCTAAAAACTCCATATTGTAACTGTACTGGATTTTCATATCAATAAAAAAAGGAAATTTCTGGAGTGGACGTAGGCCAGAGTTAGCCGAACCACTATAAATCCTCTGTTATTATTGCTTTCCTTTTAATTTTTAGTGTTATTCATATTTATACTCTCTACATACATTCTATCTGTGATCTGTGACTGTGATTTGGTGCTTTCATTTGGATTTGGGTGTTAGTGACCAATTTTGGCGCTAACAGTTATTATTGTAACTTGGACATTTTCCTATATGTTGACTGATTATTGTTGGTTAATTCCTTTTATATATCTACTTGTTATGTAAATATCCATGTTATAATTTGGATAAGTTAAACTCAATTGAATCAACCATTGTGGTCACTAAGCCTCTGTCTGATTTTGTGAAGTCATATTTTTTATCCTTTTTGAAATGCATTAAAGTTTATTGTCATTTTAAATATGGTATTTAAAGAATAATTAAATAATTATTTATTAAAATGTTTGAAGTTAATTTAATACTTTTAAATGATTGTTTAAAATTAGTATTTTGTTAACATGGTTTAAAAATAATAAAATGAAGAATGTTTAAATAATAACTTGTTTATTTAAAGGTGTTTTAAAATAATTGATGTTATCAAAGGAACTTAATTGATTTAAATTCATTAAAGAAGTTTTGTTTTGAATAATGAAAGTTTATAAAAGGAATTTTTATAAATTTAAAATAGATCTTGAAATTTGGGAAAGAGTTTTATAAATAATTTTGGATATTTATAAAAGAGTTTATAAATATACTTTAAAATATATAAAGTGCTTTATAAATGGGTTTGAAATTAAGTAAAGGAGATTTCATAAATGGAAGAGATTTATTAAAAAGATTTATTGAAGAAATTTATAAAAGAATTTGAGATGGGGTTTCCCTTAACTGACCATCTTAATTATGGTGGTATAGACATTTGTTCCATGCTTAACACTAAAGGAAGAGTGTTTGGGGTTATCTTTACCTCTAATTTAAATAACTCTTGTTTGATCCTTTAATATGATTTTGGGATAAGAAATCTTTCACAAATGTTTTATGAATATACTTATGCCAGTGGGATAAGTATAAGAATATTTCAATAAATATTTTGGAAAGAGATTTAAAATAAATAAAAGATTTATTTGGAGGCCTAGTGGTTGTTATAGGTAATTAAATCTCTGAATTGTTGTTGTTTGATTATTTGATAGTTAAATAACCGACTATCAAATCTTGACCTGATTTGACTCAGGAAGTATAATTGTATATTTGAGTTCCCCGGTGAGAACTCGAATATTTGTTGCATACTTCCAAAGAACAGGAATCGAGTTAGTCAAAAACTATCGCTTAGTTTTGATACATCGGTTTTCTAGATTTATCCAAATCACTCCAAACTAATAACATTCGTGATGAAGTATGCTATGGAGCTATACTATTCTTCCTGAGGGTGATTCCAAAATGGAAGATAGTTAATTTTAATTGTTTGTTCGATCCCGGAACAACTTGTATGGATGAATGCTGGTAGTGCATCTCTGCCCGAGGGACATCGTTTGCTTTCCAAGGTGGTCTCCTAGTAGAAAAGGTAAAAGCATAGCCTGATAACCCGAAAAAATGTCTAAAACAAGGTATGCAGCAGAGCTATGTGTTTAGCTACCATTAGGAGCTGTCATCCTATTCTAGATTGTCCCCATAGAGTTGTTTTGCGCCCAAGCATCAAGGGGCAATGTTTGCAGCCTCGATGTCAAGGGATGAGGTAATCTGACTCATCATTTTAAAGAGGTGGGCCGGCTCTATATAGCAGAGGGGCAGATTAGCCCACGGGTACATTTTCTAGAGGTCTACCATCAGAAGGTAGTACCTTACCTAGTCATAGTTGGAATCCATTCTCCAATATGAGCCTTCAGACTTAGTTGTATACCTATTATGCTAGAATTTAATTAATGTTACAATTTCGGCTATGATTTAATATTTACCTTAACCCTAGACATTATTATAATATCATTGGATTTCATAAAAAAATGTTTTGGTTATCGTAAGGTAAAAACTCCATCCGTGTTTATGTGTGGCATGGTCTTACGGAATACCTTTGATTTTAAAGGAGTTTCAAAGGTATTAATTCAGTTGTTTTACACCGGACCCATGTCTGACTTGAAGTTTTATCTTCTTTCCCTAAAACTCTTGGGTGCTCAAATTTGTATGAGCAGCCAAGTAGTTCAGGTTCCCATGGATGCATTTTGGAGGAGTTTAGAGCAGTGGCTTCATCAATAGCTAGTTATTTAACATATTCTGCTATGTCTTATGTATTTTGTATTGGTTAAGTTGGGACATGCAGTTATAACTATCCCAGAGTATAATTTGGACTATTATGACTTTGATGTATCATTTTGGAAATGACTATGTGAGTTTTATGTTAATTAATATAATTTTCCGTTGTGTTGTGAGATCTTGTGATTTTATAGTTTCTTATGTTCTATCTTTTCTTTCTTCACCCTAAATGACCTTCCTTTCGAATACTTAAATGATCGACACATGGATACCAAGGATGTATTAAGTGTCATCTTTAGGTGTAAGAATGGAAGATCGTTACAATATGAGCTAATGTACATAGAGAGAAGGAATGTGTAACAAAAGGCTTGAATTGATATGAGGAAGAAGTTCTCCCCATACTAGAAGGGTAAGAAGGCCAAACAACAAAAAGAAAAGGCTCATGGGAGAGGAGCATGAAAGAAGGTTTCTGAGGTCACTTGCTACAACCATGGTCAAATGTGGCACTATGCATCAAAGTGTCTGAAACCGGTTAGAGTGGTTAAAGGCAAGTATTTCAATGTGATAAACAAGTACATAAGAAAAGGGATTATCCAGACTTAAAGCAAGCAACGGTTTATTTTTTGGAGGGACTAGCAGTTGTCTAAAATCCAATTGTATCTATGATTTGGGGGATTGTGGTACTTATATATATATATGTGTGTGTGTGTGTTGTTATTGTCTACCTCGAGTAGACGGGTCATATCGTATGCATACGTGAAGTCAAGACGACTAAGTAAAACTAAAGATATAACATGCAACGGAAGGCAATCAGTATAAACTAGTGTATGGATAAAATGTGTAATTTACCAGTCACCAAAATGTTGTTCTGACCCCCTCCTCATTACAACCCACAGGATTTCCGATTGATGATGTACATTAGATCCAGATATTGGGAAAGTAAGAATCTATATGTTGCAGACATCCAGAAGTAAATAAGTATTAATAACATGTGTTAATGTAAACATTAGATGCAAATCTTATCATTTATGTAATTGACCAAGGTGCGAGTTGTTATAAGTTTGACCGTCTGCTAAGAAGAAAGGGAACGGTTTGGTTTTTGGAGGTACGATTTTGATTTCCAGCATTTCAATCAGAGTTTTATTTGATACTAGTGCTACACACTCTTTCATTTTGAGAAATTTGGTTGATAGTTTGAGTTTAAATGTCACTTATCTAGTTACCTCTTTGCATGTGGTTAATAAGATTAGTGGGAATGCCACTCTTGATTAAGATGCACTAATTTAGAGTTTACACAATGTGAACATTTGTTTGCTTGTGACCTATTTGTATTTGAATTCGTAGCTTATGAGTAACCTTGAGTATGAATTGATTGGCACGTAATGATGCTAAAATTTATTGTGTTGATATAGTTATCGTTCTGTAGAACCCTAGAAGCGGGGAAAGGATTATGTTTGTGTTGGATACATTAGAAGAGAGAGCTGGAGCAACATTATGGGCGATGGAGAGTTAAGAAGATGAGATTAATATAGTACTCGTGATTTAGGTATATGTAGATGTTTTCGAGCAAGTGAAGGGAATATTGCTTAGAAGAGCGACTGAATTCAGGATAGATCTAATACCCAAGGCACAATCTATTAGTAGACCACCTAGAAGAATGTCACTTAAGTAAATAAAGGAATTAAAGAATCAGCTAGCGGAACTTGAGCGTAAAAGTTTCGTTAAGCCGAGTAGCTCATCATGGGGAGCATCAATTGTATTTGTTAAAAAGTTAGATGGATCACTTTGGATGTGTAGTAAGCACTGGAAGTTGAATTAGCTGACTGTTAAGAATCGTTATCCATTGCCTAAGATAGGGGATCTATATGATTAGTTGAGTAGAGCTAGAGTATTCTCGTAGCAAGATTTGGCAACATGATTCCATCAACTGAGGGATGTTGAGGATAGTGTTCCGTTGACCGCATGTCGAACAAAGTACGGTTCATATGGTAGGTCGATCATGCTTTTTGGAGTAACCAACGCCCATGTGTTCTTTGTGGATCTTATGAACCAGATCTTTCTTTATGATTTGGATAGATTTGTGTTGGTCTGAAGAGAACAACATACCCTAAGACAACATAAGGTGAAGGCAAAATTTTCCTAGTGCCATTTCTAGAAAAGAAAAGTTAATTTTCTTGGTTATGTTGTTTTCAAAGAATGGATTAGTCGTGGATCCATCAAAGATAGAGACTGTTAATTAGTGGAAGATACCAGAGATGATTATGGATTTCTTTGGTTTGGCTGGTTATTATCGTAGATTTATTAGGAATTTCTCATGTATAGAAGCACCCTTCATAAAGTTTACTAGGAAGAACGAGAGGTTTGAATGGACTGATTTGTGTGAAGGGACATTTCAAAAGTTGAAGTGGTTATCGATGAATGCTCCTATCTTGATCATATATGAAGGGAATTGGGATTTGTTGTTTATCCGATGCTTGTAAACCAGACTGGGGGTAGTTTTGATTCAAAGGTGAAGAGTGGTAGCTTATGCATCTCGATAATTGAGACCATATGAAGTTCACTATCCCACTCATGACAGAGTTTGCAGTAGTAATCTCTGATTTGAAGATTTAGAGACATTATTTTTTGGGAGAACGGTTCGAGTTATATACGGACCATAATCCTCCTAAGTATTTATTATCATAGAAGGAGTTGAACATGAAGATTGGGGGTAGTTTTGATTCAAAGGTAAAGAGTGATAGCTTATGCATCTCGATAATTAAGACCACATGAAGTTTACTATCCCACTCATGACAGAGTTTGTAGTAGTAATCTCTGCATTGAAGATTTGGAGAAATTATTGTTTAGGAGAAATTCGAGTTATATATGAACCATAATCCTCTTAAGTGTTTATTATCGCAGAAGGAGCTGAACATGAGGCAGCATGGATGGTTGGAGTTCTTGGCAGCATAAAACTTTTATTTAGAGTGTACGTCTATGTGAAGACCCAAATTATTGAGATAAAAATAATTTTAAAATGAGAATATTTAAGAAAAGAAAATATAGTCTGACAATAATAATATTAGGAGTAAGTGAAATGAATAAATAAGAGGATAGAGATTTTTTCAATAAAATATAGTGGGAAGGAAATGATCAAATATGAGTGAGATTTTATATACAGATATCTCCTGTATATATATATACACATATATATATATATAAATATATATGTATTAGATATGAGTAGCCAAAGAAGTATAAAATGATAAAGCCCTTTTGATAACCAAATTGCATGAGAACCAGTTTAGTATTATTGTGCATAAACACCTTCTCAAAAATAAATCAGGAAATAAATGGTTTGAAATAATATAAGAGGACCATTCAGGCCTAACAAGGTATACAATGTATCTGAGTCACACAAAGATGATGTGTAGATGGATCATGCAAATAGCATGTGCACAGAAAAGCAGAGAAGCAACTGCTTTTACTAGAAATAGAAATCAAGAGAAAATGGCACATTTAGCCATAACAACACACACATAATTCTCTGAGTAATGTGAGGATAAAATGGGTTTTTCCTTTAGTAAAACCCTAGCAAAATGATTTAAATCAAGAGGGAAGCAGAGGTTTTCTCTGGGGGAAAACAGAAACACACTAAAAAAATAGAAAGGAGAGCTCACCCTGTTTTCAAGCTTAGACATTCTCGGGGAAGAGAGGAGGAAGGTGAGTGATTAATCACTTATGATATGTAAGGCATTAAGACCCATGTTAAGGGCAGCCAAGTTATTTTATATAAACATTACATTATGTTTTTCCTATTTGATTTTATTTTCTGGATGAAAATATGTTGATCATGGATGGTATTCTGGTTGAGTTTTTGGATGAGGTTTTAATCTGTTTTGACTTGTTATGATGGTTTCAGTTTTTGTTTTAAAATATAGATAATCAAACAAATACACTAATCACAGAAATAGATTTTATATATGCTAGTTTTGATATGAAAAATGAATCAAATGTTTTACTGTGGAATAGGGTATCAATGAAAGAAAAGAAGTAGGCAGTGTGAATATTGGGATTCATGCTTATGTCTAGTCTATATTAAAAATGAGATGAACAATGCAATATTACAAATATGTGCTGATTTGTTCAGATCATAAACCAATAAGTTTTTATGGGTTTTTCTCAAAAAACCATTCCCTATGTTCACAGTAAAAGAATAAATATAGTTTTGCATATGACTTCTTCATATTTGTGTAAGCAATGGAAAATTTCTAGAAATAAAAATATAAGCAGGTTTTAGAAAAATGTGATTAAAGCAAAAATGACTTTGAAATAAGGTGTGCAATTTTACATGAATGCTTTGTATGTCTGGATATGATCTTTGGGTGATTTTAAGAATTCTTGACCTATATAAGGAAGGAAAGAATACGAGCATCTCTGGAACCAAAAGAAAAATTTCCCAGAAAGAAATAAATAAGCATGGTCTCTAAATTATAAAATAATTTAGGAGTAGTGCCTTGATCTACTCATCAGCAGGTGGTTGATGGGTATGTGCATGACTTGTTTAAGTCCTGTAGGCCTCTGTGTAAAGGGTTAACAGAACTGAGCCCCTTTGCAATGCACACATGGTGTTCAATGGCAAGAGTTCAGACCAAACAAAATGAAAAGATGAGAAAGAGAAATGATGCTATGGAATTTAAGGAGTTAATCCATAGGAGTTTTGTACTTGTACAACTGAATGAATTGAATGGATGAATGCTTGGGTGTATGTTTATAGATAAACCTAAATATACACATTCTCATATTTTAATTGGGATTTGAATTGCATTTTATAGAAAAGTTCTCTGTACAGCCTTAAGAATTTACAAGATATTTTGCATACTTGATTTCACTCACACCAGAATTTATTTCTGACCCTATTTGTTGCCTTTGCAATACTTGGGGTGTCTCATTTTATTGGGGCAGTTCAAAGTTTTGCTGCAGGGAATGATGCATGAATTGCTTGCTTGCTTGCATGGATATTTGGAGATCTTGAGGAATTTAAAGTGTTTAAGAGAAGTAGCAGTGTCTTTGTAATAATTAAGTTAGGCAAACTCTAATATGTTCTAAGTATTTTCATGTGTGTCTTTTGCTTTGATATCTGGAAAACAGTATGTAAGAAGAAAAAGAAACTTAAATGTTATATGTGTTTGTGAGCTGTGGACTTAAGTAACAAGTTCTGAAATAGTTTTAGTAGATAATGCTGAAGGAGAAGATGCCATTTAATCTGATATGTGAACATATTTTTCTAGACAGTCTTGAGGCACTTCAGTTATGAAATTAAAACTGATACTAAGTAGGAGAGATCTGATACTATAAAACTGATACTAAGTAGGAGAGATCTGATACTATACAACTGATACTAAGTAGGAGAGATCTGATACTATAAAACTGATACTAAGTAGGAGAGATCTGATACTATAAAACTGATACTAGGTAGGAAATTTCTGATACTATAACTACTGATCTAACACTAGGTTGGGAAAATCTTATACTATAGCTTCAAAACTGATACTAAGTGGTAAGACACCAGATTCAACACTTTTCTAGCTCCAGATATAAGAAGTTGTGTGATCTATAAAGTAGATCACAACACCATCACTCATGTGATGACTATTTGCTCAGTTAACCAGGAAATATGCATTTTGTCTGTCATGATTGGTTTGTGCTTGTTGTGTCTAAACCTTGATCACATGTGTTGTTTTTCTCTGCTTAGATTTCAACCTAGTTTATCACCTCAGTATTCATATGATAAGTACCAAACCACAAAAGAATTCCGGAATTTATAAAGTATGGCTTGTAAACCAAGAAACCAATTAATTTGAGAAGTAAGCAAGAAAATTATAAGTGACAATATTCGAATTTAATATTAATCAAGCTTGAGATCAAAAAGGGGAATGTAAAAATAGAAATGGCTATGTGACACCAATTCTTTGAAAAATGAGAAATATTGTGTGATTGAATTTTCCTTGTTAATTTTTAATACTCTGATAAGCAAGGAAACATTTATATATCTTCATATATATAAATGACTTGAATTGACTTATATACTAATATTTTTATATTGGTAAGAATTTGGATCTTGGGGGAAATGAAATTAAAGAAGTGATCACTTGGTAAAAAAAAAAATCTCAACAGTAAATCATTGAAAAATAACAATCCAAAAGAAGTGGGTCACTTCAGTTGGTATCAGAGCTATGTTATTAAAACATAGCATAAATATATTATCCAATTTTCTTGTAAGGATAAAATTCTAAAAAAATATAGTAATGATAGAAATAAACATCCACAGTAGAAATAAATTTCAGCAAAATAATTAAATTAGAAATATGACTGACTAGCTATGCAATTGAATAGTGAATCATGGTAGGAAGACCACCAAGTCATGGAGCAGGACCCTCCAATACAACACCAATGGTTAACTTGCAAGATTTGGTGAGGGCATTTAGAGAAGGAGCAGTGCAGAGGGAAGAAAATCCTCATGAGGAATTAGCTAAGTTATTGAAGACATTTTCAAATTTGGGAGGCAAGGATTTTGAAGGCACTGAGGGAGTTATGGGGGTGCAGACATGGTTGAGAACTTTGGAAAGGATATTTGCAGATATGCAAATTAATGACCAAAGAAAGAGGCAGATAGCTTCAAGGAGACTCAAAGGAGCAGCCTTAGATTGGTGGGAGGTGATCATCACAGGAAGGCCAGAAAATGAGATAACATGGGATCAATTCAAGGAAATGCTTGAAGCAAGGTTTGTTCCAGCAACAGCTAAGGCAACATTGCTTGAAGAATTCATAAGGCTGAGGCAAGGACCAATGAGTGTGACTGAATACACTCAAAAATTTGAGAGTTTGTCCAAGTATGGAACTATGCTCATAGGAGATGAAGAATCAAAGAATTCAAGATTTATCCAAGGATTAAATGCAGGTCTGAGTAAAGCAATGTTACCATACAAGGATAAAACATTTGATCAAGTCATAGACCTTGCTCTTTCTTTTGAACAACATGACAATGCAAGGGAAAATTTTAGGAGCATGAGGGCTACCAATCAAAAGAAGGGGAAAAATAGAGCACATCCCTATGACAAAAAGAATATGGATAAGAAAATGGAGGGAGCAGCCACTGGGGAAGCTAAGAAGAAGGTTACTTGTTTTAATTGTGGCAAAGAAGGACACATGAGTAATAGGTGTCAAGCAGCCAAGAAGGCATTGTTTAGCTGCTATAACTGTGGGAAGGAAGGCCATATTAAAAGAAACTGCCCAGAGTTCAAAAAGGGAGCAAAGGTAGGAGCACTTGAGGGCAAAGCAAAAGCAACTGCAGTGGGAAGTTCTGGACAATTGGAAGGTATACTTCTAATTAAAGATCACCCCATCTCAGTTATATATGACACTGGAGCAACACATTCACTAATATCCCAAGACATAGTGAATAAATTAACTCTCACATGCTATTTAGTTGATAATCCCTTGTTTATTCAGAGCCCACTAGGTAATTCTTGCATGCTAGGGATTAAATGTTTGGGAGTAGAGTTAAACATAGGTGGAAATATGTTTAGTTCTGATTTGTTTGTGCTAAAATATCCTGGAATAGGAATTATTCTAGGAGTAGATTGGCTAAGAAAATACAAAGCAATTTTAAACTTAGAAAATCTTACTATTTCTCTGAAAACAGAAAATGGTAAAAATATTATAGTTATGAGTGAAATTGCTAAAATCAATTATTGTAACCACATATGTAGCATGACTGAGAAAGAATTAACACTGGAGGACATAAAAATTATAAATGAATACCCAGATGTCTTTGGTGAAGTCATAGGTGTTCCAGAAAATAGGCAAGTAGAATTTCAAATAAGGCTAATCCCAGGAGCCAGCCCAATCATCAAGAAGCCAACTAGAATGGGTCCTAAAGAACTTGTGGAATTGAAACATCAGTTGGAAGAACTGGAGCAGAAAGGCTTCATAAGGCCTAGTAGTTCAAACTGGGGTTCTCCAATTGTATTTGTGAAGAAGCAGGATGGTACTTTGAGAATGTGCATTGATTATAGGGAATTAAACAAAGTCACCATTAAAAACAAATATCCACTTCCTAGAATTGATGATCTATTCGATCAATTAAATGGAGCAAGGGTCTTTTCAAGGCTAGATTTAGCCTCTGGGTTTCATCAGATGAAGGTGGAGGAAGAGAGTATTAAGTATACTGCCTTCAACACAAGGTATGGATTATATGAATTTTTGGTGATGCCTTTTGGATTGACAAATGCACCATCATATTTTGTAGATTTAATGAATAGAACATTTAGAGATTTTCTAGACAAATTTGTGGTTGTCTTTATTGATGACATATTAGTATATTCAAAATCAGAAGAAGATCATGCAAAGCACTTGCATCTGGTTTTGTCTAGACTGAGGGCACATGATTTAAAAGCCAAATTCTCTAAATGTACATTTTGGCAGAAGGAAGTAAATTTTTTGGGGCACATTGTATCACAACAAGGGGTTAGTGTAGACCCAAATAAGGTGATGGCAGTGCAATCTTGGAGTAGACCCAAATCAGTAACTGAGGTGAGGTCATTTTTGGGAATGGCAGGCTATTATAGGAGATTTATAAAAGATTTTGCAAGGATAGCTATCCCATTGACCAAGTTAACTAAAAAGGAGCAACCATATGTGTGGACAGAGAAGTGTGAACAAGCTTTCATATCACTAAAGAAGGCACTGGTAGAAGCTCCAGTTTTACAAGTGCCAGAGGGTAATGAAGAATTAGTAGTTTACACAGATGCTAGTGGATCTGGATTGGGGGCAGTGCTTATGCAACATGGTAGAGTCATAGCTTATGCATCAAGGCAACTCAAGCCAAATGAAACTAGGTATGCTACACATGACTTAGAACTAGCTGCTGTGGTGTATGCATTGAAACTATGGAGACATTATTTATTGGGTGCTAAGTTTGAATTGTTTACTGATCATAAGTCACTTAAATATTTGTTCTCCCAAAAAGACTTGAACATGAGGCAACATAGGTGGGTAGAATTTCTAGCTGCCTATGATCTTGATATATTGTATACCCCTGGAAAAGCTAATAAAGTAGCAGATGCATTAAGTAGACATCAAGCTAAATTGGCAAGCTTAATGATGGCAGAATTTAAGGATTTGATAATTCTTAGTGAGGTGGAAGTGAAAGAAGAAGCTAGTGTATCAGATAAGACACACAGTAAGATGATTGAATATGGTAAATTAAGCCTCTTATCCTTAAAATCAACACTGGTTGATAAAATAGGACAAATGCAAAGTCAAGATATAAATTTGAAGGAGAAAAAGGACATGATATCCCTAGGCATGACAGTGGAAAACTATGAGGTAGATGGTAAAGGATACTTAAGGAAAAAGGGGAAACTCTGCATACCAAATGTAGGGGAACTAAAGCAAGAAGTTATGGATGAGCATCACAAAACAAAGTATACTATCCATCCAGGTGGTACAAAAATGTACCATGATCTCAAGAGAAATTATTGGTGGCCAGGAATGAAAGGAGCAGTAGCAAAATATGTGGCAAATTGCTTGACATGCCAACAAGTAAAGGCAGACTATCAAAGGCCCTCAGGCCTATTGCAACCTTTGCAAGTGCCTACTTGGAAATGGGAGAGTATATCAATGGATTTTGTGGATGGTTTGCCAAGAACAAGGAAGGGAAATGATAGTATTTGGGTAGTGGTTGATAGACTCACAAAAACAGCACACTTTATCCCAATAAGTTCAAACAGAAATGCTCACAAGCTAGCTCAATTATTTGTGAAGGAAATAGTGAGGTTGCATGGCATCCCCAAGACTATCATTAGTGATAGAGATACTTTGTTTACTTCAAGGTTTTGGAGTAGCTTTCAAGAAGCTATGGGGACAGAACTAAGCCTAAGCACAGCCTACCACCCACAAACAGATGGGCAAACTGAGATTGTTAATAAAGTTTTAGAGGATTTGCTGAGAGCATGCATACTTGATTTTGGAGGCAACTGGGAGGATCATATTTATTTAGCTGAGTTTGCTTATAATAATAGCTACCAATCCACTATAGGAATGGCTCCATTTGAGGCTTTGTATGGGAAGCCTTGTCTATCTCCTGCATGTTGGATGGAGGCTGGTGAAAGGGTGTTGCTTGGACCAGACCGTGTAAAAGAAACTTCTGCAAGAATTGAATTAGTGAGGCAAAGAATGAGAGTAGCTCAAGAGAGACAGAAAGCTTATGCAGATAAAAAGAGAAGGCCAGTAGAATTTGAGGTGGGAGACTATGTGTTTCTCAAAGTTTCACCAATGAGGAAAATATTGAGATTTGGAAAAGCAGGGAAACTGTCACCAAGGTATGTAGGACCATATGAAATTGTTCAAAGAATAGGGACTTTAGCTTATAGGTTGAAGTTACCAGAGGAATTGAACAAAATACATGATGTATTTCATGTATCCCAATTGAGAAAATGGGTGCATGATAAAGAGTCCATTCTTGAATCTCCTACACATGTTGAAATTCAAGAAAATCTGGTTTATAAAAAGGAACCAGTGGGCATTGTGGCTAGAGAAGAAAAGAAACTGAGAAATAAAATAATTAGACTAGTTAAAATCCAATGGAGTTTGGATGGGAATGATTGCACTTGGGAGGCTGAAGAGAGGATAAAGGATAAATATCCTAATCTGTTTTCTACTTAAAGGTATGTTTAAAAATTATAATGAGACCTTAAAATTATTTATTTATGTTTGATTGATTTGGAATGAATGAGTTTCTGAAATTTCATTCAATTGAAATTATGCTTTGTATACATTTGGATGGAAATGTATGAGAGAATAATTGTGGGACACAATTCCTTTTAGGAGGAGAGTATGTGAAGACCCAAATTATTGAGATAAAAATAATTTTAAAATGAGAATATTTAAGAAAAGAAAATATAGTCTGACAATAATAATATTAGGAGTAAGTGAAATGAATAAATAAGAGGATAGAGATTTTTTCAATAAAATATAGTGGGAAGAAAATGATCAAATATGAGTGAGATTTTATATACAGATATCTCCTGTATATATATATACACATATATATATAAATATATATGTATTAGATATGAGTAGCCAAAGAAGTATAAAATGATAAAGCCCTTTTGATAACCAAATTGCATGAGAACCAGTTTAGTATTATTGTGCATAAACACCTTCTCAAAAATAAATCAGGAAATAAATGGTTTGAAATAATATAAGAGGACCATTCAGGCCTAACAAGGTATACAATGTATCTGAGTCACACAAAGATGATGTGTAGATGGATCATGCAAATAGCATGTGCACAGAAAAGCAGAGAAGCAACTGCTTTTACTAGAAATAGAAATCAAGAGAAAATGGCACATTTAGCCATAACAACACACACATAATTCTCTGAGTAATGTGAGGATAAAATGGGTTTTTCCTTTAGTAAAACCCTAGCAAAATGATTTAAATCAAGAGGGAAGCAGAGGTTTTCTCTGGGGGAAAACAGAAACACACTAAAAAAATAGAAAGGAGAGCTCACCCTGTTTTCAAGCTTAGACATTCTCGGGGAAGAGAGGAGGAAGGTGAGTGATTAATCACTTATGATCTGTAAGGCATTAAGACCCATGTTAAGGGCAGCCAAGTTATTTTATATAAACATTACATTATGTTTTTCCTATTTGATTTTGTTTTCTGGATGAAAATATGTTGATCATGGATGGTATTCTGGTTGAGTTTTTGGATGAGGTTTTAATCTGTTTTGACTTGTTATGATGGTTTCAGTTTTTGTTTTAAAATATAGATAATCAAACAAATACACTAATCACAGAAATAGATTTTATATATGCTAGTTTTGATATGAAAAATGAATCAAATGTTTTACTGTGGAATAGGGTATCAATGAAAGAAAAGAAGTAGGCAGTGTGAATATTGGGATTCATGCTTATGTCTAGTCTATATTAAAAATGAGATGAACAATGCAATATTACAAATATGTGTTGATTTGTTCAGATCATAAACCAATAAGTTTTTATGGGTTTTTCTCAAAAAACCATTCCCTATGTTCACAGTAAAAGAATAAATATAGTTTTGCATATGACTTCTTCATATTTGTGTAAGCAATGGAAAATTTCTAGAAATAAAAATATAAGCAGGTTTTAGAAAAATGTGATTAAAGCAAAAATGACTTTGAAATAAGGTGTGCAATTTTACATGAATGCTTTGTATGTCTGGATATGATCTTTGGGTGATTTTAAGAATTCTTGACCTATATAAGGAAGGAAAGAATACGAGCATCTCTGGAACCAAAAGAAAAATTTCCCAGAAAGAAATAAATAAGCATGGTCTCTAAATTATAAAATAATTTAGGAGTAGTGCCTTGATCTACTCATCAGCAGGTGGTTGATGGGTATGTGCATGACTTGTTTAAGTCCTGTAGGCCTCTGTGTAAAGGGTTAACAGAACTGAGCCCCTTTGCAATGCACACATGGTGTTCAATGGCAAGAGTTCAGACCAAACAAAATGAAAAGATGAGAAAGAGAAATGATGCTATGGAATTTAAGGAGTTAATCCATAGGAGTTTTGTACTTGTACAACTGAATGAAGTGAATGGATGAATGCTTGGGTGTATGTTTATAGATAAACCTAAATATACACATTCTCAGATTTTAATTGGGATTTGAATTGCATTTTATAGAAAAGTTCTCTGTACAGCCTTAAGAATTTACAAGATATTTTGCATACTTGATTTCACTCACACCAGAATTTATTTCTGACCCTATTTGTTGCCTTTGCAATACTTGGGGTGTCTCATTTTATTGGGGCAGTTCAAAGTTTTGCTGCAGGGAATGATGCATGAATTGCTTGCTTGCTTGCATGGATATTTGGAGATCTTGAGGAATTTAAAGTGTTTAAGAGAAGTAGCAGTGTCTTTGTAATAATTAAGTTAGGCAAACTCTAATATGTTCTAAGTATTTTCATGTGTGTCTTTTGCTTTGATATCTGGAAAACAGTATGTAAGAAGAAAAAGAAACTTAAATGTTATATGTGTTTGTGAGCTGTGGACTTAAGTAACAAGTTCTGAAATAGTTTTAGTAGATAATGCTGAAGGAGAAGATGCCATTTAATCTGATATGTGAACATATTTTTCTAGACAGTCTTGAGGCACTTCAGTTATGAAATTAAAACTGATACTAAGTAGGAGAGATCTGATACTATAAAACTGATACTAAGTAGGAGAGATCTGATACTATAAAACTGATACTAAGTAGGAGAGATCTGATACTATAAAACTGATACTAAGTAGGAGAGATCTGATACTATAAAACTGATACTAGGTAGGAAATTTCTGATACTATAACTACTGATCTAACACTAGGTTGGGAAAATCTGATACTATAGCTTCAAAACTGATACTAAGTGGTAAGACACCAGATTCAACACTTTTCTAGCTCCAGATATAAGAAGTTGTGTGATCTATAAAGTAGATCACAACACCATCACTCATGTGATGACTATTTGCTCAGTTAACCAGGAAATATGCATTTTGTCTGTCATGATTGGTTTGTGCTTGTTGTGTCTAAACCTTGATCACATGTGTTGTTTTTCTCTACTTAGATTTCAACCTAGTTTATCACCTCAGTATTCATATGATAAGTACCAAACCACAAAAGAATTCCGGAATTTATAAAGTATGGCTTGTAAACCAAGAAACCAATTAATTTGAGAAGTAAGCAAGAAAATTATAAGTGACAATATTCGAATTTAATATTAATCAAGCTTGAGATCAAAAAGGGGAATGTAAAAATAGAAATGGCTATGTGACACCAATTCTCTGAAAAATGAGAAATATTGTGTGATTGAATTTTCCTTGTTAATTTTTAATACTCTGATAAGCAAGGAAACATTTATATATCTTCATATATATAAATGACTTGAATTGACTTATATACTAATATTTTTATATTGGTAAGAATTTGGATCTTGGGGGAAATGAAATTAAAGAAGTGATCACTTGGTAAAAAAAAATCTCAACAGTAAATCACTGAAAAATAACAATCCAAAAGAAGTGGGTCACTTCAGTTGGTATCAGAGCTATGTTATTAAAACATAGCATAAATATATTATCCAATTTTCTTGAAGGATAAAATTCTAAAAAATATAGTAATGATAGAAATAAACATCCACAGTAGAAATAAATTTCAGCAAAATAATTAAATTAGAAATATGACTGACTAGCTATGCAATTGAATAGTGAATCATGGTAGGAAGACCACCAAGTCATGGAGCAGGACCCTCCAATACAACACCAATGGTTAACTTGCAAGATTTGGTGAGGGCATTTAGAGAAGGAGCAGTGCAGAGGGAAGAAAATCCTCATGAGGAATTAGCTAAGTTATTGAAGACATTTTCAAATTTGGGAGGCAAGGATTTTGAAGGCACTGAGGGAGTTATGGGGGTGCAGACATGGTTGAGAACTTTGGAAAGGATATTTGCAGATATGCAAATTAATGACCAAAGAAAGAGGCAGATAGCTTCAAGGAGACTCAAAGGAGCAGCCTTAGATTGGTGGGAGGTGATCATCACAGGAAGGCCAGAAAATGAGATAACATGGGATCAATTCAAGGAAATGCTTGAAGCAAGGTTTGTTCCAGCAACAGCTAAGGCAACATTGCTTGAAGAATTCATAAGGCTGAGGCAAGGACCAATGAGTGTGACTGAATACACTCAAAATTTTGAGAGTTTGTCCAAGTATGGAACTATGCTCATAGGAGATGAAGAATCAAAGAATTCAAGATTTATCCAAGGATTAAATGCAGGTCTGAGTAAAGCAATGTTACCATACAAGGATAAAACATTTGATCAAGTCATAGACCTTGCTCTTTCTTTTGAACAACATGACAATGCAAGGGAAAAATTTAGGAGCATGAGGGCTACCAATCAAAAGAAGGGGAAAAATAGAGCACATCCCTATGACAAAAAGAATATGGATAAGAAAATGGAGGGAGCAGCCACTGGGGAAGCTAAGAAGAAGGTTACTTGTTTTAATTGTGGCAAAGAAGGACACATGAGTAATAGGTGTCAAGCAGCCAAGAAGGCATTGTTTAGCTGCTATAACTGTGGGAAGGAAGGCCATATTAAAAGAAACTGCCCAGAGTTCAAAAAGGGAGCAAAGGTAGGAGCACTTGAGGGCAAAGCAAAAGCAACTGCAGTGGGAAGTTCTGGACAATTGGAAGGTATACTTCTAATTAAAGATCACCCCATCTCAGTTATATATGACACTGGAGCAACACATTCACTAATATCCCAAGACATAGTGAATAAATTAACTCTCACATGCTATTTAGTTGATAATCCCTTGTTTATTCAGAGCCCACTAGGTAATTCTTGCATGCTAGGGATTAAATGTTTGGGAGTAGAGTTAAACATAGGTGGAAATATGTTTAGTTCTGATTTGTTTGTGCTAAAATATCCTGGAATAGGAATTATTCTAGGAGTAGATTGGCTAAGAAAATACAAAGCAATTTTAAACTTAGAAAATCTTACTATTTCTCTGAAAACAGAAAATGGTAAAAATATTATAGTTATGAGTGAAATTGCTAAAATCAATTACTGTAACCACATATGTAGCATGACTGAGAAAGAATTAACACTGGAGGACATAAAAATTATAAATGAATACCCAGATGTCTTTGGTGAAGTCATAGGTGTTCCAGAAAATAGGCAAGTAGAATTTCAAATAAGGCTAATCCCAGGAGCCAGCCCAATCATCAAGAAGCCAACTAGAATGGGTCCTAAAGAACTTGTGGAATTGAAACATCAATTGGAAGAACTGGAGCAGAAAGGCTTCATAAGGCCTAGTAGTTCAAACTGGGGTTCTCCAATTGTATTTGTGAAGAAGCAGGATGGTACTTTGAGAATGTGCATTGATTATAGGGAATTAAACAAAGTCACCATTAAAAACAAATATCCACTTCCTAGAATTGATGATCTATTCGATCAATTAAATGGAGCAAGGGTCTTTTCAAGGCTAGATTTAGCCTCTGGGTTTCATCAAATGAAGGTGGAGGAAGAGAGTATTAAGTATACTGCCTTCAACACAAGGTATGGATTATATGAATTTTTGGTGATGCCTTTTGGATTGACAAATGCACCATCATATTTTGTAGATTTAATGAATAGAACATTTAGAGATTTTCTAGACAAATTTGTGGTTGTCTTTATTGATGACATATTAGTATATTCAAAATCAGAAGAAGATCATGCAAAGCACTTGCATCTGGTTTTGTCTAGACTGAGGGCACATGATTTAAAAGCCAAATTCTCTAAATGTACATTTTGGCAGAAGGAAGTAAATTTTTTGGGGCACATTGTATCACAACAAGGGGTTAGTGTAGACCCAAATAAGGTGATGGCAGTGCAATCTTGGAGTAGACCCAAATCAGTAACTGAGGTGAGGTCATTTTTGGGAATGGCAGGCTATTATAGGAGATTTATAAAAGATTTTGCAAGGATAGCTATCCCATTGACCAAGTTAACTAAAAAGGAGCAACCATATGTGTGGACAGAGAAGTGTGAACAAGCTTTCATATCACTAAAGAAGGCACTGGTAGAAGCTCCAGTTTTACAAGTGCCAGAGGGTAATGAAGAATTAGTAGTTTACACAGATGCTAGTGGATCTGGATTGGGGGCAGTGCTTATGCAACATGGTAGAGTCATAGCTTATGCATCAAGGTAACTCAAGCCAAATGAAACTAGGTATGCTACACATGACTTAGAACTAGCTGCTGTGGTGTATGCATTGAAACTATGGAGACATTATTTATTGGGTGCTAAGTTTGAATTGTTTACTGATCATAAGTCACTTAAATATTTGTTCTCCCAAAAAGACTTGAACATGAGGCAACATAGGTGGGTAGAATTTCTAGCTGCCTATGATCTTGATATATTGTATACCCCTGGAAAAGCTAATAAAGTAGCAGATGCATTAAGTAGACATCAAGCTAAATTGGCAAGCTTAATGATGGCAGAATTTAAGGATTTGATAATTCTTAGTGAGGTGGAAGTGAAAGAAGAAGCTAGTGTATCAGATAAGACACACAGTAAGATGATTGAATATGGTAAATTAAGCCTCTTATCCTTAAAATCAACACTGGTTGATAAAATAGGACAAATGCAAAGTCAAGATATAAATTTGAAGGAGAAAAAGGACATGATATCCCTAGGCATGACAGTGGAAAACTATGAGGTAGATGGTAAAGGATACTTAAGGAAAAAGGGGAAACTCTGCATACCAAATGTAGGGGAACTAAAGCAAGAAGTTATGGATGAGCATCACAAAACAAAGTATACTATCCATCCAGGTGGTACAAAAATGTACCATGATCTCAAGAGAAATTATTGGTGGCCAGGAATGAAAGGAGCAGTAGCAAAATATGTGGCAAATTGCTTGACATGCCAACAAGTAAAGGCAGACTATCAAAGGCCCTCAGGCCTATTGCAACCTTTGCAAGTGCCTACTTGGAAATGGGAGAGTATATCAATGGATTTTGTGGATGGTTTGCCAAGAACAAGGAAGGGAAATGATAGTATTTGGGTAGTGGTTGATAGACTCACAAAAACAGCACACTTTATCCCAATAAGTTCAAACAGAAATGCTCACAAGCTAGCTCAATTATTTGTGAAGGAAATAGTGAGGTTGCATGGCATCCCCAAGACTATCATTAGTGATAGAGATACTTTGTTTACTTCAAGGTTTTGGAGTAGCTTTCAAGAAGCTATGGGGACAGAACTAAGCCTAAGCACAGCCTACCACCCACAAACAGATGGGCAAACTGAGATTGTTAATAAAGTTTTAGAGGATTTGCTGAGAGCATGCATACTTGATTTTGGAGGCAACTGGGAGGATCATATTTATTTAGCTGAGTTTGCTTATAATAATAGCTACCAATCCACTATAGGAATGGCTCCATTTGAGGCTTTGTATGGGAAGCCTTGTTTATCTCCTGCATGTTGGATGGAGGCTGGTGAAAGGGTGTTGCTTGGACCAGACCGTGTAAAAGAAACTTCTGCAAGAATTGAATTAGTGAGGCAAAGAATGAGAGTAGCTCAAGAGAGACAGAAAGCTTATGCAGATAAAAAGAGAAGGCCAGTAGAATTTGAGGTGGGAGACTATGTGTTTCTCAAAGTTTCACCAATGAGGAAAATATTGAGATTTGGAAAAGCAGGGAAACTGTCACCAAGGTATGTAGGACCATATGAAATTGTTCAAAGAATAGGGACTTTAGCTTATAGGTTGAAGTTACCAGAGGAATTGAACAAAATACATGATGTATTTCATGTATCCCAATTGAGAAAATGGGTGCATGATAAAGAGTCCATTCTTGAATCTCCTACACATGTTGAAATTCAAGAAAATCTGGTTTATAAAAAGGAACCAGTGGGCATTGTGGCTAGAGAAGAAAAGAAACTGAGAAATAAAATAATTAGACTAGTTAAAATCCAATGGAGTTTGGATGGGAATGATTGCACTTGGGAGGCTGAAGAGAGGATAAAGGATAAATATCCTAATCTGTTTTCTACTTAAAGGTATGTTTAAAAATTATAATGAGACCTTAAAATTATTTATTTATGTTTGATTGATTTGGAATGAATGAGTTTCTGAAATTTCATTCAATTGAAATTATGCTTTGTATACATTTGGATGGAAATGTATGAGAGAATAATTGTGGGACACAATTCCTTTTAGGAGGAGAGTATGTGAAGACCCAAATTATTGAGATAAAAATAATTTTAAAATGAGAATATTTAAGAAAAGAAAATATAGTCTGACAATAATAATATTAGGAGTAAGTGAAATGAATAAATAAGAGGATAGAGATTTTTTCAATAAAATATAGTGGGAAGAAAATGATCAAATATGAGTGAGATTTTATATACAGATATCTCCTGTATATATATATACACATATATATATAAATATATATGTATTAGATATGAGTAGCCAAAGAAGTATAAAATGATAAAGCCCTTTTGATAACCAAATTGCATGAGAACCAGTTTAGTATTATTGTGCATAAACACCTTCTCAAAAATAAATCAGGAAATAAATGGTTTGAAATAATATAAGAGGACCATTCAGGCCTAACAAGGTATACAATGTATCTGAGTCACACAAAGATGATGTGTAGATGGATCATGCAAATAGCATATGCACAGAAAAGCAGAGAAGCAACTGCTTTTACTAGAAATAGAAATCAAGAGAAAATGGCACATTTAGCCATAACAACACACACATAATTCTCTGAGTAATGTGAGGATAAAATGGGTTTTTCCTTTAGTAAAACCCTAGCAAAATGATTTAAATCAAGAGGGAAGCAGAGGTTTTCTCTGGGGGAAAACAGAAACACACTAAAAAAATAGAAAGGAGAGCTCACCCTGTTTTCAAGCTTAGACATTCTCGGGGAAGAGAGGAGGAAGGTGAGTGATTAATCACTTATGATCTGTAAGGCATTAAGACCCATGTTAAGGGCAGCCAAGTTATTTTATATAAACATTACATTATGTTTTTCCTATTTGATTTTATTTTCTGGATGAAAATATGTTGATCATGGATGGTATTCTGGTTGAGTTTTTGGATGAGGTTTTAATCTGTTTTGACTTGTTATGATGGTTTCAGTTTTTGTTTTAAAATATAGATAATCAAACAAATACACTAATCACAGAAATAGATTTTATATATGCTAGTTTTGATATGAAAAATGAATCAAATGTTTTACTGTGGAATAGGGTATCAATGAAAGAAAAGAAGTAGGCAGTGTGAATATTGGGATTCATGCTTATGTCTAGTCTATATTAAAAATGAGATGAACAATGCAATATTACAAATATGTGCTGATTTGTTCAGATCATAAACCAATAAGTTTTTATGGGTTTTTCTCAAAAAACCATTCCCTATGTTCACAGTAAAAGAATAAATATAGTTTTGCATATGACTTCTTCATATTTGTGTAAGCAATGGAAAATTTCTAGAAATAAAAATATAAGCAGGTTTTAGAAAAATGTGATTAAAGCAAAAATGACTTTGAAATAAGGTGTGCAATTTTACATGAATGCTTTGTATGTCTGGATATGATCTTTGGGTGATTTTAAGAATTCTTGACCTATATAAGGAAGGATAGAATACGAGCATCTCTGGAACCAAAAGAAAAATTCCCCAGAAAGAAATAAATAAGCATGGTCTCTAAATTATAAAATAATTTAGGAGTAGTGCCTTGATCTACTCATCAGCAGGTGGTTGATGGGTATGTGCATGACTTGTTTAAGTCCTGTAGGCCTCTGTGTAAAGGGTTAACAGAACTGAGCCCCTTTGCAATGCACACATGGTGTTCAATGGCAAGAGTTCAGACCAAACAAAATGAAAAGATGAGAAAGAGAAATGATGCTATGGAATTTAAGGAGTTAATCCATAGGAGTTTTGTACTTGTACAACTGAATGAAGTGAATGGATGAATGCTTGGGTGTATGTTTATAGATAAACCTAAATATACACATTCTCAGATTTTAATTGGGATTTGAATTGCATTTTATAGAAAAGTTCTCTGTACAGCCTTAAGAATTTACAAGATATTTTGCATACTTGATTTCACTCACACCAGAATTTATTTCTGACCCTATTTGTTGCCTTTGCAATACTTGGGGTGTCTCATTTTATTGGGGCAGTTCAAAGTTTTGCTGCAGGGAATGATGCATGAATTGCTTGCTTGCTTGCATGGATATTTGGAGATCTTGAGGAATTTAAAGTGTTTAAGAGAAGTAGCAGTGTCTTTGTAATAATTAAGTTAGGCAAACTCTAATATGTTCTAAGTATTTTCATGTGTGTCTTTTGCTTTGATATCTGGAAAACAGTATGTAAGAAGAAAAAGAAACTTAAATGTTATATGTGTTTGTGAGCTGTGGACTTAAGTAACAAGTTCTGAAATAGTTTTAGTAGATAATGCTGAAGGAGAAGATGCCATTTAATCTGATATGTGAACATATTTTTCTAGACAGTCTTGAGGCACTTCAGTTATGAAATTAAAACTGATACTAAGTAGGAGAGATCTGATACTATAAAACTGATACTAAGTAGGAGAGATCTGATACTATAAAACTGATACTAAGTAGGAGAGATCTGATACTATAAAACTGATACTAAGTAGGAGAGATCTGATACTATAAAACTGATACTAGGTAGGAAATTTCTGATACTATAACTACTGATCTAACACTAGGTTGGGAAAATCTGATACTATAGCTTCAAAACTGATACTAAGTGGTAAGACACCAGATTCAACACTTTTCTAGCTCCAGATATAAGAAGTTGTGTGATCTATAAAGTAGATCACAACACCATCACTCATGTGATGACTATTTGCTCAGTTAACTAGGAAATATGCATTTTGTCTGTCATGATTGGTTTGTGCTTGTTGTATCTAAACCTTGATCACATGTGTTGTTTTTCTCTGCTTAGATTTCAACCTAGTTTATCACCTCAGTATTCATATGATAAGTACCAAACCACAAAAGAATTCCGGAATTTATAAAGTATGGCTTGTAAACCAAGAAACCAATTAATTTGAGAAGTAAGCAAGAAAATTATAAGTGACAATATTCGAATTTAATATTAATCAAGCTTGAGATCAAAAAGGGGAATGTAAAAATAGAAATGGCTATGTGACACCAATTCTCTGAAAAATGAGAAATATTGTGTGATTGAATTTTCCTTGTTAATTTTTAATACTCTGATAAGCAAGGAAACATTTATATATCTTCATATATATAAATGACTTGAATTGACTTATATACTAATATTTTTATATTGGTAAGAATTTGGATCTTGGGGGAAATGAAATTAAAGAAGTGATCACTTGGTAAAAAAAAAATCTCAACAGTAAATCACTGAAAAATAACAATCCAAAAGAAGTGGGTCACTTCAGTCTAGAATGATGAACAAGGTTATCTACGCTTTGAGTAGAAGCGTCATAATGGAGTGTTAGCCATAGTTGAGGAATGGAAAAAAATTAGAGTCATTAGCTTCATGTGGAGTGCATTTTAGGTTGAATTTAAGATTAAGTCAGAATTCGAGTGCGTTAGCAAGTTTGGAAGTTCGTCCACCACTAATGGATAGAATTGCTGCAATGTAAAAGACCCATTGTTAGCGAAGAGAATTAGGTGATTAGGGATGTGTGTCCATGTGGAAAACGACAAGAAAAATTAGAGGTAGACTCAAAAGGATGGCTTAGAAATAAAGGAGGTGCATGTCTTGAATGTGGGGGATCTCTGGAAGGAGGTATAGGAAGGAAGTCAACAGTTTAAGTCTATGATTCATCCTGGAGGAACACAGATGTACTGCGACATAAAATGTGTGTTCTTTTAGGAAGGGATGAAGAGGGATGTTGGTGAATGTGTGAAGAAGTGTTTTATATGTCAACAAACCAAGGCTGAGCATCAACAACCAAGTGGATTACTTCAGCCGTTAGAAGTCCCGACTTGAAAGTGGGATTCCATATCTATGAATTTTATAGATGGATTATCGAGGTCGAGGACGGGAAATGATAGTATATAGGTAATAGTCGATAAACTAACCAAGAACACCCACTTTATCCCGGTAAAGTCGATAATAGCATCAGCTACCTTAGCAACTTTATGTGAAGATTATTGCAAATGCATGGAATTCCGAGCATCATTGGTAGTAATATAGATCCACTGTTTACCATTGAGTTTCGGAGAATTTTGCAGAGTACTATGGCATGGAATTGAACTTGAATATAGCTTACAATCCACAAACAAACGGTTAAATGAAAAGGGTTAATCGAGTTCTAGAAGTTTTTCTTAGGGCATGTGCCCAAGACTTTGGATGGTCTTAGGAAGACCATTTGCATCCAGTAGAGTTTGCATATAATACCGATCACAAGTCAAGCATCTGAATTGCATTATTTGAGGCACTTTATGGTAGACCATGTGCATCACCTATTTGTTGGTTGGAAATCGGAGATAGACTCATGTTAGGACTCGAGTTGGTAAGAGATGCTATTGAGAAGATTGATTTGATTTGTGCTAGAATGAAAGTCAAAATAAAAATAAAGGCAAAAGAGTTATGCCAACAAGGGACGGAAGGACCTAGAGTTCGCAGTAGGCAATCATATTTTTGTGAAGGTTTCACCAATGCGAGATGTTATGCACTTTGGAAAAGCTGAGAAATTAGCTCGAGATACGTAGGTCCATTTCCACTGATGAAAGGATTTGTAAACTCACATATTCAATAGAGCTACCAAATACTTTGGTGGGTGCACATAATGTTTTTCATACATTGCATTTGAGGAAATGTGTGCAAGACCCTAATACGGTTGTTGAACCGAGGACGATAGAAGATCTATATGTTGAACCTGATTTGACATATGTTAGATAACTAAAAGAGATAGTGGGTCATGATACAAAAGAGTTAAGGAACAAGATTATTAGACTTGTTCACGACTAGTGGAGTGATAATATAAATGATCATACCGGGGGTAGAAGATATGAGTACGAATATCTTTCTTGAGTTGTTTAGGACTGTATGTTTAAGAAGTATGCTTTGTTTGCCTAAACTAGTAGTGGAAATAGTATATCTTATGTTTATGATATGATTATGCATTGGTACTTGTACTAATGCATTATGATTGTTGGCTGATGATTTACATTAGTAGGGAATTATTTTAATGGTTGTACTATGTGTCATTTGTGTGGATGACGGTGGTCATTATCCTGCCTTATCTGAATTTCGAGGATGAAATTTCGATGAGGAGGGGAGACTGTAACACCCTATATTTTAGAGTGTCATAATATTAGAATATAACTAATAATAAGAACTTATTTAGTGATAGATTAAGTGAATATAATTAAAAGAATTTCTTAAGAGAAAATTAATTAACTAAGTATGAAACACTGAAAAGATTAATTTGGTGAACCAAGAGTAGTGAGCATAATGAAACTTCGACCACAAATAAAAGAAATAAAAAGGGAATGATATAATGAAGGGATTAATGAATAAATAAGACTAAGCTAGAAATAGATTTTAGCCCTTTCCTGAATTAATAACCCTTACATCCCCTTAACCATACCATTATCTTCATTCCTATTCATTACACTAAGACAAAGCAAAAGAAAGACTAAGGCCGACCATCATGTTAAGGAGAAAGAGAAGGAAAATTTATTTATGGCCAATAGACAAGCTTTCAATCAAAAAAGAAGGAATTTTATTAGGTTTTCAAGCTTCGGTAAGTAGTACTCGCCCTATTTTCATCCAAATACATCTGGGTTTGGATTTTAACATATTTTGATGTTTTAAATGATGATAATCATGTTTTGATAATGGTAGAATGAATTTGTCTATGTTTGGATATTAAATGTCCTTGTTTCTCATATGTTTAAGATTAAAACAAGAGTTAATCGTCTCCAATGTTTGGAATTTAAATACGACGTTTATAAAATTAAAATAGAAATGGGTTTTATTTTCATAATTTTCAAATGAAATTTTTGTTATTATGAATTTTCAATGTCTAAAATGGGCAGTTTGGCTATAAATTAATATAAATAAGTATTAAAGTTTAATATTTAGATCTAAATTTTTTATTGAATATAAAGGAATGTGTTTTTGAATTTTTGTGAACTTTCAAGAATTTTCCCATCATTTTTAGAATTGATATAAATTAAATGATAAGGTAGAAAATATCTTAATTAATGAAAATAATTAAGGAAAGTAATTATTTAAGGCTTAATTTAAGGAAACAAATTCGACTATCTTTATAAGATTTCTATACAATATAAAAGTAACAAATAAGAAAATGAAAAGTGTAGGGTAGTCAAAAGTAATTACTTTATTAAGGAAAATACATGTTTTCAACTTAATTATAGATTTGCTATTTTTATACTTACCATGGCATAAAAGTTTTTATGTGTGATAGCCCATGAATTTATACATACTACAGCTTTAAATTGATACATGCGATAACTATAAGTTGATACATGCGATAACCCACAAGTTATGTATGCAATAGCTCTTAAGTTGATACATGTGATAACCTTAGAAGTAAGACTTGCTATACTTATTTCAAAGTGCAATAGTTATACATGCAATAACTATGTTGAGTGCAATAGCTATCTTAGATGTGTGATAGCTAGTTTAAAGGTGCGATAGCCCTATACTTTCGGTAACCATTTTAACATGCGATAACACTATACCTACAATAGCTATAGACATGCGATAACTAAGTATGAAATAGCATAAGTTCAGAAGGTTGGTATTTATATGCGATAACAATTGATAATAAATCCATTATTTAAATGTGTAAATTTTGGGTAGCATTTTGGAAGATGGTTTCCAAGATTTTTAATTTGAATTTCATAGCGATGAAATTATGGAGAGAAATAAGTAACATGAAATAACTAAAGTGAAGATGAGAAAAGGAATAAACTTAGAGAAGCTAAGAAATGATAAGTTGTATAAGTTAAAGTGAAAAGATAAAAATGTCATATCTAATAAAATGGAGAGATGTTGATCTAACATTAAAATGGAGTAATGGGGTGCAAGGCCTGTATGACAACCTCTAATGTTAAAACGCAACATTATTAGCGAAGCATAACATAAGGCCTATGTGGCAATCAAATGCCCGTTCACAACAATATATGAAAGCGTGGGCGCAAGGCTGTGTGGCATCCGAAATGTCTGTTCATGATGTTATACATAAGTGTAAGTGTAAGGCCTGGTAGCAGCCTAAACGTCTACTCATGACATTATACCTAAGTGTAGGTATGAGGCCGGATCGTAGCCTAAATGTAACATCCCCCACTCCGAGCCTCAAAAATAGATGCTAATGATGCCGCAACCATCGCTGAAATCATTTTCCAATGACAAAGTGAGTTAAGTATTGTTTTGCACAAAATAAGTAAACAAAGCAGCTAAATAACTTTTTATTACAATAATATGAATTACATAATTCATTACATCATACCCAAATAATTGCCCACACAAGACTAAATATAAATAGAACATAGATAGAGCAGTGTTGTATCCGATATAAGAGGATGCCAACACAATACATAACCAATTATAAACCTTGGTTTTACAAAGCGGAATTTAAAAATAATTTTTATTATAAACAAGCCTCTTGCTTTTTCTTTGAAATCCTTATACATCTTTCAAAAGTTACCTATCAGATCCGTAAACTCAACCTACTCGAATGAGTATTCATGAATTTATAGAAAATAATAAATACACGAATTAAACAAAAAGCTAGGTATGAGTAAAACCTTTACTGTAACATCTCACATTTAGAGGCCCGAAACTAACCGCTATAGATGTTGCAGTCATCTATAATATTAATTTTCGGTAACAAAATATGGTCATGTTAATAGTATCAATCACATCAAAGCCGAGGAATATGAAATTTTCTTAAGCATAATTTCAAAACAAACTTTCACATTTCATTTCAAAGATTATATTTCATGTTCATTACATAATTCCAAACATTACTTAGGTTTAGATAAAATATAATTATTACAAAATATTCCAGGAGCGACATATGAAGATGCGCCCTTGGTTGATCAGAGTACTAACAGATATATACAATTTCTATCAAATTTCCATCAATACATACATACGACAAAACATAACAAACAGATATTATAATAGATAGACTTCTACATAACTAGCGTTGCCTACTGCATGTCTTCAGAAACTTTATTTGCCAAAACCTACATAACCTGTAAACCTTACTCTCGAACTACTCAAATGAGTACCCGAGAGTTAAAGGGGAAAACAAAAACTTTGGATCAGACAAAAAAGTCTAGTGTAAATAATAATATGCCATCTCGGTTAATGGATATCCAGTGAGACCGCGCTGCTAAGCGAAACGAGTTTTCCGCTCACTAGTATCCTCTAAATTTATGTTAATCATAATCATGCTGTAACGACCCACTATTTTGGACCATTCAAGTCGACAATAAATCCACACATGTCAAACTTGAATAATTCAAAACAATAGATTGTTAATTTAAATTGGCAAAACTCAGTATATACAGTAAATAAAATAATCACAGACACAGACACAGAGTAATATAACAATAATGCAGCGGAAATAAAAGAATAGTAGTTCATGAAGCTACTATATATATAACAGAGTTAAACAAGATACAACAGAGGTCTCGAATACATAGATATCTCAATACAATAGTCAAATACAAGATCTGAATACATCACTGGAATCAACTGAATAACTGAAAGCTGGATAGATAGCTGGATCTCCAAGCGAAGTTCCAACTCCAAAGGTGAGTCTCAAATACTGTATCACTCAGTCTGACCCGAGCGTAATGAAAACACAAAACACTCGAGTCAGGATTAACATTCTTATATCAATAAATCCAACTCAAGTGAAATAACGACTGAAATACAAGTAACTCAAAGGATGTTGGGATAACCATCCCTTAAGGATCCATTAAACTATCTACTATGTAATAGTGTACGCTAAGTAGATAATGTCTAATCAATAAAGTATGATATCAAAATAGCGTTAAGTCATGGCCCATTCCACCCTTAACCCATTTTTATTCCCAAGAGCATATACAAGACCGTAGTTTTCCCAAAACCGGAAGTCACCAGAGGGCAATCCATATACTAAAGGTACAAACCAAAATCGTAGTGGTCGCGAATAGGATAATCAGTATGACAAGGTACATGAGGCAATACCAACTAGGATACTAGTAGTTGCGTGATCCGGACTGATGTTGGGCATAGCAGCTACTATCCCAACACCGCGAAACAACACTCCCAAATCAAGGGGTGCACCCAAATCGAATCACATAAGTAATATATAAGGTATCGAAGAAGTGTTTCCGCTAGAGATGGCGATCCTCAATGGCCCGGCGCGGCTCCTGTTTTAGTCATGTCAGGGGTCATCCAATATCGTTCTCTTTCTTCAGTCAACGCGTTCATCAAAACCATCCACTTCGTTCTGGATCAACACTCCACGTATATTAGTTATTAAAGTGGTTTCGGTATCGACAGAGAGTATGTCCATATCCGATCCCGGTCTCTTTAATAACTACGTATTATTACACCAATGGTCATTTAATAAAATTTTCAAAATAGTTATATTTCAAAACCGACATATCATTGCCATTTCAAAACCATATCAATACGATATCACTTTCACTTCAAATAAATCCATTTCCAAAATCATATCACTTTCCAAAGTTATATCGCTTTCGAAATCATAAGTCTTTTAAAATCATAACACTTTGGAAATCAAAACTTGAAATTCATAACACTTTGAAATCCTAACACTTTCCTCTTAAACAGTTTAGATATTAAAATTTGTATATATAGAAAAATAGTTTATAAAATAAAATAGTTTATATAAAATAGTTATAAGTTAAAATAAAATAATTTATATTGAAAATGATTTATATTAAATTAATTTATATTAAAATTTATAAAGTAAAATATAAATAGTTTTAGATATGGTTTAAATACTTTATATAAAATAGCTTCCTCAAATTTCACAAATCAATTCACATAAACTCGAATTCCAAAATTTAAATTTAATTAAATCTCAAATCATCAATCTCAATTCAATTTAGTTTCTCAATAAACCCTTTCAAATTATCGATTTCAAATGCCTATTTGAACCATAAATAAACCATTTCAATTTCAATATATTTCAAAGTTTAAATATTCGACATTTCAAAACTAAATCCGATAATTCAAGTTATGTCCCAATTTAATTTCATTACATTTAGTTTCTGAAGTATTTCTTTAATCATTTCAATACATCAAAATACAACTTCAATTTACAAATTTATATAGACAAATATCCCATTTAAATTTATATAAGTTTGAAATATTCATTTAAGCCACTTCTTAATTAATTCAAGTTATAAAACATATCTTAAATTTCAATTTAATAGATTTCAAATCAACTTATTTAAGTATAATTCTTAAATAATTAAGAATTCCAAATCAATTCAAATTTATCTTTCAACCTGAAACATTATAAATTCTATATTTAAAAATATAAATTTTACATAAATACTTAAACATATTTCATATTGATTCAAATCAACTTTATTAAATCAACTTTAATAAATCTTTAAAATCATTATTTATTAAAACCATATATTTCTTTCAAAACCATAGAAATGTTTTTCAAAAACATTTATATATAGACCAACGGTGTCTGTATATAATTTTCTATCCTATGGTCAAATGATACGGATATTTATCATTTCAATCCGCAATTTAAAATATATTCGGGTATATATCTTTTCAACCCGAAATCCCAAATTCAATTTAATTTGAAAATCGCTTGGGTTTATCATTTCAACCCATAACGATTTTCTCCTATTCTAAAGTCCGTTCGGGTATATATCATTTCAACCCATAGTGATTCTATACTAACAGGGAACTTGCAGAGTGATAACAGATATGATAATAATATAACAACGGTAACAGGCATATATCATCAGTATAAATAACAGATAAGGGTGTCAGATGTCACAGGTGAACAGATACAGATGATGGCATATATATATATCAATATAAATAACATATAATGATGTCAGGTGTTACAGGTGAACAGATACAGATGATGTCATAGATATAGCAATATAAATAACTAACAGCAGCATATTTCAATTGTCGTTCCAATTGAAATCGAATTTAATAAATATAAGAACGTTAATCGTGAGTGATTGCTCACCTTTCGAGGCTAGAGAATGAAAAGGGAAAGGACACAGATACGAACACAGATACGGACACTGTAATTGAGTTATGCATCCAAGCAAAGCAAAAATCGGTACGAATTCAACGATCAAAGCTGATAACAGGAATTGATGGAGCAAATCAGAACGGGTCGATGAAGATAAAATTAATTTATAACTTAAAGCACACATATAAATCAAACATGCATAAATCAAGCTAATGACCATTTATAACTTACGCACATAACTCAACATGAATGTTTAATAAACAAAATACTTGCAAACTATATTTAAACAATCTCATCTACTGTACAAAGAACTGTACTAAAGTTTTTATATATGTGTTCTATAACAGATCAAAACACTACAAACCTTCTTCTACAATTCTGTATATGCGAGCTGAATAAAACAGCAACTAGACTTTTTATACAACTGTACCTATATTAATTAATTTTTTTTCGAAACTGACATGGCTCTGTTTTTAAGTATAACTTAGCAAATAAGCCTTAATTCAAACATTGCCTACAACAGAATACATATGCGGCCATTGTAAAATAGATAACTATATCTACTCATACGCCAATACAAAATCAGACCGTGTACAAATATACATATAAGTTAGACTGAAACAAATATATGCAGAACCTGTACTTAAAACAACCAGTACCATATATTTTTACTAACAAATAATATAACTCTTTATACTTATCTATATCAGAGACATGCTACATATAAGCTAATAGGTACGTTATGTACTACGATAACTTATATAATATAATATGAGCCAACCAACAAATCTTCTGTATAGGGTAAACAAATACACTAATATATAATACTAATACAAACCAGACGCATGCAATATAGTATAGCCTATACCTATACTAATACATAAACTTCCACCAACAGAACTTACAATTATATAAAATATATAGACTTATAGAAAGAAAAAAAAATACAACTATAGGTATATATACGGTAACCCGTATATATACTTACATCGAAGCTTCGATCGGAGCTAAGTGAATGGAGGAAGGCGGCGTGCCAAGGGAAGGTGATGGGCAAATCTGGCATAGGCTCGGCTATGATGGGGATGCCGATGTGGATAGGGAAGATGCTGGGTTCGACTGGAAGGCGGGGTGTGATGCGTCGAGCTCGGCATGGATGGAGCACGGGGAGGAGCTCAGGCAGTCAGTTCGGCAATGCTTGGATGGAAGAGGAGGGGTTGACAGGTTGGTCGCGCGAGTTGCGGGTCTGGGAAAGTCATTAGGTGGGTCGGCTGTCGATGCAGGGGTGGTAGGCGGCGGGTTCAAGGTCGGAGAGGCTACGGTGGTTGCTGGCCCGAAGGTGGGGACGCTTGCGTGGCAGATGTGATGCGAAGGTTGGCGAAGCCAAGCAAAAGAAGAGGACGAGAGGGGGAGGTACGAAGATGTGAGCGGGTGCAAAAGAGATGGAGGAAGGAGAATGGTCAGGGGAGTGTGTGGTGGGGAGGTGAAAGATGAAGGCAAAGGAGAGAAAGTGAGCGAAAGTGAGCAGGATCTAAAATGATATAAGTAGCCAAATTGAAGAAGTACAGAAAAAAATAAATTTGAAGGTTTGGAATATTAAAGGTTGGAGCAGGTTCCAGGCTGTAAAGAAACGTGCAATTCATTTCAAAAGTAACAGCAGGACACTTGATTGACGGACAGATAATTAAAGCAATTTGTTGCCTGATAGGACAATACGCTTCAAATTTTGAAACCAAAGGAGAATTAACGGTCACAATTAAAGGTACCGTTACAATGAACAGTTTATTTTTTTCGGCGTGTACCGGATCTTAAAATGCAGAGTTGAATATACTGTGGAGATCAGCACAACGAGACGATCAAAATGGTATACAGATATCAGTGGTATGATTGAATTATAAAAATTCGAATTTTTCTACTGACGGAAAATGCAAGAAAAACGTAGAAAAATAAGATCGACGGAGCCAAAGAAGTCCGAATTTGGAAAAACGACAAACTGAAATCTTGCTCAGAAGATGGTTTAGAATTTTTCTATGTAAAAATATTTAGGTTTCGGAAACATTTTATTTTCATCGCTTTTTAACTGATTAAATTGAAGTAAATTTACGCACGAAATAAACTTTCATATTTTCGGACGAAAATTTACCAGTTGCTATGTTTAACTAAACGCATTCCAAATATCAAATTTATATTTCAAAATTTTATCGTTTAAAATTTCACAAAATTTCAACTAATTACGTTATTAAAATAGTTGAAATTTACGGGTCGTTACACATGCTTTAGCAATCACAATAGTTAGACAATAACACAATAATTATATGCATGCATACAATATAGGTAATCGTGACCAATCTGTCTAAATTAATGGACTATTTGTCCCAACATTATAGTTTTCTCAAGGTGACTATAAACCTATATGGCTAACTCGAGCCTGCTAGATATATCAAAGGTTCAAACTTACTATTAGAGGGAAACTGGACGGTCTGTTTGGAACTTACTATTTCTAGGGTCAACTGATCCTAATTGTTTTGCGGGCCAACCAATAACCTGTCTCATCTCTGTGTATTCCTTTCTGTGCCAAAACCTACTTTTAGTCTTACCTGTGACAAAGCTCTATGCACTAGAGTTTTGGACTTATATCAGCTAGGGGCTAACAGCTGAAGTAAGGGGCGCTACTCTATGCCAGTCCCATCTGGTTTCTCTAATCCCTGAGTCAATTCATCTATCACAATTTATCTAAAGGTGATAAGAAGAATAATTCATTAGTAAAACTTTAGGCCAAATACCCTTTTTTATTTCCTTGAAAACAAAATCTTTATAAATGATGCAACCCTTGAAATCAAATTTAAAACAAAAAAAATTATAGCTCTTTACTTTATCCAAAATACTTATGCCAAGTTATATGCTTTTATAAAACAAAGTTGATGAATTTCAAAACTACTTAGAGGTTGTCGCACCTCAAATCTATAAGTTATAAAGTCAAAATAGTAAAACTGATAAAGTGCGGCATAGTTATCGCCGACATGGGTCATCATCCGTCTTCAGTATCAAAATATGGTAAAAGTCTTTGATTTATAAAACCCAAAGCTATATAGTCAATAATAACCATATTATATAACATAGAATAGAGTTTCATAGGTTTGCATAGTATAAGGTCGGTATACTTGTATAGGGGAATGGCGACATCTAAAATAGCCAGCATCATTGCCATTTAAATTCATCGTCGGAAATAATAGTATAAGGGCAGCGTCACGACCTTATAATAATAAAGAAGATAGGTGATGTCGTTACCACTATAGATATCTATGACGATATGGATAGGAGCAGCGTCACTAAAATAAGAGTGGGAATAGGTAACTAGCGTCATGCTGCATTATGGAGTCGGCGACAATATTGAAAACAGGCGGCAATGCTTACGTCGAAGTTCATGACGTCGACCTTGGTGCTATTGTGCGTATTTCAACCAAGGACAATCCATTTCATACCAACCAAAATTGGTATCCTATGCATCACCCATGATTGACGTCGAAGACCATAGACGCGGCATAATGGAAGACAACATCATTGGCTTCGATGAGGCATACTTGTAATTATATTAAAAACTACTAATTTGCTATTAAAAGTAAATTCTTTTCACCAACTCCTATTAGTTGTCAAAATCTCATTGGATAATAACTTTTTTATCAAATAATTTTTAGAAATCTGTCATAAACCAGAAATATCATTCCCAAAACATTTGCAAACCTATTATTTTAAAATAATATTTTAATATAATCATTAAGCTTCTCTAGTTTAATAAAATCAAAATAAATCATACAATAAGGGAAAAATCCCCAAAAATCACAGTAAATCAGATTATATATATTCTTTAAAATATAAAAATTTCGAGGTCAAAAAGATTATTTAATTATTTTTAATAATTAAAATCCGAAATAAACCATTTTCTTCACTTAAGTGAATCATAAAACATTCATACTTAATCAGAAAATTATGAAATTAAAAGCCGTCTAAAATAATGTTTTGAACACCATATACAAATTTCATGTCGTTTGGGTGTCATATGATAGGTTTTCTAAATCAAACTTATCAATTAATTTCATAAATAAACTCCATATATTCAACAGTAATCATATAATCATCCAAACATGGCATAACCTCAACCATATAATTTTGGATTTAATCCTAAAACTAAAACTGAACAAACATATTATAAGATGTATATTATTATTCACCTTGATTTGTTTAAAGGAACTTAAGATTTGAGTTTGAATTGATTTCCCCTTAGCTTTATTCCTGTTTCCTAGCTTCGCTTCTCCTGAAATCCTTGATAATGGCCAGCCTTGTTTTTGTTTGTATGAATGAAAGTGAGGGAGGAAATGAGAATGGGAATGTTTTTGTTAAGGAAATGTGCCTCTTTTCCTATTTTTCCTTCCTCATAATCCTCCTTCTTAATTAAAGTTTAATCATTCTTACTAATTTAATTCTTAAGGAATGACCTAATAATTGATCAAATCTAATTTTCCTTTATCATTCTACATTACCATATTTAATTTATCTAATTAAATGTTCCAAATAATGACAATCAAAATTAGGGGCGTTACAGACTCCTCTCCTTAAAGAATTTTGTCCTTGAAATTACAATAAGGTACATAACAGTAACCATAACTATAAAAATAAAACATACCATTAAAACAAATCAGAAGAAGTGTCTCTAATCATGTCCTCTATCTCTCAAGTACAGTCTCACTCGTCTTCACTCCACTGGACATTTACTAATCTGACTGTCTTTTTCCTTAGCTTCTTCTCATCGTTAGCTACAATACGAACTGGATGTCTAATTATAGTCATATCTGGTTCCACCGCTAAGTCTTCCAATACAGTCGGAGTGATAGTAGTCTCTGGATCTTGAACACACTTTCTAAGATGGGAAATATGAAATACATTGTGGACTCTTGCCAAACTCCTCGGTGACTCGATCTTGTAAGCGAGTCTCCCAACCCTTTCTATAATAGGAAACGGTCTAACAAACCTAGATGTCAATTTCCCCGACTTTCCAAATCTTACTACACCCTTCATTGCGATACTTTAATGAAAACATGATCTCCAACTGAGAATTCGAAGTTCTTCAATCTCTTATCTACATAACTCTTCTACCTAAACTGAGCTTCCTTTATTCTAGCTCAAATCAGCTCAATATTTTATGCGACTTCTCTTACCATTTATGGTCCAAGAACTAACCTATCTCTGGTCTTTAACCAACATATAGGTGATTTACATGGCCTTCAATATAAAGCTTCAAAAGGTGTCATCCCTATATTAATTTGATAACTATTGTTATAGGAAAATTCAACTATGTGTAGATGATCTTCCCATGATCCTTCAAAGTCAAGCACACAAGCTTTAACAAATCCTCTAAAACTTTGTTAACTCTTTCCATTTGCCCAACTGTTTGTGAATGGTAAGCGGTACTCATCTTGAGCTTAGTACCTAAAACCTCTTACAGACTCTTCCAGAATTCACTAGAGAATAATGAATCTCTATCACTGACTATATTACTAGGAACCTCATGCAGTCTTACTATATTTTTCATAAATAGCTTAGCTAAAACAGGTACCGTCCTTGTCGACTTAACATGTATAAAGTGTGCACTCTTCACCGGTCAATCCACTACAACCCAGGTACTTTCATTTCCTCTATTCGACCTTGGCAACCTATCTATGAAATCCATAGATATAGAATCCCATTTCCATACTGGTATATCCAAAAGCTGAAGTAATCCACTTGACTTCTGATGCTCGGCTTTCACTTGCTGACAGTTTAAGCATTATTTTACCCATAAGCCTACATCACTTTTCATACCTTCCTAAAAGAAACTCCTTTTCATGTCCTGGTACATCTTAGTCCTTCCAGGATGAATAGTAAACTTTGATCAACGACACTCCCTAAGAACATCTTTCCTTAGGTTACCAACATCTGGAACACATATCCATCCTTTCTTCCTTAACCATCCTTGTGATCAAGATAAAAGTCCTTTAAATCATCATTCTCAGTTCCACCTTCCAATCTTCTAATTCTTTAAGCTAGCAATGGATCATCTCTTTGCTTAGAAACAATCATTTTGACCAATACTGATCGGACTTCTAATCAAGATAGCATTGCGGTACTTTGACTAGACTTTGCTATTGATCTTATCTGCACACTGCAAGTAGTTAATGTGTCTAAATACTTCCATTCGGTTAACATTACTAACACCGCATTTTGGTGTTTCCTACTAACCACATCTGCAACTTTGTTTCCTTTTCCTGATGTGTACTCAATTCCAAAATCATATGCAGCTATAAACTCTAACCACCTCTGATGTCTCATATTTAACTCCTTCTGAGAGAATAAGTATCTTAAAGACTAGTGATCCGTAAATAGCTCGAATCTCTCTCCCAAAAGATAACGCCTCCACACCTTCAAAACAACAATTATAGCAGCCAATTCTAAATCATAGGTTGGATACCTAACTTCATGTGGTCCGAGCTGTCGAGAAGCGTAGCATAGCACTTTACCCCTTTGCATTAACATAGCTCATAATCCTATTCTGCATGCATCTATATACACCACCAAATCTTGATTTCCATCCGGAATAACTAACATGGACCCATTGGTCAATAAATCTTCCAGCTTCTGGAATGCTTCCTCACATTTATCAGTCCAAACATACTTCATGTCTTTTCTTATCAACATAGTCATCGCTGCTATACAGGAGAAATCCTTGATAAATCTCCGGTACTAGCCAGCTAGTCCAAGAAAACTCTTTATCTCAATCACTGTCTCGGATCTCTTTTAATTACTAACAGCTTCTATCTTTGATGGATCTACTGACAACCCTTCTTATAAGACTACATGATTAAGGAACTTCACTTCTTTCTTCCAAAAATGACACTTCGAAAACTTCACTTTTAGCTGATGTTGTCTTAACATCTCAAACATTATTCTAAGATGAATCTCGTGATCTCCTTCATCCTTAGAATATATTAAAATGTCATTTATAAATACTAACACGAATCTATCCAAATGCTCTTGGAAGATTCGGTTCATTAAATCTATAAAGAAAGCAGGCACATTAGTCAGTCCGAATGGCATTACTAACCACTTGTACGAACCATATTTTGTTCTAAATGCCATCAAAGGAATACTGTCCTCCTCCACTCTTAATTGATGGAACCCTGTCGCTAAATCCAATTAGAAAAATACTTTGGCTTCACTCAACTGATCAAATAAGTCGTCGTTTCTCGACAAGGAATATTGGTTCGTTTTCATCTTCTCATTCAACATACGATAACCAATACAAAATCTTAATGGCCCTTCTGATTTCTTCATGAAAAACACGGCTGCTCCCCAAGGCGAACTGCTTGGTCTAATAAAACTTTTTCCTTTTAAGTCCACTAGATGCACCTTTAACTTCTTCATCCCTATAGGTGTCATTCTACTAGGCGGTTTACTAATGGGTTTAGCTCCAGGTACAAGATCTATTCAAAACTCAATAACTCATTTTGGCGGTAGTCCTATCACTGATTCAAAGACATCAGCAAACTCTCTAATGAAAAATCTCGGTTCAACTCGTCTTTCTCCTCCATTGCACCCAATAAAGCACAAACATCAAAATTCGAGTTCTCTACCGAGTATATAATTCGGTCGCTACTATTAGAGTGTCTTAGTGATATTTTCCAATCTTGACAAAATATCCTAGCATCGTATTTACTTAACCAGTCCATACCCAAAATAATCCGAAAGCTTACGAAATCAAACACATGTAAACTGCAGGAAAATATATGACCGAACAATTCAAACTCTAAATGGTCACATCTCATCCCAAGAATAGCATACCCCCTATCGGATTTGCAACCCTTAAGGAAGTAACTAAGTATGATGGTTCTAAACTTAGCTTATGTACCAAGTAATGGGATATGAAAGAATGTGATGCACTAGTATCGAATAGTACTCTAACAGATATACCATGAGTCAAAAGCATACCTCTTATCACAGCTTTTCCTTTTTCCTCGGTCGCTAGTCTCGAGGTAGCTGGTTCCAAAGCAAACACATATCCTTTCTCCACTTTAGCGTGTTCCTTGCACTGATTCTTATAGTGTCCAATCTGGTTACAGTTAAAGCACTTGATGTTCTTTCTCCCAATCACCTTCTTTCCATCACTAGAACGACATTCGTTTGCAAAATACCCTTTCTTGTCACACTTGTAACACACAACTTCGACCTTTCCTTTCTTAGCAACTCCGCCCTTCTGAGCTCCCTTTTTAAAAGAACTCCCTTTTCTGACTCTGCACACTCTAAGTCTTCATTGCCTTATTACTACCAAAGAAATCAAGCATCTCTTCATTCCTAAGTGCCATCTCTACTACCACGTCACGTGGATCCTTGAGATGTGGCAGGGTTGCCCTAGCAAGCTCTGGTCTTAATCCATGGATAAACTTTTCATTTCTCTTGATCACGGTATCCACTATGGCATACTCATATCTAGATAACTCCTCAAATCTAGTTGCATACTCCAACAAAGTCATGTATTCTTGTACTAACTCGACAAACTTCTTTAGCAAGGTTGAATTGGCAATTTCAGACATAAAGCTCTCCTTAAACCTCCTTCTGAACTCTACACAAGTAAAGTTCTCCTTTGGCACTCCAATAGTTACACTATTCCACCAGTACAATACAGCTCCTTGCAACTATCAGGATGCTAACCTTCTCTTATGCTCATCATTTAACCTAAATCGGTAAAAATCCTTTCATAACGTAGTAGCCAATTCTCCATCTCGATGGCGTCAAGAACTGGCTTGTTAATCACTATGAACAGGATCGAAGATTGCCAACAGTAATAAGCAGTGTAAATGCAGTGGAATAGTATAGTAGATCACACAGTTGATTTTATACTAGTTTGGACCTCCCATCCTACGTCTAGTCCCTTCGGTATTTCACTATCATTGCCCTCACTGCATCTGGAGGAATAGGTTTACAAACTCAGCCTAAACAACCAAACAAGACTTCACCAATAATTATAAGCAGTGTAACAAATATTACTTTCTGACACAGCGTATCTTAACATACAGAATGTTAGTTTGATGTACAATAACTCATATAACCAGACCAAACTATATTGAGTGGAGATGTAGAGGCTAAAGGAGTTTATTCGACTAGAATATGGGATATGGAGATGCAGCAAACTAGCCGAAATCTCTAAATCAGATGAATTTCTTGGAACTCGGAGGATTGCTTTAGGAATTGGGAGTTTAGGAGTGAAAATCAAAGAGTAGAGTAATATTATGATTCAGGAATTGTTAAGGGTTATATAGATGTTGTAGGGATGCTAAAGTAGGGGTGAAACATTCCAATTTGGTCATTGATGGAGAGAAGTGGCTGCAGAAGCGAAGAAATGCAACTTCTGCAGCGAAGAGACACGAAGATATCACTTCAAAAAACTAGTCATTTTATACAAGGTCAGTTGACTGAGAGATGGCTTTAGTCGAATGGCTTAGTGTAAACTTCGGGCCTGAGAGCATAGCCGAAAACAGTACACAAGTTGTTCATATTTAGTTGCCTAGGTTCAGTCGACTGAAAGTTTCGAGCCTAAGAGCATAGCCAAAAGTAGTAAACAAGTTGTTCATATTTAGTTGACTGAATCATTGTAATTTCCAAAAACTTGTGTGGTTCGGTGGTAAAGGCATGTGCTCATCAGCCCACCCGGGTTCAAATCCTATCTTTGCATATTTTTAGCCATTTTATTTTACATCTTTTCCATCATTGTTTTGACCTGAAATAACTCAATAAACATATTAGAAGCATTGTTGTATGGTTGTTATCATCAAAACATCATATATATGGTTCTTTCATTCTCCCCCTTTTTGATGATGACAACCACGCCATTTTATAATATAAAACAATAGCTCCCACTAGATATATGTAATATAATAAGTTTATTTCCATCAACTTCATATGAATGCCAATATAAAATATGTAAAGCACACATTCTTCTCCCCCTTTGTCATCAATAAAAAAGGAATCTGAGCATAGGTGTACTATATTTTAAAAACTGCCCTTAAATATAATGTTTCTCTTTAAGTTTCAACTACATACTCCCCCTATATATATGCTCATTATTTCTCCCCCTTTATAACTGATAGAAAGTACGAGAAATTCTAAAAAAAAGGGAACATCATAGTTAAGCCAATAATAAATAGTTTTAATCATGCAGTATTGAGTATATATCAAAGTAATGAGTATCTAATACGCTTGAAAGGGAGTGCGGATTAAGGATCTTAAGGCTAATTTAACACTAGAGGGGGGGTGAATAGTGTTTAATGGATTCTAAGACTTATATGGACTAAATTAAAATTATGACACAAACAAATGCAGAACTTAATCACAGAACAATCACAGAATCAAACATGGATGCAAAAAGTAAATAAAAAGCAGTAAAAGGAAAGAACACACCGGATTTTATACTAGTTCGGAGTTACCCTACGTCCAGTCTTGCACCAAGGCAAACACCTCGTACAGATTTTTATTATACCAATGTCGAGATTACAATCCTCAATTTCTAAAGGCCTTGAGGTACCCTCCAGTCCTCGAGTCCGGGGCAAACTCTCTTGATTTACGGAACACAAGATCACCCAATTGATTTCCAGGCACAACCACACCTTATAGAGAGACTCGATAAACTTTTAATTACAAATTGATCCTATAACTTTAAATAGCACTTTGATCTTCGAGAGAGGGCAGAGAATCAAACAAGAATGAGATTCTAATTTGATTCACTTGAGAATTCGGCAGAATTTCGGCATGATCTTAAACATATGAAAATTTTAGAATATGGATTTGTGGAGAAGAAGGAGTGAAGAAAATAATAAAATAGTTAGTTAAAAAATTCGTTTGTGAAGGCTATTTATAGACTAGTAACGGTCATAACCATTCGTGAAGAGATTTAAACGAATAGACACTTCCTTTGAAAATTGAAACTTTTGAATTAAACGGCCACCATGTCGACATGGGGTATCCCATGATGTCGACATCCCTTAGTTAAAAACAATGTAAAATTTGTTTTGAAAATGGTATTGAAAGGAAAACAAGATGAAATGATTCTGGAGTAAAATAAACTAATTTTCCTATGTTTTAAAATAAAGAAGAGTAGAAAAATATATTTTTAGAATGTATATATAAATTTGATTTTAAATCTCAAGTATATATATATTATAAAAGAATATTTAAAAATCAAAAGATAGTTTTTAAAAACAAACGAAGTTTAAAATAAGAGTTTATTTAAAAACAAAAACAAAGAATATTTTAAGGCTAAAACATCTTTTTGAAAATCATTTGAAAAGATAATTTTTAAGGCTAACACATTTTGAAAAGCAGTTTTGAAAATCATTTTGAAAAACCATTTTAAAGTAGTTTCGCGAGCTTCTTCCTGCAGAATATCTCATCACATCAGGACTCAAGAACTTATACAAAACCAGGATGTTCGTGGGTTTGTAAGCCACTAAGAAGATAGAAATGTGTTCCATCCCACATGAAATTTGGAATGAATATTTCCGTGCTATTATGAAGTTTTAACAAAAACTAGACACTTATCTTGAAATCTTGATCTTGATACTCTAGAGTCTTCAATCTTGATATCTCCATTCTAAATCTTGAGTCTTGAGTCTTTGTACTGATCAGTCTTCAGTAATCAATACCTGCATATATATATATATATCTGTATGTATATGTATATCCTGCATAGTTCCTGCATATACATATCTATCTAGACAATAGTGTTAGTATATATTTTATAATAAGATAAGTTAAAAAGGTTGTTGTCATCAAAACCAACATCTCAGTTCCTAACAACATTGACCTGTTGTAGGCACAACGATACTCTTTTTTTTTGTAAAATCTAGGATTTACGTCTTAGGAGCCATACCCAATGTGGTTGATCCCTTGAAAATATAATTTCCATTATTTATGACCAAGTCAAAATAGTCGTTAATATATAGTTTTTTTTATCATTTTTGCTTGAACTGGTAGGAACCCATATTTTAAAATCACATTTTTATAGGTGTTCTAGGACCATCTCGGTTTTTAGCACTAGTGTTAAAATGTGGATACATTAAAGCATATGTAGTACTATTTATATATTTATCTTGTTTATAGACTAAATCAATTCTATCATTGTGAGCTTTGATATTAGCAGTTAAGGAAGATAAATCATCTTTTTCTCAATTAAAATTTGTGATTTTCTCATTTAATTTATCAAAAGCGGCTTTGGAATCACAAATTTCTTTTTGCAACATAATATTATTATCTTTCAAAAATTCACATTCTTCAGTCAATTCTTGATTCTTATCATTTAAAGCCCTATTCTCTTTTCCAAGAGACAAAAGTTTAGAATTTGAATCATTTAAAGAATCTTCCAAAAATATATTTTTATTTTGCAAAAATTCGATTTCTTTTAAAAGATCAGTAATTTTATCGTTTAAGCGCTCATTATCTTTTAATAGAAATTTTTTTGTAAAATAAGTTCTTCCAATATATTTTCAAAATTTTCTGTTTGTTTTACAAAAAACTTATCATCTTTCGTTAAAATACTAATTTAATGCTCACAATCATTTAATTTAGTTTAAAGCGATTGACCTTCTGTGATGCTTTAAAATCTTTTAATAACTTCTCATGCATTTGTAAAAGATCGTTATATATAGAATCTAAGTGGACCGATTTTGATCTGAGATTAGCCTCACAACACATGTACCATAATTCTATAGATTATTGCTTGCTTCCAGAAATTTGCTTTTTCTCGACTGTCTTTGAGCTCTGACTGAATATTCTCTTTCTAGCCATTATTCTATGATGTTGTGACGATTGATAGAATTCCAGGCTCTAACACCACTTGTTAGTCGGTATGAACAGGATCGAAGATGTCCAACAGTAATAAATAATGTAAATGCAATGGAATAGTATAGTAGATTACACGGTCGATTTTATACTGGTTCGGACCTCCCATCCTACATCCAGTCCCAAAGCTCCCCTTTAGTATTTCACTATCAACACCCTCACTTCACCCGGAGGATCAGGTTTACAAACTCTATCTAAACAATCGAACAAGACTTTAACAACAGTTACAAGCAGTGTAACAAATGTTACTTTCTGACATAGCATATCTTGATGTACAAAACCTCACTTTGATGTACAATAGCTCATATAACTAGACCAAACTATATTGAGTGAAAGTGTAGAGGCTAAGGAGTTTATTCGACTAGAATATGGGATGTAGAGATGAAGCAAACTAGTCGAAATCTCTGAATCAAATTAATTTCTTAGAATTCGGAGAATTGCTTTAGGAATTGAGAGTTTAGGAGTGGAAATCAAAGCATAGAGTTATATTATGATTCAGGGATGGTTATGGGTTTATATAGATGTTGTAGGGATGCTAAAATAGGGGTGCAACCTTCCAATTTCTCCATTGATGAAGAGAAGTGGCTGCAGGAGCGAAGAGATGCAACTTCTGAAGCGAAGAGACACAAAGATATCACTTCAAAAAACTAGACATTTTATACTAGGTTAGTCTACTAAAAGAAGGCTTCAATTGACTGGCTTAGTGTAAAATTCAAGCTTGAGAGCATAGCCGAAAACACTAGACAAGTTGTTCATATTTAGTCGACTGTGTTCAGTCGACTAATCAAGGCTTTCAGTCGACTAAATCATTGTAATTTCCAAAAGCTTATGTCGTTCAGTGGTAAAGGCATATGCTCATCTCTCAGCCCACTCGGGTTCAAATCCTAGCTTTGCATATTTTTAGCCATTTTATTTTACACCTTTTCCATCATCGTTTTGACCTGAAATAATTCAATAAACATATTAGTAGCATTGTTGTATCGTTGTAATCACCAAAACACCATATTTATGGTTCTTTCATGGCTTTCCTCTAAGTCTTGCATAATCCCTACTCAAAACAGCTTAATTGTTGACAATTGGAGCTTTAAGATTTGCTCCTTCATCATTTCCACCAACTAATCCAGTTGAAACTCCTTCTTGCATCATGTTGATGAAGAACTGATACATAGCTCCCATATTCACCTGTGGTGTTCCAACACCCACATTAGCAGCTGTTTGTCGACCCAGGTTCCTCCTAGTATTGGGCCTGACATTTCTATTGGTTGTGGTGCTTCCTCAACCGAGATTCAGTCTTCTGTTTCTTGCCTCCATATCTTACTTCCTTAAATCAACATTTGAATCTTAGTAAGATACATAAGAACGGTCTAAGAGAGAGGAAGAATAGAGATAAGGCGTATACTTATATATAGCAAATACAAGTATGTTAGTATAACATTATCCCATACCCCCAATCTTATTCTCTGATTCATTTGGATCATGTTTTCAAAACTCTTTTTAAGTTCAATTTTTTATAGTTCTACATAAACCTATGCTCTTATACCAAGTTGTAACATCCCCCATTTTGAGGTCCGAGACTAACCGCTACAGATGCTGCAGTCATCTATAGTATTAATTTTTGGTGATAAAATTCGATCATGTTAATAGTATCAATCACATCAAAACACAGGAATAAGAAATTTCTTAAACGCAATTTCAAAACAAACTTTCACATTTCATTTCAAAGATAATATTTCATATTTATTACATAATCTCAAATGTTGCCTAGATTCAGATAAAATATAATTATTACAAAATACTCCAAGAGTGACATATAAAAGATGCCCCCTTGGTTGATTAGAGTACTAACAGACATATACAATTTTTGTTAAATTTCTATCAATACATAAATACGACAAAATGGCATAACACTGCGGATATAATAATAGATTAACTCCTACATAGCTAGCTTGCCTCCTACACGTTTTCGGAAGCTTTATTCACCAAAACCTACATAACCTGTAAACCTTACTCTCGAACTGCTCAAATGAGTACCCAAGAGTTAAAGGGAAGAACAAAAACTTCGAGTCAGACAAAAAGTCTAGTATGAATAATAATATGCCATCTCGGTTAATGGATATCTAGTGAGACCACACCGCTGAGCAGAACAGGTTTTCCCTTCATTAGTATCCTTTGAATTTATGTTAATCACAATCATGCTCCTACAATCACAATAGTTAGACAATAACACAATAATCATATGCATGTATGCAACATGGGTAATCATGACCAATCTATCTAAATTAATGGACTATTTGTCCCAACATTATAGTTTTCTTAGGGTGACTATAAACCTATATGGCTGATTCGGACCTACCAGATATATCAAATGTTCTAACTTACTATTAGAGGGAAACTGGACAGTCTGTTTGGAACTTACTATTGCTAGGGTCAACTGATCCTAATGGTTTGCGGGCCAACCAATAACATATCTCATCTCTGCTTATTCCTTTCTATGTATAAACCTACTTTTAGTCTTACCAGTGACAAAGCCTTACGCATTGGAGTTTTGGACTTATATCAGCTAGGGGCTAACAGTTGAAGTATATGGCACTACCCTACACTAGTCCCATATGGTTTCTCTAATTTCTAAGTCAATTCATCCTATCACAATTTATCTAAAAGTGATAGAAATAATAATTCTTTAGTAAAACTCTAGGCCAAAAACCCTTCTCTATTTCCTTAAAAACAAAATCTTTATAAATGATTCAACCCTTGAAATCATATTTAAAACAAGAAAAAATATAGCCATTTACTTTATCCAAAAAACTTATGCCAAGATATATGCTTTTATAAAACAAAGTCGATGAATTTCGAAACCACTTAGAGGTTGTCGCACCTCTGAACTATAAGTTATAAAGCCAAAATAGTAAAACTGATAAAGTGCGGCATAAGTATTGCCGACATGGGTCATCACCCTTCTTCAATATCAAAATATGTTAAAGTCTTTGATTTATAAAACACAAAGCTATATAGTCGACAATAACTATGTCATATAGAATAGTATAGAGCTCCATAGATTTGCATAGTATAAGGTTGGTAAATTTGTATAGGGGAATGGTGACATTTAAAATAGGCGACATCATTGCCATTTAAATTCATCGTCAAAAATAATATAATAAGGGCGGCGTCACCGCCTTATAATAGCAAAGAAGATAGGCGAAATCGTTACCGCTATAGATACCAATGCCGATATGGATAGGAGCAACGTCACTAAAATTAGAATGGGAAAAGGTGACTAGCGGGATAGTTGTCATGGAGTCAGCGACAATATTGAAAATAGGTGGCAATGCTCACGTCGAAGTTCATGACGTCGACCTTGATGCTATGCTTCGTACTTCAACCAAGGCCAATCCATTTCATACTAACCGGAATTGGTATCCTATGCATGGCCCATGATTGACGTCAAAGACCATGGACGCGGCATGATGGAAGGCGGCATCATTGACTTCGACGTAGCATACTTGTAATTACCTTAAAAATGCAAATTTGCTATTAAAAGTAAATTCTTTTCACCAACTCCTATTATTAGTCAAAATCTCATTGGATAATAATTTTCTTTATCAAATACTTTTTAGAAATCTATCATAAACTAGAAATATCGTTCCCTAAACATTTGCAAACCTATTATGTTATATTAATATTTTAATATAATCATTAAGCTTGTCTAGTCTAATAAAGTCATAATAAATCATAAAAATAAGGGAAAAATCCCCAAAATCACAGTAAATCAAATTATATATATTATTTAATATATAAAAATTTCGAGGCCAAAAATATTATTTAATTATTTTTAATAATTAAAACCTAAAATAAACCATTTTCTTCACATAAGAAAATTATAAAATATTCATACTTAATCAGAAAATTATGAAATTAAAAACTCACTTCTAAAATAATGTTTTGAACATCATATCCAAATTTAAAGTCATTTGGATGTTATATGATAGGTTTTCTAGCTCAAACATAAATTCATCAATAAGCATATAATCATCCAAACATTCAAACATGGCATAACCTCAACCATATAATTTTGGATTTAATACTAAACCGAAAATGAAAAAACTTATTATGAGATGTATATCATTATTCACCTTGATTTTTTTAAGAAACTTGAGAATTGAGTTTGAACTGATTTCCCCTTAGCTTTAATCTTGTTTCCTAGCTTTGCTTATTTTAAAATCCTTGATAATGGTCGACCCTATTTATGTTTTTGTTTGTATGAACGAAAACAAGGGAGGAAATGAGAATGGGAAGGTTTTTGTTAGGTAAATGTGCCTCTTTTTCTATTTTCCCCTCCTCATTATCCTCTTTCTTAATTAAAGTTTAATCATTCTTATTAATTTAATTCTTAAGGTACGACGTATTAATTGATCAAATCTCATTTTCCTTTATCATTCTACATTATTGTAATTAATTTACCTGCTTAAATGTCTCAAATAATGTCAATCAAAATAAGTGGTGTTATATTTACCCTAACTATTTATAGTGAGACCACACCTCTAACTTGGAACGAGTTTTCCCCTCACTTATCATCATCAAGATACATTAGCAATGTGAACAATATTACATAAAAGCAACCATGCGCATATATTCAACCAAGAAGACCCCACACTTATTATCCAATTATGAAACATGTCATATATCATTTCAAATTAAGTATACCATATACTTATCATTATGTTATGAACCATGTCATACAATCATTCATCATCCATTCAAACATCACCTAATGTGATGACCCACCTTTCTAACCCCTGAGAACGACACTTAATACATCCATGGTATTCATGTGCCATTGCCCAAGTATCTGAAAGACGAGTTGTCATGGGTTAAATATAAGAACAGAACAATAATCTCACAATGGAACGGTTAACTATATAACATAAAATAAGACAGTACATAAGGTTACTCCCCAACATGGAGTTATCCGAGTTGCAACAAAAGTACTACTATCAGTCTAGGTAGTTATAATAACCTGCCTTTAAATATACATACCTAGAGCCAACATCTCATAACAACTGAAATAAATAGCTAGATAGATAAAGAGCCTCCTGCTCATCCACCATCTTCAAAAGAGCCCAAAGAAACCTGTCATTTCCGAATTACTCAAATATAAATGAGTACTCAAGAGTTTATGTAACATTCCGCCTTTTTGGACACTTTAAGCAGATACACATGCCGACTCAAACCATACAGAAGGGCAGATTGTTATTAGGGTGAATAAGAAAAAGCAGAGAAAGAAAAAAAACAAAACAAAATCTCGCAGCGGAATGACAAAATATAATAATCAAATAACAGTTCATGAAGTTGTATACAAAAAATTTGATTATACTTATACAATACAAAATCAGAGTTGCATACAACAAAGATAAACAATAATGCAGCGGGACAATATGAATGCAGTGGAATAAATATAGTAAATAATAGTAGTACAAATCTTCGTCTTCGTCCTCCAGAAATAAGGTCTTCAAATCCTGAAATGCTCAGGCTGACCCGAGCGAATTGAAAAGACAAAACACTCGAGTCAGAACTAAAAGATCATATGTAAGTCAAATCAACGGTAAATAAATAAATATGAGGGTAAACGGCGTTGGAGATGTTTACGGGGTTTGACATCTCCTATTCAGTGTCTAACGTGAGTGCAGTAACTTAAGAGATGTTCGGGATTCACATCTCCTAAGGATCCGTTAAACTATCTACTATATAGTACAATACGCTATTATAATACGTCTATAGTAAAGTAAAAGTATTAAAATAGCGTTAAGGCATTACCCATATCCCCATTAACACATTTTTATAATGCCAATAGTCTATACAGTACCATAACTCCCTGTAAACTGGAGCCGCCAGAGGATACCACATAGGTACGACATAAAACAAACTCGTAGAAGGCGCGCTAGGGTAGGTGACACGGCACAACTAGGCAATGCCAGGGTAGATATACCAATTACACTTCCAGACTGTTGGTAATGCATAGCCGCAACTACCGCCCAACTCGAAACACACTCCCGAGTAAAATCGAAGGGTGGCCACCGAATAAATCCCAAAGTCAGAATATAGATTGGTGGAGTGTGTCCGCTCAAAGGAGCTACCTCATTGGCCCATCAATTGCTCCTATTTTAGCCACCTTATGCCAACTCACGGGAGTCGGGTCCACGTATATACCTCATATAGGATCGTCGCCACCATCCTACTTCATTCTGGAATCTCCACCGCGTACACGGTTGTCAAAGTGGTTTTCGGTATTGGCAGAGAGTATGACAATATCTTATCCCGGTCTCTTTAACAACCAATCGCTTATTACACACCGGATGGTTCTTTTACATTTCAAAAATCATTTCATAATTGATATCAAAATATCATATTCAATTCAAATCATATCATTTTCGAAATCATTACTTACTTTCGAAATCATATTCACCTTTTGAAATCATATCACATTTGAAATCATAGTTCGAAATTATATTTCCTTTCAAAAGTCATATTTCAAAAATAGGCTAAACTCTCATTTCAAAATATCATATTAAACCAAATATTTTATTAAATTCCCAACTTTGGTTATAACATCATTAACCATATTCACTTAAAAATCGAGAATTTGAATATAAACCCATCCATTTTACTTGGTTTGGAATTTAGAAGAAAATAGTTTTAAATAGTTATACATAGTTATAAATAGTTAATATAGATTTAAAATAGATTAAATATAATTAAAATAGATTAAATAGCTTTAAAATAGATTAATTGGATTTAAAATAAGTTAAAACAGGTTAATTAGTTCAAATAAATTAAATGGTTTAAAATAGGTTAAAATGATTTAATATAATTAATATAGGTTAAAATAGTTTAATACTTTGAAAATCTTAATAATTAGAAATTTTGAGATAATATATTTTAAAACAGTTTATATTAAAACATGAATTTGGAATTAATAACAAATTAAACTATTCATTTCATTCCAACACATTTTTACCATTACAAGTCCCAAAACCCAATTTCAAATTTTCTGATTTAGAATTCTAAATAAATATTAAATTCAGTATCGCTTAAATCCATGTTAAAACATCGATTTAATTACTATAATTTCAATATATTTCAAAGTTATACTTCAACGATTTTCAATAACTCAATTTCGATAAACTTCACTTATATTTCAAATTCACTATAAAATTTCAATTTTATTCCTTCAACGAATCTTTCAAAACATTTCAATTTTAGTATAAAACTCGAAATTCGATAAGAATTCAATTTATATAAATCAAAATTTTTATTTCAAAAATATCATTTAACTCAAAGCAAAATTTAAGGATCCAAAATCATTTAAATTTAACCAATCTGGTGTGTCCGTATATAATTCTCTACCCTAGAGTCAAATGATACGGATATTTATCATTTCAATCCGCGATTTTAAAAATTTTATATTTACGGATATATATCATTTCAATCCACAATCCCGAAAATATCAAATCCATAAAATCGCTCGAGTCTATCATTTCAACCCATAACGATTTTTCCTTAATCTATTGATCATTCGGGTATGTATCATTTCAACCCATAGTGAACTTGTAGTATATAACGATATAAAATAAAACATCCATTCATCCAATATCAACAAATCAAACATTCATCACAATCATCATCCAAATCAATCAATAAACATTAATATAGAACTGATAATCAATAACGGGTATTCAACTGGCAATTTATATTCAATAATAAATTAAATAACAATTTAATTCAAATAAATTCAAATTAACTGAGATGATGATTTAAATATACCAAACATCATAAATAAATTTCTAATCACATCATAAATTTAATTTAACAAACATAAGAAATTTTAGAAGTTGTGAGTGGTTTAAAACACTCACCTTTGAATTTAAATTGAACTTAAACCCAATTTAAACCCAAAATTTGAACGGTCTTAGAATTCGTCCAAACAGGCGTCAAAGTCTTCGAAATTTCGATACGATCCCAGCGGATAAACCGCGTGTGTATTGGACCTCGTATGTGGAAGTTATGTAATTTAGAACGTTTGAATTTCAAATTCAAATTAACAAAAAAATAGCAAATATCATTCGCCACATCACCAGAGCGTAAGCACGGTCGCACGAAACCCTAGTTGATAATCGCGACTTCCTCACTATCAGCCGCCATCGCGCGACGCTGCCGCGCCGCCTCAACCTCGCCCCAAACCATCACCGATGCCTCATCCTCCGTCCCTGAGATTGCCGACCCCTTGCGACGCACGATCGAGCAGAAATCCCTTCCTCAGCCGCCGCTTATTAAAACAAACCCTAATGAATTATCGCGAGCGATCTAGCCATCGATTCGATGAACGGCTGGCTCCGATCAGTCGAAGTTGATCGACGATCAACGAACGATCGAGGATGTTTCAACCAGTTCTGACCACACAAAGACCCAGATTGAAAAACAAATCATAGTTCTGAGATGCGCTCGTCGTGAGCTTCGAAACGGTATATAATTTGATAGGGTTTGGAGAAGTTAAATTTTGAAATTGAATTTCGAATTGGGATTGAATTGGGAAATTTAGGGTTTTCAGCCATTGAGAAAGAGGAGCAACAGAAATTTATGTACGTACAAAAATGAGAAATAGAAAGGTTGCTAGGGTTTATAACTGGATATATATAGGCAGATCAGATATAGGAACCAATGAATCGAATCGGTTAGAAAGTTGAACGATAAACGATCTTAAAAGCCCGTTCTGACTCCGTAACGAAAATGGGTCATCCCATATATCAAAATAAATGTTATCGATATTTTTAAATTCAATGGAACAGTTTTCAGGTCCTAATTGCATCGTATAAAGAAGTTATGGTAAAATCAGCTTATTTCAAACTGATTTCAATTAAATTGATTTTCAAGGCGTTTCGAGCCCGTACGATCAAACGACAAGTCCGATCGTTACGAAACTTGAAATCCTACAATAATTCACCATTATGGATCCGATGAAACTGGTTTCGTCGAAATTCAAGTCGGTGGCCAAAATGGCTATTTTCACGTTAATTAAATAAATTAATATTAAATTAATTAAATTACATTTTCAGTTTAAATTTAAAAATTTACAACTTTTATCATTTTTGATTTCTTAATCACTTACAATAATTTAAACAAATTTAGATGTAAATTTAAAGTTGGTCAATCCATCAATTTCAGTGTTTATAAATTAAATTTTCAATAATTCCATTTAATTGACCTTTCATCCTATTATTCAATCCATTATTATCAAATGAATGAAATTAACACTGGTTCATGATCTATTACATTAATATTCTCAAATTTGATCTTAATCTTTATTAACGTAATATTTAAATATTTAATTCCATTTAATTGCAATTAATCCAATTATTATAATTTAAATTCCAATAAATTGATAAATCTTTATTTCCATTCTTTTATTCAACCAATCGTTATATTATGAATAAAATTAACATTATTTCCAAATATTAACTTAATTTACATTAACATAATATTTGATTACATTTATTGAAATTTATTTCCAATTTAAATTAACAGGCTAAATAAATAGGTAATATACAATAATTGTTACCATTAACTTTTAATTACACCTATAAGTTTATTACTTTCGAACAAAGGTTATAAATACTTACATAACACCAATTTTATTCAATTACCATTTAATATGTATTATTTCCTTAATTAATTCCATATTTATATTTATTTTATATATTCAATTTATAACCAAGTATAACCTTTACATTATTTCGTTCATTGGAATTTCGTTCAAGTTGTTAATAATTAACTTGAATTAACATTGTTTCATTTTAATTTAGTTATTATTTCATTATTAAATTATAGATTTTTATTTCTTCAAATATTAAATAAAAAAATTTAATTAAATTAAGAAATTAAATTATCGAAAATTTGCGGGTTGTTACACTCTCCCCCACTCAAAACTTTTCGTCCCCGAAAAGGAAAAAGAAGGGAAAAGAAGGAATTTAGAAATCAATATATCTTATTCAAAATATTAAATTTATAAACAAATAAATTTACAAAAATTAACTAATTTAAATAAAATGTATCAATTTATAACAATTAAATCCTTTTTACTCAAATTAATAAAGTTTGGAAAACATTTCATAAAATTTTCTAAGTCCAAAATTTTCAAAAAATTTCGGCAGAGTCTCCTTTGTACGGAGAGGCTCGGGAGAAAATAATAATATCAATAATAATATATATCATGAAATTTCAAAATAATATATTCCAACAACGGGAAAATAATATAATATCGCTATAAAACCGTAATCCGAGAATGTACCTATTTGTCGGGCAAACAACGCTTAATTACGAAACTAAAAGCAGCGGCAATTGCTTCCATAACCTATATTTCACTTATATAATCCAAAAGAGTTAATAATTATATAAAATGAAATATTTAAAGTTGTTTCAACCACTAACAAACAAATCAATATAAAACAACAATCACTGGCAACCACAGACAATCATCATATGAAATCAATAGAATCAACTATCCATCCATAGCAAACAAACAAATGGTTTGTTCGGGTTCAGAAATTTTTAACCGCCTAGAATGACAAATAAACTACTGAGTGCACCATTTACTCAACAGTCTTAGATGAACTCAATAGATTATTCATACATACAATCAATTAGAAGTATTTCCCAAACAATCCATAAACCAAACAAACAACAGATTTACAATGTACTTGAGTTATTATTATTAAATTTCCTCACAACATTTACAGTTTTTTTTCTTTCCTATTCTTTCATTCATACAAGGATTATTTCTTTAATTTACATTTATCTCTTACAAAATTTTATTCCCATTCATTCATTCAGTGTTTATTTCATTTATTTTCCTTTATTACTTACAAAAATTCATTTTCATTTATTCATATCATGTCAATTTCTTTTATTGCATTACATTCATTTTATTATTTACTTTTAATTATAAATAGTTTCAATATGAACTTAAGTTCAAAATCCTTTACTTACAGTACTCATTTTCTATTTAATTTAATTAGTAGTATTACAATTTTAACTCAAGTTTATAACTATTTTCATATCAAATTTCTTATTTATAAAAGTAAATTTCATTGAACACTTCCATTACATAAGTTTTACTTGTAAAAATTTCCATTACATATTCTTTTAACATTTCAACTTTTTATAATTGGTAAGTTATATATATATATATATATATCTGTGTGTGTGTGTGTCTTTAAGAATGCAATTGAAAGTTACACAAGTTTGACTTACTTATTCTAATTAACTTAAAATTCAATAGTTATCATTCCTTATTTTCATATTCTTTTCGTTTACAAGTTACAAATTTCAAATTCCTTGTATATTTCAGTTATAACTTAGCATATCATTTATTATTTTCATTTAGAAGTTTCAATTATTAAATAGTTAAAAAATTTATTCCATTTCAATAATTGAAATCTCTAATTCATGGAAATTTAAGAACTAAATGCCGGGTTCCATTTCAAATCAGTTAAAATAATATATATACAGATATATATACTCATAACTATTATATCCAATCATAAACTTTAAAAAAATTATTTGTTTATCAAAATAGATCTGTAGTAAAACTACTACAATGGCTTTCCCACTTTGAAACTCGAAAATGAACGTCGATGATGCGTGCACTCATCACCAAAATTATTTTCCAACGACAGAGAGGAGAGTATAGAACTTATTTCTTTCCAAAATTTCATTAAAACAATTCTTTCAAATTATATTGAAATATTTATATCAGAAAATACTTCCAATAATATTATTATTATATCCCAAAATCATTCGAAAGAAATTTTCAAAAACCCCGGAACTTAAGTTCTAAATTTCCAAATTTCATTTATTTTATTTTCAAATCCTATTTCCAACCTATATTTATAAATTTCACTATCTAACAACCAATATATTACAACCAAATATATAATTTATAAATCATTATTTTATATATAAAAATATACAATAGGCAAAATATTTCATTTACCTATATTTCAAAACAATTATTGTGTCGGTCTGTCCTATTAAGTGTTTAGAAATCCTTATCGATGTCATAGCGTCCTATGCACCAACCAGAATTTATAAATACAAAACGGAACAAATTAACACAATATAAAACCTTTTTATAACACTAACAAATACGCTATCTCATATATACACACTCAGCGACTCATTCTAGGGTATTACTACCTTATTTTATATGAGTCAGACACCACAAAGCTAAGGTTATCGCTAAACCAAAGCTATGATACCAACTATAACATCCCGCCTTTTTGGATGCTTTAAACAAACACACATGCCGACTCAAACCATACAGAAGGGCGGATTGTTATTGGGGTGAATAAGAAAAAGCAGAGAAAGAAAAAAAAGCAAAATAGAATCTCGCAGCGGAATGACAAAATATAATAATCAAATAACAGTTCATGAAGCTGTATACAAAACATTTGATTATACTTATACAATACAAAATCATAGTTACATACAACAGAGATAAACAATAATTCAGCGGAACAGTATGAATGCAGTGGAATAAATATAGTAAATAATAGTAGTACAAATCTTCGTCTTCGTCCTCCAGAAATAAGGTCTTAAAATCCTGAAATGCTTAGGCTGACCCGAGCGAATTGAAAAGACAAAACACTCTAGTCAGAACTAAAAGATCTTATGTAAGTCAAATCAATGGTAAATAAATAAATATGAGTGTAAACGGCGTCGGAGATGTTTAAGGGGTTTGACATCTCCTATCCAGTGTCTAATGTGAGTGCAGTAACTTAAGAGATGTTCGGGATTCACACCTCCTAAGGATCCGTTAAACTATCTACTATGTAGTACAATACGCTATTATAATATGTCTACAGTAAAGTAAAAGTATTAAAATAGCGTTAAGGCGTTACCCATATCCCTCTTTACACATTTTTATAATGCCAATAGTCTATACATTACCGTAACTCCTAGTAAATTGGAGCCGCCAGAGGATACCACATAGGTACGACATAAAACAAACTCGTAGAAGGCGCGCTAAGGTAGGTGACACGGCACAACTAGGCAATGCCAGGGTAGATATACCAATTACACTTCCGGACTGTTGGTAACGCATAGCCGCAACTACCACCAACTCGAAACACACACCTGAGTAAAATCGAAGGGTGACCACCGAATAAATCACAAAGTCAGAATATAGATCGATGGAGTGTGTCCGCTCAGAGGAGCTACCTCATTGGCCCGTCAATTGCTCCTGTTTTAGCCACTTTATGCCAACTCACGGGAGTCGGGTCCACGTATATACCTCATATAGGATCGTCGCCACCATCCTACTTCATTTTGGAATCTCCACCACATACACGATTGCCAAAGTGGTTTTCGGTATTGGTAGAGAGTATGACAATATCCGATCATGGTCTCTTTAACAACCAATCGCTTATTACACACCGGATGGTTCTTTTACATTTCCAAAATCATTTCATAATTGATATCTAAATATCATTCAATTCAAATCATATCATTTTTGAAATCATTACTTACTTTCGAAATCATATTCACCTTTTGAAATCATATCACATTTGAAATCATAGTTCGAAATTATATTTCCTTTCAAAAGTCATATTTCAAAAATAGGCTAAACTCTCATTTCAAAATATCATATTAAACCAAATATGTTATTGACTTCCCAAGTTAGGTTATAACATCATTAACCATATTTATTTAAAAATCGAGAATTTGAATATAAACCCATCCATTTTACTTGGTTTGGGATTTAGAAGAAAATAGTTTTAAATAGTTATACATAGTTATAAATAGTTAATATAGATTAAAAATAGATTAAATATAATTAAAATAGATTAAATAGCTTTAAAATAGATTAATTGGATTTAAAATAAGTTAAAACAGGTTAATTAGTTTAAATAAATTAAATGGTTTAAAATAGGTTAAAATGATTTAATATAATTAATATAGGTTAAAATAGTTTAATACTTTGAAAATCTTAATAATTAGAAATTTTAAGATAATATATTTTAAAATAGTTTATATTAAAACATGAATTTGGAATTAATACCAAATTAAACTATTCATTTCATTCCAACACATTTTGACCATTACAATGTCCCAAAACCCAACTTCAAATTTTCCGATTCAGAATTCTAAATAAATATTAAATTCAATATCGCTTAAATTCATGTTAAAACATCGATTTAATTACTCCAATTTCAATATATTTCAAAGTTATACTTCAACGATTTTTAATAACTCAATTTCGATAAACTTCACTTATATTTCAAATTCACTATAAAATTTCAATTTTATTCCTTCAACGAATCTTTCAAAACATTTCAATTTTAGTATAAAACTCGAAATTCGATAAGAATTCAATTTATATAAATCAAATTTTTTATTTCAAAAATATCATTTAACTCAAAGCAAAATTTAAGGATCCAAAATCATTTAAATTTAACCAATCCGGTGTCCGTATATAATTCTCTACCCTAAGATCAAGTGATACAGATATTTATCATTTCAATCCGCTATTTTAAAATTTTTATATTTACGGATATATATCATTTCAATCCGCAATCCCGAAAATATCAAATCCATAAAATCGCTCGAGTCTATCATTTCAACCCATAACGATTTTTCCTTAATCTATTGATCATTCGGGCATGTATCATTTCAACCCATAGTGAACATGCAGTATATAACGATATAAAATAAAACATCCATTCATCCAATATCAACAAATCAAACATTCATCACAATCATCATCCAAATCAATCAATAAACATCAATATAGAACTGATAATCAATAATGGGTATTCAACTGGCAATTTATACTCAATAATAAATTAAATAACAATTAAATTCAAATAAATTCAAATTAACTGAGATGATGATTTAAAATATACCAAACATCATAAATAAATTTCTAATCACATCATAAATTTAATTTAACAAACATAAGAAATTTTAGAAGTTGTGAGTGGGTTAAAACACTCACCTTTGAATTTAAATTGAACTTAAACCCAATTTAAACCCAAAATTTGAACGGTCTCAAAATTCATCCAAACAAGCGTCAAAGTCTCCAAAATTTCGATACGATCCTAGCGGATCAAACCGCGTGTGAATTGGACCTCGTATGTGGAAGTTATGTAATTTAGAACGTTTGAATTTCAAATTCAAATTAACAAAAATAAAAATAAATAAAAAGCAAATACCGTTCGCCACGTCACCAGAGCGTAAGCACAATCGCACGAAACTCTAGTTGATAATCGTGACTTCCTCACTATCAGCCGCCATCGCACGACGTTGCCGCGTCGCATCGGCCTCGCCCCAAACCATCACCAGCACCGCATCCTCCGTCCCTGAGATCGTCGACCCCCTGCGACGCTCGATCGAGCGAAAATTCCTCCCCCAGCCGCCGCTTATTAAAACAAACCCTAATGAATTATCGTGAGCGATCTAGCCATCGATTCGATGAACGGCTGGCTCCGATGGACTACGCGTGACCCTCTCCACACGCTGGTACCCTCAATCCGACGATCAATCGAAGTTGATCGACGATCAACGAACGGCCGAGGATGTTTCAACCAGTTCCGACCACACAAAGACCCAAATTGAAAAACGAATCATAGTTTTGAGATGCGCTCGTCGAGAGCTTCGAAAGGTATATAATTCGATAGGGTTTGGAGAAGTTAAATTTTAAAATTGAATTTCGAATTGGGATTGAATTGGGAAATTTAGGGTTTTCAGCCATTGAGAAAGAGGAGCAATAGAAATTTATGTACGTATAGAAATGAGAAATAGAAAGGTTGCTAGGGTTTATAACTGGATATATATAGGCAGATCAGATATAGGAACCAATGAATCGAATCGGTTAGAAAGTTGAACGATAAACGATTCGAAAAGCCCATTCTGACTCCGGAACGAAAATGGGTCATACCATATATCAAAATAGATGTTATCGATATTTTTAAATTCAATGGAACAGGTTTCAGGTCCTAATTGCATCGTATGAAGAAGTTATGGAAAAATCAGCTTATTTCAAATTGATTTCAATTGATTTCAATTAAATTGATTTTCAAGGCGTTTCGAGCCCATACGATCAAACGACAAGTCCGATCGTTACGAAACTTGAAATCCTACAATAATTCACCGTTACAGATCCGATGAAATAGGTTTCGTCGAAATCCGAGTCGGTGGCCAAAATGGCTATTTTCTCGTTAATTAAATAAATTAATATTAAATTAATTAAATCACATTTTCAGTTTAAATTTAAAAATTTACAACTTCTATCATTTTTTATTTCTTAATCACTTACAATAATTTAAACAAATTTAGATGTAAATTTAAAGTTGATCAATCCATCAATTTCAGTGTTTAATTTCAATTTCATTAAATTCAGAAATTATAAATTAAATTTTCAATAATTCCATTTAATTGACCTTTCATCCTATTATTCAATCCATTATTTTCAAATGAATGAAATTAACATTGGTTCATGATCTATTACATTAATATTCTCAAATTTCATCTTAATCTTTATTAACGTAATATTTAAATATTTAATTCCATTTAATTGCAATTAATCCAATTATTATAATTTAAATTCCAATAAATTGATAAATCTTTATTTCCATTCTTTTATTCAACCAATCGTCATATTATGAATAAAATTAACATTATTTCCAAATATTAACTTAATTTACATTAACACAATATTTGATTACATTTATTGAAATTTATTTCCAATTTAAATTAACAGGCTAAATAAATAGGTAATATACTATAATTGTTACCATTAACTTTTAATTACATCTATAAGTTTACTACTTTCAAACAAAGGTTATAAATACTTACATAACACCAATTTTATCCAATTACATTTTAACATGTATTATTTCCTTAATAAATTCCATATTTATATTTGTTTTTATATATTCAATTTATAACCAAGTATAACCTTTACATTATTTCGTTCATTGGAATTTCGTTCAAGTTGTTAATAATTAACTTGAATTAACATTGTTTCATTTTAATTTAGTTATTATTTCATTATTAAATTACAGATTTTTATTTCTTCAAATATTAAATAACAAAATTTAATTAAATTAACAAATTAAATTATCGAAAATTTTCGGGTTGTTAGAGTTTAGAAAAATAAACAATTCGGGTCAGACAATAAGTCCGGCATGAGTAAACTCCAAAAAAAAATAGAACACACAAAATAACTAGTGAGACCGCAGCGCAAAAATGTAGAATGGGTTTTCCCTCACAAAGACAACATCCAAGCATAAAATAATGGACACAAATAATTAAACATCGCGAAGAGTGCAAGAAGCTTCCCGATGCAATTAAGAAAGAATAAATCCGAAGATTTGAATCAAAAATAAGGAAAAGGAATGTTTTCCAACAATGACTAGGAGGATGCGCCTCCTTATCGAAAGTATGCCTCTAGAAAATATACTTAAGAACTACGATGGCTCTCGAAAACCTTCAAGCCGGACCCCGCCAACCTTACCAAGTATCCGAGTATTTCACATCTCCGTGCGCATACAACCGAAACCAATCTAGAGTAGATGTGACAATATCCTAATAGGAGCAACCCCACATAGCTTGGCCCCCACTCGCCCTTTATTTAGTTATTTCTGATAAAGGATATCAAAGCTCTAAATGAGCAACAAATCGTCTTAGATTAACGAAACAAAAACAAAAGGAAGAAGGGTATCAAAATCGTTAGTCAAGATATCAACTATCGGGGATAACAAAACGATCGTATATGGAAATTAAATCTTATACTCTTTCAATGCTTGGAAAATATCCATATACTTGTCTCATCGGTATAAGTATATTCATAAAACATTTGGGAGGATTTCATATTTCAAAAGCATACTTAAATGGGTCAAAAACAATTGTCTACAAGAAAGGCGAATGTTTTCCATACCATCATAATTATAAAGATCATTTATGGAAATCAAATCTCCTACACTTGTCACGTTTCCGATATTCTCGACTTTCTTTATCCCTCGCCCAGAAACAAAGCTAGGTAAGTCAGGGCACTGGTTGCTCCTAGCCTTGCCTAGACACTTCGGTTCTAGATCTCATAGATAGAGGATCAATCTACTCATCGACTTTTAGTGCCAAGTATAGCACTACTTACTTTCCATAAATAACCCATTTAAATCATTATATAAATTTCAAAGCTCCTATAAAATAATTTAAACCAAGATTTAAAACTTCCATTCAAATCATAACTCAAACCCACCATCTTTAAAGGAGAATACGACCAAGAGGAGTGAAGCTCCCTCTTAATCAAATGAGATAGCTAAAAGGGGTGTTATTTCCTTTTAACCAAAAAGTCACTAAATGTCAATCCTAAGTTAAAAGGTGGTGTAAGTTCCCTTTAACTAAATGTCAAGGTTATTGCTCATAAACTAGTTGAGCACAAATCAAACAACCAAACAAGAATAATAATAAGAATAATAACAGACCCATTATTATTAACAATTTACAACCAATAGTTAACATAATATTTATTGAAATGTAAATGAGTCAAAGGAAAGAGATTAAGATAACACTCACTGTAAAATAATTAAATTATATTCACAGAATAAGTTATACACACTAAACTATGAAAGCAAGGAATATACTCACATCCTATTTGCTTTGATGGAGACTTGGAATACTTCACCTTTGATAATGAATTTTAGTTCTTTTCTTTAGTTTGTGAATGAATTAAAATGAGATATGGACTTGGCTATTTATAGGTGAAGAGAAGGCAACTTTAGTCATTTCCTATAGCCTAACCAGATTTTGGTTCAATAGAAACCAGCCTTATGGCCTGATTTGATTCGGCCACATTTTGGTCCAATAGAAAACATCTTGATGGCCTAATTTGATTCGACCACATTTTGGTCCAATAGAAAACATCTTGATGGCCTAATTTGATTTGACCATATTTTGGTCCAATAGAAAACATCTTGATGGCTTAATTTGATTCGACCACATTTTGGTCCAATAGGAATCCCCCTCATCAACTATGGCATAACATGATTCGACCAGATTTTGGTCCAATGGCAACCATCCGCATGGCAGAACCTGATTCGACCAGATTTTGGTCAAATGGCAACCATCCGCACGACAGAACCTGATTCGACCAGATTTTGGTCCAATGACAACCATCCGCATGGAATATAATAATCATTATACTATTTTGTTTCATTAGGCAAGTAATTATACTGTTTGTTTTATTAGGCAAGTAAGTATACTATTCTGTTTTATTAGGCATGGTTAATAATTCTCTCTTGTTTTATTAGGCAAGTAATTATACTATTCTGTTTTATTAGGTAGGGTTAATAATTCTTTCTTGTTTTATTAGGCAAGTAGGCAAACTTATTCTTAGATAAATTGGTACCCCTAACCGCCTTATAACTCGAACCATCTTTAAACTAACATTTTACATCAGTTTAAAAAAATCCATTCGAGACGTTTTATCCAAATTTTTATTCTAGATATAAAACCCATTATTTACTCATTTAAAAACATATTAACTATTCAAGTTCAAAGTGATTAAATTATGGGTCGTTACACCTAATACCTTATTTTAGGCTTTCATCGTTAAGTTATCATTAACCTATTTAGTGATTGCATTTGAAGGCCCGTCTATCACTAATTTATCTTTCCTCATACAACATCATCTGATAAAATGGCCACTCATTCCACCAATGGGAGCCATCCTGACTAGAGCCACCCAACTCTCCTAAGAGGTTGAATGTAAGCACTCTGAATACATTCTAGTAAGTGTCCTTACTAAGCGTAAATAGCCCCTTTTAGTCCTTGAACCACGATCGTTCACATTCCTGGTTTATTTATTTTAGATATAACACTACCTTGATGTTTTGGAACCCTGCCTTAACTCCTCTTTAGAGTTCAAAAATCTTTTGGGATTGAACCCTATCATAGCACACTGCCATATACTATTGGACTTTAGACTAATAGTCAAGGCACCCTGTCATCCGATAACTCCATGGGTCGGTATACCTTTAGGATCATAGTTCAACCCATTTCATTCATACATTTATAGTATACCCTACACTTCCTTTAGATAAAAAAATTTATTTCTCATTTTAACCGATATCCTATCTTTTGTTAGCTTCCCTAAGCTTTCTTCCATTTTAAAATAAGTTAATACAATTTTAATTTACAAAAATCTTTCCTCTATTTCAACCCTATGAAATAGTTCCACAACACTTGGAAACCATCTTTAAAAGTGCCCTAAGAATTATCTCATTTTACTTAGAAAATATAGCATCCCATGCTTTGGTGAGTTATGATTAGTCGTCACGAACTAGCTATCCCATAGCTTTTGAATGTTAGGTTAATTTATAGTTTATTTGGTTATCCCATAGCCATTGTGGGTTAATAGGTTCCCAAGGTATCACGTATTATCTTTTTAAGTAATGGTCGCGGGTTAACTTCCCTATAGGCATCATGTATTATCTTGTATATAGTCATCGCGTGTCATCAATTTTGAAGCCTTCACATAATGATCTCCAAATAGTGGTCGTGGGCTAACCTTCCTAGAGCCTTCGCGTACTATCTTCTCCATGGCCCTCGTGTGTAATCTCCTTGGTAGCCATTGCATACCAACTCCACATGAAGCCATCGTGTACTAATTCGTTAAGTGTTATCGCATATTAACTTACTCTTATGCCATCGTATATTGAGTTCTAATGGCCTTCGTAATTTAATGCTTACGCCAAGTCTTCGTATAATGACTCCAGAAAGCCATCATGAGTTAATTCCAAAAGGCTATTATGGGTCATAGGTACTAGAGCTCTTGTGGCTTAAATACATATATAGGCCTTTGTTAGTCAAGTAGCGGTTTTATAATTCTGTTGAAAACCAATTCATTGCTTGATTTAGTATTAAGTATTCACTAATCCCATTTGGTGTCGAATTCTCATTGGCTAATATTTATCTTTACAGTTCATTTTTTGGAAATGGGCTAATTTCATCTTCCATTTGTTAATTAATCATCATTAACTAATTACCCTTTTTCCTTGGCGAATTAATTCATATAAAATCAAAATTTGATCAAAAAAACCCAAAAATTCACTAAAAATTAGTTTTATCATATTACACCTTTTCCAAAATTTTCAAACTAAAATAGTTAATTTTATTATTTTTAATAATTGATCTATTTGAAATTAACTATTTTCTCCACTTAGAAAATTCAAAAAATTTTTGTTAAAATTTAAAACTCGTCTTTATTTCATTATTATAAACATCATATTAAATTTTTAAGGCATTTAAATATGAATTGATCATGTTTTACCCTAAAACATGAATAAATTTGCTTCATTTAAATTTCTTAACTCAACCCAATAATGTTTAACATTCCATCATGATAAATATCATCAAAACATTCATATAAAATCAAATCCAAACCCAATAGGTTAGGGTGAGTTTTAGGGAAAGATTTTACTCACCTTTAATTTAAGAAATCTTGTTGTAATCTTCCTTTTCCTTAACCTTGATCTTTAAATTTCGATTTTTCTCTTCTCCTTAATTAGCAATATAGTGGCAGGCCTTAACTTAGGTTAGGGAATTTATTTAGTAAAAATGAAGTGAAGTGAGGTAGAATGAAATGAGGGGTTAGGGCTAAGAAAAGCAGGTTAATGCTTTTGGCTTGAGCTAACATCACATTCTAGCCTAGTCATACTATTACATTCCCTTAACAAAAACCTTCCTATCCAAAATTCAAAATTTTATTTTCATTAACAAGGCCAACCTTAATTTCTTTAATTATCCTTGGTCCATTCAATTAACTTTATAAAGTGTCCCACACTAAATTAATCAAATCTCTCTTAGGCAATTCTTACAATTAAATTATCTTATTCATCTCTTCTATAATAACTTCTTATTATTACTTTAATTTAATTTTTAATATTATGAACCCTTAAAAATATGGGGTGTTATAGTCTTCCCTTCTTATAAAAATTTTGTCACTAAAATTTCATTAAGGAAAACAAAATTTACACTAACACCCTGATAGTGCAAAGTTGTCATCATATAAGTTCACACCTACTCAAAGCATCAACAACCTTGTTCCCTTTTCCTTGCGTATATTCTATCCTAAAATCGTATGCCACCAAAATTCCAGCTATCCCTACTGCCTCATATTCAACTCCTTGTGAGAAAATAGCACGAAGGGATTAATGGTCTATATATAACTCAAATCATTCTCGCAACAAGTAATGTCTCCGGATCTTCAGCGTGAACACCACCAGTGCCAACTCCATGTCATGAGTTAGACATCCAACTTCATGCGGCCATAATTATCTTAATGCATAAGCTACCACTCACCCTCTTTGCATCAGCACCACCTCCAAACCTATTCCGCAAGCATTGGTATATACTATTCGATCCTGGTTCCCTTCGGGCATAATCAACACAGGAGCGTTCGTCGATAACCACTTCAACTCCTAGAATGATTCTTTACACTTATCAGTCCAAACGGACTTCTCATTCTTCCTAGTCAACTTAGTCAAGGGTGTTGTTATATGCGAGAAATCCTTAATGAATCTGTGGTAATAGCCAGCCAATCCTAAGAAACTTCTCATCTCTGTGACCATCTCTGGTCTCTTCCAACCATTAATAGTCTCTACTTTCGGTGGAGCCACTGCTAATCCATTCTATGAAACAACATGCCTAAGAAACTTCACTTCCCGTTTCAAAAATGGCACTTTGAAAATTTCACTGCCAACTTCTGTTGTCTCAGCGTCTCCAACATCAATCTAAGACGGACTTCGTGGTCTCTCTCATCCTTAGAATATACCAAGATATCATCACTGAAGACTAACACAAATCTATCACGCTGATCGCGAAAGATTCGGTTCATAAGATCAATGAAGAACGTAGGGGCATTGGTTAGTCCAAAAGACATCATTAACTATTCATATGAACCGTACCTTGTTTGAAACGCAGTCAATGGAACACTATCTTCTGCTATTCTCAGTTGATGGAAACTCGTTGCCAAGTCCAGCTACAAGAACACCCAAGCTCCGTATAATCGATCAAAAAAGTAGTCTATCCTAAGCAAAGGATAATGATTCTTCACTGTCAACTCATTCAGCTTTTGCTAATCAATGTACATCCCTAAAGATTCATCTAACTTCTTTACAAATACCATAGACGCTCCCCATGGCAAACTACTTGGCCTAATGATACTTTTATCCTCAATTTCCACTAGCTGCTTCTTTAATTCTTCCATCTCCTTAGGCGCCATTTATCTAAACGGTCTATAAACAAGTTGCGCCCGTGGCAACAAATCTATACGAAATTCAATTGCCCTTCTTAATGGTAATCCCTTTATAGGTTCGAAAACATCTGCAAATTCTCGGACTACACGTGTCTACTAATCTCATCTTCTTGATCGTCCATAGCACATAACATCAAGTCTGATTTCTCCTTCGTTACGTCTAATGCTACCATAATTCTTTCTCCTCCTTTGGATTTCATACGAGGATAATCTTATTCGCACAATAAATCCTAGTGTCATGATGCACCAACTAGTCCATACCCAAAATCACCTTGTATCCTATAAATTCAAATACATATAGCTCGTAAACAAACAAGTGTCCGTACAAATCAAACTCAAGATCAATGCACCTTAATTTGAGAGTGGCATACCCACTGATCGGATTAATTACACACAAGGACGTAACCAAATAGGAAGTATCTAATTATAATCTATCAACCAACTTTCTCAAAATGAAAGAGTGAGTAACACCAATATCAAATATAATTCTAACTGATACACTGGAAATCAAAATCGTACCTCCAAGCACCCCTTTTCCTTTCTCCTCAGTTGTTGGTCTAAACGAAGGTCCTTCCAAAGCATAAACCTTTGCATGCTTAGCTTTCGGACAACCCCTCTTCTTATGGTCTGGCCTATTAAAGATAAAGCACTTAGCCCTATCCTTGTTCTCCAGTTTGGTACACTTAGTAGAGTAGTGCCCCTTCCAGTTTGAGTCCTTCTTCCAGAGGTCTTTCCTCCCTTCTGATTCTTTCTGTCCTTCTGGTACAGACTGAATTCTTTCTTCTACCCACTATTGGGTCTAGCATTAGCCATCTTATCTTCCTAAAACAAGCAATCATACCTTCTCTCCATTTTCCACCACCATATCAAATAGAGCCGATAGATGAGCCATCACCTTGTGGTTCAACCCCTTCCCCAGACCTTCAATGAACTTCTCATTCTTTTTCAATGGAGTATTGATATGCTCCCTTTCATACTTCGACAAAGCATTAAAGCGCTGAATGTACTATGCCAAAGCCATCTCCCCCTGCTTCAAGTCAAGAAACTCCCTACACAAAGCACTTTTCTGGGATTCGAGGATAAACTGAGCCTCGAATCGCTCCTTAAACTGTTTCCAGGTTATCTCCTCCTTTGGGACCTCAACAATTACAGCCTCCCACCAGTCTGATACGTCCTCCTGGAGCCGACGAGAAGCCAACCTCCTATTTTGAACATTGTTACATCTCACGTCTCCAAAAATATTCTCACATACCTTCAGCCAATTCAACACCTCCAAAGCAGACTTCTTCTTTGTGAACTCCTTTCCTCCATGGCTCTTGAAGTCTTTATTCATCTTAGAAAAGTCTGCTTCTCTCATGACCTCCTGTCTCGGCTCAATAACTCCCACTAGATATTGCCTCATCGTATTCATCATAAACTGGCATAACAAGACATTCACATCCATTGCTTCTTCTATCAAGGCAGGCATTTCAGTATCGGCTTTAGCACAAACTTTAGGGTTCACCTCCCCTCCTTAGCTGTTAGTTTGGGTACTATCAGTTCCTATAATAGGGTTTTCTCTCATGCTTCCTATGGTCAAACGTCTATTATGTAGATCCATTCTTTCCTTTTTTATGAGCAAGGGTTTGTAAGAAAAAGAAGTAAAGAGAGTGAGATCTCATGGAGCGGCAGATATATTCTCCTATATATCTATATCAAAATATAAGTACATAATATAAAGCATATATCCTTCCCTAAGGTGTTCATTTTCTACTAATAAGTTTCTACTTAGCTTTTTTCTACTTAGGTGTGCCCCTAACTTAAGCTCTGTTACCACATTGTAACATCCCCACTCCGAGACTCGAAACTAGACGCTAATGTTACTACAGCCATTACCAAAGTCATTTTCTAGTGACAAAGTGAGTTCGGCTTGTTTTTCACAACATAAGTAAACATAACATCTAAATATTTTTTCATTACAACAATTTAAATTACATAATCCATTACATCATTTTAACCCAAAGCTTTGCCCACGCAAGGGTAAATATAAATAGAACATAAATAAAGTAGTGTTGTGTTTGACATATGAGGATGCCAACACAACACATAATCAGTTATAAATCTTGGTTTTACATAGCGAAATTTAAAAATATTTTTTATTATAAACAAGCCTCCTACTTAGTCTTCGGAATCTTTATTCATCCTTCAAAAGTTACCTGGTTAATCCATAAACTAGGTCTACTCGAATGAGTACCTGTGAGTTTATAGGAAATAATAAAAACATGGGTCAGACATAAAGTCTTGTATGAGTAAACCTTTACCCTAATCATCTATAGTGAGACCACGCTACTAACGCGGAACGGTTTATTCCCTCACTTTATCACCATCAAGGTACATCATCAATGTAAACAACATTACATAATAGTAACCATGTGCATATATTCAACCAAGAAGTGTACTAACACTTATTATCCAATTATGAACCATGCCATATATCATTTCAGATTAAGTATACTCTATACTTATCATTCCGTTATGAACCATGTTATAATCATTCATTATCCATTCAAATATCACATAATATCTCGTTTTATGCTTTCCTTGTTAAGTTATCATTAACTTATTTAGTGATTACCTCCCTAGGCCTATCTATCACTAATTTGTCTTTCCTCGAACAATGTCACTTGATGAAATGGCCACCCATTCCACTAATGGAATCCACCCTAACTCTTCTAAGAGCTTGAATTTAAGCATCCCGAATACATTCTAGTAAGCGTCCTTACTAAGCGTCAATAGCCCCTCTTAGTCCCTGAACTGCAATTGTTCATGTTTCCCATTTATTTATTTTAGATATAACACCACCTTGATGTGGAACCCAACCATGGCACCCTGTCTTAACTAACCTTTAGAGTTTTTAAATTTTTGGGATTGAACCATATCGTGGCATCTTGCTGTATACTATTGAAATTTAGACTAATAGTTAAGGCATCCTACCATCCAATAACTCTATAAGCCGGTATATCTTTACAATCATAGTTTACCCCGTTTCATTCATTCATTTATAGTGTACCTTACACTTTCTTTATATAATTTTTTTATCTTTCATTTAAATGATACCTTATCATTTGTTAGCTTCTCTAAGCTTATTCCATTTCAAAATAAGTTAACATAATTTTAACATATAAAAATCTTGCCCTTATTTTGATCAAAAAATATTTCCTTTATTTCATCCCTATGAAAAAGTTCAAGAACACTGAAAAACCATCTTCCAAAGTGCCCTAAGCATTTTCTCATTTTACTTAGAAAATATAATGTCCCATTCTTTCGTGAGTTATGATTAGTCATCACGAACTAACAATCCCATAACTTTTGAATGCAAGGTTAATTTATAGTTTATTGTTATGCCATAGCCATCGTGGGTCAATAGCTTCCCAAGCTATCATGTATACCTTTTTAAGTAATGATCATAGGTTAATTTCCTTATAACCATCGTGTAATATCTTTTATATAGTCATCGCATGTCATCCCTTCTGAAATTACATAATGATCTCCAAATAGTGGTCATGGGCTAACCTTTTTAGAGCCTTCACATACTACCTTCTCCATAGCCTCGCATGTAATCTCCTTGGTAGTCATCGCATACCAACTCCTTTGAAGCCATAGTGTACTAATTCTTTAAGTGTCATCGCATGTTAACTTACTCTTATGTCATCGCATATTGAGTTCGAATGAACTTCGTGATTTATTGTTTACACTAAGTCTTCGCACGATGACTCCAGAAAGCCATCATGAGTTAATTCCAAAAGGCTATCATCGGACATAAGTACTAGAGCTCTTGTGACTTATGATATACATATATATAGGCCTTCATGAGTTAAGTGGCAGTTTTGTAATTCTATTGAAAACTGATTCATTGCTTGATTTAGTATTAACTTTTCACCAAATCCCATTTGATGTCGAATTTTCATTGGCTAATATTTATCTTTACAGTTCACTTTTAAGAAATAGGCTAATATTGTCTTCCATTTGTTAATTAATCATCATTAATTAATTACCATTTTCCTTGGCTAATTAATTAATATAAAATAAAAATTGATGGGAAAATTTTCAAATATTCAACAAAAATCAATCTGATCACATTTTACCTTTTACTAAATTTTCAAGTCAAAATAATTAATTTTTTTTAATAATTAAATAACTATTTTCTCCACTTATAAAATTCACATAAATTCTAATTAAATTCCAAAAATTCTAAAATTTAAAACCCATCTTTATTTCATTATTATAAACACATATTAAATTTTTATGGCATTTAAATATGAGCTAATCATGTTTTATCCTAAAATATGAACAAAATTACTTTATTTAAATTTCTTAGCTCGACCTAATAATGTTTAATTATTCCATCATGTAAAACACCATTAAAAAATTCATATAAAGTCAAATCCAAACCCAATAGGTTAAGATAGGTAATTTTAGGGAAAGATTTTACTCACCTTTGGTTCAATAAACCTTGTTTTAATCTTCTTTTTCCTTAAACTTGAAAATAGAACTTTCAAATTTTGATTTTTCTCTTCTCCTTAGCAAAATAGTGGCCGGCCTTGACTTGGGTTAGGAAATTTGTTTAGTAAAAAAGTGAGGTAGAATGAAATGAGGGGTTAGAGCTAAGGAACGTGAGCTAGTGCTTTTGGCTTGGGCTAATATCTCATTCTAGCCTAATCCCACTACTACATTTCCCTTAACACAAACCTTCCCATCCAAAAGTCAAAATTTTATGTTCAGTAATAAAGCCAATCAAAATTGCTCTAGTTATCCTTTTTCCTTTCAATTAACTTTATAAATTGTCCTGCACTAAATTAATCAAATCTCCCTTAGGAACTTCTTGCAATTAAATTATCTTATTCATCTCTTATATAGTATCTTCTTATTATTTTTTAATTTAATTTCACATACTATGGACCCTCCAAAATATGGAATGTTAGACTAAACACCTATTCATGACATTATTTAGAAGTGAAGGAATTAGGCTTGTGAGGCAAACTTTATGTCAAAATTTGATAGTTGGGAATGATGATTCAAGGCCTACATGGCAACTTAAATGAAATGACTATAAATCTGATCACGGTTTGATATTAAGTGTAAAGCATGCTTATTATTGAAATGATGTTTTATGATATGATTAATGTTATGATGTTCAATCTATTTGATATGATTATTTTGATGATGTTGGATTAGTGAGGGGAAAACCCATTGCGCTAGGTGGCGTGGTCCCACTATGTTTTATGTGTAGAATATAGTATTACTCATACCAGGTTATATATTTGACTCATGTTTTTATTATGTTTTTCTCACAAACTAACGGGTATCATTTGAGTAGGTTGAGTTTATAAATTAGTAAGGTTTGCTTTAGGACGAACAAAGACTCCGAAGATGAAGCATATGGCTCAATATAAATAAAGTTTGTTTTTGATTCCGCTATGTAAAAACGATTATATAATTGGTAAGTGGTCGTGTCAGCATCTTCATATGTCAGGCACGATAATATTATTTATGTTTTATTATATTTTACCTCTATGTGGGCACGTTTTAAGATATGTAAATGTAATGACAATTTATGTAATGGAAATCTATTTTACTCGCTCTATTTACGTGATGTTTTTGAAAAAATATTTCTATTTTGTCTCTTGAAAATAATTCTAGTGATGACTGTAGCACCATCGACATTCATTTTCAAGCGGTAAAATGGTGGATGTTACAACTTGGTATCAGAGCTTAGATTATGGGACACTTTAAGTAAAACAGAGCTAAGTAAAAATCTTGGTAGAAACTAGATAGTAGAAAATGGTTAACTTGGGGAAGGGTATACATTGTACATAAGGTACTTGTTTTATAATATAGATATATAAGTGGATATATCCATCCCTCTATTATTGCTTTTTCCCTCTTTGCTTCCATTTCTTTCAAACACTTTCTTACATAGAAAGAAAGAATGGAAACTTGAAGTGAAAGTTTGATGATCAGAGATGCTGGGCCAAATGCTAGTAGAGAAACTGCAAGTACAAGACTAATGACCAAGGCGAGAAGGAAGCCTCGGATGTTAACTTGGAAACCGAGGCTTAAATTCCAGCCTCGGAATTTGGCGCAATAGATATGAATGCCCTATTTCAGTAGTTTATGGTGATCCTAATGTAGCAACAAGTGCCACCACAATTCCCCAAACGTACCAGGAAGCCTAATGCAGGTTGTTAGAGGGAATTTCACTAAGATGAAAATGATTTTTCGACTTAGGGAGGCGAGATGTTTGATGGGAAAAAACCACCTTGGGAAGCAAGTGGTTGGTTGAGGATGTGTGACCATATTTGTGGTTGAAACTTACCAATGCTCGAAAGGTGAAGTTGGTGTCTAGACGGTTCAAAGGCTTGGTTAGTATTTGGTGGCAAACAGTGAGGGCTAAAGTTCTGGAGGAAGAAATCTCTTAGGAGAGGTTAAAGAAGATGTTTGAGCAATGATTTATTCCTAGACCAAAGACGTCGATGTTGTTTCAAGCACTTGTAGAGCTAGAACATTGAAGTGACAACACTTCATATAAGTATGGAAGGGATCTGATCAGGGCACCGAGGAAGAAGGTGGGGAAGTTTATTATGAGGTTAAGGCAGGGCTATTGAGAGGAAGACGACTCACTTAGCACTTCCATTTAATGAAGTATGTTTATAGATAAGACTTATATCACAAATTTATATCTTTGTTTACCATTAGATCTACATATGTGTATTAATAAAAAATAAAAAATTATATATGGATACTTTTACTTCCAGCCAATTTAAATGAAAAAAATTCATAAATAAAATTTAAGCATTTTTTTAAATTAAAGTTCGAATTTTAAATTATCGTTAAATACATAATATATAATATATATATTTATTTAATAAATTTTGTATATACATATTTCGCAAGTATATGTATATTAAAATAAATTTAAGTTTGATATTTTATGTATATATAATAAAACCAAATTATATTAATATTAGTATATTTATTAATTACACACACACACACATATATATATATATATATATTAAAGGTTTTAAATTTTAAAGTGTTATTATCTAGAAATATAAATAAATAGATAAATAAATTTATAAAATAAACTCTATTCGAAAATTATAATTACATTTTGTAAATCCATACGAAAATTTAAAAATAAAATTTTTAATCCGTAAGGATTAAATTTAAAAAATTGATTTTGTCAAAATCATTTTGACTAAATATATATATATATTATTTAATGTTTAATATATAATATTATTTATGTATATCTATAAATTTAAATTTAAATTAGAAATATATATATATAGTTTTATTTTCGAATAAAAACAATTAGTTTTAATACATGTATGTGTGTGTGTATGTATGTATATTAAATATAAAATATTAAACTTGAAAATTTTATATAATATATTATTTTCGATCAAGATCTAATTCAAATTGATTTTTTCTTAAGCTATTTTAGATATTGAATTTTGAATTGGTTTATATTTTGAATTTAAATTTATTATTTTGTATATAAATATATATTTACTTGTTATATATATCCACATATATATAAGTATATTTTATGTTATATCTATATTAAAATAATATTAGACAGCAAACACATATATAAAACACATAATTTGTCCGTTGCGGTGTAAATCTCAACACTTATACATGGGCATATTAAACCATATACACATTATATGTTGTACCAACACATATACGTATGTGTATCTGATACACATGTACACATTATATATCACATATATAAACAAATCAAACCTTTATATTGATTAATTAGATAAAATAAATATTTTATTTAAAATTTATTTAGATTGGATCTAGATCAATTTAGACTTCATAGGTCCAACATGATCTAAAATGTTAAAAAATTAAAATTCATCCATTTAACCCGTACGTGCTAGCTAAGTTCCAAGAATAAGTTTAAGTAATAAATAATATTTTAGTTTGTAAAAATAATATGTTTTTGTGAAAATTTTAATTTTTAATTACTCATATTTATAGTTTGCTGATTAATGGGTAAAAATATACCATATTTTAATTAGAAATATTTTCCTTTTGTATTTTGATGTCTCTTTGGTACAATCGTTAATTATTATTTGAGAAGTTTTATTATAAATTAAAATTACTAAGCTATGAAGTAGTGGGGTAAAAGTCTAATTTTTTTTACAGAACTGAAACGTTAATATGATTTGTAATGTTTCATGACTTATTTTCACTTAACATTTGTTTTGTTCATCAAAAAATATTTTGTTTTTAAAATATTATATACTTTCTTTATATGTGTTTTTATATTTGCTACAAGAACTTTAAATCCACAAAAATATATTGGTTCGTTGCTATTACACTTTCATTCTTAGTATGTTCGTTATACACTTAAGTAATATTTGGTATTCAATCTTATATCATTTATCATTTGATTAAACATACTAAAAACTGAATGTTAAATTTAAAATCTCTCTATATATAAATATTTATCGACTGATTCTGAAAAATGCTGAGTTAAAAAATTATATTATTTCACTTAACAAATATTAACTCCTAAAAATTATAATTCAGTATATAACTCACTTTTATCAACAAAATGATAAAATTTCAATTTTTATTTAAATCTATAAATCATATAACAGAAAATTTATAATTACAAAAGTAACAAGTTCAATTTATAACTCATACATCTCAATAAATTTACTATAGATACCATAATAAATTGTATTCTTCACACACACACACAGTTTTCTATAACATTCGGTGTGGTCTACCTAGTAAAGTCGAAATATTAATAATCTTTTATAACTTCTACATATTCACAATGTTTTCTTAATTCTTCCTGTTATTTTATATTCAACTACTTACGGTTTATAATTTCTACAATTATTTATGACATTCTTCTTATTTCTCCCATATAGTCCTATTGTCTATATTTAGATGCATAGATCTAAATTAATTAAGTAATGTTGTATTTAAACTATTTATAAGAATTCAGTTAACTAGTATTATTAATTCGTTTCATAAGTTCAACAAAGGATATGCATTAAATAGTAGTTAATTCGGATGAATTTTCTATTTTTTGGTTGACTCTACAAATTTAGAGATTCTCTTTTGTGTTATTTTACAACTAAATAAATTATGTATAAATTTTCAGATCTACGCATTTATTGCATTAATTTTAGGGTATGTTCATTTATTTTGTTCTTCTGTCGGGTAGAAATCAAAACAGGATTTTACTTTTATAGATCTCAAATGCATGAATCTCACTATTTCTAGTTCATTTTGCCTTAAACTTCAATTTCAGATCTTCCCTATCATCGTGCCTAAGCACCTTTGCCTAATCCCGATAAATCGCTGATTTTGATTACGTTCACACCCTAATTCCAATATGCATGTATCTTCAATTTTTAATTCGTTTCACCTCAAATTTTATTTTTCCATGAATTGAAAGTAGTGAACTATGATTAAATTTACCTTTTTTGGTTTGGGATGGTAAATCTCTAACTTTGATTAGTGTAAATATACTTATTAAATAATAGTGAAATATAAGAAAATGATCTCATCTTCTTAATTTGCTTTTTTTTTCTTTTTCATTTTTCCTTTTTCTCTTTCGACTCCTTTGTGTGACTCGCAATTGTAGTAACTAGAAACAACAAATATTCTTCTTAGTTGTCTTTTATTACTTTAACATATAAATTAACCACTAATGAAATATTACAGTTAAAATTCCCATCTAAATTTAATTCGTAATTTCACATTCAAATTGAATCGATCACTAATTATGCATATACATGCACACACACGTGTGTGTACACACATACATATAAATTCACGAATATTTTAAAATTATTTTATATGTGTATGTATGTATATGTTTTTATGTATGCATGTACACACATACATATAATTTTACGAATATTTCAATATTATTTTCAAATAGACATATATTGCTTTAATATTTAAGTATGAAATAATATTGTTTACAGGTATTATACACACACACATATTATATTTAATATATAATTAGAAAAATCTCAAGCATGTTATTCTAGAATATTTACCATCAGAAATATTATTTTAAAACATAAAATTCCAAAAAACACAACAATATAATGTTTATAAATTTATATTTATTTACTATTTCTATATTTATATAATTTTAGTTAATATGTATAATTAATGAAATATTACAGTTAAAATGCAATTTCTTGAAATATGAATAAATAAAAAAATACTATTTCGAATTTATTTTTAGTATAATTCTCAGTTTAAGTATCAAACACAGTATAACGAAATCAAAAACTAGAATGTTCGATTTGCTAAAAGCTAGCGCAAATATGAAAACAATTTATACAGAACTTTACCACTGCTGTTTCCGGACTCCATTTACTATCTGATTTCAACAAAGTTCTCAACAGAAAGCAAGGAATCCAAATTGATAGAGAGAACCTATGTTATAATTCGAGGATAGTCAAGAGTTCAAGACATACCAACGTACAAAAACTTATGATAACCATTGCTTGATTATATAACCATAGTTTCATTCCAACACAACGGAACCATAAACAACAAAATATCCGCAACTTACGTTTGCAAATGACAATTGATGCTATTGTCATGATGTTCACAATCACATGATATTACATATTTAATCATGAATGGATACAAGTCCAATATAATAATGACATCCACATCTGCCTTTTATATCAAGGCATATCTTTACAAAATTTGTGCAAGTACAACGGCAGACGCAACCATTACCATCATTCACTAACAGAAGAATTTGCATCCCTTCTCAAATATTGGATTTTCAATTATTTCTTTGGCTGAAGGACGTTTAGCTGGATCAGGGTCCATCATTGCCTACATAGATATAATATCAATTCAGTGTTATTATTTAATGCAAATTGCTATGTTAATTGGTAATTGTATTTGTTACTGTAAAATTAATGTATCAATAATTAATACTAAGACCATTAGTATTAATAAAAGAGGCTTTGCACGAAAAGTCCATATTTTTTATGGTGTTACAAGAAAAGTCCCCGTAGAAATAAGTATGTAAATTAAGTTCCTATTTTTTTCTAAATAAGAAAACGCAAATTAGCTTGCGCTTTTTAAAATTTCAAAATTTTCAAAATCAGAAAGCGCAAACTAGTTTGCGCTTTCCTGATAGAAAGCGCAAGTTACCTTGCACTTTTCAAAAAATTTAAAAGTTTTAAAATTTTCAAAATTAGAAAGCGCAAACTAGCTTGCGATTTTTTGATAAAGTACAAGTTAACTTGCACTTTTCAAAATTTTCGAAAAATTCGAAAATTTCGTTTCAAAATTAGAAAAGTGCAAGTTATCTTGCATTTTCTATCAGAAAAGTGCAAGACATTTTGCGTTTTTTATTTTTGAAAAATAGGGACCAAATTTACCTATTTATTTCTGCAAGAACTTTTTGTATAACAACATCAAAAACAGGGACCTGTGACTTTTTTCTTGTTAATAAAATCATACTGCAATATGTGTATTTGCCTGCTGTTTAGGTTGTAAGCTGTACCTTGAGTAAGCACTGAAACTGCATAGAAATCCCAGGAAGCAAAGCGATCTTGCCTTCTCTAAGATAAGAAAGCTGAGGGCCAGAATCAGGCAATGGAGATCCTTTCACAAGCTCATAAGCAGTTGCACCCAGAGAAAATATATCGACTTTATCCAAGTGCTCAAACGTATCATTCAACAGCTCTCGAGGCATGTACCGTGCATCTCCTTCCTCTATCGGAAGACTTCTATCCAGGAGGGTTGCACAGCCAAAATCACCTAATTTATAAATACCATTCTTTACATAAATATTATCCGGCTTCACATCCATATGAGCTATACCTCGTTCATGCATGTACATTAATGCCTTTGCAATCTGTAGACAGTTCAATGCACATTATAAAAATAACATAATGTTGGCAAAATGAATCACTGACTATGTATAAATTTATGTACTATTATTATGTTCACAGTTCCTGTCAAACATAATGGTGTAAAAATTCAGTTGTCTTTACAATACTTGTTACTTAGAAAACCTATAGCAAAGGAATTCGGAAGAAAAGATATTAGGTTTGACTTAAAAGATAACTCAATAAAAAATCCAAGGAACTTTCTGATAGAATCTAAGGTTCTTTTCAGAATTGAAAACTCTTCATATATTAACCAAATACAGAAACATACAACAGATTTTGTGCATAAGACACCTTATCAAAAAGTTCGTAAGTAAAAAAATTGGTTGCAAATTTGTCGTATCTCCTAAGGAAATTATAGCTGAAAAAAAAAACGCCGATGTCTAAGAAACCTGATATAGGACTCGAAGCACTTCTCCACCTCCAATTGTATGACCTCTATTAATAGACAGGCAGTCATCGCAAAGTTCCATCTGAATATAAAGCTGCTCATTTTCAAACCATGAGGTGTAATATCCAACAATGTTTTCATGATACCCTAAAGCTGCTAAAGCTTGAACTTCCATTAATGCCTGCCTCCTGAAATACAAATCGAATCACATTTTTACAACTTCATTTATCTATGAATTATAAAAGTTGGAAAATGTTAACATGGCACATGTTAAGGTTGTTAAATTACTCGAATAGCTCCCACTGAATTCCACATATTTATTTATGATGTAAGGATAGAATAGGTATTTAGAATAAATTCTTTTGTATTTTAGTAAACAAATACGATTCTTAATATGTGCTCTTAGGACACATTAACAGTGCCCAAAATACATTGACTGTCAGTATTGAAAATTTAATCCAGCAAACATGGACATTTATATCTTTTGACTGCTTCATCGAATGCACTGAGCACTAAATTATAATCATATTGTACTTCACATATCTACTGATTTCTGAATGTAAGGTAAATTAATCAGAGGTCAAAATATTTTGTTCTTTTCATTGTAACCACCGAAGGTTTTCTAAAGGTAAATAGCTATGTTGAAGTTCATGAAATTTAAATATGACAAAGATGATACCTTTCATTGTCATGGCGCAGCTGCTTAATGCTATGTTTTACTGCGTACATGCAGCCATCTATTCTTTTCACAACTTTGAAAACATGGTTGAAATTACCACAGCCAATTTGCTGGAAAATATGAAAATTACAGAAGTCAGTAAAGTTTTTTCATGCTACTAAAGTCTTGTTCCTTGGGTTAGCATTACTCTTGGGGACCAGGGGTGGGAGAAAGATTACCGACGGATCCCATGATATTGAACATATATTTGCAAATTGAGAGATCCTTCATATCCTGCTAATTTTACGCTTAAATTTTATAACTAATTTTATAACTAAATTTGTTAAGTTCTTATAACTGTCATGATTAGCACTGTTGGTAAAATTAGTTATAAGATGTGTCCTGTTAAGGTTCTAACCGTAAAAGTTATCATTGTAACCCACAAGTGAAGCCAACATCGATCACATAATTTGAAATGTTGATACTATTGTTAAATTAAACATACAACTCAACATCAAAATAATTTTTATTCGAATAAAAGGGGAATTAAAAAGCACAATTGGCAACCTCAATAACATGAAAATCGGTACGGTATCGTGAAAGACCATCACCGCCAATATTTTGAGGGAAACCTGCAAAAACAAAAACCATGTATTTTAATTACGCGAAGGGACTCCAAATACAGTTAGCAATTCTGCCACAGGTTGCGCAGTTAGAAATCCATAATCATTTGGAAGTGAAAAAAGAACTCTAAATTTTGATATTCAAATTTTTGTTGCAGACTGCACAACAGAATAGTAATGCACATGGGAAAGAAGATGGTAGGAGATGATGTAAGATTGATTTGTGAATGAAGTGACATTCAATATGCACTGTATAAAATGATAATGCTGAAAAAAATTCTCCCATTTCTCTTTCTGGAATAGGGATATAAAAGTATTCATTAGGTGTCAAAACATTTCGCCCACTGATTTATGTCCAAATTATCCTGCCGTTGAAAAACATTTATATTTTGTAAACGTTGGTTGGGAAAGCAATCGTAGATAAAATCTTATAAAATTTGATGACTGTGATAAGTTATATCATCAAGATCATGATCAAGTAAACAGTCTTTCAATTGGTCTGGCCATTTATTTGTGGCTATCATGTAACACCTTATTTATAAAAATAAAGCAGCTCCTAAATACAGTCATAAGCATGTAATAATATTCAATTTGGAGTTTTTATGCGTAAACCATCGCATTAGGCAAACAGTAACTCATGATGTATATGTCAACCTTTTTCAGTTCAGGATATATGACAAAAGTCAAAAGGATGCATATAATATTCATAAACAATCAAAAGAAAAATAAGAGGGAGTAATCAAAATTACCTATTACTTTTGATCTCCTGTCGCCAAATATACCCATATCAACAGTTGAATTTGCATCTGCATATGGATTCTTGATGCATGGAGGTGGCATTACACGGCAGCGTAAAGCTATTGCAGACTGTGGAACATAATTTTGCTTCTTTTTGGATCCACTTCCAGAGGTGTTTTTAAGTTCCTCTGAAGCCAATGTATCTATATGCAGATTAGTCATTGGCTCAAGGGACTCACCATTATTGCTTTTGCTATCTGCTAACATACCAACAAAAACAAAGAGTGAGATATTAGAACATGTACAATTGTATTTTATAAATTTGAATAAATAACCTAAAATTTTGGTTGTGGTATCGTATTTCAAAGGTATTGATGAATCATGACAGTTATAAGAACTTAACAAAGATACATGATTTAGATTTAGTAGCTAAGTTTTATAGTGTTTAAGAAAAATTATTAAGAAGCTCCTAAAAGATCATACTGTTTCAGCTATACTGTTGGACTATATTGTCACATTTGTTCAAAATCATATGCAGGGTAACAATACACCATCACCAGTAAACAAAACAGGCATTTGATTGAAACTTCCATCAGTTTAGTGGCAAATACACTAGCCACATACTTCCATTAAGATTTGTACTGGTTGACATAGCGTTCATATACGACAGTTGACCTATGCAGCAGCTGTTCTTGCACTCTCTGTATAGATGGGATTAATTGTCCCTGATGCTATTAGTTGACATCTTACTCCTCTCATTTGTTTTATCAGTTACCTAATTTTGTTATCTTATGACTTGTTCAGTTACTCGTTTCAATCCATTTCAATCAAGTAAGTTTGAAGGTTATTCCACAAAATCAGCTGCTTAAGTTCAAAACGGACTTCCAACTATACACATCACATGCGCAATCAATGTTTTGCATGTACACTAATCTTTGTCCGTATGTAAAAATTGTTGGACGGTTAAGAAAACGATCAAAGCACAAATCAGTTAAACGAGCTTATAATAATGAAAGAATAATTCGACCAGATAAAAGAAAACATACCAATTCTGTGCCTCTTAGCCTTAGTTCTAACAGACTTCTCCGGCGAGTTAGGGCATACATCAACCTCCTACAAACGCCCAAAACAATTAAAAGGTCAAATCTTATGAACAATTTACCAATCGAAACCCAGACGTATAAATTCAGCACGATTTTCACCTTACTAAAATCAGACATGTTCATTTCAGGCGTTATATAATCAGGAGTACTGCATAAAAATAATAATAAAATAAAATAAAAAAAGACAAGAAGAAGAAGAGTTAAATTAAGAAGAAATCCATGAAAAATAAACAGACAAAAATGGTAACATACCTAAAGAAATCTTGGCTAAGAATTAGAAGTTCTTCAGATTTGTTGGCATCAGCTGCAGTTTTAGGAGCTTCGTCGGGTTCTTTCACAAGCTTAACTTTCTGGAAGTAGACGGTGAGGTCAGTAGTCGGTGAACTTTCCACAGCTGTCACCGATTTGGAGGTACTTCGGGATCTGGATTTGGGATTCGGGGTTTTGCTGCTCTTCTTCATTTTACTTCTTTGAATTTGATTTGGTTTCACGGAGAAGATGAATATTCTAAGTATATTTTACTAGGGTTTTTTTCATTGGTAATAATAATCAAATAATGGAGGTACGTAATGAATTTATAGATGTATTTTGAAATAAGATTATTTGTTGTCGCATTGGCGGGAGAGTTAAAAAATGGCGTTTAATTTTATTTTTTACGTAAAACTTCTAGTTATTTTGATTATTACAAGTGATCTCTATAATTGTTTCACAATTTAAGTGTATCCTGTCTATACACTTTTATGTGTTTTTTCAAATAAATCAAAACAAAAATGGCGTCAGAAAGACAGAAACCATGAAAATATGTAAGAAGTAGGGTTTATATTTTCAGTTTGGTCCTCTTTTCAATTTTGTTGCAAATTCAACCCACCAACTTCAATTCACTATTTTGAAAATAACAAATCTGCAATTCTTTCCGCAACATGGAATTCCTGCAAGGGGTACTTTAGGAAGAATAATTTATCTTCAAAATCTTTAAACCACGCCGATTCAATGGCGGAAACAATCTCGTACTCCCCCTCTTCACCTTTCTCCCTTCGCCTTACCAATAAATCTCCAATATTCTCCCCGAAATACCCATCCTCCATCTCTTCCTTCTTCCCAACTCCCCATTTCTCCACCCGAAATTCTACTCTGTTTATCACGAACTTTTCCCGAAACACCCCTCCCGCCAAAATCTCAACTCAGAAACAGCCTGTTCTTTTCAGCGAAGGCACAGATAAAGATGAATCTCGCCTCGTGTGCCCCGGCTGTGGAATCTTCATGCAGGATTACAATCCTAATTTTCCTGGATTTTACATAAAACCTGATATTGAATCTCAAAGCTTTGGAAATTCAGACGATGCTTTAAATGAAGAGGGTGAGATGGGAATTGATAGTTTGGGTGAAGATTCTGATGAATTTGACGAGCTTTCGCCAGATGATGATGAGTTTGAGGAAGAGGAGGATGAAAACATTAATGTGTCTAAGTCAAATTCCAAGCTTGATGATAAATTTGATGGGTTTTCGGATTGGGATTCCGATTGGGATGAGGAATTCGATGTTATGGATGAAAAAATGAGGAAGGAATTAGATGGATTTACTCCTGCTGGAGTTGGTTATGGTAATATAACAGAAGAGACATTGAAAAAATTCAAGAAGGAAAAGGTTTCAAAAGCTGAGAAGAAAAGGATTGCAAGAGAGGCAAAGAAAAAGGAAGAGGAAGAAACGGTAACTGTTTGTGCTAGATGCCACTCTTTAAGAAATTATGGTCATGTTAAGAATCCGAATGCTGAAAATCTTATCCCTGACTTTGATTTTGATAGGCTTATATCAACACGATTAATGAAACCATCAACAAGTGCTCCTTTAGTAGTTATGGTAGTAGACTGTGTAGATTTTGATGGTTCATTTCCTAAAAGAGCTGCAAAATCTTTTTTTAAAGCTTTGGAAGGAAGCAAGAAGAATCCCAAACTACTTAAACTACCCAAACTTGTATTAGTGGCAACAAAAGTTGATCTCTTACCTTCTCAAGTTTCACCAACAAGGTTAGATAAGTGGGTAAGGAATCGAGCAAAGGCAAATGGAGCCCCAAAACTTAGCGGAGTTTATCTAGTTAGTGCAAGAAAAGATCTTGGAGTTAGAAATTTGCTTGGTTTCATTAAGGATTTAGCGGGTCCAAGAGGCAATGTGTGGGTCATTGGAGCTCAAAATGCTGGAAAATCAACACTGATAAATACTTTTGCAAAGAAGGAAGGAGTTAAAGTTAGTAGACTTACAGAGGCAGCAATTCCTGGAACTACATTAGGGATTTTAAGAATTCCGGGAATTCTACCTGCAAAAGCAAAAATGTATGATACTCCAGGTCTTTTGCATCCATATTTGATGTCAATGAGATTGAATAGAGAGGAGCAAAAGATGGTAGAGATTCGAAAGGAGCTGCAGCCTCGAACTTATAGGATGAAGGTATAATTTTTCCTAGATTGTCATCTTCGATTGATGCTATGATAATGCATGACTTGCTTCACCTTAGTGTTGTTAAAATGATTTTCACGATACATGGATGATATAGAAATTTGGTAATTTTAGAGATTTTTGTTTTGTGTTCATATCAGCTTGCATACATTCTTCATTAGCTTTTCTGGCAGTTCATAAATTGCAAATTGCCTTGAAATATAGATTGATTCTTAAGGTTGAATTTTTTTGAGTACTAATCAAATAAACATCTCAATCTAATATACCAAGGATTTAGTGATAAGTATCAGAAACCAGTAATATATTTTGTAAAGCAATAACTTACGCTTGTTTTGCCCAGTCATATGAGTAATAATAGCAGGTCACAATTTCTTTTTTTTTTTGTCAGGTTAGTATAGGTGCTAAATATTATTTCATATAAAACTTATTAATTAAGATAATTCCAACACCACAATGTACATATAATTTTATAGTGAAGTTGGAGCAGTAGGTATTCGCTGCTATATGTTATGTTATATTGTATATGTAAACAGTGATATCCAGTGCTGCAACTAACACATGTATTCATCTCTATGGGACCGGTTAGCTTTGAAGATCGTATTATTTCCTAGCTAATTGGCGGTTCTTAAGACTGACATGCATTATTAAATTTCAGGCTGGGCAAACAGTTCATGTAGGTGGTTTAGTGAGATTAGACTTGTCTACTTCTTCGGTTGATACAATCTACATTACCGTTTGGGCATCTCCAAATGTTTCACTCCATATGGGCAAGACTGAGAATGCCGAGGAGATGAAAGCGAAGCATGTTGGCATCCGACTCCAGGTATATTATGTGTCCCATATCCTATTCCTTGTCACCTTAAAGCTCAATTCATCAACCATTTTCAACTATGTTAGATTTTACGATAAAAATGTCTTATATCATGTTTATGCTAATCAAATTTGTATTCTAACCATGTAGGTGATTTCTTTCAAAGTAAAAAAGTAAATTTATATTCAAACCACTTAAATCTCCTTTCACATAACCCCATCAAATTTAGTAGAATTTAAAACCTCTTGTTTATTATCCTTACACATCCCATGCATTGATCATATTACCTTTTCACTTTTTTCCTTTTACACACTTGCAATTCATATTCTTTTTCCAAGCCACAAAACTATATATGTGTGTTTGCGCGCGTGCGCTCCTGGAGTTCTCTTTCTTTGATCATCTTTTCTTCGATGGAGTTTTCTTTCTTCTTCAACAAAGTTATTATATACTCTTGGAGTCAATAAGTTGATTAAAATTTGATATTTCAACTACACGTAATGTTGAGGATACCACAAAAGTGAAAACTAGGGTTACATTTATATTTTAAAGGTTAACAGAGAAAAATTCTGCCATCATACAGTTATCCAGATCTTTCCTTTTTATTTTTTATACTTTTTATGGATTAAAATTTGTAATATTTTTTTTACACAAAAGTTAATTTAGCTATTTACTTTTACCACGCATATAATAATGTCTTTTCTAATATGTGACTTATGTCATGTAGAAATGAGATATAGAACAATATGTATAGATTTTTAATCATTTTTTATTGCACTTTTCATAAAAATTATGATTAACATGCACTTTTCACAAGAAAATGCAATTAAGTTGCACTTACCATGAAACCGACTTGCACATCATTGTTGTCAAAAAATTAAAATCTTACAATTTAAATCCCAATTCAGATCGGATCTCTTCCTTTACGATTCGATTTACATTTTGTTTAAACTTAGTCAATACCGTACTTAAAAAATATTCAACCCATACTTGCTTGGATTTACAATTCCAATTATAATATTTTTAAAACAAATAAAAATGGAATAAGAGAGAAAATTGAGTTTAAGTTTAGTTATGTAAGTTCAAACACGATTTCAAAGTGTGTAGAAACCTTAAAACATGAATCTACAGTTTACGATTTGAGTCCCGTTTTGATTAAATATTTGAACTGTACTATTTACAATTCGAATCCCATTTTGCAAACCTTGTTGTGAATTTCACAAACATCTCGTCTAATTTGAACTTAACTAAATTGACTTCCACTTTTTCAGAAATTGCAATTGATTTGCATCTTATATAATCATCATCTTTCTTGCTGTAATCCCAAATGACTGAGGTCACTCTTCTAGATTCTCTCCTTTTCAATAAATTTCTTTTTTTTTAATAGTAACTTTAGTTAAGTTTTTTAAATCTTCTCTAATACTTTCTTCCCAAGTTTTTTAAAAAGAAGATTGGTACATCGCATGTGATTAAAATGAGAACTATTTGTAGGGAAAAAGGTAAAATATAACAAAATTATCTATTCTATTTGAAAACGTTGTCTTGAGTTGATTATCAACTAGATATTTTTACTTTTTTAATTTATTTCTAAAACTCTAGTTCGGAATTTTGAATCCAAATTTTTAGGAAGTTCATATCTTGAGAACATTGAAAACTTAATTTCATAAAAAAAAGACAAATTTTAAACTTGGAAAGCTTAAGCAATCAAAAATTATGTTAGAGTGATATACATGTTTCTTATTTCCACTATTCAATACAAAAACCCCAAAGATGGACTTAAAAAAAAAAGATAATAAAATAAAATAAAATTCTTGCATGTGAGTGCCGCATGCCCTAACCAACTGCACTATCCCTCTAACCAACTGCACTATCCTTGGGGCTGGGTTACTTCATTAATTATCAGTGCTTTAATATTATATAGTTGAAACTTCATGCTATTATTTAACTTTAATATGAAGTTTCATGTATCGGGCTTTGGAGGATAGGTCTTATTGATTCAAATAGAAAAAAATCATCATAATTATCTCTAAGTCAAATCCCTACTTCTTATTCCTCTTCATTTCTAGTAGTTGTTCTCACGTCTCTTATTCCCTTAACATCTCTACTTATTTTAATTTTTGAAATGCAATAACTTCATCGAAATGTTGGATTGACTTGCTTATTTTCCAGTAATAAATCATAAATTTGGATCTATGATATCATAGATTCATAATGACAAACACTATACATATGTAAAATTCCAAATCCAGAATGCAAATTATAAAAATTCAACATTTATAATATATTTTTTCAAATTGTAGTATGTTGTTTAGCAATTTTACAGTAGTAGAACTATGTCCTTGGGAACACAACACGGAATCGCAACAATTGTAGCATTTAAGATGCATCAGTTTGATGCAGCCAAAACTGCATCAAGCTAATGCAGTTAAAGATGCATCACCTTCAATGCTGCTAAAGATGAATCCTTCATTCCTTCCGATGCATCAATTCAATGTAGTTATAACTGCATTGTTTAAATGCATTTAATACTACATTGGTTTGATTTAAGTTTGACTGTATCGTTTGGATGCACTAAAATTGTATTGTTAAAATTGCATTCTAAAAAAAATGATTTTGAAAAGTTGAATTTCACGTATTAATGTCCACTATTAGAGATGCTAGAAAATTTGTGATCAAACGGTGAAAACGAGTCTTAAATCCGAACTTATAAAAAATTATGGTATTTTAAAAGTTGAAAATAAACAGATTTTGAAAATAAAGGGGTAAAGACCTAATTTGCATCAATTATTGGGTAGGCACCAACTTTATTTGTATGAGTGGCTGGGAATTAAAAAAAAAAAACTAATTTTCTATTTGTTTGTTTGTTTCTTATGGTAAATTATTAAAGGGGAATTAATTTAAAGGACAAAAATTTGTATATTTTTAGCCTCAAAGACACGACCTCAATATTTAATCATTCTTCCAAGATTATTTATAAGGACAAACATTCTTCCAAAATTATTTATAAGGACAAACATTCTTTCAAAATTATTCATTAGGACAAACATTCTTTCAAAACTGCTACTGCACTAAAAACTGATACCTAAAAACTGCTACCGATAACTACAAACTGATACCTAAAAACTGTTATCAATAACTAAAAACTGATACCTAAAAAAAGTTGTCCTTCAAGCTAAAATACTGAAGGTCTGTCCTTGAGGTTAAAACGTTAAGAAATATTGTATATGTTTAGACTTATCAACAGCATTCACGTGAGTACATCTTTTTGAGTTTGTATATGTTTTATGCTTTTCTCTGTAATCAATTAAACTTGATTTAAATGACATGCAATAGAGGATAAATACACACACATGGTTTTTTAGTATATTCAGAAAGAAATGCTATTTATTATCTGATTGGATCGTTTGGATACTCAGCCACCGATTGCACAAGAGCGATTAAGTGAACTGGGCAGTTGGATACCAAGAGAGATAAAAGTAGCAGGCGTGAGTTGGGACGTGAATAGCGTAGATATTGCAATCTGCGGATTTGGGTGGTTCTCATTGGGACTGAAAGGAGAGGCTACTGTTATCCTCTGGACTTTCGAAGGCATCGAAGTAATCGAACGTGAACCATTGGTTCTTGATAGATCACCTTCCCTCGAAAGACCTGGATTTCTATTGCCCAAGGCTATTTCTGACTTTATTGGCGGTCAGAGTAAAATGGAAGCAAAAGCAAAGAGGTTGGAAGAGGAGAAAATGGAGATGCTAACATGATACAGCTCGGTAATTATGCAGCAGCAGTATAAACTGTGATTTTGTATTCTTTTTTAACAATTTTGTTCATGAAGTTTGCAATGCATTTGTATCATTTATAGGTTGGTATAATTTATGCGAGGTTGTATAAATTAATGTGCTTAATGGTAGGGGATAGTTGTGTTTTGAACTCATGCTTATGCAATAATTCTTTAGTTGGCGGTTTCCTGTTTATAAACCACTTGTCTAGTACTCAGATATGGCAAGAATATTGACATCACCTCATTATTACATATATGTATGTAATAATAATAGAAAATGGCTAAACATATTTAGAAAAACGGTATAGGTAGTTACACTAACGTTTCTTAAACAAATTACAACACTTTTTGTTGTATGCGTCATAGCTTGTAATAACAACTCGATATGAATAGTCAGGTGCTTTTTTTAATCTTTCACTTAGCAATTCCCCTTTTGCTACTTTATCTGCATTCCTTCCTTCCTTTTTGTTTCTTCGTTTTCTTCTCTCCCTTCTTCTTCTTCTTCTTTTTTTTTTCCTTTTTTTTTCTTTTTCTTTTCTTCCTTTTCCTTTTGCCAATTGGTACAAGTACTTGCGACGGTGAAAAATAACTTGTATCTTTCTTGCTATTTGGTTTATTGCGTTGCTGTGAATTCTACAAGCTTTTTCAAAATTTTGGATTTTATCTTGGAATTTTTTTGTTATTCTCATGTGAAATTTGATAATTTGTAAATTTTGTATAATTATCATTGAAAACTCTCGATTACCTTTTAAAACATATGAAATTTTATGGTTTTAATTTTCAAATTTCTAAAATATTTTAAGAATTTATTTTTTCTTAAAGAATTCCTCAACAAGTTTGAACTTTTAGAACAAGTAGAATCATTCACAAAAATTTAACTTACTTGGAGAAAGGACGTAACGATTCGGAATTTCACCACTTTGATTTGCGAATATATTTTTTGAGCACATGGAAAACCTTAAGATCATGGTATTCATTGATACTCACTTAAGCAAACCACACCGTGTGTCTAATCCGCTTTTATTTAGTCGTCGCACACGGATGCGTAACGTTGAAACTCCCACTGATGGTTTGGCGCTGGGATTCGAACCTGCCCGGACGCAGTCCTTAAGTTTTCATCTCCCAGCTCCCAAACCAACCGAGCTACGAACGGCGGGTTGATTTGCGAATATTTAATTAATTTAAATATTCAAATAATGGATTTTATAATTAAAATAAAATCTCTTTCAGACAATAAATAATGATGGTGAAATAGTTTATCAAATTTATTTACAAAAATAATTAGTTCGAAGAAAAATCGAAAATGTGACCGGAATTCGTTTTTCGAATTTTCAACTTTTCATCGACTAAAAGTTGTTGAAATCTCGTAAACTCTATTGTATAATATAATACATACATTCATAAATAAGTTAGGATGTGTGTGTATTAGTATATATATACATATGTACTTGTATTTAGGCATATAAGATTTAAAATATAAATTTAGTAAAAAGAACGTGTCACATCATAGGCAAACATAAGTACATTTAGTACTAAAAACATGTTTAAACATGTTGGAGCTTGGAAAAGGAGAGGGGACATGAGTGTGGGCTGGGGTGCATGAAGGTGAGGTGGGCAAGGGAGATGGATGGTAAATGACCAAGGGTGTTTAGGTAATTCACTTTGTTCTTGCTTATAAATACTCCTTTCATTTCTTTAATTTTGTCTTCTCTTCCTTTTGCCATATCTTTTTCATATCTTAACCAAACGGTGGTTTTCTTTTTTTCAAACCTTATATAATTTCAGTGGCTACAACTTTTTAGTTGTAACACTTTTTCAAATTTTGAGCTTAACCATGTTCAAATCATTTCTTTGAAGAGCATTTTCAGATCCAGATTTTCAAGTCCGAAAATACCTCTTCTTATTTTAACCATATCTCCCTAAAAAATGATCCAAATCGAGTTGTATTTTTTATGAATTCGATGATAATCCAAACCCCCTCCACCTTTCAAGGCCAAGCTTCACCACCTTTGGACCGTGCGCACTATACTTTGGCCGAACCATAAAGCCACCACAAGGCCACCAAATCTTGTTCTTACCAAAGTTAAAGCATGGATCTAGGCTCCGTTCAAAAGTTAGGGAAGTTTGAATCATTTTGGTAGCTTTTGGGTGAGTATAATTCATGAATTCATTTAAAGGTTCTAACTTTAAATATGATGCTTACTTTGATAATAAATATTGTTATTTGATTGTTAAGTAATTTGGATGTTTGGTTTAGACAACATTGAATGTTGTTGTATGTGATTGGAAGTTAGACTTGAAATGAAATCTAATGTTGAAGTTGGTTTGAAAGCTATGATTTTAGTTTATAGTTGTTGCTTATGTATGTTGTTATGACATGTGTTTGGATGTATGAGCTTATGTACGTGATGTATGTGCTAAGAAAGTTAACATTTTGACTTGTTAAAACGACATCGAGATCCTTTGGTTTAAAATTATTTTCTAACTTTACTTTTAGAAATGTTTTATAAAGTTTTAAAAACCTAACCTTTGTTTTCTAAAACTTTATTCAAAGTTATAAAGTAGTTTAAATATAAAAGAAAGAGCTTGAAAAGTGATTTAGAGTATAAAATGAATTTTTGAAATTTCAGGACGTATAGCGGTAGCTATAAATGCAGTTCGTGAAAAACGAACTCTTTTTGAATTTGAAATGTTTTAACATAAGTATCTTTTTGAAAAATATTTTCAATATATTTTAAATATTTGAAAGCAATTATAATTTAATTATTTATTTATTTAATTATTTATTTATTTAATGATTATTTAATTAATATTAAGTAAGGTAATTAGTATTAATCATTAATTAAGTTAGGGTAATTAGTACTTAATTATTTTTAAGTAAGTTAATTATAAATTGTTAATTAATAAAGAGTTAATTATTATTAATTAATTATTTAGAGATTAATCATTACTTATTTAAGATTAATTAAATTATTTAACTGAAAAGGTTTTATTATTAATTAATTACTAATCAAGTTAAATTTAAGTTAAGATGCAATTAAAACTTAATTATGATTTAATTATTTTAAATAAAGATTTAATTTATTTATTTACGTTTTAATTAAGGAATATTTAACTAATTTATTGAGATTAATTAATAATTAATTAATAATTAAGGGTTTAAATTATTATTTAATAATTAATTAAAGATTAATTATGGTTTAATTATTTATATTTAAAAGGATAATTATTATTTAATAGTTAATTATTATTTAATTATTGATAAAAGGTTTAATTATTATTAAGTGAAGAGTTTAATTGTCAATTCATTTTTATATAAAAGTTTTAAACTACTTTAATTCCGAAGATCGGTTTTGTTCTAAAGTAACTTTCTTTTAAAAGAATATTTTTAATTCTAGGGATTTCTTTGTCGATCACTCTTAAGTAATCCTAATTGAATATGAAACCCAATGACATCTATTTAGCAGAATAAAACATCGTTTTGCTAATTAAGTTACGTTGGACATTTGTTTGGTAATATAAATCACAGTTTTGCTATAATTTCCCAAGTAGACTATGTTGACATCTATTTAAGCAGAATAAAAACTCATTCTGCTATTATATTAACTTGGACATGTGTTTAGCAGAACAAATCCCCACCTACTATTATAGTAACTTGGACATCTTACTTATATGTTCATTTGTTTGTGGTTGGCTGATTCCTTTATACATATATGCTTGTTATGTAAGTACCCATGCTATAACTTGAAAAGTAAACTTAATTAAAAGAGAACCATTACGGTTGCTAAACTTCTTTTTGATTTTTAAGGTCAATCATACTTTTAATAATGGTTTCAAGTTAAGTAGATTTTAGCAAAGATGTTTTAAATGATCGTATTGTTTATCAAAGGACTTTATTAAATGATTTTATTAAAGAAATTTTGTTTTAAATAAGAAATATTTATAAAGGAAGTTTATAAATAACTTTGGAGATTTATAAAGAGATATATAAATGGTTTTGATATTTTAAAAAGAGTTTTGTAAATTTAACTTGGTGATTTATAAAGAATTTTGTAAATGGGTTTGGAATTTAAGTAAAGAAGCTTCATAAATAAAAGTGGTTTATTAAGAGGATTTATAGAAGGATTTGAGATTGGATTTTCTTCAACTGACCTTCTTAATTCTGTTGGTATAGACATTCGTTCGTTCCACACTTAAAACCAAAGGAATATTATTTGAGGTTATCTTTATCTCTAATTTAAATAAAATTTTATTATGATCCTTTGATATGATTTGGAAATGAGAAATCTTTCACTAATGCTTTGTGAATATACTTATGTCAGTGAGATAAGTATATAAATGTTTTTGATAAATACTTTTGAAAAGAGTTTTAATAAATGAAAGATTTAGTTTGAGGCTTAGTGGTTGCTATGGGTAATTAAATCTCTGAATTTGTTGTTGTTTGTTTATTTGATGGTTAAATAACCGACTATAAAATCTGGACTAAAATATAACTCCGGAAATATCTAGGAGAAACATGTGAGTTATATGGCACAGTCATATTTGATGATGTTGTACTGTGCGTATAAATCTCGTTTTGTTTTCCTAGGACAAATGATAGGGAGATCCATCCACTTAAACGCTTTGGGGTGATCCCTGCTCGTATGTATTGTTTGATTATTTCCAAAATAATCAGGGTTGAGTTTACCAGAACTATCAAAAGTTGTTTCGAAGAGACCGGGATCAAATCTGTTTTCATTAGTTGGATTAACGTGATAGGGGGTTCTCGCTTTCTATTTGCTGGCAAGCAAGAGACTCTTACCTCTATATGTCCCGAAGAGGTAGTATAAGGCCCTGATGGGTTGGTTTGCTAGGTGCTTACAGTCTTGAGATTGGCCATAAAAGCATATTCAGGTACTAGTGTAATGCCACGGTGGTCCTGGGATGGTTAAAATGCCCACCGGTCGTCACTGTTGATGGTTGAAAAGCCTAGACCGTTACATATGGTATCAAAGCTTAGATTGAGCAAACACCTAAGCTTTGGTGGGGTAAATTCATTTGAGATAGGGTAAGCGAGACCGTAGGATGAGTTTGAGTGTAATATATAAGAGCGCGTATTTGTTAGTGCTATAAAAATATTTTATATTGTGTTGATTTATCGGTTGAGTGGTGTTAGACGATGAATTTTCTATCGATTAAAAAATCATCGAAAAACATAATAATTATAAAAATTGCAAGCGCACGGTGTACAATCGTAGTACGTATGCGACTATGGGTCGATCCGTGGGGAAATAATTAAATTCTCATAATACTCAATCAAATTAGCCCAAAGTTTTTAAAATTGTTTTAAACTAGAAAATTGTAGAAATTAAGCTAGAGCAAAAGTGAATAAAAGTATGATATTAAGAAGCAATTTAGAGGAAAATCCACTTCTAATCATTCATATAAATCAACACAGAATTCAATTATAATTTCTCATTAAAATATTAAGTAGAAGTGATTGATGTGTTTATTATAAGTATGATTTATTTGTGCTATTAATTAGTACAACTTTGCACAACTTAAATCATCAAACTCCAACACACCATTCAAACCCATTTATCAACTCTCATGAAAATGACATGAAATTAAAAATAAATCTATTTTAACTATGATCTATTTACTATGAATTAGTAACATAGATCATCAAATTTTGATTATAGTTTGACTTTCATTACCAAAATCACTTAGGCAGATGATCAAATAGTTAATGTTTACAATGGAATAAGCATAGCCTATTTGAAATATCAACATAGATTATCAAATTCACTAAAAAAGAGACATAAACCAACATCATTCAAAGTTTCCATTAAGCACAAAAGAGAGATCATAAATGAAATCATTATGCTAATTTAATATGTTTCATGAGAGCTTCATTACCCTAAATTAAAGGGGTTTAGCTACTCATATTTGAATACATGCTAACATAAAATGATTTCAACATAAACATAAATAAGGAAAATGAGAGCTAATTAAAAGAAAAAAGAGCTAACTGCCAATATTAAATAAGAGAGCATAAAGTAAATAAGAGAGCATAATAAAAAATAGCAATAAAAGAAAGCATGAAAGAAAAGACAAGGCTAAGAAGCCATTAAAGAGCTATTTTATTTATCATAAATTTTGTGCTACAACGAGCATAAAAAGAAGAAGATGATTACATAAAACATAAGGGGTATTTATAAATGCTTACAACCCTAGTCCATTTTTAGGGAACTACCTAAAATGCCCTTGAGAAAGTGCAACCTCCAAGTAATCATTAGGGAGTTAATTAATCCCCACTAACATACCTTTAAGCTTCCATTAACATGTGCATGTGCTTTTAATTATGGACCATTATTTAGTGAGTATGTGGGCTCCTCCATGTTGCATGCATTCATCTATGAAACCTCTTCATATTTGCACTCCATTTCCTACAAATAAAAATATACAAATAAATTTTCTCAAATTAAATCATACACAAAATTACCATTTTATCCCCCAAATGAAGATGAATAAATGATGATTTGAAGACAATTTAAATTTTGGTTTAAACATGTAAAATACCCTAATATGCTCATTTATTTAAATAAAAGTAGATTAAATATGGGAGTAAAAATATACACTTTTACATCCACATCAAACCCTTGCATTTATCTTTTTATTCGTCCTTGAATAAACTAAAACTAGGATAAATCCGTTTTCGTAGGAAACACAATTGCATTGAGTGTATGCAACAAGTCGTTAAACCTCTAGGTGTCCCTAGTAGGACAAGTGTTGTCTCGTGAGGGTTTTCAGTGGATACTACCCATAAAATCCAAATGCGATATGCAAATTCTAATGCGACTACATGATGAAATTTTTCAAAAGTATTTACAAATGATGAATTTACTTTTAAATTGACATGAGTAAGTTAAATATAAGTTTTGGTCATTATCAAGAAATTTTAATCCTTTTACTCATCAAAACTTTCAACAGAAATTAAGTTATCATCACAATTAGACTTTAGTTTAGCTAGTTGTTTCGGTTGATAACATAGTGCAACTATGAAATGAATCCTTTAGTTGATTATCAAAGTTTTGCAAAGTGGCATTTTTTTTCTTTTGAATAAGAAGTCAAATCAAATAAGTGAAGATAGTGCTTGGGTTTCAATTGCTTGCTCTCTCTATTTTTGAAAAGTATTAACATTACTATTATTTACACACCTAACTCAAATAAACTGATGCCAGATATACCGATCATGCACTACCTTTCGGGCTTACATGAGAATGGTACAGAACATGGCGGGTGCACACACTTACGTATGAACACATGACTCTAGGTGTTTATTATTTTAATTTAACTTTATTTACATACACCTAACTCAGATAAACTGAGGCCAGATATACCGATCATGCACTGCCTTTCGGGCTTATGTGAGAAGGGTACAGAGCGTGGCGAGTATACACACTTACGTGTGAACACATGACTCTAGGTGTTTCTTATTTTTCTAAAACTTTTTTTCTCAAAAGAGAGAGTTATGCAAATCATCTTAGCACCACTTAACTTAGAAGATCAAAATGTTATCGCCTTTACTTTAAATCAACCACTTTTTTAAATAAGATTACAATTAGGATATACTTCATAATTATCACCCATGAACCTTCCTATATACTAGTTAAAACATAGTTACTTGTAACCAAACTTTTATTTTTATTTTTGTCGAGACAAATAAATTTTCAAAAATTTCAATTTAATAACCAACAATGTATATTTATCCTATAGAGTTTTTCAAAAGTAAATTGATATGCTAAAAAAAGAAAATTTTGTTTTGGGATTTTTTTTATTTCGGAAAGAAAATGCCCCCCCCCCCCACACTTGATTTTGACTGTGTCCCCATAGTCAATACATAATATAACGAGTGAAACGAAGAAAAATATGTACACATTACAAGAGAGGGTAAAAATTTCTTACTGGACATAGTGTGGCTCATGTAGAATCATGAGCTCCTCCTCTCGATCACTCGCCAACTCCAAGTAAGGTTTTAAACGATGACTATTGACTTTAAAAATTGAACCATCCCTAGGGTTTTCTATTTCTACGGTACCTTGTGGAAAAATAGTACGTACAACGTATGGTCCTGTCCACCTTGATTTTAATTTCTCAATGAACAAATGAAGTCGAGGGTCATACAAAAGAACTTTTGATTTGGCGAAAATGTTTTCCTTTAGATTGACTTGTCATGAAAAACTATTGTTTTTTCTTTGTAAATTTTCTCATTTTCAAGGTCAAAGTTTATGTTCTCAATCGCCTACAACGTCTTATGTTCGAGTTCGACGGGTAAATGGCACACTTTTCCATATACAAGCCTAAAAGAAGACATTCCAAGATAGTTCTGTATGCCCAAAGCGCATCTGTCAATTTTTTATGACTAATCTTTTCAATTTTATTTATAGTTTTCTCCAAAATTTGCTTGGTTTGGCGATTTGAAACTTCAACTTGACCACAAATTTGAGGATGATAAAGAGTGCATAACTTGTGGGTTATCGAGTATTTTTTCATTAGAGTTTCAATTGAACGATTACAGAATTGGGTTCCATTATCACTTATTATTGTGCGAGCTGTTCCAAACCTTAAAAAATGTTTTCTTTTATGAATTTCAGAACAACTTTATGGTCAATTGTTTTACAAGGAGTGGCTTCAACCCATTTAGAGACATAATCAATAACAGGAAGAATGTGCAGATTTTCAAAAGTGTTGGGAAACGGTCCCATAAAGTCAATACCCCAAACGTCAAAGATTTCGATTGTAAGAATGGGGTTCTAAGAAATCATGTTTCATTGGGAGATTTTTCCTAACATTTGGCAGTGATCACAAGTTTTACATAACTCAAATGCATCTTTGAAAAACATAGCCAGTAAAAAGCACATCGAAGCACCTTTTTCGCTGTTTTCTTCGGACCGAAGTGACCACCACAAGCTTGGTCATGACAAAGGAAAGAACACTCTTAATTTCGTAATCTGGAACACAAAGTCGAATGATTTGGTCAGTATAATACTTAAACAAGTATGGATTATTCCAATAGAAGTACTTGACTTGGGAAAGAAACTTATATTTATCTTGTTTATACCAAAATGAAGGAGTTTCCTTAGTGACTAAATAGTTCACTATATTGGCATACCATGGATCGATGGAAACGGAAAGAAGTTGTTCATCAGGAAAGTTCTCATTGATTAGGAAAGAAGATGGTGCGTTTGGAAGACGCGACAAATGATCATCAATGACATTGTCGGATCCATTTTTGTCTTTGGTCGTAAGGTCAAATTTGGAGTAACAGGATCCAACGGATCAAAGGAGACTTAACGTCCTTTTTAGCGAAAAGGTACCAAAGAGCGGAGCGGTCAGTGTAAACAGTAATGTGAGAGCCAATCAAATAAGGTCCGAATTTTTCGAGCGCAAAAACTACCGATAGAAGCTCTTTTTCAATGGTCGTGTAATTGAGTTGAGCATCGTTAAAGTTATACTATCGTAGTAAATGACATGAAGAATTATGTTGATGCGCTGTCCTAAGACAGCACCAACCACAAAGTTAGAAGCATCACACATTATTTCGAAAGGAAGATCCTAATTGGGTGAGAAAACGATGGGAGTGGAAATGAGTTCATTTTTGAGACGTTCAAAAGCAGAAACACAATCAGAATTAAAGTCAAATGGAACGTCTTTTCCAAGAAGAGTCGTTAGAGGTCGAGTAATTTTACTAAAGTCTTTCACAAAGCGTCGATAAAAACCAGCATGTCCAAGAAATGAACGAATGTCCTTGACAGATTTGGGAACGGCTAGATTCGCAATTACGTTAACTTTCGCTTTATCAACCTCAATGCCTTTGTTTGAAATGACATGCCCAAAAAAGGGTCAGACCATAAAATGATATTTTTCCCAATTTAACGTTAAGTTTTTATCCTTGCATCGATTCAGAATCAACTCGAGATGGTGTAAGCACTCGGAAAAAGAGTTTCCAAAGATGGAGAAATCGTCCATAAACACTTCCAGAAAGCGTTCGATCATGTCAGAAAAGATGCTGACCATGCATATTTGAAAAATAGCAGGAGCATTGCAAAGGCCAAATGGCATACGTCGATATGCAAAGGTGCCAAAGGGACATATGAAAGTCGTTTTCTTTTGATCTTCAGGAGCAATTGAAATTTCGTTATAACCGGAATAACCATCAATAAAGCAATAGAATTCATGGCCAGCTAATCGTTCTAGCATTTGGTTGATAAAAGGGAGAGGAAAGTGATCTTTTCATGTTGAAGCATTTAATTTTCGATAATCAATGAAAAAACGCCAACCCATTTGAGTACGAGTTGGAATGAGTTCATTAACATCGTTCTTAATAACGGTAAGTCCAGACTTTTTAGGCACGATATGAATTGGACTAACCCATGAACTATCAGAGATCAGATATAGGATTCTGTATCGAGGAGTTTAAGAATCTCGTCTCGAACCGCATCCTTCATTTTGGAGTTAAGCCTTTATTGCGCATCAAAAACAGGCTTGGCATCGTCAACTACATAAATACGATGTTGAATAAGAGAGGGACTAATTCCCTTTATATCAATAATCGACCATCTAATTGCTTCTTTGTTTTTTGATAGAATTAAAAGAAAGGAAGCTTCTTGATCAAGAGAAAGAGTTGAAGAAATTATGACAGGAAACGTTTCATTGTCACCTAACTATGCGTACTTAAGGTGAGCAGGAAGAGGTTTGGAACCTAGGGGGCTGCTTAATCAAAGAATTTGGTTGAAGTTCTAACTCAACCGTAAGGGGTTCAAATGGAAGCGCATTTTCAATTTTTTTAGACTCGTCTTGAAATAGTTGTTCGTATTCAGTCTCGCGTTTGTGATTTAGGTCAATTGTTTTGTTATCAAAATTTTCCTGAATGGAGCTAACTTCCAACGTTTAGTCACGTGGTTCGTTCGATTGATTTTCGATAATTAATTAGGGCATTTGAAGTAGCTAAGAAAGGACAGCCTAAAATCAATGGAATTTTACTCATCAGATTATTTACAGGTTGTGTTTCAAGGATGATGAAATCGACAAGGAATATGAATTGACCGATTGTGATGAGTACGTCCTCGATTTCTCCCACAGATTTGTTTATCGAACGATCGACAAATTGAAGAGTTACTTTCGTTCGTTTAAGTTAACCCAAGCCAAGTTGCTGGTAAACTGAATAAGGAATCAAATTGACACTAGCACCCAATCTAGTAAGCACTTATTAATCTTCTTGTCTCCTATCGTGCACGAGATCATTGGACATCCAAGATCTTTTTATTTTACGGGGATTGATTGAGAAAAAAAAACTTCGCTAAGACCGACAGTTAAGAAAACTTTCTTTGGTACATGAGTGTGTCATTTTTAAGTACACAAGTCCTTTAAGAATTTAGCATAAGTCGGGACTTGTTGAACGATATCAAGAAGAGGGATGTTAACTTTGAATTGTTTAAAAATTTCAACATCTTTTCCATTTGATCAGAAGGTTTCCTAGGTCGAAGGTGATGTGGAAATGGAACACAATACTCAGTAGGTTGGTCTACTTATGTAGAAGAAGAATTTGGATTGGAAGAATTTAATTCGATATATGGCTCGATGGTTTGTTCAAAATCGCTTGTTTTGGAAGTGTCAAGAGGATCTTTCGGTAAATTGTTTGGATTAACAACTTGGTTATCGATTTGTTTACCGGAACGCAAAGTGGTGATAGCATTCATTTGGTTCACATTGCTATCTTGAACGACATGGGCTTGATTCGAATTCATGTTTTGATTTCTGGGATTCGAAACTGGCTGACTTGGGAATGTGCCTCGTTCACGTTCACTCACAGACGTGGCTAATTGACTCATTTGCATTTCAAGTTTAGCAATTGATTGACTCGTATTCTCCATGTACGAGGTTAACAAATTTTGCAAATTGCTATTTGGTTGGAGGCTTTGAGTGGTTGATTTAGACAAAGTTTCAAGAATTTTCTCAAGTGAAGTCAATCGTTTATCATCTTGGAGAACAAAAGATTGTTGCGGTTGATTTTGAGATGGACTCGCAAAATTTTGTTGAAAGTGGTTGAGCTGAAAAGGAGGATTCGAAGCATTGTACGAAAATTCTTGAAAATTGGGATGAACCAAATTTGTGTTAGAATTATTATGGTTCCATGCAAAGTTAGGATGATTTCTCCAACCAGGATTGTACGTTGGAGAAAACGGGTCATTCTTAACCTTGTTCAAAGCATTGAATTGTTCTATCGAATTAGGACACTGAACTGCTTGTCCGGCACTCATGTGCATAGTGTCCCTTCTTATCACACTTATAACAAATAACTTCTGTCTTTCCCTTCTTGGTATCCCACTCTTCTGAGCTCCCTTATTATGGAAAAACTTTTTATTCTGGTTCTGCCCTCCTTGAGTTCCCTCTGCTTTGTTACCCTCAAGATAAGCAAGCATCTCTTCCTGCCTCAAAGCCATCACAAAAACAACATCACACGGATCTTGAATATGTGATAGTGTGGCCTTAGCAAGCTTAGGCTTCAAACTGCAAATAAACTTCTCATTCCTTTTGATAACAATATCGACCGTAGTGTATCTGTATCTCGATAGCTCCTCAAACCTGGTTGCATATGTAGGATCGATTTCACCCTAGAGGGGGGGGTGAATAGGGTGATACTAATAATTATAAAAATTTAATGCGGAAGTATAAAATAATTTCAGCACAGATCACAGAAGAATAATATCAGCACAGATAATAGCAGAATATAAAGCAGAAAATAAAACACACAGATTTACCGAGCTTCGGCAAAACCCTGCCTACGTGCTGCCCCCAAGGTTTCTACTAGAAATTAAGTAGTCAGACGCTTACATACGTAAACTCACGACACCCGCTATCGACTAACCTAACTCTACGCTCAAAACCCTGCCACAACTCAACCACTGAGTTGCGAATTCTCGAACTACACCACCGTAGTTCGTCCCCTAGTCTCACGACTAGACAATTTCACAAGTTAAAAAGAAATTACAAAATAAAACAACCAAAAAAAAAATAAAAACCCTAATTTAAAAATTAAAGCCCAAAACACTATTTGAAGCCGGCCCAAAAATAGGTAAGGTGATAGAGCAATATGTTCCCCTTTCTTTTTTATTTCTTCGGCCCGATACTTCTTCTTTGTGGAAAATGGTTGCATTCTCTTTCGTTCGTTCCTCTCTGATAAAATTAGGGCTTCCTTTATCAAAGCTGCCGACTTATGTTGATCGATTGAATATGTGATTTTGCTTTCCTTGCTTTGTCGATCGATTTGTCACTCTGGTTTACTAGCGGCTGCTTCGATCAAGTCGAGTTTGGTCGGCTGTTGCGTGAATTGGTATGTTTGTTCCTTTTTCGATTTATATTGTACTCGACTTTGATTCGAGTTGAATGATTGTTCGTTTTAGTTGTTGCTTGAACTCGAATGAATTTTTAGGCCAATGACGATTTGGTTTAAATAGGGTTTAATGCCCTAAATTTTCGTTCGTCTGATAATTTACTTGAATTCGTCTCAGCCACTTGATTTTGATTGAATGCTGTGATTTGTATTGACTCTTTCAATTCCATATAATTTCGTTGCTTGTTTAACACGGCTTCGAATTGCTTTGACGATGTTTTCTTGGTCATCACGGTTTTGTGAATTTGTTGATAATCTTGATTGACTTGGGCTTGATATTGTGATAATGTTTGACTTTGGCATCGATTTGTTCAAATGCCATGAGGATTTAATATGTTGTGTAAAACATTATTTTGGAGATGGGTTAAATTTTTCGTAATTATCCAAGCTATGGATAATTTATTATGAATTGTCAAAGGAGAATATGAATAATTGGGTTTAAAACTTAATTTCAGTAATTAAGGAATTTGGGTCTGATATTTATATATGTTAGATAGCGTATTAAAAGTGAATTTCTATGATTTTTAGGGATTTTTCCTAAGAAATTTACTATGAAAATTAAATTAATTTAGTTGGAGGACTTATATGCTTTAATAATTTTGATTAAGGGAAGGGCTTCTTTGCTAGTTGTTTTAATTAAATCGGAAATAAATTTGGCAGTATTTTAGGAAAAGATTTTTGTAAAGTTTATGGAAACCAATTAAAGTTTTGCAAATAGACAAGTTAGTTGAAAAGCATTTACCTAAAAAGGAAATAATACAGTTTTTGTTTAGAAGCATGGCTTCGCCACTTCCAGTAATGACCTTTCAACCACGTACCTTCGCCCCCATCTAAGTTGAAACCAATACACATGGTATCAATGTTTTGATACGTAGTGGATTGGAGAAGGCGGAAGGTATGAAGTCGAAACAGTGCTTTCGAAGGGGTCGAGACCACTTTAAATAGCTTTTGAAAGTCTTTAGTTTTACTATCCAAAGAAATGCCACTTGCCATGTTTTCAAAAGAATGCTTTCGAAGGGGTTTATTATAGCTTTCGAAGAAGTTGCCGCCTTTTTGCTTTCAAAATGTAGCTTTTGAATGAGTTGCCTTGTTTTTAAATCAATGCTTTCGAAAGGGTAGTTTGAACCTAATCGAAACCCTGCCGCCGTCTCTTTGCCTTTCGAAGGGATTGAAGTCATCAATGAGTTCGAAAGGTAGTTTTTATTTTATAAAAGTAATAAGCCACTCCCCAATGCTTTCGAAAGGGCCCAGTAGCCATATAAAGGTTTCGAAGGCAATGGCTTTGAAAGGAGTTTCGAAGCTATCCTTCCAAATATTTTACTTAAATGATTAATGCTTTCGAAAGGATGGTTCCGAAGCCATCGGTTTTCCCCAATCTATTTTATTTAAAGGTTAATGGTTTCAAAAGGGGTACTTTCGTTTGTATCCACTTTGACCCAAAAGATATATTTAAGGTAAAACTCAATGGTTTCGAAAGGGGTACTTTCAATGGTTTCGAAAGGGGTACCTTCAATTGGTTCCGAAGTTATGCTTTTATAGATAAGCAAGTAATGCTTTAATACTTTCAAAAGGTATATTTTGATGGTTTCGAAAGATACGTTTTAAAGTGTTTCGAAAGGCATATGCTTAGTGTTTTGAAAAGAAGATTTGAATGCTTTTGGAAAAGGTTTTTCTATGGTTTTGAAAGTAGAGGTCTAAGGTTTCGAAAGCCTTAGCTTTCAAAACAAAAAACCCAATCTCATTTTTAAAGGAAAAATCCATAGCACTACAAAAGAGCTTTTAAATGGCTTTTAAATTTGGAGTTTTTGAAGAAGCTTTCCTTGATAAAATAATAGGTTAAAGGGATTAACCATATTTCAAGTGAAAAATGGTTTCAAGGATATTAAACCATATATGTTGGTATATTTTTGTGTATATGCTTCTTCTATAAATTTATTCACTAAGTAATGGACCCATAACTGTATTTTAGGGAGTAAGGGCAGAATAACCAGGTAGGTTGCCCCAGTAGTGAATATAAGTTAAGTAACTCCTGAATGAATAGAGTTGCATCCAAGAGGTCAGGTGACCAGAATATAGGATGCCCAAAGACTAATTAAGAGGTTGTCAGTTTAGACAGGTTCATAGTGAACCTATGAAAAATATGTTTATAGAGAGTTATGGCAGGGGCCAATAGGTTTGTAGTGAACCCATGAAAACTATATCTGGATTAAGTTATTGAAAGAAGTCAATAGGTTCATAGTCAACCCATGAAAACTATGATATGAGAGAAGTTATTGGAGATACCAATAGGTTCAGGAAGAACCCATGAAATAATTAAATGAAGTTATTGGCAGGGGCCAATAGGTTCTTAATGATCCCATGAAAACTATGAAATAGGACAGGCAGTTCATAAACTTTAAACAGATTATTAGTCAACCCATGAAAACTAATAGGTTAATAGTAAGCCTAGAAACTATAACTATGACAGATAGTCAAATGAATGGGGGTGGGAAATCCAATATGATTTACCTGTTTGCATATCACCATAATATTTTAAATTTCTTTATTTTTAACCATTGTGGATGTAGGAGCACAGTATATGGTTGTCATAAGTTTTTGATAAGATACTAGTGAGGGAAAAACCCGTTCCACTAAGCGGCATGGTCTCACTAGATATATAAATTGTTTGAGATGGTAGGTTATTATTCATACCAGGATTTATGTTTGACTCGAAGTTTATGTTTTCCCCTTAAACTCTCGGGTTCCCAATTGATTTTGAGTAGTTTGAAATTGAGTTATTCAGGTTCTACTTAGACGAATAAGCTTCCGGGAATGTGCAGAAGGCAAGCTAGCTAGTAGGAGTTCTTTTCTATTTTGATTCCACTATGTTTTGATGTAAAGGAAAAGTTATTTAATTGCCTATATATATATATACTCTGATCATCTAAAGAGGCATCTTCATATGTTGCTCTTGGCGTATGTTGTAATAATTATATTTTCTTTGAACGCGGTTCTCGAATCTGGGATTATGTAATGAGTTTGAAATGATTTGAAATGGAATGAGAAAGTTGTTTAATGAATTTAAAAGTTTTCTATATCCATGTGTTTCTGTTATATCAATGTATAACGTTACCATATTTGATTGATGAGGATTAATAACTATGGATGACTGCATCATCCGTAGCTGTTAGTTTTGAGCCTCCAAGTGGAGGATGTTACAACGGAACCTATTTGAAAACCCTTTCTTTATATAAACAGAAGCAAGTTCGTTAAGTCGAAAGCTCCAACCCCTTCGAAAGCCTTGTTTATAACAAACACAATTCCAAGTTTTGAAGACCTACTTTTACCCCTTCGAAAGCACGTTTCGACTCTATGCCTTCCACCTAACTCCAATCCACCACGTACCAAGGCATTGATACCATGTGTATTGGTTTCGTCTTAGTTGTGGGTGGATGTATGGTGTCGAAAGGTGGCTGCTATAAGTGGCGAAGCACTAATCCTTTACAAAACTGATTTTTAACTTTTTAAAGTAATATCTTTCCAACTAACTTGCCTTATTTGTCAACATATAATCGGTTGCCAATTCTTTTATAAAATCCTTTTCTAAAAGTGCTGCCAAATTCAGTAATTAACAATTTAAAACATTTAATGAATTGCCCCTTCTCCTTTTCTAAACATATAAAATATTAAATCCTATACCTTAAATAATTTTATATCTTTAACAAAATACTAAGGAAAATTCTCCAAAAATTCTCATAAATCACTTTTAATATGTTTTCTGACATATTAAATTTTTGACCCAAAGCTAACATATAACAGCCGAAAATAATTTAAACCTAATTTAACAATTCTCTTTGCTAGAAAATTCATAATAAATCCACAGCAACTTAGAAAATTATGAAACTTGAAACCTATCTCTAAAATAATATTTCTGGCCTTATATCAAAAATGCAAGCCATTTGGATGTCATTTAATAGTTTTTTCAAGTTAAATCTTATCATAAAATCTATATGAAATAACATAAATCATCAACAAGCATATATATCCATTTAAAAAATCAAAACATGGCATTTTTCTTGCAAAATAAATTTGGATCTCATCTAGAAACCGAAAGCAATAAAATTGAGACGTAACCTATTATTCACCTTAGCTTGTTGTTAAGGAGTTTGAGATTTGCCCGTGAATTAATTTGATTAAGCTTCCTTCTTGAATTCTTACTTATCTTCCTCTTGTTTCCATTTAATGGTGGCCATCCAAGCTTTTAACGTTCTTAGATTTGTTTGTGAATGTTGGAAATGAGAATGGGATAAGGGCTTAGGGTATAAGAATATAACATATTCCTATTTTCCCCTTATCTTATTACCTTTGCTTACTTCATTTTTAATTTCCATTTTTATTCATTACTTAAGGCACGACGACCTTATTATACAACTCTCAATCCCTTAACAATTTACATTATTCCATTTAATTTATCTAATTAAATGTCCTAAATAATGTTAGTCAAAATTAGGGTCGTTACACAAATGCTTTGTGAATATACTTATGCTAATGAGATAAGTATTCGAATGCTTTTGATAAATAATTTTGAAAAGAGTTTTCATAACTGAAAGATTTATTTTGAGGATTAGTGGTAGCTATGGGTAATTAAATCTCTGAATTTTTTGTTGTTTGTTTATTTGATAGTTAAATAACCAACTATCAAGTATGGACCAAAATATAACTCTGGAAATATCTAGGAGAAACACGTGAGTTATATGGCACAGTTATATTTGATGATGCTATACTATGCGTATAAATCTTGTTTTGTTCTCCTAGGACAAATGATAGGGATAGCCATCCATTTAAAAAGTTAAGGGGTGATCCCTGCTCCTATGTATTGTCTGACCATTTCCAAAAGAACCGGGGTTGAGTTTACCAGAACTATCGAAAGTTGTTTCGAAGAGACCAGGATTAGATAAGTATTAATTATCTGAAAACCACTTCGATCCAACTCAAGCGTTTCAAACTGAAGATATCTTGAATATGATTGGAGATGAAGCTTTTGAAGTGCAAGGGCTACTTGCTATTAGTTCAAGGGTGATTCAAAATGGATGTAGTAGAGGTAGTGCCTTCGGTTTCGTTCAGACCCAGAACAAACTTGTATGAATGAATATTGGCACTGCATTGCCGCTTAAGGGCGGTGTTAGCATTCCAAGATGGTTTGCTATAAAAAAGGTAATCATAGCCTCAAGCCTCATCAACCTGGGAATGACTAAAATCAGGGGTGCTTGAAGGCTATGTGGTTCGCTACCATTAGGATATGGTCATCATCCAACCTAGATCGATATTATAGATAATGTATGCTCAGGGCCCATTTAGGTTGTTGATCCCAACCAAGGTGATGACATATTCATTGCTATCCAGTAAGGGGTACAACCTGTCTTGACTCATAGAGAGTCTATGTGAGGCTCTTGGTCTGTTTTATCTAGAGATGCACTGTGATAGGTGGTACCTCAGTGCCTTGTCATAGTATGGAATCCAATCTCAAATACGAGCCATTATGATTTTAATTGTACCCAACTATGTTGGAATGTGAGATGCAAGCATTTTAGATATTTTATATATTTACTATGAACCTTAGACATTATTATAATATCACTGGATTTTATATAAAAATGTTTGGTTATCGTAAGGTAAAAACCCGTCTGTTTTTATGTGCGGCATTATCTTACGAGATACCTTTGATTTTAAAAGATTTTACAAGTTATAATAAATTAATTCCTTGTGATTTGAGTTTCTCATGCTGGTATTACCAGATTGATCCGGACATTATTTTTCTTATAATGCTCGGGTTAGCCCGAGCATATTATCCAAATTTAGCTCGATCCTTTAGAGCTTTCAGACGACGAGCTGGATTCTCCAAGATGTATTCACGTACCTTATACTCTTCCGTTGTTTTCATTTATTTTATTTTTGTCTGTTTCTATCAACAATTATAAGGGGAGGCTGTTATAACTGTCCAGGCTGATAATAGGTTAATGTACTCTGATGTTGTGTATAATAAAGATAATTTCTTTTTGTAAAGACTTGTTCATATTATATATTACTCATCACGTTTTATGAGTTTTCTTTTTTCTTTTTTTTTCTTTCATCCCTAATGACCTGTCTTTCGAACACTTAAATGATTGGCACACGAATACCGATGATGTATTAAGTGCCATCTTTAGGTGTAAGAAAGGCAAATCGTTACAAAGGAATTATTTCAAAATATTTTATAATTTTAAAGACTATTTAAAGAATTGTAAAGGAAAATAGAACTTTATTAAAAACAAATATTTTATGCAAAAAATGATTTTTCTATAAATAATTGAATATTCTAAAAACACTTTACTTTACTTCATTTCCTTGGAAAAAAATTCATTTTTACACTATAAACGTATGAATTTAAAATTTCTTTGCTTGTTTAAGTAAAATAATTGGTTTAAGTTACCATTGGAGAAGATTAAGGATGTAGATAGCGAAAGATTTAATGAACATGACATTTTAAAAACAATATCCTTTTCTTATGCCTTTTTTATCTTTAAGAGTTTCGTTTTGCATCATTACAGTAACATAAATCTCCATATCGTTCGTTTTAACTACTATATGGTATGAAGCAAGCATGGGATGGTTCGAGACCAAACTAAAATCGTACAATTCACCTAATTATGATCTATCTTTGAATGTTGGGATATGGATTCAAACTAAGACCCAATTACTTTTTAGGTCGGATGTGGTTTCACTAGAGTTATTATGGTAATGCTAGTTTTCCTATAACCACAACGCTATCAACCAATAGTTACTGTATCTAACTTGGACCAACATACCAGTACAACTGACATGGTAATCAATAAATTTACATTCTTTAACAGTAAAACATCGATAATATTTTTTCAAACCATGGCTAACGATATTCTGTTAACATAAATACTTACATATATCGTAGTTTTTACTACAACAACACCTTCCCTGAAGCTTGTTTTAAGGTAGAAAGTGAAGTTCTAAAGTTTAAAGATAAAATCAAGACCAAGGGCTGAAGATCAGCTAAAGAGACGGAAAGAAAAGGCCGAATAAAGTAGTAAAAGACAATAGATTTTGTAGTGGTTTGAGATTTACCCTACGTCTATCGTCGGCCAGTTGTCTTTGCAACCATTTTCTTACTTGTACAGAGCTTGAGTTTAAAAGTCTTGGAGGGAATTTAAAATGAGGTTCCAAACTAGTAGAGTTTTGTTGCCAAAAAGAGTATATCATATCCTTTTCTTAGTGTAGAGGGCCCTCTATTTATAGTAGTTTTGTAGCTCAATCATTGATGGAAAGCTTCCATCATAGATTGCCGAGTAGGCAAATTGTAGGGCTATGATTAAAACACTTGTCCTAATCTATTTGGGTGCTGAATCATATGGCTATCTTTGATGTTTTCTTACATTAATTTGTCATGGCTCTATTGGAATTTCTTAAGTTGTTGATCGGCAAATTATATAATGATGTGGCATTTTATTTAAGAAATTGCCTAAGTGCTTGCGCTATTGGGCTAAAGTGATGAAGTGAAGCACATAAGACCAATAATTGGGCCAAAGTACTAAGATTGAGTAGATTATAACACCCGATAATTTTACAAAATTAAATAATTAAATTCAAAGGGTAAATAGTAATTTTACATAAAGGAAAAAATAATAAATTTTTAAAGAATCTAGAATTAGGCCCGAGAGCTATTCCATTGCATTTGGAATGTTATTTACAGTCAAAAAACACACGTAACTTAATGATTTTAGTTAAACGGGCTAGAACTTAGAAGAATTCAAACCCAGTGGCATTTTTGTAATATATCAATTTCAAGGCTTTTTGAACAAAGTTCTAGATGCTTTATTGCTAGTAAAACAACTATATACGGCCTAAAGTAGGGATATATGTACACATATTTGCATAACACTGCTAAAACACCAGCACACTAACTTTTTGCAACAACCGACTCAAAGCCTTATACCCGATAACTAGAACATTCCACATCCTTAAGTTAGAAAATATCAATTGCATTAATAGTTAATTCATTATTCAACTTGAAAATTTCTACTGAACTCAAAAATGGTGAATCACCTTCTTCTCAAAATTCTGGATTCTCTTAAAACACATGTTACTGCATCTCCCACTTTATCAAGCTTGACTGCTCCCTCAATAGAGTTCATCACTTTCATTGTTTTACAAAGCACAACATCATTCTCAAAGAAGATCTGAAACACACCACTCCATACTCTTGAGGAAAACTACCTTTAGAGTAGATTTATGTCAAAATGACATAGATGTGCGATATAATCACTTGCATGCAATGCGGTTGTCACTTGCTAGCGAATCTCTAGCGTAAAAGTATCATCTGTAGTAGATAAGTCTTTAGTTATTCTGTTAATCCCAGTTTGGAATGACGCAAACTTTTTAATGATGACTTGTACATTCGTTAGCAGGTTCACCGAGGAAAACTTCATCCATGCTTGCACTAGATTGCTCGACCATAATTTATTCATGATAATTGTAATTATTCTATTAAAATCCCCATAAGATAAAAAAAATTGAGAGTGAAAATGTAACTAAAACAGGAAAACTACCACTACTTGAGGATCCGGAGCTTGGCATCAGTTCGTAAGAGGTAACCGCTAGGACATAACCACTCTGGCAGATGGTAGGTAACGCTATTCTCACTCTTTACGTATTTCCTCATCTTAATGATTAATGTATGCTATATGTTTGGGTTTATCTGCTCGTATTTTGACAAGTTCTGTGATGGATTTACAAATTGATATGGTTCTGTTTGGTTTACCCCCAAAAACCCTATGGTTCCTTTCTTTCCATATAGACCAAACATAGTTGAGAATGTAATTAACGCTACATCTTTTCTTTCACAATTACGGTTAAATCTTGTGGAAAGACTATTAATTTCACTTGTTAAATCTAAAATGCTAGTTTGGGAGGCTGGCCATTTGAGTTTGATTTTACACCATTTCCAAATGTTTGCTCCATATTGATCTCAAAAAATGTTTGCTCCATATTTATATTGAAAAACAAGTTCTTTGAGTCCTCCTCTTGTTGATAACATAGCACACAATTTGGATCGACATATATACATATTTGAATTAGTCATTTTTTGTCGGTAGAAAGTTATTCGGTGCTTTAAAAGAACATATTGACATTTTTGGGGCATGCACTTTATTCCAAATAATATCAACCTATTAAACATTAGTACAAGACTATTTGACTGTTTTCCAAATGTCTTTGAAATTGTATATTGAAAGTCTACGGGGTGGATCATGTAGTGTATATGCAAGTATATCTGACACAATATATGATGCAACTAAAATAATATTAATCTAAGTAAATATAGAATAAGCACACCAGGATTTTATACTGGTTCAGACCTCCCGTCCTACGTCCAGTCTCGAAGCTCCCCTTCGGAATTCGACTATCAAAAACCCTCACTTCGCCCGAAGGAATAGGCTTGGTTACAATGAGTTGTTCTTGTCAAATGTGTGTTCCAGTATAACATGGATGTTGACTAATTAGTACAATTACTTCCAATATATCTCTAAAGAATATTGTCTATGAAGAACTGAGTATATGGAAGGGTGAATACAAGTAAAGATTGCTACAGTGTAGAGATCAAGAATAGAGTATAGAATTAAAAAGCGTAAGTATGTAAGTTGAGTTCTTTCTCTTGATTCTTGATGTTATATATAGTTGTTCTTACCAGACGTCCGAGTGCTATTACCAGACGTCTGGTTTTGTTTGTCTATTGTTCCAGAGAACTGATTCAGACGTCTGGCTTGTGCACCCAGACGTCTGATATTGTGCATATCAGTTTTTGTGCACTTTTTCTTGTGTTTCTTTGTTCCTATCATCTTGTAGTCTCTCGTAGTGTCCTTTGAGCCTCTTTCTTGTCTTTCTAGTGATGTTGTTATAGCAAGTACCTGTATATATAAATATATATGTATATTCGATTTCCATTGTATAGTTGTTGTCATCGAAACCGTAGATTGGATTTCCTAACATTCTCCCCCTTTTTGATGTTGACAACTATACAATGTACTTAGATATATTTTTATAAATCTCCCCATGAATATGTGTTTTCCATTATTTCTCCCCCTTTGGCATTATCAAAAAGTGTTAATATCTTTTTAACTTAGACAACATGTTCGTAATATGAAATATTTACCAACTGTAGGAATGTTATATCAATATAAACAAAAATAACAGATCAAAAAGCACTTTTCATTAAACAAATTAATTAATTACATGCATAGATTTATTATTATTATAATAAAAAAGATGGAATCCTAAAAACTAAGGATCTTTTGGGGAAGCTTTAGCTTGATCATCTCCTTCATCTTCACTTTTGGAAGAGCTAGCTTGTTTTTTTGGAGATGTCGGAGTTTGTTCGAGAGGTTCTTTTTCCTCCTCAAAAAGTGTAGAATGTTTTGAAGGAGGAGGAGAAGACACTGGAGTTGGCCAATCTTCTGAAGGTGGTGTAGGACCACGAACTCGTTGAAGAACCTTTTTTAGAACTGATAGTGTAGTTGAAAGCGATGCTTCAACTGTGGCTAGGCGTGAAGCAAACGTTGTTTCAAAGCTATCAATTCGCTTAGCCAATAATTTTTTATTTCATGATAGGATAAGTTGATTTTGGAGAGTTAAGTCGCGAATACTCTCATTTGGATTCGTCTCAGTGCGGGTCACCAAAATGTCGTCTTAGAACGAATAATCAAAAGGTGGAGGAAGAGGAGGAGTATTCTCGCGATGTTGCTCTACCTCTTGTGATGGTTCAGGTTGTTGTTGGGGTGGAGGCCTAGCTTGGCTATCTTGTTGACGGCGTTGCGTCCATTCTTCTAATGATATAAAATCTGGAGGATTTTCTGGCAAGTGCATAAGGGAGAAAATTTTTGTGGAGGCGTACTTGGGAGATATCTCTTCAAAAGTTGATAAGTAAAAAAGGAATGTTGTGAGCTCTCAGAAGACGCATGATGTACGTAAGGTAGATGATGAATGGGTGTGATCGAGTCCAATAATGTTTGAGCTCATCAAAAATAATTTTTTCCTAATTAACCCTTGTTCCACCGAAGATAGCATATAAAGCCTTGTGCTCTAACTTTGTGATTTGCTCATGGCTACCAAGGCGAGGAATGATTGTGTTGATAATCATTCTAGTGAGAAGTCTCGCCTTAGGTCGTGTATATTTTGAAGCAAATCTAGGCATTTCATCTTCCCAAATTTGATGAGTGATATTATCTCTTGGTTTGAGGCGCATATCTGGGATGTTGTACAAATCTTCTCTGGAGTCAGAACAACCCAGAGTTCAGCCTATAATCCCCGGTGTAAGCCTAATAGTGTTGCCGTAAACACTTGACCATAGCCAATTATCATCATTTTCGATATTCCAAATGGCAGTGCTATCTAAATTATCATAGAAAAGGAATATTGCAAGTTGGTCTATTTGGATATTATTCGAGTTGAATGAAATCAACTGATGTAGCCCCGCATTTTCACATATCTCATCCAAATCGTACATAGGAAATTTGAGCAAATTGTAGAAAGGACATGTATGTAGCTTCTTCTTTTGAATGTCTTTATATCTTTTGATTGAATGTTGTACGCGATTCATCCATCTCTCAATTTGATCATCAGAACATACTTGCGGGTTGGATGAAGTAGCTTGGTCTTGCTTTCGTTTAGAGATTTTAGGGTTTTTCGTTTTTGGTGCCATGAGATTCGAGCGTGTGTGAAGGAGAAAGCGACTTGGAGAATTAGGGTATTGAATTTGTAGTAGAAATGAAAGTGAAAAAAGTGGAAAAAAATAGATGTCATAAGGTTACTTAATAGTGTCGATTGAAATTCAGACGTCTGGAAAGTTAATCAGACGTCTGATTTAACCTAGTATGAAGACAGTAAATATGTTCAGACGTATGGTTATTGGTGGTAGACGTCTGAAATAGATAGAGTTTTAAAATTTCAAAGTTAGAGAGTTTTGTTAGACGTCTGGATGTAGAATCAGACGTCTGAAATTTGCCTTGTTGTTATTTTGAGAAGGCAGAAACTTTGTTCAAACGTCTGGGAACAATTTTTAGTCGTCTGAAATAAACCGTTGTGAATTTTTATATGTCATAAACTATTTTCATACGTCTGGTTGGTTACATCAGACGTCTGATATATGCACCATATTGAAAAATTGTGTGATACATGGGTGTCAGATGTATGATGGCATTGTTCAGACGTCTGAAATATCTATTTTGTCTTAAAATAGCTTTATTTTGAAGGGTGTTGCTTAATTTTTGAGAGATTGATTTTGGTGAAACATAATATTATTATTTGTGAAAAAGAATACAAATATAATTAGATAAAAATATAATGAGAATATGCAAATTTATTTAGATGAAGATGGAGCATTGCGATCTTCAGATTTGCTATTCTTCCACGGCTTGAGTGGAGACCAAATATTTCCACGTTCGTTGGTTCTTGGGGAACAAGAGAATTGCCTAGGAGGAGGATCCCAAGGTGTTCGATAAGAGGCAGAAGGATCCATAGGATTGCAAGGAATCGGAAGTGGTTCATGTACATCCTTCTTTCGTGAATTGAAAAATTTGATCGCTACTTGCTCTAGAAAACTTAGTCGTCTTGCAGTGACTTTTTGTTTGAAGTATAGTTCTTGTTGTAACTCCATTTGTTGCTTTTGATAATGATGTATATCATTGATTTTCTCCTTGGTGTTAGGAGATCCAAATAGTGATTGTTTGGATCGTTTTTTGTCAGGAGTGAATCCCGTGTGGTAGGAGGACCACTTATAGGTCGGTTCTTGACCTGGTGTAGGAGTAGGAAGTCGATGAGGGGTATCCGCTGAACTATCCGAGGTTGGTGTTGAAAAGAAGAGGTGAGAGTTGTCGGAAGACATGTTTTTGTTTTGCTTTTGTTGATTTTAAAAGGAACCAATATAAAATCTGTATTTTATTTGTAACAGTAGGAGCTATTTATTCATGTTGTAAAAAGTTATAAATAGTTATTTTCAGTAAACAAACATTCTAAAAAAATTGTTGGTTAGTGTTACAAGATTTTGTTTGTGGATTAAAACTTTTTTAACCAAAAATAGAATAAATCAAACGTAGAATAAGCTGATAAGATCATTAAGAGAACATATTCCTAAATCGCGTCGTAGTTTAACAAACGTTTGTTCATTTAGTGGTTTTGTGAAAATATATGTTATTTGATTCTCAGTATTTATGTATTCTATTGTAATAATTCCTTTTTCTACATTGACACGTAAAAAGTGATGTCGTATATCTATGTATTTAGTACGTGTGATTTACAGGGTTTTTCGATAAATTTATTGCACTTGTATTATCGCAATATATTGGTGATTTATCGATAACTTTTCCGAAATCCTTAAGCGTTTGTTGCATGTATATCACTTGTGCACATGCTAAGGCCGCTGAAATATATTCGGCTTCACAAGTGGATAAAGAGACACAGTTTTGCTTTTTGTTAAACCATGAAACCAACGATTGTCCAATAAAATGACACGTTCCGCTAGTACTCTTACGATCTGTTTTACATCCACCAAAATCAGCGTCGCTATATGAAACAAGTTCAAATGATGATCCTTTAGGGTAAAACAAACCATAATCTCTAGTACTAGATAGATATCGTAAGATACGTTTAACAGCTCTTTGGTGAGACTCTTTTGGTTTTGCTTGAAATCGGGCACAAAGACATACGCTCATCATAATGTCGGGTCAACTAGCCGTCAAATATAGTAAGGAGCCAATCATACTACGATATAATTTTTCATTAAAATCTTTCCATTATCACCTTTTTCTAAGTGAACACTAGTACCCATTAGTGTTGGTTTGCTTGAAGTTTTATCCATTCCAAAGCGAGGTAATAAATCGTTACAATATTTTTCTTGATGTATAAAAATACCATTTTCAAGTTGTTTTATTTGTAAACCTAAAAAGAAATTTAATTCACCCATGTGAGACATTTCAAATTCACTTTTCATAATATTTGAAAATTGAGAACAAAGATTTTCGTTAGTTGAACCAAAAATAATATCGTCTACGTAAATTTGTACAACTAAGATGTCATTATTTTCTCGTTTAATAAATAAAGTTGTATCTATTTTACCTATTTTAAACCCAGAAGCAATTAAATGATTCTTAAGACGTTCGTACCAGGCACGGGGGGCTTGCTTTAAACCATTTAGGGCTTTGTGCAATTTAAAAACATGATCGGGATATTTTTCGTGAACAAATAATGGAGGTTGTTCAACATATACGTTTTCTTTAATAAAACCATTTAAATAAGCACTTTTTGCGTCCATTTGAAATAATTTAAAATTGTGATGACTTGCAAAAGCAAGTAATGTACGTATGGCTTCGAGTCTTGCTACTGGAGCAAAAGTTTCGTCATAGTTGATACCTTCTTCTTCATTATACCCCTAAGCGACTAAACGTGCTTTATTCCTAACTATATTTCCGTTTTCATCTGCTTTGTTTTTAAATACCCATTTTGTTCCAATAACTGATTGATTTTCTGGTCTTGGTACTAATTCCCAAACATTATTATGTTCAAATTGATTTAATTCTTCTTGCACGGCTATTATCCAAAAATCACCGTTTGAAGCTTCTTTATAATTCTTTGTTTTAAAATTTGACACAAATGCAATATGACTTATTTGGTTAAGTTGATTTCTAGTTACTCTGGAATTAAGATCCCCAATAATGTTATCTTTTGGATGGTCTTTTAGAATTCTAGGGGGTGACACTAGAGTATTATTTTGTGCATTTGTCTCATTATTAGATGAGTTTGTTGTATTTGTTATAGGAATAATTTCTTCATCGTCATTAGTATGATTGTTAAGAAAATTTTCATCAAATGAAACATGTAAACTTTCTTCAATTATGTTAGTACGTTTATTAAAAATTCTATATACCTTGCTACGATCCGAATATCCAACAAAGATTCCTTCATCGGCCTTCGAGTCGAATTTTCCTAAATTATCTTTTGTATTTAATATAAAACATTTTGATCCGAAAGTTTTAAAGTATAATACTTTAGGTATTCTTCCAAAAAACATTTCGAAGCAAGTATGTTTAGTCATAGGTCGTATGGTTACTCGATTCAAAACATAACAAGCCGTAGCAATAGCTTCAGCCCAAAAATGTTTTGGTAAACCACTACTATTTAATAGTGTTCATGCACATTCTTGCAACGTACGATTTTTTCTTTCTACTACAGCATTTTGTTGTGGTGTGCGGAGAAAAGAGAAATATAACTTATGCCCTTTTTATTACAAAAATTAGTAAAAAGATCATTTTCGAATTCCCCACCGTGATCAGTTCGAATATTCTTAATTTTCAAATCCTTTGAGTTTTAATTTTTTTAGCAAAAATTTTAAACATACCAAAAGTGTCGCTTTTATGTTTTAAAAATAAGGTCCATGTATATCTTGAAAAATCATCAACTATTACGAAAACATATTTATTGTGATTTATAGATCGAACTTGAGTTGGACCAAATAAATCTAAATGTAATAGTTCTAACGGTTGTTTTGTAGAAATATTATTTTTAGATTTAAAAGAGCTTTTCTTTAGTTTACCGATTTGACAGGCGTCACATAAATTTTCTACTTTATAATTTATTTTAGGTAAACCTCTAACTAGCTCATATTTTGCTAACTTATTAATATATTTAAAATTAATATGACAGAATCGTTTATGCCATAACCATGGATCGTCATGTTTAGCGGTTAAACATAAGTTTGAATTTCGATTTATATTCATATTTAAGACATAAATATTTTTTTCTAAAACCCTCAATAATAAGTTGTCTGTTATTATCGAAAATATTACATCTATCTTTTTCGAAATTGATTTGAAAACCTTTATCGCATAATTGAATAATGCTAATTAGGTTGTGTTTTAAATTTTCTACTAACAAAATATTTGTAATAATAGGGGAGTTAGAAATAGCATAGTTGATGACTTCTCCGATGCCAATGACATATCCTTTTGAGTTATCTCCAAAAGTTACTGTTCCACCATCGATATATGTTATATTTGATAACATTTTTGCATTTCCGGTCATATGCTTGGAGCATCCACTATCAAGTATCTATTTCTTCTTATTTTTTATTTTGGGTACCTGCAAGATAAGAATGATTTAATTGGTACCCATATACTTTGTTAGGATCCTAGATGTTAGGAGGAGTAGGTAGCCATACCCAAGAAGGTTTGGTACCTTTATGAATATAATTTTTATTATAGACTACGTTATCTAGGAAATTATTAATGTGTTTTTGTCTAATCAATTTATTATTTGTCTTAGGAATCCAAATTTTTATATTTTTGGTATTCGCATTAGACTTAGGTGATCTTTTAGTCTTTTGATTGATAAATAAAACTATATTTCTTAATATTATTCCCTCTTTGTTTAGGAATATTTTTAAATCCTATTCCATTCTATTTCCTAAAGGTTTTGAAGTTTTGATAAGAATTTCCAAAGCTTGTTTTCCTTTATTAAATTTTGAAACATTATTTGTAATTTTATCTAATTTTTCTTTTAATTCAAAATTTTCAATGTTTCTATATTACTTTTCAAGTGGATATTTTATTTTAACAAAATATCATTTTCTAGTTTAACTTTTCCAAAATCGATAGATATAGTCTCATATTCAACCAAACTACTTTTAATTTTTTTCTTGAGATAATTCTAGTTCCTCCTTTAAAATAATTTTTTCATCTTTTAACATTCCTATTTCAAGTTCTAATCGGTTTATTTTGGCTATGTGTTCTTTATTCAATTTTTTAATTTATCTAAATTTATCATCTAATTCCATGCTAAGCTCTAATAATTCATCATAGCTAAGTTCGGGACATACCTCATCAGTTTGTGCCGTAAAACATACATTAGCTTGTTCTCCGTCACTATCGCTGTCACTATCCGATGATGAAGAATCTGAGTCATCCCATGTTACTTTGAAAGCTTTCTTCTTTTTGAATTTTTCAAATTTGTTCTTCTTTTTATTATTGTTGAGCTTGGGACAATCTTTCTTCATATGTCCAAATTGATCACATTCATAGCATTTGATTGACGTTTGATTTGTTGAGCTTGATTTTCCTCCTTTCTGAAATTTTGCCATTTTCCTAAACTTCTTGAATTTGTTGTAATTTTTGGCAATAAATACGATTTCTTCTTCGTCTAAGTCGGAGTCTTCATTTGTTGCTTGGAATGCTATGTTTTTCTTCTCCGAATTTTGTTCTTTTCTTGCTTGCAAATTAGCTTCATAGGACATTAAATTCCCTATCAATTCTTCAACTAAGAGTGTTGAGAGTTCATTAGCTTCTTCGATAGCTAATACTTTTCTTTCCCACTCAGGAGTTAAAGAATTAAGTATTCTAGATACAGTCGAAATTTGTGAATTTTACTCCTAGTGCCATTAAATCGTGTTGAATTGTTTGGAATCTAGAGTACATGTCCACTATAGATTTATTTTGTTTCATTTTAAATGAAGAGAATTGATTTTGCAAAATCAAGATCATAGTTTGTTTAACTTTGTTCGTGCCTTCGTGTGTAACTTGTAATGTACGCCAAATATCATATGCAGTGTTGCATAACATGACATTGAAAATTCATTTTTATCTAATGAACAAAATAAAACATTCATAGCTTTGGCATTATTAGAAGCTACGGTTTTTTGTGCATCATTCCATGTATCCATAGCAGTAGCAGGTGCTTCATATTTATTTTGAGTGGCTGACCAAATTTCTAATCCATTAGCTTCCATAAAAATTCTCATATGTGTTGACCAATATGCATAATTAGACCATTAAAAAGTGATAGACGTGCTGTGGATTGGCCTTCTTGAAAAATATTTGCCATATTAACGTGATTCAAATACGTGTTACTGTACTTTGATCAAACCTTGCTCTGATACCAATTGAAAGTCTACGGGGTGGATCGTGTAGTGTATATGCAAGTATATGTGACAAAATATATGATGCAACTAAAATAATATTAATCTAAGTAAATATAGAATAAGCACACCAGGATTTTATACTGGTTCGGACCTCCCGTCCTACGTCAAGTCCCAAAGCTCCCCTTCGGAATTCGACTATCAAAAACCCTCGCTTCGCCTGGAGGAATAAGCTTGGTTACAATGAGTTGTTCTTGTCAAATGTGTGTTCTAGTATAACACGGATGTTGACTAATTAGTACAATTGCTTCCAATATATCTCTAAAGAATATTGTCTATGAAGAATTGAGTATATGGAAGGGTGAATACAAGTAAAGATTACTAGAGTGCAAAGATCAAGAATAGAGTATAGAATTAGAAAGCGTAAGTATGTAAGTTGAGTTCTTTCTCTTGATTCTTGATGCTATATATAGTTGTAGATAGGTATCTTGAGTAGTTACGTCCATTAACGAATGTTCTTCAGTTGCTTCTGTTGATGATGAAGAGTTGCGGCGAAGGGAAGCGGAGATGTCCATTCGTATGTGGCAGTTGAAGTCCATTTCTGAAATTCGAGTTTGAAATCAGACGTCTGGGATATGTTTCAGACGTCTGATACTTTATATATTTTTGAATATAGTAGAAGATCAGACGTTTGAGTGCTATTACCAGACGTCTGGTTTTGCCTGTCTGTTGTTCCAGAGAACTGATTCAGACGTCTGGCTTGTTCACCCAGATGTTTGATATTATGCATATCAGTTTTTGTGCACTTTTTCTTGTGTTTCTTTGTTCCTATCATCTTGTAGTCTCTTGTAGTGTCCTTTGAGCCTATTTCTTGTCTTTCTAGTGATGTTGTTCTAGCAAGTACCTGTATATATAAATATATATGTATATTCAATTTCCATTGTATAGTTGTTGTCATCGAAACCATAGATTGGATTTCCTAACATATATATCATTTTTACAACACGTTCAGGTCCAATTGTCATCTTCTTTATTATTCCATAATCCATATTTACGCTTTTTCCACTCTTCTTTTGTGCAACCCAAATAACTGAATTTTTCTATTCTCCATATTCCTTCTTCCAAAATATCGCTAACCAATAACCTTTCACCTCTTATTGTATCCATGGTTTCAACTCCTAGTTTGTTAATCACTCTACCACCCTGTAATCAAAGTTCAAACCACAAAGAAGTGCCGTCGACGATAAGTTTGCATGTACATTTAATTGCATCCTCTTTATTAAGCATCATGAATTTCCACACTCCTAAATCATCATTTCTTATGTTAGCTTCCCAAAGTCTAATTTTTAAAATATTTTTCTTTCATAAGTTTTTCCCACAACAAATTACCATTCACTGCTTTCCATATAAGTTTAATATACATAGATTTGTTTATTTCCTCCAAAAAATTTAATCCCATTTCTCCTTTGCAATTTTCTTTGCACGGGTCTCCCAAGAAATTTTCATAATTTTATCCTTCCATAAAAAATCTAAACATAAATGTTTTACCTTGTTGATGGTAGAGTTGAAATTCTGAAACATTGCATCCAAAATTGAAAGATTTGGATATATCATGGATTTGATTAACTCAAGTCTTCCTACTAAGCTCAATAATTTCGTTTCCCAACCATCTGTTTTTCCTTTAGTTATGTCATTCAGGCTTGTATTGTCTTTATCTTTTAAGTTCACACTTGATAGAGGGGCCTAAGTACCTGATCAACAACACACCTCGAATTATTCCTAAAGTATCAATAATCTCCTTTCCGTTGCTTACACCTCTCCCCTAAGAAAACTATAGACTTTTTAGAACTGGGTTGAAGGCTTGTTGTTTTATAAATTTGCTTGAGCACTTCCTTAACCGCTTCTACTGCCTCTACTGTAAGTTACTATACTGAAGAATCGTGTAATATGGAATATAATAAATAACTAGTGCCGAAAATAGTAATAGCAGTAAAGAAAAATGACAGTAGGGATTTTTATACTGGTTCGAACTCCCGTTCCACGTCCAGTCCCAGACTCCTTCTAGAATTTAACAATCAACCCTCACTTAACCCGGAGGAACAGGTTTACACCGCTTGAGCAACCGAATAGGACTTCTACCGCCTAAGCAATCGAATAGGACTTGACTGCCTGAGCAACTGAATAGGACTTGACCGCCTGAGCAGCCGAACAAGACTTGAATACAAAGTAGATTGATTTTCTTGACCTTTTGTGTTCTTTTAACAACACAGATTTGTCAATTGTAGTACACCCTTCCTATAATTTTTTCCTCAAGTAGGTGTGTATATTTGTGTGTGTATGAAGATTAGGAAGTTTCGGATTGCGTGAAAATATAGATTTATGTTCGTAAGCAATGAATATATGAATTCAAGGGAGTAGTAATTTCAGAAAAGATGAATTAAGTAAAACCAAGAAAGTTGAGTTATTTTTTCTTGAAATTCATGCATATATATAGTAGGTAGAAAGTTACAACTTCTGGTGAAAGATGTTATCGAACAGTAATGGTCATAACCTTCTACGAAGAAGAAAACTGTTCATGAAAGGAAGTGTCTATTCATAAAATAGCAGTTGAAACCAGACCAGTCGACTGGTCTATGAACTTCAGTCGACTGAATTTGAAAATATAAACGTGTATACATATGTGCACAAGTTCAATAGGCTATTTATTGATATTCAGTCGTCTGAATTTGTTGAGTCGACTGAATTTTGTTGATAATAAAAAATAATCATAGCTCATTTGGTTAGAGCACTTGCCTTCTAAGCTAGTGACCCGGGTTCGAGCCGATTCTTGAGGAAAGATTTTAACATAGCACTAAATTACTAGATTCTATATACATATTCGATGATTTTTGTTAAAATATATACTTTGAGTCGTTGAGTTCGGATGTCATCGACATAAATATGATGCAAAGTCTCAAATTATTTATTTTGAACGGCGTTATCTCTCCCAATCTCACCTTTTGCTCCATTAATAAAGTGAAATACTCCATGATGATCATGAAAAGGAATGAAGACAGTAGGTCACCTTGCGTGAGCTTGTTAGGGCTTTGAAAAAACCCATGTAGGCTACCACCATTCATAATTGCGTAGCTAGGAGTACATACCATTTCAGCACCATCTTAGTCCGTCAGTGTACTACATCTCCTTTAGCATATGTAATATTAAATCATGGTTAATCGAATAATAAACTTTTCATAGATCAATTTTGATGCACATATACTTGTTACTAGCTCTTCCAAATCATATTAAAATTTCATATGCTGCTAAAAGACCTTCACTAATTGATTTGTCTTCTAAGAACGTGCATTGATTATCAGACATTAGATCCTTCGTAAACCATTTTAGTCTGTTGCACATCACTTTTGTAAGGATTTTGTATATCATGTTGCAGCACGATATAGGTGCACGATATACGTTTAAACTGTTGGATTCACTTGTACACTTACTCGGAATAAGATGAATAAATGTATGGTTGCACTCCCTCAGCGGTTTTCTTTTGTCAAATGAATCATTAATCGCCTCCGTTAATAGATCTTTCATCTAGTTCCAATGAATTTTGTAGAAATTAGAATTCATACAATCTAGGCCTGGGGCCGTACCGTCCTTTGTGCTAAAAATGGCCTCTCTGAGCTCTTCAGCATGTATTTTACCATTCATAAAATTTTGGTCGTAGTCTGAAATAACGTTCTTGCAAATGATTTTTGGAAAATCGTTCGGCTGTGATTTGTTAAATAGCCTCATGTAGTATCGTATTGCTTTTTCAGCAAACTCATGTTGACTGTTAAATAATTCTCCACTCTCCCTAGTCTCATCTTCCCAACTATTCTGGCATTTCTTGATGACATTTTACCATAAAAGTATGTTGTGGCTTCATCACCTAGGAGCAGCTAGTCACATTTTGATTTTTGTTTAGTGTCGATGTATTCTTGCTGAATAGCTCTATCTAATCTAGATCTTTCCTCCTGTACCTCGACTCCAGTTCCCGCCTCAGGGTTTAGTTTCAATTTATGCTGTAATTTTCCATGTAGCTTCCCAAACTGTTCCACTTCTTTCTTAGTGCTGTTTTTGTATTTGCTCTAGTTTCTAAGCTTCCCCTCATAACCTTCTTTTTTGTATAAATTTATACATAGGTCTACTTTTATCTACGTACACACTCCATCATTCTTCAGACATTCTTTAATAATCCTCAAATAGAGTCCAATGGTTCATAAATTCGAATGGCTTCGACAAGTTCGATTGTTTCTCCATACGGTTACCAAGATAGGGTTGTGATCTCTTCGGCCAGCAAGCAAATACATGGCGCAGAAATGTCTAAATATGTTTGTCCACTATAGATTGACTATAATTCGATCTATTTTAGTTAAAATAATTTTGCTTTTGTCTAACCGCCAAGTGAATTTGTACCCCTTAATACTAATATCCATAAGTCTGTCTTCATGATAATGTTGTCCAGATCCTTTATTTTGCTAAATGGTACTTGACTACCTCCATTTTTCTCATCCGACCCCCTGATGTAGTTAAGATCTCCTAATACTGTCCGTGCCCTTAAAACTATGAAAGCATCCTGTTCCAAATTTCTCCACAATGATTCCCTCAAGTACTTAAATTTTTGTGCATACACAAAAGTCACATTATATCTAGCACCACCAATATTTAAAAGTTCAATAGTTATGTGTTGGTCACTCGTGCTTACCACATTGACTTACCATACCTTATTATTCACCAGTAACAATATTCTACACTTATTTGTTGTTTATGTATATGTTCTACTTGCACTTTGATATGAACCTACGGATGCATATACATATAGAAATATATATATACATATACATATACATATTTGCCTATATTAGGATGTTTTCATACATATTGGTTGCACTGCATGTGCACTCATATAAAAGATCGATTCAGTTGCGTTTGCACTCATCTCATATCATTTCATCGTATTTTCTTTATCATATGTATTATGTACTCTTTATTATGTTTTTTCCTGTGTTTTTATAATGGATACTAGATGGATGTAGTTATGTCTGTTTTCTATGTTTATACGATGCAAAGGGAGTTGCATTGTTTGTCTTGTGAATTTCGAGGATGAAATTTTTTTAAGAGGAAAAAGCAATAGCCTATAACTTTGCAAAATTAAATAATTAAATTTAAAGGTAAAGTCATAATTTTGCATAAAGGAAAAAATAGTATATTTTTATAAAAATGGAAATTAGGCCTCGAGACCTATTCCATTGCGTTCACAATGTCGTTTACATTAGAAAGCATATTTAACTTGTTGATTTTAGTCAAACGGTTTAGAACTATGAAGAATTCAAATTCAATGACATTTTGTAATATAATAAGTTTGAGATTTTAGGCTAAAAATGAGTTATTTCCAGCCTATAAATGGAAATGTAAAGTCTGTTTTCTAATTCTACTTTAGCTTAAATATCTCACCACTAATCTCTATCTTCATCTTCATCTAATCTCTAAATAAAATCAGACCAACTCCATATTAAATCAAAAGGAAATAATAAAATATTGCATAGAAATTATAGAACATTATAAGGAAGTAAATGGTAATGCCAGTTAAGGTGAATAAAGAGGGAAACACATCGAGCTAACAAGGAAGGAGGGTTCTACAACAAATCGAAGAGGAATCACGGCTAATTGGTGGGTGCGATTCATCCTATTTAGATATATATTAGTAAGGTATAGTAATTCATCACTTATGATTGTAAATCAAATTATAATGATGTAATTAATAATTAAAAGTGATTATTTTATATACACCTAATTAGGATGTAGTTTGCCATGGCTAGATAATTAAAAAAGTGAATTTCTATTGACTGTAGTTAGTGAAAGTTAATCACTCCCCAATTAAAAAGTGTGAAATACAAAATTGTTCTAAACTAGACATATTATATATTAGAATTATAGTTCTCAACGGTGAAAATCTACTAGTGGTATTCTTTCATCAATTAGGTGTACGGATTGATATGAAAATACATTAAATTTCAATGAACAAGGATCGTCCATTTTGATCCAACGATGAAACAGAGATAATACGATGATCAGAGGGCATTAATGCGTAGAGGAGATAGAGTAGAGCTTCACGCCAGTCTCTGATGATAACAACTAGCAATGTGGAGGCACATATCTTCCTTAAAACACTAGCAACGGTGGTGGTCAATGGGGTGGCCGGAGTCGATGGGGTTTGTGGCGGCGGGAAGCGCAAGTGACACGCAAGCCAACGGTGGCGTTGGATCCGAGTGTCATAATCCCTAGTAGAGACGATGATGACATGAAGTGGGGGATAAATCATGTCGAGCGGTAGTCAAGAATTGCAGCGAATGAGATAAAAGTTATAAATAAATAAATATAATAATTAAATTATTAATTAACTAATTCCCTACCTTCAAAAGCTTATAACTCTCACATAGGGCCTCTGTTTCACGTGTGGTTCATGGCATCATGATCATGTTGAGATGAGGAACATTTTGGTATGTTGCTTGTTATGCTCTGAGATGTTTCAGAAAAATGCCTTATTTTGTTGGGTTTGTTATATGGTGTTGATGTTACGAGTTGAGGCCTGATATAGTGGATCCGTAAACGATGGGGCGATGATGAGTTTTAGGCTTTCTTTAAATAGTGTTGTAAACCACTAGGCAAATGACTAGCTTGGACTTAACCCCAATATAAAAGAGTCCAAAGAGCTAAATCCTCAATATATGATAGTTTGAAGAGCTAAATTCTCCATATACCATAGTCTAAGGAGCTGAGTCCCCAATATAGTCCGAGGAGTAGTGCCATCAATATACCATAGTCGGAGGAGCTGAGTCTTTCATATAGTCTAAGCGCTAAGTCCTCAATACACCATAGTCCGAGGAGCTGAGTCTTCAATATACGATAGTCCAGGGAGCTGAATCTTCACTACACGATAGTCCAAGGAGCTGAGTCCTCAATATACCATAGTCTGAGGAGTTAAGTCCTCAATATATAATAGTCCAAGGAGCAGAGTCCTCCATACACGATAGTCCGAGGAGTTGAGTCGTCAATGTAATACCTCGTAAAATTTACCATAAGTAAATAAGGTGAATAAATTAGATTAAATAACGTAGGGATAAAAATGAAATTTTTTGTAAGAGTTCTGAATTATGCCATGAATGTTTTACCATTGAATTCGTGGCAAAATTCCAATCAATTTCCATATATAATATATTGTAAACGGGGCTCGAACGAAAAGGTTATGAGCGTTTGAAGTTTTCATGTTTAAAATAATTTAATTCAAATTCAAATTCAAATAAATAAATTTGAAATATGAAATTCAAAAATTAACTTAGATTAGACGTGGAGTTATGTAAACACTAAAGTTAACATTAACGTTAAGTATAATTAAGGAATACAATTAATTAAGCAACGAAAATAAATAAACGTTCCTGAATAAAGAGGGAGCAATCGACCTATAGACCAAACCGGTTAACTCCTAGTGGTCGACCGGTGTATAGAGGGTGGCCGACTACTACTTGTTGTGGTGGCTAGGGTTTTTGAGGAAATAAACATTCCAGATGTATCTGTTTTTAACCTATTTTCATCCTACGGTTCTGGTGCGTTTCAACCTCTATAAATAAGACCCTGACGGCTAGACCCCTAATTTTATTCGCAAATATTTTGGGAACATCAGCGAAGTTCTGTCAGTTCATCTCTTCTTAGAATCAGTAAACTTAATTAGGGTTTCAGAGATTTGAAGGAGATCATAATGAGTGCTTCAAATCCAAAGAGAAGCGAAGCTAAGGACCAACTGTGAGTGGAAATTTTAGCATTTTTGTTTCATCGATTGATTAGTATATTATGGTTATGAATATGCCTTAGAGGTTTTTGGATTGTGAAAACAAAACACTAGAAAAAACCCCCCAAAACTCCTTTAATTTGAAACGTCAATTCTAGATGTAGATTCTCGATTGTTTATGTTGAATGGATGGAATTATATAGTCTTTGCAGTTCTTAATAATTTCAAAGTCTATTCCACTCTTTCTTATTCCTTAATTGGTTATGAAATTTTGATAATAAAATAAGGGCGTAAGTATGAATCTTATTCGTAGTTTGCACCATTTATTCCATAAAAATTAAATAGAAATTCCCTTGTTTATTTCTTTATAAAACAGGAGTTGAATAGAAGATGAAATTATAATTGTAATTTCTATTTTTAAGGTTATTCCATTGGTTTGATGTAACAGATTAAGTTTATATTTTTGTATACAAGTTTGTTTATTATAATTTTAGATATCAATATTAAATCCTTGTTATGGATATTAGAATCCTTTGTTATGGATATTGGAAATATGACATCATTAATAATATGGAAAAAGGGCTTTTATTCTTGTTGTTAAAAAGGAATTGACATTTTCATTAGTTAGGATGTAATCTTTGAAAGCATAGAAATAATAAGTGCGTATTTATTTATATACTGATTACTGTAAATAGCGTACAATTATAATGTATTTATTGCATAGTTAATTAGATAATAATTGTCATTAATTCCCCCTTAGAAAAGTAATTGATTGTTAATGCAAAATAAGAATGAAATGTTATATAGCCTAAATGATGAATACAATGAAGTGTGATAATATATATTATGAGTGTTGTAAATATGACTAGTTTGTTATATTAGCCAAACTCCTGCTTTTCATTTCCATAGCTGTTCTGGTGCATGTACCGAGCACCTGTTTTCACATTCATTATATAGGGATGACCCACTTTAAACGGCCGGCTAGATTTGCTAAATATAACTACGTCATAGGACGATGATGCGAGGTTAGTCCCAATTCTATAGGATAAATCTACCCAGCTAATTTGGCTACCACTACCTACAAATAGTCGGACTAATATGCGACGTCACCATGTGATCCTGGTCATAAGGCGAAGGACATGCTTTGGGGTCTTGGAGGTATTAAGTGGTTGTTTGAAGGGCCGCTTTTTTCTCCAAATGAAGTATTAAATGGTCAAGGGTTGGTTATTTAGGCACGATAGGTGGTATCTGGAAAGGGTCTGCTTCAGGATAGGCATTAAGTGGCTGTTTAAGGGTCTGCCTTCCATTAATGAAGTATTAAGTGGCTTGAAGAGATTCCGTGCAATGTCAGCTAGATAGACACCTGTGAGGAGTCCGCCTTGGGAATGGGTATTAAATGATGGGGACCTACCTCAATTGAGGTTTTAAATGGTCAGAGTCTGTCTATTTCCAGTAAGGGTATTAAGTGACTTGGGTACTATCTCTTGCATTGTTAGACATTTATGATGTTATTTATGGGTTATGGGACCGGAAAACCTACTTCGAGAATGGAAGGTATTAAGTGGTTGTTTGAGGGCCCACCTGCTTTCCTTATATAAAGTATTATATAGTTTTAAAATAAGTAAGACATATTCTTATTTTGAAATATACTGTCCAAGTACTAAAATAGTAGGGCTCAAGGTTTTTATTCACCAAACACTTATTGTTCTAACTCCCTCCTCATTACAACATAGGTTAGAGAAGGAGTGGATAAAGCTTGAAGATGGCGAGATTGAAGCATGTGGCAGTCATTATCTATTTTCATGTTATTTTCTATTATACCCGTAAAATGTACTTTTGAACAAATTGATGCAACGATTGTTGTTAACATTATGATATATTTTATGGCATTTCAAATGGTTTGAAATAAATGGGTACTATTATTGCTATAATTTTCTATTCCTTTCATTGTGAGTTCTGAAAGAATAGATAGATAGCTCTATATTTTTTTTTCTTTTTACCAACCAACAGCCAGCTTTGGAATGCGTTTAAGTTTCAATGAACCTTTTCTTGGTCGGAATTTAGGTCTGCTTCAGGGCGGGTTATTACATTTGGTATCGGAGCTTAGATTACCCGATCGACGGGAAAAGTATACGTATAAGTGGCATATTCTTTATTATTTAAAATATTTTTCAAAAATCCTACTATACACACACACACTTATTTTGAATATATGCCTAATTCTTTAGAAGTAGTTGCGACCATATTCCAAAAGGGTGGGCGAAGAAACTATAAGTTGGAAAAATGAATAGAGGTAAATTTATACTCCTACTCCGATTACTCGTGGAGCGGAGATTGTATCGTAATGAGTGGATTAATAGAGCATGGCTATGATATATGGAAGCACCCCAGAAGCTGAATGGTACTTGAATCCTTTGTTATACCTAGATTTCCTTATAATTGTGAACACTATAAGCATATTAAGTAATATGGGTATAAAATGTAGAAGGTAAGGTTTTAACTTTAAATTTTTTAATAGACAATGAATGTGCAATAAGTGAGGAGTTACAAGAATTAAATAGATTAATAAGACCAATAAGGTAATTATGGGAAGATAAGGAAGAAGTTAAATGGGTAAGTTTGGATTAGTAAGAAAACGTCCTTTAAAATAATAACCCTTTAGTACAAACCAAGTGACATTTATAGAAATAATAAATGAAAATGTTAGGTATATATTAGATATTATAAGGCAAAATATTTGTAAACATCCGAAAGTAAGATGTAAAGGAGGAATGGAATAAACTTCCGTAAGAAGGTGTATTTTAATCACTACAAGAAGATAACTAGATTTTTAAGATGATTGAGTAGGAAAGTTTAAAGGAAAGAATAATTAAAGCTAATTTTTAAATCCTACCCCATGAGAAAGAATTTGATAAAAAGGTTTCTAAAAACTCCTTTAATGTTTTGAAAGAGTTTTTCAAAAGATTATTAAATGAAGATCTTATGTATTATAAGTTGAAATTTGTTTTTTAAAGAAAGTGATCTTAGACGGCTTTGGAAATATGCTACTAATTGTTTTGTGAAAAGTTTGGAAAAAGAATGTAATTAAAAAAAAATGGCGGATGATTTTTATAAAAGAAATTTATAAATCTAATGACTTGAAGAGTTGAAAAAAAGAGAAGGTTTTCATTTGTTAACTTCTCAATTTAAAATTTGTTGAATTAAAAAGTTTTTAACTTTTGGATTCTTTGTTTTTGGACTCTTCTAATTTCGATATGGCTTTTCCTATTTTATAAATTTCGAAGTTCTTTTCTTTAAAATTCTATTTAAAGGGTGTATAAATGGAAATGACACATGATTGAAATTGGAAAATAGAAAATAGAGGGATAAGAATATCCATATGGTAGGTAGGTGAAACATTCCCTTATAAGGAAATACGGAGAATAATAGCTGAAATTTAGGTAGTAATATAATTTGGAATTTTAATCCTTTGATAAATAATGTAGGAGAGGAGTAATAGGAATAAGATAGAAGTTATCTTTGTCTACTCCATTTTTCTATCTTTTAAAGTTATACAAGGTGTTATTTTACAATTGAATGGAATTAAATGATGGTAATTAATGAATGATGGATATCTTTGTATATAAGGAAAAGCATAAGAATTTTATATATACACTTTTTCTATTTGGATTTAGATCTTGTTTGAATTAGAATATTATTGGATTTAAAATGGCAATCAAATAAATTGTATTTGATAAAGAAAAGGATTGCGAATAATTATGGAAGTTTTAAAACAAAGTTATAAAAAGTCTTTGGTTAAATGGTAGTATCTTTTAAGTAATAAAGCAATAGATGTTGATGTATAATATAACTGTCTTGTAACTATAAAAATCTTTGAAATAATAAATGTCTAATCTATTATTTTGGAATGATAGTTAAGTTTTTGAATGTTTTGGATTAAAAACTCTAATTTCAAAAGAAGCAATAGTAAGTCATTAAAAATGGAAATTTCTCATAGTTCCTTTTTTGGAAAACTAAGCAATTTTAAATTCTTGATAAAGCTTTCTAAGTTTATATCTTCAAAAAGGCGAGATTTTGAATTTGGTACTTCATTTTTTGTGAAATTTTAAGTTTTCGAGAATTGGGGTAATAAATGTTGATTTTGAATTTAATATAATAAGTTTATTTATATGGGAATAGTTTATTTAAAATTATTTTATATGTTGTTGCAATTCTGGTTTTACAAAGAATAGTGAAAACCAAATTTTTATGGAATAAACATGGATCACTACCTAGGTAGGACATATTAAAATTTTTAGGATATGGATAAAATGGGAATAGAGTGTACAACCTGATCTGGAAATTTGAAATCAGGCCTGAACTTCTATTTGAAGAAGTCGGTAAAGTGTAAAGATATTCTAGATCTATAATTAGGTTGTAAATTAGGTTGCCCTAGATAGCTTAGAATATAACTTTCCATATTTAATTTATTTAGAGTGGTTTTCGTGCAATTTTCATAAATTACCATATTGCAAAATATCTATAAAAGCACGTTGTCTGAATTAACAAAGGATACACTAGAAAGGGAAAGAGATGTGTAGGATATAGATACCCTTTTCATTATTTACACTATCTCTTTCAATAAAAGAAAGAAATAATTCTTTGTGAATTCAAACAAAGTAAGAATTTCATTTATGGTTAATTTATGGAATATTATAACGGTAGTCCTTTTTAAGGATAGCTCTAATAAATTAAAAATGTTGAAATAAGCGTTCTAACTTAGAAATTAGTATACACATATAACCACACTTAATGATTAAAAATAAGAATATATATAAATAACATAATTTACAACTGTATACATATTAATTAGTAATTAATGCATTAGGATTTATGGACATTAATTACAAATTTAATAAGCAATAAATTTATAATTAATAAAAAGGAAAAGGAATTAAATGGGGATAGATTAGGGAAACTCAATATGACATTTATGGAAGAACTGAATTGGAATAATGAATGAATTTTGGGATTTGGAAAGGTTAAAGGGATTAAATAAAGATTAATTAGAGATGGTCCAAATTTTGACAAGGATGATCAGCTACTGTAGATATATTATTTGAAGCAATGGATGGACCACATTTATTATAATCCAAAAAGGAAAATTAAGGAAAATTGGTAACAATGGAATGGCATATTAGAAATACTTATCTTAATTTAGTAAGAAGTGTTAAGACCTCAATGCCATTTACGTCAATTGATGATAAAGGGCAGCTTCCAGCAAAATTTTCTTTTAGAGTTTTTGGATTGTAATCGCTGGTTGTCTCCCTTAGTTACTGGAAAAGTGAATGATGTGGTATAAGATATACCCCTATTTTATTCCTGTATCGATTTTATGAATGAAATTTAACCACTTGATAAATATATACATCTTGAGAAGCAATATAAGGAAGGAAATTTTATGGGGACACTTAACTAGCAATAAACCATAAGTAATACTAGAAGTTAATGAGGGATTAGGTTATCAACCCAAAGTAAAAGAATGTTTCAATCCCAAAACTTTAGAACTTTGGGAAAAATAATTTTTAGCTCATAGAATGTCATCTTTAAGAAAAAGATAAAATATATAGATATATGAAGAGAAATTTCTATTGAACAAGAATGAAGAAAAAGGTAGAAAAATGCCTCTAAGTGTTTGAAAGAAAAAAAAGCATTATTGTAAATGGTAGATGGACTCACTAAGAAGGGAGACCCATTAGTGAATGGGTAATAGGACAGCAATGTCTCTAGCACAGATTCACATTTGGAAGGTGGTTCGACTTCATGGAATTTTGGTTAGCATCATTAGTAATAGGGACCCTTTATTTGCTTGAAAATTTTGGAGGAGTCCACCGGCAGCTTTAGGAACTTCGTTAAATCTTAGCACCACTTACCACACGTAGACCAACAGAAAAACTGAAGGAGTGAATGAGAACTTGGAGGATTTGTTGAGAGCTTACACTATGGACTTTAAAGGACATCAGGAACAACACTTACCCTTTGTAGAATTTGCATATAATAGTAGTCACAATAGACAACTAGTATGGTACCCTTAAAGCACTTTATGAGAAGCCATACAACTTGCCAAATTATGGATGGGAAACCACCGACAAAATTATACTCGGATCAGATTTGAATTAAGAGACTTCAGAAAGTTAGAGTTGGTAAGGCAGTGTGTGAAGGTCGTAAGGTTTGAAATGTTGGCACTATGATGTATTAGGTATTTCCTAATATTAGGAAAAAGAAGAAAACCTATTAGTTGGCTGGAGTCCATGACGTTTTCATATTTTGCATTTGAGTAAATACATTCATAGCATAACAATTGTGGTAGAGTCTAATCAATTGGGGGATATTGAGACGAAGCTAATAATGCCACGTGCCACTACATGCATTGTAGAGCATGAAACTAGGAAGCTCCGCAATAAAGAAATTAGATTAGTCCAAGTACAATGAGGAGAAAGTCCGGTAGAAGGCATGGGGACTTCTCGTCCTAAGCTTTTCTTTGGTAAACTTTTCTCTCCAAAATTAGGATTTTAGTTGCTTGATGGTTCCTAGATTGGATGGTAGGAGATGATTGCTATACGTTTTAACAATCATTATACATTCATTTAGAAGTTTTATGCATGTTTAGGGTATTTGCGTACATACTTGCATGACATAACCACATTTCCATGCTAGGGTTAAGCTCATTTTTAGCATGTCCACGGTACATAATTACATAGTACTTTGATTGAGCAGAAGGTTGTGTTGGTAACTTGGTTGTATAACATGGATGTTATTGCATTATTACGTTGTTCGACCCTTGAAAAGATTTTGGGACAAAATCCTTTTAGGTGGAGAGTGTAACACCCCATAAAATTTACCATAAGTAAATAAACAAACAAGTAAATAAAGGGAATAAATTAGATTAAATAAGGCAGGGGTAAAAATAAAAATTTGGTAAACGTTGTAATTTGGCCATGAAAATTTTAACATTGCATTGGTGGTGAAGTTCTGATCAATTTCCATATACAATATGCTGAAAATGAAGCTCAAACGAAGAAGTTACGAGCATTTTTGAAGTTTCCATGTTTAAATAATTTAATTTGAATTAAAATTCAAATAATTAAATTTAAAATTTGGAATCCAAACTTAACTGAGATTAGATGTGGGGTTAAGTAAACATTAAAGTTAACATTAAAAATAAGTATAATTAAGGAATAAAATTAATTAAGCAACGAAATAAATAAACGTTCCCGAATAAAGTTGAGCGCTCGACCTATGGGACCAACCGATTGAGCCCTAGCGGTCGATCGGTGTATATAGGTCGGCCGATCGCTACTTTTAGTTGTGGCTAGGGTTTTTGAAGAAATAAATGTTCCAGATTTATCCGTTTTAAACCTATTTTCATCCTACGATTCTGGTGTGTTTCAACCTCTATAAACAAGACCCTAGACGACTAGACCCCTCACTTTTATTCACAAATATTTTGTGAACATCAGCGAAGCTCTGTTAGTTCGTTTCTTCTTAGATTAGAAATCTCCATCAGGGTTTCAGAGATTTGAAGGAGATCATAATGTGTGTTTTAAATCCAAAGAGAAGCAAAACTAAGGACCAACTGTTAGTGCAAATCTTAGCATTTTTATTTCAGTGATTGATTAGTATATTATAGACATGAATATGCCTTAAGAGTTTTGGGATTGCGAAAACAAAACACTATAAAACCCCCAAAACTCCTTTAATTCGAAATGTCGATTCTAGATGAAGACTCTCAATTGTTTATGTTGAATTGATAGAATTATACAGTTTTTGCAATTTTTGATAATTTCAAAGTCTATTCCACTCCTCCTTATTCCTTGATTTGATTATGAAATTTTGATAATAAAGTAAGGGTGTAAAGTATGAATCTAATTCATAGTTTGCACTACTTATTCCATAAAAATTAAATAGAAATTCCCTTGTTTATTTCTTTGTAAAGAGGAGTTGAATAGAAGATGAAATTAGATGTAACATCCTGCCTTTTTGGACGCTTTAAGTAGACACTCATGTCATACTCAAACCATTCAAAAGGGCAGATTGTTATGGAGTAAATAAGAAAAAGAGAAAGAAATAAAACAAATACAAAATCTCACAGCAGAATGACAAAATATAATAATCAAATAACAGTTCATGAAGCTGTTTGCAAATACATTTAATTATACTTGTACAACACAAAATCAGAGTTACACATATCAGAGATAAATACATAACAATGCAGCAAAACAGTATGATGCAGTGGAATAAATATAATAAATAATAATAGTACAAATCTTCGTCTTCGTCCTCCAGAAATAAGGTCTTCAAATCCTGAAATGCTCAGGCTGACCCGAGCAAATTGAAAAGACAAAACACTCGAGTTAGAACTAAAAGATCTTATGTGAGTTAAATCAACGGTAAATAACTATGAGTGGAACGGCGTCGGAGATGTTTACGGGGTCTGACATCTCCTATCCAGTGTCTAACATGAGTGCAGTAACTTAAGAGATGTTCGAGATTCACATCTCCTAAAGATCCGTTAAATTATCTACTATGTAGTACAATACGCTATTATAATATGTCTACAGTAAGATAAACTATTAAAATAGCGTTAAGGCGTTACCCATTTCCCCCTTAACACATTTTTATATATTCCATAGTCTATACAGTACTGTAATCCCGTCCGTACTGACGTCGTCAGAGGGCACTCCATAGGTATGGTACAAAACAAACTCGTAGTGGTCTCGATAGGGTAGGTGACACGGCACAACTAGGCAATGCCAGTGTAGATATACCAATTACACTTCCGGACTGGTGGTAACGCATAGTAGCTACTACCGCCCACCTCGGAATACACTCCCAAATCAAAAATCGAGGGTGGCCACCAAATCAATCACAAAGTCAGAATATAGTATCGAAGGAATGTGCCCGATCAGAGGAATGACCATACTTGGCCCTTCAATTGCTCCTGTTTTAGCCACCTTAAGCTAACTCATGGGAGTTAGGTCCACGTATATACCTCATATAGGATCGTCGCCAACCATCCTACTTCATTCTGGAATCTCCACCGCGTACATAGTTGTCAAAGTGGTTTTCGGTATTGGCAGAGAGTATGACAATATCTGATCCCGGTCTCTTTAACAACCAATCGCTTATTACACACCGGATGGTTCTTTTACATTTCCAAAATCATTTCATAATTGATATCAAAATATCATATTCAATTCAAATCATATCACTTTCGAAATCATTACTTACTTCCGAAATCATATTCACCTTTGAAATCATATCTCATTTGAAATCATAGTTCGAAATTATATTTCCTTTCAAAAGTCATATTTCCAAAATAGGCTAAACTCTCATTTCAAAATATCATATTAAACCAAATATGTTATTTAATTCCCAACTTAGGTTATAACATCATTAACCATATTCACTAAAAAATCGAGAATTTGAATATAAACCCATCCATTTTACTTAGTTTGGAATTTAGAAGAAAATAGTTATAAATAGTTATAAATAGTTAATATAGATTTAAAATAGATTAAATATACTTAAAATAGATTAAATAGCTTTAAAATAGATTAATTAGATTTAAAATAAGTTAAAACAGGTTAATTAGTTTAAATAAATTAAATGGTTTAAAATAGGTTAAAATGATTTAATATAATTAATACAGGTTAAAATAGTTTAATACTTTGAAATCTTAATAATTAGAAATTTTGAAATATTATATTTTTAAAACAGTTTATATTAAAACATGAATTTGGAATTTATATCAAATTAAACTACTCATTTCATTTCAACGCATTTGGACCATTTTCAATTTCCAAGTCAACAAACCAAATTCCAAACCTTTCAATTTAACATTTCAATAAACTATTGAATTTCATATCGTTTCAATCCATGTTCAAATATCAATTCGGATTACTCCAATTTCAAAATATTTCAAAGTTATTTTCAAACAACGTCAATAACTTAATTTCGATAGAATTTCATTTATACTTAAAAGTTTAACTTTAAACTTCCAATTTAATTTCTTAAAGCAATTCCTTTTAAACCAATTCACATTTCAACACAAAACTTGATTTTCCAATAATACTTCAATTTATATACATCAAAAAAATTTCCAAGATATTATTTTTATTAATTCAAAAAATTAGAAGTTCAAAATCATTAAATTTAACCAATCTGGTGTCCGTATATAATTTTCTACCCTAGGGTCAAGTGATACAGATATTTATCATTTCAATCCACAATTTAAAATGTTACGTGTAACGACCCATAAATTTTATTAATTTAATTAATTTAATTAATTGAATTTTTGTGAAATTTTAAATAATAAAATTTTGAAATATAAATTTAATATTTGGAATACGTCTATTTTAACATAGCAACTGGAAAATTTTCATTAGATAATATGAAGGTTTATTTTCTAATGTAATTTTATTTCAATTCAAATCGGTTAAAATTGATGATAATAAAATGTTTTCCAAATTTGAATATTTTTATACAGAAAATTTGTAAATCAACTTCTGAGTGAGACGTCATCTTTCGTTTCTCCAAATTTGGACTGTTATTGCTCCGTTTATCTTATTTTCGGCAAATTAGCAACATTTTCGGTACCGATTATCGACATTTGATAGGATGATCGTACCACTGATATCTGTATACCGTTTTGATCGTCTCGTCGTGCTGATCTATGCGATATATTCACTTCTGTGTTTCGATACCGGTTCGGTGTCGTTTTGGTTTACTTGTGATCATTGGTTTGTCTATCGTGAACTGTATAGTCATTTAGCATTTATAACTCCTTGAATGTGACTATTGGCTTTCACTATTTTCAAAACCTTTGATCTTTCATATTCATCGGTTCAAAAGAAAATAATTTGAAAGGCTTCATTTTGTTTTACAGTCTGCTCATTTTTCTTCACTTTCTCACGCCAGAGACTCCCCACCTCGCCCAAAATTTCCAACTTCCTCCGCTCATCCACGTGAACAACCAACCTCAGCCATGTTTCCACTCCACAGCCATACGCCTCCACCCAACTCCATGCTACCGCAACTCCCCTAACTCCATTTCTTTCTCAGCCAAGCAGAAGTTTCCCTTCTCCATTCTTTTATGAGGTAGGCATATATATATATATAGTCTATGAAGTATGTATATTAGCTTGTATATGTATATAATTATATATAAGTTAGAAATTATGCTGTCTGTAATGTTCTGGTTTCAAGTACAAATATATATATATATCTATTTGTTTTATAATCTTATATTGTAAGTATATAATCTTTTATACGTTTAAATATATCCTTAGTTGCTTTTGTTTTGACTTAGAGGCTTGTTCTCTTTTGCTGGAAGAAACAACAGTACTATATATATATAAGTTTACTGATATGAAAGCTTGAAAGCTGTCTCTTATATAGATATGAATTATATAAGAATATATATGTATGCATATGTACTTCCGTATACATATATAATAGATAAGAAAAGTTACCTAGATATGAGGATTTTGTTTTATAAGTTGTTGAATCGAACGGTGGTAGTTTAAAATACATTTGTATATTGATTTTGAGATCATATCTGATAGTTTACATGTTTTACAGAATGTTATATATTTATATATACATATCTATAAAAGTTATATGAACCGGTTATTTGCTATGTATTTTTTCTGTTATATAAAAATAGTAATGTATTAGTCTACGAGATTTGCTGTTACATATATATATAGCTTATATATATATGCGAGTTTAGTTGTTTATGTTATATAAATTTTATATATGTTTGTAAGTTATAATAGGTTAAGTTTTCATAATCTGTTAGTTTATATATATATATATATCAGTTTATATACATAAATTTTAGATTTGTTTGGTTTTCAAATATAGTATGGGTTTAATATATATATATATATATATATGATTGTTGAGCTTATTTATATTATTGACAAGAATTATATACATACATCTATTTAATAAAGTAAGTTTTATATTAATTTTATTTGGAACATTGATTTTTGAATTTTAAAATATAAAGATTTTGTTTGTATATTGGTTTAAAATATATGTGTAAATATAGATTTTATTTTGATTAGTGTTAAGTTAAATGTTGATTTTTGGAATATAGATATATGTATATATCTTGTTCTCATCGATTCATATCTATCAGCTTTGTCGTCAAATTCTCACCAATCTTACCTTGCTGTGGAATTCGTGCTTGGAATCGTAAATCATTCTATCGTTGAATCTCTCTAACCTCGAAAGGTGAGCAATCACTCACGATTAACGTTCTTATATTTATTAAATTTGATTTCAATTGAAACGACAATTGAAATATGCTGCTGTTAGTTATTTACATTGTTATATATATATATATGCTATTATCTGTTCACCTGTGACATCTGACACTATTATCTGTTATTTATATTGATGATATATGCCTGTTATATTATTATCATATCTGTTATCACTCTGCAAGTTCCCTGTTAGTATAAAATTCACTATGGGTTGAAATGATACATACCCGAACGATCTGTAGAATATGAGAAAATCGTTATGGGTTGAAATGATAAACCCAAGCGATTTTCATTGAATTGAATTTGGGATTGCGGGTTGAAAAGATATGTACCCGTATATATATATTTAAATTGCGGATTGAAATGATAAATATCCGTATCACTTGACCATAGGATAGAGAATTATATATAGACACAGTTGGTCTATATATATAAATATTTTTTTAAATGATTTCTATGGTTTTGGAAAGGAGTATATGGTTTATTAAATATTGATTTTTAAGATATATATAACTGTATTTTATAAAGTTTAAAATTTAGATTTTCTAAAATATATGTTTTTTTTGGAAATTGTATAGTTATAAGTTAATTTTGTAATTATAAATCTTAAGAATTTATATTTAATATTGTTTAAGTACTTATTTAAAATTTATATTTTCAAATATAGAGTTTATAATGATTTTTAATAAATTCAGGTTGGAAAGTGGTTTGAAATTTTATTTATTTAAGAATTATGCTTAAATAAGTTTGATTTGAAATTTATTAAAATTGAAATTTTAAAGATATGATTTTATAACTTGGATTTGATTAAAGTGACTTAAATGAATATTTCAAATTTATATAAATTTAAATGGGATATTTTGTTTATTTAAATTTGTAAATTGAAGTTGTGTATAGATGTTATTGAAATGATTAAGTAAATATTTCAAAACTAATAATAGTAAAGTGAATTTGATATATATATGAAATTATCGAATTTAGTTTTGAAAATGTTGAATATATTGACTTTGAAATATATTGAAATTTGAATGGATTATTGTGTGGTTCAAATCTATATTTGAAATCGATATAATTTAAAATGGTTTATTGAGAAATTGAATTGAGTTGAAATTTATAAATTGAGATTGAATTAAAAATTGAATTTTGGAATTCGAGTTGATTTGAATCGATTTGTGAAATTTGAGGAAGCTATTTTATTATATAAAGTATTTTTAAACTATATCTAAAACTATTTATATTATAAATTATTTTAATATAAACTATTTTTATATATAAATCATTTTCAATATAAATTATTTTATTATAAACTATTTTAACTTATAACGATTTTATATAAACTATTTTTATTTTATAAACTATTTTATTATATATACTAATTTTAATATCTAAACTGTTTAAGAAGAAAGTGTTATGGATTCCAAAATGCTATGATTTCAAAACTATGATTTCAAAGTGGTATGAATTTCAAGGTTTTGATTTCCAAATTTTAAAGACTTATGATTTCGAAAGCGTTATAACTTTGGAAAGTGATATGATTTTTGGAAATGGATATATTTGAAGTGAAAATGATATCGTATTGATTTGGTTTGAAATGAAAATGATATTTTGGTTTTGAAGTATAAACTATTTTTGAAATGACCGCGGTGTTATAATAAAGTTTGGTTGTTAAAGAGACCGGGATCGGATATGGGCATACTCTCTGTCGATACCGAAAACCACTTTAACAACTGTGCACACGGTGGAGATTCCAGAATGAAGTAGGATGGTGGCGACGATCCTAAAGGTATATTTACGTGGACCCAACTCCCGTGAGTTGGCATAAGGTGGCTAAAACAGGAGCGATTCTGGGCCAATAAGGTAGCTCCTCTTATCGGACACACTCTATCGTATGCCATTCTATTACTTTTTGATTGATTTGGTGCGCACCTTTGATTCGGGAGTGTGGCTCGAGTTGGGCGATTGCTGCGGCTTTGCGTTACCAACAGTCCGGATGCGTAATTGGTATATTTACGTTGGCATTGCCTTGTTGTGCCATGTCACCTACCCTAGCGCGCCTTCTACGAGTTTGTTTTGTACCATACCTATGGAGTGCCCTCTGACGACGCCCAGTACGGGGGAGATTACGGTACTGTATAGACTATGGGAATATATAAAATGTGTTAAGGTGGAAAATGTAAAGCCTTAACGCTATTTTAATAGTTTACTTTACTTTAGACATTATTATAATAGCGTATATTACTACATAGTAGATAGTTTAACGGATCCTTAAAGGATGGTTAACCCAAACATCCTTTGAGTTAATTGTATTTTAGTTGATATTTCACTTGAGTTAGATTTATTGATATAAGAATGTTAATCCTGACTCGAGTGTTTTGTGTTTTGCTTTACGCTCGGGTCAGACTGAGTGGTTCAATGTTCAAGACTCACCTTTGGAGTTGGAGCTTCGCTTGGATCCATCTATTGATTCTGCTTTCAGTCATTCAGTTGATTCCAGTGATGTATTCAGATCTTGTATTTGACTATTGTATTAAGACATCTATGTATTCGAGACTCCTGTTGTATCTTGTTTAACTCTGTTATATATATATAGTAGCTTTGTGTACTACTATTCTTTTGTTTCCGCTGCTTATTGTTATATTACTCTATGTCTGTAATTCTATGATTATTTTATTTACTGTATATGCTGAGATTTGCCAAATTTAAATTAACAATATGATATTTTGAGCAATTCAAGTCCGGCATGTGCGGATGCGAATGACACGAAAAATCAGGATGTTACATTACGGTTATATATATCATTTCAAACCGCAATCCCAAATTAATAATAAAATCCATAAAATCGCTCGAGTCTATTGTGAGAAATGCGGATTACGGATCTTAAGGCTAGAATTAACACTGGAGGGAGGGTGAATAGTGTTTTAAGGAATTACTAATTCTTTTTGAGTTTATATTAATTTGAACACAAATGTATGCAATATTCAGACACAGATATGATCACAGAATCAAACACAGATGCAGATATAAAGTAAAAACAATAAAGGAAAGAACTCACCGGATTTTATACTGGTTCGGAGTTACCCTACATCCAGTTCCACAACTCAAGTACGAATTTCCTTTCAAAATCAATTCTTACAATTACACCCTCGATTTCAAGGCCACGAGGTACACCGCTCCAGATTCACAATCCTTTGGGTAGAGATACTTGATTTTACGGGCAACAAGTTCACCCGATTGATTTTCCAGGCTACAATCACACCTTTTCTCGCTCGATTGATTACAAAGAAATCTATAACTCTGAATAGCACTAGGATCTTGTTGAGATAGTGATAGAGAATCAAACCAGAGATGATCTAGTTAGATTCAATGGTGATTTCGGCAGAGTAATGGTAAAAATGTATATAAAGAAATGTGGAAGAAGAAGAGGAGTGAAATCAGAGAAAATATGAATATAAATTCGTTTAAAACATCCCCTATTTGTAGTAGAACAACAGCCATGTCCATTCGTGAAAGGATATGATGAATAGACACTTCTTTTGAAATTCAAACTTTTGAAATCAACTGTCACCTTGTCGACAAGGGGTACTTGGGGTTGTCGACAGGCCTAAGTTATTTTTGGTAATTTGTTTTTCTTTGAAAATAATTTCTATCTTGTATTAAAACTATTTTAAACTTTATAAATATACTTAACTATAGTTAACATACATAAATAAGTATAGAGAATAATATTTTTGGATATATATAATTTTTTACTATAATTTTATATTTAAATCTAAGTATAAATATTAAAAGTTAAATATATTATAATTAAAATATAGTTTAAAACCAAGGATAATTTGATATTGAAAATATAGATTATTTTGAGGCTAAAAGTATTTTAAAACCAGAATAGATGTTTTTGATTTAAAAAGGAAGATTTTGAAATCATTTTGAAAACAAGATATAATTTTGTAAAACATTTGAATAAAAGTTAGTGGATACAAAACAATGTTCCACTAGATTTTTCGTAGGTTCCATCCTACTTAGGGTTCCATCCCTTTAACGGGCTCGAAGTGGATCCCATTCCACGAATAAAATGGATTTTTAGATGTCAGTGCTTTTCTAGGAGTTTTAACAAAATTCCTAACTAAATTACATATCTTAAAATCTTGAAATCTTGATAATCTTGAAACTCATGAGTCTTGAATCTTGATATCTTCGATCTTGAGTTCATCGGTTCTTGAATCTCTATACTGTACAGTCTTCATTCTTTGGTACCTGCATATACATCCTGCATATACATATATATCTAAACAATACTGTTAGTATTTATATTTTATAATCTTATTCTAAGGTTGTTGTCATCAAAACCAACTTCTCAGGGACTAACAATCTCCCCCTTTTTGATGATGACAACCTTTGTTTATAAAATATCACTTCTATCCTAATAACTCCCCCTTAATCTATGCCTAACTATCCTATTTTATACTTCTCCCCCTTTGTCATTAACAAAAAACTAAGTTTAAATCTATACAACTCCCCCTTAATCTAATACTATATTACATGTGATTATAATGATAGTGTTACCATAAATAATCAACACTTAATTCTGAAACTAAAACTTAGCCCTTAATAACTAACTCTCCTAACTAAGAATCCATATATGATAATATTTATAATAATGATAACGTGAGAATTCAAATATAAGAACACAAATCATTTATTAATTATTTAATGTTATATTTACATTTGCGTAGAAAACGTAAGTAAGGTCATATACAAATAACGATAGGAAAGAGAGAAAAGAAACTAATGTGTATCCTTGACAATGAGAGATCTATGAACCGAGCAGTTTGGGTAGTGGAAACAGAAATTTCCACGTTGTTCGACTAGATTTCCATCCTTGTCAAAGCACACTTTGCCAACGCAAACAACTTTGTCGTCATCTTCAGTGTGCTCTTATTCCATGGGGGCTTCTTCTTCTTCCTCGCTGTCCTCTTGCACTTGAACACCTGAAGATTCTTCATCGATCAAGATGGGATTGGCGTGATTGTCCATTAGAAACTTTTGCAAATTTCTAAGGATTTTTCCTTGCCGTTCTTTTTCTTTGGCCATTCTGATTTGCACCATTTGAATTTCAGTCATAAGTTGCAGTGCATCCTTCAAGAAAACCTCCATTTTCATCACTCGTGCTAGCGTAGTTCGTTGAAATGGTCTGGTAGAAGGAGAAGAAAACGAAAAGGTTGAATTTTTGTTTGATTTGGAGGAGGAGGCCATTGTTTTATTGTTTTCAGAAGTTAGAACAGAGAAAGAACAGAAAGAATGAACATAATTTCGAAATAAGAAGAATATATAACCACGTATTTGAATTTTGGTGGGAAAATTTCAAAAAAGAAAAAAAAATCGTTATATGTCGACAGAGGTAAAAGAGGGTTGTCGACAAGGTACTTATATTTTTTCTATTTGATTTAATTTAATTTAATTTTAATTATACTTGTTATATATTTATATTCTATATTTCAGTTATTGAACAAATACCTAATTCTCTTCTTAATTTAGTAAATATAGATTCATTTAAGGGTTTTGTTAATATATCAGCAATTTGATTCTCAGAATTGATATAATCGAGAGTAATTACTTCCTTACTTATATTATCTCTAAGAAAATGATGTCTGATATCAATATGTTTAGTTCGAGCATGATGAGTAGGATTTTTGGATAAATTTATTGCACTTGTATTATCATAATAAATTGGTGATTTTGAGATATTTAAACCAAAATCTTTTAAAGTTTGTTGCATATATATTACTTGTGAACAAGCCAAAGCAACAGAAATATACTCTGCTTCGGTTGTTGATAAAGAAACTGTGTTTTGCTTTTTACTAAACCAGGAAACCAGAGAATGCCCCAAAAAGTGACAAGTTCCACTTGTACTTTTTCGGTCTGATTTACAACCAGCATAGTCAGCATCACAGTAAGATATTAATTCAAAAGAATCATTTTTAGGATAAAATAAGCCATAATCAAATGTGTGTTTAACATATCTTATGATACGTTTTACAGCTTTTAAGTGGGTCTCTTTAGGTTGGGATTGATATCTTGCACAGAGACAAACACTATGCATGATATCAGGTCTACTAGCAGTGATATAGAGTAGTGATCCAATCATTCCTCTATATAATTTTTGATCTACACCTTTCGAGAGATCTTCTTTACTTAGGTACTCATTGGTTGCCATGGGAGTGGGTTTTCCACTTGCAGTAGTTAAACCAAATTTACTAACTAGGTCTTTAGCATATTTTTCTTGACCGATAAAGATACCATTATCTAATTGTTTTATTTGCAATCCTAGAAAGAAGTTTAATTCACCCATATGACCCATCTCAAACTCTTTTGTCATTATTTCAGAAAATTATTTATTCATTTCAAAATTAGTTGATCCGAAAATGATATCATCTACGTAAACTTGTACTAGTTGAATATCATTTTTATTTCTTTTAGTAAAAAGAGTATTATCTACTTTACCAATTTCAAAGTTTGATTGTAATAAGTAAGATCTTAGTCTATCATACCAGGCTCTAGGAGCTTGTTTTAGACCATATAGAGCTTTCTTAAGTTTGTAAACGTGATTTGGTAATTTTTCATCTTCAAAAGTGGTGGTTGTTCAACATATACTTCCTCTTTTACAAATCCATTTAAAAAGGCACTTTTAACATCCATTTGAAATAATTTGAAATTATTATGATTTGCGAAAGCAAGTAGAATCCTAATGGCTTCTAATCTTGCTACGGGAGCAAAGGTTTCATCACAATCTATTCCTTCTTCTTGACAATAAACTTGAGCGACTAACCGGGCTTTATTTCTAACGACCTCACCTTGTTCATTCATTTTATTTTTATAAACCCATTTAGTTCCAATTATAGTTTTATTTTCAGGTATAGGAACAAGTTCCCAAACATTATTTCTATGAATTGATTTAGTTCTTCTTGCATAGCCAAAATCCATGTATCATCAGTTGATGCTTCTTTTGGATTTTTGGGTTCAATAGTTGATATAAAGGCTACATTGCTCATTTTACTTAGTTGATTTCTAGTTGTAACAACAGATTGCATATCTCCTAGTATATTTTCTATAGGATGATCTTTTAAAAGTTTAATCTTTTTATTGGGATGATTAATTTCATTATTGTTTCAGTTGACTCCTAATTTTGAGTAATTAAATCCTCTTCATCATTTGTATCTTCAAAATTTTTGAGATTCTCATCGAATGAAACATGCATTGTTTCTTCGATGGTGTTAGTTCTTAAATTAAACACTCTATATGCTTTACTTCTATTAGAATATCCGATAAAGATACCTTTGTCGGATTTAGGATCAAATTTATCTAAGTTATCTTTTGTATTTAAAATAAAACATTTACTTCCAAAAATTCTAAAATAAGATACCTTAGGTTTCTTTCCGTGAAGAAGTTCATAAGATGTCTTATCAGTTAAAGGTCTAATTAAAATTCTATTTAAGATATAACAGCCGGTAGCAACTGCTTCTACCCAAAAATGTTTTGGTAATTTACTATCTGAAAGCATAGTTCTCGCACACTCTTGAATCGTCCTATTTTTACGTTCTACTACTCCGTTTTTTTGTGGAGTTCTTGGAAATGAAAAATTGTGAGTTATTCCCTTTTTATTACAGAATTCCTCAAACTTTTCATTTTCAAATTCACCATCGTGATCACTTCGGATGGTTATAATTTTTACAGAAAGTTGATTTTGAATCCTTTTTGTAAAGTTATTAAAACTTTCAAAAGTATCACTTTTATGTTTCAAACATATTGTCCATGTAAATCTAGAATAATCATCTACAATTACAAAATCATATTTACTGTGATTTATTGACTGAATTTGAGATGGACCAAAAAAATCAAGATGAAGTAATTCAAGAGGTTTTGAAGTTGAAATCATATCTTTTAATCTAAAGGAACTTTTTCTAAGTTTTCCTAATTGACATGCATCACATAAACTATCTACTTTAAAATTCATTTTAGGAAGACCTCTTACTAGATCATTTTTTGACAATCTAGATAAGAGTTTGAAGTTCAAATGCCCAAATCTCTTATGCCAAATCCAAGGGTCACTTGTATTTGCCAAAAGACACAGGTTATCATTTGAAACTTTCATTCTAAGAATATAAATATTCTTTTTCCTAATTCCCTCAAATATTATGGTTGAATTATTATCTTCAATGTGACACTTATCTTTTTCAAATTTAATTTTATATCCTTTATCGCAAAGTTGACTAATACTTAGCAGATTATGTTTCAGATTCTTAACTAGCAAAACATTAGTAATAATAGGAGTTTCAGAGTTACCGACATTGCCGATGCCAATCACATATCCTTTTGAGTTGTCTCCAAAGTTAACCAGTCCTCCGTCTTTGTATATTATATCATTCAGCATATCCGGATTACCAGTCATGTGTCTAGAGCATCCACTATCGAGTATCCATTTATTCTTTTTGATCTTCACAATTTGTCCATTGTGGATTGATTCCTCAACACCCATAAAACATGTTTCCTGCACATCATACAATTTTGGTAGACAACTTGAATTTGAATATTGATTATATGCAGACTCATGAGGCAGTGATGATCTGAATATTTCTAAACAAGTATTAACAAGTTTTTCAAACATAGCCATTTTAAAAGCTTTTTCAAAATTCATATTATGAAACTTTGAAAACCTTGCTCTGATACCAAATGTGAGAAATGCGGATTACGGATCTTAAGGCTAGAATTAACACAAGAGGGGGGGGGGGGGTGAATAGTGTTTTAAGGAATTACTAATTCTTTTTGAGTTTATATTAATTTGAACACAAATGTATGCAATATTCAGACATAGATATGATCACAGAATCAAACACAGATGCAGATATAAAGTAAAAGCAATAAAGGAAAGAACACACCGGATTTTATACTGGTTCGGAGTTACCCTACATCCAGTCCCGCAACACAAGTACGGATTTCCTTTCAAAATCAATTCTTACAATTACACCCTCGATTTCAAGGCCATGAGGTACACAGCTCCAGATTCACAATCCTATGGGTAGAGATACTTGATTTTACGGGCAAAAAGTTCACCCGATTGATTTTCTAGGCTACAATCACATCTTTTCTCGCTCGATTGATTACAAAGAAATCTATAACTCTGAATAGCACTGGGATCTTATTGAGATAGTGATAGAGAATCAAACCAGAGATGATCTAGTTAGATTCAATGGTGCTTTCGACAGAGTAATGGTAAAAATGTATATAAAGAAATGTGGAAGAAGAAGAGGAGTGAAATCAGAGAAAATATGAATATAAATTCGTTTAAAACATCCCCTGTTTATAGTAGAACAACAGCCATGTCCATTCGTAAAAGGATATGACGAATAGACACATCTTTTGAAATTCAAACTTTTGAAATCAACTGTCACCTTGTCGACAAGGGGTACTTGGGGTTATCGACAGGTCTAAGTTATTTTTGGTAATTTGTTTTTCTTCAAAAATAATTTCTATCTTGTATTAAAACTATTTTAAACTTTATAAATATACTTAACTATAGTTAACATACATAAATAAGTATAGAGAATAATATTTTGGTATATATAAAATTTTACTATAATTTTATATTTAAATCTAAATATAAATAATAAAAGTTAAATATATTATAATTAAAATATAGTTTAAAACCAAGGATAATTTGATATTGAAAATATAGATTATTTTGAGGCTAAAAGTATTTTAAAACCAGAATAGATGTTTTTGATTTAAAAAGGAAGATTTTGAAATCATTTTGAAAACAAGATATAATTTTGTAAAACATTTGAATAAAAGTTAGTGGATACAAAACAATGTTCCACTAGATTTTTCGTAGGTTCCATCCTACTTAGGGTTCCATCCCTTTAACGGGCTCGAAGTGGATCCCATTCCACGAATAAAATGGATTTTAAGATGTCAGTGCTTTTCTAGGAGTTTTAACAAAATTCCTAACTAAATTACATATCTTGAAATCTTGAACTCTTGATAATTTTGATACTCATGAGTCTTGAATCTTGATATCTTCGATCTTGAGTTCATCAGTTCTTAAATCTTTATACTGTACAGTCTTCATTCTTTGGTACCTGCATATACATCATGCATATACATATATATTTAAACAATACTATTAGTATTTATATTTTATAATCTTATTCTAAGGTTGTTGTCATCAAAACCAACTTCTCAGGGACTAACATCTATCATTTCAACCCATAACGATTTTTCCTTAATCTATTGATCATTTAGGTATGTATCATTTCAACCCATAGTGAACTTGCAGTTTATAACGATATAAAATACAACATCCATTCATCCAATATCAACAATCAACATCCATTACAAACATCATCCAAATCAATCAATAAATATCAATATAGAATTGATAATCAATAATAGGTATTTAACTGGCAATTTATATTCAATAATAAATTAAATAATGATTTAATTCAAATAAATTCAAATTAATTGAGATGATGATTTAAAATATACCAAACAGTCATAAATAAATTTCTAATCACATCAAAAATTTAATTTAACAAACATAAGAAATTTTAGAAGTTGTGAGTGGGTGAAAACACTCACCTTGGAATTTAAATTGAATTTAAATCCAGTTTAAACTCAAAATTCAAAAAATCTCAGAATTCGTCCAAACTAGCGTCGAAATGTCCGGAATTTCGATACTATCCCAACACAAGAAACCGCACATGAATTGGACCTCGTATGTGAAAGTTATATAGATTAGAACAATTGAATTTCAAAGTTTTAAATAATAATAAAAAACAAAACAAACTCACGTTCACCAAGGCCATGTCATCCAGGGCTCTTCCCAGGAAACACGAAACACGAGAACCCAAACCCTACAGCCTGCTAATGATGCGTCGCCACTGCCAAACCTCGATCACTGCTACCAAGGCCATCGTGGCCTCAACCAGAGCACGCGCCGACGCCACCCCTAGCCCTCGCGACCACCGAGCAACCCACCATCGACGTCCAAACGTGAGAAGCCACCGCCAATTGTTAACCCTAGATCGAATTATCGAGCCCAATCCAACCATTGATTCGACAAACAAACTATGCCAATGAACTCCCCTCCGTCCTCTCTACCAAACTGCCTCATTGAATCGACGATCAGTCGAAGTTGATCGACGATCAACGAACGGCCGATAATAGTTCTTAAATTTCTGGACAAACAGATGTTCAATTTGGAAAACGAATTACAGATATAAGATGCGCTCGTCGAGAGCTTCAAATCGATATATAATTCGATATATATTGAGGAGTTTTAATTTGAAGTTGAATTTTGATTTGAAATTGGATTGAGGAGTTTATTCGGTTTATCTGCCATTGGAATGAGGAGTTGAGAAAGAATGTACGTACAGATAAATGAGAATGAGGAATGGCTAGGGTTTATAATGAGGTATTTATAGGCAGATCAGAAAATAGAGAGAACGGATCAGATTTGATTTGGGTTTTGAACGATAAACGACCCGAAAAGCCCGTTTTGTCATCGGAGCGAAAATGGGTCATCCCATATAACAAAATTGATGTTTTCAAAGTTTTTAAATTAAATGGAACAGGTTTCAAATCCTAATTCAATCGTATGAAGAAGTTATGATAAAATCAGCTTATTTCAAATTGATTTCAATTGATTTCAATTAAATTAATTTCTAGGCGTTTCGAGTCTGTACGATCAAACGACAAGTTCGGTCGTTACGAAACTTGAAATCCTACAATAATTCACTGTTACGGATCCGATGAAACTAGTTTCGTCGAAATCCGGGACAATTGCCAAAATGGCTATATTTTAGTTAATTAGCACTACAATAGAAATATCTTTTCGCAACTGCTAAAAACAGTTGTACTATGTCTATTATAACTAGCACCCGCCAGTCGTTATATCCGCAGTTGTAATAGTTCCGAATTGTTTAACAACTGGCCGAAACAGTTGCAGAAGCAGTTATAGAAACTTATTTTACAACTGCGACATGTTAGTTGTAAATGACTAGTTGCAACTGCTTTTAGCACTTGCAAAAGGTCTTTTACAACTGCCACTGCTAGTTGTAGAAAACTTATTTACACTGTGGAAAACCATTTACAACTGCAACATGCAAGTTGTAAATGACTAGTTACAACTGCTTTTCGCACTTGTAAAAGGCTTTTTACAACTACCGCTTCCAGTTGTAGAAGGATGAAATACAACTAACAATGACAGTTGCAACATATATTTTTACAACTGCTACAAACAACTATAATCATCTTTTCACAACTGCTATAAATTTCTTAACATCATAACTAAAACCAATATTTCGTTAATATTATACACAATCATGCAAATTACTTGAAACAACACAAACCATTTGCATTCAAGAAAATCGAAAACAATTCGAGATTACACCATTTATGAATTCATAAGTTCAATACAAAACACAACTAAATCCATAACATATTTCAGTAAGAGTACATATACATACTAACTAAAAGAGATAAATTCCTTATGCCAAGCAACAGTCGTCCCAACCGCTTGTCCAATAGTATAGATATCCGAAGTAAGCCTATATAAAATAGCTTCGGGTTCCACCACTGAATCAATCCAAACCTTTCAAGCATCTGCTCCAAGTGGTACATGATGCACTAAAACTGTAGGATCAGTAGATGCAATTGTTGCTTCTGCGACAACATTTCTTTGCCAACCCAATAATTTGCACTTTCTAGACTGATTCTGAACTTGTATATTACCACCATTTGAAACGTTGTTGCTACTCCGATGTGACTGCAAACAAAAATCATAAACATTTAATTTATAAGTTCAAAGTGTAAACAAAATTGAAAACTCCGATTTGACTACAAACAAAATCATGTTTGGGTGTTTTGCAGTATTTTTTGTGTTTAAAATATTAGACATGTTTTGCAGAAGCAATAAGTTCAAGCAACTCTAATTCAAATTCAACTGATCCACAAGGCCAAACCATAGAGGATGCTATATACAAACCACCAACTCTAATTCCCCCAAGAATTTTACCTCTACCATGCAAGACTTAGCTCAGCAGTTGGTTCAAGCTGGAAATCAGCAGCAATGCCTTAAAATCTACAGGTAACAAATCAAGATTGAGCTTATTTTTTAAGGCTTATTTTTTTAGGTATAAAACACTCATATTTTCTGTTTCTGACAATGATCAGAGATGAGCATCATGCTTAGAGCAAAACCTGTGTAAATTAGGAGTGGAGAGACTTGGTAAAGATGAAGTGCAGAAGATGGAGTGGGAAGTTTTGGAAGCGAAAATCGGTAAACATATTCATTTTATGCCCATTGCAGTAAGTATTTATCATTAATCAATGCCAGAAACTGAACATTTGTATTTATTTGGTTTATCAGATTCTGATGTGAGCAGATCAAATTGCTATAATGCTGTAGAAAAGAAAATTTGTGACCAGATATTTGAAGGGATTGATAATAATACGAAGGACTATTTCTTTGCCGAAGTAACTGTAGATAGTGTCCTGGTTCTGCTTAGTTTGGGGAAGCCATAACGAAAAGCAAAAGATCGCCTGAGAAGTTGTTTGTGCTTTTAGACATGTATGAAATCATGCGGAAGCTTCACACCGAGGTGCTAAAAATTAATCTATTTTTCTGATATCTAGGAAATCTGTTTATCTATCATAAGTATGATACAAAGATTACATCGCACTATGTGAAAGTTGATATTTACATTCCCTTTGAACCTATTATTTATAACAAAAAATTAGATGTAATTAACTACTCATAACAGGGGTAAGATCACCAATCCCAAACCAATAAGCAAATCTCCTCCTCGGCAAATCACCAATTATCAAACTCCATCCCCTTTTTTCCATCTACAACTCGCGATCGCCTACTTTGTATTTGCGACCTCGAATTTTTCAATTTGCATTTTATTTTTCGACAATGTTTTCAATCGCCGTTTTTTTATTTTTCAATTCATTTTTTTTAATTTTTGGACCTCAAACCGAGATAGATTAGAAGAGTAGTTTGCTTACTGGGCTTTGTTTTGGGGCATTAGGCTGAGTTAGTAATTTTTTTATGCAAAGTTATTCTCTCTCTTTACTTCTTTAGTTTTAAAAAAAATTTAATTGCTTTTATAATTCGACTTGAGTTTATTTATTCTTAAGTCTTGCTTTTATAATTCTTTAGTTTAAAAAATTTTATTTTTAATTTTTGGACCAGTCACCGACACTTGAACAACAGAAAACGCACAATCCTAAACCTATGAATCAATCGCGGAATTATGATTTTTGAATTGTGACATTCCAATTGTAAATGGCACTGGGGTGTGTCGATGGACATTAGCATGGTGATAACTAAACGTAATAAAAGATTAACATGCTAGTTGATGATTTCAAATAATACTTTTATACTCAATTTATAAAAAAATACCTGAGGCGTATTGCCACGAGGAGTCACTGGCTCTTCCGCTACATTTTTTTACCATTGATGTTCTGTTTAAAAAAAATGTTACTTGCATTAATAAATTTTTAAGCGCATATCAATTACTCTAACATAGTGAATCAAAATAACTTACAGCCATAAACAAATCAGAGAGCTCTTTCATTTGGGCCCACAGGGTAGTAATTTCATTTTCCAATGCATGTACTTTTTTTGAACTACTCGTGTGAACTGCAAACTGAGTTGGTGTAACTCCAAAACCTAGTCCCCTTATTCTACCTCGATGTTCACGACCAAAAACCTTCGACACTCCATCTTCCTCCAGCGATACCGTTCCTTGAGAACTCTGATCAGTGTTTTTGTACTCTTTTATCTTTGTCTACAAATTAAAAAATATCTATTTTTCGCATGTCTCAACATTCATGTAAGGTTCATATATTGGAGACAATTGTGAAAATACATGCCAATTAAAATATATCAAATTCAACTTGCTAGAAAAAAAAATTGGATTAAAGAAAGGATAAATGAAGTCAAAATGGAAAACTGAGAAATATTAGATGTAATATATATGTATTCTTACCATGTAATCGTCGACAACAGAATTTGGTGGTTCCCCATTTTTCTTTATGTGGCCTCTACACCACAAATCCTCCCTAGTAATATCCGATGAGCAACCACTTTCTTTTTTCTGCAAAAAGAACTTAAAAACTAATGTAACGATACGGATTTTTCGCGTTCGAAAATCGACATCCATACTTTACATCGTACTCGAATGCCGTAGATTCGACCGTTCAAATCCGAGTCGCCGGAGCTTATAACACCATTAAGTAAACAACACAGCGGAAAAAGAATATATCAATTACATAACATTGATACAATGACAGGTACAACAGAATGATACAACAGATATCAATATACATCAGAGATATGATACAAGAACTAGCAGCGGAAAGAAAATGATATCATCAGCAGCGGATAGAATATCTCCAATAAAATGCTCCAAGATAAGCAACGTCAGTCCATGAACTCCAAGAACTGAACCAGCTCCAGATAATCTACTAAACCTGAATATCTGATAAACCTAACTCTAGACTGCCCGCGTGGAAAATGGTGGGCACCCAGAGTTTAGGAAGGAAACAATAAACTCCGGATCAGTCATGGGACTGGTGTGAGCAACAAAAACAGTTTATCTTTAAAACAAACACAAAAGGCTTTTAAACATTGAAATCCGCAATGTTTTTGGAAAATGAAACTACCATAAGGCCTCCCACCACACACACAATGCAATCGCAGAATTGGAGGAGATTTCTCCTTATGATAGTCAAAAATGCTTACTACGCAAAATCAAAACTCTTTTGATATTATTACTAGTGCATAGTGTCAAAAACCATTTCGAAAATATAATATTAATCTTAGCCAGCATACAACCATTGTTGTATGCCTACTATAGCTACTACGTTCAATAGCAGGTTACCGCCACATTCCATAGCAGGTAATACAACTAAAAACCGTACAGGGTTCGTATTGTTTCTTTGGATTTCCAACAAATGATCAGGCTAAGGAACTTCCTTACCGAAATAGAAACGCCTCTGGAAAGACGCCTCGGATCCTAACCGGATCTCCGCAAACAAAAGGCCGACGCTACCTCACGCTCTAACCGAGCTGTAACTAGGTAACTAACACACGAGCTATGCCATCCCCCGGTCGTTACCAACCTTTATCCGAGGATCCTCAATTGAAAAGCAACAGCCGCAAAATATAATCCACATAGGTAAAATATCTGGGCTCCATACCATGATATCACCTTTTATCCAGAAGGAAATGGCATTCCCTAGGGGCGCTACCCCTACAAACCTTTGCCGCACATTCCTGTTTCGACCATTACCGGGTTGTGAGGCTCGACGAAGTCTCGTCCACAAAGCAACGCTTTTTCACAAAGCCACGCTTTGATCATCAATGATCATCAGCACTTCGTATGCCACATTACCAAATTGGGAATGTATCACTAGTAACCATCAACTACATAACCTCTGAGCTCGTACGTCTCAGAGAAGGGTGTTAAGCTAAGAGAATAAATTCTCCGCCACCAACAGAAATGTATTTGATAGAAACCAGCTTTACATCTCAAAGTGTAATGTCAGACACACATCCATACAAGTCTGTTCCGGGTTCGAACAGAACCGAAGGCACTTCTCACGAAGCCCTTGCAAATCCGGATAATTTCCAATCACGTCCGGACTTCCCGTCACTAAGGGTGATAAAACCTCTATATCGGGGATCAGCCGATGCAGAGTAACTCGACGGTAATCCTTCCGTTTTCAAAAATATCCGGTCTTCACCACCGGTCTTCAAATGCGATCCATATACGTCGTATCATTTTTCGGAATGGGTTATATGACACAAAGGTCCTCTCCCGGCTAAACCGAATAACGAGCGCAATAAAAAAATCATATGGATACTGGAGTCTCAGTTAAATCACAGCTTAAAGCCCAAAACTTTTCATTCGAATGGTAAAACAAATTACCATTTCCAATCTTTTAAACAAAAAGATTCAATTCAAAAACCTTCAATGGTTTAAACAGTTTCCACACTTTTAATCTTTTAAACAAAAAGATTCAATTCACAAAGTTCACCCCATTCCCAAAGATTCATTCATGGATTTCAAAACAATTTCCATTTCACTTGGATTAACTCGTTAAATCTTTAAGTCAAGATTTAACTTATAGCTTTTAAACAATTCCATTTCAAGTTGGATTAACTCGTTCGGTCTTTGAATCAAAGACTCATTTCATAAATTTCAAAAACATTTCAATTCCATTTCAAACTTGAAATTCTTTCAACACAAATTGGAAGTTCATTACTTTTGTGAAAGCTTTTACTATTTGAAAACAAATAGTTTCGTTTCATAAAAATCCAGTTATATTTACACGAGTTAAAACCCTTGAATTAAATTCAAATTCCCAAATCAATACATTTAAAATGGTTTAACCCATATATAACTTGTTCAACATCTTTAATCCCTAGTTTCAAATCATAGAATTCAATTTAAACTTGAACTCAAATTTAAATCAAATTATTTAAATTTTCAAAACTTAATTAAGTTATTCAAAATAACTTTTATCTTTGAAATCCCATTTCAAAAGCTTTTCACTTTAAACCCGAATTTCCAATTTCAAAATCAATTGAAATTAAAATTTCAATTTCAAAAAAACATTTAATTTACATCATCTGTGACTTAACCGATTTCCACGTGAAATCCATATTTGTGTGTGTAAAAGTGTAGTCCAGGGGTTTCACACAATAGTGCAACATCATCAATCATCACAGATATATCAATATCGATAAGCGGTATAATCCACAACGCTTATCTTCATTCACAGATTCATAGATAAAATAAATTTATCAGTCACAAAGATTCACTATTACAATTCGATGTGGGTTTCGGATAACCAACTGGAATCCGACTCCCTGTCGCATCGAAATTCAAATGTCGTTTACGGGTCAAGGGTTTCATATATTCACATAGTAATATATCACAGAAACAGAAATCACAGATATATATATCGCAGATAAGTAAATTACAGATCACAACATAAATCAGGATGTATCACAAAGCATCATATATCAGGGATATCAAACAATCAAGTCATCCAATAGAATCCAAACATCCATAAGTAAGATCAATTACTATCTGATTAAAATTAATTAATACCAGATTAATTACTTATGAATAAACTACAAATCTTGGTTAGTTAATCATTAATTAATTATAAACCATTTCAATTAATTAACCTTTAATCAATTAATTATCCTCAAATTAATTACCTTAATTAATAAATCATATTAACTAATTATCCTTAATTAATTACCTTAATTAATTATCATTCTTAACTAATTACCATGAGTGATTACCTCTAATCACTTATATTACTTAAATCACAAATCAGTTTTAATCAGTTGATTAATTAATCAACCCTAATCATTAATTAATTAAGTAATTATCTTTAGTTACTTTCATTAAATAGTTACCTTTAATTTAATTACAACTATAAACATCTTTATCTTTTAAACTAACTTCTTAATTAAGCTATTTAAAGTTTAATACCACATCGTTATATTTTCAAAAACACTTGTTAATTAATAAATTAACTAATGTGAAAATTTTCAATATCAAAACAATTTCCCCTTTAAAATTTTAAACTTGGAAATTTGTTTAAAACTTGTTTAACATTTCACTTTGAAACCCTAGTTATATATTTTTTTTTCTCTCTTTTCATGTAAAATCTAGATATAACAAAAATCCGAGCCCACCATGATTTACCCGAGCCAAATCTGGGTTTCCCCGAGCCTTCACGTTTATAAATTTCCTTTAAAAACTTAGCTTAGTTTTAATTTAAACCTGTTAACATGATAGGCCACTCGCGAGCTACACGAAACCAAACCCGAGTACTTCATCTTCTTCCCCAACCATTCTAGAACACAGATACACCTCTCCCTCCGTGCACGTGTACACGCGATCATCGACGCTCTGACCAACTTCGCCGCCACCAGCAAGTCGCGTACGATCCCCACAATCGAAATCCCATATCAACACGATGCCACAACATCCAGATCACGATTCGCCCCTTCGTTCGAACCTGAACTAAAACTCACCAACCAAAAACTTCCACGCTTCACCCCCTCCGTCGATCTGACGCTCCGCCATCGCATCCAGACCCTCGCCGAAGTTCACTGCACCGATTCCCCCAGGTCTCGTTGATCTCGATCTACCATGGGCGTCGCATCAATCTCGTTTTTTGCCATCGTCCAAGACGAGCCCTTAAACCCTAGAACAACTCCAAGCCGCCGTTTCGGTCATCAAAAACCTCTGTTACCATTTTTCCTCGAATCCCCTTACCTTCAGCTAGCTACAGATCTAAGCCTGATGATCCCCATTGCATTGATCATCGGAAATCGGCAGAGGACCAAAATCTGGTCATCTCATGACATTTCTTCAATTTCAAACTTAAATTTTTTTATATTTGCATCAAAATTCAAGATTTCATAATGCGAATTAGATTATATATTTAAAACATGAATTATAATCCAACGATTTTCTGGCTCGATATAAATTTCCCTGTAAATCCTGATTTTCAAAATAATTCCCTATTTATTTAGCTTGAATCTATTTTTAAAATTTGGATTTCATCATTATGACCACCTCTCATTTAAAGATTGAATCCTAAATTCAATTGGGGGTGATGATTTGAATTCCCTAACAGGTTTCAAACCTTGTAAGGAACAACAGAGGTATATGCCTGTACATAGTCACAAATATATGCATATATTCAAAGATACAAGCACCTTCCACATTCATACCAACATAATTCATGACTTGCATCAAACACTGATCACATGAAAACCAAGATATAAACAAATTTAAGGGATTTAGAAGTTAGTTTGCTCACATGAGTTCTTTTGAACAGAGGACTCAAGCCTGATGTTGAAGAAAACAGAGACAGGAATTTCTTTTCTGGGATGATTCTTGTATTTGTTTTGCTTTATTCTTCATTTTCCAGGTTTTTGATCATCATCCCTTTTCTTTTGGTTTAAAATTTTGTTTCAGATATGAAGTGCTTCAACATGAATCTGAAACTTTGCTTTGAACTTGAATGATATTTAAATTTGTAGATGATGATGTTCTCTTTCCTTTTTCTCTGGTTTGCTTAATGATGATGGACGAAATGGAGATGTTGATATAAAGAAAAGAGCTTTACTATGTGATGTACTAACATTGTACAGGGTGATAATGTGTTTTTGTACAAAAGATCAGGGATATTTTCTTCTTCTTGTGGCTGATAGATTATTGTAATGGCCAACATTAATTAGCTTTGTACAAATATATACTTGCTTTTCTTCATTTCAGCTGAGAAGATATCCATGTGTACTTGAGAAGATGTGGTATTAAATGTATGTGTTTCTCATTTTGTTTACAGCAAATCTATTTGCGTTGTATTTGTACTTCTTTGTTTTGTTTAAGTGTACATAGATATCTATAGTTGAATATATTTTGTTTCATTTGTAAACTTGTATTTGTATTTGTTTCCATCTTATCTCAGCTGTACAAAGCATGGAGATAGTTTGCTATCTTGTTTTGGTTTCACACTTGTATGTATTTTTGTTGTCTTGATGTTTGCATACGTGTCTTGTTTCTTGCTTACATATATATTTATATTCATTTTTGTAGTATATATATTATCTTGCATTTTTACATTGTATTTATATTTTACTTTATTACTAACTATCTTGTATTTCTTTATATATATATATTTTTATTTTCTAAACCATTTATTTACAACTCAAATTCGAACCAAAAAATATATCTATATATTTATTATTTTCAAATTCACTCGTATATGCCCAAATACATATATACACATATTTATAATATTTTTAAATTTAAATGATTTATACAAAATATATTTGGATATCGGGGAAACTCGCAATCAATTAATCCAAAAAAAATAAATTTTACAAATTTTTATTCAAAAATTCATTAAATTATCAATTTGAATTTGGTTAAAATCCGGGGTCGTTACAGACTTCCCCCCTTAAAAGAATTTCGTCCTCGAAATTATCAAGGAGACACAAAGATAGATGAAGAATGTTTCATCAAATCAAACTGAACATCTATTCTGCATTTGGCTTACCAAATCAGAATATCCATAATAGATACAAGAACGAATCTGTTTTAACACTTCACAAGATACTCGGGTTATCCAGATCTACGAAATATACGGTGGTATCGGTCAGCTCGAAGTGATAACTAACCATTCGTAGAATATATCCGGACCCAAAGAATAGACAGATATATGGATACAATTTCAAAAATTTTAACTTTTAGTTTAGAAACCAAAGTATCTATCAACCATAACAAACAATGCAACCAATTCCCAAACAACAATTTTGGTCCATCCGGAGTTTACGTCCCATATTAATATATCGAATTCCTTTTTGGATCTACCAGAAATTATCGAAGAATAGAGAAGAGATGCTGAACAAAAGAGATTGATAGAGAAAAGATTACTTCCTTATTGTTACATGGTATTGACCATTTCTAGTCGTATTCCCCTGTCCCCTATCTCATCCTCTTCTTGCACTCATACTCACTATCAGTGGAATAGTAAGAGAATTTACTGAGGCGTACGGACGGATATCTGAGAATTACTCATTCTAGAGTTTACTTCACTCTATCTCTAATGAGCTACTTAATGTGTTATACTCCTGAGCTAAAGTTCAACCTTAGCTCTGATACCACTTGTAACGATACGGATTTTTCGCGTTCGAAAATCGACATCCATACTTTACATCGTACTCGAATGCCGTAGATTCGACCGTTCAAATCCGAGTCGCCGAAGCTTATAATACCATTAAGTAAACAACACAGCGGAAAAAGAATATATCAATTACATAACATTGATACAATGACAGGTACAACAGAATGATACAACAGATATCAATATACATCAGAGATATGATACAAGAACTAGCAGCGGAAAGAAAATGATATCATCAGCAGCGGATAGAATATCTCCAATAAAATGCTCCAAGATAAGCAACGTCAGTCCATGAACTCCAAGAACTGAACCAGCTCCAGATAATCTACTAAACCTGAATATTTGATAAACCTAACTCTAGACTGCCCGTGTGGAAAATGGTGGGCACCCAGAGTTTAGGAAGGAAACAATAAACTCCGGATCAGTCATGGGACTGGTGTGAGCAACAAAAACAGTTTATCTTTAAAACAAACACAAAAGGCTTTTAAACATTGAAATCCGCAATGTTTTTGGAAAATGAAACTACCATAAGGCCTCCCACCACACACACAATGCAATCGCAGAATTGGAGGAGATTTCTCCTTATGATAGTCAAAAATGCTTACTACGCAAAATCAAAACTCTTTTGATATTATTACTAGTGCATAGTGTCAAAAACCATTTCGAAAATATAATATTAATCTTAGCTAGCATACAACCATTGTTGTATGCCTACTATAGCTACTACGTTCAATAGCAGGTTACCGCCACATTCCATAGCAGGTAATACAACTAAAAACCGTACAGGGTTCGTATTGTTTCTTTGGATTTCCAACAAATGATCAGGCTAAGGAACTTCCTTACCGAAATAGAAACGCCTCTGGAAAGACGCCTCGGATCCTAACCGGATCTCCGCAAACAAAAGGCCGACGCTACCTCACGCTCTAACCGAGCTGTAACTAGGTAACTAACACACGAGCTATGCCATCCCCTGTCGTTACCAACCTTTATCCGAGGATCCTCAATCGAAAAGCAACAGCCGCAAAATATAATCCACATAGGTAAAATATCTGGGCTCCATACCATGATATCACCTTTTATCCAGAAGGAAATGGCATTCCCTAGGGGCGCTACCCCTACAAACCTTTGCCGCACATTCCTGTTTCGACCATTACCGGGTTGTGAGGCTCGACGAAGTCTCGTCCACAAAGCAACGCTTTTTCACAAAGCCACGCTTTGATCATCAATGATCATCAGCACTTCGTATGCCACATTACCAAATTGGGAATGTATCACTAGTAACCATCAACTACATAACCTCTGAGCTCGTACGTCTCAGAGAAGGGTGTTAAGCTAAGAGAATAAATTCTCCGCCACCAACAGAAATGTATTTGATAGAAACCAGCTTTACATCTCAAAGTGTAATGTCAGACACACATCCATACAAGTCTGTTCCGGGTTCGAACAGAACCGAAGGCACTTCTCACGAAGCCCTTGCAAATCCGGATAATTTCCAATCACGTCCGGACTTCCCGTCACTAAGGGTGATAAAACCTCTATATCGGGGATCAGCCGATGCAGAGTAACTCGACGGTAATCCTTCCGTTTTCAAAAATATCCGGTCTTCACCACCGGTCTTCAAATGCGATCCATATACGTCGTATCATTTTTCGGAATGGGTTATATGACACAAAGGTCCTCTCCCGGCTAAACCGAATAACGAGCGCAATAAAAAAATCATATGGATACTGGAGTCTCAGTTAAATCATAGCTTAAAGCCCAAAACTTTTCATTCGAATGGTAAAACAAATTACCATTTCCAATCTTTTAAACAAAAAGATTCAATTCAAAAACCTTCAATGGTTTAAACAGTTTCCACACTTTTAATCTTTTAAACAAAAAGATTCAATTCACAAAGTTCACCCCATTCCCAAAGATTCATTCATGGATTTCAAAACAATTTCCATTTCACTTGGATTAACTCGTTAAATCTTTAAGTCAAGATTTAACTTATAGCTTTTAAACAATTCCATTTCAAGTTGGATTAAATCGTTCGGTCTTTGAATCAAAGACTCATTTCATAAATTTCAAAAACATTTCAATTCCATTTCAAACTTGAAATTCTTTCAACACAAATTGGAAGTTCATTACTTTTGTGAAAGCTTTTACTATTTGAAAACAAATAGTTTCGTTTCATAAAAATCCAGTTATATTTACACGAGTTAAAACCCTTGAATTAAATTCAAATTCCCAAATCAATACATTTAAAATGGTTTAACCCATATATAACTTGTTCAACATCTTTAATCCCTAGTTTCAAATCATAGAATTCAATTTAAACTTGAACTCAAATTTAAATCAAATTATTTAAATTTTCAAAACTTAATTAAGTTATTCAAAATAACTTTTATCTTTGAAATCCCATTTCAAAAGCTTTTCACTTTAAACCCGAATTTCCAATTTCAAAATCAATTGAAATTAAAATTTCAATTTCAAAAAAACATTTAATTTACATCATCTGTGACTTAACCGATTTCCACGTGAAATCCATATTTGTGTGTGTAAAAGTGTAGTCCAGGGGTTTCACACAATAGTACAACATCATCAATCATCACAGATATATCAATATCGATAAGCGGTATAATCCACAACGCTTATCTTCATTCACAGATTCATAGATAAAATAAATTTATCAGTCACAAAGATTCACTATTACAATTCGATGTGGGTTTCGGATAACCAACTGGAATCCGACTCCCTGTCGCATCGAAATTCAAATGTCGTTTACGGGTCAAGGGTTTCATATATTCACATAGTAATATATCACAGAAACAGAAATCACAGATATATATATCGCAGATAAGTAAATTACAGATCACAACATAAATCAGGATGTATCACAAAGCATCATATATCAGAGATATCAAACAATCAAGTCATCCAATAGAATCCAAAAGTGACGACCCGCCCTTCTCGACCCTCGAAAATCGACACAAAATACTCAACAGTATAATATGCCGATGATCGAACGCCGGAAAAGACAGATTGTAGGAAAAGAAAGAAGGTAGAAGAAGAAGAAGAAGAATGAACGAAACAACATCAAAACCTCACAGTCGCAGCGGAATAAAATATAATATATAGAACAGAACTTTACACAAATCAAAACTATATCTGTTTATATACAATACATCATCATCAGAGTATATCAATACAACCAACCATAGCCAGTCAAACAGTCAATACAATCACAGCAGCGGAATAATACAAGTACGAGAAATACGTCTCGGACTCCAGCCCCTCTCCTGAGCTCCATGGCAACCTATCCTGAAATATACTCGGTCTGACCCGAGCATTATAATAAAATAACACCCGAGTCAGTCTGGAATACCAGCGCATCATAAATACATCCAAACTGATTATCAAAGTTCGAAAATCCTTTGAAACAAAAGCATCTCGTAAGACCACGCCACAAATAAACATGTCGGGTTTTTACCTTACGATAGCTAAAACACTTTTTATAAAAATCCTCTGATATTATAATAGTGTCTATTTACAAATACTTATTCAAATAGCTGAAATTGTTACATGATTAAATTCCAGCATACTAGGTATACAAACCAAAAGCGTACAAAGCACGTAGGGAAAATGGATTTCCAACGAATGACTAGGCACTGGGGTACCACCTGTCACAGTACGTGGCCTAGATCACAGTACCGAGGAGTACGCCCGCTCCCCTGCAACACAAAGCCGGAATCATCCCTTACTGGATAATTCCAAGTAAAATCACCCCACGGTTGTGATCAGCAACCGCACCACTAAGCCGAAATAAAAGGGACACCTAGACAGGGATGACCTTACTCTCAAGTGGGGGCTACCCACGAAGCCTTGCTGCATAACCCCTGGTTTTCAGTCATTCCCGGTTGATGAGGCTTGAGGCTAAACAATACCTTTATAGCACATATCCCTTAGAATGCCCATCGTCCACCTGACGATGTCACGAAAGCATTCGTCCATACAAGTCCGTCCCAGGTCCGAACGGAACCGAAGGCACTATTCCTACTACATCCATTTTGGAAATATCCTCAGGATTAGTAGCGACTAGCCCTTGCACTTCACTGCTCCATCTTCGACTCCGAAATCGTTTTTGCGAAACGTACAAACCGGATCGAAGTGGTATTCGAGTCTCCAGACCTAGAATCCCGGTATACGGAAACTCGATCCCGGTCTCTTCGATACGATCAGCGCATTTGGCCAATATTGATAGTCGGTGATTTAACTATCAATTAATGTTCACAAACATCCATACACATCCATCACACAATAAATAATCTCCATATTATTTATTTGCTTCTAATATCTTTCAAAGATATATTTCAAATTTTCAAAACTCGTTTGAAAACAAATTTCCCAAAATCTCTTCCTTAAACTCGGTAAATCCTTTACCCTTATTCCCATCGGGAATAACCAAGTATAAAACAATTTGCATTTAAAACAGTTAAAATACTTTATACTGAAATATACTTTAAAATATGAAAATTACTTCTATTTATTTACTCAAAATATAAATTTAAAATATGTGAAGAAAACTAGTTATTAACACATAAACTTTGATTTAAAGATAAGGGTTTAGTTTAACTAAATTCAAAATAGCGTTATAAGAAGAAAAATGCTAATTTTAACAAACTAAGCTAAAACCAACTTTTAAATAAATCCATTTGTAAAAATAATTGCTAATATACTCCCAAATTATTACGGTAATAAAATTATTAATTTATTTCTTTAAAAATAACGTTTTCTTAAAAATACCTTTAAAACGATTTAAAACTTATACCTTTAGTTAAATAAAATCTTTTTATAAACATTTACTTGGTTTTCCCAGGGTAATACTTTCCCATTTCAAAACATTTCAAAGTACTCTTTCATATAAATCCACTGATTTATTTCAAGTCAATTATGTTTTACAACATAAATCCCAAATCCCATATTTAACTATAACTTCATCCGAAGTTCACACCCAATTTCCCATATCCGGAAATTCATTTTTAAATCATAGTTTAAAACATTTTTAAAATAAACATTAGAGAATTCTTAAATGAAAACCATATTTTCAATTTACTTAAATATAATTCCAATAGAGGAAACAGCTTTCAATCCATTCTATTAACACTTAAATTTTCAGATTTATCTCTGAAACTTCATTATACATATTTTAAATTTCCCGAATAACAATATTCATTATTAAAATAACCCATCGTTCTTTTAAACAATTTATAATTTCCATGGAATTTATTTCCTGATATTTTAACTTCAATTTATCGATTGATAATTTCCACTGTAGTTTAAAAATCCAAATTTTTATCAATTTACATTTTCCCATCCAAATTAGATTTCAAATTTTATTCTTTGAAATTCTTATTTTAACAATTCATTTATGTCGCAAAAACCCAATTCTTCCCATTTATAATTAAATTCTGTTATTATACTTTATACAACAATTTCACAGTACAATTAAACTTCCAGATTTATCAATCACAACATATAAACAGGTATGACTATCAACTATAAAATAATTGCTACATTTTGAGGAATCCAGTTGGATCCCTCCAACCTGTTTCTTCCTGCATCACAAATGTTAGCACATCACAATATAAATATCAATCCAGACAGATAAACACAAATATAGACAATCAACCACACAGATATTTAAATATCAATTATTTATAATGTCTAGCATCCAGATGTGAGTGAGAATAACTCACCTTGAGTTTCGGCGAGCGTTCGAAATTTAAATTAACCCGGACGACGTCCGATTTAACCCAAATTTCTACTTGCCCGGAATGACTCCGGATCCGCACCATTTCGTAGCACGCGCTCCTGCGATTCCAACGCATCCAAAATCGTCGAATTCTGATATAGTATGAATCCGTTACAAATTTACAAAGTTTCGATTTGAATTTAAACAAATTTCTATTATTTTCTAAAAACAAACGAACCAGCCCGCATACGAACCCGGCCCGCTTCTCCCCTACGTCTCCCTCGCGTGTACGCATGCTCCAGTACACACGAACCCAACTCGTCGAAACTAGGGTTGCCGTCGCTCCCATCCACGGCCACCCAGACGACGATCGCCCACCACCACTGAGTCGCCCTTGCCACCACGCACCCCCACCCGGCTCCGCGTCGAGCTCGGTCCTCCGGTGAACTCGAAAAACACGTACAAAACGGCACCCTTCGTGGTCGATTTTCCCACAATCTACCCCACTATATTCGATCATACCCGTTGAATAGGTAGATCTCAGTGTTCTCTTCAATTCCCAAGTTGAAACTTTTTGCTAATAGTCGATGAATCAAGAGAGATTCGAGGGGAAAGATGATAAACTTTCGGCCATTGAATAAAAAGAACGGCGGCGCGTTCGTTCTGCTAGGGTTTAGTAAAGATATTCATTTATAAAATAAAATTTTATATTATTATAATATCGTTCTTCATATTTTAACCATCTATGCAAATGAACTCCAATTTTCACGTTCCAACAGGCTATCCTGAAGATTTTCTGCGTTCCGGACGCAATGGAACAGGTTTCGTAAGCTAATTTGATCGCATGCGCGAGATACGGAATTAAACGATCAATTTAAAATTAAATCGGTTAAATCGATTTCGATGCGTTTCGAGCCACCACGGTCACACGGCAACTCCGATCGCTACGAAAATTGAAATCCGATAATAACTATCTATTACGGATCTAATGGAACTGGTTTCGTCGAATTCCGAGACTGTGCCCCGGAAGGCTATTTTAACTCGTCTATTAAATCGGGCGATTTTCTGAAATTATCAAAAACACTTAAAATTTTACTTTTAAAATTTTATTAACTTAACAATACATCATATAAAATTTATAAACACATTAAAAATGATTCTGGCTCATTCCAGACCAAAATCTGATTAAATTGCATTTTAATAATATTAAATTCATTTTTAAATTAATATAAATCCCAAATATTAATTTGTTGACTTTTAAATTCATCTAAAAATCCAACAATATTATTTATACCCAATTGAGCTTAAAAATACATTTAAACACCATTTTATAATCATTTATCCCAAATTCACCTTTTATTTCAAATTTCGAATATTTAATTATTATTCTATTTCAATTGAATTATCTGATTAAAAATTATAACTTATTTTATTGATTGAACCCGAATCCACCCCTTTCAAAATCAATTTAGGATCCACATTAAACATTTAAAATGAATTAAATGTTCAAATTCAATGGCTTAAAAATACGGGATGTTACACCAAACATCCATAAGTAAGATCAATTACTATCTGATTAAAATTAATTAATACCAGATTAATTACTTATGAATAAACTACAAATCTTGGTTAGTTAATCATTAATTAATTATAAACCATTTCAATTAATTAACCTTTAATCAATTAATTATCCTCAAATTAATTACCTTAATTAATAAATCATATTAACTAATTATCCTTAATTAATTACCTTAATTAATTACCATTCTTAACTAATTACCATGAGTGATTACCTCTAATCACTTATATTACTTAAATCACAAATCAGTTTTAATCAGTTGATTAATTAATCAACCCTAATCATTAATTAATTAAGTAATTATCTTTAGTTACTTTCATTAAATAGTTACCTTTAATTTAATTACAACTATAAACATCTTTATCTTTTAAACTAACTTCTTAATTAAGCTATTTAAAGTTTAATACCACATCGTTATATTTTCAAAAACACTTGTTAATTAATAAATTAACTAATGTGAAAATTTTCAATATCAAAACAATTTCCCCTTTAAAATTTTAAACTTGGAAATTTGTTTAAAACTTGTTTAACATTTCACTTTGAAACCCTAGTTATATATTTTTTTTTTCTCTCTTTTCATGTAAAATCTAGATATAACAAAAATCCGAGCCCACCATGATTTACCCGAGCCAAATCTGGGTTTCCCCGAGCCTTCACGTTTATAAATTTCCTTTAAAAACTTAGCTTAGTTTTAATTTAAACCTGTTAACATGATAGGCCACTCGCGAGCTACACGAAACCAAACCCGAGTACTTCATCTTCTTCCCCAACCATTCTAGAACACAGATACACCTCTCCCTCCGTGCACGTGTACACGCGATCATCGACGCTCTGACCAACTTCGCCGCCACCAGCAAGTCGCGTACGATCCCCACAATCGAAATCCCATATCAACACGATGCCACAACATCCAGATCACGATTCGCCCCTTCGTTCGAACCTGAACTAAAACTCACCAACCAAAAACTTCCACGCTTCACCCCCTCCGTCGATCTGACGCTCCGCCATCGCATCCAGACCCTCGCCGAAGTTCACTGCACCGATTCCCCCAGGTCTCGTTGATCTCGATCTACCATGGGCGTCGCATCAATCTCGTTTTTTTCCATCGTCCAAGACGAGCCCTTAAACCCTAGAACAACTCCAAGCCGCCGTTTCGGTCATCAAAAACCTCTGTTACCATTTTTCCTCGAATCCCCTTACCTTCAGCTAGCTACAGATCTAAGCCTGATGATCCCCATTGCATTGATCATCGGAAATCGGCAGAGGACCAAAATCTGGTCATCTCATGACATTTCTTCAATTTCAAACTTAAATTTTTTTATATTTGCATCAAAATTCAAGATTTCATAATGCGAATCAGATTATATATTTAAAACATGAATTATAATCCAACGATTTTCTGGCTCGATATAAATTTCCCTGTAAATCCTGATTTTCAAAATAATTCCCTATTTATTTAGCTTGAATCTATTTTTAAAATTTGGATTTCATCATTATGACCACCTCTCATTTAAAGATTGAATCCTAAATTCAATTGGGGGTGATGATTTGAATTCCCTAACAGGTTTCAAACCTTGTAAGGAACAACAGAGGTATATGCCTGTACATAGTCACAAATATATGCATATATTCAAAGATACAAGCACCTTCCACATTCATACCAACATAATTCATGACTTGCATCAAACACTGATCACATGAAAACCAAGATATAAACAAATTTAAGGGATTTAGAAGTTAGTTTGCTCACATGAGTTCTTTTGAACAGAGGACTCAAGCCTGATGTTGAAGAAAACAGAGACAGGAATTTCTTTTCTGGGATGATTCTTGTATTTGTTTTGCTTTATTCTTCATTTTCCAGGTTTTTGATCATCATCCCTTTTCTTTTGGTTTAAAATTTTGTTTCAGATATGAAGTGCTTCAACATGAATCTGAAACTTTGCTTTGAACTTGAATGATATTTAAATTTGTAGATGATGATGTTCTCTTTCCTTTTTCTCTGGTTTGCTTAATGATGATGGACGAAATGGAGATGTTGATATAAAGAAAAGAGCTTTACTATGTGATGTACTAACATTGTACAGGGTGATAATGTGTTTTTGTACAAAAGATCAGGGATATTTTCTTCTTCTTGTGGCTGATAGATTATTGTAATGGCCAACATTAATTAGCTTTGTACAAATATATACTTGCTTTTCTTCATTTCGGCTGAGAAGATATCCATGTGTACTTGAGAAGATGTGGTATTAAATGTATGTGTTTCTCATTTTGTTTACAGCAAATCTATTTGCGTTGTATTTGTACTTCTTTGTTTTGTTTAAGTGTGCATAGATATCTATAGTTGAATATATTTTGTTTCATTTGTAAACTTGTATTTGTATTTGTTTCCATCTTATCTCAGCTGTACAAAGCATGGAGATAGTTTGCTATCTTGTTTTGGTTTCACACTTGTATGTATTTTTGTTGTCTTGATGTTTGCATACGTGTCTTGTTTCTTGCTTACATATATATTTATATTCATTTTTGTAGTATATATATTATCTTGCATTTTTACATTGTATTTATATTTTACTTTATTACTAACTATCTTGTATTTCTTTATATATATATTTTTATTTTCTAAACCATTTATTTACAACTCAAATTCGAACCAAAAAATATATCTATATATTTATTATTTTCAAATTCACTCGTATATGCCCAAATACATATATACACATATTTATAATATTTTTAAATTTAAATGATTTATACAAAATATATTTGGATATCGGGGAAACTCGCAATCAATTAATCCAAAAAAAAATAATTTTACAAATTTTTATTCAAAAATTCATTAAATTATCAATTTGAATTTGGTTAAAATCCGGGGTCGTTACAACTAATTACTAAACCGTATTGGATGAATATTTTTTATATTCATAACAAATGAATTTTATAAGTTATTTTTTCTTACCATATCTTCTGCAAGTCTTGCATACCCCTTTCGACACATAGTGTGTGGAATTGTATTCATTGCTCGTTTGGTTTTGTATTTATTGCTCGTCGACTACAAAAGAGAAATTCAATAAAATTAGATATAATAAATTGAAATGAAAAATTTTCAACAGTAGCCACCAAAATAAAACCAACTACCTCAAACTCTTTCGTCAATTTCTCGTTGACAAAATCATTCCATTCTTGAGCACTCTTAATATTATCTGGTTTTAACATGCCTAATTTGTTGGAAGCATTAGGACTCTTTGCTGCAACTTTTATAGCTTTAACTAGTCATTACTTTGACTCTTTCCATCGCAGTCCCAACATTTGAAGGAACATATGTTGATGTATGTCATCCAACTTGAATCTTGCCTGTACAGTATGAACTGTGTTATCAATGATTATTTGAATTCAATTGCAACCTTCAAGCACATTTTAACGAATAAAACTAACAAAACTAACCTTCAAGCACATTTTAACGAAGAATCCAAAATTACCATGTTATCTAAAGAAGTTAAATTTAGTACAATACTATTTGTAATACCTGAATACATGTCCATAGATCAGCCTTCAATTTATCGTCGAATTTCTTCCAATTGCTAATGGTCACGGGTACCATCTCCCTTGCTAAAGTCCCAATATATGATGATAAATGTTTGGAATTTGGACCAATAGGCTGATTTCGGTCATTGAACTCAATTTCTACCTTCTCATTCGGTGTTAAAGAATATAATCTCATCATTGTTTTTCCTCTTTTTCTTTTAGTTATGACCATGTTCACCTCTTCGAAGGAAGGATCTAAATTCGTAGGTGAAGCAGACGTTTGGGCAGTTGAATCATGAGGATTGGACGAGTATGTGGTAATGATGTTTTGGAGAGGAGTTGAATCATGAGGATTTAAACAACCATGTATGATACAATATAAAATTTCTTTGACACACTTCTATCAAAAACTCAAGTAAATCAATATGTGATTTGATAAGTTGTATTCTTTTCGATCAGAAGAGAAATTTATTTATGGGTTTACCTTTCAAAAAAGAGATGCACTTTTGAAATCAGAAATGAAGAAAGGTAATTCAATAATATTTAATTGTTAGTTTCTTAACCTAACTTAGAACAAAGGTCTTTATTTTGTGTTTACACTATATATATGAGACATATAACTACATAACTAAACATTTTAAGGCATATGACTACATATAAAACAAATGAATGCTTTATTCATACCAAAATGCCATCGTAATCCTTCCTTATGTAACTTTCGTCCCCATTATCAACATCTCTATCATTAAGTAGTGACTCATCTAGTGGTTTACTAGTTGAGTTTTCCTCCTCATATTTTTCCAATTCATGAAAACCTCTAGGAGGTGCTTTCAAAACAACATACCAATTTGAACAACTACTTTCTCTAGAGAAGAACACTTGTACAGCTTGTGTTGCTAAGATGAAAGGATCGCTTGCAAATTGATTTTGGAATTGATGTAAATTAACTAATGTAAATCCATCTTCAACCTTAACTCCACGATAAATATTTGCCCAATCACATTTAAACAAAGCAACTTGAAATAGACGGTAGTCCAACAATAAAATTTCACGCAAGATGCCATAATAAATAATTTTCTCAACGGACCCATCTACACGAATAGTATTTGCCTCAATGGAAACACCACTATTTTGCGTAGACTTCTCATAATCCTTAGTATGGAAACGCGGTGCATTAACAATATAGCCAGTATATAAAACTACTTATGACCGAGGCCCATATGAAAGCCATTTTATTATTTTGCTAACATGTGAAACATTTCTCTCATCTTTAACCTGGACATATATAATTTTGTTTATAATGATATATGACAAAATTATGTGCATATATGAAGGTTAATTGTTCTAAAGAAAGAAAATATAACTACTCCAACCTTTTTTCCAAACCAACAACTAAAAGTCTCTGAATGTAGTTTTGAAAATTCCACATCGTCTTGTAACAATCGAGGGTGCAAACGTTTCAACTCCTCTTTGTGCATTCTGGATCGCAAATGTATAAGTTAAAATTTAATTGCGTTCATATAGAATAATCGAGTTGAACTTATACTTACTCTATGTACGGCTCAACTTCATCGGTGTTGAACAACACATACCGATGAGCAGCATCAATTACTTCCTCGAAAACTAAGATGGGTTTTCTTTTGAAAATTGGACGTCCATTGAGTATGGAATCACTTTGCTGCACTTCATTCCGATTTTTTATTTCTCCAAACTTATACCCATCGTCAATATATCTAGCACAATACTCAATGCATTCTTCAGAAGAATAGCTCAGGTATGCATCCTTCGGGTCGGGCTTGATTTTTAACATAACCCTTCAGTATTTTCATATACCTACAATCAAGATATAAGCATAAAATGCTTTCAAAAGTGCATGTTTTATTACTTAATTACGTTAAGTATTCATAAAAAATATACCTCTCAAATGGATACATCCACCGGTATTGTACCTGTCCACAAATTCTTGCTTCCCTCCCTAAATGTATTGTCAAGTGAATCATGATGTCAAAAAAAGAAGGAGGAAAGAATATCTCAAGGTCACATAGTGTTAATGCGGCTTGATTTTCCATGGATTCTAATTTATCTCTATGAAGCACTCTTTGACATATGTCATTGTAAAATGAACATAGTCGCAATAATGCATTCCTTGTACCTATAGGCAATAGCCCTCTTAATGCTACAGACAATAGTTATTGCAGCAAAACATGATAATCATGAGACTTAAGACTTGAAATTTTGTCCTGTTTTGCAAAACATTTCCCAATATTTGAGCTATACCCATCAGGCACCTTCAAATTCCTCATCCTATCGTAAAAGATCTCTTTTTCTTGGTCTGTTAAGGTGCACAAGGCAGCAGGAAGTAATACTTTACTTCCAACATCTATAGGATGCAACTTCTTCCTTATACACATTGCTTCTAAATCTTGACGTGAACTGATTCCATCTTTTGATTTTCCTTTGATATCAAGCAATGTACCGAGAATACTCTCGCAAATATTTTTCTCGACATGCATTACATCTAGATTGTGACGCAACGGAAGTGCCTACGAAAACCCAAAAAATGTGTATAATAGAGTGATAGTAAAATACTAATTACTAGAAATGGTTAAAAAAATAAAAAGACATTTTATTTTTAGCTATATTTTACCTTCCAATAAGGCAAATAAAAAAAAGGGTAAGTTTGGCTCACATCCCTAATAAGTTTCAAAATAAACAAAACATCCTTCACATACAAAACTTACATTTCTGCCCCCTATTTTCAAATTCGCGCAGGCAAAAATACACAAATACCCTTTACGTTTTTAACATTTCAAACGCGTATAACTTTATGTACAAAAACCGGATCAACAAACCGTTTTCACTAAAGAATCACAAATTTTATGATCTTTGAAATGAGATCCATTGTTGATATCAAAATTTTATATTTGTAGTAAATGTGCAATTATTTCAAATATTTGCAGACAATTCAGCAACTTTTAAACCTTTTTATTTTTTTTGAAATTTACAAAATTTACAAATAATTGCAGATATTTCTGCAGCTATATGGTATAGTTGCATAAATGTCAGCAACTATTGGGTATAGTTGCAGAAATTTATGCAACTATACGGTATAGTTGCAGAAATATCTGCAACTATTGCATATAGTTGCAGACATTTCTGCAACTATTGCATATAGTTGCAGAAATGCAACTATTGCAAATAGTTGCAGAAATATCTGCAACTATTGCACATAGTTGCAAACATTTCTGCAACTATTGCATATAGTTGCAGAAATGCAACTATTGCAAATAGTTGCAGAAATGTCTGCAACTATTGCGTATAGTTGCAGAAATGTCTGCAACTATTGCAAATAGTTGCAGAAATGTCTGCAACTATTGCGTATAGTTGCAGAAATGTCTGCAACTATTGCAAATAGTTGCAGAAATGCAACTATTGCTAATAGTTGCAGAAATGTCTGCAACTATTGCGTATAGTTGCAGAAATTACTGCAACTATTGCTTATAGTTGCAGACATTTCTACAACTATTGCTTATAGTTGCAGAAATGTCTGCAACTATTGCGTATAGTTGCAGAAATTTCTGCAACTATTGCGCATATATTTGCAGAAATTTGTTGCGATTATTCATAACTGTAAATATTAAGAATATCACATTTCATAAAAAAAATGATTCATCTTTAATTTAATTGCAGTTTACCATTAAATCGAAAAATAAGAAGAAGATTCAGCTCCACAGCGAAACGCAAGGGTAATTTGGGAAAAAAAATGGCGGAAAACAGAAACAGGGATGTAGAAAATATATATTTTGTGACAGGGACCCGCTTTGAATTTAAGTTCCGTTTTAAGGATGTGTGACTAATTTTCACTAAAAAAATTGGATTTCTTTTTCCACATTTGGATTCCTTTTTTCTTTACATCCCCCCGTTTTCTTTTCCTACTGTCTCTCTCTTCTTCCTTTGTTTTTCCCCCACTCATTCACAATATCTTTGACATCATCGAAGATTTGATTACCAATATGTATTGGAGGCATTTGTCTATTTTCTATGATTCCATCAAACAAGTTTGTCCGGTGACGGTATTCATAATTAGGTGCAAGAAATCGTCTATGACCCAAGTATGCACATTTTTTACTAAATGGTAGCCATATTGAACATGTATTAATGCCACAAACAGGACATGCTCTCTTACCTTTTACAGTGCAACCTGCTAAATTTCCATAAGCTGGAAAATCATTTATTGTCCACATCAGAATTGCATTTAATCTAAATTCGCTGCGATCGTATGCATCATACACTTTTACCCCTTTATTCCATAATTTGTTCAAATCTTCAATAAGTGGTTGCAGATATATGTCGATACCATTTCCTGGTTGACGTGGTCCGAGAATTAATAAAGATAGCATTATATTATCTTTATGCATACAAAGCCACGGAGGGAAATTATAAGCAACAAGAAACACTGGCCAACAACTATATGTTGAATTCCAATCAACAAAGGGGTTAAAACCATCACTTGCAAGACCGAGCCTTAAATTTCATGGATCGGTTGCAAAGGAAGGATACATTCTATCAATTGTAGACCATTGAGAGGAATCTACAGGATGTTGCAGTTTGCAATCTTCTCTTTTATTACCGCTATGCCATCTTAATTGTTCTGAAGTTTCCGGCGACATGAACATTCTTTTCAACCTTGGTATGAGTGGAAAGTATCTCAAAACCTTCACAGGTATTTTGGCTTGCTTTCCATCTTCGCTTGCCTTGTTCTTTTTCCAACGAGATTTGCCACATGTGGGGCAAAAATCACAATGTGCGAGCTCTTTTCTAAATAGACAACAATCGTTTACGCATGCATGTATATTCCTATAACCTAAACCAAATGATTTAACATCTTCTTTGTTGCATATGTAAAATCAGGAAGCTTGTTTTCCTTAGGTAGCATATCCCTAAGAAGCTTAAGAAGTTCCGTAAATGTTGTGTCGGTTATACCATTTCGAGCCTTATGTTTATAAAGAAGTATTGTAGCAAACAACTTTGTATGGCTTGTACAACCAGGATATAAAGGAATTTCAGCTGTCTCCAACATTTTCTTAGTCAGTTCCCTATGTTTATCGTTAACATGATACTCATTCTCATCGTCACCAATTTCTGCATCTAAATACATTCTGTATGTATCTGTCACATCATCTGCTTCATTTCATGAATGACGTGCTTCTCCATGAAAGATCCATACATCATATGTTGGATCAATTCCAAAAAACACCAAATGTGTCACAACAACTCTTGGAGAATGCCAAAAAAGATTCCTACATTGACGACACTGACAAATAATTTTTTCTAGATTACCCTCACTTTCTGCATGCTTATGTACGAAATTCCGAACGGCTTGCCTATATTCCTCTGTCATTCTACAAAAAATAAACATGTCCTTAGTCAACCCTAAATAGTTATAAGTATGAAATAACTAATCAAAAATTACAAAACCTTAGTAGGTTAACCCATGTTTTGTCCATAGCTTGTGTGGATCCGATTGGACGCACATGCAAAAGAAACTAGTAACTACACGTTAAAAGAAACTAGTAAGTTTTAAATAGTCCATTCTTTACATGTACTTCATCAAGAAACTAGCAACACATTTTTTATGCTAGTCTATGCACTAACATTGGAAAAAAATAGTTTATTAGTTCACAAGTTTGCTTTTCATTGTTAATATCATTTATTATTTGCACAGTACGAATAAATTACATAGAATGAGTTATTACAAATGAAAAATGAAAAATATATTCAATGGTCTTCTACATGAAATGAAAACAGAAATGCTTTTAGCAATATTATTAAATTTGTCACAAGATTAGCGACTTCTATTAAGCATAACTGAAGAACGTGTTTCTCCATTTCAAATTTCAACATAGGTTTTTTCTTCTTTACTGTTCACAAATTAGTCTGAAATAATATGATTGTAAAAGAGTTCAAGTAATTAATCAATCTTTCTCTAGTTTTGATTAGTACATGTCTGTTACCAGGTTCCAGCAATAACAAAATTTTGTACTTCATATGAATGTTCTTAATTTAATATTAAAGAGTTTACATTCCATATCCAGTTTAATGCTTAAAATGCCTACTGTCAACAAGAGTATTATATCAAGATAAAAATTGATATTAAAAGCAGAACTAAATAAACATATAAATTTGTGTAAAAACTATTCATAATAAATAAGTCGAGAAAGGATAAATGTTTTGTATTTCGAAGACTCATTGCTCCTTATTTATGCTTCAAACGGATTTTTCATGGATCAAGTCAAAAATTAGCCAATTTAATCCATTTATTTCATTAAAAAATAATTAGTAATGCCTATTATATCTTCATATAAATCAAAAAAAAACCCTAGAATAAAAAATAAAAAATAAAAAATAGACAACATAATCAAGTCAGAACGTTCTCTTTTATTTGATGCTTTTGCAGCGATGGTGAAGAAGATAGCAAGGCGAACCAAATACGTTTTTAACTTTTTTGAAGCTTTTGGTTCAGGTATACTATACATGCTCATAAGGTCATTATATTTTGTTATATTAGTGCAATAAAAGCTAATAGCATGAATGTTTGGTACAGTGATAAGAAAAAACCAAATTATAGATTTGACTTTGTGCGTTTGATTAATAGACATTCATGTATAACATAGAAGGATCAATATTGCATAGCTTACAGAGATTTTGACATCAAAATATAACCTTGTTTGGATATTCATGCCTTTTATATATGCTAAAAACTAGCAATAATCCAGCGATAAATTATGGAATCTCTATTAAAAGCATATGGCAACAACATAAAGTTTTGGCAATAATCTATATAAAATTTGGTAAGCTATAATTTATATACCAAAAATTAGCCAATGTATCAATTTATTCCATTAAAAAATAATTAATAAGATAGTATTTCTCTTTCCATTGCATATATATCTTCACATAAGTCAAAAAAACAAAAACCCTAAAATCTAAAAACAAAAAGAAACAAAACAATCAAGTCAAAACGTTCTTTTCTTTGATGCTTTTGCAGCGATGGCGAAGCAAAAGCGGTCTTTTAACCAGGTTTTGACGTTTTTTAGATGCTTTTGGTTTAGGTAAAACATACTCATAAAGCTTGTTTTAACATGCTCACTGGCTTAGTATATTCCATTGTATTATTGCAATTAAATCTGATAGCATGATTGTTTGGTATAGTAAGCGAATAGAAAAAAAATCTTAATTACAGATTCAACTTTGTGATTTTGACTAACAGACGTTCATGTATAACATAATAGGATCAAACAGCTTGTAGAGATTTTGATAAGTGTGATTTTTTGTATATATAGGCCATTTAGCACTTCTGGCGTTTAGATTTGAAATAGTTACCGTCTGTTAACTACCTTCAGTGCAACATCTATAGCTACCACCACACCCAAGTTTAGTATTAAGTTTGAAACATATGGCATAAATTAGCCAAATATTTAATTTTTTAATAATTTGATTTAAAGTTAACATTTAAATTTAAATCAACTAAAATTTAAATTTAATATTGTTTAAAACTGTAATATTTTCATATAATAGCACACTAAATTCCATTTCATACATCAAACCTTTGTTATATGAAATCCTGCTAATATAACTACAAAAGGTCAATGTAACGAACGCGATTTTTCGTCATTCGAAAATCGACATTAATACGTCCACTGTATCATCTGCCGAGCAAACGAATGCCGGAAAACCGAATTGTTATGAAGAAAAAGAAGAGGTAGAAGAAAACAGAGGAAAAAGAAATAAAAAGAACACAGAAACAATATCAGAATCTCACATTCGCAGCGGAATAACATATAATAGATAAATGAATAATCTTTAAATCAAAGAACTATATCATTTTATACATTACATCATCATCAGAGTTTACAACAACAATATACAACACACTGGACAGTTATATAAACTTGTCCTCATACAGAATACACAGCGGAAAAGATAATATCATATATAAATGCTACGCCTCGCCATCCAGCTCGCCACTGAGCTCCACAGCATCTCCTGAATCCAGAATGACCTGATAACCTGACTCTAGACTGTCCGTGTGGAAATTGGTGGGCACCCAGAGTTTAGGAAGGAAACAATAAACTCCAGGTCAGTCATGGTTACTGGTGTGAGAACTAAAATAGTTTATCTTTAAACAACAACAAAGAAAATGTGACGACCCGAAATTTTTGAGCATTTGAAATAGGAATATTTAATTAATTTTAAATATTCAGGGATTAATTATAAACTTAAAATTTCAAATATCGTTGTTTATTGAGTGATTTAATTATTAAATTAAATTTATTTGAAGTTGGATAAAATAGTAAACCTGGTATTCTAAGCTAATTAAAAATAGTTTGAAGGCTTAGAAAATTTATATTAATAATACTGAAAGTGATAGAACTTTTAAAATTGAATCTAAAAAGTGTTTTGTTCAGCTTTAAAAATATATCGTTTAAATTGAATTTAAAAACAGCCTTCCGAGGCACAGTCTCAGAATTCGACGAAACCAGTTCCATTGGGTCCGTAATATTGAATTATTATCGGATTTCAAATTTCGTATTTTTCGGAGTGGTTATGTGAGCACACGGTGAGTAAACGCGTTGAAAATTAAATCGAATTCAATTTAAATTTAATTTTTAAATTTGTCAACATCAACACGTTCTCCTTGAATCATGCCGAAGATCACGAAACTTATCATGCAAAGCTTACCCCTTCGTTTCAAAGCATGGTCCCGTATCCTTTTCTTTCGTGAAAATCAAACTTCCCTCTGTTAAAATAATAATGGCTACAAACACTTCTTCTCAATTTACATACATAAAATAAAAATGAGGTCGAGCCTCTTCTCAAAATCGAATTCATTCGTTCGTGAAACAAAGCCCTAAATCGAATCGCATTTAGTCAGTACGTATCATTTTCAAGTCGCTGGAACCAATCGAGTACATGGACGGAGCGTCGCGAGCTCGAGAAAGGGTTCGAAGCAGAGGGAATCGCGACTTCGTGGATGGCGAAGCTGGGCATCGCGAGCGTCGTTTCATGTCTGGGAGTGTCGCGGCGTCAGGTGGGAGTGTTCGCGTGTGGTGGCCGTAGTTTATCGGCGGCAATGGTTTGGTTCGTGCTCGAGTTTAATTCGAATCGAAGTCGAGGCTGGTGAAGTCGATTACAGGTTAGATTCTCAAGATCGAAGCAGTGACGTCGTGAAGTGGGAATGGCCGCGATGCTCAGGAAGTTGAGGACGAGGTTGAGGCGGTCGCTTGCAGTGGAAGGAGTCGTGATTTTTAGGGGATGCAGTGGTGTGCAATTTTGAGTCGATCGGCTTCGATTTGGGGACGAAGCTAGGCGCGATCAATGGTTCGGCATTCATAACGGAGGGTTTGCTGTGAGGTCAATAATCGGGAAATCAAATCAAGAATGAGGTGGATTTGCAAATTTAGAGGCAAAGGTGAGTTAATCTCACTCAGTTGAATTCTAATTTAAATTTAAATGGTTAAATTTAAATAATTGATTGGATGATTGCATTGATTGATGTGCTATATTATATATATAGTAGTATATAGCAATATATACATATTGGCATATGTATATATTGGAATTGTTGATATTCCCGCATTATATAGCGGATGAGACCCTATGCGCCGCATAATAGCGGATGATTTTATAAAAACCCATATACCGCGATATTCCACCTCGAAGTGGAATTGGTATTGTGCTAACATTTGTGGATGCAGGGAAACAGGTTGGAGGGATCCAACTGGATTCCTCAAAATATTTAATTTTGTTTAGATATTCTGTGATATGATTGTTGATATCCTGTGATGATTTATATTGGATAATCTGGTTGGATTGAATTTTCCAGTATAATGAGTTACCAAAAGCAATTGAATTGGATTTTTGGAAAGAAATAAAAGAGTAAAATTTAGTTAAGTAATTCCAGTGAATTCGAATAAATTAAATATGGAAAAGAGGAATTTTGAATAAATAGAGAAATATTGAATTTAAAGAAAACTTATGTGATGTTATTTAAAGGGATAAATAATTTATTTTAATTCAATGTTTAAATGTAATTAAAAAGAAAGAAGGAATTTGGGAAATCTGAAACTTGTATTTCGGTTTAAAGATTTTAAATCATAATGAGAAATAAAATCTGGAAGTTAATGAATTTGGAATAAATGAAGTAAGCAAGGAATTTATTTCAAAGTAAAATAAATCGGAAATCAATTTGGAATTTGATTTAAGTGTTAAAACGGGATTTTTAAAGGAGAAATGAGATTTTGGAGATATAAACTGGGTTTATAAAGTAAAATAAAATATCAGGGGATATTTGAAAATATAAATTCAAGGTGGGAATTTATAAAGGGATATGAATTGGTTTAAAAATAAATGTTGATTTATTTTTAAAGGATGTGAAGAGAAGTGTATTTCCTTGGATTGCCAAGTACGTTTTTCAAAGCAATTTTAAATATAAGTTAAAAGTTCTAATTTGTTTAAAAAGGCATGTTTTAGAAAATTGATTATTTCTAAATGTTAATTTCCTAAGTAAGTATTTTCAAAAATCTATTATTGTAGTAATTATATAAAAGTGATTTGCTATTATGTTTTAAAAGGAGAAATTTAGTTTATATTTATAAAGTGGTTTATTTAAAAGTATATATTTTTAATAAAGTATTAAAGTAGTTTGATTTCAATGTTATAAAAATATATTTAAAATAAAGTGTTTTAAAATTATTTTAAAATTAAAAGTATTTTGTACTTGGTGATTCAGTGGAAATAATTATTTGGGAAATGTATTCCGTGAGCGGAAACTGTTTGAAATTGTTTTCAAATGAGCTTTGAAAATTTGGAAATATATCTTGGAAAGATATTTGGGCAAATAAATAATGTGGGAAATTATTTATTGTGTGATGGTTGCTTGTGGATGTTAATTGATAGTTAAATAACCGACTATCAATATTGGCCAAATGCGCTGATCGTTTCGAAGAGACCGGGATCGGGTTTCCGTATACCGGGATTCTAGGTCTGGAGACTCGAATACCACTTCGATCCGGTTTGTACGTTGCGTGTAACGATTTCGGAGTCGAAGATGGAGCAGTGAAGTGCAAGGGCTAGTCGCTAATAATCCTGAGGATATTTCCAAAATGGATGTAGTAGGAATAGTGCCTTCGGTTCCGTTCGAACCCGGGATGGACTTGTATGGACGAATGCTTTCGTGACATCGTCAGGTGGACGATGGGCATTCTAAGGGATTTGTGTTATAAAGGTATCATTTAGCCTCGAACCTCATCAACCGGGAATGACTGAAAATCAGGGGTTATGCAGCAAGGCTTCGTGGGTAGCCCCCACTTGAGAGTAAGGTCATCCCTGTCTAGATATCCCTTTATTTCGGCTTAGTGTTGCGGTTGCTGATCCCAACCGTGGGGTGATTTTATTTGGAATTATCCAGTAAGGGATGATTCCGGCCTTGTGTTGCAGGGGAGCGGGCGTACTCCTCGGTACTGTGATCTAGGCCACGTACTGTGACAGGTGGTACCCCAGTGCCTAGTCATTCGTTGGAAATCCATTCTCCCTACGTGCCTTGTACGAGTTTTGTTTGTATTCCTAGTATGCTGGAATTTAATCATGTAACAATTTCAGCTATTTTAATAAGTATTTGTGAATAGACACTATTATAATATCAGAGGATTTTTATAAAAAGTGTTTTAGCTATCGTAAGGTAAAAACCCGACATGTTTATTTATGGCGTGGTCTTACGAGATGCTTTTATTTTCAAAAGGATTTTTGAAACTTTAATAATCAATTGAGTGTGATTTTCTCACGCTGGTATTTCAGACTGACTCGGGTATTGTTTTATATGATGCTCGGGTCAGACCGAGTATTATAGGTTACAGGATATGATGCTGTGGAGCTCAGGAGATGAGCTGGATGACGATACGTACTCTCGTACTTGCTATTATTTTTCCGCTGTGTATTCAGTTGTATGTTATGGATGTTGATGTACTCTGATGATGTATTCTGATGATGAATTGTATAAACAGATATAGTTTTTGATTTGTGTAAAGATCTGTTGATATATATATTATATTTTATTCCGCTGCGATGGTTAGATTCTGATGTTGTTTTCTATTTTTCTTCTTCTACCTCTTCTTCTTAACCCAAATGGTTCGTATTTTCGTTCTTCTTGAGTTCATTAATGGAAATTAATGTCAATTCAAGGGGTACGGATTTTCGGGTCGTCACAGTGGTATCAGAGCGAAGGTTGGCGATAACCTTGGCTCTGGTGGGAATTTTGAGAGTACTAATAGATATGAGCACGTATTTGTTAGTGAATATAAAATGGTTTTATATTGTGTTGGTTGATTTATTGAGTGGCATATGAACCTTCGTCGGCACAGTCTGGACATCTGTATCGAAGGGGTTTCTAAACACTTGAATAGAACAGTTCGACACAGTATTGTTTTAAATAGGGTGAATGAAATAATTTTGCCTAAATTATTTTGTATATAAAGGAAATAATTATTCGAAAATTATTATGGTTATATATTTGGATGCTGGGTTGTTAGAAGATGACAATAATGAGTTAGTCTCATTATTGAGTAGAAATTGAAAACTTATAACCTAAGTTGAAGAATAAATTTATATAACAAAATGGAATTTGAAATATAGACTAAATGAAATTTATAAATTGAAATAAACTTTATATACAAATGTGAATTACAAATGTGATTTATAAATCAAATGAGATAAATTCATAAACAAATGAAATTTGTAAATGTGACTTATAACTTGAAATAAAATGTGATAGAATTTCAGAGTAATGTTTGGATATAAAATTGAATGGATTTTGAATTTGAAGTTTTGGGAAAGGTTTAAATTCCTTTGGATTTAAAAATAGTTTTAAAGGTTTTGGGGAAATAATGGTGATATTATTTCATGAATATTTTTGAAATTGAATTGAAATCTAGTGGGATTTGGGATTTAAAAATGTTTGAAAAGTTTTAAAGTGATAAAAGCATTAAATTCTCTTTCGGTCGCTGGGAAATAATTTCGGTGATGACTGCAGCATCATCGATGTCTATTTTCGAGTTTCCAAAGAGAAATTGCTACCAAACTGTTTTAAATTGGAAATGATTGTGAACTGGGTCGGTTTTGAAAATTCAAAGGGAAAAATTGTTTGGTAAAAGAAGATTGTTTTGGAAATTGGGATTTGATGTGATATACCAGAGGTGTATGAGTTATTTATGGATTCAAAATGGTTTTGAAATAAAACCGGGCAATTGGAGTCTGGGAATTCTATTTAAAATATAAATGTGGAAATTTAAATGAATCAACAATATAAAGTATAGAATGAAGTTGAGTGAAATAAGAAGGGAATGAAAGTTTAATTCTTGGATTATAATTATGAGATGAAAATAACTCAATGAGTAATATAAGTTGGTAGATAAAAGAGTTAGAGAACTTGAAGGTGAATGAATTGTAAAACTCGTATAAAATTTGTATCCTGGAATTAAAATTTAATTCGAGTATATGAAGGTGAATAAAATATATTTGAATTTAACTTAAGATAAGTTAAATAAAATTGAGAATTGGAATTGAATTAAATGTAAGTAAGTTGAAGTTGAATTGAATTGGATATAAAGGTAATGTAAAATGCTTATAATTGTGTAAAGAAATTCATATTCTTAAGTTCTTAAGTGTAATAATTTGAAATTTGAGTGTAAAGATGAAAATGGACTTAAATGAATAGTCCTAGATCTTAAGTTAGTAAGTTAAAACTTATGAAAAGAAATGAAATTGTAAGTCATAAATGGGAATCCATTACTTTGAACCATTAAGAGTTATAATTTGAAATTGTAATTATCAAATGGAAACGACTAAGATGAGTAATCTTAATTTTTAAATAAATCCAAACTTGAATTATAAAATAAATTGAACTTAAGATGATTAAGTGAAGTGATATTTGGGATTTAAAAAGCAAGTATTTAATTTTAACCAGCGGAAGAACTAATTAGATAATGAATTAGTTAATGAAATTGAATTGTGAGTTAATGGAATTGGATTAAAATAGAGATGGTTTGGATTGCAAATGAAATCCAAATAAGTGAAAATAAATTGGAAATGACCTGGTTATTAATAAAATAATTCCAGATGAATTGAGTATGGAAAATAAAATTCATAATGATTGAGTAAATAAACCAATTATATTAAATAAAAAAAATGGATGGAATTTGATTAAATAAGAATCAAAAGAAAGATGGAAATAAAACTTTAAAGGGTTGGTTAAATGGAAAATAAACTTAAGTTATTGACTTAAGTAAATGTTGAATGGAAACTAAACTCAAACAGAGGAGTGGTTTAAATAAGTTGAGAAATAGTTATTGAATGAATTAACTTGGATTGTTTTCGAGCTAAATAAAATTCGATTTTTGGAAGTTGGAGGTGAATTGAATTTAAGGAAAAAATTGGAAATGAAGTAGTAAATTGAAGTAAGTTGGAATTCATATGAAATGGGAGTTCAATTTGAATATATACACTTCGGTGGTGAAGTAGTAAATAAATATAAATTTATATGAACTTAAGAATTGAAGAATGAAATTCTTAAGAAAATTTGTATTGGAAATATACTTAGTAATTTTGGAAAAAAAAATGTATATATACTAAGTGAATAGTTGAATGAAGACTAAAATTGAAGTTGTGAAATGGGATAGTTGTGAATAAGGGGATAACAATCAAAAAGGAATGTGAATAAAGGAGAATTGATATAACTGATAATCAATTGGAATTTATACGTAAGATGTACGTATATTATTTTATTCGCATAGCTATTTGGTCCAGATGTCGAACACAGAATTTCGAGATAGATATATCGAGCCGAGTTGGAATTTTTCACTCGATTTTCAACGGCGAACCTGGATATGGATTGTTGATTGGTTCTGGATATTCTCTATCATAGTCTGTGGCTATGCAAGGAGAATGACGGTTTCTGATCAAGAAACCAGATCTGAGTCCGCACTAGGAAGTCGGGTGGACGATACTAGTTCGGAAGTGAAATTGTGTGATCGATTGAGCGATCGAATGTGATATTGCGTACGGATGATATATGTGCATCGTACGGGCTTAAGTAAAGCAAATATTGAAAATTTATAAAGGAAAGTATAAAATGACTTTGGAATTGTGATTGAATATTATTGCTTAGTAGGATATACAGGTGTATAAAAGCAACGGATAGATTGGGATTTTGATTTTAAAAGATAAATTTAATGGCCCGACAAAAGGTATGTATTTAAATTTCTTTATGAAATTTGATTGGGTTTTTGATGCAGCCACTTGGCTTTTTGTTTTCTTTTTGAGATTGGGAGGCCGTAGAGCCATTTTGTAGTTGTACCGAGCTAGCCGCGCAAAGGAGACGCTGGCAAAATTTTTCATAAATTTAGAGAGTTAGAAAAATTTTGAGAAATTTTTGATAATTTAAAATTTGAATTGATAAGAAGAGATATTGTTTGGAATTTATGGATAGGCTTGGAATGTAATAAGTGGGATAGTGTGTCTTTATTTAAAAAAAAATATTATGGATAGTTGTTAAAACGATTTGGATTGGGAAAATAGAACGGGTATCGAATCATTTCTCTTAATTGTTAATTTCGAGGACGAAATTCTTTTAAGGGGGGAGGAATGTGACGGCCCGAAATTTTTGAGCATTTGAAATAGGAATATTTAATTAATTTTAAATATTCAGGGATTAATTATAAACTTAAAATTTCAAATATCGTTGTTTATTGAGTGATTTAATTATTAAATTAAATTTATTTGAAGTTGGATAAAATAGTAAACCTGGTATTCTAAGCTAATTAAAAATAGTTTGAAGGCTTAGAAAATTTATATTAATAATACTGAAAGTGATAGAACTTTTAAAATTGAATCTAAAAAGTGTTTTGTTCAGCTTTAAAAATATATCGTTTAAATTGAATTTAAAAACAGCCTTCCGAGGCACAGTCTCAGAATTCGACGAAACCAGTTCCATTGGGTCCGTAATATTGAATTATTATCGGATTTCAAATTTCGTATTTTTCGGAGTGGTTATGTGAGCACACGGTGAGTAAACGCGTTGAAAATTAAATCGAATTCAATTTAAATTTAATTTTTAAATTTGTCAACATCAACACGTTCTCCTTGAATCATGCCGAAGATCACGAAACTTATCATGCAAAGCTTACCCCTTCATTTCAAAGCATGGCCCCGTATCCTTTTCTTTCGTGAAAATCAAACTTCCCTCTGTTAAAATAAGAATGGCTGCAAACACTTCTTCTCAATTTACATACATAAAATAAAAATGAGGTCGAGCCTCTTCTCAAAATCGAATTCATTCGTTTGTGAAACAAAGCCCTAAATCGAATCGCATTTAGTCAGTACGTATCATTTTCAAGTCGCTGGAACCAATCGAGTACATGGACGGAGCGTCGCGAGCTCGAGAAAGGGTTCGAAGAAGAGGGAATCGCAACTTCGTGGATGGCGAAGCTGGGCATCGCGAGCGTCGTTTCATGTCTGGGAGTGTCGCGGCGTCAGGTGGGAGTGTTCGCGTGTGGTGGCCGTAGTTTATCGGCGGCAATGGTTTGGTTCGTGCTCGAGTTTAATTCGAATCGAAGTCGAGGCTGGTGAAGTCGATTACAGGTTAGATTCTCAAGATCGAAGCAGTGACGTCGTGAAGTGGGAATGGCCGCGATGCTCAGGAAGTTGAGGACGAGGTTGAGGCGGTCGCTTGCAGTGGAAGGAGTCGTGATTTTTAGGGGATGCAGTGGTGTGCAATTTTGAGTCGATCGGCTTCGATTTGGGGACGAAGCTAGGCGCGATCAATGGTTCGGCATTCATAACGGAGGGTTTGCTGTGAGGTCAATAATCGGGAAATCAAATCAAGAATGAGGTGGATTTGCAAATTTAGAGGCAAAGGTGAGTTAATCTCACTCAGTTGAATTCTAATTTAAATTTAAATGGTTAAATTTAAATAATTGATTGGATGATTGCATTGATTGATGTGCTATATTATATATATAGTAGTATATAGCAATATATACATATTGGCATATGTATATATTGGAATTGTTGATATTCCCGCATTATATAGCGGATGAGACCCTATGCGCCGCATAATAGCGAATGATTTTATAAAAACCCATATACCGCGATATTCCATCTCGAAGTGGAATTGGTATTGTGCTAACATTTGTGGATGCAGGGAAACAGGTTGGAGGGATCCAACTGGATTCCTCAAAATATTTAATTTTGTTTAGATATTCTGTGATATGATTGTTGATATCCTATGATGATTTATATTGGATAATCTGGTTGGATTGAATTTTCCAGTATAATGAGTTACCAAAAGCAATTGAATTGGATTTTTGGAAAGAAATAAAAGAGTAAAATTTAGTTAAGTAATTCCAGTGAATTCGAATAAATTAAATATGGAAAAGAGGAATTTTGAATAAATAGAGAAATATTGAATTTAAAGAAAACTTATGTGATGTTATTTAAAGGGATAAATAATTTATTTTAATTCAATGTTTAAATGTAATTAAAAAGAAAGAAGGAATTTGGGAAATCTGAAACTTATGTTTCGGTTTAAAGATTTTAAATCATAATGAGAAATAAAATCTGGAAGTTAATGAATTTGGAATAAATGAAGTAAGCAAGGAATTTATTTCAAAGTAAAATAAATCGGAAATCAATTTGGAATTTGATTTAAGTGTTAAAACGGGATTTTTAAAGGAGAAATGAGATTTTGGAGATATAAACTGGGTTTATAAAGTAAAATAAAATATCAGGGGATATTTGAAAATATAAATTCAAGGTGGGAATTTATAAAGGGATATGAATTGGTTTAAAAACAAATGTTGATTTATTTTTAAAGGATGTGAAGAGAAGTGTATTTCCTTGGATTGCCAAGTACGTTTTTCAAAGCAATTTTAAATATAAGTTAAAAGTTCTAATTTGTTTAAAAAGGCATGTTTTAGAAAATTGATTATTTCTAAATGTTAATTTCCTAAGTAAGTATTTTCAAAAATCTATTATTGTAGTAATTATATAAAATTGATTTGCTATTATGTTTTAAAAGGAGAAATTTAGATTATATTTATAAAGTGGTTTATTTAAAAGTATATATTTTTAATAAAGTATTAAAGTAGTTTGATTTCAATGTTATAAAAATATATTTAAAATAAAGTGTTTTAAAATTATTTTAAAATTAAAAGTATTTTGTACTTGGTGATTCAGTGGAAATAATTATTTGGGAAATGTATTCCATGAGCGGAAACTGTTTGAAATTGTTTTCAAATGAGCTTTGAAAATTTGGAAATATATCTTGGAAAGATATTTGGGCAAATAAATAATGTGGGAAATTATTTATTGTGTGATGGTTGCTTGTGGATGTTAATTGATAGTTAAATAACCGACTATCAATATTGGCCAAATGCGCTGATCGTTTCGAAGAGACCGGGATCGGGTTTCCGTATACCGGGATTCTAGGTCTGGAGACTCGAATACCACTTCGATCCGGTTTGTACGTTGCGTGTAACGATTTCGGAGTCGAAGATGGAGCAGTGAAGTGCAAGGGCTAGTCGCTACTAATCCTGAGGATATTTCCAAAATGGATGTAGTAGGAATAGTGCCTTCGGTTCCGTTCGAAACCGGGACGGACTTGTATGGACGAATGCTTTCGTGACATCGTCAGGTGGACGATGGGCATTCTAAGGGATTTGTGCTATAAAGGTATCGTTTAGCCTCGAACCTCATCAACCGGGAATGACTAAAAATCAGGGGTTATGCAGCAAGGCTTCGTGGGTAGCCTCCACTTGAGAGTAAGGTCATCCCTGTCTAGATATCCCTTTATTTCGGCTTAGTGTTGCGGTTGCTGATCCTAACCGTAGGGTGATTTTATTTGGAATTATCCAGTAAGGGATGATTCCGGCCTTGTATTGCAGGGGAGCGGGCGTACTCCTCGGTACTGTGATCTAGGCCACGTACTGTGACAGGTGGTACCCCAGTGCCTAGTCATTCGTTGGAAATCCATTCTCCCTACGTGCCTTGTACGAGTTTTGTTTGTATTCCTAGTATGCTGGGATTTAATCATGTAACAATTTCAGCTATTTTAATAAGTATTTGTGAATAGACACTATTATAATATCAGAGGATTTTTATAAAAAGTGTTTTAGCTATCGTAAGGTAAAAACCCGACATGTTTATTTATGGCGTGGTCTTACGAGATGCTTTTATTTTCAAAAGGATTTTTGAAACTTTAATAATCAATTGAGTGTGATTTTCTCACGCTGGTATTCCAGACTGACTCGGGTATTGTTTTATATGATGCTCGGGTCAGACCGAGTATTATAGGTTACAGGATATGATGCTGTGGAGCTCAGGAGATGAGCTGGATGACGATACGTACTCTCGTACTTGCTATTATTTTTCCGCTGTGTATTCAGTTGTATGTTATGGATGTTGATGTACTCTGATGATGTATTCTGATGATGAATTGTATAAACAGATATAGTTTTTGATTTGTGTAAAGATCTGTTGATATATATATTATATTTTATTCCGCTGCGATGGTTAGATTCTGATGTTGTTTTCTATTTTTCTTCTTCTACCTCTTCTTCTTAACCCAAATGGTTCGTATTTTCGTTCTTCTTGAGTTCATTAATGGAAATTAATGTCAATTCAAGGGGTACGGATTTTCGGGTCGTCACAGTGGTATCAGAGCGAAGGTTGGCGATAACCTTGGCTCTGGTGGGAATTTTGAGAGTACTAATAGATATGAGCACGTATTTGTTAGTGAATATAAAATGGTTTTATATTGTGTTGGTTGATTTATTGAGTGGCATATGAACCTTCGTCGGCACAGTCTGGACATCTGTATCGAAGGGGTTTCTAAACACTTGAATAGAACAGTTCGACACAGTATTGTTTTAAATAGGGTGAATGAAATAATTTTGCCTAAATTATTTTGTATATAAAGGAAATAATTATTCGAAAATTATTATGGTTATATATTTGGATGCTGGGTTGTTAGAAGATGACAATAATGAGTTAGTCTCATTATTGAGTAGAAATTGAAAACTTATAACCTAAGTTGAAGAATAAATTTATATAACAAAATGGAATTTGAAATATAGACTAAATGAAATTTATAAATTGAAATAAACTTTATATACAAATGTGAATTACAAATGTGATTTATAAATCAAATGAGATAAATTCATAAACAAATGAAATTTGTAAATGTGACTTATAACTTGAAATAAAATGTGATAGAATTTCAGAGTAATGTTTGGATATAAAATTGAATGGATTTTGAATTTGAAGTTTTGGGAAAGGTTTAAATTCCTTTGGATTTAAAAATAGTTTTAAAGGTTTTGGGGAAATAATGGTGATATTATTTCATGAATATTTTTGAAATTGAATTGAAATCTAGTGGGATTTGGGATTTAAAAATGTTTGAAAAGTTTTAAAGTGATAAAAGCATTAAATTCTCTTTCGGTCGCTGGGAAATAATTTCGGTGATGACTGCAGCATCATCGATGTCTATTTTCGAGTTTCCAAAGAGAAATTGCTACCAAACTGTTTTAAATTGGAAATGATTGTGAACTGGGTCGGTTTTGAAAATTCAAAGGGAAAAATTGTTTGGTAAAAGAAGATTGTTTTGGAAATTGGGATTTGATGTGATATACCAGAGGTGTATGAGTTATTTATGGATTCAAAATGGTTTTGAAATAAAACCGGGCAATTGGAGTCTGGGAATTCTATTTAAAATATAAATGTGGAAATTTAAATGAATCAACAATATAAAGTATAGAATGAAGTTGAGTGAAATAAGAAGGGAATGAAAGTTTAATTCTTGGATTATAATTATGAGATGAAAATAACTCAATGAGTAATATAAGTTGGTAGATAAAAGAGTTAGAGAACTTGAAGGTGAATGAATTGTAAAACTCGTATAAAATTTGTATCCTGGAATTAAAATTTAATTCGAGTATATGAAGGTGAATAAAATATATTTGAATTTAACTTAAGATAAGTTAAATAAAATTGAGAATTGGAATTGAATTAAATGTAAGTAAGTTGAAGTTGAATTGAATTGGATATAAAGGTAATGTAAAATGCTTATAATTGTGTAAAGAAATTCATATTCTTAAGTTCTTAAGTGTAATAATTTGAAATTTGAGTGTAAAGATGAAAATGGACTTAAATGAATAGTCCTAGATCTTAAGTTAGTAAGTTAAAACTTATGAATAGAAATGAAATTGTAAGTCATAAATGGGAATCCATTACTTTGAACCATTAAGAGTTATAATTTGAAATTGTAATTATCAAATGGAAACGACTAAGATGAGTAATCTTAATTTTTAAATAAATCCAAACTTGAATTATAAAATAAATTGAACTTAAGATGATTAAGTGAAGTGATATTTGGGATTTAAAAAGCAAGTATTTAATTTTAACCAGCGGAAGAACTAATTAGATAATGAATTAGTTAATGAAATTGAATTGTGAGTTAATGGAATTGGATTAAAATAGAGATGGTTTGGATTGCAAATGAAATCCAAATAAGTGAAAATAAATTGGAAATGACCTGGTTATTAATAAAATAATTCCAGATGAATTGAGTATGGAAAATAAAATTCATAATGATTGAGTAAATAAACCAATTATATTAAATAAAAAAAATGGATGGAATTTGATTAAATAAGAATCAAAAGAAAGATGGAAATAAAACTTTAAAGGGTTGGTTAAATGGAAAATAAACTTAAGTTATTGACTTAAGTAAATGTTGAATGGAAACTAAACTCAAACAGAGGAGTGGTTTAAATAAGTTGAGAAATAGTTATTGAATGAATTAACTTGGATTGTTTTCGAGCTAAATAAAATTCGATTTTTGGAAGTTGGAGGTGAATTGAATTTAAGGAAAAAATTGGAAATGAAGTAGTAAATTGAAGTAAGTTGGAATTCATATGAAATGGGAGTTCAATTTGAATATATACACTTCGGTGGTGAAGTAGTAAATAAATATAAATTTATATGAACTTAAGAATTGAAGAATGAAATTCTTAAGAAAATTTGTATTGGAAATATACTTAGTAATTTTGGAAAAAAAAATGTATATATACTAAGTGAATAGTTGAATGAAGACTAAAATTGAAGTTGTGAAATGGGATAGTTGTGAATAAGGGGATAACAATCAAAAAGGAATGTGAATAAAGGAGAATTGATATAACTGATAATCAATTGGAATTTATACGTAAGATGTACGTATATTATTTTATTCGCATAGCTATTTGGTCCAGATGTCGAACACAGAATTTCGAGATAGATATATCGAGCCGAGTTGGAATTTTTCACTCGATTTTCAACGGCGAACCTGGATATGGATTGTTGATTGGTTCTGGATATTCTCTATCATAGTCTGTGGCTATGCAAGGAGAATGACGGTTTCTGATCAAGAAACCAGATCTGAGTCCGCACTAGGAAGTCGGGTGGACGATACTAGTTCGGAAGTGAAATTGTGTGATCGATTGAGCGATCGAATGTGATATTGCGTACGGATGATATATGTGCATCGTACGGGCTTAAGTAAAGCAAATATTGAAAATTTATAAAGGAAAGTATAAAATGACTTTGGAATTGTGATTGAATATTATTGCTTAGTAGGATATACAGGTGTATAAAAGCAACGGATAGATTGGGATTTTGATTTTAAAAGATAAATTTAATGGCCCGACAAAAGGTATGTATTTAAATTTCTTTATGAAATTTGATTGGGTTTTTGATGCAGCCACTTGGCTTTTTGTTTTCTTTTTGAGATTGGGAGGCCGTAGAGCCATTTTGTAGTTGTACCGAGCTAGCCGCGCAAAGGAGACGCTGGCAAAATTTTTCATAAATTTAGAGAGTTAGAAAAATTTTGAGAAATTTTTGATAATTTAAAATTTGAATTGATAAGAAGAGATATTGTTTGGAATTTATGGATAGGCTTGGAATGTAATAAGTGGGATAGTGTGTCTTTATTTAAAAAAAAATATTATGGATAGTTGTTAAAACGATTTGGATTGGGAAAATAGAACGGGTATCGAATCATTTCTCTTAATTGTTAATTTCGAGGACGAAATTCTTTTAAGGGGGGAGGAATGTGACGGCCCGAAATTTTTGAGCATTTGAAATAGGAATATTTAATTAATTTTAAATATTCAGGGATTAATTATAAACTTAAAATTTCAAATATCGTTGTTTATTGAGTGATTTAATTATTAAATTAAATTTATTTGAAGTTGGATAAAATAGTAAACCTGGTATTCTAAGCTAATTAAAAATAGTTTGAAGGCTTAGAAAATTTATATTAATAATACTGAAAGTGATAGAACTTTTAAAATTGAATCTAAAAAGTGTTTTGTTCAGCTTTAAAAATATATCGTTTAAATTGAATTTAAAAACAGCCTTCCGAGGCACAGTCTCAGAATTCGACGAAACCAGTTCCATTGGGTCCGTAATATTGAATTATTATCGGATTTCAAATTTCGTATTTTTCGGAGTGGTTATGTGAGCACACGGTGAGTAAACGCGTTGAAAATTAAATCGAATTCAATTTAAATTTAATTTTTAAATTTGTCAACATCAACACGTTCTCCTTGAATCATGCCGAAGATCACGAAACTTATCATGCAAAGCTTACCCCTTCATTTCAAAGCATGGCCCCGTATCCTTTTCTTTCGTGAAAATCAAACTTCCCTCTGTTAAAATAAGAATGGCTGCAAACACTTCTTCTCAATTTACATACATAAAATAAAAATGAGGTCGAGCCTCTTCTCAAAATCGAATTCATTCGTTTGTGAAACAAAGCCCTAAATCGAATCGCATTTAGTCAGTACGTATCATTTTCAAGTCGCTGGAACCAATCGAGTACATGGACGGAGCGTCGCGAGCTCGAGAAAGGGTTCGAAGAAGAGGGAATCGCAACTTCGTGGATGGCGAAGCTGGGCATCGCGAGCGTCGTTTCATGTCTGGGAGTGTCGCGGCGTCAGGTGGGAGTGTTCGCGTGTGGTGGCCGTAGTTTATCGGCGGCAATGGTTTGGTTCGTGCTCGAGTTTAATTCGAATCGAAGTCGAGGCTGGTGAAGTCGATTACAGGTTAGATTCTCAAGATCGAAGCAGTGACGTCGTGAAGTGGGAATGGCCGCGATGCTCAGGAAGTTGAGGACGAGGTTGAGGCGGTCGCTTGCAGTGGAAGGAGTCGTGATTTTTAGGGGATGCAGTGGTGTGCAATTTTGAGTCGATCGGCTTCGATTTGGGGACGAAGCTAGGCGCGATCAATGGTTCGGCATTCATAACGGAGGGTTTGCTGTGAGGTCAATAATCGGGAAATCAAATCAAGAATGAGGTGGATTTGCAAATTTAGAGGCAAAGGTGAGTTAATCTCACTCAGTTGAATTCTAATTTAAATTTAAATGGTTAAATTTAAATAATTGATTGGATGATTGCATTGATTGATGTGCTATATTATATATATAGTAGTATATAGCAATATATACATATTGGCATATGTATATATTGGAATTGTTGATATTCCCGCATTATATAGCGGATGAGACCCTATGCGCCGCATAATAGCGAATGATTTTATAAAAACCCATATACCGCGATATTCCATCTCGAAGTGGAATTGGTATTGTGCTAACATTTGTGGATGCAGGGAAACAGGTTGGAGGGATCCAACTGGATTCCTCAAAATATTTAATTTTGTTTAGATATTCTGTGATATGATTGTTGATATCCTATGATGATTTATATTGGATAATCTGGTTGGATTGAATTTTCCAGTATAATGAGTTACCAAAAGCAATTGAATTGGATTTTTGGAAAGAAATAAAAGAGTAAAATTTAGTTAAGTAATTCCAGTGAATTCGAATAAATTAAATATGGAAAAGAGGAATTTTGAATAAATAGAGAAATATTGAATTTAAAGAAAACTTATGTGATGTTATTTAAAGGGATAAATAATTTATTTTAATTCAATGTTTAAATGTAATTAAAAAGAAAGAAGGAATTTGGGAAATCTGAAACTTATGTTTCGGTTTAAAGATTTTAAATCATAATGAGAAATAAAATCTGGAAGTTAATGAATTTGGAATAAATGAAGTAAGCAAGGAATTTATTTCAAAGTAAAATAAATCGGAAATCAATTTGGAATTTGATTTAAGTGTTAAAACGGGATTTTTAAAGGAGAAATGAGATTTTGGAGATATAAACTGGGTTTATAAAGTAAAATAAAATATCAGGGGATATTTGAAAATATAAATTCAAGGTGGGAATTTATAAAGGGATATGAATTGGTTTAAAAACAAATGTTGATTTATTTTTAAAGGATGTGAAGAGAAGTGTATTTCCTTGGATTGCCAAGTACGTTTTTCAAAGCAATTTTAAATATAAGTTAAAAGTTCTAATTTGTTTAAAAAGGCATGTTTTAGAAAATTGATTATTTCTAAATGTTAATTTCCTAAGTAAGTATTTTCAAAAATCTATTATTGTAGTAATTATATAAAATTGATTTGCTATTATGTTTTAAAAGGAGAAATTTAGATTATATTTATAAAGTGGTTTATTTAAAAGTATATATTTTTAATAAAGTATTAAAGTAGTTTGATTTCAATGTTATAAAAATATATTTAAAATAAAGTGTTTTAAAATTATTTTAAAATTAAAAGTATTTTGTACTTGGTGATTCAGTGGAAATAATTATTTGGGAAATGTATTCCATGAGCGGAAACTGTTTGAAATTGTTTTCAAATGAGCTTTGAAAATTTGGAAATATATCTTGGAAAGATATTTGGGCAAATAAATAATGTGGGAAATTATTTATTGTGTGATGGTTGCTTGTGGATGTTAATTGATAGTTAAATAACCGACTATCAATATTGGCCAAATGCGCTGATCGTTTCGAAGAGACCGGGATCGGGTTTCCGTATACCGGGATTCTAGGTCTGGAGACTCGAATACCACTTCGATCCGGTTTGTACGTTGCGTGTAACGATTTCGGAGTCGAAGATGGAGCAGTGAAGTGCAAGGGCTAGTCGCTACTAATCCTGAGGATATTTCCAAAATGGATGTAGTAGGAATAGTGCCTTCGGTTCCGTTCGAAACCGGGACGGACTTGTATGGACGAATGCTTTCGTGACATCGTCAGGTGGACGATGGGCATTCTAAGGGATTTGTGCTATAAAGGTATCGTTTAGCCTCGAACCTCATCAACCGGGAATGACTAAAAATCAGGGGTTATGCAGCAAGGCTTCGTGGGTAGCCTCCACTTGAGAGTAAGGTCATCCCTGTCTAGATATCCCTTTATTTCGGCTTAGTGTTGCGGTTGCTGATCCTAACCGTGGGGTGATTTTATTTGGAATTATCCAGTAAGGGATGATTCCGGCCTTGTATTGCAGGGGAGCGGGCGTACTCCTCGGTACTGTGATCTAGGCCACGTACTGTGACAGGTGGTACCCCAGTGCCTAGTCATTCGTTGGAAATCCATTCTCCCTACGTGCCTTGTACGAGTTTTGTTTGTATTCCTAGTATGCTGGGATTTAATCATGTAACAATTTCAGCTATTTTAATAAGTATTTGTGAATAGACACTATTATAATATCAGAGGATTTTTATAAAAAGTGTTTTAGCTATCGTAAGGTAAAAACCCGACATGTTTATTTATGGCGTGGTCTTACGAGATGCTTTTATTTTCAAAAGGATTTTTGAAACTTTAATAATCAATTGAGTGTGATTTTCTCACGCTGGTATTCCAGACTGACTCGGGTATTGTTTTATATGATGCTCGGGTCAGACCGAGTATTATAGGTTACAGGATATGATGCTGTGGAGCTCAGGAGATGAGCTGGATGACGATACGTACTCTCGTACTTGCTATTATTTTTCCGCTGTGTATTCAGTTGTATGTTATGGATGTTGATGTACTCTGATGATGTATTCTGATGATGAATTGTATAAACAGATATAGTTTTTGATTTGTGTAAAGATCTGTTGATATATATATTATATTTTATTCCGCTGCGATGGTTAGATTCTGATGTTGTTTTCTATTTTTCTTCTTCTACCTCTTCTTCTTAACCCAAATGGTTCGTATTTTCGTTCTTCTTGAGTTCATTAATGGAAATTAATGTCAATTCAAGGGGTACGGATTTTCGGGTCGTCACAGAAAATAAAACGATTTCGCAATGCTTTTGGAAAATGAAACTACCATAAGGCCTCCCGCACACACACACAATGCAAACGCAGAATCGGAGGAGATTTCTCCTTATGATAGTCAAAGATGCTTACTACGCAAATCATTGGATATTATTACTAGTGCATAGTGCAGAAAACATTTCGAAAGTATAATATAAATCTTAGCCAACATACAACAATTATTGTATGCCTACTATAGCTACTATGTTCAATAGCAGGTTACCGCCACATTCCATAGCAGGTAATACAACTAAAACCGTACAAGGTTCGTATTGTTTCTTTGGATTTTCCAACAAATGGTCAGGCTAAGGAACTTCCTATGCCACGAAAGAAACGCCTCTGGCTGGACGCTCCGAGAGACAAACTGCTCTCTGCCAACAAGGCCGGGTTACCCCTGTAACTAGGTAACCCACGAATATGCCATCCCCCGGTCCTTTGGGACCTTTATCTAAGCACTCGGTAACCAACATCACACATAATAAATAAGGTGTGTCCACATGAGTAAGTATCTGGGCTCCATACCATGATACCACCCCTTTCCAGAAGGAAATGACATACCCTAAAGGGCGCGACCCTCATAACCTTGCCGCAACATTCCTGTTTCGACCATTTCCGGGTTGTGAGGCCCTGACGAAGTCTCGTCCACAAAGCTACGCTTTTTCACAAAGCCACGCTTTGATCACAAATGATCAATAAATGATCATCACATAGCAACACTCAGCATGCCACATTACCAAATTGGGAATATATCGCTGATAAATTTCAACTACATAACCTGTGAGCTCGTACGTCTCAAAGAAGAGTGTTAAGCTAAGAGAATAAATTCTCCGCCACCAACAGAAATGTATTTGAAAGAAATCAGCTTTATATCTCAAAATGTAATGTCAGACACGTAACCATACAAGTCTGTTCCGGGTTCGAATAGAACCGAAGGCACTTCCAAAGAAGCCCTTGCAATCCGGGTATTCACAATCCCGATAAAACTTCCCATCACAAAGGAAATCTCTATACCGTAACTAACGGTGCAGAGACAATCGATAGGTCATCCTATCGTTTTCACAAACACCCGGTCTTCACCACTGGTCTTCAATACGATCCATATCGTCGTATCACAAATTCGGAATGGGTTATATGACACAAAGGTCTTTTCCCGGCTAACCCGAATAGTGAGCACAAATATTCAAAACATATGAATTTTTGGATTTCAATTAAGTCACAACTTATTACCCAAATCCTTCTCTTTAAATGGTTTAAACAATTTACCATTTCAAATCTTTAAACAAAAAGATTTACTTCACAAAGTTTACCCAGTTTCACAAAGATTCCTTCACCGATTTCCAAATCAATTTCCATTTTAATTGAATTAACCCATTAAATCTTTAATTTAAGATTTAATTAATAGCTTTCAAAACTATTCAAAATTCTAGTCTTTTATAATATAAAAGATACACCTTTTAAAATCGTCTTTGATTTCAAAATAAAGTTTAATCATCTTCACAAAGGTTAATTCATAGTTTTTCCAAACTATTTACAATTTCATTTCAACTTGAATTGTTTCAATACAAATTGGAAATCTTTTATGAAAGTTATTATTACTTGAAAACGGATAGTTTTCATTTTGGGAAAAACGGTTACAATTACACCAGTTAAAGCCATTCAAGTATAAACTTGAATTATAAATTTAAATTTCCTAAGACCGTATTTTAATTGGTTAAAAACCCATTAAATCTTTTAAACCAAAATTCCCAATTCATTGAATTCAATTTCAAAATATTGAATTCAAAATTATAAATCAAATGATTTAAATTCCAATTTTATTAAGTTATTTAAAATAACTTTTATTTTTGAAACTCATTTTCAAAAACTTTCAATTCCAATTCCAAAACCATTTTGGATTCAAAAATTCAATTTTTCCAAAAATTGATAAAAACTGTGACTTAACCAATTTCCACGTGAAATCCACTTTTGTGTGTGTATTGTGTAGTCCAAGGGTTTAACACAATAGTGCAACAGCATTCAATCATCACAGATCAAATATAACAATATAATTGATAAGCGGTATAAACGATAACGCTTATCTTCATTCACAGATCATAGATATATCATATATCACGGATAAATAAATCATAAATCACATACAAATCAGAATATATCACAAAGCGTCACACATCAAAGATGTCAAACAATTCGACATTCAATATAATCCAAACATCCATAAGTAGGATAAATTAAATTTTCTGATTAATTTAAATCAAATAAATTTTCAAAGTTATTTCTTTTTTTTTAAATAAATTTCTTTATCTCTTCAAATCTATTTAAAAATACAAAATCCATTTATTAAGCTCTTTTTCCCAAATTTGAAATTAAATTCAATACGGCTCAAAAATAAGACTTTTATTTTTTAAAACTCCTTTTAAATTAATCCAATTATCAAAATAAACTTTTCGATAAATTTTCAACTTATATTTTCAAAAATTCAATTTTTTAAATATTTCTAGTATCCATCGATACCAAAAATATATTCGGATAAATTACAGCCTTTTACAATTCCAATTTCACAATTATAATCATACGGCGATTATAAATAAACAACACACAACATATGAAATAAATTCAAATGTTTGAGGAATCCAGTTGGATCCCTCCAACCTGTTTCCCTGCATCCACAGATGTTAGCACAATACCAATTCCACTTCACAATGAAATTATCGCGGTATATGGGATTTATAAATATTTCCGCTATTATGTGGCGCAATAGGGTCTCATCCGCTATACAATGCGGGAAATCAACTCCAATATATACATATTCCAATATATATATATTGCTATATACATATATAATACCAATTCCACTTCACAGTAGAATTATCGCGGTATATGTTTTTAATAAATAACCTCCGCTTAATATACGGCGTATAGGGTCTATTTAACACAATAGATAACAAATATCATCCAATTCACACAATCAGCACTATCAACAATTTTAAATCTAACTATTTAAAATTTTAAATCAAAACAAAACATTCGATTGAGTTAGAAGTTCTCACATTGAATTTCCGATAATGGTGGTAGCGTTTTATTTCGAATAAAATTAAACGGACGTTTAATTTTACTCGAAATTTTCGCTAGCTCCAAACGACTCCAATCCAACTCCATTGCGTAGTGCTCGACAAAACGAAGCCGACGCAATTCGTTTCATAAAATTCCGACCTTGTATGACAAAGTTATACATTTTTAAAGTTCGTACACATTTATAATATAATTTTATTTACAAATTCTATTTATTTATATACCCAGATTCAATCCAGGCCGTCCATTTTCAACCCATCAGATCTGGCCACACATCTTGCTTTCTTCCTCTCCAGGTTTTCACGTGAAAACCTAACCCATAGCCGCCTATTTGCTTTGAATTATCGCCACGTCCTCGAGCAAAATGAAGGCGATCGGCGAGTGCCATACGAACGAGCATCACATGAGCAACCCTCGGCCAGAGCCGCTTGGAGCTCGGCCTCCCCTTTGGCACATATTTCGATGATGAACGGCCAACGTTCCAGCTCCGGTTGTCGTTGATCCGTTGTTACATTTCCAATCTCCACCGTTGAGATTAAAGATCTCTTCGTCCTCTTCAAGTTTGCAGTTGATGACTTTTGCTAATTGTTCACGGATTGGAAGTAATTGAGGGAAGAATGAAACTAATTTCTGGCCATTGGTTTACATGGAGGCGAGGGCTGTAGTTTTGACCTAGGGTTTTGTTTTACTTTTGCAAATGAAATGATAGAGGTGCTTATATAGAAAATTGACGAAAACACTATTCACCGAAAAATTTCCGAACTCCAAATCGAGCGTGCCGGCTGACATTTCTAAGGTTTACCCCGCGTTCTGAACACAATGGAACGTGTTTCGGAAGCTAATTCGGTCATCTGTGCGAGTTACAGAATTAAACGATCAATTTTAAATTAAACCGATTTAAAACGATTTCCAGGCGTTTTGGCTTGCCCCGGACAAACGGTACATCCGATTGACACGAAATTTGAAACCATATAATAATATCACATTACGGATCCGATGACTGGTTTCGTCGAACTCCGAGACTATTTGAAAAATGACTATTTTCACTAGTCGATTAAATATTAAAATATTCAATTTTCATAGATTAACTCTAAATTCGATTTTAAAAGTTCTATAACATTACTATAACCCCAATATGATTTAATATAACTTTATATATCATATTTAATCACATTAAATCCAGATTTCAATTATTTCTGGAATTTCAATATTATATTATCGATTTAATTATCCAATTAAATCCAGTTATTCGAAAAATAAATTATTCGACTTATTAATTTCACTTATTAATATTTAAAATTAATTAAATATTCGAATTTCGAATGTCAGAAATTCTGGGTCGTTACAAACTTCCCTCCTTAAAAGAATTTCGTCCTCGAAGTTACCAAGTAAGAAAAATGCCCAAATCCATTAACTTTTCAAAAATCCACTTAGTGAAAAATTTATATCCACCTTTTCCAAAACCTATAACTTCAACCAAAACAGTGGTTTCCATTTTCTAGTTCAATTCCTACATTTTATTTCAATTTAGAAAATTGACTTTCATTATCAAAAAATTTCCAAAATTTTTCTAACGCCTTAAATTTTCAGAAAAATTCGCCAGCGTCTCCTTTGCGCGGTTCAATCGTAGTAGGATCACAATAGACATAAATATGTATACATCGACCCACCCGGTCGGAAAAGCAGAAAAACAGTTCATATTTCCTATTTTTTTATTGCGTAGGCGTACCTTTTTAGCATTTTTAAGCAAAGCAGTTATTTATTTAGCGTTTTAGCGCAACCAAACCAACCGAACGGCAGCCGCGGCACCTGTACTTACTCAGTTCAAATATGTAAGTGACATATATATAAGGTTATTAACAATTTATTCTTTTAAACAATTACAACACATGCATATTAAGGGAAATGCATACTAAACAAGGTTTATAAGCAATTTATAAAATTTCAACATTATTTGTAATTGTTTACAACCAATTCATTTACAACGACATTCAATTCTTCGTTTTCAATTAGTTTACATTCACTAATTTACATTCAAGTTGGTTCACTTCCAATTTAAATTGAATTAAATTCTATTCAAATTTATTTACTTCCAATTTGAATTTAATTACATAGCTTCTAATTTCGCTAATTCAATTTCATCAACACTTAATGAATTATAAACAATCATATAACATCCAATGTCATTCAACACAACCAAATTTATTTAATTTACATTCAATTTGGTTCAACACTTTAATTTTCCAATTGGTTTAATATTAAATTGACTTCCATTCAATTCATTCAAATTCCAATTTCATTTACTTTTTATAAATTAACACTTACATCCATTGTTTCATATCAATTTATTTTCATCAGATTGATTCACATTCAATTCATTTCTTAACTCAATTGCTAATTCCTTTTACAATTAAAGTTAAATTTCATTCATATAACTTAAGTTCATATTTATTTAATTCACTTTATTAATTTACTTTGATATCAAAATCAACTTCGTTCAACATCACTTAAGTTATTTTCCACTTATAAATCCAATTCAGATTCAAATTTTATTTAACTTTTACCAAAGTCAAATTAATTATCTCATATTATAAGTTCAAAACTTGATTACTTATATTTAACAATTACCACTTGGATTTTATTGATTCACTTATACTTACTTTAATTTAACTTCATCCTTTAAGTTAAATTTATTATATCAAAATTCAAATTATATAAGTATCAACTCATTTATCATTCCCATAAATATTTTAAATAGGATTCCAGAGTCTTTTCAACCTTTTAAAAACTATTTTTGAAATCAATTCAAATTATCTTTTGAATTTCCAAATAAAATCCAAATTTTCCAAACAACTTTCATTTAAAATAATCTAGCAGCAATTTCTCTTTTGGAAACCCGAAAATGAACACCAATGATGTCGCGATCATCATCAGAATTATTTTCCAGCGACCTGAAAAGAGTTTAGAGCTATCATCTCTCCAAAACAATTTTCCAAAATATCAAATCCTTTCAAAAACATTTCTCTGGAATTTTATTTTAGATTATAAATCACATTTACAAATCTTTTACTTATAAAATTTCACTTTTATATATAAAATTATTTTTACCATTGCAAATCATTTAAATTATAACTTCATACTTATAATTCATTTGCTTATACAATTCATTCTTTTACAATTGTTGTTTTATTTAACTTATTCAAACAACTTTTATTAACTTATATATATTTATATTTTCAACATCCAAACACTCAATATATATATACCCAAGTCACTTATATATACCAATTCCACTTCACAGTGAAATTATCGCGGTATATGGGATTTATAAATATTATCCGCTATTATGTGGCGCAATAGGGTCTCATCCGCTATACAATGCGGGAAATCAACTCCAATATATACATATTCCAATATATATATATATATTGCTATATACATATATAATACCAATTCCACTTCACAGTAGAATTATCGCGGTATATGTTTTTAATAAATAACCTCCGCTTAATATACGGCGTATAGGGTCTATTTAACACAATAGATAACAAATATCATCCAATTCACACAATCAGCACTATCAACAATTTTAAATTGTAACGACCCGACTTTTTCTCCACAGAAAGTCGTATCGTCAATAAAGAAAGAAAGGGATAGAAGAAGAAAAGATAAGAAAGAAGAAAGAACAACAACATCAGATACTCACAGCGGAACGAATGAAATATAATATATCACATAAAATATTACATAGTATCATATACATCAAAGTTACACAACTTATACATCTCATATTAGACAGTTATAAACACCTGTCTATCATACATCTCAAACATCACAGAGATACAGACTCAATACAAACACAGCGGAATTACTATATATCTACTCGCTGAAGCCACCTGCTCCAAATCTCCTCCAGAATTCGTCAAAGCTAACCTGAATCCCTCGACTACTCAATACAATATTGAGTACCCAAGAGTTTAATAAAACAGAAAATAAACACTTGGGTCAGACATGGGTCTGGTGTGAGTAAACGGTTTAAAATTGCTTAACTTTGAAAAACCTTTGAAAAGAAAAGGTATCTCGTAAGACTTCCCGCACATAAACACGGAAAAGTTTTTACCTTACGATAACCAAAACATTTGATAGGAAATCCGATTATATTATAATAGGTCTAAGGTTTTCAAATAAATATGAAATAGCTGAAATTGTTACATTATTAAATTCCAGCATACTAGCCAACAAAGTGGGTTATACAATCAAGACTGATGGCACTTATTGGAAATTGGATTCCATACAATGGCAGGGCTACTGGGGTACCGCCCGTCACAGTACGTGGCCTAGATCAACGTACCGAGGAGTACGCCCGCTCCCCTGCAACACAAGGCCGGAACCATCCCTTACTGGATAATTCCCGCATAAGAAACCCCACGGTTGTAGCTAGCAACCGCCCACACAGCCGAAATAAAAAGAAGGGACCTCTAGACAGGGGAATCTTATACTACTTGGGTGCTACCCACTAACCTTGCTGCACCTCCCCTGTTTTAGCCATTCCCGGTTGATGAGGCTTGAGGCTACGATTACCTTTATAGAACACATCTATCTTAGAATGCTCATCGCCCTCCTGATGATGTTCTGAAAGCATTCAATCCATACAAGTTCGTTCCGGGTTCGAACGAAACCGAAGGCATTATCTCGTTACACTCATTTTGGAATCACCCTCAGAGTTAACGACAATAACCCTTGCACTCTGAATCTTCATCTTCACTTGAGATTCACGACCTATCGTTAATTTGGATCGATGTGGTATTCGGATATCCAAATCTGGAAACCCGATCCCGGTCTCATCGAAATCCAAAACGTATCTTTTAAGGCCAAGTTGTTTAAAGGTTTAAACATTTAACTTATATTCAGGATGATATAAACAGATAGATAAATCACATTATCACAATAGATAATTCATATCAACATTTATCTCACAAAGCAGCATATCACATATCATAGATATCATATCCAAATCATCCAGTATCAATCAATCACCCAATATCAATCAATCATCCATAAGCAGAATTGATTAACTCCAAATCAATTTAATTAACCTTTAATTAAATTAATTACTATCCTTTAATTACTTGGATTATCTTAATCTTGCTTATTATCATTAATTAATTACAAATTAATTAATTAAACATCTCTTAATGATCTTCTTTAATTAATCTTCCTTGATTAATTATACTTTAATTACATTCAAGTAATTATCCTTAACCATATTCAGTAATTAACATTTAATTACTATCATTAATTACAATAATTAATTAACCTTCATTAATCAATTAACTATAATTAATTTTATTAATCTTCAATTAATTACAATTAATTAATCATACTTAAATTAATTACTTTTATTAATCAACCTTGATTAATTCATTAATTAAATAATCCTTATTTATTAATTAACCTTTTAATTAATTAATTAATTAATTTTAATCAACCACTTCATCCATTAATTAGTCTTAAAACAGTAATTAACAATTTGTAATTACTTATCTTAATTAATTACTTCTTAATTAATTATATTAACCTTGATTAATTAATCTAATTAATTAATCTTTAATTACTTCATTAAGTAATTATTAATCAATTTAAATTAACAATAATCCTTAATTAATTACTTTATTAATTAATTACTCTTAGTAATTAATCTTAAATTAAACACATTTAATTAATCACATTTATTAATTAACTAAACTAAAATTAAGTAATTAATTCTTAATTACTTTCATAAGTAATTATCTTCTAATTACTTCCATTAAAAAAATCTTGATTGCTTTCTTAATTAATTACTTAACCAATAATTAATTCCATCATTAAATAATTCTTAATACTTTAATTAATTAATTATTCCATAATTAATTAACTTCAAACAATTAACTTAATTAATTCCTTAATTAATTACAACAAGTGATTACCCATTAATCACTTCAACTAATTATTTCCATGGGTAATTTACTCCTCCTAATTACTTTAAGTAATTATTCATTAATCACTTCATTTAAGAAATTTACTCACTTAATTATAAATTGATTATCTTAAATTAATTAGGCTAATTAATTAATCTAAAATTAATTAAATTAATTAATTAACTAATTAATCATCTCTTAATCTTTAATTAATTCATTAACTATCCACTAATTACTTTATTAAGTAATTATTCTTAATTACAAACATTAATTAAGCTTAAATTTATTTATTAATTAATTGTTCTTAATTAATCTCTACTTAACTAATTAAGAATAAACTTTACATTTATTAAACATTTACTCAAATCATTTACTTTATTAAAAGTAAATTAAAAATCAATTTTGAAATAAAATTTACTTTAACAAAAACAATTCAAACATTTAATTTTAATATACTTAAATCTTTGAAAGCCATTTTCAAACATGTTTAATCAAATTGAAAATTTATTTATTTAAAAACTTGTTTAATACTTAAAAACTTGTCCCTGTTTTAAATTTTAAAACTAAAAATATGTTTACTTTAAAATTTCAAACCTGGTTACTGGAATAAAACAACCCGAGTCTAAACAAATGAAAAACCCGAGTAATCCCACTAAAACCCCCGAGTCTACCCCGAGTCCTCCTGCAACCTCAACTGCTTCGAGTAAAACTCGATCAAACCCCTTCGTTCCCAAACCATCGAAACACTCAGACATCCAAACGTGCATGTGCACGTGCACCATCGTCTCCGACCACCGTAGATCACCGCGACGATCCTCGATAATCAACTTCAGCCTCGCGAACCCATACGCGACTCCAGATCATCCATAACCTACACGAATCGAAAACGAACCATCTCGATCAAAACTGGAACCCATATCTCGATCAGAAAACAACCCAACGTTGACGAACTCTGCCTCGAGAAGCCTCGCCCACTTCGCCGCAACTTCGCCACGACTCCAGCAATCCTCTCCACCTATCGCGATCGTGTCTGATGATCCATTATTTTCGAACAAAGCTCGACATCCCTCACAACAAAATCCTATCACTAAACCCTATCTCATCAAATTCCCATCGCCTCGAACGTTGATAAAATGTCTGGCCATTTTTCCTAGTATCTACAAACCACCAACCACCTCCGGTTACAAGCTCGACGACCATCATCGCCTTGATCATCGGAAATTGATAAAAGTACCCATAACGTTCATCTCGAAGATCCTCATTGATTAACAATCTAAAAATCATGATAAGTATTTTAAAATTCGTGATTTGCAAACACGAATTCACTTATGTAATTTAAATCAAGAATTAAGACTGTTGATTTTTAACATAAAATTGGGTTTCACTGTAATTTCCCTTTTTAAAATTTATTTGTTGAATTAAAAGTCTTAAAACTATTTTTAAAATCATCTTCATATCCTAACAAACAACTTCCATCTATATACCAAAATCTAATATTGAGTAGATTGAGATATTCGAATTTTTGAAGGCAAAAAGATCATAGACTGGAACACAGAGAACCTGATATATGTATAAACAGACATCCCACATACACATGCATACAAATTCAGATAAATTCGAGCTAAAGAATTAAATATAAACCAATACCATCACATGCATTTTTGGTTTAAAACCAGATTAAACTGTTTTTTAAAATTTGTTTACTCACCTTAAAATTAACAGAGAACAAAGCAGAGCAGTGTTTTCCAGGCTTTTAAATTTTGATTTGTGAAAAGCTTTTGATCCTCCTTTGCATGTTTGTAAATAGTTGAATCTTTAACTTGATTGTTGAATTAGAACCATTTGCATGTTGAAATTACAGTTGAACTTCATTTGGAAAGCAGGTTGAAGTTGTTGTTGTGAAGAACTTTGCATGCTTGAAAACTTGTTACAGGCTTTTAATTTGCTTGAGAGTTTTACAGGGTTTGATTTTAGTTTGAGGATTTGTTTCCAGTTTAGAATTTCTTTTGAATTTAGAAAGATGGAGAGAAAAGAAGATGGAGGAAGAAGATTTCGAACTGAGAAAATGGATACAGGTTTCTCTATAAACATTTATTTATAAACTAAATTTTTAAACAAAAGATTTGCCACTTGTATTTTTTTTAAGCTTACATGTGTCCTTTATCACTTAATTACCCTACACTTGTTACTACCAAGTGTTAATGTATTTACACATGTCCTTTTTAATATATTAAATAATTTTTTTATTTAATTTAAATGTTAATATAAAGCCTTTATACTTAATTTACTAATTAATAAACACTTATCTTAGTATATGTATATATAAACTATTTTTAGAGAAAATATTATAAAACCAAATACCCTTTGAAAAATATTTATATTTTAAAACCTTATTTACTAAAGTATTTATATATTTGTGCAATATGAATTTCTATTATTTATGTAATTGTGAAATTTAGTAATTTATGTATATATTACTTATGTTTACAACTATTCTAGTTTAAGAGATGTTAAAAAGAAAGGTTTAATTAAATCTATATATATTTATAACCACTTAAATTTAAACATTTCAAAGAATACAAAATAAAACTTTATTTAAACTATCATAATTAAAATAAACAATTATCTTATATTTTGAAAATAATGGAATTAATCTAAACTAAACTTTGAAAAATATTAATTTTAAAACAAAGCTTTAAATCATACTTCATACATATATAAATTATCAATAGATTAAATTAAATTCAAAACAATCCAAATTATAACATATACATACATATATATTACAATTTGAAAATACAATCTTTAATTTAAAACTAAAGATATTTCCATTCACAATATATATCAAATATATATATTATAAATAGAATAAAATTTTATTAGCTTTAACAAACAAGTCTTATCAATATTGCCAGATTAAATATTTATTAACCTTTAAAAGATTAAATTACCAAATTAAATTAAAATTATAAAGAAAATTTATCAATCCAATTAAATTATCAATACTGATTATTAAATTTATATTGCTCAAAAACCCGGGATATCACATTCCTCCCCCCTTAAAATAATTTCGTCCCCGAAATTAAAAACAAAGTTAATTTAATAATCCAGCAAAGATTTCAATCTCTAACAGCAAAGCATACCTATCATCCAATTACTAACAACCAAAGCAACCAATCAAACAATTAAACCTAACTAATTATCCTGATACAAATCAGAATAAATCTTACTAACACTATCTAGAGTTTCCCCGGATATAAATCACCGGGAGACCCGCTCTACAGAATCTAAACAAACTACACCCCATAATCCAGAGCTTCCCTTATCTCTAGATCCACTAATCTGAACAGAATATCAGATCACACCCAAGTCCAGCTCAAACTTCCAAATCCATCTGAACTGCAGATCCTATAACCAGCGATGAATCATACACGTACTCCCTCAGAGATACGTGAAATACAATGAATTCCAGCTATCCAAACTGGCCATTCAATCCTGTAGATCAAAGAACTACTTCTCTCGAGAACACAGGAAAATCCAAAATACTTCAGTGCTAACTTCCAGACTTACTAAATCTTATAGCTCTTTAATTGGAGAAAAACTTAAACAATTTCCAATCTCCAACTCCGAATTCCAAACTCCTTGTCTCATATCTGCATAACTCACCAGACGATCCTAAGCTATCTCATCTCTTCCTGATCAGCTTAACCTTCGCTGATGCTTCTTGAAACAATTCTGGACCAAGAACAAAATGATCTCTAGATCCTATCAACAAGATGATCCTTCCAAAATTTGCTGAAATCCAAACTTGAAAAATAGATATGACCAATCCATTTTAAAAATTTCTGAGCTGCTACACCAACTCTTCTTTCTAGGAACCATCCTACTACCAGAATAACCACCGGTATTGCTTCTGGAATCAAGTGGATACTTAACTCAAACTCCAAATGTAGACAAACTTCTACTTCCTCGAAGATATCCAGAAAAATTGCTGACTACCTCAGTAGCTCCTACTTCCACATGAGAAACCTTAATCAAACAAAAGATTACCCAAGATGAATTCCCAAACTAATCGCAAGTCACTTTTGCGATCCTACCTAGTTCAGATTCCAAAGAAACTGTTCTCTCTTTACTAATTTAAAACAGCCTTAAACTTTTCCAAACAAGGTTAACCCTTCAAGAAAGCCTTCACCATCTTCCCGGACTGCTGATAGAAGAACCACAAAGATTCTTGAACCATCGGAGAAACGAGCCACACTACTGCTTCCAAACTCTATCTCAGGGACACTGCTAAGCCAGAAAATCTTCTTGTCGGCACACAAACACTACCAAGCTGAAACTGCTATCACAGCTAATCAAAGACTTCTAATCCAAAGGCTCCTCGAGAAACTCGGACCCCAAACCAAACGCCAACAACTTACTCTTCTTAATCTTACTCCAAAAAGAACATCTCCTTCGGGAACATCCATAGATACCGTGTCTCATCATACAGCTGCCAAGATACCATCACTTGCTTCTGCACAACCGACAGATCCAAATTCTCGAAATTCTGCTCACCCGAGCTCAACCAAGCTTACACTTCAATAATGGACTCCGAATCTTGAAAAAGATTTCCTTCAGAGATCCAAGAAATTCTTACACCATACTGCCAAACTTACTCGAGACGGTATTGGGTTTACAGTCTCGATAGATACACTTCCAACCTCAACATATAAACTCCAACCATTGTTAGTCGTGTTACACACACCACCACCCTATCTACCTTTATAACTTGTATTGGAAAACCCGAACAGATAATCCAACGAATAGGTAGAAATAAATAAATATGTATAGTTATATAAAAATTACAAATACGTTCTCTCAAGATAGACACCACTCCAGAGCTTAGGTATTCGCTCAACCTATTGCTCTGATACCACTGTAACGACCCGACTTTTTCTCCACAGAAAGTCGTATCGTCAATAAAGAAAGAAAGGGATAGAAGAAGAAAAGATAAGAAAGAAGAAAGAACAACAACATCAGATACTCACAGCGGAACGAATGAAATATAATATATCACATAAAATATTACATAGTATCATATACATCAAAGTTACACAACTTATACATCTCATATTAGACAGTTATAAACACCTGTCTATCATACATCTCAAACATCACAGAGATACAGACTCAATACAAACACAGCGGAATTACTATATATCTACTCGCTGAAGCCACCTGCTCCAAATCTCCTCCAGAATTCGTCAAAGCTAACCTGAATCCCTCGACAACTCAATACAATATTGAGTACCCAAGAGTTTAATAAAACAGAAAATAAACACTTGGGTCAGACATGGGTCTGGTGTGAGTAAACGGTTTAAAATTGCTTAACTTTGAAAAACCTTTGAAAAGAAAAGGTATCTCGTAAGACTTCCCGCACATAAACACGGAAAAGTTTTTACCTTACGATAACCAAAACATTTGATAGGAAATCCGATTATATTATAATAGGTCTAAGGTTTTCAAATAAATATGAAATAGCTGAAATTGTTACATTATTAAATTCCAGCATACTAGCCAACAAAGTGGGTTATACAATCAAGACCGATGGCACTTATTGGAAATTGGATTCCATACAATGGCAGGGCTACTGGGGTACCGCCCGTCACAGTACGTGGCCTAGATCAACGTACCGAGGAGTACGCCCGCTCCCCTGCAACACAAGGCCGGAACCATCCCTTACTGGATAATTCCCGCATAAGAAACCCCACGGTTGTAGCTAGCAACCGCCCACACAGCCGAAATAAAAAGAAGGGACCTCTAGACAGGGGAATCTTATACTACTTGGGTGCTACCCACTAACCTTGCTGCACCTCCCCTGTTTTAGCCATTCCCGGTTGATGAGGCTTGAGGCTACGATTACCTTTATAGAACACATCTATCTTAGAATGCTCATCGCCCTCCTGACGATGTTCTGAAAGCATTCAATCCATACAAGTTCGTTCCGGGTTCGAACGAAACCGAAGGCATTATCTCGTTACACTCATTTTGGAATCACCCTCAGAGTTAACGACAATAACCCTTGCACTCTGAATCTTCATCTTCACTTGAGATTCACGACCTATCGTTAATTTGGATCGATGTGGTATTCGGATATCCAAATCTGGAAACCCGATCCCGGTCTCATCGAAATCCAAAACGTATCTTTTAAGGCCAAGTTGTTTAAAGGTTTAAACATTTAACTTATATTCAGGATGATATAAACAGATAGATAAATCACATTATCACAATAGATAATTCATATCAACATTTATCTCACAAAGCAGCATATCACATATCATAGATATCATATCCAAATCATCCAGTATCAATCAATCACCCAATATCAATCAATCATCCATAAGCAGAATTGATTAACTCCAAATCAATTTAATTAACCTTTAATTAAATTAATTACTATCCTTTAATTACTTGGATTATCTTAATCTTGCTTATTATCATTAATTAATTACAAATTAATTAATTAAACATCTCTTAATGATCTTCTTTAATTAATCTTCCTTGATTAATTATACTTTAATTACATTCAAGTAATTATCCTTAACCATATTCAGTAATTAACATTTAATTACTATCATTAATTACAATAATTAATTAACCTTCATTAATCAATTAACTATAATTAATTTTATTAATCTTCAATTAATTACAATTAATTAATCATACTTAAATTAATTACTTTTATTAATCAACCTTGATTAATTCATTAATTAAATAATCCTTATTTATTAATTAACCTTTTAATTAATTAAATAATTAATTTTAATCAACCACTTCATCCATTAATTAGTCTTAAAACAGTAATTAACAATTTGTAATTACTTATCTTAATTAATTACTTCTTAATTAATTATATTAACCTTGATTAATTAATCTAATTAATTAATCTTTAATTACTTCATTAAGTAATTATTAATCAATTTAAATTAACAATAATCCTTAATTAATTACTTTATTAATTAATTACTCTTAGTAATTAATCTTAAATTAAACACATTTAATTAATCACATTTATTAATTAACTAAACTAAAATTAAGTAATTAATTCTTAATTACTTTCATAAGTAATTATCTTCTAATTACTTCCATTAAAAAAATCTTGATTGCTTTCTTAATTAATTACTTAACCAATAATTAATTCCATCATTAAATAATTCTTAATACTTTAATTAATTAATTATTCCATAATTAATTAACTTCAAACAATTAACTTAATTAATTCCTTAATTAATTACAACAAGTGATTACCCATTAATCACTTCAACTAATTATTTCCATGGGTAATTTACTCCTCCTAATTACTTTAAGTAATTATTCATTAATCACTTCATTTAAGAAATTTACTCACTTAATTATAAATTGATTATCTTAAATTAATTAGGCTAATTAATTAATCTAAAATTAATTAAATTAATTAATTAACTAATTAATCATCTCTTAATCTTTAATTAATTCATTAACTATCCACTAATTACTTTATTAAGTAATTATTCTTAATTACAAACATTAATTAAGCTTAAATTTATTTATTAATTAATTGTTCTTAATTAATCTCTACTTAACTAATTAAGACTAAACTTTACATTTATTAAACATTTACTCAAATCATTTACTTTATTAAAAGTAAATTAAAAATCAATTTTGAAATAAAATTTACTTTAACAAAAACAATTCAAACATTTAATTTTAATATACTTAAATCTTTGAAAGCCATTTTCAAACATGTTTAATCAAATTGAAAATTTATTTATTTAAAAACTTGTTTAATACTTAAAAACTTGTCCCTGTTTTAAATTTTAAAACTAAAAATATGTTTACTTTAAAATTTCAAACCTGGTTACTGGAATAAAACAACCCGAGTCTAAACAAATGAAAAACCCGAGTAATCCCACTAAAACCCCCGAGTCTACCCCGAGTCCTCCTGCAACCTCAACTGCTTCGAGTAAAACTCGATCGTTCCCGAAGAAAACTCGATCAAACCCCTTCGTTCCCAAACCATCGAAACACTCAGACATCCAAACGTGCATGTGCACGTGCACCATCGTCTCCGACCACCGTAGATCACCGCGACGATCCTCGATAATCAACTTCAGCCTCGCGAACCCATACGCGACTCCAGATCATCCATAACCTACACGAATCGAAAACGAACCATCTCGATCAAAACTGGAACCCATATCTCGATCAGAAAACAACCCAACGTTGACGAACTCTGCCTCGGGAAGCCTCGCCCACTTCGCCGCAACTTCGCCACGACTCCAGCAATCCTCTCCACCTATCGCGATCGTGTCTGATGATCCATTATTTTCGAACAAAGCTCGACATCCCTCACAACAAAATCCTGTCACTAAACCCTATCTCATCAAATTCCCATCGCCTCGAACGTTGATAAAATGTCTGGCCATTTTTCCTAGTATCTACAAACCACCAACCACCTCCGGTTACAAGCTCGACGACCATCATCGCCTTGATCATCGGAAATTGATAAAAGTACCCATAACGTTCATCTCGAAAATCCTCATTGATTAACAATCTAAAAATCATGATAAGTATTTTAAAATTCGTGATTTGCAAACACGAATTCACTTATGTAATTTAAATCAAGAATTAAGACTGTTGATTTTTAACATAAAATTGGGTTTCACTGTAATTTCCCTTTTTAAAATTTATTTGTTGAATTAAAGTCTTAAAACTATTTTTAAAATCATCTTCATATCCTAACAAACAACTTCCATCTATATACCAAAATCTAATATTGAGTAGATTGAGATATTCGAATTTTTGAAGGCAAAAAGATCATAGACTGGAACACAGAGAACCTGATATATGTATAAACAGACATCCCACATACACATGCATACAAATTCAGATAAATTCGAGCTAAAGAATTAAATATAAACCAATACCATCACATGCATTTTTGGTTTAAAACCAGATTAAACTGTTTTTTAAAATTTGTTTACTCACCTTAAAATTAACAGAGAACAAAGCAGAGCAGTGTTTTCCAGGCTTTTAAATTTTGATTTGTGAAAAGCTTTTGATCCTCCTTTGCATGTTTGTAAATAGTTGAATCTTTAACTTGATTGTTGAATTAGAACCATTTGCATGTTGAAATTACAGTTGAACTTCATTTGGAAAGCAGGTTGAAGTTGTTGTTGTGAAGAACTTTGCATGCTTGAAAACTTGTTACAGGCTTTTAATTTGCTTGAGAGTTTTACAGGGTTTGATTTTAGTTTGAGGATTTGTTTCCAGTTTAGAATTTCTTTTGAATTTAGAAAGATGGAGAGAAAAGAAGATGGAGGAAGAAGATTTCGAACTGAGAAAATGGATACAGGTTTCTCTATAAACATTTATTTATAAACTAAATTTTTAAACAAAAGATTTGCCACTTGTATTTTTTTTTAAGCTTACATGTGTCCTTTATCACTTAATTACCCTACACTTGTTACTACCAAGTGTTAATGTATTTACACATGTCCTTTTTAATATATTAAATAAATTTTTTTATTTAATTTAAATGTTAATATAAAGCCTTTATACTTAATTTACTAATTAATAAACACTTATCTTAGTATATGTATATATAAACTATTTTTAGAGAAAATATTATAAAACCAAATACCCTTTGAAAAATATTTATATTTTAAAACCTTATTTACAAAAGTATTTATATATTTGTGCAATATGAATTTCTATTATTTATGTAATTGTGAAATTTAGTAATTTATGTATATATTACTTATGTTTACAACTATTCTAGTTTAAGAGATGTTAAAAAGAAAGGTTTAATTAAATCTATATATATTTATAACCACTTAAATTTAAACATTTCAAAGAATACAAAATAAAACTTTATTTAAACTATCATAATTAAAATAAACAATTATCTTATATTTTGAAAATAATGGAATTAATCTAAACTAAACTTTGAAAAATATTAATTTTAAAACAAAGCTTTAAATCATACTTCATACATATATAAATTATCAATAGATTAAATTAAATTCAAAACAATCCAAATTATAACATATACATACATATATATTACAATTTGAAAATACAATCTTTAATTTAAAACAAAAGATATTTCCATTCACAATATATATCAAATATATATATTATAAATAGAATAAAATTTTATTATCTTTAACAAACAAGTCTTATCAATATTGCCAGATTAAATATTTATTAACCTTTAAAAGATTAAATTACCAAATTAAATTAAAATTATAAAGAAAATTTATCAATCCAATTAAATTATCAATACTGATTATTAAATTTATATTGCTCAAAACCCCGGGATATCACATTCCTCCCCCCTTAAAATAATTTCGTCCCCGAAATTAAAAACAAAGTTAATTTAATAATCCAGCAAAGATTTCAATCTCTAACAGCAAAGCATACCTATCATCCAATTACTAACAACCAAAGCAACCAATCAAACAATTAAACCTAACTAATTATCCTGATACAAATCAGAATAAATCTTACTAACACTATCTAGAGTTTCCCCGGATATAAATCAACGGGAGACCCGCTCTACAGAATCTAAACAAACTACACCCCATAATCCAGAGCTTCCCTTATCTCTAGATCCACTAATCTGAACAGAATATCAGATCACACCCAAGTCCAGCTCAAACTTCCAAATCCATCTGAACTGCAGATCCTATAACCAGCGATGAATCATACACGTACTCCCTCAGAGATACGTGAAATACAATGAATTCCAGCTATCCAAACTGGCCATTCAATCCTGTAGATCAAAGAACTACTTATCTCGAGAACACAGGAAAATCCAAAATACTTCAGTGCTAAATTCCAGACTTACTAAATCTTATAGCTCTTTAATTGGAGAAAAACTTAAACAATTTCCAATCTCCAACTCCGAATTCCAAACTCCTTGTCTCATATCTGCATAACTCACCAGACGATCCTAAGCTATCTCATCTCTTCCTGATCAGCTTAACCTTCGCTGATGCTTCTTGAAACAATTCTGGACCAAGAACAAAATGATCTCTAGATCCTATCAACAAGATGATCCTTCCAAAATTTGCTGAAATCCAAACTTGAAAAATAGATATGACCAATCCATTTTAAAAATTTCTGAGCTGCTACACCAACTCTTCTTTCTAGGAACCATCCTACTACCAGAATAACCACCGGTATTGCTTCTGGAATCAAGTGGATACTTAACTCAAACTCCAAATGCAGACAAACTTCTACTTCCTCGAAGATATCCAGAAAAATTGCTGACTACCTCAGTAGCTCCTACTTCCACATGAGAAACCTTAATCAAACAAAAGATTACCCAAGATGAATTCCCAAACTAATCGCAAGTCACTTTTGCGATCCTACCTAGTTCAGATTCCAAAGAAACTGTTCTCTCTTTACTAATTAAAAACAGCCTTAAACTTTTCCAAACAAGGTTAACCCTTCAAGAAAGCCTTCACCATCTTCCCGGACTGCTGATAGAAGAACCACAAAGATTCTTGAACCATCGGAGAAACGAGCCACACTACTGCTTCCAAACTCTATCTCAGGGACACTGCTAAGCCAGAAAATCTTCTTGTCGGCACACAAACACTACCGAGCTGAAACTGCTATCACAGCTAATCAAAGACTTCTAATCCAAAGGCTCCTCGAGAAACTCGGACCCCAAACCAAACGCCAACAACTTACTCTTCTTAATCTTACTCCAAAAAGAACATCTCCTTCGGGAACATCCATAGATACCGTGTCTCATCATACAGCTGCCAAGATACCATCACTTGCTTCTGCACAACCGACAGATCCAAATTCTCGAAATTCTGCTCACCCGAGCTCAACCAAGCTTACACTTCAATAATGGACTCCGAATCTTGAAAAAGATTTCCTTCAGAGATCCAAGAAATTCTTACACCATACTGCCAAACTTACTCGAGACGGTATTGGGTTTACAGTCTCGATAGATACACTTCCAACCTCAACATATAAACTCCAACCATTGTTAGTCGTGTTACACACACCACCACCCTATCTACCTTTATAACTTGTATTGGAAAACCCGAACAGATAATCCAACGAATAGGTAGAAATAAATAAATATGTATAGTTATATAAAAATTACAAATACGTTCTCTCAAGATAGACACCACTCCAGAGCTTAGGTATTCGCTCAACCTATTGCTCTGATTCCACTGTAACGACCCGACTTTTTCTCCACAGAAAGTCGTATCGTCAATAAAGAAAGAAAGGGATAGAAGAAGAAAAGATAAGAAAGAAGAAAGAACAACAACATCAGATACTCACAGCGGAACGAATGAAATATAATATATCACATAAAATATTACATAGTATCATATACATCAAAGTTACACAACTTATACATCTCATATTAGACAGTTATAAACACCTGTCTATCATACATCTCAAACATCACAGAGATACAGACTCAATACAAACACAACGGAATTACTATATATCTACTCGCTGAAGCCACCTGCTCCAAATCTCCTCCAGAATTCGTCAAAGCTAACCTGAATCCCTCGACTATTCAATACAATATTGAGTACCCAAGAGTTTAATAAAACAGAAAATAAACACTTGGGTCAGACATGGGTCTGGTGTGAGTAAACGGTTTAAAATTGCTTAACTTTGAAAAACCTTTGAAAAGAAAAGGTATCTCGTAAGACTTCCCGCACATAAACACGGAAAAGTTTTTACCTTACGATAACCAAAACATTTGATAGGAAATCCGATTATATTATAATAGGTCTAAGGTTTTCAAATAAATATGAAATAGCTGAAATTGTTACATTATTAAATTCCAGCATACTAGCCAACAAAGTGGGTTATACAATCAAGACCGATGGCACTTATTGGAAATTGGATTCCATACAATGGCAGGGCTACTGGGGTACCGCCCGTCACAGTACGTGGCCTAGATCAACGTACCGAGGAGTATGCCCGCTCCCCTGCAACACAAGGCCGGAACCATCCCTTACTGGATAATTCCCGCATAAGAAACCCCACGGTTGTAGCTAGCAACCGCCCACACAGCCGAAATAAAAAGAAGGGACCTCTAGACAGGGGAATCTTATACTACTTGGGTGCTACCCACTAACCTTGCTGCACCTCCCCTGTTTTAGCCATTCCCGGTTGATGAGGCTTGAGGCTACGATTACCTTTATAGAACACATCTATCTTAGAATGCTCATCGCCCTCCTGACGATGTTCTGAAAGCATTCAATCCATACAAGTTCGTTCCGGGTTCGAACGAAACCGAAGGCATTATCTCGTTACACTCATTTTGGAATCACCCTCAGAGTTAACGACAATAACCCTTGCACTCTGAATCTTCATCTTCACTTGAGATTCACGACCTATCGTTAATTTGGATCGATGTGGTATTCGGATATCCAAATCTGGAAACCCGATCCCGGTCTCATCGAAATCCAAAACGTATCTTTTAAGGCCAAGTTGTTTAAAGGTTTAAACATTTAACTTATATTCAGGATGATATAAACAGATAGATAAATCACATTATCACAATAGATAATTCATATCAACATTTATCTCACAAAGCAGCATATCACATATCATAGATATCATATCCAAATCATCCAGTATCAATCAATCACCCAATATCAATCAATCATCCATAAGCAGAATTGATTAACTCCAAATCAATTTAATTAACCTTTAATTAAATTAATTACTATCCTTTAATTACTTGGATTATCTTAATCTTGCTTATTATCATTAATTAATTACAAATTAATTAATTAAACATCTCTTAATGATCTTCTTTAATTAATCTTCCTTGATTAATTATACTTTAATTACATTCAAGTAATTATCCTTAACCATATTCAGTAATTAACATTTAATTACTATCATTAATTACAATAATTAATTAACCTTCATTAATCAATTAACTATAATTAATTTTATTAATCTTCAATTAATTACAATTAATTAATCATACTTAAATTAATTACTTTTATTAATCAACCTTGATTAATTCATTAATTAAATAATCCTTATTTATTAATTAACCTTTTAATTAATTAAATAATTAATTTTAATCAACCACTTCATCCATTAATTAGTCTTAAAACAGTAATTAACAATTTGTAATTACTTATCTTAATTAATTACTTCTTAATTAATTATATTAACCTTGATTAATTAATCTAATTAATTAATCTTTAATTACTTCATTAAGTAATTATTAATCAATTTAAATTAACAATAATCCTTAATTAATTACTTTATTAATTAATTACTCTTAGTAATTAATCTTAAATTAAACACATTTAATTAATCACACTTATTAATTAACTAAACTAAAATTAAGTAATTAATTCTTAATTACTTTCATAAGTAATTATCTTCTAATTACTTCCATTAAAAAAATCTTGATTGCTTTCTTAATTAATTACTTAACCAATAATTAATTCCATCATTAAATAATTCTTAATACTTTAATTAATTAATTATTCCATAATTAATTAACTTCAAACAATTAACTTAATTAATTCCTTAATTAATTACAACAAGTGATTACCCATTAATCACTTCAACTAATTATTTCCATGGGTAATTTACTCCTCCTAATTACTTTAAGTAATTATTCATTAATCACTTCATTTAAGAAATTTACTCACTTAATTATAAATTGATTATCTTAAATTAATTAGGCTAATTAATTAATCTAAAATTAATTAAATTAATTAATTAACTAATTAATCATCTCTTAATCTTTAATTAATTCATTAACTATCCACTAATTACTTTATTAAGTAATTATTCTTAATTACAAACATTAATTAAGCTTAAATTTATTTATTAATTAATTGTTCTTAATTAATCTCTACTTAACTAATTAAGAATAAACTTTACATTTATTAAACATTTACTCAAATCATTTACTTTATTAAAAGTAAATTAAAAATCAATTTTGAAATAAAATTTACTTTAACAAAAACAATTCAAACATTTAATTTTAATATACTTAAATCTTTGAAAGCCATTTTCAAACATGTTTAATCAAATTGAAAATTTATTTATTTAAAAACTTGTTTAATACTTAAAAACTTGTCCCTGTTTTAAATTTTAAAACTAAAAATATGTTTACTTTAAAATTTCAAACCTGGTTACTGGAATAAAACAACCCGAGTCTAAACAAATGAAAAACCCGAGTAATCCCACTAAAACCCCCGAGTCTACCCCGAGTCCTCCTGCAACCTCAACTGCTTCGAGTAAAACTCGATCGTTCCCGAAGAAAACTCGATCAAACCCCTTCGTTCCCAAACCATCGAAACACTCAGACATCCAAACGTGCATGTGCACGTGCACCATCGTCTCCGACCACCGTAGATCACCGCGACGATCCTCGATAATCAACTTCAGCCTCGCGAACCCATACGCGACTCCAGATCATCCATAACCTACACGAATCGAAAACGAACCATCTCGATCAAAACTGGAACCCATATCTCGATCAGAAAACAACCCAACGTTGACAAACTCTGCCTCGGGAAGCCTCGCCCACTTCGCTGCAACTTCGCCACGACTCCAGCAATCCTCTCCACCTATCGCGATCGTGTCTGATGATCCATTATTTTCGAACAAAGCTCGACATCCCTCACAACAAAATCCTATCACTAAACCCTATCTCATCAAATTCCCATCGCCTCGAACGTTGATAAAATGTCTGGCCATTTTTCCTAGTATCTACAAACCACCAACCACCTCCGGTTACAAGCTCGACGACCATCATCGCCTTGATCATCGGAAATTGATAAAAGTACCCATAACGTTCATCTCGAAAATCCTCATTGATTAACAATCTAAAAATCATGATAAGTATTTTAAAATTCGTGATTTGCAAACACGAATTCACTTATGTAATTTAAATCAAGAATTAAGACTGTTGATTTTTAACATAAAATTGGGTTTCACTGTAATTTCCCTTTTTAAAATTTATTTGTTGAATTAAAAGTCTTAAAACTATTTTTAAAATCATCTTCATATCCTAACAAACAACTTCCATCTATATACCAAAATCTAATATTGAGTAGATTGAGATATTCGAATTTTTGAAGGCAAAAAGATCATAGACTGGAACACAGAGAACCTGATATATGTACAAACAGACATCCCACATACACATGCATACAAATTCAGATAAATTCGAGCTAAAGAATTAAATATAAACCAATACCATCACATGCATTTTTGGTTTAAAACCAGATTAAACTGTTTTTTAAAATTTGTTTACTCACCTTAAAATTAACAGAGAACAAAGCAGAGCAGTGTTTTCCAGGCTTTTAAATTTTGATTTGTGAAAAGCTTTTGATCCTCCTTTGCATATTTGTAAATAGTTGAATCTTTAACTTGATTGTTGAATTAGAACCATTTGCATGTTGAAATTACAGTTGAACTTCATTTGGAAAGCAGGTTGAAGTTGTTGTTGTGAAGAACTTTGCATGCTTGAAAACTTGTTACAGGCTTTTAATTTGCTTGAGAGTTTTACAGGGTTTGATTTTAGTTTGAGGATTTGTTTCCAGTTTAGAATTTCTTTTGAATTTAGAAAGATGGAGAGAAAAGAAGATGGAGGAAGAAGATTTCGAACTGAGAAAATGGATACAGGTTTCTCTATAAACATTTATTTATAAACTAAATTTTTAAACCAAAGATTTGCCACTTGTATTTTTTTTTAAGCTTACATGTGTCCTTTATCACTTAATTACCCTACACTTGTTACTACCAAGTGTTAATGTATTTACACATGTCCTTTTTAATATATTAAATAATTTTTTTTATTTAATTTAAATGTTAATATAAAGCCTTTATACTTAATTTACTAATTAATAAACACTTATCTTAGTATATGTATATATAAACTATTTTTAGAGAAAATATTATAAAACCAAATACCCTTTGAAAAATATTTATATTTTAAAACCTTATTTACAAAAGTATTTATATATTTGTGCAATATGAATTTCTATTATTTATGTAATTGTGAAATTTAGTAATTTATGTATATATTACTTATGTTTACAACTATTCTAGTTTAAGAGATGTTAAAAAGAAAGGTTTAATTAAATCTATATATATTTATAACCACTTAAATTTAAACATTTCAAAGAATACAAAATAAAACTTTATTTAAACTATCATAATTAAAATAAACAATTATCTTATATTTTGAAAATAATGGAATTAATCTAAACTAAACTTTGAAAAATATTAATTTTAAAACAAAGCTTTAAATCATACTTCATACATATATAAATTATCAATAGATTAAATTAAATTCAAAACAATCCAAATTATAACATATACATACATATATATTACAATTTGAAAATACAATCTTTAATTTAAAACAAAAGATATTTCCATTCACAATATATATCAAATATATATATTATAAATAGAATAAAATTTTATTAGCTTTAACAAACAAGTCTTATCAATATTGCCAGATTAAATATTTATTAACCTTTAAAAGATTAAATTACCAAATTAAATTAAAATTATAAAGAAAATTTATCAATCCAATTAAATTATCAATACTGATTATTAAATTTATATTGCTCAAAAACCCGGGATATCACATAAATCTAACTATTTAAAATTTTAAATCGAAACAAAACATTCGATTAAGTTAGAAGTTCTCACCTTGAATTTCCGATAACGGTGGTAGCATTTTATTTCGAATAAAATTAAACGGACGTTTAATTTTACCCGAAATTTTCGCTAGCTCCAAACGACTCCAATCCAGCTCCATTGCGTAGTGCTCGACAAAACGAAGCCGACGCAATTCGTTTCATAAAATTCCGACCTTGTACGACAAAGTTATACATTTTTAAAGTTCGTACACATTTATAATATAATTTTATTTACAAATTCTATTTATTTATATACCCAGATTCAATCCAGGCCATCCATTTTCAACCCATCAGATCTGGCCGCACATCTTGCTTTTTTCCTCTCCAGGTTTTCACGTGAAAACCTAACCCATAGCCGCCTATTTTCTTTGTATTATCGCCACCTCCTCGAGCAAAATGAAGGCGATCGGCGAGTGCCATACGAACGAGCATCACGTGAGCAACCCTCGGCCAGAGCCGATTGGAGCTCGGCCTCCCCTTTGGCGCATATTTCGATGACGAACGGCCAACGTTCCAGCTCTGGTTGTCATTGATCCGTTGCTTCATTTCCAATCCCCACCATTGAGATTAAAGATCTCTTCGTCCTCTTCAAGTTTGCAGTTGATGACTTTTGCTAATTGTTCACGGATTGGAAGTAATTGAGGGAAGAATGAAACTAATTTCTGGCCATTGGTTTATATGGAGGCGGCGACTGTAGTTTTGACCTAGGGTTTTGTTTTATTTTTGCAAATGAAATGATAGAGGTGCTTATACAGAAAATTGACGAAAACACTATTCACCGAAAAATTTCCGAACTCCAAATCGAGCGTGCCGGCTGACGTTTACCCCGCGTTCCAAACACAATGGAACGTGTTTCGGAAGCTAATTCGGTCATCTGTGCGAGTTACGGAATTAAACGATCAATTTTAAATTAAACCGATTTAAAACGATTTCTAGGTGGTTTGGCTTGCCCTGGACAAACGGTACATCCGATTGACACAAAATTTGAAACCATATAATAATATCACATTACGGATCCGATGAAACTTGTTTCGTCGAAATCCGAGACTATTTGAAAAATGACTATTTTCACTAGTCGATTAAATATTAAAATATTCAATTTTCACAGATTAACTCTAAATTCGATTTTAAAAGTTCTATAACATTACTATAACCCCAATATGATTTAATATAACTTTATATATCATATTTAATCACATTAAATCCAGATTTCAATTATTTCTGGAATTTCAATATTAAATTATCGATTTAATTATCTAATTAAATCCAGTTATTCGAAAAATAAATTATTCGACTTATTAATTTCACTTATTAATATTTAAAATTAATTAAATATTAGAATTTCAAATGTCATAAATTCTGGGTCGTTACAGTCAAGCTATCTCAGTTGCACGTTGTTTGTATTACTTAAATAGCACCCACAACTGTTGTGAAGTGATTTTTTAAACTAAGGTTTGATTGGATAAAAGAATCGAATCCGCCAAAAGTTTGGAAGATAACTCTTATCCAAGCATATATAATATATTGGAAAGAAAATACAAACAAAAAAAATTTGATGTAGTGATAAATAGATCAAAAGAGAATAAAGAAAATGCTATTTAACCATATATATATATGATTGTCATTTATATTTTAAGTCCCCATATTTTTTCTAAATAAACAAAGGAATTTTTTTGGTTTAGTTTAGTTTATTTTTGTGCTGAAAGTTTTCATTGTTTTTTTGAGTTTGCTAATAGTTTTCAGTTCTTACCTTAGTTCTCATGTTTCTTTAAGTTGTTGGATTCATAAAAGAAAAGAAAAAGAAAACACCCGCATTTCAGTTTACATTTCATTACATTCTCTGTAATCTCCCTTCTCGGTTACATTGTTACAATTCTATCTCTGTGCATTTCTGCAACACTACACATTCTGTTATCTGTTAAAAAAAGAAAAGAAAACAACCCGCACATCAAATTCAACCACCACAAGCTCTTTGTTCATATTTTCACTTGTTCTTTGTTCATATTTTCACCAACCTTTGCATTGATGAAAAACCAGTTTTACACGGTTCTTTGTATACACTTTCATTGCATTTCATTTCCATTTTTTGGACAACAAACTGCTCCAGCTTCATTCATTGCATTCCTCCTCCAATTTCCAACTGCGCTAAGAAATTTTATTTTATTTTGTTTTCATTACATTTTACATTTCATTATTATTATTATTTCTCTGATACATTGCATCGCATTGCTTATCAGCCTCCTTCCTACCACACTGTTTTCATTTTGTTCACTGTTTACATTTGTTTTGCTGTGTTCACCATCCATGTTTACATTTTTTTATAGCAAATTCAAAATCTCTCCTCTACCAAACTTTCTTCATCAAACTACCTTCACCCACCTGAATTCCAAAATCCAGCATCTCCACCATACCCTGAATGCCTACAGTACATCAATCACCCCAAACTTCCTCCCTCTGCACACAACCAGAAACCACTCCACTATTGCACCCATGACCTGAATCACAAACTCCAATACTTATCATATGATTGTTATAAGTCGTTTGTTAATTCATGGGACATTATTGTTCTGAAACGTTTAACGTATTAATGCTTTATAAGCGAGCGCACACACGTGCGCGTGCACACACACACACAGATATATATATATATATATAATCAACATTATTAAATATTTGGCATGTTTTGACAATGGAAGCGCTGAGTTTTCCATATCCAACGTTCCACTGAACTATCATCATGCACAACCAAATTAGATAGCCCAAAACTACTATAATTTAAAGGATTTATAGAAGTAAAAGTTGAAAACTGCAAAGAATAAAAAATATCTCTGCAATTAAGTAACTGTAAGCACCTTTAATTTTAACCCCGATTTGCATACGATTGTTGATTGTAGGAAACTTCTTTAATTCCTAATAATCATAAAAAAGCTTCTCATATTTTCCTTTTCATTGCGTGAAGATATACACTATCACTACTTAAAATTACCACACAGAATAAAAGTTCCAGCAACAAGAATCCATCCAAGATAAACAAATCAAGAATTAAATCAAACATAACTTACTGCCGAATGAAACCCAATCAATAGAAAAATATTCCTAGTTTCCTCATAGGTTCACACAACAGTAAAATAGCTATAAAAAAAGTAGTGAAACAATCAAAACAAAACTCAATCAGCAATGATCTACCGCATAATAATAAATAGATATAAAAAATAATGATAATAAATATAAAGTAAGATACCATACCTATATCAGCGGCAACGACAAATAGATGGCAGAGAAGAGCGTAGTTAGGGTTCGCGGGTTTCGTTGATGGCAACGACAACGAGCGGCCGGTCTAGCTTCGTGGATGGCTACGGCGGCGAGCGGGTTTAGCTTCGTGGAATATTGCAAGAGTGGCGAGGTAATCAAGATGGGGTTAGGGTTTAGGTGTATGAAATTTTGACGGTTACTTTTACTGTACTGAGTGAATAAATTGAGCGGCCAAGAAAAATGAAGGGAGGGAAGGTGAAAATTTTGATGAGGTGGAAAGGGGTTGTATCTATTCGAAAGACAACTGACACGGACGGTTATTATAATTGATTATTTACAACTGGCACAAAAAAAGCAGTTGTTATAGATATATATTGCAACTGCTGTACAAGTAAAGTTGTTAAAAATACCTTTGTTACAACTGTTAGAAATAAACAGTTGTTAAAAATAACCTATAACAACTGTCGATTTGTGTTAGTTGTAAACTAACAGTTGTAATATGACTGTTTTATTGTAGTGTAAATAAATTAATATTAAATTAATCAAATCACTTTCAATCCAAAATTTTAATTATTTACAACTCCTATCATTTTGGCTTACTTAGTAATTTATAACTCTTTGTAACAAATTTCCGTAAAATTTTTATGTTGCATATTTCACCAATTTCAAAGTTTTAAATTTCAATTTCAATATATTTAGATATTATAAATTAAATTTCCAATAATTCAATTTAATTTGCTTTCCATTTATTATTCAATCAATTTCATCTTATGGTATAATTATCATGGTTTATATCTTAGTGCATTAAAAATTTCCAATTCATCTAATTTCAATTAACGTAGTTTTTATTTTAATCTCATTAAATTGCAAAATTTGATTTCCAATTTCAATTCAACTAACTAAATAAACATGTAACTTATAATAATTGTCACTATTTACTTTTAATTACATTTATAAATTTATTACTTACAGCAAATGTTACCATTTCCTTCATCACACTAGTTTTATTCCATTTCCATTTATTACACACTATTTTATCAATAAGTCAACATTTTAAATTATAAATTACCTTTTATATCCCATTATAAATTAATGCACCCATTAATATTATTATAATTCTTTACACAATACTGGTTTTATTCAATTACCATTTATTATACCATTTCATTACCCAATTAAACATTTACATTGGTTTTCTCATGTTAAGCTTATAACCAAGTTATAACATTTACATAAATTCAATTGGTTGGAATCTCATTCAGGTTATTAATAATTAACTTACATTTGTTTTCATATATTCCATTTATAACCAAGTATAACATTTGCATTATTTCACTTATTGGGGTTTCATTCAAATTGTTAATAGTCAACTTATATTAACATTAATACCTTTAATTCTAATTATTATTTCATTCTTAAACCACCAATCTTATTTCTTTCGATTATATTACCAAAACCTCATTATATTAACAAATTTAAATCGTCGAAAATTACAGGTCGTCACATTAGAATTGTAATTTTTGTTGTTAAGTTTATTCCATTAGTTTGATGTAATAGACTGACTTTGTATTTTTGTATACAAGTCTATTTATTGCAATTTTGGATATGAGTATTGAATCCTTGTTATGGATATTAGAATCCTTTGTTATGGATATTGGAAATTTAGCATCATTGCTAATATGGAAAAAGGACTTGTATTATTGCTGTTGAAAAGGAATTGACATTTAACATTAGTTAGGGCGTAATCTCCACATGCATAGAAAATAATAAGTGCGTATTTATTTATATATTAATTATCGTAAATAGACACAATTATAACGTTTAGTTGCGTAGTGAATTAGGTAATAATTTTGATTAATCCTCTTTAGAAAAGTAATCGATTGTTAAGGCAAAATAAGAAGGAATTCTTATATAGCCTGAATAATGAACACGGTGAGGTGTGATAATATATATTTTGAGTGTTGTAAATATGACTAAGTCATAGGGATATCACCTATGATGAGTAACTACGATGATGCGAGGTTAGCCCCAATTTTATAGGATAAATTTGTCCAATTAATCTAGCTACCAGTACCTACAAATTGCCGGACTAATATGGGACGTCACCATAGGGTAATGGTTATAAGGCAAAGGACCTCTTTTGGGGTCTTAGAAGTATTAAGTGGTTGTTTGAGGGCCTGCTTCTATTCCTCAAATAAAGTATTAAATGGTCAAGGGTTAGTTATTAATGCACGGTAGGTGGTATCTTAGAAAGGGTCCTCTTTGGGATAAGGTATTAAGTGGCTGTTTGAGGGTCCGCCTTCCAATAATAAAGTATTAATTGGCACTAAGAGATTATGTGCAATGTCAGATAGATAGGCACCTGTGAGGAGTCTGCCTTAGGAATATGTAATAAATGATGGGGACCTACTTCAATTGAGGTATTAAATAATCAAATTCTACTTATTTCCATAAAGGGTATTAAGTGACTTGGGTACCATCTCTCGCATTGTTAGACATTTATGACGTTGGTTATGGGTTATGGGATTAGGAAACCTACTTTAGGATTAAATTGTTGTTTGAGGGCCTGCATCCTTTCCTTATATGAAGTATTAAATGGTTTCAAAATACATAAGACATATTCTTATTTTGAAATATACTGCCGAAGGACTAAAATAGTAAGGCTCTAAGTTTTTTTACCGGACACTTGTTGTTATGTCTCCCTCCTCATTACAATATAGATTAGAGGAGTTGATGATGCTTGAAGATGGCAAGAGTGAAGCTTATGGAAGTCATTATCTATCTTTTCATGTTGTTTTCTATTCCACCCATAAAATGTACTTTTGAACAAATTGATGTAATGATTGTTGTTAACATCATGAATTGTTTTGTGGCATTTGAAATGGTTTAAAATAAATGGGTACTAGTATTGCTATTATATTTTGTTCCTTACGCTATGAGTTCTTAAAGAATAGATATATAGCTTTGCATTGTTTTTCTTTTTACTAACCAATAGACAGTCTTTTGAATGGGTCTATGTTTCGATGGGCCTTTTCTGGGTTGGAATTTAGATCCGCTTCAGGGTAAGTAGGTACACTCAATATTCAATTTGGCATCCCGATATGGTTAGTAGAGCTGAGTCTTTAGTATATGATTTGACTTTAGTGGATTGAGACTTTGGAGTCACTCTTGGGCATGTGATTAGGCATGGAATAGATTTAGTAAAACCTTAGCATCTGATGTTACCATAGTATAATGTTATGTTTATTTGACTTGTTAGGTGCAGGTGACACAAGTTAAGGTATGTAGCGAAAGTATTGTTTTATTAGCTTATTAGTATTATACACTTATATGATGCATTTTATTCACCAAACATATGTTTGACCCCCTCTATCATCTTTTTCTTTTTAAATATACTCTAATAGGTTAATAGAGAGGACTGGCGGTGACATAGAGACATGATGGTATGATGGATATACATATTTATTTATAAGCTATCTACTATTTTGTTTCATTTATTCCTAGACATTATACTGTTTCCGTTAATTATAGAGATATGTTGTAGTTGGAGTTTATTAGATATTATATTGTTCTATTTGTCTGCAATTGTGTTATTGATTACTATTATATTTAATTCCTTCCGCTGTGAGTTTCAAAAGATGTAGAATATTGTAGATATGTTTGTGATCCATTTTATAAATTTTACTTCTAAATGGTTCACTGTCTGCAAGATTTGCAACGCCAGCATCTTTTTATGTGTGAATCGAGGCGTTGTAGATGGCGATTATTACAAAATTGTTAGTCATCTTAGATATTGGTTCATGTGGCTAGCTAATAGAGACTTTAGGGCCTCGATTCTAGCTATAACTCTTGTACTGCTATAGAGCTCATATCTTCATGCCTTAGTTTTAATTCATACACTCTCTTGTTTTGACTGAGATGACTTAAATTGAGATGTAATGGATAAAATTATATGTTTGTGCCACTTAGAGTTTTCAGTATTGAGCTATATGGGCTAAAATTGAGTTCTTGGGACTATAAGTATATTTGAACTGCTTGAATTTTTGGTGTTAACTTTAAAGTTCATGATTAAATGATCGATAGACCAAAGACTTTGGTTATAGACAAAATATTACAAATCCTCGGAACTTATGGACTTGATTGTCTCGGTCGTCACCTAATAAATGTCAAAAGGATATTTTAACTTAGTGAATATTGTGGTATAACACATGCCCTCAAAGTATACTTCATAGGAATTATTTGCAAGATTGATGCGAAGTAAACTTCGATACTTGAACTATATCAATTGTTTATGTTGAGCTAATAACATCATTTACTTTGTATCTATTGCTAATATTATCTTAACATAAAAGTGCATAATATTTGTGTATTTGCATAATGCATTCTAGCATAGTGGAATTTCAAATGAAGTGCCCTTTTGAGCTGGCCTCAACCGAGGAGATCTTTTAGCGTAGGGAACATATAAATTGCCTTATAAAGATGGATTTAGTTATAGAGGCGTAATACGCTTCACTTTAGCTTTGCTATAGAAGTGGAAAATAATCCAAGCTGCCTCGGTCTAGAGGCATTATTCCTTGGGATACTTACTAGTACATGTAGGACTTTACATGATTATACCATGACATTTTAAGCTTCGACAATTGATAAGCATCGGTTATTCCTACTTAAGAGTTATAATTAATTTTATGATCCATTTGAGGGCGTTAGTCAACATTGTTAACCCATTTAAAGATTTAATTTTATTTATACAATCTATTACAATAAAGAATATCCATTATCGATTAAGAAAATATTTTTATTTGGTATATACTAAGCTTCGATCCTATGGTTTTACATTGGCCTTTCAGTAGATCGTACGGTTTTTACATGGATACATTCGAGTCAAAAGCATTCATCTAAATATCTTCGGAAAAAGTTTACGAGCTTTGATCATACTTAAATTTATTTTTGATTGTCAAATCTAACATCGAACAGTGTCGTGGGCCAAAAGTCGTTGTCTAAGAGGTCGCAACTTCATTATGGCTATACTGATCGAAGTGCAACTTTATTTTAAGCTTCGTCGTTACTAAGTGCCGAAAACCATAAAATAATTTAATTTTCTTTGAAATAATTGATATTAAAAATAATTGTCACATACCGAAATTTTCGACTTTCGAAAATTCGACATCGATACTCACTTTATCGACTGCCTAGAAATCGAGTGCCGGAAACTCGAATAGTGATGGTTTGAAAAAGAAGAAAAAGGTAGAAGAAGAAGAAAAGAGGAAAAAGATAGAAGAACAACAGAACAACAACAGAAAACAATATCAGAATCTCACATTCGCAGCGGAACAATATATAATAGATAATCACTAGCCTTTTAAAACAAAGAATTATATCAGTTTTTATACATACATCAATCAGAGTCAATATACAACAATGGACAGTTATATAAACTTGTCCTCATACAGAATACACAGCGGAATAAATACTATCATATACCAATACTACGTCTCGTCCTCCAGCTTATCTCCAAGCTCCAGAATATCCAGAATATCCTGATAACCTAACTCTAGACTGCCCGTGTGGAAATTGTGGGCACCCAGAGTTTAGAAGGGAAACAATAAACTCCGAGTCAGTCATGGTGACTGGTGTGAGATCGTAAAAACAGTTTATCTTTAAAAGACAACAAAGGAATATTTTAAAATAGATTCGCAATGCTTTTGGAAAATGAGACTACCATAAGGCCTCCCGCACACACACACACAATGCAAACGCAGAATCGGAGGAGATTTCTCCTTATGATAGTCAAAGATGCTTGATACGCAAAATCAAATCATTTTTGATATTATTATTAGTGCATAGTGTAGAAAACATTTCGAAAGTATAATATTAATCTTAGCCAGCATAGGCATTCCGCACTTATGCCTATTATAGCTACCATCCAAACAGTGGTGACCACCATAAGTGAATGATAGGTTCTACAACTAAAACCGTACAAGATCGTATTGTTTCTTTGGATTTCCAACAAATGGTCAGGCTAAGGAACTTCCTATTCCACGAATAGAACGCCTCTGGAATGACGTCCCGAGAAATAACCTAACATTACGGTTAGATCTCTGCCAACACAAGGCCGGGTTACCTCTGCAAAAATAGGTAACTACTGACACACGTATGTCATCCCCCGATCGTAACCGATCTTCTCGAGGATCCCCGATTTCCAACAAACCACATAATAATAATAATGCAGCAACCACATAGGTTAAGTATCTGGGCTCCATACCATGATACCACCTCTATCCAGAAGGAATAACATACACTAAGGGGCGCTACTCCCTAGAACCTTGCTGCATCCTTCCTGTTTTGACCATTTCCGGGGTGTGAGGCTCGATGAAGTCTCGTCCACAAAGCTACGCTTCTCAAAAAGCCATGCTTCGGGTCAAACAAATGATCAACCTATGATCACAAAGATATAAGATCAAACAAATGATCATATCGCAAATGATCAAACACTGATCATTTCACAGCAACACTCAGTATGCCACGTTACCAAATTGGGAATATATTGCTGATAAATTTCAAATACATAACCTCTGAGCTCGTACGTCTCAGAGAAGGGTGTTAAGCTAAGAGAATAAATTCTCCGCCACCAACAGAAATGTATTTGAAAGAAATCAGCTTTATATCTCAATTTGTAACGTAAGACACACAATCCATACAAGTCTGTTCTGGGATCGAACAGAACCGAAGGCACTTCTCACGAAGCCCTTGCAATTCCGGATAATTTTTAATCACGTCCGGACTTCCCGTCACTAAGGGTGATAAAACCTCTAAACCGGAGATCAGCCGATGTAGAGTAACTCGACGGTAATCCTTCCGTTTTCAAAAATATCCGGCCTTCAACACCGGTCATCAAATGCAATTCATAACGACGTATCACATATTCGGAATGGGTTATACGACCCCATGGTCCTTTCCCGGCTAACCCGAATAGTGAGCGCTTATTCAAAAATAAGTGTGGCATTCAAATTCATCCAATTCACAACAAATACCATATTCAAGGTAATTATTGATAGTCGGTTATTTAACTATCAATAAAGATGCGCAACATCATCAGATTCCAAATAATTTTCCAAATTATTTATTTCCCAAAAATATCTTTACTAGATATAAAATTTCCACACTTCAAAAATAAATCAACGTTTATTTATTTTTAAAACGAATTCCCATTTCTTTTATAAATTCCATAGTGAATTTTTATCTTTCAAAATATCTACTGATATACGATTTTCAATCATTTTCAAATATTCAATTTCAATTTATCTTTAAGAAGGTAAATTCTCAAAAACGTTTCATTTCAGTTTTGAAAAGCAATTCCATACTTATTTAAAAATAAGTAATTCACAAATCTATTTATTTTCAACATTTGAAAATATTCGATATACTTAAATAAATGTTAAGTATATATTTCATTCTTTAAGGAAATCTATTTCTATAACACATTTATCTGAGTCAAAACGAATATTACGTAAAACATCGTTATGAGGACTCAAAATCACTAGTATAGGGATTCGGAATTTAGATAGATGTATAAATCCCAATACTATATAAAACATTTCCTTTCGGAAATCATTTACTATAACAACAGTGTTATAGTCCACCATTTCCTTATTTTTCGAAAACGTCTATTTCAACAATAAAAATGTTGAAATCTATGTATTCGATATCATAATACAATTTAAAAACATCTTTAAATGTTTAACTTCATTTTCAATGTCACTTTTCCAAAACTATCCATTTTACTTAACGATATATTCACTATCCAAAATCGTGAATATACTTCACTAATTACATTTCACTATTTTCTACACATTTTATTTCAATAATAATTCGCTATCCAAAATCGCGAATATATCTCCTTTAACAACCTTCTATATTTAATTTATCAAATCCAATTGATTTCGAATTTATAAAACAACGTTTATAAATTCTATTTCTATTTTCTAACAACTTCAATTTAATAAATCTCCTTTATTAACAATTCGATTCATAACTCAAATCTTATACCAACAATCCATAATTATAAGTTAAATACTTATAATTCCTTTATTTTACAAAATCATTTCCATTTATAAGTTCACAATTTATAAATTTCATTTATTTATAAATTCTTAAAAATTCATTTTAACGCTTATAAAAACTCGTTTTAAAATACCAACATTTTAAAGTTATAAATATCAATCTTGTACATCTTTTACATACATCGTTTTTAATAATTCAAAAATTCCCATTTAAAACCATTTTATAAATTTCTTAACTATTTATTTCAAAAGAAATTACCTTTTGGTTATAATTCACAAATCTTAACTTTTATAACTTTAAAATCTGAACGTTTATTTATTAATTCAAAAATTAAATAAAACGTCTACTTCCAAAAATCACTTTAAAATCCTTTTAAAGTAAAAGTCGTTATTTTTAAACTTCAAAACTGAATCCGATGATGCAACAGCACCAATTAGTCAATCACAACAACAAACATCATATATCAATATGATAATCAACAAATATCACAATATCTGTAAATAAATAACTACTGGTGAGGAATCCAGTTGGATCCCTCCAACCTGTTTCCCTGCATCCACAGATGTTAGCACAATACCAATTCCACTTCGAGGTGGAATATCACGGTATATAGGTTTTATAAAAATCATCCGCTTACTAACGGCGCAATAGGGTCTCATCCGCTATACGAGGCGGGAAATCAATCAATCCAATATATACATATGCCAATATGTATATATTGCTATATATATATATAGATATATCCTACTATATCTAATATCACAAATGCAAACAGTCAATCATCAATAACTGGCATACAAATATATTTTGAGTGAGAAAAATCTCACCTTCGCTTTAATTTGCAATCCATTTTCAATCCAGTTGTTTTCTTCGCGGTTTTAAACCTTGTATAACAATTATACAATTCATTAAAATTTCGAAATAATCGAACAATAAATTTCCATTTAATAGTTTTAAATCTTAACTAATAAATTTATTTTAAACCAAATTTTTCCCTTAAATACTTTTGGTAACCCTTAATTAAAACTTGTTTCATAATTTTTCTCTTTATTGATTCAAATTACAAATCAATTTAAATAAATTTCCTTTTAAAAATTTATTTCTAGTAACTAACCGAATTAAGTAAACTTATCAAGCAAATCAAATTTCCATTAGTAAATTTGTTAAATCAAACTAAACTAATTATTTTCCCACAATATCTGTGAATTTCCAAAATGTTTTATGTTCATATCCCTACACATATTTTCCATTCTATAACAACTTCGATTTATATAAATAAAAATTGAAAGTAATTAAGTTAATATACCTCACTAAACTGCTCATCTTAACCCACTGTTAACTCGACTGCACCTAAAGACAAACTCAATGCCGCGATTTCCACCTTCCCGCGAACAGCCTCCGCCTTCAACATCGACGACCCCCAGATGCACGAACTCGATCGCCACCTACCACCTGACAATCGATCGAACTCCTTCACTTGACAGTACTCGCGAACGAGCTTCCAGACCTGCCGCTCGACCCCGAGACCACCCCAATGTCCACCAAACACCACGACAACGCGCCGCCGAAGATTGCGACCAATCCCAGATTCGCGCGCCAACATCGATCGTCATTGCCTTGTTCCTCCCACGCGCTCGCCCACGCGCTTCCCTAACACCAGCGAACCCAAAACTTGACGCCTCCTCTCTGCCATTTCGATTTAATTCCAACCCAGTTCATACCCATCGCGAAAACGAACTCGCGATCTAATTTCTTTACAAATCTCGTTCGACACATTTTTTTTCTTTCGACCCTTTTGTTTCGATCTGGGTTTGAATAGGAGAGGGAATGGATTTGATTTCGAGGAAAGGGGGAAAATTCGCTATTGAAATTTTGAAGGCAGTAACCATTATTTTCTTTCGATTTTGATTACGAATCTGAGAGGGAGAGGATGTGAGTATTTAAAAAGAGAGGGGATGGGTTGCACGATAATTTCATGGTCTTCAGCATGAACAACGGGGCGTGTTTTAAGGGGAGAAAATGGGCTGACGTTGACTAGATTTTAAAATTTAAATTTAAGTTGAATTCGTTTAAAAATTTCAACGCGTTAATGTGTCATGTGCTCATGCATCAATACCGAAAAATACGAAATTTGAAATCCGATAAAAATTCAATATTACGGACCCAATGGAACTGGTTTCGCCGAATTCCGAGACTGTTTGAAAAATGACTATTTTTAAATATCGGTTCAAACAAATTAAATTCAAAACTGAGCAAAACAGTTTAAAATTCAATTCTGAAAGTTCGATTATCTTCGGTATTATCAATATGAATTTTAAAAGCTTTTGAAATATTTTTCTTCAGCTTAAAATTGAATATTCAAATTTTCGTTCAACTATCAATAGATTAAATTTTATAATTTAATCGCAAATTTTCAAAGTTATATCGGGGATTCAAATTAAATCACCATTCAAATATTTAAAATTAATTAAATATTCTCAATTTAATTTGTTCAAAATTCTGGGTCGTTACAATAATGTTTGGAAATATTTTGTATATTATGTATATATATACAAACGTATTTCAACAAAAAATCATTTTTCAAATTCCTTTAAGAGCTTCATTGTTGAGTAGTTAAGTGTTATCCTATGATATTAGAGCATAATATGGATTGTGATGCTTGACATTCCACATCCAGTTAATGAAATTACCTTCTGATCTTTTAAATTTATAATTGTTGTGGAATTCCCTTGTGGATATGAGCGATCCTTCCTAATTAGAGCTGAGGGGTCATCAGTTAGATCTTGAGTATTAGGGATTACCTTTCTAAGAACAAGATTATCTTTTCAAAGGTTTGACATTGGACTTTTTGGTCATATTACTTTGTTATAAAAAGGAAAAATCAAACTTTACAGGAATTCCCTAGAAAATTACTTAATAATAGCGCGGTATCTAAGGACTTTTTAGACTGAATCGGTTGGTACTCCTTGTTAGGTTCTAGTTGCATCTCCATAAGACTAAAATAAATCTTACGAACTATTTCTCAAAAAGAAAACAAAATTATTGTACTTTAAATTAGTAAATGATTTATATTAAATACTAAATATAATTTATGCAAATTTTATCTAAAGGTCGATAAAGATAATTCTGTTGCCTATTAGAAAAAGAGTTATATCTATAAAGTTTTTAATAAAAGAACGAACATTGCTGAAGAATCTATGCATGTAACTTTAGTTAAAAACTTTTAAAATGATGAGGATGAACTAAAATTTCAAATATAAATAAATCCTTTATTGTTAAACAACCCAAGGAGTATACTGATAATACTAATCACAAAGAAGTGGTTCAAAACAAAGTAGGTAAAGAAAGAGTGGTATTCTGAGATCATTACCAAGAATTATCAAAGATTGTCCATCAGATGTTCTGGGTGATATTGAAACAAAATATACTAGAAGTATATTAAAATTTATGATTTAAGTAGTATTTATGTCAAGTATTAAACTAAAAAATATATGAAGAAGTTGGAAAAGATGATGAATAGGTTTTAGGAAAGCAAGAAAATTGAATCAATTCCAATAACACTATGTTTGAGAATTAGTCCATAGGTCTAGAGATCAGTTTGTTGTAGTTACTATATGGATCAACAGAAATAATGGATGAAAATGGGAACATCTAAGAAACAATAATGAATTAGTCACACGAGGTATTGTTAAGAAGAAGGTATCAGTATGATGATGCATATACCCTTATTGCAAGATTCGAGGCCATTATAATATTACTTGCATTTTTGTATCATCACAATTTTAACCCTTATCAAATGCATGTTAAAAGTGAATTTTTGAATGGTTTTATCAAAGAAAATATATATGCAAAGGAAATATATATGCAAAGAAAATCTCAGTTTAAAAACTTGAAAAATATCCTGATCACGCATAATAACTTAAGAAGTACTTTGTGGTCTTAAACAAGCTCCCTATACATCGTATAAAAGACTTAAAAGTCATACCTTTTAAATTTGGCATTAGATATTGGAAAGTTGATGTGATACTTTTTTTCGAAATGGTCATTAATCATCAAGGGGGATCATTCCCAAGCCTTATTGATGTCTCGAAGTTTTGAACCCCTTACCACTAAATATCATACTTTCACTCGAAGAAATCAAATGATACAGTAGTTATATAAGTTTATCTATAGGATATAACTTTTGGTTCTACTAACGATAACTTTTGTAATGAATTTGAAAATATTATGAAAAATGAATTCTAAATACCACATATGGGTAAACTTAACTTCTTTCTAACTTTAGAAGTTAAACAACTTGAAAACAAAATGTTTATTATTGATCAAAAAAGTAGTGTGAAGATCTTTTGAAAAATTCAACATCGAAAATACTAGTAATAATCCAACGACCATGAGCGCATATATTCATTTGGATAAATATGTAAATAAAAATAAGTTGATCAAAAGGTATATTGAAGCATGATCAAATCACTTCTTTATCTAAATACCAGTCGCCTTAACATAACGATAAGTATATATATTTGTGTGAAGTACCAATATGCTCCTAAAGAATCACACTTATAGGTAGTTAAATGAATTCTAAGGTACTTGGCCAATTCCAACAGTTATGGAGTATACTTCCCTAAAGGATATCCATTTGAATTAGTAAATAATGATGCCGATTATGGTTGTTGCATAAAAACAACTACAAGCTGTACGTGCCATTTTCTTAGCTAATCACTACTATCATGGTTCAGTAAGAAGCGAATATACATAGCATTATTTACAACTAAAGCAGAAATATATATATATATTCATAACTTTAGCATGTGCATAAGTCATATATAGACAATAAACAATAATAGATTTTTATGTTATAATATACAAATAACCAACTTAGTATGATAATGCGAATGTGATAAATTTAATGCATTACCCAATATATTACCATCTCCAGGCCTTTAGTGCCCACTCCCGTTGTCGTTCCTTCTACCTATGCTTTTAACTGGAATCCTCATGAGTTGGTATGGGTGCATGAAAGATCTTGGATGAGATTCGAATCTAAGAGTGGCATTTCAATAAGTACGTAAGTTGCACAGATGGAGAGGAAGGACGTCTCTTTTACTAAGTCAAAAGCGTTGACCTATCAATTACTAATTCACCTTGGGGATATGAACTATTCTATACTAGCTGATGATACATGGGAGAAGAGTCAGTTCTATAGTATTGAGTCATTAGATTAAGTTCCAGATCTTGCTTCCATATTTTTTGGTTTTACACATGTCACGAGGCATGTACCATCTACGGATGGGAGTGATTCATCCTCGTTCGAGGGGGAATGGTATGTTTTATTTCTAGTATTCGAGACATTATAGCCTCGCTCCCGTTCATTACTAGTACATTATAGTTGCCGAGGCATGGCAGCCTTACACCAGATTTGTATATATACTGGTGGTCCAGCCACTATAAAACCAGCTGTAGTTATTGGGTGCTTCTACGTCACATCAGTTAAATCTTTATAAAGTTTTAGAACCACTATAATCCGACTTGCATGTGCAAAATAATATTCTTTGTTTTTCCCGTTAAAAAAATAAATCGTTTAGGAATAGAATATTAAGATCCATGTTTTCACTTTTTATGCACATAAATATTACCTTAAATTATGCAAAACCTAAATATTAGCATGCCAAATATTTTAACAACACGATATGTGAATAAATGTTCTTTAAATAAAGTAGAGAATCATGAGTATTCTCATTAAATGAAATTCAAATTCAAATTTCCTAGCATCTATGAAAAAGCTACAATTTTCGATAGATCGTGCTAAATTGAGTTTCTTTGAATTTCCATCCTATTACTTATTTTTGAAAAACTAAAATATTCTTTTATTTAAACCAATGAATTTCACGAAGATATCATTTCACATCAATTTCATCTTCTTACTGTCTAATCTCAAAACACAAATGATAATAGAAAGTCCAAGAGATGATTTTGATCCTTCCTCTTTAAAAGATAATCCAAATCCTATATTGAAAATAAAGTGTCCTAAAAACATCATAAATGTCATGAATTAATTAAAATAATTGAACATAGAATGAAAAGAGGGCAAGGAACAAAAAGTCTAAGTCTAAAAAGACTCCGATCTTGAATTAATAGCAATGTAAATGTTATAGTATCAGTTCTGATAATGATGATGATGCAAATATTCTAACATATGATTTCAATAAATAAGATAATGAAAAGAAAGTGGGATCTAAAAAAACAAGAAGAATTTATAACAGCCCATATTTTTAACACTTAGTAATTAACAAAATAAATCATTTTAATTGAATTAAACAAACTAATGAATTAAAAGAAGAAATTTTTAATATGAATGAATTGGGACTTGAGACATATTCCATTACATTCATAATGTCGTTTACATATGAAAAAAAATATACAAAGTTTATTAAAACCAGATAACATTGAAAAAATGAGAAGATATGGGTGATAATTCGACCATAATTGCCTTATTAATTCTGAAATGAAGCCCTTTTTATTTATTAGCTCACTCCTCATCTTCTTTATATTCTCAAAGGAAAGATGACTAGGTTTCTTAAGTTTAAATCTCCATAAATATTTTGTTTCTTAACAAAAATCCTGAATTAAATATCTAAATTCAACTTAAGATATTCTTTACAAATCTAGCTCTTCAGGTTTACATTTTGGAGAAGATTGGAGCTGGATTTTGGGAACCAGTAGAGCTTCAAAGTTGGATTCAGTTGAAGCTTAGATTTTTGTAGGTTTAGTATGTGGGATTTACTCTCTATGATATTTGATTACTAGATACACTAGAATTCTTGTTAAATATCCAATGATGGGTTAGGACTTGAAATGAATGAACTTGAATTAGGATTTTAGAGAAGAGAATCTTGGTTAATGAATGTTTAATAAAAATTTAATTATAAAACGAATGCGATAATAGCTTGATAACAAATGTTTGATTTGAATTATTGGATTTTTTAGGTTTAGAGTTGATAGAATGATTAGGGGATGGTTCATAACATTGGTAAATGATGTAGTTTAATGAATATGGAGGTTGGAGTGATAATCGAGTAATTGAACTCATGGTTGTCTGAAATGTTCACCCCCTCAAAGTTGTTGATTGAGTATGAAGCTTTACTTGTTCGAATGTCGAATGACTTATAACAAGAACATGAATATGCGTCGAGGAATGTTAGTGCAAGTGTCTGTGTTACACGAAGCCAAACTTGAAGAAAAGAGAAAGAAAGAGGAATGGGAAAAGGTGGAATGACTTTTCACTAAGGTATATTCCCCCATCTAGGTTTAATCCTGGTTTTAACAGACATTCAAATTTGAACCTCGGGAATTTTATCCTGCATTATTCTAGTATAAAATGGGAAATTTAGACTTTTGGATTTCTTGACTAGACATCTTAAAGGGAAGTCAGACGTCTTACTTCCCTAGTCAGACATCTGAACTGCTGTATAATTGGTAATGGAGTTTTGTTTAATGAAGTTGAGTTTTTTTTGTCTAGGTTTATTTTAGAGATCCACACGATGCTTGTAAGATTCGAAGTGAGTATAAAGCAATATGACGAGTCCAGAGTGACTATGGCCATTAGATGAATAGCGCACTTCTTTGTCAAGATAGTGGTTTATGGTAGTTAGCAAGCAAACTCCACATACTCTTGTGTGTGCTGTTAATGATGCGAAAGCATGACACCGCAGGGCTCATGGACAATGTATTAATGACCTGGACCATACGCTAGTATTTAGATAATGAAGGGGAACTGTGCATCCATGGAAGGACGTTGAAGCTGAATCATACCCGACCGCACATTGATGATGCGGGTATTAAAGGTAAACCACACCTGATTGCACATTGATGGTGAAAATGACACACGAACACATTCTCTCTAGAGTATAGTGTTCCACCATACTCGTTACGATTGGTAATCCACAAGGATTCTAAATGGGTACATAATGAGTGATTTTCAGGGTAATACTCTTCACACATAGCACTTGAGATGTATATGCAGGTGTAGGTTCCATATACCCTAACTAGATGATGTCAAGATTTTACCTAATATATATTAGTAGAGACCATATACTTTACTATACATTTACAGTTGGACATATTAATACTTTTCTAACTTGTTCGGCGCTGGTGAAATGGATTGAGGTATGATTCCATATACCTGTATCTCTCTTATCTAGTTTCATATATCTAGCATATATTAAGAAAATTACAACTCCATGTTTTTGATGTTTTTATAAGAAAAAACCTTGTAATGATGCATATGTAAATTAGGTCCTTATTTTTGAAAAACATAAAATGCAAGGCAACTTGCACCTTGCTGAGAGAAAATGCAAGTTTACTTGCAGTTTTTTAAAAAAATTCAATAATGGTGAAAAGATATAGTTATTTACTAAAATTATACTTAAATAACAATTATTGTTATTCATGAATAACAAATTTTGATTAAAGTGCAAGCTAGTTTGCACTTTTAGATTTAGGAAATTAAAGGCATAATTTACATATTTGTTACTACATGGAATTTTTTTAATAACAACATCAAAAATAGGGACCTAATGTGAAAAGCCCTTTTAGTACATGTACATTTATGTACCTGATATCGTAGGCTAGTTTTCTCTTTAGCTAGGCTTTATGTCTGACTTGTGTTTTGTTTTTTTATTTCTTTAACAACTCTCAGGTACTCCCATGAGTATGCTTAGAGTCAAGTGTTAAGGAGTACTTTCTTGCAGGCCTTGTTGCTATTGGTGGATTTTGGAGGTGTTGTTAGCTATTATTCATTTTAGACTTTTATTTATACAGCAATAAGCAACATGTACATATATGAGACAAACTACCATATCTCCAATATTCCAATGTATCTCATATGTTATCCCTATCATATTGTATTGCATTATTTGTTATTATATGATTTTTTCACTTGGGTTTGCAAATGGCATTACATGATGGATATTTTTTAGTTTTCTATCACCCAAAGGAACTTTATATTCTGATACTTTAAAATTGGGTTGTTGAACAAGTGTCGATTTGGAGTGAGGAGCAGTGGGTATTCACAACATGCTTTTAGGTAACTTTAAGAGGAAGCTTATGCTAGTGGGATCTTATGATTAAGGAGGGGATAAGCATGCTACGAAATAGGAAGAATTTTGACTGAGGTTTGAGGCTCAGTTTATTTAGGAGGTCGAGACCAGCTTGCAAGCAGAGAAGCTCATGTATCTCCAACACGGTGATAAGACCTTAAAGGAGCACGTTAACGACTTCACACTTTTTGCTATATTCGGGATGGGTATGATCAATACTCCCACTAAGAAGGCCAAGAAGTTCATTATAGGACTCAACCAACCTCTTAGGGATCTTTCTCTTGGCCATGTTCCTGTAGGCTCTACCTTTAAGGACATGTTAAGGTATCATTATCGAACTCTATTTTTAAAGAGACCCCAAAAGAGGATGATGCTAAAGTTGAAGCCAAGCCAAAATTCCAACAAAGATGATCAAGGCCAAGCTATAAAGGGATGAGTGACTTGCAATATATGACACCCGAGGGGCATTTTGCTAGAGATTGCAATGTCAAGATCTAAGAAAATAAGTGTTTTGGTTGTGATCAACCAGTCCATTTTAAGAGGACTATCAGTCTCTTCCAAAGGATATGCAAGTGGTCGAAGCCTATGTTATCTAAGTTGCTCCAAGCTTGAGCGCTTTTCCTTTGACAAAGGAAAGAAAATCTTCTTAAAAGGTGTTCTTTCTATTTATGACTTCCTAATGTGTGTTTTATTTAATATGGGTGCTTCATATTCTTTTATTGCTAGTCATCATGTTGATATATTATGCTTATTACCCCATGTTATTGATAGTATCGAGTCCTATTGAGAGGCCGGTGCATCTTTCTATGATATGCAAAGATAATTATTGATGGGTGGGTTTGGGTTTTCTTGTGATTCTTATGTACTCGGTTTTTAGGGTTATGGACTTATTCTAGGGATGGATTGAATGATGATACACATGGTTATTATTGATTGTGTTGGTCTACAGTTAGTGTGAAGGACAACGATGGTAATGGGTTCAATGTTTATTATAAGCCCGAGAGTTCCATGATATCAAGCTATTTGTACTCCTTGGGTCTCTTACATGATGAATTGGTGCAAGTTCCCATAGTGTGGAATTTTGCATATGTACCAGAAGAGGTTTCAGGTTTACCTCCTCAGTTGGAAATTGAATTATGTATCGATTTGGAGAGAGATGCCAAGGCGGTTGTCTTACTTATTAGACGCATGGTGTAAAATCCCCCATTTTGAGGCCAAAAACTAACTGCTACTAATGTTGCAGTCATCAATAGTATTAATTTTCGGTGACAAAATGCGGTAGTGTAAATTGTACCAATAATATCAAAAGCACAAGAATATGAAATTTTCTTAAACATAATTTCAAAACAACTTCCATATTTCATTTCAAAGATAATATTTCATATTCATTACATAATCCCAAACGTGGCCCAGGTTTAAATAAAATATAATTACTACAAAAAACTCTAAGAAAGACATATGAAGATGCTTCCTCGGTTGATCAGAGTTTACTACTAGATAGATATAACATCGGCCATTACATACATTCCAACAAAATAAAAATTCAACATAGCGGATAACATATGTATATAAATTCCTACATAGCTAGATCTGCCTCTGGCATGATAGAGTTAAGGGTATGCCCTAGGGATAATTATGTAATTTGTTGCATACGTCTAACTCGTTGACCAATCTTGTTCGAAATAAAAGTATTTTCTTTCTGCTATATACTTGATATAATGTGGTTATATTAGCTATCAATTTAATTAAAAGTATATTTAATAGAAAATCCATAAATGGTATGTTTTGTGATAGTAGGTAAAAAATGTTGTAACCTTGAGTAATTTATTACAACGAAACAAACATACCATTTTAAATGTTCCTAGTCAAGATGCATTGAGGCTGGATATCGATGTATCCATTAAGACTAGAGTACGTAACGCACTCTAAACGTTGGGTAGTGTAGTACTCATGACCGTTGGGGACATCAAGGGGTTACGTACTGATAGTTACTGGATAACTATGGAATGACTCACTCGATAGTTTTATGTTGGTTAATATAACTGAGGTCAAGCAGAGAATATTGATGCGACTAATTTACACAGTTCTCTCGACTTGAGAATACCGTTGATCTTCAATGTGGAAGCTCCGCTTTGATTAAATCATGGCACGACTTCCATCGAACGACTATAGTTAGGTCGAGTGGAAGCTTTGGTAATGAAACACTATTCAATAGAGGATTCGTCTCCACGGTTATATAAGGTTAGTATCACGGTCAACTAAAGTCAACTCAAAGTCAAAGTCTTCGGCAGAGCAATTCGATTAATAATAATTATTATTATTGAACCAAAGACTTTGTGTTTGGACTGTAAAGTTGAATGTAGATGATATTGGAATTTTGACCATTATCAAATTCCATAAATCCAAAGTGATATAGGTTTGACGAAGAGAATTGGTGTAAATAATTGTCACTATCGGGTATTGCTTATAATAAGTAAAATTAGATTTTACTAAAAGATGTGTAAGCAATAAATTCAGCCAAAATGTCACACCACCAGCTAAGTGACGTGTGAACGTTAATATTTGAATAGTTCGATATTAATCACTAACTGAATTTACACCTTTGAGTCGCACAACCGAAATGATGAATGCTCTAAATGAACCACATGATTTAATTAATTTATAATTATTGTAAATTAATTTAATTAGTTAAATTAATTAATATTTATGAAATATTAATTACTAAATTTTTATTTAATTTGTTTGAATGTCCTTAGCATTTAGTAAAGTGCGCATATATGAGTTATAAACATGCATACTGATATATGATATCTCTAGAGTGTTTAAATTTGATTTAAACACGATAAATACTAAAAAAGGGAGCTTTAAATAAATTAAATTTATTATTATTTGTGAAATATTAATTATTAAAATTTTATTTTAATTTATTTGAATAACATTAGCATTTAATGATGTGTGTATATAAAATTTATAAACGCATGCACATTTGAATTGGATTTAAATGGGATTGATGCTAATCAGATTTTGGAAACTTTTGAGGGCCCATGTAGCACCATCTATGGATAGCCATGCATGTAGGAGAGAGAGAGGATTTGATTAACATTTAAAAAGGAATTAATAGTGGAAAGTTTTAAAAAAGGAATAGGAAAGGTTTCTATCATTCCTTTAAAACACATCTCCCTTTATTTTCGTATACGATTGATTTATTTTCCTGTCGTAATCATCCCTCTTGCTCTTTTATCATAGAATTTCGAATTTTCATGGTTTCCTAACCTCTAAATTTCCAAAATAAAATATCAAATAAAATTAATAAGAAAAGGTGGTTCAAATCTCTTAATTCTTGCAAAATTCGGAGATTGATTCATGGAATCTAAGAGACTTTGATTCATCATTCAAGGTATGGCCACATCTCAAGGTGATTATTCTAATTTTATATATTCATCATTCAACTTGTTTATGTAATTTATATCCATCTCTTATTTCATCTCATCTGTGTATTTGTCTATCTGATCAAATAGATTAGATCCCTTTTGCTCCATCTTAATTAATTACATATGTTCACCATGTTATTTTAATTTGAATCTGTTCTAAGATATATTTTGATTGCTTGCCAATTCAATTTGTCATTATTACATCTACATTATATGATCCCATATTTAATTATTTTTCATATTGTTTAATTGTTTAGGTCTGAAACCTTTGCAACATATACATATGTATCTGATTTGTCTTATCTATTTTGTTGTTGTTTCAAGTTTGTTATTTATAAAAAACACTTTTTGATTAAAATCTAAGTATTAATTAATCAAATATTTCTATTATTGATTCAAATAGAAAACATACATAATTTATTTATGTTTGCATGTATGTTTTGTGTTCAATATTTCAAATTCAATCTTTTGGGTTTTGCATACTTTTGTTTAAAGTTATATAAAAAAAGGTTTTCTTTATAAACATAACTGGATTTTATTGCAAAATATCATAAACCCTTGGATTTCCTTTTAAATTAAAGTTAGGCTTTAGTTGTTACTTTATATTGGAACATATACTAAATTATAAATTTTAACGTAAAGATGTATTAAGTTTAAAACATTATTTACAGTGAATTTTGTATGTGTATATATATACACACAAATTTATGTGCGTGTGTATACATACATACATACATACATACCTATTCATATAAAATTTGAATTGAATTTATATGATGGACTTTTATGTAAAATCCTAATTTTTAATCTTAAAAACTTTCAGTTTTGAAACTAGGATCAAAATTGCTGACCTTTTGGAGGTATAAAAGTGACACTTAATTTTATCTCATTTATATTAATATGTATATTGTATATAAATGTAAATATATGTATGTGTATGTATTTTAAATAATACCATGGACAATAAAGACACATATGTAGGAAATATCATCTCCGTACACTATCTGATTTCTTGCACTTACATAATTTACAGTAAAGTAAATTTGGACAATAGTTACATTTTATGCCATGATAAATTGCCAATTAATACCATTTAATGACCCAATCAATTTAATTAGAGAGAGAGAAAAAATGTAAGGTTTCTCTCTTCATATAATGTTTATTATACTCTCAATTAATTATCTGTTTTTAGGGAAAGAAATGAAAGGTTGCCTTCCCTAAATTAACTCTTATAAACAATTGTTGAGTGTATTTGATGTACTATACATTTAAACTAAATTAATTTTAAACTTCCTTTTAACCAACTTTAAATAAAATAAGATTTTATTTAGTGTTTTATTAGATTGGATCTAATATACATTTAGACTTCATAGGCTCGTTAAAGATCCAAATGGTAATTTTTTTTGAAATTCACCCATTTCTTCCGCTACGGGCTGGCCAGTTCCAACAATGGTATCAGAGTCCAACAACCTATGCGGTCTAAATTAGTCATGTTAGGGTTAACTAATTAAGCTTGCGCACTTAGTACGATGTCTAGAAAGGTGATGTCTAGGATTGGAATTGGGTAATCAAGTATCTTGTCATACCTGGTTACCTGCTTGGCCTGAAAGGTGAAGTGAGCCCAAAGGTTTCCCCTGATAGAAAAGGCCCAATTTGAATTGGGCCTTGGACTAATTTTCAAAATAGTTTTGAAAATCGAGACAAGATTTTATATTTAAAATAAAAACATGCTTATTATAAAGGGTTATAATATAACATAAATTTTCAAATGTTTGAAAAGATGATGAAAATTTCAAAATTTAAAATTTATTAATAAGATTAATAAAATAAATTAATTAAATGAGTTAATTAATTAATACTTATATGCATGTATTATATATGTTATGTTATTTTAAAGTGTTAAGATAACATAAGTATACATGTATGTAAGATAAATTTTGATATTGATATAATTTTAGTAAAATTGTTTAATTAAATAAATTAATTAAAGGTTAATTAATTAAATAAAAGAAATACACATATATAAGATATTGTGTTATACTATAAAGGTTATAGCACACACTATAAAGGTTATTGTAACGACCCGTAAATTTCACTGGTTTTTAATAACGTTATTAATTGAAATTTTGCGGAATTTTAAAAATAAAATTTTGAGATATAAATTTGATATTTGGAATGCGTCTAGTTAAACATAGCAACTGGTAAATTTTCGTCCGAAAATTCGAAAGTTTATTTCGTGCGTAAATTTACTTCAATTTAATCAGTTAAAAAGTGATGAAAATAAATCGTTTTCGAAACCTAAATATTTTTATATAGAAAAATTCTAAATCATCTTCTGAGCAAGATGTCAGCTTGTCGTTTTTCCAAATTCGGACATCTTTGGCTCCGTCGATCTTATTTTTCAGCGTTTTTCTTGCATTTTCCGCTATTAGAAAATTCGAATTTTTATAATTCAAATCATACCGCCGATATCTGTAACAACCCGCATATCTATCGATTTTATATTTAAATATTTTATCGTTAGTCGGATGTTAGTCCGAAAAGCTACTTTTTGCATACGGTCAAATTAGGACTCGAGACCACTCCCATTGAGTTCAAAATGACGTTTGCGATCTTTTTGAGTGTAAACTTCGATATGTTTGGAGATAGTGAAATTTTCGACACTTTTTCCCGCCTTTGACTTTGGTTTGGACTGCACCCCTTTAGTTCAGCCCAACCCTCTTCCTCATTTGTTCAAAACACTTCAAGCTTTGTCAAAAATGGTGGTGGGAAGTGGAAATTAAAACTCCAAACACAAATTCCATTGCAAATCCGAGATTCAACATCAAATTCACGTGAAGGCCATTGATTCAAGCTTGTTGGTGTTCTTGCTTTGCTCTCAAATCTCCATCTTCATCAAATTCCGTGAAAAGGTGAGATTTTTGATCTCACATCTTGCCTATATCTATCTTGGACTGTTGGGAATGATCCCCTATTGCATTTGCATCAACATTTGCATTTGGTTTGGATTGGATTGGTGAAAAACTTCAATTTTCAGCGTTTTGGTGATTTTTCTGGCCTTAAGTCGTTTCTGGCCATCCCTAGGTCGTCCACGAGTTAACTCCTTAGGTCGTCCAGGCTGCTAGCTCGCGTGTTGAAAAGTCTCCAACTTCTTAGGTCGTCGCCGACCTATAATCCCCAGGCAAAATGCTAAGTCGTTCGCGAGTTAAACTTTAAACCTTAGGTCGTTGCCGACCTATAATCTCCAGGCTAAACCTTAGGTCGTTGCCGACCTATAATCTCCAGGCTAAACCTTAGGTCGTTGCCGACCTATAATCTCCAGGCTAAGTCTTAGGTCGTTGCCGACCTATAATTCCCAGGCAAGATGTTAAGTCGTTCGCGAGTTAAACCTTAAGTCTTAGGTCGTTGCCGACCTATAATTCCCAGGCAAGATGTTAAGTCGTTCGCGAGTTAAACCTTAAGTCTTAGGTCGTTGCCGACCTATAATTCCCAGGCAAGATGTTAAGTCGTTCGCGAGTTAAACCTTAAGTCGTAGGTCGTCTCCGACCTAATATTTCCCCTGCTATTTCACTAGGTCGCTTGACCTTAAGTCGTAGGTCGTCTCCGACCTATGCCCCACTAAGTCGCATCCCACTTAGGTCGTAAGTCGTAGGTCGTCGCCGACCTTACACTTGGTCTTTTGAGTTCGCGATTTCCTTAGGTCGTATGACCTATTTTTCCTTAGGTCGCTGGATCTTATCTGACCAAGCATTTATCAGAATTTCTACTTTGATGGTTTTGGGATTGACTTCTTTGGACTTTACTCACGTCTTCGAACGTGAATTGATTTGTTTCTACAATCGTTTTATGACTTGTCATTTTAAAGATATATGAAGGTTTCAATACTAATAGTAAATATCAAAACTCTTTCATCAAAGCGATTTCAACACTATTTTAAATATCAAAAGTACGTTTTCTCAAACCGATTTTCAATCTACTAGTATATGCAAGCCTTTACTTCACTCGAATGAGAAATCGACTTAAACGACTTAGTAAAACGAGTGGTATGAAACGCTTGCGTTCACTTCGTCGGTTAGCTCTTGGACTTGTTCGATTGAACCCTTTTTGTGACAATTTCCTAGTGAAGATTTACAGCTTGTTCGTAAATATTTAAGTTAAGCAAGTGGTTATGGGACATGAAGCTAAACTCATATATTTACTAGCTTGGTGTGATTGACACTTCCTTATGATCATGACGATCATTTTTGTGATTTAGACTAGCGATTGAGCGATGTCTCTTTGTCTACGTGGGAGACTATACCCCGATCATGTGATGTTTCGCCATCACATTTCTAGGGTAGCACCCTACGGTCTTCGGGCCATTCCTGTGTGAAAATTTAATGGATAGCTTCCATGAGATAGCTTCTCGTCATGTGTTTACGCGTAGGTGAGTTTTCATGCTCCCATTCATGTGTTAGGCCTCCCCCCTTTATGTGTTTTCTGGATTTCTGATGATGATTTCTGGAATTTTGTGCTTCACCAATTTTCATGATTTTCATTGATATGATATCAGTTTTTGTGCATTGGTGAATTCATGTGTTACTGACTTGTTATGAATACAAGTTTAGGGTATGATACCCTATTATATCTTTGAGAAGATTCTTGTGATATTGATAAATCTTTTGTTGATTATCATTTACATACTTATAGTAGTATGTCGCTATGGTTATTACATGTTCATGTCATGCCTTTTACTGTATACCATATCATCTGATATTTATAGTTAGACTGATCCGTTTATTATTTTCTTATAAATAATACTCGGGTCAGACCGAGATGTTACAGGTGCTTCTGCTTGACTTCTCTTCAGGATTATTCTGACTTTTGGCTAACTACCTAGATTAGTAGTTTTTGGATGTACACCTTTGAGATATAGACTCTATGTTGTGTACTTATTCTTTTGTATAGCACGTGATGCTATTCTTTTGTATTATCGTGGATCTTTCCGACCACTACTCTGATGTACACTTTCATGTGATATATATATTTATTCATATCTTCTTCCGCCTTTGTGATATGGATGTCTGTGACTGATTTATGTTATGCATACTTCTATGATTGTTTCCGAAGATTATATATAGCCACCGTGTGATAGCTTTGTGTTTGTATCGGTATGTCGGATTTCCTCCTTAAAAGATATGCATTCTATTCTATCTGACGTATCGATGCTCGCACAAAGAAGTTACATGGATGGTCGCTCCTCCACAGCCTTATTCTCCGCGTTAATTGACAGCACTACATCGTAGTGTTCTTGGTTAGCGTGGGTATAGAGGTGGGGCGTCACAATATCTATATACCGTTTTGATCGTTTCGGCATGCCAATCTCTACGGTGTATTCGATTGTTTATTTCAGAGTCTGGTACGCTGCGAACTCAGTAAACGGTAACCGTATTGGTAACCAGTTGTGTTTTTCTTTCCTTACATCTTTTCATATTTCACCGTTTAGGTTGAACAGCCATCGGGCTTTTAAAATTCCCAAAATATAGCTGTTGCACTACCTTTTAGCCTCAAACCCATTAATTTTGCACAGAAGCTTAAGAACAATGCATCCATTCATTTTTTCAGCCATTTCAATTCGTATAGACTTCATTACTATTCATTTCTTTCCACCTTTGCTTGCCTTTTCCCTTCCAGACTACATATGGCTGCCTTCTCATAAAAAAAAGTGAAGTCGCTACTCTTCCTATCGGCCTTCCTCCGCCCATGCCATCTCCACCCTTGTCACCGATGCCATGTTTTCAAACTAAGCTCCGCTCAGCTTTTTAGCTCCTTCCTCCGCCAAGACCCCTAACCCCGATTCCAGTTCGTCCACCATCCTCCAAGAATCCGCCACCACAGCCCACCTTGCCGAGCACCTCACCACATCAAGCGGCCTCGACCATCCACCTCGCCCCTTTTCAGTACCGACCTTTCCCGCTGCGTAGCTCCTCCGTCTGTGCCGCACCGCCTCCGCTCCTCTTTTCCGGTCCTCCACCCTAACCAGCAAGTTCATCTCGTTCGCTTCCCATCGCCGGCCTGCCTCCTTCAGCCGAGCTCTCGTCCTTTGATTCCAGTAGCTTCCTCGAAGAAAAATAAGAAGGTATATATATATTTTGTTAAGGGTATTATTATTATATATATGTTGTATTATAAACTAACCTGTCACTTTATATATTATGTATGTAGAGTATATATTTTATTCATATTTGTTCTGCCACCTCTCCACTTCTCGGCAACAACAGATATGCTATTTGTTTCGGCAAGTAGGTGTATATAGTTTGTATAAGTTATACTTTGAAGGTTATAAGATTTTATGTATATATATTAGCTGTTATCTCATATATGCTTTATTAATGCTATATATATAATCTGATTTTGTTATCTATACTACCTAAGGTTATATATATATATATAATTGTTTTGTAACATGTTATATACGTTTGTTTAGATATAAAACTATTTATATATTTTGCTATGAAAGTTATATATATATTATTCTTCTCTGTTTATTTACTTGAGTTCTATTTTATGACTTAGGCTTGTATGTTATATATATATTGGTCTGCTATATATAAGTGGATAAAGATTTTATATGTAGTATTAGTAAAGATATGTATAAAAGGTTTGTTTGGGTTTGAACACATATTTTATATACTGTTTTACGTGTATATATGTAAGTATATAAACTGTTGTTGGTTATAAAAAATTAAAGTATATATGAATACAATATATACTATATATCCGGGTACATATAATACAGTTTATAAGATAATGGTCACTCGTATATATTTGTGAAAATTTGCGTGAGTTCTGGTTACACTTTACTTTTCAGTTTTGTATTGCATTTAAAATATATGCATGTAAGTGGTACATATGTATCTAGTAGTTTTCCTGTCACGTGTCCTATTGAAATGTATATACACATACATATATTAGTTGAATACATATTTTCTTTTCTCGGTTTTAAGCCTGCATGTAGACATGGGTTGCACATTTGTTCAAAACCTACACATATATCTGTATTTATTATGTATACGTTAATTTGAATATACCTATGTTTCTGTTGGGGTTTTGAGGTATAAGTATATATTAGTTTGATGTATATATAGATTTAAGTTGTCCATCTATATATATAGAATTTTATAAAATGAGTCTACCGAAAATCTTGTTTGCATAACAGATCGTTGTTTATATACTGAAGTTATATGAGTTTTAGATTTTCAGTATGAATATTTTTGGTGTTTATAAGTTGTAATTGTTCCTATTTTATTTACAGTATATATATTTGCTTTGCACATCCTTGGTTATTAGTCTGATCTATATATACTGTTTATAAATGAAATCTACATACAGGGTTTGTATATTGATGTCTATAAGTTTTACATATGTATGACTTGTCGTGATATATATATTGATTTCAATAAGGTATTGACTTTATAATAAAATAACTTCTTCAGATTTTGGTTTATATATAAGTATTATTGATTTCAAGTATTTATTTTCAAATATATTATGATTATGTGTTCAATTTTTATATATACATATATATTTAATATAATTTGTGTTTTTTATTTTATTTTATTCTAGTTTAAGAAAAATAAAATATATAATTTCGTTTCAACTTATATCAAAACTGATTCAATTTGTTCATCGATTTCGGTTATCAGCTCTATCCGTCGAATTCGTGCCCATCTCACTTTGCTTTGGAATTCGTGTTTGGAGTCGTAACTCAATTTCAGTGTCTATCCTCTCTAACCACGAAAGGTGAGCAATCACTCACGATTAATGTTCTTTTATTTGTTAAATTTGATTTCAATTGAAACGACAATTGAAATATGCTGCTGTTAGTTAATTACACTGTTATATATGCTATTACCTGTATCAGTTCACTTGTGACATCTGACACCATTATCTGTTATATATATAATGATAATTCAGTTTGATTGCTAAGTGATTGATTGTTTGATGTTGACATTGGACATTATTGTTAATGTAATAAATGATAAATAATTTGAAATTGACGTAGGAGTTAACAATTTGAAATCGACATATGTGTTGAATTTGATTAGTTAAATATGACCCCTTTTAAATGTAATTAAATTGACACGTAGAAATAGTGTTAACCACACCTTGAACCATTTAAATGTATGTGTATAAATTGATGTAGTTTGAAATTGAACAATAGATATCAAGTGAAGAACCGTATAATTATTAGTGTAATAATCTTTAATCTACATGAAATGATAGTATATTCTAGATATAATTATATTAATTTGCACAAACAACAATGTGAATTAATACGATTATTTCGTGATTATTTGAATTAATTATTGGATTGATATTGATTGTTGTTATTGCTTGTTTATTTACTTTGACACCATCCCAGTTATCACACTGCAAGTTCCATTTGCTATGCTTTGATTTTGATTTGAATTGGAATCGGGTTGAATGATAAATACCCAAATTAAACTTTGACCTAGGATAGAGAATTAAATAAAACCCGATTGGTCAATGATTTGATTTTAAAATAAAATAAAGATTTTATTTGAATAAATAATGAGGTTTTGAAATGAAGTTTGAAATTATTTAATAATTAAGTTTGAAATTATTTTATAATTAAATAAGATTGAATTATTTAATAATTAAATAAGATTGAATTATTCAATAATTAAATAAGATTGAATTATTCAATAATTAAATAAATTGAATTCTTTAATAAGTGGAATTGAACTTCTTGAATAAGTAAAATTTAGTTTCTTTATTAATTGAGTTTTGAAAAGTGTAACTGAGTAAATAAATAAGTGAAATTGAATTTTATTTAAACAAGAAATAGAATGTGATTTATTAAAATTAATGTAAGACTTGTAATTGAAAGAATTGAATTGATGAATTTACTTTAATTCAAATTTGTAAGTTTTGAGATAATGAAATTGAACTTAAGTAATTGATTTAATGAATTAGGAATTAAGTAAAATTGTTTTGAATGATAAATTTAACTTAACGAATATTGAATGAAATTGAAAAATGAATTTAAATTGGTTTGAATGTTGAATTTAGTCATTTAAAAGATTTTTCGGAATGAAACTTATATACGAACTTGAATCAATATTTGAATTGTTTTAAATAAAAATTGAAATTGAATTATAAGATTTTGAAATGGTAATTCGGAAATTTTGAAACGTAAAGTATGGAAATTGTTTTAGAAAGACAAACGAATGTTGATGTATGAATTCTAATTGAAATTGTAATTGATTTGGTTTTTGAAATATATTAAATGACCAATCGGTGTAATAATTTCGAAGGTTATTAAAGAGACCGGAATCGGTTATGGACATACTCTCTGTCTAAACCGAAAACCACTTTAATAACAATACGCGGAGTGATGATCCAGAATGAAGTGGTTGGATTGGAGAACGATGATGACTGAAGAAAGAGAACGATAATGGATAGCCTTGACACTTGTGTCAAATTGGAAATGACTAAAACAGGAGCCGTGTCGGGCCAAATGGGGGCTAGCTACCTCGTGCGAACACACTTCTTCGAAACTATTCATTACTTGTTGTCGATTGGTGCACCCTTGATTTTGGGAGTGTTGTTTCGCGGTGTTGCGATCGCTGCGGCGATGCGTTCTCACCAGTCCGGATCAGGCAAACGGTAGTTTCACTACCTTGGGTATTGCCTCATGTGCCTTGTCATACTTGTATCCCTATTCACGACCGCTACGATTTGTTTTGTGTTATACCTATGGAGTACTCCGTGATATCCCACTAGTATACGGTGGAGTTTACAGTGCTGTATAGACTATAACGCTTATATAAAATGTGTTAAGGGGGATAATGGTAACGCCTTAACACTATTTTGATATCTTATATTACTGATAGGCATTATCTACTTATCGTACACTACTACATAGTAGATAGTTTAACGGATCTTAAAGGACGGTTATTCCAAACATCCTTTGAGTTACTTGTATTTCAGTTGCTATTTCACTTGAGTTGGATTTATAAATATAAGAATGTTAATCCTGACTCGAGTGTTTTGTGTTTTGCTTTACGCTCGGGTCAGACTGAGTATACCAGTATTCGAGACTCACCTTTGAAGTTGGAGCTTTGCTTGAAGATCCAGCCATCTATTCCGCTTCCAATATTCGATGATTCCAGTGATGTATTCTGATTTGTATCTAATGTATCGTATTACTCTTTCGTTGTATCTGGTTTAACTCTGATGTAACTTATACATTTATATAGTAGCTTCATGAACTACTATCTCTTTTATTTCCGCTGCATTTATTACTCTGTGTCTGTGATCTGTGATTATTTATTTACTGTATATGCTCAGTTTTGCCAATTTAAATTAACAATTCGGTATTTTGAATTATTCAAGTCCGACATGTGCGGATGCGAATGGTCCAAAATACTGGGTCGTTACAAGTGGTATCAGAGCTCTGGTAGCTCTAGGCAAAACTTAACATATAGGGTAAATGCATTTACAGAATCACTCTCATTCGAGTTTTAATCTCTTCCTTTTGACTCGATTCCTTTGAATTTTGGAACGTTCCATGCGGTTCCAAAAATTCATTCGTGTCCCTCACTATTCGTCTTCTTTCAATTCTGGAGCACCCCATAACTCCATTTTGAATGATATCTATAATAGATCGGCGGTCTCGCCAATCTTCGAATGATTTGTAAAGGGGTGAAACTCCTTTACAATAGACATCGATTTACCGGAGATTTCTGCATCCACGGTTTATGATTCTATCTATCTCCTGCTATGCCTAAATTCTATCTCTTGCGATCGAATGTAGATTTGCCTCGAAATTCTGCATCGATCTTATTTTTGAAGTCACTGTCGACCCGGTTAAGGTTGCCCGCGATTTAATAAACTTATTCATCTTCCTATTTTGATTATTTAACCATCTTGGCTTTGTTTCAACTTATCTTCGAATCAAAATTCTCTTTGATTTGAGTCCATCAAATTTGAATCCCTATACTTATTTTGAAATCCATCCTTGTATCGTCGTGTGAGGTAGTGCATTTGTTATTAATATAAAAATGTTTTCTTTATTGTGTTGTTTGAGTTGTTGATGTTGATTTGGGTTTTCGATCGATTCGTCTGATCAACGCTATCGACAGGATTTCCAAAACACTTGAACAGAGCAAACTGACACAATAATATTTTCAAAATTTGGTAAATAAAATAGTTTTGTATGATTATATTATATATAAGTATAAATTTTCTGAAATTGAATTGTTAACTGAATTGGTTGTCAGAAAGGTAATATTTGATTTTCACTATTTGTTTTGTAAATCATTGATTATTCCAACATAAAAATAAATGGAATTATAAAAGTTGGTTTATAGATTTATTTAGAAATTTAAATGAATTTAAAGTAAGAATTTGAGAATTTAATTTCCTAAAATTTCAAGCTTTAAATTTTTTAAAAGGTATATCATTGAAGGTATTTTCAAATAGAAACCGTTTTCAAAGAATTTTAAAATATTGAAACCAGTGCTCTTCTCTTTGTCGCTGGAAAATAATTTCGATGATGGCGGCCGCATCATCGACATTCATTTTTGAGTTTCGAAGTGAAGAGACCATTCTGTAGCTTTGCTACGGTTTTGTTTTGGAAAAGTATTTTAATTTGAATTTCTTAAGTATGACTTGGTTTATATATATATATATATGGGTATATTATTTTAAATTTAATTCGATTTAATATATATAATATATACATAATTATTTCTAAAGGGTTTGAAATTAAACGGAAATTAAATTCTTAAAAATCATGTTAAAAGATGTTTTCAATTATAAATAAAGCTAAATTTTGAATAAGTATTTAAAGTTGAAATAATTAAATTTGAAAATTTTATTTGTATAGTACTAAATTGCATTTCAAAATAACTCACCTAAATTATTCAGAAGTTAAAATGTAATTGGATAATATACAATATAAGATAATTTTATAAATAAAATTTGAGTGTTTATAATAAATGTTATGCACTCAGATTTTAATTATAAAAAGATGCTAATAAAGATGATAGAAGAATAGGTTAATTGAATGAGATAAATATAGTAAATTTTGTTCTGAAAGAATTAACAAATTGAATTGAATCAGCTTAATGAAATACCTTGAATTAAGATCAATTATTGAATATTAATTGATTTAAAATGAAATTTATATGATTAGAATTAACAGTTGAACTAACAAATTTAAATAGAATGACTATTTATTGATTTAATATAAATGGATTTAACCAAATTGAAAAAAAAAATTAATTTAGATTGAAATTTATATGGTCTAAATTAATTTATATGGTTTAAATATATGTAATAAGATATATTAAGTGAAATAAACTTAATAATAATTTGGAAGAAAGGAATTAAATCCGTTGAATAAAATATGAGCATAATAATAGATTATACAAATTGATGATTTAGAAAGTGTTAATTGAGGATGACTAGATAGTAAGATAATGAATTTAGAAATAGATAGATTGATTTAGCTTAAGTGAAACCAAGTGGATTAAACCAAATTGTTAAATATTAATTAGTTTAATTTGAAATTATATGGTTAAATTGTTTTATCTTGTCTTTTAATCTATTTCTTTCTGGTTGTTTCTATTCTCCTACCTCCTTCCTTTTCGGGGACGAAAAGTTTTGAATGGAGGAGAGTGTAACGACCCGTAAATTTCACTGGTTTTTAATAACGTTATTAATTGAAATTTTGCGGAATTTTAAAAATAAAATTTTGAGATATAAATTTGATATTTGGAATGCGTCTAGTTAAACATAGCAACTGGTAAATTTTCGTCCGAAAATACGAAAGTTTATTTCGTGCGTAAATTTACTTCAATTTAATCAGTTAAAAAGTGATGAAAATAAATCGTTTCCGAAACCTAAATATTTTTATATAGAAAAATTCTAAAACATCTTCTGAGCAAGATGTCAGCTTGTCGTTTTTCCAAATTCGGACATCTTTGGCTCCGTCGATCTTATTTTTCAGCGTTTTTCTTGCATTTTCCGCTATTAGAAAATTCGAATTTTTATAATTCAAATCATACCGCCGATATCTATATACTGTTTTGATCGTTTCGGCATGCCGATCTCTACGGTGTATTCGATTGTTTATTTCAGAGTCTGGTACGCTGCGAACTCAGTAAACGGTAACCGTATTGGTAACCAGTTGTGTTTTTCTTTCCTTACATCTTTTCATATTTCACCGTTTAGGTTAAACAGCCATCAGGCTTTTAAAATTCCCAAAATACGGCTGTTGCACTACCTTTTGGCCTCAAACCCATTAATTTTGCACAGAAGCTTAAGAACAATGCATCCATTCATTTTTTCAGCCATTTCAATTCGTATAGACTTCATTACTATTCATTTCTTTCCACCTTTGCTTGCCTTTTCCCTTCCAGACTACATATGGCTGGCTTCTCATAAAAAAAAAGTGAAGTCGCTACTCTTCCTATCGACCTTCCTCCGCCCATGCCATCTCCGCCCTCGTCACCGATGCCATGTTTTCAAACTAAGCTCCGCTCAGCTTTTTAGCTCCTTCCTCCGCCAAGACCCCTAACCCCGATTCCAGTTCGTCCACCATCCTCCAAGAATCCGCCACCACAGCCCACCTTGCCGAGCACCTCACCACATCAAGCGGCCTCGACCATCCACCTCGCCCCTTTTCAGTACCGACCTTTCCCGCTGCGTAGCTCCTCCGTCTGTGCCGCACCGCCTCCGCTCCTCTTTTCCGGTCCTCCACCCTAACCAGCAAGTTCATCTCGTTCGCTTCCCATCGCCGGCCTGCCTCCTTCAGCCGAGCTCTCGTCCTTTGATTCCAGTAGCTTCCTCGAAGAAAAATAAGAAGGTATATATATATTTTGTTAAGGGTATTATTATTATATATATGTTGTATTATAAACTAACCTGTCACTTTATATATTATGTATGTAGAGTATATATTTTATTCATATTTGTTCTGCCACCTCTCCACTTCTCGGCAACAACAGATATGCTATTTGTTTCGGCAAGTAGGTGTATATAGTTTGTATAAGTTATACTTTGAAGGTTATAAGATTTTATGTATATATATTAGCTGTTATCTCATATATGCTTTATTAATGCTATATATATAATCTGATTTTGTTATCTATACTACCTAAGGTTATATATATATATAATTGTTTTGTAACATGTTATATACGTTTGTTTAGATATAAAACTATTTATATATTTTGCTATGAAAGTTATATATATATTATTCTTCTCTGTTTATGTACTTGAGTTCTATTTTATGACTCAGGCTTGTATGTTATATATATATTGGTCAGCTATATATAAGTGGATAAAGATTTTATATGTAGTATTAGTAAAGATATGTATAAAAGGTTTGTTTGGGTTTGAACACATATTTTATATACTGTTTTACGTGTATATATGTAAGTATATAAACTGTTGTTGGTTATAAAAAATTAAAGTATATATGAATACAATATATACTATATATCCGGGTACATATAATACAGTTTATAAGATAATGGTCACTCGTATATATTTGTGAAAATTTGCGTGAGTTCTGGTTACACTTTACTTTTCAGTTATGTATTGCTTTTAAAATATATGCATGTAAGTGGTACATATGTATCTAGTAGTTTTCCTGTCACATGTCCTATTGAAATGTATATACACATACATATATTAGTTGCATACATATTTTCTTTTCTCGGTTTTAAGCCTGCATGTAGACATGGGTTGCACATTTGTTCAAAACCTACACATATATCTGTATTTATTATGTATACGTTAATTTGAATATACCTATGTTTCTGTTGGGGTTTTGAGGTATAAGTATATATTAGTTTGATGTATATATAGATTTAAGTTGTCCATCTATATATATAGAATTTTATAAAATGAGTCTACCGAAAATCTTGTTTGCATAACAGATCGTTGTTTATATACTGAAGTTATATGAGTTTTAGATTTTCAGTATGAATATTTTTGGTGTTTATAAGTTGTAATTGTTCCTATTTTATTTATAGTATATATATTTGCTTTGCACATCCTTGGTTATTAGTCTGATCTATATATACTGTTTATAAATGAAATCTACATACAGGGTTTGTATATTGATGTCTATAAGTTTTACATATGTATGACTTGTCGTGATATATATATATTGATTTCAATAAGGTATTGACTTTATAATAAAATAACTTCTTTAGATTTTGGTTTATATATAAGTTTTATTGATTTCAAGTATTTATTTTCAAATATATTATGATTATGTGTTCAATTTTTATATATACATATATATTTAATATAATTTGTGTTTTTTATTTTATTTTATTCTAGTTTAAGAAAAATAAAATATATAATTTCGTTTCAACTTATATCAAAACTGATTCAATTTGTTCATCGATTTCGCTTATCAGCTCTATCCATCGAATTCGTGCCCATCTCACTTTGCTTTGGAATTTGTGTTTGGAGTCGTAACTCAATTTCAGTGTCTATCCTCTCTAACCACGAAAGGTGAGCAATCACTCACGATTAATGTTCTTTTATTTGTTAAATTTGATTTCAATTGAAACGACAATTGAAATATGCTGCTGTTAGTTAATTACACTGTTATATATGCTATTACCTGTATCAGTTCACTTGTGACATCTGACACCATTATCTGTTATATATATAATGATAATTCAGTTTGATTGCTAAGTGATTGATTGTTTGATGTTGACATTGGACATTATTGTTAATGTAATAAATGATAAATAATTTGAAATTGACGTAGGAGTTAACAATTTGAAATCGACATATGTGTTGAATTTGATTAGATAAATATGACCCCTTTTAAATGTAATTAAATTGACACGTAGAAATAGTGTTAACCACACCTTGAACCATTTAAATGTATGTGTATAAATTGATGTAGTTTGAAATTGAACAATAGATATCAAGTGAAGAACCGTATAATTATTAGTGTAATAATCTTTAATCTACATGAAATGATAGTAGATTCTAGAAATAGTTATATTAATTTGCACAAACAACAATGTGAATTAATACGATTATTTCAGGATTATTTGAATTAATTATTTGATTGATATTGATTGTTGTTATTGCTTGTTTATTTACTTTGACACCATCCCAGTTATCACACTGCAAGTTCCCTTTGCTATGCTTTGATTTTGATTTGAATTGGAATCGGGTTGAATGATAAATACCCAAATTAAACTTTGACCTAGGATAGAGAATTAAATAAAACCCGATTGGTCAATGATTTGATTTTAAAATAAAATGAAGATTTTATTTGAATAAATAATGAGGTTTTGAAATGAAGTTTGAAATTATTTAATAATTAAGTTTGAAATTATTTTATAATTAAATAAGATTGAATTATTTAATAATTAAATAAGATTGAATTATTTAATAATTAAATAAATTGAATTCTTTAATAAGTGGAATTGAACTTCTTGAATAAGTAAAATTTAGTTTCTTTATTAATTGAGTTTTGAAAAGTGTAACTGAGTAAATAAATAAGTGAAATTGAATTTTCTTTAAACAAGAAATAGAATGTGATTTATTAAAATTAATGTAAGACTTGTAATTGAAAGAATTGAATTGATGAATTTACTTTAATTCAAATTTGTAAGTTTTGAGACAATGAAATTGAACTTAAGTAATTGATTTAATGAATTAGGAATTAAGTAAAATTGTTTTGAATGATAAATTTAACTTAACGAATATTGAATGAAATCGAAAAATGAATTTAAATTGGTTTGAATGTTGAATTTAATCATTTAAAAGATTTTTCGGAATGAAACTTATATACGAACTTGAATCAATATTTGAATTGTTTTAAATAAAAATTGAAATTGAATTATAAGATTTTGAAATGGTAATTTGGAAATTTTGAAACGTAAAGTATGGAAATTGTTTTAGAAAGACAAATGAATGTTGATGTATGAATTCTAATTGAAATTGTAATTGATTTGGTTTTTGAAATATATTAAATGACCAATCGGTGTAATAATTTCGAAGGTTATTAAAGAGACCGGAATCGGTTATGGACATACTCTCTGTCTAAACCGAAAACCACTTTAATAACAATACGCGGAGTGATGATCCAGAATGAAGTGGTTGGATTGGCAAACGTTGATGACTGAAGAAAGAGAACGATAATGGATAGCCTTGACACTTGTGTCAAATTGGAAATGACTAAAACAGGAGCCGTGCCGGGCCAAATGGGGGCTAGCTACCTCGAGTGAACACACTTCTTCGAAACTATTCATTACTTGTTGTCGATTGGTGCACCCTTGATTTTGGGATTGTTGTTTCGCGGTTTTGCGATCGCTGCGGCGATGCATTCTCACCAGTCCGGATCAGGCAAACGGTAGTTTCACTACCTTGGGTATTGCCTCATGTGCCTTGTCATACTTGTATCCCTATTCGCGACCACTACGATTTGTTTTGTGTTATACCTATGGAGTACTTCCTGATATCCCACTAGTTTACGGTGGAGTTTACAGTGCTGTATAGACTATAACGCTTATATAAAATGTGTTAAGGGGGATAATGGTAACGCCTTAACACTATTTTGATATCTTATATTACTGATAGGCATTATCTACTTATCGTACACTACTACATAGTAGATAGTTTAATGGATCCTTAAAGGACGGTTATTCCAAACATCCTTTGAGTTACTTGTATTTTAGTTGCTATTTCACTTGAGTTGGATTTATAAATATAAGAATGTTAATCCTGACTCGAGTGTTTTGTGTTTTGCTTTACGCTCGGGTCAGACTGAGTATACCAGTATTCGAGACTCACCTTTGAAGTTGGAGCTTTGCTTGAAGATCCAGCCATCTATTCCGCTTCCAGTATTCGATGATTCCAGTGATGTATTCTGATTTGTATTTGATGTATCGTATTACTCTTCCGTTGTATCTGGTTTAACTCTGATGTAACTTATACATTTATATAGTAGCTTCATGAACTACTATCTCTTTTATTTCCGCTGCATTTATTACTCTGTGTCTGTGATCTGTGATTATTTATTTACTGTATATGCTCAGTTTTGCTAATTTAAATTAACAATTCAGTATTTTGAATTATTCAAGTCCGACATGTGCGGATGCGAATGGTCCAAAATACTGGGTCGTTACAGTTATAATAGATATGTCCAATATAAAAGTTGTATTGAAATACTAATTGAAAATTAATTAAAGTGTTAATTAATTAAATATGATTTAATTAATAAAATGTTATACGTAAGATTATTGTATAAATTAATTAAAATATAAAAGTTATATAATAATGAAACTTATATAATATGAGTGTATAAACTAAAGGTGGAACATTAAAGAAACCTAAATAGACTTAAGGAAAAAATATGTACCTAAATGTACGTATACTGTGATTTCTGCTATGTCTGACACTTGAATCACGAGGGTATTTCATAAGAAATTGTAACGACCCGTATTTTACGGATCGAAAAGTTCGTAAAAATCTAGAATTCTTAGCGTTGTTAAGTCGCTTTAGATTTTGGGCAGAATTTTGTTCAAGTCCTAAGTCGTGACCGAGTTAAGGAAATCGGCGAGTTAAGTGATAAGTCGACTGGGCGAGTTAACGACTTAAGAGATAGACGACCTAAGGAACTGATCGACTTAGGGGAGATAATGATCTAAGGGGTAGGTCGGCGACAACCTATGGAGGCTGGGTAGCAGTGGAGCGACTTAAGAGCTTAGGTCGTGTAGGAAGTAAGTCGTGGGATAGGATAGGTTGAATGAGCGACTTAAGGTAGCGGGCGACCTAAGGAATGGGATGACCTATAGAAGTTGGCGACTTAGTAGACTGGACGAGGTAAGGGTTTAGGTCGTAGACGACCTAAGAGATAGCACGACCTAGGAGTAGTAGTTAGGTCGTAAGCGACCTATGGAGTGCTATGATAGTTAGGTCGTAAGCAACCTAAGATGGTTAGGTCGTCCAAACGACTTAAGTGTTAGGTCGTAACCCAGCTAGGTCGCGTGAATAGTTAGGTCGCGTGAGTTGCTAGTCGTGGCTTTTTTAGGTCGCGACTCATGGTAAGTCGTAGGTCAAAGGGTTGTTAGGTCGTGTCCATATGCTATGTGTTAAGTCGCGAGCAACTTAGGAGTTGGGCTGCTAAGTCGTAAGTTGTAGATAGGTGAGTCTGGTAGGTCGTGAGTGCGCCTGCGTTAGGTCGGAGACCCTGTTGAGTCGCACATTTAAGTTAGGTCGTAAGTCGCGCGTAGTTAAGTCGTAACTCGTTGAGTCCTGGTTCACGCGCGCATGTGCTATGGCTTAAGTTGTAGGTTGGTATTGTTAGGTCATAAGTCGTAGAGGCTTGGGGTTGTTGAGTCGGAGGTTGTTAGGGCGAAGATTTTAGGTCGGTGGGGTTTTAGGTCGTAAGTCGTGGACGACCTAACTTCGAGGGGACGACTTAAGGAGGATTTCAGCCTATAAATAGGAGGGTTTTTCTCACTTTTTGGGATCCGGATTTTGAAGCGACAAAGTGCTGCCATTTTGAGAGCTCGACTTCTACACTTCTTCACTTCTTTTCTCCACTCTAATCTAGTGATTCCTTCCATCCATATCGAAGATCAAATCGAAGATTGAAGAGCTTAGATTGAAGATCTTCATCCATCAAAGAGAGATTTCATCGTTTGAAGCGGATTTGTGATAGATCAAGTTAGATCCTTCGTTGTCCAGATCTGAAGTGTGTTGCTTTTGGGTTGTTTAGGTGATTTGGTGAGTGGTGATTATCTCTCACACGGATCCAAAGGAGTATATCGGATCATTGGCTTGATTTGGAGTTAAAGTAGTGATTTTCATGCATCTTTGTAAACTTAAGTATAGATCCATATAGATCCATTGTTTATGATGATTTGACAACCATTTTACTAAGTGTTAACCTATGCAAGTTCATTCATCAAGATTATAGAGACATTGCTCATGTTTTCATGCTTGTTAGACTTTGGACTTTTTATTTACGAAATTGCCATTATTGTTATAATTGTCTATTTAGATCATATTTGAATGCTTGATTACTTGGATTAATGTTTGTCTTGATTGATTGCTATGAATTAGATGATTGATTGCTATGAATTAGATGATTGATGATTTGATTTAGACAAGTTGGTCGAAGATGATTCAAAAGCTAAGGGAAAGGCTCTTGAATTGGAAAAGCTGCTCGTGGCATATGTAGCGGATGATGAAGCTCATATGGATAGATTTGATGATGATGTTGAGATGAAGCTTTGCTATGATGATGATGAGGCTAAGCATGATATGAGATAGTCTTGGTCTAATCCAGACGGGATCATTCCAAGCATGTTGATAACTCGGTGAAAGGGTTCGAGTTAGAGGATAATGGTTTGCTCGAGAGGCGCTTGAGCTAGTATGGAAATAGTCGTCGAGGAGGATGACTAGAAGGCTGAGATCTCATCGTTGTTGAAGGTTCTAGCATGCTCAAAGCAAGAGTACGTTGGGCAGATTCGATAGTCCCTGAAGGCTAATGATTGATAGTCAAGTACTCTGGGCAGATTCGATACTCCTAGGCACGGGTCACGATGACGTGCAGAGTTATGTCTAGAACCGGGGTTTCCATTAGCCCTTGACGGACGGCTGAAAGAATGTGCCGGTCATTCAATTAACGGTGATATCGAAGCAATGATAACAGTGATAGCCAGAGTCATGGATGTTTGGTTGTATCGTCATTCGGTCTCAAGAGCGGTATTTTCTAGGTGCTTATCTGATCTTGGTTTAGGCCTTGGGGGTTTGTACTTGGAAAACATCGCCCTTGACTCGAGTGATAATTGCTTTACCTTAAATTGTGTGCTTTGCTATGCTTGCTTCTACTTAGTGTGTGTTTGGGGGCTATCACTATAGAAAGAGGTGGAGTGGGAGGGTTGTATTCCTATTCCTTTTCCTTTATGCTCTTTTGGTATGTTGTTAGTTAATTAACTGCTCACTAAGACTGTTGTCTGACTCAAGGCTTTATGTTTTAACTCTTATTTCCTTGGGCTGTTCGTCCATTTTGGGACGGGCATACTAGGTAGCAGGTGACAGGTGATGTTCTTGCTTTCCACGGTGTTGATATCGAAGACGAGCTGGAGGGTTGCATATTATCTTCTTATTATATGTATTGGGTGTTCCGCTGTTTGTATTTTCTCTGAGTGTTATGTAGTGAGGCTTGTTGTATTGACTATTCAGATGTTGTATTCAACTATTATGAAGTTTTATTGATAAGATTCTATTCTGTGAAGCTTCACTATATGTATGTTCTATTGTATTTTATCCATGCGCTGTGAGTAATACGATAGATTCTGTTGTTTTAATTTACCCTGACAATCGTCCATGGCTGCCTGGCACACTTTACAGCGCACTTTCTCTAGGTTCAGTGCAGGGGTCAAGGGCGGTCGTCACATTTGATATCAGAGCTTTGGTTAATCGATTTTACCCAACGCTCGTTGACGTAACTACGTATGAGAGACGTAATTGTATTTTGATGGATGATTACTATATATAATATAGTAGATTAGAAGAGTTTGAGTCCTTTAAGCAGTTGTTTCTCAAGATGTTCTGACCATTCCTTTTTATAGATATTGAGAATGAGTCGAAGAGGGAGACCGGCTGCTAGGGAAGGCCGTGCTACTGAAGGGGCTGCTGATTACGCTGCTATGTTCGAAGCAATGATGACTTCGATCATGAGAAGGATGCCAGCTCCGGGGCCATCGGTGGATGTTGGAGTTCAAGTTCAAACTCCAAAACCGGTGGATTTTGCTAAGCTGTGTAAGGACTATACTGCTCTTGGAGGAAAGGTTTTCTTTGGAACAGAATCAACCATTGAAGTCCAGAGGTGGATAGATGCTTGTAGAAGGATCTTTGGTGATTTGGGAATTGAGGATGCGACTAAGAGGAAGTTAGCATCAAGACAGCTTCAAGGGAGAGCTTCTGATTGGTGGAACTCTATCACCATTGATACTCCGAAGGAAGAGATCACTTGGGTGCAATTCCAAGCCAGATTTGAAGCTAAGTTCATTTCTACAGCTCCGAAGTCTGTTCTGTTCAAGAAGTTCGTGGAGCTCAAGCAAGGAGGAAGACCAGTTCTTGAGTATGTTTCTGAGTTTGAAGCTTTGTCCAAGTATGCCTGGTCGTATATTGAATCTGCATACCAGAAGAATGAAAAGTTTGTGACAGGCTTGGACAGTTATCTTGGGAGACAGTTGGTAGATCATCTAGACGATTCATTTGAGAAGCTTGTGGAGAAAGCTCTCAGGCATGAGAGTCTATTTCCTAAGGAAGGATCTGTTGTTGCTGTGACCAGGGGAGAGTCTAAACCACAGCAGGGTGGAAACAAGAAGAGGAAGCAGCAGCATCAGAAGGGTAAGGATGGCCAGAAGAAGCCGAAGGGCGAAGTGACTTGCTACAATTGTCAGTAGAAGGGCCATTTCTCTAAGGATTGTAAGAATCCGAAGGTACTGATGAAGTGTCACAACTGTGACAAGCCGGGGCATATCAGGAAGAATTGTCCGGAACCACGGAAGGACAAGCAGATTGTGTAAGCTTATGCTTTAGGAGCTGTTCCATCGTCTTCGAAAGCTCCTACCGTTGAAGAGAAAGGAAAGAGTGTAGTGGTTCAAGGTACTCTCTCCATTTGTGGTGTTCCAGTTAGAGTGTTATTTGATACTGGGGCGTCGCATTCGTTTGTTTGTAATGAACTTGTAGGCCGGTTGGGTTTAGAACCGAATATTGTTGATAGGCCATTGGTTGTGACTAATCCAGTTGGGGGTTCGTCTTGTTTGTGTATGTTATGCCGTGGTCTGATTGTATCGAGTCATGGTTGCTCTTTTGTTTGTGATTGCTTCGTTCTGAACTTTGCGGGGTTCGGAATTATTTTGGGTATGGACTGGCTTAGGAAGTATGCGACAAAGGTTGATTGTGAAAGGTTGGAAGTGACAGTCGAGAATGTGGAGGGGCGAAAGATTGTGATACGATGTAAGCATGAAGAAGGCGTCTTCATGAGCTTCATGTATTCGCTGGTTGTTCCACGGGATGGACTGTCATCTGTGCCAATCGCTAATGGATTTGAGGATGTCTTTGACGAGGTCAAAGGGTTACCGCCGCATAGAGAGATCGAGTTTCGTATAGATCTAGTTGAAGGAGCCAGACCTGTTGTGATGCCTCTTAGGCGGATGGCGCCTAGGGAACAGCAGGAGTTGAGGGTGCAGGTTGATGATCTTTTACAGAAAGGATTCATTCGGCGTAGTGTGTCCGAATGGGGTGCACCAGTTGTGTTCGCAACCAAAGCGGATGGATCGCTGAGGTTATGTGTGGATTATCGTGAGTTGAATAAAGTGACTAAGAAGAACAAGTATCCATTACCGAGAATAGATGACTTGTTTGATCAGCTTCACGAAGATAAGGTGTTTTCTCAGATGGATTTGGCAACGAGATTTCACCAGTTGAGTGGCTAAGGATAGTGTGCCGAAGACTACTTTCAGGACACCATCCGGTCTCTTTGAGTGGCTGGTAATGCCATTTGGATTGACTAATGCGCCAGCATATTTTGTGGATCTTATGAATAGAGTGTTCAGAGATCAGTTGAACAAGTTCGTGCTTGTGTTCGTGGATGATATTCTGATTTATTCCAGAACTGAAGAAGAGCACAAGACGCACTTGCGTATTGTTTTGGAAATCTTACGAAAACATCAGCTGAAGGCTAAGTTTTCGAAGTGTCACTTCTGGAAGAGTGAAGTGAGGTTAGGCCATGTTATCTCTAGAAATGGAATAGCGGTTGATCCCGCTAAGGTGGCAGCAATCCAGGATTGGGTTAGACCTAAGAATGCATCTGATGTGAGAAGTTTTCTTGGATTAGCAGGATATTATCGACGGTTTATCAAAGACTTCTCCAAGGTAGCTGCACCATTGACAGGATTGACGAAAAAGAACCAAGTGTTCAGATGGGAAGATAAGTGTGAGCAAGCTTTCGGAATCCTGAAAGAGCGACTGACAAGCGCTCCTGTTTTGACTATTCCAAGTGGGAATGATGAGATGGTGGTTTACACCGACGCATGTGGTACTGGACTTGGAGCAGTGCTGATGCAGAGGGATAAAGTTGTTGCGTATGCAAGTCGACAACTGAAGCCGCATGAGAGGAATTACCCGACTCATGATTTGGAGTTAGCGGCGATTGTTTTTGCTCTGAAGATGTGGAGACATTATCTATTGGGAGTTCGATTCGAGTTGTTTACAGATCATAAGTCGTTGAAGTATCTTTTCTCCCAAAAGGATTTGAATCTTCGGCAGCAACGATGGTTAGAGTTTTTGGCATCATATGATTTTGGTATAGCCTATACTTCGGGAAAGGGTAACGTAGTGGCAGAAGCGTTAAGTCGAAGACATGCAGGATTGGGAGCCATGTTTTCAGAATGGAAGAGTCTCGAGTATTTAGCTGGATTTGACTTCAGGCCTAGATGTGAATTGGAACCTGAGATGTTGGCAAACTTATCGATAAGACCGACTCTTGTGGAAAGGATTGGTGAGAGTCAAAAGCGAGATGATAAGATTGTCAAGATTATCCGTGAATTGGAATCTGGATTGGATCCAGAAAAGGATAAAGGATTCGAGGTCGATCGAGAGGGTTGGCTTCGGAAGCAAGGACGACTAGTTGTTCCCGAGATAGATGAATTGAGGAGTGAAGTACTGAAGGAAAGTCATCACTCGAAGCTGACAATTCATCCAGGTGGAAATAAGATGTATCGGGATATGAAGAGAACCTACTACTGGGAAGGTATGAAGAAGGATGTTGGAAATTTTATTTCCAAGTGCATGAACTGCCAGTTGGTAAAAGCCGAACAGAAGAAGCCAAGTGGATTGCTTCAGCCATTAGAAGTTCCTACATGGAAGTGGGAACAAATATCGATGGATTTTATTGATGGACTACCTAGAACAAGAACGGGAAATGAAGGGATTTGGGTCATCGTAGATCGTCTGACTAAGAGTGCAAGATTCATTCCTGTTCGATCGACTAGGACTGCATCAAAGTTGGCTGAGTTGTATGTTAAGTGGATAGTTCGATTCCATGGTATTCCGAAGAGTATAGTGAGCGATCGAGATCCATTGTTCACTAGTGGATTTTGGAAGAGCTTCCAGGAAGTTTTGGGAACCGAGTTATGTTTGAGTACAGCTTATCATCCTCAAACAGATGGTCAAACCGAGAGAGTCAACCGAGTTTCGGAAGATCTCCTCAGAGCTTGTGTTTTGGATTTCGGAGGATCATGGGAAGATCATCTTCATTTGGTTGAATTTTCGTACAACAACAGTTACCAGTCAAGCATTGGTATGGCACCGTATGAAGCGTTGTATGGAAGACCGTGTAACTCTCTGACATGTTGGTTAGAGACCGGAGAAAAGTTGATGCTTGGGCCAGAGATGATTCGACAGACTTCGAATTTCATAGAGATCATTCGGCAACGAATGAAGGCAGCCCAAGACCGTCAGAAAAGTTATGCCGATAAGCGTCGTAAGGATTTGGAATTCGACGTTGGTGATATGGTTTTTGTGAAGATTTCTCCACTGAAGAATGTTATTCGATTTGGGAAGAAAGGAAAACTGACTCCGAGATTTGTTGGACCATTCCCGATCATCGAGCGAATTGGAAAGCTCGCCTACAGATTGGAGTTACCAGATAAGATGTCGAGTGTGCACAATGTTTTTCATGTATCATATCTATGGAAATATGTGCACGAGTCGAATATAGTGGTTTCTGTTGATAGCTGTGAAGATTTCGAAGTTGATCCAGTCGATAGAAGACCTCGTAAGCCGCTTCGTGTTGTGAAAACCGACACGAAACAGCTTAGGAGGAAGGTAGTTAAGTTGCTCAAGATACAATGGAGTGATGATGATAACGACTGTACGTGGGAGGTGGAAGAGAGGATGAAGGCAGCTCATCCTGGACTCTTCAAGGTATGGCCCTAAGGTGTCGTGTCATCTCACGATATTGTAACTTGTTCTGGTTTTAGAATTCTGCATGCTAAGCTAGAATTGGATGCATGGTTTGTTGATTGCTATGGATGGTAGGCGTGCAGAATAGTCTTTGATTACTTTGTTTGTTTGGAATTTCGGGGGCGAAATTCCTAAGGGGGAGAGAATGTAACGACCCGTATTTTACGGATCGAAAAGTTCGTAAAAATCTAGAATTCTTAGCGTTGTTAAGTCGCTTCAGATTTTGGGCAGAATTTTTTTCAAGTCCTAAGTCATGACCGAGTTAAGGAAATCGGCGAGTTAAGTGATAAGTCGACTGGGCGAGTTAACGACTTAAGAGATAGACGACCTAAGGAACTGACCGACTTAGGGGAGATAATGACCTAAGGGGTAGGTCGGCGACAACCTATAGAGGCTGGGTAGTAGTGGAGCGACTTAAGAGCTTAGGTCGTGTAGGAAGTAAGTCGTGGGATAGGATAGGTCGAATGAGCGACTTAAGGTAGTGGGCGACCTAAGGAATGGGATGACCTATAGAAGTTGGTGACCTAGTAGACTGGACGAGGTAAGGGTTTAGGTCGTAGACGACCTAAGAGATAGCGCGACCTAGGAGTAGTAGTTAGGTCGTAAGCGACCTATGGAGTGCTATGATAGTTAGGTCGTAAGCAACCTAAGATGGTTAGGTCGTCCAAACGACTTAAGTGTTAGGTCGTAACCCAGCTAGGTCGCGTGAGTAGTTAGGTCGCTTGAGTTGCTAAGTCGTGGCATTTTTAGGTCGCGACTCATGGTAAGTCGTAGGTCGAAGGGTTGTTAGGTCGCGTCCATATGCTATGTGTTAAGTCACGAGCGACTTAGGAGTTGGGCTGCTAAGTCGTAAGTTGTAGATAGGTGAGTCTGGTAGGTCGTGAGTGCGCCTGCGTTAGGTCGGAGACCCTGTTGAGTCGCACATTTATGTTAGGTCGTAAGTCACGCATAGTTAAGTCGTAACTCGTTGAGTCCTGGTTCGCGCGCGCATGTGCTATGGCTTAAGTCGTAGGTTGGTATTGTTAGGTCATAAGTCGTAGAGGCTTGGGGTTGTTGAGTCGGAGGTTGTTAGGTCGAAGATTTTAAGTCGGTAGGGTTTTAGGTCGTAAGTCGTGGACGACCTAACTCCGAGGGGACGACTTAAGGAGGATTTCAGCCTATAAATAGGAGGGTTTTTATCACTTTTTGGGATCCGGATTTTGAAGCGACGAAGTGCTGCCATTTTGAGAGCTCGACTTCTACACTTCTTCACTTCTTTTCTCCACTCTAATCTAGTGATTCCTTCCATCCATATCGAAGATCAAATCGAAGATTGAAGAGCTTAGATTGAAGATCTTCATCCATCAAAGAGAGATTTCATCGTTTGAAGCGGATTTGTGATAGATCAAGTTAGATCCTTCGCTGTCCAGATCTGAAGTGTGTTGCTTTTGGGTTGTTTAGGTGATTTGGTGAGTGGTGATTATCTCTCACACGGATCCAAAGGAGTATATCGGATCGTTGGCTTGATTTGGAGTTAAAGTAGTGATTTTCATGCATCTTTGTAAACTTAAGTATAGATCCATATAGATCCATTGTTTATGATGATTTGACAACCATTTTACTAAGTGTTAACCTATGCAAGTTCATTCATCAAGATTATAGAGACATTGCTCATGTTTTCATGCTTGTTAGACTTTGGACTTTTTATTTACGAAATTGCCATTATTGTTATAATTGTCTATTTAGATCATATTTGAATGCTTGATTACTTGGATTAATGTTTGTCTTGATTGATTGCTATGAATTAGATGATTGATTGCTATGAATTAGATGATTGATGATTTGATTTAGACGAGTTGGTCGAAGATGATTCAAAAGCTAAGGGAAAGGCTCTTGAATTGGAAAAGCTGCTCGTGGCATATGTAGCGGATGATGAAGCTCATATGGATAGATTTGATGATGATGTTGAGATGAAGCTTTGCTATGATGATGATGAGGCGAAGCATGATATGAGATAGTCTTGGTCTAATCCAGACGGGATCATTCCAAGCATGTTGATAACTCGGTGAAAGGGTTTGAGTTAGAGGATAATGGTTTGCTCGAGAGGCGCTTGAGCTAGTATGGAAATAGTCGTCGAGGAGGATGACTAGAAGGATGAGATCTCATCGTTGTTGAAGGTTCTAGCATGCTCAAAGCAAGAGTACGTTGGGCAGATTCGATAGTCCCTGAATGCTAATGATTGATAGTCAAGTACTCTGGGCAGATTCGATACTCCTAGGCATGGGTCACGATGACGTGCAGAGTTATGTCTAGAACCGGGGTTTCCATTCGCCCTTGACGGACGGTTGAAAGAATTTGCCGGTCATTCAATTAACGGTGATATCGAAGCAATGATAACAGTGATAGCCAGAGTCATGGATGTTTGGTTGTATTGTCGTTCGGTCTCAAGAGCGGTATTTTCTGGGTGCTTATCTGATCTTGGTTTAGGCCTTGGGGGTTTGTACTTGGAAAACATCGCACTTGACTCGAGTGATAATTGCTTTACCTTAAATTGTGTGCTTTGCTATGTTTGCTTCTACTTAGTGTGTGTCTGGGGGCTATCACTGTAGAAAGAGGTGGAGTGGGAGGGTTGTATTCCTATTCCTTTTCCTTTATGCTCTTTTGGTATGTTGTTAGTTAATTTACTGCTCACTAAGACTGTTGTCTGACTCAAGGCTTTATGTTTTAACTCTTATTGCCTTGGGCTGTTCGTCTATTTTGGGACGGGCAGACTAGGTAGCAGGTGACAGGTGTTGTTCTTGCTTTCCACGGTGTTGATATCGAAGACGAGCTAGAGGGTTGCATATTATCTTCTTATTATATGTACTGGGTGTTCCGCTGTTTGTATTTTCTCTGAGTGTTATGTAGTGAGGCTTGTTGTATTGACTATTCAGATGTTGTATTCAACTATTATGAAGTTTTATTGATAAGATTCTATTCTGTGAAGCTTCACTATATGTATGTTCTATTGTATTTTATCCATGCGCTGTGAGTAATACGATAGATTCTGTTGTTTTAATTTACCCCGACAATCGTCCATGGCTGCCTGGCACACTTTACAGCGCACTTTCTCTAGGTTCAGTGCAGGGGTCATGGGCGGTCGTCACAGAAATACATTATTTCATAAGTTGATATCACTCAATATAATATATTGAAGATTATGAATCTTCAATATAATGTTGTCCTCTACCATATATATATTTATAAATTAATTCCATACTCCTTAGTTGTTGAGAAAACTCAAGCTAGAGATGTTATGTGTAGTATTTTTAATATATTGAACAAATGAGGTAAGATAACTATATGTATTTGTTAAGCAAACTCAAGGTACATATACTATACTTAGGCCATCACGATATGGTAGGTACGAGTGAATGATCTCTTTCGATTTGTTGAGCAAACTCAAGGTCAAAATGAGATTAGGGCAAAGAAAAATATGTTAGGAGTTGTATGTAATACAACCGATAAGGAGTTATCCATCGTTTGTGGGGATATAATTTGTTGAGCAAACTTAAGGTCAGAATACTAAGATAAATGAGTCCTTGCACCCACTAGTGAAGTCGAAAGACTTCTATGTTTCATCTTAGGGTTTGGAGAAACATTAAAGAGTAGTGGGAGCCTTATTAAAAAGTGAAATGGTAACATTTAACCTTTCTAATATTGTAAGAACATATGCTAAATACTGTTATAATTATCCACAATGATAAATTTGTTTATTTAATATGATTAATAAAATGATTATCAATTAACACATACAAACGAACTGAAAGTTGACAAATGAAAGATATTACCTACTATTAAATTCCCATTGCATGTTTTTCAACACTGATGCAAGTGCCTGATTTTACAACCATTGAATACATTCGTGGTTTGGTCACTTACGCATTTATTTGGTCAAGACCATGTATTGCATTCTATGAGTTTCAAACTCTAAAAGCAATATAAGACTATGGATATTTGATCCATATACAATTGCATGTAAATGTTATATGGTGAACGGTCAAAGTTTGTAACGTCCAATATTTCGATGAAATTAGTTCATCCGAAAAACCAAATAAACCTTAGTGCGAGATCGAGTATTCAATCAGACAAAAGGAATCATATTGTGTTAATGTAACACAAGACCAGAAACTACAAGATAGATCTAAGAACTCGATCACTAAAATGTCATTTTGATCGGTTTATGTAAACTGCAACATATTTGATGTCCTTAAGTGTTAAGGATAATCGAATGCGCTTTTGTAAAGAGTTTATTATGATATTGTAGTAAGGTTTTCTTTTGAATAGCTTGACCATTTGAAAGGAAAACGAATGTATAAGAATGGATGTAATTTAAGATACAGTTAGGATGAAGAGAATAAATAGTCACTTCTACTTCATAGAGAAACGTGGAAACGAGAATTATAATAAGCATGACACTTAATATTGGAATAAGAAATATGATTTCTATTCCAAAATGTATTTTCATATAGAAAATTGTTTTCTAGGAAATTTATTTCTTTGAGCTCAAGATATTTGATCAACAAACTCTTCACTGTAAATAGTTGCATTATATGAAATAAAAAAATTGTACTAAGTGAATGATTGACCTCCGAATTTAGCACGCTATTATAGTAATGGTGGAAATACTGAGAGCATGCCATATTAGCACTTATTAATTGCATCATAGTATGAAAATTGTTTTCGTAAAACCTACCATACATTATTAATGAAATAATGATTATTTTTCTGTATCGACTGAAGAAAAAAAGACATAGCAATATTTCAATATGAATATTCTTTATGAAATAGAACTATAATGTGGTGCTTTTTTTATAACAAAAGTGATGCATTGGAAAATACAAAAGTATATAATATTATTCATAGTTGTTTTGGAATTATAGACTAAACCGTAGTTTTGAGAAATAATTTTATTGTGTGATTTTGAATCATATGATACTTGTTAATTATATCTCAAACAATAAAGGGCTATGCACCCATTTAGTTGGAGTATCATAAGAGTTGATGAACTCTTTGGATTGATATATATAGATGTATGCAATCATAATTCTATAACTACCAAAATGGTTCCACGTACTTCGTCATATTCACCGATGAGTTATCGTCGACATGGACATGTGTATTTGATACACGAGTAGCTTGTCTATGGTAAACTTACAGAATATAAAACAGAAGTAAATAAAATAACATACGATAAAAATGATTCGATTTGATCGAATGAGTGAGTATATTGAAAAATATTCCAAACATACCTAAAATGAATAAAGATTCAATCTCAAAATTACTCCTCCATGTGATACATAATGATGCATCGATATGGAGTAATCAAACTTTGTTTGACAATGTACGATTAATTGTAAGTGAAGTTGAGTTAGTTTCTTTCTATGAAGCAATGTACTTAAGAGTAGTACACAAGGTTAATATTATTTCATCTGAATAACAGTTTACAAAATTTTACATGATAAGGGTTTATAAGAAACTCCGACATATCATAGGCCAAGGAGTTGGTAGGTTGTGCGAGTCGAAAGATAGGATTTAATTATTGTTCATGAGGGATCTTTTATGAATCTCCCCAAAAGGAATTTGAAAAGACTATCATTGGATGACATATTTATGTTTTGAACATAATTTTGTAAACTAAAACCAAAGCATTTTTATAAATTAAAAACTTCATAAAACATTTATGAATACATATTCTATTGCACTGACAAACAATTGTTGTTTCAAGATATACCAACTTCATTGTAAAGAAATTTCTTTGAGAAATTATTGGTAGTAAAATGGAATTGGATAAGATCCATAAATAGAATTGATTTTATGAGATGAAATGAAATTAACTAACCTAAACGAACACATAGCATTATAATGTCTAATAAGTATTCTCGCACATCTAAGAGAAACTATGAGTTTCTTATTAATGTCGAAAATGTATAATCCTAGATCGTTTAATTAAACCATTGAGAGTGTCGACTCTATATGGTATGATGCGAAATCCGAAAGAATTCCAAGTACGCTATCAAAATATAGATTTTGGTGGTCGTAACTGAAGGGATATGATCCGTTGACCACGACTGTGTCTTTATGAGTAAGACTAATGCAGTTGGAATTAAATAAGCAATGTTAATAAGAATAATATCGCAAATTTCAATTGTTGAAATTAGCGTAATAGATTTGATATTCAACATATTCAAGTCAATTTAGATTTACTCACAAAATTATTTCTTGATAAGTCCTAGTGTTTTAGTACATATGTATTGGAACATAAAATTCTAAATAACGATTTAGAGTAAGCCGTTTACACATATTAACCAAAAATGTCTCAAAGTCAGTGGGAGCGATATTGAGTTTGTGAGCCTTTGGATATGATCCGAGAAATGATACGAAAGTATCATTTTATAAGCATCAAGATGGAAAAAGTATTTTAATAGAAATATCAAATAGTTTGATTTTTTAATCAAAGTGCAGAGGAAGCGCGTGTTTGCAAGAAAGAACGTTAAAATGTACATTGTTATTTGTAAACTATAAGTAAACAACGCGTTGTTGATTTTATCGATGTACTTGTGTTAAAATCAGCCTTAGTTGCTTTAATACTCAATGTTCGATTAATAAATGATATTTTTATAGTAAGTATAAAAGATGTCGGGAATGTCCCAAATGATATGCAAGGACACCTTGAATAGCGCCGCAATAAGTTGGAAATGTTCGAAATGAAAGAACGTGGCCGATTCAACGAAAAAGGCTAGGTACATCGCCTTGAATATCACCACAATAAAAACATTGTATATAAAAATATAAGTGCACAAATTTATAACCGAGCCTATTCAAAATGTTGAGAATCTCATGACATAGTTATATAATAACAATGCCGCAATATAGTTCATAAGGAACTTAGAGCTCACTTGAAGTCGAGAGACATACTCCAAATTGTTCCACATGATAAAACAATATTGATAAAACAGTATCATAGTCGGAGAGAGTTGATTGACAGAGTAGATAATTAAAACATAGTAGCATACTCATTCACAAAGGGATTGACCCAATTGGTTTTGAGAAAACCAATTGGAGAAGTTGGAATAAGATTCCATAATTGACCAATCTTGTTCGAAATAAAGATATTTTCTTTCTATTATTACTTTATATAATGTGGTTATATTGATTATCAATTTAATTAGAAGTATATTTAACAGAAAATCCATAAATGGTATGTTTTGTGATAGTAGTTACAAAGTGTTGTGACCGTGAGTAATTTATTACAATGAAACAAATATACCATTTTAAATGCTCCTTGTCAAGATGCATCGAGACTAAATATCGATGTATCAGTTGAGACTGGAGTACGTAACGCTCTCCAAATGTTGGGCAGTGTATTACTCATGACTGTTGGGTGAACCAAGTAGTTACGTACTGATAGTTATTAGATAAATAACTATGCAATGACTCACTCGATAGTTTTCTATTAGTTAATATAACTAATGTCAAGTAGAGAATATCGATGTGACTAATTTACACAGTTCTCTCGACTTAAGAATACTATTGATCTTCTATGTGGAAGCTCCACTTTGATTATAGTTAAATCGTGGTACAACATCCATCGAACGACTATAGTTGGGTCGAGTGGAAGCTTTGGAAGTGAAACACTATTCAAGAGAGGATTAGTCTCCTCGGTTATATGAGGTTAGTATCACGGTCAACCGAAGTCAAGTCAAAGCCAAAGTCTCTGGCCAGAGCATTTCGGTTAATAATAAGTATTGTTATTGAACGAAAGGCTTTGTGTTTGAACTATAAAGTTAAATGTGGATGATATTGGAATTTTGACCATTAACAAATTCCATAAATCCAAAGTGATATAGTTTTGATGAAGAGAATTGGTGTAAATAATTGTCACTATCGGGTACTGCTTATAATAAGTAAAATTAGATTTTACTAAAAGCTGTGTAAGCGATAAATTCAGCCAAAATGTCATACCACCTGCTAAGTGACGTATAAACGTTAATATTCGAATAGTTCAATATTAATCGCTGATTGAATTTACACCTGTGAGTCGCACAACCGAAATGATGAATGCTCTAAATGAACTACATGATTTAATTAATTTATAATTATTGTAAATTAATTAAATTAATTAATATTTATGAAATATTAGTTACTAATTTTTTTTAATTAATCTGTTTGAATGCCCATAGCATCGAGTAAAGTATGTATATATATGAGTTATGAACGCACATATTGATACATGATATCTTTAAAGTGTTTAAATTTGATTTAAACATGTTAAATAATTAAAATGGAGCTTTAAATAAATTAAATTAATTAGTATTTGTGAAATATTAATTATTAAAATTTTATTTTAATTTATTTGAATAACATTAGCATTTAATGGTGTGCGTATATAAAAGTTATAAACGTGTGCACATTTGAAAAGGATTTAAATAGGATTAATGCCAATGAGATTTTGGAAATTTTTGAGGGCCCATGTTGTAACACCCCAGAATTTTGGTAACATTATTTAGGATATTTAATTAGTTAAATAAAATAAAATAATTTGTTGATTAGGAGATTGAGATATGATTTTAATTAAGGTGTAGTCGTGCCATGAATTAAAATAAGAGTTAACTTGAAATAGAGGAGGGGTAAAATAGGAAAGAGGTCCTATATCCTCCAACCTTGGCCGTGTAAAGTTTTACACGTTCATTTCATTTTGCAAATTTTAAAATAAGGGGCCGGCCACCATTTGCAAGTTGCAAGGAAGAGAAGAAGAAAAGCTAGGAAGAAGCTAATTCAAATCAAATCTATTCACATCTCAATCTCCATAATCTCTAAAGCTAAGGTGAATAATGTTTACATCTCATTTTTGATTGTATTTTCGGTTTTAAGATGATTGCCGAACATTTTGCATAGATTTGCCATGATTTTGAATGATGGAATGATTATATATACATGTTGATGATTTATGTATGTACATATTGATTTTATGATATGTTTTAAGGTGAAAACCCAATAAAATGACATCCAAATTCCTTGAGAATTTTTATTAAGGTCATGAATTATATTTTAAAGACGGGTTTCGATTTTCGAAATTTTCTGAAATTATGTGGAATTTATTTGGGTTAAAAATTATTTTCGATTAAATAATAAAAGATTGGGGTCTGAAATTTTTATATGTTGGAAAACATATTAAGATAGATTTTCGGTAATTTTTGTCGATTTTTCCTAAGTGTTTTAAGGGTTATATAAAATTATTTAAGGTATGAGACTTAAATGTTTTATATAATTAAAAGAGGAGAAGGGGCTTTTTGTAAAATGATATAAATTATAAAACCTGAGAAGTCGGCAGCACTTTTGAAAAAGTGCAGTACTTTTTATTGGTAAAGAAAGAGGCAACCAATCACAATTAGAGACGTAAAGCAGGTTAGGTGAAAAGAACTATTTACTACATGTTTTTCACTGTTTCGACACCGTTGGCACCATGTTCCGCCTCCTCGTCTTCGCTTCCGACACAGTCAAAACCAATGTACATGGTATCAGTTTACCAGTACGTAGTGAATTGGACGTAGGTGGAAGGTAAAGAGTCGAAACCAGGGGTTTCGAAGGGCTTGAGGCCGTCCATTGTTTTAAATTAAAGAAATACGCCTGCTTGCTTTCGACTAAATGGCTTTCGACAAAGTAGCTTTTGACTAAGTCAAATGATTTAAAGGAAATGGTTTTGATTAGGTTGCGCCTCTGTTTTTAAATAATTGCTTTCAACTAAGTCGAAACCTTCTTGCTGCCGCCTTTTTTCCTGTTCGACTCAGATGGTTTCGAATGGGTTGTTTTGTTTTCTAAAACCTGACCACCTCTTGAGTGCTTTCGAAGGGATGGTTTCGACACCATCACTTCATTACTTAGGAAATGGTTTTGAAGTAGTTGCTTTCAACTTAAATGTTTTAAGACCCTTTTTCTATAAGTAAAATAAAATCCAAATGGTTTCGAAAGAGATAGTTTTAAAAGGTTTCGAAACAGATGCTTTCGACTTTAATGGGTTTCTGATCCTTTTGCTCTACTTGAAGGCAGAACCCAAATGGTTTCGACCGAGACACTTTTGAATGGTTTCGAATGGTTTCCACATGTTTTAAATTGAACCTAAAGTGCTTTCGAAAGGATTGAGTTTTGACTATTTCGAAAGCTTTTAATGAATGGTTTCGAAAGGGGTGGTTCCCCAGGATTTCAAAAGGATTAAAAGGAAGGTTTTTCCTATGTTTTCGAAAGGCAATATTTAATGGTTTCGAAAGGGTCTTTCAATGGTTTCGAAGGGGTTACCTTTAAGGGTCTCAAAAGAGTTTTTTAAAGGTTTTAAACAAAGGTTTCAAATGTATTGAATAGGCAATATAGCCTAAGTATTTTCAAGTTAAAAAGGGTTTTAACTTGTTTTGGAAGGATAGCTAATCCTTATTAAAATTCATCAACATTATTTTGAGTAAAGTGTACATAACATGGCAAAATGGCTTAGAGTAAAGCTAAAGATATATTTTCCTTGTATATATATATATATATATATGATTTAAAGGACTAAATCATTTTGAAAAGGTTTTCAAGGAAAATTTAAAGGGTAGTTAACCCTAAGAAAATAATTTGGACACTTAGTCCATTTTGCAGGCAGTCAGCCTAGATTTTGGACATTTAGTCCAGTTTACGGGCAGTCGGCCCAGTTGTATGGACAGATAGTCCATTTGTAACATAACGGACCTTGCTATTATGTGTGGGCAAATAGCTCATATATTACTTGTTTTACGGACAAATAGTCCATTTATTAGCATAAAGGATATTGCTATTTTGATATAATCAGTTTGATTAACCAGTTTGGTTGCAAGAAAGGATTTGCAAAATATATATGTTTTGAAAGGATACTAGTGAGGGGAAAACCGTTCCGCTAAGTGGCGTGGTCTCACTTAATATCATTAAACCGAGATGTAACAGAATTATTCACACCAGGCTTTATGTCTGACTCGAAGTTTTTGTTTCCCCTTAAACTCTCGGGTACTCAAAATTGATTTGAGTAGACTAAGGGTTGAGTTTTTCAGGTTTTAGTCTTTTGGCGAATAAAGCATCCAAGGACGAGAAGGTGGCTGACGAATAGCTAATTAGGATTGCAGTTTCATTTTGTTTTGATTCTGTTGTGTATATTAAGTCAGATATGACTATATTACTTTGATCAACCAAGAGGGCGTCATCATATGTCGCTCTTGGCGTATTTTCGTAATGGTATATTTAATCGTTGCCTGGGAAACGTTAAGGGATTATGTAACATGGATATGAATTATTGTTTCAAAATGTAATCAGCAAAATTTTGATTTTGAAATCTATGATTTTTTTCATATTCATGTGCTTCTGATATTATGGATACCATTATCATTACTGTATTTTATCATTAGAAGTTAATACTAATGATGACTGCAACATCTTTAGCGCTTAGCTTTTGGCCTCCAGATACGGGATGTTACAACTTGGTGTCAGGACATGGTTTATGAAAAACTTTAAACTAAAAATGATTTTTAAAGCATAATCCTAAGGAATTAGAGTAAGATTGGGGTATGGGATAATGCTATAGTAACATACTTGTATTTGCTATATATAGTTATACGCTTTATCTCTAGTCTCCTATCTCTGTTAGGTTCTTTTTCTGTATCTCATAAGGTTTGAATACAGTTATGGAAGGAAGAAGAGGAAGATTTAACCAAGGAGGGGAGGGCACCGAAGGAAATGTCAGGCCTAATGTGAGAAGAGGTCAAGGTCAGGCACAAGCAGAAAATGCAGGTGCTGGAGTCCCACAAATGGACATGGGGGATATGTATCAGTTTTTTGTGAATATGATGCAAGTTGGAGTTGCAGCTGGAATGGTAGGAGGAGATGCTGCTGGGACAGGAGTTCTGGAAGTTCCAGTAGTTAATCATTATGCTTAGCTGGGCAGAGATTACGCTAAGCTTAGAGGGAAGCCTTCTCTGGGGACGGAGGATGCTATGGTAGCGGAAATTTTTTTGTTGCACTACGAAAGTATTTTTAAAGACTTAGGGCTCAATGACGAGCAGAAGAGGAGGTTGGCATCTAGACAGCTTCAGGGAGCTGCATTGTTTTGGTGGAACAGTGTGACTGCTAGTGGGGATGAGGACACTTTGTCATAGATAGATTTCAAAGGAAGATTCCAAGAGAGGTTTATGTCTGCAATGGCACAGTCAGCTCTGATCGGGAGGTTTGCTGAGTTAGAGCAGGGGGAGATGTCAGTTCTGGAGTATGCTAGGATGCTTGAGGAGTTGGCCCGGTATGGGTATGCTTCAGTGGATACAGTCATGAAGAGGAATGAGAAGTTTATCAAGGGGTTGAAGCCTGAGTTAGCTAGGGCCACATTACCCCATATTAGAGATCCTTCTAACTTTGTTGTGGAGATGGCCTTAAGGCATGAGGAGATTCTTGATTCCCTAGAGAAGAGTAAGGCTAAAGAAGTCCAGGTTGGGCAGAATCAGAAGAGGAAGTTCTTTCCAAAGAAAGGTGCTCAGAAGGGTGGAACAACTAAGAAGGGGAAGTCTGAGATTGTCTGTTTCAAATGCGACAATAAGAGGCACTTTGCTAATGAGTGTCATGTCGAGAAGGCTAAGGAAGTGGCTGGGAGGAAGAATGTCAGATGCTACAACTGTGACCAGATTGGCCATTATAAAAGCCAGTGCAAGGAGCTCGCTAAGGATGGAAAAGGCAAGGTGTATGCATTGGAGCCTGCTGCTTCTAAGCCAATAGATCAGGAAAAAGGAAAGGCTGTCATGGGAGGTACGCTTTAAATTCATGGTATGACTGTTAGCTTTCTATTTGATACTGGTGCATCGCATTCTTTTGTATCTAGATGTTTGATAGATAATCTTAATCTAGAACCCACTTATTTAGTTACTTCCTTACGAGTTGCGAATCCAATAGGAGGGTATGTAACTCTAGGGTTGAGGTATGACCAGTTAAAGTTTGACATGTTAGGTCATACTTTTGTTTGTAGTTTGCATGTGTTTGATTTTGTTGGGTTTGGGATTATTCTTGGGATGGATTGGTTAAGCGAGTACAATGCTAGGATATTTTCCAGGATAGGAAAATATCGCTTAGACACCCAGATTATCAGATAGTTTATGCCGTAGAAGGTTCTTGCGGTGAGATGTATGCTTTTTTGGGTGCTATGGAATTGGATGATGAGTTGAGTCGAGTTTTCATGGTTAGAGAATTCGCAGATGTTTTTGAACTTGTAGTTGGATTACCTCCGAAATAAGCCATTAAGTTTCGGATAGATTTGGTTCCGGGAGCAGAACCAGTGAGTAGACCGCCAAGCAGAATGACCCCTACAGAGATGAGGGAGTTGAAGGTGCAGTTGGTGTATTTAGAAGGCAAGAATTTTATCAGGCCAAGTAGTTCGCCTTGGGGAGTAATTGCAGTGTTTGCTAAGAAGCCGGATGTATCGTTAAGGCTATGTATCGATTATCGTAAGTTGAATGAGAGAACGATATAGAATCAATATCCATTGCCGATGATTGACGATTTTTACGACCAGTTGAGTGGAGCCAAGGTATTTTCGCAGTTGGATTTGGCGACAGGTTTCCATCAGCTCTGGGTAGCAGATGATAGTATACCTTTGATAGCATTTTGGACCTGGTATGGGTCATAGAATGGTTAGTTATGCCGTTTGGACTGACTAATGCACCAGCTTTCTTTGTGGATTTAATGAACCGGGTCTTTCGAGAGCACTTGAATAGGTTCGTATTGGTTTTCATAGACGGTATCTTGATTTACTTTAAGGATGAAAGAGAACATGAAATTCATCTTAGAGTGATGCTTGAGACGTTGAGGAGGCATCAGCTGAAGGCAAAGTGCTCGAAGTGTCATTTTTGGAAGAAAGAAGTGAAGTTTCTTTGTCATATAGTCTCAGAGGAAGGGTTATCAGTGGATCCAACTAAGATTGAAGCAGTGAACAGTTGGAAGAGACCTGAGACAGTGACAGAGATAAAGAGTTTCCTTGGGTTGGATGGTTATTATCGGAGGTTCATTAAGGATTTTTTGCAGATAGCGGCGCCGATGACCAAGCTGACGAGAAATGATGTTAAGTTTGTGTGGACCGATAAGTGTGAGGAAGCATTCCTGAGTTTGAAACACTTATTGACCCATGCACCTGTGTTGGTTGTTCCAGAAAGGAATCAAGATCCGGTTGTTTATACCGATGCGTGTGGAACTGGATTAGAAGCTGTGCTGATGTAGAGGGATAAATTGATTGCCTACGCTTCTAGACAGCTTAGACCGCATGAGGTCAAATATCCGATGCATGATTTAGAATTGGTTGCAGTGATTTTCACATTAAAGGTGTGGAGACATTACCTTTTAGGAGAAAGGTTTGAGCTTTATATAGATCATAAGTCGCTGAAGTATTTGTTCTCTCAGAAGGAGTTGAACAAGAGACATCAGAGGTGGTTAGAGTTTATCACTGCTTATGATTTTGGGATTGAGTACACACCAGGAAAGGACAACAAGGTTGCAGATGCACTTAGTAGGAAACATCAAAATGCAGTTTTAGCGATGATTGCTAAGTGGAAGGACTTGGAAGCATTAGCAGATTGCAGAGTGCAGTGGAGATCTGAGGTTGGGTCTAGTGGAGATACAGTTGTATTATCTTATTTGGAAGTTTGACCAATATTGATCGAAAAGATTGCTTCTAAACAGATGGAGGATTCGATGTTAGCCGAATGGATCAGGAAGCTAAGAGAAGGAACTGAGAGCGATGATTAGAAAGATTCCAGTCTTGACCAGAATGGGAGGTTGAGAAAGAAAGAAAGATTATGTGTTCCGAGTGTAGGAAACACAAGGAAATAAGTCTTTGAGGAATGCCATCGTTCAAAGTTCTCTATACACCCAGGAGGTACCAAGATGTATCAGGACATGAAGAGGAGTTTGTTATGGGAAGGTATGAAGCGGGATATTAGGTTGTGTGTGAAGTAGTGCATGATTTGCCAGCATGCAAAGGCGGAACACCAGAAACCTAGTGGGTTGCTTCAGCCATTAGAAATTCCAGTATGTAAGTGGGATTCTATCTCCATGGATTTTATTGACGGGTTGCCAAAGTGGAACAGGGGAAAATAGTATATGGGTTATAGTGGACAGATTGACCAAGAATGCCTATTTCATTCTAGTTAGGTCAACCAGAATGGCACCTGTTTTGGCAAGGTTATTCCTGAAGAATGTGGTTAGACTGCATGGAATTCCTAGTAGCATAGTTAGTGATAGAGATCCTTTATTCACTAGCGAATTCTAGAAGAGTCTGTAGGAAGTTTTAGGAACTAAGCTCAAGATGAGTACCGCTTACCATCCGTAGATAGATGGGCAAACGAAAAGAGTTAGCAAAATCTTGGAAGATTTGTTAAGAGCTTGTGTATTAGATTTCGGGGGATCATGGGAAGACCATCTGCATTTAGTTGAGTTTTCATATAACAACAGTTATCAGACTAGTATTGGGATGACACTATTTTAAGATTTGTATGGAAGGCCATGCAAATCTCCTATATGTTGGCTAGAGACTGAGGATACGTTGGTTCTTGGTCCAGATTTAGTCAGAAAAGCTGCAGAAAAGATTGAGGTCATTCGAGCTAGAATGAAGGAGGCTCGGTCTAGGCAGAAAAGTTATGCAGATAAAAGACAGAAAGATCCAGAGTTCTCAGTTGGAGACTAGGTTTTCGTCAAAGTATCACCAATGAAGGGTGTGATTAGTTTGGAAAGTTAGGGAAGTTAGCACGAGATTTGTTGGACCTTTTCCTATTATTGAGAGGATCGGGAAACTCGCATATAGAGTTGAGTTACCAAGCAGTTTGGTAGGAGTACACGATGTTTTTCATGTTTCTCATCTCAGAAAGTGTGTTGGAGACCCGAAGACTGCTATTGCACCGATTGTGCTAGATTATTTAGTGGTAGAGCCGGATTTGACCATAGTGAGAAAGCCGGTTCGCATAGTTGCGAGAGATGAGAAGAGGCTTAGAACCAAGACGGTCAGATTAGTCAAAGTCCAGTGGAGCGACGACGACAATGACTATACTTGGGAGATTGAGAGCAGGATTAAAGATACTTATCCTGACTTGTTTGATGGTATGTTTTACCTTCTTGTTTGATTTTTTGTGTACCTTATCGTAATTTCGAGGATGAAATTCTTTTAGGAAGGAAGTCTGTAACACCCCAAAATTTTGGTAACATTAAGATATTTAATTAATTAAATAAAATAATGTGTTGATTAGAGAATTGAGATTTGATTTTAATTAATGTGTAGCCGTGCCATTTAACCATGAATTAAAATAAGAGTTAACTTGAAATAGAGCAGGGGTAAAATAAGAAAGAGGCCATTCCTATATCCTCCAAACCTTGGTCATGTAAAGTTTTACACGTTCATTTCATTTTGAAAATTTTAAAATAAGGGGCCAGCCACCATTAACAAGGAAGAGAAGAAGAAAATCTAGGAAGAAGCTAATTCAAATCAAATCTATCCACATCTCAATCTCCATAATCTCTAAAGCTAAGGTGAATAATGTTTTGCATCTCATTTTTGATTGTATTTTCGATTTTAAGATGATTGCTGAACATTTTACATAGATTTGGCATGATTTTGAATGATGGAATGATTATATATACATGTTGATGATTTATGTATGTACATATTGATTTTATGATATGTTTCAAGGTGAAAACCCTATAAAAAACATCCAAATCCTTGAGAATTTTTATGAAGGTCAAAAATAATATTTTAAAGATGGGTTTCAATTTTCGGAATTGTTTGAAATTCTGTGGAATTAAATGAATTTTCTAGTAAAGAAAATGTTTATTTGGGTTAAAAATTATTTTCGGTTAAATAATAAAGATTGGGGTCTGAAATATTTATATGTTGGAAAACATATTAAGATAGATTTTCTGGAATTTTTGTAGATTTTTCCTAAGCGTTTTAAGGGTTATATAAAATTATTTAAAGTATGGGACTTCAATGTTTTATTTAATTAAAAGAGGAGAAGGGGCTTTTTGTAAATTGATTTAAATTATAAAATCTAAGAAGTCGACAACACTTTTGAAAAAGTGCAGTACATTTTATTGGTAAAGAAAGAGGCAACCAATCACAATTAGACATGTAAGGCATGTTAGGGGAATAGAACTATTTGCTACATGTTTTTCACTGTTTCGACACCGTCGGCACCAAGTTCCGCCTCCTCATCTTCGCTTATGCCACGGTCGAAACCAATGCACATGGTATCAGTTTACCAGTACATTGTGAATTGAACGTAGGCGGAAGGTAGGTAGTCGAAAATAGGGGTTTCGAAGGGGTTAAGGCCGTCCTTTGTTTTAAATTAAAGAAATACGCCTGCCTGCATTCAACTAAATGGTTTTCGACAAAGTAGCTTTCAACTAAGTCAATTGATTTAAAGGAAATGGTTTCAATTGGGTTGCGCCTCTATTTTTAAATAATTTCTTTCGACTAAGTTGAAACCTTCTTGCTGCCGCCTTTTTACCTTTCGACTCATTTGGTTTCGAATTGGTTGTTTTGTTTTCTAAAACCTTGCCACCTCTCCAATGCTTTCGAAGGAATGGTTTCGACACCATCACTTCATTACTTAGGAAATGGTTTCAAAGTAGTCGCTTTCAACTTAAATGTTTTAAGACCCCTTTTCTATAAGTAAAGCAAAACCCAAATGGTTTCAAAAGAGATAGTTTTATAAGGTTTCGAAACAGATGCTTTCGACTTTAATGGGTTTCTGATCCTTTTGCTCTACTTGAAGGCAGAATCCTAATAGTTTCGACCGAGATGTTTTTGAATGGTTTCGAAAGGTTTCCACGTGTTTTAAATTGAACCAAAAGTGCTTTCGAAAGGACTGAGTTTTGACTGTTTCAAAAGGTTTTAATGAATGGTTTTGAAAGGGGTGGTTCCCCAAGGTTTCAAAAGGATTAAAAGGAAGGTTTTTCCTATGTTTTCGAAAGGCAATATTTAATGGTTTCGAAAGGGTCTTTCAATGGTTTCGAAGGGGTTACCTTTAAGGGTCTCAAAAGAGTTTTTTAAAGGTTTTAAACAAAGGTTTCAAATGTATTGAATAGGCAATATAGCCTAAGTATTTTCAAGTTAAAAAGGGTTTTAACTTGTTTTGGAAGGATAGCTAATCCTTATTAAAATTCATCAACATTATTTTGAGTAAAGTTCGTATAACATGGAAAATGGCTTAGAGTAAAGCTAAAGATATATTTTCCTTGTATATATATATATGATTTAAAGGACTAAATTAGTTTGAAAAGGTTTTCAAGGAAAATTTAAAGGGTAGTTAACCCTAAGAAAATTATTTGGACAGTTAGTCCATTTTGCAGGCAGTCAGCCTAGATTTCGGACAGTTAGTCCAGTTTGCGGGCAGTCAGCCCAGTTGTATGGATAGATAGTCATCTGTAGCATAATGGACCTTGCTATTATGTGTGGGCAGATAGCTCACATATTACTTGTTTTACGGACAGATAGTCCATTTATTAGCATAAAGGATATTGCTATTTTGATATAATCAATTTGATTAACCTGTTTGGTTGCAGGAAAGGATTTGCAAAATATATATGTTTTGAAAAGGATATGAGTGAGGGAAAACCTATTCCGCTAAGCGATGTGGTCTCACTTAATATCAGTAATCCGATATGTAACAAAATTATTCACACCAGGCTTTATGTCTAACTCAAAGTTTTTGTTTCCCCTTAAACTCTCGGGTACTCAAAATTGATTTGAGTAGGCTGAGAGTTGAAGTTTTCAGGTTTTAGTCTTTTGGCGAATAAAGCATCTGAAGACGAGCAGGTGGCTGACGAATAGCTATTTAGGATTGCAGTTTCATTTTGTTTTGATTCCGCTATGTATATTAAGTCAGATATGACTATATTACTTTGATCAACTAAGGGGGCATCGTCATATGTCGCTCTTGGCATATTTTTGTAATGATATATTTAATCATTTCTTAGGAAACGTTAAGGGATTATGTAACATGGATATGAATTGTTGTTTCGAAATGTAAACAACAAAATGTTGTTTTTGAAATCTGTGATTTTGTTTATATTTATGTGCTTCTGATATTATGGATATCATTATCATTATCGTATTTTGTCACCAGAAGTTAATACTATGGATGACTGTAGCATCTGTAGCACTTAGCCTTTGGCCTCCAGATACGAGATGTTACACATGTGGCACCATTTATGGCTAGCCGTGCATGTAGAAGAGAGAGAGGATTTGATTAACATTTTAAAAGGAATTAATAATGGAAGGTTTTAAGGAAGGAATAGGAAAGGTTTCTATCTTTCCTTTAAAACACATTTCCCTTTATTTTCTTATACGACTGATTTATTTTCCTGTCATAATTATCCCTCTCGCTCTTCTATCAGAGAATTTTGAATTCTCATGGCTTCCTAACCTCTAAACTTCCAAAATAAAAAATCAAATAAAATTGATAATAAAACGTGGTTCTAATCTCTTAATTCTTGCAAAATTCGGAGATTGATTCATGGAATCTAAGAGCCTTTGATTCATCATTCAAGGTGCATTCTCTTGGCAACATCTCAAGGCGATTATTCTAGTTTTATATATTCATCATTCAACTTGTTTATGTAATTTAGATCTATTTCCTATTTCATCTCATCTGCGTATTTGTTTATTTGATCAAATAGATTAGATCTTTTTGCTCCATCTTAATTAATTACATATATTCACCATGTTATTTTAATTTGAATCTGTTTTAAGATATATTTTGATTACTTGCCAATTCAAGTGGTCATTATTATATCTACATTATATGATCCCATATTTAATTATTTTTCATATTGTTTAAATGTTTAGGTCTGAAACCTTTGCAACATATACATATGTGTCTGATTTGTCCTATCTATTTTGTTGTTGTTTCATGTTTGTTATTTAAAAAAACACTTTTTAATTAAAATCTAAGTCTTAATTAATCAAATATTTTTATTATTGATTCAAATAGAAAACATATGTAATTTATTTATGTTTGCATGTATGTTTTGTGTTCAATGTTTCAAATTCAATATTTTGGTTTTTGCATATTTCTGTTTAAAGATATAAAAAAATTCTTTATAAACATAACTGGATTTTATTGCAAAATATCATAAACCCTTGGATTTCTTTTTAAAATTAAAGTTAGGCTTTAGTTGTTACTTTATATTGGAACATATACTAAATTATACATTTTAACATAAAGATGTATTAAGTTTAAACCATTATTTACAGTGACTTTTGTATGTGTATATATACACACACAAATTTATGTGCGTGTGTATAAATACATACATACATGTTCATATAAAATTTGAATTGAACTTATATGATGGACTTTTATGTAAAATCCTAATTTTTAATCTTAAAAACTTTCAGTTTTGAAACTAGGTTCAAAATTGCTGACCTTTTGGAGTTATAAAAGTGGCGCTTAATTTTATCTCATTTATATGTATATGTATATTGTATATAAATGTAAATATATGTATGTATATGTATTTTAAATAATACTATGGACAATAAAGACATGTATGTAGGAAATATCATCTATGTACACTATCTGATCTGTTGCACTTACATAATTTACAGTAAAGTAAATTTGGACAACAGTTACATTTTATGCCATGAATAAATTGCCAATTAATACCATTTAATGACCCAATCAATTTAATTAGAGAGAGAGAAAGAGAAAATGGAAGGTTTCTCTCTTCATATAATGTTTATTATACTCTCAATTAATTACCTGTTTTTAGGGAAAGAAATGAAAGGTTACCTTCCCTAGATTATCTCTTATAAACAATTGTTGAGTGTATTTGATGCACTATACATTTAAATTAAATTTATTTTAAACTTCCTTTTAACCAACTTTAAATTAAATAAACCTTTATTTAATATTTTATTAGATTGGATCTAATATACATTTAGACTTCATAGGCACATTAAAGATCCAAAATGGTAAATTTTTTTGAAATTCACATATTTCTTCCGCTGCGGGCTGGCTCAGTTCCTACACTGCACATCTTCGAAAGCTTTATTCGTCCAACCTAAATAACATGCGAATCTTACTCTCGAACTACTCAATTGAGTACCCTAGAGTTAAGGAGAAAAACAAAAACTTTGGGTCAGACAAAAATTCTAGTACGAATAATAATATGCCATCTCGATAAATAGATATATAGTGAGACCACACCTCTGAGCGGAACAGGTTTTCCTCTTACTAGCATCCTCTAATTTGTCTTTCATAAATCATGTACCTGCAACCACAATGGTTAAACTGAATAATATAAACAGTTATATGCATGCATGTAACATGGGTAATCATGAACATCTGTATAAATTAATGGATTATATGTCCTAACATCAAAGTTTTCTCAATGTGTCTACAAATCTAAATGGCTATCTCGGGCCTACTAGATATATCAAATTTTCTAACTTCCTATTAGAAGGAAATTGGAAGGTCTATCCAAAACTTACTATTCCTACAGTCACTTTGATCCTAATGATTTTGCGGGCTAACCAGTAACGCAGCCCATCTTGTGTATTTCCTTCTGTGCATAAACCTACTTTTAGTCTTACTCATGACAAAGCCCTAAGCATTGGAATTTTGGACTTATATTAGCTAGATGCTAACAGCTAAAGTATATGGCGCTACCTTACACCAGTCTAATCTGGTTTTCTAATCTCTGAGTCAATTCATCCTATCACAATTTATCCAAAGGTGATAAGAACAACAGTCTCTTTAGTAAAATCCTAGGCTAAATACCCTTTTTACACTTCCTTAAAAACATAAACCTTTACTATTTATTTACCCTTGAAACGATCTTTTAAAACAAGGAAAAGATAGTCCTTTACTTTATACAAAATACTTATGCCAAGCTATATGCTTTTATAAAACTTTATTAACAAAATTCGAAAACATTTAGAGGTTGTTGCACCTAAAAACTATAGGGTATAACCCATTTATAATAAAGCCTATATAAATAAAAATGTAGCATCAATAGCACCGCTAAGGGCTATCGCATCCCTCACGTTAAATCTTTTGATTAAAAAAATAAGGCTATAGGGCTAAGACAATAAAACCATATATATTGATAAAACGCGGCATGGTTATAGCCGACATGTGTCATCGCCCTTCTTCATTACCAAACTAGGTTAAAATCTTCGATTATAGAACACAAGTCAATATAGTTGATAATAACTATGTTTCATCACATAATATCGAGTTTCATAAGTTTACGTAGTACAAAGTTGGTACTTTAAATAGGTGATTGGCTATATTTAGAATAGTCGGCATTATTACCATTTAATATCGACGTTGTAATTGATAATATTAATGCGGCGTCACTTCCTTACATTAATAAAGAAGATAGGCGGAGCCGTTACCGCTATGGATATCAATGCCGATGCGGATAGGAGCAGCATCACTAAAATAAGAGTGGAAATAGGTTACTAGCGGCATAGCTGCCTTATGGAGTCGGTGACAATATGGAAAAAAGGCGGTAATTCAAAGTTCATGACACTGACCTTGATGCTATGCTTTTTACTTCAACCAAGGCCAATCCATTTCATATAAATCGGAGTTGATATCATATGCATCGCCCATGTCTGACGTCAAAGACCATAGGCACGGCATGATGGAAGGCGGCATCATTGACTTCGGCGTGGCGTACTTGTAATTACTTTAAAAACTACAAATTTGCTATTAAAGTAAATTCTTTTCACCAACTCCTATGGTTTGACAAAATCTCATTGGATTATAATTTTCTTTATCAAATACTTTTCAGAAATTTATCATAAACCAGAAATATCATTCCCAACCATTATTTTATATTAATATATTAGTATAATTATTAAGCTTTTCTAGCCTACTAAATTCATAATAAATCATAAAAGCATGGAAAAAATCCCCAAAAATCATAATAATTTAGACTTTTTATACCCTTTAACATACAAAAATTTTAAGGCCAAAAACATCATTTAATTATTTTTAATAATTAAAACCTGAAATAAACATTTTTCTTCACCTAAGAAAATCCTAAAGTATTCATACATAATTAGAAAATTATGAAATTAAAAGCCCACTTCTAAAATAAAGTTTCTAACATCATATCAAAATTTAGTTGTTTGGGTGTCATATGATTAGTTTTCCAATTCAAATTTATTAACTAATTTCATAAATAAACTCCATAAATTCACCAATAAATATATAATCATCTAAATTCAAACATGAAATAACCTCAACTATATAAATTTTAATTTAATACTAAAATCGAAAGTAAACAAGCATATTATGAGATGGGTATCATTATTCACCTTGATTGGTTAGTGAGACTTGAGATTTGAATTTAGAGTTTATTTCCCTTAAGCTTTCCTTTAGATTTCCTAGCTTTACTTCTTCTTCTTAGATTCTCTAGTACTGACCTACCTTGTTTACTGTTTCCATTTTTATGAATGAAGTGGTAATGAGTTTGTGGGGGTGAAAGGGTTTTAATTGAGAAATGAAACCTATTCCCATTTTACCCTTACCATAAATCCTCCTTCTTATCTAAATTATAACCTCTTTTATTGACTTATTAATTTAGGCACATAACCTTGTTTCCATACATTATTCTATTTAATTTATCTAATTAAATATCATAAATAGCATTTGTCAAAATTAGGGGTGTTACAGACTCCCCTCCTTAAAGAATTTCGTCCTCGAAATTATGATAAGGTACATAAAAAATGACCATATAACAAAGGCATAAAACAGACCATTACAGCAAATTAGGATAAGTGTCTCTAATCCTACTCTCCGTCTTCTAAGTACAGTCTCTCTAGTTGTCACTTTATTGGACTTTTACTAATCTGACTATCGTGTTCCTTAACTTTTGCTCATCTCTAACAAAATATGAACTGGACGTCTAACTAGTCATATCCGGTTCAACCACTAAGTCTTCCAATACAGTTGGAGTGATAGTAGTTTTTGGATCTCGAACACACTTCCTAAGGTGAGAAATATGTAAAACATTATGGACTTCTGCCAAATTGCTTGGTAACTCGATCCTGTAAGTGAGTCTCCCGACCCTTCCTATAAGAGAAAATGGTCCAACAAACCTTGGTGCCAATTTCCCTATTTTCCAAAATCTCACCACACCCTTTATTGGTAATACTTTGATGGAAACTGATCTCCAACTAAAAACTCTAAGTCTTTCCGTCTCTTATCTGCATTACTTTTCTGCCTAGATTGAGTTTCCTTCATGCTATCCTAATACTAGTCTAGTAACTATTATTATAGAAAATTTTGAATAAATGTAGACGGTCTTCCCATGATCCACCAAAGTCTCAAACACAAGCTCTTAGTAAATCCTCCAGGACTCTGTTAACTCATTCTGTTTGCCCATTATTCTGTGGATGGTAAGCGGTACTCATCTTGAGCTTGGTACCTAAAAAATCTTGCAGACTCTTCCAAAATTATCTAGTCAACATGGTATCTCTATCGCTGACCATACTACTAGGAACTCCATGTAGTCTGACGATATTCTTTATAAACAACTTAGCTAAAATATATGTCATCCTTGTTGACTTAACATGAACAAAATGTGCACACTTAGTCAATCTATCCACTATGACCCAAATACTTTCATTTCCTCCATTCGACCTTGGTAACACGTCTAGGAAATCCATAGATATAGAATCCCATTTCCGTACTGGTATATCCGAAGGCTAAGCAATCCACTTGGCTTCTAATGCACAGCTTTCATACCATTTCATACCTTCCTAGAAGAAACTCCTTTTCATGTCCTGATACATCTTAGTCCCCTGGGATAAATGGTAAACTTTAATCAGTGACACTCCATAAGAACTTCTTTCCTTAGGTTACCAAGATCTAGAACACATATCCATTCTTTCTTCCTTAATCATCTATTGTGATCAAGATAAAAGTCTTTTAAATCATCAATCTTAGTTCCACCTTCTAATTTTCTAATCCTTTCAGCTAGCAATGGATCATCACTTTGCTTAGAAGAAATCTTTTCACCTAGTATTGGTCGGACTTCTAAGCAAGATAGCATTACAGTACTCTAACTAGAACTAGCTATTGATCTTATATGCGCACTATAAGTAGTTATGTTTCCAAATCCATTCATTCAACTAGCATTGCTAATACCACATTTTGTTGTTTCCTACTAAGAGTGTCTGTAATTTTGTTTCCTTTTTCTGATGTGTACTTAATTCCAAATCATAAGCAGCTATAAACTCTAACCACCTCTGTTGTCTCGTATTTAACTCCTTCTGGGAGAACAAGTATCTTAAATACTTGTGATCCGTAAACAATTCGAATCTCTCTCCCAAAATATAATGCCTCCATATCTTCAAAGAAAAAATTGCAGCAGTAATTCTTAGTCATGGGCTGGATACATAACTTCATGCAGTTTGAGCTATCGAGAAGCCTAGACAATCACTTTACTCCTTTGTATCAACACGACTCCTAATCCTATTCCACATGCATCAGTATACACCACCAAGCTTGATCCCCATCCGGAACAACTAACACAGGTGCGTTGATCAATAAATGTTTTAGCTTCTGCAATGCCTCCTCACAATTATCAGTCATACATACTTCACATCCTTCATTGTTAGTTTAGTCGTCGGTGCTGCTATACGAGAGAAATCCTTGATGAATCTCTAGTAATAGCCAGCTAGTCCAAGAAAACTCTTTATCTCAATCATTGTGTCAGGTCTCTTCTAATTATTTACAGCTTCTATCTTAGCTGGATCTACTGACAACCCTTTTTTAGAAACTACATGACCATGGAACTTCACTTCTTTCTTTCAAAAATAACACTACAAAAACTTTGCTTTTAACCGATGTTGTCTCAACATCTCAAGCACTACTCTAAGATGAATCTCATGCTCTCTTTTATCCTTAGAATATATCAAAATGTCCTTAATGAATACTAATGTTTGCACCAAAAATGGTCACAAACACCCATGAATAGTTTTAGAAGAGAATTAAATAACGAAAAGTAAAATTAAAATGAGTAAATGAACAAGTAAGCAATAGAGAATAAGCAGTAATCAAAGACACAGAGGTTTATAGTAGTTCGGCATTGTATGCCTACATCCACTTTGAAGATTATCCTTTATTACTCTCTTGTGAATCTGATTACAACATAGAACAAAGCCAAGACTTGATTAATGGAGTCTAGAGTAACCAGCAGCGTAAAGGTCCTGAAAATGGACCAACAGATCTGTATTTATAGGGTGAGATGACGCGATATTTCGCTAAGATTTTGGCAGAAGTCTCTCCATGTCCATAGCGGCCTATCATAATGATCGGTGGTCATAATTCATTGTTTTGGAACGATCGAATAAATTATACTGATCGTTATTTTTGCTTCTAATTACCATGCGATCGTTTGTAGTGTAGGATCGTTTTCACCCTAGAGGGGGGTGAATAGGGTCTACTAATAAAAATTAATGGGGAAATAAAAATATAAATAGAAAGTAATGCAGTAGAGATTACACACAGATTTACCCAGCTTCGGCAAAAACCTGCATACGTGCTGCCCTCAAGGTTTCTACTAGAAATTAAGTAATCAGACGCTTACAAACACACGTAAACTTGCGAAACCCGCTAACTTGATTAACCTAACTCTAAGCTCAAAACTCTGCCACAACTCAGCCACTGAGTTGCGAATTCTGCGAACTACGCCACGTAGTTCGTAACCTAGTTAAAACTAGAGTTTGGCTCAATTAAAAGAGAAAGATACAAAATACAAATAATAAAAACAAACAAAACTCTATTTATAATTTGAAGCCCAGTAGAAATAAACCAGCCCAAGTATTAAGTAATTAAAGTGAACACTGTCTTGCCCTTTTGTAAAATCTTCGGCCGATTCCTTTTGCTCTTTAAAAATTAGGGTTTTGAATCAAAGCCGCCACTTTGAATTTGAAGTTCAAATTGATTGTTGGTATGCTTTCGTTCCTCAATTCTCTTCGATGCTTCTTCAATCAGTGCAATTCGATTTATGGCTGCTTCACTGTCGAGTTCGAATGGTATGAAATTGGTATGTGATTTTTGCCCATTTTCGATTTTGATTATGCTTGACTTTATGCTATGTTTATTTGCTTGGGCTCGAACTCGATCATTATTTGTCGATGATGATACTGGGCATTTATAGGGATCGAAACCCTATATTTCGTTCATATATTTTTGGTTTGAATCTTTCATGATTTTATCACTTGCGTTGATTTTTGATCATATGCTATTGTTATTTGCTGACTTTTTCATCATATACGAGTTACTCCATATTTTTCTGATGAATTCAAATCTGCTTAAACATAGTTGAATTGTTCCGTTCTTTTCTGCTGTGACTTTGGCATTTGACTTTGAGATAGTCTTAACTTGATGAAGTTTGACTTGTTAATCATCTTACCCTCTGCGACCTTTTCTGAACATGTTGCATTGTGATTTTTTTGCTAGCTGCTGTCGAATTCCATATCCATTTCCTTGTATTCCTTTCACTATTTTGCTGGGTTACCCTATGTTGCCTTCAGACCTGAACAGACATACATATCTATATATATGTAACTGTGCTTGAATTGTTTTGAACTGCTTGCTTGGTTTATGTTGAAGTTGAGCTTTGTACATGTTGAGATTGGTGTGTAGTCTTATTGAAGTCTGCATTGATTTAGAGAACTGTCTGGTTCAATTTGATGTCCTGTTGCACTTGAAGTCTAGTCTGCTTAGCCTGAGTTTTCATGTGGATCTTCGAGTTAAACTGCCCTTGTTTGCTCTTTGTACATTTTGTTGTCTGGTTCAATATGAAGTTTGGTTGCCTTTGTAATTGAATTCCATATACATATTGAAACCGACTGTGTTATTGCCTTTCATTCATGTTGATGATGACTGGTATCATCCTCTGTACATATTTGGTTGCATGAACATTGATCGGGTGCATTGCTTCGAGTGGAATTGTCCCTATGCATGTGCATACTTGCTGTCATGTTGTACCTTCATGGGTCTGCATAACTTGATGCTCTTACTTGACTTGTGAGCATATCTGAAGCTTTTTAACCATGTCTGAAGCCTTCGTACATTTGGTTGGGACTGATTCCATATGATCTGGTGTCATGTTGTAATTGAACTTGCTTTGAGTTAAATGTCCAGTTCCTTGTATTCATCCATGTTGAACTGCTTGAACATTTTGCTTTGTAGTCTGGTTGCATTGTGAAGTCTGGTGTGTGTTCATATAAGTCTGTTGTATACATGTTCATATGACTTTTCATTGTACTTGACCGATTCTCGAGATGTCGGTCTATTCTTGTTGCCTTTGTTATTGAATCTATGCCTCATTGTGTTGATGCCTGAATGTAGCTCCATGTACATATGTTCATGCCTGAACGTTGGCTTGTTTTCATGTTCAAGTTGACTGGTCTGATAAGATGTTAAGTTGTTATATGCATTTGCACTTGAGTTGAATCCAGTCTAGGCTTGGGTTTGACCTTGTGCTCACCTGTCCCTGCTATTTTAACAAACAAGTGTATATTAGTGTGCACGGCCTTGTGGCATGTACAGTGATACACCGTGCATGTCACAAGTTGTTCGTGTAGATGAATTCAAAATAAATGATGACGAACAACCCAAATAACCGAGGAAAATAATATTTTCAAAACACACACTTCATTATGCACTGCAAATTATTTATTTTTCAATTTTACTGTGTTAGTGTTTATTTTGTAGATAGTTTAGATGCTGAATACAGGCTGGAACAGAGTTGAAGATCAAATACGAGTGATGAGTGAATATGTAGTGAGGTGTAATATGTATGTAAAATTGTATACTGAAAGTTATGTTGTAATTGAAACTTGTTTAGTGAGAGCTTAAATTTGTACTATTCGATTTTGTAATAAAATATTTGTTTAAATATGAATTCTGAGTTATTTATTTTATTCAAGAGATATTTATTTAATTATATGGAAAATAAAATAGTACAATAACGAATGCATTTAAACGAATATATATGTTTATTATCATCAAACAAAAATCATAGGCTATTGTATTCGACAATCTCCCCCTTTTGATGATAACAAACATATATTAAGATTTTGACTCTATTAAATGTATTTGGTCTTGATGAAATCTATTAGCTCCCCCTATTTGAATACACCCCCACAAAAAGCTCCCCCTTCATATATGCATGAAAATAAAAAAAGAAAATATGCAAATAAAAAACAAATGTAAAATGAACCTAGATGAGAATATGCAATTAAAAATTGACTTAAAAATATGACTTATTTGCCAAATCTTAACTTCTCTCCCCCTTTTGTTATCAGCAAAAGAGTAATAGTGTTAGATAAGAGTGATAAAGTGATAAACATCAATACAGCATTAATACCTAATCGAGTATAAATATTAAATTTCAATAAAAAATCAAACAAAAATCATAAATACTTTGTTAGGCACATATTCCATTTTAGAGTGATAGGGGTGATGTCGGCATAAAAAATCATATAGTCGTGTCCATTTGTGGTATATTTATGATAGAAATTTGAATACTTACTAACCATGCATAACCATTAGGACTTTAAATTGAGATTAGTAGTATTCCAAATTTTTATTAAAAAAATGAATTCCAAGCATCTTCTAACCACACATAACCATGAGGACTTTTAAGTGGGGTTAGAATCAACTCACCAATTTCAACTAATTTTGATATGTGTTCCATACATGCATAACCGTGAGGACTTTTTAATGAGAGTGAGTACTTTTGGATGATTTTATTGCTAATTAATTAAAAAAATGAACAATTTCCTGTTTAAATACCACACTTTGACATACTATATTAGATTTTGATGAGTGATTGTCATAGAAATATGATAGGAATAGAGATGGTCTTGGAATTTTTACCAACCAAAGTTATTACAAATTTTGTTTAAATTTTTAAAGAAATTTACTAAATATACCATTTCAAGTCATAATGTATGATTAATATCAACACTCATCACTTTTTTCAGTCACTATATATCTTTTCGATAATCAATAAGGAATCAGATTAGTTAACATAGGCATTTAAGATCAAATCCAAAAATATAAAATCAAATTTCTAGAATGCCTAAACTGAGACGAAGTCGACAAAAAACATTTTCTAGAAGGGGTTTTGTAAAAATGTCTTCCAATTGGAAATCAGTTGAAAAGAAATTTATGCAGATATTTTCTTTGGAAATGTGATGCAACTAACGAATGCCCCCAATTTTTTCCATTAGTACTTTTTCTATCAACTAGACTACCAGCATAATCTGCATCTGAATACCCCTTTAACTCAAAGTTATCATTAGTTGGATACCATAGACCAAACCAAGAGGTGTGCGATAGATACTTTATAATCCTTTTTACATCTTTTAAATGAGATTCCTTTGGATTTGACTGAAACCGTGCACATAAATAAACAGAGAACATAATGTCTGGTCTAAAAGCAGTAAGATAAAGAAGTATACCCACGTGTATCTAGAGTAATCATCAACCAATACAAGACAATATCTCTGACCACCTAAGCTTGCAATATCGTTAGGTCCAAATAGTTTCATATGAACTAGTTCAAGGACTCTAGAAGTACTTTTAGTGTTCTTGGCATGAACAGATGATTTTTTTTTAAATTTTCCCACTCGATCACTGGCTGATTGAAATCAGATTATGGTGCAGAATTTCAAAATATAATACATCGTTTTTGCCCATTGTGACTCTGCCACCTTTGTATTTCTCTAGGCCAAGGAACTTTGATTTGTCGCCTGTTATGTGTCTGGAACAGCCAGAATCCAGGTACCACTCTTGCTGTTCCTTAGCCTGCCAACACACCTACACGAGGAAAGAGTTTTGTGACCTATTTGTTTTTATAGGTCCATGATTGTTAGTGACAAAAGATTTTGAAAAACAAGTTTGTGTAGAACCATGACAATCTATTTTAGTTCCTTTTGGTACCTAGATTTGTTTGACTTTAAGAGATTTTACATTCGTGCCTTTAGGAACCCAAATTGGTATGATTTTCATTTGTTTGGGGCTATACCAGCAATATTTGTGATTGTGTCCTTTTTTCCAAAAATCGTGCACTTGGAATTGACGGGATTAGTTTCACTTCTACCTTTTTCAGATTGAGTATACCCACGTCCTTGTTTAATAGCATTAACAGTGTGTTTCCCTAATAGCATATTTAGTGATCTTTCTCCTTTGGAGAATTTTCCAAAAGTTGTAGACAATTGTAGGACTTGTGTTTTGAGAGATTCATTTTCATTCAATAACAAAATGCACTTTTTAATAGAATTTTCTCTCCTAGTATTTTCATTTTCTTTCAAATCGAAATTTCATTTTCAACCGATTTAATTTCAGTTTCTGGTTTTTTTATTTCCTCTTTAAATGATGGATACTTATCACACTTAGGGCTCTTATTTCTGTAGTTTGAACCATTTGATCAAGCTACTTATTTAGTTATATCAAACTATCTTTTTTGTGATTCAATTTTAGCATACTTCTCCCTAAGCCTTTCAAAACAGCCATTTACTTCATGAAAATATATAAGTAATTGTGAGTGAGTAAGTTTTGATACCTCGCTTGGCTCGTCATCATCGCTGTCACTTGTTTCTCCTTAAAAGCACAGATTTGCTTTTTCACTCTCACTGCCAGTGCTTTTATCATCTTCATCACTTTCATTCCAAGTTGCTGCAAAACTTCACCTTTTCGGTTTCTTTCCTTTACCGAGTAGATTTTGAGGAAAATTGGGCTTGATATGACCAGGTTTATTGCACTTGTGACAAATGATCTCCTGCTTTTTTGAGTTGTCTAGAACTTTGACTATTCTACTCTTTAGTTGTTGATTTAGTGCTGGATTTCCATACTTGCGGTTTCACCTTTTGAATCTCTTTTCGATCAGTGCCAGTCCAGCTGCTCCACCACCACCATCATCATCATCATCATCTTCACTTTCTATTGTTTCTTTGAGAGCTATTGATTTCTTACGCGTATCTCCTCCTTCATGTTCTTCCTTGAATTTGATTCTAGCTCATAAGTGGTGAGATTTCCCGATGAGTTCTTCAACTTTAACCTATTTTAGATCCTTTGATTCTTAGATGGCAGTCACCTTTGTTTCAAATTTCTTAGAAGAATTCTGAGGATTTTTCGGACTATTTCCAGTTCTGTGTATGGTCTTCCTAGGGATTTTGATTTGTATAAAAGATTAGAAAGTCGTCCATACATTTCTTTGACACTTTCATCCTTTTCCATTGTGAAGTTCTCATACTCGCTACTAAGCATGGTAAGGCGAGATTCTTTAACCTGGGATGTTCCTTCATGAGTCACTTCAAGTGTGTGCCAAATTTCCTGCGCAGTTAGACAATGAGAGACTCGATTAAGTTCAATTTGATATAATGAGAAAATTATAGAATTCATAGCTTTAGCATTAGCAATTTGCAGTTTATTTTCAAGATTTGTCCATTGATCCATATGTTTATCAACTTCTTGGTTATCTACCATAACTGTTGGTGTGCTATATCCAGTTTCAACAATATTCCATGCATCTATGGTTTTTAGAAAAAATTTCATCCTAGTTTTCCAATATGCATATTCACCATTGAACATGGGTGGCCTAGCTATGGACTGACCTTCAGCAAAAGCATTATTAAAATAAGCCATTTTTTTAATAAAAAAATTGAATTTTTAAAATCAGAAAATGGTTTTTGTTTCTAGCTCTGATACCACTTGTAGGATCGTTTTCACCCTAGAAGGGGGGTGAATAGGGTCTACTAATAAAAATTAATGCGGAAATAAAAATATAAACATAAAGTAATGCAGTAGAGATCACACACAGATTTACCCAGCTTAGGTAAAAACCTGCCTACGTGCTGCCCCCAAGGTTTCTACTAGAAATTAAGTATTCAAATGCTTACAAACACACGTAAACTTGCGACACCCGCTAACTTGATTAACCTAACTCTAAGCTCAAAACCCTGCCACAACTCAGCCACTGAGTTGTGAATTCTGCGAACTACGCTACGTAGTTCGTAACCTAGTTAAAACTAGAGTTTGACTCAACTAAAAGAGAAAGATACAAAATACAAATAATAAAAACAAACAAAACCCTATTTATAATTTTAAGCCAGATAGAAATAAACCGTTCCAAGTATTAAGTAATTAAAGTGAACACTCTCTTCCTCTTTTGTAAAATCTTCGGCCGATTCCTTTTGCTCTTCAAAAATTAGGATTTTGGAACGAAGCCGCCACATTGAATTTGAAGTTCAAATTGATTGTTGGTATGCTTTCATTCCTCAATTCCCTTCGATGCTTCTTCAATCAATGTAATTCGATTTCTGGCTGTTTCACTGTCGAGTTCAAATGGTATGAAATTGATATGTGATTTTTTTCCCCTTTTAGATTTTGATTATGCTCGACTTTATGCTCTGTTTATTTGCTTGGGCTCGAACTCGATCATTATTTGTCGATGATGATACTGGGCGTTTATAGGGATCGAAACCCTATATTTCGTTCGTATATTTTTGGAATCTTTCATGATTTTATCACTTGCGTTGATTTTTGATCGTATGGTCTTGTTATTTGCTGACTTGTTCATCATATACGAGTTACTCCATATTTTTCTGATAAATTCAAATCTGCTTAAACATAGTTGAATTGTTACGTTCTTTTCTGCTATGACTTTGGCATTTGACTTTGAGATAGTCTTGACTTGATGAAGTTTGACTTGTTAATCATCTTACCCTCTGCGACTTTTTCTAAACATGTTGCATTGTGACTTTTGTGCTAGCTGCTGTCGAATTCCATATCCATTTCCTTGAATTCCTTTCACAGTTTTGCTGGGTTACCCTGTGTTGCCTTCACACCTGAACTGACATATATATATATATATATATATATATATATATATGTGTGTGTGTGTAACCATGCTTGAATTGTTTTGAACTTGTATTTGAACTGCTTGCTTGGTTTATGTTGAAGTTGAGCTTTGTACATGTTGAAATTAGTGTGTGGTCTCATTGAAGTCTGCATTGATTTAGAGAACAATCTGGTTCAATTTGATGTCTTGTTGCACTTGACGTCTAGTCTGGTTAGCCTAAGTTATCATGTGGATCTTCGAGTTAAACTGCCCTTGTTTGCTCTTTGTACATTTTGTTGTCTGGTTCAATATGAAGTTAGGTTGCCTTTGTAACCAAATTCCGTATACATATTGAAACCGACTGTGTTATTGCCTTGCATTCATGTTGATGATGACTGGTGATGTGCACGTAAATGTGCATATTTTTACCACCATATTTAATCTATTTAAATTAAATAAATGATCATATCGGGCATTTTAACTTGTTTAAACCAAAATTCATATTATTTTCAAATCGTCGCATATTCATCTTTATCCAAGGGCAAAATGGTCATTTTGTGCATATATTAATTTGAGAAAATTTAATTGGAAATTTCTATATTATTTTATAGGAATTTGGCTTCATATATAAGTGGTTTCATGAAGATGTATGCATGCACAAGAGTGAAGATAAAGAAATGAAGATGGAAATAATTCAAAGGCATGATAATGGAGGACCCCACCTACCAAGCTACCTTAATGTACAAATTAGAGACTAATGCACATGCTTATGGACTTAATGGCTTCATGTACACTTAAATGATGATTAGTAGAAGCTAATGATTACTTGGCCTCCACACTTTCTCAAGGGTATTTTGGGCATTCCCCAAAAATATGAATTAGGGTTTAACACATGTATAAGTACCCCTTATGTTTCATGTAACCCCTTCTTCTTTCTTAGTCTCTCTTTTAGGCTCTCTTCTCTTAGTCTCTTCTCTTAGGAAAATAAAAATAAAGCTCTCTTTCTCTTTTCATGGCTACTTAGCCATTTTTATTTTATGTAATCTTCTTTTTTTATGCAATGTTAATTATTGTTTCCTTTTAAAAAAGGGGTTTTGGACCAAAGGTCCCTATTTTCAAAGCTCATGCACAAAAAGTTCCTACTCATAAACACATGTAAATTAGGTCCCTATTTTGTTATTTTTTTACCAAACTGACCTCTTTTAGAAAATCGACTTAGCATTCTTTTCAGGGACAAAAGCAGTATAAATTAGCCAAAATCTAAAAATAGGGACCTAATTTTCATAACTTATTCGGGAGGGACTTTTCTTACATCATCTTTCAATTCCAGGGACTTGACAGCGATTCCTTGTTTAAAAAAAAATTATTGTATATATCTTGTTTGATTCCTTTGTTAGGTTGCAAAAGCAGAAGATCAAAAGGCGGAACCGCTTGCTAAATAAACTGCTCCGCTTGCTAAAAAAATATTATTGTATATATCATGTTGATGATGAGTGGTATCATCCTCTGTACATATCTGGTTGCATGAACATTGATCTGGTGCATTGCTTCGAGTTGAATTGTCCCTATGCATGTGCATACTTGCTGTCATGTTGTATCTTCATGGGTCTGCATAGCTTGATTCTCTTATTTGACTTGTGAGCATGTCTGAAGCTTTTTGATCATGTCTGAAGCCTTTGTACATTTGGTTGGGACTGATTCCATATGATCTGATGTCATGTTGTAATTGAACTTGCTTCGAGTTAAATGTCCAGTTCCTTGTATTCATCCATGTTGAACTGCTTGAACATTTTGCTTTGTACTCTAGTTGCATTGTGAAGTTTGGTGTGTGTTCATATAAGTCTGGTTGTATACATGTTCATATGACTTTACATTATACTTGACTGATTCTCAAGATGACGGTCTGTTCTTGTTGCCTTTATTATTGAATCCATGCCTCATTGTGTTCATGCCTGAATGTAGCTCCATGTACATATGTTCATGCCTGAATGTTGCCTTGTTTTCATGTTCAAGTTGACTGGTCTGATATGATGTCAAGTTGTTATTTGCATTTGCACTTGAGTTGAATCCAGTCTAGGCTTGGATTTTACCTTATGCTCACATGTCTCTGCTATTTTAACAAACAAGTGTATATTGGTGTGCACGACCTTATGGCATGTACAGTGATACACTGTGCATGTCATAAGTTGTTCGTGTAAGATGAATTAAAAGAATGATGATGAAAACCCAAATAACTGAGGCAAATATAAGTTTCAAAACACACACACTTCATTGTGCACCACAAAATATTTCTTTTTTAATTTTACTGTGTCAATGTTTATTTTGCAGATAGTTTAGATGCTGAATACAGGCTGGAACAGAGTTGAAGATCAAATACGGGTGATGAGTGAATATGCAATGAGATGTAATATATATGTAATTGTATAGTGAAAATTTGTACTATTCGATTTTGTAATAAAATATTTGTTTGAATAAAATATTTGTTTAAATATGAATTACGAGTTATTTATTTTATTCAACAAATATTTATTTAATTACTTGGAAAATTAAAATAGTACAATAACAAATACATTTAAATGGATATATATGTTTATTATCATCAAACAAAAATATTAGGTTATTGTATTCTACATGTAGGGGGTCCTACATGCCTCTAGACCTTGCTCATAAAATAAGAAGTCATTCTGAGTTGTCGTTTATGAGATATGGATCAATCTTTATCGTATTTGGGTTGCTTGCCAAGTTTATACGTGTTTATACCTGACCCCTGATCATGATTGCATGCCTGCGGGTCATTGTCTAGTTTCAAAGTTATTTATTGTTTTGTGTGAATGACCACGACCGATCGTTTATTATTGAATAAAAGTTTGGACCGCTTCTGTACGATCGTTTCTTTAAAAAAACAAATGATCAAGGTCGATCGTTATCACTGAATGGATTTTCGTACCTATCTATTTACAATCATCCTTGTACAATTCTATTGCCATTATATATATATATACTGTATCTAGGCTGATCGTTACTGGATATAGCTAAACTTCGGATCATTTTGAAACGATCGATGTAGAAAACGATTATCATGATTGCACTTAAGGAACGGTCGCTCTACATCTGGGCCATAATGGGTTGGCCTACATCTTCATATAAAAACATTTCTTCTTGGCCGCCTCCATTTTTACTTCTTTATCTCATATTTTTATGACTTTCAATAGAAAAAGAAAAAAAATAAGCTACCACACTTTCTTCCTCTACTGATCCAAGAATGATTTGATTTTCAAAATAAATCCCACCCCTTCTCAAATTTAGGTAGAATGACTTGAACTTGCTTTATGACTCGAGGATGAGACTTTGAGTACCATGAATCCCGTGTTAGTTAGTTTAGTTGGTGGAGTCGTTTGATCTGAATCAAGTTGGAGAGGATGGAAATTGAGGAAGCTGAGTTGTTGGGTATGGGAAATGATGCAAGTCGTTGCATGACGATCATCCTTGGACAATCGGTAAAGCTTTGGACTTAAATGGCTCTGGAGTGGGTGATGGTTATGATGTACTGACCGTTATGGAGTGATGTTGACGTTTGGGCATTTAACGATCGATGGTTCTCTGGAGTTGGTGAATTTTGAGGAATGTCCATTATGGAACGATCGGTGAGAATGAGTTGATCAAAAACGATTGGTAGGACTGGGCCTAGGAACTATCGGTGGGAGTGAGGCTTGAACGATCGGTTTAGGAGAGTTGAGTTGAACGATCGGTAGTGAGGCATGGGGAACAATCGGTAAAGCTAAAATGAATAATGGATTATCTGCACATGAACCTTAATGGTGGAACTTAATTAAATAGACTTGAACCAAATAATGAGCTTCGGCCTTGCATATTTGAACAGACAATCGAACTTGCATATGACTTGAATTGCATATTCATAAATATATGATTTTGAACTTCGGTGTGAACCAATGCCTTTGACAATTCCTTTAAAGCTCATCTATGACTCGAACATAAAAAATTGAACATTTATTTGTTGATAATCGATTTTGAAACTCAAACTGCATCGTTCCCTAATGACATAGAGAAATGGTTGAGAGGGTAGGAATGACAGTCACTCCGGTTGAACCTCGAAGTCTTGTTGTCTTTTCCATCTTTAATTTCATACAACTTATTACTATACTGTATAGCACTTCACTGCACCACACTGGCACTCACTACGCACTGGGGGGTATAGGTTACTTTATCTAATCATTATTTTAACTGAGTTTAATAGCAATGGGTTCTAGACATTTTGGGCGTCTTGCAGCTATGCCAGCTGGATCATCTTCTTAGTAGGATAATCCTGAGGTGGAATCAACTTCTACAACAGAGTCTGATAGTCCATCCTCTAGTCATCATTCAGAACAACCAGAAAGCCCAAGCCTACAGTTTGATTTTTCCTTTGCAGTTCCGATTCTTCCACCAGAAGTTGTTGATCTTGCTGCCGACACTCGAGAGGATGCAGTTATTCTGGAGAATCCTACTAATTACGTAGCCTCTAAATTAAGGAAGATGCTCTTTGCTGAATCTGCGTAAGGCATAGAATTCCTTTTGACGATGTATTGGTCCCATCATAGGATGATAGGGCTCATAGACCTCCAGAAGAATATACAGGTACAACAAATTCATGTCCTTGGCCAGATGCATCTCGCCATTTAACTCATACATCCAAGAAATTCTCCATTATTTGAGGATAGTTCTAGTGTAGTTTCATCCGAACGACTATGCTCTTCTCAATTGTATTTATATGATTTTTATGGAGTTCTTGCATCGTCCTCCAACCATTAATGACGTTTGGTTCATATTCTCTTTCAGGCGATGCATATAGAGTCTTTCGTTCATATTTCTTGAGTTAGCAAAGAAGTGTCAGATTCAAACTGGCGCATGGAATAAATTAAGTGCTTTTAAAAGAAAGTGGTTCTTTGTTTGATGTCCTCCAGGTTTTGCTCGACAATGGTTGGAAAGACATAAGTGTTATCCATCATTTTTATATTAGCATGGAAAACCGATATCCAGGCCGTACTCCTGACTAAGTAATTCTAATTACAGGCACTATCACATGACCCAACTATAATCTTTATAAGGAGGCAGTCACGACTCTTAAAAATGCACCACCTGAAGATAGGAATGTGAGGAATGCAGAATATGGATCTTAAGGCTAGAATGAACACTAGAGGGGGGGTGAATAGTGTTTATTAGAAATTACTAAATCTTTTTGAGTTATTGTTGATTTGTACACAAATGTATGCAATATTCAGACACAAATATAATCACAGAATCAAACACAGATGCAGAAATAAAGTAAATGCAGTAAAGGAAGAACATACCGGATTTTATACTGGTTCGGAGTTACCCTACATCCAGTCCCGCACAACAAAGTACGGATTTCCTTTCAAAAGCAATTGTATAATTACACCCTCGGTTTCAAGGCTACGAGGTACACTCTCCAGAATCACAATCCTCTAGGTAGAGATACTTGATTTCCGGGGCAACAAGTTCACCCAATTGATTTCCAAGGCTACAATCACACCTTTTCTCGCTTGATTGATTTCCAAGGCTACAATCACACCTTTTCTCGCTAGATAGATTACAAAGAAGCCTATAACTCTGAATACCACTAGGATCTTATTGAGATAGTGATAGAGAATCAAACCAGAGATTATCTAGTTAGATTCAATGTTGATTTCGGCAGAGTGAGGATAGGATTTTGAATAAGAAAATGTGGAAGAAGAAGAGAAGTGAAAAACCAGAAAATCTGATATAAAATTCGTTGAAACCAACCTCTATTTATAGAAGAACAACAGCCATGTCTATTCATGAAAGGTTATGGCAAATAGACACTTCTTTTGAAATTGAAATTTTTGGTCCTAACTGACACTATGTCGACATGGGGTACTAGGGCATGTTGACATCCCAAAGGAAATTTTGATGTTTTGTTTTTCTTTGAAAATAACCTTTATCTTATATTAAAACTATTTTAAACTTTATTAATATACTTGACTATAGATAAATATAGAGAATAATATATATATAATTTTACTATAATTTTATATTTAAATCTAAGTAAATATTAAAAGTTAAATATATTAAAAGATAGATTAAAACAAACGAAGTTTAAAACAAGAATTTATTTAAGAACAAAATCAAGGAATATTTTTTAAGGCTAAAACATCTTTTTGAAAATCATTTGAAAAGATAATTTTTAAGGCTAAAACAATTTGAAAAGCAGTTTTGAAAATCATTTTGAAGTAGTTTTGCAAGCTTCTTCCTGTAGAATATCTCATCATATCAAGACTCGAGAACCTGTACAAAACCAGGATGTTTGTGGGTTTGTAAGCCACTTGTCGTAGGTTTGTAAGCTACTTGTCGTGGGTTTGTAAGCCACTAAAAAGGTAGAAATGGGTTCCATCCCAAATGAAAATACGGAATGAATATTTCAATGCTATTGTGAAGTTTTAACAAAATTCTAGACTCAATACTTATCTTGAAATCTTGAACTCTTGATAATCTTGATATTCTTGATACTCATGAGTCTTCAATCTTGATATCTTGAATTTCTATACTGTACAGTCTTCATTCTTGGTACCTGCATGGTTAAATCCTGCATATACATATATATCTAAACTATAATGTTAGTATTTATGTTTTATAATCTTATTCTAAGGTTGTTGTCATCAAAACCATCAACTCATGGACTAACAAGGAACATCGAATATCTTCTCATGGACGAACACCTTATTACTTTTTGTTTGATAAAAGAGGGCCTCAGCATAGAGCTAACAAAAGTTGCTCAAACTGCAAGGGTAAGACCATAGGCTATAGCCGGTCAAAGGGGTAATCAAATTGATCCCATTGTAACGACCCGTAAGTTTATTCCAGTGATGTATTCCGATATTGTATTTGACTATTGTATTCGAGACTTCTGTTGTATCCTGTTTAACTCTGTTTTATATATATAGTAGCTTCATGAACTACTATTCTTTTGTTTCCGCTGCATTGTTGTTATATTACTCTGTGTCTGTGATCTGTGATTATTTTATTTACTGTATGTGCTAAGTTTTGCCAAATTTAAATTAACAATCTATTATTTTGAATTATTCAAGTCTGACATGTGTGGATTATTGTCGATTTGAATGGTCCAAAATAGTGGGTCGTTATAGTTGGTATTAGAGCTCTGGTTTTAGGCAAAACTTAGCATATATAGTAAATTTAGTTATGGAATCACTTTCGTTCGAGCTTGAATTTCTTCTTTTGACTCGGTTTTCTTTGAATTTTGGAACGTTCCCTTCGGTTCCAAAGTCCATTCATGTCTCCCCTATTCGTGTCTTTTTAATTCTGGAGTATCTCATAACTCCACTTCGAATGATCTCTATAATAAATCGGCGGTCTCGCCAATATCTAAATAAATTGTAAAAGAGTGAAACTCATGTACAACCAGCATTGATTCACCGAAGATTTCTGTATCCTCGGTTTACGATGCTGTTATCTTTTGCTATATCCGAATTCTATCTCTGGCAAACGAATGTCGATTTGTCGCAGAATTCTACATCGAAATTATTCTTGGAATCACGGTTGACCCGGTTAAGGTTACTCGCGATTTATATAAGTTTGTCCATCTTCTGTTTGAAAACTCAATTATCTTATCTCCCTATCGGGTCTACCTTTTAGTTGAATTCTTTTAGTTAGAGTTTCTCTAATCTGAATCTCTATCTTTGTTCTGAAATCCATTCGATGATATCCGAATGAGGGAGTGTATTTGTAATTAATATTAAAATGTTTTATATATTGTGTTGTTTGAGTGGTTGATGTTGATTTGGGTTTTCGATCGATTCGTCTGATCAACAGTATCGATAGGATTTCCAAAACACTTGAACAGAGCAAACTGACACAGTATTTTTTTTAAAACTTGGTAAAAGAAGTAAATTTGTATGATTATATTATAAATATATAAGTAAAAAATTTCTAGAATTTAATAGTTAATTAAATTGGTTGTTTGAATGATAATATTTAATTATCATTTATTGTTCTAAATGAATTTATAAACATGGTTTATAAATTGATTTGGAATTGAAATAAAATTTAAAAATCAAGAATTTGAGAATTTAATTTGATTTCAAGCCTTTGGTTTTTAAATTTTTAAAATGTATATTATTGAAGGTATTTTCGAATAGAAACCGTTTTCAAAGAATTTTAATGTTTAAATCGGTACTCTTCTCTTTTGTCGCTAGAAAATAATTTCGGTGATGGCGGCCGCATCATCAACATTCATTTTCGAGTTTCGAAGTGGAGAAACCATTCTATAGCTTTGCTACGATTTTGTTTGGAAAAATATTTTAATTTGAATTTCTTAAGTATGACTTGATTTATATATATGGGTATATTATTTTAAATTTAATTTGATTTAATATATATAGTATATACATATTTATCTCTAAAGGGTTTGAAATTAAACGGAAATTTAATTCTTAAAATCTTGTTAAAGGATGTTTTCAATTATAAATAAAGCTAAATTTTGGATAAATATTTAAACTTGAAATAATTTAATTTGAAAATTTTATTTGTATAGTACTAAATTGCATTTCAATATAACTTACCTAAATTATTCAGAAGTTAAAATGTAATTGGATAATATACAATACAAAATGATTTTATAAATAAAAATTTGAGTGTTTATAATAAATATTATACACTTAGATTTTAATTATAAAAAAATGCTTATAAAGATGATAGAATAATAAGTTAATTGAATGAGATGAATATAATAAATTTTGTTCTGAAAGAATTAACAAATTGAAATTAGATCAACTTATGGAGATACCTTAAATTTAAACCAATTATTAAATATAAATTAATTTAAATTGAAATTTATATGGTTTAAATTAATTTATATGGTTTAAATATATGTAATAAGATATATTAAGTGGAATAAACTTAATAATAATTTGGACTAAAAGAATTAAATTTGTTGAATAAAATATGAGTACAATAAATGATTATACAAATTGATGATTTAGAAATTGTTAATTGAGGATGACTAGATAATAAGATAATGAATTTAGAAATAGATAGATTGATTTAACTTAAGTGAACTCAAAGGGATTTAACCAAATTGTTAAATATTAATTAATTTAAATTGAAATTTATATGGTTTAAATTAATTGTTTTACTTGTATTCCAATCTATTTCTTTCTGCTTGTTTCTATTCTCCTACCTCCTTCCTTTTCGGGGACGAAAAGTTTTGAGTGGGGGAGAGTGTAATGACCCGTAAATTTTAACTGTTTTAATAACGTAATTAGTTGAAATTTTGTGGAATTTTAAACGAATTTGAAATAAAAATTTGATATTTGGAATGCGTCTAATTGATCATAGCAACTGGTAAATTTTCATCAGATAATTTGGAAGTTTATTTTCTAGTGTAATTTTATTTCAATTTATATCAGTTAAAATTGATGATAATAAAATGTTTTCCAAACCTGAATATTTTTACATAGAAAAATTCTAATTCATCTCCTGACTAATACGTCATTTTTCGTTTTTCCAAATTCGGATTTCTTTAGCTCCGTCGATCTTATTTTTCTGCGTTTTTTCTGCATTTTCCGCTAGTAGAAAATTCGAATTTTTATAATTCAATCATATCACTGATATCTGTATACTGTTTTGATTGTCTCGTTGTGCTGATCTCTACAGTATATTCAATTGTCAATTTCGGAGCCTGGTGGGGGGTGCAATCAGCGAAATGATACCGTATCGATACCGGTTATGTGCCTATTCAATTGTCAAATGGCTAAAAATAAATAAGCCATCGGTTATTAAACCTTTGATAGTCTATGACCATTGGTATCCCACCACTTCAAACTTTCAATACAAGTGTCGTTTCGGTTCTTACAAATTTCGATCCGTTCATTCTTTGTGAGATTTATTTATAATATATTAAAGTATGCCTCCATTCTATTCCAGACGTTTTCTTCATCTCCCCACTTTGCTCTCTCTCTTTTCTTTCGCCAGAGCCAGTCGCACCTGACAAAACCACCACCATCTTCCCCAGGCCGTTCAGCGTCATTGCCTCTCCAACCAAATCTCCACCGAGGCCAACGCCACGTCCACCGACCTCCCCTCGTCCACTCGCTCAGCAGCCTCACTAAGCCATCAGCTACCGTGCCCACACAACAGTCCACCCACTTCCATTCAGGCCTCTCAGCTTTCCACCCATCAAATTTGCTGCCACCTCCCTGTTGCCGACGTAACCCACCTCCTCACGTCTTCTTTTGTGCAAGGTAGAATATATATGTTATAGTATATTATAATATAGAAAGGTAGAATATATATGTTATAGTATATTATAATATAGAAAGGTAGAATATATGTTACAATAATTTAAATTATAAGAGAATTTTTTTATATTTACAACAGTATCCTGGGTTACAGAGGCATATTTGGGGTCTAAAGTTTGTATACTAGCTAGTTAATTTATATATAAGTCTGCACACGTGTATTGAATATGGTCTGCTGCATTTTTATTTTATATATATTATATATATATATATATTTTACTTCGGGCTTATACAAGATATAAAATTTTGTTTAAGTTTTGTTACATACGCATGTCATAACGTATAAAGTTAATTGCATATATATATATATATATTCTATAGTATATATATGGGGTTGTTCTCAATATATAGGTTGCATTAGTGGTCTGTCAGCTTAGAAAGTTACAAGGTATATTCACCTACTGTCTACTTTAGTCGAGAGAATAGAAAATTATAAGTATAGTTAATACTGTAGTTTGTATTCAATTTATTTAATATGTTTAAATATTATATTATATAAGTTTTTATATGTGTTTTATTGTGTAAGTTACAACATTGAATTCACACATAAGTGTGTAACTGATGGTACATATATGAGTTTGAATATATAGATATAATTTACAGTTCAGTTTGAATATATATATACTAAGTTGCCTGTATATATTGTAGAAAATAAGATCTGTTTATACAAGGGTTCATATATATATATTATATAGGATAGTATAAGTGTTTAGTGGTCTGTTAATATAAAATAAAAGTTTATATAGTGATATTTTATAAAGTAGATTACGTTATAAAGGTTATATATATGTCATATATATTCTGTTGGTATAGTTTATATGGATATACATGTTTGCATTGAAAAAATATACTGTGTTTATAAGTTTTGTTATAGGTATATGTACACAAATTATATATAACGGTTTTTGATATATATATTATTAAGCTAACTTATGTGATCAATTACTTGAATACATAAGATCTTATTAAGCCTACTACGTCTATATAAGATCTGGGTTTGGTATTGACACTATATTTTATTTTTCTGTAGTGTTGCATAATATATTTGGGTTGTTGTTATATGTATGTTTAAATTTAATATAGATTTTAAATATATATATTTATTAAGATTTTATTTATTACGTGGTTGATTAAATAATGATTTTGAAATGTATATATATTTCTAATTTAAAATGTGTTGTATTCAGAATATGATTATATATATATATAGATATACAGTTATATATATATATATGTGTGTGTGTGTGTTCACTTATAATATTTTTCTTCATCGATCCTGTTCTGATTTTATTTCATCGATTCCTTATCCATCAGCTTTGTTCGTCGAATTCGTGCCCGTCTTACTTCGCTTTGGAATTCGTGCTGGGATCCATAACTCATCTCATTCCCGTTCATTTCTAGCCTCGAAAGGTGAGAAATCACTCACGATTAACGTTCTTTTATTTATTAAATTTGATTTCAATTGAAACGACAATTGAAATATGCTACTGCTAGTTATTTACATTGCTATATACATATATGTCATCATCTGTATTTGTTCACCTGTGACATCTGACACCATTATCTGTTATTTATCACTAATGATATATGTTTGTTACTGTTGTTATATTTTTATCATATCTGTTATCACTCTGCAAGTTCCCTATTAATATAGAATTCACTATGGGTTGAAATGATACATACCCGAACGATCTGTAGAATAGGAGAAAATCGTTATGGGTTGAAATGATAAACCCAAGCGATTTTCATTTGAATTAAATTTGGGGTTACGGGTTGAAAAGATATATACCTGTATATATATTTAAATTATGGATTGAAATGATAAATATCTGTATCACTTGACCAAAGGGTAGAAAATTATATACGAACACCGTTAGTCTATATATAAATATTTGAAAATGATTTCTATGGTTTGGAGGAAATATATGGTTGTAATAAATATTGATTTTAAAGATCTAATAAAGTTGATTTAATAAAGTCGATTTAATCAATATAAAATAATGTTTAAGTATTTATGTAAATTTATGTTTTCAAATATAGAGTTTATAATGATTCAGGTTGGAAAGATAAATTGAAATTGAAATTGATTTGAAATTATATTTATTTAAGAATTTTACTTAAATAAGGTTGATTTGAAATTTATTAAATTTGAAAATTGAAAGATATGTTTTATAACTTGAATTTGATTAAAAGGGACTTAAATGAATATTTCAAACTTATATAAATTTAAATGGGATATTTTTTTAATTTAAAATTTAAATTAAAGTCGTATTTAGATGTATTGAAATGATTAAAGAAATATCTCAGAAACAAAATGTAATGAAATTAAATTGAGATAAATGGAATTATCAAATTTAGTTTTGAAATGTGAATATTTAAAGCTTTGAAATATATTGAAGTTGAAATGGCTTATCTTGTGGTTCAAATATGTATTTGAAATTGATAATTTGAAATGGTTTATTGAGAAGCTAAATCGAGTTGAAATTGATGATTTGAGATTTGATTAAATTTTAATTTTGGAATTCGAGTTTATGTGAACCGATTTGTGAAATTTGAGGAAGCTATTTTTATATAAAGTATTTTAAACTATATCTAAAACTATTTATATTTTACTTTATAAATTTTATTATAAATTATTTTAATATAAATCATTTTCAATATAAATTATTTTATTATAAACTATTTTAACTTATAACTATTTTATATAAACTATTTTATTGTATAAACTATTTTTCTATATATATAAATTTTAATATCTAAACTGTTTAAGAGGAAAGTGTTAGGATTCCAAAATGTTTTTTGAGAAAGACGGATGTGTAGTGATATACTACACAACCGATTAATAATAGTAGGATAATAGGTAATAAGGTCCGGTTGACAAGCCCAACCGGTGGCCCAAAAAAATAGGCTTAACTAGATAGCATAATAATGTACATAAGAGCAATGGATTACAGGATGGAACACAAGCACCATATTCGATGTTTCAACTGACAAAATGGGGCTAATCTGTTTCGCTTTGGAGTTGCTACCGAGGGTTGGCGCTGGTGCTGGCCATTGATTCCGCAGAGTTAGCAGGGGCGGTCCTCAGTCGAAATCTGAACGGGGCAGAGTTGGTACCTGTCCAGTAATTGAAAAGATGTGAGATTCAACTACAAATGGCCGCAAAAGAAGATCTTGGTTTGTTGAAGACATGGGCATTTCTTTCTTTCCAGATGCACCAACAGAAAATGGTGATAAAGATGTCGAGTTTGTGATTTCCGAGATCTTGCTGCCAGTACTCAAAAAATGAAATGAACTCCGGTATGTAACCAAGGAGATGCGCGCTGGCTAGGGCCCAAATTGCAAAAGAGAAATCACAGTCTATGAAAAGGTGAGTGATGGTTTCGACGTGGGAGGAGCAAAGTACGCAGAGTGGATCTGTGGGGATGTTTAAACGATTAAGTCTATCCTTGGTGTTAATGCGGTTATGAATGAGGCACCATTGGAAGAAGAGGAATCTTGGGTGTGAATGGCATTTCCAAATCCTGCTGAAGGGGAATATGCGGCCAGGGTGGGTGAGGAAGGAGTAGCAAGAGGATACAGAGAAGCCTTTAGATGGATTGAGTGCCCAGATGAAGCGGTCCGATGAGTGGGATAAGCGAAGAGATTGGAGGTTTTTAGAAGCTTTGAGAAGTTCATTAAAAGTTTCGATGGAAAAAAGGGAGGGGGGATGAAGGCTACCGGGGCCTAGGTGACAAAGGGTATTGATGGTGGCGAGTTGGAGGTTTGAGGAGGAGAAAAGGTTTGGAAGTGATTTGGCCAGAGGGGAAGGGTCCACCCACGTGTCATGCCAGAATAGGCAGTTGTTGTCATTGCCTATTATGACATGAAAGAGGGATTTGACTCGAGGGATGGTATGGAGGACACCGGACCAGAATGGAGATGGTCTGCAACTGGGGGGGGGTGATGCAGGGCTAGGTGTGGATTGGAGTAGTGATATGTATGTAGGATCCAGTCTTTCCAGTGGAAATTGTCGGGGGAGAGAAAACGCCAGAGCCATTTTGTTAATAGAGCAGTGCTGAGCGAGGAGAGATCAGGGACACCAAGGCCACCATGGGGTTTTGGGAGGCAGACTGAGCGCCAGTTGATTAGGCACTTTGCTTTGGAGCCATTCTATAAGAAGGCCCTGCGAGATTTGTCAATTTTATTGGATACCCAAGAGGGGAGTTTGTGGAAGGAGATCCAGTAGGAGGGGATGGCAGAGAGGTCCGATTTAACTAAGATTAATCTACCAGCAGACAAGAGGGAAGCAGCTCTCCAGGATGAGAGGCGGGATTCAATTTTGTTAATGAGGGGTAGCCAGTCAGGGCATGTGAGTATAGTGGGACGAATAGGTAGGCCAAGGTAGGAGATTGGAAACTGGGAGAGTTTGCAGTTGAGGACGGCAGCGGTTGCAGGGCCAAGGTGGTTGGTATTGCCTAACATGATTAGGGAGCTTTTGTGGAAGTTGATGGAGAGGCCAGAGATAAGTTCGAAGACATAGAGGAGAACTTTGAGGCAGTGGAGGTGGTTAGGTTCAGGTGAGGCAAAGAGGATGGTGTCGTCAGCAAATTGGAGGTTGGATATTTGAAGGTTAGATGTAGGGATACTAATTCCGACCAAGTGGTTATTGGAGATGGACAGTTTAATCATGCGGTTGAATACATCTGCAATTAGAACAAAGATTAAGGGGGAAAGAGGCTCTCCTTGTCTTAGGCCTCTCGTAGACTTGATGAGACCACCAAGTTCACCATTGACTGATACGGAAGACATGCTGGAGATTAGGATAAAGGATATCCAGGAGCACCATCTCGGTGGGAAGCCTCTGTGTCGCAATAGTTCGAGGATGAAGTTCCAGTTGACTGAGTCAAAGGCCTTAGAGAAATCAAGTTTAAGTAGGATTCCTGGGGTGTTGGTTCTGTGGCAGAAAGACACAACTTCTTGAGTGGCGACCACACAATCTAGGATATTGCGACCGAGGATGAAGGCCGATTGCTCCATGCCCACTAGGGGGGATATTACAGATTGAAGTCGGTTTGCAAGGATCTTGGTAATGATTTTGAAAGTGGTGTTGAGGAGGCTGATAGGTCGAAAGGAATCAAGGGAGGTAGGGTCATCAGTTTTTGGGATGAGGATGATGTTGGCATAATTAATTCGCGCAATCGAGTTGGGATCATTTTGAAATTCAAGGCACATGTCTATTATGTCGGACTTCACTGTACTCCAGAAGTGTTTGAAAAATAGGGGCCAAAACCGTCTTGTCCAGGGGCTTTATTGTCGGACATATCTTTGACTGCAGCCCAGATTTATTCTTCCGTGACGGGATGATCAACTTGCAAATTCTGTGGGTCAGGGTAAAGGAGATTCCAGTCTATGTCAGGTAGAGGGAAGGAAGGTTTGCCTAGGATGTTGCGGTGGTGGTTGGTGAAGAGGCGGAGGAGATCTGATTGGTCAGAGTAGGTGATGTTGTTGTGTTGTATGTTAGAGATAATCGAGGATCTGTGGTGCCCATTTGCTAACCTATGGAAGTAGGCCGTGTTTCTATCTCCTTCTTCAAACCACTTTGCTCTGGAGCGTTGCTTCCAACCAATTTCTTCCTGTTTAAGGAGCCTTTCCAATTCCTTTTCAAGGAGGATCAACTGTTGCAATTCTGGTTCAACTAGGGGTTGATACTCGGCAAGGATATTAAGATTGAGGATTTCGTCTTGGGTTTGAGAGATGCGAAATCTTAGGGTACCCCAAATGCATTTGGCCCAAGGTCTTATCAACTTTCTGAGCGAACGGAGCTTGGCCACAATACGAGCAGTAGGAGATTCTAGATTGGTGGGTTGAGACCAGGCAAACTTAATGAAATCATTAAAGGAGGGCTCAAAATGTTATGATTTCAAGCTATGATTTCAAAGTGTTATGAATTTCAAGGTTTTGATTTCCAAAGTGTTTTGATTTTAAAAGACTTATGATTTCGAAAGCGATATAACTTTGGAAAGTGATATGATTTTGGAAATGGATTTATTTGAAGTGAAAGTGATATCGTATTGATATGGTTTTGAAATGGCAATGATATGTCGGTTTTGAAATATAACTATTTTGAAATTTTATTAAATGACCATCGGTGTAATAATACGTAGTTATTAAAGAGACCGGGATCGGATATGGACATACTCTCTGTCGATACCGAAACCACTTTAATAACTAATATACGCGGAGTGTTGATCCAGAACGAAGTGGATGGTTTTGATGAACGCGTTGACTGAAGAAAGAGAGCGATTTTGGATGACCCCTGACATGACTAAAACAGGAGCCGCGCCAGGCCATTGAGGTTCGCCACCTCTAGCGGACACACTTCTTCGATACCTTATCTATTACTTATGTGATTCGATTTGGGTGCACCCTTTGATTTGGGAGTGTTGTTTCGCGGTGTTGAGGTAGTAGCTGCTATGCTCAACATCAGTCCGGATCATGCAACTACTAGTATCCTAGTTGGTATCGCCTCATGTACCTTGTCATATTGATTATCCTATTCGCGACCACTACAATTTGTTTTGTGTTATACCTATGGGGTACCCTCTGATAACCACTAGTTTACGGTGGGGCTTACGGTGCTGTATAGACTATGACATTATAAAAATGTGTTAAGGGGGATTATGGTAACGCCTTAACGCTATTTTGATACTTTATATTACTGATAGGAATTATCTACTTAGCGTACACTATTACATAGTAGATAGTTTAATGGATCCTTAGAGGATGGTTATCCCAAACATCCTTTGAGTTACTCGTATTTCAGTCGTTATTTCACTTGAGTTAGATTTATTGATATAAGAATGTTAATCCTCACTCGAGTGTTTTGTGTTTTTCTTTACGCTCGGGTCAGACTGAGTGTACCAGTATTCGAGATTCACCCTTTGGAGTTGGAGCTTCGCTTGAAGATCCACCTATCTATCCAGCTTTCAGATATTCAGTTTATTCCAGTGATGTATTATGATATTGTATTTGACTATTGTATTCGAGACTTCCGTTGTATCCTGTTTAACTCTGTTTTATATATATAGTAGCTTCATGAACTACTATTCTTTTGTTTCCGCTGCATTGTTGTTATATTACTCTGCGTCTGTGATCTGTGATTATTTTATTTACTGTATGTGCTAAGTTTTGCCAAATTTAAATTAACAATCTATTATTTTGAATTATTCAAGTCTGACATGTGTGGATTATTGTCGATTTGAATGGTCCAAAATAGTAGGTCGTTACACCCATCGTGCCCCCAGCTGTGGGTGCTCAGGAATTCACCAATATTGATGTCGAAGGAGATAAAGGCGATGTGCCCGGTCGTAATGATGACATATTTAGTCATGGATTCGAGGTCAGATCCTAGCCGACCTCACAGCCTTTGGTTCTCGATAGAGGAAAAAAGAAAACATTTGTTTATAAATTTCCCAAACGTGCCTTTCCGATCAACTCAAGTTGTCGATGACTCCCAAGATTACTCAAGATGAATCCTCTTCTCAACCGCCGAACCATTCAAGTCTACCGCTTGATTCTTTGTTTGATCTGCCAATACTGCATGATCTTGACGCTTTCCATTTCATTGATGTTGGTGTTGATGGGTTGGAATCTCCCACCAGAACTGGCACTGAAATTCCAACTTCTAAAGGGGAAATTACTCCAATGAGCAAAGCTCCTGTATCTGGTTTGTCGGGTGGGGGGGGGGACAGAAGGACACTTGCACACACTTGCACCCCTCAACATTGCATTGTGCTCAACTTGTGCCCTTTAATGCTTAAAGTTGATTAACTTTTATTTTCTTTTGTAGGAACAATGGTGAAAAAATGGACATGTTCGATTCCCTTCGGGATATACATCACCAATCCTCTGGTTCATGCTCTAGCTCTTACAGTCATGGTGGTAGTCGAGAGTATTATGATTCCAGTTATCGCTCCGGTCGGGACCATGGTCATAAAGATAGAGGTGATAAGGATAAGCCATCCCAAGATAAGCATTAATCACGATCATGATCCCCTCCTCCAAAGGGTTTCGATAAGCCAACTGATCATCGGGATCTGCCTATCGATCCCTCTCGTGGTCCCCCTCCCATTTCGGTGCCTCCATAGCCTTTGTTTCCTTCTCACTCTTAGTGGTCCAGTTATCGTCGTCACCATAGCGAACATGTTACCGCCCAAAGACCTGACAAGGAAATTATCGAAGTCAAAACCGCTACTGAAGATCCTATGGTCAATCCAGCTACTCACATGGCACAACTTCTGGAAGAGTTTCTAAATCCATGTTTTGAAGGGCTTCTTTTCCCTCCTAATCTGAAGAGGGTCCCAGACCATGTCTAGAAAAATAACTATTGACTGTGTCACTGATATCCATAAGAAGTACCATGAATGGATGAAGTCAGCAGAGAAAATGTCCTAAGTATCTTTCGAGCGCGCGGCGAAAACTAAAAAGTTAAAATGCCAGGAAGCTCAAAATAAAAGAATTATTGATACTTTGACAAATGAGTTAGAGGCTTCTATGACCTCCCTAGTAAAGGCCAAGGGAAGAGCTAATGCTACTATCATATCCATGAAGGAGATGAAATCCAGTCATCTTGACATGGTCCAGTTGTTGCATCATCGAAATCAAGAAATAGCACTTGAGAGAGATACAGCTCGAAGTAATGAATCTATAGCCTTGAAGGAGATAGTGGAACCCAAGGCTAAGCTCGAGTATGCAAACAAGGAGAAAGATTATGCTTAGAAAATCACTCAAGATGCTTGTGACGAGCTGGTGAATGTTAGACTTGAGAGAGACATTGCCGTTGAATGGGCCAAAAATGTTAATGCACTTATTCAGCATGAACTAGAAGCTACCAAGGATGAGGTTAGGGAGGAGATAATGAATGAGCTTGAACTACTTCTTATTCTTTACAACGCCAATGTTCTCAAGCATAGAAATTTAACATAGCTTGTTGACGATTATCCTACCAGCTCTGGCTCATGTGGGACTTTCTTATTGCCGAAGAAAAGAGACTCCTTAATACTGAGGAAATCGACCTGTCTAGGCTTGAAAGTGAAATGCTATAGGGTGATGAACCCAATACATTACATGATATCTAGCTTACACTTCAAAAAGAATCTACTGTTGCTTCTTAACATGAAGTGGGTGAAGAATCCAGATTGGCACAACCCGATGTTACAACTGAATTGCCTCCAGCATCCCAGGCTATCCCTAGCTCCACGACAAATTCTTCAAGAATCCCCGAGTATGATTTAGACAAGCCTTATCTTTCTCCAATTCCTGAACGCAGTTCTGAGGATATTTTGGCTTAACTTGGAAGCCACACCAAGGAAGGTATTTCGTCGACATTTTCCATCTTTCAAAAGGTTGGGTGTTATCAATTGATAATCCTAATATTTTGCCTATTTTTTCTCAGCTTTAAATCTATCAGGTGTCGTTCCTCTTCCCTTGCAAGAGCCTCAATTAGTATAACAAGCGACTGTGACAGAATCCATTAATGTTATGACTTCAACTGCTGCTTAGGGTGCTCAAGAATAAATCCTTGTTATTGATGTTCAATTCATGGAGGCATTTTTCAAGGATGGAAGCAACCCACACCATCAAATTTGCTTTAATGAGGATATTATAATCACGGGCTCTTCCAACCCTATTGATGAGCCTAACATAAAAGAGCGCGTTGAGAAGAAAGAATTGTTGAAAAAGAAGGCAAAAAGTGAGCCCGTTGATTTGGATTTCAATGAGCCGATTCCTATTCCGTTCCATATGATCCCTCATGGCAGGATAATTCCCCAATACAAGGTCCCCTACCCTGGTGTTGAGAGTGCCTTGATCCTTCCTTCTTTTAAAGATGATGTCGCCTCGATCCACGTAACTGAAGATGTTTCTTCGAAGAGAAGCCGAGGCGGAAAAGGGTCAAAGAGAGGATCGAGTGGTAGTTCGGAAGGAGCCACTCCCAAGAAACAAAACAAAGATAGGAAGTCCAAGAATAATCTTTGGGTTAGTGTGATGTGTAAATAGCTTGGATGGCTACTTTTTCTTTTTATTGGTCGCATTTATTTAGGTACGACCTCCATATTTACTTCTCATTTTGGATAAACTTGTATTGTGAACAACAAGTTTAGTGTGAATAAGAATTCTTTTATTTTTGTGTAGAATTCTCGTACATGATTGTTTAAAGGATCAAGTTATTACATTTTCTGTATAATGAATTTGTGATTCGTTGCTTATTGGGTTGGATATCGATCTGATTTATCATGCCAATGCCTCCTTGAGGTCATGGCCTGAAGTCATATCAAACATTAGGCTCGAGCCATGGTGTTCCGCCATCGAATTCAGCGGTTTGAATAATTAAACTTCCGCCCCCAGTGTCAGATTAGCGGAGTTAGATAGTGGATGGTTGACCTCCATCATTAGCGAGTTTATACTCCTCCTATCGGTTTCAGGCCGGAGTTTGCAGAAGAGTGGGTGGTTGGACCACACTCATCTATTTGTTTATACTCATATCTGCACTCCGGGGATAAGAGTCAGTTAATGGGCAGTCAGATCGCACTCATTTAGCATTTATACTCATTTTGCACTCTGGGGACATGAGTTATTTCATAGGTGGTCAGTCGCACCCATCTAGCATTTATACTCATATCCATGCTCTGGGGACATGAGTTATTTGGAAAACTGTCGAGTTCAGTTCTCTTTGTCAGTCTTTTTGCCCTCAAGTGGGGTTTGACTCAACAAGTGGCCAATCGAATCTTAATCGCTTTCGAGTTATGTCGGTCCCATCAAATAGTGGGATTTAGTCCGTCGTATATCGCAACTAACATGTACTCCAATGGCGGGTTATAGATATGTTGGAAAATTCAAAGCTCTATTACTGAATGGAAAGAAATGACATAATTTATCTTATTACATATTTGAAAAACCAAATGCTAAAGTATATCCTGAAATTAAATACAACTAAGTGAAAAAGGAAAACCTAAGTGAAATTGCACTGTAAATGCTCGTTATTCCACGCCCTTGGGAGTGTGATGCCATCAACAGTCGCTAGCTCGTAAGTTCCCTCCAAGCCTCTGCTCAATGAAATATGGTCCTTCCTAGGTTGGATTCATATGCGATGGGGTAGGAAAAACCCATTTTAAGATAAGGTTGCTGATTTCAAAGGTTCTAGGTCGGACTTTAGTGTTGCGGTATCGAGCAACTCGGTGTCGATGTGCAGCTGCCCTCAAATCAGCTTCCTCATGCTTCTCATCTATAAAGTCTAACGATTCCAAATATTTACTTGTTCAGGGATCATAGTAAGTCACTCGATGAGAAGGAACTTCGAGCTCAACAGGAATAACAGCCTCGGAACCGTAAGCGAGAGCAAATGGAGTATGGCCAGCCGTAGACTTGTGGGAGGTCCTATAAGCCCATAGTGCTGTCGGGAGTTCATCCACTCACTTGCTTCTAGCCCTTTCCAAATGTTTCTTTAGAATGGATTTTATGATTTTATTTACAGCTTCAACTTGCCCATTCACTTGAGGGTGAGCGACTGCCGCAAATCTCATTTCAATACTGTACCGACGATAGAAGTCTTTGAATTCAACACTATCGAATTGAGTCCTATTGTCTGTTACAATAATTTGTCGAAGACCAAAACAACAGATGATATTTCAGACAATGAAGTTGATTACTTTCTTGATTGTAATAGTGGCTAAAGGTTCCGCTTCGGCCCACTTGGTGAAGTAATCAACTACGACAATAACGTACTTCGCACCACCTTTAGAGATCGGTAAGGAACAGTAATATCTATACCCCATATGGCAAATGGCCATGGGCTGATTATTTGTGTAATTTATGTCAGCGGAGCTCTTGGAACTTTTGCATATATCTGGCATTGTCGCATCGCCTTACATAATCTATAGCATCTCGATTAACGGTCGGCCAATAATACCCATAACGGAGTATTTTTCGCTAGGGTTTGCCCCTTAGTGTGATCGCCACATTCCCCTTCATAAACTTCCTTTTGGACTCGTTTTATTTCATCGTGAGCGATACATTATAGTAGGGGAAAATAAAAACCCTTTGTGTACATAACTCCTTCTTGCAAATATATCGCAAAGCTTTGCGAAAGATTTGCCACTTTTCATTCCTTTGTTGAGGGTAGGACTCCCTATAGCAAATAGTTTTTAATCAGAGTCATCCACGATTCCCTCTTAGGCTCCGCCTCTAGTACCTGATCGATTTCTATCAGGTTTATACTCAGGGCATTTAATACTTTGACCAAAACCAACCCCATCTATTGTGCGTCGCCGGTGCTAGCAAACTTTACCATTGAATCGACCTCTCTGTTTTGATCCCGTGGAATATGCGAAATGTCATAGTACTCAAATTCAGTCTACAACTCTTAGACTTGGGTAAGATATGGAGCAAGCCATTGTTATTTAGCTTGATAATCTCCCATGACTTAGTATACTACAAACTGTGAATCGTAAAAGATTTCAAGGGGCTTTATTCCCAGTTCTCTGGCGAGTTTAAGTCCAGCAATCAGAGCCTCGTACTCAGCTTCATTTTTTATCACTGGGAAATTAGGCTTTAAAGCATAAGAGATCGACCGATCTTTGGAGTTACAAGAACAATTCTAGCTCCAGAACAATGATCATTGGATGCTCCATCATTATACAATTTTTACACCGTGTGGTATGGATTTCGCTGCTCTCCAAGGAGTCATCCTGTGCAGTGAATTCTACTATAAAATCTACCAGTGCTTGACCCTAGATAGCCCTTCGAGGGAGATAAGTAATACCAAATTGACTAAGCTCGATATTCCACTTAAGTGATCTTCTAGACGTCTCAGGTTGCTGCAGGATGTGTTGTAACGGCTAGTCAGTCTAAACATTGATCGAGTAAGCTAGAAGTACGGGCGGAGCTTTCGCGTTGCAATCAGTAAGTAGTATGCCAGTTTTTCTATTTTCGGATAGTTCCTTTCAGCTCCCGTCAATCGCTTGCTGACATAATAAAATGGTCTCTGAATTCGATTCTCCTCACGAAGTAATGTGGCACCTATAGCATGTACAGACATGGCGAAATATTTTCTAAAACTTCATGATCCACATGCGTCGACAAGATGGGGGGTTTCTCCAAATGATTCACCAAAGCTTGAAATGCGTCTTTACAATCCTGTGTCCATTCGAAGTTTCTTTTCTCTTTCCTAATCAAGTCAAAGAAAGGAATGCTTTTGTCGGTAGCTACGGAAATGAATCGGCTTAAGGTAGCAACTTTCCCATTAAGAGTTTGCACTTGTTTGATAGTTTTTGGCGCTTGGATATTGCGGATAGCTTGAATCTTCTCAGGATTAGCTTTGATTCCACAGACGTTAATAATAAAACCAAAGAATTTCCCTAATGCTATACCAAAAGAACACTTCAAATGGTTAATTTTCATCTTGTAATGTTGGAGGATGCCAAACATTTCTGCCAAGTCTATAATGTGGTCGCTTGATCATCATGACTTCATGAGCATATCATCCACATATATTTCCTTTGTTTTTCCAGTCTGACCTTTAAACATCATGTTGACTAAGCGCTGGTAAGTCGCTCCTGCATTCTTTAGTCCAAATGGCGTCACCACATAGCAATATAACCCAACATCGGTAATGAAGTTGGTGTACTCTTGATCGGGAATGTGCATTGGGATTTGGTTATAACCTGAGTACGCATCCATGAAAGATATCAATTCGTGTCTTGCGGTCGAGTCTACCAATTGGTAGATCCTTGGATGGGGAAATCTATCTTTTGGGTAGGCCTTATTCAAAAATGAGTAATCAATGCATGTTCACCATTTCCCATTTTCCTGTCTCAATAATATAGGATTTGATACCTATTCAGGGTAGAGGGCGTCGTGAATAAACTCATTGTCTTTGAGTCTATGCACCTCCTCTTTAAGAGCGACAGATCTCTCCAGATCCATGCCATGTCCTTTTTGTTTCACCGGGACATACCTCAGGTCGATATTCAATGCATGGCTCACAATGGCAGGTGAGATCCCACACATGTCAGAGTGAGTCCAAGCGAACACGTCTAGATTCGGTTGGAGAAATTCAATAACTTCTTTCATCATCGTGGGGCTAAGCTAGGATCCGATCTTTAGGACCTATGACAGGTCATTGTGGATAACTGTACTGTCAATCGTCAACTCAGCCAGTGCAGCCTTGGTCTCTTTGGGCTCCTTTTCATCATCTCTCGGATCTAGATCTCTTTAGAATCGACTGCGGCGCCCGAGCCAAGGTTCAGGCACTAGTTGTCAATCTTTAGTGGCTTGGATGCAGACTGACTTGTCCACACCCTTACCTTTCTCCCTCCGTCGAGCATCCCTCAACTCAACTACATAGCAGGCATTTCCAATCGCCTGATCACCATGAACAACTTTAACACCATTATCTATCAGGAGCTTTAAAGTCAAACACCATGGGGCAAGAGCTGCCTGGAACTTAGCTAGGGCATGTCGGCCCAATAAAAGAATTGTATGGAGAGTTGACATCCAAAATAACAAAAGGCAGAATACACACTCTCCTACGGTCACCTTCTCCCAACTCTATAGGTAATTCAACATAACCGACAACTTCCGTTACAACACTATTAAAGCCATAAATGCGAGCTTTAGACGGTTTCAAATCCTTGGCTTCCATCCTCATCTAATCATAAGCTTTTTTTAAAATTATGCCTACAGGACATCCATAGTCAATCAATATTCTTCTCACAAAGGCGGGGTCGATCATGGCCAAAATGACCATTGAGCCAATCGTTGGAGCCTCCACATTGTCTGCATCTCTGTTTCTAAACACAATATCATCTTCCGTCATACGTTGCTGTTTTGCCAGAGCTCCATCCTCCGCATTTGAACATCATTCAAAATCCTTATGCTCAATCGCGCTAGCATAGGTTCCATCTCATGCCAACTTTTATCAACCGGATGTAGTCCTCCACCTATTGTATTGATCACCAATCTTCCACCAATCCAAGCAAGCTCCTTAGGCATGTGCGGTGCTTGTCCTCGGTTGGGGTCAGATGTCCCATGCCCCCCGTCCTGTGGGGTTTTCACAAACTACTATAACTTTCTTTCTTGAGTCAATTTTTCAATAATATTCTAGAGCCGCCTGCATTCATTTGTGTTACGCCCATGGCTTTCGTGAAACTGACAATATTTCCCAGTTTGTTTCTGCATCTCTGTTGATTCTTTCGGAGACAGCTTCCTGTACTGCCTGGTATTATAGGTAGACAAATAGATATTCTCCAAGGATGTATTCAGTGATGTGTAAGTATTGTACATCAGGGTCCTAGGCTTCCCTCTTCTAGAATCCCTCTTTCGTTCTTGACTCATATCTCCGCCTTTCTTTTGTTGATTCGATATGTTCTGGACATTCATTTGAACTTTTCCAAAGCTTTCATCAAACTGCTTTACAACAATATTACTCTATACTCCCTCTCCACTCGGTCTGTGACATTCTTCTTCCTAGAGGATCTAGCTTCCTCCTTCCTCAAATAGTGAGCCTCCTTTGCGTAAAAGCGTTCCAACATCGTGGGTGGCTTGTCGGCTAACCAATCGCCTAAATCAGATTCTGGATCAATACCTCTTTTCATGGCCATCAATATTGCATGGTCATTTGGATTACTGATGTAACAACCATAAATTTAACCCATAATAATTAATTCATTAATTAATGAAATAATAAAATAACTTTGTGAAATTATCAGAATTGAGCCACGGGAGTTACACCATTGTGTTCGTGGTAATTTTTTGGTCAATTTTCATTTATAGAACGTCATAATCCGAGTTAATATGAGAGAGTTATAAATTAAATAAGAAAATGAAAAAAAAAATTAATTGGGCTAGGTCGACCGAGAGGTTGACCCAACCGTGCCCTAAGTCGACCGCCCGGTCGACCCGCCTCCCCTTGTGAACGAACGAACGAACTTTTGTTCGTTCGAACGTTATACGCGTCATTTGTATTCTTTTAACCAATCTGATCCTTCCATTCTTGCATCCGATGGCTCCTATTCAGCCTATGATGTGGTTGCATCCTGTTCAATCTTCAAATCCAACGGTCTGAGATCCACTTCTACACCTTTAAATAGAACCCTGGACCTAACACCTTTTCTCATTCTAAGATTTTCTCCAATTGGGTTCACCTTTTCAGGAAGGACCCTAAACGGAATAATTTTCCAAGGAGGAAATCGTTTTAAATAAAAATATTTAACAACCCCAAGTGGATCCGGGAAGACCTAAAGAGAAGAGCTAAGGACCAGAGGTGAGTGATTGTAATTATTTTAGATTTCTTTAAGTAATTTAAAATAATAGAGTTTCCAATAGTTGTAGTTTTACTACGATTTTTTGAATAACCTTTTTAGCAGTTTTATTTATAGTTTTTTTTAGAATTATTTTCAGTCTATTTCTTTCTAGCTATTCTTTTCAGTTAATTTTAGCATATTTCTGTTAATTATAACTTTTCCATTTATTTACATTTTATTTACAGTATTTTAGTTTATTTACTGTTATTTATGCGTTATTTACATCTTCTTCCTACACTTTGGATTTCCTTCTATTTTCAGTTTTCTTTTATTTCTCCTTCTTCTTCGCGTATGGATTAAAATAGGTTAAACGCAAATATGGATTAAAATTATAAGAATATTGAAATAATGGAAGATAGGATGTAAATTGTAAAGACTGTAATAAACATGGAATTAAGACTAAAATTGAACCTAATTATGATATTAATGTTAGAATTGGAATAATTAAAGATAATTGGCCTAGTTATAACTTAGAATTATAACTAAAAAGAGTATAAGATAAAAGAGGCGTATTTTCACACTTAGACCTTGGGTTAAGTAATAAGCATGATTATAACGTAGGTTATAATAAGAATAAGAACAGAATGAGGCTTATTTTATGACATAGGATAAATTAATAAGCAAAGATAGTGAAGATAATAATAAATGATTATTTAAATAATTTATCGAAGTTAATAAGAAAAGATGAAAGTAGGACCTGTACCAAAAAGCATTCCCTATTAGACAAATGGTGGTCTTACATTAGCCTGAAGTGAGATAAGGGCACGCTTATGCTAATAATGGTAGTAATTGGTCAAATAGAAGTCCAAATCATAGAGGATTTGGACAAGGGGCGCAACTAGATATTGTTTAGATGACGGGCCAGTACCAATAGCATTTCCCCTATTTTTCTATGGACACGATGTTTCACATAATCCTAAAGTGAGACGAGGGGCACGCTTATGCTGGAGCACAGGTAATAAGAAGACCCAATAGGTGGAGCAACAAGTAGCATGAGCATGGTGGCAGTTACGTGTGCGACTTCCATTTTGGTGCTCAGTAATCGCTATGAGTTTCAAGCGCTTAAGTATGTATGTCTTTCGTAGACACCATTGCCTTCTGTGTAGGGAGCTATATAACATCTAGTCCACAGTAGATACTTTGTGCGTCTTTCATAGACACCATTGTACTTCATGCTTCTTTCGTAGATGCCATTACCTTATGTGGAGGGAGTTATATAGTGTCTAGTCCACAGTAGGTACTATGGAATAGCAGACCGATCAAAAGGGTAGAATTAGGATTTCATCCTAATTATAGGATTACGGATTCAGCCTAATCAAAATAGCAATCAAGGATAAGTGCAAACAATCAAAGTTAACCAATCATATTTAATAGTTAATTCGTATTTATTTCCAGCTTATTCCTTCTTCTATTTCCTTTGTTTCTTTTTATATACTAGAACTGTTGTAAAGCCTATTACCTTTACTTTACTTAAAGATTCTAGTAATTACTATCATTCACCAGACTTTTAGTCTGACCCACTCCTCTATTTTCCCCCTTTTCCCCCCATAGGAAATCAAGGAAGAGGACAATAGGTTGCAGTTGCTTGGAGGTTTCTTTGAAGGAGATTCCATTATGTACTTCCACTTCTTTTATTTCAGCTTTTTATTCTTTATTTGTACTGGCATATGTTAGGGAATAGTTGTACTCTGATTTTTGAGACTATGGTTTTCTTTGATTTCATAAGACATATATATATATGGTATTTTGACACGTGATGTATTTGGTATTTGGTGACTTATTTGGCTTTTAAAGAAATTATGAAGTTCTGTTCTAAATAAGTTATTATTTAATTTGTTTCCGTTGTTTTTACCTATTTATGTCTTGTGAATCTTAGTCTCTACTAGTTTTAGTTTATACCTACCATGCACCACGCCTTCTAGTGTGTCCTTTTGGGTATACTAAGGGGTGTGGGTTGTTTAAACTAATTTCTATAACAACTGTATGTGATCTCTCCAAATAATCTTTCAATGATTCGCCTAGAGCCTGGATTAATTCGGACAAGGACATTACATCCTTGGGGCGAGTTGCGTGCATTCGAAATTGCTTCACAAACTTTTGTTGTCAAATCATCAAATCTAGAGATCAACCATGGGGGTAGCCTTGTAAACCACATCACTGCTATTCCATAGATATGGGAAAAATGTACCCTTGATGGCATCATCTACTCGTGCAGAATCCATCATCCATTCATATCTTGTGATGTGCTACCTAGGGTCTATTTTTCCCTCCTAGGAAGGCATCGACGGCATGTTGAACCCCGTGGATACTCTGCATGTAGGACATTGTCAATGAACAGGGTATAGCTTCTCAAGATTCCCCAGTCGTCATTGGACAAGCCTTGGCTTTATCTCACTAGCTGTCTGACCATAGCTGATCACAAATCCGGCATTTGGATAGTTGGTGCCAAGCGGTGGTCATGTTCCACCTCACGTGAATGGTTCAGGCGATTCTACGGGCCGTTCCATACCTTCTTAGTTCAACATCTTCTCCGATGTATATCTCATAAATTCACTTCATCATCATTCCGGAGAAGCATTTGGTCAACATTTAACTGAACTCCATCATCCAAATCAGCCGTAGCAGCTCCAGTTTGAATCCCAGCATGCACAGGTAAGTTCCCATCTCTGGTGAAAGGATCAGCACTGATCGTTCCTGGCAGATCACGATGGTCTGCCTACTGATTCCCCAAAGATTATGCATGATATCCATCTGTTCTACGATGCCCATGCTTATGATACCCATCCGATGAACTAGAACTCTCGGATGCCGAGTAAGGGGTAGGGTCCCTCCTAGCTTTTCCTCGCTGTTGCTTATTGAGTTGGTTCATTAGGTTGATATTAGTCTGAATCTGTTGATTTAATTATTGATGGCTATCCATTTGCTCTCTCATCAAATTCTAGAATTCTGCTCTTGTACTAGAATCAGTTGGATTTTGGAATTCAACTGGTTCAGCATTCACACTCATTGGTTGACTGCTCGGGCCTCCTTGTTGGATACTAGCGTTCTTGTTTCCTTCCATGTTTTAAGACGTAGATCTAGTGTTCCTCACCATTATTGATAGCTTTGCATAGATTTTTGCAAATCTGAGTAGAACAAGCAAACTTCCTGAAGGTAACTATGGATCTACTTTTGGGGATTTATGCAATCCAGTAGCAACAAAGGGGTCCTAATAAGGTGAGAATCAAGGTTCTCAGCGAAAACACCAAAATGTTTGCACCAAAAATGGTCATAAACACCCAAGAATAGTTTTTGTAAGGAAGTAAATGAAGAAAAGTAAAATTAAAATGAGTACATGAACAAGTAAGCAATAGAGAATAAGCAATAATCAAAGACACATAGGTTTATAGTGGTTCGGCGTTGTATGCCTACATCCACTTTGAAGATTATCCTTTATTACTCTCTTGTGAATCTGATTACAATAGTAGAACAAAGCTAACACTTAATTACAATGGAGTCTAGAGTAACTAGCAGCGTAAAGATCCTGAAAATGAACCAACAAGTTTGTATTTATAGGGTGAGATGACGAGATATTTCGCTAAGATTTCAGCCGAAGGCTCTCCAAGTCCATAGGGGCCCACCATAACAATCGGTGGTCATAATTCATTGTTTTGGAACGATCGGTATAAATTATGCCGATCGTTATTTTTGCTTATAATTACCATGAAATCATTTGTGGGGGCCCTACATGCCTCTAGACCTTGGTCCTAAAATATGAAGTCATTTTGAGTTGTCATTTGTGAGATATGGATGAATCTTTGTTATATTTGGGTTGCTTGCTGAGTTACACCAATCGTTAGGAATGATTTGTATAAAACGGTCGGTATTTCTTGAACTTGAGAGTTTTGACCTATGATCATTTTTGTGGGCTCAACCCTTCAATATATTAATTCCTGGAAACTTTCAAGTAAATTGGTTTTGTGGATTTTGAGATATCGATCTTTTTTGATTTGAGCTGTTTAATGAATCGTTCCCGATCGATCCATATAAATCCTTGCTTTATCCATAACTTGAGCATATGAACTCCGATCGACTTCAAATTTGGAATGTAGCTTCATGGGACTATGTCTGTCACTCTATACTGATTGCACCTTGATTGGATCCCGGTCCGATTCTGCTCGACCATTGTCCATAGTATCGTATACAACTAATTCTCAAGGCTAGTAACCATCCGTTTCTAGCCAAGTTGATGATATCAAGACCTTGCCAAATAGCGAGATAACAAACACGAATCTATCTAAATGCTCTCAGAAGATCAAGTTCATTAAATCCATAAAGAAAGCAGGTGGATTAGTTCAATCCGAATGGCATTACTGACCACTCATACGAACCGTATCTTATTCTAAACGCAATCAAAGGAAAACTATCCTTCACCACTCTTAATTGATGGAAATCTGTCGCCAAATCCATTTGGGAAAACATTCTTTGGATCTACTCAACTAATCAAATAAGTCAACGGCTAGTTAGTATGATGTTCTCAGATCAGATCGAAAAGAATGTTGAGGTATGTGTTGGCGATATGTCGATCAAGTCAAAGGTAGCATCGAGTCACGTTCAAGACCTTGGGCAAACATTTGAAGTCCTTAGATAGTACAATACGAAGCCGAATCCTCTAAAATGTGCCTTCGCTATTCAATCAGGGAAGTTCTTGGGGTACATAGTAAGTGCACGAGTCATAGTGCACGAGTCATAGAGGCAAACCTCGAGAAGATCGAAGCGATTATACTTATGGAGATCCAAGAAAAATCGAAAGATTTGATGAGCCTAAATGGCACAGTGGTAGCACTGAGCATATTCATATCGAAAGAAATAGACAAATGTATCCCATTCTTCGACTAGGTGAAGAAAGGGCAAAATTTCGAATGGATAGAGGAATGCAAAGTTGCATTCTAATACCTGAAGGATCATTTGGTTAACACTCCCATACTATCTAAACCAATAACAAGTGAGGACATGTATGTTTGTATAGCTGTAACGGATAAAGCTGTTAGTGCTGCAGTGATACGTGAGGACGAAGGGACCCAGAGACCCATCTACTTCACGAGCAAGCAGCTATTAGGAGTAGACCTAAACTACCCAGTCATTGAAAATCCAACTTACAACCTACTTCTTACAGCAAGGAAGCCAAGCCCCTATTTCTAAGCATATCCCATCAAAGTCCTCATAGATAAACCCTTAAGGCAGATACTGCAGAAGCCAAAAATGTCTTTTCGCTTACTAAAATGGGCAATGGATCTTAGTCAATACGACATCACTTACTATCCTCGAAAAGACAATCAAAGGTCAAGCACTGGCAGACTTCATCGTAGAATGCACATTACTAACCGAACCTCAACTAAAGAAAGAAGCTTCAACTCTTCATGTAACGACCCGTAAATTTCAACTGTTTTAATAACGTAATTAGTTGAATTTTTGCGAAATTTTAAACGATAAAATTTTGAAATAAAAATTTAATATGTGGAATACGTCTAGTTAAACATAGCAACTGGTAAATTTTCGTCCGAAAATACGAAAGTTTATTTCGCGCGTAAATTCACTTCAATTTAATCAGTTAAAAAAGCGTTGAAAATAAAATGTTTCCGAAACCTAAATATTTTTACATAGAAAAATTCTAAACCATCTTCTGAGCAAGATTTCAGTTTGTCGTTTTTCCAAATTCGGACATCTTTGGCTCCGTCGTTCTTATTTTCTGCAAAATAGCAGTATTCTGGTACCAATATCGATTTTTATCGGATGATCGCACCACTGAAAATTTTATACCGTTTTGATCGCCTCACCATACTGATCTCGATGATATATTTAGTTCTGTTTTTTTTATAAAAAAAAAAAAAACTCTGATACGCCGTGAAATCAGTAAACGGTTAACTGTTGTAGTTTGTTTTTGAGCCTCGGTTTTCGGATGACATTTCATTTAAGCACCTTGAAGAACAACAGTCATTTACCATAAATGAATTCTTGAATTCACCAATGGTTTTTTCTATTATCCATAAAATTTACAATACCGATAAATTTTATTTCCGTTGCTTCATAATTATGGTGCGTTTCCTCTACCTTACCTCTCTGTCTCATCTCAGTTCATCCTATTGCAAATAAATAATATATACTAAATTTATACGTGACTTTTCATTCTTCACCGGCCACCTTAATTACTAATTTGGGTTCATCCTCTCATTTGTCCATCTTCTCTTCGCTTCTTTTGCTCTGTTCGGATGAAAAAAAAAAGAGGAATATATATACAAGTTGCATTTTGTAGTTTGCAAAGCCTGCTCATTCCATGCCACTGATACACATCCCCCTCCCTCTTCACCGCCCGCACGCCTACTCCCCTTCACCATTCTTTGCAACCGATCCACTCCCCTCAACCTCTGCCGAACACCGACGCAGCAGCGCCTCTACCATGCATTGACCCCACTGCCAGAGACTGTCCAACCTTCCCCTCGATCTCACGCCACGCGCCCACGTCCTTTTTCTCCAACACAACCATCAACCTCTCCACGTCAGTGCCCTCCCGCCTAGTCTTCATCTTGCGTGCAATCCACTTACTCCATCAAGCTACAGGCGCACATCTACATATTTATTATATGGTGAGTTCATAAAGCTTGTGATCCATATGATATATATATGATTTGAGTTGCTTTGTTTCTTCCATTTCAGTTTTGCTGTGGCAAGCATACTGTGATCTAAGCCTATATATTTTAACTTATGTGGTGAATATATGTACCGTTAAAAAAAAAAAAATTATGTAACTTATTTAACATATGATATGATATGTTAGAAGTTTATGAAAGTTACGTAAGTATTTCATAACATGTTGTTGTATATATTTAAAAAGTTATACATATAAAAGTATTATAATTGTACTAGTAGTGTGTAGTCAATATGTTTGTTTAGATTGGTTTACGTGTGTGTTTCCATGAAAATATAGTTATTTTAATCTTGGAATATATATAAATTTTAAATTACAGTTTTATTGATCTACATGAGTCAATGTACATAGTCTGCATGTGTAATAACATAAAATCTGTACATACAGTTGTGATTTGTATATTTGTAATTTCTATAGATGCAGTAGCTTGCGAGTGTACACTTAAGTGAAATCTTATATATACATATTTTGTCTGCATATGTATATATTATTCTATATATTGGGTTACAAATAGTACCGTCTGCATAGATGTTTAGCCTAGGGATATATTTTGTTTGAAATTATAGTCTGCAGCTTCTTTTGTTCCGGTTGGTCTTACTCGTATATATAAGGTTAAAAAGTGATATATATATAATAGGTATATAAGATGTTGCAAATTTCGGTTAATTTATATATATAATAATAGTAGTCATATAAGTAAGTTTATATTTATTTCATTAAAAACATTGATTTTTGTTATGTAAATGTATTATATATATCGTTAAATTTTTTTTATTTTTGTACTGTATATCAAAACTGATTCTGATTAGTTCTCATCGATTTTCCATTTATCAGCTTTGTCGATAAATTCGTACCAATATTGCTTTGCTTCGAAATCTTTGTTTGGATTCGTATCTCTTCTCCTTCCGTTCGTCTCTAACCTCGAAAGGTGAGCACTCACTCACGATTAACGTTCTTTTATTTATTAAATTTGATTTCAATTGAAACGACAATTGAAATATGCTGCTGTTAGTTAATTACACTGTTATATATATTATTACCTGTATCAGTTCACCTTTGACATCTGACACCATTATCTGTTAATTATTTATGCGATGATAATACAGTTTGGCTGATAATTGATTGATTGTTGATGTTTATATTGGACGTTAAAATTGTTAATGTTAAATTGATAAATAGTATGAAATTGAACTTGATATAGGATAATTAAATGTTAAATTTGATTAGCGAACATTTGTATAATATGACCCCTTTAACTGTTAAATTTATTGACACGTAGGATTGTTAACTACACCTTGAACCATCAATTGTATGTTGCTTAAACTGATGATGTATGAAATTGTAAATAGATGACAAGTGAAAACCGTAATGTAATAATCTTTAATCTACATGAAATGATAGTGTGGATTCTAGAAATAATTTTATTAATTCGTACAAATAACAATGCGAATTAATACGGTTATTTCGGGATTATTTGAATTGATTATTGGATTGTTATTGTTTGTTGTTATTGCTTGTTTATTTACTTTGACACCATCCCAGTTTATCACACTGCAAGTTCCCTTTGTTATGTTTTGATTTTGAATTGAAATTGGAATCGGGTTGAAATGATAAATACCCAAATTGAACTTTGACCTTGGATATAGAGAATTAAATAAAACCCGATTGGTCAATAATTTGATTTAAAAATAAACGAAGATTTTATTTGAATAAATAATATGGTTTTGAAATGAAGTTGAAATTTGAATTTTAATGAAAGGAAAAGGTTAATATTTAAAAATCTGAAACAAAATATTAACAACGTAATTGATGAAAAGAATGTTATTAAATTTGAGAAATTATAATTAAGATTGAAATTATTAAAATTTGAAATGATTTAGTAATTAAGTTTGAAATTATAATTAAGTTGAAATTATTAAACTTTGAAATTATTTAATAATTAAGTTTTGAATTATTTAATAATTAAATAAGATTGAATTATTTAATGATTAAATTGAATTGGATTCTTTAATAAGAAAAATTGAAATTTTGAATAAGTGAATTTACTTCGTAAATAATTGAAATTGAGTTCTTTATTAATTAAGTTTTGGAAAATTATTTAAGGAAGTAAATAACTGAAATTTAATTTCTTTAACCTGAAATAAAATTGTGATTTATTGAAATTAATGTAAGACTTGAAATTTAAAGAATTGGATTTGATGAATTTAATTTAATTAAATTTATAAGTTGAACTTAAGAAATTGATTTAATGATTTGGAAATTTAATAGAAATTGTTTTGAATGATAAATTTAATTTACGAATATTGAATGAAATCGATAAATGAGTTTAAATTGATTTGAAAGTTAAGTAAAATTTATTTAAATGATTTCGGAATGAAATTTATATATGAACTTGAATCAAAATTTGAATCGTTTTAAAAAGAAATTGAAAATTGAATTGCAAGACTTTGAAAGTGTAATTTGGAAGTTTTGAAACGTAAATTTATGGAAATGGTTTTGAAAGACAAATGAAATGTTGATTTACGAATTCTATTTGAAATTTAAATTGATTTGGTTTTTGCAATATATAAACGACCAATCGGTGTAATAATTACGAAAGTTATTAAAGAGACCGGGATCGGTAATGGATATACTCTCTATCTGAACCGAAACCACTTTAATAACTATACGCGGAGTGTTGATCCAGAACGAAGTGGATGGTTTTGATGAACGCGTTGACTGAAGAAAGAGAACGATTTTGGATGACCCTTGACATGACTAAAACAGGAGCCGCGCCGGGCCATTGAGGTTCGCCACCTCTAGCGGACACACTTCTTCGTTACCATATCTATTACTTTTGTGATTCGATTTGGGTGCACCCCTCGATTATGGGAGTGTTGTTTCGCGGTGTTGGGGTAGTAGCTGCTATGCCCAACATCAGTCCGGATCACGCAACTACTAGTATCCTAGTTGGTATCGCCTCATGTACCTTGTCATACTGATTATCCTATTCGCGACCACTACGATTTTGATTTGTACCTTTAGTATATGGATTGCCCTCTGGTGACTTCCGGTTTTGGGGAAACTACGGTCTTGTATATGCTTTTGGGAATAAACAGGTTAAGAGGTGTATGGGCCCTGCTTAACCCTACTTTGATATCTTTATATTACTGATAGACATTATCTACTTAGCGTACATTACTACCTAGTAGATAGTTTAACGGATCCTTAAAGGATGGTTATTCCAAACATCCTTTGAGTTACTTGTATTTCAATTGCTATTTCACTTGAGTTGAATTTATTAATATAAGAATGTTAATCCTGACTCGAGTGTCTTGTGTTTTTGCTTTACGCTCGGGTCAGACTGAGTGTACCAGTATTCGAGACTCACCTTTGGAGTTGGAGCTTTGCTTGAAGATCCAGCCATCTATTCTGCTTTCAGTATTCGATGATTCCAGTGATGTATTCTGATTTGTATCTGATGTATCGTATTACTCTTCTGTTGTAAACTCTGATGTATTTTATATATTCATACAGTAGCTTCATGAACTACTATCTCTTTTATTTCCGCTGCACTTATTACTCTGTGTCTGTGTTCTGTGATTATTTATTTACTGTATATGTTCAGTTTTGCCAATTTTAATTAACAACGCGGTATTTTGAGCAATTCAACTCCGGCATGAGTGTCTGCCTATACACTTATAATGGACGCGAATGGTCCAAAATTCCGGGTCGTTACACTTCAGTTCTGGCAATTATTCATAGATGGAGCATCAAATGAATAGGGAGCATGAATTGAGTATGTACTACTGACTCTAGATAAGCAGAAGCTATATAGAGCGGTCCAGCTTAGTTTCAAAGCAATCAACAACGTTGCAGAATACAAAGCTCTCCTCCCAAGCTTGAGGATAGGCCAGGTAATGAAGGTAACCCACATTAAAATTCACAGTGATTTTCAATTAGTTGTGAACCAAGTGCAGGGAAATTACCAAGCAAAGGAATCAATCTTAGTCAAATATGTGGAGCTTTCTACGAAATTACTAGAGGAGTTCGAACAATTCAATATAGAAAAAGTTCTATGAGAAACAATTCGTATGCCGACTCATTAGCCAAACTTCCAAGTGCCAAAGTGGCAAATGAAATGAAGGCAATACCAATAAGACATTAGGAATATCCAAGCATTATAGAATCAAATCAAATACTGGTATTAACCAGGGCCCAACGGGTAGTAATTCAGGGGGCTCAAGATCAGGAAGCAATGGAAAGTTGGGAATGGTTTCCAGTTGAACCTACGCCTCAGGCAAACCGAGGAGAACAATTGGATGACTCCCATCACATAATTTCTGTGAAATGAGACCCTAGCCTAAAACAGAAAAAAAAGTCCAAAAAATAAGATACTAGGCTTCATACTACTCCTTCTTTGATGGCACATTAAATAAGAGTGGGAACTCAACCCCTTATCTTAGGTACGTTTCCAAAGAAGAAGGGGTACGGGTCATAAGGGAAGTACATGAGGGCTAATGTGAGGATCGCTCTGGAGAGGCCAAGATAGCAAAGAAGGTATTAAGGCACGGTTATTACTGGCCCACAACACTTCAAGATGCAAAGGAATTCATAAGAAGATGCAACAAATGTCAACGATTCACGAGTATCAACAGACACCCATCCTATGAGCTCATCCCACTTACCAACCCATAGCAGTTCGATATATAAGGCATAAATTTGATAAGTCCAGTTCCTATGTCATAAAGAAGGGGTGAAGTATGCCATAGCAGCAATAGACTACATCACCAAATGAGTAGAGGTAGAACATTTGGCCATGACCATTGCAAAGAAGATAGTCACCTTTGTGGCAAGAAACATAATCACCAGATTCAGAATCCCCCACAAGATAATTTTCGACAACGGCACCAAGTTTAAAAGCAAGGAATTTGTGGATCATTGTGTGAAGAATGGCATAATTAAGAGCTTTTCCTCTGTCGTGCTCCCATGAGCAAATGAACAGGTTGAAGCTACGAACAAAACCATTAAGAAGCTACTTTAAAAAAATTCTGGAAAAAGCTAAAAGAAAGTTGGCGGAAGAGCTATCTCTGCTGTTATGGGCCTACTGAACCTCGACTAGATACCCAACGGGCCATACTTCTTTTTCACTAACCTATGGATATAAATCCATGTTCCATGTCGAATAAGAAGTCCCATCACATAGAATAATATCGTATATGGCAGAAAAGAACAAAAGGCTGAAACAAGTTGCCCTAGGTCTTATTCAAGAAAGAAGAAATAAGGCGGTAGTAGTATCTGCTGCATATCAACAAAGGATGGCAAAGAACTACTACGTCGGGCTCAAGGAAAGAAACTTCTACAAGGAGATCTTGTACTATGAAGGGCGATGGCTAACTAAAAAACCCAATAGATGTAGCTTTGGGCTTGAATTGGAAAGGTCCATTAGTTGTGGCCGAAGTATTGGCTAACAGGGCATATATTGGTTATCAAGACCTGATGGCAACTTAGCCCCGAGAACATGGAACTCAGAGCAACTCAGGCACTATTTTGTATGGTTTGCAGCATTTATGTAAGAAACATTATAATTATTATTGTAAAAGGAGTAATAATACAATGAAATGGACGTAGGGATATTACACAGCCTGAACCGGTATAAAATATTTGTGTTAATCTCTTCGATATTGCACAACAATTACACTAGACGTAGGGATATTAAACGGCCTAAACTAGTATAAAACTCTCATTATGTTAGCCATGTTAACAAAGCCATGCTTGACGTAAGGATATTAGACTGTCCGAACAAGTTATCAAAATGGAACTGCATGCAATGCAGTTCGGGTTCTCAGCCAAACTGGTCGCAGGGATATTAGATGGCCCAAACCAGTATAAAAATTCCTCTATGTTAATTCTATTAACATAGCCATACTGGACATAAGGATATCAGGCAACCTGAACCGATCATAAAAACCATGCACATGAATTTAGAAGGTTGTAAATATGTGACTTGACTTTACAGTCAAATATAAGTCTACCCCCAAATAGCAAGCAGACCATGCCGAGCACACGAACGTGAACAACGCCTCGGAACAAGGAGGTAGGTCATGCCAAGCATGTAGCAGAATATGCATACCAAAAGCTCAGTTCATAATTCATGAACCGTACAAGAAGTTAATCCAATGGCTACTTAAAGCTTGCTAGGTAAACATCAGAAACGGTGGTCTATTCAAATTTACTTTGTTATATTCATACTTGCTAAAGTTCTACGCATAATAATATGCCCTATACATATGCACACATTTTAAAAAAAAGAGGGCGTGATAAAAGCGATGATCGCAACCCTATATTCAAGCACACTTGCACCATGAGGGAAAAAGCGACACTAGATTAGGGTGCTTCATTAAACTCAGATGGAAATCCATGGGAACCGACCCACTTAGTAACAACTACAAGCTCGACTAAAAAAAATCGAAATATAACATGTCAAAACCAAGATGGGAGCATGTGTCGTTAACTACATTGTTAAATGAAAAATTCAACTAAACCATATACACGCACCTTAATCTGAATGCTAGCTGCACAACCAGAATAATTTTTTTTGAAACGTCAGTCAATTAATAGCTAAGATAATAGATGTAAATATCGAGACAGAAATAATGAGATGCGAAGGCCAATTAGGATAAGTCTACACCGATCTGCTATCGTCGCAGACTTAGGGGGCAAGCGTTACACCAATATTTCCCGAACACCATTGAAGGCAAGGTGATATAACAACAAGATCAGAAAGGGATGTCTCGTAATAAAAGACATATTATAAGGATGAAAGGAAAAAATGAAGCGAGGCCAAGAAAACACTGGGATCAAAAATTAAAAGACAACAATGAATAATCAAATTGCACCGATCCTTCTAATCCTAATGCTACGATACCGAGCCCAAAGCCAGACACGATCATAAGGCACAGTAAATAGTCTACGACTATAATACATAACATAACCTAAATCCCAAATAAAAATAAAACATATAAGAAGTTCCATGAATAGCTTCAAAGATAACACACCTCATTTAAGAAAGATGTGCACAATCAATGACATACCACACTCACGAGCCAATATATTTGGATATTACAACTGTACCAACAATCTTGTAGTAGAAGAAAATAAGGATGTGCTACCCCCCTCTTTTTGGGTGCTAAGCATAAGTACAAAGAAAAGGATTGCACTGTGCTCAAAGGCCTGAATAAGCCCCTATATCATTCCTAGAGCATCGTATATGGATAATATCTCCAAGAATGGATCTACACTACACTCACTGGGACTACCTAAGCAGTACCATGTGAAGTCAAAAAAATAGTCCAAGGGCTCCACACAAAGCCACTCAAATAGTGCACCAACGCTGATCCATGCTCACAATTAAATTGAAGAGATATAAGCCCCCCTCATCAATGATCCGTGTAGTCTATCGCTTAGAACAACTCAGGATAGAATCGCATAAAGCGATTGCTTTCATAAATGGTGACCCGATTATCGTAAGCAATCATATGAATGTCATCAATGCTCAGGGTAGATCACAGGAGTAACCATCCTTTGAGGCCAAAGTAATAAAAGCGGCGCAGCTTGCCTTAAAGACAAAAAAGAACATCAACTTATCATACACATTCACAAAAGGGGGTAAAGCTTGGGTTACTCACCCTCGGAAGAGTGGGAATTCAAATCCCATTCAAATTTGGAGCTTCCTGTCTCAAATTCAAACGTTCCCACTTCAAATTCTGATCTCCTACGAATACAGGAAATTCAACCGCGCTAATTACGATATCCCACTAATAACACACCAAAAATCCATGCACACTAAATAAATAGCACAGATGGATGCCACATGGCATGATCCAAAGGCGGAAATTATAGCAACAAAAAAAGAAATATGGTAATCCACGTGCGTCTTTATACTATAAATAGAAAAAACACTGTAGCAAGAAGGGATCTTTTCCTAATTTCTAATCTTTAAGGTTGAGAAAGTAAAAGCATTTTACTCTCTTTACCATTAAAACCTATACCAAGGAAAATAAAGAAGAAATGGGCATTTTCCTAAGGATGTAGGATTTCTTAAAATCCGAAATGTGTAAAATTCTCTGTCTTTTACTTTTCTACATTTCTGTTTATTTTCTAGACTTTTGGGTTAATTTTTTTAGTCTCTGCCTAAATTAAAGTACTAGTTTAATTTGATATTTTAAAAAACAGTCAAAGTGAAACTACTTAATTGTGTAAGCTCCCAGCAGTGCAATTACTACCTAAAGGAAAATTTTGTATTACCTAAATTTGTTGATTCTTAATCATAGAAGTAATTAGCACTAAAATTACTTCACATGCATTTTTGATGTTGTGAGATGAGAAATCTCACAAAAAACCCAGTGTCTAGTTCTGAAAATTTCCTTAAAGAAAATATGATATAAATATAGAGTAGTTTATTAAAGATTTTAAAGTAAACTTTCTATATGGAAAAGGTTAGTATGTATGCTATGTTGGGTGCCTAAGTGTTAGTGACATAACCCAAACAATTAAAAAACCCTTTTCTATTTTCTCTTTGTAGCAAAAGTGTGTTTAATAAATAAGTGAAACTTTGTTAAGTTATTTTATGGATGCATGTATCCTATGCATTAGGACGGTATGGTATGTGCATCATGTTATGATATGTTGGTTGGTAGTTTTCATTTGTTAAATGAGATGATCTTTTTTGATGATTTTGGATAGTCTAAAACTTCCTAATCATTATAGAACTTGAAGCAAAATGGTTTTAGTGAAAATATAAAAGTTAAGCTTTTATGACTCTTGAATTGAGAAGGTAGTAAGTAAAAATAAGTTTTAAATTTTTCAAACATTCATGATAAGGAAAATGAATTTGATGCTTAGTATATATACTCTTAGGATGTAGTAGAGTATTATACAAGTAATAAAGTGAAGTAAGTTTTCATGAAATGTTTTATAAATGAAGTTATAAAATATTGATAAACTTTGAAGTTATATTTTTATGAAATGATTTATAAATGGTTCTCGTATTGATGAGATATACTATTTGTATAAAAGAATGTGATAAAAAGAAATTATTGTAGTTAAGAAAACAATAGAATGAATGCATAAATTTTACGTAGATCGTTTTATTTGCATGACTGTTCTTGATCCAGTATTCGGGAACATGGTTTCGAGGTGATTTACACCGGTCCAAACAAGAATATTCACTCGATTCTTGACAACGAACACTTGAATTCCTGATACGATCCCAAAGTATTCTATCATAGTATATGCTATATAAGGAGAACAGAGGTTTCTGATCGAAGTCTGCACTAGAGAGGTCAAGTGATCTATACTAGTTTAGAAGTGAAATTTATATGGTCGAGCAAATGATCGGATTTGATATTACGTACGGATAATCCATGCATATCAACTAGGCCTTACTATTTGCATACTATGTTTTGTTAGCTTATGGAGACTTTAGGTGATGAATCTTTGATTTGTTCTGAGGTAGCATGAATAATTGTCTAAGTAATAACCTGATGTCGTTGTAGGTAAGGTACATATAGTAGGTTGTTTATCATCCTTGTGCGCTGAGAGGGTTTTTGATCCATGAGTTATATTTGCCAGTAATTATGGATACTGTTAAGTATTGCTACATGATTGTTCCTTGTGTTGGAATTTTGAGGATGAAATGTTTCAAATGGGGGAGAATGTAACAACCCAGAGTTTATTTAAATATCTGAATTAATTAAATATTTGAATCCTGTATTAAATATGGTAAAGTAATTCAATAACCTTGTTAACCCCTTTTTTGTATATAACTAATTATGGTAAACTTGTTTTATAAAAATGTTTACAAAAATATATACTTTGAAGAAAAATCGATAACGTGACAAAATTCATTCTATCGATAAACAGCTTTTTACTCGATAGAAGTTGTTTAAACCATATTTTACATACAGAAAAACACTTAGAAAATCACTAGTATGAAATAAAATATTTTTCTATTTATGGAAAATAAAATATTGACGATGCCATGCATGATGAATTGGATAGATATTTATGTGTGAGGGTAAAAGGGTAATTTGTTAAGGAAAATGAGGTGTAAAGTAAAAAGCATGCAAGGCACATGGGGTGGGATCTCTTGGCTGGCTAAAGGGGTGTATTAGGGTCCTTAAACACTTCATAGTATTCAAAAGATTTAAAAGAAATAAAAGCTCAAAAATGTTGAAAGTGGTTAGCACTAGTCTACTTTGTTATTAACCAATCTTTCTCTAATTAGTTCAAATCTCTTCCAAACTCCACCAAACTTTCACCAATACCTTAGAATATCTTAGGAAGCATGGTTCTAAAGTAAAAAGTGGGAAAAGTGAATAGGATAGGGGGATTTCATGTTAAGTTTATGAGGATTGATGTTGAAGAGGAGGTGTGCCTTGGTTTGTATATGCAAAAGGTAGTGTCTTTAGGCATTTGGTTGATGGTAGGAAGTGGTTCTTTGTTTTTGAGTTTTTGAGCTTGTTGTATGCTTGGAGTTGGGTGAGTTATCTCATTATCTTGTATGTATATATTGTGTGTGTGTGTGCAAATATAAAGTTAAAGTGACGTTAACTAATCAAAGTTATAAACTTTGGACCCTCTTACTTTTGAATGCAAATGACAACTTATTATGGTATAACAATATCAGTCATATTACCTTCTATAACATATGGAAAGGCTTGACTTGATGCTTAAATGATTTTTTGGAGTGTTTGTTGAATTGAAGTATGTGCAAGTGTTTGAAGCGACAATAGTCGATATAAGTGCACTTCGATATCCCTTAACTTTAACTTGTGTAAATGGAAGATTCATGAACTTAACTTGGGATAATTTGATTCAGTTATTCTCTACACATATTTTGATATATGGGACAGTAAAAAGATGGTTTGAAAGGTTATACAAATTTGTGAAAGTTAGAAGCAAAAAGGTCCCTATGGACGCACTTTGAAAAGGCCTTGTGTCTGCGATTTTTGAAGTCAACTTTAAAAGATAGCCTAGGGGCTACTTTGAATTTTTAATAAGTATTATATATATATATGTATATATATTATTGGAAAAAAACAAAATTTAAAAGGCTTTGTAACTGGTTAGACAAAACGGTTAAAGTTTGGAGTAAAAATTCATTAAACAAACACTTTAGTAAATACCTTGTTTTTAGGAATTTTTATAAATAAATCGGAAAATATTCTTCGGTGTTTTTTTCCCCAGTTTTTAAGGACCCTAAGTGTAGTACTTACTGTAAAAATTTCAAGTTTAAAATCATTTTTAAGTAGTTAAAACTGGCCACAAAGATCAAGAACTTTCATGTTGATTCTCTACCCAGAACTTTAGAAAGCATTTATAAATGTTGTGCTCGACCTACTACAACATTTCTCGGCTATTGCATTATTTTGTTTTAAATGCGATGTTTTGACTAGTTTTTCGTGATTTAAATGGTTTATAATTTTTTAATAGAATCTTTTTATGGAAGTTCTAATAAGATGTATTCGAGTATGAAAAAAAAGATTAGAAGTTTAAATATAGTTTTAATAATTATTTATGAATTTTGAAGGTAAAGTGCTATAAAATATAAGACATGCTTTTTATTTATTTTCATCAAATTATTATTTATCTATTTTCGAGTAATATTTTACATAGATATTTAAAACCTATTTATAAGTGTTTTTAAAAAGAGAATCTATGTATGCGTGAGTTTGGAAAAAGTAAGTTAAGTATTTTATAAAGGAACAAAGGAAGTTTTGGATTATAACACTTATGTTATAATAAATGGTTTTAGGAAGTTAATTAAAAGTATATTACCTTGTTTAAAAAGTGTAGATATACTTGGATCTTTAAAAAGAATGTTTTAAGGATAATGTTGAGTATAAATGGTTTTGGGTTTGTAGTGATAATGTTTAAGTAGTATTAGTCTTAAACCTTTTGAAATAGATTTGTGAATGTAATCAGGCCTTTTAAATGGATATTTTAAAAGTAATAACAAATATGGAATCTTTGACAAAGATAGAAAAGGTAAAGGTTTAAAGTAAGAGATCTTGCTAATGATTTGTGAATATAATCACACCATTTGGATAAGTATATTAATATTTTCTAAGTATTGAAAAGAGTACGAATGAATAGTGAAAAAGTGAATACATGTATAAATCTTTTGTAAAGGTATTTTAAATATATATACAAGTAAAAAAAGGAGGTTTTAATTAATAAAAGGATTGATTTACTAAAAAGGGGATTAGAATTCGCTTATGTGACTTAATCGTGCTTTATGTGACTTGATCGTTCTTTTGTGTGTTTACTCATTTATGGAAGGTATTTAGTCATATACTTAGCACTAAATGCCAATGAATTAGGCTTGTCTATAAGTGAGAGTTAAGAATGAAGTGTTTAGGTAAGGTTTTGATGCAACCAATGCTCTACCTTACCTAGCTTCACTCTTGATCGACTGATAGTGTAAGTTGAAAAATTCGGAAACGTGATAAGTATATGATACTTGGTTTCCATATGTGATCGTCTATTTTGAACTTGATAGTTGATTAGTCGACTATCGAACTCGACCAATTAACTTGGGAAGTATCCAAAAGCTTTGTGGCTTCATGAGATTTGGGAACCCTCAAGGAGGAGCATTAGTATGAAATGTCTCAAGCTTTATGAACTTATATATACGAAATCCCCCGAAGAGGACTTATCTTTATATATTGTTTGCTTACTTTTTAAAGAACCGAAATTGAGTTAACTGGAAATTCATCGATTTAGTTTTGAAGAGACCGGGACTGTTAAGTATTTTACTTATTAAGCACCACTTTAAAACTGATATACGGGTTCTATTTTTTGGAAGCAGTTTTGAAGTGGAATGTTATAGAGTTGAACTGTAATCCTAAGGTTAGGTCTAAGAGAGAGGTCAACGTTAGCATTCATCGAACAACTTATGCTAGGATCCTTGTAGAGATCCATAAACTACTCAAGATACTGGGATCCTCATAGAGATCCGTGTTCTGTTCAAGTGATGAAGACTCATATGAGAGATGCCAAATGTGGCTTCGACATCGGAAATGATAGAAAAAAGAGTAGGGGCAAAGCCATTAGGGTTTAGCTAACCCTTAGGGTGTATAAATTACATACCTAGAGATGCTTATCGACGTCATGTGCATGAGTTGATGAAACTCGAGATCACAATTTAGACGTGGACCAATTATGTCTTCCTTATTGGTATATTCTATATAGATATATACGACGCTTGGAATACTTTCTGACTCTTGTATAGAAGATTGGATTCGGTTTGACCGGAGAGATCTCCACGAAAAATCCATATGCAAACGTACCTTTGCGGTTTTGATTGTACCCTCAATATTGTTGTGGTGTGATCAATGTAAACATCATAGCTATTTTCTGATTTATATTTTTCACTTAAGACATTATCTATTATATCATATTATTTACTTATTAGATGGTGGTTCTTTTGAGGGGATAAACATTATGGTATTCTATATGGTCTCAAAAGTACTGTTATATGTTGTACACATATTTCTTGAGTTTCTCATATTAGACTTATGTTTGATATGTGATTTTTGTTTTTCCTAAATTCCTCACATGCTCTTTAAAGTAGTAAGAGAAAGGCATGTTTAAGTTGGATATACATTAGAGCTCGAGGAGACGAACTAGATGTTTCACCTACCGTAGTATTCTTATTTCCGCTGCATTACTGCTATGTATATATCAGAAATTATAAGAAATGACTGTTAAACTGTCTAGGCCGTTGATAGTATTTAGAATTGTAACTCTGAAATGCTATGTCTTTTAGAGTGGCAGTTTGTACTTTCTTTTGATATTATATGTTATCGTTTCGCTATAAATTTTCATATTATGTTCTCTTCTTTCTTGTTCTATTTTTTTCCTTTTATTTTACCCTAACAATCTATCTTTCTAGCACTTGGTTGCTCGACATGTGGATACGGTGGATATATTAGTGTCGACATTCGAGGGTCGAAAAGGTAGGTCGTTACACCTGCTCTGAGAGGGGCTACGGATGAGGAAAAGCGCATTGGTAATTATTTTAGATTGCATGAAGCATAAGGACAAAATACCAATAAGTGCCGATATTTATGGGATATGAAAAGGAGTTGAATAAGAAGAAGCGGTTTCAATAATATGTTAGGAATCCATAGGAAGGCGAAAAGGGAAATAATCAACCACCAAGGCACCTGCCTTGAGGAAACAAGGAAGGGACAAGGTGTGGGTCCATGATTGCCAAGGTATGATTTGGTGATCAATACAACATCTAAAGATCTGCATCATGTGGAAAAGGGCTGGAATGAGGTGGAATGCTACGAGAGTTCCTTAAAGCATGCTCCACAAGAGATGTGCTATGCTATCGAGGATGGCACTTTTGCTAACCAATAAGGAGGATTTATAATGACATCAACTTCAGGAATAGGGATGCCAATGAGGTCTAAGCGCAACCTTTAATCTAATGAAGGTTATGGCCATGATTAGGCCTGCTACAGTTCGTCGAGTGCAATTGACAGTAGAAGATAGGTGAACATTCTATACAAGAGGGCCTTTGATAAGATGCAACACATTGAGAAGGATTTCTTTCCTTGTAAATTCCATTTTTAGGGATTTACCAAAGAGGCTACACCTTTGGAAAAATGTATTAGGATGCTAGTGGACCTAAGAGTTAAACCTCGGGGGATCATAAGGCTTCATAACTTTATTTTAGTAGACCATTGCTGACTTTAGGATTCCTCTGGCACACTAGAATTTGATGATGAAATTTTCTATAGATGGTGAGTGGTGGCAATCCAAGGTAATCGAAACTCATGAAGGGAATGTTACATCGTGGAGGTGTGGGAAGCACTATGTAAGGAGAAAGAAAAGAATGCAAAGAAGGCCTCTACATCAAAAAAATGCATAGCAATTACCGTCCGAACCTCGGCTTAGTCACTCACAATCGATACAAAGGTATGGACCCATGGAAAGAGTCGAAAGATACTAGTAGCTGATAGAGCTGATGGATGAGATTTAAGTGGACGAAGATGATCCAATGAAGATTGTCAAAATTTGATCTCAACTCAACCTAAGGGTAACGAAAGAACTAGTTGTGTTTTTAAGAGCGAATATGGATGTTTTTGCATGGATTCACTTTGACATTTGCGGGGTTTCATCTTAAATTCCATTTCGTGCACTGATTGTCGGCCCAGCTTTTGTTCACGTAAAGTAGAAAAGGCGCAATATGGAACCAAAGAGATCTACTATGTTAAAGGAAGAAGTGAATAAGTTTTTGTCTAACAATTTCATCCGAGAAGCACTATAACCTGAATGACTAGAAAATCCTTTGATGGCTAGGAAGGCTAACGGAAATTGGTGTACATGCATTGATTATTCAGACTTTAATAACGCATGCATGAAGGACTGCTTTCCACTTCTACGGATTGACAAAATTGTGGATGGAACTGCAAACATGGACTATTTCATTTATGAATGTATATTCTAACTACAATCAAATTGTGAGGCACGTCCCAAATCAAGTGCATACGAGTTTCATCACGGTCTTGGGACTATATTGCTACAAGGTCATGCTTGTCGATTTGGAAAATGATGGAGCTACTTACCAACATTTGGTCAACAAGATGTTCTCAAAAAAATCGAACATACCATGGAAGTCTATATTGATGATACCTTAGTAAAGTCATGGAGATCATTGGACTATATAAGTGATCTATCGACAATGTTTGATGAGCTTCAAAGTATGAAATGAGATTGAATCTATTAATATGTTCTTTCAGAGCTGTGCCAAGGAAGTTTTTTAGGTTCATCGTGAGCTCTAGGTGCATTGAAGAAAATACAGAGCAAATCAAGGCATTGATACAGGTTACAGCTCTGCGGACTAGGAGGGAAATCCAGAGTTTGAATGGTAAGGTTGCTTCTTTGAGTAGGTTCATCTCAAAAGCAATCGAAAGTGTATATTTTTCTTTAATGCCCTCAAGAATGAAAAGTGGAAGATCTGATGGATGGACGAATGTGAAGATGCTTTTCAATAGCAATTCTAGCATCTTTGGAAACTATAAATCCTTTTTAAGCCTTTGAAAGGATAAGATCCATACATCTACTTAGCGGTATCAACTCATGCGATAATTGGTGCGTAAGGAAGGGAAAATCCAAAGGTTGGTATATTACATTAGTAAATAGTTTGGAGGCGAAGAAAAAAAAATCCTAAACTGGATAAGCTAGCCTATTATTACTAATAACATCAAGGAAGTTTGAGACCATATTTCTATGCTCATCCAAAATGAGTGTTGACAGATCAACCTCTTAAACAAGTATTTTATCACCCTGAGACTTTGGGATGATTACGAAAGTGGAATATTGAGATGAGCTAGTTTGAGATTACATATCATCTTAGAACAGTAATCAAGGAAAGGCATTGGTGGACTTCATTGTCAAATTTACCATCTGGGATGACGAAATGGAAGAGGAGATGGTCGAACTTTTTGAATGGAAATTGCACGTTAATAAAGTGTCTAATGAGCACTATTCTGGAGTGAGATGTGCATGACTTGCCACTTACCTTTCAAAGGTGTTGGAACTATTGGAAAAGATTGAGCATTACACGATAATGCATGTCCCTAGATATTACAATATGAACATGAATTCACTAGCCAAACTAGCTAACTTTGGAGATGCACAACTATCAGGGATCATTCCAGTAGAGGTATTGAAATCTCCAAGTGTCAAAAATGGACATTGACTAAATCTTGGAGGTTGAGGAGAAGGAATCATGGATAACTCCATTTAAAGAATACTTGCCAAAGGGAACTCTACCGAAGAGTCATAATGAAAAAGGGAAACTCTGGTGTAAGGTACCACGTTAAATTATGCAAGATAGAGTGTTATTGCGGAGAGGATTCTTAACCTTTTTGCTAAGGTGTATCAAAAAGAACGAAGTGAAGAAAATACTTAAGAATTTCCATCTAGGAAGTTGTGATGTTCACAACAAGGGAAAACGTTTGGAAAAAAAGGTACTCCACTATTGATATTTTTGACCAATTGTTAATCGGGACGTAGCTGAATATTCGAGAAAATGTGTTAAGTGCAAGAGATTTGCAAAGATACATAGAGCCCCATCCAATGAGCTTATGCAAATTGTTAGCATAAGGTCATTTTTATTTTTGGGAATTGACATAATCACAATGTTATTGATGGCCTAAGGAGGAGCATACTATGCAATTGTAGTAGTGGATTACTTCACAAAATGGATTGAGGCGAAATAATTAACCATAATTGCTTTGGTAGAAGTGATTAACTTTGTAGTCAAAAACATTTTGTGTAGGTTTGGAGTACTACAAATTAATATAATGGATAATAGAACTTATTTCAAAAGTGTAGAGATCTGCGAATTCTATGCTCAATATTGAATTGAGAAGAGTTTATCCATGGTAGCACATACACATGCAAATGGACAGGTGAAATCATTGAATAAGATCATCAAATTCATCATTAATAAAAGATTGTAAAGAGAAAAGGGCAAAGGGGTTGATGAGTTACTACCAACCTTATGGGCTTAGTGTATGACCTAAAAGTCCATAACTAAACATACTCCCTTCGCACTGGTTTATAGAACTAAAGCGATGATACCCATCGAAGAAGAAGTCCCTTCTCAGCAGCATATGCACTATGACTCCAATATAAACAAGATGCTATTACTAGCATCTCTCTATTTGGTGGAGGAAAAACAATAAGAGGCAAATCTAAGGGTAGCTTTCCACAAGCAAAGAGCAGAATAGTATTTCAATGCCTAGGTCTAAAATTGTACTTTTAGGATTGGTGCCTTGTTTTGAAATAGGTCTTCTAGAGCATGGGAGTACTTGATCTGAACTGGAAGGACCTATATGATGAAGTAGAAGCTTGGAGACAACACTTTCAAAGTATCACCGTTTTATGGGGCCCCATTTCTACGAGCGTAGAATGGTGAGAATTTACGCTGCTATTTCATTTGATTTCTTTCATATTAAAATTTTCTCATTGGTATATTTTTTTAATTGGATTGGATGTAATAAAGTGGGATTCACATATTTTGAAAACCGGATGTCTAGGTACTCAAAGATAGTTATGATGACCCCTTTGAATAATGATTGGGTCGATGGAGTATAATTGGACTGGGGTCAGACAATATAATTTACCCCCGCACTTCTAATCTTCATGAAGGCCTGGAGATTAGCGATGTCGGGTATTGATGCTTGAGATAGGTATTGCTGACACCGACGCCCAAAAAGAGTGTTGGTGTTTAAATACATTTATACAGGTACAATTAGTGCAGATTAAATTGGTGCTCGTGCGAGCACAAGTGAATATCCATGTAAATGCAGTCATACAGTTTTATTTATGGTTAAACTGGATGAGTTTAACTAGAAATAAATAAAGCTAAGTAAAATGAAAATATTATGTTACATCAGAAGTTTATTTATATGTATAGAGCTAAAATAAACAAATGAAGTACACGGATTGCAATCACAAGCATGTACGATATGTATATTTAAGGAAACCATTATTAGCAGTTATATTTACACATTTGCAGGAACAATACGTATGTGCAGGAAAATAGAAAGGTGATAAAAGTAAACGAGATGGATTTTGCAAAACGAATCTTTTCATTACTTCACTGTTTTGTACTAAAGCTTTAGGGCTGGACAAATACAAATCCACGCATTATGGATAATGCAAGAAAGTAAAAAACGAGAATCCAAAAAATAAGGACTATAGAAGTTACTTGTTTTTGCCCTTGTAGACCACCTTCTTCTTGTGCTTCTTCGTAGGGGTACTTCCCTCAAGAGGGATTACCTCTTGTTTAGTAATTAATGGCTTGTCAGCTAAAATAATATGTTTATGCCTTGAAGATTGTGAAGCCTCAAGGGTAGGTGGGATGAATGTTGGCAAGGAGAAAGTCCGAGGCATAGAAGTCAGAGCACTTAAGGAAGGAGGAAAGTCTGTATCTTTCTCAATCTTGACTTAAACTAGAGTGGTCTTTTGCTCCATAAGAGAAATGACCATGGAAGGACTCGGGCTAGAATACCAGTCACAATGAGCTCCTCCTCCTCATCTAGAAATGTAGCCGTGTCATTGGCTCTAAAAAAGCTCCTTTTTTTTCAATATCGGGGCCAAGGCTAGAACGACCGAGGTAGTGATAGCTATGGAGGTAGTGGTGATAGCTCCAACTGAAGTACCCAAAGATAAATGATTGCTGGAAGCAGAACAATCGCAGGTTGATGATGCAGCGCAACCCATGTTTTTCCAATGCATAAGTCGTGACCGACTTAACAGGGCGGATGGCATAAGTCGAGACCAACTTAACAGGGTTCAAGGAGTGAGTCGTGACCGACTTAAGGAAGGCGAAGGCATAAGTCGTGACTGACTCAACTGGGGTGAAGGCATAAGTCATGGCCGACTTAACATGATGGAAGATATAAGTCGTGGCCGACTTAACATGATGGAAGATTTAAGTCGTGACCGACTTAACGGAAGTAAAAGCATAAGTCGTGACCGACTTAACAGAGTGGAAGACCTAACTCGTGAAGATGTGCGGGTCATCGAATATCTTAAGTCGCCAGGACGACCTACCGAGTTACTCAGTGAGAAGGCAGAGCAAACTGATGAAGTGTTAGGTCGTAAACGATTTATCGAGTCAATTGATAAGTCGGTACCATCTTATGTCGCTGAAACCTGAAGCCATGGATTCTCCTGCCATTTTAATCTGGGCCGTTGATTCTGCAAGCATCGCATCTGTTAAGTCGCTGAATAGTTATGTCGTCTGTTTGTAAACAAGTTGAGTCGCGTGGGGTTGTTAAGTCGGCAAAGACCTAACTGATGTATGTTCTGTTGTGTTTTGCTTGTTAAGTCGCTAGGCTTTATAAGTCGTAAGTCGTTTTGTACGTAAGTTTTGAGTCGTATGATTTTTGGGTCGTGCATTTATAAGTCGTAAGTCGTTGATATGGTGTTGTAATGTAACTGCTTGTGTTAGGTCATTACTCTTAAGTCGTAAGTCAGAAAGCGGTCTAAGTCGGAGCCGACTTAGGAGTTTGACAAAATTGTGTATGAATTGTAACGCCTATAAATAGGCCGGTGGTCTCATTTGTAATAATTTAGTTGATTTGAAATAAAACTCTTGTTTTGTTAGCTTTGTGCTTTCACCAAATTGGTAGTTGAGTGTAATCTCCTATCTCCTCTTTCGGATAATCGAGTGCGCTCGATTCAACGACTACAGAAGTCGATTCACGGAATCTAGTGCGCTAGATCAACGTGTGAAGAATCGTAGATCTTTGAACCCGGTATCGTGCGCGATCAACGAGTTCGGGATAGCTAGAATTCGGTATCTTCGGATCAACGAATTCGGGCATTTCAGTATCTTCCAATCCACCGATTACTACATTCATCGATCTACATTGTTTTGATTAATCCGCTGCATCAGTTTTTGGTATCAGAGCTTGTTTAGCCAACCATAGCTAAATCGAGTCTTGGAGCCAATCATCTTGAAGAAGTTTGAATCGAAGTGAAGATTTGAGGTTATTAATCACGGCCGAGAGCAAGAAGGGAAGTTGTTCGACTTTGTATTGAAGTTTGGAGGACGGATTTATCTTGTTTGGGAGTTTGGTTGTTCATCGTGTTCATCACAATTTGCAACACGTGTGAAGATTTCGATCCATTTCATTTTGGATCAAAGTTCGAAAGGTGTTTGAATTTTAAAGTGTTGAAGTGTTTGAGAAATTTTGAATCATGCCACCAAGGAGAGCAAATCGTCATCAAAACATAGAAGCTTTGTATAGAAGAGAGGAAGCTGATGAGATGGAGCAAAGAATCAATGAAAACTTTAGTGAAAAGCTTAACGAAGGAATTGGTCGGTTAGAGAAGATGATGTTAGAGATGAATCAAAATCGGAGAAGGGTATCACCTGAATTTAACCATGGGGGAAGTCGAGTCTCACCACAATCCAATCGAGAAAGAAGTGTTGCTGATGATCAAAGGCGTGGGAGGAACGTGAATGATCGTGAACGGAGGAATGTAGATAGAAGGGATGATGGTGGAAGACGTGATGGTAGTAGAGATGTGGGTGGACGAGATAGACAACGATATACATCTGATTTTGAAGAGGAGTATGATGGTGGTAGTGTTCGAGGACAAGGACGAGGACAAGGAAGAAATCACTCTGAGTATGATCACAAATGGGAGTCGGGGATGAAGACTGAAATTCCTGAATTCAAAGGTGGTATGCAAGCGGAGGAGTTTTTAGATTGGGTGGCTAATGTTGAAGAGATTTTTGACTTCAAAGAAGTTCCAGAACATCGTAGAGTGAAGTTGGTTGCTACGAGGTTGAGGGGTAGAGCTTTGGCATGGTGGCAGCAAACCAAACTTACACGTGAACGGATGGGGAAGTCAAAAGTTGAGTCTTGGGAGAAGATGAAGAAATTGATGAAAGCAACGTTCTTACCTTACAATTATCAATCTTTGATGTATCAACGTTTGCAGAATTTGAGGCAGGGCACAAAGAATGTTAATGATTACGCGGATGAGTTTTATCAGCTTATTGCGAGGAATGATATTATGGAAACGGAAGAGCAGCTGACATCTAGATTCATTGGGGGATTGCGAATGCAGATTCAGGATATGGTTAACATGTTTGATCCCAGATCTGTAGCGGAAGCACATCAGAAAGCGTTGGCTTGGGAGAAACAGGGACGAGGAGGAGGTGGTGTGTTTACAAATTCCAATAATCAAGTGAAGGGTGTTAGTGGAAGTTCTAATGTTTCAAAAGTTGTTGCAAAACCAGTTGTGAATGAGGTTGGGAAAGCGAAAGTCAATAATGGTTTCAAGTGTTATAATTGCCAAGAAATGGGCCACAAAAGTAGCGAATGTCCAAAGCCGAAGAAGAGAGCTATGATAGCGGAGGTCGAGGATGAGGATGAAGAAGCTGAATGTTCCAATTCACCACCTGATGAGGAGGAAGAAGAAGTGTCGGGAGACGAAGGTTATAATCTAATGATGAAGAGGTCATGTTTAACACCAAAGCAAGAGGAGGATTGTAGTTGGTTAAGGAGCAATATTTTTCAATCAACATGTACCATTCTGGGGAAGGTTTGCAAATTTGTTATTGATGCTGGAAGCTGTGATAATATAATTTCTTTAGAAGCTGTGAGGAAGTTGGCGTTGAAGACTGAGAAACATCCGAAACCGTATAAGCTAGCTTGGTTGAGGAAAGGCGGGGAAGTGAAGGTTGGACGAAGGGCTTGTGTGAATTTTTCAATTGGAAAGAAATACAAGGATGAAATCTGGTGCGATGTGGTAGATATGGATGTCTGTCATTTGTTGCTAGGGAGACCGTGGCAGTATGATAGAGCGGTGCAACATGATGGGCGTACCAACAGTTGCAGTTTCATGTTTGAAGGCACAAAGATTACTCTAGTTCCAAAGAAGCGACAACAGGAGGAAAACAAGTTGGAGGAGATTGAAGAGCTTAAAACTTTGTTATCTTTGAAGGAGTTTGTGAAGGAAGTAGAGGAGGAGCCTGAAGTGTTTTTGTTGATTGGGCGAGAGAGCAGTGAAGAGGTTGAAATTCCGGAAGAAGCAAAGCCAGTTTTGAAAGAATTTGACGATGTATTTCCAGAGGAGTTACCAACGGAATTGCCACCGTTGAGGGATATACAACATCAGATAGATCTTGTTCCAGGTGCTGTATTGCCACACAGACCACATTATCGAATGAGTCCAAAGGAACATGAAGAATTGAGGAGGCAAGTGGAAGAATTGCTTGAACAGGGGCATGTGCAGGAGAGTTTAAGTCCTTGTGCTGTACCAGCTTTATTGGTACCCAAAAAGGATGGAACGTGGAGGATGTGCACAGATAGTAGAGCATTGAATAAGATCACAGTCAAATACAGATTTCTGATGCCGAGGCTTGATGATCTGTTAGATCAAATCAGTGGGTCTGTAATCTTTTCGAAGATTGATTTAAAGAGCGGATATCATCAAATTCGAATTAACCAGGAGACGAATGGAAAACAGCGTTCAAGACGCGAGAGGGGTTGTATGAATGGTTGGTAATGCCATTTGGCTTATCAAATGCGCCGAGTACCTTCATGCGGGTAATGAATCAGATTTTTAGACCATTCATTGGGAAATTTGTGGTGGTGTATTTCGATGATATTCTGATATACAGTGGAAGTGCAGAGGAACACTTGCAACATCTGAGAGAAGTGTTGATGGTACTACGACAAGAACAGTTTTATGCTGCAACGAAGAAATGCGTGTTCATGACGCATAGTGTTTTATTTCTGGGGTATGTTGTATCAGGAGAAGGAATACAGGTTGACCAAAGTAAAGTCGAAGCTATCAGAGATTGGCCACAGCCCAAGACGATAACGGAAGTTCGTAGTTTTCACGGGTTGGCTTCATTTTATCGAAGGTTTATTCCACACTTTAGTAGTGTGATGGCGCCTGTGACTGATTGTATGAAGGGTAAACAGTTTGCATGGACGGAGGAAGCCGGGGTTGCTTTTGATCGAATCAAAGAACTCTTGACGTCTGCACCAATTCTAATATTACCAGATTTTCAGCTAGTGTTTGAACTACATACTGATGCATCCAAGGTTGGGATTGGAGGAGTGTTGAGTCAGAGGGGACGTCCGATTGCATACTTTAGCGAGAAGTTATCAGGAGCAAAGATGAGATACAGTACATATGATGTGGAGTTTTATGCTGTTGTGCAAGCTATCAAACACTGGAGACATTATCTATTTCAGAAAGAGTTTGTTCTTTACACTGATCATGAGGCGTTGAAGCATTTACAAGGGGAAGACAAGATTTTAGCGAGACATGCATCATGGATTGCATATCTGCAACAGTTTACTTTTGTTGTTAAACACAAGTCTGGAGTTACGAACCGTGTAGCGGATGCATTGAGCAGAAGGAATCATTTGTTAACAACAATGAAGATTGAAGTAACGGGATTCGATGTGTTACCAGAGTTATTTGACGAAGATCCTTACTTTGCAAAGTTTGTTGATAAAGTCAAGAATGGGGAGACGGATGAGTTTTTGATGGTAGATGGTTTTCTGTTCAAAGGAAATCGATTATGCATACCTGATTGTAGTTTGAGAATGAAGATTGTAAAAGAGCTACATGAAGAAGGACATGTTGGGAGAGACCGGACATTACAGTTGATTTCACAGTCTTACTTTTGGCCATCGATGAGGAAAGAGGTGGAGAGGTTTGTGGAGCGATGTCATATCTGTCAGGTTTCGAAAGGAACTGCAACTAATGTTGGTTTATATATGCCGTTACCTGTACAAACTAAGCCTTGGGTTGATGTGAGTATGGACTTTTTGTTGGGGTTTCCAAGAACACAGCGTGGAAACGATTCCATTTATGTGGTGGTTGACCGATTTTCGAAAATGGCACATTTTATTGCTTGTAAGAAGACGGCGGATGCTATTCATGTTGCTTAGTTGTTTTTCAAAGAGATATATCGATTTCACGGATTGCCAGAATCGATTGTGTCGGATAGGGATACTCGTTTTTTGAGTCATTTTTGGCTGAGTTTGTGAAAGATGGTGGGAACAAAGTTGAACTTTAGCAGCGCTTATCATCCACAAACGGATGGACAGACCGAGGTTGTGAACCGATCATTGGGAAATTTGCTGAGATGTCTTGTGCAAGACAATATGAAGAGTTGGGATGTGAAGTTATGTCAAGCGGAGTTTGCTCATAATCATGCTGTGAACCGTAGTACGGGTTTCAGTCCATTTCAGATTGTATATTCTAGTTTACCAAAGGGGCCGTTGGAGTTAACAGTCATACCATAACCCAAGAAGACAGTCAAACGAGCTGCTGATTTTGTTGAAGGATTGACAGAGTGTCATAGAATCGTTCAAGAACGATTGGAAAAGACAAATGAGAAATACAAACGATCTGCAGACTTGAAGCGAAGAAATGTTGAATTTAATGAAGGTGATTGGGTTTATGCAGTGTTAACAAAGGATCGTTTTCCAATAGGCGCTTATAATAAGTTGAAAGCCAGAAAAATTGGTCCTGTAGAAGTCGTGAAACGAATTAATGAAAATGCTTATAAGTTGAAGCTGCCAGAGGATGTGTACACGTCGGATGTATTCAATGTTAAGCATCTCGTACCTTATCATGGGGATGAGTGTATTGCGGGGGAGGAAAGTGCAAATTCGAGGACGAATCTCTCTTAACCAGGGGAGGATGATGCAGCGCAACCCATGTTTTTCCAATGCATAAGTCGTGACCGACTTAACAGGGCAGATGGCATAAGTCGAGACCAACTTAACAGGGTTCAAGGAGTGAGTCGTGACCGACTTAAGGAAGGCGAAGGCATAAGTCGTGACCGACTCAACTGGAATGAAGGCATAAGTCGTGGCCGACTTAACATGATGGAAGATATAAGTCATGGCCGACTTAACATGATGGAAGATTTAAGTCGTGACCGACTTAACGGAAGTAAAAGCATAAGTCGTGACCGACTTAACAGAGTGGAAGACCTAACTCGTGAAGATGTGCAGGTCATCGAATATCTTAAGTCGCCAGGACGACCTACCGAGTTACTCAGTGAGAAGGCAGAGCAAACTGATGAAGTGTTAGGTCGTAAATGATTTATCGAGTCAATTGATAAGTCGGTACCATCTTATGTCGCTGAAACCTGAAGCCATGGATTCTCCTGCCGTTTTAATCTGGGCCGTTGATTCTGCAAGCATCGCATCTGTTAAGTCACTGAATAGTTATGTCGTCTGTTTGTAAACAAGTTGAGTCGCGTGGGGTTGTTAAGTCGGCAAAGACCTAACTGATGTATGTTCTGTTGTGTTTTGCTTGTTAAGTCGCTAGGCTTTATAAGTCGTAAGTCGTTCTGTACGTAAGTTTTGAGTCGTATGATTTTTGGGTCGTGCATTTATAAGTCGTAAGTCGTTGATATGGTGTTGTAATGTAACTGCTTGTGTTAGGTCATTACTCTTAAGTCATAAGTCGGAAAGGGGTCTAAGTCGGAGCCGACTTAGGAGTTTGACAAAATTGTGTATGAATTGTAACGCCTATAAATAGGCCGGTGGTCTCATTTGTAATAGTTTAGTTGATTTGAAATAAAACTCTTGTTTTGTTAGCTTTGTGCTTTCACCAAATTGGTAGTTGAGTGTAATCTCCTATCTCCTCTTTCGGATAATCGAGTGCGCTCGATTCAACGACTGCAGAAGCCGATTCACGGAATCAAGTGCGCTAGATCAACGTGTGAAGAATCGTAGATCTTTGAACCCGGTATCGTGCGCGATCAACGAGTTCGGGATAGCTAGAATTCGGTATCTTCGGATCAACGAATTCAGGCATTTCAGTATCTTCCAATCCACCGATTACTACATTCATCGATCTACATTGTTTTGATTAATCCGCTGCGTCAGTTGACCATAAATAGGTAAAACATGTAGATATAAATCAGTAATGGCTTCAGGAGTCATCTGAAGCTTCCCAAAGTTTGAAGAATTAAGTGGAATAGATTTAGTTAAGCGGTTAAAAGCTAGAGAGTTAGAAGTAATCTACCCCTCTTTAAAGATATGAGATAATGCTAGATCTATAGAGGCGTAGACATCAGTCGGCATATACTTTGATATATATCTTCTATAGTGGAGGAAGGACCAATAGAAGTAGATGGTGAAGACATGGAAGCAATGACTACTTCAGAGCTGGCCACCTGACAAGTGAAATCTCTACCATGGTCTCCTGAGAAGAAGGAGCTAGTAAGACTTCAGCTGTCTCCTTAGCTCGGAGATCAATGGGAGCCATGGTGGTAGTCTACAAGCCTCCTCAGCAAGATATAATGCTCTTCCTTCCTTCAGGGCAATCATGTCCTTATCATCAAATAAATCAGCTAGGATGTCATTTTTATTGCAAGAAGTCCCCTCATCCTTAGCCTTATTTCTCCTCCTTCATGATCAGATCATGGATATCAGTCATGCATAGATAGAACTCCTCAATCCCTTTTAGACCATTTGTTTTGAATATGTTCACAAAGAATCGGTAAATGTTTCTATTTACTCTCTCCACGTTGGCCTCTTTTTCAATAGTTTCTTTGGTGATTTGGTTTGCTAAATCATTCATAGTAGCCTATAGCTTCTCGTTTTCTGATTGGAGATCTAGAAACTTACAAGCCTTAGATTGTAGTTTGCCTATTTTAGTTTTAAGTTGGGCGATCTCCATGTTTGCGGTAACAAGATGAGCATTAATAATGGTGACACTAGCTTGTACTTGATCTTTGCTCTTTGCTAGGTTGCCATTCTGATTATGATCTTGCTTTAGTTGCTCATTCAGCATCTATACATTTGATTTAATCTCTTTTGGAAGATTTCTCTTTTTCATCAACCAGGGCCATTATTTTATCTTTTGGCTCTGTCTTGGCAATTCTCGCTTTGTTTTTAAGGCCTCGATGATATGCTTGCTATTAGCTTCATTGCATATGCTTTTAGCCAAGACAGGGCTATTTTTAGCATTTATATTGCAATGGTTCTTGGTTGGCCTCCTCTAAGAAAGATATCTTTTCACCAATGTATCGTATGTGGAGAAGACTTTTTGGATGTCTTCATTCGGGATATTAACTAAGTTATAGTTGAAGACAATCCCGGTAAGATCAGGACCCGGATACTTAAGCTGTAGAAGTGTTGGAGTGGGGGTGGAAGATAAAAGAGTAGCAGCAATGGAGATGATCTCCTTTCTTGGCCATTTATGTTGTTTAGAGGAAGAGGTAGCAAGGGGCAAGAGACATCATATGATCTAAAAGAATGGGCTCGAAGCTACAACATGATTTTGTTTGCCCTTTGAGGTAGGGACAAGTATAATGGAAGTGATAGGGGTAGAACTCATAGCTTGAGCATGAGTAAAAGGAACCTAGGGTGGATGACTTCACTTTATTAGAGGTTTGCTATTAAAAAATGGGAACCTTTAGAGTGATACGAGGAGGACATATGCTTGGATTGGTGTAAACGGGAATCTCTGGAAGAGTGTGGAAGCTCACTCTCTTTCCCCTCGTGATGAGAATCACCAGATGAGTTATGGAGCGTGTGTAATTTAGATATGGGCATATGTCAGGATGATTTTGATCAAGATCTTCAAAGTAGCTGTATTTTCCCATTTACCTGGAATGGAAAGGGAATAGGAATCATTACTGAATATTGGATAAACAAGGCATGTAAGGTACACGTGGAAGTGATCTTAAGTAGTGTAGGGCAGTGCAATCCTTTCCATCATGCGGACCATTGTCGGTTAGCAGGGATGGGGTAGTGGTTACGCCTCGAAAGGAGTGATAATGGCATCGTCCCATCCATTCAACATTACATTGACATTGGGATGGTCGAATTTAAGGTCTTGAAGGATAACGGGCCCAAGGTTAGATAGTGACCCGACGTCTTCTTCATTGACCGGGACAAGGGTTGATTCATCGGTCTAAATATGAGTTGGACCTAGGGTTGCTTTGAATATCCCCTTCTTAAGCGTTTGAGCCAGGAAGCATAAACGTAGATGTGCCTACCTTTTCAGCATTCTTCCCAGTTGATTCTGCACCAAATTCTTCCTCCTTCATACTCATCTTGACCCTCCTCCTTTTCTCCTTTTTCCTTATATCTACCTTCTTTGTCTTCTTCACTGGATTATATATTGGTGAATTCTCTTTCATTGTGATCATCGATAACTCCATAGAGGGCCAAAATTGGAGGTGGAACTTCGACATGTAGCGACTTATGGAGCGGCTGGTGTAGTAGGTTTGAAGTGAACAAAATGACCACTATAGAAAAGGTGCAAATTATCATGAGATGGGTGGTTTTACGCTTGTCTTCAGAAATGGCTTGGAGTTATGGGACCATTCACCTCAAACTGTCGTTATTGATTCTCAAAGGGATAATGGAAATAAAGGAGAAGAGGATTAGCAAGCTGGATGAAGTGAATCCAGATAAGGCAGTAATGGGAATAAAAGATGTAGGATCTACGTTTGGAGTGCCATTTTTGAGCGAAGCCAATGGGTAGCATATAAAGAAATATCCATCTTAAAGTGGTAGCGCTTTTTGTGGAGGTCAGTTACAACTTTGCAGTCTCTAAATGATTCAAGGAAAGTAGGAGAAAGATCTGTGGAGTAGCGCTTAAAGTTGTCAAGATATCTAATATCTGCAAAAGATGGCTCGCTACTTAGATGTTAGAAAAAAATCATATATAGACTTAGAGGAACTACAAAGGCATTGGGATGCAGTTTTGAAGGAGCAAATCTCTTTGACTGGGTAACATGTTGGATTAAAGGGTTAAAAGAAGGCATCGCTCCCGATAAGCACATGTAATGGTTACAAGTTGTGTAACTATCTAGAAGGCTATGAGTTCGCTTATGTGGAAATGAAAGCCTAACTTTAAAATCCCATGCCTAATGCGGATTCTTTGGAGTTCAGTAGTGGAATGGTGAAATGCAAGGGAATCCAGTGGATCGTCTAAGACCATGACCGCTTCCTAGATTAGCATCAAGAGGAATCTTGCTATGTGATTTCTCAATGATCATCAAAGGAGCGACATCGATTAGAGGCCAATAGGAATGGTGAGGTATGAAAGATTTGTAGGTCATTGGAGTGGAAGCTGACATCATGTTAGAAGCCGTCGCTGGTTGTAATAACTAGTAATTTTCGATAATTTAAAATAATAATATAAATTAGCTAATTTTGACCAAAGGGATAAATCATCATTTTTAAACTTTTGAATTGAAAATGAAACTGCTGTTATTACGACTGTCTTATTTTTCTAATGTGCGATGTATATTCATTTGTTTGAATCGGAGTCCAGATGTGAGAGATATCGTGATTTTCATGTTTCGAAAATTTGAGATTTTAAAATATGCTGACTCAGAAATTTTTGAATGGACATCCTAGATTACTTATTTATTCTTGGCTAGTTAGAGCCTGTTCAAAATTTTAGAACATTTTTCCAAAACGCACAATTTTTCTCTTCTTCTTTCTCACAAACTCCGGAAACCCTCTTTCAATAACATCAAATTCTACCCAAATCCTTTACTAAAATCAACAATTTAAATACCGGATCAAAGAGCGAGATGAGGCCTATTCTATAACATCAATTAGAGTCACAAATTCTCATATTTAGAGGCAAACCCAATTTCGAACTTTGAACAATTTGGAGGCTTTTGGATTATTGTAAGTGGTTTTTGCCCAATTTATAATATACTATCTTCGGTCTTGAATAGTTCTAAGTAATTATAGTTTAGGATTAGGGAATTTGGATTATGGATATAATTGCTAAAGATTAATAGAAATATAATCTAAAAATAAAAATGAATTTAGTTAAGAAATTAATATAAAAAGATAAATAAGTGATGTTTGGCCAACAATGTAAATTAGAGATGGTATATGATTTATATGAGACCAATAATCGTTGTAAATGCATGTATTATTATAAATTTGGAACATGGTTGATAACTTCATAGACAAGGGAATTTTTTTTCAAAAGTTTGGTGATTATATACTTATTTTGTATGTATATGTTGCAAAGAGGAATGTTGAAAAACAAGTTTTTGGAAATATATGTTGAATATGCTAGTATATGATTTTTGTTTGATGATAATAAACATATATATATATATATTCATTTAAATGTATTTGTTAATGTACTATTTTATTTTTCACATAATTAAACAAATATTTGCTGAATAAAATAGATAACATAGAATTTAAATTCAAACAGATATTTTATTCAAACAGATATTTATTACAATTTTGAATAGTAGAAATATGAGCTCTCACTATATATATACACAATTTCAATTACAATACAAATTCAATTACATTACAATTTTCAATTTACATTTGCACCTCACTACATATCACTCATTCACTCGTTTTTATCTTCAACTCTATTCCAGATTGAATCCAGCATCTAAGCAATCTGCAAAATAAACACTGACGTAGTAAAATTGAAAAAGAAATATTTTTGCAGTGTAAAATAAAATGATTTTTGAAAATATTATTTGCCTCGGTTATTTGGGTTGTTCGTCATCATTTATTTTGAATTCATCATACACGAACAGCTTGTGATATGCATAGTGTATCACAGTACATGCTACAAGGCCGTGCACACCAATGTACACTTGATAAAATTACAAGGACAGGTGAGCACAAGGTCAAACCCAATTAAAAGCCGGGTTAAACTCAAGTGCAATACAAATAAAGTCACGACACAAGCACAAGGTCAAACCCGAGCTATAAGTTGGATTCAACACAGGTGCAGCACAAAACATCACCAAATGGTCGAGTACAAGTTCAAACAGTAAATGCTTTGACCAGACTTATATATGAATGACCAAAACAACCAAGTGAAGACTCAAGTGAAACATTGCACAGTAACAAACCATAATTGCAAACTGTTTTTAAAAACAATAAGGCATGAAATACCTCCAAGCCTGCAAGCATTTCAAACTCAAAGCAACACTCAAGTAAACAAGAAGGTCGTAGGCACAAGAAAATGAATCAAGCAGATAAAATCCACCGGACTCACTACAACATGAGTCAAGTATACAAATGGAGATGCACAGTGCAGAATACATGAAAGTATTCATGTTCATATGTTACCAGAGTGCAATGCAGACAATGTCAACAAGTCCACATACAAGTCCAGAATCAAGATAACTGTGACACAGTGCAAAAGTGTTCAACAACACAATGGATCAGTTCAAAGTTCCAGTGAAGGCCGTAACATCAAATAACAAAGTTCAGTAGCATGGGACAAAGCCGCACTCAAACAAATGAAACTAGATATATACATATATGAATGTATACATATGAAAATGTACTATAGCTACAGACTTCATGTGCAAAGCTACAACCAGACCTGGCATGATTACTCAACTAAATTGTCGAGTGAAAGACTCAAATATCAGTGGACAGTGCAATGAAGACTACAAGACCAAGCAGTGCACATGTAAACAAAACCAAGTACAACTTCAAGTGAAACACAGAGATCAGACTCAACACCAAAAGTGCAACATGAACTGGTTCGAAGCAATTAACACAAAGCAAACGAGTCATAGAGTTTTCATGAAGCCGTGAATGAACATGGTAAATGCCGAAGTCAATTTTTCTCACAGTAGATAATATGAGGGACACAAATTAACAAATTCAATGTCAAGTTCAAATGCCAGAAACTCAAAGCCGTGATATTCACGAAATCAAAGAATGCGATGAACTAGTCAGAAAAATGAACGGAATCAAATCAGAAAACAAGCTGTGGTGACCAAGCAACCGGATCAAAGAAATATACGAATTGAACAAGTCAAGTTTAATCACCAACATTCAACTTAAATCGAACGGCCGAGCTCAAAAATATCAGACGAACTCAAACATTCAATTCGAACGAAATATAGGAATTAAAATCCTATATAAACCATTAACATCATCGGCCTCAAGATCATCGAGTTCAAGCAAGCTAACCAGTAAAGCAAAGTGAATAAATCACATACCACTTTAGTCGAACTCAATCAAAATTGGAGCAGCCGTGCGCAAAGTGAAGAGACCATTGATCGACAAAGCAAGGGACACTGAATCATCATTTGATCGAGCAATTGAAGTCGGCTTATTCAATTTATCAAAAGCCCTAATTTTCGAGCAAAGGAACAAAGGAACGAACGAGCGATTTTTCACAGAGAAGAATACAAGGTCGATAATATAGAAAGGGGAATTCACTTTTATTTTATTTTGGGCCGGCACTTTTTCTTGGGCTTTTAATTTTTAAAATTAGGGTTTATTTGTTTTGTTTTTTAAAGTGTTTTTAATTTTAAACATTGTAATTTCTAGTCGTGTGACTAGGGTACGAACTATGGTGGTGTAGTTCGAGAATTCGCAACTCAGTGGCTAAGTTGTGGCAGGGTTTTAAGCGTAGAGTTAGATTATTCTGTAGCGGGTGTCGCGAGTTTACATGTGTAAGCATCTAACTACTTAACTTCTAGTAGAAACCTTAGGGGCATCACTTAGGCAGGATTTTGTCGAAGCTGGGTAAATATGTGTGTTCTATTTTCTGCTTTTATTATTCTGCTATTATCTGTGCTGCTATTATTCTGGTATTATCAATGCTGTGATTATTTTATATACTTCCGCATTAAATTTTTATAATTGATAGTATCACCCTATTCATCCCCCCTCTAAGGTCAAATCTGATTTTTCAAAAACCAATTTTTGTTTTAAAAATCTGAATTTTTTAAAATGGCTTCTTTTAATAATGCTTTTGCTGAGGGTCAGTCCATAGTTAGTGTATTATTGCTAGTTATAATATTGGTGAAAAATTGATGTCAAAAACTGAAAAAAAAATCAAAAACAAAACAAAGATTACACAAGATGGAAGAGATAAAATAAGGATTAAGAAAGATTAGAGAATAGGAGAGATTGCATTACCTTTCAAAGATTAAATTAGTTTAATTATGAAGAGAAGGAGATGGATCTTCTAAAGGGAGGCCATTAATTATGTTTAGATCTAGGTTTAGGAATTTATGAAGAGGAGGGTTAGGGTTTATGAGAGGGGTTTGAGATATTATATAGGATTGGGTTGGTTAATGGGTCATGGTAAGAGGTTTTAAAACCAATTAGGACTTAGTTTATTTTCCTAAGGTTATCATGTGAACAAAATCCTAAGTGGCATCCTAATTTTAATCAAAACCATATAATTGTCTCATTAGCCAATTAAACCCATTATCACATTTAAAAATTCCCCTTTTAAATATTAAATTCCAAAAATATTAATTTCCCCATTTTAAACCCAAAATACTTTATTTTGCAAACCAATTGCAAATTTAAATTCCCAAATTTTTGTTTAGCTCCCTTTTCAACTTAAAATCATAATTTTAATTCATTATTCGGTAATTGCAATCTCAGGGTTGTTATAGTTAGACCACCAATATTCAATGGTGAATATGCTTATTGGAAAAATAGAATGAAAATCTTTCTGAAAACCATTGATGCTTGGAATATTGTTGAGACAGGTTATAGGACCCCAACTATAATGGTAGATAATCAGGAAATAGATAAACCGATGGATCAATGGACAGATCTTGAAAATAGACTACAAAATGCTAATGCTAAAGCTATAAATTCTATTATTTGTTCATTGGATCAAATCGAATTTAATCGTGTCTCACATTGTCTAACTGCATAGGAAATCTGGCACACACTAGAAGTGACTCAGGAAGGAACATCTCGAGTCAAGGAATATCGCCTTGCCATGCTGAGTAGCGAATACGAGAATTTTACAATAGCCAAGGAAGAAAATGTCAAAGATATGTACGGATGACTTTCCAATATCATATACAAATCAAAAGCTCTCGAAAAATCATACACAGAGTTGGAAATAGTTTGAATAATCCTCAGAGTCGTTCCACAGAATTTTGAAGCGAAAGTTATAGCCATTCAAGAATCAAAAGATTTGAAACAAATCAAAGTTGAAGAACTCATCGGAAATCTCTCCACTTATGAGCTAGAAATGAAATTCAAGGAAGAGCGTGAAGGAGGTGATACTCGAAAGAAATCAATAGCTCTTAAAGGAACAACCGAAAGTGAAGATGACGACGACGACGATGGTGCAGCAGAACTGGCGCTGTTAATGAAGAAATTCAAAAGTGGAATCACAGATATGGAAATCCAGCTCTAAATCAATAATTGAAAAGCAGAATAGCCAAAGCACTAGACAACTCAGACGAGCAAGAGATCATTTTCCATAAGTGCAATAAACCTAGCCACATCAAGCCCAATTGTCCTCAGAATCAACACGGCCAAGAAAAGAAATCAAAAAGGAGAAGTTTTGCAGCCACGTGGAATAAAATTGATGATGATTATAAAAGCACTAGCAGTGAGAGTGGAAAAGCAGATCTGTGCCTTCGAGGTGATATAACTGATAGCGATGATGATGAGCCAAGCGAGGTATCAAAACTCACTCACTCAGAATTACTTATATACTTCCACGAAGTAAATGGCTATTTTGAAAGACTTGGGGAGAAATACGCTAAAATTGAATCACAAAGAGATACTTTGACAGATTTAAATAAACAACTTGATCAATTGGTTAAAAACTATCAAAGCAAGAGCCCTAAGTGTGATAAGTGTCCATCATTTGAATAAGAGATTAAAAAATCAGAAATTAAAATTAAATCGCTTGAAAATGAAATTTTGATTTTGAAAGAAGGTGAAAATACAAGGAGAGAAAATTCTATTAAAAAGTACACACAATTATTAAATGAAAATGAATCTCTCAAAACACAAGTCCAACAACTTTCTATGACTTTAGGATAATTTTCAAAAAGTGAAAGATCGTTAAATATGCTATTAGAAAAACAAATTGTTAATACAGTTAGACAAGGACTTGGGTATAATCAATCGAAACATGATAGAAATGAAATTAATCAAGACAATTCAAAGATATGTGGAAAAACTGGACACAATCAGAATATTTGTTGGTATAGACCCAAACACGTGAAAACCGTTCAATTTTGGGTTCCAAAAGGCACAAATATAAAATCCCTTAAAGTCAAACAAATCTGGGTGCCGAAAGGAACATATATAAATAGTTTTGGGTCTCCACAAACATATTTTTCAAAATATTTTGCCACTAACAACCATGGACCTATAAAAAGAAATAGGTCACAAAAATCTTTTCTCGTGTAGGTGTAGTGGCAAGCTAAGGAACAACAACAGTGTTATCTGGATTCTGGCTGTTCCAGACACACAACGGGCGACAAATCAAAGTTCCTTAGCCTAGTATAAAGGTGGCAAAATCACAATGGGTAACAACGAAAAATTATTGACAAGAGTAAAGTAGGTAACGGTACATTTATCTTAAACGATTTATTAAATGTGATAATCTGCACCATAATTTAATTAATTCAGCCAGTTATTGATAAAGAAATAATGCTGATTTTGATTCTGACTTATTCAAAATTGTTGGCCAATTATATTCTTATGCCAAGAACATTTTAAAAATCTCTAGAGTCTTTGAACTATTTTATATAGATTAGTTTGGATTAACGATGGTGTTTTATTGATATTACATTTGGTTATTTTACGGCTGACTCTATATTCACGGTTTTTGTTTATTGGCACGGCTTCAATTCAATTTCATTTAAAAACTGTTAAAAATGGTTACACACTTCATGGTCTGGTCTATAACATCCAATTAATGATAAACTTTGAGTCAAAGGGAAATTCGGATGCAGAATACACTGGTAATCTAGTTGATAGAAAAATTACTAGTGGAAAGAGTTGTATGCTGAGACATTCATTAGATGCATCGCATTTTCAGAAAATATCCGCATATTTTTCATTTCAAATATTTTCAAATAGCAGACATTTTTTCTTTTATAAAACCCCTTCTAGAAAATCGTTTTGTTGACCTTGTTTCAAATTAGTCATTTTTGAAAATTTGATTTTATAATTATTTTTGAATTTGATTTTAAATGATTACATTAACTAATCTGACTCCCTACTAATTATCGAAAAGATAAATAGTGATTGAAAAAGAGATGTGTTTTGATATTAATCATATATTTTAACTTGAGACGGTATAATTAGTAAATTTCTTTAGAAATTTAAACAAGAGTTATAAAAAAAATTGTTGGTAAAAATTCCATGACCATCTCTAATTCTATCATATTTCTATCGACCATCACTCATCAAAATCCAATATAGGATGTCAATGTGTGGTATTTTAAACGAGAAATTATTCTTTTTTCATTTCATTATATTTTTAACAAATAAAAACATCCAAAGTATTCATTCTCATTTAAAAGTCCTCACGGTTATGCATGGATGAATTACTTGGAAATTTTGATTATATGCTTCCATGCTCATTTAAAAGTCCTCACAGTTATGCATGTATGGAACGCATATCAAAATTGATTGATTAAATAGACAAGTTGATTTTAATCCCATTTAAAAGTCCTCAGGTTATGCGTGGTTAGAAGATGCTTGAATTCATTTTTTTTAAATTTGGAATACTACTAATCTCATTTAAAAGTCCTAACGGTTATGCATGGTTAGTAGATATTCAAATTCCTTATATAAATATACCACAAATAGACACAACTATATGGTTTTATATAATGACATCATCCATATCTTTCTAAAATGGAATATGCGTCAAATAGAGTATTTATGATTTTTGTTTGATTTTTTATTGAAATTTAATATTTATACTTGATTGGGTATTAATATTGTATTAATGTCTATCACTTTATCTTTATTTTTCTAACACCATTACTCTTTTGCTGATAACAAAAGGGGGAGAGAAAAGTTAAGATTTTGGAAAATAAAGGTCAAATATTTTATTTTGTATTTTCTATTTGCATCTAGTTACATTCGCATATTTTTATTTATTTTCATGCATATATGAAGGGGGAGCTTTGTGTAGAGAGGAAGCATTCAAATAGGGCGAGCAAATTGAATAATCAAATACATTTAATAAATTCAAAATCTTTAATATATGTCTATTATCATCAAAAATGGAAGATTGTTGAATATGCTAGTATATGATTTTTGTTTGATGATAATAAACATATATATATTCATTTAAATGTATTTGTTAATGTACTATTTTATTTTTCACATAATTAAAAAAATATTTGCTGAATAAAATAGATAACACAGAATTTAAATTCAAACAGATATTTTATTCAAACAGATATTTATTACAATTTTGAATAGTAGAAATTTGAGCTCTCACTATATATATACACAATTTCAATTACAATACGAATTCAATTACATTACAATTTTCAATTTACATTTGCACCTCACTACATATCACTCATTCACTCGTATTTATCTTCAACTCTATTCTAGATTGAATCCAGCATCTGAGCATCTGCAAAATAAACACTAACGCAGTAAAATTGAAAAAGAAATATTTTGCAGTGTAAAATAAAATTATTTTTGGAAATATTATTTGCCTCAATTATTTGGGTTGTTCGTCATCATTTATTTTGAATTCATCCTACACAAACAGCTTGTGACATGCATAGTGTATCATTATACATGCCACAAGGCCGTGCACACCAATGTACACTTGATAAAATTACAGGGACATGTGAGCACAAGGTCAAACCCAATTAAAAGTCGGGTTCAAATTAAGTGCAATACAAATAAATTCACGACACGAGCACAAGGTCAAACCCGAGCTATAAGCTGGATTCAACATAGGTGCAGTGCAAAACATCACCAAATGGTCGAGTACAAGTTCAAACGGTAAATGCTTCGACTAGACTTATATATGAATGACCAGAACAACCAGGTGAAGACTCAAGTGAAACATTGCACAGTAACAAACCATAATTTCAAACTGTTTTTAAAAACAATAAGGCATGAAATAAATCCAAGCCTGCAAGCATTTCAAACTCGAAGCAACACTCAAGTAAACAAGAAGGCCGCAGGCATAAGAAAATGAATCAAGCAGTTTAATTCCACCAGACTCACTGCAACATGAGTCAAGTATACAAATGGAGATGCACAGTGCAGAATACATGAAAGTATTCATGTTCATATGCAACCAGAGTGCAATGTAGACAATGTTAACAAGACCACATACAAGTCCAGAATCAAGATAGCAGTGACATAGTGCAAAAGTGTTCAACAACACAATGGATTAGTTCAAAGTTCAAGTGAAGGCCGTAACATCAAATAACAAAGTTCAGTAGCATGGGACAAAGCCGCACTCAAACAAATGAAACTAGATATATACATATATAAATGTATACATATGAAAATGTACTATAGCTACAGACTTCATGTGCAAAGCTACAACCAGACCTGGCATGATAACTCAACTAAATTGTCGAGTGAAAGACTCAAATATCAGTGGACAGTGCAATGAAGACTACAAGACCAAGCAGTGCACATGTAAACAAAACCAAGTACAACTTCAAGTGAAACACAGAGATCAGACTCAACACCAAAAGTACAACATGAACTGGTTCGAAGCAATTAACATAAAGCAAATCAGTCATAGAGTTTCCATGAAGCCGTGAATGAACATGTCAAATGCCGAAGTCAATTTTTCTCATAGTAGATAATATGAGGGACACAAATTAACAAAGTCAATGTCAAGTTCAAATGCTAGAAACTCAAAGCCGTGATATTCACGAAATCAAAGAATGTGATGAACAAGTCAGAAAAATGAATGGAATCAAATCAGAAAACAAGTCGTGGTGACCAAGCAATCAGATCAAAGAAATATACGAATTGAACAAGTCAAGTTTAATCACCAACATTCAACTTAAATCGAACGGCCGAGCTCAAAAATATCAGAAGAACTCAAACATTCAATTCGAACAAAATTATAGGAATTAAAATCCTATATAAACCATTAACATCATCGGCCTCAAGATCATCGAGTTCAAGCAAGCTAACCAGTAAAGCAAAGAGAATAAATTACATACGACTTTAGTCGAACTCGATCAAAATTGGAGCAGACGTGCGCAAAGAAAAGAGACCATTGATCGACAAAGCAAGGGACGCTGAATCATCATTCGATCGAGCAATTGAAGTCAGCTTCTTCAATTTATCAAAATCCCTAATTTTCGAGCAAAGGTACAGAGGAACGAACGAGCGATTTTTCACAGAGAAGAATACAAGGCCGATAATATAGAAAGGGGAATTCACTTTTATTTTATTTTGGGCCGGCACTTTTCTTTGGGCTTTTAATTTTTTAATTTAAGGTTTATTTGTTTTGTTGTTTTAAAGTGTTTTTAATTTTAAACATTGTAATTTCTAGTCGTGTGACTAGGGTACGTACTACGGTGGTGTAGTTTGAGAATTCGCAACTCAGTGGCTGAGTTGTGGCAGAGTTTTGAGCGTAGAGTTAGGTTAGTCGGTAGCGGGTGTCGTGAGTTTACGTGTGTAAGCATCTGACTACTTAATTTCTGGTAGAAATCTTGGGGGCAGCACGTAGGCAGGCTTTTGCCGAAGCTGGGTAAATTTGTGTGTTCTATTTTCTGCTTTTATTATTCTGCTATTATCTGTGCTGCTATTATTCTGGTATTATCAGTGCTATGATTATTTTATATACTTCCGTATTAAATTTTTATAATTGATAGTATCACCCTATTCACCCCCCCTCTAGGGTGAAATCGATCCTACAATATACATGTATATATTATACTCAAATGCTTATTTAAATTATATAAAGGCTTTATAAAATGGTTTTAGAAAGATGTTCTTATGTTTGAAAAAATATATAAAATATAAAATGTAGTTGTAATATTTAATGATATATGGAAGAAATTGCTTTTTGCACTAGAAATGGAATATATTGAAATATATGTGATATATATATAATAAATTTTTTGACGAAGTGCCAAATGTTATTTCAAGTGATAATATGATTTTTAATATGAATTTACTTTGATTTTAAAGTATATTCTATTATATAAATACAATAAAGTATATTTATAAATCTTGAACTGGTTTCGTATTCACTCGCTTTTGAAGTGATTTCTGAAATAATTTCAACTTAAATTTCTAATGAATTTTGAAGTAAATGGATAATGGAGACTTTAATTTAATTTTAGAAGAAAAATGTTTAGAAAACAAGTGAAAAATGAAGAAGATACGATCAAAAGAAAATCCGGATATATATATATTTATATACACATGTGTATATATATAGCTTTCAAGATATTGTTAGGATTTTCTGATTTTCATGTACACCGGTCCACTAGTGTAAAGAAAAACCGCACAATAAACCTAGGTTGTTAAGTCCAATTTTAAGAAATATATTAAATTATATAGATTCCGGGAAGGGGGTTTCCTTGAGGTTTTGGACATCGATTAGTAATGTTTTGAAGTGACTTTTTGACCTTATTTAATTGGAATGTTTTAGATGTATATATGGATGAATGAGTGTGTGTGTGTGTATATATGTGATGTGTATGTGTGTATATAAATGAATATATACGTATGAATAGTCGAATGTTGTTGATGTTTTCATTTGACTATTGATTCTGAGATCTCTATTAGTTATCATTGTAACATGATCGCTCGGTATGTATAGAAAATCTAAGGTGCGTGTTGTTTTATGAAAATGGGTTTGTAAGCCATATACGAAACTACATCCATTTGATGATTCAACCATGTTTTAATGCAATATGGTAGGCTTGGCATTGAGTATGGGTTAGACCATACCATCCACCATTGTAATGTACTGGATTTGAGTATGGGTTAGACCATACCATCTTCCATTCTATATGTATATATATATATATTGGATTGAGATCTTGTTTCATGAAGTTAGCCATGTATCATTGTATTGTTTGACTAACTTGCTCTATGTAGGTAAAACATGATTAAGGTATGATTGGTTCCCATAATTATCTTGGTATTATGTAGGAATGTCTAGAGTATGTTGTAGAGTAGACAAACATCATGCACCAAACTGTAGTCTGACCCTCTCCTTATGTTTTTCCCTTTTATTTCATCATTAGATTGATGGAAACTAGAGTGTTGTACCAAGTGACGCTGGTGGTGCAGATGACAAAGGGATTACTATTGTATATAGATCTGTATATAAATAATCACCTGACATTGATATTGTGTGTATCATACTTGGAATAGATTTGGTTGTATATAACTATGTATATACATTAAATATGTTGCTATGAATTAAAGTGATATTTAATTTAATATATTATATGTTGTTTCGTTCTGTTGTGAGTTCAGAAATAAATATATAGTCCTTATTATCTTGTGTTGTCTCTTGTTATCTTAACCTACGACACGTCGTCTTTAGTTTTTAGGGTTTACACACCATGAGTTGTGTTAAATCAAAATGCTGAAAGTGGTAGGTTGTTACTTTTGGTATCAGAGCAAAACTTCCCCTAAACTAAGTATTAGGAATTTATTCAGAGAGCATATATTTATTTTTCCTATTATATTTATATATAGGTGAGTTAAGCACATGTGTACACACCATTTACTATTCTAGTTTTATTCACCATTTATTTCGGGAATTGCTAGTGAATCCCAATTTCCTTTATAGATAGTCAAATATGAATAATTCAACTAGAACAGAGCTAGTACTAGCACCATGGCCGATGCCAATTACATCCTTGGGTTAAACATCCCTATATGGTTCCATAGGTACCTGGTAGTTGGTCAAAATTCTGTCGAAAATCCTCCTGTTCCTAATGGTACAACCACTCCAGAGGTAGTTCCTATCCAACCAGCACCAACAATAGATTTTCGAAGCTATATAGGGATTGTTTGAGTTTGGGCGGAAAACATCATGTGGGTACCAAGCCTTATTCGGTGACCAAGGCATGGTTAAGTTCTTATGAAAAGATTCTTAGTTTATTAGATCTAAGTGACATCACTAGGAGCCAGTTGGTTGCATTGCATCTTTAGGGAGAAGCTACAAATCGTTGGGAAGCAATCACTTCATAAGTGGGTAAGGATACAATAACTTGGGTATATTTTAAGCGAAGGTTTGAGGTCAATTCTCCTTTGGAGCGGTGAAAGGATTACTACTGGAAATGTTTATTCCTCTGAAGTAGGGAGATTCTACTATGAATGAGTATGTTAGTCAGTTTAATGAGTTGGAAAGGTTTGGATTCGAGTTTATCAACAATCAAGAAAAGAAGGTGTTGAAATTCGCTAAAGGTCTAAATTCTCCACTGAAAGGACTAACATTGAACCAAATATCTTTTGGGTCGACATTTGAAGGACTGGTTGAAGTGACACTGTTGAACTCGATTGATTGGAAGTTAGCCGTGTTGTTAAGGAGGAAGAAGCAAGGCAACTAAAATCAAAATAAGCACAAAGGTGGACCCCAAGGTGGGCACGGGAAGAAATAGACTATCGTATGTAGGAGGTGCCACAGGAAGGGTCATAATGTGAAGTACTGCGAGACAGATATCTCAAAGATAAAGTGTTATGGTTGTTAATAGTTTGACATTTCAGAAATAACTACGTAGCTCAGCATAAGAAGGAAAGATAGATATTGAAGGCGTATGCGCTAGAAGTAGTTCTAACTACTAGTATTGTGCCATCTATTGATGAGAAGGGGAAGCAGATCATTACAGAAGGTATGTTATCTCTATTTGGATTTCATATCAAAACTCTTCTTGATACTGGTGCATTGCATTCATTCTTTAGTCATGCATTAGTGGATAAGAAAAGCCTTAGACCCCGAGTTATCTTTGATTATATATTGGTGTCGAATCCCATCGAAGGACCAACCTGTCCATCTTTAGTTTTTCAAAACCTTAAGTTGGTCATACATGGTCTGGTGTTTCCTTGTAATGCATATGTACTTAACTTATCCAGGTATGAATTGATTTTGGGATTGAACTTAATGTCATGTTGTGGGGTGATTTTGGATTGTGATAAAAGGGCAGTACGACCGAGTAATGGTAGATCGAAGGAACTTATTGTATGTTGTAGGAATGATGATTCCACGATGACTGGTTACCTATGTTCTATTAGTAAAGCACATGACGATCTATCTTCGATCCCCATAGTGTAAAAGTTTCTAGATGTCTTCATAGTTCTGATCTTCCATCTCGAAGAGAGATCGAGTTTAGAATTGATCCTGTTAAAGACGCTAGGCACGTAGCGTTGCCATTAAGCATATGGCCCCAAAATAAAGGTGAGAATTGGATAAACGGGTCTCTGAGTTATTGAAGAAAGAATTTATAAGAAGAATTATTTCATAGTGGGGAGTGCCATTCGTCTGTGCCACTAAACCAAACGGTTCCCTCGGGATTTTCATCAATCATAGAGAGTTGAACAAGCTAATAAGAAATAACCGATATCCCCTGCCTCGCATCGACGACATCTTTGATTAGTTGGTTAGGGCTAAAGTTTTATCTCAGCTTGATTTGGCGAACGTATTCCATCAGCTAAGAGTAGCGGAATTCTGAAGACTACATTTAGAATTGGTGATGGATTGTTTGAATGGGTAGTCATGTCGTTCGATCTTACTAATGCTTTGGCTTATTTTATGAACTTGGCGAGTAAAGTTTTTTAGGAGCAATTGAACACATTTGTTGTGGTGTTTGTGGATGATATTTTTGTATTCTCCAAAAGTGAAGAATAATATAGACATTATTTGAGGGAAGTGTTAGAAGTTTTGAGTTAGAATCAGTTAAAGGCAAAATTCTCAAAGTGTCATTTTTGGAAGAAGGAAGTCAAATTCCTTAGGCATATTGTATCTGGAGAAGGATTGGCCGTAGATCCAGGGAAAATGGAAGCAAAGAAGAGTTCGAAGACTCTGAAAACCGCTTTTAAGGTTCGTAGCTTCTAAGGATTGGCCGATTTCTACAAGAAGTTATCAAGGATTTTGCAAAGATCTCAGTACCACTAACTAATCTTACTAAGAAGAATCTGGTGCTTGCCAAGAACCCAGATTGTAAGATGGCAATTGTTAGGTTGAGGGAGTTGTTGATGAGCGCACCTGTCGTACTCCTCCCTTATGATACCAAACCGTTTACCTTCTACACCCTTGCTCGCGAAACCAGTCTTGATGCAAGAAGGAAATATTATAGCATATACTAGTCGACAACTAAAGGTTCATGAGAAGAATTACCCGTGCACGACCTTGAGTTAGCTGCCATCATGTTTACGTTGAAATGCAAGAGCATTATTTATTAGGAGAGAGATTCGAACTATTTATGGATCACGAATCTCGTGAATATCTATTTGCACAGAAGGATTTCGAATTTGAGGCAACAATAATGGATGGAGTTTCTTTCATCAGATATTGGGACTTCATATACTCCAGGAAAGGGGAACGTGGTTGTGGATGCATTGGGTAGGAAGCATGTCATGATGAATTGTTTGCTATTAGAGTGGAAAAGTTTAGAGTTTGTTTCTGATTTTGATTTCTGACCCTCATTTGAATATACACCAGGTTTATTGGCCGCAATGGAAGTTAGACCCACATTGATGAATATAATTTTTGAGTCAAAGATAAGATGCATCGTTGGCTGAAATTTTAGAGAAATTAGCACGGGGTGAATGATCGAGTCACTTAGATCGTTACTATAAAGATTAGAAAGGATACCTTAGGCATGATGGAAGGTTATTTTCACCTCAGGTTAAAGAGTTGATAGGAGAAGTCTTGAGAGAGCGTCACTATTTTAGGATGATCATTCATTCGGGTGGAGACAAAATGTATCAGGATACAAAGAGGACTTTCTATTGACCAAGAATGAACAAACATGTAGCAAACTTTATGGCTATGTGTTTGACATGCCAAAGGGTAAAAGTGAACAAAAGAAGCCAAGTGAGCCATTACTTCCATTAGATATTCCGTGATGGAAGTGGGAGAATATATCTATAGACTTTATTGACGGGCTACCTCAAAGTAGGAGAGGTAATGAAAGTATTAGGGTAGTTATGGATTGATTGACCAAGAGTGCACACTTCATCTCAGTGAAGAGCACAAGGATAGCGATGTCATTGGAAATGTTGTATATAAAGGAGATCGTCTGACTACATGGAGTTCCATTAGTACAGTAAGTGATTGGGATCCGCTTTTTACAATTGAGTTCTGGAGAAGTCTACAGTGAGCTTTAGGAGTGGAACTTAACTTGAGTACAACATATCACCCTCGGACGGATGGACATATGGAAAGAGTGAATAACTCCTAAAGGATCTACTCAGGGCTTGTATACTTAACTTTGGAGAAACTTGGGAAGACCATCTACCATTCGTTGAATTTGAGTAAATAATAATTACCAAGCTAGCATTAGAATGGCACCTATGAAGCATTGTACGGAAGGCTGTGGAAATCGCCTCGTTTTGGTGGGAGTCGATGGATAAGATTATTCTTGGACCATAAATGATAAAGGATACTTCTGAAAGGGTGGGTCTGATAAGTAAGTGAATGAAGGTGCACAGGATTATCAATAGATATATACCGATAGGAGGAGGACCTAATTGGAGTATGCGGTTTAGCGATTTGGTATTTGTAAAAGTTTCACTTTAAAGAGAGCAATGAGATTCAGAAGTTCAAGAAAATTCGCATCAAGAGTTGTTAGACCTTTCCCAATATTGGAGCATATTGGAAGTCTACCTCAGAGAAGATGGTAGGAGTCCATAATGCGTTCATGTATCACATTTTCAAACATATGTTCATGATTCAGCCACTGTTTTCGAGCCTAGTCAGTTGGAGGATGTAGAGTTGGAACCTAAGCCAAGTTCATCCTGTGGTCCAACTCGTATTGTAATGCACAGAGTGAAACGGATTAGAAACAAGGTGGTGAAGTTGGCGAGAGTACAGTAGGCGAACAACCCAACTGTAACATCCCACCTCTATACCCATACTATGCAAGAGTATTACAGAGTTATACTCAGATAATAGAATGAGGGTATATGGGGTACACAAATGGATATTCCCTTAGACTAACACTAGTACATATTAAAACACCAAATATATAACTCACCTATATATGCACGGTATCGGTACAAAGCAATAGACAAGTGTGTCTCCAAGATAAAACAATACATAAAATGAACAATAGAGAACACAAAGTTAGTCGCAGCGATAACATATAATATATAACATAATGGTCTGTATAAATAAAAAATATCTCAAATGATGTATGTCTCTCTATACTATAATAAACTAACAATATGCAACTCAATATCATATATATATATATATATGTATGTATGTATACGATAACTCAATGTTATACAAGTATCCGATAACGATCCTATAGTAGTGACCTCTAAGCCCAATAAAATAAAAGTTGGTCATGTCATCCTTGTACCTAAAATGTCTCGAACTAACCCGTGTATTATAATAACACACGGGTAAGACTATGTCTAATCAAGTAACATAAATAAGGTGATACAATATGAACAAGGAAGAATAATATGATATCACTACTAAAGATACCAGAAACGTCAAATGACATGTCAAGGAATAAATATAAATATAGAATAATCTTCAAGGCATTACATTACCTAAATATCTCAAATCCATATATAATAATCAGATCTGATATCAAAAGATGTCAACACCCATTTAGAAACACATCAAATCAAAAATCACGTAATCAACACATATGGGTGAATTATTCATATCTAGAAACCGTCATTTAAATCTCGCAAGCACCAATAAGTGAGATATCACTAAGCATATTGGGCTGGCACGAAGAAATTCCCAAATATCACTCAATCTCACATTATAAAATACCATCATCAAATCACTAAAATCAATAAGATGGATATGAGCCAGCTCATAACAATGTCAGAATATAATCAATAATAAGTAGGTTGTCTACCAAAGAAGGATACTGGGTTGACCATACTTTGGACATAGTCTCAGGTATAATCTCATCTCATATATATAGCCACACACACACACACAACATTATCTACCACACATGAACCAAAACCAGAAAGGAGACTGATGACCATATGCCCGCTCCAGGAACCTAAGGTCTACTATGCCATATGCTATGTAGCCGAATCTGTTCCTACAACGTTGGTTCATGCAAACCAAAACCAGATGGGAGACTGATGGCTGTATGCCTGCTCCAGGAACCCAGGGTCTACTATACTGTATGCTATGTAGCCAGATCTATTCCTTAGCTTTACTTACCACGACGGACATCGTGACAAATATCCACCAATGGCTCGTCAATACGCAGCCTCAGTCATAGCCATGCTTTGCCCCTATAGGTAACAGACTATTAGCTAAGCGACACAAGGGTCTGTAGGGCACCTATCATGTGGGTCACCTAGCCAAAACCTTATGATGCGCATCGAATATAAAATACAACAACGGTGTAGAAGATCTAGGGCGCGACCCCACGATCAGACCGCCAGGGTGGATTCTAGCCAATCTGGTTTACTCTCGAACTTTAAAGGGAGCTAGACAAAGGTAGATGGATACATAAAATATATACAATGGTTGACAAACGGCTCTAATTATACTTAATGCAATGAGTATCACATGCAACAAACCCCATATCGTGTCATCCACAAGTGAAATAATAACTGAGTAAATAACACAAGGGCATCCCATACCACTAAAACACCCCTAATTTTGATTAACATTATTTAGGAGATTAAAAATTAAATAGAATAATGCGATGTGTGGGGATAAAGGGAATGAGATTTGATAATTAAATTAGGTCGTGCCTTAAGTAATTGATTAGATTTTATGGTTTTAAACATAAGAATAAGAAAGAATTAATGAGAAGGGCAGAATGGGAATTATCCTTCATTTATTCTCTAAAACCCTCCTTCCTCTCATTCATATGGGTCAGGGTAGGAGCTGTGTTAATGAAAAGAGGTAAAGTGATTGCCTACACTTCTAGATAACTTAGACCACATGAAGTTAGACTTCTAACTCATGATTTAGAGTTGGCAGTGGTGATCTTTCCTTTGAAAGTGTGAAGACGCTATTTGTTAGGAGAAAGATTCAAGTTATTTATGGATCATAAGTCCTTGAAGTATTTATTCTCTCAAAAGGAGTCGAATATGAAACAACAGAGATGGATAGAGTTTTTAGCAGCTTTGATTTTGGTATAGAGTATACGCTAAGGAAAGGAAATAAAGTGGCAGATGCACTTAGCAGAAAACATCATAATGTGGTGTTAGCTATGCTAGCAGAATGGAAAGACTTGGAGGCATTGACTAGTTGTGGTGTATGGTTAAGGTCAACGGCTAATTCTAGTTAGAATACCGTGATATTGTCATGTTTGGAAGTTCGACCAGTAACGATCGAAAGAATTACTTCTAAGCAAAAAGATGATCCATTTTTAGCTGAACAGATTAAAAAACTTGAAAAGGGAACTCTGATTGATGATTTAAAGGGTTTTAATCTTAACCATAATGGATGGTTGAGGAACAAAGTATGGTTGTGTGTTCCAGATTTTTGCGACCCGAGGAAGGAAGTTCTTAGGGAGTATCGTTAATAAAGGTCCATGATTCTAGTGCATAGGGCTTTATCATTAGTGAGACTAGAAGGATTTATAGGCACAAAAGGGAACTCGTAACTCTATATGCTCACAATATTGCTTAAGTTGTTTTCCCTTAACCCTATTTTGGGATTCTCCTAACTGTATCTAGAGATTATTATTGATTGATCCTACCTGTATTTAAGGAACCGTATTTGGAAATTTGTGTTCCTCCTAACGGTACTTGGAGATTTTGGAATATCTGGTTAATTTGTGGCCCGAGTCAGCCCGATAAGTTATTTGTTAACCTGCAAAATCATTAGGTTCATATTGATCCCATGAAAACTATGATTCAAGACAGATAGTCCATTTGAGTTGAGACAAATAGTCTACTTTTGGAAGGGTAAACCCTAGGTGTGCATAGACCTAGAAGGACAGACTAGTTAGACTTACCCATGTTGCATACATGCATATGATCATGTTACGATTATCCTAATCATTGCGGTTGTAGGTGCATGATTTCTGATTGACATATTTTGATAAGATACTTGTGAGGGGAAAACCCATTCTACTCAGGACGTGGTCTCGCTAAACACCTATTTTGGTTCGAGATGATATATTATTATTCACACCAGACTTTTTGTCTGATCTGAAGTTTTTTACTTTCTCTCTAAACTCTCGGGTACTCATTTGAGTAGGTCAATAGTGGGGATTTCAAGTTAAACGAATAAGCTTTCAGAGACTTGCAAAAGGCAAGCTAAGATATTATTTGGAGCTTTTATTTTCCGTCGTGTTGTTGCTTATTTGAACGGATGTAATGGCAGAAGTTATAACTTTCAAGTATTAGACTCTGATCAACCAAGGGGCATATCCATATGTCGCTCTTGGAATATTTTTTAATTATTATATTTTCTCCGAATTGTGGAAACGAATTGGATTATGTAATGAATGTGAAATTTTATTTCTTAAATGTAATGTTAAATTTTATTTAATAAATTAAGTTTTGGAAGAAAAAATATTCATATTCATGTGCCTCTAATGTTATTAATACAACTATCACGATCACATTTTGTCATTGGAAATTAATACTATGGATGACCGTAGCATCCGTAGCGCTTAGTTTCAGGCCTCAAAACGGATGATGTTACAATTTGGTATCAGAGCATGGGTTTATGTAAATTTAAAAGATTAAAAGTTTTTGAAAACATAATCCCAATAAATCAAAGAATAAGATTGGGGTATAGGATAATGCTATAGTAACATACTTGTATTTGTTATATATATATAAGTATGTAGTCTCCCCTCTTTCTTAGACCGTTCTTATGTATCTTATTAAGGCTTGTATGCAAATTACGAGACATCAAGGTTTTATAGCAGAAAACGGAAGAGTGGATCTAGGTGGAGGAAGCACTACAACTAATGGAAATGTTCGGCCCAATGCTAGAAGGAATTCGGGTCAACAAGCAAGTGCTAAACCAAATGCAAAGGCTAACATGAGTGTGGGAACCCCACCAATAGATATAGGGACTATGTATCAGTTCTTCATAAATATGATGCAAGCTGGAGTTGCAGCTGGATTAGTATGAGGAAATGCTGGAAATGCGGGAGATGCTAATCCCGAGGTACCTGCTCGCAACAATTATGTTGTGTTAAGCCGTGATTACAACCGCATTGGAGGAAAGCCTTTTATTGGAACAAAAGATGCTATTGAAGTTGAGAATTTGGTATATCACCATGAGAGGATCTTTGCTGATTTAGGCTTAAATGATGTGCAGAAGAGGAGGTTAGCATCTAGACAATTGCAAGAAGCTGCTTTGTACTGGTGGAACGGTGTGACTATAGGAGTACCAGAGAGGAATTTCACTTAGGATGACCTCAGGAGATCGTTTAAGGAAAGATTTTTGTTTGAGATAGCCAAGTCAACTTTGCTCAGGAAGTTTACTAAATTGGAGCAGGGAGAGATATCTTTACTGGAATATGCAACTAAGTTTGATGAGCTGTCCAGATACAAATATGCTACCATTGATACTGTGATTAAGAGGAATGAGAAGTCCATTCGTGTATTAAAGCTAGAGATTGCCAGGGAAGCTATGCTGCATCTCAGAGACCCAAGTGATATGGTGGTGGAGATGGCATTAAGGAATGAAGAAATAATTCTATATTTGGAAAGAACAAACCTATGGAGACTTATGTATTCAAGGCAAGAAAAGGAAGTTCTTTCAAAAGAAGAGAGCTTGGAAGAGCGGAGCTGCCAAGAATGGGAAGCTAATGTTGTTTGCTTTAAGTGTGACAAGAAAGGACACTAAGTTCATTAGTGTCGAACCGGTAAGGGAAAGAAGTTTGTGGAAAAGAAAAGTGTGAAGTGTTTTAACTGCGACTGAATAGGGCATTGCAAGAATTAGTGTCCAGAACCAGCCAAGGCTGATAAAGGGAAATTTTTTGCTCTAGAACCATCTGCATCTAGGCCAACTACAGAGGAGAAAGGAAACTCTATGATGGGAGATAGACTTTTGATTCATGACATATCTATTAAATTAATTTTTGATATTGGCGCATCACGTTCTTTTATCTTACACTATTTGGTAGATAAGTTAAGTCTAGAACCATCCTGTGCAGTTAAAGCGCTCGGTAGATTCGATGCGGCAGAGGTGCAAAAAGTCATAACGGGGATACAACGAGGATATAGCGGGATATAGCGGATGACTCTAAAATAGCATATAAAGCTCATACTTAATGTTTTTACAAATATATAAATGGTAAGTAAATGAAAAATTAACATTCAATTGATTTATAATTAATACAAAAATAATTTTAAATAAAAACATGTGCGAATCTACTGTAAATAAACGTAAAACTATTATATAACATAATTGAATTTAATAGAATATTAGAGTATTTTTATTTCTGAAAATATATTAAAAATTCAATTAAATAAATTTATTTCATAATTTTTATAATGTATGAATTTCATTTTTCAATTCATTTCTTTTAAAGAAGATATAGCGGAAATATCAGAATATAGCGGGAATAACGAGATATAGCGGAAATAGCGGGGCTTAAAGCAGAAAAGCTATATTTGAGGCTATATGGAAAAATCGTAGCGGTAGAAATCCGCTATGAGATATAGCAGGGTTATAGTGGGGTAATAGCGGGGCATTAACTTCACAGGAACCATCATACCTTATTACTTCCTTAAGGGTTGTGAATCCGATAGGAGGTTATGCAACTCTTGGGATGGGATGTGACCATTTAGAATTTGAGTTGCTAGGTCATGCTTTTGCCTGCAATTTGTATGTATTTGATTTTCTGGGTTTTGGGATTATACTGGGTATGGATTGGTTAAGCAGATATGATGCTAGGATATTTTATCAAGAGAGCAAGATATCATTGAGACACCCTAATGGCAGTGATCGAATTATATACTCAGTAGAGAATGTAGATTTCAATGTTTGTGCTTTTCCGTGTGCAATGGAAGTAGAGGATGAAATGGATCAAGTTTTAATTCTAAGAGAGTTTGTAGATGTTTTTGAGTCAGTTATATGACTACCGCCGAAATGAGCTATTGAGTTTCGAGTAGATCTTGTACTTGGAGCTAACCCATAAGTAAACCGCTAAGCAGAATGACACCAACTGAGATGAAAGAGTTAAAAGTGCAGCTATTGGACTTAGAAGGAAAGAATTTTATTAGGCCTAGCAGTTCAACTTGGGGAGCAGTCGCGGTATTCTTGAAGAAACCGGATGAATCTTCAAGGATGTTTATTGATTATCGTAATTTGAATGAGAAGACGATAAAATTGGTATCCTTTGCTGAGAATAGATGATTTGTTTGATCAGATGAGTAGAGCCAAGGTATTTTCCCAATTGGATTTAGTAACAGGGTTCCATCAATTGAGAGTAGCGGAGGATAGTATTCAATTAATGGTATTTCAAACAAGATATGGTTCGTATGAATGGTTAGTTATGCCCTTTGGACGGACCAACTTGCCCGCTTTCTTTATGGATTCGATTAATCGAATCTTCGAATAGCATTTGGACAGATTCATATTGGTGTTTATAGATGAAATTTTGATATGCTCTAAGAACAAACAAGATCATGAAGTTCATCGTAGAATAGTGCTACAAACATTAAGGTGGCATCAATTGAAAGAAAAGTTTTCAAAATGTCATTTTTGGAAGAAAGAAGTGAAGTTTCTTGGTCATGTAGTTTCAAAAAAAGGATCGTCCATGGATCCAACTAAGATTGAGGCTGTAAATCATTGGAAGAGACCCAAGACTGTGACCGAGATAAGAAGTTTTCTTGGACTAGCTGGCTATTATTGGAGATTCATTAAGGATTTCTCTCGAATAGCAGCACCTATGACTAAACTAACAAGGAAACACGTAAAGTTTGTTTGGACCAATAAATGTGAAGAAGCATTCTTGAAGCCAAAACATTTATTGACCAATGCACCCATGTTACTTGTTCTAGATGGAAATCAAGGTTTGGTGGTGCATACGGATGCATGTGGGTTAGGGCAAGGAACTGTATTAATGCAAAGAGGTAGTGATTTCTTACACTTCTAGACAGCTTAGTCTGCATGAAGTTAGATATTCAACTCATGATTTAGAGTTGGTCGTGGTGATCTTTACTCTAAAAGTGTGGAGACACTATTTGTTGGGAGAAAGATTCAAGTTTTTTACGGATCATAAGTCCTTGAAGTATTTATTCTCTCAGAAGGAGTTGAATATGAAACAACAGAGATGGCTAGAGTTTTAGCAGCTTATGATTTTAGTATTGAGTATATGTTAGGGAAAAGAAATAAAGTAGCAGATGCACTTAGCAGAAAACATCAGAATGTGGTGTTAGCTATGCTAGTAGAATGGAAAGACTTTGAGGCATTGACTACTTATGGTGTGTAGTTAAGGTCAACGGCTAGTTCTATTTAGAATACCACAATGTTGTCATGTTTGGAAGTTCGACCAGTAACGATCGAAAGAATTGATTCTAAGCAGAAAGATGATCCATTACCAGTTGAACATAATAAAAGACTTGAAGAGGGAACTCAGACTGATGATTTAAAGGGTTGTAGTCTTGACAAAAATGGATGGCTGAAGAAGAAGGGACGATTGTGCTCTCCAGATGTTGGTGAACTAAGGAAGGAAGTTCTTAGGTAGTGTCATCGATTGAAGTTTACTATTTATCCTGGAGGTACTAAGATGTACCAAGATATGAAGAGGAGTTCCTTGTGGGAAGGATGAAAATAGATGTAGGATTATAGGGGATGCAATGTTTGAATTGCCAACAGGTGAAAGCCGAGCATCAAAAACCGAGTATATTGCTTCAAACTTTAGAAGTACTATTTTGGAAATAGGATTCTATATCCATGGATTTTATCGATGGGTTGCCAAGGTCAAATAGGGAAAATGAAAGTATTTGTGTCGTGGTAGCAAGAATGCACACTTTATTCCCGTTAAGTCGACAAGGCTACTTTGACTAACTTATTTGCAAAGAATAATGTTAGACTTCATGGGATTCCTAGTAGTATAGTCAGTAATAGAGATACTTTACTCAGTAGTGAATTCTGGAAGAGTCTACAAGAAGTGTTAGGTACCAAGCTAAAGATGAGTACCACTTATCACTCATAAATGGATGAGTGGACAGATAGAGTCAATAAGGTACTCAAAGATTTGTTGAGAGCGTGTGTACTAGATTTTGGAGATTCATGGGAGGACCATTTGCACTTAGTTGAGTTTTCCTATAACAATAATTATCAAACTATAGGAATGGCACCTTTCGAAGTTTTGTATGGAAGGTCGTACAAATCACTAGCATGTTGGTTGGAGATCGGAGACAGATTGGTTCTTGGTCCAAATATGGTGAGAGAAGCCAAAAGATTGAGTTGATCCAAACACGGATGAAGGAAGATCAGTCTAGGCAGAAAAGTTACATAGATAAGTTGTTAACCGAAAAAATGGATCAACACTCTGGATAGAATTTGAAAGCACTATCTTTATTCTGACAGAGCTATGTCATGGATCACAGATATAAGAAAAGAACAGTAAAAGAAAGAAGACAGGGAATTTTTATAGTGGTACGGCTGTTAATGAAGCCTATGTCCACTTTATAATTTGTCTTATAGACTGATTGCTGTTACAAGAGATGTTTGATTACAAGGCTTTGATTATCTATAGCTAGACTGAATCCCTAGAGTTGGAATCCACCGGAGAATTACAGTGAATTCCTTTGGAGATTGTTGTGAGGGAGCTAGAGAGTGAAGAATAATTCCAGCAGAGCTTCAGCAACCAGTCCAGAGAAGCCCCTCTTTGTGTTGCAGGTGGGATGGTATTTATAGAGGTCGGAAGGCTTCTGGGCCAGGCCTATCTTCATCAGCTCGCAGGTAGGCTACAGTCGACCTAAGGGGGCTTTGGCCCACAAAACGAGCCAAAACCATGGGTCGCTAGCGACCCATAGACTTGGTTCGTTTTGTGGGCCAAGTCTTGCCTCGTTTTGATAGTGTTCCATATCTAGTTTGTTTGATGGGTTTGAGCAGAAGTATGGGTTGCTGATGATCCAAGCACTTGTGGAGTCTGGAATTAGAGATGTTTCCATAGTCTTTTATCGTAGTTGTTTGCGTAGTATCGTTGCACGTTACTTCATCTTGATGACGATCTGCTGGATGATTGTGCTTTGATTGCTGACTGGACTGAACTGACGCTAGCTTCTTGGTTCAGTTGAACTTGGTCGTTGCTTTAGTAATATGATTTGGCTCTCGTCAACTTCTTGCCTTAGCCTTTCTGATTAAGTTCTAAGCCATTATGATGTGATGGGGTTGTTCTGTATTCTAATGGATCATGTTGGGTTAAAAACCCGGATATTATTTGCCTCCCAAAGTATGCCTTTTGAATGAAAGGCGTGCTTTGCTCTAGAACAAGTCATGGCAATGAGTCTTCGGTTGTTGAGCTTTAGTCTTGGTGAATCGTCCAGTTCCTTCAGATTCTCTTGCCATTCACAAGTCATTCCAAACCTGTTATAACCTAAGAATCTAGACTCTGCCTAAGTGTAATCTATACATCACAACCATTCCGATTTCATTCGGGGTTATTACATCACATGTCTCTAATTACATTACACATCTCTTATCATCCCGAGTTCATTCGGGATTTACATCACTATTAATTTTTGCTTTTCATTCAGAGTTTTTACATCATATATCAAAGTCAAATCATATATTAGAATCACATCATATATCAAAATCACATTATATCTCAAAATCACATCATGTCACAACATATATCAAAATCACATTGTATCACATCATATATCAAAGTCATCCTGTGTTCATCTAGGATTTATCCGTTTTGTTCTATTTATAAGGCATTCGAATCCTTTTTTTTGCAAAACCAAATCTGTTTTAAGGTCCGATCTTTCTGGTCCGCTTAAGTAAGTTATATGTGTGATCTCTCCGGATAGTTTAATGTTTAGTTTAATGTGCGATCTCTCCGGATCGTATAATGTTTGGTTTAATGCGCGATCTCTCTGGATCGTTTAATGTTTAAAGTTAAGGGGGCGATCTTTCCGGATTGTTTGTTTGTTAAGTCAAGGGGGATTAAGTAAGCCCATCCGCTCACTCTCCAGTGAGGGGACTTACTTCTAACACTGCGTCCCGTGGTGAGACTCTAAGGCGATAAATATTGTACAAGTCCATCCACTCACTCTTTGGCAAGGGGACTTGCACCTTGTACTCCGGTCCCATGGTAGGACTCTAAGGCGATCAATATCAGTTATCAAAATTCAAATATTCAAATCAAAAAAAAATAAACAAAAAATAAACAAGCAGGAGTCCTAAATGTTCATCTCAGGCATCCGACTCAGAGCATGCCTAGGGACCATTCGTGATCCCGTACACGTGTAAGCGGCCTTTGATTGTTATTGTCCTAAGTTCTCTTGAGCATCCGACTCAGAGCATGCCTAGGGACCATTTGGGATCCCGTACACGTGTAAGCGGCCTTCGATTGTTATCATCTACATACCAAAAGGAAAATGCGGGAAAAGAAATGATAAAACCAAGCATTGGAATCGAATCTGACTTATTTTATCCCGATCATGGGATAGTTTGTCTTGGCGCTTGTCCCTGGGCGTTTCTTGATGCATTTGCCACAGATGGCGGTTGTCCCTGCAATTCCACCGCATTCTGTTCCTCATATATTGTGGCAGCTGGTTGTTCCGGACTAGTTCTTCTATCAAATCACGAAGGTGTCGACACTCGTTCGTCTCATGCCCATTCAACTCATGGAAGATGTAAAACTTTTCAGATCTTTTCTCTCGATCAGTGGGCTCCCTCCTAGGCGGCCTTTGGTAGAGGTTCTACCCCCTCGTATCCAGGTATATCCTTTCCGGGGTTTCAGTCAGGTCGGTGTATGAGGAGAATCTTGGCTCGTTTCTCTATCGTTTTGGTCTTTGATGTTGTCATCGGCTTTCCTCGTCCCTTTGTCTTTTCCAATTCCAGCTCCATACGGTCCCCCGCCTTCGACGGCATTTATTTCAGCATCCACATCCTCAACCTCAGCTTCAGTGTCCTCCTGACGCAGGTACCTCTCAGTTTTGTAATAGAATTCTGCAAGGTCCATCGGTGGGTCCCTTTTCAATGTGGCTTTGTAATCAGTCTTATTCACGACTCCAGATACTGCTGCCATTAGGATAAACGATGGGTCCGGTTTGTCCACCGCGGCTGCCGCCGCATTGAATCTTGTTAAATAACTTCTCAAGGACTCTCCAGGCCTTTGTTTTACATTTGAGAGCGTAAGTACATTCCTTTGTTGTGAGACATGAACCCCGAACTGTCTCAAGAATCTGCTCACTAAGTCGGTCCACGTGCTTATGGACACATTTTCCAATTGTCTGAACCATATTGCAGCCAAATCTGTTAAGTATAAGAAGAAGCATAGCCCCATTACTTCCTTAGAAGCACCTAGCACCTCTATATGTTGGATGTATCACATCATATGAATCGTTGGGTCTGTCTTCCCGTCGTACATTTCCACTATTGGAGGTTTGAAATCTGGAGGGTTTCTCGTGTTTCAGATATTGGCACTAAATGGATTTCTCTTCATATCTTCCACACCCTGATCTAGAGGGCCTCCTCTGATGAATCATCGTACCAATACAGCAACTCTATTCTCACCGTTCAATGAAGGTCTATGTCCTAAAGCAATACTTTGCCCCTGCCCCGTTGGGGTATCCCGGGATGGACTCTTCCGGCAACATACCTATGTTCCTGTTTGCAACTCTAGCTTCATTCATTCCTCCATTCCTTCGAAAAAGTTCTGGTACATATCCTTCTGTCGGCCGCATCCTAGTATTCGGATCAGCTTCCGTGCCACCAGTCCTTGGTGTTTCAACAGTCGCTCCGTCATTAGCATTGATTCCCATGTTGATTCCAGCGCTGCCCCCATGTATAGGTCGCTTTGGGCATGAGGGCAAGGCTCCACCTTGCTCCAATCCAAATCCGGAAATCCCTGCATTGTTCCCTGGATTCTGATTCCTATTCCCTGGAGTTTAATTCCTATTCCCTGGAGATCTAGCCATCCCTTACTGCTCCATCCTCTAGAAGAATTCGTCCCTCATCTCCTGTTGTCTAGCTAAGGGTCCATCCTGCATCTCTTTCATCATCCTTTCCATCTCTTCTCTGATCATATAGCTGGGTCGATGAGAATTTAAGGACACTTTCCGACTGCCCCCAAGCCCCGGTTGACTTGCTCCAGTTTTAGATCTGGTGTTAGGCCTCTTCATTTTCTTTGAATCTTGGATTCAAACTTCAATTTTTTAGATCTCGTTCAAGGTTCTCAGTGAAAGCACCAAAATGTTAACCCAAAAAATGGATCAACATCCTGGTTAGAGTTTGAAAGCACCAGCCCTGTTCTGACAGAGCAATGTCACAGATCACAAATATAAGAAAAGAACAGTAAAAGAAAGAAGATAAAGAATTTTTATAATGGTTTGGATGTTAATGAAGCCTACGTCCCCTTTATAATTTTTGTTATAGACCGATTGCTGTTACAAAAGATGTTTGATTACAAGGCTTTGATTATCTTTAGCTAGATTGAATCCCCAGAGTTGGAATCCACTAGAGAATCACAGTGAATTCCTTTGTAGATTGTTGTGAGGGAGGTAGAGAGTGAAGAATAATTCCAGTAGAGCTTCAGCAACTGGTCCGGAGAAGCCCCTCTTTGTGTTGCAGGTGGGATGGTACTTATAGAGTCGGAATGCTTCTGGGCCAGGCATGTCTTCATCAGCTCGCAGGTAGGCTACATGTGACCTAGGGGGCTTTGGCTCGCAAAACCAGCCAAAACCATGGGTCGCTGGTGACCCATGGCCCATGGGTCACTAGTGACCCATATACTTGGTTCATTTTGCGGGCTAAGTCTTGCCTCGTTTTGACAGTGTTCCATATCTAGTTTGTTGATGGTTTGAGCATAAGTATGGGTTGCTAATGGTCCAAGCACTTAGGATTTTTCTAGAGTTCGGAATTGGAGATGTTTCCATAGTCTTTTATCATAGTTGTTTGCATAGTATCGTTGCATGTTAATCCATCTTGATGATAATCTGCTGGCTAATTGTGCTTTGATTGCTGATTGGACTGAACCGACGCTAGAGCCTTGGTTCAGTTGAACTTGGTCATTGCTTTAGTAATATGATTTAGCTCTCGTCAACTCCTTGCCTTAGCCTTTTTAGTTATGTTCTAAGCCATTCTGATGTGATGGGGTTGTTCTATATTCTGCTAGATCCTATTGGGTTAGAAACTCGGATAACATAAGCGGCATAAGGATTTAGAGTTCTCAATTGGAGACCATGTGGTTGTTAAAGTATCACCAACGAAGGGTGTGGTACGGTTTGGAAAGATAACGAAATTTGCATGAGATATGTAGGTCCATTTATTATTATAGAGAGGATTAGGAAACTCGCTTATCAGTAGAATTACCGGGTAGTTTGGCAAGGATCCATAATGCTTTTCATGTTTCTCATCTTAGAAAGTACGTGCATGATCCATAGAATACTATTATTCTGACTGCATTTGAAGATTTAATAGTGGAAACATATATGACTTTTGTTAGACAACTAGTTCGAGTTGTAGTAAGAGATGAGAAAAAGGTTAAGGAACAAGTTAGTCAAGTTAGTGAATGTCCAGTGGTGTGACAATGAGAAAGACTGTACTTGGGAGATAGAAAATAAGGTTAAAGAGACTTATCCTGCATTGTTTTGAGGGTATGTTCTATATTTGTTATATATAGACTTTTTGCTAGTCGGATAGGGTAGTATTGTTTGCATGATTGATATGCTTGTTAATATCATATCGTAATTTCGAGGATGAAATTCTTTAAGGAGGGGAGCCTATAACATCCTTAATTTTGATTAACATTATTCAGGATAATTAGTTAGATAAATTATATAGAATAATGTGGTGTGTGGGAATAAAGGGAATGAGATTTGATAATTAACTTAGTTATGCTTTAAGTAATCAATTATTGATATGGTTTTAAACATAAAAATAAGAAAGAATTAGTGAAAAGGCATAATGGAAATTATCCTTCATTTATTCCCTAAAGCCCTCCTCCCTCTCATTCATTCTCACTTTCGAAATTATCAAGTAAAGCACAAATCAAGACCGGCCATTATTAGGAAAAAAAGGAAGAGGAAATCTACAGCAATTCAAAGGAAAAGCTTGAGGAAATCAAACAACCACAAATCTCAATCTCTTTATCCAATCTAAAGTGAATAATAGTATCTATCTCAAGATTTTTTTATTTTATTTTCAGATCTATGATCTATTTCAGAATTGATTATGATAATATGTCATGTACGGATTGATTATATCATTATTAGATTAAATGATGATTTATTGGAATTTTTATGGAATTGATTTGCTAGGTTTTAAGGGTAAAACCTAAGTTTTTGATCTTCTATTGATTCTAAATTTAGATATGTTATGTAAAACATTATTTTGGAGATGGGTTTTTATTTCATAATTTTCCAAGATCATATGAATATTTTATGAATTTCTTAAGATGGAAAATGTGTTTATTTCAGGTTTTAATTATTAAAAATAATTATTTTGGTCCTGAATTGTTTATATAGGAAAGAATATACTAATTCTTATTTTTGGTGATTTTTAGGGATTTTTTCCAAGTGGTTATGATTTTCCATGAGTTGATTAAGCAAAAAAAGACTAAAATAATAATATTATTTTTATGGGTTTGCAAATTATTTTAAGGAAAGAATGCCTTGTAGTAGTTTTTCTGAAAAGATATTGGTAAAGTATATTATTATCTAATAGAAAATTGACAAGGGACAAGAGTTGGTAAAAAGAAATGGCTTTATATGGAAATAAAACAGTTTTAGGTTATATTACGAAATTGCCATGTCGTTAGGTTTGAGTATTGAAACCTAGGTAATAGCCGATATCCATGCTGCAGCTATGATCTCCGACATCGACATGAAGGGATGCATATGATATCTTCTTAGGTTGGTATGAAATGAATTTGTTCATATAAACGTATAGGATTTCAGCATTTCTTTTGACATAACGGTTTCGTTACTTAACAAAAATATGAATACGACATCCTTTGTCACCCTTTATTTTCGACATCCTTTATAGTAGCGGCATAATTAGCCGTAGTTTTAAAGAAGACATCCATTGCTCTATGGCAATGATGCTCCAAGTCTTATTTCGAACTCCATTGTTCTAAGGCAATGATGTTGCAAGTCTTATTTTTGACATCAAGTGTTTTATGGAAATAAATGCCACAGGTATTTTTTCCGATATGAATTATTATAAGACAATAAGGCCGTAAGTTCATTTTTCCTATTCAATTAATTTAAGGCAATAATGTCACAAGTCCATATTTTCGATAACAAGTATTTTGTGGCAATAATGCCGAAAACCTTCAGATTCTATGTCTTATATGTTATAGGCCAAAAGCCTTGTAATATGCAAACCAAAAGGCAAGTTTGGAGGTTCGACAACCTCCTTTTGATATCATAAATAAAGAAAACTATTTTGAAAAGGATTGTATTTTGGCATAAAAGTTTGGCTATGTAATGGGCTATATTTTCCTTGTTTTTAAGAATGATTTTAAAGGATCAATCATTTATAGAATAAAGGTTTTCAAGGAAATAAATTTGTGTATAGCCCAAGTTTTATATGAATTTGCCAAAAGAAATTACTATTTAAGATTAAGTAATCTTACAATGCCAATGACTGTTGATTTAACATATTTTGATGAATCATGTTATATGTTCTTATTACTATTTGATCGGTTAATTTACATATTTATCATTGTCATACTCACATTATTATAACACAACACTGCATTTGGGATTGGGGGCAGAGTTACCAGTAGGTAGTCCCAATAGTGAGCATGGTCATATTTAACTCTTAGGTGAATAGAATTGCATCCAGGAGATCAGATATATCTAATATGTTAGATGCCCTGAACTGATCAAAAAGATATGACTAAGAGATTTAAAACTAGATAAGACTTTAGTGGGACTGGTGTAGGGCCGCGCCCTATGCTTCAGTTGTTAGCCCTCGGTTGGTATCCGTGATTCTAGTGCATAAGGTTTTATCGTTAATGAGACTAGAAGGATTTGTACGCACAAAAGGGAACTCATAGCTCTATATGCTCATAGTTTTGCTAAAGTTGTTTTCCCCTAACTGTATTTGGAGATTCTCCTAAATGTATATGGAGATTATTATTGATTACACCTAACTGTATCTGGAGATTGTTTTGTTTACACTAACCGTATCTGGAGATTTATGTTTATGTTTCTCCTAACCATATTTGGAGATTTTGGAATGTCTGATTAAGTTATAGCCTGAGTTAGCCCAATAGGTTATTAGTTGACCAACAAAACCATTAGGTTCATAGTGATCTCATGAAAACTAGGATTCGAGACAGAAAGTCCATTTGAGTTAAGACAGATAGTCCATTTGAGTTGAGACATACAATCTATCATGAGAAAGGTAAACCTTGGGTGTGCATAGCCCTAGGAGGACAAACTAGTTAGACTTACCTATGTCGCGTACATGCATACGATCATGTTATGATTATCCTATCCATTGTGGTTTTAGGTTCATGATTTGTGATTGACATATTTTGATAAGACATTAGTGAGGGGAAAACCCATTTCGCTCAACAACGAAATGGTATATTATTATTCATAGCAAACATTTTGTCTGTCCTAAATTTTTTGTTTTTCCTCTAAACTCTTGGGTGCACATTTGAGTAGGTCAAAAGTAGAGATTTCCAGATTAGACGAATAAGCTTCCGGAGACGTGCAGGAGGCAAGCTAGCTATCATTAGAAGCTTTTAATTTCCTCTGTGTTGTTTCTTATCTTAATGGATGTAATGAAGAAGTTATAACTGTCAATTATTAGACTCTGATCAACCAATGGGCATCTTCATATGTCACTCTTTGAATATTTTGTGATCATTATTTTCTTGGAACGTGGGAATGAATGGGATTATGTAATAAATGTGAAATTTTATTTTTGAAATGTAATGTGAAAGTTTATTTAATGAATTGAGTTTTGAAAAAAAAAATTCATATTCATGCGCCTCTAATTTTATTGATACAATTAACATGACCATATTTTATCATCGAAAAATTAATATTATGGATGACTGCAACATCCGTAGTGCTTAGTTTCGGGCCTCAAAATGGGAGATGTTACAACTATCGTGTGTTACTTGTCCATTTATTCAGTGCTCATACATCACACTCGCCCTTCTTTATTCAATATAATGAGTCCAAAGAATAACTAGAAAATGTTATCGAAAGTTCCATACAAAACGGTATCACTAAACCGTTTGTTTAGATTTCTCTCCACATAGAATAAATATAGTAAAATCATAACAAGGATGTCATCATGTTATCATATTAAAATCATCAACTAAATCAATTTCAATGGTGAATCATTCATATCTTCGAGATCAATATAAAGAAGATAAGAAATTGGAAATCAAAATCTAATATAAAAATAGATTATTTAAATAAATATAAATAATCAAATCAACACTTAATAATAAAAAATTCAAAACATATAATTTTTATATTTCAATTTAAATACTAAAAGATGGATAATAATTACATATCGCAAAATGGATATAATGATAAATACTTTAAAACACATTTCTAAATGCATCTTTCTCTTCTTCTTCCTCACGAACTCCAGAAACCCTCTTTCAATTACAGTATCGAATTCTACTTAAATCCTTCACTGAAATCAATAATTAAAATACTAGATCGAACAGAGAATTAAGGCAGATTCTCTAATATCAATTAGAGTCATGAATTCTTAGATTTGGATGCAAACCCAATTCTAGACAATGAGCAATTTGGAGGCTTTTAGATTATCATGAGCGGTTTTCACCTAATTTACAGTATACTCTCTTCAATCTTGAATAGTTCTAAGTAATTGTGGTTTAGGATTTGGGAATTTGGATTGTGGATATAATTACTGAAATTTAAGATAGATTGAGTGACATATAAACCGAATATATAAATAAATTTAGTTAAGAAATTTATATAAAAAGATAAATAAGTTATGTTTGGCCAAATGAAGTAAATTAGAGATGGTATATGATGTATATGAGACCAATAATCATTGTAAATGCATTGAATATTATAAATTTAGGTTTATGGTTGTTAACTTCATAGACCGTAAAATATAATTTGAAATTTAATTATACTTAGTGTGTGTGTGTGTGTTTATATATATATGTATATATGAATATTGCAAAGTAGAATGTTGAAAAACAAGTTTTTGGACATATGCATGTAGATAGTATATTCAAATGCTTGTTTAAATTATGTGAAAACTTTATAAAATGATTTTACAAAGATGTTCATATGTTTTAGAAAATATAAAAAATATAAAATGTATTTATATGAATTATTATGTAATAATTAATGACACATGGAAGAAATTCGCATTTTGCACAAGAAATGGAATATATTGAAATATATATATATATATATAAATTGTTTAAAATGTAAATAAAGATAAAGAACGCACATCAGAGACCTTCTGCATAGGCAAAGAGTATCAGAAGAAGTTACCTTTCGATGACACCGAAAGGACTGTATAACACTAGAGAAGAAGAGGCGCATGGTAATTTCAGGGAAGAGCTTTCGTAGGTAGATGGTTATAAGGCCGCCCGATGTAACACAAAGACTAAAGAAAAGAAGAATGCCCCAAGTCTTTTAAATAAAAAGGAAGGGGTGCGGGAAACAAGTTTGTTGCAAATCTGAACCCTTCGAGGCAAGCGAAGGGATTCATTGTTTGTCATTCGAACAAACGTTTTCCAAGAAGGGTAGAAAGGGTAGGGTCATAATAGGCAACTCAATTGACAACCCTTTTGAAAGCATAATAAACCTTTCGAATCGGTTAAAGTACATTTCCGACATCCTTCGACGGTATCGAAATGTTTAAGCAAAGGCAGCATCCATAATTCAACGAAAGACCACTTTCCGACAACATTCAGGAAAAGCACGGCTCTCGGAAGTAGCCGAATGAGGGAGAAACCTTCCGATAAGATCAGAAGGTTCATAATGGTTCATAAGAAACCAACCCTTCGGGGAGAAGAAGAGTTCATAAATATATTGGGGAAACACAAAGCCTTCGATGATATTCAGTGGCCCATGATGATGAGTAAAAACAAACATTCCGTTAAGACCGAAAGGTCTACAACTACATAGAAGAAGGGACCTTCCATCCTGACGAGAGCATATGACCAAAAGGAAGGCCGCCTGCATCTATAAATAAGACCCAAGGGGTCCAATCTAGGGACCGATTTTTCTTCCCATTCTTCTACTCAACAATCACTATTGCTCCCGCTTGATACACTGTAACCCTAATTTAGAAATCAGATTGGGGGCTAACTTCTTAAATTTTGTATCAGATTCCATTATGAAGAAATAAAGAGAATTGTGGCTTGCAATCGACTCGAAATTTGGGGATAATTATGATTAGGCGTTAATTTAATATTAATGGATAATCATTTATGATTTATTTCTTATATTCTTTGTTTATTTCGAGAATATACCATGAAACTATCATTAGATAATCTCATAAGATTCCTTCTTCCCTACCTAATATCAATTACAAGAAGGGAGAATATAACTTGTGAATTAGCCTCAGATATCAGTCTCATGGCCTATTGAATTAGCTCTTATTATTATCTAAATATGTTTGAATCATGCACTCTTTTAGAAAGGTTTTCACAAGTGAGATATCATCCTAGGAGGCCAAAAGTATAACGGATAACAAATAAAGCAACCTCACCATCTAATACCATCGAAGGGTTTATAACCTTCCGAAGGGATTCAAAGGAGATGTGGATTACTTTCGATTTCCAAGGAAGATAAAACTTGATGAAATGATATGGACAAAGGTCATACAATCATGACAAGTCGATTGAAGGGTCCAAATTGTTTTCTAAACCCTCCGGCCTATCGGAAGGTTTAACTAGACCATTGATCCAGTCAAATTGGAAGGTTTAAGCTGTATCTTAACCTTTCAGTATAGGCTAAATGGCTTCTTAGACCTTCCGGGCTAATAAAAAGGTTAAGCAATTCTGTTGATCTCTTTGAACTGTCATGCTTGAACCATACTTAAACCTTTCGATAGGATCGGAAGTAAGATGATTCTTCATTCAAATCCTTATCTGAGATGAATAATCTCTTATAACATTCCAGAATCAATCCCCTCTCGTCAGGATCAAAATTAAGACCTTAAAACCTTCCGACTTTGTCATTTCATTCGAAAATGTGAATCCACTCAACCAAAAGGTTGAACCCATATAAAATAATCCTATGAAATGCATCGGGATGTTAACAAGAAATCTTGTTAATATTTTGGCGCTAGAAGGAGGGCTTGAACCTCCGACCAGCTTTATTAATATAATTGATGGTAAAATTTGGTTTGTTGTAGGTGAAAATGAAATCAAGAAGACCTCTTACCGTTAGCAAAAGGAATGAGCATGCTACTTCTTTGGAGGAAAACATATCACCCTCTTTTAACCCTAAGAATAGGGAACAGGGGCAGCCTTCCGCCCTACCTCAATCAACTCCACTTCCAGCTCAGCTTCGGCAGTCACCACAACTGGATCCGACTCAGGATCTTCAGCCAGAAGAACATGTGGCTAAAATCGCATATTTGGAACGCCAAATGGCAGAAATGAAAGATCTTCTGAGCGAAGTGTTATTTCACCGATCATCAATGAAATCTACCACGGTGGGTAAAGAAGTTGAATCTCCAAGAAGGAATCTGAAAATCAATACAGATGCTGCCAAAAGTAAAGCTAATATTTCTCCATCAAAACAGAAAGAGGGCCTTCCACTGAAGGCAAATTATCAAGGAAGAGTTCAAATGGAAGATAGAGACTATTCCGCAAGTTCAACTTCAAACGGCTACAAACCTAATAAAAGGAATTACCTGAACAATAAAGCCTATCTTAAGGACATGGCGGAAAAGGCTATGAAAGACCTGTTAAATGCTAAGTGAAGGAGAACTGAAGATGAAAGAGTAAACAAAAACAAAAGGGTTGCACCCTTCATCGATGAAATCATATCAGCTCCAATACCATCTCATGTGAAGGTCCCCACCATGAAATATCATGGGACAACCGACCCGGATGACCATTTGATGGCGTTTGATAGTCAGATGGATTTATACAATGCCTCCGGCGTTGTGAAGTGTAGACTTTTTCCGATCACATTACAAGGGGCCGCCGCTAAATGGTATCGACAATATCATGAGAATACGATATATTCTTAGAAGCAATTCTCATACGAGTTCTCTGCTCAATTCTGCATATGAAAATATCCTTCTATTGATTATACCATGCTCGCTAACATCAGACAAAACCATGGAGAGTCCTTAGGGGATTATTTAAAGAGATTCAATATTGAAGCCTTGAAGGCCAAAGGCATGAATGACAGAGATAAGCTCATCGCTGTCCACTCAGGACTCATAGTTAATTCTCCTTTTTGGAAGGAGTTGTTTATTCATGGATACCGGGATTTTCAGGATTTCCATTTCCAAGCCGACAAGTTTATCCGAATGGATGAATTGTACTACTCAAAGAAAAAATTTAGTCACAAGAAGGACGATGTTAAATTCGGCCCGGAGAGAATTCGCAAGAGAGCTAGATGGGAAGACACCAATACTAATGAGGTGGTGTTAAACCGACCAATTTCCTACATCTACGCAATGACCTAGGATAAGGTCAACTTCCCCACTTCATTTAAGGCCTAAAATTACCTTGAGTAGAAAAAAGGAGACAAATATTGCGCCTACCACAAAGCAAATGGCCACAGAACCAACGAGTGCAACGCTCTGGCTGGAATAATTCAGAAATTGATTCGAGAAGTGCAGTTGAAGGAATTCGTGAAGAACCCGCAGTAAACTCTCCCGTCAAACACTGAAGGAAGCCTGTTGGTAATACCATAAATGTGATTGAGGAAGATGACCCACTAAGCTTAAGTCCACCCCAAAACAGGATAGATGTCATATACCACCGGTATAAGTCAAAGCGCCCGAAGTTAATACATTCGAGAGGCTAAGAAGGGTGTATTCTCTATACAGGAGAAACCGCCGTTCAAAATTCCAAAACACAACATCAGTATGCACACACTGGTGATTAATCCATAAGAACTAAGGAGCGGGATCCATCACCCCCACAATGATCCCTTAATGATCACAGCCCAAATAGGATCGTCGGTGGTCACGAAAATCCTGGTTGATACAGGGAGTGCTGTAAATGTGATATTTTGCCATGCGTTTGATCAGATGGGAATTTCCAAGGATAGAGTTGAACCTAGTCCCGAGCCAATCTTTAGGTTCAATAATAAGGGGACAACTCCAATAGGGTAGGTGAAGCTTTTGGTCCAATTGGGACTTCCCTTATGTTCTCGAGTCTTTGAAATGGCCTTTGTGATCATAGATCAGCCCTCATTCTATAATGCCTTCTTTGGCGACCGTCACCGGACGAGGTGGATGCATGCGTCTCCCCAAAATATCTAATGCTTAAATTTCTCACTAAAAGCGGCTGAAGCACTATTCGAGGCCAACAATTTGCATCTCGAGAAATGTATTTTGCAACTCTAGAGCAATATAATAGGGAGTTCACTTATTACTTTGATTCTTCCATTACTTTACAGCCTTCGGAAGATGAATTTTACATCCATCATTTGAAGCAAAAAAATGGTAAAACTAACAAACGTATTGCTGCAAGGTGTTTTGCAATTTATGGAAAGGGAAAGAGAAAGGATTCCAACTCAATCGAAGAAAGCGAGATCATTACAGAATTGGATTGTCGAGGAGACGTGGAAAGAGTTAAGCCGATCGAAGAAATCGAAGAGGTTATACTAGATTCTGCTGATTCTACTAAAATAATCAGAGTGGGAAAGAATCTTAAAGAGCAGCTAAAGTCAAGATTGACAGAATTTTTAAAAGACAATAAGGACGTTTTTGCTTGGACCCACTCTGACATGGTTGGAATTAGCCCCATGGTCATGAGCCATGCCCTGAATATCAATCCAAACATTCCTCCGGTCAGGAAAAAGAAAAGGCAATTTGATAAGGTTAGGACCGACGCCCTGAAGGAAGAAGTCAAGAAATTGCAACAAAATGGGTTTATCCGAGAAGTCCGATACCCCAAATGGTTGGCAAATCCAGTTTTGGTAAAGAAATCCAACGATAAGTGGCGGACTTGTGTAGATTATACAAATTTGAATAAAGCTCGTCCAAAGGATTATTACCTGTTGCCAAGGATAGATCAGTTGGTCAACTCCACGAGTAGACATAAGCTGTTTTCCCTAAAGGATGCATACTCTGGGTACAATCGGATTCCTATGTTTAAACCCGACGAGGAACATACTAGCTTCATTACTGATGATGGGACCTATTGTTATAAGGTAATGCCATTCAGATTGAAGAATGCAAAAGCAACTTATCAATGGTTGGTTAACCGAATGTTTAAAGAAAAAATCAGGAGGAATATGGAAGTTTATGTTGACGACATGTTGGTAAAGTCCCAAGAAGCGAAAAATCATCTTGAAGATTTGAACGAAATGTTTAAAGTGCTCCGCAAGTATCAAATGAAACTCAACCCCTAGAAATGCAACTTTGGAGTCCATTTCGGAAAATTTCTTGGATATATTGTGAGTGCACAAGGGATTGAGGCTAGCCTAGAGCAGATCGAGGCCATTAAGAATATGGTAGAACCTAGGACAAATAAAGATGTTATGAGTCTGAATGGAGAAGTGGTAGCACTAAGCAGGTTTATATCAAAGGCCACTGATAAATGCAACCATTCTTTGAGGTAATTAAGAAGAAAAAAAACTTTGAATGGAATGAAGATTGCAAAAAGGAATTCCAAGAACTGAAGCTGCATTTGGAAAAGCCACCAATCTTATCCGGCCCCGAAAAGGGAGAGGATCTATTCTTATATATGGCAATTTCTGAACACGCAGTGAGCTCAGTACTGATTAGAAATGACAAGGGACTGCAACTACCAGTTTATTATGTAAACATGAGGTTAAAGGACGCTGAAATCTGATACCCAGTCATAGAAAAGCTAGCATACTATTTAATTTTGACAGCTCAAAAATTAAGGCCCTATTTTCAGGCTCACCCAGTAACGGTACTAACCAACTTCCCGTTAAAGCAAGTCTTTGGCAAGTCCATAACTTCTGGAAGGTTAATCAAGTTGGGCATTGAGCTAAGTCAGTACAATATAGCGTATCAGCCTAGAACGACTATAAAAGGTCAAGCTTTAGCCGATTTCATTAACGAGTGCACGGGGTTCATTTCAGAACAATTCGAAAAGGAAAAAGATACTAAACCCAAGTGGCAACTGTTTGTGGATGACGCTTCGAATGAGCAAGGAGCGGGACATGATATGTAATAATTACCCTAGATGGGCACAAATTACACTATGCTATGAAGTTGGGATTCTCAGCAACTAACAATGTAGTAGAGTATGAATCCATGGTTGTAGGATTAACCCTTGCTTTGCAACTTAAAATCCCGAGAACCAAGTATTCAGTGATTCTCAATTGATGGTTAACCAAATCAAGCAGGTATACCAAGCCAAGGATCCTAAACTTAGTCAGTATGTGAAGGAAGTTTTAAAGATGCTCGCACTTTTTGAAGATTTCTCCATACATCAAATACCAAGAGGGGACAACTCTCAAGCAGATTCCTTGGCTAAGTTGGCAAGCTCAAGAGGAGCCCCCGAAACTCGGATTGTATCTGTAGGATTTCAGGCCAATCCCGGCATTGAGGAAAAAAACAAAAAAAAGCTATGGAAATATTAGTGTTAACCCGATCCAAGCGTTGGCATCGAAATCGGAAGGGATGGACCAAGAGAGACTAAATAAAGAACCCGTGGCTCCAATAGCGGAGGAAAGTTATGAAAACACTTGGATGGCGCCAATCATGGATGAAAACCTGAAAGCGGATTGAGAATAATAAAGGAAGCACATGAAGGGTTTTGTGGGGATCACTCTAATAGAATAAAACTAGCCAAAAAGATAATGAGGCAAGGGTTTTACTGGCCACATTTGACTAACCACGCGATGGAATATGTCAAAAGGTGTGAGAAGTGTCAGCGTTATTCAAAGATACCACGTCTCCCACCTAGTTATTTAACCCCTATTGCTACCCCATGGTCATTTGATGTTTGGGGAATTGACTTAATTGGACCGCTCCCAATCTCCAAGGGAGGAGCGAAATATGCTGTGGTGGCAATTGATTACTTTACAAAATGGGTTGAAGCAGAACCACTCCCAAAAATTACCTCTCGGAAAGTGCAATGATTTATGATCAAAAACATTGTCACAATATTTGGGATACCTTATAAGATAATATCCGACAATGGGACCCAATTCGAGAGTGAAGAGTTTTCACGGTTTTTCCATGAGAATGGAATTATATAAAGCTTGTCCTCGATCGCTCATCCAAAGGCCAATGGAGCCGTCGAAGCAGCTAACAAAACAATCAAGACCATCTTGAAGAAGAGGCTGAATAAGGCAAAAGGAAATTGGGTAGAAGAATTGCCCCTTCTTCTGTAGGCTTATAGAACTTCAACAAGAACTACAACGGGTCATACTCCATATTCTTTAACATATGGATGTGAAGCAATGCTACCTGTAGAGATTGAGGTACCTTCTCGTAGAAGAATTGCCTACGCCTTTAATCCAAACCAGGAATTGAGAAAGGAATCACTTGACCTGATACATGGACTAAGAGATGAAGCAGCCTTGAGAACGGCTGAATATCAAAGAAGGATATCAAAATATTACAAGTCAAAAGTAAAAGCCAGGTCATTCAGACAAGGGGATTTAGTACTTCGAAAGCTAATGGCCAATACCAAAAACCCATCAGATTGGCCATTGGGACCTAATTGGGAAGGTCCATTGATAATCTTCAAAGAAATTCCTCCATGAGCCTACAGGTTATGCTACCCTAATGGGAATATGGTACCAAGAACCTAAAACACGGAACATTTGAGACCATATTTTCCAACTTTGAATGAATAAAGCATTTCCAAGAACATCTCTGCTATGATTTAGTAAGAAAATCTACATGGTCGAGAGTGAAATTCTCCTTAAAAACTTGGACTACCTAAGATGGTAGGCTGCCAATAATGGTAGAAAGCCCTTGGTCGCGCCAAGAAGGCCAGGTCAAGGCACCTCCTAGAGGGAGGGCGTAATCCTTTATCCACGCCAAAACCAAAAATGGCCAGGTTAAAGCGGCACAAACCTTATCTGTGTCACGCTATGACCAGGATAAGGCACTTCCTGGAGGGAGGACGGGTAATCCCTTGGTCCCGCCATGCTATGGCCCAGCCAAGGTTCCGAACAAGCCCTTAACCGCGTTATGCTTTGGCCAGGTTAAGGCGCCTCCTGGAGGGAGTCGGGTAAGTCCTCGGGCCCTACTTCCGAAAAAGCTAGCCGAGCGCACTGGAAACCCGGATGAAATGTCCGGCGGACTAAGAAAAGTCCATGCCTGAAACAGGCGCTGCCAGAAATTGGCATAGCTTAAAATAGCAACCACCAAAAAGGTCGTTACTGTTAAATATTAAAAACAGCCAGAAATAGGCTCTGTTTAAATAAGCACAAAATCGAACGAAAGAGTCCCTGCCTGAAATCGGCCAGAACAAATGATAAATAGACAAAGAAAACTCGGGCCCGAGAAAGAAAAAGTTTGCAAAACACTAACAAAGCCAAAGGATGGCATATTCAATGAGAAAATTAGAGGGAAGTCACTGACTTCTTCTCGCGAACATTTACGAGATAGGTATTCTAGACTTCTATTAGAAGAGATAGTATCCCAGTCTTCTATTACTTGATACTGGAAAGAGTATTCTAGTCTTCTATTACTAAAGATGGTATTCTGGTTTTCTATTAATTACCAGTAATGGTATTCTGGTCTTCAATTATTAATTGCCAACTATGGTATTCTGGTCTTCTATTATTAATTACCGAAGTCGGTATTTCGGTCTGCTGTTATTAATTCCCAAAAATTGGTATTCTGGACTTCTATCATTAACCACCGAAGGAGATAATCCGGTCTTCCATTATCAATTACCAGAAATTGCACTATGGAATTTCTGTTATTAATTGTCAGAAAATGGTGCCCCGAAAGTGGCATCTTAAGCTTCAATGGTTCCCGTTATCAACGTCAAACCGGGTTTTCTGGTTTTCAGTTACTCAATACCAGCAGGAAGAATGCAGGGGCCATTCAGTGATCCTGGAATCTTTGTCCTAAAGAACAAAAGCCTTCTTTATACAAAGGGGGGCTAAATGTTAACCATAAAATGTAAATAAAGATAAAGAAGGCACATCAAAGACCTTCTGCATAGGCAAAGAGTAACAGAAGAAGTTACCTTTCGATGACACCGAAAGGATTGTATAACATCAAAGAAGAAGAGGCACATGGTAACTTCAGGGAAGAGCTTTCTCAGGTAGATGGTTATAAGGCCGCCCAATGTAACACAAAGACTAAAGAAAAGAAGAGCACCCCAAGTCTTTTAAATAAAAAGGAAGGGGTGCGGGAAACAAGTTTGTTGCAAATCTGAACCCTTCGAGGCAATCGAAGGGATTCATTGTTCGTCATTCGAATAGACGTCTTCCAAGAAGGATAGAAAGGATAGGGTCAGAATAGGCAACTCAATTGACAACCCTTTAAAAAGCCTTTCGAACCGATTAAAGTACATTTCCGACATCCTTCGACGGTATCGAAAGGTTTACGCAAAGGCAGCATCCATAATTCAACGAAAGACCACTTTCCGACAGCATTCAGGAAAAGCGTGGCTCTCGGCAGTAATCTAATGAGGGAGCAACCTTCTGAAAAGACCGGAAGGTTCATAATGCTTCATAAGAAACCAACCCTTCGGGGAGACGAAGAGTTCATAAATATATTGGGGAAACACAAAGCCTTCAATGATATTCAGTGCCCATGATGATGAGTAAAAAACAAACCTTCCATTAAGACGGAAAGGTTTACAACTGCATAGAAGAAGGGACATTCCATCCTGATGAGAGCATAGGACCGAAAGGAAGGCCGTCTGCATCTATAAATAAGACCCAAGGGTTCCAATCTAGGGACCGATTTTTCTTCCCATTCTTATAGAAAAACGATCACTATTACTCCCGCTTGATACACTGTAACCCTAATTTAGAAATCAGATTGGGGGCTAACTTCTTAAATTTTGTATCAGATTCCATTATGAAGAAATAAAGAGAATTGTGGCCTGCCATCGACTCGGAATTTGGGGATAATCATGATTAGGCGTTAATATAATATTAACGGCTAATCATTTATGATTTATTTCTTATATTCTTTGTTTATTTTGAGAATATACCATGAAACTGTCATTGGATAATCTCATAAGTTTCCTTCTTCCCTACCTAATATCAATTACAAGAAGGGAGAATATAACTTGTGAATTAGCCTCAGATACCAGTCTCATGGCATATTGAATCAGCTCTTATTATTATCTAAATATGTTTGAATCATGCACTCTTTTCGAAAGGTTTTCACAAGTGAGGTATCATCCTAGGAAGCCGAATGTATAAGGGGATAACAAATAAAGCAATCTCACCATCTATTACCATCGAAGGATTTATAACCTTTCGAAGGGATTCAAAGGAGATGTGGATTACTTTCAGTTTCCAAGGAAGATAGAACTTGATGAAGTGATATGGACGAAGGTCATACAATCATGATAAGTCAATCGAAGGGTCCAAATGGTTTCCTAAACCCTTTAGCCATTAGAAGGTTTAACAAGACCATTGATCCAGTCAAATCGCAAGGTTTAAGCTGTATCTAAACCTTTCGGTATAGGCTAAATGGCTTCTTAGACCTTCCGGGTTAATCAAAAGGTTAAACAATTCTGCTGATCCCTTTAAACTGTAATGCTTGAACCATACTTAAACCTTTCGATGGGATCAGAATTAAGATGATTCTTCATTCAAATCCTTATCTGAGATGAATAATCTCGTATAACCTTCCGAAATCAATCCCCTCTCATAAGGATCAAAATTAAGACCTTAAAACCTTCCGACTTTGTCATTTCATTTGAAAATGTGAATCCACTCAACCAAAAGGTTGAACCCATATAAAATAATCCTATCAAAAGCATCGGGGATGTTGACAAGAAATCTTGTTAACATAAATTATATAAAAATGTGGGTAAAGTGCCAAATGTTATTTCAGTATATAATTTGATTTTTAATACGAATTTACTTTAATTTTAAAGTATATCTTAATATATAAATACAAGAAATTATATTTATAAAACAAGAAGCTAGTTTTGTATTCATTGAGTTTAGAATGATTTCTAAAACGATTTCAACTTTAACTTCTAGTAAATTTGAAGTATATGGATAGTAGACACTTTAATTTCAATTTCGAAGAGAACAACTTTGAAAATGAGTCAAAAATGAAGAAGACATTGTCAAATGAAAATCTGGAATTATATATAACTTTTTGGAAATTGTCAGAATTTTATAATATTCATGTAAACCAGCCCACCAGTGTGTAGTACACCATTCCACCCGTGTAAAGAAAAACTACATAATAAACTTAGGCTGTTAAGGCCAAGTTTATAGAATTTATTAAATTATATCAATTTGGGGGGTTTTTCGTTTGGGTTTTGCACATCGATTAGTGATGTTTTGAAGTGACCTTTTAACCTTATTTAATTGGAATGCTTTGGACATATATATGGATGCATGAGTGTGTATATATCTGATATGTTTTATGGCTTTTAGGCCAAGTGGATTATAAATGAATCTAAACATCAGGATGAAGACGAAGTGGTTCAAGGACTCGGGGCACGCTTGGAAGGGTAATAGAGTTGGCTTCAAGAGTTTAGAGTGCAAGAATATGCTAAGTAATAGATCGGTACTGAACTCTTTTCTGGTTGCCACCTACTTCATTTCTGGCACCATGGATAACTCTGGAGTAAAGGTTAGTGAGCATTTAGCTAAGGTGACCGTCCTAGGGCTTAGTTCTGAAGGAGTACGTGAACAACTCCAGAAAGCTGTGATGAAAAGGATAAGTACCGAAGGTGTCTGACCCTCTCGGCAATGAATTAATTTCTAAGGAAAAAGAAATCGGAACTGAATGGATCAAAGCAAGAAGGCAATATGGGAGACAACTTAATGGATTACAGTCAATAAATCAGATTGGTACCGACCTAATCAAGTCATTGCCGACCTGATTTTATTACTTTAGAGGCATCATCGTGCCTCCTATTTTCACGGTTCTGGATTTTGAATGGGTATTTTATCATCTAATGACTTCATTAAGGAAATTTCTCTATAAATAGAAGGCTTAGAGCAATTGGAAAATTAGTTTTGAACCATTATATTCTTAATCTTCTTCCTCTTCCCGATTTTGTTGCTAAAGACACTACTTTTTATTGTTTTAAGCTGTTTGGAACTATAAATCCCTTGTACATGTGAAAACAACATTCCATAAAAAGATTAAAGTGGAAGTAGGCCTCAAATTAGCCAAATCAGTATAAAATTCATGTGGTTTCTATTGTTTACTTATTATTTTTAGTTAGATTTATCTTCTTTAATTAGTACTGGGGGTGTTCTACCGCTTTTTGGCTCAACGTTTTTGGTTTTTTCACTGAGAGATGAGCTTCTCAAGCGTAGGTCTAGCTATCTATTATGGATTAGAGTGTCCATCAGTTAGATCTAGAAGGTTTATATCTAGAGTCTAAAGGAAATTTCATATTGGAAGTAATGGCACCAAGGAGATCTAGAACATCTGGAGCAATTGCTAATGGAGAAGACGGAACTTCCCACCATAATAAGGTGACTAACCTACTGCCAGCCGCATTGCCAGGACCATCTGCTCCTCAAGAGATGGTGACTAAGGTTGAGTTTGATAGGATGACGTCATAGTTGAATAAAAGGATGATACATAGTCAAAAGGCTCTCCATGAGAAAATGGATGCTAGCATTTCCTTACAGACCCAGCAGTCTCAAAGGCCTAGGAAGGACATGAGAGAGCATTACATGCTGGTTCGAAGGAGGAAAATTCATTTGCTTTTGGTTAGAGCAGAAGGGATAGAAAGCAAAAGATGAAGGAGCAGACAACTAAAGCAGTGGGGAGGAATGCTAGAGGAAGTAGCCGAGCCCATGATAAGGGAATTCACATCGACACCGAACAGAATTAAGTAGGTGCTGATCTAAATTTGAGGACCTTAGAGGGGCAAAGGCCCGAAGCCTATAACTTGTCAAATTTCGAGGATAATTTGCAGGATGCTTGAAATGGGGACGGACCGAATGTTGAAGCTTGGGATGTTGATGTTCAAATGAACATTGTAGAGAAAACTAGACATCAAAGAAGAACCAAAAGAGTGGTTTGCATAGAGACTAGAGAACCTAGACATCAACGAGAAATCCAAGATTGTTTGCAAAGTCAAACACCCAGTGCAACTTCTGATAGTCGTCCTTTGGATTACCAGGCCAGTGAGGAGCATATTGCTGATACGATAACGGTTGTTGGAAGAAAATAAATGGAGAAAAAACAAAGATTAGGGTTCTACACCTAGTAGAACTCTGTAATAGAAAACATGCTGAGAGAAGAATATCCCAGGAAGTTTATGATGCTTTCAATGCCATCGTATAATGGGATGACTGATCCTATGCAATATTTATTCAAGTACGAGTGGCACAAGGGTGGTGCTAGAGTAACAGACGTAATTCGATGCAAGTGTTTCACCATCTTTTTAGATGAAGTTGCTTTGATGTGTTTCACTTGGCTCACACCAAAGTCCATCTCGACATTTGATGAATTAGCTAAGAAATTCTTGGAGCAGTTCAGGTTCCATACTGCTCGACCCAACGATGTGATGTCCTTGTCGAGTATTTCTCAAGGACCTAATGAGTAGCTGAAGGGATTCCTAAATAGGTTTAACGTTGCAATTACTGAAGTAAATAATCCAAATAAGGATAAGGTGTTGATGGCTTTAGTTCGGGGGTTACACCTGGACATAAATTTTGGGAAATGGCTGAGGATGAAGCTGCCAACTACTATGGAAGAGTTCTATAGAAAGGCTAAACCGATCTTTCATTTGGAAGAGGCAAGCAAGGTTGGTGGAAAGAATGGTCGTGGGTAGTCAAAAGAAGTTATTCAGAGCAATGTAGCTATCAACAGATAGGTAAGATCACTGGTAATGTAGTTGTAAATGTTGGAAATTCTAGTAACCAAAGGCGGATAAATCAGGGCAATGACGCAGGTGAAATAATGCCAAAAAAGATCCAAGAAATATAAGACCAGAGGAATACATGTCTCTGAATGATATGCTTGAAAACATATACCTTACAACACAAGAAACAGAAAGGTATAAGAAGCCGCCTAAGAGAGTGGTGTCTATGGCAGAAAAGCACTCTGGGAAGTTTTGTTGATTCCATGAAATTCATGGGAATAATATGAACGAGTGGAGGCATCTTAAAGATTTTATTGAAGAGTTGATACTGAAAAAGAAATTGCAGCAATATATTAAAGAGCCGCATGATGGAAACAAGAATGTTTGACCCTAAGGGAAGAACGCCCAAGGGAACTAACATGGACCTGGTAAAGAGAGGCCCAGATGGAAGGATTGCTATTAATACCATAATTGGAGGATCTCATCCAGTAAAGAAGAGTCAGAATGAGATGGAACGGTACGCGAGTTCGTTAATGCACGTACTATAGGAAAGCTACTTCGCAATCAAGGATGAATCTCCGACTAAGCAACAAAGGTTAATGGCCGATGACATAGTTTTTCAAAATGGAGTTGGAGCACAACCTTTGATCCCATGGTGAAAACAACCGTTATTGGCCTTGCTACTGCCCATCGAGTATTGGTGGATTATGGAAGCTCGGTGAATATTCCGTTCAAAAGGACTTTTGATCGGATGAGAATAAGTTCGAAGGACATCAAGCCTTGTAAATCCAGGATTCAAGGATTTACCAACGAGGCGAAGGAACCCATTGGGACTATTGATTTGTACGTGGAGTTAGGGAATGGAGACCGCAAAGATTGTGCAGGTTCAGAAGTTTGTGACTGTGGAAGAGTTTTTGGCATACAACACGTTTTTGGGATGACAGTCTCTTGCAGATTTCAGAATAGCACTAGCTTCTTGGTGACTGATAGTAAAGTTCCTTACCGAGAATGGGGTTGGATTAATTCGAAGTGACCAAAGTGTTGGTCGGGAATGTTACGTTGCTGAGCTCAAAGAGGAAAAGCGAAAGGAGAAGAGGAAGAAGGCAGAGAGAACCTTCTGCATCAAGAACTTGGATGCATAACAATTAATGCCCGAGCCTTGGCTTGATAACCATAGCAAATTATATAAGTCCTTAAATCCTAAGAAACGGTCAAAGGAAGTGCGAGCAAGACAAGCCAAGCTGGCGATCAACATTCGGATCGATATGGACGATCCTACTCGGGTCCTTAAGGTCGGATCTTAGCTCAGCGTAGGATTGAGGAAGGAATTGGTCGTACTCTGAGAAAACCTGAATGTATTTTCTTGGACAAATTTGGATATATGTGAGGTATTGTCGAAGATAGCATGCTACGCATTGAACATGGACCCGAAATATCCATCTGCAAAACAAAAAAGACTCTAGGTTTGGTGCGATCCACTGTGTTGAAGAAGGAAGTGGATACATCGAAGAAAATGGCTTTATTCATGATGTTTTGTACCCTGAATAGGTATCGAACCCCATGTTGGTTAAGAAAGCAAATCAGAAATGATAGACATGTATTGATTACTTGGACCTGAATGAAGCATGCATGATGGATAGCTTCTTGTTTCCCAGGATTGACTAGCCGGTAGACAGAACTGCCAAACATGAGTTACTTTCTATTATGGATGCCTAATAAGGCTATAACTAAATACCAAAGGACATTCTGAACCATGAGCACACAAGTTTTATAACAGATTTGGGATTGTACTTTTACCAAGTAATGTTGTTCGGTTTGAAGAAATTCCGAGCTACTTACCAGAGATCGGTGAATTCCATGTTCAAGGATCAAATCGGATAGCCAATGTAGGTGTATGCGGAAGTTGTGCTTGGGAAATCATGGCAATTAATGGACCGCATGGATGCTCTTTCGAAAGTGTTTGACGTATTGCGGAGGTATGAGATGAAGTTAAATCCACTGAAATGCTCTTTTGGAGTTGCATTGGGCAAATTTCTAGGATTCATTATGAATTCGAGGGGTATTGAGGCTAATCTGGAGCAGACTAATGCCTTGAAGAACATGACTGGCCCAACAATGAGGAGGGAGATGTAAAGTTTGAACGGAAAGGTTGTCGTGCTAAGTAGGTTTATCTCAAAGGCAGTCGGTAAATGTATACAATTCTTCGATGCCCTAAAAAGGAGTGGAAAATTTTTTTGGACAAAGGAATGCCAGGATGCCTTCGAGGAATTACCAAGACATATGGAAAGATCATCGGTCCTACTTAAACCTTTGGACGAAGAAGATTTGATCATCTACTTAGCGATGTTTGTATGCTCATGCACTAAGTGTAGCATTGGTACATGTGGAGGAAAGGATCCAGAGGCCAATTTATTACATCAGCAAATGATTTATCAAAGTAAAAAAGAACTTCCAAAGCTGGAAAAGCTCGCTTATTATTTGTTGATTGCATCGAGGAAGTTGCAACCATACATCCAGGCACACCAGATAAAGGTGCTGACAGATCAACCTTAAAGTAAGTACCGCACCAACTCGAGGCTTTGGGAAGGTTATTGAAATGGAACATCAAACTAAGCCAGTACAACATCACTTACCATCCATGGAGTGCAATAAGAGGATAACCATTGGCACATTTCATTGCTGAATTTACCGTTCGGGTTGGGGAAGAGGAAAATGGTAAGGTCCCACTTTCTCAATGGAAACTATTTGTAGATAGAGCTTCTAATAAATGTAGCTCTAGGTCAGGAGTGGTACTCGTGACTCTAGAAGGACAGTCAATTTGCTATGCGTTGAAGTTAGAGTTCCCTCGACAAACAATGAGGTTGAGAATGAGGCATTGATGGTAGGACCGAGGATAGCAAAAGAGCTAGGGGTAAGGATGCTGCATATATTCAGTGACTCCTAGTTGGTGGTCTTCCATGTAAAGAATTAATTCCAGGTTAAGGGCATGATGCTTTCCCCATACTCGTTGGAGGCATTGGAACAATTAAATGATATATATAACTACACGATTACTAACATCCCTAGAGAGGAGAATACGAAGGTCGATTCTTTGGCCTAGCTGGCTGGCTCTGGAGATGCATAGTTGTTGGGATTGGTTTCGATGGAAGTTTTATTGGCTTCGAGCATCGACCAAATGGATGTCGACTAGATTTTGAAGGCTAAAGAGGAGAAGGAGTTATGGAGGACTCCAATCAAGGACTATTTTCTTAAGAGAACTCTCCCAAAAGGAAAGAACAAACGATGAAAACTCCTTCGCAAAGTGTCGCAATTCATAATGCAATAAGAAGTGCTATACAGAATGGTTTCTCAATCCCTTGCTTTTCATGATAAGGGATGACGCTAGGAAAATCCTCATGGAAATCCATGAGGGTAGCTGTGGTGATCTAACCGAAGGGGAGGGGGTAAACATTAGCGAAGAAGATACTTCTCTTCATATACCCCTGGCCAACAATAAAGGGTGATATTTTCAATTACACCGACCAATGCAATCGATGCTAGACGTTTGCAAAATTTCTAAGATCCCTATCCATGGAGCTTATGCAAATGGTTAGCCCATGGCCATTTGCAGTTTAGGGAATTGATATAATCGGGGTGCTATCGATGTCGAAAGGAGGAGTTAAGTAAGCTTTTGTTGCAGTAGATTACTTCAAAATGTGGGTGGAAGCGGCATTGCTTGTCGCGACCACAATAAGTAAAGTGGTCAGTTTTGTGACGAAAAATATTCTCTATAGGTTCGGAGTTCCTTATAAAATTATAAATGACAATGGGACTTGGTTCTAGAGTACCGAGTTCAAGGATTTCTACAACCGGTGCAAGATCAAGAAAATATTTTCGGCAGCAACACATCCGTAGGCGAATGGATAGGTGGAGCTGAAGAATAAACTCATAAATTCCATCTTGAAGAGATGGTTAACTAAAGCTAAGTACAACTGGGTAGATGAACTTCCACTTGAATTTTAGGCTAATAGGATGACCCACAAGTCAGCGACTGGGCATACTCCATTCACTCTAGCCTTCAAAGCTAAGGCCATGATTTCAATAAAGCTGTAAGTCCCTTCTCATTAAAAAAGGAACTAAGACCCTAAGGTCAACAAGGAACTCATTCGTGAGTCCCTTGACTTTATTGGTAAAAAGCAAGAAGAGGCTGAATTAAAGGTGGTTGTTCACTAGAAAAGAGTAGCACAACATTTCAACAACTTAGTCCGGAGTCGTACCTTCGAAGTAGGGTACCTCATTTTGAAATGGTTTTCCTGGGTACGGGGCACTTGGTCCGAATTGGGAAGGTCCTTACGCGATCGAATAAAAGCTTGATGATGGAACTTTCAAGCTAGCCACTATTGATGGAATCATGATTCCACCGATGTGGATAACGACCTGTTGCGACACTATTTCACTTAGATTTATTTAGTTTATTTTTATAAAATAAGCTATCCTAGTGGATTGGGGGCAATGCAATAAGGCATGACTTGTGACTTCTTTTGTTTATAAATAAAATTAGCTACTTGAACCAATGGAACCATGTTCTTGTAAGCAAAATCTTGCGCTGCCTGATTAGCAACACAATCAAATACCCGAAGATAGGTACTAACTCCTTTGATCCAGGATCAGGATAGAGGAGTATAATCACAAGGGTTAATCGAGTAATTCACCCTTATCCTTCGGCCTTGACTACTGCCCAGAGATAAACAAAGTCAATGAGGGATCCCAGAATCGAGTAACTAGAGTGCCAGCTTTCGAACATAGAAATATGTGCGCAAGTGAAATTTTGATGACCACGCTTGTGGCCTGGCAGGACATGCTCGACCGAAGATATGCGAGGATAGTCAAAGTATACTCTCGGTCAATAACCAGGGATAGGTAAGAGTGAGAGCGGATGCCTAGAGATAGGCATTCGAAGAACCGATTCTTAGAGATAGGAACTGGTGTACAACCAGGATTTTCACGACCGTGCTTGCAGCCTAGTAGGACATGCTTGACCAAGGATAAGCGAGGATAGTAGATGGATAATTTTGATCATGTCTGATTATTGGCAGGTTTGAGGATGTTAGGATATAAACATCCAAACCTCTATTCCTCGGAGATAGTAAATGGCTTAGAACTCGGTTTATTTATAACATGTTAATGGTCAGAGGAAACTCGATCAAAGGTAGCTATAGAGTTAGTTAAACATTAGTTTTGTTTAGCTGAATGAAAACACTTTGGCAATAGAAAACAGAACTAAGTAATGGAATATCACTAAATCAATTGCAGGAGTTTACTTATATCTACAGAGTTACAATAAGTAAAAGCATTGCATAGAAACTGGCATGTATATATGGATGAATTGCAGTATGAGTAGTTAAATTATGTAAGTTTATATATTTGAGGTATAATGTCAAAATGTGGAAATGTGATTGGAACAAAGATTGTAAAAGAAGGGCAGTCTTTCATTACATCACTTTTTATACATCAATTGTGAGGTCGCTCTCGCACAAACATGACCTATGTACAATAAGGAAAAACAAAAGGTATAACAAAAAGAAACTATCTCATCATCATCAAAATCCAAGTGGAAGGCCTATTTCTTCTGCGTCTTCTTCTTCTTCTTCTCGCCTTTTCCATCCTTACCACCCGAACCATTATGTGATCTCTTCTGTCCTTTTCCATCCTCAGGTTTTCTCTTAGGAGTGCTGCCTTCAGGGAGAGTGGTATCTCCTTCGGTGATTGTAACGGTTGGATCTTCTGGCTTGTCGATAGAAGCATTGGATGTTACCGTGGATGCACCGACACTGCTGTCCTTAGGAGGCTTAATTGTAATGGAAAGAATTGTGATAACCGTCCTACACCACCGACACCCAATATAACTAAATAATGCGCTGCTTTCATACCCGACCAATTAAGATGATCGTCAAGGGTTGATAAATAAATAAAATATCACAAGACCGGACGTATATCTCACAGCACATGGAATAAAATATAATATACATCAAAGATACAAAAAAAGAGAGACAATAATAACTAAGTGAACCATACATCAAAGCACAAATTCACAGATTTAAACAACATATTAATAGAGTTTATACAAAATGGAAATGAACTCAAATAAACTATCTCGTAATAGTAAAGCAAACACTTTCTATGCTCCACAGTGTTGCACATTGGAGTAAGCATAATATCCATATATAATACTAGAAATCTCCATCATGCTCATCCTCTACACAGCTACTCATCTTACCTGGACTTGCTATCTAGTCCAGTCATTTAAGAGTACTCGATAATAAGAAGCAAAGCATAAAATCTCAAGTCAGACAACAGTCTGGTGTAAGCAGTAAATGAATCACAAAATACTACACAAGTTGATATAATAAGGAACATGGGCATATGAATCATACATGACATGTCCCTACAACCAAAGATTTAGCACATAACACATATAATATGCTGCTCTACCATCACTATTAGAATGTACTACATCCTAAGTATAGTACCGGGTTCCTAGGTATCCATGTCCTAAATATCTACATCAGGTGACATCCCTATATGATAGATTATGGGAGAAAATAATCAAAGTGTAACATCACCTACCTTGAGGCCCAAAGCTAAGCACTACAGATGCTACAGTCATCCATAGTATTAACTTCTGGTGACAAAATACGGTAATGTTAATGGTATCTATAATATCAGAAGCACATGAATATGAAATAAAATCATCACAGATTAAAACAAATTTTCTGATTACATTTCAAAGCAATATTTCATATTCAATTTACATAATCCCATAATCAATTCCCAGGTTTTTTTGGCAAAGCCAGCCGGTTTTTAAAGTGGACCGTCCACTTTTTATTACAATAAGTAATAAATACATTTGAGAACCAGGAGATATGCTGTTTGCCTAACTACTAAATCGGTTTTTATATTGGTCCGACCACTTAAACTCACACTAGAGAACAACATTCCAACAACTTAACAACATCACCAACAAGGGTGAAACAATCTCATAAAATCAGACTCACTTATAACCTTCACTCGAACACCACGCAGGGTGATATACATACAAAAAACAGTAGCACAAGGCAGTCCCATAGTAGCCGCACGAGGAAAACTAAACATTTCAATACTGGAAACACCAACGATTATTAGTTACAAGCAAAGTTCGGAAGAAAGACTCCAACCTTGCCACTGACAATAACAAAATCTGGTAGGCGAAACATTTGGTGACAAAGCACACACCACAACCTACCAGAACATCAAATGCACAGCCCAAATGGATCAGCTAAAAATATGAAGCAGGAGAACCCAAACATAACAAAGGGAGCAAAGAAAATAAGATCGGAACTACAACATAGCACTGGAAAATCCCAAAACAAATAACATAAGCATAGCCCCAAACCAACAAGAAAGCAAACCAACGAGCTACAACGACATCAACCCAATCTAGGAGCAAACATAAAGCTGAAGCACACAATGGCTACTTCAAGCCAACCAGCAAGCACATAAGAAATGACAAACACACTGGATAGAAGCAAAGTGGATGACCGACGACAACTAAAGTTTAGAGAAGAGAAAGATGCGACAGTAGCTCGGAAGGAGCAAACTCGGAAGCAACAATAGGACTGGAAGCACACAAAAGCGACGACAAACGAAATAGGGAAAATTACAATTCACCAAAAAAACGTGAAACCAAAAACTGGAAACAAACCAGAAATCGCAAGTGCCTAGTCCAGAAGAGCCACTATCAATAGATAGATCTGCAAATGAAAAACCAAAACCAAACTGGAAGCTCGACGATCAAAATCACAAACACCACTTCTGTTGCATAGAAATTACAAGGGAGAGCGATAATATGAGAAAAGAAGGTGGGAAAGAACACCGTGGAACCAAAAATCAATACTCCTAGACAAGAAGAGAAAGCGGATCTGGGGTGAGACCAGGTCTGGATGCGAGCTGAAGCAAAAAAGGTATAAGGATAGCGAAATTAAAAAAGAAACAACAGCAATGGGAAAAGCTAGGTTAGGGTAGAGGCAGGAGAAAGATGAGAGAAGGAAGAAATCGATTGGACGAAAAGAGAAGAAATTAGAGAAAAGAGAGAGGCGGCTGATAAAACCTAGTCCCCATTGATGTTGTTTCCCATTTGATCAAATATCATTATTAAAAAGTACACCAAGAGCGACATATGAAGATGCCCCTTGGATGACCAGAGTACTAAAAAGACAAAACTGTCATAATACATCATAGCAGAAATAAAATTAGATAGTAACTCCTAATTAGCTAACTTTAGCCTCATGCTCATCTTCGGAAGCTTTATTCGTCCACCTACTGAACCCGTAAAACCTTAACTCTCAATCTACTCAAATTAATTTTGAGCACCCGAGAGTTTAAGGGGAAAACATAAACTTTGAGTCAGACATAAAACCTGGTGTGAATAATACTACTACATCACGGTTTACTTATATTAAGTGAGACCACGCCGCTTAGCGGAACGGGTTTCCCCTCACTAATATCCCTTTAAAACAAGTCTTTTTGCAAATCAAAATCCTGCAACCAAACTGGTTAATCAAACTGATTAAAACAATAATAGTAATATCATATATGCACAAAAAGGTAATAAATAGACCGTCTATATAGAAAATGTAGTTTTGTTTGGCTAAATACCAACCTTTGGTTGACTCGGGCCTACCAGACAAACTAAACAAATTATCTAACACCTATTAGACATACTTCTAGATGATTTGTCCTTAACTTACTTCTCTATGGGTCACCTGATTCTAATGGTTTTGCGGGCTCACCAATAACCTATCCTTCTTCTCTGTACATATATATTCCTTTCTCTGTGTAACCATCATTAAAGTCTTTTTTTTTGGCATAGCCAGCGGGGTTAACTGGGCCCCTACCAGTTTTATTGCAAACAACAATAAAAAAGAACAACAGAGGAAACCATAAGGTAGAAAAAAAATAGAAAATACAAACAAAAAAAATAAAACAGCACAATCAAGCCCAAACGTGAATCAAAGACTGATGGAAAATACCAACACTGTTCTTCAAAAGCTTGTAGGTGCGGCACTTGACTTCATTCCATAGATCAGTTTCATTTCTTCTTACATTTTCAAAAACTATGGTATTTCTTTCACTCCATATCACAGCCATGTAAACTTTCAAGCAAACTGCCAAAACTCTTCCATGCTCAGTTCTCCACCTAGTAGCTTTGTATATAATACTCCACAGTATTCTAGTAGTATGACCAGAAAGGTTAATACCAGTGAGACCACCGATCTTATGTAAGATATGTTGCAAGGCAGGACAATCAAAATAAATGTTTTCAATAGTTTCTTCTTGTAGATCACAAAACAAGCACTGTGTTGAACATGCCATCCCAAACTTATGCAGTAGGCTTCTAGTAAGCAAGGCACTGTTTAACACTTTCCACATCATTAAATTATCCTGTGGCACAGAGTCAGTAGACCAAATAACTTCATACCATTTAATAGCAGGCAGGGGAACACTATCAGTAAGGTATTTATAAACCTCTTTGATAGAGTGAGCTTTGTTGTGCCATAACACAATGTCACTTTGCAAGTCACTGAAAGTAATTTGTTGTATATCTGACCATATTTGCTGAATAACATGGTTACTGCTGTAAGGCAACTATATTTTACCATTATGTAAGAAAGCATTAGCATTAGCTGTAATTTGGATACCAGTTTGAATAATCTGAGAGTATGAACATTTTTTAGATAAGATTAGGCCATTTCTAACCCATGGATCATTCCAAAAATTAACTGCCGCTCTGACGTTGACTGGATATTGTATTATTGGTAGATAGACTACTCTGTACTTCAGCATGCTTCGCCAAGTCCAACTACACAGCTGAGGGATTTCCATAATCCAGAAATGCATGTTCTTTATGTTGTAATGCCACGTCCATTCAACCCATAAACTACTTCGTCTATTAATGAGAGCATCAAACTGTTTACTTATAGCTGCAATGTTCCACTTCTTGACATCAAAAACTCCCAGTCCACCTAATTTCAAGGGTGTCTCAAATTTGGAAAATGCACATGGCACTAATTTTCGGTTGTGTATACTTCCTGTCCAAAAGAATCTGTTCATTGCTGATCTGACAAGTTGCAATAATTTAACTGGTAGAATCATAGTGCGAGCCCAGTAAACAATAGAGGAGAAGACTATAGATTTTATTAGAACAAGCCTGCCACTTTGAGTTAAGTACCTATTTTCCCAAGCTGACATTACAGAGGTTATTTTGTGGTATAATGGAAAACAGTCATCCTTTGTTATTCTTTTTGTTATTAGAGGAAGACCAAGGTACTTCATGTCATTTGCCATGCTAGAGAATCCAGACTGTAGGTGGAGGTCAGCAGCCAGACCAGGACTGATACCAGTAACAAGCAATGATGATTTGTTTTGATTTATTGATAGGCCAGTCATTTTGTTGAAAGTATGCAGAGCTTCTTTAATACCATTCAAAGAAGGCAACTCAGGTTTTGTGAACATCATAACATCATCAGCAAACATGATAGATGTTATATGATGATGAGAACACTTTGGGTGATACTTTATGTTCTTATTGGTGTAACTAGTTCTGAGGATAACAGATAACAGCTCCATGACCAACAGAAACAAGTATGATGATAACGGGTCCCCCTGCCTTATTCCTTTGCTACCCCTAAAACAGCCAACAGGTCTTCCATTTATTACTACAGAGTAAGATGGAGTGGATATACAGACATATATCGAAGACACAAAGATTTTTGGGAATCCCATCACTGCCATAATCCTGACTATGGATTCCCAAAGAATAGAATCGTATGCCTTTGATATATCAATTTTGAGTGCTGCTGCAGGGGAGCCATAACTTTTACCATAACTTTTGAGCAGTTCTTGAGCCAGGAGCACATTATCAATAATGTCCCTATTTGGTAAAAAGGCTGATTGGTTGTTAGAGACAACAGTAGGAAGCACAGAAACTAGCCTTTTTGCAAGAATTTTTTATATGCACTTGTACACCACATTACAACATGAAATGGGCCTATAAGAAGTAACACTAGAAGCAGGAGAGACCTTGGGGATAAGAGCAATATTGGTGCAGTTGATTTCTCCAAGAATTTTGCATTTGTTAAAGAAATTGTGTATTGCCTTGCAAAAATCACTGCCAAGGATACTCCATGTGGATGTAAAAAATACAACATTTAATCCATCTGGCCCACCTGAAGAATGTTTGTTCATGGAGAAAAGAGTTGACTTGATTTCCTCATCAGTGACAGGCCTTATTAGAGTTGTTGCTTCCTGGGTTGTGATGCTTGGGAGAGCAGAATTAGATATTAAGTCCAGATCAGGAAGAAAGCCATCATGATTTCCAAATTGCTTATTGTAATATTGGATAAAAGCTTGGTCAACTGTATCAGGTGTTGAATGCAGTGTGCCATGCTCATCAGTTATACTATGTATGTTTTCTCTTGCTTGCTTTACTTTAATTAAATCATGATAAAACTTTGTGTTTTTGTCTCCTTCATCAATCCATCTTTTGTGCAGTTGTTGTCTCTTCATGTTGGCTTCTAATTGCAGAGCTGTATTAACCTCCATAAATAATCTCCTCTCCTCATCAGCTACTTGAATGTCAAGTGGGTGTTCCATCATATAGTCTTGTTTTGTCTTCAGTTGTTGTGTAAGTGTTGTAGACAGCAGACCACCATTACCAAAAGTTGTTGTAGCCCACTGTTTAATAGCTTGCTTAATATACTTGAGTTTCCTGCAAAACTTAAACATCGGGTTACCAAAACAAGTAAAATCTGCATTTACTTGGGAAACTAATACAAGAAAGTGCTCATGCTTAACCCAAGCATTAAAAAATTTGAAACTTCTCTTTTCTCTTCTCAATTGGTTTCCAAGAGATAAAATTAGAGGGGAGTGGTCAGATAGAATGGGATGTGGGAGGTAAACAGATAGAGTGGCCAAAGAGATAGGGCTTGAAAATTGCAATAAGCATGGTCAATAGTGGTAAAGGTATGAACACCACTTCTACTTCTATTATTCCATGAGTACTTGGCTCCTGATTTATTCACTAATATTAACTCAGAATCAAAAACAGATAGATTGATAGGATCAAGTTCTCTGGGTGTAAGTGGGGAGCCACCAAACTTATCATAAAATCCATAACAGGAGTTGAAATCACCCAAAACAAGCCAAGGGTGTGAAGCTTGTCTTAATGGTGGCAATGTTTTGAGAAAGGCATTTCTTGAGTTTACTGAGTTGTCAGCATACACAATTGTTAAGTAGAAAGAGTTCTGGGTTTGGGAATGAAGCACATGAAAATGAATGGATTGTCTAGAAGACAGAATGGGAGAAATAGTTAGTTCAGAGGGGTTAAAAATGACAAGAATTCTACCATAGGCCGCAGCATCAAGGTTATGATGTATGGACCAATTTGGATTAATGTAGTTGGCTGCTTTTTGGGATAGGGTAAGGTTTAACTTAGTTTCAAGCAGGCCAATCAGACAGATATTATACTCAGAGATATATTTCTTTACTTGATCAAGTTTCAGATTGCTATGCGCTCCTCTTAAATTCCATGTTGCTATTTTTGTATACATAAATAATTATAGAGGTGTGGTGGTGATGTTCCTTCTCTGGGCTGACAGAGATCTTGATCTTGTTTGAATCTTCCTTTTTGGCATGCTTGGGGGGGGAGGATGGCTGAGAATTATCAAAGGTTTGTTTGGGATGATTGGATGGCCATCCAGGGAGTTGAATGGAAAAATTGTAATGGGGATGGGAAGTTGGTTGAGTTTGTTCAGCATGCATGGTGGTTACTAATTGAGATATCTGTGTTTCAAATGAGTTGCACCAAGTTTTGTCAAGTTCTGAAGCAATAGAACCAGTTGGTGCAAATTCTTTTGCAATTTCAAGTCCTATTTGCTTGTTACTTCCACTTGGGTTATTTTCTTTCATATTTGTTTCCTGCTCTACAAGTGTAGTAGACTGGACCAGAACTCCAGAGGAAATTTGATTTTCAGTAGTGCTTGTTTTCTTGGTTATCTCTGTGTGTTGCTCTGCACTATTTAACTCATCAGTTATTTCACCTTCCTCTTTTTCTTTAAAATCAATTATTCCTTGTTCATCCTCATCTGTTTGAAGCAAGTTGTACATGTTACTTGTGCTGACCGTACCAACATGAACATCTCCTTATGTTATATTTGCCTTATCAATAACCCTGTTTCTTTCATCAGTACCTACTTCATCTATTGTTTGTTTTACACCTGGTATCATCATGTCTGCCTCTTCAATTACTTCATTACTATTGAATTTTTTACCTTTGTACTTGTTTACTTTCTGCCATATCTGTTTCCCATTGTTTTGTTTAACAGTGTTTTGCCCCTTTTTCATCATTATCCTTCCATCATCATCTTTTTTCTGTTGCTCAGTATTTGCATTTTACTCTACATTCTTTTCATTTTCCACCTTTTTGCAGTTACTCAGTTGATGTCCAAACTCCTTGCACACTGTACATATCTCTGGTTTCCACAAGTAAATAACATTCACAACTTGAACCGAACCATTTTGTAATTTAACAGTAAATTTATCTGGCAATTCTTGATTTGGATTAACTTCAACTAAACATTTTGCAAATGAGATACGCTCAAATTTTTCAGTTGATGCATCCAAACAAAGAAGCTTTCCTACTCTAGATGCTAGCCAATTAATTCCCAAAGGAGACCAAGCATACAGTGGGATGTTGGTTAGTTTAATCCATACCGGTACTGATTTTATGCTACTGCAACTGTTGCCAATGTTTACATCCCACGGCTTCACAATAAATAATTTGTTCCTCATCACCACTGGGTCTGCTTCAGAAATTCTGGTCCTATCTTCATCATTGTAGAATTTGAGTAAAAACAGGAAGCCATCCGATTTAACCGATATCGAGCCACTTAACTTCCAAAACTTTTTAAGGTAGTATAGAACAGTTGCATATGGCAATGGGGTATCTAGGAAAAAACCGACAAGATACTCATTCCACATTATATTTCCAGCTTGAACAACATCCTCAGGTGGTACTATAGCTTCACCACTGTCAGTAATGCAAGTTTGTTATCATTAAAGTCTTACCTGTGACTAAGCCCTACATATTGGAATTTTGGACTAAATTAGCTAGGGGCCATAGCTAATGAGTAGGGCGTGACCCTAACCAGTCTTATCTGGTCTTCTAATATCTAAGTCATTTTCTTAGGATTAACTACCTTTTAAATTTTTCTTGAAAACCTTTCAAATTGATTTAACCCTTTAAATCAAATTGAAATAAGAAAAATATACTATTGCTTTACTCAAAACCCTTTGCCATGTTATATGCTTTACCCAAAACATTATTGATGAAAACCTTTGGAAGCCTTTGTTTAAAACCTATAACAATTTCTTCGAAACCTCTTAAGTACCCCCTTTCGAAACCATTGAAAGTACCCCTTTCAAAACAAGTTAATACTTTACTTTATAACATTAGGCCGAAAGGCCAAAACATCCTTTCGAAACCAATGAAAGTATCCCTTTCGAAACCTTTTAAAACTATAGACATCCTTTTTTAAAATACTTCAAACTTGCTTTTTGAAACCATTGGAAACCTTCCATTCAAGTACTAAAGGTAAGCCTTTCGAAAACATTTGGGAATCACCCGTTCAAAACCTTTATCGTATACCTTTCAAAAATATTGGGAAACATCCCCTTCATAACCTTCATCTAATACCTTTCGAAGGCATTAAAGTCCTTTACTTAAAATAAACTTATCGAAAGCATTGGTTTCAAGTAAAAATATATGGCACATAGTTTTGAAACCTTTAAAACCATTCCTTTCGAAACTTTTGGGTTTAACTTTAAAAATATCAAAAGGGTCTTAAAAGAACTAATTCAAAAGCAACTCTTTCGAAGCCACTTTCCTAAGTAAAGAAGTGGATGTTGTCAAAATCAACCCCTTCGAAAGCATTGGATAAGCGGCTTTTTAATTAAAAACAAAAGTACCCTTTCGAAACCAATCTAGGTCGAAAGGTAAGAGGCGGCAGCAAGGGTTTTGACCCTTCAAAAGCATTTACTTAAAACAATAGCGGCAACCTCTTTCGAAACCTTCCTTTAGAACAATTGACCACGTTGAAAGCTATCTTATTCGAAAGCATTCTTTTCGAAAGCAAAGCAAGAGCATTTCTTTTGAAAGCAAAAACAAGGTCTCGACCCTTTCGAAAGCCCTGTTTCGACCCTATAGCTTTCACCTATCTCTAACCCACTAGGTACCAAGTCTTTGATACCATGTGTATTGGTTTCAAACTGGTTGGAGGCGGAAGTATGAAGTCGAAAGGTGGCTGCCGAAAGTGGCGAGATAGTGAAACCTTATGAAATCTGATTTTTAACTTTAAAAAACAATTTTTTTCCAACTAACTTGCTTATTTATCATCATATAGTTGGGTGCCAGTTTCTTTCTTAAAATCTTTTATAAAAGTGCTGCCGAATTTTCATAGATCGATAATTTAAAATATTTACAAATTGCGCCTTCCACTTTATTAAATATATAAAATATTTAAGTCCCATACCTTAAATAATTTTATATACATATTAAAACACTTAGTAAAATTCTACCAAAATTCCCATAAATCACTTTTAATATGTTTTCTCACATATTTAAATTCCTTACCCAAAGCTAATCCTATAATAGCCAAAATTAATTTAAACATTTTCTCTACTAGAAAATTCATAATAAATCCACATTAATTCGTAAAATTATGAAATTTGAAACCCATCTCCAAAATATTATTTCTGATCATACTTCAAAATTATAAGGCATTTAGATGTCGTTTGTTAGGTTTTTCCAAATCAAAACTTGTCATAAAAATCAATATGAATAAGCATAATTCATCAACAATCATATATACCTATCTAACATTCAATAGATGGCAATATACTTTGCAAAAATATCCAGCTCTGATCTAGAAATCGAAAACATAAAAATTATGAGATGTAACCTATTATTCACCTTTAGCTTTGTTGTTAAGGATTTGAGATTTGACCTTGAATGAATTTGATTAAGCTTCCTCTTGGTTCTTGCTTATCTTCCCCTTACTTCTTCTTAATGGTGGCCAACCACTTCTTAGGTTTGTTTTAGTTTGTGAACGTGTAAAATGAATACGGCTTAAGGGTTTAGGGTATAAGAATGTAACTCGTTCCTAATTTTCCCTTATCCACCTCCCTTACTTATTTCATTTTAATCCCCTTAGTTCATTAGTTTAAATTGGCACAGTTACCCTCTATTAACACAAATCTCAATCCCTTAACCATTTACATTATTTCATTTAATTTAACTAATTAAATGTCCTAAATAATTTTACTTAAAATTAGGGTCGTTATAGACTCCCCTCCTTAAGGAATTTCGTCCTCGAAATTACGATAAGGTACTCATCAAAGTCAATCATAAAGGTAAAACATACCATGAAACAAGTCAGGATAAGCATCTCTAATCCTACTCTCAGTTTTCTAAGTACAGTCTCTCTCGTCATCACTCCACTGGACTTTAACTAATTTGACTGTCTTGTTCCTTAGCCTCTTCTCATCTCTTTCGACTATACGAACTGGCTTTCTAACTACAGTAAAATTCAGCTCCACTACCAAGTCATATAACACAGTCGATGCTATAGTAGTCTCTGGAACTCGAAAACACTTCCTTAGATGAGAAACATGAAAAACATTATGGACTCCTACCAAAATTTTCGGTAACTCTACTCTATAAGCGAGTTTTCCGATCCTTTATACAATAGGAAATGGTCCAACGAATCTCGGTGCCAACTTTCCCAATTTCCCGAACCTGATCACGCCCTTCATTGGTGATACTTTGACGAAAAACATGATCTCCAACTGAGAATTCTAAGTCATTCCGTCTCTTATCAACATAACTCTTCTACCTAGAATGAGCTTCTTTCATTCTAACTCAAATCAACTCAATCTTTTCTGCAGCTTCTCTAACTAAATCCGGACCAAGTACCAACCTATCCCCGGTTTCTAACCAACAAACTGGAGATTTGCATGGCCTCCCATACAAAGCTTCAAACGGTGCCATCCTATACTAGCCTGATAACTGTTGTTATATGAAAATTCGACTAAGTGTAGATGGTTCTCCCATGATCCTCCAAAATCTAGCACTCAAGCTCGTAACAAATCTTCTAAGATTTTGTTAACTCTTTCCGTTTGCCTATCTGTCTGTGGATGATAAGCGGTACTCTTCTTGAGCTTGTGTTTTCACAAAAAATGGACAAACACCTCAAAGTTGTATGATTTAATAGATCTTATGTTGTTCTTAGTGATTTGGTTGATTTATGCAAATATATGAAAAACAGGGACTAAACTGTAAAAAGACATGCAAATTTATAGTGGTTCAGCCAGAATGTGCCTACGTCCACTTTATGTGTTATTTCTTTTCTCTTCTTTTGATTACAAGTACAAAGCTTTGATACAAGTAAAAGAAAGTTGTTTGAAAGTCCTTTCCGTGCTTGAGCTCTCAAACTTGTCCCTCATTGTTGTACCCCTGCCCCTCTATTTATAGAGTGAGGCTAGGGGTAGGGGTCTTGGATGTATACAGCTGCTGATGGGCCCGGGCTGATACAATCTGGCCTGGCAAATTTGGTTCGGCATCGCCTTGGTTCGGTAGTAGATGGGTGGAGATGAGGTCTTGGTTCGGCAGTGGATTGGTTCGGTTGTGGAGTTGGTGGAGCTGGTCCGGTGAGGGTTTGGTTCGGTAATGGAGGAGAGGGGATTTGGTTCGGTAGGGGAGTGGTCCGGCAGTGATAGTTGATTCGGCATTGGTGAGGAGATGGGTTGGTTCGGCAGTAGGCCTGTTCGGTGAGGGCTTGGTCCGGTCGAATCTCACCCAACATTTGCCCCTCAAAGTAGGGCATGTGTATGCACATGGCATGCTTTGTTTTAGCTAGGACATCTTCTTTCGGCCCCGTATGCCGAACCAACTGGTCTGGTCGTTCGTAATCGCTTATAAGTATGGGCTTCAGGCCTTCGTTCAACCTCCATCATTTGAGATAGCCGAACCAGATAAACACCAAATCAGTCAAGTGCCGAATCATCTTAGCGCCGAATCAGGTGCGTTTCTTTTGCCGAATGAGGTTTCTTTATTCTACCGAATGAGCATAAAGACTCTCTGTACCGAATGAACTAAAAACTTTTCAACACCGAATGGACTCGAAAATCTTTAGTACTGAACGAGACTGGGGGTATAAGGCCGAATGAGATTTTATGTCTCAACTCATAAATGCAATTCTAGTCTTCATACGGATGCTTGTTTACTTCTTCTGCTCTAACGATGTACTTTTTGTGTTTGCAGATAAATGTCTCGAAAAGCAGAAACTCGATCAGATAAAAAGAAATCCCAGGGCGAAGGAGAATCTTCCGCAGTGCCCCCTGCTCAGTCAGGACCAGAACGTCACAGACCTGCCCCGAGATCACTAGTGGACGGGTACGGTCCTCAGGAGCTTCTGAACTCCCCACCCGATTGCTTTCCCAGCTCCCTCAAGGAGGAGCAGCTCGATGTCATCTCTCGTTCTTTCGGAATTGATAGGGCGCGCATGCGGTTGCCAGGGAGAGACGTTATGCCATATGACCCTCCCGAAGGGTACTTTGCCTACAGCAGATCCCACTGCATGTGTGGTGCCATTCCGCCTCTTAATGCTTGGGTAGCCAGCTTCCTTACATATCTAAAGGTGGCCCCATTCCAGCTTCAACCCAACTCCTATGCTATACCGGTGAGCCTCTTCGTCATCTTCCAGAGGAAGTATGGTCGTGCTCCTTCCAACCGGGAGATCCGATACTTATATAATCTGAGGGGCTATAAGAAGGGGTCCCCATACATCAGCTTGGAGTCAGCTGTAACTTTCAAGCCGGTCTTGGATCTGTATTCCAAATTCAGCATGTTCAAGAAGGAGTGGTTCTTCGTCAGGGACGACTCTGTTTCTATTCGGCGTTTTACTTCTGGATTTAAGTCGATGCTTTATTTATAATCTCCATTCTGATTGCGATGCTTCTTCTCATACGTTTTCATTTTTGCTAGCGACAGGTGGCTTTGCGGTTGTGGAGACTGATCGCCTGGTTCAGACGGCGGCTGAGATAGAAGCTATCCCCGGGAGAGATAGATCAACTGCCTACCTGATCAGAAACGCGACCCTTCTGGAGTGTAACTTGATCCTTCCACAACAGTCAGTAGTCAAGCTGAGGGAAACGGCGGAGGAGAGGGCGGCTGCTCAAGCTAAGGGAGGTGTCACGATAGAGAGTGGCAATAGAAAACCTTTCACAAAACCTACAGCCGTCGGAGGTAAGAAACTTAAGAAGTCGGACGGTCCTTCCCCCAGCAATTGTCCACTTACCCAGGGAGAGGAAGATGTGGAGGAGGAGAGAGGTGAGGGTGGAGATGACCGGGAAGGTGGCGACGGTGGTGATGGCATCGGGGCCTTGCTTCCTGGGCAAGCAGGCGAGATTCAGGAGTGGACGGATGATGCATTCCACCAAGCTTTCGAGGGGCTGGACGGGGAACCGGCTTTGATAGAGAAATCTGGGAAAGCTGACAAGGCTGGGACTGGTGCAAGTGAGCCTCCTCAGATTATTCCAGCCAAGGTGGCTCCGACGACTCAAGGTGAACTTTTGACTCTTGCGGGCTCCATTTATGATAGTGACTTAGGAATATTTTATGATCCGCTCCCGTCCTGGAATGAAATTCAGGACTCATTGCAGTATCCTACTCCTCCCCAGGGTTTGTACAACCACAGATGTGTTTTCTTTCTTCTTTTAACTTTTAATTTACCGTGTTTTCTCGAATTATGGATCAATGTAAGCTTGTGACACTTGTTCTTCATATCAGGAGCAGGTAAAACGGCCAAGGCCTCAGATCTTCGGCACAGGCTTGAACAGTACAAGCTCTCCAAAGCTTCCGCCAAGCCGAAGCCTTCGACCCACCGTTCCGGGGATGTAGTCGGCTACCGTCCTCTTCTCGGGGTTATTGAAGAGGGTATTCAAAAGAGAAAGAGGAGTCATCCCTCATCCGAACCTTCACTTGGTCCTCAGCCCCTAGTTCAGCCTCTTCATGATATCACGGAGGAGGATAGCGAGTTTGCACTCTCTCCGCACCCGTCCGAAAACCCTACCGTTATTCAGATTGATCGTCCTGACTTGGCTCGTAATCCATTTGCGGGTCATCCTGATCTGGATCCAAGTTCCCATGATATTACCTTTGACGAGGTTACTGGTGAGCACCTTCTTCCCCGCAATCCCATGGTACGGGTGCTTGATGAGGCTAAGTCCTTAGATCTCGATCTACTTACTACTCGGATAGTTACCATGGGAGACGAGGCCAAGGCTAATATTGATCGGGTGGTGGAGGAGACTAGGAAGCTGATGGGGCATCATGCCCGGCTAGTTAAGGTTGGAGAGGAGATTGGGAGTGCCAACATCCGACTACGATTGATGGTTTCGGACCAGGCCAAACAGCTCGCTGATCAGGCCATTCAGATTTCTCAGCATGAGGCTGCCTCCGGGTGGTTGAGGAAGGCTATGGAGGATGCTAGTAAGGCGGAACTGCGGAAGATGGAGGCTGCCTGCAAGGAGCAGATAAATATGGCCATCTCGACAGTGGATGAGGTTCGGAGGGCGGATCTTGAGCGGGTAGAGGAGCTGTCGGGGAAGCTTGAAGCCGCAGAGCTTGCTCGGGTTAGGCTGAAGGAGGAGATGGAGGCGATGCGGAAATCCCTTCAGGCTGACTGCTCGAGATACCGATTGGAGAGAGAAACTGCCGTTGGAAGGTTGTCGGCTTCCGAGGCCCGGATGAGGGAGTTTGAGGAGAATGAGCGGATGATGGATGAAATGCTTCAGGACATGTACTTCCGAACTTGGAAGCAGGGCAACCTATCCTGGATGGATGATTATCCTAGGGTCATGGCTAAGATTTATCTTCGGGCTCTGGAGGAAGCTAAGGCGGATGCGGATAAAGAGGGTGGTGTGGCCTTCAGCATGGATGTGGTCACTGCCCAGTTTACCAAGGAGGAGAAGGTGGCGGTGAAGGAGGGTATGCGGTTGCTTGTTGCTGAGGAGGCAGGTGTGCAAGTAGAGGATGACGACCAGGATAGTCAAGAAGCAGGTGCTGGTAAGTCTTCCTTTTTAGTCTCTCCATTAACTTGGTTGCTTATCACTAATGAATCCTTTCTCTGACTGGACAGGTGGTCAACAGGACAAGGATAAAACTCCAATGCAGCCGGCCCCTTGATCAGACCTGGAAAAACTCTTTTTGTGGACCTGACAGGGTTGTATATGTTAGTCTTAAAACAGTAGAGTAACTTTTAGGTTGTAATTCCTGCTACTTGTAATAAATAGCTCTATTCTTGATGTGTAATTCTTTAACTTAAGCTGATTTTGTCGTCTTTTGAATGTTTTTGCTGTTTTGACATGTTGTATAAGAAATATAGCTATGCATATTCTTGTAATTAAATGGTGTTTGATGCCAGGATCTTGTTTTGAAACATAATTTCGTGACTTGCAATGTTAGTGTGAGGTGTGAATAAATTACAGTCACGTGTTTACATATGAAAGAAAGAAATACCGCCCTTTATATTTTGCTTGCAGATGGCAGCTTTGAATATCCTGTGTGATCGATTAAGGGATGCGTTCCAATATCTTGCTGCGAATATCCGCTTCTATTAGTGAGTGTCTCCTGTTCTGTGTCCTGTACTTCAAGAATTGTTACAGAGGATAGGAGAAAAGTTTCTCAAGTAAAATTGAAATGTGTGAAATAGTAAAACTTCCAATCACGGAAGGCCTTCGATGTGCTTAAGTTCGTGGCAAACGGGCTTTGTAGTCACTTTCCCTAGCTGTGGGTCTTGGAGACATTTGTCACCCATCTTACGCCTCCGCGGGGAGTTAATTCTTTTTTACCACAGCCGTACTTAAGACACATCGGAGCCAAGATCGCGCCAGTAACTACCCGGGCCATTATGGCCCGTAATCGCGGGTATTATTCGATTTACTGTGGCCGGCTAGCGTGGGTGCCGATCGTCAACCGTGAACTGCCCCTGGCTGGCCACACCTTATGTTGGGGCTTATAATCGGTTCACAGTCGCCGGCGAGCCGAACGCCGTAATGAGCTGCCTCGGCTATAGTCGGCCTTCTCGGTGGCTTATAATCGGCTCATTACAGTTGGCTTTAAGGGCCGTCGCGAGCAATGAGTTAACCCGCAGCAGAGGGATGCTGGAGTGAAAGTGTCTCATTGGCGAGGGCATAGATTCGCATAGTACCTGTTAGGTCTTGTCCAGATGAAGTTATGCTGTGGAGTGCCTCGAATTGAAATGCTGTATGCATAGGATTTTGTCCAACAGAAAAGGATAAAGTTAACAAGCAGCCAAGATATAAAGGAACAAGTTAAAAAAGAGACAAGGTTTTTTAAAGTGGTTCGGCACGAAAATGCCTACGTCCACTGATTCTCTTTGTTAATTCACTTCATATGGGCAATACAAGTTAAGAAAAGTATCGACGGAGGTGTTGGATGTTCCATGCCCTCTGGAACACCTCTCCGTCCACTGTTGACAAAATATAAGCTCCGTTGTGGAGATTTTTATGAATTACATATGGTCCATCCCAGATTGGGTCTAGTGCTCCGGGGCGAGGGAAGATTCGCTTGAGGAAAAGATCCCCTTCTTGTAAGGTACGATGCTTGACTTTGGAGTTGTATTGTGTAGCCACTTTCTGTTTGTGGGCTGCTGCTTTAAGGACTGCATCATTTCTTCTCTCCTCAACTAGATCCAAAGACATGTGGAGGAGTTCTTCATTCTCTTCTGGGTTATAGTGGAACCTACGGTGGGAAGGCACAATGGTTTCAACTGGGAGCATAGCCTCCGATCCGTATGCCAAAGAGAAAGGAGTGTGCCTCGTTGATGTTCTGAAAGATGTGCGGTAGGCCCACAGTGCCGTAGGGAGTTCATCCACCCAAGCGCCCTTTGACTTTTCGAGCTTCTTTTTTATTAGAGTTTTCAGAATTTTGTTGACGGCTTCGACTTGTCCGTTGGCCGGGGGATACGCTACGGATGAGAAGCTTTTGTGAATTCCGTGCTCTTGGCACCAGTTGGCGAATTCCTCGCTATCAAACTGAAGCCCATTGTCTGATATGATTTTGAGTGGGACTCCGTACCTGCACAGGACATTTTTGATCAAGAAGTTAATAACTTTTGCTGAAGATACTTTATTCAGGGGTTCCGCTTCCACCCATTTGGTGAAATAGTCGACTGCCACTATAGCATATTTGGCCCAGCCTCGGCCCATTGGTAGCTCGCCGATTAAGTCAATTCCCCATATTGCGAAGGGCTAAGGGCTGGTCATTTGAGTAATCTCAGTTGTTGGTAGCCGCGGAATCTTAGCAAACTTCTGGCATCTGTCACACTTTTTGACGAAATCTAGGGCGTCCTTGCTTAAGGTGGGCCAGAAATATCCATATCGGAGTATCTTTTTTGCTAATGTTTGCCCTCCGGTGTGATCTCCGCAGCTCCCTTGATGGATGTTGGACAAGATTTCCTTGGCTTCCCTCCCGGCGACACACCTTAATAATGGGTTAAAGAATCCGCGCCGATAGAGGATGTCTTCTTGTATTGTGTAGCGGGATGCTTTCCTCAAGATTTTCTTGACTTCGTTACGCCCGTGGGGTAGTGTGCCACTTTGTAGGTAGTCTCGGATGGGAGTCATCCAAGTTGCTTCTTCAGTTGCAGCTATCAGATTCACTTGCTCAAAACTTAGGGTCAGTTGCTTTGAGATGGTTACTGCCCCGAAGATGGCGATGTCTCTCATACTTGCTTGCTTTTCCAATTCGTCAGCCTCTTGGTTTTCTTCCCGAGGGATGTGTTTGACTAAGTAGTGGTCCAATCGACTGAGAAGTGACTTGGTCTTCTTTAAATATGCCATGAGTTGTTCTTCTTGAGCTTGGAATTCTCCTAGTATTTGATTAACAATAAGTTGAGAATCGCTGTGAAGACACAAAGAATTGGCTCCGATGTCTATGGCAAGTTCTAGTCCGGCTATCACTGCTTCATATTCTGCATCGTTGTTGGTAGCAGCGAACTCCAACCTTATAGCATAGTACAGTTTGTTTCCCCTGGGAGTGATTATTACCAAACCTGCCCCCGAGCCTTGTTCGTTTGATGCACCATCCACAAAGAGATTCCACTTGATATCTTCTGCTATTTCCAATTTCTCCTTATCTTCGTTGGTAGTGAATTCTGCAATGAAATCAGCCATGGCTTGTCCCTTGATGGCGGTGCGAGGGTGATAGGTGATATCATACTGACTTAGTTCAATGCACCATTTAAGTAGTCGCCCAGAAGTGTCGGGACGATGGAGTACCTGCCTCAGTGGTTGATCAGTCAGAACTTTGATGGAATGGGACTGGAAGTAGTGACGCAGCTTTCGTGATGTGATTAGTAAACAGTATGCTAGCTTCTCAAGTTTTGGATATCTGACTTCTGCCCCAGTAAACCTTTTGCTGACGAAGTAAACTGGCCGCTGCATGCGGTTGTCTTCCCTTACCAAGGCTGCGCTTAGGGCGTGAGATGACACAGCAAGGTATAGGTATAATTCTTCGCCTTCGCTTGGAGTCGAGAGTACCGGTGGTTTCTGGAGGTGTTCGATTAGGTTAAGGAAAGCGGTTAAGCATTCGTCAGTCCATTCGAACTTTCCCTTGTCTTTCTTTAGGGCTTCGAAAAAGGGGACGCACTTGTCCGTCGCCTTGGAGATGAATCGGCTTAGGGCGGCCACTTTTCCATTCAAACTTTGCATTTCCTTCCGAGTGGAAGGTATCTTGATATCCCTTAGCGCTCGGACTTGTTCAGGGTTTGCTTCTATCCCTCTGGCATGAACGATGAATCCTAAGAACTTTCCTGATGACACTCCGAAGGAGCATTTTAGTGAATTCAACTTCATTCCATACTGTCGAAGTACTTGAAACATCTTGCCTAGGTGGCTTACGTGATCTTTGGCTTTCCTTGACTTTACCAGCATGTCATCCACATATACTTCCATAGTTTGTCCTATTAGCCCTGCAAACATCTTGTTGACGAGGCGTTGGTTGGTGGCTCCTGCATTTTTAAGTCCGAAAGGCATTACCTTATAGCAGTATAAACCCCGGTCGGTGATGAAACTAGTGTGGTCTTGGTCGGGAGCATGCATAGGAATTTGGTTATATCCTGAGTATGCGTCCATAAAAGATAGGAGCTCGTGCCCGGTTGTGCTGTCTACAAGTTGGTCGATTCTGGGAAGTGGGAAGCAATCCTTTGGGCAGGCGTCGTTTAGGTTGGAAAAGTCAATGCAGGTTCGCCACTTCCCATTAGCCTTTTTTACCAGCACCGGGTTGGCGATCCATTCCGGGTAGATAGCTTCTCGTATGAAGTCATTGGCGAGTAGATTCTTTACTTCTTCATCGAGGGCGGCTGATCGCTCTGCCCCCATACTTCTCTTTCTTTGTTTTACAGGTGCCTTGGTAGGATCAATGTTTAATACGTGGCATGCTATGTCGGGGGAGATTCCGGTCATGTCAGCGTGTGACCAAGCGAATACATCCAAGTTGTGGCGGAGAAAATCGATGAGTTGTTCCTTCAATTCGGCTTTTAGTTGGAACCCAATTTTCAATAGTCTATTTGAGTCGTGCTTGTCTACAGATATAAACTCCATGGCCTCTGCAGGCTCGGCGGTGGCCTCCTCCTCTTTGTCCCTAGGGTCTAATTCATTGAAAGGGTCGCTGGTATATCGAAGAGGAGGGGCTTTCTTTAGTTGCTATGCTTCTAGACTTTTTGTGCAGAGGGCAATCTCTACACCCTTCCCTTTATCCTTCCTGTAGTTGTTGCGAAGTTCAGTCACATAGCAGTCTCGAGCAACATCCTGGTCTCCTTCCACTTCCCCTACTCCATTGTCTTTTGGAAATTTCATCTTTAGGCACCATGGGGCTAGGACAATTTGGAAGTCATACAAGGCTGGTCTTCCTAAGAAGGCGTTGTAGGCCGAATGGTTTTCTATTAGCACGAACGTCTGCTTCCGTACAATGGAGCGGGGATGGCTTCCAATCTCAACAAAGAGGTCCAGTTGCCCGAGGGGCATCTTAGCATCCCCAGTGAAACCGTGTAGTGGTTTATCGTAGGGAGATACATCCTTCATTGATAGCTTCATTTTGTCGAATGCGTGTTTGAACAGGATGTTTACTGAGCTTCCAGTGTCTACCAGGATTCGGTAAACTTCGGCGGGACCGAGTCAGGCGGAGATGACCATGGGATCCATGTGAGGGTACTGCCTTCCTTCTAGGTCACGCTTACCGAATGTGATGTCATTACTTTCTTTCCGCTTCGGGTGGCGCTCTTCTATAACCGAATTGACACAGTCTTTATTGTCTCTAAGCGACTTTCCATACCTTTCCATCTCTTTCCAGCTTCTGTCCATGATGTGCGGTCCTCCTGAGATGGTATAGACCACTATTTTCTCTTGACTAGAGCTGCTAGTGTTGTGGTTTCCTCTGCCGGTGTCCGGTGAGGGTAGCCTTGGGTTTTCATTGGCAGGAGCTGGAGTCCTGTCCTGACTTTTTACATAACGTTCCAGTTTCTTCCTTCTGATGTGTTCCTCGATTAGATCCCGGAGATGATGGCATTCATTGGTATCATGCCCGTGAGATTCGTGGAAGCGGCAGAACTTTCCAGATTTCTGCGCGTTATCTGATTCCTTTTTGTATGGTGGGCGTTTGTATCTAACTTCGCCTTGGGTGGCAAGGAAGATATTTTTGACGGTCTCGTTCAAAGGAGTGTAAGTGTCGAATCTCGGCCCAGGCCGATATAGGCGCTTTTCTCCCTTCTTGCCCCCAACATTGTCTCTGGAATCATTTCTTCGAACGTCCCTTGCCACAGCGGGGGCGTTGCTATGGGTTGTCTTATTTTGCTGTCCTGACTGCCCCTCAACGGCAGCATCCTCAAGCCTCATGTATTTCCCGGCTTCATGGAAGAAATCGGGTAAAGTAGCTGGTTTTTCTTTTGTCAACCTTCTAGCAAATTTAGTGTCCGGATGCACACCACTACAAAGGGCCATTAGGATAAGCTTCTCATCGGCATCTTGGACTGCGGCTGCTGCGACATTGAATCGGGTTAGGTATTGCTGCAGTTTTTATCCAGGTTTCTGTTTGACGCTGGATAAAGAATAAGTGTCCTTAGGTTGTTCCACATGGATGCGGAACTGACTGATAAACTTTTCTTTCAACATTTCCCACGAGCTGATGGATCCCTGGGGTAGATGACAGAACCAGGAGGTAGCGAGATCTGCTAAGAAGAGCGGAAAGCATTTGCATAGTACTCCCTCTGTTGCTCCACTCATGAGCATATGTTGCGTGTACCTCTGTAAGTGTACAACGGGGTCGGAGGTTCCTTTGTAGGGTTCCATTGTTGGCATCTTCCATTCTTGGGGGGTGATAGCAATTTCGATATTGCGGGCGAAAGGGCTGGTTACCCTAGCGCCTATCCCTCGATCACTTTGCTCCCGTTGGACACACTCTCTGAATAAGCGTGCCATCCTTTCATCAGAATTTGGAGCAGATAGAAATGAGTTTGGTTCTGTTCTGTGGGATTGATTCCGTCCAGATGACCTGTAGGGATGGTATCGTCTATCATTCCTCATATTTTCCAGTGGCTGCCTTTGATCTTCTGGGAGCATGCTAGGGTCAGCTACAGTTGGCCCTTGCCTTGATCTTCCCCTGCCGGGTTCTGATCTAAGCACTTCCTCGAGTCCAACTTCGGGCTAGACTCTAGCTCGGCCCCGTTCACTGGCGTTTCCGTGGTTAGGCAGTATGACAGGCTCAACTACAGTTGACCTCCGTCCGGTACCTCCCTCGTTGGGTTCGGTACCAAACGTTTCCTCAGGCCTAACTTCAGGCTGTGCTCGGTCTCGGCTCCTACCATGGCTACTTCTGCCGTTAGCTCCTTCGAAGAAGGAAGATCTTTGTTGTCTCTGAGATCCTCCAGACTGGGACTCGCCCCATGATTCAGTGTTGTGGTTGGATTCTTCAGCGTCCCTTAAGCGTGACATGAGATGGTCCACCAAGGCTTCCTGCTGGGACGTGAAGCGGTTAGTTACTTCAACCACAACTCTGTCCAAATCTGCCCTAGTAATTGCTGCAGGCTATTCTGTGGCAGGAGTGGTTGGGTTAGCCTGTCCTTCATTTGTTACTGCTGCCGGAGGAGGACGATTTACTTGATTCGTGACAGCTGGATCTGGAAGACTGCTGGATGCGATGTTTTTTCCTTTGTTAACATCTTTTCTCTGTTTGGGAGGCATGTTTTCCAAGTAGCGAACGATGCTATTAGGAAAACTATTAAGTGGATGAAGCTGAAGCTTCGAGCTTCTAGTTCTCAGTGAAAGCACCAAAAATGTTTGCACAAAAAATGGACAAACACCTCAAAGTTGTATGATTTAATAGATCTTATGTTGTTCTTAGTGATTTGGTTGATTTATGCAAATATATGAAAAGCAGGGACTAAACTGTAAAAAGACACGCAAATTTATAGTGGTTCAGCCAGAATGTGCCTACGTCCACTTTATATGTTATTTCTCTTCTCTTCTTTTGATTACAAGTACAAAGCTTTGATACAAGTAAAAGAAAGTTGTTTGAAAGTCCTTTCCGTGCTTGAGCTCTCAAACTTGTGCCCCATTGTTGTACCCCTGCCCCTCTATTTATAGAGTGAGGCTGGGGGTTGGGGTCTTGGATGTATACAGCTATTGATGGGCCCGGGCTGATACAATCTAGCCTGGCAAATTTGGTTCGGCATCGCCTTGGTTCGGTAGTAGATGGGTGGAGATGAGGTCTTGGTTCGGCAGTGGATTGGTTCGGTTGTGGAGTTGGTGGAGCTGGTCCGGTGAGGGTTTGGTTCGGTAATGGAGGAGAGTGGATTTGGTTCGGTAGGGGAGTGGTCCGGCAGTGATAGTTGATTCGGCATTGGTGAGGAGATGGGTTGGTTCGGTAGTAGGCCTGTTCGGTGAGGGCTTGGTCCGGTCGAATCTCACCCAACACTTGCCCCAAAAATGTTTGCACAAAAAATGGACAAACACCTCAAAGTTGTATGATTTAATAGATCTTATGTTTTTCTTAGTGATTTGGTTAATTTATGCAAATATATGAAAAGCAAGGACTAAATTGTAAAAAGACATGCAAATTTATAGTGGTTCAGCCAGAATGTGCCTACGTCCACTTTATGTGTTATTTCTCTTCTCTTCTTTTGATTACAAGTACAAAGCTTTGATACAAGTAAAAGAAAGTTGTTTGAAAGTCCTTTCCGTGCTTGAGCTCTCAAACTTGTCCCCCATTGTTGTACCCCTGCCCCTCTATTTATAGAGTGAGGCTGGGGGTAGGGGTCTTGGATGTATACAGCTGCTGATGGGCCCGGGCTGATATAATCTGGCCTTGCAAATTTGGTTTGGCATCGCCTTGGTTCGGTAGTAGATGGGTGGAGATGAGGTCTTGGTTCGGCAGTGGATTGGTTCGGTTGTAGAGTTGGTGGAGCTGGTCCGGTGAGGGTTTGGTTCGGTAATGGAGGAGAGGGGATTTGGTTCGGTAGGGGAGTGGTCCGGCAGTGATAGTTGATTCGGCATTGGTGAGGAGATGGGTTGGTTCGGCAGTAGGCCTGTTCGGTGAGGGCTTGGTCCGGTCGAATCTCACCCAACAGCTTGGTACCTAAAATCTCCTATAGACTCTTCTAGAACTCATTGGTGAATAAGGAATCTGATTCACTTACTATACTATTAGGAATTCCGTGAAGTCTAACTACATTCTTCATAAATAGCTTAACTAAAACTAGGGCCATTCTGGTTGACTTAACTGGAATGAAATGAGCACTCTTGGTCAACATGTCCATTATGATCCATATACTTTCATTTCCTCTACTTGACCTTGACAACCCATCTATAAAATCCATCAAGATAAAATCCCATTTCAACACTAGAATATCTAAAGGCTGAAGTAACCTACTTGGTTTCTGATGTTCGGCTTTTACCTGTTGGCAGTTCAAGCATTGCTTCACCCATAAGCCTACATCGCTCTTCATACCTTCCTAGAAGAAACTCCTCTTTATATCCTGATACATCTTAGTTCCTCCCGGATGAATAGTGAACTACGAACGATGGCATTCTTAAAAAACTTCCTTCCTAATGTCTCCCACATTTGGAACACATAATCTTCCTTTTGTTCTCAACCGTCCGTTCTGGTCAAGACTGAAATCCTTCAAGCCATCGCTCTCTATTCCATCCCTTAATTTCTTGATCCGCTCCGCTAATACTGAATCCTCTCCTTGCTTAGAAGCGATCCTTTCGATCATCACTGATCAAACCTCTAAACATGACAACATAGCAGTCTCTGTACTAGAACTACTCTTAGGTCTCCACTGTACTCTGCATGTAGTCAATGCTTCTATATCTTTCCACTCAGCTAACATCGCCAACACTGCATTTTGTTGTTTTCTTCTAAGTGCGTCTGCAACCTTGTTGCCTTTTACCAATGTGTACTCAATACCAAAATCATAAGCGGCTAAAAACTCTAACCACCTCTGTTGTCTCATATTCAACTCCTTCTAAGAGAATAAATATTTCAGCGACTTATGATCCGCACACAGCTCAAATCTCTCTCCCAACAGGTAATGTCTCCACACCTTCAACTCAAAAATCACTGCAGCTAATTCCAAATCATGAGTCAGGTACCTAATCTCATGCGGCGTAAGCTGTCGAGAAGCATAAGCAATCACTTTACCTTTTTTCGTTAACACAGCTCCTGATCATGTTTAGCATGCATCTGTGTACACCACTAAGTCCTGATTCCCTTCTGGAACAACTAACACAGGTGAATTAGTCAACAAGTGTTTTAGCTTCTGGAATGCTTCCGCACATAACTGCACATCTTTCCGGGTTACGGTGCCGCTATCTGCGAAAAATCCTTTATGAACCTCCGATAATAACCAGCTAATCCAAGAAAACTCTTTATCTCAGTCACTGTCTCGGGTCTCTTCCAATCATTCGCTGCCTCGATCTTAGTCGAATCTGCAGACAACCCTTTCTCTGAGACCACATGACCAAGAACTTTACTTCCTTCTTCCAAAAATGACACTTCGAAAACTTCGCTTTCAGCTAATGTTGTCTCAACATCTCAAGCACCACTCTAAGATGAACCTCATGCTCTCTTTAATCCTTATAGTATATCAAAATATCATCTATAAATACCAACATGAACCTATCCAAATGCTCTTGGAAAACTCGGTTCATTGAATCTACAAATAATGTTGGCGCATTAGTTCGTCTGAACGACATCACTATCCATTCGTACGATACATATCTGGTTCTAAACACCGTCAAAGGAATACTATCCTTTGCCACTCAAAGCTGATGAAATCCTGTCGCAAATCCAACTGGGAAAATACTTTAGCTCCACTCAATTGGTCGAACGAATCGTCAATTTTAGGTAATGGATATCGATTCTTTATCGTCTTTTCATTCAACTTATGGTAATCGATACGCAACCTTAACAATCCGTCCGGCTTCTTAGCAAACACTGCGGCTGCTCCCCAAGGCGAACTACTTGGTCTAATAAAATTCTTTCCTTCCAAATCCACCAACTGCACCTTTAACTCCTTTATCTCGGTAGGTGTCATTCTGCTTCGCGGTCTACTCACCGGATCGGCTCCTAGTACCAAATCTATTTGAAATTCAATAGCTCACTTCAGTGGCAATCCAGCTACGGTTTCAAAGACATCTATGAATTCTCTAACCACGAAAACCTGATTCAACTCATCTTCTACCTCCACAACTCCCAACAAAGTATTAACCTTAAAACTAGGGTTTTCTACCGAGTTTATTATCTGATCACTACAGTGTGGGTGTCCAAGTGATATTTTCCTATCATGGCAAAATATCCAAGCATCGTATTTACTTAACCAATCCATATCCAAAATAATTCTGAACCCTATGAAATCAAACACATGCAAACTGCAAAAAAAGGTATGACCTAACAATTCAAACTCTAAGTGGTCACACTTCATCCCAAGTGTCGCATACCCTCCTATTAGATTTGCAACCCTTAAGCAAGTAACTAGGTATAAGGATTCTAGGTAAAGCTTATCTACCAAACAATGAGATATAAAAGAATGCGATGCACCGATATCAAATAGAACTCTAACTGATACACCATAAATCAAAAGCGTACCTTCCAACACCGCTTTTCCTTTCTCCTATGTTGTTGGTCTCGAGGTAGCTGGTTCCAATGCAAACACTTTGCCTTTCCTATCCTTGGCTGGCTCCTTGCACTGGTTCTTATAGTGTCCAATCTAATCACAATTAAAACATCTCACTAATTTCTTCTCCACAGCCTTCTTTCCTTTGCCAGCTCTACATTCATGAACGTTATGCCCTTTCTTATCACACTTATAGCAGACAACTTCTGCCTTTAGTAGCTCCACCCTTCTGAGCTCATTTCTTATGGAAAAAGTTTCTCTTCTGACTCTACCCTCCTTGAGCTTCTTTTACCTTATTTCTTTCATGCCTCAAAGTCATTTCCACAACAACATCATACGGATCTCTAATGTATGATAACATAGCCTTATCAATCTTAGGCTTTAACCCCTTAATGAGCTTACATTCCTCTTAATCATAGTATCAACCATAGCATAGCCATATCTCGCTAGCTCCTAAAACCTCATTGCATATTCAAGTACGGTCGTATCCCCCTGCTCCAACTCAGCAAACTTCCTGAGCAGAGTGGACTTCACAATCTCCGACAAAAACCTCTCCTCAAATCTCCTCCTGAACTCAGCCCATGTCATATTCTCCTCGTTGACTCCAACAGTAACATTGTTCCACCAATACAGTGCTGCTCCTTGTAGCTGTCTAGAAGCAAACCTTCTCTTATGAACATCACTAAGCCCTAAGTCAGCGAAAATCCTCTCGCAATGAAGTAACCAATTTTCCACTTCGATTGCGTCTTCAGTACCAATAAATGGCTTTCCTCCCACCCGAGCATAGTCTTTACTCAAAATAGCATAATTATTGACCATTGGAGCTTCCTGATTTCCTCCTTTGGCATTTCCTCCAACTACTCCAGCAGCAATTCCCACTTACATCATGTTTACGAAGAACTGATACATTGCTTCCATATCAACTTGCGGGACTCCAGCACTCACGTTTGCAGCTTGTGCCTGATCATGGTTCCTCCTCGTATTTGGTCGGGCATTTCCATTAGTGTGGTGCTTCCCCCACCAAGATTCACTCTTCCACTTCTAGCATCCATATCTGAATTCGAGCCTTCATAAGATACAGAAATATAGCCTAACAGAGATGGGAGAATAGAGATAAAGCATATACTTAAATATAGAAAATACAAGTACGTTACTATAGCATTATCCCATACCCTGATATTTTCTCTAATTCCTTAGGATTATGTTTTCAAAATCATTTTAAGTTTAAAGTTTTCATAAACCTATTCTCTGATACCAAGTTGTAACATCCCCTATCTTAAGGCCCGAATCTAAGCACTACAGATGCTACAATCATCCACAGTATTAACTTCCAGTGACAAAATACAGTAATGTCAATGGTATCCATAATATCAGAAGCACATGAATATGAAATAAAATCATCACAGATTAAAATAACTTTTTTGATTGCATTTCAAAGCAATGTTTCATATTCAATTTACATAATCCCATAATCGAATCTCGGGTTTTGATCAAATATAAGTATTACAAAATAAGCCAAGAGTGACATATGAAGATGCCCCCTTGGATGACCAGAGTACTAAATAAAAAAAACTGTCATAAGACAACACAGCGGAAATAAAACTAAATAGCAAATCCTAATTAGCTAACTTTAGCCTCCTGCTCGTCTTCGGAAGCTTTATTCGTCCAACCACTAAACCTATAAAACCTTAACTTTCAATCTACTAAAATTTATTTTGGGCACCCGAAAGTTTAAGGGGAAAAAATAAACTTTAAGTCAAACATAAAGCCTAGTGTGAATAATACTATTACATCTTGGTTTACTGTTATTAAGTGAGACCACGCCGCTTAGCGGAATGGGTTTCCCCTCACTAATATCCCTTCAAAACATGTCTTTTTGCAAATAAAAATCCTGCAACCAAACTGTTTAATCAAACTGATTAAAACAATAATAGCAATATCATATATGCTCAAAAACAGGCAATAAATGGACCGTCTGTCCGGAAAATATAGTTTTGTTTGGCTAACTACTAACCTTTGGCTGAATCAGGCCTACCGGACAAACTAAACAAATTATCTAACACCTGTTAGACATACTTCTGGACAGTCTATCCTTAACTTACTTCTCCAAGGGTCACCTGATCCTAATTGCTTTGCGGGCTCACCAATAACCTATCCTTCTTCTTTGTACATATATACTCTTTTTTGTGTGTAACCATCATTTAAGTCTTATTTGTGACTAAGCCCTACACACTGGAATTTTGGACTAAATTAACCAGTGGCCATAGCTAATGAGTAGGGCGCAATCCTACACCAGTCCTATCTTGTCTTCTAGTATCTGAGTCATTTTTTAGGATTAACTACCCTTTAAATTTTCCTTGAAAACCTTTCAAATTGATTTAACCCTTTAAATCAAACTTAAATAAGGAAAATATACTATTGCTTTATTAAAGCTTTTTGCCTTGTTATATGCTTTACCCAAAACATTGTTTATGAAAACCTTTCGAAGCCTTTGTTTAAAACCAGTAACAATCTCTTTCAAAACCTCTGAAAGTACCCCTTTCGAAACCATTGAAAGTACCCCTTTCAGAACAAGTTACTACTATACTTTGTAACATTAGGCTGAAAGGCCAAAACATCCTTTCGAAACCAATGAAAGTATCCCTTTTAAAACCATTTTAAAACCATAGACATCCTCTTTTGAAATATTTCAAACTTGCCTTTCGAAACCATTGGAAACCTTCCATTCAAGTACTAAAGGTAAGCCTTTCGAAAACATTGGGGAATCACCCCTTCAAAACCTTTATCATATACCTTTCAAAAATACTAGGAAATATCCCCTTCAAAACCTTCATCTAATACCTTTCAAAAGCATTAAAGTCCTTTACTTAAAACAAACCTTTCGAAAGCATTAGGTTCAAGTAAAAATATGTGGAACATAGTTTCGAAACCATTGGGTTTAACTTTCAAAATATCAAAAGGGTCTTAAAAGAACTAAATTGAAAGCAACTCTTTCGAAAGAAATTTCCTAAGTAAAGAAGTGCATGGTGTCGAAACCAACCCCTTCGAAAGCATTGGAGAAGTGGCTTTTTAGTTAAAAACGAAAGCACCCTTTCGAAACCAATCTGGGTCCAAAGCTAAGAGGCGGCAGCAAGGGTTGCAACCCTTTCGAAAGCATTTACTTAGAACATAGGCGTCAACCTCTTTCGAAACATTCCTTTAGAACTATTGACCAAGTCGAAAGCTATCTTATTCAAAAGCATTATTTTTGAAAGAAAAGCAGGCGCATTTCTTTTGAAAGCAAAAACAAGGTATCGACCCTTCGAAAGCCATGTTTCGACCATATACCTTTCATCTATCTCGAATCCATTACATACCAAGTCTTTGATACCACGTTGGTTTCGAACTGGTTGGAGGTGGAAGTATGAAGTCGAAAGTTGGCAGCCGAAAGTGGCGAGACATCGAAACCTTATGAAATCTAAATTTTAACTTTAAAAAGCAATTTTTTTTCAACTAACTTGCTTATTTGTCATCATATAATTAGTTGCCAATTTCTTTTCCAAAATCTTTTATAAAAGTGCTGCCGAATTTTTAGAGATCAATAATTTAAAACATTTACAAATTGCTGCTTCCCCTTTACTGAATATATAAAACATTTAAGTCCATACCTTAAATAATTTTATATACTTATTACAACACTTAGGAAAATTCTACAAAAATTCCCATAAATCACTTTTGATATGGTTTCTAACATATTTAAATTTATGACCCAAAGCTTTTCCTCTTGGTTCTTGCTTACCTTCCCCTTTCTTCTTCTTAATGGTGGTCGGCCTCTTCTTAGGTTTGTTGTAGTTTGTGAATGTGTAAAATGAATATGGCTTAAGGGTTTAGGGTATAAGAATGTAACTCATTCCTATTTTTGCCTTAGCCATCACCCTTACTTATTTCATTTTAATCCCCTTAGTTCATTAGTTTAAATTAGCACATTTACCCTCTATTAACACAAATCTCAATCCCTTAACCATTTACAGTATTTCATTTAATTTAACTAATTAAATGTCCTAAATAATGTTACTCAAAATAAGGGTTGTTATAGAATTCCCTCCTTAAGGAATTTCGTCTTCGAAATTATGATAAGGCACTCATCAAAGTCAATAATAAACGTAAAACATAACATAAAACAAGTCAAGATAAGCATCTCTAATCCTGCTCTCAGTTTTCCAAGTGCAGTCTCTCTCGTCATAACTCCACTGGACTTTAACTAATCTAACTGTCTTATTCCTTAGCCTCTTCTCATCTCTCGCAACTATAAGAACTGGCTTTCTATCTATAGTCAAATTCGGCTCCACTACTAAGTCATCTAACACAGTCGGTGCTATAGTAGTCTTTGGAACTCGAATACACTTCCATAGATGAGAAATATGTAAAACATCACGGACTCCTACCAAACTGTTCGGTAACTCTACTTTATATGCGAGTTTCCTGATCCTTTCTACAATAGGAAATGGTCTAACGAATCTCGGTACCAACTTTCCCGATTTCCCGAACCTGGTCACACAATTCATTGGTGATACTTTGACGAAAACATGATCTCCAACTGAGAATTCTAAGTCTTTACATCTCTGATCAGCATAACTCTCCTACCTAGACTGAGCTTCTTTCATTCTAGCTCTAATCAAATCAATCTTCTCTACAGCTTCTCTAACTAAATCCGGACCAAGTACCAACCTATCCATGGTCTCTAACCAACATACTGGAGATTTGCATGGCCTTCCATACAAAGCTTCAAACGGTGCCATGCCTATACTAGCCTGAAACTGTTGTTACACGAAAATTCGACTAAGTGTAGATGGTATTATGATGATCCTCCAAAATCTAGCACACAAGATCATAACAAATCTTCTAAGATTTTGTTAACTCTTTCTGTTTGCCCATCTATCTGTGGATGGTAAGCGGTACTCATCTTGAGCTTGGTACCTAAATCTCCTGTAGACTCTTCCAGAACTCACTGGTAAATAAGAAATCTCTATCGCTTACTATACTACTAGGAATTCCGTGAAGTCTAACTATATTCTTCATAAATAGCTTAGCTAAAACTGGTGTCGTCCTGGTTGGCTTAACTGGAATGAAATGGACACTCTTGGTCAACCTGTCCACTATGACCCATATACTTTCATTTCCTCTATTTGACCTTAGCAACCCATCTATAAAATCCATTGAGATAGAATTCCATTTCCATACTGAAATATCTAAAGGTTGAACTAACCCACTTGGTTTCTGATGTTCGGCTTTTACTTGTTGGCAGTTCAAACACTGCTTTGCCCATAAGCCAACATCTCTCTTTATACCTTTTCAGAAGAAACTCCTCTTCATATTCTTAGTCCTCCCGGATGAATAGTGAACTTCGAACGATGGCATTCTTCAAAAACTTCCTTCCTAATGTCTCCCACATTTGGAACACATAATCTTCCTTTCTTTTTCAACCGTCCATTATGGTCAAGGCTGAAATCTTTCAAGCCATCGCACTCTGTTCCATCCCTTAATTTCTTGATCCGCTTCGCTAATCCTCTCCTTGCTTAGAAACAATCCTTTCGATCATCACTGGTCGAACTTCTAAACATGACAACATAGCAGTATTTGTACTAGAACTACCCTTAGATCTCCACTGTACTCTGTATGTAGTCAATGCTTCTAAATCTTCCCACTCAGTTAACATCGCCAATACTGCATTCTGATATTTTCTGCTAAGTGCGTCTGCAACATTGTTGGTTTTTCCTGATGTGTACTCAATACAAAAATCATAAGTGGCTAAAAACTCTAACCACCTCTGCTGTCTCATATTAAACTTCTTCTGAGAGAATAAATATTTCAGCGACTTATGATCCGCATACAGCTTAAATCACTCTCCCAAAAGGTAATGTCTCTGCACCTTAAATGCAAAAATCACTGCAGCTAATTCTAAATCAAGAGTCGGGTACCTAACCTCATGCGGCCTAAGCTGTCGAGAATCATAGGCAATCACTTTACCTTTTTGCATTAACACAACTCTTAATCTTGTTCCGCATGCATCCGTGTACACCACTAAGTCCTAATTCCCTTCTAGAACAACTAACACTGGTGCATTAGTCAATAAGTGTTTCAGCTTCTGGAATGCTTCCTCACACTTATCAATCAAGACGAACTTCACATCTTTTCACGCTAGCTTGGTCATCGGTGCCACTATCTGTGAAAAATCCACCATGTACCTCTGATAATAACCAGCTAATCCAAGAATACTCTTTATCTCAGTCATTGTCTCGGGTCTCTTCCAATTATTCACTGCCTCGATCTTAGTCGGATCTACAGGCAACCCTTTGTCTGAGACCACATAACCAAGAAACTTTACTTCCTTCTTCCAAAAATGACATTTCGAAAACTTCGCTTTCAGCTGATGTCGTTTCAACGTCTCAAGCACCACTCTAAGATGAACCTCATGCTCTCTTTCATCCTTAGAGTATATCAAAATATCATCTATAAATACCAATACGGGCCTATCCAATTTCTCTCGGAAAACTCGGTTCATCAAATCTATAAAGAATGCTGGCGCATTATTAGTCCAAACGGCATCATTAACCATTCGTACAACCCATATCTGGTTCTAAACCCCGTCAAAGGAATACTATCCTCTGCCACTCTAAGCTGATGAAATCTTGTCGCCAAATCCAACTGGGTAAATACTTTGGCTCCACTCAATTTGTCGAACAAATCGTCAATTCTAGGTTATGGATATCGATTCTTTATCGTCTTCTCATTCAACTTACGATAATCGATACACAACCTTAATGCGTCCGGCTTCTTAGTAAACACTGATGCTGCTCCCCAAGGAAAACTACTTGGTCTAATAAAATTCATTCCTTCCAAATCCACCAACTGCACCTTTAACTCCTTCATCTCGGTTGGTATCATTCTGCTTGGCGGTCTACCCATCGGTTATGCTGCTGGTACCAAATCTATCCGAGATTCAGTAGCTCGCTTCGGCGGCAATCCAACTACGGGTTCAAAGACATCTGCGAATTCTCTAACCACAAAAACTCGATTCAACTCGTCTTTTACCTCCACAACTCCCAACAAAGCATTAACCTCAAAAGTAGGGTTTTCTACGGAGTATACTATCCGATCACTACAGTCAGGGTGTCTAAGTGATATTTTCGTACCATGGAAAAATATCCTAGCATCATATTTACTTAACCAATCCAAACCTAAAATAATTTCGAACCCTACGAAATCAAACACATGCAAACTGCAAACAAAGGTATGACCTAACAATTCAAACTCTACGTGGTCACTCTTCATCCCAAGTGTCTCATACCCTCCTATTGGATTTGCAAACCGTAAGTAAGTAACTAGGTATGAGGGTTCTAGGTTAAGCTTATCTACCAAACAGTGAGATATAAAAAAATGTGATGCACTGGTATCAAATAGAAATCTAATTGATATTCCATAAATCAAAAGCGTACATCCCAACACCGCTTTTCCTTTCTCCTGTGATGTTGGTCTTGAGGTAGCTGGTTCCAATGCAAACACTTTGCCTTTTCCATCCTTGGCTGGCTCCTTGCACTGGTTCTTATAGTGTCCAATCTGATCATAATTAAAACATCTCACTCCTTTCTTCTTTGCAGCCTTCTTTCCTTTGCCAATCCAGCATTCATGAGCGTAATGCCCCTTCTTATCACATTTATAGCAGACAACTACTGCCTTTCCTTTCTTAGTACCTCCACCCTTCGGAGTTCCTTTCTTATGGAAAAACTTTCACTTTTGACTCTGCCCACCTTAAGCTTCTTTTACCTTATTTCTTTCATGAAAAGCAAGCATCTCTTCATGCCTCAAAGTCATCTCCATAACAACATCACATGTATCTCTAATGTGCAATAACATGGCCTTAGCAAGCTCAGGCTTCAACCCCTTAATGAACTTCTCATTCCACATAATCACAGTATCAACCGTAGCATAGCCATATCTCGCTATCTCCTCAAACCTCATCGCATACTCAAGTACATTCATATCCCCCTGCTCCAACTCAGCAAACTTCCTGAGTAGAGTGGACTTCGCAATCTTCGACATAAACCTCTCCTCAAACCTCCTCCTAAACTCAGCCCATGTCATATTTCCTTGTTGACTCCAACAGTAACACTTTTCCACCAATACAGTGCTGCTCTTGTAGCTATTTAGAAGCAAGCCTTCTCTTCTGCTCACCATTGAGCCCTAAGTCAGTGAAAATCCTCTCGCAATGGAGTAACTAATTTTCCTCTTCTATTGCGTCTTCAGTACCAATAATCGGCTTTCCTCCCAGCTGAGCATAATCTATACTCAAAATAGCATAGTTATTGACCATCGGAGCTTCCTGATTTCCTCCTTCAACATTTCCTCCAACTACTCCAGCATCAATTCCCACTTGCATCATGTTTACGAAGAATTGATACATTGCTCCCATATCAACTTGCGGGACTCCAACACCCGCATTTGTAGCTTGCGCCTGACATTGATTCCTCCTTATATTTGGTGTGGCATTTCCATTAGTGTTGTGCTTCCCCAACCAAGGTTCACCCTTCCACTTCTAGCATCCATATCTCCATTCGAGCCTTCGTAAGATACAGATGAATAGCCTAATAGAGATGAGAGAATAGTGATAAAGCATATACTTATATATAGAAAATATAAGTACGATACTATAGCATTATCCCATACCCTGATCTTTTCTCTAATTGCTTAAGATTATGTTTTCAAAATAATTTTAAGTTTAAAGTTTTTCATAAACCTATGCTCTGATACCAAGTTGTAACATCCTTTATCTTGAGGCCCGAAGCGAAGTGCTACAGATGCTGCAGTCATCCATAATATGAACTTACGATGATAAAATACGGTAATGTTTATGGTATCCATAATATCAAAAGCACATGAATATGAAATAAAATCATCACGGATTAAAACAACTTTTCTGATTATATTTCAAAGCAATATTTCATATTCAATTTACATAATCTCATAATCGAATCCTAGGTTTTGATCAAATATAATTATTACAAAATACGCCAAGAGCGACTTATGAAGATGCCCCTTGGATGACCAGAGTACTAAATAGGCAAATACTGCCATAATACATTACAGCAAAAGTAAAACTAAATAGCAACTCCTAATTAGCTAACTTTAGCCTCATGCTCGTCTTCAGAAGCTTTATTCGTCCACATACTAAACCTATAAAACCTTAACTCTCAATCAACTAAAATTAATTTTGAGCACCCGAGAGTTTAAGGGTAAAACATAAACTTCGAGTCAAACATAAAGCCTGGTGTGAATAATACTATTACATCTCGGTATACTTATATTAAGTGAGACCACGCCGCTTAGCGGAACGGGTTTCCCCTCACTAATATCCCTTTAAAACAAGTTTTTTTGCAAATCAAAATCCTGCAACCAAACTGGTTAATCAAACCGATTAAAACAATAATAGAAATATCATATATATTCAAAAAAGTTAATAAACAAACCGTCTGTCCAAAAAATGTAGTTTTGTTTGGCTAACTAGTAACCTTTGGCTGACTCGGGCCTACCAGACAAACTAAACAAATTATCTAACAACTGTTAGACATACTTCTGGATAGTCCATCCTTAACTTACTTCTCCAAGGGTCACCTGATCCTAATGGTTTTGCGGGCTCACCAATAACGTTTCCTTCTTCTCTGTACATATATTCCTATCTGTGTGTAACCATCATTTAAGTCTTACCTGTGACTAAGCCCTACACACTGGAATTTTGGACAAAATTAGCAAGGCGCCATAGCTAATGGGTAGGGCATAACCCTACACTAGTCTCATATGGTCTTCTAATATCTGAGTCATTTTCTTAGGATTAACTACCCTTTAAATTTTCCTTGAAAACCTTTCAAATTGATTTAACCCTTTAAATCAAACTTAAACAAGGAAAATATATTATTGCTTTACTGAAAACCCTTTGCCATTTTATATGCTTTACCCAGAACATTGTTGATAAAAACCTTTTGAAACCTTTTGTTTAAAAACTATAACAATCTCTTTTGAAACCTCTGAAAGTACCCCTTTCAAAACCATTGAAACTACCTCTTTCAAAACAAGTTACCACTTTACTTTATAACATTAGGCCGAATGGCCAAAACATCCTTTCGAAACCAATGAAAGTATCACTTTCGAAACCTTTTTAAAACCATAGACATCCTCTTTTAAAATATTTCAAACTCGCCTTCCGAAACCATTGGAAACCTTCCGTTCAAGTACAAAAGGTAAGCCTTTTGAAAAAATTGGGAATCACCCCTTCGGAACCTTTATCACATACCTTTTGAAAATACCAGTAAAGATCCTCTTCAAAACTCATCTAATACCTTTCTTAAGCATTAAAGTTCTTTACTTAAAACAAACATTTCGAAAGCATTGGGTTCAAGTAAAAAATATGTGGAACATAGTTTCAAAACCTTTAAAACAATTTCTTTCGAAACCTTTGGGTTTAACTTTCAAAATATCAAAAGGGTCTTAAAAGAACTAATCCGAAAGCAATTTCCTAAGTAAAGAAGTGGATGGTGTCGAAACCAACCCCTTCGAAAGCATTAGAGAAGCAGCTTTTTAGTTAAAAACGAAAATACCCTTTCGAAACCAATCTGGGTCGAAAGGTAAGAGGCGACAACAAGGGTTTCGACCCCTTCAAAAGCATTTACTTAAAACAAAGGCGACAACCACTTTCAAAACCTTCCTTTAAAATAATTGACCAAGTCAAAAGCTATCTTATTCGAAAGCATTCTTTTTGTAAGCAAAGCAAGCGCATTTCTTTTGAAAGCAAAAAAAAAGATCTCGACCCATTCGAAAGCCATGTTTCGACCATATACCTTTCGCTATCTCCAATCCGCTACGTACCAAGTCTTTGATACCATATGTATTGGTTTTGAACTGGATGGAGGCGGAAGTATGAAGTCGAAAGGTAGCTGTCGAAAGTGGCGAGACAATGAAACTTTATGAAATCTGATTTTTAACTTTAAAAAGCAATTTCTTTCCAATTAACTTGCTTATTGTCATCATATAATTGGTTGTCAGTTTCTTTTCCAAAATCTTTTATAAAAGTGCTGCCGAATTTTCAAAGACCAATAATTTAAAACATTTACAAATTGCCTTTCCCATTTATTAAATATATAAAACATTTAAGTCTCATACATGAAATAATTTTATATACTTATTAAAACACTTAGGAAAATTCTACAAAAATTCCCATAAATCACTTTTAATATGTTTTCTAACATATTTAAATTTCTGACCCAAAGCTAATCTTGTAATGGCCGAAATTAATTTAAACTTAATTTAAACATTTTCTCCACTAAAAAATTCATAATAAATCCACATTAATTTAGAAAATTATGAAATTTGAAACCCATCTCCAAAATATTATTTCTGATCATATTTCAAAATCGCAAGGCATTTGGATGTCATTTGCTAGGTTTTTCAAATCAAAACTTGTCATAAAAATCAATATGAATAAGCATAATTCATCAACAAGCATATATACCTATCTAACATTCAAAACATGACAATATACTTTGCAAAAATATTCAGATCTGATCTAGAAACCGAAACATCAAAAATATGAGATGTAACATATTATTCACCTTTAGCTTTGTTGTTAAGGATTTGAGATTTGATCTTGAATGAATTTGATTAAACTTTTCCTCTTAGTTCTTGCTTATCTTCCCCTTGCTTCTTCTTAATAGTGGTCGGCCTCTTCTTAGGTTTGTTTTAGTTTGTGAACGTGTGAAATGAATATGGCTTAAGGGTTTAGGGTATAAAAATGTAACTCATTCCTATTCTTCCCTTATCCATCTCCCTTACTTATTTCATTCTAATCCTCTTAGTTCATTAGTTTAAATTGGCACAGCTACCCTCTGTTAACACAAATCTCAATCCCTTAACCATTTACATTATTTCTTTTAATTTAACTAATTAAATGTCCTAAACAATGTTACTCAAAATTTGGGTCGTTACATAAAGCAATCATAAAATCCATTAAACAATCCTCATTATCACTCAACGTGCTTCGATATAAGATAACTCATATGACACGATATTAAGTCAGAGACCTAATCAAATATCGATTCCATAATGCTCAATCCATGCCACTTCGTAAGGCTAGGAAATAGACCCACAATCATAACGTCTAGCATAATCTAGGGTCATAAGATTTTGGAACAGTCATAGTCCAGGTGGGTGTCCTCATGTACCCCCTCTACATGAGCACAGAGGAAACCCCTGAGTGTCTATGATCGCTTCGCATACACCTTCATAATGGAAAATGGTAATTATTCCATCCTACCCATATCCATAGTGGAACACGGTCATAATTCCACTCATGAGCTCTCATCATTGAACCCGTCCTTTGGATCATCACTTTAACTCCAGTCATCCACTATTATCGGAACCTAACTGCATCCGCTATCGAATTGCAATCATTGCGGTTCTGATGCCATCACGACTAAACACCCGAATATCGCTTTGTTCCTTAACCATCAGTCTTCATCGTGCTACCACATCACCATCGAACGACGAATGAATGAACTAGCAGTCTTGGCACAACCTATAAACCCTGCACTTTACACCCAAAAAGTTCCACCCCAATCTAGTCAAAAGTAACCACTCAGTACCGACCAAAACTAATGGCTATCGAATATTGTACTTGGCCATATTTTGGGTTCTTCCACTTCCTTGAAGTCCTTCTCTTCTGGTACTCCAACGTCCAAGCACTTAAACCCAGACCATTCTCCAAAAAAGCACTCGGTACCACTTAGAACCTCTCGGTGCCAGTCCTATACTTAGTCAAAATTTGCAATTTGGATTCTCCCCATCAATCCTAGCCTCGATCTGAAACATCATCTACCACTTGGTTCAACTTGCACTACGAGCTCATCCTATGCTCCAGAGCCTCTCCTCCAAGTTTTATCCAATTCCGAGATAATTTGTCTTTGTTTTGCTCATTTCGTCAATGACTCCTAATTAACTAAAAACACTAGCAAACCATGTCAAAGCACGGCATACAAACATGGAATATCATCTGTACATCCATACACACATGCAATTCATTCAAACATGATAATCATACAAATCCTAGCATAGATCAAATTTTTACACTAGCATGTCAATCTGACCAAAGGAGGTTGCAAAACCTTTTAAAAACCTTTATATTTCGGCCATAAATATATATGTGAAAAATGTGACTAAAGATAGTAATTTTTTTAGAATCAAAATCATGTTTAGAACTTCAATTTTAACTATATAAACATGCATAGGATAGTGACAGACCAAGAACCACTCACCAATTACCCAAAATACCAATTTTATCCTTGACTCCAGGATGAACAACCAAGAATCTGAATTTGCAAGCACCAAAATGATAGATCTAAAAATCCCTTCACTAATTACCCATCTAATGATGATTTAGTTAAGATTAATAAGGAAAGGGGTGATTTAAAGATATCAGGGTTAATGGAAGCTTAGAACTATTTTAGGGAAGATGGAAAAGACTTAGATCAGTCCCTATAGTCTCCCCTTAGGACAATTCCTGAAATCCATTAGTAGGCCTCAGTATGGGCTTGGTTAATCACCTACTAATGCAAGCCAGCAGCAACCAAAACTTAAAATAGCTATAAATTTCAAATAGTAAGTTCGTTTTTCTATTATGACCACTCTACGGAATGGGAAACTATCATCCTAAAACAATGAAAGTAGTTTCAAGCCCTAACTTAGCTTCCATCAAAGGTTATGGTACATACAATATTTTTAGGGTCAAAATGGTCACATAGAAATTCGATAAAATCATGAATGTGGAAAATGTCCCTAAGAGTCATTTCCTAAAATTTCAAACTCATACGATCTCATATGAATAAAATAAATATTTTATGATCCTCTAATAAGTTTAATATGGGTCGTTGCACTCTCCTCCTTTAGGAAATTCTCCCCCGAAATCCCCAAACAAATCTAAGAAACGTCAATCATTGTTTCTCCGCATGCTTAAAAACCATCAAACATATCGAACAAGCAACCATACAATCGATGGTATAAATAAACTTATTCTAGCATGTGAGATACTAAACTATCCTATATGATATCAAATGAAAGTAAATACGATAAACGATGGGCCTTACCATGAAAAGAGCTTCAGATATGCATTCCTCATGCTCTCCTCGATTTCCCATATGTAGTCGCCTTACTTTCTCCCTGTTGAACCTTCACTAACTCCATTGTCTTCATCCTAAGCTGTTTCGTATCGCGTTCATCAATACGAACTAGCCTACAAGGTCTCGAAGCTTTTGGCTCAATCTCGATATCATCAAGTTGATTTAGTGCAATTGTCACTCCTGAGTCATGCACAAACTTCTGCAAATAAGAGACATAGAATACATTGTGCACGTCCATCATGTTATGAGGTAAGTCAAACCTATATGCTAGGTTCTCAATCCTCTCTACTATTGAAAATGGACCTACGAATATTAGAGCCAACTTCCCTCTACTAATGAATCAAATAACATTTCTCAATGGTTACATCTTCATAAACACCATATCATCGATGGAGAACTCTAAATCTCTACTTCTCCTATCAGCTTAGCTCTTTTGTCTATCCTGGGAAGCTTTCACCTGTTGTCGAATGATCGCAATCTTCTTCGAGGTTTCCCTAACCATATTTGGCCCAAGTATCAATTTCTCACCCATTTCCCACCAACATGAAGGAGCATTACATAGTCGACCATGCAATTCTTCGTACAATTCCATACCAATACTAGATTGATAGCTATTATCGTATACGAACTCCACCAAATGCAAGTGATTGTCCCATGAGCCTTAAAAATCGTCGCAAGAGGTCCTCCAATATACAGTTTACCCTCTTGGTCTGCCCAGCTTGTGGGTGATAAGCTGTACTGAGGTGCAGCTCGGTTCCCAACTCCTCTTTTAAGCTCTTCCAATACCCACTAGTGAATAAAGAATCTCAGCCACTCACAATGCTCTACGGCACACCATGGAATCATAAAACCCATTTCATATACAACTCGGCCAATCTGGATGTCGTTCTACTAGACTTGATAGTTATGAATCAAGCACTCTTCGTCAATCTATCGACTATAACCTAAATGCTATCGTACCCTGCTCTGGTCCTTGGTAATTCATCAATCAAATACATCGGAACTTTCTCCCATTTCCATTCGGGAACTTCAAGTGGTTGCATCAACCCACCTGGCATCTTTTTCTCTGCCTTCACCAACCGGTGGTTCGTACACTTTGAGATGAGTGTCCCAACATCCTTCTTCATCCCTTCCCAATAATAGGTCTGCTTTATATCACGATACATCTTGTTCTACCGGGATGTATATTCAACCTAGAATGGCGACATTCTCATTGCACCTCATCTCTTAATGCATCAACATCGAGAGCAAACAATCTCCTATCTTTATGGAGCTAACCTTCTCATTGAGTCTGTTCTGCTTCATATCTTCAGACTCTACTTCTCCTTCTAATTTCTCTATGATCTCTGCTAGTCTTGCATCTCACCTCTGACTAGCACTGATACGTTCAATCAAAGTTGGTCTGATTGTCAAACTCGCCAACATCTCTGGCTCTAACTCACAATAAGGTCTGAAGTCATAGCCAGCAATATACTCCAACTGCTTCCACTCCAGGAACAACGCTTCGAAACTGGCATGTCTTCTACTCAATGCATTTGTAGTTGCATTTTCCTTACCAGGCGTATAGGAAATGTTAAAGTCGTAGGAGGTCAAGAATTACAACCATCGCTGCTGGCGAAAGTTGAGATTCTTCTGGCAGAAAAAGTACTTCAAGGATTTTTGTCCATGAAAAATTTGAACTTTTCTCCTAATAGATTATGCCTCTTATTTTTCAAAGAAAACACTATCACCTCCAACTCTAAATCATGAGTCGAATACTTCCTCTCATGCAGTTTCAGCTGTCAACTAGTGTAGGCAGAAACTTTCCCCTCTACATCAACACCGCACCTAATCTAGTACTATAGGCATCTATGTATACCAACAACTCCTCATTTCCGCTCAGAATGGTCAATACTAGTGCACTCATCAACCTCTCCTTTAGACTCACAAACACGTGCTCACACTTCACGTCCTAAACAAAAGTCTGGTTCTTCTTCGTCAAATTAGTCAACAATGATGCTACCTTCGAGAAGTTCTTGATAAAACGTCTATAATATCCCAACAATCCTAGAAAACTTCTCACATCAATAGTGTTCTTGGATTGGTTCCAATTCTGAGCCGTTGTGGCCTTGGTAGGATCTACTGCGATGCCCTGCTTAGAGACGACATAACCTAAGAATCTCACTTCCCTCCTCTAAGAGTAGCACTTTGAAAACTTTTCTCTCAACCTATGCCTCCTCAACACCTCAAGCACAATCCTCAAGTGTGTCTTGTGTTACTCATCCATCCTAAGCTATATCGAAATGTCATCCAAAAACACAAGCACAAACTTGTTCAACTGATCTCTGAAGACACAATTCATGAGATCAACAAAGTATGCTGGAGCATTGGTTAGCCCTAATGGCATAACCAACCAGACTTGAAAACTAAATGACATATGAAACAGAGTGATCGACACACTCTCCTTTGCTACTCTCAACTGGTGAAAAGCCGTCTCAAGATCCAACTAAGAGAATATCTTCACACCATGCAGCCGGTCGAACAAGTCATTAATACATAGGAGTGGATACTTGTTCTTCTTTGCCACCTTATTTGGCTCATGGTAATCTACACACAATCTCAGAGAGCCATCCGCCTTGGTAGCGAATATTACAGGTGTGCCCGACTTAGATATGCTCCTATGAATGAACTCTCGCTTCAATAGGTCATTCACTTGCATCTCCAACTCCTTCTGCTCTCTGGGTTCCTTATGCCTCAAAGGCATAACTATCGGTCTGGCATCCTTCACCAAATCTATATGGATCTCAATTTCTCTATGTGGTGGTAATCCAGCCACCTCCTCAAATATGTTCGGATACTCCCTCGCTATAGGCATAGATGACAACTCATCATGTGGGATCTTGAGCAAATACAAAAAGTTGACCATTACCTCATCATCTAACAGGCAACCTATCTCTAACCTAACCCCATCATCCATCCCTATTGTCATCAGCGACCTCTCACAATCCACCATACTCTGTATTTCTATAGCCATTCCATCCCCAATATAATCACGAACCCAAAAAAACTCAAAACAAAGCAATCATAAACAAAAGAGCATCCATGACTCGATAATACCAAACCATGACAAACCATACACAGACTAGTGGAGCCTCTAAAAGGTTCGTCACAATCAAAGGTCGGTCAACTATTTCGAGTTTCAATCCAAATCTATTGCTAGGTCACTAGATATGAAGGAATGTGAAGCCGTGGTATGAATGAAACACGTATAGGAACATCATAAATGGAAAGCATACCTTAGTTAACGAGCTCTTCCCTTTCTCCTTTGTCGAGGGAGCACTCGATGAAGTCGAGACAATATCCAAATCGTACATTTTCATTACCTTCTTCTATTTCACTAGCTCAGGACAATTCTTCTGAATATGCCTCATCTTATGCAGTTATAGCATTTCCTTTCTTTAGCCGTACAGTTTTTAATAAGGTGACCCTTCTCCCTACACTTGTAGAAAATTGGTTCCCACTTGCCCTTCTTTTGTCCACCCATGCCCTACAGCAATTTTCTCTTGCCATTCCATTTCTTCTTGCCTCCACCGCCTTGTTGTGGTTTTGGCTCTTCTTTAACACTACAGCTGGACTTGGGGTATAAACTCCCCTGGCGAAGAACTTCTCGAAAAGTCTCTCAAATGGCTCATCGATATTACTCGCCAACTTCTTCCCAAATAGTCGTTCAAACCCATTATAAACTTCTCATTCTTTCTCAGTGGAGTGTCAATGAAAGACATCCCATATTTCAACAAGGCATCAAACTCTCAATATATTAGAAGACAGACGTATCTCCCTTCTTTAAATCAGCAACTCTTCTAAATAGTACGGACTTTTGAGCACCCGAAGTGAACTTCTCCTCGAATCTGGCCTTAAACTGATCCCAAGTAAAGCGATCCCCAGAAGTAGAAATAGGATGGTGTTCCACTAGTTCATAGTCCACACCTGAGGTTGTCTAGAGGCTAGCTTCCTTTTTTCATGGCGTCGTCTACTTCCATAAGCTAATCCTACGCTTCGATGGCCAACTCGGTTCCAAGAAATGATTTTCCTCCCATAGTGAAGTAATCCCTACATAGCTTGGCAAAGTTAACCCTCAACACCTACACCTGAGCACCACCACTAACAGCAATATTTAGAGCGGCCATATAGGCATTCTGTAGCATGCTCTCCATTATCGTATTAAACATAGTTTCCAAGTCATGGTTAGCTGCCCTCGAGCATGCTCCTTCGTTGACTCCACGGATGGAGTTCCACATAGTGTTTCTTGTTTGTCGGCTCATTCTTGATCTATAACATGAATGATTAGCCTCTCAAAAATAAAACTACATCAATGATACTCTTTATGCATGCGACTTATATACTATACACAAAGCTATAGTTTTGAAAGCCAAAATACATAACAAGTATGCACTCTCGCGTACTATACACACACACACACCCTCGATCTAGCCTAGCGTGATAACTCCTTCCCTATCTTTACTGGACCATTGTATCATCTCAAGTTAATCGTGTAAATTAAGCTCTGATACCCAGAGTAACAACCGTCCTACAACATTGACACCCAATAAACAAAATAGTGTGCTCCTTCCACGCCTAGCCGATGTAGGACAATCTGTGAGGAATGCGGAATATGGATCTTAAGGCTAGAATGAACACTAGAGGGGGGTGAATAGTGCTTATAAGAAATTACTAAATCTTTTTGAGTTATTATTGATTTGTACACAAATGTATGCAATATTCAGACACAGATATAATCACAGAATCAAACACAGATGTAGAAATAAAGTAAATGCAGTAAAGGAAAGAACACACTGGATTTTATACTGGTTCGGAGTTACCCTACATCCAGTCCCACACAACTAAGTACGGATTTCCTTTCAAAAGCAATTGTACAATTACACCCTCGGTTTCAAGGCTACGAGGTACACCCTCCAAAATCACAATCCTCTGGGTAGAGATACTTGATTTCTGGGGCAACAAGTTCACCCAATTGATTTCCAAGGCTACAATCACACCTTTTCTCGCTTGATTAATTTCCAAGGCTACAATCACACCTTTTCTCGCTAGATAGATTACAAAGAAGCCTATAACTCTGAATAGCATGGGGATCTTGTTGAGATAGTGATAGGGAATCAAACCAGAGATGATCTAGTTAGATTCAATGTTGATTTCGATAGAGTGATGATAGGATTTTGAATAAGAAAATGTGGAAGAATAAGAGAAGTGAAAACCCAGAAAATCTGATATATAATTCGTTGAAACCAACCCCTATTTATAGAAGAACAACAGCCATGTCTATTCATGAAAGGTTATGGCGAATAGACGCTTCTTTTGAAATTCAAATTTTTGGTCCTAACTGACACTATGTCGACATGGGGTACTATGGCATGTCGACATCCCAAAGGAAATTTTGATGTTTTGTTTTTCTTTGAAAATAACCTTTATCTTATATTAAAACTATTTTAAACTTTATTAATATACTTGACTATAGATAAAATACATAGATAAATATAGAGAATAATATATATATATATAATTTTACTATAATTTTATATTTAATTCTAAGTAAATATTAAAAGTTAAATATATTAAAAGATAGTTTAGAACAAACGAAGTTTAAAACAAGAATTTATTTAAGAACAAAATCAAAGAATATTTTTTAAGGCTAAAACATCCTTTTGAAAATCATTTGAAAATATAATTTTTAAGGCTAAAACATTTTGAAAAGCAGTTTTGAAAAGCAGTTTTGAAAATCATTTTGAAGTAGTTTTGCAAGCTTCATCCTACAGAATATCTCATCATATCAGGACTCGAGAACTTGTACAAAACCAGGATGTTCGTGGGTTTGTAAGCCACTTGTCGTAGGTTTGTAAGCTACTTGTCGTGGGTTTGTAAGCCACTAAAAAGGTAGAAATGGGTTCCATCCCAAATGAAAATACGGAATGAAGATTTCAGTGCTATTGTGAAGTTTTAACATAATTCTAGACTCAATACTTACCTTGAAATCTTGACCTCTTGATAATCTTGATATTCTTGATACTCATGAGTCTTCAATCTTGATGTCTTGAATCTCTATACTATACAGTCTTCATTCTTGGTACCTGCATGGTTAAATCCCGCATATACATATATATCTAAACTATAATGTTAGTATTTATATTTTATAATCTTATTCTAAGGTTGTTGTCATCAAAACCATCAACTCGTGGACTAACAATCTCCCCATTTTTGATGATGACAACCGTTGTTTATAAAATATTACTTCTATCCTAATAACTCCCCCTTAATCTATGCCTAACTCTCCTATTTTATATTTCTCCCCCTTTGTCATCAACAAAAACAAACTAACTCCAAACTATATAACCCCCCCTCATTCTTGTACTTAAGTACCTGCATTAAACTATACAATAGAGTATATAATAGATAGATTAAGAAATAACTATACTTATAGACATGATATTCAATTAATATATCAATGTATATTTATACATTCATCAATCCACACCAAGTGTCAATCAAACCAATCAAAACACACAATTTCAATCAAAGTAATCAAATCAAACAAAGCAAACAACCCAACATCAAATGTTTCGAGGAACTTCCACCTATCCTTCTTCTCCGAAAATAGGGTCTGCTTTGATGGCATCCCAATTTTCATTGTCATTTGTGACAGAGACAGGAGGATGTGCTTCGTTATCATCCTTGTGTAGTGAATAAATCATCCATCACATTGCATCGAAATGCCTTTCTTGCTCCTTGATCATCTGCATTTGACTCAACTCTAAGTGTCGCTGGTTACGAAGAATGAATGAAAGAATATTCTTGAACGAATTAAGAGTCTCTTCAAGATTCTCGATTAAATTGTGAATAGGATTTGCCATTTTTGAATTTGTGAGAAGAATAGGAGATAAAGAAATAGAAGAAAAAAAATACTGAGTGAAGAATTCTGGAAGAAACAGGTATTTATAGGTGTAGGAATTCGCTTGAAATGAATAGACATAGGGTAGTTATTCAAATTTCAAATTTGAAATGAAATGTCATTTCTGACCAGTACATGTCGACATGGTCAAGGGGGGATGTCGACATGGTCTAGTGAATTTTGATGACTTTTTTGATTTTGTGAATAATTGTGTATATATATATATATTTATATAATATACTAACATTTATTCATGAGATAAGATAAGCTAGATAACAGAAAAGGAAATCAATTTCATTGCATAATAGGATAATACAATGATTAACCATAAAGAACTACATAAACATTCAAACTAAAGCAAACTAGAGTAATACATCATGAAATGAAAAGATACAACTAGTTAGAGGATGATGAAGATGAAGATAATCCAAGTTTCTTGCTGACTTTGGAGAAAAACTTGGTCAACTTGGATGACATTTTGTCCAACTTCTTACTAAAGGATCGTTTAAGAATCCGTTGATTCTTAACAATTATCTTTTGGTTTTTGAGAAGGGTTTTGTTGGTAGGATTGGAGGGATATTCAATACTTTCTAGGGATATTTCACCTTCTTCTTCTTCTATTTCCATTTCATCCCCTTCTTCTTCTTCCTCTTCCTCCTCTTCCATTTCTTCATGAGCCAAACACTCTTCCTTTTCGGCAAGAGTCTCATAAGGTTGAAAAACATATGGGATTTTCATGAGAGAAATGTTTGAGATATTAAAAACTTTTCTTGAAATAAATTCTTCTCCTTTGAAATTTACTCCAAAATAGTTGAAAATCCGAGTAAGGTAAATTCCATGATATAAAGTGTTTTCTCCCATTTCAAAATTTTTAGGGCGAAGTTCATCCAAAATAACTTGCGCCCAATTGATATAATAAATTCCAAAGATATCAAAAAGTGCTTTGCACACTTTTGAAGTAGGATTGTTAAAATTTCCTGATCTTGGGGTCAAAGTATGTTGTAAAAGAAGATTGACAATTCTTGCTTTAGGACGAAAGTTTCGGTTTTTAAATTCAAAGTTTTCATCTCCTTCAACAATATGATGAAATGTATCACGATCATGTTCATCGATTTCAAAACTAGAAAGATCCATTCCCATGCTTTTGCAATTGAGAATGGTACCCAAAAGATCACAATTCAAAACAATTTTAGTGCCTTTGACACTACTCCAAATTTCATTATCATTTCCTTCATAAAATTCTCGATTGAGATTTGCATAGAAAATTTTAACAAGATTTGGGTAACAAACAAAATCATTTTGAGAAGAATCAACAAGACTAAGAATTTGATTGTTTGCAAAAAGAGTATCAATTTCATAAGAAGCAAAATCTTGAAAAATAGCAAACTTTCCGGGATGGACTTTTCCATAGTTAGCATAATTGATGTATGCTTTTATTACCTTCGGATTATTGAGGAGTTGATTTTTCAAGTTTTTGGAAAGTCTCATGGTGGAGGGGTTGCTTCAAGAAGCCATTAAAGTAGAGAGTAGAGAGCTTGGAGTTTTGAAGAGAGAGTTTGAATTTGAAAATGAAAGTGAAAAGTTGTGATAAAAGATAGTGAATAAATAGATTTTGAAAGACATGTTCTCTGGTCAAAAGATGCCTTTTCAGAGTATTGAATGAAGTGAAAAGGTGGAGGGAAATTCAAGCATTTGAATTCAAATTTTGAATTTCAAAATTTGTACCCATGTCGACATCATGGTAGGGACCATGTCGACATGTGCCTGAAATATTTTATGATTTAATTTTCCTAACTACTTTAATATATATATATATATATATATGACTAAATATATATATCTGGAATAATATTATGATTATATTATATTCCATAAAATATATATATATATATAAATAATAATAATAATAAAAATAAAAATAAAAAAAATAAAATTATAATAAAATAATAGAAAATAAATTTAAAATTCAATCAACACACCAATTCAAAAAACAATCAATCAAGCAATCAATCATCTAATTCTAAGCATGCAATTTCAATCAATTGTATTGTAAATGTGTACCTTTTTCTGAGTCTGTTTCCTTGAATTTGTTGAAGTCGTGAACTGCCGTGAAACACAAATTTGAGTTATCTGTCTTCTAATCATCATCGCTTGAGGACGAGTCTGAGTCATCTAGAGTAGCAGTAAATGCACGCTTCCGTTTCTTTACTGATTCATTGTTTATAGGAGGATTCTGCCTTTCTGGATACGGACAGTCTCTTTTGATATGGCATGGTTCGTCACAGTTGAAACATTTGACATTATTTGTCACTACATTCTGATTTCCCGGATTCTTATAGTTGTTTCCCTTGAAATTATTCATCTTTCTGTATTTCAAGAATTTCCGAAAATTTCTAGTCATAAGAGCTATCTCTTCATCATTATCACTATTTGAGTCTGATTCATCGATCAATGCATTGAATGCCATTGATTTCTTTTCAGATGCTTTGCTTTCTCTTCTCCCAATCATTTGGACTTCAAACGACATTAGATTTCCAATTAATTCTTCTATCTTTAAATTACTGATGTCATTTTCCTCTTCGATTGCAAGTGTCTTTTGATCCCATTCTGGAGTGAGAGAGTTTAAAATTTTCCTGACTTGATCTTCTTCGGAAAACACTTTTCCCAAGGATATGAGAGAATGTACAATATCCTGAAATTGACTATACATATCAGAAATAGACTCATTAGAACTCATTTTAAATAACTGAAACTGATTTGTGAGCATGGAAATTTTGGTCTGTTTAACTTTGCTTGTTCCTTCATGAGTAACTTGCAAAGTTTTCTAGATTTCATATGCAGACTTACAAACTGACACTCTATTAAATTCATTCCTATCAAGTGAACAAAACAGAATATTCATTGCTTTAGAATTATTTTGTGCAACAGCCTTGTGCTCAGTGGTTCACTGTGCAAAGTCGGTTGTGGGTTCAGAATATTCATTATTGTGATATTCCAAGTGTCTAATCCTATAGATTGTAAATATATTTTCATCCTACATGCCCAATATGCATAGTTACTGCCATTAAAAAGTGGTGGTCTGACAGTAGACTGACCTTCTACAAATGAACTAGTTTTAGAAACAGTACCAGTGTTGGTAGCCATTTAGAAAACTTTTCAAAATTCAGATTATGAAACTTTTGAAAACCTTGCTCTGATACCCAATGTGAGGAATGCGGAATATGGATCTTAAGGCTAGAATGAACACTAGAGGGGGGTGAATAGTGTTTATAAGAAATTACTAAATCTTTTTGAGTTATTATTGATTTGTACACAAATGTATGCAATATTCAGACACAGATATAATCACAGAATCAAACACAGATGCAGAAATAAAGTAAATGCAGTAAAGGAAAGAACACACCGAATTTTATACTGGTTCGGAGTTACCCTACATCCAGTCCCACACAACTAAGTACGGATTTCCTTTCAAAAGCAATTGTACAATTACACCCTCGGTTTCAAGGCTACGAGGTACACCCTCCAAAATCACAATCCTCTGCGTAGAGATACTTGATTTCTGGGGCAACAAGTTCACCCAATTGATTTCCAAGGCTATAATCACACCTTTTCTCGCTTGATTGATTTCCAAGGCTACAATCACACCTTTTCTCGCTAGATAGATTACAAAGAAGCCTATAACTCTGAATAGCATGGGGATCTTGTTGAGATAGTGATAGGGAATCAAACCAGAGATGATCTAGTTAGATTCAATGTTGATTTCGATAGAGTGATGATAGGATTTTGAATAAGAAAATGTGGAAGAATAAGAGAAGTGAAAAACCAGAAAATCTGATATATAATTCATTGAAACCAACCCCTATTTATAGAAGAACAACAGCCATGTCTATTCATGAAAGGTTATGGCGAATAGACGCTTCTTTTGAAATTCAAATTTTTGGTCCTAACTGACACTATGTCAACATGGGGTGCTATGGCATGTCGACATCCCAAAGGAAATTTTGATGTTTTGTTTTTCTTTGAAAATAACCTTTATCTTATATTAAAACTATTTTAAACTTTATTAATATACTTGACTATAGATAAAATACATAGATAAATATAGAGAATAATATATATAAAATTTTACTATAATTTTATATTTAAATCTAAGTAAATATTAAAAGTTAAATATATTAAAAGATAGTTTAGAACAAACGAAGTTTAAAACAAGAATTTATTTAAGAACAAAATCAAAGAATATTTTTTAAGGCTAAAACATCTTTTTGAAAATCATTTGAAAAGATAATTTTTAAGGCTAAAACATTTTGAAAAGCAGTTTTGAAAATCATTTTGAAGTAGTTTTGCAAGCTTCTTCCTGTAGAATATCTCATCATATCAGGACTCGAGAACTTGTACAAAACCAGGATGTTCTTGGGTTTGTAAGCCACTTGTCGTAGGTTTGTAAGCTACTTGTCATGGGTTTGTAAGCCACTAAAAAGGTAGAAATGGGTTCCATCCCTAATGAAAATACAGAATGAAGATTTCAGTGCTATTGTGAAGTTTTAACATAATTCTAGACTCAATACTTATCTTGAAATCTTGACCTCTTGATAATCTTGATATTCTTGATACTCATGAGTCTTCAATCTGAATATCTTGAATCTCTATACTGTACAGTCTTCATTCTTGGTACCTGCATGGTTAAATCATGCATATATATATATCTAAACTATAATGTTAGTATTTATATTTTATAATCTTATTCTAAGGTTGTTGTCATCAAAACCATCAACTCATGGACTAACACAATCATCAAAGGTTGATAAAGAAATAAAATATCACAGGACCTATCATATATCTCACGGTGCATGGAATAAAATATAATATATATCACATATACAAAATAAAAGAGACAGTAATAACTAAGAACCAAACATCAGAGCATAGATCCATAGAGTTATACAATATAGTAATAGAATTTATAAAAAATAGAAATGAACCCAAATAAACTGTCTAGTAATAGTAAAGAAAACACTGTTTAGGCTACATGGTGTTGCATAGTGGAGCAAGCATACTATCCATATATATAATACGAGAAAAAATTATCATGCTCGTCCTTTGCACAGCTACTGCTCTTACCTGGACCTGCTACCTAGTCTACTATTTTAAGAGTACTAGAGATAATAAAAAGCAAAGCATAAAACCTCAAATCAGACAACAGTCTGGCGTGAGCGGTAAATGATTCCCAAAATACTACACAAGTTGATACAGTAAGGAACAAGGGGATAAGAATCATACCTGACCTGTCCCTGCAACCAAAGAGTGAGAACATAACATCTATAATATGTACTCTACCATTATCATCAGAATGTACTACATCATAAGTACAATATCAAGTGTCTAGGTACCAATGTCCTAAATACCTACATCAGGTGACATCCCTAGATGATAAACTACGAGAGAAAATAATCAAAGAAAACGTTGCATCCATCAAACAATCCTTGCTATCATTCAGTGTGCTGGGATATATGATAACTCGTATAGCATGATATAATCCAGAGACCCAATCAAATCTCGGTTCCACAATGCTCAATCCATGCCAATTCGTAACGCTAGAAATAGACCCACGATCATAAGTTCCAGTGTAATATACGATCGTAAGATCTGGACATAGTCATAATCCAAGTAGGCATCCCCATATACCCCATCAACATGAGTGCATAGGAAATCCCCGAGTGTTTATGATCCTTTTGCACATACCTTCATAATGGAACACAGTCATTATTCCATCCTACCTATATCTGTAGTGGAACACAGTCATAATTCTACTCACGAGCACTCCTCATTAAAGCTGCCCTTTAGATCGTCACTTTGGCCCTAGTCATTGAGCCACTATAATCGGAATCAAACTCTATTCACTATCGAGTTTCCATCATTGTGGTTCCGAAGCTATCACGACAAAGCACCCTAATATTTCTTCGTTCCTTGACCATTAGTCTTCATCGTGCTATCACATCACCATCGAACGATGAATGAACGAATTAACAATCCTGGCATGACCTAAAGACCTTGCACTTCACACATAAGAAGTTCCACCCCAATCTAGCCAAAGGTAACCAATCGGTACCGACCTATACTACTTGATATCGAGTAGTGTACTTAGCCATATTTTTGGTTCTTACACTTCGTTGAAGTCCTTCTCCTCTGGTACTCCAACTTCCAAGTGCTTAAACCCCGACCATTCTCCATAAAAGTACTCAGTACCACTCAGAACCTCTCGATACCGAGTCCCATACTTAGCCAAATTTTGGCATTTGGCTTCTCCCTATCAATCATAGCCTCGACCTGAAGCATCATCTCCCATCGAGTGGTTTTCCCCCGAACAAATCACTCATCACCGATACCATTCCCTTGGCCAAACTTGATGCGACTTGAACTGTGAGCTCATCTTATGCTCCAGAGCCTCTCCTCCAGGTTTCATCCAATTCCAAGCCAATTTGTCTTCGTTTTGTTTATTTCATTGACCAATTCCTAAGTAACTAAAAGCACTAGCAAACCATATCAAAGCACAACATACAAACATGGAATATCATTTATACACATCCATACAACATAAAATTCATTCAAAGATGATAATCACACAAATTCTAGCCTTGATATAACTTTTATACTGGCATGTCAATATGACCAAATGGGGTTGCAAAACCTTTTAAAAACCTTTATATTTCAGGCATAAACATATATGAAAATGTGGTTAAAGTTAGAAAATGTTTTAGAATCGAAATCATGTTAAAAAAATCAATTTTAACTATATAAACATGCATAGGATAGTGAGAGGCCAAGAACAACTCACCAATTACCCAAAATACCAATTTGATCCTTGAATCCAGGACGAACAGCCAAGAATTCAAATTTGCAAGAACCAAAATGATATATCTATCCCTTTACTAATTACTCTTCTAATGATAATTTGGCTAAGATTAGTAAGGAAAAGAGATAATTTTTGAAGAGATTAGGGTTAATGGAAGCTTAGAACTATTTTGGATAAGATGGAAATGAATTAGATTAGTCCCTAAAGCCTCCCCTTAGCACAATTCCCAGAATCCGTTAGTGGACCTAAGTATGAGTTTGGTTAATTGCCCACTAATGGAAGCCAACGGTAGCCAAAATTTAGAACAACCATAATTTTCAAAAAATAAGTCCATATTTCTATTATGACTGTTCTAGGACTAGGAAACCATCATCCCAAAGAAATGGAAGTGGTTTTAGATCCTAATTCAACTCATATCAAATGTTATAGTCCGTACAAGATTTTTAGGGTCAAAATGGTCACATAAAAATTCAAAAAAATTATAGAAGTGGAGAATACCCCTAAGTGCCCTTTTCCAAAATTTAAAAGTCATACGACCTCATATGAATAAAATAAAAATATTTTACAATTCTTCGATACGTAAAATATGAGTTGTTATAAAAATTCTCGGAGTGGGCTTTGGGCTTTTCAGATGTAGTTATTTTTTCTAGTCCAGGATCGAACTTAATCTTTACCTTGGAAATGTCAATCTTCCACCTCTCCACTATAGAAATAGAGTCAGTTGGGCCCATAGCACTAGTGATGGTGATGTCTTCCCCCAGGGACTGCGGTGTGTTATCCAATCCCTCCAGAGCTACAATCTTCTTTTATTTAGGACCAGGGATGGAGCTGGAGGGATGGATTGGAGTGACCAGTCCTGTGGTAACAGAGGTAGACTCGATTTAGATAGCAACGGTACCCAAGCTTTGAATAATTGGTGGCGGAGGAGGAGGAAGTGACGAGTGACATAAGTTTATAAATAGTGGAGTAAGTGTTATTGATGGTCTTGGGCGAGAAATGAAGCTTCTCAAACAATGGAGAGATGAGGGAAATATCTTTACCGGTCAAAATTTCTTAGTAAGAGATACAACAACTTCACCCTCTTCTATTCCCGACCAGATGGGTTGAAAAATAAAGATAGGAATATAGGGATTATCAGTGGCCATGGTGACGGAAGCCAAAGTTATAGTAAGGGTAGCCTCAAAGTGGGCCTCTATAGAAATTGGAACATCCATTACAAGTTCTTGAATTTTTAGAGTTGATAATTCTACTTGGCTTGATGCACTTGGACCAGCAGGAATCACAATGGAAGCTTCAGCAATGACAGTGTCCTGTGTAGCCAGAATCACTTTCCCTCTTCTAGCTTTTCAATGTCATTGGCATCAAGGTACTTGGCTTTCAGTTGGTCCTCAATGAGGCCTTCACCAGATGCAGACGCTCGACCCATTATCTCTTCTCAGGCCTCGGCTAGAGTAACGGAGTAAGTATTTCCTAACCACATTAGGTTCTTGAATTGAATAACATTGGTGAAGAACTGGTGAAGAGTGCAATTCAGATCTTCTTTTCCATAACCACCTACTCTTTTAACTCATTTAGCTTGCTCCTAAACCTAGCATGATCAACCCGAACCTCCAATTTTTCAACTTTTTCAACAGTAAGGTGGACTAAAGCTTCTTAATTTTGGCTTGGAGTTTCCAAATATCACTTCCTTTGCCTAATGCCTTGTCTTTTTTTGGAGGGCCTAGTCCTTAGTCTCAATCTATGCCTTGAGATGGGCATTTTCGTCGTCAATGGTCTTTACTTGGTCTTTCATCATAATCGGGGCCTGATTATGAGTTTGTATCATCTCTTCGACCAATTATTTAGAGTTCTTCACCTATTTTTAAGCTGGATCTCTTTGTTTTAATAGCTTGGGCCAATTCCCACTTACATTCCTCTATAGTTTTATTGTAACTCCTCCTCTCCAACTCAAATGATTGGATGTCAGTTTAGTGAATTCTATTGACGTTGGAGAGGGTGAAGGCAAGTTTCATTCACTTGTACTCTTGGTCTGTTAGCTCTTAGATTCCTCCAGACAAAGGTTTTGGAAGGTAGCTAGCATTCTGCTCGACGGAGGCGGAGGTGGAGCTGGGTGAATAGAGACCTCCTTGAATTGATGGGGTAAAGAAATGATGGTGGCCAGAGAGAGCAATGATGAAAATTGTTGTGAAGAAAGCTGGAATTGAGACCATGTTAAGGGAAAACTAGAGGAATAACCTTGGCGGTCATACTAGTCATCATGCCTTTTCTCTCAATTATAGGATTCTTTCTTCTTCACTTGCCTTTTCTTCCTATGTTTTTCTACCTGGCGGTCTCTTTCAGCTTGGTGTTCTCTTTCTTTCCTGTGTACTCTCTCTTCACCTGATTCACTTTCACTATGAGAGCTGGGACCAAATGGGTATGGTTTAGGTGTTAATCTCCTTTATTCAGAAACACCAAAGTGAAGGGAGCTGAGTGGTCTTTTCCCATCTTACCTGAAATGAAAGATAAAGAAACATATAAACGTTGTAACACAAGAATAAGGATGAATGTATGATGTGAGAGTTCATGATCCTAGAAGTGTGTGGAATGTTGATTTCGCCCTATGTATGGATCGTTTTTAGAAGGTTATAAGGACGTAGTTTCGCCTTCCTCGGCTAGGAGTTCTTCAGATGGAAAGCTGAACCCTAAAGGGTGTTCCTTAAGAAGATCATTGATAGGAATGTCAAGATCACTCAGTGAGTCGAAGATATTTTCTAAATGATTGACTGGAGGAGTTAGCTCGATTATTATTGTCGTGCTTGGTTTAGTAGATTTCTGGGAGGTCTTAATGACTATTCACTTTGAATGTGATGGGACAGGAATTCTTGTACCCTTTGGAGATGTCTCCCCATATGACTCGTCTCCCCATTGCTCAAAGCCCTCGTCACCATCATCTTCTTCAACGCTTACTCCTTCTTCTTCCTTCTCCTTTTCTCCTCCTTCATGTATCATTTCCATCTCAACTCTCTCTCCTATTTCCCCTTGCACTTCACCAGCCGTGTTTGCTTTTGCTGCTCTATGGATGTTTCGTTGATGTTTTCCACGCTTGATGGGCCTTCAATACCTCCTTGGATATCTTCGTTCTAGCTATGAATGGGGGTAGAAAACCTAGTGGACAACCTGGATCCTCTTGGTGGAAATTCGATTGGAACCGTGAATGTTTCAAGATGTAGAAGGCCACATTGGAAAAGATTCTCATTCGTCCGAAGATAAGCGGTGGAGCAATATCAGATGCTGATTTTTTTGAGGAGTTTTAAAGTCTTAGAATGCTCTACACTCCTTTCTCAAGTGGGAATATCTATGAAAGAATGGGTAAAGAGTTAGACATTTGAACGATAAGAGTCTAAGTATGGAGAAAAACGAAAAGGAAGAAGTATTACTTTTGAATAGCCAGAGCCGGTTGAAGCTGCATTAACATCGGACGTAGAAATACTCATTTTTGAAATATGATCGTTTACTATAAAGTGCCTCAATCACTTTGCATTGGCACTAAGCTTTGATGATCTTTAAGGATGGTGAGTCGCTCCTTTTCTTGAAGCTTAAAAGGTGTGCTAATTCCCCAAGGGTTAGAGGCCGCCAATGTTGTAGCATTAATAGGATGTAAAGAGAACTCAACAAGGTGTAATCATTGAGGTGGACTTAAGTGGGAGCGAGCTTGAGCTCATGAAGGAACATATAAAGGAATGGATTGAAGTGCGGTACAATGTCGCCTAGGTATATGTACTTATTTCAAGCTGTGTAGCCCTGTGGAGGATTGTATTCTCATTGGGTAACGGTTTGTAGCAGGACATCGCTCTTTGGGATTCTATGTTGAAGGAATATGATTTGAAGTGACTTGGCATTTAGGATCATTAGTATTTGTTTGGAAGAATCATCTGGAACTCTTAAGCCAACTTGTTCATCAAGAGGAGGAGGTTGATTCTGGATTGGAGCCGCTGGAGCTATCATCATCTACAGCTTTGTGGTGATTAAGCGTTTGGATTAGGCAACCATGGATGTTGAGACTTAAACAGTGGTGGAACCAGCCTTAGGAGGTGTTGAGGACCCAACACTGGTGCCTAATCTAATGAATGTCAAGTCATTCAGAATTGGAAAACTCGAAAATGAACATGATCATGTATGTTTTATTTCAGTATTCTATCTTAATATAAACCAGCGTGACCGATGCATAGAATCCAACGGATGTCAAAGTGTATTGACCAGTCAGGTTCTAAACATCATTTGGGCAATTGGAAGTGTTAGTGTATACTGTGTGTCTTGTGTCCCATATATGACAAACAGAGCATTCTTTGTAGATAACAAGGTTGCGTTGCAAAACAAACTCCGTCGCATGATGAAATTGTACGTCGAATCTTAGCCGTTACCGTTTGATAATCGATAATGGAACCACTATCCAAAGTTATGTGAAGTGTACTTTTGCATTCGACGTGACCATTTGCAAAGATAACAGTCTCAATGGACTTTAAAGTAGTAACTTACGGTCGATCAAGCTCAAATAAGGTTTACTCATGCGTCTTGGTTGATTTGGTACTTAAGACATTGCAAATAGGAAGGCCTTAGGAATTGTAGGAGATAACCTGAAGCAGGGTCAAGGAAAACTCAGAGTTGTCATAAGGAATGCCAAGGATCAACATAACCCGGGAGATGAAATGTTTGCTTTAGGTCGAGCCTATGGTTGCCTTAGGGAGATTTTCATACTTGCAATGGCCAAGGGAATAGCTTGGTCAAATCATAAATTTTGGGCCTTAATCGTCCATCGACCATAGAGAGCCTCCAAGCGATCAACAATAACCAGGAAACTACAACTGTGACGATAGATTATAGCAGCCCACCTTTTAAGTTTTGGATCTGCAGCTAGGTGTAGAAGATGTTAGGGTCAAAATCTCTAGGATTCGGTGGTCATTAAGGATAGGATCTTATGGTGCAAATGGATGGTGATGGCCTTGGTGGGAGGTCGACATGGGCGACTGACGATTAGAGGTTGAGGTTGGCTAAGAAAGGATTCGGCATAAAAAACTAATGAAGAAAGTGAAAACGAAAGCGTGGCCTAAAAATTTTCTAAGTATTAAGTTATGTAGAAGCCTAATGACATAGCATTTCATGTCGGTATCGACCTAATTAAGTTGGTACTAACATGAATTTTAGATCCAAAATGAAGGGGAAAAGACAAAAAGGAATAAAAATTAATACTTACCTAGCTAAGATGTGTAATGACCTTCGAAGTGTGGATCTTCACCTTGGCATGGGAGGTGATATGACTATTATTTAGAGCATCGGAATAGATGCCCTTGTAATGAGGATGACATTTTAAAGCGACTTTTGGATGACCAACAGACTTGTATGGATGGTTGTATGCGCTTATCTTGATCCAAAGCTCACTTTGTTTCCAATAGAAGCGTGCTTTGTGGGGCAAGTATTATCCGACTTTTAGACCAGGTGGCTTGCAAATGAATCTGAACGTCATAGTGAAGATGAAGTGGTTTTAAGGACTCAAGGGCATGCTTGGAAGGATAAAAGAGTAGGCTTCAAGATTTTAGAATGCATGCATATGCTAAGTATCGATGCCGACCTTATTTCTGGCATTATAGATAACTTTGGAGTAAACGTTAGTGAGTAGCTAGCTAAGATGATCGTCCCCATTTCTAAAGGAGTAGTTGAATAACTCTAGAAAGCTCTAAAGAAAAGGACAAGTAGTAAAGGTGTTAGAACCTCTTGGCAATGACTTAATTTCAAAGGCAAAAGAGCTCAAAACTGAATGGATCGAAGCAAGAAGGAAATATAGGAGATGAATGAATGGATTACAATCAATAAATAAGATCTATACTGACCCGATCAGGTAGGTACCGACCTAAATTTATTACTCTGCAGGCATCGTCTTGCCTTCTACTATCTCAGCTTCAGAGTTTGAATGGGTATTTCATGATTCAACGACTTCGTTGCGGCGATTTCTCTATAAATATAAGACATAAAGAAATTCGAGAATGAATTTTGGGCCATTCTATTCTTCATCTTCTTCCTCTACCGAGCTTGTCACTAAGGAGGCTACTTTTACCGTTATATGCTATTTTGAACTATAAGTCCCTTATACTTATGACAACAACATTCCATAATAAGATTAAAGTGGACTTTGGCCTCAGTCTAGCCGAACCATTATAATATTTATGTGTTTTCTATTGTTTACTTGTTGTTTTTATTTAGATCTATCTTCTTCAATTTTTATTGATTGATGTGCCACTTTTTGGCCCAACATGACATAAATGAATCTATACATATGAATAGTCGACCATTATTGATGTTTTTTTACTATTGATTCTAAGACCTCTACTGGTTATCATGTTAACACGATCACTTGGTATGTGTAGAAAATCTAAGGTACGTATTGTTGTATGGAAATGGGTCTATAAGTCGTATATGGAGCTGCATCCATTCAGTGATTCAGTCATTTGTTAATGCAATAGGTTGGGCTTGGCTTTGAGTATGGGTTGGACCATACAATCGACCATTGTAATGTACTGGATTTGAGTGTGGGTTACACCATACAATCTACCATTATAAATGTATTGGACTGAGACCTTGTTTCACGAAGTTAGCCATGTATCATTGTATTGTTTGACTAACTTGTTGTGTACATTTGAAACAAGATTATGGTATAATTGGTTAACATAATTACTTAGTATAATTTAGGAATTTCTAGAGTATGCTATAGAGGAGAGGTACATCACCCACAAGGCTATAGTCTGACCCTCTCCCTATGTTTTTCCCTTTTGTTTCATTGTTAAGTTGATGGGCTTGAAGTGTTGTACCAAATGATAGTAGATGGTGCAGATGATGAAGGCATTGCTGCTGTATATAGATCTATATATAAATACTCACCTGACATTGATATTGTGTGTATCAGACTTGGATATGATTTGATTGTATCTGGCTATGTATATGCATTAAATATGTTGTTCTAAAGTAAAGTGATATTTGATTTGATATTCTTTCCACTGTGAGTTCAGAAAGAAATTATAGTCTTTATTATCTTGTTTTGTCTCTTGCTATCTTAACCTATCAACACATCGTCTTCGACTTTCGAGATTTACATGTTGTGAGTCGTGTTAAATCAAAATGTCAAAAATGGTGGGTTGTTATACTAGTGATGTAGATGGAGAAGCAATCACTACAACGATAGAGATATGCAGAGAGCATCTACTGGGCTCCATGACTAAATTGAAACCTTAGATGACAAGTGTGGTCGGTTAATGTTTATTACCATTTTTATTCTTTAATGAATAATCATCCAGTCCCCGTGTGTGGTTGAAGTGTAACATCCAATGAACGTTAACGTGTAGTCGACCTATCAGATCTTGCACATCAAATAAGGGCATTATTTGTGTACTATGCAATGTGTGTATCCTTTTCTTCTGTATGACCTACAAAAGCACTTAATGTAGAAAGTTTGCTCGTGCTGGAAAACATGCTCAAGCACGCAATGTAACTATGTGTCAGATATTACTTGTTAATAAAGGAATTATGTTATTGACATTGGATGATTCTCAACGTGGATGGAGCTTGAACCGTTGACTGGGAAATCCCAGAGAGACAATATTCTCTTCATAGAGTAAAAGGTCATTTGTTAATGAATGTGTGCATTGATGGAATTCGCATCTTGGGATAAGTCAACATTTGAATTCATTGAAGGATGAATGCAATTCAGTGGAGCTTTGCATGGAATCAATTCAACCCGATCCATGACAAATTTTAAGTTCCTCACCCAATGTTATTGCCAAATAAAACCATTGTCGATGACAAAATCCTTTGCATCCACCTTAGTTTAACCAAGTGTGAGCGATTGATCGGAGGCAATCAATTGAGATGGATCAGCGGTGGCCATGGACAAAGCGAAAATCGATGGCGAAGGTGGCGATGATGTAGTGTGATGGAGCATGACCCTAGTGATGGCTACATAAGGCAAGAATCAATAATGAGATGGTGGAACCTTATCTTATATCGAACAGAAAAAATGGATCAGTGGTTAGAAAAGAATTTGATTACTCGAAGTCAAAGTCGGCTAAAAGCTAGTTAAAAGGCTGGCATAAAGAAAAAGTTTAGATGTGAATGAGATTGGATGGAGGAATTCTTTTAAGGCCCTGGTATATATAATCGGTGCAACATGGATCAGTATCGATCCATCAGGCAACATTTTAAAGATTGGAATAAAGATAAAGATATCTATTAGGAAGGCAAATATCATGTTTTGATGATAACACTATATGACAATGATGTTAATGGTTTTATCAAGTTGTTTTGGCACATTTGACAATGAAATGTGACTATGACTTTCTATTATCAAAATTCAAAAGAAAATGTTATATATTTCAAGACAAGCATGTTATGAAGTTAATGGAGTATGGAGACAAGCTACAAGTGATCAAGTGGAGTTAGCAAAGTATTATGATATGTAACGACACAAGAAAAGAAGCACTAAAGACAGTATATGTAAAGATCCACCATTCGTAATACCTGAAAATCCATGTACGACGACACTTGGATCCCCGAGTACGAAAAATGATGACTCTTAAGGGTGGTGAAAAGGAAAACAAATAGAGCATATCTATCTTAGGTTCACATAGAGCGGAAGGGAAAAATATAATAACAACATATACATATGCAAGACTATGACATCATAATAATATGAAGACAATAAGATCTATCATCATAATACATAACACTCCAAACATATGGAGTTTAAATGATATAACATCCCAAAATAATATATCACATACACAATATAAAGTGTAACATGTCCATACACAAAATATTGGATAGAAAATCATAACAATATATGGCTATGGCTATATTCCTACTCCATCTAGTAATTTCTCTCCGAGTTTCTGAACTGTACCTAATCAAGGTGTAACATCCCTTATTTTGAGCATCAAAATAGATACTATTGATGCTGTAGTCATTTTTAGTATTTTTTAGTGAAAATGAGATCAATTATCATATTATTAACATTAAAAGCACATGAATATGAAAATATTTAAAAACATTTTTTATTAATTCATTTCACATTCATTACATAGCCCTATGAGTACATCATTCAGATAAAATATAATACATATAAATATAACTCCAAGAGCGACAAACGAAGATGTCCCCTTGGGTGATCCGAGTGTTAACTACTTGACAGTTATAAAACCCATCTACATACAATCAAACAATAGTGAAACAATTAAATTGCACAATGGAAATACTTAAAATATTATTAGCCTCCTACAAGTCGCCAAAAATATTGGGCCCTTGGGTGATCACAGGCCAATCAACAACCCAACGGATTGAGTCGGCCAAAAATTATAATAGATAATCCAACGGTCTTCGGTTCCCATAAGAGTACTAAGCAACTCCCGTGAAAGAAGAAAGTGATCAAAACCATCCTCTAGTCCCTTTAGAAGAAAATTAACATTGGTATTCTATTCTTGGTAGATGAAAAATAATGTTGGGGGTATTTGCTACCAGTTCCTTCGAATGCATAACCAAAGTTTTAGCCTCAATATTGGCAAAGCTCTACACGCTGGAATTACAGACCTGACTAACCAAGGGTTCAACGTTTAGAGTGTAGGGCGTAGCCCTACCTCGGTCTCTACCTATAAATCTAGTTGTTTTAGAAATCTCAATGAGTCATGTCTTTTGATCAGTCCTGGGCATCTTAACATAATTAGATTTTCCCGATCTCTTTGATGCAATTATACTCACATAGGAGTTTAGTCTAACCACATCACTATTGGAATAACTCTAAATGGTCATCAGTACCCCATCCGCAAAGTCATAAATATTGGGTGATGAAATATAACTGAGCATGTCACTAATTTACATATGCAATATCAATTGATCAAGATATTAAATTGAACATATAACTAAATCATCCATCATAAACAGATGTTCATATAATAGCCATTTTATACACAAAAATTAAACATAATCAAGTAATAATTTTCTTCCACAAAAGTCTTTAAAAAGGGCCAAAATTATCTTTTCCTTCCTTTCAAAACCTTGTCAAAAATACTAAACAAAGCCATATTTTTTATGTGGTAAAGGTTGGTCCAATATAGAGATAAAAGCTATCGAGTGTCAACAAAATAGACTATCTTACTTCTCAAAACTTAATACTTTTGCATATTGAAAATACAAGCTATAATAAGTCAAAACATGTGCTATCACAATTTGAAAAACATAGCTAGAATAAATCATAACATGTGTTATCGCAGCCTGAAAATATATGAACCACATGTCAAAAATTTATGTTGTCACATGTCAAAAATATAACTATCACATGTAGCTATCGGGTGTTAGCAAAGCTATCGAGGTCAACAAAAACTAAGCTACCGAGTTTCAACAAAAGCAAAGCTATCGAGTGTAACCAATGCAAAGCTATCGAGTGTTAAAAAATTAATGCTAGAAAGTTGGAAATAAAAAGCTATCGAGTGTTAACAAATTAATGCTATCAAAGGTTAGAAATACAATGCTATCATATCTCAAAACTTTTATGGCTATTGATGGTTGAGAAAGAAAGTTATCGTATGTCATAATAGCTATCGAGTGTTGAGATAGCTTTCGCATGTCAAAATGACATTTTTGTAAGTATTTGAAAAGCAAATTCATTTCCTTCAAAAATAATATTTTTTACCAAACCAATATTTTATCAAATTTATATTGGTTAATGAAATATTTTAGATTCCTTTATAGTAAAATTAAAGTGAAAATTTCTCTTGTTTCCTAAAATATTAATTTTTCACCAATTATGCCCTTAACTACCTTATTGAAATTAACATTTTCCATCAAAAAATAATTCATATTAGCCCGATATAAACTCATCAAGTATTCAAATTTCATCGTAAATCCGAATTAAAAACATCCTACAATAGAGAGATGGAGATATTATTCATCTTAGATTTGATTTGCATGGAAATATTTGCCTTAGTTCTCCTCCTTAAGCCTTTTCAACTTCTTCTTCTTAGTTGATATGAATTTTAATGGAGTTCTCATAGTTTTAAATTTTTTTCTCTTGGGAATAAAATGTCGCTGACAATAAAAAGGGTAAGGGGAGAGAGTTAGGGGAATTAAAAGCCTTATTCCTATATATGGGAAATAAATTGAAAGCGTTATTCCTCTTTCCCGATCTTTTCTAACGTAACTAAACCTTCTAGTTTCTTTCCTCATAAACCATTACTTCATTTAAAGTTTTAAAATCCAAATTTTTTATTTTAACAATTATCCACACTTTGTCTGCTTTTCCGCATTATTTAATCAACTACGAATTAATTAAAATTTGGGAATAATGTGTTACAAAAATTAAGGGTCTTACATGTTCGCCTCCTTATAAAAATTTCATGCTCAAAATTCCAAATGAGGTACAAACAATCAAGCATATCAATCATGCCAAAATGTGAAACAAGCACATAAAAATCAAATATTACTAGCATAACAACTGGTCAAAAAGTCTATACAATCATATAGAACATGCATCAAAATAACTTAGAAAAAGCCTCTCTAATCATATCATCATTCTCCTAACTAAAGTGTACTCCTTCGTTACTCCATTGGGCTTTCACTAACTCGACTAACTTATTTCTAAGCTCATTCGTATCTTTTTTCGCTATACTAATAGGTCGCCTAATAATAATCACATCAGTTTCCACTAATAAATATTCCAAACCATTAGCTCGATAGTAGTCTCTGGTTCACATACATATTTCTAAGATCAGAGACGTGAAAAACATTATGCACCCCTACCAAAGTATTTTGTAACTCGATATGATTTGTGAATTTGTCGATTCTCTTTATATAGGAATGATCCAACGTATCTTGGTGCTAACTCTCTAGATTTATCAAATCGTATAACACCCTTCACCAGTGATACTTTAAAAAACATAATCTCCAATTAAGAACTCCAAGAGCTTATGCCTTTTACTTGTGTAACGTTTTTGTTTCGATTAAGCTTCCTACATTCTTCCACGAATCAACTTAATCTTTTTAGTAGCTTCTTTTACCAAATCCAAACCAAGCATTGGTTCATCACTTGTCTTAAACCAACATACCAGTGATCTACACAGCCTTCCACAAGTACTTCGAAAGGTGTCATAGCTATACTTGTCTGATAACTATTATTATAGGAAAACTCAAATAAGTGCAAATGGACTTCTCATGACCCTCCAAAGTCTAACCAACAAGCTCTCAGCAAATCTTCGAATACCTTACTAACTTTTTCTGTTTTCCCATCTATCCATAGATGGTAAGCATTAATCATCTTCGGCTTGGTACCTATCACCTCCTGTAAGATCTTCCAGAAGTCACTGCTAAACAAAGGGTCCCTATTAGGTAAAATGCGACTCTATATTCCATGAAGTCTCGTAACATTCTTCAGGAGTAATTTTGCCAAACTAGATGTCGTTCTTATCAACTGAACAGGGATAAAGTGTGTACTTCTAGTTAGCCTATCAACAACTAATCAGATACTTTCATTCCTCTATTCAACCTTATTAACCCACCAATAAAATTCATCGATGTAGAATCTCATTTCCACAGTGGTACTTCCAAGAGTTAAAGTAATCCACTTGGTTTTTGATGCTTAGCTTTTACTTTTTGGCAATTCATACATTGCTTTAACTATAAAAATACATCTCTCTTTATTACTTCCTAGAAAAAACTTCTCTTCACATCATTGTACATCTTCATACCTCTAGGATGAATAGAAAAATTCGATCGATAATATTTTTTGAGAACTTCATTCCTTATATTATCCACACTCAGAACACAAACCCTATTTCTTTCTCAACCATCCTCTTTGGTCAAGTGCAAAAAAGTTTAGATCATTAATCTCCTTTCCCACTTTTAGTTTCTTTATCCGTTCGGCTAGTAATTGATCATCATTTTGCCTTGTAGCGATCCTTTCGAGCAATATTAGTCAAACTTCTAAACAAGAGATCGTTGTGGTAGTTTAGCTAGAGCTGGTCGTCAACCTCATTCTAACTCCATAAGAAGCTACTGCCTCTAAATATTTTCTTTCAGCTAACATCGCAAATACCACATACTTGTGTTTTCTACTAATGCATCAGCAACTTTATTTCCTTTCCTAGGTCTATACTCAATCCCAAAGTAATATGCTACCAAAAACTCTAGTCATCTTTGTTATTTCGTATTCAACTCCTTTTGAGAGAATAGATATTTTAAGGACTTTTGACTGCAAACTAATCGAATCTCCGAAAAGATAGTGTGTCCACACCTTCATTGAAAATATTATTACTGCCAACTCCAAATCGTGAGTAGGATATCGAATTTCATGCAGTCGAAGCTGTCGAGATGCAAACATAACAAGTCTACCCATTTACATTAATACAACTCCTAATCATCTTCCACGTGCATTAGTATACACCACCTAATCTTGATTCTCATCTGGCACTAACATAGGCGCATTGGTTAATGAATGTTTTATCTTATGAAATGCTTCTTCATATTTATCGCTACAAACAAACTTTATGTCCTTCCTTGTTAGTTTAGTCATCAATGTTGCTATACGAGAGAAATTTTTAATGAATCCCCGGTAGTAGCTAGCAAACCCCAAGAAACTTCTAATCGCAGTTACAGTCTGGGTCTTTCCATTATTAATTGCTTTGATTTTTGATGGATCAATGAATAATCCATTCTTTGAAACCACATGTCTAACAAACTTCACTTCCCTTTCCCAAAAATGACATTTTGATAACTTCACCTTTAGGTGTTAACCCGCCTTTTGGCAAGGTAGTACACAGGAGGATTTAACCCAATAGGCTTCATGGTTATCGAAGCTGGAGTATCATGGATTTGATTTAGATGGATGGATGGATAATAAACTACGGATAATAATATAAAGCCAGGATTAAACACGGTCGATGGATAAATGATACAAGGTGCTTGGAATATGGATTTTGGCTTGGATGAGTTAGGGATCGGTATGGTATAATGGAAGGGGTCGGCATTCTCAAACTAGAGGGGTCAGTACTTCAATGGCCTAGTAGGTGGAAAGGATCGGCACAAGAAGGGGTTGATTTACTTTGGGTCGGCATAGGTTAGGGGATGATTTGCTTCGGTTCGGCATATGTTATGCGTTGATCTACTTCAGGTCGGCTTAGATTAGAGGTCGGTCTACTTTGGGTCGGCATAGGCTATGGGTTGATCTACTTCGGTTTGGCATAGGTTAGGGGTCGGTCTACTTTGGGTCGGCATAGGCTAGAGGTTGATTTACTTTGGGTCGACAGAACTTGGAGGGAGGTATGGCTTGGGTCGGCGTAGGAGTAACAGTCGGCATATGAAGGGTTTGATATAGTTTTAATGTGCAAGGAAGGACCAACGTACTTCAAATAGCTTGGAGGAAGGAAGGATCGGCGTTTTTTTGGACGTAGTGGGTTCGACATTGGAGGGATCGACATTGGTTTAAGAAGAGGAATAACGATCAGTAGTGCAAGGCCGATCGTTATTTTTGGTCGAGTTGGGCTTGACGATCGTTATGGTGGGCCCATGTAGGTGAAAAGACCCCGTGGTCGAAGTTTCACCTATAAATACAGCAGGCTGGACTCCAGAAAAAGGACCTTCATTCTGCTTCTCTTCATATTCTACCTAAAGGCTACTCTGCCATTGTTATTCTAGAATTCTGGATTGTAACTATAATCAAATTTTAGTATAATAAAAGGCTTGTTCTAGAGTGGACGTAGGCTGGAGTTAGCCGAACCACTATAAATCTTGTCTCTCTTTTACTTGCTTTCATTTTAATTTGCTTATTCTTCCTATTATCTTCTCTACATCATATACTACCTGTAATCTGTGACTGGATTTTAGTGTTTTCACGTATAATTGGGTGTTGGTGGACAATTTTAACACCAACATTTTGGTGCTTTCACTGAGAAAGCTTGCATTCAAGGATTTGGAAGTTTGGATCTTGGATTTGAAAGCTTTGGAACTTGGATTTGGGAAGCAATGGCTAGGCAATCAACAAGGAGACAAAGAACAGAGAGGAGTCATCATAAAGGAAGTCAGGAGGCTTCCTCAGGAGCTAATCAGACCTCAATCTTCATTATCCAAGACGAGATGGAAACCATGATGGATGTTTTGCATGAAAGAATACTAAAAAGACAAGAGAAAATGATGTAGAACCTATTCTGACAGACTGGACAAGCGAGAGTGCAAAACCAAGGGAATGGAGTTGCAGGGATTATTGGAAATGTGGATCACGGAGTTGGAGCAGCAGGTGCAGAGGAAGTTCAAAATCAGAACAAAGGAAATGGAACCACCAGAATACAAGATAGAAGGGAGCTACCGAGAGCAGCCTCTGACCAACCAGGAACGATCGGCCAAAGCAATGCTGATCGTTATAGAACGATCGATGCCGATCGTTCCATACTTGGGGGCATGCCCATGGATCATATTGGCTCGATTCCAGGCGGGATACCAGGTGGTGTTGTGCAGTTTGGTGTTGATCGGGATATGGGTGCTCGTCTAGAAGAGCAGATTTCAGGATTCCATCGTGGACTCGGGGAGCAGGTCGGAGATAACGGACAAAGACTACCACTTGATGACAACGACAGGTTGGCGGAAATGATCAGACGGGTTATGAGAGGAGGATTGGTAAATAGAGTTTTGGAAGATGTGAATAGGAGCCCCTTCGCTCATACGATTAGGCAAGCCAATAATCCACCGAAATTCAAACTACCAACATTGGAGACATATGATGGAAGAACGGGTCTCGATGTTCATCTGACAAGATACATGGGGCACATGGAAGTACTGGGGGCATCGAAGGAGATCATGGCACGGTGCTTCCCTTTGTATTTGACGGATATAGCAGCACTATGGTTCAGACAATTGGAAAGTGGCTCCATTAGTACATGGACAGAATTGATCGAAAGGTTTATGAGGCAGTTTAGAGTTCACATCTCGAGACCTAAAAATGTGACGAGTCTGGCAACACTGAAGCAGAGGACCGAAGAGTCCTTGAGAAGTTTTCTAACACGGTTCAATGCTACGGCAGCATCGGTGGATCGTCTAGATCCATCATTGGTTTTGATGGCAGCTGTATCTGGCATTGCTGATGGCACGGAGTTCAGGGATTCACTAGCATGGGATCCACCTATAGATTTAGGGGAGTTTTATCATGAAGCACATGAAGATGTACGAGCAAACAAACCAGAGGTGAATGCCATGCAAAGTGGAGGGTCGTCAGAAGATGTAAACAAGAACGATAAGGGCAAATGGAGGATGAATGACGGCAGTAATATCTAGAAAAGGCAATGGAGAGAACCAAAATTCTCTTCTTAAACGGATTTGACTGAAACTCTGGAAAGGATTTATTTGGACACTGAGAACGCCTCCAGTATCGAAGGCCGGCAAAAAGGGAACAATCAGAATACGAGCGGGCATCAGGAAAGCATTGCCTATTCTATGAGCTGGATGGGCACAATACGAACGACTACAGGCATTTAAAGGATATCATAGAGGACCATATGAGGAATGCTCATTTGCAGCAGTATATAAGGAATCAAGCTATGGCAATGAAACAGGAGCAGCCACCGCCCACCTCGAATGAAGATGGCATTGTATCAAGGCATCATCATCGGCTTGTTGTTAGCTGATTGGATTTATAGCATGGAATAAGTAATAAACTCGCATTAGAATGGCTACGTCACTTGCACAAGTACGGGATCGGGGGACGGTCCCTAGGCATGCTCTGAGATGACGATGAACCATGGTGCTCGTGTTTATGAAATCTTGTTTTTCTGTTTACTGCAAACTCTGGTTTTTCAGGTACTATGGCTATTTAGTTTTCTTAGTTGTACGGGATTTTATTTTATATTTTACCAACTGGACTCTGGATTGATTAATTCTGGATTAATGTAATAAATAACACAGTTCGCGGTTACGGCCCCAACTGGAGAGACAGGGCAATAACCGCGAATTATGAGTCCCTTCGCCGAAGAGCAACTGGATGGACTAGAACACGGATAAGTCCTCGATTCGGGATCGAGGCCGGAGTAGGATACCCCATGGATAAGTCGTCGACTGGGGATCGAGGCCGGAGTAAGTTACCTCATGGATAAGTGCTCGACTGAGGATCGAGGTAGGAGTAGGATGCCCTACAGATTAAGTCCTTGACCGGAGAGTCAAGGCCGGAGAAGGAAAACCATGGATAAGCCCTCGACCGGAGAGTCGAGGCCGAAGTAGGATAAAATGACCCAGAGAGGTCCCGGATTTGGATATGGACCCGTAGAGGTCCTGGATTTGGATATGGACCCAGAGAGGTCTCGGATTTGGAATAAATGACCCGGAGAGGTCTATGGATTTGGATTTGGATTTGGATATGGACCTGGAGAGGTCCCGGATTTGGATTAAATGACCCGAAGAGATCTAAGGATTTGGATATGGACCCGAAGAGGTCCTGGACTTGGATAAAACGATCCAGAGATATTGTGGATTCATGGATTTGGAATGGATTCGGAATTGGATATCGACTCGAAGCAGTCATGGATTTCGATAATGATCCGGAGAGATCAAGGAATTGGATTGGCAATGGATTGGATTCTAGGTTGGATAATATAACGATCAATGGATTATGGACTTTGAATTTTGGACCTATGGCAATTCAAAACATGCCTTCCTATCACAAGGCATGTTTTTGGGGCAAAGTGTTAACCCGCCTTTTAGAAAGGCAATATACAGGTGGATTTAACCCAATAGGCTTCGTGGTTATCGAAGCTGGAGTATCATGGATTTGGTTCAGATGGATGGATGGATAATCAACTATGGATAATAATATAAAGCCAGGATTAAACAGAGTCGATGGATAAACAATGCAGGGAGCTTGGAATATGGATTTTGGTTTGGATGAGCTAGGGATCGGTATGGCATAATGGTAGGGGTCGGAATTCTCAAACTAGAGAGATCAGTACTTCAATGGCCTAGCAGGTGGAAAGGATCGACACAAGTAGGGGTTGATTTACTTCGGGTCGGCATAGGTTAGGGGTTGATTTTCTTTGGGTTGCAATAGGTTATGGGTTGATCTACTTCGGGTCGGCATATATTAGAGGTCGGTCTACTTCGGGACAACATAGGATCTGGTTTGATCTACTTCGGGTCGGCATAGGTTAGGGGTCGGTCTACTTTAGGTCAGCATAGGCTAGGGGTTGATTTACTTCGGGGCGGCAGAACTTGGAGGGAGGTATGGCTTGGGTCGGCGTGGGAGTAACGGTCGGCATAGGAAGGGTTCGATATAGTTTGAATGTGCAAGGAAGAACTGGTGTACTTCAAAAAGCTTGGAGGAAGGAAGGATTGGCATTTTCTTGGACAAAGTGGGTTCGGCATTGGAGGGATCGAGCATTGGTTTAAGAGGAGGAATAACGATCGGTAGTGCAAGGCCAATCGTTATTTTTGGTCGAGTTGAGCTTGACGATCGTTATGGCGGGCCCGTGTAGGTGAGAAGACCCTGTAGCCAAAGATTCACCTATAAATACAGCAGGCTGGGCTCCAGAAAAAGGACCTTCATTCTGCTCCTCTTTATCTTCTACCTAGAGGATACTCTGCCATTGTTATTCTGGAATTCTGGATTGTAACTGTAATCAAATTTTAGTATAATAAAAAGGATTGTTCTGGAGTGGACGTAGGCCGGATTTAGCCGAACCACTATAAATATTGTCTCTCTTTTACTTATTTCATTTTAATTTGCTTATTCTTCATATTATCTTCTATACATCATTTACTATCTGTGATCTGTGACTGGATATTGGTGCTTTCATGTATAATTGGGTGTTGGTGGCCAATTTTGACTCCAACATTAGCTAATGCTGCCTTAGCATACCTAGCACAATTTTGAGATAAACTATACGATCTCATTCATTCTTAGAATATATCAAATATTTAGCAATGAATACTAATATGAGATCGTCCATATGCTCTTGAAGATTGGATTCATCAAGTCTACAAAAAAACCAGATGCGTTGGCAATTGGAAGGGCATGATAAACCATTCATATGAACCATATCTTATTCAAGAAGCCATCAGTAATATACTTCCTCCACTACCCTCATTTGATGGAAATTAGTTGCTAAGTCCAATTGTGAGAACACATTGGCTCCACTCAATTGATCAAATAAATCACCTATTCTAGGCAATGGATACTGATTCTTCAAGATCTTCTCATTTAGCTTTCTATAATTGATACATAACCTCAATGACCCATCCAGACTCTTCATAAACACCGCTGCATCTCCCCAAGATGATTTGCTTGGTCTAACAAAATTTATCCCTTCCAGTTCCATTGGCTACACCTTTTACTCCTTCATTTCCATAGGTGGCATTCTACTAGGCAGTCTACTTATGGATTTAAGTCATGGTACTTGATCAATCAAAAAATCATGGCATGTTTCCGTGGTGTTCCTATAACTTGCTCAAACACATCTGCATATTCTTCTACTATGAAAACCTAATTTATTTCATCCGCCATGCCTTCCATGGCACCCAAAAATGCACATACATCAAAACTTAATTCTTCCAATATGTATATAATTCGATCACAACAATCAATGTGCTTAGGGATACTATTCGATCTTAGTAAAATATCCTAGCATCGCATATGCTTAACCAATACATACCCAAATTATCCTAAAACACATAAAATAAAATATAGCAAATCGTTGGTTAACTTATGTCGTAACAAATCAAATTCTACATGGTCATAACTCATTTCAAGGACTGCATAACCTCCTATCGAATCCGCAACCATCAAAGAGATCATAAAGTATGTCAGTTCAAGGTTTAACTTATCTACTAAACATCTAGGATAAAAGAATGTGATGCTCCAACAACGGACAATGCTTTAATAGGTATGTTATGTATAAGAAGTGCACCTCCCTACATAACCTTTATGTTCTCCTCTACGATCAGTTTGGAAGTTGTAGGTTCGAAAGCATAAACCTTTATCTTCTCATGTTTGACCAAATCAAAACACTCCTTTTTGAAATGCCCTAGCTTATTGCAATTATAACATCTCACTCCCTTCTTATCAGCAGCTTTTTTTATCACCACTATGACACTTATTAGCAAAGTGTCCCTTCTTATTATACTTATAACAAGTCACCTCAAATTTTTACCATCATTGAATTCCACCCTTCTGAGCTCCCTTAACTTCCTCTTCTTGCCTTAGAAACTCGTAGTCCCTAAAATCTTATTTCTCCTCAATAATGCAAGTAAATCTTCGTTTCTCAGAGCCATGTCCACAACGACATTAAATGGAACTCTATGGTGCAACATAATTGTCCTAGCAATCTCAGGTTTCAATCCTCTAATGAACCTCTCGTTCTTCTTAAGCAAAGTATTAATGATGACCCACCAATGACTTGATAGCTCATCAAAATTAGTTGCATACTCCATAACAGTCATCTTACTCTATTCTAACTCCAAAAACCTCCTGAACAAAGTAGAATTAACTGCTTTAGACAAAAATTTCTCCATAGACCTTTCTTTGAAGTCAGCCCAAGTAAGCTCATCCACCGGTACTCCCATAGTCACACTATTAGAATAATACAAACTAGCTCCTTGCAACTGCCTAGAACCCAACCTCCACTCGTGTTCATTATTTAGCCCTACATAACCAAAATTCTTTTCACAATAAAGAAGCCAATCTTTAAATTTTAAGGCATCCTCCATCCCTAAGAATGATTTTCCTCCTAGACTGATAGTCTCTACTTAATATGACATAATTATTATGAGCAGCCACTTCAGGCACATCAACACCTGAATTACTAGCATTTCCTTTGGTCGGTTCTATCATTGTTTCACCTTGCAACATATTAACAAAGAACGGATACATAATCCCCATATAAATCGATGCATCTCTAGCACCTACATTAGCATTTGCATTGGCATTGGTAGGTCGGTTATCATTTCTAACATTAGGACAAACGTTTCTGTTGGTTGTTGTGCTTCAGCATCCCATGTTAAGTCTTGCAATTCTGGTATCCATATGTTGTAAACTTACATGTAAGTCTTTATGAGATACAAAAGAACGGTCTAAAGACAAAAAAGAGAGAGGGTGCATAGGTGTGTGTACAATAACAAGTACATCATTATAACTTTTGGACCAAAAATTGCACAAACATCCAGTGAAGTAAGAAATATGAAAATTATAACAGAAAAGAGGATAAAAGCAAGAAAATAACACATGATTTTTATAGTGTTTCGACAAATACTCCAGCCTACATCCACTTAATCATTTTCTATTGATTATACTTTACTCCTAAAAGGTATATTTTACAACTCTATATCACTCAACTCTGGTATGAGTTGGATAGAGATTAGTTCAGAGTTGTATTTTTCAACTCGTCATAATTAATAGTTCAGAATGAAGATTAGAAAAGAAGACCATTTAAAATGATCCTCTTCTTTTATTTATAGATGAAGGTTGTGGAATTTTGCTCCGAAACTCCCTGCATAAGTTCTCCTTGTTCATCTCATTGTCCCATAAAATGCTCATTACCAACTTAAACCATACATCACAACTCAAACCCTAGTTGCACACCACAACTTGGTGCTGAGTTGTGGTTGACTCGAGCCAAGTTAAGTTTTGCTTCGAGCTCAAATCAAAGCTGCATTGAAGTTGGGTAGTGTCATCATTCATTCCTTCTTTCAAGCTTTACTCGATTTTTGTAATATTTTTCCTAGATTCTTCTTTGGGTTTTGCTCAGGTCCGACTTGTGCATCCCGAGTTATGAAGTTTCATCGAATTTTAGTTATCATTTTTTGTAAATTTCCACTCCATCATCTTGTGTTATTTTCCTAACAGTTTGTATTCATTTGATCGTTATTCTTTAGTCTAATACAATCATTCAAGTCTTATTGGAGACTGTGGAAATTTTGTTAATAATGTTTTCCTCCCAAAGAACGCCTTGCGAATAAAAGATGTGCTTTGCTAAAGAACTAATATCAAAGTTGGCAAATCATTAGCAGTTGAGTTCTGTAGCTAATGACAGAACTAATCGCGGCGAATCATCTAGTTCTTTTGGATTAACCTGTAAACTAAAGGTCATTCCAGACCATTGTAGTTATGTTTTCGAGCCCCTTCTTAAGTGTTAGAAAAAAATCGTAATCATTTTGTGTTCTCCTAGAATTATCATATCACATATCATAAATCAAGGTCATCCTTCATTCGATCGGGATCAAGTAATCATAAATTAGTGTTAATATCGTTCTGTGTCCGTCTAGGATTTAACCATCACATATCATGCTTTTAGGCATCGCCAGTTATCATCGCACATTGCCATCGATTGGAATGTTACTTATAAATCCTCTAATATTCTAGCATCCCATCATAAGTTAATCCAACCGAATCGAGGTAATGATGTTATCCAATAATCATTATCAAATCATTTTAAAGTCAAGTGGCATTCAAATAATAAAGCGTAGTTTCTGATCTCTTCAGATCACATAATCAATGTTTAGTCTAGGTTACGATCTCTTTGGATCACATAATCGATATCTAGTCTAGCTTTTGATCTCTCCTGATATGTAGTCATATAACCAATCCAATTCTTGATCTCTTTGGATTACATAATAAATATCCAATCTAATTTTTGATCTCTCTAGACCACATAATCAGTATCCTGATTGAGCCCAATCCACTTGATATCCGATGATGGGACCCAATATCTGAGCAAGTCCATCAGCTCACTCTCCGGTAAAAGGACCCACTATCCAAGCTAGTCCATCCACCTACTCTCCGATGAGGGGACCCACTATTCAAGCCAGTCCATCCTCTTACTCTCCAGTGAAGGGACTCGCTATCCTGTACAAGTCAATCCACTCACTCTTTAATAAGGGAACTTGCACTTCATGGTGCATTACCCCATCTTTTTAGTCGAGGAAACCATGTCCGATCAATTTATATATCGATTGCAGGGGGTAACCAATTGGTATATTATCATGTTCGAATATCCATTAATTCTCCATTCACAAAGTCCTAACAAAGATTCAAGCGAACATCACAATATCTGTTCCTACTAAGGATCATTTCCAAACTTCCAACCCAGAGCATGTCTTGGGATCGATCGAGATCCCATATGTGTAAGTGGCCTGACAGTGGACCTACATCATTTATTTAAAATAAAAGAAAGGTACGGAAATCAAAGCTGACTTGAATCCATCTAAATAACTAGATAATCATTTTCGGCCTAGATCAACGACGCAATCAGATACATCCGTTTAAATGATGATCGCTCCTACGGCACCACCGTAGTTTGTGCTATAGTAATTCGACTTATGACGTATTACGGTAAGTAGTTACTCGGAACCTACTCTTCGATGAAATCATGCAAATTCCTGCACTCATTAGTTTCATGCCCATCCAGCTCATGGAATAGGCAAAACTTTCTAGACCTTTTCTCCCAATCCATGGGCTCTCACTTTAGGGGTCTTCGGTAGGAAATCAGCCCCTGGTGTTCAGGTATATCCTATGGGTTATTCGCTAGTTCTGTGTAAAAGGAAAACTTTGGTTCCCTCCTTTGTCACTTCAGTCATCCAAAGTTTTCATTTGATTTTTCTCTTTCCTTTGTCCTTTCCATATCCTGTTTTGGATGATCCTCTATCATCCATAGTATTCACAATAGCTCCTTCAGCTTCTGCGTTCTCTTGGTGCAAATATCTCTCTACTTGATAATAAATAGCTACTAGATCCACTGGTGGATCCCTCTCCAAAACAATTTTGAAATCATTCCTACTCATGACTTCTGAAACCATCGCCATTAGAACTATTGATGGATCTGACTTGTCGACTGCAGCGGCTGCTATGTTGAATCTAGTCAAATAACTCTATAGGGTTTCTTTGGCCCTTTGTTTCATGCTTAGATGCATTATTACATTCTTCTGCGTGTTATATGAACTTTGAATTATTTCATGAACCTATACACTAATTCGGTCCATCTTCTAATGGACCTATTCTCCAGCTGTCGAAACCACATCACTACTAAATTTATAAAATATAATGGGAAATACCATCACCCAACACATCCATATGCCTGATATATCTCATTAAGTGAATAGTTGGATCTATCCTTCCATCATACGTATCCAACGCCAGTAGCTTGAAACCAAGTGGATTTCTTACGTACCGGATGTTTGGGGTGAACAGATTCCTGTTCACATCCTCCCAGATCCGTTTTTAGGGTCCACTTCTCAGTACCCATCTTATCATCTCAAAACTTCTGTCATTCTCCTCTAATGGAAGTCTTTGATCTATACCTTCATCCTGTCCTTTGTTCCTAAGAGGAACTTCTGTCCCCAACTCCTATTATTATACATTTGCATTCTGACCAATGTTCTATGGCTTAACATCATTCCTCAAATGTGCTCCATCCCGTCCCAAATCAACACCAATCATGAAACTGTCTTCTTGACTCGGTGCCAAGTTGAAAGCATAGGTTTGCACCGAGTTGTGAGGTTTCTAGGGGTTGACTTTAACTCCTTCTGTTCCATTTCTAGGTGCACTCATTCTACCTTCTGACCTCTAATTTCGACATTCAACAACTTCGGCTGTCGTTTATTGCTCTACCCTTTTGAAGAATTTATTCAACATTTTCTCTTATTGAGCCACCATCCCATCTTGCATTGCCTTCATCATTCTCTCCATCTCCTCTCTAGTTGCATATATGGATGAGGGGTTTGATCCTAAGGACGCCTCCCGGTTGCCTTCTTGTTCTTATTGACTTCCTTAAATCATAGCTTTCTATGTAGAAAATCCCTTCATCTCTTCCAAATCACATTTCAAGTTGTCAAATCTGAGTTATTCTTAGTAAAAGCACTTGAATATTTGTACCAAAAGGGCACAAACACCCAATGAAGCAAGAAATATAAAAATTATAACAGAAAAGAGGATAAAAGTAAGAAAAGAACACATGTTGTTTATAGTGGTTCGGTAAATACTCTGGCTTATGTCCACTTAATCGTTTTCTATTGATTATACATTTTTCCTACAAAGTATATTTTATAAGTCGATATTACTCAACTTAGGTACGAGTTGTACTGAGATTAGTTCAAAATGATATTTTCAAGTCGCTGTAATTAACAGTGCAGAACCAAGATAAGAAAAGAAATCCTTTGGAAGTGAGCCTTTTCTCCTACTAAAATGAAGGTTAGTGAATTTGACTTTGAAATTCCCTACACACATTCTCCACATTCGTTACGTCATCCCACAAAATGCTCGTAACCAACCCGAACCATGCACCGCAATCGGAACCCGAGTTGTGCAGCATAACTCAGTGTCGGGTCATGGTTGACCTAGGTAAATTAAGTGTTGCTTCGAGCTTGACTCAAGTGGCTATGAAGTTAAGTTCCATCTTCATTCATTCCTTCTTTCAAGCTTTAACTGAGTTTTCCATTATATTCCTAGGTTCTTCTTTGGGCTTGGCTTAGATCTGATTTGTGCATCCCAAGTTGTGAAGCTTTGTCGAATTTTAGTTATCATTATTTGTAAAGTTCCACTCTATCATCTTATGTTATTTTCCGAGCAGTATATATCCATTTCATCATTCTTCCTTAATCTAGTTCAATCATTCGAATCCGTTTGGAGACTATGGAAATTTTGCTGATAATGATAACACTATCACAGTCCCAATTTACTCTTTAAATTTTATTTATGTTATGTTCTTTAAAAATATTTTTAGGTTTTAAGTAAACTTGACTCTAATATCAAATTGTAACATCCTCCATTTTAAGGCTTGAAAATAAATACTATTAATGAGATAATCATCCTTAGCATTATTTTCCAGTGATAAAATGAGATCGGTTTGAATCGTTAACATTAAGAGCACATGAATATGAAATTTTTTAAAAACTCTTTTCATTAACTTATTTCACATTCATTACATAACCTTGTAGGTACATGGTTCAGACAAAATATAGTAAATACAAACATAGCTCCATGAGCAACATATGAAGATGCCCACTTGGATGATTAGAGTTTTAAATACTTGATGGTCATAATACCCATCTAGATTCAATCAAACAACATCAAAGTAGTAAAACAACATGGCAGAATTAAATCTTCTCGATCTTCCAATGTAATTCTACTCACTTTGGAGTATATCTGACTACACCAACAATTAAAGTAACCCTAAATGGTCAATAGTTCCCCATCTCTAATCTCATAAATATTAGGAGATAATATATAAGTGAGCATGTCAACAATTCACATATGCAATATCAGCTGATCAAGATTCCAAATTGAACATATAATAACATCATCCATCGCAAACATATGTTCATATAATAGCCATTTTATGCAAAAGAATTACTTATAATCAAGTAATAAATTTCTTCCACAAAACGCTTTAAAAGGGGATGAAAATATCTTTCCCTTTATTTTAAAACCTTTTCCAAAATACTTAACAAAACCATATTTTGTTATAACGAAAAGCTTGGCCTAATATAGAGTTAAAAGCTATTGAGCATAAAAAAAGGCTCTCTTACTTCTCAAAGCTTAATGCTATTGCGCATTGAAGATACGTGCTATCAAAGTTTAAAACATGTGTTATTGCACCTTGAAAAACCTAGCTATCAAGCCTCAAAAACTTGTGCTACTTCACCTTGAAAATATATGATATCCCATGTTAAAAGTATATACTATCACATGTAAAAAATATAGTTCTTAATTATCCAAAATTCATGTAGCTATCAGGTATCAACAAAGTTATCGAGAAGTTATCAAGTGTTAATAAAATAAAGTTATCAAGTGTCAACAAAAAACAAAGCCAATGAGTGTCAACAAAAACCAAGCTACTAAGTGTTAACAAAAGCAAAGCTATCGAGTGTCAACAAAAATAGAGCCATCGAAGGTAAAAAAAATATATAGTCATCGAGTGTTGAAAATTAATGCTATCGAAGGTTGAAAATACATAACTATCGAGTATTGACAAAATAATGCTACTGAAGTTTGAAAAAATGGCGCTATCGCACCTCAAAACTTTTATAGCGATCGAAGGTTGAAAAACAAAGCTATCCCATGTTACAATGACTATCAAGTGTTGAGATAGCTATCACATGTCAAAATGGATTTTTGTAAAAGGGAATCAGGTAAAAGGAAAAACCCGAAACAAATTTTTGTTTGAAGGACACATGTTTAAAATTTAGTTTAAAGGACAGCAGAATACTAAATTAAATTAGCGTTATATAAAAGACAATGCTAAATTAAATTAGCATTAGACAAGCATAATGTATATTAAACTAGCATCAGTTGAACTACAGCTAGATAAACTAAAACATCATTCATTTACATAGTTATTATAGGAATTGATTTAATTTTTCCTTACGTTCATTTGATGTTAATTTAATTTACTATTCTGTTTTATATTATGCTTGTTCAATTTAGAATTCCGTTCTCTTTCAGAGTAAATTTTAAAACTCGCCCTTCAGCCCAAAAATGTGAATTGTTTTCCTTGACCCTATTTTTGTAAATATCTATAAATCTGATTATTTGCTTCAAAAGTAATAACTTTTTACCAAATCAATATATATTTCAAATTTCTATTTGTTAATCAAATCTTTTCAGAAATCCTTTACAATAAAATCAAAGAGAAACTTCTCTTTTTCCCAAAACAATAATATCCATCAATTATGCCCATAATTACCTTATTAAAATTAACACTTCCCTTTACAAAATAATTCATATTAAATCGAAATACATAGGGAAAATCCCTAATAAATCCCAAAAATATGAATTTTCATCTTTTATCACACTTAAAATTTTCATAGTAAAACAATTATTTTTCATAACTTTAATAATTAAAATCTAAAAATAACTATTTTTCATCTTTGAAAATTCATAATAAATTCATACTTAATTTAAAAAATAAAAATAAAATCCACTTCCAAAATAATTTTCCCAACATTAAATCAAAATTTCAAGGAAATTGGAGATCAAAATCTAAGTTTTAAATCAAAACCGCATTAAAAATTCCATAAAAATTAACAAATGATAATCATAATCCATATAAATGATTATCCAAGTCAAAGGCATGATTAAACACATTAATCATGAATCTGAATTACAAACATCATAAAATATAGAGATAAAGATATTGTTCACCTTAGATTTAATTTATTTATAGATAATTGCATTACTTCTCTTCCTTTAGCCTTTTCCTCTTCTTCTTCTTCATAGTTGATATGAATTTAATGGAACTCTCTTGGTTTTAAAGTTTCTCTCTCTTAGTTATATGATGTGACCTAAAATAGAAAGGGCTAGGAGGAGAGAGTCAGGGAAACAAATTAAAAGACTTATTCTTCTTTCCTTATCTTTCTCTAATGTAAGTAAACCTTTGAATTCCTTACCTCATAAACCATTAATCCATTTAAACTTTTGAAATCATATTTTATTAATATAGAAATTATCCACGCTTTATCTAGTTTCCCACATTATTATTTAACAACGAATTAATTCAATTTCTAAAATTATATGTTATAAAAATTAAGCGTGTTGCACAAGGAATAAATAAGAGGAAAACATTGAGAGAGTCTGACATAAAATCTAGTGAAAATGAAATATCACTACTAAACATGATATCCAATATACCGGTATGACATGAATATTATACTAAGTGGTATCCCAGAATATCCAACATATGTAAATTCTAACGACTCGTAATTTTATCACTTTGAATTAGAATATTTAATTAATTTTAAATATTTAGATAATTTTTTAAAATGATGAATAATCCATTTTAACTATTATATAATGATAATAAATGATTTATAATGGTTGTATAAATATATATTAACTTGTTTTATAAAGATATATAAACTTTGTCGCATTTTGGTAGATCAGCGTCGTATTTTTATAAATGGATTTTAATATTATTTAATATGGTTTTATAGCTTAAATAATCTTGTTTTAATTATTTAAATATAATAAGAAATTTATTTTCATTTTTTGTTTACATAAATAAATAGTTTGATTAAAAATAGAAAATATGACCGGAATTCGGATCCGAGAAAATCTCAACGGTTTGACAAAAAGAAATTGTTTTAAGTTGTTACAACATTGTTTGTACATGCACACACATACATATACACACACATATGCATACACAATCAGTCACATCATGGGTTTGTTCATATCTACATATGTATATACATAAGCTTCCTTATATGTATACAAATGAAAGCTTCATCCTTAAGAGTCAAAAAGCAAACTTACAATCAACTACACATCACCTTACATACCTACAACATGAAGTGATGGAGGGGTGGGTTTAACCGTACCTAGGAGGGGAGAGGTACACATGGGTGAGGTGGAATGTACATGATGATGTTTGTTGATATTTGTGAAAATTTGGCTATAAATACAAGCCTACCTCCTTCACAAATTCTCACATTCATTCCATACCATTTCTAAAGCTTCTCGTCTTCTTCTTTCATGTTCTTTAATTGCCTCCTCCTTTTAAGAAAAATATCTTCCAAAGTTATGTAAAGAAACAGCAAAAAGAAATAAAATATAGATACATACACAATATCATTTCAAGAAGAAATGAGTGCCAAAATACTGCACTTCTTTCATGAAACCCATGGCCAACCACCTTACATCCACTATGGTCGAGTGCAACCCTCCCAAAAAGTAAGGCCGAGCATAAATTAGGTCGAGAAGCAAGTCCGGGAGGTCCCGAAACGATGAGAAATGCTGCCGGATTTATTTCAAGAAGTTTCAGATCATATAGCTATATTAGTGAGAATTACTCCGCTAGTTCATTTTATTAAACTATATGATGATATGATATATTTTTCCATGCTTGTTTTCGATGTTTGACCATCATATTTTCGATGCAATAATATATTTGCGTGGCTATGGAAATAATTTACGGTAAATACACGTCGAATTTACACAAAGAAATCACTTTCTTTTATGAATTAAAAAATGGTTTAAAATGGTTTATAAACATTAAAACTCATTTTGGCAGAGTTTTGAAAAGTAACGACAGTTCGTGGTTTCACGCCATAAAAGTTAAATCAATGTATAGAGTGGAATATAGCTCGAAATTATTTGAAATAAGAATTTTCTGGACTCTTACAACTATAGTTTCCAAATGAAGGAGAAAAATCAAGATTTTATTTTGTAAAATTTGATTTATGTACAAATCAAGTTTTTAGAATCATCGCATTTTGGCAGTTTGTAAAATATGGATTTCAGCTCTTAAAAATAGATATTTTTAAATCTTTAAAAATATTGGATAAATTCTAAAAATATTTTAAAAGAGTTTTAGATGGAAAAATTGGACATATAAAAGGTTAGAATGGAATTTGTAATACGAAGCCTTTAAAAGCACTATTCATCGGTAATTTAACAAAGGAATTTGAAAATTTCTGAAATAAGATTTAAACTTGGGTTTTCTTCTCAAATCTTTTATAAATGTTTTTCAAATAATAATCAAGTATTTTAAAGGGTTTAGAGTTGATCAAATTACTTGACCGCCTTATGGGTGACAGAGAGATAGTCTCTATGCTTAAGTTTGGAAAACCAATTTCCGGCTCTCCCTAGCTATTCGGACTGGCTCGGTGGAAGGGATAGTTAATTTGATTTACTCGGATAGCATTTTCTTATGATAAATGAAAAGAGATTTGGAGTTTTCCAAAAAGATTATACAAGATTTCAAATAGGATTTTTTATGGTAAAGAGAATATTCTAGTTAAACTCTATATCAAATTCCATTGAGGGAATTTGTACAATTTATATGAATTTAAAAGGTGATTTCACTATTAGTCAACGAATAATACGAGTTGAATATGGAAATTAGCATTGAGTATAATTAATCTGAAATTAATGAATCCTTTTTACTAGGTAGTAATTGGTTTGGGTATACAGTAAACGATGTCTTAAAGAACATTGCATTTAACCCACTAAAAGATATGTATTGGAAATAAGTAATCTCCATTAAGATTGGAAATATACTAATAACAGAATATGGAAATATTTTCCTAAGTAATTAAAAGGAAATAATTTGGTATTTCCAAAGTTAAAAAGGAGGTTAATAATTCTGTATACCTCGAAACGGAAATTGTTTAAAGATATATATATATATATATATATATATATATATATATCTAATAGATATTTTATTGGATAAAAAGATATCTTTAATGTTAAATAATATTTTGAGTAAAAGAAGAAAAGAGGATTTAATAAAAGAGCTTAACATTTCTGTATACATATACACACATTCTTTTATCGATAATTGGTTCGGAGAGACCAGGATCGGATTTGGGAGATTCCTATCCAAAAACCACTTTGAACCTATATACGCGTTCGAAAGCGAACATATGTTGAAGAAAAGATTTTGAAGGTAGGAGATCTTCATAATGTAGGGCTGCTTACCACTAAACTCGTGATTCCCATATTGTATACATATAGTAGAAGTAGTACCTTCATTTTGAAATCTTCAATGCAAGGACTGCTCTCTTCTAATCCTAGGGGTGATTTTCAAACAGGATGTAGCAGGAGTATCTTCTATTTGTCCTGTTTCTAGACAACTTGTATGGACGAATGACTAACATTGCATTTTTAAGACCATGTACATTGGTTTTACAAACGTACATCTATTTGGTGGTGTAGGAGGTAACCCCTCTTATATTCAACACCTTTCCCTGAAGCATATCAATTCGAGAGTTGTACTTTTGTAGAAACCAATTAGTATGTCGTCGGAAATGGCAATGTGCATTCATAGTGGGATTTGTTATGTGAAAGGTAAAACGTTACCTCAAGCCTTACACATCAGTAATGGCATAAATAGGGTAGATGTGATAGGGCTAAGTGGGTCGCTCCCATTAGGAGATGTTCATCACCTTTCTAGATTAGCCTATATATTTTAGGTTTGTTGTGTATGCTGTGGCCACAGATAGGTCGGGAACGACCGGGATGATGGGATATTCAGTACTATCTATGGTAGAGATAAGCCGGTTTTGTGTTGGTAGAAGGCAACGGGTTGTGCCTCGGTATTCCCCTAGAGACATGCTATCGAAAGGCAGTCCCTTACCTTGTCATTATTGGAAATCCATTCTCCAATACGTACTTTTACAGTTTTGATTGTAGAACCTAGTATGCTAGAATTTAATTAATGTAATAATTTCGGCTATGATTAATATGTTATTTGAAAGGGTTTTCAAAAAATGTCATTAGAAATAATATCAAATGATTTGATGAAAATGTTTTAGTCATCATAAGGTAAAAAATTGTCCGTGTTTATGTGCAGCGTGGTCTTATGAGATACTCTTCTTTTCAAAGGTTTTGTTTGACATCAAATTTGATCTATGTATATTTATAATTCATGTCTCATGCTAGTTTGCCAATCTTGATCTGGGTATTTTTAATACTCGGGTCAGATCCAAGTAGTTTCAGGATTTTTTGAAGATGCTTGGAGTTTTCAAAGGAAAGCTGGAGATCTTCATAAATGTATGGACGTAGTTTACTTTTTCGTTGTGTTTGTTGTTTTTCAGCATCTCTAAGGACATGTATTTATAACTGTCTAGGTTGAGCTTAGGATAGACTCTAATATATGTATTTAAAAGTTTTTCAGCTGTAAATATTGTTGATATTATAATTTATTCCATTCGTGTGAGATTTTATTCTGTCTCTATTTTCTTTTACCTTTAACAGTTGGTTTTTCCGACACGTGAATGCTCGGCATGCAATACAGTGGATGTATTAGTATCGATTTTCAAGGGTCGAAAATCCCGGTTGTCACATTTGGTATCAAAGCTTAGGTTGAGTGAACACCTGAGCCCGGTACGGATAAAGTCTCATCGGAGATAGGGTTAGTAATGCCCTAGGATGAGTAACTCATTAGAGATTGGGTAAGTGACACCCTAGAATGCGTTTGAGCATATTATATATGAGCGTGTATTTGTTAATGTTATATAAAATTAAAAAAAAATTTGGAAAATTGGTAAATGAAATAATTTTATCTAGGATTATATTTTGAATATAAAGCAATATCTTTCAAATGATATAGTTATTTGTGTAGTGTTTGGTTGTTAAGGAAATAATATTTAGTTATTATCATTCATTGATTGGTTGTTTGATTTAAAAGTTTAAATATGAACACCTCGTGAATTTTGGTTCACAATTTGACTATGTGGTGTTTGATAATTAATAATGTTGGTTTTAGATTAAAGGAATTTATTTAAGATAAATAAATTTTATGAACGCATTTTATAAATTCAGTTTATAAAACATGTAAAAAGAGATTTTTGAGAATTTAAATGTCGGTATTTTAAAAAAAATCTTACGATTAACTAGTTCGAGTGGCTCAAAAGTAACTAAAAATAAGCAGGAGTTGTGTTTAAACGGTAAACACTTCTCTTAAGTATTTCCCTTCTTGTTAAGGGGATATGCGATACTATTGGTAGTACCTAGTTTCTTAGTATCATTTTTGAGTTACTCGATCTATATAATTTTCTAAAGTTAAAAGGATAATGTGAATCATTAATGGATAGATTAATTAGTGATTGTTAATTTTTATCAAGGTGTTTGCATTTAATATTGGTTAAATGTAGTTTATTATAATATACAGAGTTTATTATAAATTTAGGAATAAAAGATATATAGTGATATTTTGAAGTGATAAAATTGGTATTTGAATTCTTCAGAAAGTTAATTCAAATTAAAAGTTATTTGAAAAGAAAAAATGAGTGTTTTAACAAATAACTGTTTCTATAAATAAGATTTTGTTCAGTTAAACTTGATAGAAGATTTTAGTAAAGCATGTTTTAATAAAAGCTTTTTTTGTGACACTTAAAAAAAAGAATTTAAAAAGAAGAATAGCTTTTAAGGTATCTTCTAAATAAGGTTTAAAAATATTTGGGATATACGAAAAGATTTAAAACATTTAGATGGGATTTTTATGAAATGTTTTCATAAATAATTTTGAAAAATGACTTAAGTGGAAGAAGACATGGATTTCGACATCATTGTCATAAATAAATGTTTTCAGGAAAGTGAGGAATACATAGACTATAACACTGTTGTTATAGTAAGTGATTTCCAAAAGGACATATTTTATATAGTATAATGATTTATACATATCCTATATTTGATGTTAAGATTCGAGGTAGGTAACTTATATCTATTTTTAAGTAAAGAATGATGTCTATTCAAGGTTTGAGGCGTAATGATACCCCAACTTGATCGGCTTCATTATTAACTAATAAATAGTTTAAGTTCGACATTGAAATTAATATTAAGTATAATTAATTAGATCTTTATACTAGTGTTTTTGGGTTGTCGTAATGATGTTTTACGCAACATTCATTTTGATCCAATAAAGTGTGTTTTTGGAAAATATGAAGCTTTCCTCAAAGATTTTTACGGATTTAAGTATATAGAGGTATTTTCTAAGTGTTAAAATTGAAATGGTTTCTTTGTAAAAAAGATAGAAACTTTTGGTGAATAAAAAAAATTAAAAGTAATTATATATAAAGAAGCATCTTTATAAAAATGTTTGAATAAAATTTTTATGAAATTTTTCATAAATTTTTTGGAAAGGTTAATAAGTACGCATGAGGTACGTAGATCATTTCGTCGCACGATTTTGATCTATGTTTTGAGTACAGAACTTTGAGGTGTTTACACCGACCTAAAATAGGATTTATCACTCATTCTTGATGACGAATATTGATGAGTATTTGTGGTTTGAGACTTGTGTGTTCTATCATAGTTGAGAGCTATGTAAGGAAAGCGAGGGTTTCTGATCAAAAAGCCTGATCAGAATCCGCACTAGAGGATCGAGGGATCAATACTAGTTCGAAAATGAAGTTGTGTATTTGAGTAGAAGATCGAATCAGATATTACGGATGATCTATGTATATCATATAGAATTAAGCTTTAAGATAATAGTTTAGGTAAACTCTTTTGGGTTTGGAGTTGCGGTTAAATTTTTAGGACGAAATTTTTTTATGGGGGAGGAATGTAATGACCCATAATTTTATCACTTTGAATCGGAATATTTAATTGATTTTAAATATTTAGATAATTATTTTAAATGGCAAATAACCATTTTAATTATTATATAATGAAAATAAGTGATTTATAATGGTTTTATAAGTATATAAACTTTTTTTATAAAGGTATATAAACTTGTCGCATTTTGGTAAATCGGCGTCATATTTTTATAAATGGATTTTAATATTATTTAATATGGTTTTATAGCTTAAAGATTCGTGTTTTAATTATTTAAAGATGATAATAAATTTATTTTCAAGTTTTTTTTACATAAATAAATAGTTTGATTAAAAACTGAAAACATGACTGGAATTCTGATCTTAGAATCTAAACAGTTTATAAATAGAAATTGTTTTAAGTTGTTACAACATTGTTTATACATGCACACATGCATATACACACATATATGTATGTAAAATTAGTCACGTAAAGGGTTTGTAAATATCTAAATATGTATATACATATGCTTCCTTTTATGTATACAAATGAAAGCTTCATCCTTAAGGTGAAAAAGCAAACTTACAATCAACTACACATCACCTTACACACCTACAATATGAAGTAATGGAAGGGGTGGGTTCGACCATTCCTTAGAGGGGAGAAGTTCACATGGGTGAGGTGGAAAGCATATGATGATGTTTGTAGATATTTGTGAAAATTTGGCTATAAATACAAGCCTACCTCCTTCACAAATTCTTGCATTCATTCCATAGCATTTCTTAAGCTTCTCTTCTTCTTCTTTGATGTTCTTTAATGGCCTCCTCCTCTTAAGAAAAATATCTTCCAAAGTTATTCAAAGAAACAGCAAAAAGAAATGAAAAATAGATATATATATATATATACACACAATACCATTTCAAGAATAAACGAGTGCCATAATACTCCTCTTCCTTCATAAAACCCATGGCCAACCCCCTACATCCACCATGCCCGAGCTCAACCCTCCTAAGAAGCATGGCCAAGCACAAATGAGGTCGACAAGCAAGTCCAGGAGGTCTCGGAACGAAGAGAAATGCTGTCAGATTTATTTCAAGAAGTTTCAAAGCGGATAGCTATAATACTGAAAATTATTCCGTTAGTTTATTTTATTAAACTATATGATGAAATGATATGTTTTCTCATGCTTTTTTTCTATGTTTAATCATCATTTTTTAGATGCGATAATATGTTTGCTTGGTTATGGAAATAATTCACGGTAAATACACGTCGAATTTACACAAAGAAATAACTTTCTTTTATGAATTATAAAAGTGTTATGACATAGTTAAACCTCTTTAAGCATGAATAAAAATGGAGGAACGGCAGTTCGCGATTTCACACCATAAAGTTAAACCAATGTGTAGAGTGAAAATAGCTCGGAATTATTTGAAATAAGAATTTTTTGGACTCTTTATAACTATTGTTTTCAAATGAAGGAGAAAATCAAGATTTCATTTTGTAAAATTTGAGATATGTCCAAATCAAGCTTTTAAAATCATCGCTTTTTGCCAGTTCGTAAAATATGGATTTCAAATCTTAAAAATAGATATTTTTAAAGCTTTAAAAATATGAGATAAATTATAAGAATATTCTAAAAGAGTTTTAGATGGAAAAATTGGACATATTAAAGGTTAAAATGAGATTTGTGATACGAAGCCCTTAAAAGTACTATTCACCAACAATTTAACAAAGGAATTTGAAATTTTTTGAAATAAGATTTAAGCTTAGGTTTTCTTGCCAAATCCTTTATAAATGTCTTTCAAATAATAAATAAAGTATTTTAAAGGATTTAGAGTTAATCAAATAACTTGACCGTCTTATGGGTGACAAAGAGATAGTCTCTAGGCTTGGGTTTGGAAAATCAGTTTTCTGCTCTTCCCAGCTATCTGGACTAACCAGACGGAGAGAATTGTTAATTTGATTTACTCGGATAGCATTTTATTAAGATAAAATAAAAGGGTTTGGAGTTTTCCAAAAAGGTTAAACAAGATTTCAAGTAGGATTTTTGATGGTAAAGAGAGCATTCTAGTTAAACTCTATATTAAATTCCGAGAAGGGAATTTGTACTATCCATGTGAATTTAAAAGATAATTTTACCGTTATTCAATGAATAGTACAGGTTGAATATGGAAATTATTATTGAGTAGAATTAATCTAAAATTTATGAATCCTTTTTACACAGTACTACGTTTGGATATACAGTAAACAATGTCTTAAAGAACATTATTTTTAACCCATTAAAAGATATGTTTTAGAAACAAGTAATCTCTATTAAGATTGGGATTATACTAATAATAGAATATGGAAACATTTTCTTAAGTAATTAAAAGGAAATGATCTGGTATTTCCAAAGTTAAAACCGGGGGTTAATAATTCTGTGTATCTTGAAATAGAAATGGTTTAAAGATATATATATATATATATCTAAAAGATATTTCATTAGATAAAAAGATATCTTCAAATTAAATAATTTTTTGTGTAAAAGTAGAAAATAGGATTTAAAGAAAGAGGCTTAACATTTCTGTATACACATATACACATCTTTTTATTGATAATTGGTTCGAAGAGACCGGGATTGAATTTGCGTGATCCCTATCCGAAACCACTACGAACCAATATATGTGTTCGAAAGTGAAGACATATTGAAGAAATGATTTTTAAAACTAGAGATCTTCGTAATGTAGGGATGCTTTCCACTAACCTTGTGATTCCCATATTGTATACATATGGCGGCAGTAGTACCTTCATTTTGAAATCTTCAATGCAAAGACTGCTCGCTACTAATCCTAGGTATGATTCCCAAACAAGATGTGGTAGGAGTACCTTCAATTTTTCTTGTTCCTAGACAACTTGTATGGACGAATGTCTGACATTGGATTTCTAAGACCATGTACATTGGTTTTTACAAACGTACATATATTTGGTGGTGTAGGAGGTAACCTCTCTTATACTTGACACCTTTCCCTGAGACATGTGAACTCGAGGGTTGTACTTTTGTGGAAACCAATTAGTGTGTCATTGAAAATGGCAATGTGGAATTCAAAGTGGGATTTTTCATATGAAAGGAAAAATGTTACCTCAAGCCTCACGCATCGGTAATGGCAGAAACAAGGTAGATGTGGCAGGGCTAAGTGTATCGCTCCCATTTGTAGACGTTCATCACCTTTCTAGATTACCCTCTATATTTTAGATTTATTGTGTATGTTGTGGCCACAGATAGGTCGAGAATGACCAGGGTGGTGGGATATTCGGTACTATCTATGGTAGAGTTAGGCCGGTTCTGGGTTGGTAGAGGGCAGCGGGGCTGTGCCTTGGTATATTCCTCTAGAGATGTACTGTCGGAAGGTAGTCCCTTACCTTGTCATTGTTTGAAATCCATTCTCCAATATGTGCCTTTATGGTTTAGATTGTAGAACCTAGTATGCTAGAATTTAATCGATGCAACAATTTTGGCTATGATTAATATGTTTGAAAGGATTTTTAAAGAATGACATTAGAAATAATATCAAATGATTTGATAAAATATTTTAGTTATCATAAGGTAAAAACCCATCTGTGTTTATGTGCGATGTGGTCTTATGAGATACTCTTCTTTTCAAATATTTTGTTTGACATCAAAGTTGATCTATGACACAGTCGTATATATTTATAATTCATGTCTCTCGCTAGTTTACCAAGCCTGATTTGGGTATTTTTAATACTCGGATCAGATCTGAGTAGTTTCAGGATTATTTGAAGACACTTGGAGTTTCCAAAAGAGAGCTGGAGATCTTCATTAACACATGGACGTAGTTTACTTTTCCGCTGTGTTTGTTGTTTTTCAACATCTATAAGGACATGTACTTATAACTGTTCAGGCTGAGCTTAGGATAGACTCTGGTATATGTATTTAAAAGTTTTTAAGCTGTAAAGGTTATTGATATTATAAATTATTCCATTCGTGTAAGATTATGTTCTGTCCTTATTTTCTTTTACCCTTAACAATCAGTTTTTTCGACACTTGAATGCTCGGCACGCACTACGGTGGATGTATTAGTGTCTATTTTTGAGGGTCGGAAATCCCGGTCATCACATAAATCAAATGTACATATAATAAATGAGCACGAGCTCTAGAGTAACACCGTATCATATTTAGCCATGCTCTTCTCGTACATCCAACAAGTTAACTCAATGAACAATAGTGCTAATATAACTACCGATAATATCCTAAAAAGACATATCCAAACTCGCATGCATATGACAACAAGCCAAAGCTCCAAGGTAACATATCGTATCTAAAACCATAACTCTAAGGGAACATTATATTGTACCCGTAATCGTAATATTGGGGTAATGTCGTATCGTACCATAATCCTGACTTTAGTGTAATGTCGTATTGTACCTGACATCTTATCTAAAACCAATTCTAATGAGTCACAACATATTTCCATTGAAGTATTATACATCGGAGAAAACAAAGTGGTTATCGCTCCTTAATGGCGATTAACATTATAGATAAGCATCCTCATCTTTCTTCGACTATCACCGAAGGTGAAAGCCATGACCTATCCTAAGATTTCTTGATAGAAAATAATAATACCTATGCCACAGCTATAGGCCTCGGGTGTGGGTAGTGTCATATTGTACCCAACACCGATCTACATGTCTTCGATATCCTGATGACCAGATATCGAATTCATATCTAATGTTGAAAACATATAGAAGTCACATCGAGCACCCCACCTAGTCATTTCCCACATAGGTCATTCAAATATCCAAACCCATGACTCATGCCCGATCGCGCTTTTGGTCGCCTCCCAGTCACTGCATATCAAAGTATGTGCCCAAAGTATCAACCCTGAGCCATACATGATCCTATGCCAAAGAATTCCAAAACATTGATTTGTAGCCGCATTGGACCCTACGGGCCTCGTTCGAACATCGAAGTCCCGCCCGAACACTAAAAATCATGGAAAAGAGCAAGTCCTCTAACCTATTACCGATCAGTCAACTAAACAAATATGGTCAGTCGACTAACTCGTTGTAGCCAATTTTGGATACAGCCAACTAGCTGACTGGATGAGGTCTACTGGTCGATTGATCTCCTCATCAATCGACATGTTGAACCTTACTAATTGATTGTTATAAGCCAAATCTTTCCTATATCTTTTCTTCCACCAAACCCTATATTTTACCATTCGACCAGTCGACCGGGCCCCTTAAATGTTGATTATTACTTATAGGGATACTAGTCTAAACCTAGATGGGTAAATTTCCCAATATACATTCAAAGGAAATATTCCCACCATTTAAACTTTGCTCGATCATCGTCCTGGCTTCTGTTGCCTTGACTTCATGCTCCATGGCATTATGACCTTGTGCCCACCTACTACACCCCGTGTTCGAATTCATGACACTAACGATCCACCATGGGACGAATGCCATTAGGAGGCAATTCAATAAACCATCTCGGAACTCAAACACTTTACAAATCATGCAGATATGAAGTGCTCAACCATCCATATGAAAAATTATAAACCAACAACAATCATTCCCAAAAAAACACTAACAAATAATGTTATCAATCAATGATTCCATTCAAGCTAGTTCATGTTTTAGTTCATAACTTAAGTTCATGGTTTCAATTCAACATTCATTCAATCTACTCAATATACATTCGAACAGACAATATAATACTCATTATTCAACTAGGAGCAAAGCACTCAAGCTAAGACCTAACCCATCATAGCAAATAAACAAGCATAAAAGCTTAATGGAAAATCATATAAGGTAGAGAATCACCCCACTCACCCAAGCTAGCAAAAATCCCCCACTCACCCAAGGAGAATTGCACGACCTCCCATACAAGGCTTCAAACAGTGCCATGACAAAACTTAATTGAAAACTATTATTATATGTTAATTCAACTAAGAGAAAGTGATCTTCCCAAAGTTCATTAAAGTCTAATATGCAAAATCTCAACAGATAACTAAGTACTCTATTTGCCCATCTGTTTGCGGAATGTATATGGTACTCAAATTCAATTCCGTGTCCAATGCAAGTTGCTAGCTTTAATAAAACTCACTAGTGAATAATGGATCTCTACCATTCACATTACCTTTTGGAATCCTATGGAGCCTCACAATTTATTTTGCATATGATGTGGCTAGAGACATAGTGGTTCTATTAGACTTAACCATCACAAAGTGAGAAATTTTAGTCGATCGATCAACAATGACAAAGTTCTCTCATTACCTCTTTTACTTCTTGGCAACTCATCAACAAAATCCATGGAAATTTGTTTCTGTTTCCATTCTGGATCATCTAGCTATAGTAGCAAGCCACTTGGCATTTCTTGCTCTGCGTTGACTCTTTGGCAAGTCATGTATTTTGCAATAAATTTTGAAATATCGCATTTCATGCTCTTCTTATAAAATGACGCTTTATATAATTGTACATTTTATTACAACCAGGATGAATAGTCATCCTTGAATGGTGGCATTCATGAAGAACTCCACCTCTAATCCCGTTAACATTGGATACACACAACTCTTATCCCAGGATAGCCAACCATTCAAGTGAATACTTAATTGAGATATATCGCTAGAATCTACTCAGTTACTGAGTTGCACAAAAACTTCCATCAACTTAGGATCCTACTATTTGCACGACCCGACTCGCTCAACTAGAATAGGTATTACTTCCATGGTTGCTAAACACCTGGCCTCAAGTTCGCATGTGGGTTGAAAATCAAATTCTACAACAAATCCTAACCTTTTCCATTCCACAAACATAGAGCACAATATGACATGCCTTCTATTAAGCACATCTGACACCACATTCCCTTTAACAGGAGTGTACAATATACGAAAATCTTAAGAGGCAAGGAACTCCTACTATCTTTGTTGACGAAGGTTGAGATCCTTTTGTGAAAGAGATACTTCCATGATTTATGATTCGTGAACAAATCAAAATTTTAACCCAATGGGAAATGCCCTAAGTCTGCAATCTAAACACACTCGTTGCCAACTCTAAATCATGAGTTGAATAATTTCTTTCGTATGGTTTTAGTTGTCAACTTGCATAGGCCATAACCTTTCCCTCTTGCATCAATACTGTCCCAAGAACTGTGCCACATGCATCTATGTATATAATAGAAGATTTTTTTCTCCTTTTATAATGATGAGGACCGATGCACTAGTGTAACGACCCAACTTTCCACGGCCATAAAATCATCATATAATGAAAAGTTGAATTGTTATAAACAATTTCAACAGTATATAGAGAGCTATATAAACTAAGTATACTTTCAGAATCTCACAGCAGAAGGAAACAAACATAATATATACTTCAAATATCAAATATCAAATCACATCCTAGTACACATGGTCACATCCAAATCCATATACTTAAATACATCATATACTAATACCATCGGGTGATAAATACAACATGCTATATACATAAGCAACGCCATCGTCACCCACATTGTCAACTTCACTCAAATCCACCATCATAATCTATAAATCCATAAACAAAAAGGAACATAGAGGGAGGGGGTCAGACATGAGGCTGGTGAGTGAAAAAAAATATTAGGAATATACTGCAGATATGATCGCATAATACTAAAGGCTACATCTAAACAAAGATGTACCTTAACCTGGCTCACTAGCATTCACAAAAGTTAGCCTGACATAATAAACATAACATATAAGCCTAAACTACTTTGCAAATAATGACACCATAACATAGCATATGTAGCATACAACATATGAGTTAGTTAAACATAGGCTAACCCGTAAACAAACCGTGGTTAAGTAAACATAAACATAGCCTAACCATTACCGGTTAAACATAGATTGATGTCAATGAAAATTATTCTAGATAAACATGGTCTAACACAACATGAACATAGAGAACTAGTTAGATAGAGACTAGTCTCCAAACGCACTAGCATTAGTTAGTTAATACTAACACTGGAACACCCATCTATACGCACAAACCAATATATTATATAACACTAGGTAAATATCCATATAAACATCTTATAAGATTCTCACGTTGCATATAAACCCAAAATGATAAATGATCACTACTCGATTCGGCCCCTATGAGGGCCTAGGTTCAACCTGTCAATTACAGGTTGCACCAGTCGATTGGTGGGAATACACCGGTGGACCGGTGAATGTTCCAGGCAGAAAAACTGCCTACGGCCTGAAGCCATTTCGTCACCAATTCTCACTAAATTTTGTCCAGATGTTCATATTTTTGATTTCTTATGTTTTCTACATCTTTAAGACATCATACCACACATTCTACCTTTCTAAAATTCATAATATCATTCCATATCATCCTCTTTACCCAATTCCAACCATTTCAATATTTTAAACACTTTAAATCTAATTTAATCCATTCTAATCATCGTTTAGACATTTATTAGGGTTATAATCATTTGTATAGTTTTAGATATTATATACATTCTATTTACATACACATTTATTTAATTATTAACCCTAATAGCAATTATAGGATGGTATATTCTCATATAGACATTACAATTAGAGGGGATGATTCACACTCACCAATTTACGTCTCTAAACCCAAGAATTCATTTAATTGCTCTCTTATTCCTCGCTGGCTAGAAACACAGTATTCCTAAAATTCTTGAATCCATAAATGATTGATATTCTCTTATAGCCCTTTTCATGCTCTTTAATTTAGTATATAGTTTTCTAGGGTTAGGTTTATATTTGAGAGAGGGATAAGTGATTTCAAAGAGATGGAGGAAGAAGATAGAAAAACTAAAATATGTGTGATGAGAAAACTGAATTCAAAACTTCCTCTCAGCTCGTTATATAAATTTCTGAACAGTTGCTTCAGCCTAACGGGCTTAGGCCCGTTTAAATAATTGAAAACCCACTAACTTAAACTGCATAACTCCTCCATACAGACTCTGATATGGATAAACCAATATACCATTCTAACAAAAAAACTAGCTCTTCGCGATGGTAATTCTCATCTTCTAATTATAATATTTGTAAAATTTACCATTTTGCCCTTTTTAGTTAAAATTACCTAAATGTCCTTAAAATAAATATATCAAACATACGGGTTATTAAAACTAGTTAACAATTCTTTCAGCTTAGAAATATCCCACAATAGTTATCCAAAAACAAATGGTTGATTATTTTTGATCAAATGAGTAAAAGGAGTAGCCATTTCTGAGAAGTCTTTAATAAACTTCCAATAGTACCCAACCAATCCACGGAAACTACAAATTTCCATGCTATCTTTAGTGCCTTCCGATCTTGCATCGAGCCAGTTTACTTAGATCTACCGAGATCTCATAATTGGACACAGAATGACCTAAGAATCATACTTATTGCCTCCAAAAGTGAGATTTCTAAAATTTATCATTTAACCAATCCTCAACAATGCTTTAAGATATGACGTGTGCTCTTCTGTATCTTTAGAATATACTAAGATGTCATCGATGAACATGACCACTTATTAAGTTACTCTTAGAAAACACAACTCATCGTATCAATAAAATATGTTAGAGTATTAGTGAACCCAAACGACATGACCTTCCACTTAGAAGACCCGTTAAGGTCCTAAAAGTGGTCTTTCGTAGACTATCTCATTTGGTGGAATCCCATCGTAGGATATAATTGCAAAAAATCTTTATGCTACTAAGGTGGTCAAACAATTCATCTATGTATGGCAATGGATACTTGCTCTTTCAGGTCAATTTATCTAGTTCTCTATAATCAACGCAAAGCCTCAACAAACCATTGACCTTGGTAGCAAAAGCAACCATTACCTCCCACTCCAAAGTAATCCTTTGAATTATTTTCTTCCTTGGTAACTCTTTAGTTTGCAGTTCCAATTCCCTTCACTCTCTCGGTGTCATGCACCTAATTGGCATAACCACCACCTTAACATCATTTCTAAGATCGATATTAAACTCAATCTCCTAATGAGGGAGGTAAATCCATAACTTCCTTGAACACATGACCAAAATCCCATAAAAGAGGAACCAATGAAAACTTTTCCTGAGAAATATCTAATGAATACTAATAACTACTCATGACGAAGGCCTCCGACTCCCAACGCATGTCAAGCCCTTGTCCTTTTCCATTTTCCCATCTAACCTAATGCCCTTCACAATCAAGAACTATCTTGTGTTCACTCATCCAATCCATACCTAAGATAAGACCATGTCTTGAAAACCCAAGAAAAAATGCATAATTAGAAAGCTCGAATCTCTTTTTCTTTAATAGGATATTTCGGCAAGCCATATTAAAATAAGTTGAACCCCTAATGGGATTTGACACAATAAGAGGCTTGTAAAAAATTACAAAACTAAATGTAAGCTATAATCCAATTAACTGGATATGAAATGAAGCTCCCATATCAAAAGGAAAGTGAATAGTATATCAAAATTAGAAATCAAGTTTTCCAAGACAACGTTCTTCCTATATCTTTAGTAGCCGGTCCACTTGAACTCAAAGCCCTCTAATAGCATAGAAATTTGTTGGAGCTCCTTTAGAAAGTAACGAAGACTCCCTTTTATACTACCCAAATTGGTTATAATTAAAACAATTGTGCTTCGTGAGATCCACCTTGCAATCCTTAGTGATATTCCCCTTGAATATGCATCTTTTACATATGATCTCACCCTCTTTGGTTGCCTTTTATTTCTCATTCTTACCCCCTTATCCCTTGCACTTCAATTGGAATTTCAGTTTCACTTCAACTTTCATTGCTGCCTTAATAACTTCTCTAGACCCCTCATAGAGAAGAGACATCTCTAGAAGATTCTCAAAAGTCGCTCTCATTGCAATCTGACCAAGAACCGGGCTTTTAAGAACCAGGCTTAGAAACCCTTGCAAATTTGAAAGCTTTCTTCAATGGAGTATTGATTGGATCCATCCCAAACTTAGAGCATTAAACTTGCTCACATAATCTTGCATAGATATATTTCCTTGGAGAAGGTTGATGAATTCTTCAAGCTTAGATTCACTCTCGGTCGGGCATAAAATATAGTGAAAAGGAAACATTGCTGCTAAATATGATATCTGATATAATAGTATGACATGAATTATATACTAAGTGATACTCTAGAATATCCAACATATTTAAATCAAATGTACATATAATGAATGAGCAAGAGCTCTAGAGTAATATTATCTCGTACCTAGCCATTCTTTTCTCCTACATCCAACAAGTTGCACGAAGAATAATATTGCAATTATAACTACCAAGAATATCAAACATAGACATATACAAACTTGCAGGCATATGATAATGAGCCAAAGCTCAAAGGTGATATCGTATCGTACCTAAAACCATAACTCTAAGGAAACACCGTATCAGACCTAAAACCATAATTGTAAGGTAACGTTGTATTAAACCTATAACCGTAATGTCGGGGTAATGTCCTACTATATCCGTCAATGTATTTGAAATTAATACTAATTAGTCACAATTCCTTCCCATCGAACTACTATACATCAAAGAAAATAAAGTGGTTACCGCTACTTCATGACAATTACTGATATAGATGAGCGTCCTCATATCCCTTCGACTATAACTCTTAGTGAAAGCCATGTCCCATCCCCAATAGTCACGATGGTAAATAATAATGCTTAAGTTATAGTCATTGGCTTCGGGTGTCGATAGCATCGTATCATACTGAACCCTAACCTACAAGTCTTCATTATCTTGATGATTAAATACCAAAGTCTTACTTAACATTAAAACCACATAGAAGTCACTTCGAGCACAAACACTTAGTCATCTCCTGCATAGCCTATTAGAATATCCCAACCCATGACTCATGCCCCAATTGCACTTTTGATCATCTCTATGTCATCATACATCGAAGTACATGTCCAAACTCTTGATCTCGAGCCACACATGCGCCTATGTTGAAGAATTCTAAAACATTGCTCCATAGTCACACTGGATGCACAAGCCCCATCAAGAACATTGAAATCCCGCCCAAACTCTAAAAATCCTAGAGAAGCCCAAGTTCTCTATGACGACTACTCAAAACCTTCAGTACCAAAATAAAATAAATAGTGCATTATAATGATACCTAACTGATGCAGAGTGGTTGTCAAGGTAAAATGTAAAAATCCATAGTAGAACATGTTATACATCTCACTGCACATAGGATAAAATATAATAAACATATATATATATATGTATGTATGTATGTATATGTGTATATATAATATGGGAGATAGTAATATAACTAGATGAATCAAAACCAATAAGAGTGCATCAGACCATCATAATTATACAAAACAAGTGGGGTAGAGTTTGTACCTCAATGCAAATAAACTCCAAATAGAAAACTATTTCTAACAGATAAATAATAGCAAACAGTACTGCATAGTGGTATTATAATAAAAGCTCCCGATATAAGTATATAAAAGCGCTAGCTACCTGCTCCTGCTCAGCACAGCTTCATGCACTATCTCATACCTATCATCTCTAATCTACACATCTAAGATTATGTGAGATGATAAGAAGAAAAGAAAATAACCTCAGGTCAGACGTATGTTTGGTATGAGCGGTTAAAAATATCAAAATACTATAAAAGTCGATAAGTAATTAGGAACATAAAGTATAGAGAATCATACCTAACATGTCCCTGTATCCTATAAATTAGCACATTTAACCGATACATGCTAAATTATCATCATAGGTGTGTACTACTATTCAAAGTACAATATACGGTATTAAATTATCAACATCAATAATACCTTCATCACTTAACATCCATAACAGAACATAACAAACATAGCAACAAACCACACATCATTCACTCAAGTGCATTGGATATATGATAACTTGTATGACCACATCAATATTCAAAGACTGCCCAATATCTCAATTTCTCAATGCTCAACTCCATGCCACTTCAAAGGCCAGGAACTAGACCCACATATCAATAAAGTCCAGGTACACGGAACTATATCAACAAATCCGGGATCACATATCAATAATTCCATGTAAGCACCTTCACATAACCCCTCTTTATGAGCACAAATCGAAACCATCGAGTTACCAATGATCCCACAGGAAATGTCCCTATTATAGAACCCATCATACATATTGCTCCATAAGTTCACATCATCGAACTTGCCTCCTTGGACCATCATAGCAACTCACTTCTCCAAGTCATTGAAGTTCAAAACTTCTCTAGACACTCATCAAAAGTCACGAAATACAAGTCTCAAAGTCATCTGACTACTCCCCTATGTCAAGACTAAAGTAAAACATAGATTGCCTCATGTAGAATTCATATCGTTTCATCGATAGTTGTATCGATCATTAGTGGTTGCATCTCTCAAACCACACATCTATTTAACTCATGATCAATTATGCATCCTCCTCGAGACATCTCCTCCCAGATGCCAAAAATAGCATCGATCGATAACCATCCATCTTGTTGAGTACTTATCCAAAAATTAGGTAAGTTCCAACTTCCTTCATCCACTTAGGTGTGCCCTAAAGTCAACTCCATGCAACAAACTCCCCCGCTCGAAGTTCCAATCGCATAAGCATCGAAGCACACCAAAGTAACGGCCAAGTCTATACATGAGTGCATTTATGCACTTTGCACCTCCAAGATAGGTTGGTGCCGACCCATATGGGTTTGTGCCAATCGATACAATTAGCCAAAAAAATTGGCTAAGTGATTCTTCGACCTCTTCCTTCGATCATCTTATGTTTCGCTTCTTCTTCTTATGTGCAATCTCCAGTTTTGATTGATACATCATCTGCACTCTAGAACTTTCATCCAACTTTGTTTCATCGATTACAATCTCCCATCATTTGTGCAACCATCCTTAGATGACCTTCATTTGGCTAATCATGTGCACGAGATCCAATCTCATACAACAATCCCAACCTAATTTCACCATCGATGTGCGTTTTGAAAGAACATTAATATGCCAGCATCCATGCATATGGTCAAATAACACTAAATACATCCAATAAAATCAAACATAGCATACCCAACGTATTCCTGCAATTATCAACATTCAAATCATAAATCTAGAACAAAAAATTAATTTGAATCCTTTTAGATTCGTCTATAAATCATACTAAATTTAGATTAGTTCAAAAATCATATTTTTAAGTTGAAAAACATTTAAAAAAAGTTTTAAAACATATATCATTATACATAGTAAAATAGAATAATAAAATCACTCACCTAGTGTAATGCCTCACCTCTACACCCATACTACAAAAGAGAAATACTAGGTAATCATGTCTGGTAATGTGAAGAATGAGGCTTATAAGGAGCGACCATACATGAATATTCCCTTGGACTAACAACGATACATATTCTTACCTCAAAATATCAACAATATTCATATCCGGCATTGGCACAAAGCAATATACACGTAGGCATACCAGGACAAAACAATATACAACACATATAAGTGAACATATATTCACACATCGCAATAGAAAAATATAATACATAACAAACTGTAATGTCTGTCTTACTACGACAATATATACCAAGTCAAGTTCAAAATACACAACTCATAGCCATCTCATTACAAACAAATACAAGGAGACATGCAAAGAAAAATATACATAATCAGCTAACACGATATAACATATATATATATTGTCTCCTCTAAAGCCCAATCATTCAAAATAGCTAATGTCCCTGTACCTGAAAAGTCTCGGACAGACCTGAGTATTATATAAATAATAAACAGGTCAAACTATATCTAAATCCAAGGTATGTACATAAAAATAAGCATGGTAATAAAAGGAAAGGTACAAATATTACACAATATAGCATGAAAGAAAAATAAAATAACAATAATGAATAAGAGATAATACGGTTGTATTAATGCTGGTTTTGAAAATGAAGAGATAAACAATTAGGGACCGAAACAAACGATAAGGGAAAGAAATAAACAAACGATTAGGGAAAGAAATAAACGATTAGGGAAAGAAACCTTAAGAAGTTTAGAAAAGAAAGGGAAGGGTTTGGCGATAATAGAGTGGCTGAATAAAAATTAAAGGGGATAACTGCAAAAATGTAACTCAAATCGATGAGAGAGTAGTATTTCAACTGAATTTAATTGAGAATGGAGGATATAATTTATTCTATCAGCGAAAAAGTCTAAAATTAAATTATGTTATTTGTCTAAAATAGCAATTAGAAAGGAACCTAAATAAAGAATTACACATAATTAGTTTTGCTAATAAACATATAATCTAATATACAACAAAAAACTTGAAAACTAAAACTTAAGAATAAAGTTTGATTTAATTAAATAATTTATTCCAAATGAATTAGAAAAATATACCTTATGGAGTGTACTGAATGGATGAAGCTCTAGGTTTGAAAATAGATCTAGGGTAATTCCAAAATAGAGTTCAGTGATCTCAGGTTGAAAGGGTATAATAATTTGAGAACGGCCTTGATGAGAGGATATGAAAGGGGAATTAGTTTTCATGACCTAAATTGGTGGAGCTAAAATGGTGGAGGAGAACTGATGGTTGATATGCGCATGAAATATTATGGAGAAGATGAAGAGAAACAATATAGCATGAAAGAAAAATAAAAGGACAATAATGAAAAAGAGAAAATATGGTTGTATTAACGCTGGTTTTTGAAAATGAAGGGATAAACAATTAGGGAAAGAAATAAACATTAGGGAAAGAAATAAACAAACGATTAGGGAAAGAAATAAACGATTAGCGAAAGAAACCTGAAGAAATTTAGAAAATAAGGGGAAGGGTTTGGCGATAATTGAGTGGCCGAATAAAAATTAAAGGGGGCAACTGCAGAAATGTAACTCAAATCATTGAAAGAGTAGTATTTCAACCGAGGTTAATTGAGAATGAAGGATACAAAAGGTCAAATATTCAATTTTATATATAATAGAATAGATTACCTTATTTTGCCTCTAAATTTACATTATTAGAGACTATCTTATTTTGCCCTTAATTAAGTGCCTCTAATACTCTTAATTTTGGTAGTGTACGCGGATTGAGATTTGTACCATTTGATTTGATTTAAAATAAACGGTTAGATCTATAGCTGGAAGGGATGGTATGGCTTGTGTTTCTCTAATAAACTGGGGAGAATATGTTTTAGCCATTTTGGATGATGACATATTAGTATGAAATTGTGAAACTTTTTAGAAAAATTTCAACACTAACATTTTAATAGTCAATTGTTTGAAAAAAAATTGCAATATACGAAAATTTATTAATAAATGATTAGTTATTAATAAATTATGATTGAATATTTAATATTATTTATTTAAAATTTATTTACTATTTATTAATTATTAATTGCTAATTATTTCATATTTCAAAATAATAATTAATAATTAAGTGATTTTACAAGGAACGTTGCTAGGATATGCAAATGAATCTTCATTCCAAAAACGAAATTGCTAGGATAGGGTTTTTTTGACACATCATCACACAACTCAGCGTCATTTTTAATGAAAGGTTAAAATGATAGGAGGGAAATATATGCGCTAATTGCAAAAATCTTTTCCTCCAGTATATGCGTAGGTAACACTTTTTACTTACTCATATTTATTGGTAGATAATCATCCTTTCAAAATATTATAATATTGGCAATATTTACCTACCAATAAATCTTAACATTAAATATTGGTAGATAAAGGTTATCTTTACCTACCCATATATATTGGTAGGTAAAATATTGGTAGGTAAAGTTCGGATTTCTTATAGTGTACCCGGTGCTACTAATTCGTTTATTCAACATACTTATTATATAAAATTAAAACACAATCCAAATCAAATATTCTGTATGAGGGGTCAAGAGATTAATCAGAAAAGTATTACCAAACATCCCATATCGCTTAGTATTGCTAAACCGTTTACTGAAAATGCTCATGATATAAAATTTCGCAAAAATTTTCGTATAAATTATTCCAAATCAAACCATATATAAAAGGGGTTTGTAATTCAAAACTCTTAAAACCCATTTAAATATTTCACAATTGATTTATCTTTAAAAGATCGAATAATTAAAATCCCCATCTTAATATACTCTTGAATCCTTTTATCTGAATATAACTTTACAAAAAGTTTCCTTTTGGAAATATTATCAAACTCTTTATTTGTAATAGTAAAAATCCATATATTCCAATACTATTGAAAATTTTCTATTTTTATTTTCAAAACAACCTTTATTTCCAAAATAATTTTCAATAAATTAGTTTATTTTCCAACCACTTTTATTTAGTGGAAAATAGGTACAAGTGCAAACTTTAAAAAAATTAGGCTGAAGGATAACAAGTTTCAATTTTGGGATGAAGGACAAACTTTGAAAAAAAAAATTCCAATAAATTAGTTTATTTTCCAACCACTTTTATTTATTTATAAATATACTTCAAATAAATTTTAAAACCCCTTAAATAATTTTCCAACGCTTTCTAAAATATTTTAAAAGAGAGAAAATCAAACAAATGTACAAAATATAAATCATGGAGCAAAATTGTTCAAAATCAAAAACCAATCATCTATATAAATTATACCGTTTCACCCGAGTCGAATTACATCGAATTCCAGCCATCCGCACATATAAGTAAAATAGTAAGTCAAAATGCATTCAGACATCATCTCCTTTGCATTTTGATGATCCAACATACATAATATTTCGCCATCAAATCCACAATTATATCCAATACTGCAACAATCAATCCAATGTCCCAAATTAATATTTCAACTAAGCAATCCAATCAATAATCGAGATAAGTATACAGCGTAGAATGGAATATAAATATAGATGTGAGTTTTTAAACTCACCGAACTCTTAGCAAAGATCTCAGTTGCCATAGACATGGATGCTACTACCTTCAGCCACTGCTTTGCAATGATTCCGTCATTGCTAGCATACACACCTCGAAGCTCATGCACAGCCCAAAATCTGCACCAGCACAATTTCCATGCGCCACTGGCCAGACCCTAACCCAAGTCTCCTACATCCTCCTCTAAAGCATAATGTAACACCCCAAATTTTTGATAACATTATTTAGAATATTTAATTAGCTCAATTAAATAAAATAATGTGTTGATTAGGGGATTGAGATTTGATTTAATTAAAGGGTACCGGTGCCATTTAACTAAAGAATTAAAAGAAGATTTAAAATGAATTAGAGGAAGGGTAAAATAGGAAAGAGGCATTCTTATATCCTCCAAGCCTTGGCTATATTATTCTACACGTTCATTTCATTTTAAAAAAATTATTTTGTGGCCGACCGCCATTAACAAGGAAAAAGGGAGGAAGATTAAGAAAAGCTAAAGGGAAAGCTAATTCAAATCAAATCCATTCAAATCTCAAGCTCCTTAATCTCTAAAGCTAAGGTGAATAATGTTACATCTCAAACCTTTTATGGTTTGGGTTTTAAGATGAATTCCAAATATTTTGCATTGATTTGCCATGATTTTGAATGATGGAATGATTATATATACTTGTTGATGAATTATGGTTATTCAAATTGATTTTATGATATGTTTTAAGGTGAAAACCCTATTAAATGACATCCAAATGCCTTGGGAATTTTTATGATGATCAAAAATGATATTTTAGAGATTGCTTTTAATTTTTAGATTTTTCAGAATTTTCTTTGAATTAATATGAATTTTCTAGTGAAGAAAATATTGTTTTGGGTTATAAATGATTTACGGTTAAATAATTATTGGTTTGGGTCTGAAATTTATATGTGTTAGAAAACATATAAAAGGTGATTTTCTGGAATTTTCATTGATTTCCCCTAAGTGCTTTGATGGTTATATAAAATTATTTAAGGTATGAGACTTAAATGTTTTATATAATTAAATAAAGAGAAGGGGCTTTTTGTAAATAAATAAATTTGTTAATTCTAGAAAGTCGGCAGCACTTTTGAAAAGAGAAACTTGCAATGTGTAGGGGTACTTTCAATAATTAGGGTACTTAAAGCTTTCGAACGAAAGAATTTTATTGGTTTCGAAAGAGTTACTTTCAATGGTTTCGAAATGGGTACTTTCAATGATTTTGAAAGGGTTACTTTTAAGGGTTTCGAAGGGGTTGTTTAAAGGTTTTAAACAAATGTTTCGAATATATATATAAATAGGCAGAATAGCCTAAGTGTTTTTAAGTTAAAAAGGACTTTAACTTATTTTGAAGGGATAGGCAATCCTCATTAAAACTCATCAACATTATTTTGAGTAAAGTATATATATCATGGCAAAATAGCATAAGGTAAAGCTAAATATGTATTTTCCTTGTATATGTATGATATAAAGGGTTAAATCATTTTGAAAAGGTTTTTCAAGGAAAATTTAAAAGGTGGTTAACCCTAAGATAATGACTTAGATTAGAAGACCAGATAGGACTTGTGTAGGGTCGCGCCCTATGCTCATTAGCAATTAGCCCCTAGCTAATTTAGTCTAGAATTCCAGTGTGTAGGGCTTAGTCACAGGTAAGACTAAAATGTTGGTTACACACAGAATGGAATATTTATGTATAGAGGTAGGTTATTGGTAAGCCACAAAACCATTAGGATCAGTTGACCCTTGGAGATGTAAGTTAAGGACAGACCATCCAGAAGTTTTGTCTAACAGTTGGTTAGACCATTTGATATTTATCTGGTAGGCCTAAGTCAGCCAAAGGGGCAGTTAGCCCAGTTTTTGGACAGTTAGTCCAAATTGCGGACTGTTAGTCCAATTTGAGGGCAGTCAACCAAGATTTCGGATAGATAGTCCATTTATTACCTGTTTTTAGCATAACGGATATTGCTATTATTATTACTATTATAATCAGTTTAATTAACCAGTTTGGTTGCAGGAAAGGATTTGCAAAATATATGTTTTGAAAAGAATATTAGTGAGGGGAAACCCGTTCCGCTAAGCGGCGTGGTCTCACTCAATATCAATAAACCGATATGTAACAAAATTATTCACACCAGGCTTTATGTCTAACTCAAAGTTTTTGTTTCCCCTTAAACTCTCGGGTACTCAAAATTGATTTGAGTAGGCTGAGGCTTAAGGTTTTCAGGTATTTGTTGTTTTGGCGAGTAAAGCTTCCGGAGACGACCAGGTGGCTGTCGGATAGCTAACTAGGAATTTCAATTTATTTTGTTTTAAGTCCGCTGTGTATTAAGTCAAGTATGAATATATTGCTTTGATCAACCAAAAGGGCATCGTCATATGTCGCTCTTGGCGTATTATTGTAAATTATATTTGATCAATACATGGGAAACGTTTTGGGATTTTGTAACTTGGATATGATATTGTTTTGAAATATAATCAGCAAAATGTTGTTTCTGGAAATTTGTGATTTTGTTCATATTCAAGTGCTTCTGATATTATGGATACCATTAGCATTGCCGTATTTTGTCATCAGAAGTTAATACTATAGATGACCGGAGCATCTGTAGCGCTTAGCTTTTGGCCTCCAGATACGGGATGTTACACACAACACCCCCAGTTGCCTACAAATCGCTAAAATCCCACATAGCCAATCGTTGTTGTATCAATCATCAACCTCCGCAACTACTACCATATCTGCACGAACGCACGCATCGCCTTAGTCGCCATGGTCGTGACTTCCACCCTTGTACATTGCCAATCGTCTGCCCCATCTCCGATGCCAACATGAGCTTGTCCGTGGTCGTATTATTATTTTTCTTTCTTCCACGATTTTATTATGTCCCTTTTACATTTTGATTTTAAAGCGGAAATGAAGTAAGGGGGTTTTGGGTTCTGGCTAATGCGAGGAAGCAGAGAGAGCATTCTAGAAAAGAAGAGAAGAGAATGAGCTTAAATGGGCTTGAGCCTTAATTTGTGCTCTAGTTTGAACTAATTTATATTTCTTCGTTATTTTTAAACAATTTTTCTATTTATTTGTAGATAAATTTTGAATCTAATTTAATTTGATTTGATTTAAGCTTCATCATCCAGAGTATATTTTGATAACTACCTTGTTTAATCTATTTTAATATTTGTTTATTTCTATTTAATTATTCATTGTATTATTACAAAAAAAATTCATACTATTTCAATCATAAAAAAATTATTAACACTTCAAAATATTTTATATTGATTAAAACATTTTATCCAATTTTGATTTATTATCATAAATCAAATTCAAAGTTTCTATTTTAATTAAATTTACTCATTTTAGTGCATAGAAAGGAGGGTTGTTACATCTAGGGTGTAAAATCAACCAAAAATACTAGAAGTAAATAGATGTGATCCAAACAGTAGTTATATGGATTCCAAAGCAATAATTTATTCCAAAAATTCCTAGCTAATCTCTAAGTTAATTACTCATTCATTGATTGATTAGGGCTAGTTTAGTTAAGAAAATGATGGAGTTTCGGTAGAGGAAGGTAGGGAAGTTAGAAGATGTTTTGGAAAGACATAAAAGTGTTTAGTAGCTGCTAAGGATGCTACAATTAACCCTAATCCCCAAATAGTTACCAGGCTTAATTATGGAAAATTACCCAGTAATCTCCCTAAAAATTCTCCAAACTTTAAGCGGCCATATTTCCTAAACCATAAATCCAAAGATATATTATGAACACTCTACGGAAAGAGAAACCATAAAACCTTACATTTGAAAGTTTTTTCAGACCCTAATTCGGTTCCTTATAAAAGTTAAAGGCCTTATAGTATTTTCAAGGTCCAAACCATCCATAATTTATTCTTGGGGTCAAAAATGTCAACTAAACATTCCCTAAAGTTATATTTAATTTGGACCCAATTTGACTAAAAAATAATATTTTTACGATCTATCAGTATATAAAAATATGGGTTGTTACAGTCTCTCATGCACTATCGCTTTCACTTTCACTCCACTGAACCATTACCAACTTCATTATTTTCCTCCTAAGCAGCTTTGTACTATATTCACCTATACGAATAGGCCTACGAGGCCTTTATGATGCAGGTTTAACTTCAATAACATCAAGTTGATCCGGTGCCACAATCATGCTTGCGTCATGCACAAATTTCCTAAGATGAGAAACATCGAATACGTTGTACACACCCGCCATTTTCTACAGTAAATCGACTCTGTATGCTAGGTTCCTAATCCTCTCTATTACCATAAAAGGACCTACAGATGTTAGCATCAATTTTCCCTTGCTACTGAATTCAACTGTATTCTTCAACGGAGAAATCTTAACAAACACCATATCACTAGCAGAGAACTCTAAATCTTGACATCTTTCATCAGCGTAGCCCTTTTGTTTGTCATGTATATCTTTCATTCGTTGTCCTTCTAACTAAATATAGCACTAATATCTGTTTCTCACCTATTTTCCACCATCATGAAGGGAAGTTGCATGGTCAACCACAAATTGACTCAAATGGTGTCATACCAATCGACTGATAACTATTATTATATGCAAGCTAAATTAAACGCAAATGATTATCCCACGAGCCTCCAAAGGCAAGTATGCAAGCTTGTAACTCTAATATACAGTTCACCCTCTCGGTTTGACCGTTAGTTGTGACTAATAGGTTGTACTTAAATAAAACTCCATCCCCGATGCCTCTTGTAAGCTTTTCTAAAATCTACTTGTGAATAATGGGTCTCGATCTCTTACAATGATCGTTGTCACACCATATAATTGTACCGCCCATTTCACATACAACTCAACCAACTTCGATGTTGTTTTGTTGGATTTTATGGGTATGAATCAAGCACTCTTCGTCAATCTATCAACCATAACCCAAACGTTACATACCCTCCTCTAGTCTTCGAAAATCCATCGATGATGATATCTGTTCCTACTTCCATTAGAGAATCTCAAGTGGTTGCAGTAAACCACTTGGCTTCTTCTGCTTAGCATTCACTAATTGGCAATTCATACACTTATGAATAAATATCCCGACATCCTTCTTCATTCCTTCCCAATAAATTGTCTGCTTCATATCTCAATACATTTTATTACCTTTGGGATGTATAGTTAATTTCTAATGATGATAGCACCTCAGTCCTATGTCATCAACATAGGGTACCAATAGTCTACCATTGTTACGGAGCCAACCATCTTCTTTAAGCCCATGTTGCTTCATATCCTTAGACTCTACTTGTGTCTCTTTCTTAGCAATAATCTAACCTAGTCTAGCATCATGCCCTAACTAGTACTGATCCGCTCTATAAGAGTAAGTCTAATGGTCAAGCTTGCCAACATCTCCAGCTCTATCTCACATCTCGGTTGAAAATCATAACTAGCTATATACTCTAACTATATCGACTCTAGGAACATAGGTCCTAAGCTGGTATGTCTCCTACTTAATGCATCTGCGACTACACTTCCTTTACCAGGCGCATATGAAATGTAAAATTCATAGGAGACAAAGAACTCTAACCATCGCTGTTGACAAAGATTAAGGTCCTTCTGTGAGAAAAGTTACTTCAACAGTTTATTATCGGGAAACAATTCCAACCTTTTTCTAAGAAATTAATTCCTCTATATCTTACGGATGAATGCAATTGCTGCTAACTCCAAATCATTGGTTGGGTATTTCTTCTTCTGTGGTTTTAGCTGCCAAATAGCATAAGTGATAAAATTACCCCTCTTCATCAATACCGTGCCCAATCCAGTACTATAAGCATTTATGTATACTGCTAACTCCTCATTCCTACTTAGAATTACTAATGCTAATGCACTTTTCAACCTCTTCTTCAAACTAACGAATGCATGCTCGCACCTCATACCCCAAGAAAAAATCTAATTCTTCTTCGTCAAATTGGTCAATGATGTTGCTACCTTTGAGAAGTCCTTTATGAATCGTCTATAATAACCTGCTAATTAAAGGAAACTCCTTACATCTGTAGCATTCTTAGGTATTCCCTAATCTTGGACTATTATTACCTTAGCAGGATCCATAGCGATGTCCTGCTCTAAAATAACATGACCTAAGAATCGCACCTCCCTCCTCTAGAAATGACACTTCGAAAAGTTAGCCTTCGGCTAGTGCTTTCTCAACACCTTTAGCACAATCCTCAAGTGCACATTATGTTACGCTTTCCTTCGTGAATAGACAAGAATATCATCAAAGAACACAAGTTAAACTTATTTAGTTGTTCTATGAAAACATGGTTCATCATATTAACAAAGTATTTCGATGCATTGGTTAGCCTGAATAGCATAACCAATCACTCAAAGAATCTCGATAACATATTGAACACAGTAATCGACACACTCTCCTCATCCACTCAAAGTTGGTGAAACCATGTCCTCAAATCCAATTGAGAAAACACTTCATACCATGGAGATGGTCAGATAAGTCATCAATACATGATGGTGGATGCTTCCTAGTCAGTTTATTCAGATCGTGCCAATCCATAGAAAATATCAAAGAGTTTTCCACCTTCATAGCGAACATTACAGGTGCTCCTTACTCAGATATGCTCCAACTAAACGAACCTTCTACTCAATAGGTCATTTACCTATACCTCTAGTTCCCTTTGATCTTTAGGTGCCATACGTCTCAATGGTATAACTACTTGCCTAGCATCCTTCACTAAATCAATATGGAATTTTATCTCTCTATATGGTCATAATCCGGTCTCCTCTTCAAATATATCTAAACAATCCCTAGCTATAAGTACAGAAATTAACTCACCATGATATATCTTAAGTGACTATAGAAAGTTAACAATCACCTCATTATATGACAGGTAACCTAACTCCAGTTATGCTCACCATCTATCCCTATCATCACCAACAACCTTCCACAGTCCACCACAACTTCGTACTTCTTAAGCTATCCATTCCCAATAATATCAGACCCTACAAACAAAACAATCACAAATAAACATGCATCCATGAGTTAACAAAACTACATGACAAACCATACTCAAACTATTCAACCTGCCACGAGATTTGACACAATCAAAGGTTTTCCTATTAGGTTAAATTTTAATCCTAATTTATTTACCAAGTCAGTAGATAGAAAGAAATGTGAATCCTCCATATCAAATAAAAGACAAAGAGGTATATCATAAATAGAATCCATACCTTAGATAATAATGCCCTTTCCCTTCTCCTTCATCGTTAGGGCACTCGAGGAAGTCGCTACAGTGTTAACAGCATATGCAGTCACTACCTATTTCTACTTTAATGGCTTGGACAATCTTTTGGATATGCCCGATCTTGTTGCAATTATAGCACTTCTTCTCATCATTCCTACAATCCCTGCTCAGATGAACCTTATCTCCATAAGTATAGAAAACAGGCTCCCACGCCCTTCGTCTAACTATCCTCGCCCTAAAACTACATCTTGTTCCTATTGTTCCCCTTTCTCTTTCCATGCCACCACCTTGCGGTTTGGATTCCTCCTTTGGAACAACATCAGATTTTGGGCTTTCGTGCCTCAAAGCCTTTTTGACTATCTTCTCAAAGCTCTCATTAATATGGCCTACTAGCCTCTCTCATAATAGTCGTTTAATCTAATTATGAACTTCTCATTCTTCTTTGATAGAGTATCAATGAAAGACATCATATATTTTGATAAAAAGTCGAATTGACAACATATTCTGAACGGATAAGTCACTCTATTTCAGATTAGCAAACTTCCTGAATAACACCAACTTTTGAACTACCAGTATAAACTTCTCCTTAAATATGACCTTGAACTAATCCCAAGGAAAGCCGTTCAGAAGCCAACTTCCTTTTTATTTCATCCTCCAACTCAAGATCATTGAAGATGCATTCGCAGGTATCAAGCCAATCTTGCACTTCAATAGCTGATTCAATTCCTATAAAAGGTTTGCCCTTAAAACTAGTGAAATCCTTATTCATATTGGCAAAATTAGCTATTGGAGCTTGCGTTGGAGCACCGCGACCAACTTGACCATGAGCTCCTCCTTGGGCATTTTTCATCATGTTCATCATCATAGTATTTAACATCTTCTGCATATTGGGGTTTGCAGCTTCCCTGTTGCCTACTCTGGTCTTTACTCACTAGTAGTGTCCCTTGTATGCCTAACCATTCTTATAAACTATAATAAGAATAGTCAGTCTCTCATAACGAAATACTAGCATAAGTGGTACTCGTATGTGCAATGCAACTTATAAATATATATATATATATATAATTAAAGGTAAACGGGTTTTATACTGGCCCTACCAGATATGAATTACTGAAAATGTAAAATATTTACAAGCAGCTAACTAAACACAACAAAGACCAAAATAATTAAATAAGGATTTCGGCCTAATAAGCCCAAATACCGACTTAATTAAAACGCCATCTATTATCCAATCCAGTAGTGTGAATGATGCTCATTCTTCTATTAACCATACCCTTAATTCCTGCAAGAAGCTCACTCATGCTCCTCTTCTTGTTTTCAAAAAATACGTTGGTTTCTTTCTCTCCAAACAATAGTAAGGAAACACTTATGAATAATAAGCATTCGATCACCCCTCTTCGTCCTCCACCTCGATCTCTTGAAGATCTCAAACCATTGTTGGCTACGATTAGTATTGCCATAACAAATACCTGCCTTTAAAAGAGTTGCTTTCCACAGCCTATATATAATCGTACATTGAAAGAGTAGGTGATCTCTACTCTCAGGTAGATCATTACAGAAAGTACAAACATTATCAACAATTAGGCCCCTTACCATTAGCTCATCTCGAGTGAGTAAAGAGTTGTTTATAGTTTTCCATAGAAGAAAGTTATCTTTTTTATGCCCATACAATTCCAAATTCTTCTAAACCATGGGGAGTTCGGTCTAATATTGTCAGGATGTAGTGGTTTATATATAGTAGTAATGGAGTGAGTACAATGTTTATCAGTCCATTGTATTTTAAATGCAGTGTCAATATGTTTTTCAATAGTGATTTCATCCCAAACCCTCCTAACTGCCATTGAGCTAGCGGCAGGCATAATGATCTTGTTATAGAATATGAAGTGTCGAATAGTGGCATTGTCAGGGATGCTAGTGGAGCTCTTTTGCATGTTATCGAATATGTCGTTAAGAATGACACCAGTGGATGACCATGGGGAATGCCAAAAGGAAATTTGGATGTCAAAGAATATATTGTATTTGATAATTGGTAGATTAATTTCTCTCATGTTAAGTATAGATTTCTAGAACCAGCTAGCAATGGATGGTGCAAAAACAGTCCAAATTTTTTTCCTGAATAAGTAATTCTTAGTAATCCATTCAATCCACAAATTTGATTTATTACATAGAATATCATTGATATGCTTCGATGCAGCTGCTTTGTTCCATAACTATAAGTCAATAATGCCAAGTCCTCCCTTCTTTTTAGGTCTGCAAAGTTTTTTAAAAGAATTAGAGATGGGTTTATGAGAGTGGTAGTCCCTATGCCACAAGAAATGATTCATAGCAGCGTTGATCATATTTATTAATTTCTTAGATAAAATAAAAAGTCAAGCCCAGTATGAAGTCATACCAAAAATGATTGATTTAACAGCAGTAGTTCTCCCAGCCTGAGACAGTAAATGTGTAGGCCAATTTCTTAGTTTCGATACAATTTTTTTGTACATAGGCAGGCATTGTGCCATTGAAATTTTTGATGTGGTAATAGGGATACCCAGGTAAATAGAGTTCTCTGGCATAGCTAGAAGACCGGAGAGGAAGGTATTGTTGTCATTTTCATTTGCTAGAAGTCCAGCAGTGATGATGTGTGATTTGTTTTTATTAATATGAAGGCCAGTAGTGTTCTGGAATAGAGTCAGAGAAGCATTGATAGTGGAAATGGTATTAGGATCAGGCTTGGCAAAAATAACAATATCATCCGCAAACATCAGTGAAGTGATGAGCAGGTGTTTGCACTTTGGATGGGTTCTCAACTTATTAGCACGTGCATGGGTATTAAGGATGGAGCTCAACATTTCCATAACCATGATAAATAAATAGGGGGATATAGGATCACCTTGCCGGATCCCTCTAAATGATTTGAAGTAGCCAGCACCATGACCATTGACAATCATCGTATATGTAGGAGTGGATACACATGTGTGTATCCATGCCATGTATATTTCTGGAAAGCCCATCTTTGTCATGATGGCAATTATGGAAATCCACTAGATAGAATCGAATGCTTTTTTTATATCCAATTTCATCATACATCTAGGAGATATATTAATCTGGTTGTAACCTGTCAATAATTCATGTGTGAGAAGTATGTTATCAGTTATATTTCTGCCAATAAGAAATGCAGTTTGGTTTGGGGATATAATGTTGCTTAGGATGGGATTTATTCTTTTGGCAATAATCTTAGTAATGCAGCGGTATATAACATTACCACATGAAATGGGGCAGTATTGAGTAACAGAAGTTGCAAACCAAAATATATAATAAGAAACTCTCTCATATATCACTCGATCAATTCTAAGGTGATAGCTCCTCCCTTAACTCTAATGAATTCAAGTATAAACTTAGGTCATATCTCAACATAAGCTTTGGTATAAATTGTAACAACCCACATTTTTAATGATAGGATATTTAGGTAATTAATTTAGATATTGAATCATTAGTTAATTAAAAGTCCAAATCTGATTTTTTTTCACATATGATCGAATTAAGACTCGAGATGTGACGCCCCACCTTTATACCCACGCTAACCAAGAACACTACGGTGTAGTGCTGTCAATTAGCACGGAGGATAAGGCTGTTGAGGAGTGACCATCCGTGTAACTTCTTTGCGCGAGCGCCGATATGTCAGATAGAATAGAATGCATATCTTTTAAGGAGGAAATCTGACATACCGATACAAACACAAAGCTATCACACAGTGGCTATATATGATCTTCGGAAACAAATATAGAAATAAACGTAACACAAATCAGTCACAGACAATTCATATCACAAAGGCGGAAAGAGATATGAATATAACACATGAAAGTGTACATCAGAGTGGTGGTCAAATAAGATCCACAATAACACAAGTGAATAGATACAAGTGCAAGATAATAGAATATGTATACATCAAGGAGTCTAATCTCAAATGTATACAAATAAAAACTACTAAACTAGAGTAGTTAGCCAAAAGTCAGAAGATGGCTCCAGATAAGAAGTCATGAGGAAGCACATGTAAAATCTCAGTCTGACCCGAGTATTATTTAAGAAGAAAATAATAAACGGATCAGTCTAGCTATAATTATCAGATAAAATGATATAGAACAAGAGATATGGCATAAACATATAAGATATCCATAAAAGCATACTACTACAAGTATGAAAATGATAATCAACAAGAGATTAATCAATATCACAAGAATCTTCTCAAAGATTAAAAGAATGTCATATTCTTAATTTAATTCACCAAGCCACAATAAAATGACATACTCATCAATGTCAATGGTAAAAGCTGGTGAAACATAAAATCCAGAAATCTCAAGGAAAGAGGATGACCAATCCCATAAACTGAACATCGACGCACCTAGAAAGATATGCCCCATGTAAAGTCTAGCATTGATACACCTAGAAAGATGCACCCCATGCAAAGTCAAACATCGACGCACCTAGAAAGATACGACCCATGCTCTAGCATTGACGCACCTAAAAAGATACGCCCCATGCATAAATAAACATCGATGCAACTAGAAAGATACGCCCCATGTAATGTCTAACATCGATGCACATAGAAAGATACACCCCATGAAAAGTCGAACATCGACGCACCTAAAAAGATACGACCCATGCATAGACGAACATCGACGCACCTAAATAGATACGCCCCATGCCCCGACTTATTGAGCCGATTGCTCCACGAAGTAAATAAACATCGACGCACCTAAATAGGTACGACCCATGCGAGAAATAAACATCGACGCACCTAAATAGATACGACCCATGTGAGAAGTAAATATCGACGCACCTAAATAGATACGACCCATGCGAGAAGTAAACATCGACGCACCTAAATAGGTACGACCCATGAGCCTAAACCATAAAATGATCGTCATCGATCATAAAGAGTTTCAATATGTGTGAATCGAAATCACACCAATGAGGCATAGACTAACCTTGAAGATAAAGAGATATGTGTGAATCGAAATCACACAAATGGTGTCTAGTCTAACCTCGCAAACAAAGAGACATCGCACAAACGCTAGTCTAAATCACAAGAATGATCATCATGATCATAAGGAAGTGTCGATTACACTAAGCTAGTAAATATAAGAGTTTAGCTTCATGTCCCATAACCACTTGCTTAACTCAAATATTTACGAACAGATTGTAGATCTGCACTAGGAAATTGTCACAAGAGTTTCAATCGAACAAGTCCATCAATTAACCGACGAAGTAAACGCAAGCGTTTCATACCACTTGTTTTGCTAAGCCGTTTAATTATATTTTCTCATACGAATGAGGTAAAGGTTTGTATATACTAATAAATTGGAAAACAGTTTTATAAACGAGTTTGATATTGAAAATCGAGTTGAAATCGTTTTAATGAAAGAGTTTTGATATTTAATACTAGTATAGGAAACCTTTATATTTTGAAGTGACAAATCATAGAAGTGATTGTAGAAACAATCAATCATAAAAATTCACGTTCGAAGACGTGAGTAAAGTTCAAAGAAATCAATTCCCAAAACCATCAAAGTAAGAAGTTCTGTTGAACGCTTTTTAGATAAGATTGCCTACGCAGAGTAATACGGGGTTCGACCTGCCCGGTCAGGTCGCGGGGGTCCAGGGGGCAGCGCCCCGTCACGGTACGACTTAGTGAAGGCAAGCTGGTCCAGCGACCTAAGGAAAAATAGGTCATACGACCTAAGGAAAATCGCGACCTAGCGAATCACAGGTCATTCGACCTAAGGGTAAGGTCGGGGGCGACCTACGACTTAACAAAGTCGAGCGACCTACGACTTAACAAAGTCAAGCGATCTATGACTTAAGGTCAAGCGACCTAGTGAAATAGCAGTGGGAATGTTAGGTCGGAGACGACCTACGACTTAAGGTCAAGCGACCTAACCCATATGAGCGACTCAAGGTCATACGACCTAACAGTTGCGAGCTAGCGGAGTTGGCATGGCCGAGCGACTTAGTAGGAGCAGCGACCTACGACTTAACGATTTAAAAGCCAACGACCTAGGACTTAAGAGCTAACGACCTAGGACTTAAGCTCAAATACGAGCTACGAGCTAAGGTCTGTACGACCTAACAGTCAAAAGGTCCTACGACCTAACTGGGGAACAAGGCCATGCGACCTAAAGTGCCACACGACCTACGACTTAAGGCCTGGAACGACCAAGTGGAGTTAGGTCGGGGACGACCTAAAACACTAACTCGTGGACGACTTAGGGATGGCCAGAAACGACTTAAGGCCAGAAACTCACCAAAACGCCAAAATTTGTAGTTTTTCGCCAATCCAATCCAAACCAAATGCAAACAAACATACTAAAGTGATGAGGGATCATCCCCAACAGTCCAATGACAATTATAGGCAAGATGTGAGATCAAAAATCTCACCTTTTCACGGAATTTGATGAAGACGAAGCTCGGGGGCAAAGCAAAGATCAATCACAAGCTTGAATCAATGTCTTCACTTTGAATTTGGAGTTAGATGATGAATTTGCCAAAGAACTTGAGCTTGGAATTTTAATTTCCTATTCCCTCCACCATTTTTGCTAAAGCTTCAAAGTTGATGCAAGTAGATGAAGTGATGAAGAGAAGGAAGGGGTTGGGCTGAGTTAGAAGAGGTGCAGCCCAAACCAAAAGCCCAACACAAAAAGTGACAAAAATTTCACTATCTCCAAACATATCGAAGTTTACACTCAAAAAGATCGCAAACGTCATTTTGAACTCAATGGGGGTGGTCTCGAGTCCTAATTTGATCATATGCAAAAAGTAGCTTTTCGGACTAACATCCGACTAACGATAAAATATTTAAATATAAAATCGATAAATATGTGGGTTGTTACACGAGACCACTTATAAGTCCGAATCGACGTAGCGAATCAAAATAGACATAAATATTATTGTATTTGAGTCGTGGTAACTTTACGATTTACGTATTATTATACATAATTTATATAAATACATGCATAGTCATGTCCAGTGGGAACTCTAATGAGGCTTGTGATTCTGGGATAAGGACTTCATTATAAGACGTATGATTGAAGAATTTTTTGAATCGAGTGATTCGATGACCAAAATGATCTCGAAATACATGAAATTATCATCTCGGAGCTTTGTCTCAAATAGCGATGAAATTTATACCAACGGAATTGGAAAATTAAGGTGATGTGCATTTTTGACTTTTGTGACAATCCGATGTGCTGTGTGATTATACGAGCTCAAAACAAGTGGTAATTTATTTAAGAAATTAAATAAAAATTATATATATACACACACACATGCACGCATACTAATCCACACCTGGAGACTTTTCTCACACATACTTTTCTTCCTCCTTTTCTTTTCTTAACAGTTCCAAAATTTGTAATCGGGTTTGTTCATGCCTAGAGAGCTATAGGTCATGAAAGGAGATAAGGTTGGATCCATTGGAGTCAAGGAGAGAAGGGCTTCTAATCTACGGTGGTGATGTGGATGAGGCGATATTTGGGGGAGGTTGATTTGTAAGGCTCCTAGCTAAGGTTATTATTCAATAGAGATAAAGAAGAGTTAGGCAAAACGGAGGGCATGGTTTTATTTCTCGTATCTACATCCACCTTCCAGCACTAATCGTTTAGGATCCGATCACCAATAGGGAGGCGTGACATTCTGGAACCATCACGATAGGCAGCAAGTTGCGATGTTAGAGGAGGGACCGGACATCAAGTGGCAGGGTGCATTGAGAAGTTAGTTAATCAAGTTAACTAATAAATATTTGTAATTCATGTTCTTATAAAATTCATATCTCTTACATACAAGGTCCAGCGAGACGTGGTCTTCGCCTTGCACTAGTAGGAAGATTATCGATGATATAGTAGAGGTTTGGATTGGAACTGGATACTTGAGAAATTATAGTTCAGATGAGCGGAATTAACATTGAATTTATATTTCAATATGAAATCTTATAATTATATATGCTGAAAAATATTACCTATGAGAGGTAGAATAATATATAAGTAATTATTTCCCTATTTTATTGGATTGGTTTGAGTAGATATTCCGATGGTTGATTGAGATCTCCTATATATATTGTGTTCTATTTGTATTGAATAGAGTTGGATAGAGTCGATATAGATTTATAACTTTGTTATAAATTAATTAAATTTTAGGTTGTTATTATTATATATTTTGTCATAAATATTAAGGATAATTGATAAGATCCCGTATATATAAATATTATATTCTATTCGTATTGAATAAAGTTAACAAAGTTTATATTAATTTATAACATAATTATAAACTAATTAAACTCTAATTTGTTGTTATATTAATGATAAAGATATTATTATGCATCCTATTACTAATTGGATGTGAAAGTAAAATGATGCTGAATTGATTGGTTTCATGGTCGTGTACTACGAGCTTTTACGATCAAGAGGGGCATATGAAGGCAAAGAGTCGGTTTCAGACTCAGGCAGATGATTGATTTATTAACTTTTGACCATAAGAAACGGTTAGAGATATATGTGTATACATATACATAGAACTTATTTACACGATCTATGTAATATTTTGAGGTCTTATTGATCGCTAAACTTAATTTAAATAGAGGAATTAAGTAATATTGAGCTATAATATAATTGATAGGCAAGTTGATGAGGATTTCTTCCTCAGTTCTGGGCCTGGGTTGGCTCGATGCTTTGATTTAACTTTAAGAAGATTTTGGGCTACCTAGGAAAGTGGATGCAATGAAAAGTGATACGTATGTGACCAATAATGATCGGATACAGTATTGGTGCAATGGTTGGTTGTACGGTCACATTTGGTGAGTGGTACGATCGAGCGGAGTTAGTCCATGTCTCTTGGCTTTGACCTTGGGATCCATCTATTTTGATGAATGGTATTGGTTTTATATTAGTGACCGTACATGTTAATAGAGATTTGGTAAAAGGAATTGTTTTGAGGTCTGGATCTGGATTTTAGGGGTCGAGTTATAGAGAGATTATTTGGGCTCGAAAAGCTTCTGGTTTCGTTTGGGTGAAGCTATGGGAATGTTCTATCTTGATGGGGCTTCGGAGCTCTAGTGAAGTTCGGTAGCATATGATACCTTGAATCCGAATTGTATATCCATAGAAAATCGAATGATATCGGTTTGGTAAAATGAATCCATTGTACAATTAGGGCGCATGAACTACAGACGTGGTCCCAAAGCAGGGGTGAAGAGAGACTAGGGCGTCGATATAGAGTTGGTCATGCACTGTTGCGTTGTATTTTAAATTCTACGATAGGACCTATAGACCAACTTCTTTTGAGGTGTTAGTTTTCAAGGGAGTCCATAATATATTTGTAGCTCTCGATAGGTCTCTTTGGTAGTTAATGGCAATTTAGCATAGGTATCGGTAAGATATTTGTATTTCGGTATGAGGTACATGAATATCCACGTGAGTATGGGATGCAAGGTGAAGCTCGGGATTCAGATGATATCAATTTTATAAATTGAATCTGTTATACCATTGAGGTGCATGACCTGCAGATGTGGTCCCGAAGCAGAGGCGGAGAGGGATTGGAACACCAGTCTAGAGTGGGTCATATACTGTTGCGTTGTACTCTTAGGTGTTGCGACATGACCTATAAACCAACTTCTTTCGAGGTGTTGGTTTTCAAGAGAGTCCACAATATATTTATGGCTCTCGATAGGTCTCTTGGTAGCTAATGGCAATTTGGTATGGGTATCGGTTATGGGTATTTGTATTTTGGTATGGGGCACGGTAAGATCTACATGAGTTCGATCACACCAAATGTGGCTCTGGATCTACGGTATGATTAGGTACCGACTCTATTTATTTCAAACCCAAGATGGGATCATTGGACCACGTCGGATACCCTTAGCGGACTCCACCCATCAGCAATGATGGGTGTCAATATGTATTCTTTGTTTGTTATTTATTGTTAGGATTGTGCATGTTATTTAATATTACTGCTTATTGTGTATTAGACTTGTATGGTGATATATGTATTACCCTTTCGCTTGTATATTGGGTTACCTATATCATAGTATATGGTTACATGTTAGTCACGTTATATTAGTTATGCTGATTTATTGATTGCAAGGGAAGAGCAAGTTATGGTATGATTTCCTATCTTTTGGGATAGGTTTACTTTACTTATTTATGGACAGTCCGGGTTACTGCTGTGCTATGTTTATGGAGAGGGCCAGCTGTGACCTAATAATTTCTTGTTTTATATGTATATAACTTTGATATGTAGTGTTTGAGATAGTTCCCCTCACACCAAGTATTATGTCTGGCCTACATTTTGTCTTTGTCTGTTTATGTCATGACAACTCTCGGGTGCTTGATTGAGTAGTTTGGCTATCAGGTGCCTTGGGGATAGGCTTATAGAACAGTTGGAGTATTTCGGAGGCATGAAGTTGTTATATTGGATATATATATATATATATTACTTGTTGCTGATGTAGTACACGGAAGTCGGGCTATTTTGTGCATGAGACTTAGGATATCAAATATTGTATTCAGAACTCCATATGAATGAAGTTGATGTATTTTGACTCTTTGTATTGATATTTATTATTCAATTGCTTTTGCTAATGTAGTCTTTTATTTAATTGTTCATTATGTTTTGTTAATGTATTTTTAATATATTATATGTTACCTTCCCACTATGAGATTGTATCGATGTACCTTGGTATGATGTTTAGTTTCTTAATTTACCCCGACGAAGCGTCCTTTATGGTATAAAAGTCAGACGTTGTCATTAGATGTTGATTTAGGGTATTACAAAGGGTGGCTTGTTATAGTTGGTATCGGAGCTTAGGCTCGACACTCAAAATCAAGTACACTAGTTTGAGTTAAACAATCTAGTGGAAGAAGATACATCTAGAGAGCGTACTTGTATTTTTTTCTACTATATAATAATTCATATGACACTTGTCCTATAGGCTTTGATTTATTTCTATCGCTAGTTGCTAAGGTAACTTCGTCGAGCCATCTACAGGAGCAGACAATGTACGCAAGCAACTATGGATAAGCAATCTAAGATGCCTAATTGGTTCAGAGATTATTCGGATACCACACTAGGCGTTTTTCCATCTATGAACATTCTAATAGCTGCAATAGGTGTAGGAAATGTTTTAGCCCTCGGGGCGTGGTTGAAGAGATTAACAAGCAGACCATGACTTGGATTGATTCTAGACGTCGCTTTAAGTCTCGGTTTATTTTTGAGATAGAAAAGGATGTGTAGCTTGAGCGTTCCATTTGTGTGTAGCGGGATAGCTTGTCAGTAAAAGAGTACATTAGCCAGTTTAACCTTTTAGCTAAATGCGAAGTAGAGATGGTTATACTCCCTTGAAGTAGGTAAGGAAGTGCCTAGGGTCTTGTTGCTTCGATTATGGATTGATTGCTCAGTCATATCCCAGTATGGGCCACTTCTGAGAGTCTCTGGTGATGGCTCCCCTTCATGAGAACATCCACGAGGTAATACTAGGAGTACCAAAGGTGGATAGCCATGCAGCAAAGGCCAAGTGTGAGTGCTTCAATTGCGATCGGCTTAGTCACTTATAGAAGAATCATCCTACACTTCGAAAGGTTCGGAAAGTAATGATAACTTATGCCTTGCAAGCATTCTCGGGTCCTAGTAGGCATACTGCTCATAGGAAAATTAAAGGAGTTCTAGCAGCAAGGTATACTTTGATTAAAATATACTTGCATGTTTTCTTTCCAGCACTAGAGTTGTATATTAATCTGTTGCTAGTGACTCAGTAGTTATGTTGAAAGTGGACACCTCATAGTGTAACTAAATTCCTTGGTAATGGTAAATCTTATGCGATAACCTTGGTTGTTAATCTAAGTATATGACCAAGAAAACTGTTATTCGAACTTGATGCACGATATTTCAGGTTAGGTAGGGTTTGTCGATGAAGTGTGATTTGGATTTTGTATCCAAGTAGGATTTGGTGATTGCCCATAAATGAGTAAGAACCAATCAGATGACTTATACATTTCATGTTGAGTCATTCAAGTTGGAAGTGCTTGTCCTAATGTTAGCTAACCTTAAGTGACAGGATTAATCCCATATAATACATTGGTGTTTTCTAAGGATCAGTTCATTCACATACCTGATCTTAATCCCTAGTTAGATCATAGGGTTTCTAGGTGATTTTCACCTATTGAGCAATGGTTTTTCACTCGATTCTTGAAGGCGGCCATTCAATTCGAAATCTTAATGTGACTAAGAGATTTCCAAGCGTGACTCTAGTCGTGGGAGGAGATTTTAGTGGTCGGACCAAGGAACCGAATCAGAGTTTGCATCAGAGGAGTCCAATGGCCGACCCTAGTTTAACAAAGAAATCATGTGAGCAAACAAAGGACTAGATTTGGAATCATATATTATTTTGGATGATCTGTATTCATTGTAAAATTTTATATAATTTGGTTAAGATAGCTTGTGATAGTTTGGAGAAGGACTTCTCAACTAGTTTTGTGATGATTCAAATATTCTTTTAAGTGACAATATGACACTCGGCTAGGAGAGCATCATAATACACTTATATATTATTATCATTGTGATGTTGAAGTGAGTGTGAATCTGAACAAACCCAAGCATTTGTAGATCGTCATTTAATGATGATTTAATTAATAGAGTTTTCTCTTCTGGAGAATGGGTTCTGTTCGAAAGGAAGGAAAAATTAAGGCGTAGTTTGCTTGATTATTCGAGAGTTTTGAGACTCGATGATCTAGCATATCATATAAGTATTCCTTTTCGTAGTGGAAGGTTTAATAGTCTTCCGTGTATTGTATTCATGAAAGGAGTTGCACCACTAAAGCATTTTGTACATCTTAGAGGTCGAATAGACTCATTGGGGTTTATACTTTGATATGCATGTTTTGACTATTGTTTGTTACCATACATGTCGGTATAAACTCTTTGCTATGTTTCATTGTTTTGTACGATGCTTGTTGTTTATTATTGCTTGCTATTATTTGATTATTGCTTATTGTTGCTTGCTATTATTTGTTGTTGTTTATTATTGATTGATTTTGATTTTGTTGATTTATTGTTGTTGCATGTTTTGTATGAATATTGTTTGATAATTGATAGTTATTGCCAGCTGTTGCTTTCTTTGTATTTTTGGTAGTATGTTTTTAAATCATTGCTATTTGTGCTGCTGCTTGCGTGTTTGGTTGCTTGTTTGCTAATTATAATTACATATTAAAGTATGTTTAGAGAAAGATAGCAATGCCTATCTGAAATAGATTACATGTCATCCATGCCCACTGTAGGGTCGGGTTGGGATCTATATAAGTCAATTGCCTTTTGATGTGACTTGGAGCCGAAGGTATATTTAGATACTGACTCATTTTGATTTACTCTCCAATAGATCGTCATGTAACTAGTATCGGCACTACACTTAATATGTGTGTTCTAATTTTGTGTTATTTCATTAGGTGTGTTTGTTGCATGGATAGTTATAACAAGTTTATTTGACATGCATGTTGCATGGTCTGATTTAGCATGCTTAAACCCTTGGTTTGATGTAGTAATTATGTTTAATCCTCTTTGGTGAGTACATAATTAGGTACATGGAAGCAGTTATGCGCTATTGCGATGCATATTTGCTTGTATTCGCATCTAAATGGCATGCTCTTGTTGTGAAAGAGGCGCGTAAGATCTATAGTGGAGATGGTATGGATATTTATGCTTATATATCCTTAGATATGAGATGCCTTAGATGTGAGATGCGTGTGCATGTTGTTTTGAGATTTTTTTCGGAGCTAGCTATGAAAAGTAGGTGCTATCAAATTTTTTCGAAACAAGAGGATTTTTGAAATCCTAAAGGTTTGAAGATAGATTTTGTGCTTTAGAAGTTCCCAAAATTCTAAATGCGTAAGGGAAGAACTACTGAGATTGATAAAAGTTGGTGCTTGGAAATTTTAGGTCAGTCGGGTTTGGATTTTCATACTCATACTAATTTCATGGATGAAATTCTTTTAAAAGGAGTTGAATGTAACAACATACATTATTAATGATAGGATATTTAAATAATTAATTTAAATATTGAATCGTTAGCTAATTGAAAGTCCAAATCTGATTTTTGTTTCTCATACGGTCGAATTATGATTCGAGACCACTTCCGTTAAGTCCGGGTCGACGTTGCGAATCAAGATAGGCATAAATATCATTGTATTTGGAGTCATGGTATTTTATGATTTACATGTTGTTATACTTATTTTATAAAAATACGGGTGTAATCAAGTTCAGTAGGAACTCAACTGACAGCTTGTGTTCTGGAATGAGGACTTCATTATGAGACGTATGATTGAAGAATTTTTGAAATTGAGCAATCCGATGGCCGAAAAGATCTCAAAATGCATGAAATTATCATCCTAGTGTGATATCGCTACGATGAGATTTATACCATCAAGACCAGAAAATTGAGGTAACCTACGTTGTCGAGTTTTGTACCGTCCGATGTGTTGTGTGATCGTACGAGCTCAGAACGTATGGTGATTTATTTAAGAAATTAAATAATACACATACACACATATAGTAATCCATACCCAAAGACTTTTTCATGCACACTTTTCTTCCTTCTTTTCTTTTCTTAATGGGTCCAAAAGTTATAATTGGTTTTGTTCAAACTTAAAGAACTACATGCCACGAAAGGAGATGAGGTTGGATCTATTGGACTCGGGGAGAGGAGGGCTTCTAATCTATGGTGGTGGTGTGGAGTGCAGTGACGTTTGAGGGAAGTAGATTTATGAGGTCGCTAGCTAGGGTTAGCATTTGACGGTGATAGAAGAAGAGTTAGGCAAAACAGAGAGCGTGGTTGCATTTCTTATGGAGGCATAAACCTTCCAGCACCAATCATTCGGCATCCAATCGCCTATGGAGAGGTGCGGCATTTTGGAGCCGTCATGATAGGTAGCAGGCAACGATGTTGGAGGAGGGGCCGGACTTCAAGTGGTAGGGTGCGTTGCAAAGTGTATATGAAGTAAAGCACTATGGGATCGACAGTTTGTCGATTCATTGATCATTGAGTGAGAAAGAGAGGAGAGAAGGAATGGATGCATGGGTTATGTATGCATGAGCTTCCACATGGGTTTTGGGGAAGAAGGATTATGAGGGGAATTATGGTATTAGTTAATTAATCAAGTCAACTAATTAATATTCATAATTTGTATCCTTATAAAATTCATATCTCTTACATACGAGGTCCAATCGAGAAGCGGTCTTCGCCATTGTACTCTAAAGAGATTATGTACGACATAATAGAGGTTTGGACTGGATCCGGACACTTGAGCAATTACAGTTTAGGTTAGCGGAATTAACCCTGAATTTATATTTCAGTACAAATTCCTACAATATATATATTGAAAAAATATTACCAATAAGAGGTAGAACAATATATATAAGTAATTATTTCCCTATTTGACTGGATTGGTTTGAGTAGATATTCGGGATGGTTGATTGAGATCCCATGTATGTATGTATGTATAGTGTTCTATTCATATTGAATAGTGTTAGATAGAGTTGATATTAATTTATACCTTGGTTATAAATTAATTAAATTCTAATTTGTATTTATTATATATTTTGTCATAGATATTCAGGATAATTGATAATATCCTGTATATATAAATACCGTGTTCTATTCGTATTGAATAAAGTTTGATGGAGTTAATATTAATTTATAATGTACTTATAAATTAATTAAAATGTATTTTTTTCTTATATTAGTGACAGACATATTATTATATATCTTATTACTAATTGGATGCGAAAGTAAAGCGATGCTGAAGTAATCGATTTCACATGTATGATGAGCATGTACGATTGAGAGAAGCACATGCAGATAAAGAGTCGGTTTTAGAACTTTGGACCATAAGTAATGGTTAGAGATATATGTGTATATATATTGTTAACCCAAAAAATTGATCAAAACCTAAAAATCAGTTGAATGCGCTTGTTCTTTTAAGATAAATTAAAGCAGTAGAAATCCTGGATCAAGCAAATAGGAGTAGCAGAAAAGTAAAGAACATACAAGAATTTTTATAGTGGTTCGACGTAACTTTATAGTTTGTTATTTCTTGTCTTCTCTTTGGATTACAATGAATTATATCAGATCTGACCACTATCTAGTGGATCTTAGATTTGCAATGATGTTTCTAAAGAGTTTGAGAGGTAGAGGATAGGAGTGAAGAAGAGAGAAGTCTCTAATGGAAGTGATCAGATCTAGAGTGAAGAGCTAAAGCTCAGGGAAGAGACCAAGCAGAAAGAATCCCTCTTTGGTTGCAGGTAGGCTGGTATTTATAGAGAAAAGTCGTGTTGGGTTAGAAGTCCACTTGAAGCAGAGTCCAGAGATCGGCCCGAAGTCACATGCCAAATCGTAGAACTCCCCAAGTTAACCAAACACGTCGGTACTGACTTAAACACGTCAGTGCCGACATGTTTCCTTAGTTCGAAACACTTCAAACTTTCTTGCACCCATCTTCCTATTTCATTTTATAATGTCCTATGTTATTTTCTTCGATGGTTGGTTGCTTTTGATGATTACTCATTCATTGCTTGGTTCATTCTTTCGTTCTAGTTGTTAACTCTTCAATTCTTGGAATTGGTCATCCAAAACTCTTGGAAATCACTTAGACACGTATGGGAAAGGTAGATCATAACTCATGCTAAGTAGGAGTGGAGGAATATGGGGCAAAAACATGTCATTGTCGACATGAACAAGTCAGCACCGACTTTTGTACTTTGTTTATTTTGGGTTGAAACTTCTCCGAATTGTTTTCTTGCTTCATCCAGGTGTGCTTTCCAATTCTCAAGTCATTTTATCCTAGATTTAATCTTCTAATTTGAGTTGTAATCTGCTTTGACTCAAAAGCATGTTAACATTTCCCCCCAAAATATGCCTTTTTGTACTTTGCTCAAGAACAAGTTCTAGTAATCAATCTTCCATAGTTGAGCTCTTCGGCTATTCGCTAATCTTGATCTTGGTAAATCATCCAGTTTCTTCGGATTCTCTTGCAAATCACATGCCATTTCTAACTTGTTATAGTTATAGACTCTAGTCTCTGCTTAAGTGTTGTTCATACATCATAATCATTCTAATTTCATTCGAAGTTATTACATCACATATCAAAATCATTCTGTATTCATCCGGGATTTATCTGTTTTACTCCAATTACAAGACATTCGAATACTTTTATCAAATCTACTTCCGTTCTAAGGTTCGATCTCTCTGGATTGTTTTACATTCAATTTAACATGCAATCTCTATTAATCATTCATGATCCAATCTTGAATTCGATTCCTTTGGACTGTTTAACTTCCAATCTAGTGTTCGATCTTTCTGGATTTTTTATCACCTAATCTAGGGATTTGATCTCTCCATATCCTTGTTGAATCCACTTGCTCTCCGACAAAGGAACTCAATGACCAAGCAAGCCCATCCGCTCACTTTTCGGTGAGGGGACTTACTTTTCATATAAGCGCATCCACTCGCTCTTCGACAAGGGAGCTTCAACCCTACACTCTGATCCCATCTCTTTGGACTAGACTTAAAGCGATCAATATCATACAAGTCCATCCGCTCGCTCTCCGAGGAGGGAACTTACACCCTACACTCTAATCCTGTCTCTCTCTGGACGGGACTTAAAGCGATCAATATTGGTCATCACATTCACTGTGGATTTTTCAAAAGTCAAATATTCAAATCAAAGCAAACAAGCAGAAGTCCTAATTGTCCATCATAGGCATTCGACTTAGACAATCCCTAGGGACCAATCTAGATCTCGTACATGTATAAGCGGTCTGAGGTTATTATTGTCCTAAATAGTCATCCCAAACATCTGACTTAGAGCGTGCCTAGAGATCGTTCAGGATCTCGTACATGTGTAAGTGATCTAAGAGTAATATTGCATCATTTATTTAAAGGTGGGGTAAAGGAATCGCACCTAACAATAATTCGTCCCGATCATGGGGTTGTCATCCAATGGAAGCCTCGATTCATAACTTCATTATGCCTTCATATTCCTATGGTGAGCTTTTGGTTCTAGCTTCTGCTGTTGTGCATTCGCATTCTGATTTTCCTCTTTAGCTATAGCATCACCCGTTCCAGGCATTAAAGTTCATCCAATATCCAAATTCGTCATTCCCCTGAGTAAATTCTTCTCAATACAGCTTGTTTTGGTCATGGGAGCTCGGTTACAGTTTGCTCGACTCTAATTCTAGATGCCTCTGCATTGGTTTCTATCCTTGGGTTCTGAATTCCAAATGCTCCGGCTGTTTTTTGTTGATCCATCCTGTAACAACCCACCATTTAAACAAGCACATTTGCTTAAATGATAGATAGTTATTTAGGGTAATAATAGAATCAATCACAGATCACAGACACAGAAATAAATACAACTCAGAATCTCGAAGTGGAAAATAAAATAAGTACATAAATAAGTAATGAATCTCCAATAGGTTTACATTATTCTCACACTAAACAACTGGGAAGATATAATTGGAAAATGAGATAAGTCTAACTGACATAACGAACTAAACTGATGAAATAGCTGAAATAGAACGGAGTCTCCAACTGTGCCTTCGTCTCCACAACAAGCTCTCCAAACTGGAAATACTCAGGCTAACCCAAGCATAATGGAAAACACAATACTCGAGTCAGAACTAATATCCTCATGTAAATCAATAAATCAATGCAAAGTAACTTAAGAGATGTTACGGGTTTTTCCATCTCCTAAGGATCCGTCAAACTATCTATATATAATAGTGTATGCTATAATAGATAATGTATATCAGTAAAATAAATATCAAAATAACATTAAGGCTTTACATAGATCCACCTTAACACATTTATACAGTACTAAACCAAAGTCGTAATGGGCTCGTATAGGGATAAATATGACAAGGCACATAAGGCAATGCTCAAGGTAGGATTCTACCAGTTTACCGTTTCTGGCTGGTCGTAACCCATCCGTGGCCGACCACGACTATCAATCCAAATTGAAGGGTGCACCCATTGAGTTCAAATCATGATAGTAAATACGAGAGATCAACGTCGCAAGAGGTAGCTAACCTTATTGGCCAGACATAGGCTCATGTTTTAGTCATTTTAATTATGACACGAGTGTCAAGGTTATCCATCATCGTTCTCTTACTTTATTCCAGTAAACGTTCGCCAATTCAACCACTACATTTTGGATATCATCCACTGCGTACACGATTAGCAAAGTGGTTCTGGGATTGACTGAGAGTATGTCAATATCCGGCCCCGGTCTCTTTAATAACCCAACATATGTTTTACACACCATTTGGTCAATTATGGTTTAAAACAATTCATATCAAAATGAATAGGGATTTTAAATCTCCAAGTTTCTTAAAACCCAATTCCCCATTTCCAAAATTTCCATTCCAAAACAATTCGATTTCAAAACCCAATTTCCTTTGAAATGTTCGATCATAAAGTTTATTTAAATCCAATAAACTGAATCACTTAAATCAAATTTAATTTCAAGTTCAAATTTGAATTCCATTTCAATTTTACCATCAATTCTTTTACAATAAATTCCACATTTGAATTTAATGATTTAAACCACCCTTTTGATTTATTTACAAGTTTATCTCCAAATAGATTTAACTTTACACAAATCTCGTTATAAGAAAACAAGTTACTAATTTAAGTTTAAATCTAAATCAAAGTTTAACTTAATTCTTAACTTTAATATCTTCATTTTCAAAATTATACAAACTATAATTTGAATCAAATTTTATGGAATTAAATCCAAAACCAAGTTTCTTTAAATAAAACATTTCAAACATTTATCTATAAATTTATTGTATATTTATAAAATCACTTATTTCACAATAAATTTATTTAAATAATAAAAACCAATTTTAAAACATATTTAAAAATTTCAAATCATGTATATATAAATTTCCAAAACGATCTCAGTTTATAAAAATATTTTATTCGACCAAACGGTGTTTTTAATTTAATTTTTCTACCTAGGCCAAGTGGAATATTTAAATTTAATGCGGGTATATATCATTTCAACCCTTTCTAATGCCACAGATTGTTCTTCATTATAAGTCACTAGCAAGAGAACTTGGGGACTTTCATTTGGTATCAGAGCAAGGCATTTAGAAAATAGTAAAATCATTTTGAAAATAATACGGCATCAATTTCACTATTTTCTAAGAAGGTCGATCAACCATATGATCTCCACTTTTTTCTAGCACTAGCTATGCATTTGGGTCCACTAGAATGAGAATATATACGCAGTCTAATAGTTATTCTATTTGGAATATGACCCAAACTATGTACATGGCACAAAAAGCTGATTTAGTTCATGGACCACTCAACAAGTTACTTTAGCTAAAAATGACTCTAAATCCATGAATATTTAATTTTGCACATTAGATAAGAATGGATTTAATAGAATCAGTGTATGTAAATCTACATATGAAATTTGGAAAACTTTGCAAGTTACACATGAAGGACTAAGAAAGTAAAACAAAGTAAAATTTCTATGTTGAAAAATCAATTACAATTACTTAAAATGAAAGATAATGAGTCAATTTTGGATATGTACTCATGCTTATAAGATATTGCACATGCATTTATGTAATTATGAGAAATATATCTAAACTTGGTATTACGTCAAAAATATTGAACTTTTAAAAAATGAGCGGGAAAGGAAAGTTTTTGTTAATAAAGAAGTAAATGACCTTCCCAAACTCAAAGTTGAAGAGTTAAATCAATGATCTCGTGTCTTATAAATTGAACTTGTAGGAAAGGAAATAGTGGGAATAAGAAAAGAAATCTATTGCATCTCAAGCCAAGCAAGATTCATAAATTGATTTCAATGGTTTTGCATACCTTGCAAAAGGGTTAAAATAAATACTTGAAATGCAAGAAGGCATCAAGCACCAATAAGAAAAATAGCAACTCATCAACTTTAAAGTGCTTTGAATGTGATAAGACGAGAAATATGGAAAAGGATTGTCCAAAATTGAATGATTACAAAAACAAGTCCAAAAAGAAACAAGAGGGAAAACCAAAGAGAAAGGGGTTTCAAGTCGCTTGGGATTACTGTGATTCTTCTTCATCCGACGAGGAAAGTACTCCAAGCAAGCACATGTCTATTTCATGGCATTTGACAATGAGACATCAAACTAACTCTTATAATGATTTGTTTAAGATAATATAGGCATTTTGGAAGATATGAAAAATTAAAATAAGAAAAGAAGCTTTTGCAAAACTAGATTGAGTAGAACTAGAAACAGAAATGTTAAAAGATGAAAAAGTAATTCATGATGAAGAATTTTGTAAATCACAAAAGTCGAACGAAAATTTGAATTCTCAAATTGTAGCTTAAGAAAAAGAGAAAAAAAAATATTGAGATGAGAATGCTAAATTTTCATAGAAAAATTGTGATTTAAAACCATCTCTTAATATTTCTAAAAATCAAGTTAGCCCTTTGGTATCTGAGTTGAATAATTTAACACAAAATATTTCAAAATTTAATAAAGGAAAGGAAATTTTAACTAATTTAATAAATAGTTCAAAACCTACGACACTGCTTCACACCCAAAAAGAAGCGAGCTACGTCTGAGCTAAGCTTGGATATTGAAGTCTTCTTTCGTTTCTCGACGATGAAGTAAGACCAAGCTCATGAGCTTATTATCCTAGGTCGAAACAAGTTGGTAGGATCCCACTTTTTACATCCCCAGGCCGCCACACGAGAGGGGCAAATACAGCCCTTTTGATCATTTCTTCACATGTACCTGCAGTTGCATTCAAGTAATGCCCTTTGATTTCACCTGTTTCAGCTTGCGCTTTATAAATAGCTTCAGCACAAAATAAGAAACGGTCTCTCCAACGCATAAAAGGCTGGGAGTTCACATTTTCATCATCCTTGGTAAAATCAAGCCCACCACGTAGACATTCGTAATCTTTAATATAAATGGCTTAGGCTTTAAAATGTCTAAAGTTAAAAAAACCTTATTCCAAAGGATATATGCATATTTATATACTAATTTTAGAAGATCCACAAGTGCTACAAGTAAAAAGTTAGAAAATTCCAAGACTATTAGTATTTGGACTCCCATAATTGGTAACATGCTTGTTAGAAATAATTATATAAATAATATTATTTCTAAAGTGCGTTTAAATTCAAATTTTGCTTTTAAGGGTTCGACTGAGTCCAAATGGGTATGGACCATAAAGTAGGCAGCAAGTACCAATATAAATTCCTATATTTTTGTAGACGCCTAGGAAAATAGAAGAACATAAAAACGAGAGGTGGATATTGGATAGCGGGTGTTCCGAACACATAACGGGAAATGCCATCATGCTTGCAAATATTACATTTATGGATGAAGGCACAGTCAATTTTGGTGACAATTCCAAAGGATACGTCATTGGTAAATGGGATGTTAGCAATTTCGGTAACCAAAACTCTCCTCTAATTATGAATGTTTTAGTTGAGAATTTAAAACATATTTTTTATATAGTTTTACTTTATTACGTAACCAAAATTTTAACATTAATTTTGAAAAAAGATAAATTTAACATTTTTGATAAAAATGATATAATAAGTTTTGAGTGTGTTTGTAAATGTAATATTTTATAATTTAAATATGAAAGTTAATCATGATAGTGATATGTGCCTTGTTGCAAATGTGAGTCTATGGCTAAGGAACCAACGCTTCTGTCATATAAACTTTAGATGTTTAAATAAGCTTTCAAAACATGAAATTGTCAAAGGCTTCCCAAAGATGAATTTAAAAGTAAATAATTTATGTGATGCTTGGTAAAAGAGAACTTAACAAAATCATCTTTTAAATCAATCAATGAAATTTTGACCGAATTACCCTTAGAATTAATTCACCTTGATTTATTTGGTCCTAACAAATTTCAATCACTTATTTTTTCTAGGTAAACATAATTTCTAATCAAAGTAATATCTTTGAAATGTTTAACTTTTTTAACAAAAGAATTCAAAATTTGTATGGTTTGAAAATTAAAAATATTAGAAGTGACCATGGCAGAGAATTTGAAAATGAACAACTTACAAATTTTTGCAATAAAAGAGTATTAGTCATAATTTTTCTTTCCCTCGCATGCCATAATAAAATGGAGTTGTGGAAAGGAAAACCGAACTTTACCAGAATGCGCATGAACGTTATTAAGTAGTAGCTCATTATTGCAAGAATTTTGGGTTGAAATGGTTGCTACAGCTTGTTGCATTTTAAATTGTATTTATATAAGACCAATGACAAAAAATAGCCCATATGAACTTTCTAATAAAAATAAATTAGAGCTATCCTACTTTAAAATATTCGATCAAAATGTTTTATACTTTATATAAAAGATAACTTAAGCAAATTCCACCTAAAAGTTGACGAGGCAATTTATGTTAAATATTCGTATAAAAGTAAAGTCTATAAAATTTTCAACAAGCGTACTAATATTATTGAGGAAACATTACATGCATCATTTGATGAAAATTTTAAGATTAATGAAGATGAAACCAAAATTGTACAAATTAATCCACCAATAGTTTTAGAACAAAATATTGAAATTAACAATGAAACTGTTGATGATCAAACTCGATTCCAAAATAATATTATGAAATCAACACCAAGACTGTAAACTGATCATTCAATTGATCATTCAATTGGAGTTGATTAGAGCTTGTGTAAACCAGAATGCCATTGCGATGTCTGCAATCAAGGTGAGTTAATCTCACTCAAATTTGGATTTACCGCAATTAATTTTAAATAGTTAAAATTAATTATTGATTGATTGATTAAATTGATAAATTATTATCAGTTGGATGTGATATTATATATAGTAGTATATATATTGAAGTGGTTAATATTCCCGCATATATATAGCGGATGAGACCCTATGCGCCCGCATAATAGCGAATGACCCTATATACCGTGATATCCCTCTCGAAGTGGGATTGGTATTTTTATATTGTATTAACATCTGTGGATGTAGGGAAACAGTGGAGGGATCCAACTGGATTCCTCAAAAATGTTGAAAATATTTTCATATTCAGTGACATGATTTATTTGAATAATCTTTGATAGATTATATTGCAAATTGAATTTATTGGATGCTATAGTATTGCTGGATAGATTTTTGGCATTTTAAAATACCATAAATATGAATATTGAATTTTTAAAGGAAATAAAAAGGGAATTTTAAAGTAAAATAATTATAGTGAAGTTGGATAAATTAAAAGTAATGAATTTGGGAAAAATAAATAGTTTGATTTTAAAATTCTATTTAATAATTCCGGAATATGGAAAAATAGAGATTTTTGAATAAATGTGAATAAAAGAGTTTTTAAATAATAGAACTTAAGCGTATTGTTTAAGTATAAAAGAATTTATTTTTAAATTTGAGATTTAAATAGTTGGGAGGATAAGAAAGGGAAATTTGAAAATAAAGTATGAAATTGTTATACCGGATTTTAAATGATGAAAAGGAAAATGGAATATGGTTTGGTTATTAAGGAATTTATTTGGAAATGGAATTTAATTCAGAAATTGAATTAAAATCGATTACGTGTTGTGAAAAAGTTTTAAAATGGAAAATGAGACTATGAAATTTATAACAAGGTTTATAAATAAAGTAAAGTAAAGTATTAGTGGATAAATTGAGATTATAAATTCACGGTGAGTATTTATAAGGAGATGGGTAAATTGGTTTAAAAATAAATGGTGGATTTATTTTTAGAGATGTGAAAAGAGGATTTACGGAATTGCGATGTAAATAAAATTGGGAATAAATAGAAAAGGATTTATGAATGTTGGATTGGTTATATTGGGATTGAAAAATATATTTTTATCGAGGAATTAAGTTGTTTTAGAAAGGAGCATTTTTGATTTGGTAATTTTTTTAAAAAAAAAAGAGTTTAAAGAATATTTTAGAAAATTTATTATTTAGTTGTTTAAAAATTTGTTTACGGTATATATAAGTATTAATTTAATAGTTTTATAAATGGTTAAAATTAAGTTAATTATTATTTATGAATTAATCAGTATTATTATTTTAAGAGATAGATTATTCTATATTAAAATTATTTTATAATAACTTTTATTTTAAAGAGTAACTGCCTAAAATTTACTTGGAAAATTATTATAGAAATTTCATAAGTATTATTTTGAAAATTTTTAAATAAACTTTTTGGGAAGTAATGGTATACCCGCATGGCGAAATCGGAGGCAATGAGTGCCTGCAATTAAGTCTTGAATTTCTTTGGGATAGAGACGTAACCATTGAGCAGTGAATCCATGTTTGATACCGTAGTGGTAATTTCCAAATTAATTTAAAGGTTTTCCAAATATCTTTGAAATAATTGTTTTGGTGAATTTACTTAACGCGATAAGATAAGTATATATTTTGGATAAAGAGATTTAATTTATTAAAATTAAATTAAAAAGAGATTTGGAGTTATTCAGTGGGAAAATGGAATATTTGGTTGAATGATTGTTTATTTGATAGTTAAATAACGGACTATCAAATATGGACCCAAAATAAAACTTTGTGAAAATCTAGGAGAAATACGGGAGTTATATGGTACAGTTACCGTTCGAGGTGCTATACTGTACATGTAAACTCGTTTCGTTCTTCTAGGACGTTGATAAGGGAATCTGTCCACTAACGGTTAGGGGGTGATCTCTGATCTTATTTTTGTCTGTTTATTTCCTAGAGAACCGGGGTTGAGTTTACCGAAAAATATCGAACATTGTTTTCGAAGAGACCAGGATCAGGTTTGTTATCCGAAAACTACTTCGATCCAACGAATACGTTTTCGGTGTGAAAACAAGGGCATGGAGTCAAAGATGGAGCAGTGAAGTGCATGGGCTAATCGCTACTAATCTTGAGGATTATTCCAAAATGGTTGTAGTAGGAATAGTGCCTTTGGTTCCGTTCGGACCCAGAACGGACTTATATAGATGAATGCTATCAGAATATTGTCATTGGAGGACAATGAGCATTCTAAGTGAAAACTTCCTTAAATGGTGATCGTAGCCTCTAGCCTTATCAACCGGGAATGACTGAAAATCAGGGGAGATGCAGCAAGGCTAAGTGGGTCGCACCCATTTAGGGTATGTTTATCACCTTTCTAGATAACCTCGGATATTATTTATTACTACGGTATATGGAAGGAGCTCGAGAGAGGGTGGGAACACCCGAGGTGATAGCATATTCGGTCTATCCAGGTTAGGGATAGTCCGGTCTTGTGTGGCAGGGGATCCCGGCGTGGTCCTCGATACACAATTTCTAGACGTGTACTGTGACAGGTGGTACCCCAGTGCCTAGTCATTCGTATAGAATCCATTCTCCAATATGTACCCTTTACGGTGTTTATTGTAGAGCCTGGTGTTTATTGTAGAGCCTAGTATGCTGGAATTTATTTAATGTAACAATTTCAGCTATTTGAATAAGTATTTGTACTTAGACACTATTATAATATCAGATGATTTGATATGAAATGTTTTGGTTATCGTAAGGTTAAAACCCGTCGTGTTTATGTATGGCGTGGTCTTACGAGATGCCTTTGATTTTCAAAGGATTTTGAAAACTTTAATAATTCAAATTAAGTGTGTTTTCTCACGCTGGTTTTCCAGACTGACTCGGGTGTTATTTTATTATAATGCTTGAGTCAGACCGAGTATTATAGATAGAGGATAGGATGCTATGGAGCTCATGAGACGAGCTGGATGACGATGACGTATCACACGTATTTGATTTCATTCTACTGTGTATTGTAGGCTGTATATTCAGCTTTTGTGAGGACAAGTTATTATAACTGTCTGATTGTAACAACCCGCATATTTTACGATTGTATATTTAAATGTTTTGTTTAAATATAGAATCATTTGTTGAATTTAAAGTCCAAAATGTTACTTTTGTAAACAGTCGAATTGGGACTCGAGACCACTTCCATTGAGTCCAAAATGGCATTTACAACTTTATTGAGTATAAACATTGATATGATTGGAGTTGAGTAGAATTTTGCAATTTTTTTATTTTGGGCTTTGGGTTTGGGTTTCACCCCACTAACCCAACTTAATACCCTAACTCCTCTACTCTTCATTCATTCTACTCCTCATTTCCTAACACTCTCAAGCTCAAGAGAAAAATGGGGGAAAAGATTGAAAATTAAAATTCCTAAACCCTAGTTTAATTAGAAATTCAAGTTCTTGCTCTAAAATCAAAGAGAAGCTTAGGTAAGCATCCTCTTCATCTTCTCCATCTCAATTTCTCTTTAATTTTCAGAAATTCCTATAACCTAACTTAGGAAAAACTTCACCTTTGATAATAGATTGAAGATTCTAGAGGTGTATTGAAGAGGAATTGGTCTTGCCTTGTTTTAAAGCTTCTCACTTGTTGTTTTGGGTTTAAAGGTGAGTTTTTGAACTCGCATCTACGTCTATAACTTTGTTGTTAGGTATGAATTCCTAACATTTATTCATGATCATTTGCTTTTGATTTGAATTGATTTGGTGAATTTTCCAATTTTTGGTTTTGAAGTCCAATTTTACGAAAATCCTACTATGGATGTTTGGACATGATATTTGGGGTGTATCGAAGAGCCTATAAGGCTAGGTTGTCGCTTGGCATAAATCCCTAGTCTTCATTGCTCGCCCGATCGCTCCCGGATCGTTTTGGCCATCATGGCCTAGGCAAATTGTTGCCCAGACCAGGTGACCAGACGTATGGTTGCTCAAGTCCAAACGTCTGGTTATGGACCCTGGAGAAAACAGTATAAGAACGTAGAAAATAAAATGGCAGAGACATATTCCAGACGTCTGATTTATAGATTCAGACGTCTAGTTGGGGATCAGACGTCTGCTTTGAAATTTCAGACGTTTGGGGATTTTCTGAATTATTCCCAGAACCCAAATCCAGACGTCTAGATTTACAACCAGACATCTGGAACTGTTCATTTTGACTATTTTGGCTATTTTTTTAGTGGATTTCCAATTTTAATCGATTTTTGTTGATCCGGTTAGTTGTTATCACTTATTATCGACTTTGATGACTTCTTTCTTTGGATTTTTGGGAATATCCATTTGATGGGTTTGGTATCGATTTCTATGGTTTTGATTCACATCTTCGAATGTGAATTTTTGGTGATTGATTATTTCTACAATCATTTCTGTGATTTTTCACTTTAAAATACAAAGGGTTTTATACTAGTAGTAAATACTCAAACTCTTTCATTAAAATGATTTCAACGTTAATTTTAATATAAAGCTCGCTTTTAAAACTGTTTTCCAATCTATTAGTATATACAAACATTTACCTCATTCGTATGATAAATCTAATTAAACGGCTTAGCAAAACAAGTGGTATGAAACACTTGCGTTTACTTCGTCGGTTAATTCTTGGACTTGTTCGATTGAACTCTCGTGACAATTTTCGAGTGGAAATCTACAATCTGTTCGTAAATATTTAAGTTAAGCTAGTGGTTATGGGACATGAAGCCTAACTCATTTATTTACTAGCTTAGTGTAATTTACACTTGTCGATCATTGATGATCATTTTGTGATTTAGACTAGCGATGTGCGATGTCTCTTTGTTTTTGTGGGGGACTTAAAACCCCGTTTGTGGAGCTTCAGTTCAAATTGGTGGGGTATCGACCCATGGTCTTCGGGCCGATTGTGGAGCTTCGGCTCAAACTTGATGGTTAGCGACCATGGAATAGCGTTCCGTTTGTGACACACGTGTTGGGGAGTTTTCATGCTCCCGTTTGTGATAGGCCTTCCCCTTTTTGTGATTTCAGGATTTCTAGTTGATGATTTCTAGAATTTGTGTTTCACCGATTTTTGCGATTGGCATTGATATGTTTTGTCAATATTTGTGTTTTGGAGAATAATTTTAAAGAATATGACATTCTTTTTTTGTGTTTGAGAATATTTGAGATATTGTATGATTTTTGTTGTTATCTGATGTATACTTGTCACAGTATGGAATTATTGTTATCATACGTTTTTGTCATATCTCTTATCCTATCTCATTTTATATGATATTTATAGTTAAACTGATCCGTTTATTATTTTCTTCTTAAATAATACTCGGGTCAGACCGAGGTATTTCAGATGCTTCTGCTTGACTTCTTATCAGGGTCCGTCACCTGATTTTTGGCTAACTACTTTAGCTTAGTAGATTTTGTTATTATACATTCGAGATAGAGACTCCTTGATGTATACTTATTCTTTTGTCTAGCACTTGTACCTATTCTTTTGTGATGTAGTGGATCTTGTATGACCATTACTTTGATGTACTCTACTATGTGATATATTCATATATGTTTCCGCCTTTGTGATATGAATATCTATGACTGATTTGTGTTATGTTTATTTCTATATTTGTTTCTGAAGCCCACATAGCCACTGTGTGGTAGCTTTGAGTTTGTATTTGATATGTCGGATTTCCTCTTGCAATGAAATGTAAGTCATATTATCTGACATATCGGTACTCGCACAAAGCAATTACACAGATGGTCGCTCCTCAACAGCCTTATTCTTCGTGCTAGTCGACAGCATTACCCCGTATTGTCCTTGGCTAGTGTGAGTATAGAGGTGGGGCGTCGCAGCTTGGTATCAGAGCCAAACTTCGGAACAATATAGAATATTATAACAAGGATAATTGTCCTAAGTGTCTCTTAGGAATCGTGCCTTAGGATTTAATTTAAGCCATAGTACCCGTTCTATCCTATTTTCTTTTATGATGCCTTGTTTTATCAATCAAGTTTGTTTGATATTCATTCTGAGAATAACCTTTTTCCTCTTCTTTCTTTCTTTCTTTCTTAAAGAAGAGAAATGGTTAGACCAGGCCTTCCCAGTGCCGGTCGATCCAGTGCTACTCCTTAGGATGGAGTATTTATGGCTGCCCAACAATTTTTTGATCTTGTAAAGAATCAAATGTTTATCTGTGCTTTGAGTAAGAACCCCAAAAAGGTTTTACCTCTGAAACTAGAAGTTCCTTTCGATCAGCTTGTAGATATCACTCTTCGACTAGAAGAGGCCGATAAAGGAAGTGATAGTGATGTTGGAGCTTCCAAAAAGAGCCTCGATAACAACAAGAAGAGGCATATTAAGTTCAAAAGCCCTAATCCCAAAAAGAAAGGGAAGCATGCAACTTCGGTAGCAAAGACTCCTACCTCTAGTCATGGACAATGCTACAATTGTGGTTCTAAGGACCATTAAGCAAATAAGTGTTTGAAACACCTTTATTGTCGCTATTGCAAAAATTCGGGTCATCATATATCAGCATGCCCCATACTTCAAAGTAGGAAGGAGGGAAAGCTGAACGTTGTGGAAGCCCCTAGTAACCCTTCTCTTGGTCAAGGTATTTTTCATTCAGCCCTTGATGGCATTATTTTATTTTGTGATCTTCCTATTCGAGTTCTTTTTGATACGGATGCATCTCCTTCTTTTATATCAAAAGAACTTGTTGATACTTTTTCTTTAAATATTATGGGCTTGATGACTTCACTGAGAATTGCGAATTCGGTCGGTGGATCCGCAACACTCAGTTTACTTTGTGAAAATGTTGGGATTATTTTATGTGATTATGCTTTCCGATCCGATTTGCATGTTATGCGCCACTTAGCCTTCGGAATTGATTTTTGGAAAAGGATTGGCTTAATCATTATGAAGCCCACATCTTATGTCCCGAGAGGACTATCCATCTTCGACATTCTCAATCTGTTATGTAGGTTTTTAATTTGATTCTAATTCGGTGGCATCATTTTATTTTGTAAACCCACATGATGAGGAAAATGTTATTTCTCTCATTCAAGTAGTTTGTGAATTTTCCATTATTTTTGAGCTTGTCTTAGGATTACCACCTAAGCAATCTATTGAGTGGTGCTAAGGTCTTTTCAGCTCGACCTTACCACCGATTTTCATCAGCTACGAGTTGCAGAGGGTAGCATTCCACTTACCGCATTCCGCACTCATTATGATTCTTATGAGTGACTCGTGATGTCATTCGGTTTGTCCAGCTTATTTCATCCATCTTATGAATCGAGTATTCTACGAATATCTCGATGAGTCCATCCTTGTATTCATTGATTATGGGTGAAAACGTCAATTTAAAATTGCAAATCTTTTTAATAAGATATATTTATAGGTATAATTGGATTTTGTTCTTAAAACGAGCAAAGAATATTCGTAAAATTTTAAGAGACATGTTTATCATATAGAAGATGATTTTGTGTTGTATTGCCCATTGAGTGCTTTAAGAATTCTGGTTGATGCACCTGATCAACGTTATCGATAGGAATCTCCTAAACGCTATGATGAGACAGTCAAACACAATAAATTGACTTGTAATAAGTAAATTTTTCTAAAAAGATGAATACATAAAGTTAATTATAATTTTGAAAGTCTTAGCTTTTTGGGAAAGAGGATCAATTAAAAGAACTCCTTTCCGATGCTCCTATTTTTGTGATTCCCAAAGGGAACCAAGACTTCTTTGTTTGTACCAATGCTAGTGGTATTGGTTTGGGAGCCATTCTCATGCAAAGGGAACGTGTTATCGCTTATGCTTCTAGGCAATTAAAGCCTGTCGAGACTAGATATGCCACTCATGATCTAGTGCTCACGGCCATTGTTTTCGCTCTTTGAATTTGGCGTCATTTCTTTTGGAAGAGAAATTTTTTCTCCACACAATCATAAATCTTTGAAATATTTATTTTCTCAAAAGGAACTTAATTTGCGTCAACAACATTGGCTCAAATTCCTTGCATCTTATGATCTTGATATTATCTATACTTCTGGAAAAGGGAAATCGTGTTGCCGACGCCCTTAGTCGTAAGCAACAAGCGGTTGTTTCCATGATGATATCCGAATAGAATGATCTCGAGACTTTGTCCACTTGTGAGATTCGAGATCATGAATCCGATTCATGTTCATCTCTTGTTTTATGTAGCCTTGAGGCTCATCCTTCTCTTTTAGACCGCATCCTTGAAGCTCAAAAGCAAGATCCCAAATTAGCTCTTCTTAGCCAAAGTTGTAGGGATCAAAATAAGGTTGATGGTTTGAAAGACTTTGATATTGATGCTCGTGGAGGTATTCGAAAGTTTGGTACACTTATTGTGCCAAACATTTGTGATCTTTGCAAAGACATTTTAGAGGATTCTCATCGTTCTAAATTTACCATTCATCCCGGTAGTAGTAGCGACTTTATTATTGGGATGGAATGAAATCTGATATTGCTAACTTCATTAAGCATTGCATGACTAGCCAACTCATAAAGGCCGAGCATCAAAGGCCCGGTGGGTTATTGCAACCTTTGGACATTCCAATTTGGAAGTGGGATCAAATTTCCATGGACTTTATTGACGGTCTTCCCCGTTCTCGTTCGGGTCATGACAGTTTATGGGTGATTGTAGATAGACTTACAAAATCCGCCCGTTTTCTTCCTGTTCGGTCCAATCGGACCGTACCTCTTTTGGCCAAACTCTATGTTCAAGAAATCGTTAAATTGCATGGAGTTCCTACTTCTATTGTTAGCGATCGTGATCCATTATTTACCAGTGGATTTAGGAAGGGTCTTCAAAAAGCTTTGGGAACGAAGCTTAATTTTAGCACCGCTTATCATCCTCAGTCCGATGGACAAACCGAGCGTGTGAATCAAACTCTTGAAGATCTTCTTCGTGCATGTGTTCTTGATTTTGGTGGAAGTTGGGAAGATCATATTTCTCTTGTTGAGTTTTCTTACAACAATAGCTTCCAATCTAGTATTGGTATGGCACCTTTCGAGGCGCTCTACGGAAGGTCATGCCAATCTCCTTCGTGTTGGCTTGAAGCCGGTGAGAAGCTGGTTTTAGGTCCTGATTTTATTCGTGATTCCATAGAAAAGATTGACCTTATTCATCATAGGATGAAAGAAGCTCAAAGTAGACAAAAATCCTATACCGATAACCGAAGAAGGAATTTGGAATTTTCTGTGGGAGATTTGGTGTTCATTCGTGTTTCACCCATGAGGGGTGTTGTGCGTTTCAGTCGATCGGGAAAATTAGCACCTCATTATATTGGTCCATTTCCCATCACTGAACGCATTGGTTCCGTGGATTATCGCCTTTTATTACCGGCTCAATTTTCTGCTATTCACGACGTATTCCATGTCTCTCAACTACGGAAATGCCTTAGAGATTCCGATTCTATTCTTGAGCCCGGTGTTATTCAAGAAATTGAAGTTTCACCTAATTTGACTTATGAGCAACATCATATTCGTATAATTGCTTCGAAGGTTAAATGCCTTCAAAATAAAGATGTTCCGCTTGTGAAAGTTCAATGGTCCTCAAATCCTAAGGATTGCTCCTGGGAATCCAGAGAATTCATCGAGCGAACACATCCGTACTTACTCTCTCGTGCTCCTTAAGGTGAACTTCTCATTTCAAAATTTCTTCTTTTGTGTTGTTATGCCTTAGTATGGTTGTTACTTTTTATTTTCTTCTTAAATATTGCGAGGACGCAATTTCTTTAAGGAGGGGAGTCTGTAACAACCCGCATATTTTACGATTGTATATTTAAATGTTTTGTTTAAATATAGAATCATTTGTTGAATTTAAAGTCTGAAATGTTACTTTTTGTAAACAGTCGAATTGGGACTCGAGACCACTTCCATTGAGTCCAAAATGGCGTTTACAACTTTTTTGAGTATAAACATCGATATGATTGGAGTTGAGTCGAATTTTGCTATTTTTCTATTTTGGGTTTTGGGTTGGGTTTCAGCCCACTAACCCAACTTAATACCCTAACTCCTCTACTCTTCATTCATTCTACTCCTCATTTTTTAATACTCTCAAGCTCAAGAGAAAAATGGGGGAAAAGATTGGAAATTAAAATTCCTAAACCCTAGTTTTATTAGGAAATTCAAGTTCTTGCTCTAAAATCAAAGAGAAGCTTAGGTAAGCATCCTCTTCATCTTCTCCATCTCAATCTCTCTTTAATTTTCAGAAATTCCTATAACCTAACTTAGGAAAAACTTCACCTTTGATAATAGATTAAAGATTCTAGAGGTGTATTGAAGAGGAATTGGTCTTGCCTTGTTTTAAAGCTTCTCACTTATTGTTTTGGGTTTAAAGGTGAGTTTTTGAACTCACATCTACGTCTATAACTTTCATTGTTGTTAGGTATGAATTCCTAACATTTATTCATGATCATTTTCTTTTGATTTGAATTGATTTGGTGAATTTTCCAATTTTTGGTTTTGAAGTCCAATTTTATGAAAATCCTACTATGGATGTTTGGACATGATATTTGGGGTGTATCGAAGAGCCTATAAGGCAGGGTTGTCGCTTGGCATAAATCCCTAGTCTTCGTTGCTCGCCCGATCGCTCCTGAATCGTTTTGGCCATCATGGCCTAGGCAAATTGTTGCCCAAACCTGGTGACCGGACGTCTGGTTGCTCAAGTCCAAATGTCTGGTTATGGACCCTGGAGAAAAAAATATAAGAACGCAGAAAATAAAATGGCAAAGACATATTCCAGACGTCTGATTTATAGATTCAGACGTCTGGTTGGGGCTCAGACATCTGCTTTGAAATTTCAGACGTCTGGGGGTTTTCTGAATTATTTCCAGAACCCAAATCTAGACGTCTGCAACTGTTCATTTTGCCTATTTTGGCTGTTTTTTTTATTGGATTTTCAATTTTAATCGATTTTTGTTGATCCGGTTAGTTGTTATCACTTATTATCGACTTTGATGACTTCTTTCTTTGGATTTTTAGGAATATCCATTTGATGGGTTTGGTATCGATTTCTATGGTTTTAATTCACGTCTTCGAATGTGAATTTTTGGTGATTGATTGTTTCTAGAATCATTTCTGTGATTTGTCACTTTAAAATACAAAGGTTTTTATACTAGTAGCAAATACTCAAACTCTTTCATTAAAATGATTTCAATGTTATTTTTAATATAAAGCTTTCTTTTAAAACCGTTTTCCAATCTATTAGTATATACAAACCTTTACCTCATTCATATGAGAAATCTAATTAAATGGCTTAGCAAAACAAGTGGTATGAAACGCTTGCGTTTACTTCGTCGGTTAATTCTTGGACTTGTTTGATTGAACTCTCGTGACAATTTTCGAGTGGAAATCTACAATTTGTTTGTAAATATTTAAGTTAAGCTAGTGGTTATGGGACATGAAGCCTAACTCATTTATTTACTAGCTTAGTGTAAGTTACACTTATCGATCATTGATGATCATATTGTGATTTAGACTAGCGATGTGCGATGTCTCTTTGTTGGTGGGGGACTAAAAACCCCGTTTGTGGAGCTTCGGTTCAAATTAGTGGGGTAGCGACCCATGGTCTTCGGGCCGATTGTGGAGCTTCGACTCAAACTTGATGGTTAGCGACCATGGAATAGCGTTCTGTTTATGACACACGTGTTGGGGAGTTTTAATGCTCCCGTTTGTGATAGGCCTTCCCCTTTTTGTGATTTCTGGATTTCTAGTTGATGATTTCTAGAATTTGTGTTTCACCGATTTTTGCGATTGGCATTGATATGTTTTGTGAATATTTGTGTTTTGGTGAATAATTTAAAGAATATGACATTCTTTTTTTTGTGTTTGAGAATATTTGAGATATTGTATGATTTTTGTTGTTATCTGATATATACTTGTCACGGTATGGCATTATTGTTATCATACGTTTTTGTCATATCTCTTATCCTATCTCATTTTATCTGATATTTATAGCTAGACTAATCCGTTTACTATTTTCTTCTTAAATAACACTCGAGTCAGACCGAGGTATTTCAGGTGCTTCTGCTTGACTTCTTATCAGGGTTCGTCACCTGATTTTTGGCTAACTACTTTAGCTTAGTAGTTTTTGTTATTATACATTCGAGATAGAGACTCCTTGATGTATACTTATTCTTTTGTCTAGCACTTGTACCTATTCTTTTGTGATGTAGTGGATCTTGTATGACCACTACTTTGATGTACTCTATTATGTGATATATTCATATATGTTTCCGCCTTTGTGATATGAATATCTGTGACTGATTTGTGTTATGTTTATTTCTATATTTTTTTCCGAAGCCTACATAGCCACTGTGTGGTAGCTTTGAGTTTGTATTTGATATGTCGGATTTCCTCTTGAAATGAAATGTAAGTTATATTATTTGACATATCGGTACTCGCACAAAGCAATTACACAGATGGTCGCTCCTCAACTGCCTTATTCTTCGTGCTAGTCGACGGCATTACCCCGTAGTGTCTTTGGCTAGTGTGAATATAGAGGTGGGGCGTCACACCGGCGTTGTGTTATTGATGCATTGTACTCTGATGATGTAATGTATAATTAACCGTTGTAGTTTCTTTTATATAGAGACATGTTGTTATCTATTATATATTGTTCCGTTGCGATTGTGAGATTCTGTGTTATTGTTTCTATTTTCTTCTTCTACCTCTTTCTTCCTTCCGTAACGATCTGGTATTTCCGGCATTCGATTGCTCGACGTGTAATACAGTGGATGTATTGATGTCGATTTTTGGAAGTCGAAAATCTCGGTCGTCACAAGTTGAATGTTATATACCTATGCCACCTTGATTTTGGATTGAAATGATATATCTCCATCCCTGAAATTAAAATAGAAATAACTGATCACTTGGCCATAGGGTAGGAAATTATATTCGGACACCGGATTGGTTAAACTAAATGGTTTAAAATCTTGAATTTGGATTTTAATTAAACGATATTATTTTATAGGAAATAAATTGGGATTTTGTGAATTGAATTATTTCTAACTCAAGCTTTGAAATGTGGACACTGAAATTGGTTAAAAGGAAATTGTTTTAAGAATTGAATTGAAATATGAAGTTGTAATTGATATATGACTTTAATTTTGGAAATTGAATTATTTGAAGGATTGGACTTAAAACTGAACAATGAGATATAATTTAATTTAAGCGATTTAAATCGTTAAATTGAAATTGGACATGAAATTGATATACATTGAAATGGTTTAAAATAAGAACCGAATTGAAATTTAATTCATTGAATTGGATTGTTGAATCGAATTTGAGGTTAAAAATGAATGTTTTGGAAATTGAAGTTATTTCGAATTGAAATTGAAATCAAGTTGATTTGAAGCTAAATTGAAATTGAGTCAATTGAATTGAAAGATTGGAAATTGAGTTTGTTGATTTGAAATTTGACATGGGTCTAGATTTGTGGAAATGGAAAGAAACAGTTTGATTTGATATTATTTTCAAAATAAATTATTTTAATATAAACTTTTTTTAAAAAATCCATTTTTTTAATACTCAAATTATTTAGATTTTTCCAAACTATTTTACTATATAAACCATTTTTATTACTCAATCATTTTATACTAAACTATTTAAAACTTTAAACTATTTAAACTATTTAAACCAATTTGAACTATTTCCATAAGTTTCAGACTGTGCAAAGTCGGAATATTTATATTTAAATCGTTGATTTAAATGCGGATGTGGTGAAATGAGATTATAACCTAAGTTGAAATTTGAAATGATACTTTCAAATGAAAATGACATTATTGAGTAAATATGATGATTTTGATAATTTGAAGTGAATATGGTATTTTGATATCAAATATGAATCGTTTTTGAAATGTAAAAGAACCAACCGGTGTGAAAAATAACGTTTGGTTGTTAAGAGACCGGGGCCTCTTATTGGCATACTCTCTGTCAATATTGGAACCACTTTAACAACTATGTACGTGGTGGATGATCCAGAATGAAGTGTTTCGATTTGGTGAATGTTTGTTGGATTTGAAGAAAGAGAACGATGGTGAATGACCCCAGCACTTGTGCCAATTTGAAATGAATAAAACAGGACAGCTTGCCAGGGCTAAGTGGGCTAGCTTCCCGTAGCGAAAACACCTCTTCATATTACTATTGATGTTAGCTTGATCGGTGCACCTTGATATTATTTGATTTTGGGGTTGTTGGATGCGGTGGGCGGTCGTGGCTACGATTGCGTTACCACCAGCCCTGCGACCCGAACTGGTAGTATCCTACCTTGGGCATTGCCTCACGTGCCTTGTCTTAGTCTTTATCCTTATTCATGCCCATTATGATTGTGTTTTAGTATGGTACCTATAGGGGACTCACTGGCTACCGATGTTATTGGTTGTGTTATAGGATCTACATAGACTACCTGCTTAAAAATGTGTTAAAGGGGATTAATGTAAAGCCTTCACGCTAAGAAAAATAATTACTTTACTGATTAGGCATAACATATATAGCGTATCTTACTACATATAGATAGTTTAACGGATCCTTAGGAGATGGAAAATCATGTAACATCTCTTAAGTTATTGCACGCATGGTATACACTGGATAGGAGATGTGAAATCCTGTAAACATCTCTGAAGCTATTACACTCATATTTATTTGCTGTTGATTTAACTTACATAAGAACTTTTAGTTCTGACTCAGGTGTTTTGTCTTTTCATTATGCTCGGGTTGTAGGATCGTTTTCACCCTAGAGGGAGGGAGTGAATAGGGTGTACTAATAAAAATTAATGCGGAAATAAAAACAGAAAGTAATGCAGTAGAGATCACACACAGATTTACCCAGCTTCGGCAAAAACCTGCCTACGTGCTGCCCCCAAGGTTTATACTAGAAATTTAGTAATCAGTCGCTTACAAAACACGTAAACTCGCGATACCCGCTAACTCAATTAACCTAACTCTAAGCTCAAAACTCTGGCACAACTCAGCCACTGAGTTGCGAATTCTCCGAACTATGCCACGTAGTTCGTAACCTAGTTAAAGTTAGAGTTTGACTCAAATAAAAAAATAAACAAAACAACTAAATAAATACAAAGCCCTAATCAACTTATTCGGCCCAATAAAAACAATGTGGTCCAATAAGATATTAAGAATTATCCATTTTGTTATTTTATTTGTGTAATCTCTTTGGCCCAAAAAAGATGAACGCGTTCCTTCCTTCTTTTTGTTGTCGCCTACTTCATTCGTGCCGTCACGTTTCCTTTTGCGATCTGAATTAGGGCTTTGTTCCAATTGAAGACGATGCTTGAAATAGATCGATTGAAGTGAAGATTTTGCTTTGATTTGCTTCGTCAATCGACTTCCTGGATTTGAGTGCTCACGGTCGCTTCAATTTTGTCAAGCTCGAATGGTATGAGATTTGTATGTAATTTTTGCCCCTTTTCGATTTTTGATAATGCTCGACTTGATGATTCTACCAGTGATGAATTGGGTTGAATTTATGGGGATAGAAATCCTATTTATTCGTTCGTATATTTTTGGTCGTGAGTTTTCATGATTTTATCACTTGTTGAATTGTGAGTGAGTAAGTTTTGATACCTCGCTTGGCTCATCATCATCGTTGTCACTTGTTTCTCCTGAAAAACACTAATTTTCTTTTTCACTCTCACTGCTAGTGCTTTCATCATCTTCATCACTTTCATTCCAAGTTGCTGAAAACTTCCCCTTTTCGGTTTCTTTCCTTTACTGAGTTGATTTTGAGGACAATTGGGCTTGATATGACCAGGTTTATTGCACTTGTGACAAATGATCTCCTGCTTGTCGTCTAGAATTTTGACTATTCTGCTCTTTAATTGTTGATTTAGGGCTGGATTTCCATACTCGCGGTTCCACCTTTTGAATCTCTTTACTATCAGTGCCAGCTCAGCTGCTCCTTCACCAACATCATCTTCACTTTTCGTTGTTCCTTTGAGAGCTATTGATTTTTTTTGCGTATCTCCACCTTCACATTCTTCCTTGAATTTTATTTCTAGCTCATAAGTGGTGAGATTTCCAATGAGTTCTTCGACTTTAACCTATTTCAGATCCTTTGATTCTTGAATGGCAGTCACTTTTGCTTCAAAATTTCGTGGAAAAATTCTGAGCATTTTTCGGACTATTTCCAGTTCTGTGAATGGCCTTCCTAGGGATTTTGATTTGTATACAAGATTATAAAGTCGTCCATGCATTTCTTTGACACTTTCATCCTTTGCCATTGCAAAGTTCTCGTACTCGCTACTAAGCATGGCAAGGTGAGATTCTTTAACTTGGGAGGTTCCTTCATGAGTCACTTCAAGCGTGTGCCATATTTCCTGCGCTGTTAGACAATATGAGACATGATAAAATTCAATTTGATCTAATGAACAAATAATAGAATTCATTGCTTTAGCATTAGCATTTTGTAGTTTATTTTCAAGATTTGTCCACAGATCCATAGGTTTTTCAACTTCTTGATTATCTATCATTATTGTTGGTGTCCTATATCCCATTTCAACAATATTCCATGCATCTGTGGTTTTCAGAAAAAATTTCATTATAGTTTTCCAATATGCATATTCACCATTGAACATGGGTGGTCTAACTATGGACTGACCCTCGGCAAAAGAATTATTAAAAGAAGCCATTGAAAGAAAAAATCAAAAAAATTTAACAAAAAAATTGGTTTTTGTTCCTAGCTCTGATACCACTTGTAGGATCGTTTTCATCCTAGAGAGGGAGGTGAATAGGGTGTACTAACAAAAAATAATGCGGAAATAAAAATAGAAAGTACTGCAGTAGAGATCACACACAGATTTACCCAACTTCGGCAAAAACCTGCCTACGTGCTGCCCTCAAGGTTTCTACTAGAAATTAAATAATCAGTCGCTTAAAAAATACGTAAACTCACGATACCTGCTAACTCGATTAACCTAACTCTAAACTCAAAACCCTGCCACAACTCAGCCACTGAGTTATGAATTCTCCAAACTACGCCGCATAGTTCATAACCTAGTTAAAACTAGAGTTTGACTCAAATAAAAAAATAAACAAAACAACTAAATAAATACAAAACCCTAATCAACTTATTCAGCCCAATAAAAACAATGCGGTCCAAAAAGATATTAACGAATTCTCCCTTTTGTTATTTTTTTGTGTAATCTCTTCGGCCCAAAAAAGATGAATGTGTTCCTTCCTTTTTATTTTGCTGCCGCCTCCTTCATTCATGCCGTTACGTTTCCTTTTGCGATATGAATTATGGCTTTGTTCCAAATGAAGATGCCGCTTGAAATAGATTGATTGAAGTGAAGATTTTGCTTTGATTTGCTTCGTCAATCAACTTCCTGGCTTTGAGTGCTCAAGGTCGCGTCAATTTTGTCGAGCTCGAATGGTATGAGATTGGTATGTAATTTTTGCCCCTTTTCGATTTTTGATAATGCTCGACTTGATGATTCTGCCAGTGACGAATTGGGTTGAATTTATATGGATAGAAACCCTATTAATTCGTTCGTATATTTTTGGCTTGAAGTTTTCATGATTTTATCACTTGCATGGATTTTTGATCGAATGAACTCTGTGATTTCTAACTTGTTCATATATCATCGGTTGAATTGATTTGGGTTGGTTCTGTTCTTTGCTCCTATGACTTTGGCATTTGAATTTGAGATTGACTTGTTCACTGGTTCCATTCTTTACTGGCAATTTTCGAATTTTTGAATAAAGGTGTTCGATCATTTCTATTTGAAGCTTGACCTTGACTTTGTTCGAACTTCGACTATTTTCTACTTCTTGACTGGTTCATGACCCACGACTTTGATTTTCTTCATTTTTATATGCTTATATACATGTATACATACATACGTGTATATGCATATTTATGTATATATGTCACTGCATATTGTACATGTTGAGGCTTGTTGTTGTGACTGGTCTATTTTGCATTCCTTGTGTTCACAACTGCTTATGCACTGACCATTGCTTGTATTCTCTGAAGTGATATATGTGTATTTGTATACATGTGTATTTCTGAGTGTACTGATCATTACAGTGTTTGGTATTTTGTTGGGCTGATTAGTTGGTCTATGTCTGAACATGTTGGAGTCTGGTTGCCTTTGTTATTTGAGTCGTGTTCCATTCAAAGTGATTCTGGTCTATTGCACTTTGTTGTACATGTTGAAACTTAGCTTGCATATCCATTTTTGCATATGTATTGATCTGGTCTGGACTGCTTTGGTTGAGGCATTTCATTTATTTGGTCTTGTTACCCTTTTGAAGTATGGTCTTTGTTTGTACACGTCTGATGCACTTGTCCATGGTTTCATATGAATGAAGTCTTCATGTGTGCATGTTGTTTTGATCTGTTTTTGAAGTTTGGTTCAATTTGTACTCTTGTGCGCAGTTGTGTTTGTCTTGAATGCTCTGACCAGTCTGTGTTCATGTCTGGTTTCATTTAGCATTGAGTCTACACTGTTGCATATGTATGCTCCAATGTTTATATGCTCTATATGTTGAAACTGAGTATGTCTGAAGCTTTGTTGTCCCATTTGCATTCATGTTGTCATGTGGTCTGGTCTATGTTGCATCTCCTTGAACTGGTCTGAACATGGTGTTTTTCATAATGAACTTGGAGTCATTTGGAGTCTTCATGTGTATGTCAATGTCTATTGGGTTGATTTTGTGCCTTCATACCACTTTGTTCATATGCACTACATTCTGATTTTGATGTATGCTTTGATTTTCATGTGTACATTTTGTTGAGGGTGTTTTGTTATTATTTTCATTTGCACTTGAGTTGAATCCAGCCTAGGCTTTGGTTTGACCTTATGCTCACCTGTCCCTGCTATTTTAAGAAACAAGTGTATATTGGTGTTCTCAACCTTGTGGCATGTACAGTGATAAACTGTGCATGTCACAAGTTGTTCGCGCAAGATGAATCAAAAGAAATAATGACGAACAACCCAAATAACCAAGGCAAATAACATTTTCAAAACACACACTTTATTGTGCACTGCAAAATATTTCCTTTTCAATTTTACCGCGTTGGTGTTCATTTGCAGAAAGTTCAGATGCTGGATACAGGCTGGAACATAGTTGAAGATCAAATATGAGTGTTGAGTGAATTATGTAGTGAGGTGAAAACATGTATGAAAAAATTGTATAGTGAAAATTGTGTTGTAATTGAAACTTGTATTGAAATATAGTGAGAGCTTAAATTTATACTATTTGAATTTGTAATAAAATATTTGTTTGAATAAAATATTTATTTTATTCAACAAATATTTATTTAATTATGTGGAAAAATAAAATAGTACAATAACAAATACATTTAAATGAATATATATATATATATATTATCATCAAACAAAAATCATAGGCTATTATATTCTACAATCTCCCCCTTTTGACGATAACAAACGTATATTAAGATTTTGACTCTATTAAATGTATTTGGTCTTGATGAATTCCATTAGCTCCCCTTATTTGAATACTCCCCTTACAACAAAGCTCCCCCTTCACATATGCATTAAAATAAATAAAAAATATGCAAAAATAAAAGGCGATAAAAAATGCAATGAACTTAGATGGGAATATGCAAAAAAATATGACTTATTTGCCAAAATCTTAACTCCTCTCCCCCTTTTGTTATCAGCATAACAGTGTTAGATAAGAGTTATAAAGTGATAGACATTAATACATCATTAATACCTAATCGAGTATAAATAGAAAATTTTAAAAAATCAAACAAAAATCATAAATACTATATTAGGCGCATATTCCACTTTAGAGTGATAGGGGTGATGTCGGCATAAAAAAACCATGTAGTCGTGTCCATTTGTGGTATATTTATGACAAGAATTTGAATACTTACTAACCATGCATAACAGTTAGGACTTTTAAATGAGATTAGTAGGATTCCTTAATTATTTAAAAAATGAATTTCAAGCATCTTCTAACCACGCATAACCGTGAGGACTTTTAAATGGGGTTAGAATCAACTTGCCTATTTAATAATCAATTTTGATATGTGTTCCATACATGAATAACCGTGAGGAATTTTAAATGAGCATGAAAGCACATAATCAAAGATTCCAAGTAGTTCACCCATGCATAACCGTGAGGACTTTTAAATGAGAATGAGTACTTTTGGATAATTTTATTGCTTAAAAAAATAAATAATTTTTTGTTTAAATACAACATTTTGACATACTATATTGGATTTTGATGAGTGATAGTCGTAGAAATATGATAGGAATTGAGATGGTCATGGAATTTTTACCAACCAAAGTTATTACAAATTTTGTTTAAATTTTTATAAAATTTACTAAATATACTGTCTTAAGTCATAATGTATGATTAATATCAACACTCATCACTTTTTTTCAGTCACTATTTATCTTTTTGATAATCAGTAGGGAGTCAGATTAGTTAACATAGGCATTTAAGATCAAATCCAAAAATATAAAATCTAATTTCTAATATGCCTAAACTGAGACGAAGTCGACAAAAACTATTTTCTGAAAGGGCTTTGTAAAAATGTCTGCCAATTGAAAAACAGTTGAAATGAAATTTATGCAGATATTTTCTTTGAAAATGTGATCTCTAATGAAATGATGTCTAACATCTATATGCTTGGTGCGAGAATGATGTACAAGATTATTTGAGAGATCAATTGCACTCTTGCTATCATACATAAGCGGAACTCGTTTAAAATTAAGACCATAATCTTGCAAGGTTTGTATCATCCATAAGATTTGAGTAGAGCAACTGATTAGAGCAATATACTCCGCCTCAGTGGTAGATAATGCAATACAATTTCGTTTTCGACTTGACCATGCAACTAATGAATGTCCCAACATAAAACACGTACCACTAGTACTTTTTCTACCAACTAGACTACCAGCATAACCTGCATCTAAATATCTTTTTAACTCAAAGTTATCATTTGTTGGATACCATAGACCAAATCGTGGGGTGTGCAACAAATACCTTATAATCTTTTAAATGAGATTCTTTTGGATTTGACTGAAACAGTGCACATAAACAAACAGAGAACATAATGTCTGGTTTAGAAGCAGTAAGATAAAGAAGTATACCCATGTGTATAGTGTTCTTGGCATGAAAAGATGATTTTTTAAGATTTCCCAGTTGATCACTGGCTGATTGAAATAAGATTATGGTACAATTCTCAACATATAATACATCATTGTTGCCCATTGTGACTCTGCCACCTTTGTATTTCTCTAGACTAAGGAACTTTGATTTGTCGCCCGTCATGTGCCTGGAATAGCCAGAATCCAGGTACCACTCTTGATGTTCCTTAGCCTGCCAACATTCCTACACGAGGAAAGATTTTTGTGACCTATTTGTTTTTATAGGTCCATGACTGTTAGTGACAAACGATTTTGAAAAAAAGTTCGTGTAGAACCAAGACAATCTATGTTTGTTCCTTTTGGCACCCAGATTTGTTTGACTTTAAGATATTTTACATTCGTGCCTTTAGGAACCCAAATTGATATGGTTTTCGTGTGTTAGGGTCTATACCAACAATAGTTTTGATTGTGTCCAATTTTTTCACAAATCGTGCACTTGGATTTGATATGATTAGTTTCACTTCTAACTCTTTCAGATTGAGTATATCCAAGTCCTTGTCTAATAGTATTAACCATTTGTTTCCCTAATAGCATATTTAGTGATCTTTCTCCTTTGGAGAATTTTCCTAAAGTAGTAGACAATTGTTGGACTTTTGTTTTGAGAGATTCATTTTCATTCAATAACAAAGTGCACTTTTTAATAGAATTTTCTCTCCTAGTATTTTCACTTTCTTTCAATATCAAAATTTCATTTTCAAGTGATTTAACTTTAGTTTCTGATTTTTTTTGTTTCCTCTTCTAATGATGGACACATATCACACTTAGGGCTTTTATTTCGATAGTTTGGAACCAATTGATCAAGCTGTTTATTTAGTTCTATCAAACTATCCTTTTGTGATTCAAATTTAGCCTACTTCTCCCTAAGTCTTCCAAAACAGCCATTTACTTCATGAAATATATAAGTAATTGCGAGTGAGTAAGTTTTGATGCCTCGCTTGGCTCATCATCATCGCTGTCACTTGTTTCTCCTGAAAAACACTGATTTGCTTTTTCACTCTCACTGCCAGTGCTTTCATCATCTTCATCACTTTCATTCCAAGTTGCTGAAAACTTCTCCTTTTCGGTTTCTTTCCTTTGCTGAGTTGATTTTAGGGATAATTGGGCTTGATATGACCAGGTTTATTGCACTTGTGACAAATAATCTCCTGCTTTTCTGAGTCATCTAGAACTTTGACTATTCTGCTCTTTAATTGTTGATTTAGGGCTGGATTTCCATACTTGCGGTTCCACTTTTGAATCTCTTTACTATCAGTGCCAGCTCAGCTGCTCCTTCATCAACATCATCTTCACTTTTCGTTGTTCCTTTGAGAGCTATTGATTTTTTTTGCGTATCTCCTACTTCACATTCTTCCTTGAATTTTATTTCTAGCTCATAAGTGGTGAGATTTTCGATGAGTTCTTCGACTTTAACCTATTTCAGATCCTTTGATTCTCGAATGGCAGTCACTTTTGCTTCAAAATTTCATGGAAGAATTCCGAGGATTTTTCGGACTATTTCCAAATCTGTGAATGGCCTTCCTATGGATTTTGATTTGTATACAAGATTAGAAAGCCGTCCATACATTTCTTTGACACTTTCATCCTTTTCCATTGTGAAGTTCTCGTACTCGCTACTAAGCATGGCAAGGCAAGATTCTTTAACTTGGGAGGTTCCCTTATGAGTCACTTCAAGCGTGTGCCATATTTCCTGCGCAGTTAGACAATGTGAGTCACGATAAAAATCAATTTGATCTAATGAACATATAATAGAATTCATAGCTTTAGCATTAGCATTTTGCAGTTTACTTTCAAGATCTGTCCACAGATCCATAGGTTTTTCAACTTCTTGATTATCCACTGTTATTGTTGGTGTCTTATATCCCATTTCAACAATATTCCATGCATCTATGGTTTTTAGAAAAATTTTCATTATAGTTTTCCAATATGTATATTCACCATTGAACATGGGTGGTCTAACTATGGACTGACCCTCGGCAAAAGCATTATTAAAAAAAGCCATTGAAAGAAAAAATCAAAAAATTTCAACAAAAAAATTGGTTTTTGTTCCTAGCTTCGATACCACTTGTAGGATCGTTTTCACCCTAGAGAGAGGGGTGAATAGGGTGTACTAACAAAAATTAATGCGGAATTCAAAACAGAAAGTAATGCAGTAGAGATCACACACATATTTACCCAGCTTCGACAAAAACCTGCCTATGTCCTACCCCCAAGGTTTCTACTAGAAATTAAGTAATCAGTCGCTTACAAAACACGTAAACTCGCAATACCCACTAACTCGATTAACCTAACTCTAAGCTTAAAACCGTGCCACAACTCAGCCACTGAGTTGCGAATTCTCCGAACTACGCCACATAGTTCGTAACCTAGTTAAAACTAGAGTTTGACTCAAATAAAAAAATAAACAAAACAACTAAATAAATAAAAAACCCTAATCAACTTATTCGGCCCAATAAAAACAATGTGGTCCAATAAGATATTAACGAATTCTCCCTTTTGTTATTTTATTTATGTAATCTCTTCGCCCAAAAAAGATGAACTCGTTCCTTCCTTTTTATTTTGCTGCCGCCTGCTTCATTCGTGCCGTCACGTTTCCTTTTGCGATATGAATTAGGGCTTTGTTCCAATTGAAGATGCCACTTGAAATAGGTTTATTGAAGTGAAGATTTTGCTTTGATTTGCTTCGTCAATCAACTTCCTAGCTTTGAGTGCTCACGGTCGTTTCAGTTTTGTCGAGCTCGAATGGTATGAGATTGGTATGTAAATTTTCCCCTTTTCGATTTTTGATAATGCTCGACTTGATGATTGTGACGACCGCCCATGACCCCTGCACCGAATCTAGAGATAGAGCGCTGTAAAGTGTGCCAGGCGACCATGGACGATTGTCAAGGTAAGATTTAAAACAACAGAATCTATCGTATTACTCACAGCGCATGGACAAAATACAATAGAACATATGTATAGTGAAGCTTTACAGAACAAAATGACATCATATAAAACTCCATAATAGTTGAATACAAGCATCCACATAATCAATACATCAAGCCTCACTACATAACTCTCAGAGAATACAAAACAGCGGAATATCCAGCACATAATAAGAAGAAAATATGCAACCCTCTAGCTCGTCTTCGATATCAGCATCGTGAGAAGAGAACAGCACCTGTCACCTGCTACCTAGTCTGCCCGTCCCAAAATGGACGAACAGCCCAAGGCAATAAGAATTAAAACATAAAGCCTTGAGTCAGACAACAGTCTTAGTGAGCAGTAAATTAACTAACAACATACCAAAAGAGCATAAAGGAAAAGGAATAGGAATACAACCCTCCCACTCCAACCTCATTCTACAGTGATAGCCCCCAGACACACACTAAGCAGAAGCAAACATAGCAGAGCATACAATTTAAAGTAAAGCTACTATCACTCGAGTCAAGGGCAATGTTTTCCAAGTACCAAGGCCTAAATCAGATAAGCACCCAGAAAATACCGCTCTTGAGTCCGAATGACGATACAACCAAACATCCATGACTCTGGCTATCACTGTTATCATTGCTTCGATATCACCGTTAATTGAATGACCAGCACATTCTTTCAGCCGTCCGTCAAGGGCTAATGAAAACCCCGGTTCTAGACATAACTCCCGCACGTCGTCGCAGCCCGTGCCTAGGACTATCGAATCTGCCCAGAGTACTCGACCATCAACAGTTGGCCGTTGGGACTATCGAATCTGCCCAAACGTACTCTTGCTTAGAGCATGCTAGAACCTTCAACAACGATGCTATCCAAGCCTCCTAGTCATCCTCCTCGACGACTATTCTCATATCCATTCATTATCCTCAACTCGAATCATATCACCGAGTTATCAACATGCTTGGAATGATCCCGTCTGGATTAGACCAAGTCTTCATCACATGATTGCCTCGCTTCATTACATCCTCGCAAAGCCTCATTTCATCATCACATCGTCAAATCTACGCATAAGAGCTTCATCATCCCGCTACATATGCCACGAGCAGCTTTTCCAATTCAAGAGCCTTTCCCTTAGCTTTTGAATCACCTTCGATCTAAATCTAATCATCAATCATCTAGTTCATAACAATCAATCAAATCAAACATCAATCCAAACAATCAAGCATTCAAAAATGATCTAAGTAGACAATTATAACAATAATGGCATTTTCGTAATTAAAGAGTTGAAAGTCCAATAAGCATGAAAACATGGATTATATCTCTACAAACTTGATGAATGAACTTGCATAGGTTAACATATGATAAAATGGATGTAACATCATCATGAACAATGGATCTATATGAATCTACACTTTGGATGAAGAAAATGCATGGAAATCACTATTTTAACACCAAATCGAGCCAACAATCCGATATACTCCTTTGGATCCGTGTGAGAGATAATCACCACTCACCAAATCACCTAAACAACCTCAAATCAACACGCTTCAGATCTGGACAGCGAAGGATCAAGCTTGATCTATCACGAATCCGCTTCAAACGAAGAAATCTCTCTTGAAAAGATGAAGATCTTCAACTTTAGCTCTTGAATCTTCAATCTTGATCTTCAACTTGGATGGATGTAAGCACTAGATTAGAGTGGAGAAAAGAAGTGAAGAAGTGTAGAAGTCGAGCTCTCAAAATGGCAGCACTTCGTCGCTTCAAAATCCGGATCCCAAAAAGTGAGAACAACCCCTCCTATTTATAGCTGAAAACTGCCCTTAAGTCGTGACTAGTCTATCTCCTAAGTCGTTTCCGACTTATGACTTAAGCCCCCACGACTTAACCACCCCCTACGACTTAACCAAGCTACGACTCATCCACTTGCACGAGTTATCACCCATGCGCGACTCATCAGCTTACGACTCATCAGAAGGTACGACTCATCAGAAGGTACGACTCATCAGAAGGTACGACTCATCAAAAGGTACGACCTACGACTTACTAACTTGACTGGGTTACGACTTAGCAAGTCAACACCTCCTACGACTCAACTACTAAGTCATCTACGACTTATCAAATTCCACCAGCCTGTGACTTATAACCTAGCAGACAACTATTGAGTCGGTCACGACTTAACAAACAACTGGAGTTACGACTCAACTGAGCTTACGACTTAGTAAGTATACGACTCATCAGGGTACGACTCATCACCTTAACTTGGATACGACTCATCAGGGTACGACTCATCACCTTAACTTGGATACGACTCATCAGGGTACGACTCATCACCTTAACTTGGATACGACTCATCAGGGTACGACTCATCACCTTAACTCGCCCAGTCCTTAAGTCGCGCCTACCCCTTAAGTCGTTCAAACGACTTATCCTTACACCCTTAACTAGCCAAGACCCTGAGTCCCTCCTATCTCCTGAGTCGTATACGACTCACGACTCATCCTAAGTCGTGAACGACTTAGGACTTAGGCAAAATTTGCCTAAAAGCTGAAATGGCTCAAAATGCTAAAACTCCAGATTTGACGAACTTTTCGATCCGTGAAAATACGGGTCGTTACATTCTCTCCCCCTTAGGAATTTCGCCCCCGAAATTCCAAACAAACAAAGCAATCAAAGACTATTCTGTACGCCTACCAACCATAACAACCAGCAAACCATGCATCCAATTCTAGCTTAGCGTACAGAATTCTAAGACTTAGAACAAGTTACAATATCGCGAGATGAGACGACACCTTAGGGCCATACCTTGAAGAGTTCAGGATGAGCTGCCTTCATCCTCTCTTCCACCTCCCACGTACAGTCGTTATCATCATCACTCCATTGTATCTTGAGCAACTTAACTACCTTCCTCCTAAGCTGTTTCGTGTCGGTTTCAACAACACGAAGCGGTTTACGAGGTCTTCTATCAACCGGATCAACTTCAAAATCTTCACAGCTATCAGCAGAAACCACTGTATTCGAGTCGTGCACATACTTCCGTAGATATGATACATGAAAACATTGTGCACACCCGACATCTTCTCAAGTAACTTCAATCTATAAGCGAGCTTTCCAATCCGCTCGGTAATCGGGAATGGTCCAACAAATCTCGGAGTCAATTTTCCCTTCTTCCCGAATCGAATAACATTCTTCAGTGGAGAAATCTTCACAAAAACCATATCTCCTACGTCGAATTCCAAATCCTTTCAACGCTTATCAGCATAACTCTTTTGACGGTCTTGGGCTGCCTTCATTCGTTGCCGAATGATTTCTATACAATCTGAAGTCTGACGAATCATCTCTGGCCCAAGCATCAGCTTTTCTCCAGTTTCCAACCAACATGTTGGAGAGTTACACGGTCTTCCATACAATGCCTCATACGGTGCCATACCAATGCTTGACTGGTAACTGTTGTTGTACGCAAACTCCACCAAATGAAGGTGATCTTCCCATGATCCTCCGAAATCCAAAACACAAGCTCTGAGGAGATCTTCCAAAACTCGGTTGACTCTCTCGGTCTGACCATCCGTTTGAGGGTGATAAGTTGTACTCAAACACAACTCGGTTCCCAAAACTTCCTGGAAGCTCTTCCAAAATCCACTAGTGAACAATGGGTCTCGATCGCTCACTATACTCTTCGGAATACCATGAAATCGAACTATCCACTTAACATACAACTCAGCCAACTTTGATGCAGTCCTAGTCGATCGAACAGGAATGAATCGTGCACTCTTAGTCAGACGATCCACAATGACCCAAATCCCTTCATTTCCCGTTCTGGTTCTAGGCAACCCATCGATAAAATCCATCGACACCTGTTCCCATTTCAATGTAGGAACTTCTAATGGCTGAAGCAATCCGCTTGGCTTCTTCTGTTCGGCTTTTACCAACTGGCAATTCATACATTTGGAAATAAAATTTCCAACATCCTTCTTCATACCTTCCCAATAGTAGGTTCTCTTCATATCCCGATACATCTTATTCCCACCTGGATGAATTGTCAGCTTCGAGTGATGACTTTCCTTCAGAACCTCACTCCTCAATTCGTCTATATCGGGAACAACTAGTCGTCCTTGCTTCCGAAGCCAACCCTCTTGATCGACCTCGAATCCTTTATCCTCTTCTGGATCCAATCCAGATTCCAATTCACGGGTAATCTTGACAAGCTTATCATCTCGCTTTTGGCTCTCGCCAATCCTTTCCACAAGAGTGGGTCTTATTGATAAGTTTGCCAACATCTCAGGTTCCAATTCGCATCTAGGCCTGAAGTCAAATCCAGCTAAATACTCGAGACTCTTCCATTCTGAAAACATGGCTCCCAATCCTGCATGTCTTCGACTTAACGCATCTGCCACTGCGTTACCTTTTCCCGGAGTATAAGCTATACCAAAATCATATGATGCCAAAAACTCTAGCCAACGTTGCAGCCGAAGATTCAAATCCTTTTGGGAGAAAAGATACTTCAACGACTTGTGATCCGTAAACAACTCGAATCGAACTCCCAACAGATAATGCCTCCACATCTTCAGAGCAAATACAATCGCCGCTAATTCCAAATCATGAGTTGGGTAATTCCTTTCATGCGGCTTCAGTTGTCGACTGGCATACGCAACAACTTTATCCTTCTGCATCAGCACTGCTCCAAGTCCAGTACCGCATGCGTCGGTGTAAACCACCATCTCATCATTCCCACTAGGAATAGTCAAAACAGGGGCACTCGTCAATCGCTCTTTCAGGATTCCGAAAGCTTGCTCACACTTAGCATCCCAACTGAACACTTTGTTCTTCTTCGTCAATCCTGTTAACGGTGCAGCTATCTTGGAGAAGTCTTTGATAAACCGTCGATAATATCCTGCTAATCCAAGAAAACTTCTCACATCTGATGCATTCTTAGGTCTAACCCAATCCTGGATTGCTGCCACCTTAGCGGGATCAACCGCTATTCCATTTCCAGAAATCACAGGGCCTAAGAAGCTCACTTCACTCTTCCAGAAGTGACACTTCGAAAACTTAGCCCTCAGCTGATGTTTCCGTAAGATTTCCAACACAATACGCAAGTGCGTCTTGTGCTCTTCTTCCGTTCTGGAATAAATCAGAATATCATCCACGAACACAAGTACAAACTTATTCAACTGATCTCTGAACACTCTATTCATAAGATCCACAAAATATGCTGGCGCGTTAGTCAATCCAAACGGCATTACCAGCCACTCAAAGAAACCAGATGGTGTCCTAAAAGCAGTCTTCGGCACACTATCCTTAGCTACTCTCAACTGGTGAAATCCCGTTGCCAAATCCATCTGAGAAAACACCTTTGCTTCGTGAAGCTGATCAAACAAGTCATCTATTCTCGGCAATGGATACTTGTTCTTCTTAGTCACCTTATTCAGCTCACGATAATCCACACACAATCTCAACGACCCATCTGCCTTGGTTGCAAACACAACTGGTGCACCCCACTCGGACACACTACGCCGAATGAATCCTTTCTGTAAAAGGTCATCAACTTGCACCCTCAACTCTTGCTGTTCCCTAGGTGCCATCTGCCTTAGAGGCATCACAACAGGTCTGGCTCCTTCAACTAGATCTATACGAAAGTCGATCTCTCTATGCGGCGGCAACCCTTTGACTTCGTCAAAGACATCCTCGAATCCATTTGCGATTGGCACTAAAGACAGTCCATCCCGTGGAACAACTAGCGAATACATGAAGCTCATGAAGACGCCTTCCTCATGCTTACATCGTATCACAATCTTTCGCCCCTCCACATTCTCGACTGTCACCTCCAGCCTCTCACAATCAACCTTAGCCGCATACTTCCTAAGCCAGTCCATACCCAAAATAATTCCGAACCCCGCAAAGTTCAGAACAAAACAATCACAAACAAAAGAGCAACCATGACTCGATACAACTAGACCACGGCATAACATACACAAACAAGACGAACCCCCAACTGGATTAGTCACAACCAATGGCCTATCAACAATATCCGGCTTCAAATCTAACCGGCCTACTAGTTCATTACAAACAAACGAATGCGATGCTCCAGTATCAAACAGAACTCTAACTGGAACACCACATAGGAAAAGAGTACCTTGAACCACCACACTCTTTCCCTTCTCTTCCGCAGTAGGAGCTTTTGAAGATGACGGAACAGCTCCTAAAGCATAGGCTTGCACAATCTTCCTGTCCTTCCTTGGTTCTGGACAATTCTTCCTGAAATGCCCCGGCTTGTCACAGTTGTGACACTTCATTGGCACCTTCGGATTCTTACAATCCTTCGAGAAATGGCCCTTCTGCTGACAATTGTAGCAAGTCACCTCGCCTTTCGGCTTCTTCTGGCCATTCTTACCCTTCTGCTGCTGCTGCTTCCTCTTCTGGTTTCCACCCTGCTGTGGTTTAGATTCTCCCTTAGTCACAGCAACAACAGATCCTTCCTTAGGAAACAGACTCTCATGCCTAAGAGCTTTCTCCACAAGCTTCTCAAATGAATCATCCAAATGATCCACTAACTGCCTCCCAAGATAGCTATCCAAGCCGGTCACAAACTTCTCATTCTTCTGGTAAGCAGACTCAATATATGACCGGGCATACTTGGACAAAGCTTCAAACTCAGAAACATACTCAAGAACAGATCTTCCATCCTGCTTGAGCTCTACAAACTTCTTGAACAGAACAGACTTCTGAGCTGTAGAAATGAACTTAGCTTCAAATCTGACTTGGAATTGCTCCCAAGTAATCTCTTCTTCCGGAGTAGTGATGGTAATAGAGTTCCACCAATCAGAAGCTCTCCCTTGAAGCTGCCTCGATGCCAACTTCCTCTTAGTTGCATCATCAATTCCCAAATCACCAAAGATCCTTCTACAAGCATCTATCCACCTCTGGACCTCAATGGTAGATTCTGTTCCCAAGAAAACCTTCCCTCCAAGAGCAGTATAATCCTTGCATAGCTTAGCGAAATCTACTGGTTTCGGAGTTTGGACTTGAACTCCAACATCAACTGCTGCCCCCGGAACTGGTATCCTTCTCATGATCGAAGTCATCATAGCTTCGAACATGGCTGCATAATCAGCAGTCTCTTCAGTAACACGGCCTTCCCTAGCAGCTGGTCTCCCTCTTCGACTCATTCTCAATATCTATAAAAAGGAATGATTAGAACATCTAGAGAAACAACTGCATAAAGGACTCAAACTCTACTAAGCTACTATATTATATATAGTAATCATCCATCAAAATACAATTACGTCTCTCATACGTGGTTACTTCAGCGAGCGTTGGGTAAAATCGATTAACCAATGCTCTGATACCAAATGTGACGACCGCCCATGACCCCTGCACCGAATCTAGAGATAGAGCGCTGTAAAGTGTGCCAGGCGACCATGGACGATTGTCAAGGTAAGATTTAAAACAACAGAATCTATCGTATTACTCACAGCGCATGGACAAAATACAATAGAACATATGTATAGTGAAGCTTTACAGAACAAAATGACATCATATAAAACTCCATAATAGTTGAATACAAGCATCCACATAATCAATACATCAAGCCTCACTACATAACTCTCAGAGAATACAAAACAGCGGAATATCCAGCACATAATAAGAAGAAAATATGCAACCCTCTAGCTCGTCTTCGATATCAGCATCGTGAGAAGAGAACAGCACCTGTCACCTGCTACCTAGTCTGCCCATCCCAAAATGGACGAACAGCCCAAGGCAATAAGAATTAAAACATAAAGCCTTGAGTCAGACAACAGTCTTAGTGAGCAGTAAATTAACTAACAACATACCAAAAGAGCATAAAGGAAAAGGAATAGGAATACAACCCTCCCACTCCAACCTCATTCTACAGTGATAGCCCCCAGACACACACTAAGCAGAAGCAAACATAGCAGAGCATACAATTTAAAGTAAAGCTACTATCACTCGAGTCAAGGGCAATGTTTTCCAAGTACCAAGGCCTAAATCAGATAAGCACCCAGAAAATACCGCTCTTGAGTCCGAATGACGATACAACCAAACATCCATGACTCTGGCTATCACTGTTATCATTGCTTCGATATCACCGTTAATTGAATGACCGGCACATTCTTTCAGCCGTCCGTCAAGGGCTAATGAAAACCCCGGTTCTAGACATAACTCCCGCACGTCGTCGCAGCCCGTGCCTAGGACTATCGAATCTGCCCAGAGTACTCGACCATCAACAGTTGGCCGTTGGGACTATCGAATCTGCCCAAACGTACTCTTGCTTAGAGCATGCTAGAACCTTCAACAACGATGCTATCCAAGCCTCCTAGTCATCCTCCTCGACGACTATTCTCATATCCATTCATTATCCTCAACTCGAATCATATCACCGAGTTATCAACATGCTTGGAATGATCCCGTCTGGATTAGACCAAGTCTTCATCACATGATTGCCTCGCTTCATTACATCCTCGCAAAGCCTCATTTCATCATCACATCATCAAATCTACGCATAAGAGCTTCATCATCCCGCTACATATGCCACGAGCAGCTTTTCCAATTCAAGAGCCTTTCCCTTAGCTTTTGAATCACCTTCGATCTAAATCTAATCATCAATCATCTAGTTCATAACAATCAATCAAATCAAACATCAATCCAAACAATCAAGCATTCAAAAATGATCTAAGTAGACAATTATAACAATAATGGCATTTTCGTAATTAAAGAGTTGAAAGTCCAATAAGCATGAAAACATGGATTATATCTCTACAAACTTGATGAATGAACTTGCATAGGTTAACATATGATAAAATGGATGTAACATCATCATGAACAATGGATCTATATGAATCTACACTTTGGATGAAGAAAATGCATGGAAATCACTATTTTAACACCAAATCGAGCCAACAATCCGATATACTCCTTTGGATCCGTGTGAGAGATAATCACCACTCACCAAATCACCTAAACAACCTCAAATTAACACGCTTCAGATCTGGACAGCGAAGGATCAAGCTTGATCTATCACGAATCCGCTTCAAACGAAGAAATCTCTCTTGAAAAGATGAAGATCTTCAACTTTAGCTCTTGAATCTTCAATCTTGATCTTCAACTTGGATGGATGTAAGCACTAGATTAGAGTGGAGAAAAGAAGTGAAGAAGTGTAGAAGTCGAGCTCTCAAAATGGCAGCACTTCGTCGCTTCAAAATCCGGATCCCAAAAAGTGAGAACAACCCCTCCTATTTATAGCTGAAAACTGCCCTTAAGTCGTGACTAGTCTATCTCCTAAGTCGTTTCCGACTTATGACTTAAGCCCCCACGACTCAACCACCCCCTACGACTTAACCAAGCTACGACTCATCCACTTGCACGAGTTATCACCCATGCGCGACTCATCAGCTTACGACTCATCAGAAGGTACGACTCATCAGAAGGTACGACTCATCAGAAGGTACGACTCATCAGAAGGTACGACCTACGACTTACTAACTTGACTGGGTTACGACTTAGCAAGTCAACACCTCCTACGACTCAACTACTAAGTCATCTACGACTTATCAAATTCCACCAGCCTGTGACTTATAACCTAGCAGACAACTATTGAGTCGGTCACGACTTAACAAACAACTGGAGTTACGACTCAACTGAGCTTACGACTTAGTAAGTATACGACTCATCAGGGTACGACTCATCACCTTAACTTGGATACGACTCATCAGGGTACGACTCATCACCTTAACTTGGATACGACTCATCAGGGTACGACTCATCACCTTAACTCGCCCAGTCCTTAAGTCGCGCCTACCCCTTAAGTCGTTCAAACGACTTATCCTTACACCCTTAACTAGCCAAGACCCTGAGTCCCTCCTATCTCCTGAGTCGTATATGACTCACGACTCATCCTAAGTCGTGAACGACTTAGGACTTAGGCAAAATTTGCCTAAAAGCTGAAATGGCTCAAAATGCTAAAACTCCAGATTTGACGAACTTTTCGATCCGTGAAAATACGGGTCGTTACAATGATTCTGCCAGTGATGAATTGGGTTGAATTTATAGGGATAGAAACCCTATTAATTCGTTTGTATATTTTTGGTTTGAAGTTTTTGTGATTTTATCACTTGCGTGGATTTTTGATCAAACGAACTCTATGATTTCTGACTTGTTCATATATCATCGGTTGAATTGATTTGGGTTAGTTCCGTTCTTTGCTCCTATGACTTTGGCATTTGAATTTGAGATTGACTTGTTCACTGGTTCCATTCTTTGCTGGCAATTTTCGAATTTTTGAATAAAGGTGTTTGATCATTTATTTTTGCAGCTTGACCTTGACTTTGTTCGAACTGCGACTGTTTTCTACTTCTTGACTGGTTCATGACCCACGACTTTGATTTTCTTCATTTTTATATGTTTATATACATGTATACATACATACGTGTATATGCATATTTATGTATATATGTCACTGCATATAAACTTGTATATGTTGAGGCCTGTTGTTGTGACTGGTCTGTTTTGCATTCCTTGTGTTCACAACTGCTTATGCACTGACCATTGCTTGTATTCTCTGAAGTGATATATGCGTATTTGTATACATGTGTATTTCTAAGTGTACTGATCATTGCAGTGTTTGGTATTTTGTTGGGCTGATTAGTTGGTCTATGTCTGAACATGTTGGAGTCTGGTTGCCTTTGTTATTTGAGTCGTGTTCCATTCGAAGTTATTCTGTTCTATTGCACTTTGTTGTACATGTTGAAACTTATCTTGCATATCCATTTTTGCATATGTATTGATCTGGTCTGGACTGCTTTGGTTGAGGCATTTCATTCATTTGGTCTTGTTACCCTTTTGAAGTCTGGTCTTTGTTGGTACATGTCTGATGCACTTGTCCATGGTTTCATATGAATGAAGTCTTCATGTCTGTACATGTTGTTTTGATCTGTTTTTGAAGTCTGGTTCAATTTGTACTCTTGTGCACTGTTGTGTTTGTCTTAAATGCTCTGACCAGTCTGTGTTCATGTAGCTTTGAGTCTACACTGTTGCATATGAATGCTCCAATGTTTATATGCACTATATGTTGAAACTGAGTATGTCTGAAGCTTTGTTGTTCCATTTGCATTCATGTTGTCATGTGGTTTGGTCTATGTTGCATCTCTTTGAACTGGTTTGAACATGGTGTTTTGCATATTGAACTTGGAGTCATTTGGATGTTCGTGTGTATGTCAATGTCTGCTGGGTTGATTTTGTGCCTTCATACCACTTTGTTCATATGCACTACATTCTGATTTTGTTGTATACTTTGATTTTCATGTGTACATTTTGTGGAGGCTGTTTTGTTGTTATTTGCATTTGCACTTGAGTTAAACCAGCCTAGGCTTTGGTTTGACCTTGTGCTCACATGTCCCTGCTATTTAAACAAACAAGTGTATATTGGTATGCCCGACCTTGTAGCATGTACATTGATACACTATGCATGTCACAAGTTGTTCGTGCAAGATGAATTAAAAAAATTGATTACGAGCAACCCAAATAACCGAGGCAATATTTTCAAAACACACACTTTATTGTGCACTGCAAAATATTTCTTTTTCAATTTTACCGCGTTAGTGTTTATTTGCAGACATTTCAGATGTTGGATACAGGTTGGAACAGAGTTGAAGATCAAATATGAGTGTTGAGTGAATTATGTTGTAAGGTGAAAACATGTATGGAAAAATTGTATAGTGAAAATTGTGTTGTAACTGAAACTTGTATTCGGAATATAGTGAGAGCTTAAATTGGTGTAATATAGTTATGCTTATTTTGGAAGCTGCAAAATGGAATGAAAAAGCACGGGTGGCACATGTAATTTCATCAATCAATACTTAGTGTCATTGTTTAGTAAAAAGCAAAATTGCTTTTTAGTCTCTACCCATGAAGCAGAATATATTTCGGTAGCTTTACCTTATACGCAGTTAATTTACATACAATGAAACTTTAAACTTTTGGAGACAGCTTAAAGAAATATCCTATCTATTGTGATAATACTAGTGCAATAAATCCGTCTAAGAGTCCAGTTAATCATTCAAGAACAAAACATATTTATACTATACATCACTTTTTATGAGATCATATTGCTAAAGATACTCTTACTTTGGATTTCATAAATACAGAAAATCAAATTGCAACCCTTTATGTGAAGCAACTTTTATAAAATTAAGACGAGACTAGGATATATGTGCCTTTTAAGATTAAAATTGGTTTTGTCTTATTTTCTGGCTAATAAATTTGCATATCTTTGTTTTGATAAAAAAATATGCCTCCTTGTACATTTATGTGTAAAAAAAAATTAAAATAAGACATTTTCTATTTGGTTAATGGACGAAGGTCGGTCGATCAATTAAAGAAGAAATAACTTTATTTTTTATGCATAAACATAACAAGAAAAGTCTAGGGTAAAATAAGGCACTTTTGGAAATTTAAATCAATTTTACAATGTTTTTTTCTAAGAAATCCTATTTTACAAAGTTGGTTAATTTGAATATATACGAACCTAATGTTTTCTGATTGTTTTCGACCATTTTGTCGTTGATAAAGGAGGATAAAATTGGGTATATTAACAGGGGGAGTATATGATTTAGGGGGACCAACCATTAAGGGGAAGAAAAATGATATTATATAAAGTTATGTGGATGTCATCATTAGACAGTGGAGAATGCTAGGAACATGTATCTCATGTTTTGATGATACCGACCTTATGGCAATGATGCTAATAGATTCATCGAGTTGCTTCAAGTATACTGGACCAGGAAATTTGACTATGACTTTATAATATCAAAATCTAAAAGAAAAGTTATATATTTCAAGATAAGCATGGTTCAAATCTAATGGAGTATGTAGACAAGATATAAATGATCAAATGGAATTAACAAAGTATTAAGATATGTAATGACATACGAAAAGAAGCACCAAAGACAATACATAAGAGTAAGTGACTTATGTAGATTTTGGTCGTGCAATGAATCCTTATAATAGAATATTGTTAATACCACCCAAGTATATTTCCATGTCATTCAAAACTTGGCCACAACCTTCGTCACTTGTTCTAGTATATATTTTTTTCCAAATTTTTTAGGCTCGAAGACCAATAAAAAGTAGATGAAAAGTTGCTATTTTAGCATATATTTACAATGCATATAAAAGACCAATCGGTGAGGCTGTCAATAGATACTCGAAAAATTCAAAATTCATCTGAATCCATATCCAAAAGGCGGATAAATATCCAATTCTAGAAAAATGTATATAGGTGCAGATATGAAGCATCCGCATTCAAAAATTATCCATTTGGTTTTTGTCAGGATTATAGTTTATTTTATGTGTATTTTAGTATTATAAATCATAGATATTTATTATTTTATTAAGTCAGTAGTTTATATTATATGCATTTAATTCATATTAAATACTCAAAACTATTTATTATTATCATATTTGTTGGTTTTACATAATTTTACAATCAATGTGATTGAAAAGAGGTTATGTTAAACCAAAATTTGCTATTTATGTTTCTTGATTTATCAACCGCCAGTGGATATGATAATTATCTAATATCCATCCATATCTACAGATGCAGATATCCAATATCCAAAAATGATTTCAAATGCGAATATGGATGTGGATATTGCACTATCTGTATCCAAAAGTATCCATTGACAGAGCAACCAGTCAGTGGGTTGCTTGTAACTAGTCCAGCGGTTATCGAGTTATGGGCACAATAAACCCATGCCTAAAAAACGGTTCCTTTCTTTTCAAATTTCCAATCGTATCTCTTCTTCTTTCTTAGGTCGTATCTCTTTGTTGATGGCTGAAATCAAAAGGAAAAAATGCAAAATCAAACCTATTCAATCTCTATATAAACCTTGCCCCTCTGCACTTGCAGATCACCCTTCTATACTCTATATTCTCTTATTTCTGAAAGTGATTATTGCATTCAACTTCTGAAACCTTAGTAATCAATCTGTGCATTCATTTTTATATTGTTTTCTCATAAAACAATCATTATGTAACACCCCGTAAAATCAACCATAAATAAATAGATTTGATAAATTAATTTAAATAAGATAGAGGTAAAAATGGAAATTTTGCAAAAGTTGGAAGACCGCGAAAGTTATGTCGTTGCACTCATGGCGAAATTCTAATCAATTTCCTTAGATATAATATACTAAAAATGGAGCTCAAATGAAGAAGTTATGAGCATTTGAAGTTTTCAGGTTTAAAATAATTTAGATAGAATTCAAATTCAAGTAAATAATTAATTCCAAAATTTGAAATTCAAAAGTTAATAGTCATCATACTTGGGGGTTAAGTAAATGTTAAAATGCAATTAAGGAAGATAATAAATTAGACAACGGCAAAATCAAAATCAATGTTCTCAAAATAGCACTGATGATGTGCGGTTGACCAGTGGATACAGGATGGCGGCAAGGGTCTTCAGCAATGAACGTTCTGGATTTTATAATTTCAAAACCGATTTAAATTTGATGGTTCTGGTACATTCCAACCACTATAAAAAGATCCTATGTCTTTACTTTTATTCACACGATATTTTGGGAACATTAGCGAAGCTCTGTCAGTTCATCTCTTCATAGATTCAGGAAACTCCATTAGGGTTTCAGGTAAGAAATCATATATATCTATTTTTGGTTATTATTTATTTTCTCAACCTCTTCTCCTCCAAAACTCTAATTTTTTGAATCTAACGTATATACAAAATCCCTTATTGTATATATCAAAAAGAAGAGATCTTAAAGGGTTCATTGAAGGCGTGTCAAATCTAAGAGAAGGCAAAGCTAAGGACCTCTATGAGTGGAAATCTTAGTTTTTCTATTTTAGTAATTGAATAATGTAGTTTGGATTTGATATACCCCTTAAGGAGTTTTGGATTATGAAAATATCATATTAAAATCCCTAAAATTCCGCAAAAGCGAAATGTTAGTTCTTAGATGGAAATCTCAATTGTTTTGTATTAAAATAATAGAGTTTTTGTGGATTTTATGATATATGATTTTACCTTCTATTCGTCTTCTTATTCTTTTTCTTTGGATTTGATTAAGGGATTTAATTAAGAAATGATGTGCAAGGCACAAATTCTTGTTCATAGTTTGCACTACCTATTTATATAGAAATTCCCTTGTTTGATTTCATGTAAAATGGAGTTGAATAAAGTGTAAACTTAATCAAATTGTAAGTTTCCATTATTATTATTTTATTCCATTATTTTAATATAAAATAAGTTGGACTTGGATTCTAAGTACAAGTCTATTGATTTGATTTTGGAATATTAAATTTATGGTAAAAATGCTATTGTGAAAATGAGACTTGTATAACATTGGAAGGTTTGACATTTGAAATGTTAGCTTAGGGTGTAATCTCTGCACATCTAGAAATTAATATATGCGTACTTATATATATAAACTATCTTAAATAACGTAAAATTGTAGCATATTAATTGCGTAGTTAATTAGGTTAATAATTGTCACTCAAATCCCCTTAAGGAAAGTAATTAATTAGGCGAAATAAGAAGGATTTCTTGTAAGGCCTAATTAATGAATATGGTGAGATGTGTGATAATACAATTAGAGAGTCTTATGAAATATGAATAAGTTATAGGGATGTGAGGTCAGTTAAAAGTACACAGAATTCTACCCAGCTAATCTGGCTACCAGCAATGTGAATTTGGAGCTGATGTGAAACATCGTCTATAATAAGTAACTGCGGATGACATGAGGTTAGTCCCAATTTTACAGGGTAAATCTGCTCAGCTAATCTAGCTACCAGTTCCTACAAATAGTCGGATTAATGTGAGACATCTTTGTGGGGTATAGGTCATAATACAAAGGACCTACTTTAGGGAACTAAAGGGCTTGAGGTCCCACTTCTTTCTCTTATATGAAATATTAAATGGTCGGGATTAGGTTTAGGCATGATTGAGGATATCTCAGAAAGGTGCACTTCAATTGAACTATTAAGTGTCCGAAGAGATTTTCATGCAATGTCAGCTAGATAGGTATCTATGAGGAGTCTGCCTTGGGAATAGATATTAAGTGATGGGGGCCTACTTCAATTTAAGGTCTAAAATGGCAAGAGTTTGCCTATTTTCCATTAAATGGTATTAAGTGGTTTGGGTTCTATCTCTCACATTGGTGGACATTAATAACGATTGTTATGGGTTATCGATTATGAGAAAACTTTCTTCGAGGATTGAAGGTATTAAGCGGTTTTTTGAGGGCCTGCCTCTTTCCCTTATATGAAGTATTAAATGGTTTTTAATATAGTTTAGAATGCGAAATACATACCCTTATTTAAATTATATTGCCCAAGATAATATAGAAAGGCTCGAGATTTTCTATTTACCCGACATTGTTGTTCTGACTCCATCCTCATTACAACACAGATTAGGGAAGGAGATGATGACCAAGATGGAGATGACGATGAGAGGAGCTTGTGGCAGTAGTCTATTTATCTATTTATGCTATTTTCTGATGTACCCATTTGAAGTTAAAAATGTATTTTTGAACAAGATAATGAATGGTTATTATTGACATTATGTTATGGTTTTATTTTGTGACATTTGGAATTTGAAATAAAATGGGTATTGTTTATGCTATTATATTTTTCTACTGTGAGTTCCGAGTGAATAGATAAATAGCTCTGTACAGTTCTTTTTACCAACCAACAGCCAGCTTTGGAATGGGTCTAAATCTCGAAGGGCCTTTTCTGGGTCGGGATTTAGGTTTGTTTCGGGGCGGGTTGTTACTTTGGTATCAGAACCTAGGTTACCCAATCAATGGGGAAAAGTATATCTATGAGTGGCATATTTGTTATGTTTGAAAATATTTTCCAAAAACCCATACTATATATACACACTATTTTTGAACATACGGGCACAAACTAGGTAAAATTTTCTTTCAGCATATAATACTATCTTAGGAAGATATAACTAAAAGCTCAATCTATAGATAGTTGATATGGTTGATAATCATTCTTCTTCTGAGGCTGGGAACTCTGCTTTAGGAAGACTCACCATTCGAGGGATTCTCGAATGGTTTGAACAATACATTGGGCAAGAAGGTGAAGTCCTAGTTCCTCAAGTTACATCGGCGGCACCTGCTACCTCGCCTCCCGACGCATCACCCCATCCCATTGACTTTCCCAAGATATGTAAAGACTTTCTCAATATGGAAGGAAGAGTATATTACAGAACATAGGGTTTTATGCAGTCAAAAACTTAGATAAATTACTACGATAAGATATTTTGGTAGCTCGGTTGGGAGGATCAGCTGAAGAGGAGAACCGCAGCTTAGCACCTCAATGGAGAAGCCCGAGATTGGTGGAGTATTGTGGCTGAGGATAATGTCGATAGGATTTTCACTTAGGATGAATTCAAGGACAGATTCGAGTCAAGGTTCATGTCAAGGGCAGAAGTAAGTTTACAACTGGAGAGATTTATACAGCTTAAGCAGGGAGTCTCCACTTTAAAAGAGTACATTAGTAAGTTTAAAAAGTTAGTTAAGTTTGGGATAAGCTTGATCGACAAACCTATGAAAAAGACCATGAAGTTTGTGAAAACGTGAACTCCCCGCTTAGAGAATTTTTGTTAACCCAAGTGTAACGACCCACCTTTTCAACCATCGAAAATCGACACCTAATACGTCTATGGTATTCAAATGCCGAACATCTAATCGTCGGAAAAGCAGAATGTTAGGGTAAATAAAAAGAGCAACGCGGAAAGAACAGGGGAAATCATAATTTTACAGCAGAATCGACAATATATGATATAGTAAAGACAATAACAATTGTCACTCCAACATACAAGATACATCAGAGTTAAAACAAATCCTATCAGTTTGACAGTTATAAATTTCTTACCTTACAATTTGTCGATAAGTATTTATAATTATAGCGAAAAGCAAAACACTATGACAGGTGAACATCCAGCTCTACTCCATGAGCACTATGTTCTACCAATGACAACCTGGAAAAATACTTAGTCTGACTCGAGCATTATAATCAAATCACACCTGGATCAATCTAGAAAACCAACGTGAGAAAACAAAGTAATAAGACTAAAATTAATATTCCTATGGACCACGCCGCTTAATGCGGAACGAGTTTTTACCTCACAAGAATAACATCCATAAATAAAGAAATGGGAAACAATAAGAAAAAAAATCCAAATAAGAAAGGATGTACATAGATAACCACAAAATCCAAACTTAAAGAATGGACAAATATAATTAGACATCGAGAAGAGCTTCAGACACTTGTTGATGCAAATTAAGAAATATAATTCAAAATTTTGAATCAAATAAGGAAACAAAATTTTTTCAACAAATTACTACGATGGTGTTCCCCTTTACCGAAAGTATACCTCTAGAAATATACTTGAGAGCTATGATGGCTCTTGGACAATACCAAACTGAACCCCGCCAAAGATTACTGAGAATTCGAGTATTTCACATCTCCAAATGCATATCACCGAATCCAATCTAGAGTAGATATGAAGATACCCTAATGGGAATAATCCCACATAGCCGGGCTTACGCTTACGCTTTGGTTTTAGTCATTTCCCGCAAAGGATAGCAACACTTGAATGAGTAACAAATCATCTTGGATTGACAAAACATAAAAGATGAAATGATCAATTCCAAGGTTCGAGTAAAAACAAGGAAAATGAATTTATCCAACATAACTAGGGGGTGCTCCCCCTTTTAACAAAAGTATACATCTAGATAAAATATACTTAAGAGCACACACGTCACTCTTAGGAACTTCCAAGCTGGACCCCGTTAAATCCATAGGCATCCGAATGTATTCACATTAATGCATGCATGCTAACAACTTCACTAGATAAATGTGAATATACCCTAATGGGTGCGACCCACATGGCTTGGCTCCCACCCGCGCTTTTGTTTTAGTTCTCCGATATTGGATACCAACGTTCAAAATAAGCGACAAATCATCTTAGATTGACGAAGCCCAAAGAACGACATCAAAATCGATAGTTAAGAAATCAACTATCGAAAGTAACTAAATGATTGCATATGGGAATTAGATTGCATACACTTATCAACCAAAGACGAATCAAGATTTGAAACATTTTTCTTACTTGTGCTTTAGTTTCACAACCTAAATATCTGTATAAACACTTTAAAAAATATTCTTTGAATATATTCTTTTAAAAGGGCAAATTATAATACTAAGTGTATTAAAACAGGGGTCAAAAATAAATGTCATTAAAATGTTGTTTACTATAACCCAAAACAATTTACACTTAGCTTTATTCTTAAACAATTTCATTTAAAAGATTTTCCCATTTATAAATCAGCATTTATAAATTTAAAACAACACCTATTATCCCAATAGATAATAAATCAATTTCAACACCTTTATAAATTTAAAAATAATGTTAATTATCCCAAAGGATCATAAATCAAACTTTATAATTTTTTTAATAAAACAATCAATTATTTTTAAAACACCATTGTTAAATTAGTTCATTAACTTTGAAACACTAAATTAGTTAATAATATTTAAAAAAATTATTAAATTAGTTAATTTACTTTAAACTCTTTTGTTAAATTAGTTAATTAACTTTTAAAACACCATTAATTAAAATTAGTGATTAAATCCAAATATCATTAATTAAAATGATTAATTAGATTCAATCATCATTAATTAAAATGATTAAATAAATTTAAAACATCCTTAATTAAAATGATTGATTAAATTCAAATATTATTAATCAAAATGACTAATGAATTTTAAACATCTATTTTGTGAAAATACAAGCTCAAAGTTCAACGCACAAAGGTCTAGGGAGATGATATTCAATAAGTGACGATATAGCGAAACATCGCTATAACGACACTTAACCAATTCCAATAGACTGTCACGATTATTTTAACTAAACATCAATGTAGTAATAAGAGAATATAAATCAGATGCATAAAATAGTAAATAAATAATGGAGAGAAACCCCTTTGGGTCTCCCTACAAAAGTCCCATGTATAACACACATATGTATGTGTATTTTTCTGAAGTGTTCCGTAGCGACCAATTCGTTATGAAAACACTTCGGCTTCTCCTTTTTGTCCTATGTAACAAAATGGTTATTTATGCCATCCGCGATCAAGCGGGAAGTGAAAACTAAAACAAACAATCCAATGATAATAATATTTACTTGACACATAAACAGCAGTGATTTATTCTATTATATTGGTGTCCAAATAATCTATTCAATTTTATTATACCAGAACGAGGTTTTATTCTACTAACAAGATGCCCCAAATGAGATAAAATTAATCTAACTACGTTAAGCATAATTAAATCAAATCAGGATAATTTTCCAAACCAACAATTAGCAAATACAACATCCATGCAGGAAAGAAATAAATTTTTATCTATTATATAATATACCGATTAACCGAAAATGTGAGTTTAACTCGCCAAATTCCAGTTATCGCTTTCGCATTCTGATTCCATCTAAAATCGAACAGCGTTCGATTTTAACTTGAAATTTTGTAAGCTCCAATTCCTACTAATTCAATTCCAAAGCAAAGAAATCGTTGATACGAGCCTAATGCGACTAACCGCGTCTGAATCTAACCATTTATGATATAGATATTGAGTTTGCAAGATTCCGATTTAATTAAATTAATTAATTAACTAATTTATAAAATTAATTAACCTAAATCAATCTTAGTCGCTAATCCATCTCAGTTTGCAGATCACGGCCTCCCATCCTACACCAAAACGAGATCAAAACCCCAGTTCGACAATTATCTCCGTTCATCTTCAAGTTGTCATCGCCGCCATCTACTTATGCCGACGCGGCCTCACCACGGGTCGCCCTGGCCTCCAGCTCACCTATGTCACCGGCCTTGGCCTCCCTATCACTTGATGACAATGAAATCACCCAAAAACACGCTAGCCGTCAAACAAGAACTGTCGCTACCATGCGCTGTCGTGCCACAATCCGACCATCCATCTCCTTTATCTCGCCTAGCCGATCACATTTGTAGTTGGACCCATCACGTGAAACACCTCCGACCGGCGCCGTTGAACGTGGGCCATTGGATGGAGGAAAAAAATGGCGGTTAGGGTTATAATTCTAGGGTTTGGAAAAATGAAAGGGTATGGGAGTCCTTATATAAGATTCCTAACCGGCACTTTTAACACCCAAAAACTAGTGAACTCCAATCGAGGCGTGCTCACTGGCGTTCCTAGCCAAATACTCCTATTCCAAACTCAATGGAACTATTACCAGGACCTAATTTTATCATATATAGAAGATAGCTTTTAAAATCCAATTAATTATTATTTTAATTCTCTAAAATTAATCGCTACACATTTCGAGCTCGCATGATCACACTGTATGTCTGATTGTCACAAAACTCATCGGCGTACAACAGTTCATTATTTCGGATCCAATAGCACTGATTTCGTCAAAATCAAAGATAGTGCCCCAGAATGCTATTTTCACACATTTAAACATCGTTTTATAATTTTTAATCACATTATCAAAATTTATCCGAGCTATTTATTATTGTAAATAAAATTAGAAATTGAATTCACCAATATTATTTATTAATTAAAAGGAGTTAAATAAAATTATTAAATCCATATAATTGATATTATTTACAATTCAAATATGTAATTCACAATTCAAATATTTAAATAATCTCTATATTTGAATTCAAGTTATTAAACTCTAAAACCAATAGCTTAAATATTTAAAATTAATTAAATATCCAAAATCAAATTGATAAAACTCTAAGATGTTACATTCTCCCCCTTAAAAGAATTTCGTCCTCGAAATTCCCAAGGAAGAAAATAGCTCCAAACCCTTAAGTTTAAAACTGTTAATTAAAATGAGTTATTAAATCGATTACTTAATTAATTCTCAAATATTATAGAAAATTTCAGTAGTGTCTTCTTTGCACGGCTCGATCGGAACAACTACAAATTGCCTCTATGGGCCCCAAACCAACCAAAGAAAAAAAAGTCAAGAGGCTTCCTATATCTGGGGCATAAAATCACAAAAAAATTCCAATTTCTAAAATTACTACATACCTTTTTGCGTTACATTTTTAAATATTTGCAAGAAACTTATTATCTTGATGCAAATGCAAATGCACAAGAATCAAATAGCAATCTCTTATTTACCTATACTTACACAATCCAAAATAAAGTCAGGCTAACAAAAGAACAATATGATGTGATTAAAAACAATGAGGCAACTCTAATGAATAAAGCCACATGTAAATAAAAGCAACAGATCAGCCATAAGCAACAAAATTTAGAGAATACTCTTAAATCAAAACTACACATCCAATCTTTTCAAGAGATAAATTTTGGAACAAAATGCCTAGGTTTTTATATTCAAAATATATTTTCAAATTTTCTTCAGATATAATTTAAATTAAAATAAAAATCAATTATGACAAGGAGGGGTTTCTCCTACCGATGCATGGTATAACTCTAGAATCAAACAACATGAAGCATCCAATGGTATTCTTGTTCCTCCTAAACAACAACTAGAGAAAATAAATATACTTGGTGAGTCTTCCAAATCAAAAAACTCCCTTTTTGCTTAACTTTAGTCGTAACCCAAAAGTATTTGAAAAATCATTTCAACCAATATTATTTTTCAAGTATACTGAAATAATAATACTTTCTCAAAGTTTCAAAATAATATTATTATCATTTATTTCAGAAATTCTTTCAAAATTACTTTTCCAAAAGCACCAGGATTTAAGTCCTAACAAACTAAAATTTCATAAACCATAGTCTAAAATCACAAAATCAATCAAATCAAATCAAATTCTGTAAAGGAATAAACTAACACTTAACACCTTTTAAAATGTTAAGTGACTTAACAAATAAGATTTATAATTTTGCTATGTTCAAAACTTTTCCAGGTCACTTAACAATTATATAGATATTCTTAAGCCCGTATAATATACATAAATCATCCGTACGCTATATTTGATCTGATCATTTGCTCGGATACATAGACTTCTACTTCCAAACTAGTATCGGTCACTCGACCACCCTGAGAGCGGACTCCGATCAGGTTCCTCGATAAGAATATCCTGTTCTCCTTGCAAGGCCATATACTATGATAGAAAACTTCAGTAACATATCGAGAATCTAAATCTAGTGTTCGCTAATAAGAATTATATGAGAAATCCCTTTTTGGACTGGTGTGAATCATCCCAGAGCTATGTATTTGAATCGTAGATCAAGAACCGTGCGAATAAAATGATCTACGTATAATTTACATACTTAATTTGATTAGTTTCTTAATTATACCAATCTCTTTCCGAATCCCTGTCAATCTCATTAATATTATCTCATCAATACTAAAATTATTTATGAATTATTGCATTATTATTTTCACCTAAGTTAATAAATAATTTATAGTCATTTCTCTATAAAACATCAAATAAAACTTACTCCATTTTATTTACTTATGTAATATCCTTCTGGATTCTAAAAGTGCCACGTACCGAAATTTTCGACTTTCGAAAATTCGACATCGATACTCACTTTATCGACTGCCGAGCAATCGAGTGCCGGAAACTCCAATAGTGATGGTTTTAGAAAGAAGAGGTAGAAGAAAAAGAAAGCAGAAGAAAGAGAGAAAAGAGAAAGAAGAACAACAGAACAACATCAGAAACAGAAACAATATCAGAATCTCACATATCGCAGCGGAACAATATATAATAGATAAACACTAGTCTTTTAAAACAAAGAACTATATCAGTTTATACATACATCAATCAGAGTCAATATACAAAAATGGACAGTTATATAAACTTGTCCTCATACAGAATACACAGCGGAATAAATACTATCAGATACAAATACTACGTCTCGCCATCCAGCTTTCTTCCAAAGCTCCAGAATATCCAGAATATCCTGATAACATAACTCTAGGCTGCCCGTGTGGAAATTGGTGGGCACCCAGAGTTTAGAAGGGAACAATAAACTCCGAGTCAGTCATGGTGACTGGTGTGAGATCGTAAAACATTTATTCTTTATAACAACAAAGGAATATTTTAAACTAGATTCGCAATGCTTTTGGAAAATGAAACTACCATAAGACCTCCCACCACACACACAATGCAAACGCAGAATTGGAGGAGATTTCTTCTTTTGATAGTCAAAGATGCTTACTACGCAAAATCAAATCCTTTTTTATATTATTATTAGTGCATAGTGTAGAAAACAGTTCGAAAGTATAATATTAATCTTAGCCAGCATAGACATTTCGAACTATGCCTACTATAGCTACCATCCAAACAGTGGGGCGCCACCATAAGTGAATGATAGGTTCTACAACTAAAACCGTACAAGGCTCGTATTGTTTCTTTGGATTTCCAACAAATGGTCAGGCTAAGGAACTTCCTATGCCACGAAGGAACGCCTCTGGAATGACGTCCCGAGAACCTAACCGGATCCCTGCCAACACAAGGCCGGGTTACCTCTGCAAAAATAGGTAACTACTGACACGCGTATGCCATTCCCCGATCGTAACCGATCTTCCCGAGGATCCCCGATTCGCAACAAACCACATAATAAGCAGTATCAACATAGGTTAAGTATCTGGGCTCCATAGCATGATACCACCTCTATCCAGAAGGAATGACATACACTAAGGGGCGCTACTCCCTAGAACCTTGCTGCATCCTTCCTGTTTTGACCATTTCCGGGGTGTGAGGCTCGACGAAGTCTCGTCCACAAAGCTACGCTTCTCAAAAAGCCATGCTTCGGGTCAAACAAATGATCAACCTATGATCACAAAGATATAAGATCAAACAAATGATCATATCGCAAATGATCAAACACTGATCATTTCACAGCAACACTCAGTATGCCACGTTACCAAATTGGGAGTATATTGCTGATAAATTTCAACTACATAACCTCTGAGCTCGTACGTCTCAGAGAAGGGTGTTAAGCTAAGAGAATAAATTCTCCGCCACCAACAGAAATGTATTTGAAAGGAATCAGCTTTATATCTCAATTTGTAACGTCAGACATACAATCCATACAAGTCTGTTCCGGGATCGAACAAAACCGAAGGCACTTCTCACGAAGCCCTTGCATATCCGGATAATTTTCTAATCACGTCCGGACTTCCCGGCACTAAGGGTGATAAAACCTCTAAATCGGAGATCAGCCGATGTAGAGTAACTCGACGGTAATCCTTCCGTTTTCAAAAATATCCGGTCTTCAACACCGGTCTTCGAATGCAATTCATAACGACGTATCACATATTCGGAATGGGTTATACGACCCCATGGTCCTTTCCCGGCTAACCCGAATAGTGAGCGATTATTTTCAAAAATAAGTATGGCATTCAAATTCATCCAATTCACAACAAATACCATTCAAGGTAATTATTGATAGTCGGTTATTTAACTATCAATAAAGATGTGCAACATCATCAGATTCCAAATAATTTTCCAAATTATTTTATCTTCAAAAATATCTTTACTAGATATAAAGTTTTCCACACTTCAAAAACAAATCGATATTTATTTTTAAAACGAATTTCCATTTCCTTTATAAATTCCATAGTGAATTTATATTTCAAATATCTACTGATATACGATTTTCAATCGATTTCAATTTCAATTTATCTTTAAGAAGATAAACCTCAAAACGTTTCATTTCATATTGGAAAAGTATTTCCTTACTTACTTAAAAATAAGTATTTCATAAATCTTTTATTTTCAACATTTGAAAATATTCAATATACTTAAATCAAATTTAAGTATAAATTTATTCTTTAAGGAATCATTTACTATAACATCTATTTGAGTCAAAACGAATGTTACGTAAAACATCGTTACGACGACTCAAAATCATTAGTATAGGGATTCGGATTTTAAGATAGATATATAAATCCCAATACTATATAAAACATTTCCTTTCGGAAACCATTTACTATAACAACAGTGTTATAGTCCACCATTTCCTTATTTCTCGAAAACGTCTATTTCAACAATGAATGTTGAAATCTATGATTTCGATATTTAACACATTTTAAAACATTGTTAAAACAATTAACTTCGCTTTTAATGTCACTTTTCCAAAACTATCCATTTTACTTAACAATATATTCACTATCCAAAATCATGAATATACTTCACTAACCAAATCTCAATAGTTTCTACACATTTTATTTCAAAGAAGAATTCGCTGTCCAAAATCGCGAATATATTTTCTTTAATAACCTTCTATATTTGATTTATCAAATTTAATTGATTTCGAATTTATAAAACAACGTTTATAAATTCTATTTCCATTTTCTAACAACTTCGATTTACAGATTTCTTTTATTAACTTCTATAATTTACTTATCAAAATAAGTGATTTCGGATTTATAAACCACATTTATAAATCACATTTATACTTTATAACAATTTCAACTTATAAAATCATTTTATTAGCAAATTCTATTAATAATCCTTCTAAGTGCAAAAATCTAATTTATAAGTTTATTACTTATAAATCTTTTATTCTACAACATCTATTCAATTTATACTTCACAATTTATAAATTTCATTCACTTACGAATTTTTATTTCATCTTGTTCTAACACTTACAAAGCTCGTTTAAAATTCCAATGTTTTAGATTTATAAATATCAACTTTTTAAATCCTTTAAATAAACCGTTTATAATACTGTGAAAATCTCAATTTAAACCATTTTATAAATAAATCAACTATTTATTTCAAAAATGACACTTTGGTTATATTTCACAAAAATAAAAAAAAATTATAACTTTAAAATTGGATCCGATGATGCCACAGCACCAAACAATCAAACACAACATCCAAACATCATATATCAATATGACAACAGAATATACATCAATATCTGTAAATAAATAAATACTGGTGAGGAATCCAGTTGGATCCCTCCAACCTGTTTCCCTGCATCCACAGATGTTAGCACAATACCAATTCCACTTCGAGGTGGAATATCGCGGTATATGGGTTTTATAAAAATATCCGCTTACTAACGGCGCAATAGGGTCTCATCCGCTATACGAGGCGGGAAATCATACTGCAATATATACATATGCCAATATATATATATATATTGCTATATATATAGATATATCCTACTATATCTAATATCACAAATCCAAACAAATCAAACAATCAATAACTGCAATCCAAATATATTTTGAGTGAGAAGATCTCACCTTAGCTTTTTAATTTGCCATCCATTTTCCATTTCCGACTTGATTTCACAGTTTTGACCTTGTATAAGCAATTATACAATTTATTAATATTCGAACAGATCGAATAATAAATTTTCATTTGATAATTTTGATTCATTGGTGATTTCATTTTTAATAGTTAAATTAACTGATAGTTTTACTTAAACCAAGCTAATAAATTAAAAGTGTATACTTGCATATTTATCTTTCCTCTGAAACTCTTTTGGGTACTTAGAAAAATTAAACAGGTCAACTTAATAATTTTATTTACCAGTTCCATTATTTCAATTAACCAATTTCTTTTAACAAATTAATTACAACTTTGATTTCTAAAAGTTATCACTTTTAAATTAAACAAATTTTCTTCTTCATCATTATTTTCCTTTTTAAACAAGTTTCTGTTAGATAAATTTATTTAACTAAACATTTTAATTTCAAACTAACTTTCCTTTTAAATCTAAACTAAAATCTCCTTTACATAAATATTTCAATTATTTTACTTTCCCTCTGAATCTACAATTACTAGAAACCGATACATATATGTGCCTGGTTGTTAAATTTCCAGATTCCTATATTTATTTCAAAATCTTATGCAAATAAAGTAACCTTTATATTGTTTAAAACTGTTTACTGTAAACGATTTCTTACTCTATATATACATATATCGAATTAAATTAAAAACAGAACTAGTATTTACCTTACTGACTCGCTTGACAGTCACTCGGCGACGCCTCCATCACCCAAAATTGCCGTCACACCCTTACATCGAGTCGACCCTGCTAGCCAACTCCACGCGCGCACACATGTGAACCAGTCGCGACATGAACGAGCTCAACTTGAGACAGCTCTGGCCCAACGCCGTTCACCGAGGTCACCCATCGATTTGTCGCCTTTGCTTCGAGTCTCCCAGATAGCAAACCCCACAGATATCGAACATCCCCTAGCCCTCAGTAGTCGTCACCGTCGCACCTCATCAACACGAGGCTACGCCAAGCATCTGGAGCTCCCTCTCGTGATTAGGGTTCAGCAGCAAAAATCAATTTGGCCGAGAATGGGAGTCGCGATCTCCTTCTTGCTTCCAAAAATCACGGCTCGCCTTATTTGAATCGAACGCGATTCGATTCGCACGTTTCCCTCCCCTATTCGATTTATTCGAGTTAGGTTTTTTTTATATGAATTGAAGTCGCTGTTGTACTGATAAATGGAAGAGAGGCTCGGCTTCGATTTGAATTTAAAGAGAAACTGTGGCCATTGTTTTATCTCAGAGGATTTTGAACTGAGGAACGAATTGTTTGAATTGTTTTGAACAGATAAGGAAGAGGGGGACGAGATTTATCAGAGAGGAGTATGGTTTGCACGATAAATTTCGTGATTGCAGGCGTGAATTTAGGCATAAACAACGGGGCGTGTTTTGAGGAACGAAAAGTATATGATGTGACAAATTTAAATTTTAAATTGAATTTGATTTGATTTCAATGCGTTTGCTCGCCGTACGACCACGTATTAACTTCGAAAAATACGAAAATTGAAATCCGATAATAATTCAATATTACGGACTCAATGGAACTGGTTTCGTCGAATTCCGAGACTGTGCCACGGAACGCTATTTTTAAATATCGATTCAAATGATATGATTTTCAAAACTGAACAAAACAGTTTGAAATAAAATTCTGAAGCTTCTATTATCTTCGGTAATATCAATACGAATTTTAAAAGCTTTCGAAATGTTTTTCTTCAGCTTAAAATTGAAGATTCAATTTTTTTTATTTAACATTCACTAGACTAAATTTTAATGTTTAATCGCAAATTTCAAATTTATATCGGGGATTCAAATTAAATCATCGTTCAAATATTTAAAATAAATTAAATATTTTCAATTTAATTTGTTCGAAATTCTGGGTCGTTACAAACTTCCCTCCTTAAAAGAATTTCGTCCCGAAATTACAAGTTAGGAAAAAAAAGTCCTTAACTCGTCTACTATTTTTCACAATCCAATAGTTTTATCAAATTATCAAAACAAATCTTCCTACTAAAGATTCGTTATCCATTCAACTAAATTTTCCAACTCAAATTATAAGTTCCAGACAACATTGTTTACTTTAATAATTCAAATTTTAAATTCAAATTCAAATTTAATCTTTCAAAATTTTCTAACACCCGAAATTTTCGAAAAATTTCGCCAACGTCTCCTTTGCGCGGCTAATACGGCACGACTACAAAACGTCCCTACGGACTCTCAGATTTCAAAAAGAAAAGAAAAAGCCAAGCGGCTAGACAAGAAATCAGCAAATCTCATATTGAAATTCAAATACTTACCTTTTGTCGAGCAATTCAAATACATCTTTGAAATCAAATTTCCAATTCCCTATATACCTGTATACCCTACTAGCCATAATATCTAGTTACAATATTCAACTATCATTTTGCACATTCTATTACAAAATTTTCAATATAAACTGCTTATACATTTTTACTTCACTGTTGAAGTTACATATTCATTATCATTCAATTTTACATTTCAAATTTCATTTAAATTCAATTCACCATTTCAATTCAATTTAACTTCTAAATATTGAATTTATCAATTATCTTTAGTTCATAACTACACTATTTTAAATTAGTTTCATTTACTAATTCATCACAGATTCCAATTCATTTTATTCAAATTTGTTTTCAACATTCAGTTTCAATTTTATTCACTTACAATTGTAAATTCCATTCATTGAAAATTTATTTCTACTTACTTGAATTTATCTTTAAATTCGAACCATCTCTTTTCATTTAACTCACAATTCAAGTTTCAATTTAACTAATTCAACTTCCATTTCATGAATTAATTAATTATCAAAGTAGTTTATTCGGATTCAATCCTTATTCATTTTTCTTTTCCAAGTTAGGAATTTTCTATTCAACGTGATTCAAATCAAATCACATTCCATTATTGAATTTTTTTATTCATCTTTCATTTATAATTATTCAATTCCATTCTATTGCTTACAAATTCAAAATGAATCTCAATTTTCAATTGCACTTTCATTTATTCAAATTTATTCACTTATACTTCTTTAATTTAACTCCATCCTTTAAATTGAATTTATTCTATCAATTCAAATTGTATAAGTTATCAACTTAATAATATTTCATAAATATTTCTACATAGTATTCCAGAGTTTACCAACATTTCAAAACCATTCTTGAAAACAATTCAAATCATCCTTTGAATTTCCAAAACAAAACCCAAATTTTTCCAAACAACTTTCATTTAAAACAATTTGGTAGCAATTCCTCTTTTGGAAACCCGAAAATGAACACCGGTGATGTCGCGATCATCATCGGAATTATTTTCCAGCGACCGAAAAGAGTTTAGAGCTTTCATCTCTCAAAATACTTTTCAAAACCTTTGAAATTCATTTTTAAATCAAAAAGGATTTAAACTTTCCAAATCTCAAAATTTTCAAATTCTTTTCAAAACCTTTCCAAAAACTTCTCTGGAATTCCGTTTCAAATTACAAATCACATTTATAATTTACATTCTTTAAATTTCATTTGTATGTGAATTCATCTCTTTATCTTTCAATTCACATTTATAAATTTCATTCATTAAATGGATTTATTTCCAAATCTTTGGTTATTATTTTAATTTCTCATTCCATTTCATATAACAATGATAATAATTCAATGTTATTATTTTATAACAACCAAACATCCATATACTATGATAATTGATAGAAAATCATTTCTTTTCTATACAAAAATAGTTTTGGGCAAAATTATTTCATTTACCCTATTATAAAACGATACTATGTCGGTTTATCTTGTTTAAGAGTTTAGAAATCCCTATCGATTACAGTTAGCTAGACTGCACCGACCAGAATTCATAAACAATCAACCGATAAGTCAACACAATACAAAACAATTTCATATTCACTAACAAATACACACTCGTATCTATTATTACACTCAACTCATTCTAGAGTACTACCGACTCTATCTCTAATGAGTAACACACAACAGAGCAGGGTTGTCGCTTAACCATATGCTCTGATACCACGTTGTCACGTACCGAAATTTTTGACTTTCGAAAATTCGACATCGATACTCACTTTATCGACTGCCGAGCAATCGAGTGCCGGAAACTCCAATAGTGATGGTTTTAGAAAGAAGAGGTAGAAGAAAAAGAAAGCAGAAGAAAGAGAGAAAAGAGAAAGAAGAACAACAGAACAACATCAGAAACAGAAACAATATCAGAATCTCACATATCGCAGCGGAACAATATATAATAGATAAACACTAGTCTTTTAAAACAAAGAACTATATCAGTTTATACATACATCAATCAGAGTCAATATACAAAAATGGACAGTTATATAAACTTGTCCTCATACAGAATACACAGCGGAATAAATACTATCAGATACAAATACTACGTCTCGCCATCCAGCTTTCTTCCAAAGCTCCAGAATATCCTGATAACATAACTCTAGGCTGCCCGTGTGGAAATTGGTGGGCACCCAGAGTTTAGAAGGGAACAATAAACTCCGAGTCAGTCATGGTGACTGGTGTGAGATCGTAAAACAGTTATTCTTTATAACAACAAAGGAATATTTTAAAATAGATTCGCAATGCTTTTGGAAAATGAAACTACCATAAGACCTCCCACCACACACACAATGCAAACGCAGAATTGGAGGAGATTTCTTCTTATGATAGTCAAAGATGCTTACTACGCAAAATCAAATCCTTTTTTATATTATTATTAGTGCATAGTGTAGAAAACAGTTCGAAAGTATAATATTAATCTTAGCCAGCATAGACATTTCGAACTATGCCTACTATAGCTACCATCCAAACAGTGGGGCACCACCATAAGTGAATGATAGGTTCTACAACTAAAACCGTACAAGGCTCGTATTGTTTCTTTGGATTTCCAACAAATGGTCAGGCTAAGGAACTTCCTATGCCACGAAGGAACGCCTCTGGAATGACGTCCCGAGAACCTAACCGGATCTCTGCCAACACAAGGCCGGGTTACCTCTGCAAAAATAGGTAACTACTGACACGCGTATGCCATTCCCCGATCGTAACCGATCTTCCCGAGGATCCCCGATTCGCAACAAACCACATAATAAGCAGTATCAACATAGGTTAAGTATCTGGGCTCCATACCATGATACCACCTCTATCCAGAAGGAATGACATACACTAAGGGGCGCTACTCCCTAGAACCTTGCTGCATCCTTCCTGTTATGACCATTTTCGGGGTGTGAGGCTCGACGAAGTCTCGTCCACAAAGCTACGCTTCTCAAAAAGCCATGCTTCGGGTCAAACAAATGATCAACCTATGATCACAAAGATATAAGATCAAACAAATGATCATATCGCAAATGATCAAACACTGATCATTTCACAGCAACACTCAGTATGCCACGTTACCAAATTGGGAGTATATTGCTGATAAATTTCAACTACATAACCTCTGAGCTCGTATGTCTCAGAGAAGGGTGTTAAGCTAAGAGAATAAATTCTCCGCCACCAATAGAAATGTATTTGAAAGGAATCAGCTTTATATCTCAATTTGTAACGTCAGACATACAATCCATACAAGTCTGTTCCGGGATCGAACAGAACCGAAGGCACTTCTCACGAAGCCCTTGCATATCCGGATAATTTTCTAATCACGTCTGGACTTCCCGTCACTAAGGGTGATAAAACCTCTAAATCGGAGATCAGCCGATGTAGAGTAACTCGACGGTAATCCTTCCGTTTTCAAAAATATCCGGTCTTCAACACCGGTCTTCGAATGCAATTCATAACGACGTATCACATATTCGGAATGGGTTATACGACCCTATGGTCCTTTCCCGGCTAACCCGAATAGTGAGCGATTATTTTCAAAAATAAGTGTGGCATTCAAATTCATCCAATTCACAACAAATACCATTCAAGGTAATTATTGATAGTCGGTTATTTAACTATCAATAAAGATGCGCAACATCATCAGATTCCAAATAATTTTCCAAATAATTTTATCTTCAAAAATATATTTACTAGATATAAAGTTTTCCACACTTCAAAAATAAATCGATATTTATTTTTAAAATGAATTTCCATTTCCTTTATAAATTCCATAGTGAATTTATATTTCAAATATCTACTGATATACAATTTTCAATCGATTTCAATATTCAATTTTAATTTATCTTTAAGAAGATAAACCTCAAAACGTTTCATTTCATATTGGAAAAGTATTTCCTTACTTACTTAAAAATAAGTATTTCATAAATCTTTTATTTTCAACATTTGAAAATATTCAATATACTTAAATCAAATTTAAGTATAAATTTATTCTTTAAGGAATCATTTACTATAACATCTATTTGAGTCAAAACGAATGTTACGTAAAACATCGTTACGACGACTCAAAATCATTAGTATAGGGATTCGGATTTTAAGATAGATATATAAATCCCAATACTATATAAAACATTTCCTTTCGGAAACCATTTACTATAACAACAGTGTTATAGTCCACCATTTCCTTATTTCTCAAAAACGTCTATTTCAACAATGAATGTTGAAATCTATGATTTCGATATTTAACACATTTTAAAACATTATTAAAACAATTAACTTCGCTTTTAATGTCACTTTTCCAAAACTATCCATTTTACTTAACAATATATTCACTATCCAAAATCGTGAATATACTTCACTAACCAAATCTCAATAGTTTCTACACATTTTTTTTCAAAGAAGAATTCGCTGTCCAAAATCGCGAATATATTTTCTTTAATAACCTTCTATATTTGATTTATCAAATTTAATTGATTTCGAATTTATAAAACAACGTTTATAAATTCTATTTCCATTTTCTAACAACTTCGATTTACAGATTTCTTTTATTAACTTCTATAATTTACTTATCAAAATAAGTGATTTCGGATTTATAAACCACATTTATAAATCACATTTATACTTTATAACAATTTCAACGTATAAAATTATTTTATTAGCAAATTCTATTCATAATCCTTCTAAGTGCAAAAATCTAATTTATAAGTTTATTACTTATAAATCTTTTATTCTACAACATCTATTCAATTTATACTTCACAATTTATAAATTTCATTCACTTACGAATTTTTATTTCATCTTGTTCTAACACTTACAAAGCTCGTTTAAAATTCCCATGTTTTAGATTTATAAATATCAACTTTTTAAATCCTTTAAATAAACCGTTTATAATACTGTGAAAATCTCAATTTAAACCATTTTATAAATAAATCAACTATTTATTTCAAAAATGACACTTTGGTTATATTTCACAAAAATAAAAAAAAATTATAACTTTAAAATTGGATCCGATGATGCCACAGCACCAAACAATCAAACACAACATCCAAACATCATATATCAATATGACAACAGAATATACATCAATATCTGTAAATAAATAAATACTGGTGAGGAATCCAGTTGGATCCCTCCAACCTGTTTCCCTGCATCCACAGATGTTAGCACAATACCAATTCCACTTCGAGGTGGAATATCGCGGTATATGGGTTTTATAAAAATATCTGCTTACTAACGGCGCAATAGGGTCTCATCCGCTATACGAGGCGGGAAATCATACTGCAATATATACATATGCCAATATATATATATATATATATATATATATATATTGCTATATATATAGATATATCCTACTATATCTAATATCACAAATCCAAACAAATCAAACAATCAATAACTGCAATCCAAATATATTTTGAGTGAGAAGATCTCACCTTAGCTTTTTAATTTGCCATCCATTTTCCATTTCCGACTTGATTTCACAGTTTTGACCTTGTATAAGCAATTATACAATTTATTAATATTCGAACAGATCGAATAATAAATTTTCATTTGATAATTTTGATTCATTGGTGATTTCATTTTTAATAGTTAAATTAACTGATAGTTTTACTTAAACCAAGCTAATAAATTAAAAGTGTATACTTGCATATTTATCTTTCCTCTGAAACTCTTTTGGGTACTTAGAAAAATTAAACAGGTCAACTTAATAATTTTATTTACCAGTTCCATTATTTCAATTAACCAATTTCTTTTAACAAATTAATTACAACTTTGATTTCTAAAAGTTATCACTTTTAAATTAAACAAATTTTCTTCTTCATCATTATTTTCCTTTTTAAACAAGTTTCTGTTAGATAAATTTATTTAACTAAACATTTTAATTTCAAACTAACTTTCCTTTTAAATCTAAACTAAAATCTCCTTTACATAAATATTTCAATTATTTTACTTTCCCTCTGAATCTACAATTACTAGAAACCGATACATATATGTGCCTGGTTGTTAAATTTCCAGATTCCTATATTTATTTCAAAATCTTATGCAAATAAAGTAACCTTTATATTGTTTAAAACTGTTTACTGTAAACGATTTTCTTACTCTATATATACATATATCGAATTAAATTAAAAACAGAACTAGTATTTACCTTACTGACTCGCTTGATAGTCACTCGGCGACGCCTCCATCACCCAAAATTGCCGTCACACCCTTACGTCGAGTCGACCCTGCTAGCCAACTCCACGCGCGCACACATGTGAACTAGTCGCGACATGAACGAGCTCAACTTGAGACAGCTCTGGCCCAACGCCGTTCACCGAGGTCACCCATCGATTTGTCGCCTTTGCTTCGAGTCTCCCAGATCGCAAACCCCACAGATATTGAACATCCCGTAGCCCTCAGTAGTCGTCACCGTCGCACCTCATCAACACGAGGCTACGCCAAGCATCTGGAGCTCCCTCTCGTGATTAGGGTTCAGCAGCAAAAATCAATTTGGCCGAGAATGGGAGTCGCGATCTCCTTCTTGCTTCCAAAAATCACGGCTCGCCTTATTTGAATCGAATGCGATTCGATTCGCACGTTTCCCTCCCCTATTCGATTTATTCGAGTTAGGTTTTTTTTATATGAATTGAAGTCGCTGTTGTACTGATAAATGGAAGAGAGGCTCGGCTTCGATTTGAATTTAAAGAGAAACTGTGGCCATTGTTTTATCTCAGAGGATTTTGAACTGAGGAACGAATTGTTTGAATTGTTTTGAACAGATAAGGAAGAGGGGGACGAGATTTATCAGAGAGGAGTATGGTTTGCACGATAAATTTCGTGATTGCAGGCGTGAATTTAGGCATAAACAACGGGGCGTGTTTTGAGGAACGAAAAGTATATGATGTGACAAATTTAAATTTTAAATTGAATTTGATTTGATTTCAATGCGTTTGCTCGCCGTACGACCACGTATTAACTCCGAAAAATACGAAAATTGAAATCCGATAATAATTCAATATTACGGACTCAATGGAACTGGTTTCGTCGAATTCCGAGACTGTGCCACGGAACGCTATTTTTAAATATTGATTCAAACGATATGATTTTCAAAACTGAACAAAACAGTTTGAAATAAAATTCTGAAGCTTCTATTATCTTCGGTAATATCAATACGAATTTTAAAAGCTTTCGAAATATTTTTCTTCAGCTTAAAATTGAAGATTCAAATTTTTTTATTTAACATTCACTAGACTAAATTTTAATGTTTAATCGCAAATTTCAAATTTATATCAGGGATTCAAATTAAATCATCGTTCAAATATTTAAAATAAATTAAATATTTTCAATTTAATTTGTTCGAAATTCTGGGTCGTTACAAAAAGTATATTCAAAATACCAATTTTATTTTACTTTTCAAAATTCAGTTGGCGACCTAATCAAAATATGGGCATTTTAAAACCGAGTCAACCCTTCGACCACTTTACCTTAAAGTACACTAAGGAAAGACACTTACAGGTTGGCCCAATATTACCAATTAGTTTATACAACTTAGACGGTTTAACCAAAAGCTATGGTTTTAATAAAACAATGTCTATAAAAACCTCCTTATCTAATTTAACTCATTTTAAAATTTGTGTTAAATTATCCCTTTTTCTATTCAAGGGTAAAAATTCATTTATCAAATCATCCTCTTATCAAAAATACCTTTTATTTAGAAATCAATTTCCTTTAAGGGAACTTAAAACTAAATACATGTATTTTTATTTCAAAAACCTCTTTTCTGAAAACGTACTACATATACTTATATGAGAAATAACTTTAACAATTTATTTTCTAAAACACTTTGGGTTCATTCGGATTTGAACTCATTTCAATCGTACAATGAAAAAGAGAATAATTTACAAAGTGCCCCACAACATTCGCCTAAGCAAACACTCGATCGTCATTAAAAGATTATTCGGATTACCACAAAACTAATCGAGAAGATTTTCTTAGAATTATCCTAAAGAAAATTTGTTCCATTTAAAATTTTACTTCCAAAATATTTTTAATTATAAATACTTCCAAGTAATATTACAATATATATTTTTTCAAAAACCTTTCGAAATTATTTCAAATGACACTAGGATTTAAATTCAAAAATCCTTTTTAAAACATATTTTATAAATCAAATTTATGTAAAACTTACGTTATGTAAAATATTTCATATTATAATAATCTCCCTTATTAAAAAATAAATTTTCTCAAATATTTATTCTCTACATGTTTTATCCTACCATTTAGATTATATTAAACAACTTTTGATTAAAAGTTTACTTTTAACTTAACATTATAAAATGGTGAGGTTTAACTTAACATTTTCTACGAACATCTTATAGTCAAATTGTGAAACTTAATTCGTAAAGGGGTTCGTCCTAATACACTCACAAGAATTAATAAATGCTCTTAAATGGACGAGCGTAAATTAATAAACAGTAGTAAATGCTCCTAAACTATCTAAGCACGATAATCAAACAATTATTATTTTAAATAAATATTATCATTTTCAAACAAACACACCATAATAATTATATAAATTTTGAAAATTATTCCTTTTTATATATAAAATATGTAAACATTGGCAAAATATTTCATTTGCCAAATTTTCAATAATCAATATTGCACCTGTTTGCTTTGTTCAAGTGTTTAGAAATCCCTATCGACATCGTGACGTTCCATGCCTCGACCAGAATTCATAATAACCCAATAGACCAATTAACATAATATGTTTTTATAACAATAACAAAAACGCTCTCGTATATATATAATACTCTTAAACTTATTCTAGGATGTCGCTTAACCTATCTCTAATGAGCCATACCCTACCAAAGCCAAGGTTCTCGCTTAACCTTAAGCTCCGGTACCAAATGTCATGACCCAAATTTTCGAACATCGAAGTTGACACCCAATACATTCACGTCATTCAAATGTTGAACAACCAATCGCCGGAAAGGCGGATTGTTAGGGTAAATAAAAAGAGCAACATAGAAAAAACACGGGAAATCAGAATCTCACAGTGGAATCGATAACATATAATATAATAAAGATAGTATAAAATGTCACTCCAACATACAAGATACATCAGAGTTAAAACAAATCTCATCAGCTAGACAGTTATAAATTTATTACCTTACAATCTACCGATAGGTATTTATAATAGAGTGGAAAGTAAAATACTATGACAAGTGAACATCTAGCTCTACTCCATGAGCACTATGTCCCACCAACGATAACCTGGAAAAATACTCGTTTTGACCCAAGCATTATAATAAAATAACACCCGGATTAGTCTGGAAAACTAGTGCGAGAAAACTCAAGTAATAAGACTAACATTTAATAATCCTGTGAAACCACGACGCTAAACGAGGAACGAGTTTTTACCTCACAAGAATATCATCCATAAATAATGAAATGGGAAATAATCAGAATAACAATCCAAACAAGAAAGGATGTAAATAGATAACCACAAAATCCAAACTTAAAAAATGGACAAATATAATTAGACATTAAGAAGAGTTTCTAACACTTCTCGATGCAAATTAAGAAACACAATTCAAAGATTTGAATCAAATAACGGAAGGGAAATTTTTCAACAAATTACTAGAAGGGTGCTCCCCTTTACCGAAAGTATACCTCTAGAAATATACTTGAGAGCTACGATGGCTCTTGGATAATACCAAACCGGACCCCGCCAACGGTTACCGAGAATCCGAGTATTTCACATCTCCGAATGTATACCACCGAATCCAATCTAGAGTAGATGTGAAGATACCTAATAGGAATAATCCCACATAACTTGGCTTCCACTCGCGCTTTGGTTTTAGTCATTTTTGGCAAAGGATAGCAACACTCGAATGAGTAACAAATTATCTTGGATTGACGAAACACAAAGGATGAAAAGATCAATTCCAATGTTCGAGATAGAAACAAGGAAAATGAATTTATCCAACATAACTGGAGGGTACTCCCCCCTTCAACAAAAGTATACCTCTAGATAAAATACACTTGAGAGCACACGCGTCACTCTCGAAAACTTCCAAGCTAGACCCCGTTAAATCCACAGGCATCCGAATATACTCACGTCAATGCATGCATGCTATCGACTTCACTAGATAAATGTGGATATACCCTAATGGGTGCGACCTACATGGCTTGGCTTCCACTCATGCTTTGGTTTTTGTTCTCGGGTATGGATACCAATGCTCAAAATGAGCAATAAATCATCTTAGATCGACAAAGCCTAAAGAACGACATCAAAATTGATAGTTAAGAAATCAACCATCGAAAGTAAATGAATGATTGTATATGGGAATTAGGTCGCATACACATATCAACCAAAACGAATCAAGATTTAAAATATTTGATTCTTACTTGTACTTGATTTTCACAACCTAATATTTGTATAATCACTTTAAAAAATATTCTTTAAATATATTCCTTTAAAAGGGCAAATTATAATACTAAGTGTATTAAAACAGAGGTCAAAAATAAATGTCATTAAAATGTTGTTTATTATAACCCAAAACAATTTACACTTAGCTTTATTCTTAAACAATTTCTTTTATAAAAAAATCCCATTTATAAATCAACATTTATAAATTTAAAATAACACTTATTATCCCAATAGATAATTAATCAATTTCAACACCTTTATAAACTTAAAAAAATGTTAATTAACCTGAAGGATCATAAATCAAACTTTATAATCTTTTAAATAAAACAATCAATTATTTTTAAAACACCGTTGTTAAATTAGTTCATTAACTTTGAAACACTAAATTAGTTAATAATCTTTAAAAACTTTTATTAAATTAGTTAATTTACTTTAAACTCTTTTATTAAATCAGTTGATTAATTTTTAAAACAACATTAATTAAAATTAGTGATTAAATCCAAATATCATTAACTAAAATGATTAATTAGATTCAATCGTCATTAATTAAAATGATTAACTAAATTTAAAACATCGTCAATTAAAATGATTGATTGAATTCAAATATTATTAATCAAAACGATTAATGAATTTTAAACATCTATTTTGTGAAAATACAAGCTCAAGTTCAACGCATAAAGATTTAGGGAGATGATATTCAATAAGTGACGATATAGCAAAACATCGCTATAGAGACACTTAAACAATTCCAAAAGGCTATCGCAATTATTTCAACTAAACATCAACGTAAGTAATAATAGAATAAAAATCAAATGCATAAAATGGTAAATAAATAAATAATGGCGAGAAAACCTTTTGGGTTTCCTCGCAAAAGTCCCGTGTATAACACATATATGTATGTGTATTTTTTCGAAGTGTTCTGTAGCGACCTATTTGCTACGAAAACACTCCGACTTTCTCCTTTTTGTCCTCTGCAACAAAATGGGTTTTTATGCCATCCGCGATTAAGTGGGAAGTGAAAACCAAAACAAACAGTCCAATGATAATCATATTTATTTGACACATACAGAACGGTGATTTATTCTATTCTATTGATGTCCAAATAATCTACTTAATTTTATTATAGCAGAATGGGTTTTTATTCTGCTAACAAGATGTCCTAAATGAGATATAATTAATTTAACTACGTTAAATGCAGTTAAATTAAATCAGGATAATTTATCTAAACCAACAACTAGCAAATACAACATCCAAGGAGGCAATAAATAAATTTTTATCTATTATATAATATACCAATTAACCAAAAAAGTGAGTTTAACTCAGCGAAACTCCAGTTATTGCTTTCGCCTCTGATTCCATCTAAAATCGAACAACATCTGATTTTAGCTTGAAATTTTATAAGCTCCAATTCCTACCAATCCAATTCCAAAGCGAAGAAATCGTTGATACAAGTCTTGTGTGACTAACCGCGTCTTAATCTGACCAAGTGTGACATAGATATTGAGTTTATAGGATTCTGATTTAATTAAATCAATTAATCAATTAATTTATAAAATTAATTAACCTAAATCAATCTCAGTCGCTAATCCATCTCAATTTGCAAATCACGGCTTCTCATCCTACACCAAAACACGATCAAAACCCCAGACCGACAATTATCTCCGTTCATCTTCACGTTGCCACCACCACCGTCCACCTTATGCCACCGCGACCTCACCACGGATATCCCCAACCTCCAGCTCCCCTACGCCACCGGCCTTGGCCTCCCTCATTACTTACATCTCGCCTAGTCGATCATCTTTGTAGTTGGACCCCTCGCCTGAAATGCCTCCGATCGACACTAATGAATGTAGGCCATTGGATGGAGGAAAATAAAATGGCGGCTAGGGTTATAATTCTAGGGTTTGGCAAAATGAAAGGGTATGGGGGTCCCTGTATAGGATTCCTAACCGGCACTTTTCATGCTAAAAAACTAACGAACTCCAATCGAGGCATGCTCACTGGCGTTCCTAGCCAAATACCTCTATTTTGAACTTAATGGAACTATTATCGGGACCAAATTTTATCATATACAAAAGATAGCTTTTAAAATCCAATTAATTATTATTTTAATTCTCTAAAATTAATTGCTACGCATTTCAAGCTCGCACAATCACACAGTACATCCGATCATCACGAAACTCACCGGCTTACAACAGTTTATTATCCCGGATCCAATGGCACTAGTTTCTTCAAAATCTGAGATAGTTCTTCGGAATGCTATTTTCACACATTTAACTATCGTTTTATAATTTTCGATCACATTATCGATATTTATCTAATCTATTTATTATTGTAAATAAATTTAAAAATTGAATATATTAATATTATTTATTAATTAAAAAGAGTTAAATAAAATTATTAAATCCATTTAATTGATATTTAGTTTACAATTCTAATATTTAATTCACAATTCAAATACTTAATAATCTCTATATTTGAATTCATGTCACTCTAAAACCAATTATTTAAACATTTAAAATTAATTAAATATCCAAAATCAAACCGATAAAATTCCAGGATATTACACGTGCACCCAGTGCCTGCTGGCACCACATATGAGATGTTAGTTGAGATGGTTTTGTTGCAGACGACTAGTGAAGAAGAAAAGGAGGTGGAGAAGGAGAAGGTAGGACTTACTCAAAATCAAACCACGAAGGGGAACTCTTGGTAAAATAAGAAATCGAAAAAGAAAGTTCATAAAGAGAGTAAGGTGTGTAAGAGATGCTAAAGGAAAGGTCAAGCAGCCAAAGATTATAGAGTGAGTCTGATGAAGGAAGCTTTTAAGGGAAAGTGTTATCACTGCCATGAGAAAGGGCACCTCAAGAACCACTGTCTGAAGCTGGCGAAGGAAGGGCCGAGTGGACAAGCCTACACCATTGAGGCTGCCTCTATTTTGAGTTAACCACTTTAAAGACCAAGGAAAATCAGCATTGGAAAGTATAACTCTTATTTTTGGGGCTACAATTCATATCCTATTTGATTCCGAAGCATCGCATTCCTTTACAGCTGGGGATGTAGTTAACTCCTTACATCTTTTAACTCAATATGTCACCAACTCAATAGTAGTCTCTAATCCTATTGGAGGGGTCGACACATCTCTTTTTAATTTGCAAAGACCTAGTTGTGGATATGTGTGACGTTGATTTCATATGTAATGCATACATTCTAAATTTTGAGGAGTATGGACTTATCTTAGGAATGGATTAGTTATCATACTATGGAGCAATTTTAGATTGCGATAAGAGGGTTGTACGATTAAAGAGTTGTAGAGGGCGAGACGTAGAAGTCCATTGTATACCCCAAGTCTCAATCGAGTCTAGTTATTTGTACTCGCTAAGTCTGTCTCATATTGAGCTTTCATCTGTACCCATAGTCCGAGAATTTCCCAATGCCTTTGAGGAAGTCTCAGGTCTCCCACCCCAATGGGAGATCGAGTTTAGAAATGATTCGAAAAAGGACACTAGACCATTCGCTCTAACGTTAAGACACATAGCTCTCAAAGAAAGACGTGAGTTGGACAAGCAAATCTCGGAGCTGTTGCGAAAAGGATTCATCCGATGGAATACTTTAGAATGAGGAGCCCCTGTTGTTTTTGCCACTAAGGCAGATGGCTTATTAAGACTATTTGTCGACTATAGGGAACTTAAAAAGTTGACAAGGAAAAATAGATATCCCTTGCCTAGGATAAACGAATCGTTCAATCAACTTGTGGGAACTAATGTTTTCTCCTAATTGGACTTAGCAACTATATTTCATCAACTGAGGACTGCAGAGGAAAGTAACTTGAAGACCCTATTCCGCACAGTAAATGGACTCTATGAGTGGGAGGTAATGCCTTTTGGATTGACAAATGCCCCCGCATACTTTGTAGACTTGATGAGTAGAGTATTTAGGGGACAACTTAATAAGTTCATCGTAATGTTTGTTAATTATATCTTAGTATTCTCCAAGAGTAAAGGAGGGCATGATGATCACCTAAGGGAGATACAAGGGACTTTGAGGAGTCACAACTTAGAGCTAAATTTGCAAAAAGCCACTTTTGGAAGAAGTAAGGTTTCTTGGACACATTGTTTTTGAGGATGGATTGGAGGTAGACCCCGCAAAAGTGGAAGCTATTCAAGAGTGAAGAGTTTCAAAGAATGAAATGGAAGTTAGGAGCTTTCTTAAGTTAGCAGGGTATTATAGGAAGTTCATAAAGGACTTTACAAAAAAATCAGTCCCTTTAACCGCTTGACTAAGAAGAATCTAGTCTTTACTTGGAATTATAAATGCACTGAAGCATTCGAAAAACTTAAGAAACTATTGACAAGTGCACCTATGCTTATTGTTCCTGATGCAACAAAGCATTTTACAGTTTCTATGGATGCATGCGGCATAGGATTGGGAGCAGTTCTCATACAAGAAGGAAGGGTAGTAGCTTATGCTAGTAAGCAATTGAAGGACCATGAAAAGAGATACCGAGTTCATGACTAGGAGTTGGCAGCTATTGTCTTTGCCGTGAAGAAATGGAGGCACTATCTTTGGGAGAAGGTTTGAGTTGTTCACTGACCATAAATCACTCAAATACTTATTTTCTCAAAAATATTTATACCTTAGGCAACAAAGGTGGATGAGTATATAGCATCATTCGACTTTGGTATACAATGTACCCCCGAGAAAGGGAACGTCGTCGTCGATGCTCTCAGTCGGAGGAAGCTTAGGTGCTATATATAAATAGAGGCAGTTAAAGTTATCTTCAAATTTCAACTTCCAACCACAACAGAACTCATCCAAGGCTTTTTGAAAGTAATGGAGGTTAGGCCAGCTTTGATATACCACATTAGGCTTGAGCAAAAGAAGGGTGAGAGGATGGTGGAGATTCCAGATAAGTTGAGAAGATGAGAACTTTTTCCCCACGTCAGTGGATATGCAGTTGACAAAAAGGAATGTTTAAGAAAGGGTGGACGACCTGTGTCCCAATAATTGACAATGTGTTGGAGGAAGTACTTGTAGAGTGTCACCATTAAAGATGACCATTCACCTTGAAGAGACAAGATGTATAGGGATATGAAGAGAATTTTCTTTTTCTCGGGAATGAAGAAGGGAGTAGCAGAGTTTGTTGTTAGATGTTTAACATGCCAAAGAATAAAGGCTGAGCAAGGGAAACCCAAAGGATCGTTGTTACCATTAGAAATTCCAACTTGGAAATGGGTACACATTTTGATGGACTTCGTAGAAGGTTTACCTAGAAGTCAGAGGGGCGATGAAGCTATTCGGGTCATAGTAGATAAAGTCACTAAGTGTGCCATTTTATTCATGCTAGGAACAATAGAACTGTAGCTTCTCTAGCATAGATTTATATTAAGGAAGTGGTTCGAGTACACAGAATTTCGATAAACATTATTAGTGATAGAGACCCCTTATTCATTAACGAGTTTTAGAGGAATTTACAGTCAGCTTTGGGAACTTTGTTGAACCTTAACACTGTTGGCCACCCACAGACAGATGGTCAAATTGAAAGGGTGAATAAAATCTTGGAAGACTTATTGCTTGCATCATGGACTTTGGAGGATACTGGAAGCAACATCTACCATTAATTGAGTTTGCGTATAATAATTGTTACCAAGTGACGATTGGTATGACCCTCTTTGAAGCGCTTTATGGAAGGGCATGCAAATTGCCAAATTGTTGGTGTGAAACTACCGATAAAATTCTACTCGGACCAGATTTGATTCGCGATACTTCAGAGAAAGTAGAGTTGATCACAACGTATGAAGGTAGCGGAAGACCGTAGAAATCTTACATCGACAAGAGAAGGGAAGGGTTAGAGTTTGAGGTTGGAGACTCGATATTCATCAAAATCTCCCCTCTTAGAATAGTTGTAAGATTTGGTAAGTCTAGGAAATTAGCACCAAGGTTTATTGGGCCTTTTCGAGTATTGTAAAGGATAAGAAGACTTGCGTATCATGTGGACCTACCATATAGATTGGCAGGAGTCCATGATGTTTTTCACATCTCACATTTGAGAAAATGCCTTCATGACTCAGTCGTTGTGGTAGAGCCCGATCAGTTGGGGATACTGAGACAGAGCCAATAGTATCACGTGCTGCCACACAAACTATAGAGCACGAAACTAGGAAGCTTTGCAATAATGAAATTAGGATGGTCCGAGTATAATGGGGTGACAACCCAACGAAAAGCACATGGGAAAATGAAGAAAAGACGGGGATCTCTCATCCTGAGCTTTTTACTAGTAAACTTTTCTCTCTAAAATTAGGTTGGTGGTTACATCGTGGATGCTAGATTGCATGTTAGGAGATGGTTGCTACATTTTTTTATTATCACTTTGCACTAATGTAGAAACCTTTATGCATGTTTAGGGTATTTGCATACATACTTATATGTCACGATCACACACTCACGCTAGGATTGAGCTCACTTATAGTATGTCTGTAGTACATAATCACATTGCACTTTTGGTTCAGTAGATGGTTGTATAGATAACTTGGTTGTATAACAGGGATGTTTGTTGAGCGTTACGTTGTTTACCCCTTGAGATGATTTCGGGGATGAAATCCTTTTAAGGGAGGAGACTGTAACACCCTATAAAAACAACCATAAATAAATGAATTGGATAAATTAATTTAAAAAACATAGAGGAAAAATAAAAATATTGCAAAATTTGAAATTTGACCAAGAAAGTTATTCCATTGCATTCGTGGTGAAATTCTGAACAATTATATATATATATATATATATATATATATATATATATATGCTCAAAACGGAGCTCAAACAAAGAAGTTATGATTGTCTGAAGTTTTGGATTTAAAATAATTTAAATAGAATTCAAATTCAAATAAATAATTAATTCCCAAATTTGAAATTCAAAAGTTAACAGTAATTGTATAGGGAGGTTAAGTAAACATTAAAATGCAATTAAGGAAGATAATAAATTAGACAACGGCAAAATCAAAATCAACGTTCTCAAAATAGCACCGGTAGTAGGGGCGGTCGACCAGTGGATATAAGGCAGCGGCTAGAGTTTTCTGCAATTAACGCTCCAGGTTTTATAATTTCAATCCGACTTAAATCCGACGTTCTAATGCATTCCATTTACTATAAATAAGAGCCTAGCACTCTCACTTTTATTCCAATAATATTTTGAGAAATTAGCGAAGCTCCGCCAGTTCGTTTATTCATAGATTTAGAAAACACCATTAGGGTTTCAAGTAAGAAATCCTATATATCTATTTTTGATCATTGTTTATTTTTTTCAACCTCTTCTCCTCTAAACCTCTAATTTTCTAAATCTAATGTATATACAAATTCCTTGTTATATATATCAAAAAGAAGAGATCTGGAAGGGTTCATTAAACGCATGTCGAATCCAAGAGAAGGCAAAGCTAAGGACCTCTGTGAGTGGAAATATTAGTTTTTCTATTTTAATAACCGAATAGTGTAGTTTATATTTGATATATGCCTTCGGAGTTTTGGATTAGGAAGATATTACATTAAAAATCCCCAAAATTCCCCCAAAGCGTAATGTCAATTTTTAGATTGGAATCTTAATTGTTTCATATTAAAATAATAGAGTTTTTATGTATTTTACAACATATGAGTTTTCTTTCTATTCCACTTCTTATGCTTTTTTGGATTTGATTAAGGATTTGATTAAGAAATGGTGTGTAAGACACGAATTCATATTCGTAGTCTGCACCGCCTATTTCTATAAAATTCCCTTGTCTAATTTCTTGTAAAATGGAGTGCAAGGAATATAGAGTATAAATTACACAGAGCGAAGAGAAAGAGGAAGTGCAAGGAATACGAGGAAGTATACAAAATTATGATTATACACTTTATATATTATATACTTTATATGGTTGTCATCATCCAAAAGAGGGTGATTATTAGAATCTATAATTTGGATCTTGATGACAAAAGCCATATAGATGAGATATTGATGTGTGTACTAAAAAATACAAGGTTTGATAGGATAGAGAGAAGCGTACAGTGATACAAGGCAAGAAGATATTTAAGATATACAAAGGGAAAAGTAAAGGAGAAAAACTGATATGTATATGAGCATTTAATTTTGTCTTACAATTTTGTTAAAAACCTCATAGTACACAAATCTCTTCATTAACTACTTAAAATCCTCCAAACATTTCTATTTTTTTTTACTAGCTTCGGCTTAAAATATGAAAGTCTACTTTCGTTTGATCCGTTGAATCGTCTCTAGACAGTATATGTTGATTTTTGAGATCCAAATTCAAAAATAATTTTTGGCTCTAAACTTTTCATATATGGACATGTCTTTTCACCTCATATAAATATCCAAGGTTTCTTTTTATGGAAATTATGATCACCAGACTCTCATTTGTAAAATTCTACTTTAGGTCAAAATCTCCTCAAAAGAATGGCCATTCTTTTTTGCTCTTTATCGTTTGAAAATCATTTGGCTGTTTATGCCCATTTTTTTTACCAATTTTCTATTTCCAAATGGAGAAAAAACATCAAAGTTTAAATCTTTAAATTCCCTTTCTCCCATAAATACTCTTGGACTTAGAAGAGGAAAAACGATGTGAGATTATTGGATTTGTGTACAAAAATTACGAGATCCGTATATTAAAGATACACTACTTGTACTCGATGCTTGGATATTATGACAAGTCAAATGTTTGACAGACAAGGATTGTGAAGTGTGGAAAGTTGCCTTGGAAAGTGCAAACCTATTCTTCTAGGTGAATTGGAGACCGTTAGCGAAAGAAAAGTCCACACGAGGAGCATAGGTCTTGAGGTAGGACAGGAGATCAGAACCATGATAATATGTTGTGTTATCTATTGCTTTCCTAGTATTGAGTTTTTCAATTTCTTTACTTTACATTGTTGGAAAATCATTAATAAGTACAGTATATTGACATATACTTAAATGTATTCTAACATTTGTGGCTTAATCGATATTTTTGTAAGTGGAAGTGTTAATTTAATATTGTTTATCTTGCACACCTTGCATCTTCAATAAAACATCCTATTATGTTTTAGTATGGATATGTGTCATCTCCCTTGTGTTTGTTGATTACTTAATGTGAAGAGTAATCGATTTCACTTCAAAGAAGAAAACGAATTTTCTAGATCCAAAAGTACCATTCCATGCCATTGGTGCCTTTTATAACTAGCACAAAATACCATACATGGTAGCCTTTGCAACTAATCTACCAATTAGATTCAATTCTAAACTAACTAAAAGACGTTGGAATGCGGTGAAAGTGATGCGCTATCTTTATGGTGCAATTTATATGGATTTGTTTTATTTAAAAGGATCATCAATCTGCTTCCAAATTAAAAATAAAGTTTGAATATCTCTCAGGTTTCCATAGATTTTACATAAAGGATAGTGTTCTCGATTAAGCATAAAGATGTGAAAGGTTAATCTATGTCAACCATATAGAAAACATTTAAAATTATCAGTGATGATAAAAGTCATATCACAATATGTAAAGGTAACGCTGCTTACATCGCTCGAATAATAAAGGTGAATAATGAAACAAGATGCATTTTATTTTTGTTCTCTTATAGACACAAGCTCCAAATGAATTAAAAAACAAGACCCAACCAATCCACTCAAAAATTGTCTCGTTGATTTGTTCAATAAAACTTCATGGCATCAACTTGGAAGAATTTAGTGTATGGTCTTGACATGGAAAGAGTCTACGACTAAGCAACTAATCAATTAGCAATAGGGTGCTTATTTTAATTGCAACTGTTGTATCCTTTTTTTAAATCATTTGGTTGCTACACCATGTTTATTATATTTATGCGAGGATAAGAACATTATTTCACATATTATCACAAAACAAAGTGTAGCTCTTGTATATGTGAAAAAAAAAAGTATGTGTGCGTGTGTGGGTGGGTGGGTGTGTGTGTTTGTATGTGTGTGTATGTGCGCACGCACGTGTACGTGTATGTATCATTTTTTTAAAAACCCCACCATTCCCTCCTACATCTTTTTGCACAATAAATTTCAAAAATGAGATAAATTTTTGTAGAGATGTTATACTCATTAGAAAGATCATTTGTAAAGATTTGGGATTGCTTTGAAACATTTAACGCATTTAAAACTGCAAGCCAATAACCAGAAATATTTGTTTCAACCATTGATTTGAAATTGCACCTAGTGTTCATTTTCGATTTTTTTTTACTCTATGTCGATTGAGAAAAGAGGAAAGGTAAAAAATTATGAATGAAGCCTATTGCTTCTGATGCGCAAGTGGTGTTGTTCACATATTTCACGTTACTGTTCATGTGGTGTTGTTCTTCAACCAAGAGGGCCCCCATACATTTTTCATCTTCCCATCTTAGTTTTTTTAATTATTTGAGTGGATTTTTTTTCTTTTTAGAGGGGTTTTATTTTCTTTAGTTTCTTTTTTTACTAGTACAGATGATTTTTGATTTACTCGGATATTTAACTTATATTGGATTTGAGACAACTAAAATTTGTAAACTCTTCTATATGTTTATAAAGTACCAGTTTTCAACCAAAAAAAGATTCAGAATGACTTCAAATTTTGCATAAATGATTTTACTAATGAACATAACATATCTAAAATAGTTTGTTTTGTTATGTTTTTTTGCACAAAATAATGATGGAATGATGGAGGAGATTTATGATTTGTACTTTAGTAGTTTGAGTAACATAATTACAACATAAGATTTCATCAAAAGCATTAAACTTGAACATGTGGTACGGTTAGCTTGAAACATGTGCTGCATCATCTTTGTGGTATGACTAATATGAGTTTGTTGTATTCAAAAGTTTATCAATATTTTCTTCTAAAAAGCTAGAGGTTGAATATCTCTTAGCTTTCCACGAAATCCTTTGAAGAGATATTGTTTATATGGTGGTCAACAAAACAAATATTAGTAATTATACCATCTAAACATATTGAGATATAAACACTTCATAAAGCAAAAAGAATGTGCAAGGTTAATTTATTGTCAACCATATAGAAAACATCTAAAATTATCAATGATGATAAAAGTGATATCGCAATTCATAAAGATAACGTTGCTTAAATTGCTTGAATAAAAAAGGTGAATGATATAACTATATGCATTTTACCTTAATTCTCCTATAGACATAACTTCCAAATGAAATAAGAAATCAAGATCCAACTAATCTGCTCAAAAATTATCTCATTGGTTTGTTCACTAAAACTTCATGGCATCAAGTTAGAAGAATTTAGTGTGTGATCTTCACATGCAAAGAGTTTACGATTAAGCAATTAACCAATTATCAATACTTATTAAAGAGTGCTTATCTTTAATGTGACTATTATACCTTCTTTTATTTGTGTAGGTTTTATCTCGTTATATTTTCTCCACCAATTTTTTGGCAACATAATTATCACAACCAAATATCTAAAGGGAATTGTTAAAATCATTTGATTACTACCACCCGTTAACTATATGCATGTAAGGATAAGAAAATTATTTCACATATTCTTACAAATAAAGTGTAGTTATAGTATATAAAATTCTCACTTTATGTATATGTATCTCATTTTTTTAATAACCTTCCCCATTCCCTTCTCTGTTTTTTGTGCAAAAAATGTTCAAAAATGAAATAAATTTTTGTAGATATGTTATACTCATTAGAAAGATCATTTTCAAAATTATTGGATTGGTTCGAAACGTTTACCTCCTTTAAAAATACAGGCTAAGAACCATCGAAAATATTTATTTAAACCACTAATCTAAAATGTAGTTTTAAAGATAGAAGTTTCACAACGACTTCGAATTTTGCATAGATGATCTTGCTAATGAACATAACATATCTAAAAAAGTTTATTTTGTTCTAATTTTTTTTGCACAAAATAATAATGGGACATCGTAAAAGATTTATAAGAAAGTGGGTTCGGACTTCTTCAATGTATATGTCTAGTGTAGGGATGTTATGGTCATGGTAAATTTACCATTACAATACCAATACCAAACAATTGGTAACCGGTATCGAGCTACATTGGTATACCAATGCTATCGGTATAGTAACGGTAAATTTACCATTATTAGCAGTAAATATAGCGGTAATGAAATGCCAAAACCAGTGGTAACGGTAAATTTACTAGTCTTATTAATTTTGTTTTTTCACTATTTTAGTTAATCCTAACAACAAACTAATGAATGTTTATCATATTTTAAGCAGACGCTTGTAGTATTATTTATGATTATATATATTTTTTGGCTTTATTAACTTCAAAATTAAAGTTAGTAAAATTATCATTTCACATTGTTGTAAATAATTTGTGATGACCCAACAAAATTTTCTTCCTCAACTAAAATAAGTCAATTTTTTTACTGGGTTGGAATTAGCAACAAAATATTTACATTTTTATTATTATTGAAATTTTAATGTAATAAAATTTTAATGTTTTTATATATTGGTATTTACCATTAACAATCAACGATTTACCAATTTATCAGTATATCAACGAACATTTTACCAATGGTAACGGTAAAATATTGGCAGTCATTTTTGACTTACCAATACTATAGGTATGGTAATTATTTTCTTTTATCAGTGGCGGTTACCATTACCATAACGACCCTAGTCTAGTGTGTGTAGGGGAGAGAGAGACGTACATGTGAGTATGGGTTAGTTTCATCTGGATTGGGGCTGAAATCTTTATCACATCGCATCATACATGGAAACTGCAACACTAATTTAATGCGGTGCGCTTTCAGTCCGATTTCATACAATACGCCATGGTTTCAGTTCGATTTAGTTCGAACCCATGTTACATTCGTCTCAACAATTTCATTAGTTATCGAACAAAATATTAAACATGTTAATGAAACATTCTAAACATTCAAATCATATATAGATACTTATAATTGTATTTTGTAATCTAGTAAGTATATGAAATATATGTATATTTCATATAATTTCATTGAGCATATATTTCAAACTTTCAAGATTACCAAATAGTTAACTACTTGATCATATGAAATTCAAATAGTCAAACGATGTGTACTTCTATTAGTTTTGAGTAGCATAATTACAGCATAAGATTTCATCAAAATCATTAATTTTTAACACGATCTGATTTGTTTTAATACGTTTGTTTTAATCATTCAAACCACAACTGAACTATATTATATCGAAATGATTCAATTTTAGTTATTTCCGTTGATTTGTTAATACATTACAATTTATTACCGCAATTTCGGAATGGATAAATAGGGATGATATATGAGATGCACGATAAAAATAAAACAAGGAACGGCTGACAAGTCCCTAGAATTGAAAGATGATGTAAGAAAAGTCCCTTTCGAAAAAGTTATGAAAATTTAGTCTTTATTTTTTGTTTTTGACTAATTTATGCCACTTTTACCCCTAATTTTAATACTAAACTGATTTTATAGAATGAGACAATTTGGTAAAAAATAACAAAACGGGATCTAATTTACATGGGTTTATGAGTAGGGACTTTTTGTGCATGAGCTTTGAGAATAGGGACCTTTGGTCCAAAATCCCAAAATAAAAAACGTAAAAAAAAAAGAAAAAAAGACGAGCTTGAAAATTACCAAATAAAAGGGATAAGCCAGGCCAGTATTGGGAAGGTCACTAGGGCTCGACAGTCTTCTAGACACGCAGCACTCAGATCTCTCAAATAGCTGAAGTGAATTCGTTTTAACTGTGAACAAAGGACAACGAAGAAACAGAAAGAAAATGTCGGCTATGATGGGAAGAGTTAGAGCATCGCTTGCAGTCTCTACAGCTGCAGCACGTGCCTGTAGTCATCGCTCTTTCGCCTCGGTTGCCGTGGGCGACGACATCGTAGCCGTGAAAGGCGGCGCTGTATCTCTTCAGAAAGCTCGCACCTGGGACGAGGGTGTCTCCTCCAATTTCTCTACTACTCCCCTTAAAGATATTTTTCAGGTACTTTTCCCCTTATTTCTATTGTATATTTTATACAAAAAACCTAATCTAATGTAAACTTCTCATTCTATTTTGGTTTCTATTCACAGGGAAAGAAGGTGGTCATTTTTGGGCTACCTGTAAGTCGGTACTCCATAATTTTCACCATTTGCATCAATTTTAAGTAGGTTTTAAGGAGTGATAAAAAAGGTTAGGTTTGACGCATCGATTGATTGATTGATGTGCAGGGAGCTTTCACGGGTGTTTGCTCAGCACAGCATGTTCCAAGCTACAAGAACAACGTTGATAAATTCAAAGCAAAAGGAATTGATTCTGTCATATGTGTATCCGTCAATGATCCTTATGTTATGAATGGATGGGCCGAAAAGCTCCAAGCCAAGGAAGCTGTCAGTCCCTCTTTTTCCCCGTTTAATGTTTGTTGCTTTTGTTTATTTGTTTGGAACTCAGTAAATTACTTGTAGTATATTAACAAGGATAAATGTTCTTAATTTGAAAGCTCTCAACACCATTGCAGAAACAATAACTTTGCATAGAGGCAAAAAGAAGGGTATTCAATTTAATTTCAGTTTCAACTTCCTAATACTAAATCAAGAAGTTTTAGTACATGATTGTTAGTTACATGCTCAATACCATGTGCTAACATTTGTTGTACTTCAATCTGGATCTGCAGCGTCTTTTTTTCATTTCTTTTTTGGCTGAGTCGCGGACTAGGTCGCTCTTTTCTTCAAGACGATTCGCGACTTAGCCTCAAGGTGCAAAACTATCTATCAATAGCTCCGTCCACAAGATAAAACAGCATTTGAAATTTGGTCAATTTGTTGTTTGCACTACAACAAATTGTTTTGAATATAACACTTTCTAATTTAATCGTTTGTAAAGTTTTTTCAAGGGAGAAAAATGCTAGGGACAAAGAAGAAAGAAAAATTGTCTGTTATTCACATTTTCTTTTCTGCTTATCTATCGTTTAAATATGCAAAATGGAAATTGTATGCGTTACTGAAGTGATGAAATGTTAATAGATTTGAATTTGTTGTCATTTAAAATGAATTTTTTAATACCATTAACTTTTGCAATGATTCAATAATAATTGGCTCATGAATATATATTACCGTAATACTTTTGTAACGACTCAATTATAATAATGACTCATAAATATATGACCATTAACCTGTTTTTATTTTTAATTAATTCACTTAAAGTTCCAACAATCCTCCACTTGAATTATTTAAAAAATAATTTCCAAGCAATTTCTGAAAATATAGGATTGTGCATAAACAAAAGGTATCTTTCGATTTGAACCTTTGCATTGTGAGTAAGATTCAGTTTACTAGAGTGACTCGTAGTCTTGAACTTTATTCCTGACATCAAACCATACACAACCTTTCTAAAGTGCTATCAATTAAGCCCGTGCATTTATGGTCATGCACGTCTATTCCAGTTTAGCGAATATTGTAAGAATCTTGTCCAAAATTCCATAGGAAACGGCCACATTTCCACATCCACACTAGTGAGTCTATCAAGAGTACTCCTGAAGGTAGGTACTCCATTCCATTTAGAGTATAGATTTCATTAAGAGTTCTATTAACTCATTTTCTAATCACTTCAGGAATACATGCTTCTAAGTACATAAAAATAGCATGTTCAACTCATATCACTTTACAACTTGTTATTACCTTTCGAACCTAGTTCTTAAGATCTCCAGTCATTAGGTTGAGTTACCATTGTGCGTGGCTTAACAATCTAAGAGCAATAGTCTCATTCTTTTAGATGTAGAAAAGATTTTCTCTATTTCCAGTCCTTTCGTCAAAGGATCCGCCAAATTCTCATCAGTGCGTACATGATACTCTCTTACAGTACCGTGCTTACGACGAATTTGTTGTCTCTTACCGTCCTCAATTTTTGCAATAGCCGCGGTACTATCACAATGGATCAACACAACTGGTATTGATTTTGTCATAAAATGATCTCTGCTAGCAGATTTCTTAAGTAATATTCTTCTTCAGTAGCATTAGCTATTGCTATCATTTCTGATTCCATAGTGGATTGAGGCAAGATCGTCTGTTTCTTAGATTTTTCAAGAAACAGCTCCTCCTACAATACTAAAAATATATCCACTAGTAGCTTTGGAATCGTCTAATAAAGTATTCCAATCTGCATCACCGTATCCTTCAAGGACAGCAGAAAACTTCTGATAGTGTAATCCAATGTTCATAGTTCTTTTAAGGTATCCCATGACCCTTTTAATAACATGTCAATGCTCTATACTAGGTCTGCTAGTAAACCTGCGCAATAATCCAACGGCATATGCAATGTCGGGTCTAATACAACCAGTGGCATATCCAAGACTGTCAATGATGCTCGCATATTCAGACTGTCTTACACATTCAACAGTGTTCTTAAATAGTTTTACATTTGGATCATATGGTGTACCAACAGGTTTACATTCAAAGTAATTATATTTCTTTAACATCTCAATATAATGAGATTGATCTAAAGAAATTCACTTTTTAGACTTAGTCATCTTAATAAAATTACACTTGCTTCACCAAGATCTTTCATATCAAAATTGGCACATAGTATGAACTTAACATGATTTACAACATGAATATTTGAATCTATAAGTAAATTATCAACATATAAGCATATGATAGTGCAAATGTTATTCTCGGATTTATAATAAATACACTTGTCATTTTCATTTACTTTAAAACCATGTGAAATAATTAGATTGTCAAAATTTTCATGCCATTGTTTCGGTGTCTGTTTAAGACTATATAGAAATTTATCTAATTTACAAACTTTATGCTCTTGGCCAGGTATGACAAAACCTTCGGATTTGTCCATATAAATCTCTTCTTTTAATTCACCATTCAGAAAAGCAGTTTTTACATCCATTTGGTGAATTAGTAGATCATACGGTGAAGCAAGAGAAATTAATACTTGAATTGATGTTATTCTTGTAACAAGTGAAAAAGTATCAAAGAAGTTAATGTTTTCTTTTTGTCTAAATCCTTTAGCTATAAGACGAGCCTTATATTTATCAATTGTACCATCAGGTTTTAAATTTTTTTAAGTACCCATTTACAACCTATAGTTTTACAACCTGGGGTAAATCAACTAGATGCCAAGTTTTATTAGATTCAAGAGATTCTATTTCATCATTTATAGCTTCTTGGCAGAGATCTGAATCCAAAGAAGGCAGCTTCTTTTAGATTAGCAGGGTCCTCTTTTAGTGCATAAGCATAATATTGTGGACCAATTTTTTTAGCCATCCTAGTTCTTTTACTTCTTCTAAGTTCAGATTCACTTTTCGTATTATGTTCATTATTTCTGATTATTGGATTATTAGTGGTAGAAGTGCCCTCACCATTCCTAAGTTTAAACGGAAATTTATTTTCAAAGAAATTAGCATCATTTGACTCAATAATAACTCGAGCAGTCAAATCAAAAAATCTATATGCTTTACTGTTAAGGGCATAACCAATGAAAATACATTTATATACTCGATTTGCTAATTTAATTCTTTTACTTTGAGAAATACGAACATACACTAAGCAACCCCAAATTTTAAAATAAGACAAGTTGGGTTATGATTTTAAAAAATCTCGAAATGTGAAATTTTGTTATTAGATTTAGGAATTCTGTTTAAGACATAACAAACAGTTAATAAAATTTCTCCTCCACCAGTGAGATGCTGCATCCGAATTTAATAAAACAACTACTACTAATTCAGTAAGAGCTTAAATTTTCTTTCAGTTTTACCGTTTATTTCAGGTGAATGGGGTGCAGTTTTCTCATGATTTATGTCATGTTGTTTACAAAATTCAATGAATAAGTTAGATTAATACTCTGTTACTCTATCACTTTGAATTTTTTTAATTTTCTTATTAGATTGATTTTCAATTTCAGTGACAAATAATTTAAACATATCTAACGCACCACTTTAATTCTTCATGAGATAAACATAAGTAAAATCAGAGCAATCATCAATAAAAGTAATAAAGTGGCGTTTGTCATCCCTAGTTAGAGTATCATCAAGTTCACATATATCAGAGTGTATTAAATCTAAAGGTTCGGACTCTTTAAACACAGATTTATGTGGGGTCTTAGTAATTTTAGTTTGGTTACAATTTTCACATTTTGAATAATTTATGGGAAACTTTAGGGATTAGGCCTAAGTTACTCATGTTATGAATTAAGTCGCTTATGAACATGATAAAGTCTAGCATGCCAAATATTAAAATCACACAGCATAAACAAAACCATTAACTTCAACATTCAACTTAAACATCTCATATATCATTCACCAGTAAAAACACTATTTTTAGTGATGGTGTACAAGTCAGATCCAATAGTTTAAGTAAAACCAATTTTATTTAACAAGAAACCAGATGCTAAATTTTTCCTCATCTCTGGAGTATGCATCATGACTTTCAGCAATAAATTATTTTTAGAGGTAAATTTTAACTCCACAGTCCCAATTCCAGCAACAATAGTGATGTGAGAATCTCCTAACACCACTTGCATGCCATTAACAGCATTATATATTTTAAAATTTCACGATCATAGCAGACATGACGAGAAGCACCAGTGTCTACCCACCACCCTTTCGATTCATCGACTAGGTTGATCTCAGTAAGCATAGCCACATGGGCCTCTTCAGTCAGATTAGCCTGCGGTGCAAGATTTGGCATGTTCTGACACTTTCATGCCATATGGCTTGGTTTGCCACAGTTGTAACATATGAACAACTGTATAGTACCATTTTTTAGGATGGTATTATGTTGATTCTTCTGATGCTGATTGTTGTGGTTCTGATTTAGTTTGCGATTTTGATTTTTAAAATTTTTCACACTTGGTTTCAGACTCTTGTTTGTGGATTTCTTAGTATTGTTGGTAGATACAACAAACATCTATTCTTTTTGGTCCTGTTTTCTGGCCTACTCTTCAATACAAAGACGAGTAATTAAATTCTCCAAGGAAAACTCCTTAGTCTTATGACTGAGATTATTTTTAAAATTTTTCCAACTAAGGGGTAATTTATCAATTAACACAACTACCTGAAACTGTTCATCTAAAACCGCATTCAGAGATGATCTCATGCACAATTTTATAGAGCTCGTGCGACTGCTCCTCTACAGATTTGTCATCCTGAAACTTCAAATAGCAACTAACAACATAGTTTTTCGCTCTAGCTCATATTTCTTTTCAAGCGCATCCTAAATCTCCTTTGCTAACTTGTCTGAGTTGTAATAATCATACAGATAATCACTCAAGACATAAAGAACATAATTTTTTACCAAGGTAGTCATGTTTAATACAGTCCTTCAAAGCCTTTTTCTGATCGTCTGTTGCTTCTTCAGGAAGCGTTGGTTTTTCGGTCGTCAGTATATGTGCCACCTTCCGCGTAGTCAGAAAAACTCCATCTTTTGGCGCCATCGTTTGAAAGGCAAGCCTTCGAATATGAATGGTTCAGCAGATACAGTCGGAACCTCAAATATCGACATCGGGGCAGCAGAGCTATTAGCGATCAAAGCCATGGTCGTCTTAAAATTGTCGTACCTCAATATCAATCTGCAGCGTTTTTTTTGACAGAGTCGTGGACTAGGTCGCTATCTTTAAGACGATTCACGGCTTAGTCTCAATGTGCAAAGCTATCTACAACCGCTCCGTTCTCAGGATAAAACAGCTTCTGAAATTTGATCAATTTGCTGTTTGCACTATAGCAAATTATTCTGAATATAGCACTTTCTAATTTAATTGCTTGTAAAATTTATTGAAGAGAGAAATGCAGAGGACAAAGAAAAAAGAAAAAAAATTGTCTGTTATTCACATTTTCTTTTCTGTCTATTTATCGTTTAAATAATAACATTTTCTTTTCTGTCTATTTATCGTTTAAATAGGCAGAATAGAAATTGTATGCGTTACTGAAGTGAGAGGATGTTAATGGATTTGAATTTATTGTCATTTAAAACGAATTTTTTAATGCCATTAACTTTTGCAACTGCTCAATAATAAAAGCTCATGAATATATATCATCGTTATGCGTTTGCAACGGCTCAATTATAATAATGATTCATAAATATATGACCATTAACTTGTTTTTTTAAACAAGTACATTTCGGGTAGTTCGGTTTAAATGGTTGGTATTGGTTTTTCATATAATTTAATTCTATTGTCTCTTAAACTAAGTTACTGAATATTTTTGTTAGTTTAACAAAATTAACAATGAAAACAATACTCTATATTGGTTGTTTAAACAAAATAATATGTATATAATTAAATAAAATATTGAATTATTTACAAAACTAAATTAGAAGGTTTATTACCGGTTATTTTAATTTGAATTATGTAAGATTATTTTTAATGAATTGAAATATTGATTGATTTTCAAAAATCAACTGAACTAATAAAACTTAATTTGACTTTGATTTATTTGGATTTGGTTTGTTTTTTTATAGAAAAAAAAATCAATCTGCTTGTCATTTTGGTTAACATGTGCTAACATGTTAAAGGGTAATTGGAATTAGGATAACGAGTACATATTTGATAATTCAGTTTAAATTGTTGGTATTGGTTTGTAATATAATTTAATTCTATTGTTGCTTGAACTAAGTTAGTCAATAATTTTGTTATTGTAACAAAACTAACAATGAGGTGGCTACTATGGTGTTTGGGATAACGAAAGGAAATAAACGCGAACCTAAAGATTCGTGGTGGTGGTGGAACAGTGATGTGCAAAAGGCTATCAAAGAGAAGAAGGAATGCTATAAGTGCTTACATCATCACAGAAGCGATGACAACATGCAAAAGTACAAAGTTATTAAGAAGAACGCAAAAAGAGCGGTGAATGAAGCAAGAGGCCGGGCATATGAAGACCTATATCATAAGCTAAGTACGAAGGAGGGTGAAAAAAACGTCTATATGATAGCTAAGCTCCGCGAGAGGAAGACATGAGACTTCAACCAAGTTAAATGCATCAAAGATGACAATAATAGACTTTTGGTGAATGACGATGAGATAAAAAATATATGGAGAAATTACTTCGACAAGCTATTTAATGAAGAAGGTGGCAGCTCTACGATTAAGATAGACGACTCTTTAGATGACACCTGTAGACATTTTGTTCGAAGAATTCAAGAATCCGAGGTAAAGAAGGCGCTAGAATGGATGAAAGCAGGCAAGACATTGGGGTCTGATGACATCCCCATTGAGGTGTGGAGATGCATTGGAGATGCAGGGATAGCCTGGCTAACTAAGTTGTTCAATAACATTTTCAAACCAAACAAGATGTCAGATGAGTGCAGGAGAAGCATATTAGTTTCAATTTTTAAAAATAATGGAGATATCCAAAGTTACAAATTACAGAGGAATTAAGCTTATGAGTCATACAATGAAGCTTTGGGAGAGAGTCATTGAATATCGATTAAGAAGAATGACAAGCGTTTCAAAAAACCAATTTGGTTTCATGCCCGGAGGTCGACCACAAAGACGATTTTCTTGATAAGACAACTTATGGAAATGTTTAAGGAGCAAAAGAAGGATCTACACATGGTATTTATCGATTTGGAGAAAGTTTATGACAAAGTACCGCGAAAGGTGATGTGAGCCCTGGAAAAGAAGAGAGTCCGAACAAAATACATTACCCTTATCAAGGATATGTATGATGATGTTGTGACTAGTGTCAGAGCATGCGATGATGAAATCGGCGACTTTCCCATTAACATAAGATTACATCAAGGGTCAGCTTTGAGCCCCTACATTTTTGCCCTAGTGATGGATGAGATTATGAAGGGTATACAAGGTGAGATTCCTTGGTGTATGTTATTTGCTGATGATGTTGTGCTAATAGATGAAAGTAGGTAAATTTGGGTTAATGGACAATTGGAGCTGTGGAGACAGACTTTAGAATCAAAGAGATTTAGGCTTAGCAGAACTAAAACAGAGTATATGAAGTGCGAGTTCAGCGGTGTCAGGTCAGAGGATGAAGATGTCACTCTGGCTGGACATATAGTTCTCAAGAAGGAATTCTTTCGATATTTAGGATCAATACTGCAGTATGATGACGAAATCGATGAAATTGTTAGTTTTAAAATTCGAACGAGATGTGTGAAATGTTGCAGTATGATGGTGAGGTTGACATGGGAGGAAGTAGTAAAAAAGAAATTGAATGATTGGAGTATATCCGAAGAGCTGGTGACGGACAAAAGCGCGTGGAAGTTAGCGATTCACGTACCAGAACCATGAGCTATGAGTTTTATAAGTTTTAGATTATAGGACTACGGAACATGAGCCTAAGACGTGGGTTTGATCTTTGACCAATATTACTATTAGTATCTTTTTCACTATTATTATCATCATCATCATTTCTCTTCTTTTATACACACACATATATTTTTATTTTTATTTTTATTTTACTTAGTTATTATTGTTATTAGTTTTCTTATTTGGCTTTATTTTATTATTGTTATTGTTATTGTTATTATTATGACTTTTAAATTGACATTGTCATTTAGTTTTGGGTTCCATCTCTTGTCAATCCCAACTTGTTTGAGAATAATGGTTTAGTTGTTGTTGTTATAGTAACGAAACTAACAATGAAAACAACATTCAATATTGGTTACCTAAAAAAATACACATACATAATTAAATAAAACATGAATCAAAATTTTGATTGATTCAATAAAAAAAAAGGACCGAACTAACTAAAAATTAAATTGGATTTGTTTCCAAAAAACCCTCTCATCATATTTTATCTTAAAATCAATCCAACCAACTAATTATTCGTCTTATTCAGGTATTGATAATTTTGAAATTTCTCTTTTGTTCATCCTCGACCCTAAAGTAGCCCAATGGCAAATAAAATAGCTTGATCATCCAAGCCTTGTCATGGTTAATTAAAAAATAAAATAAAAAATTGGCTCAGAATTAGAATTTAAATAGGTATCAGGAGAGTTGGATAGACAACTTTATTTGACTCATGCATTCCACTTTACTTTTTCACCAATTGAACTTGTTCTTAGGATGTATATGTGTTGATTGGACCTACAACGTAAGTCTGATAACTGAAACATCTTTATATATTAATGTTAGAGCTCTTAAAAATACAGCCAACCCAATTATTTAACCCTTCTATTTGACAAAACACGTTAATGCAACCTGCTAGGGTGACCGAGTGGTAAAGCTTTAGGTGAGTTTCCAAAGTCAGTAACCTGCTGTGCATCTGTGGGTTCGGGTGAGACACCCTCAGAGTTTAGGTGGGTTTCCAAAAAAAGGTGAATGCATATTTTCTATAGTCCATAGTTATTGATGATGCACGACGCAAAAGGACGCAAAAAATCAAATATAATATCATAAACATTAGTCTTCAAAAGGAAAAATTCAAGATAATAGTACATATTACTGATAAACTAGAAATTTGAATCTGATTCAGCAATCATATTTTCTAAATCAATCTCTGCATCATCATATTTATAAGCTTTAGCAACTTTCTCATCTATCTCATATCGAGTGATAATCTATTCGGTGCGACCGTAACAAGAACATACAATTCAAAGTTCGTTGGAGATTAATTTGAAAAAACATTCATTCAAGATTATCTGTACGGTGTAATGGTAATTAGAACAAACAGTTCAAAGTTCGTTCGAGATTAATTTGAAGAATGCGACCATTTTAAATTATTTGTACGGTGCATGAGTGGTAATTAGACCCGTTGGGTTGGATCCGGATCCGACCCGACGGGTCTCGATTCTAGTCGGGTTGGTTTTGTTGAGTCTAACTTGTATATTTTAAATAGGTTTGTCAATTAATACTCGAAATATTTGAAATCCGTTCGCATTTGTATCCGAAAAGCAGATAAATATCCATATCTAGAAAAATGGATAAGGAAGGTATCCGCATTCGAAAATTATCCGTTTGGTTTTTGTCAAGATAATAGTTAATATTTTGTGTATTTTAGTATAATGATAGACGTGTATTTATTTTTTATTAAGCTAATAGTTTGTATTATATAAATTTAATGCATATTAATTGCTCAAAACTATTTATTATCATTCTATTTGTTTATTTTTCACGCTTTTATAATCAATGAGATTGAAAACAATTCATGCCAAACCAAAATTTGTCTGTTTATATTTCTCGATTTATCGATAGTTGACGGATAGAATAATTATCTCATATCCGTCTGTATACGCAGATACAGATATCTAATATTCAAAAATGATCTCGGATGCAGATGCAGATACGACACTATCCATATCCAAAAGTATCTGTTTACATGCCTAATTTTAATACCTTGATCTGGATCGGCTTGGTTCGGATCCGATTGGATAATAACACTAAAACGCATATTTTTTTTTGTTTTTTTGTCCAATCTTCCGGTCAGATCAGTTTTTCATGTTATTATTCATCACCTTGCTTCGACACGGGATCCATTGGGTTCAAGTCGGGTTCAGATTGGTTTGGTTTGGCTTGGTTTAGATTTGCGGATCTCGATTCTAGTTGCCCATCGCAGTACGATGCGACAACAATATGAATAAATAGTTTAAAGTTTGTTGAAAATTAATTCGAAGTGTAATCATATCATCGTATAAAAAATACATAATACATTCAATGTTGGAGATTTCTTTTAATTGTGAAAAATAAATATAAAAAAGTAAGAAACAATTTTATCGCGCCGCGCCATATGAAAGAAAGACGCAAACGTGGCGCTTTGCGTCATGGCGCGTGCCGCAGCGCGCCTTTCATAACTACACTATTGCTATAACCTAATTCTATCATCAATCTTGATCAAAATAAAAAAAACCAACATTAAGACACTTTAAGTGATCAAAGTTGAAGGGTTTTCTAATTCCTTTTTTCTTTTCTTTTTTAAAAGAAAAAGAAAAGGAAAAAGAAAAACATGATTAAAGGTATCAATGATATTTGATCCTAGGTTTTCTAATGTTGAGCGTTGCCACTGAGCTTTTGGTCATTGGCCGGGGACAATGATTTGTTAAAATTAATACCACATTACTACTACTACTTGGTATTTAAAATCGAAATTCTTCATCTATTTGAAAATTAAGGTTTATACTTTTTCATTTTTCTATTCATTTATTTCTACCCATTTTATTTTAGAAATTCCTGATTTCTTTTCTAAATGCGGTTTTATAAATTTGGTAGTTAGTTGAAAAAGAAGAAGTTAACGTTTTGTTGGAGTAGCACAGTAGATTATTACGTAGTCCATGGTGATTTGATACCCTGCCTTCGTCTCTGCTTGGTCATGCGATTTTTTTTTCTTGGCCTCAAATGCTAGTTCATGGTAATTTTGCGCAAACATATCTCATATGCCTTTTCATAAACATTGAACCATATTGTCAAATATGACGTTTTGCTATTGTTTTCAGATTTGAAACGTGCATTTTCAATCTTGTTTGCTCTAGATTCAAAATCTGGTATGTTCGCAATTCAGTCAGCCAAAACACAGTTAACTCGAATTTGAAATGTTGTCTGTTTGCGGTTCGAAATATGGTGTATTCAAGAGCTGGAATGCATTCATGGTCCGAAATGTGGTACATTCATGATCTGAAAACACTATAAGCTCCTGTACAGATTCAAATCTATGATGACCACAAAAGATCAAAAATTGAATTTGAAAATTTTGGAGTTTTGGCTTTCTTGAGATTTGAGAGTGTTTTTGAACAATTTTGATATTTTATGCGTTTTTTATTAGTTTGTGTAGGTTTGAGTTGAATGAGTATGTTTCACAGAAGTTACACCAAATTCAAAGAAATCTATTTTCCTATTTTTTTGAAAATGATGACCAATAATAACTTTTTGAAAAGATGATTTGTATTTACAACAATTTTGAAAGTCAAATTGAATAAACTAATTGAAAAGAATATTAAATAAAAAAAATTGAAAGTCAAATTGAATAAGCTATTTGAAAAGAATAAATTACAAAGACCATTTCGAAAGATAATTAGTATCAAAAGTATTTTTGAAATTAAAAATCCTTATTAATCACTAGTGAACACAATACACACACACATATCTACATATACATATACATATACATATATGAAAAGAATAAATTAAAAAGACCATTTCGAAACATAGTTAGTATCAAAAGTATTTTTGAAATCCTTACTAATCAAGTGAACACAATATATATATATATATATATATATATATATATATATATATATATATATATATGTGTGTGTGTGTGTGTGTGTGTGTGTGTGCGCGCGCGTGTGCATGCGTGCGTGTTATTATTAGCGCCGTCGCCGCTGCTTTTTTAAAAATCTATAAAAGACTCATTAGTAAAAGATTAAGAAGAGTGTTAGGCAACAAATTTTGATTTGTTGGTTTAAATAGTTTCAGTTGTTTGCAAATGGTTGGAATGAAACTTTGATTGTATTCTTAATTTTTGCTAGAATGTAAATAGTTACCATCAAAGCTTGGTCCCTGACTCCATCTCATGCCTTTAAATACAAAATAAATTTTAGTTTTATGTACAAGAAGTGTCTTTTATGTTAGTTTTATGTTTTCCTTGAACCTATTTTGTCTTACTGTTCCACCTTTCCTAATATAATGTTTTATGTTTCAATTTTCATTCCATGTACCAAATTGGTAAGATGAACATTAATTTAGTAGAAGATTATCCTCTCTACTTTCTATATGTTGGTCTACGGTTCATTGCTTTTCCACCACTTCGTCATAATTCACCTAACATTAACACCTGTTATGCCTGTGTGTCCAAGACAACAGAGTGGTATAAACCACAGTAAATTTTCTAGAGCTTAGATAGAGACAGCATAGACTAAAGCCTGTTTTTCATAGAATAACTAATAACGATGGTGTATCTGCTAACTATTAACTATGAAGACCAAGTATTTAAAATTCATCTAAAGAACTCTAGAAATTTTATGTCGCTTATTCAAGCTGCTTATTAAAATACATGCAATGCTTTGACTTTTAACAACAAAACTATTCTGCAAAATATTGCAAGTTTTTTTTAATTCAATTTTAAGTTCAATTTTTTCCAATTGAGTTTCAAATATTATATAATTTCAAAAACTTATCAGAAGAATGCTTGTCTTATGCTGATGGAACTCGTAATAAAAAAGGCTGTGAGTTCAAACCTTGATCACAACACACACATATATATATATATATATGATACATTTTTGGTAAATTGCCAAAGAATTATTCTGAATTATAGGGTATCTTTAAACTTTTGCCAACTCAATCAATTTTATTTTATTTATCATAACATATTTATTTCAGGAAATTTTGTCATACGTCTTTATAATTATAGAAAGTAAGTTTTTGGTCTTTCCCAATTTCCTTTTATTAAATACATTACTATTTTCAAAAATGGGCGAAATTCAGGGGGCTATTTTGGTAATTTTATTAAGCTTAACATGAGCTTTTATGAAATATGTTCATAACTCATAACCATTCATACACGGCTCGACAGCTATTCTTAAATTTGGAAACAGAAGAAGTAAAAAAAGAAAGAAATTGAAAAAATAAAAAAACTAAATTCTTCGGTGATGTATGTAAAATGTCCAACTCACTTTGGGCCCAGCTCCACAGGGGGACAACTTTGAAGAGATATACTTAGTTTGTAGGACATATCCTTACAGTTTATGGTCACCATTAATATACCATTTTACATCATTCATTTCAGATAGAGTTTTATGGTGATTTTGATGGGAGCTTCCACAAAAGCTTGGAACTAGATTTGGATCTTTCTGCTGCATTACTTGGACATCGCTCTCAAAGGTATCCATCTTTGTATTATCTTTTTAATATAACATCAGTGCCATCCATGTATTGCAATCCAATTGATAAGGCATGGGATAATCTCATTATGTTAGCTGCCAATCATGCCTTCATAACATTGATAAAATCATCACAAATAACATTTTATTTCCCTAATTCATGTAAATGGGTTTGTATGCACAGTCAGAAATGAACTGATATAAAATCAGTAAATTTAAGAGAACAATAAATGTCAATTCAAATATGCAGGTGGTCAGCTTATGTAGTGGATGGGAAGGTAAAAAATCTCAACGTTGAGAAAGTTCCTTCTGAATTCAAAGTCTCTGGTGGAGATGTCATCTTAGGCCAGATCTGAACCAACTCATCTTTCTGGGTTTTCAAAAATCAAAACTCATCTATGAGAGTTTATAAACGTTTCCTTTTACTAGTTCTTATATGAGGCAACTTTTCAAGGATACGATCCTGTGTTATTTGTAATAAGCTTATGATCCACTGACATGCTTAGTTTTGATATATGTATCGTTATAAAATTTTATTAGTATGACCATTGTTGCTTGTAGCGTTACTAAATAAACGATTCTTAATAAACACATTAATGTGGGATGTAGCGGTCGAAGATGGAGCAAGCTGATGATTTTATGTTTAAACATGGTCCCTGAATCTGAATTATGCAACATCAAAAAAATGGGAAGGAGGATGATTGGTTTTGGAGTTTTATATGCAAACCGAATGGTTGTAGAATAAGAGGACAGACGGAAGTAGAACATGCATTAGAGCACGTATCTTGGATTAAAAAAGGGGATTATTCTTCCTACTATTGTTTAATTAAGTGCAAGTCCTCGAAACGAGCATGTTTCTCATATTTTGTAATGAATTTTAGAAATGCAAAACATTAAACTTAAAATGAAAACAAATGGACGTTTTCCTTTCACATCAACTTGTTCAAATCTCGACGTTGTTAAATCAAATAAAACAGGGAAAGCAAAATAAAGCAGACTCGTGTACAGATCTGATGAGTACGAACCTACTTATTGCATAGTTGAAAATAGAAAATGCATATGCTTTGCACTGTTCAGAAATTGCAAATTACATACAAAAATTTGAAGTATAAACAGATGCCACGTGCTTTATGTTATAAATGTAAAATAAAACAAATTTTAAGGAACACAGAACATACGCACTTTCAAAAATCCATGTGTAAACTGTGAAAATAAAAGGTTATGAAATGTAATTTAGAAGACTAATACACAGTTTTGCAACAATTTTTTCACATAAAAAAAAAGTGTTGAGCATCTTTGCAAGAAATTTAACATTTACAAATTTTCAAAAATAAACAATAACATGCAAAAGTGCAAATTATAGTCGACAATAATATGAGAATAAAATTTACATCTTACATGTTGCAGTCAAAAACGATTTCGTAGCAGTCAACGGCCACTTTTCCCCTCATCAGTTCCTCTCCTCTGCATTTGAACCGCATCAATCCCCCCTCCCTCTCTTAACTTCCACCTAACTTCCACCGTAGATGAAAGGACGACAACCCAATGCTGCTCAAAGCCTCGCTCTTTGGTGCACATCGTGTAGATGAGAAACCAAGAAAGAACTTCCATTCCTTACCGGGATGATCTTACGTTGATGTGCGACGCATGTGCTCCTTCAAAATACAACGACGTCACTGCTCCAGCATCCCACTTTAATTCCAAATGACAATTTACCCTTTCCCAAATAACCCCTGCTTCGCCATCTTCCAAACAAAGATGATCATCTCATCTCAAACAATGAACAATCCCATGCATGTAGAACTTTCCAAACTTTTGGATGACCAACTCCATGTCATCTTCTCCATCATTAATGGTTTAAAAGATCTACATTGTTGCATCTCTATGCAATTCAGCTTTGCTCCGTGAAAAATCAACATCTGCAGTGATCGAGCTTTCTATGCTCGCTTCCCTAAGCGTCTCTCCTCGCAATAACTACAAAGAAAGGGATTTTCTACAAGTACAATGATGCTATTTTCGCCTCCCAATGGAAGCTTCATCGAGACAATTACATTCGCACCCTTCTTAAAACGGTTTGAATTTGCATCCGAGACCTGCCAAGACACCTGTGAAGTGAAGAGGACCTGGTTCATTACCTCATTCCCATTAGAGAATTTGTGACACTAGACTGTTGTGATTGGGATTTTATAGATCATTGATGTGCTTTTGTTAAAATCAAGTTTGACATGGAAGCTCAATTACTATAAGGCCTAGTGTTCAAATGGAAAGGCACTTTTTTGAGGTACATTGTAAGCTTTGGTGCCACCGTATTCCACCCCTTCAACCGGAAGACCTTTTAGGAGACAATTGCATTCCTATCTAGAGCGAGCAATCCTCGTATCTCTTTGGTGAAGAAGGCTTTCAATCATAGATCAACTTGAAAGAATTATATATATATATATATATATATATATATATATATATATATATATAGTGTTTTAATGATAATAACTGCACAACAATGTTACTATTGTGTCTATTGAGTTATTTCAGGTCAAAACGATGATTGAAAAGTTGAAAAACAAAATGACTAAAAATTTGCTAAGATAGGAACATGTGCTCGATACAGTAACCAAGGTGGGGTATGGAAGCCAATAAATCAAGGCCCGAGTTAGTTACCCAATAAAAGTAGCAAGTTAGAATGGTCGTGTGCGCACGCATAGGATGACACTAACGACATTATTATTTCTATTGTTAAGAATAATTCTCTAATGTAAGACATCAAAACGGGATTTTACCCTTTTAAGGAAATCCCAAAACCCGTTAATATTAGCTAGTTTCAACGCATTGTTCGAAGTCCATAAAATAATGTGGTTACGTAAGTTAGATTGTCCATAGAGTTATTATTGTTATTGAACAATATTTAATTTCTATCGAACCAAATATACCATGTTGTGGTAGTAAAATCGTCGATTAGAAGTAAAATCTCAACCTACACTAATATGCCTCAAAATTTAGAACATAAAAAAGTAGTATTAAAACAAAAATTCTAAGAATGTGCGGAAGTATAAAATTAATAAGCTATGACAGTACAAGTACACGATTGTTTCTAGATTCATATTGCAAAAAACACATTTTTTTATCAGTATGCACATTCTTCTTTTTTAAAAGTTTAATAGTATTAAGTTTTCCATGTAATATTAACCACATATGTAACTTAGCTTTACAGGGGTGAATTTGCATTCCATATAATTTTAAAAAGATTAGATTTACTTCTTGAGAAATTCAAAAATTTGTAAACGAGTTTGATGTAAAGTTGTTAGTCCTATCCCAACATCAAATTTGATATCATTATTATTGTTTACATTATAAAGTTCTAAATTGGCACACAGAAGAGCAAACTGGTAAAAAGTAGTTCCTTCTAATGCATGTTTAAACCGAACCCCTAAGAAAAGTTCAAACTAGGTCTGTAGACTTTTGAAATTATTACATATTTAAAATTACAAATATCGTAGAATTTTGTAAATTCTATTTTAAGAGAATAGCATAGATCCAACAATCATGCTAGAAGGATGTGTTATTTCCCAAATAGACTATGTTACTTATAGACCCATCAAACGGGTTGGATCAGGTCATAAATGGTTCGGGTAGAATTTTACCTAATCCATTTAAGACATAAACAAACCCAATTCGTTTGACCCGTTTAACAAATGGGTCAACGCAACTCGACCCTTTAACAAAAACTGCACCATAAGCAGCAAAACATGCACCGGAAAATTAAATATTGCACCATTATATTATCAATATTGCTTAAAAAATAAAAAATTGCACCACCAGAAAATATTAACTATATCATATTATCAAAAAACTGCACCAGAAAACAAAAAACTGCACCATTATATGATCAAATTCTACCAAAAAATTAGAAAACTACACCACTAAATAGAGAAACTGAACTTGATATTGCAAAAACTGGATAATATTTGAACGTCCTACATAGTACAATTACACATCAAATAACCAAAATAAATCGAACCAAACTCTAAAAAACAGCAATATGTCATACATAAGTAATAAAACTGCAAAATATTTTAAAGTTCTACATCATATAGGCACAACCTGCTAGTCCTAAAGCCCTTAAGCATAGCCTTGTAATCCTAAAGAAAATGACACAAACTATCAGTTCATGAATGTTGTAAGAATTAAGATGATGACTGCATAATAATATAATGCATGTAAGAGAAAAGAACAAAATGCAAAGGACACTGGTTAAAAGTTACATAATATAATCAGATTTGAGTACACTTGTTAGTTAAGGTAGTTATAATAGTTAATTTTAACATCTAAATAGCCTAAATTAAATATAGAACAGGGATCACGTGACATATAAAAGACATTGCTTAAACTGAAGCCTAATAGCCATGTCATGAAAGAGAAATTTTAAGGGATCACATTAGCTAAAACTGAAGCTAACTAGCCATGACATTGGTTAAAAATGACATAATACAGAACATGGATCACTTGATATACAGAGATTCATTAAATTATTGTATTATAAACATATGACAATTTTTTTGAAAGTGAAGTTTTAAGGGAATAAAGGATGTAATTTGTAGGGATTTTAAGGCTCTAGCCATGTCATGAAAAAAATGATTTCCTACCTTATATCTTCTGGAAGTATAGATACAGTTGTATTAGCCTTAAAATTCCTTGCACATATATGGACAGTCTTAAAAACAAATTTCGGTATTATGATCAAGAGTGAAATTTTCTTTGAAAGTGCAAAGAATGAACCAAATGACTTAATGGCAATTATGAATCAACACCTTGAATTACTGTATTATAAATGTTGATAATCATGCAACTAAAGTCCCACTTTTCTATTCCAGCCTTTACATTTAATACCATCTTTATTTTTAATACCCAAAATCCTATTTACCTTTTTATAAAAAAAGTAACAATATAAAAAAAAATGTATTGTAAAACTATACCTTCTACTATGACAATCAATGATATTAAAGATGGTGTAGAAAATTGAGTAAGCTGCTCCGCATCAACATGAAATTTGTAATTATCTTCATTTTCTTGTTCCACTTCCAATTGCATTCCGATATAACTAATCATGCATGCAAAATAATGCCTCCATAATATCATCTTTAAGGGAACTGCGATCATCGTCCAAAATCCTCCGGCTAACGCTAAATGCACTTTTAGATGCAACAGTGGTGATAGGCACAACTAAAACATCATTTGCCATGAGAGAGAACATGATATTTAAGTTGTTGAGACCGCCAAAATGAAAGAATATCGAGTGGTAACTTACGATCTAGCAGTGCATCTTCTAAATATAACTTAACTTCTGAATTATGAGAACTTTCAGCAAACTCAGAATTCCTAATTCTATCAAACTCTTCCACTACATCAGCACACTCCTACGAATAAGGTCCTATATATGTATCACTACAATCTAATTTTTTTGATCCATTTGCTTCATTATTGGATTCCTTTTCTTTCTTTTTTTGCACTCCTCATAAAGACCTTTTAATTTTGTCTCTACCACCTCATACCTTTCGTCATAATCATTGCCATAAAGTCTTGTGTAATAGCACTTGACTAAATCCATCTTCAAAATATAACTTAACTTCAAAAACATGCTACTTAACATATTAGACATAAAATCATTAGATCTCATACACTTTTGCAATGTAAACAAAATCATAACAACTTTCGGTGAAAACAAATTAGAAGTTGGGTACTTCGTTACAGAAAATAAGCAAGTAACATCATAAAAAACGTCTAAAAGTTGAAATTTTTTTTTGCTTTCATCCATTCCTCTTGTGTAGAACAATAAATATATTTTTAATCTACAGGCTCTAAGTGACAAAGTGCTTGTTTATAATATATAGCACTTTTGAACATAACAAAGGTTGAATTCTATCTTGTTGGTATGCCTTGACGCAATCCTTTGTTACTATTATCCAACAAAGATCTGCTATACATTCTACAAAATGTTTCTTTCTTGATTGAAAACCTTTAATATACTTGATGATTTCCCTTATATCACTTAAACACAAAGCCATACATTTTAAACCATCCTTACCATTAAATTTAAAATATGTGTTGTACATCGCACATACAAATATTTTCCATTTGCAATCAAGGCTTTACGATATGCAAGATGAGACTCTAATAGCTCTATAAATTTATCATTAGAAGAATTATTATCTAATATACAAGAAAATATCCAATCTTCAATGTTCCAACTAAGCAGAAGACTAGATATTTTCCCAAAAATAGAAGCTCTGGAACGTGGTGATGGCATAAGACAAAAACTTAACAATTTTTCTGTAGTTTTCATTCATTATCTATAAAATGAGTTGTTAGAGTAATATAGCCATCCGTATTAACCGATGTCTATAAATCGGATGTAAAACTTATCCTCCACGTACATGTTTTCAAAAAAACATTTAAGCTTGAATTTTTCCATTTCATATAATTTTAGAACATCGGTACAGAAGGTATTTCTCAAAAAGGACAGAACTTTGTCGTTAAGATATGAATGTATATCATGATTACCTTCATAATGAACAAACATAAATGGGAATTATTCTAATGACTGCCTTGGCCATTAATTCTCTATATTTATTTTGATTAAAAATAGTTTGATTATGTTTCAATGCATTTGCACTTATCATCGCACATCTCGGTACGTGTTTTCTTAGATTGGAAGTACCATACTTACCCCCTCTTATCCAAATGTATGACTTCTTACATTCCTTACAATAACATGTCTGCTTTTCTCCTTCCACGACTTCATTCTTTTGAAAATACTCTCAAACTTCAGAATGAATACTCTTAACTTGCTTTTCCTACAGAACTACTTACCGAATCAGGTTCATTCTCCAACTCCTTCATAGCAACGTTATCATGTTCAACTGAATCCGTGATCTACCACTTGAAATCACAAGAAAATATACAAAATGCTATGAACTATAAAACAAATGTTAAGTCTTTAATCTTAACGACTCATATTTTCAAAATTTATTGGAGGTTATAAAATGCAGTCGGTTCTAGACAGTAATAAAACATCATATATATGCACTAATAATCTAACATGCTTTAGATATATGACTTACCTTCAATTAAGGTTATATAAGAAGTATTAGAGGAATGCATTTATATTGCAGGTTATAAAAAATTAAAAGCTTTTGTTCGGTAATTATGATATTATCACTCCTAAGGTCAAAGGCAAACTATATTGCCAGTTTTATATAGATGCATGAAGATTTAACTGCGCTCTAATTACATCTGTCTTAGACTTTTTAATATAAAACACAATTTTAGAAGCATTATTGTGCGTAGCGAAGCCACATTAAGCATTAACAAGGTCACTTCATCCATGATTAATCTCTATAGTTAGCGATTTAGGAAAAATCTTATAAACATATAAAAAAATATCATTTTTCAACAAAGATCATGTGTATAGACATGGTGTATATGATAATAATGTACAAATACATTATTTGACAATAAGCATGGATGATATCACAACCCATCATTTGCTTGAAGTTTGTGTCGTGTGCTCAATTCAGCTTAATAGAAAATTTGCAAAAAATTGGCTATCTAGTTTTTAAAGAACAGAATAAAAAATAAATATGATAATACAAAATAAAATTCAGTAATCATTTTCCATTGGAAAAATTAACTTCATAGTGTTTCTAAATTATAGTTTCTGCTAATGTACTCTCACCAACACAATTTGTGTAATTACCTCATAGATTATACAAAACAAAGAAGTTCAAGTAAAAGTTGACATTTGAAGATGATATCTAACTTTCAAAATAAATTAATAGAAACCCTAAGGGTTGAAATGTAAAATATTGCAATAGATTGGTATGTATGTGCTAGTCATTACTTGTACTTTACATGTTTTTCTACTCCACCTGACTGTTTAGTTTAAAAATCCTCTTCTCCTATATAAAATAAAATCATTGTTTGAAAGCATTTTTTGTTGTACCGCTTTTTTCTAAATCCTAAGGTGATCCCTTAACTTCCTCATGTGTACCTCGGTTCCGCCCATGTTCTCTGATCGTGATTATGTAATAGTTTTTGATGTTGCAAGAATATGACCTTTCAATGTCAAATGTGTTCAACTGCTAAAATTGAATTACATACTAAGAACAGACATCTAATAATAATTTATTATTTCTAAGTTTAAGCCCATAAAACGGCAGAATCGTAAGAGTGCGTAACAACAAAAGATAAAGCTGAGTTAACATATGTGTTATCTATGATAGTTTCAGATGTAATACTATTACCAAACTTAATATAGCAAAAAAATGCCATAACAAAGGGCAAAACTAAAATACTACAATCATGGTTATTGTAACGACCCGTAACTTTTAACGGTTTTCATAACGTAATTAACTGAATTTTTGTGAAATTTTAAATAATTGAATTTGGAAATAAAAATTTGATATTTGGTATATGTCTATTTAAACATAGCAAATGGTAAAATTTTATCAGAAAATATATATGTTAGTTATTGTATGATTTTCAATTTCAATTTAAATCAGTAAAAATTAATGTAAATAAAATGTTTTCAAAACCTGAATATTTTATGTAGTAAATTTGTAAATCATTTTCTGAGTGAGATGTCATAATTCGTTTCGTCAAATTTGGACTGCTATTGCTCCGTTTATCTTATTCTCGACGTTTTAGCAGCATTTTCTTTACCGATTATCGACTTTTGATTGGATGGTCGTATCGCTGATATCTATGTACCGTTTTGATCATCCCGTCGTGCTGATCTTTGCAGTATATTCGTTTGTGTGTTTTGAAGTCCGGGAGACTGCAAAATCTACGGAACGATTTTCATAACGGTTCCGTATTTGAAATGACCCTCCTATTTCCACACTAATTTCATTAGTGATTTTTTTTTTAGAGATGATATATAGATATATCATCCATTACAAATATATTTCCCATGGTCATTTTCTTTCTCTAATAAACAAAATATATCCAGGATCTTTCACAATATAAAAATATTGTTTTAATTCTAAATCATTTTTAACATACATATATGAAGATATCTATGTTATATTCTACTTGAATCAGAGCATGATAATAAGTAGAAATCCTTTTAAATCTATTAAAATGTGATAAATTCCCTTTTTAAAAGATTACTTATTGTATCCTGATTTTTGACTATAGTGTCCACTGGAAATATGTACTTTAGGCTGCTATTATAATTAAGAAATGATCAAGTAATAATCAGTGGAAAGCAAGCTTATAATATAGATGATTGTCTTAAAGTCTGGATAGTATCAAACTCAGGTTAAAAGAAAGTGGATCATAAGTGAACACAAGCAACATCTAGGCGTAATGGAAACGCGCCTAACTTATACATGAGAGGTCACGAGTTCGAGTACTATGCTGGTCGGTTCAAACACAATTTTTGTTTTTCTTTTTATTTTCTCCTGTATGGTTTGAAATCTGATACCTACATATACCTGCCCATATATACTCAATTTTTACTTATAATCTATCATACAAAACAATATTTCTTGCTTTATTATTTTTGAAACCCTTTCCTACAACTGTTCTAGGAATTTATATTTATATTTTTGCCCAATATCAACATGTACACAGATATACATGTACATGTCAGTGTCTTTGTTCATTTTCCAGAAAACTGAGCTCAAATGTTCCCTTGCTTCATTGATTTGAAGTGAATCATTTGGCCTGACCTATGGTCTAACCATGTGGTTAATCTGGCCATTCTTTTGTTTGCATTTTACAACCCAGAATATACACAAAACATTGATACCTCTCCTTTTCAAAAGCATGTTTATATATATTTGTATGAATCAGACACCTTGTGATCAGATATATATCATTCTTCCTAACCATAATTCTCTTTTAAAAATACATCTTCAGAGTATATACACTTTTTCTTGCATTTGGACATATATCAATATCATGAATTGAAAATATAGCAGTTTAATCCTTTTCTGAGTTTTCCCAATATAATTTTCTACAAATCTTTTTTTTTTTTTGAAAGGACTCAGGATTAACTGAAATCATCATAAAATGATTATGCTTATAAAATCAAGGTTTTTCCCTCTAAATCAAAACAACTTTAGCAAATAGGTTTTCAAATCAGTTTAACATCAATATCCTTAATACATACCAAATCAGAAATAACCAGAAACAACATAGCACATGTCTCTTACAAGTTCTTCCTACTTAATACATTTAGATAGCCATATCAATCAGGGAATACATGCATGAATTAACACATTCTAGCTTTTATTTCTAATTATCTTAGCATCCTCTATTCCATATCTTTTTAATCTTGCTTACTTAGCTCCATCACAACCTGCAAAAGCATTAGTGGCTGCCCCATTATAAATGAGACACCCCCATGTGCCATGAGCAATAAGGGTCAGATCTATGATCTGGTGTGAGCATTTCTAACATATCCATGATATTAAGCTAAGGATACAGCATAAATATACTTTGCATACTTGACAGGTATTATCATGTACAATACATAAGAGCAAACATATGCATTAAAACAACTTTTATCTGGAACTACTAAGGTTGCCTTTTCTTCTTCTTATAAATTCCTGGCCTCATCTGCTATAAGGAATCAAAGGGACACATTGCCATGAACTAATTAACATCATGGCACAAAGATCTCAGGCTTAAACAAGCCATGTGCCAACTTGTCTACTTCAAATAGGACAAGCATTCCAGCAGCCTTCTTGGCACAAAATCCTTAGTTATATCACTAAGTGTATTTATGTTCATTCTATCAATGATAGCTAGGTGTACAAACCACCTGTACACATGAAGCATACTAGTTACCTTGCAGACATAATATTGCAAGCAAGTTAAAGGTTACTTTCTAGAGGTATAACACCCCAGTCATTTCATCTCACATTATTTAGCATATAAACACCCTATTCAAGCATATACCAGAATGTTTGCAACTGAGAATAAATGCATGGCTCTATTGGGTTTATTTTGATTTTGCAAGCAACTATGTTTAGCCAGATTTTTAATCTTGTTTAAACATAGTTTTTAGGCTTGTAAATTTCTGTTTGGTTTAGGGCTCAGCACTTATAGAGAAAGACTCCATTGCACCCTTAACCAATTATTTCAAGCCTCAGCACCATAACAATGTATATGCAGCTCATAGTTTTCTTTTTTCATTCTTTGTCTTAAGCCATGATTCAGACTAGTTACAAATACTCTATTATATGTTCTTTAAGGTTTTGGTATAACATACAGAGATGAAAATAGAACAACAAAGTTATACATCCAGCATAGCAGATCATATCTCATCAAGCATTCATGAAACCATCAGTAGCCAACATAGTTTGTAAATCAAAACATGCAAAATATAGCATATAAAAGCTTGGCTGCCTAATCCCAGGTCTTAATGCCATGTATATGAGTGAGGATACTCATCTAAATGCTTACACAAGCTTAAACCAGAAAACCCCTCAAATCTTTAGCCTTATCTTCCTCTTCTTCCTTAGGTTAATTAATTAGTGAGAGAGCAGTTTTCTGGTTAGGCTCTTGGTTTAAATAAGGGTTCTATCTAGGGTTTTGGGTGATGCAAAATCCCTATTTTAGCCCAGACCAGAATCATGCATTTGGCATTGCATATTCCCTCCCTCCTAACCCTTAATGTCCCGGCCAATATTTTAAAACAAGGCTAAATTGTGCCCATTTTCTTTTCTTTTCAGAAAGTGATTACTTTAAGTATTTTTATTATACTTACCTCAAACATGATAATGGTGTGACTTTCTATTTTCTGCCTATGTACATTTGCTTTCTTGCACTTTGGTTCTTACTGTTTTAGTGATTCCTTTATTAATTTTCTGCTCAAATAATATCTGGATATATATATACATTTATACAACTATGGGTGTTAATTTAACTTTAACCTTTTATTTGCAGAAAACATGTGCATACTTATGTGCATTTCTACACCTATTATTCAAATAAAATTTCACTTATTCATTATAAATCAATGTTCTCTTCTGTCTTAATTTTCAGACAAGTCATACATATGCATATATATAGATATATATATATATACACACATCCTCAGGAATTTTTAATATTCATGTCTAGGCCTATATTTCCTTTATTTAAAACATTTTATCTAAATGTTTTCCTTCCTTGTTTTATCATTCAGGAATTCTGGATTTTCTCTTAGTGCCATAACTAGTGTGCACGTGCACACATGCACACAACCTTGCACCACCGAAAATCCCACCTATATAATAATTCTGATTTTCCCCCAGAATTTTAATCATTTATTTAAAAGAATTTTCCTCAAAATCTTGGGGTATTACAATCACCCCTTCTTTTAGGAATTGTGCCCTCACAATTTGCAACATATTCTTTGAGTACTCCTACTTTCTTAGGGAAAAATTATTCAAATATGCATGAGCAAATCAATTAGTCACTGTCTATCATACATATCAAACTTTCTTAGTAATCTAAGAATTTACCTTTTAAATTTGCAAAGAGCCTAGGGTAATCCATCCTGATTTTATCCTCTAGCTCCCAAGTACAATCACTAGGATCTATACTCCATTGAATCTTTACAAGCTTCAATGTCTTGTTTCTTAATTTCTTTTCTTCCCTTGCCACAATTCCCACTGGCTCTTTCTCATAGATTAGATCTGGATTAATCTGAACTTCAGTAGGCTTTTCTAAGATTTCCTCCTTGTCATGCACCCATCTCCTTAGTTGTGACACATGAAACACATTGTGCATTGCACTCATCTTCTCTGGAAGCTCCAGCTTATAGGCTAGTGAACCTATCCTCTCCAAAATCTTGTATGGTCCAACATATCTGGGTCTGAGTTTCCCCTGCTTGCCAAATCTCAAGACTTTCTTCATTGGTGAAACCTTAATGAAGACATAATCACCTACTTTGAATTCCACTGACTTCCTCTTTGCATCAGCATACTTCTTTTGCCTATCTTGAGCTACTGCCATCCTCTTTCTCACCAGTCCTATTTTCTCTGTGATGTCCTTGACATATTCTGGCCCTAGGATAGCTTTCTCTCCTGCCTCAGCCCAACACATAGGTGATAGACATGGCTTTCCATATAGGGCTTCAAAGGGTGCCATTCCAATTGTACTTTGGTGGCTATTATTGTATGTGAACTCAGCCAAATGGAGGTGGTCCTCCCAATTTCCTCCAAAGTCTAACACACATGCTCTAAGCAAATCCTCTAAAATCTTGTTTACCACTTCTGTTTGCCCATCTGATTGGGGGTGATAAGCAGTGCTTAGGCACAATTCACTCCCCATAGCTTCTTGGAAGCTCTTCCAGAATCTTGAAGTGAAGATTGTATCCCTATCACTCACTATAGTTTTAGGAACACCATGCAATTTTACCACTTCTCTCATAAAAGTTTGGGCTAACCTAGGTGCATTTCTGTCTGCTTTTACTGGTATGAAGTGGGCTACTTTAGTCAGCCTATCTACAATCACCCAAATACTTGTATTTCCCCTCTTGGATCTAGGAAGACCATCTATGAAATCCATAGATATGTCTTCCCACTTCCACTGTGGTATGCTAAGTGGCTGCAATAACCCTGAAGGTCTTTGGGTCTCAGCTTTTATTTGTTGACAAACCATGCACTTAGCAACATATCTAGCTACATTAGACTTCATTCCCTTCCACCAATAGTCCCTTTTTAAGTTTTGGTACATCTTGGTGTTGCCTGGATGTATGGAATATTTGCTCCTATGGTACTCATTAAGGATTTCTTCTTTCAATTCTATGATGTTTGGGACACATATCCTACCCTTGTACCTTAAGTATCCTTTTACATCAATGTGATAATCCTTCACTTCCTCCTTCTTTAATAGGAGAGACCTCTTTTCTGCTAAGTCTTGATCTTCTTCTTGCATCTTTGCCACCTTCAAGGCCAAATTTGATTGTAAAGTAATTAAACTTAACCTTCCTTTACTCCTTTATTTCTCAATTATCTCCATACTTATCCCACTGCTCTCATCTATTTCCAAATCAGTGAGCATGGTCAAGTCTCTAAACTCCTCCATCATCAACATGGCCACTTTTGCATGCTGCCTACTCAATGCATCTGCCACTTTATTAGCCTTGCCTGGTGTATAAAGTATATCTAAGTCATAAGCAGCAAGAAATTCAACCCATCTGTGTTGTCTCATATTCAAATCTTTCTGTGAAAAGAGATACTTTAAGGCCTTGTGATCAGTGTATAAAATGAACTTTGCACCTAATAAATAATGCCTCCAGAGCTTCAAGGCATATACTACTGCTGCCAACTCAAGATCATGAGTTGCATATCTAGTTTCATGGGGTTTTAGTTGTCTAGATGCATAGGCTATGACCTGATCTTGCTGCATCAACACAGCCCCTAGCCCTGATCCACATGCATCTGTATATACAACTAATCCCTCATTGCCTTCTGGTACTCTCAACACTGGTGATTTTACCAAAGCCTCCTTGATCTGGGTGAAAGCTTGTTCACACTTATCAGTCCATATAAACTTTTGGTTCTTCCTGGTCAGGTTAGTGAGTGGCATTGCTATTTTAGAAAATCCTTGTATGAACCTCCTATAGTATCCTGCCATCCCCATGAATGACCTAACTTCACTAACATTGTTAGGCTTCTTCCATGCTTGGATTGCTACTATCTTATTGGGGTTTACAGAAATCCCTCTAGCAGAGACAACATGTCCAAGAAAATGTACTTCCTCTTGCCAGAACACACACTTAGAGAACTTTGCTTTCAAATCTTTTTCTCTTAATCTAGATAAGACCAAATGTAAGTGGTTCTCATGTTCCTCTATTGTTTTAGAGTAGATTAGAATGTCATCTATAAAAATCAGAACAAACTTGTCTAAGTAATCTCTGAATATCCTATTCATTAGGTCTACAAAGTAAGAAGGGGCATTTGTTAGCCCAAATGGCATAACCAGAAACTCATACAATCCATATCTTGTGTTGAATGCTGTATATTTAACACTTGATTCCTCAACCTTCATCTGATGAAATCCAGATGCCAAGTCTAGCCTAGAAAACACTTTAGCTCCACTGAGTTGATCAAAGAGATCATCTATCCTGGGTAATGGGTATTTGTTTTTGATGGTTACTTTGTTTAATTCTCTATAATCTATACACATTCTTAAAGTACCATCATGCTTTTTAACAAATACTACAGGAGCACCCCAGCATGAATTACTTGGCCTTATAAACCCCTTGGCTTCTAATTCTTCCAGCTGGTTCTTTAGCTCCTTTAATTCACTTGGCCCCATCCTTGTAGGCTTTTTGATAACTGGGCTAGCCCCAGGCATAAGGTTAATCTGGAATTCAACAGGTCTATGGTGTGAGACACCTTTTACTTCCCCAAATACATCCAAGTATTCTTTGACTATGGGGATTTCATTAATAGCTATTTCCTTGGGATTATTTTCTAATTCAATTAAATGATTTAGACTATTTTCTTTGATAGGTTCACATAGAATTGTAACCCTTTGGCCTTTAGAATTTTGTAGTGAAATGGTGGATGCATCTAGGTCAATTATGGCTTTGAATTGTCTTAGCCAATCTGCCCCTAATATAACTCCTATATTTGGGAAATTTAGAACATATAAATTGGAAACAAATGTGTTTCCCCCTATGTTCAAATTCACATCCACACAAATCATATCTAATACACTAGAACTTCCTAAAGGGCTTTGTATTAACAGAGGTATTTCAGCCAAATTGCAGTTCATTTTCAACCTTTTAACTATTTCATGGGAAATGAGTGAGTGGGTTGCCCCGGTATCATATATTACAGCTAAAGGTATGGTACAAATAAATAGTGTACCTTCCACTTGACCATGGTTTTCAGCATTAGCCTCAATTATGGCCTTGCCCCTACCTTCCAGGTTTGCCACTTTCCCTTGTTGCTTGTATTCTGGGCAATTTCTTTTCATATGCCCTTCCTTCCCACATAGAAAGCATTTGAAAGCTCCCCCTTTAAGCTCTGGGCATCTTGGCTTAATATGGCCTTCTTTCCCACAATGGTTGCAAACTATTTTTCTTTTGGCTTCATTGGGTTTTGCATCTACTGCCTTCTTACCATCTGCCTCTCCTTTCTTCTTATCATAAGGATGGTACTTCCCTTTGTTCTTCTTGTTGCTATTGTTTTTGAAGCTCCTAAACTTATCTCTTTCCTTGTCATGCTGCTCAATCTTCAGAGCCAAATCTATCACTTGATCAAAAGTTCTGTCAGCATAAGGTAATATAGCCCTGCTAAGCCCTGGGTTCAATCCCTTGATGTATCTATCATTTTTGGATGCTTCATCAGCCACTAACATTGCCCCATAGGTTGACAATCCCTCAAACTTCTGGGTGTATTCTGTGACATTCATAGTCCCCTGTCTAAGTTTGATGAACTCCTCAAGTAAAGTGGTTTTTGCTGAGGCTGGTACAAACCTTGCCTCTAACATCTCCTTAAATTGATTCCAATTAATATCATTTTCATTCCGGCCAGCTATGATCACCTCCCACCAACTCAAAGCTGCACCTTTTAATTGCCTTGAGGCCACTTGCCTCTTCCTTTGGTCATCTAGTTGCATATCAGTGAAGATCCTCTCTAATGTCCTCAGCCATGCTTGAATCTCCATTACACTTTCAGTTCCTTCAAAGCTCTTGCCTCCCAAGTTGGTATAAGTCTTCACTAACTTGGAGAGCTCCTCATATGGGTTCTCAGGTCTGTGCCCAATTCCATCTCTCAAAACTCTCACAAATTCCTGCATGTCAAGCATTTGTGGTGTGCTAGATCCTCCTTGATGATGAGACCCTCTTCCTACCATATTTCTAAAAGTATATGTATTTCATCTTATTAGTTTATAACACTTAGCTTTAATTTTAAATTTGTTGTATCTTTCCTATTTAATCATTGTGTATGTCACATGCACACACATACATACATTCAGGGAATACTTATAAACAGTCAAATATACAAACAAACCTAGTATAAACATAAACATACAAACATTTTGCTATGTTAATTAAAACATAGCTCTGATACCAAATGAAATGACCCTCCTATTTCCACACTAATTTCATTAGTGATTTTTTTTAGAGATGATATATAGATATATCATCCATTACAAATATATTTCCCAGGGTCATTTTCTTTCTCTAATAAACAAAATATATCCAGGATCTTTCACAATATAAAAATATTGTTTTAATTCTAAATCATTTTTAACATACATATATGAAGATATCTATGTTATATTCTACTTGAATCAGAGCATGATAATAAGTAGAAATCCTTTTAAATCTATTAAAATGTGATAAATTCCCTTTTTAAAAGATTACTTATTGTATCCTGATTTTTGACTATAGTGTCCACTGGAAATATGTACTTTAGGCTGTTATTATAATTAAGAAATGATCAAGCAATAATCAGTGGAAAGCAAGCTTATAATATAGATGATTGTCTTAAAGTCTGGATAGTATCAAACTCAGGTTAAAAGAAAGTGGATCATAAGTGAACACAAGCAACATCTAGGTGTAATGGAAACGCGCCTAACTTATACATGAGAGGTCAGGAGTTCGAGTACTATGATGGTCGGTTCAAACACAATTTTTGTTTTTCTTTTTATTTTCTCTTGTATGGTTTGAAATCTGATACCTACATATACCTGCCCATATATACTCAATTTTTACTTATAATCTATCATACAAAACAATATTTCTTGCTTTATTATTTTTGAAACCCTTTCCTACAACTGTTCTAGGAATTTATATTTATATTTTTGCCCAATATCAACATGTACACAGATATACATGTACATGTCAGTGTCTTTGTTCATTTTCCAGAAAACTGAGCTCAAATGTTCCCTTGCTTCATTGATTTGAAGTGAATCATTTGGCCTGACCTATGGTCTAACCATGTGGTTAATCTGGCCATTCTTTTGTTTGCATTTTACAACCCAGAATATACACAAAACATTGATACCTCTCCTTTTCAAAAGCATGTTTATATATATTTGTATGAATCAGACACCTTGTGATCAGATATATATCATTCTTCCTAACCATAATTCTCTTTTAAAAATACATCTTCAGAGTATATACACTTTTTCTTGCATTTGGACATATATCAATATCATGAATTGAAAATATAGCAGTTTAATCCTTTTCTGAGTTTTCCCAATATAATTTTCTACAAATCTTTTTTTTTGTTGAAAGGACTCAGGATTAACTGAAATCATCATAAAATGATTATGCTTATAAAATCCAGGTTTTTCCCTCTAAATCAAAACAACTTTAGCAAATAGGTTTTCAAATCAGTTTAACATCAATATCCTTAATACATACCAAATCAGAAATAACCAGAAACAACATAGCACATGTCTCTTACAAGTTCTTCCTACTTAATACATTTAGATAGCCATATCAATCAGGGAATACATGCATGAATTAACACATTCTAGCTTTTATTTCTAATTATCTTAGCATCCTCTATTCCATATCTTTTTAATCTTGCTTACTTAGCTCCATCACAACCTGCAAAAGCATTAGTGGCTGCCCCATTATAAATGAGACACCCCCATGTGCCATGAGCAATAAGGGTCAGATCTATGATCTGGTGTGAGCATTTCTAACATATCCATGATATTAAGCTAAGGATACAACATAAATATACTTTGCATACTTGACAGGTATTATCATGTACAATACATAAGAGCAAACATATGCATTAAAACAACTTTTATCTGGAACTACTAAGGTTGCCTTTTCTTCTTCTTATAAATTCCTGGCCTCATCTGCTATAAGGAATCAAAGGGACACATTGCCATGAACTAATTAACATCATGGCACAAAGATCTCAGGACTTAAACAAGCCATGTGCCAACTTGTCTACTTCAAATAGGACAAGCATTCCAGCAGCCTTCTTGGCACAAAATCCTTAGTTATATCACTAAGTGTATTTATGGTCATTCTATCAATGATAGCTAGGTGTACAAACCACCTGTACACATGAAGCATACTAGTTACCTTGCAGACATAATATTGCAAGCAAGTTAAAGGTTACTTTCTAGAGGTATAACACCCCAGTCATTTCATCTCACATTATTTAGCATATAAACACCCTATTCAAGCATATACCAGAATGTTTGCAACTGAGAATAAATGCATGGCTCTATTGGGTTTATTTTGATTTTGCAAGCAACTATGTTTAGCCAGATTTTTAATCTTGTTTAAACATAGTTTTTAGGCTTGTAAATTTCTGTTTGGTTTAGGGCTCAGCACTTATAGAGAAAGACTCCATTGCACCCTTAACCAATTATTTCAAGCCTCAGCACCATACCAATGTATATGCAGCTCATAGTTTTCTTTTTTCATTCTTTGTCTTAAGCCATGATTCAGACTAGTTACAAATACTCTATTATATGTTCTTTAAGGTTTTGGTATAACATACAGAGATGAAAATAGAACAACAAAGTTATACATCCAGCATAGCAGATCATATCTCATCAAGCATTCATGAAACCATCAGTAGCCAACATAGTTTGTAAATCAAAACATGCAAAATATAGCATATAAAAGCTTGGCTGCCTAATCCCAGGTCTTAATGCCATGTATATGAGTGAGGATACTCACCTAAATGCTTACACAAGCTTAAACCAGAAAACCCCTCAAATCTTTAGCCTTATCTTCCTCTTCTTCCTTAGGTTAATTAATTAGTGAGAGAGCAGTTTTCTGGTTAGGCTCTTTGTTTAAATAAGGGTTCTATCTTGGGTTTTGGGTGATGCAAAATCCCTATTTTAGCCCAGACCAGAATCATGCATTTGGCATTGCATATTCCCTCCCTCCTAACCCTTAATGTCCCGGCCAATATTTTAAAACAAGGCTAAATTGTGCCCATTTTCTTTTCTTTTCAGAAAGTGATTACTTTAAGTATTTTTATTATACTTACCTCAAACATGATAATGGTGTGACTTTCTATTTTCTGCCTATGTACATTTGCTTTCTTGCACTTTGGTTCTTACTGTTTTAGTGATTCCTTTATTAATTTTCTGCTCAAATAATATCTGGATATATATATACATTTATACAACTATGGGTGTTAATTTAACTTTAACCTTTTATTTGCAGAAAACATGTGCATACTTATGTGCATTTCTACACCTATTATTCAAATAAAATTTCACTTATTCATTATAAATCAATGTTCTCTTCTGTCTTAATTTTCAGACAAGTCATACATATGCATATATATAGATATATATATATATATATATATATATATATATATACACACATCCTCAGGAATGTTTAATATTCATGTCTAGGCCTATATTTCCTTTATTTAAAACATTTTATCTAAATGTTTTCCTTCCTTGTTTTATCATTCAGGAATTCTGGATTTTCTCTTAGTGCCATAACTAGTGTGCACGTGCACACATGCACACAACCTTGCACCACTGAAAATCCCACCTATATAATAATTCTGATTTTCCCCCAGAATTTTAATCATTTATTTAAAAGAATTTTCCTCAAAATCTTGGGGTATTACAGTATTGGACCTTTTATATCCTTTGACTTTTCAATTGCCAACCGTATAATTCAATCAGCCACTTGCTTTTATTATTCCAGAAATTCATGCGTGGCCATCCCTATTCTCTGCTATTGATTTATATTTTGGTTCGTTTAATTTCTTTTCCCCTTCTGTTCATTCTGCTAAAAAAAGGGTTATACTCATTGCCTATATAATTTGAAACGACTCATTTTCCTCTAACCTTTCCTCTTCTCTCTACTGCTCCTCCTTTCGGCCTCTCTTGCTCCTTCCCCTCACGTGAGTTCGCTAGCCTGCCACAACACTCGCCAAAGCCGCCCTCTACATGGCCGCCACCTCACCATCCCAGGCCTCCGTGCTTTCCCTGCCTCACTCCACCATGGCCAAGATCACCCTCAACCAACCCATTTCTCCCCTTAGCCGCATGCTTCTCGAGCAACCGTGAGCAAGTTCCCTTCGATCTCCACCATCTTCCTCTCCCTTCCACCCAAGCCTTCCCCTCTGGCCTCCATCCCTCCTCCTCCTATGCTCAGCCGAAGGCGCAGCCCCACCCAAAGGCACCGCCACCAACTAGCTTCGCCCAGCCCACTTCCCACCAACTACAAGCCTCTCTACCTAGTCGCCCCTTTTGCCTCGCTAACTTGTTCGATCTCTGCTCCTATTTCTATTAGCCAATATATATATATATATATATATATATATCATGCAAGATTTTTTGGTTTGGTGATCTGTGAATATATATATACCATGATTATTTGACATGTATTCAAATTAAGATTTATTTTAAGGTATACATATATATGTGTGTTCTGTATATATTGATATATGAGTTATATATATTGATATATTGATATATTTATAAGCTCTTCATATGTTGGTCTATATATATTGATATATTGATATATTTATAAGCTCTGCATATTGATTATGATTTATATTATATAGTTGATATACATATATCTTAGTATAAGAATTTATATTGGTCTGCATATGTTATGAGTTTGGTTTTTATATATATGTATATATAGATTTTTTTTCTCATGTGTTTAAGTATTGAGTTCAGGTTTGGCACATATGTTAATGTCAGTTATATATATATCTATATGTTTATGTCAGTTCACATATATATGTTATTACAGTGTAAAGTTATATTAAGTTTATTATAAACATTGATTTTAAAGACATAATATATAGGTAAGTTGTATATAGTCACATATATATATATATATATATATATATATATATATATGAACTGTTTATATGTATATACATTAGCTTATATATTTGAACAAAATTGGGTCTACATATTAGCATGAAATATAAATATATTTAGGTGTATATTTTCTATAGTGTTCGCATATATATTGGATTTTCTGCATGATATTGTTTCTCTGTTGCATGAATTTCGATAGCTTATATATATATTTGATATATATTCTTTGTCTTCATATAATTGTTTCATATATAGTAGCATGTGACTGTACATTTAATTGTAATTTCATATTTTAGTGTCCGCATCTATATAGCATGCTTAAATACATAGATTTTATGTATGATCAAATTTATTATATATATTTATAAATGAAGTTATATCAATTTTATAATGAATACTGATTTTTTTAAATATAATAAGTACGTGAGTTTATATATATATATGTATATAGTAGTATATATGTATATAGGTTTATAATAATATTGATTTAATAATAATATATATTTTCTGTTTCTATCAAACTGATTGATTGTTCTTATCGATTCCTATTTATCAGCTTGGTTCGTCAAATTCGTGCCAATCTTGCTTTGCTTTGGAATTCGTGCTTGGATTCGTAACTCATCTCATTCTCGTTCATCTCTCTAGCCTCGAAAGGTGAGAAATCACTCACGATTAACATTCTTATATTTATTAAATTTGATTTCATTTGTAACGACAATTGAAATATGCTGCTAGATTGAAATGTTAATTATATAATTGTTATATATGATATGCTATTTGTAAGCACCAAAATTTGTCACTAATCCCCTTTTAGAAAGATTGTGTAGAGAGATTAATGAAGAAAGTAAATCGACACAGAGAATTATATGCTAAGTTAAGTGCAAAGACAAGAACACCAGATTTATAGTGGTTCGGCGTAACTGCCTACGTCCACTTTGAAGTTAGTCTTTATTGCTTTACTCAACGATTGATTACTGATACAATCCGTACATCAACTACTTGAATACAATTGCTAAGTAAAAAGAATGAGTCTTGAAAGCGGTAGAGTCTCCCCAGTGTTCTCGAAAAAAGGTCCATTTCATTGTGCCCCTGCCCCTCTATTTATAGACGAAGATGGGTTGGACTCCCCTGGTGGGCCTATAAGTGAGATACCTCGGCCCATGATGAGTGACTTCTGCGTGCCGAACGACAAAGGCTAAGCCACATGTTCAAGCCGGTCGAGGCTTCTATGCCGAACGAAGCGTTGCACTGCGCTAAGTGTGTAGGCCGAACAAAGCTAGAATGTCGAACGAGGCTGTAGTGTCGAATGGGGTATGAGTGTCGAGCGAGACTTCATGCCGGTCGAGACTTCTGCCAAACGATACTGAATGCCGAGCGAGTTTCATGCCGAACGAGTATAGATGCCGAGCGACGTTGGATGCCGAACGGTGCTGGATGCCGAGGGACGTTGGATGCCGAATGACGCTTGGATGCCGAGCGATGCTGGATGCCGGTCGAGGCTGAATGTCGGCCGAGGCTGAATGCCGGTCGAGGCTGAATGCCAAACGAGGCTTCCGATGCCGGTTGAGGCTGAATGCCGAATGAGGCTTTCGATGCCGGTCGAGGCTGAATGCCGAACGAGGCTTGATGCCGGACGACCTCTGAATGCCGAACGAGGCTTCCGATGCCGGACGACCTCTGAATGCCGAACGAGGCTTCCGATGTCGGACGACCTCTGAATGCCAAACGACCTAGTTGCCTGGTCAAACCACCAGGTAACACTTGCCCCCCAAAGTGCATCATGTGGTCGAACGTGATGCGCTTTGAATCACGAGTCCTCCGTGCTTCGCCTCGAGCCGTGGCTTAGTCTTCTTTATAGTATTTTTTCTTGAATACCGATTGAGGCAATGTATGCCGAATGACATGCTGATGCCGAACAACACACAAATGCCAAGCAACAAAGCTGGTACCGAATGAGGTACGTGCTTTGACCGGTTCTACTGGTCATGGTCCCTTCGACTTCCCTTCTTCCTATTTAAGCCGAGACTTCTTCTTCCTCTCCTTTTTACATTTACCTCCACTCTTCAGAACCTATGAATTCGTCTCAAACTCCTGCAAACTATTTACCCTTCCCTTCCTTTCTCGAAATCGATAAGTTACCTCTCCTCCTTTCCCAAATCAAAGAACCCGACCAAAATCGCGCTTCCTACTCCAGAATATACCCAAGCTTTGAGTGATTTCTTAGGTAATGGCCTTAACTTCAAACATTTCATCTTGAAGAGAAAACATCACACGAGATTCAGACTCGTGAATCTTTGTAAGACTTAGGACGATTGGAACCGCGTGGATAAGGACATTGAATTCGAGGTCGAAACATGCTTTAGGGCTAGGCGGAGTGATGGAAGGAAGGAGGTGTCAGAGGTGTTTAGGATATGAGGGAGCAAGGAGTAGTAAAGTTTGGTGGTGTGAAATTAGCATGGCGTGAGATTCAGAAAAAAGATGACCATACTCTCATGTGCCGAGCGGCGAAGAGAAGAGTAGTGAGTTATGCCGAGCAAGGAAAGAGGGAGAATTGGAGAAGAAACGAGGATTGAGCCTAGATGCCGAGCGATGCGGCTCGGTAAGCTCTTGGCTCGGCACGATTCTTTTATGCCGAACGAGGTAGGAAGGAGTGTTGGAGGAAAGTGAGTGCTAGGCAAAATGCCGAGCGAAGAGGCTCGGTGTGATTGCGGTTCGGCATGACTAGACGAATGCCGAACGATGAAGTGGATAGGTAGAAGAGTGTTGATGTTGAGGGTGAAGTGCCGAGCGAGGTGGCTCGGCATGAGTGTGGTTCGGCATGACTCCCTTATGCCGAACGGGGAGAGAGAAGATGAGAGAGTGAAGTGCCGAACGATACAGCCTAGCATGATCGCGGTTCGGCATGTCTTGCCGCATGCCGAACGGTAATGATGGATGGTAGGAGAGTTGTGCACAACAGCAACACTAGTCGAACCTAATGTATAGTTGACTTGACACATCCCACGCCTGAACATATGTTAATGAACAAGGACGGACTTAAACAACAAAGCATACCGAATAATCCGGACTGATAACTTCTGTGTTTTTAAATAGCTGAAAACTTAGACTTAATCCTGCTTAACAGTTAATAACCTTTCAAATGCAGTGACGATGTCGAGTTCAAAATATAAACCGTCTTACGACAAGCCTTCGTAGACGGTCAGCGATGACGGTCTTCGAAGACGACAATTTGAAGCTCAAACTTATTTTCTCAATCCAGTGTCTTTCCATTCGCTTGGCACTTACATTTGAATAATCGCACTAGTTCACACACCACACGGAGGGGGGGGGAATACTTATGTTGTTAAGTCTAATGTTAATTTTTTTTCAAGTATAGTTCAAACAGGTGCTTTGTCGGATTCAATCTTTATCAGAGATGTCAAGAAAATCTAGCTCTGCTACAATCTCGGATAGACCTGGGTCATCCTCTCGACAAGAAGTTATAGGAACCTCAAACCCATCAACTACCCCTGCCGAAGACTTACCGAGTCCCGCAACGGAGTCTGTCAACTTGGCTCCCGACGCTCTGGAGGCAGCAATTTTCTTAGACGACCCAATTGATTCACATGCCTAAAAGATTAATGAAAGTACACTCCGTCGGATATGCTCTGTCCATGGAATCCCCTTCGATGACATGTTAGTTCCATCGGGGCATGATCGTCCGCACTTGCCCCCAGTCGGATATAAAGCCTGTAACAGGTTCATGTGCTGGGTCGGCAGCGTTCCACCATTCAATTCCTTTCTTTGCGACGTACTACAATATATCGAGATTTCTCCCTCTCAATTACATCCAAATAGCCATGCATTCATATACGGGACTTGCATCCTCTTCATGAGCGTCCTTTTCAGGCTTCCTACTTCTGGCGATATTCGTTACATCTACCGCTTCAAGAGACGGTCGGACAGCCCATCTTTTATATTTCTGGAGCCACATAGTAAATACCAAATCCTGACTGGAGCATGGAGAAAATTTGCCCAGTACAAGCAAGAGTGGTTCTATGTGCGTTGTCCTCCCGGTTTCGCCAGAAGATGGGTAGAAGGAAGTAAGTTCATTTTCTAGATCAACACTTGAATTTGGCGAAATTTGCATATTTTCTGACTCTTTATCCACTTTTTCAGGTATCAATCCACGTCCCGAAGGCTCCGGGTACTCTGAAGCTGTTGCGACTATCCGGGCCCTTCCCATAGAAGATCGGGACATCAGATCTCTCATTTCGAATGAGTCACTTACAAGGTTCGGGCTGCTGGCGGAAGGTCGCCGAATAAGCCTTCCCCAAGGTTTCACTCTATCCAGACCTGCTTCGGGCAAAGGAAAAAAGCAAGCCGGGCCTTCAACACGTAACGCCCCTGGCACGCTAGAAGAGGGAGAAATTAGAGAAGGCAAGACGCCCGAAGTACCGGGCGAAAATGTTAGTCCCTCTCAGGACCCGATAGTCGAAGTCCACGATATTGAGACGTCATCTTCCCCTTCAAAGGGAAAGAAGAAATTGACCTATAAGTTGTGGAGGAAGAAAGTGGGTGGAACTTCTAAAGTTACTCTTATTCCAGAGGAGAGAGAACCTTCCCCTCAACCCTTAGAAAGTTCACTGAAAGGTCTATCCAACCTCACCATCCCTGATGATCTGCTCAATTATGGTTTTGACGACTCAGAGGCGCTTAAGCTTCATTCGCCCGCCAAAGGCAATGTAGGCGCTCAAGCTCACGTCCAGGGAGAAAAAACTCCTATTAGTAAAGATAAAGAAACCGATCCGTCGAGGAGAACATTAGGACACACACGGACACGTGCACTTCACCCTACACTTCCATTTCATCGATCACCCTGATCTTTTCTAACCTATCGTTATTCTCATTCTATGTAGGTGACATGGGACGCAGCCACAGAATCGATCGTCTTTGCAGCTCATCCATTTTTCATCATTCTGGCCGGGATTCGGGCACCGGCAAGCGCCGAGACAGAGATGACTCCGGAGACCGAGACAATCTCCCCCGAGAATCGACTTATCGAAGGAAATCATACACACAGTCTTCATATTCCCGTGATCTTCCTTCTTAATCAGAGCAAGGCAGAGAGAAGTCTTCACAGAAGGGGTTTCAATCTGAAGTTCCCCGTGACCAACACTCTGGTTCATCAAGCACTCGGCAGTCTCGGGAACATCGTAAGAAAACGGAACTTTCAAAGCCACCTCCCCCTGTTCCTGTAGTAGACCCGACGATATCAGAGAAGCTGGCCGAGCTTAAAGTTAAATTCCCCAAAATCTGCTTTGATGGCCTGAAGTTCCTTCAAGTGATCCATCACATTCCAGGGCATGTCAAGCAGAGTGTCATCGCTTGCAACAATGACGTCTACGTCCAACATGACGTGTTTGTCCATCTAGTTGAAAAAGTCTCGGAAGTCTCTGTCGAGCGTCAATAGGAAATCGACCGCCTAAAGCTTGAAGCTATCTTTGATAAAGACATTATCAAAAATTAGGATAAAGAGCTCTCTTCGTACAAATCCCAGCTCGAGGCTGCCGAAAAAAGTGCTAAAGACACTACGGAGGCCGTCACTCATCTAGAGATGACTCATAAAAAGAAACTTGACGAAGCGGTCCAACGCAGTGGGGCCCTGGCTTTAGAAAAAGACTCTGTTAAAAAAGAAAGGGATGCACTCGCCCTGCAGGTTAAAGAGTTGAAGGAGCTACTCTCTAAGGAGAAGGAAGAGAAGATAGCTGCTCAAGAGGAGTCCCAACGATACTGCAACGAGATTGTTGATACACAACTCTTGAAGGCAAAGCTCGACGATGAGCTTTCTAAGGTCGGGACAATGAAGGATGAAGCCCGTGAAGAGGGCAAGAGAATAGCTTCCGCGGAGATTGACTCCCGCCTTGAGGCGGCTGTAGAGGCCGACAGAGAGGAGATCAAATGCCTGTTCGACCCGCTGATAGCCGAATACAATGCCCGTGTCCTCATGCATCGGGACTTGACCTTTCTTGGCGAGGGCTACCTTAAATCCCTAGCCGAGGCATGGGAAACGTTGATAAAGATTAGAAAGGTGGAATCGGGTACCGAGGAGGTTGATGAGGATGCTTTAATAAAAGAGTTGCTCAGGGGGAACGAGCCTTCAGACTTGTCCGCAGCAATGGCCCTCTTTGGCAAAGGCTCTTCTCCGCCAAAAGGGAAAATGACATGGTTGGTTCGTCTGGAACCGGGCCTTCAGCTCCTCCTCCTACTCAATCGGCTGAACGGCCAGTACTTGATCCATTCGAACAACACGCCGGTTATGATCTGAAAGACCCTGGCCTCGGCATTCATGTGTTATCTCCCATTCTAGAAGGTGAGACTCCTCGGACGGTCGAAAGCCAGCAAGAGACCGATATATGACTCTTTTTCCTAGAGTTTGAAGAACCATCGCTTCCGGCAAGAGGTTATTGTATTCTAACGTTCGTCTTTTGTGTTTTTATGCAGGCCGCTCCGATCCTGAACCGACACCAAGGAGCGATGATGCCAAGGAGGAGACGGGGAAAGCGAGCGATGCTACTCACGCGGGAGTAACCCCCAGTCCTGATGCTCAGGTGATTGGGGGCGCTTGACGATATAAGTCTGAAACTTCGTCCCCCGTCGAAGGGAGTTATGAAATTGAAATTACGGGCGCCTCAGGACACACTTCGAAAGTGAGTATGAAGGAGCTACTTGCCGAAGATACAAAGAAAAAAGTTGAGATTAAGGCCGAGCCCCAAGTAGTAGAACTTGACGACCCGTTGAACAGGCCTCTAAAAATCATTCTTCCTGGCAAATCCAAACCAATGGATGTTCCTCCTCCCACTCCTGACACCGCTTCTTTGGCAAGCAAAATGTCCAAGAGAAATCGTGTGGGAGAGGAGTCATCCGAGAAAACCAAGGAGGAAAAGAAGCTAAAGAAATCGAAGAAGTAGCCACTGAACCCGTTCAACGAGGTTTAGCTTAGATCATGTGATTACTTTAATTTATTCCCCTTCGTAGTCAATGTAGACGGACTTTTGACTCCGAGTTTTGGAGGAGTAGTTGTACAACCCCATTTTGGATCAATGAATAAAGTTTAGTTTCTTCGTCTTTTATATGACTCATGTTTTTTAGCTTTCTGTATAACTGTGGTCAAAACTCAAGTTCTTGTGAGTCATATGAGCCTCCAATTCATTTTCACATTGTTTGGAGATTCGTTAGAATTGTACATCTCTTATTTCACATTTTTGGTACTTAGAATATATTTATTAATTCGTGCTCCGGGGACTTAGAGTACTCCGGTCCGCATTTAGGGGACCTGGAGATTCAAATCGTTTATACTCTAGTCCGCACTCCGAGGACTTAGAGTGCTCCAGTCCGCATTCAGGGGACTTGGAGATTCAAGTCGTTTATACTCTAGTCCGCACTCCGAGGACTTAGAGTACTCCAGTCCGCATTCAGGGGACTTGGAGATTCAAGTCATTTATACTCTAGTCCGCACTCCGGGGACTTAGAGTACTTCAGTCCGCGCTCAGGGGACTTGGAGATTCAAGTCGTTTATACTCTAGTCCGCACTCCGGGGACTTAGAGTACTCCAGTCCGCGCTCAGGGGACTTGGAGATTCAAGTCGTTTAACTCTAGTCCGCACTCCGGGGACTTAGAGTACTCCAGTCCGCGCTCAGGGGACTTGGAGATTCAAGTCGTTTATACTCTAGTCCGCACTCCGAGGACTTAGAGTACTCCAGTCCGCGCTCAGGGGACTTGGAGATTCAAGTCGTTTATACTCTAGTTCGCACTACGGGGACTTAGAGTACTCTAGTCCACATTCAGGGGACTTGGAGATTCAAGTCATTTATACTCTAGTCCGCACTCCGGGGACTTAGAGTACTCCAGTCCGCGTTCAGGGGACTTGGAGATTTTGAGTCGTTTATGCGAGTTCGTATGTCAGACAGAATAATGTAACTCCAGTTGTTTGTCATCGGATTATAAGGCACATAAACATCGGTAATTCATAGAAAAGAATGCTTCAAGCCTTTATTAATGAAAACAAACTAAATCGTCCGATTACATGCTCAAAAGGAAACTAAGAATTAATGGAATAAAAACATACAGGAAATAATTGCACCTAAACCATGAAAGAAACAGGCTAAATATAATAATGTCGCAAATGTTCACTGTTCCATGCTCGGGTGAGTGTCATGCCATCAACGGTCGCTAGCTTAAAGGTTCCCTCTCCAAGCTTCCGTCCTACAACATATGGACCTTCCCAGTTGGGGTTCATACGTGACGGTACTGGAAAAACTCGTTTCAAAACGAGATCTCCCACATCAAAGATTCTAGGGCGAACTTTTTCGTCATAATACCGCTTAACTCGGTGCCTATATGCCACCGCCCTTAATTCAGCTTCTTCACGTTTTTCATCAACAAAGTCTAGTGATTCCAACAAGAGATCCTGATTCATCCTAGGATCATAATGTGTCACCCGATGTGATGGAACTTCAAGCTCCACGGGTATAACAGCTTCCGAGCCATATGCCAATGCGAATGGAGTGTGGCTAGTCGCGGACTTGTGGGTAGTTCTATAAGCCCATAGCACCGTTGGAAGTTCATCTACCCACTTGCCTCCAGCCTTTTCCAAACGCTTCTTTAATATGGACTTGATTATTTTGTTCACGGCTTCAACTTGTCCATTAGCCTTCGGATGAGCAACTGCGGCGAACTTTTTCTCAATGTCGTACTTTAAACAAAATCTTTGAACTCCTTACTTTCAAATTGAGTTCCGTTGTCTGTAATGATGGTTCACAGGAGGCCAAAGCAGCATATAATGTTTCGCACAACGAAATTAATGACCTTCTTGGAGGTGATTGTGGCTAAAGGCTCTGCCTCGGCCCATTTGGTGAAGTAGTCGACCGCAACTATTGCGTATTTTGCACCACCTTTGGATATAGGCAAAGAACCGATTATGTCGATTCCCCAAATTGCAAACGGCCAGGGACTAACCATTTGCGTGAGTTTTGTTGGTGGAGCTCTCGGGATTTTCACGTATCTTTAACACTTGTCACATTTTCTTACATAATCTGCAGCATCCCAATTCACAGTTGGCCAAAAGTATCCGTAACGGAGGATCTTTTTTGCTAGTGTCTGCTCCCCAGTATGGTCGCCACATTCTCCTTCATGAACTTCCTTCAAGACCCGCTTTGTCTCATCATGGGCAATGCACCGTAATAAGGGGACCGAGAACCCCTTCCGATACATTACTCCACCCTACATCACATATCGCGCGGCTTTGCGAATGACCTGTCGTCTTTCCTTCTTCTTTCGGGCAAAGTCCCGTTTATCAGGTATAGTTTGAATGGGGTTATCCATGACTCCTTCTCGATTTCTGTTTCCAACACAAAATCAACCTCCATCACATCTATGCTTGGAGCATGTAAGGTTTTGACGGGAACTAATCCCGTTTGCTGTGCATCGCCAGTACTTGCGAATTTGGCCAACGAGTCGGCTTCCTTGTTCTGTTCACGCGGGACATGCGAAATGTCATAATGTTCAAAGTTCGCCAAAAGTTCCTGAACCAGAACAAGGTACAGAGCAAGCTTTTGTCCCCTTGCTTGGTAATCTCCTCGCACTTGGTACACCACCAGCTGTGAGTCACAAAAGATTTCAACTGATTTTACCCCGAGTTCTCCAATAAGCTTTAAACCGGCAATCAATGCTTCATATTCTGCTTCATTATTCATAGCCGGGAAACCGAGCTTCAAAGCATAACAAATCGATCGATTTTTCGGAGTCACAAGAACTACACCAGCCCCAGAACAATGGTCGTTTGATGCCCCATCGGTGTACAATTTCCATCGAATGGGGGGAATGACACTGTGACTATCTGGTTCGTCTGATACAATAAACTCAGCGATGAAGTCTGCTAAGGCTTGCCCTTGTATGGCTCTCCGTGGCAGGTAGGTAATATCGAACTGACTCAACTCGATATTCCATTTTAACATCCTTCCAGAAGTTTCTGGTCGTTGGAGTACCTGCCGGGCTGATCGGTATAAATACCGACTGAATGCGCCTGAAGTATGGACGCAGCTTACGTGATGCAATCACCAAGCAATAGGCCAATTTCTCAATTTTAGGATAGTTTCTTTCTGCCCCCGTTAAACGTTTACTAACGTAATACACCGGCTTCTGAACTCGGTCCTCCTCGCGGACCAAAGCCGCACTTATAGCATGCGGGGATACGGCCAAGTATACGTACAACATTTCGTGGCCTACTGGTTTCGACAGCACTGGAGGACTTTCCAAATGCCTTACCAGATCCCGAAACACTTCCTCACAGTTGGATGTCCATTCAAAATTCCTCTTTCCTTTCTTTATTATATCGAAGAAGGGAATACACTTGTCTGTGGCTCTAGAAATGAATCGACTCAGTGCAGCCACCTTTCCATTCAAGCTTTGTACCAGTTTTATAGTTCCGGGCACTTGTATATCTCGAATAGCTTGAATCTTTTCCGGGTTAGCTTCAATTCCCCGGGCATTAACAATGAATCCCAAAAACATCCCCGACGCAACGCCGAAGGAACACTTCAGAGGGTTGATCTTCATCCCATAAAATCCGAGTATGCCAAACATCTCTGCTAAGTCTCGAATGTGGTCGTTTGATTGTCATGACTTCACGAGCATGTCATCCACATAGACTTCCATTGTTCTACCAATCTGATCTTTGAACATTTGATTCACCAAACGCTGATAGGTCGCTCCCGCATTTTTCAATCCAAAAGGCATTACTATGTAGCAATATAGCCCAACATTTGTGACAAAACTAGTGTGTTCCTAGTCCGGAATGTGCATCGGGATCTGATTGTACCCCGAGTACGCATCCATGAACGACAATAACTCGTTTCCTGCTGTGGAGTCGACCAACTGATCAATTCTAGGTAATGGGAAACTGTCCTTAGGGCACGCTTTGTTTAAATCAGAATAATCTATGCAATTTCTCCATTTCCCGTTCGCCTTTTTTACTAGCACGGGGTTTGACACCCATTCAGGGTAGAGGGCGTCGCGGACGAAGCCATTGGCTTTGAGTTTGTCCACCTCCTCTCTGAGAGCAGTGGACCTCTCCGGGTCCATTCCTCTCCTTTTCTGCTTAACTGGGACGTACCCCGGGTCTATGTTCAACATATGACTCGTAATAGCGGAGAGATCCCACACATGTCGGAATGCGTCCAAGCGAAAACATCGAGATTCGCTCGGAGAAAATCACTAAGGTCCTCGGTCATCGAGGGGCTGAGTTGTGATCCAATCTTCAGTACTCGCGATGGATCGACATTTTCTGACTGAAATGTCAATCATCAGTTCAGCCGGTGCTGCTTTTTCTTCCCTGGGTTCCTCATCGTCGTCTCTCGGATCTACGTCTTTGTAGATCCGAGAATTTTGCCCGAGCCAGGGCTCGGGCCTTACTTGTCAATTGTCAGTATTCTGAATGCGGACGGAATTGTCCGCAACCTTTCCTTTCTCCCTCCGCTGGGCCTCTCGGAGCTCAGCCACATAACATGCACGACCGGTCGCCTGGTCGCCATAAACAACACCTACTCCTTTGTCAGTCGGAAACTTTAAAGTCAAACACCACGGGGCCAATGCTGCCCTAATCCCAGCCAGGGCCGGTCGGCCCAGAAACACATTGTATGGAGAATCTACATCCAGAACTACGAAGGGTAGGATCCATACCCTCCTACGCTCACCTTGTCCCAGTTCAACTGGCGACTCAACATACCCTACTGCATCAGTCGCTGCGCCATTAAAGCCATGTATACGAGCTTTAGATGGCTTCAAATCCTTCGTCTCCATCTTCATTTGGTCATAAGCCTTCTTGAAAATGATATTGACAGAACTTCCACAATCAATCAAAATTCTTTTCACAAAAGCCGGCCTGATTGTCGCAGATATGACCATCGGGTCAATGGTAGGAGCCACCACCTGGTCAGCATCTCTGCTCTTGAATACTATATCGTCTGTCATCATGCGCAGCTGTTTAGGGGGGTCCCATCCTCCATGTTGGAACAACACTCAAAATCTGCATGCCTCAAGGAATTAGCATGCCGCTCCATTTCTTGCCACTTCTTATCTGTAGGGTGAGGTCCGTCGATGATCGTGTTTATGACCAGCCTGCCCACGGTCCGAGCAGGCTCCTCGGGGTGACGTGCAGCTAGTGCATGACCGGGATTGGACGTTCCCTGTCCACCTTCTTGCGGATTCTTTACAAACTCCTGTAACTTTTTCTTCCTAATCAACTTCTCTATAGCATCGTGTAGGTGTCTGTACTCTTCAGTATTGTGCCCATAAGTCTCATGAAAGCGGCAATACTTCCCGGTCCGCTTTTGTTCCTCGGTTGACTCCTTCGGGCGCGACTTTCTATATTGAAAGGTATTACAAGTTGATAGGTAAATGTTCTCAAGGGATGCATTTAGTGGGGTGTATTCATTGTAGGTTGGAATTCTCGGCTTCTATTTCCCCGCTTCTCTCTTCTTCCCCTGATTTCTTCCTCCGGATTCCTTAGATTGCCCGGGCTTGTTCTGGACATTGACCTGAACTTTCCCCGAGTTGTCTCCAGATTGCTTCACAGTAATGTTGCTTTTCATGGTCTCCTGAACAGGCCTCGGTGCCTTATCTCGCCTTATCCACTTGGCTTCCTCTCTTCTTATGAACTGATGAGCCTTTGAGTAAAAACGCTCTAGCGTAGTTGGAGGTTTTCCTGCTAACCAATCTCCAAACTCTGAATCCGGATCCACACCTCGCATCACAACCATAAGAATTGTGTGATCATTAGGGTTGCTAACCTCCGTAGCCGCAACATGGAATCTCTGTAAATACTCCTTCAACGACTCCCCAGGAGCTTGGATTACACTTGATAGAGACATCACGTCCTTTGGACGAGTAGTATGTATTCTAAACTGTTCTATAAATTTCTTCGCCAACTCGTCGAAACTGGATACGGACCACGGAGGAAGTCGGGTGAACCACATGGTAGCGATCCTAGATAGAGTTATTGGAAAGCATCTACACTTGGTTGCATCATTCGCTCTAGCTGAATCCATCATCCATTCGTACCTCATCACATGTTGCTTGGGATCGTTCTTTCCTTCGTAGGCCGGGATAGTCGGCATGCTAAACTTCCTGGGGTACTCAACCTGTAGAACAGTGTTTGTGAACGGAGTATGACTCCTGGATACTCCCCAATCATCATTTGATAAGCCTTGATTCTCTTTCATCAACTGTCTGATCATAGCTATCAGGTCTAGGGTTTGTATGGAAGATGGCAGGTTGGAGTCTGTCCTTCAGGATTGATCAGGTTGATGCCTCCTCTGCTGGCGATCTGCCAGACATGCATCTTGAGGTTCGGCACCATTGGTGTCTTGGTGAGCTGGGCGTCCAGCCTCCACCTACGCTCTAGCTCCTAAATTTCCCGTTCCCGCTCAGTTGCGGTCTCCGAGGTGTAAATGATCCCCAGTTGTTCGATCGGCAGCACCTGCCTGCGTAGTTTCAGTCTTGCGACATCTACGCCTGGGAGGTTCATCGGACGAAGTCGAGCTGTCAGATGAAGAGTAAGGAGCTTGACTACCCCCAACATTCTGATGCTGTTGTTGAGTGAGTTGAGCCATAAGGTTGGCTTTAGCTTGCATTTGCTCTCCAAGTTGTCTCCTGCTTTCCATGAACTCTCTCATCAAGTCGTTGAACTCTGTTCTGGTGACAACTTGCATTTGGTCCTAAGCGGCAGTCCCTGCACCTAGATTTTCTTGCTGATTACTAGGTCCTATTTGTTGTACGCTAGCGGTCTCATGGGCGTCTGCATTATGAGAGGCGGATCTGGTACGTGGTCTTCCCATTATAGAGTTATTGGTAAGAACTCTAAGTAGAATCAACAGACGTCTTATGAATGACTCGGATCTCCTTCGGGGGATTTATTTAATCCAGTGGCTTCAAAGCAGATCCTTATGGCCTGAGAATTCGATTCTCAGTGAAAGCACCAAAGTGTTAGCACCAAAATTGGTCACTAACCCCCTTTTAGAAAGATTGTGTAGAGAGATTAATGAAGAAAGTAAATTGACATAGAGAATTATATGCTAAGTTAAGTGCAAAGACAAGAACACCAGATTTATAGTGGTTCAGCGTAACTGCCTAAGTCCACTTTGAAGTTAGTCTTTATTACTTTACTCAACGATTGATTACAGATACAATCCGTACATCAACTACTTGAATACAATTGCTAAGTAAAAAGAATGAGTCTTGAAAGCGGTAGAGTCTCCCTAGTGTTCTCGAAAAAAAGTCCATTTCACTATGCCCCTGCCCCTCTATTTATAGACGAAGATGGGTTGGACTCCCCTAGTGGGCCTATAAGTGAGATACCTCGGCCCATGATGAGTGACTTCTGCGTGCCGAGCCATAAATGCCGAACGACAAAGGCTGAGCCACATGTTCAAGCCGGTCGAGGCTTCTATGCCGAACGAAGCGGTGCGTTGCGCTAAGTGTGTAGGCCGAACAAAGCTGGAATGTCGAACGAGGCTGTAGTGTCGAACGGGTTATGAGTGCTGAGCAAGACTTCATGCCGGTCGAGACTTCTGCCAAACGATACTGAATGTCGAGCGAGGTTCATGCCGAACGAGTATAGATGCCGAGCGACGCTGGATGCCGAATGGTGCTGGATGCCGAGCGTAGCTGGATGCCGAACGATGCTTGGATGCCGAGCGATGCTGGATGCCGAGCGACGCTGGATGTCGGTCGAGGCTGAATGCCGGCCAAGGCTGAATGCCGGTCGAGCCTGAATGCCGGCCGAGCCTGAATGCCGGTCGAGGCTGAATGCCAAACGAGGCTTCCGATGCCGGTCGAGGCTGAATGCCGAACGAGGCTTCCGATGCCGGATGACCTCTGAATGCCGAACGAGGCTTCCGATGCCGGACGACCTCTGAATGCTGAACGACCTAGTTGCCTAGTCAAACCACCAGGTAACACTATTATCTGAAATTGTTCACCTATGAGATATGACACCATATCCTGTTGTTTATATTTTATTTTATTTATCATTGATGATATATGCCTGTTGTTAATATGTTATATTATTATCATATATGTTCTCACTCTGCAAGTTCCCTGTTAGTATAGAATTTCCTATGGGTTGAAATGATACATACCCGAACGATTTTGTAGAATAAGGGAAAATCGTTATGGGTTGAAATGATAAATCCAAGAGATTTTCATTGACTTTGAATTTGAGATTGCGTGTTGAAATGATATATACCCGTAGATATTTAAATTGCGGATTGAAATGATAAATATCCGTATCACTTGACCATAGAATAGAAAATTATATACAGACACCGTTGGTCTATAATTTGAAAAATGATTTCCAAAGTTTTGAAAGGAAATACATGGTTTAACAAATATTGATTTTTAAATATAATATATATAGGCTATTTTTATATATGTATAAAAATATATATTTTAAAATAATATGTTTTGGAAATCTCAATTTATAAGTTAATTTTGAAAATATAATTTTTAAGATTTTCTTATAAGTTTATTTTTTTATATAAAAATAGATTTAATACAATATACATTTAATTATAAGATTTAATTTAATAAAAATTTAATTTAATTAATATATATTATGTTTAATTTTTTTTTAATTTATATTAATATTTTAAAAATGGATTATTAACTTTAATAATAAAGGTGGGAAGATAAATTAATGTTGACTTGTAATTTAAATTGGTTAATAATTGAATTTAAATAAGAATTTATTTGAGCTTATTGATTCTTAGATGTTGAAATATGATTTATAACTTGATTTGATAAAAGCGATTAAATGAATATTTCCAATTTTAAAATTGAGATTGAATATTTAATATTTATTTCAAATTTATAAGTTGGGAATATAATAAATTGTTATTGAAAAGATTAAGTGAATACTTTCCAATTTGAATAGATTTAAAGTTAAAGGTTGAAATATAAATGAAATTTATATGTAAGTGTTTGAATATATAAACTTAAATCTTTGAACTTTAAAATTTAAATGGTTAAACTGGAAATGATTTAAATTGAATTTTGGAATATAAAATGATTTGAATCGATTTGTGAAATTAGAGGAAATTAATTTTATTATATAAAGTATTTTAATATATATAAACTATTTTAATATATATAAATTATTTTATATATAAACTATTTTAATTTATAACTATTTTAATATATACTATTGTCAATAACTAAACTGTTTAAGCCAAAAGTGTTATGATTTCAAAAGTGTTATGATTTCCAAAGTGTTATGATTTCAAAAGTGTTATGATTTCCAAAGGGTTATGATTTCAAAAATGTTATAAATTTGAAAGTGTTACGATTTTGGAAATGAATATTTTTAAAGTGAATAATGATATCGAATTTGATATGGTTTTGAAATGAATATGAAATTTTGATATGAAGTATGAATTATTTGAAATGAAATGACCACTGAGTGAAATAAGCGTTTGGTTGTTAAAGAGACTAGGATTGGATATTGTCATACTCTCTGCCAATACCGAAAACCACTTTAACAACTGTGTACATGGTGGAGATTCCAGAACGAAGTAGGATGGTTTGGCGACGATTCTATATGGTATTTACGTAGCCCTGACTCCCGTGATTCAGCTTGATGTGGCTAAAACAGGAGCTATACCGGGCCAAGTGGGGTTATTCCTTCGATCGGGCACATTTCTTCGATACCATTCTATTGCTTTTGTGATTTGATTGGATACACCCTTTGATTTGGGAGTGTGTCACGAGGTGGGCGGCAGTAGCTGCTATGCATTACCACCAGTCTGGGAGTGCAAATGGTATATCTACCCTGGCATTGCCTCGAGTGCCTTGTCGCATGACTTATTGCGCCTTCTACAAGTTTTGTTTGTACCATACCTATGGAGTGCCCTCTGATAGCCCTCCAGTTTATGGGGGGAGTTACGGTACTGTATAAACTATGGGAATATATAAAATGTGTTAAGGGGGATATGGGTAACGCCTTAACGCTATTTTAATAGCTTTACTTTACTGTAGATATATTATAATAGCGTATATTACTACATAGTAGATAGTTCCACGGATCCTTAAAGGATGTGTATCCCAAACATCCTTTAAGTTACTTGTATTTCAGTTGGCATTTCACTTGAGTTGAATTTATTAATATAAGAATGTTAATCCTGACTCGAGTGTTTTGTGTTTTGCTTTACGCTCGGGTCAGACTGAGTGTCACAGCATTTGAGACTCACCTTTGGGAGATTGGAGCTTTGTTTGAAGATCTATCCATCTAGGTTTCACTTGTTTCAGTTATTCCAGTCATTTATGTTCAAACTCGTCAGTTACTTCTATATTTGAGACTACTCTGTAATTGTGATATTCTGTGGTATTTTATTTCAAAACTCTGATGTTTATATAGTAGCTTCATGAACTACTATTTATCTATTCCGCTGCTTATTGTTATATTACTCCGTGTCTGTGATTCTGTGATTGATTTATTTACCGTATATGTTGAGTTTTGCCAAATATAAAATTTACAATCTATTGTTTTGAACAATTCAAGTCCGACATGTGTGGATGCGAATGGTTCGAAATACCAGGTCATTATAGTTATCATGTACAGAGAAAATGTATCACTTGACAAACAGAAACACACTATGCACTAATAATACTGCCTTGCCAACAGCTGTGTAATGTCTCCAAACAATACTAGTGTTTCAAATATCACTCCTTGTTGAGAATTTGACACCTTCCTTTGTCACCGAAATAACAACTGCCATTCAAAGAACATATCATTAGCCATTGTTAATTCAAAAAATGTGATGACAAGTAAAAATTTCCTATTGTGTGATAAGTGGTTGTGACATAGTTGAATTTGGGTTCTGATAATGAAATGAAAATGATACATAAAAGAGTAACTTGGTCCAGATTTATTAATCAAACGGAATTACTTCTAGCTACTGTTAAATCTCAAGCTCCAAAAGGCATTGTAGCAACTTCGCTCAAGTATCCAAGATGATAAATTGATATAATAAATCAAAAATTGCAAGAACTTAATTACCTAGGGTTCGCAAATATGAATGACGATGAAGCTCGCATTAAAGAGTAATCATTTGAGTTTGAAGTTAGGGTTGTTGAACATATCAATGATGGATCTTAATCTTTGAATCCTGGTTAAAGTTCGAAGTTAGGGTTGTCAAATGAAGGTAGAGAAATCGCCTTCTTTTCTTTTATCGCGTTCTAAAGAGAAATTAGGGCTCGATAGGTAAACAGGCTGGGTTGATTTGAGAGTTTTACTTTGTTAGTTGTAAACGAATTAGGTTAAAAAAGGAGAATTATACGGGTTAGACCTGACTCTTTTAATATTAGGGTTAGTGGGTTGGGTAAATGGGTTAGGTTCAGTTTTGACAGGCCTAGTTATCAATACCTAGTTTAAAAATATCCAATCCTTATAAAATAGATTTTCAAAAATGTGACAAATTGTTGTTGTTGCAAGACGTTAATTGGTGCAAGTTATGAAAGCCTTCATAAAATAGATTAGAATTTTTTTTTCAAATTAAGTTTTTGTTATTATTGTTAAACTTCCACAACCATTTCCCTAATAGAGAAACACTGAGGTTACGATGATTAATTATTCTTAATCATTCCTCGTCTTTTAGTTTACAAACCATATCCCAACTATTGAGACATTTTAAACTACTATTAGAGTTATCTCTATCTCATAAAAAGACTCTTCTAATATTATCTGTTTTATCGATAAAGCATTTTGGAAAGAGATACATCTAATACATGAGTAGTCGATAAAATAGAGTTGATTTAAACAACCCTACCTACCCTCGATAAAAATTTATGGTTCTACCTACATAATCTTTTGCTGATTTTATTAATGATAGTTAACCAGTCATCGTGTCTAAGTTTTTTTGGTCTTGTTAGAAACCCTAAGTAATTTATGGGAAAGTTCATAGTGCTATAGTTCAATGTGAAGGCAACCTGACTCTTTATGTTACCTACGTCGTTTAGCACTAAAACCAAGCTTTTATCAAAATTATTTTTTAGACCAGATAGTAATTCAAAGCTATACAAAATAAATTAAGAGCTACAATATAACAATGCAAAAGCGAAGAAAACAACATGGTGTCTTCTGCATACTAGAGGATGGAGAGACCAAAACTCGTAACCTCATTTCCAACCCTACCTAAAATCCTATTACCAGTAGCTAGCCTAATAATCCTCACAAAGACGTCGCTACTAAGTTAAAAAAAGAGACAATAAAGGGTCACCTTATTGGATTTGATTATCTAAATACTATTTACTAGTATTACCTATTTTAAGAAGAATAATTATTCAGCTTACCCATTTTTGACTAAAACCTCTAGCCAGTAACAAGTCATTAAGAAAATTCCAGTCCAACGAATCGAAAGCTTTTCTGAAGTTGAGTTTTAAAAATGCACAAGTGACATTATTTTTCACTAACACAGGATAAGTTTGGCGCACCATGTAGCCACAGAAAACCATGAATATGTCCATTTCCATGGTTCTGCCATTCAAATCGATACCAATAGTCTTTGATAGAAAACTCTGATGTTAAGAATTATTTGATAAACAAATTAACCCTTTCTTAGAAAAACCATGCAATAATAAGTAGGTTTTCATTTAGTAATTGCGCCTTTTTTTGCTTCATTCATCTAGATTTAAATTTTGCAATACATTCATTGGGACGAGAAGTTTGTAAAGTTCCGTCCACTGCAAATCTACCGAAATTAAAGTGTAAAATATCATTGGTGCACCTAATTTAACCATAGCCGTGAGCTCTTTTAATCTTGCCGACCAATAGGAACGACTTCCATGAATGCCTATGGCATAGTAAGAAATGCGTTGAGACAATTTTCTATCTCCATATTTTAACATTCCACAAATATCTTGAATTGGTAGATTTCCATTTTTTTTGTAAGTAAATATTACCTATATCCAAAGCACGTCATCTAATAATCTAATTGTAAGCAAAATATCAAAATCTAGGATCTTTTGCAAATCTTTGATCATGGTATTTCATTAAATATTGGATGTATTCGAGGTGTCTTATTTTCCATGGTCGAGCCTGTCTCAAATCAGCATTCCTTGATGGAAATAATGTTGGAAATGCCATTGAGATATATCCAGGAGTATTAAACATTAGTAGCATTTGATGAGATTAGCTTTTGAACGACTGTTTCAATGTTTTCTTGATGTTCTAAAAGAGATTATACATAGGCTTGTCAGTTTGGTTGCACCAAAGCTGTAACTGCACCTGATATCTCAAATTCGTTGAAGTTAGTTATTTCACTTTCAAACTCTGGAGATCCTCATAAATCATCGTCATAAACTTGAGTTAAAACATTAACTAAATTATCATGAATATAAGGAAGGTTAGAAAGTACGTCGTCTTCTAGTAACTCATGGAGAGATACTTCATTAATGTGCGTATGGGTATAAAAAATATTATAGGATTTAAGCCAAAGTAATGCTTATCTTACATGTTCATGTATTACTCGAAACTCCTTACTTTAATATGCTCCACTTTTATTGACAAACAATATAGCCGATAAAATATCTATCTTGAAGGGAGAGAACATGCTATTGTATTAATATCCTGAGGAAAATTAATTATATTTCCACTATATTTATATTGTCGTCCTTTAAAACGATAAACTGACATAACTGGTTGAATGCGTGCAATGAATATTTTCTCTAAGTTTGTAAGGAAAGACAATTCAGAAGGACTGAATCCATGTTCCATTAGATTTTGAGAGGAGAACTTGTAAGGCCGGTTTTGCTGTGGTTTATCACTATGATAATCAAAACCTAAAGATGAAGAAACAATCAAATCCGGAAAAAAATTGAGTGTAATAAGGAAAACTTCTCCAATGAAAATTGTTGGATGAATTCCCAAATTTGTGAGCATCGGTAACTTTTGCAACTAAAGATGGAGTTAAATTAGATGAATGGTAACTTTTGCAACTAGAGATGGTGTTAAATTAGATGAATGATTTATTTTAGAATTTTTGCAACTAGCCCTGAATTCTTTATGTCATATGGCATCAAATGCCCTTCTACGCTGTTGTTATTAACTAGTTTCTCTCAAACGTCTAGCTCATTGAGCATATACATGATTTCTATTGTATTTAATAATGAATTCGTCATTCTCTCCGACATAGGTAAATTTCTGCTATATAATAATTAACATATATTAGAAAATACTTCAAACTAAGTAAGAGACATAATCAATTAAAATTACACTGTAAGAAAATATAGCAGTATGTACCCATGTAAAGAGCGTGATAAATCTAATGAACCAAGTCTAGCAAAAGAATTATCAAAGAAATCGCATACATTGGAACAGGAAGGAGTAGACGCATTAAAAGACTTGGATGCATCAAAAGGAATATCAACAGGATTGGAAGCAACATATAAAGCATTAGAGGTCGATAATGGCCCTTCTATGGTCATAGGCTCAGTCATCACATGATTTTTCCTCTATATAAATATATGTATTAATCAAAGCTTATTTGCCACAAATATAATGTGTGAAATTAAAAATCAAATCATTATTATGCATTTATACTATAATATTTGTTACTATAACATTAAAAAAACATTGAAGCAATAAAAACTTATAATATGAGTATGATTTACCATATGCCAAATCAGTTGGGATGTTGAGGACCCTTGCATATAATCAGTATAATCATCGAATGGTATATCGTCATTGTTAAGCAAAGGTGGTGTGTTAAGATCAATATGATGCATAGTATCTGTACGTTTGTAGATGAACAATATTTCTGTTAAGAATACCACAACAGGTAAAGAATTACGTAATGACGCTTAATACATATTGTATCTAACTTGGTTTTTAACTTGTGCTTTTCTCAAAGTGTCTTCAAACGATTCTCCATCATCGATAGACAGAGGATATGCATTCAAATCAATATGATGTAGTTGGGTGTCATATGTTTTTGAACATACAAATATTACCATACAAATCAATGTGATGCATGTTAGGTGTCATATTTTTTTGAACAAACAAATATGATGCATTCAAATCAATATGATGCATGCGGAAAAATATTATTACCATATCGAAGGTCGGCTGTGTTGTCGACACTCCTTGCATATGATTGACACGATCTTCAAATTGTTACTCATCATCCTGAGGCAATGGTAATGCATTCAAATTAAAGCAATGCATAAGAGGTGTTGAATTTTCCTGCACATATTATTAATTAGTAGATAATCAGATTTATTAGTTATTGGCACCTAACTTGTTAACTAAAATATTATTATATATTTAATAATGTATTCGTACATTATGTAAGCTGATATAATGATTTTTTAATAATTTTAAAATTGACTTAAAAACCAAACATGGTTGTTTTTCTACAGGCTGTGGCTTGCCAGATCTGTCTTATTTCTTGCTAAAACTATTTTATGGGATTGCTTGTCCTGCTCTAGCATAGTTATGCGGAGGAATGGAGCAAGGAGAAGCTTTTGTAGATGATAGGTTCAGTTAGAGAAAATATAGTCAGAAGGACATTTTAGGAGCAAAATATCCCAGGTATAACACTTTAATCCCATTAATAGTGTTTTTCATATCCTATATATGTATGTATGTATGTATAGACACACACACATAAAAAATCTAAAACAAGAAAATCACCATTGGAATCTCTTATACTCTACTTAAATGGGGGAAAATTACCATATGGAAGATCGACTATGTTGTTGACATTCCTTGCATATGATTGAAACGACTTTGAATTGCTCGTCATTATTCTAAGGCAATGCCGGTGCATTCAAATCATAGCGATGCATAAAATGTGTTGAATTTTCCTAGACAATTATCAATTAATAGAGAATTAGCTTTATTAGTTTTAGGCAGTCAATTTGTTATTTGATGTATTACTGTATTTATCTATGTATTCCTACATTTTTTAAACTGACACAATGAATTAAATTATTAATTCGAAAATTATCGAAAAAGCTGAAATCAATTTTTAAAATCACGGAATAGCTTCTATGTTTCATTTTCTAAAAAGTAAAAATTTCCACAATAATGTCGAAAATTGGCTTAAGAACCATATCATTGGAACTTTAGTTCGATAATTCAATAATTAATCGAAACTAGCTATCAGTTTTAAAAGGTTTTCTCACATTTTTTTGTATGCTGGAAAAAAAAGATGAAAACAAATTTCAAAATCACGGAAAAGCGGATATATTTCATTTTGTAAGAAGTAAAAATTTCCAATTTTTTTATATCATTTTGTGTTAGCACTCATTAAAAATAATAACAAAAAACCGTGATAAAAACCATGATTTTTTTAAAAGATTATAGAATGACTCAATTCATTTCCAAATAGAAAGAAAAAATAAACTATACATTCCTTGGTTTTGAAAGTTTTAGTGTTGTCTTATTAATACAAGAATGTTGAAGAACATATAAAAACAAATTGTTACCATAATTATGCTCAAATGTTAGAAAAAGGAGCAACATTCATAGATAAGGAAGCTGACATAAATGATTATTGTTCTGCCTTTACTATAACTACGATTGCCAATACCATTTTGGGGATTTTCACTCGAATGTCTTATTGTGTAGGGTAATAAGTTTTAAGGACAATAATTCTGAAAAATTAGTTTTAAGGAAAAATTACAGGAAAAAGATAAATCAAGTTATCGTTTTTAGTTATACAAAAATAATGGTAAATGAATTTATCTTTTTCCTATATAACAAAAAAAGATAAATGAATTTATCATTTTTCTATAAATTGTCCTTAAAACTAATTATTCAGAATTGTTGTCCTTAAACTTATTACCCTGTAATAAGAAGTCTTTCAACCTAATTTCCACTACCTACCATTATTATGTCATGAATGTCTAACTGCCATGATTAAAAATAATTACAGTGTGCAAACCAAATTAAAGCTTAATATGATGAAATCTGGTTGTTACGTCATAACATCCTCAATTCTAAAATCCATCCAAATATAAACTGAAAATTTTGATTTCTTATTATGGAAATTCAATCACTATTGGTTCACAACATTGATTTCTTACTCTTAACTTCTATGAATGTGTTCGTTACGTCATATCATCAAGTAACGGATGTAGAAATAGATTTTCAATTCAAAAATACTTCTTTTAAAATGTTTGTCCCTTGGAATTATTTCCAAAAAAGTTTTAATCGACCAGTTACTCAATTCAAGTGTTGTTTTCATACTAATAAGTGCAGAAGATGGTAGAATATACGAACTTGTTAGCCAATCCTGTATACCATATATAAGGTAAAAAAAATTACATAGATTGACAATACAAAAATTATTGAATTAATTTAGGGAATATATTAATACTAACCCAAAAAATTGCTAAAGAAATTGCAAACCTTTTCAAAAAAGACCGATTTTGGAAGAGCGGTGGCGGACAGAGTAACAATTGGTAGAACAGCAATGGGAACCTGAGGTTCATCTAGAGAGTTTGCGTCAGTCTCTAGATCATCGGTTAGAGGTGGAACTAAAAGAGTGTTTTTCACTGATGAGGACGAGAAATTTAATGTGAAAAATAATTCTGATATGGAGTATAAACTTATTACAGATCTAGAAGATTGCAAGTAAAATGGAGAAATATTGGTAGAGCATTGCATAATTTGTGGCGAAGAAGGAAACAAGGTCAGGTTTTTTATGAATAAAGTGAAGAAAAGAGGGCAAATGCGTATAGAAAAAGTAGGCAGGAGAATCAACATTTACCGAAGATGAGAAAAAGCGGCGAATGCAAGCGCGTATAGAAAATGCGGGGGAACAAATCCTAGCTTTTTTTGGGCTTTGGACTATTTTATTTTGGGCAAGTGACAGTAGGCAAACCTCACTAACGGTTGGTTTGATAACAAATTTTAGATTGGATCCAAAATCAATTAGACTTCATAAGCCCAACAATGATCCAAAATGGAATTTTCTTTTTGAAATTCACCCATTTAACTAGCTTCCGATTGGCCCGGTTCCATCAATTTTAAAGCTTCTAATTTTGAGTCTAAACAACTTCTTCTTATTTAGTCAAGCTATTTAGATACTTTATAACAAATTTGAACTTATGTACGAATATATAAATACATATCGTATTTTCAAAATTATTTAATGTTCAAAAGAAAATTGAATCTAATTATGGCAGTACATACTATATATATATATCTGTGTGTGTGTTGTGTGTGTGTGTGTGAGTATGTATACCATACACCTTTCATGTTTTTGTTGTAGTATATCGTCGTGTTGTACTTGTACCTTTCCATATTTTGCAGTATACACCTTATACATGGAAACACAAACACATTAAATTAGATCAAAAACTCATTATTACTAGTAATTACAGATGTTTCACATGTGGAATGTGAAAGGTTCGAATTTATGTATCATATATATTGTTCACATGTTACGTTATTGTTGTTTTATAGTATCATGTTATATACATATCACATTTTTCAATATACGCCTTATATTTGAGAAACACAAAATTGGATGAACAACTCATTATGACTAGTGATTGTAGAAATTCAAATTTGGAACATGAAAAGTTTTAATTTTTGTGCATATAACATAAACACATTTAAATTAAAATAAATCATTGCCTTAAAATTTAAACAAGATCTGGATGCTACTTAGTTATTCATTTCGGCTCATTAAGATCCTCTTAAGGAATTTTTTTAAAATTTACCCTATTTCATTTATAGTTGTTGAGCCGGAAAATGTTACAACACCCAAAAACGAATTGAAAATAAGAGATCTAGCCAAAATAGTAAATAAAACAGAGAGTTTTTAAAGTGGTTCGAAAAATCAAAGTCCTACGTCCACTGTATTGTTATTGATTATGAATTCCAGTCACAGGTTCAAAGGTTCGGTCGGTCTAACAGCCTAGAATAGAAAATAGTAACTTTCTTAGTGACAAGGGATGAGTAGAGGTAGAAGATGAAGAAAGAAAGTGCCTAAAAAGGTCCTTTTTCAAATGCTCTAGGTGCTATATTTATAGGTAAATCGTCCAACAGAATTGCTACATCCCTATATAGCAGGTCTAACTTTAGATCTAAGAATGTAGGAGAGGAAGATGGAGTCCCCAGGTCCAAAAATTCATCTCGGTACCAATTTGAAGTAGTCAGCACTGATGTGATTTTATAGGGGAAGGTTGCTCCATCTTCCTTCCCATGGTCTTTTATCTTTGATCCATCGTGCTCCGGGCATTTTTTCTTTGAAATCATGTTGTTTTCGAGAGGTTCTGGTATTTCTAGCACTTGTCTTTCTTCCTTTAGAACTTCCTTGGAGTTGTTCATCTACTCCTTCAGAAATGCACCTTAAGATGATCACTCAAGCCGATCATCTACATTCCATAGCTTTACAGCTCCACGGGAGGCACAAAAAGTGCTGGGTACTGAACAGAAGTGGTCGGCATCGACCAATCTCCTTGGCCCTAATAACTCTCCAATTTCTTAAGATCATTCCTATTGCCCTTCCAAGCATGTTTCCAAGTCCTTGAATTGTTTTGTCTTCATCTTGATATCCAGATATGATTAAAATCTACTTGGTTAAAAAGCCTGATAGCACTTACCCTCCTAAAGTATGCTTCTGTTGGAAAAAAGCATGCACTGGATGAAGACAAGCGTATACCATAGTCCATACAGTTCGGATGATTATCCACGAGTTTCTTTAAAGCACCGTCTTCATTCTGTGGATATCAATTCGATTGTTTTATGTAGTAGAAGTCCCATTCTCCATGCTAAGGACAAGACCTACACTTTGGAGATCATTCCACACCTTTGTCAAGTATTACTACCTTCACGTTGTTTTTTCTCTCTTTCTCTTTTGGATTTGAGTCCAAAATTCATCTCGGTACCAACCCGTTCTGATTGGTACCAAGTGCAATTCGGTAATAGTATATAACCGAGTACTTTGCATTTTCTTTTTAACGCCACTACTTTTCTATTGTATTTAGACTTCCTTGATCTGTGCCGAAATACTACGACTTATACTCCTTCATCTAAATTGATCGCCGTCAACCATGTTGAGCCGCTTCCACTTCAACCATCACCACCACCTGATCATCGTTTCGAACATCTTTTTTCACTCCAATCATCTCGATCCCGACCTCTTAAAACTCTAGCATGAATTCAGATCCAAATTGGCATAAAGGTATGTCATTTGAGATTGTTGGCATGGTGACGGTTATCTGATAACCTCCGGCCATGTTGTAGTTCATCTGCAGTAGGTGAATGGTAGTGGTACCTTGCTTAGTGATCGGCCTTTATTACAAAGTCTTGAGAACCGAAAGAATCGAATTCCTTCCGGGTTGGACTCAACCTTGACTCGAAGCCAACACCATATTTAATTGTACTACTATTTCCTCATACGCATATTGGGTTGCCTTTAGGTGTCCATCCACTCTCCTTGGAGTTTGCCTTGTTTTGCAATGGGCATGAACAATTTTTCATTTGAACGCATAGATGCCCTTTTCCAAATAGTCACCGATCACAAGTTTCCACTTTTCCTTCCAATAAGTTGGTTCTTCTTAAAGAATGGTCATGTCAAACACACTTCGGATTTGGATAATTCCATTACATGTGCACTTCCTGTGTTCCTTCTAAAGAAACCACCATGTCGCTTTGGACAACGGGTCCGTCATCAATTATCTGACGAGAATGAATAAGAAGACTTCTCCATCCACCATTCCTATGTAGCACCGATAGCATGTCCCTTAAAATCTATCATGTGGGTTATAATGAGGAGTGGGTCAGAACAATGTTCTGGTGATTGGAAAATTACACACTTTACCCATAACATATGCCAATTGATTTTCATTTAAGTCTTATGTTTATTATTTATGACTAATCCGTTCAATCCTATGTGCATGTACGATATGTCCAAACTTCTTTGAGGTATAACTATATATATATGCATATATACAGATATACCTAAATGATGTACTACTAAAAGAAAACCCCGGCCACTTAATACTTTTTAAATAGGGAGAAGGCAGAACCAACGGCCATTTAATACCCCAACCCTGAAGCGAGACCTTTGTAACGTAATCGCTGATCAAACGGCTTTAACTACAAAGACCGTTGACCCCTAGATACGGCTTTATGATTTAATTGTCGTATTGCAAAGCATCTCAAAGACTCAACTAAGGATTAACTAGCCCACCTCTGATACTAACTAATTAAACTTTGAGGTATGTGCGTATCCTATACGGATTATACACTATTAGGAACCATCAGTGCATAACCCAAGTCTTTGCTACCTACGGCTCGGGATCGTTAGTGGTCACAACCTATATCCAACCCTATGACTAAATACCGGTTCAACAACAATACTGACAGAGCCCACTGTTATCCTGCCTTTTGACCAGGCAAAATCCGGACAGACTGGACCGATAGAACTTGGAGTTATCAAGGCGGTAAGCCCGGAGAGACAGCCCAAGAGTCCAAAAACAAAGCACAGACAGAATCACAAAGTCAAAGACAAAACCATCAAAAACAACAAAGCAATAAGATCCCTCGAGTTGGGGATCGGTACCGACTCTCGCTTGTAGATCAGTACCGATTCCTATATAAGACTTAGGTGGAGCCTACATGCTTATCTTGGTGCCAATAGTCTATTTTCGATGTTGGTTTTCTGATTCAGTGCAAAATTTCCATCGACCTCCATGAATACGTGAAACTGCAATTTTCACAACTCCACCATTTTGCTCAAAAACAAGCTAGTAATAGAGAAAACAACTATGTATTCTCAAACCTTACTACAAGATTACTCGGTGAGAGGTTGAAGATTCCAAATACGAATATCCTAGGGATCGGTGCCGACCCTCACTTAGATTTCGGTACCAAATCCTAGCTTCTATTGATGTGGCACCTATTATTTTGGGAGAATTAGTCTAATTCGGTACAAAGTCTAGAAGATATTGTATGCGAGATTTAAGACTCCCTACCTCTAGGAAGGTATGGTTTATTTTTTCAAGAGCTTTTTGGGTTCTAACTCTGGTATTTCATATATTCTTATATTTTTGAAATTCTCAGTGTGGAAGTTGTACAGAGTCTCGAAAACTTCTGCCCTAAGTCATAAATCAGCAATAAAATATTAAAGTGGACGTAGGCCAAGCTTTGCTGAACCTCTAGTGTCTTGTTATTTCCTCGTTTTCATTTATATTTCTTTATATCTTATTCTCTTCTATAACTTCTAGGTGGTTGTGCCATTTTTGGTTCAACCATTTTGATGCTTTCATTGAAATAGATCCATCATCTACTATTGGATTCTTCCATATCCAAAAGATAGATCGAATTTCCTTACCTTTTAATTGTACAACTCAGAGTTCCAATAAATCTACAAGAAGCTTTCTGCCATGACCCCATCAAGGAAGGAACTCCAAACCCAAACCATAACTACCAGAGCTACCACTAGTGACGCTAAGAATCAGAATCCTCAGCATGAGAATAAAACTAACCAGCCGAAGAAAATGGAGATCTAGAGTACTCCAACTGACATTGTCACCAGTGTGGAGATGGATAGGATGATGAAGTAGATGGAAGACAGATTCCAAGCTAGCCAATAGGAGGTGAACAACACGATGTAACAGAGCTTGAGGCTGCTAAATGAACCGACTCAAAATAGAGACAAACGGAGTAAAACAAATACCGGCTCAGAGACAAAGAGTTCTCCTTCATCCGAGCAATGACGGAGGGAAGGAAGGCAGAAGAAAACTCAATACACTGATGGAACATCTATATAAGGAAGAAGACGAGCCCTAGGCTCAAATTCAGGGATCGGTACCAATCTCACTTGGGACTCGGTAGCGACCCCTTAATGGTGGGCCCAGGGCCCATCCTCTGGAAGGTGGCATGGATGTCATCTCCAGACGCGCTGTTAAAGGTCTAAATCTGGAAAATCACAATATTTTTGATGATGCCGCTCATGGGAATCAAACAGGGAGGGATGTTGGACGGATGGGTCCCTTGGAGTTTGGGAAGCCTAGGTATCAAGCACCTTCCCAAGAGCGTTAGCTGAGCCGAGCACTTATGGATGGACTCGATTACCATTGTTTAGTCGAACTAGTTGATTCAGACTATTTGGAGGATATGATTAGGAGGTTGGTTAGTAAAAAGAGATCCAGGACTAATGATGATTGGTGAACTTATGCTAGTCAGAATCCATTTGCAAAGGACATCCTTCACATGAGATACCCTCCGAGATTCAACATGCTAACGATGCTGTTGCATGGAGGAATGACGAATCCTAGGCAACAGTTATTGAGGTACGAATGGCACATGGATATAGTCAGGGCTTCAAATGCTATAAAGTGCCGTTGTTTCCTAATTTTCTTAAAAGGGGTGGCTATGATGTGGTTCACTCAACTTCCCTCGAGGTCCATATCATCTTTTGCAGAATTGTCATGGAAATTTATAGGGCAATTCCATTTACACACCTCACATCTGAAATATGCGACGTCATTGTCTAATGTTTATCAAACTAAAGGAAGGTCATTAAGGGACTATTTAAATTGATTCCACACAGCTTGTTAGCGCCAAAATTGGTCACTAACCCCCAAATCCAGATGAAAGCACCAAATACCAGTCACAGCTCAGAGATAGAATGTATGTAGAGAGTGATAATGTGAAGAAGAGTTAAAACTGAAATGAAAGCAGTAAAGAACAACAGATTTTATAGTGGTTCGGCTAACTCCGGCCTACGTCCACTCCAGAAGTTTGCTTTTTATTGCTGTAATAATCGATTACAGTTACAAAATGGCAGAGTTTCCTTAGCCTTAGAAAAGAGAAAGTAAGAGAGCAGAAAGAAGATCCTCTTTCACTGTGCCCCTGCCTCTCTATTTATAGACAAAGATGGGTTGGACTTCCCTGGTGGGCCTGGTAGCTGAATACCTCAGCCCAAATGGAGTGGTCTCCATATGCCGAACCATAGATGCCGAACGCTGAATGCCGAATAAGGTGTGAATGCCGAACGATCTCCTCATGCCGACCAGAAGTGAGGCCGAACACCCTGAATGCCGTGCAAGGTGTGAATGCCGAACGATCTCCTCATGCCGACCAAAAGTGAGGCCGAACACCCTGAATGCCGTGGGAGACATTTTCGTCGAACGATACCGGAGGCCGATCCAGTGTATTCGTGCTGAATGACTGATTGCCGAACAAAACTCAGGCCAGACGATACTCTGGCCGAACGCTATCAAGGCCGAACCATCTCTTGGCCGAACGATACTTAGGCCGAATAATGGTTAGGCCGAACAATTTTGCCATGCCGAACGTTCTTACATGTCGAACGTTATACCCTGCCAAACGTCTCTCGATGCCGAACGTTCCTTGATGCCGAGCGCTTCCGAATGCCGAGCGCTTCCGAATGCCGACTACTCTTGAACGCTATTCGAATGTGAATGCCAGATGAACCATATGTGCCGAACCTCCATCATGCCGAACCATGTTTCCTAGACCCAAATTATAGTTGATTCATCTTTATCCAATCATATTTCCATCTCCCAAGAACATTGCATCATTCATCCATCCAGTCGACTGAATCCATCGTACTATAGCCTCGACGAACATGCAGTTGATTAAGTTAAACCCGTCTGTCCGCGGCCTTACCAAAAGGCAGGTTAACACAGCTGTAATGAAGATAATGAATCCAAAGGAAGACATGGTACCGATGGCGCTTTGTTGAGGAGTTCAACCCGACTCGTATTTTGGGGACTGGATAAAAAGGAAGCAACCGTCGACAATGGAAGCTTTTTATAGAAAAGGTAATGAGAATTTGCATCGAGAGGATGCGTGTAAGCGTCCATGGAGGACTGATGCTGGAAGTTCAAATGAGCCGATTCAAAGCAATATTACTGTAAAGCAATCTAGAGGAAGCTTTGGGAATTTTGATGTGAAAGTTGGTAACCAGAATAAAGGAGGAAAACAAAATAATGATGGGGCAAAGAAGGGAAAGCCAGGTAACATGACTCATTTCAGAGGTCCCAAGTATGACAATTGCACTGAATTGAATAACTCGATAGAGAACATCTATCTGGCTACTCAGAATACCGAACCGTATAGGAAGCTAGCTCCTAGGAAGTCAATTGAGAAGGAGAGGAAGTCGGGTAAGTTCTGCAGATTCCATGAGACTCACGATCATAATACTAATGAGTGCAGGCACTTGTGTGACATGATCAAAGGTCTAATAAGGAAAAAGAAACTGCAACAATATATGAAAGCCCTATAGGATGGCGTACAAGGAAATTCTAGTGCCCCTAGGTCGTCTTCCCAGCGGGGGCAAGCTGATCCTAATGATGATGCATTCAGGCGGCTTAAAAAAAGATTAGTGATTAACACAATCATCGATGGGCCTCATCCTACCGATAAGATTTTTGTGGAAATGGATAGATCATTGGAGCCTTAAAGTATGCTGAGAATGAAAGTTGCTATGCTGTCGAGGATGGGCTCCGGCAAAATAATCTCGAACCATGATGGACGATATTATTTTCTAGAACAGGGATGTTAATGGAGTGGAGGCTCTGATAATTGACCCACTCGTGATTTCATCCACGATTGGTCCTGCTGTTGTACGAAAGGTGCTTGTTGACTGTGGGAGTTCAGTCAATATTTTGTTCAAAAAAGCTTACGATCAAATAATGTTAGAGGAGAGAGATTTAAAGCCTTATAGATCTTGTATACAAGGGTTCAATGGTATGGCTAATGAAACCATAGGATTTGTTGAATTACCAGTGGAACTTGGTGAGGGCGACCACAGGCGAGTGCGGGTCATGTCGTTTTTAGTGTTGGATATTTATTCTGCTTATAATGCATTCTTAGGTCGAGCGACCCTAGCTGAATTTAGAGCGGCCATGGCTCCTTGGATTTTAACTATGAAATTCCCTACAGACAATGGAGTGGGGATCATGCATAGAGATCAGGTGGCTGGCCGCGAGCGCTTTGTCGTTGAGCTGAAGGAAGCTATACGTAAAGAGAAGGGAAAGAGTGTAGAGAGGGGTCTCTGCATAAAGGCTTTGGATGCATAGCAACTACCACCTGAGCCCACAGCTTTGGCAAACTAGTCGGCTCTACGATGACATGGACCAATGAAAAGAGCTGGAGGGCGGATGAGCAGCTCCTATCGACTTGACGATCGCTATTCAAGTCAGTAGGGATGACCCAAGTAAAGTCCTGAAGGTTGGATCTCAGCTCGGTACTTGTGTGATGAGGAAGTTGGTTGGTTTTTCCTAGTCAAACCTGGATGTGTTTGCCTAGACACACTCGGATATGTATGGGATCTCGCCCAGGATAGCGAGCCATACATTGAACATAAATCCCGAATGCGTTCCTACGAAATAGAAGCGCCACAGTCTGGATTCGGAGAGATCCGCTGCACTTAAAGAAAGTTAAAGGATAATGGCTTCATCCATGATGCCTAATACCTAGATTGGGTATCTAACCCTGTTTTGGTGAGGAAAGAGAACACGAAGTGGAGGACAAGAATTGACTATTCGGACTTGAATCGGGCGTGACAGAAGGATAGCTTCCCGTTGCTAAGGATAGATCAGTTGGTAGACTCGACTACAAGACATGAGCTACTCTCATTTATGGATGTGTACTCCTGATACAATCAAATCTCGATGCACGTCCCTGATTAGGAACACACCAGCTTCATCATCGACCTCGGATCTATTACTATCTAGTCATGCCCTTCAGATTAAAGAACGCAGAAGCGACTTACCAGAGACTTGTGAACCGGATGCTCAAAGACCAGATTGGATGATCAATGGAAGTTTACGTGGACGATATGCTCGTGAAGTTATAACATTTGAGAAATCACGTTGATGATATGGCAGAGATGTTTGGTGTCCTTTGACAGTATGGAATGGAACTCAATCCTTTGAAATGCTCTTTCGACGTGACATCAAGGAAATTCTTGGTTTTTATTGTCAACTCCTGTGGGATTGAAGCTAATCTCGAAAAGATCAAGACTTTGAGAGAGATCGAAGCCCCAAAGACGAACAAGGAGAACTAGAGCTTAAAAGGAAAGGTCGTTGCTCTGAGTTGGTTCATCCCTAAATCCAATGACAAATTCATCCCTTTCTTCGAGGTGATCAAGAAGGGAAAGAGAAACTTCAAGTGAAATCAAGACTGCAAAGACGCATTCCAAGCTCTAGTGGCTCACTTGGAGAGACCTATTCTCTCGAAACTGGTGAATGATAAGAATTTTTTCTTATATCTGGCAGTATCGATACATGCCCTGAGCGTCGCTTTTGCACATGAGGAATCTCGCATTCGACGATCGATCTATTATATCAGCAAGCAGTTGACAGGAGTTGAAAGAACCAGCCGAGATTGGAAAAACTCACATACTGCTTGTTAAATGCATCCAGAAAGCTCCACCCCTATTTCCAAGCTCATCCAATCAATGTCCTTACTGACTAGCCTTTATGACAAGTCTTACAGTGACCTAAGACTTCTAGAAGTCTATTAAAATGGAACATTAAATTAAGTCAGTACGATATCACTTATCACCCTCAAAGAGCAATCCAGGGTCAGACTTTGGCGGATTTGATAGCTGAATTCACTACATGAGATGATCCTTTGGAGAGCAGTCGAGAAAAGGAAGTTGGATGGAAGATGTACATGGATGGTGTATCCAATGATCGATGGTCTGGTATTGGAGTTGTGCTTATCACTCTCGAATAACACCCGATCAGCTATGCCTTGAAACTCGATTTTTCGGCAACGAACAATGAAGCTGAATACAAGGCCTTGATTGTAGGACTCAAGATCGCTAAGGAACTGGGGATAAAGACTTTACACATTTCCTACGACTCCCAATTAGTGGTATATCAAGTTCGAAAAGAGTATCAAGTGAAAGGAGCAAGGTTGGATCCCTATCTAAATCGCATTCTTGAGCTGCTTGACGACTTTGAATATTACATGATCACACATATTCCCAAAAAGGAAAATGAGAAAGCCAAATCGCTTGCTAAGTTGGCTAGTTCCGAAGATGCATAGCTCATAGGCCTGGTTCCAGTGGAAGTACTTTCAGCTCCGAGCATCGACCAGATGGATATCGATTGGATCTTGGAGATCGAACCTGAACGGGAGTCATAAATCACCCTGATTAAGGATTATTTGCAAAGAGGGATCCTTGAAGGAATAAACGATGAAAAATCCTTTGCCAAGCTTTGAGATACATCATGCAAGAAGGATTACTATATATGAATGGTTTCTCTATTCCCATGCTTCAGTGTGGCGCTCACGACGAGGCCAAACAAGTCCTAAGAGAAGTCCATGAAGGGGCTTGTAGTGACCACACTGAGGGAGGGGAAAGCCTTAGTGAAGAAGATTATTCGATACAGATACTTCTGGACAACTATCAATCAAGAAGCAGCTGACTATACCCAAAAGTGTAACAAGTGCTAGAGATTTGCTAAAATTCCAAGGGTCCTACCGATGGAAATTACTCAAATGGTCAGTCTGCAGTTTGGGGCATTGATATCGTCTGTGTATTACTAATATCTAAAGGTAGCGCAAAGTACGCCACCGTGGTGGTTGATTACTTTACTAAATGGGTTGAGGCAGAGGCATAGACCACGATAACCATAAAGAAGTAATCAACTTTGTTGTTTGGAATATCATCTTTCGTTTTGGAGTTCCTCAAGCAATCATTACCGATAATGGGACCCAATTCGATAGTATGGAGTTTAAGGATTTCTGCCACCGACACCACATAGAGAAGAGATTTGCAGCGGTGGCACATCCTTAGGCGAATGGACAGGTTGAAGCTGTATACAATATTATCAAGTCCATTCTTAAGAAAAATTAGAGAAGGCCAAAGGCAAGTGGGTCGATGAACTCCCCATTAACACTTTGGGCTTATCAAACCACCCATAAGTCGGCAACTAGCCACTCTCCATTCAACTTGGCATATGGATTGGAGGCTACGATCCCGATCGAACAGGAAGTGCCTTCTCATCGGTTTACTCACTATGAACCACAAACAAATGAACAACTCCTTCTGGAGTCTCTTGATATGATTGATGAGAGGCGGACCGAAGCTGAGTTGAGAGCAGCTGCACACATACACCAAGTTGCTTGATATTATAACACCAAAGTCAGGACCCGGACCTTTGGAAATGATGACTTGGTCCTTAAAAAAATCTTCCCTGGCCCTAAGAGCTTGGGCCCGAGCTGGGAAGGTCCATATGCAATAGAGGAAAAGCTTGGAGATGGCACTTTCAAGTTGGTAAGTGTGGATGGGATTTCGCTCCTGGGGACGTGGAATAGCTAGCAGTTACGATGGTATTTCACTTAGAACAAACTTGTAAATAATGGACTAGAGCTGTGTGATAAGACAGATTCTATCATTTTTTGTTCCTTATAAAAAACGGCCTTTTTAGCCCAAACTTATGTCTTCTCGTTAATTAAGAGTCATGACTTGATCAACTCGAATGAATCTATATATGATTAATGTAGGTGTGCAGGTACCCAGAGATAGGTGCTGGCCAAACTTTGATGGCCCATGATCGGACCCTTGAAGTCCCCCTACATGTCCAAAGATCGACACCAGCAAACTCTTGCCTTCGGATTGGGGGTAGGAGTATAAACATAAGCCGGACACGACACAGCTGTCCGCATCCTAACTGTCCTTCTCGGAGTAGTAGCCGGAGTATAAACATAAACTGGATGTGATACGAGCATCTGTACCCTAACTCTTGTTCCCGAAGTAGGAGCTGGAGTATAAACTTAAGCCGAATAAAACATGATCATCCGCAAACTGACTCTTACCTTCGAATTGGGGGCAAGAGCACAAACTTAAAATCGGACGTGACACAACCGTCTGTATGCCAACTCTTACCCTCGGATGGAGTATGGGAGTATAAATAAAAAAGAGCGTAATATGATCGATCGCTCACTCAACTCTCGTCCCCGGACTGAGGGCAGGAGTATAAATGGAAACAGATGTAACAAGTCCGTCTAATCCTTAGCATCTTTCCCGGAGTAGGCTGAACGGAAGGTCCACGCTCAAAGTAAAGAGGGATCCAATTTTTAAGCCTTTGATCAAAGCTCGGAGTTAGGCATTGTCGAAAGTTAACGTCCTAGATGAGGATGTATGGTTTATGATTCTAAGCAATTAACTTAAACTCGCGCCCAGAGTTTGGTGGGGCTGGAACTTATTATCCTGAAAAAGGATACTCAGGCCACTATTTTAAGTGGTTTACCCAAAGGATTGCTTTACATTTGCTAGAACGATGCGAGTCCGCAAATCACAAAATGAATCAAGGAATTGATCCAAAAATGATCATTAAAATAAATAAATCGCTAACACATTGAATGGAAAGCGTATTTATTAAGTACTTAGACAAATTTAAACAAAGATTTTACAAAACAAAAGGTTTTTCTTATTAACATTAAACTAGGAAAGCTAAGTACAAATAGTTCACACCAAAAGCAAAAAAGCAGTAACGGGGGCCGAACCCATACAAAGCCGGCCAACAAATAAAACGAGTCTATCTATAGAGAAATAAACTAGCAACTATTTCTTCTTTGACTTCTTCTTCTTCTTAGAACCAAGGGAGACTTCACTCGAGCTCTCTCCTTGCCTCTTTCCACCTCTTCCTATACCACCTTGGCCTTTCGGAGGAGTGCTTTACAAAGATCCAACAGGCATACTTTGGTTGCTCCCGGGTGGAGAAATGGAGGATGGAATGCTTTGTGAAAATACCATCGATGTACTTTAAGCACTCCTAGGTGGAGGAATGTAAACTAGAGCGAAAATGGTTTGCCCGGGCAAAACGATCGACGATGGAGGAGGGAAAACTTCTATTTGCTCCTACTTGATTTGACTAGCAAGTAGGATATATGTCTCAAGTTTTTGCTTAAGCTCATGCATGGAGGGACCTACAGGGACTGGGAGACCCCCGTAATATTAATATCCTCATCAACTTAAGTCCTCTGATTCTCATTGTTTCCTTTTTCCAACAAAGCATCTATCATACGCTAATCAAGGACTCCATCGTCGATATTTATTGCCTTGGTTGAGAGTCCTTGGGAGGAAGCAATGCAATTGCAGGCTAACTTATAGCTAACGAAATACAAAGAGAGAGATTAGTGACACTGATCGACAACACATCAACTCTCTAGAAAATAGGAGAAGTCAATGAGATACCTTCTTCAGTTTGAACTTCTGCATGAGCTGGAGTGCTGCCGGGAGTTCCCTCGAAAATAGGGAGAGAATAATGGATTTCTTGAGCTGTGGCTTCTCTATGTCATAACCAGCATCGGTAGAGGAATCAATGGTGGAACTAGGCACAGCTTGAGTCCCGGGATTTCGACCAGCTATAGCATCATGATGCGCAGAGCCGGAACCTCCGCCTAATTCTTTTTGAGCAGTTGCATCAAATTTTGAATGAATAAGATGCTGGTTATCATAAAGTATTTTGGGCCCATTTCCCTTCAAAACCTCTTTTTCTAGTTGCTCCATATCAATATTATCACTTTTAAGGAATTTTTTCTCTTCCTCAATAACCTATTCCCAGGTACGGGCGAGCATTAAAGGATAGTCCTCTCTGAACCACTCCATATTTTGGTACTTTAGCACATTGGCGTTGTATTAAGTGATCAGTGGCTAAAATCTCTACATCATTTGCTCTTTTACCTATTGTTTCGGTGGTTTAACTTCTCTTTTAACCATGACTTCGACCTCTCTTCTAACAAGGATGTCCACGACCCTGGCTTTCTCAAGCACTTCATTCCTCTCTATTCTAACGGTGACCAGCTCATCGCATGTGTCTTAAGCAACTTTCTGCTCTTCATCTTTTTACTTGGTCTTGTGCTTGAGCTTGATTTTCAATTCAGCTGCGTTCATCTTGGTAGCATCCCTTTCCATTACAAGATCGTGGTTTCGATGATGCGCTTGCTTGATTTCATTCAAACGTTTGGATCTCTCGGCTTCGAGTGCTTTATTGGCCTCCTCGGCCTTCTTCTCCGCTTCAGCATGGGATTTTCTTGAGTTCTCAATCTCAATGTCGAGAGCGGCTATGATTCTTTTATTTTCGACTTCAATAAGTTTATGGTTCTCTGTCTCCTATAGCCTATCCCTTAAAACTTTCAAAATATTTCCAGCCAGCTTCGTCTTTTCATTGTATTGATTGTGGACATCGATCGTGCAATCCATGGTCCTTTGTTGGATTTCAGCAAGAATTCTCTCTTAAAGTGTGGCAAAAGCATAACTCCGTCAAAGCAAATGTTTGGGAATTCATTCTTAAGCTCGGCCATCTGACCCATAGTGTCTACCTGCTACTCCTCTGTAATGGCCGGAGCAATAGCACCTCCTTTACCAAGCCTCTGATGAAAAGTATTAGAGCCACTCTTATGATGTCTATGCTCGGAGGAACTACCGTAGTGAGATAATGTCGTAGGCTGTATAGGGATAGAGGCAAGCAGTGGAGCCCGAGAAGTGTCGGCCGGTGGAATTTCCTCACGGCGATCTGGTTGTCTATCCGGACATCTAGGAGGAGGTGATCTGGATCTGGGCCGTCGCTTAGAAGCGGAATCATGAGAAGAACAACCCCTATCATAATTGTTTTTTACGTGATATGCTTTCTCTTCTAGGGATCTGAATAAATGCTCTCTCTTATCCATCAACCCCGTAAAGAAAACAGGAATGAGTTAGATCAAACGAGCAAGGACATGTGTCAAGTGCGAGCGTTGTGTAGTGCATGTGTGTCCTAATGTCCCCTGGACGAATCGTAAGTTGGAGCCTTGCTCATGGAAGTGATCTCTCCCCCACTAGTGTGAATGACATCGTCGTTGAAACAAAGGAGAGAACCCTCTATGCTCATGTTCCTTATATTGAAGGACCCAAAGTTGGTAGGAATTTCTCCTAGGCCAGCAAATGTGCCTGTGGATGGGATTAAAGGAATTTTTTCCGCGACTGTAACTAGCAGAGGCCGAGTGGGAGCTAGTGCCTTAGAAATTTTCATGATCAATCACTTTTTAGTGGCAGGCTACTGATCATCCCTGGGTCGTTTGGTCTAAGATCCATGGCACACTTTAGTGTTACTATGGCCGGCCTCACCACTCTCTCCAATAATTTTGCCTTCCTTGACGCCTTCGTGTTCTTGTTCTATTTTTTTTGCAACTCCAGCCCCTAGACTTGGGACTAGGGGCAAATCTTGATTGACTTCGCCTCCTATGGGCGGATTATTATCATTATTATCACCATCATCGTCAATGTTGACAATTAGAACTATGCCGCTGCTGCGACCTTCCTCTAATAAACCATGGATGAGAAGATTCTTGTTTGTCAATAGAGTTCTTATATACCTACCCTCGGTTAGGACTGCCATGAGAGTTGTAATATCCCCTATCTAGAGGCCCAAAGCTAAGCACTACAAATGCTGTAGTCATCCATAGTATTAACTTCCAACAACTAAATACGGCTATGTTAATGGCTTCTATAATATCAAAAGCACTTGAATATGAAACAAAGCACAAATTTCAAAACAACATTTTTTTCCATTACATTTCAAAACAGATGTTTCATATTCAAATTACATAATCCCAAAACGTTTCCTAAGCAATGATAAAATATACTTATTACAAAATACGCCAAGAGCGACATATGAAGATGCCCCATTGGATGATTAGAGTCATATAGTCATAATTGACTTAATACATATACAACGGAAATAAACATAAAACAAAGAACTGCAACTCCTAAATAACTATCTGTTAGCCTCCTGCTTTCCTCCGGTAGCTTTATTCGTCATCCTACTAAAACCTGAAAGAACCTCAACCCTCAGCCTACTCTAATCAATATTGAGCACCCGATAGTTTAAGGGGAAAACATAAACCTTGAGTCAGACATAAAGCCTGGTCTGAATAATACTATACATCACAGTTATTAATGTTACGTGAGAACACACCGCTTAGCGGAATGGGTTTCCCCTCACTAACATTCTTTTAAAACATATCTTTTGCAAACCTTTATCCTGCAACCAAAACTGGTTAAAACTGTAAAACATTATTACGTAAACATACATATCAGGTAACAAATGGACTATCTGTCTAAACATTATAGTTTTGTTTGGCTTACTATTAACCTTTGGCTGACTTGGGCCTACCAGACAAAATAACAAAATTTATCTAACATCTGTGTGACACACCTCTTCTGGACGGGCTGTCCCTAACTTAACATCTCCCAGGATCACCTGATCCTAATGGTTTTGCGGGCTCACCAATAACCTATATGTATACAAACATATATTCCCTTCTGTGTGTAATCATAATTTTAGTCTTACCTGTGACAAAGCCCTACACACTGGAATTTGGACTAAATTAGCTGGGGCCAATAGCTAATGTATAGGAGGTGACCCTATACCAGTCCTATCTGGTATTCTAATGTCTGAGTCATTTTTACTTAGGGACACCTTCCCATAATTTTCCTTGAAAACCTTTTCATCTGAAATTGATTAAAAACCTTTTAAACCAAACTTAAACAAGGAAAACATTTATACTCTATGCTTTACTCAAAATCACCTTGCCATGTTATATATATACACTTTACTCAAACCTTAGTCGATGAAAACATTTAAACACTTGAAAGTACCCCTTCCGATTCAATTGAAAGTATCTTTTGAAACCAAGTAAAACCCTTTATTTATCTAGGCCGAAAGGTCAAAACCTTCCCTTTCGATACCATACTTAGACCCATTCGAAACCTTTGAAACCTTCCTTTCGAAAGTTTTAAAACCTTAGACATCATATCTTAAGATACTTTAAAACGTTGCCTTTAAAAACCTTGGAAAACCTTCCATTTCAACCCTTTCGAAACCATCAGAAAATAACTTTCATCTCCTTCGAAACCCTTTGGGGAACCACCCCTTCGAAACCATTTTAAACACCTTTTGAAATCATCAAACCTTTAGAAACTCAAACCTTTCAAAAGCTCTTGGGTTCAATTTTAAAACATGTGGAAAAACACCTTTCGAAACCATTTAAACCAACACTTTCGAAACCTTTGGGTTATACCGCAATCAGAACAAAAAGGTCATTTAAAACATCAAAGTCGAAAGCTTTCCTTTCGAAACCTGTTCCTAAGTAAAGAAGCAATGGTGTCGAAACCATCCCTTCGAAAGCATTGGAGAAGTGGTTAATTTAAAAACAAAATATACCTTTCAAAACCATTGACTTCGAAAGGTAGAGAGGCGGTAGCTAGGGGTTTCGACCCCTTCGAAAGCTTTACTTAAAACAAAAGAGTGCAACCAAGTCCAAACCTTTCCTTTGAAAATAATTGACCCAGTCGAAAGCAACTGAGTTGAAACCTATTCTTTCGCAAGCAAAGCAAGCGCTACCTTTTGTTTTTAAAACAAACATACTCCAACCTTTTCGGAACCTAAGGTTTCGATCAAGTACCCCTTCGCCTTTGTCTAAAACGCTATGTACCAAGTAGCTTGATACCATGCGCTTTGGTTTGGAAACCGTTGGTGGTGAAAGTCTGGGTCAGAACCCCTTGTGCCAAAAGTGGAGGAACATGTTAAAATCATGTTATTTTTGTTTTTAACTTAAAAGAGAAAACTTTTCAACTAACCTGCCTTTATTTATCAAATTTTCATTGGTTGCTAAATACTTTTCAGAAAAGTGCTGCCAATAATTTCAGAAATAACAATGATTTTATTTTTCAAAATGCCCCTTCTCATTAATTAAATATATTAAACATTAAAGTCCCATACCTTAAATAATTTTATATATTCATCTAAACACTTAGGAAAAATCTGGAAAAAAACCCAGAAAAATCTATTTTAATATGTTTTTTAACATATAAAAATTTCGGACCCAAATAATTATTTATTTTGCCGTAAATAATTTACAACCCAATAAATCATTTTCCCTACTAGAAAATTAATATAAAATCCACCATAATTCAGAAAATTATGAACATTAAAACTCATCTCTAAAATATTATTTCTGATCTATATTTAAATTTGCAGGGCATTTAGATGTCATTTTATAGGGTTTTCATATCAAAACATATCATAAAAATCAATATGAATATGCATATATCACCAACTAGTATATATAAACATTTAATCATCCAAAACATGACATTATCATGCAAAATCATTTAGGGTTAACCTTAAAGCCGAAAACTATAAGAAAAATAGGATGTAGTTATCATTCACCTTAGCTTTATGATTAAAGATGTGAGATTTGATGTTGAATAAGTTGATTTACTTCTTCTTCTTGAAAATACTGGCTTTATCTTCTCTTGAGATTGAAAATGGTGGCCGACCTTAAAATATTTTACTTGAGAATGAAATGAACATGTGTTTGATTTCCTAAGGGTTTAGGGTATAAGTTCTATCATTTTCCTATTTTGCCCTCCCTATTTCCTAACACTTATTTCCATCTTATTTCTTTAGTTCATTCTACATGTAGGCAGGGCTACCCTTGGTTAAATCAAATCTCAATCTATTAATCATCTTGCATTATGTTATTTTATTTAGCTAATTAAATATTCTAAATAATGTTACTAAAAATATAGGGTATTACAATCTCCCCTCCTTAAAGAATTTCGTCCTCGAAATTACGATAAGGTACATGACAAAACAATCAATGGTAAAACATACTATCAAACAAATTAGGATAAGTGTATTTAATCCTGCTCTTGGTCTCCCAAGTACAGTCTCTAGCATCGTCACTCCACTAGACTTTCACTAATCTGACTTTCTTGTTCCTCAACTTCTTCTCATCTCTAGCGACTATCCAGATAGGCTCCCTAACTATTGTGACGACCCTGAATTTTTGACATTTGAAATTAGGATATTTAATTGATTTTAAATATCTGGAAGTTAGTTTAATTTGAAATTCAAATATCAGAATGAATTTGGCAATTTAATTTATCAAAAGTTGGGAAAATTATTGAATCTTTAGTTTTAAGCCTGTTAAAAATATTTTGAAGGCTTAGAAAATTCATATTTATGATACTGGAGGTAATAAAAGCATCAGAATTGAATTTGAAACTGTTTTGTTCAGTTTTGAAATTTTATCGTTTAAATCGATATTTAAAAATAGCCTTCCAAGGCACAGTCTCGGAATTCGACGAAACCAGTTTCATTGGATCCGTAATATTGCATTATTATCGGATTTCAATTTTCGTAATGTTTGGAGTGATCGTTTGGCCGTACGATATATAAACGCACTGAAAATTTTATCGAAATTTAATATTATAACTGGTTCAAAAAGCTATCTTCTCCATACGATCGAATTTGGACTCGAAACCTTTTCCATTGCGTTCGTAATAGGCATATAACATTATAAATGCCTAGCGGCATGCCTCGATAGGAGGTCAAGATTTTAAGTTGCATATTCAAGACAATTTAAAAATTACAATATATATATATATATATATATATATATTAGTTGATTGACATATATACTCACATCAGCACATAAAACATCATCTCGTTTCACTTTAACCCTAAAAACACACAAAGAAACTCACGCCAATGTCTCGCCTTGTCCCCTACGTTTCTTTTTTAAAATATGCTGGTGAAATCGGAAAGGAAAAATTAAAACGAAGGAAAATAAATCAATGGCCGAGTTTCCCACTTTTCAAATTCATTCACGTTTCACAGCTAAATTATAAGGGTCGCATCTTCTTTAATAATAAAAATCAAATCAAATCAATGGCAGAGCAATTTCTTTTCAATCGTAACCATGAGTGAGTTCGACTTCAAAGGGGGCGTGATTTAAATCGCCATGGCGTGGAGGTTGATGTCATACCAGAGGGGTTTGAGGTCGTCGCGCTTTCGTGAAGATGGGTGTCGCGATTGGGCGCGCGCGCGTGGAGTGTTCGACGTCGACGAGGCCTGGGATGACGCGACGAATCTCGCGACTGCTTTTGAGGGGATCTTCGCGAGCTCGAGCGGGTTGACATCGAGATATTTGGTGATGTTAGGGCTCGACTGCGTGGTGAGATGACGGCATTCTAGATAGCTCGTTGACCACCAAGGCAGTAAGGTACTTGATTACTAGTTTTTTTTCAATTGGATATTAATATATACACATACATGTTTGAATATACATATATAGTCAAAACTCAATTTAACACACATCTATATAGAGTTGAAATTATATGTAAAGTTTAAAACAGAAAGAAAAAAAATGTGTACTGTAACTTACTGTTAAATTTTAAAATAGAGGATAATTTTATATAGCTAAAGTTAAGGGAAATATAATACAAATATAAGATATATGTATTCCTGCCTATTTTAATTTAAATATATATATAAAGATAAAACATGAATTATGTATATAGATCAGATTTTTGAAATATATATATATGTATATATGGATTTTAAAATGTTTAAAAATTTAAAATCAACTGTTAAGCAAATTTTTAAATGAGATTAAATTGTTCGATTTATTCAAATATTAATAAAACCTAATAATGTTGTTACAAGGTCCAAAATTGTGGAGAAAACAAACTGGAATGGAAATGGATTGCAAAATAAAAGCAAAGGTGAGATCTTCTCACTCAAATAAAAATTTGAATTTCAGTTATTGATTGATTGATTGTTTGGATGTGATAGTATATATGATAATAGTATATATATATATATATATATTGGTGATTGATTTCCCGCATTATATAACAGATGAGACCCTATGCGCCGCATAATAGCAGATGATATTTTATAAATCCCATATACCGCGATATTCCACCTCGAAGTGGAATGGGTATTTAATTGTTGTGCTAACATCTATGGATGCAGGGAAACAGGTTGGAGGGATCCAACTAGATCCTCAAATTGTATGAATTTGTTTCATATGTTGTGTGATGATTTATTGATAATCTGTAAATGTTTATATTGATGATTGAATTTGTTGAAGGCTATAATTTAGCCAACTGTATTTTTGGTATCGTTGAGTACCAGAAATAAATAAATTGGATTTTTAAAATTAAAGTTGGAAATTTTAAGTAAATTCTTTTTGAAAGAATTGGTTGAATTTAAAAGAAGGAATTTAAAAAGTATAAAGTTGATTTTTAAAATCTTATCGAATTATTTCCAAAATATGGAAAAGATATTAATAAGTGGGTTTTGAAAAATATTGCGTAAAAGTTAAAGAATTTCATTGAAAATGGAATTTAAAATAATTTGGAAAGAATAAAGGGATTTATTTAAAAGGTGATAAATTTCTAGAAATCAATTTGATAATTGATTTGGTATTGGAAAATAAATCTTTGGGAAATCCATTCTAAAATCGATTAGGTGTTTGAAATAAATGTTTGGAAAATCAATTTGGGATTGGAAATAAATTTGGAAATCAATTTGAAAGTTGATTTGGAGTTGAAAGTAAATATTTGAGAAATCGATTTGAAAATCGTATAAAAAGTGAATATTTGGGAATGTAAATTCAAAATGGAATTTATAAAGGTAAGGGAAATTTGTTTTAAAAATAAACACTGATTTATTTTTAAAGTGTGGAAATAAATTTACGGATTTGGAACGTAAATTTAAAATGAATCGATAAGGATTATTTAATTGGTTTAAATGGACCATTTTGAAGTGAAAGTGTATGTAATGACCCGGAGTTTTCGAACCCGAAAACTCCAGATAGTTATGAAAAAGAAGAAAGAGATAGAAGAAGAAGAACAAGATCAGAAACATCAACATCTCACATTCGCAGCGGATAAAATATAATAATAAATAATAACAGTTTACAAAACAATATTATTTCTGTCGATTACATTTTAATACATCAGAGTTACACATTTATACAGACACTAGATATACACAATTATCAAGTCTCAGATATACAATAATAACACAGTAGAAACACTCCATACGTTCCTGCCATCCAGCTCGACTCCTGAACTCCAGAACGTCCTTACCTGGAAATCTGTAATACTCGGTCTGACCCGAGCATTACCACAAAGTAACACCCGGGTCAGGCTGGAAACCAGCGTGAGTAAACTTATCTAACAAGAAATTCCAATCCATAGAACTTATTTAAACCCGGGTAACTCGTACTTTACTATAAGTAAACAACTTATATAATCATCACTTATTTTCACACGACAATATCTAAGTACTGTTACTTAGTTAAAATAGTCATGTTACTTAATTTATCCCATTCCAGCCTATTTGATTCCATAATTAAATTTACAAAGAATTATAACAGATCACTAATCGAAGTGGTTTCGGATATTACTGATATCCGACCCCGGTCTCTTCGAATTCAAATGTCATCCTTTTTAAGCTAAGATGTTTAAGTTAAACAAATTTAAATTCAGGATATCATATTCACATAACAATTATATCATAGATAAATAACTTACATTATCACAATTCATCCGAAACATCTCATATCACAGAGCATCACAATCACATATCAGATATATCAACTAATCCAAGGCATTCACTATTACTCAATCATCCATAAGTAAGATCAATTCATTATCTGAAATTAACTTAACCCAGATTAATTACTTATGAATAAATTTCAAATCCTAGTTATTTAACATTAATTAATTACAAACCATTTTAATTAATCATCCCTTAATTATCCTCTTTAATTACATTAAGTAATTAACCTTTAATTACTCCATAGATTAACTAGCCTTAACCATTCATATTAACTTTAATTAATCTCCTTAATTTATTTATCTTAATTAATAATTCAATCAACCTTCAATCATTAATTAATTACCCTTAATTAAGTAATTATCTTTAAGTAATTACCTTAATTACTTACATTAATTAAACTTAATTAATAAATCCTTTATTTAATTACATTAATTTCTCTTTAATTAAATCTCAATAATTAATTAGCCTTAAATTAATTACACAAAGTAATTATTTATTAATTTCTTTAAAAACATTTAATCTTTAAACCTTTAATATTTGAAACAAAATCTTTATAAATCCATAAATTAACTTAAGACTTTAAATTCAAATAACAATTTTAAAACATCATTCTCTTTTGAAGTAATTTCTTAATTAAGCTTAAACTTAAAATTCTTAATAAAAACCACCATCTTTAAACTACTTAAATATAACATTTAAATTTATTTTAAATAAACTCAAAAATTAAAAAAAAACAAAGAATTAAAACTCTTTAACTTAATTTATTTAAAATTAAAATTTAAAACTTGTTATGATTCTCTTTTATTTTTAAACTTGGATCTTCCTTTTTTTTTTAAACTGTACAAAGTTTTACTTTTAAATTTTTAACCTGTACATGATTTATTTTCAAATTTAAAATCCTAAAAACATGTTTCCTTTTAAAATTTGAAAATCTGGTATCTGATATAAATGGACCCGAGCTTTCCCCTTGTTTTTCCCGAGCCAACCTCCGAGTTACCCCGCATCGTATCGACTTCGAGTCAAACACTCAACCACACGCGTACGAACCCGAGCAACTTTGTCTTCCCAAACCCAAAACCAAAACCTGATACACTGATACCTCGTGCATGTGCACCGATCATCAAAGCCACGACGATAGACGCTGCCACCCTCCACACGTCAACGACTACCTGCCCTAGCCTTTCGATCACCCAGAATCATCAATTTCGCCAAAACCCAAAATCGAGCAACATAGAATCCTACAGGAACGAAACTGACCAACTAAAACGCCAACCACCATCACCTCCGACTATCTGCAACCTCGCCCCTTCGCCCAAATGTTCTCCAGAGTTCCCTCTTCCTGTTTCCCCCGGTCCGGTGCGACCCGAAGCAATAACGACGCTGCGGCGATCAATTTTCCAACGCTAACAAAAATCTAGGCTTTAACCCTAGTTCGACGTGATTTGATCACCACAGTAGTTAAGAAATCTATCAACCATTTTTCCTAAGATCCACAACACCCCAGCCTCCACCAGTGACGATCCCGAGGCCTCACCAACCACCGATCGCCAGCAAAGCCTCAAAATCCATTTTCTGGTCAACCCTGATTTACTCACTTGATCCCACACTAAAAATTGTGATTTAACTTCTAAAATTCATGATTTTTGATAACAAAACAAATTATAAACCTGAAACCATGAATTATTTAAATCGAGAATCTGATATGTTTTCAATTTCCACTGTCTTCCTTAATTTCCAGAAAATTTACAAACTTACTTTACTTAGATGTATTTTTAAAACTTAGATCTTGTTAAACTAAATACTTCTTGTTTAAACATTTACAGAAATAAGAGTTTTGGAGAAAAGTTATTGCATTTATACTTTGTTTTTAATTTCTGTGAACCAGAGCAGAGCACACAGACATGCATACTTAACATATACCTATATACATATATTTGTAGGCACATTCACACAATCATACAAGCACATACTTCGAGTATAAATCCACACATCAAAAGTTATAACAGAGTCAAGTGGTTTGCTCACTGGCATTTCTAAAAACAGAGAAAACTAGGTTAGATCACTCACCTGCTTTGAACAGAGAAGCCTGCACTTGTTTTTGAAAACTTGATCTGACCTCTGAACTTGATTTAGTTTGAATTTGCTTGATGATTCAGGTAGTTGATTGCTTTTGAATTTTCCTATTACTTGATTGTTGATGTAATATTGGGTTGGTCTTAATTACTGCATGCTTTAATTCAGGTTGAAGATGAATATAGATGAAGTTGTGGCATTTGCTTTAGAACAGGATTCTAGTTTTGGTTTTTAGTTTCAGGTTTGAAAATGAATTACAGGGTTTTAAGTTTCGATCTGAGATTTGCTTTATAGGATTCGATTTTGTTTTCTTTGCTTTAGAAATTTTGAAGATAGGAAAAGAAATGAAGAAGGTAGATGCTTGTTTATATAATGTAAATTAGGATTTATTTAAAATTAGAGAAAATAAAAATAAAAGGAATGACACTTGTCTCTACCATTGTTTATTATGTTAACACATGTTACTTAAGAGGTTTAGAACTTAACACTTGTCCTAATTCATTTTTATATTATTTGTAAATGATTTTTAAAGCTTTTAAATTAAATTTCCTAAAAAGATAAATACATATCTTATTTAATAAATACTTTTCTCAATTATATATAAATGAAACCTTTAAAATAAAATAAAATAAAAACCAATTATATTTTAAATAAAATCATATATAGTATATTTAATCCATTTTTAAATGATAATATAAAACTTTTGTATTCATTTACTATTAAATAAATACTTCCCAAATTTATATAAATGAAACTCTTTTAGGAAAAACAATATAAAACAAATCTTATTTTAAATAAAAACCTTATCCATATATTTTATATCCAAAATATTTTAAAGATATATATATCCTTTAAATTCAAGTTTAAATCCAAATTCAAATGCAATTTAAAAATCCAATTTAAAATCAACTCAAACATATATATATTTAAACACACATAAATTAAATTTATAAACAATAATTCTATTAAAAATCATATTATTCTTGTTTGAAAACAACAAATTTACCAACTTTAAATAATTTATAAAGGAAATTATCACATTTTAAATTGCTTGAAATTCTGGGATATCACATTCTTCCCCCCTTAGAATCTTTTCGTCCTCGAAAAGGAACGAAGCAAGAATTTTATTACAATGTTGATTATCAGTTAAATTATTCCTTAGACATCTTAATTCTTAACTTTTTTTATTTAAAAAAAAAATTTAAAACATTTTAATAATCTATATAATATTATCAAAAATAGTTTTTATAAAAAAAATACTTTTTATAACTCGATGTCCCAACCAGTCCATCCTTGTTCTCATAGAAATTTGGTCATACATTGATCAGACGTAGAACTGAAAATCTATAAGTACTTGGTAAACCCGTCCTCAACACCCAGTGAAAATACTTGGAAAATAATTTATGAAAATATAGAAAACATTTTTGAAATAGAGGAAATAGCTTTGGTGAGAATGCTCTGGAAATCATCACTCCCATCCATGGTCGCAGTTAACCCGATGGTTACGTTGCCGTCCCGGCAAAATCCACAGATAACTGTAGGTCTCCGCGCTCCTCGATTACGCCATGGAACCCGCTACAGATCGCAGTTATACCCGGGCTTTACGTTGCTAGCACAGCACAAACCCATATAACTGTAGGCATCAGCGCCACCGAATTTCGCTGCCAAATAATGAAACTTCTCCCACATAGGTCGCAGTCTACCGATATAAAATCAAACGCAGACTGTTGGCTCTCAGCGGCACAAACGACTTTCGCTATGTTACCATAGTGTCACAGTCTACCGATATAAAATCAAACGTAGACAGTTGGCTCTCAACGGCACACATGACTTTCGCTATGGTCTGCAGTAGATCGCAGAGACATCGAGTTAAACTGTCGTCACAGCATAACCCAAATGCCTCTGTGGGCACCAGCCCCTCGACTTTCGCTACACAAATAATCCTCAGGAACTAGTTTGTCCGGACTCCTCACAGGATCAACTTTAGAAACCCCCCTTGGGGCTCAAGGCAGTACCACCCTGTGGTACTCCTGAGAAGTTCATTTCAAGGAAGCGCCTTTTTCCCCAGAGCTATTTTCAAAATACTTTATACTATATACTTATAGTATCTTCAAATCATACCCTTTATGATTTATCAAAATCTCCTTTACACAAAATCGATTACCAAAATCGATAATTCTCAAACTAGGCTTTCCAAAATCCAAAATTGATTTTCCCAAAAATCAAAAGCCTTTTCCAAATTCATAGGTTCCCAAGACCTTTTCCAAAATCATTCTCATAAGATCCTTTTTATATATAGATATAGATATATATAACTTTGAAAATCTTTGGATCATTTCAAACTTGTATAAAACCTCTTTTATACTTCAAATATTTCAAAACCCTTTTTATTCTGGCTAGATTCAATAAGGGAAGTTTATCATATTACAAAATATAACTTTATTTATTGTCAAATCAAATATTCAAGTTTGATTTCTTTATAAAGTTATTTACCATTTACTTACCTCCATAAAGTAAATTTCAACCAAAGAAATACCCAATTCCATTATATTTCACATAATATACCTTTCATTTTTGAAAACCATTTCAAATTTCCTATCCTCAAATTTTAAATGCCAATTTCATTCAAACCCGTATGATGTACACATATCATCCGTACGCTATATCAATCTGATCACTCAATCGATCACACAATTTCACTTCTGAACTAGTATTGTCCACCCGGCTTCCTAGTGCGGACTCAGATCTGGTTTCCTGATCAGAAACCGTCATTCTCCTTGCATAGTCACAACTATGATAGAGAATATCCAGAACCAATCAACAATCCATATCCAGGTTCGCCGTCGAAAATCGAGCGAAAAATCCTAACTCGGATCGATAATACTATCTCGAAATTCTATGTTCGAATCTGGATCAAATCACTATGCGAATAGAATAATATACGTATATCCTACGTATTTATCTTTATTGGTTATTAGCCAAATCAATTCTCTTTTCTATTCACATTTCCTTTAATTCTATTCTCTTATTCTCAATTGCTTCCATTTACAATTGAGTTAATACTTCAATTATAAACAGTTTGAACTCTGACCCATTTAAATTTAAAAATAGCTTGAAAAAGTTTTAAAATAGATAAGTAGTTGAAAAATAGTTATTAGTATAAAAAATAGCTGTAAAATAGTTAAGTAGGTACAAAATAGTTAGATAATTGCAAAGTGATTAGATATAAATAACTGAAAAATAGTAATTAGTTTATAAGACAGTTTCAAAATAGTTAAATAATTCTAAAATAATTGTAAAATAAGTATAGATAGTTTGGGTTTAAGAAGAAAGATTGTATAGTAAATAGTTTGGAAAAATTTATTTGTATTAAAACAATTTATTTTAAAAATAGTCCAGAGCCAAACTGTTTAATTTCCCAATCTACATTCCCAATTAATTTCCCTTTTATTCAATTTAAATTTCCTTTTCCATTTAAATTGACTCAACACTTCAATTTCCATTGAAATTTATTAAATCCCAATTTAAGTTGAATTAACCTTAATTCCTTTCCAAATTCAAATCAAATTTCATTTGATTTTTAAACATATTCAATTTTAATCACAATTCCAAATTATTTCAAATCAATTTGGATTAATTTCAAATTGAACCAGCTTCAATTTTATTTCAAATTATTTTAATTCAAAATTTCCATTTAAATTTATGCTTATCCATCTTTAATCACAATTCTAATTAATTCAAATCAAATTCAATTTGAACTAATTATATTCAAATCTCAACTTAAAATCATCTCGAATTATATAAATTCGAGTTAAATTTTAAATGTTGATTTAATCTCTTAAGTTAAATTTACCCTTACTTTTAAATTAAATCAACCTTTATTTTTAATTTAACAACTTAAATCTTTAAACCATTTAATTCTGTATCCAAATTCCAAAATTCCATTTTAAAATTATCTTAACTTATTACAAAGTTCAAATAAGAATTCAAAAACAATTTAATCTTCAGATTCTAATTTATTATCCATTTCTAACTTTAAAATAAATTCTTAGTTTCATAGATTATTTATAACAATAGAATGATATCAGGATAAATAAACATCCAAATTTATCCAAACACCAATTAACAACATCCCATTTCAATTTCCAGATCTCAAACCCATTTTGAGATTACTCATAACTCCCATTTAAACCCAACCATTTAACTTCTCAAGTTAAATTTTAATTTCATCTTGAAATTTCTAATTCAAGTTGTTCATTCTAAACTCATTTAACTTCCCTTAAGTTAAATTTAATTTAATTTAGTCAACTTGACCTAATTTGAATTCCCATTCAAATTTTTAAATCTTATAATAATAATCTTCCCATTTAAATTCAAAAACTTATCACTTTGGGTTTTCATATCACATTTCAATTTAAAACTTAACACTAAGAGTTATTTCAAATCATCCTTGATATTATGTATATCCTTATATATACATTTTCTTTACATACTAAGTTATACTTTAAATTTTAAACCATTCTTGGTTTTTAATTTCAAAACAAATTTCTTTAAAATGATCTCAAGTTTTCTGGACTTAGATTTAAAACTTCACAATTTTAAATTATCTTCAATTCCAATTTATAAGTTATACTCACTTAAATGTTTACTTCCCTAAACATTTCATTTTGCTAAATCATTAACAACATTCATTATTAAACACAATTACCATTTATGATAATAACCAAGATTATCATATCTGGAAACCAATTCATTATTATCTTTATTCTTGATAACATTTCTACAAATTCAAGATTTTAATTTTAGTTTGAATTCATTTCAAACTTATCTTCATTCAATTTTAATTTGGCTTTATTTCTATTACCACTTAATTTAATTCCAACATTTTAACAACCAATTACCTTAATATTTATTAGAAAGAAATATCATTTTATATATCAAAATATATTCTTATATAAAATCATTTAAAATCCTTATATTAGAAAATAACAATTACGCTCTCATATATATATATATATACACTCAACTCGTTCTAGGGTACCATTGACCCTATCCTTAACGAGTAATCCCAACAGAGCCAAGGTTCTCGCTTAACCTTTTGCTCTGATACCAAATGTAATGACCCGGAGTTTTCGAACCCGAAAACTCCAGATAGTTATGAAAAAGAAGAAAGAGATAGAAGAAGAAGAACAAGATCAGAAACATCAACATCTCACATTCGCAGCGGATAAAATATAATAATAAATAATAACAGTTTACAAAACAATATTATTTCTGTCGATTACATTTTAATACATCAGAGTTACACATTTATACAGACACTGGATATACACAATTATCAAGTCTCAGATATACAATAATAACACAGTAGAAACACTCCATACGTTCCTGCCATCCAGCTCGACTCCTGAACTCCAGAACGTCCTTACCTGGAAATCTGTAATACTCGGTCTGACCCGAGCATTACCACAAAGTAACACCCGGGTCAGGCTGGAAACCAGCGTGAGTAAACTTATCTAACAAGAAATTCCAATCCATAGAACTTATTTAAACCCGGGTAACTCGTACTTTACTATAAGTAAACAACTTATATAATCATCACTTATTTTCACACGACAATATCTAAGTACTGTTACTTAGTTAAAATAGTCATGTTACTTAATTTATCCCATTCCAGCCTATTTGATTCCATAATTAAATTTACAAAGAATTATAACAGATCACTAATCGAAGTGGTTTCGGATATTACTGATATCCGACCCCGGTCTCTTCGAATTCAAATGTCATCCTTTTTAAGCTAAGATGTTTAAGTTAAACAAATTTAAATTCAGGATATCATATTCACATAACAATTATATCATAGATAAATAACTTACATTATCACAATTCATCCGAAACATCTCATATCACAGAGCATCACAATCACATATCAGATATATCAACTAATCCAAGGCATTCACTATTACTCAATCATCCATAAGTAAGATCAATTCATTATCTGAAATTAACTTAACCCAGATTAATTACTTATGAATAAATTTCAAATCCTAGTTATTTAACATTAATTAATTACAAACCATTTTAATTAATCATCCCTTAATTATCCTCTTTAATTACATTAAGTAATTAACCTTTAATTACTCCATAGATTAACTAGCCTTAACCATTCATATTAACTTTAATTAATCTCCTTAATTTATTTATCTTAATTAATAATTCAATCAACCTTCAAGCATTAATTAATTACCCTTAATTAAGTAATTATCTTTAAGTAATTACCTTAATTACTTACATTAATTAAACTTAATTAATAAATCCTTTATTTAATTACATTAATTTCTCTTTAATTAAATCTCAATAATTAATTAGCCTTAAATTAATTACACAAAGTAATTATTTATTAATTTCTTTAAAAACATTTAATCTTTAAACCTTTAATCTTTGAAACAAAATCTTTATAAATCCATAAATTAACTTAAGACTTTAAATTCAAATAACAATTTTAAAACATCATTCTCTTTTGAAGTAATTTCTTAATTAAGCTTAAACTTAAAATTCTTAATAAAAACCACCATCTTTAAACTACTTAAATATAACATTTAAATTTATTTTAAATAAACTCAAGAATTAAAAAAAACAAAGAATTAAAACTCTTTAACTTAATTTATTTAAAATTAAAATTTAAAACTTGTTATGATTCTCTTTTATTTTTAAACTTGGATCTTCCTTTTTTTTTAAACTGTACAAAGTTTTACTTTTAAATTTTTAACCTGTACATGATTTATTTTCAAATTTAAAATCCTAAAAACATGTTTCCTTTTAAAATTTGAAAATCTGGTATCTGATATAAATGGACCCGAGCTTTCCCCTTGTTTTTCCCGAGCCAACCTCCGAGTTACCCCGCATCGTATCGACTTCGAGTCAAACACTCAACCACACGCGTACGAACCCGAGCAACTTTGTCTTCCCAAACCCAAAACCAAAACCTGATACACTGATACCTCGTGCATGTGCACCGATCATCAAAGCCACGACGATAGACGCTGCCACCCTCCACACGTCAACGACTACCTGCCCTAGCCTTTCGATCACCCAGAATCATCAATTTCGCCAAAACCCAAAATCGAGCAACATAGAATCCTACAGGAACGAAACTGACCAACTAAAACGCCAACCACCATCACCTCCGACTATCTGCAACCTCGCCCCTTCGCCCAAATGTTCTCCAGAGTTCCCTCTTCCTGTTTCCCCCGGTCCGGTGCGACCCGAAGCAATAACGACGCTGCGGCGATCAATTTTCCAACGCTAACAAAAATCTGGGCTTTAACCCTAGTTCGACGTGATTTGATCACCACAGTAGTTAAGAAATCTATCAACCATTTTTCCTAAGATCCACAACACCCCAGCCTCCACCAGTGACGATCCCGAGGCCTCACCAACCACCGATCGCCAGCAAAGCCTCAAAATCCATTTTCTGGTCAACCCTGATTTACTCACTTGATCCCACACTAAAAATTGTGATTTAACTTCTAAAATTCATGATTTTTGATAACAAAACAAATTATAAACCTGAAACCATGAATTATTTAAATCGAGAATCTGATATGTTTTCAATTTCCACTGTCTTCCTTAATTTCCAGAAAATTTACAAACTTACTTTACTTAGATGTATTTTTAAAACTTAGATCTTGTTAAACTAAATACTTCTTGTTTAAACATTTACAGAAATAAGAGTTTTGGAGAAAAGTTATTGCATTTATACTTTGTTTTTAATTTCTGTGAACCAGAGCAGAGCACACAGACATGCATACTTAACATATACCTATATACATATATTTGCAGGCACATTCACACAATCATACAAGCACATACTTCGAGTATAAATCCACACATCAAAAGTTATAACAGAGTCAAGTGGTTTGCTCACTGGCATTTCTAAAAACAGAGAAAACTAGGTTAGATCACTCACCTGCTTTGAACAGAGAAGCCTGCACTTGTTTTTGAAAACTTGATCTGACCTCTGAACTTGATTTAGTTTGAATTTGCTTGATGATTCAGGTAGTTGATTGCTTTTGAATTTTCCTATTACTTGATTGTTGATGTATTGGGTTGGTCTTAATTACTGCATGCTTTAATTCAGGTTGAAGATGAATATATATGAAGTTGTGGCATTTGCTTTAGAACAGGATTCTAGTTTTGGTTTTTAGTTTCAGGTTTGAAAATGAATTACAGGGTTTTAAGTTTCGATCTGAGATTTGCTTTATAGGATTCGATTTTGTTTTCTTTGCTTTAGAAATTTTGAAGATAGGAAAAGAAATGAAGAAGGTAGATGCTTGTTTATATAATGTAAATTAGGATTTATTTAAAATTAGAGAAAATAAAAATAAAAGGAATGACACTTGTCTCTACCATTGTTTATTATGTTAACACATGTTACTTAAGAGGTTTAGAACTTAACACTTGTCCTAATTCATTTTTATATTATTTGTAAATGATTTTTAAAGCTTTTAAATTAAATTTCCTAAATAGATAAATACATATCTTATTTAATAAATACTTTTCTCAATTATATATAAATGAAACCTTTAAAATAAAATAAAATAAAAACCAATTATATTTTAAATAAAATCATATATAGTATATTTAATCCATTTTTAAATGATAATATAAAACTTTTGTATTCATTTACTATTAAATAAATACTTCCCAAATTTATATAAATGAAACTCTTTTAGGAAAAACAATATAAAACAAATCTTATTTTAAATAAAAACCTTATCCATATATTTTATATCCAAAATATTTTAAAGATATATATCCTTTAAATTCAAGTTTAAATCCAAATTCAAATGCAATTTAAAAATCCAATTTTAAATCAACTCAAACATATATATATTTAAACACACATAAATTAAATTTATAAACAATAATTCTATTAAAAATCATATTATTCTTGTTTGAAAACAACAAATTTACCAACTTTAAATAATTTATAAAGGAAATTATCACATTTTAAATTGCTTGAAATTCCGGGATATCACAGTGTATTCTCACTATAAAGCCGAGTATATTTCCAAAGTAGCTTTTAAAATATAAATTAAAGGCTCTAAAGTTGGTTTTTAAAAGGAATATTTTGGAAAAAAATGTTTTCTAAATATATTTCAGATAATGATATAAATCATTTTAAAATATTTGAACTCGGCAGATTTCCAGTGGGAATGAATAAATATTTGGGAATATATTCCGCGTAAGGAAATTGATTTGAAATTTATTTTCAAAAGTTGAAAGGTGAAAATGATTTGAAATTGATTTTCTAAATGTTGAAGTGTGGGAAATATATATATCTTGTGAAGATATTTTGAAAATAGATAATTTGGGAAAATTATTTAAATCAGATGATTGTTGTGAATGTTGTTTGATAGTTAAATCACCGACTATCAATATTGGCCTTTGAAATGGCACTTGAATTTGTTTTCAAAATAAGCATTCATTATTCGGTCTAGCCGGGAGAGGACTTTGTGTCATATAACCCATTCCGAATAATGATACGACGTTATGGATTGCAATTGAAGACCGGATTTGCAAGGGCTTCTTTGGAAGTGCCTTCGGTTCTGTTCGAACCTAGAACAGACTTTTATGGTTGTATGTCTGATACTACACTTTGAGATATAAAGCTGATTTCTTTCAAATACATTTCTATTTGGTGGCGGAGAATTTATTCTCTTAGCTTAACACCCTTCTCTGAGACGTACGAGCTCAGAGGTTATGTAGTTGAAGGTTATCAGTGATATACTCCCAATTTGGGAGTGTGGCATGCTAAGTGTTGCTGTGTGTTGATGATCATTCGTTGATCATTTGTTGATCAAAGCATGGCTTTCGTGTAAATCGTAGCTTTGTGGACGAGACCTCATCGGACCTCACACCCCGGAAATGGTCAAAATAGGAAAATGCGACAAGGTTATGAGGGTCGCTCCCTTTAGGGTATGTCATTTCCTTCTGGAAAAAGGTGGTATCATAGTATGGAGCCCAGATGCTTTACCTGTGTGGTGGCATCAATCTTATTTACTGTGTGATTGTTGCTTTGTGATCAAGGTGCCTCGGATAAAGGTCGCAAACGACCGGGGGGTGGCATACTCGTGTAGTAGTTACATAGTAAGAGGTAACCCGGCCTTGTGTTGGCAGAGAGCAATTGTCTCTCGGGACGTCCCTCCAGAAGCGTTTCCATGTGGCATAGGAAGTTCCTTAGCCTGACCATTTGTTGGAAAATCCAAAGAAACAATACGAGCCCTTTACGATTGCAATTTGTATAACCCATCACCTCAGGTGGTAGCTATAGCAGGCATAATATAATGGTACATATGCTGGCTAAGATTAATATTATATTTTCGAAAGGATTTTCACACTATGCACTAGTAATAATATCAAAAGAGTTTTCTCATATTAAGCATATTTGACTATCATAAGAAGAAATCTCCTCCAAGTCTGCGATTGCATTGTGTGTGTGGTGGGAGGTCTTATGGTAGTTTCATTTTCCAAAAGCATTGCGAAATTCTTTTATTTTCTTTGTAAAAATAACTGTTTTTAAGATCTCACACTAGTCCCATGACTGACCTGGAGTTTATTGTTCCCTTTCTAAACTCTGGGTGCCCATCATTTTCCACACGGGCAGCCTAGAGACAGGTTATCAGGTCATTCTGGAATTCAGAAGTTACTGTGGAGATCTGGAGGCGAGCTGGATGGCGAGACGTATCACTTATATTATGTATTATCTGCTGTGTATTTTGTATGTGGACAAGTTTACATAACTGTCCAGTGATGCATGTTGTTGTAAACTCTGATGATGTATTGTATAAACTGATATAGTTTTTGTTTAAAGATTATTCATTCATCTTTTATATATTGTTCCGCTACGAATGTGAGATTCTGTTGTTGTTTCTGTTTCTTTTATTCTGTCTTCTTCTACCTCTTCCTTTTAACCTGAAGACTTGTACTTTTGTTCCACTTTGAACTGAATTGTGGTGGAATTTTGTCAGCTCAAAGGGGTACGGATCTACGGGCCTTCACAGTTGGTATCAGAGCAATTGGTTAAGTGACAACCTTGGCTCTGTTGGATGTTACTCATTAGAGATAGAGTCAGTAGTACTCTAGAATGAGTGTGAGTGTAATAATAGATATGAGCGCGTATTTGTTAGTGAATATAATTTTTTTTGTATTGTGTTGACTTATCGGTTGATTGTTTATAGATTCTGGTCGGTGCAATCTGGCCAACTGAAATCGATAGGGATTTCTAAACTCTTAAACAAGATAAACCGACACGGTATTGTTTAAGTAGGGTAAATGAAATAATTTTGCCCAAAACTATTTTTGTATAGAAAAGAAATCATTTTCAATGAATTATTATAGTATATGGATGCTTGGTTGTTAGGAAGTGATAATATTGAATTATTATCATTGTTATATGGAAACGGAATAAGAACTAATGGTATAACCAAAGATTTGGAGATAAATTCATTTAACCAATGAAATTTATAGATATGAATTGAAAGGATAAGGGAATGAGTTCATATCCGAATGGGATTTGTAAATGTAAATTGTAAAGGTGATTTATAATTTGAAATAGAATTCCAGGAAGATAATTGAAAATAAATTCATTAATGGAATGAAATTGGTAATGTGAATTTATAAATTGAAATAAAGTGCCAGAGAAATTTTTGAAATAAGTACTAAAGGATTTGGATTGAAAATTCAAAAGATTGAATTCCTTTAATTTGAAAATGGTTTCCGGGAGTCTGGAAAATAATTATTTGAGAAGTATTTTGAGTTGGACCTAATTGATTTCAAAATTAGTTTTGAAATGTGAGTAATTGTTAAAAAGACTCTGGAGTTTCTTTAAAATGTTATGGAATGTAAATAAGTTTGATAACTTATAAAAATATTTGAAATTTGATTGGAATAAGATTCAAATTGAAAATGAATGAATTTGTGAATGAACAAATGAGGTTACATTTATAAATAAATGAATTGGAATTGAAAAAAAAATGGAATGAGATTTGATTTGAATCAAGTTGAGTTGTGAGTTGAATAAAAATGGTTTGAATTTGCATATAAATTTGAGCAGTAGAAATAAATTGAAATTTCCTTGTTATTGATAAAATAAATTCAGGATGAATTGAATATGGAAATTTGAAATTTAAAAAGGATAAGTGGATATACTAATTGAATTAAATTAGTAGATGGAATGGGTTTGATTAAATGAGTTGTAAATCACTTGAATTGAATAGAAATGATGTATGATATAGTTGTAAGAAATTTAATTTGTATCGAAACCATATAAATTGCTTATGGGAATTATTTTGAGTGTATTGTTTACGAAAACTACTTGTTTGTTATTGAAAATGAGTAAAATGTTAATAGATTTCCTATATATGTCACTTACATATTTAAATTGAGTAAGTACAGGTTTTTGGAAGCTGTTTGGCTGGATTTGAGCATGCAAATAGCTAAATAAATAAGCTGCTTTGCTTAAAATGCTAATAAAGGTACGCCTACGCAATAAAAATAGGAAATGTGAACTGTTTTTGTTTTTCCGACCGAGTGGGTCGATGTATATATATTTATATCTTTTGTCAAATTGCTAAAGCTCCTCCGTACAGGGGAGACTTCGCCAAAATTTTCTGAAAATTTTGGGAGATAGAAAAATTTGGAAAATTTTTGTTAACGGAAAATTGATTTTCAAATTGTAATGGAAACGCAGGAATTGAACTAGAAAATGAAAACTATTGTTTTGGTCGTAGTTAAAAGTTTGGAAAAAAAAAGAAAGTGAACATCGAGTTTTCACTAAATGAATTTTTGGTTTTTGAAGATAAAATGAATTCAAATAGAATTGAAATTGTAAATTGAATTCAAATGGAATTAAAAATGTAAAGTTGAATGGAAATGAATATATAACTTTGTTAGTGAAGTGAAAATAACCATAAGAAGTATGTAAATACTTATATTGAACTTAAGAAATGGATAATGGAATTCTTAAGTAAAATTTAGAATGGAGGAAATATTCTAAGTTAATAAGTGAATGAAGATTAAACGGGAAGTTGTAAAATGGTGGTGGTGAATAAGTGGACGGAAATCAAAATATAAACGTGCAAAAAGATTTTTGAATGTTGTAATTGGACATTATTGTTAAGTAAAATATATAGGGGTTATAAAGGAAAAGGGAATTGGATTTTTGATTTTGAAGATAATTTAAATTGCTCGACACTAAGGTATGTATTTAAATTTCAGTATGGTATTTGACCCTTTCTTGTCTAGCCGCTTGGCTTTTCCTTTTCTTTTTGAAATTTGTGGGTCCGTAGGGACATTTTGTAGTCGTACCGAGCTAGCCGCGCAAAGGAGACGCTGGCGAAATTTTTCGAAAATTTAGAGAGTTAGAAAATTTTTGAGAAATTTTGGATAATTTAAAATTTGAATTTAAATTTGAATTTGAATTTGAATTGTGAAGTAAAATAAAGTTGTTTGAAACTATGAAAATATTTGGAAGATTAATAAGGATGATAGTGTGGTTGTTATAAAAAGATTGGTTTGAGAATTTGATAAAACTGTTTGGTTTTGGGAAAATGATAAACGGGTTGAGGATCATTCTTCTTAACTTGTAATTTTGGGACGAAATTATTTTAAGGAGGGAAGAATGTGACGACCCTGAATTTTTGACATTTGAAATTAGGATATTTAATTGATTTTAAATATCTGGATGTTAGATTAATTCGAAATTCAAATATCAGAATGAATTTGGCAATTTAATTATTGAATTTAATTTATCGAAAGTTGGGTAAATTATTGAATCTTCAGTTTTAAGCCTGTTAAAAATAATTTGAAGGCTTAGAAAATTCATATTTATGATACTAGAGGTAAAAAAAGCTTCAGAATTGAATTTGAAACTGTTTTGTTCAGTTTTGAAATTTTATCGTTTAAATCGATATTTAAAAATAACCTTCTGAGGCACAGTCTCGGAATTCGACGAAACTAGTTTCATTGGATCCGTAATATTGCATTATTATCGGATTTCAATTTTCGTAATGATTGGAGTGATCGTTTGGCCGTACGATATATAAACGCACTGAAAATTTTATCGAAATTTAATATTATAACTGGTTCAAAAAGCTATCTTCTCCATACGATCGAATTTGGACTCGAAACCTTTTCCATTACGTTCGTAATAGGCATATAACATTATAAACGCCTAGCGGCATGCCTCGATAGGAGGTCAAGATTTTAAGTTGCATATTCGAGACAATTTAAAAATTACATATATATATATATTAGTTGATTGACATATATACTCACATCAGCACACAAAACATCATCTCGTTTCACTTTAACCCTGAAAACACGCAAATAAATTCACGCCAGTGTCTCGTCTTGTCCCCTACGTTTCTTTTTAAAAATACGATGGTGAAATCGGGAAGGAAAAATTAAAACGAAGGAAAATAAATCAATGGCCGAGTTTCCCCCTTTTCAAATTCATTCACGTTTCACAGCTAAATTATAAGGGCCGCATCTTCTTTAATAAAAAAAATCAAATCAATGGCAGAGCAATTTCTTTTCAATCGAAACCATGAGCGAGTTCGACTTCAAAGGGGGCATGATTTAAATCGCCATGGCGTGGAGGTTGATGTCGTACCAGAGGGGTTCGAGGTCGTCGCGCTTTCGTGAAGATGGGTGTCGCGATTGGGCGCACACGCATGGAGGGTTCGACATCGACGAGGCCTGGGATGACGCGACGAATCTCGCGACTGCTTTTGAGGGGATCTTCGCGAGCTCGAGCGGGTTGACGTCGAGATATTTGGTGATGTTAGGGCTCGACTGCGTGGTGAGATGACGGCGTTCTGGATAGCTCGTTGACCACCGAGGCAGTAAGGTATTTGATTACTAGTTTTTTTCAATTGGATATTAATATATATAGCTAAAGTTAAGGGAAATATAATACAAATATAAGATATATGTATTCCTGCCTATTTTAATTTAAATATATATATATATAAAGATAAAACAGGAATTATGTATATAGATCAGATTTTTGAAATATATATATATATATATATGTATGTATATATGGATTTTAAAATGTTTAAAAATTTAAAATCAATTGTTAAGCAAATTTTTAAATGAGATTAAATTGTTCGATTTATTCGAATTTTAATAAAACCTTATAATGTTGTTACAAGGTCCAAAATTATGGAGAAAACAAACTGGAATGGAAATGGATTGCAAAATAAAAGCAAACGTGAGATCTTCTCACTCAAATAAAAATTTGAATTTCAGTTATTGACTGGTTGATTGTTTGGATGCGATAGTATATATGATAGTAGTATATATATATATTGGTGATTGATTTCCCGCATTATATAGCGAATGAGACCCTATGCGCCGCATAATAGCGGATGATATTTTATAAATCCCATATACCGCGATATTCCACCTCGAAGTGGAATGGGTATTTAATTGTTGTGCTAACATCTGTGGATGTAGGGAAACAGGTTGGAGGGATCCAACTGGATTCCTCAAATTGTATGAATTTGTTTCATATGTTGTGTGATGAATTATTGGTAATCTGTGAATGTTTATATTGATGATTGAATTTGTTGAAGGCTATAATTTAGCCAACTGTATTTTTGGTATCGTTGGGTACCAGAAATAAATAAATTGGATTTTTAAAATTAAAGTTGGAAATTTTAAGTAAATTCTTTTTGAAAGAATTGGTTGAATTTAAAAGAAGGAATTTAAAAAGTATAAAGTTGATTTTTAAAATCTTATCGAATTATTTCCAAAATATGGAAAAGATATTAATAAGTGGGTTTTGAAAAATATTGTGTAAAAGTTAAAGAATTTCATTGAAATGGAATTTTAAATAATTTGGAAAGAATAAAGGGATTTATTTAAAAGGTGATAAATTTCTAGAAATCAATTTGATAATTGATTTGGTATTGGAAAATAAATCTTTGGGAAACCGATTAAAAATTTGATTTGGTATTTAAAAATAAATCCTAGGAAATCCATTCTAAAATCGATTAGGTGTTTGAAATAAATGTTTGGAAAATCAATTTGGGATTGGAAATAAATTTGGAAATCAATTTGAAAGTTGATTTGGAGTTGAAAGTGAATATTTGAGAAATCGATTTGAAAATCGTATAAAAAGTGAATATTTGGGAATGTAAATTCAAAATGGAATTTATAAACGTAAGGGAAATTTGTTTTAAAAATAAACACTGATTTATTTTTAAAGTGTGGAAATAAATTTACGGATTTGGAACGTAAATTTAAAATGAATCGATAAGGATTATTTAATTGGTTTAAATGGACCATTTTGAAGTGAAAGTGTATTCTCACTATAAAGCCGAGTATATTTCCAAAGTAGCTTTTAAAATATAAATTAAAGGTTCTAAAGTTGGTTTTTAAAAGGAATATTTTGGAAAAAAATGTTTTCTAAATATATTTCAGATAGTGATATAAATCATTTTAAAATATTTGAACTCGGCAGATTTCCAGTGGGAATGAATAAATATTTGGGAATATATTCCGCGTAAGGAAATTGATTTGAAATTTATTTTCAAAAGTTGAAAGGTGAAAATGATTTGAAATTGATTTTCTAAATGTTGAAGTGTGGGAAATATATATATCTTGTGAAGATATTTTGAAAATAGATAATTTGGGAAAATTATCTAAATCAGATGATTGTTGTGAATGTTGTTTGATAGTTAAATCACCGACTATCAATATTGGCCTTTGAAATGGCACTTGAATTTGTTTTCAAAATAAGCATTCATTATTCGGTCTAGCCGGGAGAGGACTTTGTGTCATATAACCCATTCCGAATAATGATACGACGTTATGGATTGCAATTGAAGACCGGATTTGCAAGGGCTTCTTTGGAAGTGCCTTCGGTTCTGTTCGAACCCGGAACAGACTTGTATGGTTGTATGTCTGACAATACACTTTGAGATATAAAGCTGATTTCTTTCAAATACATTTCTGTTTGGTGGCGGAGAATTTATTCTCTTAGCTTAACACCCTTCTTTGAGACGTACGAGCTCAGAGGTTATGTAGTTGAAGGTTATCAGTGATATACTCCTAATTTGGGAGTGTGGCATGCTAAGTGTTGCTGTGTGTTGATGATCATTCGTTGATCATTTGTTGATCAAAGCATGGCTTTCGTGTAAAGCGTTGCTTTGTGGACGAGACCTCATCGGACCTCACACCCCGGAAATGGTCAAAACAGGAAAATGCGGCAAGGTTATGAGGGTCGCTCCCTTTAGGGTATGTCATTTCCTTTTGGAAAAAGGTGATATCATGGTATGGAGCCCAGATGCTTTACCTGTGTGGTGGCATCAATCTTATTTACTGTGTGATTGTTGCTTTGTGATCGAGGCGCCTTGGATAAAGGTCGCAAACGACCAGGGGGTGGCATACTCGTGTAGTAGTTACCTAGTAAGAGGTAACCCGGCCTTGTGTTGGCAGAGAGCAGTTGTCTCTCGGGACGTCCCTCCAGAGACGTTTCCATGTGGCATAGGAAGTTCCTTAGCCTGACCATTTGTTGGAAAATCCAAAGAAACAATACGAGCCCTTTACGATTGCAATTTGTATAACCTATCACCTCAGGTGGCAACTATAACATGCATAATATAATGGTACCTATGCTGGCTAAGATTAATATTATATTTTCGAAAGGATTTTCACACTATGCACTAGTAATAATATCAAAAGAGTTTTCTCGTATTAAGCATATTTGACTATCATAAGAAGAAATCTCCTCCAAGTCTGCGATTGCATTGTGTGTGTGGTGGGAGGTCTTATGGTAGTTTCATTTTCCAAAAGCATTGCGAAATTCTTTTATTTTCTTTGTGAAAATAACTGTTTTTAAGATCTCACACCAGTCTCATGACTGACCTGGAGTTTATTGTTCCCTTTCTAAACTCTGGGTGCCCATCATTTTCCACACGGGTAGCCTAGAGTCAGGTTATCGGGTCATTCCAGAATTTAGAAGTTACTGTGGAGATCTGGAGGCGAGCTGGATGGCGAGACGTATCACTTATATTATGTATTATCTGCTGTGTATTGTGTATGTGGAAAAGTTTACATAACTGTCCAGTGATGCGTGTTGTTGTTGTACTCTGATGATGTATTGTATAAACTGATATAGTTTTTGTTTAAAGATTATTCATTCATCTATTATATATTGTTCCGCTGTGAATGTGAGATTCTGTTGTTGTTTCTGTTTCTTTTCTTCTGTCTTCTTCTACCTCTTCTTTTTAACCTGAAGACTTGTACTTTTATTCCACTTTGAACTGAATTGTGGTGGAATTTTGTCAACTCAAAGGGGTACGGATTTACGGGCCTTCACAGTAGTCATGTCTGATTCCACTACTAAATCCTCTAATACGGTTGGTGCTATAGTAGTGTTTGGATCCCTAACATATTTCCTCAAATGAGATACATGAAAAACATTGTGGACTCTCACCAAATTACTTGGTAACTCTACTCTATATGCGAGTTTTCCGATCCTTTCTAAAATGGGAAATGGTCCATCGAACCTCGATGCTAACTTCCCAGTCTTCCTGAACCTGATAACACCTTTCATCGGCGATACTTTGATGAAAACATGGTCTCCAACAGAGAACTCTAAATCTTTTCATCTTTTATATGCATAGCTTTTTTGCCTGGACTGAACTTCCTTCATTCTTGCCCTTATTAGCTTAATCTTTTCTGCTGCATCTTTTACCAAATTAGGACCAAGAATCAATCTATCCCCGGTCTCCAACCAACATGTAGGGGATTTGCATGGTCTCCTATACAAAGCCTCAAACGGAGCCATCCCTATACTAGTCTGATAACTATTGTTATACGAAAATCGATTAGATGTAGGTAGTCTTCCCATGATCCTCCAAAGTCCAACACACGAGCTCACAACAAGTCCTCCACGTTCTTGTTAACTCTTTCTGTCTGTCCATCTGTCTGTAGGTGGTAAGCGGTAATCATCTTGAGCTTGGTTCCTATACTTTCCTGAAGACTCTTCCAAAACTTGCTAGTAAACAAAGAATCTCAATCACTAACAATACTACTAGGAATTCCGTGAAGTCTAACCACATTTTTCATAAATAACTTAGCCAATATAGGTGTCGTCCTGTTTGCCTTAACCGGAATGAAATGGGCACTCTTGGTCAATCTATCTACTATGACCCATATACTTTCATTCCCTCTATTAGTCCTCGGCAACCCATCAGTAAAATCCACAGAAATGGAATCCTACTTCCATACTGGAATGTCCAATGGCTGAAGCAATCCACTTGGCTTCTGATGTTCGGTTTTTACCGCTGACAGTTCAAACACTGTTTCTCCCATAAGCTAACATCCCTCTTCATGCCTTCCCAGAAGAATCTTCTCTTCATATCTTGATACATCTTCGTTACTCCTGGATGGATAGTGAACTTTGAACGATGGCATTCCCCCAAAATCTCTTTCCTTATGTCTCCTACATTTGGGACACATAATCTGCCCTTCTTTCTCATCCATCCGTTTTGGTCAGGACAGAAATCTTTTAAGTCATCGCTCTCCGTTCCTTCCCTTAACTTTCTGATCCGTTCAGCCAAAACCGAATCCTCCTCCTATTTAGAAGTTATCTTCTCAATCATTACCGGTCGGACTTCCAAACAAGACAACCTAGCAGATCCTCCACTAGTCTCAGCCTTGGATCGCCCCCATTACTCTACAAGCTGACAATGCTTCTAAGTCTTTCCATTCTGCTATCATAGCTAATACTGCATTCAAATGCTTCCTACTAAGCACATCTGCAATCTTATTTCCTTTTCCAGGTGCGTACTCTATTCCAAAATCATAAGCGGCTAGAAACTCCAACCATCTTTGCTGTCTCATGTTTAGCTCCTTCTGAGAGAACAAGTACTTCAACGACTTATGGTCTGTATAAAGCTCAAAACTCTCTCCCAAAAGGTAATGCCTCCACACCTTCAATGCAAATATCTAAAACTAACTCCAAGTCATGTGTTGGATACCTAACCTCATGTGGTCTAAGCTGTCTAGAGCATAGGAAATCACTTTACCCCTCTGCATTAGTACAGCTCCCAACCCCATACCACATGCATCAGTATAAACAACTAAATCTTGATTCCCTTCCGGAACCACTAACACGGGTGCATGGGTCAACAAGTGCTTCTGGATCTGAAATGCTTCCTCACACTTATCGGTCCATACAAACTTTACATCCTTTCATGTTAGTTTAGTCATCGACACTTCTTGTCTCAGTTACCATTTCTAATTATTAACGGCTTCAATCTTTTCTGGATCAACTGACAATCCTTTCTCTAAAACCACATGACCAAGAAACTTTACTTCTCTATTCCAAAAATGGCACTTCGAAAACTTTGCTTTTAGCTGATGTTGCCTCAGCGTCTCAAGCACAACTCTGGGATGAACTTCATGCTCCTTCTCATCCTTAGAGTATACCAGAATATCATCTATAAAAATCAACAAGAATCTACTCGAAAGATCCGATTCATCAAATCTACAAAGAATGTCGGTGCATTAGTGAGTCCGAATGACATAACTAACCATTCGTACGACCCATATCTCGTCCTGAACGCCATTAAAGGTATACTATCTTCTGCCACTCCGAGCTGATGAAATCCCATTGCCAAATCTAACTGAGAGAATATCTTAGCCCCACTCAACTGATCGAATAAATCATCAATCCTTGGCAGTGGATATCGATTCTTTATCATCTTCTCATTCAGCTTACGATAATCGATACATAGCCTTAACGATCCGTCCGGCCTCTTGGCAAAAACATTGGCTGCTCCCTAAGGCAAACTACTTGGTCTGATAAAACTCTTGCCTTCCAAGTTTACTAACTAAGTTTTTAACTCCTTCATCTCCGTAGGTGTCATCTTGCTTGGCGGCGTACTCACCGATTCTGCACCAGGCACCAAATCAATCTGAAACTCAATGGCTCATTTCGGCGGTAATCCAACTACAGGCTCAAACACATCTGTGAATTTTCGAACTACGAAAACGCGATTCAACTCATCTTCCAATTCCATAACACGCAACAAAGCATTCACCTCGCAACTGGGATTTTTTATGGTATAAAATATCCGATCATTACAATCCGGGTGTCTAAGTGATATTTTCCCATCCAGGAAAAATATCCTAGCATCATAATTACTTAACCAATCCATACCCAATGTAATTCTGAATCCAGCAAAATCAAATACATGCAAACTGCAAACAAAGGTGTAACCTAGCAAGTCAAACTCTAAGTGGTCACACTTCATCCCAAGTGTTGCATACCCTCCTATCGGATTTGCAACTCTTAAGGAAGTAACTAAATATGTGGGTTCTAGGTTAAGTTTATCTACCAAACATCTAGATATAAAAAATGAGATGTACCAGTATCAAACAAATCGCTAACAGATGTATCATGGATCTGAAGCGTACCTCCTAACACAGCCTTTCCCTTCTTCTGCGCTATCGGCTTTGACGTAGCAGGATCCAATGCAAACACTTGGCCTTTATCCCCTTTAGCTGGCTCTTTGCACTGGTTCTTATAGTGCCCAATTTGATCACAGTTAAAACATCTAATTCCTTTCTTCTTAGTAGCCTTCTTTCCTTTTCCTATCCGTCACTCATGAGCATAATGGACTTTCTTATCACACTTATAGCAGACCACCTCGAACTTTCCTTTCTTTGCCGCACCTTCTTTCTGAGCATTCTTTTATGGAAAAACTTTCTCGTTTGGCCCTGTCCGACCTGGACCTCTTTCCCCTTCTTCTTGTCCAACCAAGTTAACATCTCCTCATGTCTCAACGCCATTTCCACTACCACATCACACAGATCTCTACTGTGCGGTAAAGTAGCCCTAGCCAACTCCGGCTACAGACCTCTAATAAACTTTTCATTTCTTTTCAATACCGTGTCAACAGTGGCATACCTAGATCGGGCCCTTCAAATCTACTAGCATATTTCAGAACTGACATATCACCTTGTTCTAGCTTAGCAAACTTCTTGACCAAGACAGATTGCGCCATTACTGACATGAACTTTTCTTGAAACCTCCTCCTGAACTCCGCCCATGTCATAGTCTTTTCATCCACGCCAGCAACTATAGTATTCCACCAAAAAAAGTAGCTCCTTGAAGCTGTCTTGAGGAAAGTCTTCTTTTCTGCTCGTCATTGAGCCTTAGGTTAGCAAAAATCCTTTCGTAATGTAGCAGCCAGTTTTCTACTTCAATAGCATCCTCCATTCTGATAAACGGTTTTCCTCCAAGCCTAGTATAGTCTCTGCTCAAGTTAGCATACTGATTGAGCATCGAAGCTTCCTGAACTCCTCTCGTAGCATTTCCTCCAACAACTCCAGCTGCGATCCCAGCTTGCATCATGTTTACAAAAAACCGATACATGGCTCCCATATCCACCCTAGCACCAACATTATCAGCCTGAGCCTGACCTCTTCTAGTATTTGGTCGAGCATTTCCGTTTGTGGTAGTGCTGTCTCCTCCTAGATTGACTCTACCTCTCCTTCCGTCCATATCTGTATTCAAGCCTCGTGAGATACAGAAGAATAGCCTAACAAAGGTAGGAGTCTAGAGATAAAGCATATACTTATATATAACAAATACAAGTACATTACTATAGCGTTACCCCATGCCCCAATCCTAACTCTAATTCCTAGGGATTATGTTTTCAAAAATCATTTTTAGTTAAAGTATTTCATAAACCTATGCTCTGATACCAAGTTGTTACATCCCCTATCTAGAGGCCCAAAGCTAAGCGCTACAGATGCTATAGTCATCCATAGTATTAACTTCGGACGACTAAATACGACCATGTTAATGGTTTCTATAATATCAGAAGCACTTGAATCTGAAATAAAGCACAAATTTCAAAACAACATATTTTCCATTACATTTCAAAACAGATGTTTCATATTTAGATTACATAATCCCAAAATGTTTCCCAAGCAACGATAAAATATACTTATTACAAAATACGCCAAGAGCGATATATGAAGATGCCCCCTAGGATGATCAGAGTCATATATCATAATTGACTTAATACATACACAGCGGAAATAAACATAAAACAAAGAACCGCAACTCCTAAATAGCTACCCGTTAGCCTCCTGCTTTCCTCTGGTAGCTTTATTCGTCATCCTACTAAAACCTGAAAGAACCTCAACCCTCATCCTACTCAAATCAGTTTTGAGCACCCGAGAGTTTGTGGGGAAAACATAAACTTCGAGTCAGACATAAAGCCTGGTGTGAATAATACTATACATCCCGGTTATTAATGTTACGTGAGACCATGCCACTTAGCGGAATGGGTTTTCCCTCACTAACATTTTTTTAAAACATATCTTTTGCATACCTTTATCCTGCAACCAAAACTGGTTAAAACTGTAAAACATTATTATGTAAACATACATATCAGGTAACAAATGGACTATCTGTTCGAACATTATAGTTTTGTTTGGCTGACTCGGGCCTACCAAACAAAATAACAAAAATTTTCTGACATTTGTTAGACACACCTCTTCTGGAGGGTCTGTTCTTAACTACCTGTTTTTCATATTTCTCTTCTGGACGGGTTGTCCCTAACTTAACATCTCCCAAGGTCACCTGATCCTAATGGTTTTGTGGGCTCACTAATAACCTATCTGTATACAATCATATATTCCCTTCTGTATGTAATCATAATTTTAGTCTTACATATGACAAATCCCTACACACTGGAATTTTGGACTAAATTAGTTGGAGCCAATAGCTAATGTATAGGGCGTGATCCTATACCAGTCCCATCTGGTATTCTAATATCTGAGTCATTTTTACTCAGGGATACCTTCCCATAATTTTTCTTGAAAACCTTTTCATCTGAAATTGATTTAAAACCTTTTAAACCAAACTTAAACAAGGAAAAAATTTATAATCTATGCTTTACTCAAAATCACATTGCCATGTTATATATATACTTTACTCAAACCTTAGTCGATGAAAACATTTAAACACTTGAAAGTACCCCTTTGGATTCAATTGAAAGTATCTCTTTCGAAACCAAGTAAAACCCTTTATTTATCTGGGCCGAAAGGCCAAAACCTTCCATTTCGATACCACACTTAAACCCTTTCAAAACCTTTGAAACCTTCCTTTCGAAAGCTTTAAAACCTTAGACATCATATCTTAAGATACTTAAAACCGTTGTCTTTAGAAACCATGGAAAACCTTCCATTTCAACCCTTTCGAAACCATCAGAAAATAACACCTTTCATCTCCTTCGAAACCCTTTGGGGAACCACCCCTTCGAAACCATTTTAAACACCTTTCGAAAGCATCAAACCTTTAGAAACTCAAACCTTTTAAAAGATCTTGGGTTCAATTTTAAAACATGTGGAAAAACACATTTCGAAACCATTTAAACCAGCACTTTCGAAACCTTTGGGCTATACCTCAATCAGAACAAAAAGGGTCATTTAAAACATCTAAGTCGAAAGCTTTCCTTTCGAAACCTGTTCCTAAGTTAAGAAGTGACGGTGTCGAAACCATCCCTTCGAAATTATTGGAGAAGTGGTTAATTTAAAAACAAAGTATACCTTTCGAAACCATTGACTTCGAAAGGTAGAGAGGCGGCAGCTAGGGGTTTCAACCCCTTCGAAAGCTTTACTTAAAACAAAAGACTGCAACCAGCTCAAAACCTTTCCTTTGAAAATATTTGACCCAATCGAAAGCAACTGAGTCAAAACCTATTCTTTTGCAAGCAAAGCAGGCGCTACCTTTTGTTTTTAAAACAAACATACTCTAACCCCTTCAAAACCTAAGGTTTTAATTAAGTACCCCTTCACCTTTATCCAAAATGCTACGTACCAAGTAGCTTGATACCATGCGCTTTGGTTTCGAAACCATTGGTGGTGAAAGGTCTGGGTCAGAACCCCCTGTGCCGAAAGTGGCGGAACATGCTAAAATCATGTTATTTTTGTTTTTAACTTAAAAGAGAAAACTTTTCAACTAGCCTACCTCTATTTGTCAAATTTTCATTGGTTGCTAAATACTTTTCAGAAAAGTGCTACCAATAATTTCAGAAATAACAATGATTTTATTTTTCAAAATGCCCATTCTCCTTAATTAAATATGTAAAACATTCTCATACCTTAAATAAATTTATATATTCATCTAAACACTTAGGAAAAATCTGGAAAAATCCCAAAAAAATCTATTTTAATATGTTTTCTAACATATAAAAATTTTGGACCCAAATAGTTATTTATTTTGCCGTAAATAATTTACAACCCAATAAATCATTTTTCTCACTAGAAAATTAATATAAAATCCACCATAATTTAGAAAATTATGAAAATTGAAACTCATCTCTAAAATATCATTTCTGATCTATATTTAAATTCGTAGGGCATTTGGATGTCATTTTATAGGGTTTTCATATCAAAACATATCATAAAAATAAATATGAACATGCATAAATCACCAACAAGTATATATAAACATTTAATCATCCAAAACATGGCATTATCATGCACAATCATATCGGGTTAACCTTAAAATCGAAAACTATATGAAAAATGGGATGTAGTTATCATTCACCTTAGCTTTGTGATTAAAGATGTGAGATTTGATGTTGAATAAGTTGGTTTACTTCTTCTTCTTCTTGAAAATCCTAGCTTTATCTTCTCTTGAGATTGAAAATGGTGGCCGGCCTTAAAATATTTTACTTGAGAATGAAATGAATGTATGTTTGATTTCCTAAGGGTTTAGGGTATAAGTTCTATCATTTTCCTATTTTTCTCTTCTTTATTTCCTAGCACTTATTTCCATCTTATTTCTTTAGTTCATTCTACATGTAGGCACGACTTCCCTTGGTTAAATCAAATCTCAATCTATTAATCATCTTGCATTATTTTATTTTATTTAGCTAATTAAATATTCTGAATAATGTTACTAAAAATATGGGGGTGTTAAAAGAGTATTAACGGTATCCGAAAGTGATCCACCACTGGGTCTCACCAGAACTTCTGTATAACAGAGAAAGGTAAATTAAGTATGCAGACTATAAGACAAATGTACGAATGGTGTTTGAAATAAAACTTACATACAGATATCCATCTATGAGCAAACCCGGATGGATAATGTACATGAAACCATTCGGCTTTAAAATTACTTAAACTTGTTCCGAACCCTGGGAACTATTCCACAACTTATCATCGGCTGCTCTTAAAGCTATAGATGTATCAAATTTCCTCCTCGTTATGCACTCAATTCAAATGCTCAGAGAAGTCCATATAAGTGCTAAGAAGACAAGCGTAGCAGTTTGGATGCAGCTGTGTGGGAGCCAGTCTCATAAAGTTCAAGACTCGATGGACAAATTGATTAAATGGCGGGATGCAACCCGCTAAGCACATATATCTATTGCAAGCTACATATCCTTCTAGAGGATCATGAGCTCTCTAGTCATGAGATAGTGCCAGGGCATCGTCAAATGGAATTTCGTGCTTATTACATATCCTCTAAAGAGATCCTTCATCGATTTTGGAGGGAACGGAATCAATTGGATCATTCAGTATTACTGCATCCTCAAGAGTATCGAGTGCTGGATCTATTTGAGGACCATCTACCGCTTTAATTGGATTTTCAGGAATCAGTTGCTCTACTTTGGGATTCTCAAGATCTTGTTATTCAACCCAATGAATTTTTGGTTGCTACCCTTGCTGGATAGGAGTTTGCTGTGCCTGTGAAGTTGCGTCTGAGCTTGACACTACGTCAAATTCGATGTATTTGGAAGTTGATGTACATGTAGCTTGAGCAACCAAATGTTCGAAACGAATCATCTTTGGTCCATTTCTATAAAAGAACTCGACATATATTCATCATTAAAAGACTAATCACAAATCGTTCTCCCTTGTTAAAGTGGATTCCAATGCAGTGTTATGTGGTGTTGTGCAACTCCGATTTCGATATTATTTAACTATTTATTTTAATAGTTCATTTTAAAGTATGGATGTTTCTTGATGTTGCCATTATCGCTAACTGCCCCGACAAGCTTAATGTTATTAGCTATGCTTCAGAGATGTTCGATATGAAAGAGGAATTCAACATGAAACTTTAAGGCAATGTTTAGTTTTGAAACTTAGAGTAGGTAAAAATTTTCCTAAATGTGGGAGTCTCACCGACCCCCACAATCCAGGAAATCTTCACCATCCTCCTTCCTTTTCATCGACCCTAAGAACTATAGCCGCTAGTTCATCCAATGTCCGCACCTAAGTCCATATCTATCCACACACAGCCAGTCACCATCATCCTACCTAATTTAATTCGACGTAGAGTTAAAGCCAGGGACCAGTTTGAGTGAAAGCGGGACCTCAAGCCGGGGTTCGGGTTAGAGAAGGCGGATCTAATCAAGTCGATGATCGGCGACGTGGGCGAAGTCAGGCAATGGAAAAGATGAATGGTGACGATCCTTGGTTCAGGCGAGGATGAAAGCTCATGTGGGATTTAGAGGTTTTAATGGCAAAGTTCGAAGGTTTCAATTCAAAAACAAATGAGCAAGCAAGGAATAAAAATAAGGGGTGGACTTTTATAACCTTTATAACTCATATTTGCATGAAAACTTGGAAGATTTTCCAAGCATGGAGTCGGTACCGACTCCCGAATCAGGGATCACTACCGAGTCCTAAATGTTTAAATAAACAACAAACTTGCAAACATATATGTTTGTATATATGTGGAGTTGTGTTAATGCATGTACTCATGGCTGACCATGTACATGTACTCCCCTAACTCAAGAACGTGCACGAGGGCATGTGTACGTGTAAATATACGATGCTTAACGACTAAAATTAAAGGAAAGTCAGATTAAAACCTGGGGAACTCATAAAGGGAATCAGTTTGAAATCATCAAACATAGAATAGCAAACCATGAGATCACGTTTCAAATTTATAATCCCATATGTTGACGAAACGTCACTATGGATATGACAATTCATGGAATCGATTCGCGAAAGGATAGCGACCATTCAGAGCATAGAGTGGAGTGCTTCAAAGGAATCCAAACTTGTCTCAATTCAATGCACATCATGTTGGAAATGAGATGTACTTTGGAGAGAAAATATTATCCTACCTTTTGACCAGGAAGAATCTGGACTGACTGGATAGATAGAACTTGGAGTTATCAAGGCGGAAAGCCCGGAGAGATAGCCCAGGAGTCCAGAAACCAAGTACTGACAGAGTCACAAAGTCAAAGCCAAAACCATCAGGAAAAATAAGGCAATAGGAACCTCTAAGTTGGGGATCGGTATGACTCTCGCCTGAGGATCGATACCGATTCCCATATAAGACTTAGGTGGAGCTCATCTTCTGCCTACATGCTTATCATGGTGCCAATAGTTTATTTTCGAAGTTGATTTTCTGATTCAGTGCAATTTTTCCATCTAACTCCATTAATACATGGAACTGCAACTTTGTTCTTTCATAACTCCATCATCTGGCTAAAAAACAAGCTAGTAATAGTGAAAATAACTATGTATTCTAGAAGTTTACTACAAGATGACTCGAGGTGAGAGGTTAAAGATGCCAAATATGGATATCCTGGGGATCGGTACCGACCCCCACTTAGATTTTGATATCGAATCCTAGCTTCTGTTGATGTGTCACCTATTATTTTGAGAGAATTAGTCTAATTCGGTACAAAGGCTAGAAGATATTGTATGCGAGATTTTAGGCCCCCTACCTCTATAAATAGGAAGGTATGGTTCATTTTTTTAGGAGCTTCTTGGGCTCTATCTCTGGTATTTCATATATTCTTATAATTCTGAAATTCTAAGTGTGGAAGTTGTACCGAGTATCAAGAACTTTCGCCCCAAGTCATAAATCAACAATAAAATATTAAAGTGGATGTAGGCCAAGCTTTGCCGAAACTATATTGTCTTGTTATTTCCTCGTTTTCATTTATATTTCTTTATATTTTATTCTCTTCTATAACTTCTGGGTGGTTGTGCCATTTTTGGTTCAAATTTTTTGGTGCTTTCATCGAGATAGATCCACCGTCTACTATTGGATTTTCCTATATCCAAAAGATAGATCGGATTTCCTTACCTTTTAATTGTATAACTCAGAGTTCAAACAAATCTACAAGAATCTTTCTACCATGATCCCATCAAGGAAGGAACTCCAAACTCGAACCATAACTACTAGAGCTACCACTAGCAACGCTAAGAATTAGAATCCTCGGCATGGGAATGAAACTAACCAGCCTGAGCAAATGGAGATCCAGACTCCAACTGACATTGTCACCAGTGTGGAGATGGATAAGATGATGAAACAGATGGAAGACAGATTCCAAGCTAGCTAATAGGAGATGAAAAACACGATGTAACAGAGCTTGAGGCTGCTAAATGAGCTGACTCAAAACAGCAGCAGATGGAGTAAAACAGATTCTAGCTCAGAGACAAAGAGTTTCCTTCATCTGAGCAATGACGGAGGGAAGGAAGGTAGAAGAAAACTCAACACACTGTCTGGAATATATATATAAGGAAGAAGACGAGCCCTAGGCTCAAATTCAGGGATTGATACCGACCTCACTTGGGACTCGGTAGCGACCACTTAATGGTGGGACCAGGGCCCATCCTTTGGAAGGTGGCGTGGATGTCATCTCTAGACGTGCTGTTGAAGGTCTAAATCTGGAAAATCAAAATATTACTAATGATGTTGCTCATGGGAATCAAACAGGGAGGGATGCTGGACAGATGGGTCCCTTCTGGAGTTTGGGGAGCCTAGGTATCGAGCACCTTCACAAGAGCGTTAGCCGAGCCGAGCACTTATGGCAGGACCCAATTACCATCGTTTAGTCGAACCGGTTGATTCAGACTATTTAGAGGATATGGCTAGGAGGTTGGTTAGTAAAAATAGATCCTGGACTAATGATGATTGGTGAATTTATGCTAGGCAGAATCCATTTGTAGAGGACATTCTTCACATTAGATACCCTTGGAGATTCAACATGCCAATGATGCTGTTGCATGGAGGAATGACGGATCCTAGGCAACAGTTATTGTGGTACGAATGGCACATGGGTATACTCATGGCTTCAAATGATGTAAAGTGCCGATGTTTTCTAATTTTCTTAGAAGGGGAGAATTAGTCTAATTCGGTACAAAGGCTAGAAGATATTGTATGCGGGATTTTAGGTCCTCTACCTCTATAAATAGGAAGGTTGGGTTCATTTTTCAGGAGCTTTTTGGGCTCTAACTCTGGTATTCCATATATTCTTATATTTCTGAAATTCTAAGTGTGGAAGTTGTACCGAGTCCCAAGAACTTTTGCCGCAAGTCGTAAATCAATAATAAAATATTAAAGTGGAAGTAGGCCAAGCTTTGCCAAACCACTATAAAATATCGTGTCTTATTATTTCCTTATTTTCATTTATATTTCTTTATATTTTATTCTCGTCTATAACTTCTGGATGTTTGTGCCATTTTTGGTTCAAACATTTTGGTGCTTTCATTGAGATAGATCCATCGTCTACTATTGGATTCTCCTATATCAAAAAGATAGATCGAATTTCCCTACATTTTGATTGTACAACTTAGAGTTCCAACAAATCTACAAGAAGCTTTCTTCCATGACCCCATCAAGGAAGGAACTCCAAACCTAAACCATAACTACCAGAGCTACCACTAGTGACACTAAGAATCAGAATCCTCGGCATGGGAATGAAACTAACCAGCCGGAGCAAATGGAGATCTGGACTCCAACTGACATTGTCACCAGTATGGAGATGGATAGGATGATGAAGCATATGGAAGACAGATTCCAAGCTAGCCAATAGGAGATGAACAACATGATGTAACAGAGCTTAAGGCTGCTAAATGAGTTGACTCAGAGCAGGGGCAGATGGAGTAAAAGGGATTCCAACTCAGAGACAAAGAGTTCTCCTTCATCCGAGCAAAGACGGAGGGAATGAAGGCAGAAGAAAACTCAATACACTATTGTCTATATAAGGAAGAGGACGAGCCCCAGGCTCAAATTTCGGATTCGGTACCGACCCCACTTGGGACTCGGTATCGACCCCTAAATGGTGGGCCCAGGGCCCATCCTTTGGAAGGTGGCATGGATGTCATCTTCGGATGTGCTATTGACAATCTAAATCCGGAAAATCACAATATTGATGATGATGCCGCTCATGGGAATCAAACAGGGAGGGATGCTGGACGGATGGGTCCCTTGGAGTTTGGGGAGCCTAGGTATCGAGCACCTTCCCAAGTGCATTAGCATAGCCGAACACTTAGGGCAGGACCCGATTACCATCATTCAGTCGAACTGGTTGATTCAGACTATTTGGAGGATATGGTTAGGAGGTTGGTTAGTAAAAACAGATCCAGGACTAACGATGATTGGGTAACTTATGCTAGTTAGAATCCATTTGCAGAGGACATCCTTCACATGAGATACCCTCGGAGATTCAACATGCCAACAATGCTATGGCACGAGGGAATGACGGATCTGTTATCCCACTTTTTAGCAAGGCCGAGATATCAAGAAATTGACTGAAAATCAATGATTACTCGTTCCAAATATCGATTATGCATCGCAGGTTCACTATGGATATCGATGAATTTTGTCCGAGTCCAGATCGGGCTATAATTGACAAGACATGATAAGCAAAGCCATGAAAGATGATGTTTCAAATTTCAGGTCAATCGGAGTTCGTATGATCGAGATATGATCGATACAAGTTAGGAAAGACATGTTGTTCGTATCCATCAGGGGAAGTCAGATTTTGAATCGATCAAGTTCGAATCGATTAGAAAGGCATGGTATCGATCTGTTCGAATCGATCAAAAAGACTTTGCCTTGGTCTGTTCGAATCCATCGAGTTCGTATCGAAATGAAACTATTCGTATCCAATTTCGAATCGACCAGCAATGTCCACTTCGTATCCATCACGAACACTCTGCTTCGTGTCCACTCGACTTAGTTTTACTTCGCATCGATCACTAGGAGTCAATTCGTATCGATCCCAATTGAGCAGTTCGTATCGATTGATTAACGATTGATACAAAGTGGCACCTTCAGATATCGGTACGAAATGACCCCCAGCCATCAATGCGAAGTAGCCTGAAAACATCGGTACGAACGGAGCTACAAATCATCGATACGAAATCAATGTTTTTTCATCGATACGAAATAGAATACGAACCATCGATACGAACAAGGTGCAAATAAGACTCGATCAACTCGGCATAAAAATTGGATCGATCCGAAGAGTGCGCGCCACGTCAACATGCTATCACGTGCTTGGATTGATACGAACAGATCGATACGAAATGTATCGATACAAACAGGAGCGACACGAAGGATCAATGCGAACGCGGCAACATTCATAAAAAACACAATCTTGCATCGATCATATCTCATAATCCACAGGTCCAAATGCTATGAAATTTTCACAGGAGTTTACGTACAACCTAAAGAACGTTCCTGCCAAATTTCGACTCGATTGGATCAAATCTTGATCGATACAAAATTCATTCGTATCAATCACGGATCGAGTCGAAATTATGTGGGATCAATCGCGTGGGCCCACTCATGTGCCAGAAGAAGTCTCTCAAAGTTTGAGCGAGATATTTGCATGGAGCGCCTATAAATAGAACCCAGAGCCTACAGAAAGGGGATCTTTGGCTTTTCAACGTCTAGACTCTGCCCGATTCAACTTTACACTCCATAGCTGCTGTTATACTCGAATTTTATCATTATAATCTGCTGCAATCAGTTGTAACCAGCAAGGAAAGTCAATAAAAGATTAACTTTTGGAGTGGATGTAGGCCGGAGATAGCCTAACCACTATAAATCCTGTGTCTCTGTCTGTTTCTTTCCGTTTTAAGTATATTACTCTTTATTTTTTATCCTCTACATCACTTAGATCTGTTGATTTGTGTTCATACACTGGTGCTTTCGCGACATTCGGGGTTTGTGACCAATTTTGGCGCAAACACTTTGGTGTTTTCACTGAGAAGAACTAGCACCCGCTATACCAAATTTGGAGTTCAGATTTGAAAGCTTGAAGAATTCAGATTTGAGAGACAATGATGCGACAAACAAGTAGAAGACAAAGAGCCGAGAGAAGCCAACAAGGGGAAGCCAAGAGGCATCCTCTGGAGCTAGAGAAGGACCAGCTTCGATCTACATTACCAGGGATGAAATTGAGGCTATGGTAGAATCAATTCACGGAAGATTGTTGAAGAGTCAACAAGAAGCAATGCAGACTTTCTTTGAACAGATGAGAGCAGCAAGTGCGTAGAACCTTGGACCGACTATAGCGGCTGCAAATGCAGGACAAGGAGCTAGAGTTGCAGAAACCACTGGAGGTCAGATCCAAGACCAGAATGCAGAGCTTGAAGGCAATCAACCAGGACCTGGGGACATACCCTCAGAATCTGACATTGGAAGACCTATAGATGGAGCTCAGCAGGCTAGAGCCAACGTTAACGTTAACGAGCCACATGAAGAATATTACCCAGAATACCCTTCTAGACCTAGGGGGCAGGATGGAAACGTGCTAAGGAGACAACCCCTGGATGGAGATGAAAGAATGGCTGGATTAGTGCGAAGAATTATGAGAGGAGGATTGCCAAGCGGAGGCTTAGAGGAGGTTAGTCGGAGTCCGTTCACTCCGAATATCAGAAATGCGAGAAATCCTCAAAAATTCAAGCTACCCATGTTGGAACCTTATGATGGAAAGTCGGACCCGACCATGCATATTACCAGATATATCAGACATATGGAAGTGCTGGGAGCATCCAAGTAAGTGATGATGGCATGATGTTTCCCTTTATTCTTATCAAATTTGGCTGCGCTTTGGTTTAGAAAGCTAGAGAACGGATCTATCAGAACGTGGGGTGAGCTAGTGGAATGCTTCATGAGACAGTTTAGGGTCCACGTGATGCGACCCAAGAGTGTAATGACCTTAGCTTCGATAAAGCAAAGGACCGGAGAGTCCATAAGAGATTTTTTACTATGATTCAATGCGACGGTGGCTTCAGTGGATCGCCCGGATCCATCGATGATTTTGATGGCAGCGGTAGCCGGAGTTGCTGAAGGCACAGAGTTTAAGGATTCTTTGGCAAGAGATCCACCACAAGATCTTGGAGAGTTCTATCATGAGACTGAGAGATTCATTCAGTTGGAAGATTCACGTGCCGAGAGACGAGAAACAAACGCTGTGCAAGGCGAAGGAACCACCAAAGAACAATCTAAAGCGGACAAAGGAAAGCGAAAGCAGGACGACAGATACGATGGTCCGGATAAATGGAAGAAATTCTAAGAGCCTAGATTCAGGCAATACGCAGACTTGACGGCAAGCCTGGAACGGATTTACACGGAGACTCAGGGGCAACTCCCCTATCGAAAACCCCCCAGGAGAGATCCCACGGAGCGGGAACGAAGGAGTGGAAAGTACTGCCTATTCCATGAGCTGGAAGGGCATACTACCAATGAATGCCGCCATTTGAAGGATGAGGTAGAATAGCATGCCAGAAGTGGTAGATTGCCACAATACACCAGAGATCGTACAACGACCGTAAGACCTGAGCAACCGCCGCCTCCACCTAACAGAACTGATCCTGGATCGAGATCACGACTCGTCATCAATTGATTATGATGGCAAGGGCCAAGTTTAGGATTTGGACTTTGGTCGATTAGATTCCTTAGATTTGATTTTAAAATAAACGGCTATTCCACTTACACATGTACGGGAACCAGAGCGATCCCAGGCATTCTCTGAGAAAGTAATAGACCGCTCTGCCCGGAGAGGCAATGTCTGGTTCTTCCCGATGTTTGAGATTGAAAATCTAGGGTTTGAATTTAATAAATGAACTTGAATTTCTCGAAATAAACCTTTGACCGGAGAGTTAAAGGATGAATATTGATAACTAGCTTGAAAATGATCGCTTTATGACTCTACCCGGAGAGGCGGAGTCCGGAGTGCAGGAAGTGAGTTGCTTCGCCAGAGAGCGACAGGATCGACTCACTTAACATCGTTCCCCAATCACCGGAGAGTGATTGGATCGGGGTTCAATAAGAGCCCGGAGTGGCTGTGATCGGCCTAGGATTTAGGCCAAGACATCGCTTAATGTTCAGAGACACTGAACCGGAGTGCATGGGGTGTTGCCGCTTCGCCGGAGAGCGACAGGATCGGCGCACTCGACGTTGTTTCCCCTTCACTGGAGAGTGACAGGATGGGATTCAGCAAGAGCCCGGAGAGGCTATGATCGGTCCAGAAAGACCAAGACATCGCTATATTCCCTCACTGGGGCCAGAGTGCAAGGGATAGAAAGCAATGCCGGAGCACAACAGGATCTTTCTATTCGATCGTTGGGTCTGGAATGGACTTAGCAAGGGTCCAGAGTGACCATCGATGGTCCGGAGAGGCTGTGGAATTTGATTACTGACTTCCACAAGTGGAAATGGATATTGATTCGGCTTCAAATAGCCACAAACTTGATTGACGGTACTATAGCTGTGAATAAAACATGAGCTCGATTTGAAGCTATTCAAAACACGCCTTTTACCAAAAGGCATATTTTGGGGGGCAAAGTGTTATCCCACTTTTTAGCAAGGCCGAGATATCAAGAAATTGACTGAAAATCAATGATTACTCATTCCGAATATCGATTATGCATTGCAGGTTCACTATGGATATCGATGAATTTTGTCCGAGTCCGGATCGGGCTATAATTGACAAGACATGACAAGCAAAGCTATGAAAGATGATGTTTCAAATTTCAGGTCAATCAGAGTTCGTATGATCGAGATATGATCGATACAAGTTAGGAAAGACATGTTGTTCGTATCCATCAGGGGAAGTCAGATTTCGAATCGATCAAGTTCGAATCGATCAGAAAGCCATGGTATCGATCTGTTCGAATCGACAAAGTTCGAATCGATTAGAAAGACTTCGCCTCGATCTGTTCGAATCCATCGAGTTTGTATCGATCTAAATGAAACTATTTGTATCCAATTTCGAATCGACCAGCAATGTCCACTTCGTATCCATCACGAACGCTCTGTTTCGTGTCCACTCGACTTGGTTTTACTTCACATCGATCACTAGGAGTCAATTTGTATCGATCCCAATTGAGCAGTTTGTATCGATTGATTAACGATCGATACGAAGTGGCACCTTCAGATATCGATACGAAATGACCCCCAGGCATCAATGCGAAGTAGCCTGAAAACATCGGTACGAACGGAGCTACAAATCATCGATACGAAATCAATGCTTTTTCATCGATACGAAATAGAACACGAACCATCGATACGAACAAGGTGCAAATAAGACTCGATCAACTCGGCATAAAAATTGGATCGATCCGAAGAGTGCGCGCCACGTCAACATGCTATCACGTGCTTGGATCGATACGAAATGTATCGATACGAACAAGAGCGACACGGAGGATCGATGCGAACGCGATAGCATTCATAAAAACGCAATCTTTCATTGATCATATCTCACAATCCACAGGTCCAAATGCTATGAAATTTTCATAGGAGTTTACGTACAACCTAAAGAACGTTCCTGCCAAATTTTGACTCGATTGGATCAAATCTTGATCGATATGAAATTCATTTGTATCGACCACAGATCGAGTCGAAATTATGTGGGATCGATCGCGTGGGCCCACTCACGTTCCAGAAGAAGTCTCCCGAAGTTTGAGCGAGATATTTGCATGGAGCGCCTATAAATAGCACCCCAGAGCCTACAGAAAGGGGATCTTTGGCTTTTCAACATCCAAACTCTGCCCGATTCAACTTTACACTCCATAGCTGCTGTTATACTCGAATTTTATCATTATAATCTGCTGTAACCAGTTGTATCCAGCAAGGAAAGTCAATAAAAGATTAACTTTTGGAGTGGATGTAGGCCGAAGATAGCCGAACCACTATAAATCCTGTGTCTCTTCCGTTTCTTTCTGTTTTAAGTTTATTATTCTTCATTTTTTATCCTCTACATCACTTAGATCTGTTGATTTGTGTTCATACACTAGTGCTTTCGCGACATTCGGGGTTTTTGTCCAATTTTGGCGCAAACAGGATCCAAGGTAAAAGTTATTGAGGTGCGAATGGCACATGGATTTAGCCAGGGATTCGAATGCTGTGAAGTGCCTCTATTTCCTAATTTTCTTAGAAGGGGTGACTATGATGTGGTTCACTCAGCTTCCGCCGAGGTCCATATCATCTTTTGCTGAATTGTCATGGAAATTCATAAGGCAATTCCACTTACACACCTCACATCTGAAATATGTGACGTCATTGTCTAATGTTTATCAAGTCGAAGGAAGGTCATTAAGGGGCTATTTGAATCGGTTCCACACGGCTGTAATGAAGATAATGGATCTAAAGGAAGACATGATACCGATGGCGCTTTGTTGAGGAGTTCACTTCGACTCGTATTTTGGGGACTGGATAGAAAGGAAGCAACCGTTGACAATGGAAGCTTTTTATAGAATAGCTAATGAGTATTTGCGTCGAGAGGATGCACGTAAGCATCCACGGAGGATTGATGCTGGAAGTTCAAATGAGCCAATTCAAAGTAAGATTGTTGTAAAGCAATGTGGATGAAGCTTTGGGAATGTTGATGTGAAAGTCGATAATTGGAATAAAGGAGGAAAACAAAACAACGATGGGGCAAAGAAGGGAAAGCCAGATAACATGAGTCATTTCAGAGGTCCCAAGTACGACAATTACACTGAATTGAATAACTTAATAGAGAATATCTGTCTAGCAACTCAGAATACCGAACCGTATAGGAAGCCAGCTCCTAGGAAGTCAACTGAGAAGGAGAGGAAGTCGGGTAATTTCTGCAGATTCCATGAGACTCATGATCATAATACTAATGAGTGTAGGCACTTGAGCGACCTGATTACATATCTAATAAGGAAAAAGAAATTGCAAAAATATGTGAAAGCCCCATAGGATGGCGAACAAGGAAATTCTAGTGCCCCTAGGTCGTCTTCCCAACGGGGGCAAGCTGAGCCTGGTGCTGATGCATTCAGGCAGCTAGAAAAACGATTAGTGATTAACACAATCATCGATGGGCCTCATCCTGCCGATAAGATTTTTGTGGAAATGGATAGATCATTGGAGCCTTAAAGTATGCTGAGAATGAAAGTTGCTATGCTGTTGAGGATAGAGCTCCAGCAAAACAATCTCGAACCATGACGGATGGTATTATTTTCTGGAACAGTGATTCTAATGGAGTGGAGGCTCTGACAATTGACCCACTCGTGATCTCAGCCACGATTGGTCCTACTATTGTACGAAAGGTGCTTATTGACCATGGGAGTTCAATCAATTTTTTGTTCAAAAAAGCTTATGATCAAATGGTGTTGGAGGAGAGAGATTTGAAGCCCGCATAGATAGCCCAAAATTCCAGAAACCAAGCATAGGCAGAGTCATAAAGTCAAAGCCAAAACCATCAGAAATAACAAGGCAATAGGATCACCCAAGTTAGGGATCAGTACCGACTCTCACCTGGGGATCAGTACCGATTCCCAAATAAGACTTGGATAGACCCCATCTTCTGCCTACATGCTTACCTTGGTGCCAATAGCCTATTTCTGAAGTTAGTTTTTTGATAAAATGCAATTCCATCGATCTCTATGAACACATGCAACTGCAACTTTGTTCTTCCACAACTGCATCATTCGGGCTCAGAAACAAGCTAGTAATAGTGCAAACAACTACATATTCTTGAATCTTACTACAAGACGATTCAGGGTGAGAGGTTGAAGATGCCAAATATGGATATCTTGGGGATCAGTACCAACTCCCACTTAGGGTTCGGTACCGACTCCTAGCTTCTGCTGATGTGGCACCTATTATTTTAGGAGAATTAGTCTAATTTGGGTACAACGGCTAGGAGATGTTATATGCGAGATTTTAGGCCCCCTACCTCTATAAATAGAAAGGTAGGGTTCATTTTTCAGGAGCTTTTTGGGCTCTAGCTATGGTATTTTATATGTTCTTGTATTTCTGAAATTCAAAGTGTGGGAGTTGTACCGAGTCTCAAGAACTTCTGCCCTAAGTTATAGATCGGCAATAAAATATTAAAGTGGACATAGGCTAAGCTTTGTCGAACCACTATAAAAGATTGTGTCTTGTTATTTCCTTGTTTTCATTTATATTTCTTCATATTTTATTCTCTTTTATAACTTTTGAGTATTTGTGCCATTTTTGCTTCAAACACCCACCGACCTCCCACAGCCGAAATCCAAATTAGACTAACCTAATGTAAGTTAAGGAAAATGCCCGTTCCAGTTACTAAATACCTCTTATCAGAAAAGAAGCAGATTCCATTTACCTAAAAGGTACAGGGCCATTTAATACTTCAATTATGAGGTAAACCCTTGGTATATTTTTCTCTTCCAATTTGCAAATGCATATCCCTTTCTAATGAGTCCTATGGTTGGAGATGTCCCACATCAGCTGTAAGTACATACAACTGCTAGTAACCATTAGGTGAATGTCAGACTTCTATTGTGCAACTCTACTGACTTCGCATCCCAATCCACCAAACCAAACCAATCATCCTAGGCTTGAATATTGGGCTAGACCTACTAGTTCAAGCTTGTCCTAAACGTATAATTAAAGCTTTATAATTTCCCACTATGAAAATTGTAATGCTTCCTAATATTTAATTTTTATCATATATGTTTATTTCTTTTATTCCATAAACGTCAACTCTCTATAATAAATGGTCATTATTATTCTAATTGGACAATCTCTAATGATATTTATTTATTCGTTCTAATTCAACCTATTATGCCTATTTCATTTCCCCACAAATTCCATATTAAATCCTTTAATCAGTCCCATTAAACATGTTTATGTCCCCATTTAGTTCATGTAGGTCTATGTTAACTACACATTTATTGTTCTATTAATTTTGGAGTTACTATCGCTTTTCCATCTACACCTCCTAATCCTATAATTTATTAAGCTATTTATAACTAGACATCCTAATTATAACTAATGCGAATACCGACGTATATTACACTATGTATATATATTTTTCGGTAGGCGCAGTTATACGTGTGTGTGTATACATGTACATACATACGTATTCCCATTTCTAACTATTAATACCTAAACCAGAATATTCTTTTTCACGTTTTAACCTATCAGAGCTATCCTTTCAAAAAGGATTAATGTTATAACTTTTCATAAATTAACCAAAAGTGAGACCTTTGCATAATTTGAAATTACAAGTAATTATCTCTTTTATTTTATTAAAATATATAGTGCAAACTATGGGTAAGAACATCCGTACATTACACATCTCTTTCATTTGCGATATATTCCCTATTCTAACGACGCACTTTTTAAACATTTGTGGAGTTGGGTAATTTATGAAAAGTACACTGAAATCAATACAATTAAATTATACCCGTAATGCTTTGAATAAATTAAAGCATAGAAATTCACATTCCAAGTCAAATTTGGGTAACCTAAATTAATTTTAAGAAACTACACCCAATTCCTATATCTAGGATAAATCTTACAATCTTATCAACATTCCACTTTAACAAATTTAGGGACTAATTTCCAAACTTTCAAATTAGGGTGTAAATACCATTCTTATTTCAATTACCTATCTTACAGAATATATAGGCGATATTCCTATACGTTCGTTTAAGCCTACAACTTATAAATCTTCTATAGGAATAATAATTAAATAAAATTCAATGATATAAATTTCTATGTTACAAATAAATCGTATAATTTCCCACTTACCTTTCAAGCTTTCCAAATCTCCTAAATCTGAATTCATCCCTTTAATTGACTCCTTTTCCAATCTAATCTAAAAGAATATGTATAAGAAGATATATATATATATATATATATATATATATTATTAGAATTACCAATCTAAGAAAAGATTTAGGGTTAAGGGGAATATAGATTTATAATAATGAAATTTACCTATTTCTTTCGCAATGTTGATTCGCTTCTTCTTTTCATCTCTTTTTTTTCCGCCCTTCTCCAATATAAAATATTTTATAATTCTGGAAATAGTGAAGAAGGAAAAATGGTAGAGCTTCGCTGCTCTGATTAAAAAATATGAAAAGAAAAGTGATGGGCTAGGCCTGTATTTATAGGTGCTCAAATCAATCATATCTGTTAGATTTAGAATAATAAAATTCGAGTCGTTCGGCTAAGGTTCAACCCTAGCCGCCAGTATTTGATCGACCAACCGACCCAAGAAGGGGGTCAACTAGTGGGTCCCATATTTATTATTATTTATTTCATATTTTTCCTATTTAATAATTTTCGTTCTGAAAACTTCAACTGCTAACAACTTCTACGTTTGAGCTCCAGTCGCAAAATGCTAAATATAAAAGTTGCTTAGAAAATCACCATGAACATAATGGTGCAAGTTCCATGGCTTAATTCCAATATTTTCTCAAATTCCATTTTTGAGCCTTAATAGTTATTTATTAATTACTGTTAATTTTTGGGGTATTGAGCATTCTCCCCCCTTAAAAGAATTTCATCTCTGAAATTCCTCAAGGGTTCAATTATGTAATATAACGCGCAATCATTCTAAACTATCAAACCAATTAGTGTATAATCAATTTTGCAGCCAAATGTATACAAGTGCACGGTGTATCACAACATATATGATGTGCATGCTGAATAATTCTAAATTGGCGCCTCCTATATGAATGCATTGTTTTAAAACACTTTGAAAATATGATGCAAACAACCTATATATACTGGCAGTTCATATGTAGGCATGTTTTCAAAAATAAAAAATCTTTGTTTTCGTACAACAAATTCCACACTCCTACGATTAGGAGTATGGTTCAACCAATTTTGCATCCAATCCCAACCATTCAATACCTAACACATAATTTATGTTATCCAAATTTTAAATATCTAGTTTTATTAAATCTATAATCCTATGCCAAAAAAGGAATTTAGATGATAAATTTTATATTTCCATCCATTATACCTTAGAATCTTCTCTTTTGCCCCCAAATTTTTTCCTACTTTTCCAAGTGTTATTCGCATATGTAGGTTTATTTATGGATGTTAAAATGGAATTATTCTAAATGCAAATTTTGTTCACTATTAACAAGGTATGGAAATAGAAATTCCAAAGCTAAAACTGCTTTTTCCCTTGTTATTCCCTATGTTTTTGTACTGTCGCCATTGGCGGACGGTGAAATTCATATTCACTAATGCGACAACCCTCACTAGGCTAAGCATGTGGCATTAGAAAATTGAAAATTTTCATTTTCCATTAAAAATCATTTTCCTCTTTCAATCAAACTTGCAAAATAGTTTGACCAATCGAATTCCCAAAAGCACTTAAACACCAATTTCTTTCAAAAGCACTTGAACAAAATTTTCCAAAAGCATTTGAACCCGACTTCTCAAAAGTATTTAAACAAAAAATTTCAAATGCTTTCAAACACAATTTTTCAAAACATTTTTCGTTCCATCGATAAAAATAAATCAAGCCATATCATAACATTATCGAGACTTAATCAATGAGTTAATGCATATGATTGACCCTAGCATTGTGGGGTTAATCTTTAATTTAGGGAACCTTTCCCTATCCTCTGCTGGCTATAATTTAATTTTTTTCTCAAAATTCTAAAGTTTTTAGGACTAAAGCATTCTAGTTGTTTCATTTTCTAACCTATTTCATAAACTTACAGCTTTAACCACATTTTATCGCAAGTTAAGTGTCCTTATGAGAACTCCTTAAATACCATATTTTCCAATATATATAGCGGTTAATGCTCATCCAAAAAATCAACATTGCAATAAAATATGAACATATCTCATATCATATCATACGCTTTTCCAATAACCGAAGGGAGATAACTATTGATTACAACCCAAATATCCTAAAAGAAACAATTGCTGGAAGCTGCCTTCCAACATCAATCAGTGTTAATGAAGTTGTTGTCCTATCACTCCTTACTTAATTAAAATGGATATTTCTAGTATGCCATTCTACTATTATCCATATCCTAATGTACCTCCTTGGCTCTCAATAAATAAGTTCCATCCATTACTTCAAACATTACACTCGATTATGGGATAATTTGTGCATTCCCACACTGTAGTGGATAAGAAATATAAACTATGCACAATTAAAATAACTCATCAAAGAATTGGCTCGGTGGAATAAATTTCCTGCCACCTATTTGCCTTTTTTAACCTTGAGTCAACCAACATTTTTTACGTTTATTTGCCATCTCATTACTCTCTTCTCCAATCATACTACTATCTTTTTCCTACCAAAATCTCTTGATAGCATTCTCAAACTTAGGTATTTAATTTCTTTGTTCTTGATCTTCCATGCAAATATACCGTAAGACTCGCAAATGTGTACCTCGTTATCATTCCCCATTCCTTTGAGGGTTCTTCTTGTGGCTTTCACACATATTTGATCAACATTCCTATGTTCATACCAATATTCCTTTTATTTAAAGAGGATTCCTTGTTGCTACCCTACGGGCATTCATAACTCATAGCCCTTATCTTTACGCCGTCCTACCAAGGTAGTCATTCTTATCTACTACATATCAAAAATTGATTTGGTTTTTATCGATCTTTATAAAATTAAAACTTCATGGTCAAGAATTACTTCATCAAAAACTTTCATCTTTGAAAATATAAACTTAGAAACTTTTTTATCAAATTCAAAAATTGCTTGGTTTCCAGAAGGAGCCATGAAAAAATTTCCTATCCTAACCAACTCTCTTTTTTTATGATCTACAATAGAGACTTAAAAGTTGGATTTTTAACTCAAAACACTTATTTGCGTTCAAAACTCAATTGTCATACCATACCATTTTTCGAAAACATCTTCCACAAATTTAAACAACGAAAACTAGAGTATACAAGGATAACATCCATTATATTTTTTTTCCTGCTACTCATGCTATTTCTGCTTCCATCTTTAACGGAATTTCTAATAGCATATAAGGGGGACTTCTAAAAGATACGCGCAATTACTGCACATATTTATCAAAACTACACATATCTCCGATCCTATTCCTATTTTCTTTCTCCTATGTTACTTCTAATTAGATTACTAATCATATTTTAATATAAATTCCTAACACTTATTTAAATTTTTTGATACTGGTATTATTAAAATTTCTCCTACCTAAATTGCCTTTAAGTGTTTTCTCCTTACATAGTTGTTTTTCCTCTTTTATTATTTTCCCCATTGACTCATTCCAGTGCATTCGCCTCTGCTTTAGTTATAGGGCTTTTCTTCAATAACCTGAAAAGATATATATATATATATATATATAAATCTATTTCATTAGTTTTTCTTCGTATTTTCCTTATACGAGCATATTCCTCATATCTTCACTTTTGGGCGTTCTTACCCTTCTATTCTCTTTACCCTATTTCAATCAAGTATCATTTCCATTTATCCACACCTTAAAAAGAATTTTAAAATGGAACTTCCAAATTTAGAAAAATAGGAAATATCATCGAGCCAAACCTATGCTCTATCTTCCATTTATAAAAATGTAAAATCACTTTATCAAAAACCTTTAAATAAAAACTTTTTTAACCAACCAATTTTTAAACTTCACTAGAAATCTTTAAATAGCCCTTTAAAAATTTCTTGAATTTTCAAAATAATAGCTTTTCAATGGTAGGGTTCTTCTATTAAAATAAATCTTTGAAAAATCATTTAAACATTTCAAGAATATTTTAAAATATTTTTGTCAAAATTTTTCACATAGGGCTAAAACCTAAAAAATGTACTTAATTATCTTTCTTTTGGATATTTTTTTCTCCTTTCCCTTTGCTCTGAACCTCTTCTTATTAAGAGTATAAACTAAAAACCTGGCTATCCTCTTATGGCGATTAATCAACACCTTCTATAGGAACTTGCTCCATCTTTTTTCACACCTTACTTCAATATATAGGTTCTTACTTCATATTTATCTAGATGAAATGTATGTCTTCAGTCGACAATCCTTCGAAATCCACAGTAATAAGGCAGCCTAAAGGAGTTAAATACCATCCAGTTGCTGGGATCTTTCTATATCTCATGCTCATGCTCTTCTCGATCAATTCCTTGTTGTATAGTCTACACTCCATGGGGTAATTGGGATAGGTGTATAAATTTAACTCTATCCATTGTTCCAAATCATAATTGCTTCATCCATTTTTTTAGAATATGGTCACAACTACCTCTACAGTTGGAATTTATATAGTTTGACGTATAATATATATATGTATAAAGGTAAAAATACAAATTTGTTCTCTCAGTGTATCATAATTCCATGATCGACTAACATAAGCTATGATACCAGATGTAACAACCCATACCTTAATAGACCCGAATTTTAACTAAATCAAAACCCAAGTCCATTAAAGTACGGATCGTTGGTTTTGGTAACCTATAGTAAATATAAGCATATTAGAGAGTGATTAATATAAACTCACAACAGAATAGAAAAGTATAATCTAACATAAATACTGACTGAGACTACTACCTTAGAATCAATAGTATTCTTTGGATGTCTAGTTGTCTTGTCAGTGCCAAGCATAAATAAGAAGACTTCTCCATCCACCGTTCCCGTCTTGCTCCAGTAGCCTGTCCCTCAAAATCTATTATGTGTGTTGTAATGAAGAGGGGTTCAAAACAATGTTCTGGTGACTGGAAAATTGCACACTTCACAAATTTATGCCAACTGATTTCCATTTAAGTGTTATGTTTATTATTACGGCTAATCCGTTCAATCCTATGTGCTCGTATGATATGTCTAACCTTCTTCGAAATATAACTATATATATGCCTATATACATATATATCTAAAAGATGTACTACCCAAAATAAAAATCTATCCATTTAATACTTCTTAAATAGGGGGGAGGTAGACCCAACGATTATTTAATACCATAACCTGAAGCGGACCCTCCGTAATGTAATTGTTGGTCAATCGACTCTAGCTAAATAGACCATTGACCCCAAGATTCAGCTTTATGATCTAATTGTCGTACTACTAACACATCTCAAAGACTCATCTAAAGGTTAACTAGCCCACCTCCGATAAACAAACAACTAACTAATTAAACTTTGATGTCTGGGAGTATCCTATGCGAATTCTGCACTAGTAGGAAGCGAATTCCGTGAGGGCGTAATTCATGTCTTTATCGCCGACCGCTTGGGACTGGTGGTGGTGATAGCCTATATGCTAGCCCCACTACTAAATAACGGTTCAACAATAATACTAACATAGCCCACTGACATCCCACAGCCGAAATTCCGTTTAGACTAACATAATGTAGGTTAAGGAAAATGCTCATTCTAGTTACTTTATACCTCTTATCAAAAATGAAGCAGACCCCATTTCCCTAAAAAGTACGGAGTCGTTTAATACTTCAAATCCAAGGCGAACCCTTGGTATATTTTCCCTACCTATACGCAACCGCTTATCCCTTTCCCACAGGTCCTACGGTTGGGGATGTCCCACATCAGCAGTAAGTACATACAACTGCTGGTAACCTCTAGGTGAAGGGAAAACTTTTATTGTGTAACTCTATTGACCTTGCATCCCAACCCACTATTCTTGAATATTGGTAATCAATCATCCTAGGCCTAAATATTGGGCTAGGCCCACTAATTCATGCTCGTCCTAAACATATAATTAAGGGTTTATAATTTCCCACTATGAAAATTATGCTACCTCCTAGTATTTAATTCCCATCCTATATGTTTATTTCCTTTATTCCATAAATGTCAGTTGTGTGTAAAAATTGGTCATTATTATTCTAATTGGACAATCTCTGATGATATTTATTTACTCATTCTAATTTAACCTAATATGCCTATTTCATTTTGCCATAAAAGCCATATTAAATCCTTTAATCGGTCCTATTAAACACACTTATGTCCTCATTTAATTCTTGTAACTCCCTATTAACTGAATATTTATTGCCCTATTAATTTTGGAGTTACCATCTCTTTTCCATCTGCACCACCTAATTCAATAATTGACTATGCTATTTAGAACTAGACGTCCTAATTATAACTAATGTGAATATCAACATATATTATGCTATATATATATATTTGTCGATAGACACGGTTATTCATACATACATACATACATTCATACATACATACATATATATATATATATATTCCTATTTCTAACTATTAATCCCTAAACCAAAATATTGCTTTCCATGTTTTAATTTATAAGAGCTACCCTTCCAAAAAGGATTATCGTTATAACTTTCTATAAATTAACCAAAAGTGAGACATTTACTTCATTTGAAATTACAAGGAATTATCTCTTTCTTTTATTGAAATAGACAGTGCAAACTACGGGGAAGAACATTCATACTTTAGACATCTCTTTCATTTATGGTATATTCCTTATTATTTCTAGTGACACACTTTTTATACTTTTGTGGAATTAGATATTTTATGGAAATTACATGAAAATAGATATAACTAAATTACACCCCCAATGGTCCCAATAAATTAAAGCATAGAAATTCACATTTCAAGTCAAATTAGGGCAACCTAAATTAATATCAAAAAATTAACCCAATTATCCTAAATCTATCTTACAATCTTATCAATATTTCACTTTAAAAAATTCAGGGACCAATTTCCAAACTTCCAGATTAGGGTGTGAATACCGTTCCTATCCTAATTACCCATCTTACAGAATATGTAGGCGATATTCCTATACGTTCGTTTTAAGCATACAACTCATCATATCTTATATAGGCATAATAATTAAATAAAATTCAATGATATAAATTTCAATGTTATAAGCAAATCATATATTTTCCACTCACCTTTCAAGCTTTCTAAATCTCCTAAATTCGAATTCATTCCTTTAATTGACTCATTTTCCATTCCAATCCAAAAGAATATGTATAATAAGATATATATACATACTATTAGAATTACAAATCTGAGAAGAAATTTGGGGTTAAGGGGAATATAAATTTATAATAATGAAATTTACCTTTTTCTTTCATAATGTTGGTTCGCTTCTTCTCTTCTTCCCTTTTATTTTCCACCCTTCTCCAATAAAATATTTTATAATTCTAGAAATAGCGGAGAAAGCGAAATGGCAGAGTCTTGCTGCTCTGCTTAGAAAATATAAAAAGAAAAGTGAAGTGTTAGGCCTATATTTATAGGTGCTCGAATACGTATCCATTAGATTTAAAATAATAAAATCTTGGTCGTTCGGCCAAGGTTCAACCCTAGCCGCTATTACTTGGTCAGTCAACTGCTCCTTTATAGGCGATTGACCAGCCCAAGGAGGATTTCGACTGGCGAGGTCCTGCATTTTTTATTTTTTATTTTTCTTATTTAATTATTTTCATTTCGAAAACTTCAAATGCTAATAACTTCTTCATTTGAGCTCCGATCGTAAAACTCCAATTATGAAAGTTGCTCAGAAAATTGCCACGAACACAATAATGTAAGTTTCATAGCCAAATTCCAATGTTTTCTAAAATACCATTTTTGAGCCTTAATAATTATTTATTAACTACCGTTAATTTTATAGGGTGTTACAGCTCCATCATGCGATATGGCTTGTTTTCCAACATGAGTGGGCTATCTACATAGAATGGTATGTTCATCGTGTATAGGATACATGACTCACATTGTATAGGGTGGCACTTCCCATAGCCCCGGTCGACGTTTAGAATCTGATTGCTCAACACACGTCAACATCCATTGTATGCTAGGTATCGGTTACATGGGTTCACATTTAAAATAGAATTTTGAAATAAAACATACCAAACAGTGTTGAGCATCAAGTTTTCCTATCCAGACTGACACGCCATTCTCCTAGATTCAACATTGGCGCTAGGCCATTAACTTTTCCTGAAACTAGGCCTACCACTGCTCAGGTTTCTACTTCCATGCCTTTTGGACCCATGTGCTCAATTACTGTTGAGTTATAAAGAATGATAGAACCAGCAGAACCTTCCATTCATTGTCAACAAATGTTTCCATTTTTACTAAAATCATGAATTTTCCTTAATTATATTATCCAAAACGATTAAGCTTAAATTAGCAAAAATGTACATAAAACACACATTTCTAAAAATTTCTTTTATAAATAAGAAATTTTCACAAAAGTGCATTTTTAAAGAAAATGTGGTATCTTAAATTATTATTTTAGAGTACGGAAAAAAGATTTTGTAAAAGACATTTTCAAACACTGACCATTTCTTATTTATAAATGAGATTAAAAAGTTGGGTTTTACATACTTCTCAATTTTTATTTTTCAAATGTTTTATTATTAAAAATAAAGTACACACTTAGTGTAAGTGCAACAATGTGCCTAAAAAACAAAACAAAAGTGAAAAATTATTTAGTTGCTTAAAGGTTTCCATGCCATAGTTTAACTATAATCAAAGTAGAGTATCCATATTGAAACTCAATGGTACTCTCAAGTAGAGAGAATTGTGTAACATTGTCACTTCAAGATTTTTGGTTTGACCTGGTTATAATTAGCCATAAGAAACTCTCGTGTGAGTCACTCCATAGTTATTTAATAACTTAGTATGAAACCCCTTATTGCCCCCCACAATCATAAGTAATATACTGTTTAACATTTGGAGAGCATTATGTACTCCGGTCACAACGTATGTATCAATATCCTTTCTTGAAACATCTTAACTAAGAACATTTAAAACAACATGTTATATATGTTGTGATAAATTTCACATCATTACAAATATTTGCAACTATTTTCACATAACATATTATTTCAGTATTTTTTATATACTTTAAATCAATTGCTTAAATAGTTATGTCAATATATAAAAAATTATATAAAGAAATTAAACATCTTAATAACGGACAAGATTAATTATAAAGTTTTTTATATATATATAACAGATTACATACTTGCTCTAAGGGTATACCATGAACTCTTTCATCACCACTTTTATGTGTTTAGAGACAATTTATACTGTGCAGTTTATGATGTATTCAAGATCTTTAAACTCGTATATATTCTATGATGTATAATCCTACGAACCATGTTGCACTCTGATGATGTTTGGTATATAGGTTCACTTTGATTATGCTACCGTCTCATCTGTTTTATATCTATATTCTATATTTTATTTCATATACACATTCTGAGATATAGACAGGTTTATTGATCGATTGATACCGCATTTACCCTTAATGGTTTCCCTCCATTAGCCAGGTACCATTACGGTGCTATAGGATCATTAGTATTCGGGTACCATAAATGAACCAAGGTCACCGTGAATATCCTAGTTTATTCAAGAAACAAGGAGGAACATGTGTAAAATTTGAGCATAGTACTTTATGTATTGAGGAAACATTATTTGAAGGCAAAGTTCTCCAAACGTCATTTCTAAAGAAGAGAGGTTCGTTTTCTTGGCTATGTTATTTCTGAGCTTGGTTTACCCGTTACCCAAGCAAGGTGTTGCGGTATAGGATTGGCACGTACCAAAGAATTCTATAGAGGTTAGAAGTTTTCCTGGTTTGGTCGGCTATTATAAAAAATTTGTTAAGGACTTTTCTAATGTTTATGCACCACTAAATTAGCTTAGCAAGAAGAATTTAGTTTTCCTCGTGAAATGCAAAGTTCGAGCATGCAGTTGTTAGATTGAAAGAATTGCAGAGTAGCGCGCCTATATTGACAATGTTACACCATCGAGAATTTTTTGTTCTTGTAGCCCAAAGAATTTACATGACACATTAGAAAATTCATTTATATGATTCTTGTTGCATTAGGTAAGAAACACGTATGAACTATTTCTCAAATTATGAGTTCGGATAGTCCAAAGTCTCGATAGTTAGCTCTAGATCTACCAGTCAAAAAACACCTGGACCAGACCAAAAACAACCGTTGGGGAGCACCTAGCTCTAGATCAGCTTCACTTCAAGTTTGTTTTTCTATGACATATATAGGGTGTAATGCCATGCCCCCACCACCCCCGGGCTTAAGGGACTATTCTCAATCGATGATGCCTCTGTAAACAATTATCAACATGAAAATACATAGACAAAGGGATGATCTTTGAATAGGAAAAAGAATGAATCTACAGAGTCTCAAATGAATTGGCTTATTCGAAAAAAGCATTGCAAGCTGTAGGCATTATTGTGAGGCTAGGGAACCAAGAACTCAACTAACATTAACAACTTTTCATATGGGTGGAGTATTCATAGGCGGTATTGCCAAAGCATAGTGCTTTCATCGTTGGTGTTCTTCTTGATCTCAACGCATTTCACCACTCCATTGAAAATTCCCTCTTCCCCTACCATACTGTAGCTTGGTAGTTTCCATCGCCTATCCAGGGTTGAGCCTGAGGATTTGAAGCTAGAATTGAAAAGCAAATGAGATTATTGTTAACGTAGTAAAAAAAGAACTATGAACTTTAATCATCTTAATATTTAATAACTCAAAATCAGATCTTAGTAAACAAATATTGGATACTTATGATCTATTATATAAATAGGTAAATGTCCCTTTCCATTATCTTTAGCCCCAAATGCCAAATAGAGAAACAAAGTCATATCCTTATTATGTTGCATTTTCTGGTATGCATTCGCGAATGCTTCCAAAAAACACAGACTCCACTAAGCATTTTATTTTTATCCCAATGCTTATGGTATTGGACTCAGAACTGTATTGATGTAGGAAGGTAGAGTAGTCGCATATGCTTGTAGATGGTTAAAGGCATATGAGAAGAATTATCCAACTCATAATTTTAAGTGGCTGTAATTGTATTTTTGCTTAGGCCTTAAAGAGATTTTCTATTGGAAGAGAGATTTGAGTTGTATAAGAATTATATTTTTCTCAAATATTTATTTTATTAGAAGGATTTGAATTTTAGGTAGTAGAGATGGTGAAGTTCAATCTTCATATGACTTTGGTATTGCATACACTTCCAACAAAGGAAATGTGGTAATAGATGCTTTGAGTCAAAAGCATATGACATTGAGTTCTATGTTGGTGAAGTAGAGGAAGTTATAGTTAGATACTGATTTTGATTTTTGACAATCATTGTGGTTAGTACCTAGTTTGTTGGCAGCTTTAGAGATCAAACCCGCACTTATGGACTGTACTAGTGTGATTAGAGAAATCATGAGGCATCAATAGGTATTATGGAGCAGTTAGAGAAGGGTGAGCGGTTTTTTCACTTGGATCGTTATTCTATTGATTTAAGAGGAGATTTAAGATGTAATGGTAGATTATGTGTACCTGAAGTTAAGGAACTAATTGATAAGGTTTAATTCGACTCTCGCCATTCTAAGATGATTATTCATCATCGTGGCGATAAGATATGAAGGGACATTAAGATGGTTTTCTATTAACCAAAATAAAGGGATATGTAGTAGAGTTTGTTGCTAGATGCTTGACTTGTCGACAACTCAGGGTTGAGTAGTAGAGGCCAGGTGAACAACTACTTCCACTAGATGTTCCATGGTGGAAGTGGAAGCATATATCAATGGACATTGTCGATGGACTGCCTAGGAGTAAAAAAGAAAATGAGAGCATTTGGGTTATAATTGATCGATTAACAATATACGCTCATTCCATTACATTACGGAGTACGAGTAGAGCAACATCATTAGTTACTTTGTGTGTTAGGGAGGTGATTATGCTACGAAGAGTTCCAATAAGTATAGCTAGTGATAGAGATTCATTTTTACTAATGAATTTTGGAGGAGTCTTCAGGATGTCTTAGGTATAGGTTGAATCTCAACACAACTTACCACTCGAATATAGATGGATATACTAAGAGGGTGAATAAAGTATTGGAATATTTATCGAGGGCATGCATTATGGATGTTGGAGGAGCTTGGGAAGGCATTTGTCATAGCAGAGTTTACTTATAATAATAAATATCATGCGAGCATAAGCATGACATCGTTCGAGACTTTTTATGCATAGCCATGCCAATTCCATCTTGTTGGTGGGAGGCAACTGATAGAGTTATACTTAGACCAGACATGATTGGTGGCACTTCCAAGAAACTGGAGTTGATACAAAAGTGGAAGGGGACTTTATAAGATATGTAGAAATTATATGCTAATAGGAGGCATATGGAGTTGGAGGTCGTAGTAGATGAAGCAATATTTATGTAAGTTTCATCGATAAAGCATGTTACGCATTTTGGTAATTCAGGAAAGTTAGAACTGCGTTTTTTGGACCTTTTCTGATATTAGAGAGAGTGGGGAAGCTATCTTATAGATGACCTTCCTAAAAGGATTGCGGGAGTTAACAAAGTTTTCATTTGTTACACCAGTGAATGTACGTTCATGGTACAACTACCATAGTTGAACCGAATTAACTAGAGAATATGGAGGTGGAGTCAGAGTCTATAGCACCCTGCAGACCTATTCGTATTGTAGAAAATGGTGTGAAGCAACTTTGAACTAAAGAAGTGATGTTGGTACCAATATAGTAGGGAAACGACCTAGCGAAGAGCACTTGGGAACCAAAGGAGAAGTTTCATTTTCCATTCACTTAGCTTAGGTTCTTTAGGTTCAACTAGTTTCTTTGGTATTATTGAATTGCATATGTAGATATTTGGATTGCATGAATTATTGTTAAAGCTATTTAGTATTGTTAGGCTATGTCTAGCCTTAGGGGAATTTTATATTGTATTAAAGCTTGAATGTGATGTATGACTTGCATTTACATAGAAATTGTATGATTTATATTAGGATGTTTGCATGCATGCCTATGTGCCATAATACTTGCATACATATCGGAGTCCGGTACTTATTCTCGCATTTTGATACCCTTGCATATTTATCACTCATATTATATATATATATATAAGTGTTAACTTGACTTGCTTATGTGTGTTTAATTGGAATTTTTGATGGATGAGAGTATTTATGTTATCTATATGTGATATAGTATGCGTTAGTATGAGAGAGGGTTACTTTGTTTGTCTTTCGGATTTTGAGGACAAAGTTCTTTTAAGTCGGAAGAATGCAACATCCCATAAGTTTGAATTAAGGGAGTTAGTGGTATGTGCTAGAGGTGATTATGTAATTTGTTACATATATCTAACTCAGTAGTCAATATTGTTTGTAATAAAGGTGTTTGATTTCTATTATATACTTTATTCTGTTGTGACATAATTAATTAAGTAATTAAAAGTATATTAATAAGAAAATAGTAAAATAAAATATAATGTGATTATAATTGCGAATACTGCAATCATGAGTAATTAATGACAATATAAAATAACATTTTTTTTACATACTTGATCAAGATGTTTTGTGAAAGGATATCAATTCATCTATCGAGACCTGAGTATTTAAAGCTCTCCAAATATTAGGCAGTGTATTGCTCATGGCTGCTGGTGTAGCAAGGGGTTACGTACTCATCGTTATTAGATAACTATGGAATGACTTCTTCGAGAGTATCCTATTAATCGATAACAACTAGGTCAAACATGAAATCTTAGTGTGACAATGTTACATAGCTTTCTCAACTTGAGAATACCGTGGAACTTCAATGTGGATTCTCCCCTTTGATTATAGTTAAATCATGACATGGAGATCATTGATCAGTTATAGTTAGGTCTGAGTTGAAGCATTGGAAGTGAAGCACTATTGGAATTCGTCTTCTCGGTTGTATGAGGTTTGTATCACAATTAACTATAGTCAACTCAAAGTCGAAACCTCTGGCCCGAGTAGAATGATTAGTAATAAATGTTGTTATTGAACCAAGGACTTTGTTTACGGGCTGATCTACTTGAATGTGGATAATGCTGCAGTTCTGACCAGTACCAATCTCCATATATCCTAAATTGATATATTATTGGCGAAGAGAATGTGTGTAAATTATTATCACTATTAGTACCGCTTAAGGTAACATAAAATTTGACATTGCCTAAAAGATCTATAACTGATGGATTTGACCAAACTATCACGCCACAAATTTAGGTAATGTGTGAATGTTATATTTGAATTGTATACTATTAATTACAAACTGAATTCACACCTTTGAGCTACACAACCATATTTGTGAATTCTCTGAAATACCGTACGATTTAATTAGTTTATAAAATATTATAAATTAAAATTTAAGACATTAATTATCATTGTATTTGATGTTTGGAGTGTTATTAATAAGTGGGGTAGCTTTTAGAAATTTTATGGGTGTTATTAGTAACTATTTGTTGTGCATAAAAAATTATATATGCACGTAGCGATATATATATATATATATATATATAAAAACATAATTTAACTATAATTAATTAGTTAATAGGATTTGGGATTGTTTTGGTCCATTTAAAGACCAAGTATAGCCATCCATGAAAGTTAGAAAATAATCTAGATATAAGATCTCGAATTAGTTGGAATTAAAGAGGAAGGTCTTAAAGAGAGAAATAAGGAAACATTTATTCTCTCCATAAATAAAAAAACCTTCCACATTAATTCATCCAATCTTTCGTTCTTCATGATCCTCTCTTCATGGTCGCCATCTCCTTACTTTCCTCTCCCATGACCGAAAAATAAAATTAAAACAAAGTGGTTCATTCAATTCTAGCAAGATTGGGTGGTGAGTTGAGCAACGTAGGAGACTGTTCACAGACTGAGGGGTCACAAATGGTTGGATCTATTAAGATAAATCTTCATATCTTATTTTAAATATATCACCATCTCTGTGTATATATTTGTATAGGCAAATGCATGTTTATATGTTTTTATTCGATAATTGAAATTTAATTACAAGCTTTTGATATATTTCAAATTATAAATCATTACAATTATAAACAAACAAAACATATTAATATTTTATGTAAGTTTGGATTTAATTTATTTTATTTAAAATTAGTTTTAGAAAGAAATTAAATAAATTTATTTATACACATATTATAATATATATATATATATGTTTAAAATATGTGATGTTTAGATTTAAGTCCTTGCTCCATTTTAAATTTATCTATAGTTTGGCACACATGCGACAAAGCATTGAAGTTGAATATGGATATTAATATGAAATTCATAATAGTTGGAACAGTTTTAGTTATGACGTTGTTTAAAGTGATCTAGTTTATATATTTATGTGATATTTCAAATTTAAAATTTTTATGCCAAAAACAATCCATAATTATGGATAACTTTAGAATCATATTTTAATTTTTGTCTAGAGATTGGATCTTGACTTTATAGGATTTGATAAAAGAGGAAGGTGAAAGGTCCATTCAATTTATTCCTCAAATATTAAACCTTCCACATACATTTAAAGGTATATAATTTAACTCTGTAGATTTATTTTGAAATTATATATATATATATATTGAAAATTGGTTTATTTTATCGACTTTACATAAATAGGTACAACACAGAGTACATAATACAACATAAATACAAACATAGAGCACAACTAATCCTAGTTACAAATAGATAAATACATAAATGCACACATTTATTTGCACCTTGATTGGCCTTCCTAGTGGCTTGCGCATCCTCACATATCAAACTCGTGTAAATTTTTGAATTTTGAAATTGAGGCCTTTTGTAAATGTATAGAACCGAAGGTCCTAACTGCAAATTCTTGGAAACTGCCTACCCCGTGTTTCCTCAACATCTCGCTATAACCGCTCGTACGGTTCTTCTTCTCTCAGGCGCCTTTTTTCATAAGTCATTTCTAACTACAAACACTGACAATAAACCCCTGCAACTCTCACATAGATAGAAATTTCAGCCCTTGCCATTTTTCCATCCCCAAACTAAAAAGTGTTGCATCTACTCTATTATCGCATGAAACTCGCTAATCCTGTACGCCTAAAAAATATGCCAAATAAAGGGTTCATAGCATGTTCTATTCTAGTGATAAAGGACCTGGGTTGATGCGGTGATTGAATTCATGCAAGTCCATAAAAGTAAACGATCTGGAGATTTTACGCATCTTCTCCTGCTTTAGAAGCGATTTTCCGAAAATGAGGGAGTTACTTTTGAGTGCCTCAATTATTTTAAGGCAGTAACCCATCAATGTTGAAAACCTATTAAATCATGCAGATCTTGAGATTCAGGTTCGGCCCAAAGGCAAGGCAAGCAAGACCTTCGCCTAGGGCAATACCGCCGGACATTGCCAAAGGGGCAACAAAATGTCCGATGTGCTTTTAAAACTATTGATCTGATAAAATAGCGAGGCGGCCTTTTTAAGAAATGACTAATAGTGTAATGGTTTAACTTGTAACTTTTAACCTTACAACCAGGGTTCAAGTGCTACCATTTGCAATTTTTTTCCATTTAACCTTTTTATGCTTCATGTTTTCTACGGTTCTGCCTAGGGCATCCATTGTGGTAGGGCTGGCACTGTTGAGAATATGGGGAATTTAGACTATGTCCACATTCAGTTACACTTCACACTTGCATCTTCGAATATGAGAAACATAGCGTCTATATAACAACAAAACAAAAACAAGATGCCTTTATGGACTATGAGACTTTTCAAGATACATAGAATTGAGGCATTAGCATCTTCCTCTCAATTTACATGGACCGGTTGTGTATTGGAAGCATTTTGAGCACTCTTCTATGTCGTTTGGGGTTCTTAGAAAGTTCCTTTGAGAGAGTGTGTGTGTGTGTTCCCCCTTCCTTTTATGTATGTATGTATGTATACGTGTGTGTATGATACATACACGCATACATACATACATACATACATACATACATATATGTGTGTCCAAACTATATATATGGTACTATTAATATGCGTACACAAACCAATACATATATTATAATATATTTAAACATATGTATATACTTAGGCATTTATATTCTTGACATGCATATGGATTTACTATATGTATATATGTAGGTATAATTTATATGTATACACAATAGATATAAACCCCAATGGTTGTGGTGTGTATATATAGCTGTACACATGTTCACATATTATGCTATGATGTTAGCATATGAATATGTTAGATAATTTCAAAATGATCATTAAACCAATTTAATCAATTTGATTAATTAAATAGTATAAAATATTTAAAATAAATTATGATATTTCTTTAACTATATGGATTGGATCTAATGCAAGTTAATAGATTTCATAGCCTCATTAAGCTCCAACTTTTCAAATTAATATTCATAAATTTAAAATATATCTTAAATTTAAATGTTAAGTAAAAATATGAAAGGAAATTTTAAGATGTTATAAAATAAATTTAAAATTTTCAAAATTAGTTTAGAAAATTTATAGATATTGAATTAATTTGAATAATTAAATATATAATTAATTAAAAAAATATGTACATATTGATATATGTATATGACTACAAAAGTATTGAAAATTTATCTTAAAATTGTTCAAGGTAAAGTTAAAATAAAATTTTCAAAAATTATTAAAAGATTTAATTAATATGTTTAACTAAATAAGTAATTTATTTGATAAAAAATTAAATAAATGTTAATTAGTGAGAATATATACATATATATAAAAACTTTAAAAGTCAAGGACCTCAAGCTCAAGTGGTTAGAGGTATGATATTTTAGACAAAGGTTCTAGGTTTCATGCATTTAAGCCCTTGAGATATCATAATGAGTGCTCTACTTGAATAAAGTATCATTTTTATTATAAAAAACTATAAAGGTCATGGTTAATAATTTAAAATGTTTAGCAAGGCTAGCCGGCTTTGTAGTGGGTAGTGCCACTATAATTAATTTTCAAAATTGTTTTAATTCTCTCAAAATTATTTAGACAAATTAAACTAAATAAAATTTTGAAATGTATTAAATACTTAATTAAAATGTTTAATTGAATAATTAATTAATTGGCTGGTTAATTAATATATATATAACTATAAAGATTATTGTTAAACATTCTTCTTTAATTGTTTAAGATGAATAAAATAAAATTTCTAAAATTTTAATTAAATTAAGAGTTAAAATTAGTTAAATATGATTTAATATACATATATATATATATTAGATAAGTTAATTAAATTATAATAGTTATAAATTAATCGCCTATATAATTATATGTATATGAATATAATACAAGTGGCACTATAAGAAATCCAAATGGACTTTTTGAATAGAACCTACATATGGTATGTATATCGTGATTTCAGATGTGTTTGGCACATTAATCACGAAGATATTTCCTAAGAAATATATTATTCCTTAAATCTATATCATCCAAAATATAACGACGATAGTGAATCTTTTAATATAGTTTCCCTCTACAATTTTTAAATTGATAGAGTACATGCATATGCACTAGTTGTTAAGGAAACTCAAGCTAGAGATGTTATGTGTAGTATAATTAATATATTGCCTAAACGAGGTAAGATACATGCTTGTATTTGTTGAATAAATTTAAGGTACAAGCATTATACTTGGTAGAGTTGGGGGTAGGCCCTGAGGGGAATTATGTAATTTATTACATATATCTTACATGATAACTAATCTTGTAAAAATGTAAGGTGTTTTCTTTCTGCTATATATATTTTATATTGTGATATAATTAATTAAGTAATTATTTAAACTATATTAAATAGAAAATCCTTGAATGATATGTTACATGATAGTAATTACAATGTATTGTAAACATGAGAACATTATCGCATTGAAAATAACATATAGTTTTAAATATTCCTATTCGAGATGTTTCGAGAAATGATATTGATTCATCCTTTGACATAGAGTATATAACGCTCTCCAAATATTAGGTGGTGTATTACTATGGCTGTTATGGGGCACCAAAGGGTTATGTAATGATGGTACTTAGGTAACTATGGAATGACTCACCCGAGAGTTTTCTGTTGATTAATATAACTAAGGTTAAACAAACGATCTCGAAATGAAATTGTTACACAGTTCTCTCAACTTGAGAATACTATGGAACTTCAATGTGGACACTCCACTTTAATTATAGTTAAATCATGGCATGACATCCATCAAATGACTGTTGTTTGGTTTGAGTTGAAACATTGGAAATGAAACACTATTTAATAAATCATCTTCTTGGTTATATAAGGTTAGTATCACCGTCAACTCAAAGTTAAAGTCACTAGCCACAACAATACGATTAATAATACTTTCTATTATTGAATTAAGGATTTGTTTTGTTTGGGCTTACAAAGTTGAATGTGGACAATTTTGGAATTTTGACCAAAACCAAATTTCATAAGTCCTATTGTGATAATTTTGATGAAGAGAATTGGTGTAAATAATCATTACTACCGGGTACCGCTTATAATAAATAAAATTGGATTTTTTTTGAAAGATTTATAAGCGATTAATTCAACCAAAATGTCACAATACTAGCTAAGGTGATGTGTGAAAGTTAATATTTGAATTGTTCGATATTAATCGCTGACTGAATTTGCAATTTTGAGTCGCACAACCGAAATGATGAATACTCTGAATGAGCCACATGATTTGATTAATTTATGATAATGTAAATCAATTAATATTTATGAAATATTAATTATAAATTTTTTTATAATTTGTTTGAATATCACTAATATTTTATAAAGTGCATATATAAAAGCTAAGAACATTTATATGATGTCTATGGAATATTTAATTTGGGTTTAAATAGAATATATACTAAGTGAGTTTTTAAGTAAATTAAATAGTTAACGTTTTTGAAACACTAATTATTAAATTTTTATTTGATTTGTTTGAATGCTATTATTGTTTAATAAAATGTGTATATAGAAGTTAAAAACTTATGTATTGATGTAGGATATCGATGGAACGTTTAAATAAGATTTAAATAAAATAATTATTAAATGATTTCGGAAGATTTTATGGCCCATTTCTCTCTATCTATAGCCATCCAATGGGGCAAGAGAGATTTTTTCGAATTGTATTTTAAAAGGCAAGAAACTAATTAAAAGGAAAAGGTAACATCTCTAACGTTGTTCTCCTTCTATTACTTTTAAAAAAAAATCATTTAGTCATTTCTAACTTTCTTTCTCTCTTCCTTGGCCGAATTTTCATGGTGACCTAGGGTAAAAAAATCAAATGGAAATTAACAAAAAAGGTGGTTTTCATCTTCTGATTTCTACAAACTTCAGAGACTAATCCTATTGAGTTTGGGGGCTTTTTGATTCATTATTTCAAGGTGTGATTTACAGGCAATATTTAAGGTAATTTTCAATTAATTTATGTATATGTCTCATCACTCATATGTTTGATTTCTATGTGATTCACTATGTGTTCAATTGATCAACTTATAATATAAAAATAATTATATGTTCCAATAATATTATTCGAGAGAGGTTGGTTGAGGCGTTCACCTAGTACATTGGATGTCCCAAGTTCGATCCCTACAACCAACATGATATGGGGTTCTCACATTGTGATCTTTAATGAAGCATTATGTCTTACCCCTATGTAACACCCTGTAATTTGACGTTAGTTATTTAATTAGTTAGTTAGTTAATTAGGCTCCAAAAGTAGAATTTGTGAAAACGATGGAATTTGACCATGAAACATGCACCAATGCGTTTGTGGTGAAATTCTGAGCAACTTTCACATTTGGAGTTTTGCGATCGGAGTCCAAACGAAGAAGTTATGGACGAAAAATGAATTCGGAATGAAAATAAATAAATAAGAAAAATTAATTTATATAATCATTCACTTGGGCCTACAGGCCGACCGTTCACTATGATCGGTCGACATGTAGCAGTGAAACTGTGCATACAAGGCAGTCGATCGGTTGGGTAACCGCCGGTGCAATAAATCTAGGCCAAAGCGGCCTGGATTTAATATATTTTGATCTAACGGTTCTGGTTGATTCTAGCACCTTTAAATTCAGGCCTAACCCTCCCTTCACTTCTCATATTTTTATGGATGCAGTAGCGAAGCTCTGCCATTTATTCTTCTCCACTCTTTTTCTAAATTATAAAGATAAGTATTTGTATCTATATTTATATAAATTAGAGAAGAGTAGAAATCTAATAAAAAGGAGAAGAGAAGAGAATCAACCATAAGTGTATTTGAGGTAATTTATATATATTTATATATATTTGTATCTAATTTCTCTCCTATCCCAAATCTCTTTTCAGATCTGTAATTCTAATATATACATATACCCTTTTATACATATCTCTTGTATTAAAAAGGATTAGGAGATGAATCAAAGGTTTTACTTTAGATCTGGAGATTTGGATCGCTTTTAAAAGGTAAATTTTATAGGTTGTTATAGTATGAAAATTATCCCATTGATGTTTATTTGATTTTGATGTCTAATCGGATAATTGTATATGAGCTGTAGGCAACAAATTGAATATGATCTGAATATAATAAATATCACCTACATATTCTTGTTTATGAATTGATTTAGAATTGTTTACAACCTAATCTCGAAATCAGTCCCAAAAGTATGAATTTAGAATATTGATTTGAATAAAATTTATTCCAGATTTGAGATAGGTTTTATAATAGTGTTATAATTTTGTATTATTACCCTATTCTTGTTGGAATGTAAACTTTTCTGTGTTTGGAATTGTTGGAAGTTAGATCCATTTAATATTCGTAAATTTGTTTGATTTCTTTCCCTTTTAGAAAAATACCGAGTTTGATCTAACAAGGAATAGATGCAAATAGAAAGAGAAAGAGATGTGTAAAGTATGAATTCATTGTAGTTTACACTGTCTATTTCAGTAATAAAAAGAAATGATTATTTCTTGTAATTTTAAATTATGTAATCTTTTAAAGTTAAAACCTTTTGTTTTGGGCTAATTTATGAAAATTATAGCAGATAATCTTTTTAGATATAATTCCAATAATTTAACGTGGAAAAGAATATTCTAGTGAAGATATATAACTAGAACATATTCGATAAAAGTAAATATTTGTAGGTAATTTACTGTGCTTATAATAATTAAATAAAAAGCTAATAACGACACGTGCACGTAATATTCACGTTTAAGATAATTAACTAATGGGAAAGGAATTTAAAAGGTTGTAACTCTAATCAATGGGAAATAAACGGTAATAAATATGGGAGTTGCAATAATTTGATAGGGTAGATGGATTAATGGGACCGATAAAAATGGAATAGATATCAAAGTTTACTAATTTGAAATTAGTAATCATACATAAATGTCTTAGAAAATGTCCATTAGAATTTTATGGACAAATTGACATTTATGAGCATTAAATAGGGATTTATGGGTAGATAAATATTTAAGGTAAATCTTAATGCCTTAAATAAAAAAGGAAAATAATAAGCTAAGCCCAATGTCTACCGAAGGTACTATAAGTAAAGACTTAGGATGGTTAATTGGACATAGTAGGTTAGTGATGCTAGGTCAGTAGAGTCACTCGACAGATGACTGCCCTTCACTTTGAGACTACCAGTAGCCAGGTGCACCTACTACTGATGTGAGATATCACTAATCCTAGGACCCATGATGAGGAGAGATATTGGGCATGCTTTCTTAATTGGAAAGTATTAAATGGTCCAAATTTGGAATTAGGAGTGGTAAGGGATATCTCCATAGGGTTCGCTTCTGGTTTAAGGTCTTAAGTGGCTGTAGGGTCTGCCTCTCTTCTAAATGGAAGTATTAAGTAATCTAGTGAGATTCCAAATAAAAAAGATGTCTCTAAAAGGATTTACTTTAGTGTTGAGGTCATAAGTGGTTGTAGGGCCCACCTCCCTACCGAAAGAAGCAACCTAATGAGATTCCATATTTATAATTAATAGTGATAGTGGATATCTCGGGATGGGTTCGCTTTTGGTTTGGGGTTCTAAGTGACTAAAGGCTTCACCTCTTTCCTATAAAAGAAGTATTAAGTAGCCTAATGAGATTCCCAAGCAAAGTCAGCTAGATAGTACCAGTGAGGGGTCTGCCTTGGCACTAGGTATTAAATGACTACCTATAAATAGCTGTTAAATGGTTAATGTTCTGCCCAGTCCTTATTAATGAGGTATTAAGTGGCTTGGGTATAGTATCTAACATTGCTAAGGTCGTAATAACGATAGTACCATTAAGAAGCATGTCTTGGGAATAGGTCTTAAATGATGGGGTCTGCCTTGATTAAGGTCTTAGATGACCAGAGTCTGCCTATTTTCTAATATTAAGTGGCTTGGGTATTGTTTATTACATGGCTACGATTTTATCGACGATAGATGCGGTAAAAGTTGGGCATTAAATGTCGGAAGCCTTAAATAGTGGTTAGAGGTCTTTATAGCTAGGACCCACAGACCATTAAAAACATTGTTAAGAAACTACCTTGACAATAAGTCTTAAATGACAGGGTTTGCCTTTAAAAAGTATTATAGAAGCCCGCTTCATATATAAAAGTATAAAGAGGCAAATGGATTTGGAAATATTTGGTGCTTGATAAGGCTTCATTAGTATTTTGTACCTTGGGAAGGGGTATGTAAGTAATCTTGTGTGCAATGCAAGGTTAGATTAGAATTGCTAACCTTGATGGACATAATTATTAAATAGAAACCAATCGGTATAAACTTATGTTATGGACAGTTTATAGATTTTCCAATCACCCGAACGTTGTTCTGACCCCTCCTCATTACAAGCCACATGATAGATTTAGAGGAACAGATCACTGGAGCTCAATATGTTTTGTTGTTGGAAAAGTATTCTTTCTCTCATGCTCGATGCTGATGTGACAATCTTCTATCCAAGGAATACCATTAATTCCAAGTTAGCAGTCATTTTCAGTATTCTTATCCTATTATTGTTTCAGCTGTGAGTTTAGATTTCTATCAATCTCTAACAATGCTCATGCTTATTTGCAGGTACCAAATCCAACGATCTATGTTTTGATGGACTTGGCTTTCAATTTTTATCGAAATTTAGGCCCATAGAGGCTCGGGTTGTTACATTTGGCATCAAAGCCTAGGTTAGTAGATAAGAGGAATTACGATAAATTAAATGAACATATTCATACTTTCCTATCTAGTAATATTATATTCTTATGCTAGATTCTAGGAGTTCCGACTATAGAAGTAGTTGTAGTTCCACTCCGAAGGAATGGACAAAGCAACTTTGGGTTGGAAATATCTTAGAGCTAGGATTTTCACACTGACTTCAAAGTACCCCACGAAGTGCTGGGGATGTGTAAAGCGCCGTTGATGAAGAGCATAAGTATGACATATGGCTGAATCCCGGAGACTGAAGGTGTTCGACTTGACGGTTGAGATTCTAGCTACCTTGTGATTTGGATTTTGAGTTCCAGCAGGAGACAGACATTTATTCCAAATGGGCGGGAAATCAGAGTCTGCATGGTGCAATTGTCCGGAAGCAAGTTTTTGCTATGGTGCGTTCATTAATCACGTCTTAGATGGCAAACTGGATTTTTATTTGAACAATTAATGTCAATTCCTTAGTTTGAAACCAGTGACAGAATTTTTATAAGCATGTTTTGGGAATGCCTTAGATTTTGCAAACAGGGGTTTTCAAAGGATTTCTTTTCCCAAAGATTTATTTTGGAAATTTTATTTTGGGAAAGTTTTCAAATTTTAATTTTCAAAGAAACGTATATACCACTAAGTTGGTCATGATAAGAAATTTTAGTTTATAAAAGATTAATTTGTGAAATCCTTAAATATTTATATGTATATATTAGTAAAGGGTTGATTTTGATTTTTGGTAAGGAAATAGTTTTCCAATTTGGGAAATTTTGTGTTTTAAAAAGGTTTTTGGAAATCCTGAAATATTTATATAAATATAGGTTTAATTTTTACGAAAGTTTTGGTATGAAATGGTTTCTATTATATAGAAACAAGTACAAAGGAGCATATATTTAGCTCAGTGATTTTTCGGTTTATAAAATCAAAGTTTTTATATTTTCTCTCTTTAAGTTACAGGCAAAATAGGAATGCCATTCATTTTTTTTTGGTCTATGTAGTTTAAAGTGTTTTTTTTACCCACTAGCTATTAGATGAAATATTTCTGTGCGAAGTAGGCAGGAAATAGCATCTGGAATATTTTTGGGTTTTTGAATTGTTGTTGGTCACGGCAGTTTTGTTGGGACTACTGTAATTGTTGAAGCATGGTTCGGGACAAGGCGGTAGGCTTTGACACTGTCGTGATAAGGACAAGAATTCTTTAGATCGTGTCGAATTGAAGGAGACGACGCAAAATGATTATTATTATTTAATCTGACCCTAATTGGGTCTAGGTTCAATTAACGTCCAATGCCCGTTTAGCAGTTGACAACCTTGCGGTAAATCTATAGTGGTCTACCAGTTAACGAGTTTTGTTACAACTTGAACTTGGAACAGGAGTATAAAAGTCACATTCGAATTTCCCCAGTTGCCTTCTCTCGTTCCTCCTTCCTCAACAAGCCAAACCCAATCTCCATCCTCCTTCTTATCCAAGTATCGGCCTCTCTCTCTTTCATTCTTTCCCTAGGCGATGCGGTTTTTCCCTAAAAGCAGCAGCCTCGCCTCCCCCTCATGCTGCTTTTGCATTTAGATCTCGCCCCACCACCGCTCTAGATCTAAACCCTATTTCCTCCCTCTAACCACTTCTTAGCTTAAGACAACTTTCTACACTGCTGGTTTTTCCTCGCACTGTTATGGTCTCGGCCCTCAAGAGGCCACTTGGCTGGACCGGAATAAGTAGAAGGTTTCGCCGCTTTTGGGCTGGAAAAGCTATTTGTCGTGGTAGGATTTGCACCGATCCTTTGCATCGAGACTTTTGAGCGAGAATGTTACTCGTGCTGCATCTTCTTTTTCAATAGAGGCAATAGTTTGATTCGTTCGAAGGTGAAGGGTGTCTTAATTGAGCTGACTAATGATGATCTCGCCAACATTTTGGAGGTGTCCACGAAGAACGTGGACTTGGATGATTTTGACGTGACCGACTAAAAAATTTTATAGCAGTCTTTTCCTTGGAGATTGGTGTTTGGAAGACGGATAATCAACGTCCGACTGCCCATCTGATTGTGCACATCATTCAGCACAACATCATCCCTAAGGCGGGAAGTTACGACCGGATTTATCCCTTGGTGTGGAAGACCTCCTATGATAGTATTGGCGGCATTGCTGTCAATTGGACTCGCACACTTTTGATTCGATTTGTTGATCAAGGATTCGCACTCCATAGAGTCATTTTCCATATTTTCACCTATCCACTCTCGTTTTTAGGTAATACGGGTGAAATTTCATGGAGAGGTAGTTTAGTAGAAGGTTACTTCTGCCATCCCTAGATTCTTCCTTAGGAAGACGACAATTCTAAAGCCGTCAACAACACCAACAGCGCCGGCAGCATGAGATTGAGTGTATAGCCGCCACGCTACGACCATTTAAGGGTCGCAATGATGGATCGAACTCCCACCGCGGAGCAAGGCATCTCATAGTCGATAGGCATTATTTTAGAATTCATGATGTTGTTGTCTTTTCACTTTCAGCATTTGTTCTTTTCTTTTTGGTTGTTGGGTTATAAAACTGTTAGTTGTCTCTTGTAAAAGGCATGCATGATATTATAAGTTTTTATTCATTTTCTGTGCTATTGTTTCTGGATATGCCAACCACTCCTATATATGCATAGTAGAGAAGCAAAATAAATATGGGACTCTCATAAAGATACTTAACTAACAGTAAATGCAATATAAGACTGGAAGTTAGAATAGTTGGAAAACTTTAGCGAAGGACATGATAAAGTTATTTTGATATCACGGGTGATTTCTCTTGTTTCTTAAAAGCTAATTTTTTTAATAATAGACGTGTTGACAATTTTAAATAAAATGTCAAATTTTGGGTAAAGGTTAGTTGTAGAATTTTGGAATCTGGTCTATGCGTTAAGCGAATAACCGACTTCTGACTATGCTGAAATTGTGGTTTGATTTATCAAAATTTTTAAGAAGGAAAATATTTTGAAAATTCTTTCCTTGATTTCAAAAGTTCCCTTTTGGAAAAAAATGGAAATAATTTTTTTTGTTTTTTAGTTACTTTGGCTATTAAATTATTTTTAGAGTTTATTCAAAATTTGATTTCAAGGGAAAATATGCAGATTTTATTTTCTAAATGACGTTCAAATTTGAAAAGTGAGAAATATTTTTGTGAAAACTTTGATTTTGAAGGCCGCAAGTTAGGCGTGGGGAAGACAAAAAGAGTTCGAATCTGCGGATTTAGCGGCGCTTTAGGAACAACGATGCGATAAATGCAAGCAATAACAAGGGAAAAGATGTTTTAGCCTTAGAATTTATATTTTCATACCTTATCGAGACACACACATGTCTATTTTTAGAGCTTGAAAATAAGCCCCTGTATGCGTTTTGTGCGTGGAAAATTTGGATTAAATCCGGAGCAGCGAAGAAATTTCCACTGTACTATGGGAATAGGAAGATTATAATGTGGTAAGAATGTTTAGTTCTCTACCTGAATTCCTTTTTTCGGCATATGAGTAAAGTTTAGGAAGTGATTTTTCGATGTGTTAGATTTTTGGATGGTCGGAAGTGGATGCAAAATTGGTTGCTTCATACTTCTATTTGTAGGACTATAGGGGTTTTTGTTGAAAAGATTTTCCAAAAAGCTGCATACATATAGAACTTCCAGTATACATGTAGATTGTTTGCATCATATTTTTCAAAAGTGTTTTGGAAAGAAATGCATTCATATAGGAGGATGCAATTTAGAATCATTCCGCATACATATTTTCTGTATGGTAATACAGTAATACACTGTGCACTTATGCACATTTGGTTGCAAAATTTGTTGTGCACTCATTGGTTGTGTAGTTTAGGATAATTAGGAGCCAAAAACATGACTTAGTCATTAGTGAAATTTTGGGGACAAAATTATTTTTAAGGGGGAAGAATGTAACATCTCGTAATTTGGCGTTAGATATTTAATTAGTTAGTTAATTAATTAATTAAGCTCCAAAAGTGGAATTTGTGAAAACGATGAATTGGACCATGAAACTTGTACCATTGCATACATGACGAAATTCTAAGCAACTTTCATACTTGGAGTTTTGGGATCGAAGTCCAAACGAAGAAGTTACGAACGAAAAACGAATTCGAAACGAAAATAAATAAATAAGAAAAATTAACATTTATAATTATTCACCCAGGCCCATAGGCCGACCATTCACTGCGACCGGTTGACATGTAGCGATTGACCGGTGCATACAAGGTGGTCGACCAATTGGGTAACCGCGGGCGCAATAAACCTAGGTCACAATGGCCTGGATTTAATTTATTTTGATCCAACGGTTTTGGTTGATTCTAGCGCCTATAAATTTAGACCTAGCCCTCCCTTCTCTTCTCATATTTTATAGAGGCAATAGCGAAGCTTTGTCATTTCTTCTTCTCTACTTTCTTTCTAAATTATAAAGATAAGATATTTGTATCTATATTCATACAAATAAGAGAAGAGTAGAAATCTAATAAAAAGGAGAAGAGAAGAGAATCAACCATATGCGTATTTGAGGTAATTTATATATTTATATGTATTTGTATCTATTTTCCCCCCTATCCCAAATCTCTTCTCAGATATATAATTCTAATATATGTATCTACCCTTATATATATCTTGGATTAAAAAGGATTTGAAGATGCAAAGGTTCTACTTCAGATTTGGATATTTGGATCGCTTTTCAAAGGTGAGTGAGAAATTAGATTGTTACAGTATGAAAATTATCCCATGGTGTTTATTTGATTTTTATGCCTAATTGGGTAATTGTATACGAGTTGTAGGTAATAAATTGAATATGATCTGAATATAATAAATATCGCCTACATATTCTTGTTTTTGAATTGATCTAGAATTGTTTATAATCTGATCTGGAAATCGGTCCTAAAAGAATGAATTTAGAATATTGATTTGAATGAAATTTATTCCAGATCTGAGATAGGTTGTATAATAATGTCATAAATTTGGATTATTACACTAATCTTCTTGGAATGTAAACTTTTCCATGTTTGGAATTGTTGGAATTTAGATCCATTTAATATTTGTAAATTAGTTTGATTTCTTTCCCTTTAGAAAAATATAGCGTTTGATCTAATAAGGAATAGATGCAAATAGAAAGAGAAAGAGATGTGTAAAGTATGAATTCATTGCAGTTTACATGGTCTATTTCAGTAATAAAATAAAATGATTATTCCTTGTAATTTCAAATAATGCAATCTTTTAAAGTTAAATCTTTTGTTTTGGGCTAATTTGTGGAAATTATAGCGGATAATATTTTGAGATATGATTCCAGTAATTTAACATGGAGAAGAATATTCTAGTGAAGATATATGACTAGAACATATTTGATAAAAGTAAATATTTATACGTAATTTACTGCGCTTATAATAATTAAATAAAAACCTAATAACGACGCTTGCACATAATATTCGCATTTAGGATAATTAACTAATGAGAAAGAATTTAAAAGGTTGTAACTCCAATAAATGTGGAATAAATGTCAATAAATATGAGAGTTGCAATAATGTGATAGGGTAAATGGATTAATGGGACCGATAAAAATGGAATAGATATAAAAGTTTACTAATTTGAAATTAGTAATCATACATAAATGTCTTAGAAAATGTCCGTTAGAATTTTATGGACAAATAGACATTTATGAGCATTAATGGGGATTTATGGGTAGATAAATATTTATGTTAACCCGCATTTTGGCAAGGCAGTACACAGGCGGATTTAACCCAACGGACTTCATGATCATCAAGGCAGAAAGCCCAAAGAGATGGTTACTAAGATTGGATATCGATTATGGACAAGACTATGGACGATAGTCATACAGATTCATGTGAATAGCATTCTGGAATTGGCTAAGTATGAATTTACACTTGAATGAAAAAATGATCGGGTACGATCCTTTTTCAAAATGAATCGGCCATGATCCTTCTCCAATATGGATCAGCAGTGATCCATCTCCATTATGGATCGGCTATGATCCATCCTTAATATGGATTTGACATGGAACATCTTCATTATGGATTGACATGAATCGATATGGATACATATGGCTCGGATTAGCATTACAAATCAACAATTGTCGATCCATAACTTAACAACCACAAAGGCGGTCGACGAAACAACTTCAGAAACAGGGAGTAGAGGACACGGGGGACCCACCATATAGATCGCTGGGCCCCACGTGCAAATAAAAATGATCGGCATCGATCGTTTTTATGGTGTGAGATCAACCCCAAATTTTGTGGGTCGGGTCGTTTGGCTCTGGAGGTTCTTCTGATGAAATTTCAGCCCAATTCATGCATGGCTTCACCTATAAATACAGTGGACATGGCTCATTGTGGGGGATCTTCTTTCTGGCTATTTTTCATCATGTTTCTCTCTTCCTCCATTAATTTTCTAAGGCAAAAAACAACTGTACTTGTAATTTTACAGTATAAATAAAAGATTATTAGAGTGAATGTAGGTTAGAGTTTGCTGAACTACTATAAAAACTTGCATGTTCATTATTTTCTGTACTATGTTTTAGTTTCATTCATTATTTAATCTCTACAGGATTCTATTGGGTGCTGATGCCCATTTTTGACGTCAACATTTTAGTGCTTTTACTGAGAAATGATTCCCATCATCTTTGGATTCCTATTCTACTGCACAAATCCGAGGAAGAGATCCAAATTCTTCTTCACAAAGCTTCATATTCTACTTAGACTTGGAAAAGCCTATAAGGAAGCTATCTACAATGCCTCCTAGGAAGGAGAAGGCCATTACTACCTCTGTAACGACCCATAATTTTCGATAATTAAAATATTGAATTTAATAAGATTTTTTAATTTAATATTGGAAGAAATTAAAATATGTGGTTTATTAATAAGAAATAACTAGAATGTAATGTTAAAAATGTTAATTCAAGACAATTGATAACTACTTTAATGTATGTCCAATTAATTGAAATGATTGTAAAGTTAAAATTGGTTATAGGTTGTAAATAAAGAAATAGGGTTTAATAATGTAAATTTAATATAATAAATGACTAATTGAATGAAATCTCAAATAATTGTAATAAATTGTAAAGTTACATTGGTTAGAAATTGTAAATAAGAAGATGAAATCAATGTGAAGTTATTTGTTTTGTTAGTTGACAATAAACTTGGAAATGTGTTTGAATTGGCAAATTGTAACAATGGTTAATTAATCCATTGAAATATAATTAGTTATAATTGGTAAATAAGGGAGTAAATTAAATGTTATAATTAATTGGTGAATTAATATGTAATTCATTGTAATTGGGAAAAATCAGGGTGGTGTAAGTAGTTATAACATTTATTTGAAGATAATAAACTTATAAGTGTGATTAAAGTAAGAAAAGGTGACAATTGTTATATGTTACCTATTTAATCAATCTGTTGAATTTAATTTGGAATAAATTATGACTAAAAGTAATTAAATATCACGTTAATGTAAATTAAGATGAAATTGGAGAATATTAATGTAATAAGATATAAACAAATGCTAATTATGCCCATAGGGTAATGATTGATTGTAATAATAGATGTTAATGTAAGAATGGAATAATTTAAGAAATAAATGTTGGAATATGAAATGAACAGTAAATAGTTGTGGTATAATGAGAATTCGTTTGAAATCTAATATTGAATATAAACTGCAATAATAGTTGTTGGAATCCTTTAATTGAAAAGAAAAGACAAGTGCATTGTAATTAATAAGTTCAACATAAGAACTTACATTTTAAAATAAATAAAGATAAAGATTTTAATGAAATTTAAGCTTTGACTTGAAAAGAATAAATTGTATGTTTGCTTCTAACCGGAATAACAAATATTCAATTTGAATAAAGGATGGAGTGAATGTTTTAATGAAAGAATAACATAATTTGTTATTTGAAATGCATCTTGGAGAAGTTGATTTTCAATAAGATAAAAACATTTACTTTGCAAAAAGTGTATAAATTTTGTTATATATGAAATTTTATAAAACATGTTTGAATTGGTATAAATGAAAGGAAAACAGTGTTTATAATTAGAATTTGTTGACATTAGTAATGAAATGAATTGGAATTAGATTAATTGAAATGTTTCAATTAAAAGGAAACATAAATGAAATTGTAATGAATGAGTTAATATAGAAACTTGCATTTTGTGTCAATATGGAATGAACATTTTAATTAAGATAATTGCATGTTTTGAGATGTATAAAAATAAAACTTTCATTTTGAATAAGTATTATTTTTTTAAAAAAAATTGAATTTTAGGATAATATATATACACACACACACACATTAATATCCAAATTTTTAAATATATCAGAGGGTTCATGGTTGTGTAAATGTTGTGGAATCAATTAGAATTACCTTTAATTTACAATTGTACATTAATTACACATGTTCACGTATATTTATTTTTCCATTTCATATATGGTTAAAACTAGTAAATTTGTTGCATTAATGTGACCGTTACAGTAATTAAAAAAAGTAAAGTAAACCATTTTATAATGCATAGATAGATATATATTCATTAATTAATAAAATTGGTTTGAGTAACATAAATAAATGAATAGATTGATTGGTTGATTGATTAATTGATTGATTGTTAATTTGAGTGATTGCGCTAATGGAGAATTCACATATATTAACTTAAAACGAATGTTTTAATAAAGAATTAAATGATAAATATGTGTATATTTGGGTTTGTTGAAGTGAATTACTAGGAGTAAGTTTTGAAATTTGGATCCCAAAGGTTTGTTTATAGTATATAAGTGGTCCCTTCATTTACTTTACATTTATTATCACATCCACATTCTCTTTCTTTTCATTTTCAAGTTCTCCCTGTAGGTTTCATTTGAGCATCCATTTAATTATTAGACTACTCATTTGTTTCTTATTAATTAATATTGCCTCATTATTTTCATTTGTTTCTCATTTGTTCATTTGCTCCTTTCAAGTGCTCTACCTCAAGTTTTTTTCCTTTTTCTTTTTCCATTTTTAATGTGAACCTCCGAATTAATTTTTATGCCATCTAATTGGCATTTACTATTCTTCGTTTCTGAAGTTTATTTTGTTCATGCGTTATTAGTTATTGTAGTTTCCTTTCATTAGCAACTCTTTCTTCTGAAGCTTCTTATTAAAGAACAGAAGATTTATTTTTATCTTTATTCATATATTTATTCCTTTACTTTACCTCTTTCAATACTACCATTTCAAGGCTATTCATATTCTTACTTTATTTCAATTACTAGTTTGTTTACATATACTTTATTAGCTTTTCATTTGTTTCCATCTTCATCCCTGTAGCCTCATTTCATTTTTCAAATCTCATCTTTTGTTGCTTCATTCCTCCAAGCAAACTTTCATCTCATTTTATTTCTCTCTCCCTCTCTTCATTTTCCTCCTCCTTCATTTTTTTTCTTCCTCAAATCTCTTTTTTTTTTCAAAGCTTCCCTTTTCTTATTCTTATTCTTCAAATCTTCTTCTTTTTCAAAGCATCGTTTTCTTTTTCAATTCTTCATCTTCTTTAAATTTTCTTCTTCTTTTCCAAACATTCTTCTTTTTCCAAATCCTTTTCTTCAAATCCAGATCTATAAAAACTTCTCTGTCTCTTCCAAAACTTTCTATAAAAAAATAGAAGATTAAGATAGCAAGGAAACAAATCAAAAGGAGGAAGTAGTAGTGGATCCAAATCCGACTAGAAAAGGGAAATCCATAAGGTGAGTGTTTTAACCCACTCACAATTACTAAATTATCTTATGTTAGTTAAATTAAATTTATAATGTGATTAGAAATTGATTGGTTGTTATTTGGTATGTTTAAATTGTCATTCCAGTTAAATAAGACCTTTGATGCATTTAATCATCGTTTAATTTAATATTGATTTTAATTATCAATTTAATACCTGTTAATGATAATCAGTTGTCTATTGATGTTTATTGGTTGATTTGGATGATGGTTGTTTGATTGTTGATGCTGGATGACTGGATGTTATATTTTATATTGTTATAACACTACAAGTTCCCTATGGGTTGAAATGATACATACCCGAACGATCTTATAGATTAAGGGAAATCGTTATGAGTTGAAATGATAGACTCAAGCGATTTCATGCATCTGAAGTTAATTTGGGATTGCGGGTTGAAATGATATATACCCTTAAATTTAAAAATAATTGCGGATTGAAATGATAAATATCTGTATCACTTGACCATAGGGTAGAAAGTTATATACGGACACCGGATTGGTTAAATTAATTGATTTTAAATCTTTAAATTTTTAATTCAGTTAAATGATATTTTGAAATAGAATTTGATTTATATAAACTGGATTATTTTCGAAAATCCAAGCATTAATGTTGAAATTGGAATTGATTTAATAATTTGTTAAAGGATTTAAATTGGAATTTCAAAGTTGATTTGTCTAATATAAATGAATTTTATCGGAACTGAGTTATTGAGAATGTTCAAATATGAATTTGAAATCTGTTTAATCTATTTTAAAAATTATTTAATCTATTTTTGATCTATTTAATATATTTTAAAGCTATTTAATCTATTTAATCTATTTTAAATTAAATTTAAACTACCTTAAATCCACCTAAACTACGTTAAGCTATTTTTAAACTATTTTAAAGTACTTTAACTATTTTAACTATTTTAAACCATTAAACCTTTTATACTATTTATAATTATCTAAACTATTTTCAAAATTTCAGATTGTGTAAAGTGTAAATGTTTATATTTAAATCCTTGATTTTAAAGTGAATATGGTTAAATGATGTTATAACTTAAGTTGGGATTTGAAATAATATTTGCTAGTGAAATGACATATTTGAGTAAATATTATGATTTTGAAATGAGAGTTAACCTATTTTGTGAAAATTGTTTCGAAAGTAATATGATTTCAAAAGTTATATGATTTCGAAATTGAATATGATTTCGAAAGCGATATGGTTTTGAGAATATGATATTTTGATATCAATTATGAATTGAATTTTAAAATGTAAAAGAACCATTCGATGTGAAATAAGCGTTTGATTGTTAAAGAGACTGGGATCGGATATTGTCATACTCTCTGCCAATACCGAAAACCACTTTAACAACTGTGTACGTGGTGGAGATTCCAGAATGAAGTAGGATGGTTTGGCAAACGATTATGTATGAGGTATTTATGTAGCCCTGACTCCCGTGAGTCAGCTTAGATGTGACTAAAACATGAGCTATACATGGGCCAAGTGAGGTCATTCCTCCGATCGGACATGCTTCTTCGATACCATATTATGACTTTGTGATTGAGTTGGTGGCCACCCTCAATTTTGATTATGGGAGTGTGTTCCGAGGTGGGCGGTAGTAGCTGCTATGCGTTACCACCAGCCCGGTTCTATAATATGGTAGAGTCCTACCCTGGCATTGCTTCGAGTGCCGTGTTCACATGCCCTATCGCGCCTTCTACGAGTTTGGTTTGTACCATACCTATGGAGTGCCCTCCGATAGCCCTCCAGTTTACGAAGGAATTACGGTACTGTATAGACTATGGGAATATATAAAAATATGTTAAGGGGGATATGGGTAATGCCTTAACGCTATTTTAATACTTTACTTTATTGAAGAAACTATTATAATAGCGTATTGTACTATGCATGTAGATAGATTAACGAATCCTTAGGAGATGGAATCCCGAACGTCTCTTAAGTTATTGCACTCACGTTAGATACTGGATAAGAGATGTCAAACCCCGTAAACATCTCTGACGCCATTACACTCATATTTATTTACTATTTATTTAACTTACATAAGATCTTTTAGTTCTGACTCGAGTGTTTTGTCTTTTCAATTCGCTTGGGTCAGTCTGAGCTTTTCAGTGTACCGAAGACTGCTTTCTGGAGGACGAAGACGAAGATTTGTACTATTACTATTTATTATATTATTTCTACTACACCATGTTGTTCCGCTGCATTGTTATTTATTTATTATTACTGCTGCATGCACCCTGATTCTGTATTTTAAAAGTATAATCAAATGTTACTTGTAAAACAGCTTCATGAACAGGTTATTTGATTATTATATTTTTTCATTCCGCTGTGAGATTCTGTGTTTGTTTCTTTCTTTCTCTGCTTTTTCTTATTTACCCCATAACAAGCTTCCCTTTTGAATGGTTTGAGTCTGACGTGTGTGGTTTATCGTCGATTTAAACCATCCAAAAAGGCGGGTCGTTACAACCTCCTCGCGACCTACTGTTAAAGCTGTAGAGAATACAGAGAATGCTCTTCTGAAAGATGGAGCGTAGCAGGGAGCCATGGATGTACAAGCTTCCTATTGAATAATCACAAAGTTCAAAATGGAGAAATATGTTTAAATGGATCGTATCTGATCCATCCAATCGATCGGTTGGACATTCGATCCCTCATAGCACGCATTGCGGCTGACCGTTCCGGATGATTATTTTCCAGATAATCGTTCTTCCAACCGATCGTTTTTCCAACCTATCCTTTTTCCAGTAGATCATTTTTCCAACCTATCATTTTTCCAGCAGATCGTTTTCCAGCCGACCATTTTTCCACCCAATTATTTTTCCACCCGATCGTTCTTCCAATCGATCGTTTTTCCAACTTATCATTTTTCCAATTGATGATTTTTCCAGCCGATCATTTTTTCAATCGATCGTTTTTCCAACTGATCATTTTTCCAACTGGTCGTTGCTCCAATATCTACAACTGATTGGTCATATCCATATCCATTCTTAGTTCAATGTTCTGCTAAGTAACCGAACCTATGCCATAGTGCATTGCCTCCGCATTCTAGACTCGGAACTCAACTTAAAGACGGTGCATTCTATCCACTTCCCTTACATCCTGTGATTAACCGAGGCATATGGTATCAAGCGGCGATTACTGAATTGCAACTAAAGGATGGACAAGGAACTGTTACTCAAACAGTACTCTCAAAGGCTGGAGAACCAATGTGATATTACACGAATCAAAGTGATATGACTCGAAGCAGACTCTATATGTTCTGACCCACAGTCGAACTCGGGTAATCTCCCATTCGACCCAAAGCAAACCCAGGAAATTCTGGTCCAATGTCAAACTCGGGTAAAACCAAGATTTTCTCCAAGCAAACACCAATATGACTCCAAGCACCTTTCGTCACCAACCCAGCACTTCAAATTCAGCGACTCCAAATGAACCAGGGGCTAACTCTAAGCAAATAGCAAATTTTCTCCGGTTGGACTCCAAGTAAATTATCACCAATCTGTCAATACCGGTCCGTCTTGTTTTGGTCATAACTCATGCATACAGACTCCAATTGACTTAAAACTAGGTGTGCAACCTCAAGAAGCCTTCCTTATTGCCTTATATGGATCGCACCCCATTTGGGGTGAAAGTTTGGCAATCATCACCGATCATTAACCCCATCCTAACCGATTCACCATTCGATCAGCATTCTCAACCATTCAAATGTTGGACAACCATGCATACATCATTCACAAGCATTACAAGTAGCCGTAACTTGAAAACAGACCGGACTGACAATTATTGGAGCATCTTCCCCAGTTGAAACCTATTCATCGAAGTTGTTTAGCATGCAGAATACCCGAGGAGATTCAATATGCCGACCATACCAGCGTATTCTATGAACATAGACCCCTGACAACATCTCGTGAAGTACGAGTGGCAAATGTTTCCCACCAAAGCGACGAATGTCATCGAATGCGGATGTTTTCCCATATTCCTTGAAAGAATAATGATCACGTGGTTTACGCAGTTACCACCCAGGTCCATTTTCTCATCCGATAAACCGGATCAGAAGTTTGTGGAGCAATGCAGGATGCATGCGACTCACACCAAGGATGTGATGTCATTATCCAATTTATTCCAGATGTCAGGTGAGCCGCTCAAAGACTTCCTGTAGAGATTCAACGTCGTCATCACTAATGTGAGCAACCCCAGTGAGAATATCATACCGATGGCGTTGATAAGGGGAATCGACCGTAAGATAGACTTTGGCGACTGGTAAGCTGGAGAGTCTCCTACAACCTTGGATCATTTCTATCACAAAGTGAACCAGAACCTAAGCAAGGAGGAGGTAGAGCAAACTAGGAGAAAGAATGATGTAGGCTCGTTGGCTGAAGGAATTCAAAGCGAGGGCAGCCTTGAGGCCATAGATGAGGACTTAGATTCTAGGAGACGACCCAGAATCCCAAAGTTCTACTCATATACTCCTTTGAACGATTCAATCGAAAACATCTACTAGGAGACTCATGACTCAGAGCAGTATTGGAAACCAGCCTCGAGTCCACTAAAACCCAGAAGAAATCCGAGAAATGTTGTATATTTCAAAATACACAGGGTCATAACATCGGCGATTGCAGACACCTCCGAGATGTGATCAAAAACATGATTCGAAAAGGAATGTTTCAACAATATGTGCAAGCCCCATAGAATGGCGAGCAGGGAACATCGAACCCTTATCAATTAATAACTTTGATTATCAATTGGAATACCTACGGTCGACTTCAAGCTGAGAAGGACTGGGATGAAGTGGAATAGCGAGCATACGATGATGCTTCTATTATCAATAAGATTTATTTCAATTATAATTATGCTGTGAACTACGACCAACTTGAACTAAACTACTTCCAAACGATGCAGGTGGCCAAGTACTTAGAGTTGGGCACCAACCAACTTCCACAGATCATGTTCGAACCTTTGGAGGATCATCAAGACGAGTGTGATTCAACCGCTCATCAACTACCATATGCCCTTGAATTAAAGGCAAGGACTCGAGATGGAAAAGCCTGATAAGGTCAGAATCCAATACAAAGTGGACACGACTGACCGTCCACTCATCAACCTTCACGCTTAACTTGAAGACCGAAGAAACACTTGGAGTGGATGCAACCCGACCATCCACTCCCCAGCTCATACTTAAAGTTTTCCAAAATACTTATGCTTCTCCCGAAGCTCAGCAAGACTGAGGTCCAACTAAAGTGGACGTAGTTTGATCATCCACATATTAACTCCTGCCCTAGACACAGGAGGAAATCTGGGAGCTTGATTTAAAGTACGCGTGACTGACTGTCTACTCATCAACCACCACCCTTGAAACAAGGGCACGACCGCAGCTTGAGGTGGATGCGACTTAACCGTCTACACAAAAACTCTCTACCTCAACTTGCTGGGAAGAGTACGATGTGAATTGGATGAGACCTGACAGTCCAGCCCAAGCATGGATGTGATCTGACCATCCATCGCTTAATCACCAAGTGGATGTGAATTGACCATCCACGCGCCAACCTTTATCCTCAACACTTGGGGCCGAAATCCTTTTCACGAATAAACATAGAAAGATGGACACGGTTCGACTGTCCATTGATCAACTTTGGTCCCTCAGTGCGGTGTAACAACCCTAGATTTTTGTATATTATTTAAATTTGAACTTTATTTTTTTATTTTAAATTAGTTTAAACATGTTTTATTAAAAACATTTCATTTTTAAATATAAATGTTGATTATTAAGTGATTTATAGTTCAAACTAGTATAATTTAAATATTTTACTTAAAAGGGAAATTCTGGTCAAACTGTTCAATCTTTGACTTTTAAATTTCAAATTTAAATATATATAATCTTAAATTTTATCTTTTATTATGAAAATAGATTTAATAACTTGAACACTACTTTTCGTTTCGTTGAAAACGGAGTTAAAATGTAAAAGTTATGTACATTTCAATTTTTAGTATAATTTGTTTATTTGTGCAATTTTGCCTATTTTAAATTTTTTAAAATCATATTTTCTTTCTTATATTTTGTTTTAATATGTGTTAATATGTTTTTTATGTATATTTTGTCTTTTTATGTTTTTAAACTGATAATAGTATTTTTCCAAAATTTACTGTATTTATTTTTCATTTTTAAAGGCTGTTTTCCTATTTTCTGCTATTTTCTTCATTAAAAATTATATGTAAATTAAATTTTAAATATTTATTTTGTGAATATATTTTTATTTTATATATTATTTATGTTTAAAAATATATTGCAAGCTCATATGAATTTTCTAAAAAAATTTCTATTCAATTTCAAAATTTTCTAGTCTAGTTCACTGTTTTAACTATTTTCCTTAATTCTACTTTATATAATCAATAAATATTATATATATTTTTATATTTTATCAAATTTTCGAATTTTTAACTGGAATTTCTGTTATTATCAGAAATATAAACTTATAAAAATGAATTAAAGAAATTTGAAAGGCCTTAAACTTTCTATCTTCCTAAGGCCCTTTTATTTTCTAACCCTTCTACTTTTTAACCTAACTTTTCATTCAATTGGCAACATCTCCTCATTTCTTCAGCCGCCACTTTTTTTTTCTCTCATTCACGAAATTCCAAAGCTCCTAAACCCTAAAAAAAATATGGCTTCCATTCTCCTCTTATCTTCTTCCTTTATCTCTTCTTTACTTCACAATTTCCATTGATTTTGCCTTCCTCCTCTTCTAGCTTTGCTTGGCCTCTACCACCTTCATCTCCACCATCCTCTCCACCTTCAGCCCCACCACTATCTACAGCAGCACCTCCTCCTCCTCCACTGACCATGACAAGCCATGCCCATCCATTTAAGTTAGCACCACAAAATTGCACAAAAACCCTTCCAAACAATGCCTAAACCACATATGCTTCACCACCACTTTCATCTATCACCTTGGCCACCCCTAGAACCACCACCACCAGCAACTACATGACCTTTGGCTGCTGCTGCACCATCACCCTCCACTGTCCAGACCTGTACCATGCATGGCTGAGCCAAGCAATGACCAAGTCGAGCCTTGTTGTGACCAAAACTTCACCTATTTGCCTTGTCCATTGATATTCTTCATGTTGCATCTCCTACCCTTCACATCACTTCATGTTGCCATGCTTAGGTGTGCTAAACCTGACCTATATGATGCTAACTTGAGCCCAAACACATCATGGCTGAGCACTTGATCCCCTATGGTCAAGCATTTGGATGTAAAGGCAAAGTCTTGTCTTTATTGCTTTGTATTTCAATTTGTTCAACATTGTTTTATGTTAAGTATATTCATGTGCTATATTGTTTTGTCTTGTTTGGGTATTGTTTACAAGATGATATCTTGGCTATTTTCTCCACTCAAATCAAAGGTCGTGCCTTCTGGATCCGTTGTGTAATTCTAATTGATATCTCCAGCATAAAAAGGTGAGTTATTCTCACCAGACAATATGTACCTATATAACTAGTAAATTGACACCCTACGAATCTGTAGAAATATATTATCAAGTTTTATATGCTTATATTATTATCATATGATGTTCACACCTGTTATTATACCTGTTATATCATATGTTACTGTTATTTAATGTTATTCTGTTATTTATATCTGTTATCACCATTGCAAGTTCCCTGTAGATTAGAATCACTATGGGTTGAAATGATACATACCCGAACGGACTTTAGAATAGGGAAAAATCGTTATGGGCTGAAATGATAGACCTGAACGATTTTTATTTAAAATTATTTTAACTTGGGATTGCGGGTTTGAAATGATAGAACCCGGATTTTTCTTTTTTTTAACTGCGGATTGAAATGATACATATCCGTATCACTTGACCTAAGTTAGAAAATTATATACAGGCCCGTGGTTATTTTATAAAGTGTTTTGGATATTTTTAAGTATTTTAAAATTTATAAATTTATGAAATTTGATTTAAATAGATTTTGAAATGTTTTAAAATAAAGAAATTATGATTTTTCTATGTGTTAAAAATGTAATTAATGAATGGTTTAACTGGATTTTTGAAATATAACTTAAGTTGGAAATTTGGAATTTTGGTTAAAAGTGATATTTAGGTTATATAAATAAAATGGATATTAAATTTTATTTGGAAATGGTAAATATGATAATTTGATTAAATGTGAATTTAAGTGATTTATTAAAGTATTATTGATTTTTCTATGAATTTAAGTGGTTAAATAAATGAATGTTTAAAAGTGATCTTTTAAAATATAACTTGACTTGGAAATGTGAAATTTGGTTTTAATTAAAGGTTTTAGTTAATTAAATAAAATTGGAAATTTAGTTAAATTTGTGAAATGGTAATTTAAATTTGAAGTGTTAAGTTATTTGTTGAAATGTGAAGAATTGGAAACTTTTACACTTAAATTTATTAAGTAAATTGTTGAAAATTGGATTTAATTATAAGAAATTTATTGTGAAAAAGATACATGTTAAATGATATGTTAATGAACATTTTAAATGTTAAATTATGATTTTTAAAATGTTTAAAGAGTTTAAAATGAAGTTATTTAATTGCTGGAAATACACTAAAAAGCTGGAAATCACTTTTAATAGCATTCAGAAATGCTATGGTTCTGAATTACACTAAAAATTGAATAAAAGGGCTACTACAGCATTTCTGAAATGCTGCAGTTGCTGTAGTTGAACTTATAGGCTAATATTGAACCCTGGTCTATTATAGCATTCTCTGGAAATGCTATAATGGTCTGCAGTCTTTGTTGAAACCAAATTTAACCCTTGTTTTGAAATCTGAACTACCGCAGCACTTCTGAAATGTTGTCTTTTCTGTTTTGAACTATAATTCAACTAAAACTGAGTTTTAACAGCGGTTTTAAGTGCTGTCTTTGCTGAATTAAAAATGTTTTCAAATATAACTTATAGCAGTTGTTTTTAAATGCTGTGAAATGCTGAAATTTTAATAATTAGGGTTTTTGACTTAGTAAACGAACTCAGAATGGTTTGAAACTTTGGAAATTGAATACTTGATTTGAAAATATAATAATTACACTTTTAAAAGGTTTAAATGAATTATTTTGATTGGAATATAAACTATTTAAAGGTGATTTGAAATGATAGTAAATGAACGATATCTTTGAATTTAAAAGGTATTTAAAGTTGAATATTTGGATTTGAACTGATAGGATATTTTATTTTATTAAAATGATTTGAAATGAAGTTTTGTAAGGATATGATATTTTATTAAAATGATTTGAAATGAAGTTTTGAAATGATATGAAAATTTAAATATATGGAAATTGTTTGGAATTGATTTAATCTTTATTTTGATAAAGATATGGTTTGAAATGATATTTTATTTTGAAGTAAAGTATTGTTTTAAAAGTTATAACCACGGGTTATAATAACGATTGGTTGGCAAAGAGACCGGGATCGGATATGGACATACTCTCTGTCGATACCAAAAACCACTTTGACAACCGTGTACGCGGTGGAGATTCCAGAATGAAGTAGGATGGTGGCGACGTTCTTAAGGTATGTTACGTGGACCCAACTCCCGTGAGTTGGCATAAGGTGGCTAAAACAGGAGCGATCTCGGACCAGTGAGGTAGCACCTCTTCTCGGACACATTTCTTCGATATTATACTCTTACTTGTGATTGATTAGATGGCCATCCTCCGATTGGGAATGTTGTTCGAGGTGGAACGGTAGTGGCTGCTATGCGTATCCATCAGTCCGTGTGCGTAATTGGTATATCTACCTTGGCATTGCCTAGTTGTGCCGTGTCACCTACCATATCGAGCTTTACTACGATTATGATTTTAAGATCCGACCGCATTAAGGTTCTCCATCCCCTTAACGCTATTTTCCGATATGATTATACTTTACTTATTTAGACACTATTATAACAGCGAATATTACTACATAGTAGATATTTTAACGGATCCTTAGAGGATGGGCGGTCCCAAGCATCTTCTAAGTTACTTGTGCCTTTATTACAGTTCACTTGAGTTGGTTTACATTATATAAGTATATATTGTCCTGACTCGAGTGTTTTGTGTTTTGCTTTACGCTCGGGTCAGCCTGAGTTATTCACAGATTTGGATTTCCACCTTCTGGAGATTTGAATCGCTGGAGATTATCTGCTAGTCTTCTTCTATCTACTTCAGTTATGTTGCTCTGTTCAGCTTGTACTTGGTTATCTTATTGATACTTCTGTTGTACTCTATTTCTTCTGTTGTATCTTATGTAACTCTGATATATTTACATAGTAGCTTCATGAACTACTATTTCTTTTACTTCCGCTGTATTATTTTACTCTGTGTCTGTGATCTGTGATTATATTTATTTACTGTATATTCTGAGATTTGCCAAATTTTAATTACAACGCGGTATTTTGAGCAATTCAACTTCGGCATGAGTGTCTGCCTATGCACTTATAATGGATGCGAATGGTTGAAAATATCGGGTCGTTACAGTTGGTATCAGAGCTTTGGCTTTGAGGCAAAAACTTAGAATGTATGGTAAATTTATTTACAGAATCACTTTCGTTCGAGTTTGAATCTTTTCCTCTTGATTCGAATTTCCTTTGAATTTTTGGAACGTTCCCTACGGTTCCAAAATTCATTCTTGTCCCTCACTATTCATCTTCTTTTGATTTTGGAGTATCACATAACTCCACTTCGAATGATCTTTATAGTAAATTGGCGGTCTCGCCAATTTTCTAATTTTCTTGTAAAGGGGTGAAAATCCTTTACAATCAGCATCGATTAACCAGAGATTTATATTTATCCTTGGTTTAGATGCTAATATCTTTTGTTATTCCAAACTGTATTTCTTGAGATCGAAGGTAGATTTACCCCAGAAAATCCACATTTGATCTTATCCATTAAGTCACGGTTGACCCGGTTAAGGTTGTCCACGATTTATCTAAGCTTACCCATCTCTCTACTCTATTTAATCATCTTGTCTTTTGTTCCAATCTATCTTCCAAACATTTTGAACTGTACTTGTAAATTAATGTTTTGTTTTATATTGTGTTGTTTGAGTTGTTGATGTTGATTTGGGTTTCCGATCGATTCGTCTGATCAACGCTATCGATAGGATTTCTAAAACACTTTGACAGAACAAATTGACACAATATTATTTTAAAATTTGGTTAATGAAATAAATTTGGATATATAATTTTATGGAACTTAATAAATTGATTTAAATTGATAATTTGAAATGATAATACTTGATTTATCATTTATTGTTCTACAAATGAATTTATAAATAGTTGTTTATAAATTTATTTGGGAACTGAAATGAATTTAAAATAAGAAATTTAAAGAATTTAATTTCCGATGGATTTCAAACTTTGTGTTTAAATTTTTTAAAAGGATATTATTTAAAGTATTTTTGAATAAAAATTTATCTCTAAAGGATTTTAAAGTTTAAAAATTTAGTGCTCTTCTCTTTGTCACTGGAAAATAATTCGGTGATGACTGCAGCATCATCGACATTCATTTCGAGTTTTGAACTGAAGAGACCGTTCTGTAGTCTTACTACAGCTTTGTTTTGAAAGATTTAATTTATTTGAATTTCTAAATATGATTTGATTTATAATATATATAGATAAATGATTTAAATTGATTTGACATATTATGTACATATATTTATTTATCTCTAAATGGTTTGAAGGAAATCGGAAATTTAATTCTTACATTTTTTTTCTTAAAGAATAATTTCAATTATAAAAAGAAAAATCAAAATTTTGGATAAATGATTCAAACTTGAGATAATTGAATTGGATAGTTTTATTTGTATATTACAATTGCATTCAAATATAACTTACCTTAAATTTTTTTAGAAGTTAACAATGTAAGTGGATAATATACAATATAAAAAGGATTTTATACACTTAAATTTTAGTTATAAAAGATTAACAGAGGTAAATAGTGAAAAAGGAATTTAAAGAGATTTTATTTAAATAACTTAATAATCAAATTGATTTAATATGGAACCTTAAGTCTAACCTAGGAATTTTAATAAAGGTTATTTCCTGAAATGAATATGTTGTATAATAAATAATGTATCTTTGAATAGATAAAATAAAATACATTTGAATTGGACTTTTGGTAATAAAGTTTATTTAACTTGAATTCATAGTTTAATTGATGTCTAAATGAATAAATGTGTAAAGAAATTTGATTGTTATATTTGCTATATAAATGTTTTATTTATGAAATAGATATGTCTTGGAAATTGAATAATTATGATTTAAATAGTTAAAATGTATTTTAACATCACTAAAATTTGATAATTGAAAATTTGGTTTTCAAATGGAATTTTAAGTGTAACTTATTAAAGGAATATCTATTTGTGAAATGGGTATTTTAAATAAAGTGTTAGGTTATTTGTTAAATGAAGAGCTAAGTAAAATAGTGAGCTTTTGACTTAATAAACGAAGTATAGTTTAATTTGGATATTCCATTCATAAAAGTTTGTTTTAATAAGTCATAAGTTAAATGATATCCAAGTGAATATTCTAGAATAAAACTGATTTGAAATATTAATATATCTACTGTAGCATTTTATAAGTGCTGCTGTTTTGAAAATACAATGTTTTGGAAGTTTTATAATTGAATGAACTTAGAAATGTTACAACTTTAAAATGAATATTATTTGACCTTGAATTAAAATGGTTTAAATAAAGATTTTTTTTAAAAGGTGTTATGATTTTCTAAGTATTATGTTTTTTTTTAGAATTACATTTCCAAAGTGTTATGATTTTAGTAGTATGATTTCCAAATGATAAACATCCCTAAATTGTTATGATTTCAAATTTATTATCTTACTTTGTTTTTTCAAACTATCTTTTGCTTGTCCTTATTTCTCTTATCTTGTTACAGAATGGGAAGACTATTGCTTATACCAGTCTGTTTAGAAATCTTTCTGTAATCTTTGATAATCTTTGTTACTCATCTAGATCTGAACACTGTTTTTCCATTCATAGACCGTCGGTCAAGTGAAAAGGGAGATTCAGACTCTAGAGGATCTTTTTCGTGCTTGTATTCTTGATTTGATCACCTCCATCTTGTTAAACTTACCTATAACAATGGTTATCAGGTGTAATTTAAATCTTCTTGTCATCTTGTCTTAATCATATTTCACTCTATCTTTTTCTATGCTTTCCCGTACCTCATTCCTTTTCGGGGACGAAAAGTTTTGAGTGGGGGAGAGTGTAACAACCCTAGATTTTTGTATATTATTTAAATTTGAACTTTATTTTTTTATTTTAAATTAGTTTAAACATGTTTTATTAAAAACATTTCATTTTTAAATATAAATGTTGATTATTAAGTGATTTATAGTTCAAACTAGTATAATTTAAATATTTTACTTAAAAGGGAAATTCTGGTCAAACTGTTCAATCTTTGACTTTTAAATTTCAAATTTAAATATATATAATCTTAAATTTTATCTTTTATTATGAAAATAGATTTAATAACTTGAACACTACTTTTCGTTTCGTTGAAAACGGAGTTAAAATGTAAAAGTTATGTACATTTCAATTTTTAGTATAATTTGTTTATTTGTGCAATTTTGCCTATTTTAAATTTTTTAAAATCATATTTTCTTTCTTATATTTTGTTTTAATATGTGTTTATATGTTTTTTATGTATATTTTGTCTTTTTATGTTTTTAAATTGATAATAGTATTTTTCCAAAATTTACTGTATTTATTTTTCATTTTTAAAGGCTGTTTTCCTATTTTCTGCTATTTTCTTCATTAAAAATTATATGTAAATTAAATTTTAAATATTTATTTTGTGAATATATTTTTATTTTATATATTATTTATGTTTAAAAATATATTGCAAGCTCATATGAATTTTCTAAAAAATTTTCTATTCAATTTCAAAATTTTCTAGTCTAGTTCACTGTTTTAACTATTTTCCTTAATTCTACTTTATATAATCAATAAATATTATATATATTTTTATATTTTATCAAATTTTCGAATTTTTAACTGGAATTTCTGTTATTATCAGAAATATAAACTTATAAAAATGAATTAAAGAAATTTGAAAGGCCTTAAACTTTCTATCTTCCTAAGGCCCTTTTATTTTCTAACCCTTCTACTTTTTAACCTAACTTTTCATTCAATTGGCAATATCTCCTCATTTCTTCAGCCGCCACTTTTTTTTTCTCTCATTCACGAAATTCCAAAGCTCCTAAACCCTAAAAAAAATATGGCTTCCATTCTCCTCTTATCTTCTTCCTTTATCTCTTCTTTACTTCACAATTTCCATTGATTTTGCCTTCCTCCTCTTCTAGCTTTGCTTGGCCTCTACCACCTTCATCTCCACCATCCTCTCCACCTTCAGCCCCACTACTATCTACAGCAGCACCTCCTCCTCCTCCACTGACCATGACAAGCCATGCCCATCCATTTAAGTTAGCACCACAAAATTGCACAAAAACCCTTCCAAACAATGCCTAAACCACATATGCTTCACCACCACTTTCATCTATCACCTTGGCCACCCCTAGAACCACCACCACCAGCAACTACATGACCTTTGGCTGCTGCTGCACCATCACCCTCCACTGTCCAGACCTGTACCATGCATGGCTGAGCCAAGCAATGACCAAGTCGAGCCTTGTTGTGACCAAAACTTCACCTATTTGCCTTGTCCATTGATATTCTTCATGTTGCATCTCCTACCCTTCACATCACTTCATGTTGCCATGCTTAGGTGTGCTAAACCTGACCTATATGATGCTAACTTGAGCCCAAACACATCATGGCTGAGCACTTGATCCCCTATGGTCAAGCATTTGGATGTAAAGGCAAAGTCTTGTCTTTATTGCTTTGTATTTCAATTTGTTCAACATTGTTTTATGTTAAGTATATTCATGTGCTATATTGTTTTGTCTTGTTTGGGTATTGTTTACAAGATGATATCTTGGCTATTTTCTCCACTCAAATCAAAGGTCGTGCCTTCTGGATCCGTTGTGTAATTCTAATTGATATCTCCAGCATAAAAAGGTGAGTTATTCTCACCAGACAATATGTACCTATATAACTAGTAAATTGACACCCTACGAATCTGTAGAAATATATTATCAAGTTTTATATGCTTATATTATTATCATATGATGTTCACACCTGTTATTATACCTGTTATATCATATGTTACTGTTATTTAATGTTATTCTGTTATTTATATCTGTTATCACCATTGCAAGTTCCCTGTAGATTAGAATCACTATGGGTTGAAATGATACATACCCGAACGGACTTTAGAATAGGGAAAAATCGTTATGGGCTGAAATGATAGGCCTGAACGATTTTTATTTAAAATTATTTTAACTTGGGATTGCGGGTTTGAAATGATAGAACCCGGATTTTTCTTTTTTTTAACTGCGGATTGAAATGATACATATCCGTATCACTTGACCTAAGTTAGAAAATTATATACAGGCCCGTGGTTATTTTATAAAGTGTTTTGGATATTTTTAAGTATTTTAAAATTTATAAATTTATGAAATTTGATTTAAATAGATTTTGAAATGTTTTAAAATAAAGAAATTATGATTTTTCTATGTGTTAAAAATGTAATTAATGAATGGTTTAACTGGATTTTTGAAATATAACTTAAGTTGGAAATTTGGAATTTTGGTTAAAAGTGATATTTAGGTTATATAAATAAAATGGATATTAAATTTTATTTGGAAATGGTAAATATGATAATTTGATTAAATGTGAATTTAAGTGATTTATTAAAGTATTATTGATTTTTCTATGAATTTAAGTGGTTAAATAAATGAATGTTTAAAAGTGATCTTTTAAAATATAACTTGACTTGGAAATGTGAAATTTGGTTTTAATTAAAGGTTTTAGTTAATTAAATAAAATTGGAAATTTAGTTAAATTTGTGAAATGGTAATTTAAATTTGAAGTGTTAAGTTATTTGTTGAAATGTGAAGAATTGGAAACTTTTACACTTAAATTTATTAAGTAAATTGTTGAAAATTGGATTTAATTATAAGAAATTTATTGTGAAAAAGATACATGTTAAATGATATGTTAATGAACATTTTAAATGTTAAATTATGATTTTTAAAATGTTTAAAGAGTTTAAAATGAAGTTATTTAATTGCTGGAAATACACTAAAAAGCTGGAAATCACTTTTAATAGCATTCAGAAATGCTATGGTTCTGAATTACACTAAAAATTGAATAAAAGGGCTACTACAGCATTTCTGAAATGCTGCAGTTGCTGTAGTTGAACTTATAGGCTAATATTGAACCCTGGTCTATTATAGCATTCTCTGGAAATGCTATAATGGTCTGCAGTCTTTGTTGAAACCAAATTTAACCCTTGTTTTGAAATCTGAACTACCGCAGCACTTCTGAAATGTTGTCTTTTCTGTTTTGAACTATAATTCAACTAAAACTGAGTTTTAACAGCGGTTTTAAGTGCTGTCTTTGCTGAATTAAAAATGTTTTCAAATATAACTTATAGCAGTTGTTTTTAAATGCTGTGAAATGCTGAAATTTTAATAATTAGGGTTTTTGACTTAGTAAACGAACTCAGAATGGTTTGAAACTTTGGAAATTGAATACTTGATTTGAAAATATAATAATTACACTTTTAAAAGGTTTAAATGAATTATTTTGATTGGAATATAAACTATTTAAAGGTGATTTGAAATGATAGTAAATGAACGATATCTTTGAATTTAAAAGGTATTTAAAGTTGAATATTTGGATTTGAACTGATAGGATATTTTATTTTATTAAAATGATTTGAAATGAAGTTTTGTAAGGATATGATATTTTATTAAAATGATTTGAAATGAAGTTTTGAAATGATATGAAAATTTAAATATATGGAAATTGTTTGGAATTGATTTAATCTTTATTTTGATAAAGATATGGTTTGAAATGATATTTTATTTTGAAGTAAAGTATTGTTTTAAAAGTTATAACCACGGGTTATAATAACGATTGGTTGGCAAAGAGACCGGGATCGGATATGGACATACTCTCTGTCGATACCAAAAACCACTTTGACAACCGTGTACGCGGTGGAGATTCCAGAATGAAGTAGGATGGTGGCGACGTTCTTAAGGTATGTTACGTGGACCCAACTCCCGTGAGTTGGCATAAGGTGGCTAAAACAGGAGCGATCTCGGACCAGTGAGGTAGCACCTCTTCTCGGACACATTTCTTCGATATTATACTCTTACTTGTGATTGATTAGATGGCCATCCTCCGATTGGGAATGTTGTTCGAGGTGGAACGGTAGTGGCTGCTATGCGTATCCATCAGTCCGTGTGCGTAATTGGTATATCTACCCTGGCATTGCCTAGTTGTGCCGTGTCACCTACCATATCGAGCTTTACTACGATTATGATTTTAAGATCCGACCGCGTTAAGGTTCTCCATCCCCTTAACGCTATTTTCCGATATGATTATACTTTACTTATTTAGACACTATTATAACAGCGAATATTACTACATAGTAGATATTTTAACGGATCCTTAGAGGATGGGCGGTCCCAAGCATCTTCTAAGTTACTTGTGCCTTTATTACAGTTCACTTGAGTTGGTTTACATTATATAAGTATATATTGTCCTGACTCGAGTGTTTTGTGTTTTGCTTTACGCTCGGGTCAGCCTGAGTTATTCACAGATTTGGATTTCCACCTTCTGGAGATTTGAATCGCTGGAGATTATCTGCTAGTCTTCTTCTATCTACTTCAGTTATGTTGCTCTGTTCAGCTTGTACTTGGTTATCTTATTGATACTTCTGTTGTACTCTATTTCTTCTGTTGTATCTTATGTAACTCTGATATATTTACATAGTAGCTTCATGAACTACTATTTCTTTTACTTCCGCTGCATTATTTTACTCTGTGTCTGTGATCTGTGATTATATTTATTTACTGTATATTCTGAGATTTGCCAAATTTTAATTACAACGCGGTATTTTGAGCAATTCAACTTCGGCATGAGTGTCTGCCTATGCACTTATAATGGATGCGAATGGTTGAAAATATCGGGTCGTTACATGCGGTCTAGTGTATAAATACCATAAAAAAGTGGACGTATGTCGACCATCCGCTCTCCAACTCTTGTCCCTGACTTGGGGGCAAAGACACAACTCAAAGTGTTTGTAGTCTGACTATCTGCTCCCCTTCTCGAGCTCTAAGTTCTCTAGAACACTCATTTTACTTACAAGGCTCAGCAGAAACAGGATCCAAATGGAAGTGGATGTGGTACGACCATCCATGCATCGACTCCTGCCCCGGATGCAGTGGGCAGTTTGAGCCCAAGCCTAAGTTGGACATGGTTCGACCGTCCAATCCAAGGAGGATGTGATACGTCCATCCATGACCTTGCTCGCGCCTGAAGTATGGCGAACTATTCTAGCCTTGGCCGAACATCAGTAAGCCCAAAATCCAAACAAGGACATGGACGCAGTTCGACCGTCCAGCAATTAACTCTGGTCCCATAGTGCGGATTGGAGTATAAACAATAAATGAGTGCGACTGACGCCCATCAACAAACTTTACTCCCCGGAGCATGAATAAGAGTATAGGTAGAAAATGAATGTGGTTCGATCATTCATCCATTAACTCTCCCTTGTAAACTAGAAGGTTGAGTATAAAACATAGAACGGATGTGACCTGACCATCCGCTAATCAACTCCTTCCTACGATTTGACATGAAGAACTCCAAGTAAGAGTGAACATGATACGACCGATCACTCTTCGACTTCCACCCCTGACTTGGGGGCAGAAGAAATGACTAAGGAAAATGTGGTTCGACCATTTTTTGGAATAAATATAAGTTCCTAGAGTATGGATTGGAGTATAAACACAAATTGGGTGTGATTCGACCACCCGCTAATAAACTATTATCCCCAGATTGCGGATATGAATATAAATAAATAGATGAGTGCGCTTCGGCCACTCACTATTCCATAAACTCTGACCTGAACTCGACGGGAGGAGTATAAACTCACTATGGCTGGAATTTGAACATCCACAAACTAACTCCGCTGACCTGAAACGGGGGCAGGAGTACAAATTACTAAAAGCTGAATACGGCAACTCACTATAGCTCTGGCTTGGTGTTCTGTATGACTTAAGGCAACGACCATAGGGATGCCTTAATACAAAACCAATCAAAATGACATCCAAAGTTACGGTTAACCGACTTTATTGTGCCATTAGATCGACAGAGAATATCGATCCAAACTTTCTATATCATGCCGCTGGATCGAAGGTCGGTATCGATCCACACTAACCACAAATGGATATGACCTGAATGTCCATCGAATAGCCCAGTCACCAAAGTGTGGATAGGATAATAAACCATGAATTAGTGTGACTTGACCGTTCATTCTCCGTCACCTTCTCTTGATCCGTTGGGAGGAGTATGAAAGTAGATGAGCATGACTTGACCGCTCCTGAGCTAATTCTATCCCTTGGTCCTTGCCTAGAGTATAGCGACATCTGCATCAAAAGTGGATGTGATTGACGTCTAGTACTCAGCTCATGCCCAAAATTTGATGGGACATTGAAGTCTTCCCTCGAGAAGGAAAAGCTAGAATGCAATCCAAAATAGGCACAACTCATCCTTCCATCAACTAACTCGATCCCACGAATCGCCAAGAAAAAATGTAAAGCCAAAACAGATGTGACATGCTCGTCCACTATCAACATTTACCCCTGAATTAAGGGGCATGAATGAGAATCAAGATGATTGTGAACCGACCATTCATCGATCAACTCTAAGTCTTCGGAGCTCAGGTGGGAGTATAAACACGACTAGGACGAGACTCGACCGTCGATGTAGTACATTTATCAACCCGAGACCAGGGGTAGAAGTGTGATCATCCAAAAAATTAACCGCGATAGCTCAATACTGTGACTCATACCTAGTGTTTACAACAACTCGAGGATACAACCGAAAGGATGCATAGAGATAGAATCATCGGATCGATGCCTAGGCTCATATGCGACTAATTATCATTCCAACCTGAACGATGAGCAACATATCGCAAATACATTGAATGGAAGGCGCGTTACTCGAATATACAAGTGGATTCAAACTCAAAGCAAGAGCTCACTATGTAGCTGTGCGTAACACGAGGCTGAACCCTACTCGACATTTGATTCGATGTGCTTTTAAGCTTGATCGTTAGACATTGTAGATAACCACTCAAAGCATCTATAACCCATCTCTATCGGACTCACCAGCTCATGACGATATTTAAAAGCTCAAACAGAGAAACCGTCATTACATGCCGTCCTGACTGGCTCTCATGACATTGACTATGCACTAGAGAAATGTCCGAACATATGGACCGACATCAAATCCAACTACTGTTCTCCATGTCTACATACACCACCAAAGTGTTGAAGCTACAAGACTTGCCTATGCAAGGGGTCGGCACAGATCCCATCGCCTATGTGACTTTGCAAACCTAATTCAGACATCCTATGTGCTAAGTACAGTTTAGTGCAGTGTTGTGCAACTCCATACAAGTACAAACATGCTAATCTATTCAAGTCTGAAGTGGTAGACATTTGATTCAAGGCCATATACTTATTCAAGTATGCAAGTCACATATGGCATGTCTCATTGTTCGGTTTCAGGTTCACATGGTCTAATATGTTCATGTCAAACCAAAAATTGCTTAAGTCCCACTAATACAAGGGATCGCAACATATCCCATTTCTTGGGAAAATCCACTTAAGCATTTTTCAGCTCATAATGCAAGGCCAATATCAAGCAACAACACCACAGTCGGTTCTATAAAGATATAGACCCGAAAGATAAAGAAAAGGAGCCCAAAGATCTAAGGCTGCACCCGCTGAGCTAACGATCGGCGTTACGGTCAGCCATGATGACCCATCATGGGTCCTGAAGATCGGATCACAGCTCGGTGCAATGATAATGAAGGAATTAGATGGTTTTTTCTGAGCGAATCTTAATGTGTTGGCTTGGACCCATTCTGACATGTGTGTGATCTCACCAACTATCGCGAGCCATGCATTGAATATTGACATAAGGCATGTCCCGGTGAAACAAAAGCAACGCGGCATGGATCCGAAGAAATCTGCTGCACTTAAAGATGAGGTGGATAAACTCAAAAACAATGGGCTTATCCATGATGCCCTCTACCCAAAATGGGTATCCAATCCAGTTCTTGTGAGAAAAGCTAATGGAAAGTGGCGAACGTACGTCGACTACTTTGACCTGAACAAGGCATGCCCAAAAGACGGCTTTCCACTTTCAAGGATCGACCAGCTAGTGGGGTCAACCGTAGGACACGAATTGCTATCTTTCATGGATGCATACTCTGGATATAATCAAATCAAAATGCACATCCCTAACCAGCAGCACACCAGTTTTATAGCCGATGTTGGATTGTACTGCCATGTGGTAATGCCATTCAGACTGAAGAATGCTGAAGCAACCTATCAATGCCTAGTTAACTGAATGTTTAAAGATCGGATTGGAAAGACGATGGAGGCATATGTGGATGATATGCTCATGAAGTCACGACGATCAAGAGACCGGATTAGAGATTTAGAAAAATTGTACGACATCCTTCGATATTACAAAATGAAGATCAATCCTTTGAAATGTTCTTTTGGCATTGCATCAGGAAAGTTTTTGGGTTTCATCATCAATGCTCGCGGCATCGAAGCTAATCCCAAAAAGGTTCGAGCTATTCACAACATCCAAGCACCCAAGACTATCAAATAAGTATAGAGCCTAAATGGGAAGGTTGCTACCCTGAGTCGGTTTATTTCTAAAGCCACTGATAAATGCATTCCGTTCTTCGACCTGATTAGAAGAGGAAAAAGGAACTTTGAATGGATACAGGAGTGTGAAGATGCATTCCAAGCTTTGGTGAAACACTTAGAGAGGCCTCCCATCTTGTCAAAGCTGGTGGATCATAAAGACTTGTATATCTACTTGGCCGTGTCGGCACACGCTATAAGTGCCACACTGCTTCACGAGGAGAATCAAATCCAGAGACCAGTCTATTATGTTAGCAAATGATTAACAGGAGCTAAAAGAAACTATCCAAAGGTAGAGAAATTGGCGTATTGCTTGTTGATTGCTTTATGAAAGCTCCGCCCCTATTTTTCGGCTCATCCCATCAACGTTTATATCGATCAGCCATTACGACAGGTCTTACAGTGACCTGAGACGTCTGGAAGGTTATGAAGTGGAACATCGAACCGGGCCAATTTGACATCACCTATCTCCCTTGGAGAGCCATCTAGGGACAGGCACAAAAGAACTTTATAGTAGAATTCACAGCATAGGATGATCTCCCAGAGAGCAGTGGACCCACACCATTCGGTGAAAAATGTATATGGATGGAGCATGTAATGAAAATTGTTTTGGAGTCGGATTCGTGCTAGTAACTCCATAGGATCAATTAATTTTCTATGCTTTGAAGCTTGAATTCCCTGTAACGAACAACGAAGCTAAGTATGAAGCTCTGGTTACTAGACTCAAATTTGCTAGAGAACTGGGATTAAAATCTCTTGAATTTTTTTGTAATTTTCAGTTGGTGGCATACCAAGTCAGTGGAGATTACCAGGCTAAAGGGAAACGACTCGCTCCGTACCTTATCCGAATTTAAGAGCTATTAACTGACTTCAAGTATTATGACATCACGCACATTCCCCGAGATTAAAACAAAGAGGCTGACTCATTGGCAAAGTTTGCCAGCACCGGGGATGCACAACAAATGGGCTTGGTTCCAGTTGAGGTACTAGACGCTCCGAGCGCAAAACAGATGGAAATCGACTGGCTACTAGAGACAGACCCTGATAAGGAGTCGCGGATGAATCCAATTAAAGATTATTTACTATAGAGAGTCCTTCCCGAACAGAGGAATGAAAAATGGCAGATGCTTTGCAAAGCTTTACGCTACATCATCCAAGAAGGAATCATGTACAGGAAGGGTTTCTCCATTCCCCTACTTCGGTGTATCTCCCACGACGAACTCAAATGAGTATTGAGAGAAATCCTACACCCAAAATCATTTTTGAAGAAACACCATTCCTCTTGCCATCAATACCCAAACCCAACCATGATCACAACTAATCGAAATCGCCCCTCATTTCATCTCCTAAGTGATCAAGTGCAGCAGGCCACCACATTCAATCATCATCGATCCCTCCAATATCATCTTCTTCAATCCTTTCGTCCCATATCCATGGAGATTTAGAGCGAGAAGGGATCAGTGATAAATGAATGAAATAGAAAGGGGATTGGTTTATTTTAGAAAAAAAGAAAAGAAAAGGCAAATGATTGAATTGCATTCCACCAAATTGGCAACGGCCCGTGAACGTACGAACGCTACCGGGAGCCAATGACAAGAAAGCGTACATGATCGTGCACGTGTGCATCCTAAAAATTCAATTTCTTAAAATCGAAAGAAATTGGATTCTCGCATGGAGTTAATAGAGAAAGAAAGATCAGATAACCGAGGCCTACCAACTCAATGGAACTGGGCACCGATATTAATTGGCTAATTACAATCCAGAATTTATACTATTAAGTATCGGCCAAGTGTCACGACGAACAGAGGGAGATACGACTTTTTAGAAACGAAGGTTCAAACGAAAGGATAGTAACTGTTTGGAAAATTGGATGGATTTATTTTCGACGGCTTAACTTGCTTCAATTCAAAACACACCTTCCTATCACAATGCATGTTTTGGGGGCCAAAGTGTTAACCCACCTTTTCCTAAGGCGATACACATGCGGATTTAACCCAACAGACTTCATGATCATCAAGGCGGAAAGCCTAACGAGATGGTTATTGGGATGGAGATCGATTATGGACAAGACTATGGACGATAGTCGTAAGGATTCATGTGAATAACATTCTAGAATTGGCTAAATATGAATTTCACACTTCAACCGAAAAAATGATCGGGTACGATCGTTTTTTAAAATGGACTGGTCCTTCTCTAATATGGTTAGCAATAATCCATCTCTATCATGGGTCAGCTATGATCCATCCCCAATATGGATCGAATATGGAACATCTTCATTATGGATCAACATGAATTGATATGGATACGGATCGCTCGGATTAGCAGTACAAATCAACAATGATCGATACATAACTCAATAACCACAAAGGCGACCAATGAAACAACTTCAGAAACAAGAAGAAAGGATACATAGGACCCATCATATCAATCGCTATGCCCCATATGCAAATAAAATGATCGGAATCGATCATTTTTAGGGTGTGCGATCGACCCAAATTTTTGTGGATCGGGTTGTTTGGCTCTAGAGGTTCTTTTGGCGAAATTTCAACCCGATCCATGCACGGCTTCACCTATAAATACATCAGACATGGCTCATTGTGGGGGATCTTCTTTCTAGCTATTTTTCATCACGATTCTCTCTTCCTCCATTAATTTTCTAAGTCAAAAAACAACTGTACTTGTAATCTTATAGTAAGGAGTGGACGTAGGCCAGAGTTTGCTGAACCACTATAAAACATGCATGTTCATTTACTTTCTCCGGTATGTTTTAGTTTCATTCCTTATCTAATCTCTACGAGATTCTAATGGGTGTTGATGCCCTTTTTTGGAATCAATAATTTAATGTAAATCTTTTTGCCTTAAATAAAAAAGGGAATTAGTAAGCTAAGCCTAATGTCTACCTAAGACAATACAAGTAAAGACTTAGGATGATTAATTGGACTTAGTAGGCTAGTGATGTGAGGTTGGTAGAGTCACTGGAAGGAAGACTGCCCTTTTACTTTGAGGCTACCAGCAGTCTGGTGCACTTACTACCGATGTGAAATATCATTAATCCTAGGTCCCGTGACGACATGAGAGATTGGGCCTATTTTCGTAATTGGAAAGTATTAAATGGTCCAAATTTAGAATTAGGAGCGGTGAGGGATATCTCCATAGGGGTTCGCTTTTGGTTTGAGGTCTTAAGTGACTGTAGGGTCCGCCTCTCTCCTAAATGGAAGTTTTAAGTAACCTAGTGAGATTCTAAATAAATAGGGATGTCTCTAAAATGGGTATAATTTAGTATTGAGGCCTTAAGTGGATGTAAGACCCGCCTCCCTACCGAAAGAAGTAACCTAATGAGATTCCACATTTATAATTAAGAATGATAGTGGATATCTTGGGAAAGGTTCACTTCAGGTTTGCGGTCTTATGTGACTAAAGGGTTCTCCTCTTTCCTATAAAAGAAGTACTAAGTAGACAATGAGATTTCCGAACAATGTCAGTTAGATGGTACCAGTGAGGAGTTCGCCTTGGCATTAAGTATCAAATGACAAAGGCCTACCTATAAATAGGTGTTAAATGGTCAGGGTTTGCCCAGTCCTTATGAATGAGGTATTAAGTGGCTTCAGTACAGTCTCTCACATTGCTAAGGTCATACTAACGATAGTACCATTGAGGAGCACTCCTTGGGAATATGTATTAAATGATGGGGTCTGCCTTAATTAAGGTCTTAAATGACCAAAGTCTGCCTATTTTCCAATATTAAGTGGCCTGGGTACTGTTTATTGCATGGCTACGATTTTATCAGCAATAGATGCAGTAATAGTTGGACCATTATAGCTAACCCACCGACCATTGGCAACATTGTTAAGAAACCACCTTGAGAATAGGTTTTAAACGACGGTGCTACCCTGATTAAGGTCGTAAATGGCAGAGTCTGCCTATTTCTCCTTTTAAAAGTATTATAAAAGCCCGCTTCATATTTAGAAGTATTAAGTGGCAAATGGGTTTGGAAATGTTGGGTGGCTGATAAGGCTTTATTAGTATTTTGCGCCTTAGGAAGGGATATGTAAGTAATCGTGTGTGCAATGCAAGGTTAGATAAGAATTGCTAACCTAGATGGACATGACTATTAAATGGAAACCAATTGGTATAAATTTATGTTATGAATAGTTTATAGATTTTCCAGTCACTAGAACGTTTTTATGACCCCCTCCTCATTACAACCCATAGGATAGTTTTAAAGGAACGAATCTCTGGAGCTAGATGTGCTTTGTTTTTGGAGAAGTCTTCTTTCCCTCATGCTCGATGCTGATGTGACAATCTGCTATCCAAGTTAGTAGTCATAGTAAGTATTCTTATCTTATTATTGTTTTCACTATTAGTTTTGATTTCTATCAATCTCTGATAATGCTCATGCTTATTTGTAGGTACCAAATCCAATGATCCATGCTTGATGGATATGGGTTTCAATTTTTATCGAAATTTAAGCCCATAGAGGCATTAAGCTAATTTTCAAAATTTGCATGAAAATTTAAAAGATATTTTAAATTCAAATGTTAAGTTTGAAAGATAAAATGAGAATTTTGTAAAATTTATAAAACACATTCAAATTTTTAATTTTTTTAAGATATTAAAAATTAAATTTGAAAATTTGAAAATTTAATTAATTCAACTAATTAATATAAATATAATAATTAATTAAAATTTAATTAATTAAAACATATATGTTGATATATATGTATAATTATACTTGTTATGGTTATTTATTCATCTTAAAGTTGTTTATGATAAATTAAATTAAAATTTCAAATTAATTAAAATACTTAATTAAATTGCTTAATTAAATAAAGTTAATAGATTAGAATGTATACTGTAACAACCTACCTTTTTCGACCCTCGCCCCTGAATCAACACTAACACCTCGAAAGATGGAAAAGACAAGTCATCGGATATGATTACCAGATACAAATGCAACTTTAACTAGTAGTCTTTCAGAATCTCGCAGTGGAAAGAAACAAAGAATAATATATCAATAACCATAACCATTTCATAACACCATAATATATTCAAAATTTCATATACATCTGTCTTTATAATAAAATCAAACCTAATCACATCCAACTCATAATATCTATTTACAATATGTAAAATAAGGTCCTTGTCTTTCGTACCATATCGACTCCATGCTCCATTAGCCTAGAGAAATATATAAAGGGGAAAAATAGGAGTGGGTCAAACATAAGCCTGAGTGAGTGAGCCATAATTGCTCCACATATACTATAAAGATAATACGGTTACATGATAAGAGTCTATCGTTTCGGTCTCCATGTCTCAATCATGTCTCTAATAGACAAGGGTCACACTACTATCTAATAAACCATACTCTATCATCTTTGGTTAACTATCACGTCCCAAATCTATCACATAAGGACTCACATTCCAGATCTGTCTCGATGCATTACAGAACTGCTTAATGTCCACATCTCGTATACATAATGGGCTCACGTCTTAGACCCACCTTAATTGCTACAAGACCGCTTACCATCTGTATCTCAATAACAAATGACTCGCGTCATGCACCTCCCTCCTCATGCGTAGCAGGTACGCTTAGCGTCCCCTCCTTTCTGGACCGCTTAACTCGACAATACGCCTTCGTTTTGTTTTGATTTGTCCTGGTTGGATCTAGGTTCAACCAAACCCACTCTGCCTCTCATAGTCCACCAGTCTACCAAACCGGTCAACCGATCGTGGTTAGGAATTCATTCCTGATCGCGACCATCACCATTTTTTGCGTTGTTCCGTCTCTAATTCACTTCCGATTATCCGATATCCATCCCTAACAATTAGTACTACGTTTCTATAATGATTTTTGGGTTAAACAACATTAAATTTCCATGTTTCATTCATTTAATTTGAAGAAAAGAGTAAATGTTTGGTTTTTGGTTTACCATTTATCATTTATCTCCCAAATCCAATTTTAAGTCCAAATTTTCTGATTATTGGTTGATTATCTACTCATGTATAAGCTACAAATCATAAAAATAGCAATATCTACACATTATATATTAAAAGAAAGCAAATGTCACTTGCTGAATTTTTCTACAATGTTTCAACCCTCCGCTGTCCCGACTACTACGCCACCAGGCCTATGAGATCTCCTTCAATTTGGTATGGATGCATAGTATTCTCCGTATGATGTCGCTAATTTTGTGTGAATCCATCAAGAATCACCCATAACTTCTTCGTATGGACTCTAAATGAGGCAAACGAATACACTATGCAAATAAAAAAAATAAGATGGTCGTAATAACACATGTTTTGTCGTCAAATTTCAAAGTTAAAAAGTGACCATTTTCCCCCTCCTTAGTTTAAATAAATTTTATTTACAAATTAAATCCAATCATTTAATACTATTGTATTGTTAATATTTTAATTATAGCATATACCAAATTTTCAAGGTATGACTTCTCCCCTTAAAAGAATTTCGTCCTCAAAATTCCAACGAAATTAATAATGTAATATAATGCTCATATTGTTCGCTAAACACATATCAATTAAGTGAACTAACATAACATCTAATTTATATAATACAGTTAAAAGAGTTTAACAAAATAGTATGAACAACATATAAATATGAATGATGTAATGTGACTTTTGTTTCTATATGTATAATGCAGAAATGCAGCTAACACACCTTATATGATTGCAATAAGATGACATATCATGCATGGACGCATAATATCCCAATATAAGCATATATTTCTATATGAATGTAAATCCAATGGTATTCATTCTATAACCAAATCATTCAGAGCATCTAATTCCATTCCAAGTATAATCTAACCTAAAGAAAATAGACTAAATTTTGTAACGTATGGGAAAAGAGTTGAGGATAAATAGCCTTCATCTTCTCTTCAGGCTCCCAAGTACTCTCAGCCAGGTTATCTCCCTATTGCACTCTAACTAAATTCACTACTTTATTCCTAGGTCGTTTCACCCCACGTCCGAAAATGTGGGCTGGACCACTGGATAAGCTCGACTCGGGTTTTAACTCTACCAGTTCCAACTGACTAGCTGCAACTACAATGGTCGAATCATGTAAACATTTTTGCATTTGTGACACATGGGATACATTATGGATTCCCTCTATTTTCTTCGGCAACTCCACTTTATACGCCAAACTCCATATTCTCTCCAATACTAGAAATGGACAAATAAATCAAGATGCTAACTATCACGAACTTCAGAACCATGCCACCCTCTTTAATTTTGAAACCTTCACAAAGAATAAATCTCCAATTACAAATTCAAAATTTATCCGCCTTATATCAGTGTATGATTTTTTCTAATCTTGTGTAGCTTTCATCCTCTTCGTAATAGGCTCCACTTTCTCTAAAGCATCTCTAACCATCTCTGGTCCTAATATGATCTTATCCATTGACTCCCACTAACACAAAGGTGGCTTACATAACCTTATGTACAATGCTTCGAACATTGCCTTACCTATACTAGTCTGGTAACTATTATTGTATACCAATTCCCATAGAGGTAGATGATCCTCCAAATTTCCTTAAAATTCAATATGCATGACCTCAACAAGTCTTTCAGCACTCGGTTCGCTCTCTCGATCTATCCATCGGTTTGGGGGTGATATGCTATGCTCGGATTCAACTCAGTGCCTAATGCATTTTGTAGACTCCTCAAGAATTCGCTTGTGAAAAGTAGATCTCGGTCGGTTGCTATACTTGTGGAACTCCATATAGTCGAACCACCTCCTTGACATACTATTATTGAATATCCATTAATTTAAATTTGAATTTATATGGTTTAAATTAATTGTTATTTTGTATTTCAAATCTGTTTTCTTTCTGGTTGTTTCTATTCTACTACCTCGTTCCTTTTCGGGGACGAAAAGTTTTGAGTGGGGGAGAGTGTAACGACCCATAAATTTCAGGGGTTTTATTTATTTAATTAATTGAATTTTTGTGAAATTTTAAACGATAAAATTTTGAAATATAAATTTGATATTTGGAATGCGTCTAGTTAAACATAGCAACTGGTAAATTTTCATCCAAAAATATGAAAGTTTATTTCGTGCGTAAATTTACTTCAATTTAATCAGTTAATAATCGCTGAAAATAAAACGTTTTCAAAACCTAAATATTTTTACATAGAAAAATTCTAAACCATCTTCTGATCAAGGCTTCATTTTTCGTTTTTCAAAATTCGGACTTCTTTAGCCCCGTCGATCTTATTTTTCTGCGTTTTGCTGCATTTTCCGCTAGTAGAAAATTCGAATTTTTATAATTCTATCATACCACTGATATCCGTGTGCCGTTTTGATCGTCTCGTTTTGCTGATCTCCGCGGTATATTCGTATGAATGTTTCGATGTCCGGAGGATGGCGAAATCTGTAAACGTTAAACCGTATCAGCACCCATTTTAACCTTTGGTTTCCTTGTCCGTTTGTCTTTCATCGGTTGAAACGAATCATGGTCAACTTTATTTATTTCAATGAGATAAATGTTCAACTTTTTCTATTCCCCGTAATGATTTATTTTTATTTTTTTTTGGTTCCCAATATCTTTGCTTCGTTCATAATAAAAGAAAACTGTTGTCCTTTCCACTACTCACATATCAAAGCCTATAGCTTCCACTTCAAAACAAATCAAACTTGTTTCTGCCTGAAGCACGCAACAGCCTGCCATTGACCTTCCCTTCTTCCGCCTCGACCACCCCATCCTCTTCACAACCTCCAGATCCTTCTCCATGGCACATGCCTTGCAGCAGTTCCCCGAGCACTCACGTCGGACAACAGCCCCGCCACCCCTCTGAACTTCATACCCACGAGGCCTCACAGCAACCAGGCTCGGCCGTTCCTCCTCCGCCCGCACCCGACTTCGGTCCTCACATAGTGGCCCTCCTTCCCCACGTGAATTGGCCTGCTTCTCCTCTTATCTGAACCACTTGCCTCCTCCTTCCACCCAATCCACGGGCAGCCAACCGAGCTCCGTTTACACCAAGCCCACTGCCAGCCGAGAGCTCTCCATCATGACATGAGCCCTACCTCCCCTGCCTTTTGTCTTCATCGGTGATCGCTGATCTATTATTTCCAAGCTTCATCTTGCTTTTATGTGAAATGGTAAAGTTTTCATATAGTATGTTTATATATTGTTATAAAGATATCATGTATATAAAATTTCAAATTATGGGTTTCATAGATTAATAAAATTTGGTTTAAGCCTGCTTTGCTTTTCATAAGGTATAGTATATCTTATATATAAGTTGCCTGAGTTTATAAAATATAAGCTTATCTATCTATTTATATATATGATCTGGTTGGGTAGTTTATACACTAGCATATTTGTTTTAAAGTTTATACAGTATGTATACATTATCAGTTTTATACTGCAAGTACTTATAAAATCAAAGTTGTTATATATATGTTTTATATATATAGTTGTATATTAAACGGGTTGTGTAACTTTTGTTTTGAAAGGCTTAGATATATTGTTTAGCAATAAATATTGTATATTGTAAAGAAATTATGAATTTATAATGTAAGTTTTGTTCACATATATCTATGTAAGTATTTTGCGAAACTGGTTATGTTTAAGGTATATATAGTTACAAACATTTATGATATAAGTCTATATATATGCGTGGTCTTTTATTTATATATATATATTGCAGTTTATTTCTTTAAGTATGTTGATTTGTCATACATATAGATTTTGGTTTGATACACATATATGTGTTATTTTGAACAGATTTTGGTTGTAATAAGATATTGTGTATATATATTTAGTTTAAATTTTACTTTGATTTTTCTTGAAAGATATATATGGATATAATATTATTTTGTTTCCGTTTATGTTAAACTGTTAAGTTTAAAATGTGTTGATTCAAAACTGATGCTGATTAGTTCTCATCGATTTCCCATTTATCAGCTTTGTCGATTAATTCATGCCAATATTGCTTTGCTTCGAAATCTGTGCTTGGATTCGTATCTCTTCTCCTTCCGTTCGTCTCTAACCTCGAAAGGTGAGCAATCACTCACGATTAACGTTCTTTTATTTATTAAATTTGATTTCAATTGAAACGACAATTGAAATATGCTGCTGTTAGTTATTTACACTGTTATTACCTGTATCAGTTCACCTGTGACATCTGACACCACTATCTGTTATTTATACAATGATAATTCAGTTTGGTTGATAATGATTGATTGGTTGATGTTTATATTGGACGTTAAATTGATAATGTTAAAGTGATAAATAATATGCAATTGAATTGATATGTGATAGTTAACGATTTAAATTGGATCTATATGTTGAATTTGATTAGTTAAAAATTCGTATAATATGACCCCTTTAATGTTAAATTAATTGACACGTAGGATTTGGTTAATTACACCTTGAACCATTGAATGTAGGTTGTTTAAATTGATGATGGATGAAATTATAATAGATGACAAGTGAAAAACCATATTGTAATAATCTTTAATCTACATGAAATGATAGTGTAGATTCTAGAAATAATTATATTAATTTGCACAAACAACAATGTGAATTAATACGATTATTTCAAGATTATTTGAATTGATTATTGGATTGATATTAGTTGTTGTTATTGTTTGTTTATTTACTTTGACACCATCCCAGTTATCACACTGCAAGTTCCCTTTGTTATGCTTTGATTTTGAATTGAATTGGAATCAGGTTGAAATGATAAATACCCAAATTGAACTTTGACCTAGGATAGAGAATTAAATAAAACCCGATTGGTCAATAATTTGATTTAAAAATAAAATGAAGATTTTATTTGAATAAATAATATGGTTTTGAAACGAAGTTGGAAATTGAATTTTAATGAAATTTAAATGTGAATATTTAATAATCTGAAATGAAATATTAATAAAGAAATTGATGAAAGAATGTTGTTTAATTTAAGAAATGATTGAATTAAGTTTTGAAATTATTTAATAATATAATGAGATTGAATTATTTAATAATTAAATTAAATTGAATTCTTTGATGATTAAAATTGAACTTTTAATTAGTGAAATTTAGTTCTGATTTAATTGAGCTTTGAAATTGTAACTAAGTAAATGAATATGTGAAATTGAATTTCTTTATCAAGAAATGCAAATGTGATTTTTGAAATTAATGTAAGACTTGTAATTGAAAGATTGATTTGATGAATTTAATTTAATTAAATTTGAAGTTTTGATATAATGAAGTTGAACTTAAGTAATTGATTTAATGAATTGGAAGTTAAATAGAAATTGTTTTGAAGGATAATTTACTTAACGAATATTGAATAAAATCGATAAATGAATTTAAATTGATTTGAATGTTAAATTAAATTGATTTGAATGATTTCGGAATGAAACTTATATACAAACTTGAACCAATATTTGAATTGTTTTAAATAAAATTAAAATTGAATTATAAGATTTTGAAATAGTAATTTGGAAGTTTTGAAACGTAAATTGTGGAAATTGGTTTAGAAAGAGAAATGAAATGTTGGTTTACAAATTCTAATTGAAATTGTAATTGATTTGGTTTTTGAAATACATAAACGACCAATCGGTGTAATAATTACGAAAGTTATTAAAGAGACCGGAATCGGTTAGGGACATACTCACTGTCTAAACCGAAAACCACTTTAATAACTATACGCGGAGTGTGATCCAGAATGAAGTGGTTGGAATGATGTACGTGATGACTGAAGAAAGAGAACGATAATGGATAGCCTTGACACTTGTGTCAAATTGGAAATGACTAAAACAGGAGCCGTGCCGGGCCAAATGGGGGCTAGCTACCTCAAGCGAACACACTTCTTCGAAAACTACTCATTAATTATTGTCGATTGGTGCACCCTTGATTTTGGGAGTGTTGTTTCGCGGTGTTGCGATCGCTGGGGCGATGCGTTCTCACCAGTCCGGATCAGGCAAACGGTAGTTTCACTACCTTGGGTATTGCCTCATGTGCCTTGTCATACTTGGATCCCTATATACGCGACCACTACGAATTTGTTTTGTGTTATACCTATGGAGTACTCCCTGATAGCCCACTAGTTTACGGTGGAGTTTACAGTGATGTATAGTCTATAACGCTTATATAAAATGTGTTAAGGGGGATAATGGTAACACCTTAAAACTATTTTGATATTTTATATTACTGATAGGCATTATCTACTTATCGTACACTACTACATAGTAGATAGTTTAACGGATCCTTAAAGGATGGTTATTCCAAACATCCTTTGAGTTACTTGTATTTCAATTGCTATTTCACTTGAGTTGGATTTATTGATATAAGAATGTTAATCCTGACTCGAGTGTTTTGTGTTTTGCTTTACGCTCGGGTCAGACTGAGTGTACCAGTATTCGAGACTCACCTTTGGAGTTGGAGCTTCGCTTGGAGATCTAGCTATCTATCCAGCTTTCAGATATCCAGTTGATTCCAGTGATTGTATTCTGATTCTTGTATTTGTCTATTGTATTCGAGACATCTGTTGTACCTTATTTAACTCTGATATGTATATAGTAGCTTCATGAACTACTATCTTTTATTTCCGCTGCATTTATTACTCTGTGTGTCTATGATCTGTGATTATTTATTTACTGTATATGCTTAGTTTTGCCAATTTAAATTAACAATTCGGTATATTGAATTATTCAAGTCCGACATGTGCGGATGTGAATGGTCCAAAATACTGGGTCGTTACACAACATCCAAGCACCCAAGACTATCAAATAAGTATAGAGCCTAAATGGGAAGGTTGCTGCCCTGAGTTGGTTTATTTCTAAAGCCATTGATAAATGCATTCCGTTCTTCGACCTGATTAGAAGAGGAAAAAGGAACTTTGAATGGATACAGGAGTGTGAAGATGCATTCCAAGCTTTGGTGAAACACTTAGAGAGGCCTCCCATCCTGTCAAAGCTGGTGGATCATAAAGACTTGTATATCTACTTGGCCGTGTCGGCACACGCTATAAGTGCCACACTGCTTCACGAGGAGAATCAAATCCAAAGACCAGTCAATTATGTTAGCAAATGATTAACAGGAGCTGAAAGAAACTATCCAAAGGTAGAGAAATTGGCGTATTGCTTATTGATTGCTTTATGAAAGCTCCGTCCCTATTTTTCGTCTCATCCCATCAATGTTTATATCGATCAGCCGTTACGACAGGTCTTACAGTGACCTGAGACGTCTGGAAGGTTATGAAGTGGAACATCGAACTAGGCCAATTTGACATCACCTATCTCCCTTGGAGAGCCATCTAGGGACAGGCACAAAAGAACTTTATAGTAGAATTCATAGCATAGGATGATCTCCCAAAGAGCAGTGGACCCCCACCATTCGGTGAAAAATGTATACGGATGGAGCATGTAATGATCGTTGCTTTGGAGTCGGATTCGTGCTAGTAACTCCAGAGGATCAATTAATTTGCTATGCTTTGAAGCTTTTATTCCCTGTAACGAACAACGAAGTTGAGTATGAAGCTCTGGTTACTGGACTCAAATTTGCCAGAGAACTGGGATTAAAATCTCTTGAAATTTTTAGTAATTTTCAGTTGGTGGCATACCAAGTCAGTGGAGATTACCAGGCTAAAGGGAAACGACTCGCTCCGTACCTTATCCGAATTTAAGAGCTATTAACTGACTTTGAGTATTATGACATCACGCACATTCCCCGAGATTAAAACAAAGAGGCCGACTCATTAGCAAAGTTTGCCAGCACCGGGGATGCACAACAAATGGGCTTGGTTCCAGTTGAGGTACTAGACGCTCCGAGCGCAAAACAGATGGAAATCGACTGGCTACTAGAGACAGACCCTGAGAAGGAGTCGCGGATGACTCCAATTAAAGATTATTTACTACAGAGAGTCCTTCCCGAACAGAGGAATGAAAAATGGCAGATGCTTCGCAAAGCTTTACGCTACATCATCCAAGAAGGAATCATGTACAGGAAGGGTTTCTCCATTCCCCTGCTTCGGTGTATCTCCCACAACGAACTCAAATGAGTATTGAAAGAAATCCTACACCCAAAATCATTTTTGAAGAAACACCATTCCTCTTGCCATCAATACCCAAACCCAACCATGATCACAACTAATCGAAACCGCCCCTCATTTCATCTCCTAAGTGATCAAGTGCAGCAAGCCACCACATTCAATCATCATCGATCCCTCCAATATCATCTTCTTCAATCCTTTCGTCCCATATCCATGGAGATTTAGAGCAAGAAGGGATTAGTGAACAAAAAAAGAAATAGGGGATCGGTGATAAATGAATGAAATAGAAAGGGGATTGGTTTATTTTAGAAAAAAAGAAAAGAAAAGGCAAATGATTGAATTGCATTCCACCAAATTGGCAACGGCCCGTGAACGTACGAACGCACCCGGGAGCCAATGATAAGAAAGCGTACATGATCGTGCATGTGTGCATCCTAAAAATTCAATTTCTTAAAATCGAAAGAAATTGGATTCTCACATGGAGTTAATAGAGAAAGAAAGATCAGATAACCGAGGCCTACCAGCTCAATGGAACTGGGCACCGATATTAATTGGCTAATTACAATCCAGAATTTATACTATTAAGCATCGGCCAAGTGTCACGACGAACAGAGGGAGATACGACTTTTTAGAAAAGAAGGTTCAAACGAAAGGATAGTAACTGTTTGGAAAATTGGATGGATTTATTTTCGACGGCTTAACTTGCTTCAATTCAAAACACACCTTCCTATCACAATGCATGTTTTGGGGGCCAAAGTGTTAACCCACCTTTTCCTAAGGCGATACACATGCGGATTTAACCCAACAGACTTCATGATCATCAAGGCGGAAAGCCTAACGAGATGGTTATTGGGATTGGAGATCGATTATGGACAAGACTATGGACGATAGTCGTAAGGATTCATGTGAATAACATTCTAGAATTGGCTAAATATGAATTTCACACTTCAACCGAAAAAATGATCGGGTACGATCGTTTTTTAAAATGGACTGGTCCTTCTCTAATATAGTTAGCAATGATCCATCTCTATCATAGGTCAGCTATGATCCATCCCCAATATGGATCGGATATGGAACATCTTCATTATGGATCGACATGAATTGATATGGATACAGATCGCTCGGATTAGCAGTACAAATCAACAATGATCGATACATAACTCAATAACCACAAAGGCGACCAATGAAACAACTTCAGAAATAGGAAGAAAGGATACATAGGACCCATCATATCAATCGCTATGCCCCATATGCAAATAAAATGATCGGCATCGATCATTTTTAGGGTGTGCAATCGACCCCAAATTTTATGGATCGGGTTGTTTGGCTTTAGTGGTTCTTTTGGTGAAATTTCAACCCGATCCATGCACGGCTTCACCTATTAATACAGCAGACTTGGCTCATTATGGGGGATCTTCTTTCTAGCTATTTTTCATCACGATTCTCTCTTCCTCCATTAATTTTCTAAGGCAAAAAACAACTGTACTTGTAATCTTACAGTAAGGAGTGGACGTAGGCCAGAGTTTGCTGAACCACTATAAAACTTGCATGTTCATTTACTTTCTCCGGTATGTTTTAGTTTCATTCCTTATCTAATCTCTACGAGATTCTATTGGGTGCTGATGCCCTTTTTTGGAATCAATAATTTAATGTAAATCTTTTTGCCTTAAATAAAAAAGGGAATTAGTAAGCTAAGCCCAATGTCTACCTAAGACAATACATATAAAGACTTAGGATGATTAATTGGACTTAGTAGGCTAGTGATGTGAGGTTGGTAGAGTCACTGGAAGGAAGACTGCCCTTTTACTTTGAGGCTACCAGCAGTCTGGTGCACTTATTATCGATGTGAAATATCATTAATCCTAGGTCCCGTGACGACATGAGACATTGGGCCTGTTTTCGTAATTGGAAAGTATTAAATGGTCCAAATTTAGAATTAGGAGCGGTGAGGGATATCTCCATAGGGGTTCGCTTTTGGTTTGAGGTCTTAAGTGGCTGTAGGGTCCGCCTCTCTCCTAAATGGAAGTTTTAAGTAACCTAGTGAGATTCTAAATAAATAGGGATGTCTCTAAAATGGGTATAATTTAGTATTGAGGTCTTAAGTGGATGTAAGTCCCGCCTCCCTACCGAAAGAAGTAACCTAATGAGATTCCACATTTATAATTAAGAATGATAGTGGATATCTTGGGAAAGGTTCACTTCAGGTTTGGGGTCTTATGTGACTAAAGGGTTCTCCTCTTTCTTATAAAAGAAGTACTAAGTAGACAATGAGATTTCCAAACAATGTCAGTTAGATAGTACCAGTGAGGAGTTCGCCTTGGCATTAAGTATCAAATGACAAAGGCCTACCTATAAATAGGTGTTAAATGGTCAGGGTTTGCCCAGTCCTTATGAATGAGGTATTAAGTGGCTTTAGTACAGTCTCTCACATTGCTAAGGTCATACTAACGATAGTACCATTGAGGAGCACTCCTTGGGAATATGTATTAAATGATGGGGTCTGCCTTAATTAAGGTCTTAAATAACCAAAGTCTGCCTATTTTCCAATATTAAGTGGCCTGGGTACTGTTTATTGCATGGATACGATTTTATCAGCAATAGATGCAGTAATAGTTGGACCATTATAGCTAACCCACCGACCATTGGCAACATTGTTAAGAAACCACCTTGAGAATAGGTTTTAAACGACGGGGTCTACCCTGATTAAGGTCGTAAATGACAGAGTCTGCCTATTTCTCCTTTTAAAAGTATTATAAAAGCCCGCTTCATATTTAGAAGTATTAAGTGGCAAATGGGTTTGGAAATGTTGGGTGGCTGATAAGGCTTTATTAGTATTTTGCGCCTTAGGAAGGGATATGTAAGTAATCGTGTGTGCAATGCAAGGTTAGATAAGAATTGCTAACCTAGATGGACATGACTATTAAATGGAAACCAATTGGTATAAATTTATGTTATGAATAGTTTATAGATTTTCCAGTCACTAGAACGTTTTTATGACCCCCTCCTCATTACAACCCATAGGATAGATTTAAAGGAATGAATCTCTGGAGCTAGATGTGCTTTGTTGTTGGAGAAGTCTTCTTTCTCTCATGCTCGATGCTGATGTGACAATCTGCTATCCAAGTTAGTAGTCATAGTAAGTATTCTTATCTTATTATTGTTTTCACTATTAGTTTTGATTTCTATCAATCTCTGATAATGCTCATGCTTATTTGTAGGTACCAAATCCAATGATCCATGCTTGATGGATTTGGGTTTCAATTTTTATCGAAATTTAAGCCCATAGCGGCATTAAGCTAATTTTCAAAATTTGCATGAAAATTTAAAAGATATTCTAAATTCAAATGTTAAGTTTGAAAGATAAAATGAGAATTTTGTAAAATTTATAAAAAACATTCAAATTTTTAATTTTTTTTAAGATATTAAAAATTAAATTTGAAATTTTGAAAATTTAAAATTTAATTAATTCAACTAATTAATATAAATATAATAATTAATTAAAATTTAATTAATTAAAACATATATGTTGATATATATGTATAATTATACTTGTTATGGTTATTTATTCATCTTAAAGTTGTTTATGATAAATTAAATTAAAATTTCAAATTAATTAAAATACTTAATTAAATTGCTTAATTAAATAAAGTTAATTGATTAGAATGTATACTGTAACAACCTACCTTTTTCGACCCTCGCCCCCTGAATCGACACTAACACCTCGAAAGATGGAAAAGACAAGTCATCGGATATGATTACCAGATACAAATTCAACTTTAACTAGTAGTCTTTCAGAATCTCGTAGTGGAAAGAAACAAAGAATAATATATCAATAACCATAACCATTTCATAACACCATAATATATTCAAAATTTCATATACATCTATCTTTATAATAAAATCAAACCTAATCACATCCAACTCATAATATCTATTTACAATATGTAAAATAAGGTCCTTGTCTCCCGTACCATATCGACTCCATGCTCCATTAGCCTAGAGAAATATATAAAGGGGAAAAATAGGAGTGGGTCAAACATAAGCCTGAGTGAGTGAGCCATAATTGCTCCACATATACTATAATATAATACGGTTAAATGATAAGAGTCTATCGTTTCGGTCTCCATGTCTCAATCATGTCTCTAATAGACAAGGGTCACACTACTATCTAATAAACCATACTCTATCATCTTTGGTTAACTATCACGTCCCAAATCTATCACATAAGGACTCACATTCCAGATCTGTCTCGATGCATTACAGAACTGCTTAACGTCCACATCTCGTATACATAATGGGCTCACGTCTTGGACCCACCTTAATTGCTACAAGACCGCTTACCATCCGTATCTCAATAACAAATGACTCGCGTCATGCACCTCCCTCCTCATGCGTAGCAGGTACGCTTAGCGTCCCCTCCTTTCTGGACCGCTTAACTCGACAATACACCTTCGTTTTGTCTTGATTTGTCCTGGTTGGATCTAGGTTCAACCAAACCCACTCTGACTCTCATAGTCCACCAGTCTACCAAACCGGTCAACCGATCGTGGTTAGGAATTCATTCTTGATCGCGACCATCACCATTTTTTGCGTTGTTCCGTCTCTAATTCACTTCCGATTATCCGATATCCATCCCTAACAATTAGTACTACGTTTCTATAATGATTTTTGGGTTAAACAACATTAAATTTCCATGTTTCATTCATTTAATTTGAAGAAAAGAGTAAATGTTTGGTTTTTGGTTTACCATTTATCATTTATCTCCCAAATCCAATTTTAAGTCCAAATTTTCTGATTATTGGTTGATTATCTACTCATGTATAAGCTACAAATCATAAAAATAGCAATATCTACACATTATATATTAAAAGAAAGCAAATGTCACTTGTTGAATTTCTCTACAATGCTTTAACCCTCCGCTGTCCCGACTACTACGCCACCAGGCCTATGAGATCTCCTTCAATTTGGTATGGCTGCATAGTATTCTCCGTATGATGTCGCTAATTTTGTGTGAATCCATCAAGAATCACCCATAACTTCTTCGTATGGACTCTAAATGAGGCAAATGAATACACTATGCAAATAAAAAAAATAAGATGGTCGTAATAACACATGTTTTGTCGTCAAATTTCAAAGTTAAAAAGTGACCATTTTTCCCCTCCTTAGTTTAAATAAATTTTATTTACAAATTAAATCCAATCATTTAATACTATTGTGTTGTTAATATTTTAATTATAGCATATACCAAATTTTTGAGGTATGACTTCTCCCCTTAAAAGAATTTCGTCCTCAAAATTCCAACGGAATGAATAATGTAATATAATGCTCATATTGTTCGCTAAACACATATCAATTAAGTGGACTAACATAACATCTAATTTATATAATACAGTTAAAAGAGTTTAACAAAATAGTATGAACAACATATAAATATGAATGATGTAATGTGACTTGTTGTTTCTATATGTATAATGCAGAAATGCAGCTAACACACCTTATATGATTGCAATAAGATGACATATCATGCATGGACGCATAATATCCCAATATAAGCATATATTTCTATATGAATGTAAATCTAATGGTATTCATTCTATAACCAACTCATTCAGAGCATCTAATTCCATTCCAAGTATAATCTAACCTAAAGAAAATAGACTAAATTTTGTAACGTATGGGAAAAGAGTTGAGGATAAATAGCCTTCATCTTCTCTTCGGGCTCCCAAGTACTCTCAGCCAGGTTATCTCCCTATTGCACTCTAACTAAATTCACTACTTTATTCCTAGGTCGTTTCACCCCACGTCCGAAAATGTGGGCTGGACCACTGGATAAGCTCGACTCGGGTTTTAACTCTACCAGTTCCAACTGACTAGCTGCAACTACAATGGTCGAATCATGTAAACATTTTTGCATTTGTGACACATAGGATACATTATGGATTCCCACCATTTTCTTCGGCAACTCCACTTTATACGCCAAACTCCATATTCTCTCCAATACTAGAAATGGACAAATAAATCAAGATGCTAACTATCACGAACTTCAGAACCATGCCACCCTCTTTAATTTTGAAACCTTCACAAAGAATAAATCTCCAATTCAAAATTCAAAATTTATCCGCCTTATATAGTGTATGATTTTTTCTAATCTTATGTAGCTTTCATCCTCTTTGTAATAGGCTCCACTTTCTTTAAAGCATCTCTAACCATCTCTGGTCCTAATATGATCTTATCCATCGACTCCCACTAACACAAAGGTGGCTTACATAACCTTCTGTACAATGCTTCGAACAGTGCCTTACCTATACTAGTCTGGTAACTATTATTGTATACAAATTCCCATAGAGGTAGATGATCCTCCAAATTTCCTTAAAATTCAATATGCATGACCTCAACAAGTCTTTCAGCACTCGGTTCGCTCTCTCGATCTATCCATCGGTTTGGGGGTGATATGCTATGCTCGGATTCAACTCAGTGCCTAATGCATTTTGTAGACTCCTCAAGAATTCGCTTGTGAAAAGTAGATCTCGGTCGGTTGCTATACTTGTGGAACTCCATATAGTCGAACCACCTCCTTGACATACTGTATCGCCAGTTCCATCACCGCCCTCGTACCTTTTGTCAGAATAAAGTGCATGCTTTTTGTGAGATGGCCAACTATAAGCCATATACTTTCATTTCCTCTCCTACTCCTTTGTAATCCATCCACAAAATCCACAAAAACGCATCACCACTTCCATTGTGGTACATCTAACAGAAGTAATGGCCCACTTGGATTCTTTAGTTCTGAGTTCACCTTTTGACATGTTCGATGCTTGTTCCACTACATGCCTCTTCATCCCTGGCCAATAGAATATCCTTTTTGCATGCCGAAACATCTTATCTCCTATTGGATTAATAGTCAACCTAAAGTGATGGCACTATCCCAAGACTTCCTCTGTCAATTCCTTGATACACAGCCTTTCATCTCTCTTTAAGTAGCCCTTATGGTCTTTGGAGTAACAATCCAAATGGCTCGATCATTTGCCCCATCCTAACAGCTCCATGATGCTAACTAACAACAAATATTGTCCTTAACCCAACATGATATGATCCGTTAATGTAGGTCCGACCCCATCACTACTAACAGCCCAGGTGCACATTCCAATTGGGGTTGGAAACCTAACTCCGAAATAATTCCAAATTCATCCATTCTAATGGCATAGTATTCGTTTTGGAGCACCTCATACTCAAGGCATCGGCAACTACATTTCTCTTCCCTAGAGTGTAAGCAATCCCAAAGTTGTATGACGATAAGCACTCCATCCACCTTGTTGTTTCAAATTCAATACTATTTAAGAGAATAGGTATTTGAGGGATTTGTGGTCCGAAAACAACTCAAATCTCTCACCTAATAGATAATATCTCTAGGACTTCAATGTGAACACAATAGCAGCTAACTCAAGGTCATGCATTGGGTAGCTCCTTTCATTATTCTGAAGCCACTGACTCGCATATGCTGCTATCTTCCCTTATTACTTAAGGACAACATAATGACCGATACATCATGTGTCGGTGTACACGGTGAAAGGTTTGGTACCATCAGGAATAACCAAAAATGGAGCACTCATTAGCAACTCCTTTAATTGAAAAAATACCACTCCACATTTCGGACTCCAAGTATAAGTCAGGTTCTTCTTAGTCAAACGAGTCAGAGGCACTGATATCTTCACAAAATCCTTAATAAATTTCGGATAAAATTAAGCCAAAACCAAAAGGCTATGAACCTCTGAAGCATTCATTGACATCTTCCAATATCTAACTGTATGGGTTTACTGCCAATCCATCCACCAACACTACATGCCTAAGTAGACGAACCTCCTTCCTCCAGAAGTGAAATTTTGAGAACTTATCCTTCATTTAATTCCTCCTTAAGACACCCATTACTTCTTCCACATAAACTTCATGATCCTCCTAACTTCTAGAATAAATAAGAATGTTGTCCATGAAGGTTACCACAACTTGTTTAATTGCTCTTAGAATACCCTGCTCATCAAATCCATAAAATAAGTCCGAGCATTAGTTAGGCCAAATGGCATAACTAGCCACTCAAATAATCCATCAGATGTACAGAAAGCAATCTTAGGAATACTATCTTTAACTACTCTCAATTGATTAAACTCAGTTGCCAGATCATGCTAATAGAAAACCTTTTCCCCGACTAATGGATTTAAGAGGTTATCAATGCAAGGCAAGGATAAGAATTATTCCTCATTAGCTTATTTAATTCCCGATAGTCATGCGTGACCTAGGGAACTATCTGCCTTAGTAGTGAAAATGACAGACGCTCCCTATTTTGAAATACTTCTCCAAATAAATCCTTTCAACAACAATTCTAGAACCTACTTATCTAATTCTTCCCTTTCCTTCAGAGGCAGGTGCCTAAGGGGCATCGCTACTGGCCTTGCACCTTTCTCCAGATCAATATGAAATTCGATTTCACTTTGCTAAAGGAGACCAAAAACTTCTTCGAACACATCTGTAAAGTCTTTTACAATGGGAATAAACAAGAGACCTTCTTGTGATAGGCTAAGTGAATATAAAAATGTCTCCATAAAAAATATATCAAACTCAAAACATAAAAACAAATTAAGTCCTTCGTTATTCCTTAATAAAATCATCCACATGTTGCGGTCCAATGCAACTTCATAGCGTGACGTCCAATCCATTACCAAAATTAACTTGTACCCTAAAATTTTTAGTACATATGCATCACAGGGAAACTCCATGTCGTGTATAACCAACTTCAAGGAACGATATAAAATTGATTAATGGGTCAATCCCCCGACTGGATTCAACACCATAATGGATTCGTGCATAATATCATGTAAGGGATAAACTATCAACTAATGCACTTGCTATGAATGAATATAATGCATTAGTGTCAAATAAAGTACGAACATGAGCATTGGATAAATTCAACACACCTTTCATCATAATATGTTTCCCTTAATCCTGGATAGATGATGGTGCGATACTTGAGGTAGGAATGGCATCTAAAGCATATGCCTTAACCATTTGTCCTTCCTTCTTCACAGTTGGGTAATTCCTCATCATATGGTCAAACTAATCACAATTTCAACACTTTATCTTCTATTGCATTGGGTCCTCCCTATCCTTCGAAGAATGTCCTACCTGGTTACAATTGTAACATCTACCCTTCGAAAGGTTCATCCTATAGTTCTCTACAATGTATCCCACCTTCTGACGACTCCTACATGAAATATAAATGTTATACGATGACAAATCCTGGTTTGTAATGTACGAAATATCAATGAAATTAGTTTGTTGGAAATAAGAAAATAAAGCACAATGTGAAATCATGTGTTCAATACGATTGACTACAATAAGGATTTCCTTTCTAAAGGTTTGACCATTTGAAAAATGAAAGCGAATGTACAAGAGTAGATATAATTTAGACACGGTTAGGATGAAGAAGTGAATAGTCAACTCTATTGTAACACCCCACCTTTTTGTATGCTTAAGCAAACACACGTGCCAACTTAAACCATACAGAAGGGTGGATTGTTATGGGGTAAATAAGAAAAAGTGGAGAAATAAAAGAAACAAAATAGAATCTTGCAGCGGAACGATAAAATATAATAATCAAATAACAGTTCATGAAGCTGTTTTACAAAACATTTGATTATACTTATACAATACATATCAGAGTTACACATACTAGAGAATGATAATTATGCAGCGGAATACAATGGTGTAGTAGAATATATAGCAAATAGTAATAATAAAATCTTCGTCTTCGTCCTTCAGAAATAGGGCCTTCAAATCCTAAAATGCTCAGGCTGACCCGAGCAAATTGGAAAGACAAAACACTCGAGTCAGAACTAAAAGATCTTATGTAAGTTAAATCAATGAAATAAATATGAGTGTAAACGGCGTCAGAGATGTTTACGGGGTTTGACATCTCCTATCCAGTGTCTAATGTGAGTGCAGTAACTTAAGAAATGTTCGGGATTCACATCTCTTAAGGATCCGTTAAACTATCTACTATGTAGTAATATTCGCTATATACAGTAGTGTCTAATCAGTAAAGTATAATCATATAGAAAATAACGTTAAGGGGATGGTGAACCTTAACGCGGTCGGATCTTTAAACCAAAATCGTAGTGGGTTCGATATGGTAGGTGACACGGCACACAAGGCAATGCCAGGGTAGATATACCAATTACGCATCCGGACTGGTGGTGATGCATAGCAGCCACTACCGCCCACCTCGAACAACACTCCCAAATCAAAGGTGGCCACCAAATCAATCACAAGTAATAGAATGGTATCGAAAAAGTGTGTCCGATCAGAGGTGCTACCTCCTTGGCCCGTCGATCGCTCCTGTTTTAGCCACCTTATGCCAACTCACGGGAGTTGGGTCCACGTATATACCTTAGGATCGTCGCCACCATCCTACTTCATTCTGGAAACTCCACCGCACACACAGTTGTCAAAGTGGTTTTCAGTATCGACAGAGAGTATGTCCATAACCGATCCCGGTCTCTTTAACAACCAAACATTATTATAACACCGTGGTCATTTAAAAATATATATACTTTTAAAACACAATCATTGCCCTTTCAAAACATATTCTTTATTTCAAATAGTATATACTTAAAACCAAATTTTTTTTCAAAACATATCCTTTACTTCAAAATAGTATATACTTTAAACCAAAATATAATTACTATTTCAAACCCAAATTATCAATGTATTATTTCCATTTCAAAACCCAATTCAATAATATATCATTTCCATTTCCAAAACAATTCAATAATATCTTATTTAAATAAAACCAAATTTCCAATCACTAATCTTTCTTAAACTTAGGTAACTTGAAATATTCTTTTAAATCATCTTAGACCCAAACCCCATTTTTGAAGTCATATACTAAATTTCAATTTCAGTAGGTTTCCAATCGATATATTCACGGATAATTCTTAAATTAATTCCATTTCCAATAAATTCATTTTTCAAACCATATTACTTTCAAAGTTATAACAATTTCGAAAACCAATACTTTGAAAACAATAATACCTTAATTTCAATAAAACATTTCAATTTTTGATATATTTCAAGACTTTAAATATTCCAAAATTCCCAACCAAATCTGATAATCTTATATATACCTTAATTCAATTTACAATTATTTAGTTTAGAAATATTTATTTAATAAATTCGAGATCACTTAAATAAAGCTCAAACTTGAAATATTCGTAAATCAAACTTAAAACATCATCAAGTTATACATAGCTTAAATTTTAGAATTTAACCATATATAAAATAATATTTATATAATATCAAAATTGGTATATATATAAACCCTTATTTTCCAAAACCCATAGAAAATCACTTTAAAATATTTTATATATAGACCACGGTGCCTGTATATAATTTTCTATCCTATGGTCAAGTGATACAGATATTTATCATTTCAATCCGTAATTTTAAAATAAAAGTTTACGGTTATATATCATTTCAAACCGCAATCCCGAATGGAATGAAAATGCATAATAATTTGCAGTTTATATAAAATATAGCATCCATTCATCCAAATATCAATAAACAACCATTTATTACAATCATCATCCAATTTAAACAAAACATCAATATAAAGCATATAAAATATAACAGGCATCAATGAATAGTTTATATTCAATAAAAATTAATAATTGTTTAACTGGCAGTTTATATGAAATAATAAATAAATTTAACTGTCAAATTATATGCAATAATAAAATTAAATAACAATTTAATTTAAATAAATGCTATCTAACTGAGATGATGATTAAATATATGCCCAAACAATCATAGATAAATTTTAAATCACATCAAAATTTAATTTAACAAACATAAGAAATCTTAGAAGTTGTGAGTGGGTTAAAACACTCACCTTTGATTTTAGCCCCAAAAATCCAAACAGAAGCGCAAAACAAAAAAAAATCTCCAAATTCAACTAATCAATTTCATGTTGTGTTCTCTCAAGATAAGGCTTCAGGAAAATTTTGAAGAACAACTAAGATGAGGACAGGAAGTGTTCGAAAATGAAAAAAACATTTTTATAAAAGAATGCTTTTGGATTTGCAAGAATAAGAGCCTTTGAATATGAGGTGTTAGGAGAAACAAGATGTAAATGAAGAAATAAGATGTAGGCTATTTATAATTGGGGAATGAATATGGAGGGACAAAAATAAATGTTACGTTTTATTAGTTTGATTCTAAATTAATTAAGTGTTAGATACAGAAAAGTTTGAATACATCATAAATATATTCATACTTTAACTGTGTGTCAGAATTGCTAAACATATATCAGGTACGATTAATTAGTGACAATATATAAGAATAAACAAGAATAAATGTAGGTGCAATCACATAAGGATCAAATAGGGAAGGAGATAAAAGGTGACGACATTGATTAATTCCACTTTCCCACTTTAGCCAAATTTATTAATACGACATTTAATTATCATGCAAGTTGTATTATGACTAGAAAACATAAACAACAAACAATAAATAAATATGTATATAATATTACCTCACTTTTAAATTGTTTGATAATAATAATAAAAATTTAATCATGCTTTAACAAATTTGAAATTTAAAATATTAAATGTTTATATGTATACACATGCACACAAACACACATACATGTGAGTATAAAGATTAAACCAAAGCTTATTAATTAATTCAAAGCGTACTTCCATACCACATTAAATTGTCTAATGCATTTGTAAACTTATGTATACTTGAAGTCAAAAATAAATATATAAATTAAACCTTTTTACCTTAATAAATTTTTTTTATAACAAAACAAAAGTGGGACACGACAAATTAAGCAATATAGTAACAAACCTTTAAGATCCTTAAATAAGGACATTTGAGATAATAAATTAGGTAACAAATTTAAATATTGTTGTAATCAAAATCAAAGCTTAGATTTATCATCGAAAAATTGTTAAGCATATATAAACTTCTATTATAATTTATTAGATTAAGAACAAATAATTTATTCAACAAAGTATTCAAATTTCATGATATTTTCAATTCAAGATAAAGTGACAATATGTGTATACAATATTTCTGTTTCAACACAAATGCAAATTATATGTATATAAACTTTCATATCTAAAAAAAATGCAATTTGATTTAAGAGTTTAAAACATGGATCTATAATTAAAACATTCTTTTAATTATATACATATTTTTTTTTTCAAATTAAAAGTCAAATTAATTCATTCATCAAATCAAAAAAAATCAAATAACATAAACAAATTTCAAAACAAATGAGGAAATAGCATATACATACAAACTATGATAATAGCATAAATATCCTTACACGCTCCATCCATATTTCAATTATTGTAATATTTAGATATTTAATTTCCTTAAATTGCAATAACCCAATTTCCATAAATTTATTTTCCTAAATGCATTCCTATCAATTAAATGCATTAATTAAGGTTTTTAAAACAAATAAATGAAATTTCCTTAATTTCATCCTTAAACCAACTTATTACTCTATATTCATTGCGAATAATTCAACTATTTCCCCCAATTTATCAATTTCTGCTTTACAATAAACTTATGTTTCTATTTAATTTTCATTACTCTTCCGTTACTATATCAATATTCATTAAAGTAAGGTTTATTATCAACAATAACCATTTAAAATTACTTTCTAACACTTAGTGTAATTTGTTTCCATAATTTGGCTTGCGCTAATTTAGTTAGCCTTAACGTTATTACATTAAATCTATATTCAGTTCAATTAATGTGGAATTTAATCCTAATTACTTACCATTTAATTCATTAATTATTTATTACCTTCAAAATAAAGATAAAAATTGATTCCCAAAAATTTGATTTGATTGCCATCTTTACTATGCCCATTATTACTTAACTTCAAATTTACAATTTCACGCAATTTTACCCTTTATAACTGCATTGTTGCACAAATATCGTTACTTATCAATTTACATTGACCCTATCACATTAATTTTCATTCAACTACTATTCGATATATTTTATTTATTGGTTCAATGTTTATTTCAAAATTTTCATTTATTACTTCCAAATATTCGTTTTCATTTATAAATGTCGTGTCAGTTTCTTCTTTTATTGCATAACCTTATTTATTATCATTCATTTATTTATAGTTTTTATGCTTAATCAAATTTCTTAGCCTCTCAATTGTTTACTTAAGTTTTTAACCATTTATTTAAAATACTTTCCTTTCTATTATATTGTATTAGAAACAATTTCAATTATACATAAGTTTTTAATACTAGAACAACAAATTCTCATTTATTCAAGAAGTCCATTCTAGTAAATAATTTTTTTTACTAATGATTTACTAATTCAGCATTTCCATTTGTTGCTTATATTAAATTCCTTAGCCTAGAATAACAATTCCCATTACTTCAATGCATCGTAATTTTCATTTTTTTATTATTTTTAATACTTAGCTTTAAATTTCAAATGTTACATTTCATTTCTACATTTACTTTAATATGAATTATAAACATTTTAATTTCTTCCTAAATTAAATTACAAAATTCTTTAAATTTAACTAAATTTATTTACCAAAATTTACGGGTCGTTACATCTATTTCATGAAGTCACATCGAAAATGAGAATTGCATAAAATACTAGTAGATACTTAATGTGGAATGAGAAATGTAATTTTTATTCCAATTGTGTTTTTCATATAGAAAATTGTTATCTATAAAAGTCATTTCTATGATTTTAACATATTTGATTGAAAACTCTTGACTTTAAAGTAGTTATAGTAAAAGAAATAAATATCTCATAGTAAGTAGTTAAATGGTGCTTCGTATTTCATACGCTAATACATCAACAATGGAAATAATAGGAGCATGCCATATAGTATTTATCAGTGGATGCATCAAGATTCAAAAAGTTATTTTCATGAATACACTAAATATTATTTACGAAATAGTAATTAATTTTCAATTTTGACTGAAAGTGAATATAATTTTATTTTATTATGAATGTTTTGAATATTCATTATGAAAAATAATCATTAGAATAATGTATTTGTTGCACTAGCTAAATAACATAGAAATATCTATAATTTGCTATAAATAGTTTAGAATCAAGGACAAAGCACCCGTTTAGTGGGAGTGGCATAAGAGCTAGTGAACTGTTCAGAATGATACATAAAGATGTATGAAGTCAAAAAGTCTAATGATACCAAAAACAGTTCCACATACTTCGTTTAATTCACAGACGACTTAACATAAAATGAACATGTTTATTTGATACACAAGTAATGTATATATGAATTTTAAAAAAAAAATGGTACTCTACAACCAAATTGGTGAGAAAATGTTATCAAACCGACCGTAGGGAGGTTTGCTTACTTCCACTAGCCAAAATCAATTTTTCTGAAGCCAAAAAAACATGGACGCTGTCTCACCGCGATTGATGCAAAGAAGCTTTCATCCGTCTCCATCTCGTTCTCCTCGTATTTCTGCACAATTTCCTCCATCTCTTTTCTACTTTCGAACTCAAAGCAACCCATCGCAAATCCTAATCGCAACTCAAAGCAAAATCCTGACGCAAGCCATTATTAATTTGAATATCTTTTTGAATTAGGGTTGGCCTAATAATTTCAGCGTATGTATTTAACGCGAGATGCGTCGGCTGCCGCGAAATCCTTCTTCTCATCTGACATCTCCGTCTCCGAAGATAACGACGACGCAGAGCATTGGAGAACCAGCTGACGAGATCTATTCTAGTAGATCCGAAGGTTATTAGAGGATCCACGTAATAAAGTGTGGGTCTTGCTCGGATTTGGTCTCCGTTGCCCTGAGGTTAGTTGTGCGATTATTTTTGTTCTGGAGGGTTTTAAATTTTTTTTCCCCTTTTATAAACTTTAGGTTTATGCTAATAGTTTGTTCTTTGTAGCAATAATTAGTTCAAAGCAATTTAATTAACACGGTTAATAAACAAAGTATATTAATGAGCGTAGAGGTTGAAATGTAAAGTACTATAATTTTTTATCCTAAGATGTTAGATTTGTAAGCTGTATTTGCTGATATTATTGATATCATGCATGGCAGTACTTGCCTAAATTTCATTCTTGGAGCCAAAGAATAAATTTGCAGCTGTTTCTTTTCATGCATTTTATTACAGGCTTGATATTTTTAGTTGTTTTCTTTTCCTACATTTTAATACAAGCTTGATATTTACAGTTGTTCTTTCTAAAAAGCTCGATACTTGTATTAAGTATAGATGTGGGTTTTATGCTCTTATGAATCGTATGGTAATGAGAACAGCTGCCGTTATAGTTTTATGCTCGATACTTGATTAACTCTATCATTTTGAGAGATAATATACACTTGAAGTTCAGTTTTAACCCACAGTTATAGTTTTGTTTTTGAAACTAGCATGCGACTTCATGTTTTTCTTTTTGATACATATAAGTGTGTGTGTGAGTGGTGCATATCAATGCATTGATAGCAGATCATTAGTATTAAGTTGGCCTACATTTACAATTTTTATTATAACTGGATTTACACATTTTCTATTTTTTTTAAATGCAGTTAATTTCTCATCAAATTATTAATAAAAGAAAAAGAATTAACAAATAGTTTATTCTTTTATATCAAATAACACAACGGTCGGTTTCTCCACCGTTATGCGGTTATACTAGTAATAAGTGAAAAAATCTTGCATGCATGCTTACATAAACATCACACTTAAATTTAAAAAAGGATAAAACAGAAATAGAAGCAAAGCCATTTGTTTCGAAAGCAAATTATTATAGTGATTTTGCTTTAATAAATGCATTCATTTGCCTACCGTGGTTTCAACTCTCGTCCACCCACATGCATTTCATCCTTCCCAATGTAAATCCTACCGACACTTCAATAACTTCTATCTAATGACAAAGGAGAGGAAATGGTGAACGTTTCTACTCTTGTGTTGATGAAGGTTACACTTTTTACCTCTGGATAGTTGGAACTTCGTCAGATCTATAAGTCCCCAAGGATTGCTAACTCAGTCTTTTCCTTCTGAAGTACTTTTTAGTTCCAATCTGTATTTAAAACTAGATAAGTCCAATTATTTTAAAAATTTTCTTTGTACTTGTGTTTATTTCATTACTAAACTTTGATTTTCGGATAATATATGCATAGTCTTTAATGATTAGTTGTAGTCTAATATTTGCTATAAGTTCTTTGTTGCAAAATTGAAGTTGACTGAGTTCCAGCCACACTATACTACGCACGGCTAAATCCACTAGATCTGTATATATATTTGCAGTTTTGCATTTGGAAATAACTATGTCTAAAATCTTCATCAATTCAGTACTTTGATTGTTTTTGGTCTAACATTTTTAAATGCACTTTATGCAAATTATATTTATTCTCATTTTCTAAGCTTAATAGTTTAGAAAAATTCCTTAAACTCTAGCTTCCGCTTTAATTAAAAGTTATCCTAGATGTTTACTCTAAAATCCCACCTTATACATATAGACACGCATACACACATGTGTATATGGATATATATATATATATATATATATATATCATAAAATACCATGTTCACAATTATACATTGTTTAAATTATAAAATGTTAATTTTGTAAGTTTACACACACATAGATATATATATATATATAATCAATATCTTGGAAAATAAAGGCATATGTAAAGGGATAATGAGTCAATTGCAGTGTAAATCCCAACATCTACATACGTTCTCTTTAGCTATGTACGATTCTTACCTATAGCACGAGAACTTCACACAAACAAGTATATTCGATATACTTGTAAACTACAAAACAAAAACTTTTAAGCATAATTGAATAAAATAAATTTTTTATTTAAAATAGGTTTTAGATTGGATCTGAATATCTTTAGACTTCATAGGCTTAACTAAGATCAAATTGGAAAGAAAATTTTGAAATCTACATATTCCATCCACTTCCGACTGGCCCAGTTCCTTCAATACTTAGGTTATCAAGAAATGATAGGCAAGATTTGTAACACCCTATAATTTTATGTAATTAAATAACTAAATTAAAAATGGTAAAATCATAATTTACACAAGGGCCAAATAGTAAATCTTTACAGAAGTTGGAATTAGGCTTTCGAACCAATCCCATTGTGTCCAGAATGTCATTTACAGTCAAAAAACATATATTCCCGAACTTGATCAAACGGGCTAGAGATTACAAGAAGTCAAATCCAGTGGCGTTTCTTAATATATTAATTTCAAGATTTTAGCCTATACTTGAGCTATTTCAGCCTATAAATAGAAATAAAAATCCTATCCACTGATCACACTTTAGCGTAGACATCTTACCTCTAATTTCCATCTTCTTCTTCATTTAATCTCTATATATAATCAAACCAACACTAGATCAAATCAAAATTAAATAAATTAATATATGGAACTAATCACTGCGAAGCGAGCCATGTAAATAAATCAAAGCTATTGAGAAGTTGACACTTTAAAGTCGAAGGATTTGTAGACAGTGAAGAAGAAGGACGATTCACCTCACATCAGAGAAGGAGGATTCACCTCAAATTAGAGAAGGTTCACGGCTAATTGGTGAGTGGTATTCATCTTATTCGTTTATATATTAGTAAGATATAATAATTCATCCTTTATGGTCCTAAATCGCATTATAAATGATGTAAATGAAATTTAAAAGTGATATTGTTAAGACAAACACGATTAGGGTATAGTACTCCATGGTTAAAAATATAACTTTTAACGATTCTAATTAGCAAAAGTTAATCTTCCACTAATTAAGAAGTATGAAATATAAAAGTGTTCTAAAATAGACGTATTATATATCAAAATTGTAGTCCTCGATAACGTGAATCCAATGGTGGTGTTTGTTTGTCAATTAGGTATATGGATTGATCAGAAAACATGTTAGAAGTTCAAAAAATATGGCCATTTATTTTGATCCAATAGTGAAACAACAACAATACGACAATCAGGAAGCATGGCTTTATAGAGGAGAATGAGAAGGTCAACTCACCATTGGCTGATTGGTCAGAATGTGTTTGCATTTGCCAGATCTAGTGCTCAAACTTTGGCGGGGCAAGGGCTATATGGATGGTCGATGGTGAGTCGGTTGGTATCTTCGGACGGCACACGGCATGGGCATGCCATTGGTGGCGTCCGATCAAAGAATGAAGCTCCTAGGCAGTGATGGTGTCAACTTGAAGGTGAACAGAGTTGGATTCGGTAGCATGAAGATGAGCTTACTATAGCGAACGTGGAAGTTAAAAAATAACAATAATTAAGCTATTAAATTACCATAATGCCCCTTGATTTCGAACACTCATAACTCTCGCGTACGGACTACGTTTTAAGCGTGGTTTATGGCATCAGGATCGTGGCACGACGAGGAACATTTTGGGATGTTGTTTCCTATGTTTTGAGAAACTATAGAAAATTGTCTTAGTTAGATGAGCTCGTTATGCAGTTTAGCTGTGACGCCCCACCTCTATACCCACGCTAGCCAAGAACACTACAGTGTAATGCTGTCAACTAGCATGGAGAATAAGGCTGTTGAGGAGCGACCATCCGTGTAACAGCTTTGTGCGAGCACCGATATGTCAGATAGTATAGGAGGCATATCATTTAAGGAGGAAATCCGACATACCGATACAAACTCAAAGCTACTACACAGTGGCTATATATAATCTTCGGAAACAAATATAGAAATAAACGTAACGCAAATCAGTCACAGACAATTCATATCACAAAGGCGGAAGAAGATATGAATAAATATATAACACATGAAAGTGTACATTAGAGTAGTGGTCTGAAAGATCCACGATAATACAAAAAGAATAGCAACACATGCTATACAAAAGAATAAGTACACAACATAGAATCTATATCTCAAATGTGTATATTCAAAAACTACGATCTATGTAGTTAGCCAAAAGTCAGAATAGTCCTGAAGAGAAGTCAAGCAGAAGCACCTGTAACATCTCGATCTGACCCGAGTATTATTTATAAGAAAATAATAAACGGATTAGTCTAGCTATAAATATTAGGTGATATGGTATAAAGTAAAAGACATGACATGAACATGTAATAACCATAGTGGCATACTACTATAAGTATGCAATTGAAAATCAACAAGAGGTTAATCAATATCACAAGAATCTTCTCAAAGATAAAATAGGGTATCATACCCTAAACTTGTATTCAAAACAAGTCAATAACACATAAATTCACCAATGCACAAAAACTGATATCATATCAATGAAAATCATGAAAGTTGGTGAAGCACAAAATTCCAGAAATCATCACCAGAAATCCATAAAACACATAAAGGGGAAGGCCTAACACATGAATGGGAGCATGAAAACTCACCTACGCGTATCACACAGGACGAGAAGTTATCTCATGGAAGCTATCCATTAAATTTCCACACAGAAATGGCCCGAAGACCGTAGGGTGCTACCCTACATATGTGATGGCGAAACATCACATAAACGGGGTATAGTCTCCCTCGCAGACAAAGAGACATCGCTCAATCGCTAGTCAAAATCACAAAAATGATCGTCATGATCATCAAAAAGTGTCGATTACACTAAGCTAGTAAATATAAGAGTTTAGCTTCATGTCCCATAACCACTTGCTTAACTCAAATATTTACGAACAGATTGTAGATCTGCACTAGAAAATTGTCACAAGAGTTTCAATATGTGTGAATCGAAATCACACCAATGAGGTATAGACTAACCTTGAAGATAAAGAGATATGTGTGAATCGAAATCACACAAATGGTGTCTAGTCTAACCTCGCAAACAAAGAGACATCGCTCAATCGCTAGTCTAAACCATAAAATGATCATCATCGATCATTAGGAAGTGTCAATTACACTAAGCTAGTAAATATATGAGTTTAGCTTCATGTCCCATAACCACTTGCTTAACTTAAATATTTACGAACAAATTGTAGATCTCCACTAGAAAATTGTCATAAGAGATTCAATCGAACAAGTCCAAAAATTAACCGACGAAGTAAACGCAAGCGTTTCATACCACTTGTTTTGCTAGGCCGTTTAATTATATTTTCTCATACGAATGAGGTAAAGGTTTGTATATACTAGTAGATTGGAAAACAGTTTTATAAACGAGTTTGATATTGAAAATAGAGTTGAAATCGTTTTGATGAAAGAGTTTTGATATTTACTACTAGTATTGAAACCTTTATATTTTTAAAGTGACAAGTCACAAAACGATTGTTGAAACGAATCGAATCACATAAATTCACGTTCGAAGACGTGAGAAAAATCCAAAGAAATCAATCCCAAAAACCATCATAGTAGAAATTCTGTTGAATGTTTTTCAGATAAGATCGCCTACGCAGAGGTGTACGGGGTCCAGGGGGCAGCGCCCCGTCAAAACGGTACGACCTAGTGAAGATAAAATGAGGTCTAACGACCTAAGGGAGATAGGGTCGAGCGACCTAACGAGGTACCATCCCGAAAGAGGAGTCATCAAAGTCTTAAGAAATGATAACAACAAATAGGAGGCAACACGAATCGATTAAAGTTGGAAATTCAAACAAATAAGCAATATAGGAAAAACTGGCAAATAGGAGCAGGTCGGTCAACCGGACTCCCTGAGTCGGTTGACCGGACCAGAGACAGAAGTGCTCGGGTAGCAGGTCGGTCGACCGGACCCTGAGGTCGGTCGGCCGAAGCCTGTAACCTGCACTTCCAAACAGAGGCAGGGAGATGCTAGAGTAGCAGGTCGGTCGACCGGACTCTGAGGTCGGTCGACCGGAGCCTGTTTCCAGCACTCCCATGCCAATCAAATGAATGCCAATCCCTTCCGAAATGCAATCGGTCGAGCAACGGCGCTAAGGGTTTACGCCAATCGACTACCCGGCCATATACGCTCTTCGATTCATCACCAAAAACATGATCAAAACATCAAAGTTAGGATTTTCAAAGAATTGAACTCAAAACACTAAAAATTGGAATATTCACCAAATCAATCCAAACCAAAAGCAATTGCACAAGAATAAGTGTTAGGAATTCATACCTAACAATCAAAGATAGTTATAGACTAAGATGTGAGATAAAAATCTCACCTTTATGCACAAGAACAAGTATGAAGAAGCTATAAAGCAATGGCAATGACAATCTCTCTTCAATCCCAACTCAACAAGCTTGATTCTAAGCTAAAAAGAGACACATTTCCTAAATTAGGTTTAGGAATTTCTGAAATTGATAAGAGAGTGAGTTGGGGAAGAAGAAGAGGAGACTTACCAAAGCTTCTTCTATTGATTTGGAGCTAGAACTTGATTTGTAGATGGAAACTAGGGTTTTGGAGTTTTAATTTCCCATTCCACTCACCATTAATCTCTTTAGAACTGAAATGAAGAGGGGGAGGGAGTGAATGAAGAGGGGGTTTCAGTTTGGAGTGTTAAGTTAAAACATAGGGCTGAACCAAACCCAAACCCAAAGTGAAAATGGTCAAATTTTTGACTAGCTCCAAACATATCGAAGTTTATACTCAAAAAGATCGCAAATGACATTTTGAACTCAATGGAAGTGGTCTCGAGTCCTAATTCGACTGTTTGCAAAAAGTACCTTTCCGGACTATAATCCGACGAACGATGCTATATTTAAATAAAATATTTAAATAAAAAATCGATAAATATGCGGGTTGTTACATTAGTGTTACAAGTATAGGCTTGATCCAATAGCTTTGTAAACGGTAGGGAGAAGACGAGTTTTGAGCTTGATCACAATAGTGTCATGGATTATTAGGTGAATGTATAGCTTGGACTTGATCTCAATAGTCATGCTTGATTTCCTCAATAGTGTCATGGATGAACCATATGAGTTGTGACTTTGAGCTCAATAATGTGGTATATGGTTCGCATCAGGTGCACTTCAGTGGGGCCACTGACGTCTAGCGACGGCGAATTAAGACCTGAGTCCAATAGTATCGCAGTTGGTGGTACATGAATATGGACTTTGAGCTCAATAATGTACATACGATTTTGTGATAGCGGGCTGAGATGCGTAGATCTTCAATATCAATTTGCGTCTAATTGGGCGATATCGAGCTGAGACGCATAGACCTTTAGTTGCGAGTCGCATATGTTTTCGACATGCCACTTGGGGCTTTAGGCTCGATCGAGTGCATATGATTTGATATGGGTTAGATTTTGGTGGGGCCTTAGCATATGATGTCACTATAGTGTTATATTGTGTTTAGCTGACTTGTTGGGTGGAGGTGACACGGGTTAAGGTATGATTTTAGAGCATAAGTGTTATTTTACTAGCTTATTAGTATTATATACATATATAATGTGTTTCACTCACTCTATTTCTTCCTTTTACTTATACTCCAATAGGCCAATAGAAAGGACTGGTGGTAACTTGGAGGTGTTATGATATGATGGAGATGTACATTTATTTTTCTATTAGCTATCTTCTATTTTATCTCAGTTATTCCCACACATTAGGCTATTTTTGTTACTAGCGTAAAGTAATGTTGTAAATGAAGTATATTTGATACTATACTTATTCATCTGGGATTATCGTATTATTGATTATTATTATTTATTATTCCTTCTATTGTGAGTTTCAAAAAGTGTAGAATATTTTAGATACCTCTATGATCTATTTTATATATTTTACCTCAAAACGGTTCGTCATCTGCGAGGTCCACGATGTCCATGCCACTTTATGTGTGGATCGGGGCGTCGTAGATGGTGGGTTGTATAATTTGGTATCAAAGTTTAGCTTAGTCGATTCCTACTAAATCAGGGCATAATAGATAGTGTATTTGTAATCTTTGTTATTTATATTAAATAAATAAATATATATATATTATTTATACACTACACCCATAAATTTTGATTCGTAACGATAATTGTTGGCTTATCCCTTATAAAAGTAAACAATTTAGTGATATTACAATGTTGTCTGAATCGAAGTCCGGATGAGAGAGATATCGTGATTTTCATATTTTGGGAATTTGAAATTTTAAAATGTGCTAGTTCGGCAAATTTGAATGGACACCCGATATTATCTATATATATACGATCGGTTATCCCATTCAAAGCTTTCTAACTTACTTTCTCAAGTATGTATCTCTCTTCCTCTTCTCATCTTTCAAAAGTAGAAAACTCTCTTTTAATTACAACCTCAAATTATCCCCAAATTCTTCACTAAGATCAACAATTTAAGTACCGCATCGAAGAGAGAGTCGGTGCCTATTCTCTAACATCAACTAGAGTCACAAATTCTCATATATAGAGGCAATCACAATTCTGAACAACGATTAATTTAGAGGATTTCAGATTATTATGAGTGATTTATGCCTATTTGCAATATACTCTCCTCAATTTTGAATAGTTGCAAGTAATTATGGTTTAGGATTTCGAAAGTTGGATTACGAAAAGTAATTGTTGAAATATGAAAGAGACTGGTAGTAATAAGATCTGAAATAAAAATGAAACTTAGTGATAGATTCAATATATGAAGAGAATTTGATGATGTTTGATCAAACAATGCAAAACAATAAAGATCAAAATTGAATATGATTATTATATGATCAATAATCATTATAAACAATAAGGAGATAATGTAAGCTTGGGTTTATGGTATGTGAATTCATAGACTAGAGAATAAAATTTGAAATTATGATTTATTTATTTATTATTCTACATATATGTATGTATATTATGAAAAGGAATGTTTAAAATCAAGTTTTTGACATATATAAGTGTATATTTTACTCAAATTGCTTGTTTAAATAATGATATAATTTTATAAAATAATTTTAAAAGGATGTTTATAAGTTTTAGAAAATATAAAATATAAAATGTATTTTTATATGATTTGTTATGGAATATTTAAAGATATATGCAAGAATTTCACTTTTTGCACTAGAAATGGAATATATTAAAAATATATACATAAATACACACACACAAATATATATATATATATATATATTACATAAAAATTTGGTTAAGTGCCAACAGTTATTTCAGGTGAAATTATGATTTTTGAGTAAGAATTTACCTTGATTTTGTAGTATATTTTGGTATGTGTATATATAAAGGAAGTATATTTATAAAACCAAAAAACTAGTTTTGTATTCATTGATATTTGGAGTGATATGTGGAATGATTTCAACTTGAACTTCTAATGAATTTGAAGTACATAGATATTAGAGGCTGCAAAATAATTATAGAAGAAATCTGTTTCGAAATCGAGTGAAAAACGAAGAAGTTACGATCGATACAAAAACTGGAAATAAATATATATTTTTTGGAAATTGCTAGGATTTCAAAATTTTCATGTACGCTAGTCCACCAGTGTGTAGTACACTAGTGCACCTGTGTGATGAAAAACTACACAATAAACCTATTCCAATAAGGCCATGTTTAATAACTTAAATTGATTCGGGGTTTTTCCTTTGGGCTTTAGACATTGATTAGTGATATTTTAAAGTGGCTTTTTGACCTTATTTAATTAGATTGCTTTGGATGCATATATGGATGAATGTGTGTATGTGGGTGTGATACATACGAATATATATATATATGAATAGTTGATCGTTATTGATGTTTTTTACCATGAGTTAATGCAATAGGGTAGGCTTAGCTTTGAGTATGAGTTAGACCATATCATCGACCATTGTAGTGTAATGGATTTGAGTGTGGGTTATGCCATACCATCGACCATTGTAAATGTATTGGGTTGAGACCTTATTTTACAAAGTTAGCCTTATATTACTATATTGTTTGACTAACTTGTTGTATGCAGGTGAAGCATGATTAAGGTATGATGGGTTACCATAATTATCTTGGTATTATTTGGGACTGTCTAGGTATGTTGTGCAGTAGATGTACATTACTCACCAGACCGTAGTTTGACCCTCTCTCCATGTTTTTCTCTTTTTGTTTCATCATTAGGTTGATGGAAACTGGAGAGCTGTATCGAGTGACGTTAAATGGTGCACATGACGTAGGCTTTGCTATTGTACATCTATCTATACATAAATAATTACATGACATTAATATTGTGTGTATCAGACCTAGATTGGATTTGGTAGTATTTTTTTATGTATATACATTAAATCTATTGCTATGAAATTATTTGATAATTGATTTGATGTGTTATATGTTATTTCCTTTCGTTGTGAGTTCAAAAAAATAGATAGTCTTTATTATCTTGTTTTATCTTTTGTCATCTTAACCTAAAGACACGTCGTTCTTGGCTTTTAAGGTTTACACACTTTGGGCTGTGTTAAACCAGAAGGTCAAAATGGTTCGTTGTTACATTTGGTATCAAAGCAAATCTATCCCAAAATTAAGGACTAGCACGTACTGGGAGAATGTATTTGCATTTATATAAATATGTGCGTGTGTATGTGTGAATTATACACGTCGAATATATTTATAGTTGTTCTTATTGAGCTATCTATCTATTAGGGAGTTGTTATTGGATCCCAATTATGGATAGTAAAGGACGAGTAAGTTAGTGAAAATGGAAACTAGAACCGAATATTGGTAGGGTAAAACCAAAACTGGAATGATACTAAAATCGATACTAAGGAAATTGCGGTGTGAATATCCACGTTCGGTTCCACTGATATCTATAAGCGATGAGCCATATCGAGGTAATACCCACAGCACCTGCACCTAGTGCATGAGGAGTGGTTCTTAATTCTATGTCACAATTGAACCATAATTGGTAATGGGAACATGATTAAGCACTTGTGAGAATATACGCAAACATTTGGATTTGATTTGATAAATGCACTGGATTTGGAGTTAATTATAGTGGTAAGAGAACTAAGTTTCAGAAAGAAGATATTTTGTAGAGTGGAAAATTTTTAAGAAATTATTAAAAAAGGGAATTTGTTTTGAAAATTAGAAGTAGAATTTTTTTTCTAAGAGGATTTAATTATTGATATTGTATTTATATAACATTATAAGTGTTTGAAGAATTTTTAAAAAAGAAATTTAAAGTTCTATTTAATTGTAAGTAGAATTCTGATGTCTTGGTATATATGTATATATATAGTAATATGTGAATTAAATTTGCGGACATTGTTTCCTAAATTGATATGAATATGATCAGTAGCCTAAGTGAATTTCAAAGGTATTTTCATATATGTGTGTATATATACGATATGCAATTTAAAGCACTAATTTTTTTATTTTACCAAATAAAATGATATATACTTATATATAGGATAAAATGGCTTTAAAAATGGTATGAAATGATGTTTTGAAATGAAGTAAGAGGATTTTTGAAATAACCATAATTTAATTAAAATTTTAATGTAATTAAAGTGATCAATATTAAGTTATTGAAGTCAAAAGAAAATAATTGGTGTTGAAGTCAAAATATAAAAACAAATTAAATGTATAATGAAAGATTATATTTTATGGCCATTAAGTAAATGGGATGTTTTGTAAAATTATATTTTGAGAAAGTGATGATGTATTTTAAAAGGCAAATAGAAGTTTTAAATTTTGATAATGTTGTAAAGGTATGTTATTTGATTTGATCTGAAGGTGGGTGTCGTTGACTTGACATTTCGGGTAACATTACACCACCAATGTTAGTTGGCTTGGATGAATGTTGTTCTCTAAGCAAGTGGTTGTTATCTTGCTTTACTTGTTTTGAAGGCAACAGTTATAGATTGTTAATGCTTAAGTGATGGTTGAAACAATAAGTACATAATTTGGATTGGATGTAACATAAGTTTGATGACATGTTCACTATGCTAGGACATCATCCTTTTTTCGATGTTCCAAGATATGTTTTGGGTACGAGGTTACCATGTTTTCTTAGTATCATCTAAATTTGATTTATATGGAAAGGCACCTTCCCTATTGAGTTGTCTCATCCATGATGTGGAAGAATAGCAAGTAGGTGAAATCGTATTCCTGGAAAGATACCATTTACAGGTTATTATTAGAAAATGAATTAAGCTTGGATTTTGGTCGAGAAGGGTACTAAGCATGAATTATCTCAATTTTAAAGCATATTCCGGATTTGATTTGGTATAAGACTATATGAGGATCAGTATTTTAGTATGTTGGATGAGTATGTAGAGATACTCGAATATGGATGAGTATTAAGATCACATCAGTTGGTGTTATCTATGAACTTGGTGAAGTATTTACAATTTTATAAATAAATATAATTTGGAGAATAAAGAACTATGTTGAGTTATGACTAATGTTTATAAAAGATAACCTAATTTGGATTAGCAGTAAGGAATTATAAGAAGAATTTTGATTGGTATAGATAAAGGATTTAGATTAGGGATTTCGATAATGGATTTTGAGCTATTGAGGAAAAAACGATTTGGGAAATTGAAGGAAAGATGTACTGGATTACATGGATACTAAATTAAAAAATAAATTTCCATCGATTGGTGTGAATTCAAGCATTCTTTGTTAATTAAAGAAATTTATTTGGAAAGATTAAGGAAAGGGTGTTATAGTTAGTACGCATAAGGGACGTGAAGGCAGTCTAAAGAAAATGGAATTTGGAAGTTCGGATATGACTTTTAATGAGGAGTAAATAGAATCTTCTCGATCATCTCTAGGATTGAAGAGAGACCGCCTATTAAAAGAAACTCTTTTGGTGTAGTGACTTAAAGATGTAGAGTCGACATTGCATGTGAGGTGCATGTATACAATGTGTAACGACCCCGAATTTTATATAAGTTTAAATTGATAATTGAATTAATTTTTGAATTAATATTGTAAAATTAATTGATAAATTGATTCAAGTTTCCCCTATCCAAATAAATTCTGTATAAATCATTTTAATTTAAATATTGTGTATATATATATATATATGTGAATATATATGTATATGTGATATACGAGTAAATTTGAAATTATATATATATATTGAATTTGAGTTTAAAATCTCAAGTAAATGGCTTAATAATAAATGATAATAATAAATACTAGAATTGATGGTTAATAATAATTTGAATTTATAAATTAAATACAAGACAATAAATATTAAAGTAAAATAAATATTTGAGTTATAAATAGAGATGAATAAATAAAAGATAGGTTATAAAATACAAAGTAAATACATTAAGAAAAAAATCTAACAATAAATTAAAATAGAAGTTCATTTACATTTTTTAAGTAATAAAAACAAGTAAGTAAGAAAACAAAAGAAGAAATACAAACAAATGTACTAACAACATGAATAAGAAATGTATATGTATTGACATACAAGACAATATGTACGTAGCATGTAAATAGATATGCAGGCAAGTAAAAGAAAAATCTAACAACATATTAAAATGGAACTTCATTTCTATTCAAAAGAAACAAGACAACAAGTATAAAAAGATAAGTATGGAAAAATATATATATCCTTAAGCTTACAAAATAAGAAATGACAACAGCAATTAATACCAATATCTCTAGTACACTATAACATTTCATCTCAGCCGAGACAAGCAAATAAAAAGAAAAGAGAAATCTCTTTAGCCAAGACAACAAACAAATAAAATAAGGTAAGTTGTACAAAGGAAATTAATGCCATATACCTTCAGCCATAATATGCTCTCATTTCAGCTTGCCAAACGAAGAGGAAAATCTCTGATCAAAACATTAACAAACAATTTCCAGTACAAAGAAATACACCCTGTAACTTGTTTATATCTATCAACCTGTAAACTTCTTTTATCTATCAACTCCTTCATTTTTATTAGTTCATTCATCCCAACTAAGTGACATCTGAAATAAATACCATTTTTTATTCTAAACAAACAATAAATATAAATCAATGCAAACCAGAGATCAAAGAAAAAAAAGACTTCAGCAAGCAGTTCTCAGGCTGATCCAAGAAAAGCAAACTCTGTTTACTTTGAAACCAAGTGAGTAAACTTCTAAAAATAAATCAGTATTATATCTTGAAGCATGTTTGAATGTTTGTAAATGTGTTTTGCATGTATATAAATTATGTGCAAATATTTGTGCATATATGTATAAACAGATATATATATATTCTCTGTTAGTTTACAGGCTCAAGTTCATCCGATAAAATTCATATCTTCTTATCCAAACAAAATTAGATTATGGTTTCTATATGAAAAATGTTTGGGTGTGTGGAATATCATTTTTTAAAATAGATTCAAGAGTGTTTGTTGAGTAATTATTTATAAAATGATAAATCAAAGTAATAATCAAAAGTAAGTCAAAAAATCGAAGGTCTGGAATTCATGTGTTGATGTTACAATCAGATTTGTATTACAAAATAATGATTTTTGATAAACATTTTAGAATTTTTAAGCGAATATTCACGGAGAACTCTCGAGTTGAACGGAAACCATATTATTGCCAAAATCTGTTAATTAGCAAATTCATATGCGTTGTGATTATAGTTGAAGGAGGCTTGAGTGTTGTAGGTCAATGGAAAAATGGAATCGTATTTTTTAAATCATCGTTGTTGACGATATGGTTGGAAGTAGGGTTTTAGGGATAGGTTTGTTCGATTGGGTTTGCAAGATAAATTCGTCGCCATCGATGGATTATGGTCGATCGAACCAAGTGGGAATGGAGCCTAGGGTTCGACGAAGCTTTGGTGTGATTCGCGTGGCCTCTGGCGATCTTGGGTGGCGGGATGAGATGTTTTCTGGTGGTCATTTTAATGGCAGTTTGGGTTAAGTAGCTCGATCGCGATTTTGTCAACATCTTGGATATTTGGGAGTTCAGGCTAGTCGTGGATGTTGTTGACGATGTGTCGAAGGTTGGAAGGTTGGTCAGAGGCGTTCTGATCATCGGTGCACGTGCACGTGTCGTGGTGGTGTCAGTTGCAATGTGTTTGGGAAAGGAGGCAGGCAACTCGAAGTCTGCTCGGGGAAATTGAGAAGGAACTCGAAGTCGTACTCGAGTTGTTTTGACACGATATCGGGTTAGTCTGGGACTTAAACAAAATTTTAAAAATAAAATCCTCACATGGGTTGGTTTGGGGAAAGACTCGAAGCAGGGCTCGGATAAACAGGCGTTTGGCTCGGGATAGAAAGATATAACAGGTTTAAACAGAAACCGATTTGTTCTGTTTTAAATTTTTAAAATGAATTTAAAATGTAATATACTTAAATTTTAAATAAAAACTTAAGTAATTTAGTTAGAACTTTCTTGTATAGGTTTATAAGTGGATATTTAAATTTGGTAAATGTTTAAATATATAATCATTTTGAAATCTTAAATTCAAAATGGAATTTAAATTTAAATTTAAAGTGTAATGTTTAAAATACACTTAAATGTTAATAAAATCATTAATAAAGAAATTAATTATCTTAGAGATAATTAAGGTAATAAAATGATTTAAATTAATAAGGTAATTAAATAATGATTTATTTAATTTATAAATAAATAATTTAGATTAATTTATAATTAGAAATGATTAATAAGGAATTAATCTAAGATAATTTCTCAAGAAAGCAATTAAAGAAATTTTATTAGTTAAAAAAGATAATTAACTAGAAATTATTAAGTAATCAAATTTATGTGATTAATTTTGATAAATAATTAGATTAATTAATTAAGATAATCAATTGTAAATTGTTAATTACTTAATGAAAGCAATTAAGGGGTTAATTAATTATGTAATTGGTTTAAAGGTTAATTAATTAATATGATTTATTAATTAAGGTAATTAATTTGAGGATAATTAATTAATTAAAGGTTAATTAATAAATGATTAAAGTCAATTAATTAAAATGGTTTATCATTAATTAAAGATTAATTAACCAAGATTTGTAGTTATTCTTAAGTAATTAATTTGGTATAAATTAATTATGATCAGATATTAATTGATCCTACTTGTGAATGTTTGGACTTGACTGAATAATTGAATTGTTTGACATCTTTGAATTATGATGCTTTGTGATATACCCTGATTTGTGTTGTGATCTGTAATTTATTTATCTGGGATGAATGTAATTGATTATCTGCGATATATATATCTGTGATCTGTGAATGAACGATAAGCGTTATAGTTAATACCGCTTATCAACTATATTGTTGTAATTGATCTGTGATGATTGAAAATGATGTTGCACTACTGTGTGAAACCCCTAAACTACACTATACACACACCAATATGGATTTCACGAAGAAATCGGTTAAGTCACAGATGATTTAAATTTAATATTTTTGAAATTGAAATTTTAAATTCAATTGATTTTGGAAATGAATTTGGATTAAATATTAAAAGCTTTTGAAAAGGTGTTTTCAAAGATAAAAGCTATTTTGAATAACTTGGTAAAATTTCCAATTTAAATAATTTAAATTTGAATTTTAATTCAAAATAAGGAATTGAATTCCATGGTTGGAAATTTTAGTTAAAGATGTTATAAATATGTTTAAATGAATTTAAACCATTTTGAAAATATTGGTTTGAGAATTTGAATTTAACCCAAAGACTTTAACTCATATAAAAGAATCAAATTTTTCGAAATGAAAACTGTTTTTTTTCAAATGATAAAAGCTTTCATATAAGAAATAAATTTCCAATTCAAGTTAAAGGAATTTCAAGTTTGAATTGAAAATGATTTTTCAAGTTATGAGTGAATTCTTTTTGAAAGCTATGAATTGAATCTGTTTATTTTTAACAGATTTAAAATGGTGATTTGTTTAAACCATCCGAAATGAAATTGTTTTGAAAGCTATAAGTTAAATCTTTGATTTAAACATTTAACGAGTTAATCAAATTGAAATGGAAATCGATTTGAAAATCTATGAATAGATCTTTGTGAAACTAGGTGAACTTTGTGAATTGAATCTGTTTATTTTTAACAGATTAAAATGGTAATTTGTTTAAACCATTTGAAGAAAATTTTGGGTAATAAGTTGTGACTTAACTGAAATCCCAATATCCATATGTTTTAAAATATCACGCTCACTATTCGGTTCAGCCGGGAGAGGACCTTTGTGTCACATAACCCATTCCGAATAAGTGATACGACGTATATGGATAGCATTTGAAGACCGGTGTTGAAGACCGGGTGTTTGCGAAAACGATAGGATAACCTATCGATTGTCTCTGCACTGGGTAGCTCCTGGTATAGAGATTCCCTAAGTGATGGGAAATCCGATCGGGATTGTGAATACCCGGATTTGCAAGGGCTTCTTCGGAAGTGCCTTCGGTTCTGTTCGAACCCGGAACAGACTTGTATGGTTACATGTCTGACATTACATTTTGAGATATAAAGCAGATTTCTTTCAAATACATTTCTGTTGGTGGCGGAGAATTTATTCTCTTAGCTTAACACCCTTCTCTGAGACGTACGAGCTCAGAGGTTATGTAGTTGAAGGTTATCAGCGATATACTCCCAATTTGGTAATGTGGCATGCTGAGTGTTGCTGTGTGATGATCATTTATTGATCAATTGTGATCAAAGCGTGGCTTTGTGAAAATGTGTAGCTTTGTGGACGAGACCTCTTCGGACCTCATAAACCGGAAATGGTCGAAACAGGAATATGCGGCAAGGTTATGAGGGTCGTGCCCTTTAGGGTATGTCATTTCCTTCTGGAAAAGGGTGGTATCAGGTATGGAGCCCTGGTATTTAACCTATGTGGATACTCCGATCTCATTTATTGTGTGATTGTGTGTTTATCGAGGCGCCTCAGATAAAGGTCCCAAAGGACCGGGGGATGGCATAGTCGTGAGTTACCTAGTTACAGGGGTAACCCGACCTTGTGTTGGCAGAGAGCAGTTGTCTCTCAGGACGTCTAGCCAGAGGCGATCCCATTCGGCAGTAGGAAAGGAAGTTCCTTAGCCTGACCATTTGTTGGAAATCCATCTTTCAATAAGAACCTTGTACGTTATTAATTGTAGAACCTGCTATTTAACATAGCAGCTATAGTAGGCATAATATAATGGTACCTATGCTGGCTAAGATTAATATTGTATTTTCGAAATGTTTTCTACACTATGCACTAGTAATAATATCAAAAAGAGTTTGTTTGCGTAGTAAGCATGTTTGACTATCATAAGAAGAAATCTCCTCCTAGTCTGCGATTGCATTGTGTGTGTGGCGGGAGGTCTTATGGTAGTTTCATTTTCCAAAAGCATTGCGGGTTTCAATGTTTAAAATTCTTTTGTTGTTGTTTTAAAGATAAACTGTTTTTGTTTGCTCACACCAGTCCCATGACTGACTCGGAGTTTATTGTTCCCTTCCTAAACTATGGGTGCCCACAATTTTCCACACGGGCAGTCTAGAGTTGGGTTTTTCAGATAGTCAGGTTCAGTAGACTAGTTGGAGCTAGTTCAGTTCATGGGAGATCAAGATTGACGTTGCTTATCTTGGTGCAACGTGATGGTGGTTCGAGCTAATGTTGGAGTTGTTGGAGTCAGTCTCTTTTGTAGATCATTTGGAGTGATCTCTTCCATTGTTGTTATTTTCCGCTGCTATTTCTTGTATCATATCTCTTATGTATATTGATATCGGTTGTATCATTCTGTTGTATCATATTGTATCAGACTTTGTATCTATCGTTGTATCAATGTTATGTATATTGATATATTCTTTTTTCTTTATTCCGTTGTGTTGTTATACTTAATGGTGTTATAAGATCCAGAGAACCAGATTCGGCGTTTGAATCTACGGCATTTTGAGTACAAGTGAAGTACGGATGCCGATTTTCGAAGGCTGAGTTTTTGGATCTTTACAACGTGGTATCAGAGCTGAGGGTAAAACTTTAGCTCAGGAGTGTAACACATTAAGTAGCTCATTAGAGATAGGGTGAAGTATACCCTAGAATGAGTATTCCTCAGATATCCGTTCGAATGCCTCAGTAAATTCTCTTGTTATCCACTGATAGTGAGTATGAGTGCAAGAAGAGGATGAGATAGGGGACAGGGGAATACGACTATAAATGGTCAATACTCTGTAACAACAAGGAAGCAATCTTTTCTCTATCAATCTCTTTTGTTCAACATCTTTTCTCAATTCTTCGATGGTTTCTGGTAGATCCAGGAGGAGATTCGATATATTAATATGGGACATAAACTCCAAATGGACCAAAATTGTTTGTTTAGATGTATTGGTTGCTTTGTTTGTTATGGTTGATAGGTATACTTTAGTTTCTAAACTAAAAAGTTTTGAAATTGTATCCATATATCTATCTATTTTTCGGGTCCAGATATATTCTACGAATGGTTAGTTATCCCTTCGAACTAACCAATGCCACTGTATATTTCGTAGATCTGGATAACCCGAGTATTTTATGAAGTGTTAAAACAGATTCGTTGTTGTGTCTATTATTGATATTCTGATTTGGTAAGCCAAATGTAGAATAGATATTCAGTTTGATTTGATGAAACATTCTTCATCATTCTTTGTGTCTCCTTGGCAATTTCGAGGACGAAATTCTTTTAAGGGGGGAAGTCTGTAACGACCTCGAATTTTATATAAGTTTAAATTGATAATTGAATTAATTTTTGAATTAATATTGTAAAATTAATTGATAAAGTGATTCGAGTTTCCCCTATCCAAATAAATTCTGTCTAAATCATTTTAATTTAAATATTGTGTGTATATATATATGTGAATATATATATATATGTATATGTGATATACGAGTAAATTTGAAATTATATATATATATATATTGAATTTGAGTTTAAAATCTCAAGTAAATGGCTTAATAATAAATACTAGAATTGATGGTTAATAATAATTTGAATTTATAAATTAAATACAAGACAATAAATATTAAAGTAAAATAAATATTTGAGTTATAAATAGAGATGAATAAATAAAAGATAGGTTATAAAATACAAAGTAAATACATTAAGAAAAAAATCTAACAATAAATTAAAATAGAAGTTCATTTACATTTTTTAAGTAATAAAAACAAGTAAGTAAGAAAACAAAAGAAGAAATACAAACAAATGTACTAACAACATGAATAAGAAATGTATATGTATTGACATACAAGACAATATGTACGTAGCCTGTAAATAGATATGCAGGCAAGTAAAAGAAAAATCTAACAACATATTAAAATGGAACTTCATTTCTATTCAAAAGAAACAAGACAACAAGTATAAAAAGATAAGTATGGAAAAATATATATATCCTTAAGCTTACAAAATAAGAAATGACAACAGCAATTAATACCAATATCTCTAGTACACTATAACATTTCATCTCAGCCGAGACAAGCAAATAAAAAGAAAAGATAAATCTCTTTAGCCAAGACAACAAACAAATAAAATAAGGTAAGTTGTGTTTCCTGGGGATTTGATCAGGCAACTAGTACTCGGCAATAAGTGCTCGACATCAGAGAGCGATTGGCATCAAGGAGTGTTCGGCGAAGCACTGGCCATCCGGGAGTGTTCGGCGAAGCAACTGACATCCATGAGTGCTCGGCGACAAGTGTGCTCGGCATAGTGCTCGGCATCCATTAGTGTCCGGCATCGAGACCGCTCGGCATAACAGGGTACTCGGCATCAAGGCTGCTCGGCATACCAGAGTACTCGGCATCAAGACTGCTCGGCATAACAAGGTACTCGGCGTAAGGGCATTCGGCGTCAAGGAGAGCACTCGGCAACAACCTATGCTCAGCGTCAACTAGTGTTCGACATCCCACGGTACTCGGCATCCAGAGGCACTCGGCGTCAGTGGAACTCGGCGATAGGATAACTCGGCAACGAGAGCGTTCGAACTACATACATTGGTTGGTCAAGAGCTTCAAATAGAGGTACGCTCGGCTTCACTGCAATCACCCTACACTTCCCATACATCAGGAGCACCGTTCGGCATGGGAAGGACCGTTCGGCATGGGAAGGACCGTTCGGCACGGAAGCGTTCGGCGTACCTGGTTCGGCATGCAGCGCCTGGGCTCGAACGTTCGGCTAACAAGCCCGCTTGGGAAGTCCAGCCCATCTTTGCCTATAAATAGAGGGGCAGGGTCATAGTGAAATGGATCCTTTTTTGGAGAAAAAACACCGGCGAGACTCTGCCATTTTCAAAACTCATCTTCTCTACTTAACAACTTCATTCAAACATTTGATTCACGAATTGTATTTGTAATCAACTATAAAGAAGATCAATAAAGTTTAACCTCAAAGTGGACGTAGGCAATTACGCCGAACCACTATAAATTTGGTGTTCTTACTTTCTGTATTTAGATTAGCGCTGTCTTCTCTGTTTAATTTGATTTCATCACTTATATCTCTTCACAATCTTCTTCTACGAGGTTAGTGACCAATTTTGGTGCTAACACTTTGGTGCTTTCACTGAGAATCGAATTCTCAGACCTCAAGGATCTGCTTTGAAGCTACTGGATTGAGCAAATCCCCCAAAGAAGATCCGACTTACTAATAGAACATCCGCTGATTCTACTCAGAGTTCATACCAATAACTCTACAATGGCAAGACCACGTACCAGGTCAGCTTCTCTTAATGCGGATGCCCGAGAGACTGCTAGCGTGCAACAAGCAGGACCTAGCAATCAACCAGCGATCCCGAGTGCAGGGATTGCCGCTCAAGAACAGACTCCAGTTGTCACTAGAGTGGAGTTCAACGACTTGATGAGAGAACTTAGGGAAAGCAGGAGACAACTGGGAGAACAGATGCAAGCTAATGCCAACCTGATGGCACAACTCACTCAACAGCAGCAACAGAATGCTGGGGGCAATCCAGCTGCTTATTCCTCTTTTGACAGCTCAACTTCTTCTGATGAGCCACCCAGGCGCAGACGCCGTAAGACTGAAGCTGCAAGGGCAGATGCTGCTGTTCGAACAGCAGGAGACCGCGACCAAGCCAGAACTGGAAACTTCCGAACCGGAGTACAGATGGAGGAGGGAGCTCCAGATCATCAAGATGTTAACAATGTTGAACCTCACGACGCACGATTAGCAGATCGCCAGGAAAGGAGGCATCAGCATGGACAGGCGCGTAGAACTGACTCCAACCTCCCAGCTTCCATACAGACACCCGATCTGACAGCCATGATCAGGCAACTGATGAAAGAAAATCAGGGCTTATCAAATGACGATTGGGGAGTGTCAAGAAGTCATACTCCGTTCACGGATGTTGTGCTGCAAGCGGCCTACCCCAAGAAGTTTAGCATGCCAACCATTCCTGCATACGAAGGAAAGACTGACCCCAGACAACATGTAATGAGGTATGAATGGATGATGGATTCAGCCAGAGCAAATGATGCCACCAAGTGTAGGTGCTTTCCGATTACTCTATCTGGGATCGCTACTATGTGGTTCACCCGACTTCCTCCGCGATCCGTATCAAATTTCGAGGAGTTGGCAAAGAAGTTTATTGAGCAATTCAGGATACACACTACACGCCCGAAGGACGTGATGTCTCTGTCAAGTGTAATCCAAAATCCCGGAGAGTCGCTGAAGGAGTACTTACAAAGATTCCACGTTGCGGCAACTGAAGTCAGTAATCCCAACGACCATGCAATTCTAATGGCTGTAATGAGAGGTGTAGATCCGGATTCTGAATTTGGAGATTGGCTGGCAGGAAAACCTCCGGCTACGCTAGAGCGTTTCTACTCCAAGGCACACCAGTTCATAAGAAGAGAGGAAGCTAGGTGGGTACGACAAGACAAGGCACCGGGACCTGCCCAAGAGTCAATTAAGAGCAACATTGTTGTGAAGCAATCTGGAGACAATTCAGGAAAGGTCCAAGTCAACGTCCAGAGTAAGCCTGTGCAGCCCAAAGAGTCCGGAGGAAGAAGTCAAGGAAAGAGGAAAGAAGCGGGAAAGTGGAAGTCGAGAATTCCAAGCTACAGCGAGTACACTCCGCTAAACGCCCCACTCGAGAACATTTACCTATCCACATGCAATACTTTTCAATACAGAAAACCACGTCCGAAAGAATCAACTGAAGAACAGAAACGGACTGGGAAATATTGCCGCTTCCATGAAACTTATGGACACAACACGGAAGAATGCAGACACCTGCATGACGCTATCGAGAAATTGATCAGACAAAAGAAGTTGCAAGAATTTGTAAAGGATCCACAGGAAGGAGGACAGGGAACGTCCAACCCAGGTCGTGCACCGGCTCCACGTCATCCTGAGGAACCTGCCCGGACTGTTGGAAGACTGGTTATAAATACAATTATCGGCGGACCTCATCCCGCAGATAAGAACTGGCAAGAGATGGAACGATATGCGAGCTCCTTGAAGCATGCAGATTTTGAGTGCTGTTCGAACGTAGAGGACGGGGCCCCTGCTAAGTAGCAGCGCGTGATGACAGATGATATTGTGTTCAGAAACAGAGACGCTGATCAGGTAGAGGCTCCGACCATCGATCCCATGGTCATATCTGCAACAATCAGACCAGCATATGTAAAAAGAATTTTGATTGATTGTGGAAGTTTAGTCAACATCATCTTCAAGAAGGCCTATGATCAGATGAAGCTAGAGACAAAAGACTTGAAACCATCCAAAGCTCGTATCCACGGCTTTAACGGCGCTGCGACTGATGCAGTAGGATATGTCGAGTTACCAGTTGAACTGGGACAAGGCGAGCGTCGGAGGGTACGAATTCTACCCTTTGTAGTTTTGGATGTGGACTCTCCATATAATGTTTTCTTGGGTCGGCCGGCCCTGGCTGAATTTAGGGCGGCACTTGCCCCGTGGTGCTTGACTTTGAAGTTTCCGACTGACAAAGGAGTAGGCATTGTTCACGGTGACCAAGCAGCTGGTCGTTCTTGTTATGTGGCCGAGCTCCGAGAGGCCCACCGGAGGGAGAAAGGAAAGGTTGCGGACAATCCCGTCCGCATCCTCAATACGAATAATTGACAAGTAGTGCCCGAGCCCTGGCTCGGGCATAGTTCTCGGATCTACGGAGATATAGATCCGAGAGACGACGATGAGAAACCCAGGGAAGAGAAGGCGGCACCGGCTGAATTAACAATTGACATTTCAGTTAGCCGTGACGACCCTTCGCGAATACTGAAGATCGGATCACAGTTAGGCCCCGCAATGACAGAAGACCTTAGCGACTTCCTCCGGGCAAACCTTGATGTTTTTGCCTGGACATATTCTGATATGTGTGGGATTTCTCCCGCCATCACAAGTCATATGTTGAACGTAGACCCGAAATACGTCCCAGTCAAGCAAAAAAGGAGAGGAATGGATCCAGAGAGATCCGCCGCTCTTGGAGAGGAGGTGGAAAAACTCAAAGCAAATGGGTTCGTCCGCGACGCCCTCTACCCGGAGTGGGTCTCCAACCCCGTGCTAGTAAAGAAGGCGAATGGGAAATGGAGGACTTGCATAGATTATTCCGACTTGAACAAAGCATGCCCTAAGGACAGTTTCCCGTTGCCTAGGATCGATCAGTTGGTCGATTCCACAGCAGGACACGAATTATTGTCATTCATGGATGCGTACTCGGGATACAACCAAATCCCAATGCATATTCCGGACCAAGAACACACCAGCTTCGTTACAAATGTCGGGCTGTATTGCTATGTAGTGATGCCCTTTGGATTAAAGAATGCTGGAGCAACTTACCAACGTCTGGTGAATCGAATGTTCAAGGACCAGCTGGGCAAAACCATGGAAGTCTATGTGGATGACATGCTCGTGAAGTCACGGCGGTCAAACGACCACATTCAAGACTTAGCTGAAATGTTTAACATACTCAGGTTCTATGGAATGAAGATCAACCCGCTGAAGTGTTCTTTCGGCGTTGCATCAGGGAAGTTTTTAGGATTCATCGTCAACGCTAGGGGAATCGAAGCCAACCCAGAAAAGATCCAAGCCATTCGAGATGTACAAGCGCCCAGGACCATAAAGCAGGTACAGAGCTTGAACGGAAAAGTGGCTGCGCTGAGTCGATTTATATCCAAGGCAACTGACAAGTGCATCCCGTTCTTTGACATAATAAAGAAAGGAAAGAGGAATTTTGAATGGACGTCTAGCTGCGAGGAAGCTTTCCAGAACCTGGTAAGGCATCTGGAGAGCCCACCAATGCTATCTAAACCAGTTGACCATGAGATGCTGTACGTTTACTTGGCTATATCCCCTCATGCGATAAGCGCAGCTTTGGTCCGTGAGGAGGATCGAGTCCAGAAGCCGGTATATTATGTTAGCAAGCGTTTAACGGGGGCAGAGAAGAATTACCCTAAAATTGAGAAATTGGCTTATTGCTTGGTGATTGCATCACGCAAGCTGCGCCCATACTTTCAAGCGCATTCAATCGGCGTTTATACCGATCAACCCCTGAGGCAGGTACTTTAACGACCGGAAACTTCTGGAAGATTGCTAAAATGGAACATCGAGTTGAGCCAATTCGATATCGCGTACTTACCACAGAGAGCCATCCGAGGGCAAGCGTTAGCAGACTTCATCGCTGAATTTACCATACCCATCAAACCGGACGATCACGACATCATTCCCCCCATTCGATGGAAATTATACACTGACGGTGCATCAAACGACCGTTGCTCCGGCGCGGGCGTAGTTCTTATAACTCCGGAAAACCGATCAATCTGTTATGCCCTGAAGCTCGATTTTCCGGCTACAAACAACGAAGCTGAATATGAAGCACTGATCGCTGGCTTGAAGCTTATCAAAGAACTCGGGATCAAATCAGTCGAAATCTTTTGTGACTCGCAGTTAGTGGTTTACCAAGTACGAGGAGACTACCAAGCAAAAGGACGAAAGCTTGCTCCGTACCTCGTTCAGGTCCAGGAACTACTATCAAATCTTGAGCGTTATGACATTTCACATATCCCGCGAGAACAAAACAAAGAAGCCGACTTGTTGGCTAAGTTCGCAAGTACCGACGATGTTCAACAAATGGGATTGTATCCCGTGGAAGTCTTGCATGCCCCGAGTGTGGACGAGATGAAAATCGATCTTGTGTTGGAAACAGAGATCGAGAAGGACTCGTGGATAACCCCATTCAAACTGTACCTGACAACCGGGGCTTTACCAGAAAAAAGAAGCGAAAGACGACAGGTCCTTCGAAAGGCTGCACGGTACGTAATGCAGGATGGATCCATGTACCGGAAAGGATTCTCAGTCCCATTGTTACGGTGCATCGCTCATGATGAAACAAAGCGAGTCTTGAGGGAAGTCCACGAAGGAGAATGCGGCGACCATACTGGGGGGCAAACGCTAGCAAAGAAGATCCTCCGCTATGGGTATTACTGGCCCACCGTAAACCGGGATGCCGCGGACTACGCAAGAAAATGCGACAAGTGTCAAAGATATGCAAAAATCCCGAGGGCTCCGTCAACGGAACTCACACAAATGATCAGTCCTTGGCCATTCGCGATCTGGGGAATCGACATAATCGGCTCTTTGCCTCTATCCAAAGGTGGTGCGAAATACGCGATAGTTGCAGTCGGCTATTTCACGAAATGGGCTGAGGCAGAACCTTTGGCCACTATCACCTCTAAGAAAGTCATTAACTTCGTTGTACGAAACATTATATGCCGCTTTGGCCTTCCACGCACCATCATTACAGACAACGGAACGCAATTTGAAAGTAGAGAGTTCAAAGAGTTCTGTTTAAAGTACGGCATCGAGAAAAAGTTCGCCGCCGTTGCATACCCAAAAGCTAACGGACAAGTCGAGGCCGTTAACAAGATAATCAAGTCCATACTAAAGAAGCGTCTGGAGAAGGTTGGAGGCAAATGGGTAGATGAACTCCCGACAGCATTATGGGCGTATAGAACTACTCACAAGTCCGCGACCGGCCACACTCCGTTCGCCTTGGCATACGGCTTTGAAGCCGTTATACCTGTGGAACTTGAAGTTCCATCGCACCGAGTGACGTACTACGATCCCAAGGCGAACCAAAACCTCTTGCTGGAGTCACTGGACTGCATCGATGAAAAACGGGAAGAAGCTGAATTAAGGGCGGCGGCGCACAGACATCGAGTCAAGCGTTACTATGACGGCAGAGTCCATCCAAGAATCTTTGATGTGGGAGATCTCATTCTGAAACGAGTCTTCCCGGTACCATCACGCATGAATCCCAGCTGGGAAGGTCCATACGCCATTGAACGGAAGCTTGGAGAAGGAACATTCAAGCTAGCGACCGTTGATGGCGCAACACTCCCCCGAGCATGGAACAGTGAACATTTGCGGCACTATTACATTTAGCATGTTTCCCTTTCTTGCTATAGGCACTATTGTTTCCTGCATGTTTCCATTCAATAATGATTTAGTTTCCTTTTAAAGTTGTAATCGAGCAATTTAGTTGATTTTCGTTAATAAAGGCTTGAAGCCACATTTTCTATGAAGTTTCTATATCTCTTAATTGGATGATAAATTACACTATTCTGCGCGACATACAGGCTCATATGAACGATTTCCAATCTCCGAATCCCCAGAGCGCGGAGTGGAGTACTCTAAGTCCCCAGAGCGCAGAACGGAGTACTCTAAGTCTCCAGAGCGCGGACTAGAGTATAAACGATTCCAATCTCCGAATCCCCAGAGCGTGGAACGGAGTACTCTAAGTCCCCAGAGCGCGGACTAGAGTATAAACGATTCCAATCTCCGAATCCCCAGAGTGCGGAGCGGAGTATTCTAAGTCCCCAGAGCGCGGACTAGAGTATAAACGATTCCAATCTCCGAATCCCCAGAGTGCGGAGCGGAGTACTCTAAGTCCCCAGAGCGCGGACTAGAGTATAAACGACTTCCAATCTCCGAATCCCCAGAGTGCGGAGCGGAGTACTCTAAGTCCCCAGAGCGCGGACTAGAGTATGAACGATTTCAAGTCTCCAAGTCCCCAGAGCGCGGACTAGAGTATGAACAGTCTCAAGTCTCCGAGTCCTCGGAGCACAATGTCAGCAAACCAAATAAAGACAAGAGAATCATTCAAACAAGAAGAAACTAAAATTTTATTCGATAAGTCCAAAATAGGGATACAAGATCACTCCTACAAAATTCGGGCCTATACAAACTACAAGTTATGGAAGATGGAAACAGTTACAAACTTAAGCAAAAACTTGTTGAACAAGTGCATCGATCATTTCTTCGACTTCTTCTTCTTGTCTGCCTTTGGTGTTTCCGACGACTCCTCTCCCTCACGTTTTTTCTTGGACTTTTTGCTTGCTTGAGAGACGGAGTCAGGAGTAGGAGACGGAACATCTAGTGGTTTGGACCTGCCCGGGAGAATGATTTTCAGAGGTCTGTTCCGCGGGTCAGTAAGTTCCAGGACTTCAGATTCGACTTTGACTTTGACCTTTCTCTTCTCCTCGTCGGCAAGACGATCCTTCATGCTCATCTCTGAAGTATGTTCAGAGGCGCCAGTGATTTTAACTTCGTCGCTTCCTTCGGCAGGAGACGAAGTATCAAGTTTGTCATCATCAAGCGCCCCGATCACTTGAGCGTCTGGGCCGGGAGTTACCCCTGCGTGAGCAACGTCGCTTGTTTTCCCCGCTTCCTCCTTGGCGTCATCGCTCCTCGGAGTTAGCTCGGTGTCAGAACAACCTGTGCGAAAATATAAGAAGTGGGCATTAGAACGAATAACCACTGCTGAAAAATGATGGGATCTCTTCGACTTCTAGAGAAAGAAGAATCTCCTACCAGGATCAGGTTGACTATCGGTGGCGCGCGGGGTTTCACCCTCCAGGATAGGTGACAGCACATGAACGCCGAGCTCGGGATCTTCGGGATCGTAACTGGCATGCTGCTCGAATGGATCAAGCGTCGACCGACCAGCCGATTGAGCAGCATAAGGAGCGGCGATGTGAGGAGTAGTAGCGTCGGCCTCTGACGGGCCAGCCTCGTCATTCTTCTCTTTCGAAGGGGAAGAGCCTTTGCCATAGAGAGCCAATGCTGCGGATAAATCCCATGGCTCATTCCCCCTCAGGAACTCCTTCACCAGTGCATCCTCGTCGATTTCTTCGGAGCCTGACTCGACTTTCTTGATCTTTATCAGAGTTTCCCATGCCTCAGCCAGGGATTCATGGTAGCCGTCGCCCAAGAATGTTAGGTCGCGGTGCATAAGGACGCGGGCTCCGTACTCGGCGATCAACGGGTCAAACATACTTTTGACCTCTTCCCTGCCGGCCTCTGTGGCCGCCTCAAGGCGAGAATCAAGCTCCTCCACTGCCATTCTTTTGCCCTCCTCACGGGCCTCATCCTTCATTTTCTCGACCCCGGCAAGTTCACCGTCGAGCTTTGCCTTCAGGAGCCGGGTAGCAACAATCTCGTCACAATACCGCTGTGATTCTTCCTGAGCGGCTATTTTGTCTTCTTTCTCCTTGGAGAGTTGTTCTTTCAGCTCTTTGACTTGAGTAGCGAGCGCGTCCCTTTCTTTTTGGACAGAGTCTTTTTCTAGGGCAAGGGCGCCGCTGCGCTGAACTGCTTCGTCAAGCTCCTTTTTGTGAGCCACCTCTAAGCGAGTAACTGCCTCGGTAGTATCTTTTGCACCTTGTTCAGCGGCTTCTAGCTTTAACTTATAAGAGGCAAGTTCTTCGTCTTGGAGTTTGATGATTTTCTTATCGCTGTCAGCCTCCAGATTCAGACGGTCAATCTCGTGTTGACGCTCGACAGATACTTCTGAGATCTTCTCCACCAAGTGCACGAATGCGTCATGTTGAACATAGATGTCATTGTTGCAGGCAATGGCACTTTGCTTCACGTGCCCAGGAATGTGATGGATGGCCGGGAGGAATTTCAAACCGTCAAAACAAATTTTCGGAAACTTGGCCTTAAGGTTGACCATCTTTTCCGCAACAGTTGGGTCCACGGCAGGAGCAGGAGGAGGAGGCTTAGAGAATTCTGTTCTTTTACGCGGCTCTCGAACTTGCCTCGTACTCGATGAACTGGAATGTTGTTCTCGAGCAGCATCAGACTGATAACCCTTCTGCAAAGACTTCTCTTTATCCGGCTCAGTTGTAGGAGGAAGATCACGGGATTGGGAAGATTGATAGTGAGCTTTCTTGTGGTGAGACGACTCGCGCGGACGATTGTCCCTATCTTCATAATCACCTCGGTCCCGGCGTCTGCCTGAACCGGAATCCCGTCCGGAGTGATGGAATATAGAAGACCCCTGAAGGCGATCAAGTCCGTGGGAGCGGCCCATATCACCTGCAAAGAAGGAAGATAACAACGAATTAAGGAGAATTCACGAATTAAAAAGACTTGAAGTATGTTATGGAATGCGCATGTGCGTGTGTGTCCTAAGTGTTCCCCCCGACGGACCCGTTCGTTTATCTTTGCTAATCGGAGTATTGTCTCTTTGAGCCGGGAGTTGAACTCCTGCATTGCCTCTAGCGGGCGAGGAGAATTTGAGAGCTTCAGGATCATCGAACCCGTAATTAAGTATGTCTTCGGGAATAGAGAGGTTCGAGAGACCCCTCAGAGAACTTTCCAGATGCTGCGAAGAAGCCTCTTTCTCAGGAGGGATAGGCGTAGATTTTGAGGTGCCACCAACTTTCTCTTTCTGAACCGTATATTTCAGCTTTTTCTTTCCCTTCGAAGGGGAGGATGACGTCTCAATATCCTGAACTTCGATTGCCGGATTCCAAGCAGGACCCACATTCTCGCCCTGAGTTTCGGGTGCATCATCCTCTTTGCGCTCGCCTTCTTCGTGCGTGTCGGGAGCGCGACGCGACGACGGGCCGGCAAGTTTTTTCCCTTTACCAGATGGAGGTTTGGGAATTGTAACACCTTCTGGAAGGCTGATCCGACGATCAGGAGCTAGCAAGCCGAACCCCGACAGCGATTCATTTGAAATGATAGCTCGAATATCTCGATCCTCGGCCGGAAGAGCTCTAATCGCGTCAACAGCATCAGAATATCCTCGGCCTTCCGGACGCGGGTTAATACCTGAAAAGATGAAATGAAGAGTTAGGAAAAACATGACTCCCATTAAGTACGAATAACGGTTCAGCAGAGAGACTTACTGCCTTCAACCCATCTCCTAGCAAAACCAGACGGGCATCCCACATAGAACCATTCCTGTTTGTACAGGGCGAATTTGCTACAGGCCCCTGTTAAGATCTGGCACTTGTGATATGGCTCGAGGAATATGAAGGAAGGGCTATCTTTCCATCTCTTGAACATATAAATGTATCGGATATCACCGGGGGTTGGAGGTCTGGAGAAGACAGCCATGAAGAGTAAATAAGTCCCATATAGGAACGCATGGCCATTCGGGTGCAGCTGCGACGGAGCAATGTCTATATACTGCAGCACATCCCGGAGAAATAAGTTAAATGGAGGCACGCTGCCCATCCAACACATGAACTTGTTGCAGGCCGTGTACCCGACTGGGGGCAGATGAGGACGGTCGTGTCTCGAAGGAACTAACACGTCAGCAAAGGGAATCCCGTGAATGGAACATATCCGTCGCAGAGCGGCCTCGTTGACCTTCGAGGCTTGAGAATCGACCGGATTGTCCAGTAAGATGGTTGACTCCAGAGCATCGGGCGCCAAGTTATGAGCGGGAGAGATTGACGGGTTGGAAGCATCTGCGGCTCCTTGCCTTGCTGACGGCCCAGGCCTGTCAGATATGGTGGCAGAACTAGATTTTCCCGACATCCCGAATAAATAATGAACCTGGCTAAATGCTTGAGAGAGCTATACTTAAAAAACGTTGAACGTTAGAATTAGCAACATGATTTTCCCCCCCATGTGGTGTGTGAACTAGTGCAAGCGATTGTGTGCAGGCAATAAGAATCTAAAGGTTCTAAAGATGTAATATTTAGCTTCGAATCATCGCCTTCGAAGACCGTCGTCGCTGACCATCTCAGAAAGCTCGCCTTGAGGGGATTATAGTCCCAGATTCAGAAGACATATGATTTCTAGAGTGACCAGCTTAAAATGCAGTTAGACACCTATCCTGTTCGGCATTTTTAATGTTGTTCGGCATTTGTATTGAACGGCTAAAGACATTATCCGGCCCAAGAATTGTCCGGCAGTTGCTTTGTTTGACCAAGGTAATGGTTCGACCTAAGGGTTGTTCGGCTGAAGTCAGTGTTCGGCATGTCAATATGCTGTTCGGCTAGAGTCATCGTTCGGCATGTCAAATATGTTGTTCGGCTAGAGTCATCGTTCGGCATGTCAAATATGCTGTTCGGCTAGAGACATCGTTCGGCATGTCAGTTATGTTGTTCGGCTAGAGTCATCGTTCGGCATGTCAGTTATGCTGTTCGGCTAGAGTCATCGTTCGGCATGTCAAATATGCTGTTCGGCTAGAGTCATCGTTCGGCATGTCAGTTATGTTGTTCGGCTAGAGTCATCGTTCGGCATGTCAGTTATGTTGTTCGGCTAAAGTCATTGTTCGGTATGTCAAATATGTTGTACGGCTAAAGTCATTGTTCGGCATGTCAAATATGTTGTTCGGCTAAAGTTAGTGTTCGGCGTATCAATCGTACTGATCGGCTAATGTCATCGTTCGGCTAAAAGTGGTGCTCCGCCATGATTTCAATTCTACCCTACACCTTCTCCATCCACACCGAACGACAGAGACGGATCGCCCGGCAAAGACTATGCCGTTCAACACCCCATCTACCCTTCTATCGTTCGGCACGGAGGAGCTATTTAGACAACTCAAAACGAGCAAACCACGATGAACCTAAAATGGAAGTAGTGCAATTGTTAGAGGAAGGATACCTAATTCGACGATCGAAGTTGAAAATGTTATGAAGGCTTTATATCTGGTAGAATGGGAAGAGTTGAAAGTCTCTAAGGAATGGCTGAAGAGAAGGCGTAAAGGGAAGAGAGACGATGAGGACCTGGTTATATAGAGGAAGGTAGAAGTTGAAGAGGCTGTACCCGGTAGAACCGGTCAACACCGAAGTGTTCGGCATCATAGCAGTGTGACGTTCGGCACACGAGGTACGTTCGGCTTCGAGCGTATCGTTCGGCGTCTGCATCTCGTTCGTCTTGCACCTCCTTCGCTAACATTCTCGAGAAGGTACCTCTAAGATAGATTGAATCGGATTCAAAGCGCATCACGTTCGGCCACGTAATACACTTTGGGGGGCAAGTGTTTCCTGGGGATTTGATCAGGCAACTAGTACTCGGCAATAAGTGCTCGGCATCAGAGAGCGATTGGCATCAAGGAGTGTTCGGCGAAGCACTGGCCATCCGGGAGTGTTCGGCGAAGCAACTGACATCCATGAGTGCTCGGCGACAAGTGTGCTCGGCATAGTGCTCGGCATCCATTAGTTTCCGGCATCGAGACCGCTCGGCATAACAGTGTACTCGGCATCAAGGCTGCTCGGCATACCAGAGTACTCGGCATCAAGACTGCTCGGCATAACAAGGTACTCGGCGTAAGGGAATTCGGCGTCAAGGAGAGCACTCGGCAACAACCTATGCTCAGCGTCAACTAGTGTTCGGCATCCCACGGTACTCGGCATCCAGAGGCACTCGGCGTCAGTGGAACTCGGCGATAGGATAACTCGGCAACGAGAGCGTTCGAACTACATACATTGGTTGGTCAAGAGCTTCAAATAGAGGTACGCTCGGCTTCACTGCAATCACCCTACACTTCCCATACATCAGGAGCACCGTTCGGCATGGGAAGGACCGTTCGGCATGGGAAGGACCGTTCGGCACGGAAGCGTTCGGCGTACCTGGTTCGGCATGCAGCGCCTGGGCTCGAACGTTCGGCTAACAAGCCCGCTTGGGAAGTCCAGCCCATCTTTGCCTATAAATAGAGGGGCAGGGTCACAGTGAAATGGATCCTTTTTTGGAGAAAAAACACCGGCGAGACTCTGCCATTTTCAAAACTCATCTTCTCTACTTAACAACTTCATTCAAACATTTGATTCACGAATTGTATTTGTAATCAACTATAAAGAAGATCAATAAAGTTTAACCTCAAAGTGGACGTAGGCAATTACGCCGAACCACTATAAATTTGGTGTTCTTACTTTCTGTATTTAGATTAGCGCTGTCTTCTCTGTTTAATTTGATTTCATCACTTATATCTCTTCACAATCTTCTTCTACGAGGTTAGTGACCAATTTTGGTGCTAACAAGTTGTACAAAGGAAATTAATGCCATATACCTTCAGCCACAATATGCTCTCATTTCAGCCTGCAAAACGAAGAGGAAAATCTCTGATCAAAACATTAACAAACAATTTCCAGTACAAAGAAATACACCCTGTAACTTGTTTAAATCTATCAACCTGTAAACTTCTTTTATCTATCAACTCCTTCATTTTTCTTAGTTCGTTCATCCCAACTAAGTGACATCTGAAATAAATACCATTTTTCATTCTAAACAAACAACAAATATAAATCAATGCAAACCAGAGATCAAAGAAGAAAAAAAGCCTTCAGCAAGCAGTTCTCAGGCTGATCCAAGAAAAGCAAACTCTGTTTACTTTGAAACCAAGTGAGTAAACTTCTAAAAATAAATCAGTATTATATCTTGAAGCATGTTTGAATGTTTGTAAATGTGCTTTGCATGTATATAAATTATGTGCAAATATCTGTGCATATCTGTATAAACAGATATATATATTCTCTGTTAGTTTACAGGCTCTAGTTCATCCAATAAAATTCATATCTTCTTATCCAAACAAAATTAGATTATGGTTTCTATATGAAAAATGTTTGGGTGTGTGTAATATCATTTTTTAAAATATATTCAAGAGTGTTTGTTGAGTACTTATTTATAAAATGATAAATCACAGTAATAATCAAAAGTAAGTCAAAAAATCGAAGGTCTGGAATTCATGTTTTGATGTTACAATCAGATTTGTATTACAAAATAATGATTTTTGATAAACATTTTAGAATTTTTAAGCGAGTATTCACGGAGAACTCTTGAGTTGAACGGAAACCATATTATTGCCAAAATCTGTTAATTGGAAAATTCATATGCGTCGTGATTATAGTGGAAGGAGGCTTGAGTGTTGTAGGTCAATGGAAAAATGGAATCGTATTTTTTAAATCATTGTTGTTGACGATATGGTTGGAAGTAGGGTTTTAGGGATAGGTTTGTTCGATTGAGTTTGCAAGATAAATTCGTCGCCATCGATGGATTATGGTCAATCGGACCAAGTGGGAATGGAGCCTAGGGTTTCGACGAAGCTCTGGTGTGATTCGCGTGGCCTCTGGCGATCTTGGGTGGCGAGACGAGATGTTTTCTGGTGGTCGTTTTAATGGCAGTTTGGGTTAAGTAGCTCGATCGCGATTTTGTCAACATCTTGGCTATTTGGGAGTTCAGGCTAGTTGTGGATGTTGTTGACGATGTGTCGAAGGTTGGAAGGTTGGTCGGAGGCGTTCTGATCATCGGTGCACGTGCACGTGTCGTGGTGGTGTCAGTTGCAATGGGTTTGGGAAAGGAGGCAGGCAACTCGAAGTCTGCTCGGGGAAATTGAGAAGGAACTCGAAGTCATACTCGAGTTGTTTTGACACGATATCGGGTTAGTCTGGGACTTAAACAAAATTTTAAAAATAAAATCCTCACATGGGTTGGTTTGGGGAAAGACTCGAAGCAGGGCTCGGATAAACAAGCGTTTGGCTCGGGATGGAAAGATATAACAGGTTTAAACAGAAACCGGTTTGTTCTGTTTTAAATTTTTAAAATGAATTTAAAATGTAAGGCAGCGGATAATTCAAAACAATGTAGAACGGTGAAAGTAGTAGACGATGGATTGATGAATGCTGAATTGCCCGAATTCGTTGATCCGAAGATACCGAACTCTAGCTATCTCGAACTCGTTGATCGCGCACGATACCGGGTTCAAAGATCTTCAATTCTTCAAGCGTTGATCAAGCGCACTTGATTCCGCGAATCGGCTTCTACAATCGTTGAATCGAGCGCACTCGATTATCCGAAAGAGGAGATAGGAGATTACACTCAACTACCAATTTGGAATGAAAGCACAAAGCAATCAAAAGAGAATTTTATTCAAAAATCAACAACCTTTACAAATGACACCACTTGCCTATTTATAGGCTACAACACAAATCCAGAAAATTTCCTAAGTCATAAGTCGTTTCCGACTCATCATCCATGACCTACGACTCATCATAAGTCGTATACGACTCATCACATTACAACATGACTTACAACTTATACAAAACGTTACAATACTAATCTTCAACGACTCATCAACATACAACACGACTCAACAGTAAACGACTCAAAATCAGACGACTCATCTTAAGTCGTTTACGACTTACCAAATTACAACACAGTTTAACGACATACGACTCATACATATGTACAGACGACTCATCATTATCAGCGACTTAAGACATCAACGGGTCAGATTAAAACGGCAGGAGATTCCACGGTTTTAGGTTCCAGCGCCTCAAGATAGTTCGACTTAATTAAGTCGTAACTCGGTGCCGACTCATTACCTTCCTTAAGTCGTGGACGACTCATACCAGCTTCTCCCTTGAGTCGTGGACGACTCATCACCGCCTCCTTGAGTCGTTTACGACTTACACCTTGACGATTCATTACCGCTTCCTTAAGTCGTAGACCTTCTCCCTTGAGTCGTGGACGACTCATCACCGCCTCCTTGAGTCGTTTACGACTTATACCTTGACGATTCATTACCGCTTCCTTAAGTCGTAGACGTCTCATACGATTTATGCCTGTCTCTATGAGTCGTGGACGACTCATAGCCTTGCCCTTAAGTCGTAGACGACTTATACCTTCACCTTTGGTTGTCCAGTTGAGTCATGGACGACTCATCAATGCCTCCTTAAGTCGTAGACGACTTATACCTTCACCTTTGGTTGTCCAGTTGAGTCGTGGACGACTCATCAATGCCTCCTTAAGTCGTAGACGACTTATGCCTTGGCCAACTAAAGGTTGCGCTGCATCATCCTCCCCAGGTTGAGAGAAATTCGACCTCGAATTTGCACATTCTTCATCCCCAACAAACTCATCCTCCTGATATGGTACGAGATGCTTAACATTGAATACGTCAGATGTATACACATCATCTGGCAGCTTCAGTTTATAAGCATTTTCATTGATTCGTTTCACAACTTCCACCAGACCAATTTTCCTGGCTTTCAACTTGTTATAAGCGCCCACTGGAAAATGATCTTTTGTTAATACTGCATAAACCAAATCACCTTCATGAAATTCAACACTTCGTCGTTTCAAATCTGCAGATCGTTTATATTTTTCATTTGCTTTCTCCAATCGTTCCTGAACGATTTGATGACATTCTGATAACCCTTCAACAAAATCAGCAGCTTTTTTAACTGTCTTCTGTGATTGTGGCACTACCGTAAAATCCAACGGTCCCTTCCGTAAGCTTCAATAAACTATCTGGAATGGACTGAACCCAGTGCTACGATTTACTGCATGATTATGGGCAAACTCTGCCTGGCATAACTTCACGTCCCAACTCTTCAGATTATCTTGCACAAGACATCTCAACAAGTTTCCCAATGATCTGTTAACCACCTCAGTTTGTCCATCCGTTTGCGGATGATAAGCACTACTAAATTTCAGCTTCGTTCCCACCATTTTCCACAAACTCAACCAAAAGTGACTCAGAAACCGAGTATCTCTATCCGACACAATAGATTCTGGCAATCCATGAAGTCGATAGATCTCCCTGAAAAACAACTGAGCAACATGAACAGCATCCGCCGTCTTCTTACAAGCAATAAAATGTGCCATTTTCGAAAATCGATCAACCACCACATAAATGGAATCATTACCACGCTGCGTTCTCGGCAACCCCAACACAAAGTCCATACTCACATCAACCCATGGTTTAGTTGGTACCGGTAACGGCATATATAAACCCGCATTAGTCGCAGTTCCTTTCGAAACTTGACAGATATGGCATCTCTCAACAAACCTCTCCACTTCTTTCCTCATCGATGGCCAAAAGTAGGATTGTGAAATTAACTGTAAGGTACGATCTCTTCCAACATGCCCTTCTTCGTGTAACTCCTTGATAATCTTCATTCTCAGACTACCCTCCGGTATGCACAATCGATTCCCTTTGAACAGAAAACCCTCTACCATCACGAAATCATCCGTCTCTCCCTCCTTGACTTTATCAACAAATTTTGCAAAGTAAGGATCATCAGTAAATAATTCTGGCAATATTTCAAACCCCGTCACTTCAACCTTTATTGTAGTCAACAAATGACTCCTCCTACTCAAAGCATCAGCCACACGATTTGTCACCCCTGACTTGTGTTTCACAACAAAAGTAAACTGTTGCAGATATGCAATCCACGATGCATGTCTCGCTGAAATCTTGTCTTGCCCTTGCAAATGCTTCAATACTTCATGATCAGTGTAAAGAACAAACTCCTTCTGGAATAGATAGTGTCTCCAGTGTTTGATAGATTGTACAACAGCATAAAATTCCACATCATATGTGCTGTATCTCATCTTTGCTCCTGACAACTTCTCACTGAAATATGCAATAGGTCGCCCCTTCTGACTCAACACCCCTCCAATCCCAACCTTGGATGCATCAGTATGTAGTTCAAACACCAACTGAAAATCAGGTAGCACTAGAATTGGTGCAGAGGTCAAAAGATCTTTGATTCGTTCAAAAGCAACCCCGGCTTCCTCCGTCCATGCAAACTGTTTACCTTTCATGCAATCTGTAACAGGCGCCATCACACTACTAAAGTGTGGAATAAACCTTCGATAAAATGAAGCCAACCCATGAAAACTACGAACTTCCGTTATTGTCTTGGGCTGCGGCCAATTTCTGATCGCCTCAACTTTACTTTGGTCAACCTGTATTCCTTTCTCTGAAACAACATACCCCAGAAATAAAACACTGTGCGTCATGAACACGCACTTCTTCGTAGCAGCATAAAATTGTTCTTGTCTCAGTACCATCAGCACTTCTCTAAGATGATTCAAATGTTCCTCTGGACTCCCACTGTAAATTACAATATCATCGAAATATACCACCACAAATTTCCCAATGAATGGTCGAAAAATTTGATTCATCACCCTCATGAAAGTACTTGGTGCATTGGATAAACCAAATGGCATGACCAACCATTCGTATAGACCCTCCCTGGTTTTAAAAGCAGTCTTCCACTCATCTCCTGGTCTGATACGAATTTGATGATATCCACTCTTCAAATCAATCTTCGAAAAGATAGTAGCTCCGCTTATTTGATCTAACAAGTCATCCAACCTCGGCATTGGAAATCTATATCTCATAGTGATCTTATTCAATGCTCGACCGTCAGTGCACATCCTCCACGTCCCATCCTTCTTGGGTACCAATAAAGCTGGTACAGCACAAGGACTCAGACTCTCCTGCACACGCCCTTGCTCAAGCAATTCCTCTACTTGCCTTCGCAACTCTTCATGTTCCTTCGGACTCATTCGATAATGTGGTCTGTGTGGCAACACAGCACTTGGAACAAGATCTATCTGATGTTGTATGTCCCTCAATGGTGGCAACTCCGTTGGTAATTCCTCTGGAAATACATCGTCAAATTCTTTCAAAACTGGTTTAACTTCTTCTGGAATTTCAACCTCTTCCTGACTCTCTCGTCCAATCAACAAGAATACTTCCGGCTCTTCTTCAACTTCTTTAACAAACTCCTTTAAAGTCAATAAAGTTTTCAGCTCTTCAATTTCTTCTGACTTACTTTCTTCTTGTGATCTCTTCTTCGGAACTAAGATAATTTTCGTGCCTTCAAACATAAAACTGTAGCTATTGGTCCGACCGTCATGTTGTACTGCTCGATCATACTGCCATGGTCTTCCCAATAATAAATGACAAACATCCATCTCTACTACATCACACCAGATTTCGTCTTTGTATTTCTTCCCAATAGAGAATGGAACACGAACTCGTTTATCCACTTTCACTTCTCCTCCTTTTCTCAACCATGCTAACTTGTATGGACTCGGATGTTTCTCTGTCTTCAATTTCAACTTTGTCACAGCCTCGGTCGAAATAATATTATCACAGCTTCCTGCGTCAATTACAAACTTACACACCTTCCCCAGAATAGTACATGTTGACTGAAAAATATTACTTCTCAACCAACTAGCTTCCTCCTGCTTCGGTGTTAAACACGATCTTCTTAGCATTAGATTACAACCTTCATCCCCTGACGCAATATCCTGCTTATCCTCCTCAACTGGACTAGAACAATCCTCATCAACATCCTCATCTTCAACCTCTACAATCATGGTTCTCTTCTTTGGTTTTGGACACTCACTGCTTTTATGACCCAATTCCTGACAATTGTAACATTTGAAACCATTGTTAACCCTTGTCTTCTCAACCTCCTTCACCACTGGTCTACTGGTAGGTTTAGAAACATTAGAACTTCCTCCAACACCCTTCGCTTGATTGTTAGAATTAGTAAACACACCACTTCCTCGTCTCCCTTGTTTTTCCCAAGCCAACGCTTTCTGATGTGCTTCTGCCACAGATCTTGGATCGAACATATTAACCATATCCTGAATCTGCATTCTCAATCCCCCAATGAATCTAGATGTCTGCTGCTCTTCTGTTTCCATGATATCGTTCCTTGCAATAAGTTGATAGAATTCATCAGCATAGTCATTAACTGTCTTTGTGCCCTGCCTCAAGTTCTGCAAACGTTGATACATCAGAGATTGATAATTGTAAGGTAAGAACGTTGCTTTCATCAATTTCTTCATCTTCTCCCAAGATTCAACTTTTGACTTCCCCATTCGTTCTCGTGTAAGTTTAGTTTGCTGCCACCATGCCAAAGCTCTACCCCTTAGCCTTGTAGCAACCAACTTCACTCTACGATGTTCTGGAACTTCTTTGAAGTCAAAAATCTCCTCAACATTAGCTACCCAATCTAGAAACTCCTCCGCTTGCATACCACCTTTGAATTCAGGAATTTCAGTCTTCATCCCCGACTCCCATTTGTGATCATACTCAGAATAGTTTCTTCCTTGGCCTCTTCCTTGAATACTACCACCATCATACTCCTCTTCAAAATCAGATGCATAACGATGTCGATTCTGACCACCAACATCTCTACTACCATAACGCCTTCCACCTTCCTCCCTTCTATCGACATTCCTCCGTTCACGATCATTCACGTTCCTCCCATGTCCTTGATCATTTTCAACACTTCTGTCTCGATTGGAATGTGGCGAGACTCTACTACCCCCATGGTTAGATTCTGGTGAAACCCTTCTCCGATTTTGATTCATCTCCGTCATAAGCTTTTCTAACCGGCCAATTCCTTCGTTAAGCTTTTCACTAAAATTCTCATTGATTCTTTGCTCCATCTCATCAGCCTCTTCTCTTTGATATAAAGCTTCTACGTTTTGGTGGCGATTAGCTCTTCTTGGCGGCATACTTGAAAAATTCACAAATTCTTCAACACTTCAAATTCAAACACTTTCCGGATTTTGATCCAAAATGAAACGGATCGAAAACTTCCACTTTGTAGCAAATCGCGATGAACACGATGGACAAATTTTCGGCCTCCAATGCAAATCCGATCAAACAATCTTCGAATAATGATGACTCTTCTTCCTCTTACTCTCGGTCGTGATAAACACAAACCCAAACCTTCCCTTCAAGCTCGGCAAATCTCTTCAACTTCAAATGAATAGGCTCCAAGTCTCGATCTAGCTATGATTGGTTAGAACAAGCTCTGATACCAAAAAACTGACGCAGCGGATAATTCAAAACAATGTAGAACGGTGAAAGTAGTAGTCGATGGATTGATGAATGCTGAATTGCCCGAATTCGTTGATCCGAAGATACCGAACTCTAGCTATCTCGAACTCGTTGATCGCGCACGATACCGGGTTCAAAGATCTTCAATTCTTCAAGCGTTGATCAAGCGCACTTGATTCCGCGAATCGGCTTCTACAATCGTTGAATCGAGCGCACTCGATTATCCAAAAGAGGAGATAGGAGATTACACTCAACTACCAATTTGGAATGAAAGCACAAAGCAATCAAAAGAGAATTTTATTCAAAAATCAACAACCTTTACAAATGACACCACTTGCCTATTTATAGGCTACAACACAAATCCAGAAAATTTCCTAAGTCATAAGTCGTTTCCGACTCATCATCCATGACCTACGACTCATCATAAGTCGTATACGACTCATCACATTACAACATGACTTACAACTTATACAAAACGTTACAATACTAATCTTTAACGACTCATCAACATACAACACGACTCAACAGTAAACGACTCAAAATCAGACGACTCATCTTAAGTCGTTTACGACTTATCAAATTACAACACAGTTTAACGACATACGACTCATACATATGTACAGACGACTCATCATTATCAGCGACTTAAGACATCAACGGGTCAGATTAAAATGGCAGGAGATTCCACGGTTTTAGGTTCCAGCGCCTCAAGATAGTTCGACTTAATTAAGTCGTAACTCGGTGCCGACTCATTACCTTCCTTAAGTCGTGGACGACTCATACCAGCTTCTCCCTTGAGTCGTGGACGACTCATCACCGCCTCCTTGAGTCGTTTACGACTTACACCTTGACGATTCATTACCGCTTCCTTAAGTCGTAGACCTTCTCCCTTGAGTCGTGGACGACTCATCACCGCCTCCTTGAGTCGTTTACGACTTATACCTTGACGATTCATTACCGCTTCCTTAAGTCGTAGACGTCTCATACGATTTATGCCTGTCTCTATGAGTCGTGGACGACTCATAGCCTTGCCCTTAAGTCGTAGACGACTTATACCTTCACCTTTGGTTGTCCAGTTGAGTCATGGACGACTCATCAATGCCTCCTTAAGTCGTAGACGACTTATACCTTCACCTTTGGTTGTCCAGTTGAGTCGTGGACGACTCATCAATGCCTCCTTAAGTCGTAGACGACTTATGCCTTGGCCAACTAAAGGTTGCGCTGCATCAAAATGTAATATATTTTTAAAGCTTAAATTTTAAATAAAAACTTAAGTAATTTAGTTAGAACTTTCTTGTATATGTTTATAAGTGGATATTTAAATTTGGTAAATGTTTAAATATATAATCATTTTGAAATCTTAAATTCAAAATGGAATTTGAATTTAAATTTAAAGTGTAATGTTTAAAATACACTTAAATGTTAATAAAATCATTAATAAAGAAATTAATTATCTTAGAGATAATTAAGGTAATAAAATGATTTAAATTAATAAGGTAATTAAATAATGATTTATTTAATTTATAAATAAATAATTTAGATTAATTTATAATTAGAAATGATTAATAAGGAATTAATCTAAGATAATTTCTCAAGAAAGCAATTAAAGAAATTTTATTAGTTAATAAAGATAATTAACTAGAAATTATTAAGTAATCAAATTTATGTGATTAATTTTGATAAATAATTAGATTAATTAATTAAGATAATCAATTGTAAATTGTTAATTACTTAATGAAAGCAATTAAGGGGTTAATTAATTATGTAATTGGTTTAAAGGTTAATTAATTAATATGATTTATTAATTAAGGTAATTAATTTGAGGATAATTAATTAATTAAAGGTTAATTAATAAATGATTAAAGGTCAATTAATTAAAATGGTTTATCATTAATTAATGATTAATTAACCAAGATTTGTAGTTATTCATAAGTAATTAATCTGGTATAAATTAATTATAATCAGATATTAATTGATACTACTTGTGAATGTTTGGACTTGACTGAATAATTGAATTGTTTGACATCTTTGAATTGTGATGCTTTGTGATATACCCTGATTTGTGTTTTGATCTGTAATTTATTTATCTGGGATGAATGTTATTGATTATCTGCGATATATATATCTGTGATCTGTGAATGAACGTTAAGTGTTATAGTTAATACCGCTTATCAACTATATTGTTGTATTTGATCTGTGATGATTGAAAATGATGTTGCACTACTGTGTGAAACCCTTGGACTACACTATACACACACCAATATGGATTTCACGAAGAAATCGGTTAAGTCACAGATGATTTAAATTTAATATTTTTGAAATTGAAATTTTAAATTCAATTGATTTTGGAAATGAATTTGGGTTAAATATTAAAAGATTTTGAAAAGGTGTTTTCAAAGATAAAAGCTATTTTGAATAACTTGGTAAAATTTCCAATTTAAATAATTTAAATTTGAATTTGAATTCAAAATAAGGAATTGAATTCCATGGTTGGAAATTTTAGTTAAAGATGTTATAAATATGTTTAAATGAATTTAAACCATTTTGAAAATATTGGTTTGAGAATTTGAATTTAACCCAAAGACTTTAACTCGTATAAAAGAATCAAAATTTTCGAAATGAAAACTGTTTGTTTTCAAATGATAAAAGCTTTCATATAAGAAATAAATTTCCAATTCAAGTTAAAGGAATTTCAAGTTTGAATTGAAAATGATTTTTCAAGTTATGAGTGAATTCTTTTTGAAAGCTATGAATTGAATCTGTTTATTTTTAACAGATTTAAAATGGTGATTTGTTTAAACCATCCGAAATGAAATTGTTTTGAAAGCTATAAGTTAAATCTTTGATTTAAACATTTAACGAGTTAATCAAATTGAAATGGAAATCGATTTGAAAATCTATGAATAGATCTTTGTGAAACTAGGTGAAATTTGTGAATTGAATCTGTTTATTTTTAACAGATTAAAATGGTAATTTGTTTAAACCATTTGAAGAAAATTTTGGGTAATAAGTTGTGACTTAACTGAAATCCCAATATCCATATGTTTTAAAATATCACGCTCACTATTCGGTTCAGCCGGGAGAGGACCTTTGTGTCACATAACCCATTCCGAATAAGTGATACGACGTATATGGATAGCATTTGAAGACCGGTGTTGAAGACTGGGTGTTTGCGAAAACGATAGGATAACCTATCGATTGTTTCTGCACTGGGTAGCTCCTGGTATAGAGATTTCCTAAGTGATGGGAATTCCAATCGGGATTGTGAATACCCGGATTTGCAAGGGCTTCTTCGGAAGTGCCTTCGGTTCTGTTCGAACCCGGAACAGACTTGTATGGTTACATGTCTGACATTACATTTTGAGATATAAAGCAGATTTCTTTCAAATACATTTCTGTTGGTGGCGGAGAATTTATTCTCTTAGCTTAACACCCTTCTCTGAGACGTACGAGCTCAGAGGTTATGTAGTTGAAGGTTATCAGCGATATACTCCCAATTTGGTAATGTGGCATGCTGAGTGTTGTTGTGTGATGATCATTTATTGATCAATTATGATCAAAGCGTGGCTTTGTGAAAAAGCGTAGCTTTGTGGACGAGACCTCTTCGGACCTCACAACCCGGAAATGGTCGAAACAGGAATATGCGGCAAGGTTACGAGGGTCGTGCCCTTTAGGGTATGTCATTTCTTCTGTAAAAGGGTGGTATCAGGTATGGAGCTCTGGTATTTAACCTATGTGGATACTCCGATCTCATTTATTGTGTGATTATGTGTTTATCGAGGCGCCTCGGATAAAGGTCCCAAAGGACCGGGGGATGGCATAGTCGTGAGTTACCTAGTTACAGTGGTAACCCGGCCTTGTATTGGCAGAGAGAAGTTGTCTCTCGGGACGTCCAGCCAGAGGCGATCCCATTCGGTAGTAGGAAAGGAAGTTCCTTAGCCTGACCATTTGTTGGAAATCTATCTTCCAATACGAACCTTGTACGGTATTAATTGTAGAACATGCTATTTAACATAGCAGCAATAGTAGGCATAATATAATGGTACCTATGCTGGCTAAGATTAATATTGTATTTTCGAAATGTTTTCTACACTATGCACTTGTAATAATATCAAAAAGAGTTTGTTTGCATAGTAAGCATGTTTGACTATCATAAGAAGCAATCTCCTCCAAGTTTGCGATTGCATTGTGTGTGTGGCGGGAGGTCTTATGGTAGTTTCATTTTCTAAAAGCATTGCGGGTTTCAATGTGTAAAATTCTTTTGTTGTTGTTTTAAAGATAAACTGTTTTTGTTTGCTCACACCAGTCCCATGACTGACTCGGAGTTTATTGTTCCCTTCCTAAACTCTGGGTGCCCACAATTTTCCACACGGGCAGTCTAGAGTTGGGTTTTTCAGATAGTCAGGTTCAGTAGACTAGTTGGAGCTAGTTCAGTTCATGGGAGATCAGGATTGACGTTGCTTATCTTGGTGCAACGTGATGGTGGTTCGAGCTGATGTTGGAGTTGTTGGAGTCAGTCTCTTTTGTAGATCATTTGGAGTGATCTCTTCCATTGTTGTTATTTTCCGCTGCTATTTCTTGTATCATATCTCTGATGTATATTGATATCGGTTGTATCATTCTGTTGTATCATATTGTATCAGACTTTGTATCTGTCATTGTATCAATGTTATGTATATTGATATATTCTTTTTTCTTTATTCCACTGTGTTGTTATACTTAATGGTGTTATAAGCTCCAGAGAACCAGATTCGGCGTTTGAATCTTCGGCATTTTGAGTACAAGTGAAGTACGATGCTGATTTTCGAAGGCCGAGTTTTTGGATCTTTACACAATGTATATATAGTTGATCATTTAACTTTATCTCTATCTTAGGTTAGCATTTTTCTTAGGTTAGAATTCCACTTAGATTTAGGATTTTTATTGGTATGGTTGTATTAGTTGAATAGAGTAGGGTTCCTCTTGTTTAGATGCTTACTTGGTTGTTTTTCATAGAACTTAAGTTGGAATGTTTGGATAATTGAGGAGGTGATACTTCAAGTATCAAACTTGTTGAATATTTAGAGAAGTGTTCATAAGCATAATGATACCACTTAAGTTAGATTTGAAATCTGGATGAGAGGTATGTTATGTTCACTAGGTAAAGACATTAATCTTTTTGGATGTTCTTAGGTGAAAGAAGGAATAGTATTGTGATTCAAGTTGTTTAGATTTGTTTGGATAAGACACTATCCACTTTGAGTTGCCTTACCTTAGCAATCTGAAAGACGAATTGGGGAAAGAACTACCAGGTGATTTAAGTGTTGAGTATGTGAATTTAGGAATGGAATAAGAGATTGCAATTTTGTGAGAGCACGTTTGTGCTAAGGGTACCAATGGTTATGCATTATGGTGTCATTATTCGAGATGGTAGCATGGACTGTGAAGTTGTAGACATGCACGTACATTTGTGATTGACGTTTCAAAATAATTTTATGCCGGTAGTAGAGTTTGTTATATTTAGTTAGGGATAAAGATTTTGTTTGGGGCATTTGAAAAGTCGAGAAGTAAATTAATCTTTCAATTTGACTCCTTTCCAGAATGTTTTCCATTTACTTGATTGTTAATTTAGTTAAGATTTAGGTTCGGATGTTAGATTTTGGATGTTTAGGAATTAGTTATTTTGTGGTTGACATAAATTAGTATATTAGAATGTTTGAAGCTTTGACTCAGGATATGGTGAAAATAGTTGCATTTGTATAGATTACGTTTATGCTAATATACTAGGATTGTAACGACCTGAAATTTTCAACCATTCGCATCCATACATGTTGGATTTGAATTGATCAAAATATCATATTGTTAATTTAAATTTGGCAAAAATCAGCATATACAGTAAATAAAATAATCACAGATCACAGACACAGAGTAATATAACAATAATGCTGCGGAAACAAAAGAATAGTAGTTCATGAAGCTACTATATATATATAACAGAGTTAAACAAGATACAACAGAAGTCACGAATGCATTGATGTCTCAATCCAATAATCAGATACAAGATCTGAATACATCACTGGAATCAACTAAGCAACTGAAAGCAGGATAGATAGTTGGATCTGCAAGTGAAGCTCCAACTCCAAAGGTGAGTCTCGAATACTGTATCACTCAGTCTGACCCGAGCGTAAAGCAAAAAAAAACACTCGAGTTAGGATTAACATTCTTATATTAATAAATCCAACTCAAGTGAAATATCAACTGAAATATAAGTAACTTAAAGGATGTTTGGGATAACCATCCTCTAAGGATCCGTTAAACTATCTACTATGTAGTAATATACGCTATTATAATAATGTCTAATAGTAATAAACATACTTTTAAATAGCGTTAAGGCTTTACATTTTCCACATTAACACATAATAGTCCCAGTAGTCTATCCAGTATCAGCGTACCCCCAGATCGGGAGTACCCTAAATACTCCACAGGCTACGGCACAAATCCAAACTCGTAGTAAAGCTCGCTATGGTAGGTGACACGGCACAATGAGGCAATGCCAGGGTAGGTATACCAATTACGCACACGGGCTGGTGGAAACGCATAGCAGCCACTACCGCCCACCTCGGAACACACTCCCAAATCAAAAATCGAAGGGTGGCTACCAAATCAATCACAAATTAATAGAATAGTATCGAAGAAATGTATCTGATCAGAGGTGCTACCTCATTGGCCCGAGAATCACTCTTGTTTTAGCCACCTTATGCCAACTTACGGAAGTCGGGTCCATGTTCATACCACAATAGGATCGTCGCCACCATCCTACTTCATTCTAGAATCTCCACCGTGTACACAGTTGTCAAAGTGGTTTTCGGTATCGACAGAGAGTATGCCCACATCCGATCCCGGTCTCTTTGCCAACCAATCGTTATTATAACACCGCGTCATTTCAAAATAGTTTATACTTCAAAACCAAAATATTATTTCCATTTCAAAAACCATATCAATACGATATTACTTCCATTTCAAAACCAAATACGATATCATTTCTATTTCAAATATATCGTTTTCCAAAATCATAGCACTTTCAAAATCATAGCACTTTCAAAACCAAACACTTGAAATTATAACACTTTCAACCATAATACTTTGAAATTCATAACTTTGAAAACATAACTTCCACCACTTAAACAGTTTAGATATTAAAATAGTATATATAATTAAATAGTTTATAAAGTGAAATAGTTTATATAAAAGAGTTATAAGTTAAAATAGTTTATATAAAAATGGTTTATATTAAAAATAGTTATATGAGAATAATTTATAAAGTAAAATATATAAATAGTTTTATATATAATTTATAAATACTTTATATAATAAAATAGCTTTCACAAATCAATTCCAAATCAACTTAAATCCCAAGATTCAATTTAAATCTAGTCTCAGTTCATTAATTTTAACTTAATTCGGTTCTCAATAACCCATTTCAAATTATATCGATTTCAAATACAGATTTGAATCACAAATAAACCATTTCAATTTCCATATATTTCAAAGCTTTAAATATTCCATATTTCAAAACCAAATTTAATAATTTCATATATATCTTAATTTAATTTACTATTATTTAGTTTTGAAATATTTATTAAATAAATTTAATATCATTTAAATAAAACTCAAACTTGAAATATTCATTAATCACTTTAAACCAACATCAAGTTATAAAATTATACCTTTTAAAATCTCAAATCAATATGTCCAAATCGATTTTTAATTAAATAAATCCTTAATTAAATACCATTTCAAATCAATTTCAAATCTATATTCCCAATCATTATGAACTCTATATTAAAATATAATTTAAATAAATACTTAACCATATTATATTTTAATAAATATCAAACTTTATTATTAAACTTATTTTATATTAAAACAAATTTATACATAGCTTAAAATCAAGATTTTAACTATATATAAAATAACATTTATATAATATCAAAAATCGATATATATATATATATAAACCATATATTTCTTTCCAAAACCATAGAAATCATTTTTAAAATATTTATATATAGACCAACGGTGTCTGTATAAAATTTTCTATCCTATGGTCAAGTGATACAGATATTTATCATTTCAATCCGCAATTTAAATATATATGGGTATATATCATTTCAACCCGCAATCCCAAATTCAATCAATGAAAATCGCTTGGGTCTATCATTTCAACCCATAATGATTTTCTCCTATTCTACAGATCGTTCGGGTATGTATCATTTCAACCCATAGTGATTATATACTAGTAGGGAACTTGCAGAGTGATAACATATATGATAATAATATAACAGGCATATATCATCAATATAAATAACAGATGATGGTGTCAGATATCACAGGTGAACAAATACAGATAACAGCATATATATAGCAAAGCAAATAACTAACAGTAGCGTATTTCAATTGTCGTTTCAATTGAAATCAAATTTAATAAATATAAGAACGTTAATCGTGAGTGATTGCTCACCTTTTGAGGCTAAAGAGATTTAACAAAGAAATGAGCTACGAATTCCAAAGCAACTCTAGATGGATACGATTCGATGAAGAAAACAGGCACGACGGACAAAGCTAATAGATAGGAAATCAAGAATCATAATCAGTTTGATATAACAGAAACAAAATGTAAATATATAATATTATAAAATTTTCTTAATTAATATCCAACAAAATCCTTATATTTAAAATTCAAAAATCAATGTTTTAAAAAAATTAATATAAACTTACTTATAATAAATCCAAATACCAATAGATATTATATACTTACATAAACACGTCAATATTTATATATATACTTTAAACATATTATAGGTAAACTAACAGAATATATATACAATGCTAATATAACTGTACAACCAGATAACCATAAATTATTAAACAACACACATATAGTTGAATGCAAGTTACTGTATAAACTTTTATTTATAATATAGGTCTAACAAATTTAGATCCTAACCTGACACTCATAAATATATATATAACTTATATAGTAGTGTAATATATATATATATATCAATCTGGACATATCACTTCCTACAAGATTGCATATAACTAAACTATAACCTAGGTACATATTATTGTTAATCAAGTATAAACACATTGCTAGATTTCGAAGATACAGACATATATATATATATATATATATATATAACTAACCTATATTTATATACTTTATATATAATAGATTTCGAATCATATACTAAATATATAACCAGTTTTTATACAACTTATATTATATACTGAAAATATATGACACATATATAGATAGTCAGAATATAAAACTGTAAGTAGTAAGCTGATATTGTTTGTAAACTTCATACTCTAATATAAATAATATAATATATAAAATCATCAATATATATAAACAAACCTTATAGAAAATATAATATAACCCGTATATATAATAACTGGTTTGAAAACTTGCATAAAACTGTAATATAAAACAAGCGAAAGCAAAACAACCTATATGTATATATAACAATGTTATAACAGTAAACACGTTTATAATTATATAACTATATACCTCATACAATATGCTGGAAAGATGGGTGAAAGTGGGCGCAGAGGGTGGCGATGATGCGGCACGTTGGTCGGTAGATGGATGGCGTGGGTAGTACGGTAGTAGGGATGGGCCGGAGGAGAAGAAAGTAGAATGGTGAGTGGTCAGGTGACTTCGGCCGAGTTGAGGCGTGATGCGCGGCAGGGCCGGCGTCGGTCAGAGGGAGGATGCCTCGAGTCTAGCAGAGGTGAGAACATGAGCCTCTTAGGGGGAAGAGCGGGCTTTAATTAAAATAAAAGAAAAGCACGGAAGCAACACTGAAGAAGAGGAACAGAAATGAAATAGCAGAGGCAATATAACGTTGGGAATAGTAACCGACCCTTAAATCCTGGAAAAAATATAAAAGCAACGACTACACGCGTTGATTCAGAAAATAAAATTTAGAAGAACTAATTGTTGATTGGACAGTACATTTCAAATTTTGAAACCGATGGAAGAAATTAGAGTCACAATTTATGGCACCGTTACAACGAACAGTTTATTGTTTCCGTCGCGTACCGGACCTCAAAATATAGAAATAAATATACCGCAGAGATCAGCACGATGAGACGATCAAAACGGTATACTGATATTAGTGGTACGATCATCCGATCAAAAGTCAATAATCGGTACCGAAAATGCTGCTATTCCGTACGGAAAAATCCAAACGGAGCTAGAACTTCCGAAATTTTCAAAACGAATTACGCACTCTTATTTAGAGTGTTCTAAATAAATTTTCTCATGTTGACATATTTAGGTTTCGGAACACTTTTAAATTCAACTGTTATTAACTGATTTAAATTGAAATAAAATTTCACAATAAAATAAACTTCAATACTATCAGATGAAAATTTACCATTTGCTATGTTTAATTAGACGTATTTCAAATATCAAATTTATATTCCAAAATTTTATTATTTAAAATTTCACAAAATTTCAATTAAATATATTAATAAAACAAATAAAATTATTAAAATTTTACGAGTCGTTACACTCTCCTCCACTCAGAACTTTTCGTCCCCGAAAAGGAAGGAGGTAGGAGAATAGGACAACTAGCAAGAAAATTAGATTAAAATACAAGATAGAACAATCAATTCAAACCATATAAATTAAATTTAAATTGGTTTATATTCAACAATTTGATTAATCTATTTGGTTCCACTTAAGTTAAATCAATTTATCTATTTCTAAATTCATTATCTTTTTATCTAATTATCCTAAATCAACAATTTCTAAATCATCAATTTGTATAATCATTTATTATACTCATATTTTATTCAACAAATTTAATTCTTCTTTATTCCAGATTATTATTAAGTTTATTTCACTTAATATATCTTATCACATATATTTAAACCATATAAATTAATTTAAACCATTTAAATTAAATTTAAATTAATTTATATTCAATAATTGATTTTAAATTCAAGGTATTTCCATTAGTTGTTCTAATTTCAATTTATTAATTCCTTCAAAACAAATTTATTTGTCTCATCCATTATTCAATTAACTTATTATCCTATTTATCTCTATTAACATTTTATAATTAAAAGTCGAGTGTATAACATTTATTATAAACACTCAAATTTATTTATAAAACATTTTATATTATATATTATCCAATTACATATTCAACTTCTGAATCATTTAGGTAAGTTATATTAAAATGAAATTGGGTATTATACAAGTAAAAAAAATTTCAATTCAATTTATTTCAAGTTTAAATATTTATTCAAAAATTTTGGCTTCATTTTATAATTAAAATCACCTTTGGCATAAATTCAAGAATTAAATTCCCGATTAATCTCAAACCATTTAGAGATACATACATATATATACATATTCTATATATATCAAAACAAATCTATTATCATATACCTATATATAATATATATATAATTCAAGTCATACTTTAGAAATTCAATTTAATTTAATTCCCAAAATAACAGTGTAGCCAGGCTACAGAATGGTATCTCCACTCTGAAACTCGAAAATGAATGTCGATGATGTGGCCGCCATCACCGAAATTATTTTCCAGCAACAAAAGAGGAGAGCACTGATTTCAACCTTTTTTAAAAATTCTTTGAAAACGGTTTCAATTCGAAAATACCTTTAAACAATATACACCTTAAAACTTAAAACCAAGGTTTGAAATCACCGGAAATTAAATTCTCAGATTCCAATTTTAAATTCATTTAAATTTCAAATCAATTTATAAACCATGTTTATAAATTCATTTATAGAATAATAAACGAGAACCAAATATTATCATTCAAACAACCAATTTAATTAACTATTAAATTCCAGAAAATTTTTACTTATATATTTATATTATAATCATATAAATTTATTTCATTTACCAAATTTGAAAACAATATTATGTCAGTTTGCTCTGTTCAAGTGTTTTGGAAACCCTATCGATACCGCCGATCAAACGAATCGATCGAAAACCCAAATCAACATCAACAACACAATAGATAAAACATTTTTAATATTAGTTACAAATACACTCTCTCACTCGATAATACAACATGGATTTCAAAGCAAGGTTAGAGATTCAAATTAGAGAGACCCTAATCAAAAGAATTTCTACTAGAAGATAGACTCGATAGGGCAGTAAGATGATTGAATTTCAAACAAGGAAGATGGATAGACTCACATAAATCACGGGCAACCTTAACCGGGTCAACCGTGAATTCAAGAATAATATTGATGCAGAATTTCGAGGCAATGGCATCAGAACCCAAGGAAAATAATTTGGGCATAGCCAGAGATAGCAACATCTAGTCCGAGGATACAGAAATCTACGGTGAATCGGTGCTAGTATAAAGGAGTTTCACCCCTTGTACAAATCATTCAGTGGAGCTATAGGGTGCCCCAGAATCAGAAGAAATCGAATAGAGAGAGACAAGAATGGATTTTGGAACCGAGGGGAACGTTCTAAAAATCCAAAGGAAACGGAATCAAAAGGAAAGAATTCAAGCTCGAACGAAAGTAATTCTGAAATCAAATTTACTACATATGCTCAGTTTTGCCTAAAACCAAAGCTCTGATACCAACTGTAACGACCTGAAATTTTCAACCATTCGCATCCATACATGTCGGATTTGAATTGCTCAAAATATCATATTGTTAATTCTAATTTGGCAAAACTCAGCATATACAGTAAATAAAATAATCACAGATCACAGACACAGAGTAATATAACAATAATGCAGCGGAAACAAAATAATAGTAGTTCATGAAGCTAATATATATATATATATATAACAGAGTTAAACAAGATACAACATAAGTCACGAATACATAGATGTCTCAATCCAATAATCAAATACAAGATCTGAATACATCACTGGAATCAACTGAACAACTAAAAGCAGGATAGATAGCTGGATCTCCAAGTGAAGCTCCAACTCCAAAGGTGAGTCTCGAATACTGTATCACTCAGTCTGACACGAACGTAAAGCAAAACACAAAACACTCGAGTCAGGATTGACATTCTTATATCAATAAATCCAACTCAACTGAAATATCAGCTGAAATATATCAATCTGGACATATCACTTCTTACAAGATTGCATATAACTAAACTATAACCCAGGTACATATTATTGTTGATCAATTATAAACACATTGCTAGATTTTGAAGATACAGACATATATATATATATAACTGACCTATATTTATATACTTTATATATAAGATTTCAAATCATATACTAAATATATAACCATTTTTTATACAACTTATATTATATACTGAAAATATATGACACATATATAGATAGACAGAATATAAAACTGTAAGTAGTAAGCTGATATTGTTTGTAAACTTCATACTCTAATATAAATAATATAATATATAAAATCATCAATATATATAAACAAACCTTATAGAAAATATAATATAACCCGTATATATAATAACTGGTTTGAAAACTTGCATAAAACTGTAATATAAAACAAGTGAAAGCAAAACAGCCTATATGTACATATAACAATGTTATAACAGTAAACACGTTTATAAATATATGACTATATACCTCATACAATATGTTGGAAAGATGGGTGAAAGTGGGCGCAGATGGTGGCGATAATGCGGCACGTTGGTCGGTAGGTGGATGGCGTGGGTAGTACGGCAGTGGGGATGGGCCGGAGGAGAAGAAAGTAGAATGGTGAGTGATCAGGTGACTTCGGCCGAGTTGAGGCGTGATGCGCGGCATGGCCAGGCGTCGGTCGGAGGGAGGATGCCTCGAGTCTGGCGGAGGTGAGAACATGAGCATGAGATGATGAAGCTTTGTAAGAGAATATAACTTTTAGAAGGAAAGAAAAGAGATGACAGGAGACTCTTAGGGGGAAGAGTGGGCTTTAATTAAAATAAAATAAAAGAACAGAAGCAACAGTGAAGAAGAGGAACAGAAATGAAATAGCAGAGGCAATATAACGTTGGGAATAGTAACCGACCCTTAAATCCTGGAAAAAATATAAAAGCAACGGCTACACGCGTTGATTCAAAAAATAAAATTTAGAGCAACTAATTGTTGATTGGACAAGACGTTTCAAATTTTGAAACCGATGGAAGAAAATAAAGTCACAATTTATGGCACTGTTACAACGAACAATTTATTGTTTCCGTCGCATACCGGACCTTCAAATACAGAAATAAATATATCGCAGAGATCAGCATGACGAGACGATCAAAACGGTATACTGATATCAGTGGTACAATAATCCGATCAAAAGTTGATAATCAGTACCGAAAATGCTGCTATTCCGTACGGAAAAATTCAAACGGAGCTAGAACTTCCGAAATTTTTGAAACGAATTACGCAGTCTTATTCAGAGTGTTCTAAATAAATTTTCTCATGTTGATATATTTAGGTTTCGGAACACTTTTAAATTCAACTGTTATTAACTGATTTAAATTGAAATAAAATTTCACAATAAAATAAACTTCAATATTATCAGATGAAAATTTACCATTTGCTATGTTTAATTAGACATATTTCAAATATCAAATTTATATTCCAAAATTTTATTATTTAAAATTTCACAAAATTTCAATTAAATATATTAATAAAACAAATAAAATTATTAAAATTTTACGGGTCATTACAAGGATTATATTGTATCATGCCTATATGCCATCTAAATTGCATACATCCAGGAGGCTGACTAGTTTAGAAGGCCGACTACCAAATTGCATTCTTGCATTTAGTCAAGTATTATAGGTCATGATTATGCATTCCTATTTGTTCATCTATGTGACATATATATTTATTAATGTATAATGTCGTGTTAGTAATTTCGAGGATGAAATTCTATTAAAGAGGGGAGTGTGTAATAACCAGAATTTTTTGATAATTTAAAATAATAAAATAAAGTTAATAATTTTGACCATACAGCAAAATCATCAGTTTATTTCTTTTAAGTTTGAAAATTAAACCAATGTCATTGCAACCATCTCATTTTTCGGATGCACACTGTAGATTCATTTGTTTGATTTGTAGTTTGGATGTGAGAGATATCGCAATTTTCATGTTTTGGTAATTTGAAACTTTGAAATGTGCCGACTCGAAAAATTTGAATGGACATCCTATATTATCTATATATATACGATTAGTTATTCGATTCAAAATTTTCTAACTTACTTTCTTAAGTATGTATCTCTCATCCTCTTCTCTTCTTTCAGAAACTAAAAACCCTCTTTCAATTACAACATCAAATTATCCCCAAATTCTTCACTAAAACCAACAATTTAAGCACCAAATTGAAGAGAGAGTCAGGGCCTATTCTCTAATACCAATTAGAGTCATGAATTCTTAGATTTGGAGGGGAACCCAATTCCGGACAGTTAGTAATTTGGAGGCTTTTAGATTATTATGAGTGGTTTATGCCTAATTTGCATTATACTCTTCTTCGATCCTTAAAGTTCTCAGTAATTATGGTTTAGGATTTATAAAATTGGATTACAAAAGTAATTACCGAAATATGACAGAGATTACTAGTAATAATTTCTGAAATAAAAATTAAACTTAGCGATAGATTCAATATAGAAAGAGAATTTGATAGTGTTGGGCCAAATGATGCAAAACAATGAAGATCAGAATTGAATATGATTATTACATAATCAATAATCATTATAAAGTAAAGAAAATAATGCAAACTTGGGTTTATGATAAATAATTTCATAGATAAGAGAATCAAATTCGAAATTATGATTTATTAATACATTATATTGTATGTATGTGTGCGTGTATGGATATTGTGAAAAGAAGAGTTTAAAATCAAGCTTATTACATATATAAGTATATATTTTATTCAAATTTCTTATTTAAATCATGATAAAAACTTTATAAAATAATTTTATAAGGATGTTTATAAGTTTTAGAAAATATATAAATCATAAGATGTATTTTCTACATGATTTATTATAGAACATATAAAGATATATGCAAGAACTTCACTTTTTGCACTAGAAATGAAATATGTTGAAAATATATATGTTATATACATACATACATACATACATACATACATACATACATACATACATATATATATATATATTATAGAAATGTTGGTTAAGTGACAGATGCTATTTCAGGTGATAATATGATTTTAATACGAATTTTCCTTGATTTAAAGTATATTTTGGTGTGTGTGTATGCAAGAAAGTATGTTTATAAAACCTGAAAACTAATCTTTTATTCACTAACTTTTGGAGTGATTTCTGATATGATTTCAACTTAAACTTCTAATGAATTTGAACTAGATAGATAATAAAGACTTCAATTTTAATATAAAAGAAAATGGTTTCGAAATCGAGTGAAAAACGAAGGAGTTATGATCGATACAAAAACTGGAAATAAATATATAACTTTCTGGAAATTGTTAGGATTTTGAAATTTTCATGTACACCAGTGCACCCATGTGTAGTACACCGGTGCACCTGTGTGCTCCACAATAAACCTATGGCAACAAGGCCAAGTTTAAATAATTTAAATCGATTTAGGGTTTTTTCTTTGGGTTTTGGACATCGGTTAATAATGTTTCGAAGTGACTTTTTGACCTTATTTAATTGAATGCTTTGGACGTATATATGTTGAATAGTCGATCGTTATTGACGTGTCCGACTGTTCATTGGAAGACCACTATTGGCTATCATGGTAATACGATCGCTCGGTATGTGTAACGAATCTAAGTTGTGTGTTGCTGTACAGAAATGAGTTCGTAAGCCATGTATTGAATTGCATCCATTTAGTGATTTAGCCATGTGTTAATACAATAAGGTGGGCTTGGCTTTGAGTATGGGTTAGACCATACCATTGTTATCCTGCCTTTTGGCAAGGCCGTAACACCAAGGAATTGACTAGTAACCAGGGACGGCACGTCCCAGAGATCAGTTATATACGGGCTCGCTACAGATATCGATGAATTTTGTCCGAGTACGAATCGAGCCAAAATTGGTAGGACATAACGAGCTAAGCCATGGGAGCCAACGTTCAAAATCTCAAGTCGATCCGAGTTCGTATGCTCAAGTTATAAAGGAAACAAACTTGGACGAAGATCTGCTACCGTTCGACTCGCTCCTTCGACTCGCTCCCTTCGACTCTCTTCGGTTCCCTCAGATACCAACTTCGACTCGTTCCTGTTCGACTCGCTTCACTGCCACTTGAAGTACCTATTTCGACTCGCTTCGCTCAGCTGCCCTCTTCGACTCGCTCCAGTTCGGAGCCATCGAAAGTGCACGTTTCAACTCGCTCCTCTCAGACAGCTATTCGACTCCATCGAATTCAGCCCCGGTTGGCAAAGTCACTACTCGAAGCGATCGAACCATGTACTTCGACTCGATCAACCATTGTACACTTCGACTCGCTCAAATCAGTGTGCGCTTCGACTCGCTCGAAGCAGCGTCAAAGGCGGAGCGATCAAGGAAGTGCCACGTCATCAAGTCAAATAGAAGCGAGTCGAAATGGAAGCGAGTCGAATGAAACAGCCTGCCGAAAACTCCATTTTGTATCGATCATATCTCCCAATCTACAAGTCCAAATGCTATGAAATTTTCACAAAAGACTACGTGCATGCTAAAGAATGTCCACGCCAAATTTCGACTCCATTGGATGAAATCTTGAGCGAGTCGAAATCTGCTCGTGTCGATCATGGATTGGACTGAAACTTCACGGGCTTGGACGTACAGGCCTTGTCACATGCCAGAGAGGGTCTCCCAAGATCTGAGCGAAATATCAGCCTCATACACTTATAAATAGACCCCCAAAGCCAAAAGAAAAGGGGTTCTTCTTCTTCCTCTTTGAGATCTCCAACGCCCGGACTCCGCCAGATCCAGATCTGAACTCAATTGCTGCTGCCATAAACGAAATTCACTGCTGCAAATCACAATTGACTGCTGTAAATCATTGAATTCACTTGTAAATGCAAAGGAAAGATTAATAAAGCAAACTACTTCATAGTGGACGTAGGCTATACGCCGAACCACTCTAAATTCTTGTGTCTCCTTGCACTTTAATATTTTCATTTCTGAAATTTGGAGTTTTTGTTAGATAAATCCTCTTTTTACATTTAATTTCTTCACTTTATCTCTTCAAAGACTTCCGAAGAGTGTTGTGCCCAATTTTGGTACAAACACTTTGGTGCTTTCATTGAGAAAAAAACCAATTTTTCTCCTGCTCTTTGGATCTCCTATCTATATTGGATTGCACAAATCTAAGAAGAAGATCCAGATCTAGAACTTTGAATCCCTTCCATTCTACTCAGATTTGCAATCAAATCTAGGAAAGGACTTCATCAATTCATTATGGTGAGCACACGTACCACCTCTACAGCTGCTGATCAAGGAGCACGGGACCGACAAAATCCCGCGCAATCACCTCCATCCAACCAAAATGCTGCAGGACCTTCAGATCCATTAGGTCCAATCACTAGACAAGAATTTCATACATTGCTTCAAGAGTTGACCCAAAGTCGATAGCAGCTAGCGGAACAACTGCGCGCCAACACGGAGTTGACTAACCAGCTAAATCGCCAAAGGCGAAGAAGATCCAGAAGAGACCAAGGTTCTCACTCTTCAACGGAAAGTTCTGCCTCCTCCGATGGCCAAACTAGACCCACACGTCCACGGCTAGGTGTGAGCTACACCCAAGCCACGGGACACTAACCTGCTTCGACCCTTGGACAACCTAGAGCTGGACCGTCCGCTAGTCTCCGCACAGAACCTTCAACCCGAGAAGGGGCTGCACCTTATCATGCTACCGGCAACATTGCTACTACCACCACTGCCGGACGAGGAGGTGACGCTAGAAACCAAGCTGATCCTCAATATAGCCAACGAGAGCAGACTCCTGAGCCTTATGTCCCTGAGGATGTCGAACCAAGAAGGCGAGGCACGGACCGTCGACCGCGTCCGGTCCAAACTCGCGCTGTGGAACCCGACCACACCTTGACACAACATGCTCCAAGTGTCCGAACACCAGATATACCAGCGATGATCCGCCAAATGATCCGTGAAAGTCAGGGTCTCTCTAATGACGACTGGGGAATCTCCCGAAGTCATACCCCTTTCACCGATGATGTTTTATATGCTGAACCACCTCGGCACTTCAGGATGCCAGCTCTGCCAGTTTATGAAGGAAGCTCTGATCCCAATTAGCACATCCTGAAATACGAATGGCTGATGAATGCTGCTAGAGCTGATGACGCAGTAAAATACCGTAGTTTCCCCATTTCCCTAGGGGGCATCGCTACCATGTGGTTCACTCATTTGCCACGGCGATCCTTCTCTAACTTTGACCAGATGACCACCAAGTTTGTCGAACAATTCCGTATGCACGTGGTGAGGCCCAAGGACGTTAACACTCTGTCTAGTGTTACGCAAGCTCCCGGAGAAACACTTAGGCGTTATTTGGAGCGATTCCATGCTGCGTGTGCTGAAATAAGCAATCACAACGATAACTCTATCCTGATGGCTCTGACTAAGGGGATTGATGCTGATTCCAAGTTCGGATGTTGGTTAGCTGGGAAACCACCTGCGTCATTGGACCGTTTCTATTCCAAGGCAGCCCAATTCCTGAGAATGGAGGATGCGAAACAGTCTAGGAAGCAGGATGACGTAGGGCCCAACATTGAAGGTATCCAGAGTAACGCCGCAGTTAAACAGTCCGGAGATAGTTCTGGAAAAATTCAGTTGAACGTCCAAAATAAACAGAATCAGCAGAGGGACAATAGAAATCAGAACAAAAAATGCGATTAGGATCGTGGACCGCGGCGTAGAGCTTCCATGTACGAAAATTACACTCCATTGAACACGTCATTGGAAAATGTGTATTTGCAGACCTGCAATACCATGCAGTATAAGAAGCCTGTCCCAAAACCACCAAATGAAAGACAAATCCAAACAGGAAAGTTCTGTAGATTCCATGAGAGTTATGGCCACAACACCAATGAGTGTCGTCACTTACAAGACCTCATTGAAAAACTGATACGTGAGCGGAAGTTGGATCGGTATGTACGGGCGCCGCAATCCGGTGATGTGGGCCCATCAAATCAGAATCGTGCACCGAACCAGGAAAGACAGGAAGAACCCGCTTGCGCGGACGGGAGGTTCGTCATCAATACAATAAGTGGTGGTCCTCACCCAACGGATCGAAGCTGGAAGGAAATGGAGTCGTATGCCAGTTCTATCAGGCATGCGGACTTCGAGTGTTGCAGTAGTTTTGATGAGGGGGCTCCGGCCAAGCAACAGAAACCAAGACGGATGACATCGTGTTCAGGAGCAGAGACGCAGATAAAATCGAAGCTCCCACTATTGATCCACTGGTCATCTCAGCACAAGTAGGTCCCACTTGGATAAAAAGGATCTTAGTTGACAGTGGAAGCTCTGTGAATATTTTGTTCAAGCGAGCTTATGATCAAATGAAGATGGAAGCCGCAGACTTGAAGCCTTGTCAATCTTGAGTCCATGGTTTCAACGGAAGTGCCACAATCCCTACTGGGATGGTGGAACTGCCAGTAGAGTTGGGAGTTGGAGAACGTCGGAGAGTACGGATGTTGCAGTTCATCATTTTGGACATAGACTCCCCTTACAATGCCTTCTTGGGCCGACCGACCCTCGCTGAATTCAGAATAGCCATTGCCCCATGGTGTTTGACCCTAAAATTTCCCACTGATCATGGAATAGGAATCGTTTAGGAGGATCAGGCCACTGCCAGAGCCTGTTATGTTGCTGAGCTGCGGGAGGCGCAACGAAAGGAGAAGGGAAAGGGCATAGAGGAATCTCTCTGCGTTCGTTTCGCTGATAATTGACAATTAACGCCCGGGCCCAGGTCCGGGCACCCCAGCCAATTCCTCAAAGACCTTGATCCAAGAGAGACTGAAGATGAAGGAGAATCTAAAGAAAGTTAAGCATCCCCGGCCGAACTGACGATTGATGTCCCAATTGATAGTAACGATGACTCGAAAATGATAAAGATTGGATCTCAGCTAAGCCAGCAAACTCAGGAGGAATTGGTTGAATTTCTGCGGGCAAATCTTGACATATTTGCCTGGACACATTCTGATATGTGTGGGATCTCGCCGGACATCGCGAGCCACGCTCTGAACATTGACCCGCGGCATGTCCCTGTCAAACAAAAAAGGTGTGGTATGGATCCAGAGAGATCTGCCGCCCTTAAAGAGGAAGTAGAAAAGCTTGAAGCAAACGGATTCATTCGAGATGCACTATATCCTGAATGGGTGTCGAATCCCGTGCTCGTCCGAAAGCCGAATGGAAAGTGGAGAACATGTGTCGATTATTCCGATCTGAACAAAGCATGTCCCAAAGACAGTTTCCCACTCCTCAGAATTGATCAGCTAGAAGAATCGATAGCTGGGCATGAACTCTTATCCTTCATGGACGCGTACTCTGGTTACAATCAGATACCGATGCATTTACCCGATCAAGAACATACCAGATTCGTAACCAATCTGGGACTTTACTGTTACAAGGTTATGCCGTTCGGACTCAAGAACGCCGGAGCTACTTATCAACGATTGGTCAATCGGATGTTTGCCGATCAAATCGGGAAAACGATGGAAGTATATGTCGACGACATGCTTGTGAAGTCACGACTCTCCACCGACCATGTTAAAGACCTGGAAACTATGTTCAACATACTTTGAGAATACAAAATGAAGCTCAATCCCCTGAAATGTCACTTTGGAGTTGCATCCGGGAAGTTCCTTGGGTTCATCATTAACGCTCGAGGAATCGAAGCTAATCCTGAAAAAATTTGGGCAATCAGAAATCTTGAAACTCCCAAGACCATAAAGCAAGTCCAAAGTCTCAATGGGAAAGTAGCAGCATTGAGTAGGTTCATTTCAAAGTCCACTGACAAATGCATCCCCTTCTTCGATCTTATCCGAAAAGGGAAACACAACTTTGAATGGACCACGGAGTGCGAGAGCGCTTTCCAAGCGCTACTCCAACATCTATCCACACCACTTATCATGTCGAAGCCCATCGACCATGAGAAGCTGTTCGTATATTTGGCGATATCAGAGAACGCTATCAGCGCTGCATTAATCCGAGAAGAAGACAAAATACAGAAGCCAGTATACTACGTCAGCAAATGATTGACCGGGGCTGAAAGGAACTACCCGAAGCTAGAAAAGTTGGCCTACTGCCTTGTGATTGCATCAAGAAAACTCCGACCATACTTCCAGGCACATCCCATTGTTGTTTACACCGACCAGCCATTACGACAGGTCCTTTTGCGGCCTGAGACGTCTGGTAGGTTACTCAAGTGGAATATAGAAATGAGTCAGTTCGATATTACTTACACTCCAAGGCGAGCGATCCAAGGACAAGTCCTCGCTGATTTCATAGTTAAGTTCACCATTCCAGAGGACTTGCCTGAAACTAGTAAATCTCCCGAATATGTCTGGAAGCTGTATACTGATGGTGAATCGAACGACCGGTGTTCGGGTGCTGGGGTTGTACTCGAAACCCCCGAAGGTCGATCTATATGCTACGCTTTGAAGTTTGACTTTCATGCAACCAATAATGAAGCTGAATATGAAGCCCTCTTAGCTGGCTTGAAACTCGCCAGAGATCTGAAAATCATCGCTGTGGAAGTTTATTGTGATTCACAATTGGTTGTGTGTCAAGTACGGGGGGAATATCAAGCAAGAGACCGAAGGTTGGCTACTTACTTAGCCCGAGTCCAGGAAACACTAAGTCAGTTCGATTACTACGCCATCTATTATATACCTCGGGAGCGCAACCAAAAGGTTGATTCATTGGCAAAGCTAGCCAGCACAGGTGAGGCTCGGCAAATGGGACTCGTTCCCATAGAAACACTATCTTCCCCAAGCATCGACCGGACAGAAATAAACTGTGTATGCGAAACCGTTCCCGAAAAGGATTCATGGATGACTCTACTCAAAAATTACATTGAGCACGGTACCCTGCCGGAGCGGAGGAGTGAAAAAAGACAAGTCCTTCGAAAGGTCCCACGATTTACCATCCAGAATGGACTCATGTACAGAAGAGGGTACTCAGTTCCCCTACTCCGGTGTATCGCTCACAATGAAATTAAACAGGTATTGCGCGATGTGCACGAAGGAGAGTGTGGCGATCACACCGGAGGACAAGCACTTGCAAAGAAAATACTTCGCTACGGATACTACTGGCCTACCGTGAATCATGATGCATTGGACTATGCAAAGAAATGTGATAGGTGCCAGAAATATGCCCGAATTCCTAGAGCTCCTCCTACCGAGATAACGCAAATGGTCAGCCCATGGCCGTTCGCAATGTGGGGCATCGACATCATCGGTGCTCTACCTCTGGCAAATGGTGGTGCGAAGTACGCCATCGTCGCAGTTGATTACTTTACAAAGTGGGCTGAAGCCGAAGCTCTCGCTACCATTACAATGAAGAAAGTAATCAACTTTGTGGTTCGTAACCTCATCTGTCGATTCAGTCTCCCATACACCATAATTACGGACAACGGAACCCAATTCGACAGTGCTGAATTCAAAGATTTCTGCAAACGATTTCACATCTAAAAGAAATTCTCCGCAGTTGGACATCCTCAAGCAAACGGGCAGGTCAAAGCAGTTAATAAAGTTATAAAGTCCATCCTAAATAAACGACTGGAAAAGGTCGGGGGCAAGTGGGTCGATGAACTTCCTATGGCTCTATGGGCTTACCGAACAACCCACAAGACGGCGACCGACCACACTCCGTTCTCTCTTTCTTATGGTTCAGAGGCCGTTATCCCAGCCGAACTAGAAGTACCTTCTCATCGTGTGACATACTATGATCCGAAGACAAATGCTATATTACTTGCTGAATCTCTCGATTTACTAGATGAGAAGCGTGAAGAAGCTGATTTGAGGGCAGCTGCGCATCGAAGTCGAGTTGCCCGATTGTACAACGCCAAGGTCCGTCCACGAACCTTCGAACTAGGTGATCTCGTCTTAAAAAGGATCTATCCGGTTCCTTCACATATGAAGCCGACATGGGAAGGACCATATGTTATTGAACGAAGGCTCGGAGATGGCACGTTCAAGTTATCGACCGTCAACGGTCTTACCCTACCAAGAGCTTGGAATAGCGAGATCCTTCGCCGCTATTACACCTGACAGGCTATCTTTATCCATTTAGTTTACTTTCCTTTTCTACAATTTGTTTATGCATTTCGAAATTAGAACTTGTAATAAGGCAACTGACTTTGCCATACTTTCTTATTTCAGCAATAAAATGCAACCTCTTCGAGCCATAGCTGTGATTTACTTGAAATACTTCATATGACCATCACTATGCACGGAGAGCTAAGTCTCATCATACGATGGGATTTATTCAAATAGAGAGTGGATGCGATGCAACCAATCACTCCCTAAGTGAAACCCGAGCTCGGGGGCAAGCCATCACATCAAAGTCAAAAAAGGGATTGATACACGGCAATCCTTCTCCAACTCCGTATTCCCAGAGTGCGAAGCGGAGTATAAACATTCAACCCGTATTCCCAGAGTGTGAAGCGGAGTATAAACATCCAACTCCGAATTCCCAGAGTGAGAACCGGAGTATAAACATTCAACTCTTTATTCCCATAGTGTGAAGCGGAGTATAAACATCCAACTCCGAATTCCCAGAGCGTGAACCGGAGTATAAACATTCAACTCTGTATTCCCGGAGTGTGAACCGGAGTATAAACCTTCAACTCCGTATTCCCGGAGCGCGAGTCGGAGTATAAACATTCAACTCCGTATTCCCGGAGTGCGAGTCGGAGTATAAACATCCAACCCCGAACTCCCAGAGAGCGAGTCGGAGTATAAACATTCAACTCCGTATTCCCGGAGTGCGAGTCGGAGTATAAACATCCAACTCCGAATTCCCAGAGCGCGAGCCGGAGTATAAACATTCAACTCTGTATTCCCAGAGGGTGAAGCGGAGTATAAACATCCAACTCCGAATTCCCAGAGCGCGATCCGGAGTATAAACATTCAACTCCGTATTCCCAGAGTGTGAAGCGGAGTATAAACATCCAACTCCGAATTCCCAGAGCGCGAACCGGAGTATAAACATTCAGCTCCGCGTTCCCAGAGTGCGAAGCGAAGTATAAACATCCAACTCCGAATTCCCAGAGCACGAAGTGGAGTATAAACATTCAACTACGCATTCCCAGAGTGCGAAGCAGAGTATAAACATCAACTCCGGACTCCCAGAGTGCAAGTGCCAATTCCAAGTCTCCCGATCGCAGACATATGATCGAAACTTAAGCCGGCATAACCAGCCACTGATGAATGAATGGGAATCCCCGGAGTACGAAAATGATTGTCGACAATCAAACAAGCATGGATGCATTACTCAATCTCCGCTTGCTTCAGACATCCGTTCGGTGGCGCAAGACTCAACATGTTACAAGTAAGAAGCGATCGTCGGCTGACGGTTTACAACTCATCCCCAAGACTGGGGGGCAGGACTTAGGCATCAACCACTGATTGAAGCAATGCGATGTCGGAATTCAACTCGCTTCCCGGTCACAAGCCATGTCCACAATTCCCAAACTTGGCAAACCAAAACAAACTTGATTCGGAACCTGAAACTTCACAAGTGCATTTCAAACACTGAAACACTTAGACAAATACACAATGACAAAAAAGAAAAGTTTCATTTCTATTGATTATAGAAGACGTTCGTGTACAAGTTTCCAAAAAATTCCTACTAGCAGGGGCCGAACCCGCATCTATACATGGCTAACAAAATGCAAAATCAAAATACGCCAGATGATCATGCCTAATCTCTCTTCTTCCTTGGCTTCCTCTTCAGTGCGGACCCGCTGGAGCCATCGCCAATCTTCCTCTTCAAGCCTGTGCCTTTCGGCGGTTGGCCTTCAGGCGATGGCATTATGTCGACATCCTCCTCCGAACTCACGTGAATAGGAACGCTCCCTGCGGGCGGAGTCGGAGGAACAAGATCGAATACGGAAGGTGGAACGGGCATGCCGGTGAGAAAAACAGCACCACCGGGAGATATCATTCTAAGCGGAGCAGGCCCTGATGCTTCCATCCCACCTCCAAAGCTTCTACCCTGAGCCGCTGCTGCCATTTCAGCGTCAATTTGAGTGAACATATCCTCTTCGGTTATCGCTCGAGCCCCACTGGGGGCATCGGCAGTTGGCATTGAAGAACTTGCAGCAGGATCAGTTCCGCTCATGACGGGTGGCAAGTCAGCAAGGGGATCGCCGTGATGGCGAAAGAGTTCATTCATCAACTGCTCGTCAAACATAATTGTACCTCTCTGCGGATCGTCAAGCGGAGCAGTTGTACTCATGGTGGTTGCTTCAGTTGCAATAGCCTCCTGCGTTTGATATAACTCTTGAGTAGCAAGAGGCATGGCCGGTGCGGCATCAATCACTGGACAAAGAATGAAAAAATTGTTAGAACTTAAACTCGATCGAAGACTTCGACTCATGAAAGACATGTGGAATGTTCGGAGTACCTTCCTTAGTTTGGCTTGTAAGCAACGAGGCGGCTTCAGTCGCTGGCGCTGTAGTCGGAGACATCCGCGGCTGATCCGGATTATAGGCAGGAACAGCTTGAGGATTAGCCGCAGGCAAAGATTCAGGCTGGGTTGACACCGGAATATCAAGACTTGCATCATGATGTCCAACCCCGGAGCCCTCTCCTACCTCCAGGTGCTGGGTGCCGAGCCTCTCCTTCTCATAAGAGATCATTGAATCATGAAGAATCTTCTTTCCGTCATCAGTTAACAGACGATTCTCGAGCTCGAATTCATCCACAGACTCACCCTGGTGCGCCTCTTTCTCTTCCTCAACCAGTCGGCACCAAGCACTATGGAGATGCGTCGAATAATCATCGAGCCATGCCAGACCCCTGTGCCTCAGCACATTAGTGTTGTAAACAACAAGGAGGTCCTCAATGTCGGCCTCTAACCTAGACTCGGCCAACTTCACCCTCTCCTCGACCTCAGTCTCCACTTTCTGGACTTTGGCCACCGCCGCATCCCGTTCTCCCTTGAGCAGAACAGCCTGATCGCACGCCTCCTGGGCTGCGTGGTTCGCGTCATCTTTTTCTTTGACCAAGCTGGCAAATTTGGCTTTTAGTTCATTAAGCTCCTTGACTGCCGCATCCCGCTCGGCGATGACTTTGGTATTTCGGTGGCCCATCTCCTCCACCAGGGCAACGTGTGTCTGCCCCAACCTCTCCATCTCCGCCTTTGCTTCATCGGCCTTCTTAATGGCCTCAATCTCAGACTTCCGAGAAGACTCGGACTCAGCAGAGAGTACCTGAATAATACGATCCCTTTTCGCGAGCTCGGTCTCCATCTTCTCGATCTCTTTAGCCCGCTCGAAGGCCACTTTAGAAGCTTTTTCGGCAGCCTTCGCCCACTCTTGATATTGGGTGTAGATGTCGTGGACATAGTCATGCATCGTGCCTTCTACCCATGATGGAATTCTCTTCAAGTGGGGAGGGAAAACATAACTGTCGAAGCAAATATTAGGAAAATCCTTCTTCATTTGAGCCAACTTAAGGGCCCCTTCTCTAGTTGGATCAACGGGGAACTGCTCTGTAACCATGGAAGATGTAGTCTCAACTCTCTGGAGATGAGTCTCAGATCTGGAAGTGTGAGAAGAAGGCCTATGACGAGGAGGCTTTGGTGGATATGAAGTTTGAACAGGAGGAGGAGATGGAAGTCTAGGAGGAGGAGAGCGTGATCTGAATCGATATCTATACTCCCTGTCACGCCCGTACCTATCCTGGTTAGAATAATCGCGATCGCGATCTCTGTCTGAATCCCTCTTACGGGAATCATAGTAACCAGAAGATTTTCGAGCAGAACGAAGATTACCGAGCATAGATCCCCTTCCGGACATAGTACCTGAAAATGAGAAATGAAGAAAGAGTTAGCAACTTCCTAAGTCGGATGAAGTACAGTTGTGAATCATGTAGTGTAGTGAAGTGTATGCATGTGCAATCCCCCGACCAACCAGAAATGTCGGCCGCACTCGTAACAAGCGACCCGCTCGGTTCAAAAGCACTATCAAGCCCTTCCATCCCGGCGTCGTGTGGAGACGACATGAAATCCGGGATCGGGATATCATCAAGCCCTGCAAAAGGACTCTCCACTTGCGGGGGAGGAGCCTCTGAAATTCTAATCCCCTAGGAAGGTAAAGACACGACCACGGATTTAAATCTCTTAGATTTAGGGCGTTTGTAGGTAGCGGCCTTGCCTTTTCTTTTTCCTCCGGAATCCTGAACATCGGAAGGAGGCACGGCCGGGAGCTCAGTATCGGTGGGCGTTCTTTCCGGATCAACTTCTTCGGTGATCACAATTGCGGGCACTTTGCGCTTCACGCGTTTCTTCGGGGCCAGCCTATGTATCCAGGTGTATGCTCTGCCTTCGTTCTATCAGCCCGACAGCCCTCAAATTCTTGTCGGTCAAGACTAAGTCTATGTGCCTCTCTTCGCCCGGAAATGCTTGAAGAATCCGAACAAGCTCCCTGAAGTACGCGCCATCGGGGCGAGAGATTGCGGCTATAAGAAAGGAAAAGTATGTCAGTTTTTGAAGACAGTTACTAACATCTCGGTAATTCAAGAGGGGATGGCGACACTTACGTCTATCTAACCACCGCCTAGCAAATCCAGAGGGGCACCGAACGTAGAACCATTCGGAATTGTAATAACTTAGCCTCCCCCAGGAGCCCAGCACAATGTGACAGTTTCTGGCTGCCTTCAAGAAGGTGAAAGAAGGGCTATCTCCACGGCTTTTGACATTGAATAAATATCTGATTTCGATCGGCTTCGGCGGTCGAAATAGGATCTCCATAAACAAGACGAAGGTGCTGTTCAGCAAGGCATATCCATTCGGATGTAGCTGAGACGGGGCTATGCCAAGAAACGATAAGATCTCCCTAATATAGTCATTGAAGGGAGGAAGTGTCCCCGCCGTGCAAGTGTGACGGTTGAAAGTAGTAAATCCTTCCGGAGGTTAATGTGGCATGTCATTCGGCCCAGGAAGTAGCACGTCATCAAGCGACAAACCGTGCCTTAAGCAAATCCAGCCTAACATGTCTTCGGAGATACCCGATGGCACCGAATCCATTGGAGTACAAATAAACGGAGCCCCTTGACGCTTGTCCGAAGCTATCTCGATAACTTCGGCTTCTATAACCGGTATCTCAATAGTTGAAGGAACAGAACTTGGAAATTCCGGCTGCTGAGAACTTGAAGGATCCATAACCAGCTAGCTTATAAAAAATCATTGTTAAACTGACTAATAACACCCGTGCATCCCCCAGTGTAAAGTGTGTGAGTGTGTTGTGCAGTGCAGTACTGTATATTATTTGAGGCGATCAACCGGATTAAGGAAAGCATATAAACGACGAGACTTCGGAATTCAGTCGGAAGGACCGTCATCGCTTACCGCCGTGCCATCCAGTTATTAACTATCACTCCAAATCAAAGTTTGGTGTCATGTTTATAAGTAGTAGTTTCATCGACGAGCTTCGATAGGAAGTAAGATATGCAGTGAAACGGTTAAGTCCAAGTATGCCAATTTGAAGCTCGTCGGAGACAGTTGTTCGAATGTGTGAGAAGTTTAAAGTTTTTTTATGATCAAATTTGTGTTGCTCAGGAGAGCCAGGTTCGCATCAATGAATTATAGTCGTGTGCGTTTGAGTTAAACTCAGTCAAAAGGATGGAGTGCAAGTTCAACTCGTTCCAGAGCCATCTACTTCGACTCCATCCAAAAGTCATGCATTTCGACTCGGTCCGGAGCAACCACTTCGACTCGCTCCAAAGTCACGCATTTCGACTCGGTCTAAAGCAACTGCTTCGACTCGCTCCGAAGTCACGCATTTCGACTCGATCCGAAGCAACCACTTCGACTCGCTCCGAAGTCACGCATTTCGACTCGATCCAAAACAGCCACTTTGATTCGATCCAAGACAGCTGCTTCGACTCAACCCAAGGCTACCCACTTCGACTCGATCGAAAGCCACCGTTTCAAATCGATCAGACACAGCCCCTTCGTATCGAACAACAGATTCAAAGCGTTCGACTCGAAGTGAAACTCCACCATTGTAACGACCCGTAAATTTCGTGGATTTAATTTGGTTGAATTAACGAGTTGTGTAAATTTAATTTAGTAGAAAAAAAAGAAAAGAAAAGGGATAATGAAATGAACGCTAATAAAATATAAGTGGTGATTTAAAACCTATTTACTAGCAATTTGAATAAATTTTTATAAATTAAATGGGTAAGTATTATACCTGGATATAAATTTCATTTAAGGGAATTAACTAATATGTTAATGTAAAGTTAGAAAACATTGAAATAAATGATAATTCTATTCATACTTGTAAGCAGTTATTATAAGTTGCATGTCGAAAGGGTTGATTGAATTGGAATTTATATTTAATTTAAATGGAAATATTAAAGGCTTACAACAACGGAAAATTTAGGTAATAAAAGTTAGCATAAGGGAATGGCATTAATATAAATTAAGTTGGAACAAATTGGATGTAGAGAAATAAATGTAAGCATTTAATATATTAATTAATGTTGGTTTGATGATAACGTTACTTACTGATTTATTATAGAGTAAAGTGTGAACGTAAAGTAATAAAAGAATAGACTTAAGTTAAGTAATAATTTGTGTATACACGGGATTTTAAACGGTGATTGTTAAGTAATAAACCTATATAGGCATGTAGGGAAATAGGTAACAATTTATATGTTGTTATTTTATTTAGTATGAAATAAAGGTTGGAATTCAAATCATAATTAGAGGAGAGTAGGTAGTACCTTATTAGGAAATAAATATAAGGGTAGATAACAACTATTATGAATTCCCTAATTAATTGGTTGATAAATTTATTTGAAATAACGATCATTTGAATGTGAGTAATTTCAATGTAGTTATTGATTTCAAGCGTTACTTTGATAATAAATGTGGATAGGGGTATGTTAATGCAAGGAAATAAATTGGCGTTATATATTGAAATTTTGTTAGTGTTACAATAAGTAAAATTGAAATAGTTAATACGGATAAAAGTGAAACGGAAAATATGAATGCAATAGTGTGAGTCCAATATTTAATCCATCTAATTCAAATTTAAAGATTCGTTAATTTAATAGATAGTCTCTGAATTTAAATGGATTTAAGGGAAATTTCTAAAATCGATAAATTTAGCAACTTTCAATTTACTTTCAAATTTGTTAAACTATTGTAATTGATTTAGGAATATAAAAGGTTGTTTATTTATTTGAGGTTAAATTATGAAATTGGGTTATTTCAATTAAATGGGAATTTGATGTTAAATATTACGTTAGTGGAGTTTTAGTTGGAAATCTAGAATAACAATATATTAGACCATTAACCAATGCTAATTTATCTACTTGGTGATAATGGAGTGAATATAAGAATTAAAAAAAACCAAATAAATGGATTTCATGGGCAATTAAGTTTAATTACTGGATAAATTGAAAATTTAAAACTAAATGTTGTGAATTTGGAATTTCTAACGATAAATGAATGTAGAGATTTATTAAAAGATTCTAGATTTACCAAGTAATCCAAAGTGATAAAAAAAATTTTTTTGATAATTTAGAGTTGAAGTGGTAAATTTGATTTAATTAATTTATTTTGAATTTATTTAATTAATATAAAAGTAGCTAACAACTGTTATAGAAATTCCCTAATTGATTGATGAATAAATATATATGGAATAGTGATGGAATGTAAAGTTAATGGTAATTGTATAAAATCAATACAAGATAACGAATTGCATATTTTAGGTCTATAATAAAGTGTGGATGGAAATTTGATTGGTTAGATTAATTGAAGGGAATTCAAATTTAATGGGAAAGGTAAATGGATATTTGGTAATAAATTTGAACGGACTTAAATAGTGAATTTATTTAATTAAAATATATAATAAATAATGATTTAATGAAAACCAATACTCTGTATATATCTATAATATTTGAGTGGAAATAATATACTTATAAATGTGGGATTGAGAGTATTACAACAATTATTAGGAGTTATATGTAATTAGTTCATTCAACTAAATTGGAAATCATTGCCATAGATGTAAATTTAATGTTACGTTAAATAAATTAAGGTCATAAATGGGAAATAACGTAAATGAATTCTTCATTAAATGATGGTTAGTGTATATAAAGAATGGAAATAAAGTTTATTTAATATATTGGAATTTAATTTACTATAAAAAGGTTGATTACAATCAAATGAGTTAAGTGTTTAAACGGGAATCAAGCTTTATGTATTTATTTGGATTTATTGCAATTAATTTGAAATTAAACATGTAATTATTACGTTAATTTAAATTATCGTTCAGCGCGTTTGTTTATCAGATCCATCTACTCCAATTCTAACCTATCTATATAAACCCGATTATAAACCCTAGCCTCCATCTATTCTCATTTATCTGTGCGTTCATTTTCTTCAATTCTTTCTCTTCCTAAATGGATGCAGATTTCAGATCCAATTCTATTCAAAAATCAAATAAAATTCAAAGTCCTCGGAAAATTCAAAAAAATATATATTTATGTTGTAGTTTTCATCGATACGGATCTAAGCGCAGTCTCTGTTTTTGCAATAGTCGCTTGAGTCAACCAGAAATCACGGTCCAACGTGTAAAATTCGAAACCCAAAAGGTTGAATTGGGGCTTTATGATTTCTTCATCAATTTGCGAAATTGGAACATGGGTTGGTGAGATTCGTCACTAGGGGTGCACAGGAAACGCTGACGTGGCAAGTGGTAATAGGTAGGTTTGTTTTGTTTTGAATTTAATTTAATTTTGATTTTTCAAACGCGTTAATACGAATAACTTCCACATACGTACTCCGATTCACGCACGATTTTTTTTGTTAGGATCGTAATTAAATTCTAGATCTTTTGACGCAGGTTTGGGCAGATTTGGAGATCATCAAAATTTTGGGTTTAAATCAGATTTAAATTCGATTTAAATTCAAAAGGTGAGTGTTTTAACCCACTCACAACTTCTAAGATTTCTTATGGTTGTTAAATTAAATTTTGATGTGATTAAAAATTTATCTATGATTGTTTGGGCATATATTTAATCATCATCTCAGTTAGATAGCATTTATTTAAATTAAATTGTTATTTAAATTTTTTTTATTGCATATAATATGATAGTTAAATTTATTTATTATTGCATATAAACTGCTAGTTAAACAGTTATTAATTTTTATTGAATATAAACTATTCGTTGATGCCTGTTATATTTTATATGCTTTATATTGATGTTTTGTTTAAATTGGATGATGATTGTAATAAATGGTTGTTTATTGATATTTGGATGAATGGATGCTATATTTTATATTGTATAAACTGCAAGTTATTATGCATTTTCGTTCCATTCGGGATTGCGGTTTGAAATGATATATAACTGTAAATTTTTATTTTAGAATTACGGATTGAAATGATAAATATATGTATCACTTGACCATAGGATAGAAAATTATATACAGGCACCGTGGTCTATATATAAAATATTTTAAAGTGATTTTCTATGGGTTTTGGAAAATAAGGGTTTATATATATACTAATTTTGATATTATATAAATATTATTTTATATATGGTTAAATTCTAAAATTTAAGCTATGTATAACTTGATGATGTTTTAAGTTTGATTTACAAATATTTCAAGTTGAGCTTTATTTAAGTGATATTGAATTTATTAAATAAATATTTCTAAACTAAATAATAGTAATTGAATTAAGGTATATAAGATTTTCAGATTTGGTTGGGAATTTTGGAATATTTAAAGTCTTGAAATATATCAAAATTGAAATGTTTTATTGAAATTAAGGTATTATTGTTTTCAAAGTATTGGTTTTTCGAAATTGTTATAACTTTGAAAGTAATATGGTTTGAAAAATGAATTTATTTGAAATGGAATTTATTTAAGAATTATCTGTGAATATATTGATTGGAAACCTACTGAAATTGAAAATTTAGAATATGACTTCAAAATGGGGTTTGGGTTTAAGATGATTTAAAAGAATATTTCAAGTTTATATAAATTAAAGAAAGGTTAGTGATTGGAAATTGGGTTTTATTTATATAAGATATTATTGAATTGTTTTGGAAATGGAAATGATATATTATTGAATTGGGTTTTGAAATGGAAATAATACATTGATAATTTGGGTTTGAAATAGTAATTATATTTTGGTTTAAAGTATATACTATTTTGAAGTAAAGGATATGTTTTGAAATGGCAAAAATATTTTGGTTTTAAGTATATACTATTTTGAAGTAAAGGATATGGTTTGAAATGGCAATAACATTTTGGGTTTTGAAGTATATATTATTTGAAATAAAGAATATGTTTTGAAAGGCCAATGATTGTGTTTTAAAAGTATATATTTTTAAATGACCACGGTGTTATAATAACATTTGGTTGTTAAAGAGACCGGGATCGGTTATGGACATACTCTCTGTCGATACCGAAAACCACTTTGACAACTGTGTACGCGGTGGAGTTTCCAGAATGAAGTAGGATGGTGGCGACGATCCTAAGGTATATACGTGGACCCAACTCCCGTGAGTTGGCATAAGGTGGCTAAAACAGGAGCGATCTCGGACCAGTGAAGTAGCACCTCTTATCGGACGCACTTCTTCGATTCCATTCTATTACTTTGTGATTTTTGGTGGCCACCCTTCGATTTGGGAGTGTTGTTCGAGGTGGACGGTAGTGGCTGCTATCCGCTCCATCAGTCCATGTGCGTAATTGGTATATCTACCCTAGCATTGCCTTGTGTGCCGTGTCACCTACCATATCGAGCTTTACTACGATTTGTGATTTCTCCCGTAGCTTGTGGAGTATCAAGGGTAGACCCCATTTTTGGGAGTATGCTAATACTGGATAGACTACTGGGACTATTACGTGTTAAGGGGAATATTGGGTCACTCCTTAATGCTATTTAAAAGTATGTTTATTTTATATTAGACATTATTATAATAGCGAATATTACTACATAGTAGATAGTTTAATGGATCCTTAAGAGATGTGAATCCCGAACATTTCTTATGTTACTGCACTCACGTTAGACACTGGATAGGAGATGTCAAACCCCGTAAACATATCTGACGCCGTTTACACACATATTTATTTCATTGGTTTAACTTACATAAGATCTTTTAGTTCTGACTCGAGTGTTTTGTCTTTTCAGTTCGCTCGGGTCAGCCTGAGCATTTCAGGATTTGAAGGCCCTATTTCTGAAGGACGAAGACGAAGATTTTATTATTACTATTTGTTATATATTCTACTACACCATTGTATTCCGCTGCATAATTATCATTCTCTGGTATGTGTAACTCTAATATGTATTGTATAAGTATAATCAAATGTTTTGTAAAACAGCTTCATGAACTGTTATTTGATTATTATATTTTATCGTTCCGCTGCAAGGTTCTATTTTGTTTCTTTTATTTCTCCACTTTTTCTTATTTACCCCATAACAATCCACCCTTCTGTATGGTTTAAGTTGACACATGTGTCTGCTTAAGCATACAAAAAGGTGGGATGTTACAACCATCGATCGATACGAAGACCTTTGCCTCATCATCTCGAAACCCATACTCCATCGACACGAAGCGGAGGCCAGAGAGCCTTCGATTGACCACAACTTCGATTGATTTGATAAGAAAACCCAAGCCTCATCGTTTACGCGTGGATTCGTTTATTGATTACCTAGATCTGACAGTTAGTTCAAGTGGTTGAAGATAGGAACCGATTCGAAGGCAAAGGTTTTTTCTCGTGAAATGCTCTGGAACGATACGAAGGCAAGGCAGATAAAGATGAAAGGTAAAAGGTAAATAAGCGGCTAAGTGCCAGATATTTATATGGAGTTGAAAGCAAGGGGAATAACCGATTCAAATTCCAGTAGGGTCAAGCACGTGCTTCGACTCCCTCTTCAATGCACTGATGCGGAGCTCCTTTTCGTATCGCTCCTTCGACTCCATCCCCATGACTAGTTCGACTCCCTCATGCAGCCATAAAAGACATCACTTCGACTCGCTCAATCAGTGAGCGTCTCGACTCGCTCCTCTGCCTCCTGTGTGTTTCGACTCCGACTCCTCTGCAATTCGAACCCAAGACTGAGTCGAACATCCTGTTCGAACCCATCAGGGAGTCCACATCGACTCGCTCCACTTCGACTCGCTCAGTTCGAGTCTGTCATCAAAACCGAGTTGAACAATCAGTTCGAATCCATGGAATCATGACTTTTAGAGATCAACTCCATCAACTCGACATACTTACTTTACGTCCATAAATCTAAAGAAAATCATCTTCAATGTTTTCAACCCTTCACATCGATTCAGGAGAGGATTGTTATGAAGGAAAATTCAAAAGCAACCATCAAGCGTTGTTGCAACGAGTTTCATATCGGTTCAGGAGAGGATCGATACGGAATTCAAAAATAATAAACTGACAACGACTCGAGAACGTACAAACGTCAGCGGGAGTCAGATTAACATATATGCATGAATGACGGATTAATATTCAATATTCCAGATTTTTAGGAATCAGAAATTCATTCAGTAGTCGACAGTCAACAGTTTACATTATCAAGAAGAACGGTCAAAGGTTACAACTTTCATCGAAAAGACAATAACTATTCAGGGTAAAGACTACAGCACATCAAAGCACATCATGTTTTCACAAGACGTACTTTGGGGGGCAAATGTTATCCTGCCTTTTGGCAAGGCCGTAACACCAAGGAATTGACTAGTAACCAGTGACGACACGTCCCAGAGATCAATTATATACGGGCTCGCTACGGATATCGATGAATTTTGTCTGAGTCCGGATCGAGCCAAAATTGGTAGGACATAACGAGCTAAGCCATGGGAGCCAACGTTCAAAATCTCAAGTCGATCCGAGTTCGAATGCTTAAGTTATAAAGGATACAAACTTGGACGAAGATCTGCTACCGTTCGACTCGCTCCTTCGACTCGCTCCCTTCGACTCGCTTCGGTTCCCTTAGATACCAACTTCGACTCGTTCCTGTTCGACTCGCTTCATTGCCACTTGAAGTACCTATTTTGACTCGCTTCGCTCAGCTGCCCTCTTCGACTCGCTCCAGTTTGGAGCCATCGAAAGTGCACGTTTCGACTCGCACCTCTCAGACAGCTATTCGACTCCATCGAATTCAGCCCTGGTTGGCAAAGTCACTAGTCGAAGCGATCGAACCATGTACTTCGACTCGATCAACCATTTTACACTTCGACTCGCTCAAATCAGTGTGCGCTTCGACTCGCTCGAAGCAGCGTCAAAGGCGGAGCGATCCAGGAAGCGCCACGTCATCAAGTCAAATAGAAGCGAGTCGAAATGGAAGCGAGTCGAAGGAAACAGCCTGCCGAAAACTCCATTTCGTATCGATCATATCTCCCAATATACAAGTCCAAATGCTATGAAATTTTCACAGAAGACTACGTGCATGCTAAAGAATGTCCACACCAAATTTCGACTCCATTGGATGAAATCTTGAGCGAGTCGAAATCTGCTCGTGTCGATCACGGATTGGACCGAAACTTCACGGGCTTGGGCGTACGGGCCTGGTCACGTGCCAGAGAGGGTCTCCCGAGATCTGAGCGAAATATCAACCTCCTACACCTATAAATAGACCCCCAAAGCCAACAGAAAAGGGGTTCTTCTTCTTCCTCTTTGAGATCTCCAACGCCCGGACTCCGCCAGATCCAGATCTGAACTCAATTGCTGCTGCCACAAACGAAATTCACTGCTGCAAATCACAATTGACTACTGTAAATCATTGAATTCACTTATAAACGCAAAGGAAAGATTAATAAAGCAAACTACTTCATAGTGGACGTAGGCTATACGCCGAACCACTCTAAATTCTTGTGTCTCCTTGCACTTTAATTATTTTCATTTCTGAAATTTGGAGTTTTTGTTAGATAAATCCTCTTTTTACATTTAATTTCTTCACTTTATCTCTTCAAAGACTTCCGAAGAGTGTTGTGCCCAATTTTGGTACAAACAACCATTAACCATTGTAATGTACTGAATTTGAGTATGGGTTAGGCCATACCATCGACCATTGTAAATGTTTTGGATTGAGACCTTGTTTCACGAAGTAAGCCATGTACCATTGTATTACTTGACTAGCTTGTTGTATGCAGGTGAAACGGGATTAAGGTATGATTGGTTACCATATTATCTTGGTATTATTTGGGAATGTCTAGAGTACGTAGTAGAGTAGATGGACATCACTCACAAAACTGTAGTTTGACCTTCTCCCTATGTTTTTCCTTTTTCATTTCATCATTAGGTTGATGGAAACTGGAGTGTTGTACCGAGTAATGCTTAATGGTGCAGACGATAAAGGCTGAAACACCCCACCTCTATAGCCATATTGTCCAAGAGTACTACAAATTAATACTGTCGGATAATACGGAGAATGAGGCTATATAGGGTACATACAAGAATATTCCATTATGCTAACACGGGTACGCACTTAAACATCGAATACATACTATAGTATTGGCGCAAAGTAGTAAACACGTGTGCTTTCAGGATAGAAACAATACTCAACATACAATAAATAATAGAGTAAACAGAGTTAGAATCGCAGTGATAATAACTAACATAAGGTATATAGATAGTGTGGATACAAAACATCTCAAATTTCAACTATCTCAATATAATACAAAGTGTATAAGATATATACATCACAACGACATGCGTATAATTTAATCTATCACATATAAATAATATACATCAATCATATGTATCATGTCTTCACTATGCCCACAGAACATAAGCTTGTCACTTTGTCCATGTACCTGAAATGTCTCGGACTGACCATAGTATTATATAAACAACACACGGGCTAGACTATGTCTAAATCATGGGTTTGAAATATATGTGACATAGTAAATACTAGCAATAATAACATGGTAACACTATCGAAGTACTCAAGGAAATGATCACGATGTCAATATACATATATATGTGTAAAAGTATGCATGTATATAATAATAATAACATAGATAATCATCAAAACATCATATATCAAAAATATCACAAGGTCATGCATAAAGATGTCATTACCTATATATAGAAGCACATCAAATCATGTAATCAACATCAAATGGGTTAATCATCCATATCCAAAAGCTATCATCAAAGTCCATAAAACATCGATAAGGGAGATATCACCAAGTATGTTAGGCTAGCACATAGTATTTCCCAAATATATCTCTCACTCTCAATAAATATAACAACATTATTAATATATATAGGACAAGATTGGCTACTTATCAGTATGATCAAAGATATGAGAATCCACTATAATCTGGACACCTATCCAGATATAATTTCACCTCCTAATATATGAATAAGTCAGAATATATCATGATGGGGAATGACTGTGCACCAGACACGCAGTCCTAAGTAGAGCCACACACACACACATATTAATATGTGGATCGCCTAACCCATTCTATTAATAAGTAAGGTGTATCGATAATACATGCCAATCTATCACTCTATTAGTATAAGAAGGGAGACTGGTAGCACGAAGCCATCTCCAAAGTCATCGAGTCTCTATAGCTTTTAGTTAACTCCATGGTATCACGACACTATCCACCAGTGAGCTCGACATTGCGAGGATTGAAAAGTCATGACATTGCTCCTGGCCCGATAAGTAACATACCGTGGCCTAGGTGACACAGGGGAGAACACAAAAAGCAAAAGCACGAAGCTATATAAATATAAGGTGTCACAGATCTGGGATGCGACTTCACAATCAAGCCGTTACGGTGGCTTCTATCCATTTGGTTCTCTCCAACGATAATAAAAGGAGTACACCATGATAGTGGCACATAGAACTAACAAATATAGACACAAAGCTATGCTCATTGATGTGCACGTAAATATGCATATTTTTACCACCATATTTAATCTATTTAAATTAGATAAATGATCATATTGGGTATTTTAACTTGTTTAAACCAAAATTCAAATTATTTCAAATCGTTACATATTCATCTTCATCCACGAGCAAAATGTTTGTTTTTGTGCATATAATAATTTTCTAAAATTTAATTGAAAATTTCTATGTTGTTTTGTAGGAATTTAAATTCAAATACAAGTGGCTTCATGAAGATATATGCATGCACAAGAGTGAATACAAAGGAATGGAGATAGAAATAATTCATTTCATGAATCATGGAGGACCCCACTTACCCACCCACCTTCATGTACAAATTAGAAGCTAATCCACATACTAATGGCCATTACACTTTCATTCACACTTAATGGGTGATTGTTGAAGCTAATGATTACTTGGCCACCACACTTCCTAGAGGGGTAGCTTAGGCATTCCCCAAAAATATGGATTAGGGTTTCTAACTTGTATAAATACCCATTATGTTTCATGTAACCCTCTCTTCTTTAGTCTCTCTTAGGCCCTCTTCCTCTTAGTTAGTTTTAGCTTAGAAATAAAAGAAAGCTTCTCTTTCTTTTCATGGCTACTTAGCCATTTCTTTCATGTAATTTATTTTTTTATGCAACTTTAATACATTGCTCTTTTCTTTTCTTGTTTACTTCCTTTTATGTGTAACGACCCAGAATTTATATTAATTAAAATTTGAATATTTAATTGATTTTAAATATTAATAAGTGGAATTAATAAGTCGAATAATTTATTTTTCGAATATTATATTTAATTTGATGTTTAAATCAATAATGTAATAGTGAAATTCCAGAAATAATTGAAAACTGGATTAAATGTGAATGAAAATGATTTATAAAGTTATAATAAATCATGTTGGAGTTATAGTGACGTTATAGAACTTTTAAAATTGAATTTAAAGTTAAATTGTGAAAATTGAATAAATTAATATTTAATCGACTAGTGAAATTAGCCATTTTTCGAACAGTCTCAGAATTGGACGAAACTAGTTCCATTGGATCCGTAATAGTTTGTTATTATCGGATTTCAATTTTCATAGCAATCGGAGTTGTCGTTTGACCGTGGCAGCTCGAAACGCATCGAAATTATTTTAATATTAATTCGGCGAGTTAAAATAGTCATTTTTCAAAAAGTCTCGGATTTCGACGAAACTAGTTTCATCGGATCCGTAATTTGATATTATTGTATGGTTTCAAATTTCGTGTCAATTGGATTTACCGTTTGTCCGGGGCAAGTCGAAACGCCTCGAAATCAATTTAAATCGGTTTAATTTAAATTGATCGTTTATTGTCATATCTCACACAGACGATCGAATTAGCTTCCGATACCTGTTCCATTGTGTCCAGAACACAGGGTAAACCCCAGAAACGCCAGTCACCGCGCGTAAATCGGAGTTCGGAAAAATCGAGATGAATAGTGTTTTCGTTGAAATTTCTATAAAAGCAACCCATCCTCTTCCATTTGCTAAACCCTAATACAAACCTAGGTCAGCCGCCACTAAAGAAACCAACGGCCAGCAATTCATCTTCTTCCTCCCTCAATTTCTTCAGATCCGTAAACCTATTCAAGAAATCTTCAACACGAGAGTTGTAGATCTAAGTGAGAGCTTCAAAACTATATGGTGATGATCGTGAACGACGCAACGATCGAGGAGATATCTGCTCGCATTTGACAGTAGGTTGCGCACGTTTTTCTATGTGTGTGGGCGACCGAGCTTGGCCAAATCGTGGCTGATGTTTGCTCGTGCGATGGGCATTCGCGTGGAGGTCGTTGATCGGCTTCGAAGTGGGTATGGTGTTCGCGATAATTGCTCGATTAGCGGCGGCTATGGGTTATGAAGGCTCGGCTGTTACGTGTTTGGAGAAAGAGTGCGTGAGTGGCCAGGATGTTAGGGCTTTGGGATTAACAGCTGAGATGAAAGTGAGGGTTTGAAATTTAATTAATTTGTAAATTAATTGTATATAAATTGTACGATCTTTTAAACTGCAATATCTTTGTCATACGAGGTCGGATCGTGACGAAACGACTTGCGATGGGATCGTATTGTCGAGCAATACGCGATGAAATTGGATTGGAGTCGTTTGGAATCAGTGTAATTTTTGGGAAAAATTAAACGCCCGTTTAATTTTATTCAAAATAAACGATGAAACGGAATTGAAAATTCAAGGTGAGAATTTCTCACTCAATCGAATGTATTCGATTTATATTTTAAATAGTTAGATTTAAAATTGTTGATTGTATGCCTGGATGATAATTTTGTTTGTTATTGATTGTTAAAATAGACATTATACGCCGTTAGTAAGCGGAGGTTATTTATTAAAAACATATACCGCGATAATTTCATATTGATATGAAATTGGTATTATATATGTATATAGCGATATATATATATTGGCATATGTATATATTGCAGTTGTTGATTTCCCGCATTGTATAGCGGATGAGACCCTATTGCGCCATTAGTAAGCGGATAATATTTACTAAACCCATATACCACGATAATTCCGTACTGGAGCGGAATTGGTATTGTGCTAACATCTGTGGATGCAGGGAAGCAGGTTGGAGGGATCCAACTGGATTCCTCACCGTAGTGATTTATTTACAGATATTGTTATATATTCTGTTGTCATATTGATATATGATGTTTGGATGCTGTGATTGACTATTTGATGCTGTTGCATCATCGGATCCATTTTTGAAGTTTAAAAATAACGATTTTGATTTTTAATTGAGATTTTTGAATTATAAACGGTTTATATAAAAGATTTATAAAATTGATATTTATAAATTAAAATATTGGGATTATAAAATGAGTTTTTATAAATGTTAAAAGGAAGTATAAATGGATTTCATAAGTGAATGAAATTAATAGATTTATAATGTGAAGTTATAAAATGAATAGATTTTTGTAAAATAAAAGATTTATAAATAATTAACTTATAAATCGGATTTTTGGTATAAAATTGAGTTATAAATCGAATTTGTTAATTCAAGGATTTTTATAAATCGAAGTTTTTATAAATAGAATTGGAATTTATAAACATTGTTTTATAAATTCGAAATCACTTATTTTGATAAGTGAATTGTAGAAGTTAATTAAAGGAATTATATCCACGATTTTGGACAGTGGATAAGCCTTTAAATAAATTGCGTAGAAATGTTGAAATGGGTTAACGAAGTATATTCACGATTTTGGACAGTGAATATATTATTAAATGAAATGGATATGTTTTGGAGAAGTGATATTACGAAATGAAGTAATTGTTTTAAAAGATGTTTTAAAACATGTTAAGTATCGAAAACATAGATTTCAACATTTATTGTTGAAATAGACGTTTTCGAGAAATAAGGAAATGGTGGACTATAACACTGTTGTTATAGTAAATGGTTTCCGAAAGGAAATGTTTTATATAGTATTGGGATTTATATATCTATCTAAATTTCGAATCCCTATACTAGTGAATTTGAGTTGTCGTAACGATGTTTTACGTAACATTCGTTTTGACTCAAATAAAATTTGTGAAAGAGAATGATTTCCTCAAAGAATGAAATATATACTTAACTGGATTTAAGTATATTGAATATTTTCAAATGTTGAAAATAAATGGATTTGTGAATTACCTATTATTAAATAGGTATGGAAATGTTTTCCAATATGAAGTGAAATGTTTTGAGAATTTATCTTTAAAGATAAATTGAAATGTGGAAATTGATTTGAAATTGTTTTCAAATAGTTGAAGTGTGGAAGTTATATATCTTGTAAAGATATTTTTGGAAGATAAATAATTTGGAAAATTATTTAGAATCTGATGATGTTGCGCATCTTTATTGATAGTTAAATAACCGACTATCAATAATTACCTTGAATGGGTATTGGTTGTGATTTGCTTGAATTTGAATGCCACACTTATTTTTGAATAAGCGCTCACTATTCGGGTTAGCCGGAAAAGGACCTTTGTGTCGTATAACCCATTCTGAATTTGTGATACGACGATATGGATCGCATTGAAGACCGGTGGTGAAGACCGGGTATTTGTGAAAATGATAGGATGACCTATCGATTGTCTCTGCACCGTTAGCTACGGTATTGAGATTTCCTTTGTGATGGGAAGTTTTATCGGGATTGTGAATATCCGGATTGCAAGGGCTTCTTTGGAAGTGCCTTCGGTTCTGTTCGAACCCGGAACAGATTTGTATGGTTACGTGTCTGACATTACATTTTGAGATGTAAAGCTGATTTCTTTCAAATACATTTCTGTTGGTGGCGGAGAATTTATTCCCTTAGCTTAACACCCTTCTCTGAGACGTACGAGCTTAGAGGTTATGTAGTTGAAGGTTATCAGCGATATATCCCAATTTGGTAATGTGGCATGATGAGTGTTGCTGTGAAATGATCATTGTTTGATCATTTGTGATATGATCATTTGTTTGATCATTTATCTTTGTGATCATTACTTTGATCATTTGTTTGACCCAAAGCATAGCTTTTGTATAAAGCGTAGCTTTGTGGACGAGACTTCGTCAGGGCCTCAACAACCCGGAAATGGTCGAAACAGGAATGTTGCGGCAAGGTTATGAGGGTCGCGCCCTTTAGGGTATGTCATTTCCTTCTGGAAAGGGGTGGTATCATGGTATGGAGCCCAGATACTTACTCATGTGGACACACCTTATTTATTATGTGTGATGATGGTTACGAGCGCTCAGATAAAGGTCCCAAAGGACCGGGTGATGACATATTCGTGAGTTACCTGTTATAGGGGTAACCCGGCCTTGTTTGGCAGAGAGCAGTTTGTCTCTCGGAGCGTCCAGCCAGAGGCGTTTCCTACGTGGCATAGGAAGTTCCTTAGCCTGACCATTTGTTGGAAAATCCAAAGAAACAATACGAACCTTGTACGGTTTTAGTTGTATTACCTGCTATGGAATGTGGCGGTAACCTGCTATTGAACATAGTAGCTATAGTAGGCATAAGTGCGGAATGCATATGCTGGCTAAGATTAATATTATACTTTCGAAATGTTTTCTTCACTATGCACTAATAATAATAAAATCAAATGATTTTGCGTAATAAGCATGTTTAATTATCATAAGAAGAAATCTCCTCCAATTCTGCGTTTGCATTGTGTGTGTGGTGAGAGGTCTTATGGTAGTTTCATTTTCCAAAAGCATTGCGGATATTTCTACTTGCTTTGTTGTTGTTTAAAGATAAATTGTTTTAGTTCTCACACCAGTCACCATGACTGACTCAGAGTTTATTGTTTCCTTCCTAAACTCTGGGTGCCCATCATTTTCCACACGGGCAGTCTAGAGTTAGGTTATTAAGTCATTCTGGATTCAGGAGATGCTGTGGAGCTCAGTGGCGAGCTGGATGGCGAGACGTATCATCTATACTATGTATTATTCCGCTGTGTATTCTGTATGTGGACAAGTTCATATAACTGTCCAGTTGTGTTGTATATTGTTGTTGTACACTCTGATGATGATGTAATGTATAAAATGATATAGTTCTTTGATTTAAATATTATTCATTTATCTGTTATATGTTGTTCCGCTACGAATGTGAGATTCTGATATTGGTTCTGTTTTTGTGTCTTTCTATTTTTTTTCTTTTCTTCTGTCTTCTTCTACCTCTTCTTTTAACCCTAATGGTTCGGTTTTCCGTTCATCTTGAGTTAATCGATGGAGATTAGTTTTTATTCAAGGGGTACGGAAATGTGGACTATTACATTTGGTATCAGAGATTTTGGTTAAGCGACAACCCTGCTCTGTTGGGTGTTACTCATTAGAGATAGAGTCAGTAGTGCTCTAGAATGAGTTGAGTGTAATAATAGATACGAGCGCGTATTTGTTAGTGAATATAAAATTGTTCTATATTGTGATGATTGATTTGTTGAGTGGTATATGGATTCTGGTCGGTATTGTCCGTACAACTCTATCGATAGGGATCTCTAAACACTTATTCAGAACAATTTGGCACGATATTGTTTTAAAAAGAAATTGGGTAAATGAAATAATTTTACCTCGATTATAATTTGTATATAAAGAAATAATTTTTTTGAAATTATTAAAGTATATATAAAATTGATTGATTGTTTGGTTGTTGAAAATGTATATATATATATATAAGTTAATAAAAGTTGTTTGAATAAGTTAAATAAAAACAACAACTGTGAAAGAATAAATTGTATAAGCAAATGAATTATAATGTACGAAGTTATAATTAAAATGATTTACAATGGAAAATAATCTTATCTTATATATAAATAGTGGAATTATATAAGTAAAGATTTGTAATGAGATTTATAAATCAAGGAAAATTTTTGAAAAGAATTTAAAGCACTGAATTCACTATTGTTGCTTGGAAATAATAAGGGTGATGACTGCAGCATCATCAGTATCATTTTCGAGTTTCTATGTGATTGATTTGCTACCATAATAAATTGAAAATTTAAGTTTTGTTGTGATAAACATATTTGAAATTAAATCCAAAGTTGTAATTGATAAATATAAGTGAAATAAGTTTATACTTATAATATGAAATAAAATTAACTTTGGTAAAAGTTGAATAGAATTTATTTAGAATGGGAATCTAAATTTAATTTATAAGTGGAAACTTAAGTTAATTTGAACAAATGATGTTTAATTGGAATATAACTTAAGTAATGTTGAACGAAGTTGATTTTGATATCAAAGTAAAATAATAAAGTGAAGTAAATTAATAAAATGAAGTGATGAATGTGAACTTGAGTTATATAAATGAAATTCAATTTTATTTGTAAAATGAAGTAGCAGTTGAATTAATAAATGGATTGAATGTTAATCAATCGAATGTAAGTAAATTGATATGGAATAATGAATATAAGTGTTAATTCATTAGAAGCTAATGAAGTTGAGAAATTGAATAAATTGAATGGAAGATCAATTTAATATTAAACCAATTTGAATTAAATGTGTTGGTTATGCATTGGTTGTTATATGGATGTTAGTTGATTGTGTATAATTCATTAAGTGTTAATGAAATTGAATTGACAAATTGAAAGCTAAAGTAATTGAATTCAAATTGGAAGTGAACTAAAATGTGAATGTATATTAGTGAATGTAAACTAATTGAAGTTGAACGAATGAATATTAGTAAAATCCAATGTTAACAATCAAATATGATTTAAAAATTGGAAACCAATTCAATGAATGTTAATGAGAAGTGAATCTATATGGATTTGGTTTTGAATTGATTTGGATAGACATTGATTTGTTGGATGTTTATTGGATGACAGTTGTTTGGTGGTTGCATTGTTGCTTTTGGTTGCAATTGCTATGTTAGCACATGTAGTTATTATGTTGCTATATGATGTATATCAATATTATTTTCTATATACATGTTCTCATTTGTTTGATTGAGTGTTTAGTAGGTGCAGATGGCGTTTGCTTCACATTTGGAGCTCGCTTTCGCGCTATATTAGCCGTATACGCTCGTTAAAAAAATATATAAGGTACATATCTTGGATTAAATATCATACTTTTACACTTTTTCCCTACGGGATGCCTCATCACTTGATGAGATGTATATTTGTGATATATATACACTGTCATTTTTTTCGGATCGAGCCGCGCAAAGGAGGCTATGGCGAATTTTTCCGAAAATTTAAGGCGTTAGAATATTATTGGAAAATTTGAAAATTTTGGAAACTTAGTAAAGTTTTTGTAAGAAGTTTAACTATGAATTTTGAAAGAGTTAAACACTTAAGGGATTTGGAAATCTAATTTGAACGATTTGTTTTTGAAAATTAATAGATTTTGTATCTTCTTCTTACTTGGTAATTTCGAGGACGAAATTCTTTTAAGGGGGGAAGTTTGTAACGACCCATAATTTATATTAATTAAAATTTGAATATTTAATTGATTTTAAATATTAATAAGTGGAATTAATAAGTCGAATAATTTATTTTTTGAATATTAGATTTAATTTGATGTTTAAATCAATAATGTAATAGTGAAATTCCAGAAATAATTGAAAACTGGATTAAATGTGAATGAAAATGATTTATAAAGTTATATTAAATCATGTTGGAGTTATAGTGACGTTATAGAACTTTTAAAATTGAATTTAAAGTTAAATTGTGAAAATTGAATAAATTAATATTTAATCGACTAGTGAAATTAGCCATTTTTCGAACAGTCTCATAATTGGACGAAACAAGTTCCATTGGATCCGTAATAGTTTTTTATTATCGGATTTCAATTTTCGTAGCAATCGGAGTTGTCGTTTGACCGTGGCAGCTCGAAACGCATCGAAATTATTTTAATATTAATTCGGCGAGTTAAAATAGTCATTTTTCAAAAAGTCTCGGATTTCGACGAAACTAGTTTCATCGGATCTGTAATTTGATATTATTGTATGGTTTCAAATTTCGTGTCAATTGGATTTACCGTTTGTTCGGGGCAAGTCGAAATGCCTCGAAATCAATTTAAATCGGTTTAATTTAAATTGATCGTTTATTGTCATATCTCACACAGACGATCGAATTAGCTTCCGAAACCTGTTCCATTGTGTCCAGAACGCGGGGTAAACCCCAGAAACGCCAGTCACCGCACGTAAATCGGAGTTTGGAAAAATCGGGATGAATAGTGTTTTCGTTGAAATTTCTATAAAAGCAACCCATCCTCTTCCATTTGCTAAACCCTAATACAAACCTAGGTCAGCCGCCACTAAAGAAACCAACGGCCAGCAATTCATCTTCTTCCTCCCTCAATTTCTTTAGATCCGTAAACCTATTCAAGAAATCTTCAACACGAGAGTTGTAGATCTAAGTGAGAGCTTCAAAACTATATGGTGATGATCGTGAACGACGCAACGATCGAGGAGATATCTGCTCGCGTTTGACAGTAGATTGCGCACGTTTTTCTGTGTGTGTGGGCGACCGAGCTTGGCCAAATCGTGGCTGATGGTGGCTCGTGCGATGGGCATTCGCGTGGAGGTCGTTGATCGGCTTCGAAGTGGGTATGGTGTTCGCGATAATTGCTCGATTAGCGGCGGCTATGGGTTATGAAGGCTCGGCTGTTACGTGTTTGGAGAAAGAGTGCGTGAGTGGCCAGGATGTTAGGGCTTTGGGATTAACAGCTGAGATGAAAGTGAGGGTTTGAAATTTAATTAATTTGTAAATTAATTGTATATAAATTGTACGATCTTTTAAAATGCAATATCTTTGTCATACGAGGTCGGATCGTGACGAAACGACTTGCGATGGGATCGTATTGTCGAGCACTACGCGATGAAATTGGATTGGAGTCGTTTGGAATCAGTGTAATTTTTGGGTAAAATTAAACGCCCGTTTAATTTTATTCAAAATAAACGATGAAACGGAATTGAAAATTCAAGGTGAGAATTTCTCACTCAATCGAATGTATTCGATTTATATTTTAAATAGTTAGATTTAAAATTGTTGATTGTATGCCTGGATGATAACTGTTATTGATTGTTAAAATAGACATTATACGCCGTTAGTAAGCGGAGGTTATTTATTAAAAACATATACCGTGATAATTTCATATTGATATGGAATTGGTATTATATATGTATATAGCGATATATATATATATTGGCATATGTATATATTGCAGTTGTTGATTTCCTGCATTGTATAGCGGATGAGACCCTATTGTGCCGTTAGTAAGCGGATAATATTTACTAAACCCATATACCGCGATAATTCCGTACTGGAGTAGAATTGGTATTGTGCTAACATCTGTGGATGCAGGGAAGCAGGTTGGAGGGATCCAACTGGATTCCTCACCGTAGTGATTTATTTACAGATATTGTTATATATTCTGTTGTCATATTGATATATGATGTTTGGATGCTGTGATTGACTATTTGGTGCTGTTGCATCATCGGATCCATTTTTGAAGTTTAAAAATAACGATTTTGATTTTTAATTGAGATTTTTGAATTATAAACGGTTTATATAAAAGATTTATAAAATTGATATTTATAAATTAAAATATTGGGATTATAAAATGAGTTTTTATAAATGTTAAAAGGAAGTATAAATGGATTTCATAAGTGAATGAAATTAATAGATTTATAATGTGAAGTTATAAAATGAATAGATTTTTGTAAAATAAAAGATTTATAAATAATTAACTTATAAATCGGATTTTTGGTATAAAATTGAGTTATAAATCGAATTTGTTAATTCAAGGATTTTTATAAATCGAAGTTTTTATAAATAGAATTGGAATTTATAAACATTGTTTTATAAATTCGAAATTACTTATTTTGATAAGTGAATTGTAGAAGTTAATTAAAGGAATTATATCCACGATTTTGGACAGTGGATAAGCCTTTAAATAAATTGCATAGAAATGTTGAAATGGGTTAACGAAGTATATTCACGATTTTGGACGGTGAATATATTATTAAATGAAATGGATATGTTTTGGAGAAGTGATATTACGAAATGAAGTAATTGTTTTAAAAGATGTTTTAAAACATGTTAAGTATCGAAAACATAGATTTCAACATTTATTGTTGAAATAGACGCTTTCGAGAAATAAGGAAATGGTGGACTATAACACTGTTGTTATAGTAAATGGTTTCCGAAAGGAAATGTTTTATATAGTATTGGGATTTATATATCTATCTAAATTTCGAATCCCTATACTAGTGAATTTGAGTTGTCGTAACGATGTTTTACGTAACATTCGTTTTGACTCAAATAAAATTTGTGAAAGAGAATGATTTCCTCAAAGAATGAAATATATACTTAACTGGATTTAAGTATATTGAATATTTTCAAATGTTGAAAATAAATGGATTTGTGAATTACCTATTATTAAATAGGTATGGAAATGTTTTCCAATATGAAGTGAAATGTTTTGAGAATTTATCTTTAAAGATAAATTGAAATGTGGAAATTGATTTGAAATTGTTTTCAAATAGTTAAAGTGTGGAAGTTATATGTCTTGTAAAGATATTTTTGGAAGATAAATAATTTGGAAAATTATTTAGAATCTGATGATGTTGCGCATCTTTATTGATAGTTAAATAACCGACTATCAATAATTACCTTGAATGGGTATTGGTTGTGATTTGCTTGAATTTGAATGCCACACTTATTTTTGAATAAGCGCTCACTATTCGGGTTAGCCGGAAAAGGACCTTTGTGTCGTATAACCCATTCTGAATTTGTGATACGACGATATGGATCGCATTGAAGACCGGTGGTGAAGACCGGGTATTTGTGAAAACGATAGGATGACATATCGATTGTCTCTGCACCGTTAGCTACGGTATTGAGATTTCCTTTGTGATGGGAAGTTTTATCGGGATTGTGAATATCCGGATTGCAAGGGCTTCTTTGGAAGTGCCTTCGGTTCTGTTCGAACCCGGAACAGACTTGTATGGTTACGTGTCTGACATTACATTTTGAGATTTAAAGCTGATTTCTTTCAAATACATTTTTGTTGGTGGCGGAGAATTTATTCTCTTAGCTTAACACCCTTCTCTGAGACGTACGAGCTTAGGGTTATGTAGTTGAAGGTTATCAGCGATATATCCCAATTTGGTAATGTGGCATGATGAGTGTTGCTGTGAAATGATCATTGTTTGATCATTTGTGATATGATCATTTGTTTGATCATTTATCTTTGTGATCATTACTTTGATCATTTGTTTGACCCAAAGCATAGCTTTTGTATAAAGCGTAGCTTTGTGGACGAGACTTCATCAGGGCCTCAACAACCCGGAAATGGTTGAAACAGGAATGTTGCGGCAAGGTTATGAGGGTCGCGCCCTTTAGGGTATGTCATTTCCTTCTGGAAAGGGGTGGTATCATGGTATGGAGCCCAGATACTTACTCATGTGGACACACCTTATTTATTATGTGTGATGATGGTTACGAGCGCTCGGATAAAGGTCCCAAAGGACCGGGTGATGACATATTCGTGAGTTACCTGTTATAGGGGTAACCCGGCCTTGTTTGGCAGAGAGCAGTTTGTCTCTCGGAGCGTCCAGCCAGAGGCGTTTCCTACGTGGGATAGGAAGTTCCTTAGCCTGACCATTTGTTGGAAAATCCAAAGAAACAATACGAACCTTGTACGGTTTTAGTTGTATTACCTACTATGGAATGTGGCGGTAACCTGCTATTGAACATAGTAGCTATAGTAGGCATAAGTGCGGAATGCCTATGCTGGCTAAGATTAATATTATACTTTCGAAATGTTTTCTTCACTATGCACTAATAATAATAAAATCAAATGATTTTGCGTAGTAAGCATGTTTAATTATCATAAGAAGAAATCTCCTCCAATTCTGCGTTTGCATTGTGTGTGTGGTGGGAGGTCTTATGGTAGTTTCATTTTCCAAAAGCATTGCGGATATTTCTACTTGCTTTGTTGTTGTTTAATGATAAATTGTTTTAGTTCTCACACCAGTCACCATGACTGACTCGGAGTTTATTGTTTCCTTCCTAAACTCTGGGTTCCCATCATTTTCCACACGGGCAGTCTAGAGTTAGGTTATTAGGTCATTCTGGATTCAGGAGATGCTGTGGAGCTCAGTGGCGAGCTGGATGGCGAGACGTATCATCTATATTATGTATTATTCCGCTGTGTATTCTGTATGTGGACAAGTTCATATAACTGTCCAGTTGTGTTGTATATTGTTGTTGTACACTCTGATGATGATGTAATGTATAAAATGATATAGTTCTTTGATTTAAAGATTATTCATTTATCTATTATATGTTGTTCCGCTACGAATGTGAGATTCTGATATTGGTTCTGTTTTTGTGTCTTTCTGTTTTTTTTCTTTTCTTCTGTCTTCTTCTACCTCTTCTTTTAACCCTAATGGTTCGGTTTTCCGTTCATCTTGAGTTAATCGATGGAGATTAGTTTTTATTCAAGGGGTACGGAAATGTGGACTATTACATTATTCTAGTAGTGTAGTTTGATTTTAATGCAAGTAGATTAGTTTTATTTCTTGTTCATTTAGCTCTTTTTTCTATTCTTTTTGTTTCATGTTACATGCTACTTGTGTTGATATGATAACACAAATGAGAGGCTAATCCCTTCAATTTAGGGGTAATGAAGCCTATAATCATGTAGCTTCAACATTTTGATAATTATTGCTCTCTTTTGTGCTTAAATGAATATTAATGTGATTTATTGTTTCATGTTGAATTTGATAGTCTATGTTGTTCATAACAAATAGGCTATGCTTAAACAATCACAAACAATAATTATCTCTTCATTTACATATCATGATGGTAATGAAGTGAATGTTGAAACTAAAATTTGATGGTCTATATTTCTAGTTAATAGTTAATAGACCTTACTTAAAATAGATTTTGCTTTCAACTTTGTTGTCATATTTCATGAGAATTAAAAGTGGTTTAAAGGTTGTGTTATAGTTTGATAGCTTATGTTGAGATACCTAATAGCACAAATATGCCATACTTATAATAAACACGTCATTTAAATTCACTTATGACCAAAAAAGAGAGATCATAATTTCATGTTTTGTTGAACTATATGATCTAGAGAGTGGAATTATCTCTAAATTGTCATTTATTCTCATAGTTTTCATTCAACTTTGTAGTTGTTACTTTTTGCAATTTTTAGTAGTTAGCTTAAACATCTCAAATCTTGGTTAATTTGATTGAATAGAGATTTAAAATCAACAATTCCCTGCGGATCGACCCGTACTCGCCACGTACTAACTTTTGTACGCCGTGCGCTTACGGTAATTTATTATAAATTTCTCGGCGATTTTCTAACTCGATAGAAAATTCGTCGTTAAACACTCATCGTTAGGCACGTAGCCACACTTGTTGAATATAGGCAAAGAGCCATACTCTAAATATTCTCGTCATATGAGTGTCATCTACTTACAGTAAATAACCGAATAAATATCATAACAGCATCCCATACAACTACATGATACTCAAATGTTTATTCACTGCTTATAAACTATACTCAATCTACTTAATGTTCTATATAACGAGTACAATGAATAACTAGAGAAATATTGCCGAAAGTCCTATAACATACGGTATTATAACTCCGTTTATTCAAATTCCTCTTCACATAGAATTGAATACTACGAAATTATATAAATTATGTCATTACCGTATCATATCAAAATCACCAATCCAATTAATATCAATGGTGAATCACTCATAACAGCAAAATCAGTATAAGAAAGATGAGAAATCAGAAATGCAGAGTAAAATCTCATCAATCAACTATATTTAAGAAAACTTCCATATTTTGTATATATTTATAGTATTTTAAAATATTTTAGACACTAATTAGAAATCACATCATATTTTCAAAAATTATATACACGTATTTTATAACATTTAGATAATCTATTAAAAACCAAAATAGATTCACTTTCAAATAAATTAATTATCATTTAAATATAATAAAATGCAGTACTAAATTTAGAATAAAATGTTTCTTCGTAAACTTGAGCGCACACGCGCGCACGCACACACACACACACATATATATGTATGTATGTATGTATATAAATTATTTGATAATGAATTATCCACAACATTCAACTTATAATAGCACAGATGAAAAACAACAAAAATGCATAATAACCATTTTGGAATGAAATCCAACATTCGATTAAACTTTAGATTATTAAATATATGTAAACATATTACACAACTTTATTTAAATTTATGAATTGGGAAGTTTTCATTGAAATACTTAGAATGTTAATTAGATTATATTTCTTATTTTTCCAGAATATATATAATTTACTTTTAAATGATTTTTAAATTAATTATCTAATTTAATCATTAATTAATTAATTTCTTTAAATAAATAAATAATACATTACTTTATAAAATCTCATGTGAACTTCTTAAAACAAATTTTATTTATTTACTTTAATGTACATTAATTGTATATAATATATTATATTTTTATTTATTTTATTTTATTTTTATTATATATATTTTTTAAATAAAATAAGCTACCATCGACCAGTCGGTGAACCGCTAGTGGTTGATCGGTCGACGGTAGACCTATGTAACCTACCGATGATGCATAATTGTGAGGCTATCTCTAGCTTCTCTAGTCAAATTCAAACCATCCACTACCTTATCCTTCTCTAGTTCGATGCATACAACATACATTTATTTATAGCATCAATTCAAACACGATTTATATATATAAACTAGCATGAATTAAACATAGGTACGTGAGTAAAATATACTCACCCGAAGCTTCCAATATAACATTCCATATTGTTGTTCACTCTAAATTTTCAAAATATGATCTAACTCATGTTTCCTTCACAGTTTTGATATTAAGTGGTATCCAATTGCATATATTTGAGTTTGATAATTTATGATTTATTTTTATTTTAAAATAGAAGAGGAAGAAGCTAGGCGATTTTTTAGCTTCTGGAAATTGAAAATAGAGCAAAGGAATCTTATATGCCTGGATTCCTGAAGAGTGAAGAATTTTCTAGGGTAGAGGAGCTTCAAAAAAATCGATCAAGTAAGTTTAGGCTTTAATAATTGGGCTCAAACTTAAATAAATAAATAAATATTTATTTCCTTTCTTTTCTTATATAAGCTAATTTCCATTCAACTCGAATGTCTATTGATTTACAAATAAAATTATATTTATATTCCTCAAGTGATTACTCAACATTGTAAAATTGTATAAGATTTATTTCCCATATTTTAATAATTCAGAACTTCAAATTATTTAATTTCCAAAATAATTCCTTCCATATTCTTTTCAACCAAATAATCCTTTTCAAAACAATTAAATTTCTTTAATACGTATTTTATCATTAAATTATAATATGCCCAATTAACTCAAAATTATTCTTATTTAATATTTGAAAACTCATGTTAATCAATTAAACTATTATTATTAACTTAGTTCATTACTACACAAAAGCGGGTTGTATGTAACATCCCCTATTTGGAGGCCCAAAACAACTGCTACGGATGTTGCAGTCATCCATTGTAATTAATTTTTGATGACCAAATGCGGCAATGTTAGATATATTGATATACCACAAACACATGAATATGATATATTTTAAACTCAGTTTAAAATAAATTTCTCATTTCATTACGAATAGCATTTTAGATTCATTACATAATCCCATACGTAAGCTATGTTCAGATAAATTACAATTTATTACAAAATACGCCAAGCGCGACATATAAAGATGTCCCCTTTCTTGATCAGAGTCTAAATATAGGCAATTAAAAAAAATTCCCTTACATCCAAATAACACAGTGGACAATAGATAGAATTCCTAAATAGCTAGTTTGCCTCCTACACGTCTCCAAAAGCTTATTCATCAACTAATAACCTGAAAACCCTTACCTTCAGCCTACTCAAATTAATTTTGAGCACCCGAGAGTTTAAGGGGAATAAACGTCGAGTTAGACAAAAAATCTGGTGTGAATAATAATATACCATCTCGAACCAAATAGATATCTAGCGAGACAACGCCGTTGAGCGGAACGGGTTTTCCCCTTGCTAGTACCTTAACCAAAAACTAATTAACCATATACTATGCACTTGCATCCACAATGGTTAAAACATAATATAATAGGATGATATGCAATTATACAATATATCCTGGATTTTCCATCCTCATTCATCTGACTATATGTCTCAAGTTATAGTTTCTAGGGCATTACCCTATTAGTTTTAATGGGCTAACTAATAACATGTTCCAAGCTTACGAACTATCTGTCTGGTTTCAAAGTTTTCATAGGATTACTAAGAACCTACTGGTGTCTACTAATAACATCATCCAATTATAGTTTTCATGGGTTGACTATGAACCTACTGGATTCTCCAATAATATCTCTCAAGTCATAGTTTTCATAGGCTGGCTATGAACCTATTGATCTCTATCAATAACACATTCCAGACACAGTTTTCATGGGATCACTATGAACCTATTGGCCCCTTCCAATAACTTTTCTCAAGGCATAGTTTTCATGGGCTATTACCTTTTATAGGTGTAGAATTAAGGAATCTAACTTATTCCATCGCTTCTAAATGATGGTTTCCCTTTCCATTGAGTGGTCATAATAGAGAAATGGACTTACGGTTAAAATGTTATACATGTTTTAAATTTTCAAAACATAGCGGGTGAAAGGGTACTAAAGCAATAGTGGCAAAACGGGGGTTCACCCAATAGTGGAGAAAGGGGTTCCACCAATATTGGAGAAAGGGGGTTCCTCCGACATTGGAGATAGGGGTTCCTCCGACATCGGAGAAAGGGGTTCCACGCAAGGGGGTTCCTCCGACAATGGAGCAAGGGGCTCCACCAACAGTGGAGCAAGCAGCTCCATCGATATTGGAGAAGGGGGTTCCACCGACATTGGAGAAAGGGGGTTCCTCCGACAGTGGAGAAGGGGAGAAGGAGGTTCCATCGACATTGGAGAAAGGGGGTTCCTCCTACATTGGATGTAACGACCCACTATTTCGTGCCATTCGCATCCGCACATGTCAGACTTGAATTGCTCAAAATATCAGATTGTTAATTTATATTTGGCAAACCTCAATATATAAAGTAAATAAATCAATCACAGAATCACAGACACAGAGTAATATAACAAAAAGCAGTGGAATAGATAAATAATAGTTCATGAAGCTACTATATAAACATCAGAGTTTGAAATAAAATACAACAGAATATCTCAAATACAGTATAGTCTCGAACACAAACAGATGACATGTCTGAACAAAACAACTGGATAGCTGAAAGCTGAATAGATATAGATGGATCCTCAAGCAAAGCTCCAAAGGTGAGTCTCAAATGTTGTGCCACTCAGTTTGACCCGAGCGTAAAGAAAAACACAAAACACTCGAGTCAAGATTTACATTCTTATATCAATAAATCCAACTCAAGTGAAATATCAACCGAAATACAAGTAACTTACAGGATGTTTGGGATTTCCATCCTCTAAGGATCCGTGGAACTATCTACTATGTAGTAATATACGCTATTATAATATGTCTATAGAAAAATAAACTATTAAAATAGCGTTAAGGCGTTATCCATATCCCCATTAACACATTTTTATAATGTCGTAGTCTATACAGATATTGTAAACTCCACTCGCAAGTGGGTTATCAGGAAGCACTCCATAGGTACGACACAAAACAAACTCGTAGAAGGTGCGATAGGGCATGCGACACGGCACTCGAGGCAATGCCAGGGTAGATATACCGTTTGCGTATCCGGACTAGTGGTAACACATAGTAGCTACTACCGCCCACCTCGTGACACACTCCCAAATCAAAGGGTGCACCCAATCAAATCACAAAAGCAATAGAATGGTATCGAAGAAATGCGTCTGATAGGAGGAATGACCTCACTTGGCCCAGCGTGGCTCCTGTTTTAGCCGCATCAAGCTGACTCACGGGAGTCAGGGCTACATAAATACCATACAGAATCGTCACCAAACCATCCTACTTCATTTTGGAATCTCCACCACGTACACAGTTGTTAAAGTGGTTTTCGGTATTGGCAGAGAGTATGATAATATCCGATCCCGGTCTCTTTAACAACCAAACGTTATTACAACACCGTGGTCATTTCAAAATATCATATCATTTCAAAGCCATATCAATACGATATCCTTATTCACTTAAAATAATATTCATTTCCAAAATCATAACACTTTCCAAAATTATAACACTTCTGAAATTATAACATTTTGAAACCATAATACCTAGGAAATCATAACACTTGGAAATCATAGCACTTTTGAAATCATAGCACTTCTACTTAAACAGTTTAGATATTGAAAATAATATATATATATAATAGATTATAAAAATAGTTATAAATTAAAAATAGTTTATATTAAAATAATTAGTATATTAAAATAGTTTTATATAAAAATAGTTTATATAAAAAATATAATTCATAAAGTAAATTTTTTTTATATTAAAATACTTATATTAAAAAAAATAGTTTCCTCAAATTTCACAAATCGATTCAGATCAACTCGAATTCCAAAATTCAATTTTATTTAATCTCAATTCACCAATTTCAATTCAATTCAGTTTCTAAATACACCCTTTCAAATTATATCGATTCCAAATACAGATTTGAACCTTAAAATAAACCATTCCAATTTCAATATATTTCAAAGCTTTAAATATTCCACATTTTCAAAACTAAGTTTGATAATTTCATATATATCTAAATTTAACTTCATTATTATTTAGTTTTGAAATATTCACTTAATCAATCCAATGTCATTTAAATAAACTTTAAATTACATTTGAAATAAACTAGATATTCCTTCAATTTATTTAAACCTTAAATTTTCAAAACATATAATTTAGAAATCTAAAATTTAAACCTTTATAAAATAACATTTATATATAATATCTTAAAATCAATATTTATTAAAACCATATATTTCCCTTCGAAGCCATGGAAATCATTTTCAAAATATTTATATATAGACCAACGATGTATGCATATACTTTTCTATCCTATGGTCAAGTGATATGGATATTTATCATTTCAATCCGCAATTTAAATATATACGGGTATATATCTTTTCAACCCGCAATCCCAAATTCAATGTTAATGAAAATCGCTTGAGTTTATCATTTCAACCTATAATGATTTTCTCCTATTCTACAAGATCGTTCGGGTATGTATCATTTCAACACATAGGGAATTCTATACTAACAGGGAACTTGCAGAGTGAGAACAGTGATGATGATAATATAACATATCAGTAACAGGCATATATCATCAATATAAATAACAGATAATGATGTCAGATGCCACAGGTGAACAGTTACAGATAATAGCATATATATAGCAGTTAAATAACTAACAGCAGCATATTTCAATTGTCGTTTCAATTGAAATCAAATTTAATAAATATAAGAATGTTAATCGTGAGTGATTGCTCACCTTTCAAGGCTAGAGGATTTTAACCACAGAACAAGCTACGAATTCAAGCACGAATTCCAAAGAAAGGCAAGATTGGCACGAATTCAACTAATAGAGCTGATAAATAGGAACCGACGAGAAAATCAATTAGTTTGATAGAAACAGAAATATTTTTTATTTTATTAAAATCAATACTTTAAATCTAAGACAAAACTAAAATAAAAAATATATATAGTTAAAATAAAACACATACTTATATAATAATAAAATCGATTCGGTTCAAACCATTTAAAATTCTATATATTCTCTACAGACCTATATATAAACAACAAAATGATATAGGGCTTATATAAATTCATATATATATATATAAGCAACAGATCTTAAATAAACTTATAGAAACATCTATATACGTAAATCAACATATTATATATAACTAATACAATTATAATTAATACAATTTATATATGCAGACTTTGAACAAATATACAAACCAACTTATACCCAGTTATATGAGATCCAGCTATAAACCATTTTTTTTATATGCAAAACAATGTATATACAAAATCAGACCTCTACCCAATATATGTAGACTAATATATATATATATATATATGCATGCAGACACTATATATATAATTACAGTTAAATGTGTATATGCAATCTACACTAACATATTATGCAAATAAACTAATACATATACACTAAACATATATACTTATATCATTTGTTAACATAGCAAAATTTATAACATACTGACAATATAAATATATAACTAACATGTATAACTAATATGTATGCAATAGATCATAAGCCCAGAATGTATAAGCTTAATATAAAAATTTACATACAATATATATATAAATACGAATAGACCTTTATACTATAAAACAATATATATAAAAACCTTTATACTAACAGATCTTATAAATACCAATTATACAACTCAATAGAACATGACTAACAGGCAAACTTATAACAATATATATATAATACTTTAGATATAGGATGCAAATACTATAACATATGTACAACTAAAATATTATATATATATATAAACTACAAATATATATATATATATTACAGTAAATATAGAACAATATAACCGATCTGTAGACTTAGTTTAAATCTACTAACATATATACATTGTCTTTTTAAACCAGCTTTGCTAAAATCATATAACAGCTACAATGTAAAATGAAACAAAGGTATTATATATACTTTAACTTCTTTTATAATATAATGCATGTATAAATATATATACTGACCAAATATCAAAGTTTAAGCTGTTATACAAACAAATTATATCTATTTAAAGAGCGTATAACATATATTGTATAACCTTTTCCTTACATCACGTGTATGAACACAACAGCACTAAACTTATAATATAATTCACTGTAAATATAAAATGTAATATAATACAAAATAATAAAATAAAATAAAATAAAGTATACATATAATACAGCCAAAGGAGGAGGCTCGGCTGCCTTTCAATATAGATGTGCAAAAGTATATATAACTAACTGACTCATATATATATTCACTTAAGTATATATAACTAACTAAACCATTTTAATATATATATAGGTCAAAATATGATTTTATAACTAGAAATCCTAAAACTGTAAACACATAAATTAAATCAGATAAGACAAATCTTATATACATACATGTGTATAATAATATAATCAGAACAATGCAAACTAAAATATATGAAACCCAACTCATTTATACATATATGTGCAGACACCATTTAAATATACAACAAACAAAGCTTATATATAAAACACTTATTTTATTAAACTTGTTTAAACTTTTATATGGTAACCATTCTATAGTTTACATACATATGAACAAATATATATAACAGCTTAACATATGTATAAACTGATATACTAACATATAATATATATAATACCTTATATAAAACGCAGCTGAAGGGAGAAAGGGGAGAAGAGGCGGCTCGGTCGGGATGGAGTTCGAGTGGAGGAAGCGGGTGGATGGCAGAGCGGGCTCAGGTGCCTGCGTGTGTTGCAGAGGAAGATGAGGCGGGGAAGACATGGCGCTGGGTGGAAGGGAGCACGGGTTGGCTGATGATGGGGAGGGGAGATGGGGCTAGTTGATCGAATCTCGAGTGGTGGTGCTCGGGTGTTGCGTCGGAGGAAGGCCAATGAGTGGACAGGTGATGGTCACGGTTGCGGGCAGGAGAGAAAAGGCAAGGCCAGGTTTAGTCACGGCTATGGTGGAGCTCGACCAAAAGTAGGGTGAGGTTGCTTCTGAAAAATGTAGTTTTATAATTTTAATGGAACAAAATAAAAGGGAATGGGAAGAGATGGCAATGTATGAACAGATTTCATTTGTGACAGTAAAATGAACCAACGTTGCATCGAAAAATGTAGGAATGGTAAAAGCCAAAAGTGCACTGATGGGAATAGTAAAAGTCATGAAGGAATTCAGAGAATTAATAAAAGCAAGGTCCATTCATTTCTGACCGTTGGAACAAACGAATGGTCAGTGGAAAACCAAAAGATTTTAAAACCGGTACCGATACGAAATCGTTTAGCCGATTCCGCTGCGTACGAACTTCAAGACACAGGATTGAATATACCACAGAGATCAGCATGACGAGACGATCAAAACGATATACAGATATTAGTGGTACAATCATCCTATCAAAAGTCGATAATCGGTACCGAAATGCTGCCAATTTGCCAGAAATAAGATAGATGGAGCAATGGCAGTTCAAATTTGACAAAACGAAATGTGACGTCTCATTCAGAAGATGATTTACAAATTTATTGTGTAAAAATATTCAGGTTTGGAAAAGATTTTATTATCATCAATTATCAACTGATTTGAATTGAAATAAAATTACACCATAAAATAACCTTCCATATTATTAATTGAAAATTTACCATTTTCTATGTTTAATTAGACATATTCCAAATATCAAATTTGTATTTCAAAATATTATTATTATAAAATTTTCCGAAATTTCAATAAATTAAATTAATAAAACCATTAAAATTTATAGGTCGTTACATTGGAGAAAGGGGTTCCATTGACATGGGAGAAATGGGGTTCCTCCGACATTGGAGAAAGGGGGTTCTACCGCCATCGGAGAAAGGGGTTCCACCACTATTGGAGAAGGGAGTTCCTCCGACATGGGAGAAAGGGGTTCCACCGACATGGGAGAAAGGGGGTTCCACCGCCATCAGAGAAAGGGGTTCCACCGCTATTAGAGAAGGGGATTCCTCCGACATGGGAGAAAGGGGTTCCACGGACATGGGAGAAAGGGGGTTCCACCGACATTGGAGAAAGGCACCAACAGTGGAGAAAGGGGGTTTCTATGACATTGGAGAAACGAGTTCCACCGACATTGGAGAAAGGGAGTTCAGTGGCAGATTCGTAATTAACGTAAAAATTGCTATTTTCCTAATAAAGTATATTCTTTTCACCAACTCTCATTCTTTGTCAAATTTCTATTGGGTGGTGACTTTAACCACTTTCTTTTAAAAAAAACAGACATAGTACAGAATTTAATAATTTTAAATTATTTACAACCCTTCAATATTTATTATTATTTTAATATAATTATTAAGCATTTTTAGCTTAAAAAAATTCATAATAAATCAAAAACACTTGGGAAATATCCCAAATATTCACCAAAAATCTGAAATAACATTTATTTACCACGTAAAAATTTTAAAGCAAAATTCATTATTTTATTATTTTTAATAATTAAAATTCGAAATAAATGCCCTTTACACCTTAGGAAATTCATAAAATATTCCTATTAATTTCGAAAATTATGAAATTAAAAACTCATCTCTAAAATTATGTATTTCCAACATATACAAAAATTAAGTCATTTGGAGGTTATTCACTAAGGTTTTTCCCTTGAAACCTATTATAATAATTTCATAAAAATTCCAATAAATCACCATTCATGCAAACAATGGTAAAATCAACCCTATCATCATCAAGCAATGTGAAATACATCAAAAATCCAAAATTTAACACATATGGATTAGAAGGATACTATTATTCACCTTGTTTTGAGAAAAAGAGTTGAGATTTGAGTTGTTGATTTGATTCACCTTAGCTTTAATTTAATTCTCTAACTTTTCTTCGTTTAAAAGCTTTAGAAATGACCTCCAATTTGTTTATGTTTTGTATAGATGTAAAAATGCATAAGAATGTGAGGGTGGAAGGGTTTATGTTTTGGAAATGAAGCTTATTCCTATTTTTCCCCTCTCATAAATCCTCCTACTTATGTTTAAGTTAAAACGATCTTATATGTTGATTAGTTAAAGCCTAACCCAATTAATTATCAAATCTCATCTCCTTTTCATGCCACACATTTTTTTTAATTAATCTAATTAAATCTCCTGAATAATGTTAAAGAAACATTAGGGGTGTTACAGGCTCCCCCCTTAAAGAATTTCATCCTCGAAATTCAGTATGGCAAACAAGCATATCAATCATGCCAACCAAACAAGTATCCAGTGAAAAGTCTATATAAAACAAATATAGAACATACCCTCATAACAGCCTAGGATAAGTATCCCTAATCCTATCTTATGTTTCCCAAGTATAGTCCTTCTCGTTGTCGCTCCACTGAACTTTTACCAACTTAACTGTCTTGTTTCTTAACCTCTTCTCATCTCTCGCTACAACCTGAACTAGCTGCCTAACAGAAGTCGGATCCGGTTCTACTGTTAAGTCTTCTAATGTAGTCGGAGGGATAGTAGTCTTTGGATCATGTACATACTTATGAAGATGAGACACATGAAACACATTATGGACACCTGCCAAACTGCTCGGTAACTCTACTCTATATGTGAGCTTTCCGATCTCTCTATGACTGGGAACGGTCCAACATATCTCGGTGCCAGTTTGCCTAACTTTCTAAATCGTACCACATCCTTCATCGGTGTTACTTTAATGAAAACCCTATCTCCAACTAAGACTCTAGATCCTTATACCTCTTATCTGTGTAACTCTTTTTTCTAAACTGAGCTTCCTTCATCCTACCTCGGATCAACTTCATCTTCTTTGTTGCTTCTCTCACCATATCTGGGCCAAGGACCAATCTATCTTCGGTCTCTAACCAACATGCTGGTGATTTTCATGGCCTCCCATATAAAGCTTCGAAAGGTGCCATCCCTATACTAGTCTGTTAGCTATTATTATAGGTAAACTCAACCAAGTGCAAATGGTTTTTCCATGACCCACTATGTCACGAACCAGATTTTTGACCCTCGAAAATCGACACTAATACGTCCACTGTATATCATGCCGAGCAATCGAGTGCCAGAAATACGAGATTATTAGAGGAAAAGAAGAAAGAGGTAGAAGAAAATAGAAATAACAACACATAATCTCACAATCGCAGCGGAACAATATATAATGGATAATAACATGTCTTTATACAAAAAGAACTATAACTATTACTTATACATTACATCATCAGAGTACAACAAATCAATAACTCAATACTGGACAATTATAATAACTTGTCCTCACTAGTGCTAAATATATAGCCTACAATACACAGCGGAATATAATCAAGTACGTGAGATACGTCTCTGCCATCTAGCTCATCTCCTGAGCTCCATAGCATCATATCCTGAATCTATAATACTCGGTCTGACCCGAGCATTATAATAAAATAACACCCGAGTCAGTCTGGAAAACCAGCATGAGAAAACACTTAATTTGAATTACTAAAGTTATCAAAATCCTTTGAAAAACAAAGGTATCTCGTAAGACCGCATCACACATAAACACGACGGGTTTTTCCCTTACAATAACCAAAACATTTTTATCAAAATCGTCTGATATTATAATAGTGTCTAAACAAATTAAATAGAAATAGCTGAAATGATTGCATCTCACGTTTCAGCATAGTTGGGCACAATCTAAACCGTACGGCGCTTATTGGAGAATGGATTCCATACAATGACTAGGCACTGGGGTACCACCTATCACGGTACATGTCTAGAAAATTGTACCGAGGACCTCGCTGGAATCCCCTACAACACAAGACCGGCCCTATCCATAACTTGGATAGAACCGAATATGTTATCACCCCGGGTGTTCCCACCCTTATCGAGAGCTCTTTTCCATGCACCACCGTATCCATAATTAATAATATATCTGAGGGTATCTAGAAAGGTGATAACATACCCTAATTGGGTATGACCCATTTAGCATTGCTGCATCTCCCCTGGTTTTCAGTCATTCCGATTGATGAGGCTTGAGGCTACGTTTACCTTTCAAGAACAATTTCACTTAGAATGCTCATCATCCTCCAATGACGATGTTCTGATAGCATTCGTCTATATAAGTTGTCCTGGGTCTGGACAAACCAAATCACCGTCTTCATCATCTTCATGGTATCCATTCGTAACGCTCAAATCGGATCGATGTGATTTTAGGATAACTAAATCTGATCCCGGTCTCTTCGAAATGATCAACGAAATTGGCCAATACTTGATAGTTGGTTATTTAACTATCAATATAACATCCATAAGCAGTCACTAGGCCCATATTATAATTTTCCAAAATTTATTTTCAAAATATCTTTATAAGATATATATTCAAATCCCTTAAAAAATTTCAATATTTGAGACAACTCAAATGCTTATATCCAAATCAGGATATTTCAAACAGTCTCTTATTTCAACACTTAGAAAAATATTTAAAAACATATTTTATAAACCCCTTACTTCCCAACACTTAGGAAATTTCCATTTATTTCTCTTTTCTCGAAAACCCTTCACGATTTATATTGTAAATTCCTTAACTCGTTTATAATGAATTCTATAAGTTCCGGGTTTTTTAATTAAATCTCTTTATTCAACGGTATATACTTATCTCACCGAAATAAGTATATTCACAAACCATTCCCTTCAAAAATATTTGAAAACTTTTTAAAAATAGATATGGAAAGCACCGTGTAGTATCGACCATGGATTCGCAATGATTATGTCTCTATCCCAGAGAAATCCAAACTTAACTGTAGGCAATCTCTGCCTCCGATTTCGCCATGAAAGTATACCATTACTTTCCAAAAACTTTATTTAATAATTTAAGTATACTTTTAAACAATTAATGTAACGACCCGCCATTTTGGACCATTCGCATCCATTATAAGTGTATAGGTAGACACTCATGTCGGAGTTGAATTGCTCAAAATAACGCGTTGTTAATTTAAATTTGGCAAAACTGAACATATACAGTAAATAAATAATCACAGATCACAGACACAGAGTAATAAGTGCAGCGGAAATAAAAGAGATAGTAGTTCATGAAGCTACTATATGAATATATAAAATACATCAGAGTTTACAACAGAAGAGTAATACGATACATCAGAGTTAAACCAGATACAACGGAAGAGTAACCGATACAAATCAGAATACATCACTGGAATCATCGAATATCTGAAAGCTGGATAGATAGCTGGATCTCCAAGCGAAGCTCCAACTCCAAAGGTGAGTCTCGTAAGCTGAACTACTCAGTCTGACCCGAGCGTAAAGTAAAAACACAAAACACTCGAGTCAGGATTAACATTCTTATATTAATAAATCCAACTCAAGTGAAATAGCAATTGAAATACAAGTAACTCAAAGGATGTTTGGAATAACCATCCTTTAAGGATCCGTTAAACTATCTACTATGTAGTAGTGTACGATAAGTAGATAATGTCTATCAGTAATATAAAGATATCAAAATAGCGTTAAGTCATGGCCCATTCCACCCTTAACACATTTTTATTCCCACAAGCATATACAAGACCGTAGTTTCCCCAAAACCGGAAGTCACCAGAGGGCAATCCATATACTCAAGGTACAAAACAAATTCGTAGTGGTCGCGCATAAATGGAATACAAGTATGACAAGGCACATGAGGCTATACCCAAGGTAGTGATACTACCGTTCGCCTGATCCGGACTGGTGAGAACGCAACGCCGCAGCGCCCGCAACACCGTGAAACAACACTCCCAAAATCAAGGGTGCACCAATCGACAATAAGTATAAGTAGTTCGAAGAAGTGTGTCCACTTGAGGTATCAATCCTCCATTGGCCCGGCACAGCTCCTGTTTTAGTCATTTCCAATTTGACACAAGTGTCAAGGCTATCCATTATCGTTCTCTTTCTTCAGTCATCACATACATCATTCCAACCACTTCATTCTGGATCATCACTCCGCGTATAGTTATTAAAGTGGTTTTCGGTTTAGATAGAGAGTATATCCATAACCGAATTCCGGTCTCTTCAATAACTTCCGTAATTATTTCACCGATTGGTCGTTTATATATTTCAAAACCAAATCAATTACAATTTCAATTTCAAATAGAATTCGTAAATCAACAATTCGTTTGTCTTTCGAAATCAATTTCCAAAATTTACATTTCAAAAACTTCCAATTTACCATTTCAAAATCTTATAATTCAATTTCAATATCTATTTAAAACCATTCAAATATTGATTCAAGTTGGCAAATATCAGTTTCATTCCGAAATCATTTAAATTACTCAATCTAACATTTAAATAAATTTCAAATTCATTTATCGATTTCATTCAATATTCGTTAAGTAAATTTATCAGTCAAAACAATTTCTATTAAATTTCCAATTCATTAAATCAAAACTTACAATTTTGAATTATATTAAATTCGTCAAATCAATTCTTTAGATTTCAAGTCTTCCATTAATTTCAATAAATCGTATTTTATTTCTTGTTAAAGAAATCCAATTTCACTTATTTACTTACTTAAATAAATTTCCAAAACTTAATAAATAAAGAAACTCAATTTCAATTATTTACGAAGTAAATTCACTTATTCAAAAGTTCAATTTTCTTAATTAAAAATCCAATTCAATTTAATCATTAAATAATTCAATCTTATTTAATTATTAAATAATTCAAAACTTAATTATTAAATAATTTCAAAGTTTTAAAATTCCAACTTAATTATAATTTCAACTTAATTATTAAATCATTTCACACTTAATTCAATCGTTTCTCAAATTAAACAGCATTCTTCCATCAAATTCATTGTTAACATTTTGTTTCAGATTTTTAAATATTAACATTTTCCTTCCATTAAAATTTTAAATTTCAATTTCATTTCAAAACCATATTATTTATTCAAATAAAATCTTCGTTTTATTTTTAAATCAAATTATTGACCAATCGGGTTTTATTTAATTTTCTTTCTTAGGTCAAAGCTCAATTTTGGGTATTTATCATTTCAACCCAATTCCAATTCAATTCCAAAATCAAAGCATAGTAAAGGGAACTTGCAGTGTGATAACAGGGATGGTGTCAAAGTAAATAAACAAACAATAACAACAAACAATAACAATCCAAAAATTAATTCAAATAATCCCGAAATAACCGTATTAATTCGCATTGTTATTTGTACGAATTAACATAATTATTTCTAGAATCTACACTATCATTTCATGTAGATTAAAGATTATTACATTACGGTTTTTCACTTGTCATCTATTTACAATTTCATACATCATCAATTTAACAACATACATTCAGTGGTTCAAAATGTAATTAAACAAATCCTACGTGTCAATAAATTTAACAGTTAAAGGGGTCATATTATACAAATGTCAGTTAATCAAATTTAACAGTTAACTATCCTATATCAAGTTCAATTTCATACTATTCATCATTTTAACATTAACAATTTAACGTCCAATATAAACATCAACAATCAATCAATTAACAACCAAACTGGATTATCATTTCATATATATAACAGATAATGGTGTCAGATGTCACAGGTGAACTGATACAGGTAATAACATATATAACAGTGTCATTAACTAATAGCAGCATATTTCAATTGTCGTTTCAATTGAAATCAAATTTAATAAATAAAAGAACGTTAATCGTGAGTGAGTGCTCACCTTTCGAGGCTAGAGATTCGCGAGAAGATGGCATAGATACGCACACTGATACGGGGGTGGAAATTGAGTTACGAGTCCAAGCAAAGCAAATCGGCACGAGTACAACGATCAAAGCTGATAACAGAAATCGATTGAATACATCAGAACGAGATCGATGAAGAGATTTGGTATAGGTGATCATATAACTATATAAAAAAAATCATATTTTATATTCAAACACATTTTAATATTAAATACATAAAATTTCAAAAATCATTAGTTACACTAAAACACATATACACTATCCGGTAGCAACAGTACACGGGTGACTATACAACATCAAAAGTGACAGACGCAATTTATAAAACTTTTATACCCACAAGTACACAAACTGCAACCTTTCAAAAATGTATACTAAGTATAAAGATAAACCAAATAAATCTATAACTTTATAGACATAAGTCTTCCCGTGGATTATGCAGGTCGGCATATCCATTCAATACAACAATAAACTATAATATAATGTATAACAAGCTGTAAAATCTTTATAAACTAATGTATATATTCATATAATGAATAAAATAAAGGTTTTGAAATCTATGAATAGTATATTATATAACTTACTTTTGAAAAAAAAAAAGATTGCACAGGTTATTAAGGTTTTTCGTATAATATATGTCTTTTGAAGACCAACGATATAGTATATAATACTGCTCCTATTTAGTGTATAACATATATATACAAACCCAGACTCGAACTTTAAAATATAACATATTATGTACTGTAAAGTATATATGCACAGCCTAGTATAGATTCATGTGTATACAAAGAACAGAAACTTTATAATCAACTTTTACCAACTTTTATAACTTTATAACTCTTATGTATAAAGACCAAACAAAACAATAGAATAAACTATATATAAACTTTTATAACTTTATAACTTTTTATATATATACACTTACAAACTACTATATAATAATGTATAAGAAAAAAAAAATCTTATATATAAAACCAACCTTATACGATACACACTGCCATTATGTATATACAATTTGAAAATCAAACTTACAAAACAATCATTATCATTCGAAACTTCATATAGTATTCATCCCGAAACAAGATAAAATTATCTATATATATACTCATTTTATATACAGGAATAGATATATTACATATATAGCTGACATAATAAAGCAATGAGATTGATATATACAATACACGTAAAATACCTAAGTTAAAACTAAACACATATTATACAACCCCTACATATATTACTATAAATCCTTATATATATAGCTGTATATAAACTGAAATATAACATACTGTACCTAGTAAATCAACACTACTAACAATGATATAACTTTATATAAACTTACTTACCTAAATATAATAACAACAGACTAGTACCATACAGAACCCAACTTATATATAACTATAACAACCTAACAAATATATACCACCACTTATATAAACTATTATAAACACATCTATCTCTCAACCCAACAGAACACTAACTAACATCTAAAAGTAAACCAGATCAATTATATATGACTACTATATATAGGCTAAACATATTAATATATAACATATTATATACTCACACATCAAGATCACAGAGGAGGAGGGTGGCGGCAAGCTCTGACGTGAAGGCTTGATGATAATGAAGGCTTTGATTTGCTGCACACGGCGGAGGAAGTGAAATGAGGGCGGTGAGCTGGATTCTGGAGGGATAGAGGAGGTTCGGCTAAGGCCGAGATGGTAGGCGAAGGGAAGAGGCAGCTCGGGTCTGCCATGGCTTCGAGTTGCAGCGTAGGCGGTGACAAGCTGAGCGAAGGCGGAGGTTGCGTGGAGGTGGCGGGTCTGGACACTTGCGTGCGTGGGCTGTGGGATGGAAGCGTGGGCGATGGGTTTGGATGGCATAGAGGCCGAAGGCGATGGTGGATCCGGCGCTTGGATGGAGGAAGGCGGTTGCTGTGAGAGTTGGAAGGGAAGAAGAACGTGCAGATGAAGACCGAACGTGGAGATGGTGAGTTAACAGGGAAAATGGGATTGCTGTTTTTTGTTTTTGATGGGCGAAAGTGAGTAGAGGGGAAAGAAGATGATTAGCTTACAAAATAGATTTTAAAATAAAATCTCAAAGTAACAGTGCACCAAAATATTGAAAAGTTGGAAGCCGAAGTGTTGAATTCGAGAGATATTAAAAGTTGATGACTGTTTATAATCAACCGGTAGAAAGATGAAGCGACACATGGAAACCAAAAGTTATCGTTGGTACCGATACGATTATTCGTTTTCACGAATTTCACCATGTCCCGGACATCGATACACACGAATGAATATACCACAGAGATCAGCACGACGTGACGATCAAAATGGTATACAGATATTAGCGGTTTGATTGAATTATAAAAATTCGAATTTTCTAGTAGCGGAAAATGCAAGAAAAACACTGAAAAATAAGATCGACGGAGCCAAAGATGTCCGAATTTGGAAAAACGACAAACTGACATCTTGCTCAGAAGATGGTTTAGAATTTTTCTATGTAAAAATATTTTGGGTTTGAAAACGTTTTATTTTCAACGCTTTTTAACTGATTAAATTGAAGTGAATTTACGTGTGAAATAAACTTTTATATTTTCGGACGAAATTTTACCAGTTGCTATGTTTAACTAGACGTATTCCAAATATTACATTTTTATTTCAAAATTTTATCGTTTAAAATTTCACAAAATTTCAACTAATTGCGTTATCAAAAACAGTTGAAATTTTCGGGTCGTTACAATTAAAGTAATTACATAACTTTGAAATAATAATAAATTCTGATTTATTAATAAAATTTTAATCGATTTACAAGACTTGTTTATAAAACTTATAATTCATTTTGACAATTTAAAAATATTTAAATACTAACTTTCTGAAATATTTTTATGCTAAAACATTTTTAAATTACCTAGTTTAAAATTTAAAATCCTCTTTTAAAACAAACTCAACTTCTCGATAAAATATATTTTTCAATTCCAATATAACCAATCTAATATTTATAAATCTCTCTCGATTTATCGCCAATCGATTTACGTTCCCAATTTCATAAATCCCTTTTCACATTTCCAAAAGTAAAATCAACCATTTCTTTTTAAACCGATTTACCCATCTCATTATAAATTCTTACCATGAATTTATATCTTCAATTTATCAAATGATAATCATTTCACTTTATTTATAAACATTGTTTATAAATCCCATAGTCTTATTTCCAGTTTTACAACAGTTTCACATCACATCGATTTCTAAATTAAATTCCAGTTATAAATCAATTTCTTAAATAACCCAACTATATTTCAAAACCAACCAAATCTTGATACTACTTCCATTTCGTAATTTAAAATCTTATTTAAGATCTAGTATAACAAATTTTATATTTTATTTTCAAATTTCCTTTTTATTCTCCCAAACTATTTAAAATCTCGATTTTTAAAATCCTTTTACACTTAACAAATATCACTTAAGTTTTATTATTTAAAATCCTTTATATACATTATTCCAAAATCTCTATTTACAATATCCCGAAATAGTTAAGTACAAATTTTAAGTCAAACTATTTATTTTATTCAGATCAATTCCTTCTAACTAATCCAAAATTCTATATAAATATTTCACTTCTAAAATCCCCTTTTCAAACTCTTTTCAAATTCAAAAAATATATTATTGGTATTTAAAAATACCAAAACTAGGCTAAAACTACCATAGCATCTAATAAATTCAAATCACACTATAATCTACCACAGATTATTCAAACATATCATTTATCACTAAATATGAAATTAAATTCAACATTTTTTAGGAATCCAGTTGGATCCCTCCAACCTATTTCCCTACAACCATAGATGTTAAAACAACATAAAAATACCAATCCTACTTTGAGGTGGGATATCGCGGTAATATAGGGTCATCCGCTATCATGCGGGGCGCATAGGGTCTCATCTGCTCCAATAGGCGGGAATAATCAATCCAACTACTAATATATACTACTATATATAGTATAACATCCAACTGATAATAATAATTATCAAATCATCCAATCAACCAATAATTTAAATTTTCAACAATTTAAATTAAACTAGCAATCCAAAACTGAATAGTTTTACTCACTTTTATTTTCTGTTGTCGCTGAGATGTTCCGGTTTGGAACTAAAATCGGACGGCGCCCGATTTTAGCCCAAATTTTGATTGTCTCCAAATCCATCCAAACTAGTTTCATTTCGAAGCTCTCGTCACCACGATCGCAACGCAATACGTTTCGTCCAATTTCAACCTCGCATGCAGGAGTTATATAATTATTAAGTAATTGAATTTAATAAAACAAATTATATAACAAATTCAATTTTTCTTTTTATTTTCATACCCAGGCCCAAAACAAGTTCGACCCAACCACTATTCTTCTTCCCTCCCCCCTTCGTTCCAAACTCTTGAACACGAGATAACCCATTCCCCTGTGCACGATCACCGCCATGGACGGAAAACACTGACACGCGACTCCCTTTGCCGGAATCAAAATCCGACATCGCCAACATCTTCCTTCCAATAAACCGCATCTGCACGTACCACTATCTTCGAGCTCGGCACCACCCTACGAAACGCGACTGTTGCCTTTGCCTGCTGTTGTCGATAATGCTGCGACTCCCTATTCATTGCCACACATCACCAAATCTCGCCCCTAGGTGCGCCTCGCCCCCACGACCACGAATCCAAGCTCCAAATCATGAAATACAACCCCAAACATTAGAAGATCGACACCTTAGCTTCCACTGCAATTCGATATTCACTGTCAATCAACCCACTCGAAGCCGCACTATACCATTTGTATATCAGATCGAAGCCCTCGGAAAAACTTGATTTTTAAAACTAGTTTCATAATTTTTCGTTGAGTATAATAAGAGAAAATGTTTTTTTAAAGTTGCCGCTTTTTTTCTCTGATTTTCACCGTTCGGTCGTGCTTTTAAAAAGGGGAGGGAGACATGATGTTTGCGTGTTGGTGGCCATCTACCATGTTTTGAAGTGAAAGAAAAAAAAGCTGATGTGAATATGGTCAATCAAATAAATATATATATATTATTTAAATTTTCAAACCGTCTCGATTACGTAACTTAAAATTTTGAATCCCTAACGAGGCATGCCGCCAGGCATTTATAATGTTATACACCCATTCTGAATGCAATGGAAAAGGTTTCGAGTCCTAATTCGATCATATGGAGAAGATAACTTTTTGGACCCAATTATTATATTGAATTTTTGATATTAATTTCAACGCGTTTATATCCCGTACGACCAAACGATAACTCCAAATGCTACGAAATTTGAAATGCAATAATAATACACTATTATGGATCCAATGGAACTTGTTTCATCAAATTCTAAGACTGTGTCTCGGAAGGCTATTTTTAAATGTTAATTCAAACGAGATATTTTTTAAATCTAACAAATCACTTTAAAATCCAATTTAAAATTTTTATTATCTTCATTCTTATAAATAAAAATTTAATAAACCGTTAAATTATTTTTATCAAGCTAAAAACTCAAAATTTCACTATTTAACCAAATTTCCATTTATTAAACTCAGTTATTAAGTTATCCAATAATTCGTTATAATTGAAATTTAAGTTAAAAATTTACTTTTAAACATTTGAAATCAATTAAATATTCCAATTTGAAATAGTCAAAATTCTGGGTTGTTGCACACCAAAATCTAATACACAAGCTCTTAATAGATCCTCAAGCAACTTGTTGATCTACCTATCTGCCCATCTATCTATGGGTGATAAGCGGTACTCATCTTAAGCTCGGTTCCCAATATTCCTTATAGAATCTTCCTGAATTCACTAGTGAACAAGGCATCTCTATCACTGACTATGCTACTAGGAATCCCACGTGGTCTAACTATGTTCTTCATAAACAATTTAGCCTGAACAGTGTTGTCTTGGTTGATTTGACTAGAATGAAAGGGCACTCTTGGTCAAGCTATCCACTGTGACCCATATACTTTCATTTCCCTGGTTCGATTTTGGCAACCCATCTATAAAATCCATGGATGTCGAATCTCATTTCCAAATTGGTATCTCAAAAGGTTAAAGCAACCCATTTGGCTTCTGATGTTCGACCTTCACTTGTTAACAATTCACACACTGCTTTACCCACAAGCTAACATCCATGCTCATACCTTCCTAGTAGAAACTTCTCTTCATATCCTATACATCTTGGTTCCCCCAGGATGAATCGTAAATTTTCATCAATGACATTCTCTAAGGACCTCATTTCTTAGGTTTTCTACATTCAGGACACACAATCGTCCCTTTTTTCTCAACCACCCTCTCTGGTCAAGAATAAAATCCTTCAGATCATTAATCTTGATTCTAGCCTCTAGCCTTCTAATCTTCTCAGCTAACACGGGGTCATCTTTCTGCTTAGATGCAATCCTTTTGATCAATCTCGGTCGAACTTCCAAGCAGGACAATATAGCGATAATCTGACTAGAAATAGCAGTCGATCTTAACTACACACTACAAGTAGTCAAAGCCTCTAGACCCTTTCTGGTTAGCTTAGTCAAAGGCACTACTGTCCATGAGAAATCCTTAATGAACCTCTGATAATAGCCAACTAGTCTAAGAAAACTTCTGATCTCGATCACTATCTCTGGTTTCTTCCAACTGTTAACAACTTCGATCTTATCTAGGTCGACTGATAAACCCTTCTCTAAAACGCTATGACAAAGAAACTTCACTTCTTTCTTCTAGAAATGACACTTGAAAACTTTGCCTTAACCTTATGCTATCTCGGCGTCTCAAACACGATTCTAAGATGAACTTCATGGTCTCTTTCATCCTTAGAATGCATCAAAATGTCATCTATGAATACTAATACGAACATATCCAAGCGCTCTCAGAAAACCCGGTTCATCAAATCCATAAAGAAAGCTGGCGCATTCTTAGCCCGAATGCATCACTAACCATTCATATGATCTATATCTAGTTCAAAATGCCATCAATAGAATATTGTCCTCTACCACCCTTAGCTGATGGAAACCTATTGCCAAATCCAATTGGGAAAACACACTGGCTCTGTTTGCAACAAAATTGGTCACAAACACTCAAGAATAGGTTTGTGTAGAGAAGTAAATGAATAAAACTAAAGTAAAATAGAGTAATATAGCAAAATAGTAAGAAAACCAAAGCAAAAAAAGAACAAGAAGATTTATAGTGGTTCGGCGTCGGATTGCCTACGTCCACTTTGAATATTCTCTTTATTGATTCATTATATTCTTGATTAGCAAACAGCAAGAAATAAGAGAATAATGGAGGAAGTTGATTACAATAAATGTGTTATGCAACAGCAGCGTAAAGATCCCTAGAATGACCCTCTAGGCCTGTATTTGTAGGTAAAGGCGACCACCAATCTGTCTGGAACTTCGACAATAGGACCTCTTCATCCATATGGGCCCACCATAAGGGGAGCTAGGCCCAAATCTCAATGGAGAGAGATTGGTACCGATTCCTCCATTTGTAGAATTTAGGGCAGCGATCCCTATGGTAGCTTCTCCATGCTTGAATATGATGGTATCTCAAATATCATGTTGATTGGATATGTGGAGCTAACTATTTTGCTTAATCATTGGTTCGAATCCTTTTGATGTTATTGCTGCCGAACCCCTTTAATGGACTTTGCCGATCCCTAAGGTTCTATAGTGCTCTACCGATCCCTTCAATATGCCATTCGTTCATATTCTCCGAACATCATCACATGATGTCGATCCCTCTTGATCTTCCATAATGCTATGTCGATCCATTATGCTTCATTATACTATGTTGAACCCTAGCTTTCCAACCATATTGATCCCTCTTATTCTGGAACATTGTGCCGATCCCTCAATTGATAACAAATCATATTGAACCAGGCATAATCGCCTATGTCGATCCCTCTTATATTCCATCCATATTGACAATCCACTCAAACGATTATGTTGATCCCTCTAGTACTAACAAGACACATTGAACCAAGCATCATCACCTATGCTGAAACCTCCAAATGATAATGTCAATCCCTATTACCCAACCTTGTTATGCCGATCCCTTGCTAATCTAAGCTATTTTCCATATTCCTAACATCTTGCATTGTCTATCTACCAACTCAGTTCAATTCGGGCTTTGTATAATTGTATGAACTCTACTTCCGGGTCCTATAGCCATTGCTTCATGATCATCCTTCTAGACAACAGTTGAATCTGTTGTAACACCCCTAATTTTTGATAACATTATTCAGGAGATTTAATTAGAAAATTAAATAGAATAATGTAAATGTAAGTGATAAGGGGATTTAGACTTGAATTAATTAATTAAGGCCATGCCTAATGAACTAACTAATGGGCTTAAGAATGGGTTTTTGGTTAATTAAATTACATAAGGGTATAAAAGGAATTTTCTGCCTAATGACCCTTAACCTTATAAATGTTTCATTCCTATCATTTTCTTTCCATTCACGTCATTTTAAAAATTAAAACGTAAGAGAAAGGATAGCCGGCCATTAAGGAAGAGGAAGAAATTCAAATTAAAGCTAGAAAATCAAGCTTAGGGGAATCAATCTCAATCCAATCTCCTTATCTAGATCAAAGTGAATAATAATTCCATCTCTATTTTGTTTTTAATCATATATTTTTGAATTTAAGGGTAAAATCATTTTTATGATATATTGGATGATGATATGCTTGATTTATGATTTATTTGATTTAAACAAGATTGTTTAAAGGAGTTTTATACGGTTTTAGGTCAAAACCGAGACTTAGTAATGTTTAAATGCCATGGGAAAATTTTATGTTATGAGAAGCATGATTTTGGAGTTGGGTTTCAGTTTTGATAATTTTCCAAGCTATGGAAAGATTATTATGAATTTTCAAAGGAAAGTATGGTTATTTGGGTTTATAATTTCTTTTGGGAAATATATTGAGAATTTGGGTCTGGAATTTTGATATGTTAGATAACATGATTAAAGTGAAATTCTGGAATTTTTTGGGATTTTTCCAAAGCGATTTGCTATGCAAAATAAATTATTTTAGAAGAGAGACTTCTTTGCAAAAATTGTAAGGGCTTATTTGATTAACTTAACGATGGTTTAGATCTAGATTAGCAGCAGTTATTTTTAAAATGAATTTGAAAAGGTTAAGGCAACCAATCTGGAGTTGACACATGGTAGGTTAGTTAGAGAAAAGTTTGCTTAAAGTGGTATTAGACTTGTTTTACATAGAAATTTGGTTCCGCCTGCTTAGGAAAGCATCTTTCGACACAGAAGCTTCCATCTTCATCTTAGTCGAAACCTACCCTATTCGAGACCAATACATAAGTATCACAAAGATGGTACGCAGTGGATTGGAGGAAGGCGGAATGTAAGGTGTCGAAAGCATGGCTTCCGAAGGAGTCGAAACCTTGGTTTGTTTTTAAAAGAAAAGTGTTTGCCTTTGTTTTGTTTTAAGCCTTTGACTGAGTTGAAGCATTTGGTTTTGAAAGACTCTTTTAAAGGGTTTCGAAAGGGTTGCCATTAACTTAAGATTGTTTTCGACTGGGTTCCTTACTTACGAAAGAATGTTTTGAAAGAAAGGGTTCCGACCTAGTCGATACCCTGTTGTCGTTCTTTAACCTTTCGATGGTAGTGAAGATATCAATGGTGTCGAAAGGATACTTTGTTTTATAAAGTTTAAGCCACTTCCTATACCTTTCGAAAAGGGTTAGGGGTTTCGAAGGTGATGGTTTCGAAATGGGTTTTGACGCCAACCTTCTAATGTTTTACCCAGACATTAAATGCTTTTGAAAGAGATAGTGCCGACGCCATCAAGTTTTCTCCAATATTTTATATGATAAAGGATGGTTTCAAAAAAGATGCTATCGACCATATTCACTTTGACCCAAATTATGTTTTAAGTATAAACTTAATGCTTTCGAAAGGGGTACTTTCAATGATTTCGGAAGGGTTACTTCCAATGGTGTTGAAAGGGGTACTTTCAATTAGTTTCGAAGCTAAGCTGCTAAAGGTTAAATATTAATACTTTAATGCATTTGAAAGGTTTTGAAATGTAGATTTTAATGTATTAAAAGGCAGGAGCCTAATGTTTTGAAGATGGATTTTTAAGGCTTTTGAAGGAGGATATCCTATGAAGTTGAAAGTTAGGTTTTCGAAGGTATCGAAAGGTTTTATGACCCAATCTCCGTTTTTAAAGGAAAAACACACGGTAATATTAAAGGAGTTTTTATAATGGTTTTAAGAAGAAGCTTTCTTTGATAAAGAAATAGGTTAAAGGGATTAACCAAGTTTTACATTAAACCCATAGGAGTGGTATTCCTATGTTGTTATATTGCTTCTTCTAATATGAATATATATCTACTTTATAATTGACCCATAACTGCATTTTGGGGATAAAGGGTAGGAGAACCAGTTAGGTTAACCCGGTAGTGAATATAAATTGAATAAACTCCTGAATGAGTAGAATTGCATCCAAGAGGTCAGGAAGACCGGAATATAGGATGCTAAAACATAAAAGGAAGATATTGACAGGGGCCATTAGGTTCTCAGTAAGCCCATGAAAACTGTGTATAGGAAAAGATATTGGCAGGGGCTAATAGGTTCATAGTTAGCCCGTGAAAACTATGTATAAATGAAGATGTCAGAAAGACAGGTTCATAGTTAGCCCATGAAAACTATGTGTAAAGGAAGATGTCGGATAGACAGGTTCATAGTAAGCCCATGAAAACTATGATTGGATACTGGTAGGGCCAGTAGGTTTGTAGTTAACTCATGAAAACTATATCCGGATGAAATATTGACAGATGTCAATAGGTTCGTAGTCAACCCGTGAAAAATAGGATAAGAGAAATGATATTGGGGTTACCAATAGGTTCCTAGTTAACCCATGAAAACTAGGGTAAGAGTAAGATATTGGAGTTACCAATAGGTTCATAGTGATCCCATGAAAACTATGTAACTGGACAGGGAGTCCTTAAATGTTTAACCGGTTATTAGTATGCCCATGAAAACTATTAGGTTAATAGTAATCCTAGAAACTATAATTGAGACAGATAGTCTAAAATGAATGAAGATGGGTAATCCAGAATTGATTCATTTGTTTTGCATATCATCATATTATATTGTTTTGAATTGTTTTAACCATTATGGATGCAGGAGCACAGTATATGGTTTTATAAAGATTTTGTGATACGAATGAGGGGAAACCCGTTCCACTAAGTGGCGTGGTCTCACTAGATATCTAAATGATTTGAGATGGTAGATTATTATTCATACCAGGCTTTATGTCTGACTCGAAGTTTATGCTTTCCCCTTAAACTCTCGGGTACTCAATTGATTTTGAGTAGTTTGGAAGTTGAGGTTTTCAGGTACCTCTTAAGACGAATAAGCTTTCAGAGACGTGCATGAGGCATGATAGCTATTTAGAGTTCTCTTATCTTTTGATTCTGCCATGTTGTTTGTAATGGCAAAGTTGTTATATTGCATGTCTGTACTCTTATCGTCCAAGGGGGCATCTTCATATGTCGCTCTTGGGCGTATGTTATATTATATATATTTCTTTGAATGCGATTTGCGAATTTGGGATTATGTAATGAATTGGAAATATTTTGAAATGAAATGTGATTCTGTTTGAAGTTCAATTTTTTTCCATATTCATGTGTTTCTGTATATCAATCTAACACCGCCGTATTTGGTCGCCGATGATTATTAACTATGGATGACTGCAGCATCCATAGCCATTAGTTTTGGGTCTCCAAGTAAGGGGATGTTACAAGTTGGTATCAGAGCATAGGTTTATGAAACTTTAAAAGAAAGTTAAACCTAAAAGTTTTTGAAACATAATCCAATGAATTTGAAAATATGATCGGGGTTTGGGTTAACGCTATAGTAACGTACTTGTATTTGATATATATATATAAGTACGTGTTTCCCTCTCTCTTTGACCATTCTTCTGTATCTTACTAAGGCTCGTATGCAGATTTACGAGAAAGAAGATATGGAAGCAGGAAATGGAAGATGAAATCTAGGTAGAGGAAGCACCACAACCAACGGAAATGCTCGACCTAATACCAAGAGGAACCTAGGTTGACAGACTAATGCTAATCCAAATGTTGAAGCCAATGTAGGTGCTGGAAAACCACCGGTAGATGCGGGGATGGTGTATTAGTTGTTGGCCAATCTTTTGCAAGCCGGAGTTGTCGGTAATGTTAGAGGAGCTAATCCTGTGGCTCCAATTAGGAATAACTACACTAAGCTAAGAAGAGACTACACCAGTTTGGGTGGAAAGCCGTTTGTTAGAATGAAGGATGCTATTGAAGTTGAGAATTGGATATTGAGCTTTGAAAGGATCTGTACTGATCTAGGCTTGGATGATGGGCAAAAGAGAAGGCTAGCCTCTAGACAGTTGCAAGGGGCAGCGCTTCATTGGAGGAATAGTGTGACCGCCAGGGTACTGGAGGAAGAGCCGACGTAGGCTGATTTCAAGAGAAGGTTTGAGCAGAGGTTTTTGTCTGAGGTTGCTAAGTCGGCATTGATGAGAAAGTTCATGGAACTGGTTCACGGAAAGATGTCATTGGTCGATTATGCTGCTAAGTTTGATGAGCTATCTCGTATGGATATGCTTTGGTTGACACTGATGTCATAAGGAATGAAAGGTTCATTCGAGGACTGATACCTGAGTTTGCCAGAATGACCATGACCCATATCTGAGATCCTTCTAATGTGGTGGTGGAGATGGCCATTCACCATGAAGAGATCTTTGCTATTTTAGCTAGAGAGAAGCCAGTTGAATCCCAGGGCCTCAGGGAAAGAAGAGAAAATTATTTAAGAAGAAGAGAGCCCAGAAAGGGAAGGCATGAAGAGGGATGTTGGCTTGTGGGTTAGGCAGCGTGTAAACTATCAACAAGTGAAAGCCGAACATCAGAAGTCGAGTGGGTTAGGAAATGGGATTCGATATCCATGGATTTTATAGATGGGTTGCCAAAGTCAAGGAGAGGAAATGAAAGCATATGGGTTATTATGGACAGATTGACCAAGAGTGTCTATTTCATTCCAGTAAAGTAAACCAGGACGACACCATTTTTGGCGAAGTTATTCATGAAGAACATAGTTAGACTTCATGGAGTTCCTAGCAGCAAAGTCAACGATAGAGATGTTTTATTTACTAGTGAATTCTGGAAGAGTCTACAGGATGTGTTGGGCACCAACCTCGAGATAAGTACCGCATATCACCCACAGACGGATGGGCAGACAGAGAGAGTCAATAAGGTACTTGAGGATTTGTTGAGGGCTTGTGTGTTGGATTTTAGTGGATCTTGGGAGGATCACCTGCATCTGATTGAGTTTTCCTATAATAATAGTTATCGGACTAGTATAGGAACGGTGCCTTTTGAAGCTTTGTATGGAAGGCTATGCAAATCCCCTACATATTGGTTGGAGACTGAATACAGATTGGTATTAGGTCCAGATTTGGTAAGGGACGCATAGAGAAGATTGAGTTAATCCAAGAACGGATGAAGGAAGCTCAATCCAGACAGAAGAGTTATGCAGATAAAAGGCGTAAAGATCTATAGTTCTCAGTGGGAGACAAGGTTTTCATAAGGTATCGCTGATGAAGGGTGTGGTACGGTTTGGAAAGTCGGGAAAATTGGCCCCGAGATATGTTGGTCAATTTCATATTATAGAAACGATCGAAAAGCTCGCGTACAGAGTTGAGTTGCCGAGCAATATGGCAGGTGTCCATAATGTATTCCATGTGTCTCATCTTCTCAAGTATATGCATGATCCAGAGGCTACCATTCTTTAGACAGAGTTGGAGGACTTGGTAGTAGATCCTGATTTGACTTCTGTTAGACAATCAGTTCGGGTTGTAGCGAGAGATGAGAAAAGATTGAGGAACAAGAAAGTCGGGTTGGTTAAAGTTTAGTGCAGCGACAACGAGAAAGACTGTACTTGGGGGACAGAGGAAATTCGAGATACTTATCCTGATCTGCTTTGAGGGTATGTATATATTAGATTTATATAGATATTTCCTAGTTAGATGAACTAGTATGGTTGTTAGGAGTCGTTACAGATGATTGCGATGTCTAGTATTTAGTCCTTACTGAATTTCGAGGATGAAATTCTTTAAGGAGGGGAGCCTGTAACACCCCTAATTTTTGATAACATTATTCAGGAGATTTAATTAGAAAAATTAAATAGAATAATGTAAATGTAAGTGATAAGGTGATTGGTACTTGAATTAATTAATTAAGACAGTGCCTAATAAACTAACTAATGGGCTTAAGAATGGGTTTTTGATCAATTAAATTACATAAGGGTATAATAGGAATTTGTCGCCCAATGACCCTTACCCTTATATATATTTCGTTCCTACCATTGTCTTTCCATTCACGTCATTTTAAAAATTAAAACGCAAGACAAAGGAACGACCGACCATTAAGGAAGAGGAAGAAATTCAAATTAAAGCTAGAAAATTAAGCTTAGGGGAATCAATCTCAATCCAATCTCCTTATCTAGATCAAGGTGAATAATAATTCCATCTCTATTTTGTTTTAAATCATGTATTTTCATATTTAAGGGTAAATTCATTTTTATGATATATTGGATGATGATATGCTTGATTTATGATTTATTTGATTTAAACAAGATTGTTTAAAGGAGTTTATACAGTTTTACATCAAAACCGAGACTTAATGATGTTTAAATGCCATGGAAAAATTTATGAGAAGCATGATTTTGGAGTTGGGTTTCAATTTTGATAATTTTCCAAGCCATGGAAAAATTATTATGAATTTTCAAAGGAAAGTATGGTTATTTGGGTTTATAATTTATTTTAGGAAATATATTAAGAATTTGGGTCTGGAATTTTGATATGTTAGATAGCAAGATTAAAATGAATTTATGGAATTTTTTAGGATTTTTCCAAAGTGATTTGCTATGCATAATAAATTATTTTAGAATAGGGACTTCTTTGCAAAAATTGAAAAGGCTTATTTGATTAACTTAACCGTGGTTTAGATCTGGATTAGCGGCAGTTATTTTTGAAAAAGAATTTGAAAAGATTAAGGCAACCAATCTGGAGTTGACACTTGGCAGGTTAGTTATAGAAAAGTTTGCTTAAAGAGGTATTAAACCTGTTTTACTTAGAAATTTGGTTCCGCCTACTTAGGAAAGCACATTTCGACACAAAAGCTTCCGCCTTTATCTTAGTCGAAACCTACCCTATCGAGACCAATACACAAGGTATCACAAAGTTGGTACGCAGTGGATTGGAGGTAGGCCGAAGGTAAGGTGTCGAAAGCATAGCTTCCGAAGGAGTCGAAACCTTGGTTTGTTTTTAAAAGAAAAACGCCTGCCTTTGTTTTGTTTTAAGCCTTCAACAGAATCGAAGCGTTTGGTTTCGAAAGAGTCTTTTAAAGGGTTTCGAAAGGGTTGCCATTAACTTAAGATTGCTTTCGACCGGGTTCCTTACTTATGAAAGAATGTTTTTAAAGAAGGGGTTCCGACCTAGTCGATACCCTGCTGCAGTTCTTTAACCTTTCGATGGTATTGAAAATATCAATGGTGTCGAAAGGATACTTTGTTTTATAAAGTTTAAGCTACTTCCTATATCTTTCGAAAGAGGTTATGGGTTTCGAAGGTGATGGTTTCGAAAGAGGTTTCGACGCCAACCTTCTAATGTTTTACTCGGATGTTAAATGCTTTCGAAAGAGATGGTGTCGACCCCATCAAGTTTTCCCCAATATTTTATATGATAAAGGATGGTTTCGAAACAGATGCTTTCGACCATATTCATTTTGACCCAAATAATGTTTTAAGTATAAACCTAATGCTTTCGAAAGGGGTATTTTCAATGATTTCGGATGGGTTATTTCCAATAGTGTCGAAAAGGGTACTTTCAACTGGTTTCGAAGCTAACCTTCTAAAGGTTAAATATTAATACTTTAATGTATTCGAAAGGTTTCGAAATGTAGATTTTAAAGTATTAAAAGGTAGGAGCCTAATGTTTTGAAGATAGATTTTTAAGGCTTTTGAAGGAGGTTATCCTATGAAGTCGAAAGCTAGGTTTTGAAGGCATCGAAAGATTTTATGACCCAATCTCTATTTTTAAAGGAAAACCCACGGCAATATTAAAATAAGGAGTTTTTATAATGGTTTCAAGAAGAAGATTTCTTTGATAAAGAAATAGGTTAAAGGGATTAACCATGTTTTATATTAAACCCACAAGAGTGGTATTGTTATGTTGTTACATCGCTTCTTCTAATATGAATATATTCACTTTATTATGGACCCATAATGCATTTTAGGGATAAAGGGTAGGAGAACCAGTTAGGTTAACCCAGTAGTGAATATAAATTGAATAAACTCCTTGTAACGACCCGTAAATTTCAACTGTTTTAATAACGTAATTAGTTGAAATTTTGTGAAATTTTAAACGATAAAATTGAAATATAAATTTGATATTTGGAATGCGTCTAGTTAAACATAGCAACTGGTAAATTTTTGTCCGAAAATATGAAAGTTATTTCGCGCGTAAATTTACTTCAATTTAATCGGTTAATAAGCGATGAAAATAAAATGTTTCTGAAACCTAAATATTTTTACATAGAAAAATTCTAAAACAACTTCTGAGCAAAATGTCAGTTTATCGTTTTTCCAAATTCGGACATCTTTGGCTCCGTCGATCTTATTTTTCAGCGTTTTTCTTGCATTTTTCCGCCAGTAGAAAAATTTGAATTTTTATAATTCAATCGTACCACTGATATCAGTATACCGTTTTGATCGTTTCGTCGCGCTGATCTTTACGGTATACTCAGTTGTGTTTTCGGTGTTCGACACGTCGGCGAAACCGAGAAACTATTTGCAATATCGGTACGGTTTCAAACGTTTCTAATTTCTTTTGACCATTCATTTCTCAAAGAGTGTAAACCCAACAGCCGTTGGCAATTAATAATTTCTAAAATTCAGCAAGTGACTTTCACTATTTCCTAGACGCAATTCATTTTTCGGTTCGTTCCACATTCTCTGGTTCCATTTATTTCCATCTCTTTACTCTTTCATCTTTCTTTTCTCTGCTCATTCTTCATTTCCGAGAGAAATATACATGTAAACAAATTTATATGAATCTGTTCAAATTTCAAAACTCACGCAAGAAGCCAAACCACCTCACCGAGATTTCTCCACCCCAGACCGACCTTCCACTTCTTCCACCTCCCTCTCGGCTGAACAGCCCAGTCATCACCAAACGCCGCCACCATCATCCCCTCCGGCCTACACCATCATGTCAAACTCTACACAACCCAGCACCTTGAACTGTGAGCCGACCAAACCCACCTCCCTTCACGCAACTGCCCACTTATCATATTCAAATCTTCCCAAAACCCAGGTCCGCAGTTCCCATCACCCTTCCCATCGCGCACCACAGCAGCGAGCCAGCCTCTTCCTGTCACCGCCTCACTAAGATTCGCCGCATCTTGAAGCTTCGCCTCACGTGTTGCCGGGCCTTAAGCCCACCGCCGCTGCACCCGATTCCACTAGTCTTTTCCCCCTCCCACTGCTGTCAACCTTCCACCATAAACAACCCATCCAAACACCTTCATCGGCCTCCGCCTTCAAATTCGCCTCCGCCGCTTCATGCCTGCTCCACCTTGTCGAAACCTCAAGGCACCACTAGCTTGATGCCACAAGCAACACATCTCCGCTGTCATTGATAACTTGGTCGAACGGTTATAATTTGTAAGTATTATATATATTTTGTAGTAACAGCTAGTTATATTAAGTTAGATTTATATACTATGTTGTTATAATATATAAATATGTTATACAAGTTGCATCTTACCTATTTAAGTCCACATATAAGTATATACACTATATATGTTTTACAGCTACATCTATATTGCGGCTGTCTATTTATACACATATGAATACTCTGATGGATTTCTAAATATATTTTGGTATGACATGTTAAATGGATTTTTAGTACCAACTTCAAGCTATATATATAACAAGTTATATATATATATATATATGTATGTATATATTATGTTGTTTGAGTAACATGATTTTATCAGCTGAGCATATATTTATATATATTTGCTGGAGGTCTGCATATTGTTTATATAAATTAAATTGTTCGCATGTACATTTTCTTTACTGGCTGGTTGGAATAGGTTCTGTTTGTTCATTATAAACTGATGTGAGTATATGTTCTGTAAAAGTTAGTTGATTTAATGCTTAAAATATGTTAGTACAATTTGTATATTAATTTTGTGTCACATATAACCTATATATTTACTTGTGTACGTATGCTTTGTGTGTGGTTTAAAGTACAAGATACTGTTCAAGTATATATTCATATAACCTACATATGTTATCTGGTTGTATAATGTATTAGCATTATATATAGGTTGGTTGTATCTTGGATTCTGATATATGAATGTATTTGTGTTATATAAATTATATATATAAGTTTACGTAAGTACGTATAATCTGTTTGTACACATAAGTGTACATATATAGGTTTATATATGACCTTTCTGAATCTATACGTATGCTATATTAAAGTAAGGTTATATTGAATTTTAATATCAGATGAATACAAGTATTTATTTCAAATTTGAATATGTAATTTAAATTGAATGTAGGTTTAAGAAAAATAATAATATAATATACTTTTGCTTTGATTTTTTTTTTATCTACATCAACATAGTTCTAATTCGATTTATTCTATTGCGTATCTATCAGCTTTGTCGAATTCGTGCCAATCTCGCTTTGCTTCAGAATTCGTGCTTGGGTTCGTAACTCAAATTTCATCGTCAAATCCATCTAGCTTCGAAAGGTGAGCACTCACTCACGATTAACGTTCTTTTATTTATTAAATTTGATTTCAATTGAAATGACAATTGAAATATGCTGCTGTCAGTTATTTACACTGTTATATGTATGCTATTACCTGTATCAGTTCACCTATGACATCTGACACCATTATTTGTTAATTATACGATGATAATCCTGTTTGATTGATAATTGATTGATTGTTTGTTGTTTATATTGGATGTTAAATTGAAATGTATAAAGTGATAAATATTATGCAAGTAAATTTGACGTAGGATAAATAAAAATTTGAATCGACATATATGTTGAATTTGATTAGTTGAATATGACCCCTTTTATTTGTTAAATTAATTGACATGTAAAATAGTGATAATTACACTTTGAACCATTGAACGTATATTGGAATAATTGTTGTAGTGTAAAAATTGAAATTGAATGACAAGTGAAAACCTAATGTAATAATCTTTAATCTACATGAAATGATAGTGTAGATTCTAGAAATAATTATATTAAGTCGTACAAATAACAATGCGAATTAATACGATTATTTCGGGATTATTTAAATTGATTATTGGATTGTTATTGTTTGTTGTTATTGCTTGTTTATTTACTTTGACACCATCCCAGTTATCACACTGCAAGTTCCCTTTGATATGCTTTGATTTTGATTTGAATTGGAATCGGGTTGAAATGATAAATACCCAAATTGAACTTGACCTAGGATAGGAAATTAAATAAAACCCGATTGGTCAATAATTTGATTTAAAATAAAACGAAGATTTTATTTGAATAAATAATATGGTTTTGAAATGAAGTTGAAATTTGAATTTTAATGAAAGGAAAATGTTAATATTTAATAATCTGAAACAAAATATTAACAATGTAATTGATGAAAGAATGTTGTTTAATTTGAGAAATGATTGAATTAAGTTTGAAATGATTTAATAATTAAGTTTGAAATTATAATTAAGTTTGAAATTATTAAACTTTGAAATTATTTAATAATTAAGTTTTGAATTATTTAATAATTAAATAAGATTGAATTATCTGATAATTAAATAAAAATTTGAATTCTTTGATAAGAGAAATTGAACTTTGAATAAGTAAATTTGAACCTCGTAAATGAATAAAATTAAGTTTTGGAAAATTATTTAAGTAAGTAAATAAGTGAGATTGAATTTCTTTAACAAATAATAATATGTGATTTATTAAAATTAATGTAAGACTTGAAAATTAAAGAATTTGATTTGACGAATTTAATTTAATTCAATTTGTAAGTTTTGATATAATGAAGTTGAACTTAAAAAATTGATTTAATGAATTGGAAATTAAATAGAATTGATTTGAATGATAAATTTACTTAACGAATATTGAATAAAATCGATAAATGAAGTTAAAATGATTTGAATGTTAAATTAAATTAATTTAAATGATTTTGGAATGAATCTTATATACGAATTTAAATTGATATTTGAATTGTTTTAAATGATTGAAATTGAATTATAAGATTTTGAAATTATGAATTTGGAAGTTTTGAAACGTAAATTTTGGAAATTGATTTCGAAAGAGAAATGAAATGTTGGTTTACAAATTCTAATTGAAATTGTAATTGATTTGGTTTTGAAATATATAAACGACCAATCGGTGTAATAATTACGAAAGTTATTAAAGAGACCGAAATCAGTTATGGACATACTCTCTGTCTAAACCGAAAACCACTTTAATAACTATACGCGGAGTGTGATCCAGAATGAAGTGGTTGGAATGATGTACGTGATGACTGAAGAAAGAGAACGATAATGGATAGCCTTGACACTTGTGTCAAATTGGAAATGACTAAAACAGGAGCCATGCCGGGCCAATGGAGGTCAGCTACCTCAAGCGAACACACTTCTTCGAACTACTCATTACTTGTTGTCGATTGGTGCACCCTTGATTTTGGGAGTGTTGTTTCGCGGTGTTGCGGTCGCTGCGGCGATGCGTTCTCACCAGTCCAGATCAGGCAAACGGTATTTTCACTACCTTGGGTATTGCCTCATGTGCCTTGTCATACTTGTATCCCTATACACGACCACTACGATTTGTTTTGTACCTTTAGTATATGGATTGCCCTCTGGTGACTTCCGGTTTTGGGGAAACTACGGTCTTGTATATGCTCTTGGGAATAAAAATGTGTTAAGGGTGGAATGGGCCATGACTTAACACTATTTTGATACTTTATATTACTGATAGACATTATCTACTTATCGTACACTACTACATAGTAGATAGTTTAACGGATCCTTAAAGGATGGTTATTCCAAACATCCCTTGAGTTACTTGTATTTCAATTGCTATTTCACTTGAGTTGGATTTATTAATATAAGAATGTTAATCCTGACTCGAGTGTCTTGTGTTTTTGCTTTACGCTCGGGTCAGACTGAGTGTACCAGTATTCGAGACTCACCTTTGGAGTTGGAGCTTGCTTGTAGATCCAGCCATCTAGTCTGCTTTCTGTATTCGATGATTCCAGTGATGTATCCTGATTTGTATCTGATGTATCGTATTACTCTTCCGTTGTATCTGTTTTAACGCTGATGTAACTTATACTTTTATATAGTAGCTTCATGAACTACTATCTCTTTTATTTCCGCTGCATTTATTACTCTGTGTCTGTGATCTGTGGTTATATTTATTTACTGTATATGTTCAGTTTTGCCAAATTTAAATTAACAACGCGGTATTTTGAGCAATTCAATTCCGGCATGAGTGTCTACCTATACACTTATAATGGATGCGAATGGTCCAAAATATAGGGTCGTTACACTCCTGAATGAGTAGAATTGCATCTAGGAGGTCAGGAAGACGAGAATATTGGATGCTAAAACATAAAAGAAAGATATTGGATGGGGCCAATAGGTTCTTAGTAAGCCCATGAAAACTGTGTGTAGGAAAAGATATTGGCAAGGGCGAATAGGTTCATAGTTAGCCGATGAAAAGTATGTAAAAATGAAGATGTTAGAAAGACAGGTTCATAGTTTGCCCATGAAAACTATGTGTCAAGGAAGATGTCGGATAGACAGGTTCATAGTAAGCCCATGAAAACTATGATTGGATACTGGCAGGGCCAGTAGGTTTGTTGTTAACTCATGAAAACTATATCCGGATGAAATATTGACAGATGTCAATAGGTTCCTTGTCAACCCGTGAAAAATAGGATAAGAGGAATGATATTGGGGTTACCAATAGGTTCCTAGTTAACCCATGAAAACTAGGGTAAGAGTAAGATATTGGAGTTACAATTAGGTTCATAGTGATCCCATGAAAACTATGTAACTGGACAAGGAGTCTTTAAATGTTTAATCGGTTATTAGTCTGCCCATGAAAACTATTAGGTTAATAGTAATCCTAAAAACTATAATTGAGACTGATAGTCTAAAATGAATGAAGATGGGTAATCCAGAATTGATTCATTTGTTTTGCATATCATCATATTATACTGTTGTGAATTGTTTTAACCATTGTGGATGCAGGAGCATAGTATATGGTCTTATAAAGGTTTTGTGATACTAGTGAGGGGAAACTCGTTCCGCTAAACGGCGTGGCTTACTAGATATCTAAACGATTTGAGATGGTAGATTATTATTCATACCAGGCTTTATGTCTGACTTGAAGTTTATGTTTTCCCCTTAAACTCTCGGGTACTCAATTGATTTTAAGTAGTTTGAGAGTTGAGGTTTTCTGGTACCTCTTAAGACGAATAAGCTTTCGGAGACGTGCAAGAGGCATGATAGCTATTTAGAGTTCTCTTATCTTTTGATTCTGTCGTGTTGTTTGTAATGGCAAAGTTGTTATATTGCATGTATGTACTTTGATCGTCCAAGGGGGCATCTTCATATGTCGCTCTTGGGCGTATGTTATATTAAATATATTTCTTTGAATGTGATTTGCGAATTTGGGATTATGTAATGAATTGGAAATATTTTGAAATGAAATGTGATTCTGTTTGAAGTTTAATTTTTTTTTCCATATTCATGTGTTTTTGTGTGTAAATGAATCTAACACCGCCGTATCTGGTCGCCGATGATTAATAACTATAGATGACTCCAACATCCGTAGCCATTAGTTTTGGGCCTCCAAGTAGGGGATGTTACATCTGTCTTGCGTGATCAGTCCAATATAGCGGGGTCGGGATACCAGGTAGCACTTGACCCCCAAAGTACGTCTTGTGAGTAACATGACGTGCTTTGAATCGAAAAAAGTCTGAATTGCCGGAAAGAATTCCATTTAGCTTCCTGATTGACTGTTATTCCTTTATTGACTTTCAGTAAGTCTGATGTTGTATTCCGTTAGCATACACAAATTTGGTCATGCCAGTCTTATAAGCCTTCTATTATCTGATCTGGTCTCGAACTTGAAAGTTTCAGGTGTGATTGCAATTTCTGTTGATTTCAAAAGGCTGAACTTTTAAACCATTCATGTGCATATTCATACACACATTTCTGTTGTTGGCTTCCGGATGTATTCGAACGTTCATAGGTCATTGCCAATTTTAATAATGTTTTGTAGGCTCGCGTTTGCAGTCAAACCTTTATGATAATGATCGCCTTTAGCTTTCAACTCGTCCATCATTTCTCCTTTTTTCATTTCTTATTTCGTTCATTCATTTTCCTTTTTCTTCTCTTTTTTTTGAAGAGGGATCAACATTCGACATGTCGATCCCTTACTAGGGCCATGTGAATAGGGATGGGCAAGTCCCAATGCTGATCCCTTTTCACTTTTGACTTGCTCAACTTGTTGCGTCCGGTTCATGCGACATAGCTTCGTATATATACACAAGTCTTCGTTCTTTCCATCCTTCACTTTTTACTTTATCATTCTGTTTACCTTTGAATAAATTTCATTGTCGAACCCACGCTACCCAAAGCTCTTTTTACATACGAAAATCCTTCGACCTTTAACCCTTAGTCCTAGACACGATATCAAACAATATCCCCCAAGGTCGACCTTTCTTCGCCATCAACCCAATAAACTCTGTACGTTCACTTTTAAAACTAACTTGATATACATAGGTACAAAATCTCCTTTAATCATGCAATTAAGTTGTGAATTTTGAGATTCTACCGCGAGTGTAGGGTGATGAGTTCGAGCACCTCTTAGTAGAAAGGAGGAGAAGAAGAAGGAGTAGGAGAAGGAGATGGGGGGTTCGACCAAAGTTTTTGAAGGGACGAAGGAAAGTTAAGTTTTGGGATTGGGAAGGAGGAGTTGGGATAGGGATCGGTATAGGGCAGGTTCAGGAAAAGGATCGGTAGGTCGTAGCATTGATGAGGGATCGGTGCAGGGTAGGAAATAACTTATATGAGTGATCGGTAGGAGGTTTTGAGGAATAGTTTTGGTGAGGGATCGGTAGGAAGTAGCTATGTAGAATGATCGGTGTAGATGCCTTAAATTGAGGGATCGGTATTGAGTCTTGGGGAAGGGATCGACAATGAGGCTAAGGGATTGACATTTGACATTAAGGACCAATCTAACCCAACTTATCTAAACACTTAACACAAATTTGACTTGCCGAACTCGAACATGAGATGAGAACGGATACTATGACTTGCATACTTTCGGACCTCTCAATATGGGCTAAGTTGTAAATTAACTAATGAACTTAGATAACAGTCTTCACAATCCAATACGTCGATAGTTGATCCCAAAGCTTTCATTGTCGATCAACTTTTCTTGCCAATTGAGACGGCCAGTGATGACAATCTCTCTGGACAAAACTCCAAGTCTCGTCGTTTTACTTTTGCTTTTCTGATTTCAAACTGTTTATTCTTGTTTCACATTGCACTGCACTGCACTAGTTCACACTTAACATGGGGGGAACAGGTTATTATTTCTAATCTCGATTGTCTACTAAGTATAGCTGACATAGATCTCAGATGCACGAAGCGTTCAATCAACATGTCTTCTGATTCAGTGGCGAGAGACATCAGTTCTAAAGCAAAATCAAGTTTTGCCACTATATCCAGAAGGCCTTCTCCAAGCCATCATGTAGAACAATCAGAAGCTTCTAACCTACAATCAATCTCTTTTCCGATATTCCGGTTCTTTTGACGGAAACCATCAGCCATGCTCCTGATGCCGTTGAGGGTGCCATTGTCCTCGATAACCTTTTGACTCTCAAGCTTCTTGAATGGACGAAGCCGCTCTTCGTCGTTTATGTTCCATCCATGGGATTCCGTTTAAGGATGTTTAGTTTCTATAAAGCAAAATAGACCCCACTTGCCCCCAGCCGGATATAAAGCGTGCAATAAATTTATGTGCTGGGTTGGATGCGTTCCACCATTTAACTCCTTTGTTCGGGAGATGTTGAGGTATCTTGGGATCGCCCCTACTCAGTCGCATCCCAACAGCTACGCTTTCATTCATGGGACTTTCCTTCTATTCATGGATCTTCTGTTCCGTCCACCCACTCCTGAAGACATCAGATTTATTTATAACTTTAAAAGACAATTGGCAAGCCCTTTTTACGTCTTCCTTGAACCGTCACCGAACTGTCAAGTCTTGACGGGTGTCTGGAACAAGCTTTCATTATTCAAATATGAATGATTCTACATGCGATGTCCTCCTAGATTCACAAGAAGATGGTTAGAAGAACGTAAGTGTTACTTCCACTTCTCTCTCAAGTTTTCTGAATCAAATCACAACTTTTTCCTTTGAACTTGCTAATGTCTGAAGTTCTTTCAAGTGTTCGTCCACGTCCCGAAGGCGCTGGCTTCTTTAGAGCCATCGCCACCATCCGCGCTATGCCTATAAAGGACCGGGATATCAAACTCCCCATAACTGAAGAACTGCTATCTTTGTTTGGGCTATTGGAAGATGGTCATAGAATCGGACTTCCCGGAAGTAAGGCAGTTCCAAAGATTGTTCCAGAATGAAGAGAGTAATTAATCAACCCCATCATGCCCTCTACTGAGGGGACTCGAGAAGATACAGAGGAGGGCGAAATCAAAGATTCTCATGTTGAGAAACCGGGAGATGATGATGCGGGCCTTGGAAAAGCGCCGATGGCTGGTCCGTTGAAAGTCATACAAATGCAAACACCTCCAAAGAGAAAGAAGAAGTTGGTGTACCAGCTACGTAGAAGAAAAATTGCATCAGACCCAGAGTTCGTTATTACTCCTCTCGAAGAGGAATCATCTTCTTAGCATTTGGTAAGCTCGTTAAAAGGACTCTCCAATCTCCAAATTTTGGACGACATTATGTCCTATGACTTTTCAAATATAAACTTCGAAGGACTTAACTTTCCTACGAGAAGATGTGAAGGCACCCAACCTTCTAATAGAGGGGAGAGCACACCCATGATTAAAGCTACCGTTATCGGTTCGTTAGGGGAACACTAGGACACTCACAATCACATGCACTCCAGTACACATTTGTTATTGGTTTCTCGTATGACAACTTCTAATACACTCTTAGTTGGTCTTTACAGGCACAACATCTCAATCACGTGCCTTCAATCGCCTTTGAAGCACTTCTGCTTATCATCACCCAAGCTAAGATTCTGAGTCCGCTCGATGTAGAGATAAGGATAAAGGGCGAGACAAAGATTATCATTTGAGGGAGTCTTACTCCCTTCCAAGTGAAAGTCTCAATCTCACGCGTCTTACCAGGGTGAACATTCTAATCTTCCAATTCAGAGTGGAGGAAAATCTTCTTATCACGGCCCTCACGAGCAACACTCCGGCTCTTTAAGTTTAAGATAGTCTCGTGAGTGCCGATCTAGCAAGCACCCACTCGCCACTTTTGAACCACCCTTGACAGCTACTGCTCCGGACTCCTCTACAGCAGAAAAGTTGACTGAACTTTAAGCCACTTTCCCGAAGATTTGCTTCGACGGTCTTGAATTTCTCTCTTCTATTCACGTTATCCCCGGGCATGCCAAGGAGAGCTATTTAGCATGTGTGAAAAACTTATTCGTTTTACATGAATCATTCATCCATTTGGTAGAGAAAGTTTCTGAAGTTTCCATAGAGCGTCAACACGAAATCGGTCGTCTCAAGTTGGAGGCTATTCACGATAAAGATATAATCAAGCATTAGGATGCCGAGTTGCTTGATTTCAAGACCCAACTTGTCGAGTCTTAGAAGAGTGCCAAGGAGACGGTAGAGGTGGTGAGCCGTCTGGAAACTTTACACAAAAAAGAACTCGACGCGACACTTCAACGCAGCAGAACACTTGCCTTAGAAAAGGACTCCTTACAAAAGGAGAAAGACGCTTTAGCTAGCTGCATTGAGGAGCTCGAAGAGTTGCTGAAAAAGGAGAGGGAGGAGAAGATTGAGGCCCAGGAGGAGTCGTAGAAATAATGCGAACAAATTGTTGAAGCAGTGAGCTTCTAAAACAAAACTTGATGAATAGTTTGCCAAAATTGAAGCTCTGAAGGAAAAAGCCCGAGAAGAGGGCAGAAAAGAGAAGTTTGAACAAGCTAACTCCTAGGTGGAGGCCGCCATTGAATTCAGAAGGAATGAAATTAAGGACGTATTTGATCCACTGATTATCGAATATAATGCTAACGTCCTACTCCATAGTGACTTAAGCTTTCTTGGCGAGGTTACCTCGAATCGCTTGCCGAAGCCTGGGAACATATCGTTAAGATAAAGAAAGAAGAGCTGGGAGAAGCCGAATTCAGTGAAGAAGAACTAGTGAGAGAAGTTCTTCGAGGAAACGAGCCGTCAGATCTGGCTGCCGCTAACTTCAATTTTTCAAGGCTCTAGCACCTACTAAAGATGGAGAGGACATCGTCGAGTTTTCCGAAACTAATCTTAAGGGTTCCTCTCCAACCCAAATAGCCAGACCGCCAACTTTTCATGACATGGGCCAGATTCTTGGCTATGATCCGGACAAGCCTGGCTTTGGACCACAAATGCTATCACCCATCCTAAAAGGAAGCAATCCAGCGACTACGGAAAGTCAATCGGATGCTGGTATCATACTAAAATTCCTCGTATTTGAAAAGTTCTTGTCCTTCATGCGCAACGGATTTTAACTAACATCCGTGTTTTGATAAACTTTGCAGGTCTTTTGGGCCCCGATCTGACTCCCAAAAGTGGTGCTGCTGCAAAGCAGCATGAGAAAACAGCCAAGGACCCGGCTGCTATTAAAGTTCCGAGGCTCGATGCCCGAATCATTGGTGCTCTTGAGGAATACAAAACTGAAGTTCCGCTCCCGGCCGACAACCCTGATGATGTGATAATTACTGGCGCTTCAGGGCATACCGCTGAAACCAGCATGAAGGAGAGGATTGAGGAGGAGGAAAAGTTGAAGCGAAAAGTTAAAGGTGAGCCCACCGAGGTGGAAGTCGAAGATCTTGATCTTGTACCATTGCAAGTTATTCCACTGGGTAGGTTAATCCCTCCTTCCACAAGCACTCCGACCAAGGGCGGCAAAGGATCCCGGAAGAGAAGCTTGAGCGGCTCCACCCCTAAAAAATCCAAAATGGAAAGAAAGTCGAAGAATTAACTGTTACTTCAAATCATTGTATATAATTTTCATAATTATTTCTTTCCCTGGTCGTAGGTGTATGGGTATGAATCACGGTTTTTTGAAATAATTTGTACTGGAATTTTGACACTTGTGAATAAAAGTTTTTGTTTTCGATTAGACATCGTGTGAATCATTATGTTGATAGTTAAATGATTACTTCCCTTTCAGAGTACTTGTAATTTGTTGATTACAAATTATTTTAACAATTCGCTATATTCATCTCAAGGCCTCCTTGATGTCGTTGCCTTAAGTCATAAAGAACATTAAGCCAAAGCTATAGTGTGTTGTCGTATTCAGCTTTTAGTAGTATGTATTCCTCTTGTTGATTTTAGGTTGGAGTTTATGGAATAGAGAACAGTCGAAATCCACCCATCTATTCAGTTGTGTTTCTACACTCTAGGGACTTAGATTTGTTTGGCGAATGGTCGGTTCACACTCAATTTATGTTCATGCTTCAGTCCATGCTTCGGGACTTAGAGTTATCTCATGGGCGGTCCAGTCACACCCGAATCTTGTTTATACTCCAGTTCGCACTCCGGGACTTAGAGTTGTCTCATGGGCGGTCGGATCACACCTAAATCATGTTTATACTCCATTCCACGCTCCGGGGAGTTAGTAGGCGGTCCGATCACACCCGAATCATGTTTATACTCCAGTCCATGCTCCGAGGACTTAGAGTTGTCTCGTGGGTGGTCGGTTCACGCTCGAATCACGTTTATACTCCAATCCGCACTCTGGGGACTTAGAGTTATTTTGTGGGAGGTCGGTTCATGCTCGAATCACGTTTATACTCCAGTCCGCGCGGTGAGGACTCAGAGTTGTCTCGCGGGTGGTCGGTTACACCTGTTTGATGTTTATACTTCTTTTGGTCACCTTGATTCCATTTCAGTCCCACAGTCCTGGCAAAAAATTTTCCAATCCCCAGATTGCCAGCGACATTCGTTCCTTATTACATGTCCCATCTTTTAAATCATCTACGGGAACTGTTAATCGAGCAAATTAATGGAGCTCATCTTGTTTGATCCCATCGGGGATTAGTACGATTGATTGATTTCGAACTCTGGGAACTTGTTGACACATATCGATATCAACAAATTTCGTTATGTACTTAGCATATAATGCAAAAACAATCATACATGCAAAGGAAGTTTGAGACTTTATTCACCAAATGGAAAGGAATAAACTAATTTGTATTCTTACATATTTGATAAATCTAACGCTAAAGCAAATACTAAAAGCAAATAGAACTGAAATGCAAAGGAAATGTCTAAGTGAAATAGCATCGTAAATGCTCGCTATTCCACGCTCTTGGAAGTGTAATGCCATCGACAATCACTAGCTTGAAAGTTCCTTCTCCAAGCCTCTGTTTTAATGACATACGGTCCTTCCCATGTCGGATTCATATGTGATGAGGTCGGAAAAACCCATTTCAAGACAAGATCGCCAACTTCGAAGGTCCTCGATCGCACTTTAGTATTGTAATATCGAGCGACTCGATGTCGATGTGCAGCTCTGCTCTCAAATCGGCTTCTTCGTGCTTCTCATCTATAAAGTCCAAGGATTCCAAAAGAAGATCTTTGTTCATTTTAGGGTCATAGAAAGTCACTCGATGAGAAGGGACTTCAAGTTCTACCAGAATAACGGCTTCAGATCCGTAAGCAAGAGCGAATGGAGTATGGCCAGTCGCGGACTTGTGGGTGGTTCTACGGGCTGAAAGCATCCTAGGAAGTTCATCCACCCACTTGCTTCTAGCCTTTTCCAGAAGCTTTTTCAAAGTGGACTTGATAATTTTATTTACGACTTCAACTTGTACATTCGCCTGAGGGTGAGCGACCGCTGCAAACTCTTTTCAATACGATATCTCTGACAAAATTCTTTAAATTCAGCACTATCGAACTGAGTCCCATTATCTGTTACGATAGTTCCTGGAAGACCGAAGTGACATATGGTGTTTTGAACAACAAAGTTGATTACTTTCTTGGTTGTGATTGTAGCTAACAGTTCCGCCTCGGTCCAATTGGTGAAGCAATCAACTACGACAATAGTGTACTTTGCACCACCTTTAGAGATTGGTAAAGAGCCGATGATGTCAATACCCCACATAGCAAGTGGCCATGGACTGACCATTCGCGTGATTTCTGTTGGCGGAGCTCTTGGGACTTTCACATATATATGGCATTTATCACATCGCCTTACATAGTCGGCAGCGTCCCGGTTTACGGTTGGCCAATAATATCCATAACGAAGTATCTTCTTTGCCAGAATTTGCCCCCTAGTGTGATCACCGCATTCTCCCTCATGAACTTCTTTCAGAACACACTTTATCTTGTCATGAGCGATACACCAAAGTAGGGGAACGGAAAAACCTTTTCGATACATAGTTCCTTCTTGCCTGCGAAGCTTTGCGAAGAACTTGTCGCCTTTCATTTCTTCTTTCAGGCAAGATTCCACGCATTAAATAGTCTTTAAATGGAGTCATCCACGATTCCCTCTCGGATTCCGCTTCCAGTACTTGATCGACTTTCATCATATTTATACTTGGGGTATGTAATATCTCAACCGGAACTAAGCCCATCTGTTGTGCATCGTCGGTACTGGAAAACTTTGCCAATGAATCAGCCTCTCCATTTTGCTCACGCGAATATGTGAAATGTCATAATATTAAAATTATGCCAACAACTCCTGAACTCGGGTAAGATATGGGGCAAGTCATTGTCCTTTGGCTTGATAATCTCCTCTAACTTAATACACCACCAATTGTGAATCGCAAAAGATTTCAAGAGACTTAACTCCATGTTCTCTAGCAACTTTAAGCCCAACAATCAATGCTTCATACTCAGATTCATTGTTTGTGGCAGGAAATTCAAGCTTCAGAGCATAACAAATCGACCGGTTTTCAGGGGTTACAAGCACAACCCCAGCTCCAGAACAATGATCATTGGATGCTCCATAGGCGTGTACGATAGGGATTCCGCTATCTTCCGAAAGATCATCTTGCACAGTAAATTCTGCTATAAAGTCCGCCAACGCTTGACCTGGATAGCTCTTCGAGGCAGATAGGTGATGTCGAACTGGATGAGCTCAATGTTCCATTTAAGCAACCTCCCAGACGTCTCATGTCGATGTAGGACATGTCGTAATGGATGGTCGGTGTAAATATTGATCAGATGTGCCTGGAAATACAGACGAAGCTTCCGTGAGGCGATTAGCAAGCAATACGCTAATTTCTCTATCTTCGGATAATTCCTTTTTACTCTTGTTAATCGCTTACTAACATAATACACCGGCCTTTGAATCCGGTTCTCCTCGCGAATCAAGGCGGCACTTATAGCATGTGCTGATACAGCCAAATAAATGTACAACTCCTCATGATCCATTGGCTTTGATAAGATAGGGGGCCTCACTAAATGATTCACTAGAGCTCAAAATGCGTCTTTGCAATCCCGCATCCATTGGAAATTTCTCTTTCCTTTCCTAATCAAATCAAAGAAAGGAACGCATTTGTCAGTTGCTCTAGAGATAAATCGACTTAAGGCATCGACTTTCCCGTTCAGGTTTTGCACTTGCTTAATAGTCCTTGACGCTTGGATATCTCAAATTGCCTAGACCTTCTCAGGAATTGGATTCTATTCCGCGAGCATTGACAATAAAGCCCAAGAATTTTCCTGACGCAACACCGAACGAACACTTCAAGGGATTGATTTTCCTCTTGTAATATTGGAGGATGTCGAACATCTTTGCCAAGTCTCGAATGTGTTCATTTGATCGTCGTGACTTCACGAGCATATTATCTATATAGACTTCCATTATCCTCCTAATCTAATCTTTAAACATCTGGTTAACCAAGCGTTGATAGGTTGCTCCGACGTTCTTCATTCCAAATGGCATCACCATGTAACAATACAACCCAACATCCGTAACAAAGTTGGTGTGTTCCTTATCGAGGACATGCATTGGGATTTGGTTATACCCTGAGTACGCATCCATAAAAGACAAAAATTCATGTCCTGCAGTCGAATCATCTAGCTGATCAATCCTTGGAAGGGGGAAACTATCTTTAGGACATGCCTTGTTTAAGTCTGAATAGTCAATGCACTTTCTCCATTTCCCGTTCGCCTTCTTCACCAACACGGGATTAGATATCCATTCAGGATAGAGGGCATCACAAATAAATCCATTAACTTACAGTTTATCCACCTCCTCTTTAAGGGTGATGGATCCCTCCGAATCCATGCCTCGCCTTGTTTGTTTAACTGGAACATACTTCGAATTAATGTTTAACGCATGGCTCGCAATGGTAGGCAAGATCCCACACATGTCAGAATGAGTCCAAGCAAATACGTCTAGATTCGCTAAGAGAAAATCAGCAAGTTCTCTCATTATTGAAGGGCTGAGCTGCGGTCCAATCTTCAAGACCAGTGATGGGTCGTCATGGCTAGCTCAACCGGCACTGCCTTGGTCTCCTTGGTCCTCTTCATCATCCCTCGGATCTATATCTCTATAGAACCGACTGTGGCACCCAAGCCAAGGCTTAGGCGCCAATTTTCAATCTTAGGTAACTTGGATGTGGACAGAATTGTCCACACCCTTGCCCTTCTCCTTACCCTGAGCTTCCCTTAACTCAGCCACATAACAGGCACGTCCAGTCGCCTGATCACCATGAACCACTCCTACACCATTATCGGTTGGAAACTTTAAGGTTAAACACCACGGGGCAAGTGCATCCCAAAATTCAGCCAGGGCAGGTCGGCCCAGGAAAACATTGTACGGTGAATCAACATCCAAAACAATTAACGGTAGGATCTGCTCTCTCCTATGTTCACCTTCACCCAATTCAACAAGCAACTCCACATAATCAACAGCCTTAGTCGCCACACCATTTAAACCATGTATGCGAGCTTTAGATGGTTTCAAATTTTTAGCCTCCATTCTCATTTGATCATACACCTTCTTGAAAATAATATTCACCGAGCTTCCATAATCAATTTGTAACGACCCGTAAATTTCAACTGTTTTAATAACGTAATTAGTTGAAATTTTGTGAAATTTTAAACGATAAAATTTTGAAATATAAATTTGATATTTGAAATGCGTTTAGTTAAACATAGCAACCGGTAAATTTTCGTCCGAAAATACGAAAGTTTATTTCGTGCGTAAATTTACTTCAATTTAATCAGTTAAAAAGCGATGAAATTAAAATGTTTTCGAAACTTAAATATTTTTACATAGAAAATTCTAAATCATCTTCTGAGAAAACGCTATTTTTCGTTTTTCCAAATTCGGAATTCTTTGGCTCCGTCGATCTTATTTTTCTACGTTTTTCTTGCATTTTCTGTCAGTAGAAAAATTCGAGTTTTTATAATTAAATCAAACCCCTGATATCTTTATACCATTTTGATCGTCTCGTCGTGCTGATCTCTACGGTATATTCGATTGTCAAATTCGGAGTCCGGTGTACGTTGCACTTTGCAAAACGTCTACCGTATCGGTTTCGAAATTTTGACTTTTAAATTCTTTGTGACTATTCGTTATCCACCGTTTAAAACAAATGGACATTTGCTGTTATTATTTACTGAATTTAATTCGTGACCATTATGTTCCCTATTTCAATCTGTCTCACGTCTGTTCGTTCATTTTCTTTATGTCCCTTTCCATTTTGAAACGTTAAATTTAAAAGGGAAAAATAAATATATTTAGTCTGTTGCCTTCTGGAACTTGCATGAAATCTTTTTTCCCCATTTTGTGATACTGACGTTTGCTTTGCCTGGTCTTCCATTTGAGAAGCTTACATATTTGCCTTCATAAATATATGTTCATATATCTGCTCATTCAAAATAGTGATAGTCTACCTCCTTAACCAATCGACCCATCTTCCCCTTCACGCGACATGTCCCCATCTCGACCGCCGTCCGCCTCCACTTTCTCACCACCTTCCACCATCTCTCCAACATGCCGACACCTACTTCCACGTCCACCGTCCCCTGACGCCTACCGCCAGGAAAACCCCGAGCACAGCAGCCTAGCTGCGCACAACCATCGCCACAAGCCTACCACGTCTCACTGCATCGCAGCCAGACCAACCCCTACCGTGACACTCTGCTCCGCATAACGGCAGCTGTCCTCAACCCGAGCAGCCATGCAGTCGCCCACGTCAGTAGCCCTTACCCACTGCCCAAGCCGAGCCCCTGACCTCCGCCGTTAAGCACCTCGCCCTTGCTTCCTCCTCCCTCCGACATCCACGTCTCCACTCACCCGAACGCCTTCGGCCATTAAACAGTCAAGCCCAAATCGCCTGTTGCCTTCCTCCAACTTCACCGGGCTTATCCTTACCCGCCATCACAACTTCAGCCTTTGCACCGTTCTTGCCTCGGCCCCACCGAAACCATGCTCGAGTTACCCACTTCCTCTGCGTGCCGCCTTCCTTCATCACCACAGCACGCCACGCAACCCGCGTTCTCCTGCCCTGTTCACTACCTCACTGCAATCACCTGGCACTCGCCTATTAGCTTCTCCCGACCGTGCCTTCCCTCGAGCCTCCATTTTGTTTTCAGGTAATATATGAGATATATTGTATATTATAAGTTTACTGTATAATATAAAAAAAATTAGTTTTACTGTATAAGTTAGTTTTATATATATGTCTTATATATACAGATTCTAAGTATAATATATGTTTGGTTTGAAAACTTAAGTTACATATGTTGTGTACTGTGCGATGTGTACATATATTTGTTTATAAATATAGTTTATATTATATTACAATAAATAGTATAGATATATTTTAAGATCGTATATTTCTAAAGCATATAAGATTAAGTGTATTTGTATTATACTGTAATATATTTGAATGATAAGGGGAGTCATGTATATAACCTGTCTATATGTATGTATGGGATTTGACTGGGTTTCAATTATATGTTTTACAGTTAGTTTACCTATATTTATAACGCATAAAGTCTATGTAACGTATTTTTATGTAACCGTCTCGTTTCCAAAATTAAATATTTTATGGTTTTGTTTATATGGTATATATTATATTATATTATAAAGGATAAGAAAAGGGTTATTACACGCATATATTATATTTGTGTTTAGGAAAAGATTCAAGTAGCGTACATTTGATACATACCTTTCTTGTGATATTAGCATACCTATAATAGTATATATATTGGAAGCATATAATGTACTAGTTTATGCATTGCTTTGATTTGCGTAATATGCATGCTGATTCAGTATTAATTTTTAAAATAAGTATATCTATTTACTTATGAATATATATGCATACAGTTTTCGTTGTTTTGTTTTTTTTGGTTTTGTAAACTGTATATTGAAAAGCTATGTTATCCTGTAGAAATTGTTGTTTGTATACGAAAGACTTGTAGTACGTCTATTATAAACGAAACCATGTGTTTACAGTATAAATGATTACAATATGAAAGTTGCAGTTTTATAAGTTTTACGTGTATTAAGATTATGTTAGTTTTATAATGCATTGTCTATATTATATGTCGTTTCTCTTATAATTGGCTATATATATACACATATAACAATTTTGATACATTTGTAAGTTGAGTTTATAAATATATATATATTATAGAAATAATGATTTTTAAAGTAATATAGTTGTATGTGTTTTAAACTTTATATTTTGATTTGGGAAAAATGTATAGCGATATAACTTACATTTCGTTTTAATTTATATCAAACTGATTTGATTTGTTTACATTGATTCATGTTATCAGCATTCTCCGTCGAACTCAAATCCATCTTGCCTTGCTTCAAAATTCGTGCTTGTATCCGTAACGCATCTCATTCCGTTCATCTCTCTAGCCTCGAAAGGTGAGCACTCACTCACGATTAACGTTCTTTTATTTATTAAATTTGATTTCAATTGAAACGACAATTGAAATATGCTGCTGTTAGTTAATTACACTGTTATATATGCTATTGCCTGTATCAGTTCACCTGTGACATTTGACACCATTATCTGTTAATTATTTATGTGATAATAATGCAGTTTGGCTGATAATTAATTGATTGTTGATGTTTATATTGGACGTTAAATTGTTAGTGTTAAATAATAAATAGTATGCAATTGAACTTGATATAGGATAGTTAAATGTTAAATTTGATTAACTGACATTTGTATAATATGACCCCTTTAAGTGTCAAAATTTATTGACACGTAGGATTTGTTTAATTATATCTTGAACCACTTAATGTATGTTGTTAAATTGATGATGGATGAAATTGTAATAGATGACAAGTGAAAACCGTAATGTAATAATCTTTAATCTACATGAAATGATAGTGTAGATTCTAGAAATAATTATATTAATTCACACAAACAACAATGCGAATTAATACGGTTATTTCAAGATTATTTGAATTGATTATTGGATTGTTATTGATTGTTGTTATTGCTTGTTTATTTACTTTGACACCATCCCAGTTATCACACTGCAAGTTCCCTTTGTTATGCTTTGATTTTTGAATTGAATTGGAATCGGGTTGAAATGATAAATACCCAAATTGAACTTTGACCTTGGATATAGAGAATTAAATAAAACCCGATTGGTCAAATAATTTGATTTAAAAATAAAATGAAGATTTTATTTGAATAAACAATATGGTTTTGAAATGAAGTTGAATTTGAATTTTTAAATGAAAGGAAAATGTTAGTATTTAAAAAATCTGAAATAAAATATTAAAAATGAAATTGATCAAAGAACGATGTTTAATTTGAGAAATTATTGAATTAAGTTTGAAATTATAATTAAGTTTGAAATTATTAAACTTTGAAATTATTTAATAATTAAGTTTGAATTATTTAATAATTAAATAAGATTGGATTATTTAATGATTAAATTGAATTGAATTCTTTAATAAGAGAAATTGAACTTTTGAATAAGTGAATCTTTACTTCGTAAATAATTGAAATTGAGTTCCTTTATTAATTAAGTTTTGGAAAATTATTTAAGTAATTAAATAAGTGAAATTGAATTTCTTTAACAAGAAATAAAATGTGATTTATTGAAATTAATGTAAGACTTGAAAATTAAAGGATTTGATTTGATGAATTTAATTTAATTCAAATTGTAAGTTTTGAAATAAGAAACTTGAATTTAAATAATGGATTTAATGAATTGGAAATTAAACAGAAATTGTTTAAATGAAAATTTACTTAACGAACATTGAATGAAATTGATAAATGGATTTAAATTGATTTGAATATTAAGTTAATTTAAATGATTTTGATAATGAAACTTATTTGCGAACTTGAATCAATATTTGAATGGTTTTAAATAGATATTGAAATTGAATTATAAGATTTTGAAATGGTAATTATGAAGCTTTGAAACGTAAATTTTGGAAATTGATTTCGAAAGAGAAATGAAATGTTGGTTTACAAATTCTAATTGAAACTGTATTTGATTTGGTTTTGAAATAAATAAACGACCAATCGGTGTAATAATTACGAAAGTTATTAAAGAGACCGGAATCGGTTATGGATATACTCTCTATCTAAACCGAAAACCCACTTTAATAACTATACGCGGAGTGATGATCTAGAATGAAGTGGTTGGAATGATGTACGTGATGACTGAAGAAAGAGAACGATGATGGATAGCCTTGACACTTGTGTCAAATTGGAAATGACTAAAACAGGAGCCGTGCCGGGCCAATGGAGGATTAGCTACCTCAAGTGGACACACTTCTTCGAACTACTCATTACTTGTTGTCGATTGGTGCACCCTTGATTTTTGGGAGTGTTGTTTCACGGTGTTGCGGGCGCTGCGGCGTTGCGTTCTCACCAGTCCGGATCAGGCAAACGGTAGTATCACTACCTTGGGTATTGCCTCATGTGCCTTGTCATACTTGTATCCCTTTATTCGCGACCACTACGAATTTGTTTTGTACCTTTAGTATATGGATTGCCCTCTGGTGACTTCCGGTTTTGGGGAAACTACGGTCTTGTATATGCTTTTGGGAATAAAAATGTGTTAAGGGTGGAATGGGCCATGACTTAACACTATTTTGATACCTTATATTACTGATAGACATTATCTACTTATCGTACATTACTACATAGTAGATAGTTTAACGGATCCTTAAAGGATGGTTATTCCAACATCCTTTGAGTTACTTGTATTTCAATTGCTATTTCACTTGAGTTGGATTTATTAATATAAGAATGTTAATCCTGACTCGAGTGTCTTGTGTTTTTGCTTTACGCTCGGGTCAGACTGAGTGTACCAGTATTCGAGACTCACCTTTGAAGTTGGAGCTTTGCTCGAAGATCCAGCCATCTATTCTGCTTCCAGTATTTGATGATTCCAGTGATGTATTCTGATTTGTATCTGATGTATCGTGTTACTCTTCTGTTGTATCTGGTTTAACTCTGATGTATCGTATTACTCTTCTGTTGTAAACTCTGATGTATTTTATATATTCATATAGTAGCTTCATGAACTACTATCTCTTTTATTTCCGCTGCACTTATTACTCTGTGTCTGTGATCTGTGGTTATTTATTTACTGTATATGTTCAGTTTTTCCAAATTTAAATTAACAACGCGGTATTTTGAGCAATTCAACTCCGGCATGAGTGTCTACCTATACACTTATAATGGACGCGAATGGTCCAAAATGGCGGGTCGTTATAGTTGGTATCAGAGCTTTGGTAGCTCTAGGGAAAACTTAACATATAGGTAAATGTATTTACAGAATCACTCTCATTTGAGTTTCAATCTCTTCCTTGTTGACTCAATTCCCTTGAATTTTGGAACGTTCCCTGCGGTTTCAAAATTCATTCGTGTCCCTCACTATTCGTTATTCGTGAACCTTTTTCTGGGTCTTTACTCTTCTTTCAATTCTGGAGCACCTCATAACTCAATTTTGAATGATATCTATAATAGATCGGCGGTCTCGCCAATCTTCGAATGATTCGTAAAGGAGCAAAAACTCCTTTACAATAGGCATTGATTTACCGAAGATTTCTGTATCCTCGGTTTACGATGCTATCTATCTCCTGCTATACCTGAATTCTATTTCTTGAGATCGAATGTCGATTTACCTCGGAATTCCACATCGATCTTATCCTTGAAGTCACGGTCGACCCGGTTATGGTTGCCCGCGATTTATATAAACTTATCAATCTTCCAACTTTGTTATTTAATCATCATATCTTTGTTTCGAACTTATCTTCGAATAAAATTTCTCTTTGATTTGAGTCCATCAAATTCGAAACCCTATCCTTATTTTGAAAATTCATTCCTGTATCGTCAAGTAAAGAAATGTATTTGTAAACTAATATAATAATGTTTTATACATTGTGTTGTTTGAGTTGTTGATGTTGATTTGGGTTTTCGATCGATTCGTCTGATCAACGCTATCGATAGAATTTCCAAAACACTTGAGCAGAGCAAACCGACACAATATTGTTATCAAATTTGATAAATAAGATAATTTTGACTCATTATATTATATAAGTAAATTTTTCTGAAATTAAATTGTTAATGAATTTGTTGTCAGAAATGATATTATTTGATTTCATTTGGTGTTTTGTAAACCATTGATTTACCAACTTATGAATAAAGGGAATTATAAACTTGGCTATAATTTGATTTGAAATTTGAAATGTATTTAAATCAAGAATTTGAGAATTTATTAATTTCCGATGATTTCGAACTTTGGTTTTTAAAAATTTTAAAGTATATATATTGAAAGTATTTTCGAATAGAAATCGTTTCCAAAGAATTTTAAAATGTTGAAATCAGTACTCTTCTCTTTGTCGCTGGAAAATAATTTCGGTGATGGCGGCCGCATCATCGACATTCATTTTTGAGTTTCGAAGTGGAGATACTATTCTATAGCTTTGCTACGGTTTTGTTTTGAAAGATATTTTGATTTAAAATTTCTTCACTATAATTTGATGTACATATATATAGGTATCTTATTTAAAAATATTATTTTGATTTGATATAAATATATTATATATATCTCTAAATTGTTTAAAGTTAATCGGAAATCTAATTCTTCAATTTTGTTAAGGGATGATTTACTTATAAATAAAACCAAATTTTGGAATAAACTTTTAAACTTGAATAATTGAATTTGGAAAATATTATTTGTATATTGTTCAACTGCATTCTAATACAACTTACCTAAATCATTCAGAAGTTGAATATGTAATTGGATAATATACAATATAAAATAATTTATAAATAAATTTGAGTGTTTATAATAAATGTTATACACTAAATTTTGATTATAAAGAGGTTAATAGAGTTAGATAGGATAATAAGTAAACTCAGTTAATAATGAAATAAATTTGTTTTGAAAAATTAATAAATTGAAATTTGATCAACATATGAAAATACCTTGAATTTAAAAGAAATTAATAGATGTAAATTAATTTAAATCGAAACTTTTATGTTTTAAATTAATTTATATGGATTAAATACATGTGAGTAGATATATTTAGTAGAATAAACTTAGCAGTAATTTGGAATAAAGAAGAATTTAAATTGCTGAAAAAAATGGATTATAATAAAAGACTATTCAAATTTATGGTTTTAGAAATTGTAAATTTAAGATAATTGGATAATAAGATAATGAATTTAGAAATAGTTGAGATTGATTTTAGTGAAATCAAATAGATTAAATCAATTATTGAATATCAATTAATTTAAATTTGAATTTATATGGTTTAAATTAATTGTTATTTTGTATTTCAAATCTGTTTTTCTTTCTGGTTGTTTCTATTCTCCTACCTCGTTCCTTTTCGGGGACGAAAAGTTTTGAGTGGGGAAGAGTGTAACGACCCGTAAATTTCAACTATTTTAATAACGTAATTAGTTGAAATTTTGTGAAATTTTAAACGATAAAATTTTGAAATATAAATTTGATATTTGAAATGCGTTTAGTTAAACATAGCAACCGGTAAATTTTCGTCCGAAAATACGAAAGTTTATTTCGCGCGTAAATTTACTTCAATTTAATCAGTTAAAAAGCGATGAAATTAAAATGTTTTCGGAACTTAAATATTTTAACATAGAAAATTCTAAATCATCTTCTGAGCAAATGCTATTTTCGTTTTTCCAAATTCGGACTTCTTTGGCTCCATCGATCTTATTTTCTACGTTTTTCTTGCATTTTCTGTCAGTAGAAAAATTCGAGTTTTTATAATTAAATCAAACCCCTGATATCTTTATACCATTTTGATCGTCTTGTCGTGCTGATCTCTACGGTATATTCGATTGTCAAATTCGGAGTCCGGTGTACGTTGCACTTTGCAAAACGTCTACCGTATCGGTTTCGAAATTTTGACTTTTAAATTCTTTGTGACTATTCGTTATCCACCATTTAAAACAAATGGACATTTGCTATTATTATTTACTGAATTTAATTCGTGACCATTATGTTCCCTATTTCAATCTGTCTCACGTCTGTTCGTTCATTTTCTTTATGTCCCTTTCCATTCTGAAACGTTAAATTTAAAAGGGAAAAATAAATATATTTAGTCTGTTGCCTTCTGGAACTTGCATGAAATCTTTTTTCCCCATTTTGTGATACTGACGTTTGCTTTGCCTGGTCTTCCATTTGAGAAGCTTACATATTTGCCTTCATAAATATATGTTCATATATCTGCTCATTCAAAATAGTGATAGTCTACCTCGTTAACCAATCGACCCATCTTCCCCTTCACGCGACATGTCCCCATCTCGACCGCCGTCCGCCTCCACTTTCTCGCCACCTTCCACCATCTCTCCAACATGCCGACACCTACTTCCATGTCCACCGTCCCCTGACGCCTACCGCCAGGAAAACCCCGAGCACAGCAGCCTAGCTGCGCACAACCATCGCCATAAGCCTACCATGTCTCACTGCATCGCAGCCAGACTAACCCCTACCGTGACACTCTCCTCCGCATAACGGCAGCTGTCCTCAACCCGAGCAGCCATGCAGTCGCCCACGTCAGTAGCCCTTACCCACTGCCCAAGCCGAGCCCCTGACCTCCGCCGTTAAGCACCTCGCCCTTGCTTCCTCCTCCCTCCGACATCCACGTCTCCACTCACCCGAACGCCTTCGGCCATTAAACAGTCAAGCCCAAATCGCCTGTTGCCTTCCTCCAACTTCACCGGGCTTATCCTTATCCGCCATCACAACTTCAGCCTTTGCACCGTTCTTGCCTCGGCCGCACCGAAACCATGCTCGAGTTACCCACTTCCTCTGCGTGCCGCCTTCCTTCATCACCACAGCACGCCACGCAACCCGCGTTCTCCTCCCCTGTTCGCTACCTCACTGCAATCACCTGGCACTCGCCTATTAGCTTCTCCCGACCGTGCCTTCCCCTCGAGCTTCCATTTTGTTTTCAAGTAATATATGAGATATATTGTATATTATAAGTTTACTGTATAATATAAAAAAAAATTAGTTTTACTGTATAAGTTAGTTTTATATATATGTCTTATATATACAGATTCTAAGTATAATATATGTTTGGTTTGAAAACTTAAGTTACATATGTTGTGTACTGTGCGATGTGTACATATATTTGTTTATAAATATAGTTTATATTATATTACAATAAATAGTATAGATATATTTTAAGATCGTATATTTCTAAAGCATATAAGATTAAGTGTATTTGTATTATACTGTAATATATTTGAATGATAAGGGGAGTCATGTATATAACCTGTCTATATGTATGTATGGGATTTGACTGGGTTTCAATTATATGTTTTACAGTTAGTTTACCTATATTTATAACGCATAAAGTCTATGTAACGTATTTTTATGTAACCGTCTCGTTTCCAAAATTAAATATTTTATGGTTTTGTTTATATGGTATATATTATATTATATTATAAAGGATAAGAAAAGGGTTATTACATGCATATATTATATTTGTTTTTAGGAAAAGATTCAAGTAGCGTATATTTGATACATACCTTTCTTGTGATATTAGCATACCTATAATAGTATATATATTGGAAGCATATAATGTACTAGTTTATGCATTGCTTTGATTTGCGTAATATGCATGCTGATTCAGTATTAATTTTTAAAATAAGTATATCTATTTACTTATGAATATATATGCATACAGTTTTCGTTGTTTTGTTTTTTTGGTTTTGTAAACTGTATATTGAAAAGCTATGTTATCCTGTAGAAATTGTTGTTTGTATACGAAAGACTTGTAGTACGTCTATTATAAACGAAACCATGTGTTTACAGTATAAATGATTACAATATGAAAGTTGCAGTTTTATAAGTTTTACGTGTATTAAGATTATGTTAGTTTTATAATGCATTGTCTATATTATATGTCGTTTCTCTTATAATTGGCTATATATATACACATATAGCAATTTTGATACATTTGTAAGTTGAGTTTATAAATATATATATATTATAGAAATAATGATTTTTAAAGTAATATAGTTGTATGTGTTTTAAACTTTATATTTTGATTTGGGAAAAATGTATAGCGATATAACTTACATTTCGTTTTAATTTATATCAAACTGATTTGATTTGTTTACATTGATTCCTGTTATCAGCATTCTCCGCCGAACTCAAATCCATCTTGCTTTGCTTCAAAATTCGTGCTTGTATCCGTAACGCATCTCATTCCGTTCATCTCTCTAGCCTCGAAAGGTGAGCACTCACTCACGATTAACGTTCTTTTATTTATTAAATTTGATTTCAATTGAAACGACAATTGAAATATGCTGCTGTTAGTTAATTACACTGTTATATATGCTATTGCCTGTATCAGTTCACCTGTGACATTTGACACCATTATCTGTTAATTATTTATGTGATAATAATGCAGTTTGGCTGATAATTAATTGATTGTTGATGTTTATATTGGACGTTAAATTGTTAGTGTTAAATAATAAATAGTATGCAATTGAACTTGATATAGGATATTTAAATGTTAAATTTGATTAACTGACATTTGTATAATATGACCCCTTTAACTGTCAAAATTTATTGACACGTAGGATTTGTTTAATTATATCTTGAACCACTGAATGTATGTTGTTAAATTGATGATGGATGAAATTGTAATAGATGACAAGTGAAAACCGTAATGTAATAATCTTTAATCTACATGAAATGATAGTGTAGATTCTAGAAATAATTATATTAATTCACACAAACAACAATGCGAATTAATACGGTTATTTCAGGATTATTTGAATTGATTATTGGATTGTTATTGATTGTTGTTATTACTTGTTTATTTACTTTGACACCATCCCAGTTATCACACTGCAAGTTCCCTTTGTTATGCTTTGATTTTTGAATTGAATTGGAATCGGGTTGAAATGATAAATACCCAAATTGAACTTTGACCTTGGATATAGAGAATTAAATAAAACCCGATTGGTCAAATAATTTGATTTAAAAATAAAATGAAGATTTTATTTGAATAAACAATATGGTTTTGAAATGAAGTTGAATTTGAATTTTTAAATGAAAGGAAAATGTTAGTATTTAAAAATCTGAAACAAAATATTAAAAATGAAATTGATTAAAGAACGATGTTTAATTTGAGAAATTATTGAATTAAGTTTGAAATTATAATTAAGTTTGAAATTATTAAACTTTGAAATTATTTAATAATTAAGTTTGAATTATTTAATAATTAAATAAGATTGGATTATTTAATGATTAAATTGAATTGAATTCTTTAATAAGAGAAATTGAATTTTTGAATAAGTGAATCTTTACTTCGTAAATAATTGAAATTGAGTTCCTTTATTAATCAAGTTTTGGAAAATTATTTAAGTAATTAAATAAGTGAAATTGAATTTCTTTAACAAGAAATAAAATGTGATTTATTGAAATTAATGTAAGACTGGAAAATTAAAGGATTTGATTTGATGAATTTAATTTAATTCAAATTGTAAGTTTTGAAATAAGAAACTTGAATTTAAATAATGGATTTAATGAATTGGAAATTAAACAGAAATTGTTTAAATGAAAATTTACTTAACGAACATTGAATGAAATTGATAAATGGATTTAAATTGATTTGAATATTAAGTTAATTTAAATGATTTTGGGAATGAAACTTATTTGCGAACTTGAATCAATATTTGAATGGTTTTAAATAGATATTGAAATTGAATTATAAGATTTTGAAATGGTAATTATGAAGTTTTGAAACGTAAATTTTGGAAATTGATTTCGAAAGAGAAATGAAATGTTGGTTTACAAATTCTAATTGAAACTGTATTTGATTTGGTTTTGAAATAAATAAACGACCAATCGGTGTAATAATTACGAAAGTTATTAAAGAGACCGGAATCGGTTATGGATATACTCTCTATCTAAACCGAAAACCCACTTTAATAACTATACGCGGAGTGATGATCTAGAATGAAGTGGTTGGAATGATGTACGTGATGACTGAAGAAAGAGAACGATGATGGATAGCCTTGACACTTGTGTCAAATTGGAAATGACTAAAACAGGAGCCGTGCCGGGCCAATGGAGGATTAGCTACCTCAAGTGGACACACTTCTTCGAACTACTCATTACTTGTTGTCGATTGGTGCACCCTTGATTTTTGGGAGTGTTGTTTCACGGTGTTGCGGGCGCTGCGGCGTTGCGTTCTCACCAGTCTGGATCAGGCAAACGGTAGTATCACTACCTTGGGTATTGCCTCATGTGCCTTGTCATACTTGTATCCCTTTATTCGCGACCACTACGAATTTGTTTTGTACCTTTAGTATATGGATTGCCCTCTGGTGACTTCCGGTTTTGGGGAAACTACGGTATTGTATATGCTTTTGGGAATAAAAATGTGTTAAGGGTGGAATGGGCCATGACTTAACACTATTTTGATACCTTATATTACTGATAGACATTATCTACTTATCGTACATTACTACATAGTAGATAGTTTAACGGATCCTTAAAGGATGGTTATTCCAACATCCTTTGAGTTACTTGTATTTCAATTGCTATTTCACTTGAGTTGGATTTATTAATATAAGAATGTTAATCCTGACTCGAGTGTCTTGTGTTTTTGCTTTACGCTCGGGTCAGACTGAGTGTACCAGTATTCGAGACTCACCTTTGAAGTTGGAGCTTTGTTCGAAGATCCAGCCATCTATTCTGCTTCCAGTATTCGATGATTCCAGTGATGTATTCTGATTTGTATCTGATGTATCGTGTTACTCTTCCGTTGTATCTGGTTTAACTCTGATGTATCGTATTACTCTTCTGTTGTAAACTCTGATGTATTTTATATATTCATATAGTAGCTTCATGAACTACTATCTCTTTTATTTCCGCTGCACTTATTACTCTGTGTCTATGATCTGTGGTTATTTATTTACTGTATATGTTCAGTTTTGCCAAATTTAAATTAACAACGCGGTATTTTGAGCAATTCAACTCCGGCATGAGTGTCTACCTATACACTTATAATGGACGCGAATGGTCCAAAATGGCCACACCATTTAAACCATGTATGCGAGCTTTAGATGGTTTCAAATTTTTAGCCTCCATTCTCATTTGATCATACACCTTCTTGAAAATAATATTCACCGAGCTTCCATAATCAATTAAAATCCTTCTCACCAAAGTAGGAATAATCATGGCAGAAATGACCATCGGATCAATTGTAGGATCCCCCACTTTATCTGCATCCATACTTCTGAACACTATATCATTAGTCATCGTGCGTTGCTGCTTAGCCGGAGCTTCGTCCTCCGTATTTGAACGATACTCAAAGTCCACATGCCTTATCGCGCTAACATAGCACTCCATTTCTTGCCAACTTCTATCCATAGGGTGTGGTCCTCCAACTATTGTGTTTATCACTAGTCTCACACCGGTCCACGTAGGCTCCTCAACCCCATGCGGAGCTTGTCCTCGATTGGGGTCAGATGTCCCCTGTCTGCCATTCTGCGGAGTTCTCACAAACTGCAGCAATTTCTTTTTTCGAATCAACCTCACGATAGCATCCTGGAGATGCCTGCACTCATTTGTATTATGTTCGTGACACTCGTGAAACTGGCAGTACTTTCTAGTTTGCTTTTGTGTCTTTATCGACTCCTTTGGACGCGACTTCTTATATTAAACAGTATTACAAGTGGATAGATAAATATTCTCTAGGGATGTGTTTAGAGGTGTGTAGTTATCATATATCGGAACCCTAGGTCTTGGTCTCCCATGCTCCCTCCTTCGGTCTTGATTCCTGTCCCTATTTCTTTTTTGTTGATTCGGTTTGCTCTGAACATTAACTTGGACTTTCCCGAAACTACCATCAGACTGCTTTATCACAATATTGCTTTGTACTACTTCTTCTTTCGGTCCCACAACATTGTTTTTCCTAGAGCACCTGGCTTCCTCCTTCCTCAGGAACTGAGCTACCTTTGAATAGATGCGCTCCAATGTGACCGGCGGTTTTCCAAGTAGCAATCATCGAACTTAGATGTCGGATCAATCCCTTTCGTCACGGCCATAAGTATGGCATAATCATTTGGATTACTAACTTTTGTGGCGGTGATATGAAATCTTTCTAGACAGTCCTTCAAAGATTTCCCCGGGGCCTAGATTGCGCTGGGAAGTGACATCACGTCTTTAGGACGAGTAGCGTCGATCCGGAACTGCTCCACAAATTAGTTGCCAGTTCATCGAACCTTGAAATCGATCATGGGGGTAGTCTTGTAAACCACATCGTCTCTATTCAGAGAGGGTTATAGGAAAGCATCTATATTTTTTTGCATCATGAGCTCTTGCTAAATCCATCAACCATTTGTACCTTATGATGTGCTTCCTAGGGTTGTTTTTTCCCTCATAGGCAGGCATCGAAGGCATGTTGAACCTTCTTGGATATTCCGCATGCAAAACATTGTCAGTAAATGGGGTATGACTTCTCGAAATTCCCCAGTCATCATTTGTCAAACCTTGGTTCTCTCTCATCAACTGTCTGACCATTGCCGACAAATGCGGTGTTTGGATGGGTGGTGCCAAGTGGTGGTCGCGTTCTACCTCACGTGAATGGTTCGGTCGGCGTCCATGGGCCATTTCACGCCCTCTTGTTCCACCATCCTCTTGACGTGCACCTTGGGCATTCAACTCATTGTCATTTCGACGGGGTAGTTGGTCAGAATTTAGTCGAACTCCAGCATCCAAACTTTTCAAAACAGCTCATGCTCGATTCCCTAAGTGTTGCGGGGGAATCCCTCCTTTGGAGGAGGGATCGGTACCGATCCTTTGGGAGGGATTGGCACTGATCCTCTTAACAGACATATTGGTTTTCCAAGCGATGCCCCAGTGTTTTAGCTTGATTTCCTTCAACCTTGCGATGCCTATGCCTATGGTATTCATCTGATGAGCTAGAACTCTCTGACGCCAAGTAAGAAGTAGGATCCCTTCTGGCGTTCTCAGGCTGTTGTTGAGCAATCCGGTTCATTAGGGTAACATTAGTCTGAATTTGCTCATTCAGCTATTTATGGCTTTCCATCAACTCCCTCATCAAGTTATTAAATTCAGCTCTAGTTATAGAATCAGTAGGGTTCTGGACTTCAGCAGGCTCCACATTCAGATTTGCAGGTTTGTTGCTTGAGGCTCCTTGTTGAATGATGGCATTTTCATTCGCATCCACATTCTGAGAAGTTGATCTGCTATATCGCACCGTTATTAATTTCATTCTAGTATATCTAAGTAGTCTAGGCAAGCTTTTGAAGATGACTATGGATCTCCTTCGGCGGATTTGTTCAATCTAGTAGCAACAAAGGGGATCCTAACGCGTTGAGAATCAGATTCTCAATGAAAGCACCAAATTTTTTGCAACCAAATTGGTCACGAACACTCAAGAATAGGTTTTTGTAGAGAAGTAAATGAATAAAACTAAATTAAAAGAGAGGAATATTGCAAAATAGTAAGCAAATCAAAGCAAAAACAAGAACAACAAGATTTATAGTGGTTCGACGTCGGATTGCCTACGTCCACTTTGAATATTCTCTTTATTGATTCACTATATTCTTGATTACAATGGCAAACAACAAGAAGTAAGAGAATAATGGAGGAAGTTGATTATAATAAAAGTGTTATGTAACCAGCAGCGTAAAGATCCCCAGAATGACCCCCTAGGCCAGTATTTATAAGTGAAGGCGACCACTAATCTGTTTGGAACTTCAGCAATAGGACCTCTTCATCCATATGGGCCCAACATAGGGGGCGCTATGCCTAAATCTCTATGGAGAGGGATCGGTACCGATCCCTCCATTTTTTGAATTTGGGGCAGCGATCCCCATGGTAGCTTCTCCATGCTTCAATATGACGGTATCTCAAATATCATGTTGATTGGATATGTGTAGCTCACTCTTTTGCTTAATCTTTGGTTCGAATCCCTTTTGATGTTATTGCTGCAAACCGCTCTAATGGACTTTGCCGATCCCTAGGGTTCCATAGTGCTCTAGCGATCCCTTCAATACGCCATTCGTTTGTATTCTCCGAACATCATCACATGAGTCGATCCCTCCTGATCTTCCATAATGCTATGTTAATCCATTATGCTTCATTATACTATGCCGAACCTAATCTTTCCAACCATACCGACCCATCTTATTCTTGAATATTGTGCCGATCCCTCGAATGATAACAAATCATGTTGAACCGGGCTTAATCACCTATGTCAATCCCTCTTATATTCCATCCATGTTGACAATCCACTCAAACGATTATGTCGATCCCTCTAGCACTAACAAGACATGTTGAACCAGGCATCATCACCTATGTCGATCCCTCTAAATGATTATGTCGATCCCTATTACTTTACCTTGCTATGAAGATCCCTTGCTAATCCAAGATATTTTCCATATTCCTAACATCTTGCATTGTCTATCTATCAACTCTGTATCAACTCCGTTCAATCCTGACTTTGTATAACTGTCTGACTCCACTTCCTGGTCCTATAACCATTGCTTCTTGGTAATCCTTCTAGACAACAGCCGAATTTGTCTTGCATAATCAGTCCAATATAGCCGGGTGGGAATATCGGGTAACAGTCTCCACTCAACTGATCAAATAAGTCATCGATTCTCAGCAAATGATATCTATTCTTCATCGTCCTCCTGTTCAACTAACGATAATCGAAACACATGCTTAACGACCCATTCGGTTTCTTCATGAACATCACGGCCGCTCCTCAAGGCGAACTCCTTGGTCTGATAAAATTCTTTCCTTTTAAGTCCACTAACTACACCTTTAACTCCTACATCTCAGTAGGTGTCATCCAGCTAGGTTGTCTACTTGTAGGTTCTACTCCTGGCATAAGATCTATTCGAAACTCGATAGCTTGCTTTGGCGATAGCCTTGACACTGGCTCAAAAACATCAATAAACACTTTTTACTACCAACACCCGATCTAATTCTTCTTCTGCTTCTATTGCATTCAGCAAAGCACAACCACTTGATTCTGACTTCTCTATAGAGTATATAATTTCATTATTGTTGTTGGGGTGTCTCAATGATATTCCCTTTCCCGGCAAAATATTCTTCCATCATATCTATCTAACCTTCCCTTTCTTGGCTACTACTCCTTTCTGAGCTCCTTTTCATTTAAAGAACTTTCTCTTCTTTCCCTGGGGATCTTGAACCTCAACTGACTTCCCCTTACTAAACATAAAGAGCATCTCTTCATTCCTGATAGCCATCTCCACTACGACATTGCTTGGGTCACAGAGGTGTGGCATGGTTGCCCTGGCAATCTCTGGCTTCAGTGTCGATCATGGTGTATCCATATCTAGACAGCTCATCGAATTTCATGGCATATTCAATTAACAACATCTCCCCCTGCTCTATATCCATAAACTTCCTCATTAATACCGACTTTGCCACTTCAGAGAGAAACATCTCTTCGAATCTCCTTCGAAACTCAGCCCAAGTTAATTCTTCTTCATATACTCCAATAGTAACCCCATTCCACCAGTATAATGTTGCTCCCTGCAACTGTCTGGAAGCACGTCTTCTCTATTGTTCATCATCTAACCCCAAGTCAGGGAAAATTCATTCACAATGCAATAACCAGTTTTCTACTTTGACAACATCCTTTGTTCCCAAAAACGGCTTCCCACCAAGATTGGTGTGATCCCTGTTCAGCTTGGCATAGTTATTTCCAACTGGGGCCAAAAGATTTTCTCCCCCAGCTACTCCTGTAGCTTCTCCAGCTTGCATCAGATTGACGAAGAACTGATACATCATCCTTATACCTATGGGCGGGGTTCCAGCACCTACATTGGCATTTGCATTTGGATTAGCATTTGCCTGTTGACCCGGATTCCTCCTTGTATTGGGTCAAGCATTTCCATTAGTTTTGGTGCTTCCTCCACCTGGACTTCCTCTTCCGTTTCCCGCCTCCATATCTTCGTTTCTCGTATATCTACATACGTGCCTTAGTAAGATACAGAAGAACGGTCTAAGAAAAAAAAGGGAATGCTTACTTATATATATATATATATATAACAAATGCAAGTATGTTTGCTATAGCGTTAACCCAAACCCCGATCTCATTCTCTGATTCATTGGGTTGTGTTTTGAAAATCTTTTAGGTTCAAATTTCTTTTAAATTTACATAAACCTATTCTCTGATACCAACTTGTAACATCCCCCATTTGGAGGCCCAAAACTAACTGCTATGAATGCTGCAGTCATCCATAGTTATTAATTTTCGATGACCAAATGCGGTAATGTTAGACACATTGATATACTAGAAACACATGAATATGAAAAAATTTAAACTCAATTTAAAACAAATTTCTCATTTCATTACAAATAGTATTTTAGATTCAATACATAATCCCATACATAAGCCATGTTATGAGAAATTACAATTTATTACAAAATACGCCAAGAGCGACATATGAAGATGCCTCATTGGTTGATCAGAGTCTAAATATAGGCAATTAAACAAATTTTCCCTTACATCCAAATAACACAGCGGACAATAGATAGAATCTCCTAAGTAGCTAGCTTGCCTCCTACAGGTCTCCGAAAGCTTATTCGTCAACTAATAACTTGAAACCCTTACCCTTAGCCTACTCAAATTAATTTTGAGCACCCAAGAGTTTAAGGGGAAAATATAAACTTCGAGTCAGAAAAAAAGTCTAGTATGAATAATAATATACCATCTCGAACCAAATAGATATCTAGTGAGACCACGCCGCCGAGTGGAATGGGTGTTCTCCTCGCTAGTACCTTAACCAAATAATAATTAACCATATATTGTGCACCTGCATCCACAATGGTTAAAACATGGCATAATATGGTGATATGCAATTATACAACATATCCTGGATTTCCCATCCCCATTCATTTGACTATCTGTCTCAATTTATAGTTTCTAGAGTCACTATTACCCTATTAGTTTTCATAGGCTAACTAATAACCTGTTCCAAGCTTACAAACTATCTGTCCGGTTTCATAGTTTTCATGGGATTACTAAGAACCTACTGGTGTTTACCAATAACATCATCCAATGATAGTTTTCATGGGCTGACTATGAACCTACTGGATTCTCCAATAACATCTCTCATGTCATAGTTTTTATGGGCTGACTATGAACCTATTGATCTCTATCAATAACCTATTCCGGACATAATTTTCATAGGATCACTAAGAACCTATTGGCCCCTGCTAATAACATTTCTCAAGGCATGGTTTTCATGGGCTATAACTTTTAATAGGTGTAGAATTAGGGAATCTAACTTATTCCATTGCTTTTGAATGATGGTTTCCTTTACCGTAGAGTGGTCATAATAGAGAAATGGACTTATGGTTAAAAAGTAATACATGTTTTAAATTTTGAAAACATAGCGGGTGAAAGGGTACTAAAGCAACAGTGGCAAAATGGGGGTTCACCCAACAGTGGACAAAGAGGTTCCACTAAGATTGGAGAAAGGGGTTCCACTAACATTGGAGAAAGGGGTTCCACCAAAAGTGGAGAAAGGGGGTTCCACAGACATTGGAGAAAGGAGTCACACCAAAAGTGGAGAAAGGGGGTTCCACCGATGACGCAGCGGATTAAACAAAACAACCTTCAATCGGTGAAAGTAGTAATCGGTGGATTGGAAGATACTGAAATGCCCAAATTCGTTGATCCGAAGATACCGAATTCTAGCTATCCCGAACTCGTTGATCGCGCACGATACCGGGTTCAAAGATTTTCAATTCTTCAAGCGTTGATCAAGCGCACTTGATTCCGCGAATCGGCTTCTACAATCGTTGAATCGAGCGCACTCGATTATCCGAAAGAGGAGATAGGAGATTACACTCAACTACCAATTTAAATTGAAAGCACAAAGCTAACAAAAGAGAATTTTATTCAATATTCAACAACCTTACAAAGTGACGCCACTTGCCTATTTATAGGCTACAACACGCAACAGAAAAGAAAATACATCTCCTAAGTCGTTTCCGACCTAACAGTCACGACTTACGACTTAAAGATTAGACGACCCAAAACTTAAACGACCTACAACATAGACGACCTAAACAGAGTTACAATACATCACATTACAAGGCCTTCACGACCTAAAAACATACTGCGACTTACGACTTGAGAATACAACACACATATTCCAGGAGCGACTTAGCAGCTATCTTCCAACGACTTAAGCTTTAACGGTTTAGATTAACTCGGCATAAGAATCTACGGCATCCAGAGCTTCAGCGACTTAAAAACTTTGCGGCATCCCAAATCAACGTCTTAAAGAGATCAACGGTCCTCATACTTCAGCGACTTAAAGAATGGACGGCATCCGTAGCTTTGCGACCTAAAATAAGTGGCTTCAGAAACGTCGCGACCTAAGCCTTGCGACTTAAGACTTCGCGACTTATCTTCCCAGATTAACCAGCGACCTATCACAGGTTGTGACCTTCTCGTGCGACCTAACATAGGTCGAATCAAAACTCCGCGACCTAACTTAGGTCGTATTCTTCTAGCACGTTCGAGTACCCTCTTTCCTATCTCGCTAGGTCGTACGCGACCTAAAAGCATGTTAGGTCATAGCTCTTTCCCTGGTGACATGATAGGTCGTTCCCACGACTTATGCCTTAGCTCGTTAGGTCGTACGCGACCTAAGAACATGTTAGGTCGTTCCAGCACCTCGTTAGCTTGCACCTTCCCACTAGGTCGTTGCCGATCTTCACTAAGTCGTTGATACGACTTAAAAGCTTTGTTAGGTCGGCTGCGACCTAAAACTTGACCTTTCCACAATTCTTCCCGAAATGTTAACTTGTTAACCTCCTCCTTAGGTCGTGAGCGACCTAAGACTTCTTTCCATGCTGCATCATCCTCCCCAGGTTGAGAGAAATTCGTCCTCGAATTTGTAACTTCTTCTTTATCCGATTGTTCATTCCCATAATATGGTACGAGATGTTTGACATTGAACACGTCAGAAGTGTACACATCCTCCGGCAGCTTCAACTTATAAGCATTTTCATTAATTCGTTTTATGACTTCCACAGGACCAATTTTTCTGGCTTTTAACTTGTTATAAGCGCCCACTGGAAAACGATCTTTTGTTAATACTGCATAAACCATATCTCCTTCGTTAAACTCAACATTTCTTCATTTCAAATATGCAGAATGTTTATACTTTTCATTTGCTTTCTTCAATCGTTCTTGAACGATTTTATGACATTCCGTTAAGCTATCAACAAAATCAGCAGCTTTCTTAACTGTCTTCTTTGATTGTGGTACTACCGTTAGATCCAACGGTCCCTTCGGTAAGCTTGAATATACTATCTGAAATGGACTGAACCCTGTACTACGATTCACTGCATGATTATGAGCAAATTCTGCTTGGCATAACTTCATATCCCAACTCTTTAGATTGTCTTGTACAAGACATCGTAACAAATTTCCCAATGATCTGTTCACTACCTCAGTCTGTCCATCTGTCTGCGGATGATAAGCACTACTAAATTTCAGCTTCGTTCCCACCATTTTCCACAGACTCAACCAAAAATGACTTAGAAATCGAGTATCTCGATCCGACACAATAGATTTTAGCAATCCATGAAGTCGATAGATCTCCTTGAAAAACAACTGAGCAACATGAACAGCATCTGCCGTCTTCTTACAAGCAATAAAATGTGCCATCTTTGAAAATCTGTCCACCACAACGAATATAGAATCATTTCCCCTTTGAGTTCTAGGCAAACCCAAAACAAAATCCATACTGATATCCACCCATGGTTTTATAGGCCCGGGTAACGGCATATATAAACCAGCATTAGTCGCAGTTCCTTTCGAAACCTGACAAATATGACAACGCTCCACAAACCTCTCTACCTCTTTCCTCATTGATGGCCAAAAGTAAGACTGTGAAATCAACTGTAAGGTACGGTCTCTCCCAACATGTCCCTCTTCGTGTAACTCCTTGATAATCTTCATTCTCAGACTACCTTCCGGTATGCACAATCGATTTCCTTTAAAAAGAAAACCATCTACCATCACGAACTCATCCGTCTCTCCCTCCTTGACTTTATCAACAAACTTTGCAAAGTAAGGATCATCGGTAAATAATTCTGGCAATATTTCAAATCCCGTCACTTCAACCTTCAATGTAGTTAACAAGTGATTTCTTCTACTCAATGCATCCGCAACACGATTCGTCACTCCCGACTTGTGTTTCACAACAAATGTAAATTGTTGCAGATATGCAATCCACGATGCATGTCTCGCTGAAATCTTGTCTTGCCCTTGCAAATGCTTCAATGCTTCATGATCAGTATACAGAACAAACTCCTTCTGAAATAGATAATGTCTCCAGTGTTTAATAGCTTGCACAACAGCATAGAATTCCACATCATATGTATTGTATCTCATCTTTGCTCCTGACAACTTCTCACTGAAATATGCAATAGGACGACCCCTTTGACTCATCACCCCTCCAATTCCAACCTTCGATGCATCAGTATGTAATTCAAACAACAATTGAAAATCAGGCAATGCTAGAATTGGTGCTGTCGTCAACAACTCCTTGATTCGTTCAAAAGCAACTCCTGCTTCCTTCGTCCATGAAAATTGTTTACCCTTCATACAATCCGTAACAGGTGCCATCACACTACTAAAGTGTGGAATAAATCTTCGATAAAATGAAGCCAACCCATGAAAACTACGAACTTCCGTTATCGTCTTGGGCTGCGGCCAATCTCTAATTGCTTCAACTTTACTTTGGTCAACCTGTATTCCTTTTTCCGACACAACATATCCCAGAAATAAAACGCTATGCATCATGAACACGCATTTCTTCGTTGCAGCATAAAATTGTTCTTGTCGCAATACCATCAGCACTTCTCTAAGATGATTCAAATGTTCCTCTGGACTCCCACTGTAAATCAGAATATCATCGAAATAAACCACCACAAACTTCCCAATGAATGGTCTAAAAATTTGATTCATTACCCTCATGAAAGTACTCGGTGCATTTGATAAGCCAAATGGCATGACCAACCATTCGTATAGACCCTCCCTGGTTTTAAAAGCCGTCTTCCACTCATTGCCTGGTCTGATACGAATTTGATGATATCCGCTCTTCAAATCAATCTTCGAAAATATAGTAGCTCCGCTTATTTGATCTAGCAAGTCATCCAACCTCGGCATTGGAAATCTATATCGCACAGTAATCTTATTCAATGCTCGACTGTTAGTGCACATCCTCCACGTTCCATCCTTTTTGGGTACCAATAAAGCTGGTACAGCACAAGGACTTAAACTCTCCTGCACACGCCCCTGTTCAAGCAATTCCTTTACCTGCCTCCGCAACTCTTCATGTTCCTTCGGACTCATTCGATAATGTGGTCTGTGAGGTAATACAGCACCTGGAACAAGATCTATCTGATGTTGAATATCCCTCAACGGTGGCAACTCCGTTGGTAACTCTTCTGGAAATACATCGTCAAACTCTTTCAAAACTGGTTTAACTTCTTCCGGAATTTCAACCTCTTCTTTGCTCTCACGCCCAATCAATAAAAATACTTCAGGCTCCTCCTCTACTTCCTTCACAAACTCCTTCAAAGATAACAAAGTTTTGAGCTCTTCAATCTCCTCCAACTTGTTTTCCTCCTGTTGTCGCTTCTTTGGAACTAGAGTAATCTTTGTGCCTTCAAACATGAAACTGTAACTGTTGGTATGCCCATCATGTTGTACTGCTCTATCATACTGCCACGGTCTCCCCAGCAACAAATGACAAACGTCCATATCTACCACATCGCACCAGATTTCTTCTTTATATTTCTTCCCAATTGAAAAATTCACACGAGCCCTTCGTCCAACCTTCACCTCCCCGCCTTTCCTCAACCAAGCTAGCTTGTATGGTTTTGGATGTTTCTCAGTCTTCAATGCCAACTTCCTCACAGCTTCTGAAGAAATTATATTATCACAGCTTCCAGCATCAATAACAAATTTGCAAACCTTTCCCAGAATGGTACATGTAGACTGAAAAATATTGCTCCTTAACCAACTACAATCCTCCTCTTGCTTTGGTGTTAAACAGGACCTCTTCATCATAAGATTGTAACCTTCGTCTCCCGTCACTTCTTCTTCCTCCTCATCAGGTGGTGAATTGGAACATTCAGCTTCTTCATCCTCATCCGCAACCTCTGCTATCATAGCTCTCTTCTTCGGCTTTGGACATTCGCTACTTTTGTGACCAAATTCCTGACAATTGTAACATTTGTAACCGTTGTTAACCTTTGTCTTCTCAACCTCCTTCACTACTGGTCTACTGATAGGTTTAGAAACATTAGAACTCCCACCAACACCCTTCGCTTGATTGTTAGAATTAGTAAACACACCACTTCCTCGTCGTCCCTGTTTCTCCCAAGCCAACGCTTTCTGATGTGCTTCCGCTACAGATCTAGGATCAAACATGTTAACCATATCCTGAATCTGCATTCGCAATCCTCCAACAAATCTGGCTGTTAACTGTTCTTCTGTCTCCATAATATCGTTCCTTGCAATCAGTTGATAAAATTCGTCAGCATAGTCATTCACAGATTTCGTCCCTTGTCTCAAGTTTTGCAAACGTTGATACATCAAAGATTGATAATTGTAAGGTAAGAACGTTGCTTTCATCAATTTCTAAATCTTCTCCCAAGATTCAACTTTTGACTTTCCCATCCGATCACGTGTAAGTTTGGTCTGCTGCCACCATGCCAAAGCTCTACCCCTCAACCTTGTAGCAACCAACTTGACTCTATGATGTTCTGGAACTTCTTTAAAGTCAAAAATCTCTTCAACATTAGCCACCCAATCTAGAAACTCCTCCGCTTGCATACCACCTTTGAACTCAGGAATTTCAGTCTTCATCCCCGACTCCCACTTGTGATCATACTCAGAGTAATTTCTTCCTTGTCCTCGTCCTTGTCCTCGAACACTACCACCATCATACTCCTCTTCAAAATCAGATGTATATCGTTGTCTATCTCGTCCACCCACATCTCTACTACCTTCTCGTCTACCACCATCATCCCTTCTATCTACATTCCTCCATTCACGATCATTCACGTTCCTCCCACGCCGTTGGTCATTTTCAACACTTCTGTCTCGATTGGAATATGGCGAGACTCTACTACCCCCATGGTTAGATTCAGGTGAAACCCTTCTCCGATTTTGATTCATCTCTAACATCATCTTCTCTAACCGGCCAATTCCTTCATTAAGCTTTTCACTAAAGTTTTCATTGATTCTTTGTTCCATCTCATTAGCTTCTTCTCTTCGATACAAAGCTTCTACGTTTTGGTGACGATTTGCTCTTCTCGGCGGCATACTTGAAAACTTCACAAACTCTTCAACACTTCAAAATTCAAACACTTTTCGGACTTTGATCCAAAATGAAACGGATCGACAACTTCCACTTTGTTGCGAATCACGATGAACACGATGAACACAACTTCTCCAAATCACAAATCCAATCTTCAAACTTCAATACAAATGCGAACAACTCCCACGAGTTCTCGGCCGTGATAACACAACTCAAATCTTCACTTCAACTTCAAAATGAATAGGCTCCAAGTCTCGATCTAGCTATGATTGGCTAGAACAAGCTCTGATACCAAACTGACGCAGCGGATTAAACAAAACAATCTTCAATCGGTGAAAGTAGTAATCGGTGGATTGGAAGATACTGAAATGCCCAAATTCGTTGATCCGAAGATACCGAATTCTAGCTATCCCGAACTCGTTGATCGCGCACGATACCAGGTTCAAAGATCTTCAATTCTTCAAGCGTTGATCAAGCGCACTTGATTCCGCGAATCGGCTTCTACAATCGTTGAATCGAGCACACTCGATTATCCGAAAGAGGAGATAGGAGATTACACTCAACTACCAATTTAAATTGAAAGCACAAAGCTAACAAAAGAGAATTTTATTCAATATTCAACAACCTTACAAAGTGACGCCACTTGCCTATTTATAGGCTACAACACGCAACAGAAAAGAAAATACATCTCCTAAGTCGTTTTCGACCTAACAGTCACGACTTACGACTTAAAGATTAGACGACCCAAAACTTAGACGACCTACAACATAGACGACCTAAACAGAGTTACAATACATCACATTACAAGGCCTTCACGACCTAAAAACATACTGCGACTTACGACTTGAGAATACAACACACATATTCCAGGAGCGACTTAGCAGCTATCTTCCAGCGACTTAAGCTTTAACGGTTTAGATTAACTCGGCATAAGAATCTACGACATCCAGAGCTTCAACGACTTAAAAACTTTGCGGCATCCCAAATCAACGTCTTAAAGAGATCAACGGTCCTCATACTTCAGCGACTTAAAGAATGGACGGCATCCGTAGCTTTGCGACCTAAAATAAGTGGCTTCAGAAACGTCACGACCTAAGCCTTGCGACTTAAGACTTCGCGACTTATCTTCCCAGATTACCCAGCGACCTATCACAGGTTGTGACCTTCTCGTGCGACCTAACATAGGTCGAATCAAAACTCCACGACCTAACTTAGGTCGTATTCTTCTAGCACGTTCGAGTACCCCCTTTCCTATCTCGCTAGGTCGTACGCGACCTAAAAGCATGTTAGGTCGTAGCTCTTTCCCTGGTGACATGATAGGTCGTTCCCACGACTTATGCCTTAGCTCGTTAGGTCGTACGCGACCTAAGAACATGTTAGGTCGTTCCAGCACCTCGTTAGCTCGCACCTTCCCACTAGGTCGTTGCCGATCTTCACTAAGTCGTTGATACGACTTAAAAGCTTTGTTAGGTCGGTTGCGACCTAAAACTTGACCTTTCCACAATTCTTCCCGAAATGTTAACTTGTTAACCTCCTCCTTAGGTCGTGAGCGACCTAAGACTTCTTTCCATGCTGCATCAACCGACAATGGAGAATGGGGTTCCACTGATATTGGAGAAAGGGGATTCCTTCGACATTGAAGAAAGAGGTTCCACCAACATTGGAGAAAGGGGGTTCCTCCGACATTGGAGAGGGGGTTCCACCCACAGCGGAGAAGGGGGTTCCTCCGACATTGGAGAAAGGGGATCCATCAACATTGGAGAAAAGGGGTTCCATCGACATGGGAGAAAGGGGGTTCCACCGACATTGTAGAAAGGGGTTCCACCGATAACATTGGAGAAAGGGAGTTCCTCCGAGACTGGAGAAAGGGGTTCCGCCGACATTGGAGAAAGGGGGTTCCTCCGACAGTGGAGAAAGCAGTTCCACCGACAGTGAATAAAAGGGTTCCACCGACATTGGAGAAAGGGGGTTCTTCCAACATTAGAGAAAGGGATTCCACCGATAATAGAGAAGGGGGTTCCTCCGAAAGTGGAGAAAGGGGTTCCTCCGACACTGGAGAAGGGAGTTCCATCGACAGTGGAGGAAGGGGGTTCCACCGACAGTGGAGAAAGGGGGTTCCTTCGACATTGGAGAAAGAGGTTCCACCAACATTGGAGAAAGGGGGTTCAGTGGCAGATTCGTAATTAATGTAAAAACTGCTATTTTGCTAAATAAAGTATATCTTTTCACCAACTCCTATCATTTGTCAAATTTCTATTGGGTGGTGACTTCTTTAACCGCTTTCTTTTCAAAAAAAACTAACATAGTTCAGATTTTAATAATTTTAAATTATTTACAACCCTTCAATATTTATTATTATTTTAATATAATTATTAAGCTTTTCTAGCTTAGAAAATTCATAATAAATCAAAAACACTTGGAAAAAATCCTAAAAATTCACCAAGAATCTGAAATAACATTTATTTACCACATAAAAATTTCAAAGAAAAATTTGTTATTTTTAATAATTAAAATCCAAAATAAATGCCCTTTTCACCTTAGGAAATTCATAAAATATTCCTATTAATTTCGAAAATTATAAAATTAAAAACCCATCTCCAAAATTATGTATTACACAACGTATCCAAAATTAAGTCATTTAGAGGTCATTCACTAAGGTTTTTCCCTTGAAACCTATCATAATAATTTCATAAAAATTCAAATAAATCACCATTCATGCCAACAATGGTAAAATCAACCCTATCATCATCAAACAATGTGGAATACATCAAAAATCCAAAATTTAACACATATGAATTAGATGGATACTATTATTTACCTTGTTTTGAGAAAAAGAGTTGAGATTTGAGTTGTTGATTTGATTCCCCTTAGCTTTAACTTGATTCTCTAACTTTTCTTCCTTTAAAAACTTTAGTAATGGCCTCTACTTTGTTTATGTTTTGTATGGATGTAAAAATGAATAAGAATATGAGGGTGGAAGGGTTTATGTTTAGGTAATGAAGCTTTTTCCTATTTTTCCCCTATCATAAACCCTCCTACTTATGTTTAAGTTAAAACAATCTTATATGTTGATTAGTTAAGGCCTAACCCAATTAATTATCAAATCTCATCTCCTTTTCACGCCACACATTATTCTGTTTAATTAATCTAATTAAATCTCCTAAATAATGTTAAAAAAATTAGGGGTGTTACATTGTAACAGACTTCCCCCTTAAGAAAATTGCATTCTAGCAATTTCCCTTAAGGAAAAATCTATAACAATCTGATCAATTCTAGTCTGCACGTATAGTGCCCTGCATCGACTCATCAAGTGTCAAAATAGAGTAACACAATAATCAATGATTATACCTTTCTATCGATGGCTATTAAAAGAATTAATTCTATCTTCAAAATATTAAAATATTTAATTAAAGATTCACTTTTCATGGAATGATAATTTATAATAGTTTGCCAATTCTATTATACTTCAAACATATTCACCGTAATTGAAAATCACTTTCAATAATTTCAAACTAATTTACTTTAATAATTTCATTTTAATTACTTTTCCTCAAAACTCTCATTTTAAAGACAATTCGAATTCCATTTTATTAAACTTCAAAATATTTCAATTTTAAGCAAATTCTCTCTCCAACTGGTTACTCAAAAATTCCTACTCGATAATTTTAATTTAAATACTTCCAAACTTATTCCAAATACTATACATTTTTTCAAAACTCTTTATATATATATTATAGAAGGGATTTAAAGTTTTACATTTCAAAACTAAAATTATATTTCTTATTCAAAATAATTCACAAATATATATTTCCAAAACCCTTTAAAATTTCTTTCCATATCAAACAATTCCTTTGGGTATTTATCAACCACTATATAATTTATATAGTATCACAAAATCCGTAATCTAAGTACTCAAATTATCTAAATTCCCAAAACATAATTATATATATATATATATATGAATATTTCAAAACTTTATGTATGCATGTGTGTGTATTATAACTTTATTTTCAAAACAATGTTAATAACATTTTCTAATTATTTATATCAACACAAACCCTATTAAAACCTCAAAATATTACGCATTTCTAAAATATCTCATATTAACTCAAATTAGTATACTTTATCTCTAAAATACCTCGTATTCATGTAAATTAGAGTATTCATAACTCTATAATTTTATTCCAAACATAAATAAATCATAACTATCGCAAACGCACATATATCAATAAAAAAAATTCATTCTTATTATACTTTATTATACCCTCATTCTAATATTCTTAAAAACTTATTTAAATCACTTATATTACAGCTTCTAAAACATTCTTCAAAATCCATAATCGATTTTATAAAATTCACTACATTTCCTTTAAATACCTTCTATTAACAAATTTACAACTAACTTACCCATATAACTTTACATACATTTATAAATAAATACCATTTTACATTTCAAAACGTTAAACCCATAAATTGTACATGCATACATCCTTTTATCAATGTTCTTCAAATATATATAAATGCACTATATAAAGCTTTAAACATGCTTGGAATACTTAATACTTCAAAAGTAGCAATCTCATTTCTACCAAAAGAAGTTATCTAATAAATAAATCCAATAAAAATTAAAAACTTCAAAATCTTCAACATAATTTATCATATAATTTATTTTATAAAAATCATTCTATAATTATTCAAAACATTTCATCCTTCAAAATTTTAAATCTTTTCAAATCAAAGTCTTTATAAAACATATCAAACTTTTCAAACCATCCAAATCCTTTCAAAAACATTATGGTCTATACATATCTTTTTAAATCTTTCAAAATATCAAAATCTTGGCAAAATATTTAAACCTTCCAAAAAGATGTGTCCAAATGCCTCATTCAAGTGTTTAGGAATCACTATCAATAATGTTTATCAAGCGCATTGACCTGAATTCTTAAACCACTTAACGGACAAATTAACATGTATTTATTACAAAATGTCTATAAGTATTATTTTCATAAATTATTTAATATACTTCATCGATAGAACTTTCATTGATTTATTTTTGAATCTTAATCTAATACTACACTTACAATGTATCATTTTTAAAAGAATTCTAATTAAAACAATTACTTGAATCCCAAAACATTTTATAATAAACTATGTGTGTGTGTGCGCGCGCGTGCATGCCTACAAGTATGTATGTATGTGTATGTATATCAAAAGTTTTTATTTCAAACAACTATTTAGTAACATAAAAACATTTTCAAACACCCTTTAAATATATACATTAAAATAATAAACCATATCAATAACTTAAACTTCAAAACATACAAACTCACTTATTCATAAAAATAAGTAATTATCAAAAATTAAACTCATTTCACAACTTTAATTAATATATATGGATATTAAATCAATCAAAAATCAAATTCAGTGCAGACATTTGCCAATAACCAAACAAACATAGGAAACGCCGATCAATGTACTCGAGACAATGATCACGATGTCAATATACATATATATAGGTAAACATATGCATGTATATCGTAATAATAACATAGATAATCATCAAAACATCATGTATCAAAAATATCACAAGGCCATGCGTAAAGATGACATCATCCATATATATAAGCACATCAAATCTGAAATTACATAATCAACATCAAATGGGTGAATCATCCATATCCAAAAGCTATCATCAAAGTCCAAAAAACTTCGATAAGGGAGATATCACTAACTATGTCAGGCTAGCACATAGTATTGCCCAAATATGTATCTCAATCCCAATAAATAGAACAACATTATCAATATATATAGGATAGGATATGCTGCTTATTAGTATGATAAAAGATATGAGAATTCACTATACTATAGACACCTATTCAGATATAATCTCATCTCCTCATATATGAATAAGTCAGAATATATCGTGATGGGGAATGACTGTATGCCAGACACTCAGTCCCAACTAGAGCCATATATATATATATATATATCAATATCAATATGTGGGTCGCTTAACCCATTTCTATAAATAAGTAAGATTATCAATAGTGCATGCCAATCTATCGCTTTATTAGTACAAGAAGGGAGATTGATAACAAAAGCCAGCTCCAGAACCTTTATACCACAAATATTGATTTTGATGACAATAACCATATAAATATAGTTACTAATGTTTTTCCAAGTTGTATAGAATATTTTGCAGGATATCACATAGGTTTATACAAGTACAGGATAATCGTATTTGAAAATTGATCGGTAATAAGACTAAAGATCAAAATTCATAGATGATCAAGATAATTGAAGACTCGGGAGTTTAGAGTCAAATATAAGAAGAGTTCAGGACTATAGATGATAGTTAATAAACAGTAGATTAATTTGTTAAAGTCCTTGAATAGTAATTTTCTTTTCTTTGAATGCTCTAGTTTCAAAATATTTATTTTATTTTCAAAATATATTTTTACTAATATTTTTTAAAAGTTTTATATATTAAAGTATTTAAAAACTATGCCTAAATGATTTTACTAAGTTCGAATTGAAATCTTAAAGTGTTTCTATTTTCCTAAACATACGCAAGTATGTCGACATAGGCTTCTTAAGTATATCGACATATGTACCGTTGAAGAGATGTTTTTTAAATTGTGAATAGTTGTTATTTTTGGCTCCATGTCTTCATGAATAGGCATGTCCCTTCAAACACTATATAAAGGGCATTGGAAAACGAGTTTTAACAACTACTTTCTCTTTATTCTTCTTACTCTAAATTTCCATTATATATTTCACAAAATCCACTTTCTATATTCTTCAAATTCTCAAAAATTCAATCTCTACTTTACTACATTCATTCTCTATACTCTACTCATTGATTTGCAAGTGTTCTATCATCAATTCAAATATCAAAGTGCTATCAAAGGGCTACCGAATGGCTATAGGATATTATGTATCCAAAGTACAACTATTTGTATTTGGAGTCAGCAACTCTTTATTGCTAATTTGTGTGAGTGTGCTTGTTGCCCGTTCAAATTAAGTGGATGTGCTTGTTGCCCGTTCAAATTAAGTGGATGTGCTTGTTGCCCATTCAAACCAACTAGGTGTGCTTCTTGGTCGTTCAAATCAAGTGTGTGTGCTTGTTGCCTGGTTAAAAAAGCGAGTTTACCTTAAGCTTGGAAAGTCAGGAGGGTGTATCTTATTAACTTGAAATTAAGATTGTATTCTGGTTTTCTTTCTACTTTATTAAAATGGGCTTTTGAAAGGAAATCTATATGTATACTGTACAGGACTGGACGTCAAATTGGTTAATCCAAACCAATATAAAACTCTTTGTGTCATCTCTCTTAATTTTACTTTATTTTTATTACATTTATGTGTATTTATGACTGCCTGATAATATATATCTATGTCGATTATCTATGCTTGAATTTAAATCTTGAAATAATTTAGAAAATTTCTATAAAACACAATTCACCCCCTCTAGTGTTACAGTAACCTTAAGATCCATTCACATCAGTATAATTTACACTACACTGTTTCCTATATAGAGTCATGGAGTCTCTACACTCTTTAGTTACCTCCACGGTATCATGATACTATCCACCGATGTGCTCAACAACGCGAGGACTAAGAAGTCATGACACTGCTCCTACCCCTATAGGTAACAGACTGCCGGCCTAAGTGACACGGGGGCGAACGCACGAAGCGAAAGCACAAAGCTATATAAATATAAAGTGTCATAGATTTGGGGCACGACCCTACGATCAGGTCGCTAGGGTGGATTCTAGCCATTCGGTTCTTTACAATGTCAATAAAATGAGTACATCATGATAGTGGAACATAGAACTAATAAATATAGACACGAAGCCATGCTCATCATTAGGCATGTAGTTATACTCACTAAATATAGGCACAGAGCCATACTTATCACTACGTTATGACCTCACCCCCATAACATTGTTCCCGTCACGTGAATGCCATCTACTTACATTGAATAACTGGATAAATATCACAAAATCATCTCATACCTACATGATACTCAAACGTTTATTAACTACACTCAATCTACTTAGTATTCTATATAATGAGTATAATGGATAACACTAGAGAAATATTATCGAAAGTCCCATACCATATGGTATTATAACTCTATTTAATCAGATTCCTTATTACATAGAATTTGATACTATGAAATCATATAAAGGATGTTATCCGGCATTTTAACCCGACTACATCTGAACTAACTGGACAAGTTAGACTCGACTATCATCAAGGCAAGTAGCCTAGAGCGATGATTATGAGGTCCATAAATCAAGTGTGGGCACTGATGTGAAGCGACGATCAACCGAGACCAAGAAATTGATTCTTTAGAATATTCTAAGTATGGATTAGTACCTTCCTAGGTAGGGGGATCGGTGTCTATCTCCTTTCCCTAGGGGATCAGTACATATCCTCGATTTTTGTCAATATAGAGTGACAAGGAAGGCCCCACGTGGCTATATTTCAAATCTTAAGTCATTTGGAGTTTGTATGCTCAAGTTATGGGTAAATACTTCACCTAAGAAAGGGATTGGTATAAAAGAGATCAGTATAAAAGAGATCGGTATAAAAGGGATTGTACAGAAGGGATCGGCATATTTCAGCCAAGCAAGTGCAAGTCAATGGAAAACAATCAATATCTTAAGATCCTGAAGTCCAACGCATACGAAATTTTGGAAAGAAGATGTGGGAACCCTAGGGAGCCAACCCTAGGGATCGCATCTTAAAAGGATGAAGAGAGAGGGGTCGGCCCTCTTCTCTCAATAGGGATTGGCTAGAATCAGGAGACAACTCATATTGCACCAAGGATCGAGCAATAACTCAAGTTCTACTCATCCAATTGACATGAAACTTGGAGCACAAGCTTACTACAATATGTGGAACACTCCATAGGGATCGCACATCAAATGGGATATTATGGAGGGATCAGACCCCATCCCTCTAAAGGGATCAGTTGAAATCATAATACATGCAACACTACTTCACGGAAAACGCAATATATCACAAAACGTAAGTCAAAATAGCATGAAATTTGGAAGGCAAGTAGCTAACATCATGGGGAACCCCCTAGAGGGATCCCACCCCATTTGGACACCAAAATAGGATCGGGGCCGATCCCTATTGTGGGCCCTAATGGGCCTCAAAATTCTTGTGTGGCATCCTCTTGGCCTGGAGGTTCTTCTTTTCGAAATTTCAGCTTGATTCATGCACTCTTCCCCTATAAATACAGAAGACATGGCATCAGAAAAGGGCCCCTTCTTTTTGCTGCAAAGGCTCTCCCATTTTTATTCTTCATTCCCGTACTAATGGATCCCAGCCAATTTAAGCATTCTTGTAATCATAATCAAGTGCAAGATCAATAAAGATATAAAGTGGCCAAGATTGCCGAACAACTATAAAAATTTATGTTCATTTATGATTTTTTCTCTGTTTTAATTTCATTCTTCATTTAATCTTTACTAGATTCTATTGGGTGTTGATGCCCATTCTTGGCATCAACATTTTGGTGCTTTCATTGAGAGTTGAATTCTCAGCTTGATTGGATCTCATCATCTACTTGTGGATTCCCATATTCGCGAGATAGATCCAGCTTTCTACCGACAAACTTCTTATTCTACTTGAATTTGAAGGAAATCTAAAGGAAGCTGATAGCCATGTTTAGAAGAATTAATTCAACTTCCCACGGAGTTGAAGGAAATGGTTATGCTAGTGTTCTTGTTTGGAGATTTTCATGTGTTCATGTACATTTAGAAGGGATCGGATTCACTCATGTATGCAAGTTCTTGGTACCGAATGCTGAAGTTTGCACTCAAGTTAGCGGAGCCAAAAAATAGTTAAGTCCTCCATAAGGAAAGGGATCATACCCAGTCCCTCCCCTATATAGTTAAGCCTTGTCAAGTTTCAAAGAAACGACTGATCCCTCTAGCTGATCCATCGTTCACGTCCCCATAGCTGATCCCTCTCATATAGCAAATGACCGATCCCTCTCACTAGCCATAAGTGATCCCTCTCTAAATAGGTCCACATCTGATCCCTCTCGCTAGCCACAACCAATCCCTCACAAACGAAAAAATGACCAATCCCTATGTCATGAACGAAAAATATTGATCCCTCCATACTCCATCCCATCCATGACCGATCCCTACATAGCCGATCCTTCCATACCTACCACGGATCCCTTACCAAGGCAATCCAACCGACCCCTATGCTACTGATCCCTTACCAAGGCAATCCAACCGACCTCTATGCTGCCGATCCCTTACCAAGGCAATCTAGCAGACCCCTATGCCACCGATACCTCCCCAAGGAAATTCAGTCGATCCTTATACCACCGGGGCATAGGGGATCAAGCGATAGCTGCTGAATTATAGCCAAGGAATGGGCAAGAAACTGCTACTCAAACGGTACTCCCAAAGGCTAGAGATCCAAGGTGATATGACACAAACTAGGATCGGTTACCGGGTAGGGCTCCCAAGGTAGATTGCGACTGCCCTCAACTTACCAACATATAAACACCTGACTTGGAAACTATGGTAGGATGGCTTATTAGAGAAAGCCAAGACCAAACTGATGACAATCGGAGCATCTCCCCCTATCGGAACCATTCACTGAAGCCGTTCTATGAGCAGAATATCCAAGGATGTAATGTCATTATCCAACTTATTCCAAATGCCACGCAAGCCACTCAAAATACTTCTTGCATGAATTCAACATCGTTGTCACTGAAGTGAGTACTCCCTGCGAGGATGTCAAACTGATGGCATTGATAATAGGAATCGACCCCAAGTCAGATTTCAGCGATTGGTTAGCTGGAAAGCCTCCTATGACCTTGGATCGCTTCTATTACAAAGTGAATCAATACTTAAGCAAGAAGGATGTGAGACTAACATTGATAGGAAACAATGCAGGCCCAATGGCCATAGGGGTTCAAAACAAGAGTAATGATGATGCCCTAAATGAGGACTCGAATTCTAGGAGACAACCCAAAATCCTAAAATTCGACTCATATACTCCTTTGAATGATCCAATCAGAAACATCTACTTGGAGACTCATGACTTAGAGAAGTACTAGAAACCAGCCTCGAGAGAGTCCATCGAAACGCAGAAGAAATCCAGCAAATGTTGTATATTTCAAGATACCTATAGCACCAGCGATTGCAGACACCTCCAAGATGTGATTAGAAAGCAGATCCAGAAAGGAAAGCTTCAACAATATGTGCAAGCCTCTTAGAATGGTGGGCAGGGAACATCCAATGTCTATCAATAAAGAACTTTTGGTTATCAATTGAATTACCTAAGGTTGACTTTTAGCAGAAGATGGCTGGGTGAAATGGAATAGTGAGTGTATGACACTGCTTCACTTATCAATAAGATTTATTTTAATTTCAATTATGTTGTGACCTACAACCAATTTGAATTAAACTACTTGCTAACGATGCAGGTGACCAGATACCCAGAGTTAGGCGCTAACTGACCTCCATGGACCATAATCGGACCTTTGGAGTATAATCATGCCGAGCATAATTCGACCGCTCGTCGGCTACCATTTGCCGCTGACTTGGGGCAAGAACTTGAAATGGAAAGTCGATGTGACTCGACCATCCACTTCTTATTTCGTGCTTCAATTTTGATAGGACATCAATGCCTTGCTCGGAGCTTGGCAAGGAAAAACTCCATTGTAGTGTGGACACAATTGGTCGTCCACTCATCAACCTCCACACTTAACTTGGAGACCATAGAAAGAATTCGAGTGGATGTGACATGATTATCCACTCCCCGGCTCATACTTAAAGTTCTCTAAAATATATGTGCCTCTCCTAAAGCTCAGCGATGTCGGGATCCAACTAAAGTGGACATGATTTGATCGTCTACACATCGACTCCTGCCCTGGACACAGGTGGTAGTTAGGAAGCCCGACTTAAAGTAGGCATGATTGACTGCCTACTCATCAACCACCGCCCTCAACACATGGACACGACTGCGGCTTGAGGTGGATATGAATTGATTGTCCACACGACAACTCTCTCCCTTGACTTGTTGGGAGGAGTACTAAGCAAATTGGACAAGACCTAACTGTCCAACATAGGCATGGATGTGATCTAGCCATCCATCACTTACTCCCTTCCTCGACTTGATTGGAGGAGCTACAATCACTAAGTGGATGTGAATTGATAGTCCATTTGTCAAAATATTTCCCTAATGCTGGGGGCAGAATTCCATTCCATGGATAAATGTGGTTCGACCATTTATTTGACAACCTTACCTTGATCTAACAGGTGGAGTGTAAATCAAAAATAAGTGTGACTAACCACCCATCATAAAGCTCTGATCCCTATAGCGTGGACTGGCATATAAACACAAAATGATGGACGTGGTTCGACCGTCCATCGACCAACTCTGGTCCACAAAGCGTGGACTGGAGTATAAATACCAAACGGGTGCGACTGACCACCCATCAACGAACATTGGTCCCCGGAGCGTGGATAAGAGTATAAGTGGAAAATGGACGTGGTTCGACCATTCTTTCGGTAACTCTCCGTTGTAAACCGACGGGCTGAGTATAAAACATAGGACGGATGTGATTTGACCATCCGCTAATCAGCTCATCCCCATGATTCCACGTGAAGAACTCCAAGTAAGAGTGAACGTGATATGACCGACCACTCTTCGACTTCCGCCACTGACTTGGGGCCAGAAGAAATGAATAAGGAAAATGTGCTTCGACCATTTTCTGGAATAAGTCTAAGTCCCTAGAGTGTGGACTAGAATATAAACACAAATTGGGTGCGATTCGACCACCTACCAATAAACTCTTATCCCCGGAGCACGGATATGAGTATAATAGATAAGTGCGGTTGACCACTCACTATTCCATAAACTCCGATCTGAAGTCGACAAGATGAGTATAAACTCACTATAGATGGAATTCAACCATCCACAAACTAACTTCTCTAACCCAAGACTGGGAGTAGGAGTAAAAATTACTGAAAGCTTAATACGATAGCTCATTATAGCTCTGGCTTGATGTTCTGTATGCTTAAGGCAACAATTGCAGAGTGGCCTTAATACAAAATCAATCGAAATGACGTTCAAAGTTATGAACGACCGACTATATCATGCCATTGCATCGACAATCAATATCGATTCACACTAAACACAAACGGATGAGACCCGGATGGCCTTCGAAAAACTCTGATCATCAGAGTGCAGATAGGAGAAAAAACCATGAATGAGTGTGACTTGATCATTAATTCTCCAACACCCTCCTTCGATCCATCATGAGGAGTATGAAACCGAATGAGCATGACCCGACTGCACCTGAGCCGACTCTATCCCTAGATCTGACGGGAGAATATGAATCAAAATAGGCATGACTAACCGTCCAGCTCTGAATGAATGTGATGTGATCATTCATTCGTTGACTCTTACTATGATCCGACTAAAAGAGCAATATGGAATGGACGTGACTCAACCATCCACACACTGATCCTTGCCCTTGGTCCCATAGGGAGAGCATCAATCACTGATTGGATGTGACTTGACCTTCTATTCTTTAGGTCCTCGCCTAGAGTATAGTGACATTTGCACCAAAAGTTGACGTGATTGATCGTCCAGTACCCAACTCGTGCCCAAAATCCGACGGAGCATTGAAGTATTCCCCATGGAAGAAAAAACTAGAATACAATCCAGGATATGCGAGACTTAGCCTTCCATCAACTAATACGATCCCACGATTCAATAGGAAAGAGTATAAAGCTAAAGTGGACATGGCTTGTGTTCATACTTATTGATGTATGCTCTAGACTTGGGGACACGAGCGAGAAACAAGATAAATGTGAATCGTCCATTCATCGATCAACTCTAAGTCGTTGGAGCTTAGGCGAGAGTATAAACACGACTGATGAAATGCGACCGTCTACGCGGTACATTTATCAACCCAAGACCGGGGGTAGAAGTGTGAATATCCAAAGACTGACTGCGATAGCTCGATACTGTGACTCATACCTAGTGTTTACAATGACTTAAGGCTACGACCGAAAGGATGCCTAGAGGTAGAATCATCGAATCGATGCCCAAGCTCGTGGTCAATTGACCATCACTGCAACCTAAATGACGAGCAACAGATTACAAATACAGTGAATGAAAAAGCATGTTAGTCGAGTACACAGTCGGATTCAAACTCAAAGCAAGAGCCAGCTATGCAGCTGCATGCAACACGAGGCTAAACCCTACTCGACATTTGATTCGATGCGCTCCTTTAAGCCTGATCTTCAACCATCACAAATAATCGCTAAAAGTGTCTAGAACCCATCACTATCAGACTCAACAGCTCATGACAAGACTCTGGGATTTGACCAGAGCGACTATCATTATTGACCATCCCAACTAGATTTCACGATGATTGTTACGCGAAACAATTACGTTTTAACTCAATGGTCGACTATCGGCATATAGGAATCTGACATTCATATTCAAGTTCATTTAGGGCACATGTTACAATCAGTATAAGTACAAATATGCTAATTTATTCAAGTTAGAATTGGTAGACATCTGATTCAAGGCTGTATGCTAGTTCGAGTATGCAAGTCACATATGGCATATCTCATTGTTCGATTTCGATTTCACGTGGTCTAATATGTTCATGTCAAATCAAAAACTGCTTATGTTCCACCAAAACAAGGGATCGGAACCGATCTCATTTCTTGGGCAAATCCATTTAAGCATTTTTCAACTCATAACATAAGGCCAATATCAAGCAACAACAACATAGTCGGTTCTATAAATATATAGACCACAAAGATGAAGAAGAGGATCCCAATGAATCCAAAGTTGTACCTACTGAGCTAACGATGGACATTACAGTCAACCACGACGACCCATCATGGGTTCTGAAGATCGGATCACAGCTCAGTGCAATGATGATGAAGGAATTAGCTGGTTTTCTACAAGCGAATCTTGATGTGTTCGCTTGGACCCATTCTGACATGTGTGTGATCTCATCGACTATTGCACGCCATGCATCAAATATCGCCTTAGGCATGTCCCGGTGAAACAAAAGCGACGCAGCATGGATCCGAAGAGATCTGCTGCACTTAAAGAGGAGGTGGATAAACTCAGAAACAATAGGTTTATCCACGACGCACTTTACCTGAAATAGGTATCCAATCCAGTTCCCGTGAGAAAAGCTAATGGAAAGTAGTGAACATACGTCGACTACTCTGACCTGAGCAAGGCATGCCCAAAAGACAGCTTTCCAGTTTCAAGGATCGACAGCTGGTAGACTCAACCGTGGGATCTGAGCTGCTTTCATTTATGGATGCATACTTCAGATACTACCAGATCTCGATACATCCTCGACTAGGAGCACACTAGCCTCATTACTGATCTAGGGCTATATTGTTATGCTGTGATGCTGTTTGAATTAAATAATGGTAAGCTACTTACCAATGATTAGTCAACCGGAAGTTCAAATATCATATCGAGCAATCAATGAAAGTATATATAGATGATATGCTCATGAAGTCACGACGATCAAACGACCACATCGATTGCTTGGCTGAGATGTTCAGTGTTCTCCAAAATTATCGAATAAAACTCAATCCCATGAAATTCTTTCAAGTTTACGTCAGAGAAATTTCTGAGTTTCATTGAAAGCTCTCACAGAATCGATGCAAATCCTGAGAAGATTCCGGTACTTCGAAACATCCAAGGGTCGAAGATGATTAAGCAGGTACAGAATCTCAATGGGAAGATCACCACCCTAGTTCGATTCATCTCCAGGGCTACCGATAAGTGAATTCTCTTCTTCAACCTAATAAGGAGAGGGAAGAGAAACTTTGAATGGATGCAGGATTGCATAGATGCATTTCAAGCTCTAGTAGATCACATAGAGAGACCTTTCATCCTACCCAAGCCACTGGATCGTGAAGACTTATACATCTATTTAGCAGTATCGGTACATGCCATAAGTGTCACACTATTATGCGAAGAGAATCAGATCCAGATGCCAGTACATTATGTTAGCAAGCGATTGACAAGTGCTAAGAGAAACTACCCAAAGCTGAAAAAGCTTGTGTACTGCCTATTGATTGCATCACGAAAGCTCCGCCCCTATTTTTGGGCTCATTCCATCAATATCTACACCGACCAGCTATTATCACAGGTCCTACAATGACTTGAGACGTCTGGAAGGTAACTCAAGTGGAACATCGAGCTGAGCCAATTTGACATTACCTATCTCCCTCGGAGAGCCATCCAGGGACAGACATTGGTAGACTTCATAGATGAATTCACTGCATCAGAGGACTCTCCGGAGAGCAGTGGAGAACCGACCAACCAATGGAAAATGTACACGGATGAAGCACCCAACGATCGATGTTCTAGTGCCAGAGTCGTGTTAGTGATTCCTGAGGAACGATCGATCTGCTATGCCCTGAAACTCAACTCCCCTGTAACAAATAACGAGGCCGAATATGAAGATCTGATTGTTGGGCTTAAACTTGCCAGAGAACTGGGAGTGAAAACTTTACAATTTGTTTGTGATTCTCGGTTAGTAGTATGCCAAGTCAGGGGAGATTATTAGGCTAGGGGCAGCTACTAGTAGACTTCTACTATTACACCATCTCTACTGTATCATATCAAAATCACCGATCCAATTAATATCAATGGTGAATTACTCATAACATCAAAATCAGTATATGAAAGATGAGAAATCAAAAATACAGAGTAAAATCTCATCAAGATAATATACTTAAGAAAACTTCCATATTTTATATATATTTACAGTATTTTAAAATACAATCGACACTAATCTGAAATCACTTCATATTTTCAGAAATTATATACACGTATTTTATAACATTTAAATAATTTCTTAAAAACCAAAATAGATTCGCTTTCAAATAAATTAATTATCTTTTAAATATAATAAAATGCAATACTTAATTTAGAATAAAGTGTTTCTTCATAAACTTGCATACACACACACACCTGATAATGAATTATCCACAACATTCAACTCATAATAACATAAATGAAAAACATCAAAAACGCATAATAACCATTTTAGAATCAAATTGAATATTCGATTAAACTTTAGGTTATTAAATATACGTAAATGTATTACACAACTCTATTTAAATTTATTAATTATGAAGTTTACGTTGAAATACTTAGAATGCTAATTAGGTTATTCTTGTTCGTCGACGGAAATTCTATCGGTTTAGAAAACCGTCGAACGAATTTAGAAATTAAAATTTACCGCAAGCGCACGGCGTACTATTGAAGCACGTGGCGAATACGGGTCGATCCGCAGGGAATTGCTGATTTTAAAATTCTAATCAATCAAATTAAACCAAAGTCGAGTGATTGTTAACTAACTAAAAGAAAGTGAAAACAAACTAAAACTAAAGAGAATAAAAAGATGAGATTAAAGAGCAATTTAGAGGCAAATCCCCTCTCATGATCATATAAACCAACATAATGACATTATGATCTCTTTTTGGTCATGTGTGAGTTTAGTTGATGCATTTATCATAAGCATAGCCTAATTGTGTTATTAATTAACACACTTAAACCATCAAACTTTAATGCACCTTCTAACCCACTTACTAACTTCAATGAAAATGATATGAAATCAAAAGTAAAATCTATTTTAAGCATGTTTTATTAACTATTGAATTAGAAACATAAACCATCAAATTTTGATTCTAAATCCACTTCCATTACCATGATCATATGTAGATGAAGAGGTAATTAATGATTCATATAACTAAGCATAGCCTATTTGTTTTGAACAATATAAGCTATCAAACTCAATATTAAACACAAAACCACACAAACATCTACTTTCCATTAAGCACAAAAGAGACATAAAAGAAATTATGTTGCATCTACATGATTCAAGAGAGCTTCATTACCCCTAAATTGAAGGGATTAGCCTCTCATTTTTGTTATCAAATCAACAAATGTAGAAAGCAACATTTAAACAAACAAGAGGAAAAAGAGAGAAAAAAGAAAAGAAAAACTAATCTACTTGCATGAAATAAGAGAGATCTACACTACAAACATGAAAGTAAATAAACAAAAGAAGCATGTAAAAGAAGAGAGCACTAATTAATATTGCATAAAAAAATGGAAGTTACATGAAAATAAAAATGGCTAAGTAGCCATGGAAAAAAGAAGAGAGCTTTCTTTTATTTGATCTAAAACTAACTAAGAGAGACTAAAAGAGGAGAGAAGGTTACATGAACATAATGGGTTATTTATACAAGCATGAAACCCTAATACATAATTTGGGGAATGCCCAAACTACCCTTGAGGTAGTGTGGTGGCCAAGTAATCATTAGCCTCCCATAATCATCCATTTAAGTGTGCATGAAGATTTGATGACCATTAGCATGTGGATTAGATTCTAATTTGTACATGAAGGAAGGTGGGTAGGTAGGGTCCTCCATTATCTTCACTTTGAATTATTTCCATCTTCATTTGTTCTCTTCACTCTTGTGCATGCATGTGTCTTGCATGTGTCTTCATGAAACCACTTGTATATGAATTCAAATTCTTACAAAATAATATAGAAATTTTCAATTAAATTTTAGAAAATTAATTTATGCACAAAAGTGACCATTTTGCCCTTGGATGAAGATGAATATGTGACAATTTCAAATAATTTGAATTTTGGTTTAAACAAGTTAAAATACCCGATATGATCATTTATTTAATTTAAATAGATTAAATATGGTGGTAAAAATATGCACATTTACGTGCACATCAAATACCCCCACACTTATCTGGTGTTTTTCTATGTCTGGTGTGGTTGGAAATTGAGGGAGACGAAGGTGGCTCGGGTTCAACGTGAGGTTGTTTCATGTTTTTCTCGAAGTAAAGGAAGTTTGTGAGTTTCTCGGGTTTGTACTCGAGAATCCTGAGCATCGGCCCGGGTTTTGTTATATACGCAAATTAGCCTGAGTTTTTATTTAGAAGTAACAGGTTTATACAAGTTGAAATTTGGTAAGTAATCTTGTACCAGGATTTAAAAGCAACCAAAAGATGGAATTTAAATTTTTAAAGTAATTTGTTAACCAAATTTTCAAGTGAAATTATTTATACAAGTTTCAAAAGTAAATGTTTTAAATCAAAGGAAAATGTTAAATAAAGTTCAAAGGTAAATGAAATTTGCAAGTTTTCATAAATATGAGTTAACTAAGTTTTAAAGGTTCATTTGTAAATGTGATAAATTAAGGATAGTCCATGTGTTAAATAAAAATTGATTGTAAAGGCTTAAATAAACTTAATAATATTAAAGATTAGTTAATTAATAAAAAGAATGTTTTAATTGTTAATTAACTTTTAAAGTCTAAATTAAATTTATTGGTAAAGGAAATTAATTACTTGAAAGTTAATTACTTAATAAAAGTAATGAAGGACGGATAATTAATGATTAAAGATTGATTAATCAAGTGTTTAAAGGTTAATTAATTTAAAGGATAATTAATTAATGTGATTAATTAATTAAGGTAATTAATTTGAGAATTATAATTAAAGGTTAATTAATTTATTATAAATGGTTAATTAATAAATGATTAAAGAATAATTAATCAAAATAATCTATAATTAGTTAATGTTAATTAACCAGGATTAGTAATTCATAAGAAATTAATCTGATTTGAATTAATCAGACAATTAAATTGACCCTACTTATTGATGATTGGATTTGACTGAATGATTGAATTGTTGATATCCCTGATATATGATGCTTTGTGATATATCCTGATTTATGTTGTGATCTGTAATTTACTTATCTGTGATATATATCTGTGATCTGTGAATAAAGATGAGCGTTATAGTTTATATCGCTTATCAACTATATCCTGTATTTTGATCTGTGATGATTCATTGTGTTGCACTATTGTGTTAAACCTCTGGACTACACTTTTACACACACAAATATGGATTTCACGTGGAAATCAGTTAAGTCACAGATAATTTAAATTTAATATTTTTGAAATTGAAATTTTAATTTCAATTGATTTTGGAAATGGATTTGGGTTAAATGTGAAAGCTTTTGAAAATAAGTTTTAAGAGAAAAGTTATTTTTAATAACTTGGTAAAGCTTTCAAATTTTAAATAAATTAATTTGAATTTGAATTCAGAATTTGGAATTGAATTCCATGATTGGAAATTTTGGTTAAGATGTTATAAATGTGTTATAACCATTTTAAAAGTATAATTTTGAGAATTTGGATTTAATCCAAGAACCTTAACTGGTATAAATGAATCAGATTTCCAAAATGAAACTGTTTGTTTTAAAAGAATAAAAGCTTTCAGATAAGAAATGAAATTCCAGTTTAATTAAAGGAATTTCAAGTTTGAATTGAAAAAAATGGTTTTCCGAGTTATGAATAAATTCTTTTTGAAAGCTATGAATTGAATCTGTTTATTTTTAACAGATTTAAAATGATGATTTGTTTAAACCATTCGAAATGAAATTGTTTTGAAAACTATAAGTTGAATCTTTGTTTTTAAAGATTTAACGAGTTAATCCAATTGAAACGAAAATTGTTTGGAAATCTGTGAATGGATTTTTGTTGAACTGGGTGAACTTTGTGAAATAAATCTTTTTGTTTAAAAGATTTGAAATGGTAATCGATTGAAACCATTTAAAAAGAAGTTGAATTATTAAGTTGTGACTTAATTGAAATCACATATCCACATGTTTTTAAATATTTCGCTCACTATTCGGGTTAGCCGGGAAAGGACTTTTGGGTCGTATAACCCATTCTGAATATGTGATACGTCATATATGGATACCATTTGAAGACCGGTGGTGAAGACCGGATATTTTCGAAAACGAAAGGACAACTCGTCGAATGTCTCTGCATCGACTGGTCCCCGGTATAGAGATTTGATCATCCTTTGTGATGGGAAGTCCGGACGTGATTAGAAAATTATCCGGATTTGCAAGGGCTTCTTTGGAAGTGCCTTCGGTTCTGTTCGAACCCGGAACAGACTTGTATGGATTGTATGTCTGACATTACAAATTGAGATATAAAGCAGATTTCTTTCAAATACATTTCTGTTGGTGGCGGAGAATTTATTCTCTTAGCTTAACACCCTTCTCTGAGACGTACGAGCTCAGAGGTTATGTAGTTGAAATTATCAGCGATATATTCCCAATTTGGTAATGTGGCATGCTGAGTGTTGCTGTGTGATGATCAGTGTTTGATCATTTGTGATATGATCATTTGTTTGATCATTTATCTTTGTGATCATAGGTTGATCATCTGTTGACCCAAAGCATGGCTTTGTGACAAAGCGTAGCTTTGTGGACGAGACTTCGTCAGACCTCACAACCCGGAAATGGTCGAAACAGGAATGTTGCGGCAAGGTTATGAGGGTCGCGCCCTTTAGGGTATGTCATTTCCTTCTGGAAAGGGATGGTATCATGGTATGGAGCCCAGATACTTACTCATGTGGACACACCTTATTTTTATGTGTGATGTTGGTTATCGAGCGCTCGGATAAAGGTCCCAAAGGACCGGGGGATGGCATATTCGTGAATTACCTGGTTACAGGGGTAACCCGGCCTTGTTTGGCAGAGAGCAGTTTGTCTCTCGGAGCGTCCAGCCAGAGGCGTTTCCTACGTGGCATAGGAAGTTCCTTAGCCTGACCATTTGTTGGAAAATCCAAAGAAACAATACGAACCTTTACGATTGAAATTGTAGAACCTGTCTCCTCAGGAGGCAGCTATAGCAGGCATAATATAATGGTACCTATGCTGGCTAAGATTAATATTGTATTTTCGAAATGATCTTGTACACTATGCACTAGTAATAATATCAAAAGAGTTTTGATTTTGCGTAGTAAGCATATTTGACTAACATAAGAAGAAATCTCCTCCAAGTCTGCGATTGCATTGTGTGTGTGGTAGGAGGTCTTATGGTAGTTTCATTTTCCAAAAGCATTGCGGATTTCAATGTTTAAAATTCTTTTGTGTTTGTTTTAAAGATAAACTGTTTTTGTTGCTCACACCAGTCCCACGACTGACTCGAAGTTTATTGTTCCCTTCCTAAACTCTGGATGCTCATAATTTTCCACACGAGCAGTCTAGAGTTGGGTTTCTCAGATATTCAGGTTGAGTAGATTATCTGGAGCTAGTCAGTTCTTGGACGACTGACCTTGCTTTCTGCTAGCTATGGATTGGAGCATTCTATTGGAGATATTCTATATGCTGCTGGTGTTATTTATTTTCTTTCCGCTGCTATTTCTTGTATCATATCTCTGATGTATATTGATATCTGTTGTATCATTTTGTTGTATCATATTGTATCAGATTTTTGTATCTGTCATTGTATCAATGTTATATATATTGATATATTCTTTTTCTTCCGCTGTGTTGTTGTACTTAATGTTGTTATAAGCTCCGGAGAACCAGATTCGACGGTTGAATCTACGGCATTTTGAGTACAAGTGAAGTATGGGTGCCGATTTTCGAAGGGCAACTTTTGGGTTCTTACATTTGGTATCAGAGCTGAGGGTAAAACTTTAGCTCAGGACTATAACACATTAAGTAGCTCATTAGAGATAGGGTGAAGTATATCCTAGAATGAGTAATCCTTAAGATACGTGTCTGTATGCCTCAGTAAATTCTCTTACTATTCATTGATAGTGAGTATGAGTGCAAGAAGAGGATGAGATAGGGGACAGGGAAATACGACTATAAATGGTCAATACCCTGTAACAATAAGAAAGCAATCTTTTCTCTATCAATCTCTTTTGTTCAGCATCTTTTCTCTATTCATCGATAATTTCTGGTAGATCCAAGAAGAAAATTCGATATATTAATATGGGACATAAACTCCGGATAGACCAAGATTGTTTGTTTGGATGAATTGTTTGCTATGGTTGATAGGTATACTTTAGTTTTAAACTGAAAGTTTTGAAATTGTATCCATATATCTGTCTATTCCTTGGGTCCCGATATGTTCTACGGATGGTTAGTTATCACTTCAAACTGACCGATGCCACTGCATATTTCGTAGACCTGGATAACCCGAGTATCTTCTGAAGTGTTAAAACAGATTCGTTCTTGATATTCTGATTTGGTGAGCCAAATGCAGAATATATATTCGGTTGATTTAATGAAATATTCTTCATCTATCTTTTTGTCTCCTTGGCAATTTCGAGGACGAAATTCTTTTAAGGGGGAAAGTCTGTAACGACCCCGAATTTTATATAAATTTAAACCGATAATTAATTTAATTTTTTGAAATTTTTTTTTAAAATAAATTGATTTAAGTGATGCGAGTTTCCCCGGATTCAAATATATTCTGTATAAATCATTTAAATTTAAAATATTGTATATATATATATATTTGGGTATATATGAGTCAATTTGAAATTATAAATATATATGTATATATATTTGACTTGAATTTAAATTGTAAATAAATGGTTTAAAAATAAAAAATGAAATATAAGATATAGAGTATAGAATAAATACATTGGATAAAAATCTAATAACAAACTAAATCTAGAAATTCACTTATATTACCAAATGAATATAAAAATAACTTAACATTGCTCACATTCTATTCTAGTGGATGCACATATGAAATGTACATATAAGTTTCGAAATTTTCATGCTTCTAGTTCATAGCCTGACATCCTTTAGCTAGACTAACTTTAATTAGAGCCTGGCATGTTTAAGTTTTGGAAATTTTCAAAAATCTGGAAATATCGGTAGCCTGGCATGTTTGTTTTACATGATACATATATTGCTTTATAGTCATCTCTAGTAGCCTGGCCATGTTGGTAGCATGACATGTTTTACCTGGCATCTTTTAAGTACCTAGTGAAATACTAAAAGCCTGTGACAAAATCTTTAGCCAGAGAGATTTCAAAACAAGTAAAAGGAAAATAAGATAAGAATGAAACAAACCAAAGTATATATGTACACATAGAAATATAGACAAAGCAATTAATGCAAGATAATATATTTAAATATAAGATAAGTATGGAATGAAGTATGGCCAAAAGATCAAAGGACTAAAGTAAATAATGCACGCACGAAATATCATCTCTTTAGCCACCAAACCAGACATCAGTAGACAGAGTAAGAAAAAATCTCTGATTTCTTCTGTACAAAATAATATATACACCATGTACAAAGTTTATACCCTGTCTACTTCATTTCTTATGTATATTATCTTCATCATCACTTCGTTCCTTCAAAGCTAAGAAAAACTGAAGTAAATATCCTCTAAAACTTAAACAAAACTTCAATTTAAACATCAAAACAAATCAAAGGAAAACCAGAGATGAAGAAATGATTTCTTTCCAGTTTCAAGCTTTCAGTTCTCTGCTTCAACTCCAGGTGAGCAAATATTGATTTTCAAATTAGTCTCTATAAATTCTATGCCCATGAACCTGTGCATTGTCTGGATATGCTTGCTTGTTGATATTGATAAATGCTTGCATGTCTCAGTAATCATTGACTGTATGTATACATACATATCCTGCCATTGTTCTAATCACAGACTTAAAAATCAAATCCTTCTCTCTGCTTTTAAATCAGTGAGCAATCTCCTCTCTGAATCTATTTTTTTTTTTTGTGAGTAACATTTTTAATAAATTACTTAAGTAAAACATGGTTGAAAGATTAATCCAGTGATAAGTATAACCTGTATGGATATGGATAAGTAAGTTGTATACTTATATGTGGAATATCTGTGAATATTTGGATGGATGTGTGCATACCTCTGTTCTTTGTTTTAGGATCTAGGTTGTAAACATAATCCTTATCTTTTAATCTAAGATCTGTTAGAACTTGGAATATAGACAAATATTGTTTGTTTGGTTATGCAGTAAGTTTTATAATTTATGTAAGTTAAAATAAGTTTAGAAATCTCACTGAAACCTCTCAAGAACAGTGATACTTAATATAAGTGAAATTTCAAACATCTTGATATCGATTCAAGTTTACAAACTGATTTATAAATCAAAATTAGGATTTTTAAAACTCAAATCACATTTTTTTGTAATGGGATGAGTTGGCATGGCTGGGTTGATCGAATTGGGAAGTCGGGGTTACCTCGGGCAACACATTTGATTGGAGAGGCTGGAATTCTGTCTGGAGGTCGAGGAGTGATTGGTGAATGGAGGAAAATTGTTCGGTGGATGATCAATGGCCGGTGGTGGCAGCGGTGGTGGGTTCTTCTTCCTAAACCTAGTTTGGGCTGAGTGGAATTTTTGGGTCGGTTCGTACGCATCGAAGCGTCGAGTTCAACGGGGGTTTGGGAACGCGTAGAGGGATGGTAGGCGAAGTCGTGGTCGGTGATGGTGGTTCTCTGGTGGTCGGAGGAGCAGAGGTGAGCTGTTGACATGTTTTGAATGTTGGCCGAGTTCGTGTTGCAGGTCTGAAGAGGAGAACTCGAATTTGATTCGAGATGTGGTGATGGGTTCTGGTGATTGCGAGGTCATCTAGAGATAGTCGGCGATGGGGAGCAACTCTGGTGAGTGGCCTGAGGTGGCTGGAGCCACGGTGCACGTGCACGTGGTATTTTTCTATGTCTGGTGTGGTTGGAAATTGAGGGAGACGAAGGTGGCTCGGGTTCAACGCGAGGTTGTTTCAAGTTTTTCTCGAAGTAAAGGAAGTTTGTGAGTTTCTCGGGTTTGTACTCGAGAATCCTGAGCATCGACCCGGGTTTTGTTATATACGCAAATTAGCCTGAGTTTTTATTTAGAAGTAACAGGTTTATACAAGTTGAAATTTGGTAAGTAATCTTGTACCAGGATTTAAAAGCAACCAGAAGATGGAATTTAAATTTTTAAAGTAAATTGTTAACCAAATTTTCAAGTGAAATTATTTATACAAGTTTCAAAAGTAAATGTTTTAAATCAAAGGAAAATGTTAAAAAAAGTTCAAATGTAAATGAAATTTGCAAGTTTTCATAAATATGAGTTAACTAAGTTTTAAAGGTTTATTTGTAAATGTGATAAATTAAGGATAGTCCATGTGTTAAATAAAAATTGATTGTAAAGGCTTAAATAAACTTAATAATATTAAAGATTAGTTAATTAATATAAAGAATGTTTTAATTGTTAATTAACTTTTAAAGTCTAAATTAAATTTATTGGTAAAGGAAATTAATTACTTGAAAGTTAATTACTTAATAAAAGTAATTAAGGACGGATAATTAATGATTAAAGATTGATTAATCAAGTGTTTAAAGGTTAATTAATTTAAAGGATAATTAATCAATGTGATTAATTAATTAAGGTAATTAATTTGAGAATTATAATTAAAGGTTAATTAATTTATTATAAATGGTTAATTAATAAATGATTAAAGAATAATTAATCAAAATAATCTATAATTAGTTAATGTTAATTAACCAGGATTAGTAATTCATAAGAAATTAATCTGATTTGAATTAATCAGACAATTAAATTGACCCTACTTATGGATGATTGGATTTGACTGAATGATTGAATTGTTGATATCCCTGATATATGATGCTTTGTGATATATCCTGATTTATGTTGTGATCTGTAATTTACTTATCTGTGATATATATCTGTGATCTGTGAATAAAGATGAGCGTTATAGTTTATATCGCTTATCAACTATATCCTGTATTTTGATCTGTGATGATTCATTGTGTTGCACTATTGTGTTAAACCTCTGGACTACACTTTTACACACACAAATATGGATTTCACGTGGAAATCAGTTATGTCACAGATAATTTAAATTTAATATTTTTGAAATTGAAATTTTAATTTCAATTGATTTTGGAAATGGATTTGGGTTAAATGTGAAAGCTTTTGAAAATAAGTTTTAAGAGAAAAGTTATTTTTAATAACTTGGTAAAGCTTTCAAATTTTAAATAAATTAATTTGAATTTGAATTCAGAATTTGGAATTGAATTCCATGATTGGAAATTTTGGTTAAGATGTTATAAATGTGTTATAACCATTTTAAAAGTATAATTTTGAGAATTTGGATTTAATCCAAGAACCTTAACTGGTATAAATGAATCAGATTTCCAAAATGAAACTGTTTAAAAGCTTTCAGAAAAGAAATGAAATTCCAGTTTAATTAAAGGAATTTCAAGTCTGAATTGAAAAAAATGGTTTTCCAAGTTATGAATAAAATTTTTTTGAAAGCTATGAATTGAATCTGTTTATTTTTAACAGATTTAAAATGATGATTTGTTTAAACCATTCGAAATGAAATTGTTTTGAAAACTATAAGTTGAATCTTTGTTTTTAAAGATTTAACGAGTTAATCCAATTGAAACGAAAATTGTTTGGAAATCTGTGAATGGATTTTTGTTGAATTGGGTGAACTTTCTGAAATAAATCTTTTTGTTTAAAAGATTTGAAATGGTAATCGATTGAAACCATTTAAAAAGAAGTTGAATTATTAAGTTGTGACTTAATTGAAATCACATATCCACATGTTTTTAAATATTTCGCTCACTATTCGGGTTAGCCGGGAAAGGACTTTTGGGTCGTATAACCCATTCTGAATATGTGATACGTCATATATGGATACCATTTGAAGACCGGTGGTGAAGACCGGATATTTTCGAAAACGAAAGGACAACTCGTCGAATGTCTCTGCATCGACTGGTCCCCGGTATAGAGATTTGATCATCCTTTGTGATGGGAAGTCCGGACGTGATTAGAAAATTATCCGGATTTGCAAGGGCTTCTTTGGAAGTGCCTTCGGTTCTGTTCGAACCCGAAACAGACTTGTATGGATTGTATGTCTGACATTACAAATTGAGATATAAAGCCGATTTCTTTCAAATACATTTCTGTTAGTGGCGGAGAATTTATTCTCTTAGCTTAACACCCTTCTCTGAGACGTACGAGCTCAGAGGTTATGTAGTTGAAATTATCAGCGATATATTCCCAATTTGGTAATGTGGCATGCTGAGTGTTGCTGTGTGATGATCAGTGTTTGATCATTTGTGATATGATCATTTGTTTGATCATTTATCTTTGTGATCATAGGTTGATCATCTGTTGACCCAAAGCATGGCTTTGTGACAAAGCGTAGCTTTGTGGACGAGACTTCGTCAGACCTCACAACCCGGAAATGGTCGGAACAGGAATGTTGCGGCAAGGTTATGAGGGTCGCGCCCTTTAGGGTATGTCATTTCCTTCTGGAAAGGGGTGGTATCATGGTATGGAGCCCAGATACTTACTCATGTGGACACACCTTATTTTTATGTGTGATGTTGGTTATCGAGCGCTCGAATAAATGTCCCAAAGGACCGGGGGATGGCATATTCGTGAATTACCTAGTTACAGGGGTAACCCGGCCTTGTTTGGCAGAGAGCAGTTTGTCTCTCGGAGCGTCCAGCCAGAGGCGTTTCCTACGTGGCATAGGAAGTTCCTTAGCCTGCCATTTGTTGGAAAATCCAAAGAAACAATACGAACCTTTACGATTGAAATTGTAGAACCTGTCTCCTCAGGAGGCAGCTATAGCAGGCATAATATAATGGTACCTATGCTGGCTAAGATTAATATTGTATTTTCGAAATGATCTTGTACACTATGCACTAGTAATAATATCAAAAGAGTTTTGATTTTGCGTAGTAAGCATATTTGACTAACATAAGAAGAAATCTCCTCCAAGTCTGCGATTGCATTGTGTGTGTGGTAGGAGGTCTTATGGTAGTTTCATTTTCCAAAAGCATTGCGGATTTCAATGTTTAAAATTCTTTTGTGTTTGTTTTAAAGATAAACTGTTTTTGTTGCTCATACCAGTCCCACGACTGACTCGGAGTTTATTGTTCCCTTCCTAAACTCTGGATGCTCATAATTTTCCACACGAGCAGTCTAGAGTTGGGTTTCTCAGATATTCAGGTTGAGTAGATTATCTGGAGCTAGTCAGTTCTTGGACGACTGACCTTGCTTTCTGCTAGCTATGGATTGGAGCATTCTATTGGAGATATTTTATCTGCTGCTGGTGTTATCTATTTTCTTTCCGCTGCTATTTCTTGTATCATATCTCTGATGTATATTGATATCTGTTGTATCATTTTGTTGTATCATATTGTATCAGATTTTTGTATCTGTCATTGTATCAATGTTATATATATTGATATATTCTTTTTCTTCCGCTGTGTTGTTGTACTTAATGTTGTTATAAGCTCCGGAGAACCAGATTCGACGGTTGAATCTACGGCATTTTGAGTACAAGTGAAGTATGGGTGCCGATTTTCGAAGGTCGACTTTTGGGTTCTTACATTTGGTATCAGAGCTGAGGGTAAAACTTTAGCTCAGGAGTATAACACATTAAGTAGCTCATTAGAGATAGGGTGAAGTATATCCTAGAATGAGTAATCCTTAAGATACGTGTCTGTATGCCTAAGTAAATTCTCTTACTATTCACTGATAGTGAGTATGAGTGCAAGAAGAGGATGAGATAGGGGACAGGGAAATACGACTATAAATGGTCAATACCCTGTAACAATAAGAAAGCAATCTTTTCTCTATCAATCTCTTTTGTTCAGCATCTTTTCTCTATTCATCGATAATTTCTGGTAGATCCAAGAAGAAAATTCGATATATTAATATGGGACATAAACTCCAGATAGACCAAGATTGTTTGTTTGGATGAATTGTTTGCTTTGTTTGCTATGGTTGATAGATATACTTTAGTTTTAAACTGAAAGTTTTGAAATTGTATCCATATATCTGTCTATTCCTTGGGTCCCGATATGTTCTATGGATGGTTAGTTATCACTTCAAACTGACCGATGCCACTGCATATTTCGTAGACCTGGATAACCCGAGTATCTTCTGAAGTGTTAAAACAGATTCGTTCTTGATATTCTGATTTGGTGAGCCAAATGCAGAATATATATTCGGTTGATTTAATGAAATATTCTTCATCTATCTTTTTGTCTCCTTGGCAATTTCGAGGACGAAATTCTTTTAAGGGGGAAAGTCTGTAACGACCCCGAATTTTATATAAATTTAAACCGATAATTAATTTAATTTTTTGAATAATTTTTTTTAAAATAAATTGATTTAAGTGATGCGAGTTTCCCCGGATTCAAATATATTCTGTATAAATCATTTAAATTTAAAATATTGTATATATATATATTTGGGTATATATGAGTCAATTTGAAATTATAAATATATATGTATATATTTTTGACTTGAATTTAAATTGTAAATAAATGGTTTAAAAATAAAAAATGAAATATAAGATATAGAGTATAGAATAAATACATTGGATAAAAATCTAATAACAAACTAAATCTAGAAATTCACTTATATTACCAAATGAATATAAAAATAACTTAACATTGCTCACATTCTATTCTAGTGGATGCACATATGAAATGTACATATAAGTTTCGAAATTTTCATGCTTCTAGTTCATAGCCTGACATCCTTTAGCTAGACTAACTTTAATTAGAGCCTGGCATGTTTAAGTTTTGGAAATTTTCAAAAATCTGGAAATATCGGTAGCCTGGCATGTTTGTTTTACATGATACATATATTGCTTTATAGTCATCTCTAGTAGCCTGGCCATGTTGGTAGCATGACATGTTTTACCTGGCATCTTTTAAGTACCTAGTGAAATACTAAAAGCCTGTGACAAAATCTTTAGCCAGAGAGATTTCAAAACAAGTAAAAGGAAAATAAGATAAGAATGAAACAAACCAAAGTATATATGTACACATAGAAATATAGACAAAGCAATTAATGCAAGATAATATATTTAAATATAAGATAAGTATGGAATGAAGTATGGCCAAAATATCAAAGGACTAAAGTAAATAATGCACGCACGAAATATCATCTCTTTAGCCACCAAACCAGACATCAGTAGACAGAGTAAGAAAAAATCTCTGATTTCTTCTGTACAAAATAATATATACACCCTGTACAAAGTTTATACCCTGTCTACTTCATTTCTTATGTATATTATCTTCATCATCACTTCGTTCCTTCAAAGCTAAGAAAAACTGAAGTAAATATCCTCTAAAACTTAAACAAAACTTCAATTTAAACATCAAAACAAATCAAAGGAAAACCAGAGATGAAGAAATGATTTCTTTCCAGTTTCAAGCTTTCAGTTCTCTGCTTCAACTCCAGGTGAGCAAATCTTGATTTTCAAATTAGTCTCTATAAATTCTATGCCCATGAACCTGTGCATTGTCTGGATATGCTTGCTTGTTGATATTGATAAATGCCTGCATGTCTCAGTAATCATTGACTGTATGTATACATACATATCCTGCCATTGTTCTAATCACAGACTTAAAATTCAAATCCTTCTCTCTGCTTTTAAATCAGTGAGCAATCTCCTCCCTGAATCTATTTATTTTTGTTTGTGAGTAACATTTTTAATAAATTACTTAAGTAAAACATGGTTGAAAGATTAATCCAGTGATAAGTATAACCTGTATGGATATGGATAAGTAAGTTGTATACTTATATGTGGAATATCTGTGAATATTTGGATGGATGTGTGCATACCTCTGTTCTTTGTTTTAGGATCTAGGTTGTAAACATAATCCTTATCTTTTAATCTAAGATCTGTTAGAACTTGGAATATAGACAAATATTGTTTGTTTGGTTATGCAGTATGTTTTATAATTTATGTAAGTTAAAATAAGTTTAGAAATCTCACTGAAACCTCTCAAGAACAGTGATACTTAATATAAGTGAAATTTCAAACATCTTGATATCGATTCAAGTTTACAAACTGATTTATAAATCAAAATTAGGATTTTTAAAACTCAAATCACATTTTTTGTAATGGGATGAGTTGGCATGGCTGGGTTGATCGAATTGGGAAGTCGGGGTTACCTCGGGCAACACATTTGATTGGAGAGGATGGAATTCTGTCTGGAGGTCGAGGAGTGACTGGTGAATGGAGGAAAATTGTTCGGTGGATGATCAATGGCCGGTGGTGGCAGCGGTGGTGGGTTCTTCTTCCTAAACCTAGTTTGGGCTGAGTGGAATTTTTGGGTCGGTTCGTACGCATCGAAGCGTCGAGTTCAACGGGGGTTTGGGAACGCGTAGAGGGATGGTAGGCGAAGTCGTGGCCGGTGATGGTGGTTCTCTGGTGGTCGGAGGAGCAGAGGCGAGCTGTTGACAGGTTTTGAATGTTGGCCGAGTTCGTGTTGCAGGTCTGAAGAGGAGAACTCGAATTTGATTCGAGATGTGGTGATGGGTTCTGGTGATTGCGAGGTCATCTAGAGATAGTCGGCGATGGGGAGCAACTCTGGTGAGTGGCCGGAGGTGGCTGGAGCCACGGTGCACGTGCACGTGGTATTTTTCTATGTCTGGTGTGGTTGGAAATTGAGGGAGACGAAGGTGGCTCGGGTTCAACGCGAGGTTGTTTCATGTTTTTCTCGAAGTAAAGGAAGTTTGTGAGTTTCTCGGGTTTGTACTCGAGAATCCTGAGCATCGGCCCGGGTTTTGTTATATACGCAAATTAGCCTGAGTTTTTATTTAGAAGTAACAGGTTTATACAATTTGAAATTTGGTAAGTAATCTTGTACCAGGATTTAAAAGCAACCAGAAGATGGAATTTAAATTTTTAAAGTAATTTGTTAACCAAATTTTCAAGTGAAATTATTTATACAAGTTTCAAAAGTAAATGTTTTAAATCAAAGGAAAATGTTAAATAAAGTTCAAAGGTAAATGAAATTTGCAAGTTTTCATAAATATGAGTTAACTAAGTTTTAAAGGTTCATTTGTAAATGTGATAAATTAAGGATAGTCCATGTGTTAAATAAAAATTGATTGTAAAGGCTTAAATAAACTTAATAATATTAAAGATTAGTTAATTAATATAAAGAATGTTTTAATTGTTAATTAACTTTTAAAGTCTAAATTAAATTTAGGGGGAATTAATTTAAAGGACAAAAATTTGTATATTTTTAGCCTCAAGGACACGACCTTAATATTTTAACCACAAGGACAAACATTCTCCTAAAAATTATTCATAAGGACAAACATTCTTTCAAAATTATTCATAAGGACAAACATTCTTCCAAAACTGCTACCGAACTAAAAACTGATACCTTAAAACTGCTACCGATAACTACAAACTGATACCTAAAAACTGTAAAAACTGATACCTAAAAAAAGTTGTCCTTCAGACTAAAATACTGAAGGTCTGTTCTTGAGGCTAAAATGCTGAGAAATTTTGTCCTTGACAATAATTTCCTGTTAAATTTATTGCTAAAGGAAATTAATTACTTGAAAGTTAATTACTTAATAAAAGTAATGAAGGACGGATAATTAATGATTAAAGATTGATTAATCAAGTGTTTAAAGGTTAATTAATTTAAAGGATAATTAATCAATGTGATTAATTAATTAAGGTAATTAATTTGAGAATTATAATTAAAGGTTAATTAATTTATTATAAATGGTTAATTAATAAATGATTAAAGAATAATTAATCAAAATAATCTGTAATTAGTTAATGTTAATTAACCAGGATTAGTAATTCATAAGAAATTAATCTGATTTGAATTAATCAGACAATTAAATTGACCCTACTTATGGATGATTGGATTTGACTGAATGATTGAATTGTTGATATCCCTGATATATGATGCTTTGTGATATATCCTGATTTATGTTGTGATCTGTAATTTACTTATCTGTGATATATATCTGTGATCTGTGAATAAAGATGAGCGTTATAGTTTATATCGCTTATCAACTATATCCTGTATTTTGATCTGTGATGATTCATTGTGTTGCACTATTGTGTTAAACCTCTGGACTACACTTTTACACACACAAATATGGATTTTACGTGGAAATCAGTTAAGTCACAGATAATTTAAATTTAATATTTTTGAAATTGAAATTTTAATTTCAATTGATTTTGGAAATGGATTTGGGTTAAATGTGAAAGCTTTTGAAAATAAGTTTTAAGAGAAAAGTTATTTTTAATAACTTGGTAAAGCTTTCAAATTTTAAATAAATTAATTTGAATTCAGAATTTGGAATTGAATTCCATGATTGGAAATTTTGGTTAAGATGTTATAAATGTGTTATAACCATTTTAAAAGTATAATTTTGAGAATTTGGATTTAATCCAAGAACCTTAACTGGTATAAATGAATCAGATTTCCAAAATGAAACTGTTTGTTTTAAAAGAATAAAAGCTTTCAGATAAGAAATGAAATTCCAATTTAATTAAAGGAATTTTAAGTTTGAATTGAAAAAAATGGTTTTCCAAGTTATGAATAAATTCTTTTTGAAAGCTATGAATTGAATCTGTTTATTTTTAACAGATTTAAAATGATGATTTGTTAAACCATTCGAAATGAAATTGTTTTGAAAACTATAAGTTGAATCTTTATTTTTAAAGATTTAACGAGTTAATCCAATTGAAACGAAAATTGTTTGGAAATCTGTGAATGGATTTTTGTTGAACTGGGTGAACTTTGTGAAATAAATCTTTTTGTTTAAAAGATTTGAAATGGTAATCGATTGAAACCATTTAAAAAGAAGTTGAATTATTAAGTTGTGACTTAATTGAAATCACATATCCACATGTTTTTAAATATTTCGCTCACTATTCGGGTTAGCCGGGAAAGGACTTTTGGGTCGTATAACCCATTCTGAATATGTGATACGTCATATATGGATAGCATTTGAAGACCGGTGGTGAAGACCGGATATTTTCGAAAACGAAAGGACAACTCGTCGAATGTCTCTGCATCGACTGGTCCCCGGTATAGAGATTTGATCATCCTTTGTGATGGGAAGTCAGGACATGATTAGAAAATTATCCGGATTTGCAAGGGCTTCTTTGGAAGTGCCTTCGGTTCTGTTCGAACCCGGAACAGACTTGTATGGATTGTATGTCTGACATTACAAATTGAGATATAAAGCCGATTTCTTTCAAATACATTTCTGTTGGTGGCGGAGAATTTATTCTCTTAGCTTAACACCCTTCTCTGAGACGTACGAGCTCAGAGGTTATGTAGTTGAAATTATCAGCGATATATTCCCAATTTGGTAATGTGGCATGCTGAGTGTTGTTGTGTGATGATCAGTGTTTGATCATTTGTGATATGATCATTTGTTTGATCATTTATCTTTGTGATCATAGGTTGATCATCTGTTGACCCAAAGCATGGCTTTGTGACAAAGCGTAGCTTTGTGGACGAGACTTCGTCAGACCTCACAACCCGGAAATGGTCGAAACAGGAATGTTGCGGCAAGGTTATGAGGGTCGCGCCCTTTAGGGTATGTCATTTCCTTCTGGAAAGGGGTGGTATCATGGTATGGAGCCCAGATACTTACTCATGTGGACACACCTTATTTTTATGTGTGATGTTGGTTATCGAGCGCTCGGATAAAGGTCCCAAAGGACCGGGGGATGGCATATTCGTGAATTACCTAGTTACAGGGGTAACCCGGCCTTGTTTGGCAGAGAGCAGTTTGTCTCTCGGAGCGTCCAGCCAGAGGCGTTTCCTACGTGGCATAGGAAGTTCCTTAGCCTGACCATTTGTTGGAAAATCCAAAGAAACAATACGAACCTTTACGATTGAAATTGTAGAACCTGTCTCCTCAGGAGGCAGCTATAGCAGGCATAATATAATGGTACCTATGCTGGCTAAGATTAATATTGTATTTTCGAAATGATCTTGTACACTATGCACTAGTAATAATATCAAAAGAGTTTTGATTTTGCGTAGTAAGCATATTTGACTAACATAAGAAGAAATCTCCTCCAAGTCTGCGATTACATTGTGTGTGTGGTGGGAGGTCTTATGGTAGTTTCATTTTCCAAAAGCATTGCAGATTTCAATGTTTAAAATTCTTTTGTGTTTGTTTTAAAGATAAACTGTTTTTGTTGCTCACACCAGTCCCACGACTGACTCGGAGTTTATTGTTCCCTTCCTAAACTCTGGATGCTCATAATTTTCCACACGAGCAGTCTAGAGTTGGGTTTCTCAGATATTCAGGTTGAGTAGATTATCTGGAGCTAGTCAGTTCTTGGACGACTGACCTTGCTTTCTGCTAGCTATGGATTGGAGCATTCTATTGGAGATATTCTATTTGCTGCTGGTGTTATTTATTTTCTTTCCGCTGCTATTTCTTGTATCATATCTCTGATGTATATTGATATCTGTTGTATCATTTTGTTGTATCATATTGTATCAGATTTTTGTATCTGTCATTGTATCAATGTTATATATATATTGATATATTCTTTTTCTTCCGCTGTGTTGTTGTACTTAATGTTGTTATAAGCTCCGGAGAACCAGATTCGACGGTTGAATCTACGGCATTTTGAGTACAAGTGAGGTATGGGTGCCGATTTTCGAAGGTCGACTTTTGGGTTCTTACACGTGGGTATTGTTTGCAAAGTGAAGACAGCAGGAAGGAAGATAAGCAGAGAACAGTAGGTAGAATATCAAACCTGTTGAGTGGAACTGTGCACAGTGCACAATATAAAATGTACAGTGGATATGAAAACAGCGAAGAGTGGTCAGGCAGTTTTTATTTTGAAATTGTAAATGTAATTTGTAAATTGTCGCTTAAAAAAACTGTCATTGTAATTGAAATGGAATGTAAAATTTTTCTTTTTCAATTGAAGTTGTGTATTTTTTTTAATATGAACTGCAAATGAACAAAACAACTTGGAAAACAACAACAAACACACAAACAAATCAAAATGATTGAACAAATCACAATTTTTTTTTTGAAAATACAAACACACACACAATAAAATCAAACAAAATAATTCGAAGAATAGAAAATAAAAAATCAAAACAAATTCCCCGGCAACAGCGCCAAAATCTTGTTCGTCGACGAAAATTCTATCGGTTTAGAAAACCGTCGAACGAATTTAGAAATTAAAATTTACCGCAAACGCACGGCGTACTATTGAAGCACGTGGCGAATACGGGTCGATCCGCAGGGAACTGCTAATTTTAAAATTCTAATCAATCAAATTAAACCAAAGTCGAGTGATTGTTAACTAACTAAAAGAAAGTGAAAACAAACTAAAACTAAAGAGAATAAAAAGATGAGATTAAAGAGCAATTTAGAGGCAAATCCCCTCTTATGATCATATAAACCAACATAATGACATTATGATCTCTTTTTGGTCATGTGTGAGTTTAGTTGATGCATTTATCATAAGCATAGCCTAATTGTGTTATTAATTAACACACTTAAACCATCAAACTTTAATGCACCCTCTAACCCACTTACTAACTTCAATGAAAATGATATGAAATCAAAAGTAAAATCTATTTTAAGCATGGTTTATTAACTATTGAATTAGAAACATAAACCATCAAATTTTGATTCTAAATCCACTTCCATTACCATGATCATATGTAGATGAAGAGGTAATTAATGATTCATATGACTAAGCATAGCCAATTTGTTTTGAACAATATAAGCTATCAAACTCAATATTAAACACAAAACCACACAAACATCTACTTTCCATTAAGCACAAAAGAGACATAAAAGAAATTATGTTGCATCTACATGATTCAAGAGAGCTTCATTACCCCTAAATTGAAGGGATTAGCCTCTCATTTTTGTTATCAAATCAACAAATGTAGAAAGCAACATTTAAACAAACAAGAGGAAAAAGAGAGAGAAAAGTAAAGAAAAACTAATCTACTTGCATGAAATAAGAGAGATCTACACTACAAACATGAAAGTAAATAAACAAAAGAAGCATGTAAAAGAAGATAGCACTAATTAACATTGCATAAAAAAATGGAAGTTACATGAAAATAAAAATGGCTAAGTAGCCATGGAAAAAAGAAGAGAGCTTTCTTTTATTTGATCTAAAACTAACTAAGAGAGACTAAAAGAGGAGAGAAGGTTACATGAACATAATGGGTTATTTATACAAGCATGAAACCCTAATCCATAATTTGGGGAATGCCCAAACTACCCTTGAGGTAGTGTGGTGGCCAAGTAATCATTAGCCTCCCATAATCATCCATTTAAGTGTGCATGAAGATTTGATGACCATTAGCATGTGGATTAGATTCTAATTTGTACATGAAGGAAGGTGGGTAGGTAGGGTCCTCCATTATCTTCACTTTGAATTATTTCCATCTTCATTTGTTCTCTTCACTCTTGTGCATGCATGTGTCTTGCATGTGTCTTCATGAAACCACTTGTATATGAATTCAAATTCCTACAAAATAATATAGAAATTTTCAATTAAATTTTAGAAAATTAATTTATGCACAAAAGTGACCATTTTGCCCTTGGATGAAGATGAATATGTGACAATTTCAAATAATTTGAATTTTGGTTTAAACAAGTTAAAATACCCGATATGATCATTTATTTAATTTAAATAGATTAAATATGGTGGTAAAAATATGCACATTTATGTGCACATCAGTTATATTTCTTATTTTTCCAAATTGTATATATTTTACTTTTAAATAATTTTTAAATGATTTATCTAATTTAATCATTAGTTAATTTTTTAAATAAATAATACATTACTTTATAAAATCTCATGTAAACTTCTCAAAACACATATTATTTATTTGCTTTTATTGTACATTAATTGTATATAATATATTTTATTTTTATGATATTTTTTAATAAAATAGGTCATCGGTCGACCGCTTGTGGTCGACTGGTGGTAAACCGATCGGCGATGGACCAATGTTACCTACCTATGACACATAATTGCAAGCCATCTTTGGCTTCTCTGGTCAAATTTAGACTATTCACTAACTCATCCTTCTTCAGTTCGATGCTTACAACATATATTCTTTAATAACACCAATCCGAACACTATATATATATATATATATAAACTAGCATGAATTAAACATACATTCGTGAGTAAAATATACTCATCTGAAGCTTCTAGTTTAACATTCCCTGTCATTGTTCACTCCAAATTCCCAAAACATGATCAAACTACAGTTTCATCTATAGCTTTTGATATTAAGTGGTATCCAATTGCATATATTTGAATTTGATAATTTATGGGGATTTATTTATAATTTATTTTTATTTTAAAATAGAAAAGGAGGAGGATAGGTGATTTTCTGGCTTTTGGAAATGGAATATAGAGGAGAGGAAGCTTATGTGCTTGGATTCCTGAAGAGTGGAGAATTTTTTAGGGCATACGAGCTTTAAAAAAATTAATCAAATAAGTTTGGGCTTTAATAATTAGGCTTGAACTTAATTAAATAAATAAACAATTATTTTCTTTTCTTTTCTTATATAAACTAATTTCTATTCAACTCGAATGTCTGTGGATTTACAAATAAAATTATATTTATATTCCTTAAGTGATTACTCGACATTATAAAATTATATAAGATTTATTTCCCATATTTTAATAATTCACAACTTTAGATTATTTAATTTCCAAAATAATTATTTCCATATTCTTTTCAACCAAATACTTCCTTTTAAAACAATTAAATTTCTTCAATAAGTATTTTATCATTAATTTCTAATATCACGAACCTAAAATTATTCTTATTTAATATTTGAAAGCTTATTTTAATCAATTAAATTATAATTATTAGCTTTAATTAATTACAGCTCAAAATCGGGATGTTATAAAGGCATTACTATTGTGTATATATCCATACATAAATAATCACCTGACATTAATATTGTGTATATAAGACCTAGATTGGATTTGGTTGTATTTGACTATCTATATACATTAAATTTATTGCTACGAAGTAAAGTGATATTTGATTTGATATATTATATGTTATTTCCTTTTGTTGTGAGTTTAGAAAGATATAGATAGTCTTTATTATCTTGTTTTATCTTTTGTTATCTAAACCTAAGATACATCATTCTCGGCTTTCAGGGTTTACACACCGTTAGTTGTGTTATAACATAAGGTCGAAAATGGTGGGTTGTTTCATTCCTTCACCATTGTTAGCTGGTGAAATCTTGTTACAAGATCTAACTGAGAGAACATCTTCGTACCATGGAGCTAATCGAACAAGTCCTCAATACGCAAGATTGGATACTTGTTCTTTCTTGTCACCTTATTCAGATCAGGGTAATCAACACACAACCTCAGAGAGTCATCCGTTTTAGTGGTGAATACTATGGGTGCGCCTCACTCACATATACTTCTGAGAATGAAATCTCACCTCAATAGCTTATTCACTTGCACCTCCAGCACCTTTTGCTCTTTGGGTGCCATATCTTTGCAGGCATAACTATCGGTCTAGCATATTTCACCAAGTCTATTCGAAACTCAATCTCTCTATGTGGTGGTAATCCTATCACATCCTTGATACATTCGGATACTTTTTAACAATGGGCATAGGTGATAACTCATCATTGGGACCTCTAGTGAATATATAAAGCTAACTATAACCTCATCCTATGGAAGGCAGTCAATGTCTTTCTTCTGCCCCTCCTCAGCCCCAATTGTCACCAACAGCTTCTCGCAATCCACCACCGCCACATACTTCCTTAGCCAATCCATCCCCAAGATGATACCTAACCCAATGAAACCCAAAACAATGCAATTACAAACAAAAAAGCATCCATGACTTGATATACCAAGCCACGACAAACCATACAAAGACTGGTGGGGCCCTTAAATGGGTTCATCGCTACTAAAGTTTGGTCAACAATTTTGGTTTCAGTTCTAGTCTATCTACCAGGTCCCTAGATATAAAGAAAACTGAAGCCCCACTATCAAACAAAACTCGTATGGGAACAACATAAATAGAAAGCATACCTTGAATGGTGACATCCTTCCCTTTCTCTTTCACCGAGGGAGCACTAAATGAAGTCGGGATATCATCCAAAGTGTATGCCCTCACCACCTACCTCTGTTTCATTAGTTCTAGGCAATTGTTCTGTGGTTGTCCTGTCTTATTACAATTATAGCACTTATTTCCTTCAGCCTGCTAATCCCTACCCAAATGCCTCGATCACCACAACTGTAGCAGACATGATTCCACTCCGCCTTTTTCTGAGCATCCTTCCCCTCGGACCGCTTCCTCTTACCATTCCATTTCTTCTTGCCTCCATTGCCTTGTTGTGGCTTTGGCTCTTCCTTAAGAACAATGGCTAGTATGGACTTAGGGTACAAACTCTTATGGCGAAGAGCTTTCTCGACGAGCTTCTCAAAAACTCATCAATGTGACAGACTAGCTTTTCTCCTAATAATCATCCAAACACATAATAAACTTCTCGTTTTTCTTCGATGGAGTGTCGATGAAGGACATCACATACTTATACAAAGCATCCAACTCAGTCACATATTCAAAGACCGACATATCTCCTTGCTTCAGATCTGCAATCTTCCTGAACATCACCAACTTTTGGGCACCCTGTATGAACTTTTCCTCAAATCTAGTTTTAAACTAGTCTCAAGTGAACTGGTCTTTGGGAATAGGAACTTTAATAGCATTCCACTAGTTCATAGCTCTATCATGGAGCAGTCGAGAAGCCAACCTCATGTTCATAGCATCATACAACTCCAAATCATCAAAAATTCTATTGTGGGTATTCAACCAATCCTGCACTTCCATAGCCGATTCCATTCCTTGGAATGGTTTATCACCGAGACTGGCAAAATCCTTATTCAGCTTCATGAAATCAGCCTTGGGCACCTACAATTATGCACCACCACCAATAACAACGTTTGGAGTAGCCTCTTGGGCATTTAATAGCATGTTTGCCACTATCGTATTAAACATTGCTTGCAAGTCAGGGTTGGCTATCCCCGAGCCCACTCCTTCCTCCTCGAGTCTAGAAATGAAGTTCCTCGCAGTGTTTCTGGTATGCTTGCTCATTCTTAATATGTAACAAAAATGATCAGTTTCTCATGAAGAAAACTATACCGGTGGTACTTTTGTGTGCAATGTTGCTTATATATAAACACACACACATACATACATATTGCTATATAGTTTTGAAAACCAAAATATATAACAAGTATGCTCTCTCTCTCTCTAGTGCGTATGTGTATGTATACACACTCTCAATCTAGTCTAGGGTGATAACTCATGTCCTATCTCTCCTAGATGACGGTATCAACTCAAGCTAACTATGCAACCAAATCTATAATACCAAATATGACGACTGCCATATACCTCCTGCACCCAATATACCTGAAGAATGCGCTGCTATAGTAGCTGGTCGATACAGGATGGTTGCTAAGGTTGTAAAGTAAATAAAACCATCACAGAACCTATCATATCTCACAGCGCATCGAATAAAATATAATAATCATTGTGGATATAAATCAGGTGAGACAGTAATAACCAAATGAACCATAAAATTAGAGTACACATGTTCATAGAGTTATACAAAATAGCAGCATAGTTCATATAATTGGAAATAAACTCAAGATAATCATCTCTAAATGAAATAGCTAACACTATCTAGGCTTCATAGTGTCGCACGGTAGAATAAGCAATACTAATCTATATATAACAGGAGAAAGCACCACCTCATGCCCGTCTATCTGCACAACATCACATATCATCCAAAACTGCTATCTAGTCTACTCATTTAAGAGTACATGAGATAGTAAGAAGCAAAATATAAAATCTTGAATTGGATAACTGTATGGTATGGGCGATAAACAATCTTAAAATGCTATACAAGTCGATGTAGTATAGAACAAAGGTATAGAGATCATACTCGACCAGTCCATACATCCTATGAGTTAGCACAAATCAATAATAATATGGTACTCTAATATCATCATCATAAAGTGTACAAACATCATGTGTACTTTCGAGTGTCTAGGCATTGATCTCCTGGATACCTACTTCACGTGACATCCCTAGAGTGACAAATGAAAACAATAGCAATCATGGAACTATAGCATCCACTTACTCAATGTGCCATGGATATATGATAACTCATATGATCATTCCTCCGCCAGGTATGGAAAAATCCCGATTTTATACGCACCCGAACACCGGCCCATAACCAACACTTGATCCTTTCCTCGTTCTAGGGTACATGGATCCCTACAACAATCTGTGGTAGCCAACGAAGTACCCAATGAGCATCCACATAATACCTTTGCTTATGAGTAGACTAGGAAACACTTTGAGTATCAATGATCCCTTAGCACACGTATCTGAGCCCTATTTTGGTCCATCCATTTCCATTAATCATCATAGAAACCTTCAACATTCCATTTTTCATGATAGAAACCCTTCAACTTTCTATTAATGAGTTCCCTTCCATGAACCCGCCTCAGTGGATCATCATCATTATAACTCCATATCAGTCGTACAATTAGCACATTAAAGTCCTACAGTCATCATGTCGAAGCATCTCAACATTGCTTCATCCATCAATCATCATCCTTCACTATGTTGCCACGTCACAACTGAACAATCAAACAAACGTACAAACACCTATAGCATGATCTGTGGGACTCCCTCAACATATCTTAAAAGTTTAGCAAAATTTAACTAACCTCCATTCATGTCAGTATCGACATGAATTGCTCATATCGGTGCTAACATGAATTACTTAGCCAAATTGACTTAATACTTCAACATCGATAACTTCCCTTCATTAGCTTTCCTGTAGTCCTTCCCCTTCATACCCAAAGTCCTTGATCCAAATTTATCAAGCCAAATGATGTTGGTATATAGTTCATCCTATTCGATGCCGAATTGTTTCCATCTCTTCGAAATTCGGATAAGTTCCAAAAAATTCCAACTCCTATATCAACTCGTGCCGACCTGAAGTTCCCTTGCCCAAGTCTCGAAGCAGTTAGCTAAGAAGTTCAAATCATCCCATCACCGACCTCTTTTGCCTAGTACCGAGTTCTTTAGGCAACCTAAATTTTGAGCACCAAATCAACTCCAAACCGCATGAAATTTTTAGAGCATACTCCCCAAAACCTCTAACATACCATATCCAAAATCCATCACATTTCAACCAATTCGACGCCGTTTTCACCAATCGACGTAGCACTTTCCTAACCATCTAAAACTACTAATGAGTATTTTAAAACAATTCATACAAGGTGTTGTCTCGGGTTTTACCCAAGAAGAAGTCAATGGAAATTAGAATATCAAGACGAAGACGAGACGACTTGAAAACTTAAAAGTACACTAAAATATGTTAGAAAGGCAACTTGGAAAAATTCCACTTGGGTTGGAATAAGTCCTTAACATGTCATCGAGTTAAGGCTTTAGCCGGCACCGACTAAACAAATCAACCTCGTCCATTTTCAAAATTCCGCACCATACCTATACAGCTCTAAGGAGTTGGTATCAAGTATTTTATCCAACGTTTATACAACCAATCTCGAGATTGGTGTGATGACATTACAGAAGGTAGGATAACACAAGTACTATCAACAAGATCGCTAGAATTAACTCAACGACAATAAAAAATTACTTGAGATGAATCAACTAAGAGATAGAAGAGCGAAGCAAAAAGAAGAAGGGGTTTGCACCTAACCCCTTAACTTGGTCCCGAGTCAAGGCTAGTTAAGTCGGTACCGAGTCAAACTATTAACTCATGGGGACTCCAACTCTCTTGTGTGACTTTGGACCACCTTTTGGACTTCATTGCAAGTGGGCTTTAACCTCCATACCATTATTCCCTTATAAATACAAACCATAGAGCAACCAAAATAGGATTAGATTTTTGCCATCACTATGCGGAAGCTCTGCCTCTTCATCTTCTGTCTCCACACAATAGTCACCAACGCAGCTACTTTGGGCAATTCTAGGACTTGGAATCTATCCAACCCCTATATTTGTGACTTATTCTCTTTCTAATTCCCTTATAATCTTAAACAAACTACATCAAATCTATAAGCATCAAAGCTATAAAGTGGACGTGGGCCATAGTTGACGAACCACTATAAAATCTTGTGTCTCTCTACTTTATTTCTGCTATTTTTTCCTTTTATTTCAACTGTTATCTGCTAGATTTGGGTCTCATGGGTTCTCTATAATCTATTCTAGGGCATTGATCTATTTTTAGCGTAAACATTTTCACACTTTCACTGAGAAAACTGAACCTAGGCTTTTATCTAGCTCTCTACTTTGGATTGCATAAGATCCAAAAGTTAGATCCAGAAAGTTTGCTTGGAGAAATTGAAGATTTTCTATTTTAATGGCTCCAAAGAAAGGAAAATCTACATTTAGAAGATACGTATAAGCAACAGTTGGTGATGATGAAGCAAATACCTACCAAACATAAACAATGGAAATCTGCTACTTGGATCTTCTGCTCAACAGGAAGTTGTTACTAAAGGAGAGCTTAATCAGAATATCAACGACCTTAATTAGAAATTTACTGATAGTCAAAAAGCTCTCATGGATAAGATGGATATGTTGTTAACTTTGCAGCCCCAACAACAAGGAGAACTAGAAGGGAAACTTTTCCTACAATAGACAAGAAAATTCCTCCATTTTTGGTCTAAACCGGAAGGATGGAAAACAAAGACAGAAGGAAGCAACTATCGGAGTTACAGGTGACGTTGCAGGAGGAAGTATGGGGATTCCCCCTACGAGAAGATAGGTTAGTACCGAGCCAAAACAACTTGTTACCGACCCAAACCTTGGGATAAACATCCCTCAAGAAGGCAATGCAATGCTCATTTATGACTCTGAAGACGATATGCAGCTTAATGGTGGAGACTTGGGATTGAATACTGGTGTTAATAGACAGAACGTTGGAATTGAAGCTCAAACTATCATGGAAAGACCAACTAAACACCAACGGAATGTTGTAGAGTGGTTCTTCGGAAGAGTGGAGAACTTAGGCTTTAGTTGGCAAACCAAGACTATTTGCGGAGTCAAACACTTAGGGTAGCCCCTGACAGCCAACCTGTAGATAATCGTGTCAGTGAAGAATAACTTGCCGACATGGTCAAATGATTAATGGAGGAAAGCAGGTGTAGAAAAAATGAAGACCGGGGTTCTGTACCAAGCCGACCCCCCTTTACCATGAACATTTTGAGAGAATAATATCCCCGAAGATTCACCATGCCGACTATGCCATCGTACAATGGAATAACGGACCCTAAACTACACTTTTTTAAATATGAATGGCATATGGATGGAGCTAGAGCTATGGATGTCATCCATTATAGATGTTTCCCTATCTTCTTATAAGGAGTCTCTTCCATATGGTTTACAAGACTTGCACCGAAGTCTATTTTCCACTTTTAATGAGTTGGCAAGAAAGTTTCTGAAACAGTTCAGATTTCACACTACATGACCAAAAGACGTAATGTCCTTATTTGGCTTTTCTCAAGGGCCCAATGAGTCAGTAAAAACTTTCTTGAACTAGCTTAACATCATGGTTACTGAGGTGAGCAAGCCAAAGGAAGACAAGGTATTTATGGCTTTGGTTTGAGCTATTCATCCGGATACGGATTTCGGTAAATGGATTGAAATGAAGCAACCAACTACCATGGAAGAATTTCACCGAAATGCAAACCAGTTTCGAAGGCTGGAAGAAGCAAGTATGATAGAAGGTAGAACTGTCGATGAGCAACCAAAGGAAGTAATACAGAGTAATGTTGCATTTAAATGGGATGGAAACAATTCTGCAACAACTATAAGAGGTGAATGCAAATCAGAAAAAGAGGAACCAGAATTTCAGTAGGCATGACAGGAATGGAAAATGTACGAGGAACCTAAGGCATGAAGACTATATACCATTGAATGATAGTTTGGAAAACATCTACCTTGCCACTTAAGGAACTGAGTGATACAACAAACTGCTCAAAAAGGAAGCTCCGAGTAGCAAAAGAGATCGAGGAAGTTTTTCTGCTTCCATGAGACTCACGGGCATCAATAAATGAATGTCGGCACCTAAAATAATTGATTGAGTTACTGATAAAGAACAATAGGCTATAATAGTATGTGAAGAAACCACAAAACACTGATCAACCTGCTGGACCTTAAGCACAAAATGCTCAAGGAAATCCGTCCAGACCCAGCAAAGAAGGACCCAAGCCAACATACCAAAGGCTGGTTATAAACACCATCATTGGAGGACCTCATCCAGCATAGAAGAGTTGGGATGAGATGGAACCATATGCTAGTTCTCTAAAGCACGCCCTTTAGGAGAGCTGATATGCCATCGAGGACGGAGCTCCATCAAAGCAACAAAGAACGATCACCGATGACATTGTGTTCCAGAATTGGGACATTGAAGGCATAGAAGCACTAACTCTTGACCTAATGGTAATAACGATCGAGCTCGGTATAGCAGTTGTGCATCGAGTTTTGGTTCATAGTGGAAGTATGATCAATATCCTATTCCGAAAAAAGTTTGACGAAATGAAAATTAGCAAGAAGGATGTGGCTGCCTGTAGAACCAAGATTCATGGATTTATAGAAGAACCTAAATGCCGGTTGGAACTATCGACTTACCTGTGGAACTCGAACAAGGAGAACGGTGGGTGATTCTCATCCAAACATCTGTAATCGTTGATGAGTATTCTGCTTACAATGCTTTCCTAGGCCGACCGGCCCTTTCTAACTTCAAAATTGCTTTGGCCCCATAGTGTCTCACGATGAAATTCCCAATGGAGAATGGGATTGATGTAATAAGAGGAGACCATAGCTCTTCAAGAGAATGCTATGTTGTTGAACTACATGAATCGAAGCACCGCGAAAAGGGGAAGGATGTGGAGAAAACTCCCACATTCCTGAACCGTGAGCATAGCAATTACAGAACATCCCCTGGCTCGAGGACCATAGTCACTTCAACAAGGCTATGGACCCTAGGAAGAAGAGTTCAGGGGAAATGCGGGCAGCACCGGCGGAGATTATGATAATTGTCCCTACCAACATGGACGACCTAACTTGGGGCTTGAAAATAGGTTCACGACTTGGAATCAAGATGTGAAAGGAATTGATAACCTTTTTTCGTGTCAGTCTGGACATGTTCGCTTGGATGCATTCTGATATGTGCGGGATATCACAGAGATAGCATGTCATGCACTTAACATCAACCCCAAATTCACACCAGTAAGGCCGAAGAGACGTAATATGGGTTTGAATCGATCTGTGCACTGAAGGAGGAAGTGGATAAGCTATTGGCCAATGGTTTTATCCATGATGCAACGCATCATAAATAGTGTCAAACCCTGTGTTGGTCCGAAAATCAAACGGGAAATGGAAGACATGCGTCGACTATTCATATTTGAACAAGGCTTGCCCGAAGGATAGCTTTCCATTGCTTAGAATCGACCAACTTATTAATGGAACGACATGGCATTAACTGCTCTTATTTATGGATGGCTACTCAGGGTATAACCAGATCATGATGCACGAGCCTGATCAGGAGAATACTAGCTTTATCACCAACTTGGGGCTATACTACTATAGCGTAATTCCATTTGGACCGAAGAATGCCGTGTCCACTTACCATAGATTGATGAATGCAATGTTCAAGGATTAGATTAGGCGAACGATGGAAGTGTATGTGGATGACATGCTAGTGAAGTCACGAATACCCGGAAATCATCTGAATGACCTCAAGAAGATGTCTGAGATCCTTTAGAAGAATGGAACAAAGTCGAATCCACTGAAATGTGGTGTCTCTTCTGGAAAGTTTCTTGGATTCATTTTGAATGCAAGGGGGATAAAGGCCAATCCGAAGCTAATCACCACCTTGTGGAATGTCGGAGCCCTTTTAACAAAGGAGTTACAAATTTTAAACGGGGAGATTGTAGCATTGAGCAGATTCATCTTCAGAGTGACGGATAAGTGCATACCGTTCCTGATGCATTAAAGAAGGGTAAGAAATTTTTTGACTGTAATCAGGACTGCCAAACTGCTTTTGAGGAATTATTATGACATATGAAAAAACAGCCAGTTCTACCTAAACCACTGGATGGAAAACACTTATTCATTTAATTAGCAGTGTTTGCCTACACATTAAGCGTGACACTGGTGCATGAGGATGCTAGGATTCAATGACCCGTATACTACATTAGCAAGCGGTTCACTGAAGCTGAATGAAACTGCCTGAAGTTGGAGAAGCTGGCATATTACTTGTTGATAGCATCAAGGAAACTGCGGTCATACTTCCAAGCTCACCCAATCAAGGTATTGATGGATTAATCCTTGATAGGTACTCTACGGTACCATCCCGAGACTTCAGGACGGCTTCTGAAATGGAACATCCAGTTAAGCCAATATGATGTAACTTATCATCCCCGAAGGGCAATTAATGTACAGGAGTTGGCTGACTTCATCGCGGAATTAACAATTCGGGATGACGATGAGGAGGACACTACGGTTGTAACATCATAATGGAAGTTGTTCGCCAATGGTGCATCAAACGAATTCTACTCAGGAGCGAAACTTATGCTTGAAACTCTTGAAGGACGTTCAATTTGTTATGCTCTAAGGTTGAAATTTCCCATTAGTAATAATGAGGCAGACTATGAGGCATTAATGGAAGGATTAAAGATTGTGAAGAAATTGGAAATAAAAGCTCTATATATCTACAGCGACTCATAACTAGTTGTATGTCAAGTGAGAAGGAAATATCAAGCTAAGAGTGCAAAATTCGCCCCTTGCTCATCGAAAGCATGGGAATTGCTCAAAGAGATTAAACACTACACAATAACTCATATTCCCACAGAGCAAAATGTGAAGGTCGATCACTTAGCTAAACTGGCAAGTTTTGGAGATACACAGTCAATGGGATTGGTTCTAGTTGAATTATTGGCCACTCCTAGCATAGATCAAATGGACGACGATTGGGTTTTGGAGACCGTAGAAGTGGTGGAATCATGGATGACGCCGATTAAGGACTACCTACTCAAAGGAATACACCCCAGACCAAAATGAATGAAAGAATCTCCTTCGGATGGCACTACGATTAGTAAAGTAGGTTGGAGTGTTGTACATGAGAGGATTTTCCTCCCTCTTGCTTAGGTGCATAGCCAAAGTGAAGCTAGGAAGATCCTTATGGAAATTCACGAAGGCAGCTACGGTGATCGCATCAAGGGACAAACACTAGGGAAAAGGCTCTTCGATATGTATATTTCTGGTCGATAATACATCAAGATGTAGAAGAATACACCATATGGTCTGGTCGATGCCAAAGATTTACGAAGATCTCAAGAGCCCCATCTACGGAACTTACGCAAATGGTCCGCCCTTGGTCATTTATAGTCAGGGGAATCGATTTAATCAGTGTACTACCAGTAGCAAAAGGAGGAGCCAAATATGTTATCGTTGCAGTTGACTACTTTACAAAATAGGCTGAAGTGGAACCGCTTTCCACTATTGCTGTTAAAAAGTAACTAACTTTATAATTAAAAAAATTATTTGTAGGTTTGGAGTACTCTAGAAAATCATCACAGATAATGGAACTCAATTCGAGAGTACAGAGTTCAAGGACTTCTGTAAGCGTTACCGGATTGAGAAAAGCTTTTCCACGGTAGTGCATCTAGGCAAACAGGCAAGTGGAAGCAATAAACAAGATCATCAGATCTACTATAAAGAAGTGGTTGACGAAAGCTAAAGGAATTGGGTTGATAAGCTTCCACTATAACTATGGGCTTATAGAACGACACACAAATCTATGACCGGACACTCACCGTTCGCTTTAGCATATGGTTCGGAAGCTATGATCCCAAAAGAACTGGAAGTCCACTCTCATCGCAGAAGACATTTCAATAAGAGGGAAAACGAGTAGCTTCTACTCGAAGCACTCGACTAGATTGATGAGAAGTGGGAGAAATTCGAATTGAGGACTACCTCTCATTAGAGAGACTGGCATGACACTTCAACGGCAAGATTCGCAAGTGTACCTTCGAAGTAGGAGATCTCATTCCGAAACGGATCTTCCCGAGTATAGGAGCACTCAGCCCGAACTGGGAAGGACCCTATGTAATCGACCAGAAACTTGAAGATGGAATATTCAAGTTAGCGAGTGCCGATGTAATTCCAATTCCATGTGCTTGGAACAGCGACTCACTGCGGAACTACTACATTTGATACCTATCTATATATTTCATATTTTCACAAATAAGCCATCCAGGGACACTGGGGGCATTGTAAATATGCAGGACTTGCCTTTTTCCTTCTATTTCTTCAATAAAACTAGCTTCTTGAACCAATGGAACCACATTCTTATAAGAAAACCACCGAGTCGGTGAGGAAAATCAACTCAAACCATTGGATCGAAAAGAAAAATTGATCCAAACCTTCTGAGAACTGGCGTTGCTCCGGCGATGTTGGGAAGGTCGCCGAGTCAACGGGGAAAATTGACTCAAACTGTCAGATCAACGGGGAAAATCGATCAAAACTTTATGAGAACTAGCATTGCTCCGGCAATGCCGGGAAGGTTCAAAGTCACTGAGTCGACGGTCGACTCAAACCTTCGGATCAACGAGGAAAATCAATCTAAACCTTTCATGAATCGACATTGCTCCAGCAACGTTGGGAAGGACCATATTCTTGTGCGCTATACGTTAAGTTGTACAACACTTTCTGAACCAATGGAATCGCATTCTTGTAAGCAATAGTCTTATGTGCCACCAAATAAGCCATGATTGAGAAAATACTTCTCAATCTCTGGATAAGAAGTATGGACTCCCAAAACCATCGAATCGATGGGGAACATCGACTCAAACCGTCGAATTGACAGGGAAAATCGATCCCTACTTCATAAGTACTATTGTTGCCCCAACAACATTGGATAACTTTTCTGTTTTCTATTTATCATTATTACCCTAGTGACGCCGAGTGACTGTCAAATTTTTTAAGTATCAGGGTTGCCCTAGCAAAACTGGAAAAGTTTTCACTTGCAAGATTGATGGAAATTCAATCTTCATTTTTCAAGGATTAGCATTGCTCTAGCAACGTCAGGGAGATTCGAAACCGCCAAGTCGATGGTGAAAATCGATTCAAACCGTTGGATCGACGGTAAAAATCGACCCCTGTCTTTTAAGTATTGGTGTTGCCCTGACAATGCTAGGAGACGACAAATCACTAAACTGGTTGAGAAATTATCTCATATCTATCAAAAGTTAACATCGCTCGGAAATAGATAATGGCAAAAGGAATAAACAAGAGCCTGGAGGTATGCAATGTCAAAGTAAAATCCAAGGACTTGAGCTGTTCGTGCATAAGTTTCTAGAGATAGAAATTAATGCGCGATTGGGATCTCAATACTGAAGTTGAAAGAAGTCAATCATGGTCAAGGAACGAAATGCTCAGAACTGAGCGACAAAACCACAAGTTTCTGGAGATAGGAGCTATCACGCAACTCGGACTGGGGACGACCGAATGAATTGCACATAATGCATAGTCTCTCATTGAGTGCTTAAATTAAGCATTCAAAGTAACCAGCCCTATAGAGTGTGCGCACACTCATACATGTCGAGATGAGCTAAACCAAACAGTCGTGGCGTTGGCTAAACCAAGACACACCATAATTCTGTTACACCGAATGGAGCATTTTGGCAGTCAGAACAGAACTAAGTAATATAGTATACCAAATAACTACAGGAATGTTATTTACAAGCATAGAGATACAGTAAATAAACAAGTTACATAATTCACATGCATAGAGCTACGATAAATAAACACATCATAGAGAATAGCAGTATATAGTATGGGAAATGAGTAACGACCCAAAATTCTAGTCATTTGATTTTAAATATTTAATTAATTTTAGATATTTAAATAATTGGATTTTGGAATTTAATACCTGATTTTGGAATTTAATACCTGAAATTCAAAATAGTGATCGTTTAAATATTTGAATGTTGAGCTAAATATGAATTAAATAGATTTAATAGTGTTATTTAACTTCTTTTAATTAATAAATGATAATGGTGAATCATTTTGCAGATTTATTACAATAACAAATGGTTCGAATAAATACTAAGGAATAAAATTGTAATAAAATGGCTTAATTTTTTATAACTGATTTTTAATTTAATTTATAGGATTTTTCCATAATTTTTAATTTGGAAAATATTGAAATTATTCATTTGACGATCTATCGGCAAACGATGATATTTGGGAAATTTCACAAAACAAAACAATCTGTGTAATTCACTGTTGATTTATGATGATGTCGCATATTCGTGCACGATTATATTTTTATTTCAGTTACTCATAATTTGTAGTCGAACGAAATATTGCATAGTAGGGTACCATAAATAATTCATTTAAAGACCATTGTAAAATCAAATCAAAATTCAAATTTTAAATAACGATTTAATGGAGTGGACATTTTGGATGGCTCAAGAAGTCCTTTTGATATGTAAAAAAGAAACATGGTCATTTTGTTTTTATTATCTAAAATCAACACCTCTTCATTCATTCACTTCCTATACTCTTCTTCATCACTTTACATTTCCAGGAACAAAGTAGATGGTTGTATGTTTTAATTTGAAATCAAAAGCAAGCAAAGCCAAATAGATATCAGGATATAATATCCCTATTCCTTATCCTCTCAAACTCATGTTCTAGTAAAGAAAAACTATATCCGACCCATTCAAAAATCCTAATAAAATGATTTAATCATCAATAAATTAAACCGTTTAATTCGTTGTGATCGTGTGGTTGTAGGCTTCATATCTGTAGCCGTGAATTTGCTTGCGGCTGTCTTTAGGCATATGCGTGGTTTAGCACCGAGTTAGGGTTTCATTATCCAAGTGATGAAGGGAAAATTAGGTGAAGGTGATGGCGTAGTTGTTCTCCTCTTGGAATTTTGCTTCGGTGGTGGAGGTTTAAAGCACTATGGTCGGTTGTGGGTGGTCCGACATTTGTTGTTGCGGCTGTTATATCGCCAGGTCACGATTTGACCTTGGACATCGAGCCGTGGATGGTTGTGATGAGCTAGCGGAGTATGATGTTTTGAAGTCGATGGTTCTTTGATTCATGGAGAGCTGGAGGAGATTGGGGCGTTGGTTGATCGGCCATGGTTGTGTATTGCTGTATCAGATCGCGTGCACATTTGATTTGGGAAGAAAGGGATTCGGGGGTAGTTGAATTATTAATTAAGTAGTTAAGAAAATTAATTATATTGTATAATTCTAAAATCTTATGGAGTTGGTTTGGTCAGATTTGGAGCAAGTGAAAATTTGGGCTACAATCGAACGTCTGTTCGATTTTAGTCCGAACCGGAACGTTTCATGAACACGAAAATCAATGTGAGTTTAACTCACATTAAATTTTATTTTATCATATCAATGATGTTATAAATGTTTATTAATTACTTGGATGTTAATTAAATTATTTGATTGATTGTCTGGTTGAATTTTCGTTTGAAAAATGGATTATATATTATATTGATCATTATAAACCCATATGATTACCTATTTATTATCCATAACCATTGTTTTGTAGGGAAAATCTACAAAGAGACCCAAAGGGGGTTTCTCGCCCATAAATTATTTATTTACATCCATATGTTGTTATTGATGGTTTATTGAACTTAATTTATGATATTCCATTTAATAGTTTAAATGTCGTTATAGCGATTTTCGATATACCGTCGTTTATTAAATTTCATCCCCAAAACCCTATCGTATGAACATGAGCTTGTGTTTCCGCTAAAAAGAATATTGAAAATTTATTATTCATTTTGATTGAATGATAATTTTAATTAATTAATCTTTTAAATTAATTAATTTGAGATTAATTAACCAATTTAATAAATGATGATTAAAATTGGTTTATCTTTAGATTGAATTAATCATTTTTGCTAATGATGTTTTATACTTAATTAATCGTTTTAACTAATGATTATTTGAGTTTAATTAATTAGTTAATTATTTTAACTAATTATAATGGCGTTCAATTAATTAATTTATTTATTTATGATAATTGAAATTAATAATCATTTTAATCGATGATATTTTACAGTAATAAATCATTTTAAATAATGATATTTGAATTTTATTAATTATTTTAATTAATGATTGTTTTGAATTTAATTATTGTTTTAACTAACGATATTTGGATTTTAGTTAAGTCATTCGAATTAATGATGTTTTATAATTAAATAAATCATTTTAACAAATGATGTTGTAATTAATCTTTTTGACTATTGAAGTTTGGATTTAATTAATCCGATTAATTTATGATTATTTTGAACTTAATTAATTATTTTAATTAATGGAATTTAAAATTACTTATCATTTTAACTAATGATGTTTAAGATTAATTATTCATTTAATTAATGATTATTTGAATTTAATAAATCTTTTTAATTAATTGATTTGATAAAGGTGATTAAAGTAAATTAACTAATATAATAAATATTGCTTCAATAAATTGATTTAAAGTAAATAAACTGATTTAATGAAGATTTTAAAGTTAATTTACCAATGTTATAAAAGTGTTTAGAAATAATTATATATTTTATTATAGATAATGGATTGTTTTTTTAAAGGGATTTTAATTGTGATCAATTATCTTTTGGGGTAATTAATATTGTTTTTAAAGTTATAAAAAGGAATTGGAACTTGATAATTGGGATGTTAAGTTGGATAATCTTCTGGGTGTTCGGTCTGATGTTGGTTTAGGCCTTCAGGGTCGTGTGGTTGAAAAAAATTATTCTCTTAACGTTTTAACAATCAGGAACAAATTCTAAAAGTGTTTACTAATATGGAAATCAAGCACAAGTTCAGTTCATTTTTGAAAGTGAAAGTTGGATTCATTTATGAAAATAAATTATTTCCGTAAAGCAAATCACTTATATGGAAAATTTATTTGTATAATTAGCACTAAACATTGAAGAAGTAGACTTGTCGCTATTTCGGAAGTTAAGAATAATTGTGTGACATGACTTTGAGGTAACACTACCTTGACTTGTCTAGTATTATTGTTAACCAAGAAATATTAAAAGTTTGAATTCAATGAGTGGTGATAAGTATACAAGACTTGATTTCCATATACGATCGTTTTATATCCTCGATAGTTGGTATATAGGCTATCGGTTATTTCAGCTAATTTATTATTGTCATTCTAAGACGATTTATTGCTCCGTTGAGCGTTGCTATCCTTTATCGGGAATGACTAAACCAAAAGCGCGAGAGGAAGCCAAGCTATTTGGGGTTGCTCCCATTAGGGTATTTTCACATCTCATCGAGTTTGGATTCGTTTGTGCACTTAGATGTGGAAATATTCAGATACTCGGTAAGGCCTAGCGGGGTCCGGCTTGGTATTGTCCGAGAAACGTCACGGAGTAAATGAGCTTCTCAGAAGTATATTACTAGAGGTATACTTCAAGGGGGTGCACCTTCCTATTCATTTGTTGGAAAATTTCTTTTCCTTTTTTGATTTGAAAACCCTGAATCTGTTTTAGCTTTAAATTGCCACGAGTAGAGCCAACTCCTCATCATGGCATTTAAGTGTTTATTTTGTCTAGTCCATTCTATCAAATTGGAATGTTACCTTATTTGGTTCCATTCTATCAAGTTTGGACGGTTACCTTATTTAGTCCATTCTATCAAGTTGGATTGTTTTCCTTGTTCTATCCATTCTGCCCGGTTGGATTTTACTCGGTTTATTTCCATTCTTACAAGTCTGGTTTAATATTAATTTTGCTCATTCATATTTGGATTTGATTCATGATGTTTATTTCTGCCCTTGCATGTATGTATGTTATTCTTATGAGGTAAAAACCCATTAGCGGCGTGGTCTCATAGAACTTTTATATGTTCCTTATTATTTGAATTATCTCATGCTGGTATTTCCAGTCTAATCCAGGTATTATTTATTTATAATGCTTGGGTCAAACCGTGTATTTTCCCAGGTCGTCTTTGAGGTTTTGGAGATCATAGAGGGGAGCTGAAGATTCACCTATCGTAGTCTTTTATTTTCTGCTATATTATATAGAATACCTATCGGCATTCGTAAGGTTAACTGTCAACTGATAAGGTTTGTTTTTAACTCTGATATATTGTGTATTTTTTTTATATGGCAGTTTCTACTGTCCTTGTTATATTATATGTTGTCAATTTCGCTATGAGATTCTGTTTCTCTGTTCCGTATTCTTTTCTTTTTCTTTACCCTAACAATCTGCCCGTTTGTCGATTGGATGCATGACATTTGAACATGGTGGTAGTGTTTGGTGTCGACTTTCGATGGTCAAAAAGGTGGATCGTTACAAAATGACAGAGGAGGCAATCATATTATATATACATGTAGTGGTACACAAACAGGCATAGTACATAGAATGCAGGAAAAGTACACAAGAGAGATTAAAACAGAAAAGCGAATCTTGCATTGCTGATATCTTTTTATGTACACAAATAAACAGCGGGGGCCGTCCTTACACAATCTTGGCCTGTTTCAAATGTAAAAAACACAAGATACAGAGTTATCCAATGCAGCAACATCACACAACAAAAGAAACAAAAGTACAAACTCGGTAGACATATTGACACAAAATGCAAAATGCTCAGCTAGCACCCATGCTACTTAGTCTTCCCCTTCTTCCCACTCCGGCCAACTTTTCCGACCTCGCCTAGATGGGTATCTGAATTTGACTTCCTCTTGCTTTCCTTGCTAGGGGTAATGCCACCATCCAAGTGACCAGACTCCCGTTCTATGGCGGGACCAGATCCCTTAGATCCTCAAGTAACCGAGCCTTCATCCTTTATCTTCCAAGCCTTGATTGTAGTTGGAGTCTTTTGCTTCATCTCTTCTTTCTCCTTCTTTGCTTGTAGCCCATCCCTCTTCTTCTTAAGTCTCTCCCCCATCGTCTCCTTGCCGATCGGGTCTAACCTGCCTGTGATAGTCACATCAAATTCTTAAGGCATTGAAATATCCTTCATGTTCTGCAATGCTCCTATCTGCTTAGAGTTTGTTGTTTTGATGGAGCTCAAAATTGGAATTAAACTTGAAACCGCTACGAAGATATTGGTGAAAGTGGTAAAGATTGCAGTGGCTCCCGAGCCCTAGGTAGCTGGAGGCAGAGACGAGACAGAAAGCTGACCTGAAAGTTGGAAAACACAGTTGTATAATTTAATAAGTGACGAGCCAGGAGTTTGATCATGAACTATGACTTTCAAAGCCCCCTTCGTCGGTTTCCATTTTGGTGGGTCACTCAATAACTTAGGGAAGGCATAGCTTGTGTAGAGCTTCAGAAGTTGGAAGAGTGCAGGCGGTTGTAGACTGACCCCTGTAGACGTGGGAATGTTCATTGCCGGCTTTAAGATTTGGGAGCAGATGTCTTGCCCTGACCGTAAGAGCTTGGACCAACAGAACCCTTACCGGTGGGTACTCCTTTTCTTCTTTTAAAATCTCTCTACCAATTGCAAGAAAATCTATGTCCTCGGAACTGAGATAGGTGGCCGTGAGTTCTTCTTCAGAGCGCATGTCCCCGGCTCACTCTGACCTGATCAATATTTCTTCCCAAATGATGGCCAGAGTTCATGGGTAATTATCTCCTTACCACCTTAAACTTCCTTTGTACATGACCCTGTAAGTGTAGAAGTGTAGCAACATCAATTTGAGTCGTCATTTGGTCGTGTTCTCTCCGAGGATTCGAAAGTTCCAACCTAGTGACCAAGTGATTGATTTCGACCACCAATTTGTTAGATTCAATCTTTTCTTTCTCCTTGGCCAGTTTTGCATTCTCCTTATGGAGTCGAGTAAGTTCTGTGGCATGTTCGGCGATAGTCTAATCCCGGGCTTTTATGGCATTCCTTCCTACGTGATTCGGTCTTTCAATTTGAATGACTCCTTATGAGCATCTTTGAGCCGATCTTTAATTACAACGAGCGCTCTTTTATGTGCCTGGGTTGCTTCCTTCAGCAAATTATCACTTGCGGTCTTTCTCTTTAAGGCCGCGTCTCTATCTGTCTTCAACTGGGATATTTCATTGTCACGATCCTTGAGCATTCTATCGTATTCATCACTTTCTACCTCAAAAGAAAGTATCTGCTAATAGCTAGCTCGGTGCACATCAGAAAGAGTTTGGATAAGACGTTGCCACTCAAATCCAGCCTCCAAGTCCTCGGGGATTGCCTTGAGATTTTGAAGAGAAGTAGCTATGTTTGTGGGTTTTATGGTTTGATTGAACTTGATCCCATGCAAGAAAAGGTTTGGATAAGTAGCCTGAAGCTGAGATGGACCTAGTGGAAGTGTGTACTTCTCGCTACATTTAGAAGAAGCAGGAGCAGTAGTAGTATTTATGGCCCGGGAAGATGAGATTTCTTGTATCGCAGCAGTCTGAACCTCGGTGCGATAAGGAGTGATGGATGATGCAGTCTCACGGCAATCGTAGGAGTCCTTGTGGCGCTTGTGAGTATCATCAGGGGCATCACCTTCATCGTCCCTTCTTCTCTTCTTCCCTCTCTCTCTCTTTCGGTCTCTCTCCACGCAACTGGCTTTACCCTTAACTTCTCTATATTTCCATTTCCTTCTCTACTCTTTGGTTTCATAGTAAGAGCACTAAGTTAGATCTGGAGTCCGATCTCTATAAGAGCTGGAATGTTGATATAACTGATTGAACAGTCCACGACCTATGGAACCTGGAACGAGAAAAAGAACGGAGTTATTGTTAGAATTTTGAAACTTCACTCAATGCAAAAATGTGTGTCCATGATCCTAAAGTAGAGTGTGTAGTGTCGATGGCCTCCTATATACTCTACCGACCGTATTGGCATGGTTTCAAAGTTGGAGTCTCTCCACCTTCACTTATGAAAACACCTGGAGATAAGGTGATATCTAAACCAATCTCGCCTATAATATCACTAATTATAAAATCCCCAAATTCACTCAAATTAATGGAGACATCTCTTGGAGGGTGCAAGTTGTCGTATCTCCTACAGGAGTTTCCATATTGGCCTTCGGTTGATTGAAAAGTATCAATAATTAGTTGTTCTGAAGGATTTGATTTGGGGAGATCGAGGTTCATTTCCAATGATTCACCTGAACAAAATACAACAATAGAATGTACATCACATCATAAAACAATAAACAGACATATATACATATATACTGATAGATCCGTTAGCCACTATAGTTTTATGTTAAGCATTTATTGAATATGTCGATCCACTTGAGAAAGGAAAAAAAATTAGAGCATTAATCGACGTATTTAATAGATGTTTAAAACAAGGCTATAGATGGTCGCTCCTAACCAGCCCTATTCTCTGCATTAGCAGATAGTATTACCCAGTAATATACTTTGTTAATGTGGATCTCGGGGGGGGGCGTCACAGCTTGGTATCAGAGTAGGATTTATCCCCTTCCTCGAAAACTTGAAAATCACTACCACCATCGTCATCTATAGCCTATTCCTCGTATTTCTCTACTATCATCAGTTGTTTCCCTTCTCTTCTCTTGATCGGCTCATCCTCCTTCGGGATCGGGGGTAGCTTACTTGTTTCATCCCTATCCAATGGAATATCATCATCGGTAGGCAAATCGGCTTCAATTTCAGGAGCTTCTCTAGGTTGTACTTTGTTTGCGCCTAAATTGGTCACAAACAACCAATAGTCGTCGAAAGCACCCGTTCGCAATTACAGATCACAGATGACAGACATGTACACAATCACAGATCTCAGTTGAACAACAAGTATGCAAATCACTCAGAAAAGTCACAGTAATGCAGTAAATGACACAAGATTTATAGTGGTTCGGCGATCTTGCCTACGTCCACTTTGAAGTTGGTGACTTTATTGATATTCTCTTGATGATTACAACCAATTACGGCAAATTACTGTGGATTGTAGCTCTGAGATTCGAATATATCAGCAATGCTGAGGTGTAGAATTGAATTCGGTAGAGTCTGGACGTTGAATCGCCAAAAGATCCCTTTTCTATTGGCTTCAGGAGGCTATTTATAGGCGTAGGAGTCTGAGATCGCGCTCAAACTTCGAGAGACTTCTTCAGGCACGTGAGGGGGCCCACGCAACCGGTCCCACCAAGTTTCGACTCGATCTGTGATCGATACGAAATGATTTTGTATCCATCAAGAAATGATCCAATCGAGCTGAAACTTGGCAGAAACATTCTTTACCTTGTGCGCAAGCTTCTGTGAAAATTACGTAGCATTTGGATTTGTAGATCGTGAGATATGATCGATGCAAGCTAGCGTTTTCGTAAGCACTGCCGATTTCGAACCCATGGTTTCATATCCATCCTTCTCGCATCGATCAGGGGCACGGCACACAGTGACGTGGAGCGGGCTTTCCGTATCGATCCAATCTTTGTGGCGAGTTGACCGGTTTGTTTCCACAAACTTCACCTCGTTTATACCGAATGCCTTTACCCAGTTTGCATCGATGGATATGAATTGATCGATACGAACTGAATCGAGGCAAACCGAGGTTCTTTGGTGGATACGAATTTGGCACGAATCGATCGATACGAAACGCGCCGCCCGCTGATGGATACGGAGGTGACCGATGCGTAGCAGTGTGGTCTAATCGATGCGCACGCCATCGATTCGAACCCGATGGATACGAACAGGGCCAAACTCGATGGATTTGAACATGCTGAGGCGCTGTCATTCCGATGGATGCGAACCTGGTGGATTCGAACAGGACATCGCCTAGACTAAATGATGGATACGAACAGCATATCCGAGCTAACTTTTACCGATCGTATCTCACTCATACGAGCTCCGATTAACCTGAAATTTGGACCGCTGACTTTCATGGCTTTGCTTGTCATGTCCTATCAATTGTGGCCTGATCCGGGCTCGGGCAAAATTCATTGATATCCTAGGACAGCAGTGTATAACCATTCTTTGAGACGAACTATCTTTGGTTTTTCGATCGATCTTTTTGTACCACGGCCTTGCCAAAAGGCGGGATAACATTTGCCCCCCAAACATGCCTTGCGATAGGAAGGTGTGCTTTGTAGTTCCATAAGCTGGATGTTCATATCCTATCATCGACCTGTAAAGAACTTAATAGTCTTTCCTAACCACGAATGACGATCGTTCGCGACCGTATGTCATTTGAGGTAATATGGGACCTTTCGAGGTCGGATGCCGTTCGCGGCAAATAACGAAACGGGACCGTTCGTGGTCGGATGCCGTTCGCGGCAAATAAAGGAAGGGGACCGTTCGCGGTCGGATACCGTTCGCGGAAAATAAAGAAATGGGACCGTTCGTGGTCGGATGCCGTTCGTGGCAAATAAAGAAATGGGACCGTTCGCGGTCGGATGTCGTTCTAGACGAGTTGTGACCATTCGCGATCGGGTGTCGTTCTAGACGAATTATGATGGATTGTGACCGTTCGTGGTCGTATGGTGCACGAGATAAAATGTGATCGTTCGCGATCGGATGTCGCACGAGGCAGAATGTGATCGTTCGCGATCGAATGTCATACTGGGTGAATTGTGACCGTTCGTGGTCAGGTGCCGCACGAGGCAGAGTGTGATCATTCGCGATCGAATATTATACTAGATGAAGTGTGACCGTTCGCGGTCGGGTGTCGTACGAGGCAGATTGTGACCGTTCGAGGTCGGGTGCCGTTCGAGGCTAATGGTGACCGTTTGAGGTCGGGTGAATTTCTGAATCAGCGATCGTGGCGGTTCGTCGCCATACAAGGTGTGCTTGTGGACCGTTCGCGATCCAAAGCATACGCGAGTAACTTCTTCTACAGAATTGCAAATATCAAATTAACGTTCAAATGAATTCCATAACAGAAATTTCCAAACAAACAAAGCCTAAATGTCCAAATCAACATGAAACAAAAGCAAAGCAAGGATGTCAAAGTGTAAATTCTCACTACGAGACGGTCAATAATCATTCAGAGCATGCCTGTGGATCGTTCTCGATCTCATACATGTGTAAATGGTGTGATGGTGTTAGTGAGAAGTTTACAACTTGTTCATCGTTATTTAAATCAATTGATAACCATACGGTGCCCCGGCTCGGGGTCACCCCTAGCTGATGTAGACGGCGGTCGCTCTGGTTCCATCGTTGGAGCTCGCCTTCTCACATACTGAAGTAGCCTACCGTTCCTGATATGCCCTTCTACCTCATTCTTCAGGTGTCTACAGTCATTTGTGCTATGACCGTTCAGCTCGTGGAATAAGCAATATTTGTCTGACTTTCTCTCGTCGGATCCCGTCGCATTGGTCTACGATAGGCAACTTGCTCTCAGGTGTCTTGGTAGATTCGCTCCAAACCCTCGTTCAGTTCTGAATAGGTGGTAAATCGCAGCTCCCTCCATTGCCGCTTTGACCTGTCATCATTTTCTTCAGCCTTTCGCTTCCCTTTACCAGTCTCTGCGCCTTTTCCAGGTGAATTACCGCCTCTAACTGCGTAAACATCGATTTCTTCTTCTCTCTCCGTACGAGCATCCTCTAATCGCAAAAACTTTTCGGCTTCATGATAAAACTCTCCCAGGTTCGTAGGTGGATCCTTAGTTAGTGAATTCTTGAACTCCGTGCCATCAGATATTCCAGATACAGCTGCCATCATGACCATAGATGGATCTGGTCGATCCACTGATGCTTCTGCCGCATTAAATCGCGTCAGAAAACTCCTCAAAGATTCCCCGGCCTTTTCTTTTAGAGTCGCCAAACTCATCACGTTCTTGGGTCTCGAAATATGAACCCTGAATTGTCTCATAAACCTTTCTGTCAAATCTGTCCAAGTCCCAATGGAGCCACTCTCCAGTTGTCTAAACCATAGCGCTGCAATGTCCGTCAAATAAAATGGAAAGCACCAGGCCATGACTTCCTGTGATGCCCCCAGCACTTCCATGTGCCTCATATACTTCGTTAGATGGACCGCTGGATCCGTCCGCCCATCATACATTTCTACCGATGGTAGCTTGAAGTCTGGTGGATTCCTGGCCTGCCTGATCGTAGGAGTAAAGGGACTCCTATGTACATCCTCCAGATCTCTATTGACTAGTCCGCCTCTCATGGCCCGTCTGACCATCTCTGCCAACCTATCGTTGTCGTCAGGCTGTGATCTTTGAGTGTTACCTTCGTTCTGCCCCCCTGGCTGAGCGTTCATCCCTCTATTGCCACCAGGTTGCTCGGATGTCCCTGAATCTCTTCCCGGGATTGGATCAACATGCTCTAAGTGTGTGCCCCCCAGCTCTGGCGCTGCGCCAGATGGTCCTGCTCCGTTCTGGACCCTGGTTGCTCCTTGATTTTGCGCTCCAAGTTGTCCAATCTGTTGAAGCAAATTCTGGATCATTTCCTCCTGTCTCTTCATCATTGTCTCCATCTCATCCCTGGTGATGAAGATCGATGCTTGGTTTGCCCCCGAGGAAGCCTCTTGACTCCCTTCATGCTGAATTTGCTCCGGCCTTTGTCTTTTACTAGTTTGCCTTGTCATATCTTCTCAGATCTGAGCTCTTAAGTCTTCAAATTCAACTTCTAAATGATAGAACTACTGAATTAGCCTTCTCAGTGAAAGCACCAAAATGTTTGCGCCTAAATTGGTCGCAAACACCCAATAGTCGTCGAAAGCACCCGTTCGCAATTACAGATCACAAATGACAGACATGTACACAATCACAGATCTCGGTTGAACAACAAGTATGCAAATCACTCAGAAAAGTCACAGTAATGCAGTAAATGACACAAGATTTATAGTGATTCGACGATCTTGCTTACGTCCACTCTGAAGTTGGTGACTTTATTGATATTCTCTTGATGATTACAACCAATTATGGAAAATTACAGTGGATTGTAGCTCTGAGATTTGAATATATCAGCAATGCTGAGATGTAGAATTGAAGTCGGCAGAGTCTGGACGTTGAATCGCCAAAAGATCCCTTTTTTGTTGGCTCAGGGGGCTATTTATAGGCGTAGGAGGCTGAGATCGCGCTCAAACTTCGGGAGACTTCTTCAGGCACGTGAGGGGGCCCACGCGACCGGTCCCACCAAGTTTCAACTCGATCTGCGATCGATACGAAATGATTTCGTATCCATCATGAAATGATCCAATCGAGCTGAAACTTGGCAGAAACATTCTTTACCTTGTGCGCAAGCTTCTGTGAAAATTTCGTAGCATTTGGATTTGTAGATCGTGAGATATGATCGATGCAAGCTTGCATTTTCGTAAGCACTGCCGATTTCGAACCCATGGTTCCGTATCCATCCTTCTCGCATCGATCAGGGGCACGTGCACATAGTGACGTGGAGCGGGCTTTCCGTATCGATCCAATCTTTGCGGCAAGTTGACCGGTTTGTTTCCACAAACTTCGCCTCGCTTATACCGAATGCCTTTACCCAGTTTGCATCGATGGATACGAATTGATCGATACGAACTGAATCGAGGCGAACCGAGGTTCTTTGGTGGATACGAATTTGGCACGAATCGATCGATATGAAACGCGCCGCCCGTTGATGGATACGGAGGTGACCGATGCGAAGCGGTGTGGTCTAATCGATGCGCACGCCATCGATTCGAAACCGATGGATAAGAACAGGGCCAAACTCGATGGATTCGAACATGCTGAGGCGCTGTCATTTCGATGGATGTGAACCTGGTGGATTCGAACCTGGTGGATTCGAACCTGGTGGATTCGAACATGACATCGCCTAGACTAAATGATGGATACGAACAGCATATCCGAGCTAACTTGTACCGATCATATCTCACTCATACGAGCTCCGATTAACCTGAAATTTGGACCACTGACTTTCATGGCTTTGCTTGTCATGTCCTATAAATTGTGGCCTGATCCGGGCTCGGGCAAAATTCATCGATATCCTAGCACAGCTGTGTATAACCATTCTTTAAGACGAACTATCTTTGGTTTTTCGGTCGATCTTTTGGTATCACGGCCTTGCCAAAAGGCGGGATAACATACTTTACTCGATGGACCAACAACATCCCCTTGAGCATTCTCATCAGAGCTGGGAGAAAGGGTCGAGGAATGAGTTCACATTCTAGAACCATCTGACATTGAAGACTTAGTAATGACATATCTCTCATGATGTAGCAAACCCCACCATCATAAATTTTCATTGTAAGCAGAAATGTGATGGTGTGTTCACTCGACCTAACTTCCTTTAAGACATTAAGTTCTATTCATTCCTTCTATCTCGAGTCAGAATACTTGAGAGAACATGTATCAAGTTAGAAACTTAGACATTTCAACATAGGAAAGGAAAAGGAAAAGAGATGTGCATCCAGACACCCAAGATCAGTTGAAATCGTATGGACACGGTATGAAGAAATATTCATTTTTGAAATAAGGAAGCTTGATGGCAAGAGCTTCGATCACTTTACATCCCCTCCAAGCTTTGATAATCATATAGGATAGGGAGTCGTGTCTCCTTTTGAAATTTTAGCAAAAATGTTAGCTCGTCAAGTCTCGGAGGTCGGTCGAGCCGATTCATGAAAAGGATATAGAGCGAATTTAGAAGAGAATATCCATTCGGGTGAACATGAGATGGAGTCTATCCAAGCTCTTGCAATATCATCATATGGCTGCACCGCTCAAGCACCTGTAATGGTTACACATCGTATACCCTGATGGGGGTTCATAGGCGAGTTCAGCCCTCGTCGATAGACGAACATCTTCCTTCGGGATGCCATGTTAGAGACATATGTTGGAGAGCCTTGGTAGTTAAAATCGACGACATTTGCTCCAGTGGATTGTGTAATATCCTCAGACCTGGAGGAAGTTCATTGATTACTGGGTCAACTGGAATTATTGAGCCATAAGACTCTAAGGCTATGGGTTGGCTTGGCCCGACCGGAATAGATGGTGAAGCCAGGGCTATAGAAGAGCCAGCTTTGGGTGGAGAAGAAGTTCCATCACTGGATTTATGGCGAGATGACTGACGATTCATTCTACACATCAACACCATCATGCATATTTTACTTTAAGTGTCGTCCCCATGTGACCAACGCTCGAAATCCAGAGGAAGTCAACGTGTGTTGACCAATTAGATTTTGAGCATTAACTGGAGCAAGTACAGTGTGTTATCTATGGAAATTTAGTCCAGTGTCCTAAACACTACGAACGAACCATTCTATGTAAATAGCTCGCTCATGCTGGAAAAACGATTCACATTGTACTTTGAGATTATATTACTCAGGATTTACCCGTTATCGATGAGCAATCGATAACAGAGCCATTAACCAAAGAGATGTGGAAAGCTTTTCTTTTTGGGGTCACTGGAAGTGCAGAAACTGTAATAGCTATGCGATAGGATCATCCACTACGACTGATTTCGGAGCAAATCATCGCATTAGAATTCAGACAATGACAGAGACTTAGCCAATGTCCTAAAAGGAGTTAGTTGAATCCGAAAATGGGACTTGTCTCCAGAACAGCAAGCACTCAACCAGAGCCTCCAATCACCATCATCACTGTTGCATCACCAACCATCACTAACCTAAAATCACAAGTCAGATTGGAACAAAGGTTTTAAGTTGAATCTAAACCGAGTTAACCAAGTTAAAGGCAAAGCAGCTCCGAATGGCAACAAATGGCATTGGCGGTGGGCTTGAATTGATGGTGGGAAGCTTGAGTTAGCAGTAGTAAGCTTGAGTCGGCAGCAACGATTGAATCGCGTCGTGGGTGTAAGCAAGGTCGTGAAAAGGGAAGGTCGGTGCAAAGAAGATTGAAGGCAAATGAAAGTGGAGTTTGGAAATTTTGAGTTTAACTCGGTATTGACCTGAGTCAAAAGTTCCTCCCCTTGACTTTGTCCGGAAATCATTATGAAGAACTTCTATACTAACTCGAAGGGTGATGTAGTTTCTGGAGTATAATTTACATCGCCGATGTAGGGGAATCGAATTCAGTTTCAACTAAACCAAATGGTTAAGTAGTTAAAGGAAAATCAACCAAACAAAATCAACATCTCAAGATGACATCCAAAAGATTGAACTAGAATTCTCAAAATCGTAGCTAAGGACTTGTCTCGATTCAAATCACGCTCTGTTTCAACGAAAGCATACTTTGGGGGGGCAAATGTTAACTAGGTTTTACCCAAGCAGAAGTCAATGGAAGTTAGAATTTCGAGACAAATACAAGACGACTTGAAAACTTAGAAGTGCACTAAAATAGGTTAGAAAGGCAACTTGGAAAAATTCCACTTAGGTTGGAACTAAGTCCTTAACTCGTCATTGAGTTAAGGGTCTTGAGTCAACACCAACTCAACAAATCAGCCCTGTCCACTTCCAAAATTCCACACCATCCCTATACAACTCAAAGGAGTTGGCATTAACTGTCACCGAAGTTTATATAACCAATCCCAAGATTGATGAGATGTCATCAGAGAAGCTGAGATAATTCAAGTGTTATCAACAAGATCGCTAGAATTAAACCCAATGAAAATGGAAAATGACTTGAGACGAATAGACTAAGAGATAGAAGAGTGGAGAAAAAAGCAGAAGGAGGTTTGCACTTAACCCCTTGACTTGGTACAGAGTCAAGGCTAGTTAGCCAAGCTATTTTTTATGGAGACTCCAACTCTCTTGTGCAACTTTGGGCTGCCTTTTGGACTTCATTACAAGTGGCTTTAACCTCCATATCGATGTTCCCCTATAAACACAAACTATAGAGCAACCAAAACATGATTTTGCCATCACTACGGGAAGCTCTGACTCTTCTTCATCTTCTATCTCTACACAATAGTCACCAAGGCAGATACTTTGGGAAATTTAGGACTTAGAATCCATCCAACTCCTGTACTTGTGACTCATTCTCTTTCAAATTCCCTTGTAATCTCAAACAAACTACATTAAATCTATAAGTATCAAAGCTATAAAGTGGACGTAGGCCATAGATTTCCGAACCACTATAAAATCTTGTCTCTCTCTACTTTATTTCTGATATTTTCCTTTTATTTCAATTATTATCTACTAGACCTAGGTCTCATAGGTTCTTTACAATCCATTCTTGGGTGTCGATCCATTTTTGGTGTCAACACGGAGGAAACGTTATACAATATCATTAACTAGAATTGAAGCAACATACCCAATTCATTCAAACATGAATTAAACTGATATTACATAGATCTAGTTTCATACTTAAATGATAACATGATTAGAAAAAGGGTGCAAAATGAATTAAAATTTGTTTCTCTCTTTTTAAATTCAGCCTAAACATATTATTAGAGTTAGATATAAGTTTGAAAACGTTTTTAACATCAATATCATCTTAAAAATATCATTTTTACCATATCTACCAGCATGGAATAGTGAGGGATGTAAAATCACTCACCTAGCACCAAAATTACCCCACTTTATCCCCAAATCCGATGTAATAACCAAATCATGAATCTCAAGGCAGCAAAATAGTGGATCCAAGATTTTCCCCCTGCTAATTACTCTATAATGATGATTTAGTCTAATTAAAATACAGAAAAAGGGAGCTTTTTGATTGAAATCAAGTTAATAGAGGTTTAGACTACTTTGGAAAGTAGGAAAAGTGATTAGATCTATCACATCATCCTCTATTAGGCACAAATCCCAAAATGGATTCATGAGCTTAAGCATGGGTTTAACTAATTGCCCATTAATCTGTCCAAAAGTAGTCCAAATTTAAAATGTTCATATCTTCTAAACAATAATTCTGTTTTTCTATTATGACTATTCTACGAAAAGATAAACCACGATCATGATCTAATGTAAGTGGTTTTAGACCCTAATTCAGTTCCTATAAAAGTTATGGGCTCTTCAAGATTTTTAGGGTCAAAATTGTTTGATAAAAATTCTAAGGATGGAAAATATCCCTAGTAGTCGTTTTCCAAAACTATAGAGTCGTACTACTTCAGATGAATTTTAAAAAAAATTACGATCCTTTGATACATAAAATACAGGTCATTACACTACGAGTTTCAAAAAGTGTAGAATATTATAGATAGCTCTATGATCCATTTTATATATTTCACCTTAAAAGATCCTACATCCACGAGGTATGCATTATCTACGTCATTTTATGTATGAATTGGGGCGTTGTAGATCACATGTTGTTTTAATAGTGAATAATCTCTTTTGATTTATTGAGCAAACTCAAGGTCAAGAACAAGATTATGGCAAAGGCCACAATTAGGAGTTATGTATGATATAACCGATAAAAAGTTATGCATCACTTGCAAGGCTATGATTTGCTGAGCAAACTCAAGGTTAGAATCCCAAGGCAAGTGGGTCCTAACACGCACTAGATAAATCAAAAGGTTTCTATATTTTTTTAGGGTTTTAAGAAAATAAAAAAATTAGTTTTAAAACCAACTATAGTTTAATTACTTGAAGAAAGTGGTTTATGAAATATGGAAAGAAATAATGCCCGGGTCTTTAATGGGAAAATCACAAATAAAGAGATATCTTTGCATGTATGCATGGTGCATATATATAGGCATGTTAGGAGGAAGTCAAGCAAATTAATCTTAAACTCAAATGACAGATCTGTAACTATTGCTATGGGTCCTGTTCAACAATGATTAGCTTTTCTTCTCCTGGCTCTTTTTGATGTTTTATCTTATTTCTGTTGTGTTTTTCAATTTTACTTGTATTATTTTTGCTTTGCCTTGTTATCTTATATTCTATTTTTTGGTAACTAATAAAATGGAGGGGTCTATTCAACTCCATTTTATTAGTTACCAAAAAATAGAAAAATGAAATATTGTAAGAGTATATGTTATATAAAATTAAAATAATCTAATTTAATAAATTTGAGCAACTAATGAAAATGATAAAATTGTTTACCAATTAAAATATACAACTGAACTGAATTAGGATTTACAAAGAAATATAAAATATGCTTACTAGTAAATCTTTTCGCATGTTATCACTTCAAGACCCTTACAAGAGCCAAATTATGCAACTACCAAATAAATTCATAACCTACCCGATACTATGTATTATATTCTATGAGTTTTGAACTATAAAATTATTTAAGAATATGGATAATTGATCCATTTCAAACACATATAAAATTTGCATGGGGAATAGTTACATTCGCAATATATGTAATCTTAGTGAAATTGGTTCATTCAAAATGAGTAAATAAACCATAGTGTAAGACCATGCATCTAATATTAGTGAACAGAATGAGTATCTTGTTGTGTTACAGTAGACCAAGGAAAGAAGGCTGACCTAGGAGTTTGACCACTAAAACCTCTATCACTTTTCTTAAGTGTAATATATTCGATATCCTTAAAATGTTAAGGATGTTTAAATGCACTTTGGTAAAATTTCAGTGTAGTTTTGTAGTAAGGGTTTCCTATTGATTTATTCAACCATTTGAAATAAAGCGAATATATGAACGTAACATAAGCACGGTTGGGATAGAGAAAGAGAATGGTTCCTTCTGCTTTATGAAAAGATATCAAAAACGATAATTGTATAAAATACCAGTAAATACTTAATATGGAATGGAAATGAGATTTTTAATCCAAATGTATTTTTCTTATGGAAAAATGTTTTTTGTAAAAGTTATTTCTTTGAGTTCAAGATATTTGATCTAAAACACTCAACTGTAAGCTGGTTATAGTGAATGAAATAAAATCCCATAATAAGTGGTTGGATGGAGTTTCGTGTTTCATTAACCATTATTATAATAGTTGAAATAGTGAAAGCATCTCATATAACACTTGTTAGTGGATGCATCAAGTTACGAAAATTGTTTTCGTATGTACACCGAGTATTATATGTGAAATAATAGATGTTTTTCAGTATTGACTGAAAATGGATATAGTTTTATTTTAATATGAATATTATGAATATTCATTATAAAAAAATCTATCATATAACCATATTTGTTTCATAATTAAAGTGATGCATTGGCTACAGAAAATACAAAATTTTCTAAAAAAATTACGATATTATAGAATTATGGAATAAGTCGTCTCATTGAGAAATAATTCTTTAAGCATATGGTCTGGTGAATTGTATCTTGGACGATTAAGAACAAAACACTCATGCAGTGGGAATGATAAAGGAGTTAATAAACTTTTCAAATTATATATACAGATATATGCAGTCCAAGGTCCAAAGATACCAAAATAGATCCACTTACTTCTTATAACTCACTATTGAATTATCTCAGACATGAACGTGTATATTTTATATGCAATTAATATGTCCATGATAAGTTCATATAATATAAAACGTAAGTATAAAATATAACATGTAAAGGAAATAAAATATTTTGATTCGATTGAGTAGGTGCATATATTGGAAAAGATTTCAAAAGTACCTATAACAAATAAGATTCTATCTCAAAGTCACTCCTCTGTATAATACATAATAATGTAAGGAGCTAACTTTGTTGGACAAATATGATCGATGGAGAGTGGAGTTGAGTTAACTTCTTTTTATAAGGATGTGCACTTAAGAGTGTACATTTTTTGAATTTAGTTTTGTTTAAATCATTGTTTACAAGATCATATTCATATAAGACACGAATTGGTAAGAAACTCCGGTCTTAAATAGTTTAAAGTGCATGGTTGACTAAATTATGTTATGAACATAGGTTTTGTAAACTCAAAACTGAATCAATTTTATGAAAGTATAAAGGCGGTTCATAAAATGTTTCTAAATGCCTATTCCATTGTATTGAGAAACAATTATTACTTTAAGAAAAAATATGTTCATGGTAAAGGAACTTATTTTAGAAATTAGTGGCATTATAATGGGCTTGGACACAATCAAAAATGTTCTAACATGGAAACTGATTACATAAGAAGAGATGAAATTTACAAACCTGGAATGGACACGACTCACCAAAATGTCTAAGGAATTTTCGTGCATTAAGGAGAAACTATGATTTTTTTATCAATGTGGAGAAATAACTGTTAGCGGTTACAATTTCTTCAATTGTCAATAAGCCATAAAAAGTGTAGACTCTATTATACGACATGATGCTTTAAACCAAAAATGGATTCCAAATACATTATCAAAATACGATTTTAATTGTTATACCCAAGGGGATATGATTCATCAACCGCAAGTATGTCTTTAAAAGGAAGAATGACGCACTTGGAATATAGTAAGCGGTATTGATGAGAATAACCATGTGAATTTCAGTTGTTAAAATTAGCGTAATAGAGTCATCAGTCGATGTTTTTAAGTTATTTCAATTCTACTCGCAAAATTATTACTCGACATGATTTTGGATTTTAGCACATCTAGGTTGAAACTGAAATTTTAAATAATGATTTAGAATAAATTATTTGCACATAATAACCAAAATGCCACAAAGTTAGTGGGAGTGATAATTGAGTTTGTAATTATTGGATGAGATCCAAGAACCGATACGACAGCATCGCTCGACAAGCATCATAATTAATCAAATATTTTTAATAGAAAAATCAAATTACTTGATTTTTAATCAAACTGCAGAGGAAGCATGTGTTTGTAAGAAAGAATATTAAAAGTTACTAAAAATTTATAAAACTATAAGTAAACAACATAGTACTAATTGTTAACGATTTACCCATGCTAAAATCAGTTTTAATTTGGTTGTTTAACCCTTGTTATTAGATTAGAAAATAACATCTTTTATAATCAATATAAAATGATGTTGAGATTATCCCAAATGATACACGCACAATATTAAATGTTTAATCTGGAGCATATGAGATGGATTCTTTATGCATCAGCAATAGGAATTATCATATATGTTATGTTGTCTACTATATCGCAATTCACTTATGTAAGTGGTATTGATCGAGCATCAAATCCAAATTAAAATCACTGAATAATAGTTAAGAGTATTCTTGAGTATTTACGAAATATTAGAAATTGTCTATGGAAACAACAAACTCCTTATAAAGATGTATTTGGTTTTGGACTTGATAAGTGATATCAAGCATAATATGTCTATTTTAAATTCATATTCAAATTAGTTAAGGAGCTTAGTTAGAATGTTCCAAATGAGAGGTTGTGACTGATTCAACCAATACGCTAGTACATCGCCTTCAATTAGCGCCATAATAAAAGCAATGTGTGTGTCTATATATGTGTGTGTGCATGCGCACAAGCAAATTTATGACTAGGCTGGGGGTGGTTTCAAATATTGAAAATCTCATGACATTGTTATATGATAACAATGCCATGATACATATCACGAAAGAACCCAGGGCTCATAAGATGCCTAGACACATACTTCGAAAATTCAACATAGTAAAGGCATTTTATTAGCGATGGAAAGATGTTGGCTAACAAAGCGGATAGTAAAACAATAGAACAGATCCATTCATTAAGAGACTAGCTCGATCAGTTCTGAGAAAACTGATCAAAATGAGATTGAGATTCCATAATTGACCCCAAAGTCAAGCGAGAGATTGAGAGAGCTAGCGGTATTCCCTAGGGCCAATAATGTAATTTGCTACATATTTCTAACTATGTAGTCAATCTAGTTCATAATAAAGGTATTTGATTCCAAATATATACTTTTTTATATTGTGGTATAATTAATTGTTAATTAATTTAAAGTGGATTGATGAGAAATCCTTAAATAAAATATTATGTAATTATAATTGCAAATAGCTGCGATTATCATTAATTAATAGCAATATAAAATAATATTTTGTTTTAAATATTTATGGTAAATATGTTTTGAGAAATGGTATCGATTCATCCATTGAGGCCAAAGTACGTAACGCTCTCCAAATGTTGGGTGGTATATTGCTCATGGCTGTTGGAGGCCCCAAGGGGTTACATACTCGTAGTTATTGGATAAATATTGAATGACGTTTAAGAGTTTCATGTTGGTAGATAACAACTAGATCAAGTAAGAAATCTTAGTGTGATGATGTTACACCATTCTCTCAACTTGAAAATATCATTGTAACATCCCGTAAAATTTAATAAGAAAATAATTATTTGATAACAAGGCTAAAAATAAGAATTTTACAAACGTCGGAATTTGGCCATGAAAGTTACACTATTGTGTTCGTTGCGATTTTAATTTCATATATAAAGTTTTACAATTGGAGCTCAAACGGAAAAGTTATCGACCTTTAAAGTTTCAAATTTAAAATAATTCAAATGGATTGAAAATTAAAAATTTATAAACGTTAACATTTGAAATTAAAAAGGTAATAAATATTTGAGCGTTAAGGGAAACAAACGGTTAAGGAAAACATTAACGTTAAGTTTGAAATTAAAAATTAACATCAACAAATAAAGGTAAGAAATAAATTTCGACCGCAGAAGAAGGTTAGACGACCGCCTCCACTGGGTTGATCGACCGTCTAGGGAGGAGCGGTCGATCGACACCCGTATGGATGCTAGGGTTTGGTTATGCGAGGAATGCTGAGATTTTATTGTATTAAACCAACTTAAATCCTACGGTCCAGGCGCATCCTAACCACTATAAATAATAGGCTAGCCTACCCCCCTCCCCCACCTTTATTCACAAGAAAATTGCAACATTAGGAAACTCTATCAGCTATCTTCTTTAATTCTCCATTAGATTCAAGATTCAACTTTTAGGGAAAAAGCCAATCGGATTTAAGGTAATAAGTTTTAGTTATATATATGTCTTTCTATTTCTTTTCTTCTAAAATCTCTGAAATCTGAATCTAATGTGTATATAATTGAATTGTTGTACATTCCAAAATAAAGGAAATTGGAGAAATTATGCGAAGGAGTAAAAGTTTGTTGTTTTATGTCTTAGGAAATTTTGTATACGAAAACCTTTAATCTAAACCCCCATAATTGCCCTAATAAAATGTCAGCTCTTGGATAGTTGGAATCTCAATTGTTTTATGTTAATAACATAATTTAATTTGTTATTTACAATTCAAATAATTAATTTTCTATTCAACTTGCACCTCTAATTTCTATTATTGCGATCAAGGGTTCAAAAAGTAAATTATTAGAAAATGGCATGCAAAGTATGGATTTTCCTATTTGTAGTTATTTATGTAATTTAGATAAATATGGACCTTGTTTTCCACTTCAAGTTTGTATATGTAGAAATTGAATAGAATAAGGGTTTAAATTGTAAAGTATTATTTTCTTGAAGTACCTGTGTTGATTTTATTATATTAATGTAAAATAAGTTTGGTATTTTGATTCCATTTTTGAATACATATACACACAACTCTGTTTTGTCTAGTTTAGGATATTAACTATTTTTAAATTATTGTATGAAACTAAGGCTTGTATGAATATGGATGTTTTGATATTTTAACAATTAGCATAGAAAGCGGAAATCTTAAAATAGGAATATTCTACACATGTTTAAGAATATTTAGTTAGTCTAAAATTTACATACGTACAAATACGCTAATAGCATATAAATGTAACATATAAATCATATCTTATAAAATAAATAGGTTAATAAATAGAATTAAATCCTATCTGGGTACTTACTTTTGTTATTATATTTTATACCTTCCACTGCGAGATTCTAAAAGCATAGATAGATAGCTCTGTATATTGTTCATTGCATAAATTTTATCAACCAAAGGCCGGCTTTGGAATGAACCTAAGGTTCGATGGACTGTTTTGTTGAGTTGAAAATTAGGCCCGTTCCGGTGAGGTTGTTACAACCGTGGAATTTCAATATAGATACTCCACTTTGATTATAATTAAATCATGGCATGACGACCATCAAGCGACTATGGTTGGATCTGAGTTAAAGCAATGGAAGTGAAGCACTATTCAATGGAGAATTCATCTTCTTTATTATATGAGATTAGTATCACCGTCTACTATAGTCAACTCAAATTCAAAATCTCTAACTCCAGTAAAATGGTTAACAATAAATGTTACTATTGAACCAAGTACTTTGTTTATGGACTAATTAAGTTGAATGTGAATAATATTGGTGGTTTGACAATACTAAACTCCATATATCCTAAAGTGATATAGTGTTGATGAAGAGAACATGTGTAAACTATTGTCACTGTTGGTACCGTTAAGGTACTGCAATATATAATTTTTACCAAAGTGATCTGTAAGCATTGAATTCGGGAAAATTGTCACACCACTAGCTAAGATGATATGTGTATATTGATATTTGAATTGTTTAATATTAATCGCTGATTGAATTCACACATTTGAGTCATACAACTGTATTTGTGAATTCACTAAAATACCATATGGTTTAATTAATTTATTAAGTATATAATCGATTACTTTAACTAATATTTAAGAAATATTAATTGTTATTGTATTTGATGTTTGATGTTTGGGGATTTATTAGTAAGTGGGGTCTAGAAATTTTTTTGGTGCTATTAGTAATTATTTGGATATGTATGTAAAATTATATATGCACATGTATAGATCTACGATATTGATATACATTTAAACAAGCTTTAATATAATTAATTATGTAACCGAGCTTCAGTATTTATTTTAGTCTATTTAGAGACCAAGTATGGCCAACCATAGAAATTTGTAAATAGTCTAGATATTAGATCTATATATAACTGGAATTAAAGAGGAAAGCTTTAAAGAGAGGAATGGGGAAATATTTTATTCTCTCTATAAATACAAAATTTTCCACATTAATTCATTCAATCTTGTTGTCTTCATGCTCCTTTCTTCGTGGTTGCTATCTCCTTACTCCCATTCTCCATGGCCAAAACCCATTTTTGCCAAAATAACATCAAGTAAAATTAAAGCAAAATGGTTCATTTAATTCTAATAAGACCGAGTGGTGGTTCAAGTAATCTAGGAGGCTATTCACGGTCTTAAGTGTAATAGAGGACTGGATCTATTGAGGTAAGTCTTCATATCTTATTTTGAATATGTCACAACCACTAATGTATATATTTGTATTGCTACATACATGTCTATATGGTATTATTCAATAATTGAAATTTAATCGCAAGCTTTTGATCTGTTTCAAATTATAAATTATTGCAACTACAAACGAACAAAACACACACATACACACATATATAATATTTGAATTTGGCTATAATACTTTATGGAAATTTTAATTTTAATTTATTTTATTTAAATTAGTTACCAAAAAATTTAAATAAATTTATTTATTCACATTTATATCATATCATATAAATATAATTAGATTTAAGATATCTGATGTTTATAATTAATTCCTAACTCAGTTTTAAATTTATTTATTGTTTGGCACAAATGTGATAAAGCATCAAAGTTGAATATGGATATTAATACAAAATTCAAAATGGTTGGAACAATTTTTATTGCGACATTGTTTAAAGTGATTTAGTTATATATTTATGTGATGTTTCAAATCTAAATTTTTTGATGCCAAAATCAATCTTTAATTATAGGTAACTTTGGAATAATATTTTTATTTTCATCTTAAGATTAGATCTAAACTTCATTAGGAGTTTATGAAAGAGGAAGGTGAAGGTCCTTTCCATTATCAAACCTTCCACACAAATTTAAAAATATCTAATTTAATTATATAGATTTGTTTTGAAATTATATACATATAAATAAATAGATATAAAAACATGATACATATATACATATACACATTTATATAACACATATATGATACTATTAATATGTGTATACAGACCGTATACATGTATATTATAGTATATTCAAATATATGTATAAAGTAGCCATTTATATTCCAAATATGCATATGAATTTATCATATATATATATATATTTAAGTATAATATTTATGTAAAATAGATATAAATCCCAATGGCTATATATATGTATGTTACACACACATACATGCACATGGTCATATATTATTATGTTATCATGTCAATGCATGAATATATTAGATATATTCAAAATAATCATTAGATAAATTTGATCAGTATGACCAATTAAATAATATAATATATTTAAAATAAAATGTGATTTTAGTTTAACATATATGACTAGATCCAGTGCTAGTTAATGTATTTCATAGGCCCATTAAGATCCAAATAGGGAACTTTTTTTAAATTCAACAATTTTATCGGTTGCCAAGTAGGTTTGACCCAACATAAACAACTTAAGAAATGTAAAATGCAGGGGAAATTTGTAATTTACTAAAGGGGTAAAATTGAATTTTTTTTACAAATGAATGACTTAGGTGGCGAAACTTGTATCATTGCGAGGATCGTAGTTTTCTAGTCAAGTTTCACTATAAGAACATACAAAGCAGATAAAGTGATAAAGAGTTATAACTGAATTTATGGTTGGGTATGAATTGGCTAAGTTGGGTCCTAAGGCCTTTTAGGAACAAATTGGAAATAAACTAAACTCCTAAGGAAGAAGAAAATAATGCATAGACATTATCTGATTCTCTTCTTCCTATATGCACAAAACCATTAACCTAAACCTAGATTTACAAATCCACAAGTTATTCTGCATTAAACCCGACAAATTTGGAGGCAAAGAGATGTGGAACGAAGAGAGCTATAAGTAGATATCAATATTAAACATGTTCGAGGAGTTGGAAGGCTAGGACAAGATTTGGACATCTGAGGAGACAGAGGCTCTAATCGATTTAGAGGATTTCTTGGATAATTGGTGAATGGGAATTTATTTATTAAGATATATAATATCATATATGCTCATATTTCATTGTTTATAGACTATATAGGTTAATGGGCATTTTTATGTAATATGGATGTTAGAACACAATTAACTTTGGATATTGATATTGAACTTGATAAAAACGGGTAAAAACCACTAGAAATAAATTTATGACCTTGGATAAATTGGTTTCAGAAGAAAGAGAGACCACGGTTAAATTGAAGGGTACCAAGTTGTTAAATCCTATGAAATATGATAAGAAAGATATATAAATGATTATGGCATAGCTACGTTTAACTATTAGGAAGATAAAATAACAAATACATTAATAGACAACCATTATAACGTAGTACTAAGGAAAATAGAGAAGAACTTATAGATTGAAGAAGATAAGACTGTAAATCAATGTATGACACTCAGTCGCGTGGATAATATGATAAAAATGATAGTATAGTCATGTAATAGGTTATATCACTCTTAGAAAAGATAATAACATAGTCCAGACGAAGAGTGATAAGATGCTAAGAGAAAAACTTTGAAAAATAGCGAAAAACCCGAAGTTGGCAACAAGTTAGATGTCTAAATTTATAACTCAGGCAACCTGCAAACTACTCATTTATTTTTACAAATTTTGGATGTCTAAAATTATAGTTCAGAAGTATTAAACCAAAGAGAAAATGTTGAATTTTTTGATAAGATATGAAAGATTTTGATATTATTAACGATATTATTACAGAGTTTTGATACTTTGTATCATACATTTGAAATAAGCAGTATAAATGGGTATTTATATTGTTTATTCTTGTTGGGTTTTAGAGTGGGCCTGCATTCTTCTACCGCTTGCTTTACTTCACATGTTTTCTTCAATTGTGATATTATTACTTGGCCTCTCTAGAAAATACGTATCATTCGTTATTTTCACCCCTTAAACCCAACTTTAGGGTTAGGGTTTGCGATATGAAATTCCCAAATTTGATTTTCCTCGAATTGCTTTTGATTAGCTCAAATGTTGCTACAAATCTTGTTTCTAATCATCTCGAAGCCTCAATATCTCTCTTTGATATATATTCGAGAGTGAAATCTGATGTTTTGAGATGCTCCTTTTACAATTAACAACTACAAAAGTAAATGAAAACTATGAGAATAAAATGATAATTTAGAGATAAATCTACTCTCTGGAACACATAGTTCAACAAAACATGAAATTATGATCTCTCTATTTTCGTCATTAGTGAGTTTAATTGATGTGTTTATCATAAGTATGATCTATTTGTGCTATTAATTAGCTCAACATAAGCCATCAAACTATAACACACCCCATAAACCACTTACTAATTCTCATGTAAAATGACAACAGGTTGAAAGTAGAATCTATTTTAAGCATGGCCTATTAACTATTAATTAGAAATATAGACCATAAAATTTTGATTTCAACATTCACTTCATTACCATAATCATATGTAGATGAAGAGGTAATTTGTGTTTAGTGACTGTTTAAGCATAACCTATTTGGTGTCAACAATATAGACTATCAAATTCAAAGCAAAAACAACCTGTTAAACCACTTCAAACATTGTCATTAAGCACAAAAAGAGAGCAATATTATCAAAATGTTGAAGTTACATAATTAGAGAGCTTCATTACCCCTAATTTGAAGGGGTTTAGCCTCTCATTTTTGTTATCATATCAACAATTGTAGCATGCAACATAGAATAAAAAAGAAAAGGAAAAGGAGAGCTAAATGAAAGAAGAGTTAATTAACAAGAAATAAAACTAATCTACTTGCATGTAAAATAAACTACACTACTAGCATGAAAGGAAATAAATAAGAAAATAAAAGAAAACAATAATTAACATTGCATAAAAAAATTACATAAGATAAAAATGGCTAAGTAGCCATGAAAAGAGAAAGAGAGCTTTCTTTTATTTTTAATCTAAGTTAAAACTAACTAAGAGGAAGAGAGAGCCTAAGAGAAGAGAGGAGGAATACATGAACATATGGGGTATTTATACAAGTTAGAAACCCTAATCCATATTTTTGGGGAATGCCCAAACTACCCCTTAGGAAGTGTGGTGGCCAAGTAATCATTAGCATAATATAATCCACCACTTGTATGTGAAGTCAAATTCCTACAAAATAATATAGAAATTTCCAATCAAATTTTCTCAAATTAATATATGCACAAAAATGACCATTTTGCCCCTATATGAAGATGAATATATGACGATTTGAAGATAATTTGAATTTTGGCTTAAACATGTTAAAACACCCAATATGATCATTTATTTAATTTAATTCGATAAAATATGGTAGTAAAAATATGCACATCACCCCCCTCAAACCCAACTTTAGGGTTTGCGATCTGAAATTCCCAAATTTGATTTTCCTTGAATTGCTTCTGATTAGCTCAAATGTTGCTATAAGTCTTGTTTCTAATCATCTCTAAGCCTCGATATCTCTCTTTAATATATATTCAAGAGTGAAATCTGATGTTTTGAGATGCTCCTTTTACTTCGACAAGTAAGATTGTGAGAAAGCTGACGACTTTGAGCTTGCTTTCTCTTGATTCTTCAAGCTTCTACTCTAGGGATGGAATGGCTTTCGTTGTCCTTGATTCTCAAGTCAGATCTAAATTTGGTGAAGTTCCTTGCTGATAAAGCTTTTGTGAGTATGTCTGCTCGTTGGTAGGTTGCAGGTATATGATTGACTTGCGCTTTTCCTTTTTGTACTTGCACTCGGACGAAATATAAGTCTATCTCTATGTGTTTAGTTTGAGAGTGTAATATTGGATTTGCAGACATATAAACAGTACTCTGATTATCACACCACAGAATTGGCTTGATTTCTGAATTAAATTTTAGCTCACTTAGTATAGACTGTAACCAAATGATTTCTGCTGTAGCACTTGCTATGCTTCTGTATTCAGCTTCTATGCTGGATCTTAAGACAGTTGCTTGTTTCTTTGAACACCATGAAATTTGATTATCTCCAACATATATAAAGTAACCAGTGATTGACTTTCTGTTATCTGGATCAATAGCTCAATCTGCATCAGCATATCCAACCATGTTTAGATTATTACATGTTTTAAGAGATAAACCATAATCTATTGTTCCCTTGAGATATCTGAGGATTCTCTTCACTACTCTCCAATGTTCATCTAGAGGATTCTGCAAAAATTGAGAAACCTTGTTAACACTGAAAGCAATGTCAGATCGTGTTATAGTGGCATATTATAATGCCCCGACAACACTTCTATATTATTTGATATTATGTATGACTTCTCCCCTGTCTTTAGAAAAATGTTGACTGCTTATCGTTGTGTTGGATGTGGTTTTGCATCACTCATCTTTGTTTTGTCCAGCAATTCTGAGATATATTTTCTTTGACATAAAATTATTTTTGAGTTGGTTTTTCTTTTGACTTCTATGCCCAAAAGTAGCTAAGATCTCCAAGATCCTTTATTGAAAATTGTTTGTTTGGATAAGAAATGATGTGGTTGACTTCATCTTCATTATTATCTGTAATAATCAGATCATCAACATATATCAGTATGTAAAAATTGATGAGTTATTGATTCTAATAAACAGTGAATTATCTGATTTGGTAGACTAATATCATAAATCTGCCAATGTTGTTTTTAGTCTATCAACAGACCCTTGGAGCTTGCTTAAGGCCATATATTGCCTTATTTAATTTGCATACATAATTTTCATTCTTACTGTAGCCCTGTGGTTGCTCCATTTAGATCTCCTCCTGTAAGATACCATTTAGAAATGCATTGTTGACATCTAATTGTCTTATACTCTACCTTTTATGTAATGCAATAGTAATAATGAGTCTAATAGTGGTTGGTTTGACCACTAGAGAAAAGGTTTCATTGAAGTCAAATCCATATTGTTGAGTGTACCCCTTTGCAACAAGTCTTGCTTTGTATCTGTTGATTGAACCATCATGATTTCTCTTTATCTTGTATGTCCACTTGCATCCAACTATATTTTTATTATTTGGTGAACATACAAGATCCCATGTCCTATTTTTTATAAGAGCTTTGTATCCTTTATCCATTGCTGCTTTCCAGTTTTTGTCTTTTGCAGCTTGCTCATATGTTGCTGGTTCATGTGTACTTGAACTTGTTGTATATAACTTTGGCTTAAAGATACCACTTTTAGCTCTTGTAATCATAGGATGACTTGATCTTATTTGAGAATCAGTGTGAGGTAAATCTCTTAAACTGGTATGACCTGAACTGCTTTGTGAACTACGTTAATGAATGTTTTCTTCATCTTGATCCTTATTGTTTGTTGATTTCATAGGTGAATGACTGGCATAACTGAGATCATCTGCCCATTCATGTTCCTATTGAACAGGTACTGTGGATAGTATATTTTGATCATCAGTAGTCCTGTTTGCTTCCACTTGATGCTCAGCTTCTGAATATATAGGTAATTCTGGTATTGATGTTCTTGGGTTATAGACCTTACTAGTAGTTTTCATGTCTGATTTACTAAAAGGAAAAACACTTTCATAAAAAACAACATGTCTACTAATGAAAGCACTATCATCAAGACATTTATATCCTTTCTGATTTGTAGCATATTCCAAAAAAGTGCATGGTTTAGATTTGAAATTTAGTTTATTAGTGTTAAATGGTCTTAAGTAGGGAAGGCATAGACAACCAAAGTGTAACGATCCCGAATTTTATATAAATTTAAATTGATAATTAATTTAATTTTTGAATAAAAATTATGAAATAATTGGTAATTGATATCAAATTTTAGTTAAACTATGAATTAATTGAGAATTAATTTGGATATTTGGGATAAATATGTATATAAAATAGATCGAGAATAGAATTTGAAATTGGGATTTGAATATATATATATATATATTGGATTTGAATTTTAATTTTAAGTAAATGGTTATAACATCATCTATGAAAAATATAAAGTAAACAAATTAGTTAAATTTAAACAACATGTTAAAAAATAGGATTCATTTATATTACAAAGCATAAGATTAAAAGAAAGAAAAATGAGGATAAGTATAAACACTTGACAAAGGAAAAAAAAAATATATATTTGTACTAGCTTGCAAAAGAAAACATAAGAAGGAAATACAAACCAGGCAACACTTGTAAAAGAAGCAAGCAAATATAAATATAAGTATGTAAAACAAAGCAAATATATATTCAAGCATAAGTGTAAAAACAGACAACATAAAGAAAAGGAAAAAATAAAATATACAAACTAAAGTGGATAAGTATGAACAAACAAATAAGGATAAATATTTGTACAAAGGCAATTAATGTCATATTCTGTCAGCCACCAAGAGAAAAAAATCTCTGACTTTTGATTGTACAGAAACATAATATCACACAGTAAAACTCACTTTCATTTATCTCAGTTCGTTCATTACAACTGAGTAATATTTGCAGTAAATATCATTCAAACTCAAACAAGAATTCAACTTAAACATCAAAACAAATCAATGTAACCAGAGGATTGAAGATAAGAGCTTCAGCTTGTAATTTCCAGCCTGTGTCAAAAGGAAGCAGGCTCTATTCATCTTCACAAACACACTGTGAGTAACATCATTTTTAAAACTTAAGTATATAAATCTGGTTGCCTGATCATCTTTGGAAAGAAGTATGTTGGTGTGTATAAATATATATGAATGTATGGATGAGTTTGCATGTTTTTTTTGAGACATATTTGTTTCCAGTCCAAGCTCAAGTTTTGATCAAAATTCATTGACTCTTGATCTGATTGTTGTTAAGACTTAGGATTTAAATAAAGTTTGTTTGTTATATGATAAAGTGAAGTATAAAAATTTATTCAAGTTTAAATAAATTGAAATTGTTATGGAAATCAAAATAAACAGGAAAGTTTGGGTTTTGAGTAAATTTCAAACATTCAAATTCATTGATTCAGGCATGTAATCTGAAACTTCGTCCAGAAACATGATTTTTAAAACTAAAATCATAAATTTTAGTATTTTTTTGAGTATGCATTTTTGGGTAAACCAGAAATCGGTTATTTGGAATTTTCTGGTGATCTCGACGATCTGGGAGGTCAGGGTTCTCTAGGGTGGTAGTGGAGTGATCGGAGAGTTTGGGAAAAATGCTCGATTTAATTCTAGATCATCGTAGGGCGATCGGAGTCGAATTAGGGTTTTAGCTAGTGTTTTTGTTAAGGTCGGAAAACAAATCACCGCGGCGTCTCTGGTGAACCGAGTGTCGCAGGACCAGGGGGAAAATGACGCGTAGGATGTGACGTTGCTTTGGCCAGGGCGGCGTGGTTCTAGGTAGTCTAGATCGTCGGCGAAGGGAGATTGGGTTGATCGGATTTTGGTACCAGGAAGTGTTGGGTATACTCAATTTTGATTCCAGAGGAGTTCGACGTTTCTGGGTGCTCGAGTCGATGGTCGGGGTCATCGGTGTCATGTGGAGGATCTCGGCGACGACCGGAGATGGTCGGAATAGTGGTGCACGTGCACGCGTGTCGTTATGTATCTGGGTTGTTTTGAGTTGTGGAAGAAGAAGAAGGCTCGGGGTTGGGCTCGGGGTTGGGCTCGGGGTTGGGCTCGGGGTTGGGCTCGAAGTTTGCATGTGTTTGTCTCGAGGAGGTCTTTGGTTCGCCTCGAGTTGTTTTAGGATTGAGTACCAGGTTTCAAGATATATTAATTATGTTTTAAAAGCCAAAATGAAATTTTAAACAAGTTTTTAACAAAATTTCAAAGTTTGATTTTTAACTTAAATGTTAAAAATTGATTTGTTATTAAAAGTAATATATGTTAGGTTAATTGTATAATTAATCTCTACATGCTTTTCAAATGGAATTTGATACTTAATTAATTAAAGTAAGTGATTAATAAATCGATAATTTATCAAGGTAATTAATTAATCAATGTGATTTATTAAAGGCTAATTTGTTTTAATCAAGGTGATTAATTTATTTATGTGATTAATTTAAAGGTTAATTAATTAAGATAATCGAGATTTAATTTATTAATGTGGTAAATTAGTAAGGGTAATTACTTAAAAATAATTACTTAATTAAAAGTAATTAATTAATGATTAAAGTTGATTAAGTGATTAAGAATAATCACTTATTGTAATTAATTAACGATAATTAATTAAATGGTAATTAATTAAGGGTTAATTAACTAATGTAATTAATTAAGAATAAATAATTAAGGGATAATTATTTAATGACTAAAGGTTAATTGGTTTATTAACTAAGATTAGTTTATTTATTTTTAAAGGTTAATTAATAAATGATTAAAGATAATTAATTAAAATGATTTGTAATTAATTTATATTAATTAACCAAGATTAGTGATTTATTCATAAGTAATTAATCTGGTTTAAATTAATCAGATGATCAATTAACCTTACTTATGGATGTTTGAAATATTGTGAATTCTTTGATATCTCTTGTGTGATGCTTTGTGATATTAATTTTTTTAATTCAAGCTGTGATGAATGTAATTTATTTTATCTGTGATGGATTTATATTATTTATCTATGAATCTGTGAATGAAGATAAGTGTTATAGGATTATACCGCTTATCAATATTGCTATGTTTGAATCTGTGATGATTGAATGATGTAGCACTACTGTGTGAAACCCCTGGACCACACTTTTACACACATAAATATGGATTTCACGAGGAAATCGGTTAAGTCACAGATGATTTAAATTTAATATTTTTGAAATTGAAATTTTAATTTCAATTGATTTTGGAAATGGATTTGGGTTAAATGTTAAAGCTTTGGAAAAGGAGTTTTTAAGATAAAAGTTACTTTGAATAACTTGGTAAATTTTCCAATTTAAATAATTTAATTTGAATTTGAATTCAAAATTTGGAATTGAATTCCATGTTTGGAAATTATGGTTAAGATGTTATAAATGTGTTCATATGAATTTAAACCATTTTAAAAGTATGGTTTTGAGAATTTGAATTTAACCCAAGGACTTTAACTCGTATAAATGAATCAGATTTTCCAAAATGAAAACTATGTGTTTTCAAATAATAGAAGCTTTCATATAAGGAATGAATTTCCAATTTGTGTCAAAAGAATTTCAAGTTTGAAATGAAAATGGTTTTTCGAATTATGAATAAATCTTTATGAAAGATTGTTGAACTTTGTTTTGAAATTGGAAAGGTGTACCTTTTGTATAAAAGGTCGAAATGGAATTGTTTTGAAAGCTATCAGTTAAATCTTTGATTTAAAGATTTAATGAGTTAATCCAATTGAAATGGAAATTGATTTGTAAAATCTATGAATGGATCTTTGTGAAACTGGGTAAACTTTGTGAGATGAATCTTTTTGTGTAAAAGATTAAAATGGTAATTTGTTTAAACCATTTGAAGAGAAGTTTTGGGTAATAAGTTGTGACTTAATTAAAATCCCATTTTCCATATGTTTTTAAATATTACGCTCATTATTCGGTTTAGCCGGGAGAGGACCTTTGTGTCATATAACCCATTCCGAATAGTGATACGATGCAAATGGATAGCATTTGAAGACCGGTGGTGAAGACCGGGTATTTGTGAGAACGATAGGATAACCTATCGATTGTCTCTGCACCGAGTGGCCCCGGTATAGAGATTCCCTAAGTGATGGGAAGTCCGATCGGGATTGTGAATACCCGGATTGCAAGGGCTTCTTTGGAAGTGCCTTCAGTTCTCTTCGAACCCGGAACAGACTTGTATGGTCGTATGTCTGACATTACATTTTGAGATATAAAGCAGATTTATTTCAAATACATTTCTGTTTGGTGGCGGAGATTTATTCTCTTAGCTTAACACCCTTCTCTAAGACGTACGAGCTTAGAGGTTATGTAGTTGAAGGTTATCAATGATATACTCCTAATTTGGTAGTGTGGCATGCTAAGTGTTGTTGTGTGTTGCTGATCATTTGTTGATCAAAGCATGGATTTGCGAAAAAACGTAGCTTTGTGGACGAGACCTCATCGAGCCTCACAAACCGATAATGGTCGAAACAGGAAAGATGCGGCAAGGTTTCAGGGGTAGCTCCCCTAGGGTATGTCCATTCCTTTTGGAAAAAGGTGGTATCATGGTATGGATCCCAGATATTTTACCTGTGTGGTTGCTCCAATCTCATTTACTGTGTGATTGTTGCTTTGTGATCGAGATACCTCGGATAAAGGTCGCAAACGACCGGGGGTGGCATATCTCAGGTTTACTACCCGGGAAGGGGGTAACCGGCCTTGTGTTGGCAGAGAGCCAGGTAGGTTCTCAGGGTGTCCCTCCAGAGGCGTTCCCATGTGGCATAGGAAGTTCCTTAGCCTGACCATTTGTTGGGAAATCCAAAGAAACAATACGAGCCTTGTACGGTTTTAGTTGTAGAACCTGCCATTTAAAATGGTAGCTATAGTAGGCATAGTATAATGGTACCTATGCTGGCTAAGATTAATATTATACTTTCGAAATGTTTCCTACAATATGCACTAGTAATAATATCAAAAGAGTTTTTTTTGCGCAGTGAGCATGTTTGACTATCATAAGGAGAAATCTCCTCCATGTGTGCGATTGCATTGTGTGTGTGCCGGGAGGCCTTATGGTAGTTTCATTTTCCAAAAAGCATATCGGATTTCTCTTATGAACTGTTTTTATTTTAAACAACTATTTTGTTACTCATACCAGTCCCATGACTGACCTGGAGTTTATTGTTCCCTTTCTAAACTCTGGGTGCCCACAATTTTCCACACGGGCAGTCTAGAGTAGGGGTTTTCAGATAGTCAGGTTTAGTAGACTAGTTGGAGCTAGTTCAGTTTTTGAAGATCACGACTGACGTTGCTTCTCTTTGTCTTACGTGATGGGGGATCGAGCTTGATGTTGGAATTGTTGGACGCATTCTCTTTTAAAGATCATTTGGAGTTATCAGTTCTGTTGTTTCCGCTGTAACATTATTATTTGTCTCTGATATTGTTGTATCATATAGATATCATTGTTGTATATCATTCTGGATATTGTATTCATTGGAGTTGTATATGATATCATTCATTTCTTTCTTCCGCTGTGTTGTTATACTTACTGTGTTATAAGCTTCGGCGAGCTAGATTCGGCGTTTGAATCTGCGGCATTCGAGTACAAGTGAAGTACGGGTGCCGATTTTCGAAGGCCGAGTCAGTATCGCTACATTTGGTATCAGAGCTAAGGTTGAACTTTAGCTCAGGAGTATAACACATTAAGTAACTCATTAGAGATAGGGTGAAGTATACCCTAGAATGAGTATCCCTAAGATATCCGTTCGAACGCCTCAGTAAATTCTCTTACTATTCACTAATAGTGAGTATGAGTGCAAGAAGAGGATGAGATAGGGGACAGGAGAATACGACTATAAATGGTCAATACCCTGTAACAACAAGGAAACAATCTTTTCTTATCAATCTCTTTTGTTCGTCATATTTTCTCAATTCTTTGATAGTTCCTGGTAGATCCAGGAAGAAGATTTGATATATTTGTATGGGACATAAACTCCAAATAGGTTAGAATTGTTTGTTTGGATGAATTGGTTGCTTTGGTTGCAATGGTTGATAGGTATAATTTGGTTTCTAAATTAAAAAGTTTTGGAATTGTATCCATATATCTGTCTATTTTTGGGTTCGGGTATATTCTACGAATGGTTAGTTATCCCTTCGGACTAACCGATGCCCCTGCATACTTCGTAGATCTGGATAACCTGAGTATCTTGTAAAACATTAAAAAGATTCGTTCTTGTATCTATTATTGATATTCTGATTTGGTAAGCCAAATGCAGAATAGATGCTCAGTTTGATTTGATGAAGTATTCTTCATCTATCCTTGTGTCTCCCTGGCAAATTTCAAGGACGAAATTTCTTAAGGTGGGGAACCTGTAACGATCCCAGATTTTATATAAATTTAAATTGATAATTAATTTAATTTTTGACTAAAAATTGTGAAATAATTGGTAATTGATATCAAATTTTAGTTAAACTATGAATTAATTGAGAATTAATTTGGATATTTGGGATAAATATGTATATAAAATAGATCGAGAATAGAATTTGGATATTTGGGTTTGAAATTATTATTTTCCAGGACAAATATCTAGGCGTCGTGCATCTTCATCTTCTCAAACCAATCGTATCTTCTGAAATCTAGTGCTCGTGGAAATTAGGCAAAATTAGGCCGTCTTTTCTTATGCAATCAAAGCGCTCGTTGATTTTTTGGAAAAAAATAGGCGTTAGTTTCTTCTGAAATCAAATTCGACTTTAATTGTAGGAAATCGTGAGGCGATTTTCTTCATTTGGATAGGCTAATCGATTTTCTCTATTGGATTGCTTGTTCTTTGGTGAGTCTCGATTTTATTTGGTGGTTTTCATTGTCAATTCGATGTTTTCTGATGTTCATGATGTTATTCTATTTTTCTTATCAGGGGAGGTGGTTTTGATCTATTTGAGGAAGGTTTTGTTTGATGTAGTTGGAATAATGGCCTCTGAATGGTATTCTTTTATTCTGATAACACAAGAATTGTGTATTTAGCCTGGTTGCATCATTCACTTTAGATTATGATTTTAGTATTTAGAGTATCACTTTAGATTTGGTTTGAGAAATCAAAGTATTTATTTTTGTCAGTCAATTCTGTTTGTACTCACTATGGGTATGAAATTGGATCTGAAATAATATTAGTTGAAGTTGTTTATTCTTTAGTTCTTGTTGATTTGTGATCTGTAAAAGATAAATTGTTTTATCTTTTTTCGAAAAGTGGGATAAAAAATGATTTGTTATGTAGTATTTTATGCTATTAGTTTCTAATTAAGATCAATTTCACATAGTTATTTTTTTGTTTACATTTTTTTTGCAGGTGTGATTCATCTGTTATAGTTGTGTTTGATTTCAATAACAATTTTTTTAGTACTCGTTTTGGATTGGATGCTTCTATTTCTTCTGTTAGGAATAGGATTTGCGAGGAGTGGATTAATTTTAGTCCATTATGCTTTGATATTTTTTTATATCCGTGAATCAAAGACTACCTTTGTTGAAACGAATAGTGATCTTCAAGCTGTATTGTGTTTGTCTTGGTTTAAAAAGGAAGAATTTTTGGTATTTTTTCTACGGTTGAAGATTGATTCAACGGATAATTTTGTTGGTGAAAGTAGCAAGTCTGGTTCAGTAGTTGGTGGTGAATCAAGTAATAATATGTTAGGTTATGATGATGATTTAGATTCTGGTTTTACTCAACAAAAGGATTTACATGAGTTGTTGAAGAAGAATTCAAATATGGAATTTTTTTACTGGGGTTGGTCAACAGTTTGATTCTGCTATTGGATTCCGTAGAACGGTTAGTGCTTATTGTTTGAAGAATGGGTTTAACGTACAATATATTAAGAATTGTAAAGAACGATTGACAGTTCGATGTGCTATAAATAGTTGTCCTTTTAGGATTCATGCTTCTTGTAAACTGAAGCAATTGGACCAACTGTTTGTTAAAAACATTCAGCTGATTCATACTTGTGGTGGTGGATTTCGTTCACTTGGTAGTCCAACTATTAATAGTGATCTTGTGAAAAGTCTAATCTTCAATCAAATTCATGATGAGCCAAAAAGAAAAACCAAGGATATCATTAAAAGTTTTAGAAGAGATTATGATGTGGAGTTGAGCTATTATTTTGCTTATAAGGGTAAGAAATTGGCTATGAATGATATTTACGGTGATGAAAAGAAATCTTACAATGAATTAGTTTGGTATTTGAAGGCATTGGAAAGAAATAACCCGAATAGTTATTCAATTAAGGATGTGGATTCTGACACTAATCAATTTGAGAGAGTTTTTGTATGTTATGAGGCATGTATATTTGGATTTAGCTATTGTCGTCCTATGGTGTTTTTAGATGCTACCTTTTTGAAAGGGCGAAGTGGTATTTTGATGGCTGCCACTGCAAAAAATGGGAATCAAGGTACTAATTTTGATCTTTTTTTTGCTGTTGTATTTACTTTGTACTGTGTGTATTAGTTCCTTGTTATAAATTTATGTAACATAGTACTATTTCTTTAAGTGATTGTTCTAGTGAATTTTGTTCTGTACATACTGCATTTTGGTCAAGTGATTAGTCTACTGTTATATAGTACCGATTCAAATATAGTGCATTTGGTTGTTTCAAATGTAGTAATATCCATTTTAATTCATTTTAGTTTCTTTTGCGTTAGGGATTAGCATGTGAAATTATTGCAGAAATGAATTCAGAGTCACAATTTAGTTCTACTGAAAATTAACGATGATTAATGTTGGTTGTTTTTTTCTTGATAGATACATAATTTAGATGTTTTATTTTTTCTATTTATCCACCAAATGTCATGATACCTACTGCTTATACTAGATTCACCATAATTTGTTATATTTCAAATGATAAATGCATATATGTTTTTACCTCTAACATCTTCAATCTAGTTGCAGTAGTTACAAAGTAGGTACAATTGTTCAATGTACAGCCATGCTCCTTCTTATTGTAAATTTGATCCAAAACAAACACTGTAAAAGATTTAATGTTATTTAATTTGATGTACAAAATGTTACTGTATACAGGAGTTAAAAAAGATAAATGCATTTATCTTTTAAGATAAAGAATTAAATAACATATTAAGCCGTACTTATATATCATAGTTACTACTACATGTTAAACATATTTATCATTTTTCTCATTATTTGAAGTTCTTACATAACGTATACAAATGATTTAAACAGCATATAGAAAAGATAAAAGCATATATGTTTTAGAAGTTCGAATATAAGTCTTTGTATAGTATGCATGAATTATGTATCATATCGTTGCAATTTCTACCCTTCCTGCATAGACTACACATTCAAGTAGCAAAATTTAAAAAACAAAAGAAAAAAAGGATGAATTGCCTCTAGCAAATTTATTTTTCCTTTTTTATTTGGGCTGAGGGCATAGTGTTCATGTGATTGTCTACTGTTAGATAATACTGTTTCAAACATAGTGCATTTTGTTGTTTCAAATGTACATTAACAAACAGTGAATTATTTTTTTTTGTTTTTTTTCCAGGTTTTTTCCCATTAGCAATGGCTCTTGTTCCCAAAGAAAATGAAGAGTGTTGGAGTTGGTTTTTGAAACACCTAAAGAATGCTCTTAGTTGTGATAGAATATTAACTTTTTTAAGAGATAGACACTGGGGTTTATTGTTAAGTATTCCAATTTTTTTTCCAAATAGTCATCATTCTTATTGTTTGCATCATATGCAAAATAATATTGCTAGCATTGTGAAAAGTGGAAGGGGTGTTTGGGTAGCTCATTTACTTGAGCGTTGTGCTATAGCTTTTAATCATCATGAGTTTGAAAAAGCCATGTCCAAGTACAAAGAAATTGGAGGTGCCAAAGCTATAGAGTACTTGAATGATAAACCATATGATCATTGGGCCGATTTGTTTTTTCCGGGGAAGCGATATGGTGAAAATAAGTCCAATGTAGCTGAGAGTTTTAATTCTTGGATTTTGGATGAAAGAAGTTTGCCTGTTACTGCTTGTCTTGATGGAATTAGGGTAAAACATATGATGCAAATGTCTAATCGTAGAGAAGAGGCATTAAAGTGGACTAGTGTGCTATGTCCAAAAATGGAAGCTCGTTTGTTAAAATTGAAGGAAGAAGGATTTGGGTGGAGTGTTTCTAAATCATGTAGGTATGTATTTATATTTTTTTACATGATGTTCACAGTTTCTGAAAAATGATAAATGCATTTATCTTTTTTCAACCTGCTATGTAGCCTGTGTTATGATTTCATTTTGTTGGTGTCGCTTGCTACATATTTTCTCTTTGTCTGCATTGAGGCTTATGATAATATGAATAATGTAAGGACCAAGTAATATAAAGCAAGTATCATTATGATGTTTTATTTTTGAGATATTGTTATGGTAAAAACTAATGTTGTGCATAGGAGTATGATGCATTAGTGTGTCTGCTTAGGGTTTATTCACATGCATGAGTGTTTTATTTTTGACAGTATTTATGGTTTTTGGTCTAACTGAAAGCTGTGACAAGATATTTTCAAGTTTATAAATTTAAAACTTAATAGTATATATATGATGGAAATATTGAGCAATGCTCACATGCAGAATTCATGAGCAAACATACATTATCTTTTTTTTCTTCCCTTATAACATAGCTTCTGTGATCTTTAAGAATATGAACAGTATGACTATTGTTAATTTTTTGGGTTTATGAGTCTTATTTTTCACTATTAGTTCACTGCACATGAATTGGGTCTTATTTATTAGATAGATTAGAGAGAATATATATAGTGCTAATAATCTTTTTTTGGAAATGCAATATGTTTATATATTTTACTTGTTTTTAATTTTACATTTTGTAGGTATATTTTTGAATTTCATTCTCCAACATCTCAAAAGGTTGATCTTAAAAATCGCATTTGTAGTTGCAATCAATGGAAAGTGACAGGTTTTTCTTGTGTGCATGCTTTGAAGTGTATTTCTTTAACCAGAAATTCTTTTTATGAATATATTGAGAATTACTTTACTGTTGAGTATTATCGAGCTTCGTATTCACATTTGATCAATCCTATTCCAACTTTTGATAAGGAAGCAATTGAAGCTGAAGAATCATCTATTGTTCTTCCTCCTAAGCCTGTTCGTGGAGCTGGTAGGCCTAGGATGAATAGGATTGAAGGGGCTGATTTTCATGCTAAGCAAAACAGATGTGGAAAGTGTAAAAAAAACTAGGACATAATAGAAGGGGGTGTTCTTTGAATAATTGAGTTGATTGTTTTAGTTCAATGTATTTGATTGGTTGTTCTATGAATACTTTGAGTTGAATAATTGAGTTGATTGTTTTAGTCCAAAGTATTTGATTGGTTGTTCTATGAATACTTGGTTGTTGTATGAATACTTTGAGTTGAATATTTGAATAATTGCATATGTTGAATTGGTTATGATCTGATTTTGATTATTTTTGGTTATATGCAATTATTTATGTTTAACTGTTATTTGGAATACAATGTTGTTAGTTTTGTTAAAAAGGATAAATTGATATTTCTTTTTAATTCGTATGTATAGTTTGTTTTTGTTATTATATGTTATTGTAGTTATTATGTCTATTCTTAAAATATAGTCTTTTCTATTCATGAACTCCAGCCCTGACGCTGGTCACTACAAGAAAATCAAAGTGGTATCAAATAGGACCAGTTTTAATAGCATAATCCAAATCTGCAATGAGATATTCTATATCCTCAATGCCAACGGATATTCGAACCAAATCATCTATAAATCCACGAGTTTCACGCACAGAAGTAGGAATACAAATCAAACGGAACAACTGGAGATAAGTATGACTAGTATATTGCTACCCGAAACATACTATCAATAAAAGTGATGTTCTTATGTATAGACTTTTTAAAAGAGCATACGCATAATTGTCAATAAAGGTGATACAACATACTATCAATAAAACATAAATGTGTTTGTCTTTTTAACAGAGCATTAAAAACATTAGCCATTACAAATTCACTATCAATTACCATAATTTCATTATCAAATTTAAAATCAGTTGTGTAAGTACTTGCTAGTTAACAATATACAAAAGCAACATAGACTGAAGTGATTATGTACTTAATATTTCATTTGACAGATGCATTGGTTCTAGACAGTCTTGCCTTCTTGGTTCACAATATCATAACAGTTTGACAATACATTCCATGGTACTCCGTGGACTGGAGATTGATAGCCTCTACAATCGGGGTCGTAGCATTTCTGATAGTAGCCACCCCTTTGGAAATCAACAATGTACATAACATGATTACTTTTATGTTCTTTTCCAATTCGTTCACAATATCGACTTCTGGACATGCTATAAATTATGTAGCCATGTGTAGAAAACCAGTACCACCTTCTGATTTTACCCGAAACATTTCCATGAGAGGCAAAAGATGAAATTTTATCATCCAAAGCTGGAAAGGGAGATTTTCCTGAACAATAGGACTTAGGTATATTGCTTCCATAATCATGTAATGACTTATCTCCCTCGGTGTAGGTGCTATTATCATTGACCTCAGATTCAAAATAAAGAATTTTGCAACAGTCCAGATCCATTTTGCACTCTAATAGCTTATCAAAATCAGCATCTATTCTACAAATAAGTGATTTGATAAACACTTGTTCCTCATTCAGATTCTTACATCCAAAGCGTCCACTTGGCAGGAGTAAAGCATTCTTCCCTGCTTTTGATGAGAAAGGAAGACGAAAACAACGATTACGGGTATAAACTCCAGTATCAACAAAAAAAGCTCTGTATTGTCTGATGAGCTTGAATCTTTCTTGATGTACAGTTTTTCAAACCGTGGATCACTTACTCTTAAATTTATTATACATGAGCATACCTCAGAGATGAATGCTCCAACATGCGAGTTGTCTTTGAAGGCAATATTTGGGATATGAATGATCACATGTCGAGAGAACTTTTCTTCAGTAGATGAATCAAGCTCTATAACCCAATCTTGATTTCCCTAGATTTTGTATTTGTCATTTAGCACTTTGAAGGTGATAGATATCAAAATATCTACCATTTCATCGGCATTTTTTCCAGTGTTAATCTTTTTATTGAACTCCAGATCATAATACAAGTGGCAAGGCAGTCCGACTTGAATAACCTCATAATGGTGGCGTAACTTAGGATTCATGGTTTTGTACCTTCTCCAGAACTCATCATATGTAGAAACAAGGAACCTTCTTTGTGCAGTCAAATGATCTTGGTAGCAAAAAACGTAAGTGTTTGCATGTGTTTGGACAAATCTTAAAGCTTCTTCTTGTCTAGGAAAAGTAGCCCATACTACATCCTTTTGCTGTGTAGAACAACGAAATTAGAAAACACAATAATAAATATAAAACTATAAATTATCAATAAAAGATAAAAGGATTTATCTTTCTTAAAAGAGCAGTAGAATCATATTTTGGATTACAAATTAATGATCCATATTTATCTGAATAACATCATCAAATCAACAAAGCCATTAGAAATTCATTATCAAATTTTCAATATCAGTTACTACAAATTCATCATGTAATTCATCAGTAAATTCAAATATACTCCCTAAAATCTATGATCAATTTAGTATCAGTCATTACAAATTCATCACCAAATTCATTATCTAATTTTTAACATCACCCATTACAAATTCATCATCTCATTCATCAGCCATTACATTTTTGTGGGCTGAAGAAGAGCTGCAATACTTGTCAAGCTAGCAGTATGGTTCGTCGGAGAGTATTTGTGCAGCTATCTGTGCTCTGAATGCATTAACTTGTTCAAGACTAATTTTTGCTGCAGTCTGCATTCCTTGTGCTATTTTTTCCATGAACATCATCACAAAAATTCCACAGTCGTACCTGTATTTCTGAAGTTTAGTACTTTGAATATAATGATAAAACAGATTATCTTTTCTTTATTTGATAATGAATTGTAATTAGTATTATGTTTATCTAAGTAATTGTATGCGAGTAAATAATATTATCTAATTGGTAATATGTGTGTAGGTAGTTATTGTGTATCATGAATTTTTGTATAAAATTCTGAACTATCTTCAAAATTACCCATTGCTTTGTTGAGCACAGTCAACATGTTTAAGCACTAAATTTTTACTGAGAATTGTTTTGTGCCCTTCTTCTTGTAGCTCTTTGTTTAGGTAGTTTACTGCTGATTTCTGCAAACAGTGAAGGAAAATTAGAATAAATGTAAACACGTTTATCATTTTTACTTTTTGTGTATTTTTACTTACCACATTAATGGAAAATTTTGTATGTCCACTTCTGCAGGTTTTTGATCTCGTGGTCAAGTGCAGAGAGTCGTAGTGGTTCCAAGTGCATTCTCCAACAACTAGTTCAAGCAGGCTCCAATGTTCATTGCCATGTATTGGGAATAATATGTTGCAACATAATGGATCTAAAAGTGTTCTTTTCATAAAAGGATTGAACATTTTTTTCTTGATATTTTCCAAGCTTCCATCTGTTGCGCTTTTCTGTAAAAAAATTGTTTTAGAAAATTTATGTTGTATAAAAAAATGTTAATTTGAGAATATAGTTCACTTACTGTCATAGTTGTGTTAACATAGATAATGCTATTGCTTTTTTCTAGTTGCTTTGTTATTCGGAACCAAAACCAATCAATGATCTACATTTGAAAAATAATATGGATAAAGTATATAATTTATAATGAAGGAAAGTTTAGTTTGTTGTACTTACTTGACCACAAATACTTTGTTGATAGAGGAGTCTTCTATTATGAATTTTGTTATGGTGATGAAGTTTTCATCATCACAACTAAATGCTTCGTCGTTGGAAAATTGGACGGTTGTTAATAAAAGAAATTAAGTTTAGTACGTACTATGTTGTTTGCATTTGGTAGTAAAACAAAATAGAAGCCTTTATGGAAGTATGTATTAAAAGTTAAAGATAAATTAATTTATCTTTTTTAGTTTTGTTTAGTTTTTGTTTATTTTTGAGCAAGTGTGTGAGTGTACAGTAGTTGACAGATATAATGATGGTTGACCAAACTAAAACAGAACCAAAACAGTACCAATAATTAATTTAACAGATTGTTGATATATAGTTTGTATGAGTGAAAAGTAGTTTAATTACTTACTTGTTTCCTCCCAAAACTTTGAAAAAAAGTTTTACATTTTGTTGTTGTTCTTCAGTTAGATGCTTCATGAGTGGACACTTTTCAACATTCTTTTGCTTATTCTTCTTTTTTTGTTCTTTAGGACTGACATCTTCAACAACAATTGGTTTTTCTACAGCAATTTATTCACTGTCTTGTTTGATATTTTTAGATCTTAAACCATCTTCGGTTTCTAGAATGCAATCTTGAGTTTGCATCAAATCAAAACATGGAAAGTTAGCAGAACTATTTATGTGCATCATACCAACTATCTTTCTTTTATTTGTACCTTTTTCAGCTTCACTTTTTTCTTTGAAATCGTTTTTTTCTCCACATTATGCTCTTCAAAATTTTCCAGCTTTTGAAGTTTCATTTCAAGATTGTGGAGTCTTTGTTCAGCCAGTTGTCTTGAATGTTGTTCCTCATTCAGTTGTTCTACCATACTTTTCATCTCAGCAGATAAAAAGTTCACTTTCCTCTCTAACTCTTTTATGCTACTAGAGTAGTCCGTAGCATATTTGTCATCTTCCAACCCAGTATATTTTTTTTTGAAAGAAAGTCTTTTTCCTCTTTAGTTACATTTGAAAATTTCTTTAAAATCTGCATGGAAGGTATTTGAAATTAAATTTGGACATGTAATATCATTGAATTACTATGAAGTTAGAAATCGAAAATTATTAAAAATATATAGGTAAGAAAATTTCAGACACTTGATAAATGGATACAACATGTAAGAACATTCATATGGGAAGGAGAGAAGACCAGGAAAATCTATAATGCACACACAATAGTCGTTACGTATAAATATAGATATGTAATTAACTAACCTACAAACTACATAAATTTAGAACACTATCCCTATTAAATAACACACATATAAACATATGTACTCATATAATTTTGTTTATCAACAAATATATATAGTTCATTATGTACTTAAATCATTTTCTGTAAAAACATATATGCTTTTATCTTTTTTAACTAGGGTTTAATTTAGTTGTATATTTTATGTAATAAAATTTAAAATATGAGTAAATCAAGAAAAATGTTTAATATGTAAAACTATATATCAAATATAAGTAAGGCCTAACTTGTTATTAAATCGTTTACATTAACAGATAAATGTTTTTATCTTTTATAGCTTTTAAGCATGGTAAAATTAAAACTTAAATCTGTTAACAGAATACATAACATCATTGGAAAACCACATTTAGTGATGTAAGTAGTAATGGGTTTGCAGGACAAGGAGTTGATAAAAGGTTGTTTGGTTAAGTTCTTGAATTTATTTAGGTGTTTCAAGTAGCATGTGGCTGGTGCAACAGTTTGTTGTTCGTTCAGTCAGGTTGTGGACAAAGATGAAATTAAGTGGTGAAGAGGAGTAGTTTGTGGTTGAATGTGGGGTTGATATATTGCACCATTTACAAAGTTTGAATAGCATTGTTCAACAAGTTTGAATTGTACCGAACTGTGGAGTTTGGCAGAAATTGAATGTGGGGTGTTCGTGGTGATTTTCTGGTGGTTTGGTAGTGATGCTAAATTAATTATGTACTATGGAGTTGGGCAAAAACTGAATTGTACTTAAATCATTATGTACTTATGTATATGAAATTGATATCAAGAAATATATATAAAAGTAGCATACCATATCATTGTCTATTTCGTCGAGGTCCAAATCTTTTAATTTTGACAAGTCCCATTTTCTCATCCTCGGAATTTTGCTTTCCAAATTTTCTTTTTCATCGATGATTTACGTCCTTTCACAAAACCAATACTGCCAATAAGATCATACAAATAAGCATTAACATTTAACATTTTTGTAAAAAGCATTAGTATAAATATATTTATATTTACTTAAAGTTTTTAAATCATACTAATAAGACCATAGTACATCCAGGTGTGCTTCTTGGATTAGCATAGTATTTTTGAACATTTTACATGACATTTTCGCATATTGCTCTCGGCCAAGAGATTGAGTTCAATTTTCTTAAGTTTAACAGCTTTGAAAAGAAGCCCCACTGCATGTAGTTCTGATTGTTAGGAAAGAAAAAAGTAATAATCAACAAGAGCAACAACAATTTGACTAAATCTTCATTCCCGTTTTCTTCCTCTATCATTTTCTTCAACCTTCTTGTGACTGTCTTCCGGCTAATTATGTCATTTTCTTCGAAATTTGTAGTTAGAAACTCTGAAAAACTTACCATTGCTGTGGCCTTATTTGAAGTTGGTATCGGAAACAAGTCCTCTCCAGATAAATGCATTCCAAATATAAGGCTAACTTCTTCAGGTGTGATTTTCAGCAGTTTGTTTCCAATTTTGAAGCTTTTTCTTTAATACTGAAAGAAGTAATTATTTGGTCTAAATTTGAAGTGCTTTTCCGTATGTTTTGCCGTTCTACGCCATTGGTGAGAAACATATTAAAAAAGTTTTTGAATGGCGTTTTGTTGATATAACTTTTTTCTTCAGAAGATAGAATGTTTTTTTTCCTTAACCGTCATCATAACTTTGTACACAGCATCTAAATTACATCTGTATGTTCCACTGTACAGATGTTTTTTCTATCTTTTCAGTCTGTTTTGAATCTCATATTTGTCAACATCATCTGACTCATCTGTTTCAATATTTATTTCTTCAGAATCAGAATTTGTTTCAATTAGTTTTTCCGAAATTGTTCCCTCGTCATCTGAGTTTGTTAGATATTCTTTTTTAGAAATTTGTGAGATTTGCTGTGTTGGTTCAGCTTCATCCTACATTCATGAAAATAATATCATTAATTGGGATCCTACATTTATTTCTGCATATTCATGAAGATAATATCATTTTGCTCAAAAATCATAATGCACATAAATCAAAGCAATATTATCAAAAAATATCGTACTGCATAATAGTCTGTATAAAAAGATAATATGGTTTATCTTTTTAATTATTTTGTATTTTCTTGGGATTAAGATATTTTTTTCAATGAAGAATTGTTAAGTACTTTGTATATAGTAGTGTTAATAATGTAGAAGCTAGTGAATAAAATGCTAAAAATATGGTCCATAACAAAATATGCTGCAAATTCAATGGTACCCTTAAACCCTATTGATTATAGAGGGATTTACATTTCCAATAAGCTTTGACAGTTAATGTATATAAAAAATAAGTAACTATAAAAAGATATATATATATATATATATACATTTCCAATAAACCCTTTTGTTGAGTAACTATGTAGTACATATGGCTATTTTTTTTATTCTTTTCAAAGTATAGAAAGATAATCTGCTTCATCTTTTTTAGTTGTTTAAGTAATGGTCATTTAGAAATCTGAAAACTTAAAGAGAATGAAACACAAAATAGCCATCAGAATATTATGTATAAAAAGATAAATGCTTTTATCTTTTTTAACAGAGCATTAGAAACAAATTAGCCGTTACAAATTGGTGATCCGTTATTAGAATTTCATCATCACAATAGCCTTGAAGTAATAACAGGTACAATATGTATGAATGCAGTGCACAGTGCAGACTCATATGGTCAGAGAATCAAGCTACAACATGAACGAATAGTCAGATTCAAAAGTGACAGTGCAAACAACTGCACAACATACACATAAAAAAATGCAACATGAAAACAACTCAAGATCAATGCAAATGAAGCAACTAAACCCGACTGAAGTGTTCAGACATTACATATATACATGTGTGAAACATCAAGTGAATATGCAACATCATACACATCGAAACCAGAGTCCAATGCAGACATGTCGACAAGACGAGAATGCAAGTGCAGACAAACTACATGATCACTGACTGCATATAAAGCAATAACTGAAGTCAGTGCACATCAACCCAATACAAACTACTTGAAGTGAATGCACAAACATACACACACACACACACATATGTATATACACATGTATACATACATGTACTGACAGCATAGCAGACTAACAAAGGTAAACAATGCAAGCTCAAAAAATTTAGCTTTTTTTTTATTTAAAATATGGAATCTAGATTCCAATTTAATATGTATATACAAATTGAAGAGTACAACTAAATATTATAGGAAACATAAGTAGGAAAACAGTTACCAATGGAGTTGAAGATAATGATGTTCCCTGGCTGTGTTCGTTGCAGAAAGGACTAGATATAGGTCGTATGTTTATGCATTGATTTCCACCTTCATTTACGAATATACAAGTAGTTTTTCGAATGAATAACTTTGATTTAGAAGACCTTGTGTTCATCTTTACCCTGCATAAAAATTGTCTTATATAATGAAATGTTAGAAAGAGAGAAGAATAATTTTTTTGTACTTAAAAGTTGATTAAGTATGTTTATTTCGCATAAATCCTTCAGGACAACTGCAATTGACTTAAATTCAGTATTTATTATGTTATATATAGTAGTTGATATAAAAATTTATATAGGATTTATTCTGTATTTTAATGTTTTAGATAAAAAAGATAAATGATTTTATCTTTTCCAACTGGAGTTTAAATTAGTTGTATATTTTTTCTAATAACTTTAAATCATGATAAAAACAAAATCCTATCTAATAAGTAATTGTAATTATCAAACACAACTAGGGTTTAACATGTAGTCTAAATATTTTACATTAATAGATAGATACCTTTATCTTTTTTAACAGCTAAACAATAACTTGTTCAGTTAACACCTGGGGTTTAGTATCATCTGCCATTGAATATTTAGGTATGCTTAATTAAACAAATGTCGATTATGTTAAATTATAACAAGAACTAAAATACCTTAAATCTATTATAAGAGCTATTATCAGCATCGGTAAGAATGAATATTTAACTACGATTTATCATCTAAGTAAAACATTTACATCAAAATAAAATATAGCTTACTTGTTTCGCATTTAAGTTTAAGGTGATTGCAGAAATTACTCGATGAAAGTATTTTAGTTTAAGCTGAAATCGATGAAGCAGAAATCGATGATGCTGAAGCAGAAATATTGGGAAGAGAAAATGGAATGGAAATTGATATAGAAGAAATCAATTTTGTTTCTAAGCACTGGTTTTGTTTTGAATTGGCGGCAGATATGGATTAGCGAGAAGTAGTGGGTTTATTTTCGACTCGTGTCCTGGAAACTAATTATTTTGAACATGTGTCCTAGAAAATAATTAGTTGATGCTAACAGGCCCTTATAGTTAAAATCCCCTTAAATTAATGTAACATTTTCTTTTATTTTGTTAAATTCGAATAGACACTTCAACTTCCAAGTTGTGCTTTTCATTTTTAGTTTTTTTAATGGTCATGTCTATTCATGGTTAGTTATACTTCTTCCTTAATGACTTTTATAAAGTGCTTCCTTTCTAATGACATCCTGCTAATCATTTATCATGAGTATACTAAATAGAAAAGCATACCTTTTTCCATGATTTCTACTTTTCTAATGTTGATTTTACTACTTTTACTCTTGCCTCTTACTAACTTTATAATAAGATGTTAACTTTATGATTTCATGAATTAATTGAATGTACTTAGGTTGTGTGAATAAGGCTATATTTATAGAAATACTTCTATCAATGGGAATGCACCACATCATATGACACTTATCACATAAACAAATACCAACACATACAAAATGACATGTGTCATTATACTTGCCTTTTAGGAAGATCGTATACATGCATGACTCCAAGCGCATTTACACATGTATTCATTAATATACTTGTAATTTAAACAATAAACGTGACACAAAATACATGTTAGAATCACATTATCTTACACATAATAGCATTATGAATGAGTTTTAAAACTCTGCTCGTGTAGAATCAATATTTGAAAATAAAAGGCTCAGTAGAGTATCTCACTTTTTAACATTATATTTTTCATTGTTGTAATTTTTCATGCTTTTTTATGATTTAAACATTCATGAACATAAACTCTTTAAAATATTGGGTTTGATTTATGAATGTTAAATTTTGGCGACACTATATATATAATTGAAGGGGTTGGAAGTAGCTTGGTGACGGAGAGCTCGGAGGAGGAAGATATGATGAAGAAGGTGGAGTGGTGCTGAAGCAACAACGATAGACGTCTGAGAGAAAGTGACAGACGTCTGTCGCCGCAGGGTTTGGAACTCGAGAGTTGGGACAAACGTTTATCATTTTCGATAGAAGTCTTAGGCTTCAGCAGATTTTCCAAAGACTCACGACAGACGTTTGCCAGAAATGGACAGACATCTAAGGCTTCAACAAACCTGTTCCAGAGACCTAAGACAGACATCTGTTAGAAATGGACAGACGTCTGAAGATTTGGTTAGGCATTTGTGGCGACTTCTGCCAGTTTTTTAGCCTAGGCTTGGTATGAAAATTTGTGATATTCGAAGGGGCAATTTTGGAATCTTGCCTGGGTTTCCTATTCTCCTATATAAGCTATTTGCTGGATCCAGATTTGTATGTGACAGAAAAGCGACTGCAAGGGTTTTAGCCTCCACTAATTAGGGTTTATCTAAACCTAATTTTCTTCAATTCTCTTCTCCGCAAATCAATTTCTATTAGAATTTTGATCATTGTAATCAATCTCTTGTACTCTTCTCATCGATATTAATAAAAGCTCTCTCTCAAAGTGGATGTACACTGACAAGACGTTAGTGGAACCACTATAAATCGGTGTGTGATTTATTTTTCGTTATTGCTTCTATATTATATTACTTGTTTGGTGATTGTGATTGGTCTTGGTTGAATTGAAATTGAGATATTGATTGGTTATTTTTGCACTTCTTACCACAATCTCGTCTTCCGTTGTGCTTTTGGGATTTTGTTTTGAGTGGTCTCGAGTTGGAATTTCCGACACAACATTTGATATCAGAGCTTTGGTGTTGGTAGGTGGTTGTAGAAATGTCGGGATCAAGTAATACCTTAAGTAGTTCCTCAATAGGTAATCCAAATGGTGTAGCGCCTTATGTACATGGCTCTTACGCAGCTTTGGGATCATAATTGGTAACCCACAAGTGGATGTCGATAATGATTTTGAAAAATGGCAATGGAAGATGAAAGTGGTTCTAAGGAGGAATCGAGTACATCGGGTAGTGTTTGACATACATATGTTGCCAGTGGACATCTCAGATGTCGAGAGAGAGGAAATGGAAGAGTGGACATTCACTACACTTCAACTTGCTATAGGGGAGAAAGTTATCTCCGAAATTAGTGGTGAGAATACCGCTAAGGGTATTTGGAACAAGTTGGAGGAGTTGTATATGAAAAAGTCAGTGACTAATTGTTTGATCTTATTGCGAGCGTTCTTCGCCTATAAGATGAAGGAAGGTACTTCGCTAAAGGCGCACTTGAATACTTTTGATGATTTGCTAATGAAGATGAAGGCGGTAGATTTGAAGATTGAGGAAGAGTAAAAGATGATGATATTGTTGTGTTCGTTGCCAGACTGCTATACAGGTTTCTCAAATAGTTTGATCTATAGCCGGGAGACATTGACTCTTGATGATGTCAAAATGGGTCTTCTTAGCGAGAAGTTACAGGATCAATTGCAGGAGTTAGGTGATGGAAGTAGTGGTGCTAGTTATGGTCATAGTTTATTTGTGGAGAAGGAGAGATATGTGAAGAAGGAGAACCGGGGGAGATCTAAATCAAGGAACCTCGGTTAGAGAGGAAAGTAAAAGGAAAGAAAGGGAAAGTGCTATATTTGTAAGAAGCCTAGTCATTGGGAGAATGAGTGTCCGGACAAGGAGAAGGCAAAGAAGGAAGTAGCATCTTCATCCATAGCGGTGGAGAGTGGAGTTGGTGAGGGAGGCGTAGATGTATTGACGGAAGTAGCATCAGATGTTTTGGGTAGCGAATGGGTGCTCGATTCAGGGGCGTCTTATCGTATGACGTCGAATATGAATTGTTTTTCATCTTATGCTGACAAAGAAGGAAATTCAATTGTTATGGGTAATGGTGCTATATGTAAGTCGAAAGGCATTAGTTCCGTGCAAATTCAGATGTTTGACGGAGTGGTTCGTACTCTCACTAATGTGCGCTATGTTCCGGGGCTTAGGAAGTCTCTTATCTCTTTGGGGCAGCCGAATTCTTCAGGTTGTAAAATCACTATTAAGAGTGATAGCTTGCGGATTTCGAAGGGTGCGCTTGTGGTGATGAAGGGTGCTAGGACTCATGGTGTTATTTGCTTCAAGGTGTGACAATAGAAGGTGAAACTTGCGTAGGAGTTGATAGTTCTCGTGGCTTGGATGCAACTAGGTTGTGGTATTTGAGGTTAGGTCATGTCTCTAAGAGGAGTTTGGATATTCTTCGGAAGTGGGAGATGATCGATGGAGAGAGTTTCAACAAATTAGAGTTTTGAGAAGAATGTGTCATGGGAAAGCAAACTAAAGTATCATTCGGTGAAGGAAAACATGATTCGAGAAGGGTTCTTGAGTATGTTCACACGGATGTTTTAGGACCGGCACCAGTAACTTCTTTAGGAGGAGCAAGGTATTACATTTCTTTTATTGGTGACTTTTCTCGAAAGATATGGGTGTATGTAATGAAGACCAAGTCAGAGGCATTTGCAAAGTTCAAAGCATGGAAAGCTCTTGTTGAGAATGAGAGTGGTAAGTCTTTGAAGGTTCTAAGGTCCGACAATGGCGGGGAGTATGTTTCCGGATAATTCTTGGAGTTTTGCAAGCATCATGGTATTTAGAGATATTTTACTACACTGGGAGATCCGCGGTCGAATGGTGTTGTGGAGAGAATGAATCGTACTCTACTTGAGAAAGCTCAATGTTTGAGATTGACTTCGGGTTTGACTAAGGGATTTTGGGCCGAAACTTTGTCAACCGCGGTGCATATTATTAATCGAATTCCATGCTTGGCTATTGGTAACAAAATTCCGGAGGAAGTGTGGAAGGGATAGAAAATTGACTTGAGTTATCTTTGTGTGTTTGGTAGTCCAGTTTATGTGCATGATCTGGGAAATGATAAGCTTGAACCTAGAGCTTTCAAGGGGATTTTGCTTGGTAATACAGATGGAGTAAAAGGCTATCGGATTTGGAATCCGAAAACGAAGAAGGGTTATGAATTCTTGTCATGTTACTTTTGATGAGCCGGCGATGTTCAAGGAGAATAAGAGCTCATCGGATGTTCCGGATTTGGTTCATGATGAATCAAAAGATAAGGAAGTTATTCCCACATTTTGTCCAAGGAGTAGAAAGAGTAGAGTAGTTGGAGATGCTTGCGAGGAGGCAGCGGTTGATGTAACATTACATAGTCCACAGGGTTCCTCTAGTAGTGTTGGTGATGTGCATGATTCTAGAGAGGATTCGATTCAAAGTGGAGCCGAAAGGAGTTTGGGTGATGGTATTGCTACTCGGGTTGGTCGTCGTACTATAAGGCCGTCTGAAAGATACGGTGATTGGAACTATATTAGCTTTTCTGATAATTTGGACTATGCTCTTCATGTAGTTCAAGATGAACTGATGGACCTTGATGACGTCATGGAGATAGCTGGAAATGGATTTGTGCCATGGAGAAAGAGATTCAATCATCGTTGAAGAATCAAACTTGGGATTTGGTTCCACTTCCTAAAGGAAACCGTGCTATTAGGTGCAAATGGATATACAAGGTGAAGCACGTTGGAAGATAAAAAGCTAGGGTAGTGGCTAAGGGGTTTGCACAAAGGAAGGGAAAGGAGTATGATGAGATATTCGTACCGGTTGTGCGCCATACTTCTATCAGATATTACTTGCTATAGTTGATATTCACGACTTTGAGTTGGAGCAACTTGATGTGAAAACCGCCTTCTTGCATGGTGACTTTGATGAAGACATCTATATGGAGCAACCGGAAGGTTTTGTTGTGGATGGTAAGTCAAATTTGGTTTGCAAGTTAAAGAAATCACTATATGGTTTAAAGCATTCACCTAGACAATGGTACAAGAGATTTGATTATTTTATGCTTGAAAATGGTTTTGATAGAAGCATCAAGGATGCTTGTGTATATTTCAAGAAGTTGAAAAATGATTGTTGGGTGTATTTACTCTTGTATGTGGACGACATGCTCATTGCTTCTAAAGATAAGAATGAAATCAACAAGTTAAAACCGAGTTTGAAATCGGAGTTCGACATGAAGGATCTTGGAGAAGCAAGAAAGATATTGGGCATGGAAACAGAAAGGGATAGAAAGTGTTTTGAGTTGAAATTCACTCAAAAGGAGTACATTGAGAAAGTGATTTGCCGGTTTAGCATGGAGAATTTAAAGGCTTCAAATACACCTTTACCTTTGCACATTAAGCTTTCGAGTAAGGGATCACCTGTCTTGGAGAAAGACAAAGTTTATATGGCAAAGGTGTCATATGCTAGTGCGGTTGGAAGTATAATGTATGCTATGGTGTGTACAAGGCCCGATATTGCAAATGCCATTGGGATGGTTAGTCGGTATATGGCTAATCCGGGAAAATCACATTGGGAAGCTGTGAATCTTATATTGAGATACCTTAGAGGTACATCATCTCATGGTCTTTTTGTGGTAGTGATAGGATGGATTGCAAGTTGGTTGGTTATTGTGATTCGGACTATGCCAGTGATATGGATCGAAGAAAATTAACTTCCAGATATGTCTTCACACTTGGGGTTACAACCATAAGTTGGAGATCGAGACTGCAGACCGTAGTTGCTTTATCCACTTTGGAGGCAGAGTTGATAGTCGCGGTAGAGGCGGCAAAGGAGGCACTTTACTTGAAACGATTGTTGTGTGGCTTGAGATTCAGGCATGATAGTGTTAATGTGCGATGTGATAGCCATAGTGTTATTCGCTTGGTGGAGAATTTGGCGTTTAGCTCACGACGAAGCATATTGAAGTAAGAGAGTCATTTCTAGTAGCCATGGATGAGAATAAGCAAGTATATCTTCGAAAAGTGCACACAAAGGATAACGAGGGAGTTATGTTCACTACGGCATTGCCGGTTAGGAATTTCGAGCCTTGCTCGAACTTGATTCGCTTGGAGAAGTGTTAGGTGCCATGGGGTGGTACAGTTGAGGAAGGAGCTTGGTTGGAGATGGGTAGAGTATCAATGAGAGATTTAGGTTCTATCTTCTTGGTAAGCGTTAGTCTTTGGTGAGATAACTTAGGATTTAGATGTTTTCAACACTTCATTAGTGGGCGGGGGCTTAGCCTGAGCTTGTTGATGGAATGCAATGGGCAGTGGCTTTACCGGAGCTCATTGGGAAAGCGTTCACGTTTGGTTGAAGGTAGAAGAAGTGATAGTTGGAGCTATCGGTAGTTGATGATGGTATCGTACCATTAGAGTTGAAGATGGATATAGTGTCGAGGTGGAGTGTTAAATTTTGGCGACACTATATATAGAATTGAAGGGGTCGGAAGTAGCTTGGTGATGGGGAAAACGGTTCGCAAATCAGAGCTCGGAGGAGGAAGATACGACGAAGAAGGTGGAGTGGTGCTGAAACAACGGCGACAGACGTCTAAGAGAAACTGATAGACGTCTATCGCCGCAGGGTTTGGAACCCGAGAGTTGGAACAGACGTCTGTCACTTTCGATAAACGTCTGAGGCTTTAGCAGATTTTCCAAAGACCTACGACAGACGTCTGTCAGAAATGGACAGACGTTTGAGGCTTCAGCAAACCTATTCTAGAGACCTATGACAGACGTCTGAGGCATCTGAGGATTTTTCTAGGACTCAGGACAAACGCCTGAAGATTTGGTCAGACGTCTTTGGTGGCATCTGGCAGTTTTTTGCCCGGGGCTTGATATGAAGATTTGTGATATTCGAAGGGACAATTTTGGAAACTTGCCTAGGTTTCCTATTCTCCTATATAAGCTATTTTTTGGATCCAGATACAAAAAAGCGACTACAAGGGTTTTAGCCTCCACTAATTAGGATTTATCTAAACCTAATTTTCTTCAATTCTCTTCTCCACAAATCAATTTTTACTAGAATTTTGATCATTGTAATCAATCTCTTGTACTCTTCTCATCGATATTAATAAAAGCTCTCTCTCTCTCTCTCAAAGTGGATGTACACTGACAAGACGTTAGTGGAACCACTATAAATCGGTGTGTGATTTATTTTTCGTTATTGCTTCTATATTATATTACTTGTTTGGTGATTGTGATTGGTCTTGGTTAAATTGAAATTGAGATATTGATTGGTTATTTTTGCACTTCTTACCACAATCTCGTCTTCCGTTGTGCTTTTGGGATTTTGTTTTGAGTGGTCTCGAGTTGGAATTTCCGACACAACATTTGATATCAGAGCTTTGGTGTTGGTAGGTGGTTGTAGAAATGTCAGGATCAAGTAATACCTTAAGTAGTTCCTCAATAGGTAATCCAAATGGTGTAGCGCCTTATGTACATGGCTCTTACGCAGCTTTGGGATCATAATTGGTAACCCACAAGTGGATGTCGATAATGATTTTGAAAAATGGCAATGGAAGATGAAAGTGGTTCTAAGGAGGAATCGAGTACATCGGGTAGTGTTTGACATACATATGTTGCCAGTGGACATCTCGGATGTCGAGAGAGAGGAAATGGAAGAGTGGACATTCACTACACTTCAACTTGCTATAGGGGAGAAAGTTATCTCTGAAATTAGTGGTGAGAATACCGCTAAGGGTATTTTGAACAAGTTGGAGGAGTTGTATATGAAGAAGTCAGTGACTAATTGTTTGATCTTATTGCGAGCGTTCTTCGCCTATAAGATGAAGGAATGTACTTCGCTAAAGGCGCAATTGAATACTTTTGATGATTTGCTAATGAAGATGAAGGTGGTAGATTTGAAGATTGAGGAAGAGTAAAAGGCGATGATATTGTTGTGTTCGTTTCCAGACCGCTATACAGGTTTCTCAAATAGTTTTATCTATAGCCGGGAGACATTGACTCTTGATGATGTCAAAATGGGTCTTCTTAGCGAGAAGTTACGGGATCAAATGCAGGAGTTAGGTGATGGAAGTAGTGGTGCTAGTATTGGTCATGGTTTATTTATGGAGAAGGAAAGATATGTGAAGAAGGAGAACCGGGGGCGTTCTAAATCAAGGAACCCTGGTTGGAGAGGAAAGTCAAAGGAAAGAAAGGGAAAATGCTATATTTGTAAGAAGCCCGGTCATTGGGAGAATGAGTGTCCGGACAAGGAGAAGGCAAAGAAAGAAGTAGCATCTTCATCCATAGCGGTGGCGAGTGGAGTTGGTGAGGGAGACGTAGATGTGTTGACGGCAGTAGCATTAGATGTTTTGGGTAGCGAATGGGTGCTCGATTCGGGGGCGTCTTATCGTATGATGTCGAATATGAATTGCTTTGCATCTTATGCTGACAAAGAAGGAAATTCAATTGTTATGGGTAATGGTGCTATTTGTAAGTCGAAAGGCATTAGTTCCGTGCAAATTCAGATGTTTGACGAAGTGGTTCGTACTCTCACTAATGTGCGCTATGTTCCGGGACTTAGGAAGTCTCTTATCTCTTTGGGGCAGCCGGATTCTTCAGGTTGTAAAATCACTATTAAGAGTGATAGCTTGCGGGTTTCGAAGGGTGCGCTTGTGGTGATGAAGGGTGCTAGGACTCATGGTGTTATTTGCTTCAAGGTGTGACAATAGAAGGTGAAACTTGCGTAGGAGTTGATAGTTCTCGTGGCTTGGATGCAACTAGGTTGTGGTATTTGAGGTTAGGTCATGTCTCGAAGAGGAGTTTGGATATTCTTCGGAAGAGGGAGATGGTCGATGGAGAGAGTTTCAACAAATTAGAGTTTTGAGAAGAATGTGTCATGGGAAAGCAAACTAAAGTATCATTTGGTGAAGGAAAACATGATTCGAGAAGGGTTCTTGAGTATGTTCACACGGATGTTTTGGGACTGGCACCAGTAACTTCTTTAGGAGGAGCAAGGTATTACATTTCTTTTATTGGTGACTTTTCTCGAAAGATATGGGTGTATGTAATGAAGACCAAGTCAGAGGCATTTGCAAAGTTCAAAGCATGGAAAGCTCTTGTTGAGAATGAGAGTGGTAAGTCTTTGAAGGTTCTAAGGTCCGACAATGGCGGGGAGTATGTTTTCGGATAATTCTTGGAGTTTTGCAAGCATCATGGTATTCAGAGATATTTTACTACACTGGGAGATCCGCAGTCGAATGGTGTTGTGGAGAGAATGAATCGTACTCTACTTGAGAAAGCTCGACGTTTGAGATTGACTTCGGGTTTGACTAAGGGATTTTGGGCTGAAACTTTGTCAACCGCGGTGCATATTATTAATCGAATTCCATGCTCGGCTATTGGTAACAAAATTCCGAAGGAAGTGTGGAAGGGATAGAAAATTGACTTGAGTTATCTTCGTGTGTTTGGTAGTCCAGTTTATGTGCATGATCTGGGAAATGATAAGCTTGAACCTAGAGCTTTCAAGGGGATTTTGCTTGGTAATACGGATGGAGTAAAAGGCTATCGGATTTGGAATCCGAAAACGAAGAAGGGTTATGAATTCTTTTCATGTTACTTTTGATGAGTCGGCGATGTTCAAGGAGAATAAGAGCTCATCGGATGTTCTGGATTTGGTTCATGATGAATCAAAAGATAAGGAAGTTATTCCCAAAATTTGTCCAAGGAGTAGAGAGAGTAGAGTAGTTGGAGAGGCTTGCGAGGAGGCAGCGGTTAATGTAACATCACATAGTCCAAAGGGTTCCTCTAGTAGTGTTGGTGATGTGCATGATTCTAGAGAGGATTCGATTCAAAGTGGAGCCGAAAGGGGTTTGGGTGATGGTATTGCTACTCGGGTTGGTCGTCGTACTATAAGGCCGCCTGAAAGATATGGTGATTTGAACTATCTTAGGTTTTGTGATAATTTGGACTATGCTCTTCATGTAGTCCAAGATGAACTGATGGACCTTGATGACGTCATGGAGTCGAATGATAGTTGGAAATGGATTTGTGCCATGGAGAAAGAGATGCAATCATCGTTGAAGAATCAAATTTGGTATTTGGTTCCACTTCCTAAAGGGAACCGTGCTATTAGGTGCAAATGGATATACAAGGTGAAGCACATTGGAAGATAAAAAGCTAGGCTAGTTTTGCACAAAGGAAGGGAAAGGAGTATGATGAGATATTCGTACCGGTTGTGCGCCATACTTCTATCAGGTATTACTTGCTATAGTTGATATTCACGACTTTGAGTTGGAACAACTTGATGTGAAAACTGCCTTCTTGCATGGTGACTTGGATGAAGACATCTATATGGAGCAACCGGAAGGTTTTGTTGTGGATGGTAAGTCAAATTTGGTTTGCAAGTTAAAGAAATCACTATATGGTTTAATGCAATCACCTAGACAATGGTACAAGAGATTTGATCATTTTATGCTTGAAAATGGTTTTGATAGAAGCATCAAGAATGCTTATGTATATTTCAAGAAGTTGAAAAATGATTGTTGGGTGTATTTACTCTTGTATGTGGACGACATGCTCATTGCTTCTAAAGATAAGAATGAAATCAACAAGTTAAAACTGAGTTTGAAATCAAAGTTCGACATAAAGGATCTTGGAGAAGCAAGAAAGATATTGGGCATGGAAATAGAAAGGGATCGAAAGCATTTTGAGTTGAAATTGACTCAAAAGGAGTACATTGAGAAAGTGCTTTACCGGTTTAGCATGGAGAATGCAAAGGCTTCAAATACACCTTTACCTTTGCATATGAAGCTTTCGAGTAAGGGATCACCTACCTTGGAGAAAGACAAAGTTTATATGGCAAAGGTGTCATATGCTAGTGCGGTTGGAAGTATAATGTATGCTATGGTGTGTACAAGGCCCGATATTGCAAATGCCATTGGGATGGTTAGTCGGTATATGGCTAATCCGGGAAAATCACATTGGGAAGCTGTGAAGCTTATATTGAGATACCTTAGAGGTACATCATCTCATGGTCTTGTTTTTTGCGATAGTGATAGGATGGATTGCAAGTTGGTTGGTTATTGTGATTCAGACTATGCCAGTGATATGGATCGAAGAAAATCAACTTATGGATATGTCTTTACACTTGGGGTTACAACCATAAGTTGGAGATCGAGATTGCAGACCGTAGTTACTTTATCCACTTTGGAGGCGGAGTTGATAGTCGCGGTAGAGGCGGCAAAGGAGGCACTTTACTTGAAATGATTGTTGTGTGGCTTGAGATTCAGGCATGATAGTGTTAATGTTCGATGTGATAGCCAGAGTGTTATTCGCTTGGTGGAGAATTTGGCGTTTAGCTCACGACGAAGCATATTGAAGTAAGAGAGTCATTTCTAGTAGCCATGGATGAGAATAAGCAAGTATATCTTCGAAAAGTGCACACAAAGGATAACGCGGGGGATATGTTCACTAAGGCATTGCCGGTTGGGAAGTTCGAGCCTTGCTCGAACTTGATTCTCTTGGAGAAGTGCTAGGTGCCATGGGGTGGTACGGTTGAGGAAGGAGCTTGGTTGGAGATCAGAGAGTATCAATGAGAGATTGAGGTTCTATCTTCTTTGTAAGCGTTAGTCTTTGGTGAGATAACTTAGGATTTAGATGTTTTCAACACTTCATTAGTGGGCGGGGGCTTAGCCTGAGCTTGTTGATGGAATGCAATGGGTAGTGGCTTTGCCGGAGCTCATTGGGAAAGCATTCACGTTTGGTTGAAGGTGGAAGAAGTGGTAGTTGGAGCTATCGGTAGTTGATGATGGTATCATACCATTGGAGTTGAAGATGGATATAGTGTCGAGGTGGAGTGTTGAATTTTGGCGACACTATATATAGAATTGAAGGGGTCGGAAGTAGCTTGGTGACGGAGAAAACGGTTCGCAAATCAGAGCTCGGAGGAGGAAGATACGACGAAGAAGGTGGAGTGGTGCTGAAACAACGGCGGCAGACGTCTGAGAGAAAGTGACAGACGTCTGTCGCCGCAGGGTTTGGAACCCGAGAGTTGGAACAGATGTCTATCACTTTCGACAAACGTCTGAGGCTTTAGTAGATTTTCCAGAGACTTACGATAGACGTCTGTCAGAAATGGACAGACGTTTGAGGCTTCAGCAAACCTGTTCCAGAGACCTATGACAGACGTCTGAGGCATCTGAGGATTTTTCTAGGACTCGGGACAGACGTCTGAAGATTTGGTCAGACGTCTTTGGCGACTTTTGCCAATTTTTTGGCCAGGGCTTGATATGAAGATTTGTGATATTCGAAGGGACAATTTTGGAATCTTGCCTGGGTTTCCTATTCTCCTATATAAGCTATTTTCTGGATCCAGATTTGTACGCGACAAAAAAACGACCGCAAGGGTTTTAGCCTCCACTAATTAGGATTTATCTAAACCTAATTTTCTTCAATTCTCTTCTCCACAAATTAATTTTTACTAGAATTTTGAACATTGTAATCAATCTCTTGTACTCTTCTCATCAATATTAATAAAAACTCTCTCTCTCTCAAAGTGGATGTACACTGACAAGACGTCAGTGGAACCACTATAAATCGGTGTGTGGTTTATTTTTCGTTATTGCTTCTATTTTATATTGCTTGTTTGGTGATTGTGATTAGTCTTGGATTGAATTGAGATTGAGATTGAGATATTGGTCGGTTGTTTTTGTACTTCTTACCATGATCTCATCTTCCACTGTGCTTTTGGGATTTTGATTTGAGTGGCCTCGAGTTAGAATTTCCGACACGACAATGGAGACTAACCATACAGATCCAACATAGTATGAATACCAGTACAAATGTAATCTATTCCTTGAGGCGCTGCACATAATAAGAAGAGAAAGGTAAAATATAACCACTAAAACCTTTTATATGATCAATCATACCATGATATTCTTCGATAAAGAAAATTTTCAAGACGACAGTGACGTTGAAACATATGATCAATCATCTTATTGTGATTCCAAAATTCTTTTTATTATTATTATATTTATAATATGATGCTTTTTTTAATGATATTTTTTCACTTTGCATATCTTACTTGTACTTTGCATATTAGGCTAAAATCATGATTATAAATAATCATAATCATTTCTTTCTAGAAACAACAATGTATAAGAATAAAATAATATTTACTTCAAAAAAATTATTAAACATAAATTTGATTATTTACATAATTACACTTATCAAATATTGTGATTAGGCTATGATTAAATTTCGTAATTATTATGGTTTATTATGAATTTTATGTAATAAATTTTATGTATAATTTTTTTTGTCAAGTTTGGATGCTTAGGATAATATAATAATATCATTTATGTCATATTGAATTTTTTTCCATGCTCTCATCATTAAATTTTGATTTTATATATATCATCTAGTTTATATTGATTTTGATACATTAAGTATTGATTTTGATGTATCTATCACCCTACTTAGAGCATTATAATTGGTATTAATTATAGTATCCCACATTCATGATTGGTATTAATTAATTAAATAATTTATCAAATTTAGTCTCTTACAAAATAGTATCACATTTAGGGGGAGTTTTATTTTTTCGCCCATTTTTGTTGATGACAAAATGAGAGAAAAATATAAAATATATACATGCATATATTCAGGAGGAGTTATGTAACTTAGGGGGAGTTATATCATATTTTATATACATGAATATTTAATGGTTGTCATCGTTAAAAAGGAAGAGATTGTTAATAACTCGGTTATTGATTTTGATGATAACAACCATATAAAATATAGACACTAACACTTTGCCAAGTTATATAGTATATAGTATAGAATATTACATAGGTGCTGGATCGAAGACTCAAGATAAAGATACGAAGACTCATGAGTTCAAAGATAAAGAAATGAAGATCTCAAGGTTATAATTTAGTGTATAGAGTCATTAGTACATATTATTAAAGTCCTTGATAGCAATTTCTAATTTCTATCACCAATTTTTTATCTTTGATATTTTAAACAAAAACAAATTATTTTAATTACAATATATTTTTATAATATTTTACAATGGTTTTTTAAAGTCCAAAAATATTTAAAAACCATGTTCAAATTATTTTACAAAAGTATAGAATTTTCAAATCATTTCAAAGAAAACAATTTTCATATTTCACTAACATATTTCGACATACATATCTAGGATATGTTGGCGTACGTGATGCCAAGTAGATTTTCAAATTTTGAATGGAACTGTCTATTCGACACAACTCTTTGCGATTGAACACATTTGTTAATTTGCTATATAAAGCGGAGTGCAAACGAACTTTTAACTAACTAATTATTTACTTTCTTCTCACTCCTTACTCCCTTGAAAACTCTCTTAAAAATATACTATATTTTCTTCAAAATCATATAAAGTCAATTCATACTTCATTGTATTGATTCAATACTATTTTCTTACTACATTGGAAACATCTCTCTTTCATTTCAAAGATCAAAGTGCTATCCAAAAGGCTATATGATCCATTATATCCAAAGTACAAGAATTTGTCATTAGGAAAACTATCAACTCTACTTTGTTTGTTTAGGTGTACTTGTTGATTATTCAAATCAAATAGGTGTGGTTGTAGCCCGTTCAAATCAAGTAGCCTGTTTATATCTAGTGGATGTGCTTGTAGTCCGATCAAATCAAACAACTTTACTCTGGACTCGGAATACATGAGGGTGTATCGTAGTCTTGAAATCAATATTGTATTTGAGTTTGCCTTCTACCTGGTTAAAGATTGACATTTGAAAAGAAATCTGTATAAGTAGTTGTATGAGACTGAATGTATGAGAAATCCGAACCAGTATAAATTTATGGTGTCATCTCTCTAACTCTTACTTTACTTTACTGCTTTTATTTATATCTATGACTGCATCTATGACTGATTGTTTATAATTCTATGTTGTTAATATGTGATTAATATTAATCTTGAAAAAAATTAATAAGATTTACATAAGTTAGAAAATTACTATTCGCACCCTCTAGTATTAAATTAGCCTTAAGATCCATAATTTTGCAACCCACACCTTGACTTCATGATGTGAGACTTTATTCCCGTTGTTTATACAAGCCAGTGTAATTGGATTAATAGAGGAATGTTTTGATACATTCGAAGATCATTATCCAAGCTATTCTATTGTAACCAGAACTTTATTCCCATTTTTCCACACATTATCAAAATAATTCTATATGTTTCTTAATAAGAATACAATCTTACATCACTTAGTCATACTTTGCCTATCATTTTACATAGAAATTGTGAAACTTTAACAAAAGAACCTTATGGAATTATCATTTTATTAATTTACTTTAGCCTGCTTCCTCGAATCAAAGGATTCTATCGGTATATATAATTAGTTGCAATAATATGATCAACACGGTTCTGACAAGTCGACCGATCAAACCATTAGAACCTCCCACCTTGAAACATCGTGGTCCGACATACAATTCGGTCTTAAAAACTATTGTTTGAATATCAATTGAGGAGATCATAACGTTAGTTCAATATAGGTAAAATCTTTAGATAAGTTTAATACAATCATAGTATGATGATTTAATATGTTAAATGTATTTGTAGTAGTTGTCTTCTCACATTTTTTTGGGTATTTAACAAATGTTAACAGCGAAAAGTTATATATGAGAGAATTGGAACATATTTAAAGTTTATTTCGATGTAAGTCACAATGCTATTTAAACTATAATCCTTAACAACTATCGTTCATCTTATTAGACTGAACTTCATGGTTCGTCATTGTTTATGAATCAATAAGGAAAAAACCAAATTTAATTAAAATTATTAACGAATAATATCTAAATGTATGTCAAAATTACATAGGTTGTTGCAAGTACTTTGACAGGTGCGCTACATGCATGTATAAAAAGTAATTTTGACTAAATATATAATTGAAGCAATCAAATTTTTGTAGGTAGCGTTGTTATTTTAAGTTTGATATATTTTTTAATATAAAAAACACATAGCTGTATAAATAATTTCAAAATACAAAAATCTATCCTATTTTAATAAAGCTGAATCAACGACATTTTGCATCTTTTTTAATTAGAATTTATAAAATATTTGCTGAATTCACATGATTCATACTCTTTCCAATTAAAGATAATAATTAAACTAGACACAATTACAACTTCATATTACATTTATTCTATCACAACACTCTCTACCCCTCTTCTCTTCCTCCTCAGTTCTCTAGATTGTTCCACACATATCAATAGGGTTTCCAACAAACTTCAATGTCTTCTTAGAATTTTAATCAGCATTTGTTATTTCTTTTGGTTACCATATACTCATCCTACTCTTATTTTACCAGGAAGATGATTTCGATCTCAGCTTCAATCTCAATTTAGGTACATTTTCAAGTTTGCTCTTTTATGAATTCATTTTGTTTGTGTTTATTAATTATCTGATTTGTCATAAATTTCATTAGCTGTTCAGTTATTGTTTATTTTTTTAACAATCCTAATTGGGATTGCTCTATTTTCATTAATATACCTTTAGTTTGCTCCATCTTTGATGTTTTCACCCTCAAACTCTCAACAATTAGGATAAAATCATTATGCAGCGGTATCAAGTTCTTTAATCCATACCGTTTGGTCTTATTGGTTACTTTTTTCTACTAGGAAAGATAGTTTGCTTCTCCTACAGAAACTTTATGTTTCACGACGTAGACAGACAGTTTGAAAATGTGTAATTTTACAAGTTAAAAATAGTATTATATGCATAATTTTACAGTAGCATATTCTAGAAAATGATTTGCATTTGCATTGATACTTCTATGCTTTACATTTAGACTTTTCACACCACCAGGAGTTTCTTTCATTCTATATCTTCTACACAGTATTCTTTTGCTTCATTTATTTTAAAGGAAAGTTGGTCCATTATTTCTCACCATAATTGCACAAAATGTAAGACCATATAAATATGTCTATGGAAATAAACTTTTATGTATAATTTTATGGTGGGATATTCTAAAATTGAATTACATTTGTCATTAATAGCCACAACGATTAATTTTATGCAAAATTTTATTGTGGCATATTCTGAAATTGAATTGCATATATAATATATTTTTGTTTCAGTTCGGTTCTTGGATTCTCAAGTTAGCAGTGAAGACATATTTGAGTTATTATAATTAGGTGCGTGTATGAATTAAAAAAATAATACTAGGTTCCCCTGGATATTATTTTAGAATTGATATTATACGTTAGTCTGGGTTTATTGACTTTCTTTTACATCCCCCAACCGAAAACTTGATGCTCTATAATATTTGTAATGTAAAAGTTCACATCAAACACATAATATCCAATATTTAGATCTAAAATCATTCATCAAAAGCTGTTTTCCTAATTTTGATTGATTTCTTATAACCAACTTTGAATAAAACTTAATTATATGATAATTGCACGGTCTTGCAAGTTTAGATGAGCATTTTATATATAAATTTGCAGCTGTATATTTCAGAAGATGATTTGCATTTGTCACCGATAGTTCCTTTTAAATTTACTAAATGTGCATTTTAACACCTTTTTTAATTTTACTATATTTTTGTTCCCACTTCTTGCAATGTTCCAAGTTTAATAAGAAATTGTTCCATGTTTAATACTAAATTTGGCCATAAGCAATTATGTTCAAGGTGGCAAAGTACATAAACCACCTCATTCAACTACCTTGCCTCAATCGATTTTTTCATTTGGATAGTATCAATTTGCATTTTTATTAGCTATGTGGTACTGATTCGATATCAAGATTTTGTTGATGTATCTTGAACTCACAGTTTTGGTTACTTTTTCTATACAATAAGTTCTTCAATTTTCTACCATAGTATTGAGAGTATATTTGCGTGTCAAGTGGTTATATCGAATGCAGTAATTGGCGCCTCGCTTAAATCAATGTTCTAACTGAAAATTACTAAGATTTTTCACAATGAACTGCATACGACACCCATTGTTATTGAATGAGCCATGTATATGTTTCCTTCATACTTAAACCACATGTTGAAAAGGCAGTTGCCTCTATATAAGAAATTTCATCGCTAACCATTGAACCTACCATTGCAAAGAAACCATTTACAATGCTGTGTAAACTAGACTTTTTCATTTCGAAAATAAATAATTTACCATGTTTACGCTATTGAAATTATGGCATGCTCCGTTCAGAATCATTGGGTGCAAAGCACGAGTCAATACTAATATAAATTAGAAAACGTGAAATAACGAATATGTCTAGATACACAAAATCTTAATTTTCAATTGTAATATTTTCATTTAGAAAGCATTTTAGTATAGGAAAAACTAAATGTCACACAAAACTCTACTTAAGGAAATGTTTTGTTTTGTGATTAAATGAAATTATTTTTTATTTTCAGATAGTTACAAAAGTTTTTTTTCTCATAAATTAAACCAAAATCAAATAAAATCAAAACAAATATTGTATCCAATATAAATGTGAAATACACAGAGTATCAATGTAAATTCATCGTAACAAAGTGAAAAATAAAAAGAAAAACATATAAAATATCATCATTGTCAAGACTCACATCTACGGAATATTCTAACCTTTTCAAACAAAAATAAAAATTAAATTTTATCCCGTTTTTAGTTCAAATTTGTGAATTTTTTGTTTATAAGTGCATTTTGTAAAGTGCTCGATAAGAGGAAAAATTGTGAATTTATTAGAACTATTAATAAGGGGAAAAAAGGTAATTTGCTAATGATCTTAGATCAACGCGAACATCCGTTTTCTTCTTTACAAGGCATTTTACAAGCCCTATTTGGTATTTTCATGCGAGTTTACGAATATACCCCCACAATCAAACGATATATACAGATAAGTCCCAAGGCCAAACGCTCCCAAATCAAGCTCTCTCTCGCTCCCCCAATTTCTCTTTACATTCTACACAGTCTCGCTCATTGAAAATAAAGCATTTCCAAATCGGAGAGGGAAATCTCAGCTATGGCAGCGGATGCGTCGAGGTCGTCGGCACCATCTCCTGATTCATACATAGGGAGTGTCATAAGCTTAACTTCGAAGTGCGAGATCAGATACGAAGGGGTTTTGTATAATATTAACACCGAAGAGTCCAGTATTGGACTTCGAAACGGTAACTTTTGAGAAGCTGCTAGTTTTTTGTTATCGAGATCCGATTCTTAGTTTTAGGGTTTTGTTCGGGAATTTTTTTTGAAGGATGAATACTGTAGTTTTTGGTTTATAATTTAGGCTACGATACACTCCTTTGGATTTTGGTGTATTGGTTTAATTCAGGACTTTGCATACATGTATTATGACTTTTCTATCTGAATTCGCAGTTTCAAGTGGTTGCACTTCTAATCATGAGTTTGTTGTGTTAGCGATTTTCAAAGTTCTCCAAAGTGAAAATTCATGTATAAGATTACGGCACTAATGCGTCAACCTCCTGACAACTGTCAAGTTATGTTCGTTTATGTGGTAGATCTTTTAGGTTATGAAATTGCAGAAGGGTCAGTACTACTCAACAACAGGTTAAAAAGTACCAATTAAAATACTTCTTATTATCAGAAAACACTTTGGGTGAAGTTCCACTGACCAACCTCTTTTATATGCGACTGTTATGTCTGTTAGCAAAAGTCAAACAAGTGAATTAGTATTAGGAATAAAAAATCCTGATGTCTGGAAGAGCAAAATATTGTGCCTGTGGTAGCACTTTTTTTCAATGCCCAATTATGTTTTCTTGCTAAACCTTTGGTGTAATTTAAAGTTGATTTCAAATTTACAGAACTAGACAATTAAACTAGGTTTGTAACCTACAAAATGAGGTTGAGTGTATTTTGGATGAACAGCACTTTTAACGATTTTCAGGACAATTCTGCCAATAGGGTGAAATGTATTTTGTGGATTGTTTTAAAACAAATTTTATTTTTTGTGTCTAATAATATTTTAGGACTTAGTAAAACTAATATGTAGTCTTACTTTGCAAACAGCTATTAAAATATAGTTTCTTAGGGTATCGTAGCAGTGTGTTAATTACGCCATAATTATTTGAGTTACTTTTTGCACGAGTCAATCATGCGAGTCTCTATATGTAAGCTTGTTAATTGCTGCTATCATTTTGGTTCATGGAATACCAGATGTTTTAAATTTTCTTATAATTAATGTTATATCATTTAAGAAAGCTATTGGTTGCAAATGATACCTTCAATTAATATTCAACAAATTTAGCATTTTAAATGAGAATTGTTTTCGTGCGTTGTGGATAAGTTGAATGCAAGATGACGTGGGTACATAAAAAACACATTCACTTGTATGTGAGTGTTGCTCAAGTTGACATAAGTGAATATTATTTATGATATTGTTGTACCTAAGTAATAGATTGTCACCAATTTTAATAGTTAAATACTTTAATTGTTAGCTTAGCTTTGCTATGCACACTTTGTTGTTCATCTAGAATGATGATTTTGTTTCCTTCTGGCCAAATTGATTTATATTTGAAGGAGTTACATTGGATGTTTTTTGTATCCCAGAATGTTTATATTAGATGCTACCATGGATTTAATTTTGAGTATTTGATTTATTTTCATTCGTTACTACTTCTATCCTATGAACCTTACATATGCAATTCTAGTCTTTACATTGAAGCAAGCTTCTAATTGAAATGTAGTACAACAAGGAACAATTTTAATAGCAAATTCATGCGTGACCACATTACATTTGCATGTATCTCACATGTTTGTGCAATACTATATTTCTTATCGTATTTACATTAAATTGTTCAGGCATCATCTTTGAATTAATTATTTAAAATACCGAAGACTGAAACCTTGATGGCTGGTTTAACCTTGATCAATGTTAATTAGATGATTAATGACCTAGGTAGATTGAGTATTAAATTTGCCACATACAAGCTTCATTTGGATGAACGTCATTGTACATTAGTGGTATAATAACCTCTATACGCCTGAGAGATTCTTGTTGTTTTTTCTTTTTACTGGTTAGCAAACATCAGTCGATACTGGTACCTACTAAAACATAATTCCGCCACTTCTCGGACTGAACAAAATTGATTTTTGAGAGTATTTTGGTATGGAGAAACACATTATTTTTCTGGATTTGCCATTTAAAAACCACCTTCCTGCAAAAAACACTTCAAAATACTCCAAAAAGATGACATGCTAGCATTTTACCGACACTACTGAACGGTTGCATGCTCCTTTTGTTCTATGGATCACTTTTTATAAGTCATGATTGATAATTGCATCAAAGTTATAATGGTAGATGATATTACTAGTGAATTGGATTTGCTATATTTTGCATTTTGATAACACTAATTGCAATTCATTAGCAAATCTTTCTTTTTTGTAGTACGATCGTTTGGCACCGAGGGACGAAAAAAGGATGGTCCACAAATTCCAGCAAATGACAAAATCTATGAGTACATACTCTTTCGGGGTAGTGACATCAAGGTACTTTAGCGATGAATCTAGTGTAATTTAGGGTAATAAATTCAAAATGGCATGGCATGGATCTGTAAGTTAGCAAAAAGATACTGAAGTTATCTTTTCCGTACACTCATATGCATTTTATCCATACCACGATCAAAGTGGAGCATTAGGTTGGAACTGCAATTTCTCTAAATGTTACCTTGCCATTTCATTCTTTCCGTCTATTAAAATATTTGGAATATTCTAATTACGCGCACCAAGCAATGCAATTTTTATTTCTACTCTGTAAAGTGAGCCTTTTAGTTTTCCTTTACTACTTTTGTTAAGATGATAAGTGTAAAGTTCGTTTGAAGGATAGGTTTGGTGTTATAAAGCAGTTTGATATATGGTTGTCTTCACTTTGGATATCGAATTTAGTTGTGTACAATTTCTGGGTTTAAAGGGTCAAACCACGTCACTAAATTGGATAGACTGATGTGGCATATGAGGGAGGGCTTACTAATATTTTTGGCAACATCCCTGATGCCTCTGGTGTTTCACATATGATATCTAAAATATTCAGTGGATAGTATTATATGGGTATTATCTACCTAAAGTCAAAATCATATTCACAAAAAAGTTGATTTATTTTTAAATTCATAATCCCATCAAGCAAACATTTCAAATCACAACAATTATATCAAAAATTGTGATATGAGATGGTATTGATGTTAAGTAGGTGAAGATGATATCGATGTTAAGTACGTTATCATATCTTTAATTTTTTTAAGCACATTTTGGTATTCATACATTCCAAAAACCAAGACATGGAAGTATGGAGATAGACAAAAGTTGGAATGCAGATATTTCTCCTGCATATATGAAACCTCATGAGCTTGTCTAGTTGGTAAGTAGTATAATCAATTGACCAAAGCTCATAGGTTCAAACTTTGCAATTGGTAGTTGCCGCTACGTACCCTGTGGTTTACCCCCGAAGAATGTGTTTAGGGTTCAATGCATACTCTCACTCAGTACAAGCCCAAGCTTGGTTATTCGAGATTATATACACATACACGCACATGCATACACACACATGAACACACACACACATATATGTTTGGATGCGTGTGTGCATGTATGTTGTGTATATATAAGTTCTACTACGCCCCAATATACAACTTCAGCATTTTGTACATTGGATTGATCATTTTCATGGACTTATTCAGTGCTGTATTTTCTCTTCTAAAATTAAGTTCACAATCCTCTGTGTGCAGGATTTACAGGTCAAGTCAACTCCACCTGTTCAAACATCTTCTATTCATAACGATCCTGCTATTATTCAGGTATCTTTTATTATTGAAGTTAATGTACCATATAATCATTCCTGTGATTAATTTTACCTCATTTCTGATCAAAGATTTGAATCAAATACAGTCACAGTATTCTCTCCCTACATCATCTTCAACACCTACAACAGTACCATCTACCTTCCCTTCTGTTGCTGTACCAGATCCCAGTTCCCACACGTCTCAACTGGGATTTCAGAGACCTATTTTTCAAGGCAGTCTCCCTCCTTTGTATCAGTCAGGACCCTCAATGCCGCAAATGTACTATCAAGGGTTCTATCCATCTTCCAACATACTTCCTCAAATGCCACAATCCTCATTTCGGGGACCATCAATGCAGTATCCTATTATGAATCCAGCGCCATTATTTCCACCTGTCTCTATTTCGCAGAGTTTAACCTCTACAATATTACCACCATCTCAAACTAGTAGCTTGCTGATTCCTGATTCAGCAACAAGTCTTATGCCAACTGTATCCCTTGCTTCTTCTCTTCCTGCAATAAGCCTTGTGCCAAATGCATCTCTTACTTCATCTCTTGCTACATCTGTTGGTGCTAATTTACCATTAGCACCCCCGTCAATTTCTAACCATGATCTTTTAGTGGAAAGGTCTAACATGTCCTCTACCGTTAGCAGTAATATTAATGTACCTGTTGGTTCTTCTAATTCATACCCTTCTGGATCAGCAGTATCTTTAGTCACTCCTGATAATCTGTTACAAACTGGTCCATCAACTATTCCTTCATCTCAGCCATTGCAAACGGCTGATAAAGATGTTCTGGAATCAACTAGCAAAGATGAGGTTAAACCACAAGAAGTAAAGAAAAATTCTTCTGAGCAGAAATCATTTGTATCTGAATCAACCATGCGTTTGCCTGATAAAAACAAGGAGCCGATACTACCCTTGCCTAAGCCGTTTCATCAGAAGGTACATGTTTTTGTATTTTTCATTATTATTATTTAATTTATAAGATGCAGTCGACTGGCTTATACTATTGAAATTGTCTGAAGTTTGAACATTTCGCAATGAAAATGATATGCATGATAGCTTGTGGCTGGATAAGACTTCATATGTTGATTCACCCAAGAGAAGAATTTTTTTTATTTGCCCCTACACTTGGACAGAGTTTTAGTGGTTGACTATGATTACTTTTTCTTGACCATCTTACAATTTCTGAAATAGTAACAATGTGCTGGCATTGTTCTGGTCTTGGCTTAAAGACAGAATAATAAATGTTCAATCCAATAAATTATTTCTCATCTCAAAAAACATCTGTACAAAGAGGTCTCTAATTTTTTTTTTCATTAGCTTTTGTTTTCTTCCATTTTTGCTTAGTGACTTCTTTCATCTGTACCCAGTGGCGAAGCCACACCTGCTAACCCTCTTCAAATTATAATATATTTCAACCAGTCTGTAATTAAAGCCCCGCAAAATCCTCGTTATAGCGCATAATGCTCTTTGATCGTTATGCTATTTCAATTTAGCGCTATCAAACGGTAGATCCGCTTTAAGCTTCGCTATTTTCCGCTACACAAGCTAAATCAAAGTTTTTTAGCACCCATTTTGGCTGCATTAATATACAGAGATTGATTTGACTAGTTCTTTTTTAAACCAAATCAACAAAGTTAGGATAAAGACCTAATTTTATAACATGAGCGCTCAATATAAGTTAGAAATCTATTGTGGTCACCAAATCCATTCTGCATAAATCATGATATTCTTCGGTTTTGTTATATAAGATCAACAATGTTTCTTTTTCCTACATAAATCATGTGAGAATAATAATAAATTAACTTTAAATATTTGGTTTTATGTACAATGAAGCTTTTTTGCACTTTCGCTATTTTCCGCTATATCTCGGCTCTACTCCCGCTATAACATTTGCACCTCCACCGTTATAGAACCGTTAAACGCTTTAACTGCACAACATGCAGTACATTAAAAAAAAATCCCCCTCTTAAAATTTTAAGATTTTATCACATCAAACTATAGCTAGTAGAATAATAGCTGAAGCAATCTATAACATTAAAGTGCCATGGCTTTTCTCATTTGATGTGGAATGAAACATGTGTTTCCAAAGTTGAATATTGTGATCGACTACATTTGTATTTTTGAGAACTTAGAAAATTTCTAAATTGTAGAATGAAGCATTTGAGTGTTCTAGAATGATCCTTGGAGTAAATGATGACTAACATTGAAGTCCCGTTGAAATTTGACTTAAAACGAAGAGTTACAACCATTTGCATAGTGGTTCACTCTTCGATGCCGCCACAGTTGCCCCAGACGTGACCAAATCGCCACACAACTTAGCCTTCATCATTAGATGAACATTGATCAAAATCGCGAATAAACTTGAGTCCGTATGTAGAAATTACAAAGGTTTAAGGTTCAGGATCATCGCTGGGATCTTGGCTTAACAAGCAATCCTTCTTTGGGTGTTTGCCTATTTTTGGCGCGAACAATCATGTTATTTTATGATTGAATTTTGTATAAAATCGAATCTTTCCAATTAATATTTGATTTTTCATGTTACGATTCAAAACTAAATTAAAATTGCACTTGAGAAAAAACACAGTACTTGCTGTGTTTAAAAAAAGGATCATGATATATGTAAGTTATAATTCAAATTTTGTTGTTTTGAAGCAAATAAATATATGGAACAAGAGTAAATTTAGCTCTATGTTTATATATGTAGAGATTTAAAACATCAAAATCAATTTAAAGATATAAATCATTATTTTGGAAAAAATTGATGCATATAATTTAGTTTTATCCGATTAAGGCGCACACTTAGGCGTGCTTAGGCTCAAAAAAGTCCAAGGCTCAAGGTTTGCGTCTTTTTTTATTTTGAGTGCGCTTTTTGCAGTTTGATGCGTCTTTTTGCAAAATTGAAAATTTAGTTTACAAAATAATTAAATAAAAATTTTAAATTGTTAAATGAACTATAAAATATGGTTTAAATTTTAGTTAATAAAATATTTAAATAGTCGAATGAATTATAAAATATGGTTTAAAAATTAATTTGTTGTTAGTAAATTAGTAAATCAAATTGTATGAAAGGCACGCATAAAAGCCCAAGGCTCAAGCCTTGCGCCTTTTTGCGCCTTAACTACTATGGATAAGCTATAGTGAGTAATTTTTTTTAACATAGAAATATAACTACACAATAAAATATGTGTATTTTGCATCTATGGTTAACCATTTTCGATCTAATCATTGAACCTTACGATTTGAATCCCATTTTTAGAACTTTATATAGCTTCAGAAGTGATGAACGCATAGCTCAAATATGTAGTCTAGGTGACACATGCAGAAAGTTTGTACACATGATGTATCCAAGATCATGGTTCTGACACTTCTTTTGCCTTTGCATGTTGAGAGCATGCAGCGAGAAAGCCGTAGGGATCCCTATCTTCTTTTTTTGGATTGTTGGCTTCTTCCCTAGCTTCTACACTTGCTTGCACAGTTTTGATGTGCATGCACACATACACATACCAAACGTTACACTGTTCAAAGGTCCTTTTGTTTTCTCAGAGAAGCTAGACGTTTTGTTCTCTTGCTTGTGTGTTTTATAGTTCACAATTTACCAAACGTTACACTGTTCAAATGTCCTTTTGTTTTCTCAGAGAAACTAGACATTTTGTTCTCTTGCTTCTGTGTTTTACAATTCACAATTTATAGAGCGTATTTTACAACTATGAATTGTTCGACTTGTTCTCAAACTTTGGTGCTAGGTTTTAAAATTAGTTTTTATGGCCTTTACTGAAGTTGTAAACAATTGATTTTTCTTATATTAATCAAGTAGAATGAAAGTTATCCTTATTTTACAAGTAATCAGGTGACGTGGTACGAGATATTCATTTTGGTCTTACTCGACTAAAATTGAATAAATGAGCTAACATGGTCAACGTGAAAGTGATGAGAAGTCAATGGTAGCTTTTTATTTCCTAAAACATTTAAATTTTGTTGAGTAGGAGTTATGCCAGATGCATATTTTTGTGGTTATTAGAAGGCAAAATTAAATTAAATTCCCTTCTCGAAAATGATGCTTATAATTCGATGCTTATAATTCAGTATTGACTTGTTCCCCTCAACCATTGGTAGGATCTAAGCAAGTCTTGTTAATCCATAGAGGCGCAGAACCTTTTTACAGTTTTGGTGCATGTCGTGCCGAATGATGCGTTCCTTTTGGAAGGTTGCACATTTACCAGGAGGAAATATTTTTTGTTGTAAATCACAGATGAATGAAAAAGAGTAATATAATTTATGATATGTTAAACTGATTTTGTAATTTGCTTTTATAATCATTTGATGTTCATCAAACTGCATTAGACCATAATTTAAATCATATAGTTCAAATCATATGATCCTTTATTTGGATATAAACATATTTAAAAGCGAGTGTCATATCATCATATGAATAAATATATAAACAATTTGAAACTGTAATATGTTTACATTGATATCTCATATAAATCATTTTGCAAACAAAATGCTAATTATCCTGTATAGTTCATCTAAACCTTTACAGTATATAAAATGATAATAACTATTTTAATACATATTTATATGTTACATGATAAAATTATAAAGTATATACACTTGTTTCTAGATTATTGCATCCAATTAATTTAGTTTTCCATATTAACTAGTGTGTAACTCGTGCGTTGCATAAAGTAATGTTGTCAAAAATTGTATTTATATTTTAATTATGGCTAAGATATATTTTATTATGCAATATATGATAAATATATCGTGATATATTAACCATAAATTAAAATGACATGCGACGTTTAGACATAAGGTTGAAGGTTCAATCCTCGCTAACAACATATCTCTGTAAAAGTTAATGTTCTAACTAAAAAAATTATAAATTAATTGTTAATATTGTATAGATAAATAATTTATGTTTTTTCGTGATGTATAAATAATTTATGTTATGTGATGTATATTATTGGGAAATTCTATTTTAACATAAAAGATATTGACAATTAGATCTCCCTTTGAATTTCACCTTCCATGTAAAGACGAAATGTTCAAATGGTCAAATACTTATTGTGTCTAGTTTTGTGTTTTATTTTGTGTCTCAATTCCTATATTTTATATGAGTGAATAAGTAACTTTACTATTTTGTTAATACGATTGTTGTCATCTTTTTAAAGGATTTATAAATGGATTGATGAACATTAAATAAGTGAATTTATTTAAATAATTTGAATTAACGATCAACATAACTAATTAAATATAAGCAGTTGAATGTAAAAAAGTTAATGAAAATTGAGAAGGGCTTGGTACATATTTGTAATTGAGAAGAGCATCGGTTTTATGATTAGCTTATCTACATATGAACTTTTATGCATTATCTAGTTTTTATTTTTAAACAATTTTATCCTTATAATTAACCATATATTTCATATTGTTGTAGGAAGGTTATGCTTACAACTTCGATAATTGCAAAATAATGTTATGTAGCATTTAGTCGAGTTATGAGTTGGGTATGGTTTGATAACATGTTGAAAGTGAGAATGTTTATATAATTTAATATCGGTGTAATCTGCACGTTCACATCGTATGTTGTAAAATATAAATTTATCTTTTAAAGGTTATTCAAAATGAAATTATGTTATGTAATGTACGATAATTTATTTGAGATAAATGAATTATAAATTAAAAGAATTATCATTATTTATGTATACGTTTTATGTTAATGATTTAAATATCTTTATATATCCATATATAGAAGAAATAATTTTATCATTTTTTCACGTATGTATGAATAATGTATATGTTGAAATTTTTATATTTTTATGATTTATTAGATGGATTAATGAACATTAGTTAATTATTTGTATTTAAATATTTTAAATTTAAGATTACACAATTGGTTAAATATATGGACTTGAATGTAAAATATTTAAAGATAATTAAGAAGGGTTTCCACATAATTGTAAAATTAAAATTAAAATTTAGGTATTCGAAGTTAATAGAATTTTACAATGCAATGGACTTGAATTTATTAATAAATATTAGTTGACTAAGTTTATCAATTAGTCTTAAATTTTGAATTATGCAATGAATCTAAATGTGTGGACTTTAATGTAAATTTTTTGAGAGAACCGTGAATGATTTGTAAATAATTGTGGAATTTAAAAAAAAAGTAGATATTTGGATGTAATACAGTGTTAGAAGTTTAGTAGAATGATTGTAAATTGGTAAATTATAAAATTTTAAAAATAAAATATCCGGATTTGGAGTGGATTAAGGAGAACAGAGATAGCTTCTAGAATTAATGAGAAAGCTTCAAATTCTTCTGCTATACTATTATTTGATAGATTACTACATGCATTAATTTTCTAGTGTGGAGTATTCAATAATATATATTTTTGTACTCCACCACTACCAAAAAATGAAGTCGATTTGAAAAAATAATAATAGTTATATAGTAAATGCTGAATTTTTGGTTTTTGAATCATGAAAAAACATATTTATAAAAAGGTTAAGAACCAAAAGATGTGTCTTTTTTACGCCATGCACCCTTGCATTATCGTTTTTTATGCAAATGTATATGTGCTCCACGACATACGAACAAAATGTGCTAGTGACGTACCCCGCCTTGCAATGAACCATGGTGCACCTTTGACTATTATGATCCGATTGACCATTGGACTTAACTTTCTTTCCTGGCCAGAAGGGACATCGTTGAGGGTGGTTATGAATTTGTGACAACGAGGGATCAACAATTTTCTACATAGAATTGAAAGATATGACACATGCATGTTTATTTGCTGAACATGATACCTTAAGCAAATACGGGACATACATGCATGTGTGTGTTTGTGTGTGCATGTGTGTGTATGAGTTGCTCAGGTTTCTACATGTTTTCAGACTAGTTACTGAATATCGATATTGCTCTAATGTCCCTCAACGACTAAAGATGTTTCGAACATGTTGTCAGCAATAATTTATCAGTACACGCAATTCCGTGATCACTCATATGCTTCCTTTTTAGATCTGCATTCATATATTCATAAACTGACTTTCATACAACAGTTATTGGTAATCCTGATCATGTACCCAACCATTTCCAACTATAGAATTCTGAGTTATTTCTTGTACACATTATCAATCTTCATGGTTTAATACTGCTATCCATAGTTTCCAAATTGAAGATCATTTATGTAAATTTGTGAGTGATTGTTTCTGCTGTTTGTTTCAGTCAAATGGAGCTGACATGCACACCCATCACTACAGTAGGGGACGTGGAAGAGGTGGAAGAGTAAGAGGAAGAGGAAATGGGGTATGGCTTTTCTGCATACTGGCTTCCATTATTTTTTTATATCAATCATAAAGTGTCAGTCGGAACTAATGTAGAAATATGTCGTGCAAATCCCAACTTCTGCATGTTTTCATTACACATGTTAATTAAACTCATGTATCATTTACCAAGTAGTGTCAATATCATTGGTGGCATGCTTTACTTGATATATAAGTGGAAAGCACAATATGTTTGTGCAACTTGTAACTGATTTTATGTCCTGATTTTCCCAATCAGTATTTACGTCCTGTACACAAGTTCACCGAAGACTTTGATTTCACGGCCATGAATGAAAAATTCAACAAAGATGAAGTGTGGGGTCACCTAGGTAAAAGTAATAGGGAAGGAGGTGAAGAGGACTATGAAGCAGAAAACGTAGAAGATGATGATACTGAAATTCATAAACCTGAGATTAAGGTAAATGCTCTTGGGCTTAAAATGTTTGAAGGGATTAGTAATTATTTTATTGCTGTGTTTATCAACCAAGTAATTTTGTTTGTGAAGCCTGTTTATGTGAAAGACGACTTCTTTGATGCTCTTTCATCCAACACTCTTGATCGGAATTCACAAGGAAGTAGACCTAAATTCTCAGAGCAGAGAAAAATAGACAAAGAGGTAATGAAACCTTACATCCATCTATTTGAGCTTTGAATCGAAATATCACAATTGCAATGTACAATCGTATCTCACATATATTGCAGACTTTTGGAGATTTTACAAGGCAATACAGAGGAGGAGGGCGTGGCGGTGGCGGCTTCTTTCGTGGTGGGCCAAGAGGACGTGGGTCCTACAATGGCAGAGGAGGGTATGGTTATGTTGCTAGAGGTAGAGGCAATAACCATGCCATTTCAAATCGGGCTTCTGAATGAATACGAGCTTCAGCCTTCTGAACGGACTTCTTATGTTTTAGCTTTGTGTCAGTGAGTACTTTGTTGCAATAAACTATGATAACGTACCTGTTTGCTTTTAACTCTGTGGGCTCGGTCCTTCAAATGTGTGGGGGGAATATCCATCTTAATGCTATCGGTTCTTAGTCACTTTTACGCCATGCATGCTTCATAAATAAAAGAGATTCTCAGTTACTTTTAAGCCATGCATGCTTCATATATAAAAGAGACTATCAAGTAGAACAAGTGAATCTTGTTGATTTCTAGCATTACGCTTTGCACGAGGCCATACTTTAGTATGTGAATTTGGCTTGTTCGACTCTTGGGCTTCTTGTTGATCCATTTCAAACTGTTATTCTTTTGCTGGTACAAAAGGATGATGCATAACTTATTCGTTAGTGACTGGGGTTTGTTGTTATTATTTGATTGGGTTTTTACGCTATTAATAGTCGTGTAAAATGGAGGAGGTAAATTTGATTGTGGAAACCAGGGTTTGTTTTTTATTTTCAAACTTAATACGCAAAAACCACTCTTTTAAAACATGTTTCACAGGATGCCACTGTTCATCGAAAATTTAAACACGGCAAATTTTTGGTAAATTTTTATTGAAAATAAATACAGCGGTTTTTTTTCTAGAAATATATTTTAGAAAAGGGACGTAAATGAATATTGAAATATACGTGGGTGATTTACAAAACATTAAAATACTTTAGTGGTGATGACGTATTCAATCACGACGTCAAATAAGTTTCTAAACATTCATTTGCCCATGATACTTTTTATTTTTGTTCACCTTTTACTTTCATCAATTCATAGTTAATTTTCAGTATGGAAAATAACCAAAATGAAAACCCAGATATAAACAAATAAATAAACGCCATGCAGGTGCAATTATAAATGCTAAAATAAGATTGAATTTTTATTAGTTTGCTGCTATTTCTGCACGTACCATCGAGTAAATTACTCAAATAAAATTGAATGAGTTCGGCAACCAAAAAGATACAACTGATGCAATGTTTCTTTCAATTACGATTTTATTTGGTATCGTTTTATTTATTGTTTTGTTTTATTTTATAGCGTTATATTTTATTATTTTTCGTTATTATAGTTTTTTGAAATGTCATGATATAATTATATGTTTGAGACAACCATAAACATGTAAACATACACATATCCCCTCTTTTGGAGCATTCATATCATATTTTGAGTTATACTATGAAATTTTGTGGATGTTTAAATTACGAATATCAACTCTACAAAACATGAAATCGTTCAAAATTTTTTAACTTCGTCAAAATAATCAGTCGATATTAATCGTTAAATATTTATTTTATCTATTGGTTTAAAATATCAAGTTTATCATGTTATGTACATTTAAAATGAGTTCAACTTTTGTGGAGAGATCTTGAGTATGATATGAACCCATCCATAAAATTTCTTAACATTAAAATCGTGTAACTTAAAATATGATTATGGTACTTCTAAAGGGGGTGTCATTGGACCTTCCATGTACACGTGTGTATGGTCTATATAAAAACATTAAACAATGATTATTATTTTTTAACTTGATGTGTTAAACGTTCAACCGTTTGCTATTAACAACTATTAATTATGTACAAGTAATTGCATCTTGCTGGATACTCTTCTTGGGGTTGCATTTGAGCAATATTACTTCGAAGAATCACTTAAAAGTCATGGTATGTTATCACAAGAACCCTTTTCCCTTTGGCGAAGGAGTTATAAAGTCATTTTGTGTTTGTTATGCATTGGACGTCAATGACTAATTTTTGAAATCCTTATTTAATCCCTTCCGTAAAACTCTTCAATCAGGCACTTTTTTCCTTTCAATTCTCCTTTCCTTAATTAACTATAAAGCGTTCCAACACAATTCTCCATCCAAAATATAAAAACAATCTTTTTACTTTAAAAATTCTCCTTTCTAACCCCTTTCAAATTCTCCTTTTCCAATTCTTTTTTGATTCATCAAGATCCGCCTTTAGTTTTTGTCAAACCAATGCCTTTATATCATTCGAAAGAGTTTGAAGGAGTTATCTAAAAGTCATATGGTATTTTGGTCAGCTTTGTTATGATACGCTCTTTTATCTTTCCGAAATTCATTCCACTTAGAAAGGTTTTGTTTAAAGTCATGTAAAATTGGCTCGATCTTGTTGAGATAGATCCTTTAATCACCTTGACATGTTTTATCCAAAAGTCAAGTGAAACAATAGTAGAGTTTGGCAAGATAAATATTTTTTCCCCTTTAGTGGGAGTTGCCAAAAGTCATATAATATGACAAGTAGGTCCACCATGCATTTATATATAGAGTATGAAATAGGAAGAATTTGAAACAATGTATATAATTTAATAAATATTTATATAGTGAGCATGAATAGTTGAACTATGGATTTCGAATGTTCCAAGATGAATGGTAAGGCCGTTGGCGGCTACACAAAGTCGAATGACTAAATGCAGAAAGAAGCGGTTGGATATGAGTTTCTATAGCTTTTGGAAGGAAATGAAAATTTGGATGAGAAAGTGAAATTTTAAAGTGGGCACTTAAGTAAAATGGTTATAAATATCTAACATAATTGCCATTTGAGATTTATGCAAATTCAAATTCAAAATATAGTTAAATTGAGAAACATACTAAGTTGATAGAAAGTAGAAGAGAAGTAGAGGCCGACTAAAGTTAGTCCGGTAGGATTGAGGACATATGGACATATATTTAGCTGGAATGCGAGTAATTCTCATTCATATGCTCTCTCAATCACCATATATTTGGGTGTTTTGATATTATATTTTGGTATAGTAGTAATTTTTTAGTTTTGGATTTGATCTGGATTGGTTTCAAAGTTTACATGATGATTCCAATGATTTTAAGTTGATTTAAGATGCACGTTTTAAGTAGATTTGATCATATGGTAGTTGGCTAATAATGGTTTCAAGTAGAATTGATCAAAATTTAAGTAGAATTTGATAATTTAGTTTTTATTAAGATAAGTAGACCCGGTTTGAAGAGTTTTGGTAGAAAACGTGTTTGATATGAATGAAGAATACTTGAACGTAAAATTCGCTGGTTTAAGTGTTTCAAGTAGGTGATATCGATTTAATCGAGGTAAAATCGATCGTTAAGAGAATGAAATGATGATGAACTTACAGTTTTGATGATTTAATGCAATACGATGAAGTCTGGGTTTCATTATGTATTCTGAAGAAATAAGGAAAGTCGACATAATAGAAGAAAAGAAGATAAAAGGAATAGAAGAAATGAAGATAAAAGGGTAGATAAATAGATAAATAAACGAGAGGAAAATGTTGATAGAAAGAATGATAGTATAATTGAGGAAATGAATAATTATCAGAAGAAAATGTTAGATTGGTAAAAATGAGTGGCTTCAAAAGAAACAAAGAGAAGAAAGTAAATCGAGGGTTTTGATAGAAATTGGTCACTTTTGGTGTTAGGTAAATGGCTGCAGTTCGCCGATAGCTTTTTGCTTAGATCGGCTAATTTAATGCAAGAACGATCAGGTATGAAATAGAGAGTTTCATACGAGACAGATGAGCTCTTTCTTCTTCTATAAGATGCCAGATTATATGTTGAAATATGTTTGATGGAAAACGATCGGTTTATGATAGAGAAATCGAGTAGTTAGTGAAGAGATAGAAGTGAAGCACGAGAATGGATTGATAGTTAAATTCAATATAGTATGACAAATAGAAAGAAGAACAAAGATAGATAGTGCCCGAAATGATAAAAATACACATAACTAAATGATAAATTGTTTGGAAAAGACAGAAGGCCTAATATAGGTAGTTATGGAGATGGTTTGGGAATGTTGAAATGCTCAAATGTTCAAAATCGAAAGCTTAGGTTGTCCCGTACATAGGAATGATAGAAATGCTCATGGTTGGGGGATTGAATGACCCAATTGTGACATCCCGGAATTTTGAGCAATATCAATTTAATAATCTATATTAAATATTAAATTGATTTGATATATAATTGTTAATAAAATATAAATTGACTTGATAATTTTCTTTTAAATGGATATTTAACTGATAAATTATCTTTTAAAGCTAATAAATTGTTTTCTATTTATATATATATATATATATTTGAATATATTGTAAATAGTCAATGTCCGTTTTAAATTTGATTTAAATTCAATATTTAATAAATAACTATTTGGCTTTAGAATATACTCAAGATTTAAGTTAAAATTTGTCTAAATGGTTTTAGCTTAGATTTAAATTAAATAAATGACTTTGTTCTTTTAGAGTATAGCTTAATAGAAAATAAGTAATAAAGTGATAAATTCTTTTATAAATTCTTTTAATGTAATAATGAGCTTTATTTATAATGTGATGTCTATATAAGTAGATTTTTATTATAAATGAAAATTGTTATATATTTTGAAAAGAAATTATGTTTTTTTTAATTTATATAAATTTCTCATATTAATAATATAGATAATAAAATATACCTTATAAATATTTAAGTAATTATAAAATAGAATGATAATGGGTGATTATATATTGATAGTTTATCTTTTTAAATGTAAATACCTTCATGTTAGAAAATAAAAATAAATACACTTATGTTAGGTGATAGGAATAAATAACAAGCTAACTTAATACCATAACCATAACAATTACAAGTAGAAGCTTAAGTAAAATATTATGTACACTTTAGAAACAAAATAAATAAAATATCTAGTCATGAAGTATAAAACAAAGTATAGAAAAAAATGTGCAGGCAAGAAAAATCATCTCAATACATACGAATGTAACCAGGTAAGTATGATAAGCTAAGTCAAACAAGGTATAAACATATGTAAGATTGTAAGGGCATACGAAATTGGATTGTAGGATAAGCAAGTGTATAAAATATCTATGTACAAAAAGTACATTAGCATTTATTGTCTTCTATCCTAGCACCAAAACAAGGTCTGTTCGAAAACACTTTCAGCCCAAAGAAGATAAAAAAAATCTCTGATTGCTGTGTACTTGTATAATAAACAATTCTTTTACTTGTTTTATTTATCAACCTTGCTTCATTTTATTTTCGTATACAAAAAGCCTAGCAACTCCTGTTCTAAAAGTTTAAACAAAAACAAAACCTTGGTAAAAGAAAGAATGGAAGAAATATTCAAACCTGCAAATGAAATCTGAAACCAACTAAGCAATATAAAGATTCAAGCTGTTCAAGTTTTGGGAATCAACAACAAAATCATGCAAAGTTTCAAAATCCCAGTTTCGAGCATCCCAGTTTCCAGGCTTTCTTGTTTTCAAACAAAAGAACAAGCTTTTTGGTTTAAAAGCTAGGTGAGTAAACTTTAAAAAAAAACTAAAAACCTAAATACTCTGAGAATTTCTGTGATTATGTTTGTCTATATGTGGGTGTATGTGAAATGCTTTGTGAACTTATGTATGTGTGTGCATGTCTGTTGCTACCAAAAACATCTCTGATCTTAGATAAGTCTCTGCCTTGAAACTGTTAACATGAGACATCTCTTCGTTTTGATGCATATGACTTATGGCCTAAGTAAACTTATGATGTATACTTGAAAATGTGGTGGAATGTTGGTTTTAAAGACTTTAAAAAAAAAACAGGTGAGTATGTCTAGATAATCCCAGTGTTCATCTCTGTTTAAAACTACAGAGATTTAAACTTAGTTCCATCTTTAAAACCTTCTCACTTAAATTTCTTTAGACTTAAGTATCTAAAACAAAGTTTGATGTTTTATTCTAAACTAAGCTTTAAAAATAGTTATAAGAAATATGGATAGGAATATTATCTGGAAAAGGAAGAAAACACAGAGGAGTTCGAGGATATGTAAAAAATCAAACATTTAAATTAGTTGATATAATTATATATCTGAAATCGTCTATGGAAGATAGGATTTTTAATAACAAATTCACAATTTTTAAATGAAGTAGTGGATGTGATATTTAGTGATGTCTGGAAAATGTGTTTTTGTGATTTTCTGATGATCTCGAGTATTTTGACGATCGGGGTTGTGTGAGGTGATGGAGGAGCCTATGGGGGTGACTGGAAAATTGGTCGTAGATGGCCATGGCCACGGTGGGGGAAATGGTTGGTGTTCGAAGTTTTTAACCCTAGTTTCTAACGGGGATGGGTTTTTGTCTCGCGCGCATCCTCTGGTTGATCGAGTTCAACCGGGCTCAGGGGGATGGAAGGGGGTGAGCTGACGTAGGAGTGGCCGGAATTTTGTGACCACCAGTGGACGAGGTGGCGAGGTCGAGGGGTTGTTCCAGGTTGGTCGTTTCCTGTTTTTCTTGTTCCAGGCTTCAGATGGAATCGAATTTCAAATTCGAATTGAAATGGAAGGAGCTGGTGGCAGTGATGGTGATAGGGGATGAACGTCGGCGTGGGACGTCGTCGCACTTGGTCGGAGAAGCTCGAATTAGCTGTGCACGTGCACGGCGTTTCACTGGTGGAGGCTGAGAGTTATTGGTTCGAGCAGGAGTGAAAGTCTCGAGTTTTACTCGAGTAGTTTGGAGTTTTTCTCGAAGCAGGTCTCGAGTTTGCGTGGGTATATAGAACGGTTGTTTTAAACTATCACTTGAGTTAAGAAATTTGATTAGGGATGGGACTCGGGGAAACTGTTGTGAAACGCGTGGGTGACTCGAGTTTGAAGAAGTGTAGGCTCGGGTTAGTTTATGGGTTGTTGCCAGGTTTGCAAAGCCTGTCAGGCTTAGCTTTAAAATTTTAAAACAGAGTTTAAAACTAAGTTTAAACCAGATTTTAAGATAGGATTCAAATTATTTTGTCTCCTAGTTTAAATAAATATAAGTTTTATAAAAACGAAATGTTTTATAACTTTATAATGTTAAAGTATATTTAAATGTTTTAATTTAGCTAAGTTAGGTTGTAAATTATCTTGAATCTAAAATTGAAATGAAATGTAAAAGTAGAGTCAAAAGTAAAATGTTCCAAAGGCATTTGTAAATGAGAAGTTGATCATTAATAAGAAAATGCTTTACCTTTTAAATAAATGAAGATTTATAGATTTGGAATTATTAAGTAAATGAATAATTATCTAATTTGATTAATTAATGATGAGATTAATTAGTTTAGTAATTAAAAGTTAAATTAGTTAATTAAGGTTTAAGATAATTAATTTAGGATAAATAAATGGATAATTAAGAATCATTAATTAAATAAGAGTTGAATTTTAATCTATGATTATTAATTAATAAAGTAAGCAAGAATTAATTAAGTGATATTGAATACTTAATTAATTAAATAATTAAGGATTTATTAATGAGTTATTAAAGATGAAATGTAATTGTAAATAGATAATAAATCTTAATTTAATTACTTTAAGTAAATTTAAGAAGTGTTAATGATTTATGAAGGCTATTAACTAGTATTATAAAATAATGGATTAATATGATCATTTGATAATTTATTAGGTTTATTAATTTAAGATAATAAATGGTGAATTATATAAGTATAATTTACTTAGGGAAGTAATTAAGAAATTAATTTCTCATTTTAATAAATTAAGTTTAATATGAATTGTTTAAGTTAATTAATTAAGTTTAATTAATTTAAATAACCATTGGTTGATGTGATAAGTATAATTACTTAAGGAAGTAATTAATTTTGGATGATTTAAAAATGAAAGAAATTTGAGTATAATTACTTTGTATAAATTAATCAAGGGATTAATTAGAGAATAATTAATTATGGAGTAATTAAATTATTAATTGAAGTAATTAAGGGTAGTTAATTACTGAATGGAGTTAATCAAGGTGATTAACATTTTGTTTAATTGGAGATAAATTACTAAATGAAATAAATGTAATTAGAGATCATTAATTATTGTAATTAATGATGCAAGTTAAAATGGATTTATTTGGGAATAATTAATAAATGAAGCAATTCATTAGAGTAATTAATTAAGAAGAAATGGAATTAATTTTAGTAATTTAAAAGGTTACTTTCTATAATTGGTATGAAGTAATTAATTTGTAAAATAATTAGAGGATAATTACTTAAATATAATTTGAGATAATTAATCTAAAATGGTTAATTAAGATGGAAAAGTAGGAAATGATTAATTAATTAACTTGTAATTAATTAACTTGTAATTAATTAATGGTTATGTAAGCAAGATTAATATTGATGGGGTAATTAATTTAATTTACTTTAAATTAATTAGAGATTTGTAATTAATTTAACTCATTTTAAATTAATTATAAACGAGGTGATTATTAATCTTTGTTTATATATGATGGATGATATTGATTTCCATGATTGATTGTGATCTCAGATTTATATCTATTGTGTTATGGATGCTTGGTTAAGTATGATGATATTGATTATCTATTTGAGTAGATAATATGGATTAGCTGTTTATGATGATGATGTTATTATCCATTTTGATATTGTTATTTATCTATCTGTGTGTATATAGATAATTGAATTTAAATTGTTTTAACTTTAAAACAACTTGGCCTTAAAAGACACGGTTTGGATTTCGATGAGACCGGGATCGGGTTTGCTACATTACAGCGTGATAGGGGGTTCTCGCTTTGCGTTAGGTGGCGAACGGGAGACTCTTACCCCTACATGTCCCCGGGGGTAGTATAAGGCCTTTTGGGGTTGGTTTTCTAGGTGCTTACAGTCGAGAGGCTGGCCGTAAAAGCAAACCCGAGGTATCACTGTGAGCCACAGCGGGGCTGGGATGGTTGAAAAGCCTACCGGTCGTGAGCCGTTGCTGATGGTTGAAAAGCCTAGGACGTCACAGGTGGTATCAGAGCAATAGGTTGAGTGAATACCTAGGCTCTGGAGTGGTGTCTATCCTGAGAAAGCGTACTTGTAATTTATATATATATATATATATATATATTTATCTATTTCTACCTGTCTGTTGGATTACTTGTTCGGGTTTTCCAATATAAGTTATAAAGGTAGATAGTGTAGTGGTGTGTGAAACACGACTACCAATGGTTGGAAGTGTATTTGTCGAGACTGTAAACCTAATACCGTCTCGAGTGAGCTTTGTTGATGTAAAGTTTTCATGGATCTCTGAAGGAAACCTGTAAAGGTTCGGAGTCCATCTTTGAGTAGAGATTGGATCTGTCGGTTGGACAGAAGCTAGAGATAATATCTTGATATCTCAGGGAGTAGTAGCTGTGTGATGAGACGCAGTGACTATGGATGTTTCCGAAGATGTTTCTTTGGAACAAGTTTTAAAGAAGTGTGTCTGCTTCGGTGATGTGGCTGAGTGCAACAGGGTGTTTCTGTTTGGTTTGAGGTTCGAGTTTCTCGAAGAGCTTTGGATTTAGAATTCCTTGGCATTGGTGTCAGCAGTGCAGCTCGGAGTATTCTGTGTATTGGCAAGAAGCTTTCTAGCTTAGCAGTGGAGTTCAGAAGCAGCAGAGTGGTTTCGTTTCTTTGTTGGATTGGCTAGTTAAGCGTAAGCTGTTCTGTTTGGTTAAGAGAGAACAGCTTTTCTTTGGATAGTAGTTGGGTTGATCGCAAAGGTGACTTGCGATAGTCTGAGTGTTCTTTTGGTTTGTCAGAGATTTTTTCTGGATGACTTCAGGAAGTCAGAATTTTGTTAGCATCTGGAGTTTGAGATGGTATCGACTTGATTTCAGAAGTGGTACCAATGGTTCAGCTTAGTAGTAGGATGGTTTTTGGAGGAAGATCTTAGTGAAGCAGCTCAGGGTTTTGGAGGAACTGCTGAGTTTTATTTTTAGATCTGTTGAACCATATTTTTGGAAAGTGTTTTCCCAGTCTTTGCTTGTGTTCGTCATCGGCATTTTCATCTGCTCGGATCAGAGTTGTGCAGCGGAAGTAGTTTGGAGAGCATCTGTTTTATCTCTTCCGGATGTGAGAAGTGAGACCTGTCTTCTGATTTTGGAGTAGGGTGGAGTTTTGAGTTTTGGTTGATCTTGGAAAGGTCATTTTGTTAGATTGTTTTGGTTCAGGTCGTTTCGAGGGCATCAGCGAAGGATAAGCTGATCAGTAAGGATATAGGAGACCCAGGATCGTCCGAAGGATTTTGGTGGATAAGAATCGGAGATTTGATTTTGGATAAGTGTTTGATCTTCAGGAGTGGATTGTCAATTTGGATAACTGGGATTCGATGTGTTTCACGTATCTCTGAGGGAGTACGTGTAAGATTCTATTTCTGGTTGTAGAACCAGCAGTTCAGGGAGTTTTGGATGTTGAGTCAGACTTGTTTATAGTCTGATATCCTATCTTGTTTGTAGATCTAGTTGTGTGTAGCTTAGTAGTATTGATTGTTTGGATTCTATAGAGCGAGTAACCCGGTATTTATACTCGGGGAAACTCGAGAAAATTCTATCCAGTATTTTGTCTGGATAGTTAGATTTGTTTGATTGGATGATTGATTGCTATGGTTGTTAGTATATATTGATGATATATGCTTGTGTTTTTAAAATTAAATCTTTAATGAGATTATTAAATTACCTTTGTTTTAAATTTCGGGGACGAAATTCTTTTAAGAGGGGAGGAATGTGACATCCCGGAATTTTGAGCAATATCAATTTAATAATCTATATTAAATATTAAATTGATTTGATATATAATTGTTAATAAAATATAAATTGACTTGATAATTTTCTTTTAAATGGATACTTAACTGATAAATTATCTTTTAAAGCTAATAAATTGTTTTCTATTTATATATATATATATTTGTATATATTGTAAATAGTCAATGTCCGTTTTAAATTTGATTTAAATTCAATATTTAATAAATAACTATTTGGCTTTAGAATATACTCAAGATTTAAGTTAAAATTTGTCTAAATGGTTTTAGCTTAGATTTAAATTAAATAAATGACTTTGTTCTTTTAGAGTATAGCTTAATAGAAAATAAGTAATAAAGTGATAAATTCTTTTATAAATTCTTTTAATGTAATAATGAGCTTTATTTATAATGTGATGTCTATATAAGTAGATTTTTATTATAAATGAAAATTGTTATATATTTTGAAAAGAAATTATGTTTTTTTTTAATTTATATAAATTTCTCATATTAATAATATAGATAATAAAATATACCTTATAAATATTTAAGTAATTATAAAATAGAATGATAATGGGTGATTATATATTGATAGTTTATCTTTTTAAATGTAAATACCTTCATGTTAGAAAATAAAAATAAATACACTTATGTTAGGTGATAGGAATAAATAACAAGCTAACTTAATACCATAACCATAACAATTACAAGTAGAAGCTTAAGTAAAATATTATGTACACTTTAGAAACAAAATAAATAAAATATCTAGTCATGAAGTATAAAACAAAGTATAGAAAAAAATGTGCAGGCAAGAAAAATCATCTCAATACATACGAATGTAACCAGGTAAGTATGATAAGCTAAGTCAAACAAGGTATAAACATATGTAAGATTGTAAGGGCATACGAAATTGGATTGTAGGATAAGCAAGTGTATAAAATATCTATGTACAAAAAGTACATTAGCATTTATTGTCTTCTATCCTAGCACCAAAACAAGGTCTGTTCGAAAACACTTTCAGCCCAAAGAAGATAAAAAAAATCTCTGATTGCTGTGTACTTGTATAATAAACAATTCTTTTACTTGTTTTATGTAATATCCCGGAAATTTTAACAATATCAATTTAATAATCTGTTAAACAATTAAATTGATATTGATGATCTTTGATAATAAGATTTGAAATTAATTTAATAATCTGATTAAATTAGTATTAATTGATGATTTTATCTTTTAAAAAGTTAATAAGATATTTTCTATTTGGATATATACATATTTATTTGTATATATTGTAAATAGAAGCTTTGGCCAAATTGGAAATTTAGATTTAATTTAATTTGAATTTGAATTTAAGTTTTGAAATTCAAAAGAATAATTATTTAAATTATTTTGGATTTTATAATATTTGTATAAACTTTTATTTATAAATATAATTAGTTTTTGGTTTCTCTTTAAAATAGAATTATATATAGATAAGTGTTTAAATAAATAAGAAAAGGGCTTTTCATTTACTTTTAACTAAATAAAAATAAGATAAATACTTAAAAGACAAGTGTCATTTAACTAATGCCTTGTTTAAACATGTGTAAATAAATGGATTAATCTATGTGACAAGTGTCGTTTTATTTTCTTTTTCTTTTATTTTTATAAAATCATAAATTTACTTATATACACATATGCATTCCTTCACTTCATTTTTTTTTAAAAACCAAGATAAACTCAAACTCCTTTCTCAAATACAAATCTGAAAAAAAAAATCAGATCAGTAACCATTTCTCAAACAAATTCTCTAATCTAAAAATCTGAAATCAATAATCTAAATGCCTCAAACCAAAAACCAAATTCAACAATCTATAATTCATCTTCCAAATCAAAAAGACCAACCGTAATCAAGCTTGCAACTCAAATAATCAATCTGTAGTTCATTCTTTTCAAATCTGGAACTCCAGCCAACATTCTTCTTCAAATCAAAACTGTAATTCTTTTTCAAGATAAAGCAACCAGTCTGCATTCATTTTTCAACCTGAGTTGTAAAGCAGCATTCAAAATTTAAAGCTTTCAAATGAAATATGGGATCTAGCCTGCATGCAAGTTTCTTTAGCAAGTATTCAAGTTTTAAAGATCAAAAAGGCATTCAGATTTTAGAGTTTCAAAAGCTTTTCAAAATTAAAGAGGCTGCCTCTGTTTAAATCAGGTGAGTAACATTTTTTAAAAATAAACTTAAGTTGATTTTGGATTTCATGTTAAGTTCTGAATGAAAGATGGTTGCATGTGAATATTTATAAGTAGTTCTGCATATATATGTATTGATGTATGAATATACAAATGCATTTTCCTGTATGTATATGTGGATGTATTGTGTGCATATGTGATTATACTCTGTTCTTGTTTTGTTTGCCCAGACTCAAAATTCCATTTAAAATCTTTTACCACTTGATCTAGTTTTTGTTAGAACTTAATTTACAACAAGAGTTGTTTGATTTATCATAGACTAATGTTTAAAAATCTTAATTAAGTCAAACTTCAAGCCGAGTGTCTCTGTAAACCAAAAACAATCAGTGCATGTATATAAAAGTGAAAATTCAAACTTGGTAATTCATAAATGCAGGATTATAAATTGAATATCTAAACTATAACATGATTTTTAGCATTAAAATCAAAATTTTTAGTTTAGTAATGAAGGTGCAGTTCTGGTTTTAACTAAAATTGGATTTTGGGTTAGAACTGTCGATCTAGGAAGTTTGGGTGGCCAGTATCTTTTCTGGTGATAGAGAGTTGATCGAAGTTGCAAGGAAAAATGGTAGTAGGTGGATTAAAGCTTTGGGGCGATTGTGTTTTTGAATCAAATATTATAAACCTAGTTTTCTGTTCATCAGTAAATTTGATCGCCGAAGTTCCTTGAGGCAATCGAGTTCCTCGTGTTTCAAGCTGGTGATAGATGGAGTATAGGGGAGTTCGAGGCCGGAGGAGAAGCTTCTCAGGTGATCGGAACGTGGTGTTTGAAGCAAATTCCAGTTCGACATTTGCTTCCAGTTTCGAGCGCGATGCTCGATTTTGATTTGGGGTTTCTCCTATCGATGTGTTGGTCGGAAATTAGTTGGAAGGTGGTCGCTGACTTGAGTGGGTGGTCGCGATAGGCTGGAGATGGTTGCAGCGTTGGTGCAGGTGCACGAGGAAGTTGGTGTGTCAGCTATTTGGGAAAGAAGAATACTCGCGTTTGTTCGAATTGTTTCGAGGGAGACTCGAAGTACTTAGGGTTGCGACTCGAAGTAATCTAGGGTAGGCTCGAGTACAGTAGATGTTGCCAGGTTTTAAAACCTGTCAGTTTAAGTTTTAAACTGAATTTAAATTTCTAAAGCAATATTTAAACAGATTTCTAAATCTAAGTTTAATCTGGAATCAAATTTAAATCTGTATCTCAGATTTGAAATAAAAGAAAGTTTTTAAATTAAATTGTTTAATAACTTTAATTGTTTAAATATATATTAAATGGTTAGAATTTAAAAGTAAATTGATTTAAATTCTTTAAGTTCTTTTATAAGATATAGGAATTCTTTAACATATAAAGGTTTTTTTTTAAAATTGGTTTAAACTTTGTGAAAGATAAATTGGTATTCATTTTAAATCTAGAATTTAAAATGAAATTTAAAAGTAAATTTGAAAATGGATGTTTTCAAATGTATTTGTGAATGATAATGTAACCATGGATAAGAAAATGTTTTATCTTAAAGAAATTAAAGATTTGTGTTCAATAAATTAATTAGGAGATTTAATGGATAATTAATTTGTTTGATTTATTAATCATTTGGATTAATTAAGTAAATAATTAAAGGATTAAACTAATTTATTTATGATTAAGATAAATTAATTAGGAATGATTAATTTATAATTGAGGATTATAAATTAGAGTATTAATTAATGATTAAGAGTTAATAAATAGAGTAATTAAATATTAATTAAGTTATGGTTAACACTTAATTAATTAAGTAATTAGAGATTAATAAATTGGTTATTTAGATTTATTAATTTGAAATTAATAATAATTAATATAAGTTAATTACTTAAGGAAAGTAATTAAATAATAATGAGGTCATTAACTATGGGTTATTAAATAATGAATTAATAGGATTAATTTTGATAATTAATTAGTTGAATTAATTTAAGAATAATCATTTATGAATTTGTTTAAATGTAATTACTTAATAAAAGTAATTAAGGAATTAATTACTCATTTGTAATTAATTGAGTTAATTTGATTTAGTTAAATTAATTAATTAAGTTTAATTAATTTAGAATAATCAAGAGATGATTTGATAATAATTACTTAATGTAATTATTAAGGTAAGATTATTTAGGGAAGTAAATAATAAGATAATTACTGGAAGTAATTAGTTGAATAAATGATTTTATAATTAGAAGTAATTTGAGTTAATTACTTTGAATAATTAATTAAGGAATTAATTAAGGAATTAATTAAGGAGTAATTAATTTAGTTAATGAAAGTAATTAAGGGGAGTAATTACTAGATGAGATTAATCAAGAGTGATTAATAAATATTGTTTAAATAAAGGTTAATTACTTAATGAAATTAATTTAATTAAGTATTTAATAATTAAGTTGTAATTAAGGATCATTAATTAATATAATTAATGATGTAATTAAGATTGGTTAATTAAGTAATAATTAATAAATGAAGTAATTAATCAATGTAATTAATTAAGGATTAATGTAATTAATTATAGTTGATTAAGTTAATTAATTTTAGTTAATTAATTAATGAAGTAATTAAAGGTTAATTACTATAAGTGGTTAAGGATAATTAATTTAAGTAATTAATTGAGAATAAATTACTTGAATGTAATTAAAAGGTAATTAATCAAATATGATTAATTGAAATGAATTATTAAAGGATAATTAATTAAATTGTAATTAATTAATGGTTAAGTAAGATGGATTTATAAAATGAAGTAATTGATTTAATTCAATTTAAATTAATTTAAGATGATATAAATCATTACTTATGAATGGGTGTTAGTATTGGATACTTGACTTTGATTGATATCTCTGATGAGATATATGCTGTGTGATATGGATGTTAGTTGAATTGTATGGATTATTTGATAATGTTGATTATCTGTTGTGAATTATCTTTCTATGTGTATAAAGATAATAAATTGGATTGTTTTAACCTTTAAAACAACTTGGCCTTAAAAGATACGCTTTGGATTTCGATGAGACCGGGATCGGGTTTCCGTATACCGGATTTCCAGGTCTGGAGACCCGAATACCACATCGATCCAAATTAACGATAGGTCGTGAATCAAGTGAAGATGAAGATTCAGAGTGCAAGGGTTATTGTCGTTAACTCTGAGGGTGATTCCAAAACGAGTGTAACGAGATAATGCCTTCGGTTTCGTTCGAACCCGGAACGAACTTGTATGGATTGAATGCTTTCAGCACATCGTCAGGTGGACGATGAGCATTCTAAGATAGATGTGTTCTTTTTAAAGGTAATCGTGACCTCAAGCCTCACAAACCGGGAATGGCTAAAACAGGGGAGGTGCAGCAAGGTTAGTGGGTAGCACCCAAGTAGGACAAGGTTACCTCTGTCTAGATGTCCCTTTCTATTTTCGACTTAGTGGTGCGGTTGCTGATCCCAACCGTGAGGTACCTTGTGCGGGAATTATCCAGTAAGGGATGTTCCGACCTTGTGTTGCAGGGGATTGGGAGTGATCCTCGGTACGGTGATCTAGGCCACGTACTGTGATGGGCGGTACCCCAGTAGCCCTGCCATTGTATGGAATCCAAAATCCAATAAGTGCCAACGGACTTGATTGTATAACCCACTTTGTGGCTAGTATGCTGGAATTTAATAATGTAACAATTTCAGCTATTTCATATTTATTTGAAAACCCTAGACCCTATTATAATACAATCGAATTTCCTATCAAATGTTTTGGTTAGCGTAAGGTAAAAACTTACCCATGTTTATGTGTGGGAAGTCTTACGTGATACCTTTTCTTTCAAAAGGTTTTGAAGTTAAGCAAGTTTAACCTGTTACTCACACCAGACCCATGTCTGACCCAAGTTGTTTATTTCTGTTTTATAAACTCTTGGGTACTCAAATTTTTACGAGTAGCCAAGGGATTCAGGTTTAGCCTTGACGAATTGTGGAGGAGCAATGGAGCAGGAGGCTTCAGCGTTGTAGATATAGATAGTAGTTTCCGCTGTGTTGATCTTGTTTAGATCTTTGTTTTGTATTGAGTTGTAATAACTAGACAGATGTTTATAACTGTCTAGTATATGATGTGTAATCTGTGTAACTCTGATAGATGTATATGATACTATGTAATAGTTATATGATATATTATATTTTGTTCCATTTCCGCTGTGAGTATTTGTGTTGTTTTCTTTCTCTTTCTCTTCTTTTCTATTTCTCACCCCTTTCTTTCTTATTAACGATGCGACTTTCTGTGGAGAGAAAGTCGTTGGTCGTTACAGTGGTATCAGAGCATAGGTTGAGCGAATACCTAAGCTATTGGTTAAGTGAATATCAGAGCAGTAGGTTGATTGAATACCTAGGCTCTGAAGTGGTGTCTATCTTGAGAGCGCGTAATTGTTAGTTATATAAAAATGGTTTTATATTGTGTTGATTGATCGGTTGAGTGGTATATGGATTCTGGTCAATACGAGTAGCTAACGTTATTGATAGGGATCTCTAAACACTTGAACCAGGTCAACGGACACAATATTGTTTTAAAGAGGTAAATGAAATAATTTTACCCAGAAATAATTTCTATATAAAAAGTATCATTTTAAATATATATATCTATTCTACCTATTTGTTGGGTTACCTGTTCGGGTTTTCCAATATAAGTTATAAAGGTAGATAAGGTGGTGGTGTGTGTAACACGACTATCAATGGTTGGAATTTGAGTGTTGAGGTTGGAAGTATATCTGACGAGACTGTAGATCTAATACCGTCTCGAGTGAGCTTTGCTGAGGTGTAGGATTTCACCGATCTCCGAAGGAACTGTTAAAGTTCGGAGTTTATCTTTGAAGTTGGATGAATAGAGTTATATCTGTCAGAGAACAGAAGCGAGTGATGGTACCTTGATACCTCAGGTAATAGTAGCTGTATGATGAGATACAGTGACGATGGATGTTCCTGAGGATGTTTTCTTTGGAACAAGATTAAGGAAGTGAGTCTGTTTCGGTATTGTGGCTGAGTTCAGCATGGTGTTTCTGCTTTGGTTTGAAGTTCGAGTTTCTCGAAGATCTTTGGAATAGGTAGTCCTTGGCATCAGTGTCAGCAGTGCAGCTCGGAGTATTCTGTGATGGCAGGAAGTTTTCTGGATGAGCAGTTTTTCTGGAAGTGAAGTTCAGAAGCAGCAGAGTGGATCCATTTCTTAGATGAATTGGATAAATAAGAGTAAGCTGTTCTGATTGGTAAAGAGAGAACAGTCTGTTGGAATTAGGATGGGTTGATCGCAAAAGTGACTTGCGATTACTGAGTGTTCTCTTGGGTTGTCAGAATTTTTCTGGATGTCTTCAGAGAAGTCAGAAGTTTGTCCGCATCTGAAGGTTGAGTTTTCTTATCGACTGGATTCCAGGAGTGATACCGGTGGTTCAGTCTAGTGGAAGGATGTTTCCTAGAGAGGGAGTTGGTGAAGCAACTCAAGTTTTGATGGAGTATCTGAGTTTTCTTTATGGATCAGTGAACCTTATTTCTGGAATAAGTTGTCCAGTCTGTGCTTGTGTCCTACCTCATATCAGAATTGAGCAGCGAAAGCAGTTTGGAGTGTATCTCTGGATGGGAGGAGTAAGTTTGGAATCTACTGATAGTTGTGAAGTAGAGTTGTGTTTGGATCTCGTCTGTGTTCTGATTTGGATAAGTATTTGGTCTTCTAAATTGAATTGTCAGTTTGGATAACTGGAATTCATTGTGTTTTACGTATCTCTGAGGGAGTACGTATTTGATCTATCTCTGGTTTTAGAATCTGCAGTTTGGGAAGTTTGGTAGTTGAGTCAGACTCGTCTGTAGTCTGATATTCTGTTTAGTTCTGTAGATCTAGATGAGTAGGAGATCTATAGCTTAGTTGTTTAGATTATTTGTAGAGCGAGTATCCCGGTATATATATATACTTGGGGAAACTCGAGGAATTTTATCTAGAATTTAGTCTAGATAGTTTGAATTGTTTGATTGGATGATTTGGCTGCTATGGTTGTTAGCATATGGATGATAGTATATGCTTGTGTTTTGAATTTAAAATCTTTAATAAGATTATTAAATTACCTTTGTTTAAATTTCGGGGACGAAATTATTTTAAGGGGGAAGGAATGTAATATCCCGGAAATTTTAACAATATCAATTTAATAATCTGTTAAACAATTAAATTGATATTGATGATCTTTGATAATAAGATTTGAAATTAATTTAATAATCTGATTAAATTAGTATTAATTGATGATTTTATCTTTTAAAAAGTTAATAAGATATTTTCTATTTGGATATATACATATTTATTTGTATATATTGTAAATAGAAGCTTTGGGCAAATTGGAAATTTAGATTTAATTTAATTTGAATTTGAATTTAAGTTTTGAAATTCAAAAGAATAATTATTTAAATTATTTTGGATTTTATAATATTTGTATAAACTTTTATTTATAAATATAATTAGTTTTTGGTTTCTCTTTAAAATAGAATTATATATAGATAAGTGTTTAAATAAATAAGAAAAGGGCTTTTCATTTACTTTTAACTAAATAAAAATAAGATAAATACTTAAAAGACAAGTGTCATTTAACTAATGCCTTGTTTAAACATGTGTAAATAAATGGATTAATCTATGTGACAAGTGTCTTTTTATTTTCTTTTTCTTTTATTTTTATAAAATCATAAATTTACTTATATACACATATGCATTCCTTCACTTCATTTTTTTTTTTAAAAACCAAGATAAACTCAAACTCCTTTCTCAAATACAAATCTGAAAAAAAAAATCAGATCAGTAACCATTTCTCAAACAAATTCTCTAATCTAAAAATCTGAAATCAATAATCTAAATGCCTCAAACCAAAAACCAAATTCAACAATCTATAATTCATCTTCCAAATCAAAAAGACCAACCGTAATCAAGCTTGCAACTCAAATAATCAATCTGTAGTTCATTCTTTTCAAATCTGGAACTCCAGCCAACATTCTTCTTCAAATCAAAACTGTAATTCTTTTTCAAGATAAAGCAACCAGTCTGCATTCATTTTTCAACCTGAGTTGTAAAGCAGCATTCAAAATTTAAAGCTTTCAAATGAAATATGGGATCTAGCCTGCATGCAAGTTTCTTTAGCAAGTATTCAAGTTTTAAAGATCAAAAAGGCATTCAGATTTTAGAGTTTCAAAAGCTTTTCAAAATTAAAGAGGCTGCCTCTGTTTAAATCAGGTGAGTAACATTTTTTAAAAATAAACTTAAGTTGATTTTGGATTTCATGTTAAGTTCTGAATGAAAGATGGTTGCATGTGAATATTTATAAGTAGTTCTGCATATATATGTATTGATGTATGAATATACAAATGCATTTTCCTGTATGTATATGTGGATGTATTGTGTGCATATGTGATTGTACTCTGTTCTTGTTTTGTTTGCCCAGACTCAAAATTCCATTTAAAATCTTTTACCACTTGATCTAGTTTTTGTTAGAACTTAATTTACAACAAGAGTTGTTTGATTTATCATAGACTAATGTTTAAAAATCTTAATTAAGTCAAACTTCAAGCCGAGTGTCTCTGTAAACCAAAAACAATCAGTGCATGTATATAAAAGTGAAAATTCAAACTTGGTAATTCATAAATGCAGGATTATAAATTGAATATCTAAACTATAACATGATTTTTAGCATTAAAATCAAAATTTTTAGTTTAGTAATGAAGGTGCAGTTCTGGTTTTAACTAAAATTGGATTTTGGGTTAGAACTGTCGATCTAGGAAGTTTGGGTGGCCAGTATCTTTTCTGGTGATAGAGAGTTGATCGAAGTTGCAAGGAAAAATGGTAGTAGGTGGATTAAAGCTTTGGGGCGATTGTGTTTTTGAATCAAATATTATAAACCTAGTTTTCTGTTCATCAGTAAATTTGATCGCCGAAGTTCCTTGAGGCAATCGAGTTCCTCGTGTTTCAAGCTGGTGATAGATGGAGTATAGGGGAGTTCGAGGCCGGAGGAGAAGCTTCTCAGGTGATCGGAACGTGGTGTTTGAAGCAAATTCCAGTTCGACATTTGCTTCCAGTTTCGAGCGCGATGCTCGATTTTGATTTGGGGTTTCTCCTATCGATGTGTTGGTCGGAAATTAGTTGGAAGGTGGTCGCTGACTTGAGTGGGTGGTCGCGATAGGCTGGAGATGGTTGCAGCGTTGGTGCAGGTGCACGAGGAAGTTGGTGTGTCAGCTATTTGGGAAAGAAGAATACTCGCGTTTGTTCGAATTGTTTCGAGGGAGACTCGAAGTACTTAGGGTTGCGACTCGAAGTAATCTAGGGTAGGCTCGAGTACAGTAGATGTTGCCAGGTTTTAAAACCTGTCAGTTTAAGTTTTAAACTGAATTTAAATTTCTAAAGCAATATTTAAACAGATTTCTAAATCTAAGTTTAATCTGGAATCAAATTTAAATCTGTATCTCAGATTTGAAATAAAAGAAAGTTTTTAAATTAAATTGTTTAATAACTTTAATTGTTTAAATATATATTAAATGGTTAGAATTTAAAAGTAAATTGATTTAAATTCTTTAAGTTCTTTTATAAGATATAGGAATTCTTTAACATATAAAGGTTTTTTTTTAAAATTGGTTTAAACTTTGTTAAAGATAAATTGGTATTCATTTTAAATCTAGAATTTAAAATGAAATTTAAAAGTAAATTTGAAAATGGATGTTTTCAAATGTATTTGTGAATGATAATGTAACCATGGATAAGAAAATGTTTTATCTTAAAGAAATTAAAGATTTGTGTTCAATAAATTAATTAGGAGATTTAATGGATAATTAATTTGTTTGATTTATTAATCATTTGGATTAATTAAGTAAATAATTAAAGGATTAAACTAATTTATTTATGATTAAGATAAATTAATTAGGAATGATTAATTTATAATTGAGGATTATAAATTAGAGTATTAATTAATGATTAAGAGTTAATAAATAGAGTAATTAAATATTAATTAAGTTATGGTTAACACTTAATTAATTAAGTAATTAGAGATTAATAAATTGGTTATTTAGATTTATTAATTTGAAATTAATAATAATTAATATAAGTTAATTACTTAAGGAAAGTAATTAAATAATAATGAGGTCATTAACTATGGGTTATTAAATAATGAATTAATAGGATTAATTTTGATAATTAATTAGTTGAATTAATTTAAGAATAATCATTTATGAATTTGTTTAAATGTAATTACTTAATAAAAGTAATTAAGGAATTAATTACTCATTTGTAATTAATTGAGTTAATTTGATTTAGTTAAATTAATTAATTAAGTTTAATTAATTTAGAATAATCAAGAGATGATTTGATAATAATTACTTAATGTAATTATTAAGGTAAGATTATTTAGGGAAGTAAATAATAAGATAATTACTGGAAGTAATTAGTTGAATAAATGATTTTATAATTAGAAGTAATTTGAGTTAATTACTTTGAATAATTAATTAAGGAATTAATTAAGGAATTAATTAAGGAGTAATTAATTTAGTTAATGAAAGTAATTAAGGGGAGTAATTACTAGATGAGATTAATCAAGAGTGATTAATAAATATTGTTTAAATAAAGGTTAATTACTTAATGAAATTAATTTAATTAAGTATTTAATAATTAAGTTGTAATTAAGGATCATTAATTAATATAATTAATGATGTAATTAAGATTGGTTAATTAAGTAATAATTAATAAATGAAGTAATTAATCAATGTAATTAATTAAGGATTAATGTAATTAATTATAGTTGATTAAGTTAATTAATTTTAGTTAATTAATTAATGAAGTAATTAAAGGTTAATTACTATAAGTGGTTAAGGATAATTAATTTAAGTAATTAATTGAGAATAAATTACTTGAATGTAATTAAAAGGTAATTAATCAAAGATGATTAATTGAAATGAATTATTAAAGGATAATTAATTAAATTGTAATTAATTAATGGTTAAGTAAGATGGATTTATAAAATGAAGTAATTGATTTAATTCAATTTAAATTAATTTAAGATGATATAAATCATTACTTATGAATGGGTGTTAGTATTGGATACTTGACTTTGATTGATATCTCTGATGAGATATATGCTGTGTGATATGGATGTTAGTTGAATTGTATGGATTATTTGATAATGTTGATTATCTGTTGTGAATTATCTTTCTATGTGTATAAAGATAATAAATTGGATTGTTTTAACCTTTAAAACAACTTGGCCTTAAAAGATACGCTTTGGATTTCGATGAGACCGGGATCGGGTTTCCGTATACCGGATTTCCAGGTCTGGAGACCCGAATACCACATCGATCCAAATTAACGATAGGTCGTGAATCAAGTGAAGATGAAGATTCAGAGTGCAAGGGTTATTGTCGTTAACTCTGAGGGTGATTCCAAAACGAGTGTAACGAGATAATGCCTTCGGTTTCGTTCGAACCCGGAACGAACTTGTATGGATTGAATGCTTTCAGCACATCGTCAGGTGGACGATGAGCATTCTAAGATAGATGTGTTCTTTTTAAAGGTAATCGTGACCTCAAGCCTCACAAACCGGGAATGGCTAAAACAGGGGAGGTGCAGCAAGGTTAGTGGGTAGCACCCAAGTAGGACAAGGTTACCTCTGTCTAGATGTCCCTTTCTATTTTCGACTTAGTGGTGCGGTTGCTGATCCCAACCGTGAGGTACCTTGTGCGGGAATTATCCAGTAAGGGATGTTCCGACCTTGTGTTGCAGGGGATTGGGAGTGATCCTCGGTACGGTGATCTAGGCCACGTACTGTGATGGGCGGTACCCCAGTAGCCCTGCCATTGTATGGAATCCAAAATCCAATAAGTGCCAACGGACTTGATTGTATAACCCACTTTGTGGCTAGTATGCTGGAATTTAATAATGTAACAATTTCAGCTATTTCATATTTATTTGAAAACCCTAGACCCTATTATAATACAATCGAATTTCCTATCAAATGTTTTGGTTAGCGTAAGGTAAAAACTTACCCATGTTTATGTGTGGGAAGTCTTACGTGATACCTTTTCTTTCAAAAGGTTTTGAAGTTAAGCAAGTTTAACCTGTTACTCACACCAGACCCATGTCTGACCCAAGTTGTTTATTTCTGTTTTATAAACTCTTGGGTACTCAAATTTTTACGAGTAGCCAAGGGATTCAGGTTTAGCCTTGACGAATTGTGGAGGAGCAATGGAGCAGGAGGCTTCAGCGTTGTAGATATAGATAGTAGTTTCCGCTGTGTTGATCTTGTTTAGATCTTTGTTTTGTATTGAGTTGTAATAACTAGACAGATGTTTATAACTGTCTAGTATATGATGTGTAATCTGTGTAACTCTGATAGATGTATATGATACTATGTAATAGTTATATGATATATTATATTTTGTTCCATTTCCGCTGTGAGTATTTGTGTTGTTTTCTTTCTTTTTCTCTTCTTTTCTATTTCTCACCCCTTTCTTTCTTATTAACGATGCGACTTTCTGTGGAGAGAAAGTCGTTGGTCGTTACATTTTATTTATCAACCTTGCTTCATTTTATTTTCGTATACAAAAAGCCTAGCAACTCCAGTTCTAAAAGTTTAAACAAAAACAAAACCTTGGTAAAAGAAAGAATGGAAGAAATATTCAAACCTGCAAATGAAATCTGAAACCAACTAAGCAATATAAAGATTCAAGCTGTTCAAGTTTCGGGAATCAACAACAAAATCATGCAAAGTTTCAAAATCCTAGTTTCGAGCATCCCAGTTTCCAGGCTTTCTTGTTTTCAAACAAAAGAACAAGCTTTTTGGTTTAAAAGCTAGGTGAGTAAACTTTTAAAAAAAAAACTAAAAACCTAAATACTCTGAGAATTTCTGTGATTATGTTTGTCTATATGTGGGTGTATGTGAAATGCTTTGTGAACTTATGTATGTGTGTGCATGTCTGTTGCTACCAAAAACATCTCTGATCTTAGATAAGTCTCTGCCTTGAAACTGTTAACATGAGACATCTCTTCGTTTTGATGCATATGACTTATGGCCTAAGTAAACTTATGATGTATACTTGAAAATGTGGTGGAATGTTGGTTTTAAAGACTTTAAAAAAAAAACAGGTGAGTATGTCTAGATAATCCCAGTGTTCATCTCTGTTTAAAACTACAGAGATTTAAACTTAGTTCCATCTTTAAAACCTTCTCACTTAAATTTCTTTAGACTTAAGTATCTAAAACAAAGTTTGATGTTTTATTCTAAACTAAGCTTTAAAAATAGTTATAAGAAATATGGATAGGAATATTATCTGGAAAAGGAAGAAAACACAGAGGAGTTCGAGGATATGTAAAAAATCAAACATTTAAATTAGTTGATATAATTATATATCTAAAATCGTCTATGGAAGATAGGATTTTTAATAACAAATTCACAATTTTTAAATGAAGTAGTGGATGTGATATTTAGTGATGTCTGGAAAATGTGTTTTTGTGATTTTCTGATGATCTCGAGTATTTTGACGATCGGGGTTGTGTGAGGTGATGGAGGAGCCTATGGGGGTGACTGGAAAATTGGTCGTAGATGGCCATGGCCACGGTGGGGGAAATGCTTGGTGTTCGAAGTTTTTAACCCTAGTTTCTAACGGGGATGGGTTTTTGTCTCGCGCGCATCCTCTGGTTGATCGAGTTCAACCGGGCTCAGGGGGATGGAAGGGGGTGAGCTGACGTAGGAGTGGCCGGAATTTCGTGACCACCAGTGGACGAGGTGGCGAGGTCGAGGGGTTGTTCCAGGTTGGTCGTTTCCTGTTTTTCTTGTTCCAGGCTTCAGATGGAATCGAATTTCAAATTCGAATTGAAATGGAAGGAGCTGGTGGCAGTGATGGTGATAGGGGATGAACGTCGGCGTGGGACGTCGTCGCACTTGGTCGGAGAAGCTCGAATTAGCTGTGCACGTGCACGGCGTTTCACTGGTGGAGGCTGAGAGTTATTGGTTCGAGCAGGAGTGAAAGTCTCGAGTTTTACTCGAGTAGTTTGGAGTTTTTCTCGAAGCAGGTCTCGAGTTTGCGTGGGTATATAGAACGGTTGTTTTAAACTATCACTTGAGTTAAGAAATTTGATTAGGGATGGGACTCGGGGAAACTGTTGTGAAACGCGTGGGTGACTCGAGTTTGAAGAAGTGTAGGCTCGGGTTAGTTTATGGGTTGTTGCCAGGTTTGCAAAGCCTGTCAGGCTTAGCTTTAAAATTTTAAAACAGAGTTTAAAACTAAGTTTAAACCAGATTTTAAGATAGGATTCAAATTATTTTGTCTCCTAGTTTAAATAAATATAAGTTTTATAAAAACGAAATGTTTTATAACTTTATAATGTTAAAGTATATTTAAATGTTTTAATTTAGCTAAGTTAGGTTGTAAATTATCTTGAATCTAAAATTGAAATGAAATGTAAAAGTAGAGTCAAAAGTAAAATGTTCCAAAGGCATTTGTAAATGAGAAGTTGATCATTAATAAGAAAATGCTTTACCTTTTAAATAAATGAAGATTTATAGATTTGGAATTATTAAGTAAATGAATAATTATCTAATTTGATTAATTAATGATGAGATTAATTAGTTTAGTAATTAAAAGTTAAATTAGTTAATTAAGGTTTAAGATAATTAATTTAGGATAAATAAATGGATAATTAAGAATCATTAATTAAATAAGAGTTGAATTTTAATCTATGATTATTAATTAATAAAGTAAGCAAGAATTAATTAAGTGATATTGAATACTTAATTAATTAAATAATTAAGGATTTATTAATGAGTTATTAAAGATGAAATGTAATTGTAAATAGATAATAAATCTTAATTTAATTACTTTAAGTAAATTTAAGAAGTGTTAATGATTTATGAAGGCTATTAACTAGCATTATAAAATAATGGATTAATATGATCATTTGATAATTTATTAGGTTTATTAATTTAAGATAATAAATGATGAATTATATAAGTATAATTTACTTAGGGAAGTAATTAAGAAATTAATTTCTCATTTTAATAAATTAAGTTTAATATGAATTGTTTAAGTTAATTAATTAAGTTTAATTAATTTAAATAACCATTGGTTGATGTGATAAGTATAATTACTTAAGGAAGTAATTAATTTTGGATGATTTAAAAATGAAAGAAATTTGAGTATAATTACTTTGTATAAATTAATCAAGGGATTAATTAGAGAATAATTAATTATGGAGTAATTAAATTATTAATTGAAGTAATTAAGGGTAGTTAATTACTGAATGGAGTTAATCAAGGTGATTAACATTTTGTTTAATTGGAGATAAATTACTAAATGAAATAAATGTAATTAGAGATCATTAATTATTGTAATTAATGATGCAAGTTAAAATGGATTTATTTGGGAATAATTAATAAATGAAGCAATTCATTAGAGTAATTAATTAAGAAGAAATGGAATTAATTTTAGTAATTTAAAAGGTTACTTTCTATAATTGGTATGAAGTAATTAATTTGTAAAATAATTAGAGGATAATTACTTAAATATAATTTGAGATAATTAATCTAAAATGGTTAATTAAGATGGAAAAGTAGGAAATGATTAATTAATTAACTTGTAATTAATTAATGGTTATGTAAGCAAGATTAATATTGATGGGGTAATTAATTTAATTTACTTTAAATTAATTAGAGATTTGTAATTAATTTAACTCATTTTAAATTAATTATAAATGAGGTGATTATTAATCTTTGTTTATATATGATGGATGATATTGATTTCCATGATTGATTGTGATCTCAGATTTATATCTATTGTGTTATGGATGCTTGGTTAAGTATGATGATATTGATTATCTGTTTGAGTAGATAATATGGATTAGCTGTTTATGATGATGATATTATTATCCATTGTGATATTGTTATTTATCTATCTGTGTGTATATAGATAATTGAATTTAAATTGTTTTAACTTTAAAAAAACTTAGCCTTAAAAGACACGGTTTGGATTTCGATGAGACCGGGATCGGGTTTGCTACATTACAGCGTGATAGGGGGTTCTCGCTTTGCGTTAGGTGGCGAACGGGAGACTCTTACCCCTACATGTCCCCGGGGGTAGTATAAGGCCTTTTGGGGTTGGTTTGCTAGGTGCTTACAGTCGAGAGGCTGGCCGTAAAAGCAAACCCGAGGTATCACTGTGAGCCACAGCGGGGCTGGGATGGTTGAAAAGCCTACCGGTCGTGAGCCGTTGCTGATGGTTGAAAAGCCTAGGACGTCACAGGTGGTATCAGAGCAATAGGTTGAGTGAATACCTAGGCTCTGGAGTGGTGTCTATCCTGAGAGAGCGTACTTGTAATTTTTATCTATATATATATATATTTATCTATTTCTACCTGTCTGTTGGATTACTTGTTCGGGTTTTCCAATATAAGTTATAAAGGTAGATAGTGTAGTGGTGTGTGAAACACGACTACCAATGGTTGGAAGTGTATTTGTCGAGACTGTAAACCTAATACCGTCTCGAGTGAGCTTTGTTGATGTAAAGTTTTCATGGATCTCTGAAGGAAACCTGTAAAGGTTCGGAGTCCATCTTTGAGTAGAGATTGGATCTGTCGGTTGGACAGAAGCTAGAGATAATATCTTGATATCTCAGGGAGTAGTAGCTGTGTGATGAGACGCAGTGACTATGGATGTTTCCGAAGATGTTTCTTTGGAACAAGTTTTAAAGAAGTGTGTCTGCTTCGGTGATGTGGCTGAGTGCAACATGGTGTTTCTGTTTGGTTTGAGGTTCGAGTTTCTCGAAGAGCTTTGGATTTAGAATTCCTTGGCATTGGTGTCAGCAGTGCATCTCGGAGTATTCTGTGTATTGGCAAGAAGCTTTCTAGCTTAGCAGTGGAGTTCAGAAGCAGCAGAGTGGTTTCGTTTCTTTGTTGGATTGGCTAGTTAAGCGTAAGCTGTTCTGTTTGGTTAAGAGAGAACAGTTTTTCTTTGGATAGTAGTTGGGTTGATCGCAAAGGTGACTTGCGATAGTCTGAGTGTTCTTTTGGTTTGTCAGAGATTTTTTCTGGATGACTTCAGGAAGTCAGAATTTTGTTAGCATCTGGAGTTTGAGATGGTATCGACTTGATTTCAGAAGTGGTACCAATGGTTCAGCTTAGTAGTAGGATGGTTTTTGGAGGAAGATCTTAGTGAAGCAGCTCAGGATTTTGGAGGAACTGCTGAGTTTTATTTTTAGATCTGTTGAACCATATTTTTGGAAAGTGTTTTCCCAGTCTTTGCTTGTGTTCGTCATCAGCATTTTCATCTGCTCGGATCAGAGTTGTGCAGCGGAAGTAGTTTGGAGAGCATCTGTTTTATCTCTTTCGGATGTGAGAAGTGAGACCTGTCTTCTGATTTTGGAGTAGGGTGGAGTTTTGAGTTTTGGTTGATCTTGGAAAGGTCATTTTGTTAGATTGTTTTGGTTCAGGTCGTTTCGAGGGCATCAGCGAAGGATAAGCTGATCAGTAAGGATATAGGAGACCCAGGATCGTCCGAAGGATTTTGGTGGATAAGAATCGGAGATTTGATTTTGGATAAGTGTTTGATCTTCAGGAGTGGATTGTCAATTTGGATAACTGGGATTCGATGTGTTTCACGTATCTCTGAGGGAGTACGTGTAAGATTCTATTTCTGGTTGTAGAACCAGCAGTTCAGGGAGTTTTGGATGTTGAGTTAGACTTGTTTATAGTCTGATATCCTATCTTGTTTGTAGATCTAGTTGTGTGTAGCTTAGTAGTATTGATTGTTTGGATTCTATAGAGCGAGTAACCCGGTATTTATACTCGGGGAAACTCGAGAAAATTCTATCCAGTATTTTGTCTGGATAGTTAGATTTGTTTGATTGGATGATTAATTGCTATGGTTGTTAGTATATATTGATGATATATGCTTGTGTTTTTAAAATTAAATCTTTAATGAGATTATTAAATTACCTTTGTTTTAAATTTCGGGGACGAAATTCTTTTAAGAGGGGAGGAATGTGACATCCCGGAATTTTGAGCAATATCAATTTAATAATCTATATTAAATATTAAATTGATTTGATATATAATTGTTAATAAAATATAAATTGACTTGATAATTTTCTTTTAAATGGATATTTAACTGATAAATTATCTTTTAAAGCTAATAAATTGTTTTCTATTTATATATATATATATTTGTATATATTGTAAATAGTCAATGTCCATTTTAAATTTGATTTAAATTCAATATTTAATAAATAACTATTTGGCTTTAGAATATACTCAAGATTTAAGTTAAAATTTGTCTAAATGGTTTTAGCTTAGATTTAAATTAAATAAATGACTTTGTTCTTTTAGAGTATAGCTTAATAGAAAATAAGTAATAAAGTGATAAATTCTTTTATAAATTCTTTTAATGTAATAATGAGCTTTATTTATAATGTGATGTCTATATAAGTAGATTTTTATTATAAATGAAAATTGTTATATATTTTGAAAAGAAATTATGTTTTTTTTTAATTTATATAAATTTCTCATATTAATAATATAGATAATAAAATATACCTTATAAATATTTAAGTAATTATAAAATAGAATGATAATGGGTGATTATATATTGATAGTTTATCTTTTTAAATGTAAATACCTTCATGTTAGAAAATAAAAATAAATACACTTATGTTAGGTGATAGGAATAAATAACAAGCTAACTTAATACCATAACCATAACAATTACAAGTAGAAGCTTAAGTAAAATATTATGTACACTTTAGAAACAAAATAAATAAAATATCTAGTCATGAAGTATAAAACAAAGTATAGAAAAAAATGTGCAGGCAAGAAAAATCATCTCAATACATACGAATGTAACCAGGTAAGTATGATAAGCTAAGTCAAACAAGGTATAAACATATGTAAGATTGTAAGGGCATACGAAATTGGATTGTAGGATAAGCAAGTGTATAAAATATCTATGTACAAAAAGTACATTAGCATTTATTGTCTTCTATCCTAGCACCAAAACAAGGTCTGTTCGAAAACACTTTCAGCCCAAAGAAGAAAAAAAAAATCTCTAATTGCTGTGTACTTGTATAATAAACAATTCTTTTACTTGTTTTATTTATCAACCTTGCTTCATTTTATTTTCGTATACAAAAAGCCTAGCAACTCCAGTTCTAAAAGTTTAAACAAAAACAAAACCTTGGTAAAAGAAAGAATGGAAGAAATATTCAAACCTGCAAATGAAATCTGAAACCAACTAAGCAATATAAAGATTCAAGTTGTTCAAGTTTCGGGAATCAACAACAAAATCATGCAAAGTTTCAAAATCCCAGTTTCGAGCATCCCAATTTCCAGGATTTCTTGTTTTCAAACAAAAGAACAAGCTTTTTGGTTTAAAAGCTAGGTGAGTAAACTTTTAAAAAAAAAAACTAAAAACCTAAATACTCTGAGAATTTCTGTGATTATGTTTGTCTATATGTGGGTGTATGTGAAATGCTTTGTGAACTTATGTATGTGTGTGCATGTCTGTTGCTACCAAAAACATCTCTGATCTTAGATAAGTCTCTGCCTTGAAACTGTTAACATGAGACATCTCTTTGTTTTGATGCATATGACTTATGGCCTAAGTAAACTTATGATGTATACTTGAAAATGTGGTGGAATGTTGGTTTTAAAGACTTAAAAAAAAAACAGGTGAGTATGTCTAGATAATCCCAGTGTTCATCTCTGTTTAAAACTACAGAGATTTAAACTTAGTTCCATCTTTAAAACCTTCTCACTTAAATTTCTTTAGACTTAAGTATCTAAAACAAAGTTTGATGTTTTATTCTAAACTAAGCTTTAAAAATAGTTATAAGAAATATGGATAGGAATATTATCTGGAAAAGGAAGAAAACACAGAGGAGTTCGAGGATATGTAAAAAATCAAACATTTAAATTAGTTGATATAATTATATATCTGAAATCGTCTATGGAAGATAGAATTTTTAATAACAAATTCACAATTTTTAAATGAAGTAGTGGATGTGATATTTAGTGATGTCTGGAAAATGTGTTTTTGTGATTTTCTGATGATCTCGAGTATTTTGACGATCGGGGTTGTGTGAGGTGATGGAGGAGCCTATGGGGGTGACTGGAAAATTGGTCGTAGATGGCCATGGCCACGGTGGGGGAAATGCTTGGTGTTCGAAGTTTTTAACCCTAGTTTCTAATGGGGATGGGTTTTTGTCTCGCGCGCATCCTCTGGTTGATCGAGTTCAACCGGGCTCAGGGGGATGGAAGGGGGTGAGCTGACGTAGGAGTGGCCGGAATTTCGTGACCACCAGTGGACGAGGTGGCGAGGTCGAGGGGTTGTTCCAGGTTGGTCGTTTCCTGTTTTTCTTGTTCCAGGCTTCAGATGGAATCGAATTTCAAATTCGAATTGAAATGGAAGGAGCTGGTGGCAGTGATGGTGATAGGGGATGAACGTCGGCGTGGGACGTCGTCGCACTTGGTCAGAGAAGCTCGAATTAGCTGTGCATGTGCACGGCGTTTCACTGGTGGAGGCTGAGAGTTATTGGTTCGAGCAGGAGTGAAAGTCTCGAGTTTTACTCGAGTAGTTTGGAGTTTTTCTCGAAGCAGGTCTAGAGTTTGCGTGGGTATATAGAACGGTTGTTTTAAACTATCACTTGAGTTAAGAAATTTGATTAGGGATGGGACTCGGGGAAACTGTTGTGAAACGCGTGGGTGACTCGAGTTTGAAGAAGTGTAGGCTCGGGTTAGTTTGTGGGTTGTTGCCAGGTTTGCAAAGCCTGTCAGGCTTAGCTTTAAATTTTTAAAGCAGAGTTTAAAACTAAGTTTAAACCAGATTTTAAGATAGGATTCAAATTATTTTGTCTCCTAGTTTAAATAAATATAAGTTTTATAAAAACGAAATGTTTTATAACTTTATAATGTTAAAGTATATTTAAATGTTTTAATTTAGCTAAGTTAGGTTGTAAATTATCTTGAATCTAAAATTGAAATGAAATGTAAAAGTAGAGTCAAAAGTAAAATGTTCCAAAGGCATTTGTAAATGAGAAGTTGATCATTAATAAGAAAATGCTTTACCTTTTAAATAAATGAAGATTTATAGATTTGGAATTATTAAGTAAATGAATAATTATCTAATTTGATTAATTAATGATGAGATTAATTAGTTTAGTAATTAAAAGTTAAATTAGTTAATTAAGGTTTAAGATAATTAATTTAGGATAAATAAATGGATAATTAAGAATCATTAATTAAATAAGAGTTGAATTTTAATCTATGATTATTAATTAATAAAGTAAGCAAGAATTAATTAAGTGATATTGATGTTTGCACCAAAAATGGTCACAAACCCCAAGTGTAGTGAAAGCACCAACGTATGAATACGAATCAACAGTATTCACACACAAATCACAGATATAACCAAGTAACAATCAGCAATCAAGAAATAATGAGCAGTGACACACAATTTATAGTGGTTCGGCTATCTCCGGCCTACGTCCACTTCAAGGTTTTTATGATTTTATTGCTCGATGCTTGTAGATTACAATTTTGTATGTTGTATTACAACTGATTTGCTGAACTAAGTCTGAATCTGAGGCAGCAATGGTGATCTGGAGTAAATCTGGCAGAATCTGGGCGCTCTTTAGCTCTCAAAATTGTCCGACCCCTTTTCTGAATGAACAGGGGCTCTATTTATAGGTGTAGGAGGCTGATATTTCGCCTAAAATGAAGGGAGACCAGTTCTGGTACGTCAGGGGGCCCACATGCCCGCTTTATGGAAATCCGGGCCCACACCGGGATCGATTCGACCCTAGGTTCGAATCGATCAAGAAATGGTCCAATCAAGCTGAAATTTGGTGTGGACATTCTTCAACATGTGCTCAAGCTTCTGTGAAAATTTCGTAGCATTTGGATGTGTAGATCTCAAGTTATGATCGATTCAAGTTGAAGATTTTCGCTTCCTGGAGTCGTTCGAATCGATATGCTCGAATCGATTCGTTCGAATCGATTTTCCTGCACGCGAAGACTATGCCGTGGTGCGCATGCCTCGGGTCAACCCTCCTTTTTCTCCGAGTTTTACTGAGTCGTGGCCGGGGTTTTAGCTATGTAGACGTGGTGGATTCGAAGAGAAGGATTTGAAGGTATACTCCTTCGATTCGATCAAATGTGCGTTCCTTCGTATCGATCGAGGGACAAGTAGTTCGAATCGATCTCTTGCGCAAGTCCTCGAATCGATGGTTTCGGGTGCCTTCGAATCGATTCGAAGCTATGCATAGCTCACGGATTCGAACAACCTTTTACTTGATGGATTCGAACCAAGGTTGGGTTTATGGTTTCGAACGTGAGGCTATCTTGTGGATTCGAAGGCGGGAATACTCTGATGGATTCGAACTAAGGGAGGCTTTGGATGGATACGAAGTGGATGGAGTCAATCTTGATGGAGTCGACCTTAATGGATACGAACCATATGGAGACGAACACAAGCTTATGTCCTTCACTTGCGTCGATGATATCTTGGGCGTACGAACTCGGATCGACTCGAGATTTGGAATGTTGTTTCATCTGGCCTTGCTTGACATGTCTTATCAATTGTAGCCCGATCCGGACTCGGACAAAATTCATCGATATCCGTGGTGAACCTGCGATGCACAATCGATGTTCATGACTAATAATCATTGATTTTCAGTTAATCTTTGGGTATCTCGGCTTTGCCAAAAGTTGGGATAGCATTTTGCCCCCCAAAACATGCCTTTTTGGTAAAAGGCGTGTTTTGATCAGTCTTAAGTCGGATGCAGTGAGTTCATGTTTTACTCGTAGCTTATAGCATTTTCAATCAAGTCCATGGCTGTTCGAAGCCGAATTGTTATCAATTTTTTCCAGTGGAAGTTAAGAATGAAATTCTACGGTCTCTCCATACTATTGATGGTCACTCCGGACCCTTGTCAAACCCATTCTAGATTTAGCGATTGAATAGAAAGATCCTATTGCACTCCGGCGTTGCTTTCTATCCCTTGCACTCTGGCCCCAGCTAGGGCGTATAGCGATGTCTTGGTCGTTTCGACCGATTATAGCCTCTCCGGGCTCATGCTGGATCCCATCCTGTCACTCTCCGATGAAGGGGAAACAACGTCAAGTGAGTCAATCCTGTCGCTCTCCGGCGAAGCGACTCATCTCCTGCACTCCGGTTCAGTGTATCTGAACATTAAGCGATGTCATGGCCTAAATCGTGGGCCGATCATAGCCTCTCCGGGCTCTTATCGAATCCTGATCCAATCACTCTCCGGTGAATAGGAAACGATGCTTAAGTGAGTTGATCCTGTCGCTCTCCGGCGAAGCAACTCACTTCTTGCACTCCGGACCCTGCCTCTCCGGGTAGGATCATAAAGCGATCATGTTTATATTGATATTTAATGTTTATCCTTTAACTCTCCGGTCAAAGGTTTATTTTAATAAGTGTTTCTTTATTAAATTCAAATCCTAGATGTTCAATCTCAAACACCAGGAAAAACAAGATAATGCCTCTCCGGGCAGAGCAGTCTATTTCCATCTCAGAGCATGCCTAGGGATCTCTCCGGTTCCCGTACATGAGTAAGTGGGATAGCCGTTTTATTTTGGAAATCAAATCTAAGAAAACTAATCGAAAAGAGTCCAAATCTTGAACTTGGCCCTTGCCATCATAATCAGTTGATGACGAGTCGTGATCCCGATCCAGGATCATTCCTGTTTGGTTGAGGCGGTAGTTGTTCGGGTCTAACCGCCATCGTACGTTCTCTGACATACTGCGGCAATCTACCACTCCTGGCATGTTCTTCCACCTCATCCTTCAGGTGGCGGCATTCATCGGTAGTGTGCCCATCCAGCTCATGGAATAGGCAGTATTTTTCGGTCCTACGTTCCCGCTCCGTGGGATCTCTCCTGGGTGGTTTTCGATAGGGGAGTTGCCCCCGAGTTTCGGTGTAAATTCGTTCCAGTCCTGCCACCAAGTCTGTGTATTGCCTGAATCTGGGCTCTCGGAATTTCTTCCGTTTATCAGGACCATTATGTGTGTCATCCTGCTTTCTCTTTCCTTTGTCTGCCCTGGACTGTTCCCTGGCGGTTCCTTCGCCTTGTGCAACATTTATTTCCTGCCTCTCGGCTCGTGATTCCTCTAATCGAATGAATTTTTCAGCTTCATGGAAAAACTCTCCAAGATCTTGCGGTGGATCTTTGGTCAAAGAGTCTTTGAATTCGGTGCCTTCTCCAATTCCTGCCACTGCCGCCATCAAAATCATCGATGGGTCCGGGCGATCTACAGAAGTCACCGTCGCATTAAATCGTAACAAAAAATCTTTTATGGACTCTCCGGTCCTTTGTTTTATTGATGCCAAAGTCATCACGCTCTTAGGTCGCGTCACGTGAACCCTAAACTGCTTCATGAAGCAATCCACAAGCTCGCCCCATGTCCTGATTGATCCGGTTTCTAGCTGCCTAAACCAAAGCGCAGCCAAATCTGATAAGAATAAGGGGAAACATCGTGCCATCACTTCCTCGGATGCTCCCAGTCTTCCATGTGTCTGATATATCTGGTGATATGCATGGTCGGGTCTGACTTTTCGTCATGAGGATTCAGCGTTGGTAGTTTGAACTTCGAAGGGTTCCTTGCATTCCTGATATTCGGAGCGAACGGACTCCGACTAACTTCTTCCAATCCTCCTCCTGAAAACCCTCCTCTCATGAGTCGTCTCACTAGGCCGATCATTCTTTCATCTCCATCCAGAGGTTGCCCCCTTGTCACGTCTCGGTCTTGCCCTCCGAGTCTCGTAGGGAACTCTGGTACGTACTCTTCGGGCGGCTCGTTAGCATTTGTGTTGGCCCTAGCCGGTTGAGCTCCTTTCAAAGGTACTTCTGCGTTGGATCCTGCGGGCCTGCCCCCAAGCCCTTGTTGATTGCCTTCTGGTTCTGTATTCTGTCCTCCGTCGGGTTCTATAGCCCTAGCTCCTTGTTCCACATTCACAGCCGCTGTAGCTGGTCCAAGGTTCTGTGTCCCTGCAGCTCTTATCCGCTCGAAGAAATTCTGCAGCATCTCTTGTTGGCTTTTCATCATTCTTTCCTGCATTAGGTTATTCATAGCCTCCATCTCATCTCTAGTAATGTAGATCGAAGCTTGTCCTTCTCCAGCGCCAGAGGATGCCTCTTGACTTCCTGCCTGTTGGCTCCTCTCAGTTCTTTGTCTAGTTTGTCGAGTCATTGTAGAGTCAGATCTGAATCCTTAAAATTCCAAATCTAAATTCTGAATTTGGTGTAGCGGGTGCTAGTTCTTCTCGGTGAAAGCACCAAAGTGTTTGCACCAAAAATGGTCACAAACCCCAAGTGTAGTGAAAGCACCAGCGTATGAATACGAATCAACAGTATTCACACACAAATCACAGATATAACCAAGTAACAATCAGCAATCAAGAAATAATGAGCAGTGACACACAATTTATAGTGGTTCGGCTATCTCCGGCCTACGTCCACTTCAAGGTTTTTATGATTTTATTGCTCGATGCTTGTAGATTACAATTTCGTATGTTGTATTACAACTGATTTGCTGAACTAAGTCTGAATCTGAGGCAGCAATGGTGATCTGGAGTAAATCTGGCAGAATCTGGGCGCTCTTTAGCTCTCAAAATTGTCCGACCCCTTTTCTGAATGAACAGGGGCTCTATTTATAGGTGTAGGAGGCTGATATTTCGCCTAAAATGAAGGGAGACCAGTTCTGGTACGTCAGGGGGCCCACATGCCCGCTTTATGGAAATCCGGGCCCACACCGGGATCGATCCGACCCTAGGTTCGAATCGATCAAGAAATGGTCCAATCAAGCTGAAATTTGGTGTGGACATTCTTCAACATGTGCTCAAGCTTCTGTGAAAATTTCGTAGCATTTGGATGTGTAGATCTCAAGTTATGATCGATTCAAGTTGAAGATTTTCGCTTCCTGGAGTCGTTCGAATCGATATGCTCGAATCGATTCGTTCGAATCGATTTTCCTGCACGCGAAGACTATGCCATGGTGCGCATGCCTCGGGTCAACCCTCCTTTTTCTCCGAGTTTTACTGAGTCGTGGCCGGGGTTTTAGCTATGTAGACGTGGTGGATTCGAAGAGAAGGATCTGAAGGTATACTCCTTCGATTCGATCAAATGTGCGTTCCTTCGTATCGATCGAGGGACAAGTAGTTCGAATCGATCTCTTGCGCAAGTCCTCGAATCGATGGTTTCGGGTGCCTTCGAATCGATTCGAAGCTATGCATAGCTCACGGATTCGAACAACCTTTTACTTGATGGATTCGAACCAAGGTTGGGTTTATGGTTTCGAACGTGAGGCTATCTTGTGGATTCGAAGGTGGGAATACTCTGATGGATTCGAACTAAGGGAGGCTTTGGATGGATACGAAGTGGATGGAGTCAATCTTGATGGAGTCGACCTTAATGGATACGAACCATATGGAGACGAACACAAGCTTATGTCCTTCACTTACGTCGATGATATCTTGGGCGTACGAACTCGGATCGACTCGAGATTTGGAATGTTGTTTCATCTGGCCTTGCTTGACATGTCTTATCAATTGTAGCCCGATCCGGACTCGGACAAAATTCATCGATATCCGTGGTGAACCTGCGATGCACAATCGATGTTCATGACTAATAATCATTGATTTTCAGTTAATCTTTGGGTATCTCGGCTTTGCCAAAAGTTGGGATAACAATTGAATACTTAATTAATTAAATAATTAAGGATTTATTAACGAGTTATTAAAGATGAAATGTAATTGTAAATAGATAATAAATCTTAATTTAATTACTTTAAGTAAATTTAAGAAGTCTTAATGATTTATGAAGGCTATTAACTAGTATTATAAAATAATGGATTAATATGATCATTTGATAATTTATTAGGTTTATTAATTTAAGATAATAAATGGTGAATTATATAAGTATAATTTACTTAGGGAAGTAATTAAGAAATTAATTTCTCATTTTAATAAATTAAGTTTAATATGAATTGTTTAAGTTAATTAATTAAGTTTAATTAATTTAAATAACCATTGGTTGATGTGATAAGTATAATTACTTAAGGAAGTAATTAATTTTGGATGATTTAAAAATGAAAGAAATTTGAGTATAATTACTTTGTATAAATTAATCAAGGGATTAATTAGAGAATAATTAATTATGGAGTAATTAAATTATTAATTGAAGTAATTAAGGGTAGTTAATTACTGAATGGAGTTAATCAAGGTGATTAACATTTTGTTTAATTGGAGATAAATTACTAAATGAAATAAATGTAATTAGAGATCATTAATTATTGTAATTAATGATGCAAGTTAAAATGGATTTATTTGGGAATAATTAATAAATGAAGCAATTCATTAGAGTAATTAATTAAGAAGAAATGGAATTAATTTTAGTAATTTAAAAGGTTACTTTCTATAATTGGTATGAAGTAATTAATTTGTAAAATAATTAGAGGATAATTACTTAAATATAATTTGAGATAATTAATCTAAAATGGTTAATTAAGATGGAAAAGTAGGAAATGATTAATTAATTAACTTGTAATTAATTAATGGTTATGTAAGCAAGATTAATATTGATGGGGTAATTAATTTAATTTACTTTAAATTAATTAGAGATTTGTAATTAATTTAACTCATTTTAAATTAATTATAAATGAGGTGATTATTAATCTTTGTTTATATATGATGGATGATATTGATTTCCATGATTGATTGTGATCTCAGATTTATATCTATTGTGTTATGGATGCTTGGTTAAGTATGATGATATTGATTATCTGTTTGAGTAGATAATATGGATTAGCTGTTTATGATGATGATGTTATTATCCATTGTGATATTGTTATTTATCTATCTGTGTGTATATAGATAATTGAATTTAAATTGTTTTAACTTTAAAACAACTTGGCCTTAAAAGACACGGTTTGGATTTCGATGAGACCGGGATCGGGTTTCCAGATTTGGATATCCGAAAACCACATCGATCCAAATAACGATAGGTCGTGAATCTCAAGTGAAGATGAAGATTCAGAGTGCAAGGGTTATTGTCGTTGACTCTGAGGGTGATTCCAAAATGAGTGTAACGAGATAATGCCTTCGGTTTCGTTCGAACCCGGAACGAACTTGTATGGATTGAATGCTTTCAGAACATCGTCAGGTGGACGATGAGCATTCTAAGAGATGTGTTCTCTAAAGGTAATCGTAGCCTCAAGCCTCATCAACCGGGAATGGCTAAAACAGGGGAGGTGCAGCAAGGCTTCGTGGGTAGCACCCACTTGAGAGCGAGATATACCCCTGTCTAGATGTCCCTTATTTTTGGCTTAGTGTGCGGTTGGTCATGAACAACCGTGGGGTTGTTTCGTTTGGGACTGTCCAGTAAGGGATGGTTCCGGCCTTGTGTTGCAGGGAACTTAGGGTGGGTTCTCGGTACGGTGATCTAGGCCACGTACTGTAACGGGCGGTACCCCAGTAGCCCTGCCATTGTATGGAATCCAAAATCCAATAAGTGCCATCGGATTTGATTGTATACCTATGTATGCTGGAATTTAATGAATGTAACAATTTCGGCTATTTTCTATTTACTTGAAAACCCTAGACCTATTATAATATCACTGAATTTCCTATCAAAGTTTTGGTTAGCGTAAGGTAAAAACATTTCCATGTTTATGTGTGGGATGTCTTACGTGATACCCTTTGTTTTCAAAGGTTTTTAAAAAGTTAAGCAACTTTAACCGTTTACTCATACCAGACCCATGTCTGACCCGAAGTTTATTTCTGTTTTTCATAAACTCTCGGGTACCCAAATTTTTACGGGTAGCCAAGGGATTCAGGTTAGCTTTGACGAACTGTGGAGGAGCAATGGAGCAGGAGGCTTCAGCGTATAGATATATATTGGTTCCGCTGTGTCAGTATCTATGTGTTTATTCTGTATTTCCGCTATGTTGTATCTCTGTGATGTGTGAGTTGTATTAACTAGACAGGTGTTTATAACTGTCTAGTATGTGTTGTATTATCTGTATAACTCTGATGTATATGATATTATGTAATCTATTATGTGATATATTATATTTTATTCGTTCCGCTGTTGAGATTCTGTGGTTATTTCTTCTTCTTCTCTATCTTTTCTACTTTCTCACCCCTTTCTTTCTTTTCGATGATGCGATTTTCCGAGCACGGAATTTCGGGTCGTCACACCAATGGTCAAGAATAGAATTCAACCATAATGATCAATGATAGAAATGATCATGATTGACTGGTACATTTGTATAGCTTGGGGCTTTCATCCATTCTTGAAATGTCTTGATTGTTTGATAGATACGAACGAAAGCAAGCTTGAGTCGAAGTGATGAAGATAGTGGATAGAAATAAAGAAAGAAAAAGAGGGATAATTGGTAGAAAGTGCGAGAAGGAATAAGTAACGTAAGAAACAATCAAAGGTGATAGAAACAAACAGTTAGATAGATGGAGACAAAAGATGAGTAATATGAAGCGAGCAGTGGGAGAAACTAATAGCAAAAAAGAAATAAGAAGAAATGAACGATTTGATGTGAGAAGCGAGGGAAACTAAAAGAAAATGAGTAAAAAATAGAGATAGTTGGTAAAGTAACAAGATAAAGGGAGAGAAATGCGAGAAGAAGTAAAATAGTCAGCTTATGTGTTGGAAGGTGTAAAACGGTTGGCTTATGCGATAATTCAAATTTCCATTACATTCTACGTTAATATGATTATACAAATATATTATATCTCCTTTTCAAACACGATATTGCATCGATTTCACATTTTAATAATTATTTTCTTACATGGACGAAAAGATATGAGCGAATAGTATTCACTATTGTTCGTATCTTCTTGATATCTTTATGTCCTATCAATGTTGTCAAAAACTACCCTTACTTACCACTTTTATTTAGATATGGACGATCTCGATCGTCCATTTAGGTAACTTCCAATCCAATGGCTTAATCTTCGATGTGAATATACCATTGTGGATCTCGAGTTCAATTTCACATCTAAGAAGTTCGATCGTCGAAAAAGCGCACAGATGGATCGAATTTCGCCGTTGAACATTGAAAGGGGCATCACCACAACCCTTGTTACTGTCCACTATGTGTCATTCTCACGTCGTTATTCTCCACAAATTGCTCTTTTTTTCCTTACCTAATCCGGTATTCTGCCCCTAGCGTTACTGTCATTGATCGTTAAGAGGTCACATCATCACCATCAGCTAGCTTTTGGAGAGATGAATCCAAGGGTTAGTGGTTGGTAGCATATCGTGGCTTGTAGAGGGAGAAATGTGACTTTGACGAACTTTTGACCAACTCCTGATGATATTCAGTTCAACTCCTTATTTCAGCCACCACACTCCTCTATTACGCCTCCAAATAGTTGCAGATGAATGATCTCTTCCTCCTCCACACAATGGTATACTCATTTGGCCTTCATGCGCTTAAAAGTTCATACTTTGGTAAAGGCAACTATCGTAAACACATGCTCTCGATAGTCCAATTTCATATTTTCGATAGCGTGGAGTGGGGGGGGGGGTATTTTTTATATCTATTTTTGGTAGGGGCTATCAGAAATTTCGTAGTGCTATCAAATTTTTTTATGCTACTTCCTATGGCGAATTTTCGTTGACTTGTATATTATCTTACTATTGTTGGAAATCTTGAGACTCTACCTTTCAATGAAAAAAACCCCACTTCGATACAATTTATCATTTGAAAAGTTATTTGTTATCGAAATCATGACTTTTTAACAATTTTCAACATTTACCTAAAAATGTTATTTTCCTTCAACTTCAATACATCATATCCCCTAGCTTTGAAATCTGATTGAGGTGAAACCAAAAGCATATCAAAAATGAAGTCATTTACTTTCTACCCTAGAAATTTTAAGAATTGAAGATTATCCAAGTGAGTGAGAAGCCTATTGAAAGTATGATTAAAACTGCTTTTAGCCAACACTTCAAAAAATATTCAAGTGCTAACTTACTCTACATTTTTGTACCAACTTCCAATATCTATGACTCTCACATCCTAACTTCAAATGATGCATTCTTTACAAGTTCATAGATTGGACGTTACAACCTTTCCATTTATACCAAATTCGTTGAAATCAGATTAAAGAGCCAAAATTTATAAACTCTCAAAGTAAAGAGAAAATGGTTTCCACAATGGCAATTTTGTAACTATTTACAAAGTTGTTTTGTTACTTCTTTTATTGATTATTTTTACCTATTCAAGCATAGTTGTTATTTGTGGAAATTAGATTGAAGGGCTTCTATTTTCAGGACAATAAGTTTTAAGAACAACACTTCTGAATAATTAGTTTTAAGGACAATTTACAGGATAATGATAAATTCATTTATCTTTTTAAGTTATACAGGAAAATAATAAATCTTTTTATCATTATTTCTGTATAACTGAAAATGATAAATTCTTTTATCTTTTTCCTGTAAATTATCCTTAAAACTAATTTTTTCAAAAGTAGTGTCCTTAAAAATTATTACTCTGCACAAATAAGCCCTTAAAGTGAAAATCCCCTTGTTATTTTATCTCCAGTGTATTTCTTTTTGGTGTGTACATAAAATATTCAGAGTTTTAGTGCTAATGTTGATTTCCTTTATCACTTCACTCCTGATTTCTATAATGTCCCTTTATTGTTTATCCAATTAATAATTTACCAAATATCTATATCATATCTAAAAACTCTAGGAAAAATATTAAAATTTTGAAATGAATTTTTTTACACCATATGAGGATTTTCAAAATTTAATAATTAATACTTCATTATTATTTGAGATTAATTAATGCTCAAATTACCATTTTCAACCAAAATTCATATAGCATTTTCACATAGGAAAATTCTAACGTTAAAACCATATGTGAAAATTGATCATATGCCCCACTAGAATTATGTAAAGGTTGGATATCATCGTCATAAGGCTCTAACTTAAAAAACTCTCTATTTAAACTATATTTTAACGTATTAATTCATAAATGATATAACAAGGTAATATATCTAATACCCATGTATTAAAACACTATTATTATCATTTTCACGTCAAAAAACACTTTATATACGAGAGAAAACACATTTCTTAGTTATATTACTCATCAAAACAGAAAGTTGTGTTGTAAGATTTGATTTCTTCTTCTTCCACCTTTATCTTCTTTCTTTAAACTACCGTTAACTATTCTCCTTTGTTTTGCTTTTTTCAAAAATTACAAATGAAGGGAAGAATGGGTATTAATTCATTTCCTTTCGTGGGTTTGAACGTTGACCCATAACCCTCTCTTAATAATTTAAACAATCTTTTCTTATTTTGTTCTTAAAATAAAACATAGCAATTTATATTCTTTTTATGAATATAAATTTATACTTCTCAATTACTCACATACTAATTTAACTAACTTTTATTAAATATCCAACAACATTTAGCTAATCAAATAATCATTACTTAATTATTTCAGTAATTGTCAAGGACCTCTAGCTCATTTTTGGATCCAAAATTTTCTTTCTCAAAACAATTAACTATAAAAGCGATTAAACCTATAAATTAAAGAAGAATATATTAATTAAATTAGAGAAGGCACTCTTGCAAGCTTAGTGGAAACCAACGATCACCATTCAACATCGAGTGGAAGTTAGGCCTATGATAACGTTGGAGTAGAGGTTGAATCTTATCGGTCAAAAGGTGTTCTAGTTAGGTTTGGCTAAGTTTGGCATTTGGAGTATGAAGTGTGTTGATTCATAGATATGCGATTACTTTTTTACTCCATATTTTGGCAAAAATATATTTATATATGTTCATATAAAATTTTAGACAATATTTTTTAGGATTCATGTAATATATTTAATTTAATTATGCATGGTGAGCCAGTGTTTTTATTATTAGGGGTGATGTTTGTGGGGTTTGAATGTTTATTTGCAGTATATGGACGTTTTTTTTGAAAATGGTACTTTATATACAACTTGTCACTGAGACAACATATCACATGTCAATAAACGTTCGAATCACGCTGACCTCTCGCACCAAAGTTGAATCACTTAACCACTTGGACAATGGTGTTTGTCATGGACGTTTGTGTACATCATCAGAGTTGACACTACATCAAAAATGGATGAACCGGTGGTTGAAGATTAGAAATTTCCATATACGTAAATTTTCAGATAGCCCCTAGAATGCTTAGTCTATACTCGAATGGGCTCAGTTGGACTTTCTTATGCAATCTTTTGAGGCCACTTAAAGGAAGCAGAGGAAGTCAAAGCAATATAATAAAAGTTTGGAGATATTCAGTGTGAAGTGCACTCGATATAATAAAGGGAACTTAGCCTTAAGATGTGGTTCCTTCGTTGGATGAAAGTCACTTGAAAATTTAAGTGCAATGTTGTATTCCCTTGGAGATTAAATCCGAGTAGGAGGAGTGATTCTGCTTAAAGATAGGTAGATGAATATAAGTCAGCCTAACTGTCCAATTAAAGCCTCGCTAAAGCCCTGTAAAATCCTCGCTATAGCGCGCAGCGCTCTCCTATTGCTATGTTATTTCAATTTAGCACTATTAAACAGTAAATCCACGTTGAGCCTTGCTATATTCCGCTACACCCGCTCAATTAAGGCATTTAGGACCCATTTTAGCTATATTAATATACAAAGATAAATTTGATCAGCTCTCTTTTAAACCAAATCAAAAAAGTTAGGGTAAAGACCTAATTTTTAAGGCATAAGTACTCAATATAAGATAGAAATTTATTATAGTCACCAAACCTAGTTTGCATAAATCATGTTTTTCTTCGGTTTTGTTATATAAGATTAAACAATATTTTTCCCCCTACACAAATGATGTGAGAATGAAAATAAATTAACGTTAAATGTTTGGTTTTATATCTAATGAAGCTTTTGGCACCTCCGCTATTTTTCATTATATCCCCGGTTTATCCCCGCTATAACATTTTGCACCTCCATCGCTATAGAACTCTAAGCGAGCTGCACAACACTGAAGGATGTAAGTAGGCCCATGTACATAAGTATCCAAGTTGTATAGGAGCTCAGATTTGGTTCCCATTATGATGTAGCAATGTTTAATGATATGATGAGTTGTAAGCAAGAGTACTGCATAAATTAGAAGATGAGACTCAAACATTGAACATATATATCTTGTTGTATTCCAAATTTGAGTGTTAGTGGTATGCATATATATGCTTTATAGTATGGTGACTAACAATAATTAGTTCTTGATTATGAGGACACTATATGATACCGAGTAGGAGAAATTCTATAAATGTTGGAGACGCGGTTCCCTTATGATGTATGTGAACCAAAGCAAGTAAAGACGAGTCATAGCCGATCACAAAAATACGATTTTATAATTATTTTATGTGTTATTCAATGGTCTCATTTATATATGTATGATGTACTCTAATTGCTCTTGTAGACATTTATCTAACATTTATATATGTTGGATGTGCTATTCAATGAAATTATTTCATTCAAAATGAGCAAGTAAACCATAGTACATGATCATGCACTCAATACGATTAAATACATTGAGATTCTTGTTGATTTAGTAATAACTCTGAACCAAGAACTACAGACAGACCTAATTTTGGATCAGTGAAATATCAGTTTGATATGTTTACCAAAATGCAACTTATTTGGTCTTATTAACATGTTTAGGATGGTTGAATGAAATTTTATAAAGAAATCCAGTAGATTCTCATGGTAAAGGGTTTCTAATTTAAATGTGGGACCTTTAAAATAAAAGCGAAAGTCTAAAAGTAATAATACCAAAGAAACAATTGACATAAAGAGAGGGTGAATGTCATGTAGGATCATGCAATATACCCTAGAGAGAGGGAGAGGAATATGATATTTTAAAAACATTTCATAAATTTACTGATAAAAATGAAATCATGTAAATGAAAATAATAAAGAACACAAAGATACATCCAGCTTTGGCTTAATGCCTACTACAATCCCTAAAGTTACTACTAGAATCAAATATTCAACCGCTTACAACCGATAAACTTGCAAACTCTACGAATAAATATCCTACCTCTTTGCCTCAACTCTTCCATGAGTAGAGAATCCCTGAACTACAAACTCTAACTCTACCTAGACTGTATAGATCTCAAATGAATAAATAATTACAAGTACTAAAAATAGAATAAATAAAAGTATAAGGTTTAATTTTGTCCTCACATGATGAAAGTGTTGTAACAAGTTGATAGCTCGGGTAAAAGAAATTTCGTCCAAGATGAAATAAAAGTCTTCTCCTTTTAAAGTAATCACTAATCCACAAAGAATCTCTGCCTTCTTAACAAAAATATGTTCTCCTTAAAAACATCGTGCCACTTTAAAATTAAATGCCGCTGCTAATGATTTTGCACATGCTTAAAGATCTCGCGCTATTGCCGATGCTTAAGTGTGGATATGGAATGCAATCGGACGAGATCTACTGCTTGCAACGTGCTAGAGTTGACAATTGTGATGCTATAGGTAAATCTATGGAACAACTATGTTTTGAATTTTGATTCATGGTGAGTTGAAGTTGATAGTTTTATATTGTTGAGTTGATGATGAAGTTTTTGTTGGAAAAATTTGAGTTGATGATGGTGATTTTTGCCTCAAGTATGGTGGTGATGATATTTGTAGTAACGATATTGTTGTTCATATCCGAGTATCGTGATAATGACATGCTTGCAAATATCAAATTTGGGATGCAAAGATTATGCTGAAGCACGTCCTTCCATTTTTCATTGTTTTGATATAATCCTGTATAAAGTTGATAAGAAAAGACTTTGTAATATACAGAGCTTGTGTTGGATGAAAAATCTTTGCTTCAGAGTCTCATTTTTGAATAATTCAGAATGATAATTTCTTTTGGCTATTTCTTAGTCCAAAAAGTATGCGCGAATGCTGAAGTTTCTGGTATTACTGAAGTTTGAAATCCATCAATGCTATACTATTAAAGCTGAGTCATGCATTTCTTTCTCTCCTTGATTCTTGCATCTATGCCTTATAACTTCCCACTTTATGCTTACACAACCTTATTATGTTCCTAAGTCTCATTTATGCATAAAAATTAAATTCTTATCTTTTTGATTAATTGTTATTTGCGTTCCCTCATCTCCCTACCTACCCAACAATCTACTTGTCCCCTTTGTTCCTTTTTTCCTCCTTATTTTTCATTCAAGCCACTTTTCATTCATTTGTGAAGTTTCTTTACATGAGTTCGAAGTAAATAATATTTTAAGCATCTCCAATCTTATGTTTCATTTATATTCTTCCATTGTAACGACCCGACTTTCTTTGCCCAGAAAGACGCATCGTTATGAAGAAAGAAAGGGATAGAAGAAGAAAAGAAAAGAAAAGAGAACAACAATACATCAGAAATCTCACAGCGGAACGAGAAATATATTATCACATAAGATATTACATAGTATCATATACATCAGAGTACACAATTTATACATCACAGAATAGACAGTTATAAACTTCTGTCTATTATACAACACAAATATACCAGTACAATACAGACTAATACAAACACAGCGGAAACTCTATATATCTACTCGCTGAAGCCTCCTGCTCCTCAGCTCCTCCAGTATTCGTCAAGACTAACCTGAATCCCTTGGCTACTCGTAAAAATTGAGTACCCAAGGTTTAATAAAACAGAAAATAAACACTTGGGTCAGACATGGGTCTGGTGTGAGTAAACGGGTTAAAATTGTTTAACTTCAAAACCTTTTGAAAACAAAGGTATCACGTAAGACTTCCCACACATAAACATGGAAAAGTTTTTACCTTACGCTAACCAAATCATTTGATAGGAAATCCAGTTATATTATAATAGGGTCTAGGGTTTTCAAGTAAAATACAGAAATAGCTGAAATGCTTACATCTCACATTCCAACATAGTTGGGCACAACTAATACGTACGGCACTTATTGGATTTTGGATTCCATACAATGGCAGGGCTACTGGGGTACCGCCCGTCACAGTACGTGGCCTAGATCACCGTACCGAGGAGTACGCCCGCTCCCCTGCAACACAAAGCCGGAACCATCCCTTACTGGATAATCCCGAACAAGACAACCCCGTAGTTGGCTGCAGTTCCAACTACCCACTAAGCCGAAATATAGAAAGGGACCTCTAGACAGGGATCTATCTTGCTCTCAGTGGGCGCTACCCACGAAGCCTTGCTGCACCTCCCCTGTTTTAGCCATTCCCGGTTGATGAGGCTTGAGGTTACGATTACCTTTAATCAGAACATATCACTTAGAATGCTCATCGTCCGCCTGACGATGTGTTGAAAGCATTCAATCCATACAAGTTCGTTCCGGGTTCGAACGAAACCGAAGGCATTATCTCGTTACACTCGTTTTGGAATCACCCTCAGAGTTAACGACAATAACCCTTGCACTCTGAATCTTCATCTTCACTTGAGATTCACGACCTATCGTTAATTTGGATCGATGTGGTATTCGGGTCTCCAGACCTGGAATACCGGTATACGGAAACCCGATCCCGGTCTCATCGAAATCCAAAACGTATCTTTTAAGGCCAAGTTGTTTAAAGGTTTAAACAATTTAACTTATCTATACAGATAGATAATTCACAAGTCACAATTGATAATCACATTATCATTTAAACAGATGATTCATAACCAAATAGGTAATCCATATCAACATCACAATAGTTAATCTATATTACCATCATAATGCAACCAAGCATTCATACCACATATCATCTTATCTCATTACTGAGATTACATCCATTCAAGACAAATCAATGTCATCCATTCTTATATAAGAAATGATTTACTTAATCATAACATAATTAATTTAAAATGAATTAAATTAACTATCCCTATCTTTAATTAATTTAAAGTGAATTAAATTAATTACTTCATCTCTTAATTAATTTAAAGTAAATTAAATTAATTACTTCATTATAAATCTTACTTATATAATCATTAATTAATTACAAATAAATTAATTAATCTTTCTCTAATTATCCACTTTAATTAATCACCTTGATTAATTATACTTTAATTACATTTAAGTAATTATCTTAATTAATTTCACAAATTAATTATCCTTAACCAAATACAGTAATTAACCTTTAATTACTTCATTAATTAATTAATTTTAATTAATTACTTTAATCCTTAATTAATTACAATTAATCACTTATCATTTGATTAATTAATCCTAATTAATCAACTCTCAATTACATCATTAATTATAAACTAATGATCCCTAATCACACCTTTAATTATTTATTAATTACATTAAGTAATTAACCTTTAATTAAACCATGATTTATTAATCACCTTTGATTAAACTTAACCAGTAATTAACTCTAATTAATTATCTTCCTTAATTAATTACTTTTAATTAATTACCTTAACCAATAATTAATTACATTATTAATTACCCTTAATTAAACCACAATTATTAATCATCTTTGATTAATATAATCCTTTAATTAATTAATTTAATAAATTATTAAATTAATAATAAATGATTAACTCTTAATCACTTTTATTTAATAAAATAATTATCCTCTAATTACTTTATTAAATATCTTATCTTTCTTAATTATATTCAGTAATTATTCCTTAATTACTTCAACAAGTAATTATACTTAATTAATTTATAAATGATTATCTTAATTAATCACTATTAATTACTTAGTTAATTATTTAACTAATTATTTAACTAATTAAATAATTACTTAACTCCTTATATTTAAGAGATCTTAATTAAGAAAACAATTTATCTTAATTAAATTAATTAAATTGACCAATAATTTAATTTATCTTCCCATATTAATTTATCTTTAATTTATCAAAACTCTTAATTACTTAAGATAACTCCTTATTTTAATTGATTACCCAATCTGAATCTTTAAACTTAATTTAAAATAAAATACTTTAGAATTCTATTATAACTTAAAACAAATTTAGATATTCAAAATTTGACTTTTAAATCTTTAAAAGTTTTCTAAGTTATTTGAATTAAATTTTAATACAAAAAAAATTATTTTGAAAATCTTCTTTCCTATTCTTTAAAAACTTATTTATTTAAATATCTAAAACATGTTAAAACAATTATTCTAGAAATAAATTAGTTTAAAAGTTAAAATCTTGTTTACCTTTATTTTTAAAACTCAGAAATCATTACAAAAACAAATTTTCTTTTATTTAAAACTTTAAAACATTTTCCTTTTAAAATCTTAAGGCTGTTCCCACTCAAACCCGAGTAAAATCATCAAAAACTCGAAGCAACTCTTGAGTCATTCCCATTCCAACCCACTTCGAGTAAAACTCGAGAATACTCGAACGAAAACCCGAGAAAACTATTTCTTCTCCAAACCCATATACCCAGATGCACGCGATCGTGCTTGTGCACGTGCACACCCTTTGCTGATCGACGACGAACTACGCCTGGCCTCCGACAAGTCAGACTTCACCACGACATCACGATCGACCCCTCATTTCTCCTTGATTCGAACGAGAATCAACATCGACCATTTAACCCATCAGCTCGAAGAACACCATCACCAGAAAATCATCCCTCCACGGCGACCCCAACCTCGAGAAACCCCGATACCTTAGCCGTAGCTCCCTCTCGACCTCCAGAATCTACGAAAACAAGAGCGATCACTTCCGGTTGTGCCTGGACGTCGCGACTACCTCAACAGTTCAACCCATTTAAAAGCAGCCTAAAACCCTACTTCGATCCAATTCGAAGAATTTATTCATCAGAAAAATTCTTATGCATTTTTCCTATGATCTTCCCCTTCCCTTCCACCTTCGAGTTCAACCACGGCACCCAGATCATCTTCGTTCGCCGCCGATTGACTAAAATGCCCAAAAACATAAATTTCAAAATTCTCTTTAATTACCAATCTAAAAATCTTGATATACATACCAAAAATCTTCATTTTCCATTTCGAAACAGATTGTATAATCAAAACTCGAAATTTAATCATTCGATTTTATGACTAAATGTTAATCAACATTATGATATCTTAATTTAAAAATAACTGTTTAATATAAATGCTTGAGATTATTTTTAAATTTTGAATCTAGTTGATACTAACATTTTTCATTTATACATCAGATCCTAAAAGAGACTATGGAAAGAGGAATTTAAATTTGTTCTATTTTTTTTTTTAAACCTATTAACATATAACAGAGAACTGAGTATATACCAGACATGCAAGCAATTTTACATACACATACATATATATATTCAGACAATATTTCATTCATATCACCATCTTACTTTAGAAATTAATCACAAGATCAAGTTATATAATAGATCCAGGTCTTAAAATGAAAGTTTTGCTCATCAGGAAATATTGAACAGAGAACAGTATATATAAAATCAAACATCTCACCTACATATCTATGCAAATCCAGATAAATTCTAACTGAAGAATTCAATAAAATCCAATATCATCACATGCAATTTAGTTAAACCAGATTAATCTGTTTTTAAAAATAGAATTTACTCACCTGAAATTTAAAACAGAAAACAGATTTTGTTTCCAGGCTTTCCAGTTTTGAATTTAAGCTTGATTTCCTTGTTGATCTTTGATTACTTGCTGTTTGATTTCTGGTTATTTGCTTGATTCCATTTTTCCTGATCTTCCAGTTGTTTTGAAGATTTGAACTGCTGTTTGGAATTGCTTTTCATCTTCTTATCTCAGATTTGCATTTAAATTTCCAGTTTTATCTTTCTTTAATTTCCAGGTTTTTATCTTCTTTAGATTTGATTCGAATTGTATTTTTTTTTTTAGTAGAGAAAGAAGAAAGATGAATTCGGCTGATAGTAAAATAAATTTCCTTCTTCATATTAATTTTTATTTATTTTAAAACTTTAATTAAGATATAGCCACTTGTCTTTTAAGTGTTAATTTGCTTACACCAATGCTTACAAATTTACAAATGTCACTAAACTACTCTAATATGCCAACAAGTGTTATTCTTGTTTTTTTTAATAAATTTATTTAAGACATTTATGTTTTTATGAAATATTTATAAGTATATAATGTATTTATCTCTTTTTATAATTTAAGCTTTTAGATTTTAATAAATATACAAATGTGAAAAACAATTATAAAAATAACTTATGCTTTAATCAAATACATATAACATATTTATAAATGCTTGAGAACTTTTTTTAACTCTATATATATTTTTACAAACCTATTTTGACTTATATTTGAATTTTAAAAGAGAAAAGGTTATTAAAACTAATAAACTTCTTATTTAAATCTTATTTAAACTTAAGCTTACATATATATATATATATTTTTAAATAAGAAATTATTCTTTCCATTTCAATATATGCAAATATATATATTCTAAATGTAAAATACTTTTAACATTAGTTTTGATAAATACTTTATTGAATTTTATAACATAACTTCAAATAACAATATATATATATATTCATACATATTATAAATTTGAAAACATAGTTTTATTAAATTAAAGACTCCCTATTTATAATATATATACCTATATATATACATTATAAATATAAACACTTATATTAGTTTTAGAAAGATAAATCTTCCCAATTTTAAATCGTTAGAAAATATATTAATACATATTGCCAATTAAAATATTATTAGCTTTTTAAAATGAATAAACTTGTCAATTTTATAAAATAAAATCAACAAATCAATTTAATTATTAATAAAGATTATTAAATTGATATTGCCAAATTTCCGGGATATCACATTCTTCCCCCCTTAAAATAATTTCGTCCCCGAAATTTAAAAGCAAAGATAATTTAATAACCCAGCAAAGTTTTTAATTTTAAACAGCAATCACACAATCAATCATACACTATCAATCATAGCAACCATTTAATCTAATCAAACAATTTTAACTATCCAGACAAAATTCTAGATAGAATTTCCTCGAGTTTCCCCAAGTGTATATATATATACCGGGATACTCGCTCTACAAACAATCAAAACTACTAAGCTATAAAGCTTCTACTTATCTAGATCTACAGAACTAAACAAGATATCAGACTACAGACGAGTCTGACTCAACAACCAAATCCTCCAGAACTGCTGGTTCCACAACCAGAGATAGATCAAATACGTACTCTCTCAGAGATACGTGAAACAAAATGAATTCCAGTTATCCAAACTGACAATTCAATCCAGTAGATCAAAGCACTTATCCAAATCAGCATACAGAAGAGATCCAAAATAACTCGGAGCTGACTTCCCAGACTTACCCAATCTTATAGTTCCCTTTTTATCAGAGAAACTTCAACAACAACGAAGTCTCCAACTTCGAATTCAAAATTCCTCCGTCTCTTATCCACAAAAATCTTCAGACGATCCTGGGCTGTCTACAGATCCTTCCTGATCAGCTTAACCCTTGCTGATGCTTCTTGAAATAATCTAGACCAACATCAAACCAATTTCCGGATCCTACTCAACAAAATGGTTTCCAAAAATACGCCAAAATCCAGAACACAACTCTACTCCACAATCATTAGAGCACTTCGAACTACTTCTCCTATCTGAAATAGCCAAACAGTTGCACTTGACAACTTTACCTCCAAATCCTGAAAAATCCTTCATACTTAGAGATATACTTGAATTTCCTATAGAAATCCTTTACTCCAAGAAAATTACAACTTCTGGTTGCTTCCACTCTAGAATAGCTGCTATCTTGCTTCCGCTGCACAACTCTGATCTTGAATAGATGAGAATGCTGTCAAAGAAACTCGAGCACAAACTTGATCATCCACAGTTCACCATACCATAAAATCTTAGTGAACCACTCCACTTGGTCAAAACATAGAAGAATTCCCTCCAGAAAATTAGGACTGATCAATCCCTCTCAAAAAATCCTAAGCTGCTTCACCAAATTCTTCTCTAGAAGACATCCTTCTACTAAGCTGAACTTCCGGTAACTCCATTAATCAAGTTGATACGGAATCTCAATCTCCAATAACCCATGAGAACACTCGAACAATCGCAAGTCTCTTTTGCGATCAACTCGACCTAACTTCCACAGATACTGTTCTCTCTTCACAAATTAGAACAGCTCATACTTAACTATCCAATTCATCGAAGAAATGGATCCACTCTGCTGCTTTTGGATTCCTCCTCTAGAAAAACTTCTCAGCTAGAAAACTTCCTGCTAACACAGAACACTTCCGAGTTGCACCGCTGACACTGACGCCAAAGACTTCCTAATCCAAAACTCTTCGAGAAACTCGGACCTCAAATCAAACATAAACACCCCGCTGGACCCAGCCACAACACCGAAGCAGATATACTTCCTAAAACTTGCTCCAAAAGAAACATCTTCGGAAACATCCATAGTCACTGCGTCTCACCACACAGCTACTTCTTCCACAAGTTACCAAGATACCATCATTCGCTTTTGCTCATCCAATTTCAAAGATAAACTCCGAACCTTAACAGGTTTCCTTCAGAGATCGATGAAATCCTTACACCACAACAAAGCTCACTCGAGACGATATTAGGTCTACAGTCTCGACAAATACACTTCCAAACTCAACACTCAGACTCTAACTATTGGTAATTGTGTTACACACACTACCATCTTATCTACCTTTATAACTCATATTGGAAAACCCGAACAGGTAACCCAATAAATAGGTAGAATAAATATATATATATAGTTATATAAAAATTACAAATACGCGCTCTCAAGATAGACACCACTCCAGAGCCTAGGTATTCACTCAACCTACCGCTCTGATACCAAAAGTAACGACCCGACTTTCTTTGCCCAGAAAGACGCATCGTTATGAAGAAAGAAAGGGATAGAAGAAGAAAAGAAAAGAAAAGAGAACAACAATACATCAGAAATCTCACAGCGGAACGAGAAATATATTATCACATAAGATATTACATAGTATCATATACATCAGAGTACACAATTTATACATCACAGAATAGACAGTTATAAACTTCTGTCTATTATACAACACAAATATACCAGTACAATACAGACTAATACAAACACAGCGGAAACTCTATATATCTACTCGCTGAAGCCTCCTGCTCCTCAGCTCCTCCAGTATTCGTCAAGACTAACCTGAATCCCTTGGCTACTCGTAAAAATTGAGTACCCAAGGTTTAATAAAACAGAAAATAAACACTTGGGTCAGACATGGGTCTGGTGTGAGTAAACGGGTTAAAATTGTTTAACTTCAAAACCTTTTGAAAACAAAGGTATCACGTAAGACTTCCCACACATAAACATGGAAAAGTTTTTACCTTACGCTAACCAAATCATTTGATAGGAAATCCAGTTATATTATAATAGGGTCTAGGGTTTTCAAGTAAAATACAGAAATAGCTGAAATGCTTACATCTCACATTCCAACATAGTTGGGCACAACTAATACGTACGGCACTTATTGGATTTTGGATTCCATACAATGGCAGGGCTACTGGGGTACCGCCCGTCACAGTACGTGGCCTAGATCACCGTACCGAGGAGTACGCCCGCTCCCCTGCAACACAAAGCCGGAACCATCCCTTACTGGATAATCCCGAACAAGACAACCCCGTAGTTGGCTGCAGTTCCAACTACCCACTAAGCCGAAATATAGAAAGGGACCTCTAGACAGGGATCTATCTTGCTCTCAGTGGGCGCTACCCACGAAGCCTTGCTGCACCTCCCCTGTTTTAGCCATTCCCGGTTGATGAGGCTTGAGGTTACGATTACCTTTAATCAGAACATATCACTTAGAATGCTCATCGTCCGCCTGACGATGTGTTGAAAGCATTCAATCCATACAAGTTCGTTCCGGGTTCGAACGAAACCGAAGGCATTATCTCGTTACACTCGTTTTGGAATCACCCTCAGAGTTAACGACAATAACCCTTGCACTCTGAATCTTCATCTTCACTTGAGATTCACGACCTATCGTTAATTTGGATCGATGTGGTATTCGGGTCTCCAGACCTGGAATACCGGTATACGGAAACCCGATCCCGGTCTCATCGAAATCCAAAACGTATCTTTTAAGGCCAAGTTGTTTAAAGGTTTAAACAATTTAACTTATCTATACAGATAGATAATTCACAAGTCACAATTGATAATCACATTATCATTTAAACAGATGATTCATAACCAAATAGGTAATCCATATCAACATCACAATAGTTAATCTATATTACCATCATAATGCAACCAAGCATTCATACCACATATCATCTTATCTCATTACTGAGATTACATCCATTCAAGACAAATCAATGTCATCCATTCTTATATAAGAAATGATTTACTTAATCATAACATAATTAATTTAAAATGAATTAAATTAACTATCCCTATCTTTAATTAATTTAAAGTGAATTAAATTAATTACTTCATCTCTTAATTAATTTAAAGTAAATTAAATTAATTACTTCATTATAAATCTTACTTATATAATCATTAATTAATTACAAATAAATTAATTAATCTTTCTCTAATTATCCACTTTAATTAATCACCTTGATTAATTATACTTTAATTACATTTAAGTAATTATCTTAATTAATTTCACAAATTAATTATCCTTAACCAAATACAGTAATTAACCTTTAATTACTTCATTAATTAATTAATTTTAATTAATTACTTTAATCCTTAATTAATTACAATTAATCACTTATCATTTGATTAATTAATCCTAATTAATCAACTCTCAATTACATCATTAATTATAAACTAATGATCCCTAATCACACCTTTAATTATTTATTAATTACATTAAGTAATTAACCTTTAATTAAACCATGATTTATTAATCACCTTTGATTAAACTTAACCAGTAATTAACTCTAATTAATTATCTTCCTTAATTAATTACTTTTAATTAATTACCTTAACCAATAATTAATTACATTATTAATTACCCTTAATTAAACCACAATTATTAATCATCTTTGATTAATATAATCCTTTAATTAATTAATTTAATAAATTATTAAATTAATAATAAATGATTAACTCTTAATCACTTTTATTTAATAAAATAATTATCCTCTAATTACTTTATTAAATATCTTATCTTTCTTAATTATATTCAGTAATTATTCCTTAATTACTTCAACAAGTAATTATACTTAATTAATTTATAAATGATTATCTTAATTAATCACTATTAATTACTTAGTTAATTATTTAACTAATTATTTAACTAATTAAATAATTACTTAACTCCTTATATTTAAGAGATCTTAATTAAGAAAACAATTTATCTTAATTAAATTAATTAAATTGACCAATAATTTAATTTATCTTCCCATATTAATTTATCTTTAATTTATCAAAACTCTTAATTACTTAAGATAACTCCTTATTTTAATTGATTACCCAATCTGAATCTTTAAACTTAATTTAAAATAAAATACTTTAGAATTCTATTATAACTTAAAACAAATTTAGATATTCAAAATTTGACTTTTAAATCTTTAAAAGTTTTCTAAGTTATTTGAATTAAATTTTAATACAAAAAAAATTATTTTGAAAATCTTCTTTCCTATTCTTTAAAAACTTATTTATTTAAATATCTAAAACATGTTAAAACAATTATTCTAGAAATAAATTAGTTTAAAAGTTAAAATCTTGTTTACCTTTATTTTTAAAACTCAGAAATCATTACAAAAACAAATTTTCTTTTATTTAAAACTTTAAAACATTTTCCTTTTAAAATCTTAAGGCTGTTCCCACTCAAACCCGAGTAAAATCATCAAAAACTCGAAGCAACTCTTGAGTCATTCCCATTCCAACCCACTTCGAGTAAAACTCGAGAATACTCGAACGAAAACCCGAGAAAACTATTTCTTCTCCAAACCCATATACCCAGATGCACGCGATCGTGCTTGTGCACGTGCACACCCTTTGCTGATCGACGACGAACTACGCCTGGCCTCCGACAAGTCAGACTTCACCACGACATCACGATCGACCCCTCATTTCTCCTTGATTCGAACGAGAATCAACATCGACCATTTAACCCATCAGCTCGAAGAACACCATCACCAGAAAATCATCCCTCCACGGCGACCCCAACCTCGAGAAACCCCGATACCTTAGCCGTAGCTCCCTCTCGACCTCCAGAATCTACGAAAACAAGAGCGATCACTTCCGGTTGTGCCTGGACGTCGCGACTACCTCAACAGTTCAACCCATTTAAAAGCAGCCTAAAACCCTACTTCGATCCAATTCGAAGAATTTATTCATCAGAAAAATTCTTATGCATTTTTCCTATGATCTTCCCCTTCCCTTCCACCTTCGAGTTCAACCACGGCACCCAGATCATCTTCGTTCGCCGCCGATTGACTAAAATGCCCAAAAACATAAATTTCAAAATTCTCTTTAATTACCAATCTAAAAATCTTGATATACATACCAAAAATCTTCATTTTCCATTTCGAAACAGATTGTATAATCAAAACTCGAAATTTAATCATTCGATTTTATGACTAAATGTTAATCAACATTATGATATCTTAATTTAAAAATAACTGTTTAATATAAATGCTTGAGATTATTTTTAAATTTTGAATCTAGTTGATACTAACATTTTTCATTTATACATCAGATCCTAAAAGAGACTATGGAAAGAGGAATTTAAATTTGTTCTATTTTTTTTTTTAAACCTATTAACATATAACAGAGAACTGAGTATATACCAGACATGCAAGCAATTTTACATACACATACATATATATATTCAGACAATATTTCATTCATATCACCATCTTACTTTAGAAATTAATCACAAGATCAAGTTATATAATAGATCCAGGTCTTAAAATGAAAGTTTTGCTCATCAGGAAATATTGAACAGAGAACAGTATATATAAAATCAAACATCTCACCTACATATCTATGCAAATCCAGATAAATTCTAACTGAAGAATTCAATAAAATCCAATATCATCACATGCAATTTAGTTAAACCAGATTAATCTGTTTTTAAAAATAGAATTTACTCACCTGAAATTTAAAACAGAAAACAGATTTTGTTTCCAGGCTTTCCAGTTTTGAATTTAAGCTTGATTTCCTTGTTGATCTTTGATTACTTGCTGTTTGATTTCTGGTTATTTGCTTGATTCCATTTTTCCTGGTCTTCCAGTTGTTTTGAAGATTTGAACTGCTGTTTGGAATTGCTTTTCATCTTCTTATCTCAGATTTGCATTTAAATTTCCAGTTTTATCTTTCTTTAATTTCCAGGTTTTTATCTTCTTTAGATTTGATTCGAATTGTATTTTTTTTTTTAGTAGAGAAAGAAGAAAGATGAATTCGGCTGATAGTAAAATAAATTTCCTTCTTCATATTAATTTTTATTTATTTTAAAACTTTAATTAAGATATAGCCACTTGTCTTTTAAGTGTTAATTTGCTTACACCAATGCTTACAAATTTACAAATGTCACTAAACTACTCTAATATGCCAACAAGTGTTATTCTTGTTTTTTTTAATAAATTTATTTAAGACATTTATGTTTTTATGAAATATTTATAAGTATATAATGTATTTATCTCTTTTTATAATTTAAGCTTTTAGATTTTAATAAATATACAAATGTGAAAAACAATTATAAAAATAACTTATGCTTTAATCAAATACATATAACATATTTATAAATGCTTGAGAACTTTTTTTAACTCTATATATATTTTTACAAACCTATTTTGACTTATATTTGAATTTTAAAAGAGAAAAGGTTATTAAAACTAATAAACTTCTTATTTAAATCTTATTTAAACTTAAGCTTACATATATATATATATATTTTTAAATAAGAAATTATTCTTTCCATTTCAATATATGCAAATATATATATTCTAAATGTAAAATACTTTTAACATTAGTTTTGATAAATACTTTATTGAATTTTATAACATAACTTCAAATAACAATATATATATATATTCATACATATTATAAATTTGAAAACATAGTTTTATTAAATTAAAGACTCCCTATTTATAATATATATACCTATATATATACATTATAAATATAAACACTTATATTAGTTTTAGAAAGATAAATCTTCCCAATTTTAAATCGTTAGAAAAGATATTAATACATATTGCCAATTAAAATATTATTAGCTTTTTAAAATGAATAAACTTGTCAATTTTATAAAATAAAATCAACAAATCAATTTAATTATTAATAAAGATTATTAAATTGATATTGCCAAATTTCCGGGATATCACATCCATCTTTCGTTTTAATTACTTTAGTGTTGTTCAATTAAGTTAACTATTGTAATCAAGTAATTTTTATTCTTGATTTTATGTCAGATTCAGTATATATCTCTATTTTTGTACGATTCTAAGTCATATATAAAAGTATTTGATAATGGCTTTTAAATGATTTTTTTCTTGCTTAAGTTAGTATTTTCTGAAGTGGTAACAAATGTTTCCTTCTTTATTTAGTTAATAAATACCATGATAAATCAGGCCTGCATATATATTAGTGAAAAGTAAAGAAAATTGTTTAATGCTTTCTTCTTTTTACCAATATTTCATAAGTTGTTTATTTCATTACAAATTCTAACATTTTACATGATGGATTACTTTATGTTTTAGGGGTTAAAAGAGAGGAATGCAAATAAAGATCAAGAAGTATCAAGGTAGTTATTGGATGAAAATGCTTTGAGAGTTGCTCCAAATACAGTCTTTGGTGTTAGCTTCCTTTATCTAAAACGAAAGGTACGAAGATGAACAATGCTATAGAGGGATAAGAAGTTTTTTTTGCTAACTTCGATGGGATCAAGTGCAAAGTAGAAGTATGCATTTATTGTTCCTAAATATTTTTATGGGCCAAATCTGGCATATACGGAACACATTCTTTATTCATTAGCATAATTTTTAACAAATTTCTCAAAAATATATATGGTATTTTGCATTAGAATGACTGAAATCAATGTTGTTATTGTATTTGAAAAAACTATATCTTTCAAGAAAAATACAAAACGTATTTATGGAGAAAATGTTACATTCTTTGGAATTACGATTTAAACTATCTATATATATTTGTCCTCAGTTTCCATTTTACCTATTATGTTATACTTATGCAAGGATCTAAGTTATGAGAGTTATAAAATGATGTGCAAATGGTTTACTAGTTGATAATGTAACTATATAAGAAATACAATTTCTTTTTTAAACCAGAAAACTATAAATTGCAATGACTACATTTATTTGGTTAATATACTTCATCTTAAATACAAGAAATTTAATGGAATTTATTATTTGGTGCAAATATGAACTCTGCTAGCTGAAAATTTTCGTTTCATGCTCTAATCTTTTATTTATTTTAGACCATATTTTTCTTCAAGAGCTATGAATATGATCTCCAACAATGTTCCTATAAACTATATTGGAACTATCATTTGAATCTTAATGCATTATTATTATTTTTAATACTGGTGAAGTTGTTAATAGACTTTGGTTTTTCTCTTAACTAACATAATTTTATCAACTTTATTATATTTATTGGGAAATAATAGTATTGTTGGGTGTCTAGTTTAATGTATATGGATATTAAGAGCATAATGACCACCACTATTGAGGTAACCAACAATATAATTTGTATGTTGTCTTATATTTGACTTTTATAATATCTGCTATCTAATTCAGTTTATGAATGGATTGCTTAAGATATAACGTAATCATGCTTTCCACTTCGTTGTCTTTTTGGATATTTTAGACGTTAATGCATCATAGTACGCATTTTTGCAGGTAGAAATGTTATTAGGAAATTTGTGTTTCGAGGAAGATGTTAGCAATGCTGAATTAGAATGGTTAGATGAAACTGGATATTTAATTTATAATAACCATAACAAAAAAGTAATGTAAATTTTAGAAATGCACTATATTTTTTCATGTGGTTCCTCTACTTCTTTTGTAGGATATCCAAAAATGTTAACCATTTTATGGTATTATATCATGATGTTATCACAATTTTGAATGCCCCGTATTATTTGTTCTCAAATCAGTTCACATGTACGTCATTAAATGTATTTAAATAAAAAAGGAAAAAAATATATTTAACAATAGGAATAAGAATAATGACTTCCTTCTCGAGGGCTGCTAGTTATCTAGGTAAAATGGACAACAATTCATATCCGATGCCTTGATCTTCAAATTCATTCGAACCAAAATGAACTGCCCCATTACAATAGGGTAACAGGCAGCTAATTAGATTTACTTTGTGTCATTCAGGTTTTTTGTGGCGTATATCAATCTGATACAACCCTTATTGTTCATGGTGGATGGCCGACAATCCTATAAGTATAAATCTTGGTTTTTCCAGTAAGATCGTACTTTTCTTGGTGCCGTCCAAGTTTCAATAAGATATAGGAGCCTTTCTCTCATATTTATACCTTTTTGTTGGACCCGAGCAACTATGACTAGGCGATAACTACTTCTCTATACTCTATAGTATGGCTTTAGTATCAACCATTTAACAACATCTATCTAGCTTGACTTTTGCACTTACTTAATGAAATCTGAGAAATATGATAATCACACAAATTTTAGCGTGTTTGATTGTGTATTACATGTCAAATCATTAAATAAGTTTTAAAATTCTAACCAGAGCCATAGTTAGCTAATATTGCTAATCTTCCTTTCATGATATTTTTTTGTGGTTAGTGATGCAATGGACATGATACCAACATCAAATTGATTAAGCAAAGGAGTAGCACGTTAATAAGTTTAAATAGGAGGATGGTGAAGAATGAAATAGTATTATCTGTCTAGAAGTTTGAAATTTGGTAGAAAATTTCATCATTGAACTCGAAAATAAGTCTTGAATTAGTGGTTTCTTCGGCTTCCAAAAATCCAATTTATAGGATACGTAAAGATGAAAAAATCTTCTTGTTCAACCCTACCCATATTATTAGTGATTACATAATGGTTTTATATTGTTGAGTTGATGATGAAGTTATTTTTGGAAAAAATTGCGTTGATGGTGGTGATTTTGCCTCATATATGGTGGTGATGATATTTGTAGTAATGATATTGTTGTACATATCTGAGTATCATGATAATGACGTGTTTACAAATTTCGAATTCGGGGTGCAAAGATGATGCTGAAGTACATCCTTCTATTTTTCATTGTTTTGAAATAATCTTGCATCAAGTTGATAAGAAAAGACTTTGTAATATACAGAGCTTATACTGGATGAAAAATCTTTGCTTTAGAATCTCATTTTTGAATAATTCAGAATAATAATTTCTTTTGGCTATTTCTTAGTCCAAAAAGTATGCATGAATGCTGAAGTTTTCGGTATTACTTATGTTTGAAATCCATCTATGCTATACTATTAAAGTTGAGTCATGCATTTCTTTCTCTCCTTGATTCTTGCATCTATGCCTTATAACTTCCCATTTTATGCTTACACAGCCTTATCATGTTCCTAAGTCTCATTTATGCATAAAAATTAAATTCTTATCTTTTTGATTAATTATTATTTGCATTCCCTCATCTCCCTACCTAGGGCTGTCAATAAGTACCCGAAAAATTCGATATCCGTCCGAATCCGTATTCGAAAATATGAAAAATATCCGTTATCCGAAAAGCGGATACGGATATCCGATATCCGAAAAGCTTTCCAGATACAGATATGGTTATTATGGTATCCATATCCGATAAATATCCGTCCGATTAACTGATGCATATATATATATATTTAATTAAAATTATATTTAATTAATATATGATTTTACAACTATTTCCTAACCATTGGATGATACTACGATATGGTTTTTTTACTCATTTTTAGTGAAAACAAACAGTTTTAATGTTTAATTTTTGAATATTTTTGGATACGCATACGTATATTAGTATATAATAATGTTTTATCATCACATTTTTTATTCCTTGGTTTTTTATGAATATTAGAATAAAAACTGTCTTATGTTGATCCAAACCTTTTAATTTATACTATTAAATTTATTGATTATGGACGGAGCGGATAAATATCCGATATCCGTCCGTATCCGAAAATCAAGCAGATACGGATATTCGATATCCGAAAATTAAACGGATACAGATATCCAATATCTGAAAATTATTTTGAATACGGATACGGATATGGCACTATCCGTATCCGAAAGTATACATTGATAGCCCTATCCCTACCTACCCAATAATCTACTTAACCGCTTTGTTCCTTTTTTCATCCTTTTTTTTTTATTCAAGCCACTTTTCATTCATTTTTGAAGTTTCTTTACATGAGTTCGAAGTAAATAATTTTTCAACCATCCCAGTCCCAAGTTTCATTTATATTCTTCTATATTTTGTTTTAATTTCATTAGTGTTGTTTAATTAAGTTAACTTTTGTAATCAAGTAATTTTTATTCTTGCCTTTATGTCAGATTCATTATATATATATATATATATATTTCTATGATTCTAATTCATATATAAAAGTTTTTGATAATGACACTTTTTAAATGATTTTTTCTTGCTTAATTTAGTATTTTCTGAAATGGTAACAAATGTTTTCTTCTTTATTTAGTTAATAAATACCATGATGAATCGGGCCTACATATATTTATTAGTGAAAAGTGAAGAAAATTAGTCAATGTTTTCGTCTCTTTACTAAAGTTTCATGTCCTTTTCTATTTCACTAAAAATTCTAACATTTTAAATTATGGATGACTTTTTGTTTTAGGTGTTATTAGAGAGGAATGCAAATAAAGATCAAGAAGCATCAAGGTAGTTATTGGATGAAAATGCTTTGAGAGTTTCTCTAAATATAGCCTTTGGTGTTAGCTTCCTTTATATAAAATGAAAGGTATGAAGATGAACAATGCTATAGAGGGATAAGAAGTTTTTTGTTGCTAATCTCGATGGGATCAAGTGCAAAGTAGAAGTATGCATTTAATGTTCCTAAATATTTTTTATGGACCAAATCTGACATATACGGAACACATTCTTTATTCTTTAGCATCATTTTTAACAAATTTCTCAAAAATATATATGGTATTTTGCATTAGAATGACTGAAATCAATGTTTTCATTGTATTTGAAAAAACTATATCTTTTAAGAAAAATGCGAAACGTATTTATGGAGAAAATGTTACATTCTTTGGAATTACGATTTGAACTATCTATATATATATATATATATATTTGTCCTCAGTTGCTATTTTACCTATTATGTTATACTTATGCAAGGATCTAAGTTATGAGAGTTATAAAATAATGTGCAAATGGTTTACTAATTGATTATGGAACTATATAAGAAATACAATTTCTTTTTTAAACCGGAAAACTATAGATTGCAATGACTACATTTCTTTGGTTAATATACTTCATCTTAAATACAAGAATATGGAATTTATTATTCAGTGCAAAACTGAACTCAGTTAGGTGAAAATTTATATTCTACTATTTTAGATAAATTAAATAAAAGGTCATAAAATTTGATTTTATATTAACCATTGAATATATATATCATTCACAGGTTAAAAATCAAAAAGGATTTTGAGCTTACCAATTTTTTTCTTCTAAAAACAGAAATCATTAATATATATAAGATTATAATAGGTGTAGAAGAAATAAATAATCAACTTTTCAGATAAAAATTTCTTCGCAAGTTAGCTCTCCGTACTCATCCATTGATTTTAGCTCATCCACTACAACACCTTCTTATAACTCAACTCCTATATATGTTCCTGTACGCATTACACCTTCTCCAAATCATCACACAGGCCATACTCCGAATGGAAAACGAATCAGAAGGAACTTAGATTTTGGTTCACCTTGTAATCAACATCAAATAAATGATTTACATCATTTTTAATAAGAAATAATCAGTGTTCAACGCGAAATATACTATGAACAGAAAAATCAAGGAGCTCATTTGAGTTTCCTTGAGAAATATGCTCTTAAAATTTGTGATCATTTTCCTACGAGTAATAGGATCCATAGATAATCACCGTATCGCAGAGAAACATTTCCTCGTAATTCATGGGAAAAAGGTCCTTCAAGCAAACTTATCCCTGTTCGTAAAATTCTCTATCCCCCATCACACCATTGACGGAGAAAACTAAAGTTGAATCGGATTCGTTCGAAGGCTGCTCATCAGAAGAATCCAACCCTTCTGAAAATAAATAAATACGGCTTCCATATACGCTAGAATATCTGCATATATATACGGTTTCCACATAGTAAATATTATGTTTGTTGTATAAAATTGTTTAAAATTATTTAACATTAGAATAAAACTCGTATATGCATATGTATATATATAAAATAACTTGATTATATTTTGTTATAAGCCGATCTGTACAAAGACAACATATTCAGTCGGTTGAATGACCTAGTTCAGACGGCTGAACCTTCAATCAGGCAACAAATTTTTTCCATCATTCAACCGGCTGGTCTCAATAATTCAGACGGTTGAATTGACCTGTTTTTAGCCTATTTCTTTGCTGGTTTGGTTTTTAAAGAAAATCATACGACTGAATTGTTCCTACCAGCTGGCTGATGCATCGAATTTCAGTTTTTTTCTTAATAACTGACATGTCTTTTAAGGCACCCATTTAATTCTCCACCAACCATTACATCTTCTTAACCCTTCTCTTCATCATCAAATCTCATTTCAACAAACAAAAACCCATTCTCTAAAAATAAAAATATATATAAAAAATCACATTTTAAAATCATATTTCACTTATTATCTAACAGTGGCTCCAAGACCCAAAAGATCAAGACAAGCCTCCATTTCTATTGGCTCATCTCAAGATCAAATCAGAGCACGGCTTCATGATGATACCGCTGTTACAAGATTCAATAGTATGAAGAATTCAAAAATCTTTGAAGGAGCCTTCATAAAATTCGCTGATTTCAATGGATATGGAATTCGGGAGATCGCCGAAGAATTTTTTTTTAATTCTCTTATAGGTATGATGCTAACAATGTCAAGATTTACCCTTTTTTAATTAAACTTTTCTTTACAAACATGAATTTAGATCATCAAAATCCACAAAACAAAACCGATTGTATTTGGACTATTGTTTGTGGCGTTAAGATTTATCTTCCTCTACAACGCTTAGGACATATTTTAAGATGTCCATCTCAAGGCTTAGATATCGATGAAATTGAAGTTTCGTCGAGATGAAGTGTCACATAGATTTATATTTGACAATATGACCGAACTAAAATCTAGTGCTTTGCGTCCAAAATCTAGGTTAATTCATCGTGCTCTTATCCGGTTGCTTCAACCTCGTACCGGTAGCTATGAAAAAGTTTATAAAAGGGATTTTCAAGGTTTATATGTTATTTACTCATCTCAGCATGTCAATTGGGGTATGATAATTTTGGAAGAATTTGAAACCTTTAATCATAGAAGAAATTACAAAACGATCCATTATGGAGCATATATTATGCGTATTTTGCAAAATTTTGGATTATGCGTATCTTGCAAAATTTTGGAGTAGTTATACCAAATTCTGAGTTTACGAAAATAAGCGAACTCAACTCCAAAGCATTAAGTCTAATAGGTCTTATAAAGCATCTCGCAAGTGATGACATAATTACTTTTCAGCAATGGCTTGCTAACCGTGGCCAAGGTATTGCACAACCCCATGACACTGGCATTGCTTCCTTTTCCCAAGGGCCGCAAACTCAAGAAGATATTAATGAAATTGACGAAATCAATGTGGATGCCTCTTCCAAACAAGCTTTTGTTACCTTATCCCGAAACCAAAGTAGGCTCGATCGTCGTTTGACGAAAATTGAGCACAGTGTTTCAAAAACCAATAAAAGCTCAATTCTACCAAAGGCTTCTTGAACAAGATTTTGGATAAGCTTTCTTGCTCTTCGTCAATGTTTGCTATTCCTCCTACTTCATTAACATGAGTTACTGAAACTCCGGCTCCTTTCACTTGGACAACTACTGAAGAGGAAGACAAAGACGAAGGAGGTATCTCAAAGCCAAGACTTTTGGCTATTCTCTATATCATGGTATTTTTTCTATTATTAGCTTATTATTACTCTTATTTATGTTCTGTGATTAAATCTTTCAAAAAAATTTGTGTTGTAATGTTTGTGATGACTTGATCGTTATGTTTCTGTGATGTTATGTTGAGTATTTATTTGTCATGTTATTATGCTTGATATTTTCGGTAAATGACTGTAATGTTTTGTGTCCTCCGATCTGTGATGTTTTTACATGATGTGATGATTGTATGCTTTGTGATGTTTTGAGTCTAATACTGCTTCTCGTAAATTGTTTATTTTTACAAACTTTTTACTTCTCCTATTGATATCTATTTCCTTTTTGTCGATGACAAAGGGGGAGAATACAGTAAAGCCATATCGATAAGGAGAGTATCAAGTTAGTGAGAGAATAACTAAATTTAAAATTAAACTTATATAGTTGTCATCATCAAAAAGGGGGAGAATGTTAGAACCTTATAGTATGATGTTTTGACAATGAAAACTATACAAGTATATATTGTATATACTAACCACTCTTGCAGGAAATAGCAACTTCTATATCAGAATGAAGACCAAATTGATGGTACAAAGTATTATCAGTCATAGTGTTTATGTCTAGAAGTATAAAGTTGTTAAAATCTCTTTTATGTGATATACACACACACACGCACACTCTTTCATTGAAATTTATAAAACATCCCAAAAATTTGAAATTCAGTATGCTGAAATACCTAAGTCAGCTGACTGAATCTGTGCACATGCACATATTGATTTATGAATATTCAGCCGACTAACCGATAATATTCAGCCGGTTGAAAATGGCCTAAAATGAACTGTTTTCTTGCTGATTTAAAAAATTGTCGATTCAGATGGCTGCCGAACTTTATTCAGCTGCCGAAATCTGTATAACAGCTAGTTTTCTTAAATGGTGCATCTCCTTCATGAAGAGTTACATCTCTTAATCAAGAGTTACAATCACACCTCTTTACCGTTACTCTTCACGAACGATTACAACCTTTAAACACTATATAAAGCAAAGAATTCCAATGTTTTTATAATCGATTCTATTCCTAATTCTTTCTATCTTTACTATTGAACTCTCAAGCATTCAATTACAAACTGCTTTACATTTTTGATCACATAATCATTCAAGAAAATTTTACTGTGATTAAAATTACTTCCTTTCTTCACAAACTACACGATATACCACAAAGGAGAAGATTATAGGAAGGGTGTATGTTATTGATTTACCAGTGCTATTCAAGAGCATACTCAGTCAAATACTTTTCTGCTGTTTATAGTTGAAGTCATGTTGAAGTATCCTTAGGCGGTTGAAGTCCGATTTGGTTTTCTAGGCGGTTGAAGTCCTGTTTAGTTGCTTAGGCAGTGTAATACCTGTTCCTTCGGGTTAAGTAAGGGTATCGATTAAATCTAGAAGGAGTCTGGGACTGGACGTAGAATGGGAAGTTCGAACCAGTATAAAAATCTCCGGTGCCATTTACTTTATTATTTTCACTTTTATATTTATATTCCACACAAGTAAATAGTTTAGCTAATATTTCATATTACACGATCCTTAGTGCATTTCAATGTCTCTGGGAGTCAAATGAAATATTGGACCCGACAAAGTGGTTGTCGGGACATGATTAACTAAGTCTTGAATTTGAGGTGCTGAACCATAGAGTAACAATAATATATGCAAAGAAGGCAAAGTGTGAAAAGTAGATGACACCGTGACTTTTATAGTGGTTCGGACCGAAAGTCTCTGTGTCCACCGTCCTTTCCTTATTTAGTTACTTTTATATAGCTGAGAGGTTTATTACATTAAATCTAAGCGTTTCCACCATTAATGAGTTTTGAATAGAGTTAAGTATAGGAAAGTATTATTTTAACGTTTTTAGTGCTTTTGTGCTTCTTCCCAAAAAGATTCTTTGTGCCTTGGGGTTGCCGCCTAGTTTAGCCAATATGCCATGGCGCCATTTATAGAAGACCTTCTCTTTGGATTAATGACCTGACTTGCTATGTGCGGTATAGATTTGAATGCCGATCATTACCTGATTGAAAGTACTTTGACACGAATTGATGATGTGGTGCTTTTATATATAGCTTCTTTAATTCCTTTTTTTATCTTGATCATTGATCTTGGTCTGGGGCTATATAAACCATTGATTGTTGATACTTGTTGACATGTCATTGGTAGTTGCTGCTCTTGGCTAAGCTTGTTGTCCTAGTTGATCGATGGTCTCGACCTTAGTTGCTACTTTTACTTATGTTCTCGGAGTACATGCTCAGCATTCGAGAGCATGTATTTCGAGAATATAAGAAAAAGCAGCAACTAAGGTCGAAACCATTGATCAATTAGGACAACAAGCTTAGCGGAGAGCAGCAACTACCAATGACATGTAAGTATCAACAATCAACGGTTTAGATAGCCCTAGATTGAGATCAACGATCAAGATAAACGAAAGAAATCAAAAGATATATATAAAGGCGCCGCATCAGCAATCCGCATCAAACTACTTTCAATCAGATGATGATAAGCGTTCATATTTGTATCGCACATAGCAAGCCAGGCCATTAATCCAAAAAGAAGGCCTTTCACCATTGACACCATGACATATTTTCTATAAATAGGCGGCAATCCCAAGGCACAAAGGATCTTTTTTGGGAGAAGTACAAATGCACTGAAAAAAGTTAAAATAATACTTTCCTATATTAGAGCTCTATTCAATACTCATTAATAGAGGAAATGCTTAGGTTCAATGTAATAAGCCTCTCAGCTATATAAGAGTAACTCAATAAGGAGAGGACAGTGGACATAGGGACATTCGGCCCAAAACACTATAAAAGTCTCGATGTCATCTGCTTTTTGCACTTTGCCTCTTTGCATATACTATTGTTATTCTACGGTTCAATATCTCAAATTTAAGACATAATTACATCCTATGTTATATTAAGCGCTAGGCGAGGTGAGGCAACAGAAGTCTCGCTTCTCTTAATGTCGCTTAAGCCCCACTTAAGCATCGCCTAAGCGCTACTTAATTTTTGAGCATACATTATTCATATAAATATAAATTGATGCAAATGGATTATATTAAGTGTACCATTGTTCATGTAGGCATGAATTAATTACAAAGAAGTAAAGTTTTACTTTGAAGTTAACCTATAAATTCATATGTTGCAACGTTGGATTTGACTTTCGTTATTAATTAAAAGTAAGCATGGAGGACAGTGGTGCTAATAAATATAAGATGTATATACATGGAGGACAGTGATGTATCCTTAACCATGGAGGACAGTGGTTCTAATAAATATATATGTATATACATATTTTATACCTTGGAGTTGGTTGAGTGTGTCGTATGTGTATATGAAGTTAAAATGACTAAGCTTTAAATAGTAGACATAACATGTAATAAAAAAACAATCGACATAAACTAGTGTTACGGATAAAGTATGTAATTTCCTAGCGTATATTTCATCCCACAACTGAGTCCCCTCTTTAGGCCCTACTACTCAGTCACCAGAATGTGATTTTGACCCCTTCCCCTCCTTCTCATTACAACCCACATGATAGATTTAGAGAAACAGGTATTAGTACAAGACTGAAATAGTGGGGGAACAAATTTCCTCATGCATGCTCTACACTGACAAGGGCACTAGATACCCGAGGTATTGGCCTTAGTCAATATGTGTGTATGTATATTTTATTATACTTTTTTATTCCGCTATGAGTTCTTATCGATAGCTCCCCGATATACATTTTATTATTATAGGAAACCAACATCAATGATCCGTATCCTAGTGGACCTTGGTTTTCAATTTAGCAGAAATTCGAGCCTATTAAGGTGCAGGTTATTACGTTTGGTATCGGATCTTAGGTTTGGCGATCATAGAAATTAGGATACGCTGAGTTAACATACTTCTACTTTTACCTATAATTATATATATATATATATTATACGTCGTACTCTACAAATTTCGACTATAGAAGTAGTTGCAACCATATTATAAAAAGGAGGATATGGCAACTATGAGTTGGAACAATAAAAAGTGTTAAAAATATATGCCTATCCTGATCACCCTACATGAGATAGGCCGTACTACAAGGCATTTACTTAAGAAGAGCATGAGTGCGGCATATAGAAGGGTCCCTGAAGTTGGATGGTACTTGACTCCCTTATTGGGCCTAGATTTCCCTATGGTTGTGGATCCCCATTGGATTGCTAGTTAATGATAGATCCAGATAAATGAGAATTAAAGAATCTATGTATTATAGATATCTGAAAGCAAGAATTGAGCAAGTTCCCAAAGGAAGGTATGTAGTCACCGCTCTAAGATGATAGCCGGATTGTTAATATATCCTGAATGAAGATAAGTCAGAAAGTAAGTGTGAAAGAAGAAAATTCCAAAAGAAAGGACAAATAAAACCCACTCCGAGTCTGACTCCATATGAAAGAATTTAATAAAAGGTTTTAATTTTTCTTAAAAATATTTGAAATGATTTTCAAAGGAATTATATAAAAGTAGAAAAACACTATTTTTTAAAAGTAAGTAAAAATTAAAATATTCCAGAAAATAAAATATCATTTTATATTTTATTTATATTGAATTTCTAGTTGAAACTAATATTATTTAAATGAAAAATTTCAGTCAAAAAGGGTTTTAATAAATAGGCATTTCTTTTGAAATAAATAGAAAATAGAGCGTATGTATAGCTCGATGATTTTTCTAATTTTGTAAATTTGAAAATTTAAAATTCTTTTAAGGGGTAGATAATAGGAAATGGTATCGGTTTTAAATGGGATGAAGAGAATAGAAGGGTAAGAACGCCCGATAGTGGAGACAGAAAGAATATATACCCATATAAGGAAAATACGGAGGAAAAATAACTGAAACAGATTTATACATAAAAAAGTAAACTGAATTGTATTAAGGAAGAAAAGCCCAATGGCAAATGTTGTGGGCGAACACACTGCAATAAAGAAAATAATCAAGGAGGGCTATACATAGAGAAACCATTTAAATAAGAGCAATTTAGACCGCAGATATTAAAATGCGGCAGCATTATATAACTAAAATATAAACGACATTAGATATTCATGTAAAATAATGTTAGCGATTAGAAAAAATATATGAAATTAATAGAAAAAATGACAATTTTCTTAAATATGTGCAGTAATTGCACATACCTTTTAGAAGTCCCCGTTATATGCTATTAGAGTCTCCACTAAGGTTGAAAGTGGAAGTAGTATGAGTAATAGGAAAATAATAGAATGGAAGCTGTCATTGTCTACTCCAGTTTTAGTCAAAGTTATAAATTATGTTTTAAAAACACTGTAATGGTGCCTTTTTGAAAAGTAGTTTTGTAAAACAATTGAGTTTTTTAAATGCGAAACTTAATAAAAAGTTTGAGCTAAAATCCTACTTCTAAAGGGAAAGTAAAAAGGTTTGTTGTGAAAAGGCTTTAAAGGGGAAAATCTGATTTGATGATTGTTCGTGCTATATAAACTTGATTCTTAGTTATAAATTGTTGAATTTAATAAAAAGTTTCTAGGTTTATATTTTTAAAGAAATTTTTGGGTTAAGTACTTCATGACTGTAAGTTTAATAATTTTATAAAGAGTGGTGAAAACCAAACCAACTTTACTATTAAGTAAGAAGTGATAGTGCCATGACATCATTAATACCCGTTGATGTTGAAAGGTAGCTTCCAGGAATTTTATCTTTTGGTTTTAGGTTGTAAGCATTATTTGTTTCTTTTTATATAAAAAGGCATATGATATTTTATGAGAAATATTCCTTTTCATTACTATGTTGATTTTCTGGGTTGACCGCTATATAAATTTGAAAACAGTATAAACAATGAAATCTCATGAAGACATTAAACTAATGAAAAGTAAGACTGGAATTTTAAATAATGAATTAGGAAATTTATCGAATTAGCTAGTAAAACTAAATAATGTTAAGCCCCAAAAATATTAAAATTTTGGAGAAATAAATTTTAGCGAGAAAAATTACGAGGAAATATTGTTGCAAAACCAAGAGTCAATTTCCCTATGACTTAAAAGCTAAAATTTATAAATGTACCTGTATGCTGATTATTGTTTTAAAATAAAAGAAAAGGTTTACGAAATCTGAAAATTTACTGTGTAATATTCTAAGGTCAATCATAGATGTTAACCCATTGACTCAAGCTCGAGTATATTGGCATATGGCTTGATTTTTTTTGAAGAGTTAAAGACAAAAATACCTTTGAAAAGAAATTGGCAAAATATTTGATTTTTAATATATAAAATATTTTTGAAAAAGTGTTGAAAATTGAGCTTTGTTTTGAAATTTTCCAACTATTTCACAAATTTAATTGAAAAGGATTTTGAATGGAAAATGAGAAAATTTCTTGATTTTAGAAATTCCACATGCTTAGCGTAGAAAAAGTCGACGAGTTAACAAATATAAATTTTACTATCCTACGGGAGTGACAGTATGTAAAACATAGTAATGACAAGGACAAAGATGTTTTAGCTTTGTAATTCATTTATTATTACCTTGTTGATAATAGAACAATACTTATTTTTAAATGAAACCGTTTTAAATAATTTAAAAACAAACATTTTTATGTGAACTATACATGAAAAAGTTGAAAAAGATTTAAGGGCAAAAGAGAAGGTTTCAAGGTACAACAGAATGGGTACACAAAAAGTGAATGGAAATATAAAATTTTCCATCGGAATTCCATTTTCGGTGTAAGAGTATAGATTTAGGAAAACTGGATTATCAAAATTTTGGATGCTAGAAATTGTGTGCTAGATATTGGATGATAAAACTTAGATGTAAAATTGGTTGAACCATACTCCTATTCATAGGAGTGGGAGATTGTTGTTTGAAAACTAAGATTTTGATTTTTGAAAACTTGTATACATATAGATCTACCGGTTGTTAGCGCCAAAATTGGTCACTAACCCCCAAATCCAGATGAAAGCACCAAATACCAGTCACAGCTCAGAGATAGAGTATATGTAGAGAGTAATAATGTGAAGAACGGTTAAAACTAAAATGAAAGCAGTAAAGAACAACGGATTTTATAGTGGTTCGGCTAACTCCGGCCTACGTCCACTCCAGAAGTTTGCTTTTTATTGCTGTAATAATCGATTACAGTTACAAAATGGCAGAGTTGCCTTAGCCTTAGAAAAGAGAAAGTAAGAGAGCAGAAAGAAGATCCTCTTTTACTGTGCCCCTGCCTCTCTATTTATAGACAAAGATGGGTTGGACTTCCCTGGTGGGCCTGGCAGCCGAGTACCTCAGCCCAAATGGAGTGGTCTCCATATGCCGAACCATAGATGCCGAACGTTGAATGCCGAACAAGGTGCGAATGCCGAACGATCTCCTCATGCCGAACGTTGGGAGGTGCGAGGTACCGAGGTGCGAGGTACCAAGATATGGAGGTGCGAGGTACCGAGGTATGGAGGTGCGAGGTACCAAGATATGGAGGTGCGAGGTACCGAGATATGGAGGTGCGAGGTATGGAGGTGCGAGGTGCAGAGGTATCGAGGTGCGAGGTATGGAGGTGCGAGGTGCAGAGGTATCGAGGTGCGAGGTACAATGCCGAGCGAGGTGAGGTATGCCGAACGACCCATCCAATGCCGAACGCTCCTTGATGCCGAACGATCCATCCAATGCCGAACGTTGGTTAATGCCGAGCGCTCCATCTAATGCCGAACGATCTCTAATGCCGAGCGCCTCTAAATGCCGAGCGCCCATCATGCCGAATGATCTCTTATGCCGAGCGCCTCTAAATGCCGAGCGCTCCTGGATGCCGAACGATCCCTCTATGTCGAACGACGATCTCTCTATGCCGAACAACCTCCAACGCCGAACCATCCCAATGCCGAGCGACATCTGCCAAACTGCCTATCATCATTTTAAACCGAACCCATCATACTTTAGTCCCGATAGTTGTGAAGTTGTTTAAGTTAAATCCGTCTGTCCGCGGCCTTGCCAAAAGGCGGGTTAACACTTGCCCCCCAAAACATGCCTTGCCGTGAAAGGTGTGTTTTGAATAGCCTCAAGTCCAATATCCCAAGTATGTATGTTATCCACATTCATACTTTCCGATTCATAATCCAATCCATTACCAAGCCACCTTATCCGAGTGCCACGGCCATATCCTGATCCATTTCCGCGACTGTTCCGAGTCGATGTTTGATTCTTATCCAGTAACCAAGTCCTTATCCAATTCCACATCCATATGAACCCGACTACCGAGTTCCAATCCATCCATATCCAATAACCTATAACCATATCCGTGACCTCTCCGGGTCGATATCCAAATCCGGGACCGCTCCGGGTCCTTTTCCGAATCCTTAGCCATTCATAGCCAATATCCAAATCCGTAACCTCTCCGGGTTCTTGCCAAGCGCAATCCACCCTTGACGACCTACGTTAAGTAATTCCATGGTGTTCATGGTTCAGTGTCCTTGAACGTCGAAGAATGCCGTGGCTTAAGTCCTAAGCCGAATCCTGGTCACTTCGGACCCTTGCCGAGCATAGTCCATACTCGACGACCTAAAATAGTAATCGATAATATATGGCCTAAGTCCTAGGCCGAATCCTGGTCTCTTCGGACCCTTGCCGAGCATAGTCCATACTCGACGACCTTTTAGCCAAAATCCAGAGAAAATCCAATCAAAATCCGATCCAAAATCCAAATCCAAAATAGAAAACCAGAAACCCATATCGAAAATCCATACCAAAAAACAAACATCCAAACCAGAATCCAAACCAGAAAACGAGCAAAACAGGGAGTTCAAACCAAACTCCAAAACCAAACCATAAAAAGCAAATGTCCAAGTCAAAGGAAAAAACAGATTTCGCAAACCCGGGCGTCTCGGTAAGCCATCATCTCAGAGCATGCCTGAGGGTTATCTCCGACCCCGTACATGAGTAAGTGATTTAACCGTTTGCCCGGAGTTTGTTACTTATTCCAAATCATTAAAATTAGTTGATGACCAATCGGCCACCATTCCTGGGCCTCATGCCCTCGTCGTTCAAGGTAGGCGGTGGCTGCTCCTGTTCCACCGCCGCATTCCGAGTTCCGACATACTGTCGCAACTGACCATTCCTTATATGCTCCTCGATTATATCCTTTAGATGTCGGCAGCTGTTAGTGTCATGCCCGTCCAGGTCATGAAAAAGACAGTGCCTTCCTGACGCCCTTTCTCGTTCTGAGGGTTCCCTCCTTGCTGGCCTTCGATAAGAAAGGCGATCTCGAGTATCTAAGAAAATCCGTTCCAACGTTGCATTCAATCCTGTGTAAGTGGAGAACTTTGGTTCTCCCCAGCGCTTCCTTTTCCCTTTATCCTTGCCCCCACCCGAGCTTTCATCGGGTAGTCCTCCATCCTTAGTCGTGTTTACTTCCTTTGGCTTCATGTCCAAACATGCATCCTCTTGTCGAAGAAATCTTTCAACTTCATGAAAGAATTCCCCAAGATCCAACGGTGGGTCCCGTATCAATGATACTTTGAAATCCGAATTATCTCTGACTCCTGATACCGCATCCATCAGAACCATTGATGGATCTGGCCGATCCACCGAAGCAACTGCTGCATTAAATCGAGTTAAGAATGTCCTGAGCGATTCATCTGCCCCCTGTTTGACTGACGTTAGCGTCATCACGTTCTTTGGCCTTTTTATGTGAACTCGAAACTGACTTAAGAACTTGTCCACCAGTTCTTTCCATGTTCCAATGGATCCATCCTCCAGCTGTCTAAACCACATAGCAGCAATTTCAGTCAAGTACAGGGGGAAACATCGGGCCATAACCTCCTCCGTTGCCCCCAGCACTTCCATATGCCTAGTGTATCTCATCAAGTGGTCGGTGGGATCCGTCTTCCCGTTGTATACTTCCAGAGTGGGTAGTTTGAAATCGGACGGATTCCTAGCTGTCCTGATGTTCCGGGTAAACGGACTTTTGTTAACTCCCTCTGAATCCCTATTTGTCAGACCTCCGCGAATAGTCCGCCTGATAATGTCAGCCAATCTAGTGTTTCCAACCAATCCAGACTGCCCCCCAAGTCCCCGAGGAAATTCTGGCACATATTCTTCATCACATACTCCTGTATTCCTATCGATGCCAGGCCGCGTAGCGTTATCCGGTATCCCTCCATGAACTGGTCCAGCATCACCTGGTGGTGTGCCCCCGAGTCCAGGTCCATTTAGATTGTTAACTGTTTGTTGATTGGGAGCTGCCCCCTGCTGATTCACTCCATCTGTCCGTTGGTTGTGTTCCTCTGGTCCAGCTCCACGATCTTGAGCAACTGCAGTTCCTGGTTGTCCAAATTGCCTAAGAAGAGCCTGCATCATCTCCTCTTGCCGTTTCATCATCTGCTCTTGCATAGAATTCATCATCACTTGCATCTCGTCCCGAGTTATGTAGATGGATGCATGACCCTCTCCAGCTCCAGAAGATGCCGCTTGACTTCCTTCCTGATTGCTCCTTTCCACTGCTTGCTTCCTCGTTGGTGGTCTTGCCATTGCTTTCTAAGATCCAAGTTCCTAACTCCAAAATTCCTGAGTTCAACTCTCAGTGAAAGCACCAAAGTGTTAGCGCCAAAATTGGTCACTAACCCCCAAATCCAGATGAAAGCACCAAATACCAGTCACAGCTCAGAGATAGAGTATATGTAGAGAGTAATAATGTGAAGAACTGTTAAAACTAAAATGAAAGCAGTAAAGAACAACAGATTTTATAGTGGTTCGGCTAACTCCGGCCTACGTCCACTCCAGAAGTTTGCTTTTTATTGCTGTAATAATCGATTACAGTTACAAAATGGCAGAGTTGCCTTAGCCTTAGAAAAGAGAAAGTAAGAGAGCAGAAAGAAGATCCTCTTTTACTGTGCCCCTGCCTCTCTATTTATAGACAAAGATGGGTTGGACTTCCCTGGTGGGCCTGGCAGCCGAGTACCTCAGCCCAAATGGAGTGGTCTCCATATGCCGAACCATAGATGCCGAACGTTGAATGCCGAACAAGGTGCGAATGCCGAACGATCTCCTCATGCCGAACGTTGGGAGGTGCGAGGTACCGAGGTACCGAGGTGCGAGGTACCAAGATATGGAGGTGCGAGGTACCGAGGTATAGAGGTGCGAGGTACCAAGATATGGAGGTGCGAGGTACCGAGATATGGAGGTGCGAGGTATGGAGGTGCGAGGTGCAGAGGTATCGAGGTGCGAGGTATGGAGGTGCGAGGTGCAGAGGTATCGAGGTGCGAGGTACAATGCCGAGCGAGGTGAGGTATGCCGAACGACCCATCCAATGCCGAACGCTCCTTGATGCCGAACGATCCATCCAATGCCGAACGTTGGTTAATGCCGAGCGCTCCATCCAATGCCGAACGATCTCTAATGCCGAGCGCCTCTAAATGCCGAGCGCCCATCATGCCGAATGATCTCTTATGCCGAGCGCCTCTAAATGTCGAGCGCTCCTGGATGCCGAACGATCCCTCTATGTCGAACGACGATCTCTCTATGCCGAACAACCTCCAACGCCGAACCATCCCAATGCCGAGCGACATCTGCCAAACTGCCTATCATCATTTTAAACCGAACCCATCATACTTTAGTCCCGATAGTTGTGAAGTTGTTTAAGTTAAATCCGTCTGTCCGCGGCCTTGCCAAAAGGCGGGTTAACACCGGTATATATAGGATGTTCGCACCATATTTTCTAAATTATTTTAAAAAATGCATTCATATACAAGGCGCTAATTTAGTATTATTTAACATACATACCATATGTGTTGTGGTACACTGCGCACTTGTAAACGATTAGCTGCAAAAATTGTTAGATAGTTTAGAATGGTTGTGCGCTATGTTACATGATTCAGTCCTTGAGGAATTTCGGGAATGAAATTCTTTTAAATGAGAAAATATGTAACACCCCGTAAATTAAATAGTAATTAAATAAAATGAATTAATAAATAATTATTAAAGCCCAAAACATAGAATTTTTACAAACTTTAGAACTTGGCTACGAAACTTGCACCATTGTGTTCGCGGAGATTTTCTAAACGAATTTCATATATAAAGTTTTACGATCAGAGTTCAAACAGAAAAGTTATTAATATTTGAAGATTTCTATAACAACACTCCTCGAAATGGGCCAAATCTACGATCCAATAAAAACTCATTGAAACTTGGGCCTATTCCAAGGCTGGCTGTTGGTTGGTAAAATTGATACAATGAACAACATACAGAGCTATCTATTTATGTTATCAAAATCTCAGAGCAGAAGACATAAAATATAACACTATAAATAATTACCCATTTCATAAAAAATCTAAGTCTTAGAAATACCAAAATCATCCCAAATATCTTAAATACAATTTCTCAAAAACAACAACAAATGGGTAAATCAAAATATAACAAAACATAAATAGATAGGTAACTGCCACAAGACTCTACCTCCGCCTTCATCTTCCAAATCAGTATCGTCTCTATTAACCTTTGTGTTGTAATGAGGAGGGGTCAAAACAACAATGTCCAGTGAATGAAAATATTAAATCTTACCATAATATTATTTAAACAATATTGTTTGGAAAAGTAATATGTCTTATGCATCCTATATTTTATCCTATATAAGATACCCCGAATTGTAAGCCCGAAATCTATTCCAATCCAAATCTACAACTTACACTCTTCCATTCTAACTCTATAGCTTACCTTCTACTTTAGGCTAAGGCCCTTCCCAGTCCTACATAACTACGGTCAGTCGTATCCTAACAATGTGAAAGAGGGTACCCAAGTCACTTAATACATTTTTATGGGAATTAAGCAGACTTTGACCATTTAATACATACGTCCCAGGCAAATCCCCATCATTTAATACATAACCCAAAGCGGTCCGCTCTCTGGTACTCCCTAACTAACATCATATGGAATCTCATCAGGCCACTTAATACTTGTTTATGGAAAGAGGCGGACCCTTAAATAATCACCTAATACCTCGACCTCAAAGTAGACCCTTCCCGAGATATTCACTATCGCACTTAAATGGTGATCTCGACCATTTACTACTTCTTAAGTGGGAAGGAGGTGGACCCTACAACAACCACTTAATACCTTCGACCTAGAAGCAAATCCTATGCATTATGACTTGTAACCCCAACCGTGACATCTCACATTAGTCCGACTATCCGTAGGCACCGGTAGACAGATTAATTGGACTGACTTACCTACTGAACTGGAACTAACCTCGCATCCACCATAAGTACTTATTGTAGGCAATGTCTCATATTAGTTCCAAAGTCACACTACTGGTAGCCAGATTACCTAGGCAGACTTTTGTGTGCTTTTAACCGACCTCGCATCCCTATAACTTAGCCTTAATTCCACTCTCCTAACATACTACCATACACACCTCACCACATTACGTATTAAGGCCATATAAGGAAAACTCCTTATTCCATCTTTAATTATGGATCAATATCCATAATTACCCTTACTTCCTTCTTATAAGTTCAATATTATTTATTAACCTATTTATTCTATATGATTAATATGCTATTAATACGTTATTAATTATACGCTTATATTATATATTTATTCATGCAATAATTAGGCTAACATATATATATATATATATACCCTTAAGCATGCATAAAATATTCACATCCTAACCTAATCGTAAAAATGTCAAAACTTTCAAATTTATACAAGCCTAAATCCACGCAACACTTAAATTGGCTAATATCTTTAGCCCAATAATAGACTTGTATTAATAAAATAGAACTAGTTACCAAACTTATTTTATATTAATATAGCAGAATTAGCATCCATATTTCAAGGAATAAAACTTACAGTTTAAATCCTTTATATTATATTCAACTTTTATATACATGAACTTAAACTGGAAAATGATCCATATTTAAATTACGAAAATAGGCATTGCAAACTTTGAATAAGAGAATTCATACATTACACACCATTTTCTAATTTATTTTCTTTTTAGAACCCTTTAACACATCAATAAAGAAGAGTTGAAGTGGAATAGAATATAAAATATTCAAATTGCAATAACGAAACAAATTCCACTATTTAAATATAAAACAATTGAGATTCCAATAATTATAAGAATTGACATTTCGATTTGGGGGGAAATTTTGGGGTTTTATGAAAGTGTGTATGCTTGTGCACACTGATTACGGATCGTGTAATATGGACTAATATATGCAGAATGTTATTTACAATTGCTATATAAGTAAATATTCAATAAACTAACTATATAGCAATTTACAGATATAAAAAGTAAATGCAGTAAATAGTAAAATCACACCAGGGATTTTTATACTGGTTCGGACCTCTCGTCCTACGTCCAGTCCCAAACTTCTATCTGGATTTCACTACCAACTACCTCGCTTCACCCGGAGGAACAGGTTTATAACACCCGAACAGCCGAACGGGATTTCGTGCCTCTTACAACACCGAGGACTTCAACAAAAACAAATACAATTGTTGTTGACAACTTGTGCTCTTGACAACACGGATTTGTCACTTGTAGTACACCCTTCCTATAATCTTATCCTCAAAATATGTGAATGATGTTTGTGAAGATTGAAGGAAGTATATTACTTATTTGAATCAAAAGATATGAAATAATTTCAATGATTCAATAAGCAATTTGAAGTAGAGAGCTTTTTAGAATGCAAGAGTATTTAGAATTTAAGATCAGAATTTTAAAGCAAAGAATTGTTGTGTTTCAATCAATGATTTAGATATGTTTATATAGAGAATAAATGGTTGTAACTCTTTGTGAAGAGTAGCCATTAATAGATGTGATCATTGATGAAAGAAAAGAGAAGCAACCATTGAAGAAAGAAGTGTCTTTTGGGAAAGGTTGCTTTCTGTTTGAAAACGATCGACAGGTCAAAAATGACCAGTAGACGAAAATTTCAAATATATAGACGTTATGTGCATGTGTGCACGTTCATTGTGCAATTTACACAGGAACGGTCGACCGCCTGGTTTTGGACCGGTCGACCGGTCGCTGTTAAATTGCACAGTGAATGTGCGCTGTCATCCAAAACGTTTATACATCGATTCTTTTGAGATGCATGATTATTTTGAGGATAGATTTTAACATAACTAATATTACTAACATACCAAATAATCCACCTCTAATGTATGAAGCTCGTTGTGTCTCAATGAATGACTTCTTTTTGACGATCACGGTTTATCCCTTTGTCAGAAATCAAAACTATATAAAAAAACTTGACTCAACATTCTCCCCCTTTTTGATTGATGACAACATAGTTATGAATCTCCCCCTGTATTTGATCTCCCCCTGAGATTGTGCCTGTAACTCTATATTTTCCTGCATATATACTGTTAGCACAATTTTCTCCCCCTTTGTCATCGACAAAAAGGAGTTTATTAAAATAAAGGATATAAATTATATAATTCAGAGTATAAGCAAAATAAGACTACTACCATAGATCAAGAGTTAAGAGTCACATAATATGATAATGCCAAAGAGTCTAGTACGAATTAAAATGCGACACTATTTAGTACAAGTGCCAGATAATGTCTTAAAGCAAGAACTAAGTCATAATTTACACATAATAGTAGATAAAGACATAGACTAAAAGGATTCAATCTGAATCTGTCTCACCCTCCTCTTCTTCCTCTTCTTCTTCTTCTTCAACAAGCTGAGATTTTCCGTATCCACGTCCATGACTCGTTCCCGAGCTTGTACCCTCCTCCGAGGATGTCCAAGCAAAAGTAGGAGGAGCTGGGCGCTTGCCAGGGTCTTGAGTTGGCATGGATGAGGATGATGCTCCACATGATATTGCTTCCCATATAGAACTGAAGAACGACTTAAGTTTGTTAAATCGTTTATCCATTTTGGTGTCCATGCGCTTAAGTCGGGCTTCTAGAAGAAATTGATTTTGAGCAATAGTGTTAAGTGATTCTTTTGTTGAGGAAGATGATCTTAAAAGTTTAACTTCTCCAGGTTTAGATCGGGATGAACGGGAGGAAGCCTCTCTATGTCCTTGGTCTTTCCATTGTTCAAAAGGCATAATATTGAAGTATGGAGCTGGAAGCTTCATTCTTGTAATCGAAGCTTTGTTGATGGCTTTTGGTTTGGAAATAGAAGACTTTGGTGGATCAATGCCACAATCGAGCAAGAGTCGCATAATGTACTCGTTATAAAACAAGTGTGGTCTAGAGCTATCATTTACTTTCAAGATCTCATCAAAGATCATACCAATCCAGTTTATACGAATACCCCCATAAATTGCGTATAATGCCTTGAAATTTTCTTTATAGACGGCATCAAAATTTCCAGTTCTTGGGAAAAGGGAGTGCATAAGAGTATGATGAAGAATTCTTGCAGACGGCCTTAAGCCAATAGACTTAGTGCTATCCTTGTCATCTTCAGTAAATTGATGACTAATTTGATTACGGACATGAATATTGCAAAAGTCATTTGAGAATTTTTCACCAATAAACCTAGAACCAAGAACACTTGCCATCCTATCACATGAGATAAACACTTCTTTGCCACATACAACAGACCAAAGACAATAATTGGGATTTGCGGGTTTGTTTTTCTCTATATTTAGATTAGCATAGAATAACTTGATCATGACATGGTTAATTTCCACATTGTTTTGATCATAGTCAATTAGGTTTTCAATGTCGGTATCCCTTGCTAAATCTAAAATACGATAACTAGAGAAATCTGAGAATTTAACAAACGAACCCGGATGGATAGTAAAATCTTTCATTTCATTCCACCTTTTGAGTGAAATTGGATCCACAAGCCATTTCTTGATAGAGAGATCAATGGGTTGTGTCTCTGAGGTAGAGGCTTGCTTAAATTTCTTTTGTTGAGGAGCCATTAGGGATAAGTTTGAAGAAAGAAATTTAATAAGGGAATGTAGGGTTTCTTTGGTTTGGGGAAGAAGACTGGTTATGAAGAAAAAAAGAGTGATAGGGAAAAAATGAACGGAAGGTATAAAAAAAACAGGATATACGTAACCGGTCGACCGGTGAAAATGGGGCGGTCGACCGTTTTTATCCAGAGAGCAAAACGGTCGACCGGTCCATTTTTCCTTGTCGACCGGTGCTGTTCTGTATCACAGTTCAGCCTGTTTTTAATATATTTTGACCTATAAATTTTATATCACTCTTATTATAATATTTAAATGTTTTTAAAAGAGTGATTACAAAAGAAAATAAACAACAATACAATATATATATAAAAAAAATAAAATTAATGAAGAGTGGGAGAAGGAAGATCGGTTGAATCTTCGTTAATATCATCAATGTGAGCCTTCCAAGATGACCATTTTTCAGTTGCCCCTTCATTCTGAGCATAGTTTCTGTCCCATGAGTTTGGGGTTCTAGAAGATGAAGGTGCATTTGGCATTGGCTCATGAACATCTCGTTTGTTTGATCCACAGAAGAAGAATGCCATTCTTTCTAAAATAGATAATCGTGCCGAAGTCTGCTGTTGTTCATGATGAAGCTGTTGTTGTCCATAATGAAGCTGACGTTGAAGATCTATTTGATGTTTTTGATAGTGATGAATTTCATCGATCTTCTCTTTGGTTTGAGGAGAATAGAATAGCACTTTCTTTGCCTTTTTTGATTTAGGCGTACTTCCAGGTGTACGAGAGCATTGATGATGGCACTTTGGTTTATATTTTGGTGTTTCAGGAGAAAGATATTCTTCTGATTCAGAACTTGTAATGGAAATGTGAGTTTTTTGAGCACACCCATCACAAATATGTGCCATAGAAAATTTTGTATTTATGATTAGATAAGGGAAGATGAATAGAACGAATGTTTTTGACAGCTTATATAGACAGTTCTATATATAAGCCTATGATTAAGAGTAAAAAGAGGAATTTGATGGTGTAAAATAATCAGAGGCTCAAATTTAAAAATAGCTTAAAATAGCTATAGTTAAAAAAGAATAATCAAACGAAAGAACTTAAAAGTTTAACATCAGTAATTATTAGACAAGGTCTTTTAAAGAAATTAAACCAAGCTCTCTTCGTAATTTAATAAAACTAGATTCGAGCAAAGGCTTAGTAAAAATGTCCGCTAATTGATTATCAGTTTGGACATATTCAAGACATATATTTCCTTTTTCAATATTATCTCTAAGGAAATGATGACGGATATCAATGTGCTTGGTTCTAGAATGATTCACTGGATTTTTAGAAAGATTTATAGCACTCGTGTTATCACAGTATATAATAGAATTTGATAAATGAATATCAAAATCTTGAAGTGTTTGTTGCATATATAATACTTGAGTACAAGCGAGAGCCGCTGATATATATTCGGCTTCACATGTTGATAGTGAAACACAATTCTGTTTCTTACTAAACCAAGAGACAAGTGATTTTCCAATAAAATGGCACGTACCACTTGTACTCTTTCTATCCGTTCGAGAACCTCCAAAATCAGCATCACTATATGAAACTAATTCGAATGGACATTCTGTTGGATAAAAAAGACCGAAATCTTTTGTATTATTAAGATAACGAATTATACGCTTCACTGCTCGTAAATGCGATTCCTTTGGATTTGCTTGAAAACGAGCACATAGACAAACACTCATCATTATATCTGGACGACTAGCTGAAAGATAAAGAAGAGAACCAATCATGCTTCGATATAATTTCTGGTCAACACTCTTACCATTATCATCTTTTTCAAGATGTGTAGTTGTACTCATAGGAGTTGGTTTACCAGATGTATTTTCTAATCCGAAGCGCTTGATAAGATTTCCGCAGTATTTTTCTTGATTAATAAAAATACCATTCGGAAGTTGTTTGATTTGAAGTCCAAGAAAGTATGACAGTTCTCCCATATGAGACATTTCGAATTCTTTGGTCATAATACTTGCAAATTCCTTACAGAGTTTATCATTTGTTGAACTAAAGATGATGTCGTCTACATATATCTGAATAACTAGAATATCCTTTTGAGAATGTTTGATAAACAAAGTTTGATCGACTCTGCCTATTTGAAATCCTGAGTCAATAAGATAGCTACGTAATCGTTCATACCAAGCACGAGGTGCTTGTTTTAAACCATAAAGAGCTTTCTTTAGTTTGAACACATGATCAGGATATTTTTCATGTACAAACAAAGGAGGTTGTTCGACATATACATTCTCTTTGATAAATCCATTCAGAAATGCACTTTTGACATCCATCTGATAAAGTTTGAAATTATGGTGACAAGCAAAAGATAAAAGGATTCTAATAGCTTCTAGTCGAGCAACTGGTGCAAAAGTTTCTTCATAATCGATACCTTCTTCCTGATTATATCCCTGTGCTACTAACCTTGCTTTATTTCTGGTGATATTCCCTTGTTCATCAGCCTTATTTTTATAGACCCATTTAGTACCAATCACTGACTGATCAGTTGGTCTTGGAACAAGTTCCCAGACGTCATTGCGCACGAACTGATTTAGTTCTTCTTGCATGGCAATGATCCAATATTCGTCGGTAGCTGCTTCTTTAGGATTCTTAGGTTCGATATTTGATAGAAACGCAACATGTCCCATTTGATGTAATTGACTCCTAGTTCTTACTTGTGAGTCGACCTCCCCAATTACATTTTGAACCGGATGGTGTCTCAATAATCTTGGAGGGGAACGTATTTCACAAGCTGGTTGTTGTTGAGAAATATTTTCAACAATATTTTCAGAGTCAGAGTCATAATTTGTGATGATAGGAGTGTCAGAAAGTATAGTTTCGTCATCATCAGTTTTTGGTTGAGAGGGCTGAAAGATTTCATCGAAGGAAACATGAAGAGATTCCTCAATAGTTTTGGTTCGTTTATTAAAAATACGATATGCCTTGCTTCTTTCCGAATAACCGACAAATATACCTTCATCAGCTTTCGGATCAAACTTCCCGAGTTGGTCTTTCGTATTTAAAATGAAACATTTTGAACCAAATACTTTGAAGTAAGATATATTTGGCTTCCTTTCGTTAAATAATTCATAAGATGTATTCTTGGTGAGTGGTCGAATGGACACACGATTCAAAACATAACACGCAGTGGCGACGGCTTCTGCCCAGAAATGTTTTGGTAAAGTAGATCCATTTAATAACGTTCTTGCACATTCTTGTAATGTTCGATTTTTTCGTTCTACAACTCCGTTTTGTTGTGGAGTTCTAGGAAACGAAAAATTGTGGTTAATACCTTTCTTTGTACAAAAATGTTCAAATTCGTTATTTTCGAATTCACCACCATGATCACTCCTTATGTTTTTAACTTTTAGCCCTTTCGATTTTTGAATTCTTTTGACGAAAGATTTAAAATGTTCAAAAGTGTCACTCTTGTTTTTCAGGAAAATAGACCATGTATACCGAGAATAGTCATCAACTATTACAAATACATATCGATTATGATTTATCGACTGAACTTGTGTTGGTCCGAATAAATCCATATGTAGTAACTCAAGTGGTTGTAGTGTTGATATGACTTTCTTGGATTTAAAAGATGATTTGGTTAATTTTCCTAATTGACATGCATCACAGATATTGTTAACCTTAAAACTCATTTTGGGTAATCCTCTAACTAGATTGTTTTTGGCTAGCTTGTCAATAGTTCTGAAGTTTATATGACAGAAGCGTTTGTGCCATAGCCATGGATCATTATCATTAGCTATAAGACACATATCTGAGTTATGATTAATATTCATATTCAGAATATATATATTTCTGTCTCTATAACCTTCGAAAATTAAATTATGATCTTTATCTAGAATACTACACTTATTGTTTGAAAAAGAAATTGTAAAACCCTTGTCACATAATTGACTGATACTAAGTAAATTGTGTTTTAAATTTCTAACTAGCATGACATTTGTAATAAGAGGTAAGTTAGATGTACCGCAATTGCTCACATCGCCTTTGCCGATGATATAGCCTTTTGAATTATCTCCAAAAGTGACGGAGCCACCATCTGAGTATGTAATATTTGTTAGTAAGCTCTTGTCTCCAGTCATGTGCTTCGAGCAACCACTGTCCAATATCCACTTTCCTCTTTTCTTAAGTGGGACCTGCAAAAAATAAAATTAAGTCCATGGTACCCACTTTTTATGGGGTCCTAAGAGTTAGGTCTTAGGAGTCCAAACCCATACGGGTCCGGTATCCCCTTTATATATATAATTAGTATTAAGATGTACAGTATTCATGAAATTCTGAATATATTTATTCCTAATCAAATTGTTATTTGTTTTAGGAACCCATATTTTGATAGTCTTGACAACTTTCTTCTGAAATTTCACAACTGATTTTGGTTTGGAATATAATAAACTAAGATTTTTCATAGCTCCAGTATCTTGTACTTTATTTTTCCTTCCATTACCAAGATGTTTCTTGGTTTCTTGTTTCCTATATCCCAAACCTTGTTTATTTGAAACAGATTGTGAACTTTCAATGATTTTTGTCAAATTTTCTCGACCTTTGTTAAAGTTAGAAACATTTTGAGTTATGTCATCTAACTTAGTTTGTAAGCTCGCCTTTTCTAGGTCCAGATTTTTGACTTTTGCCTTAAGCTTATGATTTTTAATAGTGAGAGCATCATTTTTCTCTTTTTGAGTTTCAACTTCTTGACTCAAAAGAGATAATTGAGAGTCAACATTAGATGATGATTCTTGAAGTTTTTCAAGTTCTTCTTCTAATATTTTCTTCTCGTCTTTTAACATATCTCGTTCAAACTCTGCTCTACTCAAATCTGCTTTGGCTACTTTTAATTGACGTTTTATGTCTTTATATTTGACTATCAATTCAGAATTTATATCAAGTAATTCATCAAATGTAGGAATTTGTACCTCATCTTCTGTTGCCATAAAACAAACATTAGCTTGTTCATTCTCCTGATCACTTTCACTTTCAGATGAGGATGAGTCTGAATCATCCCATGTTACTGAAAAGGCTCGTTTCTTTGACTTGTCCTTCTTATATTTGAATTTATCATTTTCTGACTTCTTCTTCTGTTCTGGACAATCCTTCTGCATGTGCCCCTTTTTGTGACAGTTGAAACATTCTATAGTTGATGAAGATGGTTTGCTTGATCCAGGTTTCCTTTTGTTGTAGCGACTGGCTTTTCGATATTTTAGGAATTTTTTGAATCCTTTTGCAATGAATGCTAAATCTTCATCTTCAGAATCTGATTCATTTTCATCTTTCTCAGCATGAAATGCTACATTTTTCTTTTCTTCTTTCTGTTCTTTTCTAGCCTGCAAATTTGCTTCATAGGACATTAAATTTCCTATCAATTCATCTGGCTTCATGATGGAAAGGTCATTAGCTTCTTCAATTGCTAATACTTTTCCTTCCCATTCACTAGTCAGAGAATGTAGGACTGTTGAAACAACATCAAAATCTGAATATTTTTGCCCTAATCCGATAAGTGCATGATGAATAGTTTGAAACCTTGAATACATATCATTGATTGTCTCATTTGGTTTCATTTTGAAATTTTGAAACTGACTCTTCAGCATGGCTATTTTGGCTTGTTTAACCTTGTTAGTACCTTCATGAGTGGTTTTCAGCGTTTGCCAAATTTGATATGCAGTAGTGCAGATACTAACACGGTTATATTCATTTTGGTCTAATGCACAAAACAACATATTTATTGCCTTTGCATTTACGGCTGCTGCCGTTTTCTCAACCGTTGTCCATTCTGAATATTCAGTTGTTGGATTTACTATTTCTTTTTGAGTAGCATTCCAAGCATCATAACTATTTGATTGCATGAAAAATGACATACGTGTAGCCCAATAGCTATAGTTGAGACCATTAAAGAATGGAGGTCTTTGTGTTGATTGACCTTCCGTGTAAGTGCTAGAGCTAGTGCTTGCGTTATTTGCCATATTACAAGAATATATCAAATAACGGTGTTACGGTTATATGATAACCGAGCTCTGATACCAAATGAAAGTGTGTATGCTTGTGCACACTGATTACGGATCGTGTAATATGGACTAATATATGCAGAATGTTATTTACAATTGCTATATAAGTAAATATTCAATAAACTAACTATATAGCAATTTACAGATATAAAAAGTAAATGCAGTAAACAGTAAAATCACACCAGGGATTTTTATACTGGTTCGGACCTCTCGTCCTACGTCCAGTCCCAGACTTCTATCTGGATTTCACTACCAACTACCTCGCTTCACCCGGAGGAACAAGTTTATAACACCCGAACAGCCGAACGGGATTTCGTGCCTCTTACAACACCGAGGACTTCAACAAAAACAAATACAATTGTTGTTGACAACTTGTGCTCTTGACAACACGGATTTGTCACTTGTAGTACACCCTTCCTATAATCTTATCCTCAAAATATGTGAATGATGTTTGTGAAGATTGAAGGAAGTATATTACTTATTTGAATCAAAAGATATGAAATAATTTCAATGATTCAATAAGCAATTTGAAGTAGAGAGCTTTTTAGAATGCAAGAGTATTTAGAATTTAAGATCAGAATTTTAAAGCAAAGAATTGTTGTGTTTCAATCAATGATTTAGATATGTTTATATAGAGAATAAATGGTTGTAACTCTTTGTGAAGAGTAGCCATTAATAGATGTGATCATTGATGAAAGAAAAGAGAAGCAACCATTGAAGAAAGAAGTGTCTTTTGGGAAAGGTTGCTTTCTGTTTGAAAACGGTCGACAGGTCAAAAATGACCAGTAGACGAAAATTTCAAATATATAGACGTTATGTGCATGTGTGCACGTTCATTGTGCAATTTACACAGGAACGGTCGACCTCCTGGTTTTGGACCGGTCGACCGGTCGCTGTTAAATTGCACAGTGAATGTGTGCTGTCATCCAAAACGTTTATACATCGATTCTTTTGAGATGCATGATTATTTTGAGGATAGATTTTAACATAACTAATATTACTAACATACCAAATAATCCACCTCTAATGTATGAAGCTCGTTGTGTCTCAATGAATGACTTCTTTTTGACGATCACGGTTTATCCCTTTGTCAGAAATCAAAACTATATAAAAAAACTTGACTCAACATTTTATTTTTAGGGTTTTTGTGAACAAAATTCCCCAAGGCTTGAAAAAATCCATACTTGTACTACACAAATATTAAAGATGTGAAAAACTAAGATTTCCACTCACAAAGAATTTGCTTGCCTCCGTTTGGATTTGATTACGCCTTTTCTTAGTTGCTTCTTCTCTTTGAAATATATAACAATTGGATTTTATATAGATTAGGTTCAGAATTAGGGATTAGAGAAGAATAGAATTAGAAATTGAACATTTAAATACTTATAACCCCTTATCTTAAAATCCTAACTGATTCTGAATCATAGAGAAGAAGAAGACCGGCAGAGCTTCACTAGCGTTCCCAAATAATTTGCAAATAATGTGAGGGGGCTGCCTTTTATTTATAGTGGTTAGAAGGTAACAGAACCGTCAAATTTAGGTCAATTTAAAATAATAAAACCCGGGCCGTTCGTGCCTAACAAATCTTAGCTGCCACTCAAATATCGATCGATCGCTTGACTTTGGGTGGTCGACCGCTAGGGCCCAAAGAAGCGGTCAATCAGTCCATATTTCCGACTGTGAATTATTTATTGTCGTTTTTATTTTCTTCCTATTTTAACTCTACCCTTAACGTTTTCTTCTAATGTTAATTTACCCTAACGTTAAATATTTATTACCATTTTAATTTCAAATGTTAACGTTATTTAATTTAAAATTTTTTTTGAATTCTTTTGAATTATTTTAAACTCAAAAACTTTAAACGTCAATAACTATTTGTTTGAGCTCCGATTTTAAAACTTTGTATATGAAAGTTGATCAGAAAATCGCCAAAAATGCAATGTCATAACTTTCATGGCCAAATTTCGACATTTACAAAATTTCCATTTTTAACCTTATTATTTATTAATTAATTTCTTATTAATTTTTATGGAATGATACCTTAAAAAGGATTTCATTCCCAAATCCACAAAGGACAGATGGTCTAACGCGCACTTAACATCCATTCTATACAATCAAGTTACCTACACAACCATCTACGCAACCAAAAGTGCAATGTGATTATGTATGCAACATTCTATAGGTGAGCCCATTCCTAGCGTGAATGTAAGATCGTGACATATAAGCACATATGCAAACATCCTAAATATGCATAAAATTCTACATTAGTGCGACATTACAGTAAAAAGTGTGGCAACCATCCCTTATCATCCATTCTAACAACCACGATGCAACCAAAAAACTAAATTTTAGAGAGAGAAAGTTTACCAGAGAAAAGCTCAAGATGAGAAGCCTTCGTTTTTATTCAATTTCCTATGTTCTTTCCACCGGATTATCTCTTTATTGTATTTCGACCAACCTAATTTCTTTGTCACGGAGCATTCTAGTTCTGTACTCCATCATGCGTGTGGTGGCACGGGGTGAGATTGGCTCCGTCTCTACATCAACTAACTGATCAGGCTCTACTTTGGTGGCATCGTCTTGAAGGAATTTCATCAAATGTGCAACATGAAAATTGTTATGGACTCTTGCTAACTTATCTAGCAGCTCTACTCGATATGCAAGTTTCCATATTTTTTTAAGATCGAGAAAGGTCCAACAAACCTTGGCACCAACTTCTTCGGTGTACCAAAACTCATAACCTTCCTAAGAGGGGAAACCTTAACGAACACCACCATGTCTCCTACCTCAAACTCAAATTCCTTCATTCTCTTGTCAACATAGGACTTCTATCGGTCCTGTGCAGCCTTAATTCGCAGCCTAATCATCTTTATCTTTTCTGAGGTCTCACGAATCAAATCTTGTCCAAACAGAATTCTGTCAGTGGTTTCCCACCAACAACCAGGCGATTTGAATGGCCACCCATATAATGCTTCAAAGGGTGCCATGTCAATCGTCGCCTGGTAACTATTATTGTACGCGAACTCTACTATAGGTAAATGTTGTTCCCAATGTCCTCCAATATCCATAATGAATGCTCTCAACAAATCTTTTAAAATCATATTCACCCTTTTCTTCCGACCGTCGGTCTGTGAGTGGTAAGCAATGCTAAGATTCCATTCGTTCCTAAAGCTGGTTGCAAACTCCTCCAAAATTCGCAAGTGAATAAGAGGTCCCTATCACTAACAATGCTAAGTGGAACTCCGTGCAGTTATACCACTTCTTTTATATAAATTTTCGTTAGAGATGTTGCTGTCCTATTACTTCTAACGAGAATAAAGTGGGCGCTTTTAGTTTGTCTATCTACTACAACCAAAATAGCTTCATTGCCTCTTTGAATCATAGGCAATCTATTTATAAAGTCCATTGATATATTCTTCCACATCCAAGTCAGCACCTCCAATGGCAATAACAACCCTCCGGGCTTCCTTTGTTCTGCCTTTATCTTTTGTCACATCAAACATCTAGACAGGAACTCTGCTACCCTCTTCTTCATCCTCGGCTAATACAAAATTCGCTTCATATCCTTATACATTTTATCTCCTTCGAGGTGAATGGTCATCCGAGAATGGCGACACTCAGCCATAACTTCCTCTAATAGGAACACAAAGGCGTCTGTCTCTTCTCAAACATCATCACTTGTCAATCATGTACTTTCCGTTATCAGGGAAATGTTCTCCTCTACTCAACTTTCCTAAAATTTCTACTAATGATGTCTCGTTCTTCCACTCTTACCCAATGTGGTCCATTAATGCTGGCCTAACTTCCATTGTTATCAAATAGCCTGGTTGGAAATTGAAATTCGAGAGAAACTCCAACTTCCACTGGTTATATATAGCACCTAGAGTAGCATGCCTCCGGCTAAGGGTGTCGACGACGACATTCTCTTTTCCAAGGGTATACTGTATCTCAAAGTCATATGATGCTATGAACTCCATCCACCTATGCTGCCTAAGATTCAAATCTTTTTGGAAAAATAGGTATTTAAGGCATTTATGGTAGGTAATCAACTCAAACCTTTCTCCCAAAAGATAATACTTCCACATCTTCAAAGCAAAAACGATAGCCGCTAATTCCAAGTCGTGAGTTGGGTACCTCTTCTCATGGTCCTTTAACTGCCTACTTGCATAGGCTATCACTCTACCCTCTTGCATAAGAACAACTCCTAATCATGTACCACAAGGGTTGGTGAAAATGGTGAAAGGCTTCGTCCCATCTAGAATGGTTAGTACTGGCACACTAGTCAATAACTCTTTTAGCTTCTCAAATGTTTACATGCATTTATCATCCCATGCAAAAACTAGATTTTTCTTAGCTAAGCAAGTTAATGGGACTGTTATCTTAGCAAAGTCCTTGATGAACTTCCTATAGTAACCCTTCAACCCAAGAAAACTCCTAATTCCACGACGTTCTCGAAATCTTACAGTCTTGAATAGCTTCCACCTTTACGGGGTCTACAGACAATTCCTTCTTGAAAATAATATGACCAGAAATCTCACCTCTTTCTTCAAAAAGTGACACTTTGAGAATTTGGCTTTTAGATGGTGCCTTCTCAAAATCCCTAGTACCTCCTTTAAGTGACTTTCATGCTTACCTTCACTTTTAGAGAATACTAAAATATCATCCACAAATACTATAACAAATTTATTTAGCTATCCCCTAAAGACAATATCATCAAATCTACAAAGTATGCGGGGGCATTCGTCAACCCGAAATGCATTACTTCCCATTCATACAGTCCGTCCGGAGTATGAAATGCGGTCTTCTGCTTGCTATCCTTTGCCATCCTCAGTTTATGGAATCCCATGGCTAAGTCCGATTGGGAAGATTTTGGCTCCAACAAGCTAGTCAAACAAATCATATATTCTACGTAAGGGATACCTATTGTTCTGATCAACTTATTGAGTTCTCTATAGTTAATGCATAGCCTTAAAGGACTATCTACCTTAGTGACAATGTTAACAGGTGCTCCCAATTCAGAAGTACTTCGGCAAATAAATCACTTATGCAATAGCTCCAAAACTACTCGAATAATTTTCACCTTTCTTTGGGGGCCATCTTCCTTAATGGCGAGTGATAGGTCTAGCATCTTTGAACAAATCAATCCTAAATTTAATCTCCCTTCGGGACGGAAGACCCGAGACTTCTTCAAAAATGTTAGGAAATTCTCAAACTATGGGTACAGAAGGGAACTCATCTAGTAATACGCTTAGGAAATATAAATAGCTTAACTCGATTGATTTTTGGGGTTTACAACGAACGTCTATATCTCGCACCTTACAACTTCTTAACCATACAATCCTCCTATTACAATCTAAGACAGCCCCGTAGTGAGATAACCAGTCCATACCCCTCAAAACTAAGAACATATGCGTTACATGTAAAATCGAAGTTACATATATCCACAACAAGGTCTTTGCAAATTAAAAAAAGCTGTGTTGACCCCCCAATAGGATTTAATACGACTATTGGATCGATGACAAATTGGGTTTTTAGACTCAAGGAGTTAACTACATTTCTAGCTATGGATAATGTGATGCTCCCTAGTCAAATAAGGTATGAATAGTATTCTCAAAAATAATAGTTGTACCTTCCATTATAGCTTTTCCTTGATCTCTAAGAGGAGGATGCCTACTCGAGATAAATATAGCCTTAATGGCATAAGCTTGTGTCCCTCCTTAGCTAGCTTTGTACATCGATTCTTGTAGTGTCCCTACTCATGGCAATGATAGATTCTTCCTTTAAACTCCTCTTTCATCAAGCTCACCTTGCAATCCTTAGCAACATGTCCCTTCTTCTAACATCTACGGCATGTCACACTTCCCTTCTTGATCTTCCCCTTGGCCTTTCTGTCCACCCAAAATCCTTCTTTCTTAGCTCCACCTTGATTTTGCGTTAGTGCCACTTTCACCTTCTCCTTATTACCAGAATTCTACAGAAGGGTCATTTCAACTATCATCTCACAAGTGGCGCCCATGGGTACTTAGGCCAAAAGTAGCTCTCTAAGTGGAGAATTTAGGCCTTTAACAAACTTCATAGCCTTCTTCATGGGCGTACCAATCAAAGTCAACCCAAATGTAGCTAATTCCGTGAACTTACTAATATACTCCTTCAAACGTGGAGTTTCCCTACCTAAGTTGTATAAACTTCTCCAATTGCAAACTTACTTCAACTCTGAACATGAATCGTGACTCAAAGTGAATTCTAAATTCATCCAAAGTGATTACTTCCTTGGCATTCTCCTCAACCACTATAGTCTACCAATCTAGGGTCTCTCCTTTTAGATACCATGCAGCCATCCTCCTCCTAATCTGGTCTTCCCATCCAAGCTTCCAAAATATATGCTCATAGTTGTTAATCCAAGCCTTTGTCTCCATGAAACCTTCAACTCCTATATACACCCTTCCTCCCATATTCTGGGAATCCTTACACATTTTGGGGAAATCTAGTGGATGTGGTGCTACTTCCGTAGGAGGGGCAGTGGATGTCGCTTGTGTAGCTTGTTTAGGAATGAGAACTTACCCTATATGCCTTAGGTATTGCTTGAACTATTCTAGCATACCTTGGATAGTGGGTATCTCTTGGTAGTGGGGTTCTCGGCCTCAGAAGAATGATTTTCAGCCATAATCAATTATCCATAGGCTTAAGCTTTTAGTTATAACTTCCTAAGATAACATTATTTGCTCAAAATAAAGATTTACCAATTGTGTTTGCGTATGTTCAAATAAGTGTGTGTGTGTGTGTGTGTGTTTGTGTATAGTAGGGTTTCTTGAAAAATACTTTCAAAAATAACAAGTACGCACTCTCACATATACCTTTCCCCATTGATTAGGTAACCTAAGGTCAGATACCAAATGTCTCATCGAAAAGAGCCTAATTTTTGACCCAATGAAAGCCCATCGAAACTTGGGCTCGTTCCAAAGCTGGTTGTTGGCTGGTAAAATTTATACAATGAGCAATATACAGAGCTCTCTATCTACACTATTAGAATCTCACAGTGGAAAGGATAAAATATAATATCAGAAATAAGTACCCATTTCATAATAAAATACAAGTCTCAAAAATACAAAAATCATCCCAAATACCCAAATACAATTTCTTGAAAACAACATCATGTCCGAAAATGGGTACATCAAAATATAACAAAACATAAATAGATAGCTAACTACCACAAGACTCCACCTTCACCTTCATCTTCCAAATCAGCATCGTCTCTCCTAACCTGTGTATTGTAATGAGGATAGGGTTAGAACAACAATGTCTGGTGAATGAAAATCTCAAGCCTTACCATAATAGTATTTGGGCAGTATTATTTAGATAAGTAATATGTCTTATGCATCATATACTATATCCTACATAAGATATCTCCGACTATAAGCCTAAAAGCATTCCAGTCCAACTCTACAACTTACACTCTTCTATTCTAACTCTATAACTAACCTTTAACTATAGGCCAAAGGCCCTTCCTTGTCCCACACAACTACCATCAGTCATAACCCAACAATGTGAGAGAAAGTACTCAAGTCACTTAATACCCTTTTAATGAGAATTGGGTAGACTCTAACCATTTAATACCTATATCCTAGGAAGGTCCTTATCATTTAATACCCAACCCAATGCGGACCCTCTCTGGTACTCCCTAACCGACATCGCACAGAATCTCATCAGGCCATTTAATACTTCTTTATGGAAGGAGGCGGACCCCATAATAGCCACTTTATACCTCGACCTCGAAGTAGACCTCTCCCGAGACTTCCATTACTACACCTAAATGATAATCTCGACCATTTACTACTTCTTAAGTTGGAAGAAGACAGACCGTACAATAGCCACTTAATACCCCGACCCAAAAGCATGTCTTACGCATTATGAACTACAACCCAAACTATGATGTATCACATTAGTCCGACTATTCGTAGGCGCTGGTTGCTATATTAACTGGGCAGATCTACCCTATAGAATTGGAACTAACCTTGCGTCCACTATGGGTACTTATTATAAACAATGTCTCACATCTGTCTCAAAATGACAATGCTAGTAGCCAGATTAGTTGGGCATACTTTTGTGCGCTCTTTACTGACCTTGCATCCCTGTAACTTAGTCTTAATTTTACTCTCCTAACATACTACCATACACACCTCACGGCATTTTGTATTAAGGCCTTATAAGGAAAAATCCTTATTCCACCTTAATTTATGGATTAATCTGCATAATTATCTTTACTTCTTTCCTATGGTTTAATAGTGTATCAACCTATTTATTCTATACGATTGATACGTTATTAACATGTTATTAATTATATGCTAATGTTATATATATTTATGCAATAATTAGGCTAATATATTATATATATATATATATATTCCTAAGCATGCAAAAAATATTCACGTCCTAAACTAATCTTAAAAATGTCAAACTTCCAAATTTATACAAGTCTAAATCCATACAACATTTAAATTAGCTAATATGTTTAGCCCAACAATAGACTGTACTAATAAAATAGAACCAAATACCAAACTTATTTTATATTAATATAGTAGAATTATCGTCTCTATTTCAAAGAATTAAATATACAATTTAAATCCTTTATAAACTATTTAACTTTTACATATACGAACTTAAAGTGGAAAAGGGATTCATATTTAAATTACGAAAATAGACAGTGCAAACTACGAACAAAAGAATTCGTACCTTACACACCTTTTCCTAACTTATTTTCTTTACCCTTTAACACATCAATAAAGAAGAGTTGGAAGTGGAATAGAATATAAAATATTCAAATTGCAATAACAAAACAAATTCCATTATTTAATATAAAACAATTGAGATTCCAATAAACATAAAAATTGACATTTCATTTTTGTGGGAAATTTTGGGTTTTTAGTTTTAGGGCTTTTGTGAACAAAATTCCCCAAGACATAAATCAAATCCAAACTTCTACAATACAAATACTAAAAATATGAAAAAACTACGATTTCCACTCATAGAGAATTTGCCTGCCTCATTTTGGATTTGATTATGCCTTTTCCTAATTGCTCCTTCAGATCTTTTCTCTTTGACATATACAACAATTGGATTGTATATAAACTAGACTCAAAAATAGGGATTAGGGAAGAATATAATTAGAAATTGAACACTTAAATAACTAAAATCCCTTACCTTGAAATCCTAAGTGATTATGAATCGTAGAGAAGAAGAAGACGGGCTTCGCTAGCATTCCCAAATAATTTGCGAATAAATGTGGGGGAGCTAGCCTGTTATTTATAGTGGTTAGAAGGCACCAGAACCGTCAAATTCAAGTAAGTTTAAAATAATAAATTCCAGGCTGTTTGCGCCTAACAAAACCCTATCTCCACTCAAATACTGGTCGATCGCTTGACTTTGAGCGATCAACGCTAGCGGTCTACCAGCCCAAAGAAGGTGATCAACCGCTAGCGATCTACCAGCCCAAAGAAGGCGGTCGACCGGTCAAATTTTTTGACCATGAATTATTTATTATCGTTTTTATTTTATTTTCTTATTGTTTTAAGCCTATTATCAAAGTTTTCTTTTAATGTTATTTACCTAACATTATATTATTTGTTACCATTTTAATTTCAAAAGTTAACGTTATCTAATTTTTTGAAAATTTGAATTTGTTTGAATTATTTTAAACTCAAAAACTTCAAACACCAATAACTTTTCGTTTGAGCACTGATTTCAAAACCTTTTATATGAAAGTTGATCAAAAAAATCACCACAAATGTAATACTATAACTTTTGTGGCCAAATTCCAAAAGTTATAAAATTTTCATTTTTGACCTTATTATTAATTAATTAATTTCTTATTAATTTTTATGGTTGTACAATTTCGGATCGAAAATAATTTAAATTGTATTAAGGTAATAAATATGATTAACTTAACGTGAAAGTAAATGTAAATTAACGTTAAAGTAGCCGTCACTGACAGATCTAATGAAATCAGTAAATAAAGGAAACAAACCAACTAAATCAACGTTTAACATGTATATATGCCTGACCATCGACCAATCGACACCCTGGTTGGGCACGGTCGATCGTAACGACCCGGAATTTTGGTCGTTTGGTTTTGAACGTTTAATTTATTTTTAAATGTTGAATTTGAAATATTAAATGATTTTGAATATGGAGATTTTGGTTGAATTGGTGGATTTGATTTAAATTTCAAATATAGCGATTTATCATAAAACGGAAATAGCGAATTTAATATTTGAAATAGTGTAAATAATTGAATTTTTTATTTAAATTGAATCAAGATGGTTTTTGAAGTGAATATAAATTCTATTTGAGTTATAATTGAGTTAGTAAGTTTTAAAATTTGAAATTTCGAGTGGTTTCGTCGATTTTGGAAATCGCTCGATTTAATCGACGCGTTAAAATAGCAATCCGAGGCACAGTCTCGGAATTCGATGAAACCAATTCCATTTGATTCATAATAGTCTATTATTATCGGATTTTAAATTTTGTAGCGTTTGGAGTTACCGTTTGGTCGTGCGAAGCTGAAATGCATAGAAATTTATTTAAGTTAATTTATTTCAAATACTTCGATTCAGAAACCTATCTTCCAAATACGATGGAATTGGCTCCCGATATATATTTCATTGTGTTCGAGATAGGGGTAAAACATTATGAATGCCAGGCGGCATGCTTCGTTTGGAGTTCAACCAAAAAAGTACGTGAACAGTAAAAATAATAATATAATATAGATATACACGTATATATGTACGCGTATTGACACTCAGAAAAACCCTAGCCGCTAGTTTACAGTTAATGGTTGAAAAGCTTCAACCTTCTCCACCAACTATCTCACCATCCGTTCATATTCAAGCTTCGACATCTAAAGCAAAGTTGTAGAGGACCTCGAGCTCTACACGATCAACGGTGGTGATCTGAAACGGAACGACATGGAGGCCGAAATCTCATTCCATTCGTGCCCTGGTCATGTGCGAATTCCGAGGCGAGGAGGTGGCCTAGCTCGCCGTGCGTCTGGCCGTGGGAGTGCGTTGGGATGGGCACTGACGTGGGGTTAATGGATCATCGTCAAAACAATCGTTGGTGGTGTGGCATGGAGAAGATGCGTGCATGCGTATGGGTCATGGTAGCTGGAAATGAACGAAAACGAGAAGATGAAGGGAGAAAGAAAGGGCAGCCAAGGTATGCTGATCCAAGGATGAACGACCAGACGTGTTTAAGGTTTAAAAAAGGAAATTTATTTATATAAATTGTATTCAAATCTTTAAAAATGTATATCTTCTTCATACGAGGTTCAATTGAGATGAAACAAGTGGCGATGGAATCGTAGCAACGAATACTATTTCTGGAATCAATTTGGAGTTGATTGGAGCTAGCTAAAATTTTAGTTAAATTGAACATCGTTCGATTTAATTTAAAATTGGAACGTTTCGCAAATTAACCAAATGAGTGAGTTAAACTCACTCATTTGGTTAATTAGTTTTATGGTAAATAAAATTTATTTCTGCTTGTTTGAGTTGTTGAAATTGGTGATTGTTGAAATTAATTTAGGATGACGATATAGCATCTTAAAATGATATTAGATTGGTTGAACCAGATCTAGGATCACGATATAACATCTCGAATTGCTATTAAACCATTTATGTTTATTTTTAAGCTTATTTCTAGTATTGAATCATATATGTGTGAAATTGATAAATGGATTATGTTTGGAATTACGTTGTTAATTATAACGTAAATTGAATTGGAAAATATTGGTGTTATCTATTTGGCCAAATAAACACCATTGAAAAATAAATGAATAAAAAAAAGGGAATTTTTTATATATTGTGAATGACATTTGGTTAGCCGAAACCATCCCTGTTCTGTTATTAGATTAAATTGGACATTATTTGAGTGCCAGTTGATTTATACTGGATAATTGATGTGTTAACAGTTGATTGTTAATTATGAATTGGTTTACATATATGCCTGTTATTATGTAAATGCATGTAATTTAACTTGTAAAGTTAAATTGAAATTAAATGGTAGTTTGTTAAGTACCATTGTGATCGTTAAGCCTCCTTTTGGATTTGGAAGGTTATGGTTTCTGTTTAACTTCAAATTTTATAATTTGAAGTAAAAGATTTTATTTAATAATTATTATACAAATTGTTTTGTTTAAATTTTTATTTACAAATGTTTTGTAAAATCATTTATTTTGTAAAGGTAATTATGTTTTAAAATTAATTGTTTAATTAATTTTGTTTAAAGATAACAAATTATTTATTATTATTAGTTATTTAGAACTAGAAAATTATTTCAGTAATAATACAATTCAAAAGTTGATTAATTTTATTTAAAGGTTGATTTAGTTCATTTTATTAAATTTTAAAATGTTAAAGGTTAAATGATTATATTATTAATAATTTTTTTAAAAGTATTTGTATATTATCAAAAATGGCTAAGATATTTTTTTGACGTTTAAAATTCTTATTTATTATAATTAGGTAATAAATTGTTTATAAAAGAAATCCTTTATGAGAAGAATTGGTTAAAGGAGTTTATAAATGTGAAGGTGGTTTGAAATTTGAAATGGAAGTTACAAATAGTTTGAAATTTGTAAAAGAATATTTCTCTAAATTAAACTTTGAAATTTATAAAGAAGTTTTATACATAGATTTGGAAATATTTATGAAATAAAGAAATTTTTGGGAAGTAATGGTATATTTTAATAGCGTAATTCGAGGACAGAGATTACCTACAGTTTGGGATGTTTTCGCTGTGATAGTGACGTAACCATTGTGCAAACTGCGATTTGTGATTGATTGCATGGCGGAAATCGAGAGGCAGAGATTGCCTAAGCTAAGTTTGGTTTTTCTAGGATAGAGACACAACCATCGAGCTACGATCCAGGTCGATACCGAATGGCACTTCCATATCTATTTTTATAATATAGTTTTCAAGTATTTAAAAGGGATGATTTGTGAATATACTTATTCGGATGAAATAAGTATATGAATGTTTTAATAAGGAGATTCGATTTATCGAAATCAAATTAAATGAGGCTTAGTGATTTCAGTGGGAAATGTAATCGTTGTTTGAATGTTTGCTATTTGATAGTTAAATAATCGACTATCAAATCTTGGCTCAAATATGTAATCCTTCTTAATTTTGGTGGTAGGGAAACGATTTCCTACTTAATACCGAAGGGTTTTAACTCTGAATATATCTAGGGGAAACACAAGAATTATATGGTACAGTTACCATCAGTGGTGCTATACTGTACGTATAAACTCGTTATTCTTCTAGGATAAATGATAAGGAGATCCGTTCACTTAAACGGTTAGGGGGTGATCACCGCTCTTATGTATTGTCCGATTATTTCCTAAAGAACTAGTATTGAGCATTCCGGAAATCGACGATTGGTTTATGGAGCGCCCGGAAAGCGGGAGAGTGTACTCGTAAGAGATGATTCGGAACCATTACCACTCCAAAACCATATACGGTTCTATGGAGGAGTTTCGTGTTCTATTGAGATGTTGAAATCCATGTGTGGTTCCGAGACCGTTGGGTATAGGAATCCGTATGTGATTCCAAGATCTATTTGAGATGTAGGAATCTGTATGAGATTCCAAAGCCATTATGGTGTGGGAATCCATATGGGATTCCATGATCTATTTAGAGCGGTGCGTAAGCTGGAACACCGGACGTAGCCTCATTAGCGGAAATGACTAAAACCAAAGGTAGGAGGCATGGCCAGTAGGGTTGGCAAACCCATAGGGCATAATCGACTCCTTTTTCTAGCAATACCGATACCTTCAGTTGGTTTTGGCATGCCGAAGCGATGCACTCGGTCTTGGCAAGACCAGTTATGTTTTTCCTATAATACCCCGGCTAGACGGGTATGATGCTTCGGAAGGATAACTCTAATCCTTGTGCAGGAGGATCATTCTCGAAGTACTGAGGGAACCTCTATCGAAATCCTACACAATTAGCGAACGAGCCTTATCGAGTTTTGATTTTATACTATTATTGTTGTGATGTACACAGCACAAGCGTCACAGCTACTTGATTATTATTAGTTTGACCCTTAAACATTATTATAACATCACTGGATTTTCTATAGAAATGGTTTGGTGATCGTAAGGCAAAAACCCGACAGTGTTTATGTGCGGCGTGGTCTTACGATATATTTATTTTAAAAGGGTTTTATAACTTAATAAATCAAATTGAGTATGTTTTCTCACGCTGGTTTACCAGACTGATCCGTGTGTTATTATTTTATAATAATGTTCGGGTCAGACCGAGCATATTACATATTTAGATTGGATTGCTTTGGAGCTCAAGAGACGAACTGGAGACCGAGACATATTCTCATACTAGTTTTATTCCGCTGCAGTGTTTGTTGAAATTATCGGCAATTGTGAGGACATGCTGTTATAACTGTCCAGGTTGGTAATTATTGACTTGCGTACTCTGATTTGAGGTATTTATATTACAGTTTCATTTGTGTAAAGAACTATTAATATTATATATTATTCAGTCTGCTGTGAGATTCTGTATTTGTTTAGTTTCTTCTTTCTTCAACCTCTTCCTTTTCCCCTAACAATCTGTCTTTCCAACACTCGATTATTCGGCATGCTATACAGTGAACGCATTGATCGATTTTCGATGGTCGAAAAGTCGGGTCGTCACGACTAACGGTTGAACACCTTAAGAGGAGCGATTGACTGGTTACTGCTATGGTAGAGAGAATTAACCTAGGTCTAACGGCTCAGATTTAATAAACTGAAATCTAACAAATAGAATTGATTCGTGCGCATATAAATATAGACCTAGTCCCTCACTTTTCTTCTCATATTTTCTAAATCAAGAAGCGATTTTCTCTTCTCCATTAATTCTAGGAATTGGAAATTGTAACCAAAATAGTATATATATACATATATATAAGTTGAGAATAGTAGAAAATAAAAGAGAATAAGAATAGGGATGTACCGATTCTGCAAAGGAAGGAAAATTCTAAGTCGAAATTTAGAACTACGCTTAATCAATCTCTTCTCAAATATATAATTCTAATAAATATGTATTTGTTTTGATATATATATTTTGGTAGAAATAGAAGTAGTCTAACAAGGATAATGGATTTAGATCTGGAGATTTGGAAGCTAATAGGCGACTGATTACATCATATTGGATTTATATCATTGTGAATCTATTTCTTTTGTGCTTGAATATAAATTATGGAATTGTAGGTTTAAACATATATAAAATGAACTTGAGATACTTGCTTGCATATTTAGTATATTTTTAATTAGGATTAAAAGTTGTATACCCCTAAATCTAGAATGCAAGGGTGAAAGTAGTCCTTAAAAGTTATGAGTAATCCATTAATAAGATTTTATGTTAATTCCTGATTTTTGTTATATGAATGTTATAATTTATTAAACATAAATTGAAGAATGTTTCAAATTTGACTGGGGTTTAAGTTTATATGTTAATTCATTGGAATAAAGAATGTTTCTATGTAAATTTCTATAAAGTATCCAACTTTATAATTATATATGAAGGTGTGTCGTTTTAAATAATAAGGACTATGCCCAAAAGAAAGAGATATTCGAAAAAGGGATGTTTACCACATTTTGTACTGTCTATTTCAATAAACACAGAAAAATAAATTCCTTGTAATTTCGAACATAGCAAAATTCCTCTTTTTAAATAATTTATGAGAAATTACAGTGGTGACATTTCCTTTTGGAGGAAAGATTGTAACGACCTGGATTTTTCATCGTTCGATTTTGAATATTTAAATGGTTTAAATATTGGATTTGGAATTATAATTTAGTTAGTAAGATTTTAAAACTGAAATTTCAAGTGATTTCGTTAATTTTTGAAAATTGTTGATTTAATCGACGCGTTAAAATAGCGATCTGAAACATAGTCTCGGAATTCGACGAAACCAGTTCCATTGGATCTATAATAATGTATTATTATCGGATTTCAAATTTTGTAGCGTTTGGAGTTACCGTTTGGTCGTACGGAATATAAACACCTGGAAATAATTTAATTGTATTTAATTTAAATAGTCGATTTAAAAAGCTATATTCTTCATAGGATCGAATTAGGACTCGAGACTATTTCCATTGCGTTCAGAATAGGGGTAAAACATTGGGAATCCTAGCGGCACGCCTCCATGGGGGTTCAAAATTTTGTGATATGGAATGTGAGATATTTGGGATAACAAAAATATATAATCAAATCAGGGGCAAATCATAGCTGACCTACCAACTCAAGCCTATACCATGACTTTCTTTCTTTCGTTTAAAACACGTTATCACTTCCTCTCCTATCAGTCGATATCGATTCGAAAAAAATAGGCTGAGAACAAAATCTCATTTTAAAAAAAAATAATTAAATCACAATCGATCAAATAAAGGGAGACGAGGTGGAGATCCAAGGGCGTGCGATGACGTCGATCAATGCTAGGGTTGTTTGAGTGGATGGGATGCAAGTCGTCGAGGTGATTCAAGGGGGGTGGCAACTTAGGGTAATGGGCGGCAGCATCAGAGATGCGCGAGCGATGCGCAGGGGAGGAATGTCTGCTGGTTTGGTTGCTCGAGCAGTCGAGCATGGCTAGTAGGCGCGTTTGTGTGGGTGGAGTAGCTCGATGGTGTCAGGTCGAGGCGGCGGCGAGGCTGACAACGGTGGGTTTTAGGGTTGTGCGATGGATGTGGTTGCGATTAGGGCCTACGGTGGCGACGTGGGGTTTAGGAGGTGGCACGAGGAGGACTGTGTGGAGTTTTGGGCATTCAGAGGAAGGGACAGGGGCGTGGTATCGACATGGCAGTGATGGTGGTGCGACGCAGGTTGAAGTGCGATCTGGAATTATTGAACGCGACGAGGAGGATGCTTAAAGTGTTAATTAAGGTGATTTCTTAGATAATTTCCGTCATTTAAATTTAGTTAATTTTATTATTAAAATGTTAAGTTATAAATTTTAAATTTGATAGTTGAAAAATCGTAACTCTCTCATATTAGGTTTAAATTGAATCTGGGCTGTCGTTTTACATTCATAGTAACGAGATCTACACGATAGAATTAAAATTGGAATGGATTGCAAATAAAAAAAATCAAGGTGAGTAAATCTCACTCCACTTGGATTATTGGTTTAATTTAAAATTGTTGAAAATCATTTATTGATTGATTGGATGAATGGAAAATTATTATTATCACTTGAATGTTATATATATATAGTAGTATATATATTAGTAGTTGGATTGATATTCCCGCATATTTTAGCGGATGAGACCCTATGCGCTCCGCATAATAGCGGATGACTGTATATACCACGATATCTCCCTCGAAGTTGGATTGGTATTTTTATGTTGTATTAGCATCTATGGATGTAGGGAAATAGGTTGGAGGGATCAACTGGATTCCTTAAATTTATATTGATTGTTTTTCATATATAATAATATATGATGTGTTAGGATAATTCGTTATAGATTATTGTTGTGATGTGAATTATTGGATGCTATAGTAGCACTGGCTTGAGTTTTGGTATTTTAAATACCATAAATATTATTTTTGAAAATTGAAGGAATTAAAAGGAGTTTTAGAAAATAAAAATATGTATATCGAAGTTTTTGGATTATTTTAAAAGGAATTGATTTGGGTAAAACGATAAATTGATTTTGGGGTTTTATTTAACTATTCGTAGAAAAAAAGAGATTTTTAAAATAATTTATATAAAGGATTTTTGAACGATGGATTTTTAAACGATATTTCTGGAAAATAGGAAAAGAGGTTGAAATCGATATTTTAAATGGATTTGTGAAATAAATGGAATTTATTAAGAAATGGATTTATAAAAAGAGTTTTATAAATGGGATTAGTTTTATAAATAAGTGAAAACTCAAAGGAGTTTATAAATTTATAAATGATGTTTATAAATAAGGTAAAGAATACCAATTGATAAATTAGAATAAAATTCCAGTGTAAATTTATATCGAGATATGGAAATGGGGTTTGGAAAAAAAATAGTGGACTCTATTTTGAAAGGTGAAAATGGTTAGAAATCGGAATGGGATCGATGCATGGTAAATCATGAGGGATTTATAAGTTAAATTGGTTATTGGGATTTTTGAAGAGAAAAATATATTTTTATTAAGAAACTAAGTTTTGTTTAAAAAGTTAATTTTATTTATTAAACTATGTAATTAAAACTAGTTAATATTGGAATATTTCAGAAGTGCATTTTTCTTAAAATACCGAATATTAAATGAAATAAAATTCAAAATTTTATAATCAGTTTTGTAAACCGATTAGTTTATATTAAAATGAGTTGGAAATGAGTTTTGATGTTTTATTTAAAATGTTTTAATTTTTAAATAAATCACTTAAACATGTTTTGAAATAAATTACTATTCTTTAAAAATATTTATTTTATATATATTGAGATTTGGGAAGTGATTGGAATTGATTTATAAATGCTCTCGAGATTCATAAACGAAGTGGGTTAAATGGTAATGATTTTTCAAAGAGAAATCTTATAGTGGAATTCTGGAAAATTTCCTAATCATTGAAATAAGAGAACTTCGAGAAATGAATTAGAATTCGTAAAGGAAGTTAAAAATGGGTGGTGGGAATTATAGACTAGTGTAATCGATTTTAAAGTAAATTAATTAATGGATTCCGGAACTTATAGAATTTGGTAAAAGTGAGATAAGGAATTTACAAGTGAATTGTAAAGGATTTGAGAAATAAGGAATAAATGAAATATTCCTAAGTATTGTGAAATGAAATGATTTTGTAAAATAAGAATTATAATATTTTCCTATGTATTAAAATGGGAATTTGAAAATATTTCTAAGTGTTGAGATGGTTTGGAAATATCCTGTTATGGGTTAAGGGTTTGAATTTGTTCCAAACATTGAAATATTGAAAGAAATTTGGTATATATCTTATAAAGATATTTTGAAAATAAATTTTGGAAAATTTATAATAAGGCATGATGTCCGCTTATGGATGTTTTTTGATAGTTAAATAACCGACTATCAAATATTGGCCAATTTCGTTGATCGTTTCGTAGAGACCGGGATCAGATTTTATTATCCGAAAACCACTTTAATCCGTCCTGAGCGATACGAATGGATGTCGTGAAGATAGTGAAGACGGTGATTCGGTTTGTCCAGACCTAGGACAACTTGTATGGACGAATGCTATCAGAACATCGTCATTTGAGGACGATGAGCATTCTTAGTGAAATTAATCTTGAAAGGTTATTGTTAGCCTCAAGCCTCATCAACTGGGAATGACTAAAACATGGGAGATGCAGCAAGGCTAAGTGGGTCGCACCCAATTAGGGTATGTTATCACCTTTCTAGATACCCTCATAAATATATATAAATTATGGATATGGTTGTGCATGGAAAAGGAAGCGCTCGATTTTTAAGGGTAGGAACATCCGGAGTGATAACATATTCGGTTCTATCGAGGTTAGGGATAGGGCCGGTCTTATGTTGTATGGGATCCCAGCGAGGTCCTCGGTACATTTTTCTAGAAGTGTACTGTGATAGGTGGTACCACAGTGCCTAGTCATTGTATGGAATCCATTCTCCAATAAGCACCGTACGGTTTTGGTTGTGCCCAACTATGCTGAAACGCGAGATGCAAGCATTTTAGCTATTTTCTATTTAATTTCTATAGACACTATTATAATATCAGATGATTTGATAAAAATTGTTTTGGTTATCGTAAGGTAAAAACCTATCGTGTTTATGTGTGACGTGGCCTTATGAGATACATTTGTTTTTCAAAGGATTTTGATAACTTTAAATAATTAATATTGAGTGTATTTTCTTACGTTGGTTTTCCAGACTGAGTCGGGTGTTATTTTATTATAATGCCCAGGCCAGACCGAGTATTACAGATTTAGGATAGGATGCTATGGAGCTCAGGAGACAATCTGGATGACAAAGACGTATTCCCATACTTGATTTGTATTTCCGCTGTGTGAGGACAGGTTATTAAACTGTCCAGATTGATTTTTGTCTATTGTACTCTGATAATGTTATGTATATTAATAGTACAGTTCTTGTATTTAAATATGTTATTATATATTATATTTTGTTCCGCTGCGATTGTGAGATTCTGTGTTGTTGTTTTTCTGTTTCTTCTTCTACCTTTTCTTCTTCACCCCTAATGAACTGGTTTCCGGCACTCGATTGCTTGGCATTCTATACAGTGGACGTATTGATGTCGATTTTCGAGGATCTAAAATCCCGTGTTCTTTACAGTGGTATAAGAGCTGAAGGTTAAGTGAAAACTTTGGCATTGGTTGGGATTACTCATTAGAGATAGGGTCAGTAGTACCCTAGAATGAGTTTGAGTGTAATAATAGATATGAGCACGTACTTGTTAGTGAATATAAATGTTTTATATTTTGTTGATTTATCTGTTGAGTGGCATATAAATTTTGGTCGAGTAGTGGGATGCCACTAAATCGATTGGAGTTTCTAAACACTTGAACCAGGTAAACCGACACAGTATGGTTTTGAAGTGGATAAATGAAATAATTTTACCTAAATTATACTTTGATATAAAAGAAATAATTTTGTAGAAATTATTATGATATATTGGAGTGTTTGGTTGATAATATTATAATCTAACAAGATTATAAAATTTGAAATGGTTTATAAAAAACAAAATTAAAATTGTATAAGAATAAATTATACAAATGAGTTAAAACTGAAATTGATTCAAACCGGAAATTGGAAAATTAATTCCCGGAGATTTTTGGAAATGTTTTCCAAAGTATTTTGAAATGAATAATAGTAATATTATTTTGGAGATATTTTTGAACAGAAAATGTTTAAATGGATTTTTTAAGCAATATAGCACTGAGCTCACTTCAGTCGCTGGAAAATAATTCCGATGACGATCATGACATCATCGGTGTTCATTTTCGAGTTTCTAAGTGGCAGATTGCTACCGTAATTGACTCATTTCAGATTTGTTGAGCAAACAAGTTTTGTTTAAAAAATTCCAAAAGGAATTGTTTTGGATAAAATCAGGTTGATTTTGAAATTCAAAGGAAGTGGTTTGTTAAACCAAAAAGAGTATATATGTATATATTTGATTTCAAAGTGATTTGAAATAAATACTGGGCATTTAAAATTTTTTAAATCCTTATTAAATGTTCTAGAAATATCAGAAAATAAGTTATGAACTTATAAATGGTGAATGATTTTAAAGAAAAATATGGAAATTGAATTTTGGAATAAATTTTAACTGGAGTAAGTTAAAATGAATAAAATTTAACTTGGGCTATGTGACGACCGCCCATGACCCCTGCACCGAATCTAGAGATAGTGCGCTGTAAAGTGTGCCAGGCGACCATGGATGATTGTCAGGGTAGATTAAAACAACAGAATCTATCGTATTACTCACAGCGCATGGACAAAATACAATAGAACATATGTATAGTGAAGCTTTACAGAACAAAATGACATCATATAAAACTCCATAATAGTTGAATACAAGCATCCAAATAGCCAATACATCAAGCCTCACTACATAACACTCAGAGAATACAAAACAGCGGAACATCCAGTACATATAATAAGAAGATAATATGCAACCCTCCAGCTCGTCTTCGATATCAGCATCGTGAGAAGAGAACAGCACCTGTCACCTGCTACCTAGTCTGCCCGTCCCAAAAATGGACGAACAGCCCAAGGCAATAAGAATTAAAACATAAAGCCTTGAGTCAGACAACAATCTTAGTGAGCAGTAAATTAACTAACAACATACCAAAAGAGCATAAAGGAAAAGGAATAGGAATACAACCCTCCCACTCCACCTCTTTCTACAGTGATAGCCCCCAGACACACACTAAGCAGAAACAACGCAGCAGAGCATACAATTTAAAGTAAAGTAATAATCATTCGAGTCAAGGGCGATGTTTTCCAAGTACCAAGGCCTAAATCAGATAAGCACCCAGAAAATACCGCTCTTGAGTCCGAATGACGATACAACCAAACATCCATGACTCTGGCTATCACTGTTATCATTGCTTCGATATCACCGTTAATTGAATGACCGGCACATTCTTTCAGCCGTCCGTCAAGGGCTAATGGAAACCTCGGTTCTAGACATAACTCTCGCACGTCGTCGCAGCCCGTGCCTAGGACTATCGAATCTGCCCAGAGTACTCAACCATCAACAGTTGGCCGTTGGGACTATCGAATCTGCCCAAACGTACTCTTGCTTAGAGCATGCTAGAACCTTCAACAACGATGCTATCCAAGCCTCCTAGTCATCCTCCTCGACGACCATTCTCATATCCATTCATTATCCTAAACTCGAATCATATCACCGAGTTATCAACATGCTTGGAATGATCCCATCTGGATTAGACCAAGTCTTCATCACATGATTGCCTCGCTTCATCACATCCTCGCAAAGCCTCATCTTAACATCACATCATCAAATCTATGCATAAGAGCTTCATCATCCCGCTACATATGCCACGAGCAGCTTTCCCAATTCAAGAGCCTTTCCCTTAGCTTTTGAATCATCTTTGGTCTAAATCAAACCATCAATCATCTAATTCATAACAATCAATCAAATCAAACATTAATCCAAACAATCAAGCATTCAAACAAGATCTAAATAGACAATTATCACAATAATGGCATTTTCGCAATTAAAGAGTTGAAAGTCCAATAAGCATGAAAACATGAATTATATCCCTACAAACTTGATGAATGAACTTGCATAGGTTAACATATAATAAAATGGATGTAACATCATCATGAACAATGGATCTATATGGATCTACACTTAGGATGAAGAAAATGCATGGAAATCACTATTTTAACACCAAATCGAGCCAACAATCTGATATACTCCTTTGGATCCGTGTGAGAGATAATCACCACTCACCAAATCACCAAAACAAACCCAAATCAACACGCTTCAGATCTGGACAGCGAAGGATCGAGCTTGATCTATCACGAATCCGCTTCAAACGAAGAAATCTCTCTTGAAAAGATGAAGATCTTCAATCTATGCTCTTGAATCTTCAATTTGATCTTCAACTTGGATGGATGGAAGCACTAGATTAGAGTGGAGAAAAGAAGTGAAGAAGTGTAGAAGTCGAGCTCTCAAAATGGTAGCACTTCGTCGCTTCGAAATCCGGATCCCAAAAATGAAGCCAACCCCCTTCTATTTATAGGCGAAAATCCCTTAAGTCGTAACTCGGAGTTAGGTCGTTTCCGTCCTACGACCTAAGACCTTGCTGACCTAAAACCCATCGACCTAAAGACTAACCAACCAACAACTTAACAAAACGCGCATCCAAGCACTCGGCGACCTACGACCTAACTAACCTGCGACCTACCACAGACCGCTTCTTCGCGACCTAACAAAGCTCTCCATCCTACGACCTAACGAGGACATCTGCGACCTAACAACTCAGGCGCTTCAACGACTTAAAGGCTTACGACTTATAACCTCAGCGACCTAACACACCAACATAGCGCACTAGCGACCTAACACTCACGCGCCTTAACAACTCAGCGACTTACCAGTGTTACGACCTAACACTTAGACCCACGCGACCTAACACTTAAACTATCCTAGCGACCTACCAACCCATGCGACCTAACAACTTATGCGACCTAACTTCTTAGGTCGCCTAACGACCTAACTACGCTAACAAGCTATCCACTAGGTCGCAACATACTGGGTTGTTAACTCGCTAACCCTTAGGTCGCGAACTATTATAGGTCGCTCCCTGCTTATCCCCTAGCTTCCTTAGGTCGTTGCCCCTATAAGTCGTCTACGACTTAACTGTTATCAACTCCTAGGTCGCTCAACCAACCTAAACTGCCATACGACCTAACCACTTCATCCTTAGGTCGCTCCACCTTCCCAGGTCGCCAACTACGACCTAACTTCCTAAGGTCACGACTTATCACCTAGGTCGTTCACGACCTAGGACTTAGAAAAATCTGCCTAAAAATCTGAAATGACCTGAAAATGCTAAAATTCCAGATTTTGACGAACTTGTCGATCCGTAAAAATACGGGTCGTTACATTCTCTCCCCCTTAGGAATTTCGCCCCCGAAATTCCAAGCAATCATAGCAATCAAAAACTATTCTGTACGCCTACCATCCATAGCAATCAACAAACCATGCATCCAATTCTAGCTTAGCGTACAGAATTCTAAAACTAGAACAAGTTACAATATCGCGAGATGACACGACACCTTAGGGCCATACCTTGAAGAGTTCAGGATGAGCTGCCTTCATCCTCTCTTCCACCTCCCACGTACAGTCGTTATCATCATCACTCCATTGTACCTTGAGCAACTTAACTATCTTCCTCCTAAGCTGTTTCGTGTCAGTTTCAACAACACGAAGCGACTTACGAGATCTTCTATCGACTGGATCAACTTCGAAATCTTCATAGCTATCGACAGAAACCACCGTACTCGAGTCGTGCACATACTTCCGTAGATATGATACATGAAAAATATTGTGCACACTCGACATCTTCTCTGGTAACTCCAATCTGTAGGCGAGCTTTCCGATTCGCTCGATGATCGGGAATGGTCCAACAAATCTCGGAGTCAATTTTCCTTTCTTCCCGAATCGGATAACATTCTTCAGTGGAGAAATCTTCACAAAAACCATATCACCAACGTCGAATTCCAAATCCTTACGACGTTTATCGGCATAACTCTTCTGACGGTCTTGGGCTGCCTTCATTCGTTGCCGAATGATCTCAATACAATCTGAAGTCTGCTGAATCATCTCTGGCCCAAGTAACGGCTTTTCTCCAGTTTCCAACCAACATGTCGGAGAGTTACACGGTCTTCCATACAATGCCTCATACGGTGCCATACCAATGCTTGACTGGTAACTGTTGTTGTATGAAAACTCCACCAAATGAAGGTGATCTTCCCATGATCCTCCGAAATCCAAAACACAAGCTCTGAGGAGATCTTCCAAAACTCGGTTGACTCTCTCGGTCTGACCATCTGTTTGAGGGTGATAAGCTGTACTCAATCACAACTCGGTTCCCAAAACTTCCTGGAAGCTCTTCCAAAATCCACTAGTGAACAATGGGTCTCGATCTCTCACTATACTCTTCGGAATACCATGGAATCGAACTATCCACTTAACATACAACTCAGCCAAATTTGATGCAGTCCTAGTCGATCGAACAGGAATGAATCATGCACTCTTAGTCAAACGATCTACAATGACCCAAATCCCTTCATTTCCCGTTCTGCTTCTAGGTAGCCCATCAATAAAATCCATCGACACTTGCTCCCACTTCCATGTAGGAACTTCTAATGGCTGAAGCAATCCACTTGGCTTCTTCTGTTCAGCCTTTACCAATTGGCAGTTCATACATTTGGAAATAAAATTTCCAACATCCTTCTTCATACCTTCCCAGTAGTAGGTTCTCTTCATATCCCGATACATCTTATTTCCACCTGGATGAATTGTCAACTTCGAGTGATGACTTTCCTTCAGAACTTCATCTCTCAATCCATCTATATCGGGAACAACTAGTCGTCCTTGCTTTCGAAGCCAACCCTCTCGATCGACCTCGAATCCTTTATCCTTTTCTGGATCCAATCCAGATTCCAATTCACGGATAATCTTGACAAGCTTATCGTCTTGCTTTTGGCTCTCGCCAATCCTTTCCACAAGAGAAGGTCTTATCGATAAGTTTGCCAACATCTCAGGTTCCAATTCACATCTAGGCCTGAAGTCAAATCCAGCTAAATACTCGAGACTCTTCCATTCTGAAAACATGGCTCCCAATCCTGCATGTCTTCGACTTAACGCATCTGCCACTGCGTTACCTTTTCCCGGAGTATAAGCTATACCAAAATCATATGATGCTAAAAACTCTAGCCAACGTTGCTGCCGAAGATTCAAATCCTTTTGGGAGAAAAGATAATTCAACGACTTATGATCCGTAAACAACTCGAATCGAACTCCCAACAGATAATGTCTCCACATCTTCAGAGCAAATACAATCGCCGCTAACTCCAAATCATGAGTTGGGTAATTCCTTTCATGCGTCTTCAGTTGTCGACTGGCATACGCAACAACTTTATCCCTCTGCATCAGCACTGCTCCAAGTCCAGTACCACATGCGTCGGTGTAAACCACCATCTCATCATTCCCACTAGGAATAGTCAGAACAGGAGCACTCGTCAATCTCTCTTTCAGGATTCCGAAAGCTTGCTCACACTTAGCATCCCAACTGAACACTTGGTTCTTTTTCGTCAATCCTGTCAACGGTGCAGCTACCTTGGAGAAGTCTTTGATAAACCGTCGATAATATCCTGCTAATCAAAGAAAACTTCTCACATCAGATGCATTCTTAGGTCTGACCCAATCTTGGATTGCTGCCACCTTAGCGGGATCAACCGCTATTCCACTTCCAAAAATCACATGGCCTAAGAACCTCACTTCACTCTTCCAGAAGTGACACTTCGAAAACTTAGCCTTCAGCTGATGTTTCCGCAAGATCTCCAAAACAATACGCAAGTGCGTCTTGTGCTCCTCTTCCGTTCTAGAATAAATCAGAATATCATCCACGAACACAAGTACAAACTTGTTCAACTGATCTCTGAACACTCTATTCATAAGATCCACAAAATATGCTGGCGCGTTAGTCAATCCAAACGGCATTACCAGCCACTCAAAGAAACCGGATGGTGTTCGAAAAGCAGTCTTCGACACACTATCCTTAGCTACTCTCAACTGGTGAAATCCCGTTGCCAAATCCATCTGAGAAAATACCTTAGCTTCGTGAAGCTGATCAAACAAGTCATCTATTCTCGGCAATGGATACTTGTTCTTCTTAGTCACCTTGTTCAGCTCACGATAATCCACACACAATCTCAACGACCCATCTGCCTTGGTTGCAAACACAACTGGTGCACCCCACTCGGACACACTACGCCGAATGAATCCTTTCTGCAAAAGATCATCAACTTGCACCCTCAACTCCTGCTGTTCCCTAGGCGCCATCCGCCTAAGAGGCATCACAATAGGTCTGGGTCCTTCAACTAGATCTATACGAAACTCGATCTCTCTATGCGGCGGCAACCCTTTGACTTTGTCAAAGACATCCTCGAATCTATTAGCGATTGGCACCGATGACAGTCCATCCCGTGGAACAATCAGCGAATACATGAAGCTCATGAAGACGCCTTCCTCATGCTTACATCGTATTACAACCTTTCGCCCCTCCACATTCTCGACTGTCACTTCCAACCTCTCGCAATCAACCTTTGCCGCATACTTCCTAAGCCAGTCCATACCCAAAATAATTCTGAACCCCGCAAAGTTCAGAACAAAGAAATCACAAACAAAAGAGAAACCATGACTCGATACAACTAGACCACGGCATAACATACACAAACAAGACGAACCCCCAACTGGATTAGTCACAACTAATGGCCTATCGAAAATATCCGGCTTCAAATCTAACCGGCCTACGAGTTCATTACAAACAAACGAATGCGACGCTCCAGTATCAAACAAAACTCTAACTGGAACACCACATAGGAAAAGAGTACCTTGAACAACCACACTCTTTCCTTTCTCTTCAGCAGTAGGAGCTTTCGAAGACGACGGAAAAGCTCCCAAAGCATAAGCTTGCACAATCTGCTTGTCCCTCCTCGGTTCTGGACAATTCTTCCTGAAATGCCCCGGCTTGTCACAGTTGTGACACTTCATCGGCACCTTCGGATTCTTACAATCCTTCGAGAAATGGCCCTTCTGCTGACAATTGTAGCAAGTCACCTCGCCTTTCGGCTTCTTCTGGCCATCCTTACCCTTCTGCTGCTGCTGCTTCCTCTTCTTGTTTCCACCCTGCTGGGGTTTTGACTCTTCCCTGGTCACAGCAACAACAGATCCTTCCTTAGGAAACAGACTCTCATGCCTAAGAGCTTTCTCCACAAGCTTCTCAAATGAATCGTCCAAATGATCCACCAACTGTCTCCCAAGATAACTGTCCAAGCCTGTCACAAACTTCTCATTCTTTTGATAAGCAGATTCAATATATGACCGGGCATACTTGGACAAAGCTTCAAACTCAGAAACATACTCAAGGACTGATCTTCCACCTTGCTTGAGCTCCACGAACTTCTTGAACAGAACAGACTTCTGCGCTGTAGAAATGAACTTAGCCTCAAATCTGACTTGGAATTGCTCCCAAGTAATCTCTTCCTCCGGAGTAGTGATGGTAATAGAGTTCCACCAATCAGAAGCTCTCCCTTGAAGTTGTCTTGATGCCAACTTCCTCTTAGTTGCATCATCAATTCCCAAATCACCAAAGATCCTTCTACAAGCATCTATCCATCTCTGGACTTCGATAGTTGATTATGTTCCCAAGAAAACCTTCCCTCCAAGAGCAGTATAGTCCTTGCACAACTTAGCAAAATCCACTGGTTTCGGAGTCTGAACCTGAACTCCAACATCAACTGCCGCCCCCGGAACTGGTATCCTTCTCATGATCGAAGTCATCATAGCTTCGAACATAGCTGCATAATCAGCAGTCCCCTCAGTAGCACGGCCTTCCCTAGCAGCTGGTCTCCCTCTTCGACTCATTCTCAATATCTATAAAAAGGAATGATTAGAACATCTAGAGAAACAACTGCATAAAGGACTCAACTCTACTAAGCTACTATATTATATATAGTATTCATCCATCAAAATACAATTACGTCTCTCATACGTAGTTACGACAGCGAGCGTTGGGTAAAATCGATTAACCTCGCTCTGATACCAAATGTGACGACCGCCCATGACCCCTGCACCGAATCTAGAGATAGTGCACTGTAAAGTGTGCCAGGCGACCATGGACGATTGTCAGGGTAGATTAAAACAACCGAATCTATCGTATTACTCACAGCGCATGGACAAAATACAATAGAACATATGTATAGTGAAGCTTTACAGAACAAAATGACATCATATAAAACTCCATAATAGTTGAATACAAGCATCCAAATAGCCAATACATCAAGCCTCACTACATAACACTCAGAGAATACAAAACAGCGGAACATCCAGTACATATAATAAGAAGATAATATGAAACCCTCCAGCTCGTCTTCGATATCAGCATCGTGAGAAGAGAACAGCACCTGTCACCTGCTACCTAGTCTGCCCGTCCCAAAAATGGACGAACAGCCCAAGGCAATAAGAATTAAAACATAAAGCCTTGAGTCAGACAACAGTCTTAGTGAGCAGTAAATTAACTAACAACATACCAAAAGAGCATAAAGGAAAAGGAATAGGAATACAACCCTCCCACTCCACCTCTTTCTACAGTGATAGCCCCCAGACACACACTAAGCAGAAACAACGCAGCAGAGCATACAATTTAAAGTAAAGTAATAATCATTCGAGTCAAGGGCGATGTTTTCCAAGTACCAAGGCCTAAATCAAATAAGCACCCAGAAAATACCGCTCTTGAGTCCGAATGACGATACAACCAAACATCCATGACTCTGGCTATCACTATTATCATTGCTTCGATATCACCGTTAATTGAATGACCGGCACATTCTTTCAGCCGTCCGTCAAGGGCTAATGGAAACCCCGGTTCTAGACATAACTCCCGCACGTCGTCGCAACCCGTGCCTAGGACTATCGAATCTGCCCAGAGTACTCGACCATCAACAGTTGGCCGTTGGGACTATCGAATCTTCCCAAACGTACTCTTGCTTAGAGCATGCTAGAACCTTCAACAACGATTCTATCCAAGCCTCCTAGTCATCCTCCTCGACGACTATTCTCATATCCATTCATTATCCTAAACTCGAATCATATCACCGAGTTATCAACATGCTTGGAATGATCCCGGCTGGATTAGACCAAGTCTTCATCACATGATTGCCTCGCTTCATCACATCCTCGCAAAGCCTCATCTTAACATCACATCATCAAATCTATGCATAAGAGCTTCATCATCCCACTACATATGCCACGAGCAGCTTTCCCAATTCAAGAGCCTTTCCCTTAGCTTTTGAATCGTCTTTGGTCTAAATCAAACCATCAATCATCTAATTCATAACAATCAATAAAATCAAACATTAATCCAAACAATCAAGCATTCAAACAAGATCTAAATAGACAATTATCACAATAATGGCATTTTCGTAATTAAAGAGTTGAAAGTCCAATAAGCATGAAAACATGAATTATATCCCTACAAACTTGATGAATGAACTTGCATAGGTTAACATATAATAAAATGGATGTAACATCATCATGAACAATGGATCTATATGGATCTACACTTAGGATGAAGAAAATGCATGGAAATCACTATTTTAACACCAAATCGAGCCAACAATCTGATATACTCCTTTGGATCCGTGTGAGAGATAATCACCACTCACCAAATCACCAAAACAAACCCAAATCAACACGCTTCAGATCTGGACAGCGAAGGATCGAGCTTGATCTATCACAAATCCGCTTCAAACGAAGAAATCTCTCTTGAAAAGATGAAGATCTTCAATCTATGCTCTTGAATCTTCAATTTGATCTTCAACTTGGATGGATGGAAGCACTAGATTAGAGTGGAGAAAAGAAGTGAAGAAGTGTAGAAGTCGAGCTCTCAAAATGGCAGCACTTCGTCGCTTCGAAATCCGGATCTCAAAAATGAAGCCAACCCCCTTCTATTTATAGGCGAAAATCCCTTAAGTCGTAACTCGGAGTTAGGTCGTTTCCGACCTACGACCTAAGACCTTGCCGACCTAAAACCCACCGACCTAAAGACTAACCAACCTACGACTTAACAAAACGCGCATCCAAGCACTCAGCGACCTACGACCTAACTAACCTGCGACCTACCACAGACCGCTTCTTCGCGACCTAACAAAGCTCTCCATCCTACGACCTAACGAGGACATCTGCGACCTAACAACTCAGGCGCTTCAACGACTTAAAGGCTTACGACTTATAACCTCAGCGACCTAACACACCAATATAGCGCACTAGCGACCTAACACTCACGCGCCTTAACAACTCAGCGACTTACCAGTGTTACGACCTAACACTTAGACCCACGCGACCTAACACTTAAACTATCCTAGCGACCTACCAACCCATGCGACCTAACAACTTATGCGACCTAACTTCTTAGGTCGCCTAACGACCTAACTACGCTAACAAGCTATCCACTAGGTCGCAACATACTGGGTTGTTAACTCGCTAACCCTTAGGTCGCGAACTATTATAGGTCGCTCCCTGCTTATCCCCTAGCTTCCTTAGGTCGTTGCCCCTATAAGTCGTCTACGACTTAACTGTTATCAACTCCTAGGTCACTCAACCAACCTAAACTGCCATACGACCTAACCACTTCATCCTTAGGTCGCTCCACCTTCCCAGGTCGCCAACTACGACCTAACTTCCTAAGGTCACGACTTATCACCTAGGTCGTTCACGACCTAGGACTTAGAAAAATCTGCCTAAAAATCTGAAATGACCTGAAAATGCTAAAATTCCAGATTTTGACGAACTTGTCGATCCGTAAAAATACGGGTCGTTACAGGCTAAGTTAAATAAAATTGGATTTGAAATGGTATCGATTTTTATTTGAAATATAAAATTAAATGGAATTCAACTTAAGTTAAGTTGAATGAATTAAATTTTAGAAATTTAATTGATGGTGATTTGAATGAATTTAATGGAATAAATTAATGAAATGGTGAGTTAACTCAAGCAAAGTTAAATGGAACAAATTGGTGAAGTAAACTAATTAAATGAATCAAATTGAAAATGAATAAGTGAATGGAACAAATAAATATAAGTAAGGAAGAGTGGAAAAATTTGAAGTTGGAATGAAATTCTTACTTGATTAAATTCAAATGAATTGTGTGAAATTAAAATTTAACTTATGCAAGTTAAATGAAAATTGAATGGAATATATAAACTTGGATTGTAAAGTGACTAAATAACTATAAGTTATAAAATTTTGATTGGAATAAATATATATTTAAGCTATGAAGTGATGTAAATTTTGAGTTAAAAATAAAATGTGAATATACTCGAGTATAAAATTGATGGGAATGTGAAAAAAATAAGTGGTGTAACTCATTAAATTGGAAAAATGGAATAGAACAACCAAAATAAATGGTGCGATATTTTAAAGTGAAGAAATAAAATCCACACTTGAATTATAAAATGAATTTGAACTCTAGTAAATTAAACGAAGTGAGTTTTGAAATAAAAACTAGATATTGAGTTATACAATGGAAGTAAACTAATTAGCTAAATAAATTAGTTAATTGAATATGGGAATGGAGCTTAACTTGGTTAAGTAAATTGGATTGTGGATTGAAATTGGAATTAAATATGGAACTTGAGTTGTAAATAAAATTCGACTTAATTATAAGGGAGTTAAATAAAATTGGAAATGCGGTCGAATAAAATGGAATTTGATTAAAATAGCAATGACTTGAGTTATAAATAAATTCAATTTAAGAGTGAATAAATTGAATATGGCCGTGGAGGTTGTGTAAATGAATTCGAGCTTGAAGTTAAGTTTGAAGTGAATTGGGTGAATGAACTAATTAAATTAATTAGTAAATGGAATGGAATTTGATTGAATAAGAATCAACCTAAAACTGAATTGGAATTTGGTTGCAAGGAAAATAAACTTAAGTTATATAGTTGAATTAATTGAAAATAAACGAATTAACTTAAGTTAATGTTTTTGGATGGAAGTTGGCTCAAATAAATTTTTGGAATGGTTTATTAAGTAAATTGGCATAAAATGAAGTGTCGTTAACATAAACGGGAGTAAATAAAATTCTGCGAATCAATGGAAAGTGAATAAAGTGGGTTAGAACCAATTTGGAATGGATATGAATATATATTGTGTGTAATATGAAGTGAATGCAAGTAAATTGGGTTGTAAATCATTAGAATTGAATGAAATGGAATATGGATCGTTTAAAAGTAATTAAATTAGTATCGAAACCTTATAATTGTTATAAATGCATGCTATAACTTGTTGGGTTATGAATCTATGTGTTTGCACTAGTGAAATAAATGAAATGTTATTAAATTTCATGTTTTTGGTACTTACATGTTTAAATTGAGTAAGTACAGGTACAGAGAGACTATTGGGCTAGATTTGGGTTGCGAAATTGCATATGAAGTAAACTCGCTTGCTTAATAACGCTTAAATACGCTAAATTAAGGTGCGTTTTTGGATTAAATACCGCAATGAATAATATTGATATATTGTGTTTTCCGCCCGTGTGGGTCGATGTATATATTTTTATCTCTCTTGTCATATTGCAAAAGGTCCTCCGTATAGAGGAGACTCTGGCAAATTTTTTTGGGAAATTAGGGTGTTAGAAAAAATTTTGAAATTTTTTTCTAACACCCTAATTTCCCAAAATTTTTGCCAGATTTTTTTGTTAACTTAAAAAGGTTGATTTTTGAATTGAAACTGAAAGAAAGGGTTTTGAATTAGAAATGGAAACTAAATATTTGGATGGAACTAAAAGGTTTAGAGAAGTGAATATTGAGTTTTAACTAAGTGGGTTTTGATAAGTTAATGAGTTTGGAGCGTTTTTCCTGCCTTAGCAATATCAGGGATGAAATTCTTTTAAGGGGGAGGAATGTAACGACCCGAATTTTTTTTCGTTCGATTTTGAATATTTAAATGTTTTAAAAATTGGATTTGGAATTATAATTTAGTTAGTAAGATTTTAAAACTAAAATTTCAAGTGATTTCGTTAATTTTTGAAAATCGTCGATTTAATCGACGCGTTAAAATAGCGATCCGGGGCACAATCTCGGAATTCGATAAAACTAGTTCCATTGGATCCGTAATAACGTATTATTATCGAATTTCAAATTTCGTAGCGTTTGGAATTATGTTTGGTCGTACGGAATATAAACGCCTAGAAATAATTTAATTGTATTTAATTTAAATAGGCGATTTAAAAAGCTATCTTCTCAATACGATCAAATTAGGACTCGAGACTTGTTCCATTGCATTCGGAATAGGAGTATAATATTAGGAAAGCCTGACGGCACACATCCATAGGGGTTCATAATTTTGTGATATGGAATGTGAGATATTTGAGATTTTATATATATATAAAATCAAACCAGGGGCAAATCATAGCCGACTTACCAACTCAAGCTTATACCATGACTTTCCTTCTTTCATTTAAAACACATTATCACTTCCTCTCCTATCAGTCGACATCGATTCGAAAAAAATAGGCTGAGAACAAAATCTCGTTTAAAAAAAACGATTAAATCGAAATTTACTCTCGATCGAATAAGGGGAGACGAGGCAGAGTGCCAAGGGCGCGCGATGTAGTCGATCGATGCTAGGGTTGTCTGAGTGGATGGGACGCAGGTCGTCGAGGAAATTCAGGGGGGTGGTGACTCAGGGTAATGGGCGGCTGCATCAGAGATGCACGAGCGATGCGCAGGGGAGGAGTGGCCGCGGGTTTGGTTGCTCGAGCAGTCGAGCATGGCGAGTAGGCGCGTTCGCGTGGGCAAGTGAGCGTGGATGGAGCAGCTCGATGGTGTCAGGTTGAGGCGGCGACGAGGCTAGGCTGACAACGATGGGTTTTAGGGTTGCGCGATGGATGGGGTCACAATTAGGGCCTACGGCGGCGATGTAGGGTCTAGGAGGTGGCACGAGGAGGATTGGGTGGAGTTTTGGGCATTCAGAGGAAGGGGCAGCGGCGTGGTCTCGATATGGCAGTGATAGTGGTGCGACGCAAGTGGAAGTGCGATCTAGAATTATTGAACGTGACGAGGAGGAAGCTTAAAGTGTTAATAAAGGTGATTTCTTAGATAATTTCTGTCATTTAAATTTAGTTAATTTTATTATTAAAATGTTTAGCTATAAATTTTAAATTTGATAGCTGACAAATCGTAACTCTCTCATATTAGGTTTAAATTGAATCCGGGTTGTCGTTTTACATTCGTAGAAACGAGATCTACACGATAGAATTAAAATTAGAATGGATTGTAAATAAAAAAAAATCAAGGTGAGTTAATCTCACTTGACTTGGATTATTGGTTTAATTTAAAATTGTTGAAAATCATTTATTGATTGATTGGTTGAATGAATAATTATTATTGTCACTTGAATGTGCTATATATATAGTAGTATATATATTAGTAGTTGGATTGATATTCCCACATATTTTAGCGGATGAGACCCTATGCACCCTGCATAGTAGCGGATGACCCTATATACCGCGATATCCCCCTCGAAGTGGGATTGGTATTTTTAGGTTGTATTAACATCTACGGATGCAGGGAAACATGTTGGAGGGATCCAACTGGATTCCTCAAATTTATATTGACTGTTCTACATATATAATAATATATGATGTGTTAGAATAATCCGTTATAGATTATTGTTGTGATGTGAATTATTGGATGCTATAGTAGCACTGGCCTGAATTTTGGTATTTTAAATACCATAAATATTATTTTTGGAAATTGAAGGAATTAAAAGGAGTTTTTGAATATAAAAATATGTATATCGAAGTTTTTGGATTATTTTAAAAGAAATTTATTTGGGTAAAACGATAAATTGATTTTGGGGTTGTATTTAACTATTCGTAAATAAAAATATATTTTAAAAAGAGATTTTTAAAATAATTTATATAAAGGATTTTTAAACGATGGATTTTTAAATGATATTTCTAGAACTTAGGAAAAGAGGTTGAAATCGATATTTTAAATGGATTGGTGAAATAAATGGAATTTATTAAGAAATGGATTTATAAAATGGATTTTATAAATGGGATTAGTTTTATAAATAAGTGAAAACTCAAAGGAGTTTATAAATTTACAAATGATGTTTATAAATAAGGAAAAGAACACCAATTGATAAATTGGAATAAAATTCTAGTGTAAATTTATATCGAGATATGGAAATGAGGTTTGGAAAAAAAATAGTGGACTCTATTTTGAAAAGTGAAAATGGTTAGAAATCGAAATGGGATCGATGTGTTGTAGATCATGAGGGATTTATAAGTTAAATTGGTTATTGGGATTTTTGAAGAGAAAAATACATTTTATTAAGAAACTAAGTTTTGTTTAAAAAGTAAATTTTATTTATTAGACTATATAATTAAAATCTAGGTATTATTGGAATATTTCAGAAGTGCATTTTTTTAAAATACCGAATATTAACTGAAATAAAATTCAAAATTTTATAATCAGTTTTGTAAACCAATTAGTTTATATTAAACTGAGTTGGAAATGAGTTTTTATGTTTTCTTTAAATGTTTTGAAATAAATTACTATTCTTTAAAAATATTTATTTTATATATATTGAGATTTGGGAAGTGAATGGAATTGATTTATAAATGCTCTCGAGATTCATAAACGAAGTGGGTTAAATGGTAATGATTTTTAAAAGAGAAATCTTATAGTGGAATTCTAGAAAATTTAAGGAAAATTTCCTAATCATTGAAATAAGAGAACTTCGAGAAATGAATTAGAAAACATAAATGAAGTTAGAAATGAGTGGTGGGAATTATAGACTAGTGTAATTGATTTTAAAGGAAATTAATTAATGGATTCAGGAACTTATAGAATCTGGTAAAAGTGAGATAAGGAATTTACAAGTGAATTGTAAAGGATTTGAGAAATAAAGAATAAATGAAATATTCCTAAGTATTTGGAAATTAAATGATTTTGTAAAATAACACTTATAATATTTTTCTATGTATTAAAATGGGAATTTGAAAATATTTCTAAGTGTTGAGATGGTTTGGAAATATCCTGTTATGGGTTTAAGGGTTTGAATTTGTTCCAAACATTGAAATATTGAATGAAATTTGGTATATATCTTAAAAAGATATTTTGAAAATAAATTTTGGAAATTTATAATAAGGCATGATGTCTGCTTATGGATGTTTATTGATAGTTAAATAACCGACTATCAAATATTGGCCAATTTCGTTGATCGTTTCGAAGAGACCGGGATCTTATTTTATTATCCGTAAACCACTTCGATCCGATTTGTGCGTTACGAATGGATGTCGTGAAGATAGTGAAGACGGTGTTCGGTTTGTCCAGACCCAGAACAACTTGTATAGATGAATGCTATTAGAACATCGTCATTGGAGGACGGTGAGCATTCTAAGTGAAATTGATCTTGAAAGGTAATTGTTAGCCTCAAGCCTCATCAACCGGGAATGACTAAAACAGGGTAAATGCAGCAAGGCTAAGTGGATCGCACCCAATTAGGGTATGTTATCACCTTTCAAGATACCCTCGGAAATATATATAAATTATGAATATGGTTGTGCATGGAAAAGGGAGCGCTCGATTTTTAAGGGTAAGAACACCCGGGGTGATGACATATTCGGTTCTATCCAGGTTAGGGATAGGGCCGGTCTTGTGTTATAGGGGATCCCGGCGAGGTCCTCGGTACATTTTTCTAGAAGTGTACTGTGATTGGTGGTACCCCAGTGCCTAGTCATTGTATGGAATCCATTCTCCAATAAGCACCGTACGGTTTTGATTGTGCCCAACTATGCTGAAACGTGAGATGCAAGCATTTCAACTATTTACTATTTACTTTCTATAGACACTATTATAATATTAGATGATTTGATAAAAATTGTTTTGGTTACCGTAAGGTAAAAACCCATCGTGTTTATGTGTGACGTGGTCTTACGAGATACCTTTGTGTTTCAAAGGATTTTGATAACTATAAATAATTCAAATTGAGTGTGTTTTCTCACGCTGGTTTTCCAGACTCACTCGGGTGTTATTTTATTATAATGCTCGGGTCAGACCGAGTATTACAGATTTAGTATAGGATGCTATGGAGCTCAGGAGACGAGCTGGATGACAAAGACGTATTCCCGTACTTGATTTATATTTCCGCTGTGCGAGGACAAGTTATTAAACTATCCAAATTGATTTTTGTCTATTGTACTATGATAATGGTATGTATATTAACAGTACAGTTCTTGTATTTAAAATCTTTTATTATATTTTGTTTCGCTCAGATTGTGAGATTCCATGTTATTGTTTTTCTATTTCTTCTTCTACCTTTTCTTCTTCACCCCTAATGAACTGGTGTTTCCGGCACTCGATTGCTCGACATTCTATACAGTAGACGTATTGATGTCGATTTTCGAGGATCGAAAATCCTGTGTTCGTTACAAAGATATAGTTCCAATGCATTAAAATGTTGAAATCCGAAATATATAAATAAAAATATTATTAAATAGGAATAATAATAAATCTATCATCGAATAAATATATGTCATTAAATACAAATTAAGAAATAATATTCGTAAAATATGAATAAGATAATGAATCGAAGAGTTAAGGCAATAGTAATCACATTAAAATGGACGTTAACTTAAAAGAGGCAGTAAATAATACTTAATTGCATTAATTGACAAAGAAGCAGTAAATGATACTTAATTGTATAATTCGAAAAAAGCAATAAATGATACTAAATTGTATTAGTAAATGATACATAATTGTATTAGCTAGAAAGAAGTAGTAAATGATACTTAACGATAATTATGAAATTGAAACAAGAGGTAAGTTCGTGATAAGTAAGTAAACACTAATAATTGAACTTTGGAGGCGCAGTAATTTTCCTGCTGAAAATATATAGCCTCAAGAATACGTTTCTGATGGGTATGCATTATTGTTGTAGCCCAAATATTTAAATTAATTATAAATGACATGATCATTAGTATGGGTTAGAATGTGAGGTCGGTAATGTTACACAACGAAAGTCTGCCCTTTACAAAGGGCTACCAACAGTTGTGTATACGTTGTACTGATGTGGGACAACTCCAACTATGTAACGACCCCACCACGATGCCCAGATTAGCAAAGAACATTACAAGTAATGTCGTCTGCTAATCCAAAGAATACGGCTTGTTAAGGGCGATCGAATGTGAATATATCTTTATCCTAATATTAACACGTCATTTATACCTTTTCACTTAATATCTGAAATGAATTTGACGTGTACAATATTAATATGAAGTAATAGACACACCAATTTCTTAGAATCAGAACAATATATCATATAAACATCAGTCACAAACCACAGCGGAATAATAGTCTCATATACATATACAAATTGTGAGTCTATAAAATAAAACACTAAACTCACATAATATACAAGTTTTACAATTCTCTAATCTCAATTATACATTTTATATATAAGGTCCAAATTCCAAAATGGGATAAACTAAAAGTCCAAATGTTTATCTCCTTGCTAGCATAACCCTTCAAAGGTCAACCTGTCCTGTAACCTGGAAAGTCTCGGCCTGACCCGAGCAAAATAACACCCGGGTCGGACTATCTCTAAATCTCCAATAGGGTGAGAACAAGATATAGCATAAGAACAAACAACATATAAGTAAATACAGATGTTCAGGATTGAATTCACAGAACAAAACACAATATCTCTAAGCATGCAAATATCAATGATTAACTCTGTACAAGGTTATAAGTTTAAGTCAAAAACACGAACTAGTCACTAAACACAAAATAACATAACTAACTTAACATCCATCACAAGACACAAGAACATATATTTATTTCACGAACACACGACACAAGAATATATGTTTATTTCACAAACACAAGACACAAGAATATATATACTTATTTCATGAACACAGAACAATCACAAAATTCAAATATCCAGAATCCAAGAGATCTTAATCCAAACTGATCGTAATGATCGTCCAAAACAATCAAAATGATTGTACTCAAAACCCATGGCAAACAAACAAACAAATTGGTATCACTCGAACCGATCCGATACCAAGGATCATACTCAGACCGGGAACACAGAATCACAGAATGATCTCAAGGATAGTCCAGACCAATCAAGGTGATTGTAGAAACCATGACTCGATAAATCTACATTTACTTAGTATTATTGTATTATTATGTTCGAAAAGAAATCCAGGAGTAACTTCTTAAGGATCTAGCAGCCACTTGCCGCACACCAAAAGAGAGTAAACTCTAAAGTGCCAAATACTATCACCTTCGGTAGTCACTAGAATTTAACCAATACGACCCATACCGTATGGTGAAATTCAAGTATTTACTAAAAGCTAGTAAATATCACTTATTATGGATACCATTGGAAAACCTGAATTATATTCTCTTAAGGATCTAGCAACCACTTGTCGCACACTAGAAGAGAATACAACTCTAAAGTGTTAAGTACTTTCCCAAATACGATCACAAGAATTTAACCAAGGCATCCCATACTACCCGGTGGAATTCGAGTATTCGCTAATGGGCTAGTAAGTTCCACTCAAACATTCTATTCAATGAGTTATACCATATTCGACAAATTCTTATTCGAAAGCATTTAAACCAATCAATGACACTAAGTCGATTATTAGTACTCCTCAAATTATAGAATTAAGGTTCTCAAAACATTTTTCTCTTTTGAGTTTATTATTTAAAACACTTATTATAATTCCATAAATCCGTTTATTATTTAACTTTATAAAAATATTCACAAATTTGCTAAAATATTCCATAACTCTGAATTCTTCAAAGATTTTACTTATATACACAAAGTTGTCTCAAATTCCCATATGGTTGTATTATTCACAAAACTATACTTTAAAACCATATTTAATTAATCTTCTTAATCCATATTAAAATATAACCATTTTATTTAAAAATAAATTAAGTTTATACTTTTCAAACTACATTTCCTGATCGCATGGATCCAATAATATTTATTTAATAAAATGGTAATACTTATATTTTCAAATCCATAATCACTTTTATGTAAAAATAGATTAGACTTGTATTTCCAAAGTCATATTTCAAAATCCATAAATATTTTACTAAACATGCTTGATATATCAAATAACTTGCTAAAAAAACATTTTTAATATTTATTAACTTAATTTAGAAATAATTCGAAGATTTATATATATAAATAATTCACTTTTGTAAAATTACTTATATACGAAGTTTACCTATTTATTTCACTTAACTCAAATTTATGATTTAAAGATCTGCAATTTCGACCATATAAATTTCATAATTTTACAAAACTTAAAACATGAATTTTAGATAAAAGTCTTAGCTTTCAAAAAAGAAAAAGATCATCCAATTTGGATCTACGGTTCAAAAGTTATGCCCAAAATAATTCTCAGATTTTAAATTAACAGTCGTTGTCATTTATTCTCAGGGCAGCGACAAAGAAATATGATTTCGACTATTTAAATCTCCAAATTTTGGAGAACTCAAAACATGAAAGTTTTAGAACATAGTTCAAGGTTTCCAAACATCAAGAATTATCAAATTTCGATAAGTAACGAAAAAGTTATGACCAATTTAATTTCAGGTTTTAACATAGCCAATTAAACATGACAGCGCGACACCATCAGTTTCTAACTCAATTTAGACCACTTGGACATCAGAATTTTGACAAGTGACTAAATGAGAAGTTGTAGCTAGTTGAAATTGGTTTCTACAGTAAAATATTTGAGCTATTTCGGAGTATCCTACCCCATGATATGGCTGTTTTACTGCAGTGAATTTCATACAAAATTTCCAGCAAACAACAACACAACAACTGCTCAAGTTTACAATCAAATTGCTAGCAATTCAATTCAAAAAATTATCTAAAACATCTTGTATAGCAAGAAAATATTTAGAAATAAATTTTTGAGTAATAACTCACCTTTAGTGCTTCATATAACTTGCTAATCTCATCCAAAGCCTTGCTACTACCTAGAATTCTCTTTGCTAATCTCAATTTCTCCTAATAACTCAAAACCTAAAATCCAACCAGTAGCACTTCAATCAAAAATGGGATAAAAATCATTCTTTTATGTTTCTAAAAGGTAGATATAGGGTTTAGGATACTTACTTATCATTCTAGAACAAAAGCCCTTTGATTTGCATCTCTAATTTGGGGATTTAGCTTTAGGGTTCATGGGGTAAAAAGTTTTCTGATTTTTGCTTGCTGTTGAAATGATAATGAAAAAAAGAAATAAACGTATAAGTTTATTTCTCACCTAGCTATAAGGGCCTAATGGGTTTGGATATGGATCCTAAAGCAAAGTGTTGCTAATTAATTTCTTAAGACAAGTGTTGCTATTTCCTTCTTATTTCATTTACTTGCACTAATCAACATTTTACAAAATCACAAGTTAATTTCTCAAATTTAACAAGACCAGATTAACAGGTTTAAAACATTCATTTATAATAATATTAAGATATTATAAAATGGTAAACATCACTTCTAAAATAAAATTATTCTCATTATTTTTAATAATAAATCCCAATATTGACAATTAACTGAATTTACATCATTTCCAAAGTTACCTTAGGATTTATTAAGATAAACAAATCAACTATTTACAAAAAATAGGTTTAGTTTCATTACTAAATTTTACAATCATAATTTTTCAATTTAAACTACAAATCACAATATTAACATTTTACTCTAATTACCAAATTTTATATAATTGATTTAATAATATTCCAATTTAAATTCAAATTCTTTATTTAAGAAATAAAACTTATTCCTCAAATTAATCCAACCAAATATTCTCAAAATATGATTTAATTTCACAATTAAATTTCATAAATCATAAATTAAAATTAATCATTCCTAATTAAATTTAATTAATTAGTTAATTTACACCAGGGTTGTTACAAACTTCCCCCCTTAAAGAAATCGCATCCCCACAATTTCCTTAATGAAAGAAATCCATAATATAATAAAAATAAATTTAAACAATTTTTTGTCTTTGGCTAACAGGTTCCTAATTTCATTTCCAAAATCCCCCAATTAATATCAGTCTAAATTATAACACTAAACTCAAATTTTTCGTTATCAAAATTTCTCAAAATTCTCAAAAATATTCTAACGCCTCAAATTTACGAAAAATTTCGCCAGCGTCTCCTTTGCGCCGCTATCGTTTAGAAAATTTACAATATGGATGTAATTACATAATATACATCTCATCTGAAGGATGAGGCATTCCGTAGGGAAAAACATAAAAATACGATATTTAATCCGAGATACGTACCTTATATTCGAAATATTAGCGAGTCTGCTATTATTCCTTAAGAAAACAATTTATAATCTTTTAAATGATATCTATTTAACTTCAGATACCTGCACCTATCTCAAAAATTCATATTAGTATTCAATATCAAATTCATATCACATAGGAGATAATAACAATTCATGATTATACTTTAGTTAGATTGACACCATAATATTCCATAATGAAAGAAATCCATACTTAAATTTCCAACTTTTAATTATTACTTATGTCAAAATGTCACGTTCGATGTTTAAGAACCCCTATCGATAACATGGCGTCCCATATATCGATCAGAATCCTTAACCAACGTCCGGATAGGTCAACACAATAGATAATCTCAAGTTTAGATGCATTTATTTTATTATCACTATCATCCATGCATCCAATTTTAAATAAATGCAACCAAGCAATCAATTCCTAGCAACCAATCAACCAATCAACCAAAACATACATAATCAATTACAGCGGAATAATTCAATGTCTGAAATTCCGCTGCGCAACTTTGATTATTCCTAGATCATTTAAATATTATACTTATTCACTCACATTTCCTAAATTTTCTTTTAAAAGAAAATAGTTCACTTTAATTAAATTCATTCCAATTTAATTCCAAAATTTCTTCAACTTTAAAAGATTTTGTTAATTATTTACTAAAGGTTTTAATGTCACAAATTCCAATTTATCAAATTAAAAATTTTAAAATCAATTTACGCCTCAAATGATTATCCCGATAATAATTTAATATTCCTATCCCGAATTAGATAATTAATATAACTATCTACCACACACCCCAGGGGATATGACTCTAAGTCATCTAAGTCTCGGACCCGTGATATTATATGTTATAATGTTCTGACACCGCTCTGATACCAAACTGTAACGACCCCACCGCAATGCCCAGATTAGCAAAGAACATTACAAGTAACGTCGTCTGCTAATCCGGAGAATACGGTTTATTAAGGGCGATCAAATGTGAATATATCTTTATCCTAATACTGACACGTCATTTATACCTTTTCACTTAATATCTGAAATGAATTTGACGTGTACAATATTAATATGAAGTAATAGACACACCAATTTCTTAGAATCAGAACAATATATCATATAAACATCAGTCACAGATCACAGCGGAATAATAGTCTCATAATATATATACAAATTGCGAGTCTATAAAATAAAACACTAAACTCACATAATATACAAGTTTTACAATTCTCTAATCTCAATTATACATTTTATATATAAGGTCCTGTGACGCCCCACCTCTATACTCACGCTAGCCAAGGACACTACGGGGTAATGCCGTCGTCTAGCACGAAGAATAAGGCTGTTGAGGAGCGACCATCTGTGTAATTGCTTTGTGCGAGTACCGATATGCCAGATAATATAAGTTGCATTTCATTTCAAGAGGAAATCCGACATATCCAATACAAACTCAAAACTACCACACAGTGGCTAGGTGGACTTTGGAAACAAATATAGAAACAAACATAACACAAATCAGTCACAGATATTCATATCACAAAGGCGGAAATAGATATGAATATAACACATAAAAGTGTACATCAAAATAGTGGTCAAACTAGATCCACTACATCACAAAAGAATAGATACAAGTGCTAGACAAAAGAATATGTATACATCAAGGAATCTCTATCTCAAAAGTATAACAACAAAAACTACCAATCTAATGTAGTTAGACAAAAGTCAGAAGGTGATCCCAGATAAGGAGTCAAGTAGAAGCACCTGTAACACCTCGGTCTAACCAGAGTATTATTTAATAAGAAAATAATAAACGGATCAGTCTAGCTATAAATATCAGATAAAATTAGATAGAATAAGAGATATGACAAATGCGTATGATAACAATAATGCCATACTGCGACAAGTATACATCCGATGTCAACAAAAATCATACAATATCTCAAATATTCTCAAACACCAAAAGAATGTCATATTCTTTAAATTATTCACCAAACACAAATATTGATAAAGCTTATCAATGCAATCCACAAAAATTGGTGAAACACAAATTCTAGAAATCATCAATTAGAAATCCAGAAATCATAATGGGGGGAGGCCTATCACAAACGGGAGCATGAAAAATCACCAACACGTGTATCACAAACGGAACGCTATTCCATGGTCGCTAACCATCAATTTTGAGTCGAAGCTCCACAAATGTCCTGAAGACCATGGGTCGCTACCCCACCAAATTGAACCGAAGTTCCACAAATGGGGTTTGTAGTCCCCACACAAACAAATAGACATCGCACATCGCTAGTCTAAATCACAAAATGATCTTCATCGATCAATAAAAAGTGTGAACCACACTAAGCTAGTAAATAAATGAGTTTAGCATCATGTCCCATAACCACTGGCTTAACTTAAATATTTACGAACAAATTGTAGATTTTCACTCGAAAATTGTCATAAGAGTTCAATCGAACAAGTCCAAGAATTATCTGACGAAGTAAACGCAAGCGTTTCATACCACTTGTTTAGCTAAGCCGTTTACTTAGATTTTCTCATACGAATTAGGTAAAGGTTTGTATATCCTAATAGATTAGAAAATGTTTTTATAAACGAGCTTTGTATTAAAAATAGAGTTAAAATCATCTTTGTAAAAGAGTTTGAATATTTACTACTAGTATAGAAACCTTTGTAATTTAAAGTGACAAGTCATAGAAATGATTGTAGAAACAATCGATCACCAAAAATTCACATACGAAGACGTGAATCAAATCCAAAGAAATCAATACCGAATCCATCAAAATGGATGTTGCCAAAAATCCCGAAAAAGAAATTATAAAAGTCAACTAAAGTGATAACAACTAATCGGAGAAAGCAGAATCGATCAAAAATTGGAAATCCACACAAATTTGCCTAAAATAGGAAAAATAAACATTTCCCAGAATCAGTCGACTGACACAGACCTGGAAACACTCGGTTTCCAGGCTCAGTCGACTGACTCAGTGTGTCAGTCGACTGATACAGACCTAGAAACACTCGATTTCCAGGCTCAGTCGACTGACTCAGTGAGTCAGTCGACTGATACAGGGGCAGAGAATTTTCTGCCCCCTGGTTCAGTCGACTGACCCCCTGGTTCAGTCGACTGAACCTGCTTCATCAGCAGTTTCAGCCTAGCCCCCTTGTGGGGCAAAATCAATAACACGGAATGAAAGTGAACGAGCGAGCAACAATGGCTAGGGATTTACGCCAAGCGACAACCCAGCCTTGTATGGCCCTCCGAAATACCCCACTAACGTGTTCAAACATCAAAGATAGAATTTTTTTAATGATTTGACTTCAAATCACCAAAAAATGGAATATTCACCAGTTCAATTCAAATCAAAAGCAAATGAACATAAATAAGTGTTAGGAATTCATACCTAACAATAATGATATCTATTGAAGTAGATGTGAGTTCAAAAAACTCACCTTTAAACCCAAAAACACAAGAGAGAAGCTATAGAGCAAGGCAAGAACAATCACTCTTCAATTTTAACCCAAGAAGCTTCAATCTAAGCTCAAAAGAAAAACATTTCCTAAGTTAGGGTTTAGGAAATTTCTGAAATTGAAGAGGAAATGAGATGGAGAAGATGAAGAGGATGCTTACCTAAGCTTCTCTTAGATTTTGGAGCTAGAACTTGAGTTTGCAAATGAATCTAGGGTTTAGGAATTTCTAATTCCTTTTCTCTTCCCCCATTTTTCTATAGCTTGAAGTGTTAGGAAATGATAGAATGAATGAAGAGGAGAGGGGGTGGAGTTAGGATATAAGATGAGTTGGGTTAGTGGGCTGAAACCCAAACCCAAATCCAAAGCCCTAAGTAAAAATGTCAAAATTCTACTCAACTCCAAACAGATCGATGTTTATACTCAAAAAGGTCACAAATGCCATTTTGGACTCAATGGAAGTGGTCTCGAGCCCCAATTCGATTGTTTGCAAAAAGTAACATTTCGGACTTGAATCCGACTAATGATGCTATATTTAAATAAAAAATTTAAATATACAATTGTAAAATATGCGGGTTGTTACAGACTCCCCTCTTTAAAGAAACTGCATCCTCGTAATCTTAAGATATAAATAAAAATTAACAACCATAAAAGCATATCAACACAAAAAAGAAGAAATTTGAAATAAGAAGTTCACCTTAAGAAGCACGAGAGAGCAAGTCCGGATGTGTTCGCTCGATGAATTCTCTGGATTCTCAAGAGCAATCCTTAGGATTTGAGGACCATTGAACTTTCACAAGAGGAACATATTTATTTCGAAGGCGTTTAACCTTCGAAGCAATGATACAAATAGGATGTTGCTCATAAGTCAAATTAGGCGAAACATCAATTTCTTCAATAACACCGGGCTCAAGAATAGTGTCGGAATCTCGATGGTATTTCCGTAGTTGAGAGACGTGGAACACATCATGAATAACAGAAAATTGAGCCGGTAATAAAAGGCGATAAGCCACGGAACCAATGCGTTCGGTGATGGGAAATGGGCCAATATATCGAGGTGCTAATTTTCCCGATCGACTGAAACGCACAACACCCTTCATAGGTGAAACACGAAAAAACACAAAATCTCCCATAGAAAATTCTAATTTCCTTCTTCGATTATCGGCATAGGATTTTTGTCTACTTTGAGCTTCTTTCATCCTATGACGAATGAGGTCAATCTTTTCTGTGGCATCACGAATAAAATCTGGACCTAAAACCAGCTTCTCACCGGCTTCAAGCCAACACGAAGGAGATCGGCATGGCCTTCTGTATAGTGCCTCGAAAGGTGCCAAACCAATACTAGATTGGAAGCTATTATTATAGGAAAACTCAACAAGAGAAATATGATCTTCCCAACTTCCACCAAAATCAAGAACACATGCACGAAGAAGATCTTCAAGAGTTTGATTCACACGCTCGGTTTGTCCATCGGACTGAGGATGATAAGCGGTGCTAAAATTAAGCTTTGTTCCCACAGCTTTTTGAAGACCTTTCCAAAATCCACTAGTAAACAATGGATCACGATCGCTAACAATAGAAGTAGGAACTCCATGTAATTTAACAATTTCTTTGACAAAGAGTTTAGCCAAAATAGGTACGGTCCGATTGGACCAAACGAGAAGAAAATGGGAGGATTTTGTAAGTCTATCTACTATCACCCATAGGCAGGCTATCATGACCCGAACGAGAACGGGGAAGACCGTCAATAAAGTCCATGGAAATTTGATCCCACTTCCATATTGGAATTTCCAAAGGTTGCAATAACCCACCGGGCCTTTGATGCTCGGCCTTAATAAGTTGGCAAGTCATGCAACGCTTAATAAATAGCAATGTCAGATTTCATTCCATCCCAATAATAAAGTCGCTTCATATCCATGTACATTTTACTACTACCCGGATGAATGGTAAATTTAGAACGATGAGAATCTTCTAAAATGTCTCTACGAAGATCAATAATTTTTGGCACAATAAGTCTACCAAATTTTTGAATACCTCCACGAGCATCAATGTTAAAGTCTTTCAAACCTTCAATATCAATTTTATCCCTACAACTTTGGCTAAGAAAAATCAATTCGGAATCATGCTTTTGAGCTTCAAGAATACGGTCTAAAAGAGAAGGATGAGCCTCAAGGCTACATAAAACAAGAGATGAACATGAGTTGGATTCACGATCTCAAATCTCACAAGTGGATAAAGTCGCGAGATCATTCCATTCGGATATCATCATGGAAACAACTGCTTGTTGCTTACGACTAAGGGCATCGACAACACGATTTCCCTTTCCGGGAGTATAAAGAATATCAAGATCATAAGATGCAAGGAACTCGAGCCAACGTTGTTGACGCAAATTAAGTTCCTTTTGAGAAAATAAATACTTCAAAGATTTATGATCTATGTAGAGAACAAATTTCTCTCCCAAAAGATAATGACGCCAAATTCTAAGGGCGAAAACAATAGCCGCGAGCTCTAAATCATGAGTGGCATATCTAGTCTCGACGGGCTTTAATTGCCTAGAAGCATAAGCGATAACATGTTCCCGCTTCATGAGAACGGCTCCCAAACCAACACGACTAGCATCGGTGTAAAAAATAAAGTCTTGGTTCCCATTGGGAATCACAAGAATAGGAGCATCAGAAAGGAGTTCTTTTAACTTATGAAAAGCAGCTTCACATTTGTCTAACCAAATGTATTTAACTCCCTTCTTTGTCAAATTTGTGAGAGGTATGGAAATTTTAGAAAAGTCTTTTATGAACCGACGGTAGTAGCCCGCCAATCCGAGAAAGCTACGAATTTCCGTCACACTCTCCGGTCTCTTCCAATTTTGAATCGCTTCAATCTTTGAAGTATCCACGAAAATTCCGGAAATTCCGAATTCTGAAATAATATGCCCCAAAAATTTCACACGAGATTGCCAAAAGTGGCATTTAGAAAATTTTGCTTTCAATTGGTTGCTCCTAAGAGTTTTCAACACATTCCGAAGATGATTTTCGTGCTCATCCTCGGTTTTAGAATAAATAAGAATATCATCTATAAAGATGAGAACAAATCGATCGAGGAAGTCTTTGAAAACTCGATTCATAAGGTCAACGAAATAAGCTGGAGCATTCGTCAAACCAAATGGCATAACAAGCCATTCATAAGATCCATAACGTGTACGGAACGAAGTCAAAGGAATGCTATCCTCTGCAATACGGAGCTGATGAAAACCGGTTGCTAAGTCTAACTGTGAAAAGACTCTAGCACCACTAAGTTGATCGAATAAATCATCATATTCTTGATGGTGAGATCGTTAAGCTTGTAGTAGTCAACGCAAAGCCTAAGTGTACCATCAGATTTCTTCACAAAAATGACCGAAGCTCCCCAAGGAGAGGAACTAGATTGAATAAACTGCCTCGCTTCCAATTCGGATAATTGTTTACGCATCTCCTCATTTTCCTTATTGGACATACGATAAGGAGGACGAGTAATAGGTAGAGCTCCATGGGATTAGATTAATTCTAAACTCTATTGCTCGCTTAGGTGGTAATCCTAAAACGAGCTCAAATATGTCGGGAAATTCACGAACAATGTGAATGAGGGAAATGACATCTTCCTCATCATCGTTATCGTCATCATGAGGATTTATATAATACAAGGATGCTCCCGAATTGGAATCTGAATCTTTAAGAATAAGAGAAAGCTGCTTAACAGATTGAGGATGTCGAAGATATATAGTTCGCTCGGGACATAGGATATGGGCTTCATAACGGTTAAGCCAATCCATTCCCAAAATCATTCCGAAACCAAGGTAATGCATAATATGCAAATCGACTCGGAAAGAATAATCACATAAAATAATTTCGATTATTCAATTAGCTTATTATTCTATTTACTTCAACTATCATTTTATAATTACAATTTAAGCGTATAACATTTATTATAACTACTCAAATTTTATTTATAAATTCAATTTATATTATGTATTATCCAATTACATATTCAACTTTTGAATGATTTAGGTAAGTTGTATTAGAATGCAGTTGAATAATATACAAATAAAATTTTCCAAATTAATTTATTCAAGTTTAAATATTTATTCCAAATTTTGGTTTTATTTATAATTAAAATCATCCTTTAACAAAATTTAAAAATTTGATTTCCGATTAATCTTTAAACAATTTAGAGATATATATAATATATTTATATCAAATCAAATTAAATTTTAAAATAAGATACTTATATATATATAAATCAAATTATACTGAAGAAATTCAAATCAAAATATTTTTCAAAACAAAACCGTAGCAAAGCTACAGAATAGTATCTCCACTTCAAAACTCGAAAATGAATATCGATGATGCGGCCGCCATCACCGAAATTATTTTCCAGCGACAAAGAGAAGAGCACTGTTTTCAACATTTTTAAAAATTCTTTGAAAACGATTTCTATTCGAAAATACTTCCAATAATATATCCTTTAAAATTTAAAAACCAAAGTTCGAAATCATCGGAAACTAAATTCTCAAATTTCTGAATTTATTTTTATTTCAAATTCTAAATCAGTTTATAAACCAAGTTTATAAATTCAGTTATCGAACAATAGATGAAAATCAAATATTATTATTTCAAACAACAAATCCATTAACAATTTGATTTCAGAAAACTTATATTTATATATAATATAATCATACAAAACTTTTATTTTATTTATCAAATTTGAAAACGATATTGTGTCAGTTTGCTCTGCTCAAGTGTTTTGGAAATCCTATTGATAGCGTTGATCAGACGAATCGATCGAAAACCCAAATCAACATCAACAACTCAAACAACACAATATAAAAACATTTAAAAATTAATTTACAATACACTTCCTCACTTAACGATACAATAACGGATTTCAAAGCAAGGATAGGGATTCAAATTTTTGATAGACTCAAATCAAAGAGAATTTTGATTCGAAAATAAGTTTGAAACTGTCAAGACCCGCAAATCCGTACTCCTTGATTAAACACTAATCTCCATTGATTAACTCAAGGGGCATGGAAATACGAACCCTGAGGGTTTAAGAAAAAGAAAAAGGCAGAAGAAGAAGAAAAGAAAGAAGAGAAAGAAAGAAGAACAACAACAGAACAAGAGCAGATACAGAAACAATATCAGAATCTCACATATCGCAGCGGAACAATATATAATATATAATCACTAGTCTTTTAAAACGAAGAATTATATCAAATTTTACATACATCAATCAGAGTCAATATACAACAATGGACAGTTATATAAACTTGTCCTCATACAGAATACACAGCGGAATAAATAATATCAAATACAAATACTACGTCCCGTCATCCAGCTTGCTTCCAAAGCTCCAGAATATCCAGAATATCCTGATAACATAACTCTAGGCTGCCCGTGTGGAAATTGGTGGGCACCCAGAGTTTAGAAGGGAACAATAAACTCCGAGTCAGTCATGGTGACTGGTGTGAGATCGTAAAACAGTTATTTTTCACAAAGAAAATAAAACAAATTCGCAATGCTTTTGGAAAATGAAACTACCATAAGACCTCCCACCACACACACAATGCAAACGCAGAATTGGAGGAGATTTCTTCTTATGATAGTCAAAGATGCTTATTACGCAAAATCAAATCATTTTGGATATTATTTTTAGTGCATAGTGTAGAAAACATTTCGAAAGTATAATATAAATCTTAGCCAGCATAGGTACCATTATACTATGCCTACTATAGCTACCATATTAGATGGCAGGTTCTACAACTAATACCGTACAAAGTTCGTATTGGAAGATGGATTTCCAACAAATGGTCAGGCTAAGGAACTTCCTTTTCCACGATGGGTACGTCCCTGGAATAGACGACCCGAGAAATAACCTAACATTACGGTTAGATCTCTACCAACACAAGGCCGGGTTACCTCTGCAAAAATAGGTAACTACTGACACGCGTATGCCATCCCCCGATCGTAACCGATCTTCCCGAGGATCCCCGATTTCCAACAAACCACATAAATAAAAATGAAGCAACCACATAGGTTAAGTATCTGGGCTCCATACCATGATACCACCTCTATCCAGAAGGAATGACATACACTAAGGGGCGCTACTCCCTAGAACCTTGCCGCATCCTTCCTGTTTTGACCATTTCCGGGGTGTGAGGCTCGACGAAGTCTCGTCCACAAAGCTACGCTTTCTACAAAGCCATGCTTCGGGTCAAAAAAATGATCAACCTATGATCACAAAGATATAAGATCAAACAAATGATCATATCACAAATGATCAAACACTGATCATTTCACAGCAACACTTAGTATGCCACGCTACCAAATTGGGAGTATATCGCTGAAAAATTTCAACTACATAACCTCTGAGCTCGTACGTCTCAGAGAAGGGTGTTAAGCTAAGAGAATAAATTCTCCGCCACCAACAGAAATGTATTTGAAAGAAATCAGCTTTATATCTCAAATTGTAACGTCAGACACACATCCATACAAGTCTGTTCTGGGATCGAACAGAACCGAAGGCACTTCTCACGAAGCCCTTGCACATCCGGATAATTTTCTAATCACGTCCGGACTTCCCGTCACTAAGGGTGATAAAACCTCTAAATCGGAGATCAGCCGATGTAGAGTAACTCGACGGTAATCCTTCCATTTTCAAAAATATCCGGTCTTCAACACCGGTCTTCGAATGCAATTCATAACGACGTATCACATATTCGGAATGAGTTATACGACCCCATGGTCCTTTCCCGGCTAACCCGAATAGTGAGCGATTATTTAAATATAAGTGTGGCATTCAAATTCATCCAATTCACAACAAATACCATTCAAGGTAATTATTGATAGTCGGTTATTTAACTATCAATAAGGATGCGCAACATCATCAGATTCCAAATAATTTTCCCAAATTATTTATTTTCCAAAATATCTTTACTAGATATAAAATTTCCACACTTCAAAAATAAATCAACGTTTATTTTTCTAAACAGTTTCTCTTTCCTTTTATAAATTCCATAGTGAATTTATATTTTCAAAATATCTACTGGTATACGATTCTCAAATCGATTTCAATATTCATTTTCGATTTATCTCTAAGAAGATAAATTCTCAAAAACGTTTCATTTCATATTGGAAAAGCATTTCCATACTTATTTAATAATAAGTAATTCACAAATCATTTATTTTCAACATTTGAAAATATTCGATATACTTAAATCAATATTAAGTATAAATTCATTCTTTAAGGAAAATATTCTTTTAACACATTTATTTGGGTCAAAACGAATGTTACGTAAAACATCGTTACGACGACCCAAAATCACTAGTATAGGAATTCAAAAATTAAGATAGATATATAAATCCCAATACTAGATAAAACATTTCCTTTCGGAAATCATTTACTATAACAACAGTGTTATAGTCCACCATTTCCTTATTTCTCGAAAACGTCTATTTCAACAATGAATGTTGAAATCTATGTATTCGCTACTTAACACGTTTTAAAACACCTTTTAAAACAATTAACTTCATTTTATAATATCGCTTTCCCAAACCATATTCATTTTACTTGAAAATATATTCACTGTCCAAAATCGTGAATATACTTCACTAACCACATTTCAATCTTTTCTACACATTTATTTCAAGAATTTATCCACTATCCAAAATCGTGGATAAAATTCCCTTAATAATCTTATATATTCAATTCATCAAATTTGATTGATTTTTCGAATTTATGAAACAACGTTCATAAATTCCATTTCTATTTTGTAACAACTTCAACTTAATAAATCCCCTTTATTAACAATTCGATTCATAACTCAAATCTTATACCAACAATCCATATTATAAGTTAAATACTTATAATTCCTTTATTTTACAAAATCATTTCCATTTATAAGTTCGCGATTTATAAATTTCATTTATTTATAAATTCTTAAAAATTCATTTTAACGCTTATAAAAACTTGTTTTATAATACCAACATTTTAAAGTTTAAAATATCAATCTTGTACATCTTTTACATACATCGTTTTTAATAATTCAAAAATTCCAATTAAAACCATTTTATAAATTTCTTAACTATTTATTTCAAAAGAAATTACCTTTTGGTTAAAATTCACAAAAATCTTAACTTTTATAACTTTAAAGTTTTAACGTTTATAAATCAATTCAAAAATTCCATAAAACGTATATTTTCAAAAATCACTTCAAAAATCCTTTTAAAGTAAAATCGTTATTTTTAAACTTCAAAACTGAATCCGATGATGCAACAACACCAATTAGTCAATCACAACAACAAACATCATATATCAATATGATAACAGAATATACATCAATATCTGTAAATAAATAAATACTGGTGAGGAATCCAGTTGGATCCCTCCAACCTGTTTCCCTGCATCCACAGATGTTAGCACAATACCAATTCCACTTCGAGGTGGAATATCGTGGTATATGGGTTTTATAAAAATATCCGCTTACTAACGGCGCAATAGGGTCTCATCCGCTATACGAGGCGGGAAATCAATCAATCCAATATATACATATGCCAATATGTATATATTGCTATATATATATATATAGATATATCCTACTATATCTAATAGCACATCCAAACAGCAATCATATCAAACAAATCAATAACTGCAATACAAAATTTATTTTGAGTGAGAAAAATCTCACCTTTGCTTTTATTTTGCAATCCATTCCAAATCCAGATTTATTTTTTCTTCGTTGTATTCAACCTTGTATAAGCAATTATACAATTTTATTAATATTCGAAATAAATCGAACACATCAATTACTCTTTAATTTAACCAATCTTTGTTTAAACTAATAACTTTTATTTTTAGCTAAATTTTCCTTTAATAGATTTTATTTAACTAAAAATAAAATTTAAAATAAAATCTTCTCTAATAATTTATTTTCAGTAGTTAAAATGATTAAATCAAACAACTACTAACACTTTACTGTTAAATTTGAACAACAGATTTTTTTTTCTATATTAAATTAAGTTTTTAATTGAAGAGGATCGAGAATACCTCACTACAGATTTCAACCCAGGCTTCGACGAACTCCATCGACCACCCACCAGAAGACAACGATCAAAATTCCTCGCCTACCTCCAACAGTAGCCGCACCTCCATAGGCTCGACCACGAGTGCCAACTCAAATCCAATCGCAAACCAGACAAACGAAATATGCCTCACTGCTACTGCTCGAAAACCATACCAACTCGAGACACGCCCCAGCCTCCAAATCAATCGACCCTGACACCCTCCATACTCGGCCTCACCATCTCCACGTCGTCTGCTACTTGACTTCGGTTGCTTAAACTCGCGTTCGACCATGCCTGCCATCACTAATCTCATCGCGATACCCAACTGCGACATCATCAGATTCAATGCCGCGAAGCCCTAGTTCTGGCCACCGCGAGACACCACAGTCCCCCAATCTCGATCGCGACGCTGCCTTCATCGCGACGAACCCCCAAATCGTGACACCGCTCCAAGCCTCGCGACGCGCCTGCTCTACTCGCGATGCTCGCGAATCCCTGATACTCGCGCGCTCCAGGCTCGCGTGCGCGCTCGCCACCCCCAGATGATTCGAATGAAAAGGAAAAGCAAGGGGAGGCCGCCATTTAAACTTTGAATTTGCCTTGGGTTTCGATTTTTATTACAGAGAGGAGGGATTTATTATCGAAGTATCGGCCATTAATTTTGTCTTGTGAACGAGTTTTTAAATTTGAACGAAATGATTTCCTTTCGTGTATCTTAACAGAGAAGGAAGGGGAGACAAGGGTACGCGATTTACAGAAAGTAGGTCTGCTAAGAAACTAGGGTGGCTGATGCTGACTAATTATATATATTTAAATTCAAATTGAATTTGATTTAAATCTCAACGCGTTTGCTTACCGTATGCTCACGTAACAACTCCGAATAATACGAAATTTGAAATCCGATAATAATACAATATTACGGACCAAATGGAACTGGTTTCGTCAAATTCCGAGACTGTGCCTCGGACGGCTATTTTTAAATATCGATACGAACGATATAAATTTCAAAACTGAACGAAACACTTTGAAATACAATTCTGAAGTTTCTATTATCTTCAGTATTATCATTACGAATTTTAAAGGCTTTTGAAATATTTTTCTTCAACTGTAAATTGAAGATTTAAATTTTTATTCAACTTTCAATAGATTAAATTTTAAAATTTAATCGCAAATTTCAAAGTTCAATCGGGGATTCAAATTAAATCATCGTTCAAATATTTAAAATTAATTAAATATTTTCAATTTAATTTGTTCAAAATTCTGGGTCGTTACAAACTTCCCTCCTTAAAAGAATTTCGTCCTCGAAATTACAAGTTAGGAAGAAAAAGTCCTTAACTCGTCTACTATTTTCCACAATCCAACAGTTTTATCAATTTGTCAAAACAAATCTCTCTACTAAAGATTCGTTATCATTTCACTAGTTTTTCAACTTCAATTATAAGTTTCAACAACATTGTTTCTTAACAATTTAAATTTAAGTTTAAATTCAAATTTTAAACTTTCAAAATTTCTCAAAAATTTTCTAACGCCCTAAATTTCCGAAAAATTTCGCCAGCGTCTCCTTTGCGCGGCTAATATGGCACGAATACAAAACGTCCCTACGGACTCTCAGATTTCAAAAAGAAAAAGAAAAAGCCAAGCGGCTAGACAAGAAAATCACCAAATCTCATATTCAAATTTAAATACATACCTTTTTCGAGCAATTCAAATTATCTTCGAAATCAAAATTCCAATTCCTTTTATAACACATGTATGTCCTACTAGCCATAATATCTAGTTACACATTCAAACCATTTTGCACAATTCTATTACAAAATTTTCAATATAAACTACTTATATCATTTCTAATTCGTTATTGAAGTTACATATCAAATTTCGTTCAATCTTGCATTTCACATTTATTTGAATTTAATTCACAATTTCAATTTTATTTAAATTCAATTCATCTTCAATTCTGAAATATTGAATTTCATCGATTAACTTTCATTTACAACTGCTTATTTTAAATTAGTTTCAATTACTAATTCAAATTGATATCAATTCAATTTATTTTAATTCTACTTCGATTAAATCTACTTACATTTAAACTGGATTTCCAATTTCCATACGAATTTTAATTCATCTTTCATTTACAATTATTCAATTCAATTCATTTGCTTACGAATTCGAAATGAATTTCAACTTTCAATTTCATTTTCATTTAATTGATTCACTTATACTTGCTTTGATTTAACTTCATTCTTTTAAGTTAAATTTATTCTACCAAAATTCAATTGGTATAAGTTATCAACTTAGTAATATTTCATAAATATATTTATATATATAATATTCCAGAGTCTTTTCAACCTTTCAAAACCATTTTTGAAAACAATTCAAATTATCCTTTGAATTTCTAAAACCAAATCCAAATTTTTCAAACAACTTCCATTTAAAATAATTTGGCAGCAATTCCTCTTTTGGAAACCCGAAAATGAACATCGATAATGCTGCAGTCATTACCGCAGTTATTTTCCAACGACCGAAAAGAGTTTAGAGCTTTTATCCTTCCAAAATGCTTTTCAAAACCTTTGAAATTCATTTTCAAATCAAAAATGATTTAAACTTTCCAAATCTCCAAAATTTTCAAATTCTTTTCAAAACATTTTCGAAAACTTCTCTGGAATTCTACTTCCAATTATAAGTCACATTTATAATTTACATTCTCAAATTTCATTTGTATGTGAATTCATCTCTTTATCTTTCAATTCACATTTATAAATTTCATTCGTTAAATGAATTTATTCCCAAATCTTTGGTTATTATTTTAATTTCTCATTTAATTTCAATGATAATAGTTTAATATTATCACTTCTAACAACCGTGCAACCATATACTGTAATAATTCATAGAAAATCATTTCTTTTCTATACAAAAATAGCTTTGGATAAAATTATCTCATTTACCCTATTTTAAAACAGTACTGTGTCGGTTTATCTTGTTTAGAGTTTAGAAACCCCTATCGATTACAGTTAGCTAGACTGCACCGACCAGAATCTATAAACAATCAACCGATAAGTAAACACAATACAAAACAATTTTATATTCATTAACAAATACGCGCTCATATCTATTATTACACTCAACTCATTCTAGAGTACTACTGACTCTATCTCTAATGAGTAACACCCAACAGAGCAGGGTTGTCGCTTAACCATATGCTCTGATACCACTTTGTCAAGACCCGCAAATCCGTACTCCTTGATTAAACACTAATCTCCATTGATTAACTCAAGGGGCATGGAAATACGAACCCTGAGGGTTTAAGAAAAAGAAAAAGGCAGAAGAAGAAGAAAAGAAAGAAGAACAACAACAGAACAAGAGCAGATACAGAAACAATATCAGAATCTCACATATCACAGCGAAACAATATATAATAGATAATCACTAGTCTTTTAAAAGGAAGAATTATATCAAATTTTACATACATCAATCAGAGTCAATATACAACAATGGACAGTTATATAAACTTGTCCTCATACAGAATACACAGCGGAATAAATAATATCAGATACAAATACTACGTCTCGTCATCCAGCTTGCTTCCAAAGCTCCAGAATATCCAGAATATCCTGATAACATAACTCTAGGCTGCTCGTGTGGAAATTGGTGGGCACCCAGAGTTTAGAAGGGAACAATAAACTCCGAGTCAGTCATGGTGACTGGTGTGAGATCGTAAAACAGTTATTTTTCACAAAGAAAATAAAACAAATTAGCAATGCTTTTGGAAAATGAAACTACCATAAGACCTCCCACCACACACACAATGCAAACGCAGAATTGGAGGAGATTTCTTCTTATGATAGTCAAAGATGCTTACTACGCAAAATCAAATCATTTTGGATATTATTTTTAGTGCATAGTGTAGAAAACATTTCGAAAGTATAATATAAATCTTAGCCAGCATAGGTACCATTATACTATGCCTACTATAGCTACCATATTAGATGGCAGGTTCTACAACTAATACCGTACAAAGTTCGTATTGAAAGATGGATTTCCAACAAATGGTCAGGCTAAGGAACTTCCTTTTCCACGATGGGTACGTCCCTGGAATAGACGACCCGAGAAATAACCTAACATTACGGTTAGATCTCTGCCAACACAAGGCCGGGTTACCTCTGCAAAAATAGGTAACTACTGACACGCGTATGCCATCCCCCGATCGTAACCGATCTTCCCGAGGATCCCCGATTTCCAACAAACCACATAAATAAAAATGCAGCAACCACATAGGTTAAGTATCTGGGCTCCATACCATGATACCACCTCTATCCAGAAGGAATGACATACACTAAGGGGCGCTACTCCCTAGAACCTTGCCGCATCCTTCCTGTTTTGACCATTTCCGGGGTGTGAGGCTCGACGAAGTCTCGTCCACAAAGCTACGCTTTCTACAAAGCCATGCTTCGGGTCAAACAAATGATCAACCTATGATCACAAAGATATAAGATCAAACAAATGATCATATCACAAATGATCAAACACTGATCATTTCACAGCAACACTTAGTATGCCACGCTACCAAATTGGGAGTATATCGCTGAAAATTTCAACTACATAACCTCTGAGCTTGTACGTCTCAGAGAAGGGTGTTAAGCTAAGAGAATAAATTCTCCGCCACCAACAGAAATGTATTTGAAAGAAATCAGCTTTATATCTCAAATTGTAACGTCAGACACACATCCATACAAGTCTGTTCCGGGATCGAACAGAACCGAAGGCACTTCTCCCGAAGCCCTTGCACATCCGGATAATTTTCTAATCACGTCCGGACTTCCCGTCACTAAGGGTGATAAAACCTCTAAATCGGAGATCAGCCGATGTAGAGTAACTCGACGGTAATCCTTCCGTTTTCAAAAATATCCGGTCTTCAACACCGTTCTTCGAATGCAATTCATAACGACGTATCACATATTCGGAATGGGTTATACGACCCTATGGTCCTTTCCCGTCTAACCCGAATAGTGAGCGATTATTTAAAAATAAGCGTGGCATTCAAATTCATCCAATTCACAACAAATACCATTCAAGGTAATTATTGATAGTCGGTTATTTAACTATCAATAAAGATGCGCAACATCATCAGATTCCAAATAATTTTCCCAAATTATTTATTTTCCAAAATATCTTTACTAGATATAAAATTTCCACACTTCAAAAATAAATCAACGTTTATTTTTCTAAACAGTTTCTCTTTCCTTTTATAAATTCCATAGTGAATTTATATTTTCAAAATATCTACTGATATACGATTCTCAAATCGATTTCAATATTCATTTTCGATTTATCTCTAAGAAGATAAATTCTCAAAAACGTTTCATTTCATATTGGAAAAGCATTTCCATACTTATTTAATAATAAGTAATTCACAAATCATTTATTTTCAACATTTGAAAATATTCGATATACTTAAATCAATATTAAGTATAAATTCATTCTTTAAGGAAAATATTCTTTTAACACATTTATTTGGGTCAAAACGAATGTTACGTAAAACATCGTTACGACGACCCAAAATCACTAGTATAGGAATTCAAAAATTAAGATAGATATATAAATCCCAATACTAGATAAAACATTTCCTTTCGGAAATCATTTACTATAACAACAGTGTTATAGTCCACCATTTCCTTATTTCTCGAAAACGTCTATTTCAACAATGAATGTTGAAATCTATGTATTCGCTACTTAACACGTTTTAAAACACCTTTTAAAACAATTAACTTCATTTTATAATATCGCTTTCCCAAACCATATTCATTTTACTTAAAAATATATTCACTGTCCAAAATCGTGAATATACTTCACTAACCACATTTCAATCTTTTCTACACATTTATTTCAAGAATTTATCCACTATCCAAAATCGTGGATAAAATTCCCTTAATAATCTTATATATTCAATTCATCAAATTTGATTGATTTTTCGAATTTATGAAACAACGTTCATAAATTCCATTTCTATTTTGTAACAACTTCAACTTAATAAATCCCCTTTATTAACAATTCGATTCATAACTCAAATCTTATACCAACAATCCATATTATAAGTTAAATACTTATAATTCCTTTATTTTACAAAATCATTTCCATTTATAAGTTCGCGATTTATAAATTTCATTTATTTATAAATTCTTAAAAATTCATTTTAACGCTTATAAAAACTTGTTTTATAATACCAACATTTTAAAGTTTAAAATATCAATCTTGTACATCTTTTACATACATCGTTTTTAATAATTCAAAAATTCCAATTAAAACCATTTTATAAATTTCTTAACTATTTATTTCAAAAGAAATTACCTTTTGGTTAAAATTCACAAAAATCTTAACTTTTATAACTTTAAAGTTTTAACGTTTATAAATCAATTCAAAAATTCCATAAAACGTATATTTTCAAAAATCACTTCAAAAATCCTTTTAAAGTAAAATCGTTATTTTTAAACTTCAAAACTGAATCCGATGATGCAACAGCACCAATTAGTCAATCACAACAACAAACATCATATATCAATATGATAACAGAATATACATCAATATCTGTAAATAAATAAATACTGGTGAGGAATCCAGTTGGATCCCTCCAACCTGTTTCCCTGCATCCACAGATGTTAGCACAATACCAATTCCACTTCGAGGTGGAATATCGCAGTATATGGGTTTTATAAAAATATCCGCTTACTAACGGCGCAATAGGGTCTCATCCGCTATACGAGGCGGGAAATCAATCAATCCAATATATACATATGCCAATATGTATATATTGCTATATATATATATAGATATATCCTACTATATCTAATAGCACATCCAAACAGCAATCATATCAAACAAATCAATAACTGCAATACAAAATTTATTTTGAGTGAGAAAAATCTCACCTTTGCTTTTATTTTGCAATCCATTCCAAATCCAGATTTATTTTTTCTTCGTTGTATTCGACCTTGTATAAGCAATTATACAATTTTATTAATATTCGAAATAAATCGAACACGTCAATTACTCTTTAATTTAACCAATCTTTGTTTAAACTAATAACTTTTATTTTTAGCTAAATTTTCCTTTAATAGATTTTATTTAACTAAAAATAAAATTTAAAATAAAATCTTCTCTAATAATTTATTTTCAGTAGTTAAAATGATTAAATCAAACAACTACTAACACTTTACTGTTAAATTTGAACAACAGATTTTTTTTCTATATTAAATTAAGTTTTTAATTGAAGAGGATCGAGAATACCTCACTACAGATTTCAACCCAGGCTTCGACGAACTCCATCGACCACCCACCAGAAGACAACGATCAAAATTCCTCGCCTACCTCTAACAGTAGCCGCACCTCCATAGGCTCGACCACAAGTGCCAACTCAAATCCAATCGCAAACCAGACAAACGAAATATACCTCACTGCTACTGCTCGAAAAACATACCAACTCGAGACACGCCCCAGCCTCCAAATCAATCGACCCTGACACCCTCCATACTCGGCCTCACCATCTCCACGTCGTCTGCTACTTGACTTCGGTTGCTTAAACTCGCGTTCGACCATGCCTGCCATCACTAATCTCATCACGATACCCAACTGCGACATCATCAGATTCAATGCCGCGAAGCCCTAGTTCTGGCCACCGCGAGACAGCACAGTCCCCCAATCTCGATCGCGACGCTGCCTTCATCGCGACGAACCCCCAAATCGTGACACCGCTCCAAGCCTCGCGACGCGCCTGCTCTACTCGCGATGCTCGCGAATCCCTGATACTCGCGCGCTCCAGGCTCGCGTGCGCGCTCGCCACCCCCCAGATGATTCGAATGAAAAGGAAAAGCAAGGGGAGGCCGCCATTTAAACTTTGAATTTGCCTTGGGTTTCGATTTTTATTACAGAGAGGAGGGATTTATTATCGAAGTATCGGCCATTAATTTTGTCTTGTGAACGAGTTTTTAAATTTGAACGAAATGATTTCCTTTCGTGTATCTTAACAGAGAAGGAAGGGGAGACAAGGGTACGCGATTTACAGAAAGTAGGTCTGCTAAGAAACTAGGGTGGCTGATGCTGACCAATTATATATATTTAAATTCAAATTGAATTTGATTTAAATCTCAACGCGTTTGCTTACCGTATGCTCACGTAACAACTCCGAATAATACGAAATTTGAAATCCGATAATAATATAATATTACGGACCCAATGGAACTGGTTTCGTCAAATTCCGAGACTGTGCCTCGGACGGCTATTTTTAAATATCGATACGAACGATATAAATTTCAAAACTGAACGAAACACTTTGAAATACAATTCTGAAGTTTCTATTATCTTCAGTATTATCATTACGAATTTTAAAGGCTTTTGAAATATTTTTCTTCAACTGTAAATTGAAGATTTAAATTTTTATTCAACTTTCAATAGATTAAATTTTAAAATTTAATCGCAAATTTCAAAGTTCAATCGGGGATTCAAATTAAATCATCGTTCAAATATTTAAAATTAATTAAATATTTTCAATTTAATTTGTTCAAAATTCTGGGTCGTTACAGAAACAGAAGATAAGATAATTCAATTACCACAATCGGGAGATGGATGAGTTTATTAAATTCACGGGCAACCTTAACCGGGTCGTCCGTAACTTCAAGAATAAGATCGATGTGGAATTCCGAGGTAAATCGACATTCGATCTCAAGAAATAGAATTCAGGTATAGCAGGAGATAGATATCATCGTAAACCGAGGATACAGAAATCTCCGGTAAATCGATGCCTATTATAAAGGAGTTTTGCTCCTTTACGAATCATTCGAAGATTGGCGAGATCGCCGATCTATTATAGATATCATTCAAAATGGAGTTATGGGGTGCTCCAGAATTTGAAAGAAGACGAATAGTGAAGGATACGAATGAATTTCGGAACCGAGGGGAACGTTCCAAAAATTCAAAGGAATTGAGTCAAAAGGAAGAGATTGAAACTCGAATGAGAGTGATTCTGTAAATACATTTACCCTATATGTTAAGTTTTGCCTAGAGCTACCAAAGCTCCGATACCAACTGTAACGACCCGATATTTTAGACCATTCGCATCCATTATAAGTGTATAGGTAGACACTCATGCCGGAATTGAATTGCTCAAAATACCGCGTTGTTAATTTAAATTTGGAAAAACTGAACATATACAGTAAATAAATAATCACAGATCACAGACACAGAGTAATAAGTTGCAGCGGAAATAAAAGAGATAGTAGTTCATGAAGCTACTATATAAATGTATAAGATACATCAGAGTTTACAACAGAAGAGTAATACGATACATCAGAGTTAAACCAAATACAACGGAAGAGTAATGCGATACATCAAATACAAAGCAGAATACATCACTGGAATCATCGAACACTGAAAGCAGAATAGATGGCTGGATCTTCAAGCAAAGCTCCAACTTCAAAGGTGAGTCTCGAATACTGGTACACTCAGTCTGACCCGAGCGTAAAGCAAAACACAAGACACTCGAGTCAGGATTAACATTCTTATATTAATAAATCCAACTCAAGTGAAATAGCAATTGAAATACAAGTAACTCAAAGGATGTTTGGAATAACCATCCTTTAAGGATCCGTTAAACTATCTACTAGGTAGTAGTGTACGATAAGTAGATAATGTCTATCAGTAATAATAAGATATCAAAATAGTGTTAAGTCATGGCCCATTCCACCCTTAACACATTTTTATTCCCAAAAGCATATACAAGACCGTAGTTTCCCCAAAACCGGAAGTCACCAGAGGGCAATCCATATACTAAAGGTACAAATCAAAATCGTAGTGGTCGCGTATAAATGGAATACAAGTATGACAAGGTACATGAGGCAATACCCAAGGTAGTGATACTACCGTTCGCCTGATCCGGACTGGTGAGAACGCAACGCCGCAGCGCCCGCAACACCATGAAACAACACTCCCAAAATCAAGGGTGCACCAATCGACAACAAGTATAAGTAGTTCGAAGAAGTGTGTCCACTTGAGGTAGCTAATCCTCCATTGGCCCGGCACAGCTCCTGTTTTAGTCATTTCCAATTTGACACAAGTGTCAAGGCTATCCATCATCGTTCTCTTTCTTCAGTCATCACGTACATCATTCCAACCACTTCATTCTGGATCATCACTCCGCGTATAGTTATTAAAGTGGTTTTCGGTTTAGATAGAGAGTATATCCATAACCGATTCCGGTCTCTTTAATAACTTTCGTAATTATTACACCGATTGGTCGTTTATATATTTCAAAACCAAATCAAATTCAATTTCAACTTCAATTCGAAAACCAACATTTCATTTGCCTTTCTAAATCAATTTCCACAATTTACGTTTCAAAACTTCCAAATTATCATTTCAAAATCTTATAATCCAGTTTCAATCTGTATTTAAAACCATTCAAATATTGATTCAAGTTCGTATATAAGTTTCATTTCGAAAACATTTAAATTAATTTAATTCAACATTCAAATCAATTTAAACTCATTTATCGATTTCATTCAGTATTCATTAAGTAAATTTTCCATTCAAAACAATTTCTATTAAATTTCCAATTCATTAAATCCATTATTTAAATTCAACTTCCTTATTTCAAAACTTACAATTTGAATTAAATTAAATTCATCAAATCAAATTCTTTAAATTTCAAGCCTTACATTAATTCCAAAAATATCACATTTTCATTTCTTGTTAAAGAAATTCAATTTCACTTATTTACTTACTTAAATAATTTTCCAAACTTAATTAATAAAGAAACTCAATTTCAATTATTTACGAAGTAAATTCACTTATTCAAAAGTTCAATTTCTGTTATTAAAGAATCCAATTCAATTTAATCATTAAATAATTCAATCTTATTTAACTATTAAATAATTCAAAACTTAATTATTAAATAATTTCAAAGTTTAATAATTTCAAACTTAATTATAATTTCAAACTTAATTCAATCATTTCTCAAATTTAACAACGTTCTTTCAACAATTACATTTGTTAATATTTTGTTTCAGATTATTAAACATTAACATTTTCCTTTCATTAAAAATTCAAATTTCAACTTCATTTCAAAACCATATTTTCCAAATAAAATCTTCGTTTTATTTTTAAATCAAATTATTTGACCAATCGGGTTTTATTTATTTTTCTATCCTAGGTCAAAGTTCAATTTGGGTATTTATCATTTCAACCCGATTCCAATTCAATTCAAAATCAAAGCATAGTAAAGGGAACTTGCAGTGTGATAACTGGGATGGTGTCAAAGTAAATAAACAAGCAATAACAACAATCAATATCAATCCAATAATCAAATCAAATAATCCCGAAATAACTGTATTAATTCGCATTGTTATTTGTACGAATTAATATAATTATTTATAAAATCTACACTATCATTTCATGTAGATTAAAGATCATTACATTATGGTTTTCACTTGTCATTCAATTTCAATTTTATACTACAACAATTAATCCAATATACGTCGATGGTTCAAAGTGTAATCATCACTATTCTACATGTTCATTAATTTAACAATTAAAAGGGGTCTTATTCAACTAATCAAATTTAACATATAAATCAGTTTTAAAATCGTTAACTATCCTATATCCATTTCAATTTGGCATACTATTTATCATTTAACACTAACAATTTAACGTCCAATATAAACATCAACAATCAATCAATTATCAGCCAAACTGTATTATCATCACATAAATAATTAACAGATAATGGTGTCAGACGTCACAGGTGAACTGATACAGGTAATAGCATATATAACAGTGTAATTAACTAACAGCAGCATATTTCAATTGAAATCAGATTTAATAAATAAAAGAACGTTAATCGTGAGTGAGTGCTCACCTTTCGAGGCTAGAGAGAATAGACAATGGAATGAGTTACGGATCCAAGCACGAATTTCAAAGCAAAGCACGATGGACACGGAATCCACGATTTAAAGCAAGGCTGGAATTGATGAGGACAATCAATCAGTTTGATAGAATATAAAACATATATATTATTATTATTCCCTTAAAAAAATATTTTAATTTTAAGACAGCTATAAAATAAAATAAAAACCATTGTTTTAAACCAAACACTTATACCTTTTTTTTTACAAAATCAATTATGTATATATACAAAATAATTTAAATATCAATACCTAAGACTTAATACGCACAACCAATTTTGAAAACTCTATGATATACATAAAACTGCAAACAATATAAATTAAGAAATCAAATAGCTTAACCATATTATTGCTAAACAATAAATTGTAAACATAACTTGAAAAATATTCTTCTATATAATATCCAATCTATATACTTACACAATCTATATACTTACACAAGTTTAACATAAATAAATTAACACATACAACTAACATCTATACCCAGACATACTTCCTTACTGTTCGTAAACATAAGTCAACAAAACAGAAATAACTATCCTATATATAACTGATGACATATGCAGAAATATACTAATAGATCAACAATAAAATAACAACTTATACAACATTACTACATATATGAAGCAATAGAGGCTGTAGCAAATAAAACTAGGCGCATAGTACTATACTGCCAATTTATTTTATAAATACGTATATTTATAAACATATATTTATTAATACGACCTACATATGTATACGCACACACACTAACTGTTGGGTGAATTCTTACTCGGAAGACCTCGAGACCCAGAGACGTGATTCATTCGGCAGCTCTCCCTCGAGTCCATTCGGCATAACTCATTCGGCAATCCTCCCTCGAGTCCATTCGGCAATCCTCCCTCGAGTCCATTCGGCAATCCTCCCTCGAGTCCATTCGGTAGACCTCCATCCGGCAACTGCCACCGGTCCAACCTCACCATTCCACCACCGGACCAACTACCACCGGTCCAACCTCACCATTCCACCACCGGACCAACTACCACCGGTCCAACCTCACCATTCCACCACCGGACCAACTACCACCGGTCCAACCTCACCATCCCACCTCCGGACCAAGTGATGCCGAACCAAGTCATACCAGGCCAGATCACATCAGCCCAGGCCCACCAGCGACCATACATATCCTGGACCCCTACCCCTGGCCTCACTCTATAAATAGAGGAGCAAGGGTACAACAATGGGGACAAGTTTGAGAGCTCAAGCACGGAAGGAACTTTCAAACAACTTTCTTTTACTTGTATCAAAGCTTTGCACTTGTAATCACAAAAAAAGAAGAGAAATAACATATAAAGTGGACGTAGGCACATTCTGGCTGAACCACTATAAATCCACGTGTCTTTTTACAGTTTAGCCCCTGTTTTTCATATATTTGCATAAACCTCCAAAATCACTAAGAACAACATAAGATCTACTAAATCATACAACTTTGAGGTGTTTGTCCATTTTTTGTGCAAACATTCGTGGTGCTTTCACTGAGAGCTAGAAGCTCGAAGCTTCAGCTTCATCCGCTTAACAAGTTTTCCTAACAGCATCGTCCGCCACTTGGAAAACATGCCTCCCAAACAGAGAAAAGATGTTAACAAAGGAAAAAACATCGCATCCAGCAGCCTTCCTGATCCAGCTGCCGCGAATCAAGTGAATCGTCCTCCTCCAGCAACGGCAACAAATGAAGGACAGGCTAACCCAGCCACTCCTGCCACAGAACAGCCTGCAGCAATTACTAGGGCAGATTTGGATAGAGTTGTTGTTGAAGTAACTAACCGCTTCACGTCCCAACAGGAAGCCTTGGTGGACCATCTCATGTCACGCTTGAGGGACGCTGAAGAATCCAACCGCAACACTGAATCATGGGGCGAGTCCCAATCTGGAGGATCTCAGAGACAGCAAAGATCTTCCTTCTTCGAAGGAGCTAACGGCAGGAGTAGCCGTGGTAGGAGCCGAGACCGAGCTCAGCCCGAAGTTAGGCCTGAGGAAACGTTTGGTGCCGAACCCAACGGGGAAGGTACCGGGCGGAGGTCAACTGCAGCTGAGCCTGTCATGCTGCCTAACCACAGAAACACCAGTGAACGGGGCCGAGCTAGAGTTCAGCCCGAAGTTGGACCCGAGGAAGTGCTAAGATCAGAACCCAACCGGGGAAGATCAAGGCAAGGGCCAACTGTAGCTGACCCAAGCATGCTCCCAGAAGATCAAAGGCAGCCACTGGAAAATATGAGGAATGATAGACGATACCATCCCTACAGGTTGTCTGGACGGAATCAACCCCACAGAACAGAGCCAAACTCATTTCTGTCTGCTCCAAATTCTGATGAAAGGATGGCGCGCTTATTCAGAGAGTGTGTCCAACGGGAGCAAAGAGATCGAGGGATAGGCGCTAGGGTAACCAGCCCTTTCGCCCGCAATATCGAAGTTGCTATCACCCCCCGAGAATGGAAGATGCCAACAATGGAACCTTACAAAGGAACCTCCGATCCCGTTGTACACTTACAGAGGTACACGCAGCACATGCTCATGAGTGGAGCAACAGAGGGGGTGCTGTGCAAATGCTTCCCGCTCTTCTTAGCAGATCTTGCTACCTCCTGGTTCTGTCATCTACCCCAAGGATCCATCAGCTCATGGGAAATGTTGAAAGAAAAATTCATCAGTCAGTTCCGCATTCATGTGGAGCAACCTAAGGACGCTTATTCCTTATCCAGCGTCAAACAGAAACCTGGAGAAAAGCTGCAGCAATACCTGACCAGATTCAACGCCGCAGCAGCCGCAGTTCAGGATGCCGATGAGAAGCTTATCCTAATGGCCCTCTGCAGTGGGGTACATCCAGACACTAAATTTGCTAGGAGATTGACAAAAGAAAAACCAGCTACTTTACCCGATTTCTTCCATGAAGCCGGGAAATACATGAGGCTTGAGGACGCTGCCATTGAGGAGCAGTCAGGGCAGCAAAGTAAGACGACCCCTGGCAACGCCCCTGCTGTGGCAAGGGACGTTCGAAGGAATGATTCCAGAGACAATGCTGGGGGCAAGAAAGTAGAAAAACGCCTATATCGGCCAGGACCAAGATTCGACTCTTACACCCCTTTGAACGAGACCGTCGAAAACATCTTCCTTGCCACCCAAGGCGAAGTTAGATACAAACGCCCACCATACAAGAAGGAATCAGATAGCGCACAGAAATCTGGAAAATTCTGCCGCTTCCACGAATCCCACGGACATGATACAAACGAATGCCATCATCTCCGAGATCTGATTGAGGAACACATCAGAAGAAAGAAACTGGAGCGCTATGTAAAAAGTCAAGACAGGACTCCAGCTCCTGCCAGTGAAAACCCAAGGCTACCCTCACCAGGGACCGGCAGAGGCGACCGCAACGCTAGCAGCTCTAGTCAAGAGAAGATAGTGGTCCATACCATCTCAGGAGGTCCACACACCGCAGACAGAAGTTGGAAAGAGATGGAAAGATACGGGAAATCGCTCAGAGACAATAGAGACTGTGTCAATACGGTTATAGAAGAGCGCCACCCAAAGCGGAAAGAAAGTGAAGACATCACATTCAGTAAACGCGACCTAGAAGGAAGACAGTACCCTCACATGGATCCCATGGTCATCTCTGCCCGACTCGGTCCCGCCGAAGTTTACCGAATCCTGGTAGATACCGGAAGCTCTGTAAATATCCTGTTCAAACACGCATTCGACAAAATGAGGCTATCAATGAAGGATGTATCTCCCTGCGATAAACCGCTACACGGTTTCACTGGAGATGCGAAAATGCCCATCGGGCAGCTGGACCTCTTCGTTGAAATTGGAAGCCATCCCCGCTCCGTTGTAAGGAAACAGACATTTGTGCTGATAGAAAACCATTCGGCCTACAACGCCTTCCTAGGAAGACCAGCCCTATCTGACTTCCAGATTGTCCTAGCCCCGTGGTGCCTGAAAATGAAATTTCCAACGGACAATGGAGTAGGGGAAGTGGAAGGAGACCAAGATATTGCACGAGACTGCTATGTAACCGAACTTCGCAACAACCACAGGAGAGATAAAGGGAAAGGTGTAGAGATTGCCCTCTGCACAAAAAGCCTTGAGGCATAGCAACTAAAGAAAGCCCCTCCTCTTCGGTACACCAGCGACCCTTTCAATGAATTAGACCCTAGGGACAAAGAGGAGGAGGCCACCGCCGAGCCTGCAGAGGCAATGGAGTTTATATCTGTAGACAAGCACGACTCAAGTAGGCTACTGAAAATTGGGTCGCAGCTGAGAACTGAATTGAAGGAACAACTCGTTGATTTTCTCCGCCACAACTTGGATGTATTCGCTTGGTCACACGCTGACATGACCGGAATCTCCCCCAACATAGCGTGCCACGTATTAAAAATTGATCCTACCAAGGCACCTGTAAAACAAAAAAAGAGAAGTATGGGGGCAGAGCGATCAGCAGCCCTCGATGAAGAAGTAAAGAATCTACTCGCCAATGACTTCATACGAGAAGCTATTTACCCAGAATGGATCGCCAACCCGGTACTAGTAAAGAAGGCTAATGGGAAGTGGCGGACCTGCATTGACTTCTCCAACCTAAATGACGCCTGCCCAAAGGATTGCTTCCCGCTTCCTAGAATCGACCAACTTGTAGACAGCACAGCCGGGCACGAACTCCTGTCTTTTATGGATGCATACTCAGGATATAACCAAATTCCTATGCATGCTCCCGACCAAGATCACACTAGTTTCATCACCGACCGGGGTTTGTACTGCTACAAAGTGATGCCCTTCGGACTTAAAAATGCAGGAGCCACCTACCAGCGCCTCGTCAACAAGATGTTCGCAGGGCTAATAGGACGAACAATGGAAGTATATGTAGACGACATGCTGGTAAAATCTCGGAAAGCCAAAGATCACGTAAGCCACCTGGGCGAAATGTTCCAGGTACTTCGACAGTATGGGATGAAGTTGAATCCACTAAAGTGCTCCTTCGGAGTATCATCAGGAAAATTCTTAGGATTCATCGTCCATGCCCGAGGGATAGAAGCAAACCCTGAACAAGTCCGAGCATTAAGAGACATCAAGATACCTTCCACCCGAAAGGAAATGCAAAGCCTAAATGGAAAAGTGGCTGCCCTAAGCCGATTCATCTCCAAAGCAACGGACAAGTGCGTCCCCTTTTTCGAAGCTCTAAAGAAAGATAAAGGAAAGTTCGAATGGACGGACGAATGCTTGACCGCTTTCCTTAACCTAATCGAACACCTCCAGAAACCACCGGTACTCTCGACCCCAAGCGAAGGCGAAGAATTATACCTATACCTTGCCGTGTCATCTCACGCTCTAAGCGCTGCCTTGGTAAGGGAAGATAACCGCACGCAACGACCAGTTTACTTCGTCAGTAAAAGGTTTACTGGGGCAGAAGCCAGATATCCTAAGCTTGAAAAGTTAGCATACTGTTTACTAATCACTTCACGAAAGCTACGTCATTACTTCCAATCCCATTCCATCAAGGTTCTAACCGATCAACCACTAAGGCAGGTACTCCATCGTCCCGACACTTCCGGGCGACTACTTAAATGGTGTATTGAGCTGAGTCAATATGATATCACCTATCACCCTCGCACCGCCATCAAGGGACAAGCCATGGCTGATTTCATTGCAGAATTCACTACCAACGAGGATAAGGAGCAACTGGAAATAACAGAAGATATCAAGTGGAATCTCTTTGTGGACGGTGCATCTAACGAACAAGGCTCGGGGGCAGGTGTGGTAATAATCACTCCCAGGGGAAATAAACTGCACTATGCTATAAGGTTGGAGTTCGCTGCCACCAACAACGATGCAGAATACGAAGCAGTAATAGCCGGATTAGAAATTGCTATCGAGATCGGAGCCAATTCTTTGTGTCTTCACAGCGATTCTCAGCTTATTGTTAATCAAATACTAGGGGAATTCCAAGCTCGAGAAGAACGACTCATAGCATATCTAAAGAAGACCAAGTTACTTCTCAGCCGATTGGACCACTACTTAGTCAAACACATCCCTCGGGAAGAGAACCAAGAGGCCGACGAATTGGCAAAGCAAGCAAGTATGAGAGACGTCGCCATCTTCGGGGCAGTAACTGTCTCAAAGCAAATGATCCCGAGTTTTGAGCAAGTGAATCTGATAGCTGCAACCGAAGAAGCAACTTGGATAACTCCCATCCGAGACTACCTACAAAATGGCACACTACCCGACGGGCGTAACGAAGTCAAGAAAATCTTGAGGAAAGCGTCCCGCTACACAATACAAGGAGACATCCTCTATCGGCGCGGGTTCTCTAACCCATTATTAAGGTGTGTCGCCGGAAGGGAAGCCAAGGAAATCTTATCCAACATTCATCAAGGAAGCTGCGGAGATCACACCGGAGGGCAAACATTAGCAAAAAAGATACTCCGATACGGATATTTCTGGCCCACCTTAAGCAAGGACGCCTTAGATTTCGTCAAGAAGTGTGACAGATGCCAAAAATTTGCTAAGATCCCTCGGCTACCAACAACCGAGATTACTCAGATGACCAGCCCTTGGCCCTTTGCAGTATGGGGAATTGACTTAATCGGTGAACTGCCAATGGGTCGAGGCGGCGCCAAATATGCTATAGTAGCAGTCGACTATTTCACCAAATGGGTGGAAGCAGAACCTCTAAATAAAGTATCTTCAGCGAAAGTTATCAACTTCTTAATCAAAAATGTTCTGTGCAGGTACGGAGTCCCACTAAAAATCATATCAGACAATGGACTTCAGTTTGACAGCGAGGAATTCGCCAACTGGTGCCAAGAACACGGAATTCACAAAAGCTTCTCATCCGTAGCATATCCCCAAGCAAACGGACAAGTCGAAGCAGTCAACAAAATTCTGAAAACTCTGATCAAAAAGAAGCTCGAAAAGTCAAAGGGCGCTTGGGTGGATGAACTCCCTACGGCACTATGGGCCTACCGCACATCTTTCAGAACATCAACAGGGCACACTCCTTTCTCTTTGGCATACGGATCGGAGGCTATGCTCCCAGTTGAAACCATTGTGCCTTCCCACCGTAGGATCCACTATAACCCGGAATAAAACGAAGAACTCCTCAACATGTCTTTGGATCTAGTCGAGGAGAGAAGGAATGATGCAGTCCTAAAAACTGCAGCCCACAAGCAAAAGGTGGCAGCACAATACAACTCCAAAGTCAAGCATCGTACCTTACGAGAAGGGGATCTTGTCCTCAAGCGAATCTTCCCTCGCCCCGGAGCACTAGACCCAATCTGGGATGGACCATATGTAATTCATAAAGATCTCCACAACGGAGCCTATATTTTGTCAACAGTGGACGGAGAGGTGTTCCAGAGGGCATGGAACATCCAACACCTCCGTCGATACTTTTCTTAACTTGTATTGCCCATATGAAGTTAATTAACAAAGAGAATCAGTGGACGTAGGCATTTTTTCGTGCCGAACCACTTTAAAAAAACCCTGTCTCTTTTTTAACTTGTTCCTTTGTATCTTGGCTGCTTGTTAACTTTATCCTTTTCTGTTGAACAAAATCCTGAGCATATAGCATTTCTATTCAAAGCACTCCACAATGCAACTTCACGTGGACAAGCCCCAACAGGTACTATGCGAATCTATGCCCTCGCCAATGAGACACTTTTGCTCCAGCATCCCTCTGCTGCGGGTTAACTCATTGCTCGCGACGGCCCTTAAAGCCAACTGTAATGAGCCGATTATAAGCCACCGAGAAGGCCGACTATAGCCGAGGCAGCTCATTACGGCGTTAGGCTCGCCGGCGACTGTGAACCGATTATAAGCCCCAACATAAGGTGTGGCCAGCCAGGGGCAGTTCACAGTTGACGATCGGCACCCACGCTAGCCGGCCACAGTAAGTCGAATAATACCCATGAGTACGGGCCATAATGGCCCGGGTAGTTACTGTGCGCGATCTCGGCTCCGGTGTGTCTTAAGTGCGGCTGTGGTAAAAAAGAATTAACTCCCCGCGGAGGCGTAAGATGGGTGACAAATGTCTCTAAGACCCACAGCTAGGGAAAGTGACTACAAGACCCGTTTGCCACGAACTTAAGCACATCGAAGGCCTTCCGTGACTGGAAGTTTTACTATTTCACATATTTCAATTTTACTTAAAAAACTTTCCTCCTATCCTCTATAACAAACCATAAAGTACAGGATGCAGGGTAAGAGATACCCGCCAATGGATGCAGAGATTCACAATCAGATGGCAGGGCAGTCAACTGCTCTCCATGCTTGGTCATACAAGATATTCGAAACTGCCATTTACAAACAGAACATGAAAGGCGGTATTTTCTTCCTTTATGTACAAATGCATGACTATAATTTGATTTTTTCACACCACACGCTAACATTGCAAGTCATGAGATTATGATTTAAAACCAGAATCTGACATCAAACACAATTTAATTACAAGAATTATACATAGCTACATTTCTCATACGATATGTCGAAATAGCAACAAATATTCAAGAAATGACAAAATCAACTTGAGCTAAAAAATTACACGTCAAGAATAATGTTATTACAAGTAGCAAGAATTACAACTTAGAAGTTACTCTACTGTCTTAAGACTAACATATACAACAATGCCAAGCCTACAAAAAGAATTTTTCAGGTTCAGTCATGGAGCTGGTTGCGTCGAAGTCTTGTCCTTGTTCTTTTGCCCGCCTGTCCGGTCATAAAAAGGATTCATTAGTGATGAGTAACCAAGTTAACAGAAAGACTAGAAAGGAAGACTTACCAGTACTAGCTTCTTGACCATCCTGGTCGTCATCCTCTACCTGCACACCCGCTTCTTCAGCAGCAAGCAGCCGCATACCCTCCTTTACCGCCACTTTCTCCTCCTTGGTGAACTGGGCCGTGACCACATCCATACTGAAGACCGTTCCACCCTCTTTATCTGCATCAGCCTTAGCCTCCTCCAAAGCCCGAAGATATGTCTTGGCCATGACTCTGGGATAATCATCCATCCAAGAGAGGTTACCCTGCTTCCAAGTCCGGAAATACATGTCCTGGCGCATGTCATCCATCATTCCTTCGTTCTCCTCAAACTCCCTCATCCGGGCATCGGAGGCCGACAACCTTTCCACGGCAGCATCTCTCTCCAGTCTGTATCTCGAGCAATCAGCTTGAAGGGACCTCCGCATCACCTCCATCTCTTCCCTCAACTTAGCTTGAGCAAGCTCTGCAGCCCCAAGCTTCTCGGACAATTCCTCCACCTGCTCGAGATCCGCTCTCCGAACCTCATCCACCGTGGTAATAGCCATGTCAATCCGCTCTTTGCAAGCAGCTTCCATTTTTCGCAATTCGGCCCGACTGGCCTCTTCCATGGTTCTCCTTAATCGCCCAGTAGCAGCCTCATGCTGAGAAATCTGGATAGCCTGATCCGCAAGCTGCTTGGCCTGATCCGCAAGCTGCTTGGCCTGATCCGAGACCACCAATCGAAGTCGGATATTGGCGCTCCCTATCTCCTCTCCGGCCTTAACCAGCCGAGCGTGATGCCCCATCAGCTTCTTGGCCTCCTCTGCCACCCGATCAATATTAGCTTTGGCCTCGTCTCCCATAGTGACTATACGAGTGGTGAGTAGATCGAGGTCTAAGGACTTGGCTTCGTCAAGTACTCGTACCATGGGGTTACGGGGGAGAAGGTGTTCACCAGTAACTTCGTCAAAAGTAATATCCTGAGAACCTGGATCCAGATCAGGGTGACCCGCGAAGGGATTACGGGCCAAGTCGGGACGGTCGATATGAATGACAGAAGGGTTTCCGGACGGGTGTGGAGAGGGTACAAACTCGCTACCCTCCTTAGTAATATCATGAATAGGCTGAGCCGGAGGCTGAGGACCGAGCGAAGTTTCGGATAAAGGATGACTCCTCTTCCTCTGCTGAATACCCTCTTCGATGACCCCAAGAAGAGGACGGTACCCGACTACATCTCCGGAGCGTTGGGCTGAGGGCTTCGGCTTAGCAGAAATTTTGGAAAGTTTATATTGCTCGAGCCTGTGTCGAAGGTCTGAAGCTTTGGGCGTCTTGCCTGCTCCTGATATAAAGAACAAGTGTCATAATCTTACATTACTATATGATTCAAGAAACGCGGTAGGTTACAAGTTAGAAAAGAAAAAGAAACACAGTTGTGGTTGTACAAACCCTGGGGAGGAGTGGGATACTGCAATAAGTCCTGGATTTCATTCCAGGACGGGAGCGGGTCATAAAATATTCCTAAGTCCCTATCATTAGTGAAGCATGCAGGGGTCAAGAGTTCACCTTGAGTCGTCAGAGCCACCTTGGTCGGAATAGTCGGAGAAGACTCACTTGCACCAGTCTCGGTTTTGTCCACCTCCCCGGTCTTCTCTACCAAAGCCAGATCATCGCCCAACCCCTCAAAAGCTTGACGGAGAGCATCATCCGTCCACTCTTGCATCTCGCCTACTTGCCCAGAAGACAGAGCCCTGGAACCATCACCACCCTGTCCATCGCCACCCTCGTCACCAAGACGCTCAACGTCACTTCCGCCCTCCGCCTCACCTCTTTCCTCCTCCGCGTCTATCTCCCCCTGAGTAAGTGGACAATTGCTGGGAGAAGGACCATCTGACCTCTTAAGTTTCTTACCTCCAACGGCTGGAGGTTTCGTGAATGGTTTTCTCTTTCCACCCTCTGCCGCAACGCCTCCCTTGGCCTGAGCAGCCGCCCTCTCTTCCGCCGTTTCCCTCAACTTAACTACAGACTGCTGCGGAAGGATCAAGTTATATTCTAGAAGGATCGCATTTCTAATCAAGTAAGCGGATGATCTGTATTTCCCAAGAATGCCTTCTATCTCCGCCGCCGTCTGAACCAGGCGGTCAGTCTCCACAACCGGAAAGCCACCTGTCGCTAGCAAAAATGAGAAAGTATGAGAAGAAGCATCGCAATCAGGATAGAAATTATAAGTAAAAGCATCAACTTACATCCAGAGGTAAAGCGCCGGATGGAGACGGAGTCGTCCCTAACAAAGAACCACTCTTTCTTGAACATGCTGAATTTGGAATAAAGGTCCAGGACCGGCTTGAAGGTCACAGCAGATTCCAAGTTAATATATGGGGACCCCTTCTTGTAGCCCCTTAAATTGTACAAGTACCGGATCTCCCGGTTGGAGGGAGCGCGACCATACTTCCTCCGAAAAATAATGAAAAGGCTCACCAGTATGGCATAAGAGTTGGGCTGAAGCTGGAATGGGGCCACCTTCAGGTACGTGAGGAAGCTGACTATCCAAGCATTGAGAGGCGGGATAGCACCACACATGCAATGGTACCTACTATAAGCAAAGTATCCTTCGGGAGGACTGTATGGCATGACTCCTGGACCCGGCAGCAGCATGAGGGCTCTATCAATCCCAAAGGAACGAGATATAACATCGAGTTGCTCCTCTTTGAGAAAGCTAGGAAAGCAGTCAGGCGGGGAATCCAGCAACTCCTGGGGACCATATCCATCCACTAATGACCTCGGGGCGGGCCCATGACGCTCCGATCCTGATTGAGCTGGGGGCACAGCCGAGGACTCTCCTTCACCCCCGGATCTCCTCTTATCAGATCGAGTTTCAACTTTTCGAGACATTTATCTGCAATCATGGGAAAAGTATATCGTTAGAATATACAAGCAGCGTAATCTGGAATTTCGCTTAAAAAATTCGAAGTATGAAACACATGTTCACTCGATACAACAGTTCATTCGACAAACAGATGCAGCACTTCAATAATCTCATTCGGCATTAAAACGTTCATGTGTCATTCGGTATCAGAGGGGTACATTCATTCGGCATGCAAGCGTACACACTTATGTTCATTCGGCATGCAAAACGTACACACGCAAGTTCATTCGGCAAAACTTGGTCCGGCTGAAGATCTCACCTGATTCGGCAAGGCTTGATTCGGCGTAGGTTCTATTCGGCAAAGATAGATTCGGCGTTGGTTCTATTCGGCAAGAGTTGTTCGGTAAGGAAAAGCAAAGGGGGTGTAGCCCCTATATATAACCAAGCGAAAGGCAACCGGACCAACCGGTTCGGCATTTCTCGCCAAATGGACCTATTCCAACTACGGGAAGCGCCCAAGCACGAAACAAAGCGCGACACATGCAAACACGTGCCCCGCTTTGGGGGGCAAATGTTGGGTGAATTCTTACCCGGAAGACCTCGAGACCCAGAGACGTGATTCATTCGGCAGCTCTCCCTCGAGTCCATTCGGCATAACTCATTCGGCAATCCTCCCTCGAGTCCATTCGGCAATCCTCCCTCGAGTCCATTCGGCAATCCTCCCTCGAGTCCATTCGGTAGACCTCCATCCGGCAACTGCCACCGGTCCAACCTCACCATTCCACCACCGGACCAACTACCACCGGTCCAACCTCACCATTCCACCACCGGACCAACTACCACCGGTCCAACCTCACCATTCCACCACCGGACCAACTACCACCGGTCCAACCTCACCATCCCACCTCCGGACCAAGTGATGCCGAACCAAGTCATACCAGGCCAGATCACATCAGCCCAGGCCCACCAGCGACCATACATATCCTGGACCCCTACCCCTGGCCTCACTCTATAAATAGAGGAGCAAGGGTACAACAATGGGGACAAGTTTGAGAGCTCAAGCACGGAAGGAACTTTCAAACAACTTTCTTTTACTTGTATCAAAGCTTTGCACTTGTAATCACAAAAAAAGAAGAGAAATAACATATAAAGTGGACGTAGGCACATTCTGGCTGAACCACTATAAATCCGCGTGTATTTTTACAGTTTAGCCCCTGTTTTTCATATATTTGCATAAACCTCCAAAATCACTAAGAACAACATAAGATCTACTAAATCATACAACTTTGAGGTGTTTGTCCATTTTTTGTGCAAACACTAACCATGGAGGAAAACTACAAACAAACTTATACAGCCTTACGTATCATAAAATAGCAAAATCAAATATACTGAGAGATTGCAAACAATAACATATGAAATGTATTCAGAAGTATATACTCCCTGATCTTACATACTGACAACTATATGTATATAGTTCATCTTTCCCAAAACACCAATCTATATTATCAAATAAACCTACATATATACCATCAGCCTATATATATCTAACCCATAATATAAAACTCTGAGATTTTTTTTAATATAATATACTTGAAAACATCAATCAGAATCAAAGCCTGAATATATATATATATATGTTATCAATATAACTAACATTTAATATACTACTAATATGTATTAGATAAAAGATGTAAACTGTAAACATATTTTATACGACCCAACATATCTACTAACAGTTTATCTAACAGCAAACTATTGAAAGAAAGAAAACTAGATATATAAACACGTACGAAAATAAAAATATACAAACAACATATTACAAATATATATATATATATATAAACTTATACATACTTACTCACATGCAACATACATATATGAAAGAAGGAGAGATGCGGCTACTGGGCGAGGCTAATGGCGGTGATCTACAAATGACGGAGGAAGAGGACGGTGTAGAACTGAGTGGTGATTGCCTTGGTGGAAGACCAGGGCCGATGGGTGGAGGTGAGCGCGGTTGGATGAGGAGATGATGAGTGGCGATGAGGAGTTCGGTCAGGCTAACTAGGCGGGTAGGCAATAGGCGCGCATGGTAGTCGAGTGGGAAGGCTGGTTGAAGGGGAGGCTGAGGAGGACAAGGTCGGCGGTCAGGGTTGTTGTTGTGGCATTTCACAATGGAGAGAGGCGGAGGTACTCGGCCAGCTGCTGAGTCAGGTGGAAGGGTTAACAGATCGCACGTGAGAAGGGGAAAGGAAGGAGAAAAAGGTAGTGAGAAAAGGAGGAATGGGGTTCACGCGATTTGTGATGGGTCTCGGCCTCGATCTGGTAATTACAAACGAGAAGAAGGCTTTGGGAAAAGAAAGTGGGGAGGCTGGCATAACAAATTTAAGAAGAAAATAGAGGAGAGGAGCAGTTAGAAAGTGGTGAAGAAATGTGAACAGGCAAAATTCATTACATAAAATTTTGTTCCCTTCCAACCAAAGGAAACGAAAAAACAAAAATAAAGCAAATATAAAATGAACTGGTGGGATAGAAAACGGTAGGCACGATTTGAATTCCAGAAAATAATAGCCACTGACTTTTGGTTAATACCGAGGATATATGAAAAGTCATATGAAACCCAATAGTCTCAAACAACGAACCGCAACGGCTAACCGGTTACAGATTTCGCGGCATACTAGAGTTCGAAAAACAGAAGTGAATATACTGTTGAGATTAATACGACGAGATGATCAAAACAGTATATAGATATTAGTGGTACGATCGAAAAAAAAAAATTCGAATTTTCTAATAGCGGAAAATGCAAGAAAAACGCTGAAAAATAAGATCGACGGAGCCAAAGATGTCCGAATTTGGAAAAACAACAAACTGATATCTTGCTCAAAAGATGGTTTAGAATTTTTCTATGTAAAAATATTAGGTTTCGGAAACATTTTATTTTCATCGCTTTTTAACTGATTAAATTGAAGTGAAATTACGCGCGAAATAAACTTCCATATTTTCGGACGAAAATTTACCAGTTGCTATGTTTAACTAGACGTATTCCAAATATTAAATTTTTATTTCAAAATTTTATCGTTTAAAATTTCACAAAATTTCAACTAATTACGTTATTAAAACAGTTGAAATTTACGGGTCGTGACATTAATCCAAACCGATCGTAGTGATCGTCCAAAACAATCACAATGATTGTACTCAAAACCCGTGGCAAACAAACAAACAAATTGGTATCACTCGAACCGATCCGATACCAAGGATTGTAGTCAGACCGGGAACACAGAATCATAGAATGATCTCAAGGATAGTCCATACCGATCAAGGTGATCGTAGAAACCATGACTCGATAAATCTACATTTACTTAGTATTATTGTATTACTATGTTCGAAAAGAAATCCCGGAGTAACTTCTTAAGGATCTAGCAGCCACGTGCCGCACACCTAAAGAGAGTAAACTCTAAAGTTCCAAATACGATCACCTTCGGTAGTCACTAGAATTTAACCAATACGACCCATACCGTATGGTGAAATTCAAGTATTTACTAATAGCTAGTAAATATCACTTATTACGGATACCACTGGAAAACCTGAATTATATTCTCTTAAGGATCTAGCAACCACTTGTCGCACACCAGAAGAGAATACAACTCTAAAGTGTTAAGTACTTTCCCAAATACGATCACAAGAATTTAACCAAGGCATCCCATACTACCCGGTGGAATTCAAGTATTCGCTAATTGGCTAGTAAGTTCCACTCAAACATTCTATTCGATGAGTTATACCATATTCGACGAACTCTTATTTGAAAGCATTTAAACCAATCAATGACACTAAGTCGATTATTAGTACTCCACAAATTATAGAATTAAGGTTCTCAAAACATTTTCTCTTTTGGGTTTATTATTTAAAATACTTATTATAATTCCATAAATCTGTTTATTATTTAACTTTATAAAAATATTAACAAATTTGCTAAAATATTCCATAACTCTGAATTCTTCAAAGATTTTACTTATATACACAAAGTTGTCTCAAATTCCCATATGGTTGTATTATTCACAAAACTATACTTTAAAACCATATTTAATTACTCTTATAAATCCATATTAAAATATAACCATTTTATTTAAAAATAAATTAAGTTTATAATTTTCAAACTACATTTCCTGATCCCATGGATCCAATAATATTTATTTAATAAAATCGTAATACTTATATTTTCAAATCCATAATCACTTTTATGTAAAAATAGATTAGACTTGTATTTCCAAAGTCATATTTCAAAATCCATAAATATTTTACTAAACATGCTTGATATATCAAATAACTTGCTAAAAAAACATTTTTAATATTTATTAACTTAATTTAGAAATAATTCTAAGATTTATATATATAAATAATTCACTTTTGTAAAATTACTTATATACGAAGTTTATCTATTTATTTCACTTAACTCAAATTTATGATTTAAAGATCTGTAATTTCGACCATATAAATTTCATTATTTTACAAAACTTAAAACATATAATTTTAGATAAAAGTCTTAGCTTTCAAAAAAGAAAAAGATCATCCAATTTGGATCTACGGTTCAAAAGTTATGCCCAAAATAATTCTCAGATTTTAAATTAACTGTCGTTGTCGTTTATTCTCAGGGCAGCAACAAAGAAATATGATTTCGACTATTTAAATCTCAAAATTTTGCAGAACTCAAAACATGAAAGTTTTAGAACATAGTTCAAGGTTTCCAGACATCAAGAATTATCAAATTTCGATAAGTAACGAAAAAGTTATGACCAATTTAATTTCAGGTTTTAACACAGCCAATTAAACATGACAGCGCGACACCATCGGTTTCTAACTCAATTTAGACCACTTGGACATCAGAATTTTGACAAGTGACTAAAAGAGAAGTTGTAGCTAGTTCAAATTAGTTTCTACAGTAAAAAAATTGAGCTATTTCTGAGTATCCTACCCCATGATATGGCTGTTTTACTGCAGCGAATTTCATACAAAATTTCCAGCAAACAACAACACAACAACTGCTCAAGTTTACAATCAAATTGCTAGAAATTCAATTCAACAAATTATCTAAAACATCATGTACAGCAAGAAAATATTTAGAAATAAATTTGTGAGTAATAACTCACCTTTAGTGCTTCATATAACTTGCTAATCTCATCCAAAGCCTTGCTACTACCTAGAATTCTCTTTGCTAATCTCAATTTCTCCTAATAACTCAAAACCTAAAATCCAACCAGTAGCACTTCAATCAAAAATGGGATAAAAATCATTCTTTTATGTTTCTAAAAGGTAGAGATAGGGTTTAGGATACTTACTTATCATTCTAGAACAAAAGCCCTTTGATTTGCATCTCTAATTTGGGGATTTAGCTTTAGGGTTCATGGGGTAAAAAGTTTTCTGATTTTTGCTTGCTGTTGTAATGAAAATGAACAAAAGAAATAAACGTATAAGTTTATTTCTCACCTAGATATAAGGGCCTAATGGGTTTGGATATGGATCCTAAAGCAAAGTGTTGCTAATTAATTTCTTAAGACAAGTGTTGCTATTTCCTTCTTATTTCATTTACTTGCACTAATCAACATTTTACAAAATCACAAGTTAATTTCTCAAATTTAACAAGACCAGATTAACAGGTTTAAAACATTCATTTATAATAATATTAAGATATTATAAAATGGTAAACATCACTTCTAAAATAAAATTATTCTCATTATTTTTAATAATAAATCCCAATATTAACAATTAACTGAATTTACATCATTTCCAAAGTTACCTTAGGATTTATTAAGATAAACAAATCAATTATTTACAAAAAATAGGTTTAGTTTCATTACTAAATTTTACAATCATAATTTTTCAATTTAAACTACAAATCACAATATTAACATTTTACTCTAATTACCAAATTTTATATAATTGATTTAATAATATTCCAATTTAAATTCAAATTCTTTATTTAAGAAATAAAACTTATTCCTCAAATTAATCCAACCAAATATTCTCAAAATATGATTTAATTTCACAATTAAATTTCATAAATCATAAATTAAAATTAATCATTCCTAATTAAATTTAATTAATTAGTTAATTTACACCAGGGTTGTTACAGACTGTACAACCTATAGGGATATACATTCACGTATAAGTTTAAAGAATATACCAAAGTGGGTTTTCCTTGGATTTGAAGTCTTAAATGGCCAATTGGAGTCTAATTCAAGTCTAGCATGAGGTATTAAGTAACCGAGTGGGAATTTCCTTAATTTGCATTGGGAAATCTAAACTAAATGGTAGGCAAAAGTCTCGGCGCTATGTTAGCAAGGTTGGTACCATATATTCAGGCTATATACATAGGTCGAGAGAGCCATCGGTCCTGAGCGTTTATAGCACGACACTAACGGGAGATTCCTTGATGTACGCTAGCAATTCGACCTAGACACTGTTGTTGGATGCTCGATGCGCTGAAATAAGTTGAATTACCATTAAGCTTTGGACATGGATGCAGCAGACACTAAGTTATCTTTGGCGTGAGTCAGCATTGCGGGCTCCTCTCAATGCATAAGTATGATACGTTGTAGTCGTAGTTTAAAATTTTGAATTGGTTATTCGATATGAAGCGGTTAGATCGCAAGGGAGCGATGTCTAGTTATAGATAATAGCGGAGAATGTATCCTTGTCCATGGGGGACAATGATGCTTACGTAAATCAATTTTATACCTCAGAGTAAGTTGAGTGTATCGTATGCATATATGAAGTCAAAATGACTAAGCTTTGAATAGTAGACATAACACATAATGGAAAACAATCGACATATGCTAGTGTTATAGATAAAGTATGTAATTTACAAGTCACTGACCCTGTAACGACATGCTATTTTAACTGTTCAAATCGACAATAATCCACACATGTCAGACTTGAATTGCTCAAAACAACAGATTGTTAATTATATTTGGCAAAACTCAGCATATACGGTAAATAAATCAATCACAGAATCTGTAACGACCCCAGATTTTTATTTAATTTAAATTAATAATTCATTGAATTTTGAATGAAAATAGTAGAATAAATCGATAAGTTGAAGCGAGTTTCCCCGAACTCAAATAAATCCTATGTTAAATCATTTAAAATTTAGATATTGTAAATATTATATGTATGTGAATATATATGTGTTGAGCATATATGAGCGAATTTGAGCTAATAATATATACATATAAATATAAGATAAACTATATAAAATATAAAGTAAACAAATTTGTAAAATTATAACAAACAAAATAAAAATAGAACTTTATTTGGTTTCAAAGAAGATAAGGCCAAAGCAAAATAAAAATATATTCAAAAGTAAGCATAATCAACTAATGGTTCGAATAGGAGATGCAAGCCTGAGAAACAAAAAGAATTAAAAAGCAAAGTAAAATATGTGTGCATGTGGCTTGTAGGTGAAGTCTCAGGTAAGTGTAAAGAGAAAATAGAATAAGTATAAATGAAACATAAGTACAATAGCATTAAATGCTCCATATCTTAACAGTATAACAAAGTCATTTCGAGTTGTATACAAATTTCTTCCAGCCTCCATCCTTTAAAAAAAATCTCTGATAAATTGTACAACTTGTACACTATTTTGCATAAAGTATGTGATACCCTGTAACTGGTTGTATATATCAACCTGTAAGCTATTTCCCCTATCATCTTTTTATTCAGTTCGAACTAAATAAAACCAAGATAAAAACTTCATTTCAAATTCGTTCCCTTCTAGCTGAGAAAATATCATTCAAAGCTTAAACAAAATACAACATAAACATCAAACAAATCAAGGCAACCCAGAGATCAAGAAGATGATTCCAGCTAACACATCAAAGTCTGTTTCAAAAAACAAAGCTCTGTTCTTCAAAATGAAAGGTGAGCAACTTTGTTTTTCTAGACTTCTTTGTTTTGACTAAGTGAGTAACACTTTTAAATAACCTAAGTTTTAAACTTGTTGCATGTGGATAATTGGATGATTAAAATATTTGTGTGAATATTTTTAAGTTCATTGTTCTGTGTGATTGTGAAGTGGAATATCAGTACATTGGAACCCTGTATGCATCTCTGTATTAAAAATTTAAACTCAGATTTAATTCAAAATCATTTCTGCTTGAACCAATGACTGTTGGACCTAGTATCTAAACAAGTTTGGTTTGTTTGATCATAAAGCAATTTTAAAATTTATATTTTTGTTTGCAGGGTAGAAATGCTCTGTAAAAACTTAAGGAACAGGCAAATGTTTGATATGAGAGAAATTTCAAACATCTTAAATTTTTAATTCAGATTCATAAATTGAATTCTTAACTGTAATTAGGATTTGTAAAACTATAATCACATTTTTGTATTTAGTAATTAAAGAGCATTTCTGTGGAGACTGTTTTGGGGTTTTTAGAGGATCACTGGTGATCCCAGTGGTTGGGGAGGCTGGAATCTTGTCTAGAGGTAGATGGGGGATCAGTGAGGTCGGCAAAAATAGGCGGAGGTGGAAATGGCAGCGGAGGCGACTGCGGCGATCGATTTACCTTTCTAAACCTAAATTTTTGGGTACTCAAACTTTTGAACGCCGCGGCCTCTCTGGAGCACCGAGTGCCATGGGATTTTGGAAGTGGTTAGAGTGGTGATAATCGAGGATGTGGCCGGAGTATCAACTTTTACGGTGGTCGGAGTTTGAAGGGCAGTGGAGTTTCCAGGTTCGAGGGGGAAACCTGTTTATTCTTCCAGGTTTGATCATCGAGCTCGATTTTGATTCGAGCTGCGGTGATGAGTTCTGACGATCGAGGGATGCAGTGTGGGTGGTGGCCGATGGGATGGAAGGTTGGTGAGAGGCCGGAATTGATCGGAGGCGTCGTGCACGTTCACGTGCACGAGTTCTGGAAACTGAGAAGGGGTAGCCTGGGTTGGAGAGAGGGGTACTCGCGTTTCACTCGGGTTTTGCTCGAGTTAATCGAGTGTGTTACTCGAAGTAAGGGAGAAGGCGACTCGAAGCTATTTTGTTCGATTCGAGTATGATGTTCCAGACTTTTGAGAAGTATAGCCTGGCAGTTTCAGATCCCTTTGAATTAATATAAAATCTGAACAGAAATTAAAACCAAGTTTAAATTAGAATTTTAAGTCTAAATTCAAATTGAAATTTGAATCTTAGGTTTTGAAATGGATAAAGTTTATAACTTTAAAATGACGTAAATAAGTTTAAAGGAGTAAAGCATACTTTAAATGATTTGAAATGTAAAAAGAAATTTAGTTAAAAATCCTTAAGTTTGAATTTAATGATTTGAATTCATTAAATTAATAAGTTAATTAAAATGGATTGATAAATTTAATTAATAACTGGATTAATTAAGTTACATTTAAAAACTTGAATTAATTAAATAATTAATGGTTAATTAATGGGTCATTAAGGATTAATTAATTAAGTTAATTAATTAAGGAATTATAAATTAATGAAGATGATTAAGGAAAGATAATAAATTAAGGGCTAATTAATCAATGTGATTAATTAAGGATAATTAATTTAAGGTTAATTAATTAATTATTAATGATTAGTTAATGAATGATTCAAAGGATAATTAATTATATTGGTTTGTAATTAATTAACGATTAATTAACCCGGATTAGAAATTCATAAGTAATTAATCAAATTTGAATAAATCAGATAATTAACCGACCTTACTTATGAATATTTGGATTTGATTGGATGATTGAATTGTTTGATATTTCCTGATCTATGATGCTTTGTGATATATTCTGATTTGTGTGTAATCTTTACTGTAGTTTATTTATCAGAAATTTATATATATCTGTGATCTGTGAGTAAAAGATAAGCGATATAGTTTATATTGTTTATCAACTATATCTTGTATTCTGATATATGATGATTGTATGATGTTGCACTACTGTGTAAAACCCCTGGACTACACCTTTACACACACAAATATGGATTTCACGTGGAAATCGGTTAAGTCACAGATAATTTAAATTTGATGTTTTTGAAATGGAAATTTTAATTTCAATTGATTTTGAAATTGGAATTTGGGTTTAAAGTGAAAAGCTTTTGAAATGGAATTTCAAAGATAAAAGTTATTTTGAATAACTTAATCGAGTTTTGAAAATTTAAATAATTTGATTTAAATTTGAATTCAAGTTTGGAATTGAATCCTATGATTTGAAACTAGGGATTAAAGATGATATAAATGTGTTTATATAAAGTTAAACCATTTAAAAGTATAATTTTGAGAATTTCGATTTAACCCAAGGATTTCCACTCGTATGAATGAATCAGATTTTCTGAAATGAAACTGTTTGTTTTTAAAGAATAAAAGCTTTCAGATAAGAAATGAAATTCCAATTTAGTTAAAGGAATTTCAATATTGAATTGAAAATGGTTTTCCAAGTTATGAATGAATTGTTTTGAAAAGCTATGATTTGAATCTGTTATCTTTAACAGATTTAAAATAATGATTGGTTTAAATCATTTGAAATGGGATTGTTTTGAAAGCTATAAGTTAAATCTTGATTTAAAGGTTTAACGAGTTAATCAAATTGAAATGGAAATTAATTTGGAAAATCTGTGAATGAATCTTTTGTTTAAAGGATTAAAGTGTGGAAGCTGTTTATACCGTAAAGATTGAATCTTTTTGTTTAAAGATTTGAAAATGGTAATTTGTTAAACCATTTGAAAAGGAAGTTTGGGTAATAAGTTGTGACTTGATTGAAATCCCATATCCATATGTTTTAAATATTACGCTCACTATTCGGTTTAGCCGGGAGAGGACCTTTGGGTCGTATAACCCATTCCGAATATGTGATACGTCGTATATGGATAGCATTTGAAGACCGGTGTTGAAGACCGGATATTTTTAAAAACGGAAGGATTACCGTCGAGTTACTCTGCATCGGCTGATCCCCGATATAGAGGTTTTATCATCCTTAGTGACGGGAAGTCCGGACGTGATTGGAAATTATCCGGATTTGCAAGGGCTTCGTGAGAAGTGCCTTCGGTTCTGTTCGATCCCGGAACAGACTTGTATGGATTGTATGTCTGACATTACACTTTGAGATATAAAGCTGATTTCTTTCAAATACATATCTGTTGGTAGCGGAGAATTTATTCTCTTAGCTTAACACCCTTCTCTGAGACGTACGAGCTCAGAGGTTATGTAGTTGAAATTTATCAGCGATATACTCCCAATTTGGTAATGTGGCATGCTGAGTGTTGCTGTGTGATGATCAGTGTTTGATCATTTGTGATATGATCATTTGTTTGATCATTTATCTTTGTGATCATAGGTTGATCATCTGTTGACCCAAAGCGTGGCTTTTTGAAAAAGCGTAGCTTTGTGGACGAGACTTCGTCAGGGCCTCACAACTCGGAAATGGTCGAAACAGGAATGTTGCGGCAAGGTTATGAGGGTCGCGCCCTTTAGGGTATGTCATTTCCTTCTGGAAAGGGGTGGTATCATGGTATGGAGCCCAGATACTTACTCATGTGGATACACTTTATTATGTGTGATGTTGGTTTAGAGGCCCCTCGGATAAAGGTCCCAAAGGACCGGGGGATGACATATTCGTGAGTTACCTGTTACAGGGGTAACCCGGCCTTGTTTTGCAGAGAGCAGTTTGTCTCTCGGGACGTCCCGCCAGAGGCGATCCCATGCGGCGGAAGGAAGTTCCTTAGCCTGACCATTTGTTGAAAATCCAAAGAAACAATACGCGACGTGTACGGTTTTAGTTGTATTACCTGCTATGGAATGTGGCGGTAACCTGCTATTGAACATGGTAGCTATAGTAGGCATACGATACTGGTCGTATGTTGGCTAAGATTAATATTATACTTTCGAAATGTTTTCTGCACACTATGCACTAATAATAATATCAAAAATGATTTGATTTGCGTAGTAAGCATGTTTGACTATCATAAGAAGAAATCTCCTCCAATTCTGCGTTTGCATTGTGTGTGTGGCGGGAGGTCTTATGGTAGTTTCATTTTCCAAAAAGCATTGCGGATTTCAATGATTAAAACCTTTTGTGTTTGTTTAAAGATAAACTGTTTTTGTTGCTCACACCAGTCCCACGACTGACTCGGAGTTTATTGTTCCCTTCCTAAACTCTGGGTGCTCATAATTTTCCACACGAGCAGTCTAGAGTTGGGTTTCTTTTCAGATATTCAGGTTTAGTAGATTATTTGGAGCTAGTTCATTCATCGGAGTTGCTTATCTTGGAGTTGTGGATTCATTCTTGTTTGAAGAGCATTTTGGAGTTATCACTTCTATTGATATTGTTCCGCTGCTGTTGTTATTTTTTCTTTTCCGCTGCTATTTCTTGTATCATATCTCTGATGTATATTGATATTCATTGTATCACTCTGTTGTATCAGATATTGTATATCAATGTATTATTCTTTTCTTCCGCTGTGTTATTTACTTAATTGTGTTATAGCTCCGGCGAATCGGATTTGAACGGTCGAATCTGCGGCATTCTAGTACAATGTGAAGTACGGATGTTGATTTTCGAGCGGGCAAAACCCGAGTCGTCACATGTGGTATCAGAGCTAAGGTTGTACTTTAGCTCAGGAGTATAACACGTTAAGTAGCTCATTAGAGATAGAGTGAAGTAAACTCTAGAATGAGTAATTCTCAGATATCCGTCCGTATGCCTCAGTAAATTCTCTTACTATCCACTGATAGTGAGTATGAGTGCAAGAAGAGGATGAGATAGGGGACAGGAGAATACGACTATAAATGGTCGATACTCTGTAACAATAGTGGAAACAAATTTTCTCTATCAATCTCTTATGTTCAACATCTTTTCTCAATTCTTCGATTATTTCTGGTAGATTCAGGAAGAAAATTCGATATATTAAAATGGGACTTAAACCCCAACTGAGCCAAAATTGTTTGTTTGGATGTATTGATTGCTTTGTTTGCTATGGTTGATAGGTATACCTTAGTTTCTAAACTAAAAATTTTGAAAATCGTATCCATATATCTATCTATTCTTTGGGTCCGGATATATTCTACGGATGGTTAGTTATTCTTTTGAACTAACCTATGCCACTGCATATTTCGTAAATCTGGATAACCCGAGTATCTTGTGAAGTGTTAGACAGATTCGTTCTTGTATCTGTTATTGATATTCTGATTTGGTGAGCCAAATGCAGAATAAATGTTCAGTTGATTTGATGAAATATTCTTCATCTATCTTTTTGTCTCCTTGGTAATTTCGAGGACGAAATTCTTTTAAGGGGGGAAGTTTGTAACGACCCCATATTTTTATTTAATTTAAATTAATAATTCATTGAATTTTGAATGAAAATAGTAGAATAAATCGATAAGGTGAAGCGAGTTTCCCCGAACTCAAATAAATCCTATGTTAAATCATTTAAAATTTAGATATTGTAAATATTATATGTATGTGAATATATATGTGTTGAGCATATATGAGCGAATTTGAACTAATAATATATACATATAAATATAAGATAAACTATATAAAATATAAAGTAAACAAATTTGTAAAATTATAACAAACAAAATAAAAATAGAACTTTATTTGGTTTCAAAGAAGATAAGGCCAAAGCAAAATAAAAATATATTCAAAAGTAAGCATAATCAACTAATGGTTCGAATAGGAGATGCAAGCCTGAGAAACAAAAAGAATTAAAAAGCAAAGTAAAATATGTGTGCATGTGGCTTGTAGGTGAAGTCTCAGATAAGTGTAAAGAGAAAATAGAATAAGTATAAATGAAACATAAGTACAATAGCATTAAATGCTCCATATCTTAACAGCATAACAAAGTCATTTCGAGTTGTATACAAATTTCTTCCAGCCTCCATCCTTTAAAAAAAATCTCTGATAAATTGTACAACTTGTACACTATTTTGCATAAAGTATGTGATACCTTGTAACTGGTTGTATATATCAACCTGTAAGCTATTTCCCCTATCATCTTTTTATTCAGTTCGAACTAAATAAAACCAAGATAAAAACTTCATTTCAAATTCGTTCCCTTCTAGCTGAGAAAATATCATTCAAAGCTTAAACAAAATACAACATAAACATCAAACAAATCAAGGCAACCCAGAGATCAAGAAGATGATTCCAGCTAACACATCAAAGCCTGTTTCAAAAAACAAAGCTCTGTTCTTCAAAATGAAAGGTGAGCAACTTTGTTTTTCTAGACTTCTTTGTTTTGACTAAGTGAGTAACACTTTTAAATAACCTAAGTTTTAAACTTGTTGCATGTGGATAATTGGATGATTAAAATATTTGTGTGAATATTTTTAAGTTCATTGTTCTGTGTGATTGTGAAGTGGAATATCAGTACATTGGAACCCTGTATGCATCTCTGTATTAAAAATTTAAACTCAGATTTAATTCAAAATCATTTCTGCTTGAACCAATGACTGTTGGACCTAGTATCTAAACAAGTTTGGTTTGTTTGATCATAAAGCAATTTTAAAATTTATATTTTTGTTTGCAGGGTAGAAATGCTCTGTAAAAACTTAAGGAACAGGCAAATGTTTGATATGAGAGAAATTTCAAACATCTTAAATTTTTAATTCAGATTCATAAATTGAATTCTTAACTGTAATTAGGATTTGTAAAACTATAATCACATTTTTGTATTTAGTAATTAAAGAGCATTTCTGTGGAGACTGTTTTGGGGTTTTTAGAGGATCACTGGTGATCCCAGTGGTTGGGGAGGCTGAAATCTTGTCTAGAGGTAGATGGGGGATCAGTGAGGTCGGCAAAAATAGGCGGAGGTGGAAATGGCGGCGGAGGCGACTGCGGCGATCGATTTACCTTTCTAAACCTAAATTTTTGGGTACTCAAACTTTTGAACGCCGCGGACTCTCTGGAGCACCGAGTGCCATGGGATTTTGGAAGTGGTTAGAGTGGTGATAATCGAGGATGTGGCCGGAGTATCAACTTTTACGGTGGTCGGAGTTTGAAGGGCAGTGGAGTTTCCAGGTTCGAGGGGGAAACCTGTTTATTCTTCCAGGTTTGATCATCGAGCTCGATTTTGATTCGAGCTGCGGTGATGAGTTCTAACGATCGAGGGATGCAGTGTGGGTGGTGGCCGATGGGATGGAAGGTTGGTGAGAGGCCGGAGTTGATCGGAGGCGTCGTGCACGTTCACGTGCACGAGTTCTGGAAACTGAGAAGGGGTAGCCTGGGTTGGAGAGAGGGGTACTCGCGTTTCACTCGGGTTTTGCTCGAGTTAATCGAGTGTGTTACTCGAAGTAAGGGAGAAGGCGACTCGAAGCTATTTTGTTCGATTCGAGTATGATGTTCCAGACTTTTGAGAAGTATAGCCTGGCAGTTTCAGATCCCTTTGAATTAATATAAAATCTGAACAGAAATTAAAACCAAGTTTAAACTAGAATTTTAAGTCTAAATTCAAATTGAAATTTGAATCTTTGGTTTTGAAATGGATAAAGTTTATAACTTTAAAATGATGTAAATAAGTTTAAAGGAGTAAAGCATACTTTAAATGATTTGAAATGTAAAAAGAAATTTAGTTAAAAATCCTTAAGTTTGAATTTAATGATTTGAATTCATTAAATTAATAAGTTAATTAAAATGGATTGATAAATTTAATTAATAACTGGATTAATTAAGTTACATTTAAAAACTTGAATTAATTAAATAATTAATGGTTAATTAATGGGTCATTAAGGATTAATTAATTAAGTTAATTAATTAAGGAATTATAAATTAATGAAGATGATTAAGGAAAGATAATAAATTAAGGGCTAATTAATCAATGTGATTAATTAAGGATAATTAATTTAAGGTTAATTAATTAATTATTAATGATTAGTTAATGAATGATTCAAAGGATAATTAATTATATTGGTTTGTAATTAATTAACGATTAATTAACCCGGATTAGAAATTCATAAGTAATTAATCAAATTTGAATAAATCAGATAATTAACTGACCTTACTTATGAATATTTGGATTTGATTGGATGATTGAATTGTTTGATATTTCCTGATCTATGATGCTTTGTGATATATTCTGATTTGTGTGTAATCTTTACTGTAGTTTATTTATCTGAAATTTATATATATCTGTGATCTGTGAGTAAAAGATAAGCGATATAGTTTATATCGTTTATCAACTATATCTTGTATTCTGATATATGATGATTGTATGATGTTGCACTACTGTGTAAAACCCCTGGACTACACCTTTACACACACAAATATGGATTTCACGTGGAAATCGGTTAAGTCACAGATAATTTAAATTTGATGTTTTTGAAATGGAAATTTTAATTTCAATTGATTTTGAAATTGGAATTTGGGTTTAAAGTGAAAAGCTTTTGAAATGGAATTTCAAAGATAAAAGTTATTTTGAATAACTTAATCGAGTTTTGAAAATTTAAATAATTTGATTTAAATTTGAATTCAAGTTTGGAATTGAATCCTATGATTTGAAACTAGGGATTAAAGATGATATAAATGTGTTTATATAAAGTTAAACCATTTAAAAGTATAATTTTGAGAATTTCGATTTAACCCAAGGATTTCCACTCGTATGAATGAATCAGATTTTCTGAAATGAAACTGTTTGTTTTTAAAGAATAAAAGCTTTCAGATAAGAAATGAAATTCCAATTTAGTTAAAGGAATTTCAATATTGAATTGAAAATGGTTTTCCAAGTTATGAATGAATTGTTTTGAAAAGCTATGATTTGAATCTGTTATCTTTAACAGATTTAAAATAATGATTGGTTTAAATCATTTGAAATGGGATTGTTTTGAAAGCTATAAGTTAAATCTTGATTTAAAGGTTTAACGAGTTAATCAAATTGAAATGGAAATTAATTTGGAAAATCTGTGAATGAATCTTTTGTTTAAAGGATTAAAGTGTGGAAGCTGTTTATACCGTAAAGATTGAATCTTTTTGTTTAAAGATTTGAAAATGGTAATTTGTTAAACCATTTGAAAAGGAAGTTTGGGTAATAAGTTGTGACTTGATTGAAATCCCATATCCATATGTTTTAAATATTACGCTCACTATTCGGTTTAGCCGGGAGAGGACCTTTGGGTCGTATAACCCATTCCGAATATGTGATACGTCGTATATGGATAGCATTTGAAGACCGGTGTTGAAGACCGGATATTTTTAAAAACGGAAGGATTACCGTCGAGTTACTCTGCATCGGCTGATCCCCGATATAGAGGTTTTATCATCCTTAGTGACGGGAAGTCCGGACGTGATTGGAAATTATCCGGATTTGCAAGGGCTTCGTGAGAAGTGCCTTCGGTTCTGTTCGATCCCGGAACAGACTTGTATGGATTGTATGTCTGACATTACACTTTGAGATATAAAGCTGATTTCTTTCAAATACATATCTGTTGGTAGCGGAGAATTTATTCTCTTAGCTTAACACCCTTCTCTGAGACGTACGAGCTCAGAGGTTATGTAGTTGAAATTTATCAGCGATATACTCCCAATTTGGTAATGTGGCATGCTGAGTGTTGCTGTGTGATGATCAGTGTTTGATCATTTGTGATATGATCATTTGTTTGATCATTTATCTTTGTGATCATAGGTTGATCATCTGTTGACCCAAAGCGTGGCTTTTTGAAAAAGCGTAGCTTTGTGGACGAGACTTCGTCAGGGCCTCACAACTCGGAAATGGTCGAAACAGGAATGTTGCGGCAAGGTTATGAGGGTCGCGCCCTTTAGGGTATGTCATTTCCTTCTGGAAAGGGGTGGTATCATGGTATGGAGCCCAGATACTTACTCATGTGGATACACTTTATTATGTGTGATGTTGGTTTAGAGGCGCCTCGGATAAAGGTCCCAAAGGACCGGGGGATGACATATTCGTGAGTTACCTGTTACAGGGGTAACCCGGCCTTGTTTTGCAGAGAGCAGTTTGTCTCTCGGGACGTCCCGCCAGAGGCTCTCCCATGCGGCGGAAGGAAGTTCCTTAGCCTGACCATTTGTTGGAAATCCAAAGAAACAATACGCGACGTGTACGGTTTTAGTTGTATTACCTGCTATGGAATGTGGCGGTAACCTGCTATTGAACATGGTAGCTATAGTAGGCATACGATACTGGTCGTATGTTGGCTAAGATTAATATTATACTTTCGAAATGTTTTCTACACACTATGCACTAATAATAATATCAAAAATGATTTGATTTGCGTAGTAAGCATGTTTGACTATCATAAGAAGAAATCTCCTCCAATTCTGCGTTTGCATTGTGTGTGTGGCGGGAGGTCTTATGGTAGTTTCATTTTCCAAAAAGCATTGCGGATTTCAATGATTAAAACCTTTTGTGTTTGTTTAAAGATAAACTATTTTTGTTGCTCACACCAGTCCCACGACTGACTCGGAGTTTATTGTTCCCTTCCTAAACTCTGGGTGCTCATAATTTTCCACACGAGCAGTCTAGAGTTGGGTTTCTTTTCAGATATTCAGGTTTAGTAGATTATTTGGAGCTAGTTCATTCATCGGAGTTGCTTATCTTGGAGTTGTGGATTCATTCTTGTCTGAAGAGCATTTTGGAGTTATCACTTCTATTGATATTGTTCCGCTGCTGTTGTTATTTTTTCTTTTCCGCTGCTATTTCTTGTATCATATCTCTGATGTATATTGATATTCATTGTATCACTCTGTTGTATCAGATATTGTATATCAATGTATTATTCTTTTCTTCCGCTGTGTTATTTACTTAATTGTGTTATAGCTCCGGCGAATCAGATTTGAACGGTCGAATCTGCGGCATTCTAGTACAATGTGAAGTACGGATGTTGATTTTCGAGCGGGCAAAACCCGAGTCGTTACAGAATCACAGACACAGAGTAATACAACAATAAGCAGCGGAATTGATAAATAGTAGTTCATGAAGCTACTACAATAAACAATGGAGTCTTAAACAAAATACAACAAATATCCAATACATAGAAGTGTCAATACAAGGAAAAAGACAAGTCTGCACAAAACAATTGGAACAACAGGAATAACTGAAGCTGAATAGATAGAGATGGATCTTCAAGCAAAGCTCCAAGTTCTATAGGTGAGGCTCTAATGCTGTGACACTCAGTCTGACCCGAGCATAAAGAAAAAACACAAAACACTCGAGTCAGGATTAACATTCTTATGCTAGTAAATTAACTCAAGTGAAATGTCCAAATGAAATGCAATATAACTTAGAGGATGTTTCGGATTCCCATCCTCTAAGGATCCGGTAAACTATCTACATACATAGTACAATATGCTACATAGATAATGTCTATAATAAAGTTAAATATTAAAATAGAGTTAAGGCGTTACCCATATCCCCTTTAACACATTTTATATATTCACGTAGTCTATACAGTACCGTAATTCCTCCGTAAACTAGAGGGCTATCAGAGGGAACTCCATAGATACGGTACAAAACAAACTCGTAGAGGACACGATAAGGCATGTGACAAGGCACGCGAGGCAATGCCAGGGTAGGATTCTACCTTTTGCACTCCCGGACTGGTGGTAACGCATAGCAGCTACTACCGCCCAACTCGAGACACACTCCCAAATTAAAGGTGCACCCAATCAAATCACAAAGTAATAGAATGGAATCGAAGAAGCATTCTTGATCGGAGGTGCGACCTCACTTGGACCGGTATAGCTCCTGTTTTAGCCACATCAAGCTGACTCGCGGGAGTTAGGGCTGCGTTAATACCTCATATAGAACCATCGCCACACCATCCTACTTCGTTATGGATTCTCCACCACGTACACAGTTGTTAAAGTGGTTTTCGGTATTGGCAAAGAGTATGACAATATCCGATCCCGGTCTCTTTAACAACCAAACGCTTATTTCACACTGTGGTCATTTTATATTTCAAACATTTAAAAATCATATCACTTTCGAAATCATATTCACTTTCAAAATCATAACCACAAAATAGTTTAAACCATCATATCAAAATATTCGCATTTACATTAAATCATAACAGTTCCAACTTAAACAGTTTAAATATTGAACATAGTTTATATATATTGAAATAGTTATAAATTAAAAATAATTTATAGTTAAAATAATTTATAGATTAAAATAGCTTATATATATTAGAATAGTTTATATATATTAAAGTATATATATCAAAAATAGTTTCAACTTAGAATTGTTTCTTCCAATTCCACAAATAGATTCAAATCAACCTTAGTTCCCAAAATTCAATTTAAATCAAAATCTCAGTTCAACAAATTTCAATTAAAAAGGGTTAAAGGTTCAATTCAAATTCAAATTCTCATTAAACCATTTTTAATCTATATCGATATCAAAATCCAGGTTTGAACTACAAATTTAAACCACTTCCAATTCAATAGGTTTCAAAGTTTAAATATTCAAACAATTTACAATAACTCAATTTGATAAATTTCATTTATATTTCAACATTCAACTTTAATTTTATTTAAATTTGAAAATATTCACTTAATCATTTTTAATAACATTTAAATGAAATCTCAAATTACAAATTTAAATAAAAATTAAATATCTAACTTCAATTATATTTAATTTGATATTATTCACTTAATCACCTTTTTATAAATATTTAAATAAAATCGCGAATTACAAATTTATATCAAAATTTAATATTCAATTTTTATTTAAATTAGAACATATTCATTTAATCACCTTTAATTAAATCGAGTTATAAATCATACCTTTAAATCTCAAAATCAATAAGTTTCAAATCAATCTTGATTTAAATACCATTCTCAAACAAATTAAATTACAAATCAATTTCAATTTACCTTTCCAACCTTAATTTATTAAAGTTATTACAAAATCTATTTTAAAATAACTAATATTAATTTTAAATAAATATTTAAACATATTTTATATATACTAATTAAATTATATTAAATCTTATTAAATTCAATCTTATTATTAAATCTATTTTAAATCTTATTTTATATATTTAAAAATAATAAAAATATAAGTAAAATCTTAAATTTTACATTTTCACAACTTAACTTATAATTTTAAAATTTCCAAAACATATAATTTAAAATCTAAATTTTACACATATTAACATAAAATCTTTGTACCATAAAAACCCAATATTTATTTAAAACACAGATCTATATTTTTCAAAATTCTGGAAATCACTTAAAATAGACTAACGGTATCCGTATATAATTTTATATCATATGGTCAAGTGATACGGGTATTTATTTCAATCTGCAATAATTAAAATTTACGGGTATATATCATTTCAATCCGCAATCCCAAAATTTCAGAATCAATAAAATCGCATGGGTGTATCATTTCAACCCATAACGATTTTCCCTAATCTATAAGATCGTTCGGGTATGTATCATTTCAACCCACAGGGAATTCCTAAATTAACAGAGAACTTGCAGAGTGAGAACAAATAAAATAATAATATAAAACGATATAGCATATCAATGGCAACAATGATCATAATTAATACTAACAGGTTATTGGTGTCAATATTGTCAATTAACATAGGTTAACATATGCAACTAATAACATATCATATTTAACAATTTAATCACCAATCCATTCAAACTTATCAACATATTTCAATCGTCATTTCATGTGAAATCAATTTACTAAACATAAGAATGTTGATCGTGAGTGATCGTTCACCTTTCGAGGCTAGAGAAAAACAACGATAGCTAAGAACGATGTAAACAGACACGGACTGGTGCACCCGGACATGCACACACATCATGGGACAGTGACAAAGCGAACAAAGAAGGCTGCGACAAAATAGGTAACTTAAATTCGAATTCGATGAAATATACATATATATATATATATATATATATGTGTGTGTGTGTGTGTAGTATGTATATATATACACCTTTTTCTTCTTTTCTTATAGAATAGAAAGGCTGCGAAGCTGGAGATGCTGGTTACGAAGATGAACAGGATGATCAACAAAGAAAAAGAAGAAGGTGTAGGCTCACAAAAACCAATATGTGCTCTATATATTATCTTCTTTTCTCTCTCGAGCGAATGCTGCTATGTGGCGAAAAGCAAAGCGAAGGGTGGCAGTTTCTTACATTCGAACACAGGTGGGCTGGGTTGTTGGCAGGTCGATGAAATGACAAGCAATGTTTGGCATGGAGGGTGAAGTGACGATGTGGGTTACGTTGCTCGGAGTTTGAGTTATGTGGAGATGGTCTAGGTTGCCTCGTGGTCAGGGATGCAGGCACGGAGGACCTGGAGCTACAGATGGAAGGCAGTGGGCGAAGGCCTACTGTGCACGGGCTCATGGGTATTGTCAGGTGGAGGGTTTGTTAAAGCGGACTACTACAAGGTGGAGAGGGACAAGTGGTGGGGTTTGAGGTGGCTGACGTGCTATGGCAATGAGAGGTTGTGGTGTTGGGATAACGTGTGGCGTTGGCGAGCTTTGATGGGGTCTGCTTGTAGGCGGCTATAGGCTGGAGATGTGGGCTCGAAGAGGTAAGGGCTGTGGCGAAGCAGATCTGCTTGGGGGGGGGACAGCAGCAAAGAGTGGAGGCCGGAGGCTGTTGTGATGGTCTCGGCGGGTGGCCTGCACATGGGTGGATGCGGTTGCTGGTAGGATGAGTGTTTGCGATGGTATTTGGGTGGAGAAAGACGATAGCACGGTGGAGAGAAGAAGCCAATCTGGCGGCACGAAGAAGGTAAGAGCAGGTTTCTGAAATAATATATATGAATGCTCTTATATATATATATATATATATATATTAATTGAATGACAGAACGAACCTGAGAAGAAGGGGAGAGAATGAATGGTCAACAAAATATGTATGTTTAGGTTAGAATAATAAAAGTCACACATTGGATTCTAAGAAATAATAAAAGAAGATGGCTATTTGCTTTCCGCCGGTGGACAATGTATGGTTACAGGAAACCAAAAGTCTCCAGAAATGGGTACCGATACGGTTAACCGTTTCGCGGTTTTTGCCACATACCGGACATCGAAATGCACAAATGAATATACTATGGAGATCAGCACGCCGACACAAACAGAATAATACACAGATATGAATGATATGACTATCCTATCAAAACTCGATTTTTCGTTGCCGAAAATGCTGCTAAAGCGCCGAAAATAAGATAAACGAGGCTATAACAGTCCAAATTTGGCGAAATGAAATTTGACGTCTCACTTAGAAAATGGTTTACATTTTTATTATATAAAAATATTCAGATTTCAAAAATATTTAATTTCCATCAAATATTAACTAATTTTAAATTTTAAATTGAAATTTCACAACTGAACAAACTTTCAAATTTTCCGATGAAAATCTGACACTTGCTACGTTTAAATAGACGTATCTCAAATATAAAATTTTTATTCAAAAATTTAATTGTTTAATCTCATGAAAAATTTAGTTAATTACGTTATTTAAAATTGTTAAAATTTATGGGTCGTTACACTCTCCCCCACTCAAAACTTTTCGTCCCCGAAAAGGAATGAGATAGAAGAATAGAAGCAACAGAAAGGAAAGATATATTTGAAATACATAGAACCAGATATAACAATTAATTCAAAACCATATAAAGTTTATTTATTTATTCCATTCACATAGTATATTTCCTTTAATGTCAATATCACTTAAATAACCCTTCAATAAATTATTTAAGTTCAATATTAACATTCTATATTTTCATTATAACTTAAGTTCATTTTTATTTACGTAAATAACATTATCTTTTTATTATTCCATTTATTTCACATAACCGACCTTGCAACCCATATTAAGTGTATAAACATTTATTATAACCACTCAATATTTATTTATAAATTCCCTTAACAAGATTTCATTTTTTTGGACATCTTATTACCTACATTTTATATGGTATACTCTTCAATTACATAATTTCATTACATTTTAACTTTTTGAATATTTCAGGTAAGTTATATATGTTTCAAAATGCATTTGAGTATCATAAAAATTATTTTTTATCCTAATTCAACTGTTTCAAGTTGTTTCAATTTAATTTCTTCTTTTAGACACTCCAATTATTCAAAAAAATTGCTCCATTTCAATAATTGAAAACCATTACTTATCATAAACTTAAGAGTTAAAATTTCAGTTTCACTTCAACCCATTTTGAAATACATATTTACATATATATGTTATATACATCAAATCATACTCAAGAAATTCAAATCAAATCAACTTTCCATAACAAAAGTGTAGCAACGTTACAAAGTGGTCTCTCCACTTTGAGATTCGAAAATGAATGTCGATGATGCTGCTGTCATCATGAAATTATTTTCTAGCGACAAAAGAAGAGTGTACTGATTTACTTCTTTTAAAATTCTTTGGAAACAATTTCCATTCGAAAATACTTTCAAATTATATATTTTACAAACTTTGAAAACAAATTTTCAAAAGCATCGAAAATTTAATTCTCAAATCCTTAATTTAAATTCATTTCATTTGAGTCAGATTTATAAACCATATTTATAAAATTTCAACTTCTTATAACATACAACAATAGTTAATGGTTTAGGAATATTGACAAATAATAAATGATAATCGAGTATTATCATTTCTAACAACCAATACATTTAACTATCTAATTCCAGAAAATTATACTTTTATATATAAAATATAATCATACGTAAAATTATTTCATTTACTAATTTCAAAAAAATATCGTGTAAATTTGCTCTGTTCAAGTGTTTCGGAATTCCTATCGATAGCGTTTGCTAGACGAATCGATCGAAACCCAAATTTCAAACTTAACAATTCAAACAACACAATATAAAACATTTTTATATCAATTACAAATACGCTCCCTCATAGGATGATTCAAGAATGGATTCAGAACAGCGATAGAGATTCAAATTTAGAGGGGCCCGGATCAAAAAGAATTTTAACTAAGAAGATAGGCTCGAAAGGAAGATAAGATAATTAAATTACAAAAGAGAAAAGATAGATAGACTATATTAATCGCAGTGACCTTAATCGGGTCAACCGAGACTCCATTTTCAGAAATAATGTGCCCAAGGAATCGGACTTCATCCCTCCAGAAATGGCATTTAGAAAATTTGGCTTTCAACCGATGACTCCTAAGGGTTTGGAGAACATAACTCAAATGAGATTCATGTTCCTTCTCAGACTTAGAAAAGACGAGAATATCATCAACGAAAACCAAGACAAACTTGTTGAGAACATCGTGGAAAACACGATTCATGAGATCGAAGAAGAAGGCAGGAGCATTAGTTAATCCAAAGGGCATGACTAACCATTCATAGAAATCATTCTCTGCTCGGAAAGCTGACCGGGAAAACTGGTGGAAACCGGTAGAAAGATCAAGCTCTAGGATTAAGATCGATGAGGAATTCAATTTCCCGCTTGAGAGTAGGAGAAGTGACTTCACCAAAACATCAAGATAATCCCTGACTATCGGGGTGGAGTCTAGATCACTAGACTGAGAATCAAGCAAAACCATGAAACCACCTACATAATCTTGAGGCATTCGACATACGACCAGAAGAGAATTACCCTGGTTGACAACAAGAGAAATGGTTCGGGCTTTGCAAGAGATAACAGCATCAAAACCGAGGACATAGAAATCTCCGGTGAATCGACACCTGTTGTAAAGGAGTTTCACCCCTTTACAAATCATACAAAGGTTGGCGGAACTGCCGATGAGATTAGTCACACAGAGATTAACAGAAAGTAGAGCTATAGGATGCTCCGGTATTAAAAGAATACGAACAGGAAAAACAAGAATGGATTTTAGAACAAAGGGATACTTCTAAAATTCAAAAGAAATCCTAATAGAAGAGGAACCTAACCAAGAATTTCAAGCTTGAACGAAGATGATTCTATAATCAATTCCACTCATTCTAGGGTATTACTACCCTATACCTAATGATTTTTTTTACTCTATATGCTAAGTTTTGGCTTAAAACAGAGCTCTGATACCAACTGTAACGACCTGCTATTTCGAACTGTTCAAATCGACAATAATCCACACATGTCGGACATTAATTGCTCAAAACAACAGATTGGTAATTATATTTGGCAAAACTCAGCATATACATTAAATAAATCAATCACAGAATCACAGACACAGAGTAATACAACAATAAGCAGCGGAATTGATAAATAGTAGTTCATGAAGCTACTACAATAAACAACAGAGTCTTAAACAAAATACTACAAATATACAATACATAGAAGTGTCAATACAAGGAAAATGACAAGTCTGCACAAAACAACTGGAACAATAGGAATAACTGAAGCCGAATAGATAGAGATGGAACTTCAAGCAAAGCTCCAAGCTCCATAGGTGAGTCTCAAATGCTGTGACACTCAATCTGACCCAAGCATAAAGCAAAAACACAAAACACTCGAGTCAGGATTAACATTCTTATGCCAATAAATTAACCTAAGTAGAATGTCCAAGTGAAATGCAATATAACTTAAAGGATGTTTGGGATTCCCATCCTCTAAGGATCCATTAAACTATCCACATACATAGTACAATACACTACATAGATAATGTCTATAGTAAAGTCAAATATTAAAATAGCGTTAAGGCGTTACCCATATCCCCCTTAACATATTTTATATAGTGGAAATTAGCCACAAGGGCCTCTTTAGCAAGTGGAATTAGTTTCTAGGACACACAACTGAAATAATTACTTTCAAGGACAAAATGTAAAATAATTAGTTTCTAGGGCCTAAAAACCTATGAAATTATGTCCTTGAATGTAATTGGACTGCTGACTTTGTCCTTGAAAGTAATTATTCTACTGATTTTGGCCTTGAAAGTAATTTCTTTGAATGTGTGTCCTAGAAACTAATTGGACTGCAAAGTTTGTCCTTCTGGTGAAATGCCTCTTTTATATATTCATCCAGTCTATACAGTACCGTAATTCCTCCGTAAACTGGAGGACTATCAGAGGGCACTCCATAGGTACGGTAACCAAACTTGTAGAGGACGCGATAAGGCATGTGACAAGGCACGTGAGGCAATGCCAAGGTAGGATTCTACCGTTTGCACTCCCAGACTAGTGGTAATGCATAACATCTACTATCGCCCACCTCGAGACACACTCCCAAATCAAAGGTGCACCCAATCAAATCACAAAGTAATAGAATAGTATCGAAGAAGAATGCTCGATCGGAGGTGCGACCTCACTTGGCCTAGTATAGCTCCTGTTTTAACCACATCAAGCTGACTCGCGGAAGTCAGGGCTGCGTTAATAACTCATATAGAATCGTCGCTACACCATCCTACTTCGTTCTGGATTCTCTACCATGTACACAGTTGTTAAAGTGGTTTTCAGTAACGACAAAGAGTATGACAATATCCGATCCCGGTCTCTTTAACAACCAAACGCTTATTTCACACCGTGATCATTTTATATTTCAAATATTTCAAAATCATATCACTTTCAAAATCATAACCACAAAATAGTTTAAACCATCATATCAAAATATTTGCATTTAAATCCATTAAATCTAAATCATAACAGTTCCAACTTAAACCGTTCAAATATTGAACATAGTTTATATATATTGAAACAGTTATAAATTAAAAATAGTTTATAGATTAAAATAGTTTATATATATTAGAACAGTTTATATATATAAGTATATATATCGAAAATAGTTTCAACTTAGAATTGTTTCTTCCAATTCCACAAATCAATTCAAATCAACCTTAGTTCCAAAAATCCAATTTAAATCAAAATCTCAATTCAACAAATTTCAATTAAAAAGGATTAAAGGTTCAATTCAAATTAAATTCTCATTAAACCATTTTTAATCTATATCGATTTCAAAATCCAGGTTTGAACTAAAAATTTAAACCACTTCCAATTCAATAGGTTTCAAAGTTTAAATATTCAAATAATTTACGATAACTCAATTTGATAAATTTAATTTATATTTCAACATTCAACTTTAATTTTATTTAAATTTGAAAATATCCACTTAACCATTTTTAATAACATTTAAATGAAATCTCAAATTACAAATTTAAATAAAAATTAAATATCTAACTTCAATTTTACTTAATTTGAAATTATTCACTTAATTACCTTTTTATAAATATTTAAATAAAATCTCGAATTACAAATTAAAATCAAAATTTAATATTCAATTTTTATTTAAATTAGAACATATTCATTTAATCACCTTTAATTAAATCGAGTTATAAATCATACCTTTAAAATCTCAAAATCAATAAGTTTCAAATCAATCTTAATTTAAATACCATTCTTAAACAAATTAAATTACAAATCAATTTCAATTTACCTTTCCAACCTTAATTTATTAAAGTTATTACAAAATCTATTTTTAAAATATTTATATAAATTTTAAATAAATATTTTAAACGTATTTTATATGTACTAATTTAATTAAATTTTATTAAATTAAATTATATTAAATCTTATTAAATTCAATTTTATTATTAAATCTATTCTAAATCTTATTTTAGATATTTAAATATAATAAAAATATAAGTAAAATCTTAAATTTTACATTTTCACAACTTAACTTATAATTTTAAAATTTCCAAAACATATAATTGAAAATCTAAATTTTGCACATATTAACATAATATCTTTATATCATAAATACCCAATATTTATTTAAAACACAAATTTATATTTTTCAAAATTCTGGAAATCATTTAAAATAGACTAACGGTGTCTGTATATAATATTCTATCCTATAGTCAAGTGATACGAATATTTATCATTTCAATCCGCAATAATTTAAATTTACGGGTATATATCATTTCAACCCACAATCCCAAAATTTTAAAATCAATAAAATCACTTGGGTTTATCATTTCAATCCATAACGATTTTCCCTAATCTATAAAATCGTTCGAGTATGTATCATTTCAACCCACAGGGAATTCCTAAATTAACAGGGAACTTGCAGAGTGAGAACAAATAAAATAATAATATAAAATGATATAGCAAATCAATGGCAACAATGATCATAATTAACAATTTAAATATAATATATATATACTAACAGGTTATTGGTGTCAATATTGTCAATTAACATAGGTGAACAAATGCAACTAATAACATATAATATTTAACAATTTAATCACTAATCAATTCAAATTTATCAACATATTTCAATCGTCATTTCATGTGAGATCAATTTACTAAACATAAGAATGTTAATCGTGAGTGATCACTCACCTTTCGAGGCTAGAGAAAAACAACGACAGCTAAGAACGATGCAAACTGACACAGACTGGTGCACCCGGACATGCGCACACACCACGGGACAGTGACAAAGCGAACAAATAAGGCTGCGACAAAATAGGTAACTTAAATTCGAATTCGATGATATATATATATATATATATGTAGTATGTATATATATATACCTTTTTCTTCCTTTCTTATAGAATAGAAAGGCTGCGAAGCTGGAGATGCTGGATACGAAGATGAACAAATATGTGCTCTATATATTATCTTTTTTTCTCGAGAGAGAATACTGTTGTGTGGCGAAAAGCAAACCGAAAGGTGGCAGTTGCTTGCATTTGAACATAGATTGGCTGGGTTGTCAGCATGGCGGAGAAATGATGAGCAATGTTTGGCATGGAGGGTGAAGTGACGCTGTGGGTTTCAGTGCTTGGAGTTTGAGTTACGTGGAGATGGTCTAGGTTGTCTCATGGTCAGGGATGGAGGCATGGAGGACCTGGAGCTGCGGATGGAAGGTAGTGGGCGAAGGCCTGCTGTGCACGGGCTCAGGGGTGTTGTTAGGTGGAGGGTTTGTCGGAGCGGACTACTGCAAGGTGGAGAGGGATAGGTGGCAGGGTTTGAGGTGGCTGACATGCTGTGGCAATGGAAGGCCGTGGTGTTGGGTTAATGTGTGGCGCAGCGGGCTTTGATGGGGTCTGCTTGTAGGGAGCTATAGGCTGGAGATTTGGGGTCGGAGAGGTAAGGGCTGTGGCGAAGCGGATCTGCTTGGGTGGGACAGCATCAAGGAGTGGAGGCTGGAGGTTGTTGTGATGGTCTCGGCGGCTGGCCTGCACGTGGGTGGATGCGGTTGCTGGTCGGATGAGTGTTTGCGATGGTATGTGGGTGGAGAAAGATGATAACACGACGGCGAGAAGAGGCCAATCTGGCGGCATGAATAAGGTAAGCGCAGGTTTCTGAAATAATATATACGAATGCTCTTATTTTTTTTTATTGAATGGCAGAACGAACCAGAGAAGAAGGGGAGAGAGTGAAAGGTCAACAACATATATATGTTTATGTTGGATTAATAAAAGTCACACATTAGATTCCGAGAAATAATAAAAGCAGATGGCTATTTGCTTTCAGCCGGTGGACAATGAATGGTTACAGGAAACCAAAAGTCTCCAGAAATGGGTACCGATCCGGTTAACCGTTCCGCGGTTTTCGCCATGTCCGGACACCGAAATGCACAAATGAATATACTGTGGAGATCAGCACGACGAGATGAACAAAATGATACACATATATGAACGATACGACTGTCCTATCAAAACTCGATTTTCCGCTGCTGAAAATGCTGTTAAAACGCCAAAAATAAGATAACCGGGGCTATAACAGTCCAAATTTGGCGAAACGAAATATGACGTCTCACTCAGAAAATGGTACATTTTTATTTATAAAAATATTCAGATTTCAAAAATATCTAAATTACATCAAATATTAACCGATTTTAAATTTTAAATTGAAATTTCACAACTGAACAAACTTTCAAATTTTCTAACGAAAATCTGACACTTGCTACATTTAAATAGACGTATCTCCAATATTAAGTTTTCATTCAAAAAATTAATTTTTTAACTTCATGAAAACTTTGTTAATTACGTTATTTAAAATTGTTAAAATTTACAGGTCGTTCTAGACCCCCCTCCTCATTACAACCTATAGGATAGATTTAGAGGTATATGTACTGGTACAAGAAGAACAAATTTCCTCATGCATGCTCTGCACGGACAAGTGCATTAGATACCCAAGGTATTGACCTTAGTCGGTATATATATATATATCTGTGTGTATGTGTTTTATTATACTTTATTATTCCGCAGTGAGTTCTTATCGATAGCTTCCTAATATACTTTTTGTTTATTATAGGATATCAACACCAACTGTCTGTACTCTAGTGGACTTAGGTTTTCAATTTAGCTAAAATTTGGGCCCATTATGGTGTGGATTGTTAAAGCAGTCTTTGAGGAGGTTGGCATAGTCTTCGAGAAGACAATAATGCAGTCTCTCAAGAGAGGTCGGCGCAGTCATTGAAGAGGCGATGACATAGTCTCTTAGGAGAGGTCGATGCAGTCTTTTCCTTCTATTGGTAGATGAATTCTTTGGGTTTACTTTTGCTTGTGGGCAGCACTTATTTGGTCGTTTTTTTGGAAGGAGTGGCCTACCTGTTTGCTTCCCACTATATGCTGTTGCGATATTGGTGTAATTTGTTTGTTAAGATTGCATGACCTATCTTTGATTCGGCTTAATTATTGTATTGTCTTCTGTCTTCGATTTCTTTGTTATGTTGTTGATTGCATATAGGCTACATATTTGTTCAGTTTCCTCTTAACATAGTTTATTGGGTTTGAAAGTGTCCAGCTTTGTGTAGTTCCTTACCTTTGGTGAAGTTATGGCCACTTTGCTTTTTTCCTTTGGGTTGCGCAATTCTCGTGTGCTCATTTCGTTGATTTACATCACAAATGTTTATAGGAGAAAAATGGGTGTAACAACTTCAACTCTCAAACAAAAATCATATTCACCTCATACTAAAGTATACATAACATTATATAATTTTATAAAAAAATTTATATACACTATTTTTTCATTTTAAAAACAATTATATCTAAATTACAATATTTGGGCCATTTTTAAATTATTTCCTAACACCCCATCTTAATGCACTATAATTCATTCTTTACTAAAATAAATTCCAAAACCTTTATATTCAATATTTAACCATATAAAAATTACTAAACCACTTTTGATTTATTCTAAATATCATTTAAAGCTAAAATATTATTGTTAATCCAAAAATACCTAAAATATCCATCCTTAATAATTCATTGCCTCAAAATATTTAATACTAGAATAATTCATATAATGACTAATTTCATCAAATAATTTCTTCCAATATAATATATCTTTTTCTGATTTCTCAACAAAATGTTTTATTATTAAATTTCAAACTCCAAAATATTTCACTATTTAAAACTCAAATAAATTTTTATATTTTCAAATCATGTTAAATCTCTAATACTTTATATCTAAACCAATTTAATTACTTAAAACTTTATTATAAAATTATAATTAATCGTTTCTTAACACTGGGTTATTGCAGACTCCTTTCGTAAAGAAAATTACATCCTCGCAATTTCTCCTTTGGGAAACTCTATAACGAGCTAATACTTCTAGCTTTACTACACCCAAATGCAATTTAAACATAAATCTAAACATGCAACAATAAAAATTCACGAACATCAAAACCAACCATAAACATAATATGCAATGAGGTTTATTCACTTTTTCGAGTTAGCTCGTAACGTGTGCGCTTCAACCCTTCAAGTATTAAAGGGAGCGACATAACCAACTCCCCAAACTATTCGATAATTGGGTTCCAGTCTCTACTTAGGCATACACTACCCAACATATCGAATAACATCTATCTACTAAGGAATATTAAGTTTCTTCCATCCAAGGCTCCGTCCAATCAACTCATCAAGCTCATACAATGCCACTTCAGTTATTTGACTCTTCCGGTAAGCCTCAAAAAAGGACTATCATTCTTATTCAATTTTTAAGGTAAAAGGCTATGAGTTTGATCCAACTTATGCAGTATATTAGAAAGACTACACACACTTATTCTCAAATCAAATAAGTCATGTCATATCTCAAACACAAACACTTTACATTCATTTACAAAACAAACACCTCAATATTTACCATTATAATCATTTTAAGGTGTTAAAAAATAAAGCTTATTTAATACCTTTCCAAAAATAGAGATGTAAAATACTTTATAGAATTTTCTTCTTTTCAAAGTCCTTCTAAAATATAGATGGTACTAAATACTTTCCATACCTTAAGTCTTCAAATTCTGAAACTATTATTTTTATACAAACATGCTCTTCACTAAATCATAATTTTCATATCATAAACCCCAAAATTTTGTAAAACACTTGGAATTTTTTTTCTCTCTTACACTATTAGCTTTCCATAATGCACAAAATCATAGAAGATGGATAAAATTCAAAAGATATAACAAAAATACTTCAATTCTTCAACCCAGAAAATGGGACAGAAGTAAACTTTTTCACAAAAAAGATTTTAAACACTTGAAAGATTCAAAATCTTGATAAGTGTTCAACATAAAAATTGTTCACTATAGAGATACCTTTAAAACCAAAGAAAGATTCCTAAAATTTGATCAACGAATCAAAAGTTATGACTGTTTTAACACAACACTTAAAAAATTCGAAATTTTATCCAAAATTTTAACTTCACTGAAATTAACTTTTAACTTGAAAATACTAAAATTAGGTAAAATCACCTTTTATCAAAGTTCTTTAATTTAAAATCCACTTTTTAAATTCAAAAATTACCTAAATCTAACCTTATAATAAAAAATATATATATAGAAAACAAAGCGGTGTCCTTATTCTTTAATTTAAATAGTTCATTTAACATAAATTTCATTTTAATCAAATTTCAAAATATCAAACTTCAACATACTTAACTCAAGATTCATTTTACTACATAACATATTTACACCAAAAAATTTGAATTTATAAAAAACTCATTTCACCATAAATTGCTTATATTCATTACTTTAATTAGAAAATTTTATTAACACAAGTAAATAGTAATATACATTTCCTTTGAAAATTCCTTTTCATTCCAATAGTATCAAATTCACAAAAATAATTTCTTAAGCTTTTTAAATGTTCCGTAAGATCTTCACCACCATTAATATAATTACTATATTTTCTCTTGTAAATTTTGTTTTACAAATTGTTTGCTGTTTACCTAAATAACTTTTGAGAAATTACTATAACAACCCACCTTTTTGGACGGTTCAAATCGACAATAAACCACACATGTCAAACTCAAACCATTCAAAAGGGAGGATTGTTATGGGGTAATAAGAAAAAGAAGAGAAAAGAAAGAAAAAAAACACACAATCTCACAAAGGAATGACAAAATATAATAATCAAATAAACAGTTCATGAAGTTGTTTTACAAATAACACTTGATTACACTTTTACAATACAGATCAGAGTTATACATACAGCAGAAAATAAATAAATAATGCAGCGGAACAACATGATGCAGTGGAATATATATATATAATAAATAGTAGACAAATCTCCATCTTCATCCTCCAAATAAAATGGTCTTCAACACTGAAAAGCTCAGACTAACCCAAGCATAATGAATAGACAAAACACTCAAGTCAGAACTAAAAGATCTTATGCAAGCTAAATCAACAGAAATTAAATATGAGTGTAACGGCTTAAGAGATGTTTATGGGGTTTTACATCTCCTATCCAATGTCTAACGTGCGTACAATAACTTAAGAGATGTTTGGGTTTCCATCTCCTAAGGATCCGTTAAACTATTTACTATGTAGTACAATACGCTATAATATGTCTATCAGTAAAGTAAAGTATTAAAATAGCGTTAAGGCGTTACCCATATCCCCCTTAACACATTTTTATAAATGTCGTAGTCTATACAGTACCGTAATTCCTCTGTAAACTGGAGGGCTATCAGAGGGAACTCCATAGTGTACAACATAAACCAATCTCGTAGTGGGCTCGATAAGGCATATGACAAGGCACACGAGGCAATGCCAGGGTAGGATACTACCGTTTGCAGAACCGGGCTGGTGGTAACGCATAACAGCTACTATCACCCACTTCGTAACACACTCCCAAAATTAAATCGTGGGTAGCCACCAAATCAATCACAAAGCAACAGAAATGGTATCGAATAAGCATGTTCGATCAGAGGTGCGACCTCTCTTGGCCCAGGTATAGCTCCTGTTTAAGTCATATCAAGCTGACCCGAGGGGGCCAGGGCTGCGTTCATACCTCATACAGAATCGTTCGCCAAACCATCCTACTTCGTTCTGAAATCTCCACCACGTGCACAGTTGTTAAAGTGGTTTTTGGTATTGGCAGAGAGTATGACAATATCTGATCCCGGTCTCTTTAACAACCAAATGCTTATTTCACACCGGTTGGTTCTTTTACATTTCAAAAACTGATTCATAATTGATATCAAAATATCATATTCAATTCAAAAATCATATCACTTCCGAAATCATATTCACTTTCGAAATCATATCCACAAAATAAGTTAAACCCTCATTTCAAAATCATCATATTTACTCAAAATATGTCATTTCACTAGAAAATATCATTTCAAATTCCAACTTAAGTTATAACATCATTTAACCATGTTCGCTTTTAAATCAAGGATTTAAATATAAACAATTCAGCCTTGCACAGTTTGAATTTTTGAAAATAGTTTGGATAGTCATAATTAATTTAAATAGTTTAAAATAGGTTTAAATAGTTTAAAGCAGTTTTAAAATAGTTAAAAATAGTTTAAAGTAAATTAAAATAGTTTAAAACAGATTAAATAGTTTAAAATAGTTAAAGATAGCTTAAATAGTTTAAAATATTTTAAAATAGCTTAAAATAGTTTAAAACAGTTTAAAATAGGTTAAAATAGTTTAAATAGTTAAAAATAGTTAAAAATAGTTAAAATAGTTTAATATAGATTTAATAGTTTAAAATAGTCAAATATAAATGGTTTGATTATTGAGGATGGTTTATACAACAAATAGTTTTTTTAAAATCTAAATAATTTGAGTTTTTAAATAATAGATTTTTAAACAGTTTATATTAAAATAATTTGTATTGAAATAGTATTAAATCAAACTGTTTCTTCCATTTCCACAAATCTGGACAATATCCATATTTCAAACAACAAACTCAATTTTAATCTTTTAATTCAAATTCTCATTAAAACCATTTCAATTTATATCGAATTCAAATCCATGTTTGAACTACAATTTAAACCACTTTAATTTTAATAGATTTCAAAGTTTAGATATCCAAACGTTTACAATAACTCAATTTTGATAAATTTCATTTATATTTCAAAATTCAACTTTAAAATCTCAACCTAAATTCTTTAAACATTTCATTTAAACCAATTTCAATATTTTAAAAGCTTGGATTTTGAAAATAATTCAGTTCAACTAAATCAAATTTTATTTGATAATATCATTTAATTGGATTCAAAAATTAAAGATTTAAAATCATTTAATTTAATCAATTCGGTGTCCGTATATAATTGTCTAGCCTATGATCAAGTGATACAGATATATATCATTTCAACCCGTAATAATTTAAATTTACGGATATATATCATTTCAAACCCGCAATCCCGAAAAATTTAAAATCCATAAAAGCGCTCGAGTTTATCATTTCAACCCATAACGATTTTTCCCTAATATATAGAACGTTCGGGTATGTATCATTTCAACCGATATTGATTTTCCTAACAATAACTAAGGGAACTTGCAGTGTGATAACAATATATAAATTAAACATACATCCAATCATCCAAATTTCAACAATTAAACATCCATCATTCAAATCAGCCAATAAATCACAACAATTAACTGGTTATCATTGTCGGATATTCAATTAACAAATTAAATTCAATATTAAATTAAATGCAATTAAATTCAATATAAATTCAAATTAAACTCGAATGACAATTTAAATATACCAAACCTCAATCCATCAATTTCTAATCACACCATAAATTTAATTTAACTAACATAAGAAAATTTAGTAGTTGTGAGTGGGTTAAAACACTCACTTTGATTTGTCGTCGATTTAAAATCCAAATATAGCCCAAAATTGAACAGTCTCAGAATGTAGCCAAACTAGTTCCATAATGTCCGGAATTTCGATACGATCGCAACGGAGAAAACCACGCGTGAATCCGAGCTCGTATAAAAAAGATATTCGAGTTAGAAGCTTATTTTTTTTAATTTAATTAAAAATAGAAGGCAAATAATAATCTGACACATCACCAGACCGTAACCTCACCTCTCAGACATGAACGCTCGAACCTAAAATCAAGCACGGCTTCCATGAAACCCTAGGTCGAACATGCCCCAAAGCTGATCGCGGCCACGCCAAACCCCGACCATCCACCTGCGCCTCTCACCACGACCATCCACGACCCCTGCCGCCTTCGATCAACGCCCAAACGAGCAGCTGCCGCCTACCACTCTAAACCCTAATCGAATTTCTGACGACGATCCAACCATCATCTCTCTGATGAACTCCCTAAGACAATCTCTACACAACCGTACCCTTGAATAATTGCATTGTCGCCGTTGATCAACCACTAAAATCGATGGCCGAGAATGTTTTACCATTCCTGGACAAACCAAAACTCGAATGCAAAAACAAACTACAGCAGTAGATTGCGCTCTTCGAGAGCTTTCCGACGATATATAATTTGCTAGGGTTTGGAGAGTTTGAATTTTTGAAATTGATTTCGATTTGAAATTGAATTGGGATTTAGGGTTTTCATACTCTGACATTTGAGAAGGAAGAACTGGTAGAAGGAAATGTACATACAAACAGAAATAAAAGGCTGCTGCGGTTTAGAAAATAAATCTATTTATATGGATACGAATAGACAAGAATGAATGATACAGATTGAATTGATCGAAATAATTTCGCGAACCCGAAAAGCCCGTTCCGTTTCCGAAACGAAAGTAGGTCATCCAATATATCGAAATATATGTTTTCAATATTTTTAAACTCAATGGAACTAGTTTCAAACCCAATTCCATTGTATATAGAAGTTAGCTTTTAAAATCAGCTTATTTTAATTGAATTCATTAAATTAATTTCTACGCGTTTCGAGTCCGCACGATCAAACGACAAGCCGATTGCTACGAAACTTGAAATCCTACAATAATTCACTCCTACGGATCCGATGAAACTGGTTTCATTGAAATCTGAGACAGTGGCAAAAATGGCTAATTTCACGTTAATTAAATAAATTATTATTAAATTAGTTTAATCACTTTTAAATTCAAATTTAATAATCAACAATTTTCATCATTTTTGATTACCTAGGAATTTTAAAATCTTTTAAAACAAATTTTTCAGGTCAAATTCAATATTAAATATTGCACTAATTACAGCGTTCAATTGCAATTGCAATAAATTCATAAATTATAATTTAAAATTCCAATAAATTAATTTATTTTAATTTCACTCTTATTATTAAATCAATTATTACCCTATGGATATAATTAACATTGGTTAACATTTTATTACATCAATATTCTACAGTTATCATCTAATTCATATTAACTGCAATATTTGATTTACATTAAAATTTTATTGATTTCCAAATTATTTCAACATATTAAAATGAGATGATAAATAAACAATTGTCACTTTTAAGTACTTTAATCATGTTTATAAATTTATTATTTACAAGCAAATGTTGTAACTACTTACACATCACTGATTTCATATTCAATTCCAATTAATTACATACAATCTCACCATTTAATATAACATTTAATTTATTTCATTATTTGCAATTATAACCAAATTAACCTTACAATTATTTCAATTGATTAAAACTGTATTAGAATAGTTATCAATTACCTTAAATCAACCTTATTAAATCACATTCTAATAGTCTTTCCCTTTTGTAAATCATAAATTTTTATTTCACACAATATTGAATTCTAAAATCTTATTAAATTTAATATTTCTAATTATCGAAAAAATGCGGGTCGTTGCAATTATACTTTACTCAAGATATACGAATCTCATATTCATATCAAAAATTATTTTCAATTGAAATCCTATATATACACTTTTTATATCTCAATGCATTTTACTAAAAATATGGTTATCACATTCATTCAAGTCATAACAAAATTATACAAGATGACATACACATCATTCACATCATCACACATAATATATTCTCAAATTCACAAATATTTTAAAAATGCAATGACCTTGCCTTGCCACGCATTTTAGTGACTCACTTCATTGACTTGCAACGTTGTTAATCTTGTAATCAACATTGTCTTACCATCGATCCCACTGTTCACTAATGCAAATGTCATTTAAAACATCCAATCTTAAATCATTCTCTTTTCCAAATGTTTTTTGGTTTCCCAAAACATTTTGCTCTTTATAAAATATTGTACTTCCTTCAAATATTACATTCTCTAAAAAATATATGTTTTAATATTTCCCAAAATATATTACACCTTTTAAAATGTTTTTTAACTTATTTCAAAACATTATTTTATTTTAAAAATATTGTTTGTAACACTTCCCACAAAATTATACTTCTTTCCAAAATAGTAGTTTGACATTTTTCAAAACATTAAACTCATATCAAAACATCCTTTTTTTCAAAATATTATTTGTAACATTCCGCTAAATATTATATTCAAAACGTTGGATTTATTATTACTTTAAATATTTTCCTCCTTTCAAAACATTGCATTCATTTTAAAACATTATGTTTGAATGCCTCGTTCTAATGTTTAAGAATCCCTATCGATACTTTGGCCAGGTCATCGAACATAATTCTTAAAGCACTCAACAGACAAATTAACGCTAAACCTACTTCAATGTTTTCTTTAAGTATTTACATATAAAAGAGATTTTTAATTAAACAATATGCTTGCTTGTAATAAAAACATTTACAAATAATCTTCATAAATAAAAGCAAATAATCAATCACTTACACCAATCCGAATATCTCTCACCATCATCCACACATTCATCAAGCAAGTGTTCAATTAATAACTAGTTACATCATAACTTTAATCATACATAAATTTATTATTTTATTATCATATGAAATGAAGTTTTCTTGTCCCTTATTGTAATTTCAAAGCTGAAGCACATCATTGATTCCTAATATTTGGTTTCTTCTAGACTTGAGTGATTTTTATATTTGACTGACAACTACCCGCTACTACACTTAAGATTGATTGCAACAATTATTTCCAAATTTATTACACAAAGAAACAACCAGTCAAAATAACCACACATAAATCAAAACACCAATCAAACACTCACAAAGGGTAACAAACTAATGCGCTTAGTGGAAAACAATCTACCGACTTCCATTGTGCTACTCTGACCACTACCAGATCACGGTATTCTGAATCGCATTGTCATAACTTATCGTTGTGATATATTCTTGGTGTGAGACTAGATTAGAGTCTTCTAAAGCTTCCTAACTAGATAACTGCCTACTCTATTCAGATCCACACAGACATCTAGTATCCACCATCAAGGCCGACACTACTAGTTGGGCAAACTACTTCTACCTACATAGCTTTCATCATCCTCTCCATCCCTCTCACATAGAGAGAAACACTTAGAAAGAGGTAGAAGTAGAGATATCATGTATAAGAAAATAACAAATGCATCCCTAGATGATTACCCCAATAATCATTGTATACACCTACTATATCTTAATATAGGAAAACTACCACACACCCAAGGGGATAAGACTCTAAATCTCATATAAGGTCAAGACTTGTGTCTCTTATACTTTGTACTGTTCTAAACCTCGCTCTGATAACAACTACCATGGCCCCTCCTATACTATATACCAAAGAGTATTAGTAGGTAATACTATCTGATAATAAGGAGAATGAGACGATATTGGACTGCCACACATGAATATTCCCTTGGGCTAACACCGGTACATATTTCAAAATCATAAACTACTCAAATTATATACACGGTATTAACACAAATCAATAAACATGTATGATTCGAGCATATAATAGTACATTATATAAAATAAATAATAGAGAACACAAAGTCATTAAACATTACAATTAAATATAATATATGAAGTATACAAGTTCAAGCGAAAATCTGTCAAATACCCACTACCTCTCAAGAATATATGTTTATACACACACAACATATGTCCATCACATACAACATATGTAAAATCAATATATATATATATATATATATAAAAGAATCTACACAATATACATATGTAATCCATGATCCTACTAGTACCCACTGTAACAAATTATCCTTATAGCAACTGCCAAAAACCATTGTAATAGGGCTAAGACAATGGTTCTGGATATGTAGTATTAGACCAAGTTGTAATAGGGTTGATGCCTTTTACAACTGTTTTAGACCATTATATGAGAACATTTTAATAAAGTATTTTACAACTATTTTTTTCAATTGTAATAGGTCTTTTACAACTATTTTTCCCTTTGTAATAGGTCTTTTATAACTTTTTGCTCATTTTTTATTAATGCAAATTAAAAAAATAAATCCGAGCACTATTGCAGCGTGCAAGAAGCATTGTACTGATGATAACCAAAATAATTCAAATTGTAGATTTAGTACCATTTTCTTATTGAAAGAAAATTATGCTGATAACAACCAAAATCATTCACATGTACTAGAAATAACATGAAAGATTCATATTCCAAAAAGGCCCAATTGATTTATATATTCACATCATTCATCAAATCTTAGAGAATCTCTTACTAGAGTATAGATATTACAAAATGTAATATCTGATCCCACTAATAAGGGTACACATTTGTAATCTATTACAAATTCAGTCAATTTGGTTCAGAATGTGTAAATGATTTGGATACTTGTCAAAAAGCACCCAAATTATAGGCACTTTTTCAACGAGCGCCTAATTTAAAGTGCTTGTTAAACATGCATCCGATAATTTGGATGCTTGTTAAACAAGCGCCCAATAGCAGCTACTCCCCAATGACCACAAATAGCTCTTTTTCCTCCCTCCTTCTATAAAACCACACACAAACTCCAACTTATTACTACAACAATCAACTACACAAAAAATATTTTTACTTCAAATTCTCTTCAGTTAAATTGTTTTGTGATTTTGACGTCAATGCTGCAAGATGTAGTTTCGAGGGGTTTTTTTTGAAGACAACATAGTTTTGATTGGAGGGATGTTCACCACTGCTAGCTGGACAATGAATGAAGGTATTGATTTATGCAATCTTTAGGGTACACTTTCAACTGATTCGATCGGAGGTACCGACCAAAGCGATGGTAGTTTATGGGGCAAGCTTATAAATTGTTATAATTGAAAGAACTTTGATTGGAAAAGATCACCTTCTTTGGTTGAAGGGCGATTGGAAAAATTAATTGTCAAATATAGATGTATGATTCTCAGATAGATAGTTTAAAGTAAATGAACCCTAGTAGCTTTGGTAGTGAAATGCACTTGGTAAGCTTAACTAATTTGCAAACATTTATAAGATATTATAGCCTTTTCTAAATATTTCTTTCATTTTTTGTAGATGGTAGCCGCAAGTAAACTTTCGAAATAGGTCAACATTTCTGAGAATAAAACGGCACCCCATTTTTAATAGTTCATGCATTTTTACGATGTGCTTGTTGAGCGTGCCAAATACAAATCCTCACTTTAAAAGACTATTCAAGGAGTGCCAATGAACAAATGAAGAAGCAAAAAGTAGAGAGTCAGAGAAACTTCCTACCCCGATAAATTACAAGGAAGTCGAAGTAATGATTTGGAAGATCAACCAACCCTGAATGAAGATGTTATTATTATTCCTCTAAGATCCGAAGTAGTATAGAAGAAAGGTTGTTGGTGGGTCATAGACTAGAGTAGAAAGTCTTTTACAGGCATCTAAAGAGAGGCATAGTCGTGCGACCGAAATTCGAGTAGCTTAACGCAAAGAAAAACGATAAAGTTGGAATGACTTATTACAAAGAGATGAGAATGAACTATGTTATTTGACACATGGATCATGACTGAACAACAATTAGCTTATGTGGAAATGAGAAGAAATGAAATTATGAGACATAGGTGTGGAAAAAGGAAGTAATATTGTTTGAAACTTTAGAACTATTGTTTCTTTTGATTTTAAGTTAATGATATATTGCTTTTGATGTTCCATTTAGATTAATCAAGTTTATTTACTTTTTAGGAAAAAAATGATACTTAAAGAAATTGTGATAACATTTATAACTTACAACAATGACACAACTATAATAACAACAATCTTCCACTACAACACTTTTCTAGTGTACCCCCACAGAGTTCCAAATATGATTAACTAGACCATTTTGAAGTCTATGATGCACGCAAACACTACGATTTGCCATTTGTTGAGAAATAAGAAACTCGAGATCCTATGCATGTTATATCCTATCTTTGTGCCATATATCTGGTGCAGGCATAGCAGCCTCATAGTCAAAGTTCTCTGGCATATCATTCTCATCTTTATGTATCATGTTGTGTAAAATTACATAAGTATACATGATTTTTGTCATTTTAATCGATGACCATAGTCTACATAGATTGCTGACTATTGCAAATCTTGATTGAAGAACACCAAACGCTCTTTCTACATCTATCCTCTATCCCACTTGCATCGTCGCAAACTTCGCTTGTTTGTTGCTTGTTGGATCCGAAATGGTTTTAACAATAGTACTCCATTTAGGGTATATACCTCACCAATATACTACCCATGGTCATAAGTGTTTCCTTAGTGTGAAGGAACAAGGAGTTGATCCGCCATTTGCCAAATTCTTAAATAAAGAAGATCACTCAACTATATAAAGTCCTCATTAGACCTTGGCATCCCAAAGAAAACATGCTAGATCCATAAGTCATGAGAAACCACCGCTTCAAGAATAATTTTCGATCAACATGACTTACCTTGATAATCTCATGCATATGCATTCAGACAGTTCTTCCACTCCTAGTGCATACAGTCGATACTATCCAACATTCATGCCCATCCTCTAAAGTTTCGCATTTCCGTTAATCTTGTAATGTCAGCTTCATTCTGTCTTTGTAAGTACTAATCACCATATATGTTGACGGTTGCTTGACAAAAATGGTCCAAAGCTTCTATTATTGTGCTTTCTGCTAAGCATAAGTTTTCATCAATGGTTAACTGGGCTAACATATGCCAACATTCTCAATGCAATGGTTATTTTTTGGTGATTAGTTAAACCCTAAATGCGAGATGCTTTGGATTTGAAGACAAAGTAATTATCATATTGTTTACTGACTGCAAAATCCTAACGAGTAATGCTTTTCTCACTTGAAATCTTCTTCTAAAAACATCATCGCTATAAGTAGGATTTGGACCAAAGTAGTGTTTTATCAATTTTTCACTATACTCGAAATGATGGTGGTTGACATAACGATAACCATTAACTAATCCACCATGTTGCTCATTAGATCGATCAATTTCATTTAATAAATTGCAAGTAGTTTGGTTTGCACCCGGGTTGATCTTTTATCATATCATCGAAGCTATCACCGCTATCATTGAATAATATAATATATGAAGTTGATATGGTTATTGTAGAAAAATGTAAGTGAAGAAGTAGAAAAGTTATGGATGAGTATGGATGAAGAAGCTTTGTGTGTGCATTTATAGGTTTCTTTTTTTGTTTTAATTGCATGGATGATTGACACATGTTTGTTTCAATGGAAAGTGATATGATCACATATATCGCTGGATGAAATAAACACACTTGTGTTTGTTTAAACTGTATGGATGGTTAATATGTGTATGCTTAATTATAAGGTGATGTAGATCATGCAGATTACTAGATTGAAACAAACACACTTGAGTTTGTTTCAACTGCGTGTGTGGTTGAAGCATGTACATTCTAATGGGAGGTTCCATAGATCACGCAAACATACTTGTGTTTGTTTCGACTGCGTGGATGGTTGACACATGTACGTTCCTATAGGAAGTGATGTATATTACACAGATTATTAACTTAATATTTAAATGTTTGTTTGGTATGAAAAATTCAAAAAATTTGCAATGATATACGAAACTTGGACTCCACATGATTATTTTGTGCTGATAAAAGCATATATAGAAGCCGATCGTGGATGCATGGAAAAAGAGATTGATCAAGATTTCTAGATTTAATAAAATTAATAACTATCACCGAGCTTGTAGGATTAGACGAAGGAATTTGGATACTTAGAGTAATTACGTAATGTTTACTCGTGCTTGCCAAAGGTATCAAAAATTATAGACGAAGTGAAAGACGAAGACGTTCTTTAGTTGACTCGATCAACGCATGACACGTGTTATTACTAGAAATATCGTACCGACTTTATTATGCATGCTGCATGATCTATAGGTTAGCTATATTAGATAATTGAGTGATTTTCTTATACTGTGTATGTTATTATGTATTCCTATGTATTTCCCTGTATTTTATCTATTTTGTGTAATTTCTAATTTTTATGATGTGTTTTCTAATTCAGATAGCTTTATATATAACTAACATACATAAACATAATTAAGATAGCAAACATGACAACAATCGTGACTTAAGATATAGACAATAGACATACATACACACAACTGAATTTTGTACACCAGATTAGTATATGACCACCTTGAAATTGCAATGAACTTTGCCTATACAAAGTGTTATTATTTCATTTTCAAGTTCTATGGCATAATCAATGGCTCGTTGAGGCAACCGATCTGGAAAGTTGGAGCATCTATAGTGGTGTAGACCAATGTCATTTCCATTTCTTACAATGGAAAAAATTACCGAAACTCCATAATTATAATAGATTTGAGAAGAATCAACCTCTTGTTCTCTTTCGTTCTGCTGGTTATGGAGTTCATGTTTTCTCTCCTTTTGTCTATGTTGGCCTGCGTTATTCTCTCGAATGTCTTCCCTTTTCATGTATTATATGCTATTGAAGCTCCCTTTCATGCTCTCTTAAATCTTAATAGTGTCTTTCTTGCATTTCGATAAACTGCTCGGTCGATGGTTGAGGAGATGATGGATTTGGTGGGACATCATGGCTTAAAGGTTCTTTCTATGAGTATGAATCAGAGAGAAGTATGATTGTAATCCACCATTTTGGTATAATGTATTTGAATTGAAAGTTATGTTCGGGAATGACTAAACGATGATATATATAATCCCACAACACAAAGAAAGAAAATGCGACATAGTGATAGATGTGACAACTCATTGAATAATTTCGAGTATAGGTTTGGCAGTATACTCATTTAATTGGCATGTGCATAGAAAAACAACATGGCTATAGTGAGGGACATGACAACTCTCTGAATGGTTCTAACTATTGTTTGGCAGTATACTAAATTAACTGACATGCATACAGAAAAGCAACTTGGCTATAGTAATAGGCATTACAACTCACTAAAGGATTCTAGTTTTATTTATTTATTTCCAATTGCCTTTTATTCCTTGTATTTATGTTGTGAATCTATTATGAAACGAAAAACAAACTAATACATAAATAATACATGACAAGTCACTGAATCAGTACAAGATCAAAATATCCTCACTCAATGTGATACGACCCAATCCCACTCCCAACGCCACTACTGTCACTACTATCATCATTGACATCATCGAAGTCATGTGGGTCAGGTAGCGAATGTTGCTACTGCAACTCCTGAATCCAAGCCTGATAAGCATGTATCTGGGCCTCATACTGCTTCACTTGAGTTTGATACATTGTCTAATACTGAGTCTGATACTACTGTAAGTCAGTCTGATATGTCCGATACAGATTCAATATAATGAAGTGTCACACAGTCAAATACATAAACCACTCGTCTATCCTAACCTAGGTACTGACCAAAAAATGATGAAAAAAAGAGTGTTATACATATGTTATAGGAAAATGGTAGTCTACTATGGGAAAATTACACAATAGTACATACCTCATGCGAAGGATATAGACCGAAAATGTAACAGCCCGAGTTTTTCTAACACGAAAAACCGGACCCTTTGGGTAAAAAGAAAGAAAGAGGTAGAAGAAGAAGAATAGAAAAACAACATCAGAATCTAACCATCGCAGCGGAATAAAATATAATATATATATATCAACAGATCTTACACAAATCAAAACTATATCTGTTTATATAATTCATCATCAGAATACATCAGAGTACACAAACATACAACTGGACAATAACCATATCATGTCCTCAATACAACAGAGTACAACAATCAACACAACGGAATATATATATATAAACAAGTACGGGAGATACGTCTCGCCATCCAGCTCATCTCCTGAGCTCCACAGCATCATGTCCTGTAACCTATAATACTCGGTCTGACCCGAGCATTATATAAAACAACACCCGAGTCAGTCTGGAATACCAGCGTGAGAAAATCACACTCAATTTGATTATTAAAGTTTCAAAATCCTTTGAAAAACAAAAGCATCTCGTAAGACCACGCCACCAATAAACATGTCGGGTTTTTACCTTACGATAGCTAAAACACTTTATATCAAAATCCTCTGATATTATAATAGTGTCTACAGAAAGTAAAATAGAATCTAGCTGAAATGCTTGCATCTCACATTTCAACAATAGTTGGGCACAATCAAAACCGTACAGGCACGTAGGGAGAATGGATTTCCAACGATGACTAGGCACTGGGGTACCACCTATCACAGTACGTGGCCTAGATCACAGTACCGAGGAGTACGCCCGCTCCCCTGCAACACAAGGCCGGAACCATCCCTTACTGGATGATCCCGAATAAAATCACCCCACGGTTGGGATCAGCAACCGCACCACTAAGCCGAAATAAAAAGGGACATCTAGACAGGGATGACCTTACCCTCCAGTGGGAGCTACCCACGAAGCCTTGCTGCATAACCCTTGATTTTCAGTCATTCCCGGTTGATGAGGTTCGAGGCTAAACGATACCTTTTAGAGAACATATCCCTTAGAATGCCCATCGTCCGCTGACGATGTTTCGCAAGCATTCGTCCATACAAGTCCGTCCCGGGTTCGAACGGAACCGAAGGCACTATTCCTACTACATCCATTTTGGAAATATCCTCAGGATTAGTAGCGACTAGCCCTTGCACTTCACTGCTCCATCTTCGACTCCGAACACGTTACACGAAACGTACAAACCGGATCGAAGTGGTATTCGAGTCTCCAGACCTAGAATCCCGGTATACGGAAACTCGATCCCGGTCTCTTCGAAACGATCAGCGCATTGGCCAATATTGATAGTCGGTTATTTAACTATCAATTAACATCCACAAGCAACCATCACACAATAAATAATTTTCCACATTATTTATTTGTCTCAAATATCCTTTACAAGATATATTTCCATTTTCAAACTCCTTTTGAAAAACAATTTCAAACAGTTTCCGCTTACTGAATACATTTCCCCAAATAATTATTTCTCTGAAACACCAAGTACAAAATACCTTAGATTTAAAAATAATTTAAAAGCACTTATCATAAATATATTTTATAATATTGAACTTAAACTACTTTAATACTTTATTAATATATATACTTTAAAATAAAACCATTTATAAATACAAACTAAATTTCCCTCTTTAAAAACATAATACCAAATCACTTTTATATAATTACTACAAATAAAGATTTTTGAAAATACTTACTTTGGAAATTAACCTTTGGAAATAATCAATTTTCTAAAACATGCTTTTAAAAACACAATTAGAACTTTTAACTTATATTAAAAATTTCTTTGAAAACGTACTTGGCTATCCAGAGAAATACACTTCTCATTTCCATCCTTTAAAAATAAATCAACATTTATTTTAAACCAATTCACATCCCTTTATAAATTCCCACCTTGAATTTATATTTTCTAATATCCACTGATATTTTATTTTACTTTATAAACCCAGTTTATAAACTCCAAAATCTCACTTCTCTTTTAAAATTCCAATTTTAACAACTAAATCAATTTTCAGTTGATTTTCCAATTTACTTTACTTACTTTGAAATAAATTTCTTACTTACTTCATTTATTTCAAATTACATTTACTCACAGATTTTATTTCTTAATTTTGAGTTAACACCCTTTTAACTGAAGATACCAATTTCAGATTTCCAAAATTCCTTCATATCCTTTAATTAAATTTAATCCTTAAACTTTAAAAATAATAATATCACTTTAGTTTAAAATTCATTATTCTCATGTTAATTCAAAATCCCCTTTAACCATATTTGTTCAAATTTAGAAATTTCTTTATTTCTTTTACAATTCATTATTTAAGTTATTCAAATTCACTAGAATTATTTAACTTAAAAATTTACTCTTTTATTTCTTTCCAAAAATCTAATTCAATTGCTTTTGATAACTCATTATACTGGGAAATTCAATCCAACCAGATTATCCAATATAAATCATCACAGGATATCAACAATCATATCACATAATATTTAAACAAAATTAAATATTTTGAGGAATCCAGTTGGATCCCTCCAACCTGTTTCCGTGCATCCACAGATGTTAGCACAATACCAATTCCACTTCGAGGTGGAATATCGCGGTATATGGGTTTTATAAAATATCATCCGCTATTATGCGGCGCATAGGGTCTCATCCGCTATATAATGCGGGAATATCAACAATTCCAATATATACATATGCCAATATGTATATATTGCTATATACTACTATATATATAGCACATCAATCAATGCAATCATCCAATCAATGATTTAAATTTAACCATTTAAATTTAAATTCAACTGAGTGAGATTAACTCACCTTTGCTTTTATTTTGCAATCCAACCAAACCAGCTTGTTTCCTTTCAGCTTTTAACCTTGAATAACCAATTTTTATGATTTTATTAATATTTGAACTATCGAACAATTTATTTATATGTGAACAAGTCGAACAAATAAATTTCCATTTTATATATTTACTTAACCAGTAATTTAATTAAGCTAATTTTCCTTTGAAACTACATATGTACTTATAAAAATATCTATATAGATTTTTAATCAAATTTTATGTAAACTCTTCAACATTTACACATCTCTTTAACTGAAAATTTTATATCAAATATAGCTTACTGCATCTCGAGTGTAGGGCTATATATATTACCCAAAACTCTGTATATGTATTAAATTAAAGCAAAGACGTTTATACTTTTCTGTTTATAAAAACTGCATACGATTTTCTGTTTTACCCTATTCTTTCTCTGCAATATATATATCACATTTAAATTTAAATGAATACTGTAATTTAAAATTTGAATTTACTAAATTATTGAGATCAAAAATCGATACCTCACTACTCTCGAACCCAGGCCCGTGACCACCCAAACCCATCACAGCGCATCCCCACGTGGCAACGCCTCGCTGCATCCCCAATCCAAAACCATCGCGACTTCGAACATCCTTCCCAGCCTCCACGCACGCGAGCAAGCGTCTCGCCGAACCCCTCCAGCACTGCCACTCCATTTTCTCGCGACAACGAAATGCCAAAAACGCAACCGCCTTCGCCTCCGATTCGCGACCTTGCCTACCCAGAAGGATACTGCCGCAACTCTTTGCAAACTCGAATGATTTAGGGTTTAAAACCGAGCCATGCCCTTTTCTATTTTGAACAGTTTCGATCGAATGAAAATTGGGGAAGCAAAGAAAAAAGTTCGCGACTTCGTTCGATTATCTTGCCGAAGACATGCCCAGATTCCTTCGAACGAGGAAGAACGAAGACTTCGACTTCGTTCGTATATAAATTCCCCTTTTTTTTTCTTCGATTAGCAAAAGATTAGGAGATTGGAATTACGTGATTTGGAAAAGAATGGGTAACTGGGTGCGTGAAGTTGGGCAGAGGGGTCTTTGACGTTGAGATGGAAAGAAATAAATGGGGTTTTGAAACGAACGAAAACTTCGTTCCACATTTCTGCTCTGATGATTTTTAACTCCAGAAACGAAAGGAAGATATGTGATTCTATAAAAGAAGATAGATTAAATTTTTAGCTTCTAAGGGAAGGCAGATAGAACGTGATCGAGTAAGAGAAAAAAGTAAGTCGGCTGATGGAAAAGAAAATTTCGACAGATGAAATGATGGGAGATATTTAAATGAAATGATAACCGATATTTTATTTAAACGATTATTTATCATTGAAGCGTTTTTTACCTCGTACGATCACACGGTTGCTCTAAAAATTACGAAATTTGAAATCCGGTAATAATACAATATTACGGATCCAACGGCACTGGTTTCGTCGAAATCCGAGACTATGCCTCGGAAGGCTATTTTTAAATTCAATTTAAACGATATATTTTTAAAACTGAACAAAACTCTTTGAAATTCCATTTTAAAAGTTCTATCATCTTCAGTATTAATAATATGAATTTTACGAGCTTTCAAAATATTTTTAATTAGCTTAGAATGCCATATTTACTATTTTATCCAACTTCAAATAAATTTAATTTAATTATTAAATTACTCAATAAACAGCGATATTTGAAATTTAAGTTTATAATTAACCTCTGAATATTTAAAATTAATTAAATATTCCAATTTCAAATGCTCAAAAATTCCGGGTCGTCACATTCCTCCCCCCTTAAAAGAATTTCGTCCCCGAAATTACCAGTTAAGAGAAATGATTCGATACCCGTTCTTTTCCTAATCCAAATAGTTTTAACAACTTCCATAACAATTCTTTTATTAATGATACACTAATCATCTTTTAACTTCCCAAACTTATTCATAAGTTCAACCCATACCACCTGTTTATCCATTCAAATTTAAATTTGAATTCAAATTTTAACTTGTCAAAATTTTCCAAAATTTTTCTAACTCCCTAAATTTCCGAAAAATTTCGCCAGCGTCTCCTTTGCGCGGCTAGCTCGGTACTACTACAAAATGGCTCTACGGCCTCCCAATCTCAAAAAGAAAACAAAAAGCCAAGTGACTGGATCCAAAACCCAATCAAATTTCATATAGAAATTCAAATACATACCTTTTGTCGGGCCATTAAATTTATCTTCTAAAATCAAAATCCCAATTTATCCATTGCTTTTATACACCTGTATATCCTTCTAAGCAATAATATTCAATCACAATTCCAAAGTCATTTTATACTTTCCTTTACAAATTTCCAATATTTGTTTTATTTAAGCCCGTACGATGCACATATATCATCCGTACGCAATATCACATTCGATCGCTCAATCGATCACACAATTTCACTTCCGAACTAGTATTGCCCACCTGACTTCCTAGTGCGGACTCAGATCTGGTTTCTTGATCAGAAACCGTCATTCTCCTTGCATAGCCACCAACTATGATAGAGAATATCCAGAATCAATCAACAATCCATATCCAGGCTCGCCGTCGAAAATCGAGTGAAAAATCCTGATTCGGATCGATAAAACTATCTCGAAATTCTGTGTTCGAATCCGAATCAAATCATTATGCGAATAAAATAATATACGTACATTCTACGTATTAATTTCAATTGTTTATCAGCTATATCAATTCTCTTTTATTTCGCATTCCTTTTGATTGTTATCCACTTATTCACAACTTCCAGTTTTAGTCTTCATTCAATTATTCACTTAGTATATTTTCAGTACCACATTTTCTTAAGAATTCACTATTCATTTCTTAAGTTTAAGATAAACATTTTACATACTGCTTATACATATTTTCACTTCACTATTGAAGTTCCTATCCATTTCTATCCACTTTTGCGTTTACATTTCCACTTGAATTCAATTTATCTTCCACTTTGAATATTGAATTAGTTGCACTTACTAATTAATTTAAATCTCAATTAAAAGTTTGTTTGCAAGCTTTACTTTCGTTAGTTCCTTCGATTTCACTTACTTTACTTTCACATTTTAAATAGATTTCAATACTCAGTTTCAACCTTATTTGTTTAACAAATTTTAATTCATTTGTTGTTAGTGAAAATTTCCAAAAATTTTCAAAAATTTTCTAACTCCCAAAATTTACGGAAAATTTTGGCAGAGTCTCCCTTGTACGGAGGGACTTCTGCGATATCGCAGGATGCACAAATATATATATACATCGGCCTCAAGCCGGAAATCACAATATATATCAATATATGCAGTTCATATCTCCTATTTTGAATTTTTGCGTAAGCGTACCTTATTTTAGCATTTTTAAGCAAGCAACGATTTATTTTAGCATTTAACGCAGTCAAAATCAGCCAAGCGGCTTCCCTGAACCTGTACTAACTCAACATAAATTTGTAAGTGACGAATATACAAAGTTTATAACATTTCACTTATATATAATTTTCCATATGTCACTTATATTTATATAGTTTAGAACATGAATTCTATAAACAATGCATACTAAATAATTGTCACAAACAATTTCAAGGCTTCGACATTTATTACACCCAATTCATATGCCACTTCATTCAATGTTAATGGCCCACAATTCAATTACTTAAATTCAATTCATTTTAATCCAAACAAGCTTATATTCAATCCAATCGATTTCAAAATCAGTTTTACTTCTCTTCTATCCATTCATAGAATTTTATTTAATCTCGTTTACATCAAACGATCCATTTCCTTATACAATTCGATTATATTAATGTGAATAAATAATTACATAAGCTTCATAACCATTCAAATTGATTGTACTCAATTTATATTTAATTCCTTCCTTTTTAATTTATTCACAACCATTTGTTTAGCTCGAAAACAATCCAGTCCATGTCATTCAATCATTATTTCTCAAATTATTTAAACCACTCCAATTTGAGTCCCTTTTAATTCTTGCTTCAATATTTTGTTCATTGCATAATATCCAAGGCCATTATTTATCATACTTACATGGATTTCATTTGCAATACAAACCATATTTTAATCCAATCCTCAATTTTTGTTTAACACATTTCCACTTATTTTTAAAGGTTGATATTCCAAGTCGAATTTAAATAAATAACTCAAATTCTGATTCTACCATTCACTTTTAATTCACCATCCAATTTTATTAATTCACAATTTAATTTCTATCTAACCAATTTAAATTCCATAACCCAAACTCATTTGAAAAAATTAGTTCGAGGTCATATTCCATTCATTTATACTTGAATTCAGTCACAACTTAAGTTACTCTGTTTCAGTTTGTCTTATTACACTTAACAACATCCCAAAATATATGTATCGAGCTTTATTTCTATTATCCACATTCGATTTGTTAGTATTTTATCTCGGGTTGCAATTAATAATTTCTACTTAATCCAAGTTCATTTCCCATTTCATATCCAAATTACAAAATCAACTTTCTTTCAGCCAATTAAGGTTCTATTTCCATAATCCATTACTCCATTAAGTAATTTATTCCAATTTATACCTAATATTTGGTTTATTTCATCACTTCAATCCATTAAAGCAATCTCATTCACATTTTACTCTTTATTCCGGATTATACGTTAAATTTAGCCAAGTATATTTATTTCTTTTTATTTGTTTTTCTATAAACAATTAAAATAAGATTCCAGAGTTTTTAACAATTTCCCAAAATTTCAAAATCACTTTTGAAATCAATCACATCCAAACTCCTTTTGTATATTCAGCTATCTCTTTGAATTTCAAAACCAAATCCAGTTTTGCAAACAATCCCAATTTAACACGGTTTGGTAGCAATTTCTCTTTGGAAACTCGAAAATGAACATCGATGATGCTGCAGTCATCACCGAAATTATTTCCCAGCGACCGGAAGAGAATTAAATGCTTTTATCTCTTTAAACCATTTCAAATATTTTTAAATTTCAAATCTTTCCAGATTCCAAACTCAACTCAAAATATTCCTAAAATAATACCACTTATTATTTCCTCAAACTCTTTGAAAACTATTTCCAAATCTCAAGGAATTTCAAACTTTTCCCAAAATTCCAAACTTAAAATCCATTCCGATTTATTTTCCACATTTCTCTGGAATTCTATTTTAAAGTACAAATCTCATTTGTATATGAAGTTTATTTCAATTTTATAAATTACATTTGTAATCTATATCTCAAATTTTATTTTATTATAAAATTTTATTCTTTGCTTTGGTTATAAATTTCAATTTCTAGTTAAGTTTCCATATATTAATGATAATAATTCCATATTATCACTTCTAACATCCAAACAACCATATATATATTAACTAGAATAGTTTACAAAACCTTCCTTTTTATACAAAAATAATTTGGGTAAAATTATTTCATTTACCCTACTTTAAAACAATACTGTGTCGAATTGTTCTATACAAGTGTTTAGAGATCCCTATCAATGTTGTGGCGTCCCACACATCGACCAGAATCCATAAACTACTCAATAAACCAATCAACACAATATAAAACAATTTTATATTCACTAACAAATACGCGCTCATATCTATTAATACTCTCAAAATTCCCACCAGAGCCAAGGTTGTCGCCAGCCTAAGCTCTGATACCACCTGTAACAGCCCGAGTTTTTCTAACACGAAAAACCGGACCCTTTGGGTAAAAAGAAAGAAAGAGGTAGAAGAAGAAGAATAGAAAAACAACATCAGAATCTAACCATCGCAGCGGAATAAAATATAATATATATATATATTAACAGATCTTACACAAATCAAAACTATATCTGTTTATATAATTCATCATCAGAATACATCAGAGTACACAAACATACAACTGGACAATAACCATATCATGTCCTCAATACAACAGAGTACAACAATCAACACAACGGAATATATATATAAACAAGTACGGGAGATACGTCTCGCCATCCAGCTCATCTCCTGAGCTCCACAGCATCATGTCCTGTAACCTATAATACTCGGTCTGACCCGAGCATTATATAAAACAACACCCGAGTCAGTCTGGAATACCAGCGTGAGAAAATCACACTCAATTTGATTATTAAAGTTTCAAAATCCTTTGAAAAACAAAAGCATCTCGTAAGACCACGCCACCAATAAACATGTCGGGTTTTTACCTTACGATAGCTAAAACACTTTATATCAAAATCCTCTGATATTATAATAGTGTCTACAGAAAGTAAAATAGAATCTAGCTGAAATGCTTGCATCTCACATTTCAACAATAGTTGGGCACAATCAAAACCGTACAGGCACGTAGGGAGAATGGATTTCCAACGATGACTAGGCACTGGGGTACCACCTATCACAGTACGTGGCCTAGATCACAGTACCGAGGAGTACGCTCGCTCCCCTGCAACACAAGGCCGGAACCATCCCTTACTGGATGATCCCGAATAAAATCACCCCACGGTTGGGATCAGCAACCGCACCACTAAGCCGAAATAAAAAGGGACATCTAGACAGGGATGACCTTACCCTCCAGTGGGAGCTACCCACGAAGCCTTGCTGCATAACCCCTGATTTTCAGTCATTTCCGGTTGATGAGGTTCGAGGCTAAACGATACCTTTTAGAGAACATATCCCTTAGAATGCCCATCGTCCGCTGACGATGTTTCGCAAGCATTCGTCCATACAAGTTCGTCCCGGGTTCGAACGGAACCGAAGGCACTATTCCTACTACATCCATTTTGGAAATATCCTCAGGATTAATAGCGACTAGCCCTTGCACTTCACTGCTCCATCTTCGACTCCGAACACGTTACACGAAACGTACAAACCGGATCGAAGTGGTATTCGAGTCTCCAGACCTAGAATCCCGGTATACGGAAACTCGATCCCGGTCTCTTCGAAACGATCAGCGCATTGGCCAATATTGATAGTCGGTTATTTAACTATCAATTAACATCCACAAGCAACCATCACACAATAAATAATTTTCCACATTATTTATTTGTCTCAAATATCCTTTACAAGATATATTTCCATTTTCAAACTCCTTTTGAAAAACAATTTCAAACAGTTTCCGCTTACTGAATACATTTCCCCAAATAATTATTTCTCTGAAACACCAAGTACAAAATACCTTAGATTTAAAAATAATTTAAAAGCACTTATCATAAATATATTTTATAATATTGAACTTAAACTACTTTAATACTTTATTAATATATATACTTTAAAATAAAACCATTTATAAATACAAACTAAATTTCCCTCTTTAAAAACATAATACCAAATCACTTTTATATAATTACTACAAATAAAGATTTTTGAAAATACTTACTTTGGAAATTAACCTTTGGAAATAATCAATTTTCTAAAACATGCTTTTAAAAACACAATTAGAACTTTTAACTTATATTAAAAATTTCTTTGAAAACGTACTTGGCTATCCAGAGAAATACACTTCTCATTTCCATCCTTTAAAAATAAATCAACATTTATTTTAAACCAATTCACATCCCTTTATAAATTCCCACCTTGAATTTATATTTTCTAATATCCACTGATATTTTATTTTACTTTATAAACCCAGTTTATAAACTCCAAAATCTCACTTCTCTTTTAAAATTCCAATTTTAACAACTAAATCAATTTTCAGTTGATTTTCCAATTTACTTTACTTACTTTGAAATAAATTTCTTACTTACTTCATTTATTTCAAATTACATTTACTCACAGATTTTATTTCTTAATTTTGAGTTAACACCCTTTTAATTGAAGATACCAATTTCAGATTTCCAAAATTCCTTCATATCCTTTAATTAAATTTAATCCTTAAACTTTAAAAATAATAATATCACTTTAGTTTAAAATTCATTATTCTCATGTTAATTCAAAATCCCCTTTAACCATATTTGTTCGAATTTAGAAATTTCTTTTTTTCTTTTACAATTCATTATTTAAGTTATTCAAATTCACTAGAATTATTTAACTTAAAAATTTACTCTTTTATTTCTTTCCAAAAATCTAATTCAATTGCTTTTGATAACTCATTATACTGGGAAATTCAATCCAACCAGATTATCCAATATAAATCATCACAGGATATCAACAATCATATCACATAATATTTAAACAAAATTAAATATTTTGAGGAATCCAGTTGGATCCCTCCAACCTGTTTCCCTGCATCCACAGATGTTAGCACAATACCAATTCCACTTCGAGGTGGAATATCGCGGTATATGGGTTTTATAAAATATCATCCGCTATTATGCGGCGCATAGGGTCTCATCCGCTATATAATGCGGGAATGTCAACAATTCCAATATATACATATGCCAATATGTATATATTGCTATATACTACTATATATATAGCACATCAATCAATGCAATCATCCAATCAATGATTTAAATTTAACCATTTAAATTTAAATTCAACTGAGTGGGATTAACTCACCTTTGCTTTTATTTTGCAATCCAACCAAACCAGCTTGTTTCCTTTCAGCTTTTAACCTTGAATAACCAATTTTTATGATTTTATTAATATTTGAACTATCGAACAATTTATTTATATGTGAACAAGTCGAACAAATAAATTTCCATTTTATATATTTACTTAACCAATAATTTAATTAAGCTAATTTTCCTTTGAAACTACATATGTACTTATAAAAATATCTATATAGATTTTTAATCAAATTTTATGTAAACTCTTCAACATTTACACATCTCTTTAACTGAAAATTTTATATCAAATATAGCTTACTGCATCTCGAGTGTAGGGCTATATATATTACCCAAAACTCTGTATATGTATTAAATTAAAGCAAAGACGTTTATACTTTTCTGTTTATAAAAACTGCATACGATTTTCTGTTTTACCCTATTCTTTCTCTGCAATATATATATCACATTTAAATTTAAATGAATACTGTAATTTAAAATTTGAATTTACTAAATTATTGAGATCAAAAATCGATACCTCACTACTCTCGAACCCAGGCCCGTGACCACCCAAACCCATCACAGCGCATCCCCACGTGGCAACGCCTCGCTGCATCCCCAATCCAAAACCATCGCGACTTCGAACATCCTTCCCAGCCTCCACGCACGCGAGCAAGCGTCTCGCCGAACCCCTCCAGCACTGCCACTCCATTTTCTCGCGACAACGAAATGCCAAAAACGCAACCGCCTTCGCCTCCGATTCGCGACCTTGCCTACCCAGAAGGATACTGCCGCAACTCTTTGCAAACTCGAATGATTTAGGGTTTAAAACCGAGCCATGCCCTTTTCTATTTTGAACAGTTTCGATCGAATGAAAATTGGGGAAGCAAAGAAAAAAGTTCGCGACTTCGTTCGATTATCTTGCCGAAGACATGCCCAGATTCCTTCGAACGAGGAAGAACGAAGACTTCGACTTCGTTCGTATATAAATTCCCCTTTTTTTTTCTTCGATTAGCAAAAGATTAGGAGATTGGAATTACGTGATTTGGAAAAGAATGGGTAACTGGGTGCGTGAAGTTGGGCAGAGGGGTCTTTGACGTTGAGATGGAAAGAAATAAATGGGGTTTTGAAACGAACGAAAACTTCGTTCCACATTTCTGCTCTGATGATTTTTAACTCCAGAAACGAAAGGAAGATATGTGATTCTATAAAAGAAGATAGATTAAATTTTTAGCTTCTAAGGGAAGGCAGATAGAACGTGATCGAGTAAGAGAAAAAAGTAAGTCGGCTGATGGAAAAGAAAATTTCGACAGATGAAATGATGGGAGATATTTAAATGAAATGATAACCGATATTTTATTTTAAACGATTATTTATCATTGAAGCGTTTTTTACCTCGTACGATCACACGGTTGCTCTAAAAATTACGAAATTTGAAATCCCGTAATAATACAATATTACGGATCCAACGGCACTGGTTTCGTCGAAATCCGAGACTATGCCTCGGAAGGCTATTTTTAAATTCAATTTAAACGATATATTTTTAAAACTGAACAAAACTCTTTGAAATTCCATTTTAAAAGTTCTATCATCTTCAGTATTAATAATATGAATTTTACGAGCTTTCAAAATATTTTTAATTAGCTTAGAATGCCATATTTACTATTTTATCCAACTTCAAATAAATTTAATTTAATTATTAAATTACTCAATAAACAGCGATATTTGAAATTTAAGTTTATAATTAACCTCTGAATATTTAAAATTAATTAAATATTCCAATTTCAAATGCTCAAAAATTCCGGGTCGTCACAGAAAAGGTACATCCTAAAAAAACTCATCTGCTGGATACTAGAGTGGATACTCTATGACTACACCCTATAAATTGTAATCTCTGAAAGAATGCCGAAGAGGAATGAGCTAAGGAGGTCATGTGTATTGGGAGGGACAAGGCATAAAAGTCATGGTTGGAATAGGAACTCTACCGGAGGACATACGAGGACCAATATGATCAGAGTTCAAACCCATATATATTTAGGTAATGAGTAAGCATGTGGACCTACTCGAGTCCAGTAGGCATTGAAGTCTCGAACTATGGTAAAAGGCCTGCTATCTACCCATCCAACGGCCCTCATAATAGCTATATAAGCAGCTTCAACACGAATAAATTCATATATATCATTCTATATGAGTGGATTGAAGGAAACAAATTATCCTAAATAAATATAACCAACACCGCTCCCCTATATACCATATGAATGGACATATAAGAACTTGAAAGCATACCATATGTGTGGCAATAGAAAACTATAAAATAATGAGATACTCAGCATCAGACTCTAAAAATACCATATACACATGCCAGGGATGGGGAATAATGTTATTATGCCTCCTCAAATCCATCTGTTATCTAGCCTCCATCAAGTCAATATGCACCCCTCTGAGCAACACGGCGTATATGCAAATTAGTCCCCCAATTATGTAACCTAGGGAAGTAAGTATATGAAGCATGCTTGCTTCATATAAGTCATGAGTGCATGTTGGTTATATATCCATAGTACCAGTATGGGAGGATGCACCAAAAACCAAACGATGAACATCAAATTATGTATATTTTAAACTGCTTATTTACACATTTTAATATTCATAAAGCAGTATTACATGGTATTTTGTTCTGTTTGATGCTTTATTTTTGAAGAGTGAAGGAATTATTTAGGAATTGATTAAAAAGATGCAGTTCAACATAAAAACTCTATTAATAAGAAGTCAGTTGTCGTATATGCACAAAAGTTGTTGTAGCTTAACTAGTTTTGAAAATGTGCATTTACTAGGAGGTCATTGGTTCAAATCCCGCATGGCACATATTATTAAAACCAGTTACTTCTACTAAAGTAAGAGCCTTCTAGAACACACTAAATCAAGAAGCTTCTGGAGTATGTTGGAGAAAGAAGTTTCAAGAACACTATGGAACACGCATAATAGAAGCTTCTATAGTAAGACCGAGTCAAAAGTTTCTAGAATATTCCTATTTTTACCAAATATTAGATCTGGATGCAGAGAGCTCTATAAATACCTCCACCTAGCCACATTTGAGAGCATCTTGACAATTATTTTTGATTTTTAATTTTATTTTAGGATTAGGAATTTAGTAGCCACATTTGAGGACATCTTGGCAACAATTTTAGTTTTTATTTTTATTTTAGGGTTAGGCATTGAGGACATTACTTATTGCTTTGTTTCCTATTCGTGTTAAATCTTTTATTTTATTTTATTCTAGCAATTCCAACTTAAAATAAATCAGATTTAACTTCTCAATTTGTCTAACTCGCCTAGAAATTAAATAAGCATAGTAATTAAATAACTCCATTTGGATTCGACCCATATTTGCACAATTATTACAACAGTCTCGGCAACGGTGCCGTAAACTTAATCGATGGTTTTTATTTAAGATGCAAGATGGAGGAGTTGAGGGCTTTGCGATATTTTATTCAGGGAGGTAAGGATTCGGGTATGGTTTGGTTACAGATCTGGCATGGTGAGGTCTGGGCCTGGTGATCGATGAAGTTACTTGCAGGTTTGGGGTAAAGGAGGGAGTCAGAGCTATTGTGACTTTGGTTGTTTGAGGTGGGGTGGAGGTACAATTGTTGGCAATGGATTGTGGTGGTCTTGTGTTGCGATGCTGAAGGTATTGGGTTGCAGGTTGTTTTGAGGTAGTCAGGGTTACATGGTGCAGGTTGGTTTTAAGTGATGGATCTAAGGTGTGTGGGTAGGTAAGTCACATTGAATTTGTTAACGTGGGTGAATTGATGGTTTCAGGTGATATGAAGGAGTGGTTTGGTGTGGGTATGGGATTACCTTTGTGTTTTAGATCATGCAAAGCGGCTGCGAATGATGGATGTGTAGTGGTGGGGAGGAAATCTACATGAAGGGAGGTATTTTGATCTGGGGAGATGATAGTATCAGTCTCAGGATTTTCGAGTTTGATGATCTGGTTGGATGCGATTGTGATGGAGAAGTGGGATAGATGATGGATTTATTGCTGGTGATAGGGGTTTGTGTGGAGAAGAAGTTGGATTAGGCTCCAAAGTTTCAAAAGCAGAGCAAGAAGAAGAAGTTCAAAAATTCTGAAGGAAAACAAGGAAGCATTGGGGTGGGTAATTGCTGATATCAAGGGGATATGCCCATCCATTTGTGAAGATCGTATATATTTGATTAATGAGGCTAAATCCTCACATGAAGCTTAACGGTGATTGATTCCCAATACGAGGGAACTGGTAAAAGAATAAATAATCAAGTGCTTGGACAACAACATAATCTATCCAATTTCCGATAGCACTTGGGTAAGTCCAATTCAAGTGGCACCAAAGAAAGCAAGGATCATTATAGTAAAAACTAAAAACAACCAACTTGTTCGAACAAAAGTGAACACCAAATGGCCTGCATGCATCGACTATAGGAAATTAAATGCAACAACTAAGAAGGACCATTTTCCATTACCATTTATTGATCAAATGCTCGAACGTTTAGTGGGACATGAGTACTATTGTTTTCTTGATGGATACTCGAAATATAACAAAATCCCCATCGCTTTAGAGGACCAACACAAATGGGAACATCCACTATTTTAAGGCTGAAACTAAGCACTACAGATGCTGTAGTCATCTATAGTATTAATTTCAAGTGACAAAATGTGGTCATGTTAATGGCATGCATAATATCAGAAGCACAAAAATATGAAATAATTTTAAACACAATTTCCCAAGCAAACTTTCTCATTTCATTTCAAAGATATATTTCATATTCATTACATAATCCCCAAATGTAGCCAAGTTCAGATAAAATATAATTATTACAAAATAGTCCAAGAGTGACATATGAAGATGCTCCCTTGGTTGATCAGAGTTGCAAAATAAATAGATATATCGGCTATCAGTACATTCATACAACAACTGACATAACACAACAGATAATAGTAGTAGGTAGACTCCAAGATAGCTAGCTTTGCCTCATGCATATCTCCCAAAGCTTTATTCGCCAAAACCTACTTAACTAGTAAAGCCCTTACTTTCGACCGACTCAAATCAAATTTTGAGCACCTTAGAGTTTAAGAGGAAAACATAAACCTCGAATCAAACAAAAAGCCAGGTGTGAATAATAGTATGCCATCTCGGTTTTATAGATATTCAGTGAGACCACACTGCTGAACGAAATGGGTTTTCCCCTCACTAATACCACTTTTTAAAATATATATTTTCCAAATCAAAGTCCTGTAACCAAACTGGTTAATATAAACAATATAACAATAATGTGCATGCATCCTACATAGGTAACCATGACTATCCATCAAATCAGTGGACTATCCGTCCCAATGTTTAGTTTTCATAGGGTAACTACCAACCTACATAGCTGACTCGAGCCTACCAGATATAGCAAATTTTCTAACTGATTGTAAGAAGAAAATTGGATGGTCTGTTCAAATACCATTACTCTAGTGTTTATCTGACTATCTGTCAAACTCATAGTTTTGCTAGGCTTACTATTAATCTAAAGGTTTTGCAGGCCAACCTATAAGCTATCTTATCTTTATTTATTCCTTTCTGTGTGTAAACCTACATTTTATCTTACCCTTGACAAAGCCCTACACACTGGAATTTTGGACTTATATCAGTTAGGGGCAAACAGTTGAAATATAAGGCGCTAACCTACATCAGTCTCATTTGGTTTTCTAATCTCCGAGTCAACTCATTCTATCACAATCTATCCCAAAGTGATAAGAACAATTATTTCTTTAGTAAAATTCTGGACTAAATACTCTTTTCTATTTTCTTAAAAACACTTTGTTTATAAATGAATTAACCCTTGAAATCATACTTTCATAACAAGAAAAATATAGCCCTTTAATTTATCCAAAATAATTATGCCATGATATATGGTTTTGTAAAATAATATTAATAAAGTTCAAAGTCATTTAAGGTCATCGCCTTGTAAAACCATAGGCTATAAAGCTAAAACCATATAAATCTTTATATTAATAAAACAAGGCAATGACATAGTCGACGAGGTTCTTCGCCGCTCAAAATATAGGCCGTAAGGCCAGAACTAACATAAAATCTTTATATTGATAAATGCGACAAGGATATAGTCGAGGAGGGTCTTCGCCCCTCAAAATATGTTAAAGGCATTTATTTATAAAACATAAAAGTATATAGTCAAAGTCAAACGCTTCGTATATCATAACAAAACCTTAAAAAGAAAACTTGACGGCATTGATGGGCCTCAACGTCAGTGCCTTAAAGAATATAAGCGGCATCATTAGTGTCGATGTGATAAAACGCGGTAACATAGCCTTCTTTGAAAAAGGGTTTAAGGATTATATGCGGCAACCATTAAAGTCTAAGTTATAACACACAACACTATATAGCCAAAATTATTTATAGCGGCATAGTCTCCTATAGAGTCGAAGTCAATAGGTATAAAACATGCGACATCATTAATACCACTATAAGTACTTCATAAGCAGTAGGATCAGTGATGTTATGCGAATTGATGCAGCAGCGGATAACAAAAATGATGAATCTGTGAAAGTAGCAATCGATGGATTAAAGAATACCAAATGCCCAAATCCGTTGATCAAAAGATGCCGGATTCTAGCTATCTTCGTCACGTTGATCGCGCACGATACCGTGAAAGAAGATCTGCAATTCTTCAAACGTTGATCAAGCGCACTTGATACCGTGAATTGGCTTCTACGATCGTTGATTCGAGCGCACTCGAATGCCGAAAGAGGAGATAGGAGATCACACTCAACTACCAATTTAATGAAAGCACAAAGCTAAAAAACAAAAGTTTTTATTCAAAATCAACTTACTTTCAAAGTTACAACTCACCCACTATTTATAGCATTTTACAACACCCAGAACACTAGGCCGTTACGCGACCTACGGCCTAACTTAGGTCGGCAGCGACCTAACAACATTACAACACCTGCAGTACATCATAAGATATCACTTATTTACAACACAACACATAGGTCGGCCGCGACCTAACAATACAACTCACGCGACCTACGACTTAAAGAAAATACAAACACATTACAACATAGTATCACGACATACGACCTAGTAACACATGCGACTCAAGGTATTCAGGCGGCATAGACTTCGTACGCGACCTAACAAGTTAGCTTCTGGGATTCTTCATACGACCTAATTCTCCTGGCGACCTAACTTAGGTCGTAACGCGTTCAGGCGACCTAACTTAGGTTGTAGCTCGAGACCGTCTTCACTCGAAATATCGGAGCGACCTAAAGGAATGAGAGCTTCGTTAGATCGTTCGTTCTCCTCGCGACCTAACTTAGGTCATAACCCCTCTTCGCGACCTAGCATAGGTCGTAACCCCTCGCCGCGACCTAACTTAGGTCGTATCTCGTTCCAGTCCATACTTGAAAGATCAGAGCGACCTAATGTTGTTCACTTAGCTCGTTTAGTTGCTTGCCTTCCTTAACACTAATCTCATTAGCTCGGAAGCGACCTTCACTAGGTCGTGAACGACCTAAAATTTCACTAGGTCGTGAACGACCTAAAACTTCACTAGGTCGTGAACGACCTAAAATCCTGGAACGACTCAAATATGAACAATTAGCAGATCGCGCTGCATCATCCTCCCCCTGTTGACAAAAATTCGACCTCGAATTTGCACTTTCCTCTTCCACAACAATCTCATCTCCATGATACAGAATCAAATATTTGACATTGAAAACATCAGAAGTATGAACATCATCCGGCAATCTCAACTGATATGCATTCTCATTGATTTTCTTCAAAATTTCCACTGGACCGATTTTTCGAGCTTTCAACTTATTGTACGTTCCCACTGAAAAACGATCTTTTGTCAACACGGCGTAAACCAAATCACCTTCTCTGAAATTCACATTCCTTCGCTTCTTATCCGCCAGTTGTTTATACTTCTCGTTTGATGTAAGCAATCGTTCATGAACAGTTCTATGGCACTCCTGCAACTCAGTCACAAAATCACTAGCCCGCTTAACAACTCCCTTCTGATATGGCACTGTTGTCAAATCCAATGGACCCTTCGGACTTGTTGAGTATACAACTTGAAATGGACTGAAACCCGTACTACGGTTAACAGCGCGATTATGTGCAAACTCTGCCTGACATAATTTCATATCCCAACTCTTCAAGTTATCCTGCATAAGACATCGCAACAAATTTCCCAATGATCTGTTTACCACTTCCGTTTGCCCATCTGTTTGCGGATGATAAGCGCTACTAAAATTCAGCTTCGTTCCAACCATCTTCCACAAACTTAACCAAAAATGGCTTAGAAATCTAGTATCCCGATCTGAAACGATAGATTCAGGTAGCCCATGTAATCGATACACCTCTTTAAAGAATAACTGAACAACACGGACGACATCAGCTGTCTTCATACAAGCGATAAAATGTGCCATCTTGGAAAATCTATCTACCACAACAAATATAGAATCATTTCCTCACTGAGTTCTAGGCAAACCCGAAAAAAAATCCATGCTGATATCAACCCACGGTTTAATAGGCACAGTTAATGGCATATATAATCCCGCATTCGTCGCTGTCCCTTTGGAAACTTGACAAATATGACATCTCTCCACAAATCGTTCAACTTCCTTTCTTATAGTAGGCCAAAAATATGATTGCGAAATCAACTGTAAGGTACGGTCTCTCCCCACATGACCTTCCTCATGTAACTCTTTCACAATCTTCATTCGTAGACTGCCTTCTGGTATACATAATCTGTTACCCTTGAATAGAAAACCATCCACTAACACATACTCATCCGTCTTTCCTTCATTGACTTCATCCATGATCTTAGCAAAGTAAGGATCATTAACAAACAAATCTGGCAACACGTCAAACCCTATCACCTCTACCTTCATTGTAGTCAACACATGATTCCTTCGACTTAATGCATCTGCCACTCTATTCGTAATTCCCAATTTATGCTTCACCACAAATGTAAATTGTTGTAAGTACGCAATCCACGAAGCATGCCTTGCTGTGATCTTGTCCTGTCCCTGCATATGCTTCAATGCTTCATGATCAGTATATAAAACAAATTCTTTATGAAACAAATAATGCCTCCAATGTTTCACAGCTTGCACAATAGCATAAAATTCCACATCGTAAGTATTATATCTCATCTTTGCTCCTGATAACTTCTCACTAAAATATGCAATAGGACGTCCCTTCTGACTTAACACCCCTCCAATTCCAACCTTCGATGCATCAGTATGTAATTCAAACAACAACTGAAAATCCGGCAACACTAGAATCGGTGCTGTCGTCAATAGTTCCTTGATTCTCTCAAAGGCAAATCCTGCTTCCTCCGACCATGAAAATTGTTTCCCTTTCATACAATCAGTAACTGGAGCCATCACGCTACTGAAGTGCGGAATAAATCTTCGGTAGAATGATGCCAAACCATGAAAGCTTCTAATTTCTGTAATCGTATTGGGTTGTGGCCAATTTCTGATTGCTTCAACTTTATTCTGATCCACCTATATACCTCCGTCTGAAATAACATATCCCAAAAATAAAACACTATGTGTCATGAACACGCATTTCTTCGTTGCAACATAAAATTGTTCCTGTCGCAATATCATCAACACTTCCCTCAGATGTTGCAAGTGTTCTTCTGAGCTTCTACTATATATTAGTATATCATCAAAATATACCACCACGAATTTCCCAATGAATGGTCTAAAAATTTGATTCATCACCCGCATAAATGTACTTGGTGCATTCGAAAGACCAAACGGCATAACCAGCCATTCATATAATCCTTCTCTCGTCTTGAATGCTGTCTTCCATTCATCCCCTGGTCTTATACGAATTTGATGATAACCACTTTTCAAATAAATCTTCGAAAAGATAGTAGCCCCGCTCAACTGATCCAACAAATCATCAAGTCTCGGCATCGGAAATCTGTACCTCATTGTAATCTTATTCAGTGCCCGACTATCAGTGCACATCCTCCACGTTCCATCCTTCTTCGGTACTAACAAAGCTGGCACCGCACAAGGACTTAAACTTTCCTGTACACGCCCCTGTTCAAGCAATTCTTCCACTTGCCTTCTCAACTCCTCATGTTCTTTTGGACTCATTCTGTAGTGTGGTCTATGAGGTAACACAGTTCCTGGAACAAGATCAATTTGATGTTGAATGTCTCTCAACGGTGGTAACTCCGTTGGTAGCTTCTCAGGAAATACATCGTCAAACTCTTCCAGCACTGGCTTTACTTCTTTAGGAATCTCAACCACTTCGTTACTCTCACGTCCAATCAACAAAAACACTTCAGGCTCCTCTTCTACCTCCTTAACAAACTCCTTCAAAGATAGGAAAGTTTTAAGTTCTTCAATCTCCTTCGACTTGCTTTCTTCTTGTTGTCGCTTCTTAGGAACTAGAGTGATCTTAGTACCTTCAAACATGAAATTGTAACTATTAGTACGACCATCATGTTGCACAGCCCTATCATATTGCCACGGTCTACCCAGCAACAGATGACATACATCCATGTCCACAACATCACACCAAATTTCATCCTTGTATTTCTTCCCAATTGAAAAATTAACACAAGCTCTTCGTCCAACTTTCACTTCCCCACCTTTCCTCAACCAAGCCAACTTGTAAGGTTTCAGATGCTTCTCTGTTTTCAATGCTAACTTCTTCACAGCTTCTGTAGAGATAATATTGTCGCAACTTCCTGCATCAATAACAAACTTTCAAACCCTTCCCAAGATAGTACATGTTGACTGAAAGATGTTACTCCTCAACCAGCTAGTTTCTTCCTCCTGTTTTGGTGTTAAACACGACCTCTTCATCATTAATGAATACCCTTCATCTCTTGACACATTTTCTTCCTCATCATCATGTAGTGAATTAGAACAGTCAGCTTCTACTTCATCTTCCTTTGCCTCAGCAATCATAGTTCTCTTCTTTGGGTTTGGACATTCGCTGCTCTTGTGACCCACTTCTTGACAATTATAGCATTTGAAATTGGTGTTGACTTTTGGTTTAGCCACTTCATGAACAACCGGCTTATTCGATGCTTTAGGAACATTAGAACTACTACCCGCTCCTTTGTTCTGCCCTATAAAACTCGGAAACACACCTCCCCCACGTCTTCCTTGTTTCTCCCAAGCCAACGCCTTTTGATGTGCTTCTGCCACAGATTTAGGGTCGAACATGTTTACCATATCCTGGATCTGTGTTCTAAGTCCACCAACAAACCTAGCGGTTAATTGTTCTTCTGTCTCCATAATGTCATTGCGAGCGATTAATTGGTAAAACTCATCTGCATAATCAATAACAGTCTTCGTCCCTTGCCTCAGGTTTTGTAATCTCTGATACATTAGTGATTGATAATTGTAGGGTAAGAAAGTAGCCTTCATCAATTTCTTCATCTTTTTCCAAGCAACAATCCTTGACTTCCCCATCCGTTCTCTAGTAAGTTTGGTTTGCTGCCACCATGCCATAGCTCTCCCCCTCAACCTAGTAGCAACCAACTTCACTTTACGATCCTCCGAAACTTCCTTGAAGTCAAATATTTCCTCAACATAAGCTAACCAATCAAGAAATTCCTCGGCTTGCATACCTCCCTTGAATTCCGGTATTTTAGTTTTCATCCCAGACTCCCACTTGTGATCATACTCCGACTGATTCCTTCCTTGTCCTCGTCCTTGTCTATGAACACTACCACCATCAAACTCCTCCTCGAAATCTGATGTATATCGATGTCGATCCTGACTACCAACATCTCTACTACCATCCTGTCTTCCACCAACATACCTTCTATCTACATTCCTCCGATCACGATCATTCACATTCCTATCACGTCTTCGATCATCATCATTTCTATAACAATCTCGACTCACACTTCTATGATCATTATCAACACTTCTCTTCCGATTGGAATGTGGTGAAACTCTACTTTCCCCATGGTTAGATTCAGGTGAAACCCTTCTTCGATTTTGATTCATCTCCAACATCATCTTCTCTAATCGACCAATCCCTTCATTAAGCTTCTCACTAAAGTTTTCATTAATTCTTTGCTCCATCTCATCAGCTTCTTCTCTTCTATACAAAGCTTCAACATTCTGATGGCGATTAGCTCTCCTCGGTGGCATTGTCGACACTTTACAAATTCAACACACAAACTTCAAAAAAATTCAATTCTAGCTCGGTTTGGCCTAGGAACGACCTAACTCAAGCTCGACACAATCCTTTAATAGCTCGCACCCACAATTCAAAATACCCTTTGGTGTGCAAACAACTTCCCGCGCAAAATTAAAACACCTTTCCTCCTTAGATCCAAAATGAGATGGATCGAAATCTTCAAACTTGTTGTAATTTATGATGAACACGATGAACACTATTCTTTTCAAAAATGCAAATCCAATCTTCAACACTTCAAATAAAATTGGCTCCAAGACCCGGCTTAGCTATGATTGGCTAAGTCTAGCTCTGATACCAAATGATGCAGCAGCGGATAACAAAAATGATGAATCTGTGAAAGTAGCAATTGATGGATTAAAGAATACCAAATGCCAAATCCATTGATCAAAAGATGTCGGATTCTAGCTATCTTCGTCACGTTGATCGCGCACGATACTGTGAAAGAAGATCCGCAATTCTTCAGACGTTGATCAAGCGCACTTGATACCGTGAATTGGCTTCTACGATCGTTGATTCGAGCGCACTCGAATGCCGAAAGAGGAGATAGGAGATCACACTCAACTACCAATTTAATGAAAGCACAAAGCTAACAAACAAAAGTTTTTATTCAAAATCAACTTACTTTCAAAGTTACAACTCACCCACTATTTATAGCATTTTACAACACCCAGAACACTAGGCCGTTACACGACCTACGACCTAACTTAGGTCGGCAGCGACCTAACAACATTACAACACCTGCAGTACATCACAAGATATCACTTATTTACAACACAACACATAGGTCGGCCGCGACCTAACAATACAACTCACGCGACCTACGACTTAAAGAAAATACAAACACATTACAACATAGTATCACGACATACGACCTAGTAACACATGCGACTCAAGGTATTCAGGCGGCATAGGCTTCGTACGCGACCTAACAAGTTAGCTTCTGGGATTCTTCATACGACCTAATTCTCCTGGCGACCTAACTTAGGTCGTAACGCGTTCAGGCGACCTAACTTAGGTTGTAGCTCGAGACCGTCTTCACTCGAAATATCGGAGCGACCTAAAGGAATGAGAGCTTCGTTAGATCGTTCGTTCTCCTCGTGACCTAACTTAGGTCATAACCCCTCTTCGCGACCTAGCATAGGTCGTAACCCCTCGCCGCGACCTAACTTAGGTCGTATCTCGTTCCAGTCCATACTTGAAAGATCGGAGCGACCTAATGTTTGTTCACTTAGCTCGTTTAGTTGCTTGCCTTCCTTAACACTGATCTCATTAGCTCGGAAGCGACCTTCACTAGGTCGTGAATGACCTAAAACTTCACTAGGTCGTGAACGACCTAAAACTTCACTAGGTCGTGAACGACCTAAAATCCTGGAACGACTCAAATCTGAATAGTTAGCAGATCGCGCTGCATCACGAATGCAGCCCCATACCCTTATAGATATTAAACACGACACTATAGTAATGCATGCTGCAAGGTCAATGATGTGGATGCAGACTTTGGACCTCATCTACCCTAGCTTGTAAGATTGCGGAATAGGGATCTTAAGGCTAAATTAACACTAAAGGGGGGTGAATAGTGTTTTCTAATTTATATGAATCTTTTTGAAATCTTTTGAAATTATACTTAGAATAATGAGATTAACAATCACAGAATCAGAATATAGACAAACAGTAAATGCAGTAAGAGTAAAAGGAAAGAACACACTAGGATTTATACTGGTTCGGAGTTACCCTAAATCCAGTCCCGTAAAATTCCTTATACGGATTTTTTTTCAACTAGTACATGCAAATACAATATCGATTTCAAGGCTACGACAGACATCCTCCAGAGTCCTGACCTCTGGGTAGAACCGGTTGATTTCTGGACTACAAGCACACCCACTAGATTTACGGGCTACTAAGCATACCCAATTGATTTCACGGGCTACAATCACACCCACAATTATATCGATTTAATTTGATAGAGATTTACAAACACAGAACTTCAATCTTGATTACAAATGATCCTATAATCCTTGAGTAGCACTTAGATCTTAATTAGAGTAAGAGATTATATAAATCGGAGTGCAAATGATAGAGAATCAAACTAATCACAATGGATTTTGATTCTATTGAAATTCGGTAGAGTATGGTTATAATTTGTTTTAGAAAATGAGAGAGAAGAAGGAGGAGAGAAGAACAATGAAAAGTGATTAAAAAATTCGTTGAAAACACAGGTATTTTTAGAGGAATAATGGTCATGTCTATTCATACAAAGATACGACAAATAAACACTTCTTTTGAAAATTGAATTTTGAAATTTATGGCTAGTATGTCAACATTTATGGTTAGAGTATGTCGACATACTCTTTGTAATTTTGAAAAACACTTTAAAATATTATTTTGATAATGTATTGTTTTGTGGAATAATTTTATACTTTGTAAGTATGTTTAAATATAATATATATACATTATAATCATAATAAAACTTAAGTAAAACTATATGTTAAGAATTTTGAAAAGTAAACTAATATAAATCAAAGTCTTTATGACTCATTTCAAATAATTTAGTTCTCCCATATGACTCATTTCAAATTCCTTAATCATTAATTCTGAAAATTCTTTATTTAGATTTTCGTTAGTAGATTCGAAAATAATATCATCTGTATATATTTGTATTAATTGGATATCATTTTTATTTCTTTTAATAAAGAGAGTACTATCTACTTTGCCCATCTCAAAATTTGATTGTAATAAATAGCATTTAAGTATATCAACCAAGCTCTGGGAGCCAGTTTTACACCATATAAAGCTTTCTTTAATTTGTAAACATGATTTGGTAATTTTTCATCTTGGAAAAGTGGGGTTTGTTCTACATATACATCTTCTTTAATGAATCCATTTAAAAATGCACTTTTAGATAAAGGAATTTTTATTGGATATTCAAGTAGAAGTAAAGCTTATAGAGTTTTTAATACTAGAACTAATACTATTGAAGAGACACTACATGTCTCATTTGATGAAAATTTCAAAATTCATAATCTAAATATTGATAAAGAAGAAAACATTGATAATGAAATTGAAAGTAACGAGAATACTGAAACTTATATTATAATAATAATGAAAATTTATATCCAAATGAAAGAACTAGATACTTAAGAGATCAACCTATAGAAAATATACTTGGTAATATTGAATCTGTTGTTAAAACTAGAAATCAATTAAACAATATGAGTAATGTAGCTTTTATTTAAACCATTGAACCTAAAAATCTAAAGAAAGCATCAACTGATGATTCATGGATTCTTGTTATGCAAGAAGAATTGAATCGATTCACTAGAAATTATGTATGGGAATTAGTCCCAAGGCCTAAGGATAAGTTTATTATTTGCACTAAATGGGTATATAGGAATAAAATGAATGAACAATGAGAGGTCATAAGAAAAAATGCTCGATTAGTTGCACAAGGTTATTGTCAATATGAGGGTATAGACTTTGATGAACCCATTGCACCTGTAGCAAGATTAGAGGATATAAAAATCTTACTTGCTTTCGCTAACCATAATAATTTCAAATTATATCAAATGGATGTTAATTAGCATCAAATTTATCTAAATTATCTTTAGTATTTAAAATAAAACTTTTACTATCAAAAACTCTAAAATATGATACTTTAGGTTACTTATTATAAAATAGTTTACAAGGAGTTTTCTTTGTTAATGGTCTTATTAAAATTCAATTTAGTATATAACATGTAGTACTAACTTCATCGACCCAAACATTCTTAGGTAAATTACTATTATTTATCATAGTTCTAGAACACTCTTGAATCGTTCTATTTTTACGTTCTACTACTCTATTTTGTTGTGGTGTTCTTGGAAATGAAAAATTATGGGTTGCACCTTTATTATTAAAGAAGTTCTCAAAATTTTCATTTTCAAATTCTCCACCATGATCACTTTGAATATTTTTAATTTTCCTAGACATTTGATTTTGAGTTTGTTTAATAAAGATCTTAAACATTTCAAAAGCATCACTTTTAAGTTTTAAGAAAATCGTCCACGTAAACCTAGAATAGTCATCTACGATTATAAATACATATCTACTATGATTTATAGATTGTATTTGAGTGAGACCAAAAAGATCTAAGTAAAGAAGTTTAAGGCAATGAGAAGTAGAAATCATATCTTTTGATTTAAATGAAAATTTTCTAAGTTTACCTATTGACAATAATCGCATAGATGATTAACTTTGAAGTTCATTTTGGGAAGACCTCTAACTAAATTATTTTTAGCAATTTTAGAAATAAGTTTGAAATTCAAACGCCCAAATCTTTTATGCGAAATCCAAGGGTCACTTGTTTCAGCCAAAAGACATAAGTTATCATTTGAGATTTTCATACTTAATATATAAATGTTTCGTTTCCTAATACTTTCAAAGATAACATTTGACACATTATCTTCAATGTGATATTTATCTTTTATGAATTTAATTTTAAAACCTTTATTACTTAACTGACTAATACTAAACATATTATGTTTTAAATTCCTAACTAACAAAACATTGGAAATAGTAGGAGTTTTAGACTTGCCGACATTGCCGATGCCAATCACATATCCTTTAGAATTATCACCAAAATTTGCTGATCTAAACTATGTCTTCAAAATCTCTGGATTTCAAGTCATATGTCTTGAACAACCACTATTCAATATCCATTTATCCTTTTTGATATGTAGTGTCTGATTATCAGATGGTTGTTCATCAAAAGCCATGTAACACATCTGTTCCTACAAATCTATGAAACATTGTAATGATGATTTTACAAATTATCCTTTCGAAAATAGTGTTAAAAATATCATTAAAAAATGCCATTAAAACTTTTCAAAAATTAGTTTATAAATACTTTGAAAGCCAATGTTCTGATATCAAATGTAAGATTGCAGAATAGAGATCTTAAGGCTAAATTAACACTAAAGGAGGGGGTGAATAGTGTTTTCTAATTTATATGAATCGTTTTGAAATCTTTTGAAATTATACTTAGAATAATGAGATTAACAATCATAGAAACAATCACAAAATCAAAACACAGATAAAAAGTAAATGCAGTAAGAGTAAAAGGAAAGAACGTACCAGGATTTTATACTGGTTCGGAGTTACCCTATATCAAGTCCTATACAATTCCTTGTATGAATTTATTTTCAACTAGTAAATGCAAATACAATCTCAATTTCAAGGCTATGAGACACACCCTCCGGAATCTCGGCCTTTGGGTAAAGTTGCTTGATTTTCGGGCTACAAGCATACTCACTAGATTTACGGGTTACTAAGCACACCCAATTGATTTCACGGGTTACAATCCTACCCACAAGTATATTGGTTTAATTTGATAGAGATTTACAAACTCAGAACTTCAATCTTGATTACAAATCCTATAATCTTTGAATAGAACTTAGATCTTGATTGGAGTGAGAGAGATGATAGAAATCAGAGGGCAAATGATAGAGAATCAAACTAATCACAATGGAGTTTGATTCTACTCGAAATTCATAGATCATGATTATAATATATTTTAGAAAATGATAGAGAAGAAGGAGGAGAGAAGAACAATGAAAAGTGATTAAAAAATTCGTTGGAAACACAAGTATTTATAGAGATATAACGGTCATGTCTATTCGTGAAGAGATATGACGAATAGTCCCATTTTTTGAAAATTGAATTTTGAAATTCACGGCTAGTATGTCGACATATAGGGTTAGAGTATGTCGATATACTCTTTGTAATTTTGGAAAACACTTTAAAATACTATTTCGGAAACGGAATGTTTTGTGAAATAATTTATACTTTGTAAGTATGTTTAAATATAATATATATACATTATAATCATAATAAAACTTAAGTAATACTATATGGTAAGAATTTTGAAACATAAACTAATATAAATCAAAATCTGATAAAAACAATAACTTGGTAAAATATTAAAAACTAAAATAGTAAGTATAAGAATTTTAAAAACTATTAAAAGCTATTTTGAAAAGAATATTTAAAAACCAGAACATTTTAAAACTATTTTAAAACTTAAAAATAGAGTGAGAGAGATCAAGTGCTATCAGAATTTTAACAAACATTCTAGACTCCATAACTTATCTGGAATATCTTGCAATCTTGAACTCTTGAATACTCACGAGTCTTCATTCTTGATTCACTATATCAACATCTTTAACTCTTCAATCTTTACTGGATAATGTACAGTCTTCTTATATCAACATCCGTCTAATATCCTGCACTATATATATACTATATACTTGATAAAATATTTGTATTTATATTTTATATGATTTCCTAAAGTTGTTGTCATCAAAACCAAATCCTTAGGTACTAACATAGCTTATTCACTACATACCAACACAGGTTGATATCATGCGCATCGCTATTGGTTGACGTCGAAGTCATAGCGGCGATGAAGAGTAATGTCGACATTGTCATTGCCGATATGGCATTTCCGTAATTAATTTTAAAACTATTTATTTGCTAATAAAATAAGTTCTTTTCCATCAACCCCGATTGTTTGTCAAAATCTTATTGGTTAACGAATATTTTTCTATAATTCTTTTTAGAAATCTACCCATTACCAGAATTTATCATTCCCAAAACAATTTGCAAACCATTAACTTATATTAATATTTTGATATAAATATTAAGCTTTTATTAACTTATATTAATATTTTAATATAAATATTAAGCTTTTCTAGCCTAATAAATTTATATAAAATCATAAACTCATGGGGAAAAATCCCAAAAAATCATAATAAATCTGATTTACTATATTCTTTAGCATATAAAAATTTCGAGGCCAAAAACATAATTTAATTATTTTTAATAATTAAAACCCAAAATAACCATTTTTCAACCTTAGGAAATTTACCAAATATTCTCATTATATCATTAAATTATAAAATTAAAAACCCGGTTCTAAAATAATGTTTCTAACATCATATCAAAACCTCAAATCATTTGGGTGCCATATCATAGGCTTTATAACTCAACCATATCACTTAATTTCATAAATAAATTCCATAAATTCATCAGTAAGCGTATAATCATTCAAACTATCATAGCATAGCATAATAAGAGCAAAAGAATTAGATTTATACTTAAAAACAAAAATAATACTTAAAACATGAGATGCCGAACTATTATTCACCTTGCATGGTTTAAGAAGGCTGAGATTTTTCTTTGATTTGATTTCCCTATGTTTTGATCTTGTTTTCACTAGATTTACTTCTCTTGAATCACTTTTCTATGGTCGGCCTTACTATTTTAGTGTTGTTTATAATGAATGAAATGAGGGAGGAAATAAGAGAATAAGGGCTTATGTTTAGGAATTTAGATCTATTCCAATTTTTCCCTTAGCATATATTCATCTTCTTATTAAGTTTTAAACCATGCTTATTAACTCAGTCATTAAGCCACGACCCCTATCAATTATCAAATCTCAATCTCCTTAACCTTTTACATTATTTTATTTAATTTATCCAACTAAATCTCCTAAATAATGTTAATTAAAATTAGGGTTATTACAGACTCCCCTCCTTAAAGAATTTCATCCTCGAAATTACGATAAGGTACATACATCAAACATAAAAACGTAGATGCAAAACATACCATCAAACAAGTCAGGATAAGTATCCCTAACCCTGCTCTCAATTTCTCAAGTACAGTCTTTCTCATCGTCACTCCACTAGACTTTTACTAGTTTGACAGTCTAATTCCTTAGCCTTTTCTCTTCCTTAGCCACAATACGAACTAGATGTCTAACTATAGTCGCTCTACTACTAAATCTTCCAATGCAGTTAGAGTAATAGTAGTCTATTAATCTTGAACACACTTCCTGAGATGAGAAACATGAAAAACATTTTGGACTCCTGCCAAACTGCTCGGTAACTCCATCTTCTAAGTGAGTTTCCCGATTCTTTCTATAATAGCAAATGCTCCAACAAACCTAGAAGCCAATTTCCCAAATTTTACTACACCCTTCATCGGTGATATTTTGATGAAAACATGATCTCCAATTGAGAACTCCAAGTCCTTCCATCCCTTATCTCCATAATTTTTCTATCTAGATTGAGCTTCCTTCGTTCTGGCTCGAATCAGCTCAATCTTTTTCGCAACTTCTCTTACCATATCCAGACAAAGAACTAATCTATCTCCGGTCTCTAACCAACATACGGGTGATTTACATGGTCTTCTGTGTAAAGCTTCAAATGGCACCATTCCTTTACGAGTCTGATAACTATTATTATAGGAAAACTTAACCAAGTCCAAATGTTCTTCACATGACCTACCAAAGTCTAGTACAAAAGCTCTAAACAAATCTTCGAGTATCTTATGACTCCCTCTATTTATGTATCTGTCTGTGGGTGATAAGCAGTACTCATCTTAAGCTTGGTACCTAAAACCTCTCATAGACTCTTTCAAAATACTAGTGAATAAAAAATCTCTATCACTAATTACACTACTAAGAATCCCATGCAGTCTAACAATATTCTTCATAAACAACTTAGCCAATACAGGCACCGTTCTTGTCGACTTAACTGGTATAAAGTGTGCACTCTTAGTTAATCTATCCACTATAACCCAGATACTTTCATTTCCTTTATTCGACCTTGGCAACCAGTCAATGAAATCCATGGGTACCGAATTCCATTTCCAAACTGGTATCTCTAAAGGCTGAAGTAATCCACTTGGCTTCTGATGTTCGACTTTCACTTGCTAGCAATTCAGACACTGTTTTACCCATAAGCCTACATCCCTTTTCATACCCTCCCAGAAGAAACTTTTCTTAATATCTTGATACATCTTGGTTTCTCCAGGATGAATAGTACACTTCAATCGATGACATTCCCTAAGAACTTATTTCCTTAGATCACCAACATCGAGAACACACAATCGTCCCTTTTTTCTCAACCACCTGTTCTGGTTAAGATAAAAATCCTTTAAATCATCAATCTCAGTTCCATCTTCCAATCTTATAATTTTTTCAACTAGCAATGGATCATATCTTTGCTTAGAAGCAACTCTTTTGATCAATACCGGTCAAACTTCCAAACAAAATAACATTGCGGTACTCAGACTAGGACTGGCAGTCGATCTTAACCGCACATTACAAGTAGCCAGTGCTTTCAAATCTTCCATTCAGCCAACATTAACTAACAACAGATTCTGATGTTTCCTTCTAAGTGCATCTACAACTTTATTCCCTTTCCCCAGCGTGTACTCAATTCCAAAATCATAAGCAGTTAAAAACTCCAACCATCTTTGTTATCTCATATTCAACTCCTTCTGAGAGAATAAGTATCTTAACGACTTGTGATCTGTATACAACTCGAATCGATCTGCCAAAAGGTAATGTCTCCACACCTTCAAAGTGAATATTACAACAGCCAACTCTAAGTCATGAGTCGGATATCTAACTTCGCACGGCCTGAGCTATCATGAAGCATAGTTAATCACTTTACCCCTCTGCATTAACACAGCTCCTAGTCCTATTCCATAAGCATCGGTATACACCACCAAATCTTGATTCCCATCTGGAACTACTAACACGGATGCATTGGTCAATAAATTTTTAGCTTCTGGAATGCCTCCTTACATTTATCGGTCCATACATACTTCATGTCCTTCCTTGTTAGTTTAGTTATCGGTGCTGCTCTACGAGAGAAATCCTTGATGAATCTCTGGTAATAAAGCCAGTCCAAGAAAACTCTTTATCTCTATTACCATCTTGGGTCTCTTCCAGTTATTAACTACTTCTATCTTAGCTGGATCTACTAACAATCCTTTTTCCGAGACTACATGACCAATTAACTTCACCTCCTTCTTCCAAAAATGACACTTCGAAAACTTCACTTTAAACTGATGTTGCCTCAATGTCTCAAAAATTATTCTAAAATGATTCTTGTGATATCTTTCATCCTTAAAATATATCAAAATGTCATCTATGAACACCAATATGAATATATCAAAATGCCATTGGAAGATCCGGTTCATTAAATCCAAAAAGAAGGCAGGCACATTAGATAATCTAAATGGCATTACTAACCATTCGTACAAACCATATCTTGTTCTAAACACCGCCAATGGAATACTATCTTCTGCCACCCTTAGTTGATGGAACTCTACCGCCAAATCCGATTGGAAAAACACTTTGGCTCCACTAAACTGATTAAATATATTGTCGATTCTCGACATAGGATATTGGTTCCTTATCGTCTTTTGATTCAACTTACAATAATCGCTACATAATCTTAACGACAAGTCTAGTTTCTTCACAAACACCGCAACCGATTCCTAAGGAAAACTACATAGTCTAATAAAATTCTTTCCTTCTAAGTCCACCAACTGTACCTTTAATTCCTTCATCTTGGTAGGTGTCATTCTACTAGGCGGTCTACTTACTGGTTCAGCTTCAGGTACAAGATCTATTCAAAACGCAATAGCTCGTTTCGGCGGTAGTCCTATAACAGGCTCAAAAATATCTGCAAATTCTCTAACTATGAAGACCCGATTCAACTCATCATCCTCCTCTGTTATACCTAATAAAGCACATACATCAAAACTTGGACTCTCTACTGAGTATATAATTCGGTCGCTACTATTAGGGTGTCTTATTGATATTTTTTTATCGTGGCAAAATATCCTAGCATCATACTTACTTAACCAGTCTGTACCCAAAATAATCCCAAAGCCTATGGAATAAAAAATATGCAAACTTTAGGCAAATATATGACCTAATAATGCAAATTCTAAATGGCCACATCTCATCCTTAGAGTTGCATATCCTCCTATCGAATTCGCAACCCTTAAGGAAGTAACTAGATATGAGGGATCTAGGTTAAGCTTATTTACCAACAAATGAGATATAAAAGAATGTGATGTACCAGTATCGAATAGTACTCTAATAGGTATACCATGAATCAAAAACATACCTCCTATAACAGCTTTCCTTTTCTCCTCAACTGTTGGTATTGAGATAGCCGGTTCCAAAGCAAATACTTTTCCTTTTTCTGCCTTGGCTACTTCCAGACATTTGTTCTTGTAATGTCCCACTTGGTCACAGTTAAAGCACTTAATATTCTTCTTTCCAATGACTTCCTTTCCCTGGCCAGTTCGGCACTCATGAGCATAATGTTCTTTCTTGCCACACTGGTAATACACAACCTCGGACTTCCCTTTCTTGGTTGCTCCACCCTTTTGAGCTCCCTTCTTATAGTAAAACTTTGTCTTCTGATTCTGTCCACCCTGACTCTCTGTTGGCTTGTTATTACTGAACAAAGCAAGCATCTCTTCATTTTGCAAAGCCATCTCCAGGACTACATCACATGGATCCCTTAGATGTGGTAAAGTTTCCCTAGCAAGCTCAGGTCTTATTCCATGGATGAACTTCTCGTACCTTTTGATAACTATGTCTACTGTAACATATCCATATCGGGATGGCTCATCGAATCTAATTGCATACTCAAACACCGTCATATCACCTTACACCAACTCAGCAAACTTCCTCAATAGAGTTGACTTAGCAATCTCAGACATAAATCTTTCTTCAAACCCTTCTCCTAAATTCTGCCCAAGTTAGAGTCTCTACTGCTATCCCAACAGTCACACTTTTCCACAAGTACAACGCTGCTCCTTGCAATTTCCTAGACGCCAATCTCCTCATCTGTTCATCATTCAAACTAAAATCAGCGAAAATCCTTTCATAATGAAGCAACCAATTCTCCACTTCAATTGCACCCGCTATTCCAATAAATGTTTATCTCTAAGCCTTGCATAGTCTCTACTCAAAACAACATAGTTGTTGACAACCGGAACTTCCTGATAAGCTCCTCCAACATTTCCACCAACCAACCTGATAGTAGCTCCTACTTACATCATGTTGAAAAAGAACTAATCATTGCTCCCATATCAACCGGTGGTGTTCCTATACCCACATTAGGAGCTGTCTGTCGACCCAGATTCCTTTTAGTATTGGGCCCGACATTTTCATTAGTAGTGGTGCTTCCTCCACCGAGATTCACTCTTCCATTTCCCGTCTCTATATCTTACATCCTTAAATCTGCATTTGAACCTTAGTAAGATATGGAAGAACGATCTAGGAGAGAGGGAGGATGGAGATAAAACGTATACTTATATATAGTAAATACAAGTACGTTACTATAGAGTTATCACATGCCCAATCTTATTCTCTAATTTATTTGGATTATGTTTTCAAAAACTCTTTTTAAAGTTCAAAATTCTATAGTTTTACATAAACCTATGCTCTGACATCAAGTTGTAACATCCTCTATTTTAAGGCTCGAAACTAAGAGCTACGGATGCTGCAGTCATCTATAGTATTAATTTTCGGTGACAAAATGCAGTCATGTTAATGGTATCCATAATATCAGAAGAAGATGAATATGAAATAATTTTAAATGCAGTTTCCAAAGCAAACTTTCTTATTTCATTTCAAATATATATTTCATATTCATTACATAATCCCTAAACGTTGCCCAGGTTTAGATAAAATATATTTATTAAAAAATAGTCCAAGAGTGATATATGAAGATGTCCCTTGGTTTATCAGAGTTTCCCAGTAGACAGATACATTGGCTTTCAATACATTTATACAACAACTGACATAATGTTAGAACCTAGAATTTTGATGTTTTGTTGTGATAACTATATAAGTAAAATATTATATGAACTAACCAGACTTACAGGAGAAGATACTGCTTTTACTCGAGAAATAGTCTAACAATTTGCAAATCAGATTCCGGATTGAAGCTTCAACAAAGTATTAAGTTTAAGGTCCGAGTTTAGTAGTAAATATATGTTAAAATCTCTCCGAAGTGGTATATGCACGCACACATAATAAAAATTATCAAAACATTAGATAAGCTAGAAAACAATAAAAACACCCGGTTGAATGGCATAAGTCAGCCGGCTGAATACTGTGCATGTGCACAAATTATTTTGAATATTCAGACGGCTGACCATGCATTTTCAGCCGGCTGAATTGTGTCTCTTTTACACTATTTTCTTGCTATTTCGATTTTAAATTGATTCAGCTGGTTGAGTTGCTCCATTCAGATAGTATCAGCTATATTTTCAATAGAACTTCAATTTAATGAACAGAAACAATTCTTGATTCAAGAGTTGCTTCCATATCTCTTCATGGCTATCTTTCACTAACGAATGCAATTCTTGATTTCTATAAATAGCCATGAATTCCATTGTTTTAATCACAAATACTAATTCTAATTCTCATTCTTATGTTCTAATATATCTTGCTATTTGAATTCTAAGCATTCAATACTTCATTCTAATCACTTGTTCATTCAAGCATACTTCATTAGTGATTTAATAAACTTCCTATCTTCATGAATTACACGATATACCACAGAGGAGAAGATTATAGAAAGAGTATACTCTAAAGACTTATCTGTGCTATTAAAAGAGCGCATTCGGTCAAGATAATTCTCTGTATTATAAGTCATGATCGGTTGCTCAGGCAGTGTAATACCTGCTCCTCTGGGTTAAGTGAGGGTTGATAGTTAAATTCCAGAAGGAGTCTGGGGCTGGATGTAGAATGGGAAGTTCGAACCAGTATAAAAATCTCTGGTGTCATTTACTTTATTATTTTACCTTTATATTTATATTCCGCACAAGTAAATAGTTTAGTTAATATTCCATATTATACGATCCTTAGTCACTTTCACTTGGTATCACAGCCGGTAATTCTATCGATCGTCACAACATCATAGAATAATGGCCAAAAAAAGATCCAGTCGAAATAAAGCAAGCAAAAAGCCTGAAACTATCAGGGCTACAACAAATGAGGACTATAAAAAGGTACTTTCTAATTTACAAATTTCAGTAAATGATAATAATGAATTAGTTAGTATAAGTGATAAGATCTCAAAGCTTAATTTTATTATTTTAGAAAAGATGAAATCTATCGAACTTGAAAATGAGAAATTGAAAAATGAGAAATTAAATTTAGAAAATCAACTTAGTGTATTAAAAAACAATTTTATAACTCTTAAAGAATTTCTAGATGAACATAACACCTTATTTGATAAAGAGAAAGAAAAAATTTCTAAAGAAATTTTTGATTTGAAAAGACAAAATGATTTATTACGATCCTCTTTAAATAATTCAAAATCTCAAAATTTTGTTCTCAAAAATGAATGTTATAAAACGAGAATTCTGAATTAAATGAGAAAATTAATATTTTGAAAAATAGGAATATTTCTTTTGAAAATAACAATTATGACTTTAAAACTAAATTTGAAAAACATAAAAAAATTCATGAAATTTAATAAAAGTCAAAATGATTTGAACAAGATTTTAACTAGTTCTAGACCTTTTTATGATAAAAGTGGTTTAGGATATAATAAAATTGATCGTAGAAATAACACTAGATACACTTTCATGTATAGTAAAAATGTTAGTGCTAGTACTAGGTTTCGAGTAAAGTCTAAATCTAATTTTTATGAAAATTCAAGTACTGCTATGACCAATAATAATATCTCTAGAAGTACAAAATCATTGATAGGAAATATGAATAAAAATTATCTAAGTATTTGGGTTCCTATTAATTGAAAAAACAGAGAAAAATACATTAATGATTATTTTGATATAGTAGTTAATAATGAAAATTATATTTATAAAGGTTCAACCACACCCAAATGTGTATGGCTTTCCAAGACCTAACCTCCGGTCCCTAACATAGGACATGGGTATCAGAACATATATCTCATTTTTTTGCAGGTACACAACATATAAATGGGGAGACATATTCCAATTTTTCTGATACTTATAAAAATGAAGCCTCAAACGTGATGTTCAAATTTTCAATGTGAGTATTTTACGTAATGTGAAGACTGTATGTTCTGTGATATTTTGAGTCTACTACTGCTTCTCGTAAATTATTAATTTTTACAAACTCTTTATTTCTCCTATTTATATCTATTTCCTTTTTGTCGATGACAAAGGGGGAGAAAAAGGTACGTCATAACGATAGAGGGAGTATTAAGAGGGGGGGGGGTATAAATCTATTTATTTTTACTTAAAAACCTGCATAGTGGTCATGATCAAAATGGGGAAGAATGTTAGAACCTAGAATTTTGATGTTTTGGTTGTGATAACTATATATATGCACTAACCAAACTTGCAGGAGAAATTATTGTTTTTACTCGAGAAACAGTCTAACAATTTGTAGACCAGATTCCAAATTGAAGCTTCAACAAAGTATTAAGTTTAAGATCTGAGTTTAGTAGTAAATATATGTCAATATCTCTCCGAAGTGGTATATGCATGCACACATAATAAAGCTTTTACAAATATTTAGATAAGCCAGAAAACTTTGAAGACAACCAGCGGAATGGCATAAGTCAGCCGACTGAATACTGTGCATGTGCACAAATTATTTTGAATATTCAGACGGCTGACCATGCATTTTCAGCCGGCTGAATTGTGTCTCTTTTACATTGTTTTCTTGCTATTTCGATTTTAAATCAATTCAGCTGGCTGTGTTGCTCCATTTAAACAGCTGAATTTTCATAACGGCTATATTTTCAATAGACACTTCAATTCAATGAACAGAAACAACTTTTGATTCAAGAGTTGCTTCCATATCTCTTCATGGCTGTCTTTCACGAATGAATGCAACTCTTAATTTCTACAAATAGCCATGAACTCCATTGTTTTAATCACGAATACTGATTCTAATTCTCATTCTTATGTTCTAATTTATCTTGCTATTTAAATTCTAAGCATTCAATACTTCATTTTGATCACTTGTTCATTCAAGCATACTTCATTAGTAATTTAACAAACTTCCTATCTTCACGAATTACACGATATACCACAAAGGAGAAGATTATAGGAAGGGTGTACTCTAAAGACTTATCTGTGCTATTAAAATAGCACATTCAGTGAAGATAATTCTCTGTATTATTGAAGTCCTGTTCGGTTGCTCAAGCGGTTGAAGTCCTATTCAGTGGCTTAGGCGGTTGAAGTCCTGTTCGGTTGCTCAGGCGATGTAATATCTATTCCTCTAGGTTAAATAAGGGTTGATAGTTAAATTCCAGAAGGAGTCCGGGACTGGGAAAAGAATAGGAAGTTCAAACCAGTATAAAAATCTCTGGTGTCATTTACTTTACTATTTTACTTTTATATTTATATTTCGCATAAGTAAACAGTTTAGTTAATATTCCATATTATACGATCCCGAGACACTTTCACATAACACGGGATAATAGTAATAGACAGACTCCTACATAGTTATCTTTGCCTCCTGCACGGATTGTAACATCCACCTACTTGGAGGCCCAAAAATAACGGCTACGGATGCTGCAGTCATCTATAGTTATTAATCCTCGGCGACCAAATACAGTGATATTAGATATATTGATGCACAAAAACACAAGAATATGGAAAAAAGTTAAACAACAAACAAATTCAACATTCCAAATTGATTACATAGTCCCAGTTCGCAAACCACGTTCAGATAACATATAACTGTTACAAAATACGTCAAGAGCGACATACGAAGATGCCCCCTTGGTAGATCAGAGTATATAGGTAGGCAAGAAACCAAATTTTCCTTTACAAACAAAACACACAGCGGAAATAAAAGAACTCTAATAACAAGCTTGCCTCCTGCACGTCTTCGGAAACTTTATTCGTCTAAAAGAACATCTAGAAACCTTAACTCTCAACCTACTCAAAATCAACTGAGTACCCGGGAGTTTAAGTGGAAAACAAAAACTTTGAGTCAGACATTAAGCCTAGTATGAATAATAATTTACCATCTCAAACCATTTAGATATCTAGTGAGACCACGCCGCTTAGTGGAATGAGTTTCCTCCTCACTAATATCCTAAAACATTTACAAAACCATATACCGTGCTCCTGCATCCACAATGGTTAAAACATAGTATTTCAAAAACATTATGATGATATGCAAAACAAGTAAATCAAATCTGGATTACCCATCCCCATTCATTCTGACTATCGTCTCAATTATAGTTTCTAGGGTTACAATTAACTTGTTAATTATTTATGGACTATCTGTCTAATTACTTAGTTTTCATGGGATCACTAAGAACCTATTGGTAACTCCAATATCTTATATCTTATCCTAGTTTTCATGGGCTAACTAGGAACCTATTGACTATCTATCAATATCTTAATCCAGATATAGTTTTCATGGGCTAACTACAAACCTACTGGCCCCTGCCAGTATCAAATCATAGTTTTCTTGGGCTAACTATGAACCTATTAGCCCCTGCCAATATCTTTTATTATACACTGTTTTCATGGGCTAACTGCGAACCTATTGGCCCTTGCCAATATCATTACTTATATATAGTTTTCATTGGCTTACTATAGACCTATTGGCCCCTGCCAATATCTTTTAGTTTTAAGGTTTTAACATTCCTTAATTTATGTTCACTCCTGGGTCAACCTATCTGGTTATTCTGCTCTTCCCCGACATACATTTATGGGTTAATAACAATGTGAATAATATTTCAAAAATCTTTATTTATGCTATGATATTTCCTTTTAAAATGAGAATGGGTTATTTTTTTTGAAAATTTAAAACATCACTTTCGAAACCACTGGATAACCTCCTTTGAAAGCATAGAACACCACTTTTCAAAACTCTACGTATATATACCTTTCGAAGCTCTATAAGTCTATCCTTTCAAAACCAGTGATACCTTTCGATGGTATTAAAAACATTCTTTAAAACATAGCATCAAAACAAATGAAAGTACCCTTTCGAAAGCATTGGGTTTACTCTTTAAAAATATTCTTTGGGTCTAATTGATTATAGAAGAAAGTATCTCTTTCAAAACCAATTAAAAATTTTGTTTTGGGCAAAAGTTGGTGGTGTCGGAACCATATAGTCGAAAGCATAATCCTTTAAAATACAAACTTTGAAGGCTAGTGTCGAAACCCCCCCTTTCAACACCATTGCCTTGGAAATCCTTAACCCCTTTCGAAAGCATTTAGGAAGTCCCTTTTGAAAGCATGGCTTTCGACTATGTGGAAAGCTTTAAGTAAAACAAGGCAGGAATTTAACTTTAGAAAACAAATTAAAGGTTTCGACTTTATAGGGTATCGACATAGTCAAAAGCCCTTCCAAAAACTAGACAGGCGCTTATCTTTTTAAAAGCGATCCTTTTTTTCGACTCTGACAAAAGCTCAGCTTTCGACACCCTACCTTCCGCTACTTACCAATTCACTTCGTACCAATTTCATTGATAGCGTGTGCATTGGTTTCAACTATGAGGGTTTCGACTGTGATGAAACGGAGGTAAAGGAGTCGAAAGGTGCCTCTGAATCAGGCGGAACAACCTTTTTATGAAACACTGATTTATAGCTAAATATGGTCATTGCTTTATAACTAACCTGCCAGTTGCAACTCCTTGATTGGCTACTTTCAAACTTTTCAAATACTTTATCATTAAACAGCCGCATTTATCAAATGTAAATCAAAATAAATTCAAACATTAAGCCCTTCCATTTACAAAATCAGTATTTGTAGATAAGTCCTTCTTTTTGAACTAATTTATTTTCCCGAGTAAATCAATTGGGAAAAGTCCTAAAAACACAGAAATTCAATTTTATCATGTAATCAAACATATTAAAATTTCAGACCCAATTTCTTCCTGAAATACTCGAAATGAATTTTAAACCCAATATTACCATATTTTCCTTCAGAAATTCAAAATAAATTTTCTATAGCTTGTAAAATTCTGAAATTCAAAACCCATCTCCAAAATCATGTTTTTCTTAACATGAAATTTTTCCATTGCATTGGTAAATCATAAACCCTTGGTTTTCCCTTAAAACCAAGCAAATTCATATGTATATGTATTAAAATAATTATAACATGACATAATTCAAGCATATCATCATCCATATCATTATAAAACGAACTTAAACATAAATCCAAAAATGAATTTTAAACCCAATATTTCCATATTTTCCTTCAGAAATTCAAAATAAATTTTCTATAGCTTGGAAAATTCTGAAATTCAAAACCCATCTCCAAAATCATGTTTTTCTTAACATAAATTTTTCCATGGCATTGGTAAATCATAAACCCTTGGTTTTCCCTTAAAGCGAGCAAATTCATATGTATATGTATTAAAATAATTAGAACATGACATAATTCAAGCATATCATCATCCAAATCATTATAAAAACGAACTTAAACATAAATCTGGAAACACATAATCATAGAATAAAATAGAGATGGTATACAATTATTATTCACCTTAGATATGATAAGCAATTTGAGATTTGTTGTTGATTAATCCTTCCAAGCTTTGATCCTTAGCTATTAGATTAAAATCTTCCTCTTTTCCTTCTTGTTAATGGCTGGCTCTTAGGGTTTTTGCGTTTGTTTTTTATTTGAGAAAAAATGAACGTGAATGGACAATAATGAGAAATGTATAGCAATGTAAAATAAAGAGGCTATTTTATTAATATGCCCATGTTTGAACTAATTATCCTTTAAACCAATTAAAGCCCATTTATTTAATTATTAAGCACGGCCCTTTTACACAATTTATTCAAATCTCAATCCCCTTATCATCATTATTTTATTAATTTATCTAGTTAAATTTCCCTGAATAATGATATCAAAATTAGGAATGTTACAGGCTCCCCCCTTAAAGAATTTCATCCTCGAAATTCAGTAAGGACTAAATACTAAACATAGCAATCATCTGTAACAACACCAAACGACCATATTAGTCTGACTGACTAGCAACTATATATATAAATCCAATATAGACATACCCTCAAAGCAGATCGGGATAAGTATCTCTAACCTTGTCCTCTGTCTTTAAAGTACAGTCCTTCTCGTTGTTGCTCCACTGAACTTTCACCAATCTGAATGTCTTATTCCTTATTATTTCTCATTTCTAGATACAACCCGAACTATTTATCTAACAAAGGTCAAATCAGGCTCTACCGCAAAGTTTTCCAACACTGTCGGAGGAATAGTGGTCTCTAGATCATGCACATACTTGCAAAGATGAGACACATGACTAGACACCCGCCATACTTCTCGGTAGCTCTACTATGTATGTGAGCTTTCCAATCCTCTCTGTAATCGGGAATGGACCTACATATCTTAGGGCTAACTTTCCTGACTTTCCAAATCGCACCACACCCTTTACATGTGATACCTTAACAAAAACCTTACCTCCAATTGAGAATTCTAGGTCCTTACGCCTCTTATTTGTGTAACTCTTCTGTCTTGACCGAGCTTCCTTCATCCTTCCTTGGATTAACTCAATCTTATCTGACGCCTCTCAGACCAAATCTGGACCTAAGACTAGTTTGTCTCCATTCTCCAACCAACATGCTGGTGATTTGCATGGTCTTCCATACAAAGCTTCAAACGGCGCCATTCCTATACTTTTCCGATAACTGTTATTATAGGAAAACTCAACCAAATGTAGGTAGTCTTCCCAAGATCCACCAAAGTCCAATACACAAGCTCTCAGTAGATACTTGAGTACTTTGTTGACACTCTCTATCTGCCCATCTATTTGAGCGTGATATGCAGTACTCATATTAAGCTTGGTACCCATCACTTCCTATAGACTTTTCCATAATTCACTAGTGAACAAAGCATCTCTATCACTGACTATACTACTAGGAACTCCATGCAGTCTAACCATGTTTTTCAGGAATAACTGCGCTAAAACAGGGGTCGTTCTGGTTGACTTAACTGGAATGAAATTGGCACTCTTGGTCAATCTATCCACTATAACCCATATACTTTCATTACCTCTATTTGACCTTGGAAATCCGTCTATAAAATACATTGATATCGAATCCTATTTCCAAACTGGAATCTCTAAAGGCTGAAGCAGCCCACTCGATTTCTGATGTTCAACTTCACTTGTTGACAGTTTGCACACCGCCTAACCCACAAGCCAAAATCCCACTTCATGCCTTCCCAATAGAAGCTCCTCCTTATATCCTGATACATCTTTGTCCCTCCAGGATGAATCGTAAAGTTGGACTGATGACACTCTCCAAGAACTTCTTTCCTCAAGTTCTCCATATTCGAAACGCACAACCGTCCCTTTTTTCTCAACCAACCTCTCTGGTCAAGGTTAATATCCTTTAGATCATCGACCTCAGTTCCCACCTCAAGCCTTCTAATTTTCTCAGCCAACACTAGATCCTCCTTCTATTTAGAAGCAATTTTCTCAATCAATACCGGTCAAACTTCTAAACAAGACAACCTGGCGGAACTCTGACTAGAACCAGCAGTCGATCTTAACCGCACATCACAACTGGCTAAAGCTTCTAAATCTTTCCACTCTGCCAACATAGCTAACACCACATTCTGATTTTTTCTGCTAAGAGCATCTGCCACCTTATTAACTTTCCCCGGTGTATACTCTATACCAAAATCATATGCAGCCAAAAACTCTAGCCATCTCCGCTGCCTCATATTCAACTCCATCTTGGAGAATAAATACCATAAAGACTTATGATCGGTATAAAGCTCAAACCTCTCCCCTAGGAGATAATGTCTCCAAATCTTCAATGCGAAGATCACAGCTGCCAGCTCCAAACCATGAGTAGGATACCTAACTTCATGCAGTCTAAGCTGCCTAGATGTGTAGGCTATGACTTTACCATTCTACATCAACACTGCTCCTAATCTAGTTCCACATGCATCAGTGTATACTACCAACCCTTGTTATCCATCTGGAAGTACTAACATGGGTGCATTGGTCAATAAATGCTTTAACTCAAGGAATGTTTTCTCACATTTGTCGGACCAAACAAATCTCATTTCCTTCCATATTAGTTTAGTTAAGGGTGCTGCTATCCGTGAGAAATCCTTAAGAAATCTCTGATAGTAGCTAGCAAGTCCAAGAACACTCCTGATCTCAGTCCCCATCTCCAGTCTCTTCAAATTATTCACGGCTTCGATCTTATTTGGATCGACAGACAATCCTTTCTCTGAAACCATGTGACCAAGAAATTTTACCTCTTTCTTCCAGAAATGACACTTGGTATACTTCGCCTTTAGTTGATTCTGCCTCAGCGTCTCAAGTACCACTCCAAGATAAACTTCATGCTCTTTCTCATCCCTAGAGTAGACTAGAATGTCATCTATAAATACCAACACAAACCTATCTAAATAATATCGGAAAACTCAATTCATTAAATCCAAAAAGAAAGCAGGTGCATTTGTTAATCCGAATGGCATCACCAATCACTCATATAAACCATACCTAGTTTGAAATGATGTCAAAGTAATACTATCCCCCGCGACTCTTAATTGATGGAAACCTATCGTCAAGTCCAATTGGGAAAACACTCTAGCTCCACTCAACTAATCAAACAGATCATCTATTCCTGGCAAAGGATACTTATTCTTAGTTGTCCTTTTGTTAAACTTATGATAGTCAATGCACATCCTTAATGAGCCATCCGGTTTCTTTACGAACACCATGGCCACTCCCCAAGGCGAATTGCTTGGTCTAATAAAACTCCTTCCTTCTAGATCCACTAGCTGTACCTTCAATTCCTTCATCTTAGTTGGTGTCATCTGCTAGGTGGTCTACTCACAGGTTCAGCTCCTGCCACAAGATCTATTCTAAACTCAATAGATCTTTTTGGGGCAGCGACTGGCTCAAAGACATCTGCAAACTCCCTTGCTACCCGAACTTGATCGATTGCCGAGAGATTTTCTTGTTCATCATGTTCCTTATTTCGAAAGAAATTATCCTCTTCATCCAAGAAGACGAAAGTATCTTGATCGTGCCAGGTGATTTTTTTTGTAGCAGCGAGCCTCTCGATAACAAAAGACTCAGTCAAGACAAGACTCTAGCTTAAGAATACACCTTATCCTACTTCATGTATACTAGTGCGCCCTTTCTCGCGCACACCACCCGCGGCAGAGACAGATAAGACAGATGCCAAATGTCTTAGAGAAGCAGCTGTGGGGATGGTGGATGCCCTAAGTAAACTCATTTCATACCTCCATAGCATTAAGCACAGCACTAACACTCCGGTCAGTATTCTCTACTAAGAATATCACTCGATTATAACTATCAGGGTGTCTCAGTGATATTTCCCAATCCTGGCAGAATATTCTAGCCTCATACCTACCCAACAAATCCATACCCAAAATGATTCCGAAGTTTACGAAATCAATAATATACAAACTACATGCAAACTTATGACCTAATAAGTCAAGCTCTAACTGGTTACATCTCAATCCTAGAGTTGCATACCCTCATATTGAATTCACAACCCTTAAGGAAGTAACAAGGTAGGTGGGTTCTAAACATAATCTATCAACCAAACACTGAGATATAAATGAATGTGATGCATCGATATCAAAAAGTACTCTAACTGGAATACTCTAAATCAAAAGTGTACCTTCCATCACGATCTTTCTTCATCAGCTGCGGTAGGCCTAGCTAGTCCTATAGCAAAAAAAATTCCTTTGTCCTCCCTAACTGGCTCTGGACACTGATTCTTGTAATGCCTAACTTGATCATAGTTGAAGCACTTCACATTCTTCTTACTTGCAGCTTTTTTACCATTTCCTGACCGGCATTCATTAGCAAAGTGACCCTTCTTATCACACTTATAGCAAACTACCTTATCCTTTAACTTCTGAACAGTATCTCCCTTCTGGGCTCCCTTCTTTTTAAAGAACTTCCTTTTCTTCCCTTGAGAACCCTGAGTTTCCACCGACTTCTCTTTAGCCAAATCAGCAAGTAACTCCTCATGGCGAATGGCCTTCTCCACCACTATATTACAAGGGTCACGGACATGCGTCATGGTCATTCTAGCAAGCTCGGGCCTTATTCCCTGAATGAACCTCTCATTCCTTTTGATGTCAGTATCTATAACAGTATATCTATATCGAGATGGCTCTTCAAACTTAGTAGAATTCTCGACTACTGACATTTGTCCTTGCACTAATCCACAAACTTCCTCATCAGCTCAGACTTAGCAAACTCAGATACAAACTTTTGCTCAAATCTCGTTTTAAAATCAGCCCAAGATAATTGCTCTTTCGGAACTCCGACAGTGACACTATTCCACCAATGTAGTGCTGACCCTTGCAACTGTCTAGAGGCCAATCTTCTCTTTTGCCCATCATTCAGGCCCAAATTAGTAAATATATGCTCATAATGCAACAACCAATTCTAAACCTCTATGGCACTCTCCGTTTCCAAGAATGGCTTCCCATCCAAACTGGTGTAATCTCTACTCAGCAAAGCATAATTATTCCCAACTGGAGCTGCAGGATTAGCTCCTCCTACATTCCCAGTGGCAGCTCCAGCTTGCATCAAACCAATAAAAAAAACTGATACATCGCCACCATATCTACTGGTGGATTTCCAGCACTCACATTGGCATCAGCATTCCGATCACTAGCATTAGCCTGTCGACCCGGGTTACTCCTGGTAGTGGGTCGAGCATTTCCATTTATTGTGGTGCTTCCTCCATCGAGATTTCTTCTTCCGTTTCCTGCTTCCAAATCTCCTTTCTCGTAAATCTGCATACGCGCCTTAGTAAGATAGGGAAGAACAGTCTAAGAGAGCGGGGGATACGTACTTATATATGTATAACTATATATATAGCAAATACAAGTACATTACAATAGCGTTAACCCAAACCCTAATCTTATTATCTGATTTATTGGATTATGTTTGAAAAATCTTTTCGATTTTATGTTTCTTAAAGTTTCATAAACCTATGCTCTGACACAAACTTGTAACATCCCCCTACTTAGATGCCCAAAACTAATGGCTACGGACGCTGCAGTCATCCATGGTTATTAATCTTCGACGACCAAATATGGTGATATTAGATATATTGATAAACAGAAACACAAGAATGTGGAAAAAATTTAAATAGCAAACAAATTCCATATTCCATTTCAAAATATTCCAAATTGATTACATAATCCCAGTTCACAAACTACGTTCAGATAACATATATGCTAAGAGCGACATATGAAGATGCCTCATTGGTAAATCAGAGTATATAGGTAGGCAAGAAACCAAATTTGCCTTTACAAACAAAACACAGAGCAGAAATAAAAGAACTATAATAACAAGCTTGCCTCATGCACGTCTTCGGAAGCTTTATTCGACTAAAAGAACACCTAGAAACCTTATCTCTAAACCTACTCAAAATCAATTGAGTACTCGAGAGTTTAAGGGTAAAACAAAAACTTCGAGTCGGACACGAAGTCTGGTATGAAAAATAATTTACCATCTCAAACCATTTATATATCTAGTGAAACTACGCCGCTTAGAAGAATGGGTTTTTCCCTCACTAATATCCTAAAATATTTACAAAACCATATACTGTGCTCCTGTATCCACAATGGTTAAAACATAGTATTTCAAAAACATTATGACGATATGCAAAAGAAGTAAATCAAATCTGGATCACCCATCTCCATTCATTCTGACTATCTGTCTCAATTATAGTTTCTAGGGTTACTATTAACTTGTTAAATGTTTATGGACTATCTGTCCAATTACTTAGTTTTCATAGGATCACTAAGAACCTATTGGTAACTCCAATATCTTATTTCTTATCCTAGTTTTCATGGGCTAACTAGGAACCTATTGACTATTTTTCAATATCTTAATCTGGATATAGTTTTCATGGGCTAACTACAAACCTACTGGCCCCTTCCAGTATCAAATCATAGTTTTCATGGGCTGACTATGACCTATTGGCCCCTGCCAATATCTTTTGTTATACACAATTTTCAAGGGCTAACTGCGAACCTATTAGCTCTTGCCAATATCATTAGTTATATACAGTTTTCATGGGCTTACTATAAACCTATTGGCCCCTGCCAATATCTTTAGTTTTAAGGTTTTAACATTCCTTAATTTATGTTCACTCCTGGGCCAACCTATCTGGTTATTATGCCTTTCCCCAACATACATTTATGGGTTAATAAAAATGTGAATAATATTTCCAAAATCTTTATTTATGCCAAGGTATTTCCATTTAAAATGAGAATGGGTTATTTATTTTGAACTTTAAAACATCACTTTCAAAACCAGTGGATGACCTCCTTCGAAAGCATAGAAAACCTCTTTTCAAAACTCTAAGTATATACCTTTCGAAGCTATATAAATCAACCCTTTCGAAACCAGTGATACCTTTGGATGGTATTAAAAACATAGCTTTGAAAAAAATAAAAGTACCATTTCGAAAGCATTTGATTTACTCTTTAAAAACATTCTTTGGGTCTAATTGGTTATATATGAAAGTATCTCTTTCGAAACCAATTAAAAAAATTGGGGAAAAGTTGATGGTGTCGTAACCATCTAGTCGAAAGCATAATCCTTTAAAATAAAAGCTTTGAAGGATAGTGTCGAAACCCCCCCTTTCGACACCATTGTCTTCGAAACCCTTAACCCCTTTCGAAAGCATTTAGGAAGTCCCTTTCGAAAGCATGGCTTTCGACTATGTTGAAAGCTTTAAGTAAAACAAGGCAGGAATTTAACTTTAGAAAAAAAACTAAAGGTTTCGACTTTATAAGGCATTGACTCAGTCTAAAGCCCTTCCAAAAACTAGGCAGGCACTTATCTTTTTAAAAGTGATCCTTAGTTTCGACTCTGACAAAAGCATAGCTTTCGACACCTTACCTTCCGCTACTTACCAATTCACTTCATACCAATTTCATTGATACCATGTGCATTGGTTTTGACTATGATGGTTTTGACTGGGATGGTTTCGACTGAGATGAAGTGGAGGTAAAGGAGTCGAAAGGTGCCTTTGAATCAGGCGGAACAACCTTTTTCTGAAACACCGATTTATATCTAAATATGGCCATTGCTTTATAACTAACCTGCCAGCTAGAACTCCTTAATTGGCTACTTTAAAACTTTTCAAATACTTTATCATTAAACCTCCGCATTTATTAGATGTAAATCAAAATAAATTAAGCCCTTCCATTTACAAAATCAGTATTTGCAGATACGTCCTTTTTGAAATAATTTATTTTTCCAAGTAAATCAATTGGGAAAAATCCTCAAAAATCATAGAAATTCAATTTTATCATGTAATCAAACATATTAAAATTTCAGACCCAATTTCTTTCCGAAATACTCGTAATGAATTTTAAACCGAATATACCATATTTTCCTTTAGAAATTCATAATAAATTTTCTATAGCTTAGAAAATTTTGAAAATCAAAACCCATCTCCAAAATGATGTTTTTCTGAACATAAAATTTTTCCATGGCATTCAGAAATCATAACCCTTGATTTTCCTTTAAAACCAAGCAAATTCATATGTATATGAATTAAAATAATTCGAACATGACATAATTCGAGCATATCATGATCCATATCATTATAAAAACGAATTTTAACATAAATTCGAAAACACATAATCATAGAATAAAATAAAGATGATATAAAATTATTATTCACCTTAGATATGATAAGCAATTTGAGATTTGTTGTTGATTAATCCTTCCTAGCTTTGATCCTTAGCTTTTAGATTATAATCTTCCTTTTTTCCTTCTTGTTAATGGCCGGCTCTTAGGGTTCTTGCGTTTTTTTTGAGAAAAAATGAACATGAATGGACAATAATGAGAAATGTATAGCAGTGTAAAATAAAGAGGCTATTTTACTAATATGTCCATGTGTGAACTAATTATCCTTTAAACTAATTAAAGCCCATTTATTTAATTATTAAGCACGACCCATTTACACAATTTATTCAAATCTCAGTCCTCTTATCATCATTATTCTATTTAATTTAAATAATTAAATTTCCCTGAATAATGCTATCAAAATTAGGGATGTTACATTTATTCATCAAAACCTACTTAACTTGTAAAGCCCTTACTCTCGACCTTCTTAAATCAAATTTTGAGCACCCTAGAGTTTAAGGGGAAAACATAAACTTTGAATTAGACAAAAAGCCTGGGGTGAATAATAATATGCCATCTTGGTTTTATAGATATTCAGTGAGACCACGCCATTCAGTGGAAAGGGTTTCCCCTCACTAATATCCCTTTTAAAATATATTTTTTGCAAATCAAAGTCCTGAAACCAAACTGATTGAAATAAACAATATAACAATAATGTGCATGCAGGCTATACAGTTAATCATGACTATTCATCAAATTAGTGGACTATCCATCCCAATGTTTAGTTTTCACAGGGTAACTACCAACCTATATGGCTGACTAGGGCATACCAAATATACCAAATTTTCTAACTGACTGTTAGAAGAAAACTGGATGGTTTGTCCAAATACATTTATCCCAGTGTTTACCTGACTATCTATCAAACTCATAGTTTTGCTAAACTTACTATGAACCTAAAGGTTCAGTAAGCCAACCTATAAGCTATCTTATCTTTATGTATTCCTTATTGTGCGTAAACCTGTCTTTTGTCTTACCCTTGACAAAGCCCTATACACTGGAATTTCGGGATTATATCAGCTAGGGGCTAACAACAAAAGTATAGGACTCTACCCTACACCAATCCCATCTGGTTATCTAATCTCCAAGTCAATTCGTCCTATCACAATCTATCCAAAAGTGATAAGAACATTAATTTTTTTAGTAAAATTCTAGGCTAAATACCCATTTCTATTTCCTTGAAAATACTTTCTTTATAAATGATTTAACCCTTGAAATCATACTTTCAAAAGAAGGAAAATATTGCCCTTTACTTTATCCAAATAATTATGCCATGATATATGCTTTTATAAAATAATATTGATGAAATTTGAATGGTTAATGCCTTAAAAAACCATAGGTTATAAAGCCAAAACTTTATAAAGTCTTTATATTGATAAAACACGACAATGACATAGTCAATGAGGTTCTTTGCCCCTCAAAACATAGGCCATGAGGCCAAAATAACATAGAATCATTATATTGTAAACGTGGAAAGGATATAGTCGAGGAGGGTGTTCGCCCCTTAAAATATGTTGTAGTTTTTTATTCTAAAACACAATGGTATGTACTCAAAGTCAACCGCTTTGTATATCATATTACAAAATCTTAAAATAATATTGGCGGCATTGATGGGTCTCAACGTCACTGCCTTAAAGAATATAAGTGGCGTCATTAGTGCCGAAGTGATAAAATGTGGCAACATAGCCATCTTTGAAAATAAGAGTTAAGGATTAAATGCGGCAACCATTAAAGTTAAAGTTATAACACATGGTACTGTATAACTGTAATCACTAATAGCGGCATAGTCGCCTATAGAGGCGATGGCAATAGATATAAAACATGCAACATCATTATTGCTGCTATAAGTACTTCGTAAGCAATAGGGTCGGCAATGTTATGGGAATGCAACCCCATACCCTCGACACTATAGCAATGAGTCGATGTCGATGATAAGGATGCCGACTTCGAACCTCTTAAACCCTAGCTAATTCACTACATACTAATACAAGTTGGTATTATGCGCATTGCTATCAATTGATGTCGAAGTCATAGTGGCGATGAAGAGGAATGACGACATCATCATTGCCGACATGGCATTTCGTAATGAGTATTAAAATTGTTTATTAGTAAGTTATTTTCCGCCAACCTCTATTGTTGGTCAAAATCTTATTGGTCAACAGATATTTTTATAATTCTTTTCAAAAATCTGCACATTACCGGAATTTATCATTTCTAAAACAATTTGCAAACTATTAACTTATATTAATATTTTAAAATAAATATCAAGCTTTTTTGGCTCTGTAAATTTATATTAAATCATATAGCCATGAGAAAAATCCCCAAAAATCATAAATCAAATTTACTATATTTTCTAACATATAAAAATTTTGGTGTCAAAAACATAATTTAATTATTTTTAACATTTAAAACCCGAAATAGAGGTCTTTTTCAACCTTTGGAAATTCACCAATTATTCTAACTAAATCAGAAAATTATGAAATTAAAAACCTGCTTCTAAAATAATGTTTCTAATATCAAATCAAAATCTCAAGTCATCTGGGTGTCATATGGTATGTTTTCTAACTTAAGCATATCACTTACTTTTATAAATAAGTTCCGTAAATTCACCAGTAAACATATTATCATTGAAACTACAATAGCTTGGCATAATGAGAGCAAAAGAATCAGATTTATGCTAAAAACCAAAAATAATAATTAAAACATGAGATGTATAACTGTTATTCACCTTGAACGGTTTAAAAAGGTTGAGATATCTCTTTGATTTGATTTCCCTAAGCTTTGATCTTTTCCCCTAGTTTTACTTCTCTTGAACCACCTTCTATGGCCGACCTTGCTCTTTTAGTTTTGTTTGTAATGAAATGAGAGAGGAAATAAGAAAATAAGGGTTTCTGTTTAGGAATTAGATTTATTCCCACTTTTCCCTACGCATATATTCCTCCTTCTGACTAAGTTTTAAACCATTCTTATTAACTCATTCATTATGTCATGTCCCCTATTAATTATCAAATCTCAATCTCCTTAACATTTTACATTATTTTATTTTATTTATCCAATTAAATATCCTAAATAATGTTAATTAAAATTAGGGTTGTTACACAAAATCACATTCATGTGCCCTTTCAGAACCTTTGCTTATCTTCGAACACCTTTTGGACTTTGTAACGACCTGCCACTTTCTAAAGGTGGATGATGAGCATATTTTCCGATATGATGAAGGATTATTTAGAAAATTTCATGGATGATTTTTCTATTCATGGATCCTCTTTTGATTAATGTGTCCTTCGCTTATAATGCGTTCTTAAACTATGTAAAGAGAAATTACTCGTGTTAAATTGGGAAAAGTGCCATTTTATTGTAAAACGGGATATCATGCTTGGTCATGTAGTCCTGAAGGATGGTCTAGAGGTCGATAAATCAAAAGTGGACTTGATTACTAACCTTCCTCCTCCTAAGTATGTTAAAGACGTTCACTCATTCCAAGTTCATGCGGGATTTTATAAGAGGTTTATAATTTCTCCCAAATTGCAAATCCTCTTTCAAACCTACTTACAAAAGGCACTAAATTCGAATTCAACATGGAATGTAACATTGCTTTTGATAAATTAAAGTCGATTTTGACTTCGGCTCTAATAATTCAATCTTCCAATTCGATGCAACCATTTGAGATAATGTGTGACGCTTTAGACTTTGCCATTGGTGGTATTCTAGGTCAAAGAATTAATAATCATCATCGAGTTATCTATTATGCAAGTAAAACTCTTTACGATGTACAACTCAATTATTTAACCATAAAAAAAGAGTTCCTCGCAATTATCTCTACTCTCGAAAAGTTTCAACCATATCTTGTATGCTCGAAGGACATTATTTACACCGATTATGCAGCTTTGAGATATTTGTTATGAAAGAAAGATGCCAAGGCTCACCTAACTAGTTGGGTGCTTCTTCAATAATATGACTTAGAGATACAAGATTAAAAGGTTCTAAGAATGTTGTGGCTGATCACCTTACCCACATTGTCAAAGAGAACATAGATGACACCTAAATCAAAGAATATTTTCTTCCCGATGAGCACTTATTATCCATAAATAATGCACAATAGTATGCCAATATAATAAATTATTTTATGACTAAAGAAGTGCCTTCACATTGGTCTGCACAGGAAAGCGAAAGTTTTTCTCTAGAATTAAGGATTATTACTTAAATGACCCTTATCTTCTTATGCATTGTCCCAATCAGATCATTTGTCAATGTGTATCCAATAAAGAGTTCCACAGCGTTCTATCCTTTTCGCATTGTCATGCTTGTAGCGGACACTTTGGAGCGAGGAAAATGGATATTAAAGTATTACAGTGCGATTTTATTGGCCCACTCTCTTGCAAGATGCATATGAATTTTGTAGTAGATGCCACGAAGCCAACAAACAAGCAAACACTAAAAGAAATCCTTCAAATTCCATTTTGGTTGTGGAGCTTTAAATTTTTGATGTATCCATTTCATGGGTCCGTTTCCCAACTCATTCGGCAAATTGTCCGTTTTAGATTCAGTTGGCTACGCTTCAAAATGGGTTAAGGCAATCCCCACCAAAACAAATGATAATAAGGTGGTTGTCAAATTCCATAAAGAAAATATATTTTCTCGATTTGGTATTCCTGGAGCCATAATAAGTGATAATGGTACTCATTTTTATAATTGTGCTTTCGAATCATTACTAAAGAAGTGTTCAATCACTCATAAAGTGGCCACTCCATATCATCCACAAACAAGTGGACAAGTAGAAATTTCAAATAGACAATTTGTTTGTACCAAAATTGGGCACAACACTCTTCAGAGGTAATTGAAGAGATTAGAATGAAGAAATTAAATGGAAAAAAGGCTAATCTAACAATCACACCAATTACAGCAAGCATAAATAGAAAGAGACACGAATTTATAGTGGTTCGACGTTGTAGCCTACGCGCACTTTTAATAGTTTGATGTTTATTGATGATTGACAACTGATTACAATAGTACAAATTAATAGCACTCAAGTTACAATGGAGTTGTAGTAGAGTAACGGTGTAGAAGCTTCAAAAGTCCTTTCTCTGTAGACATAGGGGTGCTATTTATAGGAGTAGGTATGAAAATATCAACCCCAAAACTCGGAATACCTCTTCTCACACGTGGGTGGGCCCACCAGATCGATCTAGGGTCATTTGGGATCGATCCTGATCGAACCTCATCATCTTTGTATCAATCAGTTTTAGCTCCATTTGAGCTGCAATCGATCATGGTAGTCCTTTAAATGATAAGAAATCTTCTGTCAAAACTTAGAGGCATTTGGACTTGTAGTTCTTGAGTTACGATCGATCCAAGGTTTATTTGCAAGTGGGCTGATGGCTGCGTATCGATCCATGCATATCGATGCCTTCGTATCGATGCTCCTTCGTATCGATGCTCCTTCGTATCGATGATGTGGAGCGAGAATCCTAGGGAGATCCACATTTCATGCCGAGAGGCACTTCCTTTGGTTAGACTATTTCCTTCGTATCGATCCTAAGTTGTTCCCTTCGTATCGATGCCTGGATCTTTCCTTTGTATTGATCGTTTGGTTGATCGATACGAAATATACAAAAATAGGATCGATACGAAACAAGCAGTTGCTGAGCAAATGAACTCGGATCGATCCAAGAGATGCTATTTCTTGATGTACGAAGGGGATGGACACGAAGGGGATGGATGTGTGGTCGATGGATACGAAATAGATGGATACAAAGTTGGATGGATACGAATGGGATGGATACAAACTGAACCTATTTCACATGGATCTTGATCGATCCATAACTCGAGCATACTAACTCCGATTGACCTGAAATTTGGAATGTTGCCTTTCATAGCCTTGCTGGTCATACCATGCTAATTGTAGCTCGATCCGAACTCAGATCAAGTTTCCCTGTATCCATCGTGGACTTGTAGATAACTTATCTCCGGGGCGGATTGTCTTCAGTATCTAGTCAAGTCCTTGGTGTCACGACCTTGCCAAAAAGCGGGATAACACAATTAAATAGAATTCTTAAAAAGACTGTAAATACCAATAGAAAAGACTGGTCATCAAAATTGATAGATGCACTTTGGGCCTTCTGCACTACGTACAAAATCAATCTAGGAATGTCACCGTACTATCTTGTCTATCGTAAGGCTTGTCATTTACCAGTTGAATTAGAACATCGTGCGTTATGGGTTGTCAAATATCTTAATTTTGACATTAAGGAAGAAGGCTTACATAGGAAATTACAATTACCGAAATTAGATAAAATGAATCCTACGAAAATGTAAAGATCTATAAATGCAGAACAAAAATATATCATGATAAAAATATACTTTGTAAAAGTTTTAAAAGTGGTCAAAATGTTCATTTATATAATTCAAGGCTTCATTTATTTCCACGCAAATTAAGAACACGTTGGAGTGCGCCATATACTATTAAAATTATATATCCTTATGGGGCCATTGAAATAGAAAATAAAAAACTTGGTGAAAATTTCAATGTAAATGGACAATGACTGAAATCATTTATACAATTTGAAGAAAACGAAAACGATGAGATCGTGGATCCTTACGATCTGATAAGTGCTTCTAATGAATGAATTTAGTGACTAGAACGTAGCCTAATTCTAGTGCGGAGTAGAGTAGTTGCAGTCATGCATTCATGTTTTACTTGCATTACAAAAAACTGCATTTACCACATTTGTATTCTTATTTTTCATGATTTTTGCATTGCATTTGTGTTCATATTTTTCATGATTTTGCACCTACTTTTTTCGAATAAAAAAAATTCTTATGCATCTCATAATAGGTATATATAAAAAAATTACATCTTTATTGAGTTACGTGCATTAAGGACATAACAATTTTTTTCCATATTTTTTTAAAATTAGTTGAAATCGGTTTGTTTTGAACCGACGTGATTTAGGAGGTGCATTATGTTAGTCATTTGAAGGAAATTTTTGTGAATTATTAGTTTCAAATGGAAAATAAAATGAAAATTTTAAATTATAAGCGATAATAGTGAAGTTAGTATATAAGTTAACTCATAGGTGACGACTATGAGTTTGTTGAAATTTGTTGTCATCGTTTATAAGTGATAAATCTAAAGTACATGCATTAACAATTTCAAATCTTCATAACTCAGAGGTGCTAAAATGATTTTGCATTACTCTCTCGTTTTCTATTAAAGTAAAAAAACTGGTGATAATAATAATAATAAAAACTAAGGGTATCAATTATTACTAGTACATCTAGCATTGGCGTGCAAACTTACCAAGCTCTGTCAAACTCTTACGTAAGTCCGAAAGGCAGTGCATGGGTTGTATATCTTGGTCTTAGTTTTTGAGTTGGGCAACTAAGGGTCACCGACGTTTACTGACATTGTTAGAGTCGGTTTGCAAAATTCATCAAGCTCTATTTCATTCTCATGTAAGAGTGTATGGGTGGTATACCTTGGTCCATGGGCTAGGTGTATGCATAAAAAATTAAAGGGAAAAAAGAAAATTAAATAAATAATAAAGAGAGGTAAGTGGTTAAATTCACAGCATTCTCTTTTGATTTATGATTTGAAAGTTTTATACAAGTGAAAATAGAAATATCACTTTGCAAATATCAACAACCGAATAAAAAACTAATTTCATAGTTGTTTAACTGAAACAACTGGCTGGTTAGAGTTAAGTGTGATGAGAACTTGATTTTTGTTTGAAGTTTGTAACTAGGTGATACACTTAGATTTTTGTATTTTGACCGGAACATGTGTACATTGCAATGTTGTAACTATTGAAAAATAAACCAATTCATCAATTTCTATAACATTTTGCATTCATATAGCTGCATTGGAAGAATAACATATTGCATTTGGATTTTGTGGATGATATCCATTGAAAACCTACACAAGACACAACTCGTCCTACTAGGGACACCTAGGGGTTTAAAGGCTTGTTGCATATACTAAATGCAATCGTGTTTCCCTACAACAGTATGGCTAATAAATTCAGATAAATTTTATTTGAGGACGAATAAAGGTTATAGTCTGAGGGTATTTGATGCACATCAAATTGTGTATATTTTGAACTGCTTATTTACACATTTTATATTCATAAGCAGTATTACATGGTATTTTTATTATGTTTATTTCAGATTCTTTATTTTGGAAGAGTGAAGAAATTATTGAGGAATTGATTAAAAAGACGTAGTTCAACATAAAGCTATGTTATTAAGAAGTCAGTTCTTATATACGAAAAAAAAATTGTTATAGCTCAGCTAGTTGTTAAGATATGCATTTACTAAGAGATTACTGGTTTAAAACCTGCATGACACATATTTTTAAAACTAATTACATCTCCTAGAGAAAGAACCTTCTAGAACACATTAAACCAAGAAGCTTCTGGAGCATGTTCGAGAAAGAAGTTTCTAGAACACTATAAAGAAGCTTCTAGAGCAAGATTGAGTCAAAATGTTCTAGAATATTCATATTTTTACCAAGTATTGATCTGGATGTAGAGAGCTCCAAATATACCTCCACCTAGCACATTTGAGGACATATTAGCAACTACTTCAAAATTTTATTTTATTTTTTTATTTTTAGGGTTAGGCATTTAGGGTTTTCAACTCTTGTAATCTCTTTCAACATTTCTACTATTTAATAAAAAAATTCAAAATTTTATTTAATTATTTCTAATATTCGCACTGTTTTTAATTCGTAGAGCAGTGAATTATAGTGAATTAATACGAGTTCTTTATCACTTATTCTATATTCCCTTATTCGTGTTAAATCTTTTGTTTTATTTAATTCTAGAAATTCCTATTTAAAATTAATCAGATTCAACTTCTTAATTCGTTTAACTCACCTAGAAATTAAATAAACATAGTAATTAAATAACTCCATGTGGATTCGACCTATATTTGCATAATTATTACACTAGACGCTGTGCGCTTGCAGCAAAATAAATCGTGGTTTTTGTTCAGAGCAAAATCCGTCGATCACCAAACAACTGCTTGGATTTCCGTTGAGCATATACGTTTAGCACTATGTATAGATATCCAAGAATGATAATACTATAAACATAAATGTTAAGTGCATCAACATTAACCAAACCAGCTATATATCCAAGTCTAACAGTGCCTTTGTTATTTAAAAAAAATGTGGAACCAAGATAATATAATATGAAGGCACATGTGATAGGAGTGTGCATCTCAAAAACGTCCCTATACTCGATTATATATCTCTATAAAGATGTAAGGCTTATCGCACTCTCACTAACCTCATTATCTGGAAAACCTAGTAAAGGTATATAATAATAAGCAAACTCCTCATTACCACTATTAGAAGGTACCAGCTCATGGTCTAATCGACCCATCGCTATATTGGTGAGAAAATATTGTCATCCGTAACCTAAAATCTAGAAAATAGAACGTACGTGCAGTATGCCACTATCTCTTTATAAGAGCCTTTACTGCACAATGGTCTATGGATGCAAATATGGTAACTGAAGGAAATCATCGAATGATGATGCATATAATCTATCCTGAATCAACCAGGGTAACATGCTAAAGTACTCGGTAATGCACTTATGTCAACTATCTCTCATAACTACATGTCCATCCTATATAAGTTGTGATATAAAGTTAGCTTGAGGTTATATGTAAAATAAAAATTTAGTATTTGGAATCATAGTTACGACGTCGAAATCATTTTCATAAACTTGTTTTTCTTACTTACTTTTAGAAATGTTTTCATTTAGTTTCAAAAGCTTTACTTTATTTTCTCTTAAAAAAATTTCTAAGTTTATAAAGAAAGTTAAAGTATAAAACAAGAATTTTGAAGCTAATCAAAATAAAGGTTCAAGTTTTGAAAACCACTGGTCGTATAACGATAGTCGCTATAAGTGCAGTTCGTGGAAATGAACTATTTTTGAAATCTAAATGTGTTTTCGACTTAAATATTTTTGAAAACAGTTTTCAAAACATATTTAAGTAATTATAAATAATAATTAATTATTTATTTATTTAACTAATGATTATTATATTAATTTATTTAATTAATGTAATTAGTACTTAAACATTAATTAAAATGGTAATTAGCACTTAAGTGTTAATCAAGGAAGTTAACTATTAATTAGTAATAAATAAAAGGTTGATTATTATCTAATTTATTATTTAATAATTATTTAGTATTTAATTATTAATTAATGATTAATTGTTATTTATTGATTAAATAAAGGGTTTTATTAATTACTAATTAAGTTAAGTTTTGATTAAATTTTGATCAAGATTAATTTAATTATTAATGAAGGTTTAAATAATTATTTAATAATTAATTAAAGATTAATTACGGTTTATTTATTTATTTAAAGATTAATTATTATTTAATTATTTATTTAATATTTAATTTATGTTTAATTATTAATTAAAGGTTTAATTATTGTAAAGACCCGGAATTTCAGTCATTTGAATTTATAATATTTAATTGATTTTAAATATTGAAAAGTTAATTTAATAAGTTAAATAACATGAATTTCAAATATAATGATTATTTGAATATTTGAAATTGTTTTAATAATTAAATCTTAATTCTATGTGAATGAAAATGATTTCGGATGTTGATTTAAATTCTATTTGGATAAGAATGAAGATAGTAAATTTTTAAATTTAAATTTAAAACCGATTAGACTTGTTTTATAATAATCGTTTTAATTAACATGTGATAATAACCTTCCGGGCACTGTCTCGGATTTTGACGAAACTAGTGCTATTGGATCCGTAATATTGAATTATTATACACCATTGAATTTCATGGCGATTGGATATATCGTTTAGTCGTGCGAGCTCGAAGCACTTATAAACTATTTATAGAAATTAATATAATATAACTGGGTTTGAAAAGCTATCTTCTGTATATGATCGAATTAGGTCTCAAGACTAGTTCCATTGTGTTCAAAATAGGGGTACTTAGTATATAACACCAGGCGACACACTTTATTTGGAGTTCGGGATTTTTGAGTGCATCGAGCTAGATATTTTTGAATATAATATATATATATATATATATTCACCATGCTTAACTCATACCTTAACCATACTCTCTACTATTCAGCCATGCTTCCACTGTTTAAACCATACCACCCTCCACTTTAAAATTCGTGTGTCCAACCAGAGAATAACGTTCTTGTTTTTAAAAATTTAAATCCCTTCTCATCCAATAGCCCGAGATCATCGGCACCACCACGCACACTTTCAGCCTTCGATTTCAACTAGGGAAACGTGCACGAAGCCGAGACACGGAAGATGAACGGTGGAGATCGTCTAATCTGTAGCGTGGCGACTGTAGTTCGTGGTTGAATGGTTCTGCAAACTTTGACCTCGGCACGACGATTTAGGGGACGAGGAAAGGAGCTGCTGGTGGCGATGGGTAGTTGGGAGGAGCATGGTCGTTCATGGTCGGCAGCGTAGGAAATTCGAGATGAATGGAATTTGGTTTTTGATGTATTTCTCGATGATGGGGCCTTTATAGGCGATGTGGTTGGTAGTTGGAGGCTTATCGAGGTCGGCGGAGCATGGGGTGATGAAGTGGAGGCGGCTACGAGGTGAAGTTGGCAACTTGGGTTTGCATGTTGGAAGGGAGAAGAGAAGGATTAGGGGGCGGGTTAACAATTTAAACAAGGTTAATTAAGTTAACTGATGGCGATTGGTGAATAAAATATTATTTAAATTGATTGAATGTTGTAAATTAAATAACTCATTCGTTTTAGGTCCAAATCGAACACGGTCAGTTGCGTTTGACTCGTAGAAATGAGATCTTCATTATGGAATGGGTTGGAAGGCAATTGGAGCTCATTGAATTTTACGCTGAGTTCGAAGTCGTTCGTTTAGGTGGAACCCAGTACACCTCGACGACAACTGGAGTTTCGGTGAGTTAAACTCACCTTTTTGGTTAACAAGAAATGTTATGTAGTTAAAAAAATTGTTGATTGGATATTCGGATGATTTACTATTTTTATCGGTTGGTTTGATTTATTGCCACCCTTGGAATGGATGGCCTTTTATATATACCCGCCTAGTAGTGGATGACCCATATTATATAATTATATATGAGTTGTGATGAAAAGAAACAGGTTGGAGGGATCCAACAGGATTCCTCACCAGTGTTGATTTTATACATATACATATACATATACATATACATATACATATACATATCTCTGTGTGTGTGTGTTGATATATATATATATATATATGTGTGTGTGTGTGTGTGTGTTGATATATATATATATATATATATATCTGTGTGTGTGTGTTGATATATATATATGAGTTGTGATGCAGGAGGACAGGTTGGAGGGATCCAACAGGTTTCCTCACCATTGTTGATTTTAATTTCAGTAATATTCCCGTCATATGAATTATTGGATAATAAACCTGATTGTTGGTTCTATTGATTATGACGTTGTTATATGTTCAAAACTTAAACCTAGTAGTGATAGAAAATCAATATCGATATTGGTTAAACGTTGGGTCGCTATTGGCCTCAAATTAGTATTTTAAAAATACTATAAATTGCCCATTGAGTTTGAGATAGGAAATGAATTTGAATCTGAAATTTGGTTTCGAAAATATTTTATTTTAAAGGGTTTAACTTCTATTTTACTCCACCCTTTTTAAGTTATTTATTTATATTTAATATTTTTTTAAGATTATTTATATTTAATATTGTTTTAAAGGTTACTTATTTATATTTAATGTTGTTATAAAGTTATTTATCAATATTTTAATATTTTAAAAAGTTAATTATTTAAAATAATTAATATGTTTAAAATTAATAATAAGGATTTATTAATAATGTTTTGGAAATAAATTATTATTATTTATAATAATGGTAAAGATTAATTATTATTGTTTATTTAACAATGTTCTGAAATTATTAAATATTATTTTTAAGGAGTTCGAGGTTAATAATTGTAACGACCCGTAAATTTATCAATTTGGTAAATTATATTTATTATTAAAATATTCAAATATAAGATTTTTAACATAGGTTATGATGTTTTGAACAATAAATAATAATGGTAATAAGTATTTACAAAAAAAATACTTTGGAAAAATAGCGATAAAATGACCGAAACCATTTTATCGATAAACAACTCTATAATCGTCAAACATCACGCACAGAGCTAGATACCTACACTTATTTTTATAATTGAACAAGAATATGAAATAAAATTATTTATTATATTTTCGAAAACTTAATGTATTTATGACGTCATCAGTAATACCATTATATTTAATAATTGATTTATGATTTTAAATTGAGATTTAATGATTTAATAATTATTATAATGATTCAAATAATTGTTTTTAAATGATAGTAATTCATTTTAAATAGGTATAAAGTGAAAATAAAGCATTTATAATAGTTTTATGAAGATATACGTTGAATTGAAAAATATAAGAAAATTATATCGCTTTATCGGTATAATAGCAATTTTTGTAAATAATTGCTAATATTGATTTATATGGTTTTATAATTCAAATGAGATCATTTGAATTAATTAATAATGATTGTAGATTTATTTTAAAATTTTCTTTTACATATATATATGTAATTTAAATTATAAGTGAAAATGTGACCTGGAATCGGTTTCCTGATTTTCAATAGTTTAATGAACGAAAGTCGTTTCAAGTCGTTGCAATGTTGTAAATAACACTAACACATGTTTATATGCATGCATACATATCACATACTCACATACTCACATATACATACATATATACATATGTTAAAAATATCCAAGATATTTTATGAAACTTCACCCTTAAGCTTGCATAAGTCAACAATTAGGACATGATGTGATATGAGAAGATGATGGAACATGGGGGTGATTTCAAAGTGTAAGGAGGTACATATGGGTGACATAAGGGTGGGTGATGCATGCATGATGATGTGTGGAGATATTTTCCACTTTACTTAATAGTTAAGGCTTGAAAAAGGCTATAAATACCCATCCCATTCTCTCACAAAATTCACACATCCATATCCTTCTTTTTATCCTTCTTATGGAGCTTCTTCAATGGCTTCCCTTTAAATGAAATAATGAAGAAAAAAATATAGAAAAAGAATTAAGTAGATATAAGTAAATACATAAACACACACCATTCAGTATGCTCCTTATCCTTCTTCTTAAACTTCTTCTTCTTCTCTTCTTAGTTAAAGGCCTTAGACCATGAGCAAGGAGGCGGGGAAGGAATGATTATGTTTGTGCCAAAATTGGTCACAAACCCCAAATACCGTGAAAGCACCAAGTTATGAATGTAGATCGGCAATATTCAAACACAAGTTGCAGATCTCAGCAAATAACAAACAACAATCCAGAAATAATAAACAAAGACATGCAATTTATAGTGGTTTGGCTATCTCCAGCCTATGTCCACTCCAAAGTATTATCCTTTATTGATTATCCTTGCAGGTTACAGATGATTACAGCGGTTATAATGAAGTAATTTGAGTGCAACAACGATGGTGAAGTGCAGAATTGAATCCGACAGAGTCTGGTTGTTGAACAGCCAAAAGATCCTCCTTTCTGTAGGCTCTAGGGGCTATTTATAGGTGTAAGAGGCTGAGATCGTGCTCAAACTTCGGGAGACTTCTTCTGGCACGTGAGGGGGCCCACGCGACCGACCCCACCAAGTGTCGACTCGATCTGTGGTCGATACGAAACCATTTCGTATCCATCAGAAAATGATCCGATCGAGCTGAAACTTGGCAGAGACATACTTTACCTTGTGCGTAAGCTCCTATGAAAATTTCATTGCATTTGGATCAGTGATTTGCGAGATATGATCGATGCAAGATCGTGTTTTCCGTTGACTGCTGTCTTCGAATCCATGCCTTCGCATCCATCCTCTTCGCATCGATCAGGAACACGTGCGCATCGACTACGTGGCGCTATTTCCAAGGCCGGATCCGTTCTTCTTGCCGCGTTGAACGCTTCTTTCTTGGAGACGTGGGTATTCTTCGCTCGCATCCGTATTTCGTGCTTGTTCATATCCATAACGTTCGTGTTCCTTTTTTGCATCGATTCCAGGAGTACACTTTGCATCGATCCCTTACATTGATCGATACGAAGCGACCATAGGAATCATCGATACGAAGTGGTTGTGATGAGGATGGGTACGAAGCCTACCCTTATGATGGATACAAACAAGACCTTACCTAGCGGATGCGAACGAAGCATTACCCGATGGATGCAAACAGTATTCTACCTGATGGATATGAACAAAGCCTCACCTGCCTGCTTACCTGATCGATACGAAGTCATTGAGCCAAGTCCATGCTAATCGATACGAACGACGTCGATTCGAAGTCCACCACTACGCCCTATACCTGATCGATACGAACCGTATCGATTCGAAACACCATCTGCTGATCGATGCGAAATGCATCGATACGAACCATGCCTAACGTACCTTTATCCATCCATATCTTGTGTATTCGACCTCCGATTGACCTGAAACTTGAAACATAGCCTTTTCTAGCATTGATCATCACCTCCAATCGATTTCGTCTCGATCGGAGCCCGGTCAAATTCCGACGACATCCATTGCAGCCTTGTTCCTAATCGATCCCCAATCCTGGTATCCATCGTTCCTTGCCAATTTGTTGATATTCCAGCCTTGATCAAAAGGTGGGATAACATTTTGCCCCCTAAAACATGCCTTTTTGATAAGAAGGTGTGTTTTGAATAACTCCGAACCCAATATCCAAGTCCATAGCCAATTCCATGTCCATCCAAACTCGATAACCGAGTTTTAATCCATCCTTAGCCAATAGCCAATAACCGAATCCAGACCTCCCCGGGTCGATATCCGAATCCATAACCTCTCCATGCTCTTGCCAAGCGCAATCCACACCTGATGACCGTGGTTCAGTATCCCTGGACGTTGAGCTAACCTCTCCGGGTTCTTGCCAAGCGCAACCCACACCTGGCAACCGTGGTCCAGTTTCCCTGGACGTAAGTAGTGTCGTGGCTTAAGTCCTAAGCCGAATCCTGGTCGCTCCGGACCCTTGCTGAGCATAGTCCATACTCAACGACCTAAAACAATAATTGATAATAGGGGACCTAAGTCCTAGGCCGAACCTTGGTCTCTCCGGACCCTTGCCGAGCATAGTCCATACTCGACGACCTGAATGAGTCAATTTACCTCGTTCGGGCAAAGTGACTCACCCCTTGCCAGGTATTATCCATACCCGACGACCATTTATCAAAAACCAAAAGTCCAATCCAAAATCCAAATCAAATCGAAGAACCGGAAATCCATATCAAAAATCCAAATCGTCACCAAAAACGGAGAACAGTCATCCGAACGAAAGCCAAAACCAGAAAACAAACAAAATCAGGAGTTCAAACCAAACTCCAAAACCAAGCCGGAAAAACGAGTGTCCAATCCAAAATCAAAAGACAGATTTCGCAAACCATGGCTTCGCGGTTTATCATCATTCAAAGCATGCCTAGGGGCTATCTCCGTCCCCATACATGTGTAAATGACTTGGTTGCTTGCCAATAGTTTGTTACTTATTTCATATTACCCCGGTCAATTGATAACCAATCGACCATCATTCCTGGACCTCACACCATCATGGTTTGAGGTAGGCGGTGGTTGCTCCTGCTCCATCGCTGCATTCTGTGCCCCAACATACTGCCTCAATTGTCCATTCCTCACATGCTCCTCAATTATGTCCTTTAAGTGCCTGCAGCTGTTGGTATCGTGTCCATCCAAATCATGGAAGAGACAGTGCCTTCCTGATGCCCTTTCTCGTTCAGAAGGTTCTCTCCTAGCTGGCCTTTGGTAAGGAAGGCGATTCCAGGTTTCCATGTATATCCGCTTCGGTGTCTCGTTTAATCTTGTGTATGTGGAAAACTTTGCATCCTTCCATCGCTTCCTGGCTTTTCCTGAATCATCATCCAGCTTTCTCTTTCCTTTGTCTTTATCCGGGTTTCCGTTGGATGGTCCTCCACCCTCAATCGCATTCACCTCCTTTAACTTTAAATCCATACATGCGTCTTCTTGCCGAAGGAACCTTTCAGCTTCATGGAAGAAATCCTCGAGATCCAGTGGCGGGTCTCGTACTAAAGATACCTTAAAATCCGAATCCTCTCTGACTCCCGACACCGCCGCCATCAAGACCATCGATGGATCCGGCCGATCCACCGAAGCAACCGCCGCATTGAATCGGGTTAAAAATGCTCTAAGTGATTCATCCGTCTTTTGCTTTACCGATGTTAGTGTCATTACGTTCTTTGGTCTCTTGATATGAATCTGAAACTGCCCCAAAAACCTGTCCACTAACTCCCTCCAATTCCTAATATATCCTTCTTCCAGCTGCCTGAACCACATTGCCGCTAAGTCCGTCAAATACAACGGGAAACATCTGGCCATTACTTCCTCCGATGCCCCCAGCACTTCCATGTGTCTAGTGTATCTCATCAAGTGATCAGTCGGGTCAGCCTTGCCATTATACACTTCCACGCTAGGTAACTTGAACTTAGGTGGATTCTAAGCTATCTTGATTTCCCGAGCGAACGGACTCCTGATCACTCCTTCCAAATCTCTATTGGTCAAACCTCCACGCATAGTCTTTCTAATGATTCCACTAATCCAGCATTATCTGTCAGGGGTTGCCCCCATGCCCTTGAGGGAACTATGGTATATATTCTTCATGCGGTTCATTAACATCAGCGTTCATCCTAGCCTGTTGGGCTCCTTCCAAAGGTCTTCCAGTGTCAGATCCTGCGGGCCTACCCCCAAGCCTTTGCCGATTGCCCTCTGGTTCTGTATTCTGTTGGGTTCCGCAACCCTAGCTCCTTGTTCCACATTTTCAGCCGCTGTAGTTGGTCCAAGGTTCTGTGTCCCTGCGGCTCTCATCTGTTCGAAGAAAGTCTACATCATATCCTGTTGACTCTTCAACAACCTCTCGTGCAATGAATTTGCCATAGCTTCCATTTCGTCTCTGGTAATGTAAATCGAAGCTTGTCCTTCTCCAGCTCCGGAGGATGCCTCTTGACTTCCTCCTTGTTGACTTCTCTCATCTCTTTGTCTTGTTTGTCGAGTCATTGTCTTTCAAATCTAAACTCTTCACGCTTTCCAAATCCGAACTTCAATCCGATGTAGCGGGTGCTAGTCCTTCTCAGTGAAAGCACCAAAGTGTTTGTGCCAAAATTGGTCACAAACCCCAAATATCGTGAAAGCACCAAGTTATGAATGTAGATCAGCAATATTCAAACACAAGTTGCAGATCTCAGCAAATAACAAACAACAATCCAGAAATAATAAACAAAGACACGCGATTTATAGTGGTTCGGCTATCTCCGGCCTACGTCCACTCCAAAGTTTTATCCTTTATTGATTATCCTTGCAGATTACAGATGATTACAGCGGTTATAATGAAGTAATTTAAGTGCAACAGCGATGGTGAAGTGCAGAATTGAATCCGATAGAGTCTGGTTGTTGAACAGCCAAAAGATCCCCCTTTCTGTAGGCTCCAGAGGGCTATTTATAGGTGTAGGAGGCTGAGACGTGCTCAAACTTCGGGAGACTTCTTCTGGCACGTGAGGGGGCCCACGCAAGCGACCCCACCAAGTGTCGACTCAATCTATGATCGATACGAAACCATTCGTATCCATCAGAAAATGATCCGATCGAGCTGAAACTTGGCAGAGACATACTTTACCTTGTGCGTAAGCTCCTGTGAATATTTCATTGCATTTGGATCAGTGATTTGCGAGATATGATCGATGCAAGATCGTGTTTTCTGTTGACTGCTGTCTTCGAATCCATGCCTTCGCATCCATCCTCTTCGCATCGATCAGGAACACGTGCGCATCGACTATGTGGCGCTATTTCCAAGGCCGGATCCGTTCTTCTTGCCGCGTTGAACGCTTCTTTCCTGGAGACGTGGGTATTCTTCGCTCGCTTCCGTATTTCGTGCTCGTTCATATCCATAACGTTCGTGTTCCTTTTATGCATCGATTCCAGGAGTACACTTTGCATCGATCCCTTACATTGATCGATACGAAGAGACCATAGGAATCATCGATATGAAGTGGTTGTGATGAGGATGGGTACGAAGCCTACCCTTATGATGGATACGAACAAGACCTTACCTAGCGGATGCGAACGAAGCATTACCCGATGGATGCAAACAGTATTCTACCTGATGGATATGAACAAAGCCTCACATGCCTGCTTACCTGATCGATACGAAGTCATTGAGCCAAGTCCATGCTGATCGATACGAACGACGTCGATTCGAAGTCCACCACTACGCCCTATACCTGATCGATACGAACCGTATCGATTCGAAACACCATCTGCTGATCGATGCGAAATGCATCGATACGAACCATGCCTAACGTACCTTTATCCATCCATATCTTGTGTATTTGACCTCCGATTGACCTGAAACTTGAAACATAGCCTTTTCTAGCATTGATCATCACGTCCAATCGATTTCGTCTCGATCGGAGCCTGGTCAAATTCTGACGACATCCATTGCAACCTTGTTCCTAATCGATCCCCAATCCTGGTATCCATCGTTCCTTGCCAATTTGTTGATATTCCAGCCTTAATCAAAATGTGGGATAACAGATTACGTGAGCATTGGAGGTGATGGAGGCAAGGGCCGTGGGCTTGGAGCATTTTAGGGTGGTGGCCGAGCACTTAGATAGGAGGTGGAGTTGTTTAGTGAAGTATAGGATAGTTTAGTGAAGTGTTGTGGTGGTATGAATGTTGGTAGGAAGATTTAGTTTGATCATGGTGAGTACTTGATTTAGAAAATAATTATATGAATGTTTAAATTATAAATTTAAATGCTTGGATAATTACTTGATTGATTATATGGATGTTAAGATGGTTGATAACTTGGTTGATTAATGATTAAGAAAACCATAATTGAAATGTTTAAGTTATTAACCATAGTTATTTCATGAAAAATAAATCCATATGGATGCATATATGAAGTTATTTAGCCTCTTAATGGTTCTAAGAATATAAAAAGGTTGAAAAAGAATATTATAATAATATAATATTATGAAATGATTTAAAAGTGAAAAAGAGATTTACTATGGAAAATATTGGTTTAAATGTTTGAAAATGGTTTATAAGTGTTTTATAAACATCAAAATTCAATTTGGAGAAATTTTGACAAATAATGAATTTGGAGTCAAAAATAGGCGCATCGCGTAACGGCAGTTCGCAATTTCGCGCCGTAAAAGTTAAATATTCTATAGGATGGAATCGGAGTCGGATTTCTTTGCAATAAATTTTTTCTAAACTCTTATGACTATAGTTTTCAAACAAAAGAAAAGGATTGAGATTTCATCTAACAGATTTTAAAATATGAGCAAATCAAGTTTTCGATAAAATCACGCTTTGGCAGTTCTATGGCCAAAGTAGCAAATGTTCTAAATATTTTTTTTCAAAATGTTTAAAAATATGGCATAAATTCTATAAATCCTTTAAAATATTTTAAAAGAGATTTGAGTTACAAAAATGGATTTCTAAACGATCGAAAAGTTGTTTTAATCAAATAAGCTTTGAAAATACTATTTGTAGCACTATTCGCAGCACTTTTTGCAACACTTTGGTAACTTTTCAAATATGAACTTAAACTTAAGTATTCTTTCCCAAATCTTTTACAAATGTTTTCAAATAAATAATAAAGTGTTTTAAAGATGATTTGAGGATTTTATAATTTAGTTTAAAGAGTTTAAATAAATGATTTAAAGAAAAGCTGTTAAAATCAAGTTATTTAATCTTGGCTCTAAAAGCTAACGAGTAGACTGGATTTTTCTATTCATGAGATCCAGGTGAGGTGCTTAAACTAAAGAGATATTTAGGAGCAACCATTGCCCTGACTCACCTGGTCTCTCCTGGGTGAGGACCAGGTGAGGGATAGATAAGGTCGAAATGTCGAAAACGAGTTAAATATAAAATATTAAATTTTCCAAATTTAAACAACTTGGATTGCATGGAGATGATCTTCTTACACTTGGTGTTAAATTCCGAGGAGGGAACCCATACTATCCATATGAATTCAAAAGGTGATTTTACCGCTATTCGACGGATAGTGAAGGTTGAATACAAAATTGATATTGAGTAGAATTAGTATAATTTCCATGAACCTTTTTACTCAATAATGTTTTCCAATATGAGATTTATATAAATGATTTGGAAATGTTTTCCTAAATAAAAGGTGAAATAATTTGGAGTTATTCCATGATTCAAAAAGGTTTAATTAACTAAAAGGATTCGATAAATGAGGCTTAATAATTCCATATACCATCAAGAAGAAAAATGGAATAATTTAAAATAATATGTCCCTTTGAGATATTTATGAACAAATAAAAACATGAATTAAACTCAATGATAATTGATAATCACATATGAACATAACGTCTTTTTAATCGATGATTGGTTCGGAGGAACCAGGGTCTGATTTGGGTAACTCCTATATGAAAACCACATCGAACCAATGTATACATTCGGAAGTGAAGACATGTTGAAGATGATGATTATTGAAGACCGAAGATCTTCATTTAGGGATTGCTGTCACGAGTCCTAGGGGTTTACCCCATATTATATTTATATAGCAGTGGTATCTATATTTTGAAATCTTCGTTGTATTGAAGACTGAAGACCTTCATAGCGAACGGACTGCTTGTTGACATTCTTTGGGTCGCTCCCACTATAGAGATATTTATTATAGCAATGGTCCTGTCATGTTTTGAAATCTTTGTAATGCAAGGACTACTCGCTACTGATCCTAGGATGTGGTAAGAGGATTGCCTTCGGTTTCGTTCAATCCCAAAATGAACTTGTATGGACGAATGCTTGACAATGCATTTCTGATCATATTAATTGATCTCTATCAACGTATTATCTGCTTGGTGGTAGAGAAGGCAATTTCTCCTAACTTAACACCCTTTCTCGAGATGTACGAGCTTAGGAGTTATACGCCATGTGGGCATGCAACAAGGCCATGTGGGTCGCTCCCATTAGGGTATGGTCATTTCAAAACTAGATTGATTACTATCTACTCATGTACGCTTCTGAGCCCATTAACAAAAGGGGTGATCATATTCGGTACTACTAGTCAAGTGGTAGGCCAGTCCTGTGTGGCAGGGGTACAAGATATTCTTTGTCAGACCACGAAGTATTTTGTCTAGAGATGTACCATCAAAAGGTAGTTCCTTACCTTGTCATAGTATGGAATCCAATCTCCAATACGTGCCTTTACGGTTTTTGATTGTAGAACCTAGTATGCTAAAATTTAATTAATGTAACAATTTCGGCTATGATTAATAAGTATTTGTACTATGGACATTATTATAATATTAATCGATTTTCTATAGAAAATGTTTTGGTTATCATAAGGTCAAACCCGTCCATCTTTATGTACGGCGTGGTATTATGAGATACTTTTGATTTCAAAGGGTTTTATAACTTTAAAATCCAGTTGGGTGTGTTTTTCTCACACTGGTTTTCCAGACTGACTCAAATGTTATTTTATTATAATGCTCAGGTCAGACCAAGTATATTTACATATTGCTTTTGGATGCATTGGAGCTCAAAGGACGAGCGGGAGGTCCATGACGTATCTATATATTTCTTTGTGTTCCGCTGTTTTGTTTGTTGGTTGTATTTATCAGCAATTGTAAGAATAGGCTGTTATAACTATTCAGGCCGAATCGGTTAGTATACTTTGATTAGTGTGTGTATATTACATTTTTCTTTGGGTAAGATTTGTTGTATATTATAGATTATTTGTTCCGCTATGAGATTCTATATTGGTAGTTTTTCTTCTTATCTTCTTTCTTCTTTCTTTTTCCTAACTATCGGCCTTTCTGTTCAATTTGGGTAGGTGGTGTATGGTTGATTGTCTGCTTAAATTGTATGGAAAAGTGGATTATTACATTTGTTTTCAAATAAAAAGTTTAAATGTTATTTAGTTATTAAATACAGTTTTAAAAGTTTAGACCACCTATTTTTTAAAGATCGGTTTTGTTTTCAAGAAGCAACTTTCACTTAAAGGAAGATTTTAATCTAAGGAATTTCTTTGTCGACTATTCTTAAGTAAACCCAATTGAATATGAAACCCAATAACATCTATTTAGTAGAATAAATCACCGCTTTGCTAATTAACTTATATTTGACATATGTTTGGTAAAATAAATCCATGTTCTTCCATAGTTCACCTAGTTGATTACGTTAAAATCTATTAGGCAAAATAAAAACCCTTTCTGCCATTACATTAACTTAGACATGTATTTAGCAGAACAAATCCCCATCTGCTATTTTGGTAACTTGGAAATTGACTTATATGTGATTGTTATTGGCTGATTCCCTTACACATATTTGCTTGTTATGTAATTACCCATGTCATAACTTGAAAAGTAAACTGAGTTTAATGAGAACCGTTGTGGTCACTAAGCTTTTTTATGATTTTTAAGGTCAATCATATTTCAATAATGGTTTCAAGTTAAGTAATGATTTTAGTAAAGGTGTTTTAAATAATCCTTTTGTTTATTAAAAGGACTTTGTTAAAGGAGTTTTGTTTTAAATAAGGAATATTTATAAGAAAGTTTTATAAATGATTTCAAATATTTATAAAGGAAGTTTTATAAATAATTTAGAGATTTATAAAGAGATATATAAATGGTTTTGATATTTAAAAAGAGTTTTGTAAATTTTGAACTTGGTGATTTATAAAGAGTTTTGTAAATGGGTTTGGAATTTAAGTAAAGGTGATTCATAAATAAAAGAGATTTATTAAGAGGATTTATAGAAGGAAATTTATAAAAGAATTTGAGACTGGATTTCCTTTAACCTACCATCTTAATTTTGGTGGTATGGACATTCGTTCCACACTTAACACCGAAGGAATATTGTTTGAGGTTATCTATATCTCCAATTTAAACGGGATTTTGGTGGTATGCACATTCATCTTCGATGATGCTGTATTGTGTGTATAAATCTCGTTTTGTTCTCCTAGGACAAATGATAAGGAGACCCATCCATTTAAACAGTTAGGGATGATTCCTACTCCTATGTATTGTCTGATTATTTGCAAAATAATGGGGTTGAGTTTACTATAACTATCGAATGTTGTTTCGGAGAGACCGAGATTAGATAAATATAAATTATTCGAAAACCACTTCGATCCAACTCAAGCACTTCAAACTGAAGACCTCTTGAAGGAATTGAAGACGGAGCTTTTGAAGTACAAGGACTACTTCCTAATAATCCTGAGGGTGATTCCAAAATGGATGTAGTGGAGGTAGTGCCTTCGTTTTCGTTCAGACCCAGAACGAACTTGTATGGATGAATGCTAGCATTGCATTTCTTCCTACTGGACAGTGTTAGCATTCTAAGATGGTCTGCTAAGAGGAAGGTAAAAGCGTTGCCTCAAGCCTCACAACCCAGGAAATTGCTAATATAGGATAGTTGCAGTAGGGTTATGTGGGTCGCTCCCATTAGGGTGTGTCACCACCTTTCTAGATTATTATATTATGGATTTGGTTGTGCATGAGAGCTCTCGATAAAAGTTTGGAACAACCGGGGTGATGACATATTCGGTACTATTCAAGTTCAAGGGTTGGTCGGTTCTGTGTTGGCAAGGGTGGACCAAGTTCAGGGCCTGGCTATAGGTACATTTTATCTAGAGGTGTACTATACGGAAGGTAGTCCCTTATCTTGCCATTGAAGGATTTCATTCTCCAATAAGCGTTGTGCAGACTTGATAGTATACCTATTATGCTGGAATTTAATAATGTAACAATTTCGTTTATGATTAATATTTATTTGTATTCTAGACATTATCATAGTATCACTGGATTTTCTATAAAAAATATTTTGGTTATCGTAAGGTAAAAAACCTGTTCGTGTTTATGTGCGGCGTGGTCTTACGAGATACCTTTGATTTTAAAGGAGTTTACAAGATATGATAAATAAAATCCTTGTGATTTGAGTTTCCCACGCTGGTTTTACCAAACTGATCTGGGTGTTATTTTGGTATAATGCTTGGGTCAGCCCGAACATATTTTCCAGATTTAGCTGGATACTTTGGAACTTTCAGGAGACAAGCAAGATTTTCCAGGATGTATTCACGTACCTTATATTTTCCGTTGTTCTCTTTTGTTTTGTTCTTGTCTATATTTATTAACAACTATAAGGACGAGCTGTTATGACTATCCTGGCTGATAATAGGTTAGTGGACTCTGACGTTGTGTGTAGATAAAGATGATTTCTTTTTGTAAAGCTCTTGTGTATATTATATATTGCTTGTCACGATGTGATATTTTTTTTCAGTCTTCTTCTTTCTTTATCCTAAATGACCTGTCTTTCGGACACTTAAATGATCGGCACACAAATACCGAGGATGTATTAAGTATCATCTCTAGGTGTAAGAAAGGCAGACCATTACACGTGGTATCAAAGCTTAGGTTGGCCGAACACCTAGGTTTTGTTGGGGTTGACTCATTTGAGATAGGGTAAGTGAGACCTAGATTGAGTTTAAGTGTGTATATTCAGTGTGTATTTGTTAGTGCTATAAAAATGTTTTATATTGTGTTGATTTATCTGTTGAGTGTTTTATGAATTCTGGTCGAGACGGGGGGCACCATGGTGTCGATAGTGGTTTCTAAACACTTAATGTAACGACCCTAAATTTCCGACCCAATTTAAAATTTTAAATTCATCGTTTCAATAAAAATTTTGAAATTATAACGATCTCAATTTACGTTCAGATTTTATTTGTGACATACGTCTAGTTAGATATGGACATAGAAAAAGTTTCGTTGGAAAATATTACAGTGAAATCCGTTCGCGTTTTACTGTATATCAGTCCATATAAAGCTGCGTAAAATTTATCTTCCAAATCCAAATATTTTTACACAGTTATGTTGTAAAAATTATTCTGATCAAGATTATGTAATTCATTTCGCCTAAAACTGTCATCGCCTGCTCCGTTTAAATTGTTTTGCAAATCGTACAATTTAAGCGGCGTAAATGCAAATTTTATAAAATCGTCGTATCGCAAAAATCTTTGTACCGTTGGAAGCGCATCGTCACACTGATCATAACGGTATATTTATTTGCGCGAATCGAAGTCCGACATCATCCGTCACGTTAATTTAATCGCTCCGTACGGTCCGGGTACACAATTGCAACCCAAAATCTTTAACCCGTTTACAAAAGGAAGTTGAAAATAAAGTCAGCCCTGTATTTAATGTAGTAGTTGGAAGCTTAAGAGCTGTTTGGAAATATGCGTGAACGTTGGAATTTGATGAGAATATTGGGAAGAGAGTGACGCATGGGATACAAAGTAACGTGAATATCACTCAATTTATAAAGCAGATAATTAACTTTTCACTGTTCCACTCTTTACATTTCAAAACTCTCCCGGTACATCTTCCTCTTCTTCCTTATTTTTTTTTTCTTCTTTTCTCTTCCGGAAAAATAAATGGCCTCGGCAAAACCATAACCACCCTCCGCCTCACGTCACCACCTCACCCATCCATTCACAACTCCCTGACCGCCTGCAACCGCTCCTCTCTGCCCACTTCCTGACCCAACCATCCGCCCACTTCCTGACCCAACCGCCTCAACCACCACGCAGCCAACCACCTCATGCCACCCCTCTCCCACTTGAACTCGAATCCAGCCTCGACCTCCGCCTCCCTCCCGCACCCTCTTCGAAGACCCAGCCTTGTCAGGGCCAAACAGTGAGCGCGTGCTCGTGTGGGTGTGTGTTGGCATCCGTGTGTGTTATGTGTATCGGTTGTGAATGCGCGTGTGTTGGGAATAGACCTGGGTGCGTGCGTTTATGTGTGCTGAGTTTTGGTGTGCAAGTATACATGTAGAAGTAGTTCGTGTTGAAAATATATGAAGATAGTGAAATAGGGATGGAAAGTAGAAGTGTTCTGAAAGAGAGAAAAGGTGAGGTGTCACTTAGAAAATGCATGTATGCGTATGAACCTAAAATGTAGTAAACAGTGTTAATGAAAGGTGGAACTATGAGGCTAGCGGCAGTTACTAAATGCGTCTGGGTCTATGCAAACATAAGTAAATTTTTGCATGAATTTGGGGACAGTTAGTCTGGGTAACTTTATATTTACTTATAAAAAAAAATGGAGCTGAGATGTTTAAAATAGTTTTAAATATTCCAGTATAGTATTACGCCAATATTTATTCCGGTTGCCAAAATAGTAACCGACTTTTCTTTTTTTCTTTTTTCGTTGTGTGCAGAAGGAACCGACTAATTTCTTTCGCAGCAGCATCGATCTTCAGCTTTTGTTCTTTTCTCCGTCTTCGGTAAGCGCATTTGTATAAATTTATAAATTATATACAAACGTTCATTGTATTAATATCGTTTTCTTTTGTCGATATTACAGTGTCCGTTGTTTGTGCTGTACCGTCTCTTTTCTACTTCTTCGTGCTTCGCCGCCAAATTTCTTATCCACGAAAGGTGAATTAATTTTCACGACTATATTCTTATGCAAGTTTGAATTGGAAAATGATTGCTATGTGATGTTGAATTGGATGTAAACTGTTATTGTTAAGTGATAAATTAATTGCAAGTTAAAATTTGATATAGGATGATTAACGATTTAAATGAATTATATTTGTCGAATTTGATTGTTAACTTGACCCCTTTTATGATGAATATTGATTAATTGAATTGACCCTTAAACTGTTAAGTTAATTGACACATAGAATTGACAAATTTCACTTTGGACTGTTGAACGTATATTGAATTAACTGTTGTAATAGAAATTGAACGACAAGTGAAACCGTAATGGTATAATCTTTAATCTACTTGAAATGATAGAGTAGATTCTAGAAATAGTTATATTAATTGGTGTAAATAACAAACGCGAATTAATACGATTATTTCGGGATTATTTGAAATTGTTGAATTGTTGTGAATGGATGCTATTGCTTGTTTATTTACTTTGACACCATCCCAGCCATCATACTGCAAGTTCCCTTTGTATGTTTTGATTTTGGATTTAAATGGAATCGGGTTGAAATGATAAATACCCAAACAATTTGACTTAGGATAGAAAATTAAAATAAAACCCGATTGGTCAAATGTTTTGATTTAAATAAAAATAAAGTTTTATTTGACGAATAACAATGTTTTGAATAATTTGGAATTTAAATTGGAATAAATGTAAATGTGAATATTTGAATTTGGAACGAATATTAAAGTAGTAATTGACAAAGGAATATTGTTTAAAATTTAATTATTTAATAATTAAATTTAGAAGTATTTGAAAATAAATTTTGAAATTATTAATAATTAAGTTTTGAAATTATTAATAAGTAACTTTTGAAATTATTAATAGTTAAGTGTGAAATTATTAATAACGAAGTTTGAAATAATTAATAAATTTTAAATTTATTAACAATTGAGTTTGAAATTATTAATGAATGAGTTTGAAATGATTAATAATTAAGATTTAAAAATTATTGAAAATGTGATGAGGTTGATTTATAATTAAATTGAATTGAATATCTTTATTAAGAAAAATTGAATTTTTGAACAAGTGAAAATAAGTTTTAACTAAGTTTGGAATTGAAAGAAATATCTTTGATAAGAAATTGAATGCACTTTATCGAAACAAATGAAATAATTGTAATTTAAAGAATTGGATTTGATAAGTGTAAATTGTAAATAAGTTGTAAACTTTGATAATGTAATCGAACTTAAAACGTAACGAAATGAATTAGAAATTGAATTGAAATTGATTGATGTTAAATTAATCTAATGAATATCGAATGAAAGCGATAATTGATTTAAATCGTTTTGAACGTAAATTTAGTTAAACGATTTTGGAAGGAACTTATATACGAAATGAAATGAATATTTGAATTGTTTAATTGAAACTTTGAAATTGAATTATGGGAATGTGGAAATTGGAATTGGAAAGTTAAAACGTAATTTTGGAAATTGATTTCGAAAGACTAACGAATTGTCGATTTACGAATTCAAATAGAAATGATTTTGAAATATAATAACGACCAATCGGTGTTATAATCACGAAAGGTTATTAAAGGAACCGGAGTCGGTTTGGGACATACTCACTGTCTAAACCGGAAACCACTTTAATAACTATACGCGAAGTGATGATCCAGAATGAAGTGGTTGGATTGGCGAACGTTGATGATTGAAGAAAGTGAACGATAATGGATAGCCTTGACACTTGTGTCAAATTGGAAATGACTAAAACAGGAGCTGTGCCGGGCCAATGGAGGATTAGCTACCTCAAGTGGACACACTTCTTCGTAAACTATTCTCTTACTTTGTGATTGATTGGTGCGCACCCTTGAATTGGGAGTGTTGTCTCACGGTGTTGCGGGCGCTGCGGCGTTGCGTTCTCACCAGCCCGGATTAGGCGAACGGTAGTATCACTATCTTGGGTATAGCCTCATGTGCCTTGTCATACTTGTATTCCATTTATGCGCGACCACTACGATTTTGATTTGTACCTTTAGTATATGTATTGCCCTCTGGTGACTTCCGGTTTTGGGGAAACTACGGTCTTGTATATGCTTTTGGGAATAAAAATGTGTTAAGGGTGGAATGGGCCATGACTTAACGCTATTTTGATATCTTTATATTATTGATAGACATTATCTACTTATCGTACTCTACTATATATAGATAGTTTATCGGATCCTGAAAGATGCTTATTCCAATCATCTTTGAGTTATTGTTATTTCAAATTTTTAACCATATTATCTGTATAAGAATATATGTCCTGATTCGAGTGTTTGTTTGTGCATATGCTCGGATCAGACTGAGGATTGCTGCTGCTGCTTATTTGGAGCTGAAGACTTGAAGACTATCTTATCTTTATCAGTATTGTTCTTTCCATTTGGACTATTTGGACATCTATGTTGTTGTATTTCTTTTATTTGAGACATTGTTGTATTTTCTTAGTAGCTTCATGAACTACTATTATGACATTGTTGTAATTCCGCTGCACTATTCTGTTATGTTATATTTTCTATGATTCTGTGATGATTCTCATTTATATACATATACTCCATTTATGATTCGTGTTTTGTACTATTTAAGTTGACATGTGTGGATTATTGTCAATTTAAATGGTCCAAATATACGGGTTGTTACACTTAAACTGGGCAAATCAACATAGTATCGTTTTAAATTAGTAAATAAAATAATTTTATTTAGGAATATATTTTATATATAAAGAAATAATTTTCAAAAGTATAGTTCAGTTATCTATGATGTGATTGTTCTAAGGAGTTTATAATATTTTATTATTATCATTTAGGGTTTGTTTAGTCATGCTCGTCCAATTTTGAGCATTTGCTATTATCTGATCTATAGGTAGTTTTCCTTTCTAAGACCTAGATTGGATAGATAGGAATTAGGAAAACATTAAAACTAACACCTTTTGATTTAAGCTTCACAGTTTGACTATAAGGTATTCGTTGATAATGTTGGGTTAAAAGAATTTGAATTTAATAAAAGGGTGTTTATCTTTACTATTAATAATGAGCATTCCATAAATATGATTCAACCGTGACTTTTTGAAATTTCTAAACTACCCTTTCCATATCTATATCAATTCATGTTAGCATTAAATGGTTAAAGCGGAGGCAAGCCATGGTAAAATATTTTTTTGAAAGTGCATTTGAGTAGTGATAATTTTCTTTTCATCAGCCCAACATTTTGAGAAGTTCCCAAATGGACAACGAAGTTCCCCATCTCTTAGATTATATACACTAACAATTAATACATTTTCAACGATGTGGGACTAATTAGAACAATTACTACTGTCAAGACCCGCTTCTTCGACTTCCGAAAATTGACATTAATACGTCCACTGTATCAACTGCCGAGCAATCGAATGCCGGAAAACCAAAACCTGAGGGTTTAAAAGAAGAGGTAGAAGAAGACAGAAGAAAAGGAAAGAAGAAACAACAGAACAACACAGAAACAGAAACAATATCAGAATCTCACATTCGCAACGGAACAACATATAATAGATAAATGAATAATCTTTAAATCAAAGAACTATACCAGTTTATACATTACATCATCAGAGTTTACAACAACAATGTACAACACAACACAACACAACACAACACTGGACAGTTATATAAACTTGTCCTCATATAGAATACACAACGGAATAAATAATATCATATACAAGTGATACGTCTCGCCATCCAGCTCGCCTCTTGAGCTCCACAATATCTCCTGAATCCAGAATGACCTGATAACCTGACTCTAGGCTGCCCGTGTGGAAAATTATGGGCACCCAGAGTTTAGGAAAGGAACAATAAACTCTAGGTCAGTCATGGTGACTGGTATGAGAACTTAAAACATTTTTTTATCTTTAAAACAACAACAACAAAGGAAGTGGAAAATATTCGCAATGCTTTTGGAAAATGAAACTACCATAAGACCTCCCGCCACACACACAATGCTAACACAGAATTGGAGGAGATTTCTTCTTATGATAGTCAAATATGCTTACTATGCAAAATAATTCGATTTGATATTATTATTAGTGCATAGTGGAAAACATTTCGAAAGTATAATATTAATCTTAGCCAGCATAGGCATTCTGCACTTATGCCTACTATAGATACTATGTTCAATAGCAGGTTACCGCCACATTCCATAGCAGGTTATACAACTAAAACCGTACAAGGTTCGTATTGTTTCTTTGGATTTCCAACAAATGGTCAGGCTAAGGAACTTCCTATGCCAAGTAGGAACGCCTCTGGCGGGACGTCCCGAGAACTAACTAGCTCTCTGCCAACACAAGGTCGGGTTACCTCTGACACTAGGTAACTACTACACGAATATGCCACCCCCCGGTCCTTTGGGACCTTTATCCGAGGCGCCTCGATAAAACAACAATCACACAGTAAATGAGATTGGAGTATCCACATAGGTTAAATACCAGGGCTCCATACCTGATATCACCCTTTTCCAGAAGGAAATGACATACCCTAAAGGGAGCGACCCTCATAACCTTGCCGCATCATTCCTGTTTCGACTATTTCCGGGTTGTGAGGTCCTGACGAAGTCTCGTCCACAAAGCTATGCTTTTTCACAAAGTCGTGCTTTGATCAATCAAATGATCAATAAATAATCATCACACAGCAAAACTCAGCATGCCACACAATCAAATTGGGAGTATATCACTGATAAGTTTCAACTACATAACCTCTGAGCTCGTACGTCTCAGAGAAGGGTGTTAAGCTAAGAGAATAAATTCTCCGCCACCAAACATAAATGTATTTGAAAGAAATCAGCTTTATATCTCAAAATGTAATGTCAGACATGTAACCATACAAGTCTGTTCCGGGTTCGAACAGAACCGAAGGCACTTCCAAAGAAGCCCTTGCAATTCGGGTATTCACAATCCCGATCGAACTTCCCATCACAAAGGAAATCTCTATACCGTAGCTAACGGTGCAGAGACAATCGATAGGTCATCCTATCGTTTTCTCAAATACCCGGTCTTCACCACCGGTCTTCAATGCGATCCATATCGTCGTATCACTAATTCAGAATGGGTTATATGACACAAAGGTCTTTTCCCGGCTAACCCGAATAGTGAGCACAATATTTAAAACATATGAATATAGGGATTTCAATTAAGTCACAATTTATTACCCTAATCCTTTCCTTTAAATGGTTTAAAAAAATTACCATTTTAAATCTTTAAACAAAAAGATTTACTTCACAAAGTTTACCCTGTTTCACAAAGATTCATTCACAGATTTCCAAATCAATTTCCATTTCAATTTGATTAACCCATTAAATCTTTAAATCAAGATTTATTTTATAGCTTTCAAAACTATTCACAATTCAAGTCTTTTATAATATAAAAGATACACCTTTTAAAATCCTCTTTGATTTCAAAATAGAGCTTAATCATCTTCACAAAGGTTAATTCATAGTTTTTTTCCAAACTAGTTACAATTTCATTTCAACATGAAATGTTTCGATACAAATTGGAAATCTTTTCACTTTATGGAAGCTATTATCATTTGAAAACAAACAGTTTTCATTTTGGGAAAAACTGATTTCATTTATACAAGTTACGGTCTTTGGGTTAATTCAAATTTCCATAACAACACTTTTTAAAAAATGGTTTAAATTCATATAAACACCCTTTTCCACTTGTATAATCTTTTAGACCAAAATTCCCAAATTATTGAATTCAATTTCAAAATATTGAATTCAAAATTTAAATCAAATGATTTAAATTCCAATTTTATTAAGTTATTTAAAATAACTTTTATTTTTGAAACTCATTTTCAAAAACTTTCAATTCCAATTCCAAAACTATTTTGGATTCAAAAATTCAAATTTTTCAAAATTGATAAAAATCTGTGACTTAACCGATTTCCACGTGAAATCCACATTTGTGTGAGTATTTTGTAGTCCACGGGTTTAACACAATAGTGCAACAACATTCAACCATCACAGATCAAATATAACAATATAATTGATAAGCGGTATAAACCATAACGCTTATCTTTCATTCACAGATCACAGATATATATATCACAGATAAACAATTCACAGATCATAACACAAATCGGGATATATCACAAAATATCACATATCAGAGATGTCAAACAATTCAACATCCAATATAATCTAAACATCCAAAAGTAGGATTACTTTAATTATCTAATTAATTTAAATCAAATAAATTTCTATAAATCAATTTTACTTGTTATGGTAAATTAATAATCTATTAATTTCAAATTGATTTTCAAATTTATTTCAAAACACCAAATCAAATTTCCATATTAATTTCCCAAATTCATTTCAAGACACCAAATAAATTTCCAAATATTTCCAAAAGATTTATTTTCAATCACCAAAAATCAATTACCAAATGGATTTCTAAATTTATTTCCTTTTTAAAATAAATTCCTTTTTAAGCAGATAAATTCCTTTCTTTTCCAAACTATTCAAAAATCCAAATTTTAAATAAATTCTCAACTTATAAATAATATTTTCGAAATCCATTTATTAAGCCCTTTTTCCATATTTTGAAATTTAATTCAATATAGTTAAAAAATAAAACTTTTATCTTTTAAAACTACTTTTAATTTTATCCAATTATCAAAAATAAATTTTCGATAAAATTTCAGCTTCAATTCTAAAAATCCAATTTTTATTTATTTTCGGTATTCAACGATACCAAAAATATATCCGGCTAAATTATAGCCTTCAACGATTTCAAACACAATATAATCACACACAGATTATAAATAAATCAACACACTCTATTGAGACAAATTCAATTATTTGAGGAATCCAGTTGGATCCCTCCAACCTAATTCCCTACATCCACAGATGTTAGCACAATACCAATTCCACTTCACGGTGGAATATCGTGGTATATGGGATTTATAAAATACTATCTGCTATTATGCGGCGCAATAGGGTCTCATCCGCTATATAATGCGGGAAATCAACTCCAAATACATATATAATACCAATTCCACTTCACGGTGAAATTATCGTGGTATATGTTTTTAATAAATAACCTCCGCTTAATATACGGCGTATATGGTCTATTACAGCACAATAGATAACAATTTATAATCCAAACACACAATCAACACAATCAAGCAATTTTAAATCTAACTATTTAAAATTTAAATCAAAACAAATATTCGATTGAGTGAGGAGTTCTCACCTAGAGTTTCGTTAATATCAGTTGTAGTGTTTCATTTCGAATGAAATTAAACGACCGTTTAATTTTACCCAAAATTTACACTGACTCCAATCGATTCCAAACCAGCACCATTGCATAGTGCTCGTCGAAACGATTCCAACGAAATTCGTTTCGTCAGTTTTCGACCTCGTATGAACAAGTTACAGCATTTTAAAGATCATACGAATTAATATATAAATTAATTTACATTTCTTTTTTATATTTTTATTTATTTTAACCTAGATTCAGATCTGGCCGTCCATTTTGAGCTAAGAGATCCAGGCCACGCATTTCATCTTCCCTCCTCACCCAGGTTTCGAACGCAACATGAACCCAATAGCCGCCCCCCAGGGTTTCAAAACGCACCACCACCGTTGACCGAAACCCCATCACTCCACCACCAAATCGAAGCTTGTACTCGACTCCATCCTCACCACGAATAGCTCGAAGCTCGGCTGCCCCGAAGGCATGAAAAACGTGCATGAACCCCCCTAGAACGCGAGCCATTTTCTTCCTCCACGTCGCGTCGATCACGTTCATCACCATATAGATTTGAAGCTCTCATCGCCCTCTATAATTTGTTAGTTGAACATTTCGCGTAATTGTTTACGGATTGGAAGCAATTGAGGGAAGAAGTTGGTGATTTTCTAGCCATAGAAATTATTAGGGCCGGCTGGAAGAAGAGAGAGGGTTTGAGTGCAAATGTGAATGTTCATGTCCTTTTATAGAAAATTTCTCAAAACACTATTCATCGAAAATTTTCCGAACTCCAAACGAAGCGTGCCGGCTGGTGTTTCTAGGGTTTTACCCGCGTTCCGAACACAATGGAACGTGTTTCGGGAGCTAATTCGATCGTATGTGAGAGTTACGGAAATAAACGATCAAATTTAAATCAAATCGATTTAAAATGATTTCGATGCATTTTGGCTTGCCCCGGACTAACCGTAAATCCGATTGACATGAAATTTGAAACCTTACAATAATTTCACATTACGGATCCGATGAAACTGGATTCGTCAAAATCCGAGACTGTTTGAAAAATGACTATTTTCACTAGTCAATTAAATATTAAAATATTCAATTTTCACAAATTAACTTTTAAATCCAATTTTAAAAGTTTACAAACATCATTCTAACTCCAATATGATTTAATATAACTTTATAAATCATTTTTTATTCACATCAAACCCAATATCCAATTATTTCTGGAATTTCAAATATTAAATTGTCGATTTAATTATCCAATTAAATCACTATATTCAAAATTAAATTTATTCGACTTACAAATCTTACTTGTTAATATTTAAAATCAATTAAATATATGAATTTCAAATGACAGAAATTCTGGGTCGTTACAATCTTCCCCCCTTAAAAGAATTTCGTCCTCGAAATTGCAAAGTAAGAAAAATGCCCCAAATTCATTAACTTTTCAAACAATTCGTTCAAATTAGATTTCAAAATCACTTAAGTGTACAACTTCCCCAAAATCCAATAGTTATACTCTTTCAAAAACTTTACTAAGTTTTTCAAATCTATACTTAGTTATACTTTTCAAAACAAACTATATCGTTTAACTTTTAACTCCAAATCCAAAATTTAGTTTTCACAAATTTCCCAAAATTTTCTAACGCCTTAAATTTTCAGAAAAATTCGCCATAGCCTCCTTTGCGCGGTTCGATCGTAGTAGGATCACAATAGACATAAATATATATACATCGACCCACACGGTCGGAAAAGCAGAAAAACAGTTCATATTTCCTATTTTTATTGCGTAGGCGTACCTTTTTAGCATTTTTAAGCAAAGCAGTTGTTTATTAGCTTATTAGCGCAACCAAACCAACCGAACGGCAGCCACGGCACCTGTACTTACTCAATTTAAACACGTAAGTGACATATATATAAAGTTATTAACAATTTACTCTTTTAAACAACTACAACACATGCATATTAAAAGAAATGCATACTAAACAAGGTTTATAAGCAACTTATATGATTTCGACATTACTTGTAATTGTTTACAACCAATTGACATACAACGACATTCAATTATTCATTTTCAATTAGTTTACATTCACTAATTTACATTCAAGTTGGTTCACTTTCAATTTAAATCCAATCACATAGCTTTCAATTTTTATCAATTCAATTTCATTAATACTTAATGAATTATATACAATCAACCAAAAATCATATAACAACCAATGTATATTCAACACAACCAAATTATTCACTACGTTTGTATTCAATTTGGTTTAACACTTTTAATTTCCAATTGGTTTAATATTAAATTGGCTTTCATTGAATTTCAAATTTATTAGCTTTAATGAATTAACACTTACATCCATTATTCCATATCAATTTACTTACATTCGATTGATTAACATTAGTTCAATTCAATTGCTAATTCATTTAACAAATAAAGTTGAATTTTATTTATATAACTCAAGTTCACATCTATTTAATAAATTCATAATTTACTTCGATTCCAAAATCAACTTTATTTAACATCACTTAAGTTATATTCCAATTAAACATCATTTGTTTAACTTACTTAAATTTCCACTTATAAATCCAATTCAGATTCCAATTCTAAAGTAAATTCTATTTAACTTTTACCAAAGCTGAATTTATTATCCCATATTATAAGTTCAAAACTCATTTCTACTTATATTCATTAATTTCAATTTGGATTTTAATTTAAATTTGTTTATCACAACAAAACTTCAATTTTTTCAATTTATTATGGTAGCAAATCCATCACACAGAAACTCGAAAATGATACTGATGATGCTGCGGTCATCACCCTTATTATTTCCCAGTAACAGTAGTGAATCCAGTGCTTTAAATTCTTCCAAAATTTCCTTTTATTTATAAATCACATTTATAAATCTTTTTACTCATATAATTTCACTATTTTACTTTACTTATACAAGATTATTTCACAATTGTAAATCATCTTAATTATAATTCCATACTTATACAATTGTTGCTTTTATTTAGATCATTCAAACAACTTTTATTAACTTATATATATTCTTACATTTTCAACAACCAAACAATCAATTTTATATACTTTAATAATTTCTGAAAAATTATTTCCTTTATATACAAAATATAACCGAGGTAAAATTATTTCATTTACCCAATTTAAAATGATACTATGTCGACTTGCCTCGTTTAAGTGTTTAGAAACCCCTATCGATAATATGGCGTCCCACATACCGACCAGAATTCATAAACAGCTCAACGGATAAGCAAACACAATATAAAACAATTTCATATTCACTAACAAATACGCACTCGTATCTATTATTACACTCACACTCATTCTAGAGTACTACTGACTCTATCTCTAATGAGTAATTCCCCACAGAGCCAAGGTTATCGCTTAACCATATGCTCTGATACCACATTGTCAAGACCCGCTTCTTCGACTTCCGAAAATTGACATTAATACGTCCACTGTATCAACTGTTGAGCAATCGAATGCCGGAAAACCGAACCCTGAGGGTTTAAAAGAAGAGGTAGAAGAAGACAGAAGAAAAAGAAAGAAGAAACAACAGAACAACACGGAAACAGAAACAATATCAGAATCTCACATTCGCAGTGGAACAACATATAATAGATAAATGAATAATCTTTAAATCAAAGAACTATACCAGTTTATACATTACATCATCAGAGTTTACAACAACAATGTACAACACAACACAACACTAGACAGTTATATAAACTTGTCCTCATACAGCATACACAGTGGAATAAATAATATCATATACAAGTGATATGTCTCGTCATCCAGCTCACCTCTTGAGCTCCACAGCATCTCCTGAATACAGAATGACCTGATAACCTGACTCTAGGCTGCCCGTGTGGAAAATTATGGGCACCCAGAGTTTAGGAAAGGAACAATAAACTCCAGGTCAGTCATGGTGACTGGTGTTAGAACTTAAAACGGTTTTTTATCTTTAAAACAACAACAACAAAGGAAGTGAAAAATATTCGCAATGCTTTTGGAAAATGAAACTACACTACACCAGAAACAGCTTTTGACAGCGTTTCAGAAACGCTGTTATATGATACGACAGCGTTATTATAAACGCTGTACAACGACATGCTATCGTAGATGCAAATGTTTTAATAGCAAAATAGAAAACGCTGTAAAAAATTTGATACCACGGCGTTTATTAAACGCTGTTATATGACACAACAGCGTTAGAACAAACGCTGTATAATGACAAGCTATCGTATAAAGAGAACTTACAACAGCTTAATTTTAAACGCTGTGGAAATTATTCTTTTGACAGCGTTTTATTTAGGCTGTTAATGTTTTTATTACAGCGTTTAATGCGTGTTGTGTTATGTTTTTACAGTTGGGATGATGTTTTATAAAGTTTACAACAGCGTTTAATAAACGCTGTTACTCACTATTTAATGATAATTACAACACGAATTAAACGCTGTTGTTTCTTCATTGACAGCATTAAAATAGATGTTGTCTTCTATTTATATGATTTTTACAGCATTAACATTCCACTATATTTGCATATTCCAGAACTACATTTTGAGTATAATCAAGCAACCAGTATATATAACATGTTCTAATGAGTAATAATCTGTTAAATAAACTAGCTAAAACAATATTAATATACAAAAAACATCTATAAATCAAGTTTCAATAATATCCATAAACAAAAATAACACAGTAGACCAAGTTATCATAATATTGTTAAACAAAGATAAGGTATATGTTAAACAAAAATATAATATCAATAAAGTAAGTCCGCACCAAATGCCAACAACAAAACGTGCATCTAAAAAGTTTCATATGCTTGCTACTTGCTACGGAAGAAGAATGTGTCATCGCCATCTTTAATTACCTGCGATGAAAAAAAAGGAGCTCAAGTGGCATCTTATACTTTGTATTGTCAGTATTAGTCGCTTTATGCAACTGACACTATAAATTTTAACTATAGGAAATCTGTTTTTCTTCTTCGTATTTCGTACCCCACCGCCAATTTGTTTGAATCTACCATAAGATATTTGTTGTACAAATAGAATTCATTTTGAAAAACTATCCAGCAGAGACATTGGTTAATTTTATTCTGGATGAAGCCAATCCTGGGAGCCTTCCACTATTTAAACTAACAAATGAAAATAGTTTGCACCTAACTGCACTAGCCCCACTAAAAGAATTAGCTTAAAAAATATCAAAAGAAACCAGTGGCAGTCAGCGAATTTGCTTTTAAAGATGCTAAATGATTTGCAAAGAAAAAGATGAATATCAGCAACTGATTCAGATCTTTCTTTGATCTAAAACATGGAAATCCGTGTTGCATTTTTGTATGCTGGAAGGAGAGGTAAGTCAAATGTATTTGAACTCATGTCGGGAATCTTTTATCTCCAAATATTGTACCTTATATTATTGGATCACAATGTAAATACATGAACATTCCAGTTTCACTGTATTCTTTAGTTATAGTTGATGGTATGGTTACTACTCTGTAGTAAAGTATAGCTGGAGCATTGGATTGCTAAATGAGTATTGTTTTGTCTCTACATCTGCTGACTTAGCATATTTTTCTGCTGTTTTCTATATTTGGAACAAAATTGTATATAATTTGGATGATATGGACCATATGTTAATGCTAGTATAGTGATGGATTCACTGAACCTAAAATACTGAAGAGATTACCTGGAAATAATGAATGATGCTTCACCAGTAAGTGGGATTCTAAGTTTGATGGGATTATCTGCAAGAACAGATTCGATAATTGCTTATGGAAGCTTCAAATCAGTACATGATGTTATACAGTAAAGCTGTTTTATTGTACAGTCATTGCTTGATGTATGTTTATGGGTGAGTAGCAAAATAAATATAGTAGTAAATGTTAAGGACCATTGTGGACAAAATAAACATAGCTTCAGCAATGAATGTATATATAGTGACTCCTTTACATAAGGACTCACAAGTCCATCCCCAAGTATATACCACGTGTTTGTACTTTGTGTGGTATGCAATTTCAGCTATTAAGCATGACGATGCAGTTAAGAAGGTAAGCCATTGAGAAATAAAATAAAGGATGGGCCATGCTTTATTTTCTCCAGGATTTAGAGGCAGTCCGAAGTACATGCACTTAGTTATAGCTGTCAGTAAAGATTGATCGGTTGATAGAAATAGGATCAGTAAGGCGCGGAGGTGGATCAGGAGGAGGGGAGGTCTGGAGATTGTCAAGAGCAGAAGAGAGCATGGCGCGAATGAGAAAAACTGACAGCGTGAGCAGAAAAGGAGAACGACAGAGGGAGAGAGACTGAGGTCATATCGGCTGGAGACGAAAGCGGCAAATATGGGAAGGCTGGTGGTGGCTAACCCTAATCAACCATTAGCAAATAGAGGTTGTAAGTTAGGAATTCACTATCTCGCCATAAGGATGTACACAAGATTGTTTGTTATGATGGTTTTTAACAGAGCTGAATATTGTGTTAGGAATATGCAATCAAGCCAGGGTCCCAAAAAATAGTAAAAAGAAGGATGCACTAATTATTGAACCTTCTGGAATATAGGTATATGTATGGCATACTTCAAAATGATATCAGTGAAATACCTAAAACTTGTAGTGAATAATATTTGAAATAATAGTTGCCAAAGCAGGGATAGTTGTGGAAGACCTAAGTGTTCTGTTGGTATATGGATTAGTGGGTAGTTGTTGATGGAGCAATTTGATGTATATGATGTAGATAATACTTGATTGTGATTGTACATGAAATTACTTGTTCACAAAAACTAACAATGCATGTGCTATTCTGAATTAACTAAATAGTGTGTCAGACATAATAGTGTTTACTGAAAATAACTAAATAATATTATTAGTTACCTTTGCGTGATGAGAATTTAGGTTACCTTTGCGCCATCACAGCATGAGCCGGAGTCCCACACGTAGGGTGAAGCAACACATCCAGCCCAGTAAAGGCGCTTAACCAAAGTCCACAATCTTCATATTACCTATGATATTGATAAGGCAAGAGTTAAATATCATAAAATTTAGGAATCTTCCCAATTTTTATGCTATTTAACTATGCCTCATCAATATCATTTAGACCTTATACCATAGTGACAACATCTATGATTGATGTAAACGCACCTGTGTTAAAACTTATAATTCAGATTTTACCAAATTGGGATTATTTGTTGTAAACGCACCTGTGTTAACATTTATATTCATTCACAAAACATATCATAGGTTCAGTCTCCACAGTCCAAGCCACTTGAGCACAACAAACACACAATAGAAAAAACTGAATTAAGATAAATGTTAAAAGAAAAGCAGATTAAGAACTTGAAGAGCTATCACCAGCTGCCAAGTTCGGATGCTGCAATTTTTTCCAAGTAAATTTTTGACATAAGAACCTCACTATTATGATAAATGTATAATACTATGTTAAAACATGTAATATTGTAGCAAATTAGGTTGAAGATGCCAAATGCTCTTCAATTTAGCTTATAAACATATTCTTGTGATTGGCATATCTCCATCAACTAAATTTATAAAAAGATCATGTGAGAAGCATATCCTAATATGCATTACGATGTAACTAAGAAAATTACGAGTTGAAACTTAAAAGGCTCAGCTTAAATGGGGCTAATTTTTTCCAGTAGAAAATCTAAACAAGACTGCATCAAACTGCAGTGCTCAAAGTCACAAAGACAGCTGCAATAATTAAAAAATTGATCAGACCAATTCCAAAATAAGTTTCATTCAACTTAAAATGAAGTTTTATACCTGATTATTTCAGTAAGGAAATTAAATTAAAATGTACTTGCTTATGGTGCATGGAGTGACGTAGAATACTATGCAAGTATGGTTAGGAGATACAACATGAACCAAAGCATGTGAGGTAGAATAGTGTTGAATAGAAAGCAAGGGTTCTACCAAAGATCTGTGAAGTTATTATAGAAAACACATGGTTTGTTGTAGTATCAAATTATTTGTAGTAAAAATTGATTTACCTTTTCTGTTGTAGTAAAAAAAGAAAAGGTGACGTGGTAGATAAACTAATTATTTTTTAAATTATGTAAATGATCAAAGATGCCATTTTTGTGGATGGATCAGGAAACTAAAAACACAGATTCATATACAACTTACCATTTCATCAAAGATTAATTTGGTTAATTTATTATTGTTATTGTTGTTATCATAGACTCGTTTAATTTTTATAAAACATAGTTAACTTAGTTATTTATTTATCATACAGATCCAGTAGGATATATGTTGTAATTTTCAAACCCCAGTCCAAACTATAATTGGACATCTTATATTGTATCAACTACTGTATAGTTTGCAAATTTATTGATATGAAAAAACATCATATATAGAACATATGATGCATTGTAGCTTTATAATTATAGTATGAGATCACTGTTTTTTGTAAAAATTAAAATGGAACGACATGGTTTACAAAATAATGGTAATGACCAAATTTAATATAAAAAATGCATCATATAATATTTTCTGTTGATGATAATTAGCATTAGTATACAAAAATAACTGTTATTCATGGCCATCATGAAGAAAGAGTTCCATAATTGAAAGTAATAACAGTGTGTAAGCTGAATAATAATATTTGCAGAAGAAAAACACTTACCTCAAGAAATTACCTCAGCCATTGTTCGTACCAAATGTTATATGCTAGCCTGAAAGAATGAGATCAGCAAGAAGACGAGATAAATAACAGATTTAATGGCCTGAAAACTGAAGTAAGTAAACTATTGGTTTTGTTAGTTTAATTAAATAAACGTATGCATCTTTCCACAGTAGCTCTTGGTTTGAACTTTGACAGGCTGGAGCAAGAAACATGCATTGTATATATTGCAATGTTTGATTGATCGTAGCTTTTTATTAATAGGCTTGGCCTTTGGGTACATAACAATGAATTCAAACCCAACATTAGTCTTAATACCTGGATTGATTGGGTGTGAAATATCCTGCATTTGCTTCTGCTGCAGATATTGTTGGTGCAGGTTCTTTCATTCTAATGGTGTTCAAGCTTGTTCCCTGCATATCCAGTTATTGCTTATAATTGGAATTTTTATGCTATGACACTTATAATTTAGGGTCTCTTTTTTCAATAATCTTTGAAGGTTATTACAAGTTTAATTATTACTGTAAGACATCTTACAAATATAGTACACTTAGGTAGAAAGTGATTATTTGTACTATGGCTATTTCAACTAGTATAAATACAAATTTCTTCATTTGAAACAACTTCAACACACCTTTTTCTCCACACAAAAATGAGCTATAGCTATTAGAAAAGCGTCGATGGACTGTCTGTGAAACAAACACAATTATTCTATTTCAAATAGCACCGGTAAAAATGATCATTTCTGTACTAGATATGCAGAAAGTGACAGACATATGTAATTAGTTTTGAGAAAAGTGGTATAAATTGGTTTTAGAAAAATCCCTTTTTTCTCTTATATACATGCACGCAAAAATATGGCATAATATGCATGAATTCGCTAAGATGGAATACTTACAATCATCTTAGTCTTGTTATCAAGCCGAATAACCGAAACAAACTCCCGATCCATCGAGCTAGTAGCAATAGTAAAAATCCATGGTGCAACAATCATAACCGTCTGCCTCCCTCCTTTGTTTCTAGCCGAAGCAACCACAATGATCCCATTACTCATCACATGAAAAGACCCTATAGAAATTGCATCATTAAAATAGTCGCCTTGAGGAGCCCCAGGGCCCAAAGAGATGGATATAACATCAACTCCATCCTTAATTGCATCAGTTAATGCAGCCAACAGATCTGCATCGTAGCATATGGTACTGTACTTAAAGCGGTGGGGTAAATGTACGTAGTTTAAAAACTATAAGGGTGCTATATTCACCTGATTTAAGGAGGTTAGATGTAACGACCCCAGATTTTAATTTATTTAAATTAATAATTAAATGAATTTTTGAATTAAATTGAGTAATTAAATAAATTTTTGGATAAAATTAGTAAAATAAATCGATAAAATGGAAGCGAGTTTCCCCGGATCCAAATTAAAATAGAAGTAAATGTTTGAAATAGAATAAACCTTATAAATATTAAAAGCATAAGTATAAAATAAAATTTTAACAACATATTATTTTAGAATGTCATTTAAACTTCAAGTAAATGAATTTTAAAATAAATATATAGAGAAATACAATATAATTGGTATTTAAGTAAGAATATCAATAATAGATAATTTAAGCTAGAAATATAAGATAAATATAAAAAGGTAAATAATGAGCAAATAAAATATAAGAATCCGACTAAACAAACTTTATAAATTATACGTAAAGTAAACAAACTTGGTAAACTATAACAACATATTAAAACAAACATCTATGTACAAAAGCATAGTCAACAAGCAAACAAAGCAAAACAAAATATACTTAAGTATGAGCACTAGACAGTCAAACATATTCAAGTTGATTAACTAAACAAAAGCAAGAAAATACAAAACAGAAAAGAAATATGAAAGCATCTATGTATAAACAAATGAAGACAAGTAGTAGGCTGCAACAAAATGTCTTTCATATTGTACATAACAAATCCTCTCAGCCGAAATGAAGATAAGTAAATAAACAAAATATTAGTAAAATAGAACAAAAGAGAAGAAAGTACTCAAAGCAATAAATGCAACATGCTTCATGCATTTAATGCAAATGTCTCCAGCATGCTTTTTGTACAAATAATATAGTGCATACTTACTTTTTATATGCATCAAATCCTCATTCCAGTTCGTTCCATTTCAAAACTGAAGAAAGAAAGAAGAAAATACTGAAACAAACTTCAATTTAAAACAACAAACTCAATTCAAAGAAAAGGAAAAAAAAGAGTGGAGCTTCAGTTTTGAGTAAGCAGTTGTCTCTGGGATGAAGTAAAGGAATATCAAACAAATAAAACAAGAAATCAAGTCGCAAGATTTAAGGTAGAGCAATCAGTTTCCAGTTTTTTTTCAAACAAAATCACTTCCAGGCATAAGCTTCTTCTCTGTTCTTCTCTGCTTCAATCTCTGGTGAGCAACTTTAATCTTTTAAAACCATCTGTTTGTCTTGATTCTTGAAGTTGATTATAAAAGTATGATATGACAATGCTTTGTTCATATGCCTGCGTGTTTATATCTACATGTAAATGTGTGTGTATGCATCTGATTTGAACTATGTTGGTTGATATACCTCTGTTCCAGGTTTCAGTGTTCACTATCAATCAAAGAAAAAAATTCATATCTTTTTATTGAATCAATGTTAGCACTTGAAATCAAAACAAAACTTATTTGTTTTAGTATAATCTAGGCATTAAAAATACAATCTTATATGAAAGTGATAAAATATGCTTGCAATTTGAAAATGACAGTAGCAACCCTCTCTAACATGTAAAATCAAATATGCTAGATTTCTGATTCAATTATACAACTCGAATCTATACACAAAGGTAGGATTTTTAACATAAGAATGATGATTTTTAGGTAAGCATACAAGGTGTAGTTTATAAATGAACAAAAATGTTTTTTTTTTTGTAAATTTCTGGTGATTCAACAAATCTTAAATGTTGAAACTTGTTGTGTAGCTAGCTTGATGATTTTCGAATATAGGAAAAATGCTAAATATTTTTTTTTATGCAAGAATGATTGTGACGAATCCAAAGTAGGGTTTGAGTTCCAGTTTTTTTTGTGTTCTGTAATCTTTTGATTGCGGCGCCGTGATGCGATCGAGTGGCTAGGGGTTTTTGGGTGAAGACCGGGGAGGTAGGGGCGTGACGTGGGTGATGTGGTATCGCCTCCGGTGGTCAGTGTTGGTGGGGCAAAGCGATTTTTCCATGGTTGCTCGAGCTACTGGTCAAGCTGCTGACGAATTTTCGATTTCGACTTTCGTTCGAAAATCTGGGTTGCGATATTGAGTGGGAGAGAGAATCGGGGTTTGCTGGAGGTGGCGTGAGCCATTGGAGGTGCGGCGAACCACCGTGCACGTGCACGGTGGTGAACTGGTGTCAGTTCGTAGAACTGGGGAAGAGGAGATGTTCTTCTCGAAGTGGTATCGAGAAAATTTGGGTGATGGCTCGAGTGATATTGGGTTTGTACGCGAGTGTAACGTGTTCTCAGAATTTAAAACAAAGCAAGTTTAAAAATAAAATAAATTAAAAGAAGTAAGAGAAGATGCAGGGGATGACTCGAGCATTTCCTGAGTGTTTTCGTGATTTACCCGAAGTAAATCTAGGCTGGACTCGAAGCAAAGGGTGGGATGCTCGAGTATTAGTTCTGGTTACAGGTTTTGTTAAAGCCTGTCACTGGTTTGTGTTCTTTTTGATAAAAAATTGAATTATAAACAAATTTAATGAATTAAAAGGTTGGGATAATATATTTAAACAAGCTTAAACCCAGTTCTAAGTTTAGTTTCAAACAAACTTTGAATTTAAAAGTAGACTTGTTTTCAAACAAATATTTAAACTTGAAGTTTGATAAGTTCTTTTATAAAAAGGGTTTAAATGGAAGTTAAATGATTAAATAACTCAAATTTGTAAGTTAAGTAGCGACGTATTTCAAAGGCAAATTTTTTTAAATAAAATTAAGTAAATTAGTTAAAGGTTCTCCTTATAAAGGGTTAAATCATTAATTAAAGTAAATAATTTGAGAAAGAAATTATTTATTAAAGGTTAATAAATAAATGAAAGTGATTAAGAAAATTGAATTAATAAGGATTAATCACTAATTGAAATTAATGTTGGATATTTTGATTTTTTTAAAGTTAATTAATTTTGTAACCGGTTTAAAGAGTTATTTTAATTTAGATGATAAATCAAGAATAATTTAATTAATTAAGGTGCTTGATAAATTTGTTTATATCAAATGATTTGTAATAAATTTATCAGAATTTGATAATTAATTCATAAGTAACTAATTTACTTGGAAATAAATTGAATTAATCAGGATTAAACGATTAATTGATTCTGCTTATAAATAACTATTGAATACTTGACTTTACTTATGAATGATTATATTATATGAGATGCCTTGAATTGATTGTCCTTTCTGATTTGTGATGCTTTGTGTTACGTCCTGATTTATGTCGTGATCTGTGATTTCTATTTCTGTGATGTATATATTGTTATATGAATATGAAACCCTTGGCCTGTAAAACGGCACTTGAACTTCGATGCGACAGGGAGTCGGATTCCAGTTGGTTATCCGAAACCCACATCGAATTGAAATAGTGAATCTTTGTAACCGATAAATTTATTTTATCTATGAATCTGTGAATGAAGATAAGCGTTATCGATTATACCGCTTATCGATATATCTGTGATGATTGATGTTGCACTATTGTGTGTTAAACCCCTAGACCACACTGTTACACACACAAATATGGATTTCACGTGGAAATCGGTTAAGTCACAGATAATTTAAATTTGATGTTTTTGAAATTGAAATTTTAATTTCAATTGATTTTGAAATTAGAAATTTGGGTTTAAAGTGAAAAGCTTTTGAAATGGAATTTCAAAGATGAAATTTAATTTTGAATAACTTGATGAAGTTTTGGAAGTTTAAATAATTTGATTTAAAACTTAAATTCAAGATTTGAAATCGAATTCTATAATTTGAAACTAGGGATTAAAGATGTTTATATATGGGTTAAACTATTTTAAAAAGTATTGATTTTGGAATGTGAATATAATTCAAGGACTTTAACCCGTGCAAATAAAATTGGATTTTTCTTAAACGAAAACTGTTTGTTTTCAAATGATAAAAGCTTTCGTATATATAAGAAATGAAATTCCAATTTAAAGGAATTTCAAGTATAAATTGAAAGATGGTTTTCCAAGTTATGAATGAATTCTTTTTGAAAGCTATGAATTGAATCTGTTTATTTTAAACAGATTTAAAATGATGATTTGTTTAAACCCTTTGAAATGAAATCGTTTTGAAAGCTATAAGTTGAATCTTTGTTTTAAAGATTCAACGAGTTAATCCAATTGAAACAGAAATTGTTTTGAAACCTATGAACAGATCTTTATGAAACGAAGTAAACTTTGTGAAATGAATCTTTTCGTTTAAAAGATTTAAAAATGGTAATTTGTTAAACCATTTGAAAAGAAAGGTTTTGGGTATTAAGTTGTGACTTAATTGAAATCCCATATCCATATGATTTTTAAATATTGCGCTCACTATTCGGGTTAACCGGGAAAAGACATTTGTGTCATATAACCCATTCCGAATAATGATACGTCGTATATGGATAGCATTTGAAGACTGGTGATGAAGACCGGATATTTGCGAAAACGAAAGGACAACCCGTCGAATGTCTCTGCATCGACTGGCCCCGATATAGAGATTTTATCACCCTTTGTGATGGGAAGTCCGGACGGGATTGTGAATACCCGGAATTGCAAGGGCTTCGTAAGAAGTGCCTTCGGTTCTGTTCGAACCCGGAACAGACTTGTATGGATACATGTCTGACATTACACTTTGAGATATAAAGCCGATTTCTTTCAAATACATTTCTGTTGGTGGCGGAGAATTTATTCTCTTAGCTTAACACCCTTCTCTGAGACGTACGAGCTCAGAGGTTATGTAGTTGAAGGTTATCAGCGATATACTCCCAATTTGGTAATGTGGCATGCTGAGTGTTGCTGTGTGATGATCAGTGTTTGATCATTTGTGATATGATCATTTGTTTGATCTTATATCTTTGTGATCATAGGTTGATCATTTGTTTGACCCGAAGCATGGCTTTGCGAACAAAGCGTAGCTTTGTGGACGAGACTTCGTCGGACCTCACACCCCGGAAATGGTCAAAACAGGAAAGATGCAGCAAGGTTCTAGGGAGTAGCGCCCCTTAGTGTATGTCATTTCTTTCTGGATAGAGGTGGTATCATGGTATGGAGCCCAGATACTTAACCTATGTGGTTGCTGCATTATTATTATGATTATGTAGTTTGTTGCGAATCGAGGATCCTCGGGAAGATCGGTTACGATCGGGGGATGACATACGCGTGTCAGTAGTTACCTATTTTTGCAGAGGTAACCCGGCCTTGTGTTGGCAGAGATCCGGTTAGGTTCTCGGGACGTCATTCCAGAGGCGTTTCTATGTGGCAATGGGAAGTTCCTTGGCCTGACCATTTGTTGGAAATCCAAACTCCAATACGGAACTTGTACGGTTTTAGTTGTAGAACCTGCCGTTTACGTACGGTGGTCACCACTGTTTAGATGGTAGCTATAGTAGACATACGATACTGGTCGTATGTTGGCTAAGATTAATATTATACTTTCGAAATGATTTCTACACTATGCACTAATAATAATATCAAAAATGATTTGATTTTGCGTAGTAAGCATCTTTGACTATCATAAGAAGAAATCTCCTCCAAGTCTGCGTTTGCATTGTGTGTGTGGTGGGAGGTCTTATGGTAGTTTCATTTTCCAAAAGCATTGCGGTTTTCAATGTTTAAATTCTTTTGTGTTGTTTAAAGATAAACTGTTTTTGTTGCTCACACCAGTCCCATGACTGACTCGGAGTTTATTGTTCATTTCCTAAACTCTGGGTGCTCATAATTTTCTACACGAGCAGTCTAGAGTTGGGTTTTTCAGATAGTCAGGTTCAGTAGATTTTCTGGAGCTAGTTCAGTCTTTGGATCGGACTGCACTTGCTTATTCTTGGTGTATCGTTATTGGGAGTTCGAGCTACTGCTGGAGTTCTCTCTTGAAGACTATCTTAGAGTTATTTGTTCTGCTGCTGATATTTGTTATCGTTTCTTTTTCCGCTGCTATTTGTTGTATCATATCTCTGATGTATATTAATATTCATTGTATCACTCTATTGTATCAGATGTTGTATATCAATGTATTATTCTTTTATTCCGCTGTGTTATTTACTTAACTGTGTTATAAGCTCCGGAGAACCAAATTTGGCATTTGAATCTACGGCATTTTGAGTACAAGTGGAGTACGGGTGCCGATTTTCGAAGGCCAACTTTTGGGTCTTTACAATTGGTATCAGAGCTAAGGTTGAACTTTAGCTCAGGAGTATAACACGTTAAGTAGCTCATTAGAGATAGAGTGAAGTAAACTCTAGAATGAGTAATTCTCAGATATCCGTTCGAATGTCTCAGTAAATTCTCTTGCTATCCACTGATAGTGAGTATGAGTGCAAGAAGAGAACGAGATAGGGGACAAGGGAATACGACTATAAATGGTCAATACCCTACAACAGTGGAAACAATCTTTCTCTATCAATTTCCTTTGATTTGTATTCAAATTCTTTTGATTGCTTCGTACCAGCTACAAGAAAGAAGTTTCGGTGTGATGATGCCCTACGAATCGTTGAGGAAATTCTTACTTCGTATCTTCATCGTTTTCTTATCAGCTTTCCGTTTTAAACTTTAATGAATTTGAAATTTAGAAAATTTTAAAATTGAGTTAAATTGATTAATAGAATATGAAGCTAAATTTGAACTGTATCGATAAAACGATTTCGTTTGCAACCAAAATTTTGAAATTCTATTGTAATTTCTTGTGGATACCAAAGTCCGAAGATGGACAAATTGGTACGTATTCTGAGATATTCCGACTTGAGTTTGGAATCCATATCTCGTGTTTGAGGAATTATAGGAGATCGAATCTATCTATCTCTCTGTTGTTTTCGTGCCTGCGAATTTCGAGGACGAAATTCTTTTAAGGGGGGAAGTTTGTAACGACCCCAGATTTTAATTTATTTAAATTAATAATTAAATGAATTTTTGAATTAAATTGAGTAATTAAATAAATTTTTGGATAAAATTAGTAAAATAAATCGATAAAATGGAAGCGAGTTTCCCCGGATCCAAATTAAAATAGAAGTAAATGTTTGAAATAGAATAAACCTTATAAATATTAAAAGCATAAGTATAAAATAAAATTTTAACAACATATTATTTTAGAATGTCATTTAAACTTCAAGTAAATGAATTTTAAAATAAATATATAGAGAAATACAATATAATTGGTATTTAAGTAAGAATATCAATAATAGATAATTTAAGCTAGAAATATAAGATAAATATAAAAAGGTAAATAATGAGCAAATAAAATATAAGAATCCGACTAAACAAACTTTATAAATTATACATAAAGTAAACAAACTTGGTAAACTATAACAACATATTAAAACAAACATCTATGTACAAAAGCATAGTCAACAAGCAAACAAAGCAAAACAAAATATACTTAAGTATGAGCACTAGACAGTCAAACATATTCAAGTTGATTAACTAAACAAAAGCAAGAAAATACAAAACAGAAAAGAAATATGAAAGCATCTATGTATAAACAAATGAAGACAAGTAGTAGGCTGCAACAAAATGTCTTTCATATTGTACATAACAAATCCTCTCAGCCGAAATGAAGATAAGTAAATAAACAAAATATTAGTAAAATAGAACAAAAGAGAAGAAAGTACTCAAAGCAATAAATGCAACATGCTTCATGCATTTAATGCAAATGTCTCCAGCATGCTTTTTGTACAAATAATATAGTGCATACTTACTTTTTATATGCATCAAATCCTCATTCCAGTTCGTTCCATTTCAAAACTGAAGAAAGAAAGAAGAAAATACTGAAACAAACTTCAATTTAAAACAACAAACTCAATTCAAAGAAAAGGAAAAAAAAAGAGTGGAGCTTCAGTTTTGAGTAAGCAGTTGTCTCTGGGATGAAGTAAAGGAATATCAAACAAATAAAACAAGAAATCAAGTCGCAAGATTTAAGGTAGAGCAATCAGTTTCCAGTTTTTTTTCAAACAAAATCACTTCCAGGCATAAGCTTCTTCTCTGTTCTTCTCTGCTTCAATCTCTGGTGAGCAACTTTAATCTTTTAAAACCATCTGTTTGTCTTGATTCTTGAAGTTGATTATAAAAGTATGATATGACAATGCTTTGTTCATATGCCTGCGTGTTTATATCTACATGTAAATGTGTGTGTATGCATCTGATTTGAACTATGTTGGTTGATATACCTCTGTTCCAGGTTTCAGTGTTCACTATCAATCAAAGAAAAAAATTCATATCTTTTTATTGAATCAATGTTAGCACTTGAAATCAAAACAAAACTTATTTGTTTTAGTATAATCTAGGCATTAAAAATACAATCTTATATGAAAGTGATAAAATATGCTTGCAATTTGAAAATGACAGTAGCAACCCTCTCTAACATGTAAAATCAAATATGCTAGATTTCTGATTCAATTATACAACTCGAATCTATACACAAAGGTAGGATTTTTAACATAAGAATGATGATTTTTAGGTAAGCATACAACGTGTAGTTTATAAATGAACAAAAATGTTTTTTTTTGTAAATTTCTGGTGATTCAACAAATCTTAAATGTTGAAACTTGTTGTGTAGCTAGCTTGATGATTTTCGAATATAGGAAAAATGCTAAATATTTTTTTTTATGCAAGAATGATTGTGACGAATCCAAAGTAGGGTTTGAGTTCCAGTTTTTTTTGTGTTCTGTAATCTTTTGATTGCGGCGCCGTGATGCGATCGAGTGGCTAGGGCTTTTTGGGTGAAGACCGGGGAGGTAGGGGCGTGACGTGGGTGATGTGGTATCGCCTCCGGTGGTCAGTGTTGGTGGGGCAAAGCGATTTTTCCATGGTTGCTCGAGCTACTGGTCAAGCTGCTGACGAATTTTCGATTTCGACTTTCGTTCGAAAATCTGGGTTGCGATATTGAGTGGGAGAGAGAATCGGGGTTTGCTGGAGGTGGCGTGAGCCACTGGAGGTGCGGCGAACCATCGTGCACGTGCACGGTGGTGAACTGGTGTCAGTTCGTAGAACTGGGGAAGAGGAGATGTTCTTCTCGAAGTGGTATCGAGAAAATTTGGGTGATGGCTCGAGTGATATTGGGTTCGTACGCGAGTGTAACGTGTTCTCAGAATTTAAAACAAAGCAAGTTTAAAAATAAAATAAATTAATAGAAGTAAGAGAAGATGCAGGGGATGACTCGAGCATTTCCTGAGTGTTTTCATGATTTACCCGAAGTAAATCTAGGCTGGACTCGAAGCAAAGGGTGGGATGCTCGAGTATTAGTTCTGGTTACAGGTTTTGTTAAAGCCTGTCACTGGTTTGTGTTCTTTTTGATAAAAAATTGAATTATAAACAAATTTAATGAATTAAAAGGTTGGGATAATATATTTAAACAAGCTTAAACCCAGTTCTAAGTTTAGTTTCAAACAAACTTTGAATTTAAAAGTAGACTTGTTTTCAAACAAATATTTAAACTTGAAGTTTGATAAGTTCTTTTATAAAAAGGGTTTAAATGGAAGTTAAATGATTAGATAACTCAAATTTGTAAGTTAAGTAGCGACGTATTTCAAAGGCAAATTTTTTTAAATAAAATTAAGTAAATTAGTTAAAGGTTCTCCTTATAAAGGGTTAAATCATTAATTAAAGTAAATAATTTGAGAAAGAAATTATTTATTAAAGGTTAATAAATAAATGAAAGTGATTAAGAAAATTGAATTAATAAGGATTAATCACTAATTGAAATTAATGTTGGATATTTTGATTTTTTAAAGTTAATTAATTTTGTAACCGGTTTAAAGAGTTAATTTAATTTAGATGATAAATCAAGAATAATTTAATTAATTAAGGTGCTTGATAAATTTGTTTATATCAAATGATTTGTAATAAATTTATCAGAATTTGATAATTAATTCATAAGTAATTAATTTACTTGGAAATAAATTGAATTAATCAGGATTAAACGATTAATTGATTCTGCTTATAAATAACTATTGAATACTTGACTTTACTTATGAATGATTATATTATATGAGATGCCTTGAATTGATTGTCCTTTCTGATTTGTGATGCTTTGTGTTACGTCCTGATTTATGTCGTGATCTGTGATTTCTGTTTCTGTGATGTATATATTGTTATATGAATATGAAACCCTTGGCCTGTAAAACGGCACTTGAACTTCGATGCGACAGGGAGTCGGATTCCAGTTGGTTATCCGAAACCCACATCGAATTGAAATAGTGAATCTTTGTAACCGATAAATTTATTTTATCTATGAATCTGTGAATGAAGATAAGCGTTATCGATTATACCGCTTATCGATATATCTGTGATGATTGATGTTGCACTATTGTGTGTTAAACCCCTAGACCACACTGGTACACACACAAATATGGATTTCACGTGGAAATCGGTTAAGTCACAGATAATTTAAATTTGATGTTTTTGAAATTGAAATTTTAATTTCAATTGATTTTGAAATTAAAAATTTGGGTTTAAAGTGAAAAGCTTTTGAAATGGAATTTCAAAGATGAAATTTAATTTTGAATAACTTGATGAAGTTTTGGAAGTTTAAATAATTTGATTTAAAACTTAAATTCAAGATTTGAAATCGAATTCTATAATTTGAAACTAGGGATTAAAGATGTTTATATATGGGTTAAACTATTTTAAAAAGTATTGATTTTGGAATGTGAATATAATTCAAGGACTTTAACCCGTGCAAATAAAATTGGATTTTTCTTAAACGAAAACTGTTTGTTTTCAAATGATAAAAGCTTTCGTATATATAAGAAATGAAATTCCAATTTAAAGGAATTTCAAGTATAAATTGAAAGATGGTTTTCCAAGTTATGAATGAATTCTTTTTGAAAGCTATGAATTGAATCTGTTTATTTTAAACAGATTTAAAATGATGATTTGTTTAAACCCTTTGAAATGAAATCGTTTTGAAAGCTATAAGTTGAATCTTTGTTTTAAAGATTCAACGAGTTAATCCAATTGAAACAGAAATTGTTTTGAAACCTATGAACAGATCTTTATGAAACGAAGTAAACTTTGTGAAATGAATCTTTTCGTTTAAAAGATTTAAAAATGGTAATTTGTTAAACCATTTGAAAAGAAAGGTTTTGGGTATTAAGTTGTGACTTAATTGAAATCCCATATCCATATGATTTTTAAATATTGCGCTCACTATTCGGGTTAACCGGGAAAAGACATTTGTGTCATATAACCCATTCCGAATAATGATACGTCGTATATGGATAGCATTTGAAGACCGGTGATGAAGACCGGATATTTGCGAAAACGAAAGGACAACCCGTCGAATGTCTCTGCATCGACTGGCCCCGATATAGAGATTTTATCACCCTTTGTGATGGGAAGTCCGGACGGGATTGTGAATACCCGGAATTGCAAGGGCTTCATTAGAAGTGCCTTCGGTTCTGTTCGAACCCGGAACAGACTTGTATGGATACATGTCTGACATTACACTTTGAGATATAAAGCCGATTTCTTTCAAATACATTTCTGTTGGTGGCGGAGAATTTATTCTCTTAGCTTAACACCCTTCTCTGAGACGTACGAGCTCAGAGGTTATGTAGTTGAAGGTTATCAGCGATATACTCCCAATTTGGTAATGTGGCATGCTGAGTGTTGCTGTGTGATGATCAGTGTTTGATCATTTGTGATATGATCATTTGTTTGATCTTATATCTTTGTGATCATAGGTTGATCATTTGTTTGACCCGAAGCATGGCTTTGCGAACAAAGCGTAGCTTTGTGGACGAGACTTCGTCGGACCTCACACCCCGGAAATGGTCAAAACAGGAAAGATGCAGCAAGGTTCTAGGGAGTAGCGCCCCTTAGTGTATGTCATTTCTTTCTGGATAGAGGTGGTATCATGGTATGGAGCCCAGATACTTAACCTATGTGGTTGCTGCATTATTATTATGATTATGTAGTTTGTTGCGAATCGAGGATCCTCGGGAAGATCGGTTACGATCGGGGGATGACATACGCGTGTCAGTAGTTACCTATTTTTGCAGAGGTAACCCGGCCTTGTGTTGGCAGAGATCCAGTTAGGTTCTCGGGACGTCATTCCAGAGGCGTTTCCATGTGGCAATGGGAAGTTCCTTGGCCTGACCATTTGTTGGAAATCCAAACTCCAATACGGAACTTGTACGGTTTTAGTTGTAGAACCTGCCATTTACGTACGGTGGTCACCACTGTTTAGATGGTAGCTATAGTAGACATACGATACTGGTCGTATGTTGGCTAAGATTAATATTATACTTTCGAAATGATTTCTACACTATGCGCTAATAATAATATCAAAAATGATTTGATTTTGCGTAGTAAGCATCTTTGACTATCATAAGAAGAAATCTCCTCCAAGTCTGCGTTTGCATTGTGTGTGTGGTGGGAGGTCTTATGGTAGTTTCATTTTCCAAAAGCATTGCGGTTTTCAATGTTTAAATTCTTTTGTGTTGTTTAAAGATAAACTGTTTTTGTTGCTCACACCAGTCCCATGACTGACTCGGAGTTTATTGTTCATTTCCTAAACTCTGGGTGCTCATAATTTTCTACACGAGCAGTCTAGAGTTGGGTTTTTCAAATAGTCAGGTTCAGTAGATTTTCTGGAGCTAGTTCAGTCTTTGGATCGGACTGCACTTGCTTATTCTTGGTGTATCGTTATTGGGAGTTCGAGCTACTGCTGGAGTTCTCTCTTGAAGACTATCTTAGAGTTATTTGGTCTGCTGCTGATATTTGTTATCGTTTCTTTTTCCGCTGCTATTTGTTGTATCATATCTCTGATGTATATTGATATTCATTGTATCACTCTGTTGTATCAGATGTTGTATATCAATGTATTATTCTTTTATTCCGCTGTGTTATTTACTTAACTGTGTTATAAGCTCCGGAGAACCAGATTTGGCATTTGAATCTACGGCATTTTGAGTACAAGTGGAGTACGGGTGCCGATTTTCGAAGGCCAACTTTTGGGTCTTTACATTAGATATCAAAAACTCTTTTTCACTGATCATGTTGTTTGCCTGCTGATATCTTTCTTCCAGGTCTAGCAAAGCATATTCAGTGTTTTCCAACTTTTTCTGTGGTAATATCACAAGAAAATAAACAACTGAAAGTGATAAAAATCACAGTAAGGACAAACACTCGTAAAATCAATGTCACCTGTGTTGTTTCAAGTTTCTCACAAAGCTCTGCAATTAGGAGTTGTTGAGAATTGTAGAGCTCTTGAAGCCCGGCTAATTGTTGTGCAGTACACAACACATTGATCAAACTGCCAAAGTTATTTATACTCTTCAGTATAATAAAGCTTAATTGAGTACCTTATCCTTTGACTCTGATTCCAGCTCCATGCGTTCAATTTTTTCTATCATGGCCTATACAATCACACCACATTTTTTTTTCAATATGATACATATTTACAAAATATTAACAAATTGAAAAGAAAATGTAGAAGTATATGATGAAGTAACCTTTTTCTTCGCTTCTTCTTGCAGATAGCGATCCCTTGGTATGTAAATACCATTCTTCTCTCTTGCAGCATATACTTCTGTGACCAGAAATGATTATTATTATTAGCAATGTCATTAAAATAATTATGAGATCGTATTCCCTCACTGATTGCATAATGCATAATCAGTTATGTACCAATTATGCCCTTGTGTATACAGTGTGCATTGCTTTACTACTCAAATTCAATTGCAGATGGCCAAATGTTATTATATGAAGCAAGAAAGAGGTTCAAATATGTCATTAGTAACCATCTCTAGTTTGACTAGGGATATGGTGATGATAAAACTTATAACTGTGTGCAAAATTTAATTGGATTTAGGCTCAGATAATGGTAAATTATTTCCAAATACATGCAACACACACGCAAACCATTGGTTTGTATTAAAGCTTAGAAAAAATGTACTTGTTGAAAATAGGGTTAAAAACATAATCAAACTAAACTCATTATATTAATTCATAGCAACTTAATAAGCCTTAAGGAGGTGATTATTGCTACAAACAATATACGTGTGTTGCATAATAAGGCCAGTATAAAATAGTAAACACGCCAACAAATGGAACTTTATCATTGTATAATTTTAACCAAAAAACCCACAGCCCCCATTTTTTAGATAAATAATTTTTAGAGGAAGTGGTTTCTTATTTTTTTATAGCTTGCAGCGTAGACCATTGTCTCAATTATTTACCAATTGTACATTATCTATTTTGGCAAAAAGTATTAGTACTACAGCAGAATTTGATATGAAAGACGTACTGATTTTTCCTTTGAAAAGATTACATACAAACAAAACAATGTGAAGACATAGAAACATGATCGACCGTTGACAAGCTAAATACAAATAAGAAGAAACTTCCATTTTTAGTATAACATAAAATATAAGAGACGGTAAGGACAAAGAAACTGAAGATAACTGAACAGAACACCATTTATAATTCAGTCAATCATCTATGTTCATTATCGCATGATAAACAATTTTATGGTGAAAGAACCAGCAACTTGTGATGAATATATAGACTTCAAAATGCTCCATAGAGTTGGACGAAGACTTGAAGGGCACTACTTACTTTTTTTAATGTAAAAATTGACAATTTTAAAAACTTATCTTAAGTTGTAGTTTCAACCTGTATGTTTTGCTAACTTGACTTATGGTACGATTTGTTTTTAATTGTCAACAAGGAACCACAAATAGATGTACTCAAATAGAAACAAAAATTGCAACACCTTATGACTTTTACCTATATTACTATTCCTTTTTTTACAATAAGAAACATTATTGATTTATCACGCTAGCTATATATAAAGGTGAGCAAAGTTTATAGGTGCATAAATTTGACACTTGGTGTCATAAAACTTGTAAATTTTTAGAGCATCAATTTTTTACTTAATGAAATTGACTTTTTAACTTTTGTTTCTATAAAACAAATTATTCATTTATGGTTAATAGCTTAACAATATATAACGAAATAGAGCACTAAGTTTTGAAACAGCTTAGGTTTGACCAACTCAGGATCCACATCCTTCTCATGAAGAAAAAACAACTGAACATCAAGTACAGAACGTGGGGTGGCTTGTGATAGATTATCATTTGTATGCTTAAAAGCAATCACACAGAAGCATGGAACTCCGTGTTATAAGCACCATTTCTGATGCACATCAATAGAGTTCATGAGCATTACATAATTGACTTTTTGCAATGTGAGCTGCAACCGTGGTAGTTTATGAGTTAGGACATCTTGTGATGAAGCTACTTTTTACATCAAGCTATAGTTTAGAGGGCACAGTTTAGTGAAAACTATAAGGTATTTTTGACACACATTGTCCAAATTACTTTCTAGTTTCTTATAAAAGATTATGTATTTGTGCATTCTAGATGATTTGTAAGTTCTATACCGGTAGATTACCATTACAGAGTTACCTCGTGCATGATAGAGTGCACACTCAAGCTTATATGAAAAATTACCTAACATCAAAAGACCTGACTTCTTACATATGAATTGCCTTATTCTCCTTAATTATACAAACTTTGATAAACCCAAAAATATCCTAATTTGGATGCATTAATCATAAGATTATATCTATATATAGCCTTAACAATAATCTATAATAGTTGTGTACACTAATCTAATTGCTAAGTAAAAGCATTTTAATCATATCATATTCAAACATTGCTAAAAATGTAATCAGACCTAATTGTTTTGTCATCTTTGCTTAGAGGAGTAAAATTGGTTATTTATATTCTTTTATGTAATGACTGTACTTGAAAATGTTTAATAAAAATGAGGGAAATGTTGAAAAATATAATAATGCACCAAAAATCTATAAATATGTTATGTACATCCACAGGTATAGGAGTATATATTGCATATATACGTGAAGTGCATAAATCTGTGTACAAATACATAAAATCTCTGCAATTCCAATTGAAAATTATGTGTGATAGAAACATTCAAAAACATCAAATAACCCTTATGTTTGTATAAAGTAAAAACCAAAGATAATCGCCACCATGCTAAAATAAAACTTGACAAAATTTAGGCAACAAAAAACACAGCTCTTATCAACCAATCCTATCATGCTAAAATTTGAATCTTTCCTCAAATTGTGTTTTTCTCTTAGTTAATCTCAACTAAAATGTTTTGCTTTTCTTAAATTAGAGTTTTAATTTTTCATTTTGCACCCAAAGTCATCTTTTAGCATTCTTGTCCTATATATCTCCCAAATATCAATATGCATTCGAACCATAGTTTGGAAATTTGTGTTGGGATAGCATGGGTGAAGGACTTAAAATACTTGTGAGTGAATGTACATGCTTTACAAACACACACACACATGGAAAGTCAATTTAGATGCTTAAAATAAAACATAAAATTTGGCACAGTATATCACGGCCATTGGATCCCATTATTATTGAATACATCTCCGTGTGTGTATAAACAAAGATACATGGACACTTGCTATACAGCTCCTTGCACTTTTTTCTAATAATTATGACCTGATCTATTCAATATTAATAAAATCCATTTGAATATAGGATCTAATCCTATTTTCTCAACCAAATTCTACTTATATTTATCTATTTGTTATTATGCCACATATTTGCCTCAACATCTACTCATTGTTTGTGAAAAAAAGTAATTAATTTTGCAGCATTAATTTATATTGTGTTTAGCATTCTACCCTATAAAATCTTCCTAACTTTTCACAAAGATTCAGAGTTAGCAAGAAGCTATTTCATTCGTATCATGCAGTCGAATACTAATAGAATATAACACTTACAAAATTCGAAGTTATACACCATTATTTAATTAAATGAAGCATTAGTATAATACGTTAAACATCTTGACTTTTTTCCTTATCATCAATGTTCCACCTTATTGATCGGTATTTAGATATTAACTAATAAAAATTGGCCATTGAATTTAATGGAGAAATTAATGAAATATATCAAACAATTTGAAAATTTTCCTTATCAACAATGGTGTACCATAATGGCCAGCATTTATAAATTAACAAACAAAGACTGACCATTCAATTCAATAAAGAAATTCACAGAGCATGTCAAATATTTTCAAATTTTTCCAAACTATCAGTTGGCTACATAATTAACATTTTAAAATATCATAACTTCATATCAAAGTTTTAACAGCAAATTGTAGGAGTTTAATCTTATTTTCAACTGTATTAATAATAACATCTCAAAATGAGATAATTTAATGAATATAAACTAGGTATAATGATATAAAAATTTAATAATAGAATATCTAGAGCATGCAAATGAGTATTGATCAATTCATCATAATGCCTACATGAATTAAGAAATGGTGGATCCCCAACAAACAAAAACCAAACCAGACCAGCTAGAAATGAAATAAGATGTACTTGAAAGAATATAACTCAACTAGAAAAGAAATTTCATCAAAGAGGTTAAGAAAAGTTTCATACAATTGTAATCGATAAATATTGAACAAAAACTAGGGAAATCTTTAAGCTCGATCTGATAAGCAAGATTTGATAATTCGAAACTATTCTAACTTAAACTGAAAACTAGGGTTGAGAAAAAACGCTCACCAATTTCCCGTTCCGCTGAGTTTAGGGCTACCAAAATCAAAATCGACGACAGAGATGCTCAACCAAAATCGAAGCGGTGGATGAAGGAAGTTGATTTCTGGTGTTGAAATTGAAATCGATGCATGGAAACTGGAAACTGGGGAGGGAATGGAAACTAGAAATTGGGGGAGGGAATGGAAACTGGAAATCGATGTATTTTCTTTTTTCTCCAAGTAAATGAGAAGTGGCGGCAAACGAAATAAACACCGATGTATGCGGCCGCAAACAAAATAAACACTAATAGTTTTGTCAGCGTTGAACCCTTGAAACAACTTTCTCACAAACGCATTCTACAGCATTAAACTTTTAAACGCTGACTATGATTGCTGTTAAAACTCAATTTTCTTGTAGTGCTACCATAAGACCTCCCGCCACACTCATAATGTAAATGCAGAATTGGAGGAGATTTCTTCTTATGATAGTCAAATATGCTTACTACGCAAAATCATTCGATTTGATATTATTATTAGTGCATAGTGGAAAACATTTCGAAAGTATAATATTAATCTTAGCCAGCGTAGGCATTCTGCACTTATGCCTATAGCTACTATGTTCAATAGCAGGTTACCGCCACATTCCATAGCAGGTTATACAACTAAAACCGTACAAGGTTCGTATTGTTTCTTTGGATTTCCAACAAATGGTCAGGCTAAGGAACTTCCTATGCCACGTAGGAACGCCTCTGGCGGGACGTCCCGAGAACTAACTAGCTCTCTGCCAACACAAGGTCGGGTTACCTCTGACACTAGGTAACTACTACACGAATATGCCACCCCCGGTCCTTTGGGACCTTTATCCGAGGCGCCTTGATAAAACAACAATCACACAGTAAATGAGATTGGAGTATCCACATAGGTTAAATACCAGGGCTCCATACCTGATATCACCCTTTTCCAGAAGGAAATGACATACCCTAAAGGGAGCGACCCTCATAACCTTGCCGCATCATTCCTGTTTCGACCATTTTCGGGTTGTGAGGTCCTGATGAAGTCTCGTCCACAAAGCTACGCTTTTTCACAAAGTCATGCTTTGATCAATCAAATGATCAATAAATAATCATCACACAGCAACACTCAGCATGCCACACTACCAAATTGGGAGTATATCACCGATAAGTTTCAACTACATAACCTTTGAGCTCGTACGTCTCAGAGAAGGGTGTTAAGCTAAGAGAATAAATTCTCCGCCACCAAACAAAAATGTATTTGAAAGAAATCAGCTTTATATCTCAAAATGTAATGTCAGACATGTAACTATACAAGTCTGTTCCGGGTTCGAATAGAACCGAAGGCACTTCCGAAGAAGCCCTTGCAATCCGGGTATTCACAATCCCGATCGAACTTCCCATCACAAAGGAAATCTCTATACCGTAGCTAACGGTGCAGAGACAATCGATAGGTCATCCTATCATTTTCTCAAATACCCGATCTTCACCACCGGTCTTCAATGCGATCCATATCGTCGTATCACTAATTCGGAATGGGTTATATGACACAAAGGTCTTTTCCCGGCTAACCCGAATAGTGAGCACAATATTTAAAACATATGAATATAGGGATTTCAATTAAGTCACAACTTATTACTGAAATCCTTTCCTTTAAATGGTTTAAACAAATTACCATTTTAAATCTTTAAACAAAAAGATTTACTTCACAAAGTTTACCCTGTTTCACAAAGATTCATTCACAGATTTCCAAATCAATTTCCATTTCAATTTGATTAACCCATTAAATCTTTAAATCAAGATTTATTTTATAGCTTTCAAAACTATTCACAATTCAAGTCTTTTATAATATAAAAGATACACCTTTTAAAATCCTCTTTGATTTCAAAATAGAGCTTAATCATCTTCACAAAGGTTAATTCATAGTTTTTTTCCAAACTATTTACAATTTCATTTCAACTTGAAATGTTTCGATACAAATTGGAAATCTTTTCACTTTATGGAAGCTATTATCATTTGAAAACAAACAGTTTTCGTTATGGTAAAAATTGATTTCATTTATACAAGTTACGGTGTTTGGGTTAATTCAAATTTCCCCAACAACACTTTTTTTAAAAATGGTTTAAATTCATATAAACACCCTTTTCCAATTGTATAATCTTTTAGACCAAAATTCCCAAATTATTGAATTCAATTTCAAAATTTAAATCAAATGATTTAAATTCCAATTTTATTAAGTTATTTAAAATAACTTTTATTTTTGAAACTCATTTTCAAAAACTTTCAATTCCAATTCCAAAACTATTTTGGATTCAAAAATTCAAATTTTTCAAAATTGATAAAAATCTGTGACTTAACCGATTTCCACATGAAATCCACATTTGTGTGTGTATTGTGTAGTCCACGGGTTTAACACAATAGTGCAACAACATTCAACCATCACAGATCAAATATAACAATATAATTGATAAGCGGTATAAACCATAACGCTTATCTTTCATTCATAGATCACAGATATATATATCATAGATAAACAATTCACAGATCACAACACAAATCGGGATATATCACAAAACATCACATATCAGAGATGTCAAACAATTCAACATCCAATATAATCCAAACATCCAAAAGTAGGATTACTTTAATTATCTGATTAATTTAAATCAAATAAATTTCTATAAATCAATTTTACTGGTTATGGTAAATTAATAATCAATTAATTTCAAATTGATTTTCAAATTTATTTCAAAACACCAAATCAAATTTCCATATTGATTTCCCAAATTCATTTCAAGACACCAAATAAATTTCCAAATATTTCCAAAAGATTTATTTTCAATCACCAAAAATCAATTACCAAATGGATTTCTAAATTTATTTTCTTTTTAAAATAAATTCCTTTTTAAGCAGATATATTCCTTTCTTTTCCAAACTATTCAAAAATCCAAATTTTAAATAAATTCTCAACTTATAAATAATATTTTCGAAATCCATTTATTAAGCCCTTTTTCCATATTTTGAAATTTAATTCAATATGGTTCAAAACTAAAACTTTTATCTTTTAAAACTCCTTTTAATTTTATCCAATTATCAAAAATAAATTTTCGATAAAATTTCAGCTTCAATTCTAAAAATCCAATTTTTATTTATTTTCGGTATCCAACGATACCAAAAATATATCCGGCTAAATTATAGCCTTCAACGATTTCAAACACAATATAATCATACACAGATTATAAATAAATCAACACACACTATTGAAACAAATTCAATTATTTGAGGAATCCAGTTGGATCCCTCCAACCTGTTTTCCTGCATCCACAGATGTTAGCACAATACCAATTCCACTTCACGGTGGAATATCGCGGTATATGGGATTTATAAAATACTATCCGCTATTATGCGGCGCAATAGGGTCTCATCCGCTATATAATGCGAGAAATCAACTCCAAATACATATATAATACCAATTCCACTTCACGGTGAAATTATCGCGGTATATGTTTTTAATAAATAACCTCCGCTTAATATACGGCGTATAGGGTCTATTACAGCAAAATAGGTAACAATTTATCATCCAAACACACAATCAAGCAATTTTAAATCTAACTATTTAAAATTTAAATCGAAACAAATATTCGATTGAGTGAGGAGTTCTCACCTAGAGTTTCGTCAATATCAGTTGCAGTGTTTCGTTTCGAATGAAATTAAACGACCGTTTAATTTTATCCAAAATTTTCACTGACTCCAATCGATTCCAAACTAGTTCCATTGCATAGTGCTCGTCGAAACGATTCCAACGCAATTCGTTTCGTCGGTTTTTGACCTCGTATGAACAAGTTACAGCATTTTAAAGATCATACGAATTAATATATAAATTAATTTACATTTCTTTTTTATATTTTTATTTATTTTAACCTAGATTCAGATCTGGCCGTCCATTTTGAGCTAAGAGATCCAGGCCGCGCATTTCATCTTCCCTCCTCACCCAGGTTTCGAACGCAACATGAACCCAATAGCCGCCCCCTAGGGTTTCAAAACGCACTATCACCGTTGACCGAAACCCCATCACTCCACCACCAAATCTAAGCTTGTACTCGACTCCATCCTCACCACGAATAGCTCGAAGCTCGGCTGCCCCAAAGGCATGAAAAACGTGCACGAACCCCCCTAGAACGCGAGCCATTTTCTTCCTCCACGTCGCGTCGATCACGATCATCACCATATAGATTTGAAGCTCTCATCGCCCTCTATAATTTGTTAGTTGAACATTTTGCGTAATTGTTTACGGATTGGAAGCAATTGAGGGAAGAAGTTGGTGATTTTCTGGCCATAGAAATTATTAGGGCCGGCTGGAAGAAGAGAGAGGGTTTGAGTGCAAATGTGAATGTTCACGTCCTTTTATAGAAAATTTCTCAAAACACTATTCATCGAAAATTTTCCGAACTCCAAACGAAGCGTGCCGGCTGGCGTTTCTAGGGTTTTACCCACGTTTCTAACACAATTGAACATGTTTCGGGAGCTAATTCGATCGTATGTGAGAGTTACAGAAATAAACGATCAAATTTAAATCAAATCGATTTAAAACGATTTCGATGCGTTTTGGCTAGCCTCGGACAAACCGTAAATCCGATTGATACGAAATTTGAAACCTTACAATAATTTCACATTACGGATCCGATGAAACTAGTTTCGTCGAAATCCGAGACTGTTTGAAAAATGACTATTTTCACTAGTCAATTAAATATTAAAATATTCAATTTTCACAAATTAACTTTTAAATCCAATTTTAAAAGTTTACAAACATCATTCTAACTCCAATATGATTTAATATAACTTTATAAATCATTTTTTATTCACATCAAACCCAATATCCAATTATTTCTGGAATTTCAAATATTAAATCGTCGATTTAATTATCCAATTAAATCACTATAATCAAAATTAAATTTATTCGACTTACAAATCTTACTTGTTAACATTTAAAATCAATTAAATATATGAATTTCAAATGACAGAAATTCTGGGTCGTTACAACTACTTTAATTTATTAAATGTTGTTGCACCTTACATAACTATCTCTCGCAACTATGAGCTAAAACTTCAGTTGTGGCAGATAATGAGTTGGCTTACATTGTGAAGAAACATAAAGAAATAATAGTAGATAACAAAGTGGGTATAGGCAGGGCTTGGATATCAAAATGTGCTTTTAAATGATGTGCCTAAATCAGGATCTGCATAGTACAATATCCACTTCCTTTAGTTATAAACTACCGATGCCTGTTTTATGTCTAGGAGAATGCTAAATGTGTTGTTCATCTCTGGTGATATTTATATGTATGCATCACTTAGTGATGCTGAGAAGATGGTATGTGAAGTGATGCTCACGTTGTTATTTGGATTCACAATGAAGACTTTGATTGCATAATGGAGATTGGTGGCATCGCTGACTTGGTGCTCAATTCTGGTATATATTAAAAAGAACTTTGTTTCATTGTAACCAGAATAGTATGTGCATAATGATGCTATTGAAGAGCCGAAACTTCATATAATTTATTTTGTAACATACCAAGTTGGCTTCACTTAATTATCTTTACATGTATGGGCGTTATGTTGTAATCTTATGTATTCAAAGTTTAAGGATATCTCACTTAATTATGACAATCATATCATATATTGTTTAAATAAGTTACCATGTATCATCCAAAATGTCTATTTCACTCATCAAGTGCATGAAATCAAATTCATTTTTATATACATAAAAATTCGTTGTGCCTGATGCCTTTTTAACTTATAATCTCTTATAAGTAGTAAGAGAAACGAAGTCATGGTACAAAATTAATTAAGGCAATTATACTTCATACATATGATAAATAAAGCGAAAATATTATAAATAGTTCATCGACAACAAAAATAATGGAAAAAACATAATAAATGTAACGAAATGTTGGATATAGTTTAGCAATATCGGACAAAATGATGCACATAATTACAAACCTCACAACTACCCGTGTGTGTAGCACGGGTCACTCACTAGTTAAAAATAAAGGAAACATATTTTAAAAATGAATATTTGAGGAAAGATTCCATATATAGTGATTTATAAATCAGGTTTATAAAATATGTTTTAATTGAAAGGATACTTGGAGAATTTAAAACCCCGGTGTCTTTGTAATGGATTTCAAATGTTTTTGGAAAAAAGGTAATGATAGTATTACTTTAAATTATAAATATTTTAAAAGGAATTTGAGAGTAAGATTTTTCTTTGGACAGTTCGGGGAATGAATCTTGATCTTTTTTGTGGTGATCTGAATACTCTTCTAAGTGACAATCGGATATTTGCTTAAGCGAATGTCACTACAACAAAAAGGACTTTTGATAGCATCAATCTATAGCGTTTCCGCATATCACCTTTGGTCCGCTATGCAAGCTAGGGCCTGGTACGCTATTTGTAAATATAGTACAATGCTATTTTTAAATATATTCTGTACAACGCTATGTGTAGATTTGCATGCGGGAAACAAAAAATTGTGCGGGAATATTGCTTTCACTTTCCTCTCCTCCAAGCTCCTGCTTATACTTCCTTTTATTTATCATCTCCAAAAAAAATTAATCGCTGTCATCCAACCGATTCAGAAGTAAACAGAAATCCCAGCCGGTCCAAATACCTTTGATGTCGATCGAATTATTCTGTGTGATTCAGCAATATCGAGAAGTAAATAGAGATTCCAGAAATCCCAAACGAACTGATAGCTATGTGAATTGATAGTTGTGTAAACAAGCATCTCCAGAAATTCCAGAAATCCAAAAATCCCAAATGAACCAGTAATATCTAGAGGTAAACAAAGATTCCAGAAGTAATATATTCTGTGTGAATTGATAGCTGTGTGAACAAGTGTCTCTAGAAATCCTATACAAACTTCGATGAGAGATATTACTATTCTTCATTTTGTTTGTGTCTGATTTATTGAATTTTGTACATGTGTATCAAAAATTAATACTAGTACATTATTCTTCATTTTGTTTTAATTCAAATATTATCAGTCCGTGATGGTAGTTACATCACTGAACCCTGTAATTGCTTGTTTACATCATTACTCGAAGATTTTGTTAGACTATATTTGTTCTTTAGCTAATCCATAGTAAATTGTGTGTGTATTACCAGAGCTATTGTGCCTTGTTTTTCCCTACGTGTTAGGTGTTTGAAAGTATGTGTCTGTGAATAGTGTGTGTAAATGGTCAGCTGCAGTCGAGATGAATATGTGTAGTGGGAATATTGTATGTGATCAATGTTTTTGTACCCAATCTTTTAAATATAATTTATATTAATTAAATTTAGTTTAGAAAAAAAATTGAAATAGAGTTGATCATTTATATGAATCCGCCTGTCGTAAAAATTCTAGTTTCACCATGATGACATAGATGCATACATTTTTGGATGTCCTAAATATAAATTTGAAACACAAACCAATACAGAAAAAAAAATCATTGATGGAGTTGGATAAAAGGCTATCTTACCATGGAGTTTTGATAATTCACAGTAGAGATAGACTTAGAACACAACAATGGTTGTGGGTTAATTTTTCAAGTGATATGTCCAGTATTCTTAGGTCGTTGTAATTTTGCACTTAAATATCTTTAAGGTGCAATATCTGATATTGTAAGTATTTCTTCTTCAAGTTCATCAGTCACTCTGATGTATGAAATCATTGTTTCTTCATTCTTTAGTGTGTATTGGCATGACGCTCGTAGTTCAACATACATGCACGTTGTTTGACATACGATTACCATTAATAATACAAATATAAACTTGCAAAAAATGTAGAGGGTGTGCGTGTATTCTATAGAAGACTGATGGTGTTATATCATTGATAATTAGAATGGGGCATGGTAACACGAGTGCACTTGATTTTGTAATATTAAATTAGCAGCAGGGAAGTATTCAACTAATTCCCCACGCATTACAGAATGAATTTTAAATACTCTGGTATAACATACTTTAAGAATATGAGAATTTTCTTGATGATTTGTTCAGAAAATAGAATCATTACTTACAAGAAGGCTTCATATTGAAGTGAAGAAAGGAGATGATAAATGATAAGCTTCTCCTTTTTCTTTCAAACAGGCTTCTGTCTACTTTTTTATATTTATTTGCTTGTTTTTTATTTCTCTCTAGGATTTTCTATTTCTTTTCTTTACAAGCTACAATTTCTTATTTTCAGAAAACTAAAACCTTTGCTTTCAGAAATGAAAAGCCTAGTGAAACCCATAACATACATATTTCAAATTTGTTTAGTCGTCTTTAAATAGCCAAAAAATCATAGAGAAGAGTGGAATTGTTTCAAATCATGGACTAAAACTCATTAGTTGTAAAACTGTAGAAATATAAAGTATTTAAAGTTTAAAGTATACAATGAGCACACTTTATGCTGCTTTTGAAATGGGGAAGGGTTGGTAGGGTTTAGCTCCTGAAAACCAATATTGCTCACCTCCTCATATTTATCTTTATTAGACAAAGCAATTCAAATTATGTTTAAAAATCCAGCATTTGACGGTGTATGATGGAACACTTAAACATAAGTCTAAAAATATGATATTTGCTTTCAGTTCATGCGCATTTTTTGGTTTCATTAAATTGAATGGTTTTTAATATATTGTGTACTTAAGAGTCAGATAAGAACAAAATAATTTATCAGATTTGGTCCATGTTGTAGTGCATTGTACACTGCAATAAAAAGAACCCTTAATTGATCTGTTCAATTCATTTTACAAAGCTATCTTCTATTTTATTACTTTAACTTGAGACAAAAAGAAGCTGTGAAATAAAAGAAGTAAACATTATAAGGGTAAAGCACTATACCGACATTCCTTCTTTGCCTTCAGTTACATCTGAAAATGATTTGTAAACTTTATTATGACCATCCCTCATTGGTTGTCCGCAGCGTAGATAGTCGTCAACAAATTTACAGTCCGTCCCCATTAACCGCTCGGGCATCGACCTAGGAAGAATTCTTTATATGCTTTACCTAGTAGAAAAGATTTTAAAATCATCACAAACCTCCCTTTTTTCTTTTCTATTTCAATTTACAGAAATATTAGAATCATTTTTTCTCGAGCCGTATGAGGAGAAAACCTCTTGAGAATTCTAAAGATTCTAGCCATAGAATTTCTCAATTCTGACCTCCCTATGCTTGGCGCCAATGAGTTTTTATTAAAAAAAAGAAGAAGAAGACTATGCCTTGAAAGAGTTTCTGTTATTCGTATTAACAGCTACTCTAGGAGGAATGTTTTTATGTGGTGCTAACGATTTAATAACTATAACAACGAGTGAGTATTGAAATAAATAATTCTCTTTTGGGGAAATCCGAGGGCTAAGCGGAGCGAAAAGGGTTTTCCATGAGATGGGAAATGAAAACTATTAGCCCAGACAAAATTGTTTGAAGCACGCACAGAACCGGAAGCGCCCCTTGTTTCAAAGAGAGGACTCCTTACGAGCGTTGTTTCCATCTACTCTTATCTAAAAATAATCAAGTTATTAATGACTGGACGAAACCAAGAAATAACCCCATCTTCTTTGATTGAATGACATCTCTTATGTCAATCACACCAAAGAAATATTAAATGAATGGAATTGGGATATAGATGGATGAAGATGGCGACTAAGGTTGATGTTTCCATTTTTAGAAAATTTCAAGATCACAATGGATCAACGATAAGATCGTTTATTTATTTACAATTACAACGTGACATCTATTAACTTATGGAAAAAGAAATGAATAGTAGGAAAATAAAATGTGATCATAAGCTGAATTATTGGAATTAACTAAACCATGATGATGGAGATTAAGTACAATATCTATGTTTACAAATGCAGATTGTTGCAAATATTATCAGAGTTTAGTCCCTATTGGAATTATAGGTCCAACACATTGGTTGTTTAGTTAATAGATGTCCCTGGGCTACTGCACTAGTATGAAATGTCTGATGGGCTACTACACTAATGTTATTTATTATCAAGCTTCTACACTGGTGTTATACCAAATTCCAAGCACAACGTCTGAATGAATTAAGTTAATGTGTTGACGAGCTACTACACTGGTGTTGTACCAAATTTAAGCACAATGTCTGAATAAATTAAGTTCTGGTATGATAATCAGCACTTAATGAAGATGTTATACTCTTTAAGAATGATAATTGTAACACCTATTCCTCCTACAATTGATTTTATATCAAGTTTTCATTTCAAAAATCAATGTATAGCCTTTTAAGAAATAAAAAATTATATCCTTATCCATTGTGAACAGAGGTAGGGAAGTACAGTATATGTGTTGTTTGTGGGGTTTATCATTACAGAAGTATATTTATGACGCAAGACTTTGTAATGACCCGTAAATTTCAATTGTTTTAATAACGTAATTAGTTGAAATTTACTGAAATTTTAAACGATAAAATTTCGAAATACAAATTTAATATTTGGAATACGTCTAGTTAAACATAGCAACTGGTAAATTTTCGTCCGAAAATACGAAAGTTTATTTCGCGCGTAAATTCACTTCAATTTAATCAGTTAAAAAGCGTTGAAAATAAAATGTTTTCAAAACCAAAATATTTTTACATAGGAAAATTCTAAACCATCTTCTGAGCAAGATGTCAGTTGGTCGTTTTTCCAAATTCGGACATCTTTGGCTCCGTCGATCTTATTTTTCAGTGTTTTTCTTGCATTTTTCCGCTATTAGAAAATTCGAATTTTTATAGTTCAATCGTACCACTGATATCTGTATACGGTTTTGATCGTCTCGTCGTGCTAATATCCGCAGTATATTCTTTTATGTATTTCGACGTTCGATGGATGGCGAAATCTGTAAAACGTTGGACCGTAGCGGTACCTGTTTTAAAACCTTTTGGGTTTCATCTGTCCCTTCATCTATCTGCCTGTCAAATCCCATACAGCTGTGTGCGTTTATATTTTTTAAATTTTCGTGCTTGACTATTGATTATTCATCAGTTCCAATATTCCAACCGGTTCAAACACTCTCATTCGTTCTCACCTCTAGAAATTTGAGCAGCCACTATCATTTACCACTATCATTTATTATTTTACAGAAACCAACGCGGGACTCTTACCCTACCTACCGGTTTCTTTTATTTTTGTTTGGTTACACCTTTATCGGTTGCAAAAATAAAATAAAATAAATAAACATATTCATTTCAGTTTAGCCTGAGACGTCTTCTTCACTTCCCCTTCAAATTCCTTCTTTCCCTTTCCAAAGCTTACTGTCACTTATTTCCTTCCTCCTTTTCTTTTTTTTTTCTTTCCTCCTCTAGCATTTTTTTTCTCTCATGGCCGAAATTATTTTTGCTCATCCCCTCCAACATCAGCCGATCCGACCCCAAGCTTCACGCGCATCCAACCCACTTCACAAACCCGTCTTTCGCCTCCATACCCCATGCAAGACCACGTGTGGCCTGCCCTGACATGCCGTTCCTCCATTGCGGCCCATCACCCTTGCAGCACTCGTAGCATGCGCCTCGTCCCGACCTTATTCCCTTCCTCCCCTCCGCCTGCCACTTCCGCCCATCACCTCAGAATCCACGCCCATTGTCGCCTCTTACCGAGCCTCCAGCCACTTCAACCTGTGCTCCCCACCCAACGAAGCAGCCTACTCGGCCCAGACTTCTGCGCCACGCCTCAACTTCGCCAGCCGGCCCATACCACAGCATGCGCCACTCCCTCATCCATGCACGCAGCCCACCGAACTCCTGCCGTTCTCGGCCTCACCATGCTGCCATGGCCATCTAGCTCAGACCTAGCTCTGACAACCTTCCGTATCACCGTGGTCCTTCCTCCTCAAAGGCAAGGCCCAACCTCCCACTTCATTCTCTCACCTCTGTCTTTTAAGCAACTACAGAGCACCATTTTTCCTCTTCCTTGTCAAGCTTGCACAGTCGCCTCGGTTGTTATGAAAGAAAGGTGCATATGTTAATAGCTTATTTATATTAGTTTTAGCAAATTTGTCAATACGCATTATTAGCCATTTGATTTGTTCGGTAGTAAGTTTTAGAATTTCTTGAAGTTTAGGTTAGTTTATGAATGGTATATGTTTGATGTATAAGTTGTCCACCTGTGAAAGTTCACATACATTTTGTTTGAGGGCTGCTGCCTTCATACTTTAGAAACCAAACTATTTTTATATATTATTAAATTGTTTAAACTGCTGCATATAAGACCATCTGGTTGTATATGTAAGCTTTAATTGGCTTATATGATCGGTTGTAGGCATACATGTATTAAGTTTGTTCATTATAAATATAGTTCCTAGTGTGCGGTTGTGTACAGTTTATAAAAGCTATTTTTGTATAGTTTTAATATGCTTTCTTAAAGATGTATACTTTTGATAGTTTGACATAACATACCTTATATAATTGATCCCAACCATGTGTATATATATTTTGATTTTGCATACAAGCAGCCAGCATATGCATTTGTTAAATAACTTACATATAGGAATTATAAGCTTAAGATATATGTATGTTATTACAGTATAATATTTTATGAGAGTGGAAGGGTTGGTGTTAGTTTATTTATATATACACACACTGTACAGTAAAATATTTGTATATAGAGTGATGGTATAGTAAAGTGTTTGTTATTAAAATATGTACATATTTTAAAGTAAGATTCTTTTTAAAATGCAAGTAGCAGCTCTCTTTTTTCTTTGTTTTGCGAGCTGTTATGGGTCTGAACTTTATTTTATACTTTAATTTCTTATAGTTTAACAGATAATACATGTTTGGGAATATTTAATTTTATTTGTTTAAAAGGGTAATGTGTATATTTATATTCTTTTCATATATATAAATATGTAAGTTTACGTAGGCTTGTATACATGAATTCTTTTATGATTACGGTTTTAAGAATTGTTAGTTATTATATTAGTTATATAAGAAATGGTTCTATCAGGTTATATATGAGTTATCTAGATTGTTAATCTGCATAAGTTTGAGGTTGGTTGTATGTAAGTATAAATATATAATTTAATATGTGTTTGAAATAAATAGAAGAAAAAAAAGAGTTTTGTAAATATAGTATGTGAATAGTTATGCATATGCGTTCATTTATATCAACCATCTTCATCGATCCAGTTCTAATTTGATTTCATTGATTCTTTGTCATCAGCTTTGGTCGTCGAATTCAGATCAAATCCTGCTTTGCTTTAGGATTCGTAACGCATTTCTGTGACAAAACTCTCTAGCTTCGAAATGTGAGCACTCACTCACGATTAACGTTCTTTTATTTATTAAATTTGATTTTAATTGAAACGACAATTGAAATATGCTGCTGTTAGTTAATTACACTGTTATATAAGCTATTGCCTGTATCAGTTCACCTGTGACATCTGACACCATTATCTGTTAATTATTTATGCAATAATAATACAGTTTGGCTGAAATTGATTGATTGTTGATGTTTATATTGGACGTTAAATTGTTAATGTAAAATGATAAATAGTGTGAAACTGAATTGATATAGAATAATTAAATGTAAAATTTGATTAACTGACATTTGTATAATATGACCCCTTTTACTGTTAAATTTATTGACACGTAGGATTTGTTTAAATTACATATTGAACCACTGAATGTATGTTGTTGAATTGATGATGTATGAAATTGTAAATAAATGACAAGTGAAACCGTAATGTAATAATCGTTAATCTGCATGAAATGATAGTGTAGATTCTAGAAATGATTTTATTAATTCGTACAAATAACAATGCGAATTAATACGGTTATTTCGGGATTATTTGAATTGATTATTGGATTGTTATTGATTGTTGTTATTGCTTGTTTATTTACTTTGACACCATCCCAGTTATCACACTGCAAGTTCCCTTTGTTATACTGATTTTTGAATTGAATTGGAATCGGGTTGAAATGATAAATACCCAAATTGAACTTTGACCTAGGATAGAGAATTAAATAAAAACCCGATTGGTCAATAATTTGATTTAAAAGTAAACGAAGATTTTATTTGAATAAATAATATGGTTTTGAAATGAAATTGAAATTTGAATTTTTATGAAAGGAAAATGTTAATATTTAATAATCTAAAACAAAATATTAACAATGTAATTGATGAAAGAACGTTGTCTAATTTGAGAAATGATTGAATTAAGTTTGAAATGATTTAATAATTAAGTTTGAAAGTATAATTAAGTTTGAAATTATTAAACTTTGAAATTATTTAATAATTAAGTTTTGAATTATTTATTAATTAAATAAGATTGAATTATTTAATGATTAGATTGAATTGAATTCTTTAATAAGTGAACTTGAACTTTTGAATAAGTGAATTTTACTTCGTAAATAACTGAAATTGAGTTTTCTTTATTAATTAAGTTTTGGAAATTATTTAAGTAAGTAAATAGGTGAAATTGAATTTCTTTAACAAGAAATAAAAATGCGATTTATTGGAATTAATGTAAGACTTGAAATTTAAAGAATTTGATTTGACGAATTTAATTTAATTCAAAATTGTAAGTTTGATTTAATGAAGTTGAACTTAAGAAATTGATTTAATGAATTGAAATTTAATAGAAATTGTTTTGAATGGCATAGTAACTTAACGAATATTGAATGAAATCGATAAATGATTTTAAATTGATTTGAATGTTAAATAAGATTTAATTTAAATGTTTTCGAAATGAAACTTGTATTCGAACTTGAATCAATATTTGGATTGTTTTAAATAGAAATTGAATTTGAATTATAAGATTTTGAAATGATAATTTGGAAGTTTTGAAACGTAAATTATTGGAAATTGGTTTTGAAAGACAAATGAAATGTTGGTTTACGAATTGTAATTGAAATTGAATTGATTTGGTTTGAAATATATAAATGACCAATCGGTGTAATAATTACGAAAGTTATTAAAGAGACCGGGATCGGTAATGGATATACTCTCTATCTGAACCGAAACCACTTTAATAACTATACGCGGAGTGATGATCCAGAATGAAGTGGTTGGAATGGTGATCGTGTTGACTGAAGAAAGTGAACGATGATGGATAGCCTTGACACTTGTGTCAAATTGGAAATGACTAAAACAGGAGCTGTGCCGGGCCAATGGAGGATTAGCTACCTCAAGTGGACACACTTCTTCGAACTACTTATTACTTGTTGTCGATTGGTGCACCCTTGATTTTGGGAGTGTTGTTTCACGGTGTTGCGGGCGCTGCGGCGTTGCGTTCTCACCAGTCCGAATCAGGCGAACGGTAGTATCACTACCTCGGGTATTGCCTCATGTGCCTTGTCATACTTGTATTCCATTTATGCGCGACCACTACGATTTTGATTTGTACCTTTAGTATATGGATTGCCCTCTGGTGACTTCCGGTTTTGGGGAAACTACGGTCTTGTATATGCTTTTGGGAATAAAAAATGTGTTAAGGGTGGAATGGGCCATGACTTAACACTATTTTGATATCTTTATATTACTGATAGACATTATCTACTTATCGTACACTACTACATAGTAGATAGTTTAACGGATCCTTAAAGGATGGTTATTCCAAACATCCTTTGAGTTACTTGTATTTCAATTGCTATTTCACTCGAGTTAGATTTGTTAATATAAGAATGTTAATCCTGACTCGAGTGTCTTGTATTTTGCTTTACGCTCGGGTCAGACTGAGTGTACCGGTATTCGAGACTCACCTTTGAAGTTGGAGCTTTGCTTGAAGATCCAGCCATCTATTCTACTTTCAGTATTCGATGATTCCAGTGATGTATTCTGATTTGTATCTGATGTATCGTATTACTCTTCTGTTGTAAACTCTGATGTATTTTATATATTCATATTGTAGCTTCATGAACTACTATCTCTTTTATTTCCGCTGCATTTATTACTCTGTGTCTGTGATCTGTGATTATTTTATTTATTGTATATGTTCAGTTTTGCCAATTTAAATTAACAACGCAGTATTTTGAGCAATTCAACTCCGGCATGAGTGTCTACCTATACACTTATAATGGACGCGAATGGCACAAAATTCTGGGTCGTTACAGACTTAGTATTAAAGGAATAATTGGTTTCTAAAGAATCTTTTTCCTATACTAATCTTAAATTTTGAAAACATGTACACAATATTAGCATTATTATAAACACGTGTGTTTCATGAATTTTTTTTATGATGGTACACCATATAACCAAGTCCCTTGTCTTGTGTTTTGAACATATATGTGTCTTGTTTATCCCTACTTGCTAGCACTAGTTTTTGGTTTCTACTGATCTTTTCAATTGTTTTTTCTCTTAACTTTAATTTGATACTTAAAGGCATATGTGTTTCATCTATTTTTTCTATAAACTATTTCTTTTTTCTTTAACTAAGGGTACATGTGTTAAGGATAACACGCATATGTAGCTTTTTCGAATAGCCATATGTATATGTGCTAGGTTCATGTGTATATATTTGTCAATATAGAGATTAAAATTTGTTTATGAACTTTTAATACAGTTGATCATCAAGATTTGGTGACTTGCTTTCATCAAATTTGATTTAGAATCAGTGTCAAGAGTGTTTACTGTTCGTAAATCTGATACTTTTTTCCATTTGAAAAGGCAAGAAATGTTAGATAAAGACTGGGTACGTCTAAACAGGTAATTATATGGTACTTAAGTATAATATTGAATTTAAAACATATTCTAATATCTAAGGTTATTATTTGTTTATTATTATTATTGTAGAACCACTAAAGAATACGAGCAAGCAGCTTGGAATTTTGTAAACGATGCAAAGCTAAAGCTGCAAAATGTGGAAAAAAAATATGTCCTTGTGTAGATTGTAGAAATCTTACCCGTCTTCATGGAGAAGTTATTGTCGAGCATTTGATTATAAGAGGAATATATCCTAAGTACATGGACGGTGAGTGGTACAATCACGGCGAGCGAATAAATAAAAGCAAAAATACAAAGTCGGGTGATGCGTATGATTTGCTTAAAGCCATTATCTATGAAGATGAAGATTTTATTAATCATACTTTCGTTGATGATGATAAAGGTGAAGATGATGCACAGAGACGAGAGGATGAATTACACAAAAATTTGGAAGATGCAGAGACCCCATTGTATCCTGGTTGCAAGGATCAAACAAAGTTATCTGCTATCTTTGCCTTGTATAATCTTAAATGTGAGACTGGATTGTTTGATAATGGTTTCGATAAGCTTCTAAATGTGCAGCAATTGTTGTTGCCAAAAAAGAACGTACTTCCTAAGTCATTATATGAATTAAAGAAATTCCTTGAAATGTTTGACATGGGTTTCGAGAAGATTCATGCATGTGAGAACGACTGTTGTCCTTTTAGGAATGAATATAAAGATTTGAATAATTGTCCAAAATGTGGATTTTCGAGGTGGAAAGTAAATCAACGGACAAAGGAGATTATGCATGGCATTCCAGTTAAAGTGTTGCGTTATTTTCCAATAATTCTGAGGTTTAGGAGAATGTTTAGATCCAAAAGGATGACGGAAGATTTACGGTGGCATTTCAATAACAAAAGCACCGATGGAAAAATGCGACATCCGGTAGATTCTATAACATGGAATGTAGTGGATGAGAAATTCAAATCATTTTCAATAGATCCACGTAATCTTAGGCTTTGCCTTGCAACAGATGGCTTCAATCCATTTTCTATGTTAAGTTCCAAATATAGTTGTTGGCCTGTAATGCTCGTGACATATAATCTTTCGCCTATGTTGTGCATGAAGAAAGATAATATTATGTTAACATTGTTAACTCCTATTCCGAAGCAACCAGGAAATGACATTGATGTATTTTTAGCGCCATTGGTAGAAGATTTATGTCATTTATGGAATACCGGAGTTGAGGTTTATGATGCATATAGTCAATCAATCTTTAATATGAAAGCAATTTTGCTTTGGACAATAAATGACTTTCCGGCATATGGTAATCTTGCTGGATGCTGTGTAAAAGGTAAAAAGGCTTGTCCATTATGCGGTGTCAACACTCATCATCGATGGCTAAACCACTGTAGAAAGACCGTCTATATGGGCCATAGAAGATTTCTATCTTCTTCAAACCCTTTGAGAAAACAGAAGGCCTTGTTTGATAACACCGTGGAGGAAGGGTGTAGACCTAGGATTCTAACTGGGAGAAAAATTTCTATCATTTTAAAAGATTTTTCGAATAATTTTGGAAATGCAAGGAAGAACCAAAAAAAGAATAATAGAGAAGGTAAAAAAATTGAATGAGCAAAATAAAATAGGAAATAAAAGAAGAATTGAGCATAGCAAGAAAAATGAAGATGATGAGGATAAAGATCCCATGAGAATGGAGTTATTAAGGTGGAAAAAAAGTCCATCTTTTTTTAGTTGCCATATTGGGAGGTTAGTGCATATGTTTTATTTTATTCTATTAGACTAACATTATGGAATCATACAACTAAATTGTTCCATTATTGATTTTTATAGGAACTTACAATACGTCATAATGTAGATGTAATGCATGTCGAGAAAAATGTTGGAGAAATTCTACTAGGCACAATGTTGCATGACAAGAAATCAAAAGATGGAGTTAACTCTAGAAAGGATTGGAGGATTGGGGAATTCGACATGGTCTTCATACACAATCCCGCGGGAACAAGACATATCTTCCGCCAGCTCCATATATATTATCAAAAGGAGAGAAAAAAACATTTTGCAAAAGGTTGTATGATTTTAGAGGATCTGATGGTTATTGTTCAAATTTTAAAGGTTGCGTATCATTGGAGGACTGCAAAATTAGTGGCTTGAAGTCTCATGATTATCATGTTTTAATGCAACAATTATTACCCGTTTTAATCAGAGGATTGCTTCCAAAGAAGCCAAGGAAAACAATAACTCGTTTCTGTTCATCGTTTAATAAATTATGTCAACGTGTTATCAATAGAGAGAAATTAAATCAACTTGACGACGAGATTATTGTAACTTTGTGCGAGCTTGAAAAATACATTTCACCTTATTTTTTTGACATAATGATACACTTGACAATTCATCTTGCAAGAGAAGCACGATTGTGTGGGCCAGTCCATTTTCGTTGGATGTACCCCTTTGAAAGATACATGAAGACACTAAAAGATTATGTATGAAATCATGCTCGTCCTGAGGAGTGTATTGCAGAATCTTATCTTGCAGAAGAATGCATGAGATTCTTTGGTGAATTTTTAACAAAATCACATAAGAAAGAAGTTAGAAATGAAGATTACCAAAGTAATGTAATACTTGAAGGACATCCAATATCAGCACATAAGACAATCACATTGTCTTCAAATGAGAAAGAATCTGCTCATTTGGCTGTGCTAATGAATATGACCGTGGTAGAGCCATTTTTAGAGTAAGTGCATATTCCCTCTTTTTCATTGTTTGATTGTTTGTAATTTTAAATATAACATAACATCTCTTGTTATACGCTAGTTTGCATTTGGAGGAGTTACAAAATTCAGACATGCGCATGGAAAGTGTGACGACCGCCCATGACCCCCGCACTGAACCTAGAGATCTCAAGAGCGGTATTTTCTGGGTGCTTATCTGATCTTGGTTTAGGCCTTGGGGGTTTGTACTTGGAAAACATCGCCCTTGACTCGAGTGATAATTGCTTTACTTTAAATTGTATGCTTTGCTTGTATATTCTCTGAGTGTTATGTAGTGAGGCTTGATGTATTGACTGTTCAGATGTTTGTATTCAACTATTATGAAGATTTATTGATGAGATTCTATTCTGTGAAGCTTCAATATATATATATTCTATTGTATTTTGTCCATGCGCTGTGAGTAATACGATAGATTCTGCTGTTTTAATTTACCTGACAATCGTCCATGGCTGCCTGGCACACTTTACAGCGCACTATCTCTAGGTTCAGTGCGGGGGTCATGGGCGGTCGTCACAGAAAGAAATGCAACGTTACTTTGGAAAAATCATATAGCTACATTCTCTAATTGGATTAAAAAAAGGTCAATTGAATTCTTAAATGTTACTAATTAATTAAAACCGTATAAAGAATATTTTAATTAAATTAAATTATTTTTCATAGGTATCTGTTAGCTCCAAAGATCACGACGACATGTTAAAATGGACTGCTTATGGTCCAAAGAACGATGCTTTGTCCTACACAAGATACATCATTAATGGACAACGTTTTCACACAAAAGATGTTGGGAGAGAAACCCAAAATAGTGGAGTGACTTATGATGCAACAACCATGTGTAGGGCAAGCGCAAAAGATGTTTCTCAAGTGGTCGATGTTGTCACTTATTATGTGATACTTACCGATATAATTTTGTTGGACTATAACATTTTTTATGTTCCGATCTTCAAGTGTGATTGGGCAAACATAAGAAATGGTATGAAGGTTCAGGATGGATTTACGCTTGTCAATTTACATCAAAGTCAAGCTTCATTTTCAAAAGATCCATATATACTTGCATCTCAAGCAAAGAAAATTTTTTATTCAAGAGAAAATGATTCTTCTAATTGGTATGTGGTAATGAAAGCACCTTCGAGAGTTTTTGACGATTTAGTGATCCACGACTCCTTTGAGGAAGTACACCATGTTGGGGAAGATTGCCAAGAAATCAATATGGATGTTGATGATTATGTTGAGGATGTTTCTTTTGTTAGAGAAGATTGTGAAGGCATACTTGAGTAGTCTTGAAATGTGTCCTTATATTTTCCTTATAAATCTTCCTTTTTTTGTTGAGGAAGATTGCCAAGAAATGTGTCCTTATATTTTCCTTATAAATCTTCCTTTTTTTGTTGTTTTGTCCAACACTTGTTTAAGAACTTGCTTGTTTAAAGCTTAACTCACACATCACAAGAATGCATATTCTTGTATTTTGTTGCATGAATGTTTTACTACCTAATTGAACTGTTATGCTTTCTTTTGCTGTTATGCTTTGCTTGATATATATTCTGAGTGCATCTTCATTTGGACATTTGTGATGCATAATACTTTCCCACTAAAATTTTCCCCTTTCCTCTATTTATTATGGTTGTTAGTTTTGGAAATTCCATTTCATTGTTGTTTACGATACTGTGTATTTTACACAGTCTAATATCTCCTCGTTTTACTTCATTCGCTCGGTTTGCTAATGAACTGCTTGACTAAATATGTAAAATAAGTGCCTGAACTATCTTACTAACACAAGGTTCCTTTTCTTTTTCTATTTGCAGGATCCTCACAAGAGTATTAAGATAACAAGAGTGCACATTAATAACAAGAGTGCAAGGTGTGTATTTCTAATTCTATGTATGTGCATTATGAGTCCTATAAGTTGTATAGCATGTTTATCATTTGTATTAGCCAGTAAAGAGATCAACTGTCTAATTCTATTTCTTCTACATAGAAAAATAACAGAAACTCCTCTTCTGATCAAGTAGTCTGATATTTCTTCATAACGATACATAAGACCCTATAGAGAAAATAAAAAAATTGTACACAGGATTTTTTTTTTCATATTTGTTTTTCCTTTCATTACCATTTTTCTGTACAGCAGATCCACTTTCTCCTAAACAAAAGTAAAATAAAATAGCATCAGCTTCATAAAGAGGCATAATTGCATCAAACAACTGACATGGTGAATCGCTTTTACAAATGCAAACATGAATACTGCAGGTATAACAAGCAAAGCATAAATTCTATCCCAGTCTGACTGAGATTTATTGCAAATAAAGGATAAAATTTATCTCAATAAAATATTTTACATCAGCTCAAAAACACACAAAATACATCTTCTGTTTATCAAAAATGAAAAGAAGTACTCTAGAGTCTCTCATCTTTAGGGACGTCTTTTTGTTGCAGCTTGGGAATCCGGCTTCTTTGTCACTGCTTCTTCTACAGACCTTAAAAGCACAAAAAATAGGTCATTATCATATTTGAACAACATGTCTCAATGCGCTTGCAACAAACAATAATTCATTAATATATATTGTGAATAAGTGAACTATGCATATTGAATGTAATAAATAGGAAAAGATAACATTCTGTTGTTAACCAATGCAAATTCTTTTTCTTACTTGATTTATAGTCAAAATTCAAAGAAAAATGATATCTTTGTACTAACTACAGGATATGGCAAAGAAGAGGAAGATTACTCGCAAACAAAAACAAGCCGAGGAACCAAAAGAAGCAAATATTGAATCCAACGAGCAATCAGAACCAAATTTAGAAACCAATGAGCAACATGAAGCAAATTTAGAAACTAATGAGCAACATGAAGTCAATTTAGAAACCAATGAGCAAGGAATTGAAGCATGTACAGACAATATGATGCAAGTTGAAGAAAATAATGAAAACGAATTTGAAATTGGAAATGATGCGATGGAAAATGAGACTGATATTCAACACACAGATGAAAGTACGATTCAAAAGAAAAAATCTAGAGGCCAAACTAGAATGAAAAGACTTCCTTCGGATCGTGTGTCTCGGATTAACGTTGAATTTAATGATAATGTTGTACCAATAGGAGAAGGTTCTATAAAACTATCTTCGTACTTAGGACCGCTCGTACGGGAGCATGTTCCATTCACGATTGATGATTGGCGGAATATTGGTGATGATTTAAAACATGTGTTGTGGAGATCCATTCAGGTATCACTATACGTTAGACATTTACTGTTTGTACTAAGTACTGCTTATTAAAACTGAACAGTTGCATGAATCATTTGATATTCATATACAAGTTATCTCCCATCATAAACCCACAGTCAAGAGATGGAAAATAATAAAATTTAAATCAAATATCCATTCTTAAATTGATAAGCAAGTTCTATGGAGACCATCTTCTGATCTTGTCTGCATTGAAGATGCTGTAGGCTCTACAGTGGCATGGCCAACCTCAAAAGTTGTGATAGAATCAAGTTCTAGTAAGTATAATTTTTTTATACATATATACAAAATTTCAAATTGTATTCATATTTGATTGTATGATTTAATTCTTGACATTATACGGTTTTCTTTTATATAGGTAACCATTGTTAAAGTTTGTTGACTGATCAGAAGAAAAGAAAGCTTCACAACTGCACTCTAGGTAAATATATGAATAATACATCATGCATAAAAGTCATTTTATGTTTATCGTTTGATATGCATATTTTGGTTCTTATCAAAGTTAAATTCTTAATTTAGTGTGGTCAAACAACTATAATACCAAAGTCAGTTTCTTGTCCATAAATACAAAAGATAAATGTATGGGTATTTTTCGCTTATGTATTTTGAGAAAAATTATTCTTCTTTAAAAGCAACCTACAATTCTTATTTCCTTCATTTTTGCAAATTTCACTAATATATTGATGAAAAAACTGCAATTAAAATTGTTCTATTTGTTTATTCATGCAACTTATGACAGTTTTTGAAACTAAGAAAATTAATTTTGAACCTTATGAACGAACAAAAGTTACTCATAAAGATATTGTATATTCATACTCTTTTTGGGTTAGGAAATAATATCACAAATAATAATGAGTCTTTTAGGTAGAATCTATCTTATACATTTCTTGGCTTTGAAAATAAAACTACTATAGAAGACGTTAGCTTGTTCATGATATGGAAGTCTTAGTTAAGGGATGAGTTTTCATGATGTGGTGTAGGATGAAGTGAAGAGTTGCCACGTGATTTGGGTTCGTTGGTGGTGATTTTGGTTTGCAGTGGTTTTGGTAGTGTTTGGAGGAGTATGGTAGCTTGGTGCGGTGTCAGGGGTTCCTTGGTTTTGTGAAGTGCAAGGAAGGAAGTGTTGTAGTTATTGGGTGGATAGTTGTTATGGCAATGGAGAGGGAAAATTTATTGTTTTTCAGGTTGAAGGTTGGATGAACTTGTTCTTGGAATTTAGGCGATTTGTGAAATGCCTGAAGCAGGCAGAGGTTGTGGGATATATGGTGATAGGCAATGTTTGGATCAGTTAATGATGTCAATGTTTGGATCAGTGAAGTTTGATGGTCTGGGTGGTTTCTCTATTGGCATCAGTGTGCAAGCTTTGTGATGGCAGATGTGTATGTGATGATGGTGGGTATGTTTATGGCAGAGGTGATGGTCATGTTTAGTGGGTTGTATGAGAATCAGAGATGGGGCAGTAAGGTTTGGGTGAAATTGTTGTAGCAGGTTGTTGTAGCTTGTGGTCTGCAGTGAAGTTGCACAGTGAGGTGATGTTGGAGTGTGTGGCAAGGAGTTTGATGATGTTAGTATGAACAGAGTTGTTTGATGAAGGGGGTTTTACAGTGGTAATATGGTCAGTGGTTGGATTGTAGATGGCTTGCAAATGCATGCAATTTGAATGTGCAGGTCGCACTGTGAAGATATGCAGTGCTCAGTTGTAGGCAATTTGTATGTTGATGGTTTAAGTAGGATATTAGGGTGATGAATGTGGTTCAAGTTGTAATGATTGTGTATGATAATCAGAAGTGATTCAAGGAGGAGCAGTGGGGTTTGTTGAAATTTTATGTATGACAGTGAGGGATGGAGCAAGTTGTAATGATGTATGGGTTGAGGAAGGAGGAGCATTGATGGCAAGTAGGGGTACGACGAAGAATGGTTTTTGTTGTAGTAGTGCAAGTGATGGTATGGTCAGTTTGTTGTAGAGGTAAATGAATGTGCAATATGCAACAGTGTGGAGTGGCAACTGTAATGTAGAGAAGGGGATTGATGTGTTCATTTGTAACTGTAATGTGGACAGGTAAGCGGGTATGATTGCAGTAAGGCAAGTGGTTTATGTGTAGAGGTTAAGGAGGTTTTGTGATATGGAAGTGTGGACAAGGATGGTTTGTTGGTGAAGAGGAAATGAAATGTTGAGGTGGTGTGTAGTGGCTGAGTTAGTGAGTGTGATGGGGTGGTCAGGTTGTACTGCTGCAGTTTATGGCTGAGTTGGTGAGTGGTTCACGATTTGTAGGAAGATGTTGTCAGAGGCGATTCTCGACGATTTGGGTTTGGATAAGAATGTGGGTTTTGGATTGGTCAGAGAGGGTGATGGGTTTTAATAATTGGAGACTGATGTTTGCGATTGTGGTTTTGAAGGCGATGGTCGATGCTTGTGGAAATGATGTTTGGACAGCAGCTATGTGGATATGGAGAAGGAAATGATGTTTGTACTGTTCAGGTGGTTGGGGTATATGTGCAGTGAAGTGGCTATGTTGTCAGAAGTGGAACTATGTAAGTTGTTTTGAAGGCCAAAGAAGCAAAACAGGGTTGCAACAGTTAGACTGTCACTACGTAGTTGGTTGTAGTTGTTGATGAAGTGGTATCAATGGTGGCTGCTGTGTTGTATTGGTGATGGTGAGGAAGAAATGAAGGACTGTGACTGTGTTTGGCCGAGACAGTAAGGTTGTGAGGAGGTAGGTAAATTTGGTTGTTTATTTGTAGAGGTGAAGAGAATGTTTGCAGGTGTGTTTGAGAAGAAGTGGCTCTGGTGGTGTTGTGTATTATGAAGGCAGGTGGAGATATTAGGTGAAGTGAGTATGGGTGTGTTTGATGAAGTACAGGGAAGTGAGGACAGGGGTGCTGCACTGTGAATGATAGGTTGTTGATGGAGAGATGGTATTTGGGTGAAGTGTGATAATGGAACACACAAATGAAACCGATAATGGAACAAATTGAACACACAAATGCAGTTTGGTGGATGAAACAGATAATGAAACATATATGCAAATTAAACATAAATGCAAATGAAACAAACAAATATTGGAACAGAAATACAGTTGCAACGCAAAACGAATACACAACTAACAAAGACATAATACAAATATTCAAGATAAGATTTCGTTAGCTTTTGATAATAAGAAAGTTGAACAAAAAATACAGTAACAGCTAACAAGCATAAAAGGCATAATACGAAGAGGGTGGAGCGTAAACATAATCAACATCCATTTTGTACTTCCAATTTCATCTGCAAATTCATAAATGGTAGGTGGGTTAGTACATGTATTAATAGATTATTCATGATGCAAACAAAGTTAGACAATAATAATGATAGATTTTTATGTTAGGCCTCAAAGTTATTTACTCCATTGCCTACAAGTCATTGTCTACTTTGTCATTTATTGTCTACAAATTTAGTATATTCAACCTGAACTGTCATTATCTACTTTGTCATTTAATGCAGGAACTTGGTTAACACTGAAGCAACCTGGAGCAATGTTTAGATCCTTGCAAAAATCTTCTGTAGCAGCCATTTATGTATCATCGTCTCCATAACTGAGTATTTGTGTCCATTTGCTAGACTATTTTGAGCTATTATCATGTGACCATGTCTTGTAGTATTTGTGTTCATTTGTTAGACTATTTTGAACTATTATCATGCGACCATGTCTTGTAGTATTTGAAATATTAGCAGAATTATTTGAAACTTTTCCACTGGTTTGATTGTGTGTTTCCAAATTAGAATTCACTGCAACGTTATCATTGTTACATATAGTTGTTGTCATCTTCTCGATTTGTTATTTTTGGGATCCACATTTTAATATATATATATATATGTGTGTTTGTGTGTGTGTAATGTGTATACATATATCTATCCATCAACAAAATGCTGAAAATTGAATGTGTGTAATGTAGTATATATATATAATATAATAAAATGAAAATTGAAACAAATGCTGAAAATTAATATTATATATAATAGCATTTGAAAAACGCTATTGATTCATCAAACGCTATCGCAACTCTATATGAGATGTAAGATTTATGCATCAAAAACGCTATAATAGAATCAAAAATGCTATAGTAGAAAATAAAAACGCTATACAAGCATGACAAGAAATGCTATCGAAAAACATTGTAACGCTATAACATGGTTTGATGAAACACTATAGAAGTTAAATGAAGGATTATATTCCCTATAGCGTTTAAGTTTAATAACAGAGAAAAAACGCTATGGTAGGTTGCAAACGCTATGCCCTTTTGTAAACGCTATTAGATATTATAGCGTTTTCCTACTGCTATGTAATGCTACTGGCCTACCATAGCTTGTGGTTCCACGGTATTCTCTGTAACGCTATGGTATCAAGTTATAGCATTTTTCAAACTCTATGAAACCCATAAACTGTTGTAGTGTGTGATAGAGCACTTAGTAGATTATTCTCTTTGTCATTGTACGATCAAAACAAGTTCAAATCGGAATGAATCCAAAGTAAGTGGATGATAAATATTTTGTTAAAAACGATTTAGCTGAAATATATGTGTATATAGTATTGTTCGAAAATGGGAATTTGAAAAGGAAGAAATATTTTTATAATTAACTATTTCGAGTAGCTTTAAAAGTGACTAAAATTGGGTAGGAGATGTACTCAGATGATAAACACTTCCATTGAGTATTAACCTTCCTGGTAAAGGGGATATATGATAGTGTTCGGTAGTACTCTGTTTCTTGATATCATTTTGAAATTACACGGACTATATGTATATTTTCTAAGGGTTAAAAATAAAGTATCATTTCAAAAAGGTTTTGGAAATAAAACTCGGGTATTTGGCTCCTAAGTTTTCAAAATAATAAGGTATTTTTACTAAAGAATGGATCGATAAATGAAGTTTTAAAACTAAATTAACATAATAAGAAGGATTAACAAAATTGAATTTATTAAACAATATCTTTTGATTTTAACACCTAGGAGGTTAAAAAATATTTTATGTTATCGGGCCGGCTAATAAACATTTTTACCTAAGCGTTGTCTAAGAAAATGTAGACTCTAGGACGGAGTTTGGATACCAGCATCCTACTCTTCTTAGCTTCTTAATTCACCAAACCGGTAAAGAAGTTGTATTACTCGACTCAATTTTGAAACCCAAGTTATTTTGGGCCTACATCTGAATAGAATAGATGAATAAGGTTTAAAATTAGATGTTTTGTATATACTCTTAGGATGTAGAAGATTATTATACAAATTACTGAATTAAAATGATTTTATGACAAGGTTTCGTAAATAGGTTGTATCATTTAAAAATGCTTGAACCTAAATTGGAATTTTGTGAAATGTTTTCATAAATATTTTTGGGAGGATCAAAAGTAAATGGGTAGATAAGAACCTTTAAATGAGTATGTAGGCTATATGCAGATCATTTTTCCTTCTTACATAGTTCTCGATCTAAGATTCGAGTACATGACTTGAGGTGTTTCATACCATTCTGGATAAGGATTTATCACTTGATTATTGACGGCGAACACTTGGCGAGGGTTCTTAATTTAGAACTAAAGTTTTCTATCATAGTTTATGACTATGTAAGAAAAACAGAGGTTTCTAATTAAGAAGCCTGATCGGAGTCCGCTCTAGGGAATCGAGTAAGCGATACTAGTTCGAAAGTATAGTTACGTATTCAAGTAAGTGATCAAATCGAATTTTACATAGGAATTATCTATGTACATCTTATAGATTGATTAGTAGTGTTAAGTGTTTCTGGGTTTAGGGCTTTGGTAAAATTTCGGGGTCGAAATTCTTTTAAGGGGAGAGAGTGTAACGACCCAGAATTTCACCGCTTTAATTTGTGAATATTTAATTAATTTTAAATATTCAAAATAATTGTTTTTATAATGAAAATAAAATCTCTTTTAAATAATAAATAATAATGGTGAAATAGTTTTTAAAATTTGTTTACAAAAATATTTAGTTCGAAGAAAAATAAAAAATGTGACCGGAATTTTGTTTTCCGAATTTTTGACTTTTCGTTGGTTAAAAGTTATCGAAAATGTTGTGAAAACTTTTGTATAGATATACACATTTATAATAAGTAGGATACTGATGTATTAGTGTATATATGTATATACTTAAGTTAGTATACAAGCATGATGTGACATATTACCATATTTTTTTAAAACTAAAATATAAGATTCCTTAAATAACATAAGGAAACACAAAGTACATATTGCATTTAAAACATGTTGGCTAAGCAAAGGGAAGGGGGGACAAGTTTGTGAGCTGAGGTGGCATGGTAATGTGGCAAGAGGAGGTGGAGGGTAAAGGGCTAAGGACATTAAGGTAATTTACTTTGTTTCTTGCTTATAAATACCCCTTTCATTTCTTCAATTTTTCCTTCTCTTCCTTCTATCATATCTTTCTCATATCTTAGTCAAATTGAGGTTTTCTTTTTTTCAAACCATAGAAAATTCCAGTGGCTACAGCTTTTATTTGTAACACTTCTTCAAATTTTTAGCAAAACTATGTCCAAATCTCATTTCTTTCAGACTCACTTTCGGACCCAGATTTTCAAGTCCGAAAATACCTCTTCTTCTTTTAACCATATCTCCCACAAAACAGATCCAAATTGAGTGTTTTTTTTAAAATCATAAATAAAAGAATTTCTAAGAACTTCTTCTTTGACAACTTTCCCAAATTCCATGAGTAACTTGTCCAAAAATCAGTTGGAAGATGACCCATTTTCGGGTTTGATTTTTGTGAATTCAATGATGATCCGAAGTCCCTTCATCTATCAAAGCCGAGCTCCACCACCCTTGGGCCATATGCACCATAACTTGGCCAAACCATAAGGCCACCATAACTTCATTTTTAAAGTATATAGCATGGAGCTAGATCGTAGACAAGCTCTAGTAGATGTTCGGAGTGGTTTGGTAGCTTTTGGTGAGTATAGCTCACGAATTCATTTAAAAATTCTAACTTTAAATATGATGCTTACTTTGATAAAGAAATCATTGTTGATGATTTGTATATTGATGTTGATTAAAATGTTTACATATATGTTTGATGTGATGTTTGGTTCAACTTAGAGATCAAAATTGAAATGCGTGTATGGATGGAAAGTTATGTTCTTTATTTGGTTATGTAAACCATGACATGTATATGTGTTGTGTTTGTATTGTATATGCTAAAGGTTAGCACTTGAGTATGAGGTTATATGTAAAATGAAAAGTTAGTATTTGGAATCGTAGTTGCGACATCTAAATCCTTTAGTTTTCAAAAACTTGTTTTCCTTACTTTTAGAAATGTTTTCATTCAGTTTCAGAAACTTTACTTTGTTTTTTCTAAAAACTTTTTCTAAGTTTATAAAGTAAGTTAAAGTATAAAAACAAGAATTTTGCAGCTAATCAAAGTAAAGGTTCAAGTTTTAAAAACCACTGGTCGTATAGCGATAGTCGCTATAAGTGCAGTTCATGGAAACGAACTATTTTTGAAATCTAAAAGTGTTTTAACTTAAATATTTTTGAAAAAAAATTTCAAAACATATTTTAAGTGATTATAAATAATATTTATTTATTTAATGATTATTACATTAATTTATCTAATTAATGTAATTAGTACTTAATCATTAATTAACAGGGTAATTAGCACTTAAGTGTTAATCAAGGAAGCTAGCTATTAACTAGTAATAAATAAAAGGTTAATTATTATCTAATTTATTATTTAAGGATTAATCGGTATTTAATTATTAATTAATGATTAATTGTTATTTATTTAAAGGGTTTTATTAATTACTAATTAAGTCAAGATTTAATTAAGTTTTGATTATGATTAACTTAATTATTAATGTAGGTTTAAATAATTATCTAATAGTTAATTAAAGACTAATTATGATTTAATTATTTATTTAAAGAGTAACTATTATTTAATAACCCATTCTGCCATTATATTAACTTAGACATGTATTTAGCAAAACAAATCCCCATCTGCTATTTTGGTAACTTGGAAATTGACTTATATGTGATTGTTATTGGTCGATTCCCTTACACATACTTGCTTGTTATGTAATTACTCATGTCATAACTTGAAAAGTAAACCGAGTTAAATGAGAACCATTGTGGTCACTAAGCTTTTTTATGATTTTTAAGGTCAATCATATTTCAATAATGGTTTCAGGTTAAGTAACGATTTTAGTAAAGGTGTTTTAAATAATCCTTTTGTTTATTAAAAGGACTTTGTTAAAGGAGTTTTGTTTTAAATAAGGAATATTTATAAGAAAGTTTTATAAATGATTTCGAATATTTATAAAGGAAGTTTTATAAATAATTTAGAGATTTATAAAGAGATATATAAATGGTTTTGATATTTAAAAAGAGTTTTGTAAATTTTTAACTTGGTGATTTACAAAGAGTTTTGTAAATGGGTTTGGAATTTAAGTAAAGGAGATTCATAAATAAAAGAGATTTATTAAGAGGATTTATAGAAGAAAATTTATAAAAGAATTTGAGATCAGATTTCCTTTAACCGACCATCTTAGTTTTGGTGGTATAGAAATTCGTTCCACACTTAATATTGATGGAATATTATTTGAGGTTATCCTTATCTCCAGTTTAAATAAAATTTGTTTTGATCCTTTTGATATGATTTTGAAATAAGAAATCTTTCACAATGTTTTGTGAATTTACTTATACTAGTGAGATAAGTAAACGAATATTTTGATTAATATTTTGGAAAGAGATATAAACAAATGAAAGATTTATTTTCAGGCTTAGTGGTTGCTGTGGTAATTAAACCTCTGAATTGATGCTTGTTTGTGTTTTTGATAGTTAAATAACTGACTATCAAATCTAGAACAAAATATAACTCTGGAAATATCTAGGAGAAACACATGGGTTATATGGCACATTCATCTTCGATGATGCTGTACTGTGCATATAAATCTTGTTTTGTTCTCCTAGAACAAATGATAGGGAGATCCGTCCACTTAAACAGTTAGGGGTTATCCTTGCTCCTATGTATTGTCTAATTATTTCTAGAAGAATTGGGGTTGAGTTTACTAGAACTATCGAATGTTGTTTTAGAGAGAACAGGATCAGATATGTATAAATTATCCGAAAACCACTTCAATCCAACTCAAGCATTTCGAACTGAAGACATCTTGAAGAATATGGAATCAAAGATGGAGCTTTTGAAGTGTAAGGGTTACTTTCTACTAATCCTGAGGGTGATTCCAAAATGGACGTAGTGGATATAGAGCCTTCGGTTTCGTTCAGACCCAGAACGAACTTGTATGGATGAATGCTTGCATTGCATTTCTGCTTGGAGGGCAATTTTAGCATTCCAAGATGGTCTGCTAAGAGGAAAGGGTTGCCTCAAACCTCACAACTCGGGAAATGGCTAAAACAAGGTAGATGCAGTAGGGCTATGTAGGTCGTTTCCATTAGGGTGTGTCACCATCTTTCTAGATTATCATATTATGGATTTGGTTTTGCATAAGAGCTCTCGATAAAGGTTTGGAACAACCGGGGTGATGACATATTCGGTACTATCCAAATTCAAGGGTAGGTCGGTTCTATGTTAGCAGGGGTGGACCAAGTTCAGGGTTTGACCTCGGTACATTTTATCTAGAGGTGTACTGTATGGAAGGTAGTCCCTTACCTTGACATTGATGGAATCCATTCTCCAATAATTGCCGTTTGGACATGATTGTATACCTATTATGCTGGAATTTAATATTGTAATAATTTCAGCTATGATTAATATGTATTTCTATTCTAGACATTATCATAATATCACTGGATTTTCTATCGAAAATGTTTTGGTTATTGTAAGGTAAAAACATGTCTGTGTTGATGTGTGGCGTGGTCTTACGAGATACCTTCGATTCTAAAAAATTTTACAAGTTATAATATATAAAATTCCTTGTGATTTGAGTTTCTCATGCTGGTTTTACTAAACGGATCCAGGCGTTATTTTCTTATAATGCTCGGGTCAGCCCGAGCATATTTTTTAGGTTTAGCTGGACATTTTGGATCTTTCAGGAGACAAGCTGGATTTTCTTGGACGTATTCGTGTACCTTTTATTCTTCTGCTGTTTTGTTTTGTTCTTGTTTGTATTTATTAGCAATTGCAAAGACAAGCTGTTTTAACTATCCAGGCTGATAATAGGTTAGTGTACTCTGATGTTGTGTACAAATAAAGATGATTTCTTTTGGTAAAGATCTTGTGTATATTATATATCGCTTGTCATGATGTGAGATTCTGTTCTATCTTCTACTTTCTTTACCCCAAATGACCTATCTTTCGGACACTTAAATGATTGGCAAACGAATACCGAGGATGTATTAAATGTCATCTTTAGGTGTAAAAAAGGCAAATCGTTACAATTGGTATGTCTCAAAAGAGTGTGAACCGAAGGAGATTGTGAATTAGGTTGTGTACTTCTCATCCATGTTTCGCATCTCCATTCCCACCACCACCCCCACACGAATATCCACATCTCAGCCATTCAGATCCAAACGAACACCTATACCTATGTTATCAGCCATCTGAACCTTAATAGTTGTTGCAAGTCAAGCTATAACCGATTTTGTGCTTGCTACAATAATTCAAACTCTGATTTGATGTTATTCAGGAGGTAGTTTCTCTTATTTGGATGGTCAAAAGGGAGATAACATAATTGAAAGTTTTTATGTATTTGATGTTGAATTTTCTTATGTTGTTTTGAAAGGGATAAGTAGGTCTGGAGATAATTAGAGTAAGAAAGTGTTTTTCGATCCGTTTAGGAACTTTCATATTGGTTGTTCCTATTTGTACCAAAATTGGGCACAACATTCTTCGGATGTGCTTGAAGAGATAAAATGAAGAAAATAAATGTAAAATAAAGTTGATCTAACAAACACACCAATAAACAGATAAGAAAATGCACAGAAACACAAAGATTTAGAGTGGTTCGGCGAATTGCCTACGTCTACTATGAAATGACTGAGGTTTATTGAACTTTACTCGCTGAATACAAAAGATTACAGCAGTACAACTGAAATTTAATGGTGATTTGGGAAGAGTATCAGTGTAGAGAAGATAAAACTCCATTTTCTGTAGGTCCAGGTGCACTATTTATAGGCGTAGGCAGCAAATATCTCGCCCAGATCTCGGAAGACTTCTTTTCTCACGTGGGTGGGCCCACGGGATCGAGTTCAGGTGATTTCGACTCGATTTAAGAGCGAAACGAATGGAATTCGTATCGATCAAGAATTGATCCTTTTTTGCTGAAATTGGTCTGGTACATTCTTGAAGTTGTAGGCAAGCTCCTGTGAAAATTTGGTGGCATTTGGACTTGTAGATCTCGAGTTATGATCGATGCAAGTTTGGATTTGTATGACATTGTCGTCTTCGTATCGATACTATTTAGTATTGGTCATGTGTGGCTCTGTTCGTATCAATGCTTGCATGCTACTTCGTATCGATTGTTGGTGGCCGCCTTCGTATCGATGCTTCATGTTGCTTTCTTCGTAACGATCAGTGGTTGTTGCTCTTCGTATCGATGGTGGGAGATCGATACGAGATGGATGGAGGGAGACCGATATGATATGGACATTTGTTGATGGATACGAAGTGTTGTTAACATGATGGATACGAAGTAGCTTCATTTTGATGGATACGAAGGAAGTTAGTGGGCGATGGAAACGAACTGAATCTCTCTTGGGAATGGATACAAAATTGCATGGATACGAATAGAGTTGGTTTTCTCAACCTTGATCGATCAAAATCATAGTTTTGTTTGTCGTGTCATATCAATTGTAGCTCGATCCAGACTCGGGCAAAATTTACCAGTATCCATAGTGAATCTATGTATAACCGATCTCCAGGACGAACTATCCTTAATTTGTAGTCAAGTACTTGGTGTCACGGTCTTGCCAAAAGGCGGGATAACAGTTCCTATTAAGTATGGCTTTGTAAGGTGAATGTGAGTTAGTTTTGCTTTGTTGACTTGATGTAGTCACATTTATGATGACGTTGAATTGATACTGAGTTGATTGCGGGTCATTGGAATCTGAACTTGCTTGGTTTCATTTGATTTTGAGGTTTGTTCAGATTTGTTAAATCGGATTTGGCACTTGTTCTGTTTTAGTGTTCTTTACCTATTTGCGTTTGGATCTTTATTGGATTTTGTTGATGCCAAAAAAGGATCAACACTTAAAGACATGTAGAGATATTTAGATCTAGTAGAAACTATGTAAAAGACAATAAGAACAACAATATTTTTAAAGTGGTTAGGCAATTTCCGGCCTAAGTCCACTGTAGATTTTATTGATTATAGATTTGAGGGAGATTTTGAATCACTCTAGTACAAGGGATTGATAGTCCTGATAGCCTAAAACAGCCAATAATATCTGCTTAGTAACTTTAATGGACGAAAGATAGAAGATGAGAAAGATAATGAGCTAAAAGTCAAAAGTGTTTCTCCAATTGCTGTAGGGTTTGTATTTATAGGAAATCAACCAGCAGAACTGAATGCCCATAAAATACAAAGTCCAAATCCAAGTCCAAATATGCAGAAGTGAGAATCAGGGCACAAACTCCAATAAAAACCACTTGGTACCAAGTGGTACCACTCGGTACCGACCGGTTTTTATGGGGGAATCTCCCCTTCTTCCTCAATTGGTCTGGTATCTTCAATTTAGTGTGCTCCGAGCGCATTTCCTTGAAGATTTAGAGTTTTTATATGTTATGACATTACTTTTTCTTGCTTTCTTCCGGAAAATTCGAAGAGTTATTCTTCTACTCCTTAAGAAAAGCACCTCATGATGATCACTTGAGCCATAGCTTCATGTACAAGTGTTTTGGAGGTCCTACGTGCAACAAAAAGCGGTCGGTACCAAGTGGTAGGGATTGATACCGAGCGGTCCTTTTCGCTCCAATCCCTCTGAAATTTCTTGAGTGTGTTCCTATTGCGTTTCTAAGCTATCTTCTAAGTCTGTGAATCGTTTCACCTTCGTCCTATTGTTCTAATTCCGGTGAAAATCTGCTTGGTCAAAAAGCCTGATAACAGTTGCCCCAGAGTGTGCTTCCGTTGAGAACAAAGCATGCTTTGAACAAGATAAGCATTCGCTATTATCCATGTATGCCTGTTGATTATCCAAGAGTTTCTTCAAAGAATTTTCTTTATTCTATGAACATCCGTTCAATTGCTATAAGTAGTAAAAATTATATTCCCTATGCTAGGGACCAGATCTACACTTTGGAGATTGTTTCACACCTTAGCTAAGTTTGCTCTTCCTCTTTTTGGCCCATTCTCTGATTTATGGTTGAAAAATACCACTCGATAGCGAGCGGTACCACTCGATAGCGAGCGGTACCACTCGATAGCGAGCGGTACCACTCGATACTAAGTGCTTTTACTCAACCTCGAGTACTATAAGTACTCGGGAATTGGAAAGTTTTCCTCACTTTTTCCACCTTCTGCCTTCTTTGAACAGACTGATTTCATATCGAGTGTTTGCAATCTTCAATTTTCCAAGCTCAAATCGACCGCCTTCGATCATATGAAGCCTCCTCTACCTTCTAGACATCACCACCGCTCTAAAGGATCGCCGTCGTTTATTCCCCCAGCCGATCGTCGCTGCTTCTCTCGGCTCCAACCAGTGTTCCACCCTCCAATCTTCAAGCTCCGATTCAACAACTTCTAGGTGGGCGATGATCGATGATCAGGCCGTCATCGCACCATTTTGGCCGGTGACGATGATGAGTTTAGGATATTCTTGGTATGTGTTGGCGATGGTGATAAGGTTAGTCAACTTTGGTCGGTGAAAGTCGATGGTTCTTCCAAGCTTGTATTTGGCCCTGAACTTACATGCGCTTGGGAGAATCGTCAAAATTCCTTCTCTTAAGGTTTTGCATTGCAAATCCTTTGAATTAATGCTTAACCGATCATCTACCGCCACTCAAGCGATAATAGGACGGTTCTTTTCCAAAGAACGGTCATATTGAATGCATTCTAGCACTTGAATAATTTTGTTGTTAAGCACGTCCATTCACTGCACTTCCCGTGTTTCTATAAAAGAGACTTCCACGTTGCTTCAGATGACGGTCCCATTATCGATTATCTGATGATAACGGGCTGATGCATAGTTTTGTCATACGGAATGGCTCATTTTCCTAGCATTAACAGGCTATCTACACAGGATGGTCGTTCGTCGTCGCGAGGGACACGAGACTTCACACTGTATAGATTAACACTTTCACTTGTCTCGGCCGACGTTCAAAATCCGATTGGTCAACACACGTCGATTTTTTTTGGATTCTGGACGTCAGTCACAAGGATTTAATATTTGAAATAAAAAATACCTGACCGTGTTGATTGCTAAGTTTTTCTGGCCAAAAGAACCCGCTAGCCACCTCGTTTCCAATTCAGTGCGGGTGCATCCACTCCTCTTGAAGCTAGGTCCTCCATAGCTCAGGCATCACCTACCGTACATGTCAGGCCCGGGCACTCAATCACTGCCGAGTTACAAGGCATGGTCATTCCAAAGGATCCATTTCAAAATCAGCCTCCTCCTTTGAGCGAGTACATCGACTTAAGGGTTCTAGACGATTCTCCATAATAAGTGCCAAACTTTCTAATTGCTAAAATGCTCCACAACGTATGTAGACATCATGAGATCCTTGAGGATGACATGCTCCACCCTACTCAAACTCAACAAGCGTACAACCCTCTAATAGGCTATACAACATGCAATCGGTATATATGCATGGGCAATGGCATCCCGCTGTTCAATCCTTTTTTGTGTATGATTCTCCAAGAGCTTGGATAGGCTCCGTCCTAAGTTCATCCCAATTGGTATGCTTTCCTGAGTTCCCTGTTCGTGCTTTTCATAAATCGGTTTCAACGGCTTTCGACTTTTAACGAGCTAACTTATCTTCTAATCTTCAAGCAAAGTCATGACTTACCATCCTACATGATTATCGAGGCTTGGTGCAGGTGTAAAGTTATAAAGGCACTCCACAATAAGTTCTCATTCTTTAAGAACGAGTATTTCTTTGTCCGGTGCCTATATGCTTCAATGGGTGTTGGTTTTTTGATAGTAAGGCTATTTTCTTTTCTTCCTTTCGCATCTAAATTTCCATCATCTCAACATCTAACTTCTGACCATATTCCTCTGCAGATATTCCTACTCATGATGCCGGCAAGGGGCATGGTGATACCTTGGATGCTTTGAGGACAGTTTCGATCCGAGATCGCTCTACTCCATACCTTCCAACAAATGAAAACCTTCGTCGGTGCAACCTCCTTATCCCTAATCATTTTGTTGTTCCTAGTGAAACTTCTCCAAGAAGCCCTAGAATGCCAAGGTCTTCCGTCCCTACACGAGCACCGGTGATAATCTCCAAGGGGGAGTGAAAGACCCACTCGGTGTGCCAAATGTTGATGAATCCGCCAATAGAATAGTAGATGAACCCGCTATTGCGGAAATTCCGAGAGGAAGGGAAGGGCGATGGTACTAGAATGCAAACAATTCCAAAAGAGAGCAATGAAGTGGGGAGAAGAGAAGGGAAACAAGAGATGATTAAGGAAGAAGAAAGAGAAGGGGTTGCCAGTCCCGAGGGGGTTGAGTCATGCGGCGAGACGTATCCTGGGGCCACTGAAATTTCTGCCTCGCCCTACAAAAATATATAATCATCAAATCTCCTAAAAAGGCTGTAGAAATGAGTACAATGCCAATAACCACAGCACTCCCACTGGTCGAATCTTTTGTGACGTCTTTTCCTCCTTAAGTGACTTCAATATCTTCATTGGCGGTATCCTTAAGGAAAGCTCTCCAAACTTCAGCATCTTGTCCCGAAGAATCCTAGATGAAGTTGGTGAGACTCCGTCTTTACTTCCATGCGAACATGGTCTGTAGAGTACTTAGAGCTCATTGACACTCTACCCTTCGCTAGAATCATGAACACACATCCCTGCATTGATTTGCATTTCAAAATTCCAAATCTTACACGATATTTTTCTCATTTCAGGTCCCATGGCCAGGGACAGGTATAGAACGTTCCAGTATAGCATGGGCAAGCCTATTGGGAAAACACCCAATCCATATCCATTTCATTCTAGGTATTGTCAAGGATAAGAATCCGAGGAGGAGAGGGCAGATGGAAAGAAAGAGAGTGAAGGGAAGAAGATAATCACCATGTCGGGCAAGTGGATAGGAAAAGGAAGGTTGAAGAGAGGTAGCATCGTGATCCAAGCAAGTGGCTCAAAGACTCACAAGACCGTCGCAACTCCTCTTCCAACATTCCTCCGCCTTATTCCGGTCCTCAAATTGCTTCACTTAAACATGCTCCAGCCTCTTGCTCCTTAACTACAACCGTGCCCTTCAACCTAAGGGAATATCTACCCCTCCAACCTCTCCCTGCCGCTCTGCCCCACTTGCAGACTGCTTTTCCAGACCTTTTCCCGCATAAGGTCATGTTTGACCATGACATCCAAGATATTCCGAAAGAAGAAGCAGACTAGGATGTGCAGCAGATCCAAAAGCATATAAACCAGGGCTATGAATGGAAGATACTCTTCTATGCCCTCTCCATGGTCAATAAAATTAAATATACTAATATTCGATGCTTTGAATCAGAGAAAAGGACCTAGGGGAATTGTGAGATAATCGTATTAAACATTTAAAGCGATATAATCATATTAAACATGCTTTGAAAGCCTTGATATTTGACATATGTTAAATTGGATAAATTGTGAGATATTGTGAATATATATATATATATGTATGTATGTATGTATGTATGTATGTATGTATGTATATATGTAATTTGGCTACGCAAGTTTTAGTGTGTTTGACATAGGGAATTGGTTTGGACATTTGTGGAAATTGGAATTGGAAGTTGTAAATGTTGAAAGCGAAAAAGTCGCTATGGATGCACTTTGAAATCGCTGTGATCGGCAATTTTAAAATTAACTTTGGAAGACATCATAAGGCTTCTTCGTATTTTAATAAGTACTATGAGCATACTTATTATTGGAAAATATCAAAATTTAAATATATTGCTAATAATCATTTATGGATTATTAAAGTAATGGTTTTAAATTATAAAACGCGTTTTTATGGTTTTTATATACATTATAAAATAAGTATCCTTAAGTGGTTTTTAAATTAGTATTGTAAAATATAGTATAAGTATTTTAAAAGTATATTTTGGTGTGTATAGTTTTATAAGATTATTAAAGATTTTATTTAAGAATTTAAAGGCTTTTAAATTATAATATCTTTTAAATTGTTTATAGTATTTTATTAAAATATCTTAGTTTTATAAATAAATTAGTATGTGTGTATCTTTTTAAAGGTATTCAGTATATTTAGAAGCTTGGAAAGAATGTTTGGTATTTGTAAAGAATATAAAGGACTTTTAAGATTATGATACTTACATTATAATGGAAGGTTCTGTAAAATTGATTAAAAAGGTTTATAACCTTGTTTAGTAAGTGAAGATGTACTTAGAGCTTTAAATGAATGTTTCAAAGTAAATGGCAAGTATAAAAGTTACTTTGGGTTTACAGTAGCGATGTATAGACAACATTTTTTAAAACCCATTTAGCTAGACTTTTGAAAAGGAATTGGACCTTTAAAACAGAGTTTTAAAGATAACGATTAAGTGAAGTGTTTTGGGTTTGTTGTAAACAATGTTTTAGTAACATTCATTTTTAAACCCTTGTATAATATTTTAAAGTGGTAAAGTATTATTAAATGAGTTTGAAAAATACTTAGATCTTTAATAATGGAACTTTAAAGAGAATAACAAGTATGAATTGGTTTTGGGTTTGTTGTAACAATGTGTTAATAATATTCATCTTTAGCCGTTTTGATTATACTTATGAATGTAAGTAGATGTCTGGAAAGAATGTATTAAAGATAATCATAAGTGAAATGGTTTTGGGTTAGCAGTGACAATGTTGTGTAACATTTGTCTTAAACCCTTTGAAACTGATTTGTGAATATACTTATATGGTTGAGATAAGTATATGAATACTTTTGAGAAGTATTAAAATGTGTAAAAACAGATAGTGAATTTTTTTTAATAAATGAAGTTTCATTTATAAAGATTTATTGTGTAAAAATGGGTTTTACTAATAAAATAGGTTTTTAATAATAAAGGAAGATTAATTAAAAAGAGGATTAGAAATCGTTTATATGACTTGATCGTGCTTGTTTGTTTCGATCGTGCTTTGTGTGTTACTTGCTTATGGACAATATACGGGACTTAGTTTCCCATATGCGATTGTTCTTATTGTTATTCAATTAATCAAAATATAAATCTGGAAGTATCTAGAAGAAATACGGGAGTTATATGGTATGGTTATCTTCGGTGATGTTATACTGGTATTAACTTGTTTTGCTCTTCTAGGACAAATGATAAGGAAAACTGTCCGCTTAAACGGTTAGGAGGTGATCTCCGATCTTATGTATTGCCTGTTTATTTCCTATAGAACCGGGGTTGAGTTTACCGAAAATCTATCGATTGGTTTTGGAGCGCCCTGTAAGCAGGGAAGTGTACTTATATGAGATGGCTTGAAACCGTAACCATTCCAAAACTATATACATGTTTTATGCTTTGGATGAGGTTCGAGATTAATTTGAGATGCTGGAATTTATGTGGAGATTCGAGTTCTATCTGAGATGCTTGAATACATGTAGTTGTTCATGGTATTCAAGATGTGGGGATCCATGTGTGGTTCCGAGATCTGTTCGAGTTGGAGCTTGAATGGATGATGTGTTTGAGTTGTGACTTGTATGTTGGGATGCTGAACGGACTTCACCATCGGTAATGGTAGAAACCGGAGGTAAGAGACATGGTCTATGGGGTTTAGCTAACTTAAAGGGTGTAGGCATTCCATTCTAGTGATACTTATGGATATGCATGTAGGAGTGATGTGACCCGGTGCCGCGTGTTCGGACATAGCCCAACTATGTTTTCCTATAGTATATTTTATCTAGAGATATACGATGCTTGGAAGGATTTCTCTGATTCTTGTTTAGGAGGACCATTCTCGAACTATTGAGAGGACCTCTGTGGAATCCTACAAAATTAATGAACATGCCTTAGCGGTTGTGATTGTATCCCTATTATTGTTGTGATTTACACTCACATGCATCATAGTTACGTGATTATTTATATTTCACACCTTAGACATTATTATAATATCACTGGATTTAATAATAGAAATGGTTTGGTTATCGTAAGGTAAAAGCCCGGCATGTTTATTAGAGGAATGCTCTTACGAGATACCTTTACGTTTGAAGGGTTTTACAAATATAACAATCCATATGATTTATGTTTCTCATGCTGGTTTACCAGACTGATTCGGGTATTATTCTCTTATAATGCTGAGGTCAGCTCAAGTATGTTTTTAGATTTAGCTATGGTTCTTTGAATCTCTTAGAGAGAAGCTGGATGATTTCCTACCATATTTATTTTTCGCTTCATTACTTGTTTGGTATCTATCAGCATTTCTGAGGACTGGATATTATAATTGTCCAGGCTGATGATAGGTTAGTTTACTCTGATTGATGTGTGTATATCAAAGTTTTCTTTGGTTAAAGACATTTTGAGATATTATATATTATCATTCCGCATTTGAGATTCTGATTATGTGTTCTTCTTTCTTGTTTTGTTTCCTTTTCTTTTTATTTTACCTTAAAGTTCTATATTTCTGGTACTTGGATGCTCGGTACGTGAATACCGTGGATGTATTAGTGTCGACATTCGAGGGTCGAAAAGGCAAACTGTTACATCAAGAGTCTTTATATCTTTATATTGAGTATTTATACTGTACAATCTTTGATTCAACCCCTGTATAATATTCGGCACTATATATTATATAACTTGGAAAAACATTAGTATCTATATTTTATATGGTTGTTGTCATCAAAATCAATAATTGATGTATTAACAGATATGCATGCCAATTATTGTACTTCGATTAATAAAAAATTTAAAGTTTTATTATTAGGTAGGAGATAGTGGTTGCTGATGGGGATAAGACGAGTACAATAAATTTTAAACACAATTCACTAATATTGTCTTGGGTATGGTAAAAACTCATTTCGAAGATCGAGTTTGATAGTTTTATAGTTTAAAGAGGTTCCAAACTATTGTTTTGAATGATATATATTTCTAAAATTTGATATTTAATGAGGTTCCTTTGTTTTAAAGGGTTACATACTGGAGTCCTTAACGTATCAACTGTTATTCCCCGAGTCAATCTATAACTTTATATTAAAGCAGGAAACTCTCCCCGCTGATGTGGACTCCTCTACCTTTCTCATTTCAAAATAATGCCCCATTATCCAATTCCACGTTTTTTTAACATATATCAAACTGTTAAACTCACGTTCATTTCCAAGCAAAAATATACTAACCGCTTTTCCCCATTTCTTTTGACAACTTCCAACGCCCACTACAGGTCCACGTTCTACTTTCCCCCATTTCTTTTTTCCCTCCAATGATTCCAATCCCTAAATTTTACACCGCCTGAAAATTTGGGAAGAGAAAAACAACGGGCCTACGCTGTGCGATCGCTTCGGAAAGTAGGACGAAGGAGAAAGGCACGACTGGTAATCAATGTCTCGGTTTCTCTCATACTTCTGTTGCTTTCGGGATTCCTTTGAAAACTTCCAGCGTTCGCTACGAGACCACGTTCTCATTTTCCCTAAATTATTTCTTATTCCCCCAATGATTCCAACCCCTGATTTTACCTCGCCTAAAAATTGGAAAGAGAAAACCGAAGGCCTTAGCCATACCATCGCTTCAGAAAGCAAGAAGAAGAAGAAAAGCATGACTGGTAATCGATTTCTCTCATTCGTACTCGTGAACCGTATGTTGTCTTCTTCTGACTACCACCGTCGACCAACGTCGTTGAGAGATAGTTCTTAATTACTGATTTCGATTCAGGTAAATCAAGTTTTAGCTCTAACCCTGCCGTAAATTAAGGATGCTTTAATTTTATTACTGAAAAAGTAGGAGTTTTCCTATTCCACCAATCATTATTACATTGCATGAAACTGGCATTAGTCATGAGTGATTTGATGCCTGAATCGTTTAGTGATGTGAATAAAATGTATGTGTTTTAAGCTGAAAATCGTCCCATTACTGATTTAATGAAAATTATTGTACAACACCCGAACACTTTGATTGTGTGTTAACTCACTGTGCTGCACATATTTGTTATTACAACATGACAACTGGTAACAGTATAGGTAAGGTTTGTTTTCTTTACTTAGGGAAGTTTTAATGTCATCATTTTCAAACCTCTGTACTCTTCTGACAACGGAAAATTTGAGGTTCATAATATAATGTCACTGGAATAAATTATAGTTTCTTACTAAATAGCAATGCTTCTATCACCCTATATTCTTTGATTAAGTGAGATTATACATTATCCGTTTATACGGCTGCATAACTCACTCTTATCTGTTTTGTTTCTAATTGTTGTGGAAGTTTTTTGAAATATGAAAATTAGCCATTGTCCTAATTCTGCAACTGAAATTTACTATGCATTAGATGTTGCAAGGTATAGTAAGTTGTGTTATTTGTTTTGTTGTTGCATATGAAAAATTATTTCGGACAAAATGTAATCATAGACATACATCTAACCGCATATCGAACTCCATACCTGTAGTAAGATCAGTTTTGCTGCATCATCACCGCATTGGAGTTTGGTTAAGGGAAACCAATAGATGCATGTCATTGGAAGCAAACATATCATGAAGAATGGTCGGGATTAAATTTCGAATAAATTTTTTGATGTTGTTACTAACTAAGCATGTTTATCATTACTGCCTATTAGATTCTACTGCAGTTTCTCATGTTCATTAACTATTTTGTACTTGAGATATGCATGTGTATGACCACCTTATTCACAATTTGATTTATCCTATGTATTCCGTGATCGGTCTTACTATAACGCAAAACAAAACTCTATCAACCTCTCCATCTACTGAATCGAGTCTCTACTCCCCAAATTTATTATCTCCATAAAGGAGATTGCATCTATTGTTGTGCTTCCAATAGCCTCAGATGAAAACTCCTAATTACCATCTCTGAAATTGTAATAACCAAAAAAAAAACCTAATAACCTCTCCATCTACTAAATCAACTCTCTATTACGTCAGTATATCATTCACAAAACTCATCTGTGTCATACTTGAAATAGGGCAAACTGTTGTTCAACCTCTTCTACAATCTTTAGGCAATCACAGTTTTTTGCTAATATTTACTTATAAAGTTATTTCCTATTTATTCCTAGATTAGCCTCTTAATTCCTTTAAATTATTACATGTGTATACCATTCCCTTTACCAGATATTGTCGAAGTTTATGTATCTTAATTTTTTCATGTCAATTTTGTCTGCATTAGCTTATGGACTGTTTACAGCTGAATAAATATTTCCCTTACTGAATGACCAAATTACCAATGTTTCTTCCGCATGATTTAAGTGTGCTTTGCATTTTGGAACATTATATATGATACTTCATTATCTAAGCATATATATAACTTATATTTCTTTTACAACCAATTAAAAATAAATATATTTCTTTAAATTAGCACATACAATTATATCTTTAATATTTTAGCAGCAAACATTGAGAAGGCTTCTAAATTCAAGGAAAATTTACTTATTTCCACATCATAAAGAGAGGTATCAAATAAAGTGCAATGGATTCTTTAAAAGAATATACTTTTACTCATAAATTGTTAGTATGAATTGTCTTTTAATTGCAAATAAATTATCTACAATGTTTTATTCACAGATATTTATGGACAATCATTTTGACGTACTTTAAACTAAAAGTTCAGCTCAAATCACTTAAACATATTAGTTCGTTAAAAAAACAATCATAATAACAAACTGAATGCGATTTCATAAAATATTTTGATTTTGAAGCATGCATGGGATATTACTAAGGTCATGTTTCCAACAAACATTACTATCCAAGTTTGTACAGTAGTTCATAAAATTTTCAACTGTCGTAGGATAGATTGAAACTGATGATTAGTGAACATATACACATAAAAGATATTTCAAACAATTTTTTTAGTATAACTAAGTTGTAAATATATATATATATATACATATACATATATATATATATATTCGCAATATAAAGATATAACCATACATGTGACATATATCTCTTTGACAACATGTTTAAAATAAATATCTTTGTTCTATATAGCTCTAGCTGTTATAATGTGTGTTTACAGTGGTAGATTTGCAAATGGTTTGTAAGATGATAGAAAATTTTCTTCTATTTAGCGCATCATACTCCTATTTTGACAACTCATCTCTTAATTTGATGCATATGAACGGTAGTTAATTAAGAAATGCTACATTAAAAAGTTGATTCCATCTTGGTTTCAGTTTACAATATATTCTGCTATTATTGTTTGCATAATTTGTTTTTCTCCATATTTATATTCTCGCTTTTGCATAATTTACTTTTGCGCTATAAAAAACTTTGTTCCTATTTTTTAATATATGGAATTGTACACTTTTGAAGAATTGTTGTGCTTAAATTGGCCCTAAAACTGCAATTTTTGTGATCATACTTTACTGTCTACGAAGCAGGCAGATTACTGTACTGAGATAAAAGAAAAAAGGGTTGTCATGGGTTTTTAGTAATATTACTACAATAGGCAGCAATTTACATTTTTTAAATAAAAGATTGTTTCCAATTTCTATATTTTTACTTCAGGAATACTTTTACTTTCATTTCTTAAAATATTTATTCCCATTTTTCATATTTAAAAAAGATTTGTGCATTTTTGGGGAATAGTGTGATAGATGTATAGCTTAACCTTCATTATGAAGCCTGAAGAAGATTCATGGTACTTACTTAGGATGAAGATCTCTTCTTAGAGGGTAGAAGAAACATATACTGTTTAGACAAGCAGTTGTATTTTGGTTTTAGATATAAATATAGGGTGATAGTAAAGTATAACTAGAAAACATTGAGTTTATAACGATTAACTATGAAATGAAGATTATTGGCGAACTCCTCCCTGCGAGAAGAATCTGGCAAAAACTTGGCGATACACAATCAAGTATTATCTTCTCCGAAGTAACAAAAATTTGTCTGAACCATCTGTTACACAATTATTGCTATAAATTTGGTCTAAAGTAATTTTTTTACACCCTGTAATGCGTAACGTTAAATTGCTGTCCAACTCACCATGCAAGCATAGTGCAACTACTCAGAATGCCACAGCTGCGACACCTCAAACTAGCTTAACTAATGCAGCTTGAAAGAGAAAGTGTAACCTTTGAGGTAATAACTTGCATAACAAAGAAATATGAATTTTGTAAAATATACTATGTCAGACAATAAAACTGTTTTGGGTTTGGATAAGGATAACCACAGTTTGAATATAACAAAATTTTGTCCCTGTACTCTACAAGCGTGAACTACTAAGGGAGGAAAAATAGGTTGTGTGTGATATACGTAAGTATCTATTTGTTCCACCCTACAAAGATATTACATAAAACTATATAAAGAAATTCTTGACCACCTAAAAACTACAATGAATGAGTGCAATATTTCACTAACTTCTTTGGCAATATGCATGTAACTAATTCTTATATAGAGTTCAATCTGCTTAAGAATAAGCCAAGAATTTAAAGTACTTCCTGCTGCACCAAAAACCTTCTCTTTGGACACGTATTCTACCTCACAGGATGTCGTTGCAACCAACTCTACCAGCTGAAAGATAAAGAATCAAAGTAAAGTTTCAAGAAGAAAGATTATAATTTTTGCAATCCGGTTCACAAAAATCAGCCACCATACATATCTTCATTTGATTTCTCTGTTCAGTTTTTCTCATCGAGTTTGTACATTAACTATGTGTACATTTGCATTATATTCGTATGTACCTTTGTTTATAACTTTAACATTACAGTACTCAATCTAAGTAATATGTTCAAGTTTGATGGATCCTATATAAACTCCTGATTCTTCTATACCTAAAAAGGTGCAGTTATGTATAGTCTCACTGTGTACTACGCTAACCGACTGTTTTGTATTTCATTTGCTAAATACATGTACTCTCAAACATAACAAATGCTACTTTATAAATACTGTCCAATAATCAACAAACCTGGTACAATTTCAATAACTGTCCATGTGCGAAGCACGGATCGCAATCTGTAGTATGCTAATTTAAGGGAATCATGGTAAAAGATAGAGGGAAAAGATTGTTATGTGAGCTGCAATACTAATAATGCTGTTTTGACTCGGCATATCTGTAGCATGTTCGTTTATAACACTGTTTTGACTCATTTTTTCTTTGTAACACTGTTTTGGTCCTTTTTTATTCCTTATATCATGTTTGTTATACTTTATAGTCCAACTAAGTAGTAATAGATGCAACAAAATGAAAAAATAAAGGAAACATAGCTCTCCTGCTAAATCACTCCATGAGTCAAATATGCATGTCAAATGACTTCTTTACTGTCTTTAATTATCCACCACATAGATGAGTGAAGTTTTCTTTTTCCAATTATTAAACTCATATCGGTGATGTATGTACTGTAAGTCCAACTACCATGCAAGGTTATTGAGTGTGGGAGGAGAGGATAATCGAATTGTCATCGTTGCTAAGGCTAATATCCCTGTTGGGACTATCTCGTGTATGATTATTTGTTTGAGCCAGATGAAAATGACAGAGGAGGATTTCCTTGCTTATGCAGAAGTTCTAACTGCCGGAGATTTTTCTACCATCTCATCAACCGATGCTTCACTAATTCAACCATGTCGATTAAAACCCAGTATCTGTGCAGGTGTCGCATGTAGACCCATCAAATGGGTTGGATTAGATCAAAATGAACTTGGACTCGCATGTTGGATGCATTAATTATTGGAACCACACTGTTCAAGTTTTGTTCATTATCATCTTTTTTCCATACAAGAAAAATGTAAAGCTGATTACCTAAAAAGCGTACATAAACTGTTTAATACTGTTTTATTTCAATGGATGATGTGCCATTTATGTCACATGATAGAATCAAAATTTTCTTTTATTAAAAACCTCAGTTTTCCATTTGTGTATCTTCAATCATGCACAACTTGCACCAGACTATTACGAGAATGTGATGTCCGCTTTATTTTTTTGTAATATCGGACAACACGCTTGAAACACAATGTTGCATCAAAGAATAGAGTTTTAACAAAAACACTCCAATCAACATATACTTCAACGGAATTTGCATGACTCATGCGACACAACTAAGTTAAGCATATACAATGAAATTGGTACGACGATCGTTGGTATGCTAGGATTAGCCTTCATTAAAGAAAATGGATAAACATAACTGGATCATGAAGGGACATTTATGACAGTGATACCATGGTTCGAAATTCCAATGGAATTCCGGTTATTCCGGTGATTCCGTTTCGATTCCGTTCATAACCGGAACAGAATCCGCTCAAAATTTCGATTCCGGTCTAAATTTCGGATTTACTTTTCAAATATTGAAAAAAACTTATAAAAAATTAAAAAATACAACAAATATATAATAATTTTTAAAAAAGAAAACAAATTAATCGGGACAATAAATAAATGGAGAAGAATTAGTGTTTATTAAACAGTAACATATCTCCGACCCACTTTCAAGATTTAGAAAACTGGGTGTTCAAATGAAGTTATAAGATAAGTTGTGATTTTCCATACTGTACGTTATATGTAACCCTTTTCCGTTGCTTACTTACCAGCAATCCCTTCCAGAACATAATTACTACATGGTCAATTTTTTCCGATGTACGATATACTTTTTCCAACCCTGTCTTGCACACCATAGCTATCACTGAACAATCTTAGGTGATAAATACAACTATTTGTCTGAAGCTCGTGGTAAATACTATGGTATTTTAATGTATGAACTGTATTTGCACATTACATAATATCTAGGTATGTTTGCGACTGATGTTTAATGTACATGAACCTAACATGAGAATGTCTGCGGTATTGTTAATGTAAAGCTAGAGTTGCTAGATATCATGTTATTTTGGTGCACCTGCATTTATGGAAGTACTAAGGTCTCTCAATATGTAATGTTTGCATGAAATGCTGCTCTAACAATTTTAATCCAACTGTTTGTTCAACCTCTAACCAAAGAAGGTTTTTCGTGAAAAAGTACGTGATGATTTGCACAGTTTGTTTTCTACTTCAGTTATATGTTCTGAGTGAATTATTCAGTAATTTTGTTGTGCACAATTGCGATATATTATGTTCGGTCATTACGTTTGCCTTCATACTACCAAGATTGTGAAACTTGAGTCACAAAACCAATGATAAGATAACACAAATCTTTACCAAATAATAAAAATAACTATCTACTATCAATCTACATATACGACAAAAAAACATCAGCCTATCAATAATCTAACAGCTATATAAAATAACCCGTCATATTTATATGATCTACTATATTCAAACTACCCGTATGTACTCCCAAACTTAAACCCTGTTTTTTTCCTTATCTGCAGGATGTTGATACAGATCAGTATACTGCAGCATCTACTGGAATCAATATTCAAGAGAAGAAGCAAAGAAATTAATTTGTACCATTTTATGATTTCATATTTGTAGTGCATTCACGTTTTTATGTCTGTACCTACTACTTTTCCACTCAATGTAGCCATCAACTCTTTTTTTCTTTTTTCCGGTACCTCATTTTGCACTTTTTTTAACTGTATGTCAGGATGTATAACATTGAATTTGTTTGCTTTCATATGCATTATATATGTGCTTTTTTTATAAAACTCAGCTTCGGCCTTAAACTACTATTTATGACTGTCGTTGTTACTTACGTACCATTGTAATTACACACCACGTCCGTGCTGACATATGAATTCAATTTACACCGCCCATTAACATGTATATGAAATATATGATCACTGTTGCGTTCTAACATCGCCTTTCTTCTATTGAGATTATAATTCACGAATTATAACAATGTCCGTGTGCGAAGCACGGGCTACTCACTAGTTATCAATATATAGAGAGATCAAAATGCAATTGCAACTGCAAATATTTTTGTTAAGGTAATTATTTAAGACCCTTTTCTTGCCTTCTGAATTATTTAATTTTTTTGATGGATTTGGATTATTTGGAAGGAATGCACAAACAATGTGATAAATCTATTCAAAATTCACAAATGTATATGGAAGCTGCTAAAAGGATTGGATTAGAAGTCCTAATACGTTAACTTTAATAGTTAGGTTAACTAACAAGTAGCATTATGACAATTAACTATATGAACTTACAAGAATATCAAAGGTAGTTCACTGTTATCTTTCTAACATGTTTATCGCAATGAATAATCTTATTATGAGTTGTGCATCTGTCAAAAATATATTTGGTGAAGCATAGTAGTATATTCATTCAGTAGAAGTTTCTTGTTAATATTATCACAAAATCATATTCATCAGTATGTGTTCATGTTGCCCTCAAGTACTTCAAGGGTCCTGAACTTCTAGTTGATTTACAAGACTATGACTACTCCTTGGATATGTGGAGACTGGAGTCTTGGTTGCATGTTTGCTGGAATGGTGTCCATCCTTTCCATAACTTAAGCTTACATGGAGTACTCTAGTACTTAGCCAAAGTTCCATGTTTGCATTTTTCCTATTATTATAGCTGCTAGGTATCTAGTGAGTAATTCATTTATATTTAGTTGCGTCTATTTAAATACTGATTAACTATTTGTTTTGCGGATATTCTGCATGGAACCATTTTTCTATAAACATGATAACCAAGATCGGCTTGTTAAAATTAAAAAGGTAAATTTTAGCTTTGGTATTTATTAAATGATTAGTTAACAATATCATCCACCAAGCCTGAAAGAAATTGAAGAAATTTGATTTTGTTGATTTTGTATCTAATATTTTGTTACAGAATGTTTGAATGTTGAACTGCTCGTATACAAATTGTATTTATAAGAGAAGATATTATAAGTGGGCTGTATTCTGGTCCATGAACTATGACCCGCATTCTTGCATGTAAATATACTTGGTCAAACTTCTTCCTTTAGTATTTCATATTGCTTCCATTTATATATCGTTCATTACTCACCCTCAAACCCAGCTTAGGGTAAGGATTTGCAATTTCCCATATTTGCGTCGACATCAGGCGGATCTTTATTATGGTTCAAATAAAATCTTGCTCTAGAAACATTTGCTAGCAGCAGTACTCTCCACCTTTTGCTTAATTAAGTGAGATTTGACCTAATGTTGACTGTAGATTGAGTTATTCTTCGATCTTTGCTCGAATTGGAGAAATTTTACCCTGTTAAAGGCTGCTATCATCACCTACTTTTAATTTTTGTTTTAATCGAACAAAATTTCCTTCTGAGAGTGGTTTCGTAAAGATGTCTGCAACTTTGTAAGTGATTAACATTCAATCTTCCTTTTGTTACTTGATCACATACAAAATAAAGGTCTAGCTCTTCATGAATGTAGAACCAGATTAGCTATAAGTGCCACTGTATTCAAGTTATCACACTGTGTGTAACGACCCGATATTTTTAGACCATTCGCATCCATTATAAGTGTATAGGTAGACACTCATGCCGGAGTTTAATTGCTCAAAATACCGCGTTGTTAATTTAAATTGGCAAAACTGAACATACATAGTAAATAAATAATCACATATCACAGACACAGAGTAATAATTGCAGCGGAAATAAAAGAGATAGTAGTTCATGAAGCTACTATATGAATATATATAAAATACATCAGAGTTTACAACAGAAGAGTAACACGATACATCAGATACAACTCAGAATACATCACTGGAATCATCGAATACTGAAAGCAGAATAGATGGCTGGATCTTCAAGCAAAGCTCCAACTTCAAAGGTGAGTCTCGAATACTGGTACACTCAGTCTGACCCGAGCGTAAAGCAAAACACAAAACACTCGAGTCAGGATTAACATTCTTATATTTATAAATCCAACTCAAGTGAAATAGCAATTGAAATACAAGAAACTCAAAGGATGTTTGGAATAACCATCCTTTAAGGATCTGTTAAACTATCTACTATGTAGTAGTGTACGATAAGTAGATAATGTCTATCAGTAATATAAAAAGTTATCAAAATAGTGTTAAGTCATGGCCCATTCCACCCTTAACACATTTTTATTCCCAAAAGCATATACAAGACCGTAGTTTCCCCAAAACCGGAAGTCACCAGAGGGCAATCCATATACTAAAGGTACAAAACAAATTCGTAGTGGTCGCGAATAAAGGGATACAAGTATGACAAGGCACATGAGGCAATACCCAAGGTAGTGACACTACCGTTTGCCTGATTTGGACTGGTGAGAACGCAACGCCGGAGCGCCCGCAACACCGTGAAACAACACTCCCAAAATCAAGGGTGCACCAATCGACAACAAGTAATGAGTAGTTCGAAGAAGTGTGTCCACTTGAGGTAGCTAATCCTCCATTGGCCCAGCACGACTCCTGTTTTAGTCATTTCCAATTTGACACAAGTGTCAAGGCTATCCATCATCGTTCTCTTTCTTCAGTCATCACGTACATCAATCCAACCACTTCATTCTGGATCATCACTCCGCGTATAGTTATTAAAGTGGTTTCGGTTTAGATAGAGAGTATATCCATAACCGATTCCGGTCTCTTTAATAACCTTCGAAATCATTTCACCGATTGGTCGTTTATTTGCTTCAAAACCAAATCAATTTCAATTTCAAATCAGGGTTTATAAATCAACATTTCGATTGTCTTTCTAAACCAATTTCCAAAATTTACGTTCAAAACTTCCAAATTCAAAATTTCAAAATCTTATAATTCAATTTCAATCTATATTTAAAACCATTCAAATATTGATTCAAGTTCGTATATCAGTTTCATTTCAAAATCATTTAAATTAATTTAATTTAACATTCAAATCAATTTAAATTCATTTATCGATTTCATTCAATATTCGTTAAGTTACTTTATCATTCAAAACAATTTCTATTAAATTTCCAATTCATTAAATCAATTTCTTAAGTTCAACTTCATTAAAACAAAACTTACAATTTTGAATTAAATTAAATTTGTCAAATCAATTCTTTCAATTACAAGACTTTAATAAAAAAAATATCACATTTTCATTTCTTGTTAAAGAAAATTCAATTTCAATTATTTACTTACTTAAATAATTTTCCAAAAACTTAATTAATAAAGAAACTCAATTTCAATTATTTACGAAGAAAAAAATTCACTTATTCAAAAGTTCAATTTCACTTATTAAAGAATTCAATTCAATTTAATCATTAAATAATTAAATCTCATTTAATTATTAAATAATTCAAAACTTAATTATTAAATAATTTCAAAGTTTAATAATTTCAAACTTAATTATGATTTCAAACTTAATTATTTAAATCATTTCAAAGTTTAATAATTTCAAACTTAATTCAATCATTACTCAAATTAAACAACATTCTTTCATCAATTTCATTGTTAACATTTTGTTTCAGATTATTAAATATTAACATTTTCCTTTCATTAAAATTCAAATTTCAACTTCCTTTCAAAACCATATTATTTATTCAAATAAAAATCTTTGTTTTATTTTTAAATCAAATTATTGACCAATCGGGTTTTATTTAATTTCCTATCCTAGGTCGAAGTTCAATTTGGGTATTTATCATTTCAACCCGATTCCAATTCAATTCAAAATCAAAGCATAACAAAGGGAACTTGCAGTGTGATAACTGGGATGGTGTCAAAGTAAATAAACAAGCAATAACAACAACCAATATCAATCCAAAATCAATTCAAATAATCCCGAAATAACCGTATTAATTCGCATTGTTATTTGTACGAATTAATATAATTATTTCTAGAATCTACACTATCATTTCAAGTAGATTAAAGATTATTACATTATGGTTTTCACTTGTCATTCAATTTCAATTTTTACACTACAACAATTAATCCAATATACGTTCAATGGTTCAAAGTGTAATTATCACTATTCTACATGTCAATTAATTTAACAATTAAAAGGGGTCATATTCAACTAATCAAATTCAACATATGTGTCGATTCAAAATTTAATTATCCTACGTATCAATAAATTTAACAGTTAAAGGGGTCATATTATACAAATGTCATTTAATTAAATTTAACATTTAACTATCCTATATCAAGTTCAATTTCATACTATTTATCATTTTAACATTAACAATTTAACGTCCAATATAAACATCAACAATAAATCAATTATCAGCCAAACTGTATTATCATCGTATAAATAATTAACAGATAATGGTGTCAGATGTCACAGGTGAACTGATACAGGTAATAGCATATATAACAGTGTAATTAACTAACAACGGCATATTTCAATTGTCGTTTCAATTGAAATCAAATTAATAAATAAAAGAACGTTAATCGTGAGTGGTTGCTCACCTTTCGAGGCTAGAGAGGATAGACGATGAAATTGAGCTACGAATTCCAAGCACGAATTTCGAAGCAAAGCACGATGGACTCGAGTTCGACGAACGAGCTGATAATGAGAGATCGATGAAATAATTAGAATCAGTTTGATATAAATTAAAACGAAATGTAAATTATATTGTTATACATTTTCTCAAAATCAGAATAAGGTTTAAAATACATACAAATAAGATAAAATAGGTATAAAATTCCAATACAGATCAGATCTATGTGATACCGGTATAAAACTGTACAACAGATAAAATGTTTAATATTATTATAGCTTATACACTCATACATATAAACCTTATATAACAAATCTTAACTTATAGCTTACATCTATATATATATATTCGCAAATACATATGTATAGCACGCCAGCCCTTTTGAAATCTCTGTAAATAGTTGTACCCAACTACACATTACCACTAGTGTACATATATAAATAAACAGAAACTTGCATATCTAATGTATACAAGTTATACAAATTATATATATCATTACTTATCTTAGATATACAAACAAAACAACCGGAATATATATATAACTAGCTAACATTATATAACATCTGATAATATATTAAGCGACTGAGTAGTAATATAAAGCTATAACATATATAATATCAACTAAATCCTTACCTTATAACATCTATTATATATGGGTAATACAACAAATTTTGAACCTGTACACCCACACATTCAACAACAGCTTACGTAAAATTATCTAAATTTGTAAACAACGGATTGTGTAAAACTAATATACAAACATATGATAGAAATTTGTATATATGCATATAATATAAAATAAATACTTATATAACTTATGTATACACGTATAAACAAGCATATTATATATTTATAAATTAATATAATTTGAACAATAAACCAACAGATCAAATGTATATAAAATTAATATATATATAAAACAACTTTATATAAATAAGAACCTGTATATATACACAAACAACATTCATGCAAAATATATTTATACATAACATCTTTCAATAGATTTTGGAAAAATCAATAGTTATGAAAAATATATATATATATATATATATATATAAATTAAAAAAACATAACACGACATAAATAGAACTGCTCTGATGGGGTAGGCTACAGGTGACAAAAATAAGGCAGTATAAGTATATGAGTCCATGTATATAGCATCTATTCTATATAGGTATATACGAATTTTTTTAAACTCTGTACCCATTTAAGCAAATAACTTGGCAATATATGGATCCAATCAGAGAGGCAAAGAACAAATAACAATGAAGAGGAAAACAGTTGACGCAGGCGAGAGGCGGAGGTTAGGAACGAGGTTGCCGGGCGGTGGTGATAGGTAGGCGATGTGTGCAGCGGAGTGTCATGGTGGCTACGGTGTCGAGTTGTATTGCGGTGGCGGTTGCACGTAGGAAGGTGGGTCAATGTGGAAGAGGAAGGGAGGGAGCAGTTTGGAAAGTGAAAGCATGGAAGAAAGGAGAACGTGGGGAGAGAATTGAAAAGGATGGGGCCAGGCAACTAAAAGAATGAATGCATGAACATAAGTAATCAGGCAACACAAAATGAAGCAACCCAAAAATCTTGAACGCATAAAAAAATGAACGGGCGTAAAATGAACGTGTAGTTCAAAATGAATAAGTGGCTACCAAATGTTGAAAGGTCACGGCCAATCCTTGGAAGATTAAAAGTTAAAAATCATTTATTCAACAGTTGGAAAGTGAATGGTCATGAACAAACAAAAAATCGTACCGATACGGTTATCCATTTCGCGGTTTCCGTCGCGTACCGGGGTTCAAAAACAGAAGTGAATATACCATTGAGGTCAGCACGACGAGACGATCAAAATGGTATAAAGATATTAGTGGTATGATCGAATTATAAAAATTTCGAATTTTCTAATAGCGGAAAATGCGAGAAAAACACTGAAAAATAATATCGACGGAGCCAAAGATGTCCGAATTTGGAAAAACGACAAACTGACATCTTGGTCAGAAGATGGTTTAGAATTTTTCTATGTAAAAATACTTAGGTTTCGGAAACATTTTATTTTCATCGCTTTTTAACTGATTAAATTGAAGTAAATTTACGCGCGAAATAAACTTTCATATTTTCGGACGAAAATTTACCAGTTGCTATGCTTAACTAAACACATTCCAAATATCAAATTTATATTTCAAAATTTTATCGTTTAAAATCTCACAAAATTTCAACTAATTACGTTATTAAAACAGTTGAAATTTACGGGTCGTTACACTCTCCCCCACTCAAAACTTTTCATCCCCGAAAAGGAACGAGGTAGGAGAATAGAAACAACCAGAAAGAAAAAAAGATTTGAAATACAAAATAACAATTAATTTAAACCATATAAATTCAAATTTAAATTAATTGATATTCAATAATTGATTTAATCCATTTGATTTCACTAAAATCAATCTCAACTATTTCTAAATTCATTATCTTATTATCCCATTTTCTTCAATTTACAATTTCTAAAACCATAAATTTGGATAGTCTTTTATTATAATCATATTTTTTTCAGCAATTTAAATTCTTCTTTATTCCAAATTATTGTTAAATTTATTCTACCTAATATATCTAATCACATATATTTAACCCATATAATTTAATTTAAACCATAAAAGTTTCGATTTAAATTAATTTATATTTACTAATTGCTTTTAAATTCAAGGTATTTTCATAAGTTGATCAAATTTCAATTTATTAATTCTTTCAAAACAAATTTATTAATTCTTTCAAAACAAATTTATTTCATTATTAACTGAGTTTTACTTATTATCCTATCTCTCTCTATTAACATCTTTATAATCAAAATTTAGTGTATAACATTTATTATAAACACTCAAATTTTATTTATAAAGACATTTTTTTATTGTACATTATCCAATTACATTTGAACTTCTGAATAATTTAGGTAAGTTATATTGAAAAGAAATTGAGTATTATACAAATATATTTTTTTCAATCCAGTTATTTCAAGTTAAATACTTATCCAAGAATTTTGACTTCAGTTTATAATTGAAATCATCTTTAACCTAAAATTTAAGAATTTAAATCTCCGATTTACTTCAAACAATTTAGAGGTATATCTATATATTTATATCAAATCAAATTAAATTTTTAAAATAAGATAACTATATATATATAAATCAAATTATACTGAAGAAATTCAAATCAAAATATTTTTTTTTTCAAAACAAAACCGTAGCAAAGCTACAGAATAGTCTCTCCACTTCGAAACTCGAAAATGAATGTCGATGATGCGGCCGCCATCATTGAAATTATTCTCCAGCGACAAAGAGAAGAGCACTGATTTAATCATTTTAAAATTTCTTTCAAATGATTTCTATTCTAAAATACTTTAAATAATATACCTTTTAAAACTTTAAATACAAGGTTTGAAATCTATCGGAAATTAAATTCCCAAATTCTTGTTTTAAATTCATTTTAAATTTCCCGAATCAAATTATAGCCAAGTTTATAAATTTATTTATTATTTTAGACAACAAATTCAATAACAAATTAATTTCACAAAAAATTTATATTTATATATAATGTAAGCACACAAAACTATTTTATTATCCAAATTCGAAAAATACTATTGTGTCAGTTTGCTCTGTTCAAGTGTTTTGGAAATCCTATCGATAGCGTTGATCAGACGAATCGATCGGAAACCCAAATCAACATCAACAACTCAAACAACACAATATATACTAGACATTTTAAATATTAATTCACAAATACGCTTTCTCGCTCGACGATACAAGGATGGATTTCAAAATAAGTATAGATATTCAAATTTGATGGAAATCAAATCAAAGAGAATTTTGATTCGATAATAAGTTCGAAACAGAGGATAAGATAATTCAATTATCAAAATCGGGAGGTGGATAAGCTTATTTAATTCATGGCAACCTTAACTGGGTCGACCGTAACTTCAAGAATAAGATCGATGCTGAATTCTGAGCTAATCAACATTCGATCGCAAGAGATAGAATTCAGGTATAGCAGGAGATAGATAGCATCGTAAACCGAGGATATAGAAATCTCCGGTAAATCAATGCCTATTGTAAAGGAGTTTTTCTCCTTTATGAATCATTCGAAGATTGGCGAGACCGCCGATCTATTATAAATATCATTCAAAATGGAGTTATGAGGTGCTCCAGAATTGAAAGAAGACGAATAGTGAAGGACACGAATGAATTTCGGAACCGAGGGGAACGTTCCAAAATTCAGCGGAATTGAGTCAAAGGAAGAGATTCAAACTCGAATGAAAGTGTTTCTGTAAATACATTTACCCTATATGTTAAGTTTTTCCTAGAGCTACCAAAGCTCTGATACCAACTGTAACGACCCGATATTTTTGGACCATTCGCATCCATTATAAGTGTATAGGTAGACACTCATGCCGGAGTTGAATTGCTCAAAATACCGCGTTGTTAATTTAAATTGGCAAAACTGAACATACACAGTAAATAAATAATCACAGATCACAGACACAGAGTAATAATTGTAGCGGAAATAAAAGAGATAGTAGTTCATGAAGCTACTATATGAATATATATAAAATACATCAGAGTTTACAACAGAAGAGTAACACGATACATCAGATACAACTCAGAATACATCACTGGAATCATCGAATACTGAAAGCAGAATAGATGGCTGGATCTTCAAGCAAAGCTCCAACTTCAAAGGTGAGTCTCGAATACTGGTACACTCAGTCTGACCCGAGCGTAAAGAAAAACACAAAACACTCGAGTCAGGATTAACATTCTTATATTTATAAATCCAACTCAAGTGAAATAGCAATTGAAATACAAGTAACTCAAAGGATGTTTGGAATAACCATCCTTTAAGGATCCGTTAAACTATCTACTATGTAGTAGTGTACGATAAGTAGATAATGTCTATCAGTAATATAAAAAGATATCAAAATAGTGTTAAGTCATGGCCCATTCCACCCTTAATACATTTTTATTCCCAAAAGCATATACAAGACCGTAGTTTCCCCAAAACCGGAAGTCACCAGAGGGCAATCCATATATTAAAGGTACAAAACAAATTCGTAGTGGTCGCGAATAAAGGGATACAAGTATGACAAGGCACATGAGGCAATACCCAAGGTAGTGACACTACCGTTTGCCTGATCCGGACTGGTGAGAACGCAACGCCGCAGCGCCCGCAACACCGTGAAACAACACTCCCAAAATCAAGGGTGCACCAATCGACAACAAGTAATGAGTAGTTTGAAGAAGTGTGTCCACTTGAGGTAGCTAATCCTCCATTGGCCCGGCACGGCTCCTGTTTTAGTCATTTCCAATTTGACACAAGTGTCAAGGCTATCCATCATCGTTCTCTTTCTTCAGTCATCACGTACATCAATCCAACCACTTCATTCTGGATCATCACTCCGCGTATAGTTATTAAAGTGGTTTCGGTTTAGATAGAGAGTATATCCGTAACTGATTCCGGTCTCTTTAATAACCTTCCTAATCATTTCACCGATTGGTCGTTTATTTACTTCAAAACCAAATCAATTTCAATTTCAAATCAGGGTTTATAAATCAACATTTCGATTGTCTTTCTAAACCAATTTCTAAAATTTACGTTCAAAACTTCCAAATTCAAAATTTCAAAATCTTATAATTCAATTTCAATCTTTATTTAAAACCAATCAAATATTGATTCAAGTTCGTATATCAGTTTCATTTCAAAATCATTTAAATTAATTTAATTTAACATTCAAATCAATTTAAATTCATTTATCGATTTCATTTAATATTCGTTAAGTTACTTTATCATTCAAAACAATTTCTATTAAATTTCCAATTCATTAAATCAATTTCTTAAGTTCAACTTCATTAAAACAAAACTTACAATTTTGAATTAAATTAAATTTGTCAAATCAATTCTTTCAATTACAAGACTTTAATAAAAAAAATATCACATTTTCATTTCTTGTTAAAGAAAATTCAATTTCAATTATTTACTTACTTAAATAAGTTTCCAAAAACTTAATTAATAAAGAAACTCAATTTCAATTATTTACGAAGAAAAAAATTCACTTATTCAAAAGTTCAATTTCACTTATTAAAGAATTCAATTCAATTTAATCATTAAATAATTAAATCTCATTTAATTATTAAATAATTCAAAACTTAATTATTAAATAATTTCAAAGATTAATAATTTCAAACTTAATTATGATTTCAAACTTAATTATTTAAATCATTTCAAAGTTTAATAATTTCAAACTTAATTCAATCATTACTCAAATTAAACAACATTCTTTCATCAATTTCATTGTTAACATTTTGTTTCAGATTATTAAATATTAACATTTTCCTTTCATTAAAATTCAAATTTCAACTTCCTTTCAAAACCATATTATTTATTCAAATAAAAATCTTCGTTTTATTTTTAAATCAAATTATTGACCAATCGGGTTTTATTTAATTTCCTATCCTAGGTCGAAGTTCAATTTGGGTATTTATCATTTCAACCCGATTCAATTCAATTCAAAATCAAAGCATAACAAAGGGAACTTGCAGTGTGATAACTGGGATGGTGTCAAAGTAAATAAACAAGCAATAACAACAACCAATATCAATCCAAAATCAATTCAAATAATCCCGAAATAACCGTATTAATTCGCATTGTTATTTGTACGAATTAATATAATTATTTCTAGAATCTACACTATCATTTCATGTAGATTAAAGATTAATACATTATGGTTTTCACTTGTCATTCAATTTCAATTTTTACACTACAACAATTAATCCAATATACGTTCAATGGTTCAAAGTGTAATTATCACTATTCTACATGTCAATTAATTTAACAATTAAAAGGGGTCATATTCAACTAATCAAATTCAACATATGTGTCGATTCAAAATTTAATTATCCTACGTATCAATAAATTTAACAGTTAAAGGGGTCATATTATACAAATGTCATTTAATTAAATTTAACATTTAACTATCCTATATCTAGTTCAATTTCATACTATTTATCATTTTAACATTAACAATTTAACGTCCAATATAAACATCAACAATAAATCAATTATCAGCCAAACTGTATTATCATCGTATAAATAATTAACAGATAATGGTGTCATATGTCACAGGTGAACTGATACAGGTAATAGCATATATAACAGTGTAATTAACTAACAACAGCATATTTCAATTGTCGTTTCAATTGAAATCAAATTAATAAATAAAAGAACGTTAATCGTGAGTGGTTACTCGCCTTTCGAGGCTAGAGAGGATAGACGATGAAATTGAGCTATGAATTCCAAGCACGAATTTCGAAGCAAAGCACGATGGACTCGAGTTCGACGAACGAGCTGATAATGAGAGATCGATGAAATAATTAGAATCAGTTTGATATAAATTAAAACGAAATGTAAATTATATTGTTATACATTTTCTCAAAATCAAAATAAGGTTTAAAACACATACAAATAAGATAAAATAGGTATAAAATTCCAATACAAATCAGATCTATGTGATACCGGTATAAAACTGTACAACAGATAAAATGTTTAATATTATTATAGCTTATAAACTCATACATATAAACCTTATATAACAAATCTTAACTTATAGCTTACATCTATATATATACATTCGCAAATACATACGTATAGCACGCCAGCCCTTTTGAAATCTCTGTAAATAGTTGTACCCAACTACACATTACCACTAGTGTACATATATAAATAAAAAGAAACTTGCATATCTAATGTATACAAGTTATACAAATTATATATATCATTACTTATCTTAGATATACAAACAAAACAACCGGAATATATATATAACTAGCTAACATTATATAACATCTGATAATATATTAAGCGACTGAGTAGTAATATAAAGCTATAACATATATAATATCAACTAAATCCTTACCTTATAACATCTATTATATATGGGTAATACAACAAATTTTGAACCTGTACACCCACACATTCAACAATAGCTTACGTAAAATTATCTAAATTTGTAAACAACGGATTGTGTAAAACTAATATACAAACATATGATAGAAATTTGTATATATGCATATAATATAAAATAAATACTTATATAACTTATGTATACACGTATAAACAAGCATATTATATATTTATAAATTAATATAATTTGAACAATAAACCAACAGATCAAATGTATATAAAATTAATATATATATAAAACAACTTTATATAAATAAGAACCTGTATATATACACAAACAACATTTATGCAAAATATATTTATACATAACATCTTTCAATAGATTTCGGAAAAATCAATAGTTATGAAAAATATATATATATATAAAAATAAAAAAAAACATAACACGACATAAATAGAACTGCTCTGATGGGGTAGGCTACAGGTGACAAAAATAAGGCAGTATAAGTATATGAGTCCATGTATATAGCATTTATTCTATATAGGTATATATGAATTTTTTTAAACTCTGTACCCATTTAAGCAAATAACTTGGCAATATATGGATCCAATCAGAGAGGCAAAGAACAGATAACAATGAAGAGGAAAACAGTTGACGCAGGCGAGAGGCGGAGGTTAGGAACGAGGTTGCCGGGCGGTGGTGATAGGTAGGCGATGTGTGCAGCGGAGTGTCGTGGTGGCTACGGTGTCGAGTTGTATTGCGGTGGCGGTTGCACGTAGGAAGGTGGGTCAATGTGGAAGAGGAAGGGAGGGAGCAGTTTGGAAAGTGAAAGCATGGAAGAAAGGAGAACGTGGGGAGAGAATTGAAAAGGATGGGGCCAGGCAACTAAAAGAATGAATGCATGAACATAAGTAATCAGGCAACACAAAATGAAGCAACCCAAAAGTCTTGAACGCATAAAAAAATGAACGGGCGTAAAATGAACGTGTAGTTCAAAATGAATAAGTGGCTACCAAATGTTGAAAGGTCACGGCCAATCCTTGGAAGATTAAAAGTTAAAAATCATTTATTCAACAGTTGGAAAGTGAATGGTCATGAACAAACAAAAAATCGTACCGATACGGTTATCAATTTCGCGGTTTCCGTCGCGTACCGGGGTTCAAAAACAGAAGTGAATATACCATTGAGGTCAGCACGACGAGACGATCAAAACGGTATTAAGATATCAGTGGTACGATCGAATTATAAAAATTTCGAATTTTCTAATAGCGGAAAATGCGAGAAAAACACTGAAAAATAAGATCGACGGAGCCAAAGATGTCCGAATTTGGAAAAACGACAAACTGACATCTTGGTCAGAAGATGGTTTAGAATTTTTCTATGTAAAAATACTTAGGTTTCAGAAACATTTTATTTTCATCGCTCTTTAACTGATTAAATTGAAGTAAATTTACGCGCGAAATAAACTTTCATATTTTCGGACGAAAATTTACCAGTTGCTATGCTTAACTAAACACATTCCAAATATTAAATTTATATTTCAAAATTTTATCGTTTAAAATCTCACAAAATTTCAACTAATTACGTTATTAAAACAGTTGAAATTTACGGGTCGTTACACTGTGGTTTTGTTCTCTGGTTTGATCTGAAAATCACTTAATAATGACTCAATCCATATTATTTCTACTATTGCATTAGCAACGATTCAATATTCAGCTTCAGTACTTGATCCAGATATAGTAGGCTATTTTTTTGAACACCATGGGATTGGATTTTTGCCTAGATATGTACAGTAGCCCATTGTAGATCTTATGTCATCTATATCAGTAGCCCAGTCTACATCTGCATAACTAGTAATGCTGATAGATTTGCATGATTTAAGTACCTTGATTTAGTGTTCCTTTAAGATAGCGTAGTATTCTCTTCACTGCTTTTCAATGTCCATCTAATGGACTTTTCATGTATTGACTTGCTTTATTGACACTAAATGAGATCTCTAGTCAACTAATGGTAGCATATTATAGAGCACCTACTATACTTCTGTATCGATTGCTGTTTGATATAGTTTCACCTTTTTTTTTGGATAGTTGTATGTTGCTTGCCATAGTAGTGGAGAGTGGATTTGCTTTTCCGATTTAGTTAAACTCTTGTATCTGATAATTTCTTCATTTCAATTCCCATAAAGTAGCTTAGGTAACCCAAATCTTTGATTAAAATTCTTTGTTTAAGTAATGCACAAGATTGTTGATCTCCACTTTACTATGGCCTATAATTATAATATCATCAACATATATTAGTAAATAAACAATTATTTCATTATTGAATTTTGTAAACAAAGAGTTTTCTGATTTCGTTGGGTTGTAGCCAAGCTTGATCAGAGTTGCTTTTAGTCTTTCAAACTAGACTCTTGGAGCCTGTTTAAGTCCCTAAATTGCTTTGCTCAGTTTGCACATAAGCCCTTCAATTTTCTTTTCCTTGAACACTTGTGGCTGCTTCATATAGACTTTCTCCTGCAAAACACCATTTAAAAATGCATTTTTTTAATATCTTTTCGTTTGATGTTCCAATTTCTACACAAGGCAATAGTGAGTATAATTCTAATGGTAGTGGGTTTCATAACTGGAAAATAAGTTTCATTAAAATCAAACCCATTTTGTTGTGAATAGCCTTTAGCTACCAATCTTGCCTTGTGTTTAGAAATTGAACCATCTGCATTTCTTTTCAGTATATATGTCCATTTGCATCCTATAATATTTTCATCATTGGGTAAGGGAACAAGATCCTATGTATTGTTCCTCATCAGTGCATCAAATTCCTTATTTATGGCTAATTTCCACGTGTCACTCTGTATGGTCTGATAGTATGTACTTGGTTCCTCAGTTTCCAAAGTTACATTGTATAATTTTGGTTTAAATATATCACTTTTTGCTCTTGTCATCATATGATGTCCAGTTCTTGCTGGAGTTTGTTGTTGGCAGGTACTATCTGCACTGCCTTCCTATTGCTCATTGAATGGTTATGATTCATCTGATGTTTGATAAGAACTTGACTCATCACTTGTTCCTTGTTGAGCTGTTTCATTGAGTATTAGTGACAACTCAGCTTACTCATGACCTGGTCTAGTGCTGGATGTTGTGAGTTGTGGGCCTGAGTTAGGTGCAGAGCGTTATGAATCATCTGAACTGCTCCTTCCTAATCTTGAGCAATCATCAGAGGTGGTACATGTATAAGTAGTAAGGAGTACTTTGAGTTGTATACTTTCTTTGATGTCTTAATCTCTGACTCACTAAAAGGAAATACTTGTTCATTGAAACTACATGTCTTGAAATAAATATTCTTCCATTGCTATGTAAACACTTATAATCCTTCTGGTTAGTTGCATATCCCAAAAATGTGCATGTGGATGGTCTGAAATTTAATTTATGAGCATGATCTTATAAGGAAAATATAGCCATCCAAACACCTTTAGACTATGTTAATCAGGTTTAACTTTATACATTATTTCAATTGGACTCTTAAATTGTAATACTTTTGTAGGCAGTCTATTAATTAAAAACAATGTTGTAGCAAAAGCATTTAGCCAAAATTTTAGTGGCAATGAAGCTTTAGCTTATAGAGTGAGACCACTTTCAACAATTTGTCTATGTCTCCTTTCGACAAGTTCATTTTACTCAGAAGTATATGGACGTGTTATTCTTTAAATAATTCCTTTTTTTGAAAATATTCTTTGAGTGGCAGAAATTATGTTCCACCATCAGTTTGTATTACTTTGACTTAACAACTTTTGGTTTTTTTTGCTTATGCTATAAACTGTGACACCGCTTTATAAGTTTTAGATTTTGATTTTAATAAATAAATCCACACATATCTAGAAAATGCATCAATAAATGAAATGTAATACTTATATCCATAATCAGTATGTATTGGTGCAGGTCCCCATAAATTAGTAGCAACTAATTCTAGTGGTTTACTATAATGTGTGTTATAATCTAGAAATGGAAATTCATGACTTTTTCCCATTTGGCGGTGTGTGCGAATATAAGGCATTGGAATATTATTAAAGGAAATGTTACTTGCATTCAACACATGCTTTACAACGGTTGCATTTGGATGCCCAAGTTTACAATGCCAAATATCAAAAACCTTACAGTTTTCTTCTTGTTTGATTTCAGAGTTATTGCGCCATTTTCTTTTATGTCCAGATTTTCTTAAGTTAGCAACATTGAGTTTGTATAATCCCTTAACTTCACTACCTTGCAAGAGGATTTCCTTAGTTAAGATATCTTTGACTGAACAATAATTTGGGTAAAATTCAAAGTATACATTATTATCTTTTGCAAATTGTGACACACTTAGCAAACTTTTTCTAATCAGTGGTACTCTTAGTAAATTATTCAAATATAATTGTCCTTTTCACATTATATATGAATTGCCAATGTGTGTGATTGCAATAGAATTACCATTACCCATGTGTATAGATTGCACACCTTTGTACTCCTTGTTGCCCAAATTTAAATTGCTTAAGTTGCTTGTCGCATGGTTTGTATCCCCTGAGTCTAGGTACCAGCTGTCAACCAGAATGTCCTCTGCCTTTGCAACATCATTATTTGTGCCTTCACATTGACCTTTGAACTCTTGTTGCTTATTAACCATATTGGCACTGGGATTGTAATTTCTTGAATTATTGTTGTTTTGTTGTGATGGTATATATGTAATTAGCATCAAATCTTAAATAGCACTTGTTTACTGTATGTCCAAACTTTTCACATATTTAGCACCTAAGTCTGTTTCCATTGTTATTCCATCTTCCTCCTCTTCCTCTGAATCTGGAGGACTGACCACTTCTTTGATTATTGTTTTGCTGACTTCTGCTGTTATAGCCTTTTTCTCGATTCTTGGTTTTATTACTGTTGGTGTAGTTGACTGACATATCTAAAGCAAGTGCTTTCTTTTTTTCTATTTACCTTCATGAGCAAGAAGTGCAGAATGAGCATATTGTATTGTTGGTATGTTCTCCTTTGATGATATTACAGCCACCACTACCTCATATTCATCATCTAAACCACCTAGTATTGATAGTACATGTTCTTTGTCAGACACTTTGTGCCCTACTAAGGCCAGTTGATCATAGAGAGCGTTGACTTTGGAAAGATACTCTATTATTGATAAGTTTTCTTTCTTTACATTTTGAAGTTGCCTTTTGTAATACATTATTCTAGCTGCTGATTGTGTGCTGAAATCTGCTCCACTGTTGACCATATTTCATGTGTTGGTTTGCAACCAATTAGTTGAGGCAGAAAATTGGTGCTTATGGATGAAAGTAGCCAAGAACTTATTAGACTGTCTTGTCTTTGATGTGCAATGTATTCTTGATTTCTCATTATTTTCTATCTTTGTCTGTAGTATATCTTGGAGGTGTGATAAATGTTTGACGCAGCGGATTATTCAAAACGATCTTCGATCGGTGAAAGTAGTAATCGGTGGATTTGGAAGATACTGAAATGCCCGAATTCGTTGATCTGAAGATACCGAACTCTAGCTATCCCAAACTCGTTGATCGCGCACGATACCGGGTTCAAAGATCTTCAATTCTTCGAGCGTTGATCTAGCGCACTAGATTCCGCGAATCGGCTTCTACAATCGTTGAATCGAGCGCACTCGATTATCCGAAAGAGGAGATAGGAGATTACACTCAACTACCAATTTAGATGAAAGCACACAGCAATCAAAAGAGAATTTTATTCCAAAATCAACAACCTCTACAAATGACCATACATGCCTATTTATAAGCTACAACTCAACACAACAGAAAACTTCAAAAATATTACAAGTACTTAAGTCGGTTCCGACTTAACAACGTCTCCGACTTAACATAAGTCGTACCCGACTTACAACTCACAAAGTACAGACCATTCGACTTACAACAGACGACCTATGAAACCAGACGACCTACGACTTATAACAGTTTACAACACAGCTTCATGACATAACAACTCAGTGACACAACTTAAGTCGGCAGCGACTTAGTACAGCATACAACGACTTACAAACAAACGACATACGACTTATAACAGATGCGACTTAACAATGCAACACAACAACAGCTTTCTACGACTTAAGAATCAATGGTCTAGATTAACTCGGCATAAAATTCAACGACATCCATCTTCACGCGACTTAAGATAACCAGCTTCATTCGACTTAAGAATCATTGGTCCAGATTAACTCGGCGTAAGGATGAACGGTCTCCAGGCTTCGGCGACATAAGATGATACGATTTAACTGAGTCGTAACTCGGTGCCGACTTATCATCTGCCTTAAGTCGTGTCTGACTTAACACTTGTGTATTCTCCTCCTTGAGTCGTGAGCGACTCATCTCCCTGTTAAGTCGTAGACGAGTTATAGTTGCTTCGTTAAGTCGTAAACTCGTCACAACTTCCCCTTTGGTTTTCCAGTTGAGTCGTGGACGACTCATCACCGCCTCCTTAAGTCGCGTAGGACTTACACCTTGCTTGTTAGCTTTAGCTCGTGGACGACTTAGGCTTTTAAGTCTTAGCCTTTTTTCACATGACTCCTTAGGTCGTAGACCTGCTTCTTTAAGTCGGTTACGACTTATGCTTCCTTCCTTAAGTCGGTCACGACTTATACCTTGGACAAATGAGGGCTGCGCTGCATCATCCTCCCCAGGTTGAGAGAAATTCGACCTCGAATTTGTAAATTCTTCCACATCAGCTCGTTCATCCCCATGATATGGTACGAGATGTTTAACATTGAACACATCAGAAGTGTACACATCTTCTGGCAGCTCCAACCTATAGGCATTTTCATTAATTCGTTTTACGACTTTCACAGGACCAATTTTTCTGGCTTTCAACTTGTTATAAGCGCCTACTGGAAAACGATCTTTTGTTAACACTGCATAAACCAAATCACCTTCTTGAAATTCAACACTCCTTCGCTTCAAATCTGCAGATCGTTTATACTTCTCATTTGCTTTCCCCAATCGTTCCTGAACGATTTTATGACATTCCGCCAATCCTTCAACAAAATCAGCAGCTTTCTTAACTGTCTCTTTGATTGTGGCACTACCGTTAAATCCAATGGTCCCTTCGGTAAACTTGAATATACTATCTGAAATGGACTGAACCCAGTACTTCGATTCACAGCATGATTATGAGCAAATTCTGCCTGGCATAACTTCACATCCCAACTCTTCAGATTATCTTGAACAAGACACCTCAGCAAATTCCCCAATGATCTGTTCACCACCTCGGTCTGTCCATCCGTCTGCGGGTGATAAGCACTACTAAACTTCAGCTTCGTTCCCACCATTTTCCACAAACTCAACCAAAAGTGACTGAGAAATCGAGTATCTCTATCCGACACAATAGATTCTGGCAATCCATGAAGTCGATAGATCTCCTTGAAAAACAATTGAGCAACATGAACAGCATCCGCCGTCTTCTTACAAGCAATAAAATGTGCCATTTTCGAAAATCGATCAACCACCACATAAATGGAATCGTTACCACGCTGTGTCCTCGGTAATCCCAACACGAAGTCCATACTCACATCAACCCATGGTTTAATTGGTACAGGTAACGGCATATATAAACCAGCATTAGTCGCGGTTCCTTTCGAAACCTGACAAATATGACAACGCTCCACAAACCTTTCCACCTCTTTCCTCATTGATGGCCAAAAGTAGGACTGCGAAATCAACTGTAATGTACGGTCTCTCCCAACATGTCCCTCTTCGTGTAACTCCTTGATAATCTTCATTCTCAGACTACCCTCCGGTATGCACAATCGATTTCCTTTAAAAAGAAAACCATCTACCATTACGAACTCATCCGTCTCTCCATCCTTGACTTTATCAATAAACTTTGCAAAGTAAGGATCATCGGTAAATAATTCTGGCAATATTTCAAACCCCGTCACTTCAACCTTCAATGTAGTTAACAAGTGATTTCTTCTACTCAACGCATCCGCAACACGATTTGTCACTCCCGACTTGTGTTTCACAACAAATGTAAACTGTTGCAGATATGCAATCCATGATGCATGTCTCGGTGAAATCTTGTCATGCCCTTGCAAATGCTTCAATGCTTCATGATCAGTATACAGAACAAACTCCTTCTGAAATAGATAGTGTCTCCAGTGTTTAATAGATTGTACAATAGCATAGAATTCCACATCATACGTACTGTACCTCATCTTCGCTCCTGATAACTTCTCACTGAAATATGCAATTGGACGTCCCTTCTAACTCAACACTCCTCCAATTCCAACCTTGGATGCATCAGTATGTAGTTCAAACACTAACTGAAAATCAGGTAGCACTAGAATTGGTGCAGAGGTCAAAAGATCTTTAATTCGTTCAAAAGCAACCCCGGCTTCCTCCGTCCATGCAAACTGTTTACCCTTCATGCAATCCGTAACAGGTGCCATCACACTACTAAAGTGTGGAATAAATCTTCGATAAAATGAAGCCAACCCATGAAAACTACGAACTTCCGTTATCGTCTTGGGCTGCGGCCAATCTCTAATTGCTTCAACTTTACTTTGGTCAACCTGTATTCCTTTTTCCGACACAACATATCCCAGAAATAAAACGCTATGCGTCATGAACACGCATTTCTTCTTGTTGCAATACCATCAGCACTTCTCTAAGATGATTCAAATGTTCTTCTGGACTCCCACTGTAAATCAGAATATCATCAAAATACACCACCACAAATTTCCCAATGAACGGTCGAAAAATCTGATTCATCACCCTCATAAAAGTACTCGGTGCATTGGATAAACCAAATGGCATGACCAACCATTCGTATAGACCCTCCCTGGTTTTAAAAGCAGTTTTCCACTCATCGCCTGGTCTGATACGAATTTGATGATATCCGCTCTTCAAATCAATCTTCGAAAAGATAGTAGCTCTGCTTATTTGATCCAATAAGTCATCAAGCCTCGGCATCGGAAATCTATATCTCACAGTAATCTTATTCAATGCTCGACTGTCAGTGCACATCCTCCACGTTCCATCCTTTTTGGGTACCAATAAAGCTGGTACAGCACAAGGACTTAAACTCTCCTGCACACGCCCCTGTTCAAGCAATTCTTCCACTTGCCTTCGCAACTCTTCATGTTCCTTCGGGATCATTCGATAATGTGGTCTGTGTGGCAATACAGCACCTGGAACAAGATCTATCTGATGTTGGATATCTCTCAACGGTGTTAACTCCGTTGGTAACTCCTCTGGAAATACATCGTCAAATTCTTTCAGTACTGGTTTTACTTCTTCTGGGATTTCAACCACTTCCTGACTCTCCCGTCCGATCAATAAGAACACTTCAGGCTCCTCCTCTACTTCCTTCACAAACTCCTTCAACGATAACAAAGTTTTGAGCTCTTCAATCTCCTCCAACTTGTTTTCCTCCTGTTGTCGCTTCTTTGGAACTAGAGTAATCTTTGTGCCTTCAAACATGAAACTGTAACTGTTGGTACGCCCATCATGTTGCACCGCCCTATCATACTGCCACGGTCTCCCCAGCAACAAATGACAAACGTCCATGTCCACAACATCGCACCAGATTTCGTCTTTATATTTCTTCCCAATGGAAAACTTCACACGAGCCCTTCGTCCAACCTTCACCTCCCCGCCTTTCCTCAACCAAGCTAGTTTGTACGGTTTCGGATGTTTCTCAGTCTTTAAAGCCAACTTCCTCACAGCTTCTGACAAAATTATATTATCACAGCTTCCAGCATCAATAACAAATTTGCAAACTTTCCCCAGAATGGTACATGTTGACTGAAAAATATTGCTCCTCAACCAACTACAATCCTCCTCTTGCTTTGGTGTTAAACAGGACCTCTTCATCATAAGATTGTACCCTTCGTCTCCAGACACTTCTTCTTCCTCCTCATCAGGTGGTGAATTGGAACATTCAGCTTCTTCATTCTCATCCTCAACCTCTGCTATCATAGCTCTCTTCTTCGGCTTTGGACATTCGCTACTTTTGTGACCTAATTCCTGACAATTGTAACATTTGAAACCGTTGTTAATCTTTGTCTTCTCAACCTCCTTCACCACTGGTTTACTGATAGGTTTAGAAACATTAGAACTCCCACTAGCACCCTTCATTTGATTGTTGGAATTAGTAAACACACCACCTCCTCGTCTCCCTTGCTTCTCCCAAGCCAACGCTTTCTGATGTGCCTCTTCTACAGATCTTGGATCGAACATATTAACCATATCCTGGATCTGCATCCTCAATCCCCTACTGAATCTAGATGTCAGATGCTCTTCTGTTTCCATAATATCATTCCTTGCAATAAGTTGATAGAATTCATCAGCATAGTCATTAACTATCTTTGTGCCCTGTCTCAAGTTTTGTAACCTCTGATACATAAGTGATTGATAGTTATAAGGTAAGAATGTGGCTTTCATCATTTTCCTCATCTTCTCCCAAGATTCAACCTTTGACTTCCCCATCCGCTCACGTGTAAGTTTGGTTTGCTGCCACCATGCCAAAGCTCTACCCCTCAGCCTTGTAGCAACCAACTTCACTCTACGATGTTCTGGAACTTCTTTGAAGTCAAAAATCTCCTCGACATTAGCTATCCAATCTAGAAACTCCTCCGCTTGCATACCACCTTTGAATTCAGGAATCTCAGTCTTCATCCCCGTCTCCCATTTGTGATCATACTCAGAGTGATTTCTTCCTTGTCCTCGAACACTACCACCATCATACTCCTCTTCAAAATCAGATGTATATCGTTGTCTATCTCGTCCACCCACATCTCTACTACCATTACGTCTTCCACCATCATCCCTTCTATCTACATTCCTCCGTTCACGATCATTCACGTTCCTCCCACGCCCTTGATCATTTTCAACACTTCTGTCTCGATTGGAATGTGGCGAGACTCTGCTACCCCCATGGTTAGATTCAGGTGAAACCCTTCTCCGATTTTGATTCATTTCTGTCATAAGCTTCTCTAACCGGCCAATTCCTTCGTTAAGCTTTTCACTAAAGTTTTCATTGATTCTTTGCTCCATCTCATCAGCTTCTTCTCTTCGGTACAAAGCTTCTACATTTTGGTGACGATTAGCTCTCCTTGGCGGCATACTTGAAATCTTCCAAACACTTCAACACTTCAAAATTCAAACACTTTTCGGACTTTGATCCAAAATGAAACGGATCGAAAACTTCCACTTTGTAGCAAATCGCGATGAACACGATGGACAAAGTTTCGGCCTCCAATTCAAATCCGATCAAACAATCTTCGAACAAACTCTTCTTACTCTCGGCCGTGATAAACACAAACTCTAATCTTCACTTCAAACTTCAAATTCTCGGCTCCAAGACTCGATTTAGCTATGATTGGCTAAAACAAGCTCTGATACCAAAACTGATGCAGCGGATTATTCAAAACGATCTTCGATCGGTGAAAGTAGTAATCGGTGGATTTGGAAGATACTGAAATGCCCGAATTCGTTGATCCGAAGATACCGAACTCTAGCAATCCCGAACTCGTTGATCGCGCACGATACTGGGTTCAAAGATCTTCAATTCTTCGAGCGTTGATCTAGCGCACTAGATTCCGCGAATCGGCTTCTACAATCGTTGAATCGAGCGCACTCGATTATCCGAAAGAGGAGATAGGAGATTACACTCAACTACCAATTTAGATGAAAGCACACAGCAATCAAAAGAGAATTTTATTCCAAAATCAACAACCTCTACAAATGACCATACATGCCTATTTATAGGCTACAACTCAACACAACAGAAAACTTCAAAAATATTACAAGTACTTAAGTCGGTTCCGACTTAACAACGTCTCCGACTTAACATAAGTCGTACCCGACTTACAACTCACAAAGTACAGACCATTCGACTTACAACAGACGACCTATGAAACCAGACGACCTACGACTTATAACAGTTTACAACACAGCTTCATGACATAACAACTCAGCGACACAACTTAAGTCGGCAGCGACTTAGTACAGCATACAACGACTTACAAACAAACGACATACGACTTATAACAGATGCGACTTAACAATGCAACACAACAACAGCTTTCTACGACTTAAGAATCAATGGTCTAAATTAACTCGGCATAAGATTCAACGACATCCATCTTCACGCGACTTAAGATAACCAGCTTCATTCGACTTAAGAATCATTGGTCCAGATTAACTCGGCGTAAGGATGAACGGTCTCCAGGCTTCGGCGACATAAGATGATACGATTTAACCGAGTCGTAACTCGGTGCCGACTTATCATCTGCCTTAAGTTGTGTCTGACTTAACACTTGTGTATTCTCCTCCTTGAGTCGTGAGCGACTCATCTCCCTGTTAAGTCGTAGACGAGTTATAGTTGCTTCGTTAAGTCGTAAACTCGTCACAACTTCCCCTTTGGTTTTCCAGTTGAGTCGTGGACAACTCATCACCGCCTCCTTAAGTCGCGTACGACTTACACCTTGCTTGTTAGCTTTAGCTCGTGGACGACTTAGGCTTTTAAGTCGTAGCCTTTTTTCACATGACTCCTTAGGTCGTAGACCTGCTTCTTTAAGTCGGTTACGACTTATGCTTCCTTCCTTAAGTCGGTCACGACTTATACCTTGGACAAATGAGGGCTGCGCTGCATCAATGTTCCAAGAACATACTCCTCTAATCTATACCCTCCGATTGTAGTTTCCATTTAAAACTTCCAGAGCAAGAAATTTGTTTCATCGAGTTGAATTGTGATTGGTTGGCTCTGGGGCTTGATTATTGTCTTAAGTAATTCTTGGGTGATGATCTGCCTTTATTCTGGTGCTGCATTTCTAGTATTGGAAGATGCTAAATTGTCTATATCACCTTCTACCATTACACCTATGATGATATTAGAAAATAAGACAATCAGGAGATTTCATAATATGGGTAATGATTTTGGTGCAGCCATAAGTTCTCTGGATGATGAATTGTCTCTGACAGAGTCTTCTTGGCGAGCTACTGCAAGATATACGAACAAAACTGATATAACAGTTACAATTCTTGGTCTTGAATCAGGAAGAACTACTAATGCAGAAAACAGATGATGAGAATCTTGAATTCTCAAATGATTCTAAGGCGCAACCTAATCTCCAAGTGATGGTATTGAATCTGATGGGATTAATGGTAAGGCGTTCTTGCTGTTAAGCTTTTTACTCTAATACCTTGAACTAAATTAAAGAAATTTGATTTTATTGATTTTGTATCTAATACTTTTGTTATAGAATGATTGAATGTTGAACTGGTCATATACAAATTGTATTTATAAGAGAAGACATTGTAAGTGGGTTATATTCTGGCTCATGAACTATAACCCGCATTCTTGCATGTGACTATGTGAGTATACTTGGTCAAACCTCTTCCTTTAGTATTTTATATTACTTCCTTTTGTATATTATTCACTAAATGATTAAATGATTAGTTAACAATATCATCCATCATGCCTAATAATGCCTCCTCTAAGAATCTATCTCAAGTATTCATAATTTATTAGAAATTAGATATCAGTTCATTTGTAAAGAAAAATTTGTGTGAATTTCTATCTAGGTGCTTGGAATAGGTGGATTAAAATCTTACTTAAATTTTTTTAGTTTATATGGAAAAGGAGAAGAGATTGTTTTTAGTGAATTAAGAGAGTAAAAGAGAGGAAAGGAGCAAATCGAACAGCCCCTCTGCTCTATCACCATTGTTTACCCTTTCACCGCCTCTCTCTCTCTCTCTTTCCCATTTCAGGTACCACCTTCTATTTGAATTCCTTCTTCTCTTCTTTCATATCATATTTTAATTTACATTTTGCTCCCTACTAGTGCTTATAATTTTCTTACACAAAATTTTTGCGCACGACTATCATATATGCCTGTGTTAAATTTTGGAAAATTTAATACACAAGTCAATAGGAAATTCATTGACTATCTAGACAATTTATTTGGAATAAAAGTTTGCACCTTCAAATAATTTATAGCAAATTTTGAATATTTATAATACTAAAGACCTTACGGAAAGAAGTCGCAAGAGTCGAAGCTCAACGATAATAGTACATTTCTATACTAATTATCTGAAATATGTTAATGCATATTACTTAGAAATATGTCAATGCATATTTTCAAACAAACTTCTTATGTCCAACGTCAAGTAGCTAATATTCCCTGGTATGTTTCCTGACCCTTTGCTCTTTAAATACTAAGATTTTCCATGCACAAAGTAAATGCGTTGTTGCGTTTCAACACCATATATTAACAGTATTGAAAGCATCACTGCACTTGACAACACTTCCACATTATATAGTGACAACACTTCCACATTAAAGTTCCCTATTTACTACTTAGTAGTTTAGCCATAGTCACCATCCGAATAATATTGCACCATTTACATCCTCAAAGCTCACATATTTAAGCTGATAAAAAATAAATAAAAATATGTAGTTTGCACATCCACCTTTACTTTCCGACTTGAGGAACATCTTTTGCATAATGGAGGGCTACGGATTGAAATTAAAATTATTAAAATAATATATCTTGCACCATAAAAATAATTTATTTGGTTTGTTGAGTTATACAGGCCTTGATGATTTTACATCAGAACTACTTCTACTTCACAATGTAACAGGCTCCGACCCTACCCTTGCTCCAATGTTTACTTCAATGTTGTTCAGTCTAGATTTTAAATCTTATGTTATTTTTAGTATGTACTATATTTTTATGTTAGTTTAGGCTTGAACTATGATGCTTTGTAACTATGTCAAGACTCTAGGAATGGTACATGAATCTTTTTGGCATTTTAAAGTATGAATCTTTTTTGTTATTTTTAGTAAATATGAATGAATGTGGTTGTTATTAGTACAATATTTTAGTTTCAACTGCAAATTAATTTTAAATTTATAGTTGCACTGTTGCAGTGTTTGTATTTTTTTCTCATTTGAATTTTTCAACAACTTACAAAAATAGTTGCAAAAGATCATATTGCAACGGACAAAAACAGCTATAAAAGGCTGTATTGCAATGGGCAAAAATAGTTATAATAAACATCTACTATAAATATTGTATCCAACGATCGAAAAAGTTGTAAAATGCACCCACTCTATTACAACTTTGGATATTACGGCGGTTGCATGACCATTGTTAAAAACATATTACAACTGGCATTGTCAGTTGCGAAATTAGCATTTTATTACAGTTTTTTATACATAAAATATATATATATATAATAACAATAATTATCCATTAAGTTATATACATTCATATGTGTGTGTGTGTGTATATATATATATCCTTTAATTAAGTAAACCCTTTTATTTCTTAAAAAACTATACTCCGAAGAGTAGAGCCCCACCCCAGCTTGTCCAACAAGAGCCAGGAACGGGAGGTTAGCCTGCCTAATAGGAAGCATTCGTTTCCCAACCATGTTTGTTGGATTAATGGGAAACACAACTTCCCGCCTTGAGGGAGTAGGGCAGATGGGTATCAAACTCATGGCCTTATTAACTCGTGACCTTTTATTTATTTAAATATAACGTTTATATTTATGTAAATTAAAATAATTTTAAATTTACTTGTTTATAACCTATATAATTACAAGCTTAAATTAATTTAAAAATATATTCATGACCCAACATATTTTAATTTTAATTTAAACAATTTTAAATTTTTAATTTATTTATAACCTTTAGAAATTTAAATTTGAATTTATAGAAAAAATTTAATTCATATTTTGTAACTATTTATAAAATTTATAAAACTCAAATACGCTTATTTGAATCAACTTAAGATGCAAACATTTTTTAGCCTTCTGTTAGGGTATACCCTTAAAAATAAACCATTCCGACGAGTCAAGTAAGGGCTAGGAGATCAGAAGTTTTTTTCATAAGAATGTTCATTAATGAGTAAAATTATCCTTATTTGAACACCATTGCCTTAGACATCCATATAATTTTTTTAAGTGACTGCCTAACGTGTTGGTTAATTATTCATGTGAACACAATACAGACACTGATACCATTGTTTGATCAAGTGCATTAACAAAGAGGGGGTGTAACGACCCAGAATTTCGAACAAATTAAATTGAGAATATTTAATTTATTTTAAATATTTGAACGATGATTTAAATTGAATCTCCGATATAACTTTGAAATTGGCGGTTAAATTACAGAATTTAATCTATATAGCGTTGAATAAAAATTTGAATCTTCAATTTTAAGTTGAAGAAAAATATTTCGAAAGCTTTTAAAATTTATATTGATGATACTAAAGATAACAGAAGCTTCAGAATCTAATTTCAAACTGTTTCGTTCAGTTTTGAAATTATATCGTTCATATCGATATTTAAAAATAGCCGTCCGAGGCACAGTCTCGGAATTCGACGAAACCAGTTCCATTGGGTCCGTAATATTTAATTATTGTCGGATTTCAAATCTCGTAGCTTTCGGAGCTATCGTATGATCGTACAAGATATAAACGCCGAGACAATAATTAACCGATTTGATTTAAAAATAAATTATACTCTAATCAACATCAGCCGTTTTCCTTCAAATCACTGTCCCCTTTTTCTAGGCTTAGTCGCAGAACGAAATCCTACAAAAGGAAAAAAAATAGCGACAAAATCATTTCGTTCCTCCTCTTCAACTCTGAAAATCAAATCGAGAAAAAGGAGCCAGTTTTAAAAATCAAACGAACGAAACCGGCCTCCTCAGAGATAAAAAAAATGAATTACGAGTTCCCCTCCTCTTTCTTCAATTTCATTCACTAATTCAAATCCAATTCCTCCTCTACGTCGAACGAAAATAAATGGGAGTGGGACGTTCTCGCGTTCGCGAGATTGAGGACATCGCGATGTCTGAAATCGCGACGACGAAAGGCGAGATGCGGCGGCGGGGATCTGGATGTCGCGATCGATCAGGCGTGGTGCCGTGGGTGTCGTGACGTGGGTAGGTGCACGCGACTGGGTGGTCGCGAATTTGAGCCTCGATGGTGGCTCGAGCGTGGCCGAATGCGAGAGGTACAGAGTTCGATAGGGGATGATGGCCTCGATCTAGGGTTTCGGCAACGGTCAGGCGATGTCAGGACGTGGCGGCGTGGTCGCGACCTGGGCGAGGGGTTGCTGGCGATTTGAACAAGGCGCTGGGGCATGAAGGTTTGGCATCTTGATTTTGGGTTTCCAGTAAGGTAAATTGTATTTTTAATTTATTTCAAATACATATAGATTTAACAAGGAAGAATAGAAATATCGTTTTAACAGAAAATATAAGGAATGTACAGAGACCTGGAGACAGAAAAATAAATTATTCAAAGAAAATTTTGAGTTAGAAAATTTAAACCATGAATTAATTAAGTTATTTAATGATTAAGCGATTTTGAATTTTAAGTTCTTAATTTAATTTTAATATACATATATAAGTATAAATATAAAATAGAAATAGAAATTTTATATGCTAGATTTTTTTTTTTGAGGAAATTAATTGTCGTTTAAATAAAAATATAAGTTAATTTAATTTTATGGTAAGTAACTTTCCAATTAATTCAAATATTTTCTTTAAAAGGAAATTTGTTTGGAATTAAATTAACTGGACAAAATAATATCTATTTGATGAAAATTGATTTATCCAATTATTTCAGATATTAATAGAATTGTATAATTATTTATACAAGGTTAAAGTTGAGAAAACGAAAGAAGAATTGGATTGGGTTGCAAAATAAATGCTAAGGTGAGATCTCCTCACTCAGATTTATATTTAGATTGCAGTTATTGATTTGATTGTTGTTTGGATGTGCTATTAGATATGATAGGATATATCTATATATATAGCAATATATACATATTGGCATATGTATATATTGGATTGATGATTTCCCGCCTCGTATAGCGGATGAGACCCTATTGCGCCGTTAGTAAGCGGATTTATAAAAACCTATATACTGCGATAATTCCGTACTGGAGCGGAATTGGTATTGTGCTAACATCTTTGGATGCAGGAAAACAGGTTGGAGGGATCCAACTAGACCCCTCACATTGATTGAATTTATTTCTATTGTGATATGAATCTGTGAATGATTATAGTGATGCTATTTAACATATTGATATCTGGAAATTGTTTGAAAAGCTAAAATTTAGCTGAATGGATGTTTGGCATCATCGGATTCCAAAGATAAACGAAATTGAATCTTTGAAATTCAAGCAGAAAATTTCTAAGTGAATCAATTTGTGAAATTGAAGAAATTTTTAAGAAAGGAATTTTAAAGTATAAAAAGTGAATTTTTATAATCGTATTGAATTAATTCCAGAATCAAGTGAAAATGTTAAATAAATGGATTTCGTAAAGTAGTGATTATAAATTGAAGAATTTAATTTAAAAATTTGGATTTTTAAAATAGATTGAAAGAAAACGATTGAAATTTATTTTCTTAAAAAGGAATTTATTTAAAAGAAGATAAGTTGGAAATTCAGTTTGAAATTTAATTGGTAAATTGAAATAAGTTGTGAAATCAATGTAAAATGATTTCAATTTGAAGAATCCATTTTAAAATAGAATATTGAATAATTTGAGAAAAATAAGGAATTTATTTAGTAGTGATAAATAAAATTAGAAATCAATCTGTAATTGATTTAATATTGGAAATGAATTTTTGAGAAATTAGTATGGGATCTTTTATTTAATGTTGAAAATAAATTCAGAAATCAATATTGAAATTGAATTGATATTGAAGTTTTTATAAATAGAATTGAAATTTATAAAAGTTGTTATAAACCCAAAGTCATTTATTTTAATAAGTTAAATATAGAAGTTGATAAAAGAAGGTTTATAAGCCGAAGTTGTTATTAAAAAGAGAAATAGAATTTATAAACGTGCTTATAAATTCGAAATAGATTGAATGTGATAAATCTAATATAGAAGATTATTTAAGAAGATATATTCACGATTTTGAATAGCGAATTTTTATTGAAATAAAAATGTGTAGAAATGATTGAAATGGGGTTAAGTAAATTTTATTCACGATTTTGGACGGTAAATATATGGTTAAGTAAAATGGATTCATTTTTGAAAAAGGAATATTTTAAAAATGAAGTTAAACATTTTAAAGGTGTTTTAAAATGTGTTATGAATCGAAAGCATAGATTTCAACATTTATTGTTGAAATAGACGTTTTCGAGAAATTTAAGGAAATGGTGGACTATAACACTGTTGTTATAGTAAATGATTTCCGAAAGGAAATGTTTTGATGTAGTATTGGGATTTATATACCTATCTTAAAATCCGAATCCCTATACTAGTGATTTTTGAGTCGTCGTAACGATGTTTTACGTAACATTCGTTTTGACTCAAATAAAGGTGTTAAAAGAATATTTTCCTTAAAAGAATGAAATATATACTTAATTTGATTTAAGTATATTGAATATTTTCAAATGTTGAAAATAAATAGATTTGTGAATTACTTATTATTTAATAAGTATGGAAATACTTTTCCAATATGAAATGAACTGTTTTGAGAAATTATCTTTGAAAGGATAAATTGAAGTTGAATATTGAAATCGATTTGAAAATCGTATATCAGTAGATATTTTTGAAATATAAATTCACCATGGAATTTATAAAAGAAATGGAAATTCGTTTTAAAGAAAATAAACGTTGGTTTATTTTTGAAGTGTGGAAATTATTATATCTAGTAAAGATATTTTTGAAGATAAATAATTTGGAAAATTATTTGGAATCTGGTGATGTTGCGCATCTTTATTGATAGTTAAATAACCGACTATCAATAATTACCCTGAATGGATGTTTTGTTGTGAATTGGATGAATTTGAATGCCACACTTATTTTTAAATAAGCGCTCACTATTCGGGTTAGCCGGGAAAGGACCATGGGGTCGTATAACCCATTCCGAATATGTGATACGTCGTTATGAATTGCATTCGAAGACCGGTGTTGAAGACCGGATATTTTTAAAAACGGAAGGATTACCGTCGAGTTACTCTACATCGGCTGATCTCTGGTTTAGAGGTTTTATCACCCTTAGTGACGGGAAGTCCTGACGTGATTGAAAATTATCCGGATATGCAAGGGCTTCATGAGAAGTGCCTTCGGTTCTGTTCGATCCCGGAACAGACTTGTATGGATTGTGTGTCTGACGTCACAATTTGAAGTATAAAGCTGATTTATTTCAAATACATTTCTGTTGGTGGCGGAGAATTTATTCTCTTAGCTTAACACCCTTCTCTGAGACGTACGAGCTCAGAGGTTATGTAGTTGAAATTTATCAGCGATATATCCCAATTTGGTAACGTGACATACTGAGTGTTGCTGTGAAATGATCGGTGTTTGATCATTTGTGATATGATCATTTGTTTGATCTTATATCTTTGTGATCATAGGTTGGTCATTTTGTTTGACCCGAAGCAGGGCTTTTTGAGAAAGCGTAGATTTGTGGACGAGACTTCGTCGAGCCTCACACCCCGGAAATGGTCGAAACAGGAAGGATGCAGCAAGGTTCTAGGGAGTAGCGCCCCTTAGTGTATGTCATTCCTTCTGGATAAAGGTGGTATCATGGTATGGAGCCCAGATACTTAACCTCTGTGGTTACTGCATTATTATTTTCTATGTGGTTTGTTGGAATCGGGGATCCTCGGGAAGATCGGTGACGATCGGGGGATGGCATACGCGTGTCAGTAGTTACCTATTTTTGCAGAGGTAACCCGGCCTTGTGTTGGCAGAGATCCGGTTAGGTTCTCGGGTCGTCTATTCCAGGGACGTACCCATCGTGGTTAGGAAGTTCCTTAGCCTGACCATTTGTTGGAAATCCAAAGAAACAATACGACACTTGTACGGTTTTAGTTGTAGAACCTACCATTCACTTATGGTGGTCACCACTGTTTGGATGGTAGCTATAGTAGGCATAAGTGCGGAATGCCTATGCTGGCTAAGATTTATATTATACTTTCGAAATGATTTCTACACTATGCACTAATAATAATATCAAAAAATGATTTGATTTTGCGTATCAAGTATCTTTGACTATCATAAGAAGAAATCTCCTCCAATTCTGCGTTTGCATTGTGTGTGTGGTGGGAGGTCTTATGGTAGTTTCATTTTCCAAAAGCATTGCGAATTGATTTTAAAAATTATTTTGTCGTTATAAAGAATAACTGTTTTGCGATCTCAAACCAGTCGCCATGACTGACTCGGAGTTTATTGTTCCCTTCTAAACTCTGGGTGCCCACCAATTTCCACACGGGCAGCCTAGAGTTAGATTATCAGGATATTCTGGATATTCTGGAGCTTGGAGATAAGCTGGATGACGAGACGTAGTATTTGTATCTGATAGTATTTATTCCGCTGTGTATTCTGTATGAGGACAAGTTTATATAACTGTCCATTGTTGTTTATTGACTCTGATGATATGATGTGATGTAATGTAATAACAGATATAATTCTTTTGTTTTTAAATGATATTCATTTATCTATTATATATTGTTCCGCTGCGATATGTGAGATTCTGATATTGTTTCCTATTTCTGTTGTTGTTCTGTTGTTCTTCTTCTTTCTTTCTTCTCTTTTTCTTCTATCTTTTCTTCCTCCTCTTCTTTTAAATATTAAAGTTCGCGTTTCCGCCATCCGATTGTTCGGCAATTGCTACAGTGGACGTAGCAGTGTCGGGTTTTCGGAAGACGGATTTGCGGGTCTTTACAGTTGGTATCAGAGCATATGGTTAAGCGACAACCCTGCTCTGTTGGGTGTTACTCATTAGAGATAGAGTCAGCAGTACTCTAGAATGAGTTTGAGTGTAATAATAGATACGAGCGCGTATTTGTTAGTGAATATAAAATTTGTTTTATATTGTGATGATTGGTTTATTGAGTGGTATATGAACCTTCGTCGGCACAGTCTTGCAAAACTGTATCGAAGGGGTTTCTAAACACTTGAATAGAACAGTTCGGCACAGTATTGTTTTAAATAGGGTAAATGAAATAATTTTACCCAAAACTATTTTTGTATATAAAAGAAATGATTTTCTGTAAATTACTATAGTATATGGTTGCATGGTTGCTAGAAGTAATAATATTAAACTATTATCATTGAAATTAAATGAGAAATTGGAATTATAACTCCAAATTTAAGAAATGAATTCACATACAAATGAAATTAAAGAATGTAAATTATAAATGTAAATTGTAATTTAAAACGGAGTTCCAGAAAAGTTTTTGGAAAGGTTTTGAAAAGAATTTGAAAATTTTGGAGATTTGGAAAGTTTAAATCTTTTTGGATTTGAAAATGAATTTCAAAGGTTTTGAAAAGTATTTTAGAGAGATGAAAGCTCTAAACTCTTTTCGGTCGCTGGAAAATAACTTCGATGATGACCGCGGCATCGTCGGTGTTCATTTTCGGGTTTCCAAAAGAGGAATTGCCGCCAAATTGTTTTAAGTGGAAGTTGTTTGAAAATTTGGGTTTATGTTTTGGAAATTCAAGAATAATTTGACTTGTTTTCAAAAATGAATTTGAAATGTAAAATATGTAAATGTGATTGGAATTAAAGTTCATTAACAAATGAAATCTATAAATGTGAATTGAAAGTATAAGGAAATAAATTCATATATGAATAAAAATTATGAATATGAATTGTAAATATGATTTACAAATGAAAATAGAATTCAAAGAAGATAATTGAAATTAAAATTCATTAGTAGAATGAAATTTGTAAATGTGAATGTATAAATGATTTTATAAATCAAAATGTAAATAAGTCGAAAAATTATAAAATATTTGAAATTTGATTTGGAAATGAGATTCCAATTGGAAAAGAAAGAATCAGTGAAGGAGTTTCAGAATGAATGAATAAATTGCAACTGTAAGTGCAATGAAAGTGAAATGACAGTAGATGAACGAATTAAATTCAATGATTATAAAAGAAAAGTAAATTGAATTCAAATTGGAAATCCAGTTTAAATGACAGTAGATTTAACCGAAGGGTAAATTGAAAACAAATTGTGGAAATGAACAAAAGTGAATAAAACTGGAATTGAAATTTAATGTTGAAAGCAAATCTGAATTTGTAAGTGAATTAGAATTTGAAATGGATTAGTAATTGGAACTAAGCTAAAATAAGCAGTTGTAAATGAAAGCCAATCAATGAAAGTCAATATTCAGAAGTTGAATTGAATCCAAATTAGATTGAAATTGTAAATAGAATTCAAATGGAAATCGAAATGTAAAATTAAATCATAATGGATCTATATAACTTCAACAGTGAAGTAAAGATGATATAAGAAGTATATATTGAAAACTTTGTAATTGAATTTTCAAAATGATTTGAATGTGTAACTAGATATTATGGCTAGTAGGACATACAGGTGTTATAAAAGGAATTGGAATTTTGATTTCGAAGATAATTTGAATTGCTCGAAAAAGGTATGTATTTAAATTTAAATATGAGATTTGCTGATTTCTTGTCTAGCCGCTTGGCTTTTTCTTTTTCTTTTTGAAATCTGAGAGTCCGTAGGGACGTTTTGTAGTCGTGCCGTATTAGCCGCGCAAAGGAGACGCTGGCGAAATTTTTTGGAAATTTAGGGCGTTAGAAAATTTTTGAGGAAATTTTGAAAGTTTAAAATTCAAATTCAATTTAAATTTGAATTGTTAAAGAAACAATATTGTTTGAAACTTTAATTGGAGTTGGAAAGTTGGTAGGAATGATAACGAATCTTTAGTAGAAGATTTGTTTTGATAAATTGATAAAACTATTAGGTTGTGAAAAATAGTAGACGAGTTAAGGACCATTTTTCCTAACTTGTAATTTCGAGGACGAAATTCTTTTAAGGGGGGAAGTCTGTAACGACCCAGAATTTCGAACAAATTAAATTGAGAATATTTAATTTATTTTAAATATTTGAACGATGATTTAAATTGAATCTCCGATATAACTTTGAAATTGGCGGTTAAATTACAGAATTTAATCTATATAGCGTTGAATAAAAATTTGAATCTTCAATTTTAAGTTGAAGAAAAATATTTCGAAAGCTTTTAAAATTTATATTGATGATACTGAAGATAACAGAAGCTTCAGAATCTAATTTCAAACTGTTTCGTTCAGTTTTGAAATTATATCATTCATATCGATATTTAAAAATAGCCGTCCGAGGCACAGTCTCGGAATTCGACGAAACCAGTTCCATTGGGTCCGTAATATTTAATTATTGTCGGATTTCAAATCTCGTAGCTTTCGGAGCTATCGTATGATCGTACAAGATATAAACGCCGAGACAATAATTAACCGATTTGATTTAAAAATAAATTATACTCTAATCAACATCAGTCGTTCTTCCTTCAAATCACTGTCCCCTTTTTCTAGGCTTAGTCGCAGAACGAAATCCTGCAAAAGGAAAAAAATAGCGACAAAATCATTTCGTTCCTCCTCTTCAACTCTGAAAATCAAATCCAGAAAAAGGAGCCAGTTTTAAAAATCAAACGAACGAAACCGGCCTCCTCAGAGATAAAAAAAATGAATTACGAGTTCCCCTCCTCTTTCTTCAATTTCATTCACTAATTCAAATCCAATTCCTCCTCTACGTCGAACGAAAATATATGGGAGTGGGACGTTCTCGCGTTCGCGAGATTGAGGACATCGCGATGTCTGAAATCGCGACGACGAAAGGCGAGATGCGGCGGCGGGGATCTAGATGTCGCGATCGATCAGGCGTGGTGCCGTGGGAGTCGTGACGTGGGTAGGTGCACGCGACTGGGTGGTCGCGAATTTGAGCCTCGATGGTGGCTCGAGCGTGGCCGAATGCGAGAGGTACAGAGTTCGATAGGGGATGATGGCCTCGATCTAGGGTTTCGGCAACGGTCAGGCGATGTCAGGACGTGGCGGCGTGGTCGCGACCTGGGCGAGGGGTTGTTGGCGATTTGAACAAGGCGCTGGGGCATGAAGGTTTGGCATCTTGATTTTGGGTTTCCAGTAAGGTAAATTGTATTTTTAATTTATTTCAAATACATATAGATTTAACAGGGAAGAATAGAAATATCGTTTTAACAGAAAATATAAGGAATGTACAGAGACCTGGAGACAGAAAAATAAATTATTCAAAGAAAATTTTGAGTTAGAAAATTTAAATCAAAATTTAAACCATGAATTAATTAAGTTATTTAATGATTAAGCGATTTTGAATTTTAAGTTCTTAATTTAATTTTAATATACATATATAAGTATAAATATAAAATAGAAATAGAAATTTTATATGTTAGATTTTTTTTTTTTGAGGAAATTAATTGTCGTTTAAATAAAAATATAAGTTAATTTAATTTTATGGTAAGTAACTTTCCAATTAATTCAAATATTTTCTTTAAAAGGAAATTTGTTTGGAATTAAATTAACTGGACAAAATAATATCTATTTGATGAAAATTGATTTATCCAATTATTTCAGATATTAATAGAATTGTATAATTATTTATACAAGGTTAAAGTTGAGAAAACGAAAGAAGAATTGGATTGGGTTGCAAAATAAATGCTAAGGTGAGATCTCCTCACTCAGATTTATATTTAGATTGCAGTTATTGATTTGATTGTTGTTTGGATGTGCTATTAGATATGATAGGATATATCTATATATATAGCAATATATACATATTGGCATATGTATATATTGGATTGATGATTTCCCGCCTCGTATAGCGGATGAGACCCTATTGCGCCGTTAGTAAGCGGATTTATAAAAACCTATATACCGCGATAATTCCGTACTGGAGCGGAATTGGTATTGTGCTAACATCTTTGGATGCAGGAAAACAGGTTGGAGGGATCCAACTGGACCCCTCACATTGATTGAATTTATTTCTATTGTGATATGAATCTGTGAATGATTATAGTGATGCTATTTAACATATTGATATCTGGAAATTGTTTGAAAAGCTAAAATTTAGCTGAATGGATGTTTGGCATCATCGGATTCCAAAGATAAACGAAATTGAATCTTTGAAATTCAAGCAGAAAATTTCTAAGTGAATCAATTTGTGAAATTGAAGAAATTTTTAAGAAAGGAATTTTAAAGTATAAAAAGTGAATTTTTATAATCGTATTGAATTAATTCCAGAATCAAGTGAAAATGTTAAATAAATGGATTTCGTAAAGTAGTGATTATAAATTGAAGAATTTAATTTAAAAATTTGGATTTTTAAAATAGATTGAAAGAAAACGATTGAAATTTATTTTCTTAAAAAGGAATTTATTTAAAAGAAGATAAGTTGGAAATTCAGTTTGAAATTTAATTGGTAAATTGAAATAAGTTGTGAAATCAATGTAAAATGATTTCAATTTGAAGAATCCATTTTAAAACAGAATATTGAATAATTTGAGAAAAATAAGGAATTTATTTAGTAGTGATAAATAAAATTAGAAATCAATCTGTAATTGATTTAATATTGGAAATGAATTTTTGAGAAATTAGTATGGGATCTTTTATTTAACGTTGAAAATAAATTCAGAAATCAATATTGAAATTGAATTGATATTGAAGTTTTTATAAATAGAATTGAAATTTATAAAAGTTGTTATAAACCCAAAGTCATTTATTTTAATAAGTTAAATATAGAAGTTGATAAAAGAAGGTTTATAAGCCGAAGTTGTTATTAAAAAGAGAAATAGAATTTATAAACGTGCTTATAAATTCGAAATAGATTGAATGTGATAAATCTAATATAGAAGATTATTTAAGAAGATATATTCACGATTTTGAATAGCGAATTTTTATTGAAATAAAAATGTGTAGAAATGATTGAAATGGGGTTAAGTAAATTTTATTCACGATTTTGGACGGTAAATATATGGTTAAGTAAAATGGATTCATTTTTGAAAAAGGAATATTTTAAAAATGAAGTTAAACATTTTAAAGGTGTTTTAAAATGTGTTATGAATCGAAAGCATAGATTTCAACATTTATTGTTGAAATAGACGTTTTCGAGAAATTTAAGGAAATGGTGGACTATAACACTGTTGTTATAGTAAATGATTTCCGAAAGGAAATGTTTTGATGTAGTATTGGGATTTATATACCTATCTTAAAATCCGAATCCCTATACTAGTGATTTTTGAGTCGTCGTAACGATGTTTTACGTAACATTCGTTTTGACTCAAATAAAGGTGTTAAAAGAATATTTTCCTTAAAAGAATGAAATATATACTTAATTTGATTTAAGTATATTGAATATTTTCAAATGTTGAAAATAAATAGATTTGTGAATTACTTATTATTTAATAAGTATGGAAATACTTTTCCAATATGAAATGAACTGTTTTGAGAAATTATCTTTGAAAGGATAAATTGAAGTTGAATATTGAAATCGATTTGAAAATCGTATATCAGTAGATATTTTTGAAATATAAATTCACCATGGAATTTATAAAAGAAATGGAAATTCGTTTTAAAGAAAATAAACGTTGGTTTATTTTTGAAGTGTGGAAATTATTATATCTAGTAAAGATATTTTTGAAGATAAATAATTTGGAAAATTATTTGGAATCTGGTGATGTTGCGCATCTTTATTGATAGTTAAATAACCGACTATCAATAATTACCCTGAATGGATGTTTTGTTGTGAATTGGATGAATTTGAATGCCACACTTATTTTTAAATAAGCGCTCACTATTCGGGTTAGCCGGGAAAGGACCATGGGGTCGTATAACCCATTCCGAATATGTGATACGTCGTTATGAATTGCATTCGAAGACCGGTGTTGAAGACCGGATATTTTTAAAAACGGAAGGATTACCGTCGAGTTACTCTACATCGGCTGATCTCCGGTTTAGAGGTTTTATCACCCTTAGTGACGGGAAGTCCTGACGTGATTGAAAATTATCCGGATATGCAAGGGCTTCGTGAGAAGTGCCTTCGGTTCTGTTCGATCCCGGAACAGACTTGTATGGATTGTGTGTCTGACGTCACAATTTGAAGTATAAAGCTGATTTATTTCAAATACATTTCTGTTGGTGGCGGAGAATTTATTCTCTTAGCTTAACACCCTTCTCTGAGACGTACGAGCTCAGAGGTTATGTAGTTGAAATTTATCAGCGATATATCCCAATTTGGTAACGTGACATACTGAGTGTTGCTGTGAAATGATCGGTGTTTGATCATTTGTGATATGATCATTTGTTTGATCTTATATCTTTGTGATCATAGGTTGGTCATTTTGTTTGACCCGAAGCAGGGCTTTTTGAGAAAGCGTAGCTTTGTGGACGAGACTTCGTCGAGCCTCACACCCCGGAAATGGTCGAAACAGGAAGGATGCAGCAAGGTTCTAGGGAGTAGCGCCCCTTAGTGTATGTCATTCCTTCTGGATAAAGGTGGTATCATGGTATGGAGCCCAGATACTTAACCTCTGTGGTTACTGCATTATTATTTTCTATGTGGTTTGTTGGAATCGGGGATCCTCGGGAAGATCGGTGACGATCGGGGGATGGCATACGCGTGTCAGTAGTTACCTATTTTTGCAGAGGTAACCCGGCCTTGTGTTGGCAGAGATCCGGTTAGGTTCTCGGGTCGTCTATTCCAGGGACGTACCCATCGTGGTTAGGAAGTTCCTTAGCCTGACCATTTGTTGGAAATCCAAAGAAACAATACGACACTTGTACGGTTTTAGTTGTAGAACCTACCATTCACTTATGGTGGTCACCACTGTTTGGATGGTAGCTATAGTAGGCATAAGTGCGGAATGCCTATGCTGGCTAAGATTTATATTATACTTTCGAAATGATTTCTACACTATGCACTAATAATAATATCAAAAAATGATTTGATTTTGCGTATCAAGCATCTTTGACTATCATAAGAAGAAATCTCCTCCAATTCTGCGTTTGCATTGTGTGTGTGGTGGGAGGTCTTATGGTAGTTTCATTTTCCAAAAGCATTGCGAATTGATTTTAAAAATTATTTTGTCGTTATAAAGAATAACTGTTTTGCGATCTCAAACCAGTCGCCATGACTGACTCGGAGTTTATTGTTCCCTTCTAAACTCTGGGTGCCCACCAATTTCCACACGGGCAGCCTAGAGTTAGATTATCAGGATATTCTGGATATTCTGGAGCTTGGAGATAAGCTGGATGACGAGACGTAGTATTTGTATCTGATAGTATTTATTCCGCTGTGTATTCTGTATGAGGACAAGTTTATATAACTGTCCATTGTTGTTTATTGACTCTGATGATATGATGTGATGTAATGTAATAACAGATATAATTCTTTTGTTTTTAAATGATATTCATTTATCTATTATATATTGTTCCGCTGCGATATGTGAGATTCTGATATTGTTTCCTGTTTCTGTTGTTGTTCTGTTGTTCTTCTTCTTTCTTTCTTCTCTTTTTCTTCTATCTTTTCTTCCTCCTCTTCTTTTAAATATTAAAGTTCGCGTTTCCGCCATCCGATTGTTCGGCAATTGCTACAGTGGACGTAGCAGTGTCGGGTTTTCGGAAGACGGATTTGCGGGTCTTTACAGGGGGTCTAATTTTTTTTTATTAATTAGCATTAGATCGTATTTTTTGTTTACATGAATAAACATTTTGTACTAAATCATATCAATATTGATTGATAAACGAGTTTGAGGTATAATTTTTATATAATTGATTTGTGTTTAAAATTTGCATGTATATATTGATTTGATTAAAACATAGATTATTATTTTATTTTACTTCATATTATACTTTAATTTTATAATATGTTTGCATTCACAATGTAAATATTATAACTACTTTAAGTATGTGATCTAACCTAAGTAAACATTGTGAATGTATGTTTGTTAACCCGCCTTTTGGAAAGGCAGTATACAGGCGGATTTAACCCAATAGACTTCACGGTTATCGAAGCTGGAATATTGTGGATTTGGTTCAAATGGATGGATGGATAATCAATTACGGATATGAAGCTAGGATTAAGCATATTTGATGGATAAACGATGCAGGAATTGGAGAAAGACGTAGCTTGGGTTTACTTCGGGTTCTACTTCGGGTCGGTATAGGATTTACTTCGGGTTCTACTTCGGGTCGGCATGGTGTTTACTTCGGGTCTACTTCGGTTCGGCATGGTGTTACTTCATGTCGGCTTTAGTTGAGTCACTTGGGGTCGGCATATGACTTGCTTGGGGACGGCATTGGTATTGCTTCGGGTTCTACTTAGGGTCAGCATGGTACTACTTCAGGTCGGCATTAGTTGAGTCACTTGGGGCCGGCTTATGACTTGCTTGCGGTCGGCATTGGTACTACTTCAGGTCGGCATTGGTTGAGTCACTTGGGTCGGCATATGACTTGCTTGGGGTCGGCATTGGTATTGCTTCGGGTTCTACTTGGGGTCGGCATGGTACTACTTCAGGTCGGCATTGGTTGAGTCACTTAGGGTCGGCATATGACTTGCTTGGGGTCGGCATTGGTATTGCTTCGGGTTCTACTTGGGGTCAGCATGGTACTACTTCAGGTCGGCATAGATGGATGAGTTGGGCTCGTCGGTCGCTATGGTAGGCCCACGTAGGTGAGGAGGCCCTATAGCCGGAGTTTCACCTAAAAATACAGCAGGTCTGGCTTCAGAAAGGGGGATTTTCACTTTGTTTCTCTTCATCTTCCACCTTAGAGGCTACTCTGCCATTTTTATTCAGAAATTCTAGATTGTAACTGTAATCAAATTTCTGATAATACAAAGGGATTTTTTTTAGAGTGGACGTAGGCCGGAATTAGCCGAACCACTATAAAACTTATCTTTTTACTTGCTTTCATTTTAATTTTGGTTATTCTTTATCTTATATTCTCTACCTATACTCTATATGTGATCTGTGACTGGATATTGGTGCTTTCACTTGTAATTGGGTATTGATGGTCAATTTTGACGCTAACATTTTGGTGCTTTCACTGAGAAGGCTAGCACTTAGGGATTTGGAAGTTTGGATCTTGGATTTGAAAGCTTAGAAACTTGGATTTAGGAAGCTATGGCTAGGCAATCAATAAGGAGACAGAGAACAGAGAGGAGCCATCATGAAGGAACCAAGGATGAGATGGAGATGATGATGGATGCTATGCAAGAGAGAATGCTGAAAAGACAAGAGGACTTGATGCAAAACTTACCCCGATAGATTGGACAAGCTAGAGCGCGAAACCTAGAGGATGGAGTTGCAGGGAATATTGAAAACGTGGATCATGAAGTTGGAGCAGCAGGAACAGAGGAAGTCCATAATCAGAACCGAGGAAAGGGAGCAAACATGATGCAGGATGTAGTGGAACCACCGGGATTTGCCCCTGATCGTTCCGCACTTGGGGGCATGCCCTGGATCATATTGGCTCGATTCCAGGCAGGATACCAGGCAGTGCTATGCAGTTTGGCATTAATCGGGATATGGATACTCGTCCAGAAGGGCAGGTTTGAGGATTCCCTCACGGACTCGGGGGCAGGATGGAAATGACAATTAGAGACCACTTATGGATGCTAGAACAGCTGGAAATTGGAATCCAGGACTTGGAGCGGAAATTAGCAAGCATAGATATGAATTGGATCAGCCGGGGGTAAACCCCGACCAAGGAGAATGGAACGGCACAACTCCCCATGGAACTAGGGGCATGGATTTGGATGACTTTGCTTGGAAATGGATAGCGGTAATGGAACATAAGCAGCCATCATCCGCCATAAATCGGAGCTAGCCCGGCTTAAGGGCACAGGTGGCCATCTCTTGATGGCATGAAATAAGTAATAAATCCCGTAGTAATGTGATTAAGTCACTTACACATGTACGGGATCGAGGACGGTCCCTAGGCATGCTCTGAGATGACAATGAACCGTGGTGCTCGGATTTATGAAATCTTGTTTTTTCTGTTAACTGCAAACTTTAGTTTTTCAGGTCACGGTTACGGTCTCGACTGGAGAGACGGGGCGATAACCGCGAGTTACGAGTCCCTTCCCTGGAGAGCGACTGGATGGACTCGAACATGGATAAGTTCTCGACTGGGGATCGAGGCTGGAGTATAACACCCCATAGATTAAGTCCTTGACTAGGGATCAAGGCCGGAGTAGGATACCCCACATATTAAGTCCTTGACCGGAGAGTCGAGGCCGGAGAAGGATATTGACGGATTAAGTCCTCGATTGGGGATTGAGGCCAGAGTAGGATACCCCACAGATTAAGTCCTTGACCGGAGAGTCGAGGCCGGAGAAGGTTATTCATGGATTAAGTCCTCGACTGAGGATCGAGGCCGGAGTTGGATACCCCACAGATTAAGTCCTCGATCGAAGAGTCAAGGCCAGAGAAGGATATTCATGGATTAAGCCCTCGGCTGGGGATCGAGGCCGGAGAAGGATACCCCACGGATTAAGTCCTTGACCAAGGAGTCAAGACCGGAGAAGGATAACTACGTAGAAGGATAACTACGGATAAGCCCTCGACCGGAGAGTCGAGGACGGAGTAGGATAAAATTACCCGAAGAGGTCTAAGGATTTGGATATAGACCCGGAGAGGTCCCGGATTTGGATATGGATCCGGAGAGGTCCCGGATTTGGATATGGACCCAGAGAGGTCCTGGATTTGGATATGGACCCAAAGAGGTCCAGGACTTGGATAAAATGATCCAGAGAGATCAAAGAATTGGATTGGCAATGGATTGGATTCTAGTTGGATAATATAAACTTCAAGGATTTCGGATTTTGGACTTATGACAATTTAAAACACGCATTCCTATCGCAAGGCATGTTTTGGAGGGCAAAGAGTTAACCTGCCATTTGGCAAGGCAGTATAAAGGTGGATTTAACCCAATAAACTTCATGGTTATCGAGGCTGGAATATTGTGGGTTGGTTCAAATGGATGGATGGATAATCAATTACGGATATGAAGCCAGTATTAAGCATAATCGATGGATAAATGATGCAGGACTTGGAGAAAGGCGTAGCTCGAGTTTACTTCGGATTCTACTTTAGGTCGGTATAGGGTTTACTTCGAGTCGGCATGGTGTTTACTTCGGATTCTACTTCGGGTCAGCATGGTGTTACTTCAGGTCAGCATTGGTTGAGTCACTTGGGGTCGGCATATGTAACGACCCTGAACTTTTGACATTTGAAATGTGAATATTTAATTGAGTTTAAATATTCGAATGGTAATTTAAATTGAAATTCAAATATCAAAATGAATTTGACGATTAAATTATTGAATTTAATTATTGAAACTGGGTAAAAATTCAAATCTTCAGTTTAAAGCTGATTAAAAATAATATGAAGGATTGTAAAATTCATATTGATAATTCTGAAGGTAATGGAACTTTCAGAATTGAATTTGAAAGTAATTTGTTCAGTTTTGAAATTTATCGTTTGAATCGATATTTAAAAATAGCGTTCCGGGGCACAGTCTCGGAATTCGACGAAACCAGTTCCATTGGATCCGTAATATTGTATTATTATCGGATTTCAATTTTCGTATTGTTTGGAGTGATCGTTTGGCCGTACGATAGGCAAACGCGCTAAAATTTAATCGAAAATTTAATATTATAACTGGTCCGAAAAGCTATCTTCTCCATACGAGTGAATTTGGACTCAGAACCTTTTCCATTGCGTTCGGAATAGGTGTATAACATTACAAACGCCTGGCGGCATGTCCCGTTAGGAGGTCGAAAATTTAAGCTATAGATTCGAGACAATTTGAAATCAATTTAAATTTTATTCACTTATTCTTATTCCGACAATACGTACAACCAGACACCACATTGTCTCCACTCGTACACGCCAACATCATCGTGTCTCCTCCCTCTTTGACATTTACAGCCGAGACTTTTCTTTTTCAAAAACGAAAATCATTTCGTTCAAAACCGGTTCTTCCTCCCTCCTTCCTATTTCCTTCTCTCCACTTCAGTTTGACAAAAGAAAATCGAATCTGCTCGATTTCTTAAGAAAAAAAAAACAAAACAAAAGGAAGCTCGCGATTTGGAACCGCGATCTCGTTAGGGTTCGCTCGCGCGCGTTCGAGCTACAATTGGTCGGCAGCAGGCGATCGAAGTTTAGGCTAGGGTTTCGTACACGCGACTGGAGGCAAGTGTGTGGTTGTGGTCGCGATTTGGTTTGGGTTCGACGTTGGCAATCACGGCAGTCACATGGTCTTCGGTAGGATGGTTATTGATGATCGCGATCTGGTGATGGCACGCGTGGTTTCAAGTAGTCGCGACGTGGAGTTAGGGTGCGTAGTTCGATTGGCATTTTCGTGGGTGATGAGAGTCGCGGCGACTCGCGATTGGGGGAGGCGTACATATGGAAGGAAGGGACAGCAGTGCCTGGGTATGCACGCGAAGTGGATCTCAGTGGAATGGATGGCTCAAGCGTGAAGGTAGGGGAGCGATTAGATGGATTCAGGGTTGGTAGTCTAGTCGAGACTGGTTGGTACAGCTGCGGGGCTGTGGTCAGTTTTTGGTGGGCAGCAGCGTCGATGTTAAGCGGCGTCTGTAGTGGCATCTTCGAGTTCAGATTCGTGGACGGTAAGGTATAAAATCGATTTAAAAATTTAAATCTTTGTAATGTATATATGTATGTTTATAAAGAGGACGTAATAATATATTACAGTAAGAGCAGTAACCCTGTTTTTAAATTTTTATGTAAAGCTTAAAGTAGAAATTTTTGTATAAGAAGAAAAAAATTTAGAGGGGTTGAAGAGTTTATACATAGATGTAATCTTTAAATCTATATAGATTATAAACCTACTGTTTAATTTTTTAAGAAATAGATTACGATGGTTTACTTGTTTAATCAACTTGTACAATTTCTTTAATTACGAAAAATGATTTATTAAAGGGAAATTGGTTTAAATTAAATTAGTGGTCAGTCAGATAATTTAAAAGGCAATTGATTTTTCGATTTATTAAAAAGGAAATAAATTGTTCGAATTATTCGAATATTAATACATTGTATAAATTGTTTTATACAAGGTTTAAAATCAAGAAACAGCCGAAAATGGAAAATGGATTGCTAATAAAAGCTAAGGTGAGATCTTCTCACTCAATTTGAAAAGTGGAAATTTTCAGTTATTGATTTGATTGACTGTTTGGATGTGTATTAGATATAGTAGGATATACCTATATATATATAGCAATATATACATATTGGCATATGTATATATTGGATTGATTGATTTCCCGCCTCGTATAGCGGATGAGACCCTATTGCGCCGTTAGTAAGCGGATTTTTATAAAAACCCATATACCGCGATAATTCCGTACTGGAGCGGAATTGGTATTGTGCTAACATCTGTGGATGCAGGGAAACAGGTTGGAGGGATCCAACAGGATTCCTCAAAACATTTGAATTGATTTCATATGTTGTTTAATTGATTATTTATAATCTGTGTATGATTATATCTGTGATTGAATGTATTGAGAGCTAAAATTTAGCCGAATGTATTTTTGGTATCGTTGGATACCAGAAATAAATGAAATTGGATTTCTGAAATTAAAATTGAATTTTAGATGGTTTGGAAGAATAAAAGAATTTATTTTAAAGGAGATAAATTTGTTTGAAATCAAATTGATAATTGGTTGGGTATTTGAAATAAATAAATAATTTGTGAAATCGATATAAAAATCTATTTGGTGTTTTGGAAAAAAAAATTGATTTTTGTGTTGGAAATAAATTTGGGAATCGATTTGTAAAATGATTTGGTAATTGGGATTAAAAGTTAAAATCAATTTGAAATGTGATTCGGTGTTTAAGTAAATTCAGAAATCAATTTGGAATTCGATTTGGATTTGAAATAAAAATGGAGAAATCAATTTTTAAAGTTGATTCGGGGTTGAAAATAAATATTTGGAAAATGATTTGAAAATCGTGTAAAAGTGGATTTTTGGGAATGTAAATTCCGAATAGAAGTTGTAAAGGAAAGGGAAATTTGTTTTAAAAAAATAAATATTGATTTATTTTTAGAAGTGTGGAAAATATGGTTTTAAATCGGATTTTCAAAGTGATGAAGTGTGGAAATAAATTTACAAATTTGAAATGTAAATTTGAAATAAATCGATAAGGATTTATCTAATTGGTTTAAATGGACCATAATAGGATTTGAAATTAATTTTCAAACGTGAAGTATGAAATATGATTTGAAATTGATTTTCAAATGTGAAGTGTGGAAATATGTATATCTTGTGAAAAGATTTGAAATTAAATAAATAATTTGGGAAAAATTATTTGAATTGGATGATTGTTATGAATGTTATTGATAGTTAAATAACCGACTATCAATATTTGTCTTTGAAATGACACTTGATTTGTTTTAAAACAAACGCTCATTATTCGGTTAAGCCGGGAGAGGACCTTTGTGTCATATAACCCATTCCGAATAGTGATACGTCGCGAATGGATAGCATTTGAAGACCGGTGTGAAGACCGGATATTTGTGAAAATGAAAGGACAACCTGTCGAATGTCTCTGCACCGAGTTGCTCCGGTATAGAGATTTATATCACTCTTTTTGTGATGGGAAGTCCGAACGTGATTAGTGAATATCCGGATTGCAAGGGCTTCTTTGGAAGTGCCTTCGGTTCCGTTCGATCCCGGAACGGACTTGTATGGATGTGTGTCTGACGTTACACTTTGAGATGTAAAGCTGGTTTCTATCAAATACATTTCTGTTGGTGGCGGAGAATTTATTCTCTTAGCTTAACACCCTTCTCTGAGACGTACGAGCTCAGAGGTTATGTAGTTGATGGTTACTAGTGATACATTCCCAAATTGGTAATGTGGCACACGAAGTGCTGTTGATCAATTGTGGATCAAAGCGTGGCTTTGTGAAAAAGCGTAGCTTTATGGACGAGACTTCGTCGAGCCTCACAACCCGGTAATGGTCAAAACAGGAATGTGCGGCAAAGGTTTGTAGGGGTAGCGCCCCTAGGGTATGCCATTTCCTTCTGGATAAAAGGTGATATCATGGTATGGAGCCCAGATATTTTACCTATGTGGATTATATTTTGCGGCTGTTGCTTTTCGATTGAGGATCCTCGGATAAAGGTCGGTAACGACCGGGGGATGGCATAGCTTGTGTGTTAGTTACCTAGTTACAGCTCGGTTAGAGCGTGAGGTAGCGTCGGCCTTTTGTTTGCAGAGATCCGGTTAGGATCCGAGGCGTCTTTCCAGAGGCGTTCTATTTCGGTGTAAGGAAGTTCCTTAGCCTGATCATTTGTTGGAAATCCAAAGAAACAATACGAACCCCGTACGGTTTTTAATTGTATTACCTGCTATGGAATGTGGCGGTAACCTGCTATTGAACGTAGTAGCTATAGTAGGCATACGACAATTGTTGTATGTTGGCTAAGATTGATATTATACTTTCGAAATGTTTTCCACACTAGACATTAATAATAATATCAACTGATTTGCGTAGTAAGCATTTTTGACTATCATAAGGAGAAATCTCCTCCAATTCTGCGTTTGCATTGTGTGTGTGGCGGGAGGCCTTATGGTAGTTTCATTTTCCAAAAAGCATTGCGAAATTGTTTTATTTTCTTTGCGAAAATAACTGTTTTACGATCTCACACCAGTCACCATGACTGACTCGGAGTTTATTGTTCCCTTTCTAAACTCTGGGTGCCCATAATTTTCCACACGGGCAGCCTAGAGTTATTGTTATCAGGATATTCTGGATATTCTGGAGCTTTGGAGATGAGCTGGATGGCGAAGCGTACTATCGTACTTGTTATTTATTCCGTTGTGTATTCTGTATAACTGTCCATTGTTGTAAACTCTGATGATTGATGTATGTATAAACTGATATAGTCTTTTGTTTTAAAGATTATTGATTTATCTATTATATATTGTTCCGCTGCGAAATGTGAGATTCTGATAATTGTTTCTGATTCTGTTTCTGTTCTTTCTTTTTCTTCTATCTTTTCTTCTACCTCTTCTTTTAACCCTAAAGTTTCGCGTTTCCGCCATTCGATTATTCGACAATTTGGTACAGTGGACGTATCGGTGTCGAGTTTTCGGAAGACGGATTTGCGGGTCTTTACAAGTGGTATCAGAGCATCCGGTTAAGCGACAAACCTGCTCTGTTGGGTGTTACTCATTAGAGATAGAGTCAGCAGTACTCTAGAATGAGTGTGAGTGTAATAATAGATATGAGTGCGTATTTGTTAGTGAATACAAAATTTGTTTTGTATTGTGTTGACTTATCGGTTGATTGTTTATAGATTCTGGTCGATGCAGGGTGGCCAACTGTAATCGATAGGGGTTTCTAAACTCTTAAACAAGATAAACCGACACAGTATTGTTTTTAATAGGGTAAATGAAATAATTTTGCCCAAAAAAAAAAAAAAAAAAACTATTTTTGTATAAAAAAGAAATGATTTTCTATAAATTATAGTTGTATATGGATGCTTGGTTGTTAGAAAAAGATAATATTGAAGTATTATCACTGATATATGGAATTGCATAAGAAATTAAAAATAATAACCAAAGATTTGAAGATAAATTCATTTAACAAATGAAGTTTATAAATCTGAATTGAAGAAGATAATGAAATAAAATCCATATACGAATGAGATTTGGAAATGTGAATTGTAAAGGTAATTTACAAATTGAAATACAATTTCAGAAAGAATATTTGAAATAAATTCATTAATGGAATGTAAATAAGTTTGATAACTTATAAAATATTTGAAATCTAATTGGAATGAGATTCAAATTGAAAGTGAATGAAATTGTGAATGAATAAATAAATTTGCAACTGCAAGTGCAAGAAAATGAAATTGAGTGTTAAAATTCATTTTGAATTTGTAAGTAAATAGAACTGGAATTGAATTTGATTTGTGGAAAACAAAGTGATGTATTAAACTAAAATTAGTAAGTGAAGCTAATTGAAGATTGACTAAATGAATAAGGTTCGAAACGAATTGAATTCAATAATTATAAATGAAATATTGATTGGATTTATATGGAATTGGTAATCCAGTTTAAATATAAGTGGTAATTGAAAATTAATATCAAAAGTATGGAAAATACTTGTATTGAACTTAAGAAATAAGTGTGAAATTCTTAAGTAAATTTGATATTGAAAACATTCTAAGTTGGTGAATGTGAATATGAAATGCCAATTAAAATTGAATGGAATCAATTGGAAATGAAGTACTATACATATATGACATATGTTTTCCAAACTAAGGATATGAAAAAGTACCTTCCATTGAAAAATTGTGAAGGTGTTGGAACTCAGCATGAGTATCCGTTTGATCGTGATGGGATCATATTGATTGATCACGACGTATGCCACAGCGAAATTCGAGGGGCGAGATGCCTATGGTTACAAGCGATTCCACTGAGATAGTGGTGTAACCGCCGTGTCAACTACGATCTATGGCAACAACCATGGCGAAATTTAAGAGATGAGAAATCTACAGATTACGAGCGATTCTACTGGGATAGTAGCGAAACCGCCGAGTAACTGTGATCCATGGGGGAACGTGCTTTCCATATCCATATTTAAAATGATTTTTAAGTATTTTCACTTGGAGTTAGAAAATTTTGAAAATTTTGACTAACGGCAAAAGATTTAAAAAAATTGGGAATTGAGATAAAAGTGAATAAAGCTCAATATTCAGAATTAGAAGATGAATCGAATTGAAGTAAAAATTCGAAATGAAAATCTGAAGATAAAATGAATTCAAATTGAATTGAAATAGTAAAGTAAATTCAAATGAAATTGGAAATGCAAAATTGAATGAAAATAGATATGTAACTTCAATAGTGAAGTAAAAATGTATAAGAAGCATACATTAAAAATTGTGTAATGGAATTTGCAAAATGGTTTAAATATTGTAACTAGATATTATGGCTAGTAGGATATATACAGGGTATATGGAATTGGATTAAATTTTGAAGATAATTTGAAATTGCTCGACAAAAGGTACGTATTTGAATTTCAGTATGAAATTTGATGAGTTTCTGATTCTGCCACTTGGCATTTTGTTTTCTTTTGAGATTTAGGAGTCCGTAGGGACGTTTTGTAGTCGTGCCGTATTAGCCGCGCAAAGGAGACGCTGGCAAAATTTTTCGAAAATTTCGAGTGTTAGAAAAATTTTGAGAAATTTTGGAAGTTTAAAATTTGAAATTAAACTCGAATTTGAATTGAGAAGTTAAACAATGTTGTTTGAAACTTATAATTGAAGTTAGAAAATTATTTGAAGTGATAACGAATCTTGAATAAAAAGATTTGTTTTGAAAATGTGATAAAACTATTTAGATTATGGAAAACAGTAGACGAGTTAAGGACCATTTTTCCTAACTTGTAATTTCGGGACGAAATTCTTTTAAGGGGGGAAGATTGTAACGACCCTGAATTTTTGACATTTGAAATGTGAATATTTAATTGAGTTTAAATATTCGAATGGTAATTTAAATTGAAATTCAAATATCAAAATGAATTTGACGATTAAATTATTGAATTTAATTATTGAAACTGGGTAAAAATTCAAATCTTCAGTTTAAAGCTGATTAAAAATAATATGAAGGATTGTAAAATTCATATTGATAATTCTGAAGGTAATGGAACTTTCAGAATTGAATTTGAAAGTAATTTGTTCAGTTTTGAAATTTATCGTTTGAATCGATATTTAAAAATAGCGTTCCGGGGCACAGTCTCGGAATTCGACGAAACCAGTTCCATTGGATCCGTAATATTGTATTATTATCGGATTTCAATTTTCGTATTGTTTGGAGTGATCGTTTGGCCGTACGATAGGCAAACGCGCTAAAATTTAATCGAAAATTTAATATTATAACTGGTCCGAAAAGCTATCTTCTCCATACGAGTGAATTTGGACTCAGAACCTTTTCCATTGCGTTCGGAATAGGTGTATAACATTACAAACGCCTGGCGGCATGTCCCGTTAGGAGGTCGAAAATTTAAGCTATAGATTCGAGACAATTTGAAATCAATTTAAATTTTATTCACTTATTCTTATTCCGACAATACGTACAACCAGACACCACATTGTCTCCACTCGTACACGCCAACATCATCGTGTCTCCTCCCTCTTTGACATTTACAGCCGAGACTTTTCTTTTTCAAAAACGAAAATCATTTCGTTCAAAACCGGTTCTTCCTCCCTCCTTCCTATTTCCTTCTCTCCACTTCAGTTTGACAAAAGAAAATCGAATCTGCTCGATTTCTTAAGAAAAAAAAAAACAAAACAAAAGGAAGCTCGCGATTTGGAACCGCGATCTCGTTAGGGTTCGCTCGCGCGCGTTCGAGCTACAATTGGTCGGCAGCAGGCGATCGAAGTTTAGGCTAGGGTTTCGTACACGCGACTGGAGGCAAGTGTGTGGTTGTGGTCGCGATTTGGTTTGGGTTCGACGTTGGCAATCACGGCAGTCACATGGTCTTCGGTAGGATGGTTATTGATGATCGCGATCTGGTGATGGCACGCGTGGTTTCAAGTAGTCGCGACGTGGAGTTAGGGTGCGTAGTTCGATTGGCATTTTCGTGGGTGATGAGAGTCGCGGCGACTCGCGATTGGGGGAGGCGTACATATGGAAGGAAGGGACAGCAGTGCCTGGGTATGCACGCGAAGTGGATCTCAGTGGAATGGATGGCTCAAGCGTGAAGGTAGGGGAGCGATTAGATGGATTCAGGGTTGGTAGTCTAGTCGAGACTGGTTGGTACAGCTGCGGGGCTGTGGTCAGTTTTTGGTGGGCAGCAGCGTCGATGTTAAGCGGCGTCTGTAGTGGCATCTTCGAGTTCAGATTCGTGGACGGTAAGGTATAAAATCGATTTAAAAATTTAAATCTTTGTAATGTATATATGTATGTTTATAAAGAGGACGTAATAATATATTACAGTAAGAGCAGTAACCCTGTTTTTAAATTTTTATGTAAAGCTTAAAGTAGAAATTTTTGTATAAGAAGAAAAAAATTTAGAGGGGTTGAAGAGTTTATACATAGATGTAATCTTTAAATCTATATAGATTATAAACCTACTGTTTAATTTTTTAAGAAATAGATTACGATGGTTTACTTGTTTAATCAACTTGTACAATTTCTTTAATTACGAAAAATGATTTATTAAAGGGAAATTGGTTTAAATTAAATTAGTGGTCAGTCAGATAATTTAAAAGGCAATTGATTTTTCGATTTATTAAAAAGGAAATAAATTGTTCGAATTATTCGAATATTAATACATTGTATAAATTGTTTTATACAAGGTTTAAAATCAAGAAACAGCCGAAAATGGAAAATGGATTGCTAATAAAAGCTAAGGTGAGATCTTCTCACTCAATTTGAAAAGTGGAAATTTTCAGTTATTGATTTGATTGACTGTTTGGATGTGTATTAGATATAGTAGGATATACCTATATATATATAGCAATATATACATATTGGCATATGTATATATTGGATTGATTGATTTCCCGCCTCGTATAGCGGATGAGACCCTATTGCGCCGTTAGTAAGCGGATTTTTATAAAAACCCATATACCGCGATAATTCCGTACTGGAGCGGAATTGGTATTGTGCTAACATCTGTGGATGCAGGGAAACAGGTTGGAGGGATCCAACAGGATTCCTCAAAACATTTGAATTGATTTCATATGTTGTTTAATTGATTATTTATAATCTGTGTATGATTATATCTGTGATTGAATGTATTGAGAGCTAAAATTTAGCCGAATGTATTTTTGGTATCGTTGGATACCAGAAATAAATGAAATTGGATTTCTGAAATTAAAATTGAATTTTAGATGGTTTGGAAGAATAAAAGAATTTATTTTAAAGGAGATAAATTTGTTTGAAATCAAATTGATAATTGGTTGGGTATTTGAAATAAATAAATAATTTGTGAAATCGATATAAAAATCTATTTGGTGTTTTGGAAAAAAAAATTGATTTTTGTGTTGGAAATAAATTTGGGAATCGATTTGTAAAATGATTTGGTAATTGGGATTAAAAGTTAAAATCAATTTGAAATGTGATTCGGTGTTTAAGTAAATTCAGAAATCAATTTGGAATTCGATTTGGATTTGAAATAAAAATGGAGAAATCAATTTTTAAAGTTGATTCGGGGTTGAAAATAAATATTTGGAAAATGATTTGAAAATCGTGTAAAAGTGGATTTTTGGGAATGTAAATTCCGAATAGAAGTTGTAAAGGAAAGGGAAATTTGTTTTAAAAAAATAAATATTGATTTATTTTTAGAAGTGTGGAAAATATGGTTTTAAATCGGATTTTCAAAGTGATGAAGTGTGGAAATAAATTTACAAATTTGAAATGTAAATTTGAAATAAATCGATAAGGATTTATCTAATTGGTTTAAATGGACCATAATAGGATTTGAAATTAATTTTCAAACGTGAAGTATGAAATATGATTTGAAATTGATTTTCAAATGTGAAGTGTGGAAATATGTATATCTTGTGAAAAGATTTGAAATTAAATAAATAATTTGGGAAAAATTATTTGAATTGGATGATTGTTATGAATGTTATTGATAGTTAAATAACCGACTATCAATATTTGTCTTTGAAATGACACTTGATTTGTTTTAAAACAAACGCTCATTATTCGGTTAAGCCGGGAGAGGACCTTTGTGTCATATAACCCATTCCGAATAGTGATACGTCGCGAATGGATAGCATTTGAAGACCGGTGTGAAGACCGGATATTTGTGAAAATGAAAGGACAACCTGTCGAATGTCTCTGCACCGAGTTGCTCCGGTATAGAGATTTATATCACTCTTTTTGTGATGGGAAGTCCGAACGTGATTAGTGAATATCCGGATTGCAAGGGCTTCTTTGGAAGTGCCTTCGGTTCCGTTCGATCCCGGAACGGACTTGTATGGATGTGTGTCTGACGTTACACTTTGAGATGTAAAGCTGGTTTCTATCAAATACATTTCTGTTGGTGGCGGAGAATTTATTCTCTTAGCTTAACACCCTTCTCTGAGACGTACGAGCTCAGAGGTTATGTAGTTGATGGTTACTAGTGATACATTCCCAAATTGGTAATGTGGCACACGAAGTGCTGTTGATCAATTGTGGATCAAAGCGTGGCTTTGTGAAAAAGCGTAGCTTTATGGACGAGACTTCGTCGAGCCTCACAACCCGGTAATGGTCAAAACAGGAATGTGCGGCAAAGGTTTGTAGGGGTAGCGCCCCTAGGGTATGCCATTTCCTTCTGGATAAAAGGTGATATCATGGTATGGAGCCCAGATATTTTACCTATGTGGATTATATTTTGCGGCTGTTGCTTTTCGATTGAGGATCCTCGGATAAAGGTCGGTAACGACCGGGGGATGGCATAGCTTGTGTGTTAGTTACCTAGTTACAGCTCGGTTAGAGCGTGAGGTAGCGTCGGCCTTTTGTTTGCAGAGATCCGGTTAGGATCCGAGGCGTCTTTCCAGAGGCGTTCTATTTCGGTGTAAGGAAGTTCCTTAGCCTGATCATTTGTTGGAAATCCAAAGAAACAATACGAACCCCGTACGGTTTTTAATTGTATTACCTGCTATGGAATGTGGCGGTAACCTGCTATTGAACGTAGTAGCTATAGTAGGCATACGACAATTGTTGTATGTTGGCTAAGATTGATATTATACTTTCGAAATGTTTTCCACACTAGACATTAATAATAATATCAACTGATTTGCGTAGTAAGCATTTTTGACTATCATAAGGAGAAATCTCCTCCAATTCTGCGTTTGCATTGTGTGTGTGGCGGGAGACCTTATGGTAGTTTCATTTTCCAAAAAGCATTGCGAAATTGTTTTATTTTCTTTGCGAAAATAACTGTTTTACGATCTCACACCAGTCACCATGACTGACTCGGAGTTTATTGTTCCCTTTCTAAACTCTGGGTGCCCATAATTTTCCACACGGGCAGCCTAGAGTTATTGTTATCAGGATATTCTGGATATTCTGGAGCTTTGGAGATGAGCTGGATGGCGAAGCGTACTATCGTACTTGTTATTTATTCCGTTGTGTATTCTGTATAACTGTCCATTGTTGTAAACTCTGATGATTGATGTATGTATAAACTGATATAGTCTTTTGTTTTAAAGATTATTGATTTATCTATTATATATTGTTCCGCTGCGAAATGTGAGATTCTGATAATTGTTTCTGATTCTGTTTCTGTTCTTTCTTTTTCTTCTATCTTTTCTTCTACCTCTTCTTTTAACCCTAAAGTTTCGCGTTTCCGCCATTCGATTATTCGACAATTTGGTACAGTGGACGTATCGGTGTCGAGTTTTCGGAAGACGGATTTGCGGGTCTTTACAGCATATGACTTGCTTTGGGTTCTACTTGGGGTCGGCATGGTACTACTTCAGGTCGGCATTGGTTGAGTCACTTGGGGTTGACATATGACTAGCTTAGGGTCGGCATTGGTAATTCTTCGGGTTCTACTTAGGGTCAGCATGGTACTACTTCAGGTAGGGATAGATGGACGAGTTGGGCTCGTCGGACGCTATGGTGGGCCCATGTAGGTGAGGAGGCCCTGTAGCCAAAGTTTCTCCTATAAATATAGCAGGTATGGCTTCAGAAAAGGGGATCTTCACTTTGTTTCTCTTCATCTTCCACCTAGAGGCTACTCTACCATTTTTATTTAGAAATTCCAAATTGTAACTGTAATCGAATTTCTGATAATAAAAAGAGATTTTTCTAGAGTGGATGCAGGCCGGAGTTAGCCGAACCACTATAAATCTTGTCTTTTTGACTTGCTTTCATTTTAATTTTGGTTATTCTTCATATTATATTCTCTACCTATACTCTATTTGTGATCTGTGACTGGATATTGGTGCTTTCACTTGCAATTGGGTGTTGGTGGTCAATTTTGACGCCAACAATGTTATAGGTGTATAAGTTACCATTGGAGTCTATTGTTAATAAATAGGGTTTAACATCATAGGTTAATAATGATGTTATAAAGGTTTGATAATGATGGCATATACAAGTGTGTGTATGTGTGCGTTATTCATATGTGTACGTATATGTAAATAAAATATATACATTTATAACCTTTTTCAAATATAAAATTGATTAATATACATACACACATACATATTGTTATCCCACCTTTTGGTCAAAGCTGGAATATCAACAAAATTGGCAAGGAAGGATGGATATCAGGATTGGAGTTCAATTGGAAACAAAGCTGCAATGGATGTCGTCAAAATTTGGCCGAGCTCCGATTAGGACAAAATCGATTGGAGACGATGATGAGGATTAGGAGAGGCTGTGTTTCAGATCTCAGGTTAATCGGAGTTCGTATGAACGAGATACAATCGATACAAGATAGGAAGAATACACTGTTCGAATCCATCAGAAAGTTGAGGTGATGTCCATTTCGAATCCATCAGGTTCGTACCCATCGAAATGGCATCCCCCCCAGTATGTTTGTATCCATCGAGTGTGGCGCGGTTCGACTCCATCAGGTTCGTATCGATCAGCAGTTCACGTGTGCTCGGCTGTTTGTATCCATGGAGCAGCGTCTTGTTCGGATCGGTTGGTTCAGGTTCACATCGATGGCATTCGCATCGATCAGGTAAGTAAACAGGTAAAGCTTTGTTCGTATTCACCAGGCAAAGCCTTTTTCGTATCGATCAGGTAAGGTCTCGTTCGTATCCATCCCAAGGGTAAGATTCGTGTCCATTCTCTCTTCGTGACCACTTCGTATCGATACCCTCCCCTGCTCACTTCGTATCGATCAACACATATGGAATAAGGTAGGAAATGTACTTCTGGGATCGACACGAAGAAGGACACGAATCGATGGGTGCAAGCGTACCATGTTATGAATACGAATAGGCATGAAATGTAGATGCGAACGAAGAATATCCACGAATCCAGGGAAGAAGCATTCAACTCGGCGCACAAGATGGATCGCTCCAGGAAGCTCGCGCCACGTCATCACAGGCTCACGTGCCTCTATCGAGTCGAACAGGATGGATTCGAACCAATGGATTCGAAAGCAGCAGGCTACGAAAAACATGACCTTGAATCGATCATATCTCCTAAACCATTAATCCAAATGCAACGAAATTTCACAGAAGCTCGCATACATGTTGAAGAATGTCCACACCAAATTTCAGCTCGATCGGATGATTTTTTGATCGATTCGAATGGAGTTCGAATCGATCCCGGAGCGGGCCTAGATTTCCTGGACGCGGGCGCATGGGCCCCTACACGTGCCAGAAGTAGTCTCCCAAAATTTAGGTGAAATATCAGCCTCCTACACCTATAAATAGAGCCCCTGGTCATTCAGAAAAGAGGTCGGACAATTTTGAGAGCTAAAGGGTGCCCAGACTCTGCCAGATTTACTCCAGATCACCATTGCTGCCTTAGATTCAGATTATAATCATAAAATCTATTGTACTACGCGATAAGAAATTGTAATCTTCAAGCATCGAGCAATAAAATCATAAAAACCTTGAAGTGGACGTAGGCCGGAGATAGCCGAACCACTATAAATTGTGTGTCACTGTTCATTATTTCTGGATTGCTGTTTGTTGCTTGCTTAGATCTGATATTTGTGTTTGAATATTGTTGATTTGTATTCATACACTGGTGCTTTCACAATACTTGGGGTTTGTGACCAAATTTGGCACAAACACTTTGGTGCTTTCACTGAGAACAACTAGCACCCGCTACACCAGATTCAAAGTTTAGATTCGAAAATTTGAAGGATTCAGATTGACTCGACAATGACTCGACAAACAAGACAAAGAGCTGAAAGAAGCCAACACGGAGGAAGTCAAGAGACATCCTCTGGTGCTAGAGAAGGACAAGCTTCGATTTACATCACCAGAGATGAGATGGAAGCTATAGCAAATTCATTGCAAGAGAGGTTGCTGAAAAGTCAACATGATATGATGCAGACTTTCTTCGAGCAGATGAGAGCTGCAGGGACATAGAACCTTGGACCAACTACAGCGACTGCAAATGTGGAACAAGGAACTAGGGTTGCGGAACCCAATGGATGACAGAATACAGAACCGGAAGGCAATCAACAAGGGCTTGGGGGCAGGCCCGCAAGATCCAACACAGGAGGACCTCTGGAAGGAGTTCAACAGGCTAGGGCCATTGTTGCTACTAATGAGCCACATGAAGAATATGTGCCGGAGTTCCCTCGGGAACATGGGGGGCAACCCCCGACAGACAACGCTGGACTAGCAGAAATCATTAGGAAGACTATGCGTGGAGGTTTGACCAATCGAGATTTGGAAGGAGTCCGTTCGTTCGGGAAATCAGGATAGCGCAGAATCCACCTAAGTTCAAATTACCTAGCGTGGAAGTATATGATGGCAAGGCTGACCCAACAGATCACTTGATGAGATACACTAGACACATGGAAGTGCTGGGGGCATCGGAGGAAGTGATGGCCAGATGTTTCCCGTTGTATTTGGCAGATCTAGCTGCAATGTGGTTTAGGCAGCTGGGAGAAGGATCTATCAGGACTTGGAGGGAGTTGGTGGACAGGTTTTTAGGACAGTTTCAGGTTCATATCAAGAGGCCGAAAAACGTAATGACGCTAACGACGGTAAAGCAAAGGATGGATGAATCACTTAGGGCTTTTCTAACTCGGTTCAATGCAGCGATAGCTTCGGTGGATCGGCCGAATCCATCGATGGTTTTGATGGCGGCAGTATCGGGAGTCAGAGAGGATTCGGATTTTAAGGTATCTTTGATACGAGACCCACCACTAGATCTCGGGGAATTCTTTCACGAGGCTGAGAGGTTCCTCCGACAAGAGGATGCATGTGCAGATTTAAAGTTGAAGGAAGTGAATGCAACTGAGGGTGGAGGACCATCCAGTAGAGATTCAGATAAAGACGAAGGAAAGAGGAAGCTGGATGACGATTCAGGAAAAGCCGGGAAGCGATGGAAGGATCCAAAGTTTTCCACATACACAGGATTAAACGAGACGTTGGAGCGGATATACATGGAAACCCGGAATCGCCTTCCTTACCGGAGGCCAGCTAGGAGAGAACCATCCGAGCGGGAAAGGGCATCAGGAAGGCACCGTCTCTTCCATGATTTGGATGGACACGATACCAACAGCTGCAGGCACCTAAAGGACATAATTGAGGAGCATGTGAGGAATGGACAATTGAGGCAGTATGTTGGGGCTCGGAATGCAGCGGTGGAGTAGGAGCAACCACCGCCCACCTCAAGCCATGATGGTATGAGGCCCAGGAATGATGGTTGATTGGTTATCAATTGACCGGAATAATATGAAATAAGTAGCAAACCATTTGCAAGCAACCAAGTCATTTACACATGTATGGGGCCGGAGATAGCCCCTAGGCATGCTCTGAATGATGATAAACCACGAAGCCATGGTTTGCGAAATCTGTCTTTTGTTTTCGGATTGAACACTCGTTTTTCTGGTTTGGTTTTGGAGTTTGGTTTGAGCTCCTGGTTTTGTTTGCTTTCTGTTTTGGATTTTCGTTTGGATGACGGGTTTCTGTTTTGGATGCTGGTTTGGATTTCTGACTTTTTGGTTTGACTTGGATTTTGGATTGGATTTTGATTGGATTTTTGTTTGGGTTTTGATAAAACGATCGTCGGGTATGGATTATGCCTGGCAAGGGGTGAGTCGTTTTGCCCGAACGCGGTAAAGTGACTCATTCAGGTCGTCGAGCATGCTTGACAAGGGTCCAGAGAGACCAGGATTCGGCCTAGGACTTAGGCTCTATATTATCGGTTATTATTTCAGGTCGTTGAGTATAGACTATGCTCAATAAGGGTCCGGAGTGACCAGGATTCGGCTTAGGACTTAAGCCACGACATTACTTACGTCTAGGGACACTGGACCACGGTCGTCAGGTGTGGATTGCGCTTGGCAAGAACCCGGAGAGGTTAGCTCAACGTCCAGGGATACTGGACCACGGTCGTCAAGTGTGGATTGCGCTTGGCAAGAGCCTGGAGAGGTTATGGATTTGGATATCGACCACGAGAGGTCCTGGATTCGGTTATTGGCTATTGACTAAGGATGGATTAAAACTCGGTTATTGAGTTTGGATGGGCATGGAATTGGCTATGGACTTTGGATATTGGATTCGGAGTTATTCAAAACACGCCTTATTATCATAAGGCATGTTTTGGGGGGCAAATGTTATCCCACCTTTTGGTCAAAGCTGGAATATCAACAACATTGGCAAGGAAGGATGTATATCGGGATTGGAGTTCAATTGGAAACAAGGCTGCAATGGATGTCGTCAAAATTTGGCCGAGCTCCGATTAGGACGGAATCGATTGGAGACAATGATGAGGATTAGGAGAGGCTGTGTTTCAAATCTCAGGTTAATCGGAGTTCGTATGAACGAGATACAATCGATACAAGATAGGAAGAATACACTGTTCGAATCCATCAGAAAGTTGAGGTGATGTCCATTTCGAATCCATCAGGTTCGTACCCATCGGAATGGCATCCCCCTAGTATGTTCATATCCATCGAGTGTGGCGCGGTTCGACTCCATCAGGTTCGTATCGATCAGCGGTTCACGTGTGCTCGACTGTTCGTATCCATGGAGCAGCGTCTTGTTCGGATCGGTTGGTTCAGGTTCACATCGATGGCATTCGCATCGATCAGGTAAGTAAACAGGTAAAGCTTTGTTCGTATCCACCAGGCAAAGCCTTTTTCGTATCGATCAGGTAAGGTCTCGTTCGTATCCATCCCAAGGGTAAGATTCGTGTCCATTCTCTCTTCGTGACCACTTCGTATCGATACCCTCCCCTGCTCACTTCGTATCGATCAACACATATGGAATAAGGTAGGAAATGTACTTCTGGGATCGACACGAAGAAGGACACGAATCGATGGGTGCAAGCGTACCATGTTATGAATATGAATAGGCATGAAATGCGGATGTGAATGAAGAATATCCACGAATCCAGGGAAGAAGCATTCAACTCGGCGCACAAGATGGATCGCTCCAGGAAGCTCGCGCCACGTCATCATAGGCTCACGTGCCTCTATCGAGTCGAACATGATGGATTCGAACCAATGGATTCGAAAGCAGCAGACTATGAAAAACATGACCTTGAATCGATCATATCTCCTAAACCATTAATCCAAATGCAACGAAATTTTCACAGAAGCTCGCATACATGTTGAAGAATGTCCACACCAAATTTCAGCTCGATCAGATGATTTTTTGATCGATTCGAATGGAGTTCGAATCGATCCCGAAGCGGACCCAGATTTCCTGGACGCGGGCGCATGGGCCCCCACACGTGCCAGAAGTAGTCTCCCAAAATTTAGGTGAAATATCAGCCTCCTACACCTATAAATAGAGCCCCTGGTCATTCAGAAAAGAGGTCGGACAATTTTGAGAGCTAAAGGGTGCCCAGACTCTGCCAGATTTACCCCAGATCACCATTGCTGCCTTAGATTCAGATTATAATCATAAAATCTATTGTACTACGCGATAAGAAATTGTAATCTTCAAGCATCGAGCAATAAAATCATAAAAACCTTGAAGTGGACGTAGGCCGGAGATAGCCGAACCACTATAAATTGTGTGTCACTGTTCATTATTTCTGGATTGCTGTTTGTTGCTTGCTTAGATCTGATATTTGTGTTTGAATATTGTTGATTTGTATTCATACACTGGTGCTTTCACAATACTTGGGGTTTGTGACCAAATTTGGCGCAAACACATATATAATTCTCGGCATATATATAATATCATGATTTTATTTAGCTATTAAACCCATGTATATTTTAAAAGTATACATATTAAAAAAATTCAAAATATAATATTACATTTTAAAATTTAAAATTTATATAATTTCAACCTTTTCAAGATTCAAAAAATATATTTTTTATATAGAAATAAAGTCATGAGTATAAATAAAAATTTATTTTATTTATTTATTTTGTAAACCATATATATATAATTAGGATTTTTTTTATAACAATAATCAGGAAAATATATTTTTAAACCAAGATAGATTTTTTTTATTTGCCATGAATAAAAAACTAATTTTATTACCATTTAAAATTTGATATATATAGGATCCGTGTATAAAAAGTATTTTTTATGTTCAAATTGAAATTTGTGTATATATATGCATATATCATTTATATTATTAAATGTATGTTATGTTTATTTTGAATATGATGTTTAATTTTGAAATTTTTATATATTTATTTTGATCGAATAAAATAGGGATGGCAAGTATATGAACATATATTCCTGAAATAGATTTTAAATAAAATTTTACTTTCAGATCCTACCGATTACCAATACCTTAGTCGTCGGTGATTTCCTTCTCCAAACTTCTAGTCATCTCCCCTTGACCAAGGGATGCAATTTCATCTATAAGGGGTCACCAATTTCAGATAGTGGAGGCTATAATTTTCTTTCCGTGTATGAAGAGAATGAATAGGGTGGCTACTTTGAGCCAACTAGACCACAAATATTTAACACCTTTCCCTCTAAATTCGAAGGTCGTGTCTCCAACCCCTCCTCTCCTCTATTCTAGCCGACCCCCTTAGACTGGGCTTCCATATTTCAAGCCTAATTAATTTAACCATTAAATTACTTATCTACCCATTTTATTAAGCCTATTTTTTAAATAAATCAATATATAACAGTTCTGCATCATTTTAATTAATTTTAAGGCTTTAAATAAATAAATTAGATGCCAAAAAATTAAATGCAACATTTCTATTAATTTTATTATTAATTTACAACATTTATAAACTTATTTTAAATTGGTTGAACTTGGAAATTAACTAATAACCCGGTTATGTTTTTCTCTGTTGTAACTCGGTCCTCGGTCAATATTTAAACAATTTAAATATCAATATACAAACTTTGTTGAAGTACAGTATCGAGTACAAGTTCAATCGCTTATAGATTATTTAAGGGAAATCCAATTTCTAATCTTTGTTAAGCTACACCTTATAACAATATTTTGTGTGCATTTTCTTTTCATGTTACTGTATCACTAAGATATCATGGGTTTTGTTAATGGTCAGAAAATCTATTAATATTCATTGTTAATTGTTTAGACTATATTAAAGTCCTTGGTCAATCTAATAACATTTATTGAATCGGTTTACTCCAACCAGAGATTTTGACTTTAAGTTGACTATCAATTATGGTGATACTAACCTTCTACAGTAAAGTAGATAGATCCCTCTCTTAAGTAGTGTTTCACATTAAGTAGTTTAAGGTGTACCCAACAATGGCTGTAACATGGTCACTATGTTATATGCTTAACCATAATCAAAGTACAACATAACTACTTAAGATCGATGGTACCCGCAAGTCTGAAGACTACTACACGTCATTATAACAAAGATCTTTTATTTTTACTTAGTTGTATTAACCTATTGACCATTGAGTCGTTCTATGATTGTTTCAAACAACCACAATTACGTAACACCTTAGTGCCCCCAACATCCATAAGTAATTAACCATCCATCATATGGACAACATTACGTATAGCAGTCTCAACGAATATATTTATATCCTTTTCTTGATACATCTCGACTAGGAACAATTAAGGAATAGTCTTTAAATGTCGATTGAGTACTCACGGTTACAAACACATTCATAACTGCAATCGATAAAATACTTCTCCTAAGGATTTTTTTACTTAGATATGTTTAGTGTGTTACTATCATTACTTATATCTCTATATAAAAACATATATAAAACAAACCTAAACCAAGAGCATACTTTATTTTGAACAAGGTTTTTTATAAGAGTTGATTTATACAATCAAATAACATAATTTCCCTAATATAGAAAATACATAAGCATTTTAAACATTTAAATATTTTTGGAATCAACGACTAAACTATATCTTTGAGAAATTATTCTTTAATCATATGATTGTGAATCATATGGTACTTGTGAATTATATCTCAGACGATTAACGCCAAACTCTTATTCGATGGGAGCAATAAAGGAGTTAGTGAACTCTTTGGATCGATATATATATATATATATATATTTATGTGTGTAGTCCAAAGTCTAATACTACCAAAAGTGAATCCACTTATTTTGTTAAATTTACAGATGAATTTTCACAGATACAAACATGTGTATTTGATACACAAGTTAGATATCTATGATAAGTTCATAGAATTTAAAATGGAAGTAGAAAATATATCATGCAAAAAAATTTAAACAATTGATTTAATCAAATAGCTGACTATGTTGGATATGAGTTCCAAAAATACCTGAAATAGAATAAGATTTATTCTCAAAGTCACTCATCCCTATCCCACAAAACAATGTATCGATAAGGAGTAATCATACAAAGTATGATTGATAAAGAGTCAATTTAAGTTATTTCTTTCTATAAGGATATGTACTTAAGAGTAAGCACATATGTTGAATTGGTTTCATCTAAAAGCTAAGATTACAACTCCATATAAGCTATGAATTAGGAAGAAACTACACCTTGAATAGTTTAGGATATACGGTTGTTCTATCTACGTTATGAATGCAAGTTTCATGAACTCAAGGCTACATTTATTTTATGTAAGTCTATAGGAAATTCATTAAAAAAAATTGAATACCTACTCTCACACTAAGAAACAAATAATTATTTAAAGAATCGCCACTTTCTTATCGAAGGAATGTCTTCATAAAGTAATTAGTTATTATGCAATGGACTTGGATACAATCCAAGATTCTAACATGAAACCAGTTTATATAGATGATACAACTTAACCAAGCCTAAAAATAACACAACTTATTAGAGTTTCTAAGAGGAAACCACATACACAAAAGAGGAACTTTGTGTTTCTTATCGATATTGAGAATGTGGATTGTTGGTATTGACAATCTTCTCAACTGCTAACAAGCCATGGAGAGTATAAACTTTGCCACATGACATGATGCTTTAATCTAAAATGGATTCATAATACATTAATAAAATTTTGATTTTGGAAATTTCACCAAAAAGAATATGATCCGTTGGATACAAGTAAGTCTTCGAGAAGAAGATTAATGCATTTGTAATTGTATAAAGTGAGGCTGATGAAAAATGACCTCCTCAATATCAAATATTGAAATTATGAAGCAATTTATCTAGTCAACATACTTAAGTCAATTCAGATTGTACTCCAAATTTTTTTGCACAATATGATTGTGAGTTTTGGCACACTGTCGTTGAAAGGATACTATTAAGTAATGATATAGAGGAGATAATTTGCACACCATAGCCAAAATATCTCAAAGTCAGTTGGAGCGATAACAAGACTTGTTACTTATTTAAGAAATGATCGTTGAGTAAGTATTTTGATAGAGAAATCGAATAATTCAACTTCAACCAAATTTTAGAGCACGAATGTGCCTATAAGAAAGAAAATCGAAGGTACTAAGTCATTTCTAATATTCTAAGTAGACAACATGCTGTTAAATGGTAATGATGTACCCATGTTAAAATCAATTAAAATTTGGTTGTTTAATTCTCAATGAATGATTTTAAAGATGCATCCTTAATACTCGGTATAAAAGGATGTTGTAGCTGTCCCAGTCGATATATATAAACACCATATTAGGTTGTTTAATATATAGCAAGTGAGATAGACTCCTTATGCATAGGCTATAGGAACCATCATATATGCTATGTTTGTAATGGATCAAAATTCGCTTATGAACTTGGTGTAGTAAGCGAATGTCATGTCCGAGTTAAAATCAGTGAATTATAGTTTACGGTATTCTTAAGTATTTATGACATACTAGAGAATTTTATGGAAAAAACGAACTCCTTATGAAGGAGTATTCGAACTCGAACTTCATAATCTTAAATTCAGTTAATACATAGTAAAAGGGATTTAAGTTTGAAATGTTCCAAATGAGAGGTTATGAAAAATTTAATTATAAAGGCTACGTACATTTCTTTAAATAGTACCTAGTTGGAAGCAATATATATGCTCACATTTATAAGAAAGCTAGGGATGGTTCCCACCATTGAGAATCCAATAATATATTGCGATAGCAATGATGCAATATATATTGCAATAGGAACTAATTGCTTAAAAGGAGATCGATATATGTTGTTTGTAATTAACACATGATAAAAGATTTTATCAGTGATAGTGAAGTATAATCGAAAGAAGATACGAAATATAATAGTACAACTCTACTCACCAAGGCCCTCTCTTAGTTTTTTCTAGGAAAACCGATTGAGCATATGGTCATAAGTCGTTATGATTAGCCCCAAGTGCAAGGGGAGATTGATTGAGTTAAGGTTGTGTCCTAGAGGAAATTTTGTAATTTGATCATATAACTCAATTCTTGTAGTGAATCTTATCCGAAATAAAATAAGATTTTGGTTTTATTTTCTATTATATATATTTGTATACTAGGATATAATTAATGTTTTGAATACATTAGATATACACAAGTAGAAATTCCTTAGGATAAGTATTTAATCGATTGTTGTTACAAATTTGTTCATAACTATGAGTATTGAATCGAATAAATTATATATATTTGTCATTAAATGTTTCTAGTCAAGACATAATGAGAATAAAATATTGATATATCCGTTGGGACTAATGTACGTAATGCTCTCCATATGATGGACGACGAATTACTCATGACCGTTGAGGGTACCAAGGGGTTACATATGTCTAGTTGTTTGGAATAATTACAAAACAACTAGCTGAGAGCCTTCTATAAGTTAAAATTTAAATAGAAGATCTCATCTAATGATGTGAATTAGTCATTTGACTTTAGAATACCATGAATCTTAAGTGTCTAAACTATACCTTAGCTACGGTCAATCACACGATAACGTTGATCATGTTAAGGCCATAGTTGGGTATAAGTTAAAACCACTTGAAGTGGAACACTATCCAACAGAGGATTCATCTGTTTCTAATAGAATGTTAGTATCCTCGTAATTGGCAGTCAATGAAAAATCAAAGCTTTTGGCTAAGGAAAACCGATTAATCGATAATTATTACCGGATTAAACCGAAAACTTTAGTGTTGGATTTAGTAATTATATATGGATATTATTAGATTTTTGATCATTGACCGAGCACTATATATCTAAGTGATTTAATGATGATAAAGAGAAAACATGCACATTGTTCCTTAAGGATGTTTCTTTAATAAATAAGAAACCAGATTTCACTAAGATACTTCGCAAGCAGCTAAACTCCTGTCAAACTACTATGCTTTAGCAAAAACTGTATAGGCTTTAAAAATTAAATGGTTCAAATATTACTAATGATCGAGTTCACACCTGGGTGTCACACAACTGCAACTCTAATTTTCGAATGAAATAATTTATTGAAATAATTTATAGAATTATAATTTATTATTATGGGGAAATTAGTACAATGGTTATATTCATTAATTTATTAATCATTACTATTATTAGAGAGCATAAAATTAATTAATAAAATATATGATTGTGATATATTTAATTAATAACTTTTTGGGCTAATATAACAATTTAAATATAATAAATAATATATATGTGTGTGTATTATTTTGGTAGCCGAATTTTTTTAAATTGTTTTAAAACAAGGAAGGCCAAAATATATGTAGGTATGAATCAGTTAAATGAGTTTAATTAATTAAGTGGGTCATACCTTGAATGATGGGGTTAGATATTTACCCAGCCCATTAGTGTTCCGAGAAATATACCAAGATGCCTCCATTCCCATTACATAGAATTTCATTCTCTTTTCCCCTAAAATAAAGTATATCTTAATGGTGGACTTTACAGCTCCATCGTTATGTTATAGAGAGATCTTAAAAAGGAAAAGCTAACATTTCGAGGTTTACCCTACCGAAGGATTACTGAAAAAATATCAAATTACTTTTAAATCAATTTATAAAATAATTTAAATCAACATTTTTTCTTCTTTTCTTAATTTTATTTAAACAAACATATGTTTCCCTCTCGTGCATGCACCCATAGTTCATACATCTGCTTATCATCTCGAGGTAGGAGCACAGTGCAACAGATGTGTTTTCCATCATCATCAAGCATAGGACGACCACTCCTAATGGAGATGACGTAAGAGAGGAAGTGCAACTCGTCAACATCTAGAGTTTCATCGACAACTAGGGTTTCAAGGTAAGGCATACAATAAGTGTGATAGCCGATCATACTAGATTGGAGCAACACGGTATTCTGGTCATGGCATTGGTATTGGATGACGTCCGATAACTGGCGGCTGTGGTGCATAATTTAGTTGTTCAAGTATAAAGCAGTTGGTGTTTAATGGAGATAAGGTATTAATTTTATTTTGTTTAATTTTAATTTTAATACCTATTAATTATGATATTTATACAATGAACCTTGTAAATTATAACCCTTATAACTTTCACATACGAACTCTTTTTTGCATACAACTTTCGACAATAGGTTTGTTTTTGTATATCATATGCTTATATATAACACTATTATTTAGATATTTATATATGTATGTGTGTATTAGTTAGTTATTAGGATATTTATAAATTACTAACATAAATAAAGTTAATATCTTAAGACATTATTTGTTTACTAAAATAATTAATATTTGAATTAAGATGAATTATAATCATTTAAATTTATAATATTAATTTAATAAACATTAAATTTAAAATTACCATTTGAATTTATATTAAAATTATCTGATGAGTTATTATCATTTAAATATTAATGCGTGTGTGTATCAATATTTTTTTGAAAGATCCAAAGAACTAAGCTTTTGCTTTTTAACTCTGATGAGTATGTATAGTGCCCCCAGCCCATACTCCGGGTATGTTCAAATGTATAGTGTAGTTGCCGAAGGTCAAACTCTTGATCTCATTGGTTCAAACTAGCTACCTCAACCAATTTCCCTACGCATGTAAGGCTAAAATAATTTTTTATTAAATTTATCTTTGAATAAATTTTACTTATTTAATAATGAATTATCTTGTTAAACATTAGGAACAATAAAACATTATAAATCATATTAATTACAATAATATAATTATAATATAATATAACTACAATTCAAATAAAATCCATCCAATAAAATGTTAAATATGACTTAATGTTATCGAAATCATTCATGATAACACTATAAAAATGTAACGACCCACTATTTTAGACCATTCAAATCGACAATAATCCACACATGTCTGACTTGAATAATTCAAAATAACATATTGTAAATAAATTTGGAGCAAATGAAATCAAATACACAGAATCACAGACACAGAACATATCAGAATAACTCGCAGCGGAAATAAAATACCATAGTAGTTCATGAAGCTACTATATACAAACTCTCAAAAACATATTACATAATATCATTCTGAAAACATATACAATAGAAATCCCAAATACATAGAAGTTTATAAATACCAGATCTGAAATAGAACAACTGAACTGGAAGGAAATAGATAACTAGACAAGCAGAATCTCCAGCGATTCCTAGCTCCAGAACAAAATCCAAAGCTAAGCTGTAAATACTCAGGCTGACCCGAGCGTAAAGTAAAACACAAAACACTCGAGTCAGGACAATATATACTTATATAATGTAAACCAACTCAAGTGAACTGTAGTAGAAATGCACAATAACTCAAAGGATGCTTGGGACCGCCCATCCTTTAAGGATCAGTTAAACTATAAATTAAATACATCCCGTGGTTAAAATTTCAAAATGGTATTTTATACTTCGAAATAAAATATCATTTCAAAATTCAATATCATTCAAAAATCCATTTCAAAATATCAAAATATCATATTTCAAAATAGTTTATATTTCAAAACAAATTACTTCATTTTAAATCATAAAATGAAGTTATTATATTTAATAATTAAATTATTAAATTTCCAAAAATTTAACTTTTCAAAGTTCATTCGTTCACTTAAATTAATTAAAACAATGAAAATTCAACTTTCGCAGCATTTAGAAAATGCTACGAAAAGTCACATTTAAAACAGTTCAATTTAACAAAAGACAGCATTTAAAATGCTGTAATAGGGTTACATTAGTTTCAAATAAACTTAGTTAAATTCAACCATTATAACATTTACAAAAATGCTATAATAGCCTTTAATTAAATTTAGCCATTTGGTTCATTATTATCAACTACAGCATTTACAAATGTTGTATTATCATTTACATTAGAATTAATAACATTTCAGAAATGCAGTTAATTAACTTCAAATATTCAGTATAATTTCACAAACAATTATATTTTTATATAAATCATTTTTAACTTATAAAATCATATAATTTCACTTTTAAAACAATCATTCAAATACCCTTATATTCATGATTTTATAAAGTTAAACCTCCATTCAAAAATCAAAATTTAATAATAATTCACTTATTAAATTCCAATATTAAATTATAAATTCATTAAATTAAATTAACTTAACACTTAAGTTTAAATTTTCAAATATAACTTAATTCCATTTTTATTTACTTAACTTAAATTTCACTTTTAAGCCAAATTCACAAATTTCCAATTTTAGTTATATTTCAAAATTTCAACTTAAATATTCATTCATTTCACATTTTTACTTTATTCAAAAATCATTAATATATTATAAAATCATTTAAATTAACTTTAATCCAAATTATCATGAATTTATCATATTTCATATTTAATTTAAATTCCAATTATCACCAAATTAAAATTTCCCAAAATAACTTACATTTCAGATTTTCTAACTTTACCATTAATTTATTTCATCTATAAATTTTCAAAAAAATCAATAATGCTTTACAAAAATCATTTAAATAAAATTTAAATCAAAATATTATAACATTTACATTTCTAAAATATTTTAAAATTTTTAGAAAAACATATTTTAACTACAGGTCTGTATTTCATTTTTAGCCTAGGTAAAGTGATACGGGTAATATATCATTTCAACCCGTAATTTACAAAGAAAACCCGGGTTTGATCATTTCAAACCCGCAATCCCAAGTAAATGAAAATAATTGAAAATCATTCAGGCCTATCATTTCAGCCCATAACGATTTTCTCCTATTCTAAAGTCTGTTCGGGTATGTATCATTTCAACCCATAGTGATTCTAATCTAAAGGGAACTTGCAGTGTGATAAACTGATAAAAATAATAGAACAGCATAATATAACAGTAACATATAATATAATAGGTGTTTAAGCATGGGTGAACATCATAAAATCATAACATAGCAGGTGTAACATGATAATGCATTTTACAGATTCAAAAGGGGTCAATTCACTAGTTATATATGTACATATTGTCTGGTGAGAATAACTCACCGGTTTGAGCTGGAGATACAACTACGAATACACAAATGAGATCCACACAAGCATGATAACACGACACAGAGATGAGTGGAAGAGCCAAAGTATCAATTCCCTTGAATACAAGTCACAGAAAACAATCTAATATACATAAGTTTTTAATTCAAAACTACTAAACTAGGCTAGAAATAACTGCATAAATCAAAGCTGAAATGCTTTGCACTTGCTTCCAACACACTCTAGGTTCAGCCATAAGGTATACTACAGGTCTAAGGTAAGATTTGGATCAGGTTTTGGTTGGGTATGGTCGGCCTAACATGGTTTGTTGATGAAGCAAAGGTTTGTGTGCATGAAACTGCACAACTATAAGGCACAAAACAACGTTTTCAAGGCAACAAAAGTGGTTTCCAAAGCAACAAAGGTCACGACCACAAGCAAGCATGGCACGGCCAGGTCTGTAGTGGACTGGAAGTGATGTGGCAGAGGGTTTCAGGTCTGGTAAGGGCTGGAGATGGTGGTGCAAGGGGTGGCCAAGGTGGTGGTTTGAGGTGATGAAGGCAAAGAAGCTAGGCTATGTACATATATGTGGGTTTTGCTCAATTTCTTGGTGGATCTGATCCACAAGGGTGCACGGATAGGCTTGGGTAGAGGGCTGGAGGTGGTGGAAACCTGATGTGGTGGTGTTGGAGGTGGCCATGGTGGTGGAGGAGGGAGTGGCCGAGCAAATAGATGAAGGCAAGTGCAAGTTACATAAGAAAAACAAGAAAAAAAATGGAAAAAAAGAATGAAAGTTTACCAAGCTTTCCAAGGAGATGATGGCCGAAATTTTTTTGTGGTTGAGGAGTTTTTGATTGTACGTGAAAAATATGAGAATAGTCATCTGAAAGAATGAGAAAAGAACGGCCAAAATTGAAGTGGTGTTGGTTGAAATGAAGAGGCAAGAATACAAAGAGACTAGGTATACAAAGGACTCAAACTCTTCAAATTTCCCTAATTTCTTTTTGCATATTAAAACAAATGAAAATGCTGATAAATAAAGATAAAACTCAGGAAAAAAAATGAATTCATAAAATAAATAAATAAATTTTAATTAAATATAATTAAATAAGGAAAATAGCTTAAAAATGTAAACTAGGCTAAAAAAATGGAAACAAATTCTATAAGCTTTGGAAAATTTTTATTTAAATTTAACTACATGTAAAATGAATATAAATAAAGTAGAAACACAGCAAATACAAGTGAATGCATAAAATAAATAAATAAATTTTAAATCATATATAATTAAATTAAGAAAATAGCAAAGAAAATGGGAACTAGGTTTTAAAATTGAAAATAAATTCAATAAACTTTAGAAAATTCTATCAACACTTTAAAAATATTTAAAAGAAAAAATATATATAATATAGCATAAATATACAAATTAGAATAAGATATATCAAATAAAAATATCATTTATATAAATTAAAATAAATAATATTGTTAAATAAAACAGTTTACACTCAATATTGTAAAAAGCATAACTTTCACAATATAACTCCGATTTCAACGAAACGAAAAGCAGTATTCTAAAAATTTAATCTATTTTCATAATAAAAGATAAAATTCAAAATTTCAAATATTTAAATTTAAAATTTAAAAGTCAAAGTTTGACCCAAATTGACCAAAAATCAATATTCAGGAAAATATTCAATTTATACCAGTTTGAAATTATAATTCACATAATAATCAACATTTATATTTAAAAATGAAATGTTTGAAAAAAAAAATTTACAATTACTTAAAATAAAATAAAGTCAAATTTAAATATATGCAGAAATCTAGGGTTGTTACACTCTCCCCTACTCAAATCTTTTCGTCCTCGAAAAGGAAGGAAGTGGAGGAACAACTAGAAAGAATAATAAGTTGGAAGACATCCCGAAAGAAGGTAGGGGAAAAATAGCTAGGAGGGAAAACAAGTTGAAAGACAAGAATGAACCATTATTTAAAATTGTTGGTTAAAGAGGTAAAATATTTAAAACACTTTAAAATCCTTTAAAAAAGGAATAACTGATCAAAGTATCATTTATATAATATTTTATCAAAATACTTTTATAACTCGATGTCTTAACAAGTTTATCCTCGTTCCTGCAGACTCTGGCAGTGCGTTGATCAGGCGCAAAGCTAGAATTCTCCAGGTACTTAGTAGACTTGTTTCAACACCCAGTGAAAATACTTGAAAAACCTTTAAAACAGATATGGAAAGTACAATCCAAACAAAAAACAAACAAAACCTTTGTCTAACCATGGTTCGCAGATACACAATGGTTACGCCTGGATCCCCCAGGAAACAATCCATATCCGTAAGCTTTCTCAGCCCTGCGAGTTACGCCATGATGACTAGTAGAATGCAGGATACACAATGGTTACGCCTGGATCCCCCAGGAAACAATCCGTACCCCCAGGCAAGACTCAGCCAAGCATTTGCGCTACTATTCGCGACCTACACAGATTGCAGGATACACAATGATTACGCCTGGATCCCCCAGGAAACAATCCGTACCCCTAGGCAAGACTCAGCCAGGCAGTTGCGCTATGCAGTCACGAGAGAACAATAAGACCATGGGTAACGCCATGGAATTCGAAGGACACTCGAGTATCATATCCGGAAAACCAAAAATCAGAGAGAATAATATCGATAGAATGAATCCAAGATGTGGCCACAAATCAGATATCAAGCAGAAGGCACTTTCCATATCTTTACTTCGAAAATATGTATCATATAGTACCTTTTCAAATCACTTTCAAATATCGTACTTATATAAAATCCATTATATATAAGATTTAATTTTCAAATCGAATACTTTCCAAAATCAATAGTATATCAAATCATACTTATATAGACTTCAATTATATAAGATTTCACTTTCAAATTGAGTACCTTTTCAAATCTATAGTTTTCGAATCAATTTCATACTCATACAAATCAATTTAATATAAGTTCGACAACTCCCAAATCAAGTGTTTGGTAACATAAGGTTCTCAAATTTCAATTTGTTTCAATATCAGTTCAATTTCAAAATCATATACAATTTCACCAAATTATTTCTTCTCAAATTAATTATCTTTAGTTTCAAAGTTTCCAAAATAATAGATTTAGAAAATAAATCCAAATTTCCAAATCAATATAATTTAAGTCAACCAATTCATTTCCAAAATCAAATGTTTTCAAAATCATCTTATACTTACGTAAGGTCTATCTTACATAAGGATCAAATTTTCAAAATAATTTCGCTGTATGAAGAGCCATATGGGATTGAATATCTTTGCTTTTATGGGTTATATATCTTTGTAATTTAAATTGGAAATTTTCTTTTAGTAAGCAAAGATATTCTAACTCGACGGCTTTCAATTTCAGCGTCAAAATATATCAAAGATATTAGAATATAAGATGTACATATGTCATCATTTCGCAAAGTCACATTCGATCGCTCGCTCGATCACACAAGTTCGCTTTCGAACTAGTATTGTCCATTCACTTCCCTAATGCGGATTTCGATATGGTTTCTCGACTAGAAGCCATCAGTCTCCTTGCATAGCCATATACTATGATAGAGAATTCTAGAATCGAGCCCAAAATCCATATCAAATATTCGTCATTAAGAATCGAATGAAAAATCCTAACACGAAATGGTGTAATTCACCTCGAACTTGTGTACTCAAACTTGGATCAAATTAATTATGCGAATAAAACAGCATACGTACAACTTATATATTTATTCCAACTTGTTACCTATATAGTTTCATAAAGATGTTACTAAGTTAAAACACTTAAAATTTATTCAAAATATTTTGAAGAACAATTTCTTTTCAAAACATTTCAAATCTAAATTTCATATTAGAAAAAAAAATTAAATTGCCTTATTCATTTACTTAACAAAACAGTTTCAACTTATTTAAATCAAATTACTTCATACTTAAACATTCAAAACAAACTTATATACTTTATCAAAATACTTTTCAAATTTCTTAGCTTTGAAAAGTTAACCTTGATTTGGAAGTACTCGAACTTCGAAATAGTTGAAGAAATCATTTTCAAATTCAAGAGTTGGAAATTAGCAACAAATCAGTAAATCAATTTTAATAGATAGGGTTATATCAAACCCAAAACTCGAGGACTGAACACCGGTTCATTTCAAATCGTTTCAAATATATTTACATATATCTTTCGAATATCAAATCATACTTCGGAATTTGAAATCAAAAATGGTTTCACAAAATCACTCGCATAGCAAAGCTATTAAAGTGGCCTTTCCCTCACTCAGAAACTCGAAAATCAATGTCGATGATGCGTGCACTCATCACCGAAATTATTTTCCAGCGACACAAGTGAGTTCTGGACTTCCATTTACTTTGAAAACTTCTTTGAAATTCCTTCGAAATCATTAAAACCCATTAAAATCATTGAAACATTACTTATTCGGAAAAATAATTTCAAATCATATTATTTATTATTTCAAAATCCTAAAACCAGTTCCAAAATGCCGGAGTTCAATCACTTAAATTCAGATTCAAAACCTTCAGTTATAAATCATTTTATATGAAACCATTTCTTATAAAATTTTCACAATTTCAAATCCTTTCAAAACTTCAAATTCTCATTTTTTTAAAAGGTATATAATCCTTATCAAAAACATTTCATCTTTATATAAAAATATGCTCATCCTTATCAAAATAAAAACTACGATGAATACACAATTTTCAAAAGACAATCAACCACAAACTTTCCAAGGGACGATTCAAGGATGGATTTCAAAGCAAAACAGAGATTCAAATTTAGAAGGACTCTAATCAAATAGAATTCTAATTCAAAGATAGGCTCAAACGAAGATAAGATAATTAAATTACCAAATAGAAGATGGATAAGCCTATATGAATCGCGGGCGACCTTAACCGATCAACCGTGACTTCAGGAATATAATCGATGCGAAAATCTAAGGCAAATCGACCTTCGATTGCCAGAGATAGAATCTAAATATAGCAGAAGATAGAAAACATCGTAAACCGAGGATACAGAAATATCCGATGAATCAATGCCAATTATAATCATTCAAAGATTGGCGGAATCGCCACCCTATAAAGGTCATACAAAGTGGAGTGATGCGATGCTCCAAAATCAAAAGAATACAATTATGGGAGACAGGAATGGATTTCAGAACAAGTGGGAGCGTTCCAAAATTCAAAGGAATCCTATTCGATAAGAATCCAAACGAAGATTAGAGATATATAACCTATATCGATACAGAAAAATTCCCATTCAAAATTTGGAATGACTCGAATTCATAACATACGAAAACAGAAGCATAAATATCTTTAGTTGGACAACTTTAGCTAAGCAAAAGATACAACAGAGTTTACTCAAAACAACCTAACAAACTACAGATTTTGCCGTACTCAAAATAGATTCCTATCAACAATGGATCTAGATCAATCAAGAGAGAAGTTCAAAATTTTAGAGGATCCTAATCAAAGAAATTACTAACAAGGTGGATACAAAAGGAATGAAGTTTAGAAAATTTTACTTTCAAAGCAAGAAAATTTTATATCAAAATAATCTTTGAAAATTCTTTAAAATCATTTGAAAATCATTTTATACTTCAAAAATACATCCTCTCACAAAGAAATGATTCTGAGATTGATTTCACTCATTCTAGGGTATTTCTACCTTATCTCTAATGAGTTTTTGCTCCGTAGGCTAAGGTTTGCCTAAAACCAAAGCTCTGATACCAACTGTAACGACCCACTATTTTAGACCATTCAAATCGACAATAATCCACACATGTCTGACTTGAATAATTCAAAATAACAGATTGTAAATAAATTTGGAGCAAATGAAATCAAATACACAGAATCACAGACACAGAACATATCAGAATAACTCGCAGCGGAAATAAAATACCATAGTAGTTCATGAAGCTACTATATACAAACTCTCAAAAACATATTACATAATATCATTCTGAAAACATATACAATAGAAATCCCAAATACATAGAAGTTTATAAATACCAGATCTGAAATAGAACAACTGAACTGGAAGGAAATAGATAACTAGACAAGCAGAATCTCCAGCGATTCCTAGCTCCAGAACAAAATCCAAAGCTAAGCTGTAAATACTCAGGCTGACCCGAGCGTAAAGTAAAACACAAAACACTCGAGTCAGGACAATATATACTTATATAATGTAAACCAACTCAAGTGAACTGTAGTAGAAATGCACAATAACTCAAAGGATGCTTGGGACCGCCCATCCTTTAAGGATCAGTTAAACTATAAATTAAATACATCCCGTGGTTAAAATTTCAAAATGGTATTTTATACTTCGAAATAAAATATCATTTCAAAATTCAATATCATTCAAAAATCCATTTCAAAATATCAAAATATCATATTTCAAAATAGTTTATATTTCAAAACAAATTACTTCATTTTAAATCATAAAATGAAGTTATTATATTTAATAATTAAATTATTAAATTTCCAAAAATTTAACTTTTCAAAGTTCATTCGTTCACTTAAATTAATTAAAACAATGAAAATTCAACTTTCGCAGCATTTAGAAAATGCTACGAAAAGTCACATTTAAAACAGTTCAATTTAACAAAAGACAGCATTTAAAATGCTGTAATAGGGTTACATTAGTTTCAAATAAACTTAGTTAAATTCAACCATTATAACATTTACAAAAATGCTATAATAGCCTTTAATTAAATTTAGCCATTTGGTTCATTATTATCAACTACAGCATTTACAAATGTTGTATTATCATTTACATTAGAATTAATAACATTTCAGAAATGCAGTTAATTAACTTCAAATATTCAGTATAATTTCACAAACAATTATATTTTTATATAAATCATTTTTAACTTATAAAATCATATAATTTCACTTTTAAAACAATCATTCAAATACCCTTATATTCATGATTTTATAAAGTTAAACCTCCATTCAAAAATCAAAATTTAATAATAATTCACTTATTAAATTCCAATATTAAATTATAAATTCATTAAATTAAATTAACTTAACACTTAAGTTTAAATTTTCAAATATAACTTAATTCCATTTTTATTTACTTAACTTAAATTTCACTTTTAAGCCAAATTCACAAATTTCCAATTTTAGTTATATTTCAAAATTTCAACTTAAATATTCATTCATTTCACATTTTTACTTTATTCAAAAATCATTAATATATTATAAAATCATTTAAATTAACTTTAATCCAAATTATCATGAATTTATCATATTTCATATTTAATTTAAATTCCAATTATCACCAAATTAAAATTTCCCAAAATAACTTACATTTCAGATTTTCTAACTTTACCATTAATTTATTTCACCTATAAATTTTCAAAAAAATCAATAATGCTTTACAAAAATCATTTAAGTAAAATTTAAATCAAAATATTATAACATTTACATTTCTAAAATATTTTAAAATTTTTAGAAAAACATATTTTAACTACAGGTCTGTATTTCATTTTTAGCCTAGGTAAAGTGATACGGGTAATATATCATTTCAACCCGTAATTTACAAAGAAAACCCAGGTTTGATCATTTCAAACCCGCAATCCCAAGTAAATGAAAATAATTGAAAATCATTCAGGCCTATCATTTCAGCCCATAACGATTTTCTCCTATTCTAAAGTCTGTTCGGGTATGTATCATTTCAACCCATAGTGATTCTAATCTAAAGGGAACTTGCAGTGTGATAAACTGATAAAAATAATAGAACAGCATAATATAACAGTAACATATAATATAATAGGTGTTTAAGCATGGGTGAACATCATAAAATCATAACATAGCAGGTGTAACATGATAATGCATTTTACAGATTCAAAAGGGGTCAATTCACTAGTTATATATGTACATATTGTCTGGTGAGAATAACTCACCGGTTTGAGCTGGAGATACAACTACGAATACACAAATGAGATCCACACAAGCATGATAACACGACACAGAGATGAGTGGAAGAGCCAAAGTATCAATTCCCTTGAATACAAGTCACAGAAAACAATCTAATATACATAAGTTTTTAATTCAAAACTACTAAACTAGGCTAGAAATAACTGCATAAATCAAAGCTGAAATGCTTTGCACTTGCTTCCAACACACTCTAGGTTCAGCCATAAGGTATACTACAGGTCTAAGGTAAGATTTGGATCAGGTTTTGGTTGGGTATGGTCGGCCTAACATGGTTTGTTGATGAAGCAAAGGTTTGTGTGCATGAAACTGCACAACTATAAGGCACAAAACAACGTTTTCAAGGCAACAAAAGTGGTTTCCAAAGCAACAAAGGTCACGACCACAAGCAAGCATGGCACGGCCAGGTCTGTAGTGGACTGGAAGTGATGTGGCAGAGGGTTTCAGGTCTGGTAAGGGCTGGAGATGGTGGTGCAAGGGGTGGCCAAGGTGGTGGTTTGAGGTGATGAAGGCAAAGAAGCTAGGCTATGTACATATATGTGGGTTTTGCTCAATTTCTTGGTGGATCTGATCCACAAGGGTGCACGGATAGGCTTGGGTAGAGGGCTGGAGGTGGTGGAAACCTGATGTGGTGGTGTTGGAGGTGGCCATGGTGGTGGAGGAGGGAGTGGCCGAGCAAATAGATGAAGGCAAGTGCAAGTTACATAAGAAAAACAAGAAAAAAAATGGAAAAAAAGAATGAAAGTTTACCAAGCTTTCCAAGGAGATGATGGCCGAAATTTTTTTGTGGTTGAGGAGTTTTTGATTGTACGTGAAAAATATGAGAATAGTCATCTGAAAGAATGAGAAAAGAACGGCCAAAATTGAAGTGGTGTTGTTGAAATGAAGAGGCAAGAATACAAAGAGACTAGGTATACAAAAGGACTCAAACTCTTCAAATTTCCCTAATTTCTTTTTGCATATTAAAACAAATGAAAATGCTGATAAATAAAGATAAAACTCAGGAAAAAAAATGAATTCATAAAATAAATAAATAAATTTTAATTAAATATAATTAAATAAGGAAAATAGCTTAAAAATGTAAACTAGGCTAAAAAAATGGAAACAAATTCTATAAGCTTTGGAAAATTTTTATTTAAATTTAACTACATGTAAAATGAATATAAATAAAGTAGAAACACAGCAAATACAAGTGAATGCATAAAATAAATAAATAAATTTTAAATCATATATAATTAAATTAAGAAAATAGCAAAGAAAATGGGAACTAGGTTTTAAAATTGAAAATAAATTCAATAAACTTTAGAAAATTCTATCAACACTTTAAAAATATTTAAAAGAAAAAATATATATAATATAGCATAAATATACAAATTAGAATAAGATATATCAAATAAAAATATCATTTATATAAATTAAAATAAATAATATTGTTAAATAAAACAGTTTACACTCAATATTGTAAAAAGCATAACTTTCACAATATAACTCCGATTTCAACGAAACGAAAAGCAGTATTCTAAAAATTTAATCTATTTTCATAATAAAAGATAAAATTCAAAATTTCAAATATTTAAATTTAAAATTTAAAAGTCAAAGTTTGACCCAAATTGACCAAAAATCAATATTCAGGAAAATATTCAATTTATACCAGTTTGAAATTATAATTCACATAATAATCAACATTTATATTTAAAAATGAAATGTTTGGAAAAAAAATTTACAATTACTTAAAATAAAATAAAGTCAAATTTAAATATATGCAGAAATCTAGGGTTGTTACAAAAAATCTATTGTATAATGAATAAAAAGGATTATTTTTTAATTTACCGCGCTACCAGATGCATTTAATTTAATAGTGGCTTATGAGATCAGAGTAGTTATCATATTCAAACATATTAGTGAAGTTAAAATAAAGTAATATAGAAAAAAAGATGGACATTTAAGAAAGTTAGTAAGCACTGAGATGGTTATCCGTTTAATGGTAATTTCTAGTAGTTGATTAGTATTGATATTATTGAGATACGAAGTATGAAGTGTATTAAGTTGTAATGGGGGTGGAAAGAACTATTTTGATAATTTGTAGACAAAACTATAGCATTTGTAAGAGTCGATAAAATGAATGAAGTGGTTAGTCAACCCATTGGAGGTTAAACCCTATGGTTAAGTATTTGTGTGTTGTATGTTCTTGAATGATATTCGATAACATATAAACGGAAAATAAATTATGGATACAATGAAAATGGATATTGTTAATAATGATTCAGGTAAGTTAATAATGGTTAGAAACTAACTTAAAGGCGTAGAAGAAATTAAGTAAAGTTAAGGTTTAAAGAGATTTACAGATGAGTATACTTTTTTGAAATAAGTATAAGGTTTTCAAAAGAAGATATGATTTCTTAAAGAGGATTTTGATTATAAAAATGCGATTTTAATATAACTTGTGAATCAAACTTAAATGACATTAATGGTAGTAAAATTACAGAAGTTGTAGGGATTTTATTTTTATAAACTTGGACAGCAAGACTTGTTGAACTGGTTTAATTGAATATTGATTAAACGATGAAATTAGTTAATCGATTCATGCTAAGTAGGGAACCAAGAATAGAGACCAAGACTAATCCAATGAAAATACCCATATTGTTTAACTTTGGGTGAAAAGAGGTGAAGGAACAAGGAAGATGGGAGCATTATAGTACTCGCACCACTATGTTCATAGAGTAGCGCATGAACGTTGTTGTGAAAACACAATAGCACAGGCTGCTAGCAAGTGTAAGACAGGATAGGCTGTTGTGCCTAGAAATCACAGCAGCGCACGCTGCTATGCCACACAATGCAACAATGAAAGCTTTTATGCCTGACAGGTGTAGCAGTGACTTGCTCAAGATTTGCAGGAGCAGAGACCCCAGACTTAACCCGGGGCAAGTCAAGATGGACGATGTAGAATTAATGAAGTCCGAAAAAATCGATGGAGTTTAGGTAATTCAAACATATCAATGAAGTTAAAATGAAGTAATATATACGAAAGATGGACATTTAAGAAAGTTGGTAAGCGAGAGATGATTATCCATTTAATGCTAATTTCTAGTAGTTGATAAGTGATTAATTGTAATGAGATACGAAGTATGAAGTGTATTAAGTTGTAATGGGGGTGGAAAGAACCATTTTGATAATTTGTAGACAAAACTATAGCATTTGGGAGAGTCGATAAAATGAATGAAGTGGTTAGTCGACCCACTGGAGGTTAAACCCTATGGTTTTAAATATAAATTTATTGTTATAAAACTAAATATCTGATAGACATTTGTATGTTTATATATATATATATGTGTGTGTGTGTGACCGCTAGCAAAAGTATTTATCTATTTTTATTATTATTTTAAAATCTAATTAGATATTATTATGGTTTGAAAAATTCAAATTTTAAATTTTAAAACATGTTCGAATTTTTAAAACAAAATGAAAAAAACATTTATTTTGTTTTGAGATCCAAAAGTTATAAATAAAAATAATTTTTGTTAAAAATTTTCGTATGGAAATTATGTATATATTTACTTTATTAAAATAAATTACCTTAACCCTCGGTTTGGAAGACTACTATACATCGTTACAAGATCTTCATCTTAACTTCTACAAATCAGGTAATGGCTTGGAGATTAGGATGTTTTACGTCCAAAAGAACATTCCTTAGTTATAGTAATCTTCTCCTTAGTTTAAGCATCCATGCAATTGATTTTTCCAAGAGACTGTCTACATGTTGGTTAACTATTCACAGAAACACAACATGAGCTCTAATACCATTGTTGGATCAGGTGCATTGATAACTTGTTTAAAAGGGTGGATTTCAAAACCTTTCTTCTATTAATCTGCACAAAATCGTATTTTGTGTTTATATAAATAATAAATTTTATACTAAATCATATTTATTGTTTATTAATAAAAGGGTTTGAGGTCAAGGACCTTAGCTCAAGTAGTTAGATGTATGACGCTTTAGATAGAGGTTTTAAAGGTCATGGGTTCGATCCCTTGAGACATCAAAATAAATGCTCTGCTTAAATAAATTATCACTCTTATCATCAAAAAAATAAAAGAGTTTGAAAAATACTTTTTTTTATTAATTTTAATTAAAATAATTTATTGTTAGTGTTTAGTAATAATGTTTATTGTTAATTTAATTTTATGTTTCAATATTTTAATATGTTTGTATTCATAGTACAAACATCATAATAATATTTTAGGTATAATCTAACCTATCGGTAAAATGGGAACATGTGTATAATTAATCATTGTGACTTACGGTTAATAAATGCATAAGTGACGTCATATGTCAAATCTCAAATGGATACACACACAACATATAATTAAATGTATATTTACATAAATATAAACTAATTTTTTTACTTCGTTCATTTTTCAATTAATATTTATACAAATGTGTATGCATGTATGTAAGTATATTATATGAGAAAGGTTCAGTGAGACCCCTCTTTGGTACCACCCTTACTTTCCACCATATGCATTTGGTTAAATATTAGTTGTTTCTCTCTCTTCTACATCATACTAATATTTAAATAAAAACTTGTGGCGGAAAGTAGAGATGCTTAATGGGTGTTATAAAAGAGGGGTGACATTGAACATTCTTCATATAATATAGTGTATAATATTTTAATATAAATATTCTATAATAAAAAGTGTTTTAACTTTTTATCATATATAAATATTTATGTTTAAATAAATTTATTAATTTATATTCAAATTATAAATAAATATATTTAATAATTCAAAATTTTAATTTTAATTTGAGTACTCTCATTTTTTGAGGATCACTCTTTCATCAAAAAATTTAAATTTAAATAGTTTTGACATTTTCAAAATGAATATCTAATACATACATACATACATACATACATACATATATATATATGATTATTATTTTTATACATACAACCAACAAAATATATTACTTTATTATTCTAAAATCCAACCGAATATTTTAATCGTTCGAAAAAAATCAAATTTTAAATTTTAAAGCTTATTTGACTTTTAAAAATAAATTCGTATATGAAAATTATATGCATACATACATATATAATTATTATATTTATTTTGAAAAAAAAAATATAATAATTATATATGTATGTATGCATATAATTTTCGTATACGAATTGAAAGAATTTTTTTAATATTAAATCCATAAAATATATATAATAATATAAATATAAATATTTATTGTATATATAAGATCGGATCCAAATATCAAACATCTCCCTTATTTCCCTTAAACCCTAGGAGCTTAGTCCCAATTCACACCTATGATATGATCGGCCTTACTTTGACCCTATACTTTTTCAAATTTCCCATTTGACTTATTTACATTAAATAATTTTATTTTAGCTTCATTTTCAGTTAAACCAACGTACAACACGTATTCATCATTCTGATCGATTTTAAGCTTTAAATAAGTAATTAAAAACGACATAAAATTTTATACAACATTTTTATTAATTCATAACATTTATAAATTAATTTTAACATCGATCAAATTTAGAAATAACTAACAACTCGGTTGTGATGACTCTCTAGTGTGAACTCGGCCATTGGTCAATATTTATATAATTTAAATACTGAAATATGTATAGCCTTTATTGAAGTATAATATCAAGCATAAGTTCAATGCTTACAGATTATTTTGGGAAAAATTCAATTCCTAATTTATAATAAGCTCAACTAGCAACAACATTTGTACACGTATTCTTTCCAACATCACTGTATCACTTAGATAATTAAAGTTTAGTCTAAGGTCAAAAAACTCTACTAATATATATATATGTGTATGTATGTATGTATGTATGTATGTATGTATGTATGTATATGCATAGAACATGGTAAATTCCTTGCTTTAATTTGATAACATTATCGATTAACTAATTTACTTTGTGCAAGAGATTTTGACTTTAAGTTAATAACCAATTAGTGTATGTCGTTACCATGGCATATTCTATTTGACATAGCTGTATTAACCCATAAAAGACTCTCATCGAGTCATTCTATGATTGTTTCACACGACTATAAGTACATAACCCCTTGGTGTCCTAACGGTCATGAGTAATTGATTGTCCATTGTATGGAGAGCATTACGTACACTAGTCTCAACGTATCTATCAATAGCATTTTCTTGATACATCCTGACAAGGAATATTTAAGGAGCAAGTATTTATATAAAACAACATATATAAAAGAAAATATGACCAAAGCATACTTCATTTGAAACAAGATTCCTTTTAATAGTTAAGTTACGTAATAAATTACATAGTTGTCCCTAAGGAACACCCTTAAGTCTATCAGACACAACTTGCATATATGGTTCCAGAGCAGAGGAAAATATAGATTGGTATGCCATTCTAGAGTAGGTTGTACGCTGTCTATAGCACAAGTAGGTACTACAGCATGACCAATAAGTCAACTTCTCTAGGTGTTGACTTTGAGTCACAGGCTATTTGTGGCTCTAGATACGCTCTCTTGATAATTAATGTAAACTCAATACACAGATGTTGGTTATGAATATTTGAATAGTGCTAGCTTAGGTATTATTTGGATATAGTTCATACGGTAGTTTTGTGTATAGGCATGCTTGGATATATAGCATTGTTATGGTTGTATTTTCTTTAAATTTCGGGGTCGAATGGGAGATCTATGACTCCTTTGCCTTGGAGTGTAGTATTACTCTTGTACTTGTCTATTCATATTGTTGATAACTAATATAGTTAGAACATGATGTTTTAACTGATGATATTTCCTTATAGACCCACTACAAGTTATGATATGTGTGTGTATATAATTACAAACATTACGAAGCTAGTTCCCTTCATTACAATTATGTTTTACCTTCATTTTCTCATTTTTATTTTCTATTTGGAACTCGTGATTACTCTTGTTATAGTAGTTTAAATGACTGGTTTATTTGGACAAACTAGCTAGAGAGTTTGAATTTTGGGATATGTATATGTTGCTTATTTATTTATGATTAGTCCATGTATGATCATATGTATGAGCTTATGTACTGTACTAGATTTCTTTATTCAATACTTTCTATGTATAAGTTTACGTAGGCTAAATTATTCCTGTTATAGCTTTAATAGTTTGATATACATATTTTTTGATGAAACAGTTTGATATACATATCATGTCATGTATATGTATATGTATATGTATATGTATATGTATATGTATATGTATATGTATATGTATATGTATATGTATATGTATATGTATATGTATATGTATATGTATATGTATATGTAAACATATGTTTATTTGATATTTGGCATGCATTTAAGCATTGGACTATCATGACTTTGTGCATTGTCCATCTCTTCATGCATTAGTATATTTATCGTATTATATATTGTTCTTTCCACTGTGAATTATGCATAGAGCTGTGAGTTATGCATAGAGATCATGTCAAAATTTATAGTTGAGTTTATTTTAATTTACCTGACGGTAAGCCTACTATGGTATTTTGAATATGAGTTGATCAACATATATTTAGGGAATCATAAAAGGCACATTATTACATATTGTATAAGGACTCTATTCCACCATGAAAAGGGTCTTTTATTTTTATATTCTCCATTTTGTGTTCTTGCTCAAGAAGATGAACCAATGTCATGATTGTTAGATTAGATGCATTGGCAGTGGGAAGAAAGCAAAATATTTCAAAAAAAAGTCATTTTTTAGTTTGCATTAGATCTAATTTTGTGTTTATATGAATAATATATTTGTATAAAATCATATTTAGTGGTGATTAATAAAGGAGTTTAGGATTTTAATTTTAATTTAATTAATTTGTATCGAAACTTTTGTGTTTATATATTATGATTTAATTATAATATATGTTATAACCTTATTTTAATCTATTTTAATTTATAATATGTCCTCATTCATAATGCAAACATTATAACTGTATTAAATATGGTGAACTAGCCTAATGTATACACGATAAACAAATGCAATGGCGCATAATTAACCATTGGAATCTATAGTTAATAAATGTTATGTCAAGGTAATGACAATTTTGGTATGATAATGTCACATATATAATGACTAAACATATATATGTATGTATGTATGTATGTATGTATGTATATATGTATTTTTATTTACTTATTCGGTCTTTAATTGATTTAATACGTAATTTTATATTTATTAAATAATATGTGTGTGTGTTTAAATTTAGGTCCAGTTAATTTTTCTAAATGTCAAATCATATACATATATATATATAACACAAAATATTTTATTTTAAATTCAGGTTTTAAATATATTCGACTAATAAGGTATTTAAAATATATTTGACTTGTTCAAATATTGAAAATATTTTTTAACAAAAGACCCACAACAATTTTTATAATTTTTTTATAAAACCATATGTAAGCGTGTATCCTAATTTAACAATTAAAATATATATATATATACACATATATACATATATATACACACACACACATACATACAAACACACACGTGTATTTGTGTGTATATATAATACAAGTACAAATATAATTTTTAATTCTAAAAAGAATTATGAAATAAGAAAACAAAATTGATTTTTTAAAACAGTACCGATTTTAATTTCAGTTTAAATTCGAAAATCATTATATATATAATAGATCGAGTCGTGTGCAAAATAAGTCTTTTAAGTCTGAATTGAAAAACTGTATATATAGTATTTATAATGAAATATAAATGTGTATTATTTTAATTGTTAAAAATGTCAATTTTTAGTTTTGATTTTTTTAATTGGCCAAATATAAATGAGGGAAGCATGCATATATATATATGAATTAATTGAATTTTTTCGATCTTGTCAATTACAGACACCTTAGTTGTCTGTTATTTCCTCTTTAAACCCTTAGCTCTCTGTCCTTGACTATGGTTCCAACTCCTTCTTTAAGGCATCACCATTTTTGTTAATAGGGCTAGGGTTTTGGTTGTGTATGGAGGTCATGAAGGATATGGCTATTTGTAGCTGATCGGATAACAAATATCTTCCACCCTTCTCTTCAGTAGAGACCAATTCTCTAGCTCCTCTCTCCCGTTGATGTGGCCGCCTCCTTTTTGTCCAAGGTTCCACACTTCAGTCATATTTAATTTAATAGTTAAATTAATTATTTAATTAATTTATTAAGCCAATAATTTAATTAAATCAATATATAACAATTATACATCGTTCTAGTTGATTTCAAGGCTTCGAATAAATATTTCAAATTCCATAAAAATTCATTACAACATTTATATTAATTTTATTATTAATTTATAACATCTATAAATTAGTCTTAAATTGTTTGAACTGAGAAATTATCTAACAACACATTTGTATTAACTCTTTGGTATGAACTCGGTCCTCAGTCATTATTTAAACAATTTAATTACTGAAGCCTACACGGACTTTGCTGAAGTACAGTATCAAACACAAGTCCGTTCGCTTATAGATCATTGAGGTGAAATCCAATTTCTAGTCTTTATTAACTACAACTTGTAACGACATTTATGCATGTTTTCTTTTCGTCGTCACCATTTCTCTAAGATATCTAGAGTTTGGTCTGAGTTCAAAAACTCAAATAATATCTATAGTTAATATTGTATACCATTTTACAGTCCTTGGTTCAGTCTAATAACATTTATCGATTAACTAATTTACTATGATCAGATATTTTGACTTTAAGTTGACTATCAATTATGATGATACTAAACTTCTACAGAAAATGACAAAAATCCTCCCTTAAGTAGTGTTTCACTTCAAGTATTTCAACGTATATCCAACTAGGGTCGTAACATGATCATGATGCCATGTGATTGACCATAATTAAAGAATAACAAAGCTACTTAAGATCAATAATACCCTTAAGTATGAATTCTACTGCACATCGTTACAATGAGATCTACTATTTTATCTTAGTTATATTAACCTATAGAAGACTCTCATTGAGTCATTTTGTGATAAACAACCATGAACACATAACCAGTTGGTGCCCTCAACGGTCATGAGTATTTCACCGTATATTGTATGGAGAGCGTACGTACACTAGCCTCAAAGGATGTATCGATATCCTTTTCTTAGTAAACATGACTAGGAACAATTAAGGATAAGGTATTAAAATATCAGTTCAATACTTATGATTATGAACACATTTGTATTTGCAACTGACAGAATACTTCTCTTATGGATTTCTACTTATAAATGTTTAATATATTAATATCATTATTTTATCTTTATATAACAACACATATGAAAGAAATAAAACCAAAAGCATACTTTATGTCGAACAAGATTATTTATAAGAGTTATGTCACATAAGAATTTACATAATTTTCCCTAGGCACACACTTAACTCTATCAGTCTCTCAATTGCACTTGGGGCCAATTATGGATCCTCATACCCATACCTTCGGTCAGTCTACCAAAATTAGACCGAGAAAGCGCCTTAGTGAATGGATTTGTGATGTTAACTTTAGTATCAACTCTCTCGATCACGATCCTGTCATTAATAAACTACCATGTCATGTTGAACTTGCGAAGGATGCATCTTGTGAAGGATATGTCTCGACTTCTTGTGAGCTCGTGATTCCTTGGCAATCCATATTATCGCAATACAGCGACATCAGACATTCAATGCTTGAGATCACTCCTACCTCCTTAATGAACTTTTCATCCATCCTGCTTCTTTTATGGCATCGTTTAAGGTTATATACTCAACTTCTATGGTTGAATCAGGCACAACTTTTTGTTTTGAACTTTTCTAACTAATAACCCCTCTGATGATGGTAAATACGAAACCTGAGACTAATTGTTGTCATCGACGTCACTATGAAAACTCAATTCTGAGTACCCTCTATAAGGAATTCGTTATTTGCATATATAAGAAATAAATCTTTAGTATTTATTAAATACTTGAGGATGACCTTAACTATTGTCCAATATTTCCACCTGAGTTCGATTGATATCAGTGAACTATGCCTTGCGCAAAAGTGACATCTAGCCTACTACATAGCATAGCATACATGATGGATTCTATTATTGATGCATAAGGAATCATACTCATAAGCTGTTTTTCCTCATCCGTAAAAGGGGATTTCTTCTTAGAAAGGATAATTCCATGTTGTACTGGAACATTTCGCACTTGGATTTTTCATACTAAATCTTCTTAGTATGATATATATGTACTTGATTGGGACAATCCCAATAACCTTTTAGATCTATATCTGTAAATATTTATATAAGTATAATGGATGTCCCTCCTAAATCCATTATTGAATAATTATTGGACAACCAAGATTACATTGACTATAACATTGGTACGTCATTACCAATTAGTAGTAAATCGTCAATGTATAAAATTAAGAACGTTATAGCACCATTTTTTTCCTTTACTAACATGCATGCTTTTTCAGTGTTTTGAATGAGACAAAGCTTTTTTATTACCGTGTCAAAATATTTATTCTAACTCCTAGATGCTTACTATAAATTGATCTTAAGAGTCTACATGCCCTATCATCTCTCCCACTAACCTCGAAACCCTTTGGTTATGAAATATAAATAGTCTATTCTAAATTACCATTTACAAATGTTGTATTAACATCCATCTTCCATACGTTGTAGTCATATTAAATGACGACTACGAGTAGAATCTGAATTGACTTAAGCATGGCGACTGATGGAAACGTTTCATCATAATCAAAATAAATTTGACGAAAACATTTCTCCACTAACCTTGCTATATAGGTGTAACAACCCATAAATTTTAATGGTTTTAATAACGTAATTAACTGAATTTTTGTGAATTTTTAAATAATAAAATTTTGAATTGAAAATTTGATATTTGGAATACGTCTACTTAAACATAGCAAATGGTAAATTTTCAATTAATAATATGGAAGTTTATTTTATTGTACAATTTTATTTCAAGTTAAATCAGTTAACATCTGATGATAATAAAATGTTTTCCAAACCTGAATATTTTTATATGAAAAATTTGTAAACCATCTTCTGAGTGAGACGTCATCTTTCGTTTTTCCAAATTTGGACTACTACTGCTCTGTTTATCTTATTTTTAGCATATTAGCAGCATTTTGGGCACCGATTTTCGACTTTTGATAGGATGATCCTACCACTAATATCTGTATACCGTTTTGATCATCTCGTCGTGCTGATATCTGCGGTATACTCATTTATGTGTTTTGATGTCCGGTGCACGGCGGAATCGGTGAAACGGATAATCGTATCGGAACCGGTTGTGCTTTTGACATTCCGTATCCATTCCAACTTTCAAACGGCTAACTTTAACAACCACTGTCATTTATTATGCATTTATTATTTGTAGAATAAAAGGCCAGCTGTTACAATTCCATCATTCCAATTTATTATTCTCTGGTCCCAATACATATTTCGGGTTCTTACGTTATCAAATAAATAAAGCATATATAAATTATCAAGCTTATACATCTTCCCAAATCTATTTCATGGTCGAAACCCCTCTCCCTTTCTCTCCTTCCATCTCCACCTCCTACCAGACCTCCGACCAATCACAGCCGTCCCCTTCAACGCCCGACCATCCACAAGCCTCCTTTTGCCTGTGATATTGGACTAACTCATGGTACCTTAACCGAAATTTCCCACCTTGCTCCTCAAACCTCCACGTGAAACCGTACCACGTGTCCCTCCAGAGCAGCCTCTTCCTCAACCAAAGCAGGCCGAACCTCCTCACCAAACCATCATGGTCGTGACCACCTGACATCACCCCTTGCCTACCGTGAATCCAATACTACAAGCCTTTGCCGATCACCACTTTTCCAGTAGCTCGCCGACCCCTCTGCCACAACCAAAACCGAGTAGCCTCACCGTGATGACCGGCCTCAAGCACCTCCGCCAAACTCCGTGCCTTCTTCCATGTCGTACATGCTTTCTTCCCCTCCATCTTCTTTGATTGCTCGAGCCTCTTTTTTTTATGTATGGTATGTATATTTTATATATATTGTTATATATTTTGATTTCATGTATATACATATATAGGTTTATATGTTTTAAATCATGTATATAATATAGTGTCAGATTTATGTATATAGTATAATTGTTATAATGCACAGATTTTGTAATAATGTTATAAAGTATAAGATCCATTTGCCAAATTATATATTTGTATGTTTAGTTGTATATATATATTGAGTTGTTTGCATAGAGATTTATACTTTAGTCATATACTAGGCTACATATATGTACATTAAGTTGTGGGTCTGCATGCATATTTGTTTATAGTTTAGAGATATACAATACAATGTATGTTTGTTTAAACATATGATAGATTTTATATATAAGTTTGACAAGTTGTATGAAACCAATTTGTTGTTTATATAAAATGTAAGCTTATATTTGCGATATGTTAAGTTCAAATATGTATACCATAATAAATCAAGTTTATGTTGAGTTTTATAATAAAAGATTGATTTTAAAATATAGGTATGTATTTTATTTTTAAAAAGAAAGTTTATACAAAGGTTTTATTTTTAAATTATTAAGAGGTGTCTTTGATTTTGAAATACATATGTACAGGTTTTAAAATGTTAATATATGTTTGTGGTTTTTAAATGTATGCAGATCTTAAATGTAAGTATGTAATGTTTGTATAAATTTACATTCATCTGTTTGAGTTATAACAAGGTAAATCATATTGTTAAATTTTAAATTTTAGAATACAACATGTATGTAAGTTTGTCTATAGTAGGTAATAATAGTTGGGTTTGGCTGACAGTATTTTGTTTTATGGTATATAGCGTTGATAGTATATGTTATAGCATGGATAGTAGTTGTATTGTTTATAATTTAAGAAGTTATAATAGTTAAACTTTATAATCTGTATGATTTTATAAAAGAAATATTATGAACACATTTTAAATTTTCTCAGTGCTTTTATTTTTGAGAACAGTATATATTATTTGGTTTGCACATATTAGTCTATATATTGTATAGATGAGTTGACATTATATGTTTCATATCTTCTTTTACATGCAATGTATATATATACACATGTTTTGATTTAAAAATGTACATGTCTGAATGGTTTGTAACATAATATATATAGATTTTATTTTTGATATTAAAGTTAAGTTATTAAGTTGAAAATAAATATGTATATCTTAATTTAGTACATGTTTGAATTTAGAATATGATTCTTTTTACATATATATAGTTATATATTAAAGTTCACTTATACCATTGGTCTTCTTCAATCCAGTTTTGATTTGATTTCGTCAATTTCATTTTTTCAGCTTCGCTTTGTTCGTTGAACCCGTGTCCATTGTGCTTTGCTTCGAAATTCGTGCATGGATTCGTAACTCGTTTCATTTGTCTATCCTCTCTAGCCTTGAAAGGTGAGCAATCACTCACGATTAACGTTCTTATATTTATTAAATTTGATTTCAATTGAAATGACAATTGAAATATGCTGCTATTAGTTAGTTACATTGCTTTATATATGCTATTATCTGTATCTGTTCACCTATGACATCTGACACCATTATATGTTATTTATATTAATGATATATGCCTGTTATATTATTATCATATCTGTTATCACTCTGCAAGTTCCCTATTAGTATAGAATTCACTATGGGTTGAAATGATACATACCCGAACGATCTGTAGAATAGGAGAAAATCGTTATGGGTTGAAATGATATACCCAAGTGATTTTCATTGATTTGAATTTGGGATTGCGGGTTGAAATGATATATACCCGTATATATTTAAATTATGGATTGAAATGATAAATATCCATATCACTTGACTATAGGACAGAAAATTTTATACAGACACCGTTGGTCTATATATAAATATTTTAAAATGATTTCTATGGTTTTGAAAGGAAGTATATATGGTTTTATTTAAAATTGAAAATATTATGTACATGAATAAGTTTTAATACAAAATAGATTTAATAATAAGCTTTAAATTTCATCAAGTTTGATTTAAGTAAAATACAATATGTTTAAGTATTTATTTAAAAAAATTATAAAAAAAATAGATTTTTATAATGATTCTATAAGTTAAGGTTGGAAAGATAAATTTGAATTTTTCCGAAATTGTATTTAATTAAGAATTTTGTTTAATTAAATCGGTTTGAAACTTATTGAATTTGAGGGTTTTAAGATATGATTTTATAACTTGATTTTGATCTAAAGTGATTAAATGGATATTTCAAGTTTAAACAAATCGAAGGAAATATTTAGTTTAATGTAATTTAAGGTTATTTAAATGATAATAGATTTATTAAGTGAATATTTCAAAACTAAATAATAATGAAGTTAAAATAAGATATATATGAAATTATCAATTTAGTTTTGAAAGTGCTATAATTTGGAAATATATATATTTGAGATGGAAATGATATTTTGGTTTTGAAGTACCAATTATTTTAAAATGACCACAGTGTTATAATGATGTTTGGTTGTTAATAGCGTATATTTCTACATAGTAGATAGTTCCACGGATCCTTAGAGGATGGTTATCCCAAACATCCTTTAAGTTACTTGTATTTCAGTTGATATTTCACTTGAGTTGGATTTATTGATATAAGAATGTTAATCCTGACTCGAGTATTTTGTGTTTTGCTTTACGCTCGGGTCAGACTGAGTGACACAGCATTTGAGACTCACTTTTGGAGTTTGGAGCTTCGTTTCGAGATCCAACTATCGATTCAGCTTTCAGCTTTTCCAGTTGATTTGTTCAGAGAGGTCATCTGTTTGTACTGGAGACTTCACTGTATTTGAGATATTCTGCTGTATTTTATTTATAACTTTGATGTTTATGTAGTAGCTTCATGAACTACTATTTATCTATTCCGCTGCATTATTATTATACTTCTCTGTGTCTGTGATTCTATGATTTATTTATTTACTGTATATGCTAAGTTTTTCCAAATTTAAATTAACAATCTGGTATTTTGAGCAATTGAAGTCCGACATGTGCGGATGCGAATGGTTGAAAATACCGGGTCGTTACAATAGGCCTTGATATTTTCATATGCTTTGCTGTTTTTCTTAAAGATCCACTTAGAGATGGTTGGTTTTACCCCTTTGGGTACATTTTCCAAAGTCCAGACTTTGTTCTTGTATATGGAACAAGTTCGGATATCATCACATCAAGCCATAAGGCAAAATCTTTACTCCCCGGTGCTTGTCAGTATATGAGTCATTGTCATGCATGACACAATCCTGACTCTTGCCACCAATGAGAAACTCAAAGTATCTCTCTATCGCATGAGATTCATTATTAGACCTTCTAATAGGTTGCATGTCTTCAAAGGGTGTTGACTTACTATCTAAATATTCATTTTCTACGAAACTTTCTTTGCTCTCATCCAAGTCTATTTAACTACCATTAATTTCTCATGAAAGCAATTCCTTTTTCAAAATGATAGCATGTCTTGAAACAAACACATTTTTCCTTGGTGTGACAGAATATGTATCAATAATAATTTCATGGATACCCTATAAACATACATAAATGGTAACTAAGATGGGGTTTCTTACTAGTCCATAACTCATGTGGGGTCTTAAACATAGATTTAGATGGTATGAAATTCAACATACATGCCACGTTTCTAGCGCATATCCCTAAAAGGAAAGAGGCAACCCGGTATCATTCATCATCGATCAAACCATGTAACAACACAGAATTTTACCACTTTGCATTGTGAATATTTAATTAACTTTAAATATTCAAATAGTGGTTTTAATATTTAAAATAGCTCTCTATAAGTTCATATCTAATGATATAAAATTTATTTTTGAATTTGGTTTACAAAAATGATTAGTTGAAAGAAAAACAGAAAATGTGAGCGAAAAGCTTTTTCAAAATTTTCTATTTTTCACCATTTAAAAGTTTCTTAAAATATTATAAACTCTTTAGTTAATGTATTTACATATTTTAAATTAACTTAAGTATGGATCAGAAATTAAAATAAGTGTTAATATTATAATTTTACTTATGTAAGACGATGTGACCTTTTATGAATCATTAAAAATGAAAATAAGTGAAAAGATGTTAAAGATGTTAACTCACATTTCTATTTCACATCATGTTACAAAGGAAGGCTATTGCACATTGGGTAAAGGGGGTAACCAAGGGTTAGGCATGTGGATCAAGGGGAGGAGGATAAGATGATGATGTGTTCAAATTTGTGACGAGGGTAGGTACTTTACGGGCATTAAGGTAATTTTATACTTTCATTTTATAGAAAACTAATTCAACTTTTCTCTCTCTCCTTTCATTCTCACTATTCAAAAAAAATTCAAAATTTTATTTCCCTTTTGAAAGCTTGAAAAATAATCTTTAGCGGCTTCCTTCAAAATTATAAAACTTGAAACCATCTCCTTTTTTTTAACTTCTAAATTTGCTTTAAAACACTTCCTTTCTTCCTCATTTACCTCCTCTTAGCCAAAAAAAGTCCATACCTATCCACCTCCATGTTGGCCGAGCCTACTTTCATTGTGGTCGAGCCCAATGGTGCCTGGGCCGAGCCCACTTTCATTGTGACCGAGCCCAATGCTGCCTGGGCCGAGCCTATTAGCTTGTTAAGGTTGAAAAGATCACTTTTTTGCTATGGGATTTTCATAGTGCTAGGCTATTTCAAAGTTTGAAAAAGATTTGAAAAGTTTTTGGTAAACAAACTATTTTATATTTTGAAAAGATTTTACCTTTATGTTGCCATGTTTATTTGTGTAATGTATTGTATGTTTGGTTGTAAATCCATGTTGTTTTGTGTATGTATATGTGTAATGTTAGTTGTAGTTTGAATTTGACTTGTTAAATGTAGCTTAGAAGTTTGGTCTGGTGTTAAAGTTGTCATTTTGCTTATATATGTAATTGTATATAAATTTGGATGTGTAAACTTGGTTGCTTGGTCATGTGTAATGAAAGTGAGTAACTTGTATGCTAAATGGGATTAGAGATCGCTTGGAAAGAAATCAACTTATTTACTAGTTTTCAAGTTACTAAAAAGTTTCAAAATTTTAAACTTTTGGATTAGTTTCCAAAATAAAACTTTCTATATGTTTTCAAAAGAAGTAATGTTAGAAGTTGAGTTTGCAAAATACCTAACTTAGAGCTAACTCTAACGAGTTGCATTCATAGCGATAGTTGTTATGAATGCAGTTCGGAAAAAGTTAGTGTTTTGAAACATAAAGTGATTCCTTTAAAATGGTTTTTGAAAACCTGTTTCCTCAAAATACTAATTAAGTATAAAATTTAATCATTTTGGTAATTAAATATGAGTTTAAGAATTAATTAATTAAGATAATTATTAATTAAGTAAAGTAATTAGGAATTAAAGTTAGTTAATTATAATTAATTAATCAAGGAAGTTTAATTAATGATTAATTAAAATTAATAATTAATTAAGTTAAAAGGTAATAAAGAAATAATTTTTGATAATTAAGTTTAATTATTTAATTAATTATTATTTAATTAGGGTTAATTAATAATTAGTTACTAGTTAGGCAGGATTAAATTAATTAATCTAATTGGATTTAGTTAAGATTTAATTAGGGATTAATTAAGTTTAAAATTAGAGTTAATTAAGATTTAATTAGAAATCAAATAATGATTTAATTAGTAATTAAATAAAAAATTAATTACTGTTTAATAAAGGTTTAGTTTTAAACTTTATAAAATATTTCCAAATCAGTTCTTTTTATAAGTAAACTGATGTAAACCAAGGGTTCTCTTGTCTGTGGCATTAAGTAGACGACGACTATGAATAAGTTATACTAAAATTGGATATCTGCTGGTAGAATAAAACAATAGCTTCAATTGAATTGGTTATTTAGACATCCTTTTAGCAGAATAAATTCTCATTTTGTTAAAACAAAACTTAATAGATCGTTTGGACATCTATTTAGCAAAATAAATCACCATCCTTCTATTATGTTATTTGGACTTGTATTTGTCAGTTAGTTTATATTATCATGTTATTCCCTGATTTGTTTATGGATTGTATTTACATATATGATGACTCATGTAAATGACTGTTATGTGATTTGGAAGACAAATTTAAATAAATAGTAACTTGATTTAGGTATCATTGTGGTCACTAAGCCTCCTTTCAAATTTGTAAAAGTTATGGTTTTTAAATTGACTTTAATTTTAAGTGTTTTAAATGATTTTGTAAGTTGTCCAATTACTTTAATAAAGGAATTTACAAATGATATTTTGTAGATAATATTTTATAACGGATTTACTTTAAGGAGATTTACGAATGCTATCAGTAAATGATATTTTAAAAAGGGAATTATAAATGAAGAATTATAAAAAGAGTTTTATAAATGATTTTGGACAATTATAAAAGAGTTCTATAAATGATTTTTTGGATATTTATAAAAGAGTTTTATAAATGGATTTAGAATTTAAACAAAAAGGAAATTTCATAAATGGAAATGATTTATAAAAAGGATTTATTAAAGAATTTTATAAATAAAAAGAATTTGATATTTGGGTTTTCCTTAACCGACCTTCTTAGTTATGATGGTGTGGACATTTGTTCCATGCTTAACACCGAAGGAATAGTGTTGGGGTTATCCTTATCTCTAATTTAAATAACATTTGTTTTGATACTTTTACTATGATTTTGAAATAAAAAATCTTTCACAATGTTTTGTGAATATAATTATTGCAGTGAGAGAAATATATGAATATTTTGATAAATATTTTGGAAAGAGATTTAAATAAATGAAAGATTTTATTTGAGACTTAATGGTTGCTATGGGTAATTAAATATCTGAATTGTTGCTTATTTGTTTATTTGATAGCTAAATAACCGACTATCGAATCTGGTTGCAAATTTGCAGTAACATGGTAGGTAGTTCTTGCTTTGTGAACTGTACCGAAGCTTAGACTCTTACCCCCAACATGTCCTTGAAATTCATGGGTTGGTTTGCTAGGTGCTTACAATCAAGAGGCTGGCCCTAAAATCAGATTTGAGGTTACCAAGGTGTAGGCACTACCCATTTAGGCAGAACATTATATTTGGTATCAGAGTGCAAGGTTAAGCGAGAACCTTGGCTTTGTTGGGGTAAACTCATTAGAGATAGGGTTAGTAACACCCTAGAATGAGTCTGAGTGTGTTTGTATATATATTAGAGTGCATATTTATTAGTGATATAAAAGTGTTTTATATTGTTTTGATTGATCTGTTGAGTGGCATATGGATTCTGGTCAATACAAGTAGCTAACTATATGGATAGGGATCCCTAAACTCTTGAACTAAGCCAATTGACACGGTATTGTTTTTGTAACGACCCACGAATTTATCACTTTGATAAATTTTATTTATTTTTAAAATATTAAAATACAACCTTTTTAACATAGATTTTGTTGTCTTTAACGGTAAATAATGATGGTAATCTTATTTTTAATAAGTATTTACAAAAAATATATACTTTGGAAAAATATCGATAAAATGGTCGAAAACCATTTTATCAATAAATAGCTCTATAATTGTTAGAAGTTGCACATGGAGCTAGATTCATACACTTATTTATCCGTTTAAACAAGAATATGAAATAAAATTATTTAGTTTATTTTTGTAAATAAAATGTATTTATGACATCATCAATAATGACATCATATTTAATAATAGAATTATGAATTTAAATTGAGATTTAATGATTTAATAATTATTACATTATTCAAATAATTGTTTTTAAATAATAATAAATCATTTTAATTAGTTATGAAGTGATAATAAATCATTTATATTAGTTTTATAAAGATATATACTTGATTTGAAAATATAAGAAAAATTCGTGTCGGTTTATCGATATAATAGTACTTTTTGTAAAAAAAATTATTTAATATCAATTTATATGATTTTATAATTCATATGTGATCATTTTAGTTAGTTAAAAATGATAAGAAATTAGTTTTCAAATTTTTTTACATTTATAAGTAATTTAATTTATAAGTGAAAATGTGACCAGGAATCGGCTTCCCGATTTTCAACGGTTTAACGAACGTGAGTTATTCAAAGTTGTTGCAACCTTGTTTATACCACTTGAACACATATCTCACATACACCTGCACACCCTAACATATACATGAACACATATATACATACAAATATACTTACCATTTACATTAGAATTTACATATAGTAAAAAAGTATAAATATCGAAGATATTTTCTACCCTAAAAAGCAAACATCAACTCACTTACACACCATCATCATCACACACATGGAAGCACAAGGGGGGTGGTGTTTCAGTGCGTCTTGTGGGGATGGAGGGGGTTTGGGCAAGGGGAAAAAGAGTAATTATACATTTAGATGTTTATTTCCAAATTTTCCTATAAATATCCACCATTCTCTTCATAATTTTACAGACTATTCTACCTCTTCTTCTTCCTCATTCTCAAGCTTTTCAATGGCTTCCTACCTTAAGGAAATTATGAAGAAAAATATTGCAAAAGGAAACTAAATTTATATAAGTATATATACATAAGTAATCCACTTAAAAACATAGGAAAATCACTCCTTTCCTCACTCAAACCCCACGGCCACCACCTCCTACCACCAGGGCCGAGCACTCCACCTCTTTCCAAGCTAGGCTGACCATTCATTGGTCTAAGGCTCGATTCCGTAGGATTTAATTCGATCGTAGAGAAGCTATAGTGAATTTTCGAGAAGTTAGAAACCAATGAAGGTGAGAAACTATATATATATATATGTGATACGATTATTATGGATGTTTACTATGGTTTGATCATCAAGTACTGATTGTTTAATATAGTGTTTAATTGTGTAAACAAGTCACATTAAATACACATCGATAATACACAAGGAAATCACTTTTCGAATCAAGTAATAAAAGTGATATGGAATCATTAAACCCTTTTGAAATGATTTAAAATGGTTTATAAATGTTTTATAAACACTAAAACCCAATTTGGTGTTTTGACATGTTATGAAAATTGAGTCAAAAATAGGCGCGTCATGTAACGGCAGTTCGCGATTTTATGCCATAAAAGTTTAAATCCATTTATACGATGGATTCGAAGTTGGAATTCTTTTTAATAATAATTTTTCGAACTCTTATAATCATAGTTTTCAAAGAAAAGAAAATGGTCGAGATTTCGTTTAGTAGATTTTAAAATATGAGCAAATCAAAATTTCAAAATAGTCGCGCTTTAGTAGTTAAAATGTTTTGAAAGAGATTTGAGATATAAAAATAGATTTCTAAATGATAGAAAAGTTGTTTTGATCAAATAAGCTTAAAAGCACTATTCATGGCACTTTTTGCAGCAATTTTAATAACTTTTAAAATATGCTTTTAAACTTAAGTATTCTTTCCCAACTCTTTTATAAATGTTTTCAAATAAATAACTAAGTATTTTAAAGATAATTTAGAGATTTTAAAATTTATTTTAAAGGAGTTAAATAAATGATTTAAAGAAAAGCTGTTATAATTGAGTGATTTAATCTTGGCTCCAAAAGCCAATGAGTAGACTAAGATTCGGATGGGAGGTGCTTAAAATAAGGATATGAAACACCCCACACCCCTTAGTATACCCAAAAAGGGGCACACTAAAGAATATGGCGCGTTATAGGTATAGCTAATAACTTACGGAGACTAAGATTCACAAGATAAATAATAAAAATAGAGGAAACTTTAAAATAGTAACTCATTAAATTGAAACTTAATAAATAAGTCATAAAACCAAATATGTCTCAAAATACCAAATACACATGTCTTATGAAAAATATCATCTCAGTCACAACATCAGAGTATATAAAATCATAAAATCATCCCTCTCATCAAGTACCAGTACATCCCAAAAATCAAATGAAAAGAAAACTGAAAAAGAAAACGAAGAATACATGTAGAATCTCCAAGAATATCTCTCCAAGAAAGCTGAAATCTACTGTCCCTGCCTCTGCTGGCTTAAGGGGGGAAAAGGGAAAATAGAGGAGTGGGTCAGACTAAAAGTCTGGTGAGTGAAAGTAACTACTAGTATTTTTAAGCAAGATAAAGATAATAGACTAACCAACAGTTCTAGTATAGAAGGAAATATAGGAAAGATAAAACTGGGATAAAATACTATTTAACTATTTGCTTTGCTTAGATAGTTTTGATTGGATTGTTTGCAATTTTCTAAAACTGCTTTGATTAGGCTGAAATCCCAATCCTAGTTTAATTAGACCGAAATCCTAATTCTACCCTTCGATCAGCCTTCTATCTCTGTTGTGCCATTGTGAGCTAGTCCCACCATGTGGGTCCCATAGCAAAAAGACACATGTTTAGTGCTTTGGAACTCAATAGCAACTTATATCCCTGCTCCGAGGCCGCACGCTTGGCCATCGTCGGCTCGCACTATCTGTTGCTCCCTCTTTTGACCTCTTATTTACCATTACTTCAGCATAAGCGTGCCCAGCCTCACCTGATCTATTATGGGACCATTAGTCCTAGTCTTACAGGGTCCTGTCCAGCCTCACCTAAGTGTTTGTGAGACCATCAGTCCTGGTCTAAAAAAAAGGGAATGTTGCCGGTACGGATCCTAATAAACAAAATCTAGTTGTGCCCCTTTCCCAAATCCCCCGATTTGAGCTTCTATCTATTGACCTCTTATTTACCATTACTTCAACATAAGCATGTCCCAGCCTCACCTAATCTATTGTGAGACCATCAGTTCCTGACTAAAGGAGAATGCTGTCGGTACGGGTCCTACTTCTATCTATGCTTATTAACTTAGTGTAAGTCTTTAAAATAAGCCTCTTCTATTATTTCTACTCTGTTCGCTTATTAACTTGACCTAAGTCTTAAAATAAGCCTCTTCTGTTATCTCTGCTATACTTGCTTATTAACTTAATTATAAGTTTTAAAATAAGCCTTTATTGTTCTCACTAATTATAACCCGTGTGTTATAATTTTGCTTATTAACTTAACCCAAGTTCTAAGTTTAAAAATAAGCTTCTTTTGCTTTTCTTCTATTTTCTCATTTTAGTTATAATTACGTGTTATAACTATGCTTGCAAATGTCTTAGATTTTCCTATTTCAGTCTATGTCCAATTTATTACAGTCTTTCTTACTTTACATCTAATTTTTCTGTAAATTTAGTGTTCTTATATTTTAGTCCATATTAGCGAATTATTCTCTTTTATTTATTCTATTCGCGTAAAAGGAATAAAAAGAAACTAACATTTACAGGCTAAATCCCAACGTAGAATAGACGTAAATAAAATGTAAATAACTGTAAATACTGTAAATACTGTAAATAACTGCAATAAAATGAATAAAATAACTGAATAAAATAGGCTGAAAAGAACTTCAAAAACTAGCTATAAATAACTTTTATAGAAATTTTCTCAAAATTGCAGAAAAACTACAACTATTGAGAACCCTATTATTTTAAATTACTTAAAAATCTAAAATAATTACTTAAACACTCACTTGTGGTCCTTAGCTCTTTTCCTTGGCCTTTCCGGATCTACTTCTAGGGTATAAAATATTTTAATTAAAAGATCTTCTCCTTAGAAAAATATTCTATTTAGGGTCCAGCCTCAGGCAATGAACCCAAATGGAGAAAATCTGAATGAGAAAAATAGCTAAGTCTAGGGTCTTATTTATAGTGTCACTTATGGATCTCAAGCCATTGGATTTGAAGATTAAATATGGTGCAACCACGTCATAGGCTCGTTGGGAACCGTCGGATAGAAGCACGAACACACAAGATCGATTAGAAATTGAAAAACATATCATATACGAAGCTGGATGAAAATTCGTCCTACCAAAGAAAAATATTCTATTTAGGGTCCAGCCTCAGGCAATGAACCCAAATGGAGAAAATCTGAATGAGAAAAATAGCTAAGTCTAGGGTCTTATTTATAGTGTCACTTATGGATCTCAAGCCATTGGATTTGAAGATTAAATATGGTGCAACCACGTCATAGGCTCGTTGGGAACCGTCGGATAGAAGCACGAACACACAGGATCGATTAGAAATTGAAAAACACATCATATACGAAGCTGGATGAAAATTCGTCCACATACAGAGGCGGGTTGACCGCCAGGTTAACCCATACAAGTGGTAGGTTGACCTAGCCATGGGGAGGATCGACCCTAGGGTTGACCCATACAAGTGGTATGTTGACCTAGCCATGGGGAGGGTCAACCCTAGTGTCGACCCATACAAGTGGTAGTCGACCTGACCTATTATATATATATATATATATATATATATATTCCTCTCTTTTGTTCGTTTCTTGTTTCTAGTGTATCTTCTTCGTTTTAGCTCGGATTTTGATAATCTATATATGGAAATTAACTAGAAAATCATCACGGACACAATGGTGCAACTTCCATGGCTCAATTCTGAAAATTTCACAAACTTATTTTATTATTTAATTAATTCTTATAGATTAAATTTTGGGTTGTTACAGAAGATGTTCAGAAGCAACTTGTGCCCTAGCTCACCTGGCCTCTTTCCTGGATGAGGGATAAATAGGGTAGAAATGTCGAAAACGAGGCAAGTATAAAAGATTTAATTTTTCCCAAATTTAATACAACTTGGATTAAGTGGAGATAATATTCTTATACTTGGTGTTATAATCCAAGGAGGGAACCCATACTATCCGTGTGAATTTAAAAGAAGATTTCACCCTATTCGACGGATAGTAAATGTTGAATACAAAAATTGATGTTGAGTAGAATTAGTATAATTTCTATGGATCTGTTTTACTCGAATACTAATTAATTTGGATTTACCATTTCAGATAACATGGTTTCATCCTATTAAAAAATATGTGTTGGAAATAAGAAATCTTTTGTCATGATTTAAATAAATGATTTGGAATTATTTTGATGGATCCTTTTACTTAAACTTTATTGTTTTGGGTTTATAGTAAACGATGTCTTAAATAACATTGTTTTTGACCCATTTAAAAGTTATGATTTGGAAATATGAAATCTTTGTAAAGATTTAAGCAAATGATTTGAAAATATTTTTCTAAGTAAAGGATGAAATGATTTGGAATTATTCCAAGATTTAAAAATGTTTTAATCAATGAAAGATTTGATAAAGGAGGTTTAGTGATTTCGTATATACCGAAAAGAAAGGTTTTAAAGATATATATCTCTAGAAGATTTTTAATAAAGAGAAAGTAATTAATCAAATGATAAGCACCTATTTACGTAACATATTTTTATCAATGATTGGTTCGAAGGAACCATGGTCGGATTTAGGTATTCCTATCAGAAAACCACTTTGAACCAATTTACGAGTTTGAAAGTGAAGATACGTTGAAGACAATGAAGTTAAAGGTAAGGAACTTCATAACAGAAGGACTGCTTGTTGATAATTTCGTAGTAGCTCCCAAGATAAATAAATAGTAGTGGTCCCTTCGTTCTGGGATCTTCGTATGCAAGGACTACTCGCTACTACTCTTAGGGGTAGTACCAAATAGGATGTGGTAGGAGAGTGTATTTGGTTTGTCCTGTTCCTGAACAACTTGTATGGTTGGATATCTAACATTGCATTTCTAAGATCATAGTGCATTGATCTCTATAAATGTGCATCTGTTTAGTGGTGTAGGAGGTAACCTCTATTATACTTAACATCCCTTCTCTGAGACATACGAGCTCAAAGGTTGTACTTTTGTTGAAATCAGTAGTGTGTTGTTGGAAATGGCAATGTGGCATTTTAAGTGAAAATGTTCTAAGAAAGGTAAACGTTACCGTAAGCCTCATAGCCAGGGAATTGTGAAACAAGGGTTGCTTTAAGCCTAAGTGGATCGCAACCATTAGAGTACGATATCACCTTTCTAGATTTATTTTGCATCCGTTATGACGTCAGGTAAAAAATATATGGTGTATGGTATAAGAGCTCTCGGATAGGTCAGGAATGGCCGGGGTGAAATCATATTCGGTTTTATCCGCCACCAAATGGGTCTACGGGTAAGCGGATCTTAATTCACAGAGTTTTCGAAGATGTCGATCCTCGGTGCGTCTCTCTAGAGATGCGGAGGTAGTCCCTTACCTTGCTATTCATTGGAAATCCAAATATCTGATAAGTGCCTTCGGTTTTATTTGTAAACCTATTATGTCGTCAAATTTAACAAATGTAACAATTTCGGCTATTTGAATATGTTTATTTTGAAAGGTTTTCAAAAGAATGTCATTAAAATTAATATCACTGGATTTTTCTTTAAAATGTTTAGGTTATCATAAGGTAAAAACCCATTTCGTGTTTATATGCGGCGTGGTCTTATGAGACACCCTTAGTTTTCAAAATACTCATATTTGGAGTTTCTCACACCAGTCCCATGACTGACCCGAAGTTTATTTTCTTTCCTTTAAACTCTAGGTGCCATATTTTTCTAGACAGTCTAGTAGCCTGGTTTTGTTTAGAGCATTTTGGAAGAGCTCGAAGCATGGAGTTAGAAGATTCTTCTGAAGATTGTTATCCATTTCCACCACACTCATGTACTAACATTCTCCGCATTTTTAAGGACAGATATTTATAATTGTCCATGTTATATTAAGTTAAACGCTGATAAATGTATTTTAAAATTTTACGGTATAAAGATTATATGTTGGAATAATATATGTTATTCCATTCATGTAAGATTTTGTTTTGTCTTTATTTTCTTTCTACCCTTAACGATAAGGTTTTCGAGCACTAGAATTTGCGACACGTGAATACCGAGGATGTATTAGTGTCGATTTTCAAGGATCGAAAATCTAGTTCGTCACATTTGGTATCAGAGCTTAGGTTGAGCGAACACCTGATCCTGGTAGGGGTAAAGTCTAATCAAAGATAGGATTAGTAATACCCTAGGATGATTAACTCATTAGAGATAGGGTAAGTGACACCCTAGAATGAGTTGAGAGTATTATATATGAGCGTGTATTTGTTAATGCTAAAAATGATTTTGTTTTGAAAATTTTGGGTAAATGAAATATTTTACCTAAGATGATATTTTATATATAAAGAAATAATTTTCGAAAATGTATACTTATTTATAGTGTGATAGTTTGCAATTAGGGACTAGTAGTATTCAGTTATTACCATTGATTGATTGATTGTTTGATTTTTAAAAAACATGAACACCTAGTGAATTAAGTTTCACGATATGACTATATGGCGTTTGGTAAAAATATTGGTTTAAAGTAAAGAAATTTATTTAAGATAAATAAATTTATGAGCCTAAAAATGTAAAAATAAGATGATCTTAAGAAATATAGGTATAAATCAAGTTTTATAAATAAAGGACTTGAAAAGAAGAATCTTATGATGACTAGTTCGAGTGGCTCGGAAGTAACTAAAAATGGGCAAGAGATATGTTCGGATGGTAAACACTACTCTTAAGTATTGCCCTTCTGGTTAAGTGGATATATGATACTATTGGTAGTACCCCAGTTCCTTGGTATCAATTTGGAGTTACTCGATCTGTAAAATCTTTTAAGTTAAAAGATAATGCGAATCATCAGTTGATAAATTGATTAGTAATTTTAAACATCTTTATAAAAGTGTTAAACCAAAGACAATTTGGATAACTAATTGATAAAATAACGGAATTTTCGGCGATTTTAGACAGTCGAAAATTTTTGGATCACACCTAACTCAGAACTAAGAAAGTTTAAGTATAAAAGATAAAAAATTGTGAAATGTTTTGAGTAAATAAAATTATATAAGTATAATTTATAAATGTGATTTATGAATAAAAAGGATTTAAAAGCTGGGAATTTGAGAATTTAAATCCTGGTGATTTTGAAAATTGTTCTTCAAGATTGAGAAAATAATAAAAGTATTATTTGGAAGTATTTTTGAATAAAAATATAAGAGATAAGTTTTATAACTTATGAATTTGAGATGATAGTAAATTACAACAAGTTTTTAATTTGTCAAACACATTGATGTAAGTAAAACCAATCTGAATTTGGGATTTGTATACTGTTTGTGCCAAAAATGGGCACAAATACTCTGTTATAAGGGAAAGCACCAATATCCAATATTTAGATCCAAATAGAGAAGTATGGATTCACAGATCATAGAATAGATTGCAGAAAAGTAAATGAACACGCAAGTTTTATAATGGTTCGGCAAACTTCGGAGTTGGGGTTGTCCTGGATGAAATGATACGATCGTTTAGGAACGATGTAGATTGATCGTTCAAGTTTCTCCAAATGATGTGCCATCGATATGGAAGGTTCATTTATATAATATTTTACTATTCCCAAAATTTTGTGTCATTCCGACTCTGTGTTTGTGAGATATTGATCTATCATCATTAATTTGAATTATTTTATGGATCAATCCATATAGATCATGGTCAATCGATCCAACTTCATTGTGGGTCTTCGATGATCAATGGTGTGGGTCCCTCATGGTGTAATGTAGTTGTCCTCCAAATTTCATGTCGATTAACCTTGTAGATAATGATTTATAAATCGATCATCGTCGAAAATCGCCCAAACGGTCGTCGAAAACCCCACTTCAGGGTTGACCTGAAGTAATCACCTTTCTGGCTCAAAGCAGGTGCTGAAGATTCTGGCCCAGGGATAGACTCGGGTGAAATTGAATTTTCTCCAAGCAGATGTGATTCTGACTCCAAGCACGAAAAACAATCGGTGTCGATCATTTTTCTCCAAAAAACCTCCAAGCAAACATGTATCCGACTCCAAGCATGAAAAATGATCGATGCCTATCGTTTTTCTCCAAGATATCTCCAAGCAAACATGTATCCAATACCAAGAACGATCCAGCACTTCAATTTTCTACAACTCCAAGCAAAGCATGCACCGACTCCATGCAAATAGCAAATTTTCCTAGGTCCGACTCCGAGCAAATTACCATTGATCCGTCGATACCGATCCATCTTCTTTTGTCCATAACTCAAGCATACTAACTCCAAATCGACTTGAAATTTAGATTGTAGCCTTATGTGGCCATCCTTGTCACTTTATACTAATCGCACCTTGATTAGGTCAGAAATTGCCGATCTGTTGCCTAGGTGAAGTGCCAATTCCATATTTAGCCATTTTTGAGTGTTGTCAATCCGAATCCATGCAACTGTCGTCTATAGTTTCAACTATAATCGATTTCCAATCCATCCATTATAGCCAATCCATGGTATTTTGGCCTGACCAAAAGGCGGGATAACATTTGCCTACCAAAACATGCCTTGCGGTAGGAAGGCGTGTTTTAAATTGCTATAAATTCACAATCCGGAGTCCATAATCCATTCATAGTTGAATATTCCAATCCAGAATCCAATCCATTGCTACACTTTTGTTGGAAAATAATTTCAGTGATGACTACAACATCATCGACATTCATTTTCGAGTCTCGAAGTGGGGAGACCTCTTAGTAGCTTTGCTACACTTTTGTTTTGGAAAATGGATTTGATTTGAATTTCTTGAGTATGATTTGATTTATAATATATATATATATATGTGTGTGTGTGTGTGTGTATGTATGTATGTATTTCAAAATGGTTTGAAGTGAAACCGAAAATTTAACTCTTAAGTTCTATGTTAAGTGATGGTTTTCAATTATTGAAATAAAACAAATTTTTGGATAATTTGAGTGTCTAAAATGAGAAATGGAATTGAAACAACTTGAAATAGTTGAACTAGGATAAAATTATTTTGTATAATACTCAATTGCATTCTAATATATATATAACTTACCTGAAATATTCAAAAAGTTAAAAATGTAACGTGAATATGTAATTGAAGGTTATATAAGAGAAAACTTAAGTAATAAAATGTTCAAACTAAATTTTGCTTAATAGAAATGTTGTAAATAAAAAGTAAATTTGTATGGTGCTCAATTACATTTGGAAACATTAATAAAACTTACCTGGAAAAGTTTGATTGTGATGAGAGCATGCAATTGAATAATATACAATATAAATGTAAGTAATAAGATGTCCAAAAATGAAATTTATATGGTTTTGAGTTAATTGTTGTATCTGTTACTATGTATTTCGAATCTATCTTTCCTTCCCGTTTGCTTCTATTCTCCTATCTCGTTCCTTTTCGGGGATGAAAAGTTTTGAGTGGGGGAGAGTGTAACGACCCGTAAATTTTAACGATTTTAAATAACGTAATGAACTAAATTTTTCATAAAAATAAACAATTTAATTTTAGCAATGAAAATTTGATATTTGGTATGCGTCTATTTAAACATAATAAATGACAGATTTTCATTGGTAAATATATAAGTTTGTTCTGTGGTTTAATTTCGATTTTAAATTTAAAATTAGTGAAACTGATGGAAAAAATATTTTGAAATCTGAATATTTTTATATAAGAAAAATGTTTATTATTTTCTGAGTGAGACGTCATATTTCGTTTCGCCAAATTTGGACTGCTCTAGCTCCGTTTATCTTATTTTCGGCGTTATAGCAGCATATTTGGCAGCAAAAATCGAGTTTTTATAAGTGGTTTGTACCACTCATATCTGTGTACCATCCTATTCGTCTTGTCGTGCTGATCTCCGCACTCTGCAGTATATTCATTCCTATATTTCGACGTTCGGTACGTGGTGGAATCTGCAAAACGGTTAGCCGTATCGGTACCCTTTTGAGCCTTTTGGTTTCCTTGTGGCCATTCAATTGTCCACCATGAGAAAGCAAATGACCACTTGCTTTTAATATTTCCTGAATTCATTTCCTGCCTTTTTCTATTCCCTTGTTAAATTTATATATTCTAGTTCGTTGATTTGTTTCTGGCTCTTCCTTTCATTTTCATTCTGCTTTTGAAAAAAAATTATATATGTTGCTTATATAATCTGAAACTGCTTATCTTCCACTAACCTGCCCATTCATCTTCTTTTCCAATCACCACTGCTCATTGTCAAGACTTCACTCGTCACCTCCCTCCTCGCCCGTGTCATCTGCATCCATCGACCAAGCAGCTTCGTACCTTTGCTCGTCCCTCCCCTCTCTCTTCCAACGTGCCAACCTTTCCCATCACCTGCTCCTTCTTTTATGTCGAACTCCATCACCTACCCCACGTCACCATCCGCCATTTCCACCAAACTCCTACAAATCCGCTCCAACGCTAGTAGCAGTCGACCCCGCCATCCTTCCCCGCCTCTGTTGTGCACAGTTAGCCTTCCCACCTTTCCATTTAAGCAACCTCGCTTCCCTTTGACCCAAAACTGTCAGCCACCATCACCATGTAGCCAGCACACAACCCCTCTTCCACCAGCCTCGACCGTGCTCCACCCTCATATCCGCTACACCTTGCCTTCCTCCGCCCATACGCAGCAGCGCCTTCCTCCTTCGACTGCCAAACCTTCCACCCTTGGCCGCACATCAGCCTTGCAAACCCACCTCCACCTCTCCTTGAACCCAGCAGCCCACAGCCTCATGCATCCCTACCCGAACATAGCAGCGCCCAACCAATAGACGAGCACCCTCTGGCCTATCACCACAACAGCCAGTGCCAAGTAGCCCGCCTCTCCTTGTTTGCTACCGACCTCAACCTCTGCCCAAGACCCCTTGCCACTACCCTTGTCGAACCCCTGATAGTGCCACAACCGCCAAAGCCTACTACCCAGCCACCGAGGTCATCTCTGCACTTTAGCCGAGTTAGGTTGTGCTGACTTATAACCCAAACAGGGATATAAAGTGCTTGAATGGTGGTCAAGATGGAGTGTTGATATGTACCAGCCTTATCTCCTTATCTCCTCTTTTATAAAAAAAGAGAGGAAAAAGGTATATATATATATATATATATATATATTTGTTTTTAGTCTTCGTGCTAGCTTTGATTTGTTTTCGTTGCTATCCGATGATTTCTACAGCAACTCTTAGCTTGTCGCCGTCCCGTTGTGTGTGTGCGTGTCCGTGTGCACTAGTTCGTGTCTGTATTTGCGGATTAGTGCATCTTGTTCTCGTTATTTCTCTAGCCTCGAAAGGTGAGCGATCACTCACGAATAACATTCTTATGTTTAGTAAATTTATTTCACATGAAATGATGATTGAAATATGTTGTTAGATTTGTTTGTTAGTTATTTAATTGCTGAATATGATATGTTATCATTTAAAATTGTTACCCTATGTTAATTGACATATGACACCACAACCTGTTAGTATATATATATATATATAATTTTAATTGTTAATGATTATATATGCTTGTAATGGATATGTTATGTTATTTTATTTTATTGTTCTCACTTTGCAAGTTCCTTGATAGGGAGGAATTCCCTATGGGTTGAAATGATACTAACTCGAACGATATTATAGATTAGGGAAAAATCATTATGGGTTGAAATGATAAACCCAAGCGATTTAATTGATTTTGAAATTTTGGGATTGCGGATTGAAATGATATATACCAGTAAATATTAATTATTGCGGATTGAAATGTTAAATATCCATATCACTTGTCCATAGGATAGAAAACTATACACGGACACCGTTGGTCTATTTTTAAATGATTTCCAAATTTTTGAAAGAAAGAAATATACGTGTATTGTTTTTTAGAATATAATAAAGGTATTTTAATTTTAATATATGCGTGAAATTTAGTTTTTTAAATTATATGTTTTGGAAATTTTAAAATTATAAGTTAAAATTTTAAAATGTAAATTATAAAATTTTAATTATAACTTTTTTTTTAAAATAGGATTTAAAATAGATTTAATAAAAAGGTTTAATATAATTTAATTTAATAAAAATCTAATATAATTAATATATATATATAATATGTTTTAAAATATTTATTTAAGATTTATATTAACGTTTGGAAATAGTTTTTATAATAACTTTATTAAATTGAGGTGGGAAAGACAAATCAAAGTTGACTTGAAATTTAAATTGGTTAATAATTGTATTTAAAAAAAATTGATTTGAAAACCTATTAATTTTGAAATTTAAAGATACGATTTTATAACTTGATAACCGAATTTGGATTAAAGGTGATTAAATGAATATTTTCAAATTTAAATAAAATTGAAATTGAATATTTAATTTTGATTTAAATTTGTAATCTGGGATTTTATTTAAATGATTATTAAAAATGATTAAGTGAATATTTCAAATTTAAATAAAATTAAATTTGAATTTTGAAATATAAATTTTCAAATTGAGTTATTGTAAATTATTTGAATATTTAAACTCTGAAACCTATTGAATTGGAAGTGGTTTAAATTTGTAGTTCAAACCTGGATTTGAATCGATATAAATTAAAATGGTCTTAATGAGAATTTGATTTGAACCTTTAATTTTTTTTAATTGAAATTGTTGAACTGAGATTGATTTAAATTGAATTTTGGAACTAAAGTTAATTTGAATTGATTTGTGAAATTGGAAGAAATAATTCTAATTTGAAACTATTTTCGATATAAACTCTTTTAAACATATAAATTATTTTAATATATATTATTTTAAATTTATAAACAATTATATATATATTTAATATATAAACTATTTTAATATATATACTATTTTAGTCTATAACCTATTTTTAAATCTAAACTATTTTTAATGTATAACTATTCCAATATATAAACTACTTTCAATATTCAAACTGTTTAAGTTGGAACTGTTATGATTTAGATTTAATGGATTTAAATACAAATACTTTGATATGATGGTTTAACTTATTTTGTTGTTATGATTTTGAAAATGAATATGATTTTGAAAGTGATATGATTTCGAAAGTGAATATGATTTTGCAAGTGATATGATTTTGATACGAATATGATATTTTGAAATGAATTATGAACTGTTTGAAATGAAAATGACCACGGTGTGAAATAAACATTTGGTTGTTAAAGAGACTGGGATCAAATATTGTCATACTCTCTGCCAATACCGAAAACCACTTTAACAACTATGCACGTGGTGGAGAATCCAGAACAAAGTAGGATGGTTGGCGAACGACTGTATGAGGTATGAACACAGCCCATGACTCCCGCGAGTCAGTTTGATGTGACTAAAACAGGAGCTATACCTGGGCCAAGTGAGGTCACACCTCCGATCGAGCATGCTTCTTCGATACCATTCTATTACTTGTGATTTGATTGGGTGCACCTTTGATTTTGGGAGTGTCTCGAGGTGGGCGGTAGTAGCTGCTATGCGTTACCACCAATCCGGTTCTGCAAAACGGTAGAATCCTACCCTAGGCATTGCCTCGCATGCCTTGTCACATGCCTTATTGCATCCTCTACGAGTTTGGTTTGTACCGTACCTATGGGGTGCCCTCTGATAGCCCCCCAGTTTACGGAGAAATTATGGTACTGTATAGACTACAGATATATATATAAAAATGTGTTAAGGGGGATATGGGTAACGCCTTAACGCTATTTAATATTTTACTTTATTGTAGACATTATGTAACAGCCCGTAAATTTTCGATAATTTAATTTGTTAATTTGATAAGATTTTGGTAATTTAATATTAATGAAATAAAATTTGTAATTAAATAATGTAATAAATACTAAAATGAAATGTAACAATGGTAATTAAAGCTAATTATTGATAAATTGAATGAAATTACAATAAAGAAATAGTGTAAAATGTTATACTTGGCTATAAATTGAATATAAGAAAACAAAATGTAAATGTTGAATTAGTGTATGAAATAGCATAGTTAATGGTAATTGAATATAATCAGTGTTATGTAAGCAATTGTAACCTTTGTTGTTAATAATGAACTAATAAGTGTGATTTAAGGTAAATAGTAATAATTGTCATATGTTACCTATTTATTTAGCCTGTTAATTTAAATTGGAAATAAATTTCAATAAAATATAATTTAATATTATGTTAATGTAAATTAAGTTAATATTTGGAAATAATGTTAATTTTATTCATAATATGATAATTGGTTGAATAAAAAGAATGGAAATAAAGATTTATCAATTTATTGGAATTTAAATTATAATAATTGGATTAATTTCAAATAAATGGAATTAAATATTTAAATATTACGTTAATTGAAATTAAGATGAAATTGGGAAGCATTTATGTGTTAAGAGATAAACCAATGTTAGTTATACCCTTATTGTAATGAAAGACTTGAATAACAATGATTAAAATTTTAATAAATTGAATTATTGAAAATTTAATTTATAATTTCTGAATTTAATGAAATTGAAATTAAACACTGAAATTGATGGATTAATCAACTTTAAATTGACATCTAAATTTGTTTAAATTATTGTAACTGTTTAAGAAATCAAAAATGGTAAAATTTGTTAATTATAGAATTGAAATTGAAAATTTGATTTAATTAATTTAATATTAATTAATTTAATTAATGTGAAAATAGCAATTTTTTCCACTGACTCGGATTTCGACAAAACCAGTTTCATCGGATCCTAACGGTGAATTATTGTAAGATTTCAAGTTTCGTAACGATCGGACTTGTCGTTTGATCGTACGGGCTCGAAACGCCTAGAAATCAATTTAATTGAAATCAATTTGAAATAAATTGATTTTACCATAACTTCTTCATACGATAGAATTAGGACTTGAAACCTCTTCCATTGAATTTGAAATTATCAAAAATATCTATTTTGATATATGGGATTACCCATTTTCGTTCCGGAGACAGAACGGGCTTTTCGGGCCATTTATCGTTCAACGTTATAATCAAATCTTATCCGTTCTTTCTATTTTTTTGATCTGCCTATAAATACCTCGTTATAAACCCTAGTGTTCCTCAACTCAATTTGTATGTACGTACAATTTCATCTGTTCCTCTCTTTCCAATGGCAGACAAACCATAATTCCCAATTGCAATTGCAAATCAAAAACCAAATCAAAAAATTCAATCTCCTCAAACAATAGTGAATTATATATCGATTCGAAGCTCTCGACGAGCGCATCTCAGATCTGCAATTCGTTTTTCATTTTGGTTCATCGTTTGTTCAGTAAACGTCGAACTATTCACGACCATTCATCACGCGACGATCAACTTCGATGGATCGTCTAATCAATGGTACAGTTGGGAGGAGATCGACGAGCGCCGTTCATCGACGGGGTTAGTTTGGCGAGTTGACGGGTGGATTAGGCTAGAAAATTTGATTAGGGTTTCCCCTTGGAGGCAGCGGCTGCTCGTTTTAGAGCATCGATTGGCGTCAGGTCTTGGAGTGAGGCGTAGTGGGGGGCGCGGCCGCGACTGTGCTCTGCGGCAGTGGTGATCGCGCGCGCGCGTTGGTCGATCAGAGGCGGCAGTGTTCGATCATATTTCGTGCGTGCGTGTGCTGTAGCTTGGTTAGGGTTCTGGAGGCGTGATTGATGAAGAACGATAGTTGACGTGGCAGGGTAATATTTTCTTTTATTTTATTTATTTCAAATCAAATTGTATGATGTTCTAATTAACATAACTTTTACATACGAGATCCGATTCACGCGCGGTTTTCTCCGCTGCGATCCTATCGAAATTTTGGAGGTTTTGACACATGTTTGGATGAAATATAAGACCGTTCAAATTTTGGGCTTAAATTGAATTTAAATTTAATTTGAATTCAAATGTGAGTGTTTTAACCCACTCACAACTTCTAAAAATTTCTTATGTTAGTTAAATTAATTTATGATGGGATTAGAAATTAATTTATGACCGTTTGGTATATTTTAAATCATCATCTCAGTTAGTTTAAATTTATTTGAATTAAAACGTTATTTAATTTATTATTGAATATATATATTGTTAGTTTAATACCCGTTATTGATTATCAGTTCCATATTGATATTTATTGATTGTTTTGGATGATGATTGTGATGGATGTTGATTGTTGATGTTTGTTGAATGGATGTTGTATTTTATACCGTTATAAACTGCAAGTTCGTTATGGATTTTTATTTATTTCGGGATTGCGGTTTGAAAGGATATACAACCGTAAAATGTTTAAATTGCGGATTGAAATGATAAATATCTATATCACTTGACCCTAGGGTAGAGAATTATATACGAACACCGGATTGGTTAAATTAAATGATTTTAAAATCCTTAAATTTTTGAATTTAATCGATCGATGTTTTGAAATTAAATTTGATTTATATAAAGTAAAGTATTTTTGGAAAAATCAAGTTTTATGATGAAATGTGAATTGGTTTAAAAAGGAATTGCTTTAAGAAAATTAAATCGGAAGTTTAAAGTTAAACTTTTACGTATAAATGATATTCTATTGAAATTGAGTTAATGAATTTGTTTGAAAATAAATTTGAAATATTTTGAAGTTGGAATAATCTGTATTGATATTTTGAACATGGAGTTAAACGATATGAAATTCGATAGTTTATTGAAATTTGGTTTGTCGATTTGGAAATTTGAAAAATATGTTGAAATGAAATGACTAGTTTAAACTGATATAAGTTCCAAACTCATATTTTATTATAAACTGTTTAAAAATATATTTATGATTATTAAGATTTTCAAATTTATTAAACTATTTAACTAATATTAACTATATAAATTATTTTGATCTATTTTAAACCAATTTAATTTATTTTAAACTAATTAAAACATTTTAATTTATTTTAAATCTAATTAATCTATTTTAAAGCTATTTAATCTATTTTAATTATATTTAATCTAAATTAAATCTATTTAACTATCTTAAATCAATCTAAAAGTACTTTACCTATAATTAAACTATTTTGGAGTATTTTAACTATTTATAATTATTTAAACCATTTCTAAATTTCTAAACCAAGTAAAGTGGAAGTGTTTAAATTCAATTCATTATTTTAAAAAGAAAATAAGGCCAAATGATGTTATAACTTAAGTTGGAATTTAAATGTATAATGAATTGAATGATGATTTTGAAGTAAGAATTTAACCTGTTTTGGAACTATGATTTTGAAAGAAATTATGATTTTGGAAACGATATGATTTGGAAGCGACATGGTTTTTGAGAACATGATATTTTGATATAAATTGTGAATTTGACTTTGAAAGGAAATATAATTATCAAACTATGATTTCAAATGCGATATGATTTCAAAAGTGAATATGATTTCGAAAGTAAGTAATGATTTCGAAAGTGATATGGTTTGAATTGAATATGATATTTTGATATCAATTATGGAATGATTTTGGAAATGTCAAAGAACCATCCGGTGTGTAATAAGCGATTGGTTGTTAAAGAGACCGAGATCGGATATTGTCATACTCTCTACCAATACCGAAAACCACTTTGACAACTGTGTACGCGGTGGAGATTCCAGAATGAAGTAGGATGGTGGCGACGATCCTATATGAGGTATATACGTGGACCCGACTCCCATGAGTTGGCTTAAGGTGGCTAAAACAGGAGCGATTCTCAGGCCAAGGAGGTAGCTCCTTTAATCGGACACATTCCATCGTTACTATATTCTGACTTTTGATTTATTTGGTGGCCACCCTTCGATTTTTACTCGGGAGTGTGTTTCGAGTTGGGCGGTAGTTGAGGCTATGCGTTACCAACAGTCCGAATGCGTAATTGGTATATCTACCTTGGCATTGCCTAGTTGTAACAATTGCTTTATGCTCGGGTCAGACCGAGTGCCATAGCATTTGAGACTCACCCTTGGAGCTTGGAGATTTTCTTGGAGTTATATATTCAGCTTTTCAGTTATTTCCAGTTTTATGTTCGTACTTGTCATTTGCTTATGTATTTGAGACTTCTGTGTATTTGAGATTTCTGTAGTATTTACTTTAGACTCTGATGTTCTATAGTAGCTTTATGATCTACTATTTATCTATTTCCGCTGCTTATTGTAACGACCCGTAAATTTTAACGATTTTTATAACGTAATTAATTGAATTTTTCTTGAAATTTTAACAATAAAATTTGGCAATGAAAATTTGATATTTGGAATGCGTCTGTTCTAACGTAGCAAATGTCAAATTTTCATTTGAGAAGATGGAAGTTTATTTTATTATGTAATTCCATTTAAATTTAAAACCAGTTAATTTGATGAAAATAAAATATTTTCAAAACCTGAATATTTTTACATAATAAAAATGTAAACCATTTTCGGAGTGAGACGTTGTATTTCATTTTGCCAAATTTGGACTGCTCTAACTCCGTTTATCTTATTTTTGGCGTTTTAGCAGCATTTTTGGCAATGAAATATCGACTTTTGATAGGAAGATCGTAGCGTCGATATCTGTGTACCGTTCTGTTCGTCTCGTCATGTTAATCTTTGTAGTATATTCATTTGTGTGTTTCGGAGTCTGGTACGCGTCAGAATCTGCGAAACGTTTAGCAGTATCGGTATCCAATTTTGGAGTTTTGATTTCCTATGGCCATTCATTTTCCATGGTTGAAAATAAATGCCCACTTGTTATTAATAAGCTGTGACTTTTTCCATTCCTGTCCATTCAACATTTTGGTTCGTGCCTTTTAACTTTCTATCCGATGGTTCGTTTTCTACCTTCGTATGTTCTATGCCTATTGTTATAAAAACAAATATATATATATATATTATATTAGTTTGCATCTTTATATTACCTACCTGCTCTTTCATTGGCTTTTGTTGCTCGTGCTTATCCTCTTCCCCGCGGCCTCGCTCACCACCGTCCTTCCCATTCACCTTCAACTTCCTACAACCGAGCCTTTCCTCCTCCTCCCCGGATCCGACCAGCTATCCTCACACCACGCCAGTTCCTCATAGCCGCGTCCATCCCTCACATACCCGCCACCTCCTGTAACTGAACGCAAGCTAACCTCATCCGCCCATAGCTTGGCCACAGTTCCTAGCCCCTTCCACCTAACACCTGACAACCCCGAGAAGATCAACCTCAAACTTAGTCGAAGCTTCCTCCACCCGCAACCCATCCCACAGCCATGTTCATCCGATTCCGCACCTTCTGCCTCACTGTACCTCACCGAAACATCCCTGACAGCCGCTCCACCCTACCTGCAATGCACCACAACCCCACCGATCGCCAGATCTCATCCCGCCGAACCCGACCACAACCTTCCAACCACCAAGACACCCCTCTCCATGCGATAGCGGCACAACACCCATCCAAGCCTCTCGCCTGAAGTAGCCCATCCAGCCCATAAGTCGTGCACCCCACGACCACCTTTCCTCTGTCTTGAACCTACCTTTGTTCTCACCGCCTACGCCTTGCCCCTCCGCCTATCCAGCCGCCACTGCGGAGACCCACCGACCATATCTCCTTCATCCACCTGACAGCCTAGTGCAGTCAGCAGTTTCTTTTTTTTAAATCAAATATATATTTTAATGTTTGTGTATATATTTGTTTATATATATGATCGGTCTATTTATATATATGTGTAAGTTTATATAAGATCGAAAAGATCTTTAGTTATAAAATATAAGTCTGTATGTTATATATATTGTGTTTTAAACGTTTATATGCTATATATTATATGTTTCAAATGTTTATTTACAATGTATATATGTTTATATGCTATATTATGTGTATAAAGTATGTTTAAATATTTATTTGAAAATTTTGGAAAGAAATATAATATATATAATAATTTTGCTATATGTTTAAGGAAAATAATTTTGGGTTGAAAAGAAGTAAGTCAGTACTCTCCCCTTTTATCGTTGGAAAATAATTTCAGTGATGACTACAACATCATCGACATTCATTTTCGAGTCTCGAAGTGGGGAGACCTCTTAGTAGCTTTGCTACACTTTTGTTTTGGAAAATGGATTTGATTTGAATTTCTTGAGTATGATTTGATTTATAATATATATATATATATATGTATGTGTGTGTGTGTGTGTGTGTGTTTGTATGTATGTATGTATTTCAAAATGGTTTGAAGTGAAACCGAAAATTTAACTCTTAAGTTCTATGTTAAGTGATGGTTTTCAATTATTGAAATAAAACAAATTTTTGGATAATTTGAGTGTCTAAAATGAGAAATGGAATTGAAACAACTTGAAATAGTTGAACTAGGATAAAATTATTTTGTATAATACTCAATTGCATTCTAATATATATATAACTTACCTGAAATATTCAAAAAGTTAAAAATGTAACGTGAATATGTAATTGAAGGTTATACAAGAGAAAACTTAAGTAATAAAATGTTCAAACTAAATTTTGCTTAACAGAAATGTTGTAAATAAAAAGTAAATTTGTATGGTGCTCAATTACATTTGGAAACATTAATAAAACTTACCTGGAAAAGTTTGATTGTGATGAGAGCATGCAATTGAATAATATACAATATAAATGTAAGTAATAAGATGTCCAAAAATGAAATTTATATGGTTTTGAGTTAATTGTTGTATCTGTTACTATGTATTTCGAATCTATCTTTCCTTCCCGTTTGCTTCTATTCTCCTATCTCGTTCCTTTTCGGGGACGAAAAGTTTTGAGTGGGGGAGAGTGTAACGACCCGTAAATTTTAACGATTTTAAATAACGTAATGAACTAAATTTTTCATAAAAATAAACAATTTAATTTTAGCAATGAAAATTTGATATTTGGTATGCGTCTATTTAAACATAACAAATGACAGATTTTCATTGGTAAATATATAAGTTTGTTCTGTGGTTTAATTTCGATTTTAAATTTAAAATTAGTGAAACTGATGGAAAAAATATTTTGAAATCTGAATATTTTTATATAAGAAAAATGTTTATTATTTTCTGAGTGAGACGTCATATTTCGTTTCGCCAAATTTGGACTGCTCTAGCTCCGTTTATCTTATTTTCGGCGTTATAGCAGCATATTTGGTAGCAAAAATCGAGTTTTTATAAGTGGTTCGTACCACTCATATCTGTGTACCATCCTATTCGTCTTGTCGTGCTGATCTCCGCACTCTGCAGTATATTCATTCCTATATTTCGACGTTCGGTACGTGGTGGAATCTGCAAAACGGTTAGCCGTATCGGTACCCTTTTGAGCCTTTTGGTTTCCTTGTGGCCATTCAATTGTCCACCATGAGAAAGCAAATGACCACTTGCTTTTAATATTTCTTGAATTCATTTCCTGCCTTTTTCTATTCCCTTGTTAAATTTATATATTCTAGTTCGTTGATTTGTTTCTGGCTCTTCCTTTCATTTTCATTCTGCTTTTGAAAAAAAATTATATATGTTGCTTATATAATCTGAAACTGCTTATCTTCCACTAACCTGCCCATTCATCTTCTTTTCCAATCACCACTGCTCATTGTCAAGACTTCACTCGTCACCTCCCTCCTCGCCCGTGTATCTGCATCCATCGACCAAGCAGCTTCGTACCTTTGCTCGTCCCTCCCCTCTCTCTTCCAACGTGCCAACCTTTCCCATCACCTGCTCCTTCTTTTATGTCGAAATCCATCACCTACCCCACGTCACCATCCGCCATTTCCACCAAACTCCTACAAATCCGCTCCAAAGCTAGTAGCAGTCGACCCCGCCATCCTTCCCCGCCTCTGTTGTGCACAGTTAGCCTTCCCACCTTTCCATTTAAGCAACCTCGCTTCCTTTTGACCCAAAACTGTCAGCCACCATCACCATGTAGCCAGCACACAACCCCTCTTCCACCAGCCTCGACTGTGCTCCACCCTCATATCCGCTACACCTTGCCTTCCTCCACCCTTACGCCGCAGCGCCTTCCTCCTTCGACTGCCAAACCTTCCACCCTTGGCCGCACATCAGCCTTGCAAACCCACCTCCACCTCTCCTTGAACCCAGCAGCCCACAGCCTCATGCATCCCTACCCGAACATAGCAGCGCCCAGCCAATAGACGAGCACCCTCTGGCCTATCACCACAACAGCCAGTGCCAAGTAGCCCGCCTCTCCTTGTTTGCTACTGACCTCAACCTCTGCCCAAGACCCCTTGCCACTACCCTTGTTGATGCAGGCCAAGTACTAAGTCGTCACCGACTTAAGGAGAATGAAGCTATAAGTCGCGACCGACTTAACATGATGGAAATAAGTCGTGACCGACTTAACAAAGTTCAAGGCATGAGTCGTGACCGACTCAAGGAAGCAGAAGACATAAGTGTAAGTCGTGACCGACTTAACATGATGGGGGATTTAAGTCGTGACCGACTTAAGAGAGTGGAAGACATAACTCGTGAAGGGGTACGGGTTATCAAAGAACTTAAGGCGCCAAGACGACCTACCGAGTTACTCAGAGAGAAGGCAACGCAAACTGTTGAAGTAATAGGTCGTAAACGACTTAACAAGTCAAACGATAAGTCGGAACCGAGTTACGACTTAGTTAAGTCGTACCATCTTAAGTTGCAGAGGCCGGAGCCGTTGATTCCTCTGCCGAGTTAATCTCTACCGTGGATTTCTTAAGTCGTTACTAGTTGAGTCGTGTAGAGCTGTTAAGTCGGCAACGACTTAAGCGGGTCTGTTTGTAGTTTCTGTTTGTAAGTCGGTATGTTGTAAGTCGGCAACGACTTAAGGAGTTGTCTGTTGTATTTTCTGTCATAAGTCGGTTGTAATACACATGTATGTTGAGTCGCGTCAATTATAAGTCGTATGTCGTCTGTATTCATAAGTCGTTCTGTTTGAAGGCAAGTGTTGTAACGGTTGTGCCTTAAGTCGTCACCGAGTTAGGCTGAGTCGTAGGTCGTAAGTCGGTTGCCGACTTAGGAGTTAGAGAATTTTTTTTTGTTGTTTTGTAAAACGCCTATAAATAGGCCGGGTCTCTCATTTGTAAAAGGTTGTTGAATATTGAATAAAATTCTCTTTTGTTAGCTTGTTGCTTTCAATTTCAATTGGTAGTCGAGTGTATCTCCTATCTCCACTTACGTCATTCGAGTGCGCTCGAATCATCGTTTGCTGAAGCCGATTCACGGAATCTTGTGCGCAAGATCAACGTTGAAGAATCGTAGATCTCTTTCCCGGTATCTTCGGATCAACGAGACAGAGATAGCTAGAGTTCGGCATCTTCGGATCAACGAATTCGGGCATTTCAGTATCCATCAATCCACAGATTGCTATTTTCATCGATTGAAGATCGTTTTGAATTATCCGCTGCGTCACTTGTCGAACCCCTGATAGTGCCACAACCGCCAAAGCCTACTACCCAGCCACCGAGGTCATCTCTGCACTTTAGCCGAGTTAGGTTGTGCTGACTTATAACCCAAACAGGGCTATAAAGTGCTTGAATGGTGGTCAAGATGGAGTGTTGATATGTACCAGCCTTATCTCCTCTTTTATAAAAAAAGAGAGGAAAAAGGTATATATATATATATATTTGTTTTTCGTCTTCGTGCTAGCTTTGATTTGTTTTCGTTGCTATCCGGTGATTTCTACAGCAACTCTTAGCTTGTCGCCGTCCCGTTGTGTGTGTGCGTGTCCGTGTGCACTAGTTCGTGTCTGTATTTGCGGATTAGTGCATCTTGTTCTCGTTATTTCTCTAGCCTCGAAAGGTGAGCGATCACTCACGAATAACATTCTTATGTTTAGTAAATTTATTTCACATGAAATGATGATTGAAATATGTTGTTAGATTTGTTTGTTAGTTATTTAATTGCTGAATATGATATGTTATCATTTAAAATTGTTACCCTATGTTAATTGACATATGACACCATAACCTGTTAGTATATATATATAAATATATAATTTTAATTGTTAATGATTATATATGCTTGTAATTGATATGTTATGTTATTTTATTCTATTGTTCTCACTTTGCAAGTTCCTTGATAGTTTGGAATTCCCTATGGGTTGAAATGATACTAACTCGATCGATATTATAGATTAGGGAAAAATCATTATGGGTTGAAATGATAAACCCAAGCGATTTAATTGATTTTGAAATTTTGGGATTGCGGATTGAAATGATATATACCAGTAAATATTAATTATTGCGGATTGAAATGTTAAATATCCATATCACTTGTCCATAGGATAGAAAACTATACACGGACACCGTTGGTCTATTTTTAAATGATTTCCAAATTTTTAAAAGAAAGAAATATACGTGTATTATTTTTTAGAATATAATAAAGGTATTTTAATTTTAATATATGCGTGAAATTTAGTTTTTTAAATTATATGTTTTGGAAATTTTAAAATTATAAGTTAAAGTTTTAAAATGTAAATTATAAAATTTTAATTATAACTTTTTTTAAAAAATAGGATTTAAAATAGATTTAATAAAACGGTTTAATATAATTTAATTTAATAAAAATCTAATATAATTAATATATATATATATATAATATGTTTTAAAATATTTATTTAAGATTTATATTAACGTTTGGAAATAGTTTTTATAATAACTTTATTAAATTGAGGTGGGAAAGACAAATCAAAGTTGACTTGAAATTTAAATTGGTTAATAATTGTATTTAAAAAAATTGATTTGAAAACCTATTAATTTTGAAATTTAAAGATACGATTTTATAACTTGGTAACCGAATTTGGATTAAAGGTGATTAAATGAATATTTTCAAATTTAAATAAAATTGAAATTGAATATTTAATTTTGATTTAAATTTGTAATCTGGGATTTTATTTAAATGATTATTAAAAATGATTAAGTGAATATTTCAAATTTAAATAAAATTAAATTTGAATTTTGAAATATAAATTTTCAAATTGAGTTATTGTAAATTATTTGAATATTTAAACTCTGAAACCTATTGAATTGGAAGTGGTTTAAATTTGTAGTTCAAACCTGGATTTGAATCGATATAAATTAAAATGGTCTTAATGAGAATTTGATTTGAACCTTTAATTTTTTTTAATTGAAATTGTTGAACTGAGATTGATTTAAATTGAATTTTGGAACTAAAGTTAATTTGAATTGATTTGTGAAATTGGAAGAAATAATTCCAATTTGAAACTATTTTCGATATAAACTCTTTTAAACATATAAATTATTTTAATATATATTATTTTAAATTTATAAACAATTATATATATATTTAATATATAAACTATTTTAATATATATACTATTTTAGTCTATAACCTATTTTTAAATCTAAACTATTTTTAATGTATAACTATTCCAATATATAAACTACTTTCAATATTCAAACTGTTTAAGTTGGAACTGTTATGATTTAGATTTAATGGATTTAAATACAAATACTTTGATATGATGGTTTAACTTATTTTGTTGTTATGATTTTGAAAATGAATATGATTTTGAAAGTGATATGATTTCGAAAGTGAATATGATTTTGCAAGTGATATGATTTTGATACGAATATGATATTTTGAAATGAATTATGAACTGTTTGAAATGAAAATGACCACGGTGTGAAATAAACATTTGGTTGTTAAAGAGACTGGGATCAAATATTGTCATACTCTCTGCCAATACCGAAAACCACTTTAACAACTATGCACGTGGTGGATAATCCAGAACAAAGTAGGATGGTTGGCGAACGACTGTATGAGGTATGAACACAGCCCATGACTCCCGCGAGTCAGCTTGATGTGACTAAAACAGGAGCTATACCTGGGCCAAGTGAGGTCACACCTCCGATCGAGCATGCTTCTTCGATACCATTCTATTACTTGTGATTTGATTGGGTGCACCATTGATTTTGGGAGTGTCTCGAGGTGGGCGGTAGTAGCTGCTATCCCCCGTTAACACATTTTTATATATATATCTGTAGTCTATACAGTACCATAATTTCTCCGTAAACTGGAGGGCTATCAGAGGGCACCCCATAGGTACGGTACAAACCAAACTCGTAGAGGACGCAATAAGGCATGTGACAAGGCATGCGAGGCAATGCCTAGGGTAGGATTCTACCGTTTTGCAGAACCGGATTGGTGGTAACGCATAGCAGCTACTACCGCCCACCTCGAGACACTCCCAAAATCAAAGGTGCACCCAATCAAATCACAAGTAATAGAATGGTATCGAAGAAGCATGCTCGATCGGAGGTGTGACCTCACTTGGCCCAGGTATAGCTCCTGTTTTAGTCACATCAAGCTGACTCGCGGGAGTCATGGGCTGTGTTCATACCTCATACAGTCGTTCACCAACCATCCTACTTTGTTCTGGATTCTCCACCACGTGCATAGTTGTTAAAGTGGTTTTCGGTATTGGCAGAGAGAATGACAATATTTGATCCCAGTCTCTTTAACAACCAAATGTTTATTTCACACCGTGGTCATTTTCATTTCAAACAGTTCATAATTCATTTCAAAATATCATATTCGTATCAAAATCATATCACTTGCAAAATCATATTCACTTTTGAAATCATATCACTTTCAAAATCATATTCATTTTCAAAATCATAACAACAAAATAAGTTAAACCATCATATCAAAGTATTTGTATTTAAATCCATTAAATCTAAATCATAACAGTTCCAACTTAAACAGTTTGAATATTGAAAGTAGTTTATATATTGGAATAGTTATACATTAAAAATAGTTTAGATTTAAAAATAGGTTATAGACTAAAATAGTATATATATTAAAATAGTTTATATATTAAATATATATATAATTGTTTATAAATTTAAAATAATATATATTAAAATAATTTATATGTTTAAAAGAGTTTATATCGAAAATAGTTTCAAATTAGAATTATTTCTTCCAATTTCACAAATCAATTCAAATTAACTTTAGTTCCAAAATTCAATTTAAATCAATCTCAGTTCAACAATTTCAATTAAAAAAAATTAAAGGTTCAAATCAAATTCTCATTAAGACCATTTTAATTTATATCGATTCAAATCCAGGTTTGAACTACAAATTTAAACCACTTCCAATTCAATAGGTTTCAGAGTTTAAATATTCAAATAATTTACAATAACTCAATTTGAAAATTCAAATTTCAAAATTCAAATTTAATTTTATTTAAATTTGAAATATTCACTTAATCATTTTTAATAATCATTTAAATAAAATCCCAGATTACAAATTTAAATCAAAATTAAATATTCAATTTCAATTTTATTTAAATTTGAAAATATTCATTTAATCACCTTTAATCCAAATTCGGTTATCAAGTTATAAAATCGTATCTTTAAATTTCAAAATTAATAGGTTTTCAAATCAATTTTTTTTAAATACAATTATTAACCAATTTAAATTTCAAGTCAACTTTGATTTGTCTTTCCCACCTCAATTTAATAAAGTTATTATAAAAACTATTTCCAAACGTTAATATAAATCTTAAATAAATATTTTAAAACATATTATATATATATATTAATTATATTAGATTTTTATTAAATTAAATTATATTAAACCTTTTTATTAAATCTATTTTAAATCCTATTTTTAAAAAAAAAGTTATAATTAAAATTTTATAATTTACATTTTAAAACTTTAACTTATAATTTTAAAATTTCCAAAACATATAATTTAAAAAACTAAATTTCATGCATATATTAAAATTAAAATACCTTTATTATATTCTAAAAAACAATACACGTATATTTCTTTCTTTCAAAAATTTGGAAATCATTTAAAAATAGACCAACGGTGTCCGTGTATAGTTTTCTATCCTATGGACAAGTGATATGGATATTTAACATTTCAATCCGCAATAATTAATATTTACTGGTATATATCATTTCAATCCGCAATCCCAAAATTTCAAAATCAATTAAATCGCTTGGGTTTATCATTTCAACCCATAATGATTTTTCCCTAATCTATAATATCGATCGAGTTAGTATCATTTCAACCCATAGGGAATTCCAAACTATCAAGGAACTTGCAAAGTGAGAACAATAGAATAAAATAACATAACATATCAATTACAAGCATATATAATCATTAACAATTAAAATTATATATTTATATATATATACTAACAGGTTATGGTGTCATATGTCAATTAACATAGGGTAACAATTTTAAATGATAACATATCATATTCAGCAATTAAATAACTAACAAACAAATCTAACAACATATTTCAATCATCATTTCATGTGAAATAAATTTACTAAACATAAGAATGTTATTCGTGAGTGATCGCTCACCTTTCGAGGCTAGAGAAATAACGAGAACAAGATGCACTAATCCGCAAATACAGACACGAACTAGTGCACACGGACACGCACACACACAACGGGACGGCGACAAGCTAAGAGTTGGTGTAGAAATCACCGGATAGCAACGAAAACAAATCAAAGCTAGCACGAAGACGAAAAACAAATATATATATATATATACCTTTTTCCTCTCTTTTTTTATAAAAGAGGAGATAAGGCTGGTACATATCAACGCTCCATCTTGACCACCATTCAAGCACTTTATAGCCCTGTTTGGGTTATAAGTCAGCACAACCTAACTCGGCTAAAGTGCAGAGATGACCTCGGTGGCTGGGTAGTAGGCTTTGGCGGTTGTGGCACTATCAGGGGTTCGACAAGGGTAGTGGCAAGGGGTCTTGGGCAGAGGTTGAGGTCGGTAGCAAACAAGGAGAGGCGGGCTACTTGGCACTGGCTGTTGTGGTGATAGGCCAGAGGGTGCTCGTCTATTGGTTGGGCGCTGCTATGTTCGGGTAGGGATGCATGAGGCTGTGGGCTGCTAGGTTCAAGGAGAGGTGGAGGTGGGTTTGCAAGGCTGATGTGCGGCCAAGGGTGGAAGGTTTGGCAGTCGAAGGAGGAAGGCGCTGCTGCGTATGGGCGGAGGAAGGCAAGGTGTAGCGGATATGAGGGTGGAGCACGGTCTAGGCTGGTGGAAGAGGGGTTGTGTGTTGGCTACATGGTGATGGTGGCTGACAGTTTTGGGTCAAAGGGAAGCGAGGTTGCTTAAATGGAAAGGTGGGAAGGCTAACTGTGCATAGCAGAGGCGGGGAAGGATGGCGGGGTCGACTGCTACTAGCGTTGGAGCGGATTTGTAGGAGTTTGGTGGAAATGGCGGATGGTGACGTGGGGTAGGTGATGGAGTTCGACATAAAAGAAGGAGCAGGTGATGGGAAAGGTTGGCACGTTGGAAGAGAGAGGGGAGGGACGAGCAAAGGTACGAAGCTGCTTGGTCGATGGATGCAGATGACACGGGCGAGGAGGGAGGTGACGAGTGAAGTCTTGACAATGAGCAGTGGTGATTGGAAAAGAAGATGAATGGGCAGGTTAGTGGAAGATAAGCAGTTTCAGATTATATAAGCAACATATATAATTTTTTTTTCAAAAGCAGAATGAAAATGAAAGGAAGAGCCAGAAACAAATCAACGAACTAGAATATATAAATTTAACAAGGGAATAGAAAAAGGCAGGAAATGAATTCAGGAAATATTAAAAGCAAGTGGTCATTTGCTTTCTCATGGTGGACAATTGAATGGCCACAAGGAAACCAAAAGGCTCAAAAGGGTACCGATACGGCTAACCGTTTTGCAGATTCCACCACGTACCGAACGTCGAAATATAGGAATGAATATACTGCAGAGTGCGGAGATCAGCACGACAAGACGAATAGGATGGTACACAGATATGAGTGGTACGAACCACTTATAAAAACTCGATTTTTGCTGCCAAATATGCTGCTATAACGCCGAAAATAAGATAAACGGAGCTAGAGCAGTCCAAATTTGGCGAAACGAAATATGACGTCTCACTCAGAAAATGATAAACATTTTTCTTATATAAAAATATTCAGATTTCAAAATATTTTTTCCATCAGTTTCACTAATTTTAAATTTAAAATCGAAATTAAACCACAGAACAAACTTATATATTTACCAATGAAAATCTGTCATTTGTTATGTTTAAATAGACGCATACCAAATATCAAATTTTCATTGCTAAAATTAAATTGTTTATTTTTATGAAAAAATTAGTTCATTACATTATTTAAAATCGTTAAAATTTACGGGTCGTTACACTCTCCCCCACTCAAAACTTTTCGTCCCCGAAAAGGAACGAGATAGGAGAATAGAAGCAAACGGGAAGGAAAGATAGATTCGAAATACATAGTAACAGATACAACAATTAACTCAAAACCATATAAATTTCATTTTTGGACATCTTATTACTTACATTTATATTGTATATTATTCAATTGCATGCTCTCATCACAATCAAACTTTTCCAGGTAAGTTTTATTAATGTTTCCAAATGTAATTGAGCACCATACAAATTTACTTTTTATTTACAACATTTCTATTAAGCAAAATTTAGTTTGAACATTTTATTACTTAAGTTTTCTCTTGTATAACCTTCAATTACATATTCACGTTACATTTTTAACTTTTTGAATATTTCAGGTAAGTTATATATATATTAGAATGCAATTGAGTATTATACAAAATAATTTTATCCTAGTTCAACTATTTCAAGTTGTTTCAATTCCATTTCTCATTTTAGACACTCAAATTATCCAAAAATTTGTTTTATTTCAATAATTGAAAACCATCACTTAACATAGAACTTAAGAGTTAAATTTTCGGTTTCACTTCAAACCATTTTGAAATACATACATACAAACACACACACACACATACATACATATATATATATTATAAATCAAATCATACTCAAGAAATTCAAATCAAATCCATTTTCCAAAACAAAAGTGTAGCAAAGCTACTAAGAGGTCTCCCCACTTCGAGACTCGAAAATGAATGTCGATGATGTTGTAGTCATCACTGAAATTATTTTCCAACGATAAAAGGGGAGAGTACTGACTTACTTCTTTTCAACCCGCAATCCAAAATTTTCAAAATCAATAAAATCGCTTGGGTTTATCATTTCAACTCATAACGATTTTCCCCTAATCTATAATATCGTTCGGGTATGCATCATTTCAACCCATAGGGAATTCCTAACTATCAGAGAACTTGAAGAGTGAGAACAATAGAATAAAATAGCATAACATATCAATTACAAGCATATATAATCATTAACAATTAAAATTATATATATATATATACTAAAAGGTTATGGTGTCATATGTCAATTAACATAGGTTAACCATTTTAAATGATAACATATCATATTCAACAATTATATAACTAACAATTCAAATCTAACAACATATTTCAATCGTCATTTCATGTGAAATAAATTTACTAAACATAAGAATGTCAATCGTGAGTGATCGCTCACCTTTTGATGCTAGAGAAATAACGAGAACAAGATGCACCGACCCGCGGATACGGACACGAACTGTGCACACACGCACACACACAACGGGACGGCGATAAGCCAAGAGTTGCTATAGAAATCACCGGACGGCAACGAAAACAAATCAAAGCTAGCATGATGACGAAAAACAAATATATATATATACACCTTTTTCCTCTCTTTATTTTTAAAAAAGAGAAGATAAGGGTAGTACATATCAACCTCCATCTTGACCACCATTCAAGCACTTTATAGCCCTGTTTGGGTTATAAGCTAGCACAACCTAGCTCGGCTAAAGTGCAGAGATGAGCTGGGTGACTGGGTAGTGGGCTTCGGCGGTTGTGGCACTGTCAGGGGTTCGGCATAGGTAGTGGCAAGGGGGTCTCGGGCAAAGGTTGAGGTCGACAGCAAACAAGGAGGGGCGGGCTGCTCGGCACTGGCTGTTGTGGTGATAGGCCATAGGGTGCTCATCTTTTGGCTGGGCGCTACTATGTTCGGGTAAGGATGCGGGCTACTGGGTTCAAGGAGAGGCGGAGGTGGGTTTGCAAGGCTGCTATGTGGCCAAGGGTGGGAGATTTGGCGGTAGAAGGAGGAAGGCGCTGCTGCGTATGAGCGGAGGAAGACAAGGTGTAGCGGATATGAAGGTGGAGCATGGTCGAAGGCTGGTGGAAGAAGGGTTGCGTGCTGGCTACATGGTGATGGTAGCTGATAGTTTTGGGTCGGAGGGAAGTGAGGTTGTGTGAATGGAAAGGTGGGAAGGATAACTGTGCACTGCAGAGGCAACGAAGGGCGGCAAAGGTGGATGCTACTGGCGTTGAAGCGGATATGTAGGAGTTTGGTGGAAATGGCGGATGGTGAAGTAGGGTAGGTGATGGAGTTCGGCATAAAAGAAGGAGCAGGTGATGGGAAAGGTTGGCACGGTGAAAGAGAGAGGAGAGGGACGAGCAAAGATACGAGGCTTCTTAGTCGATGGATGCAGATGATGTGGGCGAGGAGGGAGGTGCCGAGTGATGTCTTGACAATGAGCAGTGGTGATTGGCAAAGAAGATGATGAGCAGGTTAGTGGAAGAGAGGCAGTTTCAGATTATATAAGCAACATATATAATTTTTTTTCAAGAGCAGAATGAAAATGAAAGGAAGAGCCGGAAACAAATCAACAAACTAGAATATATAAATTTAACAAGGGAATAGAAAAAGGCAGGAATTGAATTCTGGAAATATTAAAAGCAAGTGGCCATTTACTTTCTCACGGTGGACAATAGAATGGCCACAAGGAAACCAAAAGGCTTAAAATGGGTACCGATATGGCTAGCCGTTTTGCATATTCTGCTGCGTACCTCATGTCGAAATACAGGAACGAATACTGCAAAGATCGGTACGACGAGATGAACAGGATGGTACATAGATATGAGTGATACAACCCACTTATAAAAACTCGATTTTCGCTGCCAAATATGCTGCTGAAACGCCAAAAATAAAATAAACGGAGCTAGAGCAGTCCAAATTTGGCGAAACAAAATATGACGTCTCACTCAGTAAATAATAAACATTTTTCTTATATAAAAATATTCAGATTTCAAAATATTTTATTTCCATCAATTTCGCTGATTTTAAATTTATAATTGAAATTACACCACAGTACAAACTTATATATTTACCAATGAAAATCTGCCATTTTCTATGTTTAAATAGATGCATACCCAATATCAAATTTTCATTGCTAAAATTAAATTGTTTATTTTTATGAAATTTTAGTTAATTACGTTATTTAAAATTGTTAAAATTTACGTGCCATTACACTCTCCCCCGCTCAAAACTTTTCGTCCTCGAAAAGGAATGAGATAGGAGAATAGAAGCAACCAGGAAGGAAAGATAGATTCGAAATACATAGTAACTAATACAACAATTAACTCAAAACCATATAAATTTCATTTTTGGACATCTTATTATTTACATTTATATTGTATATTATTCAATTACATGCTCTCATCACAATCAAACTTTTCCAGGTAAGTTTTATTAATGTTCCCAAATGTAATTGAGCACTATACAAATTTACCTTTTATTTACAAAATTTCTGTTAAGCAAAATTTAGTTGGAACATTTTATTACTTAAGTTTTCTCTTGTATAACCTTCAATTACATATTCACATTACATTTTTAACCTTTTGAATATTTCTGGTAAGTTATATATATATATATATTAGAATGCAATTGAGTATTGTACAAATTAATTTTATCCTTGTTCAACTGTTTCAAGTTATTTCATTTCCATTTCTCATTTTAGACACTCCAATTATTCAAAAATTTGCTTCATTTCAATAATTGAAAACCATCGCTTAACATAGAACTTAAGAGTTAAATTTCCAGTTTCACATCAAACCATTTTGAAATAAATATATACATATATATATTTTATAAATCAAATCATACTCAAGAAATTCAAATCAAATCCATTTTCCAAAACAAAAGTGTAGCAAAGCTACTAAGAGGTCTCCCCACTTTGAGACTCGAAAATGAATGTCGATGATGCTGTAGTCATCACCGAAATTATTTTCCAGCGATAAAAGAGGAGAGTACTGACTTACTTCTTTTATAACTGTCGATATTAATGTTAAGTTAAACTCTGATAAACGTATTTTAAAAAAATTTGTTGTAAAGATTATATGTTGAAATAATATAGGTTATTTCATTCGCGTAAGATTCTGTTCTGTCTTTATTTTCTTTCTACCCTTAACAATCGGGTTTTCTAGCACTTGAATTTGCGTCATGTGAATACCGAGGATGAGTTAGTTTCGATTTCCGAGGGTCGAAAATCCCGTTCATTACATTTGGTATCAGGGCTTAGGTTGGGCAAACACCTAAGCCTGGTAGGGGTAAAGTCTCATCAGAGATAGGGTTAGTAATACCTTATGATGAATAAATCATTAGAGATAGGATAAGTGACACCCTAGAATGAGTTGAGAGTATTATATATAAGAGCATATTTATTATTGCTAAAAATGATTTTGTTTTGAAAATTTTGGTTAAATGAAATAATTTTACCTAAGTTGATATTTTATATATAAAGAAATAATTTTCGAAAATGTATAGTTATTTATAGTGTGATAGTTTGCAATTAAGGGAATAATAATATTCAGTTATTATCATTGATTGATTGTTTGATTTAAAAAAAACGAACACCTAGTGGATTAGGTTTCATGATTTGACTATATGGTGTTTGGTAATAATACTGGCTTAAAGTTAAGAAATTTATTTAAGATAAATAAATTTATGAGCATAAAAATGTAAAACTAAGATGATCCTAAGAAATGAATGTATAAATCAAGTTCTATAAATAAAGGAATTGAAAAGAAGAATCTTATGATGACTAGTTTGAGTGGCTCGGAAGTAAATAAAAATGGGCAGGTGTTATATTTGAATGGTAAACACTTCTCTTAAGTATTATCCTTTTGATTAAAGGGATATATGATACAATTGGTAGTACCCAGTTCTTTGGTATCAATTTGGAGTTACTCGATCTATAAAATCTTTTAAGTTGAAAGATAATGTGAATCATCAATTGATAAATTGATTTATAAACGTATTTATAAAAGTGTTAAGCCAAAGATAATTTGGATCACTAATTTATAAAATAAAATGGAATTTTCGACGATTTTGGACAGTCAGAAATTTTCGAATCACGCCTAACTCAGAACTGAGAAATTTTGAAAACATAAAAGATATACAATTGTGAAATGTTTTGAGTAAATAAAATTATATAAGTATAATTTACAAATGTGATTTATAAATAAAAAGGATTTAAAAGATGAGAATTTGAGTCCTAATGATTTTGAAAATTGTTCTTCAAAATTGAGAAAATAGTAATAGTATTATTTGGAAGTATTTTTAAATAAAAATATAAGAGATTAGTTTTAGAACTTATGAATTTGAGATAATAGTAAATTACAACAAGTTTTTAATTTGTCAAGCACCCTGGTGTAAGTAAAACCAATCTGAAATTTGGGATTAGTATATATACTCTTAGGATGTAATAAAGTATTATACAAATATAGACTTAAGTTGTGAAATATTTAAACACTTAAGTAAAGTTATAAGAGGTAACTCAATATTTATACACTTAAGTTATGTGTTCGAGTAGGGATCGAATCTAATTTTTATACATGGATGATCTATGAACATCATGCAGACTTATGAATAGTATGAGTCATTCATGTGATGAAATTTCGGGAATGAAATTCTTTTAGGAGGGGAGAATGTAATGACCCGGAATTTTACCGCTTTGGTTTGTGAATATTTAATTAATTTTAAATACTCAAATAATGGTTTTAATAATTAAAATAGTCTTTTTTTAATTCATAACTAATGATAAAAAATACATTTTTTAATTTTGTTTACCAAAATGATTAGTTGAAAGAAAATCAGAAAATGTGACCTAAAGGTTTTTCAAAATTTTCAAGTTTTCACTATTTAAAAGTTGTTTAAAATGTTGTAAACACTGTACTTAACGTATTTACACATTTTAAATTAACTTAAGTGTGGATTAGAAATTAAAATAAGTGTTAATAAAATAATTGTACTTATGTAAGATGTGTGTCCTTTTATGAATTATTAAAAATGAAAATAAGTGAAAGAAGTTAAGTCACACCCTTATTTCATATGGTGGTACAAAGAAAGGCTATTGCACATTGGGTAAAATGGGGTGACCATGGGTTAGGCGTGTGGATCAAGGGGAGGAGGATAAAGTGATGATGTATTCAAATTTGAGAGGAGGGTAGGTACTTTGAGGGCATTTAGGTAATTTTATACTTTTATTTTATATAAAACAAATTCAACTTTTCTCTCTCTCCTTTCATTCTCACTTTTCAAGAACTTTTCAAAATTTTATTTTCCTTTTAAAAGATTCAAAAATATCTTTAATGGCTTCCTTCAAAATTCTAAAACTTGAAACTATCCCCTTTTTGTTTTAAAAACTTTCAAATTTTCTTAAAAACGCTTACTTTCTTCTTCCTTTACCTCCTCTTAGCTAAAAAAAAGTCCATACCCATCCTCCTCCATGTTGGTCGAGCCCACTTTCATTGTGGTTCTGCCCAATGGTGCCTACGTCGAGCCCATTAGCTTGTTAAGGTTGAAAAGAACAGTTTTTGCTAAAGGATTTCCAAAGTGCTAGGCTATTTCACACTTTGAAAAAGATTTGAAAAGTCTTTGGTGAGCAAACTATTTTATATTTTGAAAAGATTTTACCTTTATGTTGCCATGTTTATTTGTGTAATGTATTGTATGTTTGGTTGTAAATACATGTTGTTTTGTATATGTGTAATGTTAATTGTAGTTTGAATTTGACTTGTTAAATGTAGCTTAGAAGTTTGGTTTGGTGTTAAAGTTCTCATTTTCCTTATATATGTGATTGTATATATAAATTTGGATATGTAAACTTGGTTGTTTGGTCATGTTTTATGAAAGTTAGTAACTTATATGCTAAATGAGATTTGAGATCGCTTGGAAAGAAATCAACTTGTTTACTAATTTTCAAGCTACTAACAAGTTTCAAACATTTAAACTTTTGGTTTAGTTTCAAAAATAAAACTTTTCATATGTTTTCAAAAGAAGTAAAGTTAGAAGTTGAGTTTGGAGAAGATCTAACTTAGAGCTTAACTCAAACGAGTTGCATTCATAGCGATAGTCGCTATGAATGCAGTTCGAAAAAAGTTAGTGTTTTAGAACTTAAAGTGATTCCTTTTGAAATGGTTTTTGAAAACTTTTTTTCAGAATACTAATTAAGTATAAAAGTTAATAATTATGGTAATTAAATATGAGTTTAAGAATTAACTAATTATTTATTCATTAAATTAAGATAATTATTAATTAAGTGCAATTAAGTTAAGTAATTAGGAACTAAAGTTAGTTAATTATAATTAATTAATCAAGGAAGTTTAATTAATGATTAATTAATTTAAAAATTAATTAAGAAATAATTTTAATAATTAAATTTAATTATTTATTATCTAATAAGAGTTAATTAATAATTAATTACTTGTTAGGCGGGATTAAATTGATTAATCTAATTTGATTTAATTCAGATCTAATTTAATTAAGTTTAAAATTAGAGTTAATTAAGATTTAACTGAAAATTAAATAATGATTTAATTAGTAATTAAATAAAGATTTAGTTTTAAACTTCATAAATTATTTCCGAGTCAGTTCTTTTATAAGTAAATCGATGTAAACCAAAGGATCTCTTGTCTGTACCATTAAGTAGACAGCGACTATAAACAAGTTATACTAAACTTGGACATCTATTAGCAGAATAAAGCGTCGATCTGTTATAGCTTTAATTGAATTGATTGTTTGGACATCCTTTTAGCAGAATAAATTTCCATTCTGCTATAACTAAACTTAATAGATTATTTGGACATCTATTTAACATGACAAATTAACATCGTGCTATTATGTAATTTGGACTTGTATTTGCCAGTTGGTTTATATTGTCATGTTATTCCCTGATTTGTTTATAGATTTTACTTACATATATGATGACTCATGTAAATGAATGTTATGTGATTTGGAAGACAAATTTATATAAATTGTAACTTGATTTAGAAACCATTGTGATCACTAAGCTTCCTTTCAAATTTGTAAAAGTTATGATTTTTAAGTTGACTTTAATTCTAAGTGTTTTAAATGATTTTGTAAGTTGTCAAATTATTTTAATAAAGGTATTTACAAATGATATTTTGTAGATAATAATTTATAAAGGATTTATTCAAAGGAGATTTACGAATGATATTGGTAAATGATGTTTTAAAAAGGGAATTATAAATGAAGATTTATAAAAGAGTTTTATAAATTATTTTGGATATTTATAGAAGAGTTTTATAAATGATTTTGAATAATTATGAAATAATTTTATAAATGAATTTTGGATAGTTATAAAAGAGTTTTATAAATGGATTTAGAATTTAAGCAAAAAGCAGATTTGATTAATGGAAATGATTTATAAAAAAGATTTATAGAAGCACTTTATAGATAATAAGAATTTGAGATTTGGATTTCTCTTAACTAACCTTCTTAATTATGATGGTGTGGACATTTGTTCCATGCTTAACACCGAAGGAATGATGTTTGGGGTTATCCTTCTCTCTAATTTAAATAACATTACTTTGATTCTTTTAATATGATTTCTAAATAAGAAATCTTTCACAATGTTTTTTGAATATACTTATGCCATTGAGATAAGTATATGAATATTTCGATAAATATTTTGGAAAGAGATTTAAATAAATGAAAGATTTTATTTGAGACTTAATGGTTGCTATAGGTAATTAAATATCTGAAGTGTTGCTTATTTGTTTATTTGATAGCTAAATAACCGACTATCGAATCTGGTTGCAAATTTGCAGTAACATGGTAGGTGGTTCTTGCTTTGTGAACTGTACCGAAGCTTAGACTCTTACCCCCAACATGTCCTTGAAATTCATGGGTTGGTTTGCTAGGTGCTTACAATCAAGAGGCTGGCCCTAAAATCAGATTTGAGGTTACCAAGGTGTAGGCACTACCCATTTAGGAAGAACATTACATTTGGTATCAGAGTGCAAGGTTAAGCGAGAACCTTGGCTTTGTTGGGGTAAACTCATTAGAGATAGGGTTAGTAACACCCTAGAATGAGTCTGAGTGTGTTTGTATATATATTAGAATGCGTATTTCTTAGTGATATAAAAGTGTTTTATATTGTTTTGATTGATCTGTTGAGTGGCATATGGATTCTGGTCAATACAAGTAGCTAACTATATGGATAGGGATCCCCAAACTCTTGAACTAAGCCAATTGACACGGTATTGTTTTTGTAACGACCCGCGAATTTATCACTTTGATAAATTTTATTTATTTTTAAAATATTAAAATACAACCTTTTTAACATAGATTTTGTTGTCTTTAACGGTAAATAATGATGGTAATCTTATTTTTAAAAAGTATTTACAAAAAATATATACTTTGGAAAAATATCGATAAAATGGTCGAAAACCATTTTATCAATAAATAGCTCTATAATTGTTAGAAGTTGCACATGGAGCTAGATTCATACACTTATTTATCCGTTTAAACAAGAATATGAAATAAAATTATTTAGTTTATTTTTGTAAATAAAATGTATTTATGACATCATCAATAATGACATCATATTTAATAATAGAATTATGAATTTAAATTGAGATTTAATGATTTAATAATTATTACATTATTCAAATAATTGTTTTTAAATAATAATAAATCATTTTAATTAGTTATGAAGTGATAATAAATCATTTATATTAGTTTTATAAAGATATATACTTGATTTGAAAATATAAGAAAAATTCGTGTCGGTTTATCGATATAACAGTACTTTTTGTAAAAAAAAATTATTTAATATCAAATCCAACTGGAAACTTGCAGTGGGTAATTAAATCTTTGAATTGTTGTTTGTTTGTTTATTTGATATTTAAATAACCGACTATCAAATCCAACTGGAAACTTGCAGTAACATGATAGGGGGTTCTCGTTTTGTGAACTGTGTCAAAGCTTAGACTCTTACCCTTACACGTCCCTGAAATTCATGGGTTGGTTTGCTGGGTGCTTACAGTCGATAGGTTGGCCATAAAATCCGATTTGAGGTTACCAAGGTGTAGGCACTACCTGTTTAGGGGGAATGTTACATTTGGTTTCAAAGCACAAGGTTAAGCGAGAACCATGGCTTTGTTCGGGTAAACTCATTAGAGATAGGGTTAGTAACACCCTAGAATGAGTCTGAGTGTGTTTGATTATATATATATATATATATATATATATATATATATATATATATATATATATATATATATATATTAGAGCGCGTATTTATTAGTGATATAAAAATGTTTTATATTGTGTTGTGTGACGTCCCACCTCGAGACCCACATTAACAAAGGGCATTACGGAGTAATACTGTCTGTTAATGTAGAGAATAGGGCTGGTTAGGAACGACCATCCGTAAGATTTGTCTTAAACAAGTATTGAATACGTTGATTGGGTGCTCTAATTTTTTTTCTTTTACCTTTCTCAAGTGGATCGACATACTCAATAAATGTTTAACACAAAACTACGGTGACTAATGGATCTATCAGAACAAAAAATATAACAACAACAAATACCACAGATCATAGAACATCAGTCACACACATATATATACACATATATATAGATACATCATAGTGCATTATATAGTGATACACCAGTGGTGGTACAAAGACCACAATATATACATCGAGTCAAAAAGAATATATACATATCAGAGTACACAAAATAACTACAAGGCTACACAAAAGATGACTAGCATCCAAAAGAAAGCAAGAAAATCCATAGCGGAAGCAGCGTAGCGGTAATCTACAGCAGGTGTCTAACCTGAAATAACTCGGTCTGACCAGAGTATATAAAATACATGGGTCATTCTAGCTTAAATAAACTGCTTAGCATAAGATAGTTGAAGTATAGAGATAAACGATAATATTTCTTCTCGAAAGAGAAGAAGCAACATCAAATATATATATATATATATATATCAACTACTTCATATGAGATAATATCACTAAAATATGTCATATAGAAGTTTCTCGAAAGAGGCCAGATCAACTACAACATCAATTAGTCATAAATAATTGCCCTATATCATCGGCATCAATACAACCAATATAATGGTTTCTATCAACACAATAACTCCTAAATAGGAAATCACAAATCTTAAAAAGGCCAAAGGATGGCAACCACAAATCACAATATGTATAACTCAGTGAAGAGTTCAAATTCCAAAATGTAATCACCATATAATAAATCCACAAACGGCTCAAAGGCCCAATAATCGCGAAATAGCGAAGACATTTGGAAATCAAAAATAAATCAAGAAATATCACAAAAGATGGATCCATATCACAAATGGCGAGTCTAAGCTACGCCTGCACGTGCTTAATAAAATGGCTGAAGCCTGCCAACTACTGTATCTCAAATATGGCGCCTAATATAAATGACCCGAAGTCCAAACGACCCGAAGGCCAAACGACCCAAAGGTCCAACGGCTAGAAAGCCCAAATTACCCGAAGGTCCAGTACTGGCAAACGACCCAAACGTCCATGAAATGTGTTAGCATCAATAGAACGAATCCAGAATTAATCGATATAGCAAACCTATGTGTCCCATACTGTAACGACCCGTATTTTTACGGATCGAAAAGTTCGTTCAAATCTGGAATTTTCAACATTTTAGGTTGTTTCAGATTTTGGGAAGAATTTTTGGTTAAGTCCTAAGTCATAGCCGACTTATGGGTTTTGGACGAGTTAGTGATGAGTCTGGGCGAGTTAAGGACTTAAGGGGTGAGTCGCGACGACCTAAGGAGATAAGTCGTAGCTGGGCTAGGTTAGTAGGTTGAGGTTAACTCGGCAAGTGTTAAGTCGAAGGTTGTAAGTCGTTGCCGAGTTAAGGGATAGACGACCTAAGGAAGTGACCGACTTATGTTATTGTAGACGACTTAAGGTTTTGAGTTAAGTGTTAAGTCGGCTGATGAGTTAAGGTAGTGGTCGACTTAAGACCTGGACGACTTAGGAGTTGAGTCTTATTCCGGTAGCCTAGCTAAGTCGTGAGGTTGATAAGTCATGACCGATTTAACTAATAAGTCGTAGAATGAGTTGTCTCGTCTAACCAGCTAAGTCGTATCCCAGCAGATTGTTAAGTCGTCAAGTCATATAGGCGAAGGTGTTAAGTCGCAACCGACTTAGTGGTTGAGTCGTATATCCAAGTTAAGGTGATGAGTCGTACTCAAGTTGTCTGATGAGTCGTAATATTTGATAAGTCATAGTCGAGTTAACCGTTGAGTCGTACCTTCTGATGAGTCGTAGCTTGGTTGAGTCGTAGGGGAGTCTGAGTGTTGAGTCGGAAGAGGCTATAAGTCGGAGACGACTTAGGAGATAGCTGTTAAGTCTTGAGTCATAGGGGAGTCTGAGTGTTGAGTCGGAAGAGGCTATAAGTCGGAAACCGTTGAGTCGTGGTGATCTGATGAGTCGTAGACGACTCATAGAGGCAGTCGAGTCATGGATTTTAGCTATAAATAGGAGAGCTTCTCTTCATTTTTGGGATCCGGAGTTTGAAGCAACGAAGTGCTGCCATTTTGAGAGCTCGACTTCTACACTTCTTCACTTCTTTTCTCCACTCTAATCTAGTGCTTCCTTCCATCCAAATCAAAGATCAAGATTGAAGATTCAAGAGCTAAAGTTGAAGATCTTCATCTTTTCAAGAGAGATTTCTTCGTTTGAAGCGGATTCGTGATAGATCAAACTTGATTCTTCGCTGTCCAGATCTGAAGCGCTTTGATATGAGGTTGTTTAGGTGATTTGGTGAGTGGTGATTATCTCTCACACGGATCCAAAGGAGTATATCGGATTGTTGGCTCGATTTGGTGTTAAAATAGAGATTTCCATGCATTTTCTTCATCCTAAGTGTAGATCCATATAGATCCGTTGTCCATGATGATGTTACATCCATTTTATCATATGTTAACCTATGCAAGTTCATTCATCAAGTTTGTAGAGATATAATCCATGTTTTCATGCTTATTGGACTTTCAACTCTTTAATTACGAAAATGCCATTATTGTTATAATTGTCTACTTAGATCATTTTTGAATGCTTGATTGATTGGATTGATGTTTGATTTGACTGATTGTTATGAACTAGATGATTGATGACTAGATTTAGATCGAAGGTGATTCAAAAGCTAAGGGAAAGGCTCTTGAATTGGGAAAGCTGCTCGTGGCATATGTAGCGAGATGATGAAGCTCTTATGCATAGATGTGATGATGTGATGTTGAGATGAGGCTTTGCGAGGATGTAATGAAGCGAGGCAATCATGTGACGAAGACTTGGTCTAATCCAGACGGGATTATTCCAAGCATGTTGATAACTCGGTGATATGATTCGAGTTGAGGATAATGAATGGATACGAGGATAGTCGTCGAGGAGGATGACTAGGAGGCTTGGATAGCATCGTTGTTGTAGGTTCTAGCATGCTCTAAGCAAGAGTACGTTTGGGCAGATTCGATAGTCCCAACGGCCAACTGTTGATGGTCGAGTACTCTGGGCAGATTCGATAGTCCTAGGCACGGGCTGCGACGACGTGCGGGAGTTATGTCTAGAACCGGGGTTTTCATTAGCCCTTGACGGACGGCTGAAAGAATGTGCCGGTCATTCAATTAACGGTGATATCGAAGCAATGATAACAGTGATAGCCAGAGTCATGGATGTTTGGTTGTATAGTCATTCGGACTCAAGAGCGGTATTTTCTGGGTGCTTATCTGATTTAGGCCTTGGTACTTGGAAAACATCGCCCTTGACTCGAGTGATAGTAGCTTTACCTTAAATTGTATTCTCTGCTATGTTTGCTTCTGCTTAGTGTGTGTCTGGGGGCTATCACTGTAGAATGAGGTTGGAATGGGAGGGTTGTATTCCTATTCCTTTTCCTTTATGCTCTTTTGGTATGTTGTTAGTTAATTCACTGCTCACTAAGACTGTTGTCTGACTCAAGGCTTTATGTTTTAATTCTTATTGCCTTGGGCTGTTCGTCCATTTTGGGACGGGCAGACTAGGTAGCAGGTGACAGGTGCTGTTCTCTTCTCACGATGCTGATATCGAAGACGAGCTAGAGGGTTGCATATTATCTTCTTATTATGTACTGGATATTCCGCTGTTTTGTATTCTCTGAGAGATATGTAGTGAGGCTTGATGTATTGACTATGTGGATGCTTGTATTCAACTATTATGGAGTTTTATATGATGTCATTTTGTTCTGTAAAGCTTCACTATACTTATGTTCTATTGTATTTTGTCCATGCGCTGTGAGTAATACGATAGATTCTGTTATTTTAAATCTTACCTTGACAATCGTCCATGGTCGCCTGGCACACTTTACAGCGCTCTATCTATAGATTCGGTGCAGGGGTCATGGGCGGTCGTCACATTTGGTATCAGAGCGAGGTTAATCGATTTTACCCAACGCTCGCTGTCGTAACTACGTATGAGAGACGTAATTGTATTTTGATGGATGAATACTATATATAATATAGTAGCGTAGTAGAGTTGAGTCCTTTATGCAGTTGTTTCTCTAGATGTTCTAATCATTCCTTTTTATAGATATTGAGAATGAGTCGAAGAGGGAGACCAGCTGCTAGGGAAGGCCGTGCTACTGAAGAGACTACTGATTATGCAGCCATGTTCGAAGCTATGATGACTTCGATCATGAGAAGGATACCAGTTCCGGGGGCAGCAGTTGATGTTGGAGTTCAAGTCCAAACTCCGAAACCAGTGGATTTTGCTAAGCTGTGCAAGGATTATACTGCTCTTGGAGGGAAGATTTTCTTGGGAACAGAATCTACCATTGAGGTCCAGAGATGGATAGATGCTTGTAGAAGGATCTTTGGTGATTTGGGAATTGATGATGCAACTAAGAGGAAGTTGGCATCAAGGCAGCTTCAAGGAAGAGCCTCTGATTGGTGGAACTCTATTACCATCAATACTGCGGAGGAAGAGATTACTTGGGAGCAATTCCAAGCTAGATTTGAAGCTAAGTTCATTTCTACAGCTCAGAAGTCTGTTCTGTTCAAGAGGTTTGTGGAGCTCAAGCAAGGTGGAAGATCAGTTCTTGAGTATGTTTCTGAGTTCGAAGCTTTGTCCAAGTATGCCCGGTCATATATTGAATCTGCTTATCAGAAGAATGAGAAGTTTGTGACCGGCTTGGATAGTTATCTTAGGAGACAGTTGGTGGATCATTTGGACGATTCATTTGAGAAACTTGTGGAGAAAGCTCTTAGGCATGAGAGTTTGTTTCCTAAGGAAGGACCTGTTGTTGCTGTTACCAAGGGAGAATCTAAACCACAGCAGGGTGGAAACCAGAAGAGGAAGCAGCAGCAGCAGAAGGGTAAGGATGGCCAGAAGAAGCCGAAAGGCGAGGTGACTTGCTACAATTGTCAGCAGAAGGGCCATTTCTCGAAGGATTGTAAGAATCCTAAGGTGCCGATGAAGTGTCACAACTGTGACAAGCCGGGGCATTTCAGGAAGAATTGTCCAGAACCGAGGAAGGACAGGCAGATTGTGCAAGCCTATGCTTTAGGAGCTGTTCCGTCGTCTTCAAAAGCTCCTACTGCTGAAGAGAAGGGAAAGAGTGTGGTGGTTCAAGGTACTCTTTTCCTATGTGGTATTCCAGTTAGAGTTTTGTTTGATACTGGAGCATCGCATTCGTTTGTTTGTAATGAACTAGTAGGCCGGTTAGATTTGAAGCCGGATATTGTTGATAGGCCATTGGTTGTGACTAATCCAGTTGGGGGTTCGTCTTGTTTGTGTATGTTATGCCGTGGTCTAGTTGTGTCGAGTCATGGTTGCTCTTTTGTTTGTGATTGCTTTGTTCTGAACTTTGCGGGGTTCGGAATTATTTTGGGTATGGACTGGCTTAGGAAGTATGCGGCTAAGGTTGATTGTGAGAGGTTGGAGGTGACAGTCGAGAATGTGGAAGGGCGAAAGATTGTGATACGATGTAAGCATGAGGAAGGCGTCTTCATGAGCTTCATGTATTCGCTAGTTGTTCCACGGGATGGACTGTCTTTAGTGCCAATCGCAAATGGATTCGAGGATGTCTTTGACGAAGTCAAAGGGTTGCCGCCGCATAGAGAGATCGAGTTTCGTATAGATCTAGTTGAAGGAGCCAGACCTGTTGTGATGCCTCTTAGGCGGATGGCGCCTAGGGAACAGCAGGAGTTGAAGGTGCAAGTTGATGATCTTTTACAGAAAGGATTCATTTGGCGTAGTGTGTCCGAGTGGGGTGCACCAGTTGTGTTCGCAACCAAGGCAGATGGATCATTGAGATTGTGTGTGGATTATCGTGAGCTGAATAAGGTGACAAAGAAGAACAAGTATCCATTGCCGAGAATAGATGACTTGTTTGATCAGCTTCACGAAGCTAAGGTGTTTTCTCAGATGGATTTGGCAACGGGATTTCACCAGTTGAGAGTGGCTAAGGATAGTGTGCCGAAGACTGCTTTTAGGACACCATCCGGTTTCTTTGAGTGGCTGGTAATGCCGTTTGGATTGACTAACGCGCCAGCATATTTTGTGGATCTTATGAATAGAGTGTTCAGAGATCAGTTGAACAAGTTTGTACTTGTGTTCGTGGATGATATTCTGATTTATTCCAGAACGGAAGAAGAGCACAAGACGCACTTGCGTATTGTTTTGGAAATCTTACGGAAACATCAGCTGAAGGCTAAGTTTTCGAAGTGTCACTTCTGGAAGAGTGAAGTGAGGTTCTTAGGCCATGTGATTTCTGGAAGTGGAATAGCGGTTGATCCCGCTAAGGTGGCAGCAATCCAGGATTGGGTTAGACCTAAGAGTGCATCTGATGTGAGAAGTTTTCTTGGATTAGCAGGATATTATCGACGGTTTATCAAAGACTTCTCCAAGATAGCTGCACCGTTAACAGGATTGACGAAAAAGAATCAAGTGTTCAGTTGGGATGCTAAGTGTGAGCAAGCTTTAGGAGGCTTGGATAGCATCGTTGTTGAAGGTTCTAGCATGCTCTAAGCAAGAGTACGTTTGGGCAGATTCGATAGTCCCAACGGCCAACTGTTGATGGTCGAGTACTCTGGGCAGATTCGATAGTCCTAGGCACGGGCTGCGACGACGTGCGGGAGTTATGTCTAGAACCGGGGTTTTCATTAGCCCTTGACGGACGGCTGAAAGAATGTGCCGGTCATTCAATTAACGGTGATATCGAAGCAATGATAACAGTGATAGCCAGAGTCATGGATGTTTGGTTGTATAGTCATTCGGACTCAAGAGCGGTATTTTCTGGGTGCTTATCTTATTTAGGCCTTGGTACTTGGAAAACATCGCCCTTGACTCGAGTGATAGTAGCTTTACCTTAAATTGTATGCTCTGCTATGTTTGCTTCTGCTTAGTGTGTGTCTGGGGGCTATCACTGTAGAATGAGGTTGGAATGGGAGGGTTGTATTCCTATTCCTTTTCCTTTATGCTCTTTTGGTATGTTGTTAGTTAATTCACTGCTCACTAAGACTGTTGTCTGACTCAAGGCTTTATGTTTTAATTCTTATTGCCTTGGGCTGTTCGTCCATTTTGGGACGGGCAGACTAGGTAGCAGGTGACAGGTGCTGTTCTCTTCTCACGATGCTGATATCGAAGACGAGCTAGAGGGTTGCATATTATCTTCTTATTATGTACTGGATATTCCGCTGTTTTGTATTCTCTGAGAGATATGTAGTGAGGCTTGATGTATTGACTATGTGGATGCTTGTATTCAACTATTATGGAGTTTTATATGATGTCATTTTGTTCTGTAAAGCTTCACTATACTTATGTTCTATTGTATTTTGTCCATGCGCTGTGAGTAATACGATAGATTCTGTTGTTTTAAATCTTACCTTGACAATCGTCCATGGTCGCCTGGCACACTTTACAGCGCTCTATCTCTAGATTCGGTGCAGGGGTCATGGGCGGTCGTCACACATACCACGTGGTTTGTCATATCGTTTAAATCACGTCCTCGTTCTCTCGAAGAGTGCAAAAAAATGTGTTTTAATATAGAAAATACTTTGCTTCGAGAAAACTAGATTTAAAATAATTTTTGAAATCGTTTGGAAATTATGGCTTTGAAATTCTCTTTATTATAGAGAATATATTTTTTAAATAGCTTCAAAAATAATTATAAATGTTGTAAACTATTTATTTCAAAAGCTATTTTATTATAAAAATCATTTCAAAATCGGTTTAGAAAACACGTGCTCGAAAACAACAAAAATCAACGAAAACGCCATAAAATCGGCATACAAAAACTACTGAAAAACACGTAAATCCATAGTACAGATAAACAATAATGTTGGCTTACCTATTGATAGGTTTAAGCCCTTCAAAACACTTCAAAATATTATGGGAATTGGTCAAAAAAATCACTGGTAACCAAAATAACCAAAACAGTGCATAGGAAAAAAAACAGAACGACCTGGACAAATTTAAAAAGCAAGGGTCGACCCTCATATGGCTCAGGTCGACCCTAGGGTCGACCCCCAGAGTGCCTGGGTCAACCTGGAAGTCGTGAATGCTACAGGAAATTTTGCCTATTCCATTTCTAACTTTGAGCACTGATTTCGGGCACTTCCAAATTGAATAAGGCTATGAAATTTGACATGCAACTACTACTAAACATGCTCTATGATCTGGAAAAGGTTTCACTCAATTCCTGTATGAAACCAGAGAGATATAGAGTCACAAAGTTGAACCCGGATAAGATTTTTATTGTAAACTAGAAATTCCAATTTACAGTTTACAATATACCAAAAACAACAGAAACTGAAACAAATTTTTACAAGCAGATTGGTTTGGCTAGAAGAGTGAGTTACTACTCACCTTGTTAAGATTTTTAGCGATTTGAATTGCAAGCAGTGGCCTTTTGGCCTTGGAAAAACTTCAGATACCAGTAGAAGATGGAAAAGAGGACATGCAAACATAAAACAAAAGTTACAGTATACTGCTAATCTCAAAATGGAGATTTTATTAAATAGATTATGGTTGAAAGTGATTACCTACTAAAAATCTTTGTTTTCACTTTTCTTTCTTTAGTTTTTACTTATTTTTGGTTTAGTTTTGTGGAGGAATAGAATTTACAGAGGAAGCCATTTTCTGATTTTCGGATTTATTTTAGGTAGGAGAAGGAAGTGAGGAAAGTACATACAAATGCATTTCCTCCCTCCAAATTATTCTTGAAATGGCTTTTGGGCTTAACCCATTACTCAAAAAGCCTAAATGTTAATACTTAGTTAAATTTTAACTAAGTTGATTTATGTTAACACTTTATTTTCACTATTTTCACTTTAACTCAATAATTAAATTTATACAATCATATTTCTATGTTTACAAAAATGTTTTACAACATACAAAAATTAGTTTAGGCATTAAAAACTATTTACCATCATTAAATTCTTATTACATACTTCAATTTACACCATTATTTACATAAAACAATATTTTTTACACCAAAATTTCCACAAAAATCATTTTCTTATCCAATCGAACATAGCAAACCATATTAACATTATTCTTACATCCAAATATTATTTTTGAACAAAACTCCACCTTTTTATTTACAATATTTACCATATTAAATTTAATACTTCATTAAAATTAACAAAAATCATCATTTTATCACTATTTACACAATTATTATATTTTATCAAAATAATATCATCCAATGCTTATTTTTATCACAAATTCTCATAACAAAGTTTCTAACATTTTATTTCCCATATTATTTATTTATTTACAACAAATAATATTGAATTAAATTCTTTTACTTCACTTATTTAATTAATTTACCACCAAAACATCATATTTCCATTAATCCCAATTTATTACCAACCAAACCAACCCAATACTATTTTATTTTACCAAAATCCATTGTTTATTTAAAATAAACAATTTTAACAAATTTTACATCTCCAATTTATTTTATTCCTCCATTATTAAATTATAACCACCGTTATAATTTAATTTCACAGGTAATCACAAAACCAGGGTTGTTACATGTTGATTGATCCGTTGAATGGCATATGGACTCTCGTCAATACGAGTAGCTATCATTATTGATAGGGATCCCTTAACACTTGAACTAGGCCAACTGACATAGTATTGTTTTAAAATGGGTAAATAAAATAATTTTACTTAGGATTACATTTTATGTATAAATGGATAATTTCAAAAAAAAATAGTATAGTTATTTTTAATGTACTGTTTGTTAAGGAATGATAATATTCTATTATTATCATTTAGGATTTTGTTAGTTATGCCCATGCAGTTGAGCATTGGCTAGGGTTGAGTGTTTGTATAGATAGTTTCCTTTCGAAAATATAAGTTGGGAAAATAGGAAATTGGGGAAACATTAAAACGAACATGTTGTGAACTATGTTTCGCAATTTGACCGATGTTAGTGTTGGACTAAGGATTTGGTTTAATAAAAGATGTTTATTAAAGTTATAATATTTAAGAATGATTTTATAGAAGAAAATGGTTTTATAAAGATTGAGTTATGAGATGGATCGTTAAAATAAAAATATTTAAGTAGGAAACTTAAGGACTTAAATCCCGGTACTATGAAAAATGGTTTTCAAGGTTTTGGAAAGTAATAATATACTATTTGAAAGTATTTTGGTTTAAGTATAAAAAAATTTGGAACGGAAATTTTGGGTAAGAAGCATTTTCTTTGGATTGGTTCAGGTAACGAGTTTCGATTTGTTTTATGACGATCTGAATAATCTTCTAACCGATGATCAAATGTAACTTAGGCAAACACTAAGTGCACTTAGTAAATTATTCTCTTTATCATTATACGATCGAAACGAGTTCAAATCCAAACGAATCCAAAGCAAGTTGATTATAAATATTTTGTTGAACATATGTAAAGTGTGGTTTTAAAAAACAGGATATTAAAATAGAAGAAGTATTTTTAAGTTAACTAGTTCAAGAGGCCCGAAAATAAAATAAAATGGGAAAGAGATGTGTTCAGACGGTAAACACCTCTCTTGAGTATTAACCTTTTTGGTAAGGGGATGTATGATACTGTTTGGTAGTATCCGGTTCCTTAGTATCATTTTGGGTTACTCGAGCTATGTGTATATTTTCTATGAATTAAATATATAGTATCATTTTAAAAGAAATTTGAAATAAATACCAGGTATTTGGCTCCTAAGTTTTTAGAATGTAAAGGTATCTTGATTTAAAATGGGTTAATAAATGAATTTTTAAAATTGAATTGATTTAATAAGAAGGTTTAACAAACTGGGTTTTATTAAACAATGTCTTTGGATTTTAACACTTAGGAGGGTAAATATTATTTGATGTTATTGGCTCGACTAATAAAGTCTTTTACCTTAGAAGTGTCTAAGAAAAAGTAGACTCCAGGACTAAGTTTTGATCCAGCATCCTACTCTTCTGAGCTACTTGCCAGACCAATTTGGTAAAGAGGTTGAATTGGTCGACTCGGTTTTAAGACCCAAAATTATTTTTGTCTACATCTGAATAGTTAAAAGTGAAGAGAAATAAAAATCAAATGTTTGTATATATATGCTCCTAGGATGTAGGAGGGTATTACTCGAGTTAATAAATTTAGATGATTTTATGAAAGGCTTCATAAATAAGTTGTGTCATTTTAAACGTTGGCCCCAAATAAGGATTTGCTAAAATGTTTCTATAAATATTTTTGAAGGGTTAAAAGTAATTTGTGTAGGTAAGAACCTTTAGAGGAGTACGTTGGTTGTACGTTGATCATTTCCCTTTTTCATATAGTTCTCGATCCAAGATTCGAGTACATGACTTGAAGTGTTTTACACCATTCCGAAAAAGGATTTATCACTCGATTTTTGATGGTGTAACAACCCAGTGTTTTATAACCGTTGAATATCGTCAAGTGGTGATTTAAATCGTTTATCAATTGCAATTGAAATTTTATTCGAGTTAAAATTCGTGCATAAAATTGTTAAGTACTTTTGTCAGTGTAAATTCATTTATAAAACGATTAGCGTTGACAAATATTTGCTGTCAGGAGTTTCGATACTAGTAGACATCCGTTTAAAAATCTGTGATGGTTAGTTCGACAACATAATTTAACATAAACAAAACAAAATTGTTTTTAAAAGAAAAGAAAAAAAAAATTGATTTAACATCCCTCCATACCTCCGGTACCCCACCCCATACCCCTCCAAAGACACGCCCCCTCTCTTTTCAAATCAGAACAGAAGAAAGAAAACGAACGAAACAAAATGGCGGCATCATCTTCGCCCTCGTCTTCCCAAATTAGGGCTTGAAGCTGTAATGCGATTTTTCGTTCGTCTTCAAGGAATTAGGGCTTTGATTGTCGAAGACGTCAGCATCGCGTTCCTCGATCAAAAGAAAATCGCGAGTAGCTTCTATCCATCGTCTCCTCATTGTCCACTTCGGCCGCTTCTAGCTGGTCGAGTTCGTCTCCGCTTCGAACAAGGTGAGTAATATCTCACATCTAATTCGTACTTCATGTAGTGTGATTTTGGGACTTCGGTCACTTTGAATTGTGGTAGTAATTTGGGCTTCGGCCATTTGGTTCTGTTTCGATGCCTGAGATAATACTTTGAATTGCTTAAAACTGCTAGTGCACTGGGTTTCATGTGTATAACTGAATTTGTTCATTTGTCTTGTTCGAAACTGCTATGGATTTAAATTGACATTGATTTTGTGGCATTCGTTTTGGGTTTCGTGACTTTCGCAGACTTGATAATAGGTTTTTTTATTATTCACGACTTCGACTTGCTTTTGTATTATCATAACCTATACTTGGGCATTGGACTTGAACATCTGATACCATTTGGTATCTTTATTGATTTTGTTCTGTCTCTGGTTTCCCGTTTGGTTCTTTGATTTGGAGACCATTGGTAACTCACTTTGCTAGTTTATCAAGTGTCAGACCCTCGAACAATTTGCGTGCAAAATGTGTCTGTGCCAGGCCTTCTTTCTTTGCATGAATTTATGTCAATTGTTTAGCACTTCATGTTGAAGTCTATTGCACGCGTGACCATCTTCAAGTACTCTGGTCCTTTGGTTAATTGAACTTGCAGTGGCCATCCTCTTTTACGTAAAGCATAGTATCATGTTGGAAACAGTTGTTGCATGTCTACACATAAAGATGCCAGATCCTTGTAATTGTAAAATGCATGCAAGTTTAATTCCCTGTTACATTATTTCTAGTTCATTGTCCTCTTGATTCTTTCATACCTGTGTGTATCTGGTTGACAATGTATGCATGGTCTTCACTGGTCTGAACATGCTACTTGGGTGTGTCTAGTTGGCAATGTCTGCATGCATCTATGTTTGCGCCTTGGTCTTGCATTGCACTGGCCAATGCCATTTGAGTATCAATGTGTGTATCTCACTGCATCTTCTTCTTCCTTGAACTTTATTTGGGTTCACTGCACTGTCTAGAGTTACAGTTGCATATATGTTGTATCCTTTTGTTGATGATACTCGAGATTTTGTTGTACTTGACATCGTGATAATGTGGTTCCACTGTTTGTGTCATGTTGCACTATAAGTTGCCTCAATTTCCTCCTATTCACTGTATTGAAGTGTAGCTTGTATTTATTTGAATCTTTTCCCTGTCCCCATTTTTGGTTGCACTGTCACTTGAATTACATTTATCCTTGAGGTCAGTTTCTTGGTTTGTTGATTCCACTGGAGTCTGGGCATTTCTATGCTCTAGTCTCCACAGCAGCATTCATGCTTTAGTTGCTGACTGCTGCATTGCCCAATGTATTCAAGCGTAGCCTTTATATATGTGCATACCTTTGTTTTGAAGTGTAGCTTCACTTGAGTCAAATCGAACTTGAGTCACCGGCCTTATGCTAGTGTCTTCTGAGCATTCTTTATTCATGTATTCATTGAGATATCCATGTTGTATTTATGCTCGCTGCCCTATTGATCTCTGCCTGAACTTCACTTGTTTGCTTTGACATTATGGTTGCAGTTGTATATTTGTAGACTTTGATCCATGTGTACATTGAACTGGTGCACTTCTTATTGTATATCGAATTGAGTTCATTGATGACACTTGTTGTTGTTATTGTTTCACTTGCTGCCACTGTCTTCTTTGTAGTTGCATTCTGCCCTTGTCTTTGCAACTGTTTGCTACTATAGCTTCATCGTGGCGGTTGCTTCGTATTCGCTTATGTCTGCAGTCGCATGCGCTTTGCGGTTTTTCCCCTGTTGGGATTGGTCCTTGAATTCACTTGAGTTGAACCCGATTTAGGGGTTTGACCTTGTGATCACTTGTGACTTTCATTGAACTTTTGTGTATCTCCTGCGATAGTGGCGAGGCAGTACACGCGTGCGTGTACTGCAGCCCTATCAGATTTGACAGTTTTAAATTGATTTAGTCGATTTGATAAATTGTTTATTTATCTCTGTTCATAATTTAAATCTGCTGATTGTTGTTAAACACTGTTAAGTGTTATATTGACCGTTGTCCGGTTTCTTTGTTTAAAGAATCGGATAGACGGGAATTATGGTGACTGTCGTCTATTTAAATTATTACTGCCTATATGCACTAATAAACTGAGTTTGAATTAGACTGACCTGGGTATTATTTTCTTTTGAATGTAATACTCGGGTCAGACCCGAGTATTTCAGGTTGTAGATTTCTTTCTTTGAGTTGCTGTTCGGGATTGAAGACTTTTCACATCTTCTGAAGTTGTCAGAGTCATTTTGTAGTAGTCGTGTCATTGTATAGAATGATATGTATTCATGTATATTAGTCGATAATGTACTTGTATATATAACTTCTAGAGTCGACAGTTGTAGTTGTATCATATGTATAGTGTCAACTATGTATTAACTGACATCAGTTATATATATCTGAGACTTTTGTTTTTATCTGTGTTCCGCATTTATATTATCTGTGTTATCGTTATATCTAATGTCCTAAACTATTATGAACCGTCGTAGTTCGTTTTATACTAGTATTGGGTGTGTCGATGGGAGTAAATAAATAATAGAAGAAAAATAAAAAGAATGTACCACTCCTATCGAGATAACCAATGTGAGTGTAAGGCCAATTACGGATGGTCACTCCCATCCAGCCTTATTCTTCGTAGTAATAGACAGTATTTCCTTTAATACTCTTTGTTATTATGAGCATAGAGGTGGGGCGTCACAGTTGGTATCAGAGCTTGGGGTTTATGGACATAATATAAAACTTAACTCGGAAGGAACATATGTTACAACTATTGGTCGATGTTTTATCTGTGATTTGAGTCAAAACTAAAGTTTTGAAATTTTGATGAAATTTTTAAATATCTTTATTTAAAAATAAGAGTGGAATCGTGTTTTGTTGTTTTGATTGATTTGTGTTCTGTTTATCAGAGTGCGCAGCGGAAACAGTGAAACTGTCTTCGCTGAGTACAACTGATAATCTTTTTGATTTAAAAATCAAAATACGAAATTGATATGAATTTCATTTGTTGTTTACATAGCTGTAATTATTTTTTTGTTTCTTTGAGAATTTCGAATCCGAATTGAGGATTCGAAGAAATTGCAGATATGTGATTTTTGTTGAAATTTCCGCTGGCTTTCTTTTGTACTAATCATCTATTGATTCGATTTTTGCTGTTTTGAATTATCTTCATTGAAGATACATTCGAATGATTTCTTTGTTCATTCTGTAGTACGTGCAAAAATTTGAATTGCGCGTTATTGCAATTATTTTACGTTGAACCGATGCTTGGTTATGAAACGTATTTTGTTGCCGTTATTTTTACAACGGAATTTTACACCAATGCTATATTTTGAAGTACGGTGTTTTGTGGCATTTTGATGAATGAAAATTCACTGATATTACATTTTGATGTAAATTGTTTTGATGTGATTTTGACGTTTTAAAATTACTGTCGCTTTGGCTTCAGTAACCGTCAAGTTTTAAAAGTGGATTTTCAAGCGGTTATTCCGCAATACTGATTTGTGACCGTTTTTACGGTATTTTGAGAAGTACAGTTTCCTTATCGAAATTGTTACTGATTTGCTGTTTTAATCACGTGATTGGAAAATCATTTTAAAAAAAAAATGAATGAAAATTGTTTTATAAAATTGTAACAGTTTGCGTTTTCAAAAGAATGAGAAAGCGACTTAAACGATTCAGCAAAATCGAGGATTATGACCCCTTTCTTTTACTGTTTCGCTTAACTCTGGACTTGTTCAGTTGAGAATGCGAATTGTTATTCTTACAAAATAAATAAAATTGTTTTCAGAAATTTTAATAGTTTGCGCTTTCAAAAGAATGAGGAAGCGATTTAAACGTTTCAGCAAAATCGAGGACTATGACCCCTTTCTTTTACTGATTCGCTTAATTCCGGACTTGTCCATTTGAGAATGTAAAGTGTATTTTTACAAAATACACAATTTTGCACTTTCAAGGAAACGATGAAGAGATTTAAACGATTTAGCAAAAGTGCGGAGTATGGAACCACACTTTTACTTTTTCGGTTAATTTCGGACTCGTTAATTGAATATCTGTTGTTTTGATAGTTTTGATGAATTTTACACTTTCAAGGAAACGATGAAGAGAATCAAACGATTTAGTAAAACACGTGGTATGGGACATGTGCGTTTGCTATTTCGGTTAATTCCGGACTCGTTAATTGAAACATTTTGTTGCTTTCGTGTGCTTTCGAGCCACTATGAGGACCTTCGGGTCATTTGTTGGACCTTCGGGTCATTTGTTGGGCTTTTGGGCCACTCTGCGGACCTTCGGGTCAAATACCAGTACTAGACCTTCGGGTCACTCTGCGGACCTTCGGGTCAATCTGATGGGCGCCAAAATTATGTTGAGTACTTGGTAGGCTTCGGCCATTTGTTGATGCACGTGCGGCGAATTAAAAACTCGCCATCTGATGGGATCGATCCAAGCTTTCATGTTGATTTTCTAGTCTTCTTAATTGATTTCTAGATATTTGTTGCTTCCAATTATCTGCAGGTAATTGGATATTTGTTGATATGAGTTCTGATTATCGTTTTTGATAATCAGATATTTGTTGTTTCTAATTATCGCTTGTGATAATTAGATATTTGTTGATATGAGTTTTGATTATCGTTTTGATAATCGGATATTTGTTGCTTTTAATTATCGCTTGAGATAATTAAATATTTGTTGATTTGAGATTTAATTATCGCTGTTAGATAATTAAATATTTGTTGATTTGAGATTTAATTATCGCTGTTAGATAATTAAATATTTGTTGATTTGAGATTTAATTATCGCTTTAGATAATTAAATATTTGTTGATTTGAGATTTAATTATCATCTTTGATAATTAAATATTTGTTGATTTGAGATTTAATTATCGCTGTTAGATAATTAAATATTTGTTGATTTGAGATTTAATTATCGCTTTAGATAATTAAATATTTGTTGATTTGAGATTCAATTATCGTCTTTGATAATTAAATATTTGTTGATTTTAGATTTAATTATCGCTGTTAGATAATTAAATATTTGTTGATTTGAGATTTAATTATCGCTTTTGATAATTAAATATTTGCTGGTTTGAGATTTAATTATCGCTTTTAATAATTGAATATTTGTTGAATTTGAAATTTGATTATCGCTTGTGATAATCGAATATTTGTTGATTTGAGAAATTTGACTATCGTTTGAGATAATCAGATATTTGATTGGTTTTCTGACTATCGTTTGAGATAATCAGATATTTGATTTGTCTTCTGATTATCGTTTGAGATAAGTAAATATTTGCGATTTGAAAATTCAATTATCGTTTTTGATGATTGAATATTTGCGATTTTTGAGATTTGAGCTTCGTCTTTTTCTCTGGCGATTCAGGTGAGTAATTTGATTTACTCACATTCAATTCGTGCTCTGTATGGGATTTCTGCTCTGTTTTTCCTTCTCTTTAGTTGCTGGAACTCGATTGTTCTTGCTTTTGTTAGTCGTTTGATTTTGATCCCTGATTCCCTCGAGGTTGATTCTTTTGATTTGAAGCAGTCGAACCTTTCGATTTCTTATCTAATACTTCCCCGCTGACACTTGCTTTGCTTATACATTCGACATTGCCATGCTCTTTTGGTTGTTACCTTTTATCCATTTATTCCCTAAGGTTGCGTGGACGCAATTTTTATAAGGAGGGGAGTCTGTAACAACCCAGTGTTTTATAACCGTTGAATATCGTCAAGTGGTGATTTAAATCGTTTATCAATTGCAATTGAAATTTTATTCGAGTTAAAATTCGTGCATAAAATTGTTAAGTACTTTTGTCAGTGTAAATTCATTTATAAAACGATTAACGTTGACAAATATTTGCTGTCAGGAGTTTCGATACTAGTAGACATCCGTTTAAAAATCTGTGATGGTTAGTTCGACAACATAATTTAACATAAACAAAACAAAATTGTTTTTAAAAGAAAAAAAAATTTGATTTAACATCCCTCCATACCTCCGGTACCCCACCCCATACCCCTCCAAAGACACGCCCCCTCTCTTTTCAAATCAGAACAGAAGAAAGAAAACGAACGAAACAAAATGGCGGCATCATCTTCGCCCTCGTCTTCCCAAATTAGGGCTTGAAGCTGTAATGCGATTTTTCGTTCGTCTTCAAGGAATTAGGGCTTTGATTGTCGAAGACGTCAGCATCGCGTTCCTCGATCAAAAGAAAATCGCGAGTAGCTTCTATCCATCGTCTCCTCATTGTCCACTTCGGCCGCTTCTAGCTGGTCGAGTTCGTCTCCGCTTCGAACAAGGTGAGTAATATCTCACATCTAATTCGTACTTCATGTAGTGTGATTTTGGGACTTCGGTCACTTTGAATTGTGGTAGTAATTTGGGCTTCGGCCATTTGGTTCTGTTTCGATGCCTGAGATAATACTTTGAATTGCTTAAAACTGCTAGTGCACTGGGTTTCATGTGTATAACTGAATTTGTTCATTTGTCTTGTTCGAAACTGCTATGGATTTAAATCGACATTGATTTTGTGGCATTCGTTTTGGGTTTCGTGACTTTCGCAGACTTGATAATAGGTTTTTTTTATTATTCACGACTTCGACTTGCTTTTGTATTATCATAATCTATACTTGGGCATTGGACTTGAACATCTGATACCATTTGGTATCTTTATTGATTTTGTTCTGTCTCTGGTTTCCCGTTTGGTTCTTTGATTTGGAGACCATTGGTAACTCACTTTGCTAGTTTATCAAGTGTCAGACCCTCGAACAATTTGCGTGCAAAATGTGTCTGTGCCAGGCCTTCTTTCTTTGCATGAATTTATGTCAATTGTTTAGCACTTCATGTTGAAGTCTATTGCACGCGTGACCATCTTCAAGTACTCTGGTCCTTTGGTTAATTGAACTTGCAGTGGCCATCCTCTTTTACGTAAAGCATAGTATCATGTTGGAAACAGTTGTTGCATGTCTACACATAAAGATGCCAGATCCTTGTAATTGTAAAATGCATGCAAGTTTAATTCCCTGTTACATTATTTCTAGTTCATTGTCCTCTTGATTCTTTCATACCTGTGTGTATCTGGTTGACAATGTATGCATGGTCTTCACTGGTCTGAACATGCTACTTGGGTGTGTCTAGTTGGCAATGTCTGCATGCATCTATGTTTGCGCCTTGGTCTTGCATTGCACTGGCCAATGCCATTTGAGTATCAATGTGTGTATTTCACTGCATCTTCTTCTTCCTTGAACTTTATTTGGGTTCACTGCACTGTCTAGAGTTACAGTTGCATATATGTTGTATCCTTTTGTTGATGATACTCGAGATTTTGTTGTACTTGACATCGTGATAATGTGGTTCCACTGTTTGTGTCATGTTGCACTATAAGTTGCCTCAATTTCCTCCTATTCACTGTATTGAAGTGTAGCTTGTATTTATTTGAATCTTTTCCCTGTCCCCATTTTTGGTTGCACTGTCACTTGAATTACATTTATCCTTGAGGTCAGTTTCTTGGTTTGTTGATTCCACTGGAGTCTGGGCATTTCTATGCTCTAGTCTCCACAGCAGCATTCATGCTTTAGTTGCTGACTGCTGCATTGCCCAATGTATTCAAGCGTAGCCTTTATATATGTGCATACCTTTGTTCTGAAGTGTAGCTTCACTTGAGTCAAATCGAACTTGAGTCACCGGCCTTATGCTAGTGTCTTCTGAGCATTCTTTATTCATGTATTCATTGAGATATCCATGTTGTATTTATGCTCGCTGCCCTATTGATCTCTGCCTGAACTTCACTTGTTTGCTTTGACATTATGGTTGCAGTTGTACATTTGTAGACTTTGATCCATGTGTACATTGAACTGGTGCACTTCTTATTGTATATCGAATTGAGTTCATTGATGACACTTGTTGTTGTTATTGTTTCACTTGCTGCCACTGTCTTCTTTGTAGTTGCATTCTGCCCTTGTCTTTGCAACTGTTTGCTACTATAGCTTCATCGTGGCGGTTGCTTCGTATTCGCTTATGTCTGCAGTCGCATGCGCTTTGCGGTTTTTCCCCCTGTTGGGATTGGTCCTTGAATTCACTTGAGTTGAACCCGATTTCGGGGTTTGACCTTGTGATCACTTGTGACTTTCATTGAACTTTTGTGTATCTCCTGCGATAGTGGCGAGGCAGTACACGCGTGCGTGTACTGCAGCCCTATCAGATTTGACAGTTTTAAATTGATTTAGTCAATTTGATAAATTGTTTATTTATCTCTGTTCATAATTTAAATCTGCTGATTGTTGTTAAACACTGTTAAGTGTTATATTGACCGTTGTCCGGTTTCTTTGTTTAAAGAATCGGATAGACGGGAATTATGGTGACTGTCGTCTATTTAAATTATTACTGCCTATATGCACTAATAAACTGAGTTTGAATTAGACTGACCTGGGTATTATTTTCTTTTGAATGTAATACTCGGGTCAGACCCGAGTATTTCAGGTTGTAGATTTCTTTCTTTGAGTTGCTGTTCGGGATTGAAGACTTTTCACATCTTCTGAAGTTGTCAGAGTCATTTTGTAGTAGTCGTGTCATTGTATAGAATGATATGTATTCATGTATATTAGTCGATAATGTACTTGTATATATAACTTCTAGAGTCGACAGTTGTAGTTGTATCATATGTATAGTGTCAACTATGTATTAACTGACATCAGTTATATATATCTGAGACTTTTGTTTTTATCTGTGTTCCGCATTTATATTATCTGTGTTATCGTTATATCTAATGTCCTAAACTATTATGAACCGTCATAGTTCGTTTTATACTAGTATTGGGTGTGTCGATGGGAGTAAATAAATAATAGAAGAAAAATAAAAAGAATGTACCACTCCTATCGAGATAACCAATGTGAGTGTAAGGCCAATTACGGATGGTCGCTCCCATCCAGCCTTATTCTTCGTAGTAATAGACAGTATTTCCTTTAATACTCTTTGTTATTATGAGCATAGAGGTGGGGCGTCACAGATGGCGATCACTTGATGAGGGTTCTTGATAGGGAACCAAAGTTTTCTATCATAGTATATAGCTATGCAAGGAGAACGGTGGTTCCTAATGAAGGAGCTTGCCAAGAGTCTGCACTAGAGAATTGGGTGAGCGATACTAGTTCGGAAGTTAAGTTATGTATTCGAGTAGGGATCGAATTTGATTTTTGTATATGGATGATCAATAAACATCATACAGACTTATGAATAGTATGAGTAATTCATTGGTGAAATTTCGAAAACGAAATTCTTTTAAGGGGGAGAATGTAATGACCCAGAATTTTACTACTTTGGTTTGCAAATATTTAATTAATTTTAAATATTCAAATAATGGTTTTAATAATTAAAATAGCCTTCTTTTGATTCATAACTAATGATAGAAAATTCATTTTTTCAATTTGGTTTACAAAAATGATTAGTCGAAAGAAAATCAGAAAATGTGACCAAAAAGCTTTTTCAAAACTTTCAATTTTTCACGATTTAAAAGTTGTTTAAAATGTAGTAAACACTCTAGTTAATGTATTTACACCTTTTAAATTAATTTCAGTATGGATTAGAAATTAAAATAAGTGTTAATATCATAATTGTACTTATGTAAAATGATGTGATCTTTTATGAATTATTAAAAATGAAAATAAATGAAAAGATGTTAAGTCACATTCCTATTTCACATCATGGTACAAAGGAAGGCTATTGCACATTGAGTAAAAGGGGATGACCATGGGTTAGATGTGTGGATCAAGGGGAGGAGGATAAAGTGATGATGTGTTCAAATTTAAGATGATGGTAGGTACTTTAAAGGCATTTAGGTAATTTTAAACTTTCATTTTATGTAAAACTAATTCCACTTTTCTCTCTTTCCTTTCATTCTCACTTTTCAAAAACTTTTCAAATTTTTATTTTCCTTTTAGAAGCTTGAAAAATATCTTTACTGGCTTCCTTCAAAATTCTAAAACTTGAAACCATCTCTGGGTTGTTTTAAAAACTTTTAAATTTTCTTAAAAATACTCACTTTCTTCCTCCTTTACCTCCTCTTAGCCAAAACAAGTCCATACCCACCCTCCTCCATGTTGGTCGACCCCACTTTCATTGTGGCCGTACCTAATGGTGCCTATGTCGAGCCCATTAGCTTGTTCAGTTTGAAAAGATCACTTTTTTCTAAGGGATTTTCAAAGTGCTAGGCTATTTCACAGTTTGAAAAAGATTTGAAAAGTTATTGATGAGCAAACTATTTTATATTTTGAAAAGACTTTACCTTTATGTTCCATGTTTATTTGTGTAATGTATTGTGTGTTTGGTTGTGAATCCATGTTGTTTTGTGTATGTATATGTGTAATTTTAGTGCGGTTTGAATTTGACTGGTTAAATGTAGCTTAGAAGTTTGGTTTGGTGTTAAAGTTGTCATTTTGCTTACATATGTGATTGTACACATAAATTTGGGTGTGTAAACTTGGTTGTCTGGTCATGTGTTATGAAAGTTAGTAATGTGTATGCTAAATGAGATTGGAGATCGCTTGAAAAGAAATCAACTTGTTTACTAATTTTCAAGTTAAAAGTTTCTAACATTTAAAATTATGGTTCGCTTTCCAAAATAAAACTTTTCATATGTTTTCAAAAGAAGTAAAGTTAGAAGTTGAGTTTGGAGAAGATCTAACTTAGAGCTAACTCTAACGAGATGCATACATATCGATAGTCGCTATGAATGTAGTTCGGAAAAAGTTAGTTTTTTAGAACTTAAAGTGATTCCTTTTGGAATGGTTTTTGAAAACTTTTTTTAAAACTTCTAATTAAGTATAAAATTTACTCGGTTTGGTAATTAGATATGAGTTTAAGAATTATTTATTTATTTATTTAATTCAGATAATTATTAATTAAGTGTAATTAAGTTAAGTAATTAGGAACTAAAGTTAGTTAATTGTAATTAATTAATCAAGGTCGCTTAATTAATGATTAATTAAGTTAAAAGTTAATTAAGAAATAATTTTGATAATTAAGTTTAATTATTTAATTGATTATTATTATCTAATTATGATTAATAAATAATTACTAGTTAGGCGAGATTAAATTAATTAACCTAATTGGATTTATTTAGATTTAATTAGAATTAATTAAGTTTAAAATTAGAGCTAATTAAGATTTAATTAAAAATTAAATAATGATTTAATTAGTAATTAAATAAAGATTTAATTATTGTTTAATAAAGGTTTAGTTTTAAACTTTATAAATTATTTCTAAGTCAATTTTTTATATAAGTAAACTGATGTAAACCTAGGGACCTCTTTTTGGTGCCATTAAGTAGACAACGACTATAAATAAGTTATACTAAACTTGCACATCTATTAGCATAATAAAATGATGTTCTGCTATAACTTTAATTGAATTGATAATTAACATCCTTTTAGCATAATAAACTCCCATTCTTCTATAACTAAACGTAATAGATTGTTTGGACATCTATTTAGTATGACAAACCACCATCCTGCTATTAAATTACATGTACTTGTATTTGCCAGTTAGTTTATACTGTCATGTTATTCCCTGATTTGTTTATGGATTGTATTTACATATATGATGACCCATGTAAATGATTGTTATGTGATTTGGAAGGCAAATTTAAATAAATAGTAACTTGATTTAGGAACCATTGTGATCATTAAGCTTCCTTTCAAATTTCTAAAAGTTATGATTTTTAAGTTGACTTTAATTCTAAGTGTTTTAAATGATTTTTTAACTTGTCAAATTATTTTAATAAAGGTATTTACAAATGATATTTTTTAGATAATATTTTATAAAGGATTTATTCAAAGGAGATTTACGAATGATATTGGTAAATGATATTTTAAAAAGGGAATTACAAAGGAAGATTTATAAAAGAGTTTTATAAATGATTTTGGATATTTATAGAAGAGTTTTATAAATGATTTTGAAGAATTATAAAAGGGTTTTATAAATGACTTTTGGATATTTATAAAAGAGTTTTATAAATGGATTTAGAATTTAAGCAAAAAGGAGATTTGATAAATGGAAATGATTAATAAAAAGGATTTATTGAAGCATTCTATAGATAATAAGAATTTGAGATTTCGATTTCCCTTAACCGACCTTCTTAATTATGATAGTGTGGACATTTGTTCCATGCTTAACACCAAAGGAATGGTGTTTGGGGTTATCCTTATCTTTATTTTTTTTTGGCAAAGCCAGCGAGGTTGAATGGACCCGTACCATTTATTGAATAACAGAGGCATACAAAGAAGGATGGGCATACCCATCAAAATGAGAAATAAAAAGAAAATAACATCAAAAATAACAAGCAGAGATATCTACTCAATAACTAAGGAAAACGGCCTAAAATGATCTTGCAAGCGAAAGAAATAGAGACTTGTTCAGAGCAACGAATGCCATTAAATAGTCTAGCATTTCTTTCCATCCGAATCAAATATGCAAATCTTTTCAAAACTTTGATTAGGAGCATCCCCTTATTATTTTTCCACCTTGTAGCTTTAAATATGTTGAACCATTCAGCATCCAAGATAGAACTTGGGTTATGTAGATGAAGATATCTCAATATTCTCTTCCAAACAAAGAAGGTGTAAGAACAAGAAAAGAATAAATGATTTAAATTTTCAGCTCCTTGACCACAGAAGAGGCAAATTGAAGATTGCAGGAAACCTTTTGACATGAGATTATCTTGAGTGTGTAATCCATTCTTGATAATTTTCCATAAGAGGATATTTTCTTTGGGCATAGAAGAATTTATCAAAATGCGGGAATGCCATGGAAATGTAGGCATAGATGAAAACCCTGACATATAGTTGTATAACAATTTAATGGGGTGGCATTTACCTAACCACAAAGAATCAGCCTCCTCTTTGTATCTTTTTCCTTCAATAGTAGACAATAAATTTCTAACAATCATGGAGCTGGAGTGTGGAAGAATAATATGACCATCATAGTAAAAACTACCAACCTTAGCATTATCTGGAATTCCAAATAAGACCCTGAGATTGATGTGAATCAACTCAGGGAGTATAACACCAGGGCTTGACCATGGATCATTCCAGAAGGAAAGTTGATTCCTTTTCTTCATGTTATTTTGAAAAATGGGAAGCAATATTGATCTACACCTGAGCAATTGTCCCCATGCCCAACTACTGTCAAGATGAATAATCATATTCCAGAAATGAGCAGACTTGGTCAAGTTGTTTCTTATCCTGTTAGCCTAGAGATTTGCATCATACATCATAATTTTATTAATATGAGCAGAGATAGCCGCAGTATTCCAATGTCTAATATTCATAACTGCCAGACCTCCTTTAATTAGAGGACAACAAATGTTTTTAAAAGATATAGGAATAAGTTTTCTAGAGTTTTCTAGAGAAGGGGTTTCCATGCCATAAAAAATGTTTAAGGGCAGAATTAATCATGGAAATCAGTTTGATAGGAAGAATGAAGATTCTTGCATAATAAAGGAACATCGAAGCAGCAATATGCTTAACTATAATAAGTCTTCCAACAGTGGAGAATCTAGCAGCAGGCCAAGCAGAGATTTTGGCTACCAATTTTTCAAATAAGGGGAGACATTAAGAAGATCTGAGTTTTGTAGTTGAAAGTGGCTCCAAGATACATCTCATCAATGTCAAAATAAGATAGGGAAGACAAACTTATCAAAAAATTCTTGTTAGATTCAGAGATGCCAGCAATGAGAATTTTTGATTTATTTTTATTAATAGATAAACCAGTTAGCATATTAAAAGAATCTAGCACCAAAAGAGCACAATTGATGGATTTAACATTAGGTTTCATGAATAGCATAATATCATCAGCAAACATGAGAGTAGAAATTCTAGGATTCTTACACAAAGGATGTATATCAATCTGCCTCATATCCATAGCCTTGTTGAATAGAGAGTTAAGTAATTCCATTACACATATAAATATGTAAGGGGATATAGGATCGCCCTATCAAATTCCTTGTATGCCAGAAAAATATCCAAAAATGTTTCCATTAAGACTCAGAGAATAAGTAACTGATGATATACAAGTATATACCCAAGCCAAAAATGGAGGAGGAAATTTCATGGAATGCAGAATATAAGTGATAGATTTCCATTGAATCGAGTCATAAGCCTTCTGAATGTCCAGCTTAATAGCACATCTAGGAGAGATGTTTTTTCTATTGTACCCTCTTAGAAGTTCATTAGATAATAATATATTATTAGTTATATCTCTTTTAGGAAGAAAAGAACTTTGGTTTGGGGATATGATCTTTGATAGCACAGTCTTCATTCTGGTAGCCAGTATCTTTGAAATACATTTATATATCACATTGCAACACGCAATAGGCCTGAATTGAGTGACACTTGAAGGTTGTTGAATTTTGGGGCCTAAGGCAAGCTTGGTAGCATTTATACAAGATAGCAGTTTATTATGTGTAAAGAAATTATAACTGCCTTAATAACATTAGGCCCTATAATACCCCATGCACAATTGAAAAAATGAGCATTAAATCCATCAGGACGAGGAGCACTAGTAGAATTCATACTGAAAATAGTTTCTTTTATTTCCTCATCAGTGACAATAGTGATCAAATATTGATTGGCCTCATCAGAAATAATAGGGAGATTAACATGAGAGAAAAAGGAATGTGAAATGGTAGGAAGAGAGGGGTTAGCTATTAAGCATTGAAAATAATCCAAGAAACCTGTTTGAATAGATGTAGAAGATGAACAAGAGTTTCCATCTTTATCAAGAATGCTAATAATATTATTATAGGCCTTATTGATCATCAAAGAGTCATGAAAATAGGCAGAATTTTATCACCAAACTTTTGCCATTTAATCCTTGATTTTTGCATTTGCATCTTGTTTTCTTCCAGGAGAACTTTAGCCAAACAATCAGAGAGCATATGTTCCTTATTATATAAAGCAACATCTGAAGGGTTTGGTAGAAGCATGGTTTGCACCTGAATAAGATTCTGTCTAGTAATAGAGGAGGGACTTGCACCATTACCAAAAGTTGTAGCCGCCCAAATTTTTAGCATGCTCTCTAATTTTCTGAGTTTACCCTGCAAAACAAACATAGAGTTGCCATATATATTGCATTTCCAGCAATAAAAAACAATAGATATAAAATCTAGGGCTGTCAATGGGTCGAGTCGGGTTGGGTCGGGTTTGGGTCAGGTCAAGTCGGGTTCGGGTTGATTTTAAATGGGTCGGGTCAACCCGTTTATTAAACAGGTCAGAAAAGCTCAACCCAAACCTGACCCGTTTATAAACGGGTTGACCCGACCCGACCCGTGTAACCCGATTATAAACGGGTCGGGTCGGGTCGTAAATGGGTCGGGTCAACCCGTATAAGGTGTAAATGGGTCATAAACGGGTCGGGTCAACCCGTATAAGGTATAATTGGGTCGTAAACGGGTCGGAACGGGTCATAAACGGGTCGGGTCAACCCGTATAAGGTACAAACGGGTCATAAACAGGTCGGGTTGTAAACGGGTCGGGTCAACATATATAAGTATAAACGGGTTGTTAACGGGTCAATTTCGGGTTAGCGGGTCAACCCGAAACCCACCCGTTTATAAATGGGTCAAATTCGGGTTGACCCGAAAATGACCCGCGAAATTAACGGGTCGGGTTAACCTGCTAATTTCCATGCGGGTTTCGGGTCGTGTAGGAAATTGACAGCCCTAATAAAATCATTATGCTCAGTCCAATTATTGAAAAATGAAAAGGAGGAATGTCTACTTATAGTGTAACGACCTGGATTTTTCAACGATTTAGATAAGAATTTAACGACAATTTTGAAATAAAATTTATTTTATAAAAGAAAAATTCGACAACGAAAACTAGATATTTGAAATGCATCCATTTAAGTAAGACCAATAAAATTTGTTTCATGTCAAAATTCGTCCGAAACTCGGTCAGCATAAATTTTTAGTGCAAATTATCAAAATTTTAAAGTATGAATATTTTTACATAGAAATGATCTAAAAAAATTTCTGATTAGAATGTGAAAGTTCGTTCCGTCCAATTCCGACCATTGTAGCTTTGTTTATCTAAAATTGTCGTTGTCGTTAAATTTCATAGCGGTAACAGCGGCGACAGATGAAATTTTGCTACGAACATAATAGCACATATTTGATTACATTGTTGGATTCTCGTCGCGCTGATCACTGCGGTATATTTGTTTCCGTATTTTGGCTTCCATTGCAAAACGCTAAATGATTGAGATAGCGATCTGTGACCGTGCCTTGAGGTCATAATTGCACACATTCTTTCAGCCCACATTGTTTCTTTTCAGCCTATATTCCTTACATGAGCATCCAGGTGAATTAAATGCACCATTTAATGCCTCCGTGCATGCTTCCTATCAATATATATGCATGCTTCTCCCTCTGCTCTTTGCTCATCCTTGTTTCTTCTCTGATAAGCATTTGAGAAATTTTTCTATGTTATAAATAATTATAAAACTAATATATATATATATGTAACCATTTTCTTCCTCCTACCCTCTCTCTTCACCGCCCGTGAACCTCCTCCAGTCCACTGACCCACACCCACCACCGAACCTGCCACCACCGGTCGTGCTCACCAGCTTCCACCACCCAGTCGCCAGTCTCCCACCTCCTGTTCGTAACCTTCCACCACCGAAGTCCTACACCCCGACTCCAACGTCGACTCGCCACCCACCCGAGCACCCGAAGCAGCTCCTCATCCGAACTCCCCGAAGCCGCCTCCAGCTGTCCCACTCCCGAACTCCAACCTCAGACCATCCACCTCAGTCCAGCCGAGCACTTCCACCATCCTCACTTGCTCCGGTCACCTCTGTCCTGCTCCAGCTGCCCGTACCCCGCCGACCACCCAGTCCGACCCGAAGCCCCGTCCTGCACCCCACGAGACCGCCACGCCTGCTCTCCGCGAACCCAACTGACCTCCTCACCGACCACCGCTCTCTGCCACCCACATCGCACCTCCTGCTCTGGCTCTTATCACCGAAAATCCCTCCAGGAAAACCAACTACAGTACCTGACCACCTCCCTCCGCCTACCACTCGCCCACCCGAGTACGACCCAGCAGCTACCCCTCTACCGAAATACCCATCAACCCGGGGCCACTTTCCGTGTCTCCAAGTTCGCCATCCGAAGTTTGCTCCTTACGTCATTCACCTCGTCAAACCATACGTCGTAGCATAGTGTAGCTCGTGTGTGTGTGCACGTGTGTCCGTATTGCCGTATCCGTTTGTCGAAAGCCCCGACGGTGAGCAATTCTAAGCTCATGATTCGATTTTCATATGCAAGTATCTTGCGGTGTTATAAATAATTGATTGAAAAATTATAAATAATTGGTTGATAATTATAAATAGTTGATTGATGATTACAATCGATATTGAAATTGGGAACCATTGGTATTTGACACTGTGATATATGATTTAGCTGAAATAGTGTTCGATTGGAATCCCAGTTGCATGTGAAACTCGTTAACTATGGAAAGTTTGAATATTGGACGACGAAAATTGATTAATTGATACCAGTCACTGTTATATTGTTGTTGTATTCATTGATTTGGACACTGAGTTTTGAACCGGGATATGGGTTGAAATGATAAATACCCAAATTAAATCACTTGGCCAAGGATAGAAAATTTTATAATAAACACTGATTGGTCAATTGAATTTTATTTTGGGATTTTAAATATTTAAATTTGAGATTAAGAAATAATTTGGAAATTTAACGTGAATTTATAATCTAAATTTTACGTTGAAGATAATATTAAATTTTGAAATCCATTAAGTCAATTTAGATTTTTAAATAAAAGATTAATTGAACTATTATGAATTATGAAATTAAATTAGTAATGGTTATGTTAAATGGTAATGATTTTAAAACTCGTTAAGTTGATGATTTGAAATTTAATAAAGTGTTAATATTATATATGTAATTAAATTTTAAATGAAGATCTGATTTAATTAAAAAGAGAATTTTAATTTGATTTGATTGAATTAAATATAATAGTTAAATTTTAAAATAAATATTTGACTTAACATAAAAAGAGAATATTAATTTGATTTGATTGAATTAAATATAATAATAAAAAATTTAAATAAATATTTGACTTAACATAAAAAGAGAATTTTTAATGGATTTTATCAAAATAAAAGGATTAAGCTGAAGTGTTTGAATTATAGTCTAATTAAAAGTGTTCAAGTAAGTTAATTTCCGAAGTTTAATCAAATTAAATACTTAATTATAAAGCTTTTGTATTTTAAGACTTAATTAACTCGGTAAATTTAAAACGTTATTAAATTTGGATAATTTAGTAAAAATGAATTATTTGTTTAAAATTGAATTTTTAGACTTTAAATCCAAATATGTTGAAGTCAAATGACAATATGATATTTGAAAATAAAACGATATTTTGATTTAATAAAATATCCAATCGGTGTGAAAATGACGTTGGTTATTAAGGAGACCGGAGTCGGATATGGGCATACCCTCTGTCGATACCGGAACCTCTTTAATAATTGTGTATGCGGAGTGATGATCCAGAACGAAGTGGTTGGATTTGGTGTACGATTGCTAAATTTGAAGAAAGAGAACGATGATGGATTGGCCCGGCACTCGTGCCAATTTGAAATGACTAAAATAGGATGGCTTGATAGGGCCAAGCGAGCTAGCTTCCCCGTGCAGGCACACTTCTTCATATAAATATCCTTATTTCAGTTGTTGTTGGTGATCACCCTTCGATTATGGGAGTGTTGGACGCGATGGGCGGTCATGGCTATGATGTGTTACCAGCAGCCCTACGACCCGAACTGGTAGTATCCTACCTTCGGCATTGCCTCAAGTTCCTTGTCATACTTTTATCCATATACGAGGCCACTACGATTTTGGTTTAGTTTTGTCGTATCACGGCGCAGCCCTATCCACCGACGGTTTACTGGTGTTTTATATGCAAACTGTATGACAATGCTTAAGAACGTGTTAAGGGGGATCAATGTAAAGCCTTAACGCTATTTTGATATTTTATATTACTGATAGACACTCATATATAGCGTATTCTATTGTATATATAAATATTTTGACGGATCCTTAAGAGATGGAAAATCCCGTAAGATCTCTTGAGTTACCAGTACATTTTACTTGAGTAGGACTACTTACATGAGAACTTCTAGTCCTGACTCGAGTGTTTTGTTTTTCATTACGCTCGGGTCAGCCTGAGTATTGCAGTGTGTGAGCAGTGCTTATTTTTGGAGCCGAAGACTTGTTGAAGACTCCACTCTATCTAGTATTAGTTATCTATGTTCATTTTGGCTTGTATCAATAAACTTTTATGTATCTCTAGTATCGTATAATTAAAATCTGAAAACTCTGATGTATTTTGTCAGTAGCTTCATGAACTACTATATATATTATTTAATTCCGTTGCGAGATTATGTATTATTCTATGTGTGATTCTGTATCTGATTCTATATTAAAACCCCAAATTGATAATCTGTCTAATTTGAATGGTTTAAGTTGGACAATGATGGTTTATTGTCAGCTTAAGTTGTTCAAAAAGGGTGGGTCGTCACATCTGGTATTAGAGCTTTGGTTTAGCAAATACCTTAGCCTGAGGGGTAAAACTCATTAGGAATAGGGTTAGTAATGCCCTATAATGAGTGGAATCATTCTTGAGAGAGCGTATTTTGAAAATATAAAATGTTTTAAAATCCAATCTAGTTTCAAAATCTCTATTGATTCGAATTCATCTTCCTTGTTAAAATTCGCTTTGATTAGGATTCTTAAGTTTCATGTTCTAAATCCACCCTTGACTTTTCAGGATGAGCAACAAAAGAAATGCTCGAGGTCGGGGAAGAGGAAATGGCCCCATACCAGATGTTGCTGCACTAGTCGCACCAGTAGCACCAGTTGCACCCATTGCACAACTTCCACTAGTTAAGTTCACTATTCTTTGCAAAGAGTTCGCACATCTTTGTGATACTAAATTCTCAGGGTCCGAAGGCATTATTGAAGCTCAGCAATGGCTTAAGAGCTTGAAAAGAATCTTTACAGGGCTTGAGATTTCTGATGCCCGAAAACGTCAATTGGCCGCTTGGCAGTTGCAGGATGCTGCTCAAGATTGATGGGAGTCTGTTACCACCCGCACTGAAGAAGCAAACATCACTTGGGCGCAGTTCAAGGAAGTATTCATGACCCAATGGATGCCTGAAGCTGGAAAATCTCAGTTATATCGTAAATTTATGGATCTTAAGCAGGGAAGCATGTCATTTTCGGAGTATGAAAGGAAATTTAACGAGCTATCTAAGTTTGGACCAGGTCTGATCGATACTCCGCTCAAGCAGAATGAGAAGTTCATAGCCGGTGCTCGTCCTGAATATTATGACTATCTGACTGCCCATGTTCATGGTACTTTCACCTGTCTTATGGATATGGCCCTCAGATATAAGAACTCGAGTTCGAAGGGAGCATTGGTTATTCACTTCGCAACTCCTTCAGCAGCTGCCAACAATTCCAAGAAGAGAAAGCCTAGCTTTGAGCAGCAAAAGAAGAATTGGTAGAACAAGAGTGGGATTGGACATTCTTAGAGGAAGCCCATTGATATCTCTTCTATCACCTGCTTCAAATGCGATCAGAAAGGCCACTATGCCAATAGTTGCCCAGTTTCTGCAGGAGCATCTATCCCACCAGTTCAGATGACCAGGCAAGATCTTTGCCACATCTGCTTGCAAACAGGCCATTTCAAGAGGGATTGTCCCACCCAGAAGAAAGGAACCCCATCGGGAATCTTCGCGGTGACAGCTTCTACTCCTAGGGTAGAAGACGACAAAGGTACACTTCAAAGTACTTTATCATTGCATGATTTATCTGTTCATGTTTTGTTTGACATCGGAGCATCCCATAATTTTATATCTGCCGACTTATGTGACAAACTCAACCATATTTTGAAAACCGAACCTGCATCTCAACTTTTATGTGCATCAAATCTTATTGGGGGTCCTGCAAACCATGGTATGATTTGTAAAAGGGTCAGACTCTTCAAAAACGATGGACATCATTTCACATGGGACATTTATGTTCTTGGGTTTTTAGGATTCGATATTCTGTTAGGCATAGATTGGATGACCACATTTGATTCTCATGTTGCCTGCAAATCTCGAACGGTTTCTTTGGTAGATGATGGTGGAAATCCCTTGGTAGTGGAGTGTAGAATGCCTTTAGATTTTGCCGGAAGTTTTTTTTTCTCTCTTGATGCTTGTCCGAGTAATCTTAGTATTACCCATGTCGTCCGACATTTCCCCGATGTTTTCGGAGAAGTAACTTCTTTGCCACCTCAGCGCGAAATTGAATTTCGCATTGATCTTATTCCTGGAGTGAGGACAGTCGTACTTGCTCCAAGAAGAATGTCACCTAAAGAGAAAGTTGAATTAAGGATCCAAATTGAAGATTTATTCTCTAAAGGTTTGATTCGTCGTAGCCATTCGGAATGGGGCGCAGCTGTGGTATTTGCTACTAAATCCGACGATTCTCTAAGGATGTGCGTAGATTATAGAGAGCTGAATAAGCTTACCCACAAGAACAGATACCCGATGCCTCGTATTAACGACATGTTTGATCAGCTGCATAGAGCAAAGGTATTTTCTCAACTAGATCTTGCTTCTAGTTCTCATCAGCTCAGGATTGTGGAGGATAACATTCCCAAAACCGCTTTCCGAATCGAAGACGGTTTCAATGAATGGTTAGTTATGCCTTTCGGCTTAACTAATGCACCGGCTTACTTTGTTGACCTCATTAATAGAGTATTCCGGGAAGTTCTAAACAAATTCGCCCTAGTTTTCGTGGATGATATTCTGATCTTTTCCAAGACTGAGAAGGAGCATGAGGGATACCTCAAATTTGTCCTTGAAACTCTGAGAAGTCATCAATTGAAGGAGAAATTCTCTAAATGTCACTTCTGGAGAGAAGAAGTTAGATTTCTTGGGCATGTGGTTTCGAAGAATGGAATTTCGGTTGATCAAGCTAAGATCGCCGTAATCAATGATTGGGAAACTCCTAAAACTCCTACAGACGTCCGTAGCTTCTTAGGCTTAGCTGGTTATTACAGGAGATTTATTGAAAACTTCGCTCAAATTTCTTCGCCACTCACAGCTTTGACTAGAAAGAATGTTAAGTTTGTTTGGAGTAAGAAGTGTAAGGAAGCATTCGAAGAACTGAAGTGCAAGCTAACCTCTGTCCCTATTCTCACTGTCCCGGATGGTAGTGAAGGGTTCACTGTTTATACAGAAGCTTGTAGTGAAGGATTGGGTGCTATTTTGATGCAGCATGGTAAAGTTATTGCTTATGCTGGTCGTCAGTTGAAGACTCATGAGGCAAATTATGCAGCTCATGACCTGGAATTGCTTGCCGTTGTCTTTGCTTTGAAGTTATGGAGACATCACCTTCTTGGAACAAAATTTGAACTCTTTACGGACCACCAATCACCGAAGTACATCTTTACCCAAAAGGATCTGAACCAGAGACAAGTTAGATGGCTCGAATTCTTATTATCATTTGACCTCGACATCAACTATACTCCCGGAAAGGCTAATGTCATGGTCGATGCTCTGAGTAGGAGCAAAGCCATGTTATATCAACTTGTTGCTTCTCCAGCTCTTATGGATCGCATAGCCGCTAAGTAGGATGAGGACCCAATGCTTCGGCAAATAAAAGGAAATGTTCATGGCAGAAAGGATAATACCTAAGGCGAATGGGGCGCACAAATCGATAGAAATGGGGTTCTAAGAATTAATAATAGAATTTGTGTTCCAAACGTAGATGGTTTGATACAAGAGGTGCTTAGGGAAAATCACCAATCCAGACATTCTATTCATCCCGGAGTTACAAAGATGTATCAAAACATGAAAAAGTTGTATTGGTGGAGTGGAATGAAGCGAGATATTTCTATTCATGTCAGCAGGTGTGCCACTTGCCAACAAGTTAAAGCCAATCACCAGAAGACAGCAGGACTGTTGCAGCCTCTTGAAATTCCGAATTGGAAGTGGGATCAGATTTCGATGGATTTTATCGATGGACTACCGAGGACCAGAAAAGGAAATGACAGTATCGTTATTGTCGATAGATTGACAAAGTCTGCTCACTTTATTCCTGTGAAGACTACTCGAATTGCCTTGAGTTTAGCCGAGCTTTATATGAGAGAAATTGTTCGCTTTCATGGCATTCCGTCCAGCATTGTATGTGATCGGGACCCTATCTTCACTAGCAATTTCTGGAAAACTTTTCAGGAGACTCTAGGTACTTAATTAAATCTAAGCACGGCCTATCGTCCTCAAACGGATAGCCAGACTGAAAGAGTAAATCAGATTTTGGAAGATCTTCTTCGGGCTTGTGTTTTAGATTTTGGAGGATCGTGGGAATAGCATCTCCATCTCACTGAATTCACCTATAACAACAGCTATCAAGCGAGTATTGAAATGGCACCGTTCAAAGCTCTTTATGGACGACCATGCAAATCTCTATCTTGTTGGGTTGAATCGGGAAATCGACTTGTTCTTGGCCCCAAAATGATTTTGGAAGCTTTTGAGAAAGTCGAAGAAATAAGAAGGAAAATGAGAATCGCCCAGGATCGGTAGAAGAAATATGAAAACATAAGAAGGAGAGACTTGGAATTTGCTGTTGGAGATCAAGTATTTCTTAAAATTTCGCCTTTGAAGAATGTAATCTGATTTGGAAGCAAAGGAAAGCTCGCTCCTAGATTTGTTGGTCCCTTCCGCATTTCAAAAAGAGTTGGTACTTTGGAATATAGAGTTGACCTACCAGAGAAGCTGTTGGGGGTGCATAACGTATTTCACGTTTCACATCTCCACAAACATGTGCACGATCCATCCGTAATTGTCCAGCCTGCTTTGTTTGAAGAGATGGATGTTGAGCTCAATCTAACTGTTGAGAGGAAGTCGCTTCGTATAGTAGGAAGAAGCACGAAGCATCTTAGGAGGAAGGTTGTAAATCTTGTCAAAGTTCAGTGGAGCGAAGATGATCAAGATTGTACATGGGAAACGGAAGAGAGTATCTGTGCTTCAAATCCTGAACTGCTAATGCCGGGTATGTAGTCCATGCCCAAATCTATTTTAATCTTCCTGTTTATCTTTCTATTCTATTATTCCGTTCATTTCGATGACGAAAAGTTTTGAGTGGGGGAGATTGTAACGACCTGGATTTAGATAAGAATTTAACGATAGTTTTGAAATAAAATTTATTTTATAAAATAAAATTTTGACAACGAAAACTAGATATTTGAAATGGTCCATTTAAATAAGACCAATGAAATTTGTTACGTGTCAAAAATCGTCCGAAACTCAGTTAGCACAAATTTTTAGTGCAAATTATCAAATTTTAAAGTATGAATATTTTTACATAGAAATGATCTAAAAAAAATTCTGATTAGAGCGTCAAAGTTCGTTCCGTCCAATTCCGACCTTTGTAACTCTGTTTATCTAAAATTGTCGTTGTCGTTAAATTTTGTAACGGTAACAACGGCGAAAGATAAAATTTTGCTACGAACGTCGTAGCACAGATTTGATTACATCGTTGGATTCGTCTCGTCGCGCCGATCCGTGGTATATTTGTTTTTGTATTTTGGCTTCCATTGCAAAACGCTAAATGGCTGAGATATCGGTCCGTGACCGTGCCTCGAGGTCATAATTGCACATATTCTTTCAGCCCACATTGTTTCTTTTCAGCCTATATTCCTTGCTTGCGCAGCCAGGTGAATTAAATGCACCAATAAATGCCTCTGTGCATGCTTCCTATCCATATATATATGCGTGCTTCTCCCTCTACTCTCTGCTTATTCTTCTTTCTTCTTTGACACGCATTTGAGAAATTTTTCTAAGTTATAAATAATTATAAACTAAAATATATATATGTAACCATTTTCTTCCTCCTACCCTCTCTCTCCACCGCCCGCGAACCTCCTCCAGTCCACTGACCCACACCCACCACCAAACCCGCCACCACTGGTCAAGTTCGCCAGTTTCCACCACGCAGTCCCCAGCCTCCCACCTCCCGTTCGTAACCTTCCACCACCGAAGTCCTACACCTCGACTCCAACATCGGCCTGCCACCCACCCGAGCACCCGAAGCCGCTCCTCATCTGAACTCGCCGAAGCCGCCTCCACCTATCCCACTCCCGAACTCCGAACTCATCTCATCCACCCCAGTCCAGCAGAGCACTTCCACCATCCTCACTTGCTCCGGCCACCTCTGTCCCACTCCAGCTGTCCGTACCATGCCGACCACCCAGTCCGACCCGAAGCCCTGTCCTGCGCCCCATGAGACCGCCCCACCTGCTCCCCACGAACCCAGTCGACCTCCTCACCTACCACCGCTCTCTGCCACCCACACCGCACCTCCTGCTATGTCTCCAATCACCGAAAACCCCTTCAGGCAAACCAGCTCCAGTACCCGACCACCTCCCTTCGCCTACCACTTGCCCACCCGAGTACGACCGAGCAGCCACTCCTCCACCGAAACACCCATCAACCCAAGGTCACTTTCCATGTCTCCAAGTTCGCCATCCGAAGTTTGCTCCTTACGTCATTCGCCTCATCAAACCATACGTCGCAACATAGCGTAGCTCATGTGTGTGCACACGTGTATCCATATCGCCGTATCCGTTTGTCAAAAGCCCCGAAGGTGAGCGATTCTAAGCTCATGATTTGATTTTCATATGCAAGTATCCTGCGGTGTTATAAATAATTGGTTGAAAAATTATAAATAATTGGTTGATAATTATAAATAGTTTGTTGATGATTACGATCGATATTAAAATTGGGAACCATTGGTATTTGACACTGTGATATATGATTTAGCTGAAGTAGTTTAAATGTTCGATTGGAATTCCAATTGCATGTGAAACCCATTAACTATGGAAAGTTTGAATATTGGACGACGATTGATTTATTGATACATGTCACTGTTATATTGTTGTTGTATGCATTGATTTGGACACTGAATTTTGAACCGGGATATGGGTTGAAATGATAAATATCCAAATTAAACCACTTGGCCTAGGATAGAAAATTTTATAATAAACACCGATTGGTCAATTGAAATTTATTTGGGATTTTAAATATTTAAATTTGAGATTAAGAAATAATTTGGAAATTTAACGTGAATTTATAATCTAAATTTTATATTGAAGATAATATTAAATTTTGAAATCCATTAAGTCAATTTAGATTTTTAAATGAAAGATTAATTGAACTATTTTGAATTATGAAATTAAATTAATAATGGTTATGTTAAATGGTAATGATTTTAAAACTTGTTAAGTTGATGATTTGAAATTTAATGCAGTGTTAATATTATATATGTAATTAAATTTTAAATGAAGATTTCATTTAATTAAAAAGAGAATTTTAATTTGATTTGATTGAATTAAATATAATAGTTAAATTTTAAAATAAATATTTGACTTAACATATGTTATCCCAACTTTTGGCAAAGTCGAGATACCCAAAGATTAACTGAAAATCAATGATTATTAGTCATGAACATCGATTGTGCATTGCAGGTTCACCATGGATATCGATGAATTTTGTCTGAGTCCGGATCGGGCTGCAATTGATAAGACATGTCAAGCAAGGCCAGATGAAACAACGTTCCAAGTTTCGAGTCAATCCGAGTTGGTATGCTCGAGATATCGCCAGCGAAAGATGGAATAGACAGTCCTAAGTTCGAATCCATAGGTGGAGCCCATGTTCGAATCCATCAGGTGGCCAGGCTTCATATCCACGGGACGATCTTCGTTCGACTCTATCATACTCCCTCTGCTTCGAATCCATGGAGAGAAAGTACTTCGAATCCATGATGCCTAGCCCCGCTTCAAATCCATTAAGCGAGTCACGGTTCGAACCCAATGAACCATTCCCCTTCTTCGAATCGATCAAAGGGAAAGTCTTCGAGTCCATGTAGTTAAAGAGCTTCGACTCCATCCTGCGAGTATCTTCGAATCCATTCAACCAAGAAGCCTTCGTATCGATTAACTGAAACCTACCTTGATCGATTCGAAGAGAACGTTCATCCGATCGATTCGATAAAGTCATACCTTCGAATCCACTACCACGAATCCCCAGTCAAAACGGCAGCTAGAAACGTGGAGTCGACCCGGGCAACTCGGAGCACAAGACGGATCGACATGAAGGAAGCACTCCACGTCATCACAGAAGCACGCGCTGGATCGATTCGAACGAATCGATTCGAACTAGATCGATTCGAACCAGGCTAGTCAACCAGAAATGCAACCTTGAATCGATCATAACTTGAGATCTACACATCCAAATGCTATGAAATTTTCACAGAAGCTTGAGCACATGTTAAAGAATGTTCACACCAAATTTCAGCTCGATTGGACACTTTCTTGATCGATTCGAACCAAGGGTCGAATCGATCCCAAAGTGGGCCCGGATTTCCATAAAGCGGGCATGTGGGCCCCCTGACGTACCAGAACTGGTCTCCCTTCATTTTAGGCAAGATATCAGCCTTCTACACCTATAAATAGAGCCCCTGCTCATTCAGAAAAGAGGTCGGATAATTCTAAGCACGAAAGAGCGCCCAGATTCTGCCAGATCTACTCCAGAACACCGCAGCTGCTTTAGATTGAGACTTAGCATATAATTTCAGTTGTACTACAGTATAAAGAATTGTAATCTTCAAGAATCGAGCAATAAAACCATCAAACTTCAGAGTGGACGTAGGCAAGATCGCCGAACCACTATAAATCTCGTGTCACTGTTCATTAATTTCTCGATTGTTGTTTGTTGCTTGCTTAGATCTGATATTTGTGTCTGAATATTGCTGATTTGTATTCATACACTGGTGCTTTCACAACACTTGGGGTTTGTGACCATTTTTGTGCAAACAACATAAAAGGAAAATTTTAATTTGATTTGATTGAATTAAATATAATAATTAAATTTTAAAATAAATATTTGACTTAACATAAAAAGAGAATTTTAATGGATTTTATTAAATAAAAAGATTAAACTGAAGTGTTTGAATTAAAGTCAAATTAGAAGTGTTTAAGTAAGTTAATTTCCAAAGTTTAATCAAATTAAATACTTAATTATAAAGCTTTTGTATTTTAAGACTTAATTAACTCGGTAAATTTGAAAAGTTATTAAATTTGGATAATTTAGTAAAAATGGATTATTTGTTTAAAATTGAATTTTTAGACTTTAAATCCAAATTTGTTGAAGTCAAATGAGAATATGATATTTGAAAATAAAAGGATAGTTTGATTTAATAAAATATCCAATCGGTGTGAAAATGACGTTGGTTATTAAAGAGATCAGAGCCGGATATGGGCATACTCTCTGTCGATACCGGAACCACTTTAGTAACTGTGTACGAGGAGTGATGATCCAGAATGAAGTGGTTGGATTTGGTGTACGATTGCTGGATTTGAAGAAAGAGAATGATGATGGATTGACCCGCACTCGTGCCAATTTGAAATGACTAAAACATGATGGCTTGACAGGGCCAAGCGGGCTAGCTACCTTGAGCAGCCACACTTCTTCGTAGAAATATCCTTATTTCGGTTGTTGTTGGTGATCACCCTTCGATTATGGGATTGTAGTACGCGGTGGGCGGTCATGGCTATGATGCGTTACCACCAACCCTACGACCCGAACTGGTAGTATCCTACCTTGGGCATTGCCTCACGTGCCTTGTCATACTTTTATCCCTATACGAGGCCACTACGATTTTGGTTTAGTGTTGTCGTATCACGGCGCATCCCTATCCACCGACGGTTTACTGGTGTTTTATATGCAAACTGTACGACAATGCTTAAAAACGTGTTAAGGGGGATCAATGTAAAGCCTTAACACTATTTTGATATTTTATATTACTGATAGACACTACATATATAGCGTATTCTATTGTATATATAAATAGTTTGACGGATCCTTAAGAGATGGAAAATCCCGTAACATCTCTTGAGTTACCTGTACATTTTACTTAAGTAGGACTACTTACATGAGAACTTCTAGTCCTGACTCGAGTGTTTTGTTTTTCATTATGCTCGGGTCAGCCTGAGTATTACAGTGTGTGAGCTGTGCTTATTTTGGGAGTCGAAGACTTGTTGAAGACTCCACTTTATCCAGTATTAGTTATCTATGTTCATTTTGGCTTGTATCAGTAAACTTTTATGTATCTCTAGTATTGTATAATTAAAGTATGAAAACTCTGATGTATTTTGTCTAGTAGCTTCATGAACTACTATGTATATTATTTAATTCCACTGCGAGATTCTGTATTATTCTATGTGTGATTCTGTATCTAATTATATATTAAAACCCCAAATTGATAATCTATCTGATTTGAATGGTTTAAGTTGGACAAGGATGGTTTATTGTCAGCTTAAATTGTTTGAAAAGGGCGGGTCATCACACATAGAGTCCCTACCCCAATCTAGAATTAAAGTTGAATGATCAGATAAAGTGGGAGGAGGGATAAAGGTATGAAGATTAGGCCAATGAGTTAAGGAACAGAGGTTGTGAAAAGATTTATTAAGCCTACAAAGGGTTCTAGTATGAGTTCTACTCTTATTGTTCCAAGTATAAAAGCATCCAAATGAATTAATGGGCATAAGGCTAGAAGAAAAAATTACATTATTCAATGGTCTTGTGTGTTGATAAGAGAGGGGAGCACCACCACTTTTTTCATGAGAATATTGAACGCAATTCCAGTCACCAAAACATATCCAAGGATTATTTGGTGGATGAAGAGATGGAAAGATGTCAAGGAGGACTTGCCTACGAGCATTGTTGTTCTCAGCATACACAAAAGTCATATAGAAAGGATAATTTGTTGGTAGGTGAATGATTTTAGAATGAATGAACTGTCTATGAATAATAAGAGGAGTAATGGAGAAAAAATTTGTTTTGATTCTATTAATATGATTTTGAAATAAGAAATCTTTCACAATGTTTTGTGCATATACTTATGCAAGTGAGATAAATATATGAATATTTTGATAAATATTTTGGAAAGAGATTTAAATAAATGAAAGATTTTCTTTGAGGCTTGGTGGTTGCTACGGGTAATTAAATCTCTAAATTGTTGCTTGTTCGTTTATTTGATAATTAAATAACAGACTATCCAATCTGGTTGGAAAGTTGCAGTAACGTGATAGGGGGTTCTTGCTTTGTGAACTGTGCCGAATCTTAGAATCTTATCCATATACGTCCTTGAAATTCATAGGTTGGTTTAGGTGCTTATAGTCGATAAGCTGGCCGTAAAATAAGATTTGAGGTTACCAAGGTGTAGGCACTACCCATTTAGGAGGAACGTTACATTTGGTATCAAAGCGCAAGGTAAAGCGAGAACCTTGGCTTTGGTGGGGTAGACTCATTAGAGATAGGGCTAGTAACACCCTAGAATGAGTCTGAGTGTGTGTGTGTGTGTGTATACATATAATAGTGCGTATTTGTTAGTGGTATAAAAATGTTTTATATTGTGTTGACTGATCTGTTGAGTAGCATATGGACTCTGGTCAATACGAGTAGTTAACGTTATTGATAGGGATCCCTAAATATTTGAACTAGGCCAACTGACATAGTATTTTTTTTTTTAAATAGGTAAATGAAATAATTTTACTTAGGATTATATTTTATGCCCAAAAGAATGATTTACAAAAAGAATTCGTATAGTTATTTTTGATGTATTATTTGTTAAGGAATGATAATATTCTACTATTATCATTTAGGATTTTATTAGTTATGCTCTTTCAGTTGAGCATTGGCTAGGGTCGAGTGTTTATATAGATAGTTTTCCTTTTGAAAATATGAGTTGGGAAAATAGGAAATTGGGGAAACATTAAAATGAACACCTTGTGAATTAAGTTTCGCAATTTGACTATAGGGCGTTCGATGGTAATGTTAGACTAAGGATTTGGTTTAATAAAAGATGTTTATTATATATAGAATATCTAGGAATGATTTTATAGAAGAAAATGGTTTTAAAAAGATTGAGTTATAAGATGGATCGTTAAAATAAAAAGATTTAAGTAGGAAACTTAAGGACTTAAATCCTGGTACTTTGAAAAATGGTTTTCAAGGTTTTGGAAAGTAATAATATACTATTTGAAAGTATTTTTGTTTAAGTATAAAAATTTTGGGAACAGAAATTTCGGGTAAGAAGCGTTTTCTTTGGATTGGTTCGGGTAACGAGTTTCGATTTGTTTTGTGACAATCCGAACAATATTCTAAGTGATGATCGAATGTTTACTTAGGCGAACGTTGTAGTGCACTTAGTAAATTATTCTTTTTATCATTGTAAGATCGAAACGAGTTCAAATCCAAACGAACCCAAAGCAAGTCGGCAATAAATATTTTGTTGAAAATATGCAAAATATTATTTTAAAAAGGGGATTTTCAAATAGAAGAAGTATTTTTGAGTTAAATAGTTCAAGTGGTTGGAAAATAACTTAAAATGGGAAAGAGATGTGTTCGGATGGTAAACACTTCTCTTGAGTATTACCCCTTTTGGTAAGGGAATGTAGGATACTGTTTGGTAGTACCCAGTTCGTTAGTATCATTTTGGGGTTACTCAAGCTATATGTATATTTTCTATGAATTAAATATACAGTAACATTTCAAAAAAAATTTGAAATAAACACTGGGTATTTGGCTCCTGAGTTTTCAGAATGTAAAGGTAAAATGGGTTAATAAATGAAGTTTTAAAATTTAATTAGTTTAATAAGAAGGTTTAGTAAACTTGGATTTATTAAACAGTGTCTTTGGATTTTAACACTTAGGAGGTTAAATATTATTTGATGTTATTGGGCCGGCTAATAAACACTTAACCTTAGAAGTGTCTAAGAAAAAGTAGACTCTAGGACTTAGTTTGGATACCACCATCCTTCTCTTCTTAACTACTTGCCGGACCAAATTGGTAAAGAGGTTGAATTGGTCGACTCGGTTTTAAGACCCAAAATTATTTGTGTCTACATCTGAATAGTTAAAAGTAAAGAGAAATAAAAATCAAATGTTTGTATATATATACTCTTAGGATGTAGGAGGGTATTACCCAAGTTAATAAATATAGATGATATTATGAAAGGCTGCATAAATAAGTTGTGTCATGTAAACATGGACCTAAATAAGGATTTGGTGAAATGTTTCTATTAATATTTTTGGAGGGTCAAAAGTAATTTGGGTAGATAAGAACCTTTAGAGGAGTACTTTGGTTGTAGGTAGATCATTTCCCTTTCTCATATAGTTCTCGATCCAAGATTCGAGTACATGACTTAATGTGTTTTACACCATTCTGGACAAGGACTTATCACTTGATTTTTGATGGCGATCACTTGATGAGGGTTCTTGATAGGAAACCAAAGTTTTCTATCATAGTATATGGCTATGCAAGGAGAACAGAGGTTCCTAGTCAAGGAGCCTGACCGGAGTCCGCACTAGAAAATCGAATTAGCGATACTAGTTCAGAATTGAAGTTATGTATTCGGGTAGGGATCGAATTTGATTTTCATATATGGATAATCTATGAACATCATGCGGACTTATGAATAGTATGAGTCATTCATGTTGTGAAATTTCGGGGACGAAATTCTTTTAAGGGGGAAGAATGTAACGATCCAGAATTTTACCGCTTCGGTTAGTGAATATTTAATTAATTTTAAATATTCAAATAATGGTTTTAATAATTAAAATAGCTTTCTTTTAATTCATAACTAATGATAGAAAATTCATTTTTGAATTTGGTTTACAAAAATGATTAGTTGACAGAAAATCAGAAAATGTGACCGAAAAGCTTTTTCAAAATTTCAATTTTTCATTATTTAAAAGTTGTTTGAAATGTTGTAAACACTTTAGTTAATGTATTTACACATTTTAAATTAACTTAAGTATGGATTAAAAATTAAAGTAAGTGTTAATTTCATAACTGTACTTATGTAAGATGATGTGACCTTTTATGAATTATTAAAAATGAAAATAAGTGAAATGATGTTAAGTCATATTCCTATTTCACATCATGATACAAAGGAAGGCTATTGCACATTGGGTAAAAGGGGGTGACCAAGGGTTAGGCGTGTGGATCAAGAGGAGGAGGATAAAGTGATGATATGTTCAAATTTGAGAGGAGGGTAGGTACATTAAGAGCATTTAGGTACTTTTATACTTTCATTTTACATAAAACTAATTCAACTTTTCTCTCTCTCCTTTCATTCTCACTTTTCAAAAAGTTTTCAAAATTTATTTTCTTTTTAAAAGCTTGGAAAATATCTTTAATGGCTTCCTTCAAAATTCTAAAACTAGAAACCATCTCCTTCTTGTTTTAAAAACTTTTAAATTTGCTTAAAACGCTTCCTTTCTTCCTCCTTTACCTCCTTTTAGCCAAAACAAATCCATACCCACCCTCCTCCATGTTGGCTAAGCCCACATTCATTGTGGCTGTGCCCAATGGTGCCTATGCCGAGCCCATTAGCTTGTTAAGTTTAAAAAGATCACTTTTTGCAAAGGGATTTTCAAAATGCTAGGCTATTTCACAGTTTGAAAAAGATTTGAAAAGTTATTGGTGAGCAAACTATTTTATATTTTGAAAAGACTTTACCTTTATGTTGCCATGTTTATTTGTGTAATGTATTGTATGTTTGGTTGTAAATCCATATTGTTTTGTGTATGTATATGTGTAATGTTAGTTGCAGTTTGAATTTGACTTCTTAAACGTAGCTTAGAAGTTTGGTTTGGTGTTAAAGTTGTCATTTTACTTATATATGTGATTGTACATATAAATTTGGATGTGTAAACTTGGTTGTTTGGTCATGCGTTATGGAAGTTAGTAACTTGTATGCTAAAGGAGATTGGAGATCGCTTGGAAAGAAATCAACCGGTTACTAATTTTCAAGTTACTAAAAAGTTTCAAACATTTAAACTTTTGGTTTAGTTTCCAAAATAAAACTTTTCATACGTTTTCAAAAGAAGTAAAGTTAGAAGTTGAGTTTGGAGAAGCTAACTCTAACGAGTTGCATTCATAGCGATAGTCGCTATGAATGCAGTTTGAAAAAAGTTAGTTCTTTAGAACTTAAAGTGATTCCTTTTGAAATGGTTTTTGAAAACTTTTTTCAAAATACTAATTAAGTATAAAATTTACTCATTTTGGTAAATAAATACGAGTTTAAGAATTAATTAATTATTTATTTATTTAATTAAGGCAATTATTAATTAAGTGTTATTAAGTTAAGTAATTAGGAACTAAAGTTAGTTAATTATAATTAATTAAGGAAGCTTAATTAATGATTAGTTAAGTTAAAAGTTAATTAAGAAATAATTTTGATAATTAAGTTTAATAATTTAATTAATTATTATCTAACTAGGATTAATTAATAATTAATTACTAGTTAGGCGGGATTAAATTAATTAACCTAATTGGATTTAATTAAGATTTGATTAGGGATTAATTAAGTTTGAAATTAGATTTAATTAAGATCTAATTGAAAGTTAAATAATGGTTTAACCAGTAGTTAAATAAAGTTTTAATTATTATTTAATAAAGGTTTAGTTTTAAACTTTATAAATTATTTCTAAGTTAGTTCTTTTTATAAGTAAACTGATGTAAACCAAGGAATCTCTTGTCTGTGCCATTAAGTAGACAATAACTATAAATAAGTTATACTAAACTTAGACATCTGTTAGTAGAATAAAATACAGTTCTGTTATAGTTTTAATTGAATTAATTATTTGGACGTCCTTTTAGCAGAATAAATTACCGTTCTAGTATGACTAAACTTAATAGATCGTTTGGATATCTATTTAGCAGGACAAATCACCATCCTGCTATTTGTTATTTGGACTTGTATTTTCTAGTTGGTTTATATTGTCATATTATTCCCAGATTTGTTTATGGATTTTATTTACATATATGATGACTCATGTAAATGATTGTTATGTGATTTAGAAGACAAATTTAAATAAATAGTAACTTGATTTAGGAACTATTGTGATTACTAAGCTTTCTTTCAAATTTGTAAAAGTTATGATTTTATGTTGACTTTAATTCTAAGTGTTTTAAATGATTTTGTAAGTTGTCAAATTATTTTAATAAAGGTATTTAAAAATGATATTTTGTATATAATATTTTATAAAGGATTTATTTAAAGGAGATTTACGAATGATATTGGTAAATGATATTTTAGAAAGGGAATTATAAATGATGATTTATAAAAGAGTTTAATAAATGATTTTGGATATTTACAAAAGAGTTTTATAAATGATTTTGAAGAATTAAAAAAGAGTTTTATAAATGAATTTTGGATATTTATAAAATAGTTTCATAAATGGATTTAGAATTTAAGAAAAAAGGAGATTTTATAAATGGAAATGATTTATAAAAAGGATTTATTGAAGCATTTTATGGATAATAAGAATTGGAGATTTCGATTTACCTTATGACCTTCTTAATTATGATGGTGTGGACATTTGTTCCATGCTTAACACCAAAGGAATGGTGTTTGGGGTTATCCTTATCTCTAATTTAAATAACATTTTTTTATTCTTTTAATATGGTTTTGAAATAAGAAATCTTTCACAATGTGTTTGAATATACTTATGCCAGTGAGATAAATATATGAATATTTTGATAAATATTTTAGAAAGAGATTTAAATAAATGAAAGATTTTATTTGTGGCTTGGTGGTTGTTATGGGTAATTAAATCTCTGAATTGTTGCTTGTTCGTTTATTTGATAGTTAAATAACCAACTATCAAATATGGCTGGAAAGTTGCAGTAACATGATAGGGGGTTCTCACTTTGTGAACTGTGCCGAAGCTTAGACTCTTACCCCTACACATCCTTGGAATTCATGGGTTGGTTTGCTAGGTTCTTATAGATGAGAAGCTGGCCGTAAAATCAAATTTGAGGTTATCAAGGGGTAGGCGCTACCCGTTTTGGGGGAACGTTACATTTGGTATCAGAGCGCAAGGTTTAGTGAGAACCTTGGCTTTGGTGGGGTAAACTCATTAGGGATAGGGTTGGTAACACCCTAGAATGAGTCTAAGTTTGTATGTGTGTGTATATGTTAGAGCGCGTATTTGTTAGTAATATAAAAATATTTTATACTGTGTTGATTGATCTGTTGAGTGGCATATGGACTCTGGTCAATATGAGTAGCTAACGTTATTGATAGGGATCCCTAAACACTTGAACCAGGCCAACTGATATAGTATTGCTTTAAAATGGGTAAATGAAATAATTTTACTTAGGATTATAATTTATATATAAAAGAACTATTTTCAAAAAAATAGTATAGTTATTTTTAATGTACTGTTTGTTAAGGAATGATAATATTCTATTATTATCATTTAGGATTTTATTAGTTATGCCCGTCCAGTTGAGCATTGGCTAGGGTTGAGTGTTTATACATATAGTTTCCTTTTGAAAATATGGGTTGGGAAAATAGGAAATTGGGGAAACATTAAAACGAACATGTTGTGAACTAAATTTCGCAATTTGACTATAGGGCATTCGATGTTAGTGTTGGAATAAGGATTTGGTTTAATAACAGATGTTTATTAAAGTTAGAATATTTAAGAATGATTTTATAGAAGAAAATGGTTTTATAAAGATTGAATTATAAGGTGGATCGTTAAAATAAAAAGATTTAAGTAGGAAATTTAAGGACTAAAATCCCGGTACTATGAAAAATGGTTTTCAAGGTTTTGGAAAGTAATAATATACTATTTGAAAGTATTTTGGTTTAAGTATAGAAATATTGGGAATGGAAATTTTGGGTAAGAGGCACTTTCTTTGGATTGGTTCGGGTAACGAGTTTTGATTTGTTTTATGACGATCTGAATAATCTTCTAAGTGATGATCGAATGTTTGCTTAGGCGAACATTGTAGTGCACTTAGTAAATTATTCTCTTTATCATTGAACGATCGAAACAAGTTCAAATCCGAACGAACCCAAAGTAAGTCGGCAATAAATATTTTGTTGATAATATGTAAAGTATTGTTTCAAAAAGGAGGATTTTGAAATAGGAGAAGTATTTTTAAGTTAACTAGTTCGAGTGGCCCGAAAATAACTTAAAATGGGAAAGAGATGTGTTTAGATGGTAAACACTTCTTTTGAGTATTACCCTTTTTGGTAAGGGGATGTATGATACTATTTGGTAGTATCCAGTTCCTTAATATCATTTTGGGGTTACTCAAGCTATATGTATATTTCCTATAAATTAGATATATAGTATCATTTCAAAAGATTTTTGAAATAAAAACCGGGTATTTGGCTCCTAAGTTTTCAGAATGTAAAGGTATCTTGATTTAAAATGGGTTAATAAATGAAGTTTAAAAATTGAATTCATTTAATAAGAAGATTTAATAAACTTGATTTTAATAAATAGTGTCTTTGGATTTTAACACTTGGAGGTTAAATATTATTTGATATTATTGGGCCGGCTAATAAACACCTTTACCATAGAAGTGTCTAAGAAAAAGTAGACTCTAGGACTGAGTTTGGATACCAGCATCTTACTCTTCTTAGCTACTTGCCAGACTGGTAAAGAGGTTTAATTGACTCGGTTTTATAACCCAAAATTATTTGTGTCTACATCTGAATGGTTAATGTTATCCCGTCTTTTGGCAAGGCCGTGACACCAAGAACTTGACTAGAAACCAAGGACAGTCCGTCCCGAAGATCGGTTATACATAGGTTCACTATGGATACTGGCGAATTTTGTCCGATTCCGAATCGAGCTACAATTGACAAGACACGACAAGCAAAGCTATGAGAGCCAACCTTCCTAATTTCAGGTCAATTGGAGTACGTATGCTCAAGATATTGATCGATCAAGATGTACGAAGGAAGCCTCAATTCGTATCCATACAAATTCGTGTCCATCAAGAGAGCTCTAGTTCGTATCCATGGAAGAGGCGCCACTTCGTATCCATCACATCTACTCCAGCTCGTATCTGTAACGACCCGTATTTTTCACGGATCGAAAAGTTCGTCAAATCTGGAATTTTTGCATTTTTAAGTCATTTCAGATTTTTGGGAAAATTTGTCTAAGTCCTAGGTCGTGGACGACCTAAGAGCTAAGTCGTGACCGAGTTAAGGACTTGCGAGTTAGTGTTAGGTCGTGGGTTAGTTGGAGCGACCTATAAAATTGTGCAACCTAGGATTTAGTTAAGTAATTAGGTCGGCAGGGCGAGTTAACGACCTAAAGACTGACCGACTTAAGAAGTTTAGGCGACCTAAGGAAGAGTAGTAGGCGACCTAAGTATTCTGGGGTAGAGTTAGGTCGGCAACGACCTAAGAGAATGTTGTGAGCGACCTAAGTTTTGTTAAGTGTTAGGTCGGCTGGGAAAGTTAGCGACCTAGTAGTTGCCGAGTTAGCGACCTAGTAGTTGCCGAGTTAGCGACCTAGTGTTGGCGACCTAAGGACCTAAGGAGTTAACAAGTTGGCGACCTTAGGAGTTAGGCTAAGTGTTAGGTCGCGTGGAGGCTTAAGGAATTAGGTCGTAACCTGTTAAGTCGTAGGTCGCTGGGTTTCGTCTAAGTGTTAGGTCGTAACCTGTTAAGTCGTAGGTCGCTGGGTTTCGTCTAAGTGTTAGGTCGAAGTATGTATTAAGTCGTAGGTCGACTTAATAGTTAGGTTGTATGCGCAGAAGTGTTAGATCGTAGGAGTTGAGGCGCGCGTATCTGTTAGGTCGGAGTTGTTGGCTAAGGGTTAGGTCGGAGGCTCTGTTAAGTCGTGGGGGTTTTTAGGTCGTAGGTCGGCATATGTTAGGTCGGCAACGACTTAAGGAGATAGCCGAGTTACGACTCAGGCAGTTTTCAGCTATAAATAGGAGGGGTTGTTCTCACTTTTTGGGATCCGGATTTTGAAGCGACGAAGTGCTGCCATTTTGAGAGCTCGACTTCTACACTTCTTCACTTCTTTTCTCCACTCTAATCTAGTGCTTCCATCCATCCAAATCGAAGATCAAGGTTGAAGATTCAAGATTGAAGATCTTCATCTTTTCAAGAGAGATTTCTTCGTTTGAAGTGAGATCTTGTCGGATCTAGCTTAGTTCTTCGCTGTCCAGATCTGAAGTTGTTATCTTTTGGATTGTTTAGGAGATTTGCTGAGTGGTGATTATCTCTCACACGGATCCAAAGGAGTATATCGGATTGTTGGCTCGTTTTGGTGTTAAAATAGAGATTTCCATGCATTTTCTTCATCCTATGTGTAGATCCATATAGATCCATTGTTCATGATGATGTTGCATCCACTTTATCATATGTTAACCTATGCAAGTTCATTCATCAAGTTTGTAGAGATATAATACATGTTTTCATGCTTATTGGACTTTCAACTCTTTAATTACGAAAATGCCATTATTGTTATAATTGTCTACTTAGATCATTTTTGAATGCTTGATTGCTTGGATTGATGTTTGATTTGATTGATTGTTATGAACTAGATGATTGATGACTAGATTTAGATCGAAGGTGATTCAAAAGCTAAGGGAAAGGCTCTTGAATTGGAAAAGCTGCTCGTGGCATATGTAGCGGGATGATGAAGCTCTTATGCATAGATTTGATGATGTGAAGTTGAGATGAAGCTTTGCAAGGGTGTAATGAAGCGAGGCATCATATGATGAAGACTTGGTCTAATCCAGACGGGATCATTCCAAGCATGTTGATAACTCGGTGATATGATTCGAGTTGAAGATAATGAATGGATATGGGAATAGTCGTCGAGGAGGATGACTAGGAGGCTTGGATAGCATCGTTGTTGAAGGTTCTAGCATGCTCTAAGCAAGAGTACGTTTGGGCAGATTCGATAGTCCCAACGGCCAACTGTTGATGGTCGAGTACTCTGGGCAGATTCGATAGTCCTAGGCACGGGCTGCGACGACGTGCGGGAGTTATGTCTAGAACCGGGGTTTCCATTAGCCCTTGACGGACGGCTGAAAGAATGTGCCGGTCATTCAATTAACGGTGATATCGAAGCAATGATAACAGTGATAGCCAGAGTCATGGATGTTTGGTTGTATCGTCATTCGGACTCAAGAGCGGTATTTTCTGGGTGCTTATCTGATTTAGGCCTTGGTACTTGGAAAACATCGCCCTTGACTCGAGTGATAGTAGCTTTACTTTAAATTGTATGCTCTGCTATGTTTGCTTCTGCTTAGTGTGTGTCTGGGGGCTATCACTGTAGAATGAGGTTGGAGTGGGAGGGTTGTATTCCTATTCCTTTTTCCTTTATGCTCTTTTGGTATGTTGTTAGTTAATTTACTGCTCACTAAGACTGTTGTCTGACTCAAGGCTTTATGTTTTAATTCTTATTGCCTTGGGCTGTTCGTCCATTTTGGGACGGGCAGACTAGGTAGCAGGTGACAGGTGCTGTTCTCCTCTCACGATGCTGATATCGAAGACGAGCTGGAGGGTTGCATATTATCTTCTTATTATATGTACTGGATATTCCGCTGTTTTGTATTCTCTGAGAGATATGTAGTGAGGCTGGATGTATTGACTATGTGGATGCTTGTATTCAACTATTATGGAGTTTTATATGATGTCATTTTGTTCTGTAAAACTTCACTATACATATGTTCTATTGTATTTTGTCCATGCGCTGTGAGTAATACGATAGATTCTTTATGTTTTAAATCTTACCTTGACAATCGTCCATGGTCGCCCGGCACACTTTACAGCGCTCTATCTCTAGATTCGGTGCAGGGGTCATGGGCGGTCGTCACATTTGGTATCAGAGCGAGGTTAATCGATTTTACCCAACGCTCGCTGAAGTAACTACGTATGAGAGACGTAATTGTATTTTGATGGATGAATACTATATATAATATAGTAGCTTAGTAGGGTTTGAGTCCTTTATGCAGTTGTTTCTCTAGATGTTCTAATCATTCCCTTTTTATAGATATTGAGAATGAGTCGAAGAGGGAGACCAGCTGCTAGGGGAGGCCGTGCTACTGAAGAGACTGCTGATTATGCAGCCATGTTCGAAGCTATGATGACTTCGATCATGAGAAGGATACCAGTTCCGGGGGCAGCAGTTGATGTTGGAGTTCAAGTCCAAACTCCGAAACCAGTGGATTTTGCTAAGTTGTGCAAGGATTATACTGCTCTTGGAGGAAAGGTTTTCTTGGGAACAGAATCAACTATCGAAGTCCAGAGATGGATAGATGCTTGTAGGAGGATCTTTGGTGATTTGGGAATTGATGATGCAACTAAGAGGAAGTTGGCATCGAGGCAGCTTCAAGGGAGAGCTTCTGATTGGTGGAACTCTATTACCATCACTACTCCGGAAGAAGAGATTACTTGGGAGCAATTCCAAGTCAGATTTGAAGCTAAGTTCATTTCTACAGCTCAGAAGTCTGTTCTGTTCAAGAGGTTTGTGGAGCTCAAGCAAGGTGGAAGATCAGTTCTTGAGTATGTTTCTGAGTTCGAAGCTTTGTCCAAGTATGCTCGGTCGTATATTGAATCTGCTTATCAGAAGAATGAGAAGTTTGTGACCGGCTTGGATAGTTATCTTGGGAGACAGTTGGTGGATCATTTGGACGATTCATTTGAGAAGCTTGTGGAGAAAGCTCTTAGGTATGAGAGTCTGTTTCCTAAGGAAGGACCTGTTGTTGCTGTTACCAAGGGAGAATCTAAACCACAGCAGGGTGGAAACCAGAAGAGGAAGCAGCAGCAGCAGAAGGGTAAGGATGGCCAGAAGAAGCCGAAAGGCGAGGTAACTTGCTACAATTGTCAGCAGAAGGGCCATTTCTCCAAGGATTGTAAGAATCCGAAGGCACCGATGAAGTGTCACAACTGTGACAAGCCGGGACATTTCAGGAAGAATTGTCCAGAACCGAGGAAGGACAGGCAGATTGTGCAAGCCTATGCTTTGGGAGCTGTTCCGTCGTCTTCGAAAGCTCCTACTGCTGAAGAGAAGGGAAAGAGTGTGGTTGTTCAAGGTACTCTTTTCCTATGTGGTATTCCAGTTAGAGTTTTGTTTGATACTGGAGCGTCGCATTCGTTTGTTTGTAATGAACTAGTAGGCCGGTTAGGTTTGGAACCGGATATTGTTGATAGGCCATTGGTTGTGACTAATCCAGTTGGGGGTTCGTCTTGTTTGTGTATGTTATGCCGTGGTCTAGTTGTGTCGAGTCATGGTTGCTCTTTTGTTTGTGATTGCTTTGTTCTGAACTTTGCGGGGTTCGGAATTATTTTGGGTATGGACTGGCTTAGGAAGTATGCGGCTAAGGTTGATTGTGAGAGGCTAGAGGTGACAGTCGAGAATGTGGAAGGGCGAAAGATTGTGATACGATGTAAGCATGAGGAAGGCGTCTTCATGAGCTTCATGTATTCGCTAGTTGTTCCACGGGATGGACTGTCTTTAGTGCCAATCGCAAATGGATTCGAGGATGTCTTTGACGAAGTCAAAGGGTTGCCGCCGCATAGAGAGATCGAATTTCGTATAGATCTAGTTGAAGGAGCCAGACCTGTTGTGATGCCTCTTAGGCGGATGGCGCCTAGGGAACAGCAAGAGTTGAGGGTGCAAGTTGATGATCTTTTGCAGAAAGGATTCATTCGGCGTAGTGTGTCCGAGTGGGGTGCACCAGTTGTGTTTGCAACCAAGGCAGATGGATCGTTGAGATTGTGTGTGGATTATCGTGAGCTGAATAAGGTGACTAAGAAGAACAAGTATCCATTGCCGAGAATAGATGACTTGTTTGATCAGCTTCACGAGGCTAAGGTGTTTTCTCAAATGGATTTGGCAACGGGATTTCACCAGTTGAGAGTGGCTAAGGATAGTGTGCCGAAGACTGCTTTTAGGACACCATCCGGTTTCTTTGAGTGGCTGGTAATGCCGTTTGGATTGACTAACGCGCCAGCATATTTTGTGGATCTTATGAATAGAGTGTTCAGAGATCAGTTGAACAAGTTCGTACTTGTGTTCGTGGACGATATTCTGATTTATTCCAGAACGGAAGAAGAGCACAAGACGCACTTGCGTATCGTTTTGGAGATCTTGCAAAAACATCAGCTGAAGGCTAAGTTTTCGAAGTGTCACTTCTGGAAGAGTGAAGTGAGGTTCTTAGGCCATGTGATTTCTGGAAATGGAATAGCGGTTGATCCCGCTAAGGTGGCAGCAATCCAGGATTGGGTTAGACCTAAGAATGCATCTGATGTGAGAAGTTTTCTTGGATTAGCAGGATATTATCGACGGTTTATCAAAGACTTCTCCAAGATAGCTGCACCGTAACAGGATTGACGAAAAAGAACCAAGTGTTCAGTTGGGATGCTAAGTGTGAGCAAGCTTTCGGAATCCTGAAAGAGCGATTGACTAGTGCTCCTGTTTTGACTATTCCAAGTGGGAATGATGAGATGGTGGTTTACACCGACGCATGTGGTACTGGACTTGGAGCAGTGCTGATGCAGAGAGATAAAGTGGTTGCGTATGCCGGTCGACAACTGAAGCCGCATGAAAGGAATTACCCAACTCATGATTTGGAGTTAGCGGCGATTGTATTTGCTCTGAAGATGTGGAGGCATTATCTGTTGGGAGTTCGATTCGAGTTGTTTACAGATCATAAGTCGTTGAAGTATCTTTTCTCCCAGAAGGATTTGAATCTTCGGCAGCAACGTTGGCTAGAGTTTTTGGCATCATATGATTTTGGTATAGCTTATACTCCGGGAAAAGGTAACGCAGTGGCAGATGCGTTAAGTCGAAGACATGCAGGATTGGGAGCCATGTTTTCAGAATGGAAGAGTCTCGAGTATTTAGCTGGATTCGACTTCAGGCCCAAATGCGAATTGGAACCCGAGATGCTGGCAAACTTATCAATAAGACCGACTCTTGTGGAAAGGATTGGCGAGAGTCAAAAGCGAGATGATAAGATTGTCAAGATTATCCGTGATTTGGAATCTGGCTTGGATCCAGAAAAGGATAAAGGATTCGAGGTCGATCGAGAGGGTTGGCTTCGGAAGCAAGGACGACTAGTTGTTCCCGATATAGATGAATTGAGGAGTGAAGTTTTGAGGGAAAGTCATCACTCGAAGTTGACAATTCATCCAGGTGGAAATAAGATGTATCGGGATATGAAGAGAACCTACTACTGGGAAGGTATGAAGAAAGATGTTGGAAATTTTATTTCCAAATGCATGAACTGCCAGTTGGTAAAAGCCGAACAGAAGAAGCCAAGTGGATTGCTTCAGCCATTAAAAGTTCCTACATGGAAGTGGGAGCAGATATCGATGGATTTTATCGATGGATTGCCTAGAACCAGAACAGGGAATGAAGGGATTTGGGTCATTGTAGATCGTTTGACCAAGAGTGCACGATTTATTCCTGTTCGATCGACTAGGACTGCATCAAAGTTGGCTGAGTTGTATGTTAAGTGGATAGTTCGATTCCATGGTATTCCGAAGAGTATAGTGAGCGATCGAGACCCATTGTTCACTAGTGGATTTTGGAAGAGCTTCCAGGAAGTTTTGGGAACCGAGTTGTGTTTGAGTACAGCTTATCACCCTCAAACAGATGGTCAGACTGAGAGAGTCAACCGAGTTTTGGAAGATCTCCTCAGAGTTTGTGTTTTGGATTTCGGAGGATCATGGGAAGATCACCTTCATTTGGTGGAGTTTGCGTACAACAACAGTTACCAGTCAAGCATTGGTATGGCACCATATGAGGCATTGTATGGAAGACCGTGTAACTCTCCGACATGTTGGTTGGAAACTGGAGAAAAGCTGATGCTTGGGCCAGAGATGATTCGACAGACTTCGGATTGCATAGAGATCATTCGGCAACGGATGAAGGCAGCCCAAGACCGTCAGAAAAGTTATGCCGATAAACGTCGTAAGGATTTGGAATTCGACGTTGGAGATATGGTTTTTGTGAAGATTTCTCCACTGAAGAATGTTATTCGATTCGGGAAGAAAGGAAAATTGACTCCGAGATTTGTTGGACCATTCCCGATTATCGAGCGAATTGGAAAGCTCGCTTACAGATTGGAGTTACCAGAGAAAATGTCGAGTGTGCACAATGTTTTTCACGTATCGTATCTACGGAAGTATGTGCACGACTCGAGTACGGTGGTTTCTGCTGATAGCTATGAAGACTTTGAAGTTGATCCAGTTGATAGAAGACCTCGTAAGCCACTTCGTGTTGTGGAAACCGACACGAAACAGCTTAGGAGGAAGGTAGTTAAGTTGCTCAAGATACAATGGAGTGATGATGATAACGACTGTACGTGGGAGGTGGAAGAGAGGATGAAAGCAGCTCATCCTGAACTCTTCAAGGTATGGCCCTAAGGTGTCGTCTCATCTCGCGATATTGTAACTTGTTCTAAGTTTTAGAATTCTGTACGCTAAGTTAGAATTGGATGCATGGTTTGTTGATTGCTATGGATGGTAGGCGTACAGAATAGTCTTTGATTGCTTTGTTTGCTTGGAATTTCGGGGGCGAAATTCCTAAGGGGGAGAGAATGTAACGACCCGTATTTTTCACGGATCGAAAAGTTCGTCAAATCTGGAATTTTTGCATTTTTAAGTCATTTCAGATTTTTGGGAAAATTTGTCTAAGTCCTAGGTCGTGGACGACCTAAGAGCTAAGTCGTGACCGAGTTAAGGACTTGCGAGTTAGTGTTAGGTCGTGGGTTAGTTGGAGCGACCTATAAAATTGTGCAACCTAGGATTTAGTTAAGTAATTAGGTCGGCAGGGCGAGTTAACGACCTAAAGACTGACCGACTTAAGAAGTTTAGGCGACCTAAGGAAGAGTAGTAGGCGACCTAAGTATTCTGGGGTAGAGTTAGGTCGGCAACGACCTAAGAGAATGTTGTGAGCGACCTAAGTTTTGTTAAGTGTTAGGTCGGCTGGGAAAGTTAGCGACCTAGTAGTTGCCGAGTTAGCGACCTAGTAGTTGCCGAGTTAGCGACCTAGTGTTGGCGACCTAAGGACCTAAGGAGTTAACAAGTTGGCGACCTTAGGAGTTAGGCTAAGTGTTAGGTCGCGTGGAGGCTTAAGGAATTAGGTCGTAACCTGTTAAGTCGTAGGTCGCTGGGTTTCGTCTAAGTGTTAGGTCGTAACCTGTTAAGTCGTAGGTCGCTGGGTTTCGTCTAAGTGTTAGGTCGAAGTATGTATTAAGTCGTAGGTCGACTTAATAGTTAGGTTGTATGCGCAGAAGTGTTAGATCGTAGGAGTTGAGGCGCGCGTATCTGTTAGGTCGGAGTTGTTGGCTAAGGGTTAGGTCGGAGGCTCTGTTAAGTCGTGGGGGTTTTTAGGTCGTAGGTCGGCATATGTTAGGTCGGCAACGACTTAAGGAGATAGCCGAGTTACGACTCAGGCAGTTTTCAGCTATAAATAGGAGGGGTTGTTCTCACTTTTTGGGATCCGGATTTTGAAGCGACGAAGTGCTGCCATTTTGAGAGCTCGACTTCTACACTTCTTCACTTCTTTTCTCCACTCTAATCTAGTGCTTCCATCCATCCAAATCGAAGATCAAGGTTGAAGATTCAAGATTGAAGATCTTCATCTTTTCAAGAGAGATTTCTTCGTTTGAAGTGAGATCTTGTCGGATCTAGCTTAGTTCTTCGCTGTCCAGATCTGAAGTTGTTATCTTTTGGATTGTTTAGGAGATTTGGTGAGTGGTGATTATCTCTCACACGGATCCAAAGGAGTATATCGGATTGTTGGCTCGTTTTGGTGTTAAAATAGAGATTTCCATGCATTTTCTTCATCCTATGTGTAGATCCATATAGATCCATTGTTCATGATGATGTTGCATCCACTTTATCATATGTTAACCTATGCAAGTTCATTCATCAAGTTTGTAGAGATATAATACATGTTTTCATGCTTATTGGACTTTCAACTCTTTAATTACGAAAATGCCATTATTGTTATAATTGTCTACTTAGATCATTTTTGAATGCTTGATTGCTTGGATTGATGTTTGATTTGATTGATTGTTATGAACTAGATGATTGATGACTAGATTTAGATCGAAGGTGATTCAAAAGCTAAGGGAAAGGCTCTTGAATTGGAAAAGCTGCTCGTGGCATATGTAGCGGGATGATGAAGCTCTTATGCATAGATTTGATGATGTGAAGTTGAGATGAAGCTTTGCAAGGGTGTAATGAAGCGAGGCATCATATGATGAAGACTTGGTCTAATCCAGACGGGATCATTCCAAGCATGTTGATAACTCGGTGATATGATTCGAGTTGAAGATAATGAATGGATATGGGAATAGTCGTCGAGGAGGATGACTAGGAGGCTTGGATAGCATCGTTGTTGAAGGTTCTAGCATGCTCTAAGCAAGAGTACGTTTGGGCAGATTCGATAGTCCCAACGGCCAACTGTTGATGGTCGAGTACTCTGGGCAGATTCGATAGTCCTAGGCACGGGCTGCGACGACGTGCGGGAGTTATGTCTAGAACCGGGGTTTCCATTAGCCCTTGACGGACGGCTGAAAGAATGTGCCGGTCATTCAATTAACGGTGATATCGAAGCAATGATAACAGTGATAGCCAGAGTCATGGATGTTTGGTTGTATCGTCATTCGGACTCAAGAGCGGTATTTTCTGGGTGCTTATCTGATTTAGGCCTTGGTACTTGGAAAACATCGCCCTTGACTCGAGTGATAGTAGCTTTACTTTAAATTGTATGCTCTGCTATGTTTGCTTCTGCTTAGTGTGTGTCTGGGGGCTATCACTGTAGAATGAGGTTGGAGTGGGAGGGTTGTATTCCTATTCCTTTTTCCTTTATGCTCTTTTGGTATGTTGTTAGTTAATTTACTGCTCACTAAGACTGTTGTCTGACTCAAGGCTTTATGTTTTAATTCTTATTGCCTTGGGCTGTTCGTCCATTTTGGGACGGGCAGACTAGGTAGCAGGTGACAGGTGCTGTTCTCCTCTCACGATGCTGATATCGAAGACGAGCTGGAGGGTTGCATATTATCTTCTTATTATATGTACTGGATATTCCGCTGTTTTGTATTCTCTGAGAGATATGTAGTGAGGCTGGATGTATTGACTATGTGGATGCTTGTATTCAACTATTATGGAGTTTTATATGATGTCATTTTGTTCTGTAAAGCTTCACTATACATATGTTCTATTGTATTTTGTCCATGCGCTGTGAGTAATACGATAGATTCTTTATGTTTTAAATCTTACCTTGACAATCGTCCATGGTCGCCCGGCACACTTTACAGCGCTCTATCTCTAGATTCGGTGCAGGGGTCATGGGCGGTCGTCACAGTATCCATCACCCGGTGACATTTCGTATCGCTTCCACTAATGCACAGCTCGTATCGATCATCATTTACATAATTCGTATCGATCGGTCAACGATCGATACGAAGCATACCACCCACAAGCGATACGAGGCAACACCTAAAAGGTATCAATGCAAAGTCGATCTTCAATCGATGTCTATATCGATACGAATTGGGGTAGATGCTATTGATATGAAATGGTCTCAAATATCGATACGAACCAGAGCGATACAAACTAGAGTGATACGAACTCAACAATGTCTTGCAAACACAAACTTGCATCGATCATAACTCGAGATCTACAAGTCCAAATGCCACCAAATTTTCACAGGAGCTTGCCTACAACATTAGGAAGGTACCAGATCAATTTCAACCAAAAAGGATCAATTCTTGATCGATACGAATTCCATTTATATCGCTCTGATATCGAGTCGAAATCACCTAAACTCGATCCCATGGGCCTACCCACGTGAGAGAAGAAGTCCTCCGAGATCTGGGCAAGATATTTGCTGCCTACGCCTATAAATAGTGACCCTGGACCTACAGAAAATGGACTTTTTGGCTTCCCTACGCTGATATTCTACCGGAATCATCATTAAATTTCAGTTGTACTTCTGTAATCTTTTGTAATCAGCGAGTAAAGTTCAATAAACATCAGTCATTTTTTAGTGGACGTAGGCAATTCGCCGAACCACTCCAAATCCATGTGTTTCTGTGCATTTTCTTATCTGTTGATTGGTGTGTTTGTTAGATCTACTTCATTTTACATTTATTTTCTTCATTTTATCTCTTCAAACACATCTGAAGAGTGTTGTACCCAATTTTGGTACAAACAGTTAAAAGTGAAGAGAAATAAAAATCAAATTTTGTATATATATATTCTTAGGATGTAGGAGGGTATTACCCAAGTTAATAAATTTAGATGAGTTTATTAAAGGCTTCATAAATAAGTTGTGTCATTTTAGACATTTGACCTAAATTAGGATTTAGTGAAATGTTTCCATATATATTTTTGGAGGGTTAAAAGTAATTTGGGTAGATAGGACCCTTTAGAGGAGTACGTAGGTTGTACGTAGATCATTTCCCTTTCTCATATAGTTCTCGATCCAAGATTCGAGTACATGACTTGAAGTGTTTTACACTATTCCGGATAAGGATTTATCACTATATTTTTTATGGCAATCGGTTGATGAGGGTTCTTGATATGGAACCAAAGTTTCATATCATAGTATATGGCTATGAAAGGAGAACAAAGGTTCCTAATCAAAGAACCTGACAGGAGTCCGCACTAGAGAATCAGATGAGTGATACTAGTTCGGAAGTGAGGTTATGTATTCGAGTAGGGATCGAATTTGATTTTTGTATATGGATGATCTATGAATATCATGCGGACTTATGAATAGTATGAGTCGTTCATGTTGTGAAATTTCGAGGATGAAATTCTTTTAAGTGGGGAGAATGTAACGACTCGGAATTCTACCATTTTGGTTAGTGAATATTTAATTAATTTTAAATATTCAAATAATGGTTTTAATAATTAAAATAGCCTTCTTTTAATTCATAACTAATGGTAGAAAATTCATTTTTGAATTTGGTTTACAACAATGATTAGTTGAAAGAAAATCAAAAAATGTGACCGAAAGCTTTTTCAAAATTTTTAATTTTTCACCATTTAAAAGTTGTTTAAAATGTTGTAAACACTTTAATTAATGTATTTACACATTTTAAATTAATTTAATTATGAATTAAAAATTAAAATAAGTGTTAATATCATAATTGTACTTATGTAAGATGATGTGACCTTTTATGAATTATTAAAAATGAAAATAAGTGAAAAGATGTTAAGTCACATTCCTATTTCACATCATGGTACAAAGGAAGGCCATTGCACATTAGGCAAAAGGGGGTGACCAAGGGTTAGGTGTGTGAATCAAGAGGAGGAGGATAAAATGATGATGTGTTCAAATTCGAGAGGAGTGTAGGTACTTTAAGGGCATTTAGGTAATTTTATACTTTCATTTTATATAAAACTAATTCAACTTTTTTCTCTCTCCTTTCATTCTCACTTTTCAAGAACTTTTCAAAATTTTATTTTCCTTTTAAAAGCTTGAAAAATACCTTTAATGGCTTCCTTCAAAATTCTAAAACTTGAAACTATCTCCTTTTTGTTTTAAAAACTTTTAAATTTGCCTAAAAACACTTCCTTTGTTCCTCCTTTACCTCCTCTTAGCCAAAACAAGTCCATACCCACCCTCCTCTATGTTGGTCGAGCCCACTTTCATTATGGTTGTGCCCAATGGTGAATACTCCAAGCCCATTAGCTTGCTAAGGTTGAAAATATCACTTTTTGCTAAGGGATTTTCAAAGTGCTAGGCTATTCATAGTTTGAAATACATTTTAAAAGTTTTTGGTGAGCAAGCTATTTTATATTTTGAAAAGACTTTACCTTTATGTTGCCATGTTTATTTTTGTAATGTATTGTATGTTTGGTTGTAAATCCATGTTGTTTTGTGTATGTATATGTGTAATGTTAGTTGTAGTTTGAATTTGACATGTTAAATGCAGCTTAGAAGTTTAGTTTGATGTTAAAGTTGTCATTTTGCTTATATATGTGATTGTATATATAATTTGGTTGTGTCAACTTGGTTGTTTGGTCATGTGTTATGAAAGTTAGTAACTTGTATGCTAAATGAGATTGGAGATCGCTTGGAAAGAAATCAACTTGTTTACTAATTTTCAAGTTACTAAAAAGTTTCAAACATTTAAACTTTTGGTTTAGTTTCCAAAATAAAACTTCTCATATGTTTTCAAAAGAAGTAAAGTTATAAGTTGAGTTTGGAGAAGATCTAACTTAGAGCTAACTTTAACTAGTTGCATTCATAACGATGGTCGTTATGAATGCAATTTGAAAAAAGTTAGTTTTTTAGAACTTAAAGTGATTCCTTTTGAAATGATTTTTGAAAACTTTTTTTTCAGATTACTAATTAAGTATAAAAGTTAATCATTTTGGTAATTAAATATGAGTTTAAGAATTAATTAATTAAGATAATTATTAATTAAGTGTAATTAAGTTAAGTAATTTGGAATTAAAGTTGGTTAATTATACTTAATTAATCGAGGAAGTTTAATTATTGATTAATTAAGTTAAAATTTAATTAAGAAATAATTTTGTTAATTAAGTTTAATTATTATTTAATTAGGGTTAATTAATAATTAATTACTAGTCTGTGGGATTAAATTAATTAATCTAATTGGATTTAATTAAGATTTAATTAGGGATTAATTAAGTTTAATTAAGTTTAAAATTAGAGTTAATTAAGATTTAATTAGAAATTAAATAATGGTTTAATTAGTAATTAAATAAAGATTTATTATTATTTAATAAAAGTTTAGTTTTAAACTTTATAAATTATTTCTGAGTTGGTTTCTTTTATAAGTAAATTAATGTAAACCAAAGGATCCCTTGCCTGTGCCATTAAGTAGACAATGACTATGAATAAGTTATATTAAACTTGGACATCTGTTAGCAAAATAAATCATCGTTTTTCTATAGCTTTAATTGAATTGATTATTTGGACATCCTTTTAGCAGAATAAATTCTCGTTCTGCTATAACTAATCATAATAGATCGTTTGGAAATCTATTTAGCAGGACAAATCATCATTCTGCTATTATGTTATTTGGACTTGTATTTGCCAGTTGGTTTATATTGTTATGATATTCCCTGATTTGTTTATGAATTGTATTTACATATATGATGACTCGTGTAAATGACTGATATATGATTTGGAAGACAAATTTATATAAATAATAACTTGATTTAAATACCATTGTGATCAGTAAGCCACCTTTCCAATTTGTAAAAGTTATGATTTTTAGATTGACCTTAATTCTAAGTGTTTTAAATGATTTTGTAAGATGTCCAATTATCTTAATAAAGATACTTACAAACGATATTTTGTAGATAATATTTTATAAAGGATTTATTTAAAGGAGATTTATGAATAATATTGGTAAATGATATTTTAAAAAGGAAATTATAAATAGAGATTTATGAAAGAGTTTTATAAATGATTTTGGATATTTATAAAAGAGTTTTATAAATGATTTTGAAGAATTATAAAAGAGTTTTATAAATGACTTTTGTATATTTATAAAAGAGTTTTATAACTGGATTTAGAATTTAAGCTAAAAGGAGATTTCATTAATGGAAATGATTTTAAAAAAGATTTATTGAAGAATTTTTTAAATAAAAAGAATTTGAGATTTGGATTTCCCTTAACTTACCTTCTTAATTATGATGGTGTGGACATTTGTTCCATGCTTAACACCGAAGGAACAGAGTTTGGGGTTATCCTTATCTCCAATTTAAATTGCATTTGTTTTTATTCTTTTAATATGATTTTGAAATAAGAAACCTTTCATAATGTTTTATGAATATACTTATGCCACTGAGAAAAGTATGTGAATATTTTGATAAATATTTTGGAAAAAGATTTAAATAAATGAAAGATTTTCTTTGAGGCTTAGTGGTTGCTATGGGTAATTAAATCTCTGAATTGTTGCTTGTTTGTTTATTTGATAGTTAAATAACTGACTAACAAATCTGGATCAAAATATAACTTCGGAAATATCTAGGAGAAGCACGTGAGTTATATGACATGGTCATTTTCGATGATGTTGTACTATATGTATAAATCTCGTTTTGTTCTTTTAGGACAAATGATAGGGAGAACCGTCCACTTAAACTGTTAGGGGATGATCCCGGGTCCTATGTATTGTCTGATTATTTTCAAAAGAACCGGAGTTGAGTTTACCGAAAATTATCGTTGTTGGTTCGGAGAGACCAGGATCGGATATATTATTTGAAAACCACATCGAGCCAATATATTCGTTCGAATTGAAGACATCTTGAAGATGATTAAAGACGGAGCTTTTGAAGTGCAAGAGTTACTTGCTACTAATCCTAAGAGTGATTCCAAAATGGAAATAGTAGAGATAGTGTCTTCGGATTCGTTCAGACCCAGAACGAACTTGTATGGATGAATGTTGGCATTGCATTTCTGCCTGAAGGGTAGTGTTAGCATTCCAAGATGGTTTGCTATAAGGAAAGGAATCATAGCCTCTCAAAACCTTACATCTTGGGAATGGAAAAAATAAGGTAGATGCAACAGGGCTATGTGGGTCGCTCACGTTAGGGTATGACCATCCCAAGATCTAGTGTCGATATCTCTATGTATGCTTCGAGTCACATTTTGGTTGTTGATCACAGCCAAGGGGTAATCATATTCGGTACTATCCAATCAGGGATAGGCCGGTTCTATAGTGGCAGAGGTCGAAAAGTTTTCGATCTTACTGTACAGTTTATCTAGAGGTGTACAGATTTTCGAAAGGTAGTTCATTACCTTGTTATTGGTTGAAAATCCATTCTCCAATAAGCGCCTTCGGTTTTTAATTGTATACCTATTATTTTTGTCATGTACACGCATCACAGCTACTTGACATACTTGCTTTAAACACTTTGACATTATTATAATATCACTGGATTTTATAATAAAAAGTTTTAGTTATCGTAAGTTAAAAACTCGTCCATGTTTATGTGCGACGTGGTCTTACGAGATACCTTTGATTTTGAAGGATTTTATAAGTTATAATAAAATTCCTTATGATTTGAGTTTCTCATGCTGGTTTTACCAGACTGATCCGGCGTGGTTTTCTTATAATGCTCGGATCAGACCGAGCATATTTTTCAGATTTACTTTGGATGCATTAGAGCTCAGGAGACAAGCTGGAGGCCAAGTCGTACCAACGTATTTCTCTATGTTCCGTTGCATGGCTTTGTTGTATTTATCAGAAATTGTAAGGACGCGTGTTATAACTGTCCAGGTAGATGATAGGCTAGTACTCTGATGGATGTATGTATATAAAAGTTTTATTTTGTAAAGATCATTGTTATAATATAGATTATTTGTTGCGATGTGAAATTCTGCATTGTTTAGTTTCTTCTTGTCTTCTTTCCCCTAATCATCTATCTTTTCGGCACTTGGTTGTTCGACACGTGAATAACGTGAATGTATTAGTGTCGACTTCTGAGGGTCAAAAAGACAGATCATTACAAACTGTGTCCAACAGAGTTCGATTCCACCTTTCTGAAGCACTGTTATGTTGAGGAGTATAGGGAGGAGGGACTTAAGACAAAATCTTATTCTCTTTTAGTTACTCTTGGAGCTCATATCCAATGTACTCACTACCTCAATCAAATCGAAGTAATTTAATTTTTCTATTTGTTTGGCTTTCTACTTCGTTCGTGAATTCTATGAATTTATCATAGGCCTCTGATTTGTATTTCATAAGACACATATCCATATCCAAATAAATCATTAGTGGATGTGACAAAGTATGAGGTTACACCTTTGGCAGTTATAGATATAGGACCACATACATCAGTATGTATTAGTTCCAGGACTTTGGTAACTCTTTCGTTACTCCCACTGAATGAGTGTTTGGCCCTTTTACCTTTAAGACACGATGTACTAGTATAAAATGATTCAAAATCAAATGATGGTAGAAACCCTTGGTTTCTTAACTCGTTTGATCATTTTTTACTAATATGGCCTAGGCTACAATGCCAAAAATAGTTTTCAGTTATTTTAGATGCATTATTATTTTCAACAGCAAATACATGATCATGATTAAGTATGAATGACATTACTCAAAGTACCAAAGAAAACAGTTTTATTATCATAACAAATATTCATAAAATTGACATTACAAATAAACTATATATGTTTTCTGTTAAATGAGAAACAGAAATTATTCCACTAATAAAGTTCGATACATAATAACAATTATATAGAATAAAGTCATGTCGATTAACAAGCTTCACATGGTAATATCTTATTATGACGGCAGCTACAATAGCTCCATTTGCAACTTGGAATACCATACTCGCTCTTGATATGGGCTTCTTACTTCTAAGTCCCTATAACGAATTATAGATGTATCTAGTATCTAAAACCCAACCAGAAGTAGTAAAATATAAACAATATTCTAAGGAAAATACCTTTAGGAGCAGAATCAGATTCCTTCCCCTTGAGCGTCTTCGGATGATCTAGAGAACTACACTTCTAGTGTCCCTTCTGAAAGCAAAAGTGACATTCACCTTCTCTTGATTGGCCTAAGTTCTAATCTTTCCACCCTTCGACCTATATTTTCTCTTCTTCGAATTATTCGAGAAAGAATCACCCTTGACAGCAAGCACCACACCTAGTTCTTTCATGAACGCTCGACTTTCCTTAACATATTAAGGAGTTTCATGATGGTATACTTCAATGAATTCATATTGAAGTTCAATATGAATGGATCAAACATGGAGTCAGAGTTCCAAGAATCAAATTGGTATATAGTTCAATGTCAAGAGTCATTACTCTACCAATCTCTTAATGTACCCAGTCATATTGAGTATGTGATCTTGGCTGTGAGTAGCCGTGCTCATCTTCATATAGAACAATTTCCATAAGATCTCGTAACTTGCGGTATGAGACTGCTTACCATAAAACCTTTGTAGCTGTTGGAATATGGCTTGAATATTCTTATTCTCATGTTGCATTTGGAGCTCGATGCTCATAGTCGACAACACGTAACATTTAGCAAGTTCATAGAATCTAATGACCATGACCCGTAGGACTTGATATTTTCGAGTATGCCATCCTTAACATTCCATAGTTTCTCATATGTTGTGAGTGCAATCTTAACGTTCTTTAGCCGATCTTTATAGTTCACGCCGGTTAGAGTGTTTTTTTTTCTTCTAGAAATAGTTTCACGGTTGCCAATTGATCTATGCAGATTCATTAGATTAAATTAGATAACTTTACAAATGTTTTTGTACTTACATATTGGTTTATTATGTTTATCCTCTAAGCCTTCCACTGAATTTTGCATCCCTCAAAACCTTAAAAGAGATATGAGAATTTCATATCTTTAGTGGGTGTTAGGACTTATTTATCATGTTACTAAAAACTTGAAGATACCCAAAAATTGCAGTCCCCATAAACTATAAGTAACACTTTATTACAACCTAAGGCGCAAAAGTGCAAAACACTTTTGAGCCTTCCATTAAGGTATACCATTGAAAACGGACCATTTCAAATAGCCAGGTAAGAGTCAAGAGGTTCTCCATTCATAAGAACGTTCCTTAATTAGAGTAACCTTATCCCTACTTAAGCACCTTTTCATTCGACACCCATCTAATTGGATTTTCCAAATGGCTGCCATACGTGTTAGTTAATTATTCATATAGACACAATGCGGGTGTTTATATATTATGATTTAATTATAATATATGTTATTATCTTATTTTATTTTATTTTAATCTTATATTTTGGTTTATAATATGTTCACATTCACAATACAAACATTTATAACTATATTAAATAGGGTGAACTAGCCTTAGATACCAGTATACATGATGAACAAAAGTCATAGGTGTATAATTAGCCATTGAGATCTATGGTTAGTAAATATAGCATCAACATAATGATAATTCTAACATGGGAATGTCACATATAAAATATAAGCATGTATTTATATATAAATATAATTTATTTGAATAATTATTTTTATTTATTCAGCCATTAGTTAATTTAATATATATTATATTAATATTAAATAATGCGTGTGTGTATTTAAATTTAGGTTCAATTAATTTTTTAAAAATGTGGAAACATTTCTATACATATATAATATAAAACGTTTTATTTTGAATTGAATTTTAAAAATATTTGTCTAGTTAGATATTTAAAATAAACTTATTCAAATATTGAATATATACTTGTAGCAAAAGGTCGACAACGAAATATTTTTTTTCTAGTTTATAATACTTTATGTATAAATATAAATATTTATCTTACTTTAATAACTTGAAATATGTAAATATAAATATATATAATATACGTATATGTATACCATTTTAATTCTACAAAAATGTGAAAAATAGCTCAAACTTTTTTACACCGAAAATCGATTTTAATTCTAGTTTAAATTCGAAAATCATTATATCTATACATATTATTTTTAGTTTTCAAACAAATAGTCTTTTTGGTGATGCCGGATGCAAATCAACAGTGAAATTCTATTAATGGATGAATGGAAAGATGATAATGGTGGAGACCGCAAACAGATTGTGAGATTCAATTGATAGATGGTTATAAAGGAATACCATTTAGGGTATTTATGAAATTTAAAAACAATACACGGAGAAAATTTTATTGATTGAATTTTCATTATTAAGATAAATAGATAGATGAATTGCTAAGAGTTAAATTTTCTAAGGTTTTATGAGTCCTCATCACTCTTAATCTCTGTATATATAGTACTTCAACTAATAAAACGAACAGTAGGGAAAAGCATTGGTTAGTTGCCACCGTTGCACGGTTATAACAGTTGAAGTCGGTCTATATAAACATGTTTCTACATTTGTAGTTTGACCAGGGAGCACTGTTAATTTAGTAATTTTGACAGAAATTTGACAAGGGAAATTTTTTTTTTTTTGAAAATCCAGAAGAACCCAGCGGACCGGTAAACTCCTGAAAAGGATAAAGCCGTCCGCTGATCCGGTAAATTTATATAGAATAGAAAAGCGCATTGTAGAAATCGAACCTGAGTCTTTTTATCAGAACTCAAGTCTCCTTTCCACTGCGCCGCACCCACGGACAAGACAAGGGAAACTTTAATGTTACGGTAGGACTTGAACTTCATATGACCTACCCACGGTCAAAAGGTAACAAATAAATAAGCTGTAAGTTAAGCTTACACCGTGTGAAATATACATTCTGCTTTTACAAACCAGTACAAAAGAAATACAAAAATCTCACAGAAAGAAGACAAACTATAAATACGAGCAACAAAAATGCAAGAGGAAAACCATATCCAGCTGCAATGCACTTGGAAAAATGGATATAACACAGTAACTGACATATACCTCATTTTACTAATTAACTCAAAAAATTCCAACAGCCTGTCAGTGTGATTTACCGATTTCTTAGCATAAACACAGATGCTAAGCTAAACAAAACTAAAAACAAAGTTGCAACAGTTATATGATATACCCCAAAATGATAAATACTTTATCCGTATACATTTCGTAGTAAATGAAAATTTGTTGATATCCTTAACTATAGCTATATACTTCATTGGATCTCTTCGTCCTTTATTTATTATGCCGGGCATCACGTTAAAGGATAAAAATTAAATGAAAAATTCCTTCTTGCTGTTGTTTGAAACTATTTACGCATTTTGCAGGGGAAAAGATACATATGGAGAGGAGAAAAATGATACTGCTCCTGTACAACTTCTGACTGAGCTACAGTTAGTCGCTACTACTAATTTCAAGAATCATCCATTTTTCCTCCGTCTGATTCTACTCTTCATTCTCGCTTTACCTTTGGCTCTACAATTTGGATTAGCTACTGCTTTTTGGGATTTCTTCTTCGTCCATTCTTTTACATCACTGAAATAGTGCAATATTAAGATCAAAAGAAAGAAAAGGAAGGGTTGCATTACTTGATAAACTATTGTAGGCCCCTTTCCTTCTACAGAAATTCGCATTTTACGGAAACATAAAATTTTGAGTTAAAAAACATAAACATGCTATGATCCCACAGTCCAACTATATAGGATTACTGCATAAATGTGGAACTTATTACTCGAAATCTACCTAAATACTCTTGAATGTTTTGAGAGCTGAGGGAACATATTCTATTTTAAAAGCGATTAATAATAATAATGATCAAGAGAAGAAAAGGAAGAGTGAACATACTTGCAGCGAGGTACGCAGCACTGCTGTTGAATGCAAGATTGAGCGTGAATACTAATGATTTGCCATGCCCTTTGACAAAACTCACAGCCACCACTTGCTCTAGTCTTGCAATGTTTAGCATGGTAAAAAAGTCTTCTCATTTTATAGCAACATTTGTACGTGCAGCTGGATGAGCTGCAATTTGAGGTATGCGACCAGAAAGCACTAGAGAATTTCAATTTCTGTTTTACCTAGCAAAAAAAAAGGGTACATATTGAGACGGTGAAATTCAGACATGGAAATAGCGCAAAATGGTTTTAATACCCGGTTTCACGTGGACATTTAAAAATTCATGTAATTATAGCACACATGTTTAACCCATATTATACAATTAAAACCTTAAGGAAAGAGAAAACAACCATGATTAGTAGACTGATGCAGGAAAAAAATGAAGATAGTAGGCTAGTTCATTAAAGGCAATTAGATGATAGAGCAGATTATGATCTTGAGTATCAAAATACATGGTTGTTACTTCAATATGCTAAGGGAAAGTTAAAACGCATAACAATAGTACTGTTCTCTATGCGTTACCTGATGAAACTGAATTTGGGTATCCACTATGATCGACTGCTTATTATGACGATCAGTATGTACCAACTCATGCTTTTGTGACTTTGGATTATACAAATGATAAAGGATCATCATAGTTGAATGCTTTGCTCTCCTGAGGGTGTCAAATTGATAGTGATTCTGCTGACAAAATTCTAAAAATGACAATCTGGTGTCAAATATATCATGTTCTATGTTTGCTTCATCTTCGCTTGCACCTTGTGAAATTTTGTCAACCTCAATCTGCATATACATAATTTAAAAGACCAAAAAACAGTTATGTTTAACAAAAGTTGAAAGATTTTATACTTACTTTGCAGAAAGTGTGTTCTTCATTTCTACCAATAGGATGTCTATCTTTCTTTGCCAGGTTTTGTTGAATCTGATAACATCTGATTAACAGGTAAGGAATGAGTAATGATGTTGGAAATTAATTCTGGGAACAAGCATCAGAACATTCTTTCTTCTTTTTTTACTGTATATTGAAGAAATAGAAAGAAACTCCTAAAAAAAGTGAAGGGTGACAATTGTAAGCGAGACTGGAAAATGCAGAATATTGGCAATTCAAAGTAAATGGTATTAAATACACCTGCCATTTTTCCTGCACAATTCAAGGGATTTATTTGCAATTTTTTTGAAGATAATTCAAATTTAGAGGTAGTCAAAGTCGCAGACTCGCAGATCAAGTCAAAGATTGTTTGGAGTCAAGATTTTAATTTAGTAATCAACCACAATACTCATACTCCAAAAAAATGGTAAAAATATACAATATATTCTACATTATTCTCTCTTCGCAACTAGGAAGAACTAATGTGCGAATGAAGGATCATATCACAATGGATATCCGAGATTTAATATGACGTCAATAGTAAGAACGATATAAGATGATTCCCACAAACATCATATAACCGAGCCTAATGTGCAAATTTACAATACAAGTACATAACACAGTGTGAGGAAGTATTCACATTTAGTCAGGCTAAAGATCCCACTAACATAGATTTGGTGCTGTCAGTAATGTAGAATATATTATATATTCAACCATTTCTCTTACTACCAAGAAAAACAAATGGATGTATGAAGGGTCATATCACAACACAGATCCGAACTTTATTATGATGTCTATGGCAATGAAGACATAAATTGACTTCTACATCTGTTCCTACACACGGCATTCGGAACTTAGTGGTTTTATTTTACAACATACCATGGTGCAAGGAAGTCTTTAAACTTGTGTTACTTTATGAGTACATCCTAAAAACTAAGGCCCTGTTTGGCTTGAAAATGAGTTTCGTGTTTTTAATTTGTATTTCAAATAACGTGGTAGAGGAGTTGGAAAATTTTAGTCATTACAACAAAGGGGGAAAGAGAAAGAAGAATATGGTTTTTTATATTCTCCAAAAGGCAGGAAAAAAAGTTATTTTCAGTTTTATATGTTAAAACAATTTTCAAATTGACCGTTTTCCACCGTTTTCTCTTCCATGCATTTTTAGATACATGTTGGAAACATAAAACACAAAACACATTTTCAAACCAATAGGTTCTTAACTCCTAAGTGCATAATTATGGAAAACAAGGTGCCAAATTTAGTCAAGCACAAGATCTTGGCTATGTGAAGACCTGGTGCTGTCACTTGCAGCCTTGTTGAGGGAGGTAAATCAATAAAATGAAAAAGAAAGAAAAACAGTATAAATGAAATTGAAAAAAAAAGGCAAAGAGATGCTGCTTCTCAAGATGCAGTGCATTTCATACAGGAGCTATTGGAATATTATATACTTACTCCTCACAAAGCTGAAATTTCTTGCAAGTAGAACAAATCCATGCATTCCCGGACAAAATAGAGTTGCAACAATGCTTGCAAACATGATGCAGATAAACCATCATCAAATCTTCTTTTACGGGACGTATTTTCTCCCCAAGCTGTTTAAATGTAAAGCAAATTATGATTTTACAACAGTTGATTAATAGTACATTCTTTCAAATTCAGAAGGGGGTAAAAAAAAAGAAACTGTACATCTCAAGCTTTTGCTTTATGCAACATTTTGCATGCGTAAAACTATGAATATTAATACTTTGTCTGTAAAACCATATAAGTTGACTTACATTGTGCATAAACAGAATGTCTTGCTCATTCCCTGTAATAGATTCTCGTCTATAAGCCCTTAAAACTCTATCTGCTGCTGCATTGTTTTGACACTTAGCTACTTCCCCACTTGTTAACAACTGTTCAGCTAATCCTGGCCAATAATCGCCATCGAAATATGGTAAATGAGCCGCAGTAATTGTGGCTGCAGATTCAGTACTTTTTGCAAAGAAACGATCATATAAATTTGTGTGTTCTATGACAATCTCTGCCTTTGTAGCTTTCCGTGTCATTGTGTGATACCTACAAACATAGTACAAATCGTGTTAGAATAGAAAAGCATCAGCTTTTTCCAATCACACAATATAATTATATAAGATGCGTGGTATAACAAAACAGAAGGAATATAACATCTAATCCCAGATTAGGAAGATTTCAAATTTAGAAGAGTACCAAGTAAAATTTTGACAGCTAAACACGTTTGTATTTGTTTTATAGTTTAAATTTTGGAAACAGTAAAGAAATCCTTACCATGCACGGAGTATATCAGGTTTCGGCACCTTCTGGACTTTGGGGTGACAGTTTAAAATATAATCATCATTTCGTTTTCGAGGTGGACTAGCCCATATATAAGCTCCAACAAAGCCTAACATCTTGTTGTAATACAAGTATCCAATCTGTGCATTCAAATAAAACAAAAGTTAAAAAGGAGGATTGCAAAATAAAAAACTTCAATCAAAAGGAAAAAAAAGGTTAATAGAAGATCTTACTATAATTTGATGATAAACAAATGTCCGTAAAGCTTCTCCAGATATAGTTTTTATATCAGGTGTGAAGTGTTTGACAGAATCCAAGTAAGAAATACAAAGAAGATTCCTGTTTGGTTCAGCGCAGTCAGAACCATATTCTTGAACATACATAATAAATAGGCAAACATCAGCTCCATCAATATTCTGAAAAAGAGCAATAGCCTGTAGAATAAAAGAAAAAAAAATCACGTTAAAACATTGGAACACATTCATTCTTCATAGGATTTAATTTACTTGTTGTTTGCATACACATTGGAGTACAAATGATGTTTTCCTAGGATAAGTTTACATGCACGTTGGAGTACAGATGATGTATCTCTGGGATAAGGAAGTTTACATGCATGAAACGAACACAAAATGATATAGAGTATCATTCTATGATCTCATGCACATGTGTTCAAAGGATACATTGCCTAGCTTCTCACTCTCATGTCGTTCATTGTTCTCACCGTTATAAGCATGAATCTTAACAAAGTACAGGTGTGAGTTATAAAATCTAAGTAGTCATTTTATTATCAATTATTGATATTTGGTTGATGAATGATGCACAGAACGCTATAACCCATCCCAAGATATTTTGAACACATACCTTGGAATTGTACAATAACTCTGAAGGGTATGTTTCATGTTTGATAATATCTTGAACAACTTTCTTCACTTCAACTTTTTTAGTAACTGATGAAACAACTCGTACAACTAGACCTTCGGCTGTTGGTACCTAATCAAAAAACTCAAATGCCAGAGTATCAGATCAAGAGCATGGAACACTTACAGCTCATTAATAGTTTACTGCTTATCGAAAATTAAACTAGAAACAAAACTAAGCCACTAAAACAACATGAATTTCGCTAATAAAACTTCATCTTTGACAACTGATGAAACAAATAACACAAAAGGTTGTGAAGCTGTTGCATACTGTCCCTAATACCAAAAATGTATGTTATAGCAAAATTACATCCATGTTTTTGCATTGAAAATTGTTTTTTAGTGGTGTTTGCTGATAATCCGATACATTCAAGTTCTCCAGGCTATAATACAGTACTGAATCGAATTTCATATTTTGAGCTTCCATTAGATGTTGGTAAAATGGTTTAAAACTATTGGGGTTTTTTTTGAAAAAATAATTATTATTATATTGCAATCTCGAAGTTGAGCCGCAAATAGCACTCAGAAAACATAAGATTTGTTGTGCTCACGAGCTAAGCTACAAAGGAGAAAGAACACAGACTCAAAATTGATAAATTAATCATGCCACAATATAAGTGAATTGCTCATGTTATAGCAAGCACCAGTATAATATCATAGACTCAAAACATAGGACGAGTTATTGAATTTGGGTAGAGCTTGCCACCAAGAAAAATATCAAACATTTCAACAATACCATCAACCAAGAAAAATATCAAACATTTTAGTTGCAACTGCAAAACAGCCAATATGATCAGTGTATACAAGTATTAATACACTTGCGTAGATATTATATGAAGTATTGCCAAACTGGAATACCTCTTATCTAAAATATTGTTATGAGATATACCAAGCACAGACAACTAAAATAAGAGTGAACCTGTTTCCAATTTCATAACTGCACTATTATAGCATTGAAAAATCATGTAGATGGAAAATTTTCTATCAAGTTTTACCTCAGAAATTTTTTTTCCCATATGATCTGCTCTTTCTAGTCTCTCTTCTTCAAGGCATCTATATATCCATTTTTCTAAATGATCGCTAAGCTTAGTGGTTTGCAAATCTTTAGCCTTAAGTTCTTTACTTTGCGCTACTTGATCATATTCTCCGCTATCTACTTCTTGTATAAGGCAATTTGGGCAAGTGTAAAATACATCAGTGGCCTTGTACTTTACTGGATTAAAAAGGGCACATGTTTGGTGCTGCCATGATTTACATTTGTCGCATTCGACCCACTGAGAAGGACAGAGTAACATTGAAGCTTAGAAAAATAACAAATAGAAAACAAATTCCGAAAATATAGTTAGAGGTCTAACCCATTCTTCAAGATCACTTGCTTCGGGATTATTCTCTCCTTTGCAAAGATTTGCTTTTGAAAAAGATTGGTCACTGGCAGTGATATTTTCACCAGGGGTTTGAAAGCATGTTCGACAGAAAAATACGCTTGAATCACTTTCATTCGAATTATAATAATAAATTCCCTTGGAAATTATTCTCAAACATACTGCACAACAACGGATAGGTGGTTCATAAAACAGTTTCTGCTCCCTGCACAAGCTACACGTGTTAATATCTATCTTAGATCCCTTCCCTTGATTTTTTTCAGCCTTCTCTTCAGTCTGAAAAAAACAGTATTATATATTCAGGAAACACATAAAAAAGCCTATGTACATATATTTTCAGGTCAGTGAAGTACAAGAAGCTACAAAGAGAGCATACTAATAGTAAGCAAAGAAATCAAATAAAATCAGCGAACTAAAATATATAATACCAAGATGTGCGCGCGCGTGCATGTGTATCTCTCTATGTGTAAAGGATATGTATGCATCTACATACGTATATATGTGTATCTATGTGTGTGAGTGTATGTATCTGTGTATATGTTTTGTATGTATGTGTGTGTAGGGAAAGGATATTTACGCTCAATTTTCACACTAAATAGCCGTTAGATCAAAGTAATCACATGATCAATATTATCACACGGAGAAAAACTTGGAGATAATTTAAGGGGTCAAAGTGGTGATTTAATATCAATCTTCCTATTACACACGTATGTGTGTGTGTCTATAATATTGAAGAGATTAGGGCAAGCGGGAAACTTTCTTTGTATGTTCGAAGTCTAGCTGCTGATATTCTAAAATTTCATGATGCACTTCTTTCAGTTGAATATACAATATTTATACTATGATTAAAAAGAAAATTATTGTTAGCAATAGATACAGAAATGACCAATGACAGAGGGACAAAATGTGTGCACTATAAGAACCTATGCTGTCATGGGATTTACCGAACGCCGATTATGCGCTATTTTGCAATTTTAACTCCCCGTCTTTTTATAGTAGCGCTTTATTATGCTCTTTGTCTATGGCGCAGTTTGAACGCTGAGCTTTTTTTGGGGCGCCAAAAAATAGGCGTTTTACTTGGCTAAATTAAACAAGTTTAGAATAAAATCATCCGGTTACTTTGTTTATTTATTATAGATATTTAAATTTCAAGAATTTTAATGCTTGAATCATTTTTCTATATCTTTTTTAAAATATACAATAAATAATAAAAATTCTTCTTTATATTTAAGAATAAATGTTACTCTTTAATTTGCTTTTGAAATTTGGCTCTACTAAATTCTTTATTTTTTTATTTTAATTATGTTGGCATTTTAAAATAATTTTCTTAATCAAACACAAAATAACTAACTACAAATTGAAATTTATTTTATTCACTAGTACCGTACTTGATTTTTTAAAATATTTGGCATACAAATATTTAGTTATTATCATAACACAAACTTTACTAACATAAGTTTTGTTGCTTAGAAAAATAATAAAAGTACTTGATTCATTTTAAAGTTATATACGAAACATTTACAAGTGTGTGCGCACACACACGTACATACACACGTACATACACACGTATCACTTAGAGTAAACTAATATGTAATGCTTATCTAATCATCATTAATATAGTTTAACCAATAGTTAGTTATTTTATATAATTATTTAATGCGAATATTATTTGCGCAAAATGTATGTGACGAACGCCTATTTTCGTCCAGGCTCCACCTGAACTCTGTCTGGACTCTAAAGCCAATTTTAGCGCCTAGCGCTCCGCTCCGCCTTGAATAGCATAGATAAGAACTGGAGGTTACAGTTGAGACTTGAGAAACAATACAAACCTGATCAACCGGTTTCCTGAGACTCTTCAAATGATCCTTTGTTTGCTGTACAGTTAGTAAATCAAATATGGAAATATGATCCTTTACATGGATACTCTCAGTTGCAGCAGAACTACACTTATCCACCTCAAGCTCATCAGGTTCCACCATTACATGCAATTGTTCCTTTTCTTGCTGAGCATCTTTCACCTCTAAAAAAGCACCATTATCCAGAAGTAGGTCTCCAATTCTTGCCTTATTCATACTTTCTTCTGAAGAATTCAAACTTGGCCCTTTATCCAGCTCCATGCTTTCAGGTTCACTGTTTAAAGCTGTGGTCAGTTCTTCATATCTTTCTTTATCAGCTTTAGTAGATAAATCAGGGGAATCTTTAACAAGCATTGATACCAAACTCGTTTCATTATTATCAGATAACGGATGCTCGTGGGTTTTCTTGTCATTTGAAACAGTTGGTGTATAGACAAAATGATCTTCAACATTATGTAAAACCAAAGATGTTTCATTCTTAGCACGTTTTAATGGAGGTTCATGATTCTCATAGCCACTGACCATAGGGTCATTGCAAACAGAATTTGCAAAGGTGTTAGGAGTAGATATTTCATGCAATTTATTTTCCAGGTTCTCTTTAACAGGGAGACATATAACGCAATTGCTATCCTTGCATTCATGATAATGATCTATTTTTAGCAAAGATGTTTCATTCTTAGCACGTTTTAATGGAGGTTCATGATTCTCATAGCCATTAACCATACGATCATTGCAAACAGAATTTGCTAAGGTGTTGGAAGTTGGTATCTCATGCAATTTATTTTCCAGGTTCTTTTTAACAGGGAGACATATAACGCAATTGCTATCCTTGCATTCATGATAATGATCTATTCTTTTCTTCAGTAAAATACAGCCTTTTCTTGAACACCCACAACATCTAGAAATATGGACAATGAGCGTTTTCATACGAAAACAATCACGAAGTGAGCATGTCGAGCAACTTACTGCATGGCGATAAAGACACGACAAGTTTATCTTTTTATGAGGAGTATTTTCCACTGATATTATATTTTTATCAGCACCAGTAATAGTTTCATAACCAGATTGATAGGTCAATTTTTGCAACTGAGTAGATGTGGTAAAAAGATTGGTTCTTAGACTCTGATCATTCACGTTACTTTGAGCATCAGGTAGCTGTATACTGTTCTTCTCCACTAATAATGGTTGGTTGTTTTTTGCTAAACTCCAATAGGACTGATTGTCTGACTGGCGTTTTGGTCCTGATATCCTATTTCTCACATCAGTATGTTGTCCAAAGTATACGGCATTTTCCTGGCACACTTTATTTGAAGTACCGCTTGATGCAATTGACGTGGAATGCATAAGGTTCTGAGACAAATAAGGCATATGCCCAGGCATGAAATTTAGTTCATCTGTTATAACAAGCAATTAGATTTATAGTATGAACTAACAAAATAAAGTATGAAAAAGGGAAACAACGTGAAGAGTGCCTACATTGTGCACTGCTAGCCATAGAAGATTGCCTAACAGGTAAATATGTATCTGCCTGAGTATACTTACAATCACCCATGTGGCTGTAAGATTCGGTATACGTACTTGGTGCAGAGGCCACATGAGAATTAATATATGCACTTGCAACCACGCGATGATGACCATTAGGTTGACACCCTGCCAGCAATAAAAACATGAATCAGAACAGGTAAAATCCTTTAAATATGAAATTATTGCAGAGTTTCATATATCACCCTATTTATCATAACAAATGTTGGCCCTCCAAAGGACCGTTAAACCTTCAAAGTTTTATATTCACAAAGGATTGGTCATCATGTATAATTCTGTCAACTTAATAGATACTGTAGGATCAGGCAGCAAGCATCAAATTTTCAGGAATGATGGTACGTAAATTATGTTATGTAAACATTAAAAGAGAATTATATTGCAAATACACAATGTGGATACCGCTTCAAATGTAATTAAGCTTACGATGAGAAGTAGCTGTGCCGCCACCACATTTTGATGAGCTAGATGCACCGTTGTCACTTCGGTAACAGGAAATCGAAGCAGCTGTTTCCCCATAATGTGCTACAGAACTGCGATCCAGTATATCCTCTGATATCGGCATACCCGTCATCTGATTTTGACGAACAAACAAATTGTCAAGGTTTGAAATAACTGTTAAATAATGCAAATAAACTCAACTTCAAGGTTTTAAATTTCACTCATCACGACTGAGAGATCTTGGCCGAAATTTCATTTCGGCAATTAAGTGATTCGAAACATTTAATTTTGGCACTTAAGTGATTCGAAACATTTAATTTCGCACGGGCAAGATTTGAAGATCTCAAACTAGATCCTATTTGTGAGATCGTGTCCAAGTTCATGATTACTTGAGTTAAACAATGATTTGACCCACAAAGTCCATAATAAATTAATGAAAGGTATCTTCTCTTCTAACCTTATCCATAACAATTCACTCTAATTTGTTGTCGCGTGAAGAAAACTTGATATCATTTTGGTTAGCTTTCATGGTATTTGTGTGTTTTGTGCTTGGAGTTTCATTCATATATTTATAATTTTCTATTCTTCCATATTTTATTGCTATTATAAATGTTGCAACTCACATGTAACTTTAGTTGATACAAATTGATTTCATATTTAAAACACTCTAAGATGGTTCTGAGATTAACTTTTGAACCGAAATGTAAATCCAAGAAAAAACACCCAAGACACATCTACCTCGTCTGAGATCTCATCCGCTACGAGACCTTGTGGCTGAAATCTTTGAAGACGAGACGTGACTGAAATCCAAGATTTTAAGCATGGTAAATTTATCAAAAGTCATGTACACTTCATGTTTCTTATACATGGCACAAGAACATGGCAGCTAGACAGGTGCTAATACATTTGATTCAAAATTTGATTGGGATACAAATATGTTTCTCCATCCAAAATAAACAAATAAAAGTAATACGGATATGAAGAAATATATGTATCCATGTCAGTTTATCCATAACTATGTGGATGGTAGTTTGTCAATTTTACTGTTTCATAAAAGAAAACTTAAATTCTTTAGTTTTTCATTGAACAAGATTACCAATGCTCATCTGTTGTGTTTCACCTTGAACTCGATATTTAAGAATTAAAATAGCAGGGGAGAAAATAAGCTTAATGTAGTTCCCTTAACTTTTTCAATCATTACTCCCTCATCTTAATACCGGAGGTTCTAGCCTAAAGTATTTGTTACTATGGTTTCTTTAATCGATACTGCTTTTTAAATATTACAATCTGAATCTTTTTTTATAGGATATGTCGATTGCACACAAGCACGTGCGCGTGCGCGCACACACACATATATGCACGCAAATGGCCTACAATCACATCAATTAAAATAAGAACCTCAATAATCCAAAAAGCACATAATGTAAAAGTTCGGTCTGTGTCCACAATGTGAAATGTAGTTGAAAAAAATTAAGAAGACACTAAAAAAATGTACTTGATACAAAGCGTGAATTGCAATGACAATGGCTTCTATATTTTTTGCCACAAAATATTCACATTTTAATCCACATTAACATTGGAGATGGAACTAAATGACATCGTCTAATGATGATGTGCAATAGCAGTAGAAGTTTTAGCTTCAATTTAGGCTTTGATTGTTTAAAATGCTGAAATCTTATCGCTGAATGTTGAATTTTGATTGCTGATTGTTGAATTATGAATCGTTGTTTGCTTATATTTTAGAAAATTTTGACTAGAATAAAAGTAAATAGTTATTTTGATAATATTACCCTCTATTTTAGTTGGTTTTCATACGATAATATCTAAAATGTGGAATTCAAACTATGATAATTTTTATTATCAAAAAGCTTGAATTTTGACATTTTTGAATTTCAGCAATATTTGAACTTTGAAAATAATAATATGATTAGTGGATTAAAAAGCTAGAAATTTTTAGTTCTGATTTAAATTTAAAAATTTTATACTCCAACATTTTGATTTTAAAATAAAATAAAATTTTAAAAATTAAGTTAAATACAATTTAAAATAAAACTAGTTTTCAAAATTTTGAACTTTGAAAATTTTGTGAATGATCGAAATTCAACAATTCGTATTTTTTCAAAGTTTATAATTTTTAATATTTAACTTAATATAGTTTAATAGATGTAACTAAGTGTATTAAAGGACAAAAACATTATTAAGCATTGAAAAAGCAATGTACAAGTGCAATCGCTTTTTCACTAAATAAGCGTTTTAGTTCTTAATGCTTAATGAAAACAAACACCATTCAGTTCTAATTCATGAAAAAGTGGTCAATTAAGTGATTGCTTGTTCTAAACAAACAATATAACTTAACATTTCCTGGTTTTTGACGGTGCATAAACAAGAGCACACAAGAAATACTGTACTTAACCAATACTGTACAAAAATCTTTCAATGTATGGTCTTTAACTAGCAATAAAAATCCTTAATATTTCTTTTAGTTAACTTTCTAGAGTATACATTGCATCAAAATACATTTTTCGATCACAATTTTATACAGAAGTCCATTGTTCAACATGAATCTCAATGTACGCATTCCCCAAAATCAATGAAGTCGATTAAAAAATTCCAATCCTTAAATTTTCTTCTAGACTATCAAACGATTTGGGACTAAAATTTCATTATAATCACGTCGAATAAAAAAGACATTGTATGACACAGGTAAAGGTTAATTGGCCGGAAAAAAGTGAAATAGCTAATTACGGATGCTGAACTAACCTGAATCGCTGAGTTTTAAAAACCATGAAGAAAATTCCCCAAATTGGAAATTAGGGTTTTTGCGCGGTCACGGAAAAATAAATTGGTATGGAATTGTTTCAATTGATCAATGGGCTTTTATAATATTTGCAGACAGGGCTACCCGATTCGTTAAGGAACGGATCCCCATATGGATTTCTTTTATAAAATATTAAATTTGGTCCCCACTTATTTGAACAAAGGGATATTTGTTGTTTTAAATATAAAACGGATTCCATCTATAATTTCTTTATAAATTAAGTCGCTTTAATATCGTATCCGATAAATACTAACACCCACCAACTCATTTAATTCCTACCTTTAAAATGTGATGCCTAAAAATAAATTTTACAATAAACATAATTTTACACGGCAGTTTTAAGTGCATTAAGAGAAGAGACAATTAGAAAGAATGATAGGGACAAATTTTGAAAAAAAATTAGATTGAATGACATTAAGTTTTATTTTTGAGCTAAATGACAGATGCTAGTTACAACTTGCATTGAATTCAATTTTTACATTATACATACACACACACACACACACACACACACACACACACATATATATATATATATTCAATTTAAACTATACATAATGCTAATAATAATTAGTATTGTCGTTCGGTTCAAAAAGAACCTGTTATCCTTTAACCTGATTCTTTTTCAAAGTTTGTCACTGTGCCTATTTTTCAGTTAAGAAAGTTATAACTCCATTAAGAAATTTTTATTCAATTTGGCTGCATTTATGTGATGCAATAATAATTCTGAATACATACATGGCAGTTTTAACTACATTAAAAAAATTATTCAATTTTTCGTAGCATTTATATGATGATAGCAAAATGCACATTTAATACTGCATTTTAAGCAGTTATAATAGTAAAATGTACATTTGATACAGTTATAACTACAATGGTCATAACTGTACCTCTTTTCCTATTTTATTTTTAGATTATTTGCAAATTCTTCATTTGGTACATAATGTGCAGGAGATGAGGTAGTCGTTGATTGTTGGTTTCTTCTTTAACTGCATTATTCAGGGTGTTAAATGGATTGGTATTGTTTTAATACTACTTTCATAATGTGTTGAAGTTGATGCTCAATAAAAGGTTGCATGTTTTAAAGTGTTAGCATAGTTTTCCTTTTCCTTGCCTTTGTCTCTCTGATTTGATGTTTGAGAGCTAGTTTTTGTTGCATATTATGTTTTGATTTTTTTAGTATCCATTTTGGTTTCGGCTTGCTACTACACTTCCCTTCATAATGACCAAAAGCTTTTTAGTGGTTGCACTTAGGAGGCTTATAATCATACGTAACTAGAATATTTTGAGTTGGACATTATATATTTCCACTTCAATGTATCAGCGTAGTCTGTAATCTAGTCTATCTCCACTAACATTTTTGCGATTAGAAAATTTTACTACTGCGTTTTCGTTGTTTAAAATGCAGTTATAAATTTTAATACTACATTTAGGCTGCATTTGATAATTTATTCAATTTTAATGCAATTATAATTTAATTGCATTAAGAAAATGCAATCAAATTTAAATGATTTAACAAAATGCAATTATAATTTGACAGCATTTTCTAAATTAATTTAATTGCATTTATGTGATGCAGTAATAATTTTAGCTGTGTTTGGTAATTTTATTCAACCTGTATGTACTTTATAATTTAATTACATTAAGAAAATGCAGTTATATTAAATTTTAATGCAGAATTTAATTGCATTAAAAAATTGCAGTTATAACTACATTAATGTAATGCATTTTAATTGCATACCAAATGTGAAATTGACTTTTTGTTACATGTTTATTATTTTTGAAAATAATGATTTAAATGATTCGATTATAATTGCATTTGAATGATACAGTCTAAAATAAGTAATCTATATTAAAAAGTTACAATTTTTCAAAAAAGTTCAACAGTTGGATATTTACATATGCATAATACATATTATTTAAAAGATTATCAATTTTATTATTTAATTGTGAAAACGGTTCGTTGATATGATATTTCTACGAAAACTCATTTCATTTTCAATATTGAAATCAAAATAAAATGTGAAATATTAATATGGATGTGAGAATAGCAGCTAGTTGCAAAGGAAAGGTGTTGGCAGTGACCTAATTTACATAAAATTATGAAAAAGGGTATGCTGTGTATTAAAATTATATTTGTAGGAACTTACGCCCAAATCCCTTTTCTTTTATGTTTGTGTATTTGTGAATTTGTGGGTTACTTATTTTTACAATGTAAATCAAAACTATACTTTTTTTGTTAATCTATTCAAATAATTAATTAAGTAGAAAAACAATTAAAATTTTGAATTTCAACCTAATCTGTTGGCTATTAAATATTATGTCCCGAATTATTCAGTTTTTGATTGCACGTTTATCCTTTTCAAATTAAAGGCTATGCTAAAAATTGTGATATATAATTTTTTTCACCAATTATAAATTGAGTTTTTGAGATACAAGATACTAAACTGAGTATTAGTCTTAATATTATTGTATTCAAACCTTTTATATGAAATTTAAATTGTTGTGCATATTTTTACCAAGAAGAATGGGGATTATTAGGCAAAAGGTTACTAGGCAAAATCTGTGGAATATAATTATGGACAAGAAGCATCGACAGGGTTGTTGGAAACAAGTATATAACAAACAAAACGTAAAAGAAAGTCATCAAGGAGGTTTGGGTAATTTTCCTAAAACGTGAAGAAATGAGCTAATAGAGAAATACCTTAAAGTTTAATGAAAATACAAGATATTATTGATGAAGGCACAAGTGGTTGTTAGAAACATAACGTTAACGAAGGTGTGGAGGAAAAGTTGATGACAGAAACATGATATTGCAAAGTTCAAAGAAATCATGCTAGAGAATGCCTAACGAAAAGATAACGAAGAGCTTACTTCTAAAGGTACAAAAATTTACTTTCATAAATATGTAGCAAAAGGGTTAATATGGATATGGGAGTGAGATCTGCTTTCGAAAGCATAGTTGGGATGAAGCTTTTAACGAAAACACGAGGATGAATCCTTAATGGAGATATGGATGAGGATGATAACAGAGACATGAATTCTTAACGAAGAGATGAGGTAGAGGTTAACGTAAATGATCCAACTCTTGACGAATGAATGAAGATGTCTTAATGTAACGACCCGTATTTTTGATAATTAAAAATATTAAATTAAATAAGGCTTTGGAATTTAATATTGTCAGAAATTAAAATTTATGATTTATTAATGAAAAAAATATTATTAGGATATAATTTTTTCAAGGAATCGCTGTCAAGTCCCTGGAATTGAAAGATGATGTAAGAAAAGTCCCTCCCGAATAAGTTATGAAAATTAGGTCCTTATTTTTAGATTTTGGCTAATTTATACCACTTTTACCCCTGAAAAAAATGCTTAGTCGATTTTCTAAAAGAGGACAGTTTAGTAAAAAATAACAAAATAGGGACCTAATTTACATGTGTTTATGAGCAGGGACTTTTTGTGCATGAGCTTTGAAAATAGGGACCTTTGGTCCAAAACCCCTATAATTTTTTTGTGTTGATTAGATGTAATTGACAACTATTAATGTAATTTCAATTAATGGTAATAATAAAAGTTAATAAGGAATAAAATTAAATGTTGTATTAAAAAAAGAAATCATAGGTTATTTTATTTAATTGGTTTTGGCATGTAATAAGAAATCAATTAGTTAATACGTAGATTTAGTAACATTTGTTTGTAAACAATAAATTTTGAAATGTGCTAAATTACTAAGCTGTAACAATTGTTCTATTCTCATTCATTTGGTTCATTCGTTTTGAAATAATTTGGTAATAATGAGAAATTAATGTAATTGAAATAGTGAAATTAATATGGTAAAAGACGTAGACGTCAACTGTAGAGTATGAAAATAATAAGATGGAAACTTATGTTAAATAAATTCATAAGGTAATAGTTGATTTAATATAAGAACATTTAAATCAAAAATAAAAGAATATGTTGGAATTTAAATTATAATAAACTAGGCTTTTATTTCTATTGTAATTTAATGTTGAAATTAATGTAATATTTAAATCTTGGATTTAACATGGAGAATTTAATTTTAAAAAGATTATTAATTTCTGTTTAATCAAAATTATGACAGAAAACTTGTAATTTGGAATTTAAAAGTGATTAAATTAGTTTAATAATAATTCGTTTTAATTAACATGTAAAAATAAATATAATTTTATTTTTAAATCTAACTTATATATACAATAGAATTAGGGTTTGAAATTAGTTCCATTGAATCTAAAAATATTGAAAACCTATATTTCGACATATAGAATGACCTATTTTTGTTTCGGGGATGAAACGGGCTTTTCGGGTCTTTGTTATCGCTTGGGCCCAATCGATCTATCCCATCCATTCATGTCCATCTTTGTCTATATATATGTTGTTATAAACCCTAGCAGCCTTCTATTCTATTTTCTGTACGTACAATTTCAGTTCTTATCTGCTTCTTCTCAATGGAGATTAGCCAAAACCCTAATTACCATTTCAAATCAAATCCAAAAATTCAAATTGCTCAAACCTTATCAAATTATATATCATCGCGAAGCTCTCGACGAATGGAATCAATGTCTGCAATTCGTTTTTCGATTGGAGGCTCCGTTTGTCCAGAAATTGGCAAAACATTCTCGGTCGTTCGTTGTAGGATTTCGATTCGACAGTGGATCGTCGACCATTCGACAATCGGGAAGTTGCATCTTGTAGAGGAGACGAAGCAGAGTGCATTCGTGGTGTCCGATCATGTCAACAGTGCAGGATTTTCTAGAATCGGCGATTTTATAGGCGGCGGCGGCGGAGCACATGGTGGCGCTGGAGGCGACCACGCGCTCAGCCTAGGTGCGACCTGGCAACGCAGGGACGGTGGTGGTGCTCGATCCGGGTGACAGCGAAGGAGGCAGTGGCATTTGTGGGTTAGCGTTGGCGGTTGTAGAGCGATGTCTGTTGGGTTCAGTTGTTCGTTAGGGTTTACAAAGGTAGTACGAACTTCAATTGATGCGCGGTTTTTTCCGTTGGGCTCATATCGAAATTCCAGACAATATGAAATTGGTTTGGTTAAATTTGGAGACTGTTGAGATTTTGGACTTTTATTGAATTTTTAATGGACTGTAAATCAAAGGTGAGTGGTTTAATCCACTCACGTAATACTAAAATTTCTTATGTTGGTTAAATTGAAATCATGAAGTGATAAATTTTTATTGATTGTTGTTTGGTAGTTTAAATTGACATTTAAGTTAATTTAAATTTTATATTGAATTAAATTGACATTTAAATTAATATTGAATTTAATTGCTAGTTAAACACCGACAACTGATAATTGGTAATTGTTATGATATATTGGTTGATTTGGATGTTGATTGTTATTGGATGCCTATTGATTGATGTTGGATGTATGGTTGTTGACTTATTTTGATATATTCCTGTTATTACCCCATTTATTATTTAACATCCTATAAATTGTCATTTGAATTATTTCAAATAAACTAAGAAATAATTTGAATGATATATACCTATGTCATTTAATTTTGGGTTGAAATGATGTAGATCCATCCATGTAATTAAAATTGAATTAACTGATCACTTGGCCATAGGGTAGAAAATTATATATGGACACCGAATTTGGTTAAATTAAATGGTTTTAAAATCTTGAATTTTTGCATTTATATGAATTTAATTATTTTCTAATTCGAGATTTGAAATGTTGAAATTGAACTGTTTAAATGAAATTGCTTAAGGATTCAATTTGAAATCTTAAAGTGGAAATTGGAATATGATTTGAATTTATTGATAGTAAATTATTTGGAAGGTTAAGCATTTAATTTAAACTTTGAATTTACTTTATTTAAAATGGTTTTAAATTGGTACTTCCAAGTTTGGACATGAAATGGATTTAGACTAAATTGTTTAAAAATAAGAATTTGAATTGAAACTCTCAGACATTTGAATAGAACCGTTAAAATTGAATTTGAAGTAGAGTTTGAAATCGTTTTGAATTGAGGCTGATTTAAATTTGAATTTGGAATATGAAGTTGACTTGAATTAGAAATCAAAAAATTGATTTCGTTGTGATTTGGAACATGAGTTCAAATTGTTTTTAATTTGAATTGATTCCGGTGTTTGAAATTTGTTTTTAAAGATTTTTGGAAAAGTAATACTAATATTATTTGGAAGTATTTGCAAATAGAGATGTTCCAAAATGTTTCCAAAAGGTACTTGAAAGAATTGTTTTTGAAAGAAATTTAAAGAAAATAAGTTATGTGCTCCCCTCTTCTATCGCTGGAAAGTAATTTTGGTGATGATCGCGACATCATCGACATTCATTTTCGAGTTTCAAAGTGGGAAGCCCACTATAGCAGCTTTGCTACATAGTTGTTTTGGTGAAACAAATTTTAATTCTAATCTCCCAAGTATGATTTGATATAAAAAATAAGTATAAGTATATATTATTTCAAGATGATTTGAAATGAAATCCGGTATTTAGTTCTTAAATTTTCTGTTAATTAGTGATTTTCAATTATTGAAATGAAATGGAATCTTTGACTATTTTAATGGTCGGAAACTTCCAAATTAAAATCTGAATAAAATTGAAGTTTTTTTACTTGTAAATTAAAAGATAATGGAATATCAAACAAGTAAAAACTTAAGTAATGAAAATGTTTTCAAATGGAATTATGTCTACAAATAAAAAAGTAGGATGTACGAGAAATGGTATAAACTTAAGCTAATGTTTTGAAATGATTAATGATTAAATTGAATAGTAAAAAGTGAATACTATTTAAGCAAATGATTATAAACTTAAGAAAATGACTGAAATGATTTATAAATGGATTTAATATTAAATGATGCTATATATGAAGGAATAAATATGAATCAAAGAATAGAGAAACTTAAGTATGACATGATTCATTAATGAATATTAATATTAAATGGAAATCAAGTTATATAAGTAAATAAATGTGAATTAAACTACAAAGAAACATATGTAATACTTTAAGAATTTATTCATTGATGATATTAAATATTGGATGGAAAAGATTTTTTGTAAGTAAATGAATGAAATTTAATAAAAGATGATCTTGTATGAATGAATGAGAAATAAAATAAATGAAAAGTAAATGATGTGTTAAAGGAACCAATAGAATAAAATATATAAGTGGTGTGTAGATCGTTTATTCGCATAACCGTTTTGATCCAGATTCGAATACATGATTTGTAGTAATTCACACCAGTTCGAATTAGGATTTTTTGCTCGATTCTTGACGGCGAACATTTGATACGAATTTTTGATATGATTTTTGAAGTTTTCTATCATAGTTTGTAGCTATACAAGGAAAACAGAGATTTCTAATCAAGAAATCGGATCAAAGTCCGCACTAGAGTAGTCGAGTTAATAATACTAGTTCGAAAGTGAAATTTGTGTATTCAAACAAGCTACCAGAATTGATATTGTGTACAAAACGATATATGTACGTCGTACAAATTAAAATAATATTTAAATTCTACATTGTTCGAGGTTGTATGAATAATCTATTGAGTAATTACCTAAGGCTATTGAGCGTAAGGTACGCTTGGTAGTTTATTTATCACCCTTGTACGGTGAAAGGTTTCTGAACCTAGACAAACCATTAGTTTGATTGCTACGGATGTGTAATGGATTCTTTTATTGCATATAATGGTCGTACTGCTTTTGTTTGCATATGATTATCATATGCGTTGTGTTGTTTGTGTTATTGATTGGAACAACTAATATATTGTTCATTTTACATAGTTTTAACTCTTTTGGATTATGTAAGTAAAATACAGGTTTATGGAAGCAATAGCTGTTGTTTTTGGTTTCATAAATAAAGTTTTGTTTGCCCGACAAATGGGTACGTTTTCGGATTACGGTTTTTGTAGCGGTATTTTATTATTTTCCCATGGTTTGGGATGCTTTTTAATTGAAATATGATATATATAATGTAATTTATTGATATTGTTATTTTTTCGGACCTAACAGCGCAAAGGAGATGCTGCCGAATTTTTTCGTGAATTTAGGACTTCGAATTTTTTTGTAGAAGTTGAGTTATTTTCAAATTTATATTAAACTTAAGTTGTTTTTGATAGCTAATAATAAAAATGATCTAATTAAACAAGTGTACAACCCCAATCATCCTTCAACTAGAATATCTCATTTAACCAAAACTTAACAGGGAATGTCCTTAGTCAATACATATGATTAATTAACATGATTGAAAACTACAATATCAGAAGCAACATCGATCTTCTTATATGGTGCTGGGATAAAAAAGAATGCTATACATCCAAATCGATGTATAATTTTCTGGTTGCTCATGGATTATAAACTTTTGTTACTTCAAACACATATAGAAAGCCAATATCCCTCCTAAAGTTAAATTTCATAATCGGATTATTTTACATGATAAATTAAACACCATATCTATACTTAACTCGAAAATGGCCATAACTAATAATCATAATCCATGTTATCTTTGTAATTTAATGCCCGAGACAACTTCCCATTTGTTCTTTAACCGTCCCTTCTCTCAATATATAATTTGTAAAATTATAGAAATTCTTAACATAAATATTAATTCATACGTGCCCCCTTTTGGTCTATTTTTAGATTAAACTTTACTCAACCAACCAGGAAAAAGCTAAAGTCTATATACTCCATCCAATATTGGAGCTTATGGTCTGAACGTAATCAACGCATTTTTAACAATATCTATAACAATTCCTCTTTTATCCTCTACTTTACTGCTTGGTATATCGCCCATTACTCGGACACTAACCTATGTCAAACTAACTGACGACCTTATCTCGAAAGGATTGGGGGAGTTGATCGCTCCGCATCAAACGAGTCCCAGCCTAAACTACTCCGGTTCCTTTTTCCAATTCTTAATAAATAAATAATAAAAAAACTAAAACTAAAAGGTATTAAGATACTTCTACACCATGTTCTACCCTACTATGTAGCTACCTTTTGAGAATTTTAAAATCTAACTACCATCTTAAACCTAACTTAAATACGCATATGTAAGGCTAATATTATCATAAATATACTTAGCAATGTGGTTTGCTTGAATTTACCTGTTTTCTTTTATATAGGCATGCGTAGGGGCGTAAATACATACATACACACACATGCTTTTTAACCTGTTTATATAGAGCTTTAACTTAACCTCTTTAAGGTGTTTATATGGTTCTATTTGTTATTCATTATATTTGGTTTTTCATGTAGACATTAACTGAGTATAAGAACCGAGAAAGAATAAATGAAATCTAATTTTGAATGCATGAAATTAACTTGACTCATCAAAATTTGTTGTAGATGTACAAAATAAAAGAGTGATTTTGATAATTGTTGGTTTTTTTAATTTAAAATCTCAAGTGTGTTAAGATAATAAAGGGGTTGATCATCCATGATATGTATTTTTGTGATCCTAAACCAAATGATTTGTTGATACGTTGTTGCCTTGGTAAAAAAAATAAGTGCACTTTATAACAAAGACTACTTGAGGAAATGGTATGAGGTCAAAAGGTGGATATTGCTGAACATATCGATATCTTTTCTGTACTTGCAGCAAGTATTCACCTCATATTGTGGTTCACAGTTCAGAATTCATGTGCTGACTTTACAGATGGTGCCAAACAATTTCTAACATTATAGCAACTTTAAAAAGCTTTCATGTGTACACTGTATGTTGCATATAGACGTTACAAGTGTCCTGCAAGAAATTAATCTTTAATTTTGCACGCAATATCCTATAACGCTACTTACAAATGTAATAGACCTTTAAAAAATATGACCACCATGCATTTTTTCAATGCTTATAAATTATTTTCAGCTACTCATTACTAATAGACTCGTCAATTTTTAAGGAACGGCAACAATAGTATATATCATATAATTTTTAAGTGGATTGTGTAAAATATACATATTATAAATGATAATGAGTGTTTTAGTGATATATGATTTCTCAATACTAACATCAAGTACTAACTACATCGAGTACTATAATTATATATTTAAAGCCTTAAGATACACACACGTGCACGCGCGTTCGCGCACATACTCTCTTATGTATGTATTTAAACACTTAGCCTTAAAGATAGATATCTTCGTATATAAATACAATTGATGTATAAATATTCACATATATATAGTCATCCGTTAGAATTTTAATATGTTCACTTCCTACAAATAAGTACTCACAGAGCTCTAACTAATAATTACATGACCGTATAACTAACTACCCACACACACGCATACACATTCACACACACACACTTTTAGTCTCATAGAAACATACGTATAATTAATAGACTTCGGATTCCACGCTTAAATTATAGAAACATCTATGGATAATCACAATAGGTATTTAGGAACTCACACACACACAATAGAAGTTTTATTCTCTTTTTTTTCAAGTACATAGGAAGCCCTGTATCTTTCTATGTCATCAGCAACAACACCCAATCGTACATGAACTGCTCACTCTATTAGAACTGCTGTAACTATATCATCTCTGCGGTATAGCTATAGCTTGATCTTCTTTCAATCTTCAAGGCAGTGTCTGCTACAATTTTGACAAGTCACAGTTGTGCACTTTGGTCAACAGCATGCCTTCACGCCTCAGCTGCCTTTCTTGTTTACACCATTGTCAGCAGCCACCTTCACTTTTCTTACCACTCACTTCTTTTCAGCTATAACTTTGTCAGCAGCCGCCTTCCACTTACTGCATTGTTGTTACCATTTTTCGCGCATACCACATCTGTCATGTCCTCAAGCAACTGCTCAGTCAAGCTCTCAATTGGACGTAGACCATAATTTATGAGGGATCAACATTTGTTATCCATATTTCGCAGCAACTGATGAACGTTGTTCATTTTACTGATGCTTGCCTTGCCCAGTATAAGCAACTCTAGAAATATGCTTCTGCCCTGCATAGTTTAGTCTGCTAGACCGTTCCATCATAGTTTGGTTCTCAACACTCTTGCTTGGACGCAGCCAGCCATATCAACGCAGCCTTGCATTAGCACACCTTCCCATAAGCCCACATCAACTCAATGCTACAATTTGATTCATTTTTATTTAAATAGTCTTATACACATAATAATCTTATTTAATAATTTCTATTTTCTTTGTATTATCTTTGGGATGATCCTATAACCTATTATTTACTTTTTCACAGTCATCCGTCAGACTTGTTAATGGATTTTGGCTTTTCCTTTCTTTAATAAATAATAAGTGCTCTCCTCTCAATGAACATCACTCTTTTATCAAAAAAAAGCTACAACCCTTGAAAATAATGCAATCCCAACCTTCAACGTGGATAACATCGATGTAGGACGAGCATTGTTGCATGTACAAATGGAGAATGAAAGCTAAGCACTAAAGAAGATGAAAAAGCAACTTGACACGGTGCATGAGATAACTGAGACGTTAGTATCTCAAAAGACTGTTTCAAAAACTCAGGGGATAAAATATAATCAAGAGAGGTAGTATCTTCCCTCGAAGTCGACGATGTAACTTTAGGAGGAAACATATGTAAAAAGGTATTTAGGGGTCAAAGATAAAAAGGACCATAAATACCAAGAAGGGAGAAAAAACTGCAGGGGTCATCCCTTAACATGATCATCAAACAAGAAAAGGTGTAGTGATAAATGGTCAATTTTTCAAGTAAGAACAAAGTACATAAGGTCATCAACAAACTTTAAGCGAACAATCTGCTAATTTTACCTCAAAATTAGAGTATAAAGATGAGCGAAAGGATTACGAAATTGATGAAGCATACTAGTGGGATTTGGGATTTAAAATGACCAAGGATATGAGTAACGTCAAGGGTAAGAAGACAATGAACCCAAAGGTAAATAATAAAATGAGGGCCGCACCATTCACTGATGGGATAATGGCTTCACTCCTTTCGAATGTCAAGATTCCTATCATTAAATATGATGGATCAACCGATCCCGATGATCATATTTTGGGCTTTGAAAGTCAGATGGATATTTTTGAAGCTTCTAGAGTTGTTAGATGTCAGTTATCCCCAATCACATTCACCAGCACTGCAAGTAAATAGTATAAAAGATACAGGGAAAATACGATTTACTCCTAACCTGTAACGACCCAAGAATTTTAACAATTTAAATAACATAATTAACTAAATTTTTCATGAAAAATAAACAATAAAATTTTTTCAATGAAAATTTGATATTTGTGATACGTCTATTTTAATATGACAAATGTCAATTTTTATCGAAAAATATGAAAGTTTGTTTGATTGTGGAATTTCAATTTAAAATTTAAAATCAGTTAATATTTGATGAAAATTAAATATTTTTGAAACCTGAATATTTTTACATAAGAAAAATATATACTATTTTCTGAGTGAGACGTCATATTTCGTTTCGCCAAATTTGGACTGCTCTAGCCCCGTTTATATTATTTTCGATAGTTTAACAGCAGTTTTGGCAGCAAATATATAGTTTTGATAGGAGGGTCGTGTCACTCATATCTATGTACCATTCAGTTCGTCTCGTCGTGCTGATCTCCGCAGTATATTCATTTGTGCATTTCGACGTCCGGTACACGGCGAAATCGGCAAAACAGTTAGTCGTATCGGTACCCATTTTTTGGCCTTTTGGGTTTCCCTATGCCCTTTCATCTATCTACCGGTTGCTTTTAATATTTCCTGAAAGTCAGCTCTTGACTTTTGACATTTCCTATATTCAATTTATAATTTGCTGGTTCATTTTCATTTCTTTGGTTCGTTCACTTTTCTTCCTCTTCTTTTCATTCTTTCCGCTTTTAAAAAAATAATAATAATATAAAGTTGTATATATTTTGGCCTGAGAAACTTGCATCTCCTACCCACCGTGCTCCGCATCCTTCCTCCGCCCAAGCAAACCTTTCTCTTCACCGACCCTTTGACTTCCCCTCCCTCAAACGGCAGACCCACCTCCGAGCCCTCCACTTTTCCATCGCCAAATCCAAACACCGAGAGCAGCCACAACCCTGACCACCACGCCCCTCAGCCGAAACCCTCCCAACCACCTTGCCTAACACCGCATCCACCAATCACCGACCAACCCGCTCCGCTTTCCTCCCCCCGCCCACCTGACAGCCGCCACCAAAACTCATCCGCCACCCAACCTTCCTCTCGCCCACTGCCTCTTCCATTCCCAATCACCCATCCCTTCCACCTCGCGTCCAACCACAGCCTTTTCCCCTTTCCACCGCCTAGCTCGTCCACAGCACTTCGCGTCCTCGCAGCAGACACGTTACTACACCCCTCAAGCACCCGAAGCCACGCAACTGCCAACCGAACCCCTTGCACCACACTCGACCCGACTTCAGCCCGCTGTCAGACCCCGCCTTATCTCCTTCCCCTATTGCCGAACTGCTTGCAGCCTACCCATCCCTCCGACCCAGCCAATCCTTGCTTCCTCCGAGCAACTAAGCTTTTTATTATATAAATAAAAAGGAGGAAATATATATATATATATATATATATTAATTCCTCGAATTCTCGAATTCAATTTTCTTTGCTTTGCTTTGGAAATTGTCGTTTGGATTTGGTCGATTGTCGAGTTTGTGATTCAAATTCGTAGCTTGTTTGGGCTATCAAATTTCATAGCCTCGAAAGGTGAGCGATCACTCATGATTAACATTCTTATGTTTAGTAAATTTATTCACATGAAATAACGATTTAAATATGTTGTTAAATTTAAATTGATTAGTGATTAAATTGTTAAGTATGATATGCTATTATCTGCATTTGTTAACCTATGTTAATTGACATATGAAAGCCAAATTCTCTAAATGCCATTTTTGGAGTGATGAAGTCCGATTCTTTGGGCATTCTTTCTGAAAATGGAGTCTCGGTTGATCCGGTTAAGGTCACCGCGATTAATATAAGTCTATCCATCTTTCCTCTTTTGTAATTTAATTATCTTATCTTCCTGTCGAGCCTATCTTCTTAGTTAGAATTCTCTTTGATTAGGGTCCCTCTAAATTTAAATCTCTATCCTTGTTCTAAAATCCATTCTTGAATCATCCTATGAGAGAGCGTATTTGTAATTGATATAAAAATGTTTTATATTGTGTTGTTTGAGTTGTTAAGTTTGAATTTTGGATTTTTATCGATTCGTCTTGCTAACGCTATCGATAGGAATTCCAAAGCACTTGAACAGAGCAAACTGACACAATATTGTTTTCGAAATTGGTAAATGAAATAATTTTATGTATGATTATATTTTATATATAAAAGTATAATTTTCGAAAATTAGATAGTTAAATGAATTGGTTGTTAGAAATGATAGTACTAGATTATCATTTATTGTTTTGTCAACATTCCTAAACCATTAACTATTGTTGTATGTTATAAGGAGATGAAATTTTATAAACGTGGTGATAAATTTGATTTGAAATTGAAATGAATTTCAATTAAGGATTTGAGAATTTAATTTTCGGTGCTTTTCAAAATTTGGTTTTCAAAGTTTTGAAAAATATATTATTTGGAAGTATTTTCGAATGGAAATTGTTTCCAAAGAATTTAAAAGGAGTAAGTCAGTACTCTCCTCTTATGTCGCTGGAAAATAATTTCGATGATAACTGCAGCATCATCGACGTTCATTTTCGAGTCTCAAAGTGGAGAGACCACTTAGTAGCTTTGCAACACTTTTGTTTTGGAAAATGGATTTGATTTGAATTTCTTGAGTATGATTTGATGTATAATATATATATATGTATGTATGTATTTATTTCAAAATAGTTTGAAGTGAAACTGGAAATTTAACTCTTAAGTTTTATGTTAAGCGATGGTTTTCAATTATTGAAATGAAGCAATTTTTTTGAATAATTGGAGTGTCTAAAATGAGAAATGAAATCGAAACAACTTAAACAGTTGAACTTGGATAAAATGTATTTGTATAATACTCAATTGCATTCTAAAAATATATAACTTACCTGAAATATTCAAAAAGTTAAATTGTAATGTGAATATGTAATTGAAGGTTATACAAGAGAAAACTTAAGTAATAAAAATGTGCAAACTAAATTTTGCTTAATAGAAATGTTGTAAATAAAAGGTAGATTTGTATAGTGCTCAATTATATTCAGAAACATTAATAAAATTTACCTGGAAAAATTTGAATGTAATGAGGACATGTGATTTAATAGTATACAATATAAATGTAAGTAATAAGATGTCCAAAAATGAATTTTGGTAAGGGAATTTATGAATAAATTTGAGGGGTTATGATAAATGTTTATACACTTAATCTATGTTGCAAGATATGTTAAGTGACATAAATTGTATAATAAAAAGAGAATGCTATTTAAAATAAATAAATATGAACTTAAGAAACTAAATAGGTAATAAATAAATTCATATCTTTGTAAACTGTATGTGATACAAAAGTAAATTACAAAGAATAGTTGAAATTGTATTATGAAGTGGAATTAACTTAAGTGAAGTCAAATGGATTAAATAAACGAGTTAAATAAAATAGAATTTGTTTTGAAAAGGAAATGAACTTAAGTTATAAAAAAAGGGTGAATGTAAATTAATTGAAAGTGAGTTGATTAGAATGATAATAATAAATGGATGTTAATAAGTAAGGAGATGTATAATGTTAACACTCGAAAATGAAATTTATATGGTTTTGAATTAATTGTTGTATCCGGTACTATGTATTTCGAATATATATTTCCTTTCTGTTGCTTCTATTCTCTTATCTCGTTCCTTTTCGGAGACGAAAAGATTTGAGTGGGGGAGAGTGTAATGACCCGGGAATTTTAACGATTTAAATAACGTAATTAACTAAATTTTTCATGAAAAATAAACAATAAAATTTTTGCAATGAAAATTTGATATTTGTGATACATCTATTTTAATATGGAAAGTGTCAGATTTTATCGGAAAATATGAAAGTTTGTTTGGTTGTGGAATTTCAATTTAAAATTTAAAATTAGTTAATATTTGATGGAAATTAAATATTTTCGAAACCTGAATATTTTTACATAAGAAAAATGTATACCATTTTCTGAGTGAGACGTCATATTTCGTTTCGCCAAATTTGGACTGCTCTAGCCCCATTTATATTATTTTCTGCAGTTTAGCAGTAGTTTATTCATATGAAAGTTTGTTCGTCTCGTTGTGCTGATCTCCGCAGTATATTCATTTGTGCATTTCGGCGTCCGGTACACGGCGAAATCGGCAAAACAGTTAGCCGTATCGATACCCATTTTTGGGCCTTTTAGGTTTCCCTATGCCCTTTCATCTATCTACCAGGTGCTTTTAATATTTCCTGAAAGTCAGCTCTTGCCATTCCCTATATTCAATTTATAATTTGCTGATTCATTATCATTTCTCTGGTTCGTTCACTTTTCTTCCTCTTCTTTTCATTCGTTCTGCTTTTAAAATAATAATAATAATATAAAGTTGTATATATTTTGGCCTGTGAAACTTGCATCTCCTACCTGCCGTGCTCCGCATCCTTCCTCCGCCCAAGCAAACCTTTCTCTTCACCGACCCTTTGACTTCCCCTCCCTCACATGGCAGACCCGCCTCCGAGCCCTCCACTTTTCCATCGCCAAACCCAAACACCGAGAGCAGCCACAACCCTGACCGCCACGCCCTTCAGCCGAAACCCTCCCAGCCACCTTGCCTAACGCCGCATCCACCAATCACCGACCAACCCGCTCCGCTTTCCTCCCCTTACCCAACTGACAGCCGCCACCAAAACTCATCCACCACCAAACCTTCCTCTTGCCCACTGCCTCTTCCATTCCCAATCACCCATCCCTTCCACCTCGCGTCCAACCACAGCCTTTTCCCCTTTCCACCGCCTAGCTCGTCCATAGCACTTTGCCTCTTCGCAGCAGACACGCTACTACACCCCTCCAGCACCTGAAGCCACACAATTGCCAACCGAATGCCTTGCACCACACTCGACCCGACTTCAGTCTACTGCCAGACCCCGCCTTTTCTCCTTCCCCTGTTGCCGAACTGCTTGCAGCCTACCCATCCCTCCGACCCAGCCACTCCTTGCTTCCTCTGAGCAGCCAAGCTTTTTATTATATAAATAAAAAGGAGGAAATATAATATATATATATTGATTCCTCGAATTCAATTTGCTTTGCTTTGCTTTGGAATTTTTCGTTTGGATTTGGTCAATTGTCGAGTTCGTGATTCAAATTCGTAGCTTGTTTGGGTTGTCAAATTTCATAGCCTCGAAAGGTGAGCGATCACTCATGAAAAACATTCTTATGTTTAGTAAATTTATTTCACATGAAATGATGATTTAAATATGTTGTTAAATTTAAATTGATTAGTGATTAAATTGTTAAGTATGATATTTTATTATCTGCATTTGTTAACCTATGTTAATTGACATATGACACCATAACACGTTGTATATATATTATATTTCAAATTGTTAGTTATGATCCATGCTTGTAATTGATATGTTATGTTATTTTAAATTATTGTGCTATTGTTCTCACACTGCAAGTTCCCTGTTAGTTTATGAAATCCTTATGGGTTGAAATGATACATACCCGAACGATATTATAGATTAGGGGAAATCGTTATGGGTTGAAATGATAAACCCAAGCGATTTTACTGATTTTGAAATTTTGAGATTGCGAGTTGAAATGATATATACCCGTAAATATTAAATTATTGCGGATTGAAATGATAAATATCCGTATCACTTGACCATAGGTTAAAAAACTATATACGGACACCGTTGGTCTATTTTTAAATGATTTCCAGAATTTTTAAAATATGTGTTTTTAATAAATATTGATTTTTAAAATATAATATAAAGATTTTAATTTTAATATATGTGTAAAATTTAGATTTTAAATTATATGTTTGGAAATTTTAAATTTATAAGTTAAGTTTTGAAAATTTAATTTTAAGATTTTACTTATAATTTTATTATTTTTAAAATATATAAAATAAGATTTAAAAAAATTTAATAATAATTTTTAATTTAATAAAAATTTATTATAATATAATTTAATAAAATTTAATTTAATTAATATATATTATGTTTAAGTATTTATTTAAAATTATATTAATATTTTGAAAATAGATTTTTTATAACTTTAATAAATTAAGGTTGGAAAGGTAAGTTGAAATTGATTTGTAATTTAATTTGTTTAAGATTTGTATTTAGATAAAAATTGATTTGAAACTTATTAATTTTGAGATTTTAAAGATAAGATTTTTATAACTTGATAACTGAATTTTGATTAAAGGTGATTAAATGAATATTTTCAAATTTAAAACGACGTCGGAGATGTTTACGGGATTCGACACCTCCTATCCAGTGTCTAGCGTGCGTGCAATAACTTAAGAGATGTTCGGGATCCCATCTCCTAAGTACTCGTTAAACAATCTACATACATAGAACAATACGCTGTTATAACAGTGTCTACAGTAAAGCAAATTATTAAAATAGCATAAAGGCATTACCCATATCCCCCTTAACACATTTTTATATATTCCCGTAGTCTATACAGATACTGTAAGCCCCATGCACCAAACTGATGGGATACTCAGGGAGAAATCCATAGGTACGGTACAAAACAAACTTGTAGTGGGCGCGATAAGGCATGTGACAAGGCATGCGAGGCTATGCTAGGGTAGGATTCTACCATTTGCACTCCGGACTGGTGGTAACGGCTAGTAGCTACTACCGCCCACCTCGGAACACACTCCCATAATCAAATCGAGGGGTGGCCATCAAATCAATCACAAAGTCATAATATGGTATCGAATAAATGTGCCCGATAGGAGGAGCGACCTCACTTGGTCCGGTATAGCTCCTGTTTTAGCCACATCAAGCTGACTCACAGGAGTCAGGGCTATGTAAATACCTCATACAGAATCGTTCGCCAAACCATCCTACTTCATTCTGAAATCTCCACCATGTACACAGTTGTTAAAGTGGTTTTCGGTATTGGCAGAGAGTATGACAATATCTGATCCCAGTCTCTTTAATAACCAAACACTTATTTCATACCGGAAGGTTCTTTTACATTTCCAAAACTGATTCATAATTGATATCAAAATATCATATTCAATTCAAACCATATCACTTTCGAAACCATATTTACTTTCGAAATCATACTCGCTTTTGGAATCATATCATTTTCGAAATCATATTTACTTTCGAGATCATACTTCCAAAATAGGTTAAACCCTCATTTTCAAATCATCATATTTACTCAGAATATGTTATTTCACTAGAAAATATCATTTCAAATCCCAACTTAGATTACAACATCATTTAACCATATTCGCTTTTAAATCAAGGATTAAATATAAACACTTCAACTTTACAAAGTCTGAAATTCAGAAAATAGTTTATATAATCATAAATCGTTTAAATAGTTTAAAATATTTTAATTAGTTAAAAATAGTTTAAATACTTTAAAATAGTTTAATGGCTTAAAATAGTTTTAAAATAGATTAAAATAGCTTTTAATAGTTAAAATGGTTTAAAATACTTTAAAATAGTTTTAAATGGTTTTAATAGTTTAAAATAGATTAAAATAATTTAAAATACTTTAAAATAGTTTAAAAATAGATTAAGTAGCTTAAAATAGATTAAATAGTTTAAATAGTTAAATAGGTTTAATATACTTTAATATAAAATGGTTTGAAAATGTAAATAAATTTGAATTTGAAATAATATATCTCTAAACAGTTTATATTAAAATAATTAATTTGAAATTAAAATTTAAACTATTTCTTCCATTTCAACAAATCTAGACCATATCCAGATTTCAACAAACCTAAATTTTCTTTCAATTCAAATTCCCATAAAAATCATTTCAATTTATATCGATTTCAAACTCATGTTTGTACTACAATTTTAAAGCACTTCAATTTCATAGATTTCAAAGTTTAAATATTCAAACATTTTCAATAACTCAATTTCGATAAATTTCATTTATATTTCAAATTTCAACTTTGAAATTTCCATTTTTATTCTTTAAACAATTCATTAAACCAACTCCAATTTTTACATTTAAAGCTTGGATTTTCGAAAATAATCCAGTTTATATAAATCAAATTTTATTTTAATATATCATTTAACTGAATTCAAAATTTAAGGATTTAAAATCATTTAATTTAACCAATCTGGTGTCCGTGTATAATTTTCTACCCTATGGTCAAGTGATACGAATATTTATCATTTCAATCCGCAAATATTTTATATTTACGGATATATCATTTCAACCCGCAATCCCGAATTAAAATTCAAAATCTATAAAATCGCTCGGATTTATCATTTCAATCTATAACGATTTTCCCTAATCTATAGATCGTTCGGGTATGTATCATTTCAACCCATAGAGATTTTCTAACAATAAACTAAGGGAACTTGCAGTGTTATAACAATATAAATATAGCATCTAGTCATCCAATATCAACAATCAAACATCCATCACAATCACCATTCAATCAACCAATAAATACATCAATTAACTGATTATCATCAACAGGTATTCAATTGACAGTTAAATTTCAATATTAAATTAAATGACGATTAAATGCAACAAGAGTCATATTTAACTGGAATGACAAGTTAAATATACCAAACATCAAACAATCAATTTCTAATCATCTCATAAATTCAATTTAACTAACATAAGATAATTTAGTAGTTGTGAATGGGTTAAAACACTCACCTTTGATTTCAAATCGATTTGAAATCCAAATAAAGGCCCAAAATTGAACAGTCTCAGAATTCGTCCAACCTCTGCTCAGCCTACGTGTCGCCGTTGACCACGACACAGCCTCCAACGCCCCTACATCGCCACACCGCACCACCCTACCAGCTCCGCCATCATCTAATGCACACCGCCACCGCCAGAGGAGCTAGGGTTCGAAACCCTAAACCACCAAAATCAAACACCTCCGGCCGAGTTAGACCACACGACCACCATCAAACAGCTCCATATCCCGATCTCTCCAATACCCATAAACCAATTTCATCGATTAAAGCCCAAATCAAAAAGCCCCAAATTGGCTTAGGGTTTTGAAAATTCGAGGCTTTGACCGTGATTTCAGATCGACTCGAGCATCATTTCCAAAAACAAATACTTGACGCAGATTCAAATTGTCGAGAGCTTCGAATTGGTATATAATATGATAGGGTTTTGAGAAGTTTGATTTTCGATTTGAATTTGATTTGCAATTGGTCGAGAGTTTTGAGTTCGAATTGGTTTCTGCCATTGAAGAAAGGAACAGATAGAAGGAATTGTGCGTACAGTGGAAACTGAATGATGGATAGGGTTTGAGAAACAAAGCTATTTATATAAACAAGGCCCGATAAGAAAGAATGAACATATCGAATCGGTTTGAAATGATAATAACGACCCAAAAAGCCCGTTCCGTTTTCAAAACGAAAGTAGGTCATCCCATATATCAAAATAGATGTTTTCAATATTTTTAAATTCAACGGAATAGGTTTCAAGTCCTAATTACATTGTATGAAGAAGTTATATTTTAAAATCGACTTATTTCAAATTGATTTCTACGCGTTTCGAGCCTGCACGATCATACGACAAGTCCGATTGCTACGAAACTTGAAATCCTACAATAATTCACCATTACAGATTCGATGAAACTGGTTTCGTCGAAATCCGAGACAATGGCCAAAATGGCTATTTTTATGCTAATTAAATAAATTATTATTATATTAATTTAATCACCTTTAAATTCAATTTTTTTATAACTAACAATATTTTATCATTTCTAATCACACAGAAATCAAATAATCTTTTAAAACAAATTTCCCATGTCAAATTCAATATTAAATATTGCACAATTTACAACGTTCAATTTCAATTGCAATAAATTCATTAATTATAATTTAAAACCCAATAAATTGATTTATTTTGATTTCCATCTTTTTATTCAATCAATCATTACTTTATGGACATAGTTAACATTGGTTTACCCTTTATTACATCAATATTCTACAGTTACCATCTTAATTCACATCTACTGCAATATTTAAATAGCTTAATTGCAATTGATTTCCAATTAAATTTCAACGGATTAAATAGTGAAATGATAATTAAACAATTGTTACAACTTATGATTTCAACACATTTCTATGTTTATTGTTAACAAACCAAAACTAATAAATTTACATGCTGATTAATTGTTCTATATTAACTAATTTCAGTTAATTGCATACAAGTTTACCATTAAATACAATATTTGGCTTATTTCCTTGTTTACAAATTATAACTAATTTTATACTTACAATCATTTCAATTAATTGAAATTGCATTAAAGTAGTTATCAATTACCTTAAATTAACACTATTACATTTCATTCTAGTTATTTTTCTCATTAATAAATCTTAAATTCTTAATTTTTCACAACACCAAATTCCAAAACTTATTTAATTAATAAATTTAATTATCGAAAATTACGGGTCGTTACAAAATTTCTCCACTAAATTTCACAAATCACAAATTAGCACTAAGTTTCTCTAATTAAATTTAATTAATTGGTTAATTGACAATATGGTTGTTACAGACTTCCCTCTTAAAGAAATTGCGTCCCCGCAATTTCCTTAATGAAAGAAATAATATAAATTTCTTCTTAAAATAATTATTTGCTAGTAGGTTTCTAATTTCATTTCCAAAATCTCCCAATTAATATCAGTCCAAATTATAACACTAAACTTAAATATTTAGTTATCAAAATTTCTCAAAATTCTCAAAAATATTTATAGTGCCTCAAATTTGCGGAAAATTTCGCCAACGTCTCCTTTGCACGGCTAACGTTTCTAAAATTTACAATAGGTATATAATTACATAATATAATTCTCATCTCAAGGATGAGGCATCCCATAGGGGAAAAACAAAAAAATGTGATATGTAATCTGAGATACGTATGTTATATTTGAAATATTAGCGAGTCCGCTAATATTCCTTTAGCAAACAATTTATCATCTTTTAAATGATATCTATTTAACTTTAGATATCTGCACCTATCTCAAAAATTCATATTAGTATTTAATATCAAATTTATACCATATAGGAGTATTATGAAGTAATTCAATAGGTTAGTTGTTTTGTATTCGGGTTAGCCCAATTGCTCGTGCTCGGGCTTAATCTTCTTTATAAAAACACTGTAGCGTGTATGTGTGCACTTGATCTTTTTTGCTCTGGAAGAATTAATAACAATGGTGGTATCTTCTTCTTTAAATAAAATTCTGAATTAATGTTTGTTTCCAAGATCTCGAATTCAAGTATTTCTGTATTCCTATTTTTGTTACATGGTATCAGAGCAATTGCGATCCTCAAAATCTAGGGCTTCAATTATCAGAGTCTAGAGTTTCTCAAATTCATCATGGCTGAAAACAAGAACACCACAATGATTGATGTCGTGCCAATCCTGTCAAAAATCACAGATCGGAAGCTAACGAATTCAAATTATCTGGAGTGGAGTAAAACAATTAGACTTTATCTTCGGAGTATCGATAAGGATGAACATTTGATCAAAGATCCTCCAACAACACAAGAACCTAATGATCTGATTTGGTTAAGAGAGGATGCAAGATTATTTTTGCAAATACGAAATTCAATTGATAACGAAGTAATTAATTTGATTAATCACTGTGAGTTTGTGAAGGAATTGATGGAGTATGTTGAATTTCTTTATTCAGGAAAGGGAAATTTAACTAGGATGTTTGATGTGTGCAAAGCTTTTTACAGAGCAGAGAAAAGAGATCAAAATCTTACTAATTACTTCATGAAATTCAAACAAACATATGAGGAATTCAATGAGTTGTTACCAATGAGTGCTGATATTAAGGTTCAACAAAATCAACGAGAACAAATGGCTATAATGAGTTTTCTTGGTGGGTTACCCTCAGATTTTGATGCTGCTAAATCACAAGTACTGTCTGGAGCATCAATTACTTCATTACAAGAAGAGTATAGCCAGTCAATATATGTCTTCTCCAAGTAAGCAACACTGGTTACTACTTGAACATATTCTTGGGTATTTGAAAAGAACATCTGGACATGGCATCATGTATGCTAACCATGGTCATATGAAGTTAGAAAGTTTTGCAGATGCAGACTGGGCTGGGTCAAGAGAAGATAGGAGATCTACTACTGGATTCTGTGTATTTCTTGGAGGAAACTTGGTATCATGGAAAAGTAAGAAGCAGAATATAGTGTCACGATCTAGTGCTGAATCTGAATATCGTGCCATGTCTAAAGCTATTTGTGAAGTTATGTGGATTAAGCACTTGTTAAGTGAATGCAATTTAGATTTTGAATAGCCTGCTGAGTTGTGGTGTGACAATAAGGCAGCCATATACATTGCATCAAACCCAGTTTTTCACGAAAGAACAAAACATATCGAAGTAAATTGCCATTTCATTCGAGATAAAGTTCAAGGAGGAGAAGTTATAATTAAGCATATTCAAACTAAGGATCAGCCAGCAGACTTGCTTACTAAAGCTGTGAATGGAGAGAAGATCAGGTATTTGAGTGACAAGTTGGGATTGTTTGATATTTACAACCCAACTTGAGGAGGAGTATTATGAAGTAATTCAATAGGTTAGTTGTTTTGTATTCGGGTTAGCCCAATTGCTCGTGCTCAGGCTTAATCTTCTTTATAAAAACACTGTAGCGTGTATGTGTGCACTTGATCTTTTTTGCTCTGGAAGAATTAATAACAATGGTGGTATCTTCTTCTTTAAATAAAATTCTGAATTAATGTTTGTTTCCAAGATCTCGAATTCAAGTATTTCTGTATTCCTATTTTTGTTACAAGGAGATATTAACAATTCATGATTACACTTAAATTAGATTGAAATCATAATATTCCATAATGAAAGAAATTCGTACTTAAATTTTCAAGTTTTAATTATTACTTATGTCAAAATGTCATGTTCGATGATTAGGAACCCCTATCGATAACATGGCATCCTATATATCGATTAGAATCCTTAAACAACGTCTGGATAAGTTAACACAATAGATAATCACAAGTTCAGATGCGTTTATTTTATTATCACTAACATTTATGCATCCAATTTTAAATAAATGTAACTAAGCAATCAATTCCTACCAACCAATTAACCAATCAACCAAAACATACATGATCACTTACGGTAGAACAATTTAATGTTTGATATTCTGCTATGCAACTCTGCATATTCCTAGATCATTTAAATATTAAACTTATTTACTCAAATTTCCTAAATTTTCTATTGAAAGAAAATAGTTCGCTTTAATTTAATTCATTCCAATTTAATTCCAAAATTTGCACAACTCAAAAAGGTTTTACTCGTTATTTTTCACAGGTTTTAATGTCACAAATTCCAACTTATCAATTTAAATTTTTTAAATCGATTTACGTCCTAAATGATTATCATGATAATCATTTTATATTCCTATCCCTAATTAGATAATCAATATAACTATCTACCAAACACCCCATAGGACATGACTCTAAGTCATCTAGGTCTCAAATCCGTTATATTATACGCTATAATGCTTTGGTACCAAACTGTAACGACCCCACCGCGATGCCCAGTATAGCAAAGAACATTACAAGTAATGTCGTTTGCTAATCCGGATAATACGGCTTGTTAGGGGTGATCGAATATGGATATATCTTTCTACTAACACTGATATGTCATTTATACCTTTTTCACTTAATATCTGAAATGAATTTGACGTGTATAGTATTAATACAAAGTATTAGACATACCAATTTCTCAGAATCAGAACATTATATCATATAAATAACAGTCACAGATCACAGCGGAATAAATGTCAACTTATACATTTACAAATTTTGAGTTTATAAAATGAAACATTAAACCTGATTGCTATACAAGTTTTACAATTCTCTAATCTCAATTGTACATCTTATAAACATATTCATAAATTTCTAAAATGAGATAAACTAAAAAGTAAAAAGCGTTTATCTCCTTGCTAGCCAAAACATTCAAAGGTCAACCTATCATGTAACCTGAAAAGTCTCGGCCCGACCTGAGCAAAATAACACCCAGGTCAGACTATCTCTAAATATCCAACAGGGTGAGAATATGATATAACATAAGAATAGATAACATATTAATATACCGAGATGTCCAAGAAATAACAAGTCACGAAATTAATTTACTCAGAAATTTTCTTAAGGCACATGGTTATATATTTAGGTCACAAACACAGATTAGCCACTAAACACAACTTCAAAGAATAAAGCACGACATTCCTAACACAAAGAAACCAATTCCATACAATGGCTAACAAACAATTATGGTATCGCTTGAACCGATCTGATACCCAAGATTAGGAACACAACATGGTCACAAGGATTAAAGAACAAGACACGATCAATAAGATCGAGGAACACAACACAATTACAAGGATCGAGAAAAAACAAATCTTGACCAATCAAGACGATCGTGGCAACCATGACTCGAAAAATCCAGATTATTCATTATTATTATATATCTCGACCGATCACGAGGATCATGGAAAACCAAGTCTCAACTGATCACAAGGATCGTATAAAAATTCATGAATTTACTTCTTAAGGATCTAGCAGCCTCATTCCGCACACCAAAAGAGAATAAACTCTAAAGTGCAAAATACTATCACTTTCAGTAATCACTTGAACTTAACCAATAAGTTCCATAAAGTATGGTGAAATCCTAATATTTACTAGAAGCCAGTAAATCTGACTCATTACGGTTACCATCGAAAAACCTGAACTACATTCTCTTAAGGATCTAGCTACCACTTGTCGCACACCAGAAGAAAATACAACTCTAAAGTGTTAAGTACTTTCCCAAATACGATCACAAGAATTTATCCAAGGCACCCCATACTACCTAGTGGAACTCAAATATTCGCTAATGTGTTAGTAAGTTCCACTCAAACATTCTATTCAATGTGTTATACCATATTCGACGAAGCGTTATTCGAAAGCATTTCAACTAATCGATAACGCTAAGTCGATTATTAGTACTCCTCAAATTATAGAATTAAGATTCTTAAAACATTGTTATCTTTCGAGTTTATTATTTAAAACACTTATTATAATTTTCTATAAATATGTTTATTATTTAACATTATAAAAATATTCAAAGATTTGCTAAAATATTCCGTAACTATGAAATTTTCCAAGATTTTACTTATATACACAAAATTGTCTCAAATTTCCATATGTTATATTATTCACAAAACCATATTTAATTACTCTTCTAAATCCACATTAAAATATAAACATTTTATTTAGAAATAAACTAAGTTTATAATTTTCAAAACTACATTTCCTAATTCCATGAATCCTAAATCATTTATTTAATCAAATCATAATACTTATATTCCAATTCCATAATCACTTTTATTTGTAAAAATAGATTAGGTTTGTATTTCCAAAGTCATATTTCCAAATCCACAAATATTTTACTAACTATGCTTAATATATAAAATAACTTGCTAAAAATCATTTATGGTATCTATTAACCAATTTAGAACAATTCTAAGATTTATAAATATAAATAATTCCTTTTCGTAAAATTACTTCTATACGAAGCTTATCTATTTATTTCATTTAACTCAAATTTATGGTTTAAAAATCTGCAGTTTCGGCTACTTAAATCTCATAATTTTACAGAACTTAAAACATGAAAGTTGTAGATAAAAGTCTTAGCTTTCAAATAAGAAAATGATCATCCAATTTGGATTTACAGTTCAAAAGTTAAGATTGAAATGATTTTCAAATTTAGATTTATTAACTCTGTCTTTCATTGACATGACAACGACAAAGAAATGAAATTTGGATCATTTAAACTTCAAAATCATGCAAAAATCAAAACATCAAAGTTATAGTATAAAGTCTAAGTTTTCCAGAACTTCAAGAATTATCCAATTATGATAAATAACGAAAAGTTTATGCTTAAAATAGTTTCTATCTTCCAAAGCTAAGATTAAAACACAAAACAAAGAGGTTACCTCTTCTTCAAACCTATATCACTCTTAGTAAACTACAGATTTACAAAAAGCGATAAACATAAAAGTTGTTCTTTATAAAAATTGCATTTCAACTGAAAAACCTTACTCAATTTTGATCTACCAATCAAAACTTATGGTAATTTTAACATCAGGTTTCAACAAAGAAAATTTCAAAGAGCAGAGCTACACTATTAGTTTCAAACTCAATTTCGACCCATTACTCAGCAAAATTTCAAAATGTGGTTAAAAGACAACTTGTAGATAACTGAAAGAACTTCCTACCAAAAAAGATTGAGCCAATTTGGATCATTTTACACTAGTAATACGCTGTAATACAACAGTGATTTTCACAGACAATTTTCAACAAACAACAACCAAACAATCATCCAAATTCACAATCATTCATCACACAACAAATTCATGCAAACCAAAAATTTAGAGATATGTGTGTGAGGGTTAACTCACCTTAATTCCATAATAGATTCACTAACATTCCATTTTAGCTTTGTATAAACTTCAACAAACCCTAGAACTCTATGAAAATAAACAATACAAAAAGGATTCAGAAATTACTAAAAGACTTGGAGTTAGTTACTTGAATTGATAGGCAAAAGCTTAGATTGCTTACCTTGATTTTTATTTGATTTTCCATAATTTTCTTCCCATTTAAAAGTGGAGATTTTTTTTGTATTTGGAAGAGGAATGGAACCCTAGCTTGGTTTCTATTTTTCCATGTTCTGTTTTTGATGAACGTACATGCTAATTGTAGTAAGAAGAAAGCTTCTCATACTAGTTTTTTTAATTTAGTTCTTGGGTTGCACTAAAGCCCATTTAAAACAAATCTAAACCCATATTATTTATTCTCTCCTTTAAGTTAATTCCTAGAATGCTTGGATTTAAAAGAAATAATTAATTCCTTTTTTTCTAATTTAAAACACTATATTACACTATAATAATGTTTTCGTAAATTGGTTTCACAAATTTTTAATCATACGCTAACATGCCCAAAAGTTCTCATTATTTAGAAACAATTATTATAATTTTCCATAAATCAACTTTTTTTCAAACACCATTTTGTACTAAACAATGTTTAAAAATAAACGTTGATTACCCAAAATTTTCCAAAACCAACAATTAAAATAAAATAAAAATTCTCATTTTAAAACAAAAAATCTCAATATTAACACTTATTTTAATTTACAACATTTTCCAATATCATTCTCATATTATCAAATATAAGAATTAAATTTTGCAACTAAATTTCACAAATCACGAATTAGCATTAAGTTTTCCTAATTAAATTTAATTAATTGGTTAATTAACGATAGAGTTGTTACAGACTTCCCCCTTTAAAGAAATTGCATCCCCGCAATTTCCTTAATGAAAAAAAATCCATAATATAAGTTTCTTCTTAAAACAATTATTTTCTAGCGGGTTTCCAATTTCATTTCCAAAATCTTCCAATTAATATCAGTCCAAATTATAACACTAAACTCAAATTTTAGTTATAAAAAAATCTCAAAATTCTCAAAAAATTTCTAATGCCTCAATTTGTGGAAAATTTCACCAGCGTCACCTTTGCATGACTAACGTTTCGAAAATTTATAGTAGGTATATAATTACATAATATATATCTCATCTTAAGGATGAGGCATCCCGTAGGGAAAAAAAGTGATATGTAATCCGAGATACGTACCTTATATTTGAAATATTAGTGAGTCCGCTAATATTCCTTAAGCAAACAATTTATAATCTATTAAACGATATCTATTTAATTTCAGATATCTACACTATAACACCCCATATTTTTAGTAACAATATTTAGGGAATTTAATTAGCTAAATTAAATTAAATAATGTAGGTTGATTAATGGATTGAGATTTGTGATTTAATTAAGGGGTAGTCGTCCATGTTAATGAATAAACAAAGGAATTAAATAATGAAGTGTTAAGGCAAATTGAGAAAGGGTAAAATATGAAATAAAGCATTTTAATACCCTAAACCTTAGGAATTTATTTCCATACGTTCACTCACACATTCACAAGAAAATATATAAGTTAAGGCTGGCTACCATTAGCAAGCTCAAGAGAAGATAAAACTAGGATTTCAAGGGGAGGAATCAAATCAACTTAATCAAGATCAAATCTCAAATCCTTAATCTCAAAAGCTAAGCTGAATAATGACTACATCTCTTATTTCTTAAATGTTTTTGGTTTTAAGGGAATCCAAATTTATCTTGCATAGTTTAGCCATGATTTTGAAGGACAAAAATGTTTATATATGCTTGTTGATGATTTATGCTTATTCATATAGATTTTATGATTTGTTTAATGTAAAAATCCTATTTAATGACATCCAAATGGCTTGCAATTTTGGATTTAGATCAGAAATGATATTTTATAGATGGGTTTCAATTTTCATAATTTTCTGAATAAATATAGATTTTATATTAATTTTCTAGTGTAGAAAATGATTATTTGGGTTTTAAATTATTTACAACTAAATAATTAATATTTTGGGTCTGAAATTTATATATGTTAGAAAATATATGAAAATGATTTTTTGGAATTTTTGTAGAATTTTCCTAAGTGTTTTGATGAATATATAAAATTATTTAAGGTATGGGAGTTAAATGCTTTGTATATTTATAAAAGGAGAAGAGGTATTTTGTAAATAAATTAAATTGTTATTTCTGAAATTTTGGTAGTACTTTTAGGAAAGAAAAATTTGCAACCAATAAGATTTTGACAAACAAGGCAGGTTAGTTAAATTTTTTACTTAAAAAGGTTAAAAATCAGTTTTACGTGCAAATAGCATGTTTCGCCACTTTGGCCACCCTGTTTCCGATTGGGTAGCTTATGACTTAGCGGTTCCACCTTCGTCACCATCGAAACCAATGCACCTGGTATTAATTTATTGGTACGTAGCGAATTGGATAAGAGGCGGAAGGTGCGTGTTCGAAACCAGGGGTTCCGAAGGAGGTCGAAGCGCTACTTTGCTTTAAATTGAAAATGTGCCCGCTTTGCTTTTGACTATATTGCTTTCGACTTGGTCAAATGGTTTAAAGAAATGGTTTTAAGAGGTTGCGCCTTTGTTTTCAAATAACCGCTTTCGATTAGGTCAAAGCCGTAGCTGCCGCTTTCTACCCGAAGCAATGCCTTCGAAAGGGTTGATTTTGTTTTATAAAAACCCTGTCGTTTCTCCAATGCTTACGGAAGGATGGTTTCGACACCATCACTTCTTTACTTAGGTTTTGGCTTTTGAAAGAGTTGCTTTTGACTCTGTTGTTTGTGACCCTTAGGGATTTTTAAAGATTAACCCAAAGGTTTTGAAAGAGATGGTTTTGAAAGTTGTTTCCACATGTTTTAAAATTGAACCCAAATGCTTTCGAAAGGTTTAAGGTTTTGGTGCTTTCGAAAGGTTTTTAAGGAAGGTTTCTAAGGGGTGGTTCCCCAATGGTTTCAAAGGTTTAAAGGAAAGGGTTTTCCAATGGTTTCGAAAGGCTTTGTTTAAAGGTTTTAAAGATATGATGTCTAAGGTTTTAGCTTTCGAAGGAAATGGTATTTCAATTGTTTCGAAAGGTTTATGTAAATGGTTTCAAAAGGGAGGTTTTGGCCTTTCGACCTAGATGAAAGAAAGGGTTTATTTGGTTACGAAAGGGATACTTTTAATGGGATCAAAATGGGTATTTTCAAAGGTTTAAATGTTTTCATCAACCAAGATTTGAGTAAAGTATATATAACATGGCAAGGTGATTTTGCGTAAAGCATATAGTATACATATTTTCCTTGTTTAAGTTTGGTTTAAAGGTTTTAAATCAATTTGAGATGAAAAGGTTTTCAAGGAAAATTGTGACATCCCGGAATTTCGAGGAATTTAAAATGCGATAATCTCTTAATTTAATTATTTAAAATTGATTAAATTGTTATTTTCAAATATAAATAATCGATAAATTAATAATGTGATGTTTTAAATTATGATTTTTGATTGATTTTAAATAAGAATAATTAGTTACAAATTTAATCTGTGTTATTTTATAAATAAATTTAAATAGTCCTATTACTTTGAATTTAATAAGTATTATTTAAATGTGTATATTTATGTGTTTAGAAGAAAATTAAGATTTGTGAATTTAATATAAAAGTGTTTTAATTTAATTACAATAAAATATATCTTAAACTTTAATAAAACTCTACTTTTCACTTTTGATATATATATATATAATGATTTAGTGTAATTTTGGTAATAATGTTTAAATTGAATTAAATCTTGTCAATATTAAATATAAATATAAAGCAAATGTATGGTCTTAAGTGTAAGTATGAATATACAAACTTATAAACATAAGAAACTAGGGTATTAAACATAAATAAAATAAATAAATAAAATATAAATGTAGTGTTTGGTAAATTAAGCTTAAATTAGAAAATATACATTAGTTGAATACATTAAGTTTAAAAAAATAGAAATACAAAATAGTAGTCATGTAAAAATAGGAATAAATTCACAAGCTAACTTAATATAAATAACTATATCAACTTGAAGTTAAATACTTAAGGTAATTCTAGCTTCATTAAAACATAGGCTAGAAAGAAAAACAAAGCAGGCTAATAATTCAAACTATAACCTTATGTATGCAAGAAACAAGTCATAACAAAATAAAATACACACAAGTTAAAACAAAGTAAAAATATTTGTACTATAGAAAAGCTTTGCAGGCTAGAAAAGACAAAGATACATACAAGATTTCAAAGCAAGATAAATATATGCACTATGGCAATTGAGACTTGCAGGCAAAGGAAAGAAATAATATCACACAAGTACCATTCGAATTTAATAAAAAAAGAAGAAGAGATATGTATGACATTTCTAATTAATGCTTGTACAAAATGTTTCCATTTCAGCCTATGAACAAGAAAAGATCTCTGATCAATTTTGTACTAATACAACTTTCAACCTACATTTGTTTTATTAAATATCAAGCTCCTTTTTTCCATTCGATTCATTTAAACATTGCAAAGCAAAACAACAAATCCTGTTATCTTTTTCCAAAGCCTGAGCAAGGCTATTTCAAATGCAAATCTGAATCAAGCAAGGCATTTCAGTTTTTAAGGAAAATCAAAACATTTTCAAAGTTTCATCTTCAAATCAAAAACCTGGAAGTAAGTCTGGGGTTGAATCATCATGTTCCTGTCTTAGCATTTCAAAATTTTAAAGCTGTCAGTTTTAAGTTGCTTGCAAGACATTTTCTCTGGAAAGCAAAAACAACAAAGGATGCAAAGCTTCCAAGCTATTCAGATTTTAAGAAATCAAGTCTCTGCTTTTTTCTATATCAGGTGAGTAAACATTTTTATTAAAATCTAAATAAGCTAATGAATATGTTGCTTATGAAATCTCTATGAAATGATGCCTGCATGTGTAAATATAGGTGAAGAATTCTGATATGTGATTGTATTCATGTTGAACATGCCTGTTATATATATTGCCCTTCTCTGTTTTATAGTACAGAGTGTGAATTTAATTCAAACACCATTTTTCTTTCTCCTCTGATCTGTGATAGGCTCTAGTTTCAAACAAATATAGTCTGTTTAAACTTAAAGTTGGATCTAAAAGAGCTTAAACATGTTACATTTATATAGTGTCTGGAATAAAGCTTTAAAGTAAAAATGAGAAACATAAATCTCAAATTTAGAATAATCTGTTCTGTTACTTGTGACTGTATGTATTGTGTTCATCCAGAAATTCAAAAATCAATATCTTTTTATCTAGATCATATTAAAGGATGTTGTAAACTAGGAACCTGTTTATTTGCAAGTATGGATTATGTTAAAAATAGTTCGAGAATAAATTTATGCTGTATAATTAATAAATGGTAGGATTTACAGTAAATAACCAATTTTGGTGAGAATTCAATATTTTTAATTCGAAGATTCAGGCATGCAATTAGGATGCTTATGTGAAATTATGAATTTTAGTAGTTGAATTGTAATTTTTAGTAATCTATACTTTGAGATATTAGTAAATGAACGTCTTTCGTTCAAAAAATTATTTCCATCGACCTCGTCGACGAGAGGAGCTGCGGCCTGTTCTTGGAGGTGTGGGTGGATGCTGGGTTGGCGTCGACCGTGGCCAATTTTTGGATTTGATCTTAGTTTGGGCAAGTCGTCGAATTTTAGGGTTTTAGAGCAGTTTCAGCTATGATGGAATCACGATGATTTTAAGGGGAGTAGGTGCGACCGGAGTTCGTGAGGGTTGGCTCGGAGGAAGCTGCTGGAGTGGGCCTTGCTCGTAGGTGGGTGGCATGTGAAGCAGTGGCCGATAGTTGTTGAGGTGGGTTGATTTGTGGAAGAAGATTGGGTTTTCGGGTTTCTGAAGGGTGTGGCAGAGGATCGATTTCCGATCAGAGGGTTGTGGGGCATCGGCGTTGTGGTAATTTGGATCAGGGGAGAATATAGGATTGGACGGTGGTGTCTCGGCGGCGAGATGGCCAGTGAAGGGGATGTGCAAGTGCACGTGTGCACTGCGTATCTGGGTTGGAGCTTGGGGAAGAAGAAGCCCACGTGTGTTCGCGTTTTTGGGGTATCGACTCGAAGTTAGGGTCGGGGAATTTGGGGTTTGAATCGGGTCTGTACTCGAAAATTTTGAAGGTGATAGCCTGCCAGTTTTTTTAAAACTGTAAAAAAATTTAAACTTCAAGTTAAAGAAATGGTAAGGGAAGATTCGGGTTTAAACCCGAGTAGCATTCGGGTATGACCCGAAGTAGATTTAAGTTCGGTTGTATAAAGGTTTTAAAAATAGAAATTTTGAAATTTAAACAAATTTTGTTAAAACTTTCTTTTAAAACATTTCATTATTAATATCAAATGGTTTCTTAACATTTGTTAAAGAGTTTTAAAATTTATTTAATCTAAATTTTGTTTTAAGATAATTATTAAGAATAAAGGTTAATTAAGGAATTAATTTAAGAATAATTAATTAATTTAATTAACTAATAATTATGATTGATTAAGAAATAATTGATCTAGATAAGGGTTAATTAAATGTTAAGAAGAGGTTGATTAACTGGTAATTAAAAAGAAATTAGTTTGTTATTAAGTCTTATTAATTGATAATTAAAGTTTATTAATTAATAATTACAGGATAATTAATCCACAGGTAAGATTAATTAATTTGTTTTAAGATAATTAAGAAATGAATTACCCAATTTGTAATTAATCAAATGAATGAGATTAATTCAAGTAAATTAATTGAATAAGATAATCATTTGATGGTTGATTAAATATGAATACTAAATGAAATTTAATAGGGTAATTACTTAGCAAAGTAATTAATGAATAAATATAGGATGTAATTAATTAAGGAAATTACTTAATGGGAAGTAAAATAAAAATATAATTACTTAGTAGAAGTAATTAAAGATTTATTACTTAGTATAATAAATCAAAGGGTTATATAATTAATTAAGGTAAGTAATTTCAAGATGGAATTCCTGTATATGATTTAGGTTGATAAATGAAAGTGATTAATGGAAGTTAATTAATTAATGCAATTAATTATAGTTAATTAATTAATGGAAGTAATTTATTAAGGTTCATTAATTAATGTAATTAATGAAGTTATTAATAGTTAATTACTGTGAATGGTTAAAGATAATTAATTTGTGAAATTAATTAAAGAGTAATTGCTGGAATGTAATTAAAGGTTAGTTAATCCAAGATGATTAATTAAAGAGGAAATTGGAGAATGATTAATTAATTGATTTGTAATAAATTAATGATTTTGTAAGCAGGATTTATATAATGAAATAATTAATTTAATTTACTTTAAATTAATTAGAGATAAAGTAATTAATTTAATTCATTTTAAATTAATTAGAAATGAGATAATTAATTTAATTCGTTTTAAATTAATTATAAATGATGTGATTATTTATCCTTGCTTATGTATGGATGGATGATATTGTTTGCCTTGAATGGTTTGAAATCTCAGATATGAGATAAGTAATACTATGTGATATGGATTATCTATTTATGATGATATTGTGAATTCTCTATTGTGATGATGTTATGAATTATCTATCTGTGTATAAATAGATAATGGAATTGAATTGTTTTAACTTTAAAACAACTTGGCCTTAAAAGATGGCGATTTGGATTTGATGAGACCGGGATCGGGTTTCCAGATTTGGATATCTGAAAACCACATCGATCCAAATTAACGATAGGTCGTGAATCTCAAGTGAAGATGAAGATTCAAAGTGCAAGGGTTATTGTCGTTAACTCTGAGGGTGATTCCAAAATGAGTGTAACGAGATAATGCCTTCGGTTTCGTTCGAACCCGGAACGAACTTGTATGGATTGAATGCTTTCAGCACATCGTCAGGTGGACGATGAGCATTCTAAGTGATGAGTTCTGATAAAGGTAATCGTAGCCTCAAGCCTCATCAACCGGGAATGGCTAAAACAGGGGAGGTGCAGCAAGGCTTCGTGGGTAGCCCCTACTTGAGAGTAAGGTCATCCCTGTCTAGATGTCCCTTTTTTTCCGGCTTAGTGGTGCGGTTGCTGATCACAACCGTGGGGTGATTTTATTCGGAATTATCCAGTAAGGGATGGTTCCGGCCTTGTGTTGCAGGGGAGCGGGCGTACTCCTCAGTACTCTGATCTAGGCCAGGTACTGTGACGGGCGGTACCCCAGTAGCCCTGCCATTGTATGGAATCCAATCTCCAATAAGCGCCGTACGTTTTGATTGTGCCCAACTATGTTGGAATGTGAGATGTAAGCATTTCAGCTATTTCTGTATTTTACTTGAAAACCCTAGACACTATTATAATATAACTGGATTTCCTATCAAACGCTTTGGTTAGCGTAAGGTAAAAACTTTTCCATGTTTATTTGTGGGAAGTCTTACGTGATACCTTTTCTTTCGAAATGATTTATGAAGTTAAGCAACTTTAACCGTTTACTCATACCAGACCCATGTTTGACCTGGAGTTTATTCCTGTTTTTCCTAAACTCTCGGATACCCAAATTTTTACGGGTAGCCAAGGGATTTCAGGTTAGCTTTGACGAATTCTGGAGGAGCAATGGAGCAGGAGGCTTCAGCGTATAGTTATATATTGGTTCCGCCGTGTTAGTGTTTATCTGTATTTCCGCTGTGTTGTATCTCTGTGTTGTTTGAGTTGTATCGAGTTGTATTAACTAGACATGTGTTTATAACTGTCTAGTATATGTTGTGTAAACTGTGTAACTCTGATGAATATGTATATATGTAATCTCTTATGTGATATATTATATTTCATTCGTTCCGCTGTTTGAGATTCTGATGTTGTTTCTTCTTTCTTCTCTATCTTTTCTACTTTCTCACCTCTTTCTTTCTTAAAAACGATATGACTTTCTGGTGGTAGGAGGTCGGGTCGTCACATGTGGTATCAGAGCATTAGGTTGAGCGAATACCTAAGCTCTGGAGTGGTATCTTTCTTGAGAGAGCGTACTTGTAATTTTTATCTATATATATATATATATATATATTTATTTCTACCTATTTGTTGGGTTACCTGTTCGGGTTTTCCAATATAAGTTATAAAGGTAGATAGGGTAGTGGTGTGTGTAACACAACTACCGATGGTTGGAGTTTGTTTGAGGTTGGAAGTGTATCTGCCGAGACTGTAGACCTAATACCGTCTCGAGTGAGCTTTGTTTGATGTGAGGATTTTGTTGATCTCTGAAGGAAATCTGTTAAGGGTTCGGAGTTCATCATTGAAGTGTAAGATGATTGCGCTCGTGTGAACGGATTTTTGAGAGTTTGGATCTATCGGTTGGACAGAAGTAAGTCATGATATCTTGATACCTCAGGAGGTAGTAGCTGTGTGATGAGACGCAGTGATTATGGATGTTTTCGAAGATGTTTTCTTTGGAACAAGTTAGGGAAGTGTGTTTGTTTCGGTGTTGTGGCTGTGTTCAGCAAGGTGTTTCTGTATGGTTGGAGGTCCGAGTTTCTCGGAAAGCTTTGGATAGGAAGTCTTTGGGCATCTGGGTCAGCTATGTAGCTCGGAATGTTCTATGTGCCGTCAAGGAAGTCTTCTGGCTTGGCATATTTTCTCGAGGTAATTTCAGAAGCAGTAGAGTGGTTCCGTTTCTTCGACGGATTGGCTTCGTAAGCGTAAGCTGTTCTGATCGGTAAAGAGAGAGCAGTTTTTCTTTGGAATTAGGCTGGATTGACCGCAAAAGTGACTTGCGATAGTCTGAGTGTTCTCTTGTTTTGTCTGAGATTTTTCTAGATTTCTTCAGGAAGACAGAGTTTGTCAGCATCTGGAGATTGAGTTGGTATCGTCTGGATTCCAGAAGTGGTACCGATGGTTTCTTAGGAAGATTCGGTGGAGCGTTTGTGTTTTCTCTTCTGTATCTAGTTTTGAATTTCTTCCAGCTAAGGGTAGCTGAAGACAGTACCCTTGACTGAGGACTCATCTGTTTCTTTGAGCAGTTCATTCCGTTTGTGGTGGATCTGTTGTATTGTGTGTCCAGGAGGTGTGGTTAAGATTTTGTTCGAGTTCATCGACATCCTTATCTACTTCAGATCAGAGTTGTGCAGCGGAAGCATGGTGGCAGCTATTCTAGAATGGAAACAACCGGAAGTTGCAGTGTTTTGAGATTAGAGAATTTCTACAGAGATTTTTCTGGATTTGAGGCCAGATTTGGCAGTGCATCTGTTTTTGTCTTTTCCAGATAGGAGAAGTAAGTTGTATCTACTGATGATGGTGGAGTAGTGTTGTATTCTGGATTTTGGGTAAATCTGGAGAGGATCTTTTGTTGAGTTATTCTGATCCAGTTTGGTTGTTGAAGCATCAGCGAAGATTTAGCTGGTCAGGAAGGGATGTAGGCAGTCCAGGATCGTCAAAGGAGTTTTGTGGATAAGAGACGGAGGAATTTGGAATTCGAAGTTGGAGACTTTGTTGTTGTTGAGATTTTCTTCGGTAAAAGGAGCAATAAGATTGGGTAAGACTGTGAGGTCAGCTCCGAAGTATATTGGATCTTTCTGTATTCTTGTAAGGATAAGTGTTTGGATCACAAGAGTGAATTTCCAGTTTGGAGAACTGGGATTCGTGTGCTTCACGTGTCTCTAAGGGAGTACGTGTAAGATTCTATCTCAGGTTATAGAACCAGCAGTTAGGGAGTTCTGATTGTTGAGTCATACTTGTCTGTAGTCTGATATCCTGTCTTGTTTTATAGATCTAGATGAGTAGATGCTCAGTAGCTCAGTAGTGTAGCTAGTTTGGATTCAGTTGAGCGAGTATTCCAGTATCTGTACCTGGGAAACTCGAGAAATTTTTAGGAAGCTTATCCGGATTTGTGTCCGGATAGCTAGTGTTGTTTGTTTGATTGAATTGTTTATTAATTAGAACTGTTTGTTTGGTTGTGAATAGCTGATATGTATGCTGAATTGGTGAAAATAAAATAAAACTTTGGATTATCTTTTGTTTTAAATTTCGAGGACGAAATTCTTTTAAGGGGGGGAGGAATGTGACATCCCGGAATTTCGAGGAATTTAAAATGCGATAATCTCTTAATTTAATTATTTAAAATTGATTAAATTGTTATTTTCAAATATAAATAATCGATAAATTAATAATGTGATGTTTTAAATTATGATTTTTGATTGATTTTAAATAAGAATAATTAGTTACAAATTTAATCTGTGTTATTTTATAAATAAATTTAAATAGTCCTATTACTTTGAATTTAATAAGTATTATTTAAATGTGTATATTTATGTGTTTAGAAGAAAATTAAGATTTGTGAATTTAATATAAAAGTGTTTTAATTTAATTACAATAAAATATATCTTAAACTTTAATAAAACTCTACTTTTCACTTTTGATATATATATATATATAATGATTTAGTGTAATTTTGGTAATAATGTTTAAATTGAATTAAATCTTGTCAATATTAAATATAAATATAAAGCAAATGTATGGTCTTAAGTGTAAGTATGAATATACAAACTTATAAACATAAGAAACTAGGGTATTAAACATAAATAAAATAAATAAATAAAATATAAATGTAGTGTTTGGTAAATTAAGCTTAAATTAGAAAATATACATTAGTTGAATACATTAAGTTTAAAAAAATAGAAATACAAAATAGTAGTCATGTAAAAATAGGAATAAATTCACAAGCTAACTTAATATAAATAACTATATCAACTTGAAGTTAAATACTTAAGGTAATTCTAGCTTCATTAAAACATAGGCTAGAAAGAAAAACAAAGCAGGCTAATAATTCAAACTATAACCTTATGTATGCAAGAAACAAGTCATAACAAAATAAAATACACACAAGTTAAAACAAAGTAAAAATATTTGTACTATAGAAAAGCTTTGCAGGCTAGAAAAGACAAAGATACATACAAGATTTCAAAGCAAGATAAATATATGCACTATGGCAATTGAGACTTGCAGGCAAAGGAAAGAAATAATATCACACAAGTACCATTCGAATTTAATAAAAAAAGAAGAAGAGATATGTATGACATTTCTAATTAATGCTTGTACAAAATGTTTCCATTTCAGCCTATGAACAAGAAAAGATCTCTGATCAATTTTGTACTAATACAACTTTCAACCTACATTTGTTTTATTAAATATCAAGCTCCTTTTTTCCATTCGATTCATTTAAACATTGCAAAGCAAAACAACAAATCCTGTTATCTTTTTCCAAAGCCTGAGCAAGGCTATTTCAAATGCAAATCTGAATCAAGCAAGGCATTTCAGTTTTTAAGGAAAATCAAAACATTTTCAAAGTTTCATCTTCAAATCAAAAACCTGGAAGTAAGTCTGGGGTTGAATCATCATGTTCCTGTCTTAGCATTTCAAAATTTTAAAGCTGTCAGTTTTAAGTTGCTTGCAAGACATTTTCTCTGGAAAGCAAAAACAACAAAGGATGCAAAGCTTCCAAGCTATTCAGATTTTAAGAAATCAAGTCTCTGCTTTTTTCTATATCAGGTGAGTAAACATTTTTATTAAAATCTAAATAAGCTAATGAATATGTTGCTTATGAAATCTCTATGAAATGATGCCTGCATGTGTAAATATAGGTGAAGAATTCTGATATGTGATTGTATTCATGTTGAACATGCCTGTTATATATATTGCCCTTCTCTGTTTTATAGTACAGAGTGTGAATTTAATTCAAACACCATTTTTCTTTCTCCTCTGATCTGTGATAGGCTCTAGTTTCAAACAAATATAGTCTGTTTAAACTTAAAGTTGGATCTAAAAGAGCTTAAACATGTTACATTTATATAGTGTCTGGAATAAAGCTTTAAAGTAAAAATGAGAAACATAAATCTCAAATTTAGAATAATCTGTTCTGTTACTTGTGACTGTATGTATTGTGTTCATCCAGAAATTCAAAAATCAATATCTTTTTATCTAGATCATATTAAAGGATGTTGTAAACTAGGAACCTGTTTATTTGCAAGTATGGATTATGTTAAAAATAGTTCGAGAATAAATTTATGCTGTATAATTAATAAATGGTAGGATTTACAGTAAATAACCAATTTTGGTGAGAATTCAATATTTTTAATTCGAAGATTCAGGCATGCAATTAGGATGCTTATGTGAAATTATGAATTTTAGTAGTTGAATTGTAATTTTTAGTAATCTATACTTTGAGATATTAGTAAATGAACGTCTTTCGTTCAAAAAATTATTTCCATCGACCTCGTCGACGAGAGGAGCTGCGGCCTGTTCTTGGAGGTGTGGGTGGATGCTGGGTTGGCGTCGACCGTGGCCAATTTTTGGATTTGATCTTAGTTTGGGCAAGTCGTCGAATTTTAGGGTTTTAGAGCAGTTTCAGCTATGATGGAATCACGATGATTTTAAGGGGAGTAGGTGCGACCAGAGTTCGTGAGGGTTGGCTCGGAGGAAGCTGCTGGAGTGGGCCTTGCTCGTAGGTGGGTGGCATGTGAAGCAGTGGCCGATAGTTGTTGAGGTGGGTTGATTTGTGGAAGAAGATTGGGTTTTCGGGTTTCTGAAGGGTGTGGCAGAGGATCGATTTCCGATCAGAGGGTTGTGGGGCATCGGCGTTGTGGTAATTTGGATCAGGGGAGAATATAGGATTGGACGGTGGTGTCTCGGCGGCGAGATGGCCAGTGAAGGGGATGTGCAAGTGCACGTGTGCACTGCGTATCTGGGTTGGAGCTTGGGGAAGAAGAAGCCCACGTGTGTTCGCGTTTTTGGGGTATCGACTCGAAGTTAGGGTCGGGGAATTTGGGGTTTGAATCGGGTCTGTACTCGAAAATTTTGAAGGTGATAGCCTGCCAGTTTTTTTAAAACTGTAAAAAAATTTAAACTTCAAGTTAAAGAAATGGTAAGGGAAGATTCGGGTTTAAACCCGAGTAGCATTCGGGTATGACCCGAAGTAGATTTAAGTTCGGTTGTATAAAGGTTTTAAAAATAGAAATTTTGAAATTTAAACAAATTTTGTTAAAACTTTCTTTTAAAACATTTCATTATTAATATCAAATGGTTTCTTAACATTTGTTAAAGAGTTTTAAAATTTATTTAATCTAAATTTTGTTTTAAGATAATTATTAAGAATAAAGGTTAATTAAGGAATTAATTTAAGAATAATTAATTAATTTAATTAACTAATAATTATGATTGATTAAGAAATAATTGATCTAGATAAGGGTTAATTAAATGTTAAGAAGAGGTTGATTAACTGGTAATTAAAAAGAAATTAGTTTGTTATTAAGTCTTATTAATTGATAATTAAAGTTTATTAATTAATAATTACAGGATAATTAATCCACAGGTAAGATTAATTAATTTGTTTTAAGATAATTAAGAAATGAATTACCCAATTTGTAATTAATCAAATGAATGAGATTAATTCAAGTAAATTAATTGAATAAGATAATCATTTGATGGTTGATTAAATATGAATACTAAATGAAATTTAATAGGGTAATTACTTAGCAAAGTAATTAATGAATAAATATAGGATGTAATTAATTAAGGAAATTACTTAATGGGAAGTAAAATAAAAATATAATTACTTAGTAGAAGTAATTAAAGATTTATTACTTAGTATAATAAATCAAAGGGTTATATAATTAATTAAGGTAAGTAATTTCAAGATGGAATTCCTGTATATGATTTAGGTTGATAAATGAAAGTGATTAATGGAAGTTAATTAATTAATGCAATTAATTATAGTTAATTAATTAATGGAAGTAATTTATTAAGGTTCATTAATTAATGTAATTAATGAAGTTATTAATAGTTAATTACTGTGAATGGTTAAAGATAATTAATTTGTGAAATTAATTAAAGAGTAATTGCTGGAATGTAATTAAAGGTTAGTTAATCCAAGATGATTAATTAAAGAGGAAATTGGAGAATGATTAATTAATTGATTTGTAATAAATTAATGATTTTGTAAGCAGGATTTATATAATGAAATAATTAATTTAATTTACTTTAAATTAATTAGAGATAAAGTAATTAATTTAATTCATTTTAAATTAATTAGAAATGAGATAATTAATTTAATTCGTTTTAAATTAATTATAAATGATGTGATTATTTATCCTGCTTATGTATGGATGGATGATATTGTTTGCCTTGAATGGTTTGAAATCTCAGATATGAGATAAGTAATACTATGTGATATGGATTATCTATTTATGATGATATTGTGAATTCTCTATTGTGATGATGTTATGAATTATCTATCTATGTATAAATAGATAATGGAATTGAATTGTTTTAACTTTAAAACAACTTGGCCTTAAAAGATGGCGATTTGGATTTGATGAGACCGGGATCGGGTTTCTAGATTTGGATATCCGAAAACCACATCGATCCAAATTAACGATAGGTCGTGAATCTCAAGTGAAGATGAAGATTCAGAGTGCAAGGGTTATTGTCGTTAACTCTGAGGGTGATTCCAAAATGAGTGTAACGAGATAATGCCTTCGGTTTCGTTCGAACCCGAAACGAACTTGTATGGATTGAATGCTTTCAGCACATCGTCAGGTGGACGATGAGCATTCTAAGTGATGAGTTCTGATAAAGGTAATCGTAGCCTCAAGCCTCATCAACCGGGAATGGCTAAAACAGGGGAGGTGCAGCAAGGCTTCGTGGGTAGCCCCCACTTGAGAGTAAGGTCATCCCTGTCTAGATGTCCCTTTTTTCTCGGCTTAGTGGTGCGGTTGCTGATCACAACCGTGGGGTGATTTTATTCGGAATTATCCAGTAAGGGATGGTTCCGGCCTTGTGTTGCAGGGGAGCGGGCGTACTCCTCGGTACTCTGATCTAGGCCAGGTACTGTGACGGGCGGTACCCCAGTAGCCCTGCCATTGTATGGAATCCAATCTCCAATAAGCGCCGTACGTTTTGATTGTGCCCAACTATGTTGGAATGTGAGATGTAAGCATTTCAGCTATTTCTGTATTTTACTTGAAAACCCTAGACACTATTATAATATAACTGGATTTCCTATCAAACGCTTTGGTTAGCGTAAGGTAAAAACTTTTCCATGTTTATTTGTGGGAAGTCTTACGTGATACCTTTTCTTTCGAAATGATTTATAAAGTTAAGCAACTTTAACCGTTTACTCATACCAGACCCATGTTTGACCCGGAGTTTATTCCTGTTTTTCCTAAACTCTCGGGTACCCAAATTTTTACGGGTAGCCAAGGGATTTCATGTTAGCTTTGACGAATTCTGGAGGAGCAATGGAGCAGGAGGCTTCAGCGTATAGTTATATATTGGTTCCGCCGTGTTAGTGTTTATCTGTATTTCCGCTGTGTTGTATCTCTGTGTTGTTTGAGCTGTATTAACTAGACATGTGTTTATAACTGTCTAGTATATGTTGTGTAAACTGTGTAACTTTGATGAATATGTATATATGTAATCTCTTATGTGATATATTATATTTCATTCATTCCGCTATTTGAGATTCTGATGTTGTTTCTTCTTTCTTCTCTATCTTTTCTACTTTCTCACCTCTTTCTTTCTTAAAAACGATACGACTTTCTAGTGGTAGGAGGTCAGGTCGTCACAAAAATTTAGGGGAAGATTACCCTAAGTAAAATGACTCAGATATTAGAATACTAGATAGGACTGGTATAGGGTCGCGCCCTATACATTAGCTATCAGCCCCAACTAATTTATTCCAATATTCGAGTGTGTAGGGCTTTGTCATAGGTAAGACTAAAATTATGATTACACACAGAAGGGAATATATATATTTGTATATGGATATGTCATTGGTGAGCCCGCAAAACCATTAAGATCAGGTGATCTTGGGAGATGTTAATTTAGGGACAGACCGTCCAGAAGAGGAGTATTTAACAGATAGTTAGGGACAGAGCATCCAGAAGAGGAGTGTCTAACAGATGGTAGATTATTTTGATATATTGTCTGGTAGACCCGAGTCAGCCAAAGGTTAGTAGTTAGCCAAACAAAACTATAGTGTTCGAACAGATAGTTCATTTATTACCTGATATGTATGTTTACATAATGATGCTTAATAGTTTTAACCAGTTTTGGTTGCAGGAAAAAGGTTTGTAGAAGATATGTCTTAAAAGGACTAGTGAGGGGAAACCCATTCCGCTAAGCGGCGTGGTCTTACTTAATATCAAATAACCGAGATGTACAGCATTATTCACACCAGGCTTTATGTCTGACTCGAAGTTTATGTTTTCCCCTTAAACTCTCGGGTGCTCAAAATTGATTTGAGTAGGCTGAGGGTGGGGGTTTTACAGGTTTTAGTAGGTTGACGAATAAAGCTTCCGGAGACGAGCTGGTGGCTGACGGATAGCTACTTAAAAGTTTCTATTTTGTTTTGTTTTATTCCGCTGTGTTGTATTTAAGACAGTTATGTCTATACAGTACTCTGGTCAACCAAGGGGGCATCATCATATGTCACTCTTAGTGCATTTATGTAATAATTATATTTTATTTGAACCTGGGAAACGATTATAGGATTATGAAATTTGAATGTGAAACATGTGTTTTGAAATGTAATCAGTAAAATGTTGTTTTTGAAATTTGTGATTTTGTTTCATATTCAAGTGCTTCTAATATTATGGATACCATTAACATAGCCGTATTTAGTCGTCGGAAGTTAATACTATGGATGACTGCAACATCTGTAGCACTTAGCTATGGGCCTCTAGATAGGGGATGTTACAACTTAGTATTAGAACATAGGTTTATGAAAAACTTTAGCTAAAGAAAATGATTTTTGAAAACATAATCCTAAGGAATTAGAGTGAGATTGGGGTATGGGATAATGCTATAGTAACGTACTTGTATTTTCTATATATAAGTATACGCTATATCTTTAGTTTCCTATCTCTCTTAGGCTATTCTTCTGTATCTCACGAGGCTTGAATACAGATATGGACGCTAGAAGTGCAAGAGTGAATCTTGGAGGAAGCACCACCACAAATGGAAATGCCAGATCGAATACCAGGAGAAACAAAGGTCAGACACAAGCAAGGAATGTTGGTGCTGGAGTCCCACATGTGGATATGGGAGCTATGTATCAGTTTTTCGTGAACATGATGCAAGCTAGAATTGTTGTTGGAGTGGTTGGAGGAAATGCTGGAGTAGGAGTTCAGGAGCTCGGGTGGTCAACCATTATGCCATCTTGAGCAGAGATTATGCTAGACTTGGAGGGAAGCCCTTTATTGGAACCGAGGATGCTATAGAAGTGGAGAACTGGTTGCTGCGCTGTGAGAGGATCTTTACAGACATGGGGCTCAATGATGAGCAGAAGAGGAGGCTTGCTTCAAGATAGCTTCAGGGAGCAACTTTATTTTGGTGGAATAGTGTGATGGCTGGAGTAAATGAAGAGGATATGACATGGGCTGAGTTTAGGAGATGGTTTCAGGAAAGGTTCATGTCTGTGATGGTGCAGTCTGCTTTGCTCAGGAAATTTACTGAGTTGGAGCAGGGGGAGATGTCTATTTTGGAGTATGCTAGAAGATTTGAGGAGTTGGCTAAGTATGGGTATGCTATTGTGGATACTATGTTAAAGAGGAATGAGAAGTACATAAGGGGGTTGAAGCCTGAGTTGGCGAGGGCTACGTTACCTCATATTAGAGACCCTTGTGATGTGGTTGTAGAGATGGCTTTGAGACACGAGGAGATGCTTGCTTGTCTAGAGAAGAGTAAGATGAAGGAGGTCCAAGTTTGGTGATGCAGCTCAGCCCAGAGGAGAAGGCATAAGTCGGTCACGACTTAAGGAAACTGACAAAGGTCGCCTACGACTTAAGGGAGCGCCACGAGATAACAAAGGCCTAGGTCGGTTACGACCTAAAGGGAAGATTATAAGTCGTCCACGACTTAGTTGGAAGCCAGAGGAAGAGAGTACGTTGAGTTCACGACCTAACGAAGTCTTTAAGTCGTATCAACGACCTAGTGTGACTCGGCAACGACTTAAGGAAGATACCTGCGAGTTAACAAGTCCTTTGAGTCGTCTGAACGACCTAACGAGTCATGTTTTAAGTCGCGAAGCACTGGATGCCGTTGATTCGTCTGCCGAGTTAATCTCTACCATTGAAATCTGTAAGTAGCTGATCTGAGATGCTCATGTTTTAAGTCGCTGAAGGCTTGTTACCGTTAATTTTCTGCCGAGTCAATCTCCGCCGTTGGTTCTTTAAGTCGTAACTGTTATAAGTCGTGGAAGTTGTTAGGTCATCAACGACCTAAGTGATGTGTTTGTATTCTCTGTTTCTTAAGTCGCAGAAACTTGTAGCCGAAGATCTTGATGCCGCGTCCATCTGAACCATTGATTCTTTAAGTCGTGAAGAAACTGCTGTTAAGTCGCCACCGACTTATACTAAGTCGTAAGTCGCCTCATATTAAGTCGTCTGAAGATTGAGTCGTGGGAAGCTGCTAGGTCGTCTACGACTTAAGTGATGTAATCTGTTTGTATTTGTTAACTCGTAGCTCGTACTTGTTTTTAAGTCGTATACTTTATAAGTCGTATGTCGTCTGTTGTAACTCATATGATGTCTGTATTCTTTTAAATAGTAAGTCGTGTACGACTTATGTTAAGTCGGAGACGTTGTTAAGTCGGAACCGACTTAGGAGTTGGTGAATTTTGTTGTTTTTTTGTGTAAGTTGTAAAATGCCTATAAATAGGCCATGAGTTTCATTTGTAAGGGGTTGTTGAATATTGAATAAAATTCTCTTTTGTTAGCTTTGTGCTTTCAATTTAAATTGGTAATTGAGTGTAATCTCCTATCTCCTCTTTCGGTTAATCGAGTGCGCTCGATTCAACGATTGTAGAAGCCGATTCGCGGAATCAAGTGCGCTTGATCAACGCTTGAAGAATTGAAGATCTTTGAACTCGGTATCGTGCGCGATCAACGAGTTCGAGATAGCTAGAGTTCGGTATCTTCGGATCAACGAATTCGAGCATTCCAGTATTCATCAATCCATCTATTGCTACTCTCACCGATTGAAGATCGTTTTGATTAATCTGCTGCGCCAGTTTTGGTATCAGAGCTTGTTCTAGCCAATCATAGCTAGATCGAGACTTGGAGCCTATTCATTTTGAAGTTTGAAGAGTGTAGACCGAGCATCATTGCATTGTCTAGCCGAGAATTGTGATTTGGAAGCCGAAACTTTGTCCATCGTGTTCATCGCGATTTTCTACAAAGTGGAAGTTTTCGATCCATTTCACTTTGGATCTAAGTTCGAGAATTGTTTGAATTTGGGCCGTGAAGCTTGCGCGCGCCAAAGGAGAGATTTGAATTTTTGAAGTTGAGTTCGTTGAAGTTTGTAAGATTTCAAGTATGCCGCCAAGGAGAGCCAATCGACATCAAAACGTTGAAGCTTGTATCGAAGAGAAGAAGCTGATGAGATGGAACAAAGAATCAATGAAAACTTTAGTGAAAAGCTTAACGAAGGAATTGGCCGGTTAGAGAAGATGATGTTAGAGATGAATCAAAATCGGAGAAGAGTTTCACCTGAATCTAACCATGGGGGTAGTAGAGTCTCGCCACATTCCAATCGAGACAGAAGTGTTGAAAATGATCAAGGGCGTGGGAGGAACGTGAATGATCGTGAACGGAGGAATGTAGATAGAAGGGATGATGGTGGAAGACGTAATGGTAGTAGAGATGTGGGTGGACGAGATAGACAACGATATACATCTGATTTTGAAGACGAATATGATGGTGGTAGTGTTCGAGGACAAGGAAGAAATCACTCTAAGTATGATCACAAGTGGGAGTCGGGAATGAAGACTGAAATTCCTGAATTCAAAGGTGGTATGCAAGCAGAGGAGTTTCTGGATTGGGTGGCTAATGTCGAGGAGATTTTTGACTTCAAAGAAGTTCCAGAACATCGTAGAGTGAAGTTGGTTGCTACAAGGTTGAGGGGTAGAGCTTTGGCGTGGTGGCAGCAAACCAAACTTACACGCGAACGCATGGGAAAGTCAAAAGTTGAATCTTGGGAGAAGATGAAGAAGTTGATGAAAGCAACGTTCTTACCTTACAATTATCAATCTTTGATGTATCAACGTTTGCAAAATTTGAGACAAGGGACGAAATCTGTGAATGACTATGCTGATGAATTCTATCAACTTATTGCAAGGAATGATATTATGGAAACAGAAGAGCAGCTGACATCTAGGTTCATTGGGGGATTGAGAATGCAGATCCAGGATATGGTTAATATGTTCGATCCAAGATCTGTAGCGGAAGCACATCAGAAAGCGTTGGCTTGGGAGAAACAGGGTAGACGAGGAGGTGGTGTGTTTACTAGTTCCAACAATCAAATGAAGGGTGTTAGTGGAAGTTCTAATGTGTCTAAACCTATCAGTAAACCGGTGGTGAAGGAGGCTGAGAAGGCAAGGGTTAACAACGGTTTCAAATGTTACAATTGTCAGGAATTGGGTCATAAAAGCAGTGAGTGTCCAAAGCCAAAGAAGAGAACCATGATTGCAGAAGTTGAGGATAAGGATGAAGAAGCTGAATGTTCCAATTCACCACCTGATGAGGAGGAAGAAGAAGTGACGGGAGACGAAGGTTACAATCTAATGATGAAAAGGTCCTGTTTAACACCAAAGCAAGAGGAGGATTGTAGTTAGTTGAGGAGCAATATTTTTCAGTCAACATGTACCATTTTGGGGAAAGTTTGCAAATTTGTTATTGATGCTGGAAGCTGTGATAATATAATTTCGACAGAAGCTGTGAGGAAGTTGGCATTGAAGACTGAGAAACATCCGAAACCATACAAGCTAGCTTGGTTGAGGAAAGGCGGGGAGGTGAAGGTTGGACGAAGGGCTCGTGTGAAGTTTTCCATTGGGAAGAAATATAAAGATGAAATCTGGTGCGATGTTGTGGACATGGACGTTTGTCATTTGTTGCTGGAGAGACCGTGGCAGTATGATAGGGCGGTGCAACATGATGGGCGTACCAACAGTTACAGTTTCATATTTGAAGGCACAAAGATTACTCTAATTCCAAAGAAGCGACAACAAGAGGAAAACAAGTTGGAGGAGATTGAAGAGCTCAAAACTTTGTTATCGTTGAAGGAGTTTGTGAAGGAAGTAGAGGAGGAACCTGAAGTGTTTTTGTTAATTGGACGAGAAAGCAGTGAAGAGGTTGAAATACCAGAAGAAGTTAAACCAGTTTTGAAAGAATTTGACGATGTATTTCCAGAGGAGTTACCAACGGAATTGCCACCATTGAGGGATATACAACATCAGATAGATCTTGTTCCAGGTGCTGTGTTGCCACACAGACCACATAATCGAATGAGTCCGAGGGAACATGAAGAGTTGCGGAGGCAAGTGGAAGAATTGCTTGAACAGGGGCGTGTGCAAGAGAGTTTAAGTCCTTGTGCTGTACCAGCTTTATTGGTACCCAAAAAGGATGGAACGTGGAGGATGTGCACAGATAGTAGAGCATTGAATAAGATTACTGTGAGATATAGATTTCTGATGCCGAGGCTTGATGATTTATTGGATCAAATCAGTGGGTCCGTAATCTTTTCTAAGATTGACTTGAAGAGCGGTTATCATCAGATTCGCATTAGACCAGGGGACGAATGGAAGACAACATTCAAGACGAGGGAAGGCTTGTATGAATGGCTGGTAATGCCGTTTGGTCTATCAAATGCACCGAGTACATTCATGAGGGTGATGAACCAAATTTTCAGACCGTACATTGGGAAATTTGTGGTGGTTTACTTTGATGATATTCTAATCTACAGTGCTAGTAAAGAAGAACATGTTCAGCATTTGAAGAAAGTGTTAATTATACTTCGTGAAGAACAATTCTATGCTGCTACAAAGAAGTGTGTTTTTATGGCGAAGAGTGTTTTATTTTTGGGGTATGTTGTATCAGAGGAAGGAATACAGGTTGACCAGAGTAAAATCGAAGCTATCAGAGATTGGCCGCAACCCAAGACGATAACGGAAGTTCGTAGTTTCCATGGGTTGGCTTCATTTTATCGAAGGTTTATTCCACACTTTAGTAGTGTGATGGCACCTATGACTGATTGTATGAAGGGTAAACAGTTTGCATGGACGGAGGAAGCCGGGGTTGCTTTTGAGCGAATCAAAGAACTTTTGACGTCTGCACCAATTCTAATATTACCAGATTTTCAGTTAGTGTTTGAATTACATACTGATGCATCCAAGGTTGGAATTGGAGGAGTGTTGAGTCAGAAGGGACGTCCAATTGCATATTTCAGTGAGAAGTTGTCAGGAGCAAAGATGAGGTACAGTACGTATGATATGGAATTCTATGCTGTTGTACAATCTATTAAACACTGGAGACACTATCTATTTCAGAAGGAGTTTGTTCTGTATACTGATCATGAAGCGTTGAAGCATTTGCAAGGGCAAGACAAGATTTCAGCGAGACATGCATCGTGGATTGCATATCTGCAACAATTTACATTTGTTGTAAAACACAAGTCGGGAGTGACAAATCGTGTTGCAGATGCGTTGAGTAGAAGAAATCACTTGTTAACTACATTGAAGGTTGAAGTGACGGGGTTTGAAATATTGCCAGAATTATTTACCGATGATCCTTACTTTGCAAAGTTTGTTGATAAAGTCAAGGAGGGAGAGACGGATGAGTTCGTGATGGTAGATGGTTTTCTTTTTAAAGGAAATCGATTGTGCATACCGGAGGGTAGTCTGAGAATGAAGATTATCAAGGAGTTACACGAAGAGGGACATGTTGGGAGAGACCGTACCTTACAGTTGATTTCACAGTCCTACTTTTGGCCATCAATGAGGAAAGAGGTAGAGAGGTTTGTGGAGCGTTGTCATATTTGTCAGGTTTCGAAAGGAACTGCGACTAATGCTGGGTTATATATGCCATTACCCGTGCCTGTAAAACCATGGGTGGATATCAGTATGGATTTTATTTTGGGTTTACCTAGAACTCAAAGGGGAAATGATTCTATATTTGTTGTGGTGGACAGATTTTCGAAGATGGCACATTTTATTGCTTGTAAGAAGACGGCGGATGCTGTTCATGTTGCTCAGTTGTTTTTCAAAGAGATATATCGACTTCATGGATTGCCAGAATCGATTGTGTCAGACAGGGATACACGTTTTCTGAGTCATTTTTGGCTAAGTTTTTGGAAGATGGTAGGAACGAAGCTGAAGTTTAGTAGTGCTTATCATCCGCAAACTGATGGACAAACGGAGGTGGTTAATCGATCGTTGGGAAACTTGTTGAGGTGTCTTGTGCAAGATAATCTGAAGAGTTGGGACATGAAGTTATGCCAAGCAGAATTTGCTCATAATCATGCTGTAAATCGAAGTACTGGGTTCAGTCCATTTCAGATAGTATATTCAAGTTTACCGAAGGGACCATTGGATTTAACGGTAGTGCCACGATCAAAGAAGACAGTTAAGAAAGCTGCTGATTTTGTTGAGGGGCTGACGGAATGTCATAAAATCATTCAAGAACGATTGGAGAAAGCAAATGAGAAGTATAAACAATCTGCAGATTTGAAACGAAGAAGTGTTGAATTTAACGAAGGTGATTTAGTTTATGCAGTGTTAACAAAAGATCGTTTTCCAGTGGGCGCTTACAACAAGTTGAAAGCCAGGAAAATTGGTCCGGTAGAAGTCGTGAAACGAATTAATAAAAATGCTTATAAATTGAAGCTGCCAAATGATGTGTATACATCTGACGTGTTCAATGTTAAACATCTCGTACCATTTCACGGAGATGATCGAGCTGATGGAGAAGAATTTACAAATTCGAGGTCGAATTTTTCTCAACATAGGGAGGATGATGCAGCTCAGCCCAGAGGAGAAGGCATAAGTCGGTCACGACTTAAGGAAACTGACAAAGGTCGCCTACGACTTAAGGGAGCACCACGAGATAACAAAGGCCTAGGTCGGTTATGACCTAAAGGGAAGATTATAAGTCGTCCACGACTTAGTTGGAAGCCAGAGGAAGAGAGTACGTTGAGTTCACGACCTAACGAAGTCTTTAAGTCGTATCAACGACCTAGTGTGACTCGGCAATGACTTAAGGAAGATACCTGCGAGTTAACAAGTCCTTTGAGTCGTCTGAACGACCTAAGGAGTCATGTTTTAAGTCGCGAAGCACTGGATGCCGTTGATTCGTCTGCCGAGTTAATATCTACCATTGATATCTGTAAGTAGCTGATCTGAGATGCGCATGTTTTAAGTCGCTGAAGGCTTGTTACCGTTAATTTTCTGCCGAGTCAATCTCCGCCGTTGGTTCTTTAAGTCGCAACTGTTATAAGTCGTGGAAGTTGTTAGGTCGTCAACGACCTAAGTGATGTGTTTGTATTCTCTGTTTCTTAAGTCGCAGAAACTTGTAGCCGAAGATCTTGATGCCGCGTCCATCTGAACCGTTGATTCTTTAAGTCGTGAAGAAACTGCTGTTAAGTCGCCACCGACTTATACTAAGTCGTAAGTCGCCTCATATTAAGTCGTCTGAAGATTGAGTCGTGGGAAGCTGCTAGGTCGTCTACGACTTAAGTGATGTAATCTGTTTGTATTTGTTAACTCGTAGCTCGTACTTGTTTTTAAGTCGTATACTTTATAAGTCGTATGTCGTCTGTTGTAACTCATATGATGTCTGTATTCTTTTAAGTAGTAAGTCGTGTACGACTTATGTTAAGTCGGAGACGTTGTTAAGTCGGAACCGACTTAGGAGTTGGTGAATTTTGTTGTTTTTTTGTGTAAGTTGTAAAACGCCTATAAATAGGCCGTGAGTTTCATTTGTAAGGGGTTGTTGAATATTGAATAAAATTCTCTTTTGTTAGCTTTGTGCTTTCAATTTAAATTGGTAGTTGAGTGTAATCTCCTATCTCCTCTTTCGGTTAATCGAGTGCGCTCGATTCAACGATTGTAGAAGCCGATTCGCGGAATCAAGTGCGCTTGATCAACGCTTGAAGAATTTAAGATCTTTGAACCCGGTATCGTGCGCGATCAACGAGTTCGAGATAGCTAGAGTTCGGTATCTTCGGATCAACGAATTCGAGCATTCCAGTATTCATCAATCCATCTATTGCTACTCTCACCGATTGAAGATCGTTTTGATTAATCTGCTGCGCCATTTGGCAAGGCCAAAAAAGGAAGTTCTTTCATAAGAAGGGTGCTCAGAAAGGGGAGCAGTAAAGAAGGGAAAGTCTGAGGTTGTGTGCTTCAAATGAGACAAGAATGGGCATTTTGCAGATGAGTGTCATACTAGAAAGGCAAAGGAAGTGATTGGGAAGAAGAACATCAAATGTTTTAACTGCGATTAGATTGGCCAGTATAAGAATCAATGCAAAGAGCCTGCTAAGGATGGAGAGGCAAGGTATTTGCATTGGAGCCCGCTACATCAGGACCAACAGCGTAGGAGAAAGGAAAGGCAGTGTTGGGAGGTACGCTTTAGATTCATGGTATGTCTGTAGAGTTCTGTTTGATACTGGTGCATCACATTCTTTTATATTTCGTTGTTTGGTAGATAAGCTTAACCTAGAACCCACATATTTAGTTACTTCCTTAAGAGTTTCAAATCTTATAGGAGGGTATGCGACACTTGGGATGAAGTGTGACCACTTAGAGTTTGACTTGATAGGTTACTCCTTTGTTTGCAGTTTGCATATATTTGACTTTGTAAGGCTCAGAGTTATATCGGGCATGGATTGGCTAAGTAAGTATGATGCTAGGATATTTTGCCATGATAGGAAAATATCACTTAGACACCCTGATTGTAGTGATAGAATTGTATATACTATAGAAAGCCCTAGCAGTGAGGTGAATGCTTTGTTGGGTGTTATGAAGTTAGAAGACGTGAATCGAGTTTTCATGGTTAGAGAATTCACGGACGTCTTCGAGCCGGTAGTAGGATTGCCACCGAAACGAGCCATTGAGTTTCGAATAGATTTGATGCCTGGAACCGAACTAGTTAGTAAGCCGCCCAGTAGGATGACACCTACAGAGATAAGAGAGCTGAAGGTGTAGTTGGTGGATTTAGAAGAGAAGAATTTTATCAGACCTAGTAGTTCACCTTGGGGAGTAGCCGTAGTGTTTGCTAAGAAGCCGGACGGATCGTTAAGCTTATGTATCGATTATCGTAAGATGAATGAGAAGACGATAAAGTATCGATATCCATTGTCTAGAATTGATGATTTGTTCGATCAGTTGAGTGGAGCCAAGATATTTTCTCAGTTGGATTTGGCTACAGGTTTTCATGAGCTTAGGGTAGCAGAAGATAGTATACCTTTGACGGCGTTTAGGACCAGATAAGGATCGTACGAATGGTTAGTTACGCTGTTCGGACTAACTAATGCGCCGGCATTCTTTGTGGATTTGATGAACCGGATTTTCTGAGAGCACTTGGATAGGTTTGTGTTGGTTTTTATAGACAATATTTTGATATAATCTAAAGATGAAAGGGAGCATAAAGTTCATCTTAGAATTGTGCTTGAGACGCTGAGACAGAATTAGTTGAAGGCGAAGTTTTCGAAGTTTCATTTCTGGAAGAGGGAAGTGAAGTTTCTTGGTCACGTGGTTTCGAAGAAGGGGTTGTCAGTCAATCCAGATAAGATCAAAGTAGTGAATAGTTGAAAGAGATCAGAAACAATGACCGAGATAAGAAGTTTTCTTGGATTGGCTGGATATAATCGGAGGTTTATAAAGGATTTTTCATGGATAGCAGCACCGATGATCAAGCTAACGTGAAAAGATGTGAAGTTTGTTTGGACCGATAAGTGTGAGGAAGGATTCCAGAGCTTGAAACACTTATTGACCCATGCACCTGTATTAGTTGTTCTGGAGGGAAATCATGATTTGATAGTGTTAGCAACAAAATTGTAACGACCCGGTATTTTCAACCATTCGCATCCGCACATGTCGGACTTGAATTGCTCAAAATATCAGATTGTTAATTTAAAATTTGGCAAAACTCAGTATATACAGTAAATAAATCAATCACAGAATCACAAACACAGAGTAATACAATAATACGCAATGGAATAGATAAAATAGTAGTTCATGAAGCTACTATATAAACATCAGAGTTAAAATAAATACAACAGAATATCTCCAATACAGTGAAGTCTTTAGTACGAATAGATGACCTCTCTGTACAAATCAACTGAAAAAGCTGAGAGCTGAATCGATAGTTGGATCTCCAAATGAAGCTCCAAACTCCAAGGGTGAGTCTCAAATGCTGTATCACTCAGTCTGACCCGAGCGTAAAGCAAAACACAAAACACTCGAGTCAGGATTAACATTCTTATACTAATAAATCCAACTCAAGTGAAATATCAACTGAAATACAAGTAACTTAAAGGATGTTTGGGATAACCATCCTCTAAGGATCCGTGGAACTATCTACAATGTAGAAATATACACTATAACACCGTAGTCATTTCAAATTAATTTATACTTCAAAACCAAAAATTCACTTTTATTTCAAATATCTCAATTTCCCAAAATAGTATATATATATTAAATAATTTATAAAGTAAAGTATTTGCAATTTCCTAAAATTGATTCAAATCAACTCAAATTCCAAATTCAAATTTATTCAAAGCTCAATTCATCAATTCAATTCAGTTCTAAATAGACCATTTAAATTTTCAATATATTTCAAAGCTTTAATATTCAACATTTTCAAAGTTAAATTTAACAGTTTCATATAGCTCTTGATTTAACTTTATTATTATTTAATCACGGAATATTAACTTAATAAATTCAATATCATTTAACTAGCCTTAAATTACATTTTTACTAAATATTTCCTTAAATTTATTTAAACAAGAAATATTCATTAAATTACTTAAATCAAACCCAAGTTATAAATCATATCTTAAATCTCAATTTCAATAAGTTTCAAATCGGTTTAATTAAATAAAATTATCTATTGAATACAATTTCAACTAAATTCAAATTATCTTCCCAACCTTAACTTATTCAAATTTTTACCAAAATCTATCTTGAAATATAAATTTAAATACTTAACCATATTATATGTATTAAATCAATTTTAATTAAATTAAATATTATTATTGAATCCATATATATCATTACCATTTATATATAATAATTTAAAAATCAACATTTATTAAAACCATATATTTCTTTCCAAAACCATAGAAATCATCTTTAAAATATGTACATATAGACCAACGGTGTCTGTATATAATTTCCTATCCTATGGTCAAGTAGTACGGATATTTATCATTTCAATCCGTAATTTAAATATATACGGGTAGATATCATTTCGACCCGCAATCCCAGATTCAATTTAATGAAAATCACTTGGGTTTATCATTTCAACCCATAACGATTTCCTCCTATTCTAAAGTCCGTTCGGGTATGTATCATTTCATCCCATAGTGAATACTATACTAACATGGAACTTGCAAAGTGATAACAGATATGAAAATAATAACAACAGGCATATATCAATCAATAACAATATAATATAAACAACAGGATATGGTGTCATATCCCACAGGTGAACAATTACAGATAATGGTATATATAACAATGTAAATAACTAACTGCGGTATATTTCAACTGTCGTTTCAATTGAAATCAAATTTAATATATAAGAACGTTAAATCATGAGTGATTGCTCACCTTTCGAGGTTAGATAGATTTGACAAAGAAATGAGCTACGAATCTAGGCACGAATCTCAAAACAAGGCAAGATTGAACTCGAATCGACGAACGAAGCTGATGACAAAGAATTGACGGAATCAAATCAGAATTGGGTCGATGAAGATAAATGGCATAATTGAATAGATACAACGTATAAAATTATATATATATATACAAAATCATATTCAAATTTTCAACCCATATTAAATGTAATATATATACACACGTGAGTTTCAAATCATTGTTGTTTTTTTAACATATATTTAAAATAAGTAACTTTAACCCCCATAAGACAAAGATCTATGTATAAACATTTAAACATACTTATATATGAGAACACGGTAGCAGCTTATATAATATTGTGTGAACTACTATGACTTTACATAATAACCCATCATACTAATATTATAATATATCATAATACAATATACAAAAAAAAAAATATGTACATATGCTAGCATGTGCTATATATGCGTGTATATGCTACACGAAATTATTCCCAGACTATATATATATATATTAGATAATGTAAACTATATTTATAGCCTACTATATGAAATCCAACTGTAAACAAATTTATATGCAGAACAGTGTATACATATAAGTTAGATTGAACCAAATCTATACAGAGCCTTTTAAACAATTTTTTTTAATATTCGAATTATCAATATATGCGAAACTTTTTTTTAGTAACAGAGCCAATGCTTATATATAAAAAATATAATATATACAAAACAACCAAATATCATAACTTTATATAACTGGAAAAAATAGATTTATAGTTATTTGCAGATTGTGACTAAGCTAAACTAAGATGTATAAAGTTTATAAAACTAGCATGCATAACTTATGAAAACAGAGAAAATATATAACCAACTTTACATAGTTAATATCTATGAACCTGAACCATATTATATATTAAGACAAATATAGGTTGAACTCAATATATATATGAAATATGTATATAAAATAATAAGATAAATGAACCAAGACCATTATATCTAACTATGCAGACTTACGATATAGTATGTAAACCAAAAATGCAAACTCAACAACCTAGTATAACAGGGCATGGATAAATAGAACAAATATATATGACTGATATACTAATGTATAATATACACTGCAACTTATATATACTCTATGAATAGAATATATAATACCTCAAATAAAAACGCAGCCGAGGGAAGAAAGGAAAGAAGAGGTGGCTGAGTGGAAAGTGATGCGCGATGGAGGCCGGAGAAGCACAGCCTGGCGAAAAGAGGAGATGCGGAAGGTAATGATGTGGAGACTTCGACGATTGAGTGTGGGTGATGCTCGATGTGGCTGCTACGGTGGAGATGGACTTGGTGGTCGGAGGGGAAAAGAAATGGGACGTGGTGGTGAAAGGTTGAGTTGAGGAGGCGCTTGGGTTTCGTTTGATGACTGGGAGGTTTTGGCTTGCCTGAGATGGTGGATGTGGTTAGTTCGGCTGTGGAGATGAAGGGAGGTGGTGTTAGGTAGGCGCGACACGGTGGAGGTCGGATGAGGAAGGGAGGAGAGAAAAGAGCAGGCGGGATTAGAAACGAGATTTCGGAAAGAAGGAAGAATGCAGGTCTAAGATTTCATAAATATATTATAGCAGTGAAGGAAAAGGCAGAGTAAACGTACCGAAATAAATAAATAAAACAACGGGAAAGGAAATGAAACGGTACAGTCTCATGTTGATTCAGCTGAAATATTCAAAGTAATTTATTGTTGTAGTTCAGGCTGTACGTTTCAAATTTGAAAAGTGAAGGAAAGTTAACGGTCACAATTTACGGTACCGATACGACGCACCGTTTTATTGTTTCCGTCGTGAACCGGACCTCAAAATACAGAAATGAATATACCACAGAGATCAACACGACGAGATGATCAAAACGGTATACAGATACAATTGACAAGATCCTCCGATCAAAAAGTCGATACGGACACTGATATACGTTGCTATTCCGTACCGAAAAATCCAAACGGAGCTAGAAATGTCCGAATTTCGCGAAACGAATTTCGCAGTCAGATTCAGAGTGTTCCAAATAAATTTTCTCATGTTGAGATATTTAGGTTTCGGAAAACTTTTAAATTCAACTGTTATTAACTGATTGAAATAAAATTACACAATAAAATAAACTTCAATATTACCAGATGAAAATTTACCAGTTGCTATGTTTAAATAGACGCATTCCAAATATTAAATTTTTATTTTCAAATTTTATTGTTTAAAATTCCACAAAATTTCAATTAATTTAATAAATAAAATCACAAAATACTTGGGTCGTTACACTCTTCCCCACTCAAAACTTTTCGTCCCCAAAAAGGTAGGAGAATAGAACAACCAGAAAAGAAAAATAGATTGAATGACAAGGATAAATAATTAATTTAAAACTCTATAAATTTTACTTAACATATTCATTTGAAAACTTCATTTGCAATTCAATTATCTTTAATGCTTTAAAAACTTTCAAAAACCCATTTGTAAAATTTCTTGCTTCCTTTATAAATACCATTTATATGTTTAAATAACACCTTTATAAATATATGAAAACTATTTGAAAACAATTATTTACATCATTACTTATATTTACAAAGAGGTTATTAAAAACATTAATTCTATAATTCATAAATTTATTAATTCTCAAGATACTTTCAAATATTATCAATAATCATTAACTTTAAATATGTTTTATTTAATTAAAACTCCTAAAATATTTATAACACTAAAATTTTCTATTAAACCAAGTAGTATATAAATAAACAATATTTAAAAAGGATATAGTTAACAAGGAAAGGAAGGTGGATATGGAAAAACAGAACATATGTGAATAAATAAAGCCGAGCAGATAAGGTAGATTCAAAGAATAGTATCGGGCACGAATAATTAATTTAGAACCATAAGGGTTTTAATTTCAAATATTAATACAGAATTTCTTTGTTGAAAAATACTTCTATAATAAAGTACCTTTAAAATAAAATACTTTTATAACTCGATGTCTTAACAAGTTTATCCTCGTTCCTGTAGACTCTGCTAGTGCGTTGATCAGGCGCAAAGCTAGAATTCTCTAGGTACTTAGTAGACTTGTTTCAACACCCAGTGAAAATACTGGAAAGCTTTTAAAAACAGATATGGAAAGTACAATAAAAAAAAACATGTCGATCATGGATCGCGGATAAACAATGGTTACGCCTGGATCCCCTAGGAAACATCTGTACCCGTAGGCCGCCCCCCAACCTTGCGATTACGCCATGAAGACTGGTAGTACTACAGATACACAATGGTTACGCCTGGATCTCCCAGGAAACATCTGTACCCTAGGCTCTCGCAACCCCTGCTGATTATGCTACCAAGCAACCCAATAGATCGCAGATACACAATGGTTACACCTGGATCTCCCAGGAAACATCCGTACCCGTAGGCCACCCCCCAACCCTGCGATTATGCCATGGATTCGCGCTCGTAAGACCATGGAGATTGCCATGGAATTCGATGGAAACTCGAGTATCATATCCGGAATACCAAAAATAAAAGAAATATCGATAGAATGAATCCACAATGTGGCCACAAAGCGGATATCAAGCAGAAGGCACTTTCCATATCTTTACTTCGAAAATATGTATCATATAGTACCTTTTCAAATCACTTTCAAATATCATACTTATATAAAGTCCATTATATATAAGATTTCATTTTCAAATCAAATACTTTCCAAAATAAATAGTATATCAAATCACACTTATATAGACTTTAATTATAGAAGATTTCACTTTTCAAATTGAGTACATTTTCAAATCCATAGTTTTCGAATCAACATTATACTTATACAACCAATTTTTTTATATAAGTTCGATAACTCCCAAATCAAGTATTTAGCAACACTAGGTTCTCAAATTGGTTTCAATATCAATACAGTTTTCAAAAATCATATACGCTTTCACCAAATTATTCTTCCAAATCAAATATCTTCAGTTCCAAAGTTTCCAAAATAATAAATTTGGAAATTAAATCCAAATTTCCAAATCAATATAATTTAAGTCAACCAATTCATTTCCAACATCAAATGTTTTCAAAATCATCTTATATTTACATAAAGTCCATCTTATATAAGGATCAAAATTTTCAAAAAAATAAATTTCGCTGCATGAAGAGCCATATGGGATTGAACATCTTTGCTTTATAAAAGATTTTTTTAGAATAGTTTTGTATATAAAATAGTTTGTATGTAAAATAGAATAAAACAGTTTGTTTAAGAAGAATGAAAGAAAAATAGTTTTGAAAAATGGTTTTAAATTGATAGTAGTTTTTCATAAAAGAAAAAATTCCAATTAAATTACAAAGATATCCAACCCAACAACTTCCCATTTCAGCGCCAAGTATATCAATGATATTAGGATATAAGATGTACATATGTCATCATTTCGCAAAATCACATTCGATCGCTCGCTCGATCACACAAGTTTGCTTTTGAACTAGTATTGTCCATTCGACATCCCTAATGCGAACTTCGATATGGTTTCTCGACTAGAAGCCATCTGTCTCCTTGCATAGCCATATACTATGATAAAGAAAATCTAGAATCAAGCCCAAAATCCATATCAAATATTCGCCGTCAAGAATCGAATGAAAAATCCTAACATGAAATGGTGTAATTCACCTCGAACTTGTGTACTCAAACCTGGATCAAATTAATTATGCGAATAAAATAGCATACGTACAACTTATGTATCTATTCCAACTTGTTAAATATATAGTTATACAAAGATGTTACTAAGTTAAAACATTTAAACTAAATTTTATTCAAAATATTTTTAAAACTAAATTTCATATTAGTATAATTCAAAATAGTCTTATTCATTTACTTAACAAAACAGTTTCAACTTGTTTAAATCATATTATTACATACTTTAAACATACATACCAAACTTATATACTTTATACTTTTCCAAATTACTTAGCTTTGAAAAATTAACCTTGATTTGGAAGTGCTCGAACCTTCAAAATAGTCGAAGAAATCATATTCAATCCAAGAGTTGGAAATCACCAACAAATCAGTAAATCAATTCCAAAAGATAGGGTTATATCAAATCAAATCCGAAACTCAAGGATTGAACACCGGCTCATTTCAAATCGTTTCAAATACATATACATATATCTTTCGAATATCAAATCATACTTCAAAATTTGAAATCAAATTTGGTTTCGCAAAATCATTCGCGTAGCAATGCTACTAAAGTGGCCTCTCTCCCACTCTGAAACTGAAAAATCAATGTCAATGATGCGTGCACTCATCACCGAAATTATTTTCTAGCGACATAAGTGAGTTTTGGACTTCTATTTTCTCAAACTTCTTTTGAAATTTCTTCGAAATCATTAGAAACTCATTAAAATCATTTGAAACATTTCTTATTTGGAAAATACTTTTAAATTATATTATTATTATATATTTCAAAATCTTAAAACCAATTTCAAAATACCGGAGTTCAATTCTCGAATTTCAAATTTAAAATCCTTCAGTTATAAATCATTTGTAGATAAATCAAATTTCTTATATATTTTTTTTTTCAAAATTACAAATCCTTTCTAAACCTCAAATTCTCATTTTAAAAAGGGTATATAATCTTTATCGAAAACATTTCACTTTTATATATATATATATAATATAATCATACTTATCAAAATAATAATTTCGATATATAAACCAATTTCTAATATATAAACAAACCCGATTTTTCAAAGGATGATTTAAGAATATATTTCAAAATGAAGATAGAGATTCAAATTAGAGGGGCTCTAATCAAATAAAATTATGATTCGAAGATAAGCTCGAACGAAGATGAGATAATTAAATTACAAAATACAAGATAGATATATTTTTATAGATCGCGGATGACCCTAGGGTCAACCGTGACTTCAAAATAAGATTGGTGCATAATTCTGAGGAAAATTGATATTCGATTGCCAGAGATAGAATTCGGCATAACAAGAGATAGTAGCATCATCAAAACCGAGAGATATATAAATCTCCGGTGAATCAATGCCAATTTGTAAAGGAGTTTCACCCCTTTACAAATCATTCAGTGGAATTATGGGATACTCCAGGATCAAAGAATACAAATAGGGGAGACAAGAATAGATTTCGGAACCGAGGTACGTTCCAAAATTCAAAGGAATTTTCAATCAAGAAAAGGAATTCAAGCTCGAACAAAAAGTGATTCCGTAATTAAATTTACCATACATGCTAAGGTTTGCCTAGAGCCAAAGCTTTGATACCAACTATAACGACCCGGTATTTTCAACCATTCGCATCCGCACATGTCGGACTTGAATTGCTCAAAATATCACATTGTTAATTTAAAATTTGGCAAAACTCAGTATATACAGTAAATAAATCAATCACAGAATCACAGACACAGAGTAATATAATAATACGCAGCGGAATAGATAAAATAGTAGTTCATGAAGCTACTATATAAACATCAGAGTTAAAATAAATACAACAGAATATCTCCAATACAGTGAAGTCTTTAGTACGAATAGATGACCTCTCTATACAAATCAACTGGAAAATCTGAGAGCTGAATCGATAGTTGGATCTCCAAATGAAGCTCCAAACTCCAAGGGTGAGTCTCAAATGCTGTATCACTCAGTCTGACCCGAGCGTAAAGCAAAACACAAAACACTCGAGTCAGGATTAACATTCTTATACTAATAAATCCAACTCAAGTGAAATATCAACTGAAATACAAGTAACTTAAAGGATGTTTGGGATAACCATCCTCTAAGGATCCGTGGAACTGTCTACAATGTAGAAATATACACTATAACACCGTAGTCATTTCAAATTAATTTATACTTCAAAACCAAAAATTCACTTTTATTTCAAATATCTCAATTTCCCAAAATAGTATATATATATATATATTAAATAATTTATAAAGTAAAGTATTTGCAATTTCCTTAAATTTCACAAATTGATTCAAATCAACTCAAATTCCAAATTCAAATTTATTCAAAGCTCAATTCATCAATTCAATTGAGTTCTAAATAGACCATTTAAATTTTCAATATATTTCAAAGCTTTAATATTCAAAATTTTCAAAGTTAAATTTAACAGTTTCATATAGCTCTTGATTTAACTTTATTATTGTTTAATCAGGGAATATTCACTTAATAAATTCAATATCATTTAACTAGCCTTAAATTACATTTTTACTAAATATTTCCTTAAATTTATTTAAACAAGAAATATTCATTAAATTACTTAAATCAAACCCAAGTTATAAATCATATCTTAAATCTCAATTTCAATAAGTTTCAAATCGGTTTAATTAAATAAAATTATCTATTGAATACAATTTCAACTAAATTCAAATTATCTTCCCAACCTTAACTTATTCAAATTTTTAGCAAAATCTATCTTGAAATATAAATTTAAATACTTAACCATATTATATGTATTAAATCAATCTTAATTAAATTAAATATTATTATTGAATCCATATATATCATTACCATTTATATATAATAATTTAAAAATCAACATTTATTAAAACCATATATTTCTTTCCAAAACCATAGAAATCATCTTTAAAATATGTACATATAGACCAACGGTGTCTGTATATAATTTCCTATCTTATGGTCAAGTAGTACGGATATTTATCATTTCAATCCATAATTTAAATATATACGGGTAGATATCATTTCGACCCACAATCCCAGATTCAATTTAATGAAAATCGCTTGGGTTTATCATTTCAACCCATAATGATTTCCTCCTATTCTAAAGTCCGTTCGGATATGTATCATTTCATCCCATAGTGAATACTATACTAACAGGGAACTTGCAGAGTGATAACAGATATGAAAATAATAACAACAGGCATATATCAATCAATAACAATATAATATAAATAACAGGATATGGTGTCATATCCCACAGGTGAACAATTATAGATAATGGTATATATAACAATTTAAATAACTAACTGCGGTATATTTCAATTGTCGTTTCAATTGAAATCAAATTTAATAAATATAAGAACGTTAAATCGTGAGTGATTGCTCACCTTTCGAGGTTAGATAGATTTGACAAAGAAATGAGCTACGAATCCAGGCATGAATCTCAAAACAAGGCAAGATTGAACTCGAATCGACGAACGAAGCTGATGACAAAGAATTGACGGAATCAAATCAGAATTGGGTCGATGAAGATAAATGGTACACATGTGAGATTTAAATCATTGTTGTTGTTTTTTTAAACATATATTTAAAATAAGTAACTTTAATCCCCATAAGACAAAGATCTATGTATAAACATTTAAACATACTTATATATGAGAACACGGTAGCAGCTTATATAATATTGTGTGAACCACTATGACTTTACATAATAACCCATCATACTAATATTATAATATATCATAATACAATATACAGAAAATATATAATATATGTACATATGCTAGCATGTGCTATATATGCGTGTATATGCTACACGAAATTATTCCCAGACTATATATATATATTAGATAATGTAAACTATATTTATAGCCTACTATATGAAATCCAACTATAAACAAATTTATATGTAGAACAGTGTATACCTATGAGTTAGATTGAACCAAATCTATACAGAGCCTTTTAAACAATTTTTTTAATATTCGAATTATCAATATATGCGAAACTTTTTTTAGTAACAGAGCCAATGCTTATATATATAAAATATAATATATACAAAACAACCAAATATCTTAACTTTATATAACTGGAAAAAAATAGATTTATAGTTATTTGTAGATTGTGACTAAGCTAAACTAAGATGTATAAAGTTTATAAAACTAGCATTCATAACTTAAGAAAACAGAGAAAATATATAACCAACTTTACATAGTTAATATCTATGAACCTGAACCATATTATATATTAAGACAAATATAGGTTGAACTCAATATATATATGAAATATGTATACAAAATAATAAGATAAATGAACCAAGAACATTATATCTAACTATGCAGACTTACGATATAGTATGTAAACCAAAAATGCAAACTCAACAACCTAGTATAACAGGACATGGATAAATAGAACAAATATATATGACTGATATACTAATGTATAATATACACTGCAACTTATATATACTCTATGAATAGAATATATAATACCTCAAATAAAAACGCAGCCGAGGGAAGAAAGGAGAGAAGAGGCGGCTGAGTGGAAAGTGACGCGCGATGGAGGCCGGAGAAGCACAGCCTGGCGAAAAGAGGACAGGCGGAAGGTAATGATGTGGAGACTTCGGTGATTGAGTGTGGTTGGTGCTCGATGTGGCTGCTACGGTGGAGATGGACTTGGTGGTCGGAGGGGAAAAGAAATGGGACGCGGCGGTGAAAGGTTGAGTTGAGGAGGCGCTTGGGTTCCGTTTGATGACTGGGAGGTTTCGGCTTGCTTGAGATGGTGGATGCGGTTAGTTCGGCTATGGAGATGAAGGGAGGTGGTGCCGGTAGGCGCGACACGGTGGAGGTCGGATAAGGAAGGGAGGAGAGAAAAGAGCAGGCGGGATTAGAAACGAGATTTCAGAAAGTAGGAAGAATGCAGGTCTAAGCTTTCATAAATATATTATAGCAGTGAAGGAAAAGGCAGAGTAAACGTACCGAAATAAATAAATAAAACAACGGGAAAGGAAAGGAAATGGTACAGTCTCATGTTGATTCAGCTGAAATATTCAAAGTAATTTATTGTTGTAGTTCAGGTTGTACGTTTCAAATTTGAAAAGTGAAGGAAAGTTAACGGTCACAATTTACGGTACCGATACGACGCATCGTTTTATTGTTTCCATCGCGAACCAGACCTCAAAATACAGAAATGAATATACCGCAGAGATCAGCACGACAAGACGATCAAAACGGTATACAGATACAAGTGACAGGATCCTCCGATCAAAAGTCGATACAGACACTGATATACATTGCTATTCCATACGGAAAAATCCAAACGGAGCTAGAAATGTCTGAATTTCGCGAAACGAATTTCGCAGTCAGATTCAGAGTGTTCCAAATAAATTTTCTCATGTTGACATATTTAGTTTTCGGAAAACTTTTAAATTCAACTGTTATTAACTGATTGAAATAAACTTACACAATAAAATAAACTTCAATATTATCAGATGAAAATTTACCAGTTGCTATGTTTAAATAGACGCATTCCAAATATTAAATTTTTATTTTCAAATTTTATTGTTTAAAATTCTATAAAATTTCAATTAATTTAATAAATAAAATCACAAATATCTTGGGTCGTTACAAAAATTGGTCACTAGCACCCAAAGAGAGTTTTGTGTAGAGAGATTAATGAAGAAGGTAAATTAAAACTGAGGAATAACACGGTGGAATGCAATAATAACCGTAAGAAACAAAACACCAAATTTATAGTGGTTCGGCGTAACTGCCTTCGTCCACTTTGAGTTTAATCTTTATTGCTTTTCCAATAATTGAATACAGATACAATCCGTACACCAACAACTTGAATACAAGTCTTAACTGAAAAAGAAAGAGTCTTGAAAATGGCAGAGTCTCCCCAGTGTTCTCGAAAAAAGGTCCCTCTTCAGTATGCCCCTGCCCCTCTATTTATAGACGAAGATGGTTGAACTTCACTCATGGGCCTAGGAACATGGCATCTCAGCCCACAGCAAGTGACCCCTGCACACCGAGCCAGACATGCCAAATGAGGCATGCCGAACGAGGAATGCCGGGCGAGATCTGTCTGGTCATCCATAGAGTGACTCGAAGTAATCACTCAAGAGAAACGAGGCAAGTGGTAGAATGCTCTCACTCTGTTGTGGACTTGATGGTTTGCTAACAATCCAGGGATGCTGAACGAGGATTTGCGCCGAGCGATGTCTTGTGTCGAACGAGGCTTTGTGCCGAGTGAAGATTTGCGCCGAGCGATGTCTTGTGCCAAACAAGGCTTTGTGCCGAGCGAGGCTATATGCCGATCGAGGCACTCTTGCCGAACGAGGCTTTGTGCCGAGCGAAGCTATATGCCGATCGAGGCACTCTTGCTGAACGAGGCTTTGTGCCGAGCGAAGCTATATGCCGATCGAGGCACTCTTGCCGAATGAGGCTTTGTGCCGAGCGAGGCTATATGCCGATCGAGGCACTCTTGCCAAACGAGGCTTTGTGCCGATCGAAGCTCTGTGCCGAGCGAAGCTATATGCCGACCGAGGCACTGTGCCGAGCGAAGCCCTCTTGCCGAACGATTCTTTGTGCCGAACGATGTACTCGTTCGGTGATCCTCACGCTACCGGGTCAATTACCCGGGTAACACTTACCCCCCAAAGTGTGTCGTGTGAGGCAACACGACACGCTTTGAGCTAATATCCAATTCACTCTTTTCCTTTGTGACATACACAAGAAGCCGTTCCATATAGATGCCGAGCGAGGCGTTCGGCAAGTCGTATGCCACTTGGCATAAGCATGCCGAACCACTAACGTTCCTTGACCTGGTCCACCTGTAGATGCCTGTTCGACTTCCCCCTCTTCTTATAAAAGCCCACACTTCTCTCCTTTCCCTCTTTACCTTTACTTTAACTCTACAGGATTTACTAACCTTCCTTCCCCCAAACTCTTGCTACCTCCCCAATCTTCCTCTTCTTTCCTGAATCCAGTACATTTACCCCCCAACTGCTCTCGATAACGAGCCTAAGCGGATTTCAATTCCAAATCGATCACTTCCCTAAACTTTGGCCCATTCTTCTAGGTATGAACTTCTCACTTGATTGATTTTCCCCAATTAAGGGTATTGTATGAGATTCAAATTTATGACTTTCCTTTAACTTACAGATGCAGGAAGTCGCGTAGATGAGGAAGATGGATCTGAGGTCTGAACGTGCCTTAGGATTAGATGGAGAGGAAGAAGGAAAAGGACGTCGGAAGTAGCTGAGACGTAGGTTCCTGTTGGGTCATTGAGTGAGGGAGGAGGAAGTTGTAATGACTCGGTAAGTGTTGGTGAATTCAATAGGTGTTGGCTGATCGAGGTCGTTCGGTAAACAAGGAGCGAAGGAGAAGTGATTGTGGATGGGTCAGCGTTTGCTTTTTGGGTGAAAACCGACCAACTATGAAGTAGATGGCTCGGTAGTCTCCATGTAAGAGTAATGTCAGGGAGGTAAAGGGATAGGGTGTCGTTCGGTCTAAGGAGAGAGAGTCTGGTTCGGTGATTTTAGGAAGTGATACGGAGGTGAGCGAGTGGGTCGACATGTCTGGCTTAGGCGGTCGAGCCAGAGAATGCCGAGCGAAGGTGTCTGATCCTAGGATGCCGAGCGACGTATTTCGAATCATTCATTCGAGTGTCGAGCGATGGGCTTGTGCCGAGCGGCATTCAGGCCGAACGGTATTTAGGAAACATGTTTCGAGTGTCGCTCGGCCTTGAGTCTTGAAGTAGACTACAACAGTTGAAATCATTCCAATTTGAACATAACTCATGCCGAACTCACTGACCTCGCATGCCTAATCACACGACATTTAAACAAGGACAAGGACTTAAGCAAACAAGCATATCGAATTAATCCGGACAGACAGCTCCCCTGTTTCAAGAAATGTCAATCTGAATTCTTAACTCGATAAAAATAGACCATAGCCTTCGACATATATTGCCAACTTCTGAGTTCAAAATTAAAAAACATCACTGGACACTTGTACTTTACTTTATCTTATCAGCTTTACGACATTAAATTCTTTGACATTTATACTCGAACGATTGCACTAGTTCACACACCACATGGGGGGAGTATTCTTGTCGGTATGTCTAACGTTGATTGTTTTTCAAGTATAGTTTAAACAGGTGTTTCATCAGATCCAACACTCATTAGAGATGTCTAGAAAATCCAGTTCCGCCACAGTCCCGGATAAACCCGAGCCATCTTCTCAACAGGAAAAGGTTGGAACCTCGAATCCATCGGCAGCTCCCGTACAAGATATTCTGAGCCCCACGATCGCTTCCGTTGACTTGGCTCCCGACATCTTGGATGCAGCGATCTTCCTAGACAATCCGGCCGATTCTCAAGCTTCGAGAATTAGCGAAAGTGCTCTTCGTCGCATATGCTGAATACATGGGATTCCTTTTGATGATGTGCTGGTTCCGTCGGGACAAGATCATCCACACTTGCCCCCAGTCGGATATACGGCCTGCAACAAATTTATGTGCTGGGTTGGTAGCGCGCCACCATTCAACTCTTTCCTCCGCGATCTGCTGCAATATATGGAGATTGCCCTAGCGCAGTTACATCCCAACAGTCACACATTTTTATATGGCACGTGCATTCTCTTCATGAGTATTTTATTCAGGCTCCCGACTCCTGGCGATATCCACTACATTCACCGTTGCAAGAGACGATCCGACAGCCCATCCTTTGTATTCCTCGAGCCACATAACAAGTGCCAAATCCTCACAGGGGCGTGGAGCAAATTCGCCCAGTATAAGCAAGAGTGGTTTTACGTGCGCTGTCCCCCTGGCTTTGCAAGGAGATTGGTGGAAGGGAGTAAGTTTCTTTTCTGGATCAATACTTGCATTTGGTGGAAATTGCACCTTTTCTAAGTCTTTTTCTACTTTTACAGGTATCGGCCCACGTCCCGAAGGCTCCGGGTATTCTGAGGCCAGTTAAGCTATCTGAACTACCCCTGCGGAAGACTGGGACATTAGGTCCATTATTTCAAACGAATCGCTCTTGAAGTTTGGGCTGCTGGCAGAAGGTTGCCCAATAAGTCTTCCTCATGGCGCCACTACAACTGGACTTGCTTTGGACAAAGGAAAAAGGCAAGTTGGGCCTTCGTCACATGGTTCCTCTGACACACCTGAGGAAGGCGAGATTAGAGAAACTAAGGTGCCCGAAGCATCGGGTGAAAATGTCAATCCCACTCTGGAACCGGTGGTTGAGGTACACGACATTGAAGTAACGCCTCCTCCTTCAAAGGGAAAGAAGAAATTGTCTTACAAATTGAGGAAAAAGACAGCGGGCGGAACTCTAAGGTCACAATCACTCCAGTAGAGAGAGAGAGCCTTCTCCTTAACACTTAGAGAGTTCATTGAAAGGCTTGTCGGACCTCACTATTCCCGACGATTCGATTAATTATGGCTTCGATGATCCGGAAGCCCTGAAGCTTCGCTCGCCCGTGAAATGCGATGAAGGCGCTCAAATCCAAAATCAAGGAGAGAAAACTCCAATTAGTAAAGCTAAAAAAATGGTCCATTGGGGGGAAACACTAGGACACACACGATAACACTTACAGTTCACCCTGCACTTAATCTTTAGTCACCATGTGATTCTGGCTAACATGTGTTCATTTAATTTCTATGCAGGTGATATGGGGCGTTCTCACGGATTTGACCGCCTCCGCGGTTCCTCTATTTTCCATCATTCTGGACGAGATTCGGGCTCCGGCAAACGTCGGGATAGAGATGATGACAGCAACAGAGATTACCGCTCCCGGGATTCGTCATCCCGAAGGAAAACTTACCATCAGCCTTTATCTCATTACGATTCTCCTTCTCACCCGGAACAAGGCAGGGAGAAATCTGGCCATAAAGGGTCCCAGTCCGATACTCCCCACGAGCAACACTCAGGCTCTTCTAGCACAAGGCCTCACAAGAAAACTATAATTTCAAAACCAAATCCTTCTACTCCCGCACAAGACCCGTCGGTATCGGAAAAGCTAGCCGAGCTCAAGGCTACGTTCCCCAAAATATGCTTTGATGGTCTGAAGTTCCTTCCGGCGATCCATCCCATTTCGGGACACGTCAAGCAAAGCGCCATTGCTTGTAACAACGACGTCTATGTTCAACATGACGCATTCGTCCATTTGGTTGAAAAAGTCTCGGAAGTCTCTATTGAGCGTCAACATGAAATCGACCGTCTGAAGCTCACGGCTATTCATGACAAAGACATCATTAAAGATCAGGATCAAGAGCTCTCTTCATACTTGAAGCTGCCCAAAAGAATGCTAAAGACACAGCGGAGGCCGTTAGTCGTCTGGAGACGACACATAAGAAAGAAATTGACGAAGCGGTTCAACGTTGCGGGGCCTTAGCTTTAGAGAAAGATCCTGTTCAAAAGGATAGAGACGTGCTTGCTCAACGAGTCAAAGAGCTGGAAGAGTTATTTCTCAAAGAGAAAAAATAAAAGGTTGTTGCTCAAGAGGAGTCGCAACGTTACTGCGACGAGATTGTCGCTACACGACTCCTGAAGACAAAGCTCGACGAAGAACTCTCCAAGGCTGAGGCGTTGAAGGATGAAGCCCACGAAGAGGGCAAAAGGATAGCATTTACGGAGATGGATTCTCGCCTCGAGGAGGCCACCAAAACGGGTAGGGAGGAGATCAAATGCCTATTTGATCCGCTTATAGCCGAGTACAACGCTCGAGTCCTCATGCATCGTGACTTAACATTTCTCGGCGAGGGTTATCTCGAATCTTTGGCCGAAGCATGGGAGACTTTAATCAAGATCAAAAAGGTTGAGTTGGGAATGGAAGAAGTCGATGAGGAAGCTTTAGTGAAAGAATTCCTCCGGGGGAATGAGCCTTCAGACTTGTCTGTAGCGAAGGCTCTCTACAGTAGAGACTCCTCCTCACTAAAAGAAAAAAATGACATTACCGGACCATTTGGAGCCGAGCCTATAATTTCTCCCCTTACTCAACCGACTGATCGCCTACCATTTGACCCCTTCGAAAAACACGTTGGTTACGACCCAGAAGATCCTAGTCTCGGTATTTCTATTCTATCTCCCATTCCAGAAGGCGAAACTCCCCGAACAGTTGAGAGTCAACCAAATACTGGTACATAACTTTTCCTCCAGAGTTCAAAGGGTTCTCGCTTTCAGCGAGTGATAAATGTATTCTAACATTTGTTTCTTACGATTCCGCGTAGGTCATTCTGATCCCGTACCTACTCCAAGGAGCGATGCCGCCACGAAGAAGGAGGAGGAGACGGGAGAAACGACGCAAGCGGAAGAGACTCTCGGACCTGACGCTCAAGTGATTCAGGCGCTTAACGAAGACAAATACGACAATCCATCGCCCGTCAAAGAACATTACCAAGTTGAAATTACTGGGGCCTCCAAACACACTGCAAAGCTGAGCATGAAAGAACAGGTCGCTGAAGAGGGGAGAAAGAAGGCCGAAATTAAGGTCGAGCCTCAAGTGGTAGAACTCGACGACCCACTGAACAGGCCTTTGAAGATTATTCTTCTAGGTGGGACCAGGCCATTAGAAGTTCCTCCTTCCTCTGACACCCCTTCTCAGGTGAGCAAAACGTCCAAAAGAAAACGCGTGGGGGAGGAGTCGTCTGAGAAATCGAAGAAGGAGAAGAAGTCAAAGAAGTAAATATCATGCTCGTTCAACGAGAATCAGCCTGGATTTTGTAATTATTTTTATTTATTTTCATAGCCATTGTAGATAGACTTTTTGCCCCGAGTTTGGGAGAAGTTGTAGTAGGACTTCATTTTGAATTAATGTATAAATTTCGTTCTTTGTCTTTTAAATTACTTTTGTTGTTCGGCTTACTGTATAACTTGTAGTTGAAATTCAAAACCTTGTGAGTTATATAAGCCCTAGTTCACTTCCATATGACTCAGAGATTTTTTGAATCACTTATACTCTGATCCGCACTCTGGGAACTCAGAACATTCTAGTCCACGCTCAGGGGACTTTGGAGATTTCGAAGTTGTTTATACTCTAGTCCGCACTTTGGGGACTCAGAGTACTCTAGTCTGCACTTTGGGGACTTAGAGACTTTTCAGTCATTTATACTCTAGTCCGCACTCTAGGGACTCAGAGTACTCTAGTCCACTCTTTGGGGACTTAGAGATTTTCCAGTCGTTTATACTCTAGTCCACACTCTGGGGACTTAGAGATTTTTCAGTCGTTTATACTCTAGTCCGTACTCTGGGGACTCAGAGTACTCTAGTCCGCACTCTGGGGACTTAGAGAGATTTTTCAGTTGTTTATACTCTAGTCCGCACTCCGGGGACTCAGAGTACTCTAGTCCGCACTCTGGGGACTTAGAGATTTTTCAGTCGTTTATACTCTAGTCCGCACTCTGGGGACTTAGAGTACTCTAGTCCGCACTCTGGGGACTTAGAGATTTTTTAATCGTTTATACTCTAGTCCGCACTCTAGGGACTCAGAGTACTCTAGTCCGCACTCTAGGGACTTAGAGATTTTTTAGTTTTGAATGCGCATTCATACGCCAGACAGAATAACGCAATTTAATCTTCGTCACTGAAGTGTACTATATGGTAACATCAATAGTTCATGGAAAAGACGGCTTCAAGCCTTTATTGATCATAACAAATAAAAACAGACTAAATTGTCTTATTACATGCTGACAACTAAAAACAACGAAAGGAACGTAAACTGGAAATAATTACAACTAAAATGCGAAATAATTGTGCTAAGTGTAATAACAGCGTAGGTGTTCGCCATTCCATGCTCGGGGGAGTGTCGTGCCATCAACGGTCGCTAGCTTGAAAGTTCCTTCTCTAAGCTTCCGTTCGATGACATATGGACCTTCCCATGTAGGATTCAAATGTGATGGGGTCGGAAAGACTCGCTTCAAAACAAGATCGCCCACATCGAAACTTCTTGGTCAGACTTTTTCATTATAATATCGAGCAATTCTGTTCCTATGTGCAGCCGCTCTCAAATCAGCTTCTTCACGTTATTCATCAACAAAGTCCAGTGATTCCAATAAGAGATTCTGATTCGTCTTGGGATCATAATAGGTTACCCGATGAGAAGGAACTTCAAGTTCGATGGGTATCACAGCATCAGTGCCGTATGCCAAGGTGAATGGAGTATGGCCAGTCGCGGACTTGTGGGTGGTTCTATAAGCCCAGAGCGCTGTCGGAAGCTCATCCACCCACTTGCCTCTAGCCTTTTCCAGTCGTTTCTTTAATATTAGATTGATTATTTTATTTACGGCTTCCACTTGCCCGTTCGCTTTAGGGTGAGCGACCGCCGAAAACCTTTTATCAATATGATATTTATGGCAGAATTCTTTGAATTCTCTACTTTCAAATTGAGTTCCATTGTCCGTGATGATAGTTCGTGGGAGGCCAAAACGGCATATGATGTTTCGTACAACGAAATTAATTACCTTTTTGGTGGTGATCCAAGCTAAAGGCTCTGCTTCAGCCCACTTAGTAAAGTAATCAACCGCAATAATTGCATACTTTGCACCACCCCTGGAAATCGGTAAGGAACCGATTATATCGATCCCCCAAATTGCAAATGGTCAGGGACTAACTGTGAGAAATGCGGATTACGGATCTTAAGGCTAGAATAAACACTAGAGGGGAGGTGAATAGTGTTTTAAGAATTTACTAATTCTTTTTGAGTTTATATTAATTTGAACACAAATGTATGCAATATTCAGACACAAATATAATCACAGAATCAAACACAGATGCAAATATAAAGTAAAAGTAGTAAAGGAAAGAACACACTGGATTTTATACTGGTTCGGAGTTACCCTACATCCAGTCCCGCAACACTACAGATTTGCTTTCAAAATTAATTCTTACAATTACACCCTCGATTTCAAGGCCACGAGGTACACCACTCCAGATTCACAATCCTCTGGGTAGAGATACTTGATTTTACGGGCAACAAGTTCACCCAATTGATTTCCTAGGCTACAATCACACCTTCTCTCACTTGATTGATTTCCCAGGCTACAATCACACCTTTTCTCGCTCGATTGATTACAAAGAAGCCTATAACTCTGAATAGCACTAGGATCTTGTTGAGATAGTGATAGAGAATCAAACCAGAGATGATCTAGTTAGATTCAATGGTGATTTCGGCAGAGTAATAGTAAAAATGTATATAAAGAAATGGGGAAGAAGAAGAGAAGTGAAATCAAAAAATTATGAATATAAATTCGTTTAAAACATCCCCTATTTATAGTAGAACAACAGCCATGTCCATTCGGGAAAGGATATGACAAATAGACACTTCCTTTGAAATTCAAATTTTTGGAATCAACTGCCATCATGTCGACATGGGTACCTAGGGGTTGTCGACATGCCTAAGGTACTTCTGATAATTTGTTTTTCTTTTGAAAATAACTTCTATCTTATATTAAAACTATTTTACACTTTATAAATATACTATAGTTAAAATACATAAATAAGTATAGAGAATAATATTTTGGTATATATAAAATTTTACTATAATTTCATATTTAAATCTTAAATATAAATATTAAAAGTTAAGTACAGTATAATTAAAGATAGTTTAAAACCAAGGATAATTTTGATATTGAAAATAAAGATTATTTTGAGGCTAAAAGTATTTAAAACCAGGATATATGTTTTTGATTTAAAAAGGAAGATTTTGAAATCATTTTGAAAACAAGATATAATTTTGTAAAACATTTGAATAAAAGTTAGTGGATACAAAACGATGTTCCACTAGATTTTTCGTAGGTTCCATCCTACTTAGGGTTCCATCCCTTTAACAGGCTCGAAGTGGATTCCATTCCACGAATAAAATGGATTTTAAGATGTCAGTGCTTTTCTAGGAGTTTTAACATAATTCTAGACTCGATACTTGTCTTGTACTATTGAAATCTTGAACTCTTGATATCTTGATACTCATGAGTCTTGAATCTTGATGTCTTCGATCTTGAGTCTCTATAATGTACAGTCTTCATTCTCAGTACCTGCATGTTTATATCCTGCATATACATATATATCTAAACTATAATGTTAGTATTTATATTTTATAACAAGTCCTAAGGTTGTTGTCATCAAAACCATTCTTTTCGAGGACTAACACTAACCATTTGCGTGAGTTCCGCTGGCGGAGCTCTCGGGATTTTCGCAAACTTTTAACATTTGTCACACTTTCTCACGTAGTCTGCAGCATCCCGATTTACAGTTGGCCAATAATATCCATAGCGGAGGATCTTTTTCGCGAGTGTTTGCCCCCCAGTATGGTCGCTACACTCTCCTTCGTGCACTTCCATCAAAACTCGTTTTATCTCACCATGGGCGATGCATCGGAGTAAGGGAACCGAGAACCCCCTCCGATACATTATTCCATCTTGCATTATATATCTTGAAGCTTTACGAACGACTTGTCGTCTCTCGTTCTTTCTATCGGGCAAGGTTCCATGTAATATGTATTGTTTGAATGGGGTCATCCACGACTCCTTTTCAATTTCTATTTCTAGAACATAATCTATCTCCATTTCGTCTATGCTCGGAGATTGTAAAGCTTCGACAGGAACCAAGCCCAGCTGCTGTGCATCGCCTGTACTTGAGAACTTCGCCAAAGAATTGGCTTCCTTGTTTTGCTTGCGCGGGACATGGGAAATATCATAGTATTGAAAGTCTGCCAACAGTTCTTGAACTCGTGCAAGGTATGGGGCGAGTCTTTGCCCCTTTGCTTGATAAATCCTCGAACTTGGTACGCTACCAATTGTGAGTCGCAAAAGATTTCAATCGATTTTATTCCGAGTTCGCTGATAAGTTTCAAGCCAGCAATCAATGCTTCATACTTAGCTTCGTTGTTTGTGGCTGGGAAATTGAGTTTTAAAGCATAACAAATTGATCAGTTTTCGGGAGTCACAAGTATTATACCAGTCCCAGAACAACGGTCGTTGGATGCCCCATCAGTGTACAGTTTCCATCGAATATGCGGAATGACATCATAATCGTTTGATTCATCTGACACGGTGAATTCAGCAATGAAGTCTGCTAGCGCTTGCCCGTGTATGGCCCTTCGCGGCAGGAAGGTAATATCGAACTGACTCAACTCGATATTCCATTTTAACATCCTTCCAGAGGTTTCTGGTCGTTGGAGTACTTGTCGCAAGGGTTGATCGGTATAGACACTAATCGAGTGTGCCTGGAAGTACGGACGTAGCTTGCGTGATGCAATCACCAAGCAGTAGGCCAATTTCTCAATTTTGGGATAATTTCTTTCTGCCCCCCTTAGACGTTTACTGACATAGTACACCGGCTTTTGAACTTGGTCCTCCTCGCGAACCAAAGCTATACTGATAGCATGTTGGGATACAACCAAGTATGCATACAACACCTCATGGTCTACAGGCTCCGACATCACCGGGGGACTTTCTAAATGCCTTACCAGAGCTCGGAATGCATCTTCGCAGTTGGGCATCCATTCAAAATTTCATTTTCCTTTCTTTATTACATCGAAGAAGGGAATACACTTATCTATGGCCCTGGATATGAATCGACTCAACGCGGCTACTTTTCCATTCAAGCTTTGTACTTGCTTTATAGTTCTGGGTACTTGTATGTCTCGGATAGCTCGAATCTTCTGCGGGTTAGCTTCAATTCCTCGCGCATTAACAATGAAACCCAAAAACTTTCCCGATGCAACGCCAAAGGAACACTTCAGTGGGTTGATTTTCATTCCATAATTCCTGAGTATATCAAACATCTCCGCCAAGTCTCGAATGTGGTCGTTTGACTACCGTGACTCCACGAGCATGTTATCCACATAGACTTCCATTGTTCTACCAATTTGGTATTTAAACATCCGATTCACCAAGCGCTGATAAGTCGCCCCTGCGTTTTTAGCCCAAAAGGCACCACTACATAATAGTATAGTCCAACGTCTGTGACGAAACTGGTGTGTTCTTGATCTGAAATGTGCATCGGGATTTGATTATATCACAAGTACGCATCCATAAATGATAATAACTCGTGTCTTGCCGTTGAGTCGACCAGCTGATCAATTCTAGGTAATGGGAAACTATCCTTAGGGCATGCTTTGTTTAAATCCGAGTAATCAACACAAGTCCTCCATTTCCCATTCGCTTTTCGCACTAGTACAGGGTTAGAGATCCATTCTGGGTAGAGGGCATCGCGGACGAACCCATTGTCTTTGAGTTGTCCACTTCCTCTTTGAGAGCCACGGACCTCTCCGGGTCCATGCCTTTATTTTTTGCTTTACTAGAACGTACCTCGGGTCTATATTCAACATATGAGTCACAATAGCGGGAGAAATCCCGCACATATCAGAATGTGTCCAAGCGAAAATATCCAGATTCGCTCAGAGGAAATCAGTGAGATCCTCGGTCATCGAGGGGCTGAGTTGTGATCCAATTTTAAGTACTCGCGACGGATCATCTCGGCTGACTGAAATGTCAATAGTTAGTTCAACCGGCGCTGCTTTTTCTTCCCTGGGCTCCTCATCATCATCTCTCGGATCTATGTCTCTATAGATCCGATCATGTTGCCCGAGCCAGGGCTCGGGCATTACTTGTCAATTTTCAACGACTCGGTTGTGGACGGAGCTGTCCACCACCTTTCCCTTCTGTCTTCGCTGGGCCTCTCTCAGCTCGGCCACATAGCATGCACGACCAGTTGCTTGATCACCATGTACAACACCAACTCCTTTGTCTATCGGAAATTTCAGAGTTAAACACCATAGGGCCAAAGCTGCCCTGAACTCTGCCAAGGTCGGTCGACCCAGAAATACATTGTATGGAGAGTCAACATCCAAAACAATGAAAGGTAGGATTCGCACCCTCCTACGTTCACCTTGTCCTAGTTCAACTGGCAATTCAACATAACCCACCGCATTGGTTGCTGCACCATTAAAGCCGTGGATACGAGCTTTAGATGGTTTTAAATCTTTCGTCTCCATCTCCATTTGGTCATATGCATTTTTGAAGATGATATTAACAGAACTTCCACAATCAATCAAAATTCTTTTCACAAATGTTGGCTCGATTGTCGCGGATATGACCATCGGGTCAATGGTAGGAGCCTCCACCTGATCAACATCTCTGCTCCTAAATACTATATCATCCGTCATCGTTCGCTGCTGCTTAGCCGGGGATCCATCCTCCGTATTCGAACAACATTCGAAATCTGCATGCCTTAAGGAGTTAGCATACCGATCCATTTCCTGCCAATTCTTGTCTGTAGGGTGAGGTCCACCAACTATCGTATTTATGACCAGTCTGTCTATGGTCCGAGCAGGCTCCTCAGAATGGCGTGGAGCTGGCGCGCGACCGGGATTGGATGTTCCCTTTCCACCCTCCTAAGGATCCTTCACAAACTCCTGTAACATTTTCTGTCTAATTAGCTTTTCTATAGCATCATGGAGGTGCCTACACTCCTCGGTATTGTGCCCGTAAGTCTCATGGAAGCGGCAATACTTCCCAGTCCGCTTTTTCTCTTTAGTAGACTCTTTTGAGCGTGGCTTTCGATATTGGAAAGTATTACAAGTTGATAGGTAAATATTTTCCAGAGATGCATTCAGAGGAGTTTATTCGTTGTAAGTTGGGATCCTTGGTTTCCACTTTCCAGCTTCCCTTTTCTTTCCGGGATTTCCCCCATCGGATCCTTTAGATTGTTCAGGCTTGTTTTGAACATTGACTTGTACCTTTCCAGAGTTGTCACCGGATTGTTTTACATCGATGTTACTCTGCACAACCTCCTTGCCATGTACCGGTGCATTATCTCTCCTTGTCCACTTAGCTTCCTCCCTTCTTATAAATTGGTGTGCTTTTGAATAAAAACGTTCTAGCATAGTCGGAGGCTTTCCCGCCAGCCAATCTCCAAACTCTGAATCCGGATTTACCCCTCGCATCACGGCCATTAAAATAGCATGGTCGTTGGGGTTGCTAACTTCAGTTGCGGCAACATGAAATCTTTGTAAGTACTCTTTCAACGACTCCCCTGGAGCCTGAATCACACTGGACAAGGACATCACATCCTTGGGACGAGTGGCAAGAATCCTGAATTGTTCCACAAATTTCGTCACTGACTCATCAAAGTTGGAGATAGTTCGCGGAGGAAGTCGGGTGAACCACGTGGTAGAGATTCTAGATAAAGTTATTGAGAAACATCTACACTTGGTTGCATCATTCGCTCTAGCCGAGTCCATCATCCATTCATACCTCATCACATGCTGTCGGGGATCAGTCTTTCCTTCATAGACCGGAATAGTCGGCATGTTAAACTTCCTGGGGTACTCGGCCTGTAAGATAACATCTATGAACGGAGTATGACTCCTGGATATCCCCCAATCATCATTTGATAAGCCTTGATTCTCTTTCATCAGCTGTCTGACCATAGCTGATAGGTCTGGTGTTTGTATGGAAGATGGCAGGTTGGTGTCTGTCCTATGAGACCGTTCTGGTCAGTGTCTCCTCCGTTGGCGATCTACTAAGTGTGTATCCTAGAGACCAGCATCATTAAGAGCTTGGTGTGCCGTCTGTCCAGCTTTCACTCGTACTCCAGATCCTAAGTTCCCCATTCGAGCTTGAGTGTGATTTTCTTGGTGTAAATAAGGAGCCATTGCTCTAGGTAGAGAACCCGGACCATCCCTGGTTGATCAATCAGCAGCACCTATTTGCATTGTTTCTGTTCTACGACGTCTATGCCTGCGGGGTTCATCAACGAAGAAGAGATGTCGAATGAGGAATAAGGAGCGGGGCTTCCTCCAGCATTCTGATGCTGTTGTTGAGTAAGCTAATTCATAAGGTTAACATTAGCTTGGATCTGTTTGCTAAGTTGTCTCCTGCTCTCTATGAGTTCTCTCATCAGCTCGTTGAACTCCGTCCTAGTGACAGCTTCCGTTTGGTTTTGGGCGGTGATGGTCCCTGCACCCGGATTAGCTTGTTGATTGTTGGGTCCTACTTGTTGGACACTAGCGGTCTCGTTGACATCTGCATTGTGGGAGGCTGATCTAGTACGTGGTCTTTCCATTGTAGAGTTATCGGTTAGAACTCTGAATAGAATCAATGGACTTCTCGGGGATGAACTCGGATCTTCTTCGAGGGATTTCCTCAATCCAGTAGCAACAAAGGAGATCCTAACAGCCTGAGAATGCATTCTCAGTGGAAGCACCAAAATGTTAGCACTAAAATTAGTCACTAACACCCAAAGAGAGTTTTGTGTAGAGAGATTAATGAAGAAGGTAAATTAAAACTGAGGAATAACACGGTGGAATACAATAATAACTGTAAGAAACAAGAACACCAAATTTATAGTGGTTCGGCGTAACTGCCTACATCCACTTTGAGTTTAATCTTTATTGCTTTTCCAATAATTGAATACAGATACAATCCGTACACCAACAACTTGAATACAAGTCTTAACTGAAAAAGAAAGAGTCTTGAAAATGGCAGAGTCTCCCCAGTGTTCTCAAAAAAAGGTCCCTCTTCAGTATGCCCCTGCCCCTCTATTTATAGACGAAGATGGGTTGAACTTCCCTCATGGGCCTAGGAACATGGCATCTCAGCCCACAGCAAGCGACCCCTACACACCGAGCCAAGTGACAGGATCCTCCGATCAAAAGTCGATACAGACACTGATATACGTTGCTATTCCGTACGGAAAAATCCAAATGGAGCTAGAAATGTCCGAATTTCGCGAAATGAATTTCGCAGTCAGATTCAGAGTGTTCCAAATAAATTTTCTCATGTTGACATATTTAGGTTTCAGAAAACTTTTAAATTCAACTGTTATTAACTGATTGAAATAAACTTACACAACAAAATAAACTTCAATATTATCAGATGAAAATTTACCAGTTGCTATGTTTAAATAGACGCATTCCAAATATTAAATTTTTATTTTCAAATTTTATTGTTTAAAATTCCATAAAATTTCAATTAATTTAATAAATAAAATCACAAATATCTTGGGTCGTTACAAAAATTGGTCACTAGCACCCAAAGAGAGTTTTGTGTAGAGAGATTAATGAAGAAGGTAAATTAAAACTAAGGAATAACACGGTGGAATGCAATAATAACCGTAAGAAACAAAACACCAAATTTATAGTGGTTCAGCGTAACTGCCTTCGTCCACTTTGAGTTTAATCTTCATTGCTTTTCCAATAATTGAATACAGATACAATCCGTACACCAACAACTTGAATACAAGTCTTAACTGAAAAAGAAAGAGTCTTGAAAATGGCAGAGTCTCCCCAGTGTTCTCGAAAAAAGGTCCCTCTTCAGTATGCCCCTTCCCCTCTATTTATAGACGAAGATGGGTTGAACTTCACTCATGGGCCTAGGAACATGGCATCTCAGCCCACAGCAAGTGACCCCTGCACACCGAGCCAGACATGCCAAATGAGGCATGCCGAACGAGGAATGCCGGGCGAGATCTGTCTGGTCATCCATCGAGTGACTCGAAGTAATCACTCAAGAGAAACGAGGCAAGTGGTAGAACGCTCTCACTCTGTTGTGGACTTGATGGTTTGCTAACAATCCAGGGATGCCGAACGAGGATTTGTGTCGAGCGAAGTCTTGTGCCGAACGAGGCTTTGTGCCGAGCAAAGATTTGCGCCGAGCGATATCTTGTGCCGAACGAGGCTTTGTGCCGAGCGAAGCTTTGCGCCGAGCGAAGCTTTGCGCCGAGCGAGGCTATATGCCGATCGAGGAACTCTTGCCGAACGAGGCTTTGTGCCGAGCGAAGCTCTGTGTCGAGCGAGGCTATATGCCAATCGAGGCGCCCTTGCCAAACGAGGCTTTGTGCCGATCGAAGCTCTATGCCGAGCGAAGCTATATGCCGACCGAGGCACTGTGTCGAGCAAAGCCCTCTTGCCGAATGATTCTTTGTGCCAAACGATGTACTCGTTCGGTGATCCTCACGCTACCGGGTCAATTACCCGGGTAACAGATAGTTTATACAGATGCATGTGGAACTGGATTAGGAGCTGTGTTGATGCAGAGAGGTAAAATGATTGCCTATGCTTCTCGACAGCTTAGACCGCACGAGGTTAGATATCCAACGCATGATTTGGAGTTAGCTATAGTGATTTTTTGCTTTGAAGGTGTGGAGACATTACATTTTGGGAGAGAGGTTTGAGCTTTATACGGATCATATGTCATTGAAGTATTTGTTCTCTCAGAAGGAACTGAATATGAGACAACAGAGGTGGTTAGAGTTTTTAGTCGCTTATGATTTTGGAATTGAGTACACACCAGGGAAAGGCAACAATGTTGCAGATGTGCTTAGTAGGAAGCATCAGAATGCAGTGTTAGCTATGGTAGCAGAATGGAAAGACTTGGAAGCGTTGTCGACTTGTAGAGTGCAGTGGAGATCCGAGGCTGGGTCTAGTGGAGAATCTACTATGTTATCTTGTTTAGAAGTCCGACCGTTATTGATTGAGAAGATTGCTTCTAAACAGAAAGAGGATCCATTGTTAGCTGAAAGGGTCAAGAAGTTAAGGGATGGAACAAAGAGCGATGACTTGAAGGATTTTAGTCTCGACCAAAGTGGGTGGTTGAGAAAGATGGGTAGATTATGTGTTCTAGATGTGGGGGACATAAGGATGGAAGTTTTGGAAGAATGCCATCGTTCGAAGTTAACTATTCATCTAGGAGGAACGAAGATGTATCAGGTTATGAAGAGAAGTTTCTTCTGGGAAGGAATGGAGAAGGATGTAGGCTTATGGGTGAAACAGTGTTTGAACTGTCAGCAGGTGAAAACTAAGCATCAAAATCCAAGTGGGTTGTTTCAGCCAATGGATATTCCGGTATGGAAGTGGGATTCTATTTTTGTGGATTTCATAGACGGGTTGCCGAGATCTAATAGAGGAAATGAAAGTATATGGGTCATAGTGGACAGATTGACCAAGAGTGCCCATTTCATTCCCGTTAAGTCAAATAAGACGGCACCTGTCTAGCGAAGTTATTTATAAAGAATTTAGTTAGACTTCATGGAATTCCTAGTAGTATCGTTAGTGATAGAGATTCCTTATTCACTAGCGAGTTCTGGAAGAGTCTACAGGAGAGTTTAGGAACCAAGCTCAAGATGAGTACCGCTTACCATCTGCAGACAGATGGGCAAATGGAAAGAGTTAACAAGATCTTGGAAGACTTGTTAAGAGCTTGTGTATTAGACTTCGGGGGACCGTGGGAAAACCATATACACCTAGTCGAGTTTTCGTATAACAATAGTTGTCAGACTAGTATTGGGATGTCACCGTTTAAAGCTTTATATGGAAGACCATGCAAATCTCCTGCATATTGGTTAGAGACTGGAGATAGATTAGTCCTTGGTCCTGAATTGTTAAGAGAAGCTGTAGAGAAGATTGAGCTGATAAAGGTGAGAATGAAGGAAGCTTAGTCTAGGTAGAAGAGCTATGCAGACAGAAGACGGAAAGATTTAGAGTTCGTTGTTGGAGATCATGTTTTCGTTAAAGTATCATCGATGAAAGGTGTTATCAGGTTCGGGAAGACAGGGAAGTTAGCACCGAGATTTGTAGGATCGTTTCCTATTTTGGAGAGGATCCGGAAACTTGCATACATAGTAGATTTACCGAGTAATTTGGCAGGAGTCCATAATGTTTCCCATGTATCTCATCTGAGGAAGTGTGCTAGGGATCCATACACTACTATAGCACCAACTGTGTTAGAGGATTTAGTAGTGGAACCAGACTTGACTATAGTTAGGAAGCCTGTCCGGATAGTCGCGAGAGATGATAAGAAGTTGAGGAACAAGACAGTCAGATCAGTGAAAGTCCAGTGGAGTGACGATGATAGAGACTGTACTTAGGAGACTGAGAGCAGGATTAGAAACGCTTATCCTGATTTGTTTGATGGTATGTTTTACCTTTATGTTTGATTGTTGTGTACCTTATCGTAAATTCGAGGATGAAATTCTTTAAGGAGGGGAGATTGTAACACCCCATATTTTTAGTAACATTATTTAGGGAATTTAATTAACTAAATAAGATAAAATAATGATGTTGATTAATGGATTGAGATTTGTGATTTAATTACGGGGTAGCCATGCCATGTTAATGAATAAACAAAGAAACTAAAGAATGAAGTGTTAAGGCAAATAGAGGAAGGGTAAAATAGGAAATAGAGCATTCGAATACCCTAAACCCCTAGGAATTTACGACCATACGTTCATTCATACATTCACAAGCAAATATATAAGTTATGGCCGACCACCATTAGCAAGCTCAAGAGAAGATAAAGCTAGGATTTCAAGGGGAGGAATCAAATCAACTTAATCAAGATCAAATCTCAAATCCTTAATCTCAAAAGCTAAGGTGAATAATGACTACATCTCTTATTTCTTAAATGTTTTCGGTTTTAAGGGAATCCGAATTTATCTTGCATAGTTTAGCCATGATTTTGAAGGACAAAATAGTTTATATATGTTTGTTGATGATTTATGCTTATTCATATAGATTTTATAATTTGTTTTAATATGAAAACCCTATTTAATGACATCCAAATGCCTTGCAATTTTAGATATAGATCAAAAATGATATTCTAGAGATGGGTTTCAATTTTCATAATTTTCCGAATAAATATGGATTTTATATTAATTTTCTAGTGTGAAAAATGATTATTTGGGTTTTTAATTATTTATTGCTAAATAATTAATATTTTGGGTCTGAAATTTATATATGTTAGAAAACATATTAAAAATGATTTTCTGGAATTTTTGTAGAATTTTCCTAAGTGTTTTGAAGAATATATAAAATTATTTAAGGTATGAGACTTAAATGTTTTATATATTTATAAAAGGAGAAGGGGTATTTTGTAAATAAATTAAATTGTTATTTTTGAAATTTTAGCAGTAATTTTAGGAAAGAAAATTTGCAACCAATAAGATTTTGACAAACAAGGCAGGTTAATTAAAAAGTTTACTTAAAAAGGTTAAAAATCAGTTTTACATGCAAATAGCATGTTTCGTTACTTTCGGCACCCTGCTTCCGACTGGGTAGCTTATGACTTAGTGGTTCCACCTTCGCCACCATTGAAACCAATGTGCCTGGTATTAATTTATTGGTATGTAGTGAATTGGATAAGAGGCGGAAGGTACAAGGTCGAAACCAAGGGTTCCGAAGGAGGTCGAAGCGCTACTTTGCTTTAAATTGAAAATGCACCTGCTTTGCTTTCGACTATATTGCTTTCGACTTGGTTGGCTTCCGACTGGGTTAAATAGTTTAAAGAAACGGTTTTAAGAGGTTGCGCCTTTGACTTTAAATAACCGCTTTTGACTAGGTGAAGCCTTAGCTGCCGCTTTCTACCTTTCGAAGCAATGCCTTCAAAAGGGTTGATTTTGTTTTATAAAACCCTACCGCTTCTCCAATGCTTACGGAAAAATAGTATCGACACCATCGCTTCTTCACATAGGTTTTGGCTTTCGAAAGAGTTGCTTTCGACCCTATTGTTTGTGACCCTTAAAGATTTTTAAAGATTAACCCAAAGGTTTCGAAAGAGATGGTTTTGAATGGTTTCAAAAGGTGTTTCCACATGTTTTAAAATTGAACCCAAATGGTTTCAGAAGGTTTAAGTTTTAATGCTTTTGAAAGGGTTTAAGGAGGGTTTCTAAGGGGTGGTTCCCCAAAAGTTTCGAAAGGTTTAAAGGAAAGGTTTTTGCAATGGTTTCGAAAGGCTATGTTTAAAGATTTTATAGATAGGATGCCTAAGGTTTTTAGCTTTCGAAGGAAAAGGTATTTCAATGGTTTCGAAAGGTTTATGAAAATGGTTTCGAAAGGAATGTTTTGGCTTTCGGCCTAGATGAAAGAAAGGGTTTATTTGGTAACAAAAGGGATACTTTCAATGGGATTGAAAGGGGTACTTTCAAAGGTTTAAATGTTTTTATCACCAAGATTTGAGTAAAGTATATATAACATGGAAAGGTGATTTTGAGTAAAGCATAGAATATATATTTTCCCTTTTTAAGTTTGGTTTAAAGGTTTCAAAATCAATTTGAGATGAAAAGGTTTTCAAGGAAAATTTAAGGGAAGATTACCCTAAGTAAAATGACTCAGATATTAGAATACCAGATGGGACTGGTATAGGGTCGCGCCCTATACATTATCTATTTGCCCTAGCTAATTTAGTCCAAAATTCCAGTGTGTAGGGCTTTGTCACAGGTAAGACTAAAATTATGATTACACACAGAAAGGAATATATATTTGTATACGGATATGTTATTGGTTAGCCCGCAAAACCATTAGGATCAGGTGACCCTGGGAGATGTTGAGTTAGGGATAAACCGTCCAGAAGAGGAGTATTTAACAGATAGTTAGGGGAGTGACCGTCCAGAAGAGGAGTGTCTAACAGGTGTTAGATTATTTTGATTATATTTTCTGGTAGGCCCGAGGCAGCTAAAGGTTAGTAGTTAGCCAAACGAAACTATAGTGTTCGGATAGATAGTTCATTTATTACCTAATATGTATGTTTATATAATGATGCTTTATAGTTTTAACCAGTTTTGGTTACAGGAAAAAGGTTTGTAAAAGATACATTTTAAAATGATATTAGTGAGGGGAAACCCGTTCCGCTAAGCGTCATAGTCTCACTTAATATCAAATAACCGAGACGTACAGTATTATATTCACACCAGGCTTTATGTCTGACTCGAAGTTTATGTTTTCCCCTTAAACTCTCGGGTGCTCAAAATTGATTTGAGTAGGCTGAGGGTTAGAGTTTTACAAGTTTTAGTAAGTTGGCGAATAAAGCTTCCGGAGACGAGCAGGTGGCCGATGGATAGCTATTTAGGAGTTGCTGTTTTGTTTTGTTTTATTTCGCTGTGTTGTATTTAAGACAGTTATGTCTATATAGTACTCTGGTCAACCAAGGGGGCATCATCATATGTTGCTCTTGGTGTATGTATGTAATAATTATATTTTATCTAAACCTGGGAAATGATTATGGGATTATGAAATCTGAATACGAAACATGTGTTTAGAAATGTAATTAGTAAAATGTTGTTTTCAAAATCTGTGATTTTGTTTCATATTTAAGTGCTTCTGATATTATGGTATCATTAACATAGCCGTATTTAGTTGCCGGAAATTAATAATATGGATGACTGCAGCAGCTGTATCGCTTAGCTTTGGGCCTCTAGATAGGGGATGTTACATGCACCTATCTCAAAAATTCATATTAGTATTTAATCAAATTCATACCATATAGGAGATATTAACAATTCATGATTACACTTTAATTAGATTGACATCATAATATTCCATAATGAAAGAAATTCATACTTAAATTTCCAAGTTTTAATTATTACTTACGTCAAAATGTCACGTTCGATGTTTAGGAACCCCTATCGATAACATGACATCCCACATATCGATCAGAATCCTTAAACAACGTCCGGATAAGTTAACACAATAGATAATCACAAGTTTAGATTTTATTATCACTAACATCCATGCATCCAATTTTAAATAAATGCAACTAAGCAATCAATTCCTACCAACCAATCAACCAAAACATACATGATCACTTACAGCGAAACATACCTGAATATTCTAGGCCTGACCCGAGCAAAATAACACTCGGGTCAGACTATCTCTAAATATCCAATAGTGTGAGAACAGGATATAACATAAGAATAGATAACATATAAATATATACGTATTTCTAAGAAATAACAAGTCATGGAACTAATTTACTCAGAATTTATCTCAAGGCATAGGGTTATATATTTAGGTCACAAACACAGATTAGCCACTAAACACATATTTATAGAACAAATCACGACATTCCTAACACGAAGAAACCAATCCATACAATGGACAACAAACAATTGTTCTATCGCTCTAACCGATTTGATACCAAAGATCGGGAACACGACACGATCACTAGGATCGAGGAACACGACACGATCACTAGGATCGAGGAACACGACACGATCACTAGGATCGAGGAACATGACACGATCACAAGGATCGAGGAAAAACAAATCTCGATCGATCAAGACAATCGTGGCATCCATGACTCGAAAAATCCAGAATATTCATTATTGTTATATTTCTCGATCGATCACAAGAATTATGGAAAACCAAGTCTCGACCGATCACAAGGATCACATAAAAATCCATGAGTTTACTTCTTAAGGATCTAGCAGCCTCATGCTACACACCAAAAGAGAGTAAACTCTAAAGTGCCAAATACTATCACTTTTGGTAGTCATTAGAACTTAACCGATACGTCACATACAGTATGGTGAAATCGTAATATTTACTAAAAGCTAGTAAATCTCACTCATTGCGGATACCGCCGGAAAACCCGAACTACATTCTCTTAAGGATCTAGCAACCACTTGTCGCACGCTAGAAGAGAATACAACTCTAAAGTGTTAAGTACTTTCCCAAATACGATCACAAGCATTTAACCAAGGCATCCCATACTACCCAGTGGAACTCGAGTATTCGCTAATTGGTTAGTAAAATCCATACAAACATTCTATTCAATGAGTTATACCATATTCGATGAAGCATTACTCGAAAGCATTTAAACCAATCGATAACACTAAGTCTATTATCAGTACTCCTTAAATTATAGAATTAAGGTTCTCAAAACATTTTTCTCTTTTGAGTTTATTATTTAAACACTTATTATAATTTTCCATAAAACCGTTTATTACTTAACTTTATAAAAAATATTCACAGATTTGCTAAAATATTCCATAACTCTGAATTTTTAAAAGATTTTACTTATATGCAAAAAGTTGTCTCAAATTTCCATATGTTATATTACTCACAAAACCATATTTTAAAACCATATTTAATTACTCTTCTAAATCCACGTTAAAATATAACCATTTTATTTAGAAATAAACTAAGTTTATAATTTTCAAAACTACATTTACTAATTCCATGAAACCTAAATCATTTATTTAATTAAATTATAATACTTATATTCCAATTCCAAATTCACTTTTATTGTAAAAATAGTTAGGTTTGTATTTCCAAAGTCTTATTTCCAGATCCATAAATATTTTACTAACTATGCTTAATATATAAAATAACTTGCTAAAAATCATTTATAGTATCAATTAACTTAATTTATAAAAAATTCTAATATTTATAAATATAAATAACTCTCTTTCGTAAAATTACTTGTATACGAAGCTTATCTATTTATTTCATTTAACTCAAATTTATGGTTTAAAAAACTGCAGTTTCGACCACATAATCTCATAATTTTACAAAACTTAAAACATATAAGTTGTAGATAGAAGTCTTAGCTTTTAAATAAGAAAAAGATCATCCAATTTGGATTCACGGTTCAAAAGTTATGACCGAAATAATTTTTAGATTTAAATTTACTAACTCTGTCTTTCATTGACAAGGCAGCGACAAGGAAACGAATTTTTGACCATTTAATCTTCATAATTATGCATAACTCAAAATGAAAGTTGTAGCACAAAGTCTATGCTTTTCAGAAGTTCAAGATCTATCAAATTTAGATAACTAACAAAAAAGTTATGCCTAAAATAATTTCTATGTTTCAAAGCTAAGATTATAACAGGATAAAGAGGTTACCTCTTCTTCAAACCCATATCACTCTTAGTAAACTATAGATTTACAAAAAATGATAAACATAAAAATTGTTTCTTATAATAATACCTTTCAACTGAAAAAAACATCACTCCATTTGGATATACTAATCAAATGTTATGGTAATTTTAACATCAGGTTTCAACTAAGAAAATTGCATAGAGGAGAGCTACACCATTAGTTTCAAACTCAATTTCGACCCAATAATCTGTAAAATATTGAAATGTGGTTTAAAGATAACTTGTAGCTAATCGAAAGAACTTCCTACCACAAAAATATTGAGCCAATTTGGATCATTTTACACTAGTATATCGCTGTTTTACTGCAGCACTTTTCATAAACAATTTTCAGCAAACAACAACCAAACAATCGTCCAAATCATAATCATTCATCACACAATAAATACATGCAAACCAGAAATTTAAAGATAAGTGTGTGAGGGTTAACTTACCTTAATTCCATAATAGATTCATTAACATTCCATTTTAGCTTTGTATAAACTTCAAAAAACCCTAGAACTCCATAAAAACAAACAATACAAAAAGGATTCAGAAATTACTAAAAGACTTGGAGTTAGTTTCTTGAATTGATAGGCAAAAGCTTAGATTTCTTACCTTGATTTTTATTTGATTTTCCATAATTTTCTTCCCATTTAAAGGTGGAGATTTTGATTGTATTTGGAAGAGGAACGGAACCCTAGCTTGGTTTCTGTTTTTCATGTTCTGATTTTGATGAACGTACATTCTAATTGTATTGAGAAGAAAGCTTCTCATACTAGTTTTTTTAATTTAGTTCTTGGGTTTCACTAAATCCATTTAAAACAAATTCAAACTCATATTATTTATAGTCTCCTTTAACTTAATTCCTAGAATGGGCTTGGACTTAAAAGAAATAATTAATTCCTTTGTTTTCTAATTTAAAATACTATGTTACACTACAACAATGTTTTCGTAAATTGGTTTCACAAATTTTTAATCAAACATTAACATGCCCATAAGTTCTCATTGTTTAGAAACAATTATTATAATTTTCCATAAATCCACTTATTTTAAAACACCATTTTACACTAAACAATGTTTAAAAATAAACATTGATTACCCAAAATTTCAAAAACCAACAGTAAAAATTAAAATTAAAATCCTCATTTTAAAACAATAAATTTCAATATTAACACTTATTTAAACTTACCACATTTTCCAATATCATTCTATTATTATCAAATATACAAATTAAATTTCGCAACTGAATTTCACAAATCATAAATTAGCACTAAGTTTCCCTAATTAAATTTACATAATTAGATAATTAACAACATGATTATTTGCAACGACCCATCTTTTTGGACGGTTTAAATCGACAATAAACCACACATGTCAAACTCAAACCATTCAAAAGGGAGGATTGTTAATGGGTAAGTAAGAAAATATGAGAAAAGAAGGAAAAACAAAAAATAGAATCTCACAGCGGAATGATAAAATATAATAATCAAATAAACAGTTCATGAAGCTGTTTTACAAATACATTTGATTACACTTTCACAATACAATCAAAGTTATACATATAACATGAATAAATAAATAATGCAGCGGAACAACATGATGTAGTGGAATATATATATATATATATATATATATATAGTATAGAAATCTCTGTCTTCATCTTCTAGAAATAGAATTTTCAACGCTGAAATGCTCAGACTGACCCAAGCGTAATGAAAAGACAAAACACTCGAGTCAAAACTAAAAGATCTTATGTAAGTTAAATCAACATTAAATAAATATGAGTGTAATGGCTTTAGAGATGTTTACGGGATTTTACATCTCCTATCCAATGTATAACGTGCATGCAATAACTTAAGAGATGTTTGGGATTCCATCTCCTAAGGATCCGTTAAACTATCTACATAGATAATACAATACGCTATTATAATATGTCTACAGTTAAGTAAAGTATTAAAATAGCATTAAGGCATTACCCTTATCTCCCTTAACACATTTTTATATAAATACCGTAGTCTACACAGATACTATAAGCTCCACCAAACCGGTGGTTTACTCAGGGAGTACTCCATAGGTACGATACAAATCAAAGTCGTAATGGGCTCGATCGAGATAAATATGACAAGCCACACGAGGCAACACCCAGGGTAGGATACTACCGTTTTGCAGAACCGGGCTGGTGGTAACGCATAGCAGCTACTACCGCCCACCTCGAGACACACTCCCATAATCAAATCAAAGGGTGGACACCAAATAAAATCACAAAGTAATAGATATGGTTTCAAAGAAGCATGCTCTATAGGGGGAACGACCCCACTTGGCCCAGGTATAGCTCCTGTTTTAGTCATTTTAATTATGACCCAAAAGTTAATGCTATCCATCATCGTTCTCTTACTTCATTCCAGTAGCGTTGGCCAAACCATCCTACTTCATTCTGGATTCTCCACCACGTGCAAAGTTGTTAAAGTGGTTTTCGGTATTGGCAGAGAGTATGACAATATCTGATCCCGGTCTCTTTAACAACCAAACACTTATTTCACACCGGTTGGTTATTTTACATTTCCAAAACCAATTCATATTTTTTATCAAAATATCATATTCAATTCAAAATATCCCTCATTTCAAAACCGTCATATTTACTCAAAATAAGTACTTTCACTAGAAAATATCATTTCAAATTCCAATATAGGTTATAACATCATTTAACCATTTTGCCTTTAAATCAATGATTTAAATATAAACAATTCAACCTTGCACAGTTAGAATTTTAGAAAATAGTTTGGATAGTCATAAATAGTTTTAAATAGTTTTAATAGTCTAAAATAGTTTAAAATAGTTTTAATAGTTTAAAATAGTTTTAATAGTTTAAAAATAGTTTTAATAGTTTAAATTAGTTTAAAATAGTTTTAATAGTTTAAACTAGTTTTAATAGTTTAAATTAGTTTTAATAGTTTAAGGATTTTAAAACAATTAAAATAGTTTAATATAAAATGGTTTGATTTTGGAAATGGTTTATATAGTAAATAGTTTTGAAAATCTAAATAATCTAAATTTTAAAATAATAGATTTTTAAACAGTTTATATTAAAATAATTATATTTTGAAAATAGTATCAAATCAAACTATTTCTTCCATTTCAACAAATCTGGACCATATCCAGATTTCAAATCAACAAAACTCAATTTTAATCTTTCAATTCAAATGACTCAGTTTCAATTTAGTTCCAAATCAATGTGATTTCAATTTCAATTCGAAATAACTTCAATTTTCGAAACATTCCTTTTTAACTTCGATTTCAATTCAACAATTTAAATCAATGATTTAAATTCAATTCCATTCTTATTTAAAACTATCTCAATTCATATCAATTTCAAGCCCAATTTCAATTTACTTATTTAAACCATTTAAATCAAATTTAACTTCATTGTTAAATTTTAAGATCCAAATCTTCAAAATAACTCAAATTTCCAAATTAAAGTCATCGATTTTAACTTTACATTTCCCAATTTAATTCTTAAACAATTTCTTTTTAACCATTTTAATTTCAAATTTCAAAGCTTGAATTAGAAAAATAATTAAATCCATATAAATCTATAATTTATTTCCTTTAAATAATAACATTTAATCAAAAATCCAAATTCAAGATTTTAAACCATTTAATTTAACCAATCCGGTGTCCGTATATAAATCATTTCAACCCGCAATGAATTTAAATTTCCGGATATATATCATTTCAACCCGTATCCCGAATCATAATTTTCCAAATCCATAAGATCGCTTGGGTTTATCATTTCAACCCATAACATTTTTCCCTAATCTATAAGATCATTCAGGTATGTATCATTTCAACCCATAGTGATTTTTCTAACAATAACTAAGGGAACTTGCAGTGTGATAACAACATATAAAATAAAATAACATCGAATGTCAACAATTAAGCATCCATCACAATCATCATTCAAATCAATCAATAAATCACAACAATTAACTAGTTATCATTATCAGGTATTTAACTAGCAATTCAATTCTAATATTAATTAAATGGCAAATAAATTCAATATAAATTCAAATTAAATTTGAATGACAATTTAAATATACTAAACATCAATCAATAAATTTCTAATCACATCATAAAATTAATTTAACCAACATAAGATAGTTTAGTATTTGTGAATGGGTTAAATCACTCACCTTTGATTTTCAATCGAATAAAAAATCCAAATAAAGCCCAAAAATCCAACAGTCTCAGAATCCAACCAAACCAGTTCCACGACTTTCCAAATTTCGATACGATCTTAAAGGAGAAAACTGTGTCCAAATCCGAGCTCGTATGAAAAAGTTATGATAGTTAGAACGTTTGAAAAATTAAATTTAAATTTAAAATAAACAGGGGCAGTTTCATCAATTACCATCTCAGGCAACCCTAACTCACGCACTACAGTAAGCGACCTCGAACCAACAGCAATGAACAACCGCCTATGTCCATTGTGCTACCGTCGCCGCCTCAGGAAATCCTCGACCAATTAGAGACCACCATTGGCCTCGCCATCGACTCCTGCACCCATGCCCCTAACGTCGCTGCATCCGAGATTTTCAACCCTCGAAAATCGACAAAAATACGGCCACTGTATAGAATGCCGACAATCGAGTGTGGGAAATACCAGACCATTAGGGGTGAAGAAGAAAAAGATAGAAGAAAACAGAAACAACAATACAAAATATCACAATCGCAGCGGAACAAAATATAATATATAACAATAGATCTTTATACAAAGAAAACTGTAGCTGTCAATATATATACAATAATCAGAGTACAACAATCAATATATCAATATGAACAGTTATTATAACTTGTCCTCACCAGTGCTAACTATACATTCTACACACACAACAGAATATAATCAAGTACGACGTGATATACGTCTGCAATCCTCTAGCTCATCTCCAGAGCTCAAAAGCACTCTAACCTGAATCTGTAATACTCGGTCTGACCCGAGCATTATAATAAAATAACACCCGTGTCAGTCTGGAAAACCAGCGTGAGAAAACACACTCAATTTTAATTATTACTACTTTTAAAATCCTTTGTAAACAAAGGTATCTCGTAAGACCACGTCACACATAAACACGATGGGTCCTGGTCTCATCGAATCCAAAACGATAAATTTTTAAAGGCCAAGTAGTTTAAAAAAACAATTCTACAATCACGGTGTAGATATTCACATATGGAAATTTGTTCCATATGTTTACTTTATCATGACCTGTCCATGGAAATTAATTCGCTTGTAGTCATCACATTTTCTGAAATTCAGAATAGTGATCAGTAAAAGTTGATTTACTTCCAATAGAACGTGTCAACGTTTTATTCTAACTACTTTAATTTTTTTGGCTACTTAATGGCACAGACAAAAGATAATTGAAATCAATATCTAAATAAAAGTCAAAGTATAGATAATTAACTTCAATCAATGATTAATAATTAATATTAAATCAATTTACAAATCAGAATTGAATTGGTTTCAATTAACTGAGTCAAATTATATTTTTAAATCCAGATTACTTGTAAGTTAAAGAAATTTATAAAATGTTTTATTATTGATTAACTAAAATTAAACAGTCGCTAAAAATTAATTTATTAATTAACATAAAATTAATTAATAAGAAATTACTTATTTATTCAATTTAACGTCATAAATCATTAAATTTTACATTGCAAAAAACTTAACCATATTAGTTCATGCAATAATATATTGCGATAGGTCTCGATGAAAAAATCTGGGCGTCGATTGATTTTGGAATGAAGAAGAAATAAAGTTTTAAATTCATAGATTATCAAATACAAAATTAAAATTTCCCTTTTCATTTAACAAAAAAATCAAACCCCAACCCATAAGCATTCAGGCCCGGCCCATCTCAGTCTAAACCCAACCCAAACCTTCTTCCTCTTCTCTAATTTCTTTCCTTCCTTCTTCTGCTTCATTTGAATTCACCCAGCCGTGCACGAACATGTGCATGTGCACACTACCTCTGGCCATCCATTCTTGCCGCCGACCACCCTCGCACATCACCTTCGACCACCACCCCCGTCCATCCACTTGGAAACTCGGCCATGCCCTCAGTTTGAAAAATCGAACTCAATCACTCAACCTGGAACAACCACCGTACCAGACAATCGCCTCACCACACCACCTCCGTCCACCATTTATCACCAGATTTCGCCCAGAGGCTCGCCATCACCTCCGCTACCATTTCCCCCCTATGCACACACCCCTCCTCTCCTTCATCATCGCCATTAACGCGCAAACCCAAGACCCAAGAACAACCACCCTAAACTCTACTTCGACCGCGACTAGCCTATCCACCCCGCTAAAAATCATCGCTCCATTTTTCCCAGGTGCGCCATCACCTACTCCCCCTCTACAGCCAATGCCGAGGCACGAAATCGACCATGTCGCCTGAAATTCGCATTTCGCCCAAATCCGTTCATTTCTAAATATCTCTTCCCACACGCCACTAAAAATCTTCAAACCAGTCTTAAAAATCGAAATTTCCAATAACGATCACATCTGTATGATCCATGTGTTAAATTATGCAAGTCGAATTTCAACCATAAATAAGTCACTTACTGTTAAATGGGTTTTCCTCCCTCTCTACTTGATGAGATTGCATGAAATAAATTTTAAAATGTTCTGCATTAAAAAACAAACGTCTTTTGTTTTGGAATCACGTTTAAAACTAAATGGTTGTTGAGATCTTGATTTTCAAAGTTAAGGTTTTACTGTTTTTGAACAAAACAAACATGGACAGAGGAGTTTTGGAACAAGTATAGTGTCTTGGTGGGAGTGATTATGTCGTACACATTCATACATATACATATTAACACAACAATCACATATACATTTAACATACATCAAAGATTCATCCACAATCAACGGTCACATAAGATGTGCAATGACCAGTTGAAAAAATAAAAGTGTTTTACTCACTATAAACAGATAGATGAGCATTGCTGACAAATCTTCTCCAAGCTTTTGAACCACTAATCTTCTTCCTTTAATTTTTAATGGCAGATTTTTTTTAAGAACAAGCCCGACCTTGTATTTATAAGAGTAAGGAAAGTGTACAGTGCAATATAGGGTGGCTGTGCACATACATAGGGTGGCTGAGATATGTACATGTACAGGTTTAATCTTTCATATTTATTTTTTCTCTCTCCAATCTTGGCTGGTTTGATTTTATATGGGTGATTTGATATTTTGTGTGTGATTGGATTTTTATATGCATGATTGTATGTTCTGTGGGCTTGATTTTATGTTTTGTATGCTTGACTTGAAATTTGTCATGGTGAAGCTTGTATGTATATACATACATACATATATATATACACATATATATTTAGATATATACCTTTACATATACATATTTTTATCATATGCATATTTACATTTTTACATATTTACATATACATTTAGATATACACATATTTACATATACATATATAGATTTACATATCCATTATTTTTATAAACAGATATATATATATATATATACTTATATATATTTTTGTTATCATAAGTTTGAAATGGTGAATTTTTTTTATACATATATATATTTATTTTGTCATATTCAGAAATTGACGTTTGAAAATTCAGTATAGTCTCCAAAATTTATATATCCAGATATCAGAAAATTTATTTATTCGACTTATAAAAATTAATATTTTAATATTTAAAATCAGTTAATTATTCCAATAACAGATGCTAAAAATATGAGTCGTTATATTCCTCCACCCTTAAAAGAATTTCGTCCCCGAAATTAGAAAGCAAAACGATAATTCAAGCCATAACAAAAGTCATATATTTATATCGTAAAGCACATACATAAGTAATACACTATCAACCATAGCAAACAAGGCATACACTATACAAACCAACAACTCGCTATCCTAACATCATCCCTGGATAGGCTTCCAAATCAATTTATAAATTTTTTTAATCCACATTTAATTTATTCACAAAAACTTTGTTTTCTCAATTTTGTGTTCCATAACAATCCAATCCATGCAATTTATTTATGAACCATTTCATAAATTTATTTGAGCCAAGCTTCCATCCAAAAATATTAGATTAAGTTAATTCGTTTATCTCCAATTATTTCAACTATATAGCTTAGGTTTATTTCCATTGCAAACAGATTCCATTTCAAATTTTAGATTGATTCTTATTCAATTTTATTCAATTCCATTTAGCTCAAGTCTCATTCCAATATCCAGCCCACTAATTAATTCGTCTAATTAGTTTACTTCCACTTTATACTTCAATATCCGATTTTTATTTCAAAAACCACTTCAGTTGGTTCGACTTGTGTTCAAATTCATTTTATATTTCAAGTTTGGATTTTTATTCCAATATTTAACCATTTTTATTTTGGGTTTTTTCTCTCTCTTTTTCAATTCTTAAATGTTTGAAAATTTTCCTTGTTAAAATTTCTTTTAAAACAAAATACTTTTATATTGAAGAAAATTTTCCTTTTGAAAATACTTTTATAACTCGATGTTTCAACAAATTTATCCTCGTTCTTACATAATCTAATAATACGTTGATCCTGCGCAAGACCAGAAATCTATATGTACTTAGCAAACCCATTTTAACACCCAGTGAAAATACTTGGAAAACTTTAAAACAGATATGGAAAGTACCACTCGAAAACCAATCATGGATCGCAGTTACACAATGGTTACGCCTCTGTCCCAGAGGAATCATCTATAATGGTGGGTAATCTCTACCCTGCGAATTACGCCATGCAAATCAAAATCAAATCGCCCATGGATCCTAGTCTACTTAGCTGTTACGCCCAATGGTTACGTCTCTATCCTAGAGAAAACATAGTAGACTATAGGCAATCAATGCCACCTCGAATTACGCCATATGGATCGCAGTTTGCTTAGTGGTTACACCCTATGGTTACGTCGCTATCCCAGCGAGAACATAGTAAACTATAGGCAATCTTCTCCACCTTGAATTACGCCAAGTACATCGACCATAGATCGCAGCTACACAATGGTTACGTCGTTATCCCAGCGAAATCATAAGTAGACTGTAGGCATCACGCCCCTCGAATTACGCTATGCCAATCGAATCATAAGACCATAGTTTACGCTATGGATTCTAAGCAACTCATGAGTTTATGTCCGGACAACCTAGATCAATCAATAGAATGAATACCGAAAGTCACAAAGGGTACTTCCCATATCTTTTACTTCGAAATATATCATACCATAAATAGTACCTTTCCAAATCACAACTTCAAATATCACACTTATATAAATTCCATTATATATAAGATTTCATCTTCACATCGAGTATTTTCCAAAATCAATAGTCTTGAATAAATCATATCATTCTTATATAAATTCCATTATATATAAGGTTATCGCTTTTCAGATCGAATACCTTTCAAAATCAAAAGTTTTTGAAATAATTTCATACTTATACAAACTAGTTTCATATAAGAATCGAAAACTTTCAAATCAAATATTTATATAAAGTCAAAGGTCTTCGAAATCAATCCATTTTCAAATATCAATTCAATTTCCAATCCATATACGATCTCAACAATCATTCTTCCCTTTCAAATCGAATGTCATTCAAAATTCAAAATTTTCAAAATTTCTAATCAATTGTTTTTCACAACTTCAGTTTTATGTTTATATCAAATTCATATAAAATCAAATTTCTTTTCAACCAAATACTTTTCAAAATCTTTTTTTTCATAAACAATTACTAGGTTCAAATTGTTTCTTGAAAGAAATTCCATTATAAACTTTTCAAAACTATTTTTCATATTTACGCAAAGTTGGAACTGTTTAAGAGAAATCAATCTGCAAAAAATAAGATTTTAATTTTTTTTTTACTATGTTCAAAACATTTCTTAAAACTCTTTTCATTTAAGAACATTTCAAAACTAAATTTCATACTTGTATAATTCAAAATAAGCTTATACAATTTACTCATCAAAATATTTAGCTTTTTAAAACTTGTTCAACTTCCATTACGTTTTATTTTAAAATTTTCAAAACTAACTTTATATACTTTCCAAAAATTCTTAGCTTTGAAAATTAATTCTCAAATTGAAAGTGTTCAAATATTCAGAATAGTCGGAAAAATCAAATTCCAATTCAAAATTGGAAATCGAAAATCAATCATCTCAACAAGATGCATAATCAATCAATCAATCCTAATGCATAGGATACGTGTGTTCATAATATAATTCAATCCAAAATTCGAGAGCTGAACACCATTTTTTTTCAGAATCGTTTGAAATAAATATATACATATTTCTTTCAAATATCAAATCATACTTCAGAGATTTGAATCAAATCAATTTCATTAAACAATCAAGTAGCAAAGCTACTAAAGTGGCCTCCCCCACTCTGAAACTCGAAAATGAATGCCGATGATGCTGCAGTCATCACAAAATTTATCTTCCAGCGACAGAAGTGAGTTCCGGACTTCATTTTTTTAAATCTTTTGAAAATCCCTTTTTGAAATCACTTTGAAATCATTTATAACAGTTCTATTCAGAAAATAATTTCAAATTATACTATTATATATTTTCAGAATCTTAAACAAATTTCAAAAATCCCGGAATCCGAACTCGCAAAATTTTGGTTTGAATTACTTTTTGTTTATTTATTAACCATGCCTAGATAAACCATATTTCATATATCACTTCAAATGGTATCCATTACTCTTTAAAATGATATAGGGGGAAATTCAAATATATATCCACTTCAAAATCCATGTTAAACATGCAGTTTCTCAATTGGTTAAATATTTTTTAAAACCAAAATTTTCCAACCATAGATAAATGCTCAAATCAACAGCCAATAGTCAATGCTCATAAACCGGCCGAGCACGATTCATCAATCAATAAGTGACAATATGCACATCCATATTAATCAAACAATCAATCAACAAAGAGATAACATCCAACCATCATCAATAGTCACCATTGATTTTATCAGTTTTTAGAATTCATTCTTTTATATTCTATTTATATTCTATATAAAATAAAAGTTAAAATCATTTCATTTATTAATATCAAAATATTTTTATATCACTAACAAATACGCTCTCTCTTATACGTATATACACTCAAACTCATTCTAGGGTACTACTGACCCTATCTCTAATGAGTAATCCCCACCAAAGCCAAGGTTCTCACTTAACCTGGCTCTGATACCAACTGTAACGGCCCAGGATTTTCAACCCTCGGAAATTGACGTAAATACGTCCACCGTATAGAATGCCGACAATTGAGCGTTGAAAATACTAGATCATTAAGGGTGAAGAAGGAAAAAGGTAGAAGAAAACAGAAACAACAACACAGAATCTCACAATCGCAGTGGAACAAAATATAATATATAACAACAGATCTTTATACAAAGAAAACTGTAACTGTCAATATATATATATATATAATCATCAGAGTAGAATAATCAATATATCAATATGGACAGTTATTATAACTTGTCCACACTAGTGTTGTCTATACAGTCTACACACACAGTGGAATATAATCAAGTATGTGATATACGTCTGAAATCCTCCAGCTCGTCTCCTGAGCTCCAAAGCACTCTAACCTAAATCTGTAATACTTGGTCTGACCCGAGCATTATAATAAAATAACACCCGAGTTAGTCTGAAAAACTAGCGTGAGAAAACACACTCAATTTGAATTATTACTATTTTTAAAATCATTTGTAAATAAAGGTATCTCGTAAGACCGCGTCACACATAAACACGATGGGTCCCGGTCTCATCGAATTCAAAACGATAAATTTTTAAAGGCCAAGTTGTTTAAAATAAACAATTCTACATCAGGGTGTCAATATTCACATATAGAAATTCATTCCATATATTTACTTTATCATGACCAGTCCATCGAAATTAATTCACTTGTAATCATCGCATTTTCTGAAATTCAGAATAGTGATCAGTAAAAGCCGATTTACTTCCAATAGAACGTGTCAACGTTTTATTCTAACTACTTTAATTTGTTTGGCTACTTAATGGCACAGACAAAAGATAACTGAAATCAATATCTAAATAAAATTTAAAGTAAAGATAATTAATTTCAATCAATGATTAATAATTAATATTAAATCAATTTACAAATAAGAATTGAATTGGTTTCAATTAACTGAGTCAAATTATATTTTTAAATCCAGAATACTTGTAATTAAATAAATTTATAAATTGTTTTATTATTTGCTAATTAAAATTAAACAGGCATTAAAAATTAATTTATTAATTAACATAAAATTAATTAATAAGAAATTACTTATTTATTCAATTTCAAACGTCATAAACCATTAAATTTTACATTGCAGAAAACTTAACCATATTAGTTCAGATGATAATATCCCGCGATAGGGTCTCGACGCAAAAATCTGGGCATCGATTGATTTTGGAGTGAAGAAGAAATAGAGTTTTAAATTCATAGATTGTTAAATACAAAATTAAATTTTCCTTTTTCTTTTTAAAAAAAAATCAAAACCCAACCCATAAGCATTCAGACCCGACCCATCTCAGTCTAAACCCAACCCAAACCTTCTTCCTCTTCTCCAGTTTCTTTCCTCCCTTCTGCTGTTTCATTTGAATTCACCCAGCTGTGCACGAACGTGTGCATGTGCACACTACCTCCGGCCATTTATTCTTGCCATCGACCACCCTCGCACATCACCTTCGACTATCGCCTCCCGTCCATCCACTTGGAAACTTGGCCATGCACTCAGTTCGAAAAATCGAACTCAGTCACTCAACCTGGAACAACTAACGTACCATACAATCGCCTCACCCCACCACCTTCGTCCACCATTCATAACCAGATTTCGCCCAGAGGCTCGCCATCACCTCCGCTACTATTTCCCTCTATGCGCATACCCCTCCTCTCCTCCATCATCGCCATTAACGCGTGAAACTGAGACCCAAGAACAACCACCCTAAACCCTACTTTGACCTCGACTAGCCTATCCACACCGCTAAAAATCGCTGCTCCATTTTTCTCAGGTGCGCCATCACCTACTCCTCTCTACGGCCAATGCCGAGGCACGAAATCGACCATGTCGCCTGAAATTGGCATTTCACCCAAATCCGTTTATCTCTAAATATCTCCTCCCACACGCCACTAAAAATCTTCAAACCGGTCTTAAAAATCAAATTTTCCAACAACGATCACATCTGTATGATCCATGTGTTAAATTATGCAAGTTGAATTTCAACCATAAGTATGTCACTTACTGTTAAATGAGTTTTCCTCCCTCTCTACTTGATGAGATTGCATGAAATAAATTTTAAAATGTTATGCATTTAAAAACAAACGTCTTTTGTTTTGGAATCATATTTGAAACTAAATGGTTGTTGAGATCTTGATTTTCAAAGTTAAGGTTTTATTGTTTTTGAACAAAACAAACATGGACATAGGAGTTTTAGAGAAGTGCAGTGTCTTGGTGGCACTAATTATGTCATACACATTCATACATATACATATACATATTAACACAACAATCACATATACATTTAACATACATCAAAGATTCATCCACAATCAATTGTCACATAAGATGTGCAATGACCAGTTAACAATATAAAAGCGTTTTACTCACTATAAACAGATAGATGAACACTGCTAACAAATCTTCTTCAAGCTTTTGAACCACCAATCTTCTTCCTTTAATTTTTAATGGTAGACTTGTTTTTAAGAACAAGCCCGACCTTGTATTTACAAGAGAAAGGAAATTGTACAGTGCAATATAGGGTGGCTGTGCACATACATAGGGTGGCTGAGATATGTACATGTACAGGTTTCATCTTTCGTATTTATTTTTCTTTTCTCTCTAATCATGGCTGATTTGATTTTATATGGGTGATTTGATATTTTGTGTGTGATTCGATTTTTATGCATAATTGTATGTTTTGTGGGCTTGATTTTATGTTTTGTATGCTTGACTTGAAATTTGTCATGATGAAGCTTGTATGTATATATATACACATATATATTTAGATTTATACCTTTACATATACATATTTTTATCATATGCATATTTACATTTTTACACATTTACATATACATCTAGACATACACATATTTACATATGCATATATACATATATAGATTTACATATACACTATTTTTATAAACATATATACATATATAAATTTTTATCATCATAAGTTGAAATGGTGAATTTTTTTATACATATATATTTATTTTATCATATTCAGAAATTGACGTTTGAAAATTCAGTATAGTCTCCAAAATTTATATATTATGATATCAGAAAATTTATTTATTCGACTTATAAAAATTAATATTTGAATATTTAAAATCAGTTAATTATTCTAATAACAGATGCTAAAAATCCGGGTCATTACAGTCGCCATCTCCGGTGGCCTCCGCCTGCACGTGGCTGCCGCCGCTTCCAAGGCCAATTTGGCGATTCCGATCATCTATGACACAAAGTAAACCCATGGATGCACTCCTCTAATCGCCCTCTACCTCGCAGCACCACTCGATCGTCGTAAAATCGACAACCGTTGAAATCGAAAACCTAATATGAAAGGCCGAGGATAAATCGACGATTTCTGGCCAAACCGTGACTCGATTCGAAAAACGAATTGCAGCAGAAGATTGCGCTAGTCGAGAGTTTTCCAACGATATATAATTTGCTATGGTTTGAGTAGTTTGAATTTTTGAAATTAGATTTGAAACTGATTTTGCGAATTAGGGTTTTCATATTCTGACGTTTGAGAAGGAGGAACATATAGAAATAATAGTATGTATAGAAATAAGAAAAGGCTGCTAGGGTTTTAGAAAAGAAATCTATTTATATGGACAAAGATAGATAAGAATGAAGTAGACAGATCAAATTGGGTCGAAACGATAACGACGACCCAAAAAGCCCGTTTCATTTCCGAAATGAAAATGGATCATCCAATATATCGAAATATAGGTTTTCGATATTTTTAAACTCAATGGAACTAGTTTCAAACCCTAATTTCATTGTATGCAAAAGTTGTTAGTCCTTGAGAAGGATGGTTTTGATGACAAAACCTTAGGACTTGTTATAAAATATAAATACTAACATTATAGTTAAGATATATATATATATATATATATATATATATATATATATGTATGTATATGCAGGATATAAACATGCAGGTACCAAGAATGAAGACTGTACAGTATAGAGATACAAGACTGATGAATTTAAAGATCAAAGATATCAAGATTGAAGACTCATGAGTATCAAGAAATCAAGTTATCAAGAGTTCAAGATTTTAATACTACAAGATAAGTATTGAGTCTAGAATTATGTTAAAACTTCATAATAGCACAGAAATCTTCATTCCATATTTCATTTGGGATGGAACCCATTTCTACCTTCTTAGCGGCTTACAACCCCACGAACATCCTGGTTTTGTACAAGTTCTCGAGTCCTGATGTAATGAGATATTCTGCAGGAAGAAGCTTGCAAAACTATTTCAAAATGATTTTCAAAACTGCTTTTCAAAATGTTTTAGCCTTAAAATATTCTTTGTTTTTGTTTTTAAATAAACTCTTGTTTTAAACATCGTTTGTTTTTAAAACTATCTTCTAATTTTTAAATATTCTTTATAATATTTATATACTTGAGATTTAAAATCAAATTTATATATACATTCTTAAAATATATTTTTCTACTCTTCTTTATTTTGAAACATAGGGAAATTAGTTTATTTTACTCCAGAATCATTTCATCTTGTTTTCCTTTCAATATTATTTTCAAAACAAATTTTACATTATTTTTAACTAGGGTATGTCGACATCATGAGATACCCCTTGTCGACATGGATTCCGTTAAATTCAAAATTCAAATTTTCAAAAGAAGTGTCTATTCGTCGTATCCTTTCACGAATAGATATGGCTATTGATTTCCTATAAATACCAGTAGTTCTAAACGAATTTTTAACCAGATTTCATTTGTTTTCTCTTCTCTTCATCTTCCACATTTATTCTAAAGAATTCCAAACTATACTCTGCCGAAATACCAAGTGAATCAAACTTTATTATCTATTGTTTGATTCTCTGCCACTCTCTCCGTAAGATCTCAGTGCTATTCAGAGTTATAGGATTATTTGTAAATCAAACTGTTGAGTAAAAGGTGCGGTTGAACCTTGAAATCAATTGGGTGTGATTGTTGCCCCGGAAATCAATTAGGTGATCTTGTGGCCTGGTAAATCAAGAGAGTTTGCCCCGGACTCGAATATAGGAGGGTGTACCTCGTGGCCTTGAAATCGAGGGTGTAATCTGGGAGATTATTTTTGATAAGAAATCCGTACGTTTGTGCGGGACTGGATGTAGGGTAACTCCAAACCAGTATAAAATCCTGGTGTGTTCTTTCCTTTACTGCTTTTATTTAGTATTTCCATCTGTGTCCGATTCTGTGATTATATCTGGGTTTGTGAATTACATTTGTTGGTGTTTAAATCGAATAAAATTCAAAAAGATTTAAAAAAAATCCATAAAACACTATTCACCCCCCTTTAGTGTTATTCCAGCCTTAAGATCCGTAATCCGCATTTCTTACAGAAGTTAGCTTTTAAAATCAAATTATATTCATTTAATTTATTTTAATTGATTTCTACGCGTTTCAAGCTCTCATGATCAAACGACAAGTCCGATCGCTACGAAACTTGAAATCCTACAATAATTCACTGTTAAGGATCCGATGAAACTTGTTTCATCGAAATCCGAGATAGTGGCCAAAATGATAAAATTTTAAGTTAATTAATTAAATTATTAATAAATTGGTTTAATCACTTTTAAATTTAAATTCAAAAGTTAACCATTTTCATCATTTTTGATTACATATAAATTTAAAATCTTTTAAAATAAATTTTCCTTATTAAACCCAAGATTTAAATATTTCAAAAATTTCAGCGTTCAATTATAACTATAATAAACCCAGTTAATTATATTTTTAATTTCAATCAGATTCTTTTATTTAGATTCTCACTCTTATTATTAAATCATAAAATACCATATGAATTTAATTAACATTAATTTATACTTTATTACATTCATATTCTACAGTTATCATCGTAACTCATATTAATGCAATATTTCAATTTCATAAATTCCAACAATTATTTTATTTCTTATTTACAATTTATAACTAAATTAACTTTACAAGTATTTCAATTGATTGAAATTACATTAAAATAATTATCAATTACATTAAATCAACATTATTAAATTACATTCTAATAATCTTTCCATTTATAAATCATAAATTTTAATTTCTCCCAATATTAAATTTCAAAATCTTATTTAATTTAATATTTTTTTAATTATCGAAAAATACAGGTTGTTACATTATTACAGTGGGTGTGCATGTGCTTGTCCTTGCATATTGACTTATGCAAGCTTAAGTGAGAAGGAAAAGAGAAATATCATGATATTTCCTATTTTTACCATATGTAAATTCAAAAGCAAATGGTAACTTTTCTTATGTGTACGAGTATATATGCACGTCCAGGTGGACCTGCATTTAATCACGTGCATGCATTTATATTTGCTATATTTGTTCATTTATTCCGACTAAGTGGTTCATCCCGTTCTAGGTTCCATTTCATGATCACCTTTTGCTGCTCCTTTTTGGCTTTAATACGTTTGCAGTCAAACGCGCTATAGTCATTTTCCCGCTTCAGCTTTGCGTGTCTCAGCACCTTTCACCTATTTTGGCTCCTACCACAGCTGCATGATGTGCCTCTCTTTTTCATTGCTTGAGTTAGCTCATTATTTGCATAGCTTTAGTTTCAGGTTGCTTGCAACGTATATTGCTAGCACACACATACACTTGAAGTCTTCGTCCATTTCTTTGTCACTTGGGCTCCTGCAGCTTTCTTAGTATCTACGTTGCAGTTCAATTTTACATTGCTTACGTTTGCTTCAGGTAACAGTCTAATTTGCTTCAGGTGACAATCTAGTTTGCTTCAGGTTGCTTCAAGTTGCTATAGGTTTGTGAATGATTCAAGTTGCCTCACCTTCACTGTATTTCTCATCATGCTCTCCATACTCTCAGTCCACGTATGCCTATTATATTCTCATCCAACCGTTGTAGTTCACTCAATCAAATACTGCTAACGCATGCATGCCTCTTCAGCTTTTCTTTTTTTGTTGCTACTTTATTTTTTCGACTACAATTCCGCACTTCTTTTAAGCTAACCATATTTTTCCGATTTCCTTCGACAGAATTTGGAAATTTTCATCAAATTAAAAACCTATTGGAAGATCAACATTTCATAATATACATATCAACTTTATCCTTCCACAAAGATACAAAATATTATTTCACTCATTAATCAATTACCAACACAAAATATTTATGGCCGAATTATTACAGTTCACTAATCAATCATTAACAAAAATATAACAAAAAACATGTGGATAAACCAAAATAAATTTAAAACAAAGTGTAATTGTTTGCACTTATCTAGGATCCTCCTCTAGCTTGGTCTGTCAAAACGATCAATCAAAAAAATGAAAAAAGCAATGTTTTTTGGAGGCTTCAAAATTTTCCTTTTTTATTTCAGCAATGGACCGAGGATCATTATAACGTAATCATCCTCTGTAGAACTTGTCAATGTCTATAATGGGCAGATCGAGCTCCTCGAAGGTTAACAGGCAGATCAAGCTCCTCGAAAAAGCGGGCAGAAGCGAAAAAGCATGGTTAAAACATACGAAGGGCAAAATGAGAAATTCAAAAAGACACGGTCGATTTTGTGTTCATCGAACTATCATTATTAATAGTAAATATAAAGATTAATAGTAGAGATTAATATAGTTTATTTTATATTTTAATATTCGCATCTCTGTGAATTTTGATTTTTAAATAAAAACTTGCACTCATTCCACATAACCACACACCTAAAACACTACGCAACAGGTCTGGGTGACACACAAAAACTCACTGACACACACATACATGCCTCGCTGACATTCCTGCAAACTGACAGACACATGAGCAACATTTAACACAAAGCCCTGTTATTTACATACTGACGCACCTCCCCTTAGCATGAATGTAGTAGTAGATTCACACGGAACATATAAAACAGGCTGATCTAATAGGGAGAAGACCTAGAAAATCATAGCTAATGGTGTCCCATACTCAAAATATAACACGGTTGGACATAACGTTAAAATATGCAAGCAAAATACATAAGTGTACACATGCTAAATCCCACCCTACTGCACATCATATCCCTACAGCAAACACACATGCACGCGCATATAAAATTATCCACCACATTAAAGAAGAGAACACACACATATATACGAACAAAATCACGTAGGAGAACATAAGGCAGCCTATCGACTTGGCAAGATGATGGGCTAGGGTTTAGTCAGTCTAAGATGAAGAAAAAAACAGTATCGAGACATAGATATGTGAGCTAAAATCACCCACCTGACATATTTTTGCATCCATCGAGCTTTCGAATGCGACCTTGAAGCTCCCTAACCTCAAAGCAAAACTTGATTTGCTTCACTCCATGGGTGTTCGATAATGTAAGGGTTCATGTAACGACCCTGAATTTTGAACAATTTGAATTGAAAATATTTAATGAATTTTAAATATTGAATGATGAATTGATTCGAATTTCAACTTTTCAGAATAAATTTTGCGATTAAATTTTAGGATTTAATCTACTGAAATTTAATAATAATTTGAATCGGGATTTATAAATGAATGTAAAGAAAATCTGCTTTTGGATTTAAAGAAAATCAAAATTATCTTATTTAATTTAAAATTAAAACACTATATTTTTGATATGATAAGATATAGGCAAGTTAAAATAATATAGATATAAATGATGATGTTTAAAAGGAAATAAATTTTATCTACAAAAATTTAAATAGCACAAGTTTATTAATAAAAACAAAGTAAATAAAAAAAAATATACCATACCTTTAGTACAAAAGAAAAGCACACCGGCCCATACCCATACCCCTTTTCTCTGCATAAACCACGACATCCCCATCTCTCATTCATTCGTAACCTAAAACCTAAATCGAAGAAAGAAAAAATGGTGGCGTCTCCAAATTTAGGGCTTTTCAAAATCAAAGTCGTCGTCTCAATTCTCTGGCGAATTTGAGCACCGGCTTCAATGGTTCGACTTCGTGATGGCGTGAAGTTGTTTAGCTCGATCGAGGAAAGGATTGCGTGGAAAAATTGTGAGTAATTTCTATTACTCACATCTTCTTCGAATTATGTTAAAATCTATCTAACTGCCTCTGGAAAGTTCGTTTTCGTTCTGATTTACTTCGTAAAATGGTTTTCGAACTTGTGATGTACTGGTTGGCCCCGCTCCACTTTGATTTGTTAAATTGGTTTGGCTGTGATGATGATTTTTGGGTTCGTTTGTTTTCGAATTACATACTTATGTTTCGGCTTTCGATTTTGTTCAATATTGATGTTTTCTCTGATTTTAACTAATTTGAAAATTTTGATATCCAATACTCTCGGCATTGATTTTTGGCATGGTTTATAATGACTCCAGTCATTTGAATTTATTTGACGAGGTCGGTTTCTTTTGTGACTTCGGTCAGTTGATTTTGTATAGTATCTCAGCCCTAAACATACTTTTTGTATTGTGATCGTTCACTTTGACTGACCAAACATTTAGTTGCTATTTTGTTTCCAGTTTGTAATTGGATTTGTAAAACTTGAACTATTTTTGATCTTCGGTACTGTTTCTATTGAAATAGGCATGTATGTGTATGTATATATATATACATATATGCATACATGTATAATTGTATCATACTTGACTTCGAGATAAAAGATGACTTCGAGATAAAAGATGACTTCGTATTCTCTGTCATTGTTCAAACTGCTACTTGATTTTTTTTTCGAACTAAGCACTGGCCATCTTTTTGCCATTGCTTATCATGCATCATTGTAGCTGTGCACTTCATTGTTTCACTGTGAGTTTCGACTCTGGCCATCCGCACTTGTAGATGCATTCCATTCCATATTTGTTTGCATACCTTGTAGTTGATTACTGTCCATGTGTGTGTTTGCATTCTGTGTAGTTGATTCATTTAGTTGCACTTGCATTTTGATCACTGTAGCGTTTGTATTGACGCTGTTGTGTTCATGTGCTCTTTGAATTATGTACTGAAGACATGTGTATACATACATCTATATATGTATATATGTGTTGGTCATTTGAACATCACTGAGTTGCATTTCCATGTTCGATCACTAAGCACTTGTCATGTTGCATACTCTCTGTTGCACTGAGTTTTGATATCACTTGAACCTTAGTGTAGTTGTTGTTGCTTTTGGTTCATTATTGCATCACTGGTCTTTGATGTTTGGACAGACCTGGACTTTGATATTGTTATAGTTTAGTTTGTTAGTCGAGTTGCCTACATGTGCTCTTGTAGTCGAGTCTGCACATGTGTATTTTGTAGCAGTTTGGTCTAGCACTTGTATTTAAATCTGGATTCTTTTGGAGTCCAGTTCCACTCTGGTTTATGTTTTGATTTCTGAGACAGTTTTGACTTGTTTCAGTTTGAAGATTTGTCTGGTTACAGAACTATTTCTTGTTTCTGGTTTGCATTTGTCGGTGCACTGTTACACTATCATCTGGTTTGCATTTGTCTTTGTTAGAATCTTGAAGTAGTCTTCATTTATGCATTCTTTTACTTTGAGCAGGTTGTCTGTAGATGCTTGGGGCATTCATGTATATTGGTTCAGATTTGTACTGAACTTATTTTTGGTCTGCCTTTGATCTTGTTTACAGTCTTGCATAGTATCCATACGCATTTGGTCCAACCATTTTGTTCTTGTACATGTTCACTATAGCTGCATTTAAGTTGTTACTTGATCCACTTGAACTTGGGTCAGTGGTCTTGCTGAAGTCCAGTTTTGTAAGACTGTTGTACCATGATTTTGAACTTACCTTAAGTAAAATTTGGGACGAGTTTATATGATGATTTTTGGTTGGTTAGTATATGGCACTTCACTGCTGTCTGCATTTAATAATTCGTGAGATGATCGAGTTGCTGTCATTAGTATTGGCACTGACTTCATCCTGTTGGCATTCTTTTATCTGGTTTGTTGTTTTCGCCTATGTGCTTCGACTTTGGCATTTGCTTTGTTCTAGACTATGAAATTTATACTGTATAGTTACAGTATTAAATATAAATGTACAATTCGTACATTCATGTTTTGGAAACTGTTTGCACCCAGTTGCATTCTAGTCTTCATACATATGTATGCAGTGACGTATGTATATACATTAATTCATATGTATATATGTACGTTCGAATTGCAATTTTTCTCTGGAAATGTTTCATGTTTTATTTGAAGAGATATATTGATTTTCTTGGTTTGGGTACATATGCCTATATCACTTTTAGTTGCTGTCTTATATGATGGCACTTGACACTTCAAGTGGTGGCTGCATTTTCGTTGCAGTTTTACCCTTGTTTCTATGTGATGACTTTACATTCGGTGGTGGCGAGGCGGTGCACGCGTGCGTGCACTGCAGCCACCCAAACTCGACAATTTTGAATTGATGTTTCTTTTGCTTTTGATGCATTGATCTTTTATGCTATATTGGCGAGGCCGTACACGCGTGCGTGTACGGCAGCCAATCAAATCTTCGGTGATCTTAAAGTGACAATTTCAATTGTTTTAAATTGATTTAGTCGAGTTGATAAATTGTTTATTTATCTCTGTTGATGATTTAAATCTGTTAACCTATTGTTTAACACTGTTTAGTGTTAAAATTTTCGTTATCCGATTTCTTTGTTAAAAGAGTCGGATAAACGGGAATTATTGTGACTGTCGTCTATTTAAATTATTACTGCCTATATGCACTAATAAACTGGTTTGAATTAGACTGACCTGTGTATTATTTTCTTTTGAATATAATACTCGGGTCAGACCGAGTATTTTTACAGCTTGAAGATTTTCGAGCAGCGAAGTTAGAGAGAGAGTAAAGAATCACTTTAATTTTCAGAAAATTGTATTTTAAGTTATTCCGCTGTATCAGTATTAAATTGTATAAACTCTGATGTATATAAAAAGATTATAGTAATGAAATAAAGATTCATTTGTTTTTAATTCATTGTTATTATTCTGTGTTTCTGTGGCTGATTCTGTTTAAACGTTATAAACTAAATAACAATTCGTCTTTTTGAACGTTTCGAGTTGGTTTAATTACCGACTGGAGGCGGTCAAAAAGGGGGAATGTTACAAGGTGGTATCAGAGCTTTGGTTTACACAAAGCTTAGTTTATGATGTTTAATATGAATAGTTACTAGAAACACTTTTAAAAAGGAGAATGTTTTTCAAATCCAAAGAAGTATAAAATTGTTTTTGAAAATGAAGATTTTTAACTTAAGAAAAGTTAAATTGAATTGAATTAGTATTAATAAATGAATGGATTTGAAATTTAACTAAAGGAAGTTAAATAAATCGTACTGGATTTGATAAATTATTGAGATGGAGATTTAAACATGAAAGATAAGTGATTATATAATATGAATCGAAAAGTTTAAATTAATAAGTTGTTTAACTTATAAAATGAGAAAGTTTAAGTAAAACCAGTTTTTAAATGGTTGAACAGTTTTGTTAAGTAAAACAAAATCTGAATTTTGAAATGTGATATGAATTTGACTTTAGTAAAGTTAAATAAAATAGAATTTCAAATAAATTTGAGGCGAACTTAAGTTGTATAGTGAAAATAAATGCAAGTGGAGATAAAATGAAACATGGCTTAAGTAATATTGAATCCAATTGAATTTGATATCAAAATGAATTGATAAAGTGAAGAATGAATATGAATTTGAGTTATAAAAAGGAAATTCAACTTTAACTGTAAAAGTGAATTAGTGAATATGGTGAGTATAAAAATTCAATCTGAATTGGAATATAAACCAATGGAAATTAAGTGTGTTGAACCAAATTGAATATAAGCAAGGTAAATAAATTTGGTTAAATGTGCATTGGTTGCTAGTTGATTGTATGGGAATTCATTAAGTATTAAAGAAATTGTATTAATGGAAATGGAAAGCTAAGTAATTGAATTCAAATTGAAAGGTAAGAAATCTAAATAGAACCAAATTTGATTTGAATTGAAAGCAAACGAACTTGAATATGAATTAGTGAATGTGAACTAATTGAATATGAATGAATGTTAGTAAAAAAAAATCCAATGTGAATGAATCAAATGCGATTAAATTGAAAATCAAGTCGATGAATGATTTACTAAAGAACTAGTTGATTATCTTGGAAATGGAAAACTGATAAATTTATATAATAGTTTAAAGTGGAAATTTTGAATTATTATAAACGGCTTAAATTGAAGATTTGAAAGTGTTGATAAAATATTGGAATTGTATAAGTGTTAAAAGTGAAATATTTAATGGATTTCATAAGTGGATGAAAAAGTTTCAGAATTAAGATTGTGAAGTTATAAAATGAATCGAAGTTGCGAAATAAAAGAATTTATAAGTAATTTACTTATAAATTAAATTCTGATATAAAATTGAGTTATAAAGGAATTGGTTAATCAAGTAAATTTTTATGAATTGAAGTCTTTATAAATAGGAATAGAATTTATAAACGTTGTTTATGAATCCGAAACTGACTTATTTTGATAAGTAAATTCTTATAGTTTGTTAAAAAGATGTATATTCACAATTTTGGACCGTGAATATATTATTGAATAAAATGGACATGTTTTGGAAAATGATATTTTAAAACGAAGTTAATTGTTTTAAAGATGTTTTAAAAGGCATTGAATATCGAAACCATAGATTTCAACATTCATTGTTGAAATAGACGTTTTCGAGATAAAAGGAAATGGTGGACTATAACATTTTTGTTATAGTAAATGATTTCCGAAAGGAAATGTTTTGTATAGTATTGGGATTTATACATCTATCTAAATTTCGAATCCCTATACTAGTGATTTTGAGTTGTCGTAACGATGTTTTACGTAACATTCGTTTTAACTCAAATAAATATGTGAAAGAGAATGATTTCCTTAAAGATGAAATATATACTTGATTTTGATTTAAGTATATCGAATATTTTCAAATGTTGAAAATAGAATGGATTTGTGAATTACTTATTTTTAAATAAGTCTGGAAATGTTTTTTCCAAATATGAAATGTTGTGAATATATTCCGTAAGGAATAAATGATTTGAAATTCATTTTTGAAGTCGAAGTTGAAAAGTTAAATGAGAATTTGAACAATTTGTTCAATTTGGAATTTTTCAAAAAGATTGAATCGTTAAGTTAAATTGAGTTTAACTTCGACATCAAAGACAATTTAAGTTGAGCTTTGAATTTCAGATGATGATTTGGATTGTATGTCTAACATTGTGAATTGATGACATAGCAATTGATCTCTATTAAATATATATCTGTTGGTGGCGGAGAATTTATTCTCTTAGCTTAACACCCTTCTCTGAGACGTACGAGCTCAGAGGTTATATATCGGTAGACATCAATTCTGTGTTGAGAATTGACGATGTAGCGTGAAATCCAAATTGAATGTGAAAGTCGATAATAAATGGAATTATGAATATGAATTAGGTTTGAGATAACCTTAAATTTCCAAATCGACTTAGAGGAAAATTTTGAAATCCTCTATTTTGTTATGAATATGAGATATGTAAGTTTTTAGAACTTATATATATGAATGCGGTAAATTTGAAACCGTTAGTTTAGAAAGACATTGTTATGGAAATCTTATGTATGTTTACATAGATGTTATATGTACGAAATGTGAAATGAAAGTACTACATATATGATATTATGTTTTCTAAACTGAGGATGTGGAAAAGTACCTTCCATTTATTATTAGAGAAGGTATTGGAACTCTCGATGAGTGTCCATTTGAAATTCGTAGCTACGTAGAATTTTAGTCACAGTGACTATTTGAATCGGAAATCCTTCGCGATAGTTCATCGCGATGAGATTATATTTGATTGATGATTAGCGTAATTTGAGGGGCGAGATGCCCACAGTTACAAGCGATTCCACTGGGATAGTGGCGCAACCGCCGGGTAAACTGCAATCTAATGCCAGGCGAAATTTGAGGGGCGTGATGCCTACAGACACGAGCGATTCTACTGGGATAGTAGCGTAACCGCCGTGTGTACTGCAATCTATGGCGACAACCATGGCGAAATTTAAGAGATGAGAAATCTACAGCCACAAGCGACTCTACTGGGATAGTAGCGTAACCGCCGGGTGGAACTGTAATCCATGGGGGAACGTGCTTTCCATATCCATTTTTAAAAGAATTTTTAAAAGTATTTTCACTGGGAATTGAAGCAAGTATATTTAGTACTTGGAGATTTTTAGACCTGCGCCTGGCCAGCGTATGTCTAATGTCTGTGAGAACGAAGATGGACTTGTTAAATTTCGAGTTAGCAAGTATTTTCAAACTGTAAATAGCAAATCAATAATTGAAATTAAAATTTCAAAATTCCTACCTAATAAACTAAGGAAGAGGATCTTTGAAATGTTTTGAAAGTCCACAGCTTTGGAAGATATATATTATATAAATCTCTAACGTGACGGATTTTAAGTTTGAATCTGAGTTGTAAATTAAAAATGTTAGTAAAAGACTTTTGGGTTTTGAGTTTAGAAAATCAATGAACAAAAGAGAAAATAAGCAAAACTAATGAGATTAAACAAATGGAATGAATCCTATATTCATTTATTTGTAATGAGTTTTAAGTTTAGTAAAAATTGACTAGAGTATAAATGTTAATGAAATTTTAACAACCTTTCCTTTTCGAGGACGAAAAGTTTTTAAGGAGGGGAGTTTGTAACGACCGTGAATTTTGAACAATTTGAATTGAAAATATTTAATGAATTTTAAATATTGAATGATGAATTGATTCGAATTTCAACTTTTCAGAATAAATTTTGCGATTAAATTTTAGGATTTAATCTACTGAAATTTAATAATAATTTGAATCGGGATTTATAAATGAATGTAAAGAAAATCTTCTTTTGGATTTAAAGAAAATCAAAATTATCTTATTTAATTTAAAATTAAAACACTATATTTTTGATATGATAAGATATAGGCAAGTTAAAATAATATAGATATAAATGATGATGTTTAAAAGGAAATAAATTTTATCTACAAAAATTTAAATAGCACAAGTTTATTAATAAAAACAAAGTAAATAAAAAAAAATATACCATACCTTTAGTACAAAAGAAAAGCACACCGGCCCATACCCATACCCCTTTTCTCTGCATAAACCACGACATCCCCATCTCTCATTCATTCGTAACCTAAAACCTAAATCGAAGAAAGAAAAAATGGTGGCGTCTCCAAATTTAGGGCTTTTCAAAATCAAAGTCGTCGTCTCAATTCTCTGGCGAATTTGAGCACCGGCTTCAATGGTTCGACTTCGTGATGGCGTGAAGTTGTTTAGCTCGATCGAGGAAAGGATTGCGTGGAAAAATTGTGAGTAATTTCTATTACTCACATCTTCTTCGAATTATGTTAAAATCTATCTAACTGCCTCTGGAAAGTTCGTTTTCGTTCTGATTTACTTCGTAAAATGGTTTTCGAACTTGTGATGTACTGGTTGGCCCCGCTCCACTTTGATTTGTTAAATTGGTTTGGCTGTGATGATGATTTTTGGGTTCGTTTGTTTTCGAATTACATACTTATGTTTCGGCTTTCGATTTTGTTCAATATTGATGTTTTCTCTGATTTTAACTAATTTGAAAATTTTGATATCCAATACTCTCGGCATTGATTTTTGGCATGGTTTATAATGACTCCAGTCATTTGAATTTATTTGACGAGGTCGGTTTCTTTTGTGACTTCGGTCAGTTGATTTTGTATAGTATCTCAGCCCTAAACATACTTTTTGTATTGTGATCGTTCACTTTGACTGACCAAACATTTAGTTGCTATTTTGTTTCCAGTTTGTAATTGGATTTGTAAAACTTGAACTATTTTTGATCTTCGGTACTGTTTCTATTGAAATAGGCATGTATGTGTATGTATATATATATACATATATGCATACATGTATAATTGTATCATACTTGACTTCGAGATAAAAGATGACTTCGTATTCTCTGTCATTGTTCAAACTGCTACTTGATTTTTTTTTCGAACTAAGCACTGGCCATCTTTTTGCCATTGCTTATCATGCATCATTGTAGCTGTGCACTTCATTGTTTCACTGTGAGTTTCGACTCTGGCCATCCGCACTTGTAGATGCATTCCATTCCATATTTGTTTGCATACCTTGTAGTTGATTACTGTCCATGTGTGTGTTTGCATTCTGTGTAGTTGATTCATTTAGTTGCACTTGCATTTTGATCACTGTAGCGTTTGTATTGACGCTGTTGTGTTCATGTGCTCTTTGAATTATGTACTGAAGACATGTGTATACATACATCTATATATGTATATATGTGTTGGTCATTTGAACATCACTGAGTTGCATTTCCATGTTCGATCACTAAGCACTTGTCATGTTGCATACTCTCTGTTGCACTGAGTTTTGATATCACTTGAACCTTAGTGTAGTTGTTGTTGCTTTTGGTTCATTATTGCATCACTGGTCTTTGATGTTTGGACAGACCTGGACTTTGATATTGTTATAGTTTAGTTTGTTAGTCGAGTTGCCTACATGTGCTCTTGTAGTCGAGTCTGCACATGTGTATTTTGTAGCAGTTTGGTCTAGCACTTGTATTTAAATCTGGATTCTTTTGGAGTCCAGTTCCACTCTGGTTTATGTTTTGATTTCTGAGACAGTTTTGACTTGTTTCAGTTTGAAGATTTGTCTGGTTACAGAACTATTTCTTGTTTCTGGTTTGCATTTGTCGGTGCACTGTTACACTATCATCTGGTTTGCATTTGTCTTTGTTAGAATCTTGAAGTAGTCTTCATTTATGCATTCTTTTACTTTGAGCAGGTTGTCTGTAGATGCTTGGGGCATTCATGTATATTGGTTCAGATTTGTACTGAACTTATTTTTGGTCTGCCTTTGATCTTGTTTACAGTCTTGCATAGTATCCATACGCATTTGGTCCAACCATTTTGTTCTTGTACATGTTCACTATAGCTGCATTTAAGTTGTTACTTGATCCACTTGAACTTGGGTCAGTGGTCCTGCTGAAGTCCAGTTTTGTAAGACTGTTGTACCATGATTTTGAACTTACCTTAAGTAAAATTTGGGACGAGTTTATATGATGATTTTTGGTTGGTTAGTATATGGCACTTCACTGCTGTCTGCATTTAATAATTCGTGAGATGATCGAGTTGCTGTCATTAGTATTGGCACTGACTTCATCCTGTTGGCATTCTTTTATCTGGTTTGTTGTTTTCGCCTATGTGCTTCGACTTTGGCATTTGCTTTGTTCTAGACTATGAAATTTATACTGTATAGTTACAGTATTAAATATAAATGTACAATTCGTACATTCATGTTTTGGAAACTGTTTGCACCAAGTTGCATTCTAGTCTTCATACATATGTATGCGGTGACGTATGTATATACATTAATTCATATGTATATATGTACGTTCGAATTGCAATTTTTCTCTGGAAATGTTTCATGTTTTATTTGAAGAGATATATTGATTTTCTTGGTTTGGGTACATATGCCTATATCACTTTTAGTTGCTGTCTTATATGATGGCACTTGACACTTCAAGTGGTGGCTGCATTTTCGTTGCAGTTTTACCCTTGTTTCTATGTGATGACTTTACATTCGGTGGTGGCGAGGCGGTGCACGCGTGCGTGCACTGCAGCCACCCAAACTCGACAATTTTGAATTGATGTTTCTTTTGCTTTTGATGCATTGATCTTTTATGCTATATTGGCGAGGCCGTACACGCGTGCGTGTACGGCAGCCAATCAAATCTTCGGTGATCTTAAAGTGACAATTTCAATTGTTTTAAATTGATTTAGTCGAGTTGATAAATTGTTTATTTATCTCTGTTGATGATTTAAATCTGTTAACTTATTGTTTAACACTGTTTAGTGTTAAAATTTTCGTTATCCGATTTCTTTGTTAAAAGAGTCGGATAAACGGGAATTATTGTGACTGTCGTCTATTTAAATTATTACTGCCTATATGCACTAATAAACTGGTTTGAATTAGACTGACCTGTGTATTATTTTCTTTTGAATATAATACTCGGGTCAGACCGAGTATTTTTACAGCTTGAAGATTTTCGAGCAGCGAAGTTAGAGAGAGAGTAAAGAATCACTTTAATTTTCAGAAAATTGTATTTTAAGTTATTCCGCTGTATCAGTATTAAATTGTATAAACTCTGATGTATATAAAAAGATTTATAGTAATGAAATAAAGATTCATTTGTTTTTAATTCATTGTTATTATTCTGTGTTTCTGTGGCTGATTCTGTTTAAACGTTATAAACTAAATAACAATTTGTCCTTTTGAACGTTTCGAGTTGGTTTAATTACCGACTGGAGGCGGTCAAAAAGGGGGAATGTTACAGTTCATGTTCTTGAGTTTTGGAAATCCATAATTAATTTAATTTATTTGAAAATTTTGAAGACATGGATAATGGTGCAATGGCTTCAAGAAGTAGCTTCACATTCCTTAAGAGTAGTGTGTGTGCTGAGAAATAAGGATAAAAGAAAAATCTAAATCTGAGAACTTGGGCTTGGGTACTATAATTTGGGCCAAACCAATATAAGTAAATATCAATATATTTTTATTCTTCTTCTACTTTTATAACTAAATTCAATTCAATCTAAATAAATGTAATTTTACTATTTCTATTACTACTTCACCAAATTTGTGTTATACTTCTACACTTCCCTTTTATAAAATTTACTTTTCACAATTTAACTTATTTTTAAATTTAAATATAACATTTTTACAATTTAAGTTCTTTCATTAAATCACTTCAAAATCAATTTATCAACTAAATCTCACAAATTCCAATTAATTGCTTAAATTACTATTATTATGTTAAATTTAATTATTTCTTAAAAATCAGATTGTTACATGCATGCTTAGGCATATTTGTTTTTGAAGACCTATTTGTTAGCATTTTCATTCTTGGTTGCTCGTTTGATGCATACTTATGGTCAGCTTTCTTATTACCACAAATGTATATTGAATCCTTATTGTTTGATTGGATTTTTCTGTTTCATTTTTTTATATTACATTGTGCATGTACATCGGTAACATGTTGGTTTTTAAGTTAAAGGTTTGCATTATTTGGACAGGACTTCTGTTTCCTGGAGTTCGTGTTTAACCTCATTTTGGCATACCACAAAATACCATTTTGTTTTCAATTGTTATATGTTTTAGTTGGTGTTTGGACCATCATATTGAACAAATATGGTACTTTAATGAATTTTCTATTATGAGCAAGAATAAAAATCCAAAATCAAAAACCGAAATAATCATTCAAAAGTTGTTGGCATGCATCGTCAGTAGTGAACCTGAAACCATCAACCTTCCTATAAAGAAGAGAGCAATGCTGCACAAAACATAGAACAGCTATGCTAGGTTCGGGCACAATTCCTCTGCACTTAAAAATCTCCAATTCCAGTTCTCTAAAAGCATCCTTGATCATCTTCTTCATTGCCTCAATAGCTTCCTCCTCCGTACATTCATTATCTTTCATGAAGTTATCTCTCTTGCAGAAAATGTAAAGTACTGCAATTTATTTAGTCCCACATCATCTAAAATATAATAATTCTTATTGAATATAAGCTAAGAGGTGATAGGGTAAATTGTTCTAATAACATCTAGCAACGTTTGGATGGTGCCTTGAAATTTAACTTAGTTCATGCACGTTTGACGCAAATTGCAATTTTTCAAATTATTATAAATGCTCCAGCTACCCTGCCTGACCAAGGGTCCAAATATTGCCATTTTTCTCTATAGAGATGTAAAGGGTATTTTAGGAAAATAAAAAAGACATGGTTGAATTGTATTCATGCAATTCTCATTATTAGTAGTAATGATATGACATGTATATATGCATTTATATGTTATATATGTATACATGTTATATAAATGAGGTTGCGACAACCTTTAAATGACTTTTGTTCGTTAAATCAATTAAAATCGGGAGACCGATTGCTGGTCACATTTTCACTTATATTTCAAATTACATATAAATGTAAATAAAATTTGAAAATAAATTTCTCGTCATTATTAATTAATTAAAATGATCACATTTTATTTATAAAACCATATAAATAAATATTAACAAATATTTACAAAAATCACTTTATATCAATAAAGCGATACAAATTTTCATATATTTTTAAATTAAGTATATATCTTTATGAAATTATCACAAATGATTTATTATCACTTAATAAATATTTAAAATGAATTATCATCATTTTAAAACAATTTTTTGAATAATTATAAAATTATTAAATCATTAAATCTCAATTTAAATTTATAAATCTTTATTTAAATACGATGCCATTATTGCTGATGACATAAATACATTTTATTTTTCAAAAATAAAATAATTGATTTTATTTCATATTCTTGCTCAATTATAAAAATAAGTGTATGTATCCAGCTCTGTACGCGACGTTTTACTATTATAGAACCAGTTATTGATAAAATGGTTTTCGGCCATTTTATCAATTATTTCCAAAGGAAATATTTTTGTAAATGTCTATTGTAACGAACGGGATTTTTGTAACGACCCGTAAATTTTAACTGTTTTATATACGTAATTAGTTGAAATTTTGTGAAATTTTAAACGATAAAATTTTGAAATAAAAATTTGATATTTGGAATGCGTCTATATAATCATAGCAACTGGTAAATTTTCATCAGATAATTTGGAAGTTTATTTTCTAGTGTAATTTTATTCCAATTTATATCAGTTAAAATTGATGATAATAAAATGTTTTCCAAACATGAATATTTTTACATCGAAAAATTCTAATTCATCTTTTGACTAAGACGTCATTTTTCGTTTTTCCAAATTCGGACTTCTTTAGCTCCGTCGATCTTATTTTTCTGCGTTTTTGCTGCATTTTCCGCTAGTAGAAAATTCGAATTTTCATAATTCAATCATACCACTGATATCTATATACCGTTTTGATCGTCTCGCCGTGCTGATCTCTGCGGTATATTCAATTCTATGTTTCGAGATATGATACGCAGCGAAATCAGCGAGAAATGATTTCGTACTAATGTAACGACCCGACTTCCTATGCCCAGAAAGTCGCATCATTATGAAGAAAGAAAGGGGTAGAAAATAGAAAAGAAGAGAAGAAAGAAAGAAACAACAACAACGATCTCACAGTGGAACGAATAAATTATATTAATAACATAAACTATTACATAGTTTACAACAATTTACAGAGTTACACAGCATATACATCACTTACTAGACAGTTATAAACATCTGTCTAGACATTACAACTCAATACACTACAGAGATACAGACACAGCGGAACTACTATATATATCTACAACGCTGAAGCCTCCTACTCCATTGCTCCTCCACAATTCGTCAAGCTAAACCTGAATCCCTTGGCTACTCGTAAAAATTTGAGTACCCAAGAGTTTATAAAACAGAAATAAACACTTGGGTCAGACATGGGTCTGGTATGAGTAACAGGTTAAACTTGCTTAACTTCAAAACCTTTAGAAAGAAAAGGTATCACGTAAGACTCCCCACAAATAAACATGGGTAAGTTTTTACCTTACGCTAACCAAAACATTTGATAGGAAATCTGATTTTTATTATAATAGGGTCTAGGGTTTTCAAGTAAAATACAGAAATAGCTGAAATGCTTACATCTCACATTCCAACATAGTTGGGCACAACTAATACGTACGGCACTTATTGGAGTTTGGATTCCATACAATGGCAGGGCTACTGGGGTACCGCCCGTCACAGTACGTGGCCTAGATCACCGTACCGAGGAGTACGCCCGCTCCCCTGCAACACAAAGCCGGAACCATCCCTTACTGGATAATTCCGAACAAGATAACCCCGTAGTTGGCGCGACCAACCACACACTAAGCCGAATAAAAAGAAAAGGGACCTCTAGACAGGGATCTATCTTGCTCTCAGTGGGTGCTACCCACGAAGCCTTGCTGCACCTCCCCTGTTTTAGCCATTCCCGGTTGATGAGGCTTGAGGTTACGATTACCTTTAATCAGAACATATCACTTAGAATGCTCATCGTCCGCCTGACGATGTGCTGAAAGCATTCAATCCATACAAGTTCGTTCCGGGTTCGAACGAAACCGAAGGCATTATCTCGTTACACTCGTTTTGGAATCACCCTCAGAGTTAACGACAATAACCCTTGCACTCTGAATCTTCATCTTCACTTGAGATTCACGACCTATCGTAAATTTGGATCGATGTGGTATTCGGGTCTCCAGACCTGGAATTCCGGTATACGGAAACCCGATCCCGGTCTCATCGAAATCCAAAACGAATCTTTTAAGGGCCAAGTTGTTTTAAGGTTAAAACAATTCAATTCTTATCTATATACACAAAGATAGATAATTCAATAGATAATCTACATTATCATCCCAAACAGATAATTCACATTATCATTATAATTCAACCAAACATCCATATCATATATCAATCATATCTCATCAGAGATATTAAACAATGAAATACATTCAATCTCATTCATCCATCCTTAAGCAATGATTTATATCATCTAATTAATTTAAAGTGAATTAAACTAATTACTTCATTCTATAAATCCTGCTTACTTAATTATTAATTAAACCAATTAATTAATCATTACTCTAAGTATCCATCTTAATTAATCATTCCTGATTAATAATCCTTTAATTACTTTAAGTAATTAATACTTAATTAATTTCACAAATTAATTATCTTAAACCATTCAGTAATTAATCTTTAATTACTTCATTAATTAATTAACTATACTTAATTATCTTAATCCTTAATTAATTACAATTAATTAATTACTTTAATCACTTATTATTTATTAATTAATCTTAATTAATCAATTCTTAATTACATCATTAATTTTATTAATTAATGATCCTTAATTACTCTTAATTAATTATCTTATTTAAATTAATTACATTTAATAATTAATTAGTCACATTTATTAATCACCTTTGATTAATCTCATTTAGTAATTAACTTCCCTTAATTACTCCACTTCATAAATTAATTACTCCTTAATTAATTATCCTTTAATTAATCCCTTGATTAATTATTCAAAAGTAATTAACTCAAATTACTTTTATTATTAAATCATCTTCAGTTAATTACATCCAGTAATTACCTTTAATTACTTTCCTAAGTAATTATACTTTCACTAATTACATTTAAGTAATTATCAAATTTCCAAATCATTATCTTAAATTAATTTAACTAATTAATTTAAACTTATCAAATTTATTTAATTAATTACCTTAAGTAATTAATTTCTTTAATTACTTTCATTAAGTAATTTATACTTAACCAATTTATATTAATTAATTAATCTAATTGATTATCAAAAATTAATCACATTAATTAATTATTTAATAATTCCTAATTAATGATCTCTCATTAATTATTAACAATTCTTTAATTACTTTCTTTAAGAAATTTAGCTTTAATCAACTATTTATTAATTACAACTTAATAATTTCTTAATTACCAATTAATTTCTAATTACTAAATTAATTGCTTAATTAATCTTTAATCACTTGATTAATTAATTCCTAATCATTTATTAATAATGTATACTTATCTAAATAAATGATCCTTAATTCCAAATTAATTAACCCTTAATTAATTTACTTAAAACCTTAATTATTTAATTAATTAACACTAAATCATTAATTAATTAAATTACCCTTTAATTACCTTATTAATTTAATGACTCCTATATCATTAAATCTCTAAATTAAAGTATTAACATTTATAACTACTTTAATTATCATTTACAAAAGGCTTTGAAATCTTTTACTTTTAAATCTTTCTTTTATTTCATTTCAATTTAAAGATTTAAAATAAATTTCAAATTTAACTTTAACCAAATTTAAATCAAATTTACAATTCCCTTTTTTAAAACCAAAGATTAAAGAAACACTTAACATTAAGGATTTTAAACCAATTTATCTAAATTCAAACCCTTTTAATATATACTTTCAACATTTTAAATTTGTTAAAACATGATAAATTTTATAAACTTTATTTATCTCCACTAGGATAAAAATTAAATTGAATCTATATCTTAAAATTTGATTTAAAACTTTGTTTTAAATCCTGCTCTACATTTTAAACTCATTTTAAATTTTTAAAACCCTGTCTGGTTTAAAACTGCAACATCAATCTACCCGAGCCTATACAAAAAAAACTTCGAGTCGAAACCCTCCACGCTTCGAGTCACTCACGCAAACTTCTCGAGTACCACCCCTCTGTTAAAACCCAAACAACTCACTGATACTCCTGACACTCGTTCACGTGCACAGGCGAGTCGATCGCCTCCGACCATCGATGCCAACGCCGGCACATCGTCTACGACACCCACTCGCGAGCCCAATCATTAGAACCACGAACAAACTTCTCAGTCGAATTCGAGCATTACGACTAAACCTGGAACAGAACCAATCATCCAAAACCACCTCATTTCACCACCTCTGGTCACTAGAAAATCTGATACTCCGATCAAAGCCTCGTCAAAGTCCCAAGCTCCGTTTCCCCCACCTCCAGTTAAGTCCGGTTCACCATTGATTTCGAAATATGTCTCGAGAACAACCTCAACAAAACTGTGCCTTAAACCCTAAATCATCTTCGCCAACCCACCACGGCGATCAGAAAAACGTGGCTCCATTTTTCCTCTGTCCTCCATCACCTTGACCTCCTCTGATCAAAACCCCGAGGTTCAACATCACCGTGATTGCCAGAAATCGACCATTTCCCAATTTCCGTTCATACAAGGATATCTCACTATTTATAAACTTTAAAATTGTGATTTCTCTTCTAAAAATCACAATTTAGTCTAGAGTTTCAGTTTATAATCCTGAATGGTTAAATTAACATATTTGAATTTCCACTTATCTTAAACTTGTTCTGTTCTTTTGATTTTCCCTGGCCATTCAAGTTTTGTTTTTACTTAAATTAAATCCTAAACTCTAATCTATGATAAAACAACCAATTATTGTTTATATCCTACATCATAATATTGTCTAGGTCATGAGATACAGAAGTTTGATCAAACTTTGCACTTGAAACTGGGAACAGGGCAAGAAACAGACATGCACACCAATTCATCCATATATACAAAAATATACATACATACCAAACATATTAAACAACATGCAGGCATATTTCATCATATATTCAAGAATTTATAGCATGCAAACAGATATCATATACTTAAGTTTTTAAAATAAATGTTACTCACCTTTTTAAAAGTGAACAGAGCTTATTCTTTGAAATAGCCTTAGCTTCTGGTTTTTTGATTTAAAACTTGAGTTTGCTTCTTTGAAAACTTTTAAACTGAGATGTCTTTTTGATCTTTAAAACTTTTTTAAACTTGAATGCTGGCTTTGGAAACTTGCATGCATGCTAAAATCTTGCTTAATTGAGATGTTGCTCTAGATCAGGTTGCTTAGATTCCAGGATTGCTTGCATTCAGATTTGAAGAGAAAACAGGCCTTTGCTTTGATTGAAGAAATATTTACAGGCTAAAGAAATGCAGGCTTTTGAAGAAGATGTTTACATGCATTTCAGATTTTGGAAAATGAGTTACAGGGGTTTGCTTTAGAACATATTTTGAAAATGTTACAGGGATTTCAGATGGATTTCTGGATTTGAAGAGTTGTTTTACAGATTGATGAAAAGCCTTGCAAACTTGGTTACAGAGATTTGCTTTGAACTTGAAAAATGTATTACAGGGAAGTGATTTACAGGGTTTTCATTTTGATTTGAAAATGAACTATTGGTTTTGAAGATGATTACTGAATTGTTTGTGGAGTGTTCTCAGATTTGCACTTAGCTTAGATTTAGAAAAAGAATAAGAAAAGAATGGAAGGGAAGAAGGAAATGTTTATATAAGCTGAAATACTTTAAAAATAAAAATAAAAATAAAAGAAAAACTAAATTTAATTTGACACTTGTCCTTCTCATATCTTAATCTTAGAACACATATTATAATGATGCCTTAGGAATTTACACATGTCCCTTTTATTTATTAATATTTGTTTTAAATGTAAAAACCTTTTCCTTTATTTATTAAACACTTATTACTTATCTATATATATACTCTTAAATCTTATTTATTAAGCAATATTTAAAAAGAAATAAAATAATCCTTATTATTAATCTTATTTAAAACCATATAGTTATTTTGTTTAAATAGCTTTGAAAAGCTTATATTAAATAAATCCAAATATCCAAACTATCAATATATATATATATATTAGAAATTTAAAACAAGATTTTATTTATTAATTAAATTTACAAACCCAAGTTTATCTATTTACAATATATACCCATATATATATATATATATATATTATAAATAGGAATCATTTTATTGGTTTTTAAATGATAATTTCACTCAGTAAATATTTATTTAATCAGATTATTAAACCAATTCAAATTTTTATTATCAAATATTATCAAATCAATTTAATTATTTAAACAGATTATTAAATTGATATTGCCCCAAATTTTCGGGATATTACATTCCTCCCCCCTTAAAATAATTTCGTCCCCGAAATTTAAGACAAAGGTAATTAAATAATCCATTTAAATCACAAGCATATATTATCATTTATATACTAACAACCATTGCAACCAATTCATCTAATAACAATTCAAACTATCCAGAAAAAAATTCTGAATACAATTCCTCGAGTTTCCCCAAGTATATAAATACCGGGATACTCGCTCTACAGAATTCAAACAACCAATACTACTATGCTATAGAGCTCCTACTCATCTAGATCTACAAAACTAAACAGAATATCAGACTACAGACGAATCTGACTCAACAACCAAATCCTCCAGAACTGCTGGTTCCAAAACCAGAGATAGATTAAACACGTACTTCCTCAGAGATACGTAAAATACATTGAATTCCAGTTATCCAAACTGACAATTCAACCTTGTAGATCAAAGTACTTATCCAAATTAGATCACAGAAAAGATCCAAAACAACTCGGAGCTGACTTCCCAGACTTACCCAATCTTATAGCTCCCTTTTACCAGAGAAAACTTCAACAATAACGAAGTCTCCAACTTCGAATTCAAAATTCCTTCATCTCTTATCCACAAAATTCTTCAGACGATCCTGAGCTGTCTACATCCTTCCTGATCAGTTCAACCTTCGCTGATGCTTCTAGAAATAAACCGGGTTAAAAATAACTCAACCAAATGATCCTCCAAGATCTACCCAAATCCAAAACAAAACTCTACTTCACAAACATCAGAAGATCGAACTAACTTCTCCTATCTGGAAAAGACAAACAGGAGCACTCGCCAAACTGCTTCTGCTGCACCACTCTGATATAAGGTAGAATGAAAATGCTGATGAAGAACACAAGCACAAACTGGACAACACATCTCAAAAATTTCAGATAACTCAAGAGAATACTCAACAATCGCAAGTCACTTTTGCGATCAACCTAGCCAAAATGCAAAGAAACTGTTCTCTCTTTACCAATCAGAACAGCTTACACTTATCTATCCTATCTATCGAAGAAATGGATCCACTATGCTGCTTCTGAACTTCACCTTTAGAAAACTGCTCAGCCAGAAAACTTACTGCCAACACACAGAATACTCCGAGCTGCACTGCTGCCACAGATGCCAAAGATTTCCTAACCAAAGCTCTTCGAGAAACTCGGACCCAAACCAACACAAACACCATGTTGAACTCAGCCACAATACCAAAATATACACACTTCCTTAAACTTGTCCCAAAGAAAACATCTTCGGGAACATCCATAGTTACTGCATCTCATCACACAGCTACAATTTCCTGAGATACCATCACTCGCTTCTGCCTAACCGACAGATCCAACTCTACTCATCCAACTTCAAAGATAAACTCCGAACCATAACAGGTTTTCTTCAGAGATTGAAAAATCCTCATATCACAGCAAAACTTACTCGAGACGGTATTAGGTTTACAGTCTCGACAAATACACTTCCAACCTCAACACTCAGACTCCTAATCTTAGATGATAAATTATTATCATCTCAACCAATCATTACAAATACCATATACATTTAAAATGATACTTTTTTATATAGAAATTATATCTGGGTAAAATTATTTCATCTACCTTTTTAAAACAATATTGTGTCCGTTGGCCTGGTCCAAGTGTTTAGAGATCCCTATCAATAACGTTAGCTACTCGTATTGACTAGAATCCATATACCACTCAACCGATCAATTAACACAATATAAAACCATTTTATATAACTAACAAATACGCGCTCTCGTATATATATATACTCAGACTCAAACAGGTTGCTACAGATCCTGTCTCTAATGAACAATCCTTCCGAACCTAGGTATTCACTCAACCTAGCGCTCTGATATTCACTTAACCAAAGCTTAGGCATTCGCTCAACCTATGCTCCGATACCAAATGTAACGACCCGACTTCCTATGCCCAGAAAGTCGCATCATTATGAAGAAAGAAAGGGGTAGAAAATAGAAAAGAAGAGAAGAAAGAAAGAAACAACAACAACGGTCTCACAGCGGAACGAATAAATTATATTAATAACATAAACTATTACATAGTTTACAACAATTTACAGAGTTACACAGCATATACATCACTTACTAGACAGTTATAAACATCTGTCTAGACATTACAACTCAATACACTACAGAGATACAGACACAGCGGAACTACTATATATATCTACAACGCTGAAGCCTCCTACTCCATTGCTCCTCCACAATTCGTCAAGCTAAACCTGAATCCCTTGGCTACTCGTAAAAATTTGAGTACCCAAGATTTTATAAAACAGAAATAAACACTTGGGTCAGACATGGGTCTGGTGTGAGTAACAGGTTAAACTTGCTTAACTTCAAAACCTTTAGAAAGAAAAGGTATCACGTAAGACTCCCCACAAATAAACATGGGTAAGTTTTTACCTTACGCTAACCAAAACATTTGATAGGAAATCTGATTTTTATTATAATAGGGTCTAGGGTTTTCAAGTAAAATACAGAAATAGCTGAAATGCTTACATCTCACATTCCAACATAGTTGGGCACAACTAATACGTACGGCACTTATTGGAGTTTGGATTCCATACAATGGCAGGGCTACTGGGGTACCGCCCGTCACAGTACGTGGCCTAGATCACCGTACCGAGGAGTACGCCCGCTCCCCTGCAACACAAAGACGGAACCATCCCTTACTGGATAATTCCGAACAAGATAACCCCGTAGTTGGCGCGACCAACCACACACTAAGCCGAATAAAAAGAAAAGGGACCTCTAGACAGGGATCTATCTTGCTCTCAGTGGGTGCTACCCACAAAGCCTTGCTGCACCTCCCCTATTTTAGCCATTCCCGGTTGATGAGGCTTGAGGTTACGATTACCTTTAATCAGAACATATCACTTAGAATGCTCATCGTCCGCCTGACGATGTGCTGAAAGCATTCAATCCATACAAGTTCGTTCCGGGTTCGAACGAAACCGAAGGCATTATCTCGTTACACTCGTTTTGGAATCACCCTCAGAGTTAACGACAATAACCCTTGCACTCTGAATCTTCATCTTCACTTGAGATTCACGACCTATCGTAAATTTGGATCGATGTGGTATTCGGGTCTCCAGACCTGGAATTCCGGTATACGGAAACCCGATCCCGGTCTCATCGAAATCCAAAACGAATCTTTTAAGGGCCAAGTTGTTTTAAGGTTAAAACAATTCAATTCTTATCTATATACACAAAGATAGATAATTCAATAGATAATCTACATTATCATCCCAAACAGATAATTCACATTATCATTATAATTCAACCAAACATCCATATCATATATCAATCATATCTCATCAGAGATATTAAACAATGAAATACATTCAATCTCATTCATCCATCCTTAAGCAATGATTTATATCATCTAATTAATTTAAAGTGAATTAAACTAATTACTTCATTCTATAAATCCTGCTTACTTAATTATTAATTAAACCAATTAATTAATCATTACTCTAAGTATCCATCTTAATTAATCATTCCTGATTAATAATCCTTTAATTACTTTAAGTAATTAATACTTAATTAATTTCACAAATTAATTATCTTAAACCATTCAGTAATTAATCTTTAATTACTTCATTAATTAATTAACTATACTTAATTATCTTAATCCTTAATTAATTACAATTAATTAATTACTTTAATCACTTATTATTTATTAATTAATCTTAATTAATCAATTCTTAATTACATCATTAATTTTATTAATTAATGATCCTTAATTACTCTTAATTAATTATCTTATTTAAATTAATTACATTTAATAATTAATTAGTCACATTTATTAATCACCTTTGATTAATCTCATTTAGTAATTAACTTCCCTTAATTACTCCACTTCATAAATTAATTACTCCTTAATTAATTATCCTTTAATTAATCCCTTGATTAATTATTCAAAAGTAATTAACTCAAATTACTTTTATTATTAAATCATCTTCAGTTAATTACATCCAGTAATTACCTTTAATTACTTTCCTAAGTAATTATACTTTCACTAATTACATTTAAGTAATTATCAAATTTCCAAATCATTATCTTAAATTAATTTAACTAATTAATTTAAACTTATCAAATTTATTTAATTAATTACCTTAAGTAATTAATTTCTTTAATTACTTTCATTAAGTAATTTATACTTAACCAATTTATATTAATTAATTAATCTAATTGATTATCAAAAATTAATCACATTAATTAATTATTTAATAATTCCTAATTAATGATCTCTCATTAATTATTAACAATTCTTTAATTACTTTCTTTAAGAAATTTAGCTTTAATCAACTATTTATTAATTACAACTTAATAATTTCTTAATTACCAATTAATTTCTAATTACTAAATTAATTGCTTAATTAATCTTTAATCACTTGATTAATTAATTCCTAATCATTTATTAATAATCTATACTTATCTAAATAAATGATCCTTAATTCCAAATTAATTAACCCTTAATTAATTTACTTAAAACCTTAATTATTTAATTAATTAACACTAAATCATTAATTAATTAAATTACCCTTTAATTACCTTATTAATTTAATGACTCCTATATCATTAAATCTCTAAATCAAAGTATTAACATTTATAACTACTTTAATTATCATTTACAAAAGGCTTTGAAATCTTTTACTTTTAAATCTTTCTTTTATTTCATTTCAATTTAAAGATTTAAAATAAATTTCAAATTTAACTTTAACCAAATTTAAATCAAATTTACAATTCCCTTTTTTAAAACCAAAGATTAAAGAAACACTTAACATTAAGGATTTTAAACCAATTTATCTAAATTCAAACCCTTTTAATATATACTTTCAACATTTTAAATTTGTTAAAACATGATAAATTTTATAAACTTTATTTATCTCCACTAGGATACAAATTAAATTGAATCTATATCTTAAAATTTGATTTAAAACTTTGTTTTAAATCCTGCTCTACATTTTAAACTCATTTTAAATTTTTAAAACCCTGTCTGGTTTAAAACTGTAACATCAATCTACCCGAGCCTATACAAAAAAAACTTCGAGTCGAAACCCTCCACGCTTCGAGTCACTCACGCAAACTTCTCGAGTACCACCCCTCTGTTAAAACCCAAACAACTCACTGATACTCCTGACACTCGTTCACGTGCACAGGCGAGTCGATCGCCTCCGACCATCGATGCCAACCCCGGCACATCGTCTACGACACCCACTCGCGAGCCCAATCATTAGAACCACGAACAAACTTCTCAGTCGAATTCGAGCATTACGACTAAACCTGGAACAGAACCCATCATCCAAAACCACCTCGTTTCACCACCTCTGGTCACTAGAAAATCTGATACTCCGATCAAAGCCTCGTCGAAGTCCCAAGCTCCGTTTCCCCCACCTCCAGTTAAGTCCGGTTCACCATTGATTTCGAAATATGTCTCGAGAACAACCTCAACAAAACTGTGCCTTAAACCCTAAATCATCTTCGCCAACCCACCACGGCGATCAGAAAAACGTGGCTCCATTTTTCCTCTGTCCTCCATCACCTTGACCTCCTCTGATCAGAACCTCGAGGTTCAACATCACCGTGATTGCCAGAAATCGACCATTTCCCAATTTCCGTTCATACAAGGATATCTCACTATTTATAAACTTTAAAATTGTGATTTCTCTTCTAAAAATCACAATTTAGTCTAGAGTTTCAGTTTATAATCCTGAATGGTTAAATTAACATATTTGAATTTCCACTTATCTTAAACTTGTTCTGTTCTTTTGATTTTCCCTGGCCATTCAAGTTTTGTTTTTACTTAAATTAAATCCTAAACTCTAATCTATGATAAAACAACCAATTATTGTTTATATCCTACATCATAATATTGTCTAGGTCATGAGATACAGAAGTTTGATCAAACTTTGCACTTGAAACTGGGAACAGGGCAAGAAACAGACATGCACACCAATTCATCCATATATACAAAAATATACATACATACCAAACATATTAAACAACATGCAGGCATATTTCATCATATATTCAAGAATTTATAGCATGCAAACAGATATCATATACTTAAGTTTTTAAAATAAATGTTACTCACCTTTTTAAAAGTGAACAGAGCTTATTCTTTGAAATAGCCTTAGCTTCTGGTTTTTTGATTTAAAACTTGAGTTTGCTTCTTTGAAAACTTTTAAACTGAGATGTCTTTTTGATCTTTAAAACTTTTTTAAACTTGAATGCTGGCTTTGGAAACTTGCATGCATGCTAAAATCTTGCTTAATTGAGATGTTGCTCTAGATCAGGTTGCTTAGATTCCAGGATTGCTTGCATTCAGATTTGAAGAGAAAACAGGCCTTTGCTTTGATTGAAGAAATATTTACAGGCTAAAGAAATGCAGGCTTTTGAAGAAGATGTTTACATGCATTTCAGATTTTGGAAAATGAGTTACAGGGGTTTGCTTTAGAACATATTTTGAAAATGTTACAGGGATTTCAGATGGATTTCTGGATTTGAAGAGTTGTTTTACAGATTGATGAAAAGCCTTGCAAACTTGGTTACAGAGATTTGCTTTGAACTTGAAAAATGTATTACAGGGAAGTGATTTACAGGGTTTTCATTTTGATTTGAAAATGAACTATTGGTTTTGAAGATGATTACTGAATTGTTTGTGGAGTGTTCTCAGATTTGCACTTAGCTTAGATTTAGAAAAAGAATAAGAAAAGAATGGAAGGGAAGAAGGAAATGTTTATATAAGCTGAAATACTTTAAAAATAAAAATAAAAATAAAAGAAAAACTAAATTTAATTTGACACTTGTCCTTCTCATATCTTAATCTTAGAACACATATTATAATGATGCCTTAGGAATTTACACATGTCCCTTTTATTTATTAATATTTGTTTTAAATGTAAAAACCTTTTCCTTTATTTATTAAACACTTATTACTTATCTATATATATACTCTTAAATCTTATTTATTAAGCAATATTTAAAAAGAAATAAAATAATCCTTATTATTAATCTTATTTAAAACCATATAGTTATTTTGTTTAAATAGCTTTGAAAAGCTTATATTAAATAAATCCAAATATCCAAACTATCAATATATATATATTAGAAATTTAAAACAAGATTTTATTTATTAATTAAATTTACAAACCCAAGTTTATCTATTTACAATATATACCCATATATATATATTATAAATAGGAATCATTTTATTGGTTTTTAAATGATAATTTCACTCAGTAAATATTTATTTAATCAGATTATTAAACCAATTCAAATTTTTATTATCAAATATTATCAAATCAATTTAATTATTTAAACAGATTATTAAATTGATATTGCCCCAAATTTCCGGGATATTACAGTACTGGTTTTAAACCTTTTGATTTTCCTTACTTTTTAGATTCCACCGTTCCATAATTCAACGGTCATTAGCTTTTATTATTATTATTTTATTGAATTCATGCGCTGGCTTTAACTATTTCCCTAGTTCCAATTCATTACCACGGTTGTCTTTTCATTTCTCTGCGTTTTAAATTATGAAACCAAAGATTATTAGGTTGCCTGCTTGTGCTACAGTTCCTTTTCAAATCAATCCCTACTCTCCCATTCAAAACACTTGCCCTCCTATATTTTCTTCCAGTCAAAACGCATGCTCGCCTCCACCCTTGTTTTCACCATATCCAATCCACCATTCGGCCGCAACCACCAACCGACACTACGCCATAGATGACCTTCTGCAACACAAAAAAATGTTGGCTCAGGCCCGAAAAATGTTGCCATAGGTCTATGGCAACACTTTTAGGGTGATGCAATTTTTGCCGTTGCCTTAGACCTCAAAGGCAACATTTTGACTATCTAAGGCAACATAAGTAATATTGTTGCAATAGAACCCTATTTGGGTCTATGGCAACACCCATAGGTATCTGTAGCAACATTCCAAAATGTTGCTATAGATATTAACTTTCTGAATTTGTGGGGCCCATAATGTAGAGCATATTTGATTTTTTAATAAAAATAAATATTTATTTAATAAAATGCTATTGCATAGAATTTGATATTTAAATAGTAATTTATTTAAATAAATATTTTATTTCAACATTTGAAATAGTACAAATTCCTGCTTTTTACAATTCAATGATATATAACACTAATATTCACATATACATATATTCCTCACTACATCACTCAGTTCACTCATTACATATGCAGTTTCAATTTATACAGACACCGAAACTGACAAATATATTACGAGCCGAGTGCCGAGCCGAAGGCGAGCCGAGAAGCGGGTCCGGGCTCAGCGCCGGCGGGGGTCCGGGGCACCGCCCGATTCATCTGATTTTGGAAGATCGAGCCTTCTTTGAAACGACGTAAAATGATGCACAAATGGTAATTGCAAGCACTACAACAATAAATGAGGCCACTGTAATAACTGGACCAACAGTCACCTTCAAACCGTCAACAACCCCTGCCGAACACTCACAGCACCACAATAAAACTTCTACCAACAATCACCTCTGCCACTCACAACCTGAACATTGTAATCATCAATTCACCATCAAACAGCAGTACTACATGAAAACGTGCACTAGATTATAAAACTGAACTTGGAGCTCCTAAGTTCAACACTATTTCCCTTAACAACAATTTGAAAATAAAACACTAAAAATTATCTATAAGAGGATGTATGTAAACAAGTCTGTGAGTATTAACTAGTAACCGACATGAAGAAAATGATATAATGTGGATTATATACACATGATACCTGCAAAAATATAACTAGAAAATGATATATAGTTCCAAAGGAGCATTTGCACAAACATATGGGGGGCGTACTACCTTATTGAAATTACCAGTACCATTCCCATGCTTATCCTTAATAATGTCATCATCTTGCAATCTATTACCATTAGCAGATAAATTTTCAACAAATAAATCATAATTTTCCGAACATCACACCAAAGGCCTTCAGTACCAAGTGAAGCAACCGCAATCATAGGGGAAAGTACGAAGAGATCAGCCTGGGATGTACCTGATATAGGAGCCGTGGACGGATTAATTGTTGCGAGAATGACAGCTAAATCTCGAGGGCAGTTCGGGTTTTGGGAGAAATTAAGGCGCTAGAAGGGTTTTCAGGTGAAGTAGTCTAAAGGAGAAAGGTAGAGGGGTTGGTGGCGAGCAAGTCTTCTGTTGGAGGTGAGAGCTGATGGCGACGACAGCGATGGCAAAAGGGGTTTGAACGGAAAACTTTGTTTGGCTTCGGGTTTTGGTGTCGTGACGGGGCTCTGGTTGGAGCTAAATGGTCGCGATGGGTCAGGCGGTAGCTGGGGGTGAGGGTGACAATTTGGTGGCAGAGGCGAATGAGGAAGCAAAAGAAGAGGAGGGTGACAATTTGGTGGCGGAGGCGAATGGTAGGAGGCGAATTAGAGGAGGCGAATTGGAATGAAAACCAAAAGGGGATCTACTCTAAACTAGTTCAGGCGGGAAAACGAAATTTTGGGGCAAATTGCAGTGGTGATCCATTTTAACAACCAGATTAAATGTAGATCGTTGGATCGTATTCACGCGGATTGCTAATTTTATTAATTTTTTAATTTGAATACATCTATTGCAACACTATATAAAAATGTTGCATCGTGTTACACTTGTTTAGCTAGAGAAACACATTTTTATGGCTAAGGTACCACCAAAAATACAACGTTGCAGTAGGACCAAAATTTTATAGCTATCGCAACATTTTAGCTGGCAACACCTTGCAAAAATGTTGCAGAAGGTCATCTATGGCGTAGTGCGAGAACCCGACCTCTTCTCCACGACAGCGAACCATTCTTCTTCCCCTCCTCTCCGATTCAAGCAATACCCTTCCTCTTCCCGAATCAGCAGCCATGGCCGCAACAATCTCCCTCTCCAGCTCGCGCCTTAGCCTGCAACCGCCCTTTGCTCCAACGCGACAGCCCACATCACGAGCCGAGTCCCACGCCTCTACCTTTTCCTTCCCTTACATTCCACTTCTCCTCCCAGTGCCGAGAAACTGCCGCTCCTCCTTCTTCCCTTCAACCGTGCTTCGTCCACCAACGCAGCCGCGAGAGCAACCACTTCCCTCCGCATCTCCAACCACGCGTGCGACCCAAACCCGACCTCGCCCCATTGGTCCGACCCCGTCACTTGCCCAAGAGCCTCCTTCCCTGCACATCGACTTCCTCATTTTTCGACTCCGACCTTGCTTCCTTTCCGAGCATCGCGCACTGGCCAGTTTCCCTTCTTCTTTCCTAATCTCGGCCGAGGTATATATCTATACCAGTTTTGTTACACCTTGATCTGCTTGCTGCGCATATATATAATATATATACGTTATATACACTTGTTTATATATGTATAATGTTTTACTGTATTATAATGTTTTACTGTATTATTTGTATAATATATGTATGGTGTAAAATATGTATATACAGATATGTTTTAAAGTAAATAGGTGCATTGAAGTGAGTCTATATGTGTATATATATGTCTATAGTTTATGTATATATGTTGTTGGCAAGTTCGTAATCTGCCGTATATAATAATATATATAAAAGTCTATTTATTTACGTGTATTACCAGTGTTATAATATATATGTTTGTATATTAATGTTAGTAGGTATAAGGGTAGGTGTATATAAATCTGTATTAACTGATCTTTGTTCACTATTAGTTACATAGGTTGGACTATACAGCCTATATTGGTTTATATATATTTGGGTTTAAGATTCAAGTTTTAATACATATATATTAGTATAGCAGTTTTGTGTGTTATAGTTTATTTTATGTAAATTTATATTAGTTTGATATTTAAAAGTATATATATGGTTTATATATATAGTCTGCTCGTATGAAATGTATGATATATGAGTTTCCATACATCAGTTTGCATAATATATGTAAAGTCTGAGTGCATTTGGTTGTACCTGTTCACCCACTTTGTTTGTTTTGAACTGTATAAAGATTTAAATTATAAGCTTATATAAGTGGTATATATTGATTTGTTTTATAGTATTGATTTTTGTAACAAGTAACTCTTCAGATTTCCACTTGCATGTAGGTTATATAAAGCAGTTGTTTACTAAGTAGTGTGCTGTTGTATATATAATAGTGTATAAGTCACGTATAAAGTTGTTTATATATTAGTTAAATCTATATATGTTTACAATAACCCCGTGCCTACAGTAAATTTGATGTGGTTAAATATATATAGTTACGGCAGTACTGTAAAGAATATATGTAATATGGCATGTTAGTATTTTAAATATATATATGATATGATATGTTGATATTTGCAATAAATAAAATATAAAAATGTAAGCATCGGGCAAATTAGACAACTATATATATATTGATTTAAAATACAATATGTATATATATCTTGATTTCAATGTATATATATGTTTAAATTTAAGACTAATTTACAATGTACATGTATTTTTAAATTTAATATTGGGTTTAAGAAAATAATGATAATAGAGTATACATCTCGTCTAAAATTTATATCAAGCTAATTCGATTTGTTCCCATCGATTCCTGTTATCAGATCTGATCGTCAAATTCATGCCAATCTAGCTTTGTTTTGGAATTCGTGTTTGGATTCGCAACTCATTTCATTGTCTATCCTCTCTAGCCTTAAAAGGTGAGCAATCACTCACAATTAACGTTCTTTTATTTATCAAATTTGATTTCAATTGAAACGACAATTGAAATATGCTGCTGTTAGTTATTTACATTGTTATATATGTTATTATCTGTATCTGATCACCTGTGACATCTGACACCATTATCTGCCAATTGAAATATGCTGATGTTAGTTATTCGCACTGTTATATATATGTTATTACCTGTATCAGTTCACATGTGACATCTGACACCATTATCTGTTATTTATATTGATGATATATGCCTGTTATATTATTATTATATCTGTTATCACTCTGCAAGTTCCCTGTTAGTATAGAATCACTATGGGTTGAAATGATACATACCCGAACGGACTTTAGAATAGGAGAAAATAGTTATGGGTTGAAATGATAAACCCAAGCGATTTTCAATTGAATTGAATTTGGGATTACGGGTTGAAATGATATATATATACCCGTATATATTTAAATTATGGATTGAAATGATAAATATCCGTATCACTTGACCATATGGTAGAAAATTATATACAAACAACGTTGGTCTATATGTAAATAATTTGAAATGATTTCTATGGTTTTGAAAAGAAATATATGGTTTTAATAAATATTGTTTTTAAAGATGTATTAAAGTTGATTTGAATCAATATAAAATATGTTTTGAGTATTTATGTAAAATTTATATTGTCAAATATAAAGTTTATAATGTTTCAGGTTGAAAGATAAATTTGAAATTGATTTGGAATTTTTTATTATTTAATACTTAAATAAGTTTGATTTTAAATCTATTAAATTTGGAATTTTAAGATATGTTTTATAACTTGAACTTGATTTAAAAGTGGCTTAAATGAATATTTCAAACTTATATAAATTAAATGGGATAATTTGTTTATATAAATTTGTTAATTGAAGTTGTATTTAGATGTATTGAAATGATTAAAGAAATATCTCAGAAACTAAATGTAATGAAATTAAATTTAGATATAAATGGAATTATCAAATTTAGTATTTGAAATGTGGAATATTTGAAGCTTTGAAATATATTGAAATTGAAATGGTTTATTTGTGGTTCAAATCGGTATTTGAAATCGATATAACTTGGAAATTTTAATTGAATTGGAATTGAAATTAATGATTTAGATTTGATTAAATTTGAATTTGGAACTCGAATTGATTTGAATAGATTTGTGAAAGTCGAGGAAACTATTTTATTTTATAAAGTAATTTTAAATTATATTTAAAACTATTGATATTTTACTTTATAAATTATGTTAATATAAGCTATTTTAATATAAATCATTTTTAATATAAATTATTTTATTATAAACTATTTTAAACTTATAGCTATTGATATAAACTGTTTTATTTATAAACTATTTTATTATATATACTAATTTTAATATCTAAATAGTTTAAGAGGAAAGTATTATGATTTCCAAAGTGTTTGATTTAGAAAGTGTTATAACTTTGAAGTACTAAGATTTTGTAAATGGATATATTGAGATGGATATATTTGAAATGGAAATGATATCGTATTTGGTTTTGAAATGGAAGTGATATCGTATTGATATGGTTTTGAAATGGCAATGATATTTTGATTTTGAAATATAAACTATTTTGAAATTTTATTAAATGACCAATCGGTGTAATAATTACGTAGTTATTGAAGTGTCCGGGATCGGTTAGGGACATACTCTCTGTCCAAACCAAAAACCACTTTAATAACTATTATACGCGGAGTGTGATCCAGAATGAAGTGGTTGGAATGATGACGTTGCTGGATTTGAAGAAAGAGAACGATAATGGATAGCTTTGACACTTGTGTCAAATTGGAAATGACTTAAACAGGAGCCGGGCCGGGCCAGTGAGGTTAGCTACCTCTAGCGGACAAACTTCTTCGTAAACTACTCATTACTTGTTTTTGATTGGTGCGCACCCTTGATTTGGGAGTGTTGTTTCGCGGTGTTGCGATCGTTGCGGCGATGTGTTCTCACCAGTCCGGATCAGGCAAACGGTAGTTTCACTACCTTGGGTATTGCCTCATGTGCCTTGTCATACTCGTATCCCTATGCGCGACCACTATGATTTTTTGTGTGTTATACCTATGGAGTACTCCCTGATAGCCCACTAGTTTACGGTGGAGTTTACAGTGCTGTATAGACTATGATGCTTATATAAAATGTGTTAAGGGGGATAATGGTAACGCCTTAACACTATTTTGATACTTTATATTACTGATAGGCATTATCTACTTAGCGTACACTACTACATAGTAGATAGTTTAACGGATCCTTAGGGGATGGTTATCCCAAACATCCTTTGAGTTACTTGTATTTCAGTCGTTATTTCACTTGAGTTGGATTTATTGATATAAGAATGTTAATCCTGACTCGAGTGTTTTGTGTTTTTCTTTACGCTCGGGTCAGACTGAGTGTAGCAGTATTCGAAACTCACCTTTGGAGTTGGAGCTTTGCTTGGAGAACCAGCTATCTATCCAGCTTTCAGATATTCAGTTGATTCCAGTGATGTATTCTGTTCTTGTATTTGACTATTGTATTCGAGACTTCTGTTGTATCCTGTTTAACTCTGTTATATATATATAGTAGCTTCATGAACCACTATTCTTTTGTTTCCGCTGCATCACTGTTATATTACTCTGTGTCTGTGATCTATGATTATTTTATTTACCGTATATGCTGAGTTTTGCCAAATTTTATTTACAATCCATTGTTTTGAATTATTCAAGTCTGACATGTGTGGATTTATTGTCGATTTGAATGGTCCAAAATAGTGGGTCGTTACAGTTGGTATCAGAGCTCTGGTTTTAGGCAAATCTCAACATATAAAGTAAAATTCAATTACAGAATCACTTTCGTTCGAGCTTGAATTCCTTCTTCTTTGACTCGATTTCTTTGAATTCTAGAACGTTCCTTTGGTTCCAAAGTCCATTCGTGTCTCACCTATTCGTGTCTTCCTGATTCTGGAGTATCCCATAACTCCACTTTGAATGATCTCTATAATAAAACGGCGGTCTCGCCAACCTTTGAATGATTGTAAAGGGGTGAAACTCTTTTACAACTAGCATTGATTCATCGGAGATTTCTGTATCCTTGGTTTATGATGCTGCTATCTTTTGCTATAACCGAATTCTACCTCTGGCAATCGAATGTCAATTTGTTCCAGAATTCTACCTCAATCTTATTTTGAAGTCACTGTTGACCCGGTTAAGGTTTTCCGCGATTTATACAAGTCTATCCATTCTTGTCTCACATTGAAATCTATTTATCTTCCCATCGAGTCTATCTTCTAGTTGAATTCTCTTTGATTTGGGTCCCTCTAATCTGAATCTCTATTCTTGTTTGAAATCCATTCTTGTATTGTCAAGTGAGGAGTGTTTGTAATTTATATTACAATATTTTATATATTGTGTTGTTTGAGTTGTTGATGTTGATTTGGGTCTTCGATCGATTCGTCTGATCAGCGATATCGATAGGATTTCCAAAACACTTGAACAGAGCAAACTGACACAATATTATTTTCAAATTTGGTAAATGAAATAAATTTGTATGATTATATTATAGGAATATAAGTAAAATTTTCGAGAATTTAATAAGTTAATTAAAATGGTTATTTGAAATGATAATATTTGATTATCATTTATTGTTCTAAATGAATTTATAAATATGGTTTATAAATTGATTTGGAATTTGAAATGAATTTAGTTCAAAAATTTGAGAATTTAGTTTCCAGTGATTTCGAACTTTGGTTTTAAAATTTTAAAGTATATATTATTGAAAGTATTTTCGAATAGAAATCGTTTTCAAAGAATTTTAAAATGTTGAAATCAGTGCTCTTCTCTTTGTCGCTGGAAAATAATTTCGGTGATGGCGGCCGCATCATCGACATTCATTTTCGAGTTTCGAAATGGAGAGACTATTCTGTAGCTTTGCTACGGTTTTGTTTTGAAAAAATATATTTCAATTTGAATTTCTTCAGTATAATTTGATTTATATATATATAGGTATCTTATTTTAAAATTTAATTTGATTTGATATAAATATATTATATATATCTCTAAATTGTTTGAAGTAAATCAGAGATTTAAATTCTTAAATTTTAAGTTAAAGATGGTTTCAATTATAAACTGAAGTCAAAATTCTTGGATAAATATTTAACTGGGAATAACTGAATTGTAAAATCTTATTTGTATAATACTCAATTACACCTCAACATAACTTACCTAAAATTTTCAGAAGTTAAAATGTAATTGGATAATATACAATATAAAATGATTTTATAAATAAAGTTTGAGTATTTATAATAAATGTTATACACTTAGATTTTAATTATAAAAAAATGCTAATAAGAATGATAGAATAATAAGTTAATTGAATGAGATGAATATAATAAATTTGTTCTGAAAGAATTAACAAATTGAAATTAGATCAACTTATGGAAATACCTTAAATTTAAACCAATTATTGAATATAGATTAATTTAAATTGAAATTTATATGGTATAAATATATGTAATAAGATATATTAAGTGGAATAAACTTAATAATAATTGGGAATAAAAGAATTAAATTTGTTGAATAAAATATGAGTACAATAAATGATTATACAAATTGATGATTTAGAAATTGTTAATTGAGGATGACTAGATAATAAGATAATGAATTTAGAAATAGATAGTTTGATTTAACTTAAGTGAACTCAAAGGGATTTAACCAAATTGTTAAATATTAATTAATTTAAATTGTAATTTATATGGTTTAAATTAATTGTTTTACTTGTATTCCAATCTATTTTCTTTCTGGTTGTTTCTATTCTCCTACCTCCTTTCTTTTCGGGGACGAAAAGTTTTGAGTGGGGGAGAGTGTAATGACCCGTAAATTTTAACTGTTTTATATACGTAATTAGTTGAAATTTTGTAAAATTTTAAACGATAAAATTTTGAAATAAAAATTTGATATTTGGAATGCGTCTAATTAATCATAGCAACTGGTAAATTTTCATCAGATAATTTGGAAGTTTATTTTCTAGTGTAATTTTATTCCAATTTATATCAGTTAAAATTGATGATAATAAAATGTTTTCCAAACCTGAATATTTTTACATAGAAAAATTCTAATTCATCTTCTGAATAAGATGTCATTTTTCGTTTTTCCAAATTCGAAATTCTTTAGCTCCGTCGATCTTATTTTTCTGCGTTTTTGCTGCATTTTTCGCTAGTAAAAAATTCGAATTTTCATAATTCAATCATACCACTGATATCTGTATACCGTTTTGATTGTCTCGCCGTGCTGATCTCTGGGGTATATTCAATTCTGTGTTTCGAGATATGATACGCAGCGAAATCAGCGAAAAATGATTTCGTACTGGTTTTAAACCTTTTGATTTTCCTTACTTTTTAGATTCCACTGTTCCAGAATTCAACTGTCATCAGCTTTTATTATTATTATTTTCTTGAATTCATGCGCTGGCTTTAACTATTTCCCTAGTTCCAATTCATTACCATGGTTGTCTTTTCATTTCTCTGCGTTTTAAATTATGAAACCAAAGAATATTAGGTTGCCTACTTGTGCTACAGTTCCTTTTCAAATCAATCCCTACTCTCCCATTCAAAACACTTGCCCTCCTATATTTTCTTCCAGTCGAAATGCATGCTCGCCTCCACCCTTTTTTTCACCATACACAATCCACCATTCGGCCGCAACCACCAACTGAGAACCCGACCTCTTCTCCACGACAACGAACCATTCTTCTTCCCCTCCTCTCCGATTCAAGCAATACCCTTCCTCTTCCCGAATCAGCAGCCATGGCCGCAGCAATCTCCCTCTCCAGCTCGCGCCCTAGCCTGCAACCGCCCTCTGCTCCAACACGACAACCCACATCGCGAGCCGAGTCCCGTGCCTCTACCTTTCCCTTCCCTTACATTCCACTTCTCCTCCCAGTGCCGAGAAACTACCACTCCTCCTTCTTCCCTTCAACCGTGCTTCGTCCACCAACGCAGCCGCGAGAGCAACCACTTCCCTCTGCATCTCCACCCACGCGTGCGACCCAAACCCGACCTCGCCCCATTAGTCCGACCCCGTCACTTGCCCAAGAGCCTCCTTCCCTGCACGTCGACTACCTCATTTTTCGACTCCGACCTTGCTTCCTTTCCGAGCATCGCACACTGGCCAGTTTCCCTTCTTCTTTCCTAATCTCGGCCGAGGTATAGATTTATACCAGTTTTGTTACACCTTGATCTGCTTGCTGTGCATATATATAACATATAGACGTTATATACATTTGTTTATATATGTATAATGTTTTACTGTATTATTTGTATAATATATGTATGGTGTAAAATATGTATATACAGATATGTTATGAAGTAAATAGGTGCATTGAAGTGAGTCTATATGTGTATATATATGTCTATAGTTTATGTATATATGTTGTTGGCAAGTTTCGTAATCTGCCGTATATAATAATATATATAAAAGTTTATTTATTTACGTGTATTACCAGTGTTATAATATATATGTTTGTATATTAATGTTAGTAGGTATAAGGGTAGGTGTATATAAATCTTTATTCACTAATCTTTGTTCACTGTTAGTTACATAGGTTGGACTATACAACCTATATTGGTTTATATATATTTGGGTTTAAGATTCAAGTTTTAATACATATATATTAGTATAGCAGTTTTGTGTGTTATAGTTTATTTTATGTAAATTTATATTAGTTTGATATTTAAAAGTATATATATGGTTTATATATAGTCTGCTCGTATGAAATGTATGATATATGAGTTTCCATACATCAGTTTGCATAATATATGTAAAGTCTGAGTGCATTTTGTTGTACCTGTTCACCCACTTTGTTTGTTTTGAACTGTATAAAGATTTAAATTATAAGCTTATATAAGTGGTATATATTGATTTGTTTTATAGTATTGATTTTTGTAACAAGTAACTCTTCAGATTTCCACTTGCATGTAGGTTATATAAAGCAGTTGTTTACTAAGTAGTGTGCTGTTGTATATATGATAGTGTATAAGTCATGTATAAAGTTGTTTATATATTAGTTAAATCTATATATGTTTACAATAACCCCATGCCTACAGTAAATTTGATGTGGTTAAATATATATAGTTATGGCAGTACTGTAAAGAATATATGTAATATGGTATGTTAGTATTTTAAATATATATATGATATGATATGTTGATATTTGCAATAAATAAAATATAAAAATGTAAGCATCGGGCATTTTAAACAACTATATATATATATATATTGATTTAAAATACAATATGTATATATCTTGATTTCAATGTATATATATGTTTAAATTTAAGACTAATTTACAATGTATATGTATTTTTAAATTTAATATTGGGTTTAAGAAAATAATGATAATAGAGTATACATCTCGTCTAAAATTTATATCAAGCTAATTCGATTTGTTCCCATCGATTCCTGTTATCAAATCTGATCGTAGAATTCGTGCCAATCTAGCTTTGTTTTGGAATTCGTGTTTAGATTCGCAACTCATTTCATTGTCTATCCTCTTTAGCCTCGAAAGGTGAGCAATCACTCACGATTAACGTTCTTTTATTTATCAAATTTGATTTCAATTGAAACGACAATTGAAATATGCTGCTGTTAGTTATTTACATTGTTATATATGCTATTATCTGTATCTGATCACCTATGACATCTGACACCATTATCTGCCAATTGAAATATGCTGATGTTAGTTATTCGTACTGTTATATATATGCTATTACCTGTATCAGTTCACATGTGACATCTGACACCATTATCTGTTATTTATATTGATGATATATGCCTGTTATATTATTATCATATCTGTTATCACTCTGCAAGTTCCCTGTTAGTATAGAATCACTATGGGTTGAAATGATACATACCCAAACAGACTTTAGAATAGGAGAAAATAGTTATGGGCTGAAATGATAAACCCAAGCGATTTTTAATTGAATTGAATTTGGGATTACGGGTTGAAATGATATATATATACCCGTATATATTTAAATTATGGATTGAAATGATAAATATCCGTATCACTTGACCATAGGGTAGAAAATTATATACAGACACCGTTGGTCTATATATAAATAATTTGAAATGATTTCTATGGTTTTGAAAAGAAATATATGGTTTTAATAAATATTGTTTTTAAAGATGTATTAAGGTTGATTTGAATCAATATAAAATATGTTTTGAGTATTTATGTAAAATTTATATTGTCAAATATAAAGTTTATAATGTTTCAGGTTGAAAGATAAATTTGAAATTGATTTGAAATTCTTAATTATTTAATACTTAAATAAGTCTGATTTGAAATCTATTAAATTTGGAATTTTAAGATATGTTTTATAACTTGAACTTGATTTAAAAGTGGCTTAAATGAATATTTCAAACTTATATAAATTAAATGGGATATTTTGTTTATATAAATTTGTAAATTGAAGTTGTATTTAGATGTATTTAAATGATTAAAGAAATATCTGAGAAACTAAATGTAATGAAATTAAATTTAGATATAAATGGAATTATCAAATTTAGTTTTTGAAATGTGGAATATTTAAAGCTTTGAAATATATTGAAATTGAAATGGTTTATTTGTGGTTCAAATCGGTATTTGAAATCGATATAACTTGGAAATGTTTAATTGAATTGGAATTGAAATTGATGATTTAGATTTGATTAAATTTGAATTTGGAACTTGAATTGATTTGAATCGATTTGTGAAAGTTGGGGAAACTATTTTATTTTATAAAGTAATTTTAAATTATATTTAAAACTATTGATATTTTACTTTATAAATTATGTTAATATAAGCTATTTTAATATAAATCATTTTTAATATAAATTATTTTATTATAAACTATTTTAAACTTATAGCTATTGATATAAACTATTTTATTTATAAACTATTTTATTATATATACTAATTTTAATATCTAAATAGTTTAAGAGGAAAGTATTATGATTTCCAAAGTGTTTGATTTAGAAAGTGTTATAACTTTGAAGTACTAAGATTTTGTAAATGGATATATTGAGATGGATATATTTGAAATGGAAATGATATTGTATTTGGTTTTGAAATGGAAGTGATATCGTATTGATATGGTTTTGAAATGGCAATGATATTTTGATTTTGAAATATAAAATATTTTGAAAATTTATTAAATGACCAATTGGTGTAATAATTACGTAGTTATTGAAGAGTCCGGGATCGGTTAGGGACATACTCTCTGTCCAAACCGAAAACCACTTTAATAACTATTATACGCGGAGTGTGATCCAGAATGAAGTGGTTGGAATGATGACGTTGCTGGATTTGAAGAAAGAGAACGATAATGGATAGCTTTGACACTTGTGTCAAATTGGAAATGACTTAAACAGGAGCCGTGCCGGGCCAGTGAGGTTAGCTACCTCTAGCGGACACACTTCTTCGTAAACTACTCATTACTTGTTTTTGATTGGTGCACACCCTTGATTTGGGAGTGTTGTTTTGCGGTGTTGCGATCGTTGCGGCGATGCGTTCTCACCAGTCCGGATCAGGCAAACGGTAGTTTCACTACCTTGGGTATTGCCTCATGTGCCTTGTCATACTCGTATCCCTATGCGCGACCACTACGATTTGTTTTGTGTTATACCTATGGAGTACTCCTTGATAGCCCACTAGTTTACGGTGGAGTTTACAGTGCTGTATAGACTATGATGCTTATATAAAATGTGTTAAGGGGGATAATGGTAACGCCTTAACACTATTTTAATACTTTATATTACTAATAGGCATTATCTACTTAGCGTACACTACTACATAGTAAATAGTTTAATGGGTCCTTAGGGGATGGTTATCCCAAACATCCTTTGAGTTACTTGTATTTCAGTCATTATTTCACTTGAGTTGGATTTATTGATATAAGAATGTTAATCCTGACTCGAGTGTTTTGTGTTTTTCCTTACGCTTGGGTCAGACTGAGTGTACCAGTATTCGAGACTCACCTTTAAAGTTGGAGCTTCTCTTGGAGATCCAGCTATCTATCCAGCTTTCAGATATTCAGTTGATTCCAGTGATGTATTCTGTTCTTGTATTTGACTATTGTATTCAAGACTTCTGTTGTATCCTGTTTAACTCTGTTATATATATATATAGTAGCTTCATGAACTACTATTCTTTTGTTTCCGCTGCATCACTGTTATATTACTCTGTGTCTGTGATCTGTGATTATTTTATTTACTGTATATGCTGAGTTTTTCCAAATTTTATTTACAATCCATTGTTTTGAATTATTCAAGTCTGACATGTGTGGATTTATTGTCGATTTGAATGGTCCAAAATAGTGGGTCGTTACAATTTTCGACCCTCGAAAATCGACACTAATATATCCACTGTATTATATGCCGAGAAATCGAATGCCGAAAACCTGATTGTTAGGGAAAAGAAAGAAGAAGGAAGACAAGAAGAACTAACAAGTACAGAATCTCACAGCCAAACGAATAATCTATATTATATAACAAATATTTACTCAAAAACAAAACTGTAATATATATACATACATCAATCAGAGTATATTAACCTATTTAGCACGGACAATTATAACAACCTGTCCTCACAATTGCTGATGAATACAACAATGTAAGCAATGGAAATATAATCATCTACGTGAATACGTCTCTGGGCCTCTAGCTCCTCTCCTGAAGCTCCAAATATCCAAGTAAACATGGAAATATGATCGGTCTGACCCGAGCATATAGGAAAAACAACGCCCGGGTCAGTGTGGTAAAACCAGCGTGAGAACATTACTCATGGAGAATTTTATTAATTATAACTTTTAAAATCCTTTAAATCAAAGGTATCTCGTAAGACCACGTCGCACATAAACATGGACGGATTTTTACCTTACGATAACCAAAACCTTTTATATCATAAAATCCAATGATATTATAATAATGTCTAGAGGTCAAAGTAAAATATGAAAATAGCTGAAATGCTTGCATCTCACATTTCAACATAGTTGGGCACAATCAAAACCGTACGGCGCTTATTGGAGAATGGATTCCATACAATGACTAGGCACTGGGGTACCACCTATCACGGTACACGTCTAGAAAATGTACCAAGATCGAACCTATCGATCCCTGCCAACACAAGATCGGCCTACCCCTTACTAGATAGTACCGAATATGTCATCACCCGGTTGCTTTGCAACCCTTTTTATCGCGATCTCAGGCACAACCAATCCATAAATATGTAGATGTATCTAGAAGGGTGAAAACATACCCTAATGGGTGCGACCCACTTAGCCTTGCTGCATCTCCCTTGATTTTCAGTTATTCCCGATTGATGAGGCTTGAGGCTACGATTACCTTTCAATAAATTCATCCTTTGAATGCTCATTGCCCTCTAATAACAATGTGCTGATAGCATTCATCCATACAAGTCCGTTCTGGGTCTGAACGAAATCAAGGCACTATTCCTACTACATCCATTTTGGAATCACCCTCAGGATTAGTAGCGATTAGCCCTTGTACTTCACATCTCTATCTTCGATTCCATGCTCTTCACGATGTCTTCACTTTGTAATGCATTCGTTGGATCGAAGTGGTTTTCGGATAACATATCCGATCCCGGTTTCTTCGAAACAATGTTCGATAATTTCCGGTAAACTCAACCCCGATTCTTTAGGAAATACACAGACAAAGATAAGATCAGAGATCACTTCCTAACCGTTAGTGGACGGATTTCCTTATCATTGTCCTAGAAGAACGAAACGAGTTTATACATACAGTATAGCACCACCGATGGTAACTGTATCATATAATTCCCGTGTTTCTCCTAGATATTTCCAGAGTTACGTTTTAGTTCAGATTTGATAGTCGGTTATTTAACTATCAAATAAACAACCATCCAAACAAAGATTACATTTCCCCTAGAAATCACTAAGCCTCTTTAAAGTAAATCTTTCATTAAATTAAAATCACATTTCAAATATTTGGAAATCACTCCCATCTACTTACCTCAACAAGATAAGCATATTTACAAACCACTATATTTTCGATACTTAGAAAGTATGACCATATACTTATCTCACCGGTATAAGTATACTTAACCATCTCACTTTCAAACTTGGAAGGTATATTCACCAACACTTAGAAAGATTTTCTATTTTGAAATCATATTTTAAATAATCAAACCCAAATATCACTTAAACGGAGAAACACAAAATACCAATTGTTGGGTGTGTTTCAGCCGAACCAACTCACTACCGGATCAAGACGACCGAGCCAACCTTCTCCAAGCTCCTACCGAACCAACCTTCTCCAAGCTCCTACCGAACCAACCTTCTCCAAGCTCCTACCGAACCAGCTCCTTCCCATGCCTACCGAGCCAGAGCCAATTCCACTCACCACCGGACCACCTACCACCGGTCCAATTCCACTCACCACCGGACCACCTACCACCGGTCCAATTCCTCTCACTACCGAGCCAACCTACCTCCAATACCCAGCCGAACCAGCCTCAACCCTCTACTACCGGACCAAGATGTACCGGACCGACACTGCCAGGCCAGATTGCATCAGCCCAGGCCCACCAGCAGCTATATACATCCAAGACCCCTGCCCCCAGCCTCACTCTATAAATAGAGGGGCAGGGGTACAACAATGGAAGACAAGTTTGAGAGCTCAAGCACGGATAGAACTTTCAAACAACTTTCATATACTTGTATCAAAGCTTTGTACTTGTAATCTGAACAAGAAAGGAGAAATAATATATAAAGTGGACGTAGGCACATTTTGGCTGAACCACTATAAATCTGTGTGTCTTTTACAGTTTAGTCCCTGCTTTTTACATATTTGCATAAATCACCCAGATCACTAAAAACAACATAAAATCAACTAAATCATACGACTTGGAGGTGTTTGCCCATTTTTTGTGCAAACATTTTTGGTGCTTTCACTGAGAAACAAGAAACTCGAAGCTTCAGCCTCTCCCACTTAACCTTCTTCCTAACAGCATCGTTCATTGCTTGGAAAACATGGCTCCCAGGCAGAGGAAGGATGTTAACAGAGGAAAGAACATCACGACTAGCAGTATTCCAGATCCAGTGGTCACAAATCAAGAGGGTCGTCCCGTTCCAGCAGCAGTACCAACTGAAAATCAAGCAAATCCGACAACCCCTGCCACAGAACAGCCTGCAGCAATTACTAGGGCAGATCTAGATAGAGTTGTGGCTGAAGTGACTAACCGCTTCACATCCCAGCAGGAAGCCTTGGTGAACCATCTCATGTCACGCTTAAGGGATGCTGAAGAGTCCAACCGCAACACTGAATCATGGGGTGAGTCCCAGTCTGGAGGATCTCAGAGACAGCAAAGATCTTCCTTCCTCGATGGAGCTAACAACAGAAGCAGCCATGGTAGGAGCCGAGACCGAGCACAGCCCGAAGTTAGGCCTAAGGAAACGCTTCGAACCGAACCCAACGGGGGAGGTACCGGACGGAGGTCAACTGTAGCTGAGCCGGTCGTACTGCCTAACCACGGAGACACCAATGAACGGGGCCGAGCTAGAGTCCAGCCCGAAGTTGGACCCGAGGAAGTGCTTAGATCAGAACCCAGCAGGGGAAGATCAAGGCAAGGGCTAACTGTAGCTGACCCTAGCATGCTCCCAAAAGACCAAGGACAACCACTGGAAAATATCAGGAATGATAGATGATACCATCCCTACAGATCGTCCGGACGGAATCAGTCCCACAGAGCAGAACCGAACTCATTTCTATCTGCTCCAAATTTAGATGAAAGGATGGAACGCTTGTTCAGAGAGTGCATCCAACGGGATCAAAGAGATCGAGGGATAGGCGCTAGGGTAACTAGCCCCTTCGCCCGCAATATCGAAATTGCCATCACCCCCCGAGAATGGAAAATGCCAACAATGGAACCTTACAAAGGAACCTCCGATCCTGTTATACACTTACAGAGATACACACAGTATATGATCATGAGTGGAGCGATAGAGGGAGTACTGTGCAAATGCTTTCCACTATTCTTAGCAGATCTAGCTACCTCCTGGTTCTGTCATCTACCCCAAGGATCCATCAGCTCATGGGAGATGTTGAAAGAAAAGTTTATCAGCCAGTTCCGCATTCATGTGGAACAACCCAAGGACACTTACTCCTTATCCAATGTCAAACAGAAACCTGGAGAGAAGCTGCAGCAATATTTAACCCGATTCAATGCCGCAGCGGCCGCAGTCCAAGATGCCGATGAAAAGCTTGTCTTAATGACCCTCTGTAGTGGTGTGCATCCGGATACCAAATTTGCTAGAAGATTAACAAAAGAAAAACCAGCTAATTTACCCGATTTCTTCCATGAAGCCGGGAAATATATGAGGCTTGAAGACGCTGCCACTGAGGGACGGTCAGGGCAACAAAATAAGGCAGCTCACGGCAACATGCCCGCTGCAACAAAGGACGTTCGAAGAAATGATTCTAGAGACAATGCTGGGGGCAAGAAGGGAGAAAAACGCATATATCGGCCAGGACCGAGGTTCGACACTTACACTCCTTTGAATGAAACCATTGAAAATATCTTCCTTGCCACCCAAGACGAAGTTAAATACAAGCGCCCCCCCGCACAAGAAGGAATCAGATAACGCGATTAAGTCTGGAAAATTCTGCCGCTTCCACGAATCCCATGGGCATGATACCAATGAATGCCATAATCTCCGGGACTTGATTGAAGAACACATCAGAAGGAAGAGACTGGAACGCTATGTAAAAGGTCAGAACAGGACTCCAGCTCTTGCCAATGAGAACCCAAGGCTACCCTCCTCAGAGGTAGTCAGAGGAAATCGCAACACTAGCGGCTCCAGTCAAGAGAAGATAGTGGTCCATACCATCTCGGGAGGACCGCACATCACCGACAGAAGCTGGGCAGAAATGGAAAGATATGGAAAGTCGCTTAGAAACAATGAAGACTGTGTTAATTCTGTTATAGAAGAACGCCACCCGAAGCGGAAAGAGAGTGATAACATCACATTCAGTAGGCGTGACCTAGAGGGAAGGCAGTACCCTCACATGGATCCCATGGTTATCTCTGCCCGACTCGGTCCGGCCGAAGTTTTCCGAATTCTAGTAGACACTGGATGCTCAGTAAATATCTTATTCAAGCATGCATTCGACAAAATGAAACTATCAATAAAGGACGTTTCTCCTTGCAATAAACCACTACACGGTATCACTAGAGATGCAAAGATGCCCCTCGGGCAACTGGACCTCTTTGTTGAAATTGGAAGCCATCCCCGCTCCGTTGTACGAAAACAGACATTTGTGCTGATAGAAAACCACTCGGCCTACAACGCCTTCTTAGGAAGGCCAGCCTTGTCTGACTTCCAAATTGTCCTAGCCCCATGGTGCCTAAAGATGAAATTCCCAACGGACAATGGAGTAGGGGAAGTAGAGGGAGACCAGGACGTTGCTCGAGACTGCTATGTAACTGAACTTCGCAACAACCACAGGAAGGATAAAGGGAAGAGTGTAGAGGTTGCCCTCTGCACAAAAAGTTTGGAAGCATAACAACTAAAGAAAGCCCCTCCTCTTCGATATACCAGCGACCCTTTCAATGAATTAGACCCCAGGGACAAAGAGGAGGAGGCCACCGCCGAGCCTGCAGAGGCTATGGAATTTGTATCTGTAGACAAACATGACTCGAGTAGACTATTGAAAATCGGGTCCCAACTAAAAGCAGAATTGAAGGAACAACTCATTGACTTTCTCTGCCACAACTTGGATGTATTTGCATGGTCACATGCTGACATGACCAGAATCTCTCCTGACATAGCATGCCACGTACTAAACATTGATCCTACCAAGGCGCCCATAAAACTAAGAAAGAGAAGTATGGGGGCAGAACGATCAGCAGCCCTCGACGAAGAAGTAAAGAATCTACTTGCCAATGACTTCATACGAAAGGCCATCTACCCAGAGTGGATCGCCAACCCGGTGCTGGTAAAGAAGGCTAATGGGAAGTGGCGAACATGCATTGACTTCTCCAACTTAAATGACGCCTGCCCAAAAGATTGCTTCCCACTTCCCCGAATCGATCAACTTGTAGACAACACAGCCGTGCACGAACTCTTATCTTTTATGGATGCATACTCAGGATACAACCAAATTCCCATGCATGCTCCCGATCAAGACCACACTAGTTTCATCACTAACCGGGGATTGTACTGCTACAAGGTAATGCCTTTCGGACTTAAAAACGCAGGAGCCACCTACCAGTGCCTCGTCAACAAGATGTTTGCAGGGCTAATAGGACAAACTATGGAAGTGTATGTGGATGACATGCTGGTAAAGTCAAGGTAAGCCGACGATCACGTAAGCCACCTGGACGAGATGTTTCGAGTACTTCGCCAATATGGAATGAAACTTAATCCTCTAAAATGCTCCTTTGGAGTGTCATCAGGAAAGTTCTTGGGATTCATCGTCCATGCTAGAGGGATTGAAGCAAACCCTGAACAAGTCCGAGCTCTAAAAGATATCAAAATACCTTCCACTCGAAAGGAAATGCAAAGCCTGAATGGGAAAGTGGCCGCCCTAAGCCGATTCATCTCCAAAGCAACGGACAAGTGCGTCCCCTTCTTCGAAGATCTAAAGAAAGACAAAGGAAAGTTCGAATGGACTGACGAATGCTTAACAGCTTTCCTTAACTTAATCGAACATCTCCAGAAACCGCCGGTACTCTCGACTCCAAACAAAGGCGAAGAGTTATACCTATACCTTGCTGTATCATCTCAGGCTCTAAGCGCTGCTTTGGTAAGAGAAGACAACCGCACGCAGCGGCCAATATACTTTGTAAGTAAGAGGTTTACAGGGGCAGAAGTCAGATATCCTAAACTTGAGAAGCTAGCATACTGTTTACTAATCGCATCACGAAAACTGCGACACTATTTTCAATCCCATTCCATCAGAGTTCTGACCAATCAACCGCTGAGGCAGGTACTCCATCGTCCCGACACTTCCAGACGACTACTTAAATGGTGCATTGAACTAAGTCAATATGATATTACCTACCATCCTCGCACCGCCATCAAGGGGCAAGCCATGGCTGATTTCATTGCCGAATTCACTACCAACGAAGGTAAGGAGCAATCAGAGATAGCAGAAGACGTCAAGTGGAACCTCTTTGTGGATGGTGCATCAAACGAACAAGGCTCGGGGGCAGGTGTGGTAATAATCACTCCCAGGGGAAGTAAGCTGCACTATGCTATAAGATTGGAATTCACTGCCACTAACAACGATGCAGAGTATGAAGTAGTGATAGCTGGATTAGAACTTGCCTTAGAAATCGCAGCCAATTCTTTGTGTCTTCATAGCGATTCTCAACTTATTGTAAATCAAATACTAGGAGAATTCCAGGCTCGAGAAGAACGACTCAGAGCATATTTAAAGAAGACCAAGTTACTTCTCAGTCGATTGGACCACTACTTAGTCAAACACATCCCTTGGGAATAGAACCAAGAGGCCGACGAATTGGCGAAGCAATCTAGCATGAGAGACGACGCTATTTCCGGAGCAGTAGCCATCTCAAAGCAACTGACCCCAAGTTTTAAGCAAGTGAATCTGATAGCTGCAACCGAAGAAGCAATTTGGATGACTCCCATCCGAGACTACTTACAAGGTGGCACACTGCCCAACGGGCGTAACGAAGTCAAGAAAATCTTGAGGAAAGCTTCCCGCTACACAATACAAGAGGGCACCCTCTATCGACGCGGCTTCTCTAACCCCTTATTAAGGTGTGTCGCTGGAAGGGAAGCCAAGGAAATATTATCCAACATTCATCAAGGAAGCTGCGGAGATCACACCGGAGGGCAGACTTTGGCAAAAAAGATACTCCGATATGGATATTTCTGGCCCACCTTAAGCAAGGACGCCTTGGATTTCGTCAGAAAGTGTGACAGATGCCAAAAGTTTGCTAAGATTCTGCGGCTACCAACAACTGAGATTACTCAAATGACCAGCCCTTGGCCCTTTGCAGTATGGGGAATTGACTTGATCGGCGAACTGCCAATGGGCTGAGGCGGGGCCAAATATGCTATAGTGGCAGTCGACTACTTCACCAAATGGGTGGAGGCAGAACCCCTAAATAAAGTATCTTCAGCAAAAGTTATTAACTTCTTGATCAAAAATGTTCTATGCAGGTACGGAGTCCCATTCAAAATTATATCGGACAATGGTCTTCAGTTTGACAGTGAGGAGTTCGCCTACTTGTGCCAAGAGCATGGAATTCACAAAAGCTTCTCATCCGTAGCTTATCCCCAGGAAAACGGACAGGTCGAAGCCGTCAACAAAATTCTGAAAACTCTAATAAAAAAGAAACTCGAAAAGTCAAAGGGCGCTTGGGTGGATGAGCTCCCTACGGCACTGTGGGCCTATCGCACATCTTTCAAAACATCAACGGGGCATACTCCTTTCTCTTTGGCATACAGATCAGAGGCTATGCTCCCGGTTGAAACCATCGTGCCTTCCCACCGTAGGATCCACTATAACCCAGAAGAGAACGAAGAACTCCTTCACATGTCTTTGGATCTAATCGAGGAGAGAAGAAATGATGCAGCCCTCAAAGCAACAGCCCACAAGCAAAAGGTGGCAGCACAATACAACTCCCAAGGTCAAGCATCGTATCTTACAAGAAGGAGATCTTGTCCTCAAGCGACTCTTCCCACGCCCCGGAGCACTAGATCCAATCTGGGATGGACCATATGTAATTCATAAAGATCTCCACAATAGAGCTTATATTTTGTCAACAGTGGACGGAGAGGTGTTCCAGAGGGCATGGAACATCCAACACCTCCGTCGATACTTTTCTTAAACTTGTACTGCCCATATGAAGTGAATTAACAAAGAGAATCAATGGACATAGGCATTTTCGTGCCGAACCACTTTAAAAAACCTTGTCTCTTTTTTAACTTGTTCCTTTATATCTTGGCTGCTTGTTAACTTTATCCTTTTTTGTTGAACAAAACCCTATGCAAATAGCATTTTCACTCAAGGCGCTCCACAGCGCAACTTCTCTAGACAAGACCTAACAGGTACTATACGAATCTATGCCCTCGCCAATGAGACACTTTTGCTCCGGCATCCCTCTACTGTGGGTTAACTCATTGCTCGCGACGGCCCTCAAAGCCAACAGTAATGAGCCGATTATAAGCCACAAAGAAGGCCGACTATAGCCGAGGCAGCTCATTATGGCGTTCGGCTCGCCGGCAACTGTGAATCTACTTTAAGCCCCAACATAAGGTGTGGCCAGCCATGGGTAGTTCACGATTGACGATCGGCACCCACGCTAGCCGGCCACAGTAAATCGAATAATACCCACGATTACGGGCCATAATGGCCCGGGTAGTTACTGTGCACGATCTCGGCTCCGATGTGTCTTAAGTACGGCTGTGGTAAAAAAGATTAACTCCTCGCGTAGGCGTAAGATGGGTGACAAATGTCTCCAAGACCCACAGCTAGGGAAAGTGACTACAAAGCCCGTTTGCCACGAACTTAAGCACATCGAAGGCCTTCCGTGATTGGAAGTTTTACTATTTCTCATATTTCAATTCTACTTAAAGAACTTTTCTCCTGTCCTCTATAACAATCCCTAAAGTACATGACACAGAATAGGAGATATTTGCTAATGGAATCGGGAACTCACAACGGGGCACTAGGCCGCATTCCATACTCAATCACACAAGACATGCAAAGCTGCCATCTACAAGTAACATATGAAGGGCGGTATTTTCTTCTCTCGTGTATAAATACGTAGCTATAATTTATTCACACATCACACTAACGTTGCAAGACATGAAATTATGTTTTAAGCAAGAACTTGACATCAAACACAATTGAATTACAAGAATATGCATAGCTATATTTCTCATACAACATGTCAAAATAGCAAAAACATTCAAAAACGACAGAATCAGCTTAAGTTAAAAAATTACACGTCAAGAATAATGTTGTTTATTACAAGTAGCATAATTATAGCCTAAGAGTTACGTTACTGTTCTGAGACTAACATACACAACAATGTCAAGTTCACAAAAAGATATCCAGGTCAAATCAAGGAGCCGGCTGCGTCGGAGTTTTATCCTTGTCCTGTTGCCCACCTGTCCGGTCAAAGAAAGAATTCATTAATGATAAGCAACCAAGTTAACGGAAAGACTAGAAAGGAAGACTTACCAGCACCTGCTTCCTGACCATCCTGGTCATCATCCTCTACTTGCACGCCTGCCTCCTCAGCAGCAAGCAACCGCATACCCTCCTTCACCGCCACCTTCTCCTCCTTGGTAAACTGGGCAGTGACCACATCTATTCTGAAGACCGCGCCACCCTCTTTATCCGCATCAGCCCTGGCCTCCTCCAGAGCCCGGAGATAAATCCTGGCCATAACTCGGGGGTAATCATCCATCCAGGATAAATTACCCTGCTTCCAGGTGCGGAAATACATATCCTGGAGCATCTCATCGATCATCCCCTCGTTTTCCTCAAGCTCCCTCATTCGGGCCTCAGAAGCACGCAGCTTAGCGAAGACAGCATCCCTCTTCGATCGGTATCGTGAGCGGTTAGACTGAAGGGATATCCTCATCGCCTCCATCTCCTCCTTCAACCTAGACTAAGCAAGCTCCGCGGCCTCAAGTCTTCCCGATAATTCCTGCACCCGCTCAAGGTCCGCTTGTCGAACCTCATCCACCGTCGTGATGGCCATGTCAATTCGCTCCTTGCAGGCGGCCTCCATTTTTCGCAACTCTGCCCTGCTGACCTCTTCAATAGTCTTCTTCAGTTGCTTGGATGCGGCCTCGTGCTGAGAAATTTGGATGGCTTGATTGGCAAGCTGCTTAGCCTGGTCGGAGACCATTAACCGTAGCCGAATGTTGGCACTCCCAATTTCCTCCCCGGCCTTGACTAGTCGGGCATGATGCCCCATCAATTTCCTGGTCTCCTCAACAACCCGGTCAATATTTGCCTTAGCCTCATCCCCCAGAGTTACAACCCGGGTAGTAAGCAAATCAAGGTCCAGGGACTTAGCTTCGTCAAGCACCCGTACCATAGGATTGCGAGGGAGAAGATGCTCACCAGTAACCTCATCGAAGGAGATGTCATGAGATGCCGGGTCCAGGTCCGGATGACCCGCAAACGGATTGCGAACTAAGCCAGGGTGATCTATCGGGGTGACGGTTGGATTCTCAGACAGATGTGGGGAAGGTATAAACTCGGTGTCCTCCTCCTCAATATCATGAATAGGCTGGAGTGGGGCCGGAGGGCCAGGAAGAGATTCAAACGTAGATCGACTCCTCTTCCTCTTTTGTATATCTTCTTTAATAACTCCAAGAAGAGGACGATAGCCGACTACGTCTCCAGGACGGTTAGTAGGAGGCTTCGGCTTGGCGGAAGCTTTAAGGAGTTTGTATTGTTCAAGCCTGTGCCGAAGATCAGAGGTCTTGGCCGTTTTGCCCGCTCCTAGAATAAAAATCAAGTGTCACCTGCATGCATTGAGCCATCATTCGAGAATTAAAAAGAATAGAGAGAAATTCACCTTGAACCGCAGAAGTTGCCTCAGTAGAAGCACTCCCGGAAGATAAATCGACGCCGGTCCCAACCTTATTAGATTTCTTGGACTTCTCCATTTCCTCCAACTCTTCAAAGGCTTGGCGGAGAGCATCATCCGTCCACTCTTGGATCACGCCCGCCTGCCCAGGAGGCAAAGCCCCGGTGCCATCACCGCCCTGTCCTTCGCCACCATCATCGCCGTGACGATCACCGTCACCTTCTCCACCGCTTCCGCTCTCCGCCTCACCTCCTTCATCCTCGCCTTTTCCCCCTCCACTTTATCCTCCTCCTGAACATCTGGATGTGTGCTGGGAGAGGGTCCATCAGACTTCTTGAGTTTCTTCCTCCCGACGACTGGATGCGCCGAGAAGGGTCTCCTTTTGCCGCTCTTCGCCGTGGCCCCTCATGTGGCTTTGGCAGCCCTCTCCTCCGCCGTGTCTCTCTGCTTGACCATGGACTGATGTGGTAGGATCAGGTTGTGCCCCAGAAGTGTAGCGTTCCTAATCAAGTAAGAGGCTGACCTATCCCTTCCCGTGATGGCTTCTATTTCCGCAGCCATCTGAACCAGGCGGTCATTCTCTACGACCGCAAAGCCACCTGTCGCTAGCAAGAAATAAAAACACATGAGAAGAAGCATTGCAGTCAGAACAGAAATCATAAACTTTGACTTACAGCCTGAGGTGAAGCGATGGATGGAAACAGAGTCATCCTTAACAAAAAACCATTCTTTCTTAAACATGCTGAACTTCGAATATAAGTCCAGGACCGGCTTGAAAGATACGGCTGATTCCAAGCTGATGTATGGAGACCCCTTCTTACAGCCTCTCAAGTTGTACAAATACCGGATCTCCCGGTTGGAGGGAGGACGCCCGTATCTCCTTTGGAAAATGACAAACAGGCTCACCAGGATGGCGTAGGAGTTCGGCTGAAGCTGGAATGGAGCCACCTTTAAGTAAGTGATGAAGCTGGTTATCCAGGCATTGATCGGGGGGATGGCCCCACACATACAGTGGTACCTACTATAGGCGAAATATACTTCGGGGGGATTATATGGCATCACTCCCTATCCCGGCAGTAGCATGCGTGCTCTATCAATCCCAAAGGAGCGAGAGATGACATCGAGCTGCTCGTCTTTGAGTGAGCTAGGGAAACAATCGGGAGGCGAGTTCAGAAGCTCCTGAGGACCATACCCATCTACTAATGATCTCGGGGCGGGCCCATGACGTCCCGGTCCTGACGGGGCTGGGGGCACGGCAGAAGGCTCTTCTCTATCCTAAGATCTCTTCTTTTCTGATCGGGTTTCCACTTTGTGAGACATTTATCTGCAAACACAAAAAGGCACGTTGTTAGAACAAAGGATGTAGAAATATAAAACAGAAAGTTTTCATGTTCATCCGGTCTTAAGCCCATTCGGCAATAACTCATTCGGCACTCAGGATCCACATGCCCATTCGGTAAGTCATGTTCCCAAGCCCATTCACCAATAACACACTCGGCAGAAGAAGATCTCACCGGGTTCGACAAAAGTTAAGAGCTCGATTCGGCTAACACATTTTGGTTCGGTGAAGACAAAGGTTTGGCTCGGCTGATAAGGGGTAACGATGGCATCAGACCCCTACTTATAGGCAAGATGTAAACGACCGGACCAACTGGTTCGGTACACCGAACCGAATAAGAATGACCGAACAAAAACAAAGCATGCCATGTCCATACACATGCCCTACTTTGGGGGGCAAGTGTTGGGTGAGTTTCAGCCGAACCAACTCACTACCGGATCAAGACGACCGAGCCAACCTTCTCCAAGCTCCTACCGAACCAACCTTCTCCAAGCTCCTACCGAACCAACCTTCTCCAAGCTCCTACCGAACCAGCTCCTTCCCATGCCTACCGAGCCAGAGCCAATTCCACTCACCACCGGACCACCTACCACCGGTCCAATTCCACTCACCACCGGACCACCTACCACCGGTCCAATTCCTCTCACTATCGAGCCAACCTACCTCCAATACCCAGCCGAACCAGCCTCAACCCTCTACTACCGGACCAAGACGTACCGGACCGACACTGCCAGGCCAGATTGCATCAGCCTAGGCCCACCAGCAGCTATATACATCCAAGACCCCTGCCTCTAGCCTCACTCTATAAATAGAGGGGCAGGGGTACAACAATGGAAGACAAATTTGAGAGCTCAAGCACGGATAGAACTTTCAAACAACTTTCATATACTTGTATCAAAGCTTTGTACTTGTAATCTGAACAAGAAAGGAGAAATAATATATAAAGTAGACGTAGGCACATTCTGGCTGAACCACTATAAATCTGTGTGTCTTTTATAGTTTAGTCCCTGCGTTTTACATATTTGCATAAATCACCCAGATCACTAAAAACAACATAAAATAAACTAAATCATAGGACTTGGAGGTGTTTGCCCATTTTTTGTGCAAACACCAATCCCTTTATAAAACATCCTTTATAAATTCCAAAATCCCGTTTATAAAACTTCTCCTTCTTAGATTCTTTAACTCATTTATAAATTCTTTTATAATTATCCAAGGCAATTTATAAGACTCTTCCCATATTTAATCCAACTCCTTAATAGACTCTTTAAGTCAATACGTCCTCTTGATAAACCATAAGTTATTTAAAATAGCTTTAAATAATAAATTTTTATTTAAACATCCCTATAGTTCATTTAAATCAAATATTATTTAACATATTAACTTTAGAATCTATTTAATAATATATTAGATCAATTTCAAACACTATTATTGTATTAATAAATTAATTTCAAATCAGTATTAATATAACAATTAACTAACTTTAAACGTTATAAAAACGATAATTAATTAACCTTAAACTAATATCAATATGAGAATTAATTATCCTTTAAATATAATTAAATAACTTAAATTAATATAATTTGATTAACTTTAATCAAAAATTAAAATATAGATAATCTTGTAAATAATTATTTAAAATATAATTAAAACATTCCTAAACCATAACCAAATAACTTTAAAATAATACTTAAACTAAACATTTTAAAATAATAATTAAATAACTTTTAAAATAACTTTTAAGGATCATATTAATAAAATAATTAACTTTAAGTCATTTTTAAATACAATTATTAATTATCCTTAAAATATTATTACTAATAAGTTATTACTTTTTATAAAAAAACATTATTACTAAATAAACTTATCTTTTAAATCTTATAATAATAATTTTCTTAAATAAACATTCAAACAATAATTAATCTTTTCGAATTTGAAGGAGGCTTAACGATCACCATGGTACTTAACAAGCTACCATATTATTCAATTAACTTTTCAAGTTAACAACAGGTATTTACATAATCAACGACTACGTAAATAAATTCAACACTTAGCCATCATTAGTTAAATATCACTTATTCAAAGCAGGATATCAATTAACGATATATAATCGAATGTCCAAATCTATAAAATAGCAGAACGGGGATTTATTCTGCTAATTCAATGTCAAAATAATTTAATTAGCGAAACAGTGTTTTATTTCGCTAAACCAATGTCTAATTACCATATTCGATCCAATTTAATTCACAAGCAATTTATTTGGCCAAATACTATGTCTCGATACGAACTCGATGGTGCTAGCGTCGAACGATTCGAAGTGGATTGAGAGAAATATTTTTTTGAAGTTTATGAACAATATTTCCTCTTTGCTGATTTTCGACGATATATGGATCGATTCTCAACGAAAACGAGTTCCGTCAATTTCTAAAAATACTATGGAGAGATAGGAACAACTTTTGTTTTGGTGGTTTGGGCTAATTGTTGATGAGCGATGAGTTGTTGATTTTTGAAGGTGCGGAATGATTAAATTTTAAGTTACAGAGGAAAGGAAAAATGCTTGTTTGCCTTTCTTTTGAAATGTTCACGGGAAGGAGCCTGCAACAAAAAGGAAAGGGAGGAGATGCTCACGTATGTATATTTATAACCAGAGTAATTAATGATTTCTAAGTACACAATCAGGCCAAAGAAGAGGGAACAAGGTGGAAAAATGGAACACAATTTCGGCTATGTACATGAGAATGAAAAGGTGGAAGGGAACAGAGGTGGACAAAAGGAAACGAAGGCTGCTGAGTTGAAATGTGCTGTGTACCTTTGTTTTGCAAAATATGTGCTGCTGCAGCATGTTTTTTGCATGTCTTTTGTTTTTGAGGAATGTGTGAATATAAACTAAACTAGAATACTTAAAAAGCTAAGTAAACAAGGTCAACTTGGAAGGACAACAAAAATTTGTGGTAGAAAGGCATGTGCGTGCGTTAGTATATAAAGTTAAAGACAATGGAAATTTTGTTCTACTTTTGTGTTTTGTTCATGCATTATATAATGAAAATTTTAACAAACAAAATGATTGTTTTTTTGAAACCATATTTCATAAAACATGCCACTAAATACAGCAGCAAAGATGCACGCTTGTGTGAAGATATATGTGTTTTGTTTTAAAAGTTTTTACGGACGCTGCATAAAATCACATTCGTGTACGAGCCACGAACAACAAAAATAAAAAAATGATCATGCACAACAATGTGACACGATTACAAAACAACAATAAAATAGACCAGTTATCGAATTCTATAAAGTTTCAAAAGTACCAACATTTGCTGCAAAAACGTCAAACGAAAATTTAGTTATTTTCCCAATTAAAAATTGCAGAAAAATTCTATAAATTAAATTAAAAATTCTTCATCAAAAATCAATTCCAAATTTGAAACATAGATTTTATTAAAATTTAATTCAAATTCGAATATTTACATAAATTAAATCTTCAAATTCAAAGATCCAAAAATACGGGTCATTACATCTATTCAAAATAAGATTACTATTATTTATTATCACTCAAAACAATATTATTTGTATTATAAATCTTTTATTTGGATAATTTTAAAAATAAATATTATTTATCAAAGTGATAAATTTGCTGGTCGTTACATAATACTTTCAATCCTTGAAGCACGTTCTTCATATTATGACCTGTACCCCAAGGCGACATCTCACATTAGTTTGACCAGTCGTAGTTACTAGTCGCCAGATTAGCCGAGCAGCTTTACCCTACAGAATTTGGGACTAATCTCATATCAATTGTAGTTACTTATTACAAGCGATGTCTTACATCAGCCCCAAAGTCACACTGTTGGTAGCCATATTAACTGGGCAGACTTCTATGTGCTTTTGACCGACCTCGCATCATTATAACTTAGTCATAATTTATAACACTCTCTAGATATATTATCACACATCTCACCATATCTATAATTGAGGTCTTATAATAAAACGTTTTATTTCGCCTATACCATTAATTACATTCCTAAGAGGGGATTTAACAATAATTAATAACATATATAATTAACTACACAATTAACACGTTATAATTGTACGTTATTTACACTAATAGATACACACACACACGCATGTGCGCCTAGGAATTTCTAAGCATGCGGAGTTTACGCTCTAACATTCAAATGTCAACTCTTTCAAAATCATACAAGTCTTATTTCCATATTATTCATATACCGTAAATCCAATATTCAAAAATCCAATCAACAGACTTGTATACAAAATAAAATTCAAACCCAACTATTATAATAAAATAATGAAATAAACCAATAATAGAAACTTAAAACTTCAGTTATTTTAACACTTTTTCAACTTCTTTTATATGAAAATAGAAAAGGGAAAATTCTATCTAATTTGTAGAAATAGACGTTGTCAACTACGAACATGAATTCATACCTTACACACCATTTCCTAATCAAATCCCTTAATCAGATCCCAAGAAAAAGAATAAGAAGTGGAATAGAAGCTAAAATCATCAAAATTGCAAATCTACACATTCCCATTATTTAATATAAACAATTGAGATTTCAACATAGAATTGACATTTCACATTAGGGAAGTTTAGGGGATTTATAATATGATGTTTTCATAAACTAAAACTTTCCAAGGCATATTCAAATCCAAACTATACTAATCAATTACTAAAATAGAAAAGCTAATATTTCCACTCACAATTGGTCCTTGGCTTTGCCTTCTTTTGGATTTCACACGCCTTCAATGAACTCTTTCATATCTCTTCTTTTTTTATATATAGCAAGGGATTTGTATATACATTAGATTCAAAAAATTAGAGGTTTGGAGAAGAATAGACCGAGAAGATAAACAATAAGCAAAAATAGATATATATGGTTGCTTACCTAAAACTCTAATGGAGTTTTCTGAATCTTTGAAGAGACGAACCGACAGAGCTATGCTATATTCCCTGAATAATTTTTGAATAAAAGTGAGAGGGATAGGCTCCTATTTATAGTGGTTTGAATGCACCAGAAGCTTTGGATTTAATCGGTTTAAAATAATATAATTTGATATGTTCATTGCTGCAAAACCCTAAACGCCACCAGTATTCACTGGTTGATTGGTCCCTATTTTGGGAGCGTTACATTGTTTTGTCGTTGTTAATTTACGTAATTATAATTTAACGTTAATGTTAATTTTTAACGATTACTTAATCCTCAAATCTAATTACTGTAAACTTTCAGATTTCAAATTTAAGAATTATTTAATTATTTTAATTTGAATTCATTTAAATTATTTAAATCTGGAAACTTCAAACGTCTATAACTTTATCATTTGAGCTTCGTTTTCAGCATATTATATATGAAAACTGATCGGAATTCCACCACAAACAAAACAGCATAACTATCGGGGTCAAATCCTGAATTTTGCAAAATTTTCATTATTAACCTTATTTTATTTAATCAATTTATTTGTTATAGATTTTTATGGGGTGTTACATTCTCCCTCACTTAAAAATAATTTTGTCCCTGAAATATTTCCAAGGGGCGAACAGCGTAACGCGCAATAAACATCCATGTTATATAGCCAAGTTATCTGCATAACCATCCACTCAACCAAAAGTGCTATGTGATTATATGTGTAGACATACTATAAGTGAGCTCAATCCTAGCATGAGTGTATAATTGTGACATATAAATATGTACGCAAAACACCCTAAACATGCATAAAATTTCTATATAAGTGTAAAGTAATAGTGAAAAGTGTAACAACCATCTTCTACCATCCAATCTAGCAACCATGATGCAACCAAAACCTAATTTTGGAGAGAAAAATTTACCAGTGAAAAGCTCAAAATTAAAAGATCCTCATCTTCTCTTCAGTCTCTCATGTGCTTTCTACTAAATTGTCTCTCTATTATGCTCAAACTAACCTAATTTCTTTATCATGGAGTTTCCTAATTCTGTGCTCCACAATGCGTGCGGTGGTACGAAATGCTATTGTCACCGTCTTATTATCCCCCAATTGACCAGGCTCCACTTCAATGGTTGTGTTATGAAGGTATCTCCTCAATTGTGAAACGTGAAAAATGTTATGGAATCCTGCCAATCTATCGGGAAGCTCCATGCGGTACGTCAACCTTCTTATTCTTCTCAAAACTCGAAAAGGCCCAACAAATCTTGGTGCTAACTTTCCTAATTTTCAAAATCTTACGAATTTCCTAAGAGGGGAAACTTTGATAAATATCGTATCTCCAACCACAAACTCTAATTCTTTCCTTCTCTTATCTACGTAGGATTTTTAGCGATCTTGCGCTGCCTTTATATGTTGCCTGATCAATTGTACCGTTTTTGAAGTTTCACGAATTAAATCTAGTCCGAGTAGAATTTTGTTGGTGGTTTCCAACCAACAATTTAGCGATTTGCAAGCCTCCTATAAAGCGCTTCAAAGGGTGCCATATTAATCATCGGTTGGTAACTATTGTTATAAGGGAATTCTACTAAAGTTAAGTGATGTTCCCATTATCCTCCGAAGTCCAAAATGGAAGCTCTCAACAGTCCTCCAAGATCCTATTCACTCTTTTAGTTTGTTCATCTGTCTGCGGATGGTAAGCGGTGCTAAGATTCAACGAAGTTCTTACGGCAATCTGCAAACTCCTCTAAAACTCACTAGTAAATAAGGGGTCTCTATCACTAACGATGCTAATCAAAATTCCATGAAGTCAAACCACCTCTTTAATATAAATCTGCGCTAGAGACGTTGTGGTCCTGTTGCTTCTAATGAAAATAAAATAGGCGCTTTTCATGAGTCTATCCACTACGACACAAATTGCTCCATTGCCTCTTTGACTCCTAAGCAACCCATCTATAAAGTTTATCGATATATGTTCTCATTTCCAAATCAGAATATCTAATAGCAATAACAATTCTCCAGGCATCCCTTGCTCAGCTTTAATCCTTTGACATATCAAACACCTATAAACAAATTTAGCTACTCTCTTCTTCATCCCTGGCCAATAAAAAATCTATTTCGTATCCCTATACATCTTATCTCCTCCGGTTGAATGTCATCTTTGAATGGTGATACTCCATAAGTACTTCATCCAACATACTTTCAACCTTTGGAACGCAATGGCATCCATTTCTCCTTAAACATTTGTTTTCATCAACTATTTCTACTGACATGGGGAAATTGCTCTCCTTTACTTAGCTTGTCCAGGATGCCAACTATCTCCTCATCCTTCTTTTGTTCAAGTTCTATGTGATCCATTAATGTCAACCTAACCTCCATTGCTACCAAATAATTTTGAATGGGTTCTGTTGATGGTTGGAAGTTGAAATTCAAGAGGAACTCCAACTGTCTCCACTCATATATAATATCCAAGGTAGCATGCCTCTGACCAAGGGCGTCAGCGACAACATTCCCTTTACCAGGGTATACCATATCCCAAAGTCATAGGATACTATAAGCTCCATCCACCTTTACTACCTAAGATTTAACTATTTTTGGGAAAATAGATATTTGAGTGATCTATGGTCAGTAAATAACTCAAATCTTTTCCCCAATAAATAGTGGCTCCACATCTTCGATGCGAAAACAATGGCTGCCAACTCCAAGTCATGAACTAGGTATCTCTTCTTAGGGTCCTTCAATTGCCTACTAACATAAGCTATCACCCTTCCTTCTTACATAAGAACTACTCCCAATCATGTGTCATATCCATCTATGTAAACCGCAAAAGACTTTGTTCCATCGGGGATAATGAGTACTGGGGCACTTGTCAATAGTTCATTTAGCTTCTCAAATGCTTCAATGCGTCTCCCATCCCATGCAAAGACTAGATTCTTCTTGGTTAAGCGAGTTAAAGGAACTGCTATCTTTGTAAAATCCTTTATGAATTTCCTATAATTACCTGCTAACCTTAGAAAACTCCAAACCTCCATAGCATCCTTCGAAATCTTCCTACTTTGAATAGCTTCCACTTTTACGTGGTCTAACGCCGATCCATGCTTGTAAACAATATGTCCAAGAAATCTCACTTCCTTCTTCCAAAAGTGGCAGTTTGAGAATTTGGCTTTAAATTGGTGCCTTCTCAAGGTTCCTAATGTCTCCCTTAAGTGATTTCCATGCTCTCCTTTACTCTTGGAGAATACTAGGATGTCATAAACAAAAACTACGAAAAATTTATTCAACTGTCCCCTAAACACTCTACTCTTCAAATTTACGAAGTATACGGGGGAATTGGTTAATCCAAATGGCACCACTTCTCATTCATAGAGTCCATCTGGTGTATGAAATGCGGGATTTGGTTTGCTATACTCTGTAATCCTCGGCCGATGAAATCCAGTTGCTATGTCCAACTAGGAGAAGATTTTTGCTCCCGCAAGCTGATCAAACAGATCGTCTATCCTAGAAAAGGGATACCTATTCTTCTTTGTCAACTTGTTGAGTTCCCTATAGTCAACACATAGCCTTAACAAGCCATTTGTCTTAGTGGAAAAGAAAATAAGGGCTCCCCATTCTAAGGTATTTCGTTGAATGAATCCCTTCTGCAATAGCTTCGAGATTTTCTTATCTAATTCTTGCCTTTCCTTGGGGGCCATGTATCTTAATGGTAGAGTGACTGATCTTGCATCCTCCTCCAGATCAATTCTAAACTCAATCTTCCTACGTGTTGGGAGACCCAAAACTTCTTTAAAGACATCAGAGAATTCTTGAACTATGGGTAAGGAAGAAAGTTCATTTTGCAAAAGGTTCATCGAGATAGATAGCTTAACTCGACTGAACTCTGGGGTGTGCATAGAACGTCTATATCTTGTCTTTTACAACTCTTTAGCCATACAACTCTTTTATCATAGTCCAAGATTGCCCTGTAGTGAGACAACCAATTGTTAAAACCTAGAATTTTGATGTTTTGATTGTGACAACTATATAAGTAAATATTATATGAACTAACCGAGAAGATATTGTTTTTACTCGAGAAATAATCTAACGATTTGCAGACCAGATTTCGGATTGAAGCGTCAACAAAGTATTAAGTTTAAGGCCTGAGTTTAGTAGTCAATATATGTTAAAATCTCTCCAAAGTGGTATATGCACGCACACACAATATAAAGTTTTTCAAAACATTTAGATAAGCCAGAAAACACTAAAGTCAGCCAACTGAATGACATAAGTCAACTGGTTGAATACTGTGCATGTGCACAAATTAATTTGAATATTCAGACGACTGATCATGATATTTCAGCCGGCTAAATTGTGTCATTTTTACACTATTTTCTTGCTATTTCTATTTTAAATCGATTCAGTTGGCTGAGTTGCTCCATTAAGATGGCTAAATCTTCATAACGGCTATTTTTCCAAAAGACATTTCATTTCAATAAACAGAAACAACTCTTGATTCAAGAGTTGCTTCCATATCTTTTCATGGCTATCCTTCATGAACGAATACAACTCTTAAATCTCTATAAATAGCCATAAATTCCATTGTTTTAATCACTAATTCTCACTGTTGTTTCTAATCTATCTTGTTATTTAAACTCTAAGCATTCAATACTTCATTCTGATCATTTGTTCATTCAAGAATACTTCATTACTGATTTAATAAACTTTCTATCTTCACGAATTACACTATATACCACACAGGAGAAGATTATAGGAAGGGTGTACTCTAAAGACTTATCTGTACTGTTAAAAGAACACATTTAGTCAATAAAATTCTTTGTATTATTGAAGTCCTGTTCGGTTGCTCAGGCGATTGAAGTCCTATTTTGTTGCTTAGGTGGTTGAAGTCCTATTCGGTTGCTCAGGCGGTGTAATACATGTTCCTCCGGGTTAAGTGGGGGTTGATAGTTAAATTCCAGAAGGAGTCTGGGACTAGATGTAGAACGGGAAGTTCGAACTAGTATAAAAATCTCTGGTGTCATTTACTTTATTACTTTACTTTTACGTTTACACTCTGCATAAGTTGATAGTTTATTTAATATTCCATATTGCATGATCCTTAGTCACTTTCATTTAGTATCAAAGCAGGGTCATCATATAACCATAACACAGTTATTTGATATTCAGTTAATATGGAAAATAACACTAGCACAAGTTTTATTGAAGGTCGATCCACCGCACGACCACCGCTATTTACCGGTTTGAATTACAATTATTGGTCAACTCGCATGAAAATTTATATGCAGGCAAATGGATATAACACTGAGAATATAACTCAGGATGAATATATTATACCAACCACACCATATGCACAATGGTCAAATACACAAAAATTAGATGCTACCTCAAATGCAAAAGCTATGAATATGCTATTTTGTGCTTTAGATAAAAATGAATTTAATAGAGTTAGCATGTGTACAACAGCTTATGAAATTTGGCGAACTCTTAAAATTACACATGAAGGTACTAACAAAGTTAAGCAAAGCAAGATTTCTATGCTTAAGAACTAGTTCCAGAATTTTAGAATGAAGCAAGATGAAACTATAATGAAATGTATTCTAGGTTTCAAGATATATATCATTCACTTTTGGCATTAGGAGAAAAATACACAGATTTTGATATCGTTTCAAAAATCCTCAACTCTTTAACGGATGAATGAGAACGGAAAGTCTTAGCAATTGAAGAAGTTAATGACATTTGAACCATAAAATTGGAGGAGTTGTATGAAACCTAATGTCATATGAAGTAAATTTGCAGGCAAAAAGAGATCAAGCACAAGATAGAAAGACCATAGCATTCCAAGCCGAATAAGAAAATTTAGATGAAGATGAAGATTACATGGATTTTATTGTTAAGAACTTTAAGAAATTTTTAAAATTTCTAAAGAGCAAGAAATTCGAAAACAACAGGAGACACAATAATAACAAACCATTAGCTTTAAATCTCGAATGTTATGAATGTCACAAAAAGGGTCACATAAAGAAGGACCGTCCTGATCGTAAGAAAGAACGGTACAAAACTAAAAGGGACAAATATAAGAAGAAGCAAGCATTCTCCGTTACATGGGATGATTCAGAATCATCTTCCTCGTCGAATAGTGACATTGACAGTGACTCCGAACAAGCCAATGTGTGCTTTATGGTTTCATCTGTAGAAGTAAGTGATCTAACCTTTGACGATTTAGTTGATATAAAATCGGAGTTATTGGATACTAAAAGATATTAAAAGAAAATATAAAGATACTTTAGATAAACTAAACGGGAGTGAAATAGAAATTGGTATGCTCAGAGATGAAAAGAAAATCTTAAAAGAAGAACTTGTCAAAACACAAGAATCTTTGTCTAATATATCTTCTCAACTCACTATGCTATCAAATGAGATTGAAGTTCAAAAAGAAAATAATATGACATTAGCTGCAGAAAATCACAATTTAAAATCAAATGTCAAAATTCTTGAATTAAACAATACTAGTCTCAAAACCGAGTTAGAAAATATTACTAAAAATGTTTCTAACTTTAATAAAGGTAGAGAAAATCTTTCTAAAATTATTAATAACTCTCAAACCTCTTTCAATAAGAATTGTTTAGGATATACAAATTCCTCAAAATCTAGTTCAAAGAGAAACATTTCACTGTATAAGAATTTCAATATACATAAGAATTTTGTAATAGCAAAACCAAAATCAAAGGTTTTCACTCAAAAGAAGGACTGTTACACCACAAAAAAATATAAAGATTTGGGTACCAAAATCTAATGATAATTCAATTAGAAATAAGTATACTAAAACTTTTATAAATACAGTTCATGAAAATGAAAATTTTACTTATAAAGGGAATTCTAAATCCTCTTGGGTTTGGTTTCCTAAGACCTAAATCTTACGACCTTAACAAAAGGGGGTACCAACGTCATCTCTATATTTTTTGCGGGTACCAACTAAGAAAAGAGGAAAGTGGATACTTGATAGTGGTTGCTTAAAACATATGACAAAAAACAAAGATATGCTGACTAACATTATCTACTCAGATGGAGGATCTGTCACATTTGGAGATTATTTCAAAGGATATATCATCGGTAAAGGCGGTGTGAGCAGTGACGGTACATCTAACTTACCTCTTATTTCAAATGTTTTACTAGTTAAAAATTTAAAACATAATTTGCTTAGTATAAGTCAATTATGTGATAAAGGTTTTAATATATCTTTTTCGGAAAATAAATGTAACATATTTGATCAAAATAAGAATCTTATCTTTGAAGGAACAAGAGAACGTAATATATACATTTAAATATGAAAGTTAATTATAACACAAATACGTGTTTAGTAGTCAAAGAAAATGATCCTTGGTTATGGTACAAAAGATTTTGTCGTATAAACTTTAAATAAATAAGAAAATTATCTAAAAATAATTTAGTAAAAGGTTTACCAAAAATGAATTTTACAGTAAATAGTATTTGTGATGCTTGTCAGTTAGGAAAATTAACTAAATCTACTTTTAAATCAAAGAAAATTATTTCTACATTACAACCACTTGAGTTATTACATTTAGATCTTTTTGGACCAACTCAAGTTCAATCTATAAATCATAATAGATATGTTTTTGTAATTGTAGATGATTTCTCAAGAGACACTTAGACAATATTTATGAAAAATAAAAGTGATACTTTTGAAAATTTTAAAAACTTTGCTAAGAGAATTCAAAATATTAAAAATATAAAATTAAAAATATTAGAAGCGATCATGGTGTTGAATTCGATAAAGATATGTTTGAAAAATATTATAACAAGGAAGGAATTGTTCACAATTTTTCATTTCCTAGAACTCCACAACAAAATGGTGCTGTAAAAAGGAAAAATAGAACACTTCAAGAATGTTCTAGAACCTTATTAAATGGAAGCACTCTACCTAAACATTTTTGGGCAGAAGATGTAGCAACTGCTTGTTATGTTTTAAATTGAGTCTCCATTAGACCATTAACAAAACATACCCCATATGAACTTTTTAATGGAAGAAAACCTAACATATCATATTTTAAAGTTGTCGGTTCAAAATGCTTTTTATTAAATACAAAAGACCAACTTGGTAAATTCGATCCAAAATCCAATGAAGGAATACTCATTGGATACTCGGAATGAAGCAAGGCATATAGAATTTATAATAAAAGAACTAAAATAATTGAAGAAACACTTCATGTGTCATTCGATGAACATTTCAAATTTAATAATAAAAATAAGGATGAAGAAATAATTGCAAAATCAAGTATCATAGAAGATGATATTGAAAATATTGACAATAATACGGAAACTAAAAGCAACAATTTACCTAATGAAAATGAGATTTGATCTCCACCAAGACTACTAAGAAATCACCCAATTGAAAATGTTAATGGAGAAATTAATTCTAACATAAGAACACGAAATCAATTAAATCAAATGGGTCATGTAGCTTTCCTATCGAACATTGAACCTAAAAATGCTAAAGAAGCCTCAATTGATGATTACTGGATTATAGCTACGCAAGAAGAGTTAAATCAATTTAAATGAAACAAAGTTTGGGACTTAGTTCTTAGACCTAGTAATCAAACAGTTATTGGTACTAAGTGGGTTTACAAAATTAAAGCCGATGAGCAAGGGAATATTATTCGAAACAAAGCTAGATTAGTCGCTCAAGGTTACAATCAAGAGGAAGAAATAGACTATGAAGAAACATTTCCTCTTGTAGCCTGACTAGAAGCAATACATAATTTATTAGCATTTGCATGTTTTCATAACTTTAAATTATATCAAATGGATGTAAAATGTGCTTTTTTAAATGGTATTATAAAAGAAAATGTATATGTAGAACAACCACCTCTATGTGTACATGAAAAATTTTCAGACCATGTTTATAAATTAAAGAAAGCTTTATACGATTTAAAACAAGCACCTCATGCTTGGTACGATCATCTTAAAAGTTATCTTATAAATTTTGGTTTTAAAATTGGAAAATTAGATCAAACTTTGTTTATAAAACAAGATAAAAAGATATTTTAATAATACAAGTTTATGTAGATGACATAATTTTGGTTCCACGAACGAAAAATTATGTCAAGAATTTTCGAATATTATGACAAGAGAATTTGAAATATCTCATATGAGAGAACTTTCATATTTTCTTGGATTACTAATCAAACAATTAAATAATGGGATTTTTATTAATCAAGAAAAGTATTGTAATAATCTTATAAATCATTTTGGTATGGAAAATACTTCTGCTAAACCAACACCTATGATTACAACGGTACATCTCGATCAAGATGAAAATCGCAAAAGTATTGATCAAAAACTATATCGAAGTATTGTTTGATCTTTACGTTACTTAACTGCTAGTCGTCCTGATATAATGATGAGTGTATTCTTATGTCCACGATTTCAAGCAAATCCCAAATAATCACATTTGCGAGCAGTGAAATGAATTTTGCGCCACTTAAGCAAAACTAAAAACTACGATCTCTTTTACCCAAAAGAATGTCCTTTTGAGTTAGTATCATATAGTGATGCTGACTTTAGAGGATCTCGAACGGATCGAAAGAGTACAAGTGCTATATGTCATTCTATTGGATAATCTTTAGTATCTTGGTTCAACAAGAAACAAAATTGTGTTTCACTTTCGACGCGTGAAGCAGAATATATTTCTATTGCTATGGCATGTGCTCAAGTAATATATATGCAACAAACACTTCAAGATTTTGGTATAAATTTATCTAAATCAACAATTTATTGTGTTAATACAAGTGCTATAAATTTATCGAAAAATTCAATTAACCACTCAAGAACTAAACATATTGACATTCGACATCATTTTCTTCGTGATAACTTAGAAAAAGGTAACATCTCTCTTGATTTTGTTTCATCGGAAAATCAAGTTGCAGACATATTTACTAAACCTTTAAATGAAAATATTTTTCTTAAATTAAGATGTGAACTAGGAATTATGTCATTACATGATTTATAATTTATTAATCAAGTGTAAGTAAAAAGTTATAAAATAAATAAAATTTTAATTTGACAAAAAATGAAGATGTTGGCACTCGAACTCTGCACTCATGAGAGGTAGTCACATGTCTTTCCAATGTTCTATTGTATTAATTGCATTAAGACCTTATTATTTCTATTTTATATACGGTAATAATCTTTTTATATTTTTTCACCCTACAACCTTATAACTATTTATAACTTATAGAAAATAAAAGAATTAGATGAAGTTTAGTGATCAATATTAACCAGAAAATTTAAAACGTAAGAAATAGAAAATGAAACCAATATATATACACATGAAGAGAATTTTTTTAAATTCATATAAAACTAACATTAAGTATATATACACATCCTCTTATAAAATGTCATCTTAAGAAAATTCCAATCTTTCATCAATTGTTTTCAGCACTCCATCTCGGATTCGTCAAATAAATCTACTCCAGTGTATGTTCCAGTAAAGATTACTCTATCTCCTAATCACCATACCGGATATACACCAACTGAGAAACGAGCTAGAAAAAGCTTAGAATTTGAATCACCTTCTACCAAGGAGAAAATCGATGATATTCATCACTACAAGCGTGAAACCTTAAGTATACAACGTGAAATGTATTATGAGCAAAAACACCATGGTAGACGTTTAAATTTTCTTGAATAGTTCGCTCTCAAATTCTGTGGAACGACTCCTAAACAAGGTGTGCACAATTTGTAACAACCCGCATATTTTACGAATTGAATATTTAAATATTTTAATTAAATATAGAATTGTTAATCGGATTAAAGTCCGAAAAGCTACTTTTTGTAAACAGTCGAATTGGGACTCGAGACCACCTCCATTGAGTCCAAAATGGCGTTTGCGACTTTTTTGAGTATAAGCTTCGATATGTTTGGAGTGAGTCGAATTTTTCTATTTTCTGTTGGGCTTTTTGGGTTTCACCCAACTCAGTCTATTACCCTAACTCAGCCCCCTCTTCATTCATTCACTTACTTCTTTTAGCAAACACTCAAGCTCAACTGAAATGGGGGAAGAGAAAGGGAAATAGAAACTACAAGCCCTAGTTTTCATTTGCAAATTCAAGATTTTACTCCAACATCAAAGAAAAGCTTTGGTAAGCTCCATCTTCATCTTCTCTATCTCTTCTCCTCTTTAATTTCAGAAATTTCCTAAACCTAATTTTGGAAATGTTCTTCTTTTGAGCTTAGATTCAAGCTTCTTGAGTTGAAATTGAAGAGTGGTTGATCTTCCTTTGCTTTCAAGCTTCTCCTTCATCATTTTTGGGTTTAAAGGTGAGTTTTGAGCTCACATCTATTTCTATAGATATCGTTGTTGTTGGGTATGAATTCCTAACACTTATTCATGTACATTTGCTTTCGATTTGGATCGAATTGGTGAATTGTTCAATTTTTGGTTTTTGGAATCCAATTTTTATAAAAATCCAATCTTTGATGTTTGAACACGTTAGTGGAGTGTTTCGGAGGGCCATACAAGGCTAGGTTGTCGTTAGGTGTAAATCCTCAGTCGTAGATGCTCGTTCGTCCACTTCCGTCCGCGTTATCGAATTTTCCCCAAAAGGGGGCTAGACTGAAAATGCTTCTGGAGCAGGTTCGGTCGACTGAACTAGGGGTTCAGTCGACTGAACCAGAAAATCAGAATTTCTCAGAAGCATGTTCGGTCGACTGAACCAGTGGTTCAGTCGACTAAACCAGACCCAGGAAATTGCCTGGGTCTGTATCAGTCGACTGACCATCTAGGTCAGTCGACTTACTCTGGGATATGAAATTTGTATCCCTGTGTCTGTCGACTGACCACCTGGTCCAGTCGACTGACCTGATCATCTCAACCTACCTAATTATTTTGTTTTGATTTCCAAGCCTTTATCGATTCAAGGTTATTCGATTTGTTGTTATCATTTATTATCTTTTTGGTGACCTCTATTTCGGGATTTTTTTTGGGTATATCCATTTTGATGGATTCGGCATCGATTTCGATGGATTTGATTCACGTCTTTGAACGAGAATTTTTGATGGTTGATTGTTTCTACAATCATTTCTGTGCTTTGTCACTTTAAAACACAAAGGTTTCTATACTGGTAGTAAATATTCAAACTCTTTACAAAGATGATTTCAACTCTATTTTTAATACAAAGCTCGTTCATATAACCGTTTTCTAATCTATTAGTATATACAAACCTTTACCTCATTCGTATGAGAAAATCTAATTAAACGGCTTAGCAAAACAAGTGGTATGAAACGCTTGCGTTTACTTCGTCGGTTAATTTATGGACTTGTTCGATTGAAAATCTTGTGACAATTTTCGAGTGGAAATCTACAATTTGTTCGTAAATATTTAAGTCAAGCTAGTGGTTATGGGACATGAAGCTAAACTCTTATATTTACTGGCTTAGTGTAATTCACACTTTTTATTCATCGATGATGATCATTTTGTGATTTAGACTAGCTATGTGTGATGTCTATTTGTCTGCGAGGGAGACTAAACCCCGTTTTGTGGAACTTCGGTTCAATTGGGCGGGGTAGCGACCCGTGGTCTTCGGACCGTTTGTGGAGCTTCAGCTCAAAATTTATGGTTAGCGACCATGGAATAGCGTTCCATTTGTGGTACACGTGTTGGTGAGTTTTCATGCTCCTGTTTGTGATAGGCCTCCCCCTTTTGTGATTTCTGGATTTCTAATTGATGACTTCTGGAATTTGTGTTTCACCAACTTTTGCAATTGGCACCAATATGTTTGTCAATATTTGTAGCTTGGTGAATAAAATAAAGAATATGATATTCTTTTTGGTGCTTTGAGATTTTTGAGATATTGTATGATTTTGTTGATGTTTAAATCATATTTGTTCTATTATGACACTATTGTTATCATACGTTCTTATTATATCTCTGCTTATTTCTCATTCCTTTATCCAATATTTATAGCTAGTCTGATCCGTTTATTATTTTCTTATTAAATAATACTCGGGTCAGACCGAGATGTTACAGGTGCTTCTACTTGACTCCTCATCTGGGATCATCTTCTGACTTTTGTCTAACTACATTACATTTGTAGTTTTTGTTGTTATACATTCGAGATATAGACTCCTTGATGTATACTTATTCTTTTGTCTAGCGCTTGTATCTATTCTTTTGTGATATTGTGGATCTTATTTGACCACTACTCTAGTGTACACCTTTTTGTGTTATATATTCATATCTATTTCCGCCTTTGTGATATGAATGTCTGTGACTGATTTGTGTTATGTTTATTTCTATATTTTTTTCCGAAGGCCTCATAGCCACTGTGTGGTAGCTTCAAGTTTGTATTTGATATGTTGGATTTCCTCTTGAAATGAAATGTAAGTTATTTTATCTGACATATCGGTACTCGCCCAAAGCAATTACAAAGATGGTCGCTCCTCCACAGCCTTATTCTTCGCGCTAGTTGACGGCATTACTCCGTAGTGTCCTCGGCTAGCGTGAGCATAGAAGTGGGGCGTCACAGCTTGGTATCAGAGCCAAACTTCGGAACAATGTAGAATAATCTAGCAAGGATCATTGTCCTAAGTCTTTCTTAGGAATCGTGCCATAGGATATAATTCGAGTCTTCGTACTGTTCTATCCTATTTCTTTTTATGATACCTTGTTTGATCAATCAAGTTTGTTTGATATTCATTTTGTAAATAACCTTTTTTCTCTTTTCTTTCTTTCTTAAAGAAGAGAAATGGTAAGACCAGGCCGTCCCAGCGCCGGTCAATCTAGTGCTACTCCCCAGGATGGAGTATTTATGTCTGCACAACAACTTCTTGATCTTGTAAGAAATGCTCAAGCTGTCGGACCTATTCCTGAGCCCACACATCCTAAATCTGGGTTTGCACGCTTGTGAAGTGATTACACCAACTTAGGTGGAAAGCCATTTAAAGGTTCCGAGAGCGTTATAGAAGTCCAGGCTTGGCTTCGAACATACGACCGCATCTTTTCTCGCATGAATCTTATTGATCTTCATCGAGTCCAAGTGGCTTCTAGTATGCTCCAAGAAAGAGCATTAGACTGGTATGAACTTCTGATCTCCGAAATTAATGAAGCGGACCTTACTTGGGAGCAATTCCGGGAAAGGTTCGAGGTGAAATTCGTACCGGAAGCTGAAAAAGTATCTCTAGCTCGACGTTTCATAGACCTTGTTCAAGGTGAATCTTCCGTGACCGACTACGTCGCATCTTTCGAATCTCTCTCTAAATATGGGGTTGAATACATTAATACCCCATTGAAGAAAAATCAGAGATTTGTGTATGGCTTGAACAAGAGCCTCAAAAAGCCATTACTTCTGAAATTAGAAGTTTCTTTTGACCAACTTGTTGATATTGCTCTTCGACTCGAAGAGGCTGATAAAGATAGTGATGCTGAGGTCAAGCAAAACATCAACAAGAAGAGACCTTTCAAATTCAAGCCTAATCCCAATAAGAAGGGAAAGCAAGCAACACCGGTGGCAAATACTCCTAACTCTCGTCGGGGAGAATGCTACAATTGTGGTTCTAAGGACCACTATGCAAACAAGTGCCCGAAGTCTTTTTCTTGCCGCTATTGCAAGAGTTCGGGCCATACTCTATCTTTGTGTCCCAAACTTCAAGGCAAGAAGGAGGGCAAGCTAAATGTTGTACAAGCCCCAGCTAACACTTATCGTGGTCAAGGTATTTCTCATTCTATCCTTGATGGCATTATTATATTTCGTGATCTTCCTATTCGAGTTCTTTTTGATACGGGTGCATCGCACTCTTTTATATCAAAAGAACTTGTTGATGCTTTGTCTTTGAATGTTATTGGCTTGATGAATTCTTTGAGAATTGCAAATCCGGTCGGTGGATCCGCAACACTCAGTTTACTTTGTAAAGATGTCGAAATTATTTTATGTAATTACTCTTTCCGTGCCGATTTGCATGTTATGCGGTACCTTGGTTTTGGAATGATTTTGGGAATGGATTGGCTTAACCATTATGAAGCCCATATTCTATGTCCTGAACAGACTATATATCTTCGGCATCATTAATCTGTTAAGCAGATTTCTCTCGTTTTGAAAGATTCAGATTCCAATTCGAAAGCATCCTTGTATTCTCTAAATCCTCATGATGACGATAAATGATGATGAGGAAGATGTTATTTCTCTCATTCACATTGTTTGTGAATTTCCCGACATATTTGAGCCCGTTTTAGGATTACCACCTACGCGAGCAATTGAGTTCAGAATTAATCTAATCCTCGGAGCTCTACCTATTACTCGTCCTCCTTATCGTATGTCCAATAAAGAAAAAGAGGAGATGCGCAAATAATTATCCGAATTGGAAGAGAAGCAATTTATTCAATCTAGTTCCTCTCCATGGGGAGCTTCGGCTATTTTTGTGAAGAAATCTGATGGTACACTTAGGCTTTGCGTTGACTACCGCAAGCTTAACGATCTCACCATCAAGAATAAATATCCCTTACCGCGGATTGATGATTTATTCGATCAGCTTAGTGGTGCTAAAGTCTTTTCACAATTAGACTTAGCAACCGGTTTTCATCAACTCCGTATTGCAGAGGATAACATTCCTTTGACATCGTTCCGTACTCGTTATGGATCTTATAAATGGCTTGCTATGCCATTTGGTTTGACGAATGCTCCAGCTTATTTCGTCGACCTTATGAATCGAGTTTTCAAAGACTTCCCCGATCGATTTGTTCTCATCTTTATCGATGATATTCTTATTTATTCTAAAACCGAGGAAGAGCATGAAAATCATCTTCGCATTGTGTTGGAAATTCTTAGGAGCAACCAATTGAAAGCGAAATTTTCTAAATTCCACTTTTGGCAATCTCGTGTGAAATTTTTGGGACATATCATTTATGAATCCGGAATTTCCGTTGATCCTTCAAAGATTGAAGCGATTCAAAATTGGAAGAGACCGAAGAGTGTGACGGAAATTCGTAGCTTCCTTGGATTGGCGGGCTATTACCGTCGGTTCATAAAAGACTTTTCTAAAATTTCCGTGCCTCTTACTAGTTTGACAAAGAAGGGAGTTAAATACATTTAGTCAGACAAATGTGAAGCTTCATTTCAAAAATTAAAAGAACTCTTTTCCGATGCTCCTATTCTTGTGATTCCCGATGGGAACCAAGATTTTATTGTTTATACTGATGCTAGTCGCGTTGGTTTGGGTGCCGTTTTCATGCAGCGGGAACGTGTTATCGCTTATGCTTCTAGACAATTAAAGCCTGCCGAGACTAGATATGCCACTCATGATTTATAGCTCGCGGCTATTGTTTTCGCCCTTAGAATTTGGCGCTATTATCTTTTGGGAGAGAAATTTATTCTCTACATCGATCACAAATCTTTGAAGTATTTATTTTCTCAAAAGGAACTTAATCTATGTCAACAACGTTGGCTCGAGTTCCTTGCATCTTATGGTCTTGATATTCTTTATACTCCCGGAAAAGGAAATCGTTTTGCCGATGCCCTTAGTCGTAAGCAACAAGCGGTTGTTTCTATAATGATATCCGAGTGAAATGATCTCGCGACCTTATCCACTTGTGTGATTCGTAATCGCGAATCCGATTTATGTTCATCTCTTGTTTTATGTAGCCTTGAGGCTCATCCTTCTCTTTTAGACCGCATTCTTGAAGCTCAAAAGCATGATCCCGAATTAGTTCTTCTTAGCCAAAGTTGTAGGGATAAAATTGATATTGAAGGTTTGAAAGACTTTGATATCGATGCTCGTGGCGGTATTCGAAAATTTGGTAGACTTATCGTGCCAAATATTTGTGATCTTCGTAAAGATATTTTAGAAGATTCTCATCGTTCTAAATTTACCATTCATCCCGGTAGTAGTAAAATGTACGCAGATATGAAGCGACTTTATTACTAGGAGGGAATGAAATCTGATATTACTAACTTTGTTAAGTGTTGCACGACTTGCCAACTCGTTAAGGCCAAGCATCAAAGGCCCGGTGGGTTGTTGCAACCATTGGAAATTCCAATATGGAGTGGGATCAAATTTCCATGGATTTTATTGACGGTCTTCCCCGTTCTCGTTTGGGCCATGATAGCCTATGGGTGATAGTAGATAGACTTACAAAATCCGCCCATTTTATTCTCGTTCGGTCCAATCGGACCGTACCTATTTTGGCGAAACTCTTTGTCAAAGAAATTGTTAAATTGCATGGAGTTCCAACTTCTATTGTTAGCGATCGTGATCCATTATTTACTAGTGGATTCTAGAAAGGTCTTCAAAAAGCTTTGGGAACGAAGCTTAATTTTAGCACCGCTTATCATCCTCAGTCCGATGGACAAACCGAGCGTGTGAATCAAACTCTTGAAGATCTTCTTCGCGCATGTGTTCTTGATTTTGGTGGAAGTTGGGAAGATCATATTTCTCTTGTTGAATTTTCCTATAATAATAGCTTCCAATCTAGTATTGGTATGGCACCTTTCGAGGCACTATACGGAAGGCCATGCCGATCTCCTTCGTGTTGGCTTGAAGCCGGTGAGAAACTGGTTTTAGGTCAAGATTTTATTCGTGATGCCACAGAAAAGATTGACCTTATTCGTCATAGGATGAAAGAAGCTCAAAGTAGACAAAAATCTTATGCCGATAATCCAAGAAGGAAATTAGAATTTTCTGTGGGAGATTTTGTGTTCATTCGTGTTTCACCTATGAAGGGTGTTGTGCGTTTCAGTCGATCGGGAAAATTAGCACCTCAATTTTCTGCTATTCATGACGTGTTTCACGTCTCTCAACTACGGAAATGCCTTCGAGGTTCCGACACTATTCTTGAGCCTGGTGTTATTGAAGAAATTGAAGTTTCGCCTAATTTGACTTATGAGCAACATCCCATCTGTATCATTGCTTCGGAGGTTAAACGCCTTCGAAATAAAGATGTACCTCTAGTGAAAGTTCAATGGTCCTCAAATTCTAAGGATTGCTCTTTGGAATCCAGAGAATTCATCGAGCGGACACATCCGGACTTGCTCTCTCGTGTTCCTTAAGGTGAACTTTTTATTTTCAAATTTCTTCATTTTGTGTTGATATGCTTTTGTTGTTGTTACTTCTTATTTATTTCTTAAAGATTGCGAGGACGCAATTTCTTTAAGGAGGGGAGTATGTAACAACCCGCATATTTTACGAATTGAATATTTAAATATTTTAATTAAATATAGAATTGTTAATCGGATTAAAGTCCAAAAAGCTACTTTTTGTAAATAGTCGAATTGGGACTCGAGACCACCTCCATTGAGTCCAAAATGGCATTTGCGACTTTTTTGAGTATAAGCTTCGATATGTTTGGAGTGAGTCGAATTTTTCTATTTTCTGTTGGGCTTTTTGGGTTTTGGGTTTCACCCAACTCAGTCTATTACCCTAACTCAGCCCCCTCTTCATTCATTCACTTACTTCTTTTAGCAAACACTCAAGCTCAACTGAAATGGGGGAAGAGAAAGGGAAATAGAAACTACAAGCCCTAGTTTTCATTTGCAAATTCAAGATTTTACTCCAACATCAAAGAAAAGCTTTGGTAAGCTCCATCTTCATCTTCTCCATCTCTTCTCCTCTTTAATTTCAGAAATTTCCTAAACCTAATTTTGGAAATGTTCTTCTTTTGAGCTTAGATTCAAGCTTCTTGAGTTGAAATTGAAGAGTGGTTGATCTTCCTTTGCTTTCAAGCTTCTCCTTCATCATTTTTGGGTTTAAAGGTGAGTTTTGAACTCACATCTATTTCTATAGATATCGTTGTTGTTGGGTATGAATTCCTAACACTTATTCATGTACATTTGCTTTCGATTTGGATCGAATTGGTGAATTGTTCAATTTTTGGTTTTTGGAATCCAATTTTTATAAAAATCCAATCTTTGATATTTGAACACGTTAGTGGAGTGTTTCGGAGGGCCATACAAGGCTAGGTTGTCGTTAGGCGTAAATCCTCAGTCGTAGATGCTCATTCGTCCACTTCCGTCCGCGTTATCGAATTTGCCCCAAAAGGGGGCTAGACTGAAAATGCTTCTGGAGCAGGTTCGGTCGACTGAACCAGAAAATCAGAATTTCTCAGAAGCAGGTTCGATCGACTGAACCAGACCCAGGAAATTGCCTGGGTCTGTATTAGTCGACTGACCATCTGGGTCAGTCGACTGACTCTGGGATACGAAATTTTTGTATCCCTGTGTCAGTCGACTGACCACCTGGTCCAGTCAACTGACCTGATCATCTCAACCTACCTAATTATTTTGTTTTGATTTCCAAGCCTTTATCGATTCAAGGTTATCCGATTTGTTGTTATCATTTATTATCTGTTTTGGTGACTTCTATTTCGGGATTTTTTTTGGGTATGCCCATTTTGATGGATTCGGCATCGATTTCAATGGATTTGATTCACGTCTTTGAACGAGAATTTTTGATGATTGATTGTTTCTACAATCATTTCTGTGCTTGGTCACTTTAAAACATAAAGGTTTCTATACTGGTAGTAAATATTCAAACTCTTTACAAAAATGAATTCAACTCTATTTTTAATACAAAACTCGTTTATAAAACCGTTTTCTAATCTATTAGTATATACAAACCTTAACCTCATTCGTATGATAAAATCTAATTAAACGGCTTAGCAAAACAAGTGGTATGAAACGCTTGCGTTTACTTCGTCGGTTAATTTGTGGACTTGTTCGATTGAAAATCTTATGACAATTTTCGAGTGGAAATCTACAATTTGTTCGTAAATATTTAAGTTAAGCTAGTGGTTATGGGACATGAAGATAAACTCTTATATTTACTGGCTTAGTGTAAGTCACACTTTTTATTGATCGATGATGATCATTTTGTGATTTAGACTAGCTATGTGCGATGTCTATTTGTTTGCGAGGGAGACTAAACCCCGTTTTGTGGAACTTCGGTTCAATTTGGCGGGGTAGCGACCCGTGGTCTTCGGACCGTTTGTGGAGCTTCGGCTCAAAATTTATGGTTAGCGACAATGGAATAGCGTTCCATTTGTGATACACGTGTTGGTGAGTTTCATGCTCCCGTTTGTGATAGGACTCCCCCCTTTGTGATTTCTGGATTTCTAATTGATGACTTCTAGAATTTGTGTTTCACCAACTTTTGCGATTGGCACTAATATGTTTGTCAATATTTGTAGCTTGGTGAATAAAATAAAGAATATGATATTCTTTTTGGTGCTTTGAGATTTTTGAGATATTGTATGATTTTGTTGATGTTTAAATCATATTTGTTCTATTATGACACTATTGTTATCATACGTTCTTATTATATCTCTGCTTATATCTCATTCCTTTATCTGATATTTATAGCTAGACTGATCCGTTTATTATTTTCTTCTTAAATAATACTCGGGTCAGACCGAGATGTTACAGGTGCTTCTACTTGACTCCTCATCTGGGATCATCTTCTGACTTTTGTCTAACTACATTACATTTGTAGTTTTTGTTGTTATACATTCGAGATATAGACTCCTTGATGTATACTTATTCTTTTGTCTAGCGCTTGTATCTATTCTTTTGTGATATCGTGGATCTTATTTGACCACTACTCTGATGTACACCTTTTTGTGTTATATATTCATATATGTTTCCGCCTTTGTGATATGAATGTATGTGACTGATTTGTGTTATGTTTATTTCTATATTTGTTTCCGAAGACCTCATAGCCACTGTGTGGTAGCTTCGAGTTTGTATTTGATATGTTGGATTTCCTTTTGAAATGAAATGTAAGTTATTTTATCTGACATATCGATACTCGCCCAAAGCAATTACACAGATGGTCGCTCCTCAACAGCCTTATTCTTCACGCTAGTTAACGGCATTACTTCGTAGTGTCCTCGGCTAGCGTGAGCATAGAGGTGGAGCGTCACACAATCCATCTCCTCAACTACCTCATGTATCTCCCAATTCTTGGGAACAAGGTGCTCAATGTAATGTTTGGTCTCCTATTAATCTATTATGTGATGTCACCAAAGTTGAACCAAGCCCATTCGAAATTTCCTCTTCAGACGAACCCAAGACTTCTAAAAAATAAAATCTATATCTTTATAAATTTATGTCCATGAAATTGATATTGTAATTTGGATATATAATACATTTGTTGAAATAAAATTATATTCTTTTTAACATGAGAATAAAGCTCAAAAAACAAATATATATATAGCATTGTTTGTTAACCAAATTAGAATGAACTGAAAATAGGTTAAACCTAAAAAACTGAACAGATTCAGCCGACTGAACCTATGGGTTCAGCCGACTGAACATTCAAGTATATTAAAAATTTATTCTAAATTCAGCCGACTAAATCCACCAATTCAGTTGACCGAATCATGCTAATTTTGAACTAAATCCTTGCGGGTTCAAATTTTCTACTTTCAACCGACGGCCTCCAATTTTTCAACCGGCTCATTCATCTGTTTTTTAAAATAGACCTGCACGTTTTTCAATGCGCGTATCCAATCTAACTTACTTCTTATTATCATCTACCCGTCCATTTTCCACCTAACCAACCATTCACTTCTCAGAACAAAAACAAGAAGCAAACCCTATCTTCCTCAAAAATTCAATTTTTCTTCATTCTTCATAAAACAACATGCCTCCAAGATCAAAAAGAGTAGGAGAATCAACAACTGGACCATCTGAAAGTCAGATTGAGCATGGCTATATAACGATACAGCGGTGAATTGCTTCAATAGCATAAAAAATTCGAGGCTTTTCGAAGGAGACTTTATGAAATTTTCGGAATTCAATGGCTACGTGATTAGAGAGTTAGCCGAAGCTCATGAATTTGATTAACTTATTGGGTATAATTATACTAATGTTAAAATCTACCCTTTTTTGATTAAACTTTTCTATGAAAACATGAATCTCGATCATCAAAATCCACAAAATTGAAATGATTGTATATGGACATTAGTTTGTGGAGTAAAAATTTACTTACCCCTTCAAAGGTTAGGCCACATTCTAAGATGTCCATCTGTGGGGTTGGATATTGATGATATTAATGTCGATATGTACAATCGTGATGAAATACCACATCGCTTCTTGTCGGACGATTTAACCGTCTTAAAATCTAGTGCCTTACATCCAAAGGCAATAATTATCCATCGTGCTCTTATTCGATCTCTACAGCCCTGGATCGGAAGTTATGAGAAAGTTTACAAAAGAGATTCTCAAGATTTGTATGCTATTTACTCCTCTCAACTAGTAAATTGAGGTAAAATTATCTTGGATGAATTTCTTAATGTCAATCATAGGAGGAGCTACAAAACAATTCATTATTGGAGCTTACATAACGAAGATTCAACAAAATTTTGGAGTTTCTTTGTCCGATTCCGACTTCATGACTATAGGTGAGCTTAACTCCAAAACATTTAGTCTCATGGGTCTACCTAAACGTCCCGAAAGTCAATAAATCATTGGTTTTCAAGAATGGGTCATAAATCGTAATCATGGAATTCCGCAACCTAAAGACATGAATATTGCCTCCTCTTCTCAAGTCCCTCAACAAAAAGAAGAGGACGACGAAATTCATGAACTAAAAATTGACGTGCCTCCTAAGCAAGCTCTTGTCACGTTATCCCGAAATCAAAGCAAAACTCAATCGATGTTTAGCTAATGTTAAGAAAAACATTTCTAAAACAAACAAAAAGCTAAACTCAATAAAAAAATTTCTAAATAAAATTTAGGAAAAAGTTTCTTGTTCCGAATCCACTTCAACAGGTATTCAAAAAATCCGGCACCATTCTCTTGGACAACCTCGGAAGAAGAAGGAGAGGAAGAAGAAGGCAGTAACGAATGAGTTGGTATGCTCTTTTATTATCTAAACTCTTTGACTATTTGTCGTGTTCCTATGATATTTAATTCGTGACAATATGTTATATGATTATTATGTTTGGTTAAGAGATGTTTTTATCTTAAAACCTTGTAATGTTTATGGGTTTGTTTTCTTCAATCATTAATATCATATTCTATGTGAAGTTTCTATGTGAGATGGTTATTTGTTTGTCATGTCTATGTGTTTATATGTCTATGTGAAATGTTTGTCTATTTTATTTCTCATATCAATTCTTTTTCCTTTTTGTCGATGACAAATGGGGAGAATAACATTGATAGGGGGAGTATCCAGTCAGGAGGAGCAAATTACTCAATATATTTAAAAACTTACATGGTTGTCATCATCAAAAAGGGGAAGAGTGTTAAAACCTAGAATTTTGATGTTTTGATTGTGACAACTATATAAGTAGATATTATGTGAACTAACCAAACTTGCTGGAGAAGATATTATTTTTACTCGAGAAATAGTCTAACAATTTATAGACCAGATTCTGGATTGAAGCTTCAGCAAAGTATTAAGTTTAAGGTCTGAGTTTAGTAGTAAATATATGTTAAATTCTCTCTGAAGTGGTATATGCACGCGCACACAAAATAAAGTTTTTCAAAACATTTAGATAAGCCAGAAAACACTAAACTCAGCCGGCTGAATGGCATGAGTCAACCGGCTGAATACTGTGCATGTGCATAAATTAATTTGAATATTCAAAAGGCTGACCATGTGTGACGACCCACCATTTTGGAAGGTTTAAATCGACAATAAACCACGCATGTCTAACCCACCATTCAAAAGGGAGGATTGTTAATGGGATAAATAAGAAAATAAGAGAAAAGAAGAAAAACAAAACACAGAATCTCGCAACAGAATTGACAAAATATAATAATCAAATAAACAGTTCATGAAGCTGTTTTACAATATACATTTGATTACACAAATTTTACACAAAATCAAAGTGTAATCAACAAACATACCAAGATAATACAGTGGAATAATACTAATAAATACGGTCAAGCAAACTCCATCTTCATCTTTAAGGGATAGTGCCTTCAACACTGAAAAGCTCAGGCTGACCCGAGCGTAATGAAAAGACAAAACACTCGAGTCAAAACTAAAGGATCTTATGTAAGTTAAATAAATAACAAGTAAATATGAGTGTAATAGCTTCAGAGATGTTTACGGGATTTCACATCTCCTATCCAGTGTATATCGTGCGTGTAATAACTTAAGAGATGTTAAGGGAGTTTCCATCTCCTAAGGATTCGTTAAACTATCCATATGTAGTAAGATACGCTATATATGTAGTGACTATCAGTAATGTAAAGTACTAAAATACCGTTAAGGCTTTACGTTGATCCCCCTTAACACATTCTTAAGCAGGTAGTCTATGCAGGTCCTGTAACACAACCAGTGACGTCGGTAGCCAGTGAGTCCCTTATAGGTACCATATTAAAACAGAATCGTAGTGGGCGTGAATAAGGATAAAGAGTATGACAAGGCACGTGAGACGATGCCCAAGGTAGGATACTACCGTTTTGCATTTCCTAACTAGTGATAACCCGTAACGGCCCACAGCGTCCAACACCCCCAAAATCAAATCAAATCAATGTGCACCGATCAAGCCAACATCAATATAGTAATACGAAGAGGTGTGTCTGCTAGAGGTAGCTACCCTTAGTGGTCAGGTATGACTCCTGTTTTAGTCATTTCAAATTGGCACAAGTGCCGGGGTCATCCATCATCGTTCTCTTTCTTCTAATCCAACAAATGCCTCCAATTCAACATCTACATAGTGGATATCATCCACCATGTACATAGTTGTTAAAGTGGTTCCAATATTGACAGAGAGTATGCCAATAAAAGGTCCCGGTCTCTTTAATAACCAAACGCCATTTTTCACACCGGTTGGTTCTTTTACATTGCAAAACCGATTCATATTTGATACCAAAATATTATATTCACTTCAAAAATATCACATCATTTCGAAATACCATATTTACTCCAAAATATGTCATTTTCACTTGAAAATATCATTTCAAATTCCAATTTAGATTATAACTTCATTTAACCACATTCGCATTTATATCAACGATTTAAATATAAACATTTCAACTTTGCACTGTTTGAAATTTTTTGAAAATAGTTTGAATAGTTATAAATAGTTTAAAATAGTTTATATAGTTTAGAGATTTAAAATAGTATAATATAAAATGGTTTGAGTATTGAAAATGTTATATTTAGTGAATAGTTTGGAAAATCTAAATAATTGAATATTAAAAATAATAGATTTTAAACAGTTTATATCCAAAATAATTTATTTTGAAACTAATATCAAATCAAACTTTTTCTTTCCATTTCAACAATCTGGACCCATGTCCGATTTCAAATCAACAAAACTCAATTTCCAATCTTTTAATTCAAGTGACTCAATTTCAATTTAGCTTCAAATCAACTTGATTTCAATTTCAATTCGAAATAACTTCGATTTCCGAAACATTTGTTTCTTTAACTTCAAATTCAATTCAACAATCCAAATCAATGATTTAAATTTCAATTCAATTCTTTTTTAAACCATTTCAATTTATATCAATTTCATGTCCAATTTCAATTTACTGATTTAAATCGCTTTTTAAAATTAAACCTCATTGTTCAATTTTAGGGTCCAAATCTTAAAATAATTCAATTTCCAAAATTAAAGTCATATACCCATTATAACTTCACATTTCCAATTCAATGCTTAGAACAATTTCCCTTTTACCAATTTCAGTTTCAACATTTCAAAGCTTGAATTAGAAATTAATTCAATTCATATAAATCCACAATTTATTTCCTTTAAAACAATGTCATTTAATCAAAATCCAAATTCAAGATTTTAAAACCATTTAATTTAACCAAACCGGTGTCCGTATATAATTTTCTACCCTATGGCCAAGTGATCAGTTATTTCAATTTTAATTATAAGGATGGATATATATCATTTCAATCCAAATCAAAGTGTCATAGGTATATATCATTTCAACCTATTTCTTAATTTATTCGAAATAATTTAAATAACAGTTTATATGCTTTCAATTAATATACAGGGTGATAACAGTGATATATAAAAATAAATAAATATCCAATCATCCAAAATGTCAAGGAATATACATCCATCACAATCAACATCCAAATTAGTCAATAAATCACAACAATTAATTGGTTATCAATATCAGGTATTTAACTAGCAATTTAATTTCAATATTAATTTAAATGGAAATTTAATTCAATAAAATTTAAATTAAATTTAAATGACAATTTAAATTACCAAACAGTAATCAATAAAATTATTATCACATCATAAATTTAATTCAACTAACATAAGAAGGTTTAGTATTGCGTGAGTGGGTTAAATCACCCACCATTGATTTATAGTCGATAAAAATCCAATAAAAGCCCAAAATTTGACAGTCTCTAAATTTAATTAAACCTGTTCCATATTGTCCAGAATTTCGATACGATCCCAATGGAAGAAACCGCGTCCAAATCCAAGTTCGTATGTAAAAGTTATTAACGTTAGAAGTTTGAAATTTGAATTTTAAATTAAAATAGATTAAGGGGAAAAACTGTAAATATGCTACCTCTCTCAAACCCTAGCAGAATGTTGACTTCATATAGAAGCTATAGCCGCCACCCTAGATCGACGACCGCATGCCGCCACGCAACATGCCACCATGATCGAGCATCACCACTCGCCTCCCCAGTCCACGCCACCTCATCCTGGACTCGTGCGGCCACCTTTGGTAGAGCGTGGGAGCTCCGCCGCCGATGCCATAATCGCCAAGATCCGATGAATCACGGTGTCTCCAACAAGGTCTAACCGTATAGATGAACTCCTCAGCCTCCTCTACGAGCCAGTGCCTCCCGATCGTCGATTGGTCGATGATCCACCGTTGATTTGCAAACCCTACAACGAACGACCGAGAATGTTTTACTGAATTCTGGACAAATGGAGACTCCAATCGAAAAATGAATTGCAGATGCATATTATGTTTGTCGAGAGCTTCGCAACGATACTTTATATGACATGATTTGAGCAGTTTGAATTTTGGAGTTTGATTTGGAATTGCAATTAGGGTTTGAGATGTTTGCCTTTGATAAGGAACAGATAATGGAATAGAAATTGTACATGCAGAAGATGGAATAAAAGACTACTAGGGTTTATAACAACCCATATATAGGTAGAGATGGATAAGAACAGATGGAACAGATCGAATGGGTCGAAGCGACAACAAAGACCGAAAAAGCCCATTCGTTCTCGAAACAAAAATAGGTCATCCAATATATCGAAATATAGGTTTTCGATATTTTTAAACTCAATGGAACTAGTTTCAAACCCTAATTCCATTGTATATAGAAGTTAGCTTTTAAAAACAAATTATATTCATTTAAATCCCTTTAATTGATTTCTACGCGTTTCGAGCTCGCACGATCAAACGATAAGTCCGATCGCTACGAAACTTGAAATCCTATAATAATTCACAATTACGGATCCGATGAAACTAGTTTCATCAAAATCCGAGATAGTGCCCAAAAAGGCAAATTTTACATGTTAATTAAATTAAATTATTAATTTAAAAATCAATTTAATGACTTTTAAATTCAAAATTAAAAGTTAACAATTTTCATCATTCTTCATTACACAGAAATTTATAATCTTTTAAAATACAATTTTCCATGTTAAATATAAGATTTAAATATTATATTAATTTCACGTTAAATTACAATAGTAATAAAATCTTAGTTTATTATAATCTATATTTCAACAAAATCCTTTTACTTTGATCATGAGTTCTTCATATTAAATAGACCATTACCTTATGTATTTTATTTAACATAAGTTTTCAATTATCACATTCATATTCTACAGTTAACGTCTTTTACCATATTAACTGCAATATTTAATTACATTAAATTTCATTGATTTCCAAATTAATTTCAACTGATTTAATTAATGAGATGATAATAAATCAATTGTTACAACTTAGTAATTCATATCTATTAATTTATTGTTCACAACAAGGAGTATAAATCTACTTACCAATAGCTGATTTCATATTCTATATTAAAACCACTTTCAATTAAATATATACTATTTCACCATTTGATACATTAATTATTTTATTCCTTATTAACTTACGATCATTTCCAAATTAAGCTCTACAATTACATTCCAAATTAAATTTACCATTACAATTGATTGAAATCACATTAAACAGTTGTTAATTTCATTCAATCAACATTATTATTTTATATTTTAATAAATTTCTTCCCATTTATAAATCATAAATTTTAATTTCTCACAATATTAAATTCCAAAAAATCTTATTAAATTTAATATTTTTAATTATCAAAAATACGGGTCGTTATAATCTCCCCACTCAAAACTTTTCGTCCCCGAAAAGGAACAAGAAAGAATCAAGAGGTTTGATATGTTTTTATTTAAAATAATCAATTTATAACAATTTAACTTACATAATTAAGTTGAACAAAATTTGAAAATAACTTAACCTCTACAAAAAAAATTGTAAGTCATAAATTTATGAAAAAATTCGGCAGAGTCTCCTTTGCGCGGTTAGGTCCGGAAAAATAATAATAACAATAATTATAATATATATATATATATATATCATATTTCAATAATAAAACATCCCAAACCATGGAAAAACAATAAAATACCGTTTCAAAAACCGTAATCTGAAAACGTACCTATTTATCTTGCAAACAAATTTTATTTATGAAACCAAAAGCAACTGCTATTGCTTTCATAAACCTGTATTTCACTTACATAATCAAAAGAGTTAAAACTATGTAAAAGGGAAATATATTTCAGTTGTTTCAATCAATTGTACAAGCAACACAACATATAATAATCATATACAAACAAAAGCAATGCAACCATCAAATGCAACAAAGGAATCCATCACACATCCATAGCAACCAAACTAATAGTTTGTTCAGGTTCAGAAACTTTTCATCGTACAAGGGAGATAAATAAACTACCAAGTGTACCTACGCTCAACAGCCTTAGATAATTACTTAATAGATTATTCATACAACCTCAAACAATTAGAAGTATCCTTTCACCAAACTTTCCACAAGCCAACAACATAGAATTTTAAATATTATTTAAATTTGTACGATGTCATTAAATCTCTTATACACAATATCAATTCTAATTGCTTGCTTGAATACAGACATTTCACTTTCGAAGTAGTATTGTTAACCCGATCACTCTAGTGCAGACTTTGATCCTATTTCTTGATTGGAAATCTCTGTTTTCCTTGCATAGCCATAAACTATGATAGAAAACTTCAATTCATATCAAAAATTCATATCAAATGTTCACCGTCAAGAATCGAGCGAAAAATCCTAGTTTGGACTAATGTGAATTACTATAAATCTTATATTCAAATCTGAATCAGAACTGTTATGCGAATAAAATGATTTATGCACAATTTACATGTTTTATTCTATTGGTTTCCTTTCACATCATTATTTACTTTTCATTAATTTTATTTCTCATTCATTCATATAAGACCATCTTTTATTAATTTACATTCATTTACTTGCATATATTATTTCCCATTCAATATTTAAAATCATCAATGAATAAATTCTTAATGTATTACATATGTTTCCTTGTAGTTTAATTCACATTTATTAATATATATGACTTGATTTCAATTTAATATTAATATTCACTAGCGAATAAATCCATACTTAAGTTTTTTAACTTTTTAATTTACATTCATTTCTTCATATACAGTATCATTTAATATTAAATTTATTTTTGAATCATTTCAATATTTTCTTAAGTTTATAATTTTCTGAAATAGTATTCACTTTTTACTATTCAATTTTAATTATAAATCACTTCAAAACATAAACTTAAGTTTATAATATTCTTGCAACATCTTAATTCTTTTAATTATAAACATATGTTCATTTTGAACATTTTTGTCATTAAGCCTTTATTTGTATATTATTCTATTACATATTCATATTAACATTTCAATTTTTTTTAAACATTTCTGGTAAGTTTTATATATGGTTTTAGAATGTAATTGAGTGTTATACAAATTTATCTTATTCATTTTATTTAGCAAAAATGTTCAATAGTTTACCTCTTCTTTATTTTCATTATCTTTTAATTTACAAGTTACAAATCTCCAATTCTTTACAGTTTCATTAAACACTTAGCTTTTAATTTCTTATTTCTCATTTTAGAAGTTTCCAACTATTAAAATTTCACTTTATATCTACAGCTGAAAATCATTAACTAATAGGAACTTAAGAATTCAAATACCGGGTTCATTTCCAATCATTTTGAAATAATATATATACTCATATCATCTATATATTAAATCATACTTAAGAAAATAAAATTAAAATTTGTTTATTAAAACAAATGTGTAACAAAGCTACTACAGCGGTCTTCCTACTTTGAAACTCAAAAATGAAAGTCGATGATGTCGCGATCATCACCGAAATTATTTTCCAGCGATAGAAGAGGGGAGTACATAATTTGTTTCCTTTCAAATTCTTTTAAAAACATTCCTTTCAAGTACCCTTTGAAAACATTTTGAAATATTCTATTTGCAAATACTTTCAAATAATAATAATATTATCTTTTCTCAAATCTTTGAAAACCAAATTCAAAACACCGGAACTTCAGTTCTCAAATTTCCAATTTAATTTCATTTTCTTATAACATACAATAGCCAATAATCGTAAGAACCTTGACTAACCAAACAATAAATGACAATAATTGAATATTATCATTTCCTAACAACCAACACACCAAAATAACAAAAAATCAATTTATGAAAATTATTCTTTTACATATAAAATATAATACTAAGTAAAATAATTTCATTTACCTATTTTTCAAAAAAACAAATTGTGTCGGTCTGCCCCATTAAGTGTTTAGAAATCTCTATCGATGCCATGGCGTCCCATGTTCTGACCAGAATTTATAAATACTCAACAAAACAAATTAACACAACAAAACAATTTTATGGCACTAACAAATACGCTCTCTCATATATATATATATACACTCAAACTCATTCTAGGGTATTAATAACCCTATCTCTAATGAGTCACCCCAAATCAGGCTTAGGTATCTCTAAACCAAAGCTTGGATACCAACTGTGACGACCCACCTTTTTGGACGGTTTAAATCGACAATAAACCACACGTTTCTAACTCACCATTCAAAAGGGAGGATTGTCAATGGGGTAAATAAGAAAATAAGAGAAAAGAAGAAAAACAAAACACAGAATCTCGCAGCGGAATTGAAAAAATATAATAATCAAATAAACAGTTCATGAAGCTGTTTTACAATATACATTTGATTACACAAATTTTACACAAAATCAGAGTGTAATCAACAAACATACCAAGATAATGCAACGGAATAATACTAATAAATACGGTCAAGCAAACTCCATCTTCATCTTCAAGGGATAGTGTCTTCAATACTGAAAAGCTCAGGCTGACCCGAGTGTAATGAAAAGAAAAAACATTCGAGTTGGAACTAAAGGAACTAATGTAAGTTAAATCAATAACAAGTAAATATGAGTGTAATAGCTTCAGAGATGTTTATGGGATTTCACATCTCCTATCCAGTGTATATCGTGCGTGTAATAACTTAAGAGATGTTACGGGAATTTCCATCTCCTAAGGATCCGTTAAACAATCTATATATAGTAAGATACGCTATATATGTAGTGCCTATCAGTAATGTAAAGTATTAAAATAACGTTAAGGATTTACATTGATCCCCCTTAACACATTCTTAAGCAGGTAGTCTATGCAGGTCCTGTAACACAACCAGTAACATCGGTAGCCAGTGAGTCCCCTATAGGTACCATACTAAAACAAAATTGTAGTGGATGCGAATAAGGATAAAGAGTTTACTAGGCATGTGAGGCGATGCCCAAGGTAGGATACTACCGTTTTGCATTTCCTCACTGGTGGTAACCCCTTTCGGCCCACCGCGTCCAACACCCCCAAAATCAAATCAAATCAAGCTGCACCGATCAAGCCAACATCAATATAGTAATACAAATAGGTGTGTCTATTAGAGGTAGCTAGCCTCAGTGGTCAGGTACGGCTCCTGTTTTAGTAGCTCCTGTGTTAGTCATTTCAAATTGGCACAAGTGCCGGGGTCATCCATCATCGTTCTCTTTCTTCAAATCCAGCAAATGTCTCCAATTCAACATCTACAGTATGGATATCATCCACCGTGTACACAGTTGTTAAAGTGGTTCCAATATTGACAGAGCGTATGCCAATAAGAGGTCTCGGTCACTTTAACAACCAAACGCCATTTTTCGCACCGGTTGGATCTTTTAAATTGCAAAACCGATTCATATTTGATATCAAAATATCATATTCACTTCAAAAATATCACATCATTTCAAATACCATATTTACTCAAAATATGTCATTTTCACTTAAAAATATCATTTCAAATTCCAACTTAGATTATAACTTCATTTAACCACATTCGCATTTAAATCAACGATTTAAATATAAACATTTCAACTTTGCACAGTTTGAAATTTTTAGAAAATAGTTTGAATAGTTATAAATAGTTTAAAATAGTTTATATAGTTTAGAGATTTAAAATAGTTTAATATAAAATGGTTTGAGTATTGAAAATGTTTTATATAGTGAATAGTTTGGAAAATCTAAATAATTGAATATTAAAAATAACATATTTTAAATAGTTTATATCAAAAATAATTTATTTTGAAAATAATATCAATCAAACCGTTTCTTTCCATTTCAACAATCTGGACCCATGTTCGATTTCAAATCAACAAAACTCAATTTCCAATCTTTCAATTCAATTGACTCAATTTCAATTTAGCTTCAAATCAACTTGATTTCAATTTCAATTCGAATAACTTCAATTTCATTCAATCAACATTATTAAATTATATTTTAATAAATTTCTTCCCATTTATAAATCATAAATTTAAATTTCTCACAATATTAAATTCCAAAAATCTTATTAGATTTAATTATCAAGAATACGGCTCGTTACACCATAATATTTCAGCCGGCAGAATTATGTCATTTTACACTATTTTCTTGCTGTTTCGATTTTAAATCGATTCAGCTGGTTGAGTTGCTCCATTCTGACAGCTGAATCTTCATAACGGCTATTTTTCCAAAGACACTTCATTTCAATGAACAGAAACAACTCTTGATTTAAGAGTTGATTCCATATCTTTTCATGGCTAACTTTCATGAACGAATACAACTCTTAAATCTCTATAAATAGCCATAAATTCCATTGTTTTAATCACTAATTCTCACTGTTGTTTCTAATCTATCTTGCTATTCAAACTCGAAGCATTCAATACTTCATTCTGATCACTTGTTCATTCAAGAATACTTCATTAGCGATTTAATAAACTTCATATCTTCACGAATTACACTATATACTACAAAGAAGAAGATTATAGGAAGGGTGTACTCTAAAGACTTATCTGTGCTGCTAAAAGAGCACACTCTATCAAGAAAATTCTCTGTATTATTGAAGTCCTGTTTGGTTACTCAGGCGGTTGAAGTCCTATTCTGTTGCTTAGGCAGTTGAAGTCATGTTCGGTTGCTCAGGCGGTGTAATACTTGTTCCTTCGGGTTAAGTGAGGGTTGATAGTTAAGTTCCAGAAGTAGTCTAGGACTGGACGTAGAATAAGAAGTTCGAACCAGTATAATAATATCCGGTGTCATTTACTTTATTACTTTACTTGTAACGACCTGAAAATTTTAGCGGTTTAAATAATGTAATTAACTAATTTTTTCATGAAATTAAACAATGAAAATTTGATATTTCGAATACGTCTATTTTAACGTAGCAAATGTCAGATTTTCATCAGAAAATATATAAGTTTGTTTTATTGTGTAATTTTCAATTTCAATTTAAAATCTGTTAAATTTGATAGAAATAAAATATTTTGAAATTTGAATACTTTTATATAATAATGTAAATCATTTTCTAAGTGAGGCATCGTATTTCGTTTCGCCAAATTTGGACTACTATTGCTCCGTTTATTTTATTTTCGGCATTTTAGCAGCATTTTTGGCAACGAAAATTCAAATTTTGATAGGATGATCGTATCTCTAATATCTATATATCGTTCTGTTCGTATCGTCGTCTTGATCTTCGTAGTATATTCATTTCTATAATTCAGCGTTCAGTACGCTACGAAACCCGCGAAACGGTCAACCGTATTGGTACCTATTTTTTTCCTTTTGGTTTCCCTGTTCTTTCATTATCCACCATGTATATTATATAGCCGCTAGCCATAAATGGTTCTTGAATTCAACGATTGGCCTTTGCTATCGCCTAGATTAATTTATCTTTCTGGTTCATGATTTCATAACTATCTCCTCATTTCATTCTTTTCAATATGTTCTCTCCAATATATATATATATATATATATATATATATATATATATACATATAATCAAAGTTTATTTCTGAAGTGTGTGATACTCTGCTCGTCCACCTTCCTTTTCCAAGCTCTGATCGTTCTCTCCCCTCCTTTTTTTCCTCCAATGTCCGCCGCCATTGCCCTTCTTTCTTTTTCCCGTTCGCTCTCCCTCATGCTCTTCCTTTTTTCGATAGCCACCACGGCTTCCCAGCCTCATCTCCATCTCCCCACGTGAGCACATCCACCATGACAGCGCCCCAGTGCCTCTTCCCACCTTCACCCATTAGCATCGCAGCCACACTCCGAACTCTTCCTCTCCCCCTCACACCTGATCCACCCTTCACCCTCGCCCTGATAGCAGCCGAGCATGACAGCAACCACTATGCAGCCGTGACCCACCTCCTTTGCCGAGCTGTGCTTCACTTCTAGCCTTAGGCTTCTCTGAGAAGAAAAAAGAAAAAGAAAATTTTATTTGCTTGAAATCTTGTTATGGTCTGACCTGAACCCGAGCAGCCTTCTTTTATATAAAGTAAGTTTATATATGAGGTAAGTTTGCAAAGTGATATTTGCTGTTTATTTATACATACATAATAATAATAAATTAAGTAGGTTGTTTTCAGAGAAGGAAAAGTTATATATATAATATGTTTGTATTTACTTAAACTTAGGTTAATATCTTTTAATATATATCTTATGTTTAAATATTCATTTGAAAATTTTGAAAGAAGTACATGAGTTTTAAAAATATTGATTTTTAATATAATATATATAGATATTTTATTTTAAATATGTGTTTTGATTTCAAATATAATATAAAGGTTTTATTTTAAATTTTAATTAATGTTTTAAATTAAATAATGACTTTGAAATATATACAGATTTTATTCTAATATGTGTTTTAAATTAAATAATGAGTTTAAAATATATATATATAGCTTATATATACAAGTTCACTTATATAATTTATTTTCATCGAATCCAGTTCATCGTGCTTTGCTTTTGTCTCGCCACTGTCTAAAATTGATCGCAACAGCCTTTTGTTTTCCTTCATATGCGTGTGCGTGTCCATATCCGTGTAGGCGTCATGTTCATTTCCGCTGTTCTCTAACCTCGAAAGGTGAGCAATCACTCACAATTAAGATCCTTATATTTAGTAAATTTAATTCACAGGAAATGACGATTCATTAGTAATTAAATTGTTGAATATGATATGTTATTATTATTATTGTTCACTTATGATTGATATGACACCATAACATTATTGTATATACATGATATTTAAATTTTTTAATTTTGATATATGCTCATCATTGATATGTTATGTTTCTATTGTTCTCACTGCAAGTTCCATGTTAGTATAGAATCCCTATGGTTTAAAATAATACATACCCGAACGATCTTGTAGATTAGGGAAAAATCGTTATGGGTTGAATTGATAAACCCAAGTGATTTTATCGAAATTAAAATTTTGGGATTGTGGGTTGAAATGATATATACCCGTATATATAAAATTTAAATTGCGGATTGAAATAAAAAATATCTGTATCGCTTGATCATAGGGCAGAAAATTTTATACGGACACCGTTGGTCTATTTTTGAAAATGATTTCCAAAGTTTGAAAGGAAATATATGAGTTTTATAAATATTGATTTTTAAATATAATATAAATATTTTATTTTAATATGTGTAAAAATTTTAGATTTTTAAAATTATATGTTTTGGGAATTTTAGAATTATATGTTAAGTTTATGTGTAATTTATAAAATTTTACTTATAACTTTTTTATTTTTAAAATATATAAATTAAGATTTAAAATAGACTTAAAAATAATAAGATTTAATTTAACAATAACTAATATAATAAAATTTATTAAGAAATTAATTTAACTAGTAATATATATAATATGTTATGTATTTATTTACATTTATATTAATATTTTAAAATAGATTTGTAATAACATTAAGTAAATGGAGGATGGAAAGATAAATTAAATAAGGATTGATTTGCAATTAAATTTGTTTAGAATTGAATTTAAATAAGGTTTGATTTGAACTTATTGATTTTGAGATTTTGAAAGGTATGATTTTATAACTTGATTTGATAAAAAGCGATTAAATGAATATTTTCAACATTAAATAAAAATTGTAATTGAATAGTTAATTTCTATTTAAATTTGTAATATGATATTTTATTTAAATATTTATAACAAGGTGATTAAGTGAATAATTTCAAATTAAATATAATTGAAATTGAATATTTAATGTTAATTTAAATTTGTAATTTTTGAGACTTTATTTGAATGTTATTAAAAATGATTAAATGAATATTTCAAATTTAAATAAAATTATAGTTGAAATTTTGAAATATAAATGGAATTTATCAATTGAGTTATTGTAAATTGTTTGAATATTTAAACTTCGAAACCTATTGAATTTGAAATGGTTTAAATTTTTAGTTCAAATCCGGATTTGAAATCGATAAACTAAAAATGGTTTTAATGAGAATTTGTATTTGTTGAACTGAGATTGATCGAGTTGAATTTGGAACTAAAAGTTGATTCGAATTGATTTGTAAAATTGGAAGAAACAATTCTAACTTGAAACTATTTTAATAAATATACTATTTTTATATATAAGCTATTTTAATATAAAAACTATTATGTGGTTATGATTGTTGGAAATGAAAAATGATTTAAAGTGAATAATGATTTTGAAAGTGATATGATTTTGAAGGTAATGTGATTTCGAAAGTGATATGACATTGAAATGTATATGATATTTCGATATGAATTATGAAATGTTTGAAATATAAAATGACCATGGTGTTAAGCGTATGGTTGTTAAAGAGACCAGGATCGGATATTGTCGTACTCTCTACCAATATCGAAAACCACTTTAACAACTGTGTACGTAGTGGAGAATCCAGAACGAAGTAGGATGGTTTGGCAAACGATTCTGTATGAGGTATTAACGCAGCCCTGACTCCTGCGAGTCAGCTTGATGTGGCTAAAACAGGAGCTATACCGGGCCAAGTGAGGTCGCACCTCTGATCGAGCATGCTTCTTCGATACCATTCTATTACTTTGTGATTTGATTGGATGCACCTTTGATTTTAGGAGTGTGTCTCGAGGTGGACGGTAGTAGCTGCTATGTGTTACCACCAGTCCAGGAGTGCAAACAGTAGAATCCTACCCTAGCATTGCCTTGCGTGCCTTGTCACATGCCTTATCGCGCCTTCTACGAGTTTGGTTTGTGTCATACCTATGGAGTGCTCCTGATAGCCCATCGGTTTGGTGGAGTTTACAGTACTGTATAGACTACGACATTTATAAAAAAATGTGTTAAAGGGGATATGGGTAATGCCTTAACGCTATTTTAATAGTTTACTTTACTATAGATATTATCTATGTAGCGTATTGTACTACGTATGTAAATAGTTCCATGGATCCTTGGAGGATGGGAATTCAAAACATCCTTTAAGTTATTTTGTATTTCACTTGACATTTCACTTGAGTTGAATTTACTTGTATAAGAATGTTAATCCTGACTCGAGTATTTTGTGTTTTGCTTCATGCTTGGGTCAGACTGAGTGTCACAGCATTTGAGACTCACCTTTAGAGCTTGGAGCTTTGCTTGAAGATCAGCTTTATCTATTCATCTTTCAGTTATTCCAGTTATTCCCAGTTTATGTTCAAATTTGTCATTTGCTTTGTATTGTGACTTCTATGTATTAGATTTCTGTTGTATTAGACTCTTTTGTTTATTGTAGTAGCTTAATGAACTACTATTTATCTATTCCGCTGCTTATTGTTGTATTACTCCATGTCTGTGATTCTGTGATTGATTTATTTACTGTAGATGCTAAGTTTTGCCAATAATAAATTAACAGTCTGTTGTTTTTGAGCGATTCAAGTCTGACATGAGTGGATGATTGTCAATTTGAATGGTTCGAAATAGCGGGTCGTTACATTACTTTTACATTTACACTCTGCATAAGTAGATAGTTTATTTAATATTCCATATTGCACGAACCTTAGTCACTTTCACCAATCCATACCTAAAATAAACCCACACCCCTCGAAATTTAGAACGTACACATCACATATGAAATCAATGTCACATCACTAATTCTTTACAAATTAAGAAAAGATCTGTCATCCCCCAATAGGATTCGAGACTACTATTGGGTTGGTGACTGTTTGGGTTTGAAAATTTAAGGAGTTAATCATATTCCTAGCTATGAAAGAATGCGATGCTCCGGAATCAAATAGAGTACGAATTTTATTCCCTAAATTAAGAGTTATACCTTCCATAAATGCTTTCCCTTGGTCTCTCGATGGTTGTCTACTCAAAATAGGGACAACCTCTACGGTGTAGGCTTGCCCACTCGGACCTTCATTCATCATCTTTGGGAACTAATTCTTGTAGTGCTCCTATTCGTGGCAGTGGTAACACTTTCCCTTGAAGGCTTCCTTTAACAGATTCACCCTACAATCCTTAGCGAGATGCCCTTTCTTTTGGCATCTCTTACACACCTTGCCTTCTTTCTTAAACTTTCCTTTCGACTTCTTATTTGCCAGAAATTTCCTTTCTTGGTCCTCCTTGATTCTGTTTAGATCCTACCTTCTCCTTCTTCATCTCTTTCTCCTCAGAATTAGCCATTTGTAGCAAACCCATATTCACTAGCATCTCGTTTGTGGCGCCAATAGGTATTTGAGTCAACCAAAATTCCCTAAGCAGGGAGTTAAGGCCCTTGACAAACTTTATGGCCTTATTCATGGGTGTATCTTTCAAAATTTATTCTAAACCGGGCTAGTTCTGTCAATTTACTAGCATACTCCCTTATAATGAAGTCTTACTGCTAGAGCCATATAAATCTCTCCAATTGCCAGCTCACTTCTGCTCTTGACATAAACTGTGTCTCAAATCGGTTTTTGAATCCATCCTAAGTGACAATTCAATCAACACCCTCCTCAGCCATCATATTCCACTAATATGAAGCTTCTCCCTTACGATGTCAAGCTGCCATTCTCCACTTCAATTATTCCTCCCAACCTAGCTCCCGAAATATCCTTTCATAGTCGTTTATCAATGCCTTTGTCTCCATAAAGCTTTCCATTCTAGAATATACTCTTCCTCCCATATTCATAAAATCCTTACATATTTTAGGAAAATCAATAGGACGAGGTGCTGCGGCGGCAGGCCAAGTAGTAGGTGCCTCCAGTGCAGCCTACTGAGGAATAGGGACTTAACCTACTTGCTTGAGGTATTGTTTAAACCATGAGGCATCCTCGAATGGCGATTCTTCCTCGAGTAGGGTTCCTAGCCTCAGAAGAAAAATGATTATTAGCCATATCAACCATATGTAGGTTGAGCTTTTAGTTATAATTTCCTAAGATAGTATTATATGCTGAAATAGAGATTTTCCTAGTGCGTATGCATATGTTCATTATATATATATATAATAGGGGTTTTTGGAAAAATTCTTTCAAAAATAGCAAGTACGTCTCTCATATATATACTTTTCCCTATTGATCTGATAACCTAAGCTCTGATACAAATGCAACAACCCACCTTGTAATGGACCTAAATTCCGACCCAGAAAAGGCCCATCGAAATTTAGACCTATTCCAAAGTTGGTTGTTGGTTGGTAAAAAGAACAATACAGAGCTATTCATCTACATATTCAGAATCTCACAATGGAAGGATAAAATATAATAACATAAACAATATCCATTTTATTTAAAATTCCAAATGTTATAAAGCCATAGCACAAAGTCAATAATAGTTGTTACATAGCCGGGATACAAAATGTTCAAAATACATTGTTATCTTTAAATGGGTACATCGAAAAATAACATAAATAGACTACTGCCACAAGCTCCTATCATCGTCATCTCCATTTGGATCTTTGTCTCCTTCCCTAACCTGTATTGTAATAAGGAGGGATTCAGAACAACATATGTTTGGTGAATGCAAACCTCGAGACTTACTATCTTAGTACTTGGACAGTATAATCTAAATAGTTGTTTTTCATACGCATTCTTCCTACATCATAAGTCTTTCCAGATATAAGCTCAAAGGCTTTTCTAAATAAAAAAGGCTTTCCAAATATAAGCCCATAACCAATTTGCTATCAATCCGATAACTCATATCTATTGTCCTTAATGTCCTATCAATGTAAGAGATAGTATCCAAGCCGCTTAACACCTTTTAATGGGAACTAGGTACACTCCAACCATTTAATACCTTAGTTGAGGCATGTCTCTGTCATTTAATACCTATCCCAAGGCGACTCCTCACTAGTAATTATCTAGTTGACATTGCACAGAATCTCTTTAGCCACTTAATACTTCATATTGAAGCGCGCCTTTTGTCGAGATACCCTCTACCTTCCTTAACCCATAATCTAGACCATTTACTGCTTACTACATAGAGAAGAGGCGGGCCCTCACACAGCCACTTAATACCTTCAATCCCTGAAGCAGGTCATTCGTGTCATGACCCATACTCCATGGTAACATCTCACATTAGTTTGACTATTCGTAGGTAGTAGTAGCCAGATTAGCTGGGTAGATTTACCCTATAGTGGGACTAACCTTGCATCATCCGTAGTTACTTATTACAGGAGATGTCTCATATCAGTCCCAAAGTGACAATGTTGGTAGCCATATTAGCTGGGCAGACTTCTGTGCGCTTTTGACTGACCTCGCATCTCTATAACTTAGTCATAATTTGTAACTCTCTACATATATTATCACACATCTCACAGTATCCATAAATAAGGCCTTATAAGAAAACTTCTTAGTTTACCTCTACTATTAATTACTTTCCTAAGGGAGATTTAGCAATAATTAATAATCTAATTAATTACGCTATTAATACGTATAATTATAAATTATTAATGCAAATATATATATAATTATGTGCCTAGGAATTTCTAAAAATGTGGAGTTTACACCCTTAATTAACGTTTAAGTATTAATTCTTTCAAAATCATACAAGTCTTTATTACATATTATTCATATACCATAAATCCAATATACAAATTTCCAATTAACAGGCTTGTATACAAAATAAAATTCAAACTCAACCTATTATATTAAAGTAATAAAATAAACCAAAATAGAAACTTACAACTTCGGTTATTTTAACTCTCTATTCAACTTATTTTACATGAAAATAGACAAGGGAAAATTCTATTCAATCTGTAGAAATAGGCGGTGTAAACTACAAACAAGAATTCATACTTTACACACCATTTCCTAATCAAATCCCTTAATCAGATCTAAATAAAAAGAATAAAAAGTGGAATAGAAGGAAAAATCATCGAAATTGCAAATCTACACAATTCTCATTATTTTAATATAAACAATTGAGAGTTCAGCCTAAAATTAACATTTCACATTGAGGAAGTTTTGAGGATTTATAATATATTGTTTTCGTAAACCAAAACTCCCTAAGGTATATTCAAATCTGGACTATACGAATCAATTACTAAAATAGAAAAGCAAAGATTTTCACTCACAGTTGGTCCTTAGCTTTGCCTTCTTTTGAATTTGACAGGCCTTCAATGAACTCTTTCAAATCTCTTCTATATATGGAGCAAGAGAATTGTATATATGTTAGATTTAGAAAATTAGAGGTTTGGAGGAGAGTAGATTAAGAAGATAACCAATAAAAAAAAATAGATATATAGGATTTCTTATCTGAAACCCTAATGGAGTTTTCTGAATCTTTAAAGAGAAGAATCGATAGAGCTACTCTAGGATCCTAAAGTAATTTGTGAATAAAAGTAAGGGGGCTAGGATCCTATTTATAGTGGTTGGAATGCACCAAAACCGTAGTCGGTTTAAAATAATATAATTCGATACGTTCATTGCTACATATGCCTAGTCGCCATCGGTATTCATCGGTCGATCGCCCCTACAATTGGTCGACTGCTAATAGTCGACCGGTCATGGGTCAGGGATCGACTGGTCCCTATTTTGGGAACATTATATTGTTTTGCCATTGTTAATTTATTTACTTCCTTAATTTTAATTTAATGTTAACGTTAATTTATAATGATTACTTAACCCCAGGTCTAATTATCGTTAACTTTCAAATTTCAAATTTAAGAATTATATAATTATTTGAATTTGAATTCATTTAAATTATTTTGTACGTGAAAATTTTAAATGTCATATCATTTTCGTTTGAGCTCCGTATTCAACATATTTTTATGGAACTTGATCAAAATTCTGCCATGAACACAACGGTATAACTTTTGGGGTCAAATTCTGACTTTGCAAAATTTTCCTTTTTAACATTATCTTAACTAATTAATTAATTAACTAATTATAGATTTTTATGGGGTGTTACAACTTATACTTACATGATATTGGAAATTTTAAAGATTCAGTTAAAGTAGAGTTTCACTCAGAAAGTTGGATAGTAAAAGAAGCACATATGGTATTGAAATTTCAATTACTTGGATCCCATTAACCAATCGATTAAGAATCATTAGGATGTGGTTGGAAATCTTATTTATAAAGGGCCAAGATTTATTGTGTGATAGGGTCCTAGTGATCGAATAGTGTTTCTATGTGACTGATTCGGTGTTTGGTCCATATTATAAATTCTAAAGTAGTCGGAATTCACATTTCCCCATACCATATCATTGTGGTAATGGTCAGTGATTGAAGCGAGTAACATTTAGATTATTTGTTATTTGACGACGTCGGTAAAAGTGAAAAGTTTTGTTGGTTTATGGATGGATGTCGTTGATCCGATGTTTCGGGTAATGTTACACCACATATGTTCGTTTTGTTTTGGAATGATATAGTTTGCCAAGCAAATAGTTTTTGTCTTAATGTATATGTTATATAGCGATAGTTATAGGTTGTTGATACTTGAGTTGTAGTTGCAACTTTAAGTATCAATCTAGGTTGGATATGACATGAGTTGTATATCATATTTACTAGTCTAGGACATCATCTTTTTCCGATGTTGCTATATATGATTTTGGATTATGATGCTACTTATATTGTTGAGTACTATGTTTATTGGATTGATATGGCAAGACGCCATCCCATATTGAGTTTTGTCATCCATAAAGCGGTAAAATTAAAATGGTGAAGAATTATATATATATAAGATGTCATTTGTGGGTTTAAATAAAGGTATGATCAAATATTGATTTTTAATTATGAAGGATGTTTCGAATTAAGTGGATACTAAAATCATATAAGAAGGTACTACTGCTTGATGTGAATTGAACTATTCCAAGGCATTTGGACAAACCCGAATTGAAGGATCAAGGAAATGATATTATAGTTTTCACGCACTAAAATACGGAGGCAATCTTATGGAAAATAAGATTTGGAAATTAGAGTATATTTTTAAGAAGGAAATAGGTAGATTATTCTCAATCAACTCTTGAATTGATGAGAGACTGTCAGTTATTGTGAAACATCGACTTAAGGTTGCATAGCTTATGTTACATACTAGGTGAACATGAACTATGTATCATTTAGTCGATCACTCAAATACTATCACAATCTTAGATTTAGTGTTTCACTTAGATTTAAGATGTTGTTTGCTATGTTCGGATGCTGAATAAGATAGGATTACTTTTTTTAATGTTCAAATGTTTTCGTGTTTGTAATCATAGAACTTAGATAAAATTCTTATAGGTTGAGGATATGGTACTTAGGTATCATAATTGTTGGATGTTTGAAGAAGTGATGTCATAAGTGAAATGGTACCACTTAAGTTCGATTGAAATTAGAATAAAGACGTGTTATGTTCACTAGGTTAAGACATTACCTGATCTTGATGTTCTTAGGTAAAAAGAGGAAATATTTAGTGATTCAAGTTATTAGTTTGATTAGGTAAGATGCCTTCCAATTTTGAGTTATCTAATCCTAGCATCCAAAGGATAAAGTGATGTGTATTCTACTAGGATGATTTGAGTGTTGTGTATTGTAACATCCCTCTGTAATTGTAATGACCTGGACTTTCGAACGGTTTATAATTAGATATCGGAATTATTTGAATATTTATATCATGGATTTAATATAGATAAAAATAATTCTAAAAGCTTATTTAAATTCTATTTAAATAAAATGGTGATTGAAATTTTTAATTTACAATTTAAGTGACTAAAATTGTTTTAAAAATAATTCATTTTAATTAACATGTGAAATTATCATTTCAGGACACTGTCTCAGATTTTGATGAAACTAGTGTCATTGGATGTAGAATAATAAATTGTTATATACCGATGAGTTTCATGACGATCGAACGTGCTGTTTGATTGTGCGGGCTCGAAATATGCAACAAAAATAAAAAAAATTAAATATAATATTTCTTTTTCTATAAATAGCCCATTTCTCAACTAATTCTCTCATCCCTCTACCTATTGCTTATTAAATAGTTACCACCCAAATCTCTTCTTCATTCAATTGTTTAGAGAGATATAAGCAACAAAATCAATCGATTTTAGATTTAGTAGCTTCGTATGGTTGAGAGCTCCATTTCGGTGTGCGTAGTTTTAGGTGCATTCATTGTTACCAGTGCTCGACTTTTACAGTCACGAGGCTAGGGTTGGTTTTGATTGTTGTTTGGGGGTAGCGATTGTCAAAGGCGTTGGATTGCCGGAGTGTAGGAGAGCTTGTGGTGATGTTTTAGGGTGGCGCGGCTGCCTATATTCAAATGCGACATTTACGGTTGTAGGGAAGAGTGTTCGATCGTGATGAATGGCAAGGCATCGGGGGTGGAATCGAGGTCGCCATCTAGTTCATAGAGGCGTGGGGAGTTATTAAGCGGCGAGTTGGTGGACTCCGATCAACTAGTGCAAATCGCGATGATACACAATCATCTATGGAAGAGCGGTCGCTTTTCACAAGGGATAATTAGGTTGAATGATTTTTGGATGGTCGCGAAGCTCGCGCAAAGTGGATTTCGGGGGTGGCCGTCGTTCGTCGTTCGTCCTTTGGTGGTCGGTAGAGTTGTGTCAGTGATATAGTGTGTGCATGAATTTGGGTGGTGTATGTTTCTTGCACGGTAATGAGGAATTGGGAATTGAGGAAGATGATTTATTAAGGGAAGGAAGGTAATTTACCAAGTTAATTAATTCATTAATTAGTGTTTTAAAATTCACAAACTTTTATAAATCTTATCTTGTTTATACGAGGTCCGATTGAGGTGCCATTTCCCCGTTGTGCTTGTATCGATGATACTTACACATTGGAGTTGGATTCGTCGAGTTTGAAGCTTGGGGAATTTTAGTAAAAATCGAACGACGTTCGATTTTGGACCTTTCGAAAATGTGTAAGCGTTGGCTAGAACTTGGGTGATTTTTACTCACCTGTTAATTGAATATTATCGTGTATATAATTGTTGTTGTATTAAAATAAAAATTGTATAACGAACAATGCAAGTTATTACTTTTGGACCCCGCCTTATTTTGTAAAACAAGTGACAACATTATTATAAAGTATAGTATCTCTTTTGATCATCTATAACATGTATCGTGGCCTATACTACTTTTTTACATGTTTGATACTACTTTGTGAAAAGTGATAGTGCGTTATAAATGTTTGAAACGATATAGTCGTATTAAACGTGCTTTGAAATCTTTGATATTTGACATATGTTAAACTGGATAAATTAGGATATATTATAGAATATATATTGGATTGTTCTACACATGTTTTGGTGTGTTTGACATAGAGGAATTGGTTTGGACATTTGTGGAAATTGGGAATGAAAGTTGTAAATACTAGAAGAGAAAATGTCGCAATGGATGCACTTTGAATCACTATGATCGACTATTTTAAAGTTAACTTTGACAGACATCCTAGGGCTTCTTTGTATTTTTAATAAGTACTGTAAGCAAACTTATCATCGAAAAATATAAAGGTTTAAATATATTTCTAAAATCATTTATGAGTTTATAAAGTGATGGTTTTAAATTATAAAACATGTTTTTACCGTTTTAAATAAATGTTTTAAAAGTTTGTGTAAGTATGTTTTTAGTATATAAATGGTTTTTAGAAATTGTTAAAGATTTTATTAAATAAATAAAAGGTTTTTATATTATAATATTTTACAAATGTTTTATAGTATTTTATTAAATATCTTAGATTTACAAATAAATTATTATATGTGTATATACATATGTGTGTATGTGTGTGTATATATCTTTTTAAAGGTATTCTAGTTTATTTAGAAGTTTAAAAAGGGAGCTTAATATTTTGTAAAGGGATTTGAAAGGAGTTTTTAGATTATAACACTTATGTTATAATGGATTGTTTTATAAATTGATTAAAAAAGTATATTACCTTATTTAGAAAGCGGAGAGTACTTAGAGCTTTAAATGGATGTTTCAAAGTATATGACAAATATAGAAGTGATTTTGGATTTATAATAACGATGTTTGTGCAACATTTGTTTTAACCATTTAACTATACTTTTGAAAAGTGATTGGATCTTTAAAATGGAGTTTTAAAGATAACGGAATATTGGAGTGATTTTGGGTTTGTCATAAACAATGTTTTAGTAACATTTGTTTTTAAAACCTTGGATAATATTTTAAAGAGGTAAAATATTGTTAAATGAGTTTGGAAAATACTTAGATCTTTAATAATGGAATTTTAAAGAGGTAAAATATTGTTAAATAAGTTTGGAAAATACTTAGATCTTTAATAATGGAATTTTAAAGAGAATTACAAGTATGGATTGGTTTTGGGTTTGTTGTGGCAATTTGTTAGTAACATTCACCTTTAACTCAATTTGATTATAATTATGAATGTAAATAGATCTTTGAAAAGAATGTTTTAAAGATAATTATAAGTGAAATGGTTTTAGGTTTGTAGTGACAGCGTTTGACTAACATTTGTCCTAGGCCTTGGGAAATTGATTTGTGAATATACTTATACGGTTAAGATAAGTATATGAATACTTTTAGGAGTATCAAAATGTGTTGAAATGAAGAGTGATGTTTTAATTAAATAGCAAAGTTTAATTAATAAATGGAGTTTCATTTATAAAGAGTTTATTGAGTAAAATAAGTTTTACTAATAAAAGAGGATTTTAGTTAATAAAGGAAGATTAATTAAAAAGGGGATTAGAAGTCATTTATATGACTTGATCCCACTTGTGTGTTTCGTTCGAGCTTTATGTGTTACTTGCTTATGGACAGTATAGAGGACTTAGTTTCCTACATGGGAATTATATGGTACAGTTGTATTCAGTGATGCTATACTATACATATAAACACATTTTGCTCTTCTAGGACAATGATAACGAAATCCCTCCTCTTAAACAGTTAGGAGGTGATTTCCACTTTTATGTATGTCTGTTTTTTTCCTACAGAATCGGGGTTGAGATTACCGAAACTATCGACTGGTTTTGGAGCATTTAGTAAGCAGAGGAGTGTACTTATATGAGATGACTTAAAACCATAACCACTCCAAAACCATATACGTGTTCTATGCTTTGGATGAGGTTTGTGATTGGTTAGTGATTGGTTCGTGATGTTGGAATCTATGTGGAGATTGGAGATCTGTTTGAGATGCTCGAACACACGTCATTGTCCATGATCTATTCGGAATGTGAGGATCCATGTGTGATTCTGTGACTTGTTTAGGTATGGGAATCCATGTGCGATTCAGAGATCTGTTGAGGGAACCATGTGTGATTCTGAGATCTGTTGAGATATGGGAATCCATGTTTGGTTTCGAGATCTGTTCGAGTTAGGGACTCGTGTGTCGAGATCTATTCGAGTTGTGACTCATTTGCTGGGATGCCGGATGTAGCTTCACCAGTGGATATGACTAAAACTAGATATATGATGCATGGCCATAGGGTTAGCAACCCACAAGGGTCGAGTTGAAAAATCCATCTCAAAGATCAACAAGAAACTCAATCATATAAAGGGATTTCTCAACAATATTTGGGAAGCTATCACTTGCTCTTAACCTTCTTCCGCATCCATTCATGTGCCCACTTCTCATGGAAAACAACCTGCTAAGCACTTCACATGGTCGACATCAAATGAAGAATAAGAAGAAGAAGAAGAAGAAGAAGAAGGAGAAGAAGTTAGCGGCGAATCTGGCGATGAAGAGACCGAAGGCGATGAAGAAGGAGAAAGCTCCAATGAAGGTGGTGATGGTGAAAAGTAAGGTTATTTTTCTTTCAATCCTTGTTATTTTGATGAACTTGTATGTTATGTTATTTCAAACAACGGTTATCTACTTATGTGGTTATGTGTTTTCTGTGGTAGTTATCTTACACTAACTATGTACTATTTAGACAATGATGATGTGTTATTATTTTGAATGTTGAAAATTCTGATTTCTCATCATTTGTACCTTTGTCATACGATTTGTGTTATCATCATTGTTCATATGTTATAATTATTTTCTGCTTTAAGAACTCCCCTTTTTGTCGATGACAAAGGGGGAGAAAAGATATCGTTTAACTATTATTTACAGGAATATAAAGCATAGATTCAGGGGGAGAAGACTATAGCACAATTGCAGGAATATATTCAGGGGGAGAGATAAGTCAACAAAGCTTGTCAAAGATTCATCCGTAGCAAATGGAGTTGTCATCATAAAAAAGGGGGAGAATGTTGGATCATAGGTTTTGATTGCTGACATGAAACAACAATTCACGAATCTACGACTATGACAACATCCGGACTCAACGACTCAAAGTATGGTTCGTATAGTTATATATTTTAACAAAAGTCATCAAATGTGTATATAGAATCTAGTTTAGTGCTTTTTAAAAATCTTTCCTCAAGAATCATCATTCACATTCAAATAAACTTGCATGCATATTTTTAATCGAATTCAAATTACACACATATTCTTTAATGTACTGAACTGCACTATTCAGTCGACTGACCATGTATATTCTGTCGACAGAATCAGTAGTTATATTTTTATATATAACACGGACCAGTCGACTGAACACACCTAGTTAGTTGACTGAGTCTGTGTATATGACTTGTGCACTTTTTGTATTCAATTGACTGACCAAGCACTTTCAGTCGACTAAATCCTGTAACAGTCTTATATTATGAAAAGACACTTCTCATTATCAATGGTTCTCCTTTCCCAAGTGTTGCATGCATTAGCTTTTCACAGAGAACTATTACCAAAGCTTTTAACTCTTGATACACTACAAATGCACTCAAGTTTCAATGATCAAATCACTGAATTTTCTTATCTTTCTTGATCTATAGTGCATAGCTTTCTTGATCTATTGCTTACAAAATTCTATACAATCATTGCTTACAATTCCACTTCCATATTCTATAAGCAATTCTAATCTTCCTATTCTTCATACACACACAATTATACACATCATTCTTGAGGAAATGATTATAGGAAGGTTGTACTATAAGTGACAAAACCATGTTATCCAGAACACACAAAGTCAAGACAATCTAGTTTGTAATAAAGTCCTGTTTGGTTACTTAGGCGGTCAAGTCCTGTTCTGTTGCTCAGACGATCAAGTCCTGTTCGGTTTCTCAGGCGGTGTAATACATGTTCCTCCGGTTAAGTGAGGGTTGCTTGCTTTAATTCCATAAGGAGTCTGGGACTGGACTAGAACGGGAGTTCGAACCAGTATAAAAATTCCTGGCGTCATTTTACTTTACTGCTATTATTTTCCACACTAGTTATTTATTATATTCCATATTACTCGATCCTATAACACAATCACTTTCACATGCGACTCTAACCTAGAGTTACTTACAGATATGCATGCAGGAGCGATGCATTCGGCTAATTTGGCCAACTATGTATTTCCTATGCTACATTCACTAGGGATGTATGTTACTTTGGAAGGATATCTCTGATCCTTGTGCAGTTAATCAGAGTCGGCTTTGATCTGTGGAGATCTACGTGGAAATCCTACAAAATTAACGAACGCACCTTATTGGTTGTGATTGTATACCTATTATTGTTATGATGTACACTCACATGCATTGCAACTATGTGATTATTTATACTTCACACCTTAGACATTATTATATTATCATAATAGAAATGGTTTGGTTATCGTAAGGTAAAAATCCATCCGTATTTATTGACAGCATGGTCTTACGAGATACCCTTATTTTGAAGGCTTTTAAGATATATAAAAAATTATATGATTTGAGTTTCTCATGCTGGTTTACCAGATTGATCTGGGTGTTATTTTCTTAATGCGCGGGTCAGCTCGAGTATGTTTTTAGATTTAGCTATGATTCAGTGGAGCTCTTGGAGAGGAGCTGAATGATTTCTTACCGTACTTATCTTCTGCTGCATTACTTGATTTGTTCTATCACCAATTGTGAGGACATGTAGTTATAATTTTCTAGGCTGATGATATGTTTGTTTTCTCTATTTGATGTATGTATATCAAAGTTTTCTTTTGGTAAAGACCTTTTAAGATATTATATGTTATCATTCCGCATGTGAGATTCTGATATTGTGTTCTTCTTTCTTGTTCTGTCTTCTTTTTATTTTCCCTTTACCATAACATTTTGTCTTCCCAGCACTTGGGTGCTCAGCACATGAATACCGTGGATGTATTAGTGTCGACATTCGGGGGTCGAAAAGGCGGACCGTTACATGTGGTATCAGAGCTGATGGTTAAGCGACTTTGGTGGGTATAACTCATTGAGAGATAGAGTAATGACATGCCTTATTATGAGTTGAGTGTATATATACGAGAGTGCATATATGTTACTGTTATAAAAATGTTTTGTATTGTATTGATTTGTTTGTAGAGTGACTTATGGATTTTGATCAATACGAGTTTCTATCATTATTGACAGGGATCTCTAAACACTTGAACAAAGCAAACCGACATAGTATTGTTTTCAAAATTGGTAAATGAAATAATTTTACCTAGCAATGTATTTTATATAGATAAATAGAATAATTTTTATAAACTGATATAGTTATTTATGATATGTGTATTTGTAAGGAAATGATAATCGTAGATTATCATAATTTATTGTTTAATTGTTATGCACGACTAATTTATGAGCAGTTTTACGTTTTCACTACATGGGTTGCGTAGACGGTAACTTGTGGGAACATTGAAACGAATACCTTGTGAATTAAATTTCACAGTTTGATGATAAGGCGTTCGGCGATAATGTTGGGTTAAAAGTTTGACTTTAATGGAAATTGTTTATTATAGACTTTGAGAAAAGAAAGATATTTTAAAGATAAACACTTTTGTGATAGTTTTATATAAGAAAGTGACTTATATAAGTTTGGTTTATAAATATGATTTATAAATATGAAAAGGATTTAAACTGAGAATTTGAGAACGAAAATCACGGTGTTTTAGAAATTAGTTTTCTAAGGTTTTGGAGAATAATACTAGTATTATTTGAAAGTAAATATTTGGGAAATATGTTTATGCAATTGATATGATGGTACTTGATAATATTTATGAAGTATTTGATATTGTTTTGGAAATGATTTTGGTTAAGTCTAAAAGGCATAGTGTGACGACCCGGGTTTTCGGACTAGTCAAAATCGCCGAAAAATCCGTCCGTTCTAAAACTACGAATGAAAATTACCAACTAAATGCACAATATTTGATAAATATTCAACACTATAAAATGTATAGGATACAATTTCAATTGTACAAGTTATCAGAATAATCAATTTAATCTACTAGGTGTGCTTTATTACATACCAAATACAAATACAAATAAATCTACCGCTGCACACTCTAATGAGAGGGACAACAATAGCCAAACCTGCTAACTCAATAAACATGTCAAATACGAAATAAAATAGTAAGCAGGAAAGGTACACCAATACACGATATATGGCAAACAATCACTACCATGTGACTGCCTACGTACCCTATCTAATTGGGTACCCAATTAGATACAGGATCAAGCCAACGTAGTTCTCCTACTGCAAATAGGACTCATGGAGCCTACGATGCACAAATAATATGCAATTTCCAAAACTACCCACTTAGGCTTAATCTTTACCTTTATATTTTTCAAATCTAATTACCTTTACGAAAATATCTCTTTGGACTTTATTCCCGAATTCTTATTTCAAAACTTTTGAAGTATATATCCTTTATATTCAAACTAGTCCTTTACTTTGGGATCTGAAAAAAAATCACCTTTTGAAACGATACTTATATACAAGTACACAAAACTATATGCTACTTGATCGGGAGGTTTCTAGCCATAACAAGGCAACCGGGTCCCAGCCTTTCAAAAATAAATATAGATATGTATATCCTTCTACAATGAGAGCGGACTATACTGAGGCTACAGAACATCTGCACCTCACTTGCCACTTCTTAGTTATGGGTTACCCGACTCATCGGCAACATAACAAATCACTTTATATCCCGAAGTGGAAAAATCATTTACACTAAGAATTACAAATACTTCAAATCTATAATAATTTCCATTTCAAAACCCTTTCAAAAATCATCTTAAACCCATCGGGTTTAGTCCTCGAAATTTTTTCCCTTTTATAAAACATTTTTATAAAACCATTTTTTATATAAACCGGTTTTATATAAAATCACTTCAAAATATTTAGTCTTAAATATATCTTTTTCCCCTTTTAAAGGAAGACATTTCATAACATTTCAACTTGAAAACCAATTTTCAAAACAATCATTTAATTGAAGTGAACCAAATATTACTGCTAAACACCTTATAGTCAAATCGTGAAATAAATCACAAGGTATTAACCTATAATTATTTTATATCTAGCCCATGCATATTGATAATTAATTGCTCATAAATTGGTCGAGCAAAGTCAACAATCAATAAATAATAATCAGTGCTCATAAACTGGTCGAGCCTAATTCAAACAATCAATCAATGAAATAAACATAACAATAAATGATAATCAATGATTCATTCTATCAAATATTTATAACACTTTATTTTACCTTGGGTTAAAATGTTTGATATTTATTATGGAGCATCCGGGCTTTCCCTTCGACATGTTCCGTCCCTCGCCCAAGTCTCATTGGATCTCACAGACGAAACACGTCTACTAGTCGTTTCTGCATACCCCATTCAGTATTTAACTTCTAAAATTTAAAATACTTAATTTACCATACAAATAGTCAAACAAGGAAATAAAACCATTGTTTCAGCAAACAATGTAAACAAGCATTCAACAAGGATTTTAAAACAACACTTAACACTTAAAGTTCTTTCATCTTAGCAATGATTTTAATGAACTTAAAGAAATAAATAACCCACTTTGGATTCCACTCCATCAAACTTTAAGGCAAGGAACTCCAGATCTAAACCATACTTCCTACCAATTTTGCTAATTTTGTCACTACGGATTTAACTATAGCTTCGCTACAATTTTCCGAAACTTCTTGAAATCCAGCTATAGCTCTACTATCCTAGACGTTGAGATGAAAAGAGGTGGAGATGGCTTCTAGGTGGGCATGGCCTTAGGTGGATGGATGGAACTTACAAGCTTGAACATGACTCAAGTGGTATACTTTTTTGTCGATTATTTCTGCCATAACTTTGTTACGCTTTTGGAATTTTTTAAGAGAGGCATGGAAGCTATTAAAAAGTGGAAGAAGAGCTTGAAAATGGAGAAGAAAGGTGTGAAAAAAAGTGAGAAAGTGTGTTGGTATTTATAGGAAAAAATTTGGATTAAAATAATATTTTATAAAAAGACCAAAAAACCCTTTGCTTATACTTTAAGCAAACTAATTTTTTCAGCACTTAACATCACATTTCAAATAATTACTTTATGTCATTTTCACTTAAGTATTAAGTAAAGAATATAATAATTATGGTTGTTTGATTTAATATTTACTTTTTGAATTTTATAACATTTTTTGTCTTTTTATGCTTACTTTTTGTTAATTGCATTCTAGAATTTTCTAAGTATGTTTAGTAAAAGTAAACTTGATTAGAGATTAATTAATACTTATACTATTTGAATATATGTTTATATATAAGAAAATAAAGGTGCAACAATGTTGCGACAACTTTAAATCGACAAAACGTTGATTTTGGACAAAATGTTTTATGGTCAAATTTTAACATTTTAGTTAAACTATTTATTTATGTAAACCAAATTTAAAAATCAATTTGTATAATATTATTTGAAAATATAAACACTCATAAATTAATTAAAATAATTTATTTAACCATTGAAACTTACTTTTCTGAAAGCAGGATTTTGTCACTTTTGACGATATAAACAATTATTCCTATTTTTTGTATATTTCTCTTTGCAAATCCTATCCAATATTATTTAAATCATAAAATTTTATAAATTTTATATTTAAAATCACTTTAAATAGTATATTTTAAAGTGGTCAAATTCCAGGTCGTTACACATAGTTTGGAAGTATTAAACTCACTTTGTCGCTGGAAAATAATTTTGGTGATGACTACAGCATCATTGACGTTTATTTTTAAGTTTCAAAGTGGGGGATGCTACCGTAGCAATTTTCTATAGAGTGATTTAGTAAAACAGATTTTCATTTAAATCTCGAAAGTGTGATTCTGTATACAAAGGATATAAGTGTGTGTGTGTATATATATACATACATATACATATACATATACATATACATATACATTTACATATACATTTACACGCACACACGCACACACACACATATATATATATATATATATATATATATATATATTTCAAAATGATTTTAGATAACATCGCGTGTTTAATTCTCAAGTTTTATGTTAAGTTATATTTTATTGACTCGTGTATTCTATGAAGTAGGATAAGTATAATTATGCATCTTGTTTGATCTGTTGATCATTAGTTTTCATTTGTTGAAATAAAATGGAATTTTTGATAATTTTGGATAGTCGAAAACTTCAGAATTTGTATAAAAAAGTTGAAGCTAAGTGTTTTTGTGTAAGTATAAAAAGTTGAGATTTTTTAACTCTTAAATGAAAGATAGTATAATTTAAACAAGTTTTAGATTGGTTGAATATCCATGTTAAGTAAAATGAATTGGATGTTTTTGTATATACCCCGAGGACGTAGTGAAGTATTATACGAATAGGAACTTAAGTTATATAATGTTTAATAACTTGAAGTAAATTTTATGAAAAAGTTCATAAGTGATTTTAGTATTGATTGAGGAATACTAAGTGATAAATGAATATGAGTTAAAAATGAAAAGAAATTGGTATAGTTCAGAAACCAATTGCATAGAGTATGTAAGTTTTACGTAGATCATTTTATTCACATACTAGTTCTTGATCTAGGATTCTAGTACATGGATTTCGAGGTGGTTTACATAAGTCCGAGTTAGGATTTTTCACTCGATTCTTGAAGGAGAACACTTGATACAGATTTTTGATACGATGTAGAAGTTTTCTATCATAGTATAGGGCTATGTAAGGAGAATGAAGGTTTCTAATCAAGGATCCTAATCAGAATCTACACTAGAGAGGTCAATTGATTTTACTAGTTCAGAAGTGGAATTTATGTGATTAAGCTAGCAATTAGATTTGGTATTTTGTATGGATGGTATTTGTACATCATATGGGCTTTAGTATAATTATATGCTATGTGTGTTGGTTTGTGGAGAGTTTGGGGAATGACTCTTTGAATTGTTTTGGTAGCCTGAGTGATCGACTGAGTGATACCCGAGGCTGTTGAGCTTAAGGTACACTTGGTAGATTATTTGTCATCCTTGTGCGATGAGAAGATTTCTGAACCTGGGCAAATCATGAGCTTTGTTTGCTAGTGATTGCAGTATTGTATAGTATTGTTATGTGATTGTTTCTATGGTTGTCAATGATTGCAATACCGTTAAGTATTGATGGGAGGTTGTTGCTTTTGTTGCTTGTGTTGGAATTTCGAGGGCGAATTTTTTTTAAGGGGTATAATGTAACGACCTAGATTTTCGAACGATTTATATTTAAATATCGGAATTATTTAAATATTTAAATCATGAATTTAATACAGATAAAAATGATTTCTAAAGCTTATTTAAATTCTATTAAAATAATAAATGGTTACTGAAAATTTTAATTTATATTATAAGTGATTAAAATTATTTTAAAAATAATTCGTTTTAACTAACATGTGAAATTATCATTCCGAGGCACTGTCTTAAATTTTGACGAAACAAGTGCCATTGGATTCAGAATAACGAATTTTAATATGCTGACGAGTTTCGTGACGAATGGAAGTGTTGCTTGATCGTGCGGGTTCGAAATGAACAATGAAAATAAAAGAGAATTAAATACAATATTTATTTTTCTATAAATAGCCAATCTCTCAACCTAATTCTGTCATCCCTCTTCCTGTAGCTTATCAAATAACCGCCACCCAAATCTCTTCTTTATTCAATTGTTTAGAGATATAGGCAACGAAATCAATCGATTTTGGATTCGATGGCTTCGTATACTCGAGAGCCCCATTTTAGTATGTGTAGTTTTGGATGTGTTCATTGTTTCTTGTGTTCGACTTTTATAGTCGTGAGGTTAGGGTTGGGTTTGATTGTTTTTTGGGGCAACGATTGTCGAAGGCGTTGGATTGCCAAAGTGTAGGAGAACTTGTGGTGATGTTTTAGGGAAGCGCAACATCCTATATTCAAATGCAACATTTACTGTCGTAGGAAAAGCGTTCGGTTTGCGATGAATGGCGAGGCATCGGGAGTGGAATCGAGGTCGCCATCGAGTTCGCAGAGGCATGTGGAGTCGTTAGGTGGCAAGTTGGTGGACTTCGATCAACTAGTGCAAATCGCGATAGTACACTGTAGCTTATGGAGGAGCAGTCGCTTTTCACACAGGACGATCGAGTTGAATGATTTTTGGAAGGTCGCGAAGCTCAAGCAAAGTGGATTTCGGGAGTAGTTGTCATTCGTCGTTTGATGGTCGGTAGAGTCATGTTAGTGTTATAGTGTGTGCATAAATTTAGGTAGTGTATGTTTTGTGCATGGTAATGAGGAATTAGGAATTGAGAAAGATGATTTATTAAGGGAAGGAAGGTAATTTATTAAGTAATTAATTCGTTAATTAGTGTTTTAAAATTCACAAACTTGTATAAATCGTATCTTGTTCATACAAGATCCGATTGAGGTGCCGTTTTCGCCGTTGCTCTCATATCGATGATATTACGTATTGGAGTTTGATTTGTCGGGTTTGGAGCTTATGAAAATTTTAGTCAAAATCGAACGATGTTCGATTTTGGACTATTCGAAAATGCATAAGCATTGGTTGGAACTTGGGTGGGTTTTACTCACCAGTTGATTGAATATTATTATGTATATAATTGTTGTTGCACTAAAATATAAATTGTACAATGCAAGTTATTTTTTTGGACCCTGCCTTGTTTTGTAAAATAAGTGGTAGCATTATTATGGAGTATAATATCTCTTTTGATCATCCATAACATGTATCGTGGTCCAAACTACTTCTTTACATGTTTGATACTTCTTTGTGAAAAGTGATAGCGCGTTATAAATGTTTGAAACGATATAGTCGTGTTAAACGTGCTTTGAAATCCATAATATTTGACATATATTAAATTGGATAAATTATGATATACTGAAGGATATATATATATATATATATATATTGGTTTTTTCTACACACGTTGTGGTGTATTTAACATAAAGGAATTGGTTTGAAATTGGAAATGAAAGTTGTAAATAGTAGAAACGAAAAGGTCAAGATGGATACACTGTGAAATCGCTGTGATCAACGATTTTAAAGTTAACTTTGGAAGACATCCTAGGGCTTCTTCGTATTTTTAATAAACACTATAAGCGTACTTATTATCGGAAAATATCTAGGTTTAAATATATTTCTGAAATCGTTTATGGATTTATAATGTGATGGTTTTGAATTATAAAACAAGTTTTTATTGTTTTTAAATAGATGTTTTAAAAGTATGTTTTTAGTATATAAATGCTTTTTTCTAAAAAGTTAAAGATTTTATTAAATAAATAAAAGGTTTTTATTTTATAATATTTTACAAATGGTTTAAAGTATTTTATCAAGTATCTTAGATTTACAAATAAATTAGTATGTGTGAGTGTGTGTGTGTCTTTTTAAAGGTATTCTAGTATATTTAGAAGTTTAAAAAGGAAGTTTAATATTTTGTAAAGGGATTTAAAAGGAGTTTTTAGATTATAATACTTATGTTATAATGAATTGTTTTATAAATTGATTAAAAAGTATATTACCTTATTTAGAAAGTAGATAGTACTTAGAGCTTTAAATGGATGTTTCAAAGTAAATGACAAATATAGAAGTGATTTTGGATTTATAATAATGATGTTTGTGCAACATTTGTTTTAACCCATTTACTATACTTTTGAAAATTGATTGGATCATTAAATGGAGTTTTAAAGATAACGGAATATTTGAGTGATTTTGGGTTTATCATAAACAATGTTTTAGTAACATTTGTTTTTAAACCGTTAGATAATATTTTAAAGTGGTAAAATATTGTTAAATGAGTTTGGAAAATATTTAGATCTTTAATAATGGAATTTTAAAGAGAATAACAAGTATGGATTGGTTTTGGGTTTGTTGTGGCAATGTGTTAGTAACATTCGCCTTTAACCCATTTTGATTATACTTATTAATGTAAATAGATATTTGAAAAGAATGTTTTAAAGATAATCATAAGTGAAATGGTTTTGGGTTTATAGTGACAATGTTTGAATAACATTTGTCTTAAGCCCTGGGAAATTGATTTGTGAATTTACTTATATGGTTAAGATAAGTATATAAATAGTTTTAAGAGTATCGAAATGTGTTGAAATAATAGTGAGGTTTTAATTAAATATCGAAGTTTAGTTGATAAATGGAGTTTCATTTATAAAGAGTTTATTGAGTAAAATGAGTTTTACTAATAAAAGAGGATTTTAATTAATAAAGGAAGATTAATTAAAAAAGGGTTAGAAGTCGTTTATATGACTTGATCGTGCTTGTGTGTTTTGATCGTGCTTTGTGTATTACTTGCTTATGGATAATATACAGGACTTAGTTTCCCGTGTGCGATTATTCTCATTGTTATTTGATTTGACCAAATATAATCTAGAAATATCTGGCGCGGGAATTATATGGTACAGTTACCTTCGGTGATGTTATACTGTACATATAAACTCATTTTACTCTTCTAGGACAATGATAAGGAAATCCATCTGCTTAAACGGTTAGGAGGTGATTTTCGCTGTTATGCATGTCTGTTTATTTCCCATGGATTCGGGTTAGAGATTACCGGAAACCATCATTGATTTTGAAGCACCCGGTATGTGGGGGAGTGTACTTATATGAGATGACTTGAAATCGTAACCACTCCAAAACCATATACGTGTTATATGCTTTGGAGGAGATTTGTGATTGGTTAGTGATTAGTTCATGATGTTGGATTCTATACAGAGATTTGAGATCTAATTGAGATGCTCGAACACATGTAATTGTTCATGATCCATTCAGGATATGGGGATCCATGTATGATTCTGAGACCTATTGAGTTATGAGAATCCATGTGTGATTCTGAGATCTATTGAGGAATCCATGTTTGATTCCCAGATTGGCAGAGATATGGGAATCCATGTGTGGTTCCAAGATCTGTTCGGGTTGGGGACTCGTGTGTCGAGATCTATTCGAGTTGTGAGTCGTGTGTTGGGATGCCGAACGTACCCTCACCGGATATGACTAAAACCAGAGATAGGATGCATAACCATAGGGTTCCCACGAGGGTGCATGTGACTCATTCCTAGAGTTACTTACAGATATGCATGCAGGGGCGATGCACATGGCTTGTTTGGCCAGCTATGTATTTCCTATGATACATTCACCGAGGATTTATGTTGCTTCAGAAGGATATTTATTATCCTTATGCAGTAGATCGTAGTCGACTTTGATCCGAGGATATCTACATGAAAATTTTACACAATTAGCGAATACGCCATAGCGGTTGTGATTGTATACCTATTATTGTTGTGATGTACCCTCACATGCATTATAGCTATGTGATTATTTATATTTCACACCTTAGACATTATTATATTATCACTAGATTTTATAATAGAAATGGTTTGGTTATCATAAGGTAAAACCCGTCCATGTTTATGGCGGCATATTCTTGCGAGATACCCTTATTTTGAATGGCTTTAAGATACATAATAATCTATATGATTTGAGTTTCTCACGTTGGTTTACCAGACTGATCCGGTTGTTATTTTCTTAATGCTCGGGTCGGCTCAAGTATGTTTCCAGATTTAGGTGTGTTTCATTAGAGTTCTTGGAGAGGAGCTAGATTATTTCTTACCGTACTTATTTTCTGCTGCATTACTTGATTTGCATCTATTAGCAATTGTGAGGATAGGTAGTTATAATTTTCCAGGTCGATGATATGTTAGTTTTTTTTGATTCATAAATGTATATCAAAGTTTTCTTTTAGTAAAGACATTTTGAGATATGTTATCGTTCCACATGTGAGATTCGGATATTCTGTTCTTCTTTCTTGTTCTGTCTTCGTTTTCCTTTTCTTTTACCCTAACGTTCTGTCTTTTTGGCACTTGGATGCTCAACACGTGAATACCGTAGATGTATTTGTTTGCACAAAAAATGGACAAACACCTCAAAGTTGTATGATTTAGTGGATCTTATATTGTTCTTAGTGATTTGAGTGATTTATGCAAATATATGAAAAGCAGGGGCTAAACTGTAAAAGGACACGCAGATTTATAGTGGTTCAGCCAGAATGTGCCTACGTCCACTTTATATGTTATTTCTCTTTTCTTATTTAGATTACAAGTACAAAGCTTTGATACAAGTAAAAGAAAGTTGTTTGAAAGTTCTCTCCGTGCTTGAGCTCTCAAACTTGTCCCCTATTGTTGTACCCCTGCCCCTCTATTTATAGAGTGAGGCTGGGGGTAGGGGTCTTGGAGGTATACAGCAGCTGGCGGGCCTGGGCTGACGTAATCTGGCCTGGCGCGTCTTGGTTCGGCCTCCCTTGGTTCGGTGGTAGGAGTTGAATGTTAGTATGGAGACGACTTGGTCCGGCAGTGGATTGGTCTGGCAGTGGAAAGGTTCGGCAGTGGATTGGTTCGGCAGTGGATTGGTTCGGTGGGACTTGGGTGGAGTGGTTGGTTCGGCATTGCTTGGACCGGGAGGACTTTGATTCATGGAGTTGGAATCGAGTTGGTTCGGCATTGGGTTGGAATCGAGTTGGTTCGACATTGGTTTGGAGACGACTTGGTCCGGCTGTTCTGATCCGGTGGTGAGGATTCGCCTAACACTTGCCCCCCAAAGTGGGGCGTATGCTGGGAAACGGCCTACTTTGTTTCTTGGTCATCTTCATTCGGCTCCTGAGTGCCGATCCAGTTGGTCCGGTATCCTTCATTTGCCTATAAGTAGAGGCGTTAAGCCTTCGTCATTCCTTACTGAGTGAGATAGCCGAACCAACTAGGTGCAGAATTAAGATTGACCGAATCAACTGAGTACCAAGTCCTACTTAACTGCCGATCTAGGTGAGCTTGTCTCCGCCGAATGAACTTATGAGGTTGGACTACCGAATGGGAGAAAGGGTTCGAATACCGAATGAACTCGGTGCGTTTGGACTTCCGAATGACCGAATGAACTTTCATATTGGAATGCCGAATGAGCTTTCACTTGGAATGCCGAATGAGCTTCCATTTGGAATGCCGAATGAACTTTCACATTTGGGAATGCCGAATGAGCTTCCACTTGGAATTTACTGAATGAATTCGGAGATTTCGAGTGTTGAATGATCCCTCTAGTTGAATGATCCCTCTACCGGATGGAATTTTATACCTGAATCACTAGTGAAACTCTAGATTACATAGTTTATGTGTCTTAACGATATACTTTCTTGCGTCTGCAGATAAATGTCTCAAAGAGTGGAAACCCGATCGGATAAGAGGAAGTCCCAGGGCGAAGGAGAGTCTTCCGCAGTGCCCCCTGCTCAGCCAGGACCGGAACGTCACGGAACTGCCCCGAGATCACTGGTGGACGGGTACGGCCCTCAGGAGCTTCTGAATTCCCCGCCCGATTGCTTTCCTAGCTCCCTCAAGGAAGAGCAACTTGATGTCATCTCCCGTTCTTTCGGAATTGATAGGGCGTGCATGCTGTTGCCAGGGAGATAAGTTATGCCATATGACCCTCCCGAAGGGTACTTTGCCTACAGCAGATACCACTGTATGTGTGGTGCCATCCCGCCTCTTAATGCTTGGGTACTCAGCTTTCTCACATATCTAAAGGTGGACCCATTCCAGCTTCAACCCAACTCTTATACTATACTGGTGAGCCTCTTCGTCATTTTCAGAGGAAGCATGGGCGTGCTCCTTCCAACCGGGAGATCCGGTACTTATATAATCTGAGGGGCTATAAGAAGGGGTCCCCATACATCAGCTTGGAGTCAGTTGTAACCTTCAAGCCGGTCTTGGATCTGTATTCTAAGTACAGCATGTTCAAGAAGGAGTGGTTCTTCATCCGGGACGACTCTGTTTCTATTCGGCGTTTCACCTCTGGATGTAAGTCGATGCTTCAATTATATTTTCCATTCTGGTTGCGATGCTTCTTCTCATACGTTTTCATTTTTTGCTAGCGACAGGTGGCTTTGCGGTTGTGGAGACTGATCGCCTGGTTCAGATGGCGGCTGAGATAGAAGCTATCCCTGGGAGAGATAGATCAGCTGCTTACCTGACCAGAAATGCGACCCTTCTGGAGTATAATTTGATCCTTCCACAGCAGTCAGTAGTCAAGCAGAGGGAAACGGCGGAGGAGAGGGCGGCTGCTCAAGCTAAGGGAGGTGTCACAGTAGAGAATGGCAAGAGGAAACCTTTCACAAAACCTCCAGCTGTCGGAGGTAAGAAACTTAAGAAGTCGGACGGTCCTTCCCCCAGCAATTGTCCACTTACCTAGGGGGAGGAAGACGTGGAGGAGGAGAGAGGTGAGGGTGGAGATGACCAGGAAGGTGATGATGGTGGCGATGGCATCGGGGCCTTGCTTCCTGGGCAGGCAGGCGAGATTCAGGAGTGGACGGATGATGCATTCCGTCAGGCTTTCGAGGGGCTGGACGGAGAACCGGCTTTGGTAGAGAAATCCGGGAAAGCTGACAAGGCCAAGACTGGTGCAAGCATGTCTTCCCAGACTATTCCAGCCAAGGTGGCTCCGACGACTCAAGGTGAACTTTTGACCTCTACAGGCTCCATTTATGATAGGGACTTAGGAATATTTTATGATCCGCTCCCGTCCTGGAATGAAATCCAGGACTTATTGCAGTATCCTACTTCTCCCCAGGGTTTGTATAACAGATGTGTTTCCTTTCTTCTTTTAACTTTTAATTTACCGCGTTTCTCGAATTATGGATTAATGTAAGCTTGTGACACTTGTTCTTCATATCAGGAGCAGGTAAAATGGCCAAGGCCTGAGATCTTCGGCACAGGCTTGAACAATACAAGCTCTCCAAAGCTTCCGCCAAGCCGAAGCTTTCGCCCCACCATTCCGGGGATGTAGTCGGCTACCGTCCTCTTCTTGGGGTTATTGAAGAGGGTATTCAAAAGAGAAAAAGGAGTCATCCCTTATCCGAACCTTTACTTGGTCCTCAGCCCCCAGTTCAGCCTCTTCATGATATCACGGAGGAGGATACCGAGTTCGCACTCTCTCCGCATCTGTCTAAAAATCCTACCGTTACGCAGATTGATCGTCCTGGTTTGGCTCGTAATCCATTTGCGGGTCACCCTAATCTGGATCCAGGTTCTCATGATATTACCTTTGACGAGGTTACCGGTGAGCACCTTCTTCCCCGCAATCCCATGGTACGGGTGCTTGATAAGGCTAAGTCCTTAGATCTCGATTTACTTACCACTCGGGTAATTACCATGGGAGACGAGGCCAAGGCTAATATTGATCGAGTGGCAGAGGAGACTAGGAAGCTGATGGGGCATCATGCCCGGCTGGTTAAGGCTGGAGAGGAGATTGGGAGTTCCAACATCCGACTACGATTGATGGTTTCGGATCAGGCCAAACAGCTTGCCGATCAGGCCATTCAGATTTCTCAGCATGAGGCTGCCTCCGGGCGGTTGAGGAAGACTATGGAGGAGGCTAGTAAGGCGGAATTGCGGAAGATGGAGGCTGCTTGCAAGGAGCAGATAAATATGGCCATCTCGACAGTGGACGAGGTTCGGAGGGCGGATCTTGAGCAGGTAGAGGAGCTGTCGGGGAAGCTTGAAGCCGCAGAGCTTACTCAGGTCAGGCTAAAGAAGGAGATGGAGGTGATGAGGAGGTCCCTTCAGGCTGACTGCTCGCGATACCGATTGGAAAGGGATGCTGCCATTGCAAGGCTATCAGTTTCTGAGGCCCGTATGAGGGAGTTTGAGGAAAATGAGGGGATGATGGACGATATGTTGCAGGACATGTACTTTCGCACTTGGAAGCAGGGCAACTTATCTTGGATGGACGACTACCCCTGGGTTATGGCTAGGATTTACCTCAGGGCTCTAGAGGAAGCCAAGGCTGAGGCGGATAAGGAGGGTGGAGCGGCTTTTAGGATGGATGTGGTCACCGCTCAGTTTACCAAGGAGGAGAAGACAGCGGTGAAAGAGGGGATGCGGTTGTTCGCTGTTGAGGTGGCAGGTGTGGAAGTAGGGGATGATGACCAAGACGATCAAGGGGAAGTTGCTGGTAATCTCTACTTCATTAGTTTCTTCTTTTGTTAACTCTGTTTCTTATCACTAATGATTTCTTTTTTTGACCGGACAGGTGGGCAACAGGACAAGGACAAGACTCCAACGCAGCCGGCTCCCTGATTAGACCTGGAGAATTCTTTTTGTGGATTTGACATGGCAGTATATGTTAGTCTTAAAACAGTAGAGTAACTTTTAGGTTGTAATTCTTGCTACTTGTAATAAATAGCTCTATTCTTGATGTGCAATCCTTTAACTTAAGCTGATCTTGTCGTCTGTTTTTGCTATTTTGACATGTTGCCTAAGAAATATAGCTACGCATATTCTTGTAATTAAATTGTGTTTGGTGTCAGGTTCTTGTTTAAAACATAATTTCATGACTTGCAGTGTTAGCGTGAGGTGTGAACAAATTATAGGCATATATGAAAGAAGGAAATACCGCCCCTTATATTTTGCTTGTAGATGGCAACTTTGAATATCCTGTGTGACCGAGTAAGGGATGCGGTCCAGTATCTTGCTGTGAGTATCCGCTTCTATTAGTGAGTGTCTCCTGTTTTGTGTCCTGCACTTCAGGGATTGTTACAGAGGATAGGAGAAAATTTTCTTAAGTAAAATTGAAATATGTGAAATAGTAAAACTTCCAATCACGGAAGGCCTTCGATGTGCTTAAGTTCGTGGCAAACGGGCTTTGTAGTCACTTTCCCTAGCTGTGGGTCTTGGAGACATTTGTCACCCATCTTACGCCTCCGTGGGGAGTTAATTCTTTTTTACCACAGCCGTACTTAAGACACATCGGAGCCGAGATCGCGCACAGTAACTACCCGGGCCATTATGGCCCGTGATCGTGGGTATTATTCGATTTACTATGGCCGGCTAGCGTGGGTGCCGATCGTCAACCGTGGACTGCCCCTGGCTGGCCACACCTTATGTTGAGGCTTATAGTCGGTCCACAGTTGCCGGCGAGCCGAACGCCATAATGAGCTGCCTCGGGTATAGTCGGCCTTCTCGGTGGCTTATAATCGGCTCATTACAGTTGGCTTTAAGGGCCGTCGCGAGCAATGAGTTAACCCGCAGCAGAGGGATGCCGGAGCAAAAGTGTCTCATTGGCGAGGGCATAGATTCGCGTAGTACCTGTTAGGTCTTGTCCAGGTGAAGTTGCGCTGTGAAGTGCATGGCATAGGATTTTGTTCAACAGAAAAGGATAAAGTTAACAAGCAGCCAAGATATAAAGGAACAAGTTAAAAAAGAGACAAGGTTTTTTAAAGTGGTTCGGCACGAAAAGGCCTACGTCCACCGATTCTCTTCGTTAATTCACTTCATATGAGCAGTACAAGTTAAGAAAAGTATCGACGGAGGTGTTGAATGTTCCATGCCCTCTGGAACACCTCTCCGTCCACTGTTGACAAAATATAAGCTCCATTGTGGAGATCTTTATGAATTACATATGGTCCATCCCAGATTGGGTCTAGTGCTCCGGGGCGGGGGAAGATTCGCTTGAGGACAAGGTCCCCTTCTTGTAAGGTACGATGCTTGACTTTGGAGTTGTATTGTGCTGCCACTTTTTGCTTGTGGGCCGCTGCTTTAAGGACTGCATCATTTCTTCTCTCCTCCACTAGATCCAAAGACATGTGAAGGAGTTCTTCGTTCTCTTCTGGGTTATAGTGGATCCTACGGTGGGAAGGCAGAATGGTTTCAACTGGGAGCATAGCCTCCGATCCGTATGCCAAAGAGAAAGGAGTATGCCCTGTTGATGTTCTGAAAGATGTGCGATAGGCCCACAGTGCCGTAGGGAGTTCATCCACCCAAGCGCCCTTTGACTTTTCGAGTTTCTTTTTGATTAGAGTTTTTAGAATTTTGTTGACGGCTTCGACTTGTCCGTTTGCCTGGGGATATGCTACGGATGAGAAGCTTTTATGAATTCCGTGCTCTCGGCACCAGTTGGCGAATTCCTCGCTGTCAAACTGAAGTCCATTGTCTGATATGATTTTGAGTGAGACTTCATACCTGCACAGAACATTTTTGATCAAGAAGTTAATGACTTTTGCTGAAGATACTTTATTCAGAGGTTCCGCTTCCACCCATTTGGTGAAATAGTCGACTGCCACTATAGCATATTTGGCCCCGCCTCGGCCCATTGGTAGCTCGCCGATTAAGTCAATTCCCCATATTGCGAAGGGCCAAGGGCTGGTCATTTGAGTAATCTTAGTTGTTGGTAGCCGCGGAATCTTAGCAAACTTCTGGCATCTGTCACACTTTTTGACAAAATCTAAGGCGTCCTTGCTTAAGGTGGGCTAGAAATATCCATACCAGAGTATCTTTTTTGCTAATGTTTGCCCTCCGGTGTGATCTCCGCAGCTTCCCTGATGAATGTTGACTAAGATTTCCTTGGCTTCCCTCCCAGCGACACACCTTAATAACGGGTTAGAGAATCCGCGCCAATAGAGGATGTCTTCTTGTATTGTGTAGCGGGAGGCTTTCCTCAAGATTTTCTTGACTTCGTTGCGCCCGTTGGGTAGTGTGCCACTTTGTAGGTAGTCTCGGATGGGAGTCATCCAAGTTGCTTCTTCGGTTGCAGCTATCAGATTTACTTGCTCAAAACTTGGGGTCAGTTGCTTTGAGATGGTTACTGCTCCGAAGATGGCGATGTCTCTCATACTTGCTTGCTTTGCCAATTCGTCGGCCTCTTGGTTCTCTTCCCGAGGGATGTGTTTGACTAAGTAGTGGTCCAATTGGCTGAGAAGTATCTTGGTCTTCTTTAGATATGCTATGAGTCGTTCTTCTCGAGCTTGGAATTCTCCTAGTATCTGGTTAACAATAAGTTGAGAATCGCTATGAAGACACAAAGAATTGGCTCCGATTTCTATGGCAAGTTCTAATCCAGCTATCACCGCTTCATATTCTGCATCGTTGTTGGTGGCAGCGAACTCCAACCTTATAGCATAGTGCAGCTTATTCCCCCTGGGAGTGATTATTACCACACCTGCCCCCGAGCCTTGTTCGTTCGATGCGCCATCCACAAAGAGATTCCACTTGATGTCTTTTGCTATTTCCAATTGCTCCTTATCTTCGTTGGTAGTGAATTCTGCAATGAAATCAGCCATGGCTTGTCCCTTGATGGCGGTGCGAGGGTGATAGGTGATATCATACTGACTTAGTTCAATGCACCATTTAAGTAGTCGCCCAGAAGTGTCGGGACGGTGGAGTACCTGCCTTAGTGGTTGATCGGTCAGAACTTTGATGGAATGGGACTGGAAGTAGTGACACAATTTCCGTGATGTGATTAGTAAACAGTATGCTAGCTTCTCGAGTTTAGGATATCTGACTTCTTCCCCAGTAAACCTCTTGCTGACGAAGTAAACTGGCCGCTGCACGCAGTTGTCTTCCCTTACCAAGGCAGCGCTTAGGGCGTGAGATGACACAGGAAGGTATAGGTATAATTCTTCGCCTTCGCTTGGAGTCGAGAGTACCGGTGGTTTTTGTCTGTTGCCTTGGAGATGAATCGGCTTAGGGCGGCCACTTTTCCGTTCAAACTTTGCATTTCCTTCCGAGTGGAAGGTATCTTGATATCCCTTAGCGCTCGGACTTGTTCAGGGTTTGCTTCAATCCCTCTGGCATGTACGATGAATCCTAAGAACTTTCCTGATGACACTTCGAAGGAGCACTTTAGTGGATTCAACTTCATTCCATACTGTCGAAGTACCTGGAACATCTCGCCTAGGTGGCTTACGTGATCTTTGGCTTTCCTTGACTTTACCAGCATGTGATCCACATATACTTCCATAGTTTGTCCTATTAGCCCTGCAAACATCTTGTTGACGAGGCGCTGGTAGTTGGCTCCTGCATTTTTAAGTCCGAAAGGCATTACCTTATAGCAGTATAAACCCCGGTCGGTGATGAAACTAGTGTGGTCTTGGTCGGGAGCATGCATAGGAATTTGGTTATATCCCGAGTATGCATCTATAAAAGATAGGAGCTCGTGCCCGGCTGTGCTGTTTACAAGTTGGTCGATTCGGGGAAGTGGGAAGCAATCCTTTGGGCAGGCGTCGTTTAGGTTGGAAAAGTCAATGCAGGTTCGCCACTTCCCATTAGCCTTCTTTACCAGTACCGGGTTGGCGATCCATTCCGGGTAGATAGCTTCTCGTATGAAGTCATTGGCGAGTAGATTCTTTACTTCTTCATCGAGGGCTGCTGATCGTTCTGCCCCCATACTTCTCTTTCTTTGTTTTATGGGCGCCTTGGTAGGATCAATGTTTAATACGTGGCATGTTATGTCGGGGGAGATTCCGGTCATGTCAGCGTGTGACCATGCGAATACATCCAAGTTATGGCGGAGAAAATCGATGAGTTGTTCCTTCAATTCGGCTTTTAGTTGGGACCCAATTTTCAATAGTCTACTTGAGTCATGCTTGTCTACAGATATAAACTCCATAGCCTCTGCAGGCTCGGCGGTGGCCTCCTCCTCTTTGTCCCTAGGGTCTAATTCATTGAAAGGGTCGCTGGTATATCAAAGAGTAGGGGCTTTCTTTAGTTGCTATGCTTCTAGACTTTTCGTGCAGAGGGCAATCTCTACACCCTTCCCTTTATCCTTCCTATGGTTGTTGCGAAGTTCAGTCACATAGCAGTCTCGAGCAATGTCCTGGTCTCCTTCTACTTCCCCTATTCCATTGTCCGTAGGAAACTTCATCTTTAGGCACCATGGGGCTAGGACAATTTGGAAGTCAGACAAGGCTGGTCTTCCTAAGAAGGCGTTGTAGGCCGAATGGTTTTCTATTAGCACGAACGTCTGCTTCCGTACAATGGAGCGGGGATGGCTTCCAATCTCAACAAAGAGGTCCAGTTGCCCGAGGGGCATCTTAGCATCCCCAGTGAAACCGTGTAGTGGTTTATCGCAGGGATATACATCCTTCATTGATAGCTTCATTTTGTCGAATGCGTGTTTGAACAGGATGTTTACTGAGCTTCCAGTGTCTACCAGGATTCGGTAAACTTCGGCGGGACCGAGTCGGGCAGAGATGACCATGGGATCCATGTGAGGATACTGCCTTCCTTCTAGGTCACGCTTACCGAATGTGATGTCATTACTTTCTTTTCGCTTCGGGTGGCGCTCTTCTATAACCGAATTGACACAGTCTCTATTGTCTCTAAGCGACTTTCCATACCTTTCCATCTCTTTCCAGCTTCTGTCCGCGATGTGCGGTCCTCCTGAGATGGTGTGGACCACTATTTTCTCTTGACTAGAGCTGCTAGCGTTGCGGTTTCCTCTGCCGGTGTCCGGTGAGGGTAGCCTTGGGTTTTCATTGGCAGGAGCTGGAGTCCTGTCCTGACTTTTTACATAACGTTCCAGTTTCTTCCTTCTGATGTGTTCCTCAATCAGATCCCGGAGATGATGGCATTCATTGGTATCATGCCCGTGAGATTCGTGGAAGCGGTAGAACTTTCCAGATTTCTGCGCGTTATCTGATTCCTTTTTGTATGGTGGGCGTTTGTATCTAACTTCGCCTTGGGTGGCAAGGAAGATATTTTCGATGGTCTCGTTTAAAGGAGTGTAAGTGTTGAATCTCGGCCCAGGTCGATATAGGCGCTTTTCTCCCTTCTTGCCCCCAGCATTGTCTCTGGAATCATTTCTTCGAACGTCCCTTGCCACAGCGGGGGCGTTGCTGTGAGTTGCCTTATTTTGCTGTCCTGACTGCCCCTCAACGGCAGCATCCTCAAGCCTCATGTATTTCCCGGCTTCATGGAAGAAATCGGGTAAAGTAGCTGGTTTTTCTTTCGTCAACCTTCTAGCAAATTTAGTGTCCGGATGCACACCACTACAGAGGGCCATTAGGATAAGCTTCTCATCGACATCTTTGACTACGGCTGCTGCGGCATTGAATCGGGTTAGGTATTGCTGCAGTTTTTCTCCAGGTTTCTGTTTGACGCTGGATAAGGAATAAGCCTCCTTAGGTTGTTCCACATGGATGCGGAACTGACTGATAAACTTTTCTTTCAACATCTCCCACGAGCTGATGGATCCCTGGGGTAGATGACAGAACCAGGAGGTAGCGAGATCTGCTAAGAAGAGCGGAAAGCATTTGCATAGTACTCCCTCTGTTGCTCCACTCATGAGCATATGTTGCGTGTACCTCTGTAAGTGTACAACGGGGTCGGAGGTTCCTTTGTAAGGTTCCATTGTCGGCATCTTCCATTCTCGGGGGGTGATAGCAATTTCGATATTGCGGGCGAAAGGGCTGGTTACCCTAGCGCCTATCCCTCGATCTCTTTGCTCCTGTTGGACACACTCTCTGAATAAGCGTGCCATCCTTTCATCAGAACTTGGAGCAGATAGAAATGAGTTTGGTTCTGTTCTGTGGGATTGATTCCGTCCAGATGACCTGTAGGGATGGTATCGTCTATCGTTCCTCATATTTTCCAGCGGCTGCCTTTGATCTTCTGGGAGCATGCTAGGGTCAGCTACAGTTGGCCCTTGCCTTGATCTTCCCCTGCTGGGTTCTGATCTAAGCACTTCCTCGGGTCCAACTTCGGGCTGGACTCTAGCTCGGCCCCGTTCACCTGCGTTTCCGTGGTTAGGCAGTATGACAGGCTCAGCTACAGTTGACCTCTGTCCGGTACCTCCCCCGTTGGGTTCAGTACCAAACGTTTCCTCAGGCCTAACTTCGGGCTGTGCTCGGTCTCGGCTCCTACCATGGCTACTTCTGCCGTTAGCTCCTTCGAAGAAGGAAGATCTTTGTTGTCTCTGAGATCCTCCAGACCGGGACTCGCCCCATGTTTCAGTGTTGCGGTTGGATTCTTCAGCATCCCTTAAGCGTGACATGAGATGGTCCACCAAGGCTTCCTGCTGGGACGTGAAGCGGTTAGTTACTTCAACCACAACTCTGTCCAAATCTGCCCTAGTAATTGCTGCAGGCTGTTGTGTGGCGGGAGTGGTCGAATTAGCCTGTCCTTCATTTGGTACTGCTGCTGGAGGAGGACGATTTACTTGATTCGTGGCAGTTGGATCTGGAAGACTGCTGGATGCGATGTTTTTTCCTTTGTTAACATCTTTTTTCTGTTTGAGAGGCATGTTTTCCAAGTGATGGATGATGCTTTAGGAAAAAGGTTTAAGTGGAAGAAGCTGAAGCTTCGAGTCTTCAAGTTCTCAGTGAAAGCACCAAAAATGTTTGCACAAAAATGGACAAACACCTCAAAGTTGTATGATTTAGTGGATCTTATATTGTTCTTAGTGATTTGAGTGATTTATGCAAATATATGAAAAGCAGGGGCTAAACTATAAAAGGACACGCAGATTTATAGTGGTTCAGCCAGAATGTGCCTACGTCCACTTTATATGTTATTTCTCTTTTCTTATTTAGATTACAAGTACAAAGCTTTGATACAAGTAAAAGAAAGTTGTTTGAAAGTTCTCTCCGTGCTTGAGCTCTCAAACTTGTCCCCCATTGTTGTACCCCTGCCCCTCTATTTATAGAGTGAGGCTGGGGGTAGGGGTCTTGGAGGTATACAGCAGCTGGCGGGCCTGGGCTGACGTAATCTGGCCTGGCGCGTCTTGGTTCGGCCTCCCTTGGTTCGGTGGTAGGAGTTGAATGTTAGTATGGAGACGACTTGGTCCGGCAGTGGATTGGTATGGCAGTGGAAAGGTTCGGCAGTGGATTGGTTCGGCAGTGGATTGGTTCGGTGGGACTTGGGTGGAGTGGTTGGTTCGGCATTGCTTGGACCGGGAGGACTTTGATTCATGGAGTTGGAATCGAGTTGGTTCGGCATTGGGTTGGAATCGAGTTGGTTCGGCATTGGGTTGGAATCGAGTTGGTTCGGCATTGGTTTGGAGACGACTTGGTCCGGCTGTTCTGATCCGGTGGTGAGGATTCGCCTAACAGTATTGGTGTCGACATTCGGGGGTCGAAAAGGCGAACCGTTGCAATCATCACCTACTATTATGATAAAATATAGATACTATGATACGTTGTTACATAACAACTAGTAAATGATGCGAAATATCCAATAAATTGAGAATAGTTGTGTTTATGCATTAAAGAAATCATGATCATATCAAACATTGAGATCCGCATAAACATACAAAAGTTAAACCCGATAAGAATCATAAATTCATGAAATAAAATACCTAAGTATGTGCACATAGAAGAGTGTTATGTATGAATGATAATGAGTACATATCATAGGCATAATGATATACACAATTACAAAGAAAATTATGCACGTATACAAAATTATTTGCTTACACACACATTAGTGTGAACCCATGCTTCGCACACAATATTCGTAAACATAGTAATAATTATTTGGTCAGTGTTAAGTAGAATGGACTCAAACTTGCTTCAAGTGAGATAAATAACATAACATCAAAACCATATATTAATTGAAGCATATAGCCATGTATTTCCTATCTATCGAACTTAGTGTTTGTCTCACTAAAATAAAGTGTTATTATTATTTACTTTTTTTTGAGGAACTGGTCCAATGTTTAATTCTTTTGACTAAATAATACATTTCTACTCAAGATTGGATCATGACTTCATGTCTTCTCTTTTATGCACCAGCAATTTTTGTGTAATCATGTTTGTTCAACCAACTAAATATGAGGAAAATACTATAAATGAAATAGTGTTCTGCTTTACTATATAAAATTTTCTTATATGGTATTTTGTAATGTTTATACAATAAAAGGCTTCTTAGTAGCACATCCTTGCTTTATGCCAAAAATATTGAATGAATTTATTTTCCTTGACAATTGTTTAAGAGATTGATCTGTATAAACTAATTTTAAGGTTTCATAAAACTCAATTATCAAAAAGGTAGAATATTAACACAAAACAATACTATTTTTCACTAAAATTCATATTATTATTATATATGAAATTTAGTTTCAATGTATAAATAATAATAATAATAAGGATCGATTTTTCACTTCAAGTAAAAAAAATGGCGTCATCGTCTTTCTCTCTCCATCATCCACCAGTGTCTTTTGTGTGCTCCTTTCCTCATCCAGCTCCTTCTTTTTCGTCTTCTCTTTCGTTTAATTTTCAAGATTCTTCTTTAGATTGTGATTTTTTTGTAATCGTAGAGTAGAGAATTTTGAGAATTCATCGCCTTTTTCTCGGAAATCTTTATCCAAGAACTGGTTCGTACCTAGAGGAGATAGTAGAATCTACTATCATTGTGGAGGATTTAACCACCTTGCTAGAGATTGTTGTGATCGTATCAGATGTTTTAAGTGTGGTAAATTCGGCCACAAGAAGTTTGAATGTATGTCGAATTCTTTTTCTAACTCAGGCAGAAATCTGTCAATATCAGAGCATGGGTTTCCTTTTGTTTTAAAGATTATGAAGCTTAAGAGAATTTTACTCGACCATCATTGGATTCAGAGAAGAGAAGGTATTGATTTTCTGAAATTGATTTTCTAAAAGATCTTCTCATTCATTTGTATGTGATAAATGAGATTAACATCGGCAGAGATTATGAAAAGAAATTTGGGGATTCTGGAGAGTATTTTGAGAATTCGGTTAACTCAGTGGATGGTAAAGAATCATATTGTGGTTCGAACTTTCTTGATGGAAGTCTAGGAGCTTCTTACTTCTCCTCTTTGACTCAAAGGGAAGAATTCTTCGATCCTATTCTTCTTGATCCTACTGTTCTTTGTTTTAATGATTGAGAGTCTAAATTGCTATGAGGGAATCTTGAGTTCCTGATTATGTCTTTGGGGTTTCTGTCAATGTTATTGATGATTTGAGGTATGTTTCTTTTGATTGCATTGTTAATGCTTATGTGCATAACATGTGCACGGTTTCTTGTGATGATACTCAAGAGGTTGTTGGCGCTGTTGGGTTAATTGTGGGCAATATTGTCTCTGTTAATAAGATGTTAAAGTTTGTAGGTATTGTTGTTAATAGTGTGTCTGGTTTCAGTGTTGTTGCTTTAGTCTCTGATGGCAGATCTGGTTATTCTGGTTGTTTGGATGATGTTCATATGCAGTGCGTGCAATGATATAGCTGATTGTTTGGTTGAAGATGAGGTTAGTGATGAAGTTGTGTGGAATGTGAACAAGCTACTCCTTTGCTGACTTGTGTTTATGGGATTCGAGTATTCTTTCTTGTGATGGTTCTTCAGTCAATGGAGATGAAGTTCTGTTGAGTTCAGTTGCTAAAGATAAGGATTTGTTATTGGCTGACTTTGTTATTGAAGGTGTTGAGAGATATGTGGTAAGTAATTGCTCCACTATTGTATTGAATGTGGGGGAGGGTCTCAAGATTTTGGACTTGTGTTGGCAGTAGTAAGATTTTTGATAGTCATTTGTTTTGTACATGTGGTTGGCATAGGGTGGATCATCTTTCTTTGGAGCATTTTTTGGATTTTCCTGTGTCCAAGGAGTTGTGTTCATCGAGTATTGATATAAATAGGGTGTTGAGATTTCAGGTGAGATTGGGTATATAAGTTAATATTGGGAGGCTTTATTCTGAAAGAGATTTATGCAGTGACTCTAATAAGGTCATTTATTATTACATTGGGCCTTTCAAATTTATTGTGCACTACTGCCTTGCTACTTTAAGAAGAAGAAAATATTTTCCATCTACCATCCATGCTCGTGATTCTTCTCATTCACCCAAAGCTAGTATAAGGAGTAGTAGGTGTCCTTCATCTGTTAGCATTAGAAGAAGCCCCCATTTGAAACACAAAGCTTCCAAGTCATTTGCTTGAGGATTGTTGTCTTTGTTGGGGAGTTTTTTTAGGGGGTTTGTCGTTTTGGAGACTGTTCAAGGATTGCGCATATTTGGTATGTTTCTTTTGGTTTTTGTGGGTATGGTTGTTGTAGTTGAGGCTGTGGGACTTGTTATAGATGGCTGCTCTTTTCGTGGAGGCGTTCTTGGCATTTTGATTTTTGTTTTTGTTGCTAGTTTAGGGCGAGTCCTTAGTTTTTTAGCCTTTTGGGTGGGTTTTCATTTTTATTTTTTCTTGTATGGGGTTTATTTGCTACCTGCCAGGCTTGTTGGCAGCTCCTTTATTACTGGTGTTATGTATATATACATGTGTGCTCTCCTCTCCTGTAGAGGATCACACATTTCTCTCAAAAAGGTAGAATAGTAAAAATTGAATTTTTCTTTATAAAAGAATAATATAACTATCAATAATAATAAAAAACTCATAGACTTGGTCATGCTAGAACTTCAAAATATCAACATTATATAACCCAAACTTTAAAAATAATATGATAATTTTTAAATATTAAGAATATTCATAAATGCTCTAGATTTAGGACAGTTAATGCATCATTTACTATGTAGGAATAATAGTATATCAATATGTAAGGTTAGAAATTTTCATTTCGCAACCATTAAATTATTTGCTATTTGAAACTAATAGTTAATATATCTTTTATTAAACCAAAAATAACTTATTAAATCATTGTAATAAATATTTCTAAGCAAATTCTGTCGGTGAAAGTATTTTCAGATCTTCAATCTTTTAAATGCACAAGTTTATCTTATATAAGATTTTCTTAATTTCGATCTTAGTTATACTTTTATTTTCAGTTTAAAACCGCTCTATTTACTATCACTTCTTTTGAAAAAAAGATTTAAAGAGGATAAATATTAACGACAATTTATGCTACTGACAAATTAAAATTTTCATTGAGGGAAGTCAATTCTTCAAAAAATTGAAAGCATAATCTCATGAATTACGTAAGGCATATTCGGACTAAAAATGTTTATAATTTTTGCATATGGATAAAAAAGGTTATTAAAACTAAATTGAACTTACATTAAAAATTAGTAACTTATGGATGGATGTATGCAAGGATTTTTTTTTGGCAAGGCCAACTAGTTTTATAGTGGACCGTCCACTTATTATTACAACAAATGCAATAAAACAATACACAGAGTAGGAGATAGGCAAGATACCTATGCTACTATCAAACATAGGAAAGGAAAGCAAAAATAAAAGAAACAACAAGGAAAAAAGGAAAAAAAACAAAAGAAAGAAAGAATCACATCCAGAGAAGATGGAATCCTTCAAAGCACTTGCTCATTTTAAGGCCATTTGCAATATCCAAGAGCAAAGCATTCCAAAGAATCAAGGCAGACGTTCTCTTAGCTTGAAAAACCCTTCTATTTCTTTCTTCCCACACCATGTTTAGATATTTTTTCAAGAAAAAGAAAATCATAGCCATATTATCCCTCCACCTTATTGCTTTGCCGAGAATATCCCAGTCAGCACTTGAAACTCCAGTAAACCTATAATAACCTGCCTTGGCCATAACTGAAAATATCCCAATCAGCACTTGTATGCAAGGATTTTAGGTAATAAAACTCCTAAATTATGCAAATATCATATTTTTATAAAAGCTTATGTATATACTGAATACCAAATATGGAGTGGACCCTAATGTTTTTAAATATTTGTTTTAACTTCTTATATGTATCTTTCTGTCATTCCTGTCTCAATTAGTTTTTTGATTTGTACCTTCAAAGGTCTTATATTCGTGATAGTCGAACTAAAAATACATGCAATGGAGATGGGCTCAATAGGAACTCCCACTACTTTTGCAGTTGACATATACATTGAGCAATAGAAGTGTAAGCTTTGAGATATAAGTTGAATCAGGTACTTGGCAACAACTCCTAATATATTTGTGGTTGTCATATATGTTGACCAATATAAGAGTAAGCATCAAGATATCCTATATCATAATTGATATTGCACAATCGTTAGTTATATAATGATTATGACAAAAAGTTCATTAATAATCGCTAGATGATAGAGTAATACAATATCCATTTTATGAAAGTTCACAGAATGATAACCTAAAATTTAAATGTATACACTTATTATTATCAAAGATTTAATGTATGAAAATTGATTATAATTTTTTTTATTCTAAAACCAACCATGACACATTAATGGTTGTGTATATTGAAGATTCTAATTAACGTTTACATTAATCATCATTTGAATATTACTGGTCATACATTAATGGAAAAGTTATTTATAGAACCTATCATTGCATTCAATTATCTTTTTATGCATTTGGACATCAAATAGGTTGATTATGCATTAGATGACTAAATAAATCAGCCATGTATTTACTCGTGGTATAAATGTATATATACTCAACTTACTTGATGTAGGAAGAAGTGAAACAAAAAGAAAAAAAGAGATTTTTTTAGATGTATCATCTTTGACCATGATTTTATTCATAGCTAATTTAAATACGTTATTGGATATTTCACTATAGATAATATTTAGTTCAAGCATCACAAAAAACAAAAAAAAAATGATACACAATTTAATATTCATGCAACAAAAGTCCTGATATATATATATGTATGTATGTATTTATGTATATGTATATATATATATATATCACTACGTGGTGTTTATTGCCATGAATGTTTTTCAAAAATCAACAAAGTGGATAGACTTTTATCCCTTACAGTAGTATCATTTCTTGTCCTTAAATGATTAATACCTTCTTTTTCAATGCTCATCAATGGAAAAATTCTTTATGGACTAATAGAGACTAATTTCTTTTACATTAACATATGAAATTACATTTTATGAAAGTTCTTAACCAGATTAGGTTAGAATATTAGCAAATTATGAGTATACACTTATTATGGTCGCATATTTAATGTATCATCATAGATTACAAAACATTATTTTTATTGAATACTAAACCCAATTTATGATGCATTAATGGTCATGCATTATAATGATTACAACAATATTATATAACTAGTGTGAACCCATGCTTCGCACACAGGATTAGCGAAAGAATTGCAGAGGTCGTAATAAAACCGGAAAAATGTCCATGCATGGAAATTTGTACCAAGTCCAAAATTTGAGAAACACAATTGTATCAGCCAATCAAAGAACAACAGTAGTTGATAGAAGTTGAAACAGCCTAAAATTATATTTTGCATACAGATATAGCCAGAAGCATGTGTGATTCAGATGAATTTCAGGAAAAAATAGTGTATAGTGCTTAGCAGGCAGAGAGAATAAATATAGATAGGATGAAACATCTTTTTGCACTTAGGGAACACGCTGAAGACATTCAATTGGAAGTAGTTTTTTTTTGTAGCCATAGTATAGTTGAAAAGAAGCAATTTATGATTATCATATCACACATTATTTTTAATTTGTCAGGAAGGTAAAGAATGATACAAAAAGTATAAAGCTACTACAGCAATATTTCGTTAGATAACATTATTTTACAGGATTCTTTGAATGATGGTTAAAATATAATATAAATTAGTGAGATATCACTGCAAATTGTAAATACTGCAATTTGATGATAGATGGTAACTTAAGAAATCCCGTATTATGTACATTTAAAAAAATACCTCGTGATTGAAAAAACTGTAATATTTTTAGAGAGATGAACCGTATAATGTATAATTTATCAAGCATGACAGCAAAGCAATTGAACCAAAAGTCAAATTGATAAATTTAACAGTATGTTGAGTTGTCAACTCGTTGACTGCACTAATAAATAGACTTGAACTTGAAATTAAGGATCAATGAGGAAAACATTCACGGTCAGTTATAACAAATAGCTCATGACAATCATAAAATGTTAAAGGGCTTTGAGATTAATGCAACACAGAGCAGGAACATCACATAAAAATCACAAAACTAAGGATAAAATTAAATTACATCTATGGACAATAGTCAAAACAAAACCACTACTACAAGAAACATATGACAATGTATAATCAGCTGGAGATATATTGTTGTCATTTGCGTCAACATCAACTAATGTTGTTGTATTCACTTGATGTTGTTTCTTCCTAGCAAGTACTTTATGTTAGGAATTTTCTAGGATCACCACACAATTAGATTTAGAAGAGAAAGTAGTGAAGAAAATAAACAAAAATAATTCCCCCAAAAACAAGAAACTTTTATTGATTGAACCAAGAAAATATAAAAGAGACCTAAAATTGTGAAGAAATCTCAATCCCAAACACCCAACAAATACACTTTTCCCACATCTCTTATCAGCCCTAGACATGTCTATTTATACTAGACTTGACAAAATATCTTCTTTAAGAAGCTATTGAATACTCCCATTATTCTTTCCCAAGTAGATAATTTGTTGCCTTCTCTAATGCAATAAAAGAGGCAACTAATCACTCTGCCAAATACATAAAATCTCTCAAATGTGCAATTAATCACACTCCAAATTCTATCAGATCTATAAAATAGGCAATGAATATGAGTAATAATTCCACATAGACTCAAATATCTCCAAGATCGAATTAAATATGGAATATTTATATCACTAAAATCTAACATTCTCCACCTTGATATAATATTCCATAAATGTCATCCAAGCTTCTCCTAGAACCTCAAACTCCAAACAATATATCCAAGGAAACAAATGTCTTCACCACGAAGCTAAACCTCCCTCCAAACTATGCATGTCTGCCAATCGAACATGCACATCATCAACAGATCAGAATTGCTTGCAATACCACAAAGAACTCCAAGTAGGCTTTGTAGGATCGATTTCACCCTAGAGGGGGGTGAATAAGGTGATATTATTAATTATAAAAATTTAATGCGGAAATATATAAAATAATTACAGCACTGATAATAGCAAAATAATAAAAGCAGAAATAAAACACACAGATTTACCCAGCTTTGGCAAAACCCTGCCTACGTGCTGCCCCCAAGATTTCTAATAAAAATTAAGTAGTCAGACACTTACACACGTAAACTCGGGACACCCACTATCGGCTAATTTAATTCTACGCTCAAAACCCTGCCACAACTCACTGAGTTGCGAATTCTCAAACTACACCACCGTAGTTCGTCCCCTAGTCACACGACTAGAAAATTACAACCGTTTAAAAATAAGATACAAAATAAAAACAATTTAAAATACAAAACCCTAATTTTTATATTTAAGCCCAAATTAAACACCAAAGGAAACCAGCCCAAAAACTTAGTGATAAAAATTATCCCCCTTTTCTTTTACTTTCTTATTATCGATGGTATATTCTCCTTAGTGAATAATTTCTGCCACTTTTCTTCTTCGATCTATCTTCGTTCCTCTTTGATAAATTAGAGTTCTATGAAATTTGAATCACCGCCTGTACCTGATCAATCGCAGTGATTATCTCCTTTGTTTGGCTTGGACAATTGATCCTCTAGTTGTGATATGATTTCGGTCAATCCAATTTGATCGAGTTCGAACTGAATTTGGTATGTGTTTTATGCTCTTTGCTTTTCTGGTTATTTTACTTGACTCGATGCTTTTTCCATGCCGATGATGATTGGGTTTTAAAAAGAGTTCAATTCCTTTGATTTCCGTTCGAATTGAATTCGTCTGATAATTTATTCTACCGTTCGATTTTTCTTGAGTGTATACGATTTGTTTAGACTTGTTCAATTCGTATATTTTACAATAGCTTGCTCATCACGGCTTCATGAATTAGAACTTGCTCCGTTCTTTATGTTGTTGACTTCAGCCAATTTGATTTTTTGATAATTTTTACTTATTTGATTCTGGTTTATGACTTTGCTTTATCTGGTGGTAGCTGCAAGTATATGTATACATGTTGTCATGTCAACATTGATTCATTTCTAAATGCTTGCATACTTGTAACGACCCAGAATTTTGAACAAATTTAATTGAAAATATTTAATTAATTTTAAATATTTGAACGGTAATTTAATTTGAATCCCCAATATAACTTTGAAATTGGCGATTAAATTATAAAATTTAATCTGTTGAATGTTGAATAAAAATTTGAATCATCGATTTTAAGTTGAAGAAAAATATTTCGAAAGCTTTTAAAATTTATATTGATGATACTGAAGATAATTGGAGCTTCAGAATCAAATTTGAAATTGATATGTTCAGTTTTGAAAATTTATTGTTTGAATCGACATTTAAAAATAGCCGTCCGAGGCGCAGTCTCGGAATTCGACGAAACTAGTTCCATTGGATCCGTAATATTGTATTATTGTCGGATTTCAATTTTCGTAGTAATTGGAGCAGTTGTGTGAGTGTACGACCTATAAACGCGTTGAACTTTGTTTTGAAACAAATTTAAAAATAAAGTGAAAAGAATAATTGCTTTCCTTTAACCCAACAATATGTACATCCCGCACCCAAATTGTCTCCTTCGTACCTTTTTATTCTTTCTTCCATCAGAAGCTAAAATCAGAAACAAAGAAGAAAATAATGGCCAATCGTTTTCTTTTAATCCAAATCGAAATCAAATAAACTCCATCCTCCCTCTTCTCCTATTTCAGTTTGAATGAAGAGTGGATTCACCATTTAAGTCGAACGACCAGAGGAAACATTATTGGCGATCGAGCTCGTTCCCTCTCATACCATGGCGACTAAAATCAATTCAAGAAGCGATAACGCGATCGAACGTAATCGCGTGGGAAGCAGGCGGCGGCTCGAATCGCATGAAGGTGGAGTGAGGGTCTCACGAAGATGGTGGCTCGTGAGTTGGTTCTCGTTTCAAGCTGTGTTGAAACTCGATCGCGACGCTAGGGCTTGAAGGTGGCTATCGAGCATCGCGATTCGAGAACGACTGGGCGATGTCGCGATGCTTGGTAGGGCGGCTCGTTTAAGGGTCGCGTTGGGTTCGAAGTGATTAACGTTGGCGATGAAGCTTCGACATGGTGCGAGCTCGCGTGAGGACACGTCGCGAGCTAGGGCATGGCGATAAATGGCATTGGGAAAACTCGCGATTAAAGAAATCGATGCACGGCAAACAGCTCGTGACGGAGGGTGCTGCAGCGTTGCACTCGAACTCGATGAGGAAGCGATTGCCTCGCACGCATAGGAGTGAAGGTGAATGGTGTCGTCCCGGTCTCGAAGGCGAGGCAACGCGTGAGGCAGAGGGTTCCACTCAAGATGGCTGGGCTTTCTATTGTTTTGAGCTTAACAGTGAAGTAAAATTTAATTTTTTTTTATATACCTGCAGATTTATATTTGTATAGTGAAACAATATATATATATGCAAATAAAAGAAAGTATATATGGATTTCTAAAATTAATCGTAGAACAGATATATATATATATGTTAAAGTTGTTTACAGTAAAATGGAATTCCTGTCTTGTATTATAAAATGTAGTCAACATTATGAAAATAATATATATGTTTACTGTAAGGCAAAATGATTCTGTAATTTCAATGAAGTTATGTACTGTTTTTATATATTCATGTTTAAATGGAAATTTTGTTTATATATTTATAAAGAAAAGAAAAAATATATATAAGGTTATATAAAGATTGGATTTTTTATAAAGTGTAGTTTTATATATATAGATAAACTTTGAAAGATAGAAATTTTTAAATGGGAAAATAAATATTTTTGTAGATATTTGGAATCCATATAAACTATTTTCGTATGGAAATGTGTTTCAAATAAAAATACAGATAAAAAGAAATAGTAATGAATTGTTCGGTCAATTTAAATAGTTAATAGAAAATTTGTTTAAATAAATCATTCGATAAAATTAAATAATTGGTTTAAAGAAATTAACAGATGGTAATTTATTGCCAATTTATTCAAATATTAATAGATTGTATAAATTATTTATACAAGGTTAAAGTCGAGAAAACGAAAGAAGAATTGGATGGGATTGCTAATATAAAGCTAAGGTGAGATTTTTCTCACTCAAATGAAAAGTGGATTTTTTTGCAGTTATTGATTGATTGCTATTGGATGTGATATTAGATATAGTAGGATATATCTATATATATATATATAGCAATATATACATATTGGCATATGTATATATTGGATTGATTGATTTCCCGCCTCGTATAGCGGATGAGACCCTATTGCGCCGTTAGTAAGCGGATATTTTTATAAAACCCATATACCGCGATATTCCACCTCGAAGTGGAATTGGTATTGTGCTAACATCTGTGGATGCAGGAAAACAGGTTGGAGGGATCCAACTGGATTCCTCACCAGTATTTATTTATTTACAGATATTGATGTATATTCTGTTATCATATTGATATATGATGTTTGTTGTTGTGATTGACTAGTTGGTGCTGTTGCATCATCGGATTCAGTTTTGAAGTTTAAAAATAACGACTTTTACTTTAAAAAGATTTTAAAGTGATTTTTGAAAGTAGACGTTTTATCGAATTTTTGAATTGATTTATTTCAAATAAATAAACGTCTAGAATTTTAAAGTTATAAGAGTTAAGATTTTTGGTGAAATATAACCAAAGTGTGATTTTTGAAATAAAAGTTGATTTAATTATAAAATGGTTTAAGTTGGGATTTTTTTGAATATTGTAAACGATCTATATAAAAGATTTATAAAATTGATATCTATGAAACTAAAAATATTGAAATTATAAAATGAGTTTTTTTATAAGTGTTAAAAATGAAAAATTTTGGAATCCGTAAGTGAATGAAATTTATAGATTTATAAATTGGGAAGTTCTAAAATGGATGAAACTGTAGAATGAAAGATTTATAAGAGATTAACTTATAAATTGGATTTTTGCCTTTAAATGGAATATTGATCGAATTTGTAAATAAAAGGAGATTTATTAAATCGAAGTTGTTAGAAAATAGAAATAGAATTTATAAACGTTGTTTTATAAATTCGAAATCAATTGGATTTGATAAATCAAATATAGAAGATTATTAAAGGAGATATATTCGCGATTTTGGATAGCGAATTATTATTAAGATAAAATGTGTAGAGATGATTGAAATTTGGTTAAGTGAATTATATTCACGATTTTGGACAGTGAATATATTATTGAAAAAAATGGTTATGTTTGGGAAAGCGATATTATAAATGAAGTTAATTGTTTTAAAAGATGTTTTAAAACGTGTGAACTATCGAAATCATAGATTTCAACATTTATTGTTGAAATAGACGTTTTCGAAAAATAAGGAAATGGTGGACTATAACACTGTTGTTATAGTAAATGATTTCCAAAAGGAAATGTTTTTATGTAGTATTGGGATTTATATATCTATCTAAATCCGAATCCCTATACTAGTGATTTTGAGTCGTCGTAACGATGTTTTACGTAACATTCGTTTTGACTCAAATAAATGTTGTCAAAGTAAATGATTTCCTTAAAGAATGAAATATATACTTAATTTTGATTTAAGTATATAGAATATTTTCCAAGTGTTGAAAATAAATGATTTGTGAAATACTTATTATTAAATAAGTATGGAAATGCTTTTCCAAAATGAAATGAAACGCTTTGAGATTTTATCTTCTTAAAGATAAAATGAAATTGAATATTTGAAATCGATTTGAGAATCGTATATCAGTAGATATTTTGAAAATATAAATTCAATATGGAATTTATAAAGGAAAGGGAAACTGTTTAGAAAAATAAACGTTGATTTATTTTTGAAGTGTGGAAATTATATATCTAGTAAAGATATTTTTGAAGATAAAATAATTTTGGAAAATTATTTGGAATCTGATGATGTTGCGCATCTTTATTGATAGTTAAATAACCGACTATCAATAATTACCTTGAATGGTATTTGTTGTGAATTGGATGAATTTGAATGCCACACTTATTTTTGAGTAATCGCTCACTATTCGGGTTAGCCGGGAAAGGACCATGGGGTCGTATAACCCATTCCGAATATGTGATACGTCGTTATGAATTGCATTCGAAGACCGGTGTTGAAGACCGGATATTTTTGAAAACGGAAGGATTACCGTCGAGTTACTCTACATCGGCTGATCTCCGATTTATAGGTTTTATCACCCTTAGTGACGGGAAGTCCGGACGTGATTAGAAATTTATCCGGATATGCAAGGGCTTCGTGAGAAGTGCCTTCGGTTCTGTTCGATCCCGGAACAGACTTGGATGGATTGTATGTCTGACGTTACAAATTTGAGATATAAAGCTGATTTCTTTCAAATACATTTCTGTTAGTGGCGGAGAATTTATTCTCTTAGCTTAACACCCTTCTCTGAGACATACGAGCTCAGAGGTTATGTAGTTGAAATTTATCAGCGATATACTCCCAATTTGGTAACGTGACATACTGAGTGTTGCTGTGAAATGATCAGTGTTTGATAATTTATGATATGATCATTTGTTTGATCTTATATCTTTGTGATCATAGGTTGATCATTTGTTTGACCCGAAGCATGGCTTTGTAGAAAGCGTAGCTTTGTGAACGAGACTTCGTCGAGCCTCACACCCTGGAAATGGTCAAAACAGGAAGGATGCAGCAAGGTTCTAGGGAGTAGCGCCCCTTAGTGTATGTCATTCCTTCTGGATAGAGGTGGTATCATGGTATGGAGCCCAGATACTTAACCTATGTTGATACTGCTTATTATGTAGTTTGTTGCGAATCGGGGATCCTCGAGAAGATCGGTTACGATCGGGGGATGGCATACGCGTGTCAGTAGTTACCTATTTTTGCAGAGGTAACCCGGCCTTGTGTTGGCAGAGATCCGGTTAGGTTCTCGGGTCGTCTATTCCAGGGACGTACCCATCGTGGCATAGGAAGTTCCTTAGCCTGACCATTTGTTGGAAATCCAAAGAAACAATACGTGACTTGTACGGTTTTAGTTGTATTACCTGCTATGGAATGTGGCGGTAACCTGCTATTGAACATAGTAGCTATAGTAGGCATAAGTGCGGAATGCCTATGCTGGCTAAGATTAATATTATACTTTCGAAATGTTTTCTACACTATGCACTAATAATAATATCAAAAATGATTTGATTTTGCGTAGTAAGCATCTTTGACTATCATAAGAAGAAATCTCCTCCAATTCTGCGTTTGCATTGTGTGTGTGGTGGGAGGTCTTATGGTAGTTTCATTTTCCAAAAGCATTGCGAATCTATTTTATTTTCTTTGTGAAAAATAACTGTTTTACGATCTCACACCAGTCACCATGACTGACTCGGAGTTTATTGTTTCCCTTCTAAACTCTGGGTGCCCACCAATTTCCACACGGGCAGCCTAGAGTTATGTTATTAGGATATTCTGGATATTCTGGAGCTTTGGAAGCAAGCTGGATGGCGTAACGTATCATCCGTACTTATTTATTTATTCCGCTGTGTATTCTGTATGAGGACAAGTTTATATAACTGTCCATTGTTGTATATCGACTCTGATTGATGTATGTATAAACTGATATAGTTCTTTGTTTTAAAAGACTAGTAATTATCTATTATATATTGTTCCGCTGCGATGTGTAAGATTCTGATATTGTTTTCTGTTCTGATGTTGTTCTGTTGTTCTTCTTCTCTTTTTCTTCTATCTTCTTCTTCTTCTTCTGCCTTTTTCTTTTTCTTAAACCCTCAGGGTTCGTATTTCCATGCCCCTTGAGTTAATCAATGGAGATTAGTGTTTAATTAGGGAGTACGGATTTACGGGTCTTGACAGCGTGGTATCAGAGCATATGGTTAAGCGACAACCCTGCTCTATTGGGTGTTACTCATTAGAGATAGAGTCAGCAGTACTCTAGAATGAGTTTGAGTGTAATAATAGATACGAGTGCGTATTTGTTAATGAATATAAAATCGTTTTGTATTGTGTTGACTTATCGGTTGATTGTTTATAGATTCTGGTCGGTACAGTCTAGCTAACTGTGTTGATAGGAGTTTCTAAACTCTAAACAAGATAAACCGACACAGTATTGTTTTAAATAGGGTAAATGAGATAATTTTGCCCAAAATTATTTTTGTATAAAAAAGAAATGATTTTTCTATGAATTATCATAGTATATGGATGTTTGGTTGTTATAAAACAATAACATTGAATTATTATCATTGTTATATGAAATGGAATGAGAAATTAAAATAATAACCAAGGATTTGGAGATAAATTCAATTAACAAATGAAATTTATAAATGCGAATTGAAGCATAAAGAAATAAATTCACATACGAATGAAATTTAAGAATATAAATTATAAATGTGACTTGTAATTTGAAACGGAATTCCAAAGAAGTATTTGGAAATGTTTTGAAAAGAATTTGAAGAATTTGGAAATTTTGGAAAGTTTAAATCCTTTTTGATTTAAAAATGAATTTCAAAGGTTTTGAAAAGTATTTTGGAGAGATGAAAGCTCTAAACTCTTTTCGGTCGCTGGAAAATAACTTCGATGATGACCGCGGCATCATCGATGTTCATTTTTGGGTTTCCAAAAGAGGAATTGCTGCTAAATTATTTTAAATGGAAGTTGTTTGGAAAATTGGGTTTTGTTTTGGAAATTCAAAGGATAATTTGAATTGTTTTCAAAAATGGTTTTGAAAGGTTGAAAAGACTCTGGAATACTATATATAAAAATATTTATGAAATATTGTAAGTTGATAACCTATACAAATTGAATTTTGATAGAATAAATTTAACTTAAAAGATGGAGTTAAATAAATGTAAGTACAGGTGAATCAATTAAATGAAAGTGAAATTGAAAATTGAGATTCATTTTGAAGTTGTAAGCAATAGAATTGAATTGAATAATTATAAATGTGAATGGAAAGATGAATTAAAATTCATACAAAATTGGAAATCCAGTTTAATATAAGTGGTTATAAACCAAATTTGTGAATTAAATTCAAATGAAGTTTGAAATGTAAAATTGAATGAAAAGAATATATAACTTCAATAGTGAAGTAAAGAATGTATAAGAAGTATATATTGGAAATTTTGTAATGGAATTTGCAAAATAGTTTGAATGTTGTAACTAGATATTATGGCTAGTAGGATATACAGGTGTAATAAAGGAATTGGGAATTTTGATTTCAAAGAGAATTTTGAATTGCTCGACAAAAGGTATGTATTTAAATTTCTATATGAGATTTGATGACTTTCTTGTCCAGCCGCTTGGCGTTTTCTTTTCTTTTTGAAATTTGAGAGTCCGTAGGGACGTTTTGTAGTCGTACCGTATTAGCCGCGCAAAGGAGACGTTGGCGAAATTTTTCGGAAATTTCGAGTGTTAGAAAATTTTTGAGAAAATTTTGAAGTTAAAATTTGAATTTAAATTTGAATTGAGAAGTTAAACAATGTTGTTTGGAACTTATAGTTGAAGTTGAAAATTTAGTAGAATGATAAAGAATCTTTAGTAGAAAGATTTGTTTTGAAAATTTGATAAAACTATTGGATTGTGAAAAATAGTAGACGAGTTAAGGACATTTTTTCCTAACTTGTAATTTCGGGACGAAATTCTTTTAAGGAGGGAAGTTTGTAACGACCCAGAATTTTGAACAAATTTAATTGAAAATATTTAATTAATTTTAAATATTTGAACGGTAATTTAATTTGAATCCCCAATATAACTTTGAAATTGGCGATTAAATTATAAAATTTAATCTGTTGAATGTTGAATAAAAATTTGAATCATCGATTTTAAGTTGAAGAAAAATATTTTGAAAGCTTTTAAAATTTATATTGATGATACTGAAGATAATTGGAGCTTCAGAATCAAATTTGAAATTGATATGTTCAGTTTTGAAAATTTATTGTTTGAATCGACATTTAAAAATAGCCGTCCGAGGCGCAGTCTCGGAATTCGACGAAACTAGTTCCATTGGATCCGTAATATTGTATTATTGTCGGATTTCAATTTTCGTAGTAATTGGAGCAGTTGTGTGAGTGTACGACCTATAAACGTGTTGAACTTTGTTTTGAAACAAATTTAAAAATAAAGTGAAAAGAATAATTGCTTTCCTTTAACCCAACAATACGTACATCCCGCACCCAAATTGTCTCCTTCGTACCTTTTTATTCTTTCTTCCATCAGAAGCTAAAATCAGAAACAAAGAAGAAAATAATGGCCAATCGTTTTCTTTTAATCCAAATCGAAATCAAATAAACTCCATCCTCCCTCTTCTCCTATTTCAGTTCGAATGAAGAGTGGATTCACCATTTAAGTCGAACGACCAGAGGAAACATTATTGGCGATCGAGCTCGTTCCCTCTCATACCATGGCGACTAAAATCAATTCAAGAAGCGATAACGTGATCGAACGTAATCGCGTGGGAAACAGGCGGCGGCTCGAATCGCATGAAGGTGGAGTGAGGGTCTCACAAAGATGGTGGCTCGTGAGTTGGTTCTCGTTTCAAGCTGCAGTGAAACTCGATCGCGACGCTAGGGCTTGAAGGTGGCTATCGAGCATCGCTATTCGAGATCGACTGGGCGATGTCGCGATGCTTGGTAGGGCGGCTCGTTTAAGGGTCGCGTTGGGTTCGAAGTGATTAACATTGGCGATGAAGCTTCGACATGGTGCGAGCTCGCGTGAGGACACGTCGCGAGCTAGGGCATGGCGATAAATGGCATTGGGAAAACTCGCGATTGAAGAAATCGATGCACGGCAAACAGCTCGTGATGGAGGGTGCTGCAGCGTTGCACTCGAACTCGATGAGGAAGCGATTGCCTCGCACGCATAGGAGTGAAGGTGAATGGTGTCGTCTCGGTCTCGAAGGCGAGGCAACGCGTGAGGCAGAGGGTTCCACTCGAGATGGCTACGCTTTCTATTGTTTTGAGCTTAGCAGTGAGGTAAATTTTAAATTTTTTTATATACCTGCAGAATTATATTTGTATAGTGAAACAATATATATATATATATATATATATGCAAATAGAAGAAAGTATATATGGATTTCTAAAATTAATCGTAGAACAGATATATATATGTTAAAGTTGTTTACAGTAAAATGGAATTCCTGTCTTGTATTATAAAATGTAGTCAACATTATGAAAATAATATATATGTTTACTGTAAGGCAAAATGATTCTGTAATTTCAATGAAGTTATGTACTGATTTTATATATTCATGTTTAAATGGAAATTTTGTTTATATATTTATAAAGAAAAGAAAATATATATATAAGGTTATATAAAGATTGGATTTTTTATAAAGTGTAGTTTTATATATATAGATAAACTTTGAAAGATAGAAATTTTTAAATGGGAAAATAAATATTTTTGTAGATATTTGGAATCCATATAAACTATTTTCGTATGGAAATGTGTTTCAAATAAAAATACAGATAAAAAGAAATAGTAATGAATTGTTCGGTCAATTTAAATAGTTAATAGAAAATTTGTTTAAATAAATCATTCGATAAAATTAAATAATTGGTTTAAAGAAATTAACAGATGGTAATTTATTGCCAATTTATTCAAATATTAATAGATTGTATAAATTATTTATACAAGGTTAAAGTCGAGAAAATGAAAGAAGAATTGGATGGGATTGCTAATATAAAGCTAAGGTGAGATTTTTCTCACTCAAATGAAAAGTGGATTTTTTTGCAGTTATTGATTGATTGCTATTGGATGTGATATTAGATATAGTAGGATATATCTATATATATATATATATATATATAGCAATATATACATATTGGCATATGTATATATAGGATTGATTGATTTCCCGCCTCGTATAGCGGATGAGACCCTATTGCGCCGTTAGTAAGCAGATATTTTTATAAAACCCATATACCGCGATATTCCACCTCGAAGTGGAATTGGTATTGTTCTAACATCTGTGGATGTAGGGAAACAGGTTGGAGGGATCCAACTGGATTCCTCACCAGTATTTATTTATTTACAGATATTGATGTATATTCTGTTATCATATTGATATATGATGTTTGTTGTTGTGATTGACTAGTTGGTGCTGTTGCATCATCGGATTCAGTTTTGAAGTTTAAAAATAACGACTTTTACTTTAAAAAGATTTTAAAGTGATTTTTGAAAGTAGACGTTTTATCGAATTTTTGAATTGATTTATTTCAAATAAATAAACGTCTAGAATTTTAAAGTTATAAGAGTTAAGATTTTTGGTGAAATATAACCAAAGTGTGATTTTTGAAATAAAAGTTGATTTAATTATAAAATGGTTTAAGTTGGGATTTTTTTGAATACTGTAAACGATCAATATAAAAGATTTATAAAATTGATATCTATGAAACTAAAAATATTGAAATTATAAAATGAGTTTTTTTTATAAGTGTTAAAAATGAAAAATTTTGGAATCCATAAGTGAATGAAATTTATAGATTTATAAATTAGGAAGTTCTAAAATGGATGAAACTGTAGAATGAAAGATTTATAAGAGATTAACTTATAAATTGGATTTTTGCCTTTAAATGGAATATTGATCGAATTTGTAAATAAAAGGAGATTTATTAAATCGAAGTTGTTAGAAAATAGAAATAGAATTTATAAACGTTGTTTTATAAATTCGAAATCAATTGGATTTGATAAATCAAATATAGAAGATTATTAAAGGAGATATATTCGCGATTTTGGATAGCGAATTATTATTAAGATAAAATGTGTAGAGATGATTGAAATTTGGTTAAGTGAACTATATTCACGATTTTGGACAGTGAATATATTATTGAAAAAATGGTTATGTTTGGGAAAGCGATATTATAAATGAAGTTAATTGTTTTAAAAGATGTTTTAAAACGTGTGAACTATCGAAATCATAGATTTCAACATTTATTGTTGAAATAGACGTTTTCGAAAAATAAGGAAATGGTGGACTATAACACTGTTGTTATAGTAAATGATTTCCAAAAGGAAATGTTTTTATGTAGTATTGGGATTTATATATCTATCTAAATTCGAATCCCTATACTAGTGATTTTGAGTCGTCGTAACGATGTTTTACGTAACATTCGTTTTGACTCAAATAAATGTTGTCAAAGTAAATGATTTCCTTAAAGAATGAAATATATACTTAATTTTGATTTAAGTATATAGAATATTTTCCAAGTGTTGAAAATAAATGATTTGTGAAATACTTATTATTAAATAAGTATGGAAATGCTTTTCCAAAATGAAATGAAACGTTTTGAGATTTTATCTTCTTAAAGATAAAATGAAATTGAATATTTGAAATCGATTTGAGAATCGTATATTGGTAGATATTTTGAAAATATAAATTCAATATGGAATTTATAAAGGAAAGGGAAACTGTTTAGAAAACTAAACGTTGATTTATTTTTGAAGTGTGGAAATTATATATCTAATAAAGATATTTTTGAAGATAAAATAATTTTGGAAAATTATTTGGAATCTGATGATGTTGAGCATCTTTATTGATAGTTAAATAACCGACTATCAATAATTACCTTGAATGGTATTTGTTGTGAATTGGATGAATTTGAATGCCACACTTATTTTTGAGTAATCGCCCATTATTCGGGTTAGCCGAGAAAGGACCATGGGGTCGTATAACCCATTCCGAATATGTGATACGTCGTTATGAATTGCATTCGAAGACCGGTGTTGAAGACCAGATATTTTTGAAAATGGAAGGATTACCGTCGAGTTACTCTACATCGGCTGATCTCCGATTTAGAGGTTTTATCATCCTTAGTGACGGGAAGTCCGAACGTGATTAGAAATTTATCCGGATATGCAAGGGCTTCGTGAGAAGTGCCTTCGGTTCTGTTCGATCCCGTAACAGAGTTGGATGGATTGTATGTCTGACGTTACAAATTTGAGATATAAAGCTGATTTCTTTCAAATACATTTCTGTTGGTGGCGGAGAATTTATTCTCTTAGCTTAACACCCTTCTCTGAGACGTACGAGCTCAGAGGTTATGTAGTTGAAATTTATCAGCGATATACTCCCAATTTGGTAACGTGACATACTGAGTGTTGCTGTGAAATGATCAGTGTTTGATCATTTATGATATGATCATTTGTTTGATCTTATATCTTTGTGATCATAGGTTGATCATTTATTTGACCCGAAGCATGGCTTTGTAGAAAGCGTAGCTTTGTGGACGAGACTTCGTCGAGCCTCACACCCCGGAAATGGTCAAAACAGGAAGGATGCAGCAATGTTCTAGGGAGTAGCGCCCCTTAGTGTATGTCATTCCTTCTGGATAGAGGTGGTATCATGGTATGGAGCCCAGATACTTAACCTATGTTGATACTGCTTATTATGTAGTTTGTTGCGAATCGGGGATCCTCGGGAAGATCGGTTACGATCGGGGGATGGCATACGCGTGTCAGTAGTTACCTATTTTTGCAGAGGTAACCCGGCCTTGTGTTGGCAGAGATCCGGTTAGGTTCTCGGGTCGTCTATTCCAGGGACGTACCCATCGTGGCATAGGAAGTTCCTTAGCCTGACCATTTGTTGGAAATCCAAAGAAACAATACGTGACTTGTACGGTTTTAGTTGTATTACCTGCTATGGAATGTGGCGGTAACCTGCTATTGAACATAGTAGCTATAGTAGGCATAAGTGCGGAATGCCTATGCTGGCTAAGATTAATATTATACTTTCGAAATGTTTTCTACACTATGCACTAATAATAATATCAAAAATGATTTGATTTTGCGTAGTAAGCATCTTTGACTATCATAAGAAGAAATCTCCTCCAATTCTGCGTTTGCATTGTGTGTGTGGTGGGAGGTCTTATGGTAGTTTCATTTTCCAAAAGCATTGCGAATCTATTTTATTTTCTTTGTGAAAAATAACTGTTTTACGATCTCACACCAGTCACCATGACTGACTCGTAGTTTATTGTGTCCCTTCTAAACTCTGGGTGCCCACCAATTTCCACACGGGCAGCCTAGAGTTATGTTATCAGGATATTCTGGATATTCTGGAGCTTTGGAAGCAAGCTGGATGGTGTAACGTATCATCCGTACTTATTTATTTATTCCGCTGTGTATTCTGTATGAGGACAAGTTTATATAACTGTCCATTGTTGTATATCGACTCTGATTGATGTATGTATAAACTGATATAGTTCTTTGTTTTAAAAGACTAGTAATTATCTATTATATATTGTTCCGCTGCGATGTGTAAGATTCTGATATTGTTTTCTGTTCTGATGTTGTTCTGTTGTTCTTCTTCTTTTTTTCTTCTATCTTCTTCTTCTTCTGCCTTTTTCTTTTTCTTAAACCCTCAGGGTTCGTATTTCCATGCCCCTTGAGTTAATCAATGGAGATTAGTGTTTAATCAGGGAGTACGGATTTACGGGTCTTGACAATACTCCAGTGTGCACTGTATATTTCCATTTAAAGTTTATTGCTATATTCTGGTCATTGCATTTTGGTTTCTCTGACCAATCTGGGTTCAAGTGTACATTTGAATTTTTGGTCGAGGCTTGTTCGAGTCATTAATAACTTGACCCATCGATTTGTATTGCATGCACCTGAGTTGAATCGACCTTAAAGCTCGGGTTTGACCTTGTGCTCATGTTTTGACTTTATTTTTATTGCACTTGAGTTGAACCCGGCTTTTGATTGGGTTTGACCTTGTGCTCACCAGTCCCTGCAATTTTATCAAGTGTATATTGGTGTGCACGACCTTGTGGCATGTACAGTGATACACTATGCATGTCACAAGTTGTTCGTGTTTGATGAATTCAAAATTAAATGATGACGAACAACCCAAATAACCGAGGCAAATAATATTTTCAAAAATACATTTTTTTACACTGCAAAAATATTTCTTTTTCAATTTTACTGCGTTGGTGTGTATTTTGCAAATAACTGGGATGTTGGATTTAATCTGGAATAGAGTTGAAGATAAATACGAGTGACCGAGTGATATGTAGTGAGGTGCAAATGTAAATGATAATTGTATAGTGACAAATCGTATTGTAATTTGAAATGTTGTATATATATAGTGAGAGCTCAAATTTGTACTATTCAAAATTGTAATAAAATATTTGTTTGAATAAAATATCTGTTTGAATTTAAATTCTATGTTATTTATTTTATTCAGCAAATATTTATTTAATTATGTGAAAAATAAAATAGTACATTAACAAATACATTTAAATGAATATATATATATATATATGTTTATTATCATCAAACAAAAATATATATTAGCATATTCAACAATCTCCCCCTTTTGATGATAACAAACATATATTTAAGATTTTGAATTTATTAAATGTATTTGATCATTCAATTTGCTCCCCTTATTTGAATGCTCCCTCTCTACACAAAGCTCCCCCTTCATAAATGCATGAAAATAAATCATGAAAATAAATAATAATATGCAAATGAACCTAGATGCAAATAGAAAATAGAAAATAAATTATTTGACCTTTATTTGCCAAAATCTTAACTTTTCTCTCCCCCTTTTGTTATTAGCAAAAGAGTAATAGTGTTAGATAAATAGAAATAAAGTGATAGGCATTAATACAATATTAATACCCAATCGAGTATAAATATTAAATTTCAATAAAAATTAAACAAAAATCATAAATACTCTATTAGGCGCATATTCTACTTTAGAATAATAGGGATGATGTAAAACCATATAGTTGTGTCTATTTGTGGTATATTTATATCAGAAATTTGAATATCTACTAACCATGCATAACTGTTAGGACTTTTAAATGAGATTAGTAGTATTCCAAATTTTTATAAAAAATGAATTCAAGTATCTTCAAACCACGCATAACCGTGAGGACTTTTAAATGGGATTAGAATCAACTTGTCTATTTAATCAATCAATTTTGATATGTGTTCCATACATACATAACCGTGAGGATTTTTAAATGAGCATGAAAGCACATAATCAAAAATTCAAAGTAATTCACCCATGCATAACCGTGAGAAGTTTTAAATAAGAGTGAATACTTTGGATGTTTTTATTGTTAAAAATATAATAAATTAAAAAACGAATGATTTCCCATTTAAAAAATACCACATATTGACATACTATATTGGATTTTGATGAGTGATGGTTGTTAGAAATATGATAGCAATAGAGATGGTCATGGAATATTTTCCAACAAAAGTTATTATAAATCTTGTTTAAATTTCTAAAGAAATTTACTAAATATACTGTCTCAAGTTATAATATATGATTAATATCAACACTCATCACTTTTTCAATCACTATTTATCTTTTCGATAATCAGTAGGGAGTCAGATTAGTTAATGTAGTCATTTAAAATCAAATCCAACAATAATTATAAAATCAAATTTTCTAAAATGACTAATCTGAAACAGAAACAATTTTCTGGAAGGGGTTTTATAAGAAAAATTTCTGCTATTTTGAAAATTATTTGAAATGAAAAATATGCAGATATTTTCTTTGAAAACGATGCAACTACTGAATATCTCAACATAAATCACATTCAACTAGTAATTTTTCTATCAACTAGATTACCAGTGTAATCTGCATCCGAATTTTCCTTTAACTCAAGATTATCATTAGTTGGATGTCATAGACCAGATCGTGAAGTTGCAACACATACTTTAAAATCTTTTTAACAACTTTTAAATGAAATTCTCTTGAATTTGAATTGAAATCGTGCAAATTTACAAACAGTGACTATAGTGTTAGATAAAAATATATATCCACTTGTATCATGAGTAATCAGTAACACCATCATTAGTCCAAACACATCTATATGAACTAATTCAAAGTCTTTAGAGATACATCTAGTGTTCTCGACAAAAAAATATAATTGGCCAAAAAATTTGAATAATTCAGAATATCATTATCAACATTCATTATCACATAACTGGCTGATTTAATTCAGATTATGTTGCAGATTATCACATTTAATATATCGTTCAAGATAGATGTACCTTTACCTGTTTTACCTTTATCGATACTATTTCGTTGTTGCCCATTGTGATTCTGCCACCTTTATACTAGGCTAAGAAATTTTGATTTGTCGCCCGTTGTGTGCCTGGAAAAGCCAGAATCCAGGTAACACTGTTGTTGTTCCTTAGCCCGCCACCACACCTACACGATAAAAGATTTTTGTGACCTATTTGTTTTTATAGGTCCATGGTTGTTAGTGGCAACAAATTTTGAAAAATAAGTTTGTGGAGACCGAAAACTATTTATATATGTTCCTTTCGGCACCTTGATTTGTTTGACTTTGAGGTATTTTATATTTGTGCCTTTTGGAACCCAAATTGGAATGGTTTTCACGTGTTTGGGTCTATACCAACAATTGTTTTGATTGTGTCCAATTTTTCTACAAATTGTACACTCGGATTTGACTTGATTAATTTTTCTTCTAACAAGTTCAGATTGATTATATCCAAGTCCTTGTCTAACTGTATTAATAGTTTGTTTCCCTAACAGCATATTTAACGATCTTTCTCCTTTGGAAAATTTTCCTAAAGTTGCAGACAATTGTTGGACTTGTGTTTTGAGCGATTCATTTTCCTTCAATAATTGAGTGCACTTTTTAATAGAATTTTCTCTCCTCGTGTTTTCATTTTCTTTCAAAATTAGAATTTTATTTTCAAGTGATTTTATTTTAATTTCTGATTTTTTAATATCTTCTTCAAATATTGGACACTTTTCACACTTAGGGCACTTGGTTTGATAGTTTTTAACTAATTGATCAAGCTGTTTATTTAAATCTATCAAAGTATCTCTTTGTGATTCAATTTTAGCATATTTCTCCCTAAGTCGTTCAAAACAACCATTTACTTTGTGGAAATATATAAGTAATTCTAAGCGAGTGAGTTTTGATACCTCGCTTGGCTCATCATCATCGCTATCAGTTATATCACCTTGAAGACACAGATCAGCTTTTTCAATCTCACTACTAGTGCTTTTATAATCATCATCACTTTTATTCCACGTGGCTGGAAAACTTCTCCTTTTTTATTTCTTTTCTTGGCCAAGTCAATTCTGAGGACGATTGGGCTTGATGTGATCAGGTTTATTGCACTTGTGGCAAATGATCTCTTGCTCGTTTGAGTTGTCTAGTACTTTGACTATTCTGCTTTTCAATTGTTGATTTAGAGCTGGATTTTCGTATTTGCGGTTCCACATTTTGAATCTCTTTATTAGTAGTGCCAGCTCGGCTGCTCCATCCTCCTCCTCCTCATCATCATCACTTTCTGTTGTTCCTTTGAGAGCTATCGATTTCTTTTGAGTATCATCTCCATCACGCTCTTCCTTGAATTTCATTTCTAGCTCATAAGTGGTGAGATTTCCGATGAGTTCTTCGACTTTAATCTGTTTCAAATCTTTTGATTCTTGAATGACTGTAACTTTCACTTCAAAATTTCATGGAAGGACTCTGAGGATTTTTCTGACTATTTCCAACTTTGTGTATGATTTTTCGAGAGCTTTTAATTTGCATACGAGATTGGAAAGTCGTCCATACATCTCTTTGACATTTTCATCCTTGCCCATTGTGAAGTTCTCATATTGACTACTAAGCAAGGCTAGGCGGGATTCTTTGACTTGAGATGTTCCTTCGTAAGTCGCTTCGAGTGTGTGCCATATTTCCTATGCAGTTAAACAATGTGAGAGACGATTAAATTCAATTTGATCCAATGAACAAATAATAGAATTCATAGCTTTAGCATTTACATTCTGTATTTTTTTTCTAGATCTGTCCATTGATCCATCGGTTTATCTATTTCTTGATAATCTACATCTATAGTTGGCGCTCTATAACCTATCTCAACGATATTCCAAGCACCGATGGTTTTTAGAAAAAATTTCATTCTATTTTTCCAGTAAGCATATTCACCATTGAACATTGGTGGTCTAACCATGGACTGACCCTCAGCAAAAGCATTATTAAAAGAAGCCATTTAAAAAATTCAAATTTGTAAAACAAAAATTGGTTTTTGACAAATCAAATTTTTAAAACAAAATTGACTTCTGTTCCTAGCTCTGATACCACTTGTAGGATCGATTTCATCCTAGAGGGGGGTGAATAGGGTGATACTAATAATTATAAAAATTTAATGCAGAAATATATAAAATAATTGCAGCACTGATAATAACAGAATAATAAAAGCAGAAAATAGAACACACCGATTTACCCAGCTTCGGCAAAACCCTACCTACGTGCTGCCCCCAAGGTTTCTACTAGAAATTAAGTAGTCAGACGCTTACACACGTAAACTCACGACACCCGCTATCGACTAACTTAACTCTACGCTCAAAACCCTGCCACAACTCAGCCATTGAGTTGCGAATTCTCGAACTACACCACCGTAGTTCATCCCCTAGTCACACGACTAGAAAATTACAAACGTTTAAAAATAAAAACAATTTAAAATAAAAACCCTAATTTTTATATTTAAGCCCAAATTAAACACCAAAGGAAACCGGCCCAAAAACTTAGTGATAAAAATTATCCCCCTTTTCTTTTTCTTTCTTATTATCGGCCGTATATTCTCCTTAGTGAATAATGTCTGCCTCTTTTCTTCTTCGATCTATCTTCGTTCCTCTTTGATAAATTAGGGTTCCTATGAAATTTGAATTGTCGCCTATATTTGATCAATTGCAGTGATTATCTCCTCTGTTAGGCTTGGACAATTGATCCTCTAGCTGTGATATGATTTCGGTCGATCCAATTTGATCGAGTTCGAACTGAATTTGGTATGTGATTTATGCTCTTTGCTTTTCTGGTTATTTTACTTGAACTAGGTGCTTTTTCCATGCCGATGATGATTGGGTTCTAAATAGAGTTCAATTCCCTTGATTTCCGTTCGAATTGAATTCGTTTGATAATTTATTCTGCCGTTTGATTTTGCTTGAGTGTATACGATTTGTTTATACTTGTTCAATTCATATATTTTACGATAGCTTGCTCATCATGGCTTCATGAATTTGAACTTGCTCCGTTATTTATGCTGTTGACTTCAGCCAATTTGATTTTTTGATAATTTTTACTTATTTGATTCTGCTTTATGACTTTGCTTCATTTGGTGGTAGCTGCAAGTATATGTATACATGTTGTCATGTCAGCATTGATTCATTTCTAAATGCTTACATACTCCAATGTGCATTGTATATTTCCATTTAAAGTTTATTGCTATATTCTGGTCATTGCATTTTGGTTTCTCTGACTAGTCTGGGTTCAAGTGTACATTTGAATTTTTGGTCGAGGCTTGTTCGAGTCATTAAAAACTTGACCCATTGATTTGTATTGCATGCACCTGAGTTGAATCCAGCTTAAATCTCGGGTTTGACCTTGTGCTCATGTTTTGACTTTATTTTTATTGCACTTGAGTTGAACCCGGCTTTTGATTGGGTTTGACCTTGTGCTCACCTGTCCCTGCAATTTTATCAAGTGTATATTGGTGTACACGGCCTTGCGGCATGTACAGTGATACACTGTGCATGTCATAAGTTGTCCGTGCTTGATGAATTCAAAATTAAATGATGACGAATAACCCAAATAACTAAGGCAAATAATATGTTCAAAAATACATTTTATTTTACATTGTAAAAATATTTTTTTTTTCAATTTTACTACGTCAGTGTGTATTCTGCAGATAACTCAGATGCTGGATTCAATCTGGAATAGAGTTGAAGATAAATACGAGTGAACGAGTGATATGTAGTGAGGAGCAAATGTAAATGAAATTGTATAGTGACAAATTGTATTGTAATTTGAAATGTTTTATATATATAGTGAGAGCTCAAATTTGTACTATTCAAAATTGTAATAAAATATCCGTTTGAATTTAAATTCTGTGTTATTTATTTTATTCAGCAAATATTTATTTAATTATGTGAATAATAAAATAGTACATTAACAAACACATTTAAATGAATATATATATATATATATGTTTATTATCATCAAACAAAAACCATATACTAGCATATTCAACAGGCTTTATGGTTTTCCATTGTTGACTCCACCTTGATTCAGACAGACTTGTCTCTCCAACTTCACTTGTATAAGATTTTGCAATCTTTAAGGTTTTTCCAAGCAATGAATAAATATTATTATTTTTTCTCTTCGCGCGCAGCACCTCCCTGTTAACCTTCCAAACCCTAGCTACTCCACCTCGAGTCGAGAAGTTACAAACTTTCCCTTCTAGCTGTTCAACAAAAATAAGATTCCTTTTAATTTCTGAGATATGCCTAACCCCTTTAAGCATCATCAATCTTCCAGTATCCATCTTCAACATGACAGAACCTGTTCCTTGAACATGTAGATCTCCACTATTAGTGGACTCCACCTTGCACGCTTCCTCCTTATAATCAACGAATGCTTCCCTTTGATTGCAAATGTGGAAACATGCACCAGAATCTAGCACCCACTCTCCTCCCCTACGCATATCAACACAAAGAACATTATTGCTAACGCCAAATTTTACCTCCTCATCATTGTCTACCTCCAACTTATTTTTGCTTCCTTCTTGAGTTTTCATCCTCTCTTTATCTTCTTTTAATTTATTGCAAAATTTCAGCCGATGACCTGGTTTTTTGCAGTAATAGCAAATGAAGTTTCGATCCGTATTTGGATTGAAAAAAACGTATTTCTCTCCTTGCAAGGTAAACCTCTTCCAATGGATTTGTAATTTCCTTTTCTTCAATGGAATTATCTTCCGATGAATTTATCCTTTGCATCTCCTCATTAAGAAGGGCTGCTAACCACAGTCTTCATGGACACAACACCACTTGTAATGACCCGTAAATTTCCGAACATTTTTAATTGTTTTATTAATTATATTTAATTGAAATTTTGAGAAAGTGTAAATAATAGAATTTTGAAATAAAAATTTAGTATTTGAAATGCGTCTAATTAAACATAGCAACTGGTAAATTTCGTTCCAAAAATATGAAAGTTTATTTCGTATGTAATTTTATTTCAATTTAATCAGTTAGTAATTGTTGAAAATAAAATGTTTTCGAAACCTAAATATTTTTACATAGAAATTTTTTAAATCATCTTCTAAGCAGGACGTCATTTTTCGTTTTTCCAAACTCGGACTTCTTTAGCTCCATTGATCTTATTTTTCGGCGTTTTTGCTGCATTTTCCGCTAGTAAAAAATTTTTGAATTTTATAAATCAATCGTACCACAGATATCCGTATACCGTTTAGATCGTCTCGTCGTGCTGATCTCTACGGTATATTCGATTGTCAAATTCGGAGTCCGGTGTACGTTGCACTTTGCGTAGCGGTCAACCGTATCGGTATTCGTCCGAGGTTTTGGGTTCTTTATAACCATTCCATTGATTAGTGTGAAACAAACAGCCATCTACTCTATTTATTACCATAATTCAATACTTTGACTTTTGCTCTACCCAAGGTTAAATTTATAACTGATGGTTCATTGCTTTGGTTACCGGTTACTGTACTTTGAAATTTACATAATAACATATGTGGTTTCGAGGCAGCATCTTCATCATCTACTTAGAAATGAAAGGTTCGATCATTTCCTGTATTTTTCTCAACTACTTCACACAATATCGTTCATTGCAAATTGAAGACAAAAATGAAAGTAGTTGCATGTGCACTTGATCTTCCTCCTGCCGCCTTCTTTTTGTTCATGCGCATTCTTCCTGGTGCGTTTCCCACCTGAGTTCACGCAGCCGCCATGATCACCGACCACCCAAACGGGCACCCCACTTTCGTCTCCGACTTTCCTTCCCACCACCCGACCCTTTGCCACCTGACAACCCTTCGCCGCACGCATCAACTTGCACCCATCTATGTCGATGCCGAGCGGTACCAGCCGATCTAGCAAGCCGTGCCACGTTTCGCCGAGCTCGGCTCCCTTCGCACTCCTCAGCTCCAAGTAGCCAGCCGATCCAAGTGAGCATCATTTTATTTTTCTCATCTTTGCATCCTATTCTATATGTATATATTTATATGGGCTTGTATACAATTATATAACCTGCGGTATGTACGTTAGCTTTGAAATGACAGTCATGTTTAGAGTATTACTTTATATATATGTATAAGTATATTTGAGTATAAAATGTTTCAAGTGTGAAAATGTTAGTGTAATGCATGTTTTATCCTCTGCCGTGCTTTCTCTTTTTCGCCCAGCTTACTCTTCTTCATTTGAAATTGTAAGTTACACATATATACAAGTTATATCTTACTAACATAAATTCATTTGCAAACTTCTAAACAAAAGGAAAGCGTGTCAGGTTATAAGCATAGTGAATATTAAGTTATAATATATATTGTACCAAAGCTTGCAAACATGTTTTGACGGTACTATATATAGGTGCTGTTTATCTGTGCATTTATATTTGCTGAAAGAATAGTTATATGAGTTGTTGATTGTATTGTAAAATAAATAAATAAAATTAGTTATGTATGTATATTGCAGTATATTATATTATGAATGTATCGTATATACATAACATTTTCAAGGAATATTATACATGTAATATCGTTTGCATATAATACAGGTCTGCATATATAATTATATTTGCTATATATCTATATATATATATATATGTCGTTATATAGTAGTGAAGAACTATAGTGCATACACTGTAAAATATATAGATTATAGCATGCGAGCATTTATATTGTGTGTTTTAAATTTATGTGAATAAATTTTGTTTTATGTGTTTATGATGGGTTATAAAAGAAACGTGTACATATATAAAGAGATGTTGGTTACAGGTTAGACTACATTAGTTCAGCAGTGTTGTTGGCATCTTAGTAAGTTTATGATTATAAAATATGTTATATTTGCGTTATATGAACATTTTTGAAGGTGCATATCGTCATTTCTAAATTTTAGTGACGTACAGATGTGAATAATATAGGCTAGTTGTAGTTGATGAGTCTGCATCTATAGATATATGGTTATTAGTTGTATATAATAATGGTGGAAGTGTAATTGTGTGTGTGTGTGTGTCTATATATTTGACTTTAATACATGAATTTATTTTAAAATAATGATTTCGAGCTATATATGTATTTAATGAAATATATGATTTAATATATATGGTTATTTATATAAAAAAAATAAATTTCTCTGATACCAATCATCGTCATCGATCCAGTCTTGATTTGACTCCGTCTATTCTTATCTATCAGCTTTGATCGTTGAACCATGCCAATCTAGCTTTGCTTTGGAATTTACGCTTGGATTTGTAACTCGTTCCATCGTTGAATCTCTGGCCTCGAAAGGTGAGTAATCACTCACGATTAATGTTCTTTTATTGATTAAATTTGATTTCAATTGAAACGACAATTGAAATATGCTGCTGTTAGTTATTTACACTGTTATTACCTGTATCAGTTCACCTGTGACATCTGACACCACTATCTGTTATTTATACAATGATAATTCTGTTTGGTTGATAATGATTGATTGTTTGATGTTGACATTGGACGTTAAATTGTTAATGTGTAAGTGATAAATAATTTGAAATTGAAATTGATGTAGGATAGTTAGATTTGATATATGCTAAATTTGATTAGATGACATTTACATAATATGACCTTATTTAAATGTTAGATTAATTGACACGTAGAAATTTGGTTATGTACACCTTGAACCATTGAATGTATGTTGTAAAATTGATGTAGTATGAAATTGGATAATAGATATCAATTGAAGAACTGTATAAATATTAGTGTAATAATCTTTAATCTACATGAAATAATAGTGTAGATTCTAGAAATAATTATATTAATTTGCACAAACAACAATGTGAATGAATACGATTATTTCGGGATTATTTGAATGTACTATTGGATTGTTGTTAATGTTTGCTATTGCTTGTTTATTTACTTTGACACCATCCCAGTTATCACACTGCAAGTTCCCTTTGCTATGCTTTGATTTTTGAATTGAAATGGAATCGGGTTGAAATGATAAATACCCAAATTTAACTTTGACTTAGGATAGAGAATTAAATAAAACCTGATTGGTCAATAATTGGATTTAAAAATAAAATAAATATTTTATTTGGATAAATAATAAGGTTTTGAAATGAAGTTAGAATTAGAATTTTTATGAAAGGAAAATGTTAATATTTAATAATCCGAATCAAAATATTAACATAGTAGATGATGAAAGAACGTTGTTTTAAAATTAATTATTTAATAATTAAATTTGGAATTATTAATAATTAAGTTTTGAAATTAGTTAATAATTAAGTTTTGAAATTATTTAATAATTTAATAAGATTGAATTATTTAATAATTAAATTAAATTGAATTCTTTATTAAGTGAAATTGAACTTCTTGAATAAGTGAAACTAAGTTTCATTATTAACCGAGTTTTGAAATTGTAATTAAGTAAATAAATAAATAAAATTGAATTTCTCTAACAAGAAATAAAATGTGTTTTATTGAAATAAATGTAAGACTTGAAATGTAAAGAATTTGATTTGATGAATTTAATTTAATGCAATTTGTAAGTTTTGATATAATGGAGTTGAACTTAAATAATTGATTTAATAAATTGGACGTAAAATAGAAATTGTTTTGAAGGATAAATTTACTTAACGAATATTGAATGAAATCGATAAATGAGCTTAAATTGATTTGAATGTTAAATTAAATTAATTTAAATGATTTCGGAATGAAACTTATATACGAATTTAAATGAATACTTGAATTGTCTTAAATCAAATATTTAATTTGAATTATAAGATTTTGAAATGGAAATTTGGAAGTTTGAAACGTAAATTTTGGAAATTGATTTAGAAAGAGAAATGAAATGTTGGTTTACAAATTCTATTTGAAATTGAATTTGATTTGGTTTTTAAATATATTAAACGACCAATCGGTGTAATAATTATGAAAGTTATTAAAGAGACCGGAATCGGTTAGGGACATACTCACTGTCTAAACCGAAAACCACTTTAATAACTATACGCGGAGTGTGATCCAGAATGAAGTGGTTGGAATGATGTACGTGATGACTGAAGAAAGAGAACGATAATGGATAGTCTTGACACTTGTGTCAAATTGGAAATGACTAAAACAGGAGCCGTGCCGGGCCAAATGAGGTTAGCTACCTCGAGCGAACACACTTCTTCGTAAACTACTCATTACTTGTTATCGATTGGTGCACCCTCAAAATTTTGGGAGTGTTGTTTCGCGGTGTTGCGATCGTTGCGGCGATGCGTTCTCACCAGTCCGGATCAGGCAAACGGTAGTTTCACTACCTTGGGTATTGCCTCATGTGCCTTGTCATACTTATATCCCTATACGCGACCACTACGATTTGTTTTGTGTTATACCTATGGAGTACTCCCTGATATCCCAATAGTTTACGGTGGAGTTTACAGTGCTATATAGACTATAACGCTTATAACAAATGTGTTAAGGGGGATAATGGTAACGCCTTAACACTATTTTGATACTTTATATTACTGATAGGCATTATCTATTTACCATACACTACTACATAGTAGATAGTTTAACAGATCCTTAAAGGATGGTTATTTCAAACATCCTTTAAGTTACTTGTATTTCGGTTGTTATTTCACTTGAGTTGGATTTATTGATATAAGAATGTTAATCCTGACTCGAGTGTTTTGTGTTTTGCTTTATGCTCGGGTCAGACTGAGTGTACCAGTATTCGAGACTCACCTTTGGAGTTGGAGCTTCGCTTGGAGATCCAGCTATCTATCCAGCTTTCAGATATTCAGTTGATTCCAGTGATGTATTCTGATATTGTATTTGATTATTGTATTCGAGACATCTGTTGTACCTTATTTAACTCTGATATGTATATAGTAGCTTCATGAACTACTATCTTTTGTTTCCGCTGCATTTATTACTCTGTGTCTGTGATCTGTGATTATTTTATTTACTGTATATGTTCAGTTTTGCCAAATTTAAATTAACAATTCATTATTTTGAATTATTCAAGTCCGACATGTTCGGATGCGAATGGTCCAAAATAGTGGGTCGTTACACCACTAGAATTTGAATTATTCAATGCAACTACAAGAGTTTCCCAACTTTCAGGCAATGAGCTCATTAATATCAAAACTTGAGTTTTGTCATCAACTTTGAAGCTTACCGCCGCCAATTGGTTCACAATTGCTTGAAAGTTTTTGAGACGTTCACCAATCGATTCACCTTCCTTTAGTTTTAGATTGACCAACCTTCTCATCAGAAATGCCTTATTCGTCACAGAATATTTTGCATAAATCCCTTCTAGTTTCTTCCATATTCCAAAAGCAGATGTCTCACAAGCAACGATATGAAACACAGAATTCTCCATAAAACACCGAATAGCCGCCGCCGCCTTCCTATCCAAAATTTCCCACTTTGCCTCAGTTATGCCGTTTCGCTTTTCCCCTTTGTTTTCCAAGGGTTGGTGAAGATCATTAAGATAGGGATAATCTTCCATCTTCACCTTCCACAACCCCCAGTTCCTTCCATTAAGCTTTTCAACGCTTATCTTCTCCATAGCCAAAGACTCTTCCAAAAAATTTGTGTTGCTGGCTCTAATACCAACTTAGGAATTTTCCGAGATCACTACATAATTAGATTTAGAAGAGAAAGTAGTAAAGAAAGCAAACAAAAATAATTCCCCCAAAAACTAAAATCTTTTATTGATTCAACCAAGAAAATACAAAAGAGACCTAAAATTGAGAAGAAATCTCAATCCCAAACACCCAATAAATATACTTTTCCCACACATCTCTTATCAACCCTAGACATGTCTATTTATAATAGACTTGACAAAATATCTTCTTTAAGAAGCTATTGAATATTTCTATTAATCTTTCTCATGTAGATAATTTTTATCCTTCTCTAATGCAGAGGCAACTAATCACTCTGCCAAATACACAAAATCTCTAAAAGGTGCAATTAATCACACTCCAAATTCTATTAAATCTATAAAATAGGCAATGAATATGAGTCATAATTCCACATAGACTCAAATATCTCCAAGATATACTTAAATATGGAATATTTATATCACCAGTATCTAACACTTTAAAATTTCATAGTTGTAACAGAGATAGTATTTTGTTAGTTTAATTAAGTAATTGAATTCAAAAATGAGGGTAAAAATATAGAAGTGAATGCACGACAAGTTGAAGTTGGAACCATTATTATAAAAAAAAGTAGAAAATAAGTAATAAAGTGCTAGAAATTAAAAGGGGAAAATTAGCTATATGAGTTTAAAATTTGAAGTAGCATGTCAAAAATTGGAATTTTACCCTAAATACATTGTTTTGGTTGATATAACTTTGTTTAATTATACATGGAGTAAATATTTATGTTACTATCATTTATTTTTTCAAATGATTAAATACTTTGTCATGTTTATGTTTGTATGACTTGCAAAAAAGGATAATATAACCATCTGAAGTAGTGAAGTTGCAGTCTCTTGAGTACCAAAATATTTTGCTGTGTTTTAACCATTTTGATTTGGGTAGTGGATTCAAAATTTCATTATAAGTCAAAGTTGAATATACTTGATTATACTATTTTTTTAAAATAAGATTATACATTGATTTTAAACAAGCATGTGGTTATTTTTATAGTGTTGTGAGGTTAGCAGTAACTCTTTATACATCGTAGTTGATTATTTCAAAGTAGTAATAGTATAGGCAGACTTAAAACCTTAGCTTGATAGTTAAGTTGTGTGATATTTCAATAAGTCTTCATTTATGCAAAATTTCTCACTTGAAACCACCTTAACTTAAACTTAGATGTCAGTTGCTTCATAAAACAGATGAATGTTATTGGATTAGCACAAAATAGCAAATATAGTAAGTAGATACATGTTAATAATGTGATTATTAAAGGCAACCAAATATTTGATACATGGAAGGATGTATCTCTAGCAAATAATTAGCAGTGGGAGGATCCAAATTAACTATTTTACCTATGGGATTACAGAGGTGTGTTAGTTATAGATAGCCCTCACTCTTTTAACATAATGGATTTCATGATATGAAATGAAGAACTTCAATGCTTACGGACTCTGATTTTAATGTTTGTTTGAAGACCACCCTATCAGTTGACCTCTAGTTTAAATTTAATTTTTCATTTAGTACTCAACGTATTAGAATTGTTATTGTAGTTGATTCATAAAGATAATGGTCTTTGACAACCTTCCATTTATATTTTTCTTGTTTTTATGCTTTATGTGTTCATGAAGCTAGAAGACTTAAGTGTTCCAATCATGAGGCATAATAATGCTTATTACATGCCCTATTAGGAAGAGTTTCTAAAGTACAAAGTTTAGCCAAAAAAACAGTAATTGAATGTAAAAAAGGGCATCTAAATTTGAACTTGTACAGCTTCAGGGAATATGTTTTTCAATAGTATTTTATTTTAGTAACCAAAATTATCAAATCTATGGATATTTGTAAATATTACATCAATAACTAAAAGTTATTGCATTCTGAAGTAAAGTAGACAAATAAACATACATTTGGAGAATGCAGCCAAATAGTCCATGGCTATAAAAGATGGAATAAGTCATCCAACATCACATTGACATCATAAATTGTTGCACCTATCATCACAAATAGTTCCGTAATTGAGTATCATAACAAATGGTTGTTTAGTAAGCAATTTGCATCTAGTACCACAATGAAGTCAATTTCATTTAAAACAACATGTTATCTTTCTAAAATTAGATTGTGAAAGTATAAACAATTAATTATCCTTCTACAAAATTTATTAGGCTTTGGGAAAAATTCGAAGAAAGAACTAACAAATAGGCAACATAAGTTTCAAAACCTTAATGTTTTTTTTTCAAGTGTAATAATTTAACAAAAAGTATTAACAAAATAATATTTGTATTATACTTTAAAGGGTAGGATATATGCAAAAAACACGCTATTAGGTAAATTGTCATTAAAAAAAGTTCTTGGTTCATCCAAAGAAATTAGGTGGGACTAATCTACAATGACGGATATACGTTCAATTCAAGTAATGTGTAACATCCCGCCTTTGTGTTCGTTTTAAGCAGGCACACGTGCCGACTCAAACCATACAGAAGGGCGGATTGTTTTTAGGGTGAATAAAAAAGCAGAGAAAGAAAAAACACTACATAATATCGCAGCGGAATGACAAAATATAATAATCAAATACCAGTTCATGCAGCTATATTCAAAACATTTGATTATACTTATACAATACAAAATCAGAGTTACACATATCAGAGATAAACAAATAATGCAGCGGAACAGTATGAATGTAGTGGAATAAATATAGTAAATAATAGTAGTACAAATCTTCGTCTTCGTCCTCCACAAATAAGGTCTTCAAATCCTGAAATGCTCAGGCTGACCCAAGCGAATTGAAAAGACAAAACACTTGAGTCAGAACAAAAAGATCTCATGTGAGTTAAATCAACGGTAAATAACTATGAGTGGAACGACATCAGAGATGTTTACGGGGTCTGACATCTCCTATCCAGTGTCTAACGTGAGTGCAGTAACTTAAGAGAAGTTCGGGATTCACATCTCCTAAGGATCCGTTAAACTATCTACTATGTAGTACAATATGCTATTATAATATGTCTACAGTAAGATAAACTATTAAAATAGCGTTAAGGCGTTACCCATTTCCCCCTTAACACATTTTTATATATTCCCATAGTCTATACAGTACCGTAATCCCGTCCGTACTGGACATCGTCAGAGGGCACTCCATAGGTATGGTACAAAACAAACTCGTAGTGGTCTCGATAGGGTAGGTGACACGGCACAACTAGGCAATGCCATGGTAGATATACCAATTACATTTCCGGACTGGTGGTAACGCATAGCAGCTACTACTGCCCACCTCGGAACGCACTCCAAAATCAAAAATCAAGGGTAGCCACCAAATCAATCGCAAAGTCAGAATATAGTATCGAAGGAATGTGCCCGATTGGAGGGATGACCTCACTTGGCCCGTCAATTGTTCTTGTTTTAGCCACATTTAAGCTAACTCATGGGAGTCAGGTCCACGTATATACCTTATATAGGATCGTCGCCAACCATCCTAGTTCATTCTGGAATCTCCACCGCGTACACAGTTGTCAAAGTGGTTTTCGGTATTGGCGGAGAGTATGACAATATCCGATCACGGTCTCTTTAATAACCAATCGCTTATTACACACCGGATGGTTCTTTTACATTTCCAAAATCATTTCATAATTGATATCAAAATATCATATTCAATTCAAATCATGTCATTTTCGAAATCATTACTTACTTCCGAAATCATATTCACCTTTGAAATCATATCACATTTGAAATCATAGTTCGAAATTATATTTCCTTTCAAAAGTCATATTTCCAAAATAGGCTAAACTCTCACTTCAAAATATCATATTAAACCAAATATGTTATTTAAATCCCAACTTAGGTTATAACACCATTAACCATATTCACTTAAAAATGAGAATTTGAATATAAACCCATCCATTTTACTTAGTTTGGAATTTAGATGAAAATAGTTTTAAATAGTTATAAATAGTTAATATAGATTTAAAATATATTAAATAGCTTTAAAATAGATTAATTAGATTTAAAATAAGTTAAAACGGGTTAATTATTTTAAATAAATTAAATGGTTTAAAATAGGTTAAAATGATTTAATATAATTAATACAGGTTAAAATAGTTTAATACTTTGAAATCTTAATAATTAGAAATTTTGAAATAATATATTTTCAAAACAGTTTATATTAAAACATGAATTTGGAATTAATATCAAATTAAACTATTCATTTCATTTCAACACCTTTGGACCATTTTCAATTTCCAAGTCAACAAACCAAATTCCAAACCTTTCAATCTCAAAATATTTCAAAGTTATTTTCAAACAACTTCAATAACTTAATTTCGATAGAATTTCATTTATACTTAAAAGTTTAACTTTAAACTTCCAATTTAAGTTCTTAAAGCAATTCCTTTTAAACCAATTCATATTTCAACACAAAACTTGATTTTCCAATAATACTTCAATTTATATACATCAAATTTTATTTCAAGATATCATTAAATTAATTCAAAAATTAAGAAGTTCAAAATCATTAAATTTAACCAATCCGGTGTCTGTATATAATTTTCTACCCTAGGGTCAAGTGATACGGATATTTATCATTTCAATCCGCAATTTAAAATGTTACGGTTATATATATCATTTCAAACTGCAATCCCGAATTAATAATAAATCCATAAAATCGCTCGAGTCTATCATTTCAACCCATAACGATTTTTCCTTAATATATTCATCATTCAGGTATGTATCATTTCAACCCATAGTGAACTTGCAGTTTATAACGATATAAAATAAAACATCCATTCATCCAATATCAACAATCAACATCCATCACAATCATCATCCAAATCAATAAATAAATATCAATATAGAACGGCTAATCAATAACAGGTATTTAACTGGCAACTTATATTCAATAATAAATTAAATAACAATTTAATTCAAATAAATTCAAATTAATTGAGATGACGATTAAAATATACCAGAGAGCCATAAATAAATTTCTAATCACATCATAAATTAAATTCAACAAACATAAGAAATTTTAGAAGCTGTGAGTGGGTTAAAACACTCACCTTTGAATTTAAATCGAATTTAAATTCAATTTAGAGCCCAAATTCAAATTATCTCAAAATTCGTCCAAACCAGCGCCAAAATGCCCGGAATTTCAACACAATCGTAGCAGAACAAACCGCGCATGAATTGGACCTCGTATGCAAAAGTTATCATGGTTAGAACATTATACGATTTAAATAAAATAAAATAAAATAATTAACAAATGTTGTACCCTTATACACGTCAGCAACCGGCAAGCGCTAACCCTAATCCTTCCCAGGCAAGACGAACGCGAGCACGCGCTATAGCCATTGCTCCTTATCGCCATTGACCACCCCATACTATGCCAAACCTCGATCGAACACCACCATACCGATGCCCACAACACGCCGCTTCTCCCAGGACCCACGGCGAAAGCTCCGACCTCCCCAATACGCGTGCGCCGCCGGCCCCCGTGAACCCTAATCGACAAATCAACCGTGATCTAGCCGTCAGCCTCGCCTACGAACCACCCAGATGAACCACACGCGACTATCCCCCTGCAGTGGTATCCTCAATTTGACGATCAGTCGCCGATGGTAAACCCTCGATGAACGGCCGAAATTGTCCTTAAAAATTCCGAACAAACAGAAACCCAATTTGAGAAACTAACAGAAGAATTGACTTGCGCTCGTTGAGAGCTTCAAATCGATATATAATATGGTATAGTTTGAGGAGTTTGAATTTCAATTTGATATTTGATTTGAAATTGAATTGGGGATTTGTTTGGTTTGTCTGCCATTGAGAAGAAGAAGCCAGAGAGAATTGTACGTAGAGACAAATGAAAATAAGAAGTAGCTAGGGTTTATAACGGACTATTTATAGGTAGATCAGAAATAGAAATGAATGGACAAGATTTGATTTGGAAGTTGGACGATAAACGACCCGAAAAACCCGTTCTGTCTCCGGAACGAAATAGGTCATCCCATATATCAAAATAGATGTTTTTGATGATTTCAAATTCAATGGAACAGGTTTCAGGCCCTTATTCCATCGTATGAAGAAGTTATGTTAAAATCAACTTATTTCAAATTGATTTCAATTGATTTCAATTAAATTGATTTCTAAGCGTTTCGAGTCCGTACGATCAAACGACAAGTCTGATCGTTACGAAACTTGAACTCCTATAATAATTCACCGTTACAGATCCGATGAAACTGGTTTCGTCGAAATTCGAGTCAGTGGCCAAGATGGCTATTTTCATATTAATTAAATAAATTAATAATTAATTAAATTAAATCACTTTTCGATTTTGATTCTAAAATTAACACATTTTATCACTTTTGATTACTTAAACATTTATAACAATTTAAAACAAATTTCCATGTTAATTCAATATTAATTTTTTCGCTAATTACCATGTTTACTTTCAATTTCAATATATTCAGAAATTATAAATGTGATTTTCAATAATTCCATTTAATTGACCTTTCATCCTATTATTCAATTCATTATCATAAAATGGATGAAATTAACATTGTTTCATGGTTTATTACATTAATATTCTTAATTTCATCTAAATTTCCATTAACGTAATATTTAGGTAATTTATTTCATTTGATTTCAATTAATCCAATTATTATAATTTAAATTCCATTAAATTAATAAATCATGATTTCCATTCTTTTTATTCAACCAATTGTCATATTATGAATAAAATTAACATTATTTCGAATTATTATCTTAATTTACATTAACATAATATTTAATTTAGATTTATTGCGATTAATTCCAATTCAATTTAACGGATTAAATACATAGGTAACTTATAATAATTGTTGCCATTAACTCTCAATCACACTTTTATAAGTTTATCATTTCCAAACCAATATTATAATTACTTACAGAACCTTGATTTTATTCAATTACCATTCATTATATATTAATTCATAATCAATTCAATATTTACGTTTGTTTTCTTATATTCAATTTATAGCCAAGTATAACATTTACATTATTTCAATTAATTGGAATTTCATTCAAGTCGTTAATGATTAACTTTAATTAACATTGTTTACCTTGTATTCTAGTTATTATTTCATTAATATAATTCACAAATTTTTATTTCTTTTAGTGTTTAATTACACAATCTTATTAAATTAACAAATTTAATGGTAAAAAATTACGGGTCATTACATAATGTGTTTGGCCATAATTCTCCAATTTGTATACATTCGTGTCATGCAAGTGAGAAATATTATAGTTGTTGCCATAATTCATAATGGAATAAGGTAGAAGTACATGAATTACATCAAATTTGTTTTAAAATATGAACTCATGTACTGTATTACTGAATGCTAGACCATAATTCTCCAATTTGCATACATTCATGTCATATAAGCAACAAATATAATAGTTGTCATCATAATTCATAATGGAATAAGGCATCAATACATGAGTTACACCAATTTTTTAAAAAAATCTAAACTCATGTACAATATTACTGAAACCATGTGATCAAAATGTTGGCAGACCTTTTGTGATTATCAGTAGCAATTGGTTAAGTGCAGCAGAAAAGGTGGTATAAAATCAGCTATCACACACTTGGTAATCGGATGCAATGTTTTTGGTATAAACATGGATATATTGTTAATTAATTTGCAAAACACGTACAATAAGTATAAGACTAAACGGTTATACAGTTTGTCATAATTGGCAATATTAGTAGACTTTAAGTGTTTAAATCAAGAATCATAATAATGGTTGTTATATGCCTAACCAGGAAGAGTGGCTAAAATATAAAGTATAACCCAAAAACGACAACAGTTGAAAGTAAAAATTGGACATCTCAGACATAAGATGTAGAGCTTCAAGGAATATGTTTTGCATTATTATTTTAGTTAAGTAACCAAAATTATCAAATATTATGGATATTTGTAACTGTTACATAGATAACTGAAATTGATTACATTTTGAAGTAAAGTAGATAAATAAACTTACATTTGGAGAACTTAGTCGAATCGTATTTGGGTATAAAAGATGGAATAAGTCATTTAGCATCACGTTGATATCATAAATAGTTGCACCTATGTCCATAAATAGTTCCATAGTTAGGAATTGCTACAGAGGGTTGTTTACTAAGCAATTTACATCTAGTACCATAATGAAGTCAATTTCATTCAATATAATCTATTATCTTTATAAAATTAGATTATCAAAAGCATTAACAATTAATTATCCTTTTATAAATGTAGTTGGCAGTGGGAAAATTTGAAAAAAAGAATTAACAAATAGCACTCAAATCCTCTTATGGGGGAAAATAAGAAGTGAAAGACAGTGGCATCCTTTTTTATAACCTAACCACCATGTGACATCATTCACATATAATACACAGTCTAGTGTAAAATAGCAGGTCAGGTGTTAGTAAAGAAGTGCGAAGTTATCTCATCCAATTGTTACATATAAAACTGCACACAACAACAATAGTCCATGTCAAAGTAAATTAATTCCTCAAAGTATATTAAGCATCAAGTGTTGGCCATTAGGAATAAGTAGGAAATAAGCAAAGAAGACCGGTGTTTGCATGGTGGAGTGTTACGTGCATTAAATTATTATATGTGAAGTAAATAATGATATTCTAACCACTATTGATCAATAGTGTTGCCCATATTGTTTTATTTACACGGGCATATATTAATCTTATAGTGCAATGTAAGGGTTATGGAACAACCAATACGTACAGATGGGAAAACTTAAAAAGTATCCCAATAATTTGTTTGAAGTTGCTAACTTAGATGAACTTTTAATCAACTAAAAAATGCAGTAAACATACGAAATTGTAGGGATTTCAAACTGTTAAAAGTAACTCATAGACATAGTTATAAAAATCAATATCCATAGCTTGAGCAATTATTCATTTGTGAAAGTAATCGGTCTTTCATTTAGTGCTCAGACGCAACCAAGAAGTTAGTTGACGCAACACGGAAGTAGATCTGAACCAGTGGTCAAATCTATCCCGGATCTAATCACAAATTGCGGAAATACGAATCGATGGAGGAAGATTAATTGATGAATTGATGATACCAAAGTGCCCAAATCCGTTGATCTCTCAAGATACCGGATTCTAGCTATCTTCAACACGTTGATCGCGCACGATGTCGCGTTAGAAGATCTACGATTCTTCGACGTTGATCTCGTGCACGAGATTCCGTGAATCGGCTTCAAGTTCGTTGATTCGAGCGCACTCGAATAACCGAAGATGGAGAAAGGAGATAACACTCAACTTCCAATTTTAATGGAGGCACAAAGCTCTCAATAAATTTTATTCAAAAATCCACTTCTTTTACAAATGACCATACACCACTATTTATAGGGAAAGTTACAACACACACACGATTAACAAGTTACAACAATGTGACTTAACAAATACAATCGACTTAAGAAAATACAAGCAACGACTTAAGAAATACAAACAACGACTTAAGAAATACAAACAACGACTTTAGAAACTAGGCAGTGACCTACTGGAGCGGCATTCTGGCGCTTTGCGACTTAAGGATTTGCGGGATAGCGATCTTCAGCGACCTAAGAAAACTCGTCCGTGACCTAACTTCAATGACCTAACTTCAACGACTTAAGGAATGCGGCATTCAATCAGCGACCTAAGGAGGAGCACGGCAGCGACCTAACTTCATTTTGTTCGCGACTCAAGGAATTTGCTCGCGACTTAAGGTGGAGCGACATAAGAAGGCGGAGTGACATTCACGACTTACTGGAATTGGCTCGCAACTTAAGGAGCTTTGCTTCGTGACCTACTGCTTCGCGATATAGGAAACTGGAAACTCGCGACCTAAGGAAGGTCGTTCGCGAGTTAGAGTTTGCTCGCGACCTAAAGAAGGTCATTCGCGACTTAGGAAATCTTGGAGCTGCTTCGTCCTCGCGATCTAGGAGGAGTGATCTACGGCTTCGGCGATGATTTGAGGTACGCGCTGCATCATCCTCCCGTTGTTGGAAATAATTCGACCTCGAATTCACACTCCCTTCTTGTTCGACAAGCTTCTCCCCATAATACGGAATTAAATGTTTGACATTGAAAACATCAGAAGTATGAACATTTTCCGGCAACTTTAACTGATACGCATTATCATTGATCTTCTTCAAGATTTCTACTGGACCAATCTTTCGAGCTTTCAACTTGTTGTAAGTTCCAACTGGAAAACGATCTTTCGCCAATACTGCGTAAACAAAATCACCCTCTTTGAAGTCCACACTCCTTCGCTTCTTATTTGCCAATTGCTTATACTTCTCATTTGACTTAAGCAATCATTCATGAACAATCCTGTGACACTCCTGCAACTCATTCACGAAATCACATGCTCGTTTAACAACCCCTTTCTGAAGTGGAACTGTCGACAAATCCAACGGTCCCTTCGGAATTGCTGAATATACCACTTGAAATGGACATGATCCAGTACTTCGATTAACAGCATGATTATGTGCGAATTCTGCCTGACACAATTTCACATCCCAGCTCTTCAAATTATCCTTCACAAGACATCTCAACAAGTTTCCCAAAGATCTGTTCACCACTTCCGTTTGCCCATCCGTTTATGGATGATAGGCGCTACTAAAATTCAGCTTAGTCCCAACCATCTTCCACAGACTCAACCAAAAATGACTTAGAATTCGAGTATCCCGGTCAGAAACAATAGACTCAGGTAGCCCATGTAGTCGATAAACCTCTTTAAAGAACAATTGAGCAACACGGACTGCATCGGCGGTCTTCTTACAAGCTATGAAATGTGCCATCTTCGAAAATCTATCCACCACAACATATATAGAATCATTCCCTCGTTGAGTTCTTGGCAAACCCAAAACGAAATCCATGCTAACATCAACCCATGGTCTAGTAGGCACGGGCAATGGCATATACAATCTTGCATTCGTAGCTGTCCCTTTGGAAACTTGACATATGTGACATCTTTGCACAAATCTTTCAACTTCTTTCCTTATGGAAGGCCAAAAATATGATTGAGAAATCAACTGCAAGGTACGATCTCTTCCCACATGACCTTCTTCATGCAATTCCTTCACAATCTTCATCCGCAAACTGCTCTCTGGTATACATAACCGATTTCCTTTAAATAGAAAACCTTCTACCAACACATACTCATCCGTCCTCCCTTTCTTGACTTCATCAACAATCTTGGCAAAGTAAGGATCCTCAACAAACAAATCTGGAAATACATCAAACCCTGTCACTTCAACTCTCATAGTAGTCAACAAATGATTTCTTCTACTCAATGCGTCTGCCACACAATTTGTAACTCCCGACTTATGCTTTACAACAAATGTAAACTGTTGCAAGTATGCGATCCATGAAGCATGTCTGGCTGCAATCTTATCCTGTCCCTGCAAATGTTTCAATGCTTCATGGTCAGTATACAACACAAACTCTTTATGAAACAAATAGTGTCTCCAATGCTTTATGGCTTGGACAATTGCATAGAACTCCAAGTCATAGGTACTGTATCTTGTCTTGGCTCCAGAAAGCTTTTCACTGAAATAGGCAATCGGACGACCCTTCTGACTCAACGCTCCTCCAATTCCAACTTTGGACGCATCTGTATGTAACTCAAATAGTAACTGAAAGTCTGGGTATCTAAGAATCGGTGTTGTAGTCAAGAGTGTCTTGATCTGTTGGAAAGAAGAATCAGCCTCTTCAGTCCACACAAACTGCTTTCCTTTCATACATTCTGTCACTGGTGCCATCACACTACTGAAATGTGAAATAAATCTTCTGTAGAATGATGCTAAACCATGGAAACTTCTCGCTTCAGTTACAGTCCTGGGTTGTGGCCAATCCTTGATTGCTTTTGATCCACCTGGATACCTTCCTTGGACAATACATACCCCAAGAACAAAACACTGTGCGTCATAAACGTACACTTCTTTGTTGCCGCATAAAATTACTCCTGACGAAGTATCATCAACACTTCCAGCAAGTGTTGTAGATGCTCTTCTGTGCTTCCACTGTATATCAATATATCATCAAAGTATACCACCACGAACTTTCCAATAAACGGTCGAAAGATCTGATTCATCACTCGCATAAAAGTACTAGGTGCATTCGAAAGACCAAATGGCATGACCAGCCATTCATACAGCCCCTCCCGTGTCTTGAAGGCTGTCTTCCATTCATCCCCAGGTCGAATTCGAATCTGATGATACCCACTCTTCAGATCAATCTTTGAAAAGATAGCAGCTCCACTCAACTGATCTAACAAGTCATCCAATCTTGGCATCGGGAATCTATACCTCACCGTAATCTTGTTTAGTGCTCGACTATCTGTACACATTCTCCAAGTTCCATCCATCTTTGGCACTAACAAAGCTGGTACTGCACAAGGACTTAAACTTCTTGTACGCGCCCTTGTTCAAGTAACTCTTCCACCTGTCTTCTCAACTCTTCGTGCTCCTTTGGACTCATTCTATATTGTGGTCTATGTGGTAACACAGCTCCTAGAACAAGATCAATCTGGTGTTGTATGTCTCTCAACGGTGGTAATTCTTCAGGAAACACATCTTCAAATTCCTTCAACACTGGCTTAACTTCCTCAGGAATTTCAACCGCTTCACTACTTTCACGTCCAATCAACAGAAATACTTCAGGGCTATCCTCTACTTCTTTGACAAATTCCTTCAAAGCTAACAGAGTCTTTAGTTCCTCGATTTCCTTCGACTTGCTTTCACTTTGTTGTCGCTTTTTAGGAGCTAAAGTGATTCTAGTGCCATCGATCATGAAACTATAGCAGTTAGTCCTACCATCGTGTTGCGCGGCTCTATCGAACTGCCACGGTCTTCCCAACAACAAATGACATACATCCATATCCACCACGTCACACCAAATTTCATCCTTATACTTCTTCCAGATGAAAAAAGTTACACAAGCTCTTCGACCAACCTTCACTTTCCCACCTTTCCTCAGCCAAGCCAATTTGTAGGGTTTGGGATGCTTCTTTGTCTTTAACACCAACTTTTTTACAGCTTCGGTAGAGATGATGTTATCACAACTCCCTGCATCGATAACAAACTTACAGACTTTTCCCAAAATAGTGCATGTCGATTGGAAAATATTACTCCTCAACCAACTAGTCTCCTCTTCCTGCTTTGGCGTCAAGCAAGATCTCTTCATCATTAAAGAATATCCCTCGTCTCCCGTCAATAATTCTTCTTCTTCCTCAACCTGCGGTGAATTAGAACATTCTATTTCTGCATCCTCATCCTCAACCTCAGCAACCATCACTCGCTTCTTAGGCTTCGGGCATTCATTGCTCTTATGGCCAAACTCCTGACAGTTATAACACTGGAAATTGTTGTTGACCTTGGTCTTAGTAGCTTCATTGACAATCGGTTTAATAACAGCCTTGGAAACATTAGTATTGCCACTAGCCCCCTTCACCTAATTGCTCGAACTTGTAAACGCACCACCTCCTCTTCTACCTTGCTTCTCCCAAGCTAGAGCCTTCTGGTGTGCTTCAGCAACGGATCTCGGATCAAACATATTTACCATATCCTAAATTTTCATTCTCAATCCTCCAACAAATCTGGATGTCAACTGTTCCTCCATTTCAATGATATCGTTTCTAGCAATCAGTTGATAAAATTCATCGGCATAATCATTTACCAACTTTGTCCCTTGTCTCAAATTCTGTAAGCGTTGATACATAAGAGACTGATAATTATAAGGCAAGAAAGTAGCCTTCATCAACTTCTTCATCTTTTTCCATGAAACAATCTTCGACTTTCCCATTCTTTCCCGTGTAAGTTTAGTTTGTTGCCACCATGCCATAGCTCTTCCCCTCAATCGTGTAGCAACCAACTTAACTCTACGATGCTCGGGTACTTCCTTGAAGTCCAAAATTTCTTCAACATTTGATAACCAATCCAGAAACTCTTCAGCTAGCATTCCCCCTTTGAATTCTAGAATTTCTGTTTTCATCCCCGACTCCCATCGACGATCATTTTCGTAATCTCTGTTTCGATTTCGCTCTTGGCCTTGATTTCGATAATGAATACTACTTTCATCACTGGATTCCTCCAAATCTGAAGTATGTCGATGTCGATTCTGACCACCAACATTTTTGCTACCACGCATGTCTCTTTCTCCCGAAACTGACGGTTCTCTTCTTTCCCAATTCGATGGTGGTGACATTCTTCTCCTCTCGGAATTTGACGGCGAAATTCTACGTCCACCTTGATTTAAACCTGGCGATGCTCTTTGTCGAGTTTGATTCATATTGTAACGACCCGTATTTTTACGGATCGACAAGTTCGTCGAAATCTGGAAAATTTAGCATTTTAAGTCATTTCAGATTTTGGGCATGATTTTTCTAAGTCCTAGGTCGTGAACGACCTAAGAAATAAGTCGTGACCGAGTTAGAGATAGGTCGTAGGCGATTTAAGGAAAGTTGGCGACATATGAGTTTTGGCGAAATTGCTAAGTCCTAAGTCGTTCACGACTTAGTATAGGTCGTAAGTCGTATACGACTTAGGAGAGGAGTGACCCAGTAGTTACCGACTTAGTAAAGTTAGCGATCTAGCGGTTACCGGGTTAGCATAGTTAGGTCGGTTAGACGACTTAAGAGGTTGACCGACTTATAGGGTAGGCGACCTAGTAGAGTGAGCGACTTATGGGATTTAACTACCTAAGAGATAAGCAAGTTAACTACTTAGTAGTTAAGTCGTTAGACGACCTAAGGTGTTAAGTATTAGGTCGTGTGGACTGAGTCAGGGTGGTTGGCTAAGTCTTAGGTTGCGTGTTGGCTTAAGTGTTAGGTCGCGTGATTCTTAAGTCGTAAGTCGTGTCTAGTTGTGAGCTGTTAAGTCGCGTGGACCTATAGGTCGTATGGATGCAGTTCTGCTAATTGTTAAGTCGTAGCATTGTTAGGTCGCAAGGATAGCTTAAGTGTTAGGTCGTGAGCGACTTAGTAGTTGTTAAGTCGCGAGCGACTTAAGAGTTGATCTGTTAAGTCGTAGCCTATGTGTTAAGTCGTAGACGACTTAGTAGTTGAGTCGTAGCCCCAGTTACTTGTTAAGTCGCGTGTAAGTTAGGTCGCGCGCTTGAGATTTCCTTAAGTCGTAGGTGGGCATAGCAGTTAAGTCGTAGGTCACGCGCATTCTTAAGTCGTAGGCAGGTGATTTTGTTAGGTCGAAGAGGCGTGCACGTGTTAGGTCGAAGGAGAGTTAAGTCGTAGTCCTTAAGTCGGAGGTGTCTTAGGTCGTAAGTCGGAGACGACTTAGGAGATAGCCGAGTTACGACTTAGTGAATTTTCTGCCTATAAATAGAAGGGGGTTGGCTTCATTTTTGAGATCCGGATTTTGAAGCGACGAAGTGCTGCCATTTTGAGAGCTCGACTTCTACACTTCTTCACTTCTTTTCTCCACTCTAATCTAGTGCTTCCTTTCATCCAAATCGAAGATCAAGATCGAAGATCCAAGGGCTAAAGTTGAAGATCTTCATCCATTGAAGTGAGATTTCTTCGTTTGAAGCGGATTCGTGATAGATCAAGCTTGATCCTTCGCTGTCCAGATCTGAAGCGTGTTGATTTGAGATTGTTTAGGTGATTTGGTGAGTGGTGATTATCTCTCACACGGATCCAAAGGAGTATATCGGATTGTTGGCTTGATTTGGTGTTAAAATAGTGATTTCTATGCATTTTTGTAAACCTAAGTGTAGATCCATGTAGATCCATTGTTCATGATGATTTGACAACCATTTTTGTATATGATTAACCTATGCAAGTTCATTCATCAAGTTGTAGAGATAATTCTCATGTTTTTCATGCTTGTTAGACTTTCAACTCCTTAATTATGAAATTGCCATTATTGTTATAATTGTCCATTTTGCTTACATTTGAATGCTTGGTTACTTGGATTGATGTTTGACATGATTGATTGCTGTGAATTAGATGATTGTTGATTGGTTTTAGACAAGGTGGTCGAAGATGATTCAAAAGCTAAGGGAAAGGCTCTTGAATTGGGAAAGCTGCTCGTGGCATATGTAGCGGGATGATGAAGCTCTTATGCATAGATTTGATGATGTGATGTTGAGATGAGGCGTTGCGAGGATGTGATGAAGCGAGGCAATCATGTGATGAAGACTTGGTCTAATCCAGACGAGATCATTCCAAGCATGTTGATAACTCGGTGATATGATTCGAGTTGAGGATAATGAATGGATATGAGAATAGTCGTCGAGGAGGATGACTAGGAGGCTTGGATAGCATCGTTGTTGAAGGTTCTAGCATGCTCTAAGCAAGAGTACGTTTGGGCAGATTCGATAGTCCCAACGGCCAACTGTTGATGGTCGAGTACTCTGGGCAGATTCGATAGTCCTAGGCACGGGCTGCGACGACGTGCGGGAGTTATGTCTAGAACCGGGGTTTCCATTAGCCCTTGACGGACGGCTGAAAGAATGTGCCGGTCATTCAATTAACGGTGATATCGAAGCAATGATAACAGTGATAGCCAGAGTGTGACGACCCAACTTTCCACTACCGGAAAATCATGCCGTTTTTAAGAAAGAAAGGGGTGAGAAATAGAAAAGATAAAGAAGAAGAAGAAACAACATCAGAATCTCAACAACGGAACGAATAAAATATAATATATCACATAAGAGAATACATAATATCATATACATCAGAGTTACACAGATAATACAACACATACTAGACAGTTATAAACACCTGTCTAGTTAATACAACTCGATACAATACAAATAAAACACAGAGATACCAACACAGCGGAACACTATATATATATCTACAACGCTGAAGCCTCCTGCTCCATTGCTCCTCCACAATTCGTCAAAGCTAACCTGAATCCCTTGGCTACCCGTAAAAATTTGGGTACCCGAGAGTTTAGAAAAAAACAGGAAATAAACTCCGGGTCAGACATGGGTCTGGTATGAGTAACAGGTTAAAGTTGCTTAACTTTGAAAATCCTTTGAAAACAAAAGGTATCACGTAAGACATCCCACACATAAACATGGAAATGTTTTTACCTTACGCTAACCAAAACATTTGATAGGAAATTCAGTGATATTATAATAGGTCTAGGGTTTTCAAGTAAATAGAAAATAGCTGAAATTGTTACATGATTAAATTCCAGCATACTAGCCACAACGTGGGTAATACAATCAAAACCGTAGGGTCTCGTAGGGAAAATGGGTTTCCAACAATGGCAGGGCTACTGGGGTACCGCCCGTCACAGATACTGGCCTAGATCAGCATACCGAGGAGTACGCCCGCTCCCCTGCAACACAAGGCCGGAACCATTCCTTACTGAACAGTTCCGAACGAAACAACCCCAGCAGTCGGAGCTCTACAACTGCCCACACAGCCGAAAATAAAAAGGGACATCTAGACAGGGGTATATCTCGCTCTCAAGTGGGTGCTACCCACGAAGCCTTGCTGCACCTCCCCTGTTTTAGCCATTCCCGGTTGATGAGGCTTGAGGTCACGATTACCTTATCAGAACTCATCCCTTAGAATGCTCATCGTCCGCCTGACGATGTGCTGAAAGCATTCAATCCATACAAGTTCGTTCCGGGTTCGAACGAAACCGAAGGCATTATCTCGTTACACTCATTTTGGAATCACCCTCAGAGTTAACGACAATAACCCTTGCACTCTGAATCTTCATCTTCACTTGAGATTCACGACCTATCGTTATTTTGGATCGATGTGGTATTCGGGTCTCCAGACCTAGAATCCCAGTATACGAAAACCCGATCCCGGTCTCATCGAAATCCAAACCGTGTCTTTTAAGGCCAAGTTGTTTTAAAGTTAAAACAATTCATTTTAATTATCTATATACACACAGATAGATAGTTCACAATATCACAGATAGATAATCTACAATATCACAAATAGATAATCTACAATATCATCATAAATAGACAATTCATATCACACAGCATTAATTATCTCCTATCAGAGAATTCAAACCATTCAAGGAAATCAATATCATCCATCAATACATAAGCAATGATTCATAAACACATCATTTATAATTAATTTAAAATGAATTAAATTAATTACCTTATCTCTAATTAATTTAAAGTAAATTAAATTAATTACTTCATTCTATAAATCCTGCTTACTTACCCATTAATTAATTACAAATCAATTAATTAATCATTCTCTAGATTTCCATCTTAATTAATCATCCTAGATTAATTATCCTTTAATTATATTCAAGTAATTATCTTCCAATTAATTTCACAAATTAATTATCTTTAACCAAAAACAGTAATTAACCTTTAATTACTCTATTTATTAATTAACCATAATTAATTACATTTATCCTTAATTAATTACAATTAATTAATTACTCAAAATCACTTATTATTGATTAATTAGTTTTAATGAATCAATTCTTAATTACATCATTAATTATATAAATTAATGATCCCTAATTACATTCTTGATTTAATTATTCCATTTAAATTAATTACATTAAGTAATTAATCTTTACTAAACCACATTTATTAATCAGTCTCGATTTATTCCATTCAGTAATTAACTACTCTTAATTACTTCACTTAATAAATTAATTACTCCTTAATTAATTATCTCAATTAATCCCTTGATTAATTACACAAAGTAATTTAATCCAAATTACTATCATTATTAAATCATCTTCAATCAATTACATACAGTAATTATCATTAATTACTTTACTATGTATTTATACTTCATTAATTACATTAAGTAATTACTTATCAAATTCCAAAGCGATTAAATTAATTAACTTAATTAATTTACTTCAATATATCACATTAAACCTAATTAATTACATTAAGTAATTAATTTCTTAATTACTTTCATTAAGTAATTTTACTAAATCAATTTTTACAAACGATTATCTTAAATTAATTGTTTAAAAATCTCAAGTTAATAATCCTCATTAACTATCAAAAATTCTTTAATTTCTTCCCTTTAAGTAATTAAACTTAGATAAATCATTTTTGATTACAAGTCAATTTATCTTTAATAACCCATTAATTAACCGGTAATTATTAAATTAATTTAAGTTCTAACTGTAACTTAATTAACTTTTAGTTACTTGATAAATTAATTCTAATCATTAATTAACATCCAATCTTTATCCATTTAATCATCCTATTAATTTAATTTAAGATAAAACTTTACTCTTACTTATAAATTGAATTATCTTTAACAAAACATTTTTAACACAATTTACCTTTAAACTACTCTTTTTAAATTTCATTTTTAAATTCAAATTATTTAAAATGCACTTAACATTTAAAAATTGTTAAAGAATTAAATTTATAACTTAATTCAAATTTAAAACTAGGATACAAAATTCAGTTTTGGATTCCTATTTTTAAATTTAGTTAAACTTGTTTAAACTTACATTCAAAATTTAAAATTGAATTTAAATTTTGAAACTGTCAGGTTATAGAAGCCTGTCACAACCTTACCCAAAGTCACCCCATCTTGCTTCGAGTCACACCCCATCTTGCTTCGAGTAATCATGGGTTCTACTCGAGAAACTCAGACTCATCTCCCCTTCCTTCTAAAAATTGTTTAAAGTGGTTAAAAACAATTTAAGTTTAAAACTTTAATTATTTTTAAACTGATATTCAACTAACTTGAAACCAGATTGAAACTTAGATTTTAAACTTGTTTTAAAAACTTTACTTTCCAGTTAACTTCAGTTTAAATTTATTTTAAAAATTTAAGAAACCAGAACAGTTTCCCCTTAAACCTGTAAACAAATATTAACCCGAGACAACCCCTGATACACTTCGAGTCAAACATTCGTTTTACTCGAGAATTCCCCGAGCACCAAAGCCCCTGGCCAAACCAACATCACCAGACAACCAGTGCAACGTGCACGTGCACCAGCCAACCATCCCCTTCCGACCATCAACGACGACCTCTACAAGTTGACGTTCCTTCCACTTAACAACCCCAACCATCAAAACTTCAATCCTATCTCGAAATTGAATTCGAGTATATTACCCAGCCTGGAACCAAAACTGGAATCACCACCAAAGCCTGACATCACCTCGTTCTCGCGCCTCCGACCACCATTACATCGGAAACTCCGGCCAAACACTCGTCAACCTCCCCTCTTCCATCCACCAGAACCTCAACGAACTCGGTTGATCGAAGAGGACCAATGAATCGAAACACTCAGCCTCGCCAAAACAGTGTGTTAAACCCTAATTTCAATTCGAGATATAAAATCCTGCATTAGAAAAATTTTCCAATATTTTTCCTATATCCACTAATCAATGATTTAACTCCACAACCAATTTCAGCATCAAAAAGTTATTAGATCAACAGAATTTTACAAAAGAATGATTTTTGTTCAACAGTAAACTGCTCTTTTATTTCTCCATTAAAAATTCCCATTTCTGTTTTAAAAATCAAGTTTTAGTTTTTGCTTTTGATTCATACACCTGAAACTAAAATCTACGACAACCAAATTTTGACTTGATTGAAGATTTCTCCGTGTTTTGTTATTTTTGAACAATACTATGTTGTTTTAACTAACTATAAAATTTTAAACTAACAATTATGATATAACAATCATACTCCATTTGTATTTCAAAACTTGACAGAGCCTAGATCGAGTGATAAGGAAACATAAACAATTTAAGCTAGAAAATCTAAAACAGAGGGGGTTAAATGTCATAGATATACACATCAGATATGCATGCACACATATATTCAAATCACAGAGTAACACTTATATATGCAGAAACAAAGTATCATCCATCACAAAGCTTCAGAAGCAAGCAAACATCTACTTACTATAGTTTTTTAAATTTTAAAATGTTACTCACCTCCATGAAGAAGCAGAGAACAGATTTTGAAACAGCTTTTTGAAAACCCTTTGCAAACTTTGAACTCCCTTTTAAAATTTGCACTTGAATGTTGAAATGCCTTATCAACCAGAAATACTTGTTTGATTTGGAACTGAGTTGTTTTGATTTGAAAAAAATGCAGTTGCTTTTGTTTCCTTGTTCTTGATTTATAAACTGTATTCATGCTTGTTTTGAAAAGATGCAAACTTCCTTTAGAACTCAGGTTTTCATGCAGAAATAAATCTCCAGATTGAAGAAAGTATGCATAGGCTTTGATAAGATTATGGGAAGAAGGTGCTCAGTTTTAATGTGTTTACTGGAAAGGCTAAGTCTCCTTGTGAACGAGAGGAGATAGATTGATATATAACAATGCTTACACGATTGTTTATTTTCTTTTGTACAACCAGGTCAGAGATTTTTCTCTTTAACAATATGGCTGAGATGATTTCGACCTTGCTAGAGATAATGGCATTTAATGCCTTGGTCCTTTTGTCTACAAACCCATACTTATCTTTTTTTTTGTTTAAATTTCGTATAGTACTTGTGATTTTTCTTTTGCCTGTACAAACATGAAGATATTTATTTCTTTCTCTTTTGCCTTGCAGCCTTATCTACATGATTTTTCCAGAATTATGTCAAGTGTTTACTTATGAGCTTACAGCCTTGTATCATGTGTATCCAGAATTAACTAAGTCTTCATAACTATTTATATCTTTCCTTTAGTCTTATGCTTGGAAATATAACTAAGTTTCTATTTCTTTTTAAAGCTTAAGTATCAAACATTTACTTTATATTCCTATATTATTAATATTTTTAGAGAAAATAAAACAAAGATATTTATATATATACAAGTAACAACTTTACAAATATCTTTAAAATCCAAACATTTTAAATATCTACCCTATTTAATTTTAAGACTTTTAAATTCAAACTAAATTCTAAATCCAATTTTAAAAATCAAGTTATATATATACATATAACAACATATTTACTTTAAAAATAATACTTCTATTTAAAAATCTATTTATATTTATGTATATAACAATACAATACTAAATGTTATTTGAAAACAATAATTTGTCAAATTAAATAATTTATAAAAGAGATTATAACTTCCTATTATCATTAAATGAATTAATATCTCATATTTATTAAACCATATTTTAAAACAAACCTTTTTATTTAATTCTTGAACTTAAGCTAAGATATATATTTAAATCAATTAAACATTTAACTTAACTATTTTAAAACTATATATTCTATATTAAATCCTAATTTCCAAATTACCAAAAATATATTAGAATTTGAAAACAAGATTTATTTATTTATTAGATTCCAACCAAAGATTTCTATTTACAATATATACAAATATATATACATTATAAATAGAAAACAGTTTATTAGCTTTTTAAAAGATAAATTATCAGTTAAATATTTATTTAAAAGAAGATTATTATATCAATTCAAGTCTTCTTAACAATTATTATCAAATCAATTTAATTTTTAACACAGATTATTAAATTGATATTGTCAGAAATTCCGGGATGTCACACAGAGTCATGGATGTTTGGTTGTATCGTCATTCGGTGTCAAGAGCAGTGTTTTCTGGGTGCTTATCTGATCTTGGTTTAGGCCTTGGGGGTTTGTGCTTGGAAAACATCGCCCTTGACTCGAGTGATAATTTCTTTATTGTACATTGTATGCTCTGTTATGTTTGCTTCTGCTTAGTGTGTGTCTGGGGGCTATCACTGTAGAATGAGGTTGGAGTGGGAGGGTTGTATTCCTATTCCTTTTCCTTTATGCTCTTTTGGTATGTTGTTAGTTAATTTACTGCTCACTAAGACTGTTGTCTGACTCAAGGCTTTATGTTTTTAATTCTTATTGCCTTGGGCTGTTCGTCCATTTTTGAGACGGGCAGACTAGGTAGCAGGTGACAGGTGCTGTTCTTGCTTCCCGCGTTGCTAATATCGAAGACGAGCTGGAGGGTTGCATATTATCTTATTATTATATGTACTGGATGTTCCGCTGTTTGTATTCTCTGAGTGTTATGTAGTGAGGCTTGTTGTATAGACTATTCAGATGCTTGTATTCAACTATTACGAAGTTTTATAGATGGGATTTTATTCTGTGAAGCTTCACTACATATATGTTCTGTTGTATTTTGTCCATGCGCTGTGAGTAATACGATAGATTCTGTTATTTTGATCTACCCTGATAATCGTCCATGGTCGCCTGACACACTTTACAGCGCACCATCTCTAGATTTCGTGCGGGGGTCATGGGCGGTCGTCACATTTGGTATAAGAGCATTGGTTAATCGATTTTACCCAACGCTCGTTGACGTAACTACGTATGAGAGACGTAATTGTATTTTGATGGATGATAACTATATATAATATAGTAGCTTAGTAGAGTTTGAGTCCTTTATGCAGTTGTTTCTCTAGATGTTCTAATCATTCCTTTTTATAGATATTGAGAATGAGTCAAAGAGGGAGACCAGCTGCTAGGGAAGGCCGTGCTACTGAGGGAACTGCTGATTATGCAGCTATGTTCGAAGCTATGATGACTTCGATCATGAGAAGGATACCAGTTCCGGGGGCAGCAGTAGATGTTGGAGTTCAAGTCCAAACTCCGAAACCAGTGGATTTTGCTAAGTTGTGCAAGGATTATACTGCTCTTGGAGGAAAGGTTTTCTCGGGAACAGAATCAACTATTGAGGTCCAGAGGTGGATAGATGCTTGTAGAAGGATCTTTGGTGATTTGGGAATTGAGGATGCAACTAAGAGGAAGTTGGCATCAAGGCAGCTTCAAGGGAGAGCCTCTGATTGGTGGAATTCTATTACCATCACTACTCCGGAGGAAGAGATTACTTGGGAGCAATTCCAAGCTAGATTTGAAGCTAAGTTCATTTCTACAGCTCAGAAGTCTGTTCTGTTCAAGAAGTTTGTGGAGCTCAAGCAAGGTGGAAGATCAGTCCTTGAGTATGTTTCTGAGTTTGAAGCTTTGTCCAAATATGCCCGGTCATATATAGAATCTGCTTATTAGAAGAATGAGAAGTTTGTGACAGGCTTGGACAGTTATCTTGGGAGGCAGTTGGTGGATCATTTGGACGATTCATTTGAGAAGCTTGTGGAGAAAGCTCTCAGACATGAGAGTCTATTTCCTAAGGAAGGGTCTGTTGTTGCTGTGACCAGGGAAGAGTCTAAACCCCAGCAGGGTGGAAACAAGAAGAGGAAGCAGCAGCAGCAGAAGGGTAAGGATGGCCAGAAGAAGCCGAAAGGCGAAGTGACTTGCTACAATTGTCAGCAGAAGGGCCATTTCTCGAAGGATTGTAAGAATCCGAAGGCACCGATGAAGTGTCACAACTGTGACAAGCCGGGGCATTTCAGGAAGAATTGTACAGAACCGAGGAGGGACAAGCAGATTGTGCAAGCTTATGCTTTGGGAGCTGTTCCGTCGTCTTCGAAGGCTCCTACCGCTGAAGAGAAGGGAAAGAGTGTGGTGGTTCAAGGTACTCTTTTCCTATGTGGTGTTCCAGTTAGAGTTCTGTTTGATACTGGAGCGTCGCATTCGTTTGTTTGTAGTGAACTCGTAGCCTGGTTAGGTTTGGAACCGGATATTGTTGATAGGCCATTGGTTGTGACTAATCCAGTTGGGGGTTCGTCTTGTTTTTGTATGTTATGCCGTGGTCTGATTGTATCGAGTCATGGTTACTCTTTTGCTTGTGATTGTTTTGTTCTGAACTTTGCGGGGTTCGGAATTATTTTGGGTATGGACTGGCTTAGGAAGTATGCGGCTAAGGTTGATTGCGAAAGGTTGGAAGTGACGGTCGAGAATGTGGAGGGGCGAAAGGTTGTGGTACGATGTAAGCATGAAGAAGGCGTCTTCATGAGCTTCATGTATTCGCTAGTTGTTCCACGGGATGGACTGTCATTAGTGCCGATCGCGAATGGATTCGAGGATGTCTTTGACGAAGTCAAAGGGTTGCCGCCGCATAGAGAGATCGAGTTTCGTATAGATCTAGTTGAGGGAGCCAGACCTGTTGTGATGCCTCTTAGGCGGATGGCGCCTAGGGAACAGCAAGAGTTGAGGGTGCAAGTTGATGATCTTTTGCAGAAAGGATTCATTCGGCGTAGTGTGTCCGAGTGGGGTGCACCAGTTGTGTTTGCAACCAAGGCAGATGGGTCGTTAAGATTGTGCGTCGATTATCGTGAGCTGAATAAGGTGACTAAGAAGAACAAGTATCCATTGCCGAGAATAGATGACTTGTTTGATCAGCTTCACGAAGCCAAGGTGTTTTCTCAAATGGATTTGGCAACGGGATTTCACCAGTTGAGAGTAGCTAAGGATAGTGTGCCGAAGACTGCTTTTCGAACACCATCCGGTTTCTTTGAGTAGCTGGTAATGCCGTTTGGGTTGACTAACGCGCCAGCATATTTTGTGGATCTTATGAATAGAGTGTTCAGAGATCAGTTGAACAAGTTTGTGCTTGTGTTCGTGGATGATATTCTGATTTATTCCAGAACTGAAGAAGAGCACAAGACACACTTGTGTATTGTTTTGGAAATCTTGCGGAAACATCAGCTGAAGGCTAAGTTTTCGAAGTGTCACTTCTGGAAGAGTGAAGTGAGGTTCTTAGGCCATGTGATTTCTGGAAATGGGATAGCAGTTGATACCGCTAAGGTGGCAGCAATCCAGGATTGGGTTAGACCTAAGAATGCATCTGATGTGAGAAGTTTTCTTGGATTAGCAGGATATTATCGACGGTTTATCAAAGACTTCTCCAAGATAGCTGCACCGTTAACATGATTGACGAAGAAGAACCAAGTGTTCAGTTGGGATGCTAAGTGTGAGCAAGCTTTCGGAATCCTGAAAGAGAGATTGACGAGTGCTCCTGTTCTGACTATTCCTAGTGGGAATGATGAGATGGTGGTTTACACCGACGCATGTGGTACTGGACTTGGAGCAGTGCTGATGCAGAGAGATAAAGTTGTTGCGTATGCCAGTCGACAACTGAAGCCGCATGAAAGGAATTACCCGACTCATGATTTGGAGTTAGCGGTAATTGTTTTTGCTCTGAAGATGTGAGACATTATCTATTGGGAGTTCGATTTGAGTTGTTTACGGATCATAAGTCGTTGAAGTATCTTTTCTCCCAAAAGGATTTGAATCTTCGGCAGCAGCGTTGGCTAGAGTTTTTGGCATCATATGATTTTGGTATACCTTATACTCCGGGAAAAGGTAACGCAGTGGCAGATGCGTTAAGTCGAAGACATGCAGGATTGGGAGCCATGTTTTCAGAATGGAAGAATCTCAAGTATTTAGCTGGATTTGACTTCAGGCCTAGATGCGAATTGGAACCTGAGATGTTGGCAAACTTATCGATAAGACCTTCTCTTGTGGAAAGGATTGGCGAGAGCCAAAAGCGAGACGATAAGCTTGTCAGGATTATCCGTGATTTGGAATCTGGATTGGATCCAGAAAAGGATAAAGGATTCGAGGTCGATCGAGAGGGTTGGCTTCGGAAGCAAGGACGACTAGTTGTTCCCGATATAGATGGATTGAGAGATGAAGTTCTGAAGGAAAGTCATCACTCAAAGTTGACAATTCATCCAGGTGGAAATAAGATGTATCGGAATATGAAGAGAACCTACTACTGGAAAGGCATGAAGAAGGATGTTGGGAATTTTATTTCCAAGTGTATGAACTGCCAGTTGGTAAAAGCCGAGCAGAAGAAGCCAAGTGGATTGCTTCAGCCATTAGAAGTTCCTACATGGAAGTGGGAACAAGTGTCGATGGATTTTATTGATGGATTGCCTAGAACAAGAACGGGAAACGAAGGTATTTGGGTCATTGTAGATCGTTTGACTAAGAGTGCGAGATTCATTCCTGTTCGATCGACTAGGACTGCATCAAAGTTGGCTGAGTTGTATGTTAAGTGGATAGTTCGATTCCATGGTATTCCGAAGAGTATAGTGAGCGATCGAGATCCATTGTTCACTAGTGGGTTTTGGAAGAGCTTCCAGGAAGTTTTGGGAACCGAGTTGTGTTTGAGTACAGCTTATCACCCTCAAACAGATGGTCAGACCGAGAGAGTCAACCGAGTTTTGGAAGATCTTCTTAGAGCTTGTGTTTTGGATTTCGGAGGATCATGGGAAGATCACCTTCATTTGGTGGAGTTTGCATACAACAACAGTTACCAGTCAAGCATTGGTATGACACCGTATGAGGCATTGTATGGAAGACCGTGTAACTCTCCGACATGTTGGATAGAGACTGGAGAAAAGCTGATGCTTGGGCCAGAGATGATTCGACAGACTTCAAATTGTATAGAGAACATTCGGCAACGAATGAAGGCAGCCCAAGACCGTCAGAAGAGTTATGCCGATAAGCGTCGAAAGGATTTAGAATTCGACGTAGGAGACATGGTTTTTGTGAAGATTTCTCCCCTGAAGAATGTTATTCGATTCGGGAAGAAAGGAAAATTGACTCCGAGATTTGTTGGACCATTCCCGATCATCGAGCGAATTGGAAAGCTCGCCTATAGACTGGAGTTACCAGAGAAGATGTCGGGTGTGCACAATGTTTTTCATGTATCGTATCTATGGAAGTATGTGCACGACTTGAGTACGGTGGTTTCTGCTGATAGCTGTGAAGACTTTGAAGTTGATCCAGTCGATAGAAGACCTCGTAAGCCGCTTCGTGTTGTTGAAACCGACACGAAACAGCTTAGGAGGAAGATAGTTAAGTTGCTCAAGATATAATGGAGTGATGATGATAACGACTGTACGTGGGAGGTGGAAGAGAGGATGAAGGCAGCTCATCCTGAACTCTTCAAGGTATGGCCCTAAGGTGTCGTGTCATCTCACGATATTGTAACTTGTTCTAAGTTTTAAAATTTTGTACGCTAAGCTAGAATTGGATGTATGGTTTGTTGATTGCTATGGATGGTAGGCGTACAGAATAGTCTTTGATTGCTTTGTTTGCTTGGAATTTCGGGGGCGAAATTCCTAAGGGGGAGAGAATGTAACGACCCGTATTTTTACGGATCGACAAGTTCGTCAAAATCTGGAAAATTTAGCATTTTAAGTCATTTCAGATTTTGGGCATGATTTTTCTAAGTCCTAGGTCGTGAACGACCTAAGAAATAAGTCGTGACCGAGTTAGAGATAGGTCGTAGGCGATTTAAGGAAAGTTGGCGACATATGAGTTTTGGCGAAATTGCTAAGTCCTAAGTCGTTCACGACTTAGTATAGGTCGTAAGTCGTATACGACTTAGGAGAGGAGTGACCCAGTAGTTACCGACTTAGTAAAGTTAGCGATCTAGCGGTTACCGGGTTAGCATAGTTAGGTCAGTTAGACGACTTAAGAGGTTGACCGACTTATAGGGTAGGCGACCTAGTAGAGTGAGCGACTTATGGGATTTACCGACCTAAGAGATAAGCTAGTTAACGACTTAGTAGTTAAGTCGTTAGACGACCTAAGGTGTTAAGTATTAGGTCGTGTGGACTGAGTCGGGGTGGTTGGCTAAGTCTTAGGTCGCGTGTTGGCTTAAGTGTTAGGTCGCGTGATTCTTAAGTCGTAAGTCGTGTCTAGTTGTGAGCTGTTAAGTCGCGTGGACCTATAGGTCGTATGGATGCGGTTCTGCTAATTGTTAAGTCGTAGCATTGTTAGGTCGCAAGGATAGCTTAAGTGTTAGGTCGTGAGCGACTTAGTAGTTGTTAAGTCGCGAGCGACTTAAGAGTTGATCTGTTAAGTCGTAGACGACTTAGTAGTTGAGTCGTAGCCCCAGTTACTTGTTAAGTCGCGTGTAAGTTAGGTCGCGCGCTTGAGATTTCCTTAAGTCGTAGGTGGGCATAGAAGTTAAGTCGTAGGTCACGCGCATTCTTAAGTCGTAGGCAGGTGATTCTGTTAGGTCGAAGAGGCGCGCACGTGTTAGGTCGAAGGAGAGTTAAGTCGTAGTCCTTAAGTCGGAGGTGTCTTAGGTCGTAAGTCGGAGACGACTTAGGAGATAGCCGAGTTACGACTTAGTGAATTTTCTGCCTATAAATAGAAGGGGGTTGGCTTCATTTTTGAGATCCGGATTTTGAAGCGACGAAGTGCTGCCATTTTGAGAGCTCGACTTCTACACTTCTTCACTTCTTTTCTCCACTCTAATCTAGTGCTTCCTTTCATCCAGATCGAAGATCAAGATCGAAGATCCAAGGGCTAAAGTTGAAGATCTTCATCCATTGAAGTGAGATTTCTTCGTTTGAAGCGGATTCGTGATAGATCAAGCTTGATCCTTCGCTGTCCAGATCTGAAGCGTGTTGATTTGAGATTGTTTAGGTGATTTGGTGAGTGGTGATTTTCTCTCACACGGATCCAAATGAGTATATCGGATTGTTGGCTTGATTTGGTGTTAAAATAGTGATTTCTATGCATTTTTGTAAACCTAAGTGTAGATCCATGTAGATCCATTGTTCATGATGATTTGACAACCATTTTTGTATATGATTAACCTATGCAAGTTCATTCATCAAGTTGTAGAGATAATTCTCATGTTTTTCATGCTTGTTAGACTTTCAACTCCTTAATTATGAAATTGCCATTATTGTTATAATTGTCCATTTTGCTTACATTTGAATGCTTGGTTACTTGGATTGATGTTTGACATGATTGATTGCTGTGAATTAGATGATTGTTGATTGGTTTTAGACAAGGTGGTCGAAGATGATTCAAAAGCTAAGGGAAAGGCTCTTGAATTGGGAAAGCTGCTCGTGGCATATGTAGCGGGATGATGAAGCTCTTATGCATAGATTTGATGATGTGATGTTGAGATGAGGCTTTGCGAGGATGTGATGAAGCGAGACAATCATGTGATGAAGACTTGGTCTAATCCAGACGAGATCATTCCAAGCATGTTGATAACTCGGTGATATGATTCGAGTTGAGGATAATGAATGGATATGAGAATAGTCGTCGAGGAGGATGACTAGGAGGCTTGGATAGCATCGTTGTTGAAGGTTCTAGCATGCTCTAAGCAAGAGTACGTTTGGGAAGATTCGATAGTCCCAACGGCCAACTGTTGATGGTCGAGTACTCTGGGCAGATTCGATAGTCCTAGGCACGGGCTGCGACGATGTGCGGGAGTTATGTCTAGAACCGGGGTTTCCATTAGCCCTTGACGGACGGCTGAAAGAATGTGCCGGTCATTCAATTAACGGTGATATCGAAGCAATGATAACAGTGATAGCTAGAGTCATGGATGTTTGGTTGTATCGTCATTCGGTCTCAAGAGCAGTGTTTTCTGGGTGCTTATCTGATCTTGGTTTAGGCCTTGGGGGTTTGTGCTTGGAAAACATCGCCCTTGACTCGAGTGATAATTTCTTTACTGTACATTGTATGCTCTGTTATGTTTGCTTCTGCTTAGTGTGTGTCTGGGGGCTATCACTGTAGAATGAGGTTGGAGTGGGAGGGTTGTATTCCTATTCCTTTTCCTTTATGCTCTTTTGGTATGTTGTTAGTTAATTTACTGCTCACTAAGACTGTTGTCTGACTCAAGGCTTTATGTTTTTAATTCTTATTGCCTTGGGCTGTTCGTCCATTTTTGGGACGGGCAGACTAGGTAGCACGTGACAGGTGCTGTTCTTGCTTCCCGCGTTGCTGATATCGAAGACGAGCTGGAGGGTTGCATATTATCTTATTATTATATGTACTGGATGTTCCGCTGTTTGTATTCTCTGAGTGTTATGTAGTGAGGCTTGTTGTATAGACTATTCAGATGCTTTTATTCAACTATTACGAAGTTTTATAGATGGGATTTTATTCTGTGAAGCTTCACTACATATATGTTCTGTTGTATTTTGTCCATGCGCTGTGAGTAATACGATAGATTCTGTTATTTTGATCTACCCTGACAATCGTCCATGGTCGCCTGAGACACTTTACAGCGCACTATCTCTAGATTTCGTGCGGGGGTCATGGGCGGTCGTCACACATATCCATCATAAGCCTTTCCAATCTACCAATTCCCTCATCAAACTTCTCATTGAATTTATCACTAATTCATTGCTCCATTTGTTCAGCATCTTCTCTTCGATACACATCTGCAACATTCTGATGACGATTAACTCTTCTTGGAGGCATTGTCAAATCTCAACAAATTCAAACTCCAAAAACTTCAAATCTCGAAACTTCACACTCCACGAACTTGGAAAAGTTCGTCTCCAAGCTCTGATACAAAATGACGCAGCACAGAAGTAGATCTGAACCAGCGGTCAAATCTATCCTGGATCTAATCACAAATTGCGGAAATATGAATCGATGGAACAAGATTAATTGATGAATTGATGATACCAAAGTGCCCAAATCCGTTAATCTCTCGAGATACCGGATTCTAGCTATCTTCAACACGTTGATCGCGCACGATGCCACCTTAGAAGATCTACGATTCTTCGACGTTGATCTCGCGCACGAGATTCCATGAATCGGCTTTAAGTTCGTTGATTCGAGCGCACTCGAATATCCGAAGATGGAGAAAGGAGATAACACTCAACTTCCAATTTTAATGGAGGCACAAAGCTCTCAACAAATTTTATTCAAAAATCCACTTCTTTTACAAATGACCATACACCACTATTTATAGGGAAAGTTACAACATACATATGATTAACAAGTTACAACAATGTGACTTAACAAATACAATCGACTTAAGAAAATACAAGCAACGACTTAAGAAGTACAAACAACGACTTAAGAAATACAAACAACGACTTAAGAAACTAGGCAGCGACCTACTGGAGCGACATTCTGGCACTTCGCGACTTAAGGATTTGCGGCATAGCGATCTTCAGCGACCTAAGAAAACTTGTCTGCGACCTAACTTCAACGACCTAACTTCAGCGACTTAAGGAATGCGACATTCAATCAGCGACCTAAAGAGGAGCACGGCAGCGACCTAACTTCATTTTGTTCGCAACTCAAGGAATTTGCTCGCGACTTAAGGTGGAGCGACATAAGAAGGCGGAGTAACATTCGCGACTTACTGGAATTGGCTCTCGACTTAAGGAGCTTTGCTTCGCGACATAGGAAACTAGAAACTCGCGACCTAAGGAAGGTCGTTCGCGACTTAGAGTTTTCTCGCGACCTAAAGAAGGTCGTTCGCGACTTAGGAAATCTTGGAGCTGCTTCGTCCTCGCGATCTAGGAGGAGCGATCTATGGCTTCGGCGATGATTTGAGGTACGCGCTACATCATTAGTGCACCTTTAATTGGTGTGTTGGAAGAATCTAGTTTAATAGTAAATGTATCAAATTTAGATGCTAGGTTATGCAACTTTCAGAATCTAAATTTGATGTTGCTTTCCCTTATATTTCAAACAATAAGCAAATAACAAACTTGTAAAGGTGTAACTAAATTACAAATCTGTCGTAACGGGGGCCAAACATTTTGAGTGTAATGAACAGGCAGACAGTGAATTAAGTTTGCGAGTAGTTAGTATTTACTGTTCAAGTATTATTTCTAATACGTCCATTATAAAATAAATAACATTATGATTATTTAGTGTTGTAATAATTTTGTAAAACAGAATAAAATCAAGATTCCTAAATAATATCAATATTATTGTGATGCTAGTCTTAGTTGTAAGACATGTCCACTCAAGTTCAACAATGGGAAAAACATTACATTTAAAGTAACCAATATATATTAATATTAATATACCTATGTTGGTAACTCGATGGTTGCAGGTATAGGTCATTAAAGAGGACCGCTGTTGAACTTGTATGAGAGCTAAACACACTGAGCAAACTTCTGCCATCAATGCATACACAACTGAGCAGATTGTTCAATCGTGTAATTTCTTGTCCATACGTAGAAAGTTATATCGGTATGTATGTTAACTGCACTGGCGACTCGGTGAAGTTGACTACCTTGTTAATGTAGTTCCATAACTTCTCGTCGTGGGATGGAATGTAGTTTTCCATTTTTTTATTTTCCACCCAAATTCCATCAGTGTGTGCATTATTCCCAAACCCAGCACATAATGTAGGATACTCAGTATGTAATGTGATTCGACGTTTTTTATGGTGCAATCTTATTCCTTATTACATTTGTTTTACGTTTTGTGAGCTTATCGTTTTCTATAACCACAGAAGTAACTTATTTCCCATGAGAACATTGAATTCGAAAACATCATTTGATTTTTAAATTGATAGAGTCCTATACCCTGCTTACGTACACTGGTACAGTTGCTCCTATGTTGTCAACCGTAAGTGAGTTAAGTGGAGCATGTTGAGCGTCCATTGCCAAATGCAGCCAGGTGGTAGATAAGAAGAAGGAAGTAAGTTTGTTACTTGATTAGTACGTAGTAGGATTAGAAATCTATACGACAAATGGAGTGGAGGATAACGTACCCGATATGGAGATAATGTTGGGAAGGAGTTCTTTGTTGATGTTTGGTGATTATTATGGACATACAATTGAGTACTATTATTATATGGATGAAGGAGGTATTGTTAACCTGTTTCTTTTAGTCATCCCTTGAACACGATTAAATGCACATTAAGGAAACCGAAAACCTTTAATGTTCTAAGTTCGACAGTCATTCTCTTATGATGAATTGGCAAGAATTAAAATGAGTAACATATATTAATTAGGCTGCCAACAATGTAAATCTTTATGCCTCTAAAACCACTGACTAATTTAATTTTGCATAACTTTTTGAAATGTCACAAAAGTAGCAGGAATAATTGGTTTCATCCTCTAGCTATGTAGTTAAAGGTAATTAACTGATAGTAGAAAAACTGTAAATAAAGCGTTGATTGATTACATGTTATTTTTACTGAGAATTTAAAACAAACTACAGATTAATTAGGCAACCTAATGTTTTAAAATCATATAATGGGTAAAAATATATATTAAAAGTAGATGTATGCTATTATGAAAACATGATAATTTACTGTATGTAGAATTTCCTAATGTAAATCATGTGACAAAATTGTATCATTAATTGTGTTGTTACAGTAATAAAAAAGTCAGAATGCATAAACTTCCATATCCATATATAATGCATGGGGTATGAGTGCGTTGTTCTTGATTCATCATTTTCAAAGTAATTTATTGAAATCTTAAATTTTTGACTTAAAAGATGATAACAAAATTCAAATTTAAATGCTTAAATTATTAACGGAGTAAACCACTAAAATTTTAATTTCTGTCTAAATAAAATACTGTTTTTAATAAAAAGAGCTGTACTTTATTCTTGTAGAGCTCCTATTTAAATAAAAACATTGTGACTTCTAACATAAGCAATGTGATTTTATAATTAGTATACACAAACAGATAAATAGACAAATACACACACAGATGTATATAAACGTACAAACATATATACATATCTTTGAGAGTACATTTTATATGGTGTTCATAAAGTATTATCTGCAACAAAAACCATGATTTCCTAGTGTATTTTACATGTGTTAGGAGTAAGTTACAATGTGCAAAAGGTTTTAAAAGCATAAAGTGTAATCTGGAAAGAACCTGTATTCATAATACATTATTTGCAATACATAACTTAAGCATAAAGTTAATCCATAAAGACAAAATACTTTACCAATATTATCAAGGGCAGACGATGATAAATTTTTCTAGAGGGCAGTAAGAGAAAATAAACACCAATTTAGCTAGTAAGATGTGTATTTTCAACAAATTTTCACTGGATTTAGATTTTCAAACTTTTTATATGCAATAAAACTGAAATAGAAAAATGAAAATAATAGTCCTTGCACAAATGAAAATGAAATCACTTCATATTGCTTGAGTAGATGTAATGTTTAGCTCATTTATGAAAACAAACACATACCCTTATGTATGTATGTTTGTATCAATAACAATTGATATCAACTGACTATTTTAAATGATCTTAAAATGCTTTGGATAATCGTGTATAGATCCAAACACTTATACAGTAGTAATCTAAGCATGTAAAATCTGTATCTAAATATCAACAAACCTAGGCATTGAATTTGTCTTCCTAACTAAAATAAATAAATAAAGAAAAGCATGTTCACCAATAATCCACTTAATTACACATAGACCGATCGATCATAAGTGCTTGGCAATTGTCCAACGGTAGATGAACATCAACATTCACATGCCAACTGGTTAGGAATAATGGAGAAGTACTTTCATCATTAAACTGTTAACACAACATTAAACATGCATTAACGATATATTAGAAAGATTACTACAATATGGTGAATATCAAGAAAAGTAACATCAATATGTGGTCAAAGCCCCAAAAATAAGTAATACAAACTATAAAAATATTCTTTTTTTAAAAAACCTAAAGTTTAACTTTCGAAAGCTTTAAAAAAATTGTTATTAAATACGATACTTGCACATCTAAATATACAAAGGTTTATGAAGTAGAGAAAAACAATAAAAACTCTAAAAGAGATTCAAGAAAATTAATTTCAAAGCTGTAAAATTTACACTCATAGACAAAAAATGTATCTGCTGCGTTATTGTTAGTTTTGATACCTGATTTCGAATTTGGAGAAGATGAGGCCATTGGAGATACTCGAGAAGCAGGCGAAGCCCTAGAAGCAGAAGCTGAAGTCACGTTGCGAAGTGGAAGCGCGGATGTGTAATGCTAGGGCATGGAAGAGTTTGGATCGGTAAAATCACCGAACGAGAATTCTCGTTCGGTTGGATGAGTGTTGCGGAGAAGCTTGGAGGCCGAACCAAAAGTCTGGTTCGATGGAGGAATTGCCGGACCAAAGATTTGGCCCGGTGGTAATGCATCGATCGACAGTAAAGGCAAGAAGGAAGTTTTTCGCTCGGTGGCGAGTGCAATGAAGTAGATAATGCCGAACGAAATATTTCATTCGGTTGCATGCCGAACCAGATGGATGCTGAACGAAATATATCATTCATTATTTGGGAATGCCAGTCTAGACTTAAAGTGGAGATGCCGGTCCAGATTGGGGTTTGCCTAACCAAATACCAAGTGATGCATGTCAAACCAAGACTGTCGAACCAAATTATGCCGGACCAGATGCATGCTGAACCAAACCCCAGGGCTGTTATATAGCAGCTACCCCTTCTCATATCTTCACTCTATAAATAGTGGAGCTTCTAGACAATAATGACAGCCATCCTAGAGAGCTGAAACTCTGTAGAATTTTGTTTGTGTTGTTAATTCTTCTTATGTATAGCCTCCAAAAGTGAATCAATCTTGTAACTCTAATCTTTCAATAATTAATATAATATCCTCTCTCCAAGTGGAAGTACACTGCCTCACGGTAGTGGAACCACTATAAATACTTGTGTTATTTATTTTTCTACATTGCATAGATCTATGACTGTCTGTTCTGGTGTTTATCTTTATTTGTTTCGTCTCACTACATTCACGATCCAGTTGTTTTCCGCAGCGTTGGGTTTTTTTATTCCCTTAGACTGATCATCTGAAGGGATTTTCTCCAACAGCCTGGTATCAAAGCTGCAAGGTTGATTGAGGAGTGTTAGACTCTATGGCGGGAGATGAAGGGACTCCAGTTGTTACAAGACCCTATACTAGAGGGATGTATATCACGTCAGGATCACAGTTGGAAATTGAGAAATGAAATGGGGATAAAGACTTCGAGAAGTGGCAATGGAGGATGAAGGCTGTTCTAATGAGGAATGAAGTCCATCCAGTAGTGTTTGCCCCTGAGGAGTTGACGGCTGACATCTCAGTCGTGAAAAGGAAGGAGATGGAGAAATGGGCGTTTACTACTTTACAACTAGCTATAGGAGAGAATGTCATCTCATAGATTAGCAGTGAGACCGCTGCTAGGGGCATTTGGACCAAGCTGGAGAATCTCTACTTGAAGAAATCTTTGACTAATCGTATGATATTGCTGAAGACATTTTTCACCATGCAGATGAGAGAGGGTACTTCAGTGAAGGAACATCTTAATTTCTTTGATGATCTCGTGAGGAAGATGAAGACTGTTGACTCGAAGATGGATGAGGAGCAAATGGCAATGATTCTTTTATGTTCTCTTTCGGGGCGTTACACAGGTTTTGCTAACAGCCTTATCTTCACTAGAGATACATTGACAGTGGAAGATGTGAAGTCGGGCTTTCTATCTGAGGGATTGAGAGATTAGATGAAGGAGATACGTGAAGGAAGTAGAGATGGAAGTAGTAGTCATGGCCTGTTTGTTGAAAGAGGTAGAAAAGATAAGAAGAATTGGCACTCTGGAGGGCGTTCCAAGTCTAGGAAGCCTGGTAATGGCAGGAGAGGAAAGTCTAAAGAAGGGAAGTGCTTTATCTACAAGAAACCTAGTCATTGGAAAAAGGATTGTCCAGATTCGAAGAAGAAGGAAGAAGATGGATCTTCATCATTTACGGTGGAGAAGTCTGTATCCGACGATGTGTTGTTTGCAGCAGTATTGGATGTCTCAGACCATTGGGTGCTGGACTCAGGGGCGTCTTTCCATATGACGCCTAATAAGGATTACTTCAGTTCTTTCATTGGACAAGAGGGAAGCTCTATTCTTATGGGTAATGATGCTAGTTGTAGAGCAATGAGTGAAGGTACAGCAAGGATCAGGATGTTTGACGGAGTGATATGCACTTTGACAGGTGTCCGGTATGTTCTAGGTCTTCGGAAGTCCTTAATTTCTTTAAGACAATTGGCATCTTTGGGATGCAAGGTAACTATCGAGAAGGATAGTCTGAAGGTTTCAAGAGGTGCACTAGTTATTATGAAAGGAGATGTGTTCCAAAATCTATATTTGCTGAAAGGAACCACAGTTCTTGGAGAGTCGTGTGTTAGAGTAGATAGTTCTCGTGCATTGGATGCCACAAAGCTTTGGCATCTCAGGTTGGGTCATATTTCAAAGAAGGGCTTAGAGTTGCTTCGAAAATGGAAGATGATCAAAGGAGAAAGCTTCGACAAGATGGACTTTTTCCAGGAGTGTGTGTTAGGCAAGCAAACTAAAGTATCTTTTGGAGTTGGACTCCACAGATCGAGGCGAGTACTTGAGTACATGCATACAGATGTTTGGGGACCGGTTGCTACTCCTTCTCTTGGAGGAGCAAAGTATTTTATCTCTTTTATTGATGACTTTTCTCGAAAAGTATGGGTGTATGTGATGAAGGCCAAATTAGAGAGTTTTGAAAAGTTCAAAGACTGGAAAACGCTTGTTGAGAACCAATCTGGTTCTAGGTTGAAGGTGCTGAGATCTTATAATGGCGGTGAATTTGTCTCTAGGGAGTTCCTCGACTTTGTAGACAGCATGGCATTCAGAGACATTTCACTACATCCATAGATCCTTAAACTATCGGGGTTGCAGAAAGGATGAACATGACTCTACTGGAGAAGGCTCGTTGCTTGAGATTGACGCCGGGCTTGTCTAGAGGCTTTTGGGCTAAGGCATTATCAACTGCGGCACATATCATAAATCAAATTCCATGCTCAGCCATAGATGGGAAGATTCCAGAGGAAAAGTGGAGAGGTAAAGCAGTATATCTTGGTTACTTTAGAATTTTTGGTTGTCCTGTGAACGTTCACCATACAGGCGATGACAAGTTGGAGACTAGAGCATACAAGGGCATACTAATGGGATACACTGATGGTATCAAAGGGTATCGAATTTGGAACCCTGTTGATGGGAAGATTGTTCATTCCAGACATGTTACTTTTGATGAGTCTGCTATGTTCAATTCGAAGGAGAAGCTACCTACCACATCAGAAGATTTTGATAGGCCTAAGGAGATGGAAGAAGTTCCCGTGTTCCAACCAAATAGTAGAGTTGTTGTTGATGCCGTTGAGGAAAACACAGTTGATGAAACATCACAGGATAGTCCATAGGTACCTTCTAGTAGTGCTGGTGATGTGCATGAATCTGGAGGAAGTTTTGTTCAAGGTGGAGCTGAAAGGATTTTAGGCGAAGCAGTACCTACCCGGGTCAGTCGTAGGACTATTAGGCCACTCGAAAGGTATGGTGATTGGCAGTTTGTGAACCTTAGCCTTGGTGATCAGTTTGACTATGCCCTACATGTGGTTTTTAAGGAGCCGCTTGACCTTGATGAAATGTGACAGTTCGAAGTGGATGTGCGCTATGGAAGAGGAGTTAGAGTCGTTGAAGAAGAACAAGACTTGGAATTTGGTACCATCTCTTCAAGGAAGCCGAGCCATAGGTTGCAAATGGGTGTTCAAGATAAAGGATTATGGGAGATACAAGGCTAGACTAGTTGCTAAAGGGTTTTCACAAAGAAAGGGATTGGAGTATGATGAGATATTCTCTCCAGTAGTGAGGCATACATCCATCCGCATTTTGCTCGCTATCGTCGTAGCTCATGACTTGGAGCTAGAGCAACTGGAGGTGAAAACTGCTTTCTTGCACGGAGACTTGGATGAGACCATCTACATGAAGCAGCCTGAAGGATTTGTTGTAGATGGAAAAGAAAATTGGGTTTGCAAATTAAAGAAGTCATTGTATGGACTTAAGCAGTCGCCTAGACAATGGTACAAGAGGTTTGACTCTTTTATGCTTTCACTTGGTTTTGATCATAGCATCAAAGACGCTTGTGTGTACTTCAAGCATTTAAAGAATGGTAGTTGGGTGTACCTACTCTTGTACGTGGATGATATGTTGATTGTTTCCAAGGATAAGGCTGAAATCGATACTTTGAAGCGAAAGCTAAAAGCGGAATTCGAAATGAATGACCTTTGAGAAGCAAAGAATATTTTGGGTATGGAAATCCAAAGGGATAGAAAGCTAGGACTTTTGAGCCTCACTCAAAAGGAATACATTTGGAAGGTGCTTTCTCGGTTTAGCATGGAAGGGGCAAAGGCAATTAGCACACCCATGCCTTTGCACATACATCTCTCTAGTAAAGGCTCTCCGATCTCGGAAAAGGACAAGGCTTGTATGATGAAGGTCCCATATGCAAGTGCAGTTGGTAGCTTAATGTATGCCATGGTCTGCACTAGGCCTGACATTGCATAGGCGGTTGGATTGGTGAGTAGATTCATGGCAAATCCAGGAAAGACGCATTGGGAAGCAGTGAAGTGTATCTTTTGATACCTTAGAGGAACTCCAAACCATGGGCTTGTCTTTGGCGGTAGAGGAAGAGATTTCAGTTTGGTTGGATTTTGTGATTCCGGCTATGCCAGTGATAGAGATCGAAGGAAGTCAACCTCTGGATATGTGTTCACCATTAGTGGGACGGTGATTAGTTGGAGAGTGAGGTTACAGACAATTGTGGCTTTTTCTACTACAGAGGCAGAGCTCATAGCTGCGGTTGAAGCAGCTAAGGAGGCGCTTTATTTGAGGTGATTGCTGTGTGATTTGGGCTTCGAATACGAAGGCATGGATGTGTACTGTGATAGTCAGAGTGCAATTCACTTAGCTGAAAATCTGGCATTCAGCTCAAGGATGAAGCATATTGAGGTGAGAGAGTCTTTTCTTGTCTCAATGAGTGAAGAGAAGCTAGTTCGTCTTCAAAAGGTTCACACAAAGGAGAATGCAGCATACATGTTTACCAAGTCGTTGCCTGTTGCTAAGTTCGAGCACTGCTCGGACTTGATTCGCTTAATGAAGTGCTAAGTGCCATGGGGTGGCATGGGGGGAGAGTTGAGATAGTTCATGGAGACGTTTGTTTTCATGGTGGAGATTGATAGATTTTACACGAACTAGGAACTTCGAACACTTTGTTGACGGGTGGTGGCCTTGCCGGAGTTCGTTGACAGAGTGTAATGGGTAATGGCATTGCCAAAGCTCATTGGGTAAGTATCCATTGCTTGGAGCATGAAGGTGTTGATGGAGTTGGAAGGCTTGTTTGGAAGTCTGGTATTAAGGTGGAGATTGTTAGTTTTGATACCTGATTTCAAATCTGGAGAAGATGAGCCATTGGAGATACTTAAGAATCAGGTGAAGCCCTAGAAGTAGAAGATAAAGTCACGTTGCGAAGAGGAAGAGCAGATGTGTAATGCTAGGGCTTGGAAGAGTTTGGACCAGTAAAATCACCGAACGAGAATTCTCTTTCGGTTGGATGTGTGTTGCAGAGAAGCTTGGAGGCCGAACCAAAAGTCTGGTTCGGTGGAGGAATCACCGGACCAAAGATTTGGTCCGGTGGTAGTGCATCGATCGGCAGTAAAGGCAAGAAGGAAGTTATTTCATTCGATGGTCAGTGCAATGAAGTAGATATTGCTGAACGAGTGGTTTGAGGTAGATATGGTCAATAGAAGGAGTGGTAGTTTTGGACTAGAAAATATAAGTCCAAAAATGGTGTGAAAGAAATGCATTTTTGACATAGATAAATCAAAATTTGACGAATTGGTATGAATAAAAGTTGTAGCGATTGAAATTTTACATGGTTTGAAGAAAAAAACCTCCATTTGGATCCGAGATGAGGAAAATATGATAGGAGGAAGAGGAGGAAAAATGAAGGAATGGAAGGCTATTTATAAACGAGAGAAAAAAGAGAATTACCTATCTACCCTTGTATTTCTACCCTCCACATGGTCTTTCCACCTCAATACCCTCCACCACCCATGCCATTTCAACCCACCACCTTGTTCCCCCTCATCATGTCAAAGAAAACATGTTTAAACATGTTTGTACTTGAGTCGTCAACTGTCACATCATGTCTCTTAAGGCATCTTTTCGTATGTACAAGTACATACTTAAGTATATATACCTATGTATATACCAATATATACTATACTAACTAATTTACATTCTTAACCATTTAATTTTTTTTTCAAATATAAACAAGGCTCATAAAATTTCAAACAACTTTTATACGGTGAAACGTCGAAAATTCGAAAAACGGTTTCCAGTCACATTTTCTGTTTTTCATCGAACTAAATATTTTTGTAAACAAATTTGAAAACCTATTTCAGCTCATTATTTATTATTTAAAATAGTTTTAATTTCATTATAAAATCTATACATTGAATATTTAAAATTAAATAAATATTCGCAAATCAAAGCAATGGAATTATAGGTTGTTACATTTTGTAACGACCTGCTTTTCCGTACAATTTAAGCTGACAATAAACCACACATATCCAACCCAAATCAAATGGAAAGATGGATAGTTAGGGGAAAGAAAGAAGAAAGAAGAAGAGAAGAGAAGAAGAAGAGAAAATAAACTAAAAACAAAAGATAATCTCACAATCGTAGCGGAACAACATATAATATAATATCAATGATCCTTACAAAAGAGAAACTGTTATATACATTCATCCATCAGAGTACAACACAATCATCAGCCTAGACAGTTATAACATCCCATCCTTGCAATTGCCGATAATTTCAACAACAACGTTGTGGAAAATAAACATATATCTAATGACCTGCTATTTCGAACCATTCAAATCGACAAGCAGACACACATGTCAGACTTGAATCACTCAAAACAATAGATTGTTAATTTTTATTTGGCAAAACTTAGTATATACGGTATATAAATCAATCATAGAATCACAGACACAGAGTTTACAATAATAAGTAGCAGAATAGATAAATAGTAGTTCATGAAGCTACTACATAAAACATCAGAGTCTGAAACAAATATAGCAGAAAATTCTAAGTATAAAGAAATGACTAATACAAAAGCAACTGAAAGTCTGAACATAAATAACTGGAATAACTAAAACCTGAATAGATGAAGATGGATCTCCAAGAAAAGCTCTAAGCTCCAAAGGTGAGTCTCAAATGTTGTGACATTCAGTTTGACCGGAGCATAAAGCAAAACACAAAACACTCGAGTCAGGATTAACATTCTTATGCAAGTAAATCAACTTAAGTGAAATGCAAATAACTTAAAAGGATGTTTGGAATTACACCCTTTAAGGATCCATTAAACTATCCACATACATAGTACAATATGCTACATAGATAATGTTTATTGTAAAGTAAAATATTAAAATAGCATTAAGGCATTACCCATATCCCCCTTACACATTTTTATATAAATGTCGTAGTCTTATACAGTACTGTAAATTCCACCAAACCGGTGGGCTATCAGGGAGCACTTCATAGGTACGACACAAACCAAACTCGTAGTGGGCACGATAAGGCATGTGACAAGGCACGCGAGGCAATGCCAGGGTAGGATTCTACCGTTTGCACTCACGTACTGGTGGTAATGAAAAGCAGCTACTACTGCCCACCTCGAGACACACTCCCATAATCAAAGGTGCACCCAATCAAATCACAAAGTAATAGAATTGTATCGAAGAAATGTGCCCGATAGGGGGAGCGACCCCACTTGGCTCGGTATAGCTCCTGTTTTAGCCACATTAAGCTGACTCGAGGGAGTCAGGGCTGCATTCATACCTCATATAGACATCGTCAAACCATCCTACTTTGTTCTGGAATCTTCACCACGTACACAGTTGTTAAAGTCGTTTTCGGTATTGGCAGAGAGTATGACAATATCCGATCCCGGTCTCTTTAACAACCAAACGCTTATTTCACACCATGGTTATTTCATTCAAACAGTTCATACTTCATATTAAAATATCATATTCATTTCAAACTCATATCACTTTCAAATTCATATTCACTTTCGAAATCATATCACTTTTGAAATAATATTCACTTTCAAAATCATATCACTTTCAAAATCATACTCACTTCCAAAATCATAACCGCAAAATAGATTAAACCATCATATCAAAGTATTCGCATTTAAATCCATTAAATCTACATCATAACAGTTCCAACTTAAACAGTTTGAATATTGAAAGTAGTTTATATATTAGAATAGTTATACAACAAAAATAGTTTATATTTAAAAATAGGTTATATATTAAATTAGTGTATATATATATTAAAAATAGTATATATATTAAAATATATATTTAAAATTTCTTATAAATTTAAAATAATATATATTGAAATAGTTTATGTATTAAAATATATATATCGAAAATAGTTTCATATTAGAATTGTTTCTTCCAATTTCACAAATCAATTCAAATCAACTCTAGTTCCAAAATTCAATTTACAATCTCAGTTCAACAATTTCAATAAAAAGGTTAAAGGTTCAACTTAAATTCTCATTAAAACCATTTTTAATTTATATCGATTTCAAATCCAGGTTGAACTATAAATTTAAACCACTTCAAATTCAATAGGTTTCAAAGTTTAAATATTCAAACATTTACACTAACTCAATTTGATAAATTTTATTTTATATTTCAAAATTCAACTTTAATTTTATTTAAATTCCAAAATATTCACTTAATCATTTTTAATAACATTTAAATAAAATCTCAAATTACAAATTTAAATCAATATTAAATATTCAATTTCAATTTTATTTAAATTTGAAATATTCATTTAATCACCTTTAATCAAATCCAGTTATCAAGTTATAAAATCATATCTTTAAAATCTCATAATTAATAAGTTTTAAATCAAATTTTAATTTAAATACAATTCTTAACGAATAAAATTCTTAACGAATAAAATTTCAAGTCCACTTTAACTTATCTTTCCAATCTTTATTTACTTAAGTTATTATCAAATCTATTTTAAAAAATATTAATATAAATTTTAAATAAATATTTAAAACATATTATATATATTAGTTAAATTAAATTCTTATTGAATTTTATTATATTAATTATTATTAAATTAAATCTTATTTTAATAAATATATTCTATAAAATCTAATTTTATATATATTTGAAAATAATAAAATTATAAGTAAAATCTAAAAATTTATATTTTCAAAACTTAACTTATAAATTTAAAATTTCCAAACTTATAATTTAAAAATCTAAATTTTACACATATATTAAAATAAAATCTTTATATTATATTTAAAAATCAATATTTATTAAACCCATATACTTTCTTTTAAAACTTTGGAAATCGTTTTTCAAAAATAGACCAACGGTGTCCATATATAATTTTCTATCCTATGGTCAAGTGATACGGATATTTATCATTTCAATACAAAATAATTTAAATTTTTCGGGTATATATTATTTCAGCCCGCAATCCCAAAATTCAAATCAGTAAAATCGCTTGGGTTTATCATTTCAACCCATAACAATTTTTTCCTAATCTATAAGATCATTCGAATATGTACCATTTCAACCCATAAGGAATTTCTAAACTAACAGGGAACTTGTAGAGTGAGACAATAGAACAATGATATAAAATGACATAGCATATCATTGAAAAATATGATCATAATTAACAATTCAAATATAATATACAACATGATTGTGGTGTCATATGTCGATTAATCATAAGTGAACAATTTAAATATTAATATAACATATTCAACAATTAAATTTCTAACCAATTCAATTTAACAACATATTTCAATTGTCATTTCATGTGAAATCAATTTACTAAATATAAGAATGTTAATCGTGAGTGATCGCTCACCTTTCAAAGCTATGAAAGAAGAAGGCGACACAGACACGCACACGGATAAGCGACAAAGCTAGAAAACTGCTGCTGAACGAATCCGGATAGCTGCTAAACAAAGCAATGTTGGAATAACTTGAAATCGATGCAAACAAATCAAAGCTAGCTTTATTAAATGGATCAAACTATATATGAAATATATATACCTTTCTTTTTTTTATTTATAATAGAGGGTTGTTGCTTGGTCTTTGCTGTGTGCTTCAGTTTAGGGGAAAACAAAGCGAAGCAGACGTGGAAGGCAGTGGAATGCAAGAGGTTGGCATTGGGTGTGAGGCCTAGGAATGTGTTCGGTAGGAGAAATGTAAAAAAATATATAAGCAAACTATTTATAAACTTATATATATACTCTTAGCTGCTATCAGTTTGGGTCGGAGGGTAGCTACGGGCGGAGAGGGAGGCTGTGGAGCGAGGGAGACTGCTCGTGCTCGGGTATAAAGAGGTGGAATGGATTGGCAATAGGTGGTGGATGGAGTGGAGCAAGCTGCTGAGAGAGGTGGGTCGGCCTGTGTTCGGTAAATGGTGACTGGGTGGAGGGTGGTCATTTGGTGTTTTGGTGGCAGAGGCTTGCGGCATCGGGTGGCGATCTGGTCGGAGGGAGGGTCGAAGGGGGCGGTGGCTATATAGTTGGTAGTTTGAGTGGCGGTGGTTAGATTCGGCGATGAGCAGGGAGAGGCTCTAGCTCGGCAGTGGCATATGGGCGGAGACAAGATGAAGGAGCGGGTGTTCTGGCGTTGATGGTGGAAGTTCGGCAAGGGGAGGCTTCGGTGGGGTCGGGTTGTAGGGGAGATAGGGTGAGGCACAAGTAGATTGAAGGTGGAAGGGAAGAAGCGAACTTTGTTCTCAGATAACAAAATATAACTTCATATAATATATATATATATATATTATAAAACTCAGAAACCAAAAGAAGAAGGGTCAGAGAAAGGAATGCAGAACGAGCCAAAATAAATATAAAATAATGGGAAGAGTGATAGCCATCCACTGAATCCAGGAATTACTTTAAAGCTACTGACCATTGGTTTCTCCCGAGAAACAAACGAAAGTACACAGGGAACCAAAAGGCTAAAAATGGGTACCGATACGGCTAACCGATTCGTAGATTTCGCCATGTACCGGACAACGAAATGCACAAATGAGCATACTACAGAGATCAGCACGATGAGACAAACAGAATGGTACACAAGTATGAGTAATATGACCCACCAATCAAAACTCGATATTCGTTGCCAAAACTGCTGCTAAAACGTCGAAAATAATATAAACGGAGCTAGAGTAGTCCAAATTTGGCGAAACGAAATATGACGTTTCACTAAGAAAAGTTCAACATTTTTATTATATAAAAATATTCAGAATTTCAAAAACATTTTACTTCCAACAAATTTAACTGATTTAAATTTAAATTGAAATTTCCACAATCCAACAAACTGTCATATTTTCTGATCAAAATCTAACACTTGCTACTTTTAAATAGACATATTCCAAATATCAAATTTTCATTATTATATATTTTCAAGAAAAATTTAGTTAATTACCTTATTAAAATTGTCAAAATTTCCAGGTCGTTACAAAATACGTGAATACAGCTTGAAGACCTCCAACTCGTCTCCTGAGCTCCAATGCATCAAAAACAATATGTAAATATGCTCAGTCTGATTCGAGCATTGTAATAAAATAACACTCGAGTCAGTCTGGAAAGCCAGCGTTAGAAAATAAAACTCAACTGAACTTTTAAAGTTAACGAAATCTTTCAAAAATCAAAAGGTATCTTGTAAGACCATGCCACACATAAACAGAGACGGGTTTTTACCTTATGATAACCAAAACATTTCATATGAAATCCTTTGATATTATAATAATGTCTATTATACAAATACTTATTAATCATAGCCGAAATTGTTACATTAATTAAATTCCAGCATACTAGGTTCTATAACCAAAATCGAAGGCTCGTATTGGAGAATGGATTCCAACTATGAAAGGGTAAGAGTCTACCCACCAAATCTGTACACCTTTAGATAAAATGTACGGGAGGCTACAACACGTTGCACCTCTACTACTTAGGACCAGCACTACCACCTTCTCGAGTACCACCGAATATGATCACCCCTTGGTTGCAATCAATAACCACATAATGGGATCCCGAAGCATATATGAATATCGCTCAAGACTTGGGATGATCATATCTTACTTGGGTGCGACCCACTTAGCCCTACCGTATGTCCCTGCTTTATTCATTTGCCGGGTGTGAGGCTCGAAGTGTCCACGCTCTTACCATTTCCTCCAACCAAACCATCTTGGAATGCTAATATTGCCCTCCAGGCAACAAATGCAATAAAGGCATTCATCCGTACAAGTTTGTTCCGGGACTGAACGAAATGCTTGAGAACTCTATCCCAAATTCCATCATCTTCAAGTTGTCTTCGCTTCAACTACTTGAGTTGGATCGAAGTGGTTTTTGGATAACATATTCGATCTCGGTCTCTTCGAAACAACATTCGACAGTTTCTGGTAAACTCGACCCCGGTTCTTTAGGAAATAAACAGTCAAATATAAGAACGGAGATCACCTCTAGACCGTTAGTGGATGGATTTCCTTATCATTGTCCTAGAAGAACGAAACGAGATTTACATGCATAGTACATCATCATCGGAGATGACTATGCCATATAACTTACGTGTTTCTCCTAGATATTTCCAAAGTTACATTTGGGTCCAAATTCGATAGTCGGTTATTTAACTATCAGATAACAAACATTCAATCAGGGATTTAATTTCATAGGAAAAACCAACATTTGGTTATGCACTAAGCAACACTAAGCCTCCTTAATTAATCTTTTTATTAATTAAAACCATCTTGTAAATGCTTGTATCAAAATAATTTTACAAAGATATAATCACAACCCATATAATTTCAATACTTAGAAAATATCCATATACTTATCCCAACGGTATAAGCATATTTTCCAAACACTAAGGAAGATCTTCTTTTTACCAAATTCTAAAATCATTTATAAACCCCATTATAAATTTCTAAAACCATTTATAAATTATTCTTCAAGTCATTTCTAAACCCTTATAAAACCATGCAATTATTTATAAATTCTTTTTATAAATTTGTAAACCTATTTCTAAAATTCGTTATAAATATCCATTTATTTATAAACCTCTTTACCTTGTAAATAATCTCCCTTTAATCTTTAAACCATTTTATAAGCTCTTCTTATAAAAATCCAAGTCCGTTTGCAGAACTCTATTTATGAATATTGAAACCATCATAAATAAATAATTATTACTGACTTTTAACCTTTTAAAAGTAATAATTAATAATTCAGACCATTATGTATAAAATAGTCATTAATCTTTACATATAAATAATAAAAATAAATTACCAAAATATGATGAATAATCGTTATTATTAATTTCAAGCCATATTAATAATTTAAATAATTAACCTTTTAAATTATTTAAATATTTATAAACAACTTTATGCAATATTAACATGAATAACTGACTTAAAAACAATATATATCTCCTTGGTAAAAATCCATTCTTAAATCTTCAACCCAGTCATCTTCATATTTATAAAACTACATTTAAGAATCTCTTTCCATTTTATAAAAACTTCCTTTCATAAAACCCATTTATTTATTAATTCCATTTATAACTTTATTTCCTTTATAGATCACACTTATTCATAAATCTCTTTTAAACATCAATCACCATCCATTTAAATGTTACTTCCATTTGGATAAATTCCTTTCTATTTATAATAATATCGTTTGATAAGCAAATTCATCATCACCTTAAATTTCCAAAATAGAGTCAATTATTTCTAAAATATCAGTCTGTATCTTATAATAAATCCATCGTCATCCAACTTATTAAACGATAATAGTTTCCTTTAATTTATAAACTCGTTTATAAATTCATACATTTATTAACAAAATACGATTTTACAAATCTTCACCTCAATTGTAAAATATTACTTTTATAAATTATCACATTTACAAAATCTCACATTTGTTATTAATCTTTCATATATGTACACATATACATATGTATATATTACTTTGTCTAAAATGGTTAATAAATATTAATGTTAAAAGAATGGTTAATATATATTACTTTGTCTAAAATGGTTAACAAAATCTCATATTTTATAAATCTATCAATTTATAATATCCAAAAATCAGACCTTTGATTTTTAAATAAATTACTCCTTCAAATAATTCAAGACTAATTATTTAAAACATATATAATTTCCAATATCGCTTTGAAATCCTTTTAAATCAAATCACTATTTTATAGTAGTTTAAAATACCAAAAGTGAGGCCCGGTGCTACTAAAGCACTAATTTGGCAAAATCATATGCATATCATCAGTATGGCATTCAACAAATCATATATCACTATATATATGAAAATAAGATCAACAGCGTGAGGAATACTGTTAGATCCCTCCAACCTGTCCCCCCCGCATCACATACAGCATATAATCATAAAAATATAAATCAATCACTTCGAGGTGGGATTCGTATACAAAGGGTCATCCGCTCTTACATGGGAACGTAATAGGGTTTCATCAACTCCAATAGGCGGAAATATATCTAATCCAACTAATAATAATTAGTAAATTATCCAAATAGTTAATAACTATCAAAATAAATATCCAAGCATGCAATAGATAATTTTTATTGACTAAAAATATTTATAACACCCCTAATTTTAATAACATTATTCAGGAGATTAAATTAGATAAATTAAATAGAACAATGTAAATATTTGAGTGATAAGGGGATTGATATTTTAAAATAAATTAGAGGTCGTGCCTAACTAAATAAATGGGTTTATAAATGATTATATATGTTAATTAATTAACGCATGGGTATCAGGGTAATTACCGCACTACACTTCCATTTCTGTCACGACCCGTTTTTTCGTACCTCTTAAGTTGATAATAAACCACACATGTCCAACTCAAATAGAATGAAAAGACAGAACATGAAGGGTAAAAAGAAAAATAAGACAGAACAGAATCTCATACGAATGGAATAATATATAATATTGAACAATATCTTTACAGCGGAAAACTTTTAAAATACATATATCAGAGTCTACCTAGGTTCAACTTGGACAGTTATAAACATCTATCCTTACAAAAGCTGATAAACATCAAAAAACAGCAACGGATAATAGAATACATCCATACGTAGGTGAATATCTCCAACTCCTCTAGAAACTCCAATCGACTTCAACTAAACCTGAAAATACTCGGATCTGACCCGAGTATTGAAAACACCCGGATCAGGCTTGATAAACCAACGTGAGAAAAACCCAAACAATAAATGACAGTGTCATATATCAGCCTTAAAAATAAAATCCTTTGAAAAGAAAGAGTGTCTCATAAGACCACGCCCACACATAAACACGGACGGATTTTACCTTATGATAACCAAATCGATTTTATATATCAAATTCTTTGATATTATTTCTAATGACATTGCATTGAAATTTTTTGCAAATAAACTTATTAATCTTAGACGAAATTATTACCATTATTGAATCCCGAGCCTAATCATTTAAGCCTATACAAACAAAACCGCAAGTTCTTATTAGAGAATGGATTTCCATACAAATGACTAGGTGAAGGGACTACCTTTCGATGGGTACACCTCTAGATGGATGTCTCGAGGAACCATCACAAAGCTCCTCTACCAACACAAGACCGGCCTACCTCTTTAACTAAATAGTACCGAATATGTCATCCCCCGGTCATTACCGACCTTTAACTGAGCGCTCGTTTTAGCATACTTTCCACAATGATTAGATACCCGAACTTTATGGCGGGTAGAAATCTATCTAGAAGGGAATGATCATATCCTAATGGGAATGACCCACTTAGCCTTGTCGCATCTACCCTGTTTTGGTCATTTCCGGTTGATGAGGCTTGAGGCAACGATTACCTTTTTCATAGCACAACTCCTTCCACTTTGAATGCCACATTGCCATTCCATATTCACATGCCTGGTCTCTACAAATATATAACTTCTTGAGCTCATACATCTTGGGAAAGGATGTTAAGCTAAGAGAAGGTGTCTTCTACGCCACCGACTGATATACATTTTATAGAGATCATTCAATGTGATTAGAATGCAAGGTCAAACACTCGTCCGTACAAGTTCAATCTAGGACTGAACGAAACCGAAGGTACTTTCCTGGGCCATTACTAGGTGAGAAGTCCTAGTTTTTTTGAGGTTATTCATAGCAAAGAGACCACTGCTACAATGAGTAAATCAGGAGTTTATCCCCAATTAATCAACAAGTAGTCCTTCGTTATTATTCGTCTCAATGTCTCTATCTTCAAACAACTTCATTCTTTGAACATGTGGATTGGTTCGAAGAGGTTTCCGGATAAGAATCACCCAAATCCGATCCCGGTTCCTTTGATCCAATCATCGATAAAAAGTGAATATGAGTATATAGGATTTATTAAGCCTATTTTCTTTATAACTCTTTTCATTAATTACAAATCCCTTTTTAATCTTAGAGTAATTCTAAGTTAATTCACTTATTACTTGGAAAACATTTTCTATTTTTTTACTTATCATCGATCCAAATTTCTTAACTTTTAAATGGGTCAAAAACAATGTTATTTAAGATATCGTTTACTGTAAACCCTAAGTCAATCTTAGAAAACATTATTGAGTAAATAGGATCATAGAAATCATTCTAATTTTACCCAATATCAATTTCCGTATTCAACAAGTGCTATGGGTGGAATAACGGTGAGATCACCTTTTAAATTCCATGAATGGGATGAGTTCCCTCTTCGGAATTTAATACCAAGTATAAGAATAATATCTCTATGCAATCCAAGTTGTAGTTTATTCATTTTGGAGATTGCTTAAATTTTGGATAATACTAATCTTCCTTTATTTTGGAAAAACTTAATATAATCTTTTTAGAGCATACGGGCTTTCCTTTCGACTGTTCCACCCCTCGCCTATGAAGAGAAAATATAGGCCAGGTAAGTTCAGGGCACTGGTTGCTTCATTCCTAACCTTAGTTAAACACCTTGTTTTATCTTCCCAGATCTCACAAGCGAGACAAATGTACTAGTCGTTTCCGCATACTCAATTATTATCTTTTATTTTGTAATTGATTATAAAGATTCCAAATTATCTTTTAAATGCTTAATTATCCTTTTAAAAACACTCATAATTGATTCTAGGAAAAATCGTTAAGTTTAAACCTTTTTTAAAAAAAAGGTCGTAGAAACGGCAGTAAAAAAGTGTTACGGAAAGTGCTTTATAAGCTTATTTGATTTAAACAACTTTTTAATATTTGAAATTCATATTTTTCACTTTAAATCTCTTCTAAACTATTCAAATAGATTTATAAAATTTATTCCATATTTTGCCCTAATTAAATACGTCCATTTATAAAGATTTTACTTTATGGTCACTTTCCTACACAAGCGCGATTTTTCTAGAAAATTGATTTGGACATAATTCAAAATCTACAAGACAAAATCTTGATATTCTTTTTCCATTTGAAAACTATGGTTATTATAGACTGGACATTTCTTGTTTCGAAGAAATTCAAGCTATGCTTCACTCTATACACTCATTTGAACTTTTCAGCGTAAAATCGCGAACTGTCGTTACGCGACGCGCCTAGTTTTAACTTGATTTACAACATTTGAAATAAATTCTATAAATTGAATATAATTACTTATAAAAACAATATAAATCATTTCAAATCGATATTTTCAATTTTTAAAGTATTAAAAATACATTTTCACTATTCTCATATTATAATATTATTATATTCCTATTATTTTAATATTAAATTTTAAAATCCAATTTCAATTAAATTTCAATTCTAACTTCAAATTAAACTTAATTAAAACTTAGATTTCAAATCTAATTTCAATTCTAATTTTTAATCCCAATTTCAATTTTCAAAATCGATTTCAATTTCACTATTCATCTCAATTTCAATTTCACTTTTCATTTCAACTTCAATTATACTTCAATTCCAATTTGACTTTATTTTAAAAATCCAAATTTGATTTTTTTTCACTGTTCACAAAGAGGCTTAATAATTCCAACATATACGATATTAATAAAACTGGTCATACTTGACAAAGGGATTACTTAATCAACAATGAGCCTAATCACTTCCAGTATTTATCAATAACATAACATCCATTCTCATAGCATAATAATTATCAATAAGTGAGTATATTAGCATAACTTCTACTACTTATCCAACATATTCAAACAATCATTCAAACGTCCATATCATCAAATGGCGATTATCTAACATAATAATTAAACTTGATAATCAATATAATTCAAATAACGATGATAATTTCCCACCTTCATTTCCACTTCGCCTAACTTTACGTGAACTAGTGTGCTCCTTCTCAATCGTCTCGAATTCCCAATTTCGTTTTCTTTTCTTTTAATTTTCTCTTTCTTTTTTTTATATTTTTTATATAGAGGGTTTGTGAGCTTTGGAGGGGGTGTAGGCTCGGGCTTGGGTCTATGGTCGTGGGTAGGTGGTGTGGAGGGTGGGTACGGCCTTGGGGTGGTGGAGTTTAGCTCGGGTGTGGGTTATTGGAGGGGAGTGTGGGCGTGTACGGTTCGGGTAGGGTGGTGGCCGAGAGTAGGGAGGTGGGTAGGGGTTTTAGGAGGTGGGTATGTGGGTGTAGGGTATAGCCGTGGGCAGAGGAGGAGGGTGGAGGAGATTTTGGGTGGTGATGGAGCTTGCTTGAGGTGGAGGAAGTTATGGACGTGGAAGAGAAGTTGGATGCCATGAAAATGGAAGTGGAGAGGATGAAGAAAGTGAAGTGAAAGGTAAAGAATGAGAAGTGAATTTGTTTGTGAAAGAATGAAAGGTATGCATGCTTATTTATACTTGAGTTTTGGAAGGTAAATGACTTAAATACCCTTGTCTACTTCTTTGACTTTTAACCATATTAAAAACTCCTTTCCAATGCATGAAAAGAGAGGTATTAAATGCGAAATTATGTTAGGATTTGATATATGTCCTTATGTAATGAGTTTTGCCACTTTTCCATTAATTATAAAATACCAAAATACATTTTTCTCCTTTTCCATGTAAGATAAGACTTATGCATTAATGAGATGAGATATGTTAGTCCTTTGTGTAATGATTATGGTTTTATAAATTAATTTTAATTATAAATTGTCAAATCTTGTTACTTTTTGAATTATTTGATAATTTTGACTTTTCAAATTAATTTGTATTTACATGATAATCTAAAGTGTGCATAGTTCGTTAATATACATTATATAGGTTAATAAATTGATCATATTGTCAAAACATTGCGATAACTTGTTATGGTTGAAAACAGTGTTTTTTATTGACAATTTTACAGTCAAAATTTGACATTTTTGCTAAACTATACACTAAAGTAAACCAAACTTAAAAATTAATTTCCTATTATATTAAATGAATTAAAACAAGTTTATCTAGGTTAAAATCTCATATCGTTAAGGTTAATATCAAAATATTGAATTTTGAAGTTGCATTGACAAAATGTGACAAATTTAGAATATTTTTTGTAAAACGATTATAAACATATTTTTAAATCCTTAAATATGCTTCTATTATCTTTATTAAGTGGTTTTAATATGTAACAACCCTGGTTTGGAGAATACCTGTATATATTAAATTATAATGGAGGTTATAATTTAATATTGTAAATTAAAATATAATTGGAGATTTTAAATTGTTTATTTGGAATAAACATTGAATTTTGTAAATAAAATGGGAAAAATAAAGTTTGAAACTTTATTTTGTTTATTTGGGAATAAATATGGGATTATATATGGATTTGATAAGTATTTGGTTTAAATAAATTGAAATATTGGGTATTTATTAGTTTGGAGCTAATAAATTAATTAGGTGATGTATTTCGACGTTAAATTGTTTAAATAAATTTAAAGTAAAGAAAATAAAGTTTTAAAAACTTTATTTTGAGAATTTGAGTAGAAAATAATCAAATTGCAATTTTATTTAGGTAAATACAACAATATTGAAAATATTGCCAATATTAATCTTTTATTGAATTTAAAATGAGAAATATGAAGGTATTATGTGTTTTATTAAAATAAAAGAGGAAATATTGTTTGAAAATAATATTTTGATGATTAAAAGAGTTAAAATGAATTATGGTAATTTATTTGACAAGAAAATAATTTTTGTACTAATTGTTGGAGTGAAAATGGCATATTGTTACAAAATTGTGTAAATTGTTAAATATTGTTAAAATGGGGTTTCATTGTAAAAATTATCTTTTTATTTTTAAAATAAATTTTATTTTTTTACCATAACTATTTTATTTCAATACAATTGGATGTATACATTTTATTTGACATATAAATGTTGAAATATGTGAATATAGTAATAAAATAGGTAAATGTATACGTTCCTTTGTTATTTTTCACTAAGTATTTTTACACTTAGGCTTAATAGGGTTAGGAATGGGATCCAAAGCCCATTCTCTAGAGTTTTATGGTGAGAAAATTTGTGTTGTACGTAGTTATTCTTCTTCTTTCTCAAACTAAGAACATATAGTAAAAACAACAAAAGAAAATAAATGGCAACCTCCCTATAAATTCAATTTCCACTCTAAATTGCTGCTAATTCAAAGAATAAATCACCAAAACAAGAAAAGAGAAAGGTAATCCAAACTAATACTAAAAATTATTTCATCAAATCCTTGAATTTAATATGAATTGTCTATAACTCCTTTTGTTCACTCTGCATGCTTCTTTTCTAGCTTTTACAGGTCCTTTGCAACAACCCGCATATTTTTACGATTGTATATTTAAATGTTTTATTTAAATATAGCATCGTTAGTCGGATTTTAGTCCGAAATGTCACTTTTTGCAAACAGTCGAATTAGGACTCGAGAGCACTTCCATTGAGTCCAAAATGGCATTTGCGACCTTTTTGAGTATAAACATCGATATGTTTGGAGTTGAGTAAAATTTTGACATTTTCATTTAGGGCTTTGGGTTTGGGTATCAGCCCAATAACCTAACACCCAACCCATCTAATACCCTAACTCCCACTCCACTCCAATTCATTCCTTCATAACATTTCCTAACACTCTAGCTCAAGAGAAAAATGGGGGAAGAGAAAAGAAATCAAAATTCCTAAGCCCTAGTTTCTATTAGGAATTCAAATTCAAGTCCAAAATCAAGGAGAAGCTTAGGTAAGCACCCTCTTCATCTTCTCCATCTCTATCTCTCTCCAATTTCAAAAATTTCCTATAACCTAACTTAGGAAATATTGCTTATGATCTTAGATTGGAGCTTCTAGAGTTGAAATTGAAGAGGAGTTGATCTTTCCTTTGCTTTAGAGCTTCTCATTTGTTGTTTTGGGTAGAAAATGTGAGTTTTTGAACTCAAATCTATGTCTATATCTTTGATAGTTGTTTGGTAGTAATTCCTAACATCTATTTCTTGTCCATTTTCTTTTGGATTGAATTGGTTTGATGAATATTCCAATTTTTGGTGTTTTAAGGTTAAATCTTTAAAAATCATATCTTTGATGTTTGAACACGTTTTTGGGGTGTTTCGAAGAGCCATACAAGGTTGGGTTGTCGCATGGCATAAATCCTTAGTCTCTGTTGCTCGTACGTTCGCCTCCGGTTAGGATTTTTCCCCACTTGGGGGCTAGGCTGATAATGTTGTAGAAGCAGGTTCAGTCGACTGAACCAGTAGGTCAGTCGACTGAACCAGTAGGTCAGTCGACTGAACCTGGGGACAGAAAACAATTTGTGCCTGTATCAGTCGACTGACCTTATGGTTCAGTCGACTGACCCGAAAGTTTCCAGACATAGTATCAGTCGACTGACCACCTGGTTCAGTCGATTGATCTGCTTATCTCAGCCCAATTTTCCTATTTTGCGTGGGTTTCCAATTTTAATCGATTCGTGTTGATCCGATTTGTTGTTATCATTTATATCGACTTTGATGACTTCTTTTTCAGGATTTTTGGGAATATCCATTTTGATGGACTTGGTATCAATTTTTATGGTTTTAATTCACGTCGTCGAATGTGGATTTTAGTGATTGATTGTTTCTACAATCATTTCTATGATTTGTCACTTTAAAATATAAAGGTTTTCTATACTAGTAGTAAATATTCAAACTCTTTCGCAAAGATGATTCCAACTCTATTTTTAATACAAATCTTGTTTATAAAACTGATTTCCAATCTATTAGTATATACAAACCTTTACCTCATTCATACGAGAAATCCAATTAAACGACATAGCAAAACAAGTGGTATGAAACGCTTGCGTTTACTTTGTCGGTTAATTCTTGGACTTGTTCGATTGAAATCTTGTGACGATTTTCGAGTGTAAATCTACAATTTATTCGTAAATATTTAAGTTAAGCCAGTGGTTATGGGACATGAAGCTAAACTCATTTATTTACTAGCTTAGTGTAATTTACACTTCTTGATGATCGATGATGATCATTTTGTGGTTTAGACTAGCGATGTGTGATGTCTCTTTGTCCACGTGGGGGACTGTACCCCGATTTACGGAGCTTCGTCTGATTTTTATAAGCTAGCGACCTATGGTTTTATGGAGTTTGGTTCATTGGGCGTTCGCTGTACTACGTCGATGTTCCGGATTATTTGTGTTCAGGTTCATCGGGCGTTCGCTGTACTACGTCGTTGTGCCTGATTATTTGAGTTTGGTTCATCGGGCGTAACGCTGTACTACGTCGATGTTCTGGATTATTTGAGTTTTTGGTTCCTCGGGCGTTCGTTGTACTACGTCGTGGCACCGGCTCTATGGTTAGCGACCATGGGATAGCGACCCATTTGTGCTACACGTGTTGGTGAGTTTTCATGCCCCCGTTTGTGATAGGCCTTCCCCCTTTGTGATTTCTGGATTTCTGGTGGTTGATTTCTAGAATTTGTGTTTCACCAATTTTTGTGGATTGAATTGATAGGCTCTATCAATATTTGTGTTTTGGTGAATAATTTAAAGAATGCGATTCTTTTTGGATGTTTGAGATATTTGAGATATTGTATGATTTTTGTTGTTACCTTATGTATACTTGTCACAGTATGGCATTTTTATTATCATACGTTTTTGGTCATATCTCTTATCCTATCTCATTTTATATGATATTTATAGCTAGACTGATCCGTTTATTATTTTCTTCTTAAATAATACCCGGGTCAGACCGAGATATTTCAGGTGCTCCTGCTTGACTTCTTATCTGGGTCCATCTCCTGACTTTTGGCTAACTACTTTAGCATAGTAGTTTTTGTTAGTGTACATTTGAGATAGAGACTCCTTGATGTATACTTTTTTTTTTGTCTAGCACTTGTATCTATTCTTTTATGATGTAGTGGATCTAGTTTGACCACTACTTTGATGTACACTTCTATGTGATATATTCATATCTGTTTCCGCCTTTGTGATATGAATATCTGTGACTGATTTGTGTTATGTTTATTTCTATATTTGTTTGTGAAGTCCACATAGCCACTGTGTGGTAGCTTTGAGTTTGTATTTGATATGTCGGATTTCCTCTTGAAATGAAATGTAAGTTATATTATATGACATATCTGTACTCGCACAAAGAATTACACAGATGGTCGCTCCTCAACAGCCTTATTCTTCATGCTAGTCGACGACATTACCCCGTAGTGTCCTTGGCTAGCGTGATTATCAAGGTGGGGCGTCACATCCTTGAAGCTCCTCTCTTCACCAAAGATCATAGCTTTCTCTTGAAATCTTGCTAAATTGCTAAGGCGAGTGTAAAAGCTCACGATTGCTAGTTAAAAATTGCTTTGCCTGTAAAAACTGGTTGCTGGAAACAAGTTCTGTATATATATTGTTATCTGTTGTTGTTTCTTAGTTTTCTGATTTCCGGTTGCTACTTTGAACACCAATATCTCTTTCATTTTCAGTCAAATTGTTGCCGGATCTTTTTTGGATTGTAGTTTAGTTGTCAAAGTCTATGCATGCCAATTTTTATGAACTGAAACAACCAGTAGCTATGTTAAACTTTTGCGCAAAGATTGAATCGCACTAGAGAAACGACCTGGAAAGGAAGAAATCGAATCGCGTATGAATGGTCGACCTGAGGAGCCTCACGGTCAACCTGTCGATCAACCCGAGGAAGTGCAAGGTCGACCTCCTAGTCGACCTCCATATGGCCTTTATATTTATTTGGTTTTCGAGTTTTTCTATAAGCCTTTTCTTCCGATTCCGATGCCTTTTGTGGTCAATTCCTTTGCAATTTTGAGATGTTTTTAATGATGATATGGGCTATGATATCCATCAATGGGTTAGCTGAGATTTGGAGGAATTTGGAATTTAAAATTTTAATTTAAATTCGAATTGAATTCAAATATCAATTGAGAGTATTTTCTTCGTATTTCTTCGATTTCAAGCATTATTTCTTCCAAATAAATTTTGAGAAAATTTATAAATAATTTGGGTTTTTGAAATCTTTATTATAAAGTATTTTTAGATTATTTTTAAATTATTATTAAATTATTTTAAAATACTCAAGTTGAATTTTCTATAAAATGCCTTCAAAATGATTTCAAAAAATTATTTTAAAATATCATTATCTCAAGTAAATTATTTATATATAATATACAATATTTTTACACTTCTCGAACGTAAGAGAAAGAGAATTAAACGGTTTAGTAAAACCCGTTTTATAAGACACATGTGTTTACTTTATCGGTTAATTCCGGACTTGTACGACCGAAACTATCTTGGTTATTGATTTCTGAGTTATTTAGCCAATTTATGGCGGGTTTTTGAGATTATAATTCCTATCTTTAGGAATTATCTGGGAAGGCCAATATTTTGTGGGTTGTGGTTTGAGATCTACTATTCTAGGAGTATGATCTATGAGAACACGTTATAGTGTTTTACTTGCCAATGAGATGAGGCGAGTCTGAGTTTTCGAGTTTTGAGATTTTATGATGATTTTTGTTTTTCTAATGTGGCAATGACTAGCGGTTAGTAAACCGTTAAGTGCGAATGTGTGGTATGAGATGCACGTTAATACTTTTTGGTTTCCTATTTGGGAGTTGTGACACATTCTGGGATTGCCAGTACTATAAACCTTTGGGTCATCTGGGATTACGACTTCGGTCATCTGGGAGAGGTACCTAATATATATAGTACTGAGGGGATGGCATGCGCAGCATTGCTTCGGCATGAAAATGGGATTTGGCCAATCCGGGGAATTTTTATGAGTTTTTGATTTCGATTTCACCAATTTGAGATGATAAATTTACTTATAGCCTTGAGTTAGAGAAAGGCTTATATATATATGTTGTTTTATGGTGATTTCAGTATTGGGATTATAAACTCTTATTAAGTTTCATGAGTTTTGATTTGGAGATTTTGATGATTTCACATATGGCTTGTATATTGATTATGTTCACTTACATTGTATAGCCTTGGAATGTAAAACATCATTGCTATGTTAAACCTTATCATGTGATTAACTTTGAGCGTTTATGGAATACCTATTCTTAGTTGTATAAATAGACTTTCTTATATCATTCCTTTATCTTTAAAGGAATGTTTCCCTTATGCACTTATATTCCTTTATCTTTTACTTATATTAAGTTCTAGTTAGCCTGACCCGTGTATTTATTACTCGGGTCAGACCGAGTTGCTGGTTAGCTTTTGGACCTTTGATAGCTTTACCTTTTTGGGCTTCTTCATCGACTTTGGTTATGGCATAGTTTTTGTGTTGTAGTCTTTTGTTGGGAACCTTGATGTATGAATCCTTTTGTGGGGATGTATGTATATATGGTGGTTGAATACCACTTGTGGCATGTTGTATCACATTTGATGTAAGTGTATATGTATATTATCCGTGTTGCTGTTCTGTGACTTGAGATTGTATCGTTATCATATTTTGTTTCTGAATAGATCCTGTAGCCACCATAGTAGTGTATTAGAAAGGAATTAAGTATGTCGAATACTCGTAATAATATTAAAAAAAATAAGTGCCAAATCCGACATGCTTAGCTCTTATCTAATGCAAGACTATGATGGTTGCCCTTAACCAGCCCTATTCTCCGAATTAGCAGACATAATTACTATGTAATTCTCTTTGTTATTGTGGGTCTCGGGGTGGGGCATAACAGCTTGGTATCAGAGCTGGATTCAGAACAAAATGTAATAAATGCAGAATAGTATACACGATTACCATACATCAAGTATAATACAAGTGTAAACATCATCCCCAAATCATAGTAAACCCAACCTTGTCCTTAGTCTTTTGAGTCTTTTGGGGGTAGATAGAAAGGAATATGTCTAGGAATGTAAATTGTAAATTCTGTAGTATTACTTATTCAATGAATTCCAATTGCTAATATCTACCCCTATGTATAATCCTGGTTTATCTTCACTTTCAGCAAATGGCTAGAAGAGGTAGAGGTCGAGCTTCGGTGTCGGGACCGTCCAGTGGTTCTCGTCCCAAAGGAGTATATATGTCGACCGACCAGATTCTTGAGCTTCTTAGGAGCACTCAGCCTCCTGCTCCTACTCATTCCTCTCCTCTGTGCAAATCTGGATTTGCGCGTATGTGCAGTGACTTCACCCATATCGGAAGCAAGCCATTCAATGGTTCCGAGACAGTTTTAGAGGTTCAAGCTTGGCTCCGAACATCCGAGCGCATCTTCACTCACATGGAGATTTCCAATCATCACCGTGTTCTTGTGACTTCAAGTATGCTACAAGAACGAGCATTAGACTGGTACGAGCTTCTTATAGCTGAGATAAATGAGTCTACTCTTACATGGCAGCATTTCCGAGACCATTTTGAGCTTAAGTTCATGCCAGAATCCGAGAAGGCTTTCCTTGCCCGTCGCTTCCTCGAGTTGAAGCAGGGAAAATCCTTTGTGTGAGATTATGTATCTTCCTTCGAGTCTTTATCCAAGTACGGGATCGAGTTCATTGGTAACCCATACAAGAAGAACCTTACGTTCATATCTAGACTTAAGAAATATTTGAAGAAGTCGCTCATGCTTTAGCTTAAGCTCTCTTTCGAGGAGCTTGTGGATTCGGCGCTGCACCTCAAAGCCATCGAAAAGGAAAGGGATAGTAGTGACAAGGCCGAGGTTCAAACGAACCCAAATAAGAATAAATTTCCCTTTCAAAAATCCAAATCATTTCCTCTTAAGAAGAAGAAGCAAGGCAATTCTGGTTCTCATTTCGGTGCTGCACCTCCTTCAGCTAGAGTGTTGGCTTGCTTCAATTGTGGTTCTAGAGACCATCCAGTTAGAGAATGTCCTCAAACACCCAAGTGCCATTACTGTAAGAAGGAAGAACATATAGTTTCAGCATGTCCTAAGAAGGGGAAGAGTTCAGGTTCGGGGAACCTGAATGTGGCAAAGGCTTCTGGTAGTGCATCTCAATCTTGAGGTATATCTCCTATTGTTTTGTAAGGTTCTATTATTTTTCATGACTATTCTATTCGAATCCTCTTTGATTCGGGTGCTTGCTATTTATTTGTACTGGAGAAAATTTATTAATGCTATTAGATGTTCTGGTCTTATTGCTCACATGAGGATTGCGAATCCTTCTGAGGGGATCCGCAATACTTGACGTGAGAATTTTGGGATTTGTTCCTTGTAGTTTATCATTACGTGCGTATTAACATGCTATTTTCTATCTTAAGATGGAGTAATTTGAGAGGGTGTGGCTTGCATTTTATCAAGCCACATTCTGTGATTTGAAGGGCCCTATATTTAGGTATACTGATTCAATGGGTTAGTTAATTCTTGTTTTCGGAATATTGATTATGATTTCGAAGTCTCTGTATTCACTCTTGAGTATCGAGATGTTGATGATATATCTCGGATTCCTGTAACTGTGACTCTGTTGATTTCTATAAGTGCGTTCGGGTATGACACCCAGTCGGGCAATCGAATATTGTATTGATCTCATTTCCGGTTCTTAGCCTTTCGGTCATCCTTCCACAAAGATGCCCACTAAGGAAATGAGGTGATCCTTGGAATTTAATTAATATTGCCATTCTTACCTCTTTTGTGATAACCTTTTTGGATACTCATTTATAGGCTTAGTAATATTACTTCACCCAAAGTAATGATTTGCCATTTTTGTTTTTCTTCTCATTTTTAGAAGATATTTTACTCTTACCCTTATATATCGCTGTTTTCATATTCGATCTCTTGGTGGTGCTAGGGTCTTTCTTCAACTTGACCCTACAACGATTCTCATTAGGTTCGAGTTGCGGAGGATAGTGTTCTTTTACCGCATTCCGCACTCGTTATGGGTTTTTAAGTAGTTCGTTATACGGTTAGAAACAACGAACACTCCAGTCTGTTCCATCGATCTTGAGAATCGAGTATTCTGGGAATATCTCGATGAGTCCCTTTTTGTGTTTTTGATTTTTTGCTATATGTAATGATTGTGTTTTCTAATTTTTCAAAAATTGAAGATATATTTCTAAGAGAAATTGGATTTGGTTTCTGGGATAAATAAAGAGCGTTTTGAGAACTAAAAATGAGATACTTCTTTTATAAAAGAGGATTTTTGTGTTAGGTTATCGATCAAGCGCTTTAAGAATTCTGGTCGATATGCCTGATCAATGTTATCGATAGGAATTTCCTAAACGCTGTGATGAGACAATCAGACATGATAAATTGAGTTTTAATAAGATTAAGTTTCGAAATAAATTAAAAAGATTTGAGAAATTTAATTTTATTTTGGATAACTTATGCAGCCATTGAACCATAGTGGGATAGGATGAGTGGCAAAGTGGTTTTGATCATTTGATCAAAACCGCAGCCAATCGATAGGGTTATTTATTATAAATCAATGGCGTGGTAATTCCATTGTGATAATTGAAATGTATGAGTTTGAATATAGTTATTTTTTATTATTGAAATGATGAGATGATACATGGTTTGAAAAATAAATGGTTATTGAATTTTTAAAATAAGTTATACATGTTGAAGATGGAGTTGGTTATGAGAATTTGGGTAATTGGAAATAAAGAGGGGTAAATTTTAAAATTTTATCTTAAGAATTGTTGAAAGGAAATCCTTTCGAAAATTTACTTTTGGAAAAAAGGGGAATATGAGTTTGAAATTATTGTCATTTTATAAGAACTATAGAAAGGAGTTTGGGAAATTTCCATGTATTGAAAATTAAGATTTTGAATTTAAAGGCAATGAGTTTTAGAACTTTAAGAAGTTTGATTGTAAACAAAAATTTAGATTATGGTTTTGAAGATAATGAATTTTGAACTCTAATAAATTTTGATTGTGAATTAAAATTTATATCTATTGTATTCCTCGTAATTGTTTTGCTTTAGTGCAATAGTGTAACGACTAGCATTTTGCGGTCGTTTGAGTAGGGTGACCTTTGAAGTAACCATCTCTCATTGGGTCTTCTTACCTCAATGGTTTTTATCTTATTATCAATATGGCTCCTTCCATATTGGCATACGGGAAGTCATCAGCTTGTTGCTAGAGTTCGGATAAAACGAAGCTAAATCCCGACTTTATTCTTGAAATTTTTGTGAAATCAATCTCTTTCGATTGATTTTGGGTTGCATTTTTTTTGCTTTTGTATTCTTGTTTCGATGGCGAGATGCCTTCAAAATCATGAAGTGTTGCTCGAAGATATTTCATAGTCCTCTAATCCCGACTTATATATTCGGGTAATTATAAAATTTATTGAGCAAAATTTTTTTATCTTGGTCTTCTTTCGTCTTGAGTAGAGAGTAAGGAATTTTGATCTTGTGCTTGTCTATCCTTCCTTTGAATGATGAAATGAATATGTTTAATACAAACTCTTTTCTAGAAATTGCGAAGACGCAATTTTGTTAAGGGGGGAGTCTGTAACAACCCTGGTTTGGAGATTACCTGTATATATTAAATTATAACGGAGGTTATAATTTAATATTGTAAATTAAAATATAATTGAAGATTTTAAATTGTTTATTTGGAATAATCAATGAATTTTGTAAATAAAATGGGAAAAATAAAATTTGGAACTTTATTTTGTTTATTTGGGAATAAATATGGGATTATATATGGATTTAATAAGTTTTGGTTTAAATAAATTGAAATATTGGGTATTTATTAGTTTGGAGCTAATAAATTAATTAGGTGATGTATTTCAACGTTAAATTGTTGAAATAAATCTAGAATAATGAAAATAAAGTTTTAAAAAATTTATTTTGAAAATTTTAGTAGAAAATAATCAAATTGCAATTTTATTTGGGTAAATACAACAATATTGGAAAATATTGCCAATATTAATCTTTTATTGAATTTAAAATGAGAAATATGAAGGTATTATGTGTTTTATTAAAATAAAAGAGGAAATATTGTTTGAAAATAATATTTTGATGATTAAAAGAGTTAAAATGAATTATGGTAATTTATTTGACAAGAAAACAATTTTTGTACAAATTGTTGGAGTGAAAATGGTGTTTTGTAACAAAATTGTGTAATTTGTTAAATATTGTTAAAATGGGGTTTCATTGTTAAAATTATCCTTTTATTGTTAAAATAAATTTTATTTTGTCACCATAACTATTTTATTTCAATACAATTGGATGTATACATTTTATTTGGCATATAAATGTTGAAATATGTGAATATAGTAATAAAATAGGTAAATGTATAAATTCCTTTGTTATTTTTCACTAAGTATTTTTACACTTGGGCTTAATAGGGTTAGGAATGGGATCAAAAGCCCATTCTCTAGAGTTTTCTTGTGAGAAAATTTGTGCTATACGTAGTTATTCTTCTTCTTTCTCAAACTAAGAACATAAAACAACAAAAGAAAATAAATGGCAGCCTCCCTATAAATTCAATTTCCACTCTAAATTGCTGCTAATTCAAAGAATAAATCACCAAACAAGAATAGAGAAAGGTCATCCAAACCAATACTAAAATTTATTTCATCAAATTCTTGAATTTGAGATGAATTGTTTGTAACTCTTTTTGTTTGCTCTACATGCTTCTTTTCTAGCTTTTATAGGTCCTTGAAGCTCCTCTCTTCACCAAAGGTCATAGCTTGCTCTTGAAATCTTGCTAAATTGCTAAGGTGAGTGTAAAAGCTCACAATTTCTAGGTATAATTTGCTTTGCCTGTAAAAACTGGTTGCTGGAAACAAGTTCAGTATATATATTGTTATCTGTTGTTGTTTCTTAGTTTCTTGATTTCTGGTTGCTACTTTGAGCTCCAATATCTGTTTCATTTTCAGTTGAATTGCTGCCGGATCTTTTTCGGATTGTAGTTTAGTTGTCAAACTCTATGCATGCTAATTTTTATAACCTGAAACAACCTGTTGCTATGTTAAACTTTTGCGCAAAGATTGAATCGCACTAGAGAAACGACCTAGAAAGGAAGAAATCGAATCGCATATGAATGGTCGACCGAGAGGTCGACCATACACTTCCCCAGGTCGACTGTTCGGTCGACATGAGGAGCCTCACGATCGATCTGAGGAAGTGCAAGGTCAACCTCCTGGTCGATCTGCATATGGCCTTTATATTTATTTGGTTTTCGAGTTTTTCTAAAAGCTTTTTCATCCGATTCCGATGCCTTTTGTGGTCAATTCCTTTGCAATTTTGAGATGTGTTTGATGATGGTTATGGGCTATGATATCCATCAATCGGTTAGCCGAGATTTGGAGGAATTTAGAATTTAAAATTTTAATTTAAATTCGAATTGAATTCTAATATCGATTTAGAGTATTTTCTTCGTATTTCTTCGATTTCAAGCACTATTTCTTCCAAATAAATTTTGAGAAAATTTCTAAATAATTTGGGTTTTTGAAATCTTTATTATAAAATATTTTCAGATTATTTTTAAATTATTATTAAATTATTTTAAATTCTTCAAGCTGAATTTTCAATAAAATGCCTTCAAAGTTGAATTTCTCTAACTTTGATTTATAGGTGGTTGAGGATACTCTAATATTTCTCTACCTTTGATTTATAGGTGGTTGAGGATACTTTAGCACACCAAGTGGGAACTACATTCTTTATTATTAAGATTGGTCCAAACATTGGGAAGTGAAGGTATAAATAATGGTTTAATATCTGTAGTGTATTTTAGTGCCATAAGCCATTGTATACAAATGTACTAACTGTGGTTTTATACTTTTTTACTTGATATAGTTGAATTCTTGTGCATAGAAATAGTTACCCCAATAACAAAAATGGAGATTCCAAAATAAACAAATTTGGCTATAGGTTTATCCCTATGTCATGTGCAACTTGATACGAGCATTGTTGCACTTTGCACTTTATACACTTTTTCCTTATAAAAAGAGGATTAGAGGACGTTCCCTTCACAATAAAACCAGAGGCTGATCATTTTCTTCCAGTTTTATGAAAGGTTAATTTTGATAGTATGCGGACTAATCATTTGAGTAATACTTGTATTTTGATATAAATGTCCAACAAATAATTGGAATTTTACATCGCTGCGGCCCAGTGTTGCAACAATATAGCAGCATAGAATCTTGCCTGTAATTAGCCTGTCCCATTTGATGTCTTATTTCATTAAAACATTTACAAATAATAAGTCATGATCTTAAAAATAAAGTATCTCTTCTTATATTTCAAGTTATTTCTTCATATTCTTTTATATTTTGTTAATTATTCATTGTTTTCTTAACGTTCCAATCAAAATTTGAATATTTTATACTTAACAGATTAAAGTTGAAAGAAATATTGTGAATCGTAAGAAGTTAAAGATGAGTCACACAGGTGGGTCAATGCCTTTCACAAGACATATAGCTAATTTTGTAAGTTCTCGTACTTTAATTTTTTAATTGCACTTTCCCTCTAAGTATAGTTTTTTACTTTCAAACTTTCCTTCTAATTTAGTCTATGTTTTTTGTAACGACCCAGAATTTGACCACTTTAAAATATACTATTTAAAGTGATTTTAAATATAAAATATATAACATTTTATGATTTAAATAATATTAGATTGGATTTGCAAAGAGAAATATACAAAAAAATAGGAATAACTGCTTATATCGACAAAAGTGACAAAATCCTAATTTCAGAAAAGTAAGTTTCAATGGTTTAAATAAATTATTTTAATTAATTTATGAGTGTTTATATTTTTAAATAACATATACATATTTATTTTTAAATTTGGTTTACATAAATAAATAGTTTAACTAAAACTTCAAAATGTGACTGTAAAACATTTTGTCAAAAAGCAATGTTTTGTAGATTTAAAGTTGTCGCAACGTTGTTGTACCTTTATTTTCTTATATATGAACATATATTTAAATAGTATAAGTATTAATTAATTCACTAATCAAGTTTACTTTTACTAAACATACTTAGAAAATTCTAGAATATAATTAACAAAAAGTAAGCATAAAAAGACAAAAAGTGTTATAAAGCCAAAGAGTAAACATTAAATCAAACAAACATAATTATTATATTCTTTACTTAATACTTAAGTGAAAGTGACTTAAAGTAATGATTTGAAATGTGATTTTAAGTATTGAAAAAAATAAGTTTACCTTAAGTTGAAGTAAGGGTGTTTTGGTCATTTTACATAATAATATTTTATTCCAAACTTTTTTCTATAAATACCTACCACTTCTGTAATGACCCTTAAATTTTAATGATTTAAATAAGGTAATTAACTAAATTTTTCACAAAATTAAATAATTAAATTTTGAAATGAAAATTTGATATTTGAAATACGTTTATTTAAACGTAGCAAATGTCAGATTTTAATCAAAAAATATATAAGTTTGTTTTGTTGTGTAATTTTATTTAAATTTAAATCAGTTAAAATTTGATGGAAGAAAATATTTTTGAAATCTGAATAATTTTATATAATAAAAATGTAAATCATTTTATGAGTGAGACGTCGTATTTCTTTTCACCAAATTTGGACTGCTATAGCCCGTTTCTCTTATTTTCGACGAATTAACAGTAGTTTGGCAGCAAATATCGAGTTTTGATAGGATGGCCATATCTCTAATATCTGTATACCATTCTATTCATCTCGTCATGCTGATTTATACGGTATATTTATTTGTGTAATTCGGTGTCCGGTACGTAACGAAATATGCGTAACGGTTCGCCGTATCAATATCCGTTTTGAACCTTTTTGGTTTCCCAATGGCTATTCATTTATCCACCATGAAATCTAATAGCCTTTTTATATTCCTAGGAATGTAACCCTTGACTTTTGTTATCTCAATATGTTCAATATTTGCTGGTTCACTTTCATTTTATGGTTTGTTCATTCTCTATCATCTCTCCTCCTTCTCATTTTTGTTCTGTCACTTTATATATATATAAAACAGAATATAAGCTTGTTTGTATTATTTCCGAAGTCTGCTCGTCACCATCTGTCCACCGATCTCACCCTCTTCCCCTTTCTCTTATGAGCTTGCTCTTGAAAAAAAGGTATATATTAAGTTGTATATAAATTTATATTAATATGTTGCATCCATCATTTAGAAGCTGCTCTCGTCCCCTCTGCATGCTGTCTCCCAGCCTTCACCAAGTAGCTTCGACCCTTGCTTCAACCCAGAGCCCCACGCACTGCTACCCTCTGCCCTTCCTCAACGTCGACCATCAACCACTCAGATTGCCACTTTCCGTCTTCCGACCAACTTCTGTTCCCCATCTCCATCCCCATGACCGTGCCCATCATCTCTAAAGCCACCTCACATCCCTCCTACATTTGCATCATACCACAACACCTTATAACCATCCAACACGTCAGCCTACCACCACTCAACCTAAACAACCGAACCATAACAGTACGCAAAGCCTCGAGCAGCCACTCCATCACTCCACCTCGCCTCACCCTCTTTGCCCAAGCCTACAACACCCCACTGGCCAAACCCCCTCAGCTGCCACATCCCTTGTACAACACCTTCCTCCATTTGCCGACAACAGCGTTGTGCCACTCCATCGTGCACTCCTGCAACCAACCCGCTCGTTCCTCCGCCTCATTTCCCTACCGAACACCATTGAGCAGCAAGCCTTCTCTTTATATATAAAAAAACCAAGATATATAATATGTTTTAAAGTATATATTTAAATTTATGTTAATATTTTAAAATAGTTTTTTTGTAATAGCTTTAATATGTATTATGTTTAAATATTCATTTGGAAATTTTGTTTTGAAAGAAAATATGTGGGTTATATAATTTTTGATTTGAAAAGATATATATACATATATATATATATATATATTTCATATGTATATTTCATAAGTATATATATTTTCTTTCCACTTATATCGATTTAATTTTTGATTTGTTATCATCGATTCCAAGTTATCAGCTTTCTTCGTCGAATTCTTGTTCACCTTGCTCTGCTTTGAAAATTGTCGTTTGAATTGGTCGATTATCGAGTTCATGATTCAAAATCTTAGCTTGTTGTGTTGTCTATTTCTCTAGCCTCGAAAGGTGAGCGATCACTCACGATTAACATTCATATGTTAGTAAATTTGTATTCAGATGAAATGACGATTGAATTGTGTTGTTAAAATTTAATTAGTTAGTAACTTAAATTGTTAAGTATGATATGTTATTATCTGCAATTGTTTACCTATATTAATTGACATATGACACCATAACCTGTTATATTTAAATTGTTAATTATGATTATATATGCTTGCCACTGATATGCCATGTCATTTTATGCTATTATTTTATTGTTCTCACTCTGCAAGTTCTCTGATAGTTTAGGAAATCCCTATGTGTTGAAATGATACATACCCGAACGATATTATAGATTAGGGGATAATCATTATGGGTTGAAATGATAAACCCAAGCGATTTTATTGAATTTAAATCTTGGGATTGCGGGTTGAAATGATATATACCTGTATATTTAAATAATTGCGGATTGAAATGATAAATATCCGTATACTTGACCATAATATAGAAAATTATATACGGACACCGTTGGTCTAGTTTTGAAAAATTATTTCCAAAGTTTTGAAAGGAAATAGATGGGTTTTAATAAATATTGTTTTTTTTAAATATAATATATAAATATTTTAAATTTTAATATGTGTGTAAAATTTAGATTTTTAAATTATATCTTTTGGAAATTCTAAAATTATAAGTTAAGTTTTGAAAATATAAATTATAAAATTCTACCTATAACTTTATTATTTCTAAAATATATAATTAAGATTAAAAATAGATTTAATAATAAAATTTAATATAAAAATTAATTTAATTTAATTTAACCAGTATATATAATATATGTTTAAGTATTTATTTAAAATATATATTAATATTTTGAAAATAGATTTTGTAATAACTTTAATTAAATTAAGGCTGGGAAGATAAATTAAGTTAATTTGTAATTTAATTTGTTTGAGAATTGAATATAAATAAGAATTGATTGGAATCTTACTGATTTTGAGATTTTGAAAGGAATGATTTTATTACTTGATTTAATTAAAGGTGATTAAATGAATATTTTCAAATTTAAATAAAATTGAATATTTAATTTTGATTTAAATTTGTAATTTGAAAACTTATTTAAATGCTTAAAAAAAGGGTGATTAGGTGAATATTTTAGAATTAAATATAATTGAAGTTAGATATTTAATTTTTGATTTTATATAAATTTGTAATTTGATATTTTATTTAAATGTTATTAAAAATGATTAAGTATATAATTTCAAATTTAAATAAAATTAAAGTTGAATTTTGAAATATAAATGAAGTTTATCAAATTGAGTTATTGGAAATTGTTTGAATATTTAAACTTTGAAACTTATAGAATTAAAAGTGGTTTAAATTTGTAGTTTAAATCTGGATCTGACATCGATATAAATAAAATTAGTTTTAATGAGAATTTGAAATTAACCTTTAACCTTTTTAATTGAAGTTGTCGAACTAAGATTGATTTAAATTGAATTTTGGAACTAAAGTTAATTTGAATTGATTTGTGAAACTGAAAGAAACAATTCTAATTTGAGACTATTTTCAATATAAACTATTTTAATATATATTATTTTAAATTTATAAACTTTTAAATATATATATATTTTAATATATAAACTATTTTTAATATATAAACTATTTTAATATATATTATTTTAAATTTATAAACAATTTTAAATATATATTTTTTAATATATAAACTATTTTTAATATATAAACTATTTTAATCTATAACCTATTTTTAAATACAAACTATTTTATGGTATAACTATTCCAATGTATACACTACGTTCAATATTCAAACTGTTTAAATTGGAACTGTTATGATTTAGATTTAATGGGTTTAAATGCGAATACTTTGATATGATGGTTTAAACTATTTTGTGAATACGATTTCGAAAGTGATATGATTTCGAAAGTGAATATGATTTCGAAAGTGATATGATTTTGAAGGGAAAATGATATTTTGATATGAAATATGAATTGTTTTAAATGAAAATGACCAGGGTGTGAAATAAGCGTTTGGTTGTTAAAGAGGCCGGGATCGGATATTGTCATACTCTCTACCAATACCGAAAACCACTTTAACAACTGTGTACGCGGTGGAGATTTCAGAACAAAGTAGGATGGTTTGGCGACGTCTGTATGACGTATTAACGCAGCTTTGACTCTCGCGAGTCATCTTGATGTCTGTAACAACCCGCATATTTTACGATTCGTATATTTAATGTTTAATTTAAATATAGCATCGTTAGTCGGATTTTTGTCCGAAAGGGTCACTAATCGTCAATGAACAGTCGAATTAGTGAAAAGTCTTTGTGAATCGAGTTTCTGTGGTGTCTATTTGTGAAAAACTGTCTCACAGGAATTCAAATGTCTGAAATGCTTAATTCAGACGTATGAAATGGTTCGAATCGATCCATAAAGGAAACAGGCTAAAATAGCCATATTCAAACGTTTGAAATCCCCGAGTCAGATGTCTGAATATTGTTCTGGAACAACATTTATTTTTCCAGATTCAGACGTCTGAATCGTGCATTTTAGACATCTGAATGAAGATGGAAAATTCTTATTTTTCCAGATTCAGACGTCTGATTTGCAGATTTCAGACTTTTGAATGATGAATGAATTTGAGAATCAACATTTTGGACTCGAGACCACTTCCATTGTGTTCAAAATGGTGTTTGCGACTTTTTTGAGTATAAGCTTCGATATGTTTGGAGCGAGTTGAATTTTGATGTTTTCTAAGTGGGCTCTTGGTTTTGGGTTTCACCCAACTCATCCTATACACTAACTCAGCCCCCTCTCCTCTCCTCTTCACTTCATTTCTATTTTCCTAAACAGCCAAGCTTTAGCAAAAATGGGGAGAGGAATGGGAAATTAAAATTCAAAGCCCTAGATTCATTTGCAAACTCAAATTCTTGCTCCAAATTCAAAGAGAAGCTAAGGTAAGCATCATCTTCTTCTTCTCCATCTCAGTTCCTCTTCGATTTCTGAAATTTCCTAAACCCTAACTTAGGAGATATTTGTTCTTGAGCTTAGATTGAAGCTCCTTGGGTTAACATTGAAGAGTGATTGTTCTTGCCTCGCTCTCTAGCTTCTCTCTTGTGTTTTTGTGTTTAAAGGTGAGATTTTTATCTCACATCTATGTCTATAACTATCTTTGATTAATAAGTATGAATTCCTAACATCTATTCCTTGTCTATTTGCTTTTGAATTGAATCAGTTTGATGAATATTCTAATTTTTGGTTTTTAAGTCCAATTTTGGGAAAAATCATTATATGGATGTTTGGACATGTTGGTCAGAGTGTATTGGTGAGTCTTTAAGGTTGGGTAGTCGTTTGGCGTATACCCCTAGTCATCGTCACTCATCTGATCGCTTCCGATATGATTTGGCCATTTTTGGCCTAGGCAAAGTATTGCCTGAACACCAGTTTCAGACGTCTGAAATATACAATTCAGACATCTGAATATGTTTGTCTCAGCGCAATTTGCCTATTTCGTGTGGGATTCCAATTTTTTTCGATTCGAGATTATCCGATTTGTTGTTATCATTTATTATTGACTTTGATGACTTCTTCTTCGGGATTTTTGGGAATATCCATTTTGATGGATTTGATATCGATTTTGATGGTTTTTATTCACATCTTCGAATGTGGATTTTTGTGATTGATTGTTTTTACAATCATTTTATGATTTGTCACTTCTAAATACAAAGGTTTCTATACTAGTAGTAAATTTTCAAACTCTTTTACAAAAATGATTTCAACTCTATTTTTAATACAAGCTCTTTTATAAAACTGTTTTCTAATCTATTAGTATATACAAACCTTTACCTCATTCGTATGAGAAAATCTAATTAAACGACTTAGCAAAACAAGTGGTATGAAACGCTTGCGTTTACTTCGTCGGTTAATTTTTGGACTTGTTTGATTGAAACTCTTGTGACAATTTTCGAGTGGAAATCTACAATCTGTTCGTAAATATTTGAGCTAAGCAAGTGGTTATGGGACATGAAGCTAAACTCTTATATTTACTAGCTTAGTGTAATCGACACTTCTTGATGATCGATGATGATCATTTTGTGATTTAGACTAGCATTGTGCGACGTCTCTTTGTCCACGTGGGGGACTATACCCCGTTCTGTTGAGCTTCGTCTCATTTTTATGGGCTAGCGACCCATGGTCTTTGGACCATTCGTGGAGCAATCGGTTCATTAAGTCGGTGCATGGGGTGTATCTTCTTAGGTGCATCGATGTTCGACTAGGCATGGGATGTATCTTTTTAGGTGCATCGATGTTAGTTTATACATGGGGTGTATCTTTTTAGGTGCGTCGATGTTCGATTGCGCATGGGGCGTATCTTTCTAGGTGCGTCGATGTTCGGTTTATGGTTAGCGACCATGGAATAGCGTTTCGTTTGTGATACACGTGTTGGCGAGTTTTCATGCTCCCGTTTGTGATAGGCCTTCCCCCTTTTTGTGATTTCTGGATTTCTCGTTGTGATTTCTAGAATTTGTATTTCACCAATTTTTGTGGATTGAATTGATAAGCTCTATCAATATTTGTGTTTTGGTGAATAATTTAAAGAATGTGATTCTTTTTGGTGCTTCGAGTTGATTTGAGATATTGTATGATTTTTGTTGTTATTTGATGTATACTTGACACAGTATGACATTTATGTTATCATACGTTTTTGGTCATATCTCTTTTCCTATATCATTTTATCTGATATTTAGAGCTAGACTGATCCGTTTATTATTTTCTTCTTAAATAATACTCGGGCCAGACCGAGATATTTCAGGTGCTCTTGCTTGACTTCTTATCAGGGTCCTCACCTGACTTTTGGCTAACTACTTTAGCATAGTAGTTTTTGTTATTATACATTTGAGCTATAGACTCCTTGATGTATAATTATTATTTTGTCTAGTACTTTATCTATTCTCTTGTGATGTAGTGGATCTTGTTTTACCACTACTTTGGTGTACATTTCTTTGTGTTATATTCATATCTGTTTCCGCCTTTGTGATATGAATGTCTGTGGCTGATTTGTGTTATGTTTATTTCTATATTTGTTTCTGAGGTCCACTTAGCCACTGTGTGGTAGCTTTGAGTTTGTATCGGTATGTCGGATTTCCTCTTGAAATGAAATGCATGTTATACTATCTGACATATCGCTACTCGCACAAAGCAATTACACGGATGGTCGCTCCTCAACAGCCTTATTCTTCGCGCTAGTTGACGGCATTACTCCGTAGTGTCCTTGGCTAGCGTGAGCATAGAGGTGGGGCGTAACAGCTTGGTATCAGAGCCAAACTTCGAAACAATGTAGAATAATCTAGCAAGGATCATTGTCCTAAGTCTTTCTTAGGAATCGTGTCATAGGATTTAATTCGGGTCTTCGTACAGTTCTATCCTATTTTCTTTTGTGATGCCTTGTTTTATCAATCAAGGTTGTTTGATCTTCATTTTGAGAATAACCTTTTTCCTCTTCTTTCTTTCTTAGAGAAGAGAAATGGTTAGACCTGGCCGTCCCAGTGCCGGTCAATCTAGTGCTACTCCTCAGGAGGGAGTATTTATGTCAACTCAACAACTTTTAGATCTTGTGAACAATGCCCGAGCTGCCGGACCCGTTCCAGCGCCTACTCACCCTAAATCCTGGTTTGCACGCTTGTGCAGAGACTATACCGCTTTGGGTGGAAGGTCGTTCAAGGGATCCGAAAATGTTATAGAAATCCAAGCTTGGCTTAGATCATGCAATCACATCTTTTCCCGCATGGATCTTATTGATTCACTTCGAGTCCAAGTGGCTTCTAGCATGCTCCAAGAAAGAGCATTAGATTGGTATGAGCTTTTGATTTCTGAAATTATCGAAGCGGATCTTACTTGGGAGTAATTCCGGGAAAGATTCGAATTGAAGTTTGTGCCGGAGGCTGAAAAAGTAACTTTAGCCCGACGCTTTATTGACCTTGTTCAAGGTGAATCTTCTGTGACGGATTACGTCGCTTCTTTTGAACCTCTCTCTGAATATGGGGTCGAGTATATTAATACCCCATTGAAGAAAAATCAGAGGTTCGTCTATGGGTTGAATAAGAACCTTAAAAAGCCTTTGCTTCTGAAACTAGAAGTTTCTTTTGATCAGTTTATTGATATCGCTCTTCGACTTGAAGAGGCCGATAATGAAAGTAATGTTGAAGTTGTGAGTGCCAAACAGAACTTCAACAATAACATGAAGAGGCCTATTAAGTTCAAAGGCCCCAATCCCGACAAGAAAGGGAAGCAAGAAACTTCTGTAGCAAAGACTCATACCAATAGTCGTGGACGATGCTACAATTGTGATTCTATGGACCACTATGCAAATGAGTGTCTGAAACCCCTTTATTGTCGCTATTGCAAAAGTTTGAGTCATCATATATCTGCATGTCCCATACTCCAAAGTAGGAGAGAGGGAGAGTTGAATGTCGTGCAAGCTTTCAGTGACACTTCTCTTAGTCAAGGTAATTCTATCCTTGACGATATTTGTTTTGTGATTATCTTATTCGAGTTCTTTTTGATTTGGGTTCATCTCATTATTTTATATCAAAAGGACTTGATGATTATTTCTCTTTTAATTTTTATGGGCTTGATGACTTCATTGAGAATTGCGAATTCGATTGATGGATCCGCAACACTCAATTTACCTTGTGAAAATGTCGAGATTATTTTATGTGATTATTCTTTTCGAGCCGATTCGCATATTATGCGTTACTTAGGCTTCAAAATTGATTTTTGGGAAAGGATTGGCTTTATTATTATGAAGCTCACATCCTATGTCCTGAGCGGACTTTATATCTTCGACATCTTCAATCTATTAAGCAGATTTCTGTTGTTTTTTAATGATTTTGATTTCCAAAATTCGGTGGCATCATTTTATTCTTTAAACCCATTTGATGAGAAAAGTGTTATTTCTCTCATTTTAAATGGTTTGTGAATTTTCCGGTATATTTGAGCTTGTCTTAGGATTATCATCTAAGCAATCTATTGAATGGTGCTAAGATCTTTTCAGTTCGACCTTGCCACCGGTTGTCATCAGCTACAAGTTGCGGAAGGTAACATCCTCTTACCGCATTCCACACTCGTTGTGATTTTTGTGTTTGGTTCGTTATGTCATTCGGTATGGCGAACCTTCTACCATATTTCATCCATTTTGTGAATCGAGTATTCTATGAATATCTCGATTAGTTTGTCCTTATATTTATTGATTGTGGATAAAAATAACAAATTTAAAATTTGCAAATCTTTTTAACAAGATATTTATGAGTATGATTGGATTTTGTTCTTAAAACAAGCAAAGAATATTTGTAAACTTTTTAAGAGACTTGTTTATCATATCGAAGATGATTTTGTGTTGTTTTTCCCATTGAGTGCTTTAAGAATTCTGGTCGATGCGCTTGATCAACGTTATCGATAGGAATCTCCTAAATGCTATGATGAGACAGACAGACACAGTAAAATTAACTTGTAATAAGAAAAAATTTCTAAAAAAAATGATTACATAAAATTAATCATAATTTTGAAAGTCTTAGCTTTTTGGGAAAGAGGGTCATTTAAAAGAACTCTTTTCCGATGTTTTTATTCTTGCGATTCCCGAAGGGAATCAAAACTTTATTGTTTTTACCGATACTAGTCGTATTGGTTTGGGTGCCATTCTCTTGCTATGGGAATGTGTTATTACATATGCTTCTTGACAATTGAAGCTTGTCGAGACTAGATATGCTATTTATGATCTAGTGCTCACGGCCATTGTTTTCGCTCTTATAATTTGGCGACATTAACTTTTGGGAAAGAAGTTGTTCTCTACCACGATCATAAGTTTTTAAAGTATTTACTTTCTCGAAAGGAACTTAATTTGCGTCAACAACGTTGGCTCGAGTTCCTTGCATCTTATGATCTTGGTATTCATTATACCGCCGAAAAGGGGAAATCGTGTTACCGATGCCCTTAGTTGTAAGCAACAAGCAGTTGTTTCTTTGATGATATCCGAATGGAGTGATCTCGAGACTTTATCCACTTGTGAGATTCGAGATCGTGAATCCAATTCATGTTCATCTCTTGTTTTGTGTAGCCTCGAGGCTCGTCCTTCTCTTTTGGACCATACCTCTTTTGGCTAAACTCTATGTCAAACTAAATTGCATGGAGTTCTTACTTCTATTGTTAGCAATCGTGATCCATTATTTTACTAGTGGATTTTGGAAAGGTCTTCAAAAGCTTTGGGAACAAAGCTTAATTTTTAGCACCGCTTATCGTCCTCAATCCGATGGACAAACCGAGCGTGTGAATCAAACTCTTGAAGATCTTCTTCCTGCATGTGTTCTTGATTTTGGTGGATGTTGGGAGGATCATATTTCTCTCGTTGAGTTTTCTTCCAATTATAGCTTCCAGTCTAGTATTGGTATGGCACCTTTCGAGGAACTCTACGGAAGGCCATGCCGATTCCCTTCATGTTGGCTTGAAGCCGGTGAGAAGCTGGTTTTAGGTCCAGATTTTGTTGGCGTTCATTTGTGTTTCACCTATGATGGGTGTTGTGCGTTTCAGTTGATCGAGAAAGTAGCACCTCGTTATGCTGGTACATTTCCCATCACCGAACATATTTGTTCCGTGGCTTATTGCCTTTTATTACCAGCTCAATCTTTTGCTATTTATGACGTTTTCCACGTCTCTCTACTACGGAAATACCTTAGGAATTCCGATTTTTATTCTTGAGTCCGGTGTATTTGAAGAAATTGAAGTATCATCGGATTTAACTTATGAGCAACATTCTATTCGTATCATTACTTCGGAGGTTAAACGCCTTCAAAATAAAGATATTCTTCATGTGAAAGTTCAATGGTCCTCAAATCCTAAGGATTTCTCTTGGGAATCTTGAGAATTCATCGAGCAAACACATCCAGACTTATTCTTTCGTGCTCTTTATGGTGAACTTCTTATTTCAAATTTTCTTTTGTGTTGATATGCTTTTATGGTTTTTACTTTTTATTTTCCTCTTAATTATTGCGAGGATGTAATTTCTTTAAAGAGGGGAGTCTGTAACAACCCGCATATTTTACGATTCGTATATTTAAATGTTTAATTTAAATATAGCATCGTTTGTCGGATTTTTGTCCGAAAGGGTCACTAATCGTCAATGAACAGTCGAATTAGTGAAAAGTCTTTGTGAATCGAGTTTCTGTGTTGTCTATTTGTGAAAAACTGTCTCACAGGAATTCAGACGTCTAAAATGCTTAATTCAGATGTCTGAATTGGTTCGAATCGATCCAAAAAGGAAACAGGCTAAAATAGCCATTTTCAGACGTCTGAAATCCCCGAATCAGACGTCTGAATATTACTGGAACAACATTTATTTTTCCAGATTCAGATGTCTGAATCGTGCATTTCAGACGTCTGAATGAAGATGGAAAATTCTTATTTTTCCAGATTCAGACGTCTGATTTGCAGATTTCAGATGTCTGAATGATGAATGAATTTGAGAATCAACATTTTGGACTCGAGACCACTTCCATTGTGTTCAAAATGGTGTTTGCGACTTTTTTGAGTATAAGCTTCGATATGTTTGGAGCGAGTTGAATTTTGATGTTTTCTAAGTAGGCTCCTGGGTTTGGGTTTCACCCAACTCATCCTATACACTAACTCAGCCCCCTCTCCTCTCCTCTTCACTTCATTTCTACTTTCCTAAACAACCAAGCTTTAGCAAAAATGGGGAGAGGAATGGGAAATTAAAATTCCAAGCCCTAGATTCATTTGCAAACTCAAATTCTTGCTCCAAATTCAAAGAGAAGCTAAGGTAAGCATCATCTTCTTCTTCTCCATCTCAATTCCTCTTCGATTTCTGAAATTTCCTAAACCCTAACTTAGGAGATATTTGTTCTTGAGCTTAGATTGAAGCTCCTTGGGTTAACATTGAAGAGTGATTGTTCTTGCCTTGCTCTCTACCTTCTCTCTTGTGTTTTTGTGTTTAAAGGTGAGATTTTTATCTCACATCTATGTCTATAACTATCTTTGATTGATAGGTATGAATTCCTAACATCTATTCCTTGTTTATTTTCTTTTGAATTGAATCGGTTTGATGAATATTCCAATTTTTGGTTTTTAAGTCCAATTTTGGGAAAAATCATTATATGGATGTTTGGACATGTTGGTCGGAGTGTATTAGTGAGTCTTTAAGGTTGGGTAGTCGTTTAGCGTAAACCCCTAGCCATCGTCACTCATCCGATCGCTTCCGATATGATTTGGCCATTTTTGGCCTAGGCAATATATTGCCTGAACACTAGTTTCAGACGTCTGAAATATACAATTCAGACGTCTGAATATGTTTGTCTCAGCGCAATTTGCCTATTTCGTGTGGGATTCTAATTTTTATCGATTCGAGATTATCTGATTTGTTGTTATCATTTATTATTGACTTTGATGACTTCTTCTTCGGGATTTTTGGGAATATCCATTTTGATGGATTTGATATCGATTTTGATGGTTTTTATTCACATCTTCGATTGTGGATTTTGGTGATTGGTTGTTTTTACAATCATTTTATGATTTGTCACTTCTAAATACAAAGGTTTCTATACTAGTAGTAAATAATCAAACTCTTTTACAAAAATGATTTCAACTCTATTTTTAATACAAGCTCTTTTATAAAACCATTTTCTAATCTATTAGTATATACAAACCTTTACCTCATTCGTATGAGAAAATCTAATTAAACGGCTTAGCAAAACAAGTGGTATGAAACGCTTGCGTTTACTTCGTCGGTTAATTTTTGGACTTGTTCGATTGAAACTTTTGTGATAATTTTCGAGTGGAAATCTACAATTTGTTCGTAAATATTTGAGTTAAGCAAGTGGTTATGGGACATGAAGCTAAACTTTTATATTTACTAGCTTAGTGTAATCGACACTTCTTGATGATTGATGATGATCATTTTGTGATTTGGACTAGAATTGTGCGACGTCTCTTTCTCCACGTGGGGGACTATACCCCGTTCTATTGAGCTTCGTCTCATTTTTATGGGCTAGCGACCCATGGTCTTTGGACCGTTCGTGGAGCAATCGGCTCATTAAGTCGGTGCATGGGTGTATCTTTTTAGGTGCATCGATGTTCGACTGGGCATGGGGTGTATCTTTTTAGGTGCATCAATGTTAGTTTATACATGGGGCGTATCTTTTTAGGTGCGTCGATGTTCGACTGTGCATGGGGCGTATCTTTCTAGGTGCGTCGATGTTTGGTTTATGGTTAGCGACCATGGAATAGCATTCCGTTTGTGATACATGTGTTGGCGAGTTTTCATGCTCCCGTTTGTGATAGGCCTTCCCCCTTTTTGTGATTTCTGGATTTCTCATTGTGATTTCTAGAATTTGTATTTCACCAATTTTTGTGGATTGAATTGATAAGCTCTATCAATATTTGTGTTTTAGTGAATAATTTAAAGAATGTGATTCTTTTTGGTGCTTCGAGTTGATTTGAGATATTATATGATTTTTGTTGTTATTTTATGTATACTTGACACAGTATGACATTTATGTTATCATACGTTTTTGGTCATATCTCTTATCCTATATCATTTTATCTGATATTTATAGCTAGACTGATCCATTTATTATTTTCTTCTTAAATAATACTCGGGTCAGACCGAGGTATTTCTGGTGCTACTGCTTGACTTCTTATCAGGGTCCTCACCTGACTTTTGGCTAACTACTTTAGCATAGTAGTTTTTGTTATTATACATTTGAGCTATAGACTCCTTAATGTATAATTATTATTTTGTCTAGCACTTTATCTATTCTCTTGTGATGTAGTGGATCTTGTTTTACCACTACTTTGGTGTACATTTCTTTGTGTTATATTCATATCTGTTTCCGCCTTTGTGATATGAATGTCTATGACTGATTTGTGTTATGTTTATTTCTATATTTGTTTTCGAGGTCCACTTAGACATTGTGTGGTAGCTTTGAGTTTGTATCGGTATGTCGGATTTCCTCTTGAAATGAAATGCATGTTATACTATCTGACATATCGCTACACGCACAAAGCAATTACACGGATGGTCGCTCCTCAACAGCCTTATTCTTCGTGCTAGTTGACGGCATTACTCCGTAGTGTCCTTGGCTAGCGTGAGCATAGAGGTGGGGCGTAACAATGTGACTAAAACAAGAGCTATACCTGGGCCAAGTGAGGTCGCACCTCTTATCGAGCATGCTTCTTCGATACCATTCTATTACTTTGTGATTTGATTGTGTACACCTTTGATTTTGGGAGTGTGTCTCGAGGTGGGCGGTAGTAGCTGCTATGCGTTACTACCAGCCCGGTTCTGCAAAATGGTAGAATCCTACCCTAGGCATTGCCTTGCATGCCTTGTCACATGCCTTATCACGCCTTCTACGAGTTTGATCTTTACCATACCTATGGAGTGCTCCCTCAGTAAACCACCGGTTTGGTGGAGCTTACAGTATTTGTATAGACTATAGGAATATATAAATATGTGTAAAGGGGGATATGGGTAACGCCTTAAACCTCTTTTAATAGTTTACTTTACTATAGACATTATCCATGTAGCGTATTGTACTATGTATGTAGATAGTTTAACAAATCCTTAAAGAATGGGAATCCCAAACATCCTTTAAGTTATTTGTATTTCACCTGGACATTTCACTTGAGTTGATTTACGTGCATAAGAATGTTAATACTGACTCGAGTGTTTTGTGTTTTGCTTTATGCCTGAGACAGACTGAGTGTCACATCATTTGAGACTCACCTTTAGGGCTTGGAGCTTTGCTTGGAGATCCATCTCTATCTGTACAGCTTTTAGTTATTTTTAGTTGTTTATGATTCAGTCTTGTCTTTTGCTTATGTAGTAGTGACTTCTTGTATTTGCGATTTCTGTTGTATTTCGTTTAGAATCTGATGTTTATATAGTAGCTTCATGAACTACTATTTATCTATTTCGCTGCTTATTGTTGTAAATCTTTGTGTCTATGATTGATTTATTTACTATATGTGCTAAATTTTGCCAAATATAAATTAACAATATATTGTTTTGAGCAATTCAAGTCTGACATGAGTGGATGATTTTCGATTTGAACGGTTCGAAATGGCGGGTTGTTACAACTTCTTTCACAAATTCCACACGCTTTCCATTCTTTTTCTTCTTCCTTTTTTAAGTTTTCTCCTTCTTCTTCCTAAGAGCTTTAACGGCTTTCATGCTAGCTTAAAATAATTTAAAGTAATAATGAAGTTCTGTCGGGAAATCAAAAATAGTCCACTTAAGTTCAAAATCAAGATAGCAGAGCTATAGCGGATCTCAAGAAGTTTCAGGAAGTAGTAGCGAAGCTATAGTCAAATCCGTAGTAACAAAGTTAGATCAGAAAGCAAATTTTTGTGAGAAAATTCTACCTCTTCTCTACTCTTATTTTCTATGCTGTTATGACATGCTTTTGTACTAGTTGTGTTGGTTGATATTATATTTGCATAGTTAATTAAGTATTTTAAAATTTAGAAGTTAAATACTTAATGGGGTATGCGGAAACGACTAGTACATGTGTTTCGTCTGTGAGATCCAAGGAGACTTGGGCGAGGGACGGAACATGTCGAAGGGAAAGCCCGGATGCTCTAAAATAAATTTCAAACCATTTAAACCCAAGATAAAATAAAAAGTGTAATAAATATTTGATAGAATGAAGCATTGATTATCATTTATTGTTGTGTTTATTTCATTGATTGATTGTTGAATTAGGCTCGGCTAGTTTATGAGCACTGATTATTATTTTATTGATTGATTGTTTGAATTAGGCTCGACCAGCTTATGAGCACCGATTATTATTTATTGATTATCGACTTTGCTTGACCAGTTTATGAGCAATTAATTATCCATATGCATGGCCCGGGTCGAAAATAAATGTTGGCTAACACCTTGTGATATATTTCAAGATTTGACTAAATGGTGTTTAGCGATAATATTGGTTCATTTAAATTGTTATAATTAGTTATAATAATTTGACTTCAATGGAATTGTTTTCAAAGTTCGTTTTCATAAATAAAAGTTTATGAAATGTTTAAATAAATAGAAATATTAGGAAATGAATATTTTGAAGTTATATTATATAAATGTGATTTATATAAAGAATCGTTTTATGAAAATGTTTTATAAAATGGAAAGAATTTTGAGGACTAAACCCGATGGTTTTAAGATGATTTTTGAAAGGATTTGGAAATGGAAATTATTATAGATTTGAAGTATTTGTAATTATTAGTGTAAATGATTTTGCCACTTCGGGATATAAAGTGATTTGTTATGTTACAGATGATTCGGGTAACCATAACTAAAAAGTGGGAAAGGGAGGTGTAGATGTTCTGTAGCCTCAGTATAGTCCGCTCTCGTAGTAGAGGGATATACATATCTATATTTATTTTCGGAAGGCTGGGACCCAATTACCTTGTTATGGCTAGAAACCTACCAATCAGGTAGCATATAGTTTTGTATGGTTGTATATTGATATCGTTCCAAAAAAGTGATTTGTTTTCAGATCCCGAAGTAAAGGACTAGTTTGAATATAAAAGATATATATATATATATATTTCAAAAGTTTTGAAATAAGAATTCGGGAATAAAGTCCAAAGACATAATTTTCGTAAAGTTAATTAGATTTTAAAAATCTAAAATTGAAGATCAAGCCTAAGTGAGTATTTTTGGGAATTGCATATTGTTTGTACATCTTAGGCTCTGTGAGTCCTATTTGTGGTAGGAGAACTATGTTGGCTTGATCTTGTATTTAATTGGGTACCCAATTAGATAGGGGTACGTAGGCAGCCACAAATGGTAGTGATGCAGCCCCCAATAATAACATAACATTTTTTGTTTATTGTTTGCTATATATCGTATATTGATGTACTTTTCCTACTTACTATTTTATTCCGCCTTTGACATGTTTATTGAGTTAACAAGAATTGCTATTACTGTCTCTCTTATCAGAGTTCTGCAGCGGTAGATTTATTTATATTTGGTATGTATTAAAGCACACCTAGTAGATTAAATTGATTACTCTGATAGCTTGTAAAATTGAAATTGTATCCTATACATTTTATAATGTTGAATATTCATCATATATTGTGTATTAAGTTGGTAGTTTTCATTCGTAGTTTTAGAACAAACGGGTTTTTCGACGATTATGACTTATCCGAAATTCCGGGTCGTCACAGATGGTATCAGAGCTTAGGTCAGGTTCCTAAGTAAAAAAATTTGTCTAGGTTAGTAAATCAACCTAGGAATTTTAAAAATGAAACTACCTTAATTTGATAAATAAAATGGATATGATAAGACACCATACCTCTGACCAGGGTTATAGATGATATTACTCTTTTTGGTGTGCTTAACTTTCATTAATTGTTGTTTTTTCGTTATATTTTTCCGTCCTTGTAATTTTGAGGACGAAATTCTTTTAAGTTTGGGAGAATGTAACGACCCGGAATTTGACCACTTTAAAATATACTATTTAAAGTGATTTTAAATATAAAATATATAACATTTTATGATTTAAATAATATTAGATGGATTTGCAATGGGAAATATACACAAAAATAGGAATAATTGCTTATATCGACAAAAATGACAAAATCCTGATTTCAGAAAAGTAAGTTTCAATGGTTAAATAAATTATTTTAATTAATTTATGAGTGTTTATATTTTTAAATAACATATACAAATTTATTTTTAAATTTGGTTTACGTAAATAAATAGTTTAATTAAAACGTCAAAATGTGACTGTAAAACATTTTGTCGAAAAGCAATGTTTTGTTGATTTAAAGTTGTCGCAACGTTGTTGTACCTTTATTTTCTTATATATGAACATATATTTAAATAGTATAAGTATTAATTAATTCACTAATCAAGTCTACTTTTACTAAACATACTTAGAAAATTCTAGAATGTAACTAACAAAAAGTAAGCATAAAAAGACAAAAAGTGTTATAAAGCCAAAAAGTAAACATCAAATCAAACAAACATAATTATTATATTATTTAATTAATACTTAAGTGAAAGTGACTTAAAGTAATGAATTGAAATGTGATGTTAAGTGTTAAAAAAAATAAGTTTACTTTCAGTTGAAATAAGGGTATTTTGGTCATTTACATAATAATATTTTATTCCAAACTTTTTATATAAATACCTACCGCTTCTTTCACAAATTCCACACACTTTCCATTCTTCTTCTTCTTCCTTTTTTAAGCTTTCTCCTTTTTCTTCCTAAGAGCTTTAATGGTTTCCATGCCAGCTTAAATTAATTTAAAGTAATAATGAAGTTTTGTCTGGAAATCAGAAGTTAATAGTCCACTTAAGTTCAAAATCAAGATAGCGGAGCTATTGCGGATCTCAAGAAGTTTTGAGAAGTAGTAGCAAAGCTATAGTCAAATTCGTAGTAACAAAGTTAGATCGAAAAGCAAATTTTTGTGAGAAAACTCTACCTCTTCTCCACTCTTATTTTCTATGTTCTTATGACATGCTTTTGTACTTGTTGTGTTGCTTGATATTATATTTGGATAGTTAATTAAGTATTTTATAATTTAGAAGTTAAATACTTAATGGGGTATGCGGAAACGACTAGTACACGTGTTTCGTCTGTAAGTCCAAGGAGACTTGGGCGAGGGATAGAACATGTCGATGGGAAAGCCCGGATGCTCCAAAATAAATATCAAACCGTTTAAACCCAAGATAAAATAAAAAGTATTATAAATATTTGATAGAGTGAAGCATTGATTATCATTTATTATCGTGTTTATTTCATTGATTGATTGGTTGAATTAGGCTCAGCCAGTTTATGCACTGATTATTATTTTATTGATTGATTGTTTGAATTAGGCTCGACCAGTTTATGAGCAACGATTATTATTTATTGATTGTCGACTTTGCTCAACCAGTTTATGAGCAATTAATTATCCATATGCATCGGCTGGGTCGAAAATAATTGTTGGCTAACACCTTGTGATTTATTTCACGATTTGACTAAAAGGTGTTTAGCGATAATATTGGTTCATTTAGATTGTTATAATTAGTTATAATAATTTGACGTCAATGGAATTGTTTTCATAGTTGGTTTTCATAAATAAAGTTTATGAAATGTTTAAATAGATAGAAATATTTGGAAATGAATATTTTGATGTTATATTATATAAAAGTGATTTATATAAAGAATGGTTTTATGAAAATGTTTTATAAAACGGAAATAATTTTGTCGACTAAACCCGATGGTTTTAAGATGATTTTTGAAAGGATTTGGAAATGGAAATTATTTTTGATTTGAAGTATTTGTTATTATTAGTGTAAATGATTTTGCCACTTCGGGATATAAAGTGATTTGTTATGTTACCGATGATTCGGGTAACCCATAACTAAAAAGTGGGAAAGGGAGGTGTAGATGTTCTATAGCCTCAGTATAGTCCAGTCTCGTAGTAGAGGGATATAAATATCTATATTTATTTTTGGAAGGCTGGGACCCAGTTGCCTTGTTATAGCTAGAAACCTTCCGATCAGGTAGCATATAGTTTTGTATGCTTGTATATTGATATCGTTCCAAAAAGGTGATTTGTTTTCATGTAACGACCCGCCTTTTTTGACCGTTCAAGTCGACAATAATCCACACATGTTCAACTCAAACCGTTCAAAAAGGCAGATGGTTATTGGGGTTAAATAAGAAAAGAAAAGAAAGAACAGAAACAAACTCAGAATCTTGCAGCGGAAGGAACAAGATATAATAATAAAATAACAGTTCATGAAGCTGTTAAATAAATAAATTTGATTATTATTATACATCATAAATCAGAGTTACATACATATCAGAGATAATACAATAATGCAGCGGAAAAATAATATGGTAGTAGAATACAAATGATATAATACCAAACTTCGTCTTCGTCCTCCAGAATAGATCTTCAACCTTATCTGAAATGCTCAGGCTGACCCGAGCGTAATGAAAAGACAAAACACTTGAGTCAGGACTAAAATATCTCATGTAAGTCAAATCGGATAAGAAAATATGAGTGTGACGGCGTCAGAGATGTTTACGGGTTTTGACATCTCCTATCCAGTGTCAACGTGAGTGCAATAACTTAAGAGATGTTACGGGATTTTCCATCTCTCAAGGATCCGTTAAACTATCTACTATGTAGTACAATACGCTATTATAATATGTCTACACTAAAGTAAAAGTATTAAAATAGCGTTAAGCCATGGCCCATTCCACCCTTAACACAGTTTATATTCCCAAGAGCATATACAAGACCGTAGTTTCCCCAAAACCAGAAGTCACCAGAGGGCAATCCATATACTAAAGGTACAAACCAAAACGTAGTGGTCGCGAATAGGATAATCAGTATGACAAGGTACATGAGGCAATACCAACTAGGATACTAGTAGTTGCGTGATCCGGACTGATGTTGGGCATAGCAGCTACTACCCCAACACCGCGAAACAACACTCCCAAATCGCGGGGTGCACCCAAATCGAATCACAAAAGTAATAGACATGGTATCGAAGGAGTGTGTCCGCTAGAGATGGCGATCCTCAATGGCCCGGCGCGGCTCCTGTTTTAGTCATGTCAGGGGTCATCCAAAATCGTTCTCTTTCTTCAAATCAACACGTTCACCAAAACCATCCACTTCGTTCTGGATCAACACTCCACGAATATAGTTATTAAAGTGGTTTTCGGTATCGACAGAGAGTATGTCCATATCCGATCCCGGTCTCTTTAATAACTACGTTATATTTTTCACACCGGTTGGATCTTTTACATTTCAAATCGATTCATAATTGATATCAAAATATCATATTCGCTTCAAAATCAAATCCATTTCAAAATCATCATATCTACTCAGATATACGATTTCATTTCAAAATCATTTTTCGCCTCAATATCTCATTTCGATTTCAAAATCAATTTTCGCCTCAATATCTCATTTCGATTTCAAAATCATTTTTCGCCTCGAAATCTCATTTCGAATTTCAAAATCATTTTTCGCCTCGAAATCTCATTTCGAATTTCAAAATCATTTTTCGCCTCAAAATCTCACAAAACGATTCACATAAACTCGAATTCCAAAATTTAAAATTTAATCAAATTTCAAATCATCAATTTCAACTCGATTCAGCTTCTCAATAAACTATTTCAAATTATCAACTTCAAATACATATTTGAACCACAAAATAAGCCATTTCACTTTCAATATATTTCGAAACTTTAAATATTTCACATTTCAAACAGTTCATATATTTATATAAGAATATAAGATTTGCTTTAAAACCATTTCGTATTCAAATTAGAATATACTTCAAATTAAACATCCGTATTAAGTAGTTTACTTAATTTCTGTTACAATTCCAATTCAATAAACTTAGATTAACATTCGGATTTCAAGAATTCATTCAAGTATTACATTCCAAATCAATTTCAGTTCAAATCCTTATTCAAATCAATTTTATCTTCAAATTTAATTCAATAGTTTCAATTTAGTCCAATTCACAAATTTCTTTGAATTTCAATTAAATTCCAAATTAATTAAATCTCAATTTCAAATCAATTTTCAATTCCAAACTCCACTTGAAATATCATTTCATATAAATTTTCTTAGAAATATTCAGAGTTCGATTAAAAGTCCAATCTTTTAAAACAAATCAATCTTTCGAAAATTTACGCCGTATTTCAAAATTTTTTCTTCAAAATCTAAACTTCGAATAATTAAACAATTTCATTTACCAAGTTTAAATTCCAACATTTCGAGCTTCAATTCAAAATAATTCAATTTCCATAAATTGGATTTTATTCTTAAAATCAATTCATTTAAATAATTTCAAGACAACCTTTAAAATTATTTAATTTAACCAACCCGGTGTCCGTATATAATTTCCTAACCTATGGCCAAGTGGATAATTATTTCAATTTTAATTTCAAGGATGGACATATATCATTTCAATCCAAATAGATGTCATAGGTATATCATTTCAACCTATTTCTTAATTTATTCGAAATGATTCAGTTTACAGTTTATATGCCATAAACAATATACATGATGATAGCATGATATATCAAAATAAATAAACAACCAATATCGACCAATAGCATCCATCACAACCAATCAACCATAAAGCCAATAACATTCACAACAACTTCATAATTATCAATATCAGGTAATTTGATCGCAATTAAATTCTAACTTCAATTTGACTGTCAATTTAATTTTCAACGGTGAATTCAAATGACAATCTATATGACAATTAAATTTTTATCAAACAATGACAAATAAATCCATATCACTTCATAATATTAAATTTAACTACCATAAAGATATTCAGTCAATTGTGAGCGTATAAACACTCACCTTGAGTTTCGATTTTTAAATCAAATCGAACAACGTTCGATTTAACCTAAAATTTTAACGAGCTCCAAATGTCTTCGGACCTAAACTACAGCGTAGCTCTCGTCGCTGCGATTTCAACGTCGCCAGATGTTTCGCTTCGAAGCGGACCTCGTATGCAAAAGTTACGCTTAAATTAATATAACGATATAATTTAAAACATGATTAGCAATTAATTAATCGTTTAACCTTCTTCTTCTTCTTTACGCGCATTAGCACAGCCGAACCCATTAACGCAACAACCACCACAAAACGCACGCAACTCGAGGCAGCCGGGGTTCGATCAAGATGTCCCCATGCGAGCGCCTCCAGGAGAGCCACCAACGCCAGAAGTTTCGCATCACCAGTCGCCGCCGTTTGCACGCAAACCAAGAAAAACCGCACGACTTTAAAGCCAGATCTGGACCAATCCGTGACGAACTAGCACGAATCAACCGTATGGATTTGAAGAGCTCGCCGAGATCTACACTTTTGCTTTTGGAATTTTTCGATTTCGTTGAACGGATTGAGAGATAAAGAGGAAAGAAGTTCGAGCGATTCTGACCATTGAATAGGTGGCGGCCATGAGATAGAGTTAGGGTTTCTGAAATGAAAAATGATAAAACTGTCTCGGTTTTGAGTGTGTATTTATAAAGTTAGGTCCAAAATCGTCCGAACTCCAAACGAGACGTGCCGCCAGGCGTTTATAAGGTTTTACCCCCGTTCCGGACGCAATGGAACTAGTCCCAAGGCCTAATTCAATCGTATATGGAAGATAGCTTTTTTGAAGTCGATTATTTTAATTAACGACGTTAAATTTCTACGCGTTTCAAGCTCGCACGACCAAACGACAAGTCCGATTGCTACGAAAATTGAAACCTTACAATAATTCACTGTTACGGATCCGATGAAACTGGTTTCGTCGAAATCCGAGACAGTTGTAAAAATGGCTATTTCTACAGTCTAATTTCAATATAAAATTCCCAATTTTAAATTATTAACTTTTAAATCCAATTTCAATTGTTCACAAATTTCATTTTTTTAATTTCACAGTAATTAACAATCTTTTACAATGCAGTTTTCTATTATAAATCCAGTATAAAAGATTACATAAGATTCAGCGTTCAATTATATTGTAATTCAAATTCAAGTTATTTAATTCCAATTTAATTCTTTTATTTCGATTTACACCTTCATTATTGAATCAACCATTTACTCATACATTATTATCAATAGTTTATAATTCATTTACTTTCATTTTCTTCAGCTATCATCTTATTTAAATTCACAGTAATATTAAATTACATTCATTTACGTTGATTTCCATATTATAACTTTAATATTAAATGTAACATTTTATTTATTTTGTTGTTTAAAATCAAATTCAATTCATTTCAATTACTTGTTACAATCAAATTTAAATCTTTACTTACGTTCAATTACAAGTTAACATCTTTATCAAATCACAGTTTCAGTTATTATCTAATTTCAATCAACTGTAATATTAAGTTACATTTATTTATATTAGTTTCAATAACATAAAATTCCGCTATTAAATCTACCATTTTATTTATTCTTTGTTTACAATCATAACCAATTTGGCTTACAATCAAATTCAATTCATTATTTACATTCACTACAAGTTAACATCCATATTTAATTTACAAATAAGTTATTTCAGAATTCAGTTTTGTATTTTAACTTATAATTCACATTTAACAACACAAAATTTTATTTCCTTCGGATTTTTATCCAAAATTTTTATTTTAATTCGTATTTTTAAAGTGTTAAAAATACGGGTCGTTACATTCTCCCCCACTTAAAACTTTTCGTCCTCGAAAAGGAACGGAGAAGGGGAACCATCATTTAGATATAATTCATTCAAAATATTCGACTTATTTGCAAAATTTAGTTATAGGATTTTTAAAATCTCAAAATTTTCTAACTCCCGGATTTTTGAAAAATTTCGGCAGCACCTCCTTTGCGCGGCTAGGACCGAAAAATTTCACAGTGGTAATAATTGCATGATATACATCTCATTACAAGAATGAGGCATCCCAAAACATGGGGAACACAATAATATACCACAACATAAACCGTAATCCGAGAACGTACCTTTTATTTAGCGTTTATTAGCATTTTAACTTACATTTTGCATTAAGCGCAGAAGCGAGCTCCACAAGCGAAGCGCAACCCCTTTGCTACGTACTAAAATTCTCAATTACCAAGTTAGAACCATGCATATAAAGATAGATTGATATACTTAGCATAAACAACATACATATAACATGTTTTAGCTTCAAAACTGAAATTCCAATTCCAGGGCAGCAAACGAATCTCAGATTTTGGTCATCTAAACGATAAAATTTGGAAGTGGAATCTAAACAGAAGTTGTTGCATTCATTTCAGGCTTTCCGGAATGTCCAAAATCATCGAATTCGGACCATCCGTTCAAAAGTTACGGCCGTTTTACTAAAAGGATACGCCTCAGCCTGGGCAATGAATTGCGCAGGTCAGCGACTTCCACTCACGTTTTCGACCCTCTAAATGACAGAAAACCACAAAACATTTAAACAAAAGTTTTAGCGTAAGTTCTAAGCTTTCCAGAAAGGGCAAGATCATCAAAATCCGATAAACCAGTAAAAAGTTATGGCGAGAATACTAAGGTGATTCAGATTTCTACTTCGCACAGACCAGCGACTAATATTGGTGTTTTAAGCCTAGTGGATGAAGGTATTTATCAAAACATTCTAAACAAAAGATGTAGCACAGTTTCTAGGCTTTCCGAAAAGTCCAAGATCGTCAAATTCCGTTCAACCATTTAAAAGTTATGGTTGTTTTCGTTTCAGCATATATTGGACAATTTTGGATTTTTTTTCCAAAAAATTGCTTTTGTTATTTCAAAGTACAAACCATCAAACTTCAAATTTTCTAAAGAAACAATCATAAACACAAATTCATTTATTTTCTTATTTATCCATGAAATAAGTTTACATTCGATTTGTTTTCGATTTTTTTTTCAAGTTTGTTTTATTCATAATTTAAATTCAAGTCAATTTGCTTCAATTTAATTTGAATTCCATTATATTTTAATTACACTTTGCTTCAAATTTGAATTTAATTATTTAAAAATTTTAATCCATTTATTCAATTCCATTTACACTAATTAATTCTATTTAATCAATTATCATCCATCTAACAACCAATGCATATCAAACATTAACATCCATCCAAATCTATAATAAATCAATTATACATTTCCAAGTCAAAATTTTAATTTCATACACTTCCAAGTTTATTGACATTTAGTTTTATTCAAATTTTAATTAGTTTCCATTTACTAATTCTATATTTAATTAATTTTAAATTTAATTCATTTTACAACTTAAATTTCCTTTATATTTACAACTATCAATAGATCTTCACATTTTATTATTCGCAATCACACTTGTATATTATTCATTTACTTATCCATATTAGCATTTTAAACTTTTTAAGTATTTGGTAAGTTATAGCTATGCAAATAGAATGTAGTTAAACAATATACAACTTCTTTTCATTCAATTTGAGTGTTATACCTATTAAATAAATTTCCAATTTATTATTTTCCAAATTAAGGGTTACTCCTACAATTTTAATAATTTTTTTTTTAACACTTAAATTCAATTTCACCCTTTTCCATTCATAAGTTTCTAACAATTCAAGATTTACTTTAGTTTAATAATTAAAATCATTCCTTATTAGAGAACTTAAGAATTTCAACACCGGATTCGATTAAACCCTTTTTTTTTAAATAAATAAATATATATATACTAATATCTTTATATCTCAAATCATACTTTTAGAAAACATTTAATCAGCATTGAAATATATATATATATATATATATATACTTATTTTCATTACATACTTTAGAAAATCTCAATTCAAGTTCTATTTAATCCAAAAGAGTACAGTTTCTAGTTTATTTCAATAGTTTAAAGTCATTAAATATTAAAGAACTTAAGAATTTCAACTCCGGTTTCATTTCAAATCAAGTTTGAAATAATATATACTTATATTAATATATATCAAGTCATACTATAGAGAATACAAAATAAAATTCAATTTTAATCAAAACAGGGTTTAGAAAAACTATTAAGTGATCTCCCCCACTTAGACTCTCGAAAATAAAGTCGATGATGCGTGCACTCATCACCGGAATCATTTTCTAGTGTCAAGAGGGGAGTATAACACTTACTTCATTTGAAAATCCTTTGAAGACAATTTCTAATCGAATATACTATCATATAATACTTATATTATACATTTCAAATTTTTGATAATAAATTTTCAAAACACCGGAATTTAAATTCTCCATCTTAATTTAAATTCATTTTTATTTTATTTTATTTACCATTTATATTCATTGTCAGTCATATTTACAAGTTTCATTCCTTAAAATCGTCTAATAGTCAATAGTTAGAAATATTGACTAATCAACAATAAACGATGATAATCTAATATTATCATCACCTAACAACCAATACAATCAACATTTATAAATTTTCAAGATAAGTCTTTTATATATAGAATATAATCCAAAACAATATTATGTCAATCTGTCCTATTCGAGTGTTTAGAAATTCCTATCGATGCCTTGGCGTCCCAAGTACCAACCAGAATTCATAAATACTCAACGGAACAAATTAACACAATATAAAATCATTTTTATATCAAAATTACAAATACGCTCTCTCATATACACTCAACTCATTCATATAGTTTACCTCTATTTCAATGAGTTATTCCCCACAAGAGCCAAGGTAATCTAAACCAAAGCTCTGATACCAACTGTAACGACCCGCCTTTTTTGACCGTTCAAGTCGACAATAATCCACACATGTTCAACTCAAACCGTTCAAAAAGGCAGATGGTTATTGGGGTTAAATAAGAAAAGAAAAGAAAGAACAGAAACAAACTCAGAATCTTGCAGCGGAAGGAACAAGATATAATAATAAAATAACAGTTCATGAAGCTGTTAAATAAATAAATTTGATTATTATTATACATCATAAATCAGAGTTACATACATATCAGAGATAATACAATAATGCAGCGGAAAAATAATATGGTAGTAGAATACAAATGATATAATACCAAACTTCGTCTTCGTCCTCCAGAATAGATCTTCAACCTTATCTGAAATGCTCAGGCTGACCCGAGCGTAATGAAAAGACAAAACACTTGAGTCAGGACTAAAATATCTCATGTAAGTCAAATCGGATAAGAAAATATGAGTGTGACGGCGTCAGAGATGTTTACGGGTTTTGACATCTCCTATCCAGTGTCAACGTGAGTGCAATAACTTAAGAGATGTTACGGGATTTTCCATCTCTCAAGGATCCGTTAAACTATCTACTATGTAGTACAATACGCTATTATAATATGTCTACACTAAAGTAAAAGTATTAAAATAGCGTTAAGCCATGGCCCATTCCACCCTTAACACAGTTTATATTCCCAAGAGCATATACAAGACCGTAGTTTCCCCAAAACCGGAAGTCACCAGAGGGCAATCCATATACTAAAGGTACAAACCAAAACGTAGTGGTCGCGAATAGGATAATCAGTATGACAAGGTACATGAGGCAATACCAACTAGGATACTAGTAGTTGCGTGATCCGGACTGATGTTGGGCATAGCAGCTACTACCCCAACACCGCGAAACAACACTCCCAAATCGCGGGGTGCACCCAAATCGAATCACAAAAGTAATAGACATGGTATCGAAGGAGTGTGTCCGCTAGAGATGGCGATCCTCAATGGCCCGGCGCGGCTCCTGTTTTAGTCATGTCAGGGGTCATCCAAAATCGTTCTCTTTCTTCAAATCAACACGTTCACCAAAACCATCCACTTCGTTCTGGATCAACACTCCACGAATATAGTTATTAAAGTGGTTTTCGGTATCGACAGAGAGTATGTCCATATCCGATCCCGGTCTCTTTAATAACTACGTTATATTTTTCACACCGGTTGGATCTTTTACATTTCAAATCGATTCATAATTGATATCAAAATATCATATTCGCTTCAAAATCAAATCCATTTCAAAATCATCATATCTACTCAGATATACGATTTCATTTCAAAATCATTTTTCGCCTCAATATCTCATTTCGATTTCAAAATCAATTTTCGCCTCAATATCTCATTTCGATTTCAAAATCATTTTTCGCCTCGAAATCTCATTTCGAATTTCAAAATCATTTTTCGCCTCGAAATCTCATTTCGAATTTCAAAATCATTTTTCGCCTCAAAATCTCACAAAACGATTCACATAAACTCGAATTCCAAAATTTAAAATTTAATCAAATTTCAAATCATCAATTTCAACTCGATTCAGCTTCTCAATAAACTATTTCAAATTATCAACTTCAAATACATATTTGAACCACAAAATAAGCCATTTCACTTTCAATATATTTCGAAACTTTAAATATTTCACATTTCAAACAGTTCATATATTTATATAAGAATATAAGATTCGCTTTAAAACCATTTCGTATTCAAATTAGAATATACTTCAAATTAAACATCCGTATTAAGTAGTTTACTTAATTTCTGTTACAATTCCAATTCAATAAACTTAGATTAACATTCGGATTTCAAGAATTCATTCAAGTATTACATTCCAAATCAATTTCAGTTCAAATCCTTATTCAAATCAATTTTATCTTCAAATTTAATTCAATAGTTTCGATTTAGTCCAATTCACAAATTTCTTTGAATTTCAATTAAATTCCAAATTAATTAAATCTCAATTTCAAATCAATTTTCAATTCCAAACTCCACTTGAAATATCATTTCATATAAATTTTCTTAGAAATATTCAGAGTTCGATTAAAAGTCCAATCTTTTAAAACAAATCAATCTTTCGAAAATTTACGCCGTATTTCAAAATTTTTTCTTCAAAATCTAAACTTCGAATAATTAAACAATTTCATTTACCAAGTTTAAATTCCAACATTTCGAGCTTCAATTCAAAATAATTCAATTTCCATAAATTGGATTTTATTCTTAAAATCAATTCATTTAAATAATTTCAAGACAACCTTTAAAATTATTTAATTTAACCAACCCGGTGTCCGTATATAATTTCCTAACCTATGGCCAAGTGGATAATTATTTCAATTTTAATTTCAAGGATGGACATATATCATTTCAATCCAAATAGATGTCATAGGTATATCATTTCAACCTATTTCTTAATTATTCGAAATGATTCAGTTTACAGTTTATATGCCATAAACAATATACATGATGATAGCATGATATATCAAAATAAATAAACAACCAATATCGACCAATAGCATCCATCACAACCAATCAACCATAAAGCCAATAACATTCACAACAACTTCATAATTATCAATATCAGGTAATTTGATCGCAATTAAATTCTAACTTCAATTTGACTGTCAATTTAATTTTCAACGGTGAATTCAAATGACAATCTATATGACAATTAAATTTTTATCAAACAATGACAAATAAATCCATATCACTTCATAATATTAAATTTAACTACCATAAAGATATTCAGTCAATTGTGAGCGTATAAACACTCACCTTGAGTTTCGATTTTTAAATCAAATCGAACAACGTTCGATTTAACCTAAAATTTTAACGAGCTCCAAATGTCTTCGGACCTAAACTGCAGCGTAGCTCTCGTCGCTGCGATTTCAACGTCGCCAGATGTTTCGCTTCGAAGCGGACCTCGTATGCAAAAGTTACGCTTAAATTAATATAACGATATAATTTAAAACATGATTAGCAATTAATTAATCGTTTAACCTTCTTCTTCTTCTTTACGCGCATTAGCACAGCCGAACCCATGAACGCAACAACCACCACAAAACGCACGCAACTCGAGGCAGCCGGGGTTCGATCAAGATGTCCCCATGCGAGCGCCTCCAGGAGAGCCACCAACGCCAGAAGTTTCGCATCACCAGTCGCCGCCATTTGCACGCAAACCAAGAAAAACCGCACGACTTCAAAGCCAGATCTGGACCAATCCGTGACGAACTAGCACGAATCAACCATATGGATTTGAAGAGCTCGCCGAGATCTACACTTTTGCTTTTGGAATTTTTCGATTTCGTTGAACGGATTGAGAGATAAAGAGAAAAGAAGTTCGAGCGATTCTGGCCATTGAATAGGTGGCGGCCATGAGATAGAGTTAGGGTTTCTGAAATGAAAAATGATAAAACTGTCTCGGTTTTGAGTGTGTATTTATAATGTTAGGTCCAAAATCGTCCGAACTCCAAACGAGACGTGCCGCCAGGCGTTTATAAGGTTTTACCCCCGTTCCGGACGCAATGGAACTAGTCCCAAGGCCTAATTCAATCGTATATGAAAGATAGCTTTTTTGAAGTCGATTATTTTAATTAACGACGTTAAATTTCTACGCGTTTCAAGCTCGCACGACCAAACGACAAGTCCGATTGCTACGAAAATTGAAACCTTACAATAATTCACTGTTACGGATCCGATGAAACTGGTTTCGTCGAAATCCGAGACAGTTGTAAAAATGGCTATTTCTACAGTCTAATTTCAATATAAAATTCCCAATTTTAAATTATTAACTTTTAAATCCAATTTCAATTGTTCACAAATTTCATTTTTTTAATTTCACAGTAATTAACAATCTTTTACAATGCAGTTTTCTATTATAAATCCAGTATAAAAGATTACATAAGATTCAGCGTTCAATTATATTGTAATTCAAATTCAAGTTATTTAATTCCAATTTAATTCTTTTATTTCGATTTACACCTTCATTATTGAATCAACCATTTACTCATACATTATTATCAATAGTTTATAATTCATTTACTTTCATTTTCTTCAGCTATCATCTTATTTAAATTCACAGTAATATTAAATTACATTCATTTACGTTGATTTCCATATTATAACTTTAATATTAAATGTAACATTTTATTTATTTTGTTGTTTAAAATCAAATTCAATTCATTTCAATTACTTGTTACAATCAAATTTAAATCTTTACTTACGTTCAATTACAAGTTAACATCTTTATCAAATCACAGTTTCAGTTATTATCTAATTTCAATCAACTGTAATATTAAGTTACATTTATTTATATTAGTTTCAATAACATAAATTCCGCTATTAAATCTACCATTTTATTTATTCTTTGTTTACAATCATAACCAATTTGGCTTACAATCAAATTCAATTCATTATTTACATTCACTACAAGTTAACATCCATATTTAATTTACAAATAAGTTATTTCAGAATTCAGTTTTGTATTTTAACTTATAATTCACATTTAACAACACAAAATTTTTTTTCCTTCGGATTTTTATCCAAAATTTTTATTTTAATTCGTATTTTTAAAGTGTTAAAAATACGGGTCGTTACATTTCAGATCCCAAGTAAAGGACTAGTTTGAATATAAAAGATATATATATATATATATATATATATATATATATATATATATATTTCAAAAGTTTTGGAATAAGATTTCAGGAATAAAGTCCAAAGAGATAATTTTTGTAAAGTTAATTAGATTTTATAAATCTAAAATTGAAGATTAAGCCTAAATGGGTAGTTTTGGGAATTGCATATTGTTTGTACATCGTAGGCTCCATGAGTCCTATTTGTGGTAGGAGAACTACGTTGGCTTGATCCTGTATCTAATTTGGTACCCAATTAGATAGGGGTACGTAGACAATCACAAGTGGTAGTGATGCAGCCCCCAATAATAACATAACATTTTTATGTTTATTGTTTGTTATATATCGTGTATTGATGTACTTTTCCAGCTTACTATTTTATTCCGCATTTGACATGTTAGCAAGAATGGTTATTGTTTTCTCTCTCATCAGAGTTGTGCAGCTGTAGATTTATTTGTATTTGGTATGTATTAAAGCACACCTAGTAGATTAAATTGATTACCCTGATAACTTGTAAAATTGCAATTGTATCCTATACATTTAATAGTGTTGAATATTTATCAAATATTGTGTATTAAGTTGGTACTTTTCATTCGTAGTTTTAGAACGAATGGGTTTTTCGGCGATTTTGACTTGTTCGAAAATCCGGGTCGTCACATTTTTTCTTGGATAAAACACTTCATTTGACTATTATCGTTTTGTTGTTTTAATAGAATGGTAAGTTAGGCCGTGATCCCGATCCCATTGAAGCATACGAGCTGGTTCATAGAAGAAAGGACAAAAACAAAAGTTGAGTGGATGATGCATCAGAACAAGTGGTGGTAATTTGATTACATTTTCTAGATTTATATCTGTATTTATAACATGCTATTTATAGCATATTACTTTACATGGTGAAGGCTTTTTTAATCAAACTAAATTGTATTCTCATCCACATAATTAGTCAATGAAACCATGCACAATTCATGGAGTATTCTCTACTTTTGTGGCCTTGTTTTAGGTTTCTTTTTCAGATATTTTTATACTCACCATGAATATCTGGGATTTTCTCACTGTATTCAAAAGATGATTCTTTATTCGTAATTGTGATATCATTCTTAATTTGTGAATTCAAAAGAAAAGGAAATCTACTCTAGAAAATACCACTTCCATTGCTTGGTCTTACCAACCTAATCATGATGTGCTTTGATTAATGTAACTATTTTAGTTAGGTTGCCAAATGTAATAAAAGAAAATTTATGCTCACGGATAATTTCAACTGCATAAATATTTTTCTTAATTTTGGCCAGAAAAGTTTGTACCAACTAGCTTTAAAAACTTAAACACTAATTTTATTCACATTATCAACATATAATATGATACATAGCAGTTTACCTCTCATCCTCGGTTTTAGTAGCGAAATATAGTTGTAAAACCGGTGAATTTATATCTATAATTGATCATATACGCAAATTATATAAAGTGCACAATCTTATGATCTTTTAGGATGAACTTCATATTCTCTTCTATCTTTTTTATGTGCTCTTCTATCTTGTTTCGAAGAAGAAGGTGGAATCAAAAATGATACAATATAATTCATGGCTTCACTTTTTTGAGGAAAAAGTTATTTGTGTCAACTTCTTTCATCTTATTCATTGTTCCTTGCAATGGGACTCTTTCTACTATTTTCTTTCTCGGTAAATCATGAAGTTTCAGAAACAGTTCTTGCTTCATGATTTCAAATGATCCATCCAAATTCAGATATTGAGCTATCTTTATTTTTTCATTATCATATTTTTAAGTGATTATTAAAATAATTTTACCACGTGGCCATAGTAAAGGCCAAAGCAATCACTAATTGTATTTCCATTCTACATTTAAACAAATTTATTACTGACCATTAGCATCATAAATTCAGATAGTTAAACAATTCAGGTAAATAAAAGTTACCAAATGTAGGAGAGTTTCATATTCTTTGTTGTTGATTGGTGTAGATTCGAGGTTCAAATGTGATAAAACCCTATAAAGGTAGGTATATGACAATTTGGAATATCATTCAGTTCATGGTAATTTATATTTTATATCAATTTTTTAAAGTGACTAACAAAGATTTAGGTAAAAGTATCTGAAATAGGCATACCTGATCATAGTAGAGTCTACCAAGAAGCATGGCGGTAATTTGACCGACTAGAAGGAATAATATGTTGACTATGATCATAGTAGAATCTACAAAGTATATTAGTTATTTGTAACATGGGTTTAAAAGAAAAGAACAAGTTTAAGAAGAAAGTAGAGATTGAAATATGGTGTATTACTTATTAGAATCAAAAATTTAATTAGCTTATCCACAGTGTATTAACTTAAGAAGATATGGTGCATTTATTTGTAACATGGGTTTATAAGAAAAGAACAAGTTAAAAAAAATACTTCCATATATCATTTTCTTGTAAAATTATAATATCTTTTGCCTTTTGTCATTGAAATTAATTATTTGTAATCATTGCCCTAGAAACTTATTACCTTAAGTTAAGAAACCTTTAAGCCTAATTTCCACTTTCTTCTATTGACCTCTATTGTCTGAACATGCATGTTATTCGCCTATTCCCTTGTTGATCATTGTGAAGAAAATTGTCTTGCATAATGTTTACTGAATTGAAATACTTGGATCATACTAATTTTGTTTGTCTTTCATCTATAAAACTTGTATACTTGATCTGGACTGAACTTGTCTAGACTGAACTTCTATACTTGAACTGGGTTGTGTTATATTTTGTTTATTTTGGTTTTCCTAATGTACCGTTGTTTTTGGTATCCATTTTTACTCTGTCTTGAAACAACAGTTAGTGCTTTGTTGTATTATGCCCAAATACACAGCGATTTTAACACTTTGGAGTCATAAAATGATTTGATTGAGATAATTTCACCGACATATGTTTCTACCTTGGTATCTTCTATTAGTTTGGTGCTGAAGTCAATTTCTATAAGCAATTTAGCAAATGCTATTCTTTTTTAAATTGTGATTCTGTCTACAATAATTGGTCTTCCAATCAAACTTGTTATTCTAGAGATTGCCTCTTTACCCCCACATTTCAAACCCATACATGGATAGATTTTGAATCTGACTAGATACAATCCATTACATTAGTTATAGATTTTGAATCCTCTTTTAGTTTCCAAACCTATTATATATATTTTTAAGTGCATTTAGTGTGGTCTAGATCCAAAAACATGAATTACTAGTGAATTACCTCATTTTGTTTCAGATCTGGTACAAATGGTCTTTGTAAGAAATGGACGTTTCTTACTTTTTAGCTGGTAATAGGTCAGTTGCCTTTCTTCACTTTCAATTCTATTATCTTCAGCATTGAAATAGAATATAGCACATGCTAGACTAATCCAATTATTCCCACTTGCTAGACTAATCCCATTAGTACTTGCCTAGCAAGTGGGAATAGCGCAAGCTTGCAACACCAGCAAGCTTGCAAGCTTATTGGTGCAAGCTTGCACTAGGAGCTTGCTCTAGCAAGCCTGCACAAGGCAAGCTTGCACCAGGCAAGCTTGCTGGTGCAAGCTTTTTTTTTAAACTTTATAATATGAAAAGCTTTTTATTTTTAACAGGTATGAACATGGTAGTAAATCGAGGTTTGAATAGCCTCAGCTATATTTGTACCATTAGTAAATGTTATATATTTTATTAAAGTGAACATGGTAAATGTTCACACTTGATAGTTTCTTTTCTATTTATACTCCCAACTTTAACTGCTACATTATATTATATATGTCTATGTATAACTTAACAAGATCTTCTTTACAAGAAAATATATGCGAGTTGTTTTCAAAAGACGTTGATGAATTACATGGTAAATGTTCACACATGATAGTTTCTTCTGCAACACGTATTATATATAGAGGCAATATCTTTCATTATGAGTGCATCCATTTATTATGTCATAATGCAGACATAACCATGGAATAGCTTGTTGAGACGTACTTGTTTTTGTATTCCTATGTGCAAATTGCATTTTACTTCTCTTATTCGATATTGGCATGAAACCTAAGCTATTGAATATAAGTATGTGCCTGTTTAAGATGTAATTTCTTCCATTCATCAAAGCTAACTTACTAGAACGCTTGAGATAATGCATAAGCTATTGACTACTTTGCCATTGTATTAAATACACAATTGTGTCATGATGAACTAAAGACGAGGCCATGGTCAGCCCATTTATGAATCACAACTAATGAATATGGACACCTAACCTGATTTTACAGCCTCAAGTTGTATTCATGGTTTCAAGAATTCACCTAATGGTTCATGTAATATTGATTTTTGTTTTTCTTTCCCTTATTACAAGTTCAGTGAATGGTGGTAACTGTGTCGAGCTTGCCAAGCAAGAAGACATTGATGGATTTTTGGTTGGAGGTACTTCTTTGAAGGTATACACATATATACACCCTTTAAATTCCCTAATATGATAGTGGAGCTGATGTTACTTTGTCTGAGTGGTAACTAAATCAAACGATTCGGTATTTCTCTTAGTTGCTCATTCGCATTGACAACTTCCCTCTACATGATTATTTTAAGAATTTCAATTTATTCTTTGTAATCTATTTTCTATTTTGAAATCTGGAAATGCACCTATAGATTAGCAGCATTAAATGCGATCCCAACATTCATCGCTATGATGTTCTTATCCCAAATTATTACATGCATATGTTTCCTATGAAACCAACCTATATATAGATTTTCATGAAGACCATATTTAGTGATATAAAGCAATGGATGTACAACTTTTGATTTCATGTTGATTGTGTAAATCTAAGAAGTATGAGAGGTACTTGATATGTATTGGTATTCATCTACATGCTTGGGAGAAATACAAATACCGATATTTCCTTTTGGTTTCATAGGGCACTACAATTTTTTTTATATTAATAGCAAACATGGATTAAATAATTTAACTAAGTTTAAAATAAGTAACTAAGTAATCAAGTTAACTAAGATATAAAAATTAATTAAGTTTATAAAAATTAACTAAGTTTATAATAATAATAATAATAATAAATTAAATAGGTTAACTAAGTTTTATAAAAATTAATTAAGTTTGTGAAAATTAACTAAGTTTATAATAATAATAACAATAAAATTGACTAAGTTTTATAAAAATTATCTGATTTTTATAAAAATTAACTAAGTTAACTAAGTTATAAAATTAATTAAGTTTGTAAAAATTAACTAAGTTTATAATAATAATAATAATAATATAGTAATAATATAATAATAATAGTAAATTAAATAAGTTAACTAAGTTATATAAAAATTAATTAAGTTTATAAAAATTAAATAAGTTTATAATAATAATAGAATTGACTAGGTTAACTAAGATTTACAAAAATTAATTAAGTTTATAATAATAATATAATAATAAATAATAATAATGAAGATGGCCGAGGTGTTTGGATGATGTAGTTACTGTTTAAGTTTGGTATTGCCGGAAGGAGTTTGGATGAGTTTGAGCTAAGAATTCTATTGGAGCTTATCCTCCAACAAGTGCACTTTTAATTTGCTTTTGTACGAAAAAAACAATATTGTTCGGGTTGTTCGAGACCGAGGTTTCGGGATGCAGAAATTGGTGTTGCTAAAGTAGTGTTATCTTGACAGTCTTTGAGCTGCTCTTGCCTGCAAGAGCCTTGCATGGCTGGGCTTGTTTATATTCAGGCCTTTATGTCTTGGGACCTATGCTTGTTCTTCTGACCTGAAACTTGTTTTTGCATTGCCTCTCATTGCCATGTTTTTTTGTATATGTCTCCGACCTGACCGAGTGGTTTGTTGTGAAGCATGTGCAATTTGGGCTAAAACCTGCATTAGCCTTGATGCCTCACTGTCTTGCATGTTGGTGCCTATAACCTTCAGAGCAACTTGTATTTACGTATATGTGTTCACATTTAAAGCACTTATCCTAGTTAATTGTTATATATTAGTGTGAACTTGTATTCTACCAAGTATAGTTTGTCATTTTTAGGAATACTTTCTGTTTGAAACTATGATGTTTATTAGTTATACATTTTTAGACTTATGTAATGATCCGGATTTTTGACACCTATTATTAGAATAATTAATCAATTTTAAATATTGAAATATTAATTTTTATCAGTCACATAAATAAATTTTTGAGATATGTAAATATCTGAATATATAAACCTAGAGACTGTAATTAAAATTTAAATTCTAATTTTTGAAATTGATATAATTCATATATATATATATATATGAAAAACTTCACCATTTCAAATATAAAATTAAATATCTATATGTGTATAAATATACAAAGTATGATGAAAGAAATATAGAAATAAATACATGTAAGTCGCTTTATATATGTATATGTATAAAAATAGTGTATATGTAATAATATATACACATAAGTATAAACTTTATGATAACAGAAGAGTACATATGTGTAGATATATATTTATAAGAAAAATAAATGAACATGGAAATAGGTAAGCATGAAAACATATGGTCAAAAGAGCTCACAGGAAAATCTATACATATATGAATGTATATATATGCATAGTGACATAATGATGAACATTAATTCAAGCATACCATGAAACCTAATCAAGCACAACAATGAATCAAATCAGCTTAGAAAGATCAAATCACTCAAGAAATCAAATCAAGAAAGAAAGAAAAGGAAGAAAAAAATGAAATGAAAAAAGAAAAAGAAACCTGTACATGAGAAATCTTCAGCACCCTTTGTGTCTGCATGTCTCCCTCCCATCTCTATAAATACCCTGCTTTGTACTTGTCCCTTGATTCACGTATATCATTCAAAAAAATATATAGATCAAGTCAGTAAAGAGTTCGAAGCAGGAAACAGAGCAAGACAATGTATTCATCTGGTTTTGACAGTGAGTAAACATTTTAGCTTGATACTGAATATATCATATATAGGTACATAATTATGATTATGGTCAAAATCCGGGATCTATGAAATGTGTATATACATCTATTATGTAAGTTAAAGTATGCATATGTGTGTTGACAGGAATAGTTCCACCTTAAACTCAAAAATCCTATGATATTTGCTTGTTCCTGTTTCTTTGGTTTCGAACAAGCCAAGCCTCTTAACTTTAAAAATCTCTAACTCATCAACCTTTCAATTTTACAAGCTGATTCCAAAACCAAAATTGTTTGTTTATAAATGAAGAACATTTTAAAATTTATTCCATTGAATTGCATCGAGTAGAGAGGACGGAAATGGCATGTAACCAAGGGTAGGTCAACCAAGTTCAAATTTTAAATATCATAATTAAATCAATGGTTCATATGGGTGTGATGGGGATTGGAAAACTTGATTTTAGAAAGTGATTTGAGGATTTTTAAGGCTGTGTGGTAGGAGAATTTTTGGGTTGATCGGAATTTGGGAATTCTCGAATTTCGACACCGTGGTCGATGTCGAGGTGAAGCGTTGATCGTGGAGGAAGAGTAGAGGATGTGGGATCGAGGAAAAATAGTGCGGCATTTTTCAGTGGCTCGTGGTGGCCAGACAAGGTCAGTTTAGGGTTCGAGATGGGTTTTGGGTTAGCTTCGGTTTTGAGGAAATGGTGGCGATGAGGGACAGAGATGGCCATATGCACCGGGGGGAAGGAAAGTGGAGAGGATGGTGATGTTTGGGGCGAAGTTTGGTGGTGGATGGATGTTTGAGGTGGGGTGGTGAGGCGATGAGGAGGGCACGGTGTTTGTTCTAGGTTTCGATGGAAGTTCGATTTTTCGAACGAAGGGTCGGTCGTGGGTTCCAGGTAGGTAGGCATGTCGCTGGTGGCATGGGTGGTAGGTGGAAGTGGTCAGCGGCGAGTATATTGGCTGGAGGCTGGTGTGCACGTGCATATGTATGTGCACGTCCTTGGGTTCTCAGTTGAATGCAAAAGAAGGAGAGGAAAGGAATGGGAAAGAAAGGATGAGAAAGAGGATGGGCCGGGAAGTTTGGATGGGACGAAGTAAAAGAAAGAAAAAAAAACAGAAGAAAAAAAAAGAGAAAAGAAAAAAAAAGAAGGGAGTTGGGCTTGATGGGTTGGACCAGCCAAATTGAGCGTAGCATGAGCTGGGTTGTTTAAGATTTAACTAAGTATTTTAATTAAAAGTTTATAAGTTTAAACTTTGTTTCCTTTCTTCAAATAAATAAAATGGAAGAGAGAAGGACAGGTGGAAGAAGGCAAAGTGTTTTGGGGTTGGTAAAGTTGTATATGGAACAGTTGAATGCATTTGGGGCTGAGAGTTTCAAAAATAAATCCAAAAGAAATTATTAATAAACCTTAAAGTACAACCCTCTTTCTTCTTCATTTTTAAAACCAACCGTCACACAGATTTTTGCATCGAGATCCTATCGCCAAGTAATTTTATCCGAACTAATTAACTTTAGTTTTCTGCAATATGAAAATTTAATGTTTAAACGGTTTAAGTGAATAGACAAATGATATTTGATTAATTATATGTTAATTGATAAATAAATTATTTAATGAACTGATAATTTTTGAATTAATTAAGAATAACATATTTATTTGATTGCCTTGGTTAACCAATAGATCTGGATTTAAAATTATATAACTTGGCTTAGTTATTGAGATCGGTTCGTTTCTGATGTACAAATGGATTTAATACTAATCATTTATCGTCGATTGAGTTAATAATCTATGCTTTGACTAAAAAATGGAGCTTCTAAAATTTATATATATATATATATATATTAGTAGTATATTGAAAGTTGAGTATATTTAAAAGGAAATTGAATTGGATGAAATTTAATGGCTTTAGAAATAGCCTAACTATGAAATGGTTTATATGGAGGTGTTTTCTAAGTAATGGATTACAAATTTTGAGACTGGAAATATCTCTTAGTGTTGGAAATATCCTGTTATGGATATAAGAATTTGAAATTGTTTCAAATATTGAATATTGAATAGATTTGAATATACAGACACACACATATATCTTTATAAAGGTATTTTGAAATAAATGTTTGGAAGGAATTATAGAAAGTGCCTAGTGACTGCTTATGTATAATTTGATAGTTGAATAACCGACTATCAAATCCGGCCAAATTCGTTGACCGTTTTGAAGAAAAAAGGAATCGACTATCTGCATTATCCGAAACCACTTCGATCCAGTATCCACCACGAACCTTTACGGGTTTGATTATAGAGTCCAATATGCTGGAGTTTAATTAATGAAACAAATTCGGCTATTTTAATAAATATTTGTACTTAATCGCTCTTATAATACCACTGGATTTTCTATAAAATGTTTTGGTTACCGTAAGGAAAAAAACCCGTCGTGTTTATGGGTGACGCGGTCTTATGATTTACCTCTGTTTTCAAAGAATTTTTGAAATTGATAATAATTCAAATTGAGTGTGTTTACTCATGCGGGTTTTCCAGACTGACTCGGATGTAACTTTATTGTAATGCTCGGGTCAGACCGAGTATTACAGATTCAGGTTAGGATGCTACGGAGCTCAGGAGATGAGCTGGATGATAGAGACGTATTACACGTACATGGTTATATTCCGCTTTGTATTGTTGGTTGTATGTTCAGCACTTTTGAGGACAAGTTATTATAACAGCCCAGATTTCTATGTGGATGGTTGTACTCAGATAATTTGTATGTATATTAACAATTAAAGATTCTTTTGTATAAAAATCTGTTATTATCTATTATATTTTGTTCCGCTGCGATTGTGAGATTCTGTGTTGTTGTTATTTCTGTTTCTTCTTCTATCTCTTTCCTTCTTAACCCCTAATGATCTGGAATTTCCGACACTTGATTGCTCGGCGTTTCATACAGCGAACGTATTGATGTCGATTTTCGAGGGTCGAAAATCCTCGGTCGTTACAACTTATGACTAACATATGTACATATGTGCTTCTTTTTGACAGGTGTTGTATGATGCTTTTAAAGTTACTACATGTCACCACACTCGTTTTTCTTCAAATCGGTCATGCTTGCATTAACGTATTGTCTATCGACGTTCATACACCTTTGTTTTTAGTATGTATCGTTTTGGTTACCAATAGTTGTATGTATTGTGACTTTTGGTTAGAAAATTTATATGCTTCCATATTTTTTGGTTTGACTTATGACTCCATTTGATTACGTACATTATAATGTTATAAATGTGGTTTATTGAATTGTTATAATATAATAGTTGAAATACCGTCTGCTAGAATTGAATTGTAAGCTTGAATGTATATGGCAAGGAAAAAATGCAATGGAAATTATTTTATAGCGTTTTATCTATGCTACGAAAAGTAAAATTGTTACATCTTTCATATACTACAGCATTATGCTAGTGCTATACAAAATATTATGCAAGGATTAAACAGTTTTTATAGCAAAAAAGCAATGTTTTAATAGATAGTAATGAACTTTCTATAGCGTTTCAATGCATAATAAAAGATTAAAATAAGATTTCCGCAACGTTTTTAGATGCTATAATAATATGGCATGTCAACATATTATAGCAATTAAATGTTGTCATAATTATTAGTATCATAAAACACAACTCTATGTAACATTTCTATAGCAAGTTTCCAAACACTATAGAAAGGTAGTGGTGCTGATATATATATTCTAAAATGGCAACTAAAACGCTGTTAAAAGTTAGTTTTCCAATGCAAGTTTGAAACGCTATTGTTTCTATCAGACTTATTACAACTTGTTGATCTATGGCGTTTATAGAAACGCTATAGAATGCTTTAATAGTCGTTTTAAACGCTATAAAAAGGTCTGTTTGTTATGCTGAGTCCAAGAAAACTTCTGATCTCGGTCACCATCTCTTGTCTCTTCCAATTATTAACTGCTTCGATCTTATCTGGATCGACTGACAACCCTTTCTCTAAAACCACGTGACCGAGAAACTTAACCTCTTTCTTCCAAAAATGACACTTGTAAAACTTCGCCTTTAGCTAATTCTGCCTTAGCGTCTCAAGCACCACTCTAAGATGATCTTCATGCTCTCTTCCATCCTTAGAGTATAACAAAATGTCATTTATAAACACCAACACAAATCTATCCAAATACTCTCGGAAGACTCGATTCATCAAATCCACAAAGAAAGCAAGTGCATTCTGTTAGTGCCAAAATTGGTCACTAACACCCAAATCTAGATGAAAGCACCAGGTAATAGTCACAGATCACAGATAGAATGTATGTAGAGAGTATGAATGTTAAGAACAATGAAAATTAAAAAGAAAGCAGTAATAACACAAGATTTATAGTGGTTCGGCTAACTCTGGCCTACGTCCACTCCTGAAATTTCTTTTTTATTGATATGAGAATCAATTACAGTTACAATTCGGTGTTTTTAAAACAACAATGGTAGAGTTGCCTTAATAGGGAAGAAGAAGGGAAGCGGAGTGAAGATCCCTTTTTCTGAAGCCCCGCATGCTGTATTTATAGGCAAAATCCGAGTTACTGGGCTTCCTGAGTGATCTGGGCCCATCAAGACCATAGCCGACCCTAAATCCAACATGCCGATCCCATCCACTCATTCAATGCCGACCCCTCCATTCGTGCCGACCCGAAGACTTACACATGCCGACCCAAAGACTGGAGGATGCCGACCCGAGGTAAGTGAGCTATGACTCGAAGCTACCAACTCCATTCAATATGCCGAGCCCATACTTACCGACCCAAAACCAAACTACCGATCCCCTTCCTCACCGATCCAAAAACAAACTGCCAATCATATCTCCAAATGCTTGCTGAACCCATAACAAGATGCCGACCAACACATGCCGATCAACTTATGCCAGTCTACCTTGATCGAACCATATCCATACTCCAACACCGAGCCACTCCCGACTCTGATACCTCTCAAGCATGGCGTTCCACTGCCAAATATGCCGAACCACATATGTATACTGACCTCGAAATAGAATGCCAAACCAAAGATGTTCTCTCATCATAGCCGACCTAGCCCGGTCCTTTCCATGCCGATCTGATCCAAGATGCTGACCCGAGTATAATTCCATGCCAAACCCGAGCCATTTCCACCAAACCACCTCCCAACCAGGCCGAACCACCTTCATTGCCGACCCACTTGTATCGAGCCATGCTTGCCGAGCCATACTCACCGAGCCAGTCGCACCGGGCCACCTTGGCTTAAGCACCATGACCGAACCATGCATGATCTCCTCTCCTTGACCGAGCCATGTACGATCAAGCCACCTTGATCGAACGACCCATACCGAACCATCCATGACTGATCGTCTATCCATCCAACTGGATCAAACCCATCGTTTTCCAATCTCGACAAACGGGTAGTCGATTTAGTTAAATCCACCTGTCCACGGCCTTGCCAAAAGGCGGGTTAACACATTTGTCAACCCGAATGGCATTACTAACCACTCATACGAGCCATATCAAACAGATCATTTATCCTTGGCAATGGATACTTATTCTCAATTGTCCTTTCGTTCAACTTTCGATAGACGATACACATAATTAACGACCCATCTGGTTTCTTCATGAACACCGCATCCGTTCCCCAAGGCGAACTACTTGGTCTAATCAAATTCCTTCCTTCTAGATCCACTAGCTACATCTTCAATTTCTTCATCTCGGTCGGTGTCATCTTGCTAGATGGTCTACTTACAGGTTCAGTTCCTGGCACAAGATCTATCCGAAACTCAACAGCTCGTTTCGGTGGTAGTACTGTGACTGGCTCAAAGACATCTGCAAACACTCTTGCTATTCGAACATGACTTAGATCTTCTCCTATTTCCATTGCACTTAAAAAGGCATAACTACTCCGTTCAGAATTCTCTACTGAGATTATAATTCGGTTATGACCATCAGGGTGTCTCAAAGATATCTCCCCATCTTGGCAAAATATCCTGGCCTCATACCTTCTCAACCAATCCACACCCAAAATGATTCCGAACTCTACGAAATCGAAAACTTAAAGACTGCATGCAAACATATGACCTAACAACTCAAGTTCTAAATGGTCACATCTCATCCCCAGAGTTGCATACCCTCCTATTGGATTCGCAACCCTTAAGGAATTAACAAGGTATGTGGGTTCTAAGCATAACCTAGCAACCAAACACTATGATATAAATGAATGTGATGCACCGGTATCAAATAGTACCCTAACTGGTATACTCTAAATCAAAAACATACCTTCCATCATAGTCTTTCCTTTATCAGCTGCAATAGGCTTAGCTGATGATCCAACAGCAAGGACCTTGCCTTTGTCCGCCCTGGCTGGCTCTGGACACTGGTTCTTATAATGTCCAACTTGATCACAGTTGAAGCACTTCACATTCTTCTTGTCGGCGGCTTTCTTTCCCTTTCCTGGCCGACACTCACTTGCATAATGACCTTTCTTGTCACATTTGTAGCACACCAAATCAGCCTTTGCCTTCTTGGCAGCATCCCCCTTTTGGGCTCCCTTCCTATTAAAGAACTTCCTCTTCTTTCCCTGAGGACCCTGGGATTCAACTAGCTTCTCTCTGGCAGACACATCAAGCATCTCTTCGTGGCGAATGGCCATCTCAACCACCACATTACAAGGTTCTCGGATATGGGTCGTGGTCATTCTAGCAAGCTCAGGTCTCAGTCCTCGAATGAGCCTCTCATTCCTTCTGACATCAGTATCAACCATAGCATATCCATATCGAGATAGCTCATCAAACTTAGCAGCGTACTCGATTACCGACATCTCTCGTTGAACTAAATCCATGAACTTCCTCATCAAAGCCGACTTAGCAACCTCAAATAGAAACCTCTGCTCAAACCTCCTTCTGAAATCAGCCCATGTCAGATTTTCCTCCGGAACTCCGGCAGTCACACTATTCCACCAGTGAAATACTGCCCCTTGCAACTGCCTAGAGGCCAGCCTCCTCTTTTTCCTATCATCCAATCCTAGATCATTAAATATCCTCTCATAGTGCAATAGCCAATTCTCAACTTCAACAGCATCCTCCGTTCCAACAAACGGCTTTCCACCCAGACTGGTGTAGTAGTTATTCCCAACGGAAACCATATGATTAGCTCCTCCAACATTACCAGCAACTCCTGCTTGCAAAAGATTAGCCAACAACTGATACACCATCCTCGCATCTACTAAAGGATTTCCATCACCAACATTTGCCTCAACATTTTGGTTAGCATTAGCCAATCGACCTTGGTTCCTCCTGGAATTTGGTCGAGCATTTCCAATGGTTGTGGTGCTTCCTCCACCTAGATTTCCTCTTCTGTTTCCTACTTCCATATCTTCTTTTTCGTAAATCTGCATACGAGCCTTAGTAAGATACAGAAGAACGGTCTAAGAGAGAGGGGAATACGTATTTATATATATATATCTATCTATATATCAAATACAAGTACGTTACAATAGTCTTAACCCAAACCCTGATCACATTTCTGATTCATTGGAATTATGTTTCAAAAACTTTTAGGTTTAACTTTCTTTTAAAGTTTCATAGACCTATGCTCTAATACTAACTTGTAACATCCCCTTACTTGGAGGCCTAAAACTAACGGCTGCGGATGTTGTAGTCATCCATAGTTATTAATCCTTGACGACCAAATACGGCGATGTTAGATTCATTGATACACAGAAACACATGAATATGGAAAAAATTTGAACTTCAAACAATATCACATTTCATTACAAAATATTTCCAATTCATTACATAATCCCATAATCGCAAATCACATTCAGAAAAAATATATTTATTACAACATATGCCAAGAGCGACATATGAAGATGCCCCCTTGGATGATCAGAGTATATACAGGCAATATAAAAACTTTGCCATTACAAACAACACAGTGAAATCAAATAAAAGAAAACTCTAAATAGCTATCATGCCTCCTAAACGTCTCTGGAAGCTTTATTCGTCTAAAGAGATACCTGAAAACCTCAACTCTCAAAGTACTCAAAATCAATTGAGTACCCGAGAGTTTAAAGGGAAAAAAATAAACTTCGAGTCAGACATAAAGCCTGGTATGAATAATAATCTACCATCTCAAACCATTTAAATATCTAGTGAGACCACGTCGCTTAGCGGAACGAGTTTTCCCCTTACAGTATCCTAAAATCTTTATAAACCATATACTGTGCTCTTGCATCGACAATGGTTAAAACAATTCAAAACAATATAATATGATAATATGCAAAACACCTGAGTCAATTATGGATTACCCATCTCCATTCATTTTGACTACCTGTCTCAATTATAGTTTCTAGGTTCACTATTAACCTATTAGTTTTCATGGGCTGACTAATAACCGATAAATATTTAAGGACTCCCTATCCAATTACATAGTTTTCATGGGATCACTATGAACCTATTGGTAACTCCAATATCTTTACTCTTATCCTAGTTTTCATGGGTTGATGATTCCAATATCCTCTCTTCTTACCCTAATTTCATGGGCTAACTAGGAACCTATTGACATCTGTCAATATCTTAATCCGGATATAGTTTTCATGGGCTAACTACAAACCTATTGGCCCCTGCCAGTACTAAATAAGAGTTTTCATGGACTTACTATGAACCTGTCTTTCTGAAATCTTTCTTTATACATAGTTTTCATGAGCTAACTATGAACGTATTGGCCCGTGCTAATAACTTTTCCTATACACAGTTTTCATGGGCTTACTGAGAACCTATTTGTCCTGCCAATATCTTTCTTTAATATTTTGCATCCTATATTCTGGTCTTCCTGACCTCTTGGATGCAATTCTATTCATCCAGGAGTTTAATCAATTTATATTCATAACTGGGTTAACCAAGCTGGTTCTTATACCCTTTATCCCCAAAATACAGTTATCGGTCCATTATAATGTGAATATATTTATATTTGAAGAAGCATGCATAAAAACATAATAATACCACTCCTGTGGGTTTAATATAAAACATGGTTAATCCCTTTAACCTATTATTTTATCAAGGGAAGCTTCTTCTCAAAACCACTACAAAAACTCCTTTAATTTATCCTTGGGGTTTCCTTTTAAAAATGAGTTTGGATTTCAAAACCTTTCTAAACCTTCGAAACCTTGCTTTCGACTTCATAGGATAACATCCTTCGAAAGCATTAAAATCTATCTTCAAAATATTAGGCTCTTTCCTTTTTAATACTTTAAAACCTTCCTTTCGAAACCTTTCAATTGTATTGAAGTATTAATGTTTAACTTTAGAAGCATAGCTTCGAAACCAGTTGAAAGTACCCCTTTCGACACCATTGGAAGTAACCCTTCCGAAATCATTGAAAGTCCCCCTTTCGAAACCATTGGGTTTATACTTAAAACATTATTTCGGTCAATGTGAATATAGGCGAAAGCATCTCTTTCGAAACCATCCTTTATCATATAATAATATAGGACAAAACCTAATGGCGTCGCACCATCTCTTTCAAAAGCTTTAAACCATTTAAACAAACATTGAAGGATAGCGTCGAAACCTCTTTCGAAGCCATTGCCTTCGAAACCCTTGGACCCTTTCAAAAGCCTTCAGGAAGTGACTTATAACATCTTTAAAACAAACACTACCTTTCGAAAGCATTGATGACATCAATACCACCAAAAGGCTAAAGAACGATAGCAGGGCTTCGACTAGGTCGGAACCCCTTCTTTCAAAACATTCTTTCATAAGTAAAGGAACCCATTCGAAAGAAAACTTATGTTAATGGAAACCCTTTCGAAACCTTTTAAAACCTCTTTCAAAATCATATGCTTCGACTCGTTCGAAGGCTTAAATAAAACAAAGGCAGGCGCTTCTCTTTTTAAAACAAACTAAGGTTTCGACTCCTACGGAAGCCATGCTTTCAACACCTAACCTTTCGCCTTTCTCCAATCCACTACGTACTATCTTTGTGATACCTTGTGTATTGGTTTCGGCTTAGTAGGTTTCAACTGGGTTGAAGGCGAAAGCTCTGTGTCGAAAGGTACCTCTAAAGAAGGCGAAACCAACTTTTCTGAGTAAACCTGGTTTAATACTACTTAAAGCAAACTTTTTCTAACCAACCTGCCATGTGTCAGCACCTGATTAGTTGCCTTAACTTTTTCAAATTCTTTACTAAAATAATAGCCGCTAATTTCAGATCTAAACCATGGTTAAGTTAATCAAATAAGCCCTTTCATTAAACAAAACCAATTTTGAAAAGAAGTCCCTCTTCTGCAATATTTTAATTTGCATAGCAAATCACTTTGGAAAAATCCCCAAAAATTCCAGAAATTCACTTTAATCATGTAATCTAACATATCAAAATTCTAGACCCAAATTCTAAATATATTTTACAAAATAAATTATAAACCCAAATAACCATATTTTCCTTTGAATATTCATAACAATCTTCCCATAGCTTGGAAAATTTCAAAATTGAAACCTAACTCCAAAATCATATTTTATACAACATAAAATTTCCATGGCATTTTGTAACGATTCGTATTTTTTCGATAATTAATACTATCAAATCTAATAAGATTTTTGAATTTAATATAGGGAGAAATTAAAATTTATGATTTATAAATGGAAAAGATTATTAGAATATGATTTAATAATGTTGTTTGAATGCTATTAACAACTATTTTAATGCAATTTAAATCAATTGAAATTATTGTAAAGTTAATTTGGCTATAATTGTAAATAAGGAATTAAATTGGTAATTTATGGAATTAATGAAATTGAAATATTATAATTAATATGGTAAAAGATGATAACTGTAGAAATTGAATGTAATAAAGTGTAAATTAGTGTTAATTATATTCATATGATATTTTATGATTTAATAATAAAAGTGAGAATCAAAATATAAGAATTTGATTGAAATTAAAATGTAATTAACTGGGATTTTATTACAGTTGTAATTGAACGTTGTAATTAGTGCAATATTTAAATATTGAATCTGATAAGGAAAATTTTATTTTAAATGATTTTAAATTTATATGTAACTTAAGAATGATAAATTTGTTAACTTTTAAATTTTAATTTAAAAGTGATTAAATCCATTTAATAATAATTTATGTAGTTAACATGAGAATTAGCCATTTTGACCACTGTCTCGAATTTTGACGAAACTAGTTTCATCAGATCCGTAAGTAAATTATTGTAGGAGTTCAAGTTTCGTAGCGATTGGACTTGTCGTTTGATCGTGCGAGCTCGAAACGCGTAGAAATCGATTAATGGAATTTAAATTTATATAATCTAATTTTGAAAGCTAACTTCTAGATACAATGGAATTAGGATTTGAGACTTGTTCCATTGAGTTCAGAAATATCGAAAACCTCACTTTCGATATACAGAATGTCATGGTTTTGTTCAGGGTTAGAAATGAGCTTTTCGGGCCTGTGCGACCATTTGGGCCCAATTGATCATATGATTTGAATATATGTTTATCCTAGCCCATTCTATCATCTCTAACCCTAGCAGCCTTTCATTTTATTCTGTACGTACATCAACTTCTTATCTGTTCCTCCTTCTCAAATGGCAGAAATTCCCTAACCCTACTTTCAATTTCGAAATTCAAACTCCTCAAACCATAGCAAATTATATATCGTTGGAAAGCTCTCGACAAGATCAATCTACTGCTTCAATTTTTTATCGATTTGATGCATCGTTTGGCCAGAAATCGTCGAAGAAGTCTCGGTCGTTGAAATTAGGGTTTGTTATTCGACGATGGATCTTCATCGATAGGACGATCGGGAGGCGCTGCTGCGAAGAGGAGGCTGAGGGCTTTCAATCCATGGGTTTACTTTGTGTCATCGATGATTGGAATCGCCTGGAATGGCGATTATACAGGGCGTCGGCGCTAGCGACTCCAAGGGGAGAGGATGGTCGTGAGGCACTGTAGAGGGGCGGCGGAGCACGAAGGTGATGATGGTGGTCTCTGATCAGGTGGAAGATGGTCGGAGGGGCGTGCGACAGCGAATTTGAGGTGGCGGCTGATGGTCGAGGTAGGTTCGTGCCTGTATCAATCAATTAGGTTTGTATGTGAGTTTACCTTTTTGCCCATGTGTTTAATTTAAATTTAAATTTAATTTTCCAAAACTTCTAACTCACATAACTTTTTGATACGAGCTCTGATTGACGCGCTGTTTTCTCCATTGCGGTCGTATCAAAATTTCAGACAACACGAAACTAGTTTGGCTGCATTCTGAGAGTGTTCAATTTTTGGGCTTTAATTGGATTTTTAATCGATGATAAATCAAAGATGAGTGATTTAACCTACTCACGACTACTAAACCCTCTTATGTTAGTTAAATTAAATTTATGGTGTGACTAAAAATTTATTGATGGCTGTTTGGTATATTTAAATTGTCATTCAGATTTAATTTGAATTTATATTGAATTTAATTGCCATTTGAATTAATATTGGAATTGAATTGTAGTTAAATACCCAATAATGATAACCGGTTAATTGTTGTGATTTATTGGTTGATTTGAATGATGATTGTGATGGATGCTTAATTGTTGACATTTTGGATGATGCGATGTTATGTTTATTTTATATGTCGTTATCACACTGCAAGTTCCCTTAGTTATTGTTAGGAAATTACTATAGGTTGAAATGATGCATACCCGAATGGTCTTATAGATTAGGGAAAAATCGTTATGGGTTGAAATGATAAGCTCGAGCGATTTTATGGATTTTGGGTTTTACTCGGGATTGCAGGTTGAAATGATATATACCCATAAATTTAAATTTATTGCGGGTTGAAATGATATATATCCATATCACTTGACCATAGGGTAGAAAATTATATACGGACACCGAATTGGTTAAATTAAATGATTTTAAATCCTTAATTTTTGAATCTAGTTAAATGATATTATGAAATAAAATTAGATCTATATGAACTGAATTATTTTCCAAATCCAAGCTTTTAAATGTTGAAATTGAAATTGGTTTAAATGAATTGTTTAAAGAATTTAAATTGAAATCTTAAAGTTGAATTTTGAAATATAAATGAATTTATCAAAATGAGTTATTGTAAACGTTTGAATATTTAAACTTTAAAACCTATTGAATTTTGAAGTGGTTAAGATTTGTAGTTCAAACAGGGATTTGAAATCGATGTAAATTGAAATGGTTTTTTATGAGAATTTGAATTGAAACCTTTAGCCTTTTTAATTGAATCGTTGAACTGAGATTGATTTAAATTGAATTTCGGAACTAAAGTTGATTTGAATTTATTTGTGAAATTGGAAGAAACAATTCTAATTTGAAACTATTTTCGATATAAACTCTTTTAATATACAAACTCTTTTAACATATATAAACCATTTTAATATATATTATTTTAAGTTTATAAACAATTTTTAATACATTAACTATTTTTAATATATATCCTATTTTAATATATAAACTATTCTAATATATAAACTATTTTGATCTATAACCTATTTTTAAATTATAAACTATTTTAATATATATATTATTTTAAATGTATAAACAACTTTTAATATATATATATATATATTAATATATAACCTATTTTAATATATAAACTATTTCTAAAATATAAACTATTCTAAGCTATAACCTATTTTTAAAACATAAAGTAGTTTTAATGTATAACTATTGCAATATATAAACTACCTTCAATATTCAAACTGTTTAAAGTTGGAACTGTTATGATTTAGATTTAACTAATTTAAATGCGAATATTTTGATATGATGGTTTAACTTATTTTGTGATTATGATTTTGAAAATGAACATGATTTAAAGTGAATAATGATTTCGAAAGTGAATATGATTTCGAAAGTGATATGATTTTGAAGTGAATATGATATTTTGATATCAATTATGAATCGATTTTGGAAATGCAAAAGAACTAACCGATGTGAAATAAGCGTTTGGTTGTTAAAGAGACCGAGATCGGATATTGTCATACTCTCTACCAATATCCAAAACCACTTTAACAACTGTGCACTTGGTGAAGAATCCAGAACGAGGTAGGATGGTTTGGCGAACACTACTGTATGAGGTATGAACGCAGCCCTGACCCCCTCGAGTCAGCTTGATATGACTAAAACAGGAGCTATACCTGGGCCAAGTGAGGTCGCTCCTCTGTGATTCGATGGTGCCGAGTGGAAGGGTCATTGCCATTTGATCTAATAGTGTTCTGTTAGATAGGAAGAGATTTGATAAATACTAATAACTCTCGGTCTTGTTCCAGGCCAAAAATATAGTGAAATCATCTTTCCCATTCTTTCCTAAGCTTCTCACTCTGTTTTTCTATCACCTAATCAAATAAGAGGGCGGACCGGACATGCTTCTTCGATACCATATCTATTACTTTGTGATTGATTTGGTGGCCACCTTCGATTTGATTATGGGAGTGTGTTTCTAAGTGGGCGGTAGTAGCTGCTATGCGTTACCACCAGCCCGGTTCTGCAAAACGGTAGTATCCTACCCTGGGCATTGCCTCGTGTGCCATGTCATATGCCTTACTGAGCCCATTATGAGTTTGGTTTGTGTCATACACTATGGAGTGCCCTCTGATAGCCCTCCAGTTTACGGAGGAAATACGATACTGTATAGACTACGACATTTATAAAAATGTGTTAAGGGGGATATGGGTAACGCCTTAACGCTATTTTAATACTTTACTTTACTGTAGACATATTATAATAGCGTATTGTATTATATATGTAGATAGTTTAACGAATCCTTAAGAGATGGAATCCCGAACATCACTTAAGTTATTGCACACACGTTATACATTGGATAGGAGATGTAAAATCTCGTAAACATCTCTGAAGCCATTACACTCATATTTATTTACTGTTAATTTAACTTACATAAGATTTTTTAGTTCTAACTTAAGTGTTTTATCTTTTCATTACGCTCAGGTCAGTCCGAGCTTCTCAGTGTATTGAAGACCATTTTATTTGGAGGATGAAGACGGAGATTAGTCCACTATTTATTATTATTATTATTATTATTATTATTATTTCACTGCATCATGTTGTTCCGCTACATTATTTATTTATTCCTGTTATATGTATAACTCTAATATATTGTAAAGGTGTAATCAAATGTTATTTTTAAAACAGCTTCATGAACTATTTATTTGATTATTATATTTTATCATTCCGCTGTGAGATTCCGTGTTTTGTTTTTCCTTCTTTTCTCTTATTTTCTTATTTACCCCATTACAATCCTCCCTTCTGAATGGTTTGAGTTGAAATGTGCGGTTTATTTTCGATTTAAACCCTCCAAAATGGTGGGTCATTACACATTTAAACATCAACATATCTCGGTTATACCCTAAAACCGTGTATAAATCCATTTAAACAATCTTGTTTATATCGACAAACCAATATTCTAACATATCATCATCCAATTCATCATAAAAACGAATTACCCTTAAATCCGAAAACATATGATTCAAAACAAAATAGAGATGGAATTATTATTCATCTTGATTTAGATAAGGAGATTAGATTGAGATTGATTTCCCCTAAGCTTGATTTTCTAGCTTTTAATTGAATTCCTTTTCTCTAAATGGTCGGCCCTTCTTTAAGCTTTTGGTTTGCGTTTTCAAAATGATGTGAATGGGAAGTAAAATGGTAGGGACGAAAATATATAAGGGTAAGGGTTATGGGCGGCAAATTCCTAATATACCCTTATGTAATTTGATTAACCCAAAAACCATTCTTAAGCCAATTAATTATTTTATTAGGCACGACCTTAATTAAATTTTATTCAAATTCAACCCCCTTATCTCTTAACATTATATTATTCTATTTAATTTATCTAATTAAATCTCCTGATTAATGTTATAAAAAATTAGGGGTGTTACAGCCATACAAATCACCAGCATGTTAGTTGGAGACTGGAGCCAGATTAGTCTTAGGTCTAGACCTGGTTAGAGAGGTGATAGAGAAGATTGAGTTAATCCAAGAAAGGATGAAGGAAGCTCAGTCTAGACAAAAGAGTTATGCAGATAAGAGGCGGAAAGACCTAGAATTCTCAGTTGGAGATAATGTTTTTATTAAGGTATCACCGATGAAGGGCGTGGTATGATTTGGAAAATTCGGGAAACTGGCCCTAAGATATGTTGGTCCGTTCCAAGTTATAGAGAGGATCGAAAAGCTTGCATACTGAGTAGATTTGTTGAGCAGTATAGCAGGTATCCATAATGTGTTTCATGTGTCTCATCTTCGCAAGTATGTGCATGATCCAAAGACTATTATTCCTCCGATTGGGTTGGATGATTTGATAGTAGAACCGAATTTGACTTTTGTTAGACAACCAATTCAGGTTGTTGCAAGAGATGAGAAAAGATTAAGGAACAAGACAGTCAAGTTGGTGAAAGTTCAGTGGAGCGACCACGAGTAGGACTGTACTTGAGGGACAAAAGATAGGATTAGAGATACATATCATGATCTACTTCAAGGGTATATCTATATTAGCTTTATATGGATAGTTGCTAGTCATGTAGGCTAGTATGGTTGTTAGGAGTGGTAAAAGATGTTTGCTATGTTTAGTATTTAGTGCTTACTGAATTTCAAGGATGAAATTCTTTAAGGAGGGGAGCCTGTAAAGCCCCTATATTTATTAACATTATTTAAGAGATTAAATTAGATAAAATATATAGAATAATGTAAATATTTGAGTGATAAGGGGATTGAGATTTGAAAATAAATTAGAGGTCATGCCTAACTAAATAAATGAGCTTATAAATGGTTATATATATTAATTAATTAACGCATAGGTATTAGGGTAATTGTCGCACTACATTTCTATTACCCTTATATTCTCGTTTCATTCCCATTCATGTTCATTTTACAAAACACAAACAAACGTAAATCAAAAGAGGAGCCGGCCAGTACCTAGGAGAAAAGAAGAGAAAATCAATCTAAAGCTAAGGAATTAAAGCAAGGAAAATTAATTTCAATTAAATCTCAAAGTCGTTATCCTAATCAAGGTGTATTATAAACTATACACTACACCATACTACCCATTTTGCCACACCCCAACGCGGAAAAATTACCACGGTTTTGAGCCGTGGCAAATTTACCACGGTTTTGAGCCGTGGTAAAGTAAACTAGCACGGTCTAAGACCGTGGCAATTTTACCACGTTTACGAACCGTTCCAATATTACAAAAAAATTTCACTCCCACCCCCCGGTTCCATCTCAATAACCCTCGCGTATTTGCTTAAACAAAAAAAAATAAAGAACGCCCCCAATGTCAATCACACGCCCTAAATTCAACCGCGCGCCCTAATTTCACAGTTTTCCCCAATCACGCTCCTTCTTCCTCACAGTTACATCATCTACTTCTTTGTCTTCCTTCACTTCTTCCTCTCATGTCCAAATTTGGAATGCTAACATGAATACCGCTATTGATTTGGCGAAGTTCCCTTACACTGATGTTTACCAAGTGAGCTACAATCAGCGCCGACCAATTTCACATAAGACACCTACAGCCATATATCTCTATAAATGTGCTGGTGCCTATCACTATTTTCCCGCTATCTCACTCTCTTCCTTTTCATCTCGTCTTCCTCGCATCTCTCGATTCTTCTTTTGCACGGGAAATGGAGATCGATTCGTCTAGATGTTTTGCCTTCTGCTTCCTGACGTTTCTTCTTTTCCCAAAGGCAAGTAACATTCATGATTATTATTTCGATCTGTATATTGGTGGGTTGATTATCGGATTGATTCCAATGATTTTTTGTTTTGTTTCTTTTTAAAGGTATTATTTGTATGGTAATTTAGGATGATTGGTATGTCGATTTTCAAAGCTGTGGTTAGGACTTGTTATTTTTAGACGCTAATTGCTATTGCGACATTGATGCTAATCGGATGTCGTGGAATCATATCATGAAATGACTGGAGAACCAATATTTTGTTTGTGTAAATTTGGGGATAATTTAGTTTGGATGGTTTGTCGATTGATTTTGTGGCTTGTTTATTTTTATTTGGCATACGGTGTTGTGGATAGTTTGTTTGATTTGGATGGACGAGTGATTTTGGTACACTTAAGTTATCAAACACATGAATTAAAATTATTCTAACATGAAGGGTTAATTGATGTATCACTGATGTTTGTGATTGTTATTTTTAGTATGTTATGGGTATACCAACTGTGCTAATCTGGTTGTTATTATTATTACTACTAATCTTTCTTCATTTCTTCTTCTTCTCCTCCTTTTTTGCAGTTAGCTTCTGCACAAGGATCAGAACAGTCAGAGATGAGTTCTTCTGCAAGAGGGGCTAATTCTATAAAGTAAATATCAGTCTATTATAGACTATTTTCTAATTTTCTGCGATGGTCCTTACTAGTTACTTTACTTTTTTCTTCTTCTGTAATTTATATCCTTACTTTGATACCAGCTAACTGTTTTCCTTGCATATCTAGTAATCTCTCTTACCTACCATCTATTCACTCATAATGTCAAAAGTAATTTCTAACTAAGAATACACACACAGATGCATATACATACATACATACATGATACATACATCCATACATGTGTGTGTATGTGTGTGCGTGTCTATATATATATATATATATATATAAAGAAGTTATCCAAAATTTGTATATTTGCTTCTTGAAGATGGTTGTAGAAACCATTTGGTCCATCTTAGACAATGTCTAATCAGTTGGACACTTTTTTCCAAATATGGAGTCAAAAATTAACGTTGTTAGTTAACTAAAAATATGGCTCAAGAGAGAAAAAAAACATGAGAAATGAGAATTCATGTGGCCGAACACAATCATTTGGGGAAAATGCAAAGATGATGATTTGGCTTGTGGTACATATTGATTATCACTTAAGTACTGAGCTGGTGACTTAGCAACATGGCTTTTAATTTCTTTTATTTATGCAGATATTCAAAAGGTCTTCAAGAACAATGTCAAAATTGCACTGATGAAAAGGTGCGCACTCTGTTTGTCTTCTGAGTATTAGTTTTATTAAAATTTCTTATATACCAAACCATTCTTGTACTTTTCATCAGATGCAAATTGTTTGATATAACTCAGATTTTAGTTTGTTAATAACACACTTCAAGCCTGTTAAATTTCCAAGTTTTGCATGGAAATATATGTGCATAAATATCTGTCACATTAGAGAACATATATTAAGTGTTTGGTATTGAGTCAGTGCCTAAAGGCAGCGATTACAAAATATCAAGAACCATCAACACTTTGAGGCAATTGCAAAACAATGTTAGTTGACATGCATGGAACTGTGTCCATCCACAAAATGTTATAATTGCATTTATTTCTATTTGTTTTCTTCGACATATCAAAGTATCTTTATGATCATGTCGATCAGCCGAGCAAAATGCACATTTGAAAATAAAGGAGGGGAGGGGGTTGTGTTGGGTACATCTTGTGTAATGATGTGCTGTTAGTGACATGATGATTGCATATTGAATTATAATATATATCTTCTTAATCAAGGATGTTGATATTCTGATTTGTTTACACAGTGGTCCACCAAAGGAGTTAGCCAGAGTGAAAATACTGCCACCGAATATGCTAGCTCAAACCAGCAGAAGGTAAACAAATAGACTTTGCATTTTCCACAAGTGAATCCGTGCTAATATTTCATGTCATTGATGCAAGTGCAGAGAGTTAAAATAATAACAACATATATAGATGAGTTTGGAGCACTTAAATCACACTGTTAAATAAGAGGATTTAACTGATTCGTGTGAAATTCAAGAAATAAATGAAAAAGATCATGTGAAGAAATTAATCCAAACATGCAGTCGCTCCTTGTCTATATTTCTTAACGATCGTGGAATACAAAATAACATCTAATGTATTAAATTAGGATGAAAACGTTTTCAGATATATGTTTCCTGTTGCATATTAAGTAATCCTATTAAAGTGTATATTCCATGAAATGTGCATATTTGATTTTAATTAAGTTCTCTCAAAATGGAAGGTTGAAAAGAAGCCTGTTAATTTGGTGCATCAACACGATAAATCTTCAACCAATCAACAGAATACCATGGTACTTGACACTTTAAAGCTTGAACACAAGGGGTAAGTATCTGAAGGTTTCTTATCTTATTTATGTTTGCTGTGACTAATTTAACTCAGTTAATTCTAGAAACTACGGGAGTTGAGAAAGCAAAACAGAACCAAAGAACTGATTCAAACAAACTATTATGATGAGCACATGCAAATGGAGGCCATTGAACGTGCAAAGCAGCTTGATCTCAGTGGCGGAGGAAAATATACCGAATGGACAAAAGAGTTTGAAAAAACAACTTCAAACAAACTCTTAGAGATTATGAAAGATCAAATTATTTTGGCAAAAGTCTATTATAGCATGGCCCGTGCCAATACAAACACTAGATATATAAGCGACATGCTAATCAGGGACATTAAACGATGCACAGAAGCTGTTGGTGAAGCAACCTCGGATGGTGAACTAAAGGAGGGGTAACTGTCCTATTTTCTTTAATTCAACTTGATTTCCAAGTATTCCAATGATGGACTCATTTCTTTTCTTTGTGGTTCTCTTTTAGTGCATCTAATCTAGCTAGACTAATGGGCACTTCCATAGGAAAAGCAAGAGCTGTGCTTTATAATTGCGAGACAATGTCAAGGAAGTTAAGGGCAATGGTTCAAGCTACAGAGGATGTTGTATCAAAACAGAAGAAGAAGACTCTTTTCTTGATGGAGTTTGTTTCATTTAGTTTCCCAAAGTCTTTGCACTGCCTCACACTTAAACTAACAAATGACTATTACCTCCGTCAAATATCTCATAAAAGAGTGCCAAACATGATCAGATTTGAAGACCCTTCCCTATACCATTATGCCATATTCTCCGATAACGTGTTAGCAACGTGGGTAGTTGTCAATTCTGCAGTAGTCAATGCCAAAGACCCATAGAAGCACGTATTTCATATAGTTACAGATGAGTTGCAGTATCCAGCTATGTATGCATGGTTCTATCTACACAGGCTATCTGCTGCAGTCAGTGTGCAAAGTTTTGATGAATTTAAGTGGCTTAACTCTTCTTACGTTCCAGTTCTCAAACAGATTGAATCAGAAAAATTGAAAGACTTCTATTTTAAAACTGATGACCCATCATCGGTTGCTGGCATGGAAGAACGTCTAAAGTATAAGAATCCTAAGTATGTTTCTTTGCTGAATCATATAAGATTCTATTTGCCTGAATTGTTCCCAACGCTAGAGAAGATTTTGTTTCTCGATGATGATGTTGTGGTTCAGAAAGATTTAACGTCACTTTGGGATATCAATATGAATGGAATGGTGAATGCAGCAGTAGAAACTTGTGATCAGAAGAAGTGGTATGCGAGTTATCTCAATTTCTCGAACCCAGAATTGTCTGAGAAATTCGACCCACATACTTGTGCTTGGGCTTATGGCATGAACTTCTTTGACTTGAAGCAGTGGAGGAGGCTAAACCTCACAACATTGTATCATTATTGGCAAGACAAGGTTAATGGTTGTGATATCTTTGCTTATTTCAATATTGTTTATCAATTCAGTTATTTATCAAACTCTTTTTTTTCCTCACTAATTAGCTCTTTAATCCCTACGCACTATCAAAGGGCACTACCAAATATTAAGTGTATTTTCATAATGTTTCGTTAGGTACTCATGTTCATAACTTTATATAGTATTGGTTTACCCCATGTTTTAACTGGCTCCACATTTATTGTTTGATTTTACATCGAAATAGTTTGCTTCCCTTTGAGGAATAAATTATACCCAATAAATCATTATGATCGTCGACATGAGTCTATTGAAGTGAGCTTATGAACCATGTAAACATGAGTGTTTAATATACCAAAAGACATTTCTTTTTGCACCTACTTCGACAAACCCCATGGAATTTTAAATCTAAATTCGGTTCATTTCAGTCCTAAATTCCCACGAAACCTATCTCATGTCCAAATTTGGAATGCTAACATGAATACCGTTATTGATTTGGCGAAGTTCCCTTACACTGATGTTTACCAAGTGAGCTACAATCAGCGCCGGCCAATTTCACATAAGACACCTGCAGCCATATATCTCTATAAATGTGCCGGTGCCTATCACTATTTTCCCTACCCATCCATTGCCCATTCACCTTCAAGACAAACCTTAGTAAGATTTTATATAACAATTTGCATCTCTGCCAAATTTGCATGCTTTACAAATCTAGTAAATTTGCATCTCTGCCAAATTTGCATGCTTTACAAGATTTTTTAAGTCCAGTGAATCCATTTGTTTTGAGTAGTCACTTATATATGTGACAGTGCATTTTAGTTTGGTTTCGGATTTTCAAATTGTTTTAGTGACCATAAAGAAACATGCATCTTCTTTTCGACTTTAGTTTATTTTGTATCGGTTCAATTGAAGTGTAACTAAGTTTGCATTCAATTGCAATGCAACTAAGTTTGCATTCAATTGCAATGGTGCTCAGTTGCCACGGTGATTTAATTAAGTAATTGCATTTGAATCTTTGTGTGCAGGCAATCCATACTTCCCTGTTGTTAATTGATCATTTCAGATGATATCTTTGTCATAGTTCCCTCACTTTCTTTGAGTATTCAGCCACCACTTCTCTGTTGTTAATTGATCATTTCAGGTGATATTTTCGATATTGGATGAACAAAAGTATTTCTAAATGTGCAAGCAATGAATAAAACCTGAAGCAAGTAGTTGATTAAGATGCTTTAAATTCAATTGAAGATTCATCCATTGTTGACTTTCTGCATATTTTCTATTTATTTTGCAGCTAGGTATTTTGCTTAGGGAGAGAAGCATCTAAAATATCTTTAATTTGCGTCTGCACGTGGGCTACTGAGTTCAATTTGTTTCCTTCACTTATGTATTAGATTCTACAATTAGCTTGGAGTTGACATTGCTTCACTAAGAACTGCAGTCGTTATACTATGATGAAGTATATGCTTGGCGAATTCAGGAATCATTTTTTTCTTGTTGTCTAGTGTTTACATGTACAATAGATGTTGGTTACTTGTTGTACTATAAACTGACGGTTTCACTATGAAATGAAGTTTTATTATGAACTGAAAGTTGTAAGTTTGTAACCAAGCACTTATAGTAGTTGTATTATAAATTGGGTTTGTCATGTATTACTCATTTTGTATTCACGTTATTTATTCCATGTACTATATATATTTCGAAACTGCATGTGGAATGTCTGTGTATCATAAAACTGCATTTAGGAATGGATTTGAGCAGTGGTAAAAATGGTTATAAGCAATGGCTGTTTTTCATTTAGCCACGGCTTTGAGCCGTGGCAAAAGTTTAATTTGCCACGGCTCTTGGCCGTGGCAAAATATAAATTAGCCACAGCCCAGAGCCGTGGCAAAATATAAATTAGCCACGGCTCAGGACCGTGGCAAAATATTTGCCACTGCCAATTTTGCCACGGCTCACAACCGTGGCAAAATGATTTAGCCACGGCTCAAAGCCGTGGCAAAATCTCTTTTCTGGGCTAGACCTGATTCACTTCAAGAGAACGTGGACCGATGGGGAGCTAGGGAATTCTTAGCGGGGCCTTCTTTTAGCTTCTCGTAGAAGGCTCAACTTTTAGGTCGATTGTTAGAGACAGATGAGATCAGGGTGATTTGGTCTACCGGCCTCTTAGTGGTGGAGAGAAAGGATGAGATGGGCTTGCTTGGGCTTGTTCAAACGTTGGTAAGGACGACTTTAGAGGTTCTGTCTTAGATGGGTCGACCCAAAAGTGGGTGAACTGGTCACTCCAGTGAATCAGTGATGCCCGCCAAAGTTAGGAAGACATTTTTAGTGAGGTCATGAACTTAGCTTTTTTCTTTCTTTTGTTTCTTTTCTTCCTTGCTTTCTTATCCATCCTTTATTATAGGATAGACCCCACGCTCACCGTCTTCCAAACGACATGGTGGCATTCAAAAAGCCTGTCGTGGATGAGGCCACTGCCCTTTTCTTAGCGGATGATTGTCGTTGTGAAGATGGCTTAGGAAGTTGCTGCCAAGAGGAAGGCCGAGGAGGCGACTAAGAGAGAGGAGCTTAAGGGGAAAGTGGCCCAAATAAGGGAGGAGGTAGAGGCTTGGATTTTATAACATGTTTATTTGATTTTCGGGTTAAGGTTAAATCCATTATAATGATGATTTTGTTGATGATATGCTTGGATTTTATAACATGTTTGATTTAAACAAGATTGTTTGAGTATAGTTTTATACGTTTTTAAGAGTAGAACCGATTATAATGAATTTCAAATGCCATGAGGAAATTATATTTTAAGTAAAACATGATTTTGGAGATGGGTATTAATTTTTATAATTTTCCAAGCTATGGAAAATTTATTATGAATTTTCAAAGGACAATATGTATAATTGGGTTTAGAACTTAATTTCGATTATTTTATGAAGAATTTGGGTCTGGAAATTTTATATGTTAGATAACATATTGAAAGTGAATTTCTGTAATTTTTAGGGATTATTCCTAAGTAATTTACTATGGAAATTAAATTATTTCAGAAGAAGGATTTAAATGTTTTAATTGTTTTGCTTGATGGAAGTGCTTAATTGTGAAAATTAATCTTTGTTTAGATCTGAAATTATGCAACAGTTATTTTGGTAAAGGATTTGAAAAGTTTATGGCAACCAATTAAATGTTTACAAATAGGAAGGTTATTTATAAAGTAATTACCTTAAATAGCATTAAATCAGTCTTTACCTAGAAAAGTGGGTTCCGCCTCTTTTAAAAGCCACCTTTCGACCCTATGCTTCCGCCTCAATCAAGTCGAAACCTACTAGGTCGAAACCAACTAAGTCAAAACCAATACATAAGGTATCACAATGTTGGTACGTAGTGGATTAGAAAAGGGTGGAAGGCATGGTGTCGAAACATAGCTGTCGATAGGGTCGAAACCATTGTTTTATTTTCCAAAGAAATGCACTTGCTTGTTTTACTAAATGCTTTCAAAGGAGTCGAAACATATTCTTTCGAGGGGGTCTTTTTAAATTGTTTTCGAAAGGGGTTGCCGCTTCTTGTTTAAATGGTAGCTTCCAATTGAGTAACTTAGTTTTAAAATCAATGCTTTCGAAAAGGGTAGTTTCGACCAAGTCGAAACCCTTCTGCCATCCCTATGACTTTTGAATGGATTGAAGTCATCAACCAATTCAAAAGGTAGCTTTTGTTTTAAACCTGTACTAAGCCACTTCCTAAAGCTTTCGAAAGGATTTTAGGGTTTCGAAGTCAATGGCATCGAAAGGGGTTTCGAAGCTATCCTTCAAATGTTTTAACTTAAATGTTTTGAGCTTTCGAAAGGATGGTGCCGAAGCCATCTGTTTTTCCCCAAAACTCTTTTTAATGGTTTCGAAAGGGGTACTTTCACTTGTATTCACTTAGACCTAATAAGATATGTTTTAAATTAAACCCAATGGTTTCAAAATGGGTACTTTCAAATGGTTTCGAAGATATGCTCCATTAATTGAACGGTATTACTTTAATTCATTCAAAAGGTTTTGAAAGAAATGTTTTAAAGTGTTTCAAAAGGTAGTTGCCTAGTGTTTTGAAATGAAGATTTGAATGCTTTCAAAAGGAAGTTTTCCAATGGTTTCAAAAGTAAAGATTAAAGGTTTCGAAAGCCTTAGTTTTCAAAATAAATAACCTAGTCTCATTTTTAAAAAGGAAAAACCATGGCATAAATAAAGGAGTTTTAAATGGTTTTTAAGTATGAAGTTTTTGATGAAGCTTTCCTTGATAAAATAATAGGTTAAATGGATTAACCATGTTTTATATGAAATTGATTTCAAGGATATTAAACCACAGATGTTGGTATTATTATGTTATTATGTTTGCTTCTTCTAATATACATATTCACTTTAATATGAACCCAAAACTGTATTTTGGGAAAAATGCCAAAATAATTAGCTAGGTTGACCTAGTAGTGAATATAAATTGAGTTAATCCCTGAATGAGTAGAATTGCATCCAAGAGGTTAGATAGACAAGAATGTAGGATGCCTAAATATTGAGGTTGTCAGACAGACAGGTTCATAGTATACCCATGAAAACTATGTTTAGGAAAAGTTATTGGCAGGTGCTAATAGATTCATAGTAAACCTATAAAAACTATAATTAGAAAGAGTATTGGCAGAGGCCAATAGGTTTACAGTGAACCGATGAAAACTATATCCGGATTAAGTTATTGACAGAAGTTAGTAGGATCCTAGTCAACCCATGAAAACTAGGATAAGAGGGAAGTTGTTGGAAATACTAATAGGTTCAGGGAGAACCCATGAAATAATGAAGTTATTGGCAGGGGCCAATAGGTTCTTAATGATACTTGGAAAACTATGGAACAGGACAGGGAGTACATAAGTATTAAACAGGTTATTAGTCAACCCATGAAAACTATTAGGTTAATAGTGATCCTAGAAACTATAACTGAATAGATAGTCAAAAAATGAATGGGGATGAGTAATCCAGAATTGATTTAATTGTTTTCATATCATCATAATATTTTGAATTGCTATGTTTTAACCATTGTGGATGTAGGAGCACAGTATATGGTTTTATGAAGTTTTGAATAAGATACTAGTGGGGGGACCCGTTCCGCTAAGCGGAGTGGTCTCCTTAGATATCTAAATGGTTTGAGATGGTAGATTATTATTCATACTAGGCTTTATTTCTGACTCAAAGTTTATGTTTTCCGTTAAACTCTCGGGTGCTGAATTGATTTTGAGTAGTTTGAGAGTTGAGGTTTTTAGGTACCTCTTTAGACGAATAAGCTTCCGTAGACATGCAGAAGGCATGATAGATATTTAGATTTCTTTTTTATTTTTGATTCCACTTTGTTGTTTGCATTGTAAAGGTAAAGTTGTTATATTGCCTATATATACTCTGATCATCCAAGGAGGCATCTTCATATGTCGCTCTTGGCGTATGTTGTAATAATTATATTTTCTTTGAACGTGGTTCTCGTATTGGAATTATGTGAGGAATTTGAAATGATTTAAAATGGAATGTGAAAGTTGTTTTATGATTTTAATTTTTTACATATCCATGTGTTTCTGTTATATCAATGTATTTGACATTACCGTATTTGGTCGTCGATGATTAATAAATACGGATGACTGCAGCATCCGTAGCCATTAGTTTTGGGCCAAGAAGTGGGGGATGTTACTATATTCCTGGTTAACCAAAAGGTGAGATTAACTCACTTGGATTTTTAATAGTCACCAAACGTTCCGTTTTGAATTAAAATTGAACGAACATCCAATTTTAACACAAAATTCTCACTAGCTCCGAATCTATCCAATTCAATAGCGTAGTGCTCGCTGATATGAACGCAACGCAACTTGTCTTGCTCGAAATGGACCTCGTACGAGAAAGTTACAAGTTTATAAACATTTGATATAATTAATTTATAATAGCTAACTTAATAAACTTAAATGTTAAAACAATCTTACATCCCTCTCCCTCTGTTCGTATGCATTCTTCCCCGGCCCACCGTTTTCCATTTTTTTCTTTTATAAACCTCGATCGCAAATCGTTAGCCTGAGCCCATGATCGCCGCCGCCCATGTCTCGCCGCCGCCCAACGCCGCCACATCGCCCGCCAAGCCCTCCTCTGTGCGTGCGTATGCGCGACAAAACCCCATTGTCGAACCCAACTGCAGCAGTGAACGTGGGTGAATTGACGCCGCCTCGGTCGACGATAGCTCAATCCAACTAGTAGGTTGCTTTGTATCGACGTGCCCTACGTTTTGTTAGTTGACGTTGAAGGCTAATTTGGCCTCTAGAGGCTCCGATCAACCATGGCCATTGATTTCTAGGTTTAATGGCGGTTGAGATTTGTTTTACGGTTAGGTTTTTGCAAATGGAAGAAAGTTGAGGTCCTTATATAGAAAAATTTTATGGCACTATTCATCCATGAAAATTTCGAACTCCAAACGAAGCGTGCCGCCTGGCGTTCTATATGTTAGACCCATATTCCGAACACAATGGAATATATATCATGAGCCAATTCCATCCTATACAGAAGTTAACTTTTCAACACCAAATTATAATAATATAAATTCCTTTAATTAATTTCTACGCGTTTCGATCTTGCACGCCCAAACGATATATCCGATCGCCACGAAATTCGACAGCATACAATAACTCGCTATTACAGATCCAATGAAACTAGTTTCATCGAAATCCGAGACAGTGCCCGGGAAGGCTATTTTTACACGTTAATTAAAAAGAGAAATTCCTAAAATCAACTTATTCACTTTTAAATCAAATTTAAAAGTTCACTAACCTCCTTCTTATTCAAATAGAATTTAAATCAACTTTTGAAATCATTTTCGTTCATATTAAATCCAAGATTCAATTATTTAAACGATTCCAATATCAAATTCAACAATTTAATTATTAAATAAATCACTGTATTTGAAATTCAAGTTATTTAACTTATAAAATTAACCTTTCAATATTTGAATTAAATATTCCAAATTCAAATTACTGAATTTCTGGGTCGTTACATTCTTCCCCCCTCCCCCATAAAAGAATTTCGTCCACGAAATTGCCATGGTAAGAATAATGCCACAAACCCATTAACTTTTCAAAAACAATTAGTTGAAATGGATTACCAATTTTCTAAGTCTTTTAACTTCTTTAAAAAAAATTCTAAGTCTTTCAAATCAATTCATAGTTACTAACTAATACCATTCAAAGTTATAAAACCAAAACTCAAATTTTATTCATCAAAATTTTTTTTCCCAAAATTCTCAAAATTTTTATAGTGCCTTAAATTTACGGAAAATTTCGCCAGCGTCTCCTTTGCACGGCTCGATCGTAAAAGTTTACAATATACATCTCATCTTCAAGGATGAGGCATCCCGTATGAAAAAATATAAAAGTACGATATGTAATCCGAGATGTGTACCTTATTTTAGTATTAGCAAAGCATATACAATCAATATAGCGCAAAAACGAGCTCCAAATGCAAAGCATATGCCATCCGCACCTACTAATCACTCAACAACCAATGGGAACAAGTATAGAAAAAGTAATATCAATAAATAACATAGAGTACACAACAACTATATGCAAATATAGCAAATGCAATAAGAGAAACCATCAAACAATTAATATTCATTCAATCAATTCATAATCATATCAGTTTGGATCTTCCAATATAAACATTTAATTTATTTATGCCAGTACGATGCACATATATCATTCGTACGCAAAACCATACTTGATCGCTCACTCGATCACCCAATTTCATTTCTGAACTAGTACTGTTCACCCGACCACTCTAGTGCGGACTCAGATCTATTTCCTTGATTGGAAACCGCTATTCTCCTTGCATAGCCATATACTATGATAGAGAATATCAAAACCAATCAAAATCCATATCTAGGGTTTGCCATCAAGAATCAAGTGAAAAATCCTAACTTGGATCGATATAAATCACCTCGAAATCATATACTCGAATCTGGATCAAACAGTTATGTGAATAAAATAATATACGTACGACTTACGTATTTATTTAAATTTACTTCCATTCAATTGATTTACATTCACTTAATTTACGCTCGATCCATTTACATTCATTGGTTCGCATTCAATTATTCGCATTATGTTTGACAACATTCCATTCCATTTTAAATTCATTTATGGATCATCTCATAAAATCATTTCATTTTAACTTTCCTCGATTTAATCCTTTTTCATTATCACTTGGTATTTTTCTATACCAATATTATTTACGAACCATTCCATTAGTTCATTATATCAAATTCAAATCCATTTAATTCATTTCATCCCACTTACTAAACTTTGAGTTAAATTCTTTTTATAATTCAAATTTAGATTTTATTTTCTTAATATTCACATTCAACAAATTTATAATTTGTTTTTAGCTTAATATTCCTCAAATCTATAAGTTATACAAACTTATTTACTTAAAATTTCATGAAGTTTATTTTGCTTAAGTTTATTCCCGTACCATTCCTACAATTCAGGGTTATATAATCACTTTACGACTTAAGTGTATATTCATTTCATTATTTATCCTTTTCAATTCAAATTCCATTTCAATTTCAATTAACCCCTTACTTAACTTATTTAACTAAACCTAAGTTAATTTTTAATTTCATATCTCGATTCCAAATTCTCTTCTTATCTATTATATTTCCAAATTATAAGTTCAAAAACTTAATATCTTATATTTCTCAAAACATTTAGAAAGAAATATTCAGAATTTCAACACTCGATTTTATTTTCAAATTATTTTAAAATCATATATATATATATATTATAACTCCTTTATATATCATATTACACTTCTAGAATAAAACAAATTTGTTTTACCAAAACAAAACTTCAATGGTAAATTACTCAGGTAGCAATCCCTCACTTAGAAACTTGAAAATGAATGCCGACGATGCTGTAGTCATCCCCAGAATTATTTTCCAACGACTAAAGTGAGTTCAGTGCTTTCTATTTCTTTAAATCCCATTTTAAAATATTTCTAGCCAAATATTTTTAAAATAATACTATTATTATTTTTCCAAACTTTTGAAAACTCAAAATCAATAGGTCTTAAATTCTCCAACTTCTTGTTTTAAGTTCAAATTTATTAACAAATCAATTTTATTAGCAAATCATATTTATAAATATACTTAGGCAATTCCATTTATAAATCACGTTTATAAATCATATTTATAAAATATCACTTCTGATGAAATTCATTCCACAATTGTTGATTGTTTTAATCATAATCAATTCTCTATAATTTATACTTATAAATTTATTTTCATACATAATTTATTCTCCAAATGCTTGTCTTTGTTAGATTATAACAATAACAACTAACAACAAATGATAATAATCACATATTATCATTTATTAACATCCAAACACACCATAAATAACTTAAAGTAATTTTTGAAAAATTATTCATTTATATATATAAAATATAATTTTGGTAAAATTATTTCATTTACCTACTTTTAAAACAATACTATGTCGGTTTGCCTTGTTTAAGCGTTTAGAAACCCTTATCGATATTGTGGCATCCCACATATCGACCAGAATTCATAAGCCACTCAACAGATAAATTAACACAATATAAACATTTTTATAATTTAACAAATACGCACTCATCTATATACACTCAAACTCATCCTAGGGTCTCTCTTACCCTATCTCAAATGAGTAAATTCCTACCAAAGCCTAGGTGTTCACTCAACCTAAGCTCTGATACCACGTTGTAACGACCCGATATTCGATACAATTCAAGTTGACAATAAGCCACACATGTCCTACCCAAATCAAAAGGAAAGACGAAGAGTTAGGAGAAAGAACAATGAAAGAAGAAGAGAAGAGAAGAAAAGAGAAGAGAAAAGAAACTAAAAACAACACGGAATCTCACAATCGCAGGGGAACAATATATAATATAATATCAATAATCTTTACAAAAGAGAAACTGTTATATACATAAATCCATCAGAGTACAACAACAATCACAATCATCAGCCTAGACAGTTATAACTTTCTGTCCTTACAATTGCGAATAATTCCAACAACAAAGAGTGAAAAATAAATATATACGCGAATACGACTTGAAGACCACCAACTCGTCTCCTAAGCTCCAATGCGTCCAAAACAATATGTAAATATGCTCGGTCTGACCCAAGCATTATAGTTAAATGACACTCGAGTCAGTCTGGAAAACCACTGTGAGAAAACACACCCAAATGAACTTTTAAAGTTATCAGAACCTTTCAAAATTCAAAGGTATCTCATAAAACCACGCCGCACATAAAAACGGACGGAATTTTACCTTACGACAACCCAAACATCTCATATGAAATCCTCTGACATTATAATAATGTCTATTATACAAATACTTATTAATCATAGCCGAAATTATTAAATTAATTAAATTCTAGTATACTAGGTTCTACAACCAAAACCGAAGGCTCATATTGGAGAATGGATTCCAACTATGAAAGGGTAAGGGTTTACCCACCGAATTCGTATACCTCTAGATAAAATGTACGGGAGGCTACAACAAGTTGCACCTCTACTACTCAGGATCGGCCCTACTCCTTCTCGAGCAGCACCGATTATGATCACCCCTTGGTTGTAATCAATAACCACACAATGGGATCCCAAAGCATACATGAATAACACTCTAGACTTGGGATGATCATACCCTACTTGGGTGCGAACCACTTAGCCTTGCCGCATGTCCCTGCTTTATTCATTTCCCCAATGTTAGGCTCGAAGAGGCCACGCTCTTACCATTTACTGCTAGCAAACCATCTTGGAATGCTAATATTGCCCTCCAAGCAACCAATGCAATACCAGCATTCATCCATACAAGTTCGTTCTGGTACTAAACAAAACGCTTGAGAACTCCATCTCCAATTCTATCATCTTCAAGATGTCTTCACTTCGAACGATTGAGTTGGATCGAAGGATGCCATATCTGATCCTGGTCTCTTCGAAACAACATTCGACAATTTTCGATAAACTCAACCTCGGTTATTTAGGAAATAATAGTCAAACATAAGTATAGAGATCACCTCCTAATCGTTAGTGGATGGATTTCCTGATCATTGTCCTAGAAGAAAGAAACGAGATTTACATGCACAGTACAACATCATCGGAGATGACTGTGCCATATAACTCATGTGTTTCTCCTAGATATTTCCAAAGTCACATTTGGGTCCAAATTCAATAGTCGGTTATTGTAACATCCTAAAATTTTCAACCATTCGCATCCATACATGTCGGATTCGAATTGCTCAAAATATCAGATTGTTAATTTAAAATTTGGCAAAACTCGGCATATACAGTAAATAAATAATCACAGAATCATAGACACAGAGTAATATAAAATAATGCAGCAGAAACAAAAGAATAGTAGTTCATGAAGCTACTATATATATATATAACAGAGTTAAGTAAGATACAACAGAGGTCTCGAATATATAGATATCTCAATACAATAGTCAAATACAAGATCTGAATACATCATTGGAATCAACTGAATAACAGAAAGCCGGATAGATAGCTGGATCTCCAAGCGAAGCTCCTACTCCAAAGGTGAGTCTCGAACACTGAGCCACTCAGTCTGACCCGAGCGTAAAGCAAAACACAAAACACTCGAGTTAGGATTAACATTCTTATACCAATAAATCCAACTCAAGTGAAATGTCAACTGAAATACAAATAACTCAAAGGATGTTTGGGATAACCATCCTCTAAGGATCTGTTAAACTATCTACTATGTAGTAATATATGCTATTATAATAATGTCTATAGTAAAGTATACTATTTAAAAATATCGTTAAGGCTTTACATTTTCCACCTTAACACATTTTTAGGTGTGCCAATAGTCTATACAGTACCGTAATACCCCGTAAACTGGAGCTACCGGAGGATACTCCATAGGTACGACACAAATCAAACTCGTAGTAAAGCACGCTAGGGTAGGTGACACGGCACAACTAGGTAATGCTAGGGTAGATATACCAATTACACTTCCGGGCCGGTGGTAACGCAGAGCCGCAGCAATCGCCCACCTCGAGCCACACTCCCGAATCAAGGGGTGCACCCAATCAATCACAAAGTAATAGAATGGTATACGATGGAATGTGTCTGATCAGAGGAGCTACCTTATTAGCCCGTCGATTGCTCCTGTTTTAGCCACCTTATGCTAACTCACAGGAGTTAGATCCACGTTTATACCTCATATAGGATCGTCGCCACCATCCTACTTTATTCTGGAATCTCCACCGCGTACATAGTTGTTAAAGTGGTTTTCGGTATCGACAGAGAGTATGCTCATATCCGATCCCGATCTCTTTAACAACCAAACGTTATTATAACACCACGGTCATTTCAAAATAGTTTATACTTCAAAACCACAATATCATTTCCATTTCAAAACCATATTAAAACGATATCATTTCCATTTCAAATATATATTCACTTCCAAAATCATAGTACTTTCCAAAGTTATAACGCTTTCGAAATCATAAGTTTTTAAATCAAACACTTTTTAAATCAAAACCTTGAAATTCATAACACTTTGAAATCATAGCTTTGAAATCATAGCATTTTGGAATCCCTAATACTTTCCTCTTAAACCGTTTGGATATGAAAATTAGTATATATAATAAAATAGTTTATAAAATAAAAATAGTTTATATAAAATAATTTTAAGTTAAATAGTTTATATTAAAATAGTTTATATTAAAAATATTTATATAAAATAGTATAAAATAGTTTAAATATTATTTTGAAATACTTTATAAAATAAAATAGTTTCCACAAATTTCATAAATCAATTCAAATCGATTCGAATTTAAAATTCAAATTAATTCAATCTTAAATCATCAATTTCAATTTCAATTCAATTATACATTTCAAATTATATCGATTTCAAATACCGATTTGAACCACAAATAAATCATTTCAAATAATCGATTCAAATACATATTTGAACCATAAAATAAGCCGTTTCAATTTCAATATATTTCAAAGCTTTAAATATTCAACATTTCAAAACTAAATTAGATAATTTCATATATATATATATATATATATATATCAAATTCACTTTACTATTATTTAGTTTGAAATATTTACTTAATCATTTCAATAACATCTAAATACAACTTCAATTTACAAATTTAGATAAACAAAATATCCCACTTAAATTTATGTAAATTTGAGATATTCATTTAAGCACTTTTAATCAAATTCAAGTTATAAAACATCTTTAAAATTCCAATTTTTATAAATTTCTAATCAAACTTATTTAAGTATAATTCTTAAATAAATATAATTTCAAATCAATTTCAAATTTATCTTTCCACCTTGAATCATTATAAACTCTATATTTAAAAATATAAATTTTATATAAATACTTAAACATATTATATATCAACTTTAATAAATCAGCTTTAATAAATCTTTAAAAATCAATATTTATTAAAACCATATATTTCTTTTCAAAACCATAGAAATCATTTAAAAATATTTATATATTGACCAACGGTATCTGTATATAATTCTCTACCCTATGGTCAAGTGATACAGATATTTATCATTTCAATCCGCAGTTTAAATATATACGGGTATATATCTTTTCAACCCGCAGTCCCAAATTCAATTCAATGAAAATCGCTTGGGTTTATCATTTCAACCCGTAACGATTTTCTCCTATTCTACAGATCGTTCGTGTATGTATCATTTCAACCCATAGTGAATTCTATACTAACAGGGAACTTGCAGAGTGATAACTGATATGATAATAATAAACAGGCATATATCATCAACATAAATAACATATAATGATGTCAGATGTCACAGGTGAATAGATACAGATAACAGTATATATATAGCAATGTAAATAACTAACAGCAGCATATTTCAATTGTCGTTTCAATTGAAATCAAATTTAATAAATATAAGAACGTAAATCGTGAGTGATTGCTCACCTTTTGAGGCTAGAGATGAACAAGAGTGAGATGAGTTACAACCCAAGCACGAATCAAAGCTAGATGGATACGAACTTGACGGACAAGTTGATAGATAAGAATTGACGAAATCAAATCGGAACTGTATCGGTGATGACAAACAGTATAAGTGAACTTACATATAACTATATATAACTATTTATATAAAATTATATTCTAAATTTCAAATACATATTAAATTAAATATATATGTATTTCAAAATTATTGTTTTTAAATTAAAACACAAATATTAAACTCAATATATACATAATATATTTGAAATAACTACATATATATATATATATACTTATTAAAATGGAAAATTCTTATATTATATTTTATTCCCTTCAAAATGTCATATATATCTCTCAAAAAAATAACAAGGCTTATTTATACTTATACATCAATTTAAACAAGCACTTTCAAGCATATATATACTATATACACATATATATAAACTCATGTACTTTTAAAAAAAATTCAAAAATTAGTTTGAAACATATGTATATATAAATCCAGTTCATAACTCCTAACTTACATATCATACAAAATCAGGTTATAAACAAAGTTATGCAAACAATATATATATAATCTATATTTTCAGGTAAACTTGTACAACTCAAAAAACAAATAAGTAACCAGAAAGCATGGCTTTTATAGCCATGGCATATGCGAATCATTTCAAAAAAACATCACTGCCCAGAAAACTATGATAGAATACATTATACTATCTATATACACTACTAAAGTACTACACAACTTTTATATATATAAACTAGTACAATATATAACCTGCAAGCACAAAAATCCCATAGCAAAACCAGACTACTATGCTTTACCTATCTATATACCACTGTATACAACTTGCATAGATATTATATTTTAAGATCGTTATTTATTATGAAATTTACATAAACTTAGTTTATTAAAATATACTTTTAAAACTATACTGTTGTACATATCATACAGTAATATATAACTATATATATAAACTCAATACTCAAAGCTTATATAGGCTTAGGTAACTATATACATATAAAAATCAAACCTAAACTTATATACGTTTATATATAGCAGAATCCAATATATATATATATATATATAAATATACTTACTTTTATTTATAGATATACACGGAAAAGAATTTCACATGAAAACCCCACATACGTAAATGGTTCGACAGCAATTTATATATGTATAAAAAATACATACTTATATATAACTTACATACCAAAAACAAAAAAAATCGATATAGGCTAGCTCCAGATATACATATACTATATCCTTTAAACATAAAACAAACTCTGACATAATTTTAAAAATAACGCAAATATAATATCTACACTGGATACAACGTACATATATATATATTTAGATAAACTAACGTAAATAGTCCAACATAAATATATATAAAATGATATATATATATATATATACACTTCGAACAAAATCACAGTACATATGAACTAAGAGAAAGGTGCAGCGAACAAAAGGCTGGGTTTTGTTGGCCATGGCCTTGGTTGGAGGTGAGGAAGGCTGCACGGGTGGAAGAAGGAGGCAAGGAAACCCGACGAGCTCGAGGTAGGAGGGAGGCACAGTAGGTTGAGGAGACAGCCTCTGGCTCGTAGGGATAGGCTGCTAATGTGATGAGCAGTGAGGTGGAGCTCCGGTGCTGCTGACTTGGGGTTGACTTCGGTGGTCAGTGGAGAAGGAGAGCGTGGGGTTTGTGGTCGGTCAGATGATGGGTGAAGTGGCTTCGATTGTGGAGGGAAGAGGCGGGGAAGAAAGGAATGACCGAGCAAGGGAAGGATGCAAGCGTAGAAGTAGATGAACAAGTGAATTGAAATGAACGTGGAAGAGTAGTTCGAATTTTTTTTCTTTCTTTTTACAAATATATTTTTTAAATTTCTTTGGAACTGCCTAACTAAAAGGAATAGTAAATGTCAAAAATGAACAGTCGGGAATAATGACAGCCACCCTATCGAATTCTCGGGAAAATAAAGACTAGTGGCTGTACAGCTATGCACTATGGAAATGAATGGTCACAGATAGATCAAAAGGCTTAAACGGTACCGATACAGTTATTTGCTTTACCAATATCGCCGGGTACCGGAAATCTGAAACACAAAATTGAATATACCGCAGAGATCAGCACGAAGAGATGATCAAAACGGTATACAGATTTCAGTGGTTTGACCATCCTGTCAAAAGTCGATATCGGTACCGAAAATGTTGCTAATTTGCCGAAAATAAGATAAACGGAGCAATAGCGGTCAAAAATTGGAGAAACAAAATATGACGTCTCACTCAAAAATGATTTACAAATTTTCTATGTAAAAATATTCAGGTTTGGAAAACATTTTATTATCATCACTTATTAACTGATTTAAATTGAAAAAAATTACACAATAAAAATAAACTTCCATATTTTCTGATGAAAATTTGTCAGTTGCTATGTTAATTAGACGTATTCCAAATATCAAATTTTTATTTCAAAATTCAATTATTTAAATATTCACAAAAATTCAATTAATTACGTTATTAAAACCTTTAAAATTTACGGGTCGTTACAGATATTTAACTATCGAATAACAAACATTCAATCAGGGATTTAATTCCATAGGAAAGACCAACATTTGGTTAAGCACCAAGCAACACTTAGCCTCCTTAATTAATCTATTCAGTAATTAAAACAATCTTCTAAATGCTTGTATCAAAATACTTTTACAAAGATATATTCACAACCCTTATATTTTCAACACTTAGAAAATATCCATATACTTATCTCAACGGTATTAGTATATTTACCAAACACTAAGGAAGATCTTCTTTTTACCAAATTCTAAAGTCGTTTATAAACCCCATTATAAATTTCTAAAACAATTTATAAACCATTTATAAATTATTCCTCAAGTCATTTCTAAACCCTTATAAAACCATGTAATTATTTATAATTTTTTTTTATAAATTTGTAAACCCATTTCTAAATTTCATTATAAATATCCATTTATTTATAAACCTCTTTACCTTATAAATAATCTTCCTTTAATATTCAAACCAATTTTTAAGCTCTTCTTATAAAAATCCAAGTCCATTTGCAAAACTCTATTTATGAATATTAAAACCATCATAAATAAATAATTATTATAACTTTTGACCTCTTAAAAGTAATAATTAATAATTCAAACCATTATGGATAAAACAATCGTTAATCTTTACCATATAAATAATAAAAATAAATTACGAAAATATTAATAATAATCATTATTATTAATTTCAAGCCATATTATTAATTTAAATAATTAACCTTTCAAAATAATTTAAATATTTATAAACAACTTTAAGCAATAATAACATGAATAACCAACTTATAAACAATATATATCTCCTTAGTAAAAATCCTTTCTTAAATCTTCAACCCAGTCATTTCCATATTTATAAAACTACATTTAAGAATTTCTTTCCATTTTATAAAAACTTCCTTTCATAAAACCCATTTATTTATGAACTCCATTTATAACTCTATTTCTTTTATAGATCTCACTTATTCATAAATCTCTTTTAAACATCAACCACCATCCGTTTAAATGTTACTTTCATATGGATAAATTCCTTTTATAAATTCCTTTCTATTTATAAAAATATCGTTTAGCATTCCAAATTTATCATCATCCTTATTTCCAAAATAGAGTCAACTATTTCTAAAAATCAGTCTGTATCTTATAATAAATCCACAGTTTCATTTATTCTCCAATTTATTAAATGATAATAGTTTCCTTTAATTTGTAAACCCATTTATAAATTCATAATTTTATTAACAAAATATGATTTTACAAATCTTCACTTCAATTGTAAAATATTACTTTTATAAATTATCACATTTACAAAATCTCACATTTGTAATTAATCTTTCATATATGTACAAATACACACACACACAGATATATATATATATATATATTACTTTTTCTAAAATGGTTAATAAATATTGATGTAAAAATATTTCTAATTTCTTTTTAACCATATCCCTTCATTATAAAAGACGGACTTATTTTAAGATTTTTAAAAATCTTAATTTTATAGTTTGAAAATCCCTATTTAAAATATTTTATAAATCTATCAATTTATAATATCCAAAAATCGTTACTTTGATTTTTAAATAAATTACCCCTTTAAATAAATTCAAGGCTAATTATTTAAAACATATATAATTTCCAAAATTGCTTTGAAATCCCTGTAAATCAAATCACTATTTATAGTATTTTAAAATACCAAAAATGAGGCCCGATGCTACTAAAGCACTAATTAAGCGAAACCATATGCATGTCATCAATTTGGCATTCAATAAATCATACATCATCATATATATGAAAATAAAATCAACACTGTGAGGAATCCTGTTGGATCCCTCCAAACCGTCCTCCTACATCACATATAGCATATAATCATAAAAATATAAATCAACTACTTCGAGGAGGGATTCGTATATAAACGGTCATCCGCTCTTACACGGGAACGTAATAGGGTCCCATCCACTCCAATAGGCCGGAATATATTCAATGCAACGAATAATAATTATAAATTATCCAAAAGTCAATAACTATCAAAATAAATATCCAAACATCTAATATATAATTTTTATCGACTAAAAATATTCATGGTTAACCAAAAGGTGATATTAACTCATTTTGATTTTTAATAGTCACAAAACATTCCGTTTTGAATTAAAGTTGAACGAACATCCCATTTTAACCCAAAATTCTCACTAGCTCTGAATCTGTCTAATCCAATTCCATGGCATAATGCTCGCTGATTGGAACGCAATGCAACTTGTCGCACTAGAAACAGATCTCGTACGAGAAAGTTATGATTTTATAAACATTTGATAATTAATTTATAATTAATCAACTTAATAAACTTAAATTTTAAAACAACCTTTCTTCCCTATCCCTCTGTTCGTACGTGTTCATCCCAGGCCTACCCTTTTTTTTATAAACCTCGATCGCAAATCGTTCGCCTGAGCCCATGATGACGGCCGCCCATGCCTCGCCACCCCCCCCCAATGCCACTACGTCGACAGCCAACCCCTCCTCCGTGCACGCATATGTCTGACAAAACCCTGTCACCAAAACCAACTGCAACAGCAAACGCGGGTGAATTGACGCCATCTCCATCGACGATAGCTGTAACGACCCACCTTTTTGGACAATTTAAATCGACAAGTAAACACACATGCCGATTCCAAACCATTCAAAAGGGAGGATTGTTAATGGGGTAAATAAGAAAAGAAGAGAAAAGGAACAAGAAACAACCACAGAATCTCGCAGCGGAAAGATAAAATATAATAATCAAATAAACAGTTCATGAAGCTGTTTAATATACTTTTGATTATCATTTATACATCATTTATCAGAGTTATACATATACAACAGAACAAATAAAACAATGCAGCAGACAGCATGATGCAAGGATAATAATAGTAATAGTATACCAAATCTTCGTCTTCGTCCTCCAGAATAAATTTTCAATAAGCTGAAAAACTCAGGACTGACCCGAGCGTAATGAAAAGACAAAACACTCGAGTCAGGACTAAAACATCCTTATGTAAGTTAAATCGGTCGTAAATAAATATGAGTGTAACGGCGTCAGAGATGTTTACGGGGTTTGACATCTCTTATCCAGTGTCGACGTGCGTGCAATAACTCAAGAGATGTTACGGGATTTTCCATCTCCTAAGGATCCGTTAAACTATCTACTATGTAGTACAATACGCTATTATAATATGTCTATAGTAAAATAAACTATTAAAATAGCATTAAGGCGTTACCCATATCCCCCTTAACACATTTTATATATTCCCATAGTCTATACAGTACCGTACGCTCCTTCGAAAGGTTTACGCAGAGGGCACCCCATAGGTATGGTACAAAACAAACTCGTAGAAGGCACGTTAGGGCATGTGAACACAGCACACGAGGAGATGCCAGGGTAGATATACCAATTGCACTCCCGGACTGGTGGTGACGCATAGCAGCTACTACCGCCCACCTCGGAACACTCCCAAACAATCGAGGGGTGGCCACCAAATCGAATCACAAAAGCAATAAAATGGTATCGAAGAAATATGCCCGATAAGAGGAATGACCTCACATTGGCCCGGTATAGCTCCTGATTTTAGTCACATCTAAGCTGACTCACGGGAGTCAGGGTCACGTCATACCATATAGAATCATCGCCAAACCATCCTACTTCATTTCTGGAATCTCCACCACGTACATAGTTGTTAAAGTGGTTTTCGGTATCGACAGAGAGTATGCCCATATCCGATCCCGGTCTCTTTAACAACCAAACGCTTATTACACACCGGATGGTTCTTTTACATTTTCAAAACCAATTCATAATTGATATCAAAATATCAAGTTCGCTTCAAAATCAAATCCATTTCAAAATCATCGTATCTACGCAAAATATACGATTTCATTTCAAAAATCATTTTTCACCTCAATATCTCATTCCAATTTCAAAATCGTTTCACATTTCAATTTAGGTTGTAACTTCATTTAACCCACTTCGTATTTAAATCCAAGATTTAAATATAAACATTTCACCTTATTGACCAGCTTGGAATTTTGGAAAAATATTTTGAATAGTTTAAACTAGATTAAATAATTGAAATAGTTAAAATACTCTAAATATTAAAGATAGATTTCAAAATAGTTTTAAATTGATTTAATATAGTTAAATAGATTTAAAATAGATTTAATATAATTAAATAGGTTAAATAGCTTTAAAATAAATTAAATATGATTAAAATAAATTAAAATAGATAAATTACTTTAAATAAATTAAATTGGGTTAAGTAGATTAAAAATAGATTAAAATAAGTTAACATAGTTTAAGATAGGTTGAAAATTTTAATATAGTTAATATAGGTTAAAATAGTTTAACAAAAATAGTTTAAGTATTTAAAATAGTTTATATAGCAGAATAACTTAGGAAAACCAAATTTGAAATAGCTTCAAAGTCAACCATTTTAATTTCCAACTTACCAATCTGAATCAAATTCAAATTTACATTCAGTCGATTCAAATCTCAATTTCAATTCAAATCAATTTCGATTACAAATTAATTCAATTCCATCCCAAATCCAATTTCCTCAAATTTCAAAATGTTGTCCTTATTACACTTTTACTTAATAATATTCAAAGTCCGAATAAAAGTTAAATACCTTTAAAAATCAAATCAATTTACGAAATTCAATTATCACAATTTTAATTTCAAAGTCTTAACTTCAATTATTAACCAATTTGTTTAACAAAAATTTATTTCAACATCTCAACCTCAAATTCGCGATAAATTCAATTTCTATAAAATTTGATTTTTAAATTCCTTTAAATCAAACCATTTAAAATAATTCCAAATCAAAGATTTTACAAATTATTTAATTTAACCAATCCGGTGCCCATATATAATTTTCTATCCGATGGCCAAGTGATCAGTTATTTCAATTAAATTTCAGGAATAGATATATCACTTCCATTCAAATCATAGTGTCATAGGTATATATCATTTCAACCTATTTCTCAATTTATTTACAATGATTAAATTTACAACTGTAAATAATGGTGATGACAGGATATATACAACAAATAAACATCCAAACATTCAAACATCAATCAATAGCATCCATCGCAACCAATCATCCAAACAGACAATATAAATCACGAAAATTTCATAGTTATAAATGTTCGGTAATTTAATTGTGATTAAATTTCAATTCTAATATGACTGTCAATTTTAATTTCTAACATTAATTCGATGACAATCTAGATAATAGTTAAATTTATCAACAACGACAAATAAAAATTATATCACTTTACAATATTAAATTTAACTAGCATCAGAATATTCTAGTACGTTGTGAGCGTTATAAAACACTCACCTTGATTTTACATGGCCAATCGTTCAAATTTTAAATTAAATCGAGCGAGTTCGATTTAACCAAAAATTTTAACAAGCTCGAACAGTCCCGGATCTGCACCATCACGTAGTACGCGTTCCTGCGATTCCAACGCATCCAAAATCGCCTCAATCCAACAGATCATAGCCATCGATCAAACAAAAGGAATCACGGCCGGCCCCTACATCTTCTTCACGAACGCGAGAACACCCAGGACGAGAACGAAACAAACCCATCATCATCGTTCCTTAGGGCTTGCAACCGCCCCCGCCTCGCTCAACGTGAAAGCAATCAGAACCCTCCACCTCGAACGTCGACTCGAGCTCCCCCTCCGGTCTAGCTACGGCCAAGCTCGGCTACTCCTAGGCGCGTCAAAACGCGGGCGAACGGCAGTGACAACTCTCCCCCTTCCGGCTCCATACGACGACGATACGCAAAATCTACCGTTGGATGGGTAGATGACGAGGTGATCTACAACTTCCCAGTTGAAATCGATTCACAAAAGTTGATGGATTGATCGCAAATCGAAGAGGAACGTCGATAATTTTCGGCCATTAAAGATAAAAGTGGCGGCCGGTTGAATAGGGTTTCGGTGCGTAAACGTATTTATATACGTATATACACATTATTTTAATATTATTCTCACATTTAAACAACATTTTCAAACGATTTCCAAACGACGCGTGCCGACAGGCGTTCCTAAGGTTTTACCCGCATTCCGAACACAATGGAACGTGTTTCGGAGGCTAATTCGATCGTCTGTGGAAGATAGCTTTTTGAATCGAATTAAAATATTAAATTTTCGATATTTATTTCAGCGCGTTTCTAACCCGTACAATCAAACGATAACTCCAAACGCTACGAAATTTGAAATCCGATAATAATACAGTATTACGGATCCAATGGAACTGGTTTCATCGAATTCCGAGACTGTGCCTCAGAAGGCTATTTTTACTCGTCGATTAAATCGACGACTTTTCAAAATTTACAGAATTTCTTACAAATCCAATTTTAAATGTTAACAAATTCATTGTTGTTTAAATAAAATTTTATATCAATCTTCGATATCATTTTCAATCATATTATATTCAAAATTCAATTATTCAAATAATTGCAAATTTAAATTTTAAATAATTTTGATTACCCGAAATTCATTATCTTGAAATATTTAAAAATGAACTTAAAAAAAAATTTAACTTTAAAACGAATTCAAATTATGGAACAATTATTTCCGTTATACAGTTATTCAATTCCCGTTATTCAATCTATTCAATTATTCAATTTATTTCCAATATCAAATTTAAACAATTTAATTGATCCATATTCAACAAATTTCAATATTAGATTTTAAATGAATTCTCATTACTAATCAATTACTTTATTTACATCTAATGAATTCAACATTTATTATTCGACTTCAGTTATTGATTATAAACCTAGTTACTATATAAAATTTCATTTCATTTACAATTGGTTTCTAAATTAAATTCGACTGACCAATAAACAAGTAACTTATAATAATTATCACCATTTACTTTTAATCACACTTAAGTTTATTATTTACAACAAGTGTCACAATTTCCTATATAAGACTAATTAGATTCCATTACCACTGACTGTATATTATTTCATTAGTTAACCCAAAATTTACATTTGTTTTCTTATATTCCCTTTAGAACTAAGTTATAATATTTAAGTCATTTCAATTGATTGGAATATCATTTAATTCATTAATAATTAACTTAGATAAATATTGTTATAATTCATTCTAGTTATCATCATCATAAATAAATTACAAAATTTTAATTCTTCCAACATTAAACCATGAAATCTTATTAAATTAACTATTTTAATTATCGAAAATTTACGGGTTGTTACATAGCTCGATCCAACTGTAGATTGCTTCGTATCAAAGTGCCATATGTTTTGTTAGTTAACGTCGAAGGTAATTTGACTTCAAGAGGCTCCGATCAACCATGGTCGTTGATTTCCAGGTTTAATGGTGGCTGAGATTTGGTTTAGTGTTAGGTTTTTGCAAATGGAAGAAAGTTAAGGTCCTTATATAGAAAAATTTCGCGGCACTATTCATCCATGAAAATTTCGAACTCCAAACGAAGCATGTCGCCTGGCGTTCTATATGTTAGACCCCTATTCCGAACACAATGAAATATATATCAAGAGCCAATTCCATCATATACAGAAGTTAACTTTTCAAAATCGAATTATAATAATATAAATTCCTTTAATTAATTTCTACGCGTTTCGATCTCCCACGCCCAAACGATATGTTCGATCGCCCTGAAATTCAATGGCATACAATAACTCACTATTATGGGTCCAATTGAACTAGTTTCGTCGAAATATGAGACAGTGCTCCGAAAGGCTATTTTTACACGTTAATTAAAACGAGTAATTCCTAAAATCAAGTTATTCACTTTTAAATCAAATTTAAAAGTTCACTAACCTCCTTCTTGTTCAAATGAAATTTAAATCAACTTTTGGAATCTTTTTCATTCATATTAAATCCAAGATTCAATTATTTAAACAACTCCAGTATTAAATCAACAATTTAATTATCCAATAAATCACTATATTTGAAATTCAAGTTATTTAACTTATAAAACATAGGGTTAAGTATCAAGCAACGCTAAGCCTCCTTAATTAACCCATTCAGTAATTAAAACCATCTTGTAAATGCTTGTATCGAAATACTTTTACAAAGATATATTCCCAACCCTTATATTTTCTATAGTAAGAAAATATCCATATACTTATCTCAACGGTATAAGTATATTTACCAAACACTAAGGAATATCTTCTTTTTACCAAATTCTAAAATCATTTATAAACCCCATTATAAATTTATAAAACAATTTGTAAACCATTTATAAATTATTCCTCAAGTCATTTCTAAACCCTTATAAAACCATGCAATTATTTATAAATTATTTTTAAAAATTTGTAAACCCATTTCTAAAATTCGTTATAGATATTCATTTATTTATAAACCTCTTTACCTTGTAAATAATATCCCTTTAATCTTCAAACCATTTTTATAACATTTTTTAAGCTCTTCTTATAAAATCCAAGTCCGTTTGCAAAACTCTATTTATGAATATTGAAACCATAAAAAATAAATAATTATTATAACTTTTAATCTCTTAAAAGTAATAATTAATAATTCAAACCATTATGGATAAAACAAGCGTTAATCTTTACCATATAAATAATAAAAATAAATTACCAAAATATTATTAATAATCATTATTATTAATTTCAAGCCATCTTAATAACTTAAATAATTAACCTTTCAAAATTATTTAAATATTTATAAACAACTTTAAGCGATAATAACATGAATAACCAACTTATAAACAATATATATCTCCTTGGTAAAAATTCATATCTTAAATCTTCAACCTAGTCATTTCCATATTTATAAAACTACATTTAAGAATCTCTTTCCATTTTATAAAAACTTCCTTTCATAAAACCCATTTATTTATGAACTTCATTTATAACTCTATTTCCTTTATAGATCTCACTTATTCATAAATCTCTTTTAAACATCAATCACCATCCGTTTAAATGTTACTTCCATATGGATAAATTCCTTTCTTTTATAAAAATATCGTTTAACATTCCAAATTTATCATCATCCTTAAATTTCCAAAATAGAGTCAACTATTTTTGAAAATATCAGTCTGTATCTTATAATAATCCGCTGTTTGATTTATTCTCCAATTTATTAAACGATAATAGTTTCCTTTAATTTGTAAACCCTTTTATAAATTCATAATTTTATTAACAAAATATGATTTTACAAATCTTCACTTCAATTGTAAAATATTGCTTTTATAAAGTATCACATTTACAAAATCTCGCATTTGTAATTAATCTTTCATATATGTACAAATATACATACACGTGTATATATATATATATATATATTACTTTATCTAAAATGGTTAATAAATATTAATGTAAAAATATTTCTAATTTCCTTTTAACTATATCCCTTCACTATAAAAGACAGACTTATTATAAGATTTTCAAAAATCTTAATTTTACAGTTCAAAAATCTCTATTTAAAATATTTTGTAAATCTATCAATTTATAATATCCAAAAATCATACCTTTGAATTTTAAATAAATTACTCCTTTAAATAATTCAAGACTAATTATTTAAAACATATATAATTTCCAAAATCACTTTGAAATCCCTTTAAATCAAATCACTATTTGTAGTATTTTAAAATACCAAAAATGAGGCTTGGTGCCTAAAGCACTAATTAAGCGAAATCATATGCATGTCATCAATATGGCATTCAACAAATCATATATCACCATATATATGAAAATAAAATCAACTGTGTGAGGAATCCTGTTAGATTCCTCTAACTTGTCCCCCTGCATCACATACAACATATAATTATAAAAATATAAATCAACCGCTTCAAGGCGGGATTCATATACGAAGGGTCATCCGCTCTTACACGGGAACGTAATAGGGTCCCATCCGCTCCAATAGGCAGGAATGTATCCAATCCAACTAATAATATTTAGTAAATTATCCAAACTGTAATAACTATCAAAATAAATATCCAAACATCCAATAGATAATTTTTATCAACTAAAAATATTCCTAGTTAACCAAAAGGTGAGATTAACTCATTTTGATTTTTAATAGTCACCAAGCGTTCCGTTTTGATTTAAAATTGAACGAACGCCCAATTTTAACCTAAAATTCTCACTAACTCCAAGTAGTGCTCGCTGATACGAACGCAACCCAACTTGTCGCGCTCGAAATGGACCTCGTACGAGATAGTTACGAGTTTATGAACATTTAATATAATTAATTTGTAATTAACTAACTTAATAAACTTAAATTTTAAAGCAACCTTTCTTCCCTCTCCCTTTGTTCATACGCGGTCTTGCTAGGCCTCCCTTTTTATAAACCTCGATCGCAAATCATTCGCCTGAGCCCATGACCGCCGTCGCCCATGCCACGCCACCCCCGAGCGCCGTCACGTCGCCATCTAAGCTCTCCTCCATGCGCGGGTATGCGCGACAAAAACCCATTGTCGAACCCAACTGCAGCAGTGAACGCGAGTGAATTAACGCCGCCTCGGTCGACGATAGCTTGATCCAACCTGTAGATTGCTTCGTATCGACATGCCCTACTTTTTTTAGTTAACTTCGAAGGCTAATTTGGCCTCTAGAGGCTCCGATCAACCATGGTCATTGATTTCTACATTTAATGGCGGCTGAGATTTGTTTTAGGGTTAGGTTTTTGCAAATGGAAGAAAGTTGAGGTCCTTATATAGAAAAATTTCGCGGCACTATTCATCTGTGAAAATTTCAAACTCCAAACGAAGCGTGCCCCCTGGCGTTCTATATGTTATACCCCTATTTCGAGCATAATGGAATATATATCGGGAGCCAATTCCATTATATATAGAAGTTAACTTTTTAAAATCGAATTATATTAATATAAATTCCTTTAATTAATTTCCATGCATTTCGATCATGCATGCCCAACGATACGTCCGATCGCACGAAATTCGATGGCATACAATAACTTGCTATTACAGATCTAATGGAACTGGTTTCGTCGAAATCCGAGACAGTGCCTCGGAAGGCTATTTTTACACGTTAATTAAAACGAGTAATTCCCAAAATCAATTTATTCACTGTTAAATCAAATTTAAAAGTTCACTAACCTCCTTCTTATTCAAATAGAATTTAAACCAACTTTTGAAATCATTTTCGTTCATATTAAATCCAAGATTCAATTATTTAAACAATTCCAATATTAAATTCAACAATTTAATTATCAAATAAATCACTATATTTGAAATTCAAGCTATTTAACTTATAGAATTAACTTTTGAATATTTAAATTAAATTAAATATTCCAAATTCAAATTATTGAATTTTTGGGTTGTTACACAATCTTCCCCCCTTAGAAGAATTTCGTCCTCGAAATTACACCTCAACCCATTCTATAAAATAATTAACACTATATACCAATTCACATGATGTACATAGATCATTCTTATATGAAAATTTAATTCGACCTCTACTCGAATACATTACTTTATTTTCGAACTAGTATCGCTCTCCCGATTCTCTAGTGCAGACTCTGATAAAGTTCCTTGATTAGGAACCTCTGTTCTCCTTACATATTCATATACTATGATATAAAACTTTGGTCCCATACCAAAAATCCTCATCAAGTGCTCGCCGTTAAAAATCAAGTAATGGATCCTTATCCGGAATGTTGTGAAACACCATGAAGCCATGTACTCAAATCTTAGATCAAACTATATGGAAACGAGAGATGATCTACGTCCAACCTATGCACTTATTTAATTGGTTCTCATTAATATCAACTCTATTCCTAATAAATTATTTATGAAAACATTTCGTAAAACTAAACCTAGGTTCAATTTGGATAACATTCCATTACATCCTGAGAGTATATACACTACTTGATTCAACTATTCCATTTTACATTTATTTTCCTAAGAAAACTCAAGATCGAAATACCCGGTCCTATTTCAAAAAGTTTTTAAATTGAAAATTTTAAATATTAATCATAGAATATATATATATAGCTCGAGTAACTCCAAAATGATACTAAGGAATTGGGAACTACCAAAAAATATCATATATTCCCTTACCAAGAAGGTAATACTCAAGAGAAGTGTTTACCAGCCAAACACATCTCTTTCCTAATTTTAAGTAATTTTCGAGCCACTCGAACTAGTTAACTTAAAAATATTGTTTATATTTCAAAATCCCATTTTTGAAACAATACTTCTCATATTTCCAACAAAACATTTATTACCAACTCGCTTTGGTTTCATTCGGATTTGAACTTGTTTCGATTGTACAATGATAAGGAGAATAATTTACTAAGTGCACCACAACGTTTACCTATGCAAACATCTGATCGTCACTTAGAAGATTATTCAGATCATTACAAAACTAATCGAGACTCCTCCTCTTGAACCAATCCAAAGAAAACATTTCTTACTTAACATTTTCACTCCCAAAATTTTAGACTTGAAGCAAAATTGCTTTCAAATACTATAATATTTTCAAAACCTTGAACATTTTCCAAAAGCACCGGATTTGGTTCCTCAGGTTTCAACCTAAATTATTTTTAGTCAAAAGAGACATTCTTATAAAACCTTTTTATAAGACTAACTTTTATAAAACCATTTCAAATATTTATTTCAAAATACACTTACTTTTAATAAACATCTTTTATTAAATCAAATTTTACCCTAACATTAACATTGAACGCCTTATAGTCAAATTGTGAAACTTAATTCACAAGGTGTTCATTTCAATGTTTCCCTAATTTCTATTTACCCATCCCAAATTTGAAAAGGGAAGCTACCTACACACAATAACAATAGGCAACGCTCAACTGGACAAGCATGACCAACAAAATCCTAATTGATAATAATAGAATATTATTATCTCCTAACAAATAACACCTCAACTGATTATACCATACTACACAATACTATTTTGGAAATCATTCTTTATATATAAAATATATACTGGGTAAAATTATTCCGTTTACCCAATTTTAAAACAATACTCGGTCGGATGGCCTTGTTCAAGTGTGTAGAGATCCCTTTCAATAACTGTAGACTCGTATTGACCAGAATCCATAAGCCACTCGACTGATCAATTAACACAATATAAAACATTTTTTATCACTAATAAATACGCGCTCTTATATATACACACACACACACACTCAAACTCATAATAAGGCATTCCATCACCTTATCTCTTAATGAGTTGCCCCACCAAAGCCAAGGTTCTCGCTTAACCTTGCGCTCTGATACCATGCTGTAATGACCTGCCATTCCGAACCCTAGAAGTCAACACTAATACATCTACGGTATTCACGTGCCGACGGAAAGATAGATAGTTAGGGGAAAGAAAGGAGATAAAGATAAGAAGAACTAAATAATCACAGAATCTCATAACGCAACGGAATAACATATGTTAATCAACATAATACTTCACAAAGTCATTTCAAAAATGATACATCAGAGTCATACTAATACAATTCTACCCTTGAACAGTTATAATAGCCCGTCCCTACCTAACTGATACAAGATACATATAATACTGCGGAAACAAGATAATAACTAGCTATTAATGAAGCCTACTGCTCCAAGCTCCTCTAAAATGCATTCGTGGAAAACTTGAACTACTCGATTGCCTATAAAAATTTAAGCACCCAAGAGTTTTAGGAACAGAAGATAAAACTCTGGGTCAGACATTGGTCTGGTGTGAGTAAACTCAAACAGCTGAATTATTATGTTTAAAACCTTTTTAAAATCAAAGGTATCTCTAAGACCACGCAGCACATAAACACAGACAGGTTTTTACCTTACGATAACCAAACCATTTCATATGAAATTCTCTGATATTATAATAGTGTCTAAGATAGAAATACTTATTAATCATAGCCGAAATTATTACATTAATTAAATTCCAACATACTAGGTATATAACTAAAACCGTAAAGGCACGTATTGGAGAATGGATTCCATACAATGACTGGGCTACTGGGGCTCCGCCTGCCATAGTGCATCTCTAGATAAACACACTGAGAACCTCACCTAGATTCCCTACCATCACAGGACTGGCCTACCCCTTGCTGGATAGTACTGAATACATCACCTCCATGGTTGGAATCGGCAACCATACCGAAGCATACAAAAATGGGTCAAATATGGATTCCAGATTTGGTGATGACATACCCTAATGGGTGCGACCCACATGGCCCTACCGCATCTTCTATGTTTTAGTCATTCCTGATTGATGAGGCCTGAGTCTACGTCTTTACCTTTTCAAATAGCAATCCCACTTGGAATGCTAACACTGCCATCTAGGCAGCAATGCAGTGCCAGCATTCACCCATACGAGTTGTCCAGGATGAGGACAAACCGAGGGCACTACTTCTACTACATCCATTTTTGAATAATCCTCGGGATTAATAGCAAGAAGCTCTTACACTTCAATGGCTCCGTCTTCAGTTCCATACTCTTCAATATGTCTTCATTTTGAAACGCTTGAGTTGGCTGATCCCAGTCTCCTCGAAACAACTTTCGATAATTTCCAATAAACTCAACCTGTTCTTTAGGAAATAAGCAGATAAAAGATAAAGCGGAGTTCACCTCCTAACCGTTCATGGATGGATTTCTTAATAATTTTCCCTAGAAGAACAAAACAAGATTTATACGCACAGTACAACATCTTTGGGGGTGATTGCCATATAACTCACTTATTTCCTTAGATATTTCCAAAGTTACGTTTTGGTCCAAATTTTTGATAGTCGATATTTAACTATCAAATAAACAATCATTCAAACATTGATTCAATTCCATATGGGATCCACGAAGCCTTTAATAATTAATCTTTAATTAATTAAAATCACTTTATAAACATTCAATTAAAAGATCTTTTACAAAACACTATTCCCAAACCCTTACTTCCCTTTTATACATAGAAAACATTTATACTTATCTTAGTGGTATAAGTATATTATCGACACATTTGGAAAATTCTCTCTTTTCAAATTCCTTTTGAAAACACTAATTACTATAAACCAAACCTCTTATCCTTTATAACGATTCCCTTTTTAAAAGCTCACATCATGATTCAAATAACTTACAAATTTCCAAAGTCAATTTATAAAACACTTTTATAAGTCTACAAGTCAATTTACAAAACCTCTTTACAAACCTCTAAAATCATTTATAAATTGTTTTCCCATTTAAAACTCCTTTGATAAATCTTCTTTAAGAAAAATCATTTAAGAAATATCTTTTGCAACTCATCCTTTTAAATCACTTTAAATAAACCATTTTACTTAGTAAAACCCATTTTTATAAACAAGTTATTATTTATAAATACCTTTATTACATAATTATATAACCTAAAAATCATTATAAACTTTAAACCCCAAAATTGATTAAATAATTGAAGTTAATTCAAAATCATACTTTAAAAATTCAAAACAAGGCTTAGCAATCCCATTGGTACTTATTTAAGTTACCATTTATGTAACACCCAACATTTTTTTAGATAATTAAATACTCAAATAACAATGAACTGTGAAAATAAGAATTTTTGGAATTGTCAGAATATAGCCTTGAAACTTATACCATTGTGTCCGTGGTGATTTTCCGATCAATTTCCATATATAACTTGTCGAAATCCGAGTTAATGCGAAGGAGTTATAAGAAGAACAAGAAATCAGATATATACATAATTAATTAAACGAAAAAAAGGGCCCCATGAGTCGACCATTAGGTCGACCGGCAACGCACAAGGGTCGACCCTAAGGTCGACCTGCAAAGAACACAGGTCGACCAGCGTTTGCCCTGGACGTTAAATCATCCAGGGACGTGCCGAGCTTTTCTAATTCAGTTTTCGCACGATCTGAAGCGTTGTTTTCTGGATCCAACGATTCGCAGTGAGCCTATGACGTGGTTGCACTAGATTTAATCCAAAAATCCAACGGTCAGAGATCCCCAAACTCCACTATAAATAGAATCCTAGGCCTAGCTATTTTCCCACAATCAGATTTTCTCCCAATTGGGTTCATTGCCTGAGGCTGAACCCTAAATAGAAAATATCCTTGGGGAGAAGATCTTTTTAATAAGAATATTAGACACCTTAGAAGGGGATCCAAGAAGGCCATATAGCAATGCTAAGGATGACATGTGAGTAGATTTAAATTATATCTTTTTTATGTTTATGATATAATATTGTTAGATTCCCATTAAATATTTAATTCAACATTTATTTTAGTAATTAGTTATGTTGAAACTGTAAATTTTATAAGAGAAGTGTACTTATATTTAAATGTTATTTATATGGAAAAAGAAAGGAATCCAATTAAATATAAGTAATATTAGGCTTAAAAGTTGTAGAGAAAGGCATAAGCCTCAAAGCGAGAAATTTATAGTAAATTATGAAATGAATTAAAAAAGGGAAAATCTAATAACTTGATTTTAAAGTTAGTAATAGAGTAGTTGGTTGGTTTAGAAAAGGGAATACATTTCCATGGTTTAATATTAGAATTACAATAAACGTAATTGCAAGAATAAAAGCAAGGAAAGTGGAATTAGTGCAAAATAGAGACATTACTGCATTTTGAATTACCCAACAATTAAAGAAACAATAAAAGAAATATCTTGCAGTTATGAGTTATTGTTTATATCATTATTTAGTATTAAAATATGGAAATGGATTTTTAGCACAGTTTTAGTAACCAACCAAATAGAATAGAACTACTTCCTAGAATAAAAGAGAATAACGCGAAGCTTTGAAGAAGTTAAAGCAGAGAAATAATCGAGTTAATTATTTGACAAGACTAGAAATAATAAACAGAAGATGTGACTAGATCTGCATTTACTACGCAGATAGTAGAATAAAAAGTAAAGTAGTTATTATGATAAGTAAATTTGTGACAATTGGACGTAGTCCCAAGCCAAGACTGTCATATAATTTAAGAGAACTAAAGAGAATTTAATATCATAATAAAAGAAGATAAACCAGAATAGAAAAGAGACCCTTGTTATTATATTTATAACATGTAGGTTATAAAAGAAAGAAATCAATATAAAAGTAACAATTGTAAGTATAATTGTAACACGTAGGTTATAATTAAAAAGAAAGAAATAGAAGAGGTTTATTCTATCAAACTTAGATCTTGGATTAAGTTAATAAAGAAAAATAATAGAAGTGGTCCGTACCGGCAGCATTCCCTTTCAGGTCTAGAACTAATGGTCTCACACATAAGTGGGGCTGGGCATGCTGATTAGGGTAAATAAGTAGCCAGTAGAATAAGAAAAGTAAACTAAAAGCATAATAAAAGATTAGACATAGGATCAAATAAAATGGTAAGATGCGTTTGGAGCAGCCCGAAAGAGAATCTGGACAAAGAGCCTAACGAAGCAGTTCATCGTAGATTTTAGTACAGAAAGAGCACGTCCAACTTAGTTAGTTCGGGCTAGAAGGAAGTACGAGACTTCAACGGGACGTGAGGATACTCTAGGATGGCCCTCTGGGGTAGAACTAATGAAGCTGCATCCCCGGAGGCAGGTCTGTAAGTGTTCCATCCAGAGAGTATGCCTTGACTGCTTTTGCATTGCATGCCTAATGAAGCAGACCTTTATAGGCAGTCAAAAGGTTGATGATGGAGTAGGATACTCATATGACACCGTACTCTGGATTGTGAGTAGGTTATAGTAGCAGGACCCAAAAGGATAGTCGCATGCGGAGATCAAGCCATCATCAGTCAGAGCAAGTTTGGGAAGGACTAGAGTTAAACCAACAGGCCAATGATTCTTTCACTATCGAGACATTGGATGAGGGGCATAGACAATTAAATGTTTAGATTGTTTACAGTAGGGCACAACCACTTTGCTCTTGAAAGGTCTTTCGATTAGTTAAGGGGTAGCTGCGTGGGGACATAGCCACGTTGAGAAAAGAGACAGACCAAGTAGAATATATGTATTGCAGACCCAATAAAGCGGACCTTTACAGATATAGAAAATCCCCGACCGAGTTCCGTACAAGGTAGACCTTGTTGGCGGAATTCAAGGAGTAGACACAACAATTAATTGTAGTCCTCAAGGTACGCACTGGGTGGTACATTGTGGATGTTCGAGCACTAGTATAAGCTAGTGCGGATGCAGTTTCACGTTTTCCTAGCAAACGACGGAACATCTGTATTGTAGGCCTCACGAAGCTGTCCTTTACAGATGTAGTTTAAATACGCTCTAGCAGCGAGATGATGGAGTCCTTTTCGAGGAGGATACAGAAGGTACTATGGGTAGTACCTAAGACCGATGCGGTCTTTGGGCATGTAGCTACATATATATTAGTTATTAGGTTTTAATCTATTAGGGAGTAGATGAGTATGATTCACGCACAGAGGCAAGAGTATTATAAACTCAATAAACCTAATATAATAGAAAATGGAAATAGAACAGTATATGTAGAATTATGCTTAGAAGTGTATAATTTGTCCATTCACCAGAACTTTAGTTCTGACCCCCTCCTCATAACATCCCACAGGTTAGATAGATGGCAGAGATTTTTCAGCTTGGTGACACTTGTATAGAAAGTGTTATTACCTTAGTGAGTATTTACTTACTATTATATTTTTAGTCAGTTCCGTTGTGAGATATTTATTTAAGCTCTAATATATTTATCTTTTCCTATTTGCAGGATACCGGATACCCAATTCGAGCTTCAATGCGCTTGGATTTTAGCATTTTTGCAAAAAATCCGGACCTACTGAAATTTGGATTGTTACATTTGGTATCAGAGCTTAGGTTAGTAGATCCTAAGTAAATTAGGAAATATAAGTGAACATATTTGTATTTTTGATTAAAATATAAATATATTATGTACTAAAATCCAAATAGTCCCCAATTATAGATTTTAACATATGAAAAGTTTGCTAGTTGGGTTTGGGATGACCCAAGGTTGTTGAGCCCTATGTTATTGCTGATTTATAGTGTACAATAAGCTATGTTTTGAGAGAAGATTGGTATCCATATGTTATAGGAAGTGGGAAAGTTCCCTAGGGATAGTAGGTAGAATATTTTTATTTTGGAAGGAACAAGAGATTTTAGTAAGGAAATGAGATCTCCAAGGTTTAGGAAGGGTATTCCTATGGTAGTAAGAAGAAAATCCACTTTATGTCTAACCCAATAAAATGAAACTTTTGAAATTGAAAAGTTGAAAAATATAATTATTAATATGTTTGAGGGAGTAAATATTGGCTTTTTGAAAAAAAAAAGTGGTATGGAATTTAAATTGGTTTCTATATGATGTAAATTTTGTTAAAAGTGAAATTCTTTTTGAAGAATTATTGTTTGCACAAAAAATGGGCAAACACTCAAATCGTTGTTGTAGAGCTGTAAATATTGTTTGTAGTATATAACTATTGTTTGATGAAAATTAGTTGCGGATGTTTACGGTAGAAAATCAGTAATTTACAATAAAGAATATGCAAAGGACTTAAATGTAAAAAGACACAGAATTTATAGTGGTTCGGCCTGAATGTGCCTACGTCCACTGTTCCTTTTTTATTATTCCTTTCATTTCTGATTACCAGTACAAGATTTGAATATGAGTAAACATGCTATTAGAACTAAGATTTTTCCCTCTCGAAGTTGTTGGCATTGTTGCTGAAAGCTTCGCACTTCAGCATCCCTCTTTTTATGATACCATGTGCTTGGTATTTATAGAATGAAGATATGAGGAGAGGAAGCTGAGTATATAGTATTTGGAATTTGGTTCAACCTTCTTTCCTCCAAGATTTGGTTTAACCTTCTTTACATGATTGTTAAGCTATTCCACTTGTGACGACTGCCATACACCTCCAAGAACCCCGGAATGCGTCACGAAGAAATCTCTGAAGTAACGTCGGGCCATGATGAAAATTTCCAACTTCTTTTTTTAGATCAGTTATACCCAGGTTGAGCCCCAAGCAAACCTTCACCCGGCTCCAAGCAGCATTACTCCCAGCTGACTCCAAGTAAACCATTAAATTTCTCATGCCTGACTCCAAGCAACAGCCAAACAAAAGTTTTGGTTCGTTCAACACACCGACTCCAAGCAGACTCCAGATTTTCAAGGGCCGGCTCCAAGCAAGTGCCGAATCAATGTTTTGGTTCGGTCATCGCCCCGACTCCAAGCAGACTCGAGATTTTCAAGCCCCGACTCCAAGCGAGCGCCAAACCAAAGTTTTGGTTCCGTAATCCAACCGACTTAAAGCAGACACCAGATTTTCAAGGTCCGACTCCAAGCAAGCGCCAAACCAAAATTTTGGTTCGATCATAGTGCCGACTCTAGGCAGATTCAAGATTTTCAAGCCCCAACTCCAAGCAAGCGCCGAACCAAAGTTTTGGTTTGGTAATCCAATCGACTCCCAGCAGACTCTAGATTTTCAAGGCCCGACTCCAAGCAAGCGCCGAACCAAAGTTTTGGTTCGATCAACGGGCCGACTCCAAGCAGACTCAAGATTTTCAAGCCCCGACTCCAAGGAAGCGCCAAACCAATGATTTGGTTCAGTAATCCAACCGGCTCCTAATAGACTCTAGATTTTCAAGGCCCGACTCCAAGCAAGTGCCGAACCAAAGTTTTGGTTCGGACATCGTGCCGACTCCAAGCAGACTCGAGATTTTCAAGCCCCGACTCCAAGCAAGTGCCGAACCAAAGTTTTGGTTTAGAAATCCTACCGAATCAAAGCAGACTCCGGATTTTCAAGGCCCGACTCGAAACAAGCGTCGAACCAATGTTTTGGTTCGGTAATCCAACAGACTCCAGATATTCAAGGCCTGACTCCAAGCAAGCGTCGAACCAAAGTTTTGATTCGGTCATCGTGCCGACTCCAAGCAGACTCGAGATTTTCAAGCCCTGACCCTAAGCAAGCGCCGAACCAAAGTTTTGGTTCGGTTATCGTACCGGGGATCCTGGTTTGTTATTGGATTGTCGACCTTGGATGGCGGTAGAGTGTCTCGGTATCGGCCCCACGAGACAGTGGTGGACAAATCTTAAGATGATCATATCTCTCAATCTAGCTTGGATAGGGACGCGATTTCGACCTATGTCCTTATCTTGATCTCGAGAATACCCCCAAACTAGTTTGAGTCTGTTTCAAAACAATGACGATTTTTCCCTTGACTCCTCATATTCACCATGTAGTGGGTCAAAATGGCCACAACATTTGCCCCCCAAAGCATACTTTCGTGAATACAAAGTGAGCTTTGTTTAATCCAAGACCGTCTTCTTAGTCTTGCAATGGTTATATTGTCTGAATATCTATATCTCATCTTCGCCTCTGATTTTTCGATGAGCCTCCTTTTGCTAGTTTGATGTGGGACTTTTTTCGTTCTGAGGAGGACTGAAAGTGTTGGTAGGTTGCATGGTCCAAGGTCGAAACAATGATCTAGTGCACTGCCTGTGCCAATCGTAAGCTTGTGTTTGGTGTCTAGAGATTGCGACTGAGTCAAAATTCTGGTTTGGCACTAACACAAGACTATAACTGAACCAATCTTTGAGAGAGCGACATTGGCTTTTCTGTCTAGGGTCTACGAGGAATTGTCCATACTAGGAGTACTTCATTATTCTCATGCGAAGTCATGGTTGCGGCAAAATGTGAGTTATGGATTGCTTGATTGGAAAGCATACTCTGATTGTGGGTAAGAGTGATTCATTATTGCTGGTTTGAGTTATGCCAAGTGCGGATGTTGGATGCCCCCAGTATGTGGTGTTTAGATGGAATAATCTTTGGACATTGGAAACCTTGAATAGTATCGGTTTATTATTTCCTTTGCATTGAGTTTTTCTCAAGTTCCATAAGTGTGCTAAGCTTTGGGAGAATCCTTACAATTTCTTGAGCGAAGTTGGCTGGAAGGGATATTCTAATTCCTGCGGCACTGTTGGATTGATGTTCCACTATCTCTGATGAAGTTGAGTCGATGCTCCGTTTCCTCTGGTGGAGTGGAAGCGAATGAATATCCTACTATGGTTGGCAGAGTAGAATTCATATTTCTACTATCTATATGTAATGCCACAAGACTAGAAGAAATTGCTAGAAGCTTCTAGTTTAAGTACAACAAACTATATTCTCCATCAAGATAGTCCTTCTAAACTTAAGATTCGTGGCACGTTAATTACTTGCCCTGATTGTGGATTTTGGTGACATATGGTTTGTCAGTCCAACCTATGTTCCAAGGGAGTGTAACTTTTGCGATTACCGTACTTAACATTTAGAGCCGGGATTCGCACACAGTAACTACCCGGGCCATTATGGCTTGTATCGTGAGTATTATTCGATTTATTGTGGCCCGGCTAGAGTTGGTGCCGATCATCAACTACGAACTATCCCTTCCTGCTGCCATGCCTTAATCATGGGATTTATTATCAGTTCGCAGTTGCCGGCAAGTCGAACACCAATGGTAAACTGCATAGGCTGCAATCATGCCTAATCCATGGCTTATAGTCGGTTTATCATTGCTGGCTGGGGGGCCAATCGTCAGCAGTGGACTACCCAGGCTATTTTCGTGCCCTTAGTCATGATTATCTTGCTTACACTGCTGCCCGTGAGAGCTTGCGATTGATCGCAATAGGAAAAATATCAGACAAACAATCGAGCAAAACATCGAATTTTTATAGTGGTTTGGCCAGAATATGCATACGTCCACTGTCATTCTTTTATTGCTTCAAGTGATACATGCTTTTTACAAGCTAAGAGAAGTAATGGCGGAGATGATGGAGATTCCTTCCTTTCCCCAAACACCTTTTTCGTCAACTTTCGATGGAATGTAATCTCCGTTGTGGAGATCCTTATGAACAACAAATGGTCCTTCCCAAACTGGATCTAGTTCACCTGGATGGGGAAAGACTTGCTTGAGAACAATATCTCCCTCTTGTAACTCTTGGGGCTTCACCTTAGATTTTTATTGTTTTGCCACTTTCCGTCTGTGTGCGGCAATTTTGAGAGCGGCGTTATTCCTTCTTTCTTCAATTAGGTCTAAGGACATGTTGATAAGCTCCTCGTTTTCTTCTGGATTATAATATGTCCTACGATGTAAAGGGACAACTGTTTCGACCGGCAGTGTGGCCTCAGCCCCGCATTCTTAGATAAAATAGAATATGTCCTGTTGCTATTTTGTAGGAGGCTTGATAGGCCCACAGTGCCGTGGGTAGTTTGTCAACTCACACTTCTTTGGATTTATCTAGGTTTTCCTTAATTAGTGTTTGCAAGACTTTGTTGACAGCTTCAACCTGTCCATTGGCCTAGGGCAACTCCTGTCATGAGTGAATCCACGCTAGGCTTCGAATGCAATTATTCTTTGAGTTACTCAAGCTAGATTTGTGCCCGGATGCCCGATTGGTATGTCATTGCCAGGGAAAGGGGCGGTCGCAGCAGTGAACTGCCCAAGCTAGAGCCTTTAGTCATGCTATCTTATTTTCACTGCTGCCAACACAAGCTTGTGATCTGGGTTGCTAATCAAAAAAGAAGTAGTGGTTATAACAGCATAGGTGTTAAGTGAATATAACTACATATGTGTTAAGTGAATGCATTAGTCTCTTATCTCGGTCAAAGGGAAAGAGTAGTTTAGACCAAACCTGCAGCTTCGAAAGAAGCACAAAGTACCAGGTTGTGTAGTATGCCTGGTTTAAGATGTTCTCTTGGATAGGAAGCCTTGCTTGGTATTTTTGTAAGACTCTGTGGAACCTAAGAGCCGATGGCATTGTCCGGAAATGACAACAACTGAGTTAGATAAAAATGAAAGAAGAGGTTTGTTATGGTACCTCCTTTGTAGGAAAACATCTATTGTCATGCATATGACATGTTTATGCGAGCATATTGTGTGATCGGAGAGCTCCTCATAAGGATTTTCTGCAAGTACTCTATTTGATAATGGGGGTTTTACTGGGCCAAGATTCTTGTTTGGCGTTTTAGTGCTGCCTTCTAGCAGTCATTGGTCTATTCATTTTGTCAAGTTGTCTCCGGCTTGTTTGGTGGACTTGTGTGGATGTCCTCAGTGTGCATTCTGCTATCCTTAGTTCTTAATCAATTTGAATTATGTTTTTTGATTATTTGATCATGATGGAGTGGTGAAGCAAGTATCTTGATTAGTGACTGCAATGTCCTAGCGGGTGCTGATTCGTGTTGAATTATGATATGAGGAGTAGTGGTGGTGGTTCTGGATATGTCTCGCCTTTCTGCTGTGGGCCAAATATGTTGGAACTGCTGGAGCTTCGTCTTTTAAAGCCTTTCTATATAAACTATTATGTTATTCAAGTTCTCAGCAGATGTCATTTCCATCGCGTCCTCTTCCTTACCCTTTGAGGTAACACCATACTCAAATGGATGGCTTCTCTCTAATCATTGATCATTCGAGCTCGAGAGGTAGAGAGTTGTATCTCTTCCATTTTGCTATAGCATTTGCGCTGCAAGCTGTGCTAGCGTCCCTGGGTGACCATCTATCTGAACTCCTGACAGTGATTTTTTCTCATCTTTATGTGCCTTGCTGACCCAAAGGAAAAGTCATGCATAGTTGTAGGGGCTAGTTTGATTTTTTTCTTTACATCATGTAGCATGTAAGCACACTTGGGTCAATCAGCACATGCAACGGATTTACGAATCCTTCCTTCACCTTTTTCCCAGGATGGAGATCCAAGAGTTGATGGAAGAGCCCTGCAATAGCTTAAGATTGATTAGAATGAAAGAAAAGTAATTATATAGTACCTCCTTTGTGCCCCCTGTTTATCAGCAAGTGTGGAGATCTTGGCAAGTGTCTAGGGGGCCGGGTTAGCCCCTTATAAAGGTTTGTAGTGGGCACTCAAAAGTTTTTTGTTTTCCTGGAGGATGGACTAGTAACTCTTCGTCTTATCTCCTTCTCTTTTCATATTTATTTAACATATCCCTAGGTAAGGAGAGCTATTGACATTATTTGAATCATGTCTGGTACGCGTTGTATTGGTGATGCCTTTATGCATGATAGGAGTGATAAAGTGTCATGCTTGTCGTATTTAGACTTTGAGTACTCAATTATCATGACTTCGGTCTTCAAGTTGTGATATTTCGATCCATCAGTGGGATCCCAATTATAGTACTTTGATTTGATGTTGGATGGAAAAAGGGTTGTGCTTGGGGTTCATTTGGCTATATGGAATGCCCCCTGTGTTCTCTAGACTGGGACTTCCCTTGTATTATAACATTGAGGTCGAATACTTATGTCTGCCCTAAGCATGTCAAGAGTTTATCCACCAAAGCTTTATGTTAAGCAGTGAAGTGTTTGCTGATTTCAATCACAACCATGTCGAATTTACGTCCAATAATATTTAGCACCGGGAGGTTATTAGACTAGTCTTCCTACCTTTTCACATCAAGATAGATGTTGCATTCTCTGTAGCGGAGTTCTCTCACTTCAGACGGCATATCGGGAAGTTGTTCTCCTTCCCTTCCTTTAGAGTTTGTACTTTTCAAGAGAGATAATTCAATTTTCGGAAAGGATTGGGAGGTTTTGTAGATTCGAAGGGTTGATGGTCCAACTCTTAAAATAAAGATAGAATCTTGAGATAGGAGGTATAGCTTCTAAATTCGAGGAATGGTAATTACAAACTTGAAAAAATAAAAAATGAAAAATTCATATTTCAAAGAGACAATGACTTTAGATCAGGAGAAAGGATTTCGAGTTTGGAGGGAGAAAAGGATTTTCTTAGAATCATAATTTTATATTTTACTAGGGAAATAGATTCCTCTTATACAAAAGAGGAAGATAGTTTTCTTATGTTAAAGAAGCAATGCTTCCAGATGGAAAGAGAATAAGATCTATAATGATTTTAGATCTAAAAAATGACTAAGTATTTTTTTTGTAAAAAACAATGTTCTTTGATCTGAAATGAGAAAAAGAAGATATAACGATTTCAGATCTAAGAAATGAATACATGTTTCTTTTTTGCTTAAGAAACAGTGTTCGCGGATCTTAAAGGAGATACGGTGATTTTAGATCTAAGAAGTGAATACATGTTTCTTGTTGGTTAAGGAAAAATGTTTGTAGATCTAAAATAAGAGAAAACAAAGATAGAATATTTTTTTTATCTCCAAGGAATAGTGATTGCAGATTCTAAAAGTGAAATAATTTTCCTAAAGTAATGGATTTAGATTGTGAGATATAAAGTATTTTAATCCAAGAAACAGTGATCTCAAACTGGGAAAGTGAGAAAAAGAGAATCTCTCATTCCAAGGAGACAGTGACTTTAGATCTGAAAAGAAAAAGTCATAGATTCTATTAAAAATGCAATTTCAGATCTTAAGACTAGAAATAGGTTTTCTTTTGTGAAAGAAAATAATGATCCAGATCTAAACAGGGGGAATAAGGGGTTTCTTATGCCATGAAACCATGTTTCTGGATTCCAAATGAGAAAAGAGAGGTGACTTGATTTCAAATCCAAAGAATGAGTAAATGTTTTTTTGGGTTAAGGGACATGTGTTTGTGGATCCGAAATAGTTAAAGGAATATCTAAGGATTTCAAATCTAAGAGATGACATTTTTTTTCTAATAAACAGTGTCTGTGGATAGTAAAAGTAAGATCTAAAAAGTGGACAAGAGAATTTCTCTATGTAGTAAAATGGATGTTCAGACCTAAAGAGAAAAGGAGAATTTTTTGTTTTATGTAAAATACTCTTGGTAGATCAAAAAAGAAACATAGATTTCAGATCTTAAAAAAGGGGAGAGAGTTTCTTAAGAGAAGAAAAGACAATCTCAAGTCAGAAGATTAGATAGTAGGTTTCAAAATAAAAAGAAAAGTAAGAAAGAGAGAATTTCCTTTTGAAAAAGGAAAGTTCAGTTCTCAGTGAAAGCACTAAAATGTTTGCACAAAAAATAGGCAAACACTCAAATCGTCGTTGTAAAGCTGTAAATATTGTTTGTAGTATATAGCTATTGTTTGATGAAAATTAGTTGCAGATATTTAAGGTAGAAAATCAGTAATTTGCAATAAAAAATATGCAAAGGACTTAAATGTAAAAAGACACAGAATTTATAGTGGTTCGGCCTGAATGTTCCTACGTCGACTATTCCTTTTTTATTATCCCTTTCATTTCTGATTACAAGTACAAGCTTTGAATACAAGTAAACATGCTATTAGAACTAAGATATTTTCCTCTCGAATTTGTCTGCCATTGTTGCTGAAAGCTTCGCACTTCAACATCCCCCTTTTTATGATGTCAGTGCTTGATATTTATAGAATTAAGATATGAGGAGAGGCAACTGAGTATATAGTATTTGGAATTTGGTTCAACCTTCTTTCCTCCAAGATTTGGTTCAACCTTCCTTACATGATTGTTAAGCTATTCCACTTGTGACGACTGCCATACACCTCTAAGAACCCTGGAACACGTCATGAAGAAAATCCCTGAAGTAACTTCGTGCAATGATGAAAATTTTCCAACTTCTTTTTTTAGATCAGTTATACCCATGTTGAACCCCAAGCAAACCTTCACCCGGCTCCAAGCAGCATTACTCCCAGCTGACTCCAAGTAAACCGTTAAATTTCTCATGCCTGACTCCAAGCAACAGCCAAACAAAAGTTTTGGTTCGTTCAACACACCGACTCCAAGCAGACTCCAGATTTTCAAGGGCCGGCTCCAAGCAAGTGCTGAATCAATGTTTTGGTTCGGTCATCGCCCCGACTCCAAGCAGACTCGAGATTTTCAAACCCCGACTCCAAGCGAACGCCAAACCAAAGTTTTGGTTCCGTAATCCAATCGACTCCAAGCCGACTCTATATTTTCAAGGCCTGACTCCAAGCAAGCATCGAACCAAAGTTTTGGTCGGTCATCCCGTCGACTCCAAGCAAGCGCCGGACCAAAGTTTGGGTTCAATAATCCAACCGACTCCAAGCAGACTCCAAATTTTCAAGGCCCGACTCCAAGCAAGCGCCGAACCAAAGTTTTGGTTCGGTCATCGGGCCGACTCCAAGCAAGCTCGAGATTTTCAAGCCCCGACTCCAAGCAATCGCCAAACCAAAGATTTGGTTCGGTAATCCAACCAACTCCAAGCAAACTCCAGATTTTCAAGGCTCGACTCCAAGAAAGTGCCGAACTAAAGTTTTGGTTCGGTCATCGCGCCGACTCCAAGTAGACTCGAGATTTTCAAGCCCCGACTCCAAGCAAGCGACGAACCAAAGTTTTGGTTTGGAAATCCAACCAATTCCAAGCAGACTCCAGATTTTCAAGGCCCGACTCGAAGCAAGCGCCGAACCAATGTTTTGGTTCGGTAATCCAACCGACTCCAAGCATACTCCATATTTTCAAGGCCCGACTCCAAGCAAGCGCCGAACCAAAGTTTTGGTTCGGTCATCGCGCCGACTCCAAGCAAACTCGAGATTTTCAAGCCCCGATTCCAAGAAAGTGCCAGACCAAATTTTTGGTTCGGTCATCGGACCAGGGATCCTGGCTTGCTGTTGGACTTTCGACCTTGAATGGCGGTAGAGCTTTTCAGTATCGGCCCCATGAGACGGTGGTGGACAAATCTTAAGATGATCATATCTCTCAATCCATAGCTCGAATTGAGACGCAATTTCGACTTATGTCCATATCTTGAACTCGAGAATACCTCCAAACTAGTTTGAGTCCGTTCTAGAAAAATGTCGATTTTTCTCCTGACCCCTCATATTCACCATGTAATGGGTGAAAATTCCCACAACAATTATATAGGATGTATAGCTCGCTAGTTTCTTTGTAGGTAAACAAAGATTTTAAATATAAAAACCTAGAGTGTGTTAAGTATCGAAAACGTAGGTGACAACATTTATTGTTGTAATAGATGTTTTTGTGAAAAATAAAGGAATCATAGACTATGACACTATTGTTATAGTATGTGGCTTCCAAAGGAAACGTTTTGACATAGCATATGAGATTTATTAATATGTATGTTAATTAAATCCATATACCAATATTTTTGGTTTGTAGTAACAGTGTTTTATGTAACATCTGTTTTGACCGAAATAAAAATGTGTTTTGAAGATAATTTCTAAGTATAGAAATAAAGTGGTTTGTAAATACACTTATTATTTAAATAAGTAATGGAAATGTTTTCTAGTTATGAAAATATTAAAACAATTTTGAAAATGAGTTCTTCTGAAAAAAAAGATGTAAGTTAAATATTAGGATATTAATTAATTTCATAGGAAATGTCTATTGTAAGTGAATATAGATTAAACATACCTTAATCTATTGGAATGAAATGAGTAATGATATAATTTTCTATGAAACCAAATCAAAAATAAAGATGTTTTGTGCAAATTATAAGAAATACATGAAAGAGATGTACAAGGTATGGAAAACACCATATTTTGTATAGCCTATATCAATAAAATAAAATAAGTTCCTTGTAATTTCACATAAACATGAAATCCTCTTTTAAATGATCCATAGAAGGTTTTAGGATTAATGGTTTCTCATAAGAGAAAATAGTTCCAATACATTAAGTTATAAAACCATTAGGTGTAATAAGAAGTGTAATAATTAGAGACAGTGTTAGTTAGGAGGGATATTATAAAGAGCCTTAGTAGGAAAGCTAAGCAATGGAAATTTTATATTTTTCCATTGATTATACGCGTTGGTTGCTTGTCTTTGTAGAAAGTCCCCATTTGTAGTAAGTTAGAAACTCCTCCAAGGTTAGGTAATTGGAAGAGTAGGAAAGTTAAGGGATTTTTGATAAAATAATTGTTCTTATCTACTCCAGTTTCTGTGAATTTGAAAATCTATAAAAAGAAGATGTTTTGAAAACATGTGAGGACATTTTTGAAAGACAAGGAAAAAATGTTTTAAAGACAAGCAAGGCGTGTTTTAAAGAAAAATGGTTTGGTGAAAAGGTAAATAAGTTTTTGGAAGAGAAAAACTCAGTAAACAGTTAAATTTAAAAATCCAATTTTTTTTATGGAAAGCTGTAAAAGTCTTTAAAAGGAAAAGAGGAATAAGTTTTGAACTTAGAATTTGTAAGTTTTCCCCTCTAGGTTTAGGGAATAATTTAAATTCAAAGAGTTGTAAAGAGGCAAATCTAGAAAGATAAAATGATAAGTAACCAAGTACCTTAGAATTTAATAAAAACTTCAAAGTAACACTTTAAAGGCAAGAATTTTGGGATTTGATGTTTCAAAAATTTAGAAGCTTTAATTTTTGAAATAAAATAATAAATACCAAACCAAACTTTTAAATATGGAGTAGATAGGAATCATTCCAAGGTGTGATGGGAAAGTGTAAGGCTATGTAGGAGATAGCAGTGATTACTTTTAGCAGTAATAATAAAAGTTCCCGTAAAGTGTATAGGACACTAGTGAGAACCTAGGAATGTTGATTTATGTGTGTAGACTATAGAAGAATAGTGAAGTGATATTAGTAATGTAACGACCCGATATTTTGGACCATTCGCATCCATTATAAGTGTATAGGTAGATACTCATGCCGGAATTGAATTGCTCAAAATACCGCGTTGTTAATTTAAATTTGGCAAAACTGAACATATACAGTAAATAAATAATCACAGATCACAGACACAGAGTAATAAGTGCAGCGGAAATAAAAGAGATAGTAGTTCATGAAGCTATATATAAATATATAAGTTACATCAGAGTTAAACCAGATACAACGGAAGAGTAATACGATACATCAGATACCAATCAGAATACATCACTGGAATCATCGAATACTGAAAGCAGAATGGATGGCTGGATCTTCAAGCAAAGCTCCAACTTCAAAAGTGAGTCTCGAATACTGGTACACTCAGTCTGACCCGAGCGTAAAGAAAACACAAAACACTCGAGTCAGGATTAACATTCTTATATCAATAAATCCAACTCAAGTGAAATAGCAATTGAAATACAAATAACTCAAAGGATGTTTGGAATAACCATCCTTTAAGGATCCGTTAAACTATCTACTAGGTAGTAATGTACGCTAAGTAGATAATGTCTATCAGTAATATAAGGTATCAAAATAGTGTTAAGGCGTTACCATTATCCCCCTTAACACATTTTATATAAGCGTTACAGTCTATACAGCACTGTAAACTCCACCGTAAACTAGTGGGCTATCAGGGAGTACTCCATAGGTATAACACAAAACAGATTCGTAGTGGTCGCGTATAAAGGGATACAAGTATGACAAGGCACATGAGGCAATACCCAAGGTAGTGATACTACCGTTTGCCTGATCCGGACTGGTGAGAACGCATCGCCGCAGCGATCGCAACACCGTTAAACAACACTCCCAAAATCAAGGGTGCACCAATCGACAACAAGTAATGAGTAGTTCGAAGAAGTGTGTTCACTTGAGGTAGCTGACCTCCATTTGCCCGGCACGGCTCCTGTTTTAGTCATTTCCAATTTGACACAAGTGTCAAGGCTATCCATCATCGTTCTCTTTCTTCAATCATCACGTACATCATTCCAACCACTTCATTCTGGATCACACTCCGCGTATAGTTATTAAAGTGGTTTCGGTTTAGATAGAGAATATATCCATAACCGATTCCGGTCTCTTTAATAACTTTCATAATTATTACACCGATTGGTCGTTTATATATTTCATAAACCAAATCAAATTCAATTTCAATTTCAATTCGTAAACCAACATTTCATTTGTCTTTCTAAATCAATTTCCAATATTTACGTTTCAAAACTTCCACATTCATAATCTCAAAATCTTATAATTCAATTTCAATTTCTATTTAAAACAATTCAAATATTGATTCAAGTTCATATAAGTTTCATTCCGAAATCATTTAAATTAATTTAATTTAACATTCAAATCAATTTAACTTCATTTATCGATTGCATTCAATATTCATTAAGTAAATTTGCCATTCAAATCAATTTCTATTAAATTTCCAATTCATTAAATCCATTATTTAAATTCAACTTTATTATATCAAAACTTACAAATTTAATTAAATTAAATTCATCAAACCAAATTCTTTAAATTTCAAGTCTTACATTAATTTCAATAAATCACATTTTATTTCTTGTTAAAGAAATTCAATTTCACTTATTTACTTACTTAAGTAATTTTCCTAAACTTAATTAATAAAGAAATCTTAATTTCAATTATTTACGAAGTAAAATTCACTTATTCAAAAGTTCAATTTTACTTATTAAGAATTCAATTCAATTTGATCATTAAATCAATCAATCTTATTTAATTATTAAATAATTCAAAACTTAATTATTAAATAATTTCAAAGTTTAATAATTTCAAACTTAATTATAATTTCAAACTTAATTCAATAATTTCTCAAATTAAACAACATTCTTTCATCAATTACATTGTTAATATTTTGTTTTAGATTATTATATATTAACATTTCCTTTCATTAAAAATTCAAATTTCAACTTCATTTCAAAACCATATTATTTATTCAAATAAAATCTTCATTTTATTTTTAAATCAAATTATTGACCAATCGGGTTTTATTTAATTCTCTATCCTAGGTCAAAGTTCAATTTGGGTATTTATCATTTCAACCCGATTCCAATTCAATTCAAAATCAAAACATAGCAAAGGGAACTTGCAGTGTGATAACTGGGATGGTGTCAAAGTAAATAAACAAGCAATAACAACAATCAATATCAATCCAATAATCAATTCAAATAATCCTGAAATAACCGTATTAATTCGCATTGTTATTTGTACGAATTAATATAATTATCTCTAGAATCTACACTATCATTTCATGTAGATTAAAGATTATTACACTAATATTTATACGGTTCTTCAATTGTCATTCGATTTCAATTTTAACACTACAACAATTAATCAAATATACGTTCAATGGTTCAAATTGTAATTATCGCTATTCTACATGTCAATTAATTTAACAATTAAAAGGGGTCATATTCACTAATCAAATTTAACATATAAATCAGTTTTAAAATTTTTAACTATCCTATATCCATTTCAATTCTGCATACTATTAATCACTTAACATTAACAAATTAACGTCCGATATAAACGTCGAACAAACAATCAATTATCAGCCAAACTAGATTATCATTTCATAATTAACAGTTAATGTTGTCAAATGTCACAGGTGAACTGATACAGGCAATAGCATATATAACGGTGTAATTAACTAACAGCAGCATATTTCAATTGTCGTTTCAATTGAAATCAGATTTAATAAATGAAAGAACATTAATCGTGAGTGATTGCTCACCTTTCGGAGCTAGAGAACGATGGAAAGCAACTACAGAAAAGAGCGATACAATGGACACTGGCACAAAATCGAGGACGACAAAACAATTAGCTGTAACAAGCACGAAACAGATTTTAGCATGATAATTTCCACGAAAACGAATATATATATATATATATATATATATGATTCAAAAGGTTTAATTATAACAAATATACATAACAATGTAAAGGGAGTAAGCTCTGAGAGCCGAAGATAAAAGGACATCCTATACTAATATATAAATGTGCATACGCAGCCGACCCATACATTGAACAGTATATATATATATATTTTAAAACAAACAAAACAAAAAACATAGTAATAATAATAATAATATAAAAGTATAATAGACACAGTATACTATTTTCGAAATTTATATACTTACTTATGTCTACACCTAGGAATAGGCTAGATTGGAAAGTATAATAGGCACGTCATTTATTATATATGTGAGACCTTTACATATACTATCCCAGTTCAAGGCACTTATATAATCACCCTTTTATGCAACCGTCACGTGTAAAAATAAAATCTACTCAGACTTCAATTATATTGGAAACGAGTTTGCATCACAAATATGGGTTAAAACATGTATATACCAGTTTATGGTTTATATATTTATACTTTAGACCTTACTGCAAACTTTGTTAGCTTAGAAATCAAACAATATTTTTCATACTTTATCTGTGACCAACAACTTATATAACCCACAGTTAATAATATATACAACAAACAGTTGTAACTAACATTGTTTGAAAACTTCATACATATAATACTTATACTCTATAAAACTAACATAAATCTTATATAGGTTATATGCCTATATGCGAATAAGACCATAACTCATGCAAGCAATTCGTATACACAAAACTATTATAAATATATGTTAAAACCCACCAACAAATACATATGTTACCAGCCTTCACCCATACATAAATTATATACTCTTCCATATAACACGTATCGGCCATGGCATATATAACTTAATATAAAATTTTATGACTAAAATCTCTAAAATATGATAAAATAACATACAATAATATAACATACATATCATATTATATGCAACATACCTATCATACTATAAAAGGAGAAGGAGGTCGATGTACGGCAAAAGCAGTGGCTGCTCGAATGGGATGGCGAGATGTTGAGGTGGACGAATGAAAGCTGACGCGGAAGAAGGGAAGGTAGGCGCGTGGGGCTGCATTTGTCAGAGTAGACAGGTGGTGGCGAAGGCGTTCCAGTCCCAGAGGCGGAGAGAAGTCGGTGCACTGACGTGGCGAGTTAGGGCCGGTGGTTCACGGTTTCTGGGAGGAAGCGGAGTCGGCCATCGAAGGTGGAGGAAGACGAGGCGGGAAGAGAGGTAAAACTGGGTGATGGGTTCGTCACTGAAGATGGAAGCTTTGGGTTTTGTTGGCTGTCAGTGCACTAGCAGGGAAAAGAAATGAGGTAGGGAAAGAGCTACATGTTTTCTAAAGAAGGAAATATACCTCCTCTAAGTGACGCTTTGAAAGTAGGTTACCGCAAATTTAATTTGGAAAGAAAAATGATGAACGTACATGTAGAGTTGGGAATAGGAAATGGAACTGTTGGGAATAGAAAAGGTCTACGGCTGAATTCAAGAAGTAATAAAAGCAACTGTCCATTGATTTAAACGTTGAATCACGAATGATCATTGAGAAACAAAACGGACCGATACAGTTAACCATTTCACGGATTCCGCTGTGTAACGAACTTTAAAACACCGAGTTGAATATACCGTAGGAATCAGCAAGACGAGACGACCAAAACGGCATACAGATATCAGTGGTATGGTTTAATTATAAAAATTCGAATTTTTAACTAGCGGAGAATGCAAGAAAAATGCTGAAAAATAAGATCGACGGAGCCAAAGATGTCCGATTTTGGAAAAACTACAAATTGACATCTTGCTCAGAAGATGGTTTAGAATTTTTCCATGCAAAAATATTTAGGTTTCGAAACATTTTATTTTCATCGCTTTTTAACTGATTAAATTGAAGTAAATTTACGCGCGGAATAAACTTTCATATTTTCGGACGAAAATTTACCAGTTGCTATGTTTAACTAAACGCATTCCAAATATCAAATTTATATTTCAAAATTTTATCGTTTGAAATTTCACAAAATCTCAACTAATTACGTTATTAAAACAGTTGAAATTTACGGGTCGTTACACTCCCCCACTCAAAACTTTTCGTCCCCGAAAAGGAACGAGGTAGAAGAATAGAAACAACCAGAAAGAAAACAGATTTGAAATACAAAATAACAATTAGTTAAAACCATATAAATTCCAATTTAAATTAGTTGATATTCAATAATTGATTTAATCCATTTGATTTTAAAATCAATCTCAACTATTTCTAAATTCATTATCTTATTATCCAATTATCTTCGATTTACAATTTCTAAAACCATAAATTTGAATAGTCTTTTATTATAATCATATTTTTTTCAGCAATTTAAATTCTTTTTTTATTCCAAATTATTGTTAAATTTATTCTACTTAATATATCTAATCACATATATTTAACCCATATAAATTAATTTAAAACATAAAAGTTTCGATTTAAATTAATTTGCATCTATTAATTTCTTTTAAATTCAAGGTATTTTCATATGTTGATCAAATTTCAATTTATTAATTAACCTTCAAAACAAAATTTATTTTTCAATTATCTTGTTATTCTATTTATCTCTATTATAATTAAAATTTAAGTGTATAACATTTATTATAACCACTCAAATTTTATTTATAAATTCAATTTATATTATATATTATCCAATTACATATTCAACTTCTGAATGATTTAGGTAAGTTGTATTAGAATGCAGTTGAACAATATACAAATAAAATTTTTCAAATTCAATTATTCTAGTTTAAATATTTATTCCAAATTTTGGTTTTATTTATAATTAAAATCATCCTTTAACAAAATTTAAGAATTAGATTTTCCGATTAACTTTAAACAATTTAGAGATATATATAATATATTTATATCAAATCAGATTAAATTTTAAAATAAGATACCTATATATATATAAATCAAATTATACTAAAGAAATTCAAATCAAAATATTTTTCAAAACAAAACCGTAGCAAAGCTACAGAATAGTATCTCCACTTCGAAACTCGAAAATGAATGTCGATGATGCGGCCGCCATCATCGAAATTATTTTCCAGCGACAAAGAGAAGAGCACTGATTTCAACATTTTAAAAAAATTCTTTGAAAACGATTTCTATTCGGAAATACTTCCAATAATATATACTTTAAAATTTTTAAAAAACCAAAGTTCGAAATCACCGGAAACTAATAAATTCTCAAATTTCTGAATTAAATTCATTTCAAATTCCAATCAATTTATAACCAAGTTTATAAATTCATTTATTTATATTATGCAATAGTCAAATGTTTACAAAACAATAAATGAAAATCAAATATTATTATTTCCAGACGACAAATTCATTAACTTATTAAATTTTAGAAAATTTTACTTATATATATTTATAATATAATCATACAAATTTATTTCATTTTCAAGAATTTGAAAATAATATTGTGTCAGTTTGCTCTGTTCAAGTGTTTTGGAAATCCTATCGATAGCGTTTATCAGACGAATCGATCGGAAACCCAAATCAACATTAACAACTCAAACATCACAATATATTAACATTTTAAATATTAGTTTACAAATACACTTCCTCGCTCGACGATACAATAATAGATTTCAAAACATGTATAGCATTTCAAATTTGATGGAAATCAATCAAAGAGAATTTTGATTCGAAGATAGGTTTGAAACAAAGATAAAACAATTAAATAACAAGATAGGAAGATGAATAAGTTTATATAAATCGCAGGCAACCTTAACCGGGTCGTCCGTAACTTCAAGAATAAGATCGATGCTGAATTCCGAGGTAAATCAACATTTGATCTCAAGAAATAGCATTCAAGTATAGCAGGAGATAGATAGCATCGTAAACCGAGGATACAGAAATCTCCGGTAAATCGATGTCTATTGTAAAGGAGTTTCTCCAATTTACAAATCACTCGAAGATTGGCGAGACCGCCGATTCATTATAAAGATCATTCAAAGTGGAGTCATGAGATACTCCGGAGTTCAGAAGAATACGAATAGTGAGGGACAAGAATGAATTTCAGAACCGAGGAAACGTTCCAAAAATTCAAAGGAATCAAGTCAAAAGGAAGAGACTCAAACTCGAATGAAAGTGATTCTGTAAATACATTTACCCTATATGCTAAGTTTTGCCTAGAGCTACCAAAGCTCTGATACCAACTGTAACGACCCGCTATTTTGGACCATTCGCATCCATTATAAGTGTATAGGTAGATACTCATGCCGGAATTGAATTGCTCAAAATACCGCGTTGTTAATTTAAATTTGGCAAAACTGAACATATACAGTAAATAAATAATCACAGATCACAGACACAGAGTAATAAGTGCAGCGGAAATAAAAGAGATAGTAGTTCATGAAGCTATATATAAATATATAAGTTACATCAGAGTTAAACCAGATACAACGGAAGAGTAATACGATACATCAGATACCAATCAGAATACATCACTGGAATCATCGAATACTGAAAGCAGAATGGATGGCTGGATCTTCAAGCAAAGCTCCAACTTCAAAAGTGAGTCTCGAATACTGGTACACTCAGTCTGACCCGAGCGTAAAGAAAACACAAAACACTCGAGTCAGGATTAACATTCTTATATCAATAAATCCAACTCAAGTGAAATAGCAATTGAAATACAAATAACTCAAAGGATGTTTGGAATAACCATCCTTTAAGGATCCGTTAAACTATCTACTAGGTAGTAATGTACGCTAAGTAGATAATGTCTATCAGTAATATAAGGTATCAAAATAGTGTTAAGGCGTTACCATTATCCCCCTTAACACATTTTATATAAGCGTTACAGTCTATACAGCACTGTAAACTCCACCGTAAACTAGTGGGCTATCAGGGAGTACTCCATAGGTATAACACAAAACAGATTCGTAGTGGTCGCGTATAAAGGGATACAAGTATGACAAGGCCCATGAGGCAATACCCAAGGTAGTGATACTACCGTTTGCCTGATCCGGACTGGTGAGAACGCATCGCCGCAGCGATCGCAACACCGTGAAACAACACTCCCAAAATCAAGGGTGCACCAATCGACAACAAGTAATGAGTAGTTCGAAGAAGTGTGTTCACTTGAGGTAGCTGACCTCCATTGGCCCGGCACGGCTCCTGTTTTAGTCATTTCCAATTTGACACAAGTGTCAAGGCTATCCATCATCGTTCTCTTTCTTCAATCATCACGTACATCATTCCAACCACTTCATTCTGGATCACACTCCGCGTATAGTTATTAAAGTGGTTTCGGTTTAGATAGAGAGTATATCCATAACCGATTCCGGTCTCTTTAATAACTTTCATAATTATTACACCGATTGGTCGTTTATATATTTCAAAAACCAAATCAAATTCAATTTCAATTTCAATTCTTAAACCAACATTTCATTTGTCTTTCTAAATCAATTTCCAATATTTACGTTTCAAAACTTCCACATTCATAATCTCAAAATCTTATAATTCAATTTCAATTTCTATTTAAAACAATTCGAATATTGATTCAAGTTCATATAAGTTTCATTCCGAAATCATTTAAATTAATTTAATTTAACATTCAAATCAATTTAACTTCATTTATCGATTGCATTCAATATTCATTAAGTAAATTTGCCATTCAAAACAATTTCTATTAAATTTCCAATTCATTAAATCCATTATTTAAATTCAACTTTATTATATCAAAACTTACAAATTTAATTAAATTAAATTCATCAAACCAAATTCTTTAAATTTCAAGTCTTACATTAATTTCAATAAATCACATTTTATTTCTTGTTAAAGAAATTCAATTTCACTTATTTACTTACTTAAGTAATTTTCCAAAACTTAATTAATAAAGAAATCTCAATTTCAATTATTTACGAAGTAAAATTCACTTATTCAAAAGTTCAATTTTACTTATTAAGAATTCAATTCAATTTGATCATTAAATCATTCAATCTTATTTAATTATTAAATAATTCAAAACTTAATTATTAAATAATTTCAAAGTTTAATAATTTCAAACTTAATTATAATTTCAAACTTAATTCAATAATTTCTCAAATTAAACAACATTCTTTCATCAATTACATTGTTAATATTTTGTTTCAGATTATTATATATTAACATTTCCTTTCATTAAAAATTCAAATTTCAACTTCATTTCAAAACCATATTATTTATTCAAATAAAATCTTCGTTTTATTTTTAAATCAAATTATTGACCAATCGGGTTTTATTTAATTCTCTATCCTAGGTCAAAGTTCAATTTGGGTATTTATCATTTCAACCCGATTCCAATTCAATTCAAAATCAAAACATAGCAAAGGGAACTTGCAGTGTGATAACTGGGATGGTGTCAAAGTAAATAAACAAGTAATAACAACAATCAATATCAATCCAATAATCAATTCAAATAATCCCGAAATAACCGTATTAATTCGCCTTGTTATTTGTACGAATTAATATAATTATCTCTAGAATCTACACTATCATTTCATGTAGATTAAAGATTATTACACTAATATTTATACGGTTCTTCAATTGTCATTCGATTTCAATTTTAACACTACAACAATTAATCAAATATACGTTCAATGGTTCAAAGTGTAATTATCACTATTCTACATGTCAATTAATTTAACAATTAAAAGTGGTCATATTCACTAATCAAATTTAACATATAAATTAGTTTTAAAATTTTTAACTATCCTATATCCATTTCAATTCTGCATACTATTAATCACTTAACATTAACAAATTAACGTCCGATATAAACGTCGAACAAACAATCAATTATCAGCCAAACTAGATTAGAATTTCATAATTAACAGTTAATGTTGTCAAATGTCACAGGTGAACTGATACAGGCAATAACATATATAACAGTGTAATTAACTAACAGCAGCATATTTCAATTGTCGTTTCAATTGAAATCAGATTTAATAAATGAAAGAACATTAATCGTGAGTGATTGCTCACCTTTCGGAGCTAGAGAACGATGGAAAGCAACTACAGAAAAGAGCGATACAATGGACACTGGCACAAAATCGAGGACGACAAAACAGTTAGCTGTAACAAGCACGAAATAGATTTTAGCACGATAATTTCCACGGAAACGAATATATATATATATATATATATATATATATATGATTCAAAAGGTTTAATTATAACAAATATACATAACAATGTAAAGGGAGTAAGCTCTGAGAGCCGAAGATAAAAGGACATCCTATACTAATATATAAATGTGCATACGCAGCCGACCCATACATTAAACAGTATATTTTTTTTAAAACAAACAAAACAAAAAACATAGTAATAATAATAATAATATAAAAGTATAATAGACACATTATACTATTTTCGAAATTTATATACTTACCTATGTCTACACCTAGGAATAGGCTAGATTGGAAAGTATAATAGGCACGTCATTTATTATATATGTGAGACCTTTACATATACTATCCCAGTTCAAGGCACATATATAATCACCCTCTTATGCAACCGTCACGTGTAAAAATAAAATCTACTCAGACTTCAATTATATTGGAAACGAGTTTGCATCACAAATATGGGTTAAAACATGTATATACCAGTTTATGGTTTATATATTTATACTTTAGACCTTACTGCAAACTTTGTTAGCTTAGAAATCAAACAATATTTTTCATACTTTATCTGTGACCAACAACTTATATAACCTACAGTTAATAATATATACAACAAATAGTTGTAACTAACATTGTTTGAAAACTTCATACATATAATACTTATACTCTATAAAACTAACATAAATCTTATATAGGTTATATGCCTATATGCGAATAAGACCATAACTCATGCAAGCAATTCGTATACACAAAACTATTATAAATATATGTTAAAACCCACCAACAAATACATATGTTACCAGCCTTCACCCATACATAAATTATATACTCTTTCATATAACACGTATCGGCCATGGCATATATAACTTAATATAAAATTTTATGACTAAAATATCTAAAATATGATAAAATAACATACAATAATATAACATACATATCATATTATATGCAACATACCTATCATACTATAAAAGGAGAAGGAGGCCGATGTACGGCAAAAGCAGTGGCTGCTCGAATGGGATGGCGAGATGTTGAGGTGGACGAATGAAAGTTGACGCGGAAGAAGGGAAGGCAGGCGCGTGGGGCTGCATTTGTCAGAGTAGACAGGTGGTGGCGAAGGCGTTCCAGTCCCAGAGGCGGAGAGAAGTCGGTGCACTGACGTGGCGAGTCAGGGCCGGTGGTTCACGGTTTCTGGGAGGAAGCGGAGTCGGCCATCGAAGGTGGAGGAAGACGAGGCGGGAAGAGAGGTAAAACTGGGTGATGGGTTCGTCACTGAAGATGGAAGCTTTGGGTTTTGTTGGCTGTCAGTGCACTAGCAGGGAAAAGAAATGAGGTAGGGAAAGAGCTACATGTTTTCTAAAGAAGGAAATATACCTCCTCTAAGTGACGCTTTGAAAGTAGGTTACCGCAAATTTAATTTGAAAAGAAAAATGATGAACGTACATGTAGAGTTGGGAATAGGAAATGGAACTGTTGGGAATAGAAAAGGTCTACGGCTGAATTCAAGAAGTAATAAAAGCAACTTTCCATTGATTTAAACGTTGAATCACGAATGGTCATTGAGAAACAAAACGGACCGATACAGTTAACCATTTCACGGATTCCGCTGTGTAATGAACTTTAAAACACCGAGTTGAATATACCGCAGGAATCAGCAAGACGAGACGACCAAAACGGCATACAAATATCAGTGGTATGGTTTAATTATAAAAATTTGAATTTTTAACTAGCGGAGAATGCAAGAAAAACGCTGAAAAATAAGATCGACGGAGCCAAAGATTTCCGATTTTGGAAAAACTACAAACTGACATCTTGCTCAGAAGATGGTTTAGAATTTTTCCATGCAAAAATATTTAGGTTTCGAAACATTTTATTTTCATCGCTTTTTAACTGATTAAATTGAAGTAAATTTACGCGCGAAATAAACTTTCATATTTTCGGACGAAAATTTACCAGTTGCTATGTTTAACTAAACGCATTCCAAATATTAAATTTATATTTCAAAATTTTATCGTTTGAAATTTCACAAAATCTCAACTAATTACGTTATTAAAACAGTTGAAATTTACGGGTCGTTACAAGTAAGATAGTAAGACACACGTGATTAGGATAGATAGACTTTAGTTGGAGAAAAATGAAAGGTAAAGAGAAAATTTCCCCAAGCTTAGTTGCCTTTTTAGATAGAGACTGCATAGATTGAAATCCTTATTCGTTGCAGTAAATGAGACTTGGTTATTCCATTTTGAGTATGGAATGGAAGAGATGAATAGATATTATTCATCGTGAGTAATACATTGTAAGTTAGTAACGAGTAATAGGTGGTAGGAGGAGCATATGAGTTACTTGGATTCCTGGAGTAGGACCTTTCTGTGTCAGAGTGGACATGGTCCTAGGCCTCTTAGCCCTAGATGATAGCTGTGTTTAGTTGCTATATTAAAAGAAAAGTAAAAGCAGATAAAAGCAACTAAAAAAAATAGTAAAATCTAAAGAAAGCGACAAAAACGTCAATAAAATGAGAATTACAAAAGAAAACTACTTTTTTTTTCAAAAATTAAGCTTGGAAAAAAATTTGGAAAGGAAGATGTTCTTATGTGAATTTTGCTTGGGAAAGCAAATAGATATTTTTATAGAATAGTGGCATAAGTTTCAAGTACGGAGAAAGAGGTGCGCAAAAGTAAAACGGAGAAATGTGAGGTTTTCCCGTTTTCTACCTTCTTTCTGACATAAGAAATCGAGTTTGAAAAATCAGATTTTTTCTGAAATTCTATGTAGGAGGATTTGGATGAAAAATTCGTTGAACTACACCCCTATTCAGTAGGAATGTGGGAAAATTGGATGAAAAATGTTTTGAATTTTAAAAAGATTGCATTTATATAGAAATTACAAGTATATTTAGGGTGTGTGCATCATGTTTTAAAATAAACTTTTAAAGAAGAAAAGCATTCATGTAGGAGGTACCGTTTAGAAATTCAAGTACATGCACATATTTTATGTTGAATGACACTTTGCACAAGGACACGGATGGTCTCAAAATTAGATGTACACAAAATGAATGTGATTAAAGCGAGGAATTACATAGTTTTACCCTTGTCAAATTTCGGGGATGAAATTTTCAAAAGGGTGGAAGAATGTAACACCCCGCATTTTTAGGTAATTAAATAATCAAATAACAATGAACTGTGAAAATAAGAATTTTTGGAATTGTCAGAATATAGCCTTGAAACTTATACCATTGTGTCCGTGGAGATTTTCTGATCAATTTCCATGTATAACTTGTCAAAATCCGAGTTAACACAAATGAGTTACAAGAAGAACAAGAACTTGGTTCGACCATCAGGTCGACCGGCAACGCACTTGGTTCGACCCTAAGGTTGACCCATAAAGAACACAGGTCGACCTATAAGTCGACCCGCGTTTGCCCTGGACGTTAAATCGTCCAAGGACGTGTCGAGCTTTTCTAATTCCGTTTTCGCGCAATCTGAAGCGTTGTTTTCTGGATCCAACGATTCGAAGTGAACCTGTGACGTGGTCGCACCAGATTCAATCAAAAAATCCGACGGTCTAAGATCCCCAAACTCCACTATAAATAGAACCCTAGGCCTAGCTATTTTCCCACAATCAGATTTTCTCCCAATTGGGTTCATTGCCTGAGGCTGAACCCTAAATAGAAAATATTTCTGAGGAGAAGATCTTTTTAATAAAAATATTAGACACCTTAGAAGGGAATCCAAGGAGGCCATGGAGCAAAGCTAAGGACGATATGTGAGTGGATTTAAATTATATCTATTTTATGTTTATGATATAATATCGTTAGATTCTCGTTAAATATTTAATTCAACATTTATTTCAGTAATTAGTTCTGCTAATTAGTTATGTTGAAACTGTAAATTTTATAAGAGAGGTGTACTTATATTTAAATGTTATTTATATGGAAAAAGAAAGGAATCCAATTAAATATAAGTAATATTAGGCTTAAAAGTTGTAGAGAAAGGCATAAGCCTAAAAGCGAGAAATTTACAGTAAATTATGAAATGAATTTAAAAGGGGAAAATCTAATAACTTGATTTGGAAGTTAGTGATAGATTAGTTGGTTGGTTTGGAAAAGGGAATACATTTCCATGTTTAATATTAGAATTACAATAAACGTAATTGCAAGAATAAAAGCAAGGAAAGTGGAATTAGTGCAAAATAGAGACATTACTGTATTTTGCATTACCCAACAATTAAAGAAACAATAAAAGAAATATCTTGCAGTTACGAGTTATTGTTTATATCATTATTTAGTATTAAAATATGGAAATGAATTTTTAGCACAGTTTTAGTAACCAACCAAGTAGAGTAGAACTACTTCCTAGAATAAAAGAGAACAAAGCGAAGCATTGAAGAAATTAAAGAAGGGAAATAATCGAGTTAATTATTTGACAAGACTAGAAATAATAAACAGAAGATGTGACTAGATCTGCATTTAGTGTACAGATAGTAGAATAAAAAGTAAAGCAGTTATTATGATAAGTAAATTTGTGATAGTTGAACGTAGTCCCAAGCCAAGACTATCATATAATATAAGAGAAGTAAAGAGAATTTAATATCATAATAAAAGAAGACAGACTAGAATAGAAAAGGGACACTTGTAATTAAATTTATAACATGTAGGTTATAAAAGAAAGAAAAGAATATAAAAGTAACAATTGCAAGTATAATTGTAACACGTACGCTATAATTAAAAAGAAAGAAATAGAAGAGGCTTATTCTATCAAACTTAGATATTGGATTAAGTTAATAAGCAAAATAATAGAAGTGGCCCATACCGGCAGCATTTCCTTTCAGGTCTAGGACCGATGGTCTCACACATAGGTGGGGCTGGGCATGCTGATTAGGGTAAATAAGTAGCCAACAGAATAAGAAAGTAAACTAAACGCATAATAAAAGATTAGATGTATGATCTAATAAAATGGTAAGGTGCGTTTGGAGCAGCCCGAAAGAGAATATGGACAAAGAGTCTAACGAAGCAGTTCGTCACAGATTTTAGTATAGAAAGAGCACGTCCAACTTAGTTAGTTCGGGCTAGAAGGAAGTACGAGACTTCAACAAGACATAAGCCTCTGGGGTTGGCCTAACGAAGCTACACCCCCGGAGACAGGTCTGTAGGTGTTCCATCAAGAGAGTATGCCTTGACTGCTTTTGCATTACAGGTTTAACGAAGCGGACCTTTGTAGGCAGTCCAAAGGTTGATAATGGAGTAGGATATTCGTATGACACCGTACTCTGAATTGTGAGTAGGATATAGTGGGCAGGACCCAAAAGGATAGCCGCATGTGAAGATTAAGCCATCATCAGTCAGAGCAAGTTCGGGAAAGACTAGAGTTAAACCAACAGGCCAATGATTCTTTCACTATCGAGACATTGGATGAGAGGCACAACCAATTAGATGTTTAGATTGTTTGCAGTAAGGCACAACCACTTAGCTCTTGAAAGGTCTTTCGATTAGTTGAGGGGGAGCTACATGGGGCCATAGCCACGATGATAAAAGAGACAGGCCAAGTAGAATATCTGTATTGCAGGCCCAAAGAAGCAGACCTTTACAGATATAGAAAATCCCCGACTGAGTTTCGTATAAGGTAGACCTTGTTGGCGGAATTCAAGCAGTAGACAGAACGATTATGTGCAGTCCTCAAGGTACGCACTGGGTGGTACATTGTGGATGTCCGGGCACTAGTATAAGCTACTGCGGATGCAGTTTCATGTTTTCCTAGCAGACGATGGAACATCTGTATTATAGGCCTCACGAAGCCGTCCTTTACAAATATAGTTTCAGTACGCTCTAGCAGCGAGACGATGGAGTCCTTTTCGAGGAGGATACGGAAAGTACTATGGGTAGTACCTAGGACTGATGCGGTCTTTGGGCATGTAGATACATACATACATATATATTAGTTATTAGGTTTAATCTACTAAGGAGTAGATGGGTATGATTCACGCATAGAGGCGAGAGTATTATAAAATCAATAAACCTAATATAACAGAAAATGAAAAGAGAACGGTGTATATAGAATTGTGCTTAGAAGTGTATAATTTGTCCATTCACCGGAACTTTAGTTCTGACCCCCTGGATTGTAGCAGTGGGCTTGGATTGTAGCATTTTTGTGAAAAATCCGGACCCACTGGAATTCCAGGTTGTTACAATTTAATTTCAATTTCACTTTCAAGTCATTCAACAATTTATTTACATAAATCAACATATATGTAAATACACTTCATATCCAATCAGGAAATAATATGTCAATATAAACTAACTCGCATATACATGTCCAAATAACATAATAGCAGGATGGTGATTTGTCTTGCTAAATAAATGTTCAACAATCAAACAACTAACCTATAGTAGAACGAGGGTTTATTCTGCTAGTACATATGTCCATACAATCAAACAACCAACCTATAGCAGAACATGGATTTATTCTACTAATCTATGTTCACAATAATCGACTATTTACTTAACTCATTCATAGAGGTTAGCTGCTTATTGGTATTGACACTTGAATCCTTATGTTCAACAATATCCATTGTAAAAGAAAATTCCCTTTTAAAATAATTGATTCTTGGAAAAAAAGCTATTTTAAACTTAAATCTCTTTTAGAATAATTTATTTAAGTTAAAACCTTTATTAAATCATAATTAAATCTTTATTAAATTTGAACTTAATTTAATTATAAATTAATAAATAACTAGACCTTTAATAAATAATTAAACAAAAAGTAACTATTATATAAATAATTTAAACCCTAATTTATCCTATATTAATTATTAAATTTTAATTTAAACCTTCATTAATAATTAAATATTAATTAATCTCATTTTATTAATTAAATAATCTGTAATAAACTAAAATAATAAATTTACTTTAAATTAAGCCTTAAACTAAATAATTGATTTATTTAAATAATTAACCTTATAATATTACTTAATTAATAATTAATTAAAATTAATCTTATCTTTAAAAGATAATTAATTAATAACTAACCTTTAGTTAATTATAATTAATAAACGCTGTTTAATCTTAATTAATTATTAATTATTTAAACTTAATTAATAAAAATTTAACCATTTAAAACTTAATTAACTTTATAAAACATCATTATTAAGTTTATAAAACAATTTCAAAATACTTTAAGTTAATAAAAGCAAATTTTGCAAAAATTGGATTTTTTTTAGTGAAACTACATCCATAGCGACTATCGCTATGGGTACCCGTAATCTAGAACTTGTTTTCATCCAACACTCTTTGAACCCTTTAACTTTGATTTGCCATAAGTTTTATAACCAAAAATTGGAAACTAAATCAAAGTTCAAAACTTGAAAAAAACTTTCGAATCCTTTTTAAGTAAACTAGTTTTTAACTCACGGAATTCTAGGTAGCACACATACAAATTCAAGTGCTAAACTTCCCCTAACCTATATTCATGATTTACACATTACAACACACTCAAAGTTGCATACCACATAATATCCAAGTTACATACAACATCATACTCAAAGCCACATACAATATCATATCCACATCCAAAATTTCCAAATAATGTTACTACAACATCACTTCATATCAACGATACTATAAATAACCAAGACATATAATAATCCACACAATTCAACACATATCATTTCATAATATATTCAACATATAAAAGTTTAAAACTTTTAAATTCATAAAAAATGGTTTACTCACCAAAACTTTTTAGAACTTGAAATGCTTTAGACTTGCAAAGCTTGGAAACTACAAAAATCCACTCGAAAATATGTCATCTTCTCACTGATTTTTGGTCATATTAATCTCAAAATTTGGACAAGTAGTAAAAATAAAAGTTTTAGGAAATTCCCTTCTCTACAATTTGAAAAAAAGAATCACTCAATTTTGATTGGGTTTCAGGGAGATATGGTCAATAGAATGAGTGGTATTTTCGGACTAGAAAATCTAAGTCCAAAAATGGGTCTGAAAGAAATGCATTTTTGACATAGAGAAGATCAAAATTTGGAAAAATGTTACAAATAAAAGTTGTAGCCACTAAAATTTTACACGGTTTAGGAAAAAAAAATCTCCATTTGGATCGGAGATGAGGAAAATATGATAGGAAGAAGAGGAGGAAAAATGAAGGAATGGAAGGCTATTTATAAACAAGAGAAAAAAAGAGAATTACCTATCTACCCTTGTACTTCTACCCTCCACATTGTCTTGCCACCTCTACACCATCCACCACACGTTCCATTTATTCCCACCACCTTGTTCCCCCCTCATCATGTCAAAGAAAAAAATGTTTAAACATGTTTGTACTTTAGTCGCCGAAGTGTCACATCATGTCTCTTAAGGCATCTTTTAGTATATACAAGATTATACTTAAGAATATATACCTATGTATATACCAATATATACTATAATAACTAATTTACATTCTTAACCATTTAAATGTTGTTTCAAATATAAACAAGGCTCACAACATTTCAAACAACTTTTATACGATGAAACGTCGAAAATTCAGAAAATGGCTTCCGGTCACATTTTCTGTTTTTCATCAAACTAAATATTTTCGCAAAAAAATTTGAAAAAATATTTCACCATTATATTTATTATTTAAAAGAGTTTTATTTTCATTATAAAACATATATTTCGAATATTTAAAATTAATTAAATATTTGCAAATCAAAGCAGTGATATCCGGGTCATTATATTACACCATCGAGGGCCTTGCCTACTCAGCTTTCTGTTGCTGTTTCTGGCAATAGAACCGCTATTATCTTCATCTCTTATTTATAACAACCTTCGATATGCAAGCACTGCCATTGTTTTGTTCATTCTATGTCCATACGTATTTATCTTTAGGACTCTGCTACCCTGGATTCTTTTCCACTCATATCCTTGAAAAGGTTCCGCTATAAAAATCGTCTGCTAGGAAATGGAGAGAAAAAGCCCCTGCTTCTGTGAGGTCCTCGCCATTAGCATCCTCACCTTCGCCTTCTACTCAGCCTCCTCCCTCTACGTCTGCTTCTTCTAGCCATGCTAAGTATATGCCTGATTTTTCTGACCTTGCTAAGCTCGATGCTTTCCATGCCACTGATTTTTACCGTGATATCTCTTCAAAGGCCAAGACCCAAATGATAGGCATTTGTCTGTCCCTGCTTTGGGTTTGGACAAACAACCTTCACTCGACCAGGTCGATCTTGATGATGGAGTTGAGTTTGGCATTGCCGATCTCTTTCCCTCATAGTTGTTATCTTGATGGTCACTTTACTTTTGTCATTCTATTTAAGTGAGTTGGTTCTGCTTTGATATGTCTTTAAGGTTATGGTTTTATAGCCTTGTATGAGTTGTAGCTACTCTGGTATCTCTACTAAGCACCTGTTTTGAATATTATTAATAAAAAGTGGATGAGCCACTTCAAAACCGATCGCCTTTCAAAAAAAATCATGAATCAATCATTAAAGAAGTCAAACTCATCTCTAGATGGAATTGCAAACGAGAAAGAGAACGTTGATTCATACTCGACAAAGCATTCAAAACTGTAACTTTAAACCCTAACTTTTATCGAAGTTAAAAACATGCGATAAGTTGTGTTAAGAAATTACCTTTCGATCAGCTTCTCAATAAAGTTTGGATCTGGTTGTAAAGATGGGGATGCTTACATTTTTCTCAACATTATTTTCTTTTTAAAAAAGGAAGGAGAAAAAGAGGGCAAATAAAAGTATTTAGGATATTCATGTTTTAACTAAGGACAAAAGAGATAAAAATAGAACATGTACCCCTCATAGCAATTTAATTTTGTATGGATTGCTCATAAAATTTGGCTCCCTTGTATCCAAAATCGAAATGTCAATAATAATACTCTAAATCTACCTAATAAATGGATGTAGTCATATTTAATGATAGATAGAACCCAATGAGAATCTCAACCTTTTTATTTTCAAAAAATTAGAAACATCATAATATATAAGAAACAACTAGTTGAAATTTCTGATATATATACCACTCCACCTCTATTATGTTTCATGATGTGCAACTATTCTTTTCCAATATGCGCCCATTACCTTTATGTTACCTTCAACTGCACATCCCTCCATGGAGAAACATAGAGTTGTTCAACATTTTTTAACAGAAGGAATCCCTTATTGTTACATGCAACCAAACTCATATATATATACCACTCCACCTCCATTATTTTTCATGATATAGGGCTATTTATTTCCAATCTATGACCATTACCCTCATACAATATGAGACAACCCAACGAATCTCTACCTTGGCTCACATCCATTTATGTATCCTCTACTATGCCAACTTTGATGCCTGCATCATATTAGGACTTTTTTCACATGCCATTCTACCAGACCATACGTACCATGGTATAGCTCCACTTTAAGTTTGACTACTTAAGCTTAAATTTCTAACTAGCACGATTTATAGATCTCCTTCTCATTGTCCATTATCCTAGGCGTAACCATCGGCTCTAACACCATGTTGAAATTTCAGGATCCATTCGCTCATTTCTTCATGGAGGCAATATAGAGTTTGGTGAACATCTTTTAACAAAAGAATCCCTTGTTATTATATGCGACCAAAATCATATATATACCACTCCACTTATATTATTTTTCACGATGTGCGACTATACTTTTTTTTCAGTATGCTCCCATTATCCTCATACAATGCGAGACATCCCAACACAACTTTCTTAAAATACTTATACAAATTGAAATTACAAAATAAGGGAAACATAACATCATTTTTCAACAACATATTACATATCGAAGAAAAACTATATGAAGAATACAGAAAAGGGATGCACTCATGTAAAAATTCATTGAATAGAGATACATATAAAAAAGGAGAAAACAAATAAATAAATTTATATAAGAAAACATATTTGTTTATTAATGATAGAAGGAACCAAAGGAGAATCTAAATGTTTTTATTTTCATAAAAATTAAATTACAACATAAGATATATGAAACAACTTTTTCAAAATATCAATTAGCCTGCAATTTAAAATTACAATATAAGAGAAATATATTACCATTCTTTTCAAATAGCATACTACAGATCGAAAAAAAAACTATATTTTTAAAAAACCATAAAGGGGAGAAGCACATTCATAATTTGAAAATTTTATCTACCTTCAGTAGTGGAAATAACCTTGTAATATGTATTGTGAATCGATATATAAGAAAGAGTGGTAGAAAAAACCTCTTCTTCATATCATATCCATAATAAATGTGTTGAAGATATTTGAATTTCTTTTGAATTCCATTCTTTTTCGGCTCTTTGAGAGATTGAATGGACAAAAATTGAAAGATGGTGAAATAAAGTAGTATCTTTCGTATTGGTATTTGGACAATTAGGAGAAGAAGCATGAAGAAAATTATAGAGAATGGTGAGTAGTATTTGGAATAAAGAAACAGTGATGAAGATTATTATAGAAGAGTTCAATGAGAAGATTGAAGAGTGTTGGAAGGGCCATTTATGTTAAAGAAGAAAATAAGAAGGCAACCATTATGATTGATTTAATTGAAATCAATTATAGTAGGAACTACAAGGGAGTATAGTAAAATAATACACTTAAATGAAGGGAAAAAATGATTTAATTTTGAAAATTATGAGAAAATAGGAGAAGAGTTGAAGGGATCCAACTTTTATATATATTATTATGAGAAAATAGGAGAAGAGTTAGGAGGGATCCAACTCTTATATATATAGTATACGATTCATAGTTTGGAAAAAATATCTAGCTTCAATAATGGAAAACCTTGCAATATGTACGATGAATCGATATATAAGAAAATGGTGGTTGAAAAATGTGACGCCCCACCTCTATGCTCATGATAACAAAGGTTATTGTAAGGAATAACGTCTGCTTTACGAAGAATAAGGCTTGTTAGAAGCGACCATCCATAAGTTATGCCTTAGACGAGTATTGATTACATCGATAGGAGTTGTGTAAATTACTCCTAAAGATATATATTCAATCCAAATCTAAACGAACCTACGGTGGCTAAAGAAAAATTCAGAACAACTCATAATAACAATAACACTGATAGTATAATCACATCAAAACAGAAATATCAGATATATAGTGGAAGACCAATCTGTATACATGCTACAACAACCGATAGTTCACATGAACCCAATGTACATATACATATACATCAACATACATAAGATGAGAGTCAATAAGCCAAAAGTACTCCTCGAAGACCAGACAAAAGATGATGTGAAATCCCAAAAGCTGAAGCTGCAACTGAATCAGAGATAGAAATTACCCTGAAATAACTCGGTCTGACTCGAGTATTATTTAAAAGAAAATAATAAACGGATCAGTCTAATTTATACTCAGAAATAAGTGTATGATAAACAACACTTAAACAAATAATTATAGTCTCGAATGAGACTATTCACCATAATTAATCAACATAGTTTAAATGAAGAAATTTCAATTTAAACTCCATAAAAAACAATTTTCAAATTCACAATCGAATTCAAAACAGCAATACGCAAATTTACAATCTCAGATGAGACTATACTAAAACTCACTTTCAAATTCATAATTGAATTCAAAGCAGAAATTCACAAAATCTAGAAATCAAAATAGATAACTAGAAAATCAGCAGTCGCAAAATCTAGAAATCAAAAATAAGATAACTAGAAAAATCAGCATAAAAGTGGATCGATCCCAGCAGATGGCGAGTCTAAGCTACGCCGCACGTGCATCTCAAATGGCCGAAGCCTACCAAGTACTATAATTTTTGGCGCCCAACAGATGACCCGAAGATCCACAGAGTGACACGAAGGTCTAGTACTGGTAATTGACCCGAAGGTCCATCAGATGACCCAAAGGTCCAGCAGAGTGGCTCGAAAGCCCAACAAATCATCAGAATCATCAAAAAGCAAATGTTTTCAATTAACGAGTTCGGAATTAAGCGAATTAGTAAAAGCGTGGTTCCATACTCCGCACTTTTGCTAAATCATTTAAATCTCTTCATCGTTTCGTTGAAAGTGCCAAATTGTGTATTTTATAAATAAATTTTTACGTTCTCAAACGGACAAGTCCGTAATTAACCGAATCAGTAAAAGTAAGGGTTCAAAGTCCTCAATTTTGCTTAATCGTTTAAATCGCTTCCTCATTCTTTTGAAAGCGCAACTGTAAAATTTTTTAGAAACAATTTTATTTTAAAACAATTTTTAAAACACGTGATTAAAACAGCAACATATGTAGCAATTTCGACGAGGAAATTGCGCTTCACAAAACACCGTAAAAACGGATACCAAATCAATGTTGCGGGATAACCGTTTGAAAAGTCACTTTAAATTAACGGTTGCTGACGTTAAAATAACAGTGAATTTTCATTCATAAAAAATGTCACCAAAACACCGCGCTTCAAAAATATAGCATCAGTGTAAAAATTTCGTTATAAAAATAACGGTAACAAACTACGTTTCAAAGTGAAACACCGGTTCAACGTAAATTTAACAGTAGACTGCACCCTTATATATTCAACGAAAAATATTGCGCTCCCTACTTGCACAAAATAAAATAGACAAACAATAAAGTATGGACAATATGAAAAGTATTACCAGCTCTAACATGTAATTAAATTTCCAAATGTAATCTGACATTACCTCAATATGCACGTACATACTAGATGTACCCAAAATAATGCACGCAAGTAAGAACAGCCTGGACACTATATATTCTTCACGCACGTTTCACAATATAAAGAAAGGCCTAAAACCTAGTTTCCTTGTTCTATAACTTGTACACACGTACAAAGAAAAAAAAGAAAAAAAACAAAAGACCCGGACACGTATGCAACTAGATAATGTGTGAACTTGCCATTTACACTTTGCAAAACAAGCATAAGAATAGCAACAAGATATGTGGCCTGGGCACTATCAAAATTTCAATAAAAATAATGACCAGGATCTTGATTTTCGTATGCAATATCTTGGTATGCAAAAATGAATTAAACAAAATATCTGGCACCTAGCTTCGTGCATTCCATGCACGTAACCAAATAAACCAAAGCCTGAACTTGAAATTTCCAAAGCCAACAAAATCCAACGGTGAAATATGCACCAACAAAACCAATTAGTGAATATGCACTTGATACTTTGTTAACAAAAATATGCAATGACCTGACCAATTTCAAGTATTTCATGCATGTAAAATTTATAACATGAACTAAGGGATAGGCAACCAAACTAACACCTGGACATGCATAATTCTAAGGCCACACCTCAGCTTTGAATGTACACTTTACACAAAAATGAGATAACCAAAGGATGGCCTGGGTTCAGAAAAATGCACGCACGAGAAAACAATAAAATGCACGGCAAGCACTACTTCGAACAAACGCACCTGGCAATGCAAACTTTAACAGAAACAAACCAACTTTTTTGCAAGCACGAATATAAGGAGAAGTGGATAAATTAGTAACGTGAGTTTTGAACTCACCTGTATTTGCTCTAAAACAGCTAGCAACACCGATTCAAGAGGGAGCAGAAGTTTATATAAATATCAGCCATTAATGCATCGCCTGAGAAGCAGAAAGAAGTAGAATAAAGGATGATACAGAGAAGTATTTTTTTTTATTCTTTTCTCCAACTGGTATAAGTCAAGAAAATGAGTGTTGGTCATCTTTCTAGTATACTTTGCATTTAATGTAAAAGTGTATTTTGAAATATTGTACACGACTATACTTGATGGCCACTGACAGTGTTTGAAATCTGCCTTACTACATGCACGACCCAGCAATGTAAATGTTGAAGGAAAAATAATGTAATGTGTACACTACTTTTCTTTTTGCACAAACAAAAGAACACGTCCATTCTGAGGATCTGGCAACCAAAGCTTTGCATTTTGGAACATAGTTGTAAAAAGTGACGGCAGGTAGAAGGTTATTTCAACCTTGCTTAAACGTGTAAGAAAATGCAGTGCACTCTCTTGCTCACAAAGTTAAGCAATTACTGACTTAGCAATACTATATTTTCTTTAAATTTTGAATTCAAAATTTTCTATTTAAATTATTCACTCCGATAGTAATCCAAAAATTACGGTCGTTACAGATTTTAAAAAAAATATTTATTACGACGGTAATAAAATCACGGTCGTTACAGACTCCCCCCTTATAAAAATTGCGTCCCCGCAATTTTCATACTAGAATCAGTCAATACGCAAATAATTCATCTCAACAAGATTAAAATAGAAAAGATTAATAAGAATGTTCACCCCCACCCGAAGAGGAGAGAAAACCGGGATAAGAACGCTCGATAAATTCTCTGGTCTCCCAAGTGCAATCTTTGGGGTTTGCGGACCATTGAATTTTCACAAGCGGGACTTCTTTATTCCGAAGGCGTTTAACCTCCGAAGCTAGCACACAAATAGAATTTTACACAATAGACAAATCGGGTGAGATCTCAAGATCTTGCAACAAAGGAGGATCAATAATAGAATCCGAATCTCGAAGGCATCGACGAAGCTGGGATACATGAAATACGTCATGAATTCCCGAAAACTGAGCAGGTAGCGATACACGATAAGCAACTGGACCAATGCATTCCGTAATAGGAAATGGTCCAACATATCGAGGAGCCAATTTCCCGGAGCGACTAAAACGCACCACACCCTTCATTGGGGAAACACAAATGAATACGAGATCGCCAACAGAAAATTTCAAAGGCTTCCTACAATGATCGGCAAAAGATTTCTGCCTAATCTAAGCCTCTTTCATTCTTTGTCTAATAATATCAATCCTCTCCGAAGAATCATGAATATAATCGGGGCCGAGAACTAACTTTTCCCCCGATTCCAACCAACAAGATGGTGATCGACACGGCCTTCCGTAAAGAGCTTTGAAAGGAGCCATACCGATACTGGATTGAAAACTGTTGTTATAAGAGAATTCGACAAGCGATAAGTGGTCTTCCCAACTACCACAAAAGTCAAGAATGCAAGCTCGAAGAAGATCCTCTAAAACCTAATTCACCCTTTCAGTCTGACCGTCAGACTGTGGATGATAAGCTGTACTGAGATTGAGCTTAGTGCCCAAAGCTTTCTGAAGGCTCTGCCAGAAACCACTAGTGAAAAGCGGATCTTTGTCACTAACAATAGAACTAGGCACACCATGAAGTCGAACGACTTCTTTAATAAACAACTTAGCCAACAAAGGAGCAGTCCGATTGGACTTAATAGGAATAAAATGGGCTGATTTAGTCAATCGGTCAACAATCACCCAAATACTAGTATGGCCCGACCTCGAACGAGGTAGACCATCAATGAAGTCCATGGAAATCTGATCCCATTTCCATAATGGAATCTCAAGAGGCTGCAAAAGACCACTGGGACGTTGGTGTTCTGCTTTAACAAGTTGACAAGTCATGCAACAACTTATATAACTTGAAATATCACGCTTCATACCCTCCCAATAGTATAAGCGTTTCATATCAGCATACATCTTACTACTACCCGGATGGATAGTATACTTAGAACGATGACAGTCCTCAAGAATGTCATTTCTAAGATTAGAAACACTAGGCACGACCAACCTTCCCTTCTTCCAAATACAACCATGAACATCAATATCGAAATCCTTTAGATCATCACTTTGGGATTCCGATTTATAACTCTGGATAAGATAAGCAATATGTGGATCTTGTTTCTGGGCATCGGCAATACGATCCAACAAACTCGGACGAGCTCCCATGCTAAATAAAAGCACGGGAGAATCAGAAACTGAAGGACGGTCTCTAATATCACAAAGAGATAAAGCTTCCAAAATATTCCACTCTGCTAGCATCATGGAAACAACAACCTGCTACTTGCGACTAAGCGCATCAGCAACTCGGTTACCCTTACCAAGGGTATACTGAATATCGAAATCATATGAAGCAAGAAATTCGAGCCAATGTTGTTGCCTCATATTAAGCTCTTTCTGAGTAAATAAATACTTCATAGATTTGTGATCAGTGAAGAGAATAAAACGCTCGCCTAACAAATAATGTCGCCAAATCTTTAAAGCAAAGACTATAGCGGCTAACTCCAAATCATGGGTAGCATAACGAATCTCGTTAGGCTTTAGTTGTCTAGAAGCATAGGCAACTACTCTATCCTTTTGCATGAGAACAGCACCGAGTCCATAACCACTGGCATCAGTATAAACAACAAGATCATGATTCCCTTCGGGAACCATTAAGATGGGAGCATGAGTAAGGAGATCTTTTAACTTCAAGAAGGAATTCTCACACTTATCCGATCAAATAAAAGGAACAGCTTTTCTCGTAAGAGTGGTAAGCGGTAAAGCAATACGAGAAAAGTCCTTAATAAACCGGCGATAATAACCCGCCAATCCAAGAAAACTACGGATCTCGGTAACGGTCTCGGGCCTCTTCCAATTCTGAATAGATTCGATCTTGGCAGGATCGACAGAAATACCATCGGAAGAAACAATATGACCGAGAAACTTCACCTTATTCTCCCAGAAGTGACACTTGGAGAATTTGGCATAAAGCTGATGCTGACAAAGAGTGCTCAAAACAATCTCCAAATGCTGAATATGATCGGCTTCAGATTTGGAATAAATAAGGATATCATCAATGAAAACCAAGACGAACTTATCGAGATATTCCCGGAATATCCGATTCATAAGATCTACAAAATACGCCGGAGCGTTCGTCAAACCGAATGGCATAACAAGCCATTCGTAAGAATCATAACAAGTGCGGAATGCGGTAAGAGGAATACTATCTTCCGCCGCTCGTAACTGATGAAAACCAGTAGCAAGATCGAGTTGGGAGAAGAGCTTAGCGCCACTTAACTGATCGAACATGTCATCGATCCTAGGTAATGGATACCTATTTTTGATAGTGAGCTCGTTAAGCTTGCGATAATCAATGCAAAGCCTAAGAGTACCATCTGGCTTCTTAACGAAGACAACGGCGGCGACCCAAGGAAAAGAGCTAGAACGAATAAAATGCTTGGCTTCCAACTCAAATAATTGTTGCTTGAGTTCCTCATTTTCCTTAGCAGACATCCTCGTGGGAGGACGACTGATAGGATGTGCACCAGAGATAAGATCAATATGGAACTCTATTGCCCTCTTCGGCGGCAAATAAGAAATAGGCTCGAAAACATCAGAAAAATCACAAACAACTGGAATATTAGCAATGACATCCTCCGACTCGAGGGAAGAAATAAGAGCATTCGAAGTATGATCCATGCTTCGAAATATAATAGATAACCGCTCGATAGCATCGGGATGCTTGAGATATAAAGTTCTTTCGGGACTTAGGATTTGAACTTCATAACGGACGAGCCAATCCATACCCAATATCATATCAAAACCAAGATGATCCATAACATGCAGATTCGCATGAAAGGAGAAACCACAAAGAATAATCTCTACATCAACACACAACAAACCAAGAGTAGCGGATCCACCAATAGGATTTACGATCCTCAAAGGGTCGCAAAGAGTAACAACATCCAACGGAATAATATCAACTAGCTCCTTTGACACGAATGAATGCGATGCACTCGTATCGAAGAGAACTCTAATAGAACGGCCATGAAATAAAATAAAACCTTCCAAAACAGAAGGAGTAATACCTTTGGGCTGAGAAGAAACACCAGAAGCTTTACCAACATTAAGCTTCCAGATTTGAGACCCCTAGAAGCAGTAGGGCCATCAGAAATCCAATGACCCTCTTTCTTGCAATAGCGGCAAATACGAGGCTTAGGACAATTACGGTGAAGATGATCCAACGAACCATGATTATAGCACGCCCTCTGAACAGAAGGTGCACTACTTGGCTGAGAACTAGAGGTAGCTTGCTTCTTCTTCTTCTGATTAGAAGAATTAGGCTTATGAAAAGGAAATCTCTTCTTGTTGGGGTTCTTAGAAACCTCAACATCATCACAACTATCACGTTCCTTTTCAACAGCTTCAAGACAAAGAGCCGAATCAACAAGCTCCTCAAAAGAGAGCTTAAGCTGAAGCAAAAGAACTTTCTTCAAATACTTCTTCAAACCATCAACAAAACAAAGATTCTTGTTACGCGGAGTGTTAATGAACTCAACTCTGTATTTGGATAAGGCCTCGAAAGATGCAACATAATCAGAAACAGAGGACTTTCCTTGTTTCAACCCAAGGAAACTACGAGCTAGATTAGCCTTTTCCGATTCAGGAATGAACTTAAGTTCGAATCATTCCTTAAACTGAATCCAAGAGAGAGAGGACTCATCAACTTCCGAAATAAAGAGCTCATACCAATCAAGCGCACGCTCTTGAAACATGCTAGATGCCACGAGAACGCGATGATGATCCGAAAGATCCATCCGAGAAAATATGCGCTCACAAGTGCGCAACCAAGTCTGAACCTCCATTACACTTTCCGATCCCTTGAAAGGCTGACCTCCAAGGTGGGAATAGTCACTACACATGCGGGCGAAGGCAGACTCGTGATTGGGAGCTGTGGGAGTAGCAACAGAAGGCTGAGCACTCCTAAATAGCTCCATAAACTGATCAGCTGACATATATACTCCGTTTGGATGAGAACCACTAGACGGACCTACAGCAGAACGCTTCCCTCTTCCTCTTCCAGCCATAGGCTGAGAGAACAAGAGAAGAAAAGGATTAGTTAAACATCACACATGATAAGAAATTTAACAAATGGAATACTACAGAATATAAAATCTATTCCTAGACATACTCCACATGTTAAAGTGGAAGGAATAGATTAGAAAGGCACGAATAAAACCCTCGAATAGTTGTAACGTATGTTCCATTCTGCTTCTGTTCTGTGCTTATTATGATTTATTCTGAATCTCGGCTCTGATACCAACTGTGACGGCCCACCTCTATGCTCACGATAACAAAGGTTATTGTAAGGAATAACGTCTGCTATTGCGAAGAATAAGGCTTGTTAGAAGCGACCATCCGTAAGTTATGCCTTAGACGAGTATTGATTACATCGATATGAGTTGTGTAAATTACTCCCAAAGATATATATTCAATCAAACTCTAAACGAAACTACGGTGGCTAAAGAAAAATTCAGAACAACTCATAATAACAACAACACTGATAGTATAATCACATCAGAACAGAAATATCAGATATATAGCGGAAGACAAATCTGGATACATGCTACAACAACCGATAGTTCACATGAACCCAATGTACATATACATATACATCAACATACATAAGATGAGAGTCAATAAGCCAAAAGTACTCCTCGAAGACTAGACAAAAGATGATGTGAAATCCCAAAAGCTGAAGCTGCAACTGAATCAGAGATAGAAATTACCCTGAAATAACTCGATCTGACCCGAGTATTATTTAAAAGAAAATAATAAACGGATCAGTCTAATTTATACTCAGAAATAAGTGTATGATAAACAACACTTAAACGAATAATTATAATCTCGAATGAGACTATTCAACATAATTAATCAACATAGTTTAAATGAAGAAATTTCAATTTGAACTCCATAAAAATCAATTTTCAAATTCACAATCGAATTCAAAACAGCAATACGCAAATTTACAATCTCAGATGAGACTATACTCAAACTCAACTTCCAAATTCATAATTGAATTCAAAGCAGAAATTCACAAAATCTAGAAATCAAAATAGGTAACTAGAAAATCAGCAGTCGCAAATTCTAGAAATCAAAAATAAGATAACTAGAAAAATCAGCATAAACGTGGATCGATCCCAGTAGATGGCGAGTCGTACGTGCATCTCAAATGGCCGAAGCCTACCAAGTACTATAATTTTTGGCGCCCAACAGATGACCCGAAGGTCCACAGAGTGACCCGAAGGTCTAGTACTGGTAATTGACCCGAAGGTCCATCAGATGATCCAAAGGTCCAGCAGAGTGGCTCGAAAGCCCAACAAATCATCAGAATCATCAAACAGCAATTGTTTTCAATTAACGAGTCCGGAATTAGCGAATTAGTAAAAGCGTGGTTCCATACTCCGCACTTTTGCTAAATCGTTTAAATCTCTTCATCGTTTCCTTGAAAGTGCCAAATTGTTTATTTTATAAATAAATTTTTACGTTCTCAAACGGACAAGTCCGGAATTAACCGAATCAGTAAAAGTAAGGGTTCATAGTTCTCAATTTCGCTGAATCGTTTAAATTGATTCCTCATTCTTTTGAAAGCGCAACTGTAAAAATTTTTGGAAACAATTTTATTTTAAAACAATTTTTAAAACACGTGATTAAAACAGCAACATCTGTAGCAATTTCGATGAGGAAATTGCGCTTCACAAAACACCGTAAAAACGGATACCAAATCAATGTTGCGGGATAACCGTTTGAAAAGTCACTTTAAATTAACGGTTACCGACGTTAAAATAACAGTGAATTTTCATTCATAAAAAATGTCACCAAAACACCGCGCTTCAAAAATATAGCATCAGTGTAAAAATTTCGTTATAAAAATAACGGTAACAAACTACGTTTCAAAGTGAAACACCGGTTCAACGTAAATTTAACAGTAGACTGCACCCTTATATATTCAACGAAAAATATTGCGCTCCCTACTTGCACAAAATAAAATAGACAAACAATAAAGTATGGACAATATGAAAAGTATTACCAGCTCTAACATGTAATTAAATTTCCAAATGTAATCTGACATTACCTCAATATGCACGTACATACTAGATGTACCCAAAATAATGCACGCAAGTAAGAACAGCCTGGACACTATATATTCTTCACGCACGTTTCACAATATAAAGAAAGGCCTAAAACCTAGTTTCCTTGTTCTATAACTTGTACACACGTACAAAGAAAAAAAAGAAAAAAAACAAAAGACCCGGACACGTATGCAACTAGATAATGTGTGAACTTGCCATTTACACTTTGCAAAACAAGCATAAGAATAGCAACAAGATATGTGGCCTGGGCACTATCAAAATTTCAATAAAAATAATGACCAGGATCTTGATTTTCGTATGCAATATCTTGGTATGCAAAAATGAATTAAACAAAATATCTGGCACCTAGCTTCGTGCATTCCATGCACGTAACCAAATAAACCAAAGCCTGAACTTGAAATTTCCAAAGCCAACAAAATCCAACGGTGAAATATGCACCAACAAAACCAATTAGTGAATATGCACTTGATACTTTGTTAACAAAAATATGCAATGACCTGACCAATTTCAAGTATTTCATGCATGTAAAATTTATAACATGAACTAAGGGATAGGCAACCAAACTAACACCTGGACATGCATAATTCTAAGGCCACACCTCAGCTTTGAATGTACACTTTACACAAAAATGAGATAACCAAAGGATGGCCTGGGTTCAGAAAAATGCACGCACGAGAAAACAATAAAATGCACGGCAAGCACTACTTCGAACAAACGCACCTGGCAATGCAAACTTTAACAGAAACAAACCAACTTTTTTGCAAGCACGAATATAAGGAGAAGTGGATAAATTAGTAACGTGAGTTTTGAACTCACCTGTATTTGCTCTAAAACAGCTAGCAACACCGATTCAAGAGGGAGCAGAAGTTTATATAAATATCAGCCATTAATGCATCGCCTGAGAAGCAGAAAGAAGTAGAATAAAGGATGATACAGAGAAGTATTTTTTTTTATTCTTTTCTCCAACTGGTATAAGTCAAGAAAATGAGTGTTGGTCATCTTTCTAGTATACTTTGCATTTAATGTAAAAGTGTATTTTGAAATATTGTACACGACTATACTTGATGGCCACTGACAGTGTTTGAAATCTGCCTTACTACATGCACGACCCAGCAATGTAAATGTTGAAGGAAAAATAATGTAATGTGTACACTACTTTTCTTTTTGCACAAACAAAAGAACACGTCCATTCTGAGGATCTGGCAACCAAAGCTTTGCATTTTGGAACATAGTTGTAAAAAGTGACGGCAGGTAGAAGGTTATTTCAACCTTGCTTAAACGTGTAAGAAAATGCAGTGCACTCTCTTGCTCACAAAGTTAAGCAATTACTGACTTAGCAATACTATATTTTCTTTAAATTTTGAATTCAAAAATTTCTATTTAAATTATTCACTCCGACAGTAATCCAAAAACTACGATCGTTACATATTAAAAAAAAATATTTATTACGACGGTAATAAAATCACGGTCGTTACAAAAAAACCTCTTCTTCATATCATATCCATAACAAAAGTGTTGAAGATGTCTGAATTTCTTTTGAATTACTGTAACGACCCGTAAATTTTAACTGTTTTAGTAACGTAATTAGTTGAAATTTTATGAAATTTTAAACGATAAAAATTTGAAATAAAAATTTGTTATTTGGAATGCGTCTAATTAATCATAGCAACTGGTAAATTTTCATCAGATAATTTTGAAGTTTATTTTCTAGTGTAATTTTATCCCAATTTATATCAATTAAAATTGATGATAATAAAATGTTTTCCAAACCTGAATATTTTTACATAGAAAAATTCTAATTCATCTTCTGACTAAGACGTCATTTTTCGTTTTTCCAAATTCGGAATTCTTTAGCTCCGTCGATCTTATTTTTCTGCGTTTTTGCTGTATTTTCCGCTAGTAGAAAATTCGAATTTTTATAATTCAATCATACCACTGATATCTGTATACCGTTTTGATCGTCTCGTCGTGCTGATCTCTACGGTATATTCATTCGTGTGTTTCGGAGTTCGAAACACTACGAAATCGGTGAACCGATCAGTCGTACTGGTTCCACATTCAAGATTTTGGTTTCTTTTGTCTTTTCATTTCTCCACCGAGTATAACAAATGGCCATTGCCTTTTTATATCCTTGAAAATCAGTTTTGACTTTTGGGCTATCCTAATCTTTCGTTTAATTTGGTCTGTTCATGCTAATCTGTTCGTTGCTTTTAAAAAAATGATGAACAGTTTTTATTTCATAAAGCAAGGCAAATATATTTTGTGTTCTTCCTGAAGCATGCGCTGTCTTCATTCGCTCATCTCACACCCTCTCGGCCTCGCCACTCAGCTTCAAACCTCACGCAGCCCATGCTCCCCTCGCCGTACTGTTCCCCTCCGCCTGAACCACCTTGCGCTCGACAACAACACCTCACCTCACCACGTGGCAGTTGAGATTCAAAGCCACCTTACTCTCGTCCTCTTGGTATATATACTACATATATATTCGGTTTCAAATCTATATCTCTGCTTTATAGATTTTATTATATGCGTTTAACAGTAAATTGTATAAAATGTTACCTTGAATATATATAAGTTTGTTTTATATATATCTTGCTGCCTTGTATCATATTCAATATATAGGTTGTTTTATTAATATATAAGTCACGTATATTGTATGTAATGTGTTTAGTATATTTTATTACAAAAAAGTATGATACATATTTGGTTGGTTGTTGTTGTATAAAGTAAGGTCTGTTTATGATTGTTAAAAAACAAGTTGTACCGATCTATTTTGACATACTGTTTAATTTTATAAAAAAAATATACACCTTATATCTAAATATTGATTTATTGATTTTAAATTCTGTAGTTACTTGTTTTGTTGCCTATATGTAGGCGTTTCGTTATATTTTATGTATTAAGTTATAAATATAGATGAGTTGGATAACTGGGTATAATTTCAAAGTCTAGTTATATATATGTTATAATAATTACTTTAATAAGTGGTTATATATTCAGCTATATATTTATATTCATATATGATCTGCTTATATATAAAGCTTAACTTAGATTTTACATAATTCGCATGTGAGTTTGTATAGGTATATATTTTTAAATATGTTCGGTTATATATAAAAGTGTTATGTTTGTAGATTCTTTTATAGTTAGTTTATATATAGGTCTGCACATGCCATTTGGTTACATTTTTAGTGTCTACACATATATATTGGACAGTCTGCGTATATGGTTATGTATATTGTCTACATATTTTGTTTTGTTGATAGTTATAATACTTTGATAGTTTATAATAGCTGTAATATTTTATATACTCGATTTTGAATGTATGCATCATAAGAAAATGATGATTTTGGGATATATATGTGTATCTATATATATAGATTTTGATTTTTGTTCCTTTTATGTACGTGTTTTAGATTTATTTTGATTTTTATAATAAATATTGATTTGAATATAATGGGTGTGAAAGTTTATACACTAGTTTTGTTTACTCATGTCTAGTTACGTATACTAGAGGTTATTTTGGATGTTTAAAATTTGATACTAAATTGAATTTATATATATATAGAGAGAGAATTTATTTTTAAAGAATATTTATGTATTGGGATTTAATATTGGTTTGAAAATGAAAATAATATATATATATATATACTTAGTTCAATTTATATCAACCAATTCTAATTGTTCATCGATCCCTATTATCAGTTGTGTTCATCGAATTCGTGCCCATCTCACTTTGCTTTGGAATTCGAGCCTGGATTTGTAACTCACTTCGTTATCAAACTCTCTAGCCTCGAAAGGTGAGCAATCACTCACGATTAAGGTTCTTATATTTATTAAATTTGATTTCAATTGGAACGACAATTGAAATATGCTGCTGTTAGTTATTTACATTGTTATATATATGCTGTTATCTATATTTGTTCACCTGTGACATCTGACACCATTATATGTTATTTATACTGATGATATATGCCTGTTACTGTTGTTATATTTTTATCATATCTGTTATCACTCTGCAAGTTCCCTATTTGTATAGAATTCACTATGGGTTGAAATGATACATACCCGAACGGACTTTAGAATAGGAGAAAATCGTTATGGGTTGAAATGATAGACCCAAGTGATTTTCATTGAATTTGGGATTGCGGGTTGAAATGATATATACCCGTATATATATATATATATATATATATATATATATATATAAATTGCGGATTGAAATGATAAATATTTGTATCACTTGACCATAGGATAGAAAATTTTATACAGACACCGTTGGTCTATATATAAATATCTTGAAAATGATTTCTATGGTTTTTGGAAAGAAATAAATGGTTTTTATAAAATATTGATTTTAGATATTATATGAAAGTTATATAGTTAAATTTTGATTTTTAGCTATGTGTAAATTTGTTTCAATATAAAATAAGTTTAATAATTAAGTTTAATTTTTTTATTAAAATCTAATATGGTTAAGTATTTATTTAAAATTATATTTTAATATAGAGTTAAAATGATTTAATAAATTAAGGTTGGGAAGATAGATTTGAAATTGATTTGAAATGGTATTTAAAATTGATTTAAACTTATTGAACTTGAGATTTTAGGGAATTGTCTTTATAACTTGATTTTGGTTTAAGGTAATTTAAATAAATATATCAAGTTTAAATAAAATTGAAGGAATATGCAATTATTTGAAATTTGGAGTTTTGTTTAAATGATATTGGATTTATTAAGTAAATATTTCAAAACTAAATAATAGTAAAGTGAATTTGATATATATATATATATGAAGTTATCAAATTTAGTTTTGAAATTATAGAATATTTAAAGCTTTGAAAATATATTGAAATGGTTTATTTTGGGGTTCAAATCTGTTTTGAAATCGATATAATTTGAAATGGTTTAATTGAATTTAAAATTTAAATTTGTGAATTGAGATTTAATTGAGTTAAAATTTGAAATTGGAGTTGATTGGAATTGATTTGTAAAATTTAAGAAGCTATTTTATTATATAAAGGAATTTAGTATCTAAACCGTTTAAGTGGTGGAAGTTATGTTTCAAAGTTATGAATTTCAAAGAATTATGATTTCCAAAGGGTTATAATTTCCAGTGTTTTGGTTTCGAAATTGTTATAACTTTGAAAGTGATGTGATTTTTGGAAATGGATATATTTGAAATGGAAATGATATCGTATTGATTTGGTTTTGAAATGGAAATGATATTTTGGTTTTGAAGTATAAACAATTTTGAAATGACCACGGTGTTATAATAACGATTGGTTGTTAAAGAGACCGGGATCAGATATGGACATACTCTCTGTCGATACCGAAAACCACTTTAACAACTGTGTACGTGGTGGAGTTTCCAGAATGAAGTAGGATGGTGGCGACGATCCTAAGGTATATGCGTGGACCTAACTCCCGTGAGTTGGCATAAGGTGGCTAAAACAAGAGCGATCTCGAACCAGTGAGGTAGCACCTCTTATCCGACACACTTCTTCGATACCATTCTATTACTTTGTGATTGTTTGGGTGCACCCCTTGATTTGGGAGTGTTGTTCGAGGTGGAGCGGTAGTGACTGCTATGCGTTTCCATCAGTCTGTGTGCGTAATTGGTATATCTACCCTGGCATTGCCTTGTGTGCCGTGTCACCTACCATATTGAGCTTTACTACGAGTTGTGATTTCTCCCGTAGCCTGTGGAGTATCGAGGGTAGCCCCCATTTTTGGGAGTATGCTAATACTGGATAGACTACTGGGACTATTACGTGTTAAGGGCTATATGGGTAACCCCTTGACGCTATTAAAAAGTATGTTTATTTTATATTAGACGTTATTATAATACCGAAATATTACTACATAGTAGATAGTTTAATGGATCCTTAGAGGGTGGTTATCCCAAACATCCTTTGAGTTACTCGTATTTCAGTTGTTATTTCACTTAAGTTGGATTTATTGATATAAGAATGTTAATCCTGACTCGAGTGTTTTGTGTTTTGCTTTACGCTCGGGTCAAACTGAGTGATACATCATTTGAGAATCACCTTTGGAGTTGGAGCTTCGCTTGGAGACCCAGCTATCTATCGATTCTGCTATTAGTTATTCAGTTGATTCCAGTGATGTATTCAGATCTTGTATTTGACTATTGTATTGATACATCTATGTACTCGTGACTTCTGTTGTATCTTGTTTAACTCTGTTATATATATATATATATAGTAGCTTCATGAACTACTATCATTTTGTTTCCTCTGCATTGTTGTTATATTATTCTGTCTGTGATCTGTGGTTATTTTATTTACTGTATATGTTGAGTTTTGCCAAATTTTATTTACAATCCATTGTTTTGAATTATTCAAGTCCAGCATGTGTGGATTTATTGTCGATTTGAATGGTCCAAAATACTGGGTCGTTACAATTACTGTCTTTAGAAAATTATAAAGAATGGAGAATAGTATTTGGAATAAGGAAACAATGATGAAGATTATTAGAGAAGAGTTCGGTGAGAAAATATATGAGCGAAGAGTGTTGGAAGGGCTATTTATATTAAAGAGGAAGACTAAAAGGCAACTATTATGATTGATTTAACTTAAATCAATCAAATTAAGAACTGCAAGGGAGTAAATTAAAATTATACACTTAAATAGGAATAAAAACATATTTAATTTTAACAATTATGAGAAAATTTGAGAGGGATCCAACTTTAATATACATAGTATGAGATGTGCGTGTAACAACCCATCTTTATACCTATGCTACCAAAGTGTATTATTAGGTAACACTATATGATAATATGGAGAATGAGGCGATATTGGGCCATCACATATGAATCTTCCTCTGGGTTAATACTGGTATGTATTCAAAAAATCAGAAACCACTTACCTATATGTACACAGTATTGGCACAAAGCAATAAATACGTGTGTCTACAGGATAGAACAATATACAACATAAAATAAATCACAGAGAACATAGTGTAATGACCTGCCTTTTCGACCTTTAAAAGTTGGCACTTAAAACATCCACGGTATTAGAATGCCGAACATTCAAGTGTTCGAAAGGCAGATTGTTAAGGTAAAATTAAAAGAAAAGGAACATGGGAAAAAGAATCTCATAGCGAAATGATAACATGTAATATAACAAAGACAGTAAAAGTTGTCCCTCTAAGATACATGGTATATAAGAGTTAAAAATGAACCTCGTCGGCCCGAACAGTTATAACTTCCCGATCTTACTATTTCTAATGGGTATACATAATAATACAGCGGAAAATAAAATACTACGGCAGGCGAACATCTAGCTCTACTCCATGAGCTTCATGTTCCACCAATAACAACCTGGAAAAAAATTGATCTGACACGAGCATTACAATAAATAACACCCGGATCAGTTTGGAAATCATCGTGAGATAACTCAAGAAATATGATGAACATATAAAAATCTGTGAAACAAGATGCTAAACACGAAACGAGTTTTACCTTATAAGAACATTATCCATACATGAGAGAATGGAAATAAATCAGAACAAAATCCAAGTTTGAAGGAATGGGCACCAACAAGGTAAAAATCTAAACTTAAAGAATGAACACAAAAAATTAAACATAGAGAAGAGCATAAGGCACTTCTCGATGCAATTAAGAAAGGATCGAGTCTAAGGTTTGAATCAAAACGAGGAGACTTAAATCCATCCAACATGACTATGAGGTTGTGCCCACCTATATCGAAAAATATACCTCTAAATAAAATATACTTGAGAGCTCTTGCCAAACACACGACACTCTTTGGAGCTTCTGAGCTAGAACCTATGAATCAACTTTTGAGAATTCAAATATATCTACATCCATGCGTGAATGCAACCGAAACCCTTTAGATAGATGTGAATGTACCCTAATGGGTGCGACCCACATGGCTTGACTCCCACTCGCTCTTTGTTTTTAGTTATCTCTGGTGTTGGATACCAACTTCTCAAAACAAGCCATAAATCATTTTAGATTGATGAAGCACAAAGAAGGATATCAATATTGATAGTTAAGAAATCCACTATCAGAAATAAACTAGTACTAACCCAGGGAAAACAACGAAGTAGACAAGTTAAGGCAGTGTTGCTTCCAATCTTGACTCGATGGCATTCTTAACTCTAAGAATAGCAAGAGTTTAAATGCCACAAACGAGCAATGTAATGACCCAGAAATTTTAACGATTTTTAATAACATAATTAATTAAAATTTTCATGTAAAGAAACAATTAAATTTTGCAATGAAAATTAGATATTTTTATGCGTCTATTTAAACATAGAAAATGGAAGATTTTCATTGGTAAATATAAAAGTTAGTTCTGTTGTGTAATTTTCAATTTTAATTTAAAATTAGTTAATTTGATAAAAATAAAATATTTTTGAAATCTAAATATTTTTATATAAAAATAATGTAAATCATTTTCTGAGCAAGGCGCCATATTTCATTTCGCCAAATTTGGACTACTCTAGCTCCGTTTATCTTATTTTCGGCGTTTTAACAGCATTTTGCAGAGTATTGACTTTTGATAGAATGATCGTGTCGCTGATATCTATGTACCGTTCTGTTCGTCTCGTCGTGCCGATCTCCGTAGTATATTCATTTGTACATTTTGGTGTCCGGTAAGCGGCGAATTCGGCAAAACAATTTGTCTTATTGGCTCTGTATTTGGACCTTTTGGGTTTCTATGACTTTTTGTGTGTAAACCAATTGCCATTAACATTTATATTTCTGAAATTCAACACATGATGCTCTCTATTCCATCATTTCAATATATTTGTTGTTGCCCCTTCAATTCCATTTCCGGTCCATTTTGCTCTGCCTTTCTTCTTTCGTTCTCTCTTTGCTTCCACTTTTTCTATCTTCTTCTAAGTAAAATAAAAATGAAAATAATATATATTATGAAACATTTAATTGAAATCTGAAGCTTGCATTGAGTTACTTATATCAGCTTGTCCACCATTAATTCTCCCCAGACACTTCCATTGTTACCCTCCATCTCACATCAACCCGGCCCTGTCTGTAACGACCCAGAATTTTGAACAAATTAAATTGTAAATATTTAATTAATTTTAAATATTTGAACGATGATTTAATTTGAATCCCGAATATAACTTTGAATTTGACGATTAAATTATAAAAATTTAATTGATTGAAGTTGAACAAAAATTTGAATCTTTAATTTTAAGCCGAAGAAAAATATTTCAAAAGCTTTTAAAATTCGTAATGATAATACTGAAGATAATAGAAACTTCAGAATTGTATTTCAAAGTGTTTCGTTCAGTTTTGAATTTATATCGTTCGAATCGAATTTAAAAATAGCCGTCCGAGGCGCAGTCTCGGAATTCGACGAAACCAGTTCCATTGGGTCCGTAATATTGTACTATTATCGGGTTTCAAATTTCGTAGCGTTTGGAGTTGTTTTGAGAGCACACGATAGTTAAATGCGTAGAAATTTAATTGAACTCAATTTTAAAATTTAAATTTAAAATTTGTCAATATCAGCAACACGTTATCTCCCGTTGAACACGCCTGGTATCACACCGAGAATCACGAAAAATAATCGTGCAATCCATATCTTCTGCCTCATCCTTCTATTTTTAAATCACGCTCTTTTTTTTCAGTTGAAATCATAACAAAAGAAAAACGAGTAATGGTCGAATAAAAATCATTTTCTCGTATCAAGTTCGAAACTTCTCCAGACGAAATCAAATTCGATTTCGTATCGTGATCGCGAGGTCAAGCGCGATGCGGCATCATGTCTGAGAGGATGGCGACGAGGCGAGGCCTCCAAGTGCAGCGTCGCGATTTAGGGCATGCCAATCGAGTGATGGTGAGCGAAATTGAATTGGGTTCAGATCTTGATTTCGCGAGGTAGTATCGCGACTGGAGTGGGGGAACGAGGCCGGTTGGAAGACGAGGGGATAGGCGAGGCATTCGTAGCTCGCAGGATGATCGAAGCTAGGGCATGGTCGTTTTGGCTCGGCGGTGAGTGGTTGTTCGACGTGAAGTTTGGGGAGTTCGTAATCGCGATGGCGAGGGGGTTCGACTGAAGGCGCGACTGTTGCAAGTCCAGGGGCGAAATAGTCGAAGGCTAGCATTCGCGTACGCGAGCACAGTGGAAGTATGGAGATGTCGATCTCGAACTGGGGGAAGGTCGATGATTTACCTGAGTTCGTGGTGCGTCTGAGAAGTCGGGTTTTCTCCTTTCCTATAAGGTATCAGTTTTGTTTAAATTAATTTAAGTAAATGTATTTAGATTTGAAATAGACAATATAATTGATTCCAGGCCGATTAGAGTGAGACAAGAATTGTATTAGGATGAAAATTTATTAATAACCTATTTAATTATTTTTAGACTGTTAAAAAGGAAGATTTGTTTAAAAAATTTAGGTTTATACAAGTTAAAAAGGGAAAATAGTATAAAATCAACTTCTTAGTTTAGAACAAAATTTTTGGTTTAAATTAAATAGAAATAATCCCTAGTTAAGTTAAAATATAGACAGGAAAGGAGATAAATTATAAATCTATATAGAATATTTTAAAAAAAAAAAGGGTATTCGATTTAATTTAATAGATTTGCAAGGAGAAATTGAGTTTTAAAAATTTAATTGTAGTTAAATAAAATTATTAAAGGAGAAATTTGTTAATCTAAAACAATTGAAACGAAAATTAATTGTTCAGTCTTTTGAATATTGATAGATTGAATAAAATTGTTTATACCAGGTCAAAAGTCGAGAAAACAAAAGAAATGGAAATTGGAAAGCAAAATAAAAGCTAAGGTGAGATCTTCTCACTCAAAAATGAAAGTGGATTTTCTTTTACAGTTATTATTGACTGTTTGATTGCTATTTGGATGTGATATTAGATATGATAGGATATATCTATATATATAGCAATATATACATATTGGCATATGTATATATTGGATTGATGATTTCCCGCCTCGTATAGCGGATGAGACCCTATTGCGCCGTTAGTAAGCGGATTTTTATAAAACCCATATACCGCGATAATTCCGTACTGGAGCGGAATTGGTATTGTGCTAACATCTTTGGATGCAGGGAAACAGGTTGGAGGGATCGAACTGGACCCCTCACATTGATTGAATTTATTTATACTGTGATATGAATCTGTGAATGATTATATTGATGTTATTGATCATATTGATGTCTGGAAATTGTTTGAATGCTAAGATTTAGCTGAATGGATGTTTTGACATCATTGGATTCCAAAGATAAACGAAATTGAAATTTTGAAATTCAAGTAGAAAATTTCTAAGTGAATCAATTTTTGAAATTGAAGAAATTTTGAAGAAAGGAATTTTTAAAGTATAAAAAGTAAATTTTTATAATCGTATTGAATAAATTCCAGAATAAAGTGAAAATGCTAAATAAATGGATTTCATAAAACAGTGATTATAAATTGAAGAATTTAATTTAAAATTTGGATTTTTAAATAGATTGAAAGGAACGATTGAAATTTATTTTCTTAAAAAGGAATTTATTTAAAAAGAAGATAAGTTGGAAATCCAGTTAGAAATTTAATTGATAAATTGAAATAAGCTGTGAAATCAATGTAAAATGATTTCAATTTGAAGAATCCATTTAAAAACAGAATATTGAATAATTTGAGAAAAATAAGGAATTTATTTAATAGTGATAAATAAAATTAGAAATCAATATTGAAATTGATTTGGTATTGGAGTTTTACAAATAGAAGTTAATAAAAAGAAGATTTGTAAGTTGAAGTTGTTATTAAAAACAGAAATAGAATTTATAAACTTCGTTTTATAAATTCGAAATCGGTTGAATTTGATAAATTATATATAGGAGATTATTGAAGAAGATATATTCGCGATTTTTGAATAGCGAATTTTATTTGAAATAAAATGTGTAGAGATTTTTGAAATGTGGTTAGTGAAGTATATTCACGATTTTGGACAGTGAATATATTTTAAGTAAAATGGATATGGTTTTGGGAAAGTGATATTTGAAATGAAGTTAATTGTTTTAAAAGATGTTTTAAAACGTGTGAACTATCGAAATCATAGATTTCAACATTTATTGTTGAAATAGACGTTTTCGAGAAATATAAGGAAATGGTGGACTATAACACAGTTGTTATAGTAAATGATTTCCGAAAGGAAATGTTTTTAATATAGTATTGGGATTTATATATCTATCTAAATCCGAATCCCTATACTAGTGATTTTGAGTCGTCGTAACGATGTTTTACGTAACATTCGTTTTGACTCAAATAAATGTTGTTATAGTAAATGATTTTCTTAAAGAATGAATTTATACTTAATTTGATTTAAGTATATCGAATATTTTCAAATGTTGAAAATAAATAGATTTGTGAAATACTTATTTTTAAATAAGTATAGAAATGTTTTCCAAAATGAAATGAAACGTTTTGAGAATTTATCTTTGAAAAGATAAATTGAAATTGAATATTGAAAACGATTTGAAAATCGTATATTAGTAGATATTTTTGAAATATAAATTCACTATGGAATTTATAAAAGAAAGGGAAACTGTTTAGAAAAATAAACGTTGATTTATTTTTGAAGTGTGGAAAATTTTATATCTAGTAAAAGATATTTTTGAAGAATAAATAATTTGGGAAAATTATTTGGAATCTGATGATGTTGCGCATCTTTATTGATAGTTAAATAACCGACTATCAATAATTACCTTGAGTAGGTATTTGTTGTGATTGGATGAATTTGAATGCCACACTTATTTTTGAATAATCGCTCACTATTCGGGTTAGCCGGGAAAGGACCATGGGGTCGTATAACCCATTCCGAATATGTGATACGTCGTTATGAATTGCATTCGAAGACCGGTGTTGAAGACCGGATATTTTTGAAAACGGAAGGATTACCGTCGAGTTACTCTACATCGACTGATCTTCGATTTAGAGGTTTTATCACCCTTAGTGACGGGAAGTCCGGACGTGATTAGAAAATTATCCGGAAATGCAAGGGCTTCGTGAGAAGTGCCTTCGGTTCTGTTCGATCCCGGAACAGACTTGTATGGATTGTGTGTCTGACGTTACAATTTGAGATATAAAGCTGATTTCTTTCAAATACATTTCTATTGGTGGCGGAGAATTTATTCTCTTAGCTTAACACCCTTCTCTGAGATGTACGAGCTCAGAGGTTATGTAGTTGAAATTTATCAGCGATATATCCCAATTTGGTAACGTGGCATACTGAGTGTTGCTGTGAAATGATCAGTGTTTGATCATTTGTGATATGATCATTTGTTTGATCTTATATCTTTGTGATCATAGGTTGATCATTTTTGTTTGACCCAAAGCAGGGCTTTGTAGAAAGCGTAGCTTTGTGGACGAGACTTCGTCGAGCCTCACACCCCGGAAATGGTCGAAACAAGAAGGATGCGGCAAGGTTCTAGGGAGTAGCGCCCCTTAGTGTATGTCATTCCTTCTGGATAAAGGTGGTATCATGGTATGGAGCCCAGATACTTAACCTCTGTGGTTACTGCATTATTATTATCTATGTGGTTTGTTGCGAATCGGGGATCCTCGGGAAGATCGGTGACGATCGGGGGATGGCATACGCGTGTCAGTAGTTACCTATTTTTGCAGAGGTAACCCGGCCTTGTGTTGGCAGAGATCCGGTTAGGTTCTCGGGTCGTCTATTCCAGGGACGTACTCATCGTGGATAGGAAGTTCCTTAGCCTGACCATTTGTTGGAAATCCAAAGAAACAATACGAGCCTTTACGATTTCAATTGTATAACCTGTCTCCTCAGGAGGCAGCTATAGCAGGCATAATATAATGGTACCTATGCTGGCTAAGATTTATATTCTACTTTCGAAATGTTTTCCACTATGCACTAATAATAATAATATCAAAAAGAATTTGATTTTTGCGTAGTAATCATCTTTGACTATCATAAGAAGAAATCTCCTCCAAGTCTGCGTTTGCATTGTGTGTGTGGTGGGAGGTCTTATGGTAGTTTCATTTTCCAAAAGCATTGCGAATTGACATTAAAGTTTTCCTGTTGTTTATTTTAAAGATAAACTGTTTTACGATCTCACACCAGTCACCATGACTGACTCGGAGTTTATTGTTACCCTTCTAAACTCTGGGTGCCCACCAATTTCCACACGGGCAGTCTAGAGTTAGATTATCAGGATATTCTGGATATTCTGGAGCTTGGAGATAAGCTGGACGACGAGACGTAGTATTTGTATCTGATAGTATTTATCCCGCTGTGTATTCTGTATGAGGACAAGTATAAAACCGTCCATTGTTGTATATTGACTCTGATGATTGATGTATGTATAAAATGATATAGTTCTTTGTTTTTAAATGATATTCATTTATCTATTATATATTGTTCCGCTGCGATGTGTAAGATTCTGATATTGTTTTCTGTTCTGATGTTGTTCTGTTCTGTTCTTCTTTCTTTTTCTTCTATCTTCTTCTTCTACCTCTTCTTTCTTAAAACCCTCACTATTGGAGTTTCCGGCACTCGATTGCTCGGCAGTCGATAAAGTGAGTATCGATGTCGAATTTTCGAAAGTCGAAAAATCCCGTACGTGACAGCGTGGTATCAGAGCATATGGTTAAGCGACAACCCTGCTCTGTTGGGTGTTACTCATTAGAGATAGAGTCAGCAGTACTCTAGAATGAGTTTGAGTGTAATTATAGATATGAGCGCGTATTTGTTATTTGAATATAAAATTGTTTTATATTGTGATGATTGGTTTATTGAGTGGTATATGAACCTTCGTCGGCACAGTCTTGCAAAACTGGATCGAAGGGGTTTCTAAACACTTGAATAGAACAATTCGGCATAGTATTGTTTTAAAATAGGGTAAATGAGATAATTTTGCCCAAAACTATTTTTGTATAGAAAAGAAATGTTTTTCTATGAAGTACTATAGTATATGGTTGCATGGTTGCTAGAGGTAATAATATTAAATTATTCTCATTGGAATTGATAAGAAATTGGAATTATAACTCCAAAGTTAAGAAATAAATTCATATACGAATGAAATTTAAGAATATAAATTATAAATGTGACTTATAAGTTGAAACGGAATTCCAGAGAAGTTTTTGGAAATATTTTGAAAAGAATTTGAAAATTTTAGAGATTTGGAAGTTTAAATCCGTTGATTTGAAAATGAATTTCAAAGGTTTTGAAAAATGTTCTAAAGGAATGAAAGCTCTAAACTCTTTTCGGTCGCTGGAAAATAATCCTGATGATGATGGCCACATCATTAGAATTCATTTTCGGGTTTCCAAAAGAGGAATTGCTGCCGATTGTTTTAAATGAAAGTTGTTTGGAAAATTTGGGTTTTGTTTTAGAAAATTCAAAGGATAATTTGAATTGTTTTCAAAAATGGTTTTGAAAAGATTGAAAAGACTCTGGAATACTATATAAAAATACTTATGAAATAAGAAATAAGTTGATAACTTATACAATTTGAATAAGTAGATTAGAATTTGTAATGAATTAGTAATTGAAACTAATTTAAAATAAGCAGTTGTAAATGAAAGTTAATCGATGAAATTCAATATTTCAGAATTGAAGATGAATAGAATTCAAATTGAATTGAAATTGTGAATTGAATTTAAATGAATGTGAACTGTAAAATTGAAGGAAAATGAATAGGTGTAACTTCAATAGTAAGCTAAAAATGTATAAGCAGTTGATATTGAAAATTTTGTAATAGAATTTGCAAAATGGTTTGAATGTGTAACTAGATATTATGGCTAGTAGGACATACAGGTGTATAAAGGGATTGGAAAATTTATTTCAAAGATGAATTTGAATTTGCTCGAAAAAGGTATGTATTTAAATTTGAATATGAGATTTGATGACTTATTTCTCTAGCCGATTGGCTTTTTCTTTTTCTTTTTTTCTTTTTTTTTTGAAATCTGAGAGTCCGTAGGGACGTTTTGTAGTCGTGCCGTATTAGCCGCGCAAAGGAGACGCTGGCGAAATTTTTCGGAAATTTAGGGCGTTAGAAAATTTTTGAGAAATTTTGAAAGTTTAAATTTGAATTTAAACTCGAATTTGAATTTAGAAGTTAAACAATGTTGTTTGAACTTATAATTGAAGTTGGAAAGCTAGTTGAATTGATAACGAATCTTTAGTAGGAAGAGTTGTTTTGAAAATTTGATAAAACTATTGGATGTTGGAAAAATAGTAGACGAGTTAAGGACATTTTTCCTAACTTGTAATTTCGAGGACGAAATTCTTTTAAGGGGGGAAGTTTGTAACGACCCAGAATTTTGAACAAATTAAATTGTAAATATTTAATTAATTTTAAATATTTGAACGATGATTTAATTTGAATCCCGAATATAACTTTGAATTTGACGATTAAATTATAAAAATTTAATTGATTGAAGTTGAACAAAAATTTGAATCTTTAATTTTAAGCCGAAGAAAAATATTTCAAAAGCTTTTAAAATTCGTAATGATAATACTGAAGATAATAGAAACTTCAGAATTGTATTTCAAAGTGTTTCGTTCAGTTTTGAATTTATATCGTTCGAATCAAATTTAAAAATAGCCGTCCAAGGCGCAGTCTCGGAATTCGACGAAACTAGTTCCATTGGGTCCGTAATATTGTATTATTATCGGGTTTCAAATTTCGTAGCGTTTGGAGTTGTTTTGAGAGCACACGATAGTTAAACGCGTAGAAATTTAATTGAACTCAATTTTAAAATTTAAATTTAAAATTTGTCAATATCAGCAACACGTTATCTCCTGTTGAACACGCCTGGTATCACGCCGAGAATCACGAAAAATAATCGTGCAATCCATATCTTCTGCCTCATCCTTCTATTTTTAAATCACGCTCTTTTTTTCAGTTGAAATCAAAACAAAAGAAAAACGAGTAATGGCCGAATAAAAATCATTTTCTCGTATCAAGTTCGAAACTTCTCCAGACGAAATCAAATTCGATTTCGTATCGTGATCGCGAGGTCAAGCGCGATGCGGCATCATGTCTGAGAGGATGGCGATGAGGCGAGGCCTCCAAGTGCAGCGTCGCGATTTAGGGCATGCCAATCGAGTGATGGTGAGCGAAATTGAATTGTGTTCAGATCTTGATTTCGTAAGGTAGTATCGCGACTGGAGTGGGGGAACGAGGCCGGTTGGAAGACGAGGGGATAGGCGAGGCATTCGTAGCTCGCAGGATGATCGAAGCTAGGGCATGGTCGTTTTGGCTCGGCGGTGAGTGGTTGTTCGACGTGAAGTTTGGGGAGTTCGTAATCGCGATGGCGAGGGGGTTCGACTGAAGGCGCGACTGTTGCAAGGCCAGGGGTGAAATAGTCGAAGGCTAGCATTCGCGTACGCGAGCACAGTGGAAGTATGGAGATGTCGATCTCGAACTGGTGGAAGGTCGATGATTTACCTGAGTTCGTGGTGCGTCTGAGAAGTCGGGTTTTCTCCTTTCCTATAAGGTATCAGTTTTGTTTAAATTAATTTAAGTAAATGTATTTAGATTTGAAATAGACAATATAATTGATTCCAGGCCGATTAGAGCGAGACAAGAATTGTATTAGGATGAAAATTTATTAATAACCTATTTAATTATTTTTAGACTGTTAAAAAGGAAGATTTGTTTAAAAAATTTAGGTTTATACAAGTTAAAAAGGGAAAATAGTATAAAATCAACTTCTTAGTTTAGAACAAAATTTTTGGTTTAAATTAAATAGAAATAATCCCTAGTTAAGTTAAAATATAGACAGGAAAGGAGATAAATTATAAATCTATATAGAATATTTTTTAAAAAAAAGGGTATTCGATTTAATTTAATAGATTTGTAAGGAGAAATTGAGTTTTAAAAATTTAATTGTAGTTAAATAAAATTATTAAAGGAGAAATTTGTTAATCTAAAACAATTGAAACGAAAATTAATTGTTCAGTCTTTTGAATATTGATAGATTGAATAAAATTGTTTATACCAGGTCAAAAGTCGAGAAAACAAAAGAAATGGAAATTGGAAAGCAAAATAAAAGCTAAGGTGAGATCTTCTCACTCAAAAATGAAAGTGGATTTTCTTTTACAGTTATTATTGACTGTTTGATTGCTATTTGGATGTGATATTAGATATGATAGGATATATCTATATATATAGCAATATATACATATTGGCATATGTATATATTGGATTGATGATTTCCCGCCTCGTATAGCGGATGAGACCCTATTGCGCCGTTAGTAAGCGGATTTTTATAAAACCCATATACCGCGATAATTCCGTACTGGAGCGGAATTGGTATTGTGCTAACATCTTTGGATGTAGGGAAACAGGTTGGAGGGATCGAACTGGACCCCTCACATTGATTGAATTTATTTATACTGTGATATGAATCTGTGAATGATTATATTGATGTTATTGATCATATTGATGTCTGGAAATTGTTTGAATGCTAAGATTTAGCTGAATGGATGTTTTGACATCATTGGATTCCAAAGATAAACGAAATAGAAATTTTGAAATTCAAGTAGAAAATTTCTAAGTGAATCAATTTTTGAAATTGAAGAAATTTTGAAGAAAGGAATTTTTAAAGTATAAAAAGTAAATTTTTATAATCGTATTGAATAAATTCCAGAATAAAGTGAAAATGCTAAATAAATGGATTTCATAAAACAGTGATTATAAATTGAAGAATTTAATTTAAAATTTGGATTTTTAAATAGATTGAAAGGAACGATTGAAATTTATTTTCTTAAAAAGGAATTTATTTAAAAAGAAGATAAGTTGGAAATCCAGTTAGAAATTTAATTGATAAATTGAAATAAGCTGTGAAATCAATGTAAAATGATTTCAATTTGAAGAATCCATTTAAAAACAGAATATTGAATAATTTGAGAAAAATAAGGAATTTATTTAGTAGTGATAAATAAAATTAGAAATCAATATTGAAATTGATTTGGTATTGGAGTTTTACAAATAGAAGTTAATAAAAAGAAGATTTGTAAGTTGAAGTTGTTATTAAAAACAGAAATAGAATTTATAAACTTCGTTTTATAAATTCGAAATCGATTGAATTTGATAAATTATATATAGGAGATTATTGAAGAAGATATATTCGCGATTTTTGAATAGCGAATTTTATTTGAAATAAAATGTGTAGAGATTTTTGAAATGTGGTTAGTGAAGTATATTCACGATTTTGGACAGTGAATATATTTTAAGTAAAATGGATATGGTTTTGGGAAAGTGATATTTGAAATGAAGTTAATTGTTTTAAAAGATGTTTTAAAACGTGTGAACTATCGAAATCATAGATTTCAACATTTATTGTTGAAATAGACGTTTTCGAGAAATATAAGGAAATGGTGGACTATAACACTGTTGTTATAGTAAATGATTTCCGAAAGGAAATGTTTTTAATATAGTATTGGGATTTATATATCTATCTAAATCCGAATCCCTATACTAGTGATTTTGAGTCGTCGTAACGATGTTTTACGTAACATTCGTTTTGACTCAAATAAATGTTGTTATAGTAAATGATTTTCTTAAAGAATGAATTTATACTTAATTTGATTTAAGTATATCGAATATTTTCAAATGTTGAAAATAAATAGATTTGTGAAATACTTATTTTTAAATAAGTATAGAAATGTTTTCCAAAATGAAATGAAACGTTTTGAGAATTTATCTTTGAAAAGATAAATTGAAATTGAATATTGAAAACGATTTGAAAATCGTATATCAGTAGATATTTTTGAAATATAAATTCACTATGGAATTTATAAAAGAAAGGGAAACTGTTTAGAAAAATAAACGTTGATTTATTTTTGAAGTGTGGAAAATTTTATATCTAGTAAAAGATATTTTTGAAGAATAAATAATTTGGGAAAATTATTTGGAATCTGATGATGTTGCGCATCTTTATTGATAGTTAAATAACCGACTATCAATAATTACCTTGAGTAGGTATTTGTTGTGATTGGATGAATTTGAATGCCACACTTATTTTTGAATAATCGCTCACTATTCGGGTTTGCCGGGAAAGGACCATGGGGTCGTATAACCCATTCCGAATATGTGATACGTCGTTATGAATTGCATTCGAAGACCGGTGTTGAAGACCGGATATTTTTGAAAACGGAAGGATTACCGTCGAGTTACTCTACATCGATTGATCTTCGATTTAGAGGTTTTATCACCCTTAGTGACGGGAAGTCCGGACGTGATTAGAAAATTATCCGGAAATGCAAGGGCTTCGTGAGAAGTGCCTTCGGTTCTGTTCGATCCCGGAACAGACTTGTATGGATTGTGTGTCTGACGTTACAATTTGAGATATAAAGCTGATTTCTTTCAAATACATTTCTGTTGGTGGCGGAGAATTTATTCTCTTAGCTTAACACCCTTCTCTGAGATGTACGAGCTCAGAGGTTATGTAGTTGAAATTTATCAGCGATATATCCCAATTTGGTAACGTGGCATACTGAGTGTTGCTGTGAAATGATCAGTGTTTGATCATTTGTGATATGATCATTTGTTTGATCTTATATCTTTGTGATCATAGGTTGATCATTTTTGTTTGACCCAAAGCAGGGCTTTGTAGAAAGCGTAGCTTTGTGGACGAGACTTCGTCGAGCCTCACACCCCGGAAATGGTCGAAACAGGAAGGATGCGGCAAGGTTCTAGGGAGTAGCGCCCCTTAGTGTATGTCATTCCTTCTGGATAAAGGTGGTATCATGGTATGGAGCCCAGATACTTAACCTCTGTGGTTACTGCATTATTATTATCTATGTGGTTTGTTGCGAATCGGGGATCCTCGGGAAGATCGGTGACGATCGGGGGATGGCATACGCGTGTCAGTAGTTACCTATTTTTGCAGAGGTAACCCGGCCTTGTGTTGGCAGAGATCCGGTTAGGTTCTCGGGTCGTCTATTCCAGGGACGTACCCATCGTGGATAGGAAGTTCCTTAGCCTGACCATTTGTTGGAAATCCAAAGAAACAATACGAGCCTTTACGATTTCAATTGTATAACCTGTCTCCTCAGGAGGCAGCTATAGCAGGCATAATATAATGGTACCTATGCTGGCTAAGATTTATATTCTACTTTCGAAATGTTTTCCACTATGCACTAATAATAATAATATCAAAAAGAATTTGATTTTTGCGTAGTAAGCATCTTTGACTATCATAAGAAGAAATCTCCTCCAAGTCTGCGTTTGCATTGTGTGTGTGGTGGGAGGTCTTATGGTAGTTTCATTTTCCAAAAGCATTGCGAATTGACATTAAAGTTTTCCTGTTGTTTATTTTAAAGATAAACTGTTTTACGATCTCACACCAGTCACCATGACTGACTCGGAGTTTATTGTTTCCCTTCTAAACTCTGGGTGCCCACCAATTTCCACACGGGCAGTCTAGAGTTAGATTATCAGGATATTCTGGATATTCTGGAGCTTGGAGATAAGCTGGATGACGAGACGTAGTATTTGTATCTGATAGTATTTATCCCGCTGTGTATTCTGTATGAGGACAAGTATAAAACCGTCCATTGTTGTATATTGACTCTGATGATTGATGTATGTATAAAATGATATAGTTCTTTGTTTTTAAATGATATTCATTTATCTATTATATATTGTTCCGCTGCGATGTGTAAGATTCTGATATTGTTTTCTGTTCTGATGTTGTTCTGTTCTGTTCTTCTTTCTTTTTCTTCTATCTTCTTCTTCTACCTCTTCTTTCTTAAAACCCTCACTATTGGAGTTTCCGGCACTCGATTGCTCGGCAGTCGATAAAGTGAGTATCGATGTCGAATTTTCGAAAGTCGAAAATTTTGGTATGTGACACTGTCCTTCTCCCCACCAGCACGAGCCTCCAGACCCGAGCACCCACAACTTCCAGCCTTCACCTACCACCGTAGATCCACCTTCCCATCACCCTATAGCTGCAGCTCATGATGCCATAACCCATCAACCATCAGAGCCGCACCAAACAAACCCGAGAAGAACCCACGCAACCCTCTAACCCACCATCACTTCATCACCTTGCCTCCACACAACTCGGCCACCACTGACCGCCTTCCTCCCCATCCTCCCATGGCCACTGCAAACCTGAACCACAAACCCCAATGCCCTGCCTCACCTCTACTGTGTCCATCGACATTCCCCGACCCCCTCTCTTCCGTGCCTAACATCCCACATAAACGCCCACAATTTCCCTCTCCACCACGCTGAACCACCACCTGCACAGCTGCCGCCGCCTTCGACCCTCCCTCCGATCAGATCGCCACCCACTGCTGTGTGCACGCCTCACTTCCACCAAACTGAGCAGCCTCCTCTTGTTTTACATATATAAAATGTTTATGCTTATGTAATATATAAGCTGTTATATTATGGTTTCTTTTTTTTATATTTTAATTATTTACAGTTTTATATATTGGAGTGTATTAGATTTTGTTATACATATTGGTGTACAGTAGTTTGTCTCCTTTGTTATAAATATAATACAATATAGATTTTTAAATATATATTTGAATATTTGATTTTTAAAATATATTATATATAGATATTTTGATTCTTAAAATATATATAGATTTAAAAATATATATAGATATTTTGATTGTAATATATGTGTTTTTAATAAATATTAATTTTCAAAATACAATATGTATATTTTTATTTTAAATATGCGTTTTAATTGAATATTGAATTTTAAGAAAAAATAATAATAATATGATATATATTTATATCAAGCTAGTTTTGATTTTTGAATTCATCGATTCAAGTCCGTCGTGCTTTGCTTTGAAATTTGTGCTTGGATTCGTCACATCTTGTTCTTGTTATTTCTCTAGCCTCGAAAGGTAAGCGATCACTCATGATTAACATTCATTTGTTTAGTAAATAAAATTCACATGAAAAGATAATTTAAATATGTTGTTAAATTTAAATTGTTAGCTATTTTAAATTGTTAAGTACGATATGTTGTTGTCTGCAATTGTTTGCCTATATAAATTGACATATAACACCATAACCCATTATATATATTTTATTTAAATGGTTAATTAGGAGTATATATGCCTATCATTGATATATATGTCATTTTATGCTATTGTATATTCTCACTTTGCAAGTTCCCTGTTAGTTAGAATTTCCTATGGGTTAAAATGATACATACCCGAACAATTTTATAGATTAGGAAAAACCCTTATGGGTTGAAATGATAAACCCAAGCGATTTTATTGATTTTAAATTTTAGGATTGCGGGTTGAAATGATATATACCCGTAAATATTAAATTATTGTGGATTGAAATGATAAATATCTGTATCACTTGACCATAGGATAGAAAACTATATACGGACACCGTTGGTTTATTTTTGAAAATGATTTGTAGAATTTTTGAAAGGGAAATATATGGGTTTTAATAAATATTGATTTTTAAATATAATATAAAGATTTTAATTTTAATATATGTGTAAAAGTTAGATTTTTAAAATTATATGATTTGGATATTTTAAGATTGTAAGTTAAATTTTAAAAATTAAAATTATAAATTTTTTACTAAAAACTTTATTATTTTTAAAATATATAAAATAAGATTTAAAATAGATTTAATATCATAATAACTAATATAATAAAAACTTTAAGAGTTTAATTTAACTAATATATATATATATATATATATATATAATATTCCAAGTATTTATTTAAATTTATATTAATATTTTAAAATAGATTTTTGTAATAACTTTAAGTAAATTGGGGTTGGAAGATAAATTAAATAAGAATTGATTTGTAATTTAATTTGTTAAGAATTGAATTTAAATAAGAATTGATTTATAATTAAATTTGTTTAGAATTTAATTTAAATAAGGTTTGATTTGAACTTATTGATTTGAGATTTTAAAGATATATTTTTATAACTTGATAACGTGATTTTGATTAAAGAGGACTTAATGAATATTTTTAAATTTAAATGAAATTGAATTGGAATATCTAATTTTGATTTAAATTTGTAATTTGAGATTTTAATTGAATGTTTAACTAAAGATGATTAAATTAATATTTCAAATTTAAATAAAATTGAAATCGAATATTTAATTTTGATTTAAATTTGTAATCGGTATTTTATTTAAATGGTTATTAAAATGATTAAGTGAATATTTCAAAAATTAAAATAAAATTAAAGTTGACTTTGAAAATAAATGAAATTTATCAAATTGAGTTATTGTAAATGTTTGAATATTTAAACTTTGAAACCTATTGAAATTGAAATGGTTTAAATTTTTAGTTCAAATCTGTATTTGAAATCGATATAAATTAAAAATGGTTTAATGAGAATTTGAACTGAACCTTTAACCTTTTGATTGGAATTGTTGAACTAAGATTGATTTAAATCGAATTTTGGAACTAAAGTTGGTTTGGGTTGCTTTGTGAAACTGGTAGAAACAATTCCAATTTGAAACTATTTTCGATATAGACTCTAATTTAATATATAAACTATTTTAATATATATAAACTATTTTAATCTATAACCTATTTTTAAATATATATATATACTATTTTTAATTTATAACTATTTCAATATATATAAACTAATTTCAACATTTAAACTGTTTAAGTTGGAACTGTTATGATTTAGATTTAAATGGATTTAAATGCGAATACTTTGATATGATGGTTCAACCTATTTTGGTTATGATTTTTAAAGTGAATTATAATTTAAAGCGAATTATAATTTAAAGTGAATAATATTTCGAAAGTGAAATGATTTCGAAAGTGATATGATTTTGAAATGAATATGATATTTTGATATAAAGTATGAACTGTTTGAAGTGAAAAATAACCACGGTGTGAAATAAGCGGTTGGTTGTTAAAGAGACCCGGCTCAGATGTTGTCATACTCTCTGCCAATACCAGAAACCACTTTAACAGCTGTAAACGTGTTGGAGAATTGTAACGACCCGTAAATTTTGATAATTAAAACTATTAAATTAAATAAGATTTTAAAATTTAATATTGTGAGAAATTAAAATTTATGATTTATTATTGAGGAAATAATTAGAATATGATTTAATAATGTTGTTTGAATGCTATTGATAACTATTTAATGTAATTTAAATCAATTGAAATAAATTTTAGGTTAATTTGGTTATAATTGTAAATAATGAAATAAATTAAATGATGTATTTAATGGTGAGATTGTATGTAACTGATAGAAATTGGTTAACATAGAATATGAAATCGGTGATGTGGTAAGTAGTTATAATCTTTATTTGTAAACAATAAATTTATAAATGTGGTAAAATTACTTAAAAGTAACAATTGTTCATTTATCATCTCATTATTTAATGTGTTTGGAATTAATTTGGAAATCAACGAAAATTTATGTAATTAATAATTGCAGTTAATATGGTAAAAGATGTTAACGGTAAAATAATGAATGTAATGAAATGTAACTTATGTTAATATAATTCATAGGGTATTGTTGATTAAATAATAAGGATGATAACATAGGTTTTATTGTGATTGGATGAGAATTGGATGCGTAGTTAATGGCATGAATTGGATAATAAAGGAAATTGTAAGCGACGATAAAATGCATATTTATTCAAGGAAATAAAATGCGTGATTTAAATGGTAACATACCAAGTAGATTTCAAATAACAGAATGAGGTAAAACAATTAATTGGTAAGTGATGGATGTCTTTTGTTAATGCAATGAACATTACAACTGTTTAATAATGACAATAGAAGTTACAAATATGTTAGTAACAACAAAATTGGAAATTTATAACCACCATTTAATTTGAAATATATATATATATATTGAATTGATTGGCATTTAACCTTTTAAATATGATAAGGGGAAACAAATTAATATTGCATTAATTGATATTACATCTTTTAATTAAGATAAAGTGTAACGATCCGTAACTTTTAACAACTTTAAAATGATAGTATTTTGAATTTAAATAAAAATTAAATTTGAAATTAAAAAAAAATTGAATTTGTGATATTGAGTGTTTTATTTGGCCGAATTTAATAGAATAATTTTTTTTGTGAAATTTCAAATTTTGGTCAAACTTAGTCAAAGTTTGACTTTTGGTTGCAAAATTTAAATTTGAATTTTTAAATTTTATTCTTTTTATATGATACTAGACTGAATTCCAATCTCCACTCCATTTTTTGTTTCATCAAAATCAAATTCCTATTGCCTTAAAAATATAATTTACTGTGAAAAATTGACATAAATTTGCAGTGTATATTTGTGTTCTTATTTTTTTGGCGAAGTCTTATTGGGTTTGTTTTAGACTAATGGGCTCCTTAGTAAACCAAGAGACCCTAGAAAACCTAAGAGACTTTGGACCCTTCCTTTTCCCACCCATTAACTTCTATTTCCTATCTGACTAAAATCAAATACGTACAGAAATTCCTTATTTGAGAAACTTTCTGCGCACTCTTCTTCTTCTTTCTCAAATCTACAGAAAACTCCAAACCCTAAAATCTCCAAATCAAATTCCATCCTTCCTCCTTCAAAACCTTAGCCTACCTCTCTCCTCTTGTTGCCGCCCTCCACCACCAACTCTGACCATCTCCCCTCTCCTCTCGACCACCATCCTCCAACCCATGGCCAAAGCCCCACCTTTCGTCTCCTCTTCTTTCTTCTTTTTCCCTTCTTTTCCCTCTCCCTACTTTCCCTCTTTCTTCCTCTTATTTCCATGGCTTCTATATTTCACTAAACAACTCCAAATCAAATAATTTTATTTTGAAACCATGTATAATTTCAATGGCAACAACTTTGTTATTGAAGCCTTCTTCGCATTTCGAATATTTCTATATCAAAAACTCTATTTTTCAAGTCCTTTCTCGGGTCCAGTTTTGGCCATAAATACCCCATATTGTATCAATCATATCTCCTTCAAGATAGAACCAAAATATGTGATTCTTTTTTATAACCGTTTATTTTTCCAGTGGCTTCAACTTTTTTTTTGATTAGTTCTTCAAATTCCTTAATTTAGTATGCCAAAATCTCAAATCTTTTTCAAGTATTTTTGTACTCAGATTTTCAACTCAAAAAATACCTCTGTTTGTTTTGACCATAACTTCCTCAAGACTGAAGCTTTTTGAGTGATTATTTTTTGATAGTGGAGAGAAAAGAATTTGCAATAACTTTCTAGTTAGTCACTTTTACAGATTCAGTAATATTCTGGTCCGAATATTTTTTTTAAATATGACATACTTTCAGGTTTGTCCGTAGTTTGGATCTTGGGTTCTTTGGAAGTTGGAAGTAGTTGAAACTTGTTTATTGATTCGTGTTCGGGTCTAAGCTTTGTTAGATTTTCTTCGCATTTGGATCTTTGCTTGGAATCTCCATATTGCTTCATTTTTATCATCACCTTCGTAGCCACGAAAGATGAGCTGTAACGACCCTGAATTTTAATTAAATTTAAATTGATAATTTATTGACTTTTTGAATAGAAATTGTAAAATAAATTTATAAAAGTGATGTGAGTTTCCCCGACTTAAACTAAATTTGGTATAAATCACTTTGCAACTTTAAATATTGTAAATATTGTATATATGTGATATACGAGTAAATTTGAAATTATATATATATATATATTTGACTTGAATTTAAATGGTAAATAAATGGTTTAAGAATAAAAAATGAAAATATATAAGATATAGAGTATAAAATAAATACCTTTGATAAAAATTTAACAACAAAATTAAAATAGAAATTTATTTATATTATAAAGTAATATTACTAAGTAAAGAGAGAAATATATATACTTAAATATGGACAAAATATGTATGTATGAAGACAAGTTAAAAAGGGAAACAAAAGAAAATAAAATACATGTATATAAAGGCTTATAAAAGAAGCCAACAACTATCTTCATATTGTACAGCCGTATAAACAAAAAAATGTATATGGTACACTTAATAAATGCAAATGTCTTTAGCCACCAAACTATTTTCAACCGAAAAGAAGAGCAAAGATTGGTTGAGTATGAATAAAAGAAGATATATATTTAGGTATGTACAAAGGTAATTAATGCCATCTCATTTCAGCCACCACAAATGTATCATCTCGGCTACAAGCAAGATCTGTAGCCAACAAAAGAGAAAAAAATATCTCTGAATGTTGTACAAACCATTATAACACCCTGTAAACTCTTTTACCTATATCAATTCCTCATTCTAGTTCGACCATTCTCAGTTGAAAAATTTAAGTAAGAATCATTTTTAAAACTCAAATAAATATCCAGTACTTAAACAACAATACAAAGTCAAGCCAGAGAATTAAGGTGAGAACTTCAGCTTGCAATTCAAGACAGTTTCAAAATGATGAAAGCTCTGTTCTTCTTCCAAAAAGCACTGTGAGCAAACTCTCAACCTTTAAATCTTTTGATACTGCTATATGTGATATCTAGGTGGTGGTGATGTATAAGTATGTTTGTTTAGATATATCAAACTTGAATATAGTTGAATTAGGCTATAGATATGTAGGCATGCTGGTATACAGGTATATGTAAATACCTCTGTTAAGCATTTACAGGCTAAATATTGACTTTGATGATTTAAACTCTTTTCATATAATCAATGATAGGCCAGAATCTTTGAAGATGAATTGTGTATAAATGTATAGCATTATTTTTTAAAATAGTTTCAGGGAGAAATATTTACTGAATATTGTGGAATTATTAAATTTACAGTAGATTGATATATCTTAGGGAAAAATCAAATAAATTAATTTTGAAATCTGATTACACAATCACATTCGAATTTCAAAAAGGTGATTTTAGGTGAAAATCTCATGATTTTTAAGCTAATAAATCTCGAGTATGAAGGAGTTGAACGGGAAATGCAAATTGATCAAATTCTGGTGATCCACATCGATTTGGGCATCAAGATTCATGGCGAAGGAGGCTGATGCGTAGGGGAATATGGGAAAAATGTTTGAAATATTTTTTATTAATCTTAGGAGAGGAACGAGATTGAATTAGGGTTTAAGGCGCGGTTCGACTTGTCAAAGTTTGAGGAGAGAGTTCGCCACCGTGGGTGAGCTATTGGCGAATGGACCAGGGGGATTAGAAGCGTAGGTTGATGACGCGGCTGTGGATGTGAAGGCGAGTTCTCTGGTGATCTGACATGGCGGCGCGAGGAGAATTTGTCAACTGGTTTGAGTTCGTGGTGGTGTCGACTTACTCAATTTCAATTTAGGTTGTCGTCGAGAATTCTGGGTGGTTGAGCTCGTCGATGAGGTCGAGAGTGACTGGTGGGTGGTCGCGAGGTTGGTCGGAGACGACCTGAACGCGTGTGCACGTGCACGTGGTAGCTAGTGTATCTGGGTGTTTGGGGAAGAAAAGTGTTTCTCGAAGTCGAACTCGAAGTGGCTGTGGGGTTGTCTCGAAGGAAATAATGGAGCGGGTTACTTCGGGTCGAGCTCGGGAAAATGATGGGTGTGCTTCGGGTTTTGGGTTGAAAGCAGTTTTTAAATAGCTAAAAGAAAAAAAATTAAACAAGTTTTCAAATTTAATCAAGGTTTAAACTATTCCTTAAATAGATTTATTTTTTTTATAATAAATGTTTATTCAGGTGTTTGGATAAACAAAGGTTGTGAAATTTATTTTAACTTTAATAAAGTAAGTTAACTAAAGTTAAATGCTTTAAATATGTTAGAGTAATTAATTAAGATAAAATGTTTTATCTTTTAAAGTTCTTAAGTAATTAAGGGTTTATAAATGAAAATAATTAAAGATTAATTATTAATTACTTAATGAACTTGATTAAGGTATAGTTACTTCGTGTAATTACATAAAGGATAATTAATTAATTTAGGATTGAAAGATAATTACTTTTATTAAAGGTTAACTAATTATGTAATTAACTTAAGGTTAATTAATTTATAAATTAAGGATAATTAATTAAATGATAATTAATTAAGGGTTAATTAATTAATGTAATTAATTAAGGGTTAATTAATTAATGTAATTAATTAAGGGTTAATTAATTAATGTAATTAATTAAGGATAAATAATTAGAGGTTAATTATTTTAATGATTAAAGGTTAATTAATTAAAAGGGTTTGAAATTAATGATTAACTAACCAGGATTAGTAATTTATTCATAGAAATTAATCTGTTTAAATTAATCAGATAATTAAATTGATCTTACCTATGGATATTTGGATTCTATTAAATGTTTGAATTGTTTGATATCCCTGATATATGATGTTTTGTGATACATCCTTATTTATGCTGTGATCTGTAATTTGCTTATCTGTGATATATATCTGTGATATGTGAATGAACGATAGGCGTTATAATTTATATCGCTTATCAACTATATCCTGTATTTTGATTTGTGATGATTGAATGATGTTGCACTATTGTGTGTTAAACCCCTGGACTACACCTTTACACACACAAATATGGATTTCACGTGGAAATCGGTTAAGTCACAGATAATTTAAATTTGATGTTTTCGAAATTGAAATTTTAATTTCAATTGATTTTGAAATTGGAAGTTTGGGTTTAAAGTAAAAGCTTTTGAAATGGAATTTCAAAGATAAAAGTTATTTTGAATAACTTAATCGAGTTTTGAAAATTTAAATAATTTGATTTAAACTTAAATTCAATATTTGAAATTGAATTCTATGATTTGAAACTAGGGATTAAAGATGTTATACCCGTTATATAAGGGTTAAACCATTTTAAAAGTATTGATTTTTGAATGTGAATATAATTCAAGGGCTTTAACTCGTTCAAATATAATTGGATTTTTCTGAAACGAAAACTATTTGTTTTCAAATAATAACAGCTTTCATATAAGAAGTGAACTTCCAATTTGTGTTGAAAAGTTTCAAATTTAAAATGAAATTGAAATGTTTTGAAAGGCTATGAATGAATTCTTTTTGAAAGCTATGAATTAAATCTGTTTATTTTTAACAGATTTAAAATGAGGAGTTGTTTAAACCATTCGAGATGAAATTGTTTTGAAAGCTATAAGTTGAATCTTTGTTTTAAAGATTTAACGAGTTAATCCAATTGAAACGAAAATTGTTTGGAAATCTGTGAATGAATCTTTTGGTTAAAAGATTAAAGTGTGGAAATTGTTAAACCGTTGAAGGTTGTTAAAATGAATCTTTTTGTTTTAAAAGATTTGAAATGGTAATTTGTTTAAACCATTTGAAAGAAAATTTGGGTTTAAGTTGTGACTTAATTGAAATCCCAATATCCATATGTTTTAAAATATTGCGCTCATTATTCGGTTTAGCCGGGAGAGGAACTTGTGTCATATAACCCGTTCCGAATAATGATACATCGTATATAGATAGCATTTGAAGACCGGTGGTGAAGACCGGATATTTTCGAAAACGAAAGGACAACTCGTCGAATGTCTCTGCATCGACTGGTCCCCGGTATAGAGATTTTAGCACCCTTTGTGATGGGAAGTCCGGACGTGATTGGAAATTATTCGGATTTGCAAGGGCTTCTTCGGAAGTGCCTTCGGTTCTGTTCGAACCCGGAACAGACTTGTATGGTTACATGCCTGACATTACAATTTGAGATATAAAGCCGATTTATTTCAAATACATTTCTGTTGGTGGCGGAGAATTTATTCTCTTAGCTTAACACCCTTCTCTGAGACGTACGAGCTCAGAGGTTATGTAGTTGAAGGTTTTCAACGATATATTCCCAATTTGGTAATGTGACATGCTGAGTGTTGCTGTGTGATGATCATCGTTTGATCATTTGTGATATGATCATTTGTTTGATCATTTATCTTTGTGATCATTTCTTTGATCATCTGTTGACCCAAAGCATGGCTTTGTGACAAAGCGTAGCTTTGTGGATGAGACTTCGTCAGGGCCTCACAACCCGGAAATGGTCGAAACAGGAATGTTGCGGCAAGGTTATGAGGGTCGCGCCCTTTAGGGTATGTCATTTCCTTCTGGAAAGGGGTGGTATCATGGTATGGAGCCTAGATACTTACTCACGTGGACACACTTTATTTATTATGTGTGATGTTGGTTACCGAGTGCTCAAACCATGATATCAAACCACAGTAGCATAGACAACAATGTGATTTGGGAGATGGAAGTAGAAAACGTCATCTGGCAAGAACAATCATCTAGTTCTTACATCAACTAGAATAAAATGGAAGGAGGCAATGAGGAAGTAGCTGAGGATGAAGTCGGATTGTTTCAAAACCCATGGGAAGTTGAAATGCAAGAAATAGCCGATGGTGAGGAAATGCAGGATGTATTGGTTAGTCGCGGTCATGTTCCATGGAAGTAGCCATGCGTACCTTATGTTGAAGGAGAGATGTAACATTTGAAAAATGGAAATGATGCGGACAACAACCATGAAAGTGACGAGGAAGGGATTGGAGAAGTTATGATTGACTTTGGATATTGAGATGCCCCATCGACCTATGATTCAGAGGAGTGAGAAAGATGATGAGTATGATGGGTGAGGGCAGTTTTCTTTTTGTCTATTTATTATCTCTATATATAGCTTATGTATGAAATGAGATGAGATGTGGTGATGGTTAGCGACGAATAGTATTAGCATTATGTGCTTAGATGGGAGTTGTGTGTTTAGGTATGACCTGTGTTGGAATTGGAACACTGATGTAAGATTATAAAGTGTATGATATGCTACAACTTCGTTTATTATAGTTGCAAAGATTTCTTAAAACAAATTAATAATAATTCTTGATTAAAGAAGCAAAATTTAAGTGGAAAATATTCTTTTGAATTCGAAACGGAATTTTTCTAAACATTTGTGAAAAAGATATATTTATATATATGTTTGTACCAAAAATGGGCACAACACTCTTCGGAAGTCTTTGAAGAGATAAACGCGCAGAATGAAAATTAAAACTGTGGATTATCTAACAAAAACTCCAAATAACAGAAAGTAAATTGCAAAGACAAGCGATTTAGAGTGGTTCGGCGTTTTGCCTACGTCCACTATGAAGTTTGATGATTTTATTGCTCGATTACTTGAAGATTACAGTAGTTTATAATGTAATACAACTGAATGTGAATGCTAAGTGTCAATCTAAAGCAGCGGCGGTGTTCTGGAGTAAATCTGGCAGAATCTGGGCGCTCTTCAGTACTTAGAATTCTCCGACCCCTTTTCTGAATGACCAGGGGCTCTATTTATAGGTGTAGGAGGCTGATATTTCGCCTAAAATGAGGGGAGACCAGTTCTGGTACGTCAGGGGGCCCACATGGCCGAAATCTGGAGATCCGGGCCCACTTTGGGATCGATTCGACCCTTGGTTCGAATCGATCAAGAAATCATCCAATCGAGCTGAAATTTGGTGGGAACATTCTTCATCATGTGCTTAAGCTTCTGTGAAAATTTCATGGCATTTGGACTTGTAGAACTCGAGTTATGATCGATTCAAGTTGGTGTTTTTCGAATTCTGGAGTCGTTCGAATCGATATGCTCAAATCGATTCGTTCGAATCGATCCTCCTGCACGTGAAGATGGTGACGTGGTGCGTATGCTTCGTATCGATCCGGTTTCCACTTCGGATTGACTGGGTCGACTCCGCGTTCCTAGCTACCGTGGCCTAGTGGATTCGAGGTTACCTTAACAGGGTGGACTCGAAGTAGCTTATGGGATGGAGTCGAGGCGCATCTATTATATGGATTCGAAGTAGAGGACTGCCTACCGGGTTCGAACTGTTGGATTTTAGTGTGGTCTGTTTGGATGGATTCGAACTAAGGAGTGCTCGATGGATTCGAAGCCAGGCAAAAGGGATGGATTCGAAGGAAGGCTCCCACGATGGATTCGAAGCCAGGCAAAAGGGGTGGATTCGAAGGAAGGCTCCCACGATGGATTCGAAGCGTGTAAAACTTGATGGATACGAAGGTGATCGAGTCGACCTTAATGGATTCGAATAGCATTCCTACCTCATTGATTCGAACATAGGGTCTTTTATGGATTCGAATACAAGGCTGTCTCCTCCATTTTCCATTGGTGATATCTTGAGCATACGAACTCGGATTGACTCGAAAATTGGAACGTCGTTTCCTCTGGCCTTGCTTCGCATGTCTTATCAATTGCAGCCCGATCCAAACTCGGACAAAATTCATCGATATCCGTAGCGATCCTTACGTGTAACCGACTTCCGAGACGACCTGTCACCGGTATCTAGTCAAGTCCTTGGTGTCACGGCCTTGCCAAAAGGCGGGATAACATTTGCCCCCCAAAGTACGTCTTGTGTAAACATGACGTGCTTTGAAAAGCTGCAGTCTCTCATTGGATTGCTACAACATGCTTTATCGAAAGTTGCATTCTGTATTGCAGTAATCGACTGTCGTATAATCGTGACTGGCTGTCTGGGCTTTTGAGTCATGACGAGATGAACATTTGATTTCTGTTGATGATAAAGACCAAAACATTAGTCAAAAATACGTGTATACGTGTATTATCTTGACCTTGGTTAACGTTGCGCGATCGCAAGTTGTTGTCAGTTCGGTTTTGCTATCGAAATCTGCATCGGTCCTCTCCTGAACCGATTTGAGATTTGAGTTAAATCATTACTTTTATGATTGTCTATGGTCATCCTCCCGCATCGATCCTCTCCTGAATCGGTATGAAGAGTAGACAAGCAATTTTTATCATTGAAACGGTTCGTCCATCTTCATTAGTGGTTGGCGATGGATTCGAAGCTGTGCCTCTTCGAATCGATATTGCGTGGATTTGATGTTCTCTGAGTTGGTGGAGTCGAAGTTGTGAGTGCTCGAATCAATGCTGCTTCGTTTCGATGTTGTAAAGGATTCGAAACCGGATGGATTCGAACTAAGGGAGGGATTCGAACTGGTGGAACGACTCTGTGTCGTGATGGATTCGAACTAGTGGTCACAATGGGTTCGAACATGCCGCAACGAATCGATTCGAGTCGATTCTCTCACCTATAGAAGCCGGTCAGATATACCGGGAGGCGAATCGCCACATTTCCCCTATATATACCGGGCTCTTATTCACTTCTCACTTTTTACTTTTCCTCATTGTTTCAGCTGTTTCTTCGAATCAATCCTTCAGATTAGGAAGTTCCACGTCTTCGTTCGAATCGACAACATTCTCCCAAGCTTTTGTTTTATAATCGAATCCAGTCAGGTAAATATGGAACCGATTCGAGTGTAGAACGTAAAAATTTTGGATTCTTGGTAGTGATCCCATCATATCTTCTGAGAAGTTTTGAAGGATCGTCAGATCTGGAATGGGTCGAATCGATAGACTTGGGGAAAGAAACTTGTCATGGTGGACATCGTTTTTGTTCACTGCTTCGCATCGATCTGGGAGTAATTTGTTCGAATCGATTCTAAGTGTCAGATTTTGAATCGATGATCATGAAAGAAGATTGTATCGAAGCGATCGATTCGAAGCAATGCCGCTATTATCGAGTCAAAGACGTGATATTCCGATCGATTCGAATCTGTACTAAATTCATGGATTCGAAGTATCCGTCCTCCCTTAGGTTCTATCGATTCGAACTGCATGGATTCGAAGATCTGGACCTTGTTACCTTCGAATCGATTCGTATCGATTCGAACCGCATGGATTCGAACTTCTGGGTTTGAACGTTCTGATTTTCGAAACCTAAATCTTCCTGATTTGCTCCAACATCCGAACTACGACCAATCTCAAGTTGAAATTTGATAAATTTAACGAGCTTTAGCACACTTGACTCCGACGAGCTTCGGCCTTGCATAGTCGAACACGACTGTAAAACTTGAACTTCCTTTGAAGCTTGTCGATGGAACTATGACTCAACCAATAATATAACTGATTCATACACGAGGTTGGTTCTTAGCGTTTGGATTTTATGGAAGAGACGGTCAGCGATGACGGTCATTTTCATTCTCAAACTCCCAAGATATGTTGTACGAACATCTTGCTTTAATTGGTAGAATCTGCTTAAGTAACGCATAGCACTTGCACTGCACGACACGTTCATACACAGTACACCGGGGCACGCACGGGCCGTTTATGAACTTAACGTTGCTTTCTGATGAGTTAGCTAATTATGGAATCTTCGAGCTCCCAACAACAAGAGGTACAGAGCTCGACCCCTCCGGTGCTTGAGATTCCTGACATCCCTGCCGATGTAATCGATCCGGCTCCAGACGAATTGCCAGAGGCTATATTTATTGAGGAACCTGTTGATTCGGTTCAGTCCAACATCTCTGAATCCTTATTGGGACGAATATGCTTAAAGCATAACATATCTCTTGGTGACGTATTATTGCCCAGCGCCACTGATAGACCGCACAATCCGCCTGAAGGATATACAGCGTTCTACCGTCATGCTTGTGCGGCTGGAACTCTTCCTCCTTTCAACCAATATATCAGAGGGATGCTATCATATTTAGGAATCGCTCCTTCACAACTTCATCCCAACGGGCACGCGTTGCTGAACAGTGCCTTTGTAATATTTATGGACTGTCTCTTTCGCCCGCCGAGGCCTTCCGAGATCAGACACATATTTAACTTCAAGAGTAGGGGTGATAGCCCGTCTTTTACAATTTTGGAGGCAGTTAGGAATTGCCAAGTTGTAGTTGGAGCTTGGACTCGACTGAGCTATTTCAAGAACGAGTGGTTCTACGTTCGGTGCCCTCCGGGTTTCGCTAGGCGATGGTTGTCTAGACGTAAGCGCCTTAACCTGTTTCCTTGACCAATAGCTCTTTGGCGTTAAAATTGACATTCCATTCCTTTTACAGCTATTATTTCTAGGCCCGATGGAGGGCGTTTCAAGGGTACCGTCCGGAGTCTTCAAGAAGTCCCAAGCGAGTTGAGGCATATTGACTCGGTGCTGAATGATTACAACTTAAGAGTTCTTGGTCTGATCGACATCAATCAAAGCATAGTTGTTGAGGGATTTGCAAAGTCCGCCTCTAAGAAGGAAGATAAGAAGAAGGCCAAGAAGAAAATCAAGAAGAAAAAAGTGAAGAAGTCACTCGGAATCAGAATAATTGAGGCGGGTGACGAAGAAAGAACCCATACGGATTCAGAGCCAATGGCTGACCTTTCGGGAAACTTGGAGGAATCGGGAGAAAAACGGAAAGGCAAGGCCGCCGTTTCCAAAAAACTTAAGTCAAAGGGGGGAAAATCTGTAGATGTGTTTCTTCCCGCTTCCGGAGTTATGATTTCTGAAGCCGCCCCTTCTCATTCGAGAGATTCTCTCAAAGGGCTTGACGACATTCCTATCCCAGATTATATATCGATTTCTCATAATCCTGGGTTGGAGGAATTGCAAGATGTCCTAAACATGAACGAGCCCTTTCCTTTAAGTGCGGTCAACACTTCCGGTCGGTTTGGGGGTTTACACATTTACACACACTTCCACGGCACTTCATGACTTCTGCATAGTAAACATTGCTTTATGGGATTTTAATCCGTAATTCTTTCTTATCGCAGGTGAGATGTCAGGGCGTGGCTCTACTCTAGATAGGCTTCGGAATGTGCGCCAATCTTCTCCATTTTACGATTCCCGTAGGAGAGAGACAGATAGGGACCATGGGCGAGGCTATTCGAGTCAAGAACGTTATGATAGAGACAGAGATTACTCGCGTAACCGTTCTGGCTATGATTACTCTGACAGAGACCGGGGATACCAGTACCGACCCCGATCTCGTTCTCCTCCGCCTCCCAGGGCTCCAGTAGACCTCCCAGGGCCATCTCATCAGCAACAGTTGCCTTCTCAATCTTCTCGGCCTGATATTCAGCGGCCAAGAATGGAACCGACAGCAGCCGCTATAATTGAACAAGCTCTGGCTGAGTTGACAAGCGAGGGAGCTGCTAAACTTGCCCAAATGAAAAATGACTACCCGGAAATTTGCATGGATGGCTATATCTTCCCTCCTAACTTCAAAAGAATTCCTCCGGAAGCTGAGACCACCGCTCATAGTTATATTCACGACTTCTACGCTCAGTACAAGGAGTGGTACAAGGCAGCCGTGAAGGCTTCTAGAGTGGCTTTTGACAGGGCGAAGATTATTGCTGAACGTGATGCTGAAATTGCCAAACAGAAACGCATCATTGAAGTTCTTCAATCTGAAATGGAGTCGTCCCGGAATTCTGAACTTCAAGCTCTCCAGAAGCACGAGGACGCCGTGGCCAAAATGGCTAGGATGCAACAAGAGCATTGCGCCACGGTAGAGGAGATGGGCCACCGCAACACCACCATCGCAGCTGAGCGAGACTTAGCCGTAAAAGAGCTAAACGAGCTCAAGGCCAAATTTGCCAAAATGGTGAAGGAGAAGGATGACGCAAACGCCACTGCACAAGAGGCTTGCAACCAAGCGGTATCTCTTAGGGCCGAACTTGCTGCGGTGGCGGTCAAGTCTAAGTCTGCGGAAGCAGAAATCCAGGAAAAGATTTTGGAGGAGAGGTCCAGGCTGGATGCTGAGTTCGACGATCTCCTTGTCACGTACAACGCTAATGTGCTGGAACATAGAAATCTAGCGTGGCTGGGAGATGACTCCATGATTTTGTACAATGCCTGGACCCGGCTGGTGAATGAGAAGAAAGCAGTGCATCTAGACGAAACATTTGACGACTTTGAGCTGGAGATGCGTTTGCTCACCGAGGATGAGAGGAAGGTCCTTCATGAGATGGTGATCTCTATGGCGAAAGAAAAACTTGGCGTTCAATCTTTAGAGACAGGCGAAGGTTCGGGGACCGCGCATCACGAGGCAAGTGTTGGAGCCATAATCCCAACATTGCCCGAAACCACTGGTGCGGTAGACCCCCAATCTGTTCCTGCATATAATCCTGACCAACCGTTATTATCTTCCGCCGATGATTCCACCCACGTTTCGGTCCAGACTAAGGAAGGTATTTGAGCGCTTCTCGTAGTTTAGTTGTGGAGAACTTTAAGCAACACACTTGGCTAACAATCTTTGTTTTGTCGCATTTCAGTGACTGAAGTCGTTGTTTCTGCGCCTCTTGCTCTATCAGTTCCACATCAAACACAAGGGGTTGTTTTCACTGAAGCCATCATGACTTCTACCTTGATCGGCGAAGAGGGAGATGCAAATATGTTTTCTTTCAGCGCTCAAATGATTGAGGAGCTTCTCAATGAACCCATCGATCCCTCTGTCAACCCGTCCGATCCTGTGAGTGGGGCTGTTCCGGCCGTTAGTTCATCCATGCCAGCTATTGGCATATCCGATGCGGCCCAAGTATCCCGTGAGGACGACGTTATGGCTGAGATTGATGCCGAGATGGCAGCAGGGAATGCTGGTATGAATCCGCCCGGGCCTGCCCCGTTAATGGTGATTTCGCCGGGCGGTACCGTAGTGATTGAAACTGCTCCTGTCCCTCCTCCTGCTACTACTCCCATGCCTCCAGCTCGACCTCCTAGGAGAACTTCCGTCACCTCTAGTTCTGAGGAAGACGTTGACATCATATCGCTGCCGGAGGGCAAGCCTGAAAAGAGTAAGCGGTTGAGGAGAAAATCGGGCAGCGGATCGGGTGGAGCTACCCCGAAGAAGAAGATAAGGAAGAAGAAAGATTGAACTCTTTCTTTAAACCTCTGTTGTGTAGGGTAGCATTTTGTTGATTTTTCTATAGCCGTGTATAGATGTGGATTCGGCTCCCACTAGCAGAATTTTCTTTTAACACTTTGTAATCAGATTCTTTTTGTCGATAGTGGAAATGAAAATTTATTCCCTTTTTGTCTCCAACTTGTTATGTGTTATGGTTCTGCCCCTAGTATTGGGGATTAGTGTGGAGTTGATGTATGTTTATACTCCGCCTTGCGTACTAGGGGTACGGAGTTGAATGAATGTTTATACTCCGCCTCGCACTCTGGGAGTACGGAGTTAGATGAATGTTTATACTCCGCCTCGCACTCTGGGAGTACGGAGTTAGTTAATGTTTATACTCCAGTTCGCGCTCTCGGAAGCTGGAGTTTGTTGGTATTTATACCCAGCTCGCGCTCTCGGAGTACTCTGGGGTTTTAGGAAAATGTTTATACTCCGCTTCGCACTCTGGGAGTGCGGAGTTAGTTAAAAAGTTTTGTACCCAGCTCGCGCTCTCGGAGTACTCTGGGATTTAGGAAAATGTTTATACTCCGCCTCGCACTCTGGGAGTACGGAGTTAGTTAAAAAGTTTTGTACCCAGCTCGCGCTCTCGGAGTTCTCTGGGATTTTGTAAATGTTTATACTCCGCCTCGCACTCTGGGAGTACGGAGTTAGTTAATGTTTATACTCCAGTTCGCGCTCTCGGAAGCTGGAGTTTGTTGATATTTATACCCAGCTCGCGCTCTCGGAGTACTCTGGGATTTAGAAAAATGTTTATACTCCGCCTCGTGCTCTGGGAGTACGGAGTTGATTAAAAAGTTTGTACCCAGCTCGCGCTCTCGGAGTACTCTGGGATTTAGGAAAATGTTTATACTCCGCCTCGCACTCTGGGAGTACGGAGTTAAGGAAAAGGTTGTCGTGTATCAACCCATTTCTGGCCGAATGTGATGGCTTGCCCCCGAGCTCGGGTTTCATTTGGTGAGTGGTTGATTGCTTCATAGCCACTCCCTACTTGAATAAATCCCACTGTGTGATGGAATTTAGCTCTTCGTGCATCGTGATGTTGTACATTGTATTTAATGAATCACAGCTCTGGCTCAAAGAGATGGCATTTTATTGATAGCCTGTTATGTGCAATAGCGACAATGTCTTTCGCTATCCAAGGCCTTTGGTGAAGCTAGACCATCAGCGGTCGTCATCTCATATACATCATCCCCGAGCTCCTGCTTAATCTCATGTGATCCCTTCCATGTTGGTTTCATGTGTAGTTGTGCTGGGTATTCTTTTTTAATGACAATCTCATTGCGTTCAAAAGTTTTAAGTCGGTCCTCGGCATTGCGTAATCGGGCGACTCGTTTTCGGCGTATGACTGTTCTCAAGTCAACCTGGTCGCCCTGGACGATTCCAACTCCGTTGACGGTAGGGAACTTTAAGGTTAAGCACCATGGGGCAATTACGGCTCTGAATTCAGTAAGGGCAGGTCGTCCTAAGAAAGCGTTGTATGGCGAGACTATGTTCAACACAGTGAACTGTAATGTTCGAACTCTCCTATGTTCCTTAGATCCCAACCTAACTGGTAACTTCACCATCCCAATAGGTACGGTAGTGCTACCGTTGAATCCATGGAGGTGAGTTTGGCAAGGTTCCAAATCCCTGGGATTCATCCTCATTTGATTATAAGCATGTATGAAAAGGATATTCACAGAGCTCCCGCAGTCAATTAGTATCCTCTTCATCCAAGCTGGACCTACTTGTGCCGATATCACGAGTGGGTCAGTAGTCGGGCTTCCGACATAATCAGTATCGTTGTCTCGGAAAGTGATGTCGTTAATTGTCACTCTTTTTCGTTTGGTCGAAGGTTTATTGTCCAAGTTATCATCGTACTCAAAGTCTGTTCGTCTAGCCAAGTTGTTATATGATTTTATTTCTCCCCAGCTTCGTTTCGCTGTACGAGGACTATCACTTACAACATTAATTACCAGTCTTCCTCCGACACGACCTGGTTCTTCCTGTCTTTCTGGATTCTGTACATGATTTTGATTTGAGGGGCCCGCCCCTCCAGACTGCGGTGCCCGCACAAACTGATCTAACTTCCTCTCTCTGATCAACTTCTCAAGGAGGTCCTGCAAGTGCCGACATTCATTGGTGTTGTGGCCATAACTTTCGTGGAATCTACAGAACTTCCCTGTTTGAATCTGCCTCTCCGACGATTGCTTCGGAGCCGGCTTCTTGTATTGCATAGTATTGCAAGTCTGTAGGTACACATTTTCCAACGATGTATTCAATGGTGTGTAATTATCGAACATTGGAGCCTCACGTCGTGGACCCCGATTTGGATCTCTTTTCTTATTCTGACCATTGTTACCTCTTGGCTGCGTTTGCTTGTTTTGTATGTTCAACTGAACTTTTCCGGAATTGTCACCGGACTGTTTTACTGCTACATTGCTTTGTATTCCTTCGCTCCTGGGTCCCTCATCGTCCTGCTTCCTAGACTGTTTCGCGTCCTCTTGCCGTAAGAATTGTGCGGCTTTGGAGTAGAAACGGTCCAACGATGCGGGTGGTTTTCCGGCTAACCAGTTTCCAAACTCAGAATCAGGGTCAATCCCCTTTGTCAATGCCATTAAGATTGAGTTGTCGTTGGGATTACTAATCTCCACACATGCCGCATGGAATCTCTCTAAGTAACGCCTTAACGTTTCCCCTCGAGCCTGGGTAACACTGGATAAGGTGTTGACATCTTTGGGTCTAGCGACATGCATGCGAAATTGTTCCACAAATTTCTTAGCCAGTTGATCAAATGAAGAGATAGACCTAGGTGGCAATCTCGTGAACCACATCGTTGCAATTCCACCTAGAGAGATGGGGAAACTTCGACATTTTACTGCGTCATCGGCCCTTGCGGCGCTCATTGACCATTCATATTTCAAGATGTGTTGATTGGGATCAGAATTTCCTTCGTACATAGGAAGGGTTGGCATTCTGAATCGCCGGGGAGGTTCAGCACTCAGTATCTCGTCTGTGAAGGGAGTGTGACTACGGGAAAGTCCCCAGTCATCGTTGGTAAGGCCTTGGCTTTCGCGGATCATCTGACGTATCATAGTCGAGATGTCTGGCATTGCTACATTTTGAGCTTGCCGAGCTAAGGTGTGGTCGGGTTCCACAGCGCGAGTTCGGACCGGGCGCTGTCGACGGTCCAAATTTTGCCTCCTTGGCTCAGCGTCCTCCAAGACGTACGGTTTAGGAGTACGCCCACGTTGCCGATTATTTGGCTCTGAAAGATTTCGGGTATCAACCCTTGTTTCTATTGTGGCAGCTGCGGCATGATTGTCCGCGGTATGCTGTGTAGTAGGGCCTCCTTGTGTGGAGGGCCCGACCTGAAAGCTGGTAGACGGTCCTGCCCTCATCTGTCCAACAGTTAAAGCGGGTTGATATCCGGTCGTTTGTGCATGACTCCCGTCTAATCGAGGACGGGTAGATCTGTGATAGTAGTCTGATGAAGCAGAACTTTCAGTGGATGAGCGGGAAACATCATCCCTTCTGGACCTCCTACGGCCCTGGCGGTTCAGTTGGTTTGTCAATTCGATATTGGCACACAACTGTTCGGCTAATTGTTGCCGACTCTGAGTCAGCTCTTGTAGCAATACTTGGAATTCTTGTCTAGTGACTGCCCCAGACGGATCTGAGTGGGCAGTGTTGTCTTGGTTGGATGGCTGTTGTTGAGCAGGATTCTGTCCATCCCTACCTTCTTGTCCCGCAGCTGTAGACGTGGTTCTCGTGCTAACCATTTTGAATGATGAATCCTTTTCCTAGATTTTATGCAAATCTGAGTAGAATGGAAGGACTGTGAATCGAAGATCTGGATCTTCCTCTTGGATTTGTGCAATCCGGTATCGATGGTAGATCCAAGGAGCAGGAGAAAAAAGCTGGTTTTTTCTCAGTGAAAGCACCAAAGTGTTTGTACCAAAAATGGGCACAACACTCTTCGGAAGTCTTTGAAGAGATAAACGCGCAGAATGAAAATTAAAACTGTGGATTATCTAACAAAAACTCCAAATAACAGAAAGTAAATTGCAAAGACAAGCGATTTAGAGTGGTTCGGCGTTTTGCCTACGTCCACTATGAAGTTTGATGATTTTATTGCTCGATTACTTGAAGATTACAGTAGTTTATAATGTAATACAACTGAATGTGAATGCTAAGTGTCAATCTAAAGCAGCGGCGGTGTTCTGGAGTAAATCTGGCAGAATCTGGGCGCTCTTCAGTACTTAGAATTCTACGACCCCTTTTCTGAATGACCAGGGGCTCTATTTATAGGTGTAGGAGGCTGATATTTCGCCTAAAATGAGGGGAGACCAGTTCTGGTACGTCAGGGGGCCCACATGGCCGAAATCTGGAGATCCGGGCCCACTTTGGGATCGATTCGACCCTTGGTTCGAATCGATCAAGAAATCATCCAATCAAGCTGAAATTTGGTGGGAACATTCTTCATCATGTGCTTAAGCTTCTGTGAAAATTTCATGGCATTTGGACTTGTAGAACTCGAGTTATGATCGATTCAAGTTGGTGTTTTTCGAATTCTGGAGTCGTTCGAATCGATATGCTCAAATCGATTCGTTCGAATCGATCCTCCTGCACGTGAAGATGGTGACGTGGTGCGTATGCTTCGTATCGATCCGGTTTCCACTCCGGATTGACTGGGTCGACTCCGTGTTCCTAGCTACCGTGGCCTAGTGGATTCGAGGTTACCTTAACAGGGTGGACTCGAAGTAGCTTATGGGATGGAGTCGAGGCGCATCTATTATATGGATTCGAAGTAGAGGACTGCCTACCGGGTTCGAACTGTTGGATTTTAGTGTGGTCTGTTTGGATGGATTCGAACTAAGGAGTGCTCGATGGATTCGAAGCCAGGCAAAAGGGATGGATTCGAAGGAAGGCTCCCACGATGGATTCGAAGCCAGGCAAAAGGGGTGGATTCGAAGGAAGGCTCCCACGATGGATTCGAAGCGTGTAAAACTTGATGGATACGAAGGTGATCGAGTCGACCTTAATGGATTCGAATAGCATTCCTACATCATTGATTCGAACATAGGGTCTTTTATGGATTCGAATACAAGGCTGTCTCCTCCATTTTCCATTGGTGATATCTTGAGCATACGAACTCGGATTGACTCGAAAATTGGAACGTCGTTTCCTCTGGCCTTTCTTGGCATGTCTTATCAATTGCAGCCCGATCCGAACTCGGACAAAATTCATCGATATCCGTAGCGATCCTTACGTGTAACCGACTTCCGAGACGACCTGTCACCGGTATCTAGTCAAGTCCTTGGTGTCACGGCCTTGCCAAAAGGTGGGATAACAATATACATGTAAAGGAAGTTTTGATTAATAAAAAGGAAATGAGTAAGTTTTGACTAACAAAGAAGTTTTATTAAATACAAAAGTATTGCAATTAATATTGATTTAAAAAGAAGTAAAAGGGTTTATTAGAATAAAAGGTAAGTCATATTTTTAACATGAACGGTTTCTTTGGAAAGAAGACAGAAATTCTTGGTGAATAAACTTTTATGAAAAGTTTTCATAAATATTTTGGAAAGGTTAATAAGTACGTATGAGGTACGTAAATTATTTCGTCACACGATTCTTATCTAAGATTCGAGTACGGAACTTGGAAGTGTTTACACTAGTTCAAAAAAGAATTTATCACTCGATTCTTGATGATGAACATTGATTAGGGTTTATGGTTGGATACTTAAGTTCTCTATCATAATTGAGAGATATGCAAGGTAAACTAAAAATTCTGATCAGAAGGCCTTATCGGTGTCCGCATTAGAGGATCGGGAAATCAATACTAGTTTGGAAGTACAGTTGTGGATTCGAATAAAAGACCGAATCATATGTTATGGATGGTCTATGTATATTATATAGAACCGAGTCTACAAAATAATGTTTTGGGTAAGAATTACCATGTTTTTGTTTGGTGTAATTTCAGGGACGAAATTCTTTTAAGAGGGGAGTATGTAACGACCCGTAATTTGATCACTTTAATTAGAGATGTTTAAATTATTTTAAATATTCAAATATAGATTATTTTTGTAAATAATCAAGTTTTAAATATTAATAATAATGAACTTATTTTGAAAGAACGTTCCAAAATATAGTTCCTTTGGAAAGATATATCATGGTCAAAAAACGTTTTATCAATAAACAGCTCTATAATCATAGAACATCACGCATAGAGCTGGATACATAGGCTTATTTTTATAATTGAATAAGAATATGAAATAAAATCAATTATTTTATTTTTGGAAATTAAATGTATCTGTGACATCATTATTGATGTCCTTATATTTAAATATTGATGTATGAATTTAAATTGAGATTTAATGATTTAATAATTATTATAATTATTCAAATAATCATTTTTAAATGATAATAATTCATTTTAAATAGTTAAAAAGTGATAATAAATCATTTTTAATAATTTTATGAAGATATATACTTGGTTTAAAAATATAAAAAAGTCGTATCACTTTATCGATATAATAGCAATTTTTAAAAATAATTGTTAAAATTAATTTTTATGGTTTTATAAATAAAATGTGATCATTTTAAATTAGTTAAAAATGATAAGAAATTAGTTTTCAAATTTTGTTTACACTTATATGTGTATTAATTTATGTGTAAAATTGTGACCAGGAATCAGTTTCCCGATTTTCAATGGTTTAACGAAAGGAAGTTTTTCAAAGTTGTTGCAACCTTATTTATATGTCATGTGCACATATATAACTTACATACACACCCTAACATACACAAGAATACACACACACACATACAAATACATATACACTTAAACACACACACACACACACACACATATATATATATATATATATTTCAAAATATTAAAAACTTAAGACTTAAGCAACCAAAAAAGCAGCCATCAACTCATCTTACACACTAAAGCGCACACACATGGACTAGCACATGGAAGAGAGAACATGAGGTGAGGTGCCTATGTAAAATGATGTGACGGGGGGTGTGGGTTGAGGGTAAAAAGGTAATTAGGTGTGTAGATTTTTTTTTAAAGTTTTTCCTATAAATACCCACCCCTTTTTTCATAAATTCCTAACACTTATTCTTCATCTTCATCCTCCTTCTTCAAGCTATTTTAATGGTTTCCCACGTTAGCAAAATTATGGAAAAAATAAATACAAAAGAAAATTAAATTATTAGTGTGTGTGTGTGTGTGTTAGTATAAACACTTCAAAACCCCTTCAAATCACTCCATTCTCCCATCAAAACCCATGAACACACTTTCCTTCACCCTAGGCCGAGCTATCCACCACCCAAACCCACGATTGTAAGTACCCAAGGCCAATTCCAAGCTCATTCAAAGCTTAGGAGCTCGATTCCATAGAGTTTAAAGCATTCCTAGTGAAGCTATAACCGATTCAAAACAAGTTCAAGTTAAAATGAAGGTGAGAAACTCTATTTATAATATGATATATTGGATGATATATATGTTTTTTTATGCTTGGTTATGATGATTATTTATCAAGTTTAGATGTTGATTATATATTGTTTGATTGTATTAACAAGTCACGTTTAATACACGAGTTTCTAAGGGATGGATTGCTACCATTGAAGTGGTGTTTTGGTAAAAAAAAAGTTCTGATTTTAAAATCCAAAGTATGATTTGATAAATATGAGAAAATAAATTTTATGACTTGTAAATTTTGAGAATTAGTAAGTTAAAACAAAATTTTAAATTTGTTGAATATAAATGTTAAGAAAAGTAAATTTGAAATTGAACTATGAAATGAAATTTAACTTAAATAAAATGAATTTTGAAAAGAAATTTAACTCAAGTAAAGGTAAATGAAATTAGTTAAATGAAATCGAATTTGATTTGAAATGGATATGAACTTAAATTGTAAAGTGAAAATAAACATGAGAAGTGGTATATAAAATGTATATAATAAACTTATGTAAAATTTGATGGAATAGTTCTTAAGTGATATTAGTATTGAAAGAAATATACTAAGTAATAAATGAATGTGAATAAAGCAATGTGAATAATGATTATGAATACATGAATGTAAATAAAAGAATCTGAATAAAAAAAGAATGGGATATAATAAGAAACCAATTGAAGTAAATATGTAAGTTGTACGTATATTATTTTATTCGCATAACTGTTTGATCCAGATTCGAATATAAGATTTCTAGATTATTTACATCGGTCCGAGTTAGGATTTTTCACTCGATTATTGACGGCGAACATTAGGTAAGGATTTTTTATTGATTCTAGGATTCTCTATAATAGTATATGGCTATGCAAGGAGAATAACGGTTTTTAATCAAGGAACCTGATCGGAGTCCACACTAGAGTAGTCGATTGGACAATACTAGTTCGGAAGTGAAATTTTGTGATCGAGCGAGCGATCAGATTTGATATTGTGTATGGATGATATATACATCGTACGGGCTTTATTAAATTAAATGTTGATACTGGAAAATGCAAATTGAGATGGTTATGAATTAGCTGGATTGATATTATTTGTTGGATGGTTTCTCTGATTACATTTGTTACGTTGCATATAGTTATTGTATTAGTACATGTTTATATTGATATTACATTTTATATACATTTTCTCATTGGTTGCTAAGTGTTTAGTAGGTGCTAATGGCATATGTTTCACATTTGGAGCTCCTTTCGCATTATATTGATTGTATATACTTCCTAATATAAGAAAAGGTACACATATCAGATTACACATCATATTTTTATATTTTTCCCTATGCGATGCCCCATCCTTGAAGATGAGATGTATATTTGTGATTATATATGTATTGTAAATTTTTTCGATCGAACCGTGCAAAGGAAACACTGGCAAAATTTTCTGTAAATTTAAAGAGTTAGAATATGTTTGAGAATTTTGAAAAAAAAAATTGATAACTAAAATTTGGTTTTTATGTTATAACTTGGAATGGTATTAGTTAGTAACTACGAATTAATTTAAATATTTAGAAAAGGTGATAACAAAATTTCAACAAATTGATTTTGATAAGTAAAAGGATTAAAAGAATTTGGTAATCCATTTCAACTAACTGGTTTTGAAAAGTTAATGGGTTTGGGGCATTTTTCTTACTTGCTAATTTCGTGGACGAAATTCTTTTAAGGGGGAAGTATGTAACAACCTATAATTTCAATCATTCAAATATGGAACATTTAATTGATTTTAAATATTGAAAAGTTAATTTTATCAGTTAAATAACTTGAATTTCAAATATAATGGTTATTTGAATATTTGAAATTGTTTAAATAATTGAATCTTGAATTTAATATGAATAAAAACGATTTCAAAGTTGATTTAAATTCTATTTGAATAAGAACGAAGATAGTAAACTTTTAAAATTGGAATTAAAAGTGATTAAACTGATTTAATTATAATTTTTTTAATTAACATGTGAAAATGGCCTTCCAAGACGCTATCTTGGATTTCGACAAAACAAGTTCCATTGGATGTGTAATAGTGAATTATTGTATGTTAACGAATTTCATGTCGATCAGACGTATCGTTTGGTCGTACGAGCTTGAAAAGCATAGAAATTAATTAAAGGAATTTAATTTAATATAATTCGATTTTGAAAGCTAACTTCTGTATATGATGGAATTGGGTCCCGATACTAGTTCCATTGTGTTCGGAATTGGGGTATTACATAAAGAATGCTAGGCGGCACACTTCGGTTGGAGTTCGAAAATTTAGCAAGTGAATAGTGTTTCGTAAATATTCTATAAAAGGACTTGAAGTCCTCACATTTGCAAAACCCTAACTAATAAACGCAGCCTCAATTATTTACTTCTCCAAATCAACAGCCATAAATCAATCGAGAGCTAGAAGCAAAATTAGCCAAAACAATATAAATGAAACTAGTAGTGCTCATCGTCACGAACTCATCCATGGTCGTGGATCGTCGGTCGGAGGTCGGTGGTAGTGGCTAGGGCAGCTCGAAGTTGCAGCATTCCTTGGCAAAACCATGGCGATTGGTGGCGTTTCTCGTGATCACACCACTAGCAATGGAGGCGAGGAAGTAGGGGCTAGTGGTGGAGGCGAGAGGGCGGCGGTGGCGATCGATTGAAATTGAATGGAAATGTCGAGTATATGGCGCGGCCTGGGTTTTATGAAATAGAAGGTGAACGTTTAAACTTAATTTGTTGTGTTAATTAAAATTTAATTATCCCCAAATGTTCATTAATTCATATCTTGTCCATACGAGGTCGGATTTGAGCATAACGAGTTATGTTGCGATCATATTAGCGAATACTATGATATAAAGTTGGATTGGATGGATTTGCAGCTAGTAGGAATTTGGGTTAAAATTGAACGCCGTTCAATTTTAATTCAAACTAGAATGCTTAAATGATTATTGGAATCAAAGTGAGTTAACTCACCTCTTTGGCCCACTTATAATTCTACATAAGTGAGGATAATTTTATTGTTGATTGTTTTGTTAACTGTTTGTATGATTCACTATTTTATTAGTTGGCTTGAATATATTCCTGCCCCTAGAGCAGATGAAACCCTATTACATTCCCGTGTATAAGCAAATGGCCCTTTGTATACGATCCTGCCTCAAAGTGGTTGATTTATATTATTTAATTATATACTGTATGTATGTGATGTAGGGGACATGTTGGAGGGATCTAACTGGATTCCTCACCCTGTTGATTTTACTTTTCATATATTGTGATATATGATGTGTTGGATGCCATATTTGATGAAATTGTTGTGATTTCCCTTATTTGGTGCTTAGTAGCACTAGGCCTAATTTTTGGTATTTTAAAATAATATAAAATAATGATTTTGATTTAAAAGGTATTTCAAAATGATTTTGGACATTTATAAGTTTTTAATAATTATTATCGAATTATTAGGAGGAATGAACTTATTTTCAATAAACAAAAACGTATGATTTTTGTTGTTATAAAATTGATTGTTTTGTGAAATATTTTAGATAGAGATTTTTTAAATGGTTTATAAAAAGAGTTCTTAAAAGAGATATGTTACAAATAAAGAAATAGATTTATAAAACGGAGTTTATAAATAATTATAAAATGGATTTGTAGTCGATAATTTGTAAGTGGATTTATAAGTGGTGTTTATAAATAAATTAGATTTATAAAGAAAAGGATTTATAAATGGATTATTTATAATAAATGAGATTTAGAAATGAATATATTTATAAATGGAATTTTATAAATAAAGAGATTTTATAAAAGAAGTTTTATAAAATAGAAATGTGATTTATAAACACAATTTATAAATATAGAAATGATTTATGTTGAGATTTAAATATGGAGTTAATCATTTAAAAGGGGTTAATCTTTTAAAATGAATGTTTGGAAGTGATATTTCCAAATGGTTAAAAAAACCTATTTAAAATGTGTTAAGTGACAAAAACATGGATTTCAACATTTTTATTGTAATAAACGTTTTCGAGGAAAGTGAGGAAGGCATGGACTATAATGTTGTTGTTATAGTAAATGATTTTCGAAAGGAATTTTTTTATATAATATATGGGATATATATATATATCCTATATTTGATGTTAATATTCAAGGTGTGTAACTTCTATCTAATTAGAAGTTAAGAATGTGGTTCAAGCAAGGTCTGAGAGGTAGTGATACCAGCAACTTGAATGGCTTCATCGTTAACTATTAAATAATGGAAGTTTGACATCGAAGATTAATGTTAAGTAAGATTATTCGAAACCCTATATTTATGTTTTTGGGTTGTCGTAACAATGTTTTACGCAACATTCGTTTTGACCCAAATAAAGTGCGTTTTAAAGAATACTTTCCTTAAGATTTGTATATATATACTTATTTCTAATTTAAATATATAGAGATATTTTCTAAGTGTTTAAAATGAAATGGTTTGTGAATATACTTATATCGTTGATATAAGTATACGGAAATGTTTTGCCATATCGAAAGATTAAAGTGGTTTTGTGAATACATCTTTTTAAAGATAATTTAAAGTAAATATTTGGAAAGTGATTTAATTAATAAAAGATTAATTAAATGAACCTAATGATTGCTTATGTGCTAGATTTTATTTGTTCTTTGATAGTTAAATAATTTACTATTAAATTTGGCCAATTTTAGTTCCTTGACTAGATGTGGGAACTGATTATTCGTGCACTTATCATGAAGCTAATTGAGTAGGCTTGATTATCATTTGGTATTAAGAATGATGATCCGAGTAGGGTGGAGTGACTATGGTACTCCAATCTACCGGGCTTCCTTCTTCGCCGAAAGATGGCTAGTTGAGAGTTGGAAACATGATAAGTCTATGAGACTCGGTTTCTGTATGTGGTTGATGGCCTCTTATCGTTGTTGGTCCAGAGAGACTAGGATCAGATTTATCTGAAAACCACTTCGGACCAGCGTATGCATTCGAAAGTGAAGATTGTTGAAGACATTGATTTTGAAGACGGAGATCTTCATGATGTAGGGCTGCTTTCCACTAGTCCCGTAATTTCATATTATATATATGGTGGCAGTAGTGCTCTGTTATGAAAATCTTTAATGCAAGGACTGCTCACTACTAATCCTAGGGTTGACTCCTGACAGGATGTAGTAGGAGAGTTCCTCTAATTTTTCATGTTACGTGATAATTTGTATGGACGAATATTTTACATTGCATTTCTAAGAACCACATATATTGGCTTTTACAAACGTATATCTATTTAGTTGTGTAGGAAGTAACTCTATTACACTTATCACCCTTCTCCGAGACATACGAGCTCGGAGGTTGTACTTTTTTGGAAACCAATTAGTGTGTTGTTGGTATTGCCAATGTGGCATTCAAAGTGGAATGTGTTATGTGAAAGGTAAATGTTACCTTAAGCCTCACACCCCGAAGATGATACAGGTAATGATGTGGTCTGATCTATATTGCGAGCTATCCGTTTTATTAGTATGAAGGTGACCAGTGGAATTTGGGCCTCAAGGCATTTATGCCTTATGGACAGGTATTGGAGGTTTGACGAAGAACGAGTATAGCCATTGAGTAATACGTTGTTTCATAGTAGTGTATCCAAAATAGTTCGGAGGCTTGCTTGAGATAAGTGAATAGCCACTGAGGTGCTAGTTGTTTGTGCTTGGATTTTAGAGGAAATGGCTACCGGTTCCCTATCATGTTGGAAACTCAATTACAGTACGAGCTTTTGGTTTTGATTGTGGAACTTAGTATGCTGGAATTTAATCATTTTAACAATTTCAGATATGATTAATATTATTTGTATATTAGACACTAGTATAATATAACAGAATTTGATATGAAATGTTTTGGTTATTGTAAGGTAAAAACCCATTCGTGTTTATGTGCAGCGTGGACTTACGATATACCTTTGTTTTCAAAAGTTTTGATAACGTTAAAATCCAACTGAGATGTGTTTTCTCACACTGGTTTACCAGAATGATCCAGGCGATCTCCTTTTTAATGCTTAGGTCAGACTGATTATATTTATAGATTCAGTTTGGATGTTTTGGAGCTTTCAAAAACGAGCTGGAGGTCTTCAGGTCATATTAACGTATATGTTTATTTCCTACTGCATTGGTTATTTTAATTATCAGCGGTTGTGAGGACAGGTTGTTATAACTGTCCAGCCTGATGATTAGTGATTTGTTGTTGTACTCTGATTGATGTATGTATATTACAGTTTCTCTTTTGTAAAGATCATTAATATTATATTATATGTTGTTTTGCTGCGATATGAGATTATGTGTTGTTCGGTTCTCTTTCCCTCTTCTATCTTCTTTTCTTTCTTCTTTCATCTTTCTTTCCTTTAACTATTCGCCTTTTTATTCAATTCGAGTTGGAGAAGTTTGGTTTATTGTCAGCTTGAATTGTGCGGATTTGCAGGTCGTTACAAATCCGGACTGCATCTAAACAAGTAAAGTAATTCCATCTCAAAAGTAGGGGATCATACCATTACCTGCTCTTCTCCTGTGACAACAAGTTAGCATTATATCTTCCATTACACTACACTAGCCCAAAAATACTAATAGTATAGTACAAATATACCATGATCGGACCGTGATCCCAAAACAACGACCACTACAACTAAGATCGATAAGATACGCCCCAACGCGTATGATCACTACTGCTAAGACCGAATAGGTATGCCACAATGCGTATGGCCACTACTCCTAAGATCGAATAGGTACACTTTAAAACGCATGGTCACTAATGCTAAGACCAATCGTTTGTAAGAATACGAACGTAAGACCTAAAAACGTCTAAGCGATCACAACAAGATAAAGCTATTCATGGTCTTAAAAGACCGTGTCAAGTGTGTCATGGACATACACCACAACAAGGTCAATACCTAGGTAGGTCACATAAGTCCATACCCTTGTTGTGTCACAATAATTCAACACCAAACAAATTGTATAGTACTCTAAGGTCGAAAACTTAGAGTACGAACTCACTCCGTATATAACGTACGGAATCACAAGCATGGCTCCAATCATCACGACCTAAAAACCCACCAGAAAAATCTATCAAAACCCCATACTAACCTAAATCACCTTCCTAATGGAACGCGTGCCCTCAATGCCATAATACCGTTCCAGTATACCCTCCCTGTCTAACTCAAAATCTACGGTTTTGGAATACATGCCAAGGTTGGTCCCACGTGAGCCCTAAAATCTAAGTACTACAAAACCTATCAAATTTTACGTATTGTAGCACTTGATAAATGGTGAGTAATGGTCCAAACCTCACCTCAATCTGATTTTGTATGCAAAAGTTATTGCGTTTTGAAGTTAGCACAATACACAACAGGTCGGTCGACTGGATTCCTTTCAGTCAACTGAACCAATGCAGAGATGACATGTCTCCTCTCGATTATTGACTGAATGGACTTATTTAGTTGACTAAACCGATAGGTTCTAGGCAGTGATCCTGGGCAGGGAATAGATTCCCCGAACGGATGTCGATTCGCGGGCTGTTTCCTCCGAAGCTTTACTTAATGAGTCACCTTGCTACTAGAGCCTGCCTCCATTCCATTCGACATCTACCGTGGTTCATTTGTTGATATTTTGGAAGTGAATTCGATAAGTAATCAAAAAGTGGTTTCGGTACCAAAATCCCCTCTTTGCCTAAGTAGAGTTTAACAGGTAATAACAGCGACCCGGCTTCCTCTGACATGCCAAAAAGACATACTCGACCTCCTTACCTTGTGCGTAGCTTTTATGTGTTTCGATACACTCATTTGTGCATGCTTTTGCACACACATATGCACAAACACACATCTCAACACAAATCACATTTCGAGCTTCATTGGAGCAATTACTCGACCCAGTACTCTTCCGCACAACTTAGCGCACCTAGTGGTCGCTATGGCTACATGAGATCGCTTGTAACATGCCTATATACACATACGGACATTCCCATAAGTATATGGAATTCAATACACAAATGTTCTACACAACTCTCATCCATAATTCTAGTTACAAAACTAGATTCCTTTTGAGAATTGCTTAGCTCTAAATACACGTGTACGTATACTTGCTCGTGCACGTATACACACATGAATATCCAGTAAGCAATTCAACTATTTCTAGTTCAAATATTATTTTTATTTACAAAAATTCTTCAATAAAAGTCTAATATCGTCTTATACCATTTTATAGAATCTTGCTTCTATTTTATAAAATGTATCATTTGCTTATATATCAACCTTAAGCTTTTAAATACTTAATTATCCAACTTGAAATTAAGTATACTTCTTATTGCTATTTTTTAAAATCCCATATCTATTTTATAAAATAAAATCTTCATTCATAAAATCTTCAAACCATTTTATAAGTACTAATTAAGGCTCATTGGGTCTCTAATCATTTTAATGATGGGTGTAGAACTCCTAAACCCCTTAATTAGTTTACTAACTGTTTTGTAAATCAATTTCAAATGAATATGTTAGTTATTGCTAATGATGTTCACATCATTATTCTATATAATTAAACCCAAATCAAACAATAAGATCACAATCACCCAATTAGCCCAAATCAATTCTAGGCTCACTAACTATTTTTAAATATAGTAATTAGGGTTTTAAACAATTAATTAGCTAGGGGAAACATGTTTATAACACAAACATAAACCCCGATCAACTAAAACGTTCTCTAAATCATTTCATATAATTCTATAATAATCAAATATATGAAGTTTAACACATAAACTAATAAGGAGAATCATCCTACTCACCTTGTTCTCTCCTAAACCAAGCTTCAATCAACAAAAACCCAATTCCTGCTAACTTTAAAATTCGAAATCCACACCAATTCTCAGCTTTGAGCTAATTCCTTTACAGATTTAGTAGAGAATTCATAGAGAGAATTTATAATGATTTTATTTTGAATTTAGGAATTTTATCTAGGCAAGAATTAGTGGATCTAAGGTTTACGCCTAAGGTGTGATTAGGAAAGTGATTAGGTGGTTGAAAAAGAAATGAACGTGGAATGAGAAATTAATGAAGAGCTTAGCTAAATATAAGCTATGTTTGGGGCAAGCTAGCGGGCTTAGCCCAAATCTCTTCATCCGACACTATTCATCCTCAAAATTCATCGACTTTAAACATATCGAACAATATACTCATCTAAATTATGAATGTCATTCTATACTCAATGGAAAAGGTTTTGGAAATTAATTCCATCGTATACAAAAGTTACCTTTTTGGATCGATTTATGAATCAAAGGTAGGAAACTAGCTAAAAATCCGTCGCTCGAAATACATTGATGTTTATACTTATTTTGATTTGCAACATTGATCCAAACTCAACGGAAGTGGTCTTCAATCCTAATTTAACCATATGAAAAAAGTCACATTTTAGACTTTCAATTCAATAAGGACTTAATATTTAAATTAGCTATTTAAATATATTATCGTTTAATATGTGGATTATTACAGATCGCCCAAGTTTTTATGTTATCTACGTTAGACAAGCCATTGTAGAGGCAGCACAAAAATAGGTCTGTCCATGTGATATTTGATATTCTCAAGGCCCTGTTTGGTGAAAATTCATGTTCCGCATGGTACGAGCTCATGAAGAAGTTGTTCAAAACCAAAATGACCAAAGGACAGAAAGAGGACGACTGCATGCTAATGATGAAGGGTTATATAAATAGGCTTTCGTAGTTGGCCATACAAATAAGCAATGAATTGCAAGTTGATTTGATCCTTAGTTCTCTTACTTCTCAATACGAACCTTTCATGCTGAATTATAATATGAAAAAATTGAATGTGATCCTTGTGGAGCTCCTCAATATGTTGAGTTTGGTTGATTCACAATCTAAGGATCAAGGGATTGTACTTGTGGTAAAGGGCAGTACATCATATTCAAAGAGTTGGAAGATGTGGAAAAGATAAGGTAAGAAAAAGAAAAGTAAGAAGACCGATGACAAGGATGGATGCTACTACTGCCATAGAAAGGTCATTGGAAAAGAAATTGTCCTAACTACTTGAAGATTGTTGGGGAAAGACTCAGAATGGTTCTATAGCTCCATCAGGTACATTTATGATTCAAAATTGTTTTGTAATCAATAAAATGTCATGGGTATTAGATACTGGATCTAGTACTCATATATGTAATTTGTTACAAGGGCTATGGAACTGACACCATGTAGCACAAGGAGAGATTTTGCTCCAAGTTGCTGATGGATCCATGACAAATGCAACGCTAGTAGGAGATTATCATTTATATTTTCCTAGTGGAGCAGTATTAGTATTAAATAATTGCTATTTTGTAAAAGACTTTATTGGTTGGTTTATTTCCATTTCTAGATTGTTTGAGACTGGATATATATTTCATTGTGCAAATAATGTTATGAATATTAGTTTGGATGGAAATAAATTTTACTATGGTATCCTTGAAAATGGAATTTATGTGATTAATACTAATTATGTGTTCTGCAATGACTAGCTTTTTCAACCATCGAAAGTTGACACTAATACATCCACGGTATTCATCCAAGTGCTGGAAAGGCAGATTGTTGGGTGAAAGAAAAGAAAAGACAGAATAGAATCTCACATCATGATGAGTAATATATAATATCAAATGATCTTTACAAAATGAAATATTTAATATCCATACAAGAATCAGAGTAATTAACCTATCATCAGCAAGGATAGTTATAATAGCCTGTTCTTACAATTGCTGATAAATACAAACAAGAAAATGTAGTGGAAATAAAATACATGAATACATCTTGGAGGCTAGATCATCTTCTGAAATGTTCCAAAGCATCCATAACTAAATCTGGAAAAGTACTCAGGTCTAACTAGAGTATTATAAGAAAATAAAATCTAGATCAGTCCAGTATACCAACATGGGAAAACTCAAATCACTTGAATTATTTAATGTCAAAAAACCTTTTTCAAAAATAAAGGTGTCTCATAAGACCATACCGTACATAAACATGGACGGTTTTTTACCTTACGATAACTAAACCATATTATTTAGAAAATCTAGGGATATTATAATACTGTCAAGGGTTTAAAATAATTATTTAATATATCTAGAATGGTTATCCATAATTACATTCGACAGTACTTGGTTCTACAACTAAAACCATAAGGCACGTATTAGAGATTGGATTCCATACAATGATAAGGTATTAGGTTACCACCTTCCACAATACATCGCTATATAATGTACCGAGGGCCCCACTTTGACCTTCACAAACATAGAGCTAGCCTGCCCTTCGAACATGACATAGCTGGATTACATCATCCCCTGGGCATCGAGGCTGAAAACATGGCACTCGACCGCACACGTGTGCGCATACTAAATCCATAAAAAATATATCAAACCTTGATCTAAGGAATGATGTTACGAATGGTAGCAAACCACATAGCTCTACTGCATTCCTTGATTTTAGTCATTATTGAGTTGTGAGGCTTGTGAGGCCATGACTACCTTTTTCTTTAGCAAATCTCATTTGAAATGCCAACGCTGCCTTACAGGCAATAATGCAATGCCAGCATTCATTTGTACAAGTTGTTTAGGATATGAATAAACCAAAGGCACTACTTCTACGACATCCATTTTGGAATCATCCTCGGGATTAGTAGCAAGTAGCCCTTGCACTTTAAAGAACTCCGTCTTCAATTTCCATCATCTTCAAGACGTCTACCATTTGATAGTCGGTTATTTAACTATCAAATAAACAAACAATCAAATCCAGATATTTAATTTCACATGGAAACCAAGCATAATTAAGCACATAAGCAACCACTAAGCCTCTTTTAATTAATCCTTTCATTATTAAAAATCACTTTGTAAATACTTGAATTAAAATACCTTTTACAGAGGATATAGATATGTCTATTTCTCATTTACTATTCATTTGTACTCTTTCAATGCTTGGAAAAATATCCATATATGTATTTCAACGGCATAAGTATATTCACAAAACACTGCATTCTTAATACTTAGAAATTGTATATATATACTTATCTCAACGGTATAAACATATTCTCAAATTTTAAGGAAGATTTCATATTTTTCCAAACCATATAAAAGAGGGTAAAAAACAACTGCCATTTAAAATCATTATTTATTATAAACCCAAACCACATTTCTTTTTTATGTAAGTAAATAGATTGTATGGAAATTAGACCAAATATACTTACCACCATTTTCCGATTTCAGACTGTACTATCCCTCAACTAACAATGAAATTGGACAAGTTAGAGGACTATCCTTGCCTCGACATACATTCTTAGTTCTCAAGATAAAGACGAGTTTCCATACCTCAGAATTTAGAGCTAAGTATGAATAGAATACTTTTCATACCACCATAAATTATAAAGATCATTTATGAAAACCAAATCTCCTACACCTGTCACGTTTTCGATATTCTCGACTTACCATATCCCTCGCCTAGAAACGAAGCTAGGTAAGTTAGATCCTTGCCTAGGCACTCCGATTCTAGATCTCAAAGATAGAGGATCAATCTACTTATTGGCTTTTAGTGCCAACTATAAGACTACTTATTTTCAATAAGTAACCGAGTTTGCATACAGAAATAATACTTAGTATACCGAACATCAACCTTTGATTTCAAACTTAAACAATTCTTCGGATAATAATGAGTTCGTTCAAGTTGGGGTACTATTACCTCTCAAACCTTAACTCGATAATATTATTATCTTTCGGGATAGGTAGAAGGTTCCCTACCTCGAAGCTTAATGTAAGTCTAAGATTTCATAAATTCTGTATATTATTTCATTTAAAACTAAGAGAGTTATAAATTAAAATCATTTCTCCCCTTTCCACAATCTTTTACTAAAATTCAAATATTGGTTTCTTTAAAAATTACACTTAAACCCTTACAAATCACTTAGGAATCTCCATATAAAATCTCGCTTGAAAACCTTTGTTTAAAACCACATTTGATTTGAAAAGATAATATCTTTTTCTTCATAAAAGTACCAATAATTTTATTATATCAAATAATCATTTTAATCAAATATATACGTTTCCAGCCTCTTTTAAAACATTTTAACAAAGTTTATACTTCCATCAAAATCATAACTTAAAAGCCACCACCTTTTAAAGAAGATTTGACTTTGACAAAAAAACATAGATTTCCTTTGAATAAACCACTTGTTTAAACATCCAAAAATAAATCCTTTTATATCTCAAATCTCTTTAAACATTTATATAAAACATTAATTTTATTAAAAGTCCTGTCTAACATAACAAGTTTTATAATACGGAAAACCATTACTTTAAAATTAATAAATACCATTTAAAAATAATTTTAAAACATGAAATTCTTTACAAATACTTATATAACCCTTACGAAACATATTTAAAAGGAATTTATAAATTATTTAAAGTAGATAACCTTTTATATCTATTAAAATTGTAGATCTCAAAAACTGCATCCATAGCGACTATTGCTATATAGACCATAACTCTTAAAACTTTGTTTTATAAAGCAACTAGCTTTTAAACTTCATTCCTTCTATATTTTAAACTATTATAAGTATAGAAACATTTTACTTCAAAATAATAGTTGAAGTCAATTGAAAATCCATAAGTATAACTTTCCAAATTCAAAAGGAGGCTTAGCGACCAGTTTAGCACATCATCAAGTGCAATTCACTTCTACATTAAAGAAATCGACTTTCAAGTTATAAAATAATTCTCAACTTCACATCACATCACAAGAAACATAGAAAATCATATATACATCATTATATACATGAAAATACAATATTCAAACATGAATAAAATAAATGACATCAAAGTGCTTCTATAGTGACTATCGCTATACGAACACTTCTTCAAGTCCAAGTCTCCTACTAATCCTTATGTGCTTTGTTCAAGGCCATGCATCAAGTCATAACAAGTACATACACCACATTTACATATGCTCTACAATATAAGCTCGTAATCCATATTTTCAAGTCCATTACATAAGATATTTAAACCAACAAAACAAAGTGCTTTCCAAAGCACTATAACATATAGCAACACAATAGCAATTCAATCATCGTATATATGTTTACTCAAACACCAACACTTGCATATTATTCTACCCAAAATATATATGTTCAAAGAGGGGATTTTTAAAGTGAGAAATCTCACTTTTAAACAAGCTACAAAACACCACCAAGCTCTAGAATCAAAGAAACACTTGCTTCCATCACCAAACAACCAAAGCTACCACCTTTGCTCAAAAATCTCCAATACCATGCCTCCCCTATCTCTATATAGCTCATATCCTAGGGTGCTTTTCCCCTTAGTCTCCATCATCTTTCGACTTTGACATGCTAGGGTGTGTTGTTATGGTGTGCTCAGGAACATATTGAGTTTTGTGAAGTTTAGAGAAGATCTGAATGTATTTTGAAGAAGAAAAGTAAAGAAAGAAGGAAGAAGGAGAAGCCATTTTTAATCTCTAAACTTTTGAAAGCTTTTGAAAGCTTTTGAAAAATGAAATGAAAGGAGATGTGAAAGGGATAATAACCCATGTGACATGTTACCTTTCATGAAGATGTCATGTACTTTATCATTTTAAATTAAAGAAGAAAGAACTTTTTTCTTTATTACATTTCATAAAAAAAATTCTAGAAACTGCTAATGACTTTTAATTTAGTTAATCCATTTATATTTTGAATTTTTATTATATGTGTTCATTTATATAATAGTGTGTTCAAAAAGTTATGACAACTTTCATTCGATGACAAGTCGAAAATCTGAAAAAGATTTTCGGTCACAATTTTAATTTTTCATCGAACTATTTATTTTGTAAACAAAATTCCATAATGAGTTTACCATCATTATTTATTAATTAAAAGAGGGTTATTTGACCATTAAAAGTGAGATTAGATGACGTTAAGAATGTTTGTCCGAATAAACCAGACAAATAGTTATCTTTGGTATAATAGGCTATGTTGTATTAGTACGAAACAACTACACAAATATAAAACTGAAGGTTTTCTACGGTCAATTGATTCTGAATCATTTGACACGTGCGAGCCATGTCTCAAAGGTAAAATAACCGAGCACCCCTTTAGTGGGAGCAATGAAAAAGTTGATGAACTCTAAGGGTTAGTATATAGTGATGTATGTTGCCCGATGCTTATAATAACCAAAGATAATGGTTCTTACTTTTTTACCTTCATTGATGATTTCTCGAGACTAGGGTATGTGTTTCTTATGAAGAATCTAAAACACCACACACCCCTTAATATACCCAAAAAGGGCACATAAATAATATGGTGCGTTTTAGGTATAGCTAAAAACTTACAGAGACCACTGTCAAGATAATGGTTGTAACTGGTTGTAAGTTTGTGGTATTGTAACTGTTTGTAATGATACTTAAGTCAATAAAATGAGTTTATGCTCTTGCCTTTCAAAAAAACTTACAGAGACTAAGATTCACAAGACAAAATAAATAAAATAGCAGAAACATTTAAAAATAATAACTTACTAATAATCAAGCTTCATAAAATAAGTCATAACCAAAATAAGTCTCAAAATACCAAATACATATGTCTTATGGAAAACATCATCTTAGTCACAATATAAGAGTACATACATAAAACCATCCCTCTCAACAAGTGCCATTACATGAAAATAAAACTAAAAAGAAAAAGAAGAAGAATACATGAAGAAAAACTCTGCAGCTGAATCTCTAAGAAAATTCGAAATCTACTATCCCTGCCTCTGCTGGCCTATGGAGGAAAAGGGGAAATAGAGGAGTGGATCAGACTAAAAGTCTGGTGAATGAAAGTAATTACTAGTATTCTTAAGCAAGGTAAAGATAATAAGCTTTGCAATAGTTTTAGTATAAAAGGAAATAAAGGAAAAGATAAAGCTGGAATAAAATACGGTTTAACTGTTTGCTTTGCTTAGATAGTTCGATTGGATTGTTTGCACTTTTCTAAAACTGCTTTGATTAGGCTGAAATCCCAATCCTAGTATAATTAGGCTGAAGTCCTAATTATACCCTTTGATCGGCCTTCTATCTTTGTTGTGCCAACTACGGGCTAGTCCCATCCTATGGGTCCCACCGTTAAAGACGCATGTTTAGCGTTTGAAACTCAATAGCGACTTATCTCTCTGCACTGAGGTCGCACGCTCGACCACCGTTAGGCTCGCGCTACCTGTTGCTCCCTCTTTGGACCTCTTATTTGCCCTAAACAGCATAAGCGTGCCCAGCCTCACCTCCGTGTGTTGTGAGACCATTAGTTCCTAACTGAAGGGGAATGCTGCCGATACAGGTCCTAATAAATAAAATCTAGTTGCGCCCCTTGTCCAAATCCCCTGATTTGAACTTCTGATTATTGACCACTTATCTACCCTAAACAGCATAAGCGTGTCCCAAGGGAAATGCTGCCGGTATGGGTCCTACTTCTATCTTTGCTTATTAACTTAGTATAAGTCTTTAAAATAAGCCTTTTCTGTTTTGTCTCTAATTATAACTTGTGTGTTATAACTTTGCTTATTTACTTAACCCAAGGCCTAAGTTTAAAATAAGCTACTTTTGCTATTTCTTCTATTTTCTCTTCTTAGTTATAATTACATGTTATAACTATGCTTGCAAATGTCTTAAATTTGCCTATTTCAGTCTAAGTCCAATTTATTACAGTTCTCCTTGTTTTACATCTCATTTCCTGTAAATTCAGTGTTATTATATTTTAGTCCATATTAACAAATTATTTTCTTCTATTTATTCCATTCGCGTAATAAGGTAATTAAAAAGAAACTGACAATTACAGAATAAATCCCAACGTAGAATAGATGTAAATAAAATGGAAATAACAGTAAATAACTGTAAATACGGTAAATAATTGTAAATAATTAGGAAAGCTACAATTAATAGGAAATAATTGCAAATAACTAAAATAGAATAGCTAAAAGAAAATAGACTGGAAAATAGGTCTATTTACTTAAAAATAAACTGTAAATAAACTTGCATAAAGGTTATCCCAAAATTGTAGAAAAACTACAACTATTGGAAACCCTATTATTTTAAATTACTTAAAAATTTAAAATAATTACTTAAACACTCACCTGTGGTCCTTATCCCTTTCCTTTGGCCTTCCCGGATCCACTTGAGGGGTATAACATATGTTAATTAAAAAGATCTTCTCCTCGGAAAAATATTCCTTTTAGTGTCCAGCCTCAGGCAATGAACCCAGATAGAGAAAATCTGAATGAGAAAAATAGCTTGGCCTAGGGTTTTATTTATAGTGTCACTTGTGGATCTTAGATCGTTGGATTTAGAGATTAAATCTGGTGCAACCACGTCATAGGCTAGATGGGAACCGTCGGATGAAAGCACGGACGCACAAGATGGAGTAAAAATAGAAAAATGACGTGTTGAAATCGAACTGGACGAAGCCAGCAAAAGAATGCACGCGGGTCGACCTGGGTGTCGACCTACCACTTGCAAGGGTCGACCTAGCCATGGTGAGGGTCGACCTTGCCTATATATATATATTTCATTTCTTATTTATTCCGTAACTTCTTCGTATTTTGACAATCTATATATGGAAATTGACCAGAAAATTACCACGGACACAATGGTTCAACTCCCGTGGTCCAATTCTAATAATTTTACAAAGTTATTTTATTATTTAATTAATTACTATAGCTTAAATTTTGGGTTGTTACATTCTCCTCTCCTTAAGGGATTTCATCCCCGAAATCTCTAAGGATAAAAGAATGAAATAAATGTTTTCATCCAAGTTCTACAACCAACTACTCAACCATCATCCATTACATCCATCGTCCTTAAGTTTTTCTAATGCAATTTATAATACATATGCAATTAGTGTAGTGTCAATGTCCCTAACTAATGCAAAAGATTAGACGGTCTATTGATTCAGTTGACCTCCTTTTATGCAATCATGTCTGTGTCATGTATCCAAATGAATGCAAATTTCCTAATGATAACTGATAGTTCTACGTGCGTGCTACAATCATCATCCAAATGCAACAATCATGTGATAATCATCCATTTATAGCAACCATGGAATAAAATAAAAATGCAAATGCGCACACATCCATATGCATATGCCCTAGTGTCCTAGTTAAGCCGATTCCTAAGAGATAATAGTGCCTAGTGTAAGTACATGCGTCCATTAGCATCCACTAGCAACCACTTGCAATCACTAGTATCCATCATACATGACATGTTCTAATAACATGTTTACATCAAATCCTACCATCCATAGGTTAAATCCTAAGTTCTACCCTCCCAAAGGATAATAAAAGAAAGAACCTATTCAAAGCTAAAGATGGAAATAGGAAATTCTAAAACTTACTATCAAAGAGATGTAGATAAGAGGTACGAATCTTCTCTTCAGCTTCCCACGTAGCGTCTTCAACATCATCTCCCCACTGCACCTTCACTAACGGGACTTCCTTATTCCTAAGCTTCTTGATGTAACGTCCAATGATCTTGGTAGGAATACAACGAACCGATGCTTCTCTCTCCACTTCAACCTCTTCCAGTTGACTAGGCTCCAGAATCTCCGCTGAGTCATGTAAGCACTTTCTCAAGTGCGAAACATGAAAAACATCGTGTACTCCCGCAAGCCTCTCAAGTAGCTTTACTCGATACGCCATCTTCCCTACTCTCTCTACAATGGAGAACGGTCCTATGAATCTGGGATCTAGTTTCCCACTCGATTCAAACCTCACCACCTTCCTTAGCGAGGATACTTTAATGAAAACTAGGTCTCCTACCTCAAACTCAATGTCCCTTCTTCGCTTGTCTGCATAAGATTTCTGTCTATCTTAGGTTGATTTCATCCTCCTTCTAATCAAAGCAACCTTCTCTGAAGTCTCCCTAACCATGTCAGGACCAAGTAGCAATCTCTTCGTAGACTATACCCAACATAAAGGTACTTGCAAGGTCTCCCCTAAAGAGCTTCGAAAGGTGCCATCCCAATGCTAGCTTGAAAACTATTATTATATGCGAACTCCACCAAAGAAAGATGCTCCTCCCAAGTTCCTCCAAAATCAAGAATGCACATCCTCAACAAATCTTCAAACACTTTATTAACTCTCTCTGTTTGGCCATTCGTCTAAAGGTAATAGGCCGTACTCAATCTAAGCTGCGTCCCTAAAGCCTCTTGCAAGCTTCTCCAAAACTCGCTAGTAAAAATAGGGTCTCTATCGCTCACTATGCTAGAGGGAACCCCATTAAGTCGGACTATCTCACGAACATATAAGGATGCCAAATAAGATGTCGTCCTCTTACTCTTGACCGGAATGAAGTGGGCGCTCTTAGTCAATCGATCTACAATCACCTAAATGCTAGTATTCCCCTTCCTAGACCGGGGTAAACCATCTATGAAGTCCATCGAAACACTATCCCACTTCCATTCGGGTACATCCAATGGTTGAAGTAATCCAACAGGCTTCTGCTGCTCTGCATTAACTCTTTGGCACACAAGACACTTAGCTACAAACTCCACCACATCCTTTTTCATGCCACTCCAATAAAACATTCTCTTCATGTCCCTATACATTTTATCACCACCTGGATGAATAGTCATTTGAGAATGGTGTGTTTCCTCTAGAATTGCTCTCAACTAATCACTAGTGCGGGGGACACAAAGTCTTCCATCTCTCTTTAGCCACCCTTTTCTATCTATGGAATAGCGTTGGAGATGTCTAGAGACCTCTCCTATGCTAATCCTCTCTAAAGTATCCATAAGCTCTGAATCCTCTCGCTGCCTCGAGCCAATCTGATCTTTGAGGGTAGGCTTAACCTCAAGCGTTGCCAACAATCCCGGGGTAATGTCCATAGAGGGCTTAAAATCAAAGGTGGAAATAAACTTTAGGCTCTTCTACTCCATGAACATAGGACTAAGGGTTACTTTCTTCCTTATCAATGCATCCATGACCACGTTTCCCTTGCCAGGGGTATAAGCTATCTCCAAGTCGTACGATGCCAAAAACTCCATCCATTGATGCTGCGTCAAGTTCAAATCCTTTTGTGAGAATAGGTACTTCAATGAATTATGGTCAGCGAAAAGCTCGAACCTCTCTCCTAGCAAATAATGCATCCAAGACTTGAGTGCGAAAACTATAGAAGCTAACTCCAAATCAAGGTTAGGGTAGTTCTTCTCATGCGTCCTCAACTGTCTACTCCCATAACATACCACCCTCCCTTCTTGCATCAACACTGCTCCTAGACCCGTCCCACATGCATCAGTGTATACTGTAAAAGGCTTAGCTCCATCAGGTAAAACTAACACTGGTGCACTAGTAAGGGCTCTCTTTAGCATCATGAAGGAATCCACACAATTCACGTCCCATATGAATGCTTTATTCTTCTTAGTGATGCGAGTAAGCGGTGCTGAAAGCTTGGCAAAATCTCTGATTAACTTCCTATAATAGCCAGCCAATCCTAGGAAGCTACTAACTTTGGGAATGTTCTTGGGGGCCTTCCAATCTTGCACTGCATTACTTTAGTTGGATCAATAGCTAAACCCTCTCTTGAGACTACGTGCCCCAAGAAACATACATTCCCTCGCAAAAAGTGAACACTTCGAGAACTTTGCACTCAACTGATGAACACGAAGTGTACGAAGAACCTCCTCTAGATGAACAACATTCTCCTCCATACTCTTAGAAAACACCAAAATGTCATCAACAAACACTACTACGAACTTATTTAGGACATCTCTAAAAATACGCCTCATTAAATCCACAAAATAGGTCGGGGCATTGGTTAGCCCAAAAGGCATAACCAACCACTCAAAGAATCCATCGAGTGTCTTAAATGCCGTCTTATCAATGCTATCTTCAGCGACCCTAAGCTGATGAAATCCAATGGCTAAATCAAGCTAAGAAAATACTAAACAGCCAACTAACTGGTCGAAAAGATCATCTATCCTAGGAAGTGGATAACGGTTCTTCTTCGTGAGCTTATTCAACTCTCTATAGTCTATGCAAAGTCAAAGGGAAGCATCCGCCTTAGTAGCGAAGACAACTGGCACTCCCTACTTAGATATTCTCCTTCTGATGAAGCCTTTCACCAATAGCTCACGAATCTGCTTGCTTAACTCCTTCCTCTCCTTAGGTGTCATGTGTCTAGTGGGCAATGCCACTGGCTTAGCATTATCATTCAAATAAATTCTGAAGTCGATCTCTCTCCTAGGGGGTAGTCCCCTAACCTCCTCAAAGATGTTCGAGAAATCTCTAACGACCGGAACTGAATCTAACTCTACTGATGACGAATCGAGGGAATAAAGGAAGCTCAACATGACTGACCCCTGTGGGTCACAAGAAACCTCAAGAGTCCTACCACTGCATGTCTCTAGTCTAACGACTCTCCTCTCACAGTCTAATAATGCTCCATATATGGATAGCCAATCCATTCCCAAAATCATCCCATACCCCGAAAATCCCAATACATTGGCGTCATAGTCAAACTCTATGCCTAGGATAAAAAATTTCAAACCCCTACAAATCATAGATAAATGTGCCGATCCTCCTATGGGGTTTGAAACAACTATGGGGTCACTACTAAGGAGATATCTAAGTGCAAACAATCAACCAAAGAACTAGAGATGAAAGAGTGTGATGCTCCAGAATCGAGAATGAATTGTCATATAAAGATGAGTTAAATTTGAATTACCACTCTGAATTTGAGAATTTTAAATTGAAGTAATCATAGTTAAGGAAAAACAGAAACTTTTATGTGTGAAATTGAAAGTTTAACTAATGAAACTGGTAGTAAAGTTGAACCCAAGCTTGATCTATAACTTAATGAGAATGTTACAATGCCAACAAACGAGACGCTTGATATTGAACATAATCTTGAATCACCTGTTGGAAACGAAGAACTTAAGCCATATAAATTGTTAGTAGACAGTCAATATAGTGCTTATACTATTTCAACTAAACTTATGCTTGATCATCTATTTTTGAAGGATTACACTGATAAATTTGTTGAGTACATGAGTCACATTGTGCACAAAGCTTGGTTGGAAAAATTCCTACTTTCAAGATACTTAGATATCAATTTATTCGATTATAAATCTAGGTATAAAAATGAATTGTTGGTGAAACGAATTTGCTTATTAGAAAACATACCAAAGCGTAGTGTGAGGGGGAACATAACATTAAAACCAAGTGCAAAAGAATAAGATGGTGGCGATCTCTGCATCGTATTTATCTTAAGCACATGTATTATTTCATATATAATCAATTTTTTCTTACTGTTAAAATGCATTTTATATTACAAATCATTTTGCATTGCATCCATTTGTGGGTACCGTCGTTCAAGTTTAGAAATATTCTAAATAGTGAGGAAGTTATTAAATATAAGTGTGGGAGGAAACCTCATGTTATATTCATTTTTTCCAAATTTGCATGTATTTTTCGAAAAGTTTTGCATTTTTTTTTCAAATTGTATTCATTTGGCCTGTAGATTCGCATTTCTTTAAGACATATGCATTTAGGGAATAACATTTTTTTTAAAAACAAAATTATTTCAAGATTAGCTTATTTTGAACAGACATGACAAACTAGGTGCACTGTATTAGTCATTTGAAGGAAATTTTTTTGTGAATCACTAGTTTCAAATGGATTGAATTACAAATGATAATAACATGCTAGTTTATAAGTTGACTCATAGGCGATGTCTATGAAGTTTGTTGGAATTTGTTGTCATTGTTTATAAAGTGGATGTCTAAAGTACATACGTTAGTGATTTTCAAATCTCTATTATCAAGAGGTGCCAAGATGATTTTGCATTACTCTTTCTCTTAAAAATATAGAAAAATAATAATAAAATAATAATAATAATAACCAAGGGTATCCAACATTGCTAGTACATCAAGCGTTGGTGTGCACACCCGCCAAGCTCTTTCCTACTCTCACGTAAGCCCGAAAGGCAGTGCATCGGTGGTGTACCTTGATCTCATTTTATGAATTGGACAGCTAAGGATCACCGGCCTATATTGGCATTGTCAGAGTCGGTTTGCATAATCAGCCAAGCTCTATTCCATTCTCATGTAAGCCCGAAAGGTAGTGTATAAGTGATATATCTTGGTCCATGGGTTAGGTGTATGCATATAAAATAATAATAAAGAAATAAAAAGGGTAAGTGATTGAATTTAAGGCATTCTCTGTAGTTTTATTGATTTGAAGTTGTCATACAAATGGAAATAGAAATATCACTTTGTAAACTTTAACAATCAAATTAAAAACTAATTTCATAGTTGCACTATGTTTTCAATTGAAATAACTAGCAAGCTAGAGTCGAGTGTTGTGAGAACTTGATTTTTGTTAAAGTTTGTGACTAGGTGATGAACTCGGATTTCTAGATTTTGACGAAAACATATGTACACTCCAATGTTGTGACTATTCAAAAATAAATTGTAACGACCTGAAATTTTCAACCATTCGCATCCATACATGTCGGACTTGAATTGCTCAAAATATCATATTGTTAATTTAAATTTGGCAAAACTCAGCATATACAGTAAATAAATAATCACAAAATCACAGGCACAGAGTAATATAAAAATAATGCAGCGGAAACAAAAGAATAGTAGTTCATGAAACTACTATATATATATAATAGAGTTAAATAAGATACAACAGAGGTCTCGAATACATAGATATCTCAATACAATAGTCAAATACAAGATCTTAATACATCACTGGAATCAACTGAATATTGAAAGCAGAATCGATATAGCTGGATCTCCAAGCGAAGCTCCAACTCCGAAGGTGAGTTTCGAATGCTGAATTACTCAGTCTGACCCGAGCGTAAAGCAAAACACAAAACACTCGAGTCAGGATTAACATTCTTATATCAATAAATCCAACTCAAGTGAAATATCAATTGAAATACAAGTAACTCAAAGGATGTTTGGGATAACCATCCCCTAAGGATCCGTTTAACTATCTACTATGTAGTAATATACGCTATTATAATAATGTCTATAGTAAAGTATACTATTTAAAAATAGCGTTAAGGCTTTACATTTTCCACCTTAACACATTTTGAGGTGTACCAATAGTCTATACAGTACCGTAATACCCCGTAAACTGGAGCTACCAGAGGATACTCCATAGGTATGACACAAATCAAACTCGTAGTAAAGCACCCTAGGGTAGGTGACACGACACAACTAGGCAATGCCAGGGTAGATATACCAATTACACTTCCGGGTCGGTGGTAACGTAGAGCCGCAGCAATCGCCCACCTCGAGCCACACTCCCGAATCAAGGGTGCACACCAAATCAATCACAAAGTAATAGAATGGCATACGATGGAATGTGTCCAATCAGAGGAGCTACCTCATTAACCCATCGATTGCTCCTGTTTTAGCCACCTTATGCCAACTCATGGGAGTTGGGTCCACGTATATACCTCATATAGGATCATCACCACCATCCTACTTCATTCTGGAATCTCCACCGCGTACACAGTTGTTAAAGTGGTTTTCGGTATCGACAGAGAATATACCCATATCCGATCCTGGTCTCTTTAACAACTAATCGTTATTATAACACCGTGGTCATTTCAAATTAGTTTATACTTCAAAACCAAAATATTATTTTCATTTCAAAAACATATCAATACGATATCATTTCCATTTCAAAAATATTCACTTCCAAAATCATAGTACTTTCAAAGATATAATACTTTCGAAACCAAAACAATTTAAAATAATAATACTTTGGAAATCATAATACTTTGAAATTCATAAATTTGGAAATCATAACACTTTCCTCCAAACATTTTAGATATTAATAATAGTATATAAAATAAAATAATTTATATAAAATAGTTATAAGTTAAAATAATTTATATTAAAATAATTTGAATATTTAAAATAGTTTATATTAAAAGTAGTTATATTAAAAATAGTTATATCAAAATAGTTTATATTAAAATAGTTTATAAAACAATATGAAATAGTTTTAAATATAATTTAAAAATACTTTATATAATAAAATAGTTTCCTCAAATTCCACAAATCGATTCAAATCAACTCGACTTCCAAATTCAACCTAATTCAATCTCAATTCATAAGTTTTCAACTCAATTCAATTTCTCAATAAATCCTTCCAAATTATATCGATTTCAAATACAGATTTGAACCACAAAACAAACCATTTAATTTCAATATATTTCAAAGTCAATATATTCAACATTTTCAAAACTAAATTCGATAATTTCCAATATATATCAAATTCACTTTACTATTATTTAGTTTTTGAAATATTTACTTAATCATTTCAATAACATCTAAATACAACTTCAATTTACAAATTTAAATAAACAAAATATCCAATTTAAATTTATATAAGTTTGAAATATTCATTTAAGTCCCCTTAATCAAATTGAAGTTATGAAACATATCTTAAAATTTCAAATTTAATATTCAAATCAAACTTATTTAAGTATAATTCTTAAATAATTAAATTTTCAAATCAATTTCACATTTATCTTTCAACCTAAAATATTATAAACCCTATTATTTGAAAATATAAATTTAAATAACTACTTAAACATATTTTATATTGATTAAATCAACTTTATTAAATCAACTTTAATAAATCCTTAAAATCAATATTTATTAAAACCATGTATTTCTTTTCAAAACCATAGAAATCATTTTTCAAAATATATATAGACCAATAGTGTATGTATAAAATTTTCTACCCTATGGTCAAGTGATACGGATATTTATCATTTCAATCCACAATTTAAATATATACGGGTATATATCTTTTCAACCCGCAATCCCAAATTCAATTCAAATGAAAATCGCTTGGGTTTATCATTTCAACCCATAACGATTTTCTCCTATTCTACAAATCGTTCGGGTATGTATCATTTCAACCCATAGTGAATATTATACTAACAGGGAACTTGCAGAGTGATAACAGATATGATAATAACATAACGGACATATATCATCAATATAAACAACAGATAATGGTGTCAGATGTCACAGGTGAACAGATACATATAACAGCATATATATAGCAATGTAAATAATTAGCAGCAGTATATTTCAATTGACGTTTCAATTGAAATCAAATTTAATAAATATAAGAACGTTAATCGTGAGTGATTACTCACCTTTCGAGGCTAGAGATGAAGGAGAATGAGAATAGTTACAGATCCCAGCATGAATTTCAAAGCAAAGCAAGACTGGTACGAAATTAGACGGACAAAGCTGATAACAGAAATAGACGAATCAAATCAGAACTGGATCGATGATTATAAATGGTATAAGTGAATTCATATATAACTATATATATAAAATCATATTCCAAATTCAAACACATATAAAAATCTTTATAATATATATATATATATATGGAAAAATCAGTATTAAATTTAAACGTATATACATATACCCAGATCAAAATCCATATATATATATATAATTTAATGTACATATAGAAAAGAGCATGCAGCTTTTAAATATACTATTATAACTTATACGAGAAATTCAAACAGATCATGTAAACACATATCTTCAAATTAATATAAAGATCAATATCACATACATTATTATATATATTGTATAACTTAAAGCTTGCGAATGAAATACTTATATATTATACTACTGTAACCATTAAAATATATATGTAACAATGTATATATGCAGACACATGTATAAGTATACCCAACCAGACACACACACACACATATATATATATATATCTATTATAAACTAATATATATAATTTTTTGTCAGAAAACACATATACAGACTTTTATATGAATCACCTATAAATTTGTTTCAGTAAACATATATATATCATTGTAATATATAGAATACTTATATACCATCCTATTATATAAACAGCCTATACAAACTATATACAAAATAGCATATCTATAGCACTTCATTATATAACATTCATATATAATATATACACTAACATATAAATATATTGTACGAACCTATGCAAGCTTCTCCGCAACAAACGTATACTTAATATATTACGGTTTAAAAAAGATCAATATCAAATCTGACATATATATATAAATATAAATTTTAATATAGATATATATATATATATATATACACGAGATAAATATGTATAACCGAGCCTATGAACAGGCAAGTATATTACAAAGTTTCAACACACGCATATACTTATAAACTTACTTAATAATACCTGCAACAACAGTTTATACGTACTATAGTTTGTAAAACTTCATATATTTAAATATCTACATATGCAATATGCATTTAAAAAAATCATAGTTATTATACTATAGCCAAATCTTAACTAAAATATGCACAAACATATATATATATATATATACATATAACATATAAATGATATATAACATATATATAACACAACAGATAGATACAAACCCGTTGTACAACTCAGGCAACTTATATAACTCATATTGTAAATAACAGATCATTGTATAAAGCTAATCATTTATATAAAATAAGTATATAAATATATGAGTAATAGTAGGAAGATATAAAATAGTAGAGAGAAGAGAGAAAGTTCTGCACGGCACAAGCAACAAAACTTCACCTTTCTATGTATATATATACATATACAGAGGAGGCTTGGGAACACGGCAACAAGGTGGAGCTTCCTTGGTTTGCATGGGCTATGAGGGCTGCTGTGACATGGAGGATCAATGGAGGAGGCTCACGTGGCGAGTGTAGGGAGTCTCGGTGGTGCTTGTAGGGCTGAACGTTGATGGCAATGGGTTTCGGAAAGGAACATGGTGAGAGGTTGCTCACGACGGTTGCAAGGCAGCTTTTGGCGGAGGGAGGAGAGGTTAGTGATGCGGTGGGCAGGGATGGAGGATGTGCGGTTACCAAGGCGAATGGGTAGATGCTACAGGTGGGATCTGGGAATATGTATGATGAAGAAGAAGTAGTGGTTTGACAAAAAGCAGGCAGATGGACTTTTTAGTGATATAATAAAATTTATAATTTCCATTTCTAAGAATAGAACGAAACCAGAAAATAATAAGAACAAGTAAGGCAGCCGGTGGAATGGCAAGAGCTAGATATAAATATCTTGGAATTCTAAAGGCAAGTGGCTGTACATATGCACAATGGATAACGAAAGTTCAAGAAAAGTAAAAAGGCAAAAATACGGAAACGGTATGCAAATCGTTCCATAGATTTCGTTGTCATCGGGACTTCAAAACACAGAATTGAATATATCGTAGAGATCAGCACGACGAGGCGATCAAAACTGTATACAGATATCAGTGGTACGATTATTCTATCAAAAGTCGATATCGGTACCGAAATGCTGCTAATACGCCGAAAATAAGATAAACGGAGCAACATCGGTCCAAATTTGAGGAAATGAAATATGACATCTCACTCAGAAGATGATTTACAAATTTGTTATGTAAAAATATTCAGGTTTGGAAAACATTTTATTGTCATCAATATTAACTGATTTAAATTTAAATAAAATTACACAATAAAATAAACTTCCATATTATCTGATGAAAATTTACTAGTTGCTATGTTAAAATTGACGCATTCCAAATATCAAATTTTTATTTCCTAATTCAAACGTTTAAAATTTTCACAAAATTCAATTAATTATATAAATAAAACAAATAAAATTTATTAAAAATTTACGGGTCGTTACACTCTCCCCCTCTCAAAACTTTTCATCTTCGAAAAGGAACGAGGTAGGAGAATAGAAACAACCAGAAGAAAATAGATTGAAATACAAATAAGACAATTAAATTAAAACCATATAAATTTCAATTTAAATTAATTTATATTCAATAATTGATTTTAAATTCAAGGTATTTCCGTAAGTTGATCTAATTTCAATTTATTAATTCCTTCAAAACAAATATATTTGTCTATTATTCAATTAACTTATTATTCTATTTATCTCTATTAACATTTTATAATTAAAATTAAGTGTATAACGTTTATTATAACCACTCAAATTTTTATTTATAAAATCATTTATATTGTATACCAATCAATTACATATCTAACTTCTGAATAATTTAGGTAAGTTATATTGGAATGCAATTTAGTATTATACAAATAAAATTTCCCAATTCAATTATTTCAAGTTTAAATATTTATCCAAAAATTTTGGCTTCATTTATAATTAAAATCACCTTTAACATAAATTTAAGAATTTAATTTCTGATTACTTCAAACCATTTAGATATAATTAAGTATATACTATATATATCAAAATCAAATTAAATTTAAAATAATATACCTATATATACATTATAAATCAAATCATACCGCAAAAATTCAAATAATATTCAGTTTCCAAAACAAAAGTGTAGCAAATCTACTGAGTGGCCTCTCCTCTTTGAAACTCGAAAATGAATATCGATGATGCGGCCGCCATCACCGAAATTATTTTCCAGTGACAAAAGAGGAGCACTGATTGGAACATTAAAATATTCTTTGAAAACCATTACTATTCGAAAATACTTTAAATAATATACACTTTAAAACTTTAAAACCATAGTTTGAATTCACCAGAAATTAAATTATCAAATTCCTGATTTAGATTTATTTCAATTCCAAATCAATTTATAAACCATGTTTATAAATTCATTTATCGAGCAATAAATGATAATCAAATATTATCATTTCAAACAACCAATTTAATTAACTTATTAAATTCCAGCAAATTTTACTTATATATTTATAATATAATCATACAAATTTATTTCATTTACCAAATTGGAAATAATTTTGTGTCAGTTTGTTCTGTTCATGTGCTTTGGAAATCATATCGATATCGCTGATCAGACGAATCGATCGAAAACCCAAATCAACATCAACAACTCAAACAACACACTATAAAACATTTTTATTATAAATTTAATAATACACTCCCTCAGTCGAATGATTCCAAAATAGATTTCAAAATAAGGATAGAGATTCAAATTAGAGAGATTCTAATCAAAAGAATTCAGACTAGAAGATAGACTCAATAGGGAGATAAGATGATTTAATTTCAAACAAGGAAGATGGATAGACTTATATAAATCACGGGCAACTTTAACCGGGTCAACTGTGACTTTAAGATAAGATCGAGGTAGAATTCTAGAGCAAATCGACATTTGATCGCTAGAGATAAAATTCGGGTATAGCAGAAGATAGCTGCATCGTAAACCAAGGATATAGAAATCTCCGGTGAATCAATGCTCGCTGTAAAGGAGTTTCACCCCTTGACCAATCATTATAAGAATGGTGGAACCGCTGATTCATTATAGATTATGAGATACTCTAGAATTAAGAAAACACGAATAGGGGAGACAAGAATGGATTTTGGAACCAAAGGGAACGTTCAAAAATTCAAAGAAAACCGAGTCAAAGAAGAAGGAATTCGAGTTCGAACGAAAGTGACTCTGTAATTGAATTTTACTCTATACATGTCGGACTTGAAATTTTCAACCATTCGCATCCATACATGTCGAACTTGAATTGCTCAAAATATCAGATTGTTAATTTATTAAATAACTGAAATAGAAGTCGATGAACCGATAGATAAATAAGCTCCAACAGGTCTCTAGCTCCAGAAGGTGAATCCAAAGCTGTGATTCTCAGGCTGACCCGAGCGTAAGGTAAAACACAAAACACTCGAGTCAGGACATACATACTTATACAATGTAAACCAACTCAAGTGAACTATAAAAGCAATGCACAATGACTCAAAGGATGCTTGGGATCGCCCATCCTTTAAGGATCCGTTAAACAATTTAGCAGGAATAAACACTATCAGAGAAATGTCCATATTAAAGCAAACAATGCAAATAATAGTGTTAATGTGACTAGGGTAGCGCAGAGCTGCAGTAATCGCTCACCTCTAGCCACACTCTCAAATCAAGGTGTGCATCCAAATAAATCACAAGGAAATAAAATAGCATACAGAGAAGTATCCCGGTGGTTAACATTTCAAAATGGTTAATAATTCCGAATTAAACCGTTCATTTAAAACCATTAAAAGATGAAGTCATTATACCTTCAAATCAAATATTAAATTCCCAAAATTTCAACCTTTTCTGAGTTCATTTATTTACTTAAATACATTAAAACATTAAAATTCCAGCTTTCACGGCATTTAGAAAGCGCTGCGGTAAGTTATATTTGAAAACAATTCAATTAAGCAAAGACAGCATTTAAAACTGCTGTAATAGTTCAGTTTTAGTGGAAAAATAGTTCAATTCATGAAAGACAACATTTACAAAACTGCTGTAATAGTTCAAAGTTCAATATAAAGATTTTAGTTCAATTCAGCAAAGACAGCACTTGCAAAGTGCTGTGATAGTCCTTAGTTAGATTTTAGACTTTTAGTTCACTTCTGAAACTACAGCACTTACAAAGTGCTACAGATTCACTTTAGTTCAGATTTTAGTTATTATTCAGAAACGATAGCATTTCTGAAGTGCTACTAATTAAATTTCCAGATTTACACTATAATTTCAGAAACAATTAAACTTCAATTTAAACCATTTTAATTAAATAAAAATCATATTTTCCACTTTAAAAATGGTCATTTAAATAGCCTTTAACTTATGATTTCTATAAAGTAAATTCCACAAATAAATATCAAATTTTCACAATTTCACTTATTAAATTCAAGTGTACCATTTTCCTAATTTTCTCATTTTTAACAATTTACTTTAACACTTAAATTTAAATTTACATTTTTACAAATAAAACTTAATTTCCATTTTATTTTCTTTTACTTACTTCCATTATTAAAACCAAATCTCACACTTCCAAGTCAAGTTAAAATACCAAATTACCATTTTAAGCATCCATTTGTTTAACATTTTATATTCATAGAAAAATCAATAACACTTTAATAAATCATTTTTAATTCAAATTTAATCAAAATGTCAAAATTTACATTTTTGAAATACTTAAAAATATCCAAAGAAATATATTAAATAACCACGAGTCTGTATATTATTTTCTAACCTAAGACAAGTGATACGGATAATATATCATTTCAATCTGTAATTTACAAAACAAAAATCCGGGTTTTATCATTTCAAACCCGCAATCCCAAGTTAATAACAATAAATAAAAATCGCTCAGGCCTATCATTTCAGTGTAACAACCCGGGATTTGCATTACCAATTAATAAATAAAAGTTAGGATTCTAATTTATTTTAATGAAGCATAAAAGGATTTGGAATAACAAAATTTATTTGAAAAAGGCTATTTTAATTAAATGGGAAATATGGGATTTTAAAATGAGGTTAAAATGTTATTTTTGGAAAGTTAAATATTTTTGGAGAGATTTTAAAATGGGTTTGGATAAGAAAAAATGAGTTTTATAAACATATATGAACACTTAGACTAATTTTTGGAAACATGTAAATAACTCTCTTCTTATTGGGTTACAAAACCTAACCCAATAACCCACCCTAAACCTCCTCTATAAATTATCTCATACTCTCATAACCTCATTCATTCAACCCTAATCAAAACCCTAATCATTTCCTAAAGCTTTCGTAACAAAAATGGCCTCTATCTTCATCTCCTTCTAGTTTTAGCTTATGCAAGTCATTCTATGCAAAGGTAATACAAATACCCACCTCAAATCCATTTTTATATCTTTCTTATTTCTGAAATTGATTTTGTAACACATGTTTTATGTGTTTTTTTGATCTTATAGCCTCCTAATCATCTTTTGCTAACTTGGGTTGATGCTATAGTAGTCTTTGTTGCTTTCTAGAGAGGTATATTGCTAATATGTGTTTAATCATCTTTTGATTTTGGTAATCAGTTAGTAACCCATGTTTTATTATGTAACATGTGAATCATAGCTCTTTGATCATCTTTGCTTTCATTTTGGGGTGTGCACATAAGGTACTTGTAATATATGCTAGCTGAAATTATAATTAGTTTATTGTTGTTAGTGAATTAGGCATATCTCATTCATCTTAAATCGGAATTAAGATTTTCTTGATGTTCTGGAAAGCTTATTCTGTAGGCTATAACTTTTATGTTTTGAGCTTTGCCTAATTTTGTGGTTTGAATGGTCGAAATCACGTTTGTTTGTCGCTGACCTAACAACAAACTACAGGGTTGAGAAACTAAAAACCTGAAATTGATTTGGCCATAAGTTACTCGTTTCTTATCCAAATCTAATAATTTTGGATGTTCTGGAAAGCTTAGATTTAGAGCTAAAACTTTCATGTTTTGAGATTCATGAAATTTCGAAGATAATTTGGTCAAAACTGTGCATTCTTACCACTGTCCCGAGAGCACAACGACAGTGATATAAAATTTAGATCTGAGAATTGTTTTAGTCATAGAATTTTCATCTCTGGTCGGAATTTGACGATCTTGGTCATTCCGGAAAGCTTAGAAACTAAGATACAACTTTCATTTTATTCATTTTGCCAGAATTTGAAGTTTAATATGCCAAAATTGTGGTTTTTCATCTCTGGCCAGTTAGTGCATAGCTATAGGCCTTAGTCTCTTTTCTCCCGTTGTTTTCAGCGTAGAACCCCGACTTTGCGACGCCATCCCGAGCTCGTCCTTTGTCGGATTTCATCGTTTTTGGTCTTGTTAAAATGATGAGATCGAGATCTTTAACCATGCAAAGTTTGGTTTAGATCTGGGTGCATTAGATACTTCGTTTCTATTGCCGAAGTAGCACCCAGAAACTGTTTTACAATAGTGATCATTTTCAGTTATCGTCGGACCAACTTTGAAACATTGTCGTTTCTTTGTTTCAAGTCGAAACTGAACGATTCTTGTTGCATATCAAAGTAGGAGTACTTTACTGCGCTCCTGCAAATTTCATCAAGATCTGAGTTCATGACCCTTCGACCATGTCGTCGAAGTGGGACCTTTACACTGTTTTGACACAGTAAAGTTTTATGATTTTTGTCCGACTTTGAGACAACGCCGTTTCTTCGTTTCATGTCGGAATTTCCCGATTCTTTTTGCAGTTTGGAGCAGGGATGTTGGACTATATGTCTACCAATATTCATGCCATTCGGATTCAGTTTGCTAGTCCGAATAATTTTCCGAACTTGAGTTCGCGTCATTTTTGGACTATTTTCCAACACTTGGAATATTTTCAGTGATTTTCTGGTTTTATTGATTTCTTTGAGATTTGTCTCTAGATTTCATACACGGGTTTTATGAATTATTTTCAAAGGATTTTTCACTCCTAAATGGCTTTAGAAATTATTATATGATATTATTTTTAATTATTAAATTAATTACTCCATAATATGAGAGTTTTCAAAAGCCATTTTAAAGTGATTTCAAAATCAATTATAAATCCGTTTCGCACCATTATTTTCTATAATAAAAATCTCACACTCACTTTTTAGCACGTCGAGCGAAGTGGAAAGGTGCTTAAACGGTTAGGAAATCTCCGGCCTATGGAACCGTGTGTATTTCCTTTCCGGTTAATCCCCGACCTATTCGATTGATCGTTTTGACCTTTGGGTCTAGTTTACCGATGATACGAGGTGGACTTTTTATTGTTTGGAGTGTGAGCTTGCTATTGGTTAGTAATCCGTTTAGTGCGAACGTGGGGTATGGGACTCATTGTTAACACTTTACGGGTTCCTCTCCAAGAAGTTAGTGACACATTAGCCTTTGGGCGGCCAGTACTGGACCTCTGGGTCACCACGCCTCTGGGCAACCGTCTCTGGACACCTGCTCTATGGAGCGGTTTATTTTTCGGCATGCGCCTCTGGGCCTTTATCCTTCTGGGAAGGATCTTGCCGTCTCGCGCGTTCCGCATCTGTGCGAGTGATCGATCACAACTCTACAGTACTTGGCAACAACGACTCTGGTCGGTGCACGTGCAATATTGGTATTATTTGATGATTTTTATATCCATTCGAGTACCGCCATTCGGTGTTGGTTCTATGGAACCATACGATGTAAGTGCGATTACCTTGTGGATTCACAGTGTCTCTGGACACTGCTTTTCAGTGTTGGATTTCATTGACTTTTCAGTATATCCCTATTGCTCTTTGGAGCATCGATCTTTGCTTGGGCATTGATTACAGACTCTAGTCACTCTTGGGATTATTGCCTATGGGCATCTTTTTATAGCTTTGGCTACGCCGATGATATGAGGCGATTTTATTTATTCTACACTTTGGTGTTGATTTATCTTTGGAGATTTTTATTGTTTATTGATGATTAGGGATCGTCATTATATTCATGTGGTTCATAATATACTTCTCTTTCGATAAGTAGTGTTTTATTTATGTACCGCATTACTATATATCTCAGTTATTACTGATTGTTTAGCTAGCCTGACCCGAGTGTTTTCGCTCGGGTCAGACCGAGTTGTTTCAGGTTAGGTCTCTGGACTTAGCTTCTGTGCTTCCGCTTGGATATTATCTACTATGCTGATAGATAGCGCTTTTATTTGTCCACTATTCCGCTACTCTATTATTATTCAGACTTTGATATGTACATATTTTTAACCCACATGTGTGGGCAGTGGCTTTGTACCCACTTATTGTATTTGGATCTGTATTGACGATGTATTGTTCTGGGATTTTATATCTGTTATGTGATTCTGTTCTGTGATGTTTTATCATTTAATATTATGCTTTGTCCTGATAGATCTTTAGCCATTTGTAATTTCGTTATAAGTATTTACTGAATATGTCGAACCACTTGAAAAAAAAAATAGATACCATCCTTTCGACGTATTCAGTAGATAGTTATAGCTTGATTACAAATGGTCGCTCCCACTATACTCTATTCTCCGCTTTAACAGACAGTATTACTCCTGTAATACTCTTTGTTACAGTGGGTCTCAGAGTGGGGCATTACAGCTCACTTAACAGATATAAAATCCCAGAACAATACATCGTCAATACAGATCCAAATACAATAAGTGGGTACAAAGCCACTGCCCACACATGTGGGTTAAAAATATGTACATATCAAAGTCTGAATAATAATAGAGTAGCGGAATAGTGGACAAATAAAAGCGCTATTTATCAGCATAGCAGATAATGTCCAAGCGAAAGCACAGAAGCTAAGTCCAGAGACCTAACCTGAAACAACTCGGTCTGACCCGAGCGAAAAAACTCGGGTCAGGCTAGCTAAACAATCAGTAATAACTGAGATATATAGTAATGCGGTACATAAATAAAACACTACTTATCCAAAGAGAAATATATTATGAACCACATGAATATAATGACGATCCCTAATCATCAATAAACAATAAAAATCTCCAAAGAGAAATCAACACCAAAGTGTAGAATAAATAAAATCGCCTCATATCATCGGCATAGCCAAAGCTATAAAAAGATGCCCATAGGCAATAATCCCAAGAGTGACCAGAGTCTGTAATCAATGCCCAAGCAAAGATCGATGCTCCAAAGAGCAATAGGGATATACTGAAAAGTCAATGAAATCCAACACTGAAAAGCAGTGTCCAGAGACACTGTGAATCCATAAGGTAATCGCACTTACATCGTATGGTTCCATAGAACCAACACCGAATGGCGGTACTCGAATGGATATAAAAATCATCAAATAATACCAATATTGCACGTGCACCGACCAGAGTCGTTGTTGCCAAGTACTGTAGAGTTGTGATCGATCACTTGCACAGATGCGGAACGCGCGAGACGACAAGATCCTTCCCAGAAGGATAAAGGCCCAGAGGCGCATGCCGAAAAATAAACCGCTCCATAGAGCAGGTGTCCAGAGACGGTTGCCCAGAGGCGTGGCCTCCCAAAGGTCCAGTACTGGCCGCCCAAAGGCTAATGTGTCACTAACTTCTTGGAGAGGAACCCGTAAAGTGTTAACAATGAGTCCCATACCCCACGTTCGCACTAAACGGTTTACTAACCAATAGCAAGCTCACACTCCAAACAATAAAAAGTCCACCTCGTATCATCGGTAAACTAGACCCAAAGGTCAAAACGATCAATCGAATAGGTCGGGGATTAACCGGAAAGGAAATACACACGGTTCCATAGACCGGAGATTTCCTAACCGTTTAAGCACCTTTCCACTTCGCTCGACGTGCTAAAAAGTGAGTGTGAGATTTTTATTATAGAAAATAATGGTGCGAAACGGATTTATAATTGATTTTGAAATCACTTTAAAACGGCTTTTGAAAACTCTCCTATTATGGAGTAATTAATTTAATAATTAAAAATAATATCATATAATAATTTCTAAAGCCATTTAGGAGTGAAAAATCCTTTGAAAATAATTCATAAAACCCGTGTACGAAATCTAGAGACAAATCTCAAAGAAATCAATAAAACCAGAAAATCATTGAAAATATTCCAAGTGTTGGAAAATAGTCCAAAAATGACGCGAACCCAAGTTCGGAAAATTATTCGGACTAGCAAACTGAATCCGAATGGCATGAAAATTGGTAGACATATAGTCTAACATCCCTGCTCCAAACTGCAAAAAGAATCGGGAAATTCCGACTTGAAACGAAGAAACGGCGTCGTCTCAAAGTCGGACAAAAATCATAAAACTTTACTGTGTCAAAACAGTGTAAAGGTCCCACTTCGACGACATGGTCGAAGGGTCACATGAACTCAGATCTTGATGAAAATTTGCAGGAGCGTAGTAAAGTACTCCTACTTTGATATGCAACAAGAATCGTTCAGTTTTGACTTGAAACAAAGAAACGACAATGTTTCAAAGTTGGTCCGACGATAACTGAAAATGATCACTATTGTAAAACAGTTTCTGGGTGCTACTTCGGCAATAGAAACGAAGTATCTAATGCACCCAGATCTAAACCAAATTTTGCATGGTTAAAGATCTCGATCTCATCATTTTAACGAGACCAAAAACGATGAAATCCGACAAAGGACGAGCCCGGGATGGCGTCGCAAAGTCGGGGTTCTACGTTGAAAACAACGGGAGAAAAGAGACTAAGGCCTATAGCAATGCACTAACTGGCCAGAGATGAAAAACCACAATTTTGGCATAGTAAACTTCAAATTCTGGCAAAATGAATAAAATGAAAGTTGTATCTTAGTTTCTAAGCTTTCCGGATTGACCAAGATCGTCAAATTCCGACCAGAGATGAAAATTCTATGACTAAAACAATTCTCAGATCTAAATTTTATATCACTGTCGTTGTGCTCTCGGGACAGTGGTAAGAATGCACAGTTTTGACCAAATTAACTTCGAAATTTCATGAAGCTCAAAACATGAAAGTTTTAGCTCTAAATCTAAGCTTTCCAGAACATCCAAAATTATTAGATTTGGATAAGAAACGAGTAACTTATGGCCAAATCAATTTCAGGTTTTTAGTTTCTCAACCCTGTAGTTTGGTGTTAGGTCAGCGACAAACAAACGTGATTTCGACCATTCAAACCACAAAATTAGGCAAAGCTCAAAACATAAAAGTTATAGCCTACAGAATAAGCTTTCCAGAACATCAAGAAAATCTTAATTCCGATTTAAGATGAATGAGATATGCCGAATTCACTAACAACAATAAACTAATTATAATTTCAGCTAGCATATATTACAAGTACCTTATGTGCACACCCCAAAATGAAAGCAAAGATGATCAAAGAGCTATGATTCACATGTTACATAATAAAACATGGGTTACTAACTGATTACCAAAATCAAAAGATGATTAAACACATATTAGAAGAGGTTTTTAGCAATATACCTCTCTAGAAAGCAACAAAGACTACTATAGCATCAACCCAAGTTAGAAAAAGATGATTAGGAGGCTATAAGATCAAAAAAACACATAAAACATGTGTTACCAAATCAATTTCAGAAATAAGAAAGATATAAAAATGGATTTGAGGTGGGTATTTGTATTACCTTTGCATAGAATGACTTGCATAAGCTAAAACTAGAAGGAGATGAAGATAGAGGCCATTTTTGTTATGAAAGCTTTAGGAAATGATTAGGGTTTTGATTAGGGTTGAATGAATGAGGTTATGAGAGTATGAGATAATTTATAGAGGAGGTTTAGGGTGGGTTATTGGGTTAGGTTTTGTAACCCAATAAGAAGAGAGTTATTTACATGTTTCCAAAAATTAGTCTAAGTGTTCATATATGTTTATAAAACTCATTTTTTCTTATCCAAACCCATTTTAAAATCTCTCCAAAAATATTTAACTTTCCAAAAATAACATTTTAACCTCATTTTAAAATCCCATATTTCCCATTTAATCAAAATAGCCTTTTTCAAATAAATTTTGTTATTCCAAATCCTTTTATGCTTCATTAAAATAAATTAGAATCCTAACTTTTATTTATTAATTGGTAATGCAAATCCCGGGTTGTTACAGACTCCCCCCCTTAAGAAAATTGCTTCCCCGCAATTCCTTAAGATAGATGTCGTCTATAACGTCAAATCCACAAAAAGAAGTGATAGAGATAAAAATAGAGAATTCTCACCCGCAGAAGAAGATGGGAGAAAGCCAGGATAAGAGCGTTCGATAGATTCTCTGGTCTCCCAAGTGCAGTCCTTAGGATTCGATGACCATTGAATCTTCACGAGTGGAACCTCTTTGTTGCGAAGGCGTCTAACCTCCGAATCAAGCACACGAAGAAGTTGCTGCTCCAAAGATAAATCAGGTAAGATCTCTAAATCAGGCACAGCATGCGGCTCAAAGATAGAATCAGGATCGCGGACACACATGCAAAGCTGGGAAACATGGAACATGTCGTGCATTCCAGAGAAGTGAGCAAGTAGAGCCACACGATAAGCCACGGGGCCAATGCGTTCCGTAATAGGAAATGGTCCAACATAGCGAGGAGCCAACTTCCCTGTAGAGCTGAAACACACAACCCCTTTCATAGGAGATATCCGAATAAAGACATGATCACCAATGGAGAACTCAAGAGGCTTCCTGCGGTTGTCCGCGTAGGATTTCTGACGGTTCTGCGCCTCTTTCATTCTCTGACGAACAAGAATAATCTTCCCAGAAGATTCCCGAACTGAATCTGGACCAAGAAGGAGCTTCTCGCCAGATTCTAACCAACACGAAGGAGAACGACATGGCCTTCCGTAAAGAGCCTCGAAAGGAGCCATGCCAATACTAGACTGAAAGCTGTTGTTGTAGGAGAACTCTACAAGCGGTAAGTGATCCTCCCAACTACCTCCGAAATCCAGAATACAACAGCGTAAAAGATCCTCTAAAACACGATTCACCCTCTCCGTCTGACCGTCGGTCTGAGGATGATAAGTAGTCGAGAGATTAAGCTTTGAGCCCAAAGCTGACTGTAGGCACTTTCAGAAGTGACTAGTAAAGATAGTGTCTCGATCACAAACGATAGAGCTAGAAATGCCATGAAGTCGAACGACTTCCTTCACATATAGCTTGGCAAGCTGAGGAGCAGTCCGAGTGGACTTAATAGGAATGAAATGAGCTGATTTGGTCAAGCGATCGACGATGACCCAAATAGAAGTATGGCCTGACCTCGATCGAGGCAGACCGTCAATAAAATCCATGGATATCTGATCCCATTTCCACAATGGAATCTCTAGCGGCTGAAGAAGACCAGATGGACGCTGATGCTCAGCTTTGATCTGTTGACAAGTCATGCAACGGCTTACATAACTTGCAACATCACTCTTCATGCCCTCCCAAAAAAATAGGCGACACATGTCGGCATACATCTTACTCGACCCGGGATGTATAGTGTACTTAGTGTGATGACACTCGTCTAGAATGTCATGCCTAAGTGATAAATCAGATGGTACCAAAATAAGGTTCTTCCTGCGAAGACACCGATGAGAATCAATAGAATAATCCAACAATGTCTCATCACTGGATCCCGACTCAAGGAGATGAATGTATCGCAACAAGTCTGGATCCTGCCGCTGAGCATGGGCAATGCGATCCAATAGAATAGGTCAAGCTTCCAAGCTGAATAACAAGATCTGAGAATCAGAAGACGGAGCTCGATTTCGAATATCACACATAGAAAGAGTCTCAAGAATAACCCACTCGGTAATCATCATAGAAACAACTGCCGAGTGTTTGCGACTGAGCGCATCTACAACACGATTCCCCTTGCCAAGGTATACTGAAAATCTAAGTCATATGAGGCGAGAAACTCGAGCTATCGCTGCTGCCTCATATTGAGATCCTTCTGACTGAATAAATACTTCAGCGACTTGTGATCGGTGTAGAGAATGAAACGTTCGCCCAATAGATAATGACGCCACGTCTTCAAGGCAAAGACGATAGCTGCTAACTCAAGATCATGAGTAGGATAGCGAACCTCATTCGGACGTAGCTGCCTAGAAGCGTAAGCAACTACCTAATCCTTCTGCTTAAGCACAGCACCGAGGCCGCTACCACAAGCGTCGGTGTAAACAACAAGATCATGGTTACTCTCAGGAACCACTAGAATAGGAGCATGGGTGAGAAGTTCCTTCAGTCGCTGAAAGGAAGCTTCACACTTATCAGACCAAATAAAGCGAACACCCTTACGAGTCAGCGTCGTAAGGGGAAGTGCAACTCGAGAGAAATCCTTGATAAACCGACGGTAATAACCCGCCAGCCCAAGGAAGCTGCGAATATCATGAACGTTCTCGGGCTGCTTCCAATTCTGAATAGCTTCGATCTTGGCAGGATCGACAGAAATACCCTCAGATGATACAATATGGCCCAAGAACTTGACCTTGCTCTCCCAAAAAATGGCACTTGGAGAGCTTGGCCATAAGCTAATGCTGACGAAGAGTATCCAAGACGATCCACAAATGATGAGCATGCTCTGCCTCGGATCTAGAATAAATAAGAATATCGTCGATGAAAACTAGAACGAATCTATCGATGTATTCCCGGAATACTCGATTCATAAGATCGACGAAGAAATCCGGAGAGTTCGTCAAGCCGAACGGCATGACCAACCACTCAAAAGAACCATAACGAGTGCGAAATGTTGTAAGAGGAATGATGTCTTCCACGACTCGTAGCTGATGGAATCCGGTGGCAAGGTCAAGCTGAGAGAAGACCTTCGCACCGCTCAACATGTCGTAACGGGAATTAGAGTTAGACATGATTCAATGATAGATAATTAATTAAGGAACACTACGGAATATAACGGATTCCTATACATATTCCTAACTTATCTATCAATAAACATAAGGAAGGGATTTGATTTAATTCAGATCTAATTTAAAATGTATTGTACTAAGTGTATCTGTTCTGTTTTTATTATGCTTATTCCTGAAACCATGCTCTGATACCAAGCTGTAACGCCCCACTCTGAGACCCACTGTAACAAAGAGTATTACAGGAGTAATACTGTCTGTTAAAGAGGAGAATAGAGAATAGTGGGAGCGACCATTTGTAATCAAGCTATAACTATCTACTGAATACGTCGAAAGGATGGTATCTATATTTTTTTTTCAAGTGGTTCGACATATTCAGTAAATACTTATAACGAAATTACAAATGGCTAAAGATCTATCAGGACAAAGCATAATATTAAATGATAAAACATCACAGAACAGAATCACATAACAGATATAAAATCCCAGAACAATACATCGTCAATACAGATCCAAATACAATAAGTGGGTACAAAGCCACTGCCCACACATGTGGGTTAAAAATATGTACATATCAAAGTCTGAATAATAATAGAGTAGCGGAATAGTGGACAAATAAAAGCGCTATCTATCAGCATAGCAGATAATGTCCAAGCGGAAGCACAGAAGCTAAGTCCAGAGACCTAACCTAAAACAACTCGGTCTGACCCGAGCGAAAACACTCGGGTCAGGCTAGCTAAACAATCAGTAATAACTGAGATATATAGTAATGCGGTACATAAATAAAACAGTACTTATCCAAAGAGAAGTATATTATGAACCACATGAATATAATGACGATCCCTAATCATCAATAAACAATAAAAATCTCCAAAGAGAAATCAACACCAAAGTGTAGAATAAATAAAATCGCCTCATATCATCGGCGTAGCCAAAGCTATAAAAAGATGCCCATAGGCAATAATCCCAAGAGTGACCAGAGTCTGTAATCAATGCCCAAGCAAAGATCGATGCTCCAAAGAGCAATAGGGATATACTGAAAAGTCAATGAAATCCAACACTGAAAAGCAGTGTCCAGAGACACTATGAATCCACATGGTAATCGCACTTACATCGTATGGTTCCATAGAACCAACACCGAATGGCGGTACTCGAATGGATATAAAAATCATCAAATAATACCAATATTGCACGTGCACCGACCAGAGTCGTTGTTGCCAAGTACTGTAGAGTTGTGATCGATCACTCGCACAGATGCGGAACGCGCGAGATGGCAAGATCCTTCCCAGAAGGATAAAGGCCCAGAGGCGCATGCCGAAAAATAAACTGCTCCATAGAGCAGGTGCCCAGAGACGGTTGCCCAGAGGCATGGTGACCCAGAGGTCCAGTACTGGCCGCCCAAAGGCTAATGTGTCACTAACTTCTTGGAGAGGAACCCGTAAAGTGTTAACAATGAGTCTCATACCCCACGTTCGCACTAAACGGTTTACTAACCAATAGCAAGCTCACACTCCAAACAATAAAAAGTCCACCTTGTATCATCGGTAAACTAGACCCAAAGGTCAAAACGATCAATCGAATAGGTCGGGGATTAACCGGAAAGGAAATACACACGGTTCCATAGACCGGAGATTTCCTAACCGTTTAAGCACCTTTCCACTTTGCTCGACGTGCTAAAAAGTGAGTGTGAGATTTTTATTATAGAAAATAATGGTGCGAAACGGATTTATAATTGATTTTGAAATCACTTTAAAACGGCTTTTGAAAACTCTCCTATTATGGAGTAATTAATTTAATAATTAAAAATAATATCATATAATAATTTCTAAAGCCATTTAGGAGTGAAAAATCCTTTGAAAATAATTCATAAAACCCGTGTACGAAATCTAGAGACAAATCTCAAAGAAATCAATAAAACCAGAAAATCACTGAAAATATTCCAAGTGTTGGAAAATAGTCCAAAAATGACGCGAACCCAAGTTCGGAAAATTATTCGAACTAGCAAACTGAATCCGAATGGCATGAAAATTGGTAGACATATAGTCCAACATCCCTGCTCCAAACTGCAAAAAGAATCGGGAAATTCCGACTTGAAACGAAGAAACGGCGTCGTCTCAAAGTCGGACAAAAATCATAAAACTTTACTGTGTCAAAACAGTGTAAAGGTCCCACTTCGACGACATGGTCGAAGGGTCACATGAACTCAGATCTTGATGAAAATTTGCAGGAGCGTAGTAAAGAACTCCTACTTTGATATGCAACAAGAATCGTTCAGTTTTGACATGAAACAAAGAAACGACAATGTTTCAAAGTTGGTCCGACGATAACTGAAAATGATCACTATTGTAAAACAGTTTCTGGGTGCTACTTCGGCAATAGAAACGAAGTATCTAATGCACCCAGATCTAAACCAAATTTTGCATGGTTAAAGATCTCGATCTCATCATTTTAAAGAGACCAAAAACGATGAAATCCGACAAAGGACGAGCCCGGGATGGCGTCGCAAAGTCGGGGTTCTACGCTGAAAACAACGGGAGAAAAGAGACTAAGGCCTATAGCTATGCACTAACTGGCCAGAGATGAAAAACCACAATTTTGGCATAGTAAACTTCAAATTCTGGCAAAATGAATAAAATGAAAGTTGTAGCTTAGTTTCTAAGTTTTCCGGAATGACCAAGATCGTCAAATTCCGACCAGAGATGAAAATTCTATGACTAAAACAATTCTCAGATCTAAATTTTATATCACTGTCGTTGTGCTCTCGGGACAGTGGTAAGAATGCACAGTTTTGACCAAATTAACTTCGAAATTTCATGAAGCTCAAAACATGAAAGTTTTAGCTCTAAATCTAATCTTTCCAGAACATCCAAAATTATTAGATTTGGATAAGAAACGAGTAACTTATGGCCAAATCAATTTCAGGTTTTTAGTTTCTCAACCCTGTAGTTTGTTGTTAGGTCAGCGACAAACAAACGTGATTTCGACCATTCAAACCACAAAATTAGGCAAAGCTCAAAACATAAAAGTTATAGCCTACAGAATAAGCTTTCCAGAACATCAAGAAAATCTTAATTCCGATTTAAGATGAATGAGATATGCCAAATTCACTAACAACAATAAACTAATTATAATTTCAGCTAGCATATATTACAAGTACCTTATGTGCACACCCCAAAATGAAAGCAAAGATGATCAAAGAGCTATGATTCACATGTTACATAATAAAACATGGGTTACTAACTGATTACCAAAATCAAAAGATGATTAAACACATATTAGAAGAGGTTTTTAGCAATATACCTCTCTAGAAAGCAACAAAGACTACTATAGCATCAACCCAAGTTAGAAAAAGATGGTTAGGAGGCTATAAGATCAAAAAAACACATAAAACATGTGTTACCAAATCAATTTCAGAAATAAGAAAGATATAAAAATGGATTTGAGGTGGGTATTTGTATTACCTTTGCATAGAATGACTTGCATAAGCTAAAACTAGAAGGAGATGAAGATAGAGGCCATTTTTGTTATGAAAGCTTTAGGAAATGATTAGGGTTTTGATTAGGGTTGAATGAATGAGGTTATGAGAGTATGAGATAATTTATAGAGGAGGTTTAGGGTGGGTTATTGGGTTAGGTTTTGTAACCCAATAAGAAGAGAGTTATTTACATGTTTCCAAAAATTAGTCTTAGTGTTCATATATGTTTATAAAACTCATTTTTTTCTTATCCAAACCCAATTTAAAATCTCTCCAAAAATATTTAAATTTCCAAAAATAACATTTTAACCTCATTTTAAAATCCCGTATTTTCCATTTAATTAAAATAGCCTTTTTCAAATAAATTTTGTTATTCCAAATCCTTTTATGCTTCATTAAAATAAATAAAAATCCTAACTTTTATTTATTAATTGGTAATGCAAATCCCGGGTTGTTACATTCAGCCCATAACGATTTTTCCCTATTCTAAAGTCCGTTCGGGTATGTATCATTTCAACCCATAGTGATTCTATTCTACAAGGAACTTGTAGTGTGATTAACAGAAATAAATAAACAGTATAATAAAATAAAATATAACAGATGATGTGACAAGTTAATAACAGAGTTAACATCATATAATTAATAATCACAGGCAGGTATAACATAACATAATAGTTCTAAACATTCAATTGTTGTCAATTCACATTTGCATAAGTATAAATGTCAGGTGTGATTACTCACCTTTTTACGGTGAAGTTTTGCAAAACAACACACAAACAAAAATCCGGAATGCACGAAAGCACGACTAGATTTGGATGGAGAGAGAGCCAAGATGTAAATCTTGTATTCACAAAATAAACAAAGCAAAATATGAATATAAATACAATACCAAAGTTTAGATTGAAACAAATGGAAACTAGACTAGACAGATACATCACCTAGCCTCTAAATTCACTTTTGCTTGATCTTGCCTCAACTTTGCTCGACCACAACACTATATTGGCTCAACCATGACATGTATAAAGGTGGTAAAGGTCTGGTTTGGATCTGAAATACATGGCTTGGTCAAGAATACAAATGGTCTTGGAAGTTACAAAGAGGAGAAGATAAAAAGGCAAGGTAAAATAGTGTTTTGGTTCAACTTTTAGGCTTGGTCATGCATGAATTGGCTCGGCCTTGGCATGTACAGACCTGGTGGTGGCTGCAGTGAAGGCCAAGGGTGGTGAACTTGATGGTGGTGGTGGCTAAGGGAGTGGCCAAAGCAACATATGAAGGGTATGGTGAAAACTAGCTAGGCTATGCATGATTTCAAGGGGTTTTTGCAACTTTTAGTGGTGCTTGCATCATGGAATGGTCATGGCCAGTTTTGTTCAGAGGAGGAGGGTGTTAGGCCATGTATGGTGATGGGAAGGAGGTGATGTGGTGGTCGGTGAAGGTGGTGAGGGGTTTAGGCCGAGCAAAACACATGAAGATCAAGCAAAACAATGGAAAATTCAATAGAAAAGTGAAGATAAATCAAGGGATGGGAAGATAAAAAGGTAATAAATCAAAACGTAACATAAGCTTTTAATTAAAAATAGGTAACGTATCTAAATTTGATTTGTTTCCCATCTATTTAATAAAATATATCCCAAAGAAATAATTCAATAAATACATACCGTTTATATAAAACCATATAAATAAATAAGAATACGGTTATAGAAATGTATAAATTAATTGCTATTTACATCTTTGTATGTTACTTAATTTACAAAGTATATATCCAAATTAAGTGAAACAAAAACAGACAAATGTTGTAAATATATACATAACATGAAATGTTACATATATATACACAATTATAACATGATATATCAACCAAAAATATTACTTATATTAATTAAAATAAACATTTAAAGGTATGCATTTTAAAACAATAACATATATATATATATATATATATATATATATATGAAATATCTTTCCAAGAAATAAATAGGGATCTAAATATTTATCCATTTAATTACTAAATGAATGTATAAATAAGAAAAATAAGGTAGATATAGATATTATGAAGAATAAATAAATAGTTTTAGGAAAAGTAGGAAATAAATAAAGAAAATACTTTATTTAATGGAAACTAGAATTAAAGATTGAAAACAATATACAATCAACATTTGAACATTATAACTACACTTTAAAATTGTTTTAAAATAAAATATATGCAAAACATATCATGTTACACAAATTAGAACATGATTTTACAAACAAAGATATTATTTATATAAATTTAAAATAAACAAATTTGTTAAATAAAATAATTTACACACAATATTGTAAAAAGCATAACTTTCACAATATTAATCCGATTTGAACGAAACGAAAAGCAGTATTCTTGAAATTAAATCTATTTTCATAATAAAAGATAAAATTCAAAATTTCAAATATTTAAATTTTAAATTTAAAAGTCAAAGTTTGACCATTTTGACCAAAATCCACTTTTAATAAATAAAATAAAGTTTTCAAATTAGGAAATTCAATTTAAAATAATTAAAATATACAATTAAAATAATCACAAAATACAGGGTTGTTACAATCTCCCCCACTCAAATCTTTTCGTCCTCGAAAAGGAATGAGGTACGAAAAACACAGAAAAGATAGAATGGAATAGGATTAAGACAAGATGACAAGAAGATTAAAATTATACCTGATAATTGTTGTGATAGGTAAGTTTAACAAGGTGGAGAATAGGAATACCTAGAAGGGAAAATAGGACGAAAAACAAGGATGAGCCATTAATTAAAATTGTTGGTTAAAGAGGTAAACAATATTTAAAACACTTTAAAATCTTTTAGAAAGGAAAATAACTGATCAAAATATCCTTTATATAATGCTTTGTCAAAATAATTTTATAACTTGATGTCTTAACAAGTTTATCCTCGTTCCTGCAGACTCTGGTAGTGCGTTGATTAGGTGCAAAGCTAGAATTCTCTAGGTACTTAGTAGACTTGTTTCAACACCCAGTGAAAATACTGGAAAACTTTTAAAAACAGATATGGAAAGTACAATCCAAACAAAAAACAAACAAAACCTTTGTCTAACCATGGTTCGCAAATACACAATTGTTACGCCTGGATCCCCCAGGAAACAATCCATATCCGTAAGCTTTCTCAGCCCTGCGAGTTACGCCATGATGACTAGTAGAATGCAGGATACACAGTGGTTATGCCTGGATCCCCCAGGAAACAATTTGTACCCCTAGGCCATCTCAGCCAGGCTGTTTCGCTACTAATGCGACCTACATAGATTGCAGGATACACAATGATTACGCCTGGATCCCCCAGGAAACAATCCGTACCCCTAGGCCATCTCAGCCAGGCTGTTGCGCTATGAAGTCGCGCTCGTAAGACCATGGGTAACACCATGGAATTTGATGGAAACTCGAGTATCATATCCGGAAAACCAAAAATCAAAGAAATATCGATAGAATGAATCCACAATGTGGCCACAAAGCGGATATCAAGCAGAAGGCACTTTCCATATCTTTACTTCGAAAATATGTATCATATAGTACCTTTTCAAATCACTTTCAAATATCATACTTATATAAAGTCCATTATATATAAGATTTCATTTTCAAATCAAATACTTTCCAAAATCAATAGTATATCAAATCACACTTATATAGACTTCAATTATATAAGATTTCACTTTTCAAATTGAGTACCTTTTCAAATCCATAGTTTTCGAATCAACGTCATACTCATACAAACAAATTTTATATAAGTTCGACAACTCCTAAATCAAGTATTTAGTAACACAAGGTTCTCAAATTTCAATTTGTTTCAATATCAATACAATTTTAAAAATCATATACGCTTTCAACCAAATTATTCTTCCAAATTAAATATCTTCAGTTCTAAAGTTTCCAAAATAATAAATTTAGAAAATAAATCCAAATTTCCAAATCAATATAATTTAAGTCAAACAATTCATTTCCAAAATCATCTTAAATTTAAATAAAGTCTATCTTATATAAGGATCAAAATTTCAAAAAAAATAAATTTCGCTGCATGAAGAGCCATACGGGATTGAACATCTTTGCTTACTAAAAGATTTTTAATTTAGAATAGTTTTGTATAAAAAAAAATAGTTTGTAAAATAGTTTGTATTTAAATAGAATAGAACAGTTTGTTTAAGAAGAATAAAAGAAAAGTAGTTTTGAAAAATGGTCTTAAATTGATAGTAGTTTTTCATAAAGGAAAAATTCCAATTAAATTACAAAGATATCCAACCTACAACTTCCAATTTCAGCGGCAAGTATATCAATGATATTAGAATATACGATGTACATATGTCATCATTTCGCAAAGTCACATTCGATGGCTCACTCGATTACACAAGTTCGCTTTCGAACTAGTATTGTCCATTCGACTTCCCTAATGCGGATTTCGATATGGTTCCTCGACTAGAAACCATCAGTCTCCTTGCATTGACATATACTATGATAGAGAATTCTAGAATCAAGCCCAAAATCCACATCAAATATTCGCCATAAAGAATCAAACGAAAAATCCTAACACGAAATGGTGTAATTCACCTCAAACTTGTGTACTCAAACTTGGACCAATTTAATTATGCAAATAAAACAGCATACATACACCTTATGTATCTATTCCAACTTGTTCAATATATAGTTTTATAAAGATGTTACCCAGTTAAAACATTTAACCTAAATTTTATTCAAAATATTTTGAAGACCAAATTCTTTTCAAAACATTTCAAATCTAAATTTCATATTATAAAATTCAAAATAGCTTTATTCGTTTACTTAACAAAACAGTTTCAACTTATTTAAATCATATTACTACATACTTTAACATACATACCAAACTTATATACTTTATACTTTTCAAAATTTCTCAGCTTTGAAAAGTTAACCTTGATTTGGAAGTGCTCGAACCTTCAAAATAGTCGAAGAAATCATATTTCAATCCAAGAGTTGGAAATCACAAATAAATCAGTACATCAATTCCAAAAGATAGGGTTATATCAAATCAGATCCAAAACTCAAGGACTGAACACCGGCTCATTTCAAATTGTTCAAATATATATACATATATCTTTCGAATATCACACCACACTTCGGAATTTGAAATCAAAAATTGGTTTCACAAATCAATCGCATAGCAAAGTTACCGAAGTAGCCTCTCCCCCACTTTGAAACTCGAAAATCAATGTCGATGATGCATGCATTCATCACCGAAATTATTTTCCAGTGACATAAGTGGGTTCTGGACTTCTATTTTCTCAAACTTCTTTTGAAATTTCTTCGAAATCATTTGAAACTCATTAAAATCATTTGAAACATTTCATATTCGGAAAATACTTCAAATCATATTATTTTATTTCAAAACCTTAAACCAGTTCCAAAATGCCGGAGTTCAATCACTCAAATTCAGATTCAAAACCTCCAGTTATAAATTATTCTATATGAAACCATTTCTTATATAAATTTCAAAATTTCAAATCCATTCAAAACTTTAAATTCTCAATTTTAAAATGGTATATAATCCTTATCGAAAACATTTCACTTTTATATATAAATATGGTCATCCTTATCAAAACAACAACTTCGATGAATACACATTTTTCAAAAGACAATCAACCACAAATTTTCCAAGGAACGATTCAAGGATGGATTTCAAAACAAAACAGAGATTCAAATTTAGAGGAACTCTAATTAAATAGAATTCTAATTCGAAGATAAGCTCGAACGAAGATGAGATAAATTAAATTACCAAATAGAAGATGGATAAGCCTATATAAATCACGGGCGACCTTAATAGGGTCAACCGTGAATTCAGGAATATAATTGATGCGAAAATCTAAGGCAAATCGACCTTCGATCTCCAGAGATAGAATCTAAATATAGCAGAAGATAGAAAACATCGTAAACCAAGGATACAGAAATCTCCGGTGAATCAATGCCAATTATAAGGGAGTTTCACCATTTTACAAATCATTCAAAAATTGGCGGAATCATTGATCTTTCTAGAGGTCATTCAAAGTGGAGTTACGGAATGCTCCATAGATCAAAGGAATACAATAGGGAAGGCAGGAATAGATTTCAGAACAAATGGGAGCATTCCAACGTTCAAAGGAATCCTAATCGAAGAAATTACTAAAAAGGTGGATACGAAAGGAATGAAGTTTAGAAAATTTTACTTTCAAAGCAAGAAAATTTTATATCAAAATAATCTTTGAAAATTCTTTAAAAATCATTTGAAAATCATTTTATATTTCGAAAATACGTCCTCTCACAAAGAAATGATTCTGAGATTGATTTCACTCATTCTAGGGTATTTTTACCCTATCTCTAATGAGTTTTTGCTCCGCAGGCTAAGGTTTGCCTAAAACCAAAGCTCTGATACCAAATGTAACGACCCACTATTTTGGACCATTCAAATCGACAATAATCCACACATATCTGACTTGAATAATTCAAAATAACAGATTGTAATAAAATTTGGAGCAAATAAAATCAAATACAGAATCACAGACACAGAACATCAGAATAACTCACAGCGGAAATAAAATACCATAGTAATTCATGAAGCTACTATATACAAACTCTCAAAACATATACAAAATCTCATAGTCAAAAATAAATATAATAGAAGTCAGGATACATAAATCAATAATACAGAGACAATACTGAATAGGAAATAACTGAAATAGAAGTCGGTGAACCGATAGATAAATAAGCTCCAACAGGTCTCTAGCTCTAGAAGGTGAATCCAAAGCTGTGATTCTCAGGCTGACCCGAGCGTAAGGTAAAACACAAAACACTCGAGTCAGGACATACATACTTATACAATGTAAACCAACCCAAGTGAACTGTAAAAGCAATGCACAATGACTCAAAGGATGCTTGGGATCGCCCATCCTTTAAGGATCCGTTAAACAATTTAGTAGGAATAAACGCTATCAGAGAAATGTCCATATTAAAGCAAACAATGCAAATAATAGTGTTAATGTGACTAGGGTAGCGCAGAGCTGCAGTAATCGCTCACCTCTAGCCACACTCTCAAATCAAGGTGTGCATCCAAATAAATCACAAGGAAATAAAATAGCATACAGAGAAGTATCCCGGTGGTTAACATTTCAAAATGGTCAATAATTACGAATTAAATCGTTCATTTAAAACCATTAAAAGGTGAAGTCATTATACCTTCAAATCAAATATTAAATTCCCAAAATTTCAACCTTTTCTGAGTTCATTTATTCACTTAAATACATTAAAACATTAAAATTCCAGCTTTCACAGCATTTAGAAAGTGCTGCGGTAAGTTATATTTGAAAACAATTCAGTTCAGCAAAGACAACATTTAAAACTGCTCTAATAGATCAGTTTTAGTGGAAAAATAGTTCAATTCAGAAAAGGCAGCATTTACAAAACTACTGTAATAGTTCAATATAAAGATTTTAGTTCAATTCAGCAAAGACAGCACTTGCAAAGTGCTGTGATAGTCCTTAGTTAGATTTTAGCCTTTTAGTTCACTTCTGAAACTACAGCACTTACAAAGTGCTACAGATTCACTTTAGTTCAGATTTTAGTTATTATTCAAAAACGATAGCATTTTTGAAGTGCTACTAATTAAATTTCCAGATTTACACTAAAATTTCAGAAACAATTAAACTTCAATTTAAACCATTCTAATTATATAAAAATCATATTTTTGCACTTTAAAAATGGTCATTTAAATACCCTTTAACTTATGATTTCTATAAAGTAAATTCCACAAATAAATATCAAATTTTCACAATTTCACTTATTAAATTCAAGTGTACCATTTTCCTATTTTTCTCATTTTTAACAATTTACTTTAACAGTGAAATTTAAATTTCCATTTTTACAAATAAAACTTAATTTCTATTTTATTTTCTTTTACTTCCATTTTTAAAACCAAATCTCACACTTCCAAGTCAAGATAAAATTCCAAATTACCATTTTAAGCATCCATTTGTTTAACATTTTATATTCATAGAAAAATCAATAACACTTTAATAAATCATTTTTAATTCAAATTTAATCAAAATGTCATAATTTACATTTTTGAAATACTTAAAAATATCCAAAGAAATATATTAAATAACCACGGGTCTGTATATTATTTTCTAACCTAAGACAAGTGATACGGATAATATATCATTTCAATCCGTAATTTACAAAACAAAAATCTAGGTTTTATCATTTCAAACCCACAATCCCAAGTTAATAACAATAAATAAAAATCGCTCAGGCCTATCATTTCAGCCCATAACGATTTTTCCCTATTCTAAATTCTGTTCGGGTATGTATCATTTCAACCCATAGTGATTCTATTCTACAGGGAACTTGCAATGTGATTCAATTGTTGTCAATTCACATTTGCATAAGTATAAATGTCAAGTGTGATTACTCACCTTTTTACGCTGAAGTTTTGCAAAACAACACACAAACAAAAATCCGGAATGCACGAAAGCACGACTAGATTTGGATGGAGAGAGAGCCAAGATGTAAATCTTGTATTCACAAAATAAACAAAGCAAAATATGAATATAAATACAATACCAAAGTTTAGATTGAAACAAATGGAAACTAGGCTAGACAGATACATCACCTAGCCTCTAAAATCACTTTTGCTTGATCTTGCCTCAACTTTGCTCGACCACAACACTATATTGGCTCAACCATGACATGTATAAAGGTGGTAAAGGTCAGGTTTGGATCTGAAATACATTGCTTGGTCAAGAATACAAATGGTCTTGGAAGTTACAAAGGGGAGAAGATAAAAAGGCAAGGTAAAATAGAGTTTTGGTTCAACTTTTAGGCTTGGCCATGCATGAATTGGCTCGGCCTTGGCATGTACAGACCTGGTGGTGGCTGGAGTGAAGGCCAAGGGTGGTGAACTTGATGGTGGTGGTGGCTAAGGGAGTGGCCAAAGCAACATATGAAGGGTATGGTGAAAACTAGCTAGGCTATGCATGGTTTCAAGGGGTTTTTGCATCTTTTAGTGGTGTTTGCATCATGGAATGGTCATGGCCAGTTTTGGTCAGGGGAGGAGGGTGTTAGGCCATGTATGGTGATGGGAAGTAGGTGATGTGGTGGTCGGTGAAGGTGGTGAGGGGTTTAGGCCGAGCAAAACACATGAAGATCAAGTAAAACAGCGGAAAATTCAATAGAAAAGTGAAGAGGAAAGTAGAAAAAAAGAGGAAGCCATTACCTTTTTCTCAGATCTGAAAATAGGCGTGAGAAGTGAGATAAGAAGAGATGTTTTCACGTGAATTTCATAAAGAAAAAGTCACGGCTATCAAGGAGAAGTTATGGTAGAAAATCAAGGGATGGGAAGATAAAAAGGTAATAAATCAAAACGTAACATAAGCTTTTAATTAAAAATAGGTAACGTATATAAATTTGATTTGTTTCCCATCTATTTAATAAAATATATCCCAAAGAAATAATTCAATAAATACATACCGTTTATATAAACACCATATAAATAAATAAGAAAACGGTTATAGAAACGTATAAATTAATTGATATTTACATCTTTGTATGTTACTTAATTTACAAAGTATATATCCAAATTAAGTGAAACAAAAACAGACAAATGTTGTAAATATATACATAACAGGAAATGTTACATATATATACACAATTATAACATGATATATCAACCAAAAATATTACTTATATTAATTAAAATAAACATTTAAAGGTATGCATTTTAAAACAATAACGTGTATATATATATATATATATATATATGAAATATCTTTCCAAGAAATAAATAGGGATCTAAATACTTATCCATTTAATTACTAAATGAATGTATAAATAATAAAAATAAGGTAGATATAGATATTATGAAGAATAAATAAATAGTTTTAGGAAAAGTAGGAAATAAATAAAGAAAATACTTTATTTAATGGAAACTAGAATTAAAGATTGAAAACAATATACAATCAACATTTGAACATTATAACTACACTTTAAAATTGTTTTAAAATAAAATATATGCAAAACATATCATGTTACACAAATTAGAACATGATTTTACAAACAAAGATATTATTTATATAAATTTAATATAAACAAATTTGTTAAATAAAATAATTTACACACAATATTGTAAAAAGCATAACTTTCACAATATTAATCCGACTGGAACGAAACGAAAAACAGTATTCTTGAAATTAAATCTATTTTCATAATAAAAGATAAAATTCAAAATTTCAAATATTTAAATTTTAAATTTAAAAGTCAAAGTTTGACCATTTTGACCAAAATCCACTTTTAATAAATAAAATAAAGTTTTCAAAACAGGAAATTCAATTTAAAATAATCAAAATATACAATTAAAATAATCACAAAATACAGGGTTGTTACACTCTCCCCCACTCAAATCTTTTCGTCCTCGAAAAGGAATGAGGTACGAAAAACACAGAAAAGATAGAATGGAATATGATTAAGACAAGATGACAAGAAGAATAAAATTATACCTGATAACTGTTGTTATAGGTAAGTTTAACAAGGTGGAGAATAGGAATAGCTAGAAGGGAAAATAGGATGAAAAACTAGGATGAGCCATTAATTAAAATTGTTGGTTAAAGAGGTAAACAATATTTAAAACACTTTAAAATCTTTTAGAAAGGAAAATAACTGATCAAAATATCCTTTATATAATGCTTTGTCAAAATACTTTTATAACTTGATGTCTTAACAAGTTTATCCTCGTTCCTGCAGACTCTGGCAGTGCGTTGATTAGGCGCAAAGCTAGAATTCTCTAGGTACTTAGTAGACTTGTTTCAACACCCAGTGAAAATACTGGAAAACTTTTAAAAACAGATATGGAAAGTACAATCCAAACAAGAAAACAAATAAAACCTTTGTCTAACCATGGTTCGCAGATACACAATGGTTACGCCTGGATCCCCCAGGAAACAATCCATATCCATAAGTTTTCTCAGCCTTGCGTGTTACGCCATGATGACTAGTAGAATGCAGGATACACAATGGTTATGCCTGGATCCCCCAGGAAACAATTCGTACCCCTAGGTCATCTCAGCTAGGCTGCTTCGCTACTAATGCGACCTACATAGATTGCAGGATACACAATGATTACGCCTGGATCCCCCAGGAAACAATCCATACCCCTAGGCCATCTCAGCCAGGCCGTTGCGCTATGCAGTCGCGCTCGTAAGACCATGGGTAACGCCATGGAATTCGATGGAAACTCGAGTATCATATCCGGAAAACCAAAAATCAAAGAAATATCGATAGAATGAATCCACAATGTGGCCACAAAGCGGATATCAAGTAGAAGGCACTTTCCATATCTTTACTTCGAAAATATGTATCATATAGTACCTTTTCAAATCACTTTCAAATATCATACTTATATAAAGTCCATTATATATAAGATTTCATTTTCAAATCAAATACTTTCCAAAATCAATAGTATATCAAATCACACTTATATAGACTTCAATTATATAAGATTTCACTTTTCAAATTGAGTACCTTTTCAAATCCATAGTTTTCGAATCAACGTCATACTTATACAAACAAATTTTATATAAGTTCGACAACTCCCAAATCAAGTATTTAGTAACACAAGGTTCTCAAATTTCAATTTGTTTCAATATCAATACAATTTTAAAAATCATATACGCTTTCACCAAATTTTTCTTCCCAATCAAATATCTTCATTTCCAAAGTTTCCAAAATAATAAATTTAGAAAATAAATCCAAATTTCCATATCAATATAATTTAAGTCAAACAATTCATTTCCAAAATCATCTTATATTTAAATAAAGTCTATCTTATATAAGGATCAAAATTTCAAAATAATAAATTTCGATGCATGAAGAGCCATACGGGATTGAACATCTTTACTTACCAAAAGATTTTTAATTTAGAATAGTTTTGTATAAAAAAAATAGTTTGTAAAATAGTTTTGTAAATAAAATGGTTTGTAAAATAGTTTGTATGTAAAATAGAATAGAACAGTTTGTTTAAGAAGAATAAAAGAAAAGTAGTTTTGAAAAATGGTCTTAAATTGATAGTAGTTTTTCATAAATGAAAAATTCCAATTACAAAGATATCCAACCCACAACTTCCAATTTCAGGGCAAGTATATCAATGATATTAGAATATAAGATGTACATATGTCATCATTTCGCAAAGTCACATTCGATCGCTCGCTCGATCACACAAGTTCGCTTTCGAACTAGTATTGTCCATTCGACTTCCCTTATGCGGATTTCGATATGGTTACTCGACTAGAAACCATCAGCCTCCTTGCATAGACATATACTATGATAGAGAATTCTAGAATCAAGCCCAAAATCCACATCAAATATTCGCCATAAAGAATCAAATAAAAAATCCTAACACGAAATGGTGTAATTCACCTCAAACTTGTGTAATCAAACTTAGACCAATTTAATTATGCGAATAAAACAGCATACGTACAACTTATGTATCTATTCCAACTTTTTCAATATATAGTTTTATAAAGATGTTACCCAGTTAAAACATTTAAACTAAATTTTATTCAAAATATTTTGAAGACTAAATTCTTTTCAAAACATTTCAAATCTAAATTTCATATTAGAAAATTAAAAATAGCCTTATTCATTTACTTAACAAAACAGTTTCAACTTATTTAAATCATATTACTACATACTTTAACATACCTACCAAACTTATATACTTTATACTTTTCAAAATTTCTCAGCTTTGAAAAGTTAACCTTGATTTGGAAGTGCTCGAACCTTCAAAATAGTCGAAGAAATCATATTTCAATCCAAGAGTTGGAAATCACAAATAAATCAGTACATCAATTCCAAAAGATAGGGTTATATCAAATCAGATCCAAAACTCAAGGACAGAACACCGGCTCATTTCAAATTATTCAAATATATATACATATATCTTTCGAATATCACACCACACTTCGAAATTTGAAATCAAAAATTGGTTTGACAAATCAATCGCATAGCAAAGTTATCGAAGTGGCCTCTCCCCCACTCTGAAACTTGAAAATCAATGTCGATGATGCATGCATTCATCACCGAAATTATTTTCCAGCGACATAAGTAGGTTCTGGACTTCTATTTTCTCAAACTTCTTTTGAAATTTCTTCGAAATCATTTGAAACTCATTAAAATCATTTGAAACATTTCATATTTGGAAAATACTTCCAAATCATATTATTTTATTTCAAAACCTTAAACCAGTTCCAAAATGCCGGAGTTCAATCACTTAAATTCAGTTCAAAACCTTCATTTATAAATTATTCTATATGAAACCATTTCTTATATAAATTTCAAAATTTCAAATCCATTCAAAACTTTAAATTTTCAATTTTAAAATGGTATATAATCCTTATCTAAAACATTTCACTTTTATATATAGAAATATGGTCATCCTTTTCAAAACAACAACTTCGATGAATACATAGTTTTCAAAAGACAATCAACCACAAATTTTCCAAGGAACGATTCAAGGATGGATTTCAAAACAAAACAGAGATTCAAATTTAGAGGAGCTCTAATTAAATAGAATTCTAATTCGAAGATAAGCTCGAACGAAGATGAGATAAATTAAATTACCAAATAGAAGATGGATAAGCCTATATAAATCGCGGGCGACCTTAATAGGGTCAACCGTGAATTTAGGAATATAATCGATGCGAAAATCTAAGGCAAATCGACCTTCGATCTCCAAAGATAGAATCTAAATATAGCAGAAGATAGAAAACATCGTAAACCGAGGATATAGAAATCTCCGGTGAATCAATGCCAATTATAAGGGAGTTTCACCCTTTTACAAATCATTCAAAGATTGGCAGAATCACTGATCTTTCTAGAGGTCATTCAAAGTGGAGTTACGGAATGCTCCATAGATTAAAGAAATACAATAGGGGAGACATGAATAGATTTCAGAACAAACGGGAGCATTCCAAAGTTCAAAGGAATCCTAATCGAAGAAATTACTAACAAGGTGGATACGAAAGGAATGAAGTTTAGAAAATTTTACTTTCAAAGCAAGAAAATTTTATATCAAAATAATCTTTGAAATTTTTTTAAAAATCATTTGAAAATAATTTTATACTTCGAAAATACGTCCTCTCACAAAGAAATGATTCTGAGATTGATTTCACTCATTCTAGGGTATTTTACCCTATCTCTAATGAGTTTTTGCTCCGCAGGCTAAGGTTTGCCTAAAACCAAAGCTCTGATACCAAATGTAACGACCCACTATTTTGGACCATTCAAATCGACAATAATCCACACATATCTGACTTGAATAATTCAAAATAACAGATTGTAATAAAATTTGGAGCAAATAAAATCAAATACAGAATCACAGACACAGAACATCAGAATAACTCACAGCGGAAATAAAATACCATAGTAATTCATGAAGCTACTATATACAAACTCTCAAAACATATACAAAATCTCATAGTCAAAAATAAATATAATAGAAGTCAGGATACATAAATCAATAATACAGAGACAATACTGAATAGGAAATAACTGAAATAGAAGTCGATGAACCGATAGATAAATAAGCTTCAACGGGTCTCTAGCTCCAAAAGTTGAATCCAAAGCTGTGATTCTCAGGCTGACCCGAGCGTAAGGTAAAACACAAAACACTCGAGTCAGGACATACATACTTATACAATGTAAACCAACTCAAGTGAACTGTAAAAGCAATGCACAATGACTCAAAGGATGCTTGGGATCGCCCATCCTTTAAGGATCCGTTAAACAATTTAGCAGGAATAAACGCTATCAGAGAAATGTCCATATTAAAGCAAACAATGCAAATAATAGTGTTAATGTGACTAGGGTAGCGCAGAGCTGCAGTAATCGCTCACCTCTAGCCACACTCTCAAATCAAGGTGTGCATCCAAATAAATCACAAGGAAATAAAATAGCATACAGAGAAGTATCCTGGTGGTTAACATTTCAAAATGGTTAATAATTCCGAATTAAATCGTTCATTTAAAACCATTAAAAGATGAAGTCATTATACCTTCAAATCAAATATTAAATTTCCAAAATTTCAACCTTTTCTGAGTTCCTTTATTCACTTAAATACATTAAAACATTAAAATTCTAGCTTTCACAGCATTTAGAAAGTGTGCGGTAAGTTATATTTGAAAACAATTCAATTCAGCAAAGACAGCATTTAAAACTACTGTAATAGTTCAGTTTTAGTGGAAAAATAGTTCAATTCAAAAAAGACAGCATTTACAAAACTGATGTAATAGTTCAAAGTTCGATATAAAAATTTTAGTTCAATTCAGCAAAGACAGCACTTGCAAAGTGCTGTGATAGTCCTTAGTTAGATTTTAGCCTTTTAGTTCACTTCTGAAACTACAGCACTTACAAAGTGCAGATTCACTTTAGTTCAGATTTTAGTTATTATTCAGAAACGATAGCATTTCTGAAGTGCTACTAATTAAATTTCCAGATTTACACTAAAATTTCAGAAACAATTAAACTTCAATTTAAACCATTTTAATTATATAAAAATCATATTTTTTCCACTTTGAAAATGGTCATGTAAATACCCTTTAACTTATGATTTCTATAAAGTAAATTCCACAAATAAATATCAAATTTTCACAATTTCACTTATTAAATTCAAGTGTACCATTTTCCTACTTTTCTCATTTTTAACAATTTACTTTAACAGTGAAATTTAAATTTCCATTTTTACAAATAAAACTTAATTTCTATTTTATTTTCTTTTACTTACTTCCATTTTTAAAACCAAATCTCACACTTCCAAGTCAAGTTAAAATTCCAAATTACCATTTTAAGCATCCATTTGTTTAACATTTTATATTCATAGAAAAATCAATAACACTTTAATAAATCATTTTTAATTCAAATTTAATCAAAATGTCATAATTTACATTTTTGAAATACTTAAAAATATCCAGAGAAATATATTAAATAACCACGGGTCTATATATTATTTTCTAACCTAAGACAAGTGATACGGATAATATATCATTTCAATCCGAAATTTACAAAACAAAAATCCGGGTTTTATCATTTCAAACCCGCAATCCCAAGTTAATAACAATAAATAAAAATCGCTCTGGCTTATCATTTCAGCCCATAACGATTTTTCCCTATTCTAAAGTCTGTTCGGGTATGTATTATTTCAACCTATAGTGATTCAATTTTACAGGGAACTTGTAGTGTGATTAACAGAAATAAATGAACATTATAATAAAATAAAATATAACAGATGATGTGACAAGTTAATAACAGGGTTAACATCATATAATTAATAATCACAGGCAGGTATAACATAACATAATAGTTCTACACATTCAATTGTTGTCAATTCACATTTGCATAAGTATAAATGTTAAGTGTGATTACTCACCTTTTTACGCTGAAGTTTTGCAAAACAACACACAAACAAAAATTCGGAAGGCACGAAAGCACGACTAGATTTGGATGGAGAGAGATCCAAGATGTAAATCTTGTATTCACAAAATAAACAAAGCAAAATATGAATATAAATTCAATACCAAAGTTTTGATTGAAACAAATGGAAACAAGCTAGACAGATACATTACCTAGCCTCTAAAATCACTTTTGCTTGATATTGCCTCAACTTTGCTCGACCACAACACTATATTGGCTCGACCATGACATGTATAAAGGTGGTAAAGGTTAGGTTTGGATCTGAAATACATGGCTTGGTCAAAAATACAAATGGTCTTGGAAGTTACAAAGAGGAGAAGATAAAAAGGCAAGGCAAAATAGAGTTTTGGTTCAACTTTTAGGCTTGGCCATGCATGAATTGGCTCGGCCTTGGCATGTACAGACCTGGTGGTGGCTGGAGTGAAGGCCAAGGGTGGTGAACTTGATGGTGGTGGTGGCTGAGGGAGTGGCCAAAGCAACATATGAAGGGTATGGTGAAAACTTGCTAGGCTATGCATGGTTTCAAGGGGTTTTTGCAACTTTTAGTGGTGTTTGCATCATGGAATGGTCATGGCCAGTTTTGGTCAAAGGAGGAGGGTGTTAGGCCGTGTATGGTGATGGGAAGGAGGTGATGTGGTGGTCGGTGAAGGTGGTGAGGGGTTTAGGCCGAGAAAAACACATGAAGATCAAGCAAAACAACGGAAAATTCAATAGAAAAGTGAAGAGGAAAGTAGAAAAAAAAGAGGAAGCCATTACCTTTTTCTCAGATCTGAAAATAGGCGTGAGAAGTGAGATAAGAAGAGATGTTTTCACGTGAATTTCATAAAGAAAAAGTCACGGCTATCAAAGAGAAGTTATGGTAGAAAATCAAGGGATGGGAAGATAAAAAGGTAATAAATCAAAACGTAAGATAAGCTTTTAATAAAAAATAGGTAACGTATCTAAATTTGATTTGTTTCCCATCTATTTAATAAAATATATGACAAAGAAATAATTCAATAAATACATACCGTTTATATAAACACCATATAAATAAATAAGAAAACGGTTATAGAAACGTATAAATTAATTGCTATTTACATCTTTGGATGTTACTTAATTTACAAAGTGTATATCCAAATTAAGTGAAACAAAATCGGACAAATGTTGTAAATATATACATAACATGAAATGTTACATATATATACACAATTATAACATGATATATCAACCAAAAATATTACTTATATTAATTAAAATAAACAGTTGAAGGTACGCCTTTTAAAACAATAACGTGTGTGTGTGTGTGTGTATATATATATGAAATTTCTTTCCAAGAAATAAATAGGGATTTAAATACTTATCCATTTAATTACTAAATGAATGTATAAATAAGAAAAATAAGGTAGATATAGATATTATGAAGAATAAATAAATAGTTTTAGGAAAAGTAGGAAATAAATAAAGAAAATACTTTATTTAATGGAAACTAGAATTAAAGATTGAAAACAATATACAATCAACATTTGAACATTATAACTACACTTTAAAAATGTTTTAAAAATAAAATATATGCAAAACATATCATGTTACACAAATTAGAACATGATTTTACAAACAAAGATATTATTTATATAAATTTAAAATAAACAAATTTGTTAAATAAATAATTTGCACACAATATTGTAAAAAGCATAACTTTCACAATATTATTCCGATTTGAACGAAACGAAAAGCAGTATTCTTGAAAAAATCTATTTTCATAATAAAAGATAAAATTCTAAATTTCAAATATTTAAGTTTTAAATTTAAAAGTCAAAGTTTGACCATTTTGACCAAAATCCACTTTTAATAAATAAAATAAAGTTTTCAAATCAGGAAATTCAATTTAAAATAATTAAAATATACAAATAAAATAATCACAAAATACAGGGTTGTTACACTCTCCCCCACTCAAATCTTTTCGTCCTCGAAAAGGAATGAGGTACGAAAAACACAGAAAAGATAGAATGGAATAGGATTAAGACAAGATGACAAGAAGATTAAAATTATACCTGATAACTGTTGTTATAGGTAAGTTTAACAAGGTGGAGAATAGGAATAGCTAGAAGGGAAAATAGGATGAAAACAAGGATGAGCCATTAATTAAAATTGTTGGTTAAAGAGGTAAACAATATTTAAAACACTTTAAAATCTTTTAGAAAGGAAAATAACTAATCAAAATATCCTTTATATAATGCTTTGTCAAAATACTTTTATAACTTGATGTCTTAACAAGTTTATCCTCGTTCCTGCAGACTCTGGTAGTGCGTTGATCAGGCGCAAAGCTAGAATTCTCCAGGTACTTAGTAGACTTGTTTCAACACTCAGTGAAAATACTGGAAAACTTTTAAAAACAGACATGGAAAGTACAATCCAAACAAAAAAACAAACAAAACCTTTGTCTAACCATGGTTCGTAGATACACAATGGTTACGTCTGGATCCCCCAGGAAATAATCCATATTCGTAAGCTTTCTCAGCCCTGCGAGTTACGCCATGATGACTAGTAGAATGCAAGATACACAATGGTTACGCCTGGATCCCCCAGGAAACAATTCGTACCCCTAGGCCTTCTCAGCCAGGCTGTTTCGCTACTAATGCGACCTACATAGATTGCAGGATACACAATGATTACGCCTGGATCCCCCAGGAAACAATTTGTACCCCTAGGCCATCTCAGCCAGGCTATTGCGCTATGAAGTCGCGCTCGTAAGACCATGGGTAACGCCATGGAATTCGATGGAAACTCGTAAAACCCTGTATTTTATGATTACTTTAATTTAATTTCATGATTTAAAAACTTTTATTTATTTATTTAAAATAGAAAATTTTGTTATTTTAAATATGAATTTTGATTTTGATGTGAACTAGAATTCTAAATAGAATATTATCCAGAAATTTGAATTTTGATCAATATGGTCAAACTTTGACTTTTAATTTAAAATTTTAAAATGTTGAAATTTTGAATTTTATCTTTTATTATGAACTAAATAAAATTTTAAGAATACTGCTTTTCGTTTCGTTGAAATCTGATTTATAATGTGAAAGTTATGCCTTTTTAACTATTGTGTGTAATTTGTCGTATTAACAAAATTGTTTATTTTAAATTTTATAAATAATATTTTATTTCGTCATTTAATGTTCTAATTTTATTTACATGGGTAAAATAACATGTTATGTATATATTTTGATTTTAAAAAATTTTAAAAGTGTAATTGATATTTTCCAGTGTTAGTTGTATTTTGCTTACAATTTCTAATTTCTAGTTTCGATTAATTAAAGTAATTCTTTATTTATTTTTCCACTTTCTTAAGATCTTATTTTATTCTCATTCCCACTTTATTTTGTTCCTCATTTATTTTATTTGTTTGACTTTTTTTTGTTTTAAGGTGAAATAGAAATTTTCTAAGGCTAGTGATATTTTGTTTGTAATTTTAAGACTAGTTTCAATTAAATAAACTATTTCTTTGTTCTTTTTCTATTTTCTCTAAAATTTAATTATTGATTTCATTTTGAAAATATAAATGAATCATTTTATTTCAAATTTTTTCTTTATAATATTTTTAAAATGAAGTAGATATTTTTCTAAAGCTTGTGATGATTTAATTGTAATTTTTGAACCCTGTTTCCAATTTTTAAGCAATTTCCTTAATTCTTTTTCTATTTTATTTAAATTTAATTATTTATTTCCATTTTATTTTACTTTTTTTCAGTTTTAAAATTCATTTACTGAAATTTTATTTATTTTATTTAATTAAAATAGAAATGGAAATTGAAAGGACTTAAGCTTTATAATGTGTGACTTTTCGGCTGCTAGTCTTTTCATTTTCCTTTGTCTTTTCATTGCCTTGAGTTTTTGGCCGTATACTTCATTGTAGCAGTGATTTTCTCACTTCAATTTCACATGAAAAGCTCCTTCTCTATCTCATTTTCACGGCTAAAACAAAAAAAAAGGGTAATGGCTTCTCTCTTCTTCTCTTTTTCCTCCCTTTTTATTGATTTTGCCTAGATCTATTCATGCTTTGCTCGGCCAAACCCTCCACCATCTCCACCATAGCCTCCACCACCTTCCTCCTCCCCTTCCACGTCTTCAAACCCCTCTCCCCTCCTCTGACCAGATCAGGCCATGGCCTTTAAATGAAGACAAACGCCTCAAAACATTGCAAAAACCCTTCCAAACCATGCTAGCCGATCACTATTGCACTACCATCACCATAGATTGCCTTGGCCACCTCCTATTGTTCCACCACCACCTTGACACACCCCTAACCATCACCTCCTACCTCTGTCCAGACCTGTACATGAAATGGCCAAACCTTTATGGGACATAGACCGAGCCAAAAGTTGAACCAAAACTCCACTATTTGCATAAGCCTCTTCATATTCATGTGTAGTAACTACTCCACCACTTCAACGCCTTCTAGCCATGCCTCTTTGAACCCAAACCTGAGCCAAAGTCATGCCAAACCTGAGCCAAAACATCCCCTAGGTCGAGCAAGCAATGGTAGAAAGCAAGACAAAAACGTTCATTCCTTTATTGCTTCTTATCTTCATTGTTTCAACATTGTTTTGTGTTGAATATTTATGTGTATATTGTCTTGTTTTGGTTATTGTTTACAAGATAAATATCAAGGCTCTCTATTCATTCAAATCAAAAGTCATGCTATATCGTGCTTTCTGGAATCTATTCTATGTGTTTTGATCGCTAACTCCAGCGTAAAAAGGTGAGTAAATCTCACATGACATTTATACTTATGCAAATGTGAAGCGACAACAATTGAATGTGTAGAACCATATATGATGTTATACCTGCCTATGATTATTAGTTTATGATGTTAAACCTGTTTTTACCTGTCATATTATCTGTTACTGATATATATTGTTAAACTGTTCATTTATATCTGTTCATCACTGCAAGTTCTCTGTTAGTTTAGAAATCACTATGGGTTGAAATGATACATACCCGAACGAACTTTAGAATAGGGAAAAATCGTTATGGGCCGAAATGATAGACCTGAACGGTTTTTATTTAATTTATTTTGACTTGGGATTGCGGGTTTGAAATGATAGAACCCGGATTTTCTTTGTAAACTGCGGATTGAAATGATACATATCTGTCTCACTTGACCTAGGTTAGAAAACTATATACAGGTCCATGGTTATTTTATAAAGTATTTTGAATATTTTAAATATGTTTAAAAGAGTAAATTTATGCTAATTTGATATAAATTGGATTTTTAAATTGTTTGAATAAATAAATTATGATTTTTCTATAAGTTAAAAATGTTGAATAAATGACTAGTTAAATTGAAATTGGAAATATAACTTAAGTTTGGAAATTTGGATTTTGGTATAAAAATGAAGTTAAGTTATGAATAAAATGGAAATTTAAATTTTTTTTGGAAAATGGGAAATATGATAATTTGATTTAAATTTGAATTTAAATGATTTAATAAAGTATTATTGATTTTTCTATGAACTAAAATGGTTGAATGAATGAATGCTTAAATGTGTAATTTTAAAATATAACTTGACTTGGAAATGGGAAATTTGGTTTTAATTAAAGGTTTAAATAAATTAAATAAATTGGAAATTTAGTTTAATTTGTGAAATGGTAATTTGAAAATGTAAGTGTTAATAAATTGTAAAAGGTAAAAATGGGAAAATTGTACATTTGAATTTGTTAAGTAAAATTATTGGAAAATCGGATTTTTTTGTAAAGTTTACTTTATTAAAATCATAAGTAAAAAGATATTTAAATGAACATTTTTGAATGTTAAAAATATGATTTTTATAATGTTAAAAGGGTTTAAAATGAAGTTTATTATTTGCTGAAAATACACTAAAATCTGGAAATTACTTTAATAGCATTCAGAAATGCTATGATTTCTGATTTGAACTAAAATTGAATAAAAAAGCTATTACAGCATTTCTGAAATGCTGTAGTTGCTGCAGTTGAACTAAATAGACTAAAACTTGAATCGGGTCTATTACAGCAGTTATGTAACTGCTATAGTGGTCTGCTGTTTTTGCTGAATAAATTTAAAGCCCTTATTTTGAAACCTGAGCTATTACAGCATTTCTGAAAATGCTGTCTATGCTGTTTTAAACAAAATTTCAACTAAAATGAGATATAACAGCAGTTTTTAAGTGCTGTCTTTGCTGAATTAAAATGTTTTCAAGTGTAACTTATAACAGCTTTTTCTAAATGCTGTGAAAGGCTGGAATATTTAATAATTATGGGTTTGACTTAGTAAATGAGCTAAGAATGGTTTGAAACTTTGGAAATTGAATACTTGATTTAGAAGTATAATAATTACCCTTTTAAATGGTTTAAATGAATTATTCTGATTGAAATATAAATTATTTAAAAGGTGACTTGAAATGATAATAAATGAATGATATCTTTGAATTTAAAAGGTATTTAAAGTTGAATATTTGGATTTGAATTCAAATGATGATTTGAAATGAAGTTTGAAAGGATATGATATTTTGATATATTAAAATGATTTGAATTGAAGTTTGAAAGGATATGATATTTTGATATATTAAAATGATTTGAAATGAAGTTTGAAAGGATATGTTATTTTGATATATTAAAATGATTTGAAATGAAGTTTGAAAGGATATGATATTTTTATATATTAAAATGATTTGAAATGAAGTTTTGAAAGGATATGATATTTTGATATATTAGATGATTTGAAATGAAGTTTGAAAGGATATGATATTTTGATATATTAAAATGATTTGAAATGATGTTTTGAAAGGATATGATATTTTGAAATATTGAAATGGTTTGGAAATGATTTAATCTTTATTTTGATAAAGACTGGGTTTGGAAATGATATTTTATTTTGAAGTATAAAGTATTATTTTAAAGTTATAACCATGGGTTATAATAACGATTAGTTGGCAAAGAGACCGGGATCGGATATGGACATACTCTCTATCGATACCGAAAACCACTTTGACAACTGTGTACGCGATGGAGATTTCAGAATGAAGTAGGATGGCGGCGATGTTCTTGTGGTATGTTACGTGGACCCAACTCCCATGAGTTGGCATAAGGTGACTAAAACAGGAGCGGTCTCCGGCCAGTTCAGGTCGCACCTCGTAGCGGACGCATTTCTTCGATACCATTCTATTACTTGTGATTTTTGGTGGCCACCCTCCGATTTGGGAATGTGTTCCGAGGTGGGCGTATGTGGCTGCTATGTTACCACCAGCCCGAGTGTCGTAATTGGTATATCTACCCTGGCATTTCCTTGTGTGCCGTGTCACATACCATATCAAGCCTTTTACTACGAGTTTGGTTTTCTCCCATAGCCCGTGGAGTATTTAGGGTAGCCTCCCGATCTGGAGGTACGCTGATACTGGATGGACTACTGGGACTATTACGTGTTAAGGTGGAAAATGTAAAGCCTTAATGCTATTTAAATGTATGTTTAGTTTACTGATAGACATTATTATAATAGCGTAATATTACTACATAGTAAATAGTTTAACGGATCCTTAGAGGATGGACGATCCCAAGCATTCTTTGATTTACTTGTACCTTTATTATAGTTCACTTGAGTTGGTTTACATTGTATAAGTATGTATGTCCTGACTCGAGTGTTTTGTGTTTTGCTTTACGCTCGGGTCAGACTGAGTGATACAGCATTAGAGACTCACCTTTAGAGCTGGAGTTTTGCTTTGAAGATCCAGATATCTATTCTTTTTTTTATCTAGTTGATTCCAGTTGTATTCTGAGTTGTACCCGATTATCATACTGTTACTCCTGTTGTATCTTGGTATTCCTATTGTATCTTACTTAACTCTGATGTATTTATATAGTAGCTTCATGAACTACTATTTCTCTGTTTCCGCTGCATTATATTACTCTGTGTCTGTGATCTATGATTATTTATTTACTGTATATTCTGAGATTTGCCAAATATAAATTAACAATTCGGTATTTTGAATTATTCAAGTCAGACATGTAAGGTTTTATTGTCGATTTGAATGGTCCAAAATAGCGGGTCGTTACAGTTGGTACCAGAGCTTTGGCTTTGAGGCAAAATCAGCATATGGAGTAGATTTATTTACAGAATCACTTTCGTTCGATTTTGAATCTTTTCCTCTTGATTCGAATTTCCTTTGAATTTTTGGAATGTTCCCTGCGGTTCCAAAATCCATTCTTTTCCCTCACTATTCATCTTCTTTTGATTCTGGAGTATCACATAACTCCACTTCGAATGAGCTTTATAGTGAATTGGCGGTCTCGCCAATATTCTAATGACTTGTAAAAGGGGGAAACTCCTTTACAATTAGCATCGATTCACTAGAGATTTATATCTATCCTTGGTTTAGATGCTAATATCTTTTGTTATTCCAAACTCTATCTCTTGAGATCGAATGTAGATTTACCCCAGAAAATCCACATTGATCTTATTCTTTAAGTCACGGTTGACCCGGTTAAGGTTGCCCACGATTTATTTAAAATTATCCATCTTCCTATTTTGTTATTAAATCATCTTGTCTTTTGTTTCCAACCTATCTTCAAACATTTTTGAATTGTACTTGTAAATCTATAATTAATGTTTTGTTTTATATTGTGTTGTTTTAGTTGTTGATGTTGATTTGGGTTTTCGATCGATTCGTTTGACCAACGCTGTCGATAGGATTTCCAAAACACTTGAACAGAGCAAACTGACACAATATATTTTTTCAAATTTAGTAACGAAACAAATTTTGTAACTATATTATAAATTTTTCTGGATTTTATTACATTGGTTGTTAAGAGATAATATTTGATTTTTATACATATCATCATCTCTTTTTCCAGATATAAATAATTGAACTATAAAAAACATGGTTATAAATTAATTTGGAAATTTAAATGGATTTAAATCAAGAAAGTGAGAATTTAATTTTCGATGATTTCGAACTTTGTTTTGAAAGTTTTAAAAGGATTTATTATTTAAAAGTATTTCTAGTAGAAATTGTTTCAAAGGATTTTTAATTTGTAAATCAGTGCTCTTTTCTTTGTCACTGGAAAATAATTTCGGTGATGACTGCAGCATCATCGACATTCATTTTCGGGTTTTGAAGTGAAGAGACTATTCTGTAGCTTTGCTACAGTTTTTCTTTGAAATTTAATTGATTTGGATTTCTAAATATGACTTGACTTATATTATATAGATATATGATTTAAATTTGATTCAATATATATTGTGTATGTATATATATTTATTTCTAAATAGTTTGAAGTTAATCGGAAATTTAATTCTTAAATTTTATCTTAAAGGATAATTTCAATTATAAAAGGAAATCAAGGTTTGAATAAATATGTAAACTTGAATAATTGAAATTGGAGAATTTATTTGTATAATATTCTATTACATTCCAATATAACTTACCTTAATTATTTAGAAGTTAACAATGTAATTGGATAATATAAAATATAAAAAGATTTTATCAATAGAATTTGAGTGGTTATAATAAATGTTATATACTTAAGTTTTAGTTATAAAAAGATTAACAGAGGTAAATAAAGTAAAAGAGTAATGGAATAATTTACACAATAAAATGATGTTAAAGGGACTAAGAATAAATTAAAGCAGCTATAATAAGTGTAAATATATTCAACATAGGTGATAAAAATATTGAGAGGAATAAATTTAATTTTAATTAGGAATAAAGAAGAATTAAATTTATTGAATACATTATGAGTATAATAAATGATTTTTTTCAAATCCATGATCTTAGAGATTGTTAAATTAAGAAAATTGGATGATAAGATAATGAAATTTGAGATAGTTAAGATTTATTTAACTTGTGTAAAATTAATCATCAATTTAAGTTGAAATTTCCATAGTTTCAAACTTATTATCTTATTTTGTCTTTCAAACTATCTTATGGGTGTCCTTATCTCCCTTATCTTGCTACAGACTGGTATAGGTATCTTTCTATGATCTTTTCTGTTTAGAAATCTTTCCATAATCTTTGATAATCTTTAGTGCTCATTTTGAATCTGAGCACTGTTTGCCATCCACAGACCGTCGGTCAAGCGGAAGATGTGAATCAGATTTTAGAGGATCTTTTTCGTGCTTGTGTTCCTGATTCTGGAGGATCTTGGGAAGATCATCTCCACCTTGTTAAACTTACCTATAACAGCAGTTATCAGGTATAATTTCAATCTTCTTGTCATCCTGTCTTAATCTTATTTCATTTTATCTTTTGTGTGCTTTCCCGTACCTCATTCCTTTTCGGGGTCGAAAAGTTTTGAGTGTGGGAGAGGGTAACAACCCTGTATTTTGTGATTATTTTAATTTAATTTCGTGATTTAAAAACTTTATTTTATTTATTTAAAATAGATAATTTTGTTATTTTAAATATGAATTTTGATTTTGATGTGAATTAGAATTCTAAATATAATATTTTCCAGAAATTTGAATTTTGATCAATATGGTCAAACTTTGACTTTTAATTTAAAAATTTAAAATGTTGAAATTTTGAATTTTATCTTTTATTATGAAAGTAAATAAAATTTTAAGAATACTACTTTTCGTTTCGTTGAAATCTGATTTATAATGTGAAAGTTATGCCTTTTTAACTATTGTGTGTAATTTGTTGTATTTAACAAAATTGATTATTTTAAATTTTATAAATAATATTTTATTTGGTCATTTGATGTTCTAATTTTATTTACATGGGAAAAATAACATGTTATGTATATATTTTGATTTTAAAAAAAATTAAAAGTATAATTGACATTTTCCAGTGTTAGTTCTATTTTGCTTACAATTTCTGATTTCTAGTTTCAATTAATTAAAGTAATTCTTTATTTATTTTTCCACTTTCTTAAGATCTTATTTTATTCTCATTCCCACTTTATTTTTTTCCTCATTTATTTTATTTATTTGACTTTTATTTGTTTTAAGGTGAAATAGAAATTTTCTAAGGCTAGTGATATTTTGTTTGTAATTTTAAGACTAGTTTCAATTAAATAAACTATTTCTTTGTTCTTTTTCAATTTTCTTTAAAATTTAATTATTGATTTCATTTTGAAAATATAAATGAATCATTTTATTTCAAATTTTTTCTTTAGAATATTTTTAAAATGAAGTAGATATTTTTCTAAAGCCTGTGATGATTTAATTGTAATTTTTGAACCCTGTTTCCAATTTTTAAGCAATTTTTTTAATTCTTTTTCTATTTTCTTTAAATTTAATTATTTATTTCCATTTTATTTTACTTTTTTTCAGTTTTAAAATTCATGTACTGAAATTTTATTTATTTTATTTAATTAAAATAGAAATGGAAATTGAAAGGACTTAAACTTTATAACGTGTGACTTTTCGGCTGCTAGTCTTTTCATTTTCCTTTGTCTTTTCATTGCCTTGAGTTTTTGGCCGTATACCTCATTGTAGCCGTGAGTTTCTCACTTCAATTTCACGTGAAAAACTCCTTCTCTATCTCATTTGCACGGCTAAAACAAAAAAAGGGTAATGGCTTCTCTCTTCTTCTCTTTTTCCTCCCTTTTTATTGATTTTGCCTAGATCTATTCATGCTTTGCTCGGCCAAACCCTCCACCATCTCCACCATAGCCTCCACCACCTTCCTCCTCCCCTTCCACGGCTTCAAACCCCTCTCCCCTCCTCTGACCCGATTAGGCCATGGACTTTAAATGAAGACAAACACCTCAAAACATTGCAAAAACCCTTCCAAACCATGCTAGCCGATCACTATTGCACTACCATCACCATAGATTGCCTTGGCCACCTCCTATTGCTCCACCACCACCTTGACACACCCCTAACCATCACCTCCTACCTCTGTCCAGATCTGTACATGAAATGGCCGAACCTAGATGGGACATAGACCGAGCCAAAAGTTGAACCAAAACTCCACTATTTGCATAAGCCTCTTCATATTCATGTGTAGTAACTCCTCCACCACTTCAACGCCTTGTAGACATGCCTCTTTGAACCCAAACCTGAGCCAAAGTCATGCCAAACCTGAGCCAAAACATCCCCTAGGCCGAGCAAGCAATGGTAGAAAGCAAGGCAAAAACATTCATTCCTTTATTGCTTCTTATCTTCATTGTTTCAACATTGTTTTGTGTTGAATATTTATGTGTATATTGTCTTGTTTTGGTTATTGTTTATGTAACGACCCGTATTTTTACGGATCGAAAAGTTCGTTCGAATCTGGAATTTTCAGCATTTTAAGTCGTTTCAGATTTTAGGCAGAATTTGTTTCTAAGTCCTAGGTCGTGAACGACCTAAGTGATAGGTCGTGACCGACTTATAGGATTGGCGACCTAAGGGGTAGGTCGGCAGCGACTTAAGGAAGTTGATGACCTAAGAGTTTTGGTGAGTTAAGTGTTAGGCCGGTAGGGCGAGTTAACGACCTAAGGAACTGACCGACTTAAGGAGATGGCGACTCAAGGGTAGGCAGACCTAGTGGAGTTAGCGACCTAGTGGTTACCGGGTTAGCATAGTTAGGTCGGCAACGACCTAGAGAAGCTGGGGTAGCAGGTTAGCGACTTAGTAGAGTGAGCGACCTATGGGATTGATCGACCTAAGAAATAAGCTAGTTAACGACTTAGTAGTTAAGTCGTTGGACGACCTAAGGGGTTAAGTATCTGGTCATGTGGACTAAGTCGGAGTGGTTGGCTTGAGTGTTAGGTCGCGTAAGCGCTTAAGTGTTAGGTCGTAACACTGTTAGGTCGCGTGGGTTGCTAAGTTGTTAGGTCGCAAGGTTTTATAAGTCGTAGGTCGTAGAGGCAGTCTGCGTTAGGTCGCTGGGTTTTGTCTAAGTGTTAGGTCGTACCTATTGTTAAGTCGCGTCTAAGTGTTAGGTCGCGATCTGTGTTAGGTCGTAAGTCGTATACAAGTGGAAGCGCATGTGTTAAGTCGCGCGTTGCGTTAGGTCGTAGGTCGCTGGGTGTTTGGATGCGCAGAAGTGTTAGGTCGTAGGAGTTGGGGCGCACGTGCATATCTGTTAGGTCGGAGAGGCTTAGGTCGGATAGGCTTAGGTCGGAAACGACCTATGGAGATAGCCGAGTTACGACTTAAGGAAACTTCTGCTATAAATAGGAGGGGTTTTTCTCACTTTTTGGGATCCGGATTTTGAAGCGACGAAGTGCTGCAATTTTGAGAGCTCGACTTCTACACTTCTTCACTTCTTTCCTCCACTCTAATCTAGTGCTTCCTTTCATCCAAATCGAAGATCAAGATCGAAGATCCAAGAGCTAAAGTTGAAGATCTTCATCCATTGAAGTTAGATTTCTTCGTTTGAAGCGGATTCGTGATAGATCAAGCTTGATCCTTCGTTGTCCAGATCTGAAGCGTGTTGATTTAAGGTTGTTTAGGTGATTTGGTGAGTGGTGATTATCTCTCACACGGATCCAAAGGAGTATATCGGATTGTTGGCTCGATTTGGTGCTAAAATAGTGATTTCCATGCATTTTCTTCATCCTAAGTGTAGATCCATATAGATCCATTGTTCATGATGATGTTACATCCATTTTATCATATGTTAACCTATGCAAGTTCATTCATCAAGTTTGTAGGGATATAATTCATGTTTTCATGCTTATTGGACTTTCAACTCTTTAATTACGAAAATGCCATTATTGTGATAATTGTCTATTTAGATCTTTTTTGAATGCTTGATTGTTTGGATTAATGTTTGATTTGATTGATTGTTATGAATTAGATGATTGATGGTTTGATTTAGACCGAAGACGATTCAAAAGCTAAGGGAAAGGCTCTTGAATTGGGAAAGCTGCTCGTGGCATATGTAGCGGGATGATGAAGCTCTTATGCATAGATTTGATGATGTGATGTTAAGATGAGGCTTTGCGAGGATGTGATGAAGCGAGGCAATCATGTGATGAAGACTTGGTCTAATCCAGACGGGATCATTCCAAGCATGTTGATAACTCGGTGATATGATTCGAGTTGAGGATAATGAATGGATATGAGAATAGTCGTCGAGAAGGATGACTAGGAGGCTTGGATAGCATCGTTGTTGAAGGTTCTAGCATGCTCTAAGCAAGAGTACGTTTGGGCAGATTCGATAGTCCCAACGGCCAACTGTTGATGGTCGAGTACTCTGGGCAGATTCGATAGTCCTAGGCACGGGCTGCGACGACGTGCGGGAGTTATGTCTAGAACCGGGGTTTCCATTAGCCCTTGATGGACGGCTGAAAGAATGTGCCGGTCATTCAATTAACGGTGATATCGAAGCAATGATAACAGTGATAGCCAGAGTCATGGATGTTTGGTTGTATCGTCATTCGGACTCAAGAGCGGTATTTTCTAGGTGCTTATCTGATTTAGGCCTTGGTACTTGGAAAACATCGCCCTTGACTCGAATGATTATTACTTTACTTTAAATTGTATGCTCTGCTATGTTGCTTCTGCTTAGTGTGTGTCTGGGGGCTATCACTGTAGAAAGAGGTGGAGTGGGAGGGTTGTATTCCTATTCCTTTTCCTTTATGCTCTTTTGGTATGTTGTTAGTTAATTTACTGCTCACTAAGACTGTTGTCTGACTCAAGGCTTTATGTTTTAATTCTTATTGCCTTGGGCTGTTCGTCCATTTTTGGGACGGGCAGACTAGGTAGCAGGTGACAGGTGTTGTTCTCTTCTCACGATGCTGATATCGAAGACGAGCTGGAGGGTTGCATATTATCTTCTTATTATATGTACTGGATTTCCGCTGTTTTGTACTCTCTGAGTGTTATGTAGTGAGGCTTGATGTATTGGCTATTTGGATGCTTGTATTCAACTATTATGGAGTTTTATATGATGTCATTTTGTTCTGTAAAGCTTCACTATACATATGTTCTATTGTATTTTGTCCATGCGCTGTGAGTAATACGATAGATTCTGTTGTTTTAATCTACCTTGACAATCGTCCATGGTCGCCTGGCACACTTTACAGTGCACTATCTCTAGATTCGGTGCAGGGGTCATGGGTGGTCGTCACATTTGGTATCAGAGCATTGGTTAATCGATTTTACCCAACGCTCGCAGACGTAACTACGTATGAGAGACGTAATTGTATTTTGTTGGATGAATACTATATATAATATAGTAGCTTAGTAGAGTTTGAGTCCTTTATGCAGTTGTTTCTCTAGAAGTTCTAATCATTCCTTTTTATAGATATTGAGAATGAGTCGAAGAGGGAGACCAGCTGCTAGGGAAGGCCGTGCTACTGAGGGGACTGCTGATTATGCAGCTATGTTCGAAGCTATGACGACTTCGATCATGAGAAGGATACCAGTTCCGGGGGCGGCAGTTGATGTTGGAGTTCAAGTCCAAACTCCGAAACCAGTGGATTTTGCTAAGTTGTGCAAGGACTATACTGCTCTTGGAGGGAAGGTTTTCTTGGGAACAGAATCTACCATTGAGGTCCAGAGGTGGATAGATGCTTGTAGAAGGATCTTTGGTGATTTAGGAATTGATGATGCGACTAAGAGGAAGTTGGCATCAAGGCAGCTTTAGGGGAGAGCTTCTGATTGGTGGAACTCTATTACCATCAATACTCCGGAGGAAGAGATTACTTGGGAGCAATTCCAAGTCAGATTCGAAGCTAAGTTCATTTCTACAGCTCAGAAGTCTGTTCTGTTCAAGAGGTTTGTGGAGCTCAAGCAAGGTGGAAGATCTGTTCTTGAGTATGTTTCTGAGTTTGAAGCTTTGTCCAAATATGCTCGGTCATATATTGAATCTGCTTATCAGAAGAATGAGAAGTTTGTGACAGGCTTGGACAGTTATCTTGAGAGACAGTTGGTGGATCATTTGGACGATTCATTTGAGAAGCTTGTGGAGAAGGCTCTTAGGCATGAGAGTCTGTTTCCTAAGGAAGGACCTGTTGTTGCTGTTACCAGGGGAGAGTCTAAACCCCAGCAGGGTGGAAACCAGAAGAGGAAGCAGCAGCAGCAGAAGGGTAAGGATGGCCAGAAGAAGCCGAAAGGCGAGGTGACTTGCTACAATTGTCAGCAGAAGGGCCATTTCTCTAAGGATTGTAAGAATCCGAAGGTGCCAATGAAGTGTCACAACTGTGAAAAGCCAGGGCATTTCAGGAAGAATTGTCCAGAACCGAGGAGGGACAAGCAGATTGTGCAAGCTTATGCTTTGGGAGCTGTTTCGTCGTCTTCGAAAGCTCCTACTGCTGAAGAGAAAGGAAAGAGTGTGGTTGTTCAAGGTACTCTTTTCCTATGTGGTGTTCCAGTTAGAGTTTTGTTTGATACTGGAGCGTCGCATTCGTTTGTTTGTAATGAACTCGTAGGCCGGTTAGATTTGAAGCCGGATATTGTTGATAGGCCATTGGTTGTGACTAATCCAGTTGGGGGTTCGTCTTGTTTGTGTATGTTATGCCGTGGTCTAGTTGTATCGAGTCATGGTTGCTCTTTTGTTTGTGATTGCTTTGTTCTGAACTTTGTGGGGTTCGGAATTATTTTGGGTATGGACTGGCTTAGGAAGTATGCGGCAAAAGTTGATTGCGAGAGGTTGGAAGTGACAGTCGAGAATGTGGAGGGGCGAAAGGTTGTAATACGATGTAAGCATGAGGAAGGCGTCTTCATGAGCTTCATGTATTCGCTGGTTGTTCCACGGGATGGACTGTCATCGGTGCCAATCGCTAATGGATTCGAGGATGTCTTTGACGAAGTCAAAGGGTTGCCGCCGCATAGAGAGATCGAGTTTCGTATAGATCTAGTTGAAGGAGCCAGACCTGTTGTGATGCCTCTTAGGCGGATGGCGCCTAGGGAACAGCAGGAGTTGAGGGTGCAAGTTGATGATCTTTTGCAGAAAGGATTCATTCGGCGTAGTGTGTCCGAGTGGGGTGCACCAGTTGTGTTTGCAACCAAGGCAGATGGGTCGCTGAGATTGTGTGTGGATTATCGTGAGCTGAATAAGGTGACTAAGAAGAACAAGTATCCGTTGCTGAGAATAGATGACTTGTTTGATCAGCTTCACGAAGCCAAGGTGTTTTCTCAGATGGATTTGGCAACGGGATTTCACCAGTTGAGAGTGGCTAAGGATAGTGTGCCGAAGACTGCTTTTCGGACACCATCGGGTTTCTTTGAGTGGCTGGTAATGCCGTTTGGATTGACTAACGCGCCAGCATATTTTGTGGATCTTATGAATAGAGTGTTCAGAGATCAGTTGAACAAGTTCGTACTTGTGTTCGTGGATGATATTCTGATTTATTCCAGAACGGAAGAGGAGCACAAGACGCACTTGCGTATTGTTTTGGAAATCTTGCGGAAACATCAGCTGAAGGCTAAGTTTTCGAAGTGTCACTTCTGGAAGAGTGAACTGAGGTTCTTAGGCCATGTGATTTCTGGAAATGGGATAGCGGTTGATCCCGCTAAGGTGGCAGCAATCCAGGATTGGGTTAGACCTAAGAATGCATCTGATGTGAGAAGTTTTCTTGGATTAGCAGGATATTATCGATGGTTTATCAAAGACTTCTCCAAGATAGCTGCACCGTTAACAGGATTGATGAAGAAGAACCAAGTGTTCAGTTGGGATGCTAAGTGTGAGCAAGCTTTCGGAATCCTGAAAGAGAGATTGACGAGTGCTCCTGTTTTGACTATTCCAAGTGGGAATGATGAGATGGTGGTTTACACCGATGCATGTGGTACTGGACTTGGAGCAGTGCTGATGCAGAAGGATAAAGTTGTTGCGTATGCAAGTCGACAACTGAAGCCGCATGAAAGGAATTACCCGACTCATGATTTGGAGTTAGCGGCGATTGTATTTGCTCTGAAGATGTGGAGACATTATCTGTTGGGAGTTCGATTCGAGTTGTTTACGGATCACAAGTCATTGAAGTATCTTTTCTCCCAAAAGGATTTGAATCTTCGGCAGCAACGTTGGCTAGAGTTTTTGGCATCATATGATTTTGGTATAGCTTATACTCCGGGAAAAGGTAACGCAGTGGCTGATGTGTTGAGTCGAAGACATGCAGGATTGGGAGCCATGTTTTTAGAATGGAAGAATCTCGAGTATTTAGCTGGATTTGACTTCAGGCCTAGATGCTAATTGGAACCTGAGATGTTGGCAAACTTATCAATAAGACCGACTCTTGTGGAAAGGATTGGCGAGAGCCAAAAGCGAGACGATAAGCTTGTCAAGATTATCCGTGAATTGGAATCTGGAATGGATCCAGAAAAGGATAAAGGATTCAAGGTCGATCGAGAGGGTTGGCTTCGGAAGCAAGGACGACTAGTTGTTCCCGAGATAGATGAATTGAGGAGTGAAGTTCTGAAGGAAAGTCATCACTCGAAGCTGACAATTCATCCAGGTGGAAATAAGATGTATCGGGATATGAAGAGAACCTACTACTGGGAAGGTATGAAGAAGGATGTTGGAAATTTTATTTCCAAGTGCATGAACTGCCAGTTGGTAAAGGCCGAACAGAAGAAGCCAAGTGGATTATTGCAGCCATTAGAAGTTCCTACATGGAAGTGGGAGCAAGTGTCAATGGATTTTATTGATGGATTGCCTAGAACCAGAACGGGAAATGAAGGGATTTGGGTTATCGTTGATCGTTTGACCAAGAGTGCAAGATTCATTCCTGTTCGATCGACTAGGACTGCATCAAAGTTGGCTGAGTTGTATGTTAAGTGGATAGTTCGATTCCATGGTATTCCGAAGAGTATAGTGAGCGATCGAGACCCATTGTTCACTAGTGGATTCTGGAAGAGCTTCCAGGAAGTTTTGGAAACCGAGTTGTGTTTGAGTACAGCTTATCACCCTCAAACAGATGGTCAGACCGAGAGAGTCAACCGAGTTTTGGAAGATCTTCTTAGAGCATGTGTTTTGGACTTCGGAGAATCATGGGAAGATCACCTTCATTTGGTGGAGTTTTCATACAACAACAGTTACCAGTCAAGCATTGGTATGGCACCGTATGAGGCATTGTATGGAAGACCGTGTAACTCTCCAACATGTTGGTTGGAAACTGGAGAAAAGCCATTACTTGGGCCAGAGATGATTCGGCAGACTTCAGATTGTATAGAGATCATTCGGCAACGAATGAAGGCAGCCCAAGACCGTCAGAAGAGTTATGCTGATAAGCGTCGTAAGGATTTGGAGTTCGACGTAGGTGATATGGTTTTTGTGAAGATTTCTCCACTGAAGAATGTTATTCGATTCGGGAAGAAAGGAAATTTGACTCCGAGATTTGTTGGACCATTCCCGATTACCGAGCGAATTGGAAAGCTCTCTTATAGATTGGAGTTACCGGAGAAGATGTCGAGTGTGCACAATGTTTTCCATGTATCGTATCTACGGAAGTATGTGCACGACTCGAATACGATGGTTCCTGCTGATAGCTGTGAAGATTTCGAAGTTGATCCAGTTGATAGAAGACCTCGTAAGCCGCTTCGTGTTGTTGAAACTGACACGAAACAGCTTAGGAGGAAGGTAGTTAAGTTGCTCAAGATACAATGGAGTGATGATGATAACGATTGTACGTGGGAGGTGGAAGAGAGGATGAAGGCAGCTCATCCTGAACTCTTCAAGGTATGGCCCTAAGGTGTCGTGTCATCTCACGATATTGTGACTTGTTCTAGTGTTAGAATTCTGTACGCTAAGCTAGAATTGGATGCATGGTTTGTTGATTGTTATGGATGGTAGGCGTACAGAATAGTCTTTGATTGCTTTGTTTGTTTGGAATTTCGGGGGCGAAATTCCTAAGGGGGAGGGAATGTAACGACCCGTATTTTTACGGATCGAAAAGTTCGTTCGAATCTGGAATTTTCAGCATTTTAAGTCGTTTCAGATTTTAGGCAGAATTTTTTTCTAAGTCCTAGGTCGTGAACGACCTAAGTGATAGGTCGTGACCGACTTATAGGATTGGCGACCTAAGGGGTAGGTCGGCAGCGACTTAAGGAAGTTGATGACCTAAGAGTTTTGGTGAGTTAAGTGTTAGGCCGGCAGGGCGAGTTAACGACCTAAGGAACTGACCGACTTAAGGAGATGGCGACTCAAGGGTAGGCAGACCTAGTGGAGTTAGCGACCTAGTGGTTACCGGGTCAGCATAGTTAGGTCGGCAACGACCTAGAGGAGCTGGGGTAGCAGGTTAGCGACTTAGTAGAGTGAGCGACCTATGGGATTGACCGACCTAAGAAATAAGCTGGTTAACGACTTAGTAGTTAAGTCGTTGGACGACCTAAGGGGTTAAGTATCTGGTCATATGGACTAAGTCGTAGTGGTTGGCTTGAGTGTTAGATCGCGTAAGCGCTTAAGTGTTAGGTCGTAACACTGTTAGGTCGCGTGGGTTGCTAAGTTGTTAGGTCGCAAGGTTTTATAAGTCGTAGGTCGTAGAGGCAGTCTGCGTTAGGTCGCTGGGTTTCGTCTAAGTGTTAGGTCGTACCTATTGTTAAGTCGCGTCTAAGTGTTAGGTCGCGATCTGTGTTAGGTCGTAAGTCGTATACAAGTGGAAGCGCATGTGTTAAGTCGCGCGTTGCGTTAGGTCGTAGGTCGCTGGGTGTTTGGATGCGCAGAAGTGTTAGGTCGTAGTAGTTGGGGCGCACGTGCATATCTGTTAGGTCGGAGAGGCTTAGGTCGGATAGGCTTAGGTCGGAAACGACCTATGGAGATAGCCGAGTTACGACTTAAGGAAACTTCTGCTATAAATAGGAGGGGTTTTTCTCACTTTTTGGGATCCGGATTTTGAAGCGACAAAGTGCTGCCATTTTGAGAGCTCGACTTCTACAATTCTTCACTTCTTTCCTCCACTCTAATCTAGTGCTTCCTTTCATCCAAATCGAAGATCAAGATCGAAGATCCAAGAGCTAAAGTTGAAGATCTTCATCCATTGAAGTTAGATTTCTTCGTTTGAAGCGGATTTGTGATAGATCAAGCTTGATCCTTCGCTGTCCAGATCCGAAGCGTGTTGATTTAAGGTTGTTTAGGTGATTTGGTGAGTGGTGATTATCTCTCACACGGATCCAAAGGAGTATATCGGATTGTTGCTCGATTTGGTGCTAAAATAGTGATTTCCATGCATTTTCTTCATCCTAAGTGTAGATCCATATAGATCCATTGTTCATGATGATGTTACATCCATTTTATCATATGTTAACCTATGCAAGTTCATTCATCAAGTTTGTAGGGATATAATTCATGTTTTCATGCTTATTGGACTTTCAACTCTTTAATTATGAAAATGCCATTATTGTGATAATTGTCTATTTAGATCTTGTTTGAATGCTTGATTGTTTGGATTAATGTTTGATTTGATTGATTGTTATGAATTAGATGATTGATAGTTTGATTTAGACCGAAGACGATTCAAAAGCTAAGGGAAAGGCTCTTGAATTGGGAAAGCTGCTCGTGGCATATGTAGCGGGATGATGAAGCTCTTATGCATAGATTTGATGATGTGATGTTAAGATGAGGCTTTGCGAGGATGTGATGAAGCGAGGCAATCATGTGATGAAGACTTGGTCTAATCCAGACGGGATCATTCCAAGCATGTTGATAACTCGGTGATATGATTCGAGTTGAGGATAATGAATGGATATGAGAATAGTCGTCGAGAAGGATGACTAGGAGGCTTGGATAGCATCGTTGTTGAAGGTTCTAGCATGCTCTAAGCAAGAGTACGTTTGGGCAGATTCGATAGTCCCAACGGCCAACTGTTGATGGTCGAGTACTCTGGGCAGATTCGATAGTCCTAGGCACGGGCTGCGACGACGTGCGGGAGTTATGTCTAGAACCGGGATTTCCATTAGCCCTTGACGGACGGCTGAAAGAATGTGCCAGTCATTCAATTAACGGTGATATCGAAGCAATGATAACAGTGATAGCCAGAGTCATGGATGTTTGGTTGTATCGTCATTCGGACTCAAGAGCGGTATTTTCTGGGTGCTTATCTGATTTAGGCCTTTGTACTTGGAAAACATCGCCCTTGACTCGAATGATTATTACTTTACTTTAAATTGTATGCTCTGCTATGTTGCTTCTGCTTAGTGTGTGTCTGGGGGCTATCACTGTAGAAAGAGGTGGAGTGGGAGGGTTGTATTCCTATTCCTTTTCCTTTATGCTCTTTTGGTATGTTGTTAGTTAATTTACTGCTCACTAAGACTGTTGTCTGACTCAAGGCTTTATGTTTTAATTCTTATTGCCTTGGGCTGTTCGTCCATTTTTGGGACGGGCAGACTAGGTAGCAGGTGACAGGTGCTGTTTTCTTCTCACGATGCTGATATCGAAGACGAGCTGGAGGGTTGCATATTATCTTCTTATTATATGTACTGGATTTCCGCTGTTTTGTACTCTCTGAGTGTTATGTAGTGAGGCTTGATGTATTGGCTATTTGGATGCTTGTATTCAACTATTATGGAGTTTTATATGATGTCATTTTGTTCTGTAAAGCTTCACTATACATATGTTCTATTGTATTTTGTCCATGCGCTGTGAGTAATACGATAGATTCTGTTGTTTTAATCTACCTTCACAATCGTCCATGGTCGCCTGGCACACTTTACAGTGCACTATCTCTAGATTCGGTGCAGGGGTCATGGGCGGTCGTCACAGTTTACAAGATAAATATCAAGGCTCTCTATTCATTCAAATCAAAAGTCATGCTATATCGTGCTTGTCGTGCTTTTTGGAATCTATTCTGTGTGTTTTGATCGCTAACTCCAGCGTAAAAAGGTGAGTAAATCTCACATGACATTTATACTTATGCAAATGTGAAGCGACAACAATTGAATGTGTAGAACCATATATGATGTTATACCTGCCTATAATTATTAGTTTATGATGTTAAACCTGTTTATTACCTGTCATATTATCTGTTACGGATATATGTTGTTGAACTGTTCATTTATATCTGTTCATCAATGCAAGTTCCCTGTTAGTTTAGAAATCACTATGGGTTGAAATGATACATACCCGAACGAACTTTAGAATAGGGAAAAATCGTTATGGGCCGAAATGATAGGCCTGAACGGTTTTTATTTAATTTATTTTGACTTGGGATTGCGGGTTTGAAATGATAGAACTCGGATTTTCTTTGTAAACTGCGGATTGAAATGATACATATCCGTATCACTTGACCTAGGTTAGAAAACTATATACATGCCCGTGGTTATTTTATAAAGTATTTTGAATATGTAAAATATGTTTAAAAGTGTAAATTTATGCTAATTTGATTTAAATTGGATTTCTAAATTGTTTGAATAAAGAAATTATGATTTTTCTATAAGTTAAAAATGTTGAATAAATGACTAGTTAAATTGAAATTGGAAATATAACTTAAGTTTGGAAATTTGGATTTTGGTATAAAAATGTAGTTAAGTTATGAATAAAATGGAAATTTAAATTTTATTTGGAAAATGGGAAATATAGTAATTTGATTTAAATTTGAATTTAAATGATTTAATAAAGTATTATTGATTTTTCTATGAACTAAAATGGTTGAATGAATGAATGCTTAAATGTGTAATTTTAAAATATAACTTGACTTGGAAATGGGAAATTTGGTTTTAATTAAAGGTTTAAATAAATTAAATAAATTGGAAATTTAGTTTAATTTGTGAAATGGTAATCTGAAAATGTAAGTGTTAATAAATTGTAAAAGGTAAAAATGGGAAAATTGTACATTTGAATTTGTTAAGTAAAATTAATGGAAAATCGGATTTTTTTGTAAAGTTTACTTTATTAAAATCATAAGTAAAAAGATATTTAAATGAACATTTTTGAATGTTAAAAATATGATTTTTATAACGTTAAAAGGGTTTAAAATGAAGTTTATTATTTGCTGGAAATACACTAAAATCTGGAAATTACTTTAATAGCATTCAGAAATGCTATGATTTCTAATTTGAACTAAAATTGAATAAAAGAGCTATTACAGCATTTCTGAAATGCTATTGTTGCTGTAGTTGAACTAAATATACTAAAACTTGACTCGGGTCTATTACAGTAGTTATGTAACTGCTGTAGTGGTCTGCTGTTTTTATTGAATAAATTTAAAACCCTTATTTTGAAACCTGAGCTATTACAGCATTTCTGAAAATGCTGTCTTTGCTGTTTTAAACCAAATTTCAACTAAGATGAGATATAACGGCAGTTTTTAAGTGCTGTCTTTTCTGAATTAAAATGTTTTCAAGTGTAACTTATAACAGCTTTTTCTAAATGTTGTGAAAGACTGGAATTTTTAATAATTATGGGTTTGACTTAGTAAATGAGCTAAGAATGGTTTGAAACTTTGGAAATTGAATACTTGATTTAGAAGTATAATAATTACCCTTTTAAATGGTTTAAATGAATTATTCTGATTGAAATATAAACTATTTAAAAGGTGACTTGAAATGATAATAAATGCATGATATCTTTGAATTTGAAAGGTATTTAAAGTTGAATATTCGGATTTGAACTCAAATTATGATTTGAAATGAAGTTTGAAAGGATATGATATTTTGATATATTAAAATGATTTGAAATGAAGTTTGAAAGGCTATGATATTTTGATATATTAAAATTATTTGAAATGAAGTTTGAAAGGATATGATATTTTTATATATTAAAATGATTTGAAATGAAGTTTGAAAGGATATGATATTTTGATATATTAAAATGATTTGAAATGAAGTTTTGAAAGGATATGATATTTTGATATATTAGATGATTTGAAATGAAGTTTGAAAGGATATGATATTTTGATATATTAAAATGATTTGAAATAAAGTTTTGAAAGGATATGATATTTTGAAATATTGAAATGGTTTGGAAATGATTTAATCTTTATTTTGATAAAGACTGGGTTTGAAAATGATATTTTATTTTGAAGTATAAAGTATTATTTTAAAGTTATAACCACGGGTTATAATAACGATTGGTTGGCAAAGAGACTGGGATCGGATATGGACATACTCTCTGACGATACCGAAAACCACTTTGACAACTGTGTACGCGATGGAGATTCCAGAATGAAGTAGGATGGCGGCGACGTTCTTGTGGTATGTTACGTGGACCCAACTCCCGTGAGTTGGCATAAGTTGACTAAAACAGGAGTGGTCTCGGGCCAGTTGAGGTCGCACCTCGTAGCGGATGCATTTCTTCGATACCATTCTATTACTTGTGATTTTTGGTGGCCACCCTCCAATTTGGGAATGTGTTCCGAGGTGGGCGTATGTGGCTGCTATGTTACCACCAGCCCGAGTGTCGTAATTGGTATATCTACCCTGGCATTGCCTTGTGTGCCGTGTCACCTACCATATCGAGCCTTTTACTACGAGTTTGGTTTTCTCCCGTAGCCCGTGGAATATTTAGGGTAGCCTCACGATCTGGAGGTATGCTGATACTGGATGGACTACTGGGACTATTACGTGTTAAGGTGGAAAATGTAAAGCCTTAATGCTATTTAAAAGTATGTTTATTTTACTGATAGACATTATTATAATAGCGTAATATTACTACATAGTAAATAGTTTAACGGATCCTTAGAAGATGGGCGATCCCAAGCATTCTTTGATTTACTTGTACCTTTATTACAGTTCACTAGAGTTAGTTTACATTGTATAAGTATGTATGTCCTGACTCGAGTGTTTTGTGTTTTGCTTTACGCTCGGGTCAAACTGAGTGATACATCATTAGAGACTCGCCTTTGGAGCTAGAGTTTTGCTTTAAAGATCCAGATATCTATTCTTTTTGTTATCCAGTTGATTCCAGTTGTATTCTGAGTTGTACCCGATTATCATACTGTTACTCCTGTTGTTTCTTGGTATTCCTATTGTATCTTACTTAACTCTGATGTATTTATATAGTAGCTTCATGAACTACTATTTCTCTATTTCCGCTGCATTATATTACTCTATGTCCGTGATCTGTGATTATTTATTTACTGTATATTCTGAGATTTTCCAAATATAAATTAACAATTCAGTATTTTGAATTATTCAAGTCAGACATGTGTGGTTTTATTGTCGATTTGAATGGTCCAAAATAGCGGGTCGTTACATACAGTAAATAAATAATCATAGAATCACAGACACAGAGTAATATAACAATAATGCAGCGGAAACAAAAGAATAGTAGTTCATAAAGCTACTATATATATATATAACAGAGTTAAATAAGATACAACAGAGGTCTCGAATACATAGATATCTCAATACAATAGTCAAATACAAGATCTGAATACATCACTGGAATCAACTGAATACTGAAAGCAGAATCGATATAGCTGGATCTCCAAGCGAAGCTCCAACTCCAAAGGTGAGTCTCGAATGCTGAATCACTCAGTCTGATCCAAGCGTAAAGCAAAACACAAAACACTCGAGTCAGGATTAACATTCTTATATCAATAAATCCAACTCAAGTGAAATATCAATTGAAATACAAGTAACTCAAAGGATGTTTGGGATAACCATCCCCTAAGGATCCGTTAAACTATCTACTATGTAGTAATATACGCTATTATAATATGTCTACAGTAAAGTATTATATTTAAAAATAGCGTTAAGGCTTTACATTTTCCACCTTAACACATTTTTAGGTGTGCCAATAGTCTATACAGTACCGTAATACCCCATAAACTAGAGCTACCAGAGGATACTCTATAGGTACGACACAAATCAAACTCGTAGTAGAGCACGCTAGGGTAGGTGACACGGCACAACTAGGCAATGCCAGGGTAGATATACCAATTACACTTCCGGGTCGGTGGTAATGTAGAGCCACATCAATCGCCCACCTCGAGCCACACTCCCGAATCAAGGGTGCGCACCAAATCAATCACAAAGTAATAGAATGGCATACGATGGAATGTGTCCGATCAGAGGAGCTACCTCATTAACCCGTCGATTGCTCCTGTTTTAGCCACCATATGCCAACTCACGGGAGTTGGGACAACGTATATACCTCATATAGGATCATCGCCACCATCCTACTTCATTCTGAAATCTCCACCGCGTACACGGTTGTTAAAGTGGTTTTCGGTATCGACAGATAGTATGCCCATATCCGATCCCGGTCTCTTTAACAACCAATCGTTATTATAACACCGTGGTCATTTCAAAGTAGTTTATACTTCAAAACCAAAATATCATTTTCATTTCAAAAACATATCAATACGATATCATTTCCATTTCAAAAATATTCACTTCCAAAATCATAGTACTTTCAAAGATATAATACTTTCGAAACTAAAACAATTTGAAATAATAATACTTTGGAAATCATAATACTTTGAAATTCATAACTTTGGAAATTATAACACTTTGAAATCATAACACTTTCCTTCAAACATTTTAGATATTAATAATAGTATGTAAAATAAAATAATTTATAAAATAAAATAATTTATATAAAATAGTTATAAGTTAAAACAATTTATATTAAAATAATTTGTATATTTAAAATAGTTTATATTAAAAATAGTTATATTAAAAATTGTTATATCAAAATAGTTTATATTAAAATAGTTTATATTAAAATAGTTTATAAAACAATATAAAATAGTTTTAAATATAATTTAAAAATACTTTATATAATAAAATAGTTTCCTTAAATTCCACAAATCGATTCAAATCAACTCGACTTCCAAATTCAACCTAATTCAATCTTAATTCATAAGTTTTCAACTCAATTCAATTTCTCAATAAATACTTCCAAATTATATCGATTTCAAATACAGATTTGAACCATAAAATAAACCATTTAATTTCAATATATTTCAAACTCAATATATTCAACATTTTCAAAACTAAATTCGATAATTTCCTATCTATATCAAATTCACTTTACTATTATTTAGTTTTTGAAATATTTACTTAATCATTTCAATAACATCTAAACACAACTTTAATTTACAAATTTAAATAAACAAAATATCCCATTTAAATTTATATAAGTTTGAAATATTCATTTAAGTCCACTTAATCAAATTCAAGTTATAAAACATATCTTAAAATTTCAAATTTAATAAATTTCAAATCAAACTTATTTCAGTATAATTCTTAAATAAAAAAATTCCAAATCAATTTCACATTTATCTTTCAACCTGAAATATTATAAACCTTATATTTGAAAATATAAATTTACATAACTACTTAAACATATTTTATATTGATTAAATCAACTTTATTAAATCAACTTTATTAAATCAACTTTAATAAATCCTTAAAATCAATATTTATTAAAACCATATATTTATTTTCAAAACCATAGAAATCATTTTTCAATATATATATATAGACCAATAGTGTCTGTATAAAATTTTCTACCATATGGTCAAGTGATACGGATATTTATCAATTCAATCCGCAATTTAAATATATACGGGTATATATCTTTTCAACCCGCAATCCCAAATTCAATTCAAATGAAAATCGCTTGGGTTTATCATTTCAACCCATAACGATTTTCTCCTATTCTACAGATCGTTCGGGTATGTATCATTTCAACCCATAGTGAATTCTATACTAACAGGGAACTTGCAGAGTGATAACATATATGATAATAACATAACAGGCATATATCATAAATATAAACAATAGATAATGGTGTCAGATGTCACAGGTGAACAGATACAGATAACAACATATATATATATATAGAGCAATGTAAATAACTAGCAGCAGTATATTTCAATTGACGTTTCAATTGAAATCAAATTTAATAAATATAAGAACGTTAATCGTGAGTGATTACTCACCTTTCGATGCTAGAGATGAAGGAGAATGAGAAGAGCTACAGATCCCAGCACGAATTTCAAAGCAAATCAAGACTGGTATGAAATTAGACGGACAAAGCTGATAACAGAAATAGACGAATCAAATCAGAACTGGATCGATGATGATAAATGGTATAAGTGAATTCATATATAACTATATATAACTATATATATATATATATAAAATCATATTCCAAATTCAAACACATATAAAAATCTTTATAATATATATATATATATGGAAAAATATGTATTAAATTTAAACGTATATACATATACCCAGATCAAAATCCATATATATATATATAAAATTTAATGTACATATAGAAAAGAGCCTCCAGCTTTTAAATATATTATTATAACTTATATGAGAAATTCAAACAGATCATGTAAACACATATCTTCAAATTAATATAAAGATCAATATCACATACATTATTATATATCCTATACAACTTAAAGCTTGTGTATGAAATACTTATATATTATACTACTGTAACCATTAAAATATGTATGTAACAATGTATATATGCAGACACATGTATAAGTATACCCAACCACATATATATATATATATATATATATATATATCTGTTATAACTAATATATATAATATTTTTTCAGAAAACACGTATACAGACTTTTATATGAATCACCTATAAATTTGTCTCAGTAAACATATATATCATTGTAATATATAGAATACTTATATACCATCCTATTATATAAACAGCCTATACAAACTATATACAAAATAGCATATCTATAACACTTCATAATATAACATTCATATATGATATATACACTAACATATAAATATATTGTACTGACCTATGCAAGCTTCTCCGCAACAAACGTATACTTAATATATTACAGTTTAAAAAAGATCAATATCAAATCTGACATATATATATATATATCAATTTTAATATATATATATATATATATACGAGATAAATATGTATAACCGAGCCTATGAACAGGCAAGTATATTACAAAGTTTCAACACACGCATATACTTATAAACTTACTTAATAATACCTGCAACAACATTTTATATGTACTATAGTTTGTAAAACTTCATATACTTAAATATCTACATATGCAATATTTATTTAAAACAAATCATAGTTATTATACTATAGCCAAATCTTAACTAAAATATGCACAATATATATATATATATATATATATACACGAATAACATATAGATGATATATAACATATATATATAACACAGCAGATAGATACAAACCCGTTGTACAACTCAGGCCACTTATAAAGCTAATCATTTATATAAAATAAGTATATAAATATATGAGTAATAGTAGTAGGATATAAAATAGTAGAGAGAAGAGAGAAAGTTCTACACGGTACAAGCAACAAAACTTCACCTTTCTATGTATATATATACATATATACAGAGGAGGCTTGGGAACACGGCAGCAAGGTGGAGCTTCCTTGGTTTGCATAGGCTATGAGGGCTGCTGTGACATGGAGGATCAATGGAGGAGGCTCGCGTGGCGAGTGTAGGGAATCTCGGTGGTGCTTGTAGGGTTGAACGTTGATAGCAATGGGTTTCGGAAAGGAACACAGTGAGAGGTTGCTCACGACGGTTGCAAGGCAGCTTTTGGCGGAGGGAGGAGAGGTCGGTGATGTGGTGGGCAGGGATGGAGGTTGTGCGGTTACCAAGGCGAATGGGTAGATGCTACAGGTAGGATATGGGAATATGTATGATGAAGAAGAAGTAGTGGTTTGACAAAAAGCGGGCAGATGGACTTTTTAGTAATATAATAAAATTTATAATTTCCATTTACCAGAGAATAATAAGAACAAGTGAGGCAGCCGGTGGAATGGCAAGAGCTAGATATAAATATCTTGGAATTCTAAAGGCAAGTGGCTGTACATATGCACAATGGATAACGAAAGGTCAAGAAAAGTAAAAAGGCAAAAATACGGAAACGATATGCAAATCGTTCCGTAGATTTCATTGTCATCGGGACTTCAAAACACATAATTGAATATACCGTAGAGATCGGCACGACGAGGCGATCGAAACTGTATACAGATATCAGTGGTACAATTATTCTATCAAAAGTCGATATCGGTACCGAAATGCTGCTAATACGCCGAAAATAAGATAAACGGAGCAATAGTAGTCCAAATTTGAGGAAATGAAATATGACGTCTTACTCAGAAGATGATTTACAAATTTGTTGTGTAAAAATATTCAGGTTTGGAAAACATTTTATTGTCATCAATATTAACTGATTTAAATTTAAATAAAATTACACAATAAAATAAACTTCCATATTATCTGATGAAAATTTACCAGTTGCTATGTTAAAATAGACGTATTCCAAATATCAAATTTTTATTTCCTAATTCAAACATTTAAAATTTTCACAAAATTTAATTAATTATATAAATAAAACAAATAAAATTTATTAAAAATTTACGGGTCGTTACCCAACGTCTCTTCCTTCCAACTCAATAACCTCCCACTAATAAGAAGCCTCTCCTTTTAGCTGCCAAGATGCAAGCTGAACTCTCTACTGATCCTCCAGTCCCAATAGCCCAAATATCCTCTCTGTACTCCTTAACCAAGCTCTCGCCTCCACGAAATCCTCTGTACCGAAAAATGTCTTGCCTCCTAAATTGGCGAATTCCTTGCATGACTTAGAGAAATTGGCTGTTGCGAGTGGATTGATGGGATTTCCACCCACTGGTGCTCGATTGGGCGCTTGCCCTTGCACCTCTGGAGTCATAGCTTGAAGGTATCTATGAAACCAGCTTGAGACTTGGACATCCTCAGGAAGGTAGGGGCATCCACCATTCTATGCAAAGAAAAAGAGAATTTTGGCTCGAAAGAATCGAAGGAAGATTGAACTAGACTTTGAGGGGATTTTTATAAAAACTCTCTTTTATACTTGAAAACTTTTTCTAAGATTTTCTTTTTGAAAAATAGTTTTAAACAAGTTATTTTTGAAAATACTTTACTTTTTAAAACAAATTTTTAGGAATCCTGTAACCCTTGGCTTTGATACTAAGTGAAACACCCCACACCCCTTAATATACCCAAAAAGGGCATACTAAAGAATATGGTACATTTTAGGCATAGCTAAAAAATTTACAGAGACTAAGATTCACAAGACAAAATAAATAAAACAGTGGAAACATTTAAAAACAATAACTTATTAAAAATCAAGCTTCATAAAATAAGTCATAACCAAAATAAGTCTCAAAATACCAAAAACATATGTCTTATGGAAAACATCATCTTAGTCACAATATCAGAGTACATACATAAAACCATCCCTCTCAAAAAGTGCCAGTACATGAAAATAAACTGGAAAGAAGAAGAAGAAGAATACATGAAGAAAAACTCCACAGCTGAATCTCTAAGAAAATCCGAAATCTATTGTCCCTGCCTCTGCTGGCCTATGGGGGAAAAGGAGAAATAGAGGAGTGGGTAGACTAAAAGTCTAGTGAATGAAAGTAATTACTAGTATTCTTAAGCAAGGTAAAGATAATAGGCTTTGCAACAGTTCTAGTATAAAAGGAAATAAAGTAAAAGATAAAGCTGGAATAAAATACGATTTAACTGTTTGCTTTGCTTAGATAGTTCGATTGGATTGTATTCACTTTTCTAAAACTGCTTTGATTAGGCTGAAATCTCAATCCTAGTTTAATTAGCCTGAAGTCCTAATTCTACCTTTTGATCGGCCTAATATCTCTATTGTGTCTACTGCGAGCTAGTCCCATCCTGTGGGTCCCACAGCAAAAGACACATGTTTAGCGCTTGGAACTCAATAGCGACTTATTTCCCTGCACCGAGGCCGCACGCTCGACCACCGTTAGGCTCGCACTACCTGTTGCTCCCTCTTTGGACCTCTTATTTACCCTAAACAGCATAATCGTGCCCAGCCTCACCTCCGTGTATTGTGAGACCATCAGTTCCTGACTGAAGGGGAATGCTGCGGATACGGGTCCTAACAAACAAAATCTAGTTGCGCCCCATGTCCAAATCCCCTACTTTGAACTTCTAATTATTGACCACTTATCTACCCTAAACAGCATAAGCGTGTCCCAAGTGAACTACTGTCGATACAGGTCCTATTTCTATCTTTGCTTGTTAACTTAGTATAAGTCTTTAAAATAAGCCTTTTCTGTTTTGTTTCTAATTATAACCTATGTGTTATAACTTTGCTTATTTACTTAACCCAAGGCTAAGTTTAAAAATAAGCTACGTTTGCTATTTCTTCTATTTTCTATTTTTAGTTATAATTACATGTTATAACTATGCTCGCAAATGTCTTAAATTTGCTATTTCAATCTAAGTCTAATTTGTTACAGTTCTCCTTATTTTACATCTCATTTTCTGTAAATTCAGTGTTCTTATATTTTAGTCCATATTAACGAATTATTTTCTTCTAATTATTCCATTCGCGTAAAAAGGGAATCAAAAAGAAACTGACAATTACAGAATAAATCCTATCGTAGAATAGATATAAATAAAATGTAAATAACAGTAAATAATTGTAAATACCATAAATAACTGTAAATAATTGGGAAAGCTATAGTTAACAGCAAATAATTGCTAATAACTGAAATAGAATAGCTAAAAGAAAATTGACTGGAAAACAAGTCTAAAATTTACTTAAAAATAAACTGTAAATAAACTTGCATAAAGGTTATCCCAAAATTGTAGAAAAACTACAACTATTGGAAACCCTATTATTTTAAATTACTTAAAAATCTAAAATAATTACTTAAACACTCACATGGTCCTTAGCTCTTTCCTTTGGCCTACCCGGATCCACTTGAGGGGTATAAAATATTTTAATTAAAAAGATCTTCTCCTCGGAAAAATATTCCTTTTAGGGTCCAGCCTTAGGCAATGAATCCAGATGGAGAAAATCTGAATGAGAAAAATAGCTAGGCCTAGGGTCTTATTTATAGTGTTACTTGTGTATTTCAAACTATTGGATTTGGAGATTAAATCTAGTGCAACCACGTCATAGGCTCGATGGGAACCGTTGGATTGAAGTACGGACGCACGAGATGGAGTAAAAATAGCAAAATGACATGTTGAAATCGAACTGGACGAAGCCAGCAAAAGAATGCACGTGGATTGACCTGGGTGTCGACCTACCACTTGCTAGGGTCGACCTATAGGTCGACCTAGCCATGGTGAGGGTCAACCCTAGGGTCGACCTTGCCTATATATATATATATATATATATATATATATATATTCTCTTGTTTTCTCGTTACTTGTTTATTCCGTAACTTCTTCGTTCTAGCTCCGATTTTGACAATCTATATATGGAAATTGACCATAAAATTATCACGGACACAATAGTACAACTCTCGTGGTCCAATTCTGATAATTTCACAAAGTTATTTTATTATTTAATTAATTCGTTAATTAATTACTATAGCTTAAATTTTGGGTTGTTACAGAACCAATCAGATGTCTATGAGAAATTTATTGAATATAAAAATGTAGTAGGAAACCAAACTGGTCGTAAGATTAAGATTCTTCAATCAGTTTGAGAAGATGAGTATGTTGGATAGGATAACCAACAATACTTAAATGATAATGGGATAATCTCTCAAGTTACTACACCCTATACTCTACAAAACAATAATGTATCAAAGTGATGGAACCAAACCTTATAATATATAGTTCGATCCATGATGAGTAAGGCTGAGTTTCTTCTGTTCTATTAGGGATATGCACTAGAAACTGTGGCACATATGTTGAACTTATTATCCACTAAATCTGTGTCGAAAACACTATATGAGATGTGGTATAGTAAGAAACCCCAACTAAAAAATTTGAAGCTGTGGGATTGTCCAGCATACCTTAAGAACATTGGTCCAAATAAACTAGAGGCAAGGTTGGTACTTTTTAAATTTATAGGATCTCCCAGTAATTCTATGGGATGTATATTCTACAACACCAAAGAATGAAAGGTTATTGTTTCTCGACATGTTATCTTTCTAGAAAGGGATTTCTATCAAAGGCAATTAACAACGACATTGTAGACTTGGATGAGATCTCAGAAATTAACACTAAGGCTGAACCAGTAGGAGAACCAAGTTCATCCATATACGAAAACATGCAACCTATTAGAAGGTCTAGTATGAAATCTCATGCACCAGGAGATACTACGGATTTCTCATGGATGGCGAGAAGGAAGGCTATGTCTTAGATGATGACCCTCCTCTATCCTTTCAACAAGAGTTGCAGAGTAAAACTCTGAACTCTGGCTTGTAGCAATGAAATCCAAAATGGATTCCATGTACGAAAATGAAGTATGGACTTTGTTGGATGTACCCAAAGGGATAAAACTCATTGGCTACAAATGGGTTTATAAGAAAAAAAATTGCAAATGGGGAAGTAAAGACTTATAAGCTAAGGCTAGTTGCAAAAGGATTCCATCAAATTTGAGGTGTTGATTATGACAAGATCTTTTCACCTATAACCATGCTTAAGTCCATTCGGATTATGCTAGCCATCGCTGCATTCTATGACTTTGAAATATGGAAAACGAATGTAAAAACAACTTTTCTAAATGGTGATTTAGAAGCAACCATTTATATGTCGCAGTACGAGCAAGGCTTGCAAGTTGTTAAAGTCTATTTATGGACTTAAACAAGTTTCAAGGAGTTGGAATAAGTGTTTTGATAAAGTAAGCAAATGGTTTGATTTTTATATACAAAATGGAACAGTGCAACGGTATTGTATTATTAATGCTCTATGTCGATGATCTATTATTGGTTAGCAATGACACTTGATTTTTGCAATCAGTGAAAGCTTGGCTTTCCAAGAACTTCTCTATGAAGGATTTGGGAGACACAATCTATGCACTTGGTATAAAGATCTATAGAGATAGATGTAAGAGGTTGTTAGGATTGTCCCAGTCCCTGTACATAGATATCATTCTGAGAAGGTTCAATATGGAAACATTTCAATGCAGTCTAGAATCGTCCTTTCTAAAAATGACGCACCTTGTATTGATGAGGAGAAAGAGCGTATGAAGAGGATCCCTTATGCTTCAGCCAAAGAATCCATAATATATGTTATGCTATGTACAAGATCGGATGTGGCATACAAATTAGGATGAGTAAGCCGATACTAGTCTAATCCTGAAGAAAAATATTGGATGGCCATAAAATGTATACTTTAGTATTTAAGTAATACTAAGGACTTATTCCTCATATACCAAAATCGAGACCTCCTTATGAAGGGGTATACAGATTTGAGCTTTCAAAGTGAGATGGATGATAGTAAATCACTGTATGATTACGTCTTTATGCTTAACGGCAGAGCAGTAAGTTAGAAAAGTTCCAAGCAAGAAACAATTGCTAATTCCATGATGAAGGACTAGTACATCGCCCTCAATGAAGCAGCCAAAGTGGTAGTCTGGATGCACAAGTTATTGAGTGAGCTCGGAGAGATTCTCGATACCAAGAATCCTATTGCATCATTTTATGATAACAATGCGGTGATGCAGATCGCAAAGGAACTTAGAGTACATAAGAAGTCATGGCATATTCTTCGACAATTCCACTTGATTAGAGAATTCATCAAGAAATAAGAGGTCGTGATACAAAGGGTAGATACCAAGGACAATATAGAAGATCCATTCACTAAGGGTCTGGCTTGGTCGTCTCTCAAGAAATTGATCAAAGGGATGGGATTGAGATTTCATAATTGGTCCCAAGTGCAAATGGGAGATTGATAGAGTTAGGGGTACGCCCTTGAGGTAATTCTATAATTTATTGTAAATTAATTAACTTTGTAATAAATTCTCATTTGTAATAAAGCTTTTTTCTTTCTGTTATATATTTGTTATAATGTGTTATAAATAATTAAAATATATTCAACAGAAATCCATAAATGGTATGTTTGTGATAGTAATTACAAATAGTTGCAATCGTGAATATTGTATCACAATATTATAAAACACATTATTATAAATGCTCTAAATCAAGATGCATTGAGACTAGATATCGATGTGTCTGTTGAGACTAGAGTACGTAACACTCTCCAAATGTTAGGCAGTGTATTGCTCATGACTGGTGGAGGCACCTAGGGGTTACTACTTATAGTTGTTGGATAATTATGGAACAGTTCACTCGATAGTTTTCTATTGGTTAATAAAACTACGGTCAAGCAGAAAATATCGATGTGACTGATTTACATAGTTCTCGTCGACCTTCGATATGAAAGCACTGCTTTGATTATAATCAAATCATGGCATGGCCTCCACTGAGTGACTACAGTTGTGACGAGTAGAAGTATTGGAAGCGAAACACTATTCAAGAGAGGATTCGTCTCCTCATTTATATAGGGATAGTATCACGATCAACTTAATTCAACTCAAAGTTAAAATCTCCGGCCAAAGTAGTTCGGCTAATAATAATTGTTATTATTAAACCAAGGACTTTATGGTTGGACTATAGAGTTGAATATGGGCAATATTGGAATTTTGACCATTACCAAATTCCATAAGTTCAAAGTGATATGGTTTTGACGAAGGTAATTGGTGTAAATAATGCCACAACTGGATAATGCTTAACAAAGTAAAATTGGACTTTATCGAAACCAAGTAAACAATAAATTTGGCCAAAATGACACACCACCTACTAAGTAACGTATGAACATTAATATTTGAATAGTTCAATATTAATTGCTGACCAAATTTACACCTACCGAGTCACACAAACGAAATAAGGAATACTCGTTTAATCAAAATGATTTAATTAATTTGTAATTGTTATAAATTAATTAAATTAATTAATGTTTATGAAATATTTATTATAAAATTTGAATTTGATTTGATGAATATTATTAAATATATTTATAATAATTATAAATATTTTAATCAATATATGATATCGATACACATTAAATACGATTTAATTGAAAATTATTTGTTCGAGCTTTAAAAGAGTTTAAAGCCCATATAGGGGTTGATCATAATCGACCATGATAAGGGCTAGACGTGGCCATAAGATGGTGCTTGGAGATGGAGGGCTAAGATGGAAGAGAATTGGTAAGAGATGATGTAGGATATTGATCCTAAAAATTTTCTACTTCTCCTCCATATAAGCATCTCTAACCACACTAGTTTATGATCTTTTCTTGAGCTTCCATATCCTTCTAGGTCTGGTCGAATTCCCCATTCCATGTCACTAATTTTCTAAGCTCAAATCAAACCAAATCAAGTGATATTCGATAACCAGTGATTAATAGTTCAAGGACCATCACTCTTTTCAATTGGAAATTTTTTAAGGAGTTTATATTATCATTTCAAGATGTGTTTTCAGGTTTTGGTTATAACATATAGATCTAACTTATTTACAATCAATTATGTTTACATATAATGTATGTGTGTGTGTGTGTGTGTATATTATATACTGTTAGTTAGGTGACAATTCTGATATACAAATTTATTATCTCGATTAGATTGGTTGTGCATTTGCATATATCTTGATATTAAAAAATTCTATCATATATGTGTCCAATTATGGCTCTAAAATGAAAAAACATTTTTTTTAATTTTAATGATTTAACATATAACATTTAATTATATATATAGTTTATAATTTAATTATTATATCATACTTCCATTTTAGTAACCCCAGTTTACTCTCATCTTCCCAGTAAAAATGGCCCTCGCACTATCCACCTGTTCCACTAATCTTGTTTGACCGTTGCCTCCAAACCATTCCCCTTTCCTCTTTCGATCTTTTAGCTCTCCACCTTACCTCGTCATCCCCAAGCCGAAAAAGAAGAAAAACAAGCACAAGTTCTTGGATACTCTTGATTCAGATCTAGAAAATGAAGCATCCTTGACTCGCTCTGGCTGACGCTTCAACGTCAATCCGCCTCTACTCCGCAGTTTTGGTCATACGCTTGATTTCTCTATGTTGGAGGGTTCGCCTCTGGTTGTCCCTCCTTTAGCTGACTTTATGCCCTCTATGTTATTCCTGCTGTTCAAATTGATGATAACGAATATCAAGTTTCAGCTCCTTTATTTGTTCCAATTTCCATGGCTAGTGCCTATGCTTCTTTTATCACATCCTCTGAACCTCCAACCGTTGTGCCGTCTCCCGAACTATTGAACCATGTTAGTGATCAAGTGCAAACTTCGGTTGGTGAAGCTATTAATAATTCATCTCTATCAAACTCCCTCTCAGCGCTGGTATCAAAAATTAATGAAGCAACTTATGCTACCATTCCTTGCTTGGGTTCCACTTCCATTGATGGTGAGCATCCCCTATCCCTTCCATTAGTTGCTGCAAATAATGATACACATTAGGTTGATACAGTTATTAGCTTGAGAATGATACTAATTTGAGTAAAAATGTTGGGTACACTTGTGACTTAAGCATTGGTATTTCTCCTAGTTTAGTGCACACGTAAAATGATTGTGTAATAGCCCAACTGAACCATATAAACTTGCTCCTTTGAACCCAGTTTTAGTTCCTGCTCCTTGTCTTCCAGTAGTTGAAACAATTAATTCAACTAATATTGCTCCTCCGTTCCTATTAATAAGTGGTCATCTTTGTTCAAATCAATGCCGCACCAACGCGGGTGATTACATTCCTCGTTCTTTTGACATTGTTGAGGTTGACGGTACCATGTATCCTCCTTGCGAGATCATTCATGCAGATGTAGACTATTGGTCAAACTATCTGGTTGGTTTTTTCTTGATTCTAATCCCACATATCATGTTGTTCGAGAACATTGTAAGAATCGATGGAACCCTAAGGATGGACTGGAAGTCCATTATGATAACTATATGTCCTATTTCAAATTTTCCAGACCAGAGGAAAGATAGCGTGTGCTCGAAGTGGAACCTTCTTTCATATAGGGAAAGCCATTTATTATTACTACTTGGAGTATAAACATTGATAGTGCTAGAGTGCAAGTTTTATCTATACATGTATGGGCACACTTCACACATATCCCTATCATATTGCAACCATTAGTTGGTTTGAACTAGCTAGCTAGCTTAATTGGCAACCTTAAGTGCGTTGATGCGAATACGATTTCCAGGGGTAGGATCGTTTATGCTAAAGCTCTGATTGAGATTTCTCCAAATAAGTCTCTTCCTTCTAAGCTTAGAGTATGCCCAACTGAGAGGCATGTTATAGTAGTTGATGTTCATTATAGTTGGAAGCCTGATAAATGACCTATCACTCTTTTGGTCATTTGGAGATTTCTTGCAAGCATGGGCCTCCTCCTGTTTCTACTCCAGTAGTTGAAACTCCTTTACCTTTTATAGCTAAGATCCCACTTCCTCACCGCCTCCTCCCCACACACTAAGAAGTGGGTTTCGAAGCATTGCCCTGTTGTAGTTGGTGCTCCATATGCTTCCTTAGTCATTTCGCATTTGGTATCTCCATCTTATACTGCCATCTCCTACAGACCCTGTTTCTATTATTTCCCCTTCTAAGATCCCTATTTCCCATGCTAGTGAGGTTTCAAGTATAGTAGACTCGGTTCAAGAACCTTCCTTCGATGACATACCTTGGAGTACAATTGAGCAGGCTAGGATTCACGGAAGTTCAGAAATGAGATATGATCCGAAGTATGCCGCTTTCTATAAGTATGTAGGCGATGATGGGAAGGGTAGACGAGTCTTTTATCAGATAGTTGTCGATGATATATCTCTTTACACTATTGGTGAGATTGGCCAGAGGAATAGAACACTATTGGCAGATACATCTTGGGATAGAAAATTCTTATATTGCGCTAAATCGGCCGATTATGTTCCTTCCTTGGTTTCTTTGTTCTCAGGGTACTTCCATGTTATAGGGCCAGGCTCTTCGGATGATGGCAATGGATCCTCTTCTAGTGCTAGTTTTTTGTCTTTTATTTAGTAGTTTTGGCCTCATTGCCAAACTCCTATGTTACTGTTCCATAGTTGTTTTGCGCATGTGCAGAACACGTGTTTAAATTTCTTTTAATATAAGTGGACGTCCCACTTTAAAGCTGGCTAGCCTTGTTAAAAAAATATAATATCATACTTTAATCAAATAAGGTCACATATAATTTTATGTAAAGTATTAATGATATAATAGTTTCGGCAATGATAATATATATTTATAATTTAAATATTATTTTTCAATAAACAATAAAAGAAAATCGAGGTCGTGTAAACGAAAATGGCGACCAATCTCAGATCTCCCCTAATCCCTCTCATCTCCTTCTTCTCCATTCATCCATTCCACATCCTTCTCGTCCCCTACGCTTCGACTCAGATCTGAATGGCCAAGAACTGGAAGCTCAAGCCTCGCTTCGCGGCATCTTCTGTTTCTCCTTCGCAAACTAGATCTGGTCGCCATTTCTTGAATTCAGAGTCGCCTCCTGCTCCATCTATAGCTGCCTTTGACCCCGATAATGCCATCATTACAGCATCGCCAATAAACCAGTGTTCTCCTTTGCCTATCGCAACTGTTGATTTTAGTTTTCCTAACCCGCGTTCACTTTTGACTATCGCAGCAGTTGATTTATGCTTGCTTAACCCGCATTCACATTTGCCTATCATAGCGGTTGACTTAAGCTTGCCTAACCAGATGTCGAACCTCGCGGTAGAGTTAACAAGCACTTTGCCTAAAGCTGTCCCCATTTCAAGTATATCTTTGGTTTCTGCTTCATCCCCGATTTCGAAATTAGTTAAGTCTAATAGAAACTGGGTTTGTACTAATTGCATTAACATAAATGTGAGTTCAAAACCCAATGAGTTGATTGGAAATTTTGAATCGGTGTTGGTTGGCTCTGTTTCCCCTAAAACCGGTGATAGGAATTTAGAGAGGAATTTTAGATTGTAAGATGATGCTGTCTGCGCTGATGATTCCAAGCAACATTTTGTATCAGTCGCAACTTCTTCTCTAACAGAAATAAGAAATGATAATTCTTCTGCTACTATTATCGACAATTCCTGTTATAAACCTAGTGATGATTGTGTCAATGCTGTTAACATCCATATTGACGATAAGCCAGCTTGGTCTTCTTTGCTTAAATCATTGCCTAGAACTGCTGGTGCATACTCCCCGTAGAAATTTAGCACTCGGGTCATAGATGGGGTTAATGTGCTCCCACTTAAAGTAATTGAGGAGGCGATGAGCCATTGGTCTGCCCAACTGGTTGGATTTTATATAGATGTTTCGTCTTCATATTTGGTTGTCTGTGAGCAATGTATGCATGTGTGGAAACTGAAAGGTACTCTTCATGTCCAATATATAAACTCCTTTTCTGCTTTAAATTTGGAAACAACAATGACGGACTTATGGCTCTTGAGATTATCCCTCTCATTATAAAGGCGAAACCATTTATTGTGACTCCTTGGAGTGTTGGAATAGACAGAGCTAGGGAGCAAATACTCTCTATTTTGGTATGGGCCACTTTCTCTAACATTCTGTCTGTCATACAATCACTGATTGGTCTGAACTGGCTTGCGAGCCTTATTGGTGACTTCAAATGCTTTGATGCTAATATCGTCACTCACAAGAATTTATTACACGCTAGAGCATTGATAGAAATAACCCCAACTTATCTACTACCGTCGATATTGAAAGTAAGAATCATGGAAGGTCGCGAAGTGGAGATAAATGTTAATTACAGCTGGAAACTTGATATATGTACAAACTGTCAGTCATTTAGACATTCTGTGGAGAAGTGTTTTAGGAATGCACCTCTACCTCCTGCCGAAGAAGTCCCCCTCCCTAGGACGGAAATGAAATGGGTTTCCAAGGTTAGTGCTCCACCTGTCTCTAATCCTGTTGTTTATGCTTCTCCCGCTATAGAGTCAGAATCACTGGCAGTTAGTGATTCTAATGATGAGGTTAGTAGATGGGAACCTGATGAGAGTTCTTGGGTACACGAGGTCATGGAAATGAAGTATCATCTGCAGATGCATAGTTATCACATGTCCTTAGGTGGTCCTAACGAGACTAGGAGGCTAGTGTATCATGTTGAGGGTGACGGTCTTACTCTGACGACCACTGGAGTTGATGATGCAAGCAATTGGTGGCAGTTACTAGATCCTACATGGGACCGGATTTATCTCTACTCTTCTCTCTCGAGGTCTTATGATCCGAATCTGGCTACATATTTTTCTACTGTTGAGCATGTTATAGGACCCAGTACTGATGTTGATATCAGTAATGACAAGGGGACTTGTGCCCTCACGAGTAGTTTAGATTCCCTGTCTAACTCCTGTTTCTTCTTTTTTCTTCTTGTATTAAGTGGTCTGGCCAGTATAAAACCAGATTTAGTTATTATGTGCATGTACAAAACACCTGTTCCTTATTTATATTCATAGTGGCACGACCCACTATAAAGCTGGCTAGTTTTGCTATAAAAATAAATAAATATTATTTAAGTTAATAAAAAAATAAAAAAATTATATCAATATAAATATATCACGAAAATTATGTATTATATTTTATAAAATAATACTAGCATAAAATATATTCTCACCAAAAAAATTAATAAAAAAGCCAAATTTTTTTACTTTTAAATTTTTATAAATAAAAGCCGAGAATAAAAAATCTATTTTAAAATTATTTTAGATCATAAAATTACGTAATAAATATTCAAAACATAAAATGTCATTTAAGATTTATAGAAAGTTTAAAATTCAAAATAAAGTTTCAAAAGTGATTTATTATTAATATTTTCAATTTCAATAAGGATATTTAAACAAAATATATCTTTTAAAATTTTAAAAGTTTATTCGGAGCGATGCGTAAAACCTAGTTGTGTGTATTTATATATACGAAAATCTATATTTTTGTTTATTTTATAAACATTAATTTATGTATATATTATTATATTATTGTACATAAATTTATATATAAATAATTTATATATGTATAAATTAAAAAAATCAATACATTTGCATATATTATTTTCAGCTTTATAAAAAATTATATATATTTTATAAATGATTTAAGTATATTCATATATATATAATGTTAATATTTTATGCATATGTTTATATATATTTATATATGTATTTATATATTTGTATAAAATTATTTAAATAAAATTAAAGTACATATGTGTATATATACATACATATATATGTGTGTGTGTAATATATATATATATATATATATATATATAATATAATATAATATATATAAGTAAAAGTATATAAACATACATTTGCAATATATATTTGTATACTCACTACACCACAAAGGCTAATTAGGCAGTGCTTAGGACCGTATCAAAAGTCATTAGGCACGGCCATAAGCTGTATCAAAAATAAGCGTGTTTAACCATTAGATACGGCCCATGGCCGTATCTAACTATCCAATTAGATACGGTCATGGACCGTATCTACTTGTCGAATTAGATACGGCCATGGGCCGTATCTAATTGGAGATTTAGATACGGCCATGGGCCGTATCTATTTCGACAAGTAGATACGGTCCATGGCCGTATCTAATTTGATAGTTAGATACGGCCATGGACCGTATCTACTTGTCGAGTTAGATACGGCCATGGACCGTATCTAATTGGATAGTTAGATACAGCCATGGATGTATCTAACTGGAGAAATAGATATGGCCCAAGGCCGTATTTTCCCATTAGATACGGCCCAAGGCCGTATTATCTAACGTTGACTCATCAAAAGTTACTCCTGATAAACTAATGAGGGGTCATGAAGGAACAAGTAGCATCTGATATAAGAGCAAATGCACTATCAAATAATGCGAAGGAACTTGTGGTAAAATATCAACGCAATATATAACAATGCAATAACATAAGAAATGAAAAGAAGTGCAATTAAGAGTAATCAACTAGCATAGCATCATTATGATATTCCTGAAGGTTTCAGAGAAGTGCTTCATATCAAAATCACTAGCTTAGAAACTTCAGTTTAAGAAACCATTAGCTATGCAAATTCATCGTTGGATCATAATGAAGGCACAGACAAACAGACAAAAACCAACACACAACGAAGGGGGTTTAACTGACCAATTATTACATCAGATTGCTTAAATTGCAATTTAAACCATAATAATGTTGTTAATCCCGTGCAAGTTCCCATTGAAGTAACGAGGCCTGATAATCAGCCTGAGAGTATCCAAACAGCTTCTCAAACCTCTAACTTACTCACTACTTCACCTGCAAGCAACATTGAAGGGGACAAGTTAGTGAATGTCAATGATAAATGACATGAGATCATATTGGCAGAAAGCCCAGAGCTAATCAGAACTAAAAAACTTTCAAATGGAGGCTAAGACTCATTGGGGCATCACAAATATTTGCTCATGAATATATCAGGGGTTTTAAGGGCAGTGGGAAAATGAGCACCGTAGTTGATTTACAAAAGAAAATCAATAGCATTAACAGATTTTCTCACACACGATACGAAAGAAAGGGATTCCTTAAGAAATGGATAACATTAACTGGAACCATGCTTCATTCATCTTCCATTTAAAATATGGAGGGAAAGCTTAAGGAAACAATAATGATGTAGGATGAGTATCCTCGTGTTTCTTTAAACCAATTATGAAATCTGAGTTTGATGTTATTCATCTCATGTATGCTAGTGGCTTTCAGTTTTGAAAAAAGCTGATGTTATGTGTGCGTTAGACTTGAAAAATGTATTTAGAAACACTAAAAACTTTTTAAAGTCCCAGGGCTGCAACTCAACAGTAAAAAACCAAAGATATTTTTCAGCAAGGCATAAATAAGAAATATGTGATGTGTTAGGGTTTAATTAATTTGGAAATTACTAATATTTGCCCAGTTTTTTACTCAGTAACACTTCTGTGAAACTTAACGGAAACATAAAAATATAGTAAGAAAAAAAACGATGACGCTGCACAATCGGTGGTAAACAGAAAACCCTTTGATGCACACAAAAGTGGTTCTACAGTTCAAGCCAAACCAATGTGTAATTTTTTTTGTACTAATCAATTCTGCAGACGTTTATTATTATTATTAACCTAAATTAGGATTGCAAATTGGGACTTTTCAGTCGAGTAGAAATTGGATGGAGTTGGCAAAATGGCGATGCAATCTCACTTAATCGGAAAGGCAGCTAACCACAACATACTTTTTATTCAATAGTGGGCTATAAAAGGTTCTTAACCAAAAGGAAATAAATGTTTAGCAGAACTATGGTTGGCCTGTAACTGTTGTGGCCTATCAAAATCTTATCTAATTTTCTTTTGCCAACCTTAACTATGGTTTTGGCACTAGGCATAAAAGTTATCTTATCTAATTTTCTTTTGCCAACCCCATTCATGTTAGTGCAATTCAATGGCTAGCCAAGGTATCCTTGCACCATACTTGTAAGAAAGATATATTGGATATGGACATACACTTTGCTACTAAGGAATGACATGTTAAAGATAAATAATTTTTGGATGAGCTCATATACCTGCTAAAGATATCGAATCATAATCTTCGGATGACACACATACCCACCCACTCCAACATCAACAAAGGTCTCTGCAAATTGATGATTTATTTTGTTGGTTATCTCATCTGGTAGCAGTATATTGTCCAAAAACAATTTTTCATGTGTGGATGGTACAGATTTCCCATGGATTTTGGACGATGTAGAATCTCGACATATAGTACCTATTGCAATAAAATTTATTGTCTAGATCTATCCAAAAAAATAACTGCATCGAAAACAAGTAAGAATAAAAAGCAACTAATAAAAACCTGTTGCTATTATGTCTAGATCAGAGTTGAGGATTTCACATTTTTGATTGTTCACCACATTGGTCGTAACCTGGGATTGAGAAACAACGAATTTAGAAGCATTGGGTTGTGAGTTGCGTTCTCCTTGTTCTATGTTTCCCACCATGTTGATCAGAAGCTCCATTTGCCCAGACAAATTTCCTACTGTACTCTCCAAATTTCCCACCGTACCCTCCAAACTTCCCATCCTCATTTTCAACTCAGCATTGTCTCCACAAACATGTTTCAATCGTTTATGTGCGATAGCAGAAGCCTTAATATTAGTCTTTGGTATGCCGGTCCCAACACCGCGGCTCCTACCCCTTGTATCCTTTCCCATCACTTGTGATACGATATCTTCATCCACTATCAATTTTTCTTCATCACTATCAGTGATCTTTTCCTTCAATTTCGCAATTTCATCCTGAGATTGCATAATACTTATATGGACACATAGTGCATAAAAGAAAGAAAATTGCTCATGTTTAACTTTAGGAGTAAAAATAACTTACGAAGTACAAAGAATTAACATCTGATATGCTACCATCTTTTCTCGTGTGCGTCTTCTCCCATACATGACGACGGTTGATATTTGCAGATGGATTTGCAACGATCTGCAATATATAAAATATGTTAGTTGTGATTTTTATCATTTTGAAAAAAAAATGAATATAACTTACCATTTCGTGTTCTATTCTAGCGTGACTTTTACGGCCTGTATGGTGAGCATAACTGAGCAATGATCTATTTTTTTTGGCTAACTCCCTTCTTCCGCTCGCTTCAGGCGTTGCTTCATTTTTTATGAACTCGTTCCAATCTTCTTGAGCAATTATAGGTGGACAATTTTTCATTCGTTCTTCGTCATTGTCGAAAGTGTCATAAAAACTTGCTCTCAAGTTTTTTTTGTGTCTCCTAAAGGCCTCGGACATTCTTTTTAAAAATATTTCCTTTGAAAGCGGGTCGAGCGCATACATTTTCTGCAAAAGTAAAATACATAAACAAGTTAACCAATTCTATCAGACTTAAAACGGGTTTCAGAAACCGACTACATACATTGCAAATAGAGTGACTGACCATAAATATTTTTTAAATATCGTCAGAAATGAATCAAAGTAAAAACTTACCACCAATTGGTTCCAAACATCATCCTTATATGTACCGGGTACTTTGTTCCAACTTATGTATGATATCGGCACATGGGCTCTTACTACTTTACCCAGCATAATGGCGATTTTTCCAGCGTTTTCTGAGACTGGAATACCAAATAAGTTTTGATCAACTATTTTTTCTTCTGAACATGATGAATGTGATGATGCTGGATTTTGTGACATAATTGTAAAATGCTGGATTTTCTGAATACCAAATAAGTTTTGATCAACTCAGCTGCCCTGAAATAAAAATGAAATCAACATCACTGTAAATTTTAATTTAGATTCCACGTTTAGTTTTAAAAATAATTCCCCTTTTATCTACAAGTCTATAAAACACATACTATCATGAAACTTTTCAATATAACAGAAACCAACAACAATATAGACATTTTAAGAAACCTTCTCTTTATGTGAATTTTTGTTTGGTTCAATGATATCTCAAACTCCTACTACCCCAAGGAATAGGAATTCAAACGAGAAATGAAGCATTTAACAATTCATCAGTTAACAAATGGTTTTGGTAAGGTCTTCTAATTTTTCATTATCTTCAAAAGCCGATTGATAGACGGTAGGAAACTCAATGTCATCCACATTTGTAGTCAACCGTTTTGGTGTATGCAAAACCACAGACCAACCGTTATTTTTTAAATCTGTTGAGTAGAACACTTGACTCGCTTCTGATGCAAGAATAAATGGCTCATCATTCACGCTATCTTTGCTCATTAATTTCCCTAAATTAACCATGATCAAGTTTGAAACAGGATCTATTTTGCAACCATTGATCTTATCCTCGACCTTTACCCAATCACAATAAAAAACTATTTGTTTGAAGTCAGTGTAATCCAACTCAAGTATCTGCTGAATGACTCTGTAATACGTTGTTTCTGCTTCCTTATAATTTTTATCTTTACCACTCGCTCTAAATTTTGTAATTGCTTTCATGCATACACCGCTATCTTGTGTTACCATACGATTTTCGTACATTTTCGTGGAAAATAAAAAATCATTCACTTGGTACTTAGTATAACTAAGCGCCGTGAACTTCGGCCCATGCACTAGCCGCCAGAGAGTTGGATCAACATCGATGCACTTCAACAACTACATAAAATACAATAAATAAAACAAAACATGGTCACGAAGGTGTATTGCCAACTTATAAACACGTGAACTACTTAAGATGTTGTAATACCTCGTTGCGTAACCATAGAGTAAAACTTTGAACGACTTCGACAGTTGTACCTCTGCCTCGTGATTGAAATCTAGTACTTTTCGCATAGGAGTTATACCTCCTACGGAAAACACATATCAAACCGAATACATAAATTGAATTAAAAATGGAAATTCAAAACAAAGGTGTGAACTTACTTCTTCCATTCATCCAATCCATCGTACTTATTAAGGACCCATCTACGTACTTGTTCAAACTGCACTTGGGTTAACGTTATATCTTTACCATTATCTAAAGGTATCTCACCAGCAAACTCATCGTCCTCGTCTAAAAACGCTTCGCGGGTATGTTTATGATTGCCATCACCTCCGTTTGGCAAATATTCCATGCAGTAAAGGCTAGCTTCTTGTACGATATATCCTTCTGCAATACAACCTTCAATGTATCTTTTGTTGCGCACATATCCTTTATATGTTTTCATCAACCTGTGAATGTGATCAATTATATATTGTACATAATAGCTATTTCTATCGAATAATAATGTACATAACTGAAATTAGTTATTTACCGTTCAAAGGGATACATCTATCTATATCTGACAGGACCACAAATTAATGCTTCATCGCCTAAATGAACCATAAGATGGATACTGATATCAAAAAATGCAGGTGGAAAATGTTTTTCAAAAACACACATTGCTTCTACCAAACTAGCCTTTGCTTTTATAAGGTGTTCCCTATTGATCACCTTTGAGCACAAAATGTTAAAGAATAGACTAATACGATGAATAGCATTTCGCAGATCCTTATGTTGTGGATAAGAATGTTGAACAAATACCGGAAGAAATGTTTCATTATGACGTGGTAATCATGTGATTTCATATTTCTTAGTTCGGGAGGATTGATGCTCACATTGTTGTGGAAGTTTGAAGAGAATTTGTTGGGCACTTTCAGGTTTTTCAAAACGGTGCAAAACCGTATCTTTTCTTCTTTGCTCAAAGTGAAAGTTTCCTTTGGTATGATTATTTTATTTGTTTCAGTTGCTTCCATCACCCACAACTTTTGTTTTATACCCATGATTTTCAAATCCTTGCGTGCATTGATGCCATCTTTTGACTTATCTTTATGGTCCATAATGGTGCTGATGAGATGCTCTGTGACATTTTTCTCCGTATGCATAACATCAATATTATGGCGAATCATATTTGCTTTCCAATATGGTAAATCAAAAAAGATAGACCTCCTGTACCATGCAGAAACATTGTCAACTTCTTCATAAATTGGCTTTTTCCGTTTTCGACTAATTTCTTCTTTGTGTTTACCAACTTTCATTTTGATATTCGCTACTTTCTTTTCAACTTCAAAACCAGTCAATGTCCATTTAGGACGTTGAAATTCTTGTTCGTTGTTGAAATTTGTCTTGTCGTATCGAAACTTGTGTTCTTTAGGAAGAAACATTCGATGTCCCATGTAACACACCTTCTTACTCTCAGGAAGATGATAAGAACAAGTGTTTTCCCCACAAACTGGACATGCAAAATAACCGTGAGTTGTACATCCCGATAAAGTCCCAAGAGCAGGGTGATCATGGATTGCCCACAACACCCTAACTCTCATTGTGAATTCGGATTTATTTAATGAATCATATGTAACGACTCCTTCCCATAACTTCTTTAACTCGTCTATCAACGGCTGTAAATAAACATCAATATCCTTCCCTGGTTGTTTTGGCCCAGAAATCAACAGTGTTAACATTGAAAACTCTCGTTTCATGCACATAGACGGTGGAAGATTATATGGTACTACAATTACTGGCCAACAACTGTAAGGGTTAGATAGAGAAGCATGTGGACAGAAACCATCTGTTGCTATTCCAAGTGTGACATTTCGTGGCTCGACAGCAAACGTTTGGTCAAAATAATCCGCGGCTTTCCATTGAAAAGTGTCACATGGATGACGCATTACGGTTGGATCAGACTTGGCACGACCATGCCAGGTCATCGCATCTGCTATCCATGGTACACTATACAATCTTTTCAATCTAGAAATTAAAGGAAAATGTCTTAATGTCTTTCGAGGTACTTTGATGCCTTTTCTTTCTTCGTTGAATGATGTCATATATCTTGGTTCGTTGCAATTTGTACACGAAACTCTATTCTCATCATCTTTCCAGTATAATATGCAATCATTGATGCATGCATCATAAGTTTTGTAATTCATCCCAACTTGCTTAATTAACTTCTTCACGTCGGAGTACTTTGTCGGCAGCGTGTTACCTTCGGGGAGTAACTCCTTTATTAGTTCGAGGAGTGCAGTCACACCATTATTTGAAAAGCCGTATTGGGTCTTCAAGCTATTCAGTTTCACAATGGTATATAGCTTCGTCAACCCTTTTGAACATGAAGGATACAGTGGCTCTTTTGCGCCACCAAAAAGTGATTTATACTTCTTACTTTCATTGGCCTGCCAACTGCCATCAACCGTAGACGGCTCTCCAACATTAGCATGATCAGACAACGGATTTTCAGGTTGAAAATGATGAAATCTATCTGCATCATTGACTAGATCTTCCATCATAATAGGTTCAGACTCGTCGGTACTTGTGCCATGACTAACTGGTTGTTGTTTTTCCTTCTCTACCTTTTTTTCCCATGAAAATACCATACGGTATATGATTGGATAAAACCCCATCTAAGCAAATGAAAATGAATGTCATCTAATTTGATCGTCTTCATATTTTTGCACCGAGTGCAGAGCATAAATACACTCCTTTCTTACCACCATTTTCATCAACAAAACTAATAAACTTCTTCACCCCGTCTATATAGTATGTAGATCTTTGATCAGATTCATTTATCCACTTTTTGTCTATACTTAAAGACATATTGCCCTCCTATATCATATATATTAGAACATTAGATGTAAATATAATATATATATATATATATATGAGTGTATATATAGGACGTACTCTAAAAGTCCCAAGTTTGATTTCATTGGCTTTAATTTTTACTTCAACTTTTTTTTGTTTTAACTGAACAAGGCGTACGCTTTAATGTAATAATTTTTCACACTAACATGTACAGATATTTTTTTAGGTGAGTTTACCTTTCCGTGCACTAAGTGATCTGGCAGATTTGATTGCCAGGTATTACCATTAATTAGTTAAATATTCACATATGTTTACAAAATGTTTGGTACGAGCTACCAAAACTCAAATTTCAATAACAAGTGCTACTCAATCGGGAAATAATGGCAGGTAATCTCAAGTTCTCAAGTGAAAGAAATTTTTTTGCATTGAATAATAACTTTCTTTATATACAAATTTTAAATTACAGTTACAATGTGTAATGCAATCTAAACTCGATTATACTTTGTTACAGATTGGTGTATCTTGCTAAAATTCATGTGAATTTCCCAAGAGTAGTCATGTCAACTTATGAAGGGAAACATAACCATGAAGTTTGACAAGTAAACAATCATTTATAAAGTGCAAATGGCATGAAAAGAAAAAAATGTTCAAAGATCTATTTCAGTCCCTACAACTGAAAGAGGAATACACCATGCGCTAAAATAGCATAGTCGTTTCATACTAAAGGGGAAATAATTTTTTGCATACTTAAGGAAAATATAATACAATGAGATTATTATAATTACAAGTTTATGTACTGTCTTGTAAGTTGTACCTTATTTTATTCCCGTTTTCTAATAGGGAACTACCGATCATTTGTATAATAAAATATGTGAAAAATCAATTATGTAAGTTGGTTGATTCCTTTCCGTTGCATATCCAAAGGGAGCTTCGATTACTAACAACCACAAAAAATATTAGCACGATACATAAGTTTCAGCTCAGTTGATTACAACTTAATGTGTTTAGGAGTGTTGGTTGTGTGCAGCCGTGATATTTGAGCTTTGTACAGTACGGTGCTATATACACTGTATGGCCATCTAAAATCGACTTTTGTCGAAAGTCTTCGTCAACTAAACACCTCATCCCTGTCAATTAAAAAAAAAGTAGAGACCCCATGGTGGTGTACTGCCATGCTCTATTATTTTTTAATGGTGTGTAACCACCGTGAAATCGTTTTACTCTATAAGTATTTTCCGCCAAACTAGACCAGCTGCAATTTTCTGAAAGAAATAATATCACATGCCAGTGTACCGTGTGTATTTAAATTCATATTTATTAAAAAATGAAGCTTAATTCATGATAAAAATGCACACAAAAGAAAAATAGAGAACTTGACAGCCTACAGTTGTTTTGGATTATTAATGGTGAAAGTGCATTGGTTATTGTTTACATCATTTCCTCATAACACCACAAAAGGAAAATATCCAAATAAAAAAATTAATATGGTTTGATGACAGAAGGCTTACAAAAATTGACATAAAATTTATGGTCCAGCAGAATTCAGCACTAATGACCTTCACAATAATTTAAATGTTAGCATAAAAAATTTATCAATTAAAAGGCAAACTACAACAATTACTGTTGGTAAGTTTGTACAACTATATATTAAACATCTGTTCTATACCATGCTGCTCTGTTCCCCAAGTTCTAACTCCCCTTATCTAAGAGTAATTATCATATAATTTCTTGATGTGCATTTTCTATTTGCAGTTATTAAATTTAACATTGAAAACCTGCACTTGCCACCTTATCATATATCACTCTCTCATTGGGAGAGTGCCCCTGCACTTGTATCTTTGCTGACAAGGCTGAGTCGCAAAATATATAATCATAATGGCAATCACCTAGCCCTTTATTCGGAAAAGAGATTTTTTTTTCATGGAAGAATTAAATATATGGGCTTGCGTGTATAGACCACCATCGTTTGGGCTTTATATATTGACCCTCTATTTTTACGCCAATAGTTTGATTTTGTGACTAATCAATTAGTTGAATAAGATCAGAGATTATGATATTCCGGGAATTGAACCCACGTCATGGTAAAAGTCCGTAAGATACCCAAATCTTATTTTTATTTTCATTTAACCTTTTAATTCTATTATGTTGATTTTGCAAATTGATCACTATATCGTCTAGTTTGATAAATTGTTACGTTATATATAGATCTGGCCATAGTTTAGTTCAACCAAACATTAGGTGTTCGACTATCTGTTTTTTAACTGCAATATACAGCTTATTAAAGGTTTATTTCATGGTGATGTAGCAACATTCTATAAATGCTATGTTTTGTGGAAGAACATGAACAGTGGCCATAACTTATTGTAATAAAAAGGAAAAATAAAAAAACGATTGAATCGTTCTGGTCATATATTTATAACATGCATAAAATGTTTATTCGTTTGATTTATGAATTTATTTCTAAATCTAGGTTAATATGGTGATGTATACCAATAGGAAATATTACAATTTCAAGTAAATGTTCTGTGCACTGCATGTCCCATTTGCATTTGTGAATGCTCTTTGCTATATCAAAGTGTAATTAATACAAGTTTTTTTTTAAATAATAATAATAATAATGCGCACACACACATAATTTATATTCTATTATTTATATATATCTGTTTCTTGCTATACTTACAGAATTTATGTAGAAATTAATTTTTTTTGCTACACCAAACTGTTTTCAAAAAATTTGCCATTACAACGGCGCTATTTTATAGCACCGGAGTAATGTCTATGCATTACCCCTCTCCTGATACTTGGCTTGCGCCATTAACACTAATTTTATCCACTTATACAACAATATCAAAACCATATACAATGTCAGAACCATATACAATATTAGCACCAAGCTGTAAATTATGCAAGGATAAAAAAATCCAATCATATTGAACCTCTACCAAGTTACATGGTTAATCTACGACTTTATTGAAGAAGCCACTTGGTTTTGTTATAATGAATACACCAACGAATTTTTACTTCAAGAATGACTGGGACAGTACATTTGATTGTAAATTCATCATTTCAAGATATTAAACACTTAAAGAAAGATCAATCATTGCAAGAAGAACTAATTTTTACTGCACAAATATTATTAGGAGTCGCACATCTATTCCCATTAAGTTCGTACTTTAACATCCATGTTCATCTAAAATAAAATCATTGAACTCTCGTATGAAACCATTTCTGTCACTAAGTATTGATGAAATATTTAAGAAGTATATTCTAAGTACCACATGAAAAAAGATAGCAGGTAAATTTCATATGCATCTTCAGGCTGTTCCATTTACATTTTGTCTTTACTAGTTATACGTGAATAAGTTTCTTCGTAATAATGAACCTGCTATATTACAGCTCGACATTGACATTTCTTAGTTTACCACTGTAATTCTTATGATTTTATTATTATCACATTCCACAAATGAGTTGAAACCTTGGCAGACTGCAAGTATAAACAAAATATTCTTTGATCTAGATCATTGTTGAACACAAATATTATTATACGCGAGCCTAATCTATCTTTCTAGTTTACATCATGTTCTCGCTGGATCTTCTGTTTGAGATATATTTATTAATTACATGTTCAACCATCTATCCATAAATATTACAATATGATATAACATTATTGACTAATACATAAATGTTGTCTTTTAAGTGATAGCTCGATCCATTGATCGAATTTCGTAGAATATCTATACTGAACACTCAAAAGCACATGTACTGATTATGCTACATTATATGTTTTGGAAAAATATTTCCTTTTTAATTTTTAGTACTTTACATCATATAGTACAATAGCAGAGCAGCATACTATTTCATACTGCAACTCAATCATACCATTTCATATATACACACAGGAATAGGACATAATAATCTCACATGAATAGATTTTGATCATTGGAAAACTCCTAGAGACATAAAGAAGTATAAATCGCTATTTATCCAAATTTGTAGTCCCGTCATCAGACTCCGAGTACTCAGCACGAATGAATAAGTATTGAGATCTTTGGGTTAATCGAGTATTATAAGCGTTACCTATGAGAATTACGTGTTTCACTAGAGAAGACTATATAAATTCGTGAGTTCTTTTATTGGAAATAAATTACCGCTCAACAATGGTACTTAAAGTACAACCACTTATATTATGGTGGTCTTTATCGAAGAAGAAGTAATTCATCCCGAAATAATCCATAAAGTCACAAGGTCTTCCTATCGAACATAGTTACTTATCTAATAATGAAGTTCAGGAAGTGTCAAAATTAATCATCAACAAGAAGGATTAGCTCAAAGATCTAACCTTTATCTCGAAAAACCAAATTCAAGTCAGATGTCGAATTTTTAGATGTCGAACAAGAAGGATTAACCTTTTCAATTTCAACCTAGATGTCGAACTCGCAAAAGGAAGCGATTAACTATGCTACCAAATGGGAAGAAGCCATGAATGCACGGGATTCATTTGATTCAGAAAATGTGAAGACAAAACGGTGAAGTTGACTGAAATAAAAAAAAAGGGAGGGAGAGTGTGCATTTTGGGGAAAATTTTCCCACGAAAAGAGGCACGGAATTTAATACGGCTACAAACCGTATCAAATATTAATACGGCTTAAAGCCGTATTAAACAATTTAGATACGGCTATAAGCCGTATTAATATTTGATACGGCTTGTAGCCGTATCAAATGCGCCGCCTACGGCAGCGCTAAAATCCTCTCTATGGTGTAGTGACTGGATAAGCTAATGTGTTTGTTGCGATGTAAATCCCAATATCTATACATGGATAAATTATACCTTGCACAAACCGATATATGTTTGCAACCAAATTGGCCACAAACACCCAAGAACAGGTTTAAGTAGTGAAATAAATGAAGAAACTAAATGAAAACAGAGGAATATATCAAAATAACAGGAAAAACACAACAGAAAGCAAGAACAACAAGATTTATAGTGGTTCGGTGTTGAGTGCTTACGTCCATTTTGAATATTCTCTTTATTGCTTTTCAATTAACTTGATTGCAATTATAAATAGCAGAGACAAGAGTAATGGAGGGAGTTGATTACAATAATGGTATTGTCTAACCATCAGCGTAAAGATCCTAAGAATGATCCCCTAGGCCTGTATTTATAGATGAAGGTGACCACCAATCTGACTGGAACTTCGGCAACAGGGCCTTCTCAACCATATGGGTCCACCATAGGGAGTGCTAGGCCCAACTCTCAATGGTGAGGGATCGGTACTAATCCCTCCATATGTTGAGTTTGGGGTAGCGACCCCTATGGTAACCTCTTATGCTCTGATATGATGGTGTTTCGAATGTCATGATGATTGGATGTGTTAAGCTCGAGGTTTGGTTGATCTTTTGTTCGAATCTCATTCTACTCAAGGAAGTTCCGATCCCTCCAAATAATAGTGCCGAACCCTCTTGCTTCCTTAACATATTCTGATCTATTCTACTCAAAATATTATGCCGACCTATCCATCGTGAGCAAAGCTGATCCCTCCATTTGTTGCATATTATACTGATCCATAATGCCTACGAGATGTATGTCAAACCCTATGACGACCCTTCACTATGCCGATCCCTTCGTGACTTCATCTACGCTGACTATCCACCTAACTCATCACGCCAACCCCTCCAGTATTTACACATCATGTTGAACTGAATAACACTGCCTATGCCGACCAATCTAGCACCGTTAAATCATATTGAACTATGCTGATCCCTATTGCCTTGTTTTGCTATATCGATCCCTTTGTCACCTCACATATGTTGACAAATGATTATGCCGACCCCTACCCCATCTAAGATAATTTCCATATCTCTGACATCCTGCATTGTCTCTCTATTAACCCTGTCCAATCCGGACTTTGTATCACGGTCCGAACTCTATTTCTGGGCCCCGAGTCGTTACCCCATAATTATTATTCTTATCAGCAGCCGAATCTATCTTGCGTGACCAGTCCAATATAGCCGAGTCAAGGCACCGGGTAACAATATATTACACATGTGCACACATATATGTGTATATTATATATACACACACACATATATTAAGCATAAATTAAATAATACTATATCATTATATATAAATTTAAATAAAATGCGGATTTTACTTAAAAAAAATTAGAAATGTTCTAAATAAATTAGACTTCATAGGTCCAATAAAGATCAGATATTTTTTCTAAAATTTACACATAACTTCCACTGCGGGCTGGTCCAGTTCCAATAGGTACCTTGATTGGGCCTCAAAAGGTTGGGACCTCGATTGGACTGCAAACACTACAAGAACGGCACCAGATAGCGACGGCTTAGCCGTCGCTAGCCGACGCTAAAAGCCGTCGCTATATTAGTCGTCGCCCAATAGTTTAGCGACGGCTCCGTCACATAAATGGCGACGGCTCGCGACTGCAAAAGTGCCACGTGGAAATTTTCCAACGTCTAAAAGTCGTCGCTAGCCGTCGCTAGCCGTCCGTCGCTAATCTGAACCAAATAGCCGTCGCTAACCTGGGTAAATTTTTCTGTACACCTTCACAGCCCATACACTTCAACCAAATCTGAACCAAACAACCGCTATACACTATATTCAACGACTATAACCATTATATATCCATCATATAACATCACTATACATTCAAACAATATAAAATCCAACCAAATCTCATTTTCAAATCCAACCAAATCAAACAATATAAAATCCAACCAAATCCATTAACCAGAATATGTACATAGTAACCCGAAATTTCTACATAATATCCCGACATATATATACATAATAGCCGACCAAATCCATCAACTAGAAGTCATCAAAATATGTACATAATATCCTGAAATATATATACACCAAACCAACCAAAATATGTATATACCAAACTATAACACGAGCAAACAAACATACCTACTCCTCGCCATCGCTGCCGTCCTCTCCATACATCCTCCCATGCTGTTGCAAATAAGCTGCAATCCGCTCATCCAGCTGTTGTTCAAAGAAACTCTTCCTCCAATCATTTATTTCTTCCACTGTCGCCTTCAACTGAGCAATCTCCGCCTCTTGCTGCGACCTCCTATATGCACTCTGCATTCTCATTGCCTGTAAAATAGTTCATAATTATTTATATATTAGTATATATATAATATTATTAAAATTATTTAACTATTCATATGCATGAGTAAATTTATATATTAGTACATGTCAAAATTTACCTCCACATTTCCATAGCTATACCGTCGACTGGTCCGATAAGGCGGGTCAATAATAGCATCCCAAATATGGTTCTCCTCATCTAACGTAAGCTCTTCTCGACCAGTGGACTGTGCTACACGAGCCCGCTCTGCTTCGTAGCTCTCCTGCGATTACAAACAATTGTTTTACACGATAAATTGTTTACACGATAAAAACCGAATTTCAAATTTTTGAAAATAAAATAAGACAAAATATTGTTATTAACAATAAATTATTTTACCATTACGGATTGTGATTTGTCATCCGTTCACTCGTACGAAACATTGCCCTCTTCGTCAGTCCTCTCCACGGCATGCGTGGCCTTGAACAGCTCGGCCATAGTGGGCTCGCGGTTGTATCTCGCGGCCTGAAAATATATAAATATTATTGCTAATCTGATTATAAAATATTGTAATAAAATGTAAACACAGTTTATAAATTTAATTACCAGCTCTCTCTTGTGCTCCTGAAAGGATTTGGAGCCACCACGGTGCAATGCAGGATTTTTATTCCTGTTTGCTCGATTCCGCGCAGATAACTCCTACAAATTAAGATAAATTATCACATATATATCTTGCGAGATTTATCTTGTACGGGAGTGATGGGTAAATAATGCATTCTCTTGTACGGGACTTCTTTCCCTTTCTTCTTTCTTAGTTTGTATCTTTCTTCGTTACATATTTTGCATTTTCTGAGGTCAACGTCGTCTTTCCAATACAACATGCAACCTTTCACACATGCATCTATCTTCTCGTACGGTAGACCGAAAGCGGACATCATTATTTTTACTTTATAATGACTATCGCAGATCGGATTATTGGGTGGCATGTGTCGTTTTGCAGCTTGTACAACTGCTGTAAATGCAGCTTCCGTAAGGTTGAATTTTGATTTCATAGTTATGTATTCGGCGGTTACTGAAAGTTCGGTTCCGCTTTTACATCCGTCTCACAACGACCTCTTAGCAGAATCCAACAAATCGTATTTTTTTAGCTCCCGCAATCGGTTCTTCTTCGACATTTTCATCTTCATCGACAGCTTCAGTTGTAGGAAACATTGATCGTGCTGCATCATCCACCATATTTTCTATCGGATTCGTCATCATATTACCGTCCTCTAACACTTCAGTATTAGGTGTAGGTTCAACAAGTTCTCCATGACGATCCCAGAAATAATAATCAGGCACGAAACCATATTGATACAAATGTACTTCAACTATATCCGATTTCCAATGCTTCAAATGTTGGCACTTACTACACGGGCAACGAATTTCTGTATTGTTTCGGTTATTAGATTTAGCAAATCTAATAAATTCGTGTACACCATTGTAGAAATGTTGCTTTATTGATCCCTTCTTTCCAGTTCTGACTTCATACATCCAAGTACGATCGAGAAAATAATTGAACATTTTTCCTGATTTGAAAATGTATGTTAGACAGTTTAAATCATTAATTTTCAAAATATAAACTTCACTTTATTTTTTAATATTTTGGTATTTTGGTTTTCACTTCGGTGGTCAGTCATCCTACTTCCCATTACAAACACAATAATGTAATTACATTTTATAAATCATTTCAGATTAAACGGTTCAACAAAATTTCGACAGCACTTCCCTTATGTTCCCTGTATCGTACACAAATGCGTGTACACAGGGAACGTAAAGGAAGTGCTGTCGAAATTTTGTAAACCTTTAAAATGAAATGATTTATAATAATGTAATTACTTTATTGTGTTTGTAACTTGTCCAATACAGGGACAAATCCGACAAAAATTGTATCTGATGAATATAAATGTCTGTTCCGTTACAAAACGAACATTCATATAACGATCATATACAACACTTGTCAGACGGGGCCAAAACCAATCTAAGGGATAAAAAAATTTCTTTAAATTTTATCAAATATTGTTGTTCTTTTCAAATTTTGACATGTTTCAACTATTTATATTTTATTCCAAAAATTTGTGTATTTAAATTTTAGTTCAACATTCCATTAATAATTTTAGTTCAATATTCAATTCTTTATTTTTTTACGACATAGATTTTATGTGACTATTTGTTGTTGTTATATTCAACTTGATCATGATAAACTAACTAATGTAATACTTAATTCAAGTTCTTGATAATACACTAATTAATCTACCAAATCAACATACAACACTACTAATACCTAATTTAACAACACTACTAATACCCAATTTAACAACAAATCTAAATTTTACAACAAATCATAATTGAATTAGGGTTTAAACTAAACCTAAAAACATCAAATTTACATTCAAACAAGAGATTAGGAGCATACCGACACAAATTTGGGTGATTTGGAGGCGTTGAAGGCTGGGGCAGCGGCTTCGGTGACGGGGGGGCGTCGGATTGGGGGAAGGAGGAAGGTTTTGAGGGAGGATGGAAATGAGATATCTGTTCTCGGGTTGGATCTGTATATTGCATATAGCGACCGCTAGCGACGGCTAACGACGGCCGCTTTTTTTAGCCGTCGCTAGCCTCCGCCGCTATACGAAGCCTTTCTAGTAGTGAAAAGGTTAGGACCCCGATTGGGGCTTGGAGGGTTGGAACCCGTAATCTGCCACTCAAATCACATGATACAAAAGCTCCCTATGATTAACAACTTCAATAGTCTTACGTGAATCATCACCTTTTCTTATTATTCACTTGTAATTCATTGTAATTGTAACATAGTCATATAGTAAGAAAACTTCACAGTGGACATAGGCAGCTTCGTCGAACCACTTCAGCTCTTGTGTCTTTACCTTTTCATGCTCTTTTCTCCTCGTTAAGTTTAGTTATTAACAAGTAACATTTGCTCTTATAACACATTATCATAATTACGAGGTTGATGAAAAATATCGTCAATATTTTGACACTAGAAGAAGATCCTGAACCTTCAATCTTGTGGTTAGCAGCCTCCTCTACAAGCTCTTTCTACGCCTGGTACCTTGCATCCAACATCTATAGTGGTAACGGTGGATAGTGTTCCACTGCCTCGTCAAGTCACCAAGAAGATTTCTCAACTGTCTCTGTTTGGCTTCACGTCGTGCGCAGTTACTATGTGCGTCCGCTTATCTCCTCGTGTTGTTGTATTATTAACCAAATTATGGCAACCATGCGTGCATCCTGTGTTGGGGTCACGCCCAACCGCTTAGAAATCTACCTCCGGAAAGATGCCCTAGTCAGCTCGCTTCAAGGCAAAACTCAAGGGCAGGTTAACACCCTAGCAATCTTGACTGCTCGTTGAGCACCCTCGTATAAAAATCCTAGAGGCCCAGCACTCCTGTTAATGCTCGGAGCAACCCCTTGTGGTTCGTCGGATAGTTCTCTCATTCGTCCTTTCCCTCAATGACATCCGAAAGCAGCCAAATGCCCGCCTGTGTGCCTCAGGACGTCCAGGCTCCACCGGTAGCGTCTTTCTCCAACTCACTGCTAGTGTCTTTCTCAAGCTCACCCGCCTGCATGCCTCCGCTATCAAGATTGTAATATTTGAAGTTTCATATATCCTAAAATTTGAAAATCCCTCGCTGTATGTTGAAAAGAAAACAAAAGGGAATATGAATAGAAACAAATGCAAAGGTAATGTGCTTACACAAGCATGTTAAACGTCAAAGGTTAGGCACTAGACACGCGTGCGATCAATGGTGCCGACTGTCATAATTGGTAAATTTTTTTTTTTTTTTTTCTAAAAAATTTATTCATTAACAGTCCCGTCCATTGACATTGTCCTTCGATTTGAGTCATCTGACAATCCTGGTTCCAAACTATAATTCTATCCAACGGAATTTCAACACATTTCCAAATCGTTTTACTAAACACATTTTATAGGGCTACAAATATGCCTTGAGTTTAAAGCCGTGAAATTTAGACAAGTTTCAAATGATACCAACATGAAAATGCATCTAATCTAATCAAAACTAAACTTTTTGATATGCGCAATAATCCATATATTCCATTCTCAACTTGGCACAATAATTAACATCATCTTATTCTTTTTTCCAAATATTCCTATTCTAATCGAGGCCTTCATCGAATGCTATATAAGTAACAAACATAGCCATATTTTATACACATATCAAACTTCTCCATTCTCTCTGTGTAGTGAAAAATCTAAAACCTATAGTAAAAATGGCATCTTTGAAAGCAGAAAAACCCATAAGCATGCAAGCGCCAAAAGCTCAGCCATCAAAGGCCGCTCCAAAGAAGACTGAGCCCAAGCCTCAACCAGCCAAGAAGAAAGTAGCTCCTAAAGTAAGTGTTAAAAGTGAATATTATACACGTGTATCAAATTTTAGTTTGTTACATGTAGCTCTGTAACAAAATCGTGATTGATACTCGTCAATCTTGAGAGTTTTATATGAATCGGCCCCAGAAGTATGTCTGATATCTATGTTAGGATAGCTAACTTTTTGTGATCTCTTGCAGGCAAAAGCAAGCAAACCAGCTGCCAAAAAATGAATATAAGCTGCCTTGAAGAACTTGGAAGTATTGAACCCATGTAAAATATATTGTGCTTATTTGACTGAGTTTATTTTGCTATTTATTACAGTTATGAAGTATGTGTGTAAGAGAATAAAAATTTGAAGATTATATCGTATGCTATGTTTGCTCGGAAATTTGTATTGCCATCGAGTTTAAATGTTATATATAGCTAGATCCTCAAAAGTAAATAGAAAAGTTACTTTATAGTTCGTATACGCAACTAAAATTGGGGGCCATGACTAACTAGTGGGGTAGCCATTTTGATTTCCGAACCAAAATGTCTTCACAGTAGTCAGATTTCAATCTCAACCAACAAACTATGGAGATGCTACTCCATAAAACAGTAGAATCCCCTGCTTTGATCGAATTTAACATTTTTTTTCTTCTTTGTAGACCATTATATTCAGTAAATATTACGTTTTAAATGAGTGTTTTTGTTTACAACACACTAAGAATATTTCTGCGTGTAATCCAGATCCCTCTGTTCTAAAATTCTGTAAAAACCAACCTTACTTTCACACCCAATTTAGTTGGGCGTAAAACAAATAACAGAGGGACGTTTTTTCAAACTCTTTAGTTTAAAAATTCACTTTAGTCTGCTGTCAAAAATAAATTTCATAGAAAACCATTATCAATATTTCCAATGAAAATGTACATTTTAAACTATATTTAGTTGCAGTTATGTAGTTCTAATTGCATGTTTATATAAAATAAAATTTTGAACCTACACGGTAAAAATATGCATTCTACACTCTAAATATTTGCAGCTTACACGGTAAATATTTATTTTATAAATATATTTTGTACGTAGGAGTTGTAACTATAAATATTTGTAGTTTAACTGTAAATATTAGCGGTTTAAAATGTATATTTTCGTTGAAAATATTGACAGACCTGTTTTGTGAAACTTTTTTTTTTAGAATGTTTTTTTGGATATTAAGTTTGAAAATAAGGAGCGGATCCTAATTTCCACAATAATAAATCAATTATATTAAATTCATGAACATAACGACCGCAATGCAATACAGATTTCACTTCAAAATGAAATTTAGAAATTAGACTCTTTTTAAAAAAAATTCAAATAAAAATATTATATTTCACAATTTATTTTATAAAAATAAAGATATTACTATCTTGATTTGACATCATATTCAATTAGTAGATTGGTAAAGCATAGTCATTAAAATAAATTAGTCTTGGTTAAATCTTTTAATCCATTGCTACACGATTAGTACATGCACGTGTGTGTAAAACTCTGACCCCCTCTGTTTTTTCTTTTTCCTTTTTCAAAAAGATTTCGGATACAATAAATTTGTGTATGAGCGTTTTATGCAAGATTCTGAATCATTAACAGAAAAAAACAGATGAGATGAAGAAGGTTAAATAAGAGACGAATCTTAACCCTTCCCATATATATGTATGCATGTATTTGTATGTGTCTGCATGCACACACATACACACATACATATACATACATACATACATACATATATACACCCCCCCCCACATACATACATATATACACACAGTCTCATATGTGTATGTACACATACACACACACACCCCACACACACACACACACACACACACACATATATATATATATATATATATATATATATATATATCTATGTATGTATGTATGTACGTATGTATGTGTGTATGCTCGGTAAATATATATGTATGCATGTGTGTGTATGCTCGGTGTGTGTGTGTATAAGATGTGCGTGTGCGTGTGCGACACAATATATTTTGACCACTAAATCTTGTCATGTTTACTTTTGAAGTTAAAGTCAGAATGAATCTAATAGTTGAAGTAAATTATATTTTTATAGACTTTAACGTACATACGTTTATACGTAGATACACTCAACAATCAAACACAAATAAATGCATATACAAATATACATACATATACTTATACATATGCATATGGATACATATACGCATATACATATATTAATGCATAGTGGGAAATATGTCTGTACTCCACTCACTATCTATTTTTTTTTATAAATATACCCTTGGATCCCCCAATAACCAATCAAATCATGACATCATCGTCTAAAATGCTCGGTAAATAAAGAATAGTACATGCATGTTACATAAACTCATTTATCTTGTGTTAGGCGCACACATATACAAGTGGCGGAGAGAGATCCAAATCCCTCTTATTTACCCCCTTAAAATCCACTTTTATCACTTTTGTTCAAAAAAATTGTATCTAAGTAAATTTGTGTAGATGTGTTATTTTCATTAAGAAGATTATGAGTGCAAAATATGGAATTGTTTCAAAACTTCTAATACTTTCAAAGTTGCATTTAAATCGATAATTAAACCAAATATTTTTGATGTTCTTATTTGCTTACAAATTTGAAGGAATTAAAAAGCTTGGAATTAATTCTAGTTTTTCGTTGATGATATTGCTAATGAACATAATATGTCTACAGTGTTTTAGTTGATCCAGAATTCATGCATAAAAAAGGGGGTGTGTATACATAAATACAAACATATGTATGTACATACCCTAAATAGTAGCCTAGTGGATTAGGCATCTATAAAGAAACCGCTTCATAGGAGTTCGAATCTCGACGGTGTAATCCCCTTTGTTATTTCTAGAGTATGTGTTGTGAGTTTGATACAAACATCCTTAGGATGTTATAGATGATAAACCCATAAATCGATATCTGGCTTACATGTGTAGCAACACCAAAATTCGAACACTTCGTCTTTGAATGTCAAAACGTTTTAAAATATAGTTAAATGTTACAAATATAATGTTATAAATATGATTTTATAATGTGGAAATTAGATTGAAGGGCTTCTATTTCCAGGGTAATAAGTTTTAAAGACAACACTTTTGAATAATTAGTTTCAAGGACAATTACATGATAATGATAAATTCATTTATCTTTTTAAGTTATACAGGAAAATGATAAATCCTTTTAGCATTATTTTTGTATAACTGAAAATGATAAATTCTTTTATTTTTTTTCTGTAAAATGTCCTTAAAACTAATTTTTCAAAAGTAGTGTCCTTAAAACTTATTACCCTACACAAATAAGTCCTTGAAGTGAAAATACCCTTTTATAATCTTGTAGATATTATTTAATTAATGAATAATGATAAAAAACTTGTTTTTGAAATTGTTTATAAAAATATATTCTACGAAGAAAAATCGATAATGTGACCGAAAATCGGTTTATCGGTAAACAGTTTTTCAATCGATATAAGTTGTTTAAACTCTTGTACACTTTTCTAATGATCAAATAAACAGATTTGCAACTAATTAACACACTCTCATCTTCATAAAGCTTGGAAGGTTCTAGAATGTTCTAATGGTTAAGAGATATTATCATGAGAATGCTATAAGTGTAATTAGCATAAAGGAGATGTGATGTAAAGGAGAAGTGATAGGAGGTGAGTCTTCCATGGCATGGTGAGGGGTGAAGGCAACCTTAAAGAGCACCATTTTGATCATATAAAAGGAGGGGCACATCCTTAGGAATAAATCACAAATTCACAAATCAAAACCAAGCTTTTCAAATGGTTTCTTCTTCTTCTTCTCTTATGTTCTAAAGAAAATATTTGCAAATCATGTCCAAATCATCTCAGTTTTGGAGTGGAGTCTTGGGGCAATATTAGAACACCTTCCACCATGTCAAAACTTAAAGGAGTGAAGCCATGCTCTCACCTTTAGGCAATGGTCGTGAGCAATATCAAGGAGGAGGTGGCCAAAAGCAAGTGGAAAGCAAGGAAAGGAGGAAGAAGAAGGTGGTTGCAAGATTGGGTTTGGACTTGGGTGCTTAGATCTTTGTTGTTATTGAGTTAAAGGTGAGTTAAAACACCTCTTTGAATGGAGAATAATATATATATATATATATATATATATATATATATATATGTTGTGTTTTGATTGTGTTTAAATTGTTGAATTATTGTTGACATATGTTAAAGCATTGGTTAGAATGCTTGCTTTGAAAGTAAGTGGCACATATGATTCATATGTATGGATTTGTAATGGACTAGAATGAACTTGTATGACTTGTGACAAGACCTTGGAACAAAGAACATTGGTTATAGATGGACTTTGGTTTAGATTGGACTCGGATTTGAAAGTGCACTTATAGCGGTAGTCGCTATAGATGCAGTTTGGAATTGCCTTGTTTTTGACAATTTCTACTGAACTTTGTAGAGAGATCCTTAGTGCTTTTTCGTCATATTTATAATGTTTTATATATATGTTTGTTGCGATGAAAAGCTTGGGTAGTAAAAAAAATTAAGTAACATCTCAAAAAGTGGCAAAAACTTAACTTGTGCAAAATTGTCCCTTTTAGCCTTGATTTTTGGACTTTAAAGGTTTAAAAAGATATTTAAATTTAATATTTTTTCATTCTTTTTACAAGTGTTTACTAACTCGTATTAGAGTATTTCAAAAGTGGTTTGAGATATTTATGAACTTTTAAGAATTAGTTGTGAATTTTTAAAGAAGAAAATTTTATAATAAAAACTTGTTTTTCCAAGTTTTTAAGGAAATTGTAAAGTTGTTATTTTCAAGTAATATTTTAAGAAAATGTTTTAAAACCTATTATGAATATTATAAAGTATTTTGAAAGCATTTTTAAGTATATATAGTTTTTAGAAAGTAGGTTGACTATTTTATATCTTATGGAATAAAATATCTTTTGACTTGTTTATTTACATATCAAGTTTTGGTAAATAAATTACTATATTTTATATAGGAGGAATTAATTTAAAGGACAAAAATTTGTATATTTTTTGCCTCAAGGACACAACCTCAATATTTTTACCATAAGGACAAACATTCTTCAAAAAAAATTTCATAAGGACAAACATTTTCCAAAATTATTCATAAGGACAACAAAACTGCTACCAAGCTAAAAACTGATACCTAAAAACTGCTACCGATAACTACAAACTGATACCTAAAAACTTCTATCAATGACTAAAAATTGATACCTAAAGAAAGTTATCCTTCAGAATAAAATATTGAAGGTCTGTCCTTGAGGCAAAAACGCTGGGAAATTTTGTCCTTGACAATAATTTCCTGTTTTATATATATATATATATATCATTTTAAAAAGGGTTATAAGTATAAAAAAGGTTTAGAATGGGGTTAGAATTGCTTAATGGCCAAATAGTTGATTGTTTGATTACTTGTTTGAAAAATAATTAACTATGCTTAACACTAAAAGCCGACGAAGTAAGGCTTATCTATTTATGAGAGTTAAAATTGATGTTTGAGTAGGGATAGAGCAATAGAGCTCTAAATTATCGGCTCTCCTCTTGATCGAGGAATAATAAGTTGGAAAATGTTAGAAACATGTTGATCGTGTTGATTTCTTATTTGTTTATGGAACTCATTAATACTATACTTAACACTTAAAGTCGACAAGATAGACTTGTATATTTGTGAGTGTAACAACCCGCATATTTATCGATTTTTATATTTAAATATTTTATTTAAATATTTTATCATTAGTCGGATGTTAGTCCGAAATTGTACTTTTTGCATACGGTCAAATTAGGACTCGAGACCACCTCCGTTGAGTTCAAAATGACGTTTGCGATCTTTTTGAGTGTAAACTTCGATATGTTTGGAGTAAGTGGAATTTTCGTCACTTTTTCCCGCCTTTGACTTTGGTTGGACTGCACCCTCTTTAACTCCGTCCCAACCCACCTCCTCTTCCTCACTTTATCAAACACTTCAAGCTTTGTCAAAAATGGAGGAGGGAATGGGAAATTAAAACTCCAAACTCAAATTCTATTGCAAATCCAACATTCAACTCCAAATTCAAGTAGAAGATATTGGATTCAAGCTTTGGATTGCTTCTCCTTGCTTTCAAGCTCCATCTTCATCCATTTTAGTGAAAAGGTGATATTTTTAATCTCACATCTTGCCTATAACTGTCATTGGACTGTTGGGAATGATTCCCTATCGCATTTGTATGAACATTTGCTATTGGTTTGAGTTGGATTGGCGAAAAACTCCAATCTTCAGCGTTTTTGGAAAATTCCTACACTTAGGTCGTTCTGGAGGGAGGGTCGCATCGGAGTTAGGTCGCTAGGTCGAAGGTCGTAGGTCGCTCTGGCGTAGTAGTGACTCTGCGTAGCTCGACCTGGACTTAGGTCGTCCGTCCCTAGGTCGTAGGTCGCGTACCACATCTTAGGTCGTTAGGTCGCTCGCGAGTTAAGCGTTAGGTCGTTTGGCCTTTCTAACACTAGGTCGCTCGCGTGTTAATACTTTAGGTCGCGTGGCCATCTTACTTAGGTCGCAAGGCCACTAGGTCATTAGACCTTTGACTCTTTAGGTCGCATGCCCAGTTAGGTCGCGAACTCCTTAGTTCGTGTGACCTTGTTTTATAACTTTAGGTCGCTCGGCTCCTCTCTGTTAGGTCGCTGGCCTTAGGTCGTTTCCTCCTTTAGGTCGTTTGACCTTGTTTAATGCTATCTCGTGAACACCTCCAGGTCGCAACCACTAGGCCGCTTGACCCCTTAGACCCCTAGGTCGCATCCATTAGGTCGTTCGACCTATTTGACTTAAAGTCGTTGCACTTTAATTCGTCCACGTTTGGTCGCAAGTATATTTCTACTATGATGGCTTTGGAACTGATTTCCTTGGATTTTTCTCACATCTTCGAATGTGAAATTTTATGATGCGATTTGCTTCAACAATCGTTTTGTGACTTGTCGCTTTAAAAATGTGAAGGCTTCAATACTAGTAGTGAATATCAAAACTCTTTCATCAAAGCGATTTCAACACTGTTTTAACTACAAAGCTCTTTTCCTCAAATCGTTTTCCAATCTACTAGTATATACAAGCCTTTACTTCACTCGGATGAGAAATCGAATTAAACGACTTAGTAAAACGAGTGGTATGAAACGCTTGCGTTCACTTCGTCGGTTATCTCTTGGACTTGTTCGATTGAACCCTTTTGTGATAATTTCCTAGTGAAGATCTACAGTTTGTTCGTAATTATTTAAGTTAAGCTAGTGGTTATGAGACATGAAGCTAAACTCATATATTAACTGGCTTAGTGTAATTGACACTTCCTTATGATCATGACGATCATTTTTGTGATTTAGACTAGCGATTGAGCGATGTCTCTTTGTCTGCGAGGGAGACTATACCCCGCTTTTGTGATGTTTCGCCATCACATATATGGGGTAGCACCCCATGGTATTCGGGCCGTTCATGTGTTAAAATTTAATGGATAGCTTCCATGAGATAGCTTCTCGTTCATGTGTTATACGCGTTGGTGAGTTTTCATGCTCCCGTTCATGTGTTAGGCCTCCCCCTTTTTATGTGTTTTCTGGATTTCTTGTGATGATTTCTGGAATTTGTGCTTCACCAATTTTCATGATTTTCATTGATATGATATCAGTTTTTGTGCATTGGTGAATTTATGTGTTATTGACTTGTTATGAATACAAGTGTAGGGTATGATACCCTATTTTATCTTTGAGAAGATTCTTGTGATATTGATTGATCTTTTGTTGATTATCATTTACATACTTATAGTAGTATGCCGTTATGGTTGTTACATGTTCATGCCATATTCTTTATCCTATACCTCATCATCTGATATTTATAGCTAGACTCACTACACCACAAAAGGCTTTTAACAGCGTTTGATAAACGCTGTAATATGATACAACAGCGATATTACAAACGCTGTATAACGACATGCTGTCGTATATACATAACTTACAACAGCTTTTCTATAAACGCTGTTGAAACATCTCTATAACAGCGTTTATTACGAGCTGTCAATAATCTTTTTACAGCGTTTTCAGACATGCTGTATTATGTTTCAACAGCGTTTATAATTTAGTTGTCGAAGATGTTCAAATTCTACTTTAACTGTTTACAACAGCTTTTTCTAAACGTTGTTACTGAATCATCAACCATTTCGACAGCATGTTAAAAACGCTGTGAATGAATCATCAACTATTTCGACAGCATGTAATAAACGTTGTTATTGACAGTTTCAAGATAATTACAGCACGAATTAAAAGCTGTTGTTTCTTCATTGACAGCATTAATCAAACGCTGTCTTCTATTTATATAACAGCTTTAATATTCCACTCTATTTTTGAATATTCCAAAACTATATTTTAAGCATATTCAAGCAACTAGTATATATAACAGGTTCTAATAACTATTAATTGGTTACATAAACTAGTTAAGATAATATTAATAAACAAAAGACATCCATAAACCAAGTTTCAATAATATCCATAAACAAAAATAACAAAGTAAACCAAGTTGCCACAAATTCTGTTAAACAAAGACACGTTATATGTTAAGTAAAAGTATAATATCAATACTGTAAATCCACACCAAACGCCAACAACAAAACGTGCATCTAAAAAGTTTCATATGCTTGCTACTTGTTACGGAAGAAGAATGTGTCATCGCCATCTTTAATTACCTGCAATGAAGAAATTTGAAATGATCAGTGAGTAAACGCCATCTAAAAATTTGAAGTTTCATATGCTAAAATGCTTAACTGCTCCAAAATTTATATCCAGTGGATAAAATCCATTTTTAGAAAAGATGGAACAGAAATAATGATTTATACACACTAGGTTTCAACAGATTCCAAAGCTTGAATTGTACTATGCTTCTATGATTTCCAAGCTTGTATTCAACTATGTTCCTTATTTCTAGCATTCAAGGCACTAGGTTTTCATTTTTTTACACAGAACATGTTTTGTGGTTATGATTCTTGCTGGGAAAATCAGAAAAGAAGAAAAACGTGAAAACAAAAATGGAGTACATGGTAATGGTATAGATTTATAGAAGGGCAATGTATTGAATAAATTTTATTACTTTTAGTGTAAAGAAAATAAGGGGAGGATAATACAATACAAGTTAACTCTGGTCATATCCAAACATTTTGGTCCAGATATATTTTCCATTTTGATCATATTTTATCAGGGGCACCCATAGGTTTTCCTCGAGAAGTAGTTATTAACTGGTAATTCTGGTAAACTGAATGAGGATTTAGTATATGTTTCTAATTTTTTTGCTTCATTTTTCTGTAAGCCTGTAACATTTGGACTTGGACATTAGCCTTCACCAAAACTGTACGCGGTCACAGCCAAACCAAACACATCCCCTTGCATACTCCCTATTCCATACAGAGAAATTGCCTTTTCCATTCTCTGCCATCTCCATTACAAATTTCATCAGCACATTCTACCATCCAGAGCAACTTCCACACAATCATCCTTTGCCTGAACTTGCACTCCAACCTACACCAAAGCTACAACAACATATCGCCATCCAACATCCTCCTATTCAAACACTGCAAACACCTTCCTCAAACTGCTACGACCACAAAGCTTCCTACTTCCATACATAACCAACTCACAACATTGCACCCTCCGACCTTTGCAATCTCCTTCACCACTGCCATCAAAACTCCCAATAATACTGCCATCCATAACACACCTCATCACGCAACCATCATTCAATACCCCCTGCCTTACAACAACCCCAATTCACATTACTTACTCCCAACTACCATAACCCGAACACCATCGAACACCCCATTGCAAAACAAACTTCACTTCACCAAACACCCCCTCAGCCAATCAACCTCAACCACATCCAATTTCGCAATCACTACCTCCTCTTACAGTGAACACAACCATACAACCAGCATCACCTCAACCATACAACCATACATTTAGTACATGGTAATGGATTCTACTGAAAGTATATATTTTCTTTCTTTAGAGGCGAATTTTTGGTACATACCTTAAATGTCGATAAATGTGATCTTGTAAGAAAAGCTAAGGCTAATAGTGTTTTACCTAGAGCAAGTAAAAATTGATTTATAATTCTTTCGGTATATTTCATGAATCCTGGAATTCTTGTAATTGTTGATAATGATTAAATCATTAAACACATAATTTTAGTAAATAGATAAGGTCTTAAAAGTCAAACTGATAATTTGGGGAGGTTTTCTCAAGGCTAAATTACATTATTACTCATCAAATCTTATTTAACTATTTAAAATAGACAGTTTTTCTAAGTCGAAAAAAAAACAAAAATAGATATGTTTAACTAAACTAAATATTAAGTCCAAAATTTATTGATTTAGAATAAGTATTTCACCTTTTATAATGTAATTTTAAATATTTTCGAATTTCTTCAAAAGCTCAATTTTTCTTAATCTTTTTCCTAACTTTTAAGTTGGAATTAAGAAATTGAAAAACAAAATATCTTTTCTGGAATAAAATAAATTTTAAAATATTCCTTTTCAATGCAATTATATCAGTATATTTTAAAGTTACTTGTACTCTCTATATATATTTTGCGTGCTCACACACAAATCAAGTATTCTCCTCTTATTTCAACTTCAGTTGATAATCTCTGCCTCCATTTATTCCTTGGGCTGCCTAAAAATTAGTAATCAATTCTTTCTTCATTATAGTAAAACTTGTCTATTATTTGTTAGTGTTCATCAAAATCTGGGTTTTTGAATTTTGAAAATATGGTGGGATAAGGCTATGTGGAAATTAGGATCCGTCTCTTATTTTCAAACTTAATACACAAAAAACCTTCTCAAAAACAAGTTTTAAATTACATCCTGTAATTATTTTCAACATAATTTTTTTTAGTTTTTTATATAAAAAATCAAATCCGCACAGACAAAGTTTAATATGATCAAAATTAAACTCCTCTACTTTTTTTTGTGTGCAAACATTTACAGTCTAAGAAACAGCAAATATTTGTAGTTTGACTGAAATTAAAGAATAGAGGTGCTTTTTGAAACTTGTTTTTGGAAGGGGCGACTATGTATTTTGAAATTACAAAAGTTCTCTATGGCTATTTAATTTTGGTACTATGTGCTTATTATTTCTGAAAAATGCTTTCAGGTTGCTCGAGGATTTTCACGTGGGGAATTTGAACTGAAACCGTTCACGGAAGAAAATGCAAAGGACGACTCTCAAGTTGCAATATCAAGATTAAGGCCTACAGAATCTAGAAATTACATTTCAAGCACGAAATTAACTCTCTTCCCAGTCAAAAAATGGAAAGGCAGAGGAAAATGATTTTTATTTTTTATTTTTTTATTTTATAAATTGTGACATGCAAAAGTTTTCCTCACTGAAAATAGATTCAAGATGCACTTCGGTTCTGTTTAATAGCAATTCTGCTGCAATATGTAAACTCTGTTACATTCAGTTCTTGGTTACATGTTAACATGTAGAAATTTTGTATTTGTTCAAAGAGAAAATAAAGTTTTTCTTTTCCTGAGTGCACACCAACTTGAAATGCCTGTAGAATGACAAAATTGGTTGTAAGAATGAGATTTATACATCTTATGTGCATGGTCAGGTCAGGGTTGGCCCTGAGCTAGGCCTCAAAATGATCGTTTTAAACTAGCATTTCATAGTATTTTGTAGTGCCGTGGATCGTCTAAATAGTGAGTCACGTCCGTGTGTTTTTTTGCAAATATGAGATTGTTGATAGTCCACTTGATCCTAACCTAGAAATCTCCACATTTTTATGCAAATTTTATCATTCTACCGAGAAGAAACAACTAAAAATGCTAAAAGTGATAAAAGATTAATGTATGATATAAACAAGATGTGAAACTTACATGGAAGTTGAGCCAATTCTAACATTCGCAACAGGCCATGCTACAGTCGAGCCAATAGCATCTGATAAGCATTCCATGAAGGATGTAGGCCGCCATATAGGTGCATTTGGGACTTTTACAACATCCACCCAAACTCTTATCGCATTTGGTCCCAGTGGAACAGAATGTACCAAAGCATTTGGATCTGTTGAAGACACGGTTCCTTCTGCTACTATTTTTCCCGTACCCTCTAAATCAATCAACTTGCATTTGGTATTTGCAGAAAAATTTGCACTCTATCACATAACAAAAAAAATGGTAATACGATATCAACAATTCTTTGAGAGAAATATTAGCAATATGAACATGTTACCGTAAGAGATGTTGGAGCATTGATCATAGGAGCAGGACATGTGCTAGCGTTAACCGTTTCAACAACCACTGTTGATTCTAGCCATGCTATTTTCTTACCAATAGCTTCTCCAATACATGTCATGCCAACTATAGGCCTCCACAAAAATGCATCTTCTTTTTTCGGATTGTCCACCCAAACTATCTTGGCATCTGGTCCAAGAGGAATACCATTAATTATCTGATTTGGATCACTCGAGTACACTCGTCCTTCAGCAACCAGTTCTTTGCTCCCACCCCAATCATACAGCTTGCAATTGGTTTCCATGCTATTAGTTTTACTCTATTAAAAAAATACATTTGTTTAAGTTGAACATAGAAATATACAAAAACATTGCACAAATTTCAGTAACACATCTTTAAAGCGTTGTAGCAATAGAAATATACAAAAAAATGCTAAACCATACTACCATAAAATGCTAAATTTATGGATAGAGATTATTATCCACGATGGTCCTACATATTAAAAAAAATGCTAATTAGTGTTAAACTTACCTTGTTTTGTTTTCTGGAGTCCTCACTTTTGTGTATAACAACTTTATCAGCTGGCCATGCTACTATCTCATCCTTGGCATCTCTTATATATACCAAACCAGGAGAAGGCCTCCATAAGAAAACATCTAATTTTTTTGGATGGACAATCAAATTTTTTTTGGCATTTGGACCTAAAGGGACTTCATTGCACATAGTCGCAGTCAAGCATCTAAGTGTTGTCATGGTCGCAGTCATGCCTCTTCCCATTCCACGTAGTCGTCCCGGTCTATCTTGTCCCAACACTTGTGAGAGAGCATCATCTTTGAAATTACATGTTAAGCTAGGTTGTGATTCATTTTCCACCTTTTTTATTTTCTCCTACAAAATATATATTTTAAATATGAGTTCTAATTTATATTATTTTCAAAATAATTACTTTAAAAAAGGTCAAAAGCACTTACAAGAGTTTCGGCAACATGTGCATTCACGGATTCGCCATTCTTATGAGTGTGAGATTTAACCCAAACATCAACTCTAGAAATGGAAGAAGGCTTTACACTTTCCTCTTTCTGCATTAAAAATGACATAACATTAGATAAAACAACTAATCATAGTAAATTAATCAAATATTTTTTCTCACCATATCTTCAGTTAATCGTGCCATTCCTCGACGACTACAAGTATGTGGCATTTGTTTACCCCTCATAGAAAATAACTAATCATTGAAAATAATATACACATCAAGAAATACTTCATTAATATACACATCAAAAAATGGGGAGAAGAGGATGAAAAAAAGGACAGAAACCTAGGTTCTTCAAGTCGTCATGAGCTTCAAATATATGTTGTAAAATATCGGCTTATCATTTTAACATTTTTTATAAATACAATCAACTGATGATGCAAGGATAAACACAAGAGCTCAGAGTACTAAAGTGTGTAGAATTTGTTTATTTGATCGAATTTAAGTAAAGCAAAGTAATCAAAATTCGAGGATGCAATCTAATGTAGCAATTATTTGATACTATGTAACCAAAAATAAAGAACAAAAACTGAAAAAAGAAGTAATTAACTTTAATTGATTACCTTTAAACATCATAAATGAACAATTAATTTAACTTTAAACCATCGTTAAAGTAATTAAATATCTTTACACAAGTCATTAATAAAATAATTAATTAACTAATTTCAACCATAACTAAAACGATTGATTTTTTTTGGCAAGGCCAACCGTTTTTTATTGAGGACCGTCCACTTTTATCACAACAAAAGTAATAAATACGTATTAAAAACAGGAGTTAGGTCGATTGTCTGAATGACTAAACTTACTCAAGCACCACGTATGGTGCAACATACAAACCAGGTTGCAAAAGAAAACGCATATAAGCTCCACGCTGGAAGCAACTCGTAGAAACAAACGTATCTAACAAACTTAGATACGATAGGACACTACTATCTATGAAAATTGACCCAAACCAACTACAAATTTCCAACACAGCTAGCTAAAAAATATAGCCTAAGCTAGCATTCAGAAGACAACCAGATTGCCAACAAGCAACAGAACATATTTCATAGAGATGCAAATTTCAAAGATGGCCAGGGAAGACCATAACCAAATGCAGCAACAAAAAATTTGCAAAACAAAAGATTAAACCATAATCATCACCTAGATCAAGTAGAGATTACCGATACCAAATCTAGTAAAAAAATGCATAAATTTCCAAAGCAGGCATCACCAACAAACGAGTGTAACACTGCGACATGACAATAGGAACATGAAGCCAGAAACATAAAACATACAAGTAACCAACAGAGGCATGACACAACTAAAATGCATATACAACGTTCAAAATGTATTGGTTAACGCGTTACCTTCTGACATTTAGTTGTTATGTATAAACATTGAAAAGCTACACTGGGAAACATCCACATGAATTTAGGCCACAAACCAAAAGGAATTATGTAAGCCAATCTGTTTCCAAAAAATTTGCCATTACAACGGCGCTATTTTGTAGCACCGGAGTAATGTCTATGCATTACCCCTCTCCTGATACTTGGCTTGCGCCATTAACAATAAATTTGGTTCCTGATACTTGATGTCAGTAAAGAGTCTGATCATTTGCTTCCATTTACATAATTCTTCATTAATGAACCCTTTGGTTGAACATCATCAAAAACTTTAAGCAAGTACTTTTTCATACCTAATTTAGATCTTATATTTACATGTTCACATTACTTATTCGAGACTTTCTGAAGTACATCATAGCTAAATTGTACTCCATATTGTACCTTTCGAATATTCAAAAAACATGTTAACTGCAATGCGTAATGTGGTGAAGCAAAATTTTAAATAAAGACTACATATAGTAGTTTTAAGTTTTAACTTTCAATAACATCTTGTCAGCAGAGGCGGTAAATAATTTAGTGGGTCATTGAAGAATTTGCAACAGTAAGAAACTTCAATTCTTTTTTCATGAGAAGGAAAAGTTTCTTTGTTATGGAAATGAGAAGGAAAGATTTCAAAAGTTAAAAATAGGAAAGTGCTATACAATTGAATATACTAACAATACCTACCTCAAATTAAAATTGACAAATAGACATGGACACATTATCACCAATTAAGGGGAATATCCAAAATCAGCTACTACAAATATGTAAACACAACCGTGGTAAATATGTAGCAAAAAAATTCATGAAATCTAAGATGTAGTAATGTGATTCATCTTATCTCAGACAAACATTTATCCACCCATGCTATTACAAGCACGTACAAAATAACTGAAAGTTTGCAAGCTATACACCTTTACACACAAGTAAATAAATACTCTACTTTAAAAAAAATGAAATCTTAAAATGAGATGCAGACACACCAAAAGAAAAAGGCCAACGCAATATGTATCCTGGCCATATGAAAATGCAAATAACCTGGCAACGTTTATGGGAGCTTGGTCACCAAAAAAAAAGAAGCAAAACAAATTTCTGAACAACATTTATTTGCTCGTATTATTTACATCTCGAACACATGATGAAGTTTGTATGAAAGAAAAAAAAAACTAAACACAACTACACATACGCATAAACAAAGTATGTTGCCTGGACATGATTTCAAGTATGGCAAAAGTGAAGTTAATAAAACTTTTACCATGGGTACTATTTTGCAGGCAAATAAACTGGCAATGAAGTTTTTACGCAAAATATAGTCAGGAATAAATTAGCAATGTGAGCTTTAAACTCACCTCAACTCGTTCAAAGAAATGAGCACCAGGGATTTAAACGGCAAGAATGACAGCCATTAATGCAATTTTTCACTACCACTGAAGCTTTTTAAAACCAAGTGAAAATGAAGTTGCAGCTATTTTCTTTCCTCAAAATATGAATAAGTTAAAAAATATAAAATCTGGCACTTACTCTGAAAATAACGCAACCCTAAAATGCTTAGATAGGCATACTAACTCAAATATCTGAAACTTAATCTAAAAATTAGAAATAAAGGAAAATTCCAATCAGCTCTAACTTACTCTGAAACTTCAAGGACAAATGGCGTTGATTGCTACAAATTCACGTCCACTGACTACAGCTCGAACTAGGGCTAATGAAAGCTCGAATTCAACGGGGACGAGAACGAGGGCAAACGGGAGAGCGAGAACGAGGGCAAACGGGAGAGCTGGACCACTGCAACGCGGACAAGGATAGGGGAACGAGGTTGCAATGCTGATGATTACAAGGACGGCGAATTATTTTTCGGAGGAAGCGAATTGATTTGGATGTGGAACTGAAATTGGGGGAAGTCTTTGTTAAGGTGAGTTCGTAGAAAAGGAGGGAAGGAAAATAAAATTACCGCCTTTATTTTACACAGCGTGCACGCTAATAAAATTTAGCGTAAGTTAACCCTTTCATAGCAACCGTTCCAAAAACGCTGTGCACTGGTGCTGAGAAAACCAACTTTTCTTGTAGTGTAGCCTTCTCTTGAAATTGTTATTAAAGAAGATATGATATGGGATAGAACTCACGATGGGTTGAAACACCGTGAAACATAACCTACCCCTACAAGCTTTATAGTGGTGCTATAAAAAATCTACATGACCAGATATCTTTCCTACGATTTATTATCATTCATAATAGAGCAAAAATTGATAAAAGCTATGCAAAACAAATGATGTCAGTTTTTGGAAAACTCTTTCTAAGTTAACCGTATAACTTTTAATTTACTTTCTTTTTTTCATATTCATACATTGCAATGTTTGTAGTTTGTAGCTTTTTGATGTTCATTTATCAAAACCACAAAATTTCTACAAATAAAAAATTATTGAGACCGAGCTACTAGAAAAACAGTGTGATATGGATGTTCAATATCCATTTTTCTCAAAAGAGAAGCTAATGTAACATGCATAGATAATTATATTAATTTAACAAGAGCTCTAATTCACTAAAAAAATAACAAAAATATTTGGTACAAATCAATACCGAAAAACTATTTGATCCTTATGCATCTTTTGCATCACCCAGTCTTGAAGCAATTTGACAAATTAATTGTTTGAACTTGAACGATTGAACCTGACAAATTAGTGCCTTATCATAGATTGGTTTTGTATTATGCAAAAAACCCAGACCTGACTATGCAAAAAATCACTACACCGTATGCATATAAAGGTTTTGTATTATAATTCTTATGATGTGGGACAATTAGTATCTTATCATAAATTGGTTCCATATTATCCAAATAGCATTCACAGAAAATCCATTTCAAAATTTCACTAATTAGCATTTAGTATCTTTCTAATTCTTACAGTGATTAAAAATAGATATATTAGCAAACTTACAACAATTGTTAACCATATTAATAACCACAGGCTTTACTATTAAACCATATTTATCAAGTAAAATTGGGTTCCACTAGTATTGTTCAAAAATAATAAAACAGGCATTGCTTTCAACTTCTGCACCTCACTTATGCCCATAGACGAGGACATGCATAGCATTTCACCATTACTTGATTTGCCTAATAAACAAGCTAGTCCAAACCATAAAGGAAATGCAGCAAACTCAATTTCAAGCAAAAACCACCAATTGATATTTGTGACAAAGGAATGGATGGAAATGGACTTCATAATGGCTAGAAGGGCAGCCTTCGACCAAAGAAGAACACAAAGAATTAAAGGAAGATGTGAAGAAATATGACAAAGGAAATTAGATAAATACTTTAAAAGGTGATTTAAAGCTCAACAGAACTCCATCTCAGCTACATCAGAGATGGAATCTTCTACGAAAATTAACAATGGTAAAGGAGCTAAATGTAGCAGCTTGGCTACAAATGAGGTGAGGTTGGCAATGAAAATAGCAAACAATATATCCATTTGACATGCCTATGACTGTAAGAATGTCAGCGTATTGAAGGATGGCACTTTAGACATATCTTCTACGTTAACAGCTGCGGCTTCACAAGCATCACGGGCATATGCAACTCAATTGTTGAAATAATCACAAGACGATACAACACCAAATATTTTCACAAAACCTCACCTGCTTATTAGAAAAGCATCATTTACTACAATGAAACATACAACAGAGCCCAACCCTCTAATACAAGCTGCAGCCTTTCACCTTTGCTGTTGGGGGCCGCCGACCGCATTTCAAATCCTTCTACCACTACCTCACTCTTAAAGGTTGCACAATCCAAAAATGCAGCACGTATAAGACCTAGAGTTCAAATATGTACAAGTATACCAAATAATAATGCTAGACCTTCTATGAATCAACCAATTTGGCCTTCATCAACTCCAGTTTCATCAGGTTCAAGTTTTGGCATGATTTTGAGTTCCTTGAAATCAGTAGATTCCAAGGACAAGGTAGTAGACAATCTTGAGGAGAAAAGGATTGGTGCCAGTTATAATAGTAATTATTATAATGCAGAAGATTTATTGAATAAGGAAAGAGTTGCTAAGAAATCCAAAGTAGGTGAAGTTGAGATTATGACTGAGAAGGAAATCAAAAGTGACATTAATGCAACTAAAACTGAGGTTAAGAAGTCAAAGGATATTGGAACTGAGAGAAGTGAATAGACAACTAAAAGAATCCACGAATTGTCCATAAATGCAAACAAAACAAATAAAAGATGGAAACTATAATTTATTCCACATGAAAAATGGTGATTGGTATTTTTCTAGTGATAAGTTTTTCTTTTTAAAAAAGAGAAAATTATACATGTGATGAGAGGAGTGAATACTAGAGTGAACCAAGATAAGTCCAAGCAAAAAGACTCGATTATAATAGTATAGTATAGATAAACTACTATTACAGATTGACCTAATATTAAGGGACAAAACATTAGAGGTTGCAATTAAAGATGTCAATTATGGATTCTATGCTACCATATTTGGAGATGAGATTCATCATATAAATAAGCAAGTCCCCCATGCATTTTACAAAGTCGCCCTCAGCACCCTATTGTTTGAATCTGAATTTACAGGATGGAATCCCAGAAATATATAGAATATTACAAAAGCCTCACCCAACGCAAGAAACATAATGACATACATGCTAAATGACAAAAAATATTCATTAATTACTCTATTTTTCATCATGTGAATGAAGCCATTAGTGCCTGCAAAATTACATTTTATTGTTCATCATTGGTTGTTTGAAATTTGTACCATGTTTTTTTAATTATTTTTAATTCAACTTTGGCATATTTAACTTTTATTTAGAAAAATAATATTATAATAGAATTTCTTGAATGTTTATTATATCTATAGGTCAAATTTGATAGCTATAAAAAAGAGATTAATCTGTACATACTACTTAAAAATATATGTGCTTCAGCAGGTAACTCGTTTAACCTCATCCAAAGGTTTGCGTCATAAATACAAGGCTTTCCAAAAAAATGTGCCTATATTAACTCGTTTAATCCTCATCCAAAGGTTTGCGTCATAAATACAAGGCTTTCCAAAAAAATGTGCCTATATTAACTCGTTTAATCCTCATCCAAAGGTTTGCGTCATAAATACAAGGCTTTCCAAAAAAATGTGCCTATATTAACTCGTTTAATCCTCATTCAAAGGTTTGCGTCATAAAAACAAGGCTTTCCAAAAAAAATGTGTCTATATTAACCATAAGATAATAAACACATAAACTAAAGTATGGTTTAAAGCATAAAGTGGTTGAGCCGAAAAAGTAATGGAATTTCGATTAGTTCTACATCACACCAACAATAAGCATAAAATACAAGAGAAAACGATAAGGTGAATGCTAATATCCAAAAAAGATGAAAGATAATGAAGAATAGACTCCCAAACATCAAGTACTTTCAAAGCAAGGTCAAACTGATTCATGGGAATGTGAGATAAAAATCAAGTTTTTAACTAATTCTTTTTATCAACTTCAAATAGGAATCTATGAAACAGATTTATTTCATGCTACGACTTTGAAAGCAAGAATCCTTGCGTGAGATAGCAATCAAAAAAATTACCAAACACCGAATAAGAATCAATTAAATTTGGAGAATTTTTACCTGAGATAGCAAACTAATCAGAGTTAGAGGTGGAATTATTCCAGTTGGGTGGTGAGTTGTTTATCATAGTAGAGTTGGGCAGCGTATAGGCAGAGGAAGGCTAAGTAGAGTGTGGATTGCGGACCTATGGTGAACTACGCCTAGGTGAAGATGAGAGCGGACGTGTTCGAGGGAGTAATTTTTGGTGAAAATGATGAGAAATGGGGACCTGCTGCGGTTATAAGAGAGAATGAAATGAAATAATTTAGGGCATAGAAGATGAAATTTCAGAACAGCCCTCATTTTTTATTCCCGCTTAGATATCATAATCTTTTCTCAGCGTTTTGTTTAATTTCTTATTTTTTTATCAAAACTAAAACAGCATTTCGTGTATGAACGCTGAGTTCAATTGCTGTTAATAATGCATTTTCTTGTAGTGACTGATCCATTTATTATTTTCTTACAAATAATACTCGGGTCAGACCGTGATGTTACAGGTGCTTCTGCTTGACTTCTCTTCAGGATTACTCTGACTTTTGCCTAACTACTTAGATTAGTAGTTTTTGATTGTACACATTTGAGATATAGACTCGTTGATGTATTCTTTTGTATAGCACATGTTGCTATTCCTTTTGTATTATTGTGGATCTTTCTGACCACTACTCTGATGTACACTTTCAAGTGTTATATAAATATTCATAACTTTTTCCGCCTTTGTGATATGGATGTCTGTGACTAATTTATGTTATGATTACTTCTATGTTTGTTTCCAAAGATTATATATAGCCACCGTGTGATAGCTTTGAGTTTGTATCGGTATGTCGGATTTCCTCCTTAAAAGATATGCATTCTATTCTATCTGACATATCGGTGTTCACACAAAGAAGTTACATGGATGGTCGCTCCTCCACAGCCTTATTGTCCATGCTAATCGACAGCACTACCTCGTAGTGTTCTTGGTTAGCGTGGGTATAGAGGTGGGGCGTCACAACTTGGTATCAGAGCCAAACTTCGGAACAATGTAGAATAACTTAACAAGGATCATCGTCCTAAGTCCACCTTAGGAGTTGTGTTTCAGGATTTAGTTCGAGTCTTCGAACCGATTCATCCTGTTTTCTTTATGATTCCTTGTTTCATCTATCAAGATTGCTTGATATTCATTTGGTGAATAACCTTTTTCTTCTTCTCTCTTTCTTAAAGAAGAGAATGTCTAGACCAGGTCGTCCCAGAGCTGGACCATCTACTGTCACTCCCCAGGATGGAGTTTTTATGATCGCTCAACAGCTTCTTGATTTAGTAAAGAATGCTCAAGCAGCTGGCCCTAATCAGGAACCTACTCATCCAAAGTCTGGATTTGTACGTTTGTGCAACGATTATACCAACTTAGGTGGGAAACCGTTCAAAGGTTCCGAAACTATTATTGAAGTCCAGGCTTGGTTAAGATCATGCGATAGAATCTTTTCTCGCATGAATCTTGTCGATCTTCACCGTGTTCAGGTGGCTTCCAGTATGCTCCAAGAAAGAGCACTAGATTGGTACGAACTTCTCATTTCTGAAATTAATGAAGCTGATCTCACCTGGGAGCAATTCCAGGAACGCTTCGAATTAAAATTCGTACCAAAAGCAGAGAAAGTGACATTGGCTGGACGTTTCATAGACCTTGTTTAAGGTGAATCTTCCGTGACAGATTATGTCACATCCTTCAAGTCACTGTCTAAATATGGGGTTGAATACATCAACACCCCATTGAAGAAGAACCAGAGGTTCGTCTATGGCTTAAACAAGAATCTCAAGAAGCCATTACTTCTAAAATTAGAAGTTTCTTTCGATCAACTCATCGATATCGCTCTTCATCTTGAAGAGGCTGATAAGGACAGTGATGTTGAAGTGGTGGCTGCCAAACCAAACTTCAACAACAAGAAAAGGCCTAACAAGTTCAAAGGTCCTTATCCCAATAAAAAAGGGTAAGCAAGCAACTCCTACTGCAAAGGCATTTTCCCCCAGTGATAAGAAATGCTTCAACTGTGGTGCTAAGGGCCTTTTTTCGAACAAGTGTTCAAAGCCCCGCTCTTGCCGCTATTGGAAAAGTCCATATCATTTTATGCACCAATGCCCTAAGCTTCAAGATAAGGAGGGAAAGTTAAACGTTGCTCAAGCCCCTGGCAACACATCTCGCGGTCAAGGTATGTCTCATTCTGTCCTTGATGGTATTATTATATTTCATGATCAACCTATTAGAGTTCTCTTTGATACGGGTGCATCCCATTCTTTTATATCAAAGGAACTTGTCGATACTTTTTCTTTAAGTGTTGTTGCTTTAATGACTTCTTTAAGAATTGCGAATCCGGTTGGTGGATCCGCAACTCTTAGTTTACTTTGTAAAGACGTGGAGATTATTTTGTGTGATTTATCGTTCCTAGCCGATTTGCATGTCATGCGTTACTTAGGCTTTGGAATGATTTTGGGTATGGATTGGCTTACTCGTTATGAAGCTCATATCCTATGTCCTGAGCGGACTATTTATCTCCATCATCCGCAATCTGTTAATCAGATTTCTATTGTTCTTAAAGATTTGGATTCCGCTTTGGTTGCATCTTTATATTCTTTAAATCCTCGTAATGATGATAATGATGACGAGGAGGATGTCATTTCTCTTATTCGCGTCGTTCGTGAATTTTCCGACATCTTTGTGCCCGTTTTAGGACTAACACCTAAGCGAGCAATCGAGTTCAAAATTAATCTTATACCTGGAGCTCAACCTATTACCCGTCCTCCTTATCGCATGTCCAATAAGGAGAATGAAGAGATGCGCAAACAATTATCCGAGTTAGAGAAGAAGCAACTTATTCGCTCTAGTTCCTCGCCTTGGGGAGCTTCAGCTATTTTCGTAAGTAAGTCCGATGGTACACTTAGGCTTTGCGTTGACTACCGCAAGCTTAATGATCTTACTATTAAGAATAAATATCCTTTATCTCGGATTGATGATCTGTTTGATCAACTTAGTGGTGCTAGAGTCTTTTCACAATTGGACTTGGCCACTGGTTTTCATCAGCTTCACATTGCAGAGGATAGTATTCCTTTGACTTTGTTCCGTACGCGTTATGGATCTTATGAATGGCTAGTTATGCCATTTGGGTTAACGAATGCTCCGGCTTATTTCGTTGACCTCATGAATCGAGTTTTCAAAGATTTCCTCGATCGGTTTGTTCTCATCTTTATTGATGATATTCTTGTGTATTCTAAAACCGAGGAGGAACATGAAAAGCATCTTCGAATTGTATCGGAAACTCTTAGGAGCAATCAACTAAAAGCAAAATTTTCCAAATGCCACTTTTGGCAATCTAGTGTGAAGTTTCTCGGTCATATTATTTCCGAACCCGGAATATCAGTGGATCCTTCAAAGATTGAAGCGATTCAAAATTAGAAGAGACCGGAGAGCGTGACTGAAATCCATAGCTTTCTCGGATTGGCAGGTTATTACCGCCGTTTTATAAAATACTTTTCTAAGATTGCCATGCCTCTTACTGGCTTAACAAAGAAAGGTGTTAAATACATTTGGTCGGACAAATGTGAAACTTCTTTTCAGAAATTAAAAGAACTCCTTTCTGATGCTCCTATTCTTATTATTCCCGAAGGGAATCAAGATTTTTTCATTTATACCGATGCTAGTCGCGTTGGTTTAGGTGCCGTTCTTATGCAAAAAGAACGTGTTATTGCTTATGCTTCTAGGCAATTAAAGCCGGTTGAGACTAGATATGCCACACATGATTTAGAACTCGCGGCTATCGTTTTCGCCCTTCGAATTTGGCGACATAATCTTTTGGGAGAAAAGTTTATACTTTATACTGATCATAAGTCTTTAAAATATTTATTTTCTCAAAAGGAACTTAATTTGCGTCAACAGCGTTGGCTCGAATTCCTTGCCTCTTATGATCTGGATATCCTTTATACTCCTGGAAAGGGAAATCGAGTTGCTGACGCACTTAGTCGAAAACAACAAGCGGTCGTTTCCATGATGATATCTGAATGGAACGATCTCGAACTTTTATCCACTTGTGAAATTCGAGATCGTGTTTCCGATTTATGTTCATCTCTGGTTTTATGTAGTCTTGAGGCTCATCCTTCTCTATTAGACCGCATTCTTGAAGCTCAAAAGCTGGATCCTGAATTGGCTTTGCTTAGCCAAAACCTTAAGGATAAAACCGATATTGAAGCCTTGAAAGACTTTGATATTGATTCTCGTGGCGGCATTCGAAAATTTGGTAGACTGATCGTACCAAATATTAGTGATCTTCGTAAGGATATTCTTGGAGATTCACATCGTTCCAAATATTCCAATCATCCCGGTAGAAGTAAAATGTACGCGGATATGAAACGACTTTATTATTGGGAGGGAATGAAATCTGATATCGCTAACTTTGTTAAGTGTTGCATGACTTGCCAACTTGTTAAGGCTGAACATCAAAGGCCTGGTGGGTTATTGCAACAATTGGAAATTCCAGTTTGGAAGTGGGATCAAATTTCCATGGATTTTATAGATGACCTTCCCCGTTCTCGTTCGGGTCATAATAGTTTGTGGGTGATTGTGGATAGACTTACCAAATATGCCCATTTTATTCCCGTTCGGTCGAACCGAACCGTTCCTCTTCTAGCCAAACTCTTTATCAAAGAAATTGTTAAATTACATGGAGTCCCTACTTCCATTGTTAGTGATCGTGATCCATTGTTTACTAGTGGATTCTGGAAGAGTCTTCAAAAAGCTTTGGGAACGAAGCTTAATTTTAGCACCGCTTATCACCCCCAGTCCGATGGACAAACTGAGCGTGTGAATCAAACACTTGAAGATCTTCTGCGTGCATGTGTTCTTGACTTTGGATGAAGTTGGGAAGATCATATTTCACTTGTTTAATTTTCCTATAATAACAGCTTCCAATCTAGTATTGGTATGGCTCCTTTCGAGGCACTCTATGGAAGGCCATGCCGATCTCCTTCTTGTTGGCTTGAGGCCGGTGAGAAGCTGGTTTTAGGTCCAGATTTTATTCGGGATTCCACAGAGAAGATTGATCTTATTCGACATAGGATGAAGGAAGCCCAGAGTAGACAAAAATCCTATGCCGATAACCGAAGAAGGAAATTAGAATTTTCTGTTGGAGATCTCGTATTTATTCGTGCTTCACCTATGAAAGGTGTTGTACGTTTCAGTCGATCGGGAAAGTTAGCGCCTCGATATATTGGGCCATTTCCTATCACTGAGCGTATTGGTTCCATGGCTTATCACCTTTTATTACCGACCCAGTTTTCTGCCATGCATGACGTGTTTCACGTTTCTCAATTACGGAAGTGCCTTCGGGATTCCGATTCTATTCTTGAGCTCGGTGTTGTGGAAGAGATTGAAGTTTCGCCTAATTTGACTTATGAGCAGCAGCCTGTTCGAATTATTGCTTCGGAGATCAAACGACTTCGAAATAAAGATGTTCCGCTTGTTAAAGTTCAATGGTCCTCAAATCCTAAGGATTGCTCTTGGGAAACTAGAGAATTCATCGAGCGTACACATCCGGAATTACTTTCTCATGCTCCTTGAGGTAAACTTCTTATTTCAAATTTCTTTTGTGCTAATATGCATTTATGGTTGTTACTTTTTATTTTCATCTTATATATTGCGAGGACGCAATTTCTTTAAGGAGGGGAGTCTGTAACAACCCGCATATTTATCGATTTTTATATTTAAATATTTTATTTAAATATTTTATTGTTAGTCGGATGTTAGTCCGAAAAGCTACTTTTTGCATACGGTCAAATTAGGACTCGAGACCACCTCCGTTGAGTTCAAAATGACGTTTGCGATCTTTTTGAGTGTAGACTTCGATATGTTTGGAGTAAGTGGAATTTTCGTCACTTTTTCCCACCTTTGACTTTGGTTGGACTGCACCCTCTTTAACTCAGCTCCAACCCACCTCCTCTTCCTCACTTTATCAAACACTTCAAGCTTTGTCAAAAATGGAGGAGGGAATGGGAAATTAAAACTTCAAACTCAAATTCTATTGCAAATACAACATTCACTCCAAATTCAAGTAGAAGATATTGGATTCAAGCTTTGGATTGCTTCTCCTTGCTTTCGAGCTCCATCTTCATCCATTTTAGTGAAAAGGTGATATTTTTAATATCACATCTTGCCTATAACTATCATTGGACTGTTGGGAATGATTCCCTATCGCATTTGTATGAACATTTGCTTTTGGTTTGGGTTGGATTGGCGAAAAACTCCAATCTTCAGCGTTTTTGGAAAATTCCTGCACTTAGGTCGTTCTGGAGGGAGAGTCGCATCGGAGTTAGGTCGCTAGGTCGAAGGTCGTAGGTCGCTCTGGCGTAGTAGTGACTCTGCCTGTATTTAGCTCGACCTGGACTTAGGTCGTCCGTCCCTAGGTCGTAGGTCGCGTACCACATCTTAGGTCGTTAGGTCGCTCGCGAGTTAAGCGTTAGGTCGTTTGGCCTTTCTAACACTAGGTCGCTTGCGTGTTAATACTTTAGGTCGCGTGGCCATCTTACTTAGGTCGCAAGGCCACTAGGTCATTAGACCTTTGACTCTTTATGTCGCATGCCCAGTTAGGTCGCGAACTCCTTAGGTCGCGTGACCTTGTTTTATAACTTTAGGTCGCTCGGCTCCTCTCTGTTAGGTCGCTGGCCTTAGGTCATTTCCTCCTTTAGGTCGTTTGACCTTGTTTAATGCTATCTCGTGAACACCTCCAGGTCGCAACCACTAGGCCGCTTGACCCCTTAGACCCCTAGGTCGCATCCATTAGGTCGTTCGACCTATTTGACTTAAAGCCGTTGCACTTTAATTCGTCCACGTTTGGTCGCAAGTATATTTCTACTATGATGGCTTTGGAACTGATTTCCTTGGATTTTTCTCACATCTTCGAATGTGAAATTTTGTGATGCGATTTGCTTCAACAATCGTTTTGTGACTTGTCGCTTTAAAAATGTGAAGGCTTCAATACTAGTAGTGAATATCAAAACTCTTTCATCAAAGCGATTTCAACACTGTTTTAACTACAAAGCTCTTTTCCTCAAACCGTTTTCCAATCTACTAGTATATACAAGCCTTTACTTCACTCGGATGAGAAATCGAATTAAACGACTTAGTAAAACGAGTGGTATGAAACGCTTGCGTTCACTTCGTCGGTTAGCTCTTGGACTTGTTCGATTGAACCCTTTTGTGACAATTTCCTAGTGAAGATCTACAGTTTGTTCGTAAATATTTAAGTTAAGCTAGTGGTTATGGGACATGAAGCTAAACTCATATATTAACTGGCTTAGTGTAATTGACACTTCCTTATGATCATGACGATCATTTTTGTGATTTAGACTAGCGATTGAGCGATGTCTCTTTGTCTGCGAGGGAGACTAGATCCCGCTTTTGTGATGTTTCGCCATCACATATATGGGGTAGCACCCCATGGTCTTCGGGCCGTTCATGTGTTAAAATTTAATGGATAGCTTCCATGAGATAGCTTCTTGTTCATGTGTTATACGCGTTGGTGAGTTTTTATGCTCCCGTTCATGTGTTAGGCCTCCCCCTTTTTATGTGTTTTCTGGATTTCTTGTGATGATTTCTGGAATTTGTGCTTCACCAATTTTCATGATTTTCATTGATATGATATCAGTTTTTGTGCATTGGTGAATTTATGTGTTATTGACTTGTTATGAATACAAGTGTAGGGTATGATACCCTATTTTATCTTTGAGAAGATTCTTGTGATATTGATTGATTGTTGATTATCATTTACATACTTATAGTAGTATGCCTTTATGGTTGTTACATGTTCATGCCATATTATTTATCCTATACCTCATCATCTGATATTTATAGCTAGACTGATCCGTTTATTATTTTCTTATAAATAATACTCGGGTCAGACCGAGATGTTACAGGTGCTTCTACTTGACTTCTCTTCAGGATTACTCTGACTTTTGGCTAACTACTTAGATTAGTAGTTTTTTATTGTATACATTTGAGATATAGACTCATTGATGTATTCTTTTGTATAGCACATGTTGCTATTCCTTTTGTATTATTGTGGATCTTTCTGACCACTACTCTGATGTACACTTTCAAGTGTTATATAAATATTCATATCTTTTTCCGCCTTTGTGATATGGATGTCTATGACTGATTTATGTTATGATTACTTCTATGTTTGTTTCCGAAGATTATATATAGCCACCGTGTGATAGCTTTGAGTTTGTATCGGTATGTCGGATTTCCTCCTTAAAAGATATGCATTCTATTCTATCTGACATATCGGTGCTCGCACAAAGAAGTTACATGGATGGTCGCTCCTCCACATCCTTATTCTCCGTGCTAATTGACAGCACTACCTCGTAGTGTTCTTGGTTAGCATGGGTATAGAGGTGGGGCGTCACAGCGAGATTCAATAATGAAGTGTTTAGGCAAGGCTTTGATGCAACCAGTACTCTAACTTACCTGGCTTCACTCTTGGATGAGAAATAGTTAAGTTGGAATGTTAGAAACAAGTTAAGTGTATGCATATTGATTTGAATAAGCATTTGTTTTGACTCGATAATCGATTAGTCGATTATCGAACTTGACCTAATATGACTTAAAAAGTTATCAAAAGACTTCACAATTTCATACCAATGAGAAACCCCGGGGAGGAATATTGGTACAAAACTCTCTAGCTTTCGCTTACTTTTAAGAGAACCGGAATTGAGTTAACCGGGAATTCATCCATTGGTTTTGGAGAGTCCGGTAAGCATGAAGAATGGACTTATATGAGATCACTCAAACCTATAATCACTTCAAAACCAAATACGAAATCTATGTTCTGGAAGCAATTGTGATGTGGAATGTTATAGAGTTGAATTTTCAATCCTAAGGTTAAGTCTAAGGGAGAGGTCAACGTTAACATTTCAAACGATGCTATCATATGGGATTGTCTATCTTAAGGAGTACTCCAAGAGAGAGGACAGCATTAGCATTCGTTAGAAGACTTATGCGAGGAACCTATGTGGAGGTTCGAGATCTATTCGAGATGCTCAAATCCATGTGGTATGTTCGAGATGACGGAATCCATTTGGGGATCCGTGTTTTGTTTGGGTGATGAAGACTCATGTGAGAGATGTCAAACGTAGCCCCAACAAAATGATAGAAAACAGAAAAGGGCCAAGTCCATGGGATTTTGCTGACCTCAAGGGTATATCAACTTCATATCTAGAGATGCTTATCAATTTTGCTAGCGGAAGTTGATATGACTCAGACCACACACTAAGGATGGTCCAGTTTATGATCCTTGTCATGGAGCTCATATGTAACCAGACCGAGGGGATCTCCGTGAAAAGATCAATTATGCAAACACGCCTTAGCGGTATTCATTGTATACCTATTATTGTTGTGGCATTCACACAACATCTATTTGATATGATTTATGTACTACACTGTAGATATTATCTATCATATCACTATATGTTAAACTTAATGAATGGTTGGTTTCATTTAAAGGGAAAACCATTACAATAATCCATATGGTCTCAATGGTTACTGTTACTTATCTCATATTTCTTGAGTTTCTCACGTTAGTTTACCAGATTGATCCGAGATTTATTTTCTTATAATGTGCGGGTCGGCCCGGTGTATGTTTTCGAATTTAGCTACGGATGCTTTGGAGCTTATGGAGGATAGATGGATGATTACCTTCCATAGTATACTTATTTCCGCTGAATTTTTGTATTGTACATATCAGCATTGTAAGGACGGGCAGTTATAACTGTCTAGGCTGATGATAGTACTTAGGTTTTGTTAACTCTGAAATTTTTGTATTCGGAGTAACTTTTTGTACTATTCCTTTAATATTATATGTTATCGTTCCGTTGTGAGATTCTGATGTTGTGTTCACTCTTTCTTATTCTATTCTTTTTATTTTTATTTTACCCTAACTTTCTGTCTTTCCGGCATTGGGCGTTCGGCACACGAATACCGTGGATGTATTAGTGTTAACATTCGAGGGTCGAAAGTCGGGTCATTGCAATTGTTATCAAAGCTCAAGGTTGAGCGAACACCTTGACTTTGGTTGGGTATGGCTCATTAGAGATAGGGTAAGCGACACCCTAGAATGAGTCGAGTGTACTATACGTACGAAGCGTATTTGTATTTTGAAAACTAGACTTCTAAATTATTCCTTAGGAATATCTCTTCCTTAGTAACTCTCTCTTTGAATTAACTCTATCCTTTAGTTTCCTAAAGCCGTTCCACTTTGATTAGGTAGTAAGAACTATGGATACTAGAGCTTCTAATGCTAAGGGAAATGTAGGAGAAGAAGTGGTGCAAGTTCAACCATGGAAAGACTTTATTCCGATATGGCATGAGTTTGAGGTATTGGGCAGAAAGAGGTTCAACGGTATCGAGACTATCATCGTTGTACAGGCTTCGATTATTCTGTGCAACATGAAATGTAAGGATATGATGGATCATATCCAAGAAGCATTTAAGGATATTATAAGTACAGCTTTTCGGTCGATGGTTCGGTTCCAAGGCCATCTATATCAGCATCGACCAAAGGTAACCATCGAAAGTTTCAACCACTGAGAGATATCTTTATTGTAGTTTTTCGTAAGTGTAGGCAGAAGGGACACTTTGCTTAGACTTGTATGTTTGGAAAATAAGGTCAGGTGGCTAGAGCGCAGATAGTAAAAGCACCGATAGTGGAGGTTACGAAGCTTAAGGCATAATTGGCACCAAAAGGTTGTTATGGTTGCCATCAGCTTGGTCATTTTTTAGGGTTTGTCCTATGCTCAAGAAAGGGGAGCAACCTAGGGATTTTGCTACTTCTGCAGCTGTGAAGGGAAAGTATATTCTTGAGGGTATCTATTTATAGTTTACGTATTTGTGTTTGGTTTGATATTAGTGCTTCCCATTGTTTAATATCCCGTAACCTTGATTGTTTAGTCATGCTTGCCATGTTAGGAACATTGATTATTATTTGTTATTGATTTATCTCAACCAGTTTATGAGCAGCTTTACCTTTCAATATCATAGGTTGGGTAGACAGTAATTATGGGTACATTAAAACGAACACCTTGTGAATTAAGTTTCATAGTTTGACTGTAAGGCTTTTGGTGATAATGTTGGGTAAGAAGTTAAAATTTAGTAAAAGATGTTTACTATAATCAAAAGGAAGGATAAAATATTTTGAAAATAAATATTTGTCTAAAGATTGATATAAGAAAGTGATTTTAGATATGTATAGTTTATAAAATATGGTTTATAAACAAAAAGATTCGAATAAGGAATTCGAGAACTTAAATCCAGATATCTTTGAAAATATTTTCCAAGAGTTTAGAGAAAGTAATAATAGTATTATTTGAAATAAATATTTGGGGAAATTGGTTTAGAAAATTAAGATCATAGTATTAGTATTATTATATGAAGTATCTGATACCGCTTTGAAATAATTTTGGTTGAGTGCCAATAGTGTGGTTTGGATGTACTGAAATCACATCCGTCACTTGAAAATAATTTCGATGATGGCTGCAGCATCATCAGCATTCGTTTTCAGGTTTCTAAATATAGGATGCTACCAAGTTTTTTTGGTAAAATGGATTTTGATTAAATCCCAATATAAGATTTGATTTGCAGAAGTTATATGTATATATTATTTCAAAATGGTTTGAAATGAAAACCGATGTTCAGTTTTAAAGTTTTCTTGTTAAGTTATTTCGTGGACACGTATAGCCTATGCAGTATGAAAGTATGGTATGTGCATCATGATATGATATGTTGTTTTATAGTTTTCATTTAATAAAATGAAATGGAATTTTCGATGATTTTGGACAGTTGGAAACTTCCGAATCATTATAGAACTTAAAATTAAGTATTCTTGAAAATATAAAGTTGAGTTTATATAACACTTGAATTGAGAAGATAGCAAGTTAAAATAAGTTTAAATTATAGATCATCCTTGTTAAGTAAAACAAATTTGATGTTTGATAAAATCTTAGGATGTAGTGGATTATTATATGAGAATGAACTTAAGTTATAAAATGTGGATGAACTTGAAGTTATGGTTTATGAAAAAACGCATAAATGATTTTAGTGGCAACGAAATACTAATTGGATAAATGAATGTGATAAAAATGGAATTGATATAATTAAGTAACCAATAGGATAGATACGTAAGTTGTACGTAGATCGTTTTATTCTCATGATTGTTCTTGATCCAATATTCGAGTACATGTTTCCAAGGTGGTTTACACCGGTCCGAACAGGGATTTTTCACTCGACTCTTAACGACGGACACTTGATATGGATTCATGATATTTCATTTATGGCTAGGCAAGGAGAATAGAGGTTTTTTTATCAAGAAACCATATCAAAGTCCGCACTAGAGAGGTCAAGTGATCTATACTAGCTTGGAAGTGAAATTTATATAATCAAGTAAGTGATCAAATTGGATATTGCAGAAGGATGGTTTATGTGCATCGTATGGGCTTTAGTACATTAGTATACTATGATTGTTGGCTTATGAAGAGTTTGGGAAATGACTTTTTTGATTATTATGAAGTTGCATACATAATCGTCAAAGTAATGACCTAACGCTGTTGAGCGTAAAGTAAGCATCATAGATTGTTTATCGTCCTTGAACAATGGGAGTGTTTTGAACCTGAGTGAACCATGAGCATTGGTTACTAGTGATTTTGAATGCTATTTGAGTATTTATGTGCTTGTTCCTTTGTTAAGGTTAGGAGTACCGTGGAGCAAAGAAACTCGGGTGATACCAAGAAGATGGAGGACAGTTTGAAGGAGTTCTATCCAGGGTTGCCTGTAGACTAGGGTTTCCTTTTTATCTTTGTATCGTGTTGTTTACACAAAAAATTGGCACAAACACTCAATAGAGATTTTATAGAGGAATAAATGAAGAATAATAAATGTAAACAGAGAGAATATAATAGCAAAGTAATTAGCAAGAAGCTAATAACAGAGACACGACAATTTATAGTGGTTCGGCATTGTTTGCCTACGTCCACTTTGAAGAGATAGCTCTATTAATCACTTTGTAAACCAAGTACAATATGGATCAGATTAGAACCCTTAGTTACAAAAGAGTTCACAGCAAAAAAGCAGCGTAAAGATCTAGAAAATGAACAATCAAGTCTGTATTTGTAGAGGAAGAAGGCGAAACATCATCTTGAAATTTCGGCAGTGGAGTCTCCAAATATAGAAGAAGTCATGGTATCGATAGCGGGTCCTACATCACTTGTGATAACGATCGGCACCAATCATTTTGTGAACTCCTTTTGGCATGCGATCGATATGGTGGGCTTCACTCTTCAATATATTGATGTTCCCAAAGTTTCATGCGTAGTTGACTTGTAGATTTTGAGATATCGATCATTTTCTACTGAGTTGAGTTGTAAAATTGATACAATACGATCCATAATTGATGAATATCGATCGTATCCGATCCATTTTTAGGGAGATGTGTATTTTAATATTTTGAGCGTTTTGTTGAGTTTATCTTCCGCTTTCGCTTTGCCGCTACTTCATATAATCATCTGTACCTGATCTCTGAGGTTCATGATCATTAATCTGATGTGTCGATCTTAATGACATTCGAGTCTAACTTGTCCATTCAGTTTGGGTATAGCCGGGTAAAAAGGCCGGATAACACTTGCCCCTTAAAGAACGTCTTATTTCAACATGATGTGCTTTGAGTTGATGCAAGTTAGTGTCATTGCAAAGGAATCCATCCAGCTTTCTGAATAGTGGTTATCCTTTTGATGAATTGTTTTCCTTAAAGATTCGCATCTCTTTCTGTTTAACATGATGATTGGTCGATTTCCAACAGTATAAGTTCTGGATCACATCCTGATGGTGATCATTTAAATCTTCGTTTTAGTGAGTCAGTAGGCCTTGGTTGTCTGGTTCAAATTTTCCTTCGATTAATACAGGTGAGAATTTGATTTCTGCCGATTTCAAGAAATCAATATTTTTGGGACGTACTGTAGCACGTATACATATTCGTCCCAGACTCTCGATCACGATTGCACATTCACGGTTCATTGTCAACTTTCCGCATATGTTTCACTTATTTTAGATGGATCAGCATGAATCCATCAAGAACGGATCGTACTTGATCCATTTTTAATATAGATCAGGCTAAATCCGTTGATAATGGGTCATGTCCAATCATTTTTTTTAAATGATGGATCATTCCAAAGCCATTAATTCTGGATCGTACATGATCCAAGTATATGTTGAATGAACCAATTGCACTGTGTATTAAAGAGAAGGATCAGTATAACACCACCACAGAACGATCGCATTCGATCATTTCTTGGTTTGGCCAATTAATTGAATTGCGAGTTAAGAAAATTGGATCGGTGTAAGATCATCATAAAATGATCATACCCGATCGTTTATCGGTTGGATTCTTCATTGAATTGCAAACTTCGATGGTTCGTATTGCTTCTTTCATGTATATACTTGGACACTTAGATTATTTTCCCCTTTATTTCATTAGCAAGAGTATACCAACCGAACCAAAAAGAAAATAAACTCCATCTTCTTCCTCCCGTTCACTTCTGATCTAAATTCTCGGATCCAAAATCATTTTCCAAACGTCATCCATCTCCTAACCAACCAATTCCTTCACTATATCCACCATCATTGCCTCCATCTCCTTAAATCTTGTTTCATAATTGAACCCAAATCGCTTTCGCTTTTTAATTTCTGACATAGGTAGGTTGAACTTCTCTTACTTGTAATAATTTAGTGACGAAATGATGGGATCTCGTTTTAGTTTGCATGATTCAGACCATGGCGGGACGATCGGTCAGAGCGGAGGGGGAGATAGTGACGTGGTTAGTGGTGAAATTAGAGGACATGGTTTTAGTCATAACGATCGAGTCAAGTTGTTTATGTTAGTGTGATGGTTGCAGTATAATGGATCATCTTGGGCATTATGGAGTTTGAGGAGGTAGATGGCTTCTTTACCGATCGTTTTATTATTTGGATCGATGTTTGGAGTTTTGAATTGAAGTGAAGTGTGGAACCGGAGTCGAAGGTTTGGATCGATTGCCATGATCAATAAGGGATAACGATCGGTTGGAGTTGCTAGGATCGGTTTTGAAATGATCATACAGAAATGATCAGTTATTGGAAGTTGTGATTTAGTAAAAAGATCGGTCATGCGCATTGGGATATATCAGTCGTAACATCATTTTGGATCGATTGTTGGTTTAACTTTGATGAATATACTTAAAATCCTCAAATCTCAATTAGAAATTTGTGATGAGCTTCGGCCTTGAACGCTTGAACAGCGTATAGGACTCGCATATGAAATGGACTGCATATTCAGGTGTATATGACAATCGAACTATGGAATGAACTTGACTAATCTCCTGCATATTTATATTTGTTGCCTACGCTTTGGATAAAATTTTAAAGCTCATCCACTTCTGAATGCACAATTCGGACTTCAACGTGCCAAGAACCGATCTCGATACTTAGGCTGAATCCTTAGCAAGTGATGTAGAGAATCGAGATGGTCAACAATGACAGTCACTCTAATCGAACCCTGGAGTCTCGTCACAGTTGTAGTCTTTAATTCTGAACTATTTTTCACTACATTGCATGACACTGCACCACTCTGCACTATCACACACTTTGCACGGGGCAAACGGGTTATTTTCTAAGGATGATTATCTACTGAGTTTAGTAGTCATGGGTTCTAGAAGCTCGTACCATTTAGTTTCCATGTCTTTTGGACAGCCTTCACAGCACAATACTACAAGTGCCGAATCGAGCTCTGCAACTGCTTTGGACAGACTCTCCTTCAGACATCAAGCTGAACAATCGAAAAGTTCCTGTCCATTACTCAACCTTTTCTCTGTTGTTCCTGTCCGACCAGCATAAGTAATAGACCCTACTCCTGACACACTTGAAGACGCGATATTTCTGGAAGGTCCGGAGGATTCTGTAGCTTTGAAAACTAATGAAGTCTCTCTTTGCAGAATTGTGCCAGACACGAGATTCCATTTGATGACGTGCGAGTCCCGACTTGGAATGACAGAGCTTATATGCCCCCTGAGGGTTTCACTGCATGCAACAAGTTCATGTGTTAGGCAGGATATGCTACATCATATGAGATTACTACCGGCACCACTGCATCCAAACAGCTATGCCTTGCTTAACTGTACCAACATGGCATTCAAGGAGTTTTTATTCCATCCGCCGACTCTATAAGACATTAGATTTATTTTTACCCTCAAGCAACGAAAGGAAAGCCTTTCATTCCATTTCTTAAGTTGACCAAGAAGTGCCAGATCCTGACTGGTACTTGGAACAAGTTGAGTGCTTTCAAAAGCGAGTGGTTCTATATTCACTGCCCGCCCGGCTTTGCCAGACGATGGTTAGAAGGACATAAGTATTACTCCTTGCTTAATTTCTTGAGTGCTTGTATCTAGGTCGTATCCTGAACTAAGCAACTTTACTGGTTTGTGCAGGCTCGTATCCAAGACCCGATGGAAAACAATACATAGATGCGGTCCTGGTGCTCAAAAGGGTTCCATCAGAAGATAGAGACATTGAGAATCTCCTTACTACTGAACATCTCATTACCTACTGTCTGATGGAAGAGGGTCATAACATAGGGCTATCGATCACTGCTAGAGTTACATTGACTGAGCAGTGGGATGTGTGGTGATGATGAAGCCCATCAAGCTGATTCCATCATGCCCTTAGTTGAGGGGGCTCAGGAAGTTACCATTAAATATGCAACAGGAGATGAGAGTGACAACCCTGGTGGCGATGACACAGGTTCTAGTTTCAGGGCTGGGGTTGGATCCTCGCAAAGCCCACAACCCTCCGCTCTCAAAAATGGAAAAAGGAAGAAACTCGTTTGTAGATTCCCTGAGAGTTGCCTCTTCAAACAGCCCAAGATATCCATCACTCCTCAGGTTATTCTGGATCAATCCGCTTCTCAACCTTTAGAGCACTTAGACTAAACATTTGAGGCATTATCTGATCTTCTGATACTGGATGACGTTGATTCCTTTCATTTTACTAACATGAGCATCGGCGGATCAGAATCTCCTTCCAGAGCTGGGGTAGGAAACCCTTCTAGCACTAATCGAGAGATTACTCCCGCAAGTAATGCTTTAATAACTGGTCCATTAGGGGGACATAAGGACACGTTCATTCGCATGCACTTCACAATATTGCATTGCATTTATCTCGTGACCTTTAATACTAAGAGCTGATTCATTCTTTTTTTCTTTGCAGAAACAATGGTGAGGAAGAAGCACATGTTTCGGTCTCTATAGGAAATATCACGCCAGACTCCTGGTTCTCGTTCAAGCTTATACCGCCAAGGTAGTGGTTGTGAATATGACCTTAGCTATCGCTCCAGCTAGGATCAGGATTATCAGAATAGAGGTGATAGAGACCGGTCTCCCCATGATAAACATCAATCCAAGTCTAAATCTCCTCCTCTTAAAAGTTCTGAAAGGCAACAAGATCACCGCGATGACATTTCTCCTATTGACACCTCTCGTGGGCCCCCTCCTACTTCAGTTTCTTCACTGTCTGTTGTTCATCTCATCCTCAATGACCCAGCGATCATCGGCGTCATAGTGAGCATGATGTTCATTAATAAAGGCCAGGCAAAGAAAGCGCCGACACCCATGTTGTCACTAAAGCTCAATAAGTTGATGCCGCCCCTCGTATGGCCCAACTTAAGTCAGATTTTCCAAATGTATGTCTCGATGGATTTTTCTTTTTACCTAATCTTAAGAAAGTTCCTAAAAAAGTCCAGCAAATATATATGGATTGTGTGAATGATATCCACAAGCAGTTTGATGAGTGGATGAGAGCGGCGGAGTGGATTTCTAAAGTATATTGGAAGAGAGCCACATAGATTGAGAAATTGAAACGCCAAGAGCCCCAGTTCAAGCTGATCATCAAAACTCTAATCAATGAGTTAGAATATTCAAGGAGTTCATAGGCATCAATTGAGAATAAAGAAAAAACAACCATCAAAGCAATTGAGGATGAGAAAACCAGGAACTTGGCCGAGGTTGAAGCGCTTCATCATCGAAACCATATATTGGTGTTAGAAAGGGATGCGGCCCAAAGAAGTGCAGCCGAATACAAAACTAAGTCTTAGTGCGAATCCAAAGATAAAAAGGAAGCACTAAAAATTGGCTAGGATGCCTGTGATGAATTGGTTACCACCAGGCTTGAAAGAGACATGACTGTTGGAAAGGTCAAAGACATTAGTGTCTGCATTAACGAGAAGTGGAGGCCACGAAAGAAAAGGCCAGGGAGGAGGTTATGGAAGAACTAGATCCACTTCTTATTCTTTACAATGCAAATGTCCTAAAGCAAAGAAACTTGGAGTGGCTTCGAGGAGACTACCCTTACCATCTTGTACGTACTTGGGAGCATCTTGTTCAGGGGAAAAAAGGCTCTCGACACTAAAGAAATCGATCTAACGAGTCTAGAAGGCGAAATTCTATTGGGTGACGAACCTAAGGTTTTACATGAAAACCAAATTATAGTTCAAAAAGAGCATGCCACAACCTCTCAACATGAAGCTGGTGAAGGTTCCAGATCCGTGTCACACAATGTCGCAGATGACCAGAATTTGGTGACCCAAGCTATTTCTAGCACCGCTGTTGAATCTTCTACCGAGCCTGGTTATAATCTAGAGAAGCCGCGTATTAATACATCTAGTGGGCTCTCCTCGATTATGGAAGGAGGTTCCAATGGCACTCCGGCTCACATGGGGGACCAATCTAGAGAAGGTATTTCATTAACCTCACCCGTCCTTCAAAAAGATGGAGTATCCCCGGTCAATATATCTAATCTCTTTAGTTATGTTTCCTCATCTTTAGGTCTGCCTGCTGCAGTTCTACCTGTTCCTCAAGAATATCAACCAGGACATCAGGTGCTTGCGATAGAGTCTATTACTATCACGGCCTCGGCAACAACCCAAAATGTCCCGAAAGAGGAAGTTTTTGTGATCGACGAGCACTTAGTGGATGCTTTGTTGAGGGAAGAAAGTGATCCATGTCAAGAGATTCCTACCGATGATGACGTTGTGATTATTGGAGCTTCCCAATCCTTGTCAGGCCCCTCTATGCAAGAAATGGCATAGAAAATTGTGGTGGACATTGCCCTTGGGGCGAAAGTCAAACAAGAGAAAATGGAGCTTGTTCCCCTTCCCATCTCTATCCTTTTGCCTGGAGAAACTATGGATGCTTCTGCTCCTCAGCCAGAACCTGCTCAAGTTGCACCTACTGGGTCAACCCAGACTACTTTGGTGAAAGGCCAAGAAAGCGCGAAGAGTGGAGTGAAGAGGAGTGGGGAAAGTTCGAAAGAAATCTCTCATGATTCCAAAAGGAAGAAGAAGCCGAGGAGGAAGTGATTCTTTGCATGTACTCATGCACCCAGGTCTTTTGGGTTTTGTTGGCTGAACTTGTACGGGATCGGCCCCCGTTTTTTTATTCTTTTGCTATGAATACTTTTACTTGACTTTCCAAGCTTATGTAAATAAAGTTCTTTTACTTTTGCTGAACTTTTGTGTGAATTTGCTTAAGTAGTTGAGCCATTACATTTTCCATTCTATGTACTTGTAATTCGTCGCTCATTGATTCAGATGATAATCCATTAATTTTATCCTAAGGCCTTCATACGGTCATGGCCTCAAGTTGTACTAGACACTGGGCTCAAGACCTAGTGTTACGCTATTGGATTAAGTGGTTTAAGTGATTATAATCCTGCCCTCAGTTCTTGGGTTAAAGGAGTAAGATAGTGGATGGTCGAATTCCATCTTTAGTGAATTTATACTCCTCCTGTCGATTTCAAGTCAGAGTTAACGGAATAGTGAGTGGTCAAATCACACTCATCTATTTATTTATACTCATATCCGTACTCTGGGGATAAGAGTTCATTGGCGGATGGTCGCATCCATGCTCTAGAGACTTAGAGTTATTTCAAAAAATAGTCGAACCATATTTTCTTTGATTGATTGACTTGCCCCTAATCCCCGGGTTTAACTTGGAGAGTGATCGGTCATGTTACAATCACTTTTTGATTCTCATATGTCCCATTGCTTGGTGGGATTAATTTGATTATCAGATGGTCAAGTCACATCCATTTCTCGTTAGGAACTCCGCCCATCAGGTTATAAGCGAGAATTATCAAATGAACGGTCAGACCATGTTGATTTTGTTTATTCCAATCATGAAGTTGTGTAAACGGTTGGCTCCAAACTCTAGGAACCTACTCGGACGTGTTAGTATTAGTTAGTCGGGTATCATAACTAATATGTAATGCTAGAGAAATCACAGATATGAAGGAAATTCCAAATTTTACTTACCAAATTGAAAGAAATGACATAATTTGTCTTATTACTTATTCGGAATATCAAATGCTAAATAAAATTAAAAAATTAAAAGTAATTGAATGAAAAATAATAAACTAAGTGAAATAGCATCGTAAATGCTCGCTATTCCACGCCCTTGGGAGTGTGCCACCATCAACAGTCGCTAGCTTGAAAGTTCCTTCTCCAAGCCTCTATTCGATGATGCACGGTCCCTCCCGAGTAGGATTCATGTGTAATGGGATAGGAATGACCCATTTCAAGATAAGATCACTGATTTCAAAGGTCCTAGGTCAGACTTTAGTGTTGTAGTATCAGGCAACTCGATATCGATGTGTAGCTGCCCTCAAATCAACTTCTTTGCGCTTCTTATCTACCAAGTCTAGAGATTCTAAAAGGAGATGTCTATTCGTTCTAGGGTCGTAGTAGGTCACTCGATGAGAAGGGACTTCGAATTCAACAGGATGACGACTTCAGAGCCATAAGCAAGGGCGAATAGAGTATGGCCAGTTGTAGACTTTATGGGTGGTTCTATAAGCCCATAATGATGTTGGGAGTTTATTCCACCCATTTGCCTCTAGCCTGTTCCAAGCATTTCTTCAGAATGGACTTTATGATTTTGTTCACATCTTCAACTTGTCTATTTGCTTGAGGGTGAGCAACTGTCGCAAATCTCTTTTCAATATGATACCAATGGAAAAAGTCTTCGAATTCAGCGCTATCAAATTGGGTTCCATTATCAGTACAATGGTTCATGGAAGGCCAAAAGGAAAGATGATGTCCTGGACAATAAAGTTGATTACTTTCTTTGTCGTGATCGTGGCTAATTGTTATGCTTTTGCCCATTCGGTGAAGTAATCAACTGCTATGATGGCGTACTTCGCACCACCTTTAGAGATTGGTAAGGAACCGTAAATATCTATGCTCCATGTGGCAAACGGTCATGGACTAACCATTTGTGTAATTTCCATTAGCGGAGCTCTCGGAACTTTTGCATACATCTAGCATTTGTCGCATCGCTTAGCGCAATCAGCAGCATCTTAGTTGACAGTTGGCCAATAATACCCGTAACAGAGTATTTTTTGCTAGGTTTTGCACCCAGTGTGATCGCCACATTAACCTTCATGGACTTCCCTGAAGACTCCTTTTATTTCATCATGAGCAATACACCGGAGTAGGGGAACGGAAAAATCCTTTCTACACATGAATCCTTCCTGAATGATATATTATGAAACATTACGGAGGATTTGTCATCTTTCATTCCACCGTCAGGGAAGGACTCCCTATAGCAAATAATCTTTAATTGGAGTCATGCGCGACTCCTTCTCAGGCTCCATCTCTAGTACCTAGTCGATTTCCATCTAGTTTATGCTCAAAGCGTCTTGTACTTCAACTAGAACCAAGCCCATTTGTTGTGCATCCCCTCTACTAGAAAACTTTTCCAATGAGTCTGCCTCTTTGTTTTGATCTCGAGAAATGTGCGTGATATCATAATACTCAAAGTCAGTCAATAGCTCTTGGACTCGGATAAGCTATGGAGCAAGTCGCTGTCCTTTAACCTGGTAATCTCCCCTGATTTGGTATACCACCAACTGGGAATCACAAAAGATTTCAAGAGATTTTATTTCCAGTTCTCTGTTAAGTTTGAGTCCAGTAATCAGAGCTTCATGCTCAGCTTCGTTGTTCGTTGCAGGGAAGTCAAGCTTTTAAAGCATAGCAAATTGATCGATCCTCTAGAGTTACTAGCATGACTCCGGCTCTAGAACAACATCATTGGATGCTCCGTCCGTATATAATTTCCACTGAATGGTAGGAGCTCCATGCTCTCTAGGTGATCAACCTGTGCAGTGAATTCTGCTATAAAGTCCGCCAGTGTCTATCTTTGGATGGCTCTCCGAGGGAGATAAGTGATGTCGAATTAGCTCAGTTCGATGCTCCACTTCAGTAACCATCCAGACGTCTCAGGTCACTATAAGACCTGTCACAGCGGCTGATCGGTGTAAACGTTGATGGAATGAGCTTGAAAATAGAGGAGGAGCTTTAGTGAAGCAATCAATAAGTAGTATGCCAATTTCTCTATCTTTGGATAATTCCTTTTTGCTCCTATTAATCACTTGCTAACATAATAGACTGGTCTCTAGATTCGATTCTCCTCGCGAAGCAGTGTAGCACTTATAGCGTGTACCGACATGGCCAGGTAGATATACAAGTCCTCATGATCCACCAGCTTTGACAAGATGAGAGGTCTCTCTAAGTGGTTCACCAAAGCTTGGAATGCGTCTTCACACTCCTGTGTCCATTCAAAGTTCATTTTCCCTCTTCTAATTAATTCGAAGAAGGGAATGCAATTATCAGTGGCTCTAGAAATAAACCAGCTTAGGGCAGCAACCTTCCCATTTAGGCTCTGTACTTATTTGCTAGTATTTGGCACTTGGATGTTGCAAATTGCTCGAATCTTCTTGGGATTAGCTTCGACTCCGCGAGCATTGACAATGAAACCCATAAATTTTCCTATTGTGACGCCAAAGGAACATTTTAGAGGATTGATCTTCATTTTGTAATATCGGAGGATATTGTAGGATCGATTTCACCCTAGAGGGGGGGTGAATAGGGTGATACTATCAATATAAAAATTATTGTGGAAGTTTATAGAATAATTTCAGCACTGATCACAGCAAAATAACAATAGCACAAATAATAGCAGAATAATAAAAACAGAAAATAGAACACATAGATTTACCCAGCTTCGACAAAACCCTACCTACGTGCTGCCCCCAAAGTTTCTACTAGAAATTAGATAGTCGGACGCTTACACACGTAAACTCGCGACACCCGCTATCGACTAACCTAACTCTACGCTCAAAACCCTGCCACAACTCAGCCACTGAGTTGAGAAATCTCAAAGTACGCAACGTAGTTTATTCCCTAGTCACACGACTAGTAATTAACAACGGTTCAAAAGAAAATTACAATTTAAAAAGCAATTATAAAACAAAACCCTAATTTAAAAATTAAAGCTCAAATATTATAGAAGCCGGCCCAAAACAAAACAGTAAAAATTATTCCCCTTTTCTCTTTTATATATTTGGCTGTATCTTCTTCTTTGTGACAATCGTTCGTTCCTCTGTGTGAAAATTAGGGCTTTTGAATTTCGAAGAGGCCGACTTTAGTTGCTCGATCGAATGAATGATTTATCACTTCGTTTGCTTTGTCGATCGCACGTTTCTCTGATTTGCTCATGGCTCTTTGAAATTGATTGAGTTTGAGGTATGTGATTTGTTCTTTTGCTTTTCTGGTTGAATGCTTGAACTCAATGATTGATTGCCGATGATGTAGATTGTTTATATAGGGTTCGAACCCCTATATTTTCGTTCGTATACATTTGTTTGAATTCGTCAATTGATTTATCTCGACTGTACGATTTTGCTTGGACGTTGTTGATGATTTCTGACCTTTTCAATTCATGTATTTTCATTGCTTTATTACTTGATATTCACGGCTTCAATTTTGAACAAGTTCGATTCCTTGATTGCCACGGCTTTGACTTTTCTGTGATGATGTTGATTTACTTCGGCCAGTGATTTGATTTTGTTTCTTATGACTTGTTCAAAACTGTTAAATCTCTCTGTTGACATTTTTCACTTTAATTTTGTTGGTGACTTCGGTTATGTTTTGACCTGCAGTTGTCTTTGAGCCTGTTTGCACTGCCTTTGTTTATGTGATAATATTCACTGGTTCGTAGTTGACTTCATTGTTGTTTGGATCAGCTTGTGTATTTCACTGCTATATGTGCACCTTTTGGCTGTTGCATTGTGGTCAGACATTGTTGTTTACTTTGTTGAGTTCCCTATGTACATCTGTTTCACTGTTTTCTTGTTGCACTTGATTCACTCGAGTCTGGTACACATGTGCACTGCTTCCATGTTGCCTCGGGATATATGTATACATGTTGTTTTGAAGTTTCTTTGAAAGTCAGGGTTTAAGTGCATGGCATATTGAACTGGTTCATGTATATATGTATGTTGTTTATCACTTCATGTTGAAGTCTGGTTACTTGTGTGGCCTTCTTTAGGTGCTCTGGTCCTTTGATTCATGTAGTCTTGCTACTTGTATCATATTCATGTTGTATCATTGAGTTTGTTGTATGGATTTGAGTTCATCCTTTGTTAGTGCATATCATCTTATTTTGGTTTGTCGAAATCACAGTGGCATTTGCATATGTATTCATCCACTTGTGTACATACATTTATGTATGTATTCGATTTCATCTTGTACTGTGTCATTTACTGGTTCACTGCTTGGTTTTGAGTTCTGGTAGCACTCGAGTCTTGTTCAAGCTTTCATGCATTGTCCACTGATCATTTGTTCATGTTGCATATATGCTGGTTCGGTCTTGATATTGACTGCTGCATTGCTTTTGATCATATGTGTTGACTTCTTCATGTTACATGATTTTTGTGTCTTGACCATTTCATTTGAATTTGCACCTGTGTTGAATCCAGCTTATAGCTCGGGTTTGACCTTGTGCTCGTGTCGAGGTTTTATTTGTATTTCACTTGAGTTGAACCCGACTTTTGATTTGGGTTTGACCTTGTGCTCACCTGTCCCTGCAATTTTATCAAGTGTATATCGGTGTACACGGCCTTGTGGCATGTACAGTGATACACTGTGCATGTCACAAATGTTCGTGTATGATAAATTCAAAATTAAATGAAGACGAACAACCCAAATAACTGAGGCAAATAAAATTTTCAATGTCACATTTTATTTTATACTGCAAAAATATTTCTTTTTCAATTTTACTGTGTCAGTGGGTATTTTTGCAGATTGCTCGGATGCTGGATTCAATCTGGACTGAAGTTGAAAATAAAATATGAGTTGAGTGAACGAGTGATATGTAGTGAGGTCAAATGTAAATGTGAATTGTGATGTAGTCAAATTTGTATTGTAACCAAAATTGTGTATTTATATAGTGAGAGCTTGAATTTGTACTATTCAAAATTTTAATAAATATTTGTTTGAATAAAATATTCGTTTGAATTTATATTTTGTGTTATTTATTTTATTCAGCAAATATTTATTTAATTATGTGAAAAATAAAATAGTACATTAACAAATACATTTAAATGAATATATATATATGTTTATTATCATCAAACAAAAATCATATAGTCGCATATTCAACAATCTCCCCCTTTTGATGATAACAAACATATATTTAAGATTTTGAATTTATTAAATGTATTTGATATTTGATCATTCAATTTGCCCCCCCCCCCCCCCCTATTTGAATGCTTCCTCTCTACACAAAACTCCCCCTTCATATATGCATGTGACTAAAAATATGCAAATGTGCTTAGATGCAAATTGAAAATATTTGACCTTTATTTGCCAAAATCTTAACTTTTCTCTCCCTCTTTTGTTATCAGCAAAAGAGTAATAATGTTAGAAAAATAGAGATAAAGTGATAGACATTAAAACAATATTAATTCCCAATCGAGTATAAATATTAAATTTCAATAAAAAAATCAAACAAAAATCATAAATACTCTGTTTGACGCATATTCCACTTTAGAATGATAGGGATGATGTCATCATATAAAACCATATAGTTGTGTCTATTTGTGGTATATTTATATCAGGAATTTGAATATCTACTAACCATGCATAACCGTTAGGACTTTTAAATGAGATTAGTAGTATTCCAAAATTTTAAAAAATAAATATATGAATTCAAGTATCTTCTAACCACGCATAACCGTGAGGACTTTTAAATGGGATTAGAATCAACTTGTCTATTTAATTAATCAATTTTGATATGCGTTCCATACATGCATAACCGTGAGGACTTTTAAATGAGCATGGAAGCACATAATCAAAAATCCAAGTAATTCACCCATGCATAACCGTGAGGACTTTTAAATGAGAGTGAATACTTTGGATGTTTTTATATGTTAAAAATATAATAAAATGAAAAACAAATGATTCCCGTTTAAAATACTACATATTGACATACTATATTGGATTTTGATGAGTGATGGTCGATAGAAATATGATAGAAATAGAAATGGTCATGGAATTTTTGCCAACAAAAAGTTTTTATAACTCTTATTTAAATTTCTAAAGAAATTTACTAAATATACTGTCTCGAGTTATAATATATGATTAATATCAACACTCGTCACTTTTTCAATCACTATTTATCTTTTCAATAATTAGTAGGGGGTCAGATTAGTTAATGTAATTAAATTCAAAAATAATTATCAAATTTTTCAAAATGACTAATCTGAAACAAGGTCAACAAAAATGATTTTCTAGAAGGGGTTTTAGAAAAAAAATGTCTGCTATTTGCAAAATTATTTCAAGTGAAAAATATGCAGATATTTTCTTTGAAAAATGATGCAATTACTGAATATTAAATGACGTTCCACTAGAAATTTTTCTATCAACTAGATTACCAGTGTAATCTACATCTGAATTTTACTTCAACTCAAGATTATCATTAATTGAATGTTATGGACCAGACTGTGAAGTTGTAACAACCCGGGATTTGCATTACCAATTAATAAATAAAAGTTAGGATTTTTATTTATTTTAATGAAGCATAAAAGGATTTGGAATAACAAGGTTTATTTGAAAAAGGCTATTTTAATTAAATAGGAAATATGTGATTTTAAAATGAGGATAAAATGTTATTTTGGAAAGTTAAATATTTTAGGAGAGATTTTAAAACGGGTTTGGATAAGAAAAATGAGTTTTATAAACATATATGAACACTTAGACTAATTTTTGGAAACAAGTAAATAACTCTCTTCTTATTGGGTTACTAAACCTAACCCAATAACCCACCCTAAACCTCCTCTATAAATTATCTCAAACTCTCCTAACCTCATTCATCCTAATCAAAACCCTAATCATTTCCTAAAGCTTTCATAACAAAAATGGCCTCTATCTTCATCTCCTTTTAGTTTTTGCTTATGCAAGTCATTCTATGCAAAGGTAATGCAAATACCCACCTCAAATCCATTTTTATATCTCCCTAATTTCTGAAATTTAATTGGTAACACATGTTTTATGTGTTTTTTTGATCTTATAGCCTCCTAATCATCTTTTGCTAACTTGGGTTGATGCTATAGTAGTCTTTGTTGCTTTTGTGAGAGGTATATTGCTAAAATCCTCTTCTAATATGTGTTTAATCATCTTTTGATTTCGATAATCATTTAGTAACACATGTTTTATTATGTAACATGTGAATCATAGCTCTTTGATCCTCTTTGCTTTCATTTTGGGTGTGCATACAAGTTGCTTGCTATATTGGTTGAGGTAAAATTGCTAGCTAAATCCTTTTCTACTTGATGCTTCTATAATTTTCGTTTTGGAATTATAGCTGAAACGAAATCAGGCATAACTTCTTCATTTGTCATCCGTTTTTTGTCAGGTTTTTTTTTCTGCAAACTAGATTCAATAAGGAACACTTTTTGTTCAGTGTATTTTCTGTAATTTTTCCATTTAGATGACCTGAAATGCATTCAAAGACAGAAGACCAATTCTGTCTTTAACAAGTTATCTTGAGTTTCAATCTGATATTGTTTTGCATGTATCTCTCTCGTTTTTGATCCGAATTAGATAATTTTGGATGTTTCAGAAAGGTTAAAATATATGCTACAATTTTTGTTCAGTGAGTTTTCTGTAATTTTGCCATTTAGATGACCTGAAATACATTCAAAAACAGAAGACCAATTCTGTTTTTAACAAGTTATCTTGAGTTTCAATCTGATATTGTTTTACATGTATCTCTCTCGTTTTTGATCCGAATTAGATAATTTTGGATGTTCCGGAAATCTTAAAACATATGCTACAATTTTTGTTCAGTGAGTTTTCTGTAATTTTTCCATTTAGATGACCTGAAATGCGTTCAAAGATAGAAGACCAATTATGTCTTTAACAAGTTATCTTGAGTTTCAATCTGATATTGTTTTGCATGTATCTCTCTCGTTTTTGATCCGAATTAGATAATTTTGGATGTCCCGGAAAGCTTAAAACCTATGATACAATTTTTGTTCAGTGAGTTTTCTGTAATTTTTGAGTTTAACTAGGTCAAAAACTTATTTTTCTACTATCTTCCCGAGAGTGATACACATATTATCTCTGTGGATGAAACCGAAACTATTTTGATCATAACTTTTGAGCCGCTAGTCCAATTTGACGATTTTGGTCTCGTTGGAAAGATGGAGTTATGAACTCCATATCTGGAAAGTTTGGTCATCATCTGAGTTCATTAGACCCCTCGAATTTCCTATCAGAGTTGAACCCAGATCGCTGTGCAAAACAGTGCATTTCATGTTTCTGTGTCCGACTTTGGAACGTCACTTCGCCTTCGTTTCAAGTCAGAATCGAGTAATTCTTTTTGCGTTCTGAAGTAGGAATGTCGGACTACGTTCCTACCAATTTTCATGCAATTCGGATTCAGTCTGCTGGTCCGAATAATTTTCCGAACTTGGGTTCGCGTCAGTTTTGGACTATTTTCCAACACTTAGAATATTTTCAATGATTTTCTGGTTTTATCGATTTCTTTGAGATTTGTCTCTGGATTTTGTACATGGGCCTTATAAAAAGGTTTTAAAAGGATTTTTCGCTCCGAAATGGCTTTTGAAATTATTATATAATATTATTTTTAATTAGTAAACTATTTACTCCATAATAGGAGAGTTTTCAAAAGCCGTTTTAAAGTGTTCTCAAAATCAATTATAAATCCGTTTCGAACCATTATTTTCTATAATAAAAATCTCACACTCACTTTTTAGCACGTCGAGCGAAGTGGAAAGGTGCTTAAACGGTTAGGAAATCTCCGGCCTATGGAACCGTGTGTATTTTCTTTCCGGTTAATCCCCGACCTATTCGATTGATCGTTTTGACCTTTGGGTCTAGTTTACTGATGATACGAGGTGGACTTTTTATTGTTTGGAGTGTGAGCTTGCTATTGGTTAGTAAACCGTTTAGTGCGAACGTGGGGTATGGGACTCATTGTTAACACTTTATGGGTTCCTCTCCAAGAAGTTTGTGACACATTAGCCTCTGGGCAGCCAGTACTGGACCTCTGGGTCACCACGCCTCTGGGCAACCGTCTCCGGACACCTTTTCTATGGAGCAGTTTCTTTTTCGGCATGTGCCTCTGGGCCTTTATCCTTCTGGGAAGGATCTCGCCGGCTCGTGCGTTCTGCATCTATGCGAGTGATCGATCACAACTCTACAGTACTTGGCAATAACGACTCCGGTCGGTGCACATGCTATACTTGTATTATCTTATGATTTTTATATCCATTCGAGTACCGCCATTCGGTGTTGGTTCTATGGAACCATACGATGTAAGTGCGATTACCTTTGGATTCACAGTGTCTCTGTACACTGCTTTTCAGTGTTTGATTTCATTGACTTTTCAGTATATCCCCATTGCTCTTTGGAGCATCGATCTTTGCTTGGGCATTGATTACAGACTCTGGTCACTCTTGGGATTATTGCCTATGGGCAACTTTATATAGCTTTGGCTACGCCGATGATATGAGGCGATTTTATTTATTCAACACTTTGGTGCTGATATTCTCTTTGGAGATTTTTACCGTTGATTGATGATTAGGGACCGTCATTATATTCATGTGGTCCAAAATACTCTTCTCTTAGGAAAAGTACTGCTTTATTTAAGTACCACATTATTATATATCTTAGTTATTACTGATTGTTTAGCTGGCCTGACCCGAGTGTTTTCGCTCGGGTCAGACCGAGTTGTTTCAGGTTAGGTCTCTGGACTTAGCTTCTGTGCTTCCGCTTTGGACATTATCTGCTATGCTGATAGATAGCGTTTTTATTTGTCCACTATTCCGCTACTCTGTTATTATTCAGACTTTGATATGTACATATTTTTGACTCACATGTGTGGGCAGTGGCTTTGTACCCACTTAAAGTATTTGGATCTGTATTGACGATGTATTGTTCTGGGATTTTATATCTGTTATGTGATTATGTTCTGTGATGTTTTATCATTGATTAATATGCTTGTTCTGATAGGTCTTTAGCCATTGTAATTTCGTTATAAGTATTTATTGAATATGTCGAACCACTTGAAAAAATATATAGATACCATCCTTTCGACGTATTCAGTAGATAGTTATAGCTTGATTACAAATGGTCGCTTCCACTATACTCTATTCTCTGCTTTAACAGACAATATTACTCCCATAATACACTTTGTTACAGTGGGTCTCAGAGTGGGGCGTTACAGCTTGGTATCAAAGCCTGGTTTCAAGAATAAGCATAATAAACACAGAACAGATACACTTAGTACAATACATTTTAATTAGATCCGAATTAAATCAAATCCCTTCCTTAGGTTATTGATAGATAAGTTAGGAATATGTGTAGGAATCTATTATATTCCGTAATATTCCTTAATGAATTATCTATCTTTGAATCGTGCTTAACGAAATCTACCGATCATATGTTCGAGAGTGTCCCAAACCTCTCTATTGCACCTTCAGCAAGAAGGAGGGACACATGATCTTCGCTTGTCCTATTGATCCAGCTAGTGCCAAGCCTGGCAGGCTTAATGCTGCCAAGGCTCCTACCACTTCTGCTCAGCCTAAAGGTACACATCCTTCCGTTCTTGTAGGCTCTATTTTATATCATGGTAGATCTTGTAGAGTTCTCTTTGATACGGGTGCCTCTCACTCATTCGTATCAAAGGAACTAGTTGATACTTTATCTTTGGATGTTACTTGTCTGGTTTCTTCACTAAGGATTGTGAATCCCATTGGTGGATCCACGACCCTTAGCTTGCTCTGTGAGGATATAGATATTGATCTTTGTGGCTTTTCTTTCCATGCAAAACTCCATGTTATGGAGTATTTGGGCTTTGATATGATTCTTGGCATGGATTGGCTCGTTCAGCACGACGCCAAAATCATTTGTTCGGAGCGGATATTATTTCTTCGTCATCCTGACTCGTCCGCTCCGTTAGCTATTGCTCTTCAGGATGTTGGGATTTCTGATATTACTTTATTTGCTCTTGATTCACGAGATGAGAATGTGGACATTTATCGTATTCCTATTGTTCGGGATTTCCCCGACGTATTCGAGCCAGTATCCGGACTGCCGCCAAAGCGAGCTATTGAGTTCCGCATCGATCTCATTCCAGGCTCTCATCCAGTTGGGCGTCCTCCTACGAGAATGTCTACTAAAGAGAATGAGGAACTCATGAAGAAGTTAGTTGAGCTTGAAGCGAAGCAGTTCATTCGATCCAGTTCTTCGCCATGGGGTGCTGCTGTGGTCTTCGTTAAGAAGGCTGATGGCTCTCTTAGGCTTTGCATTGACTATCGCAAGCTTAATGAGTTGACCATCAGAAATCGTTATCCATTGCCATGGATAGACGATATGTTTGATAAGTTGAGCGGTGCGAAGGTCTTTTCCCAGCTCGACCTTGCCACCGGATTTCATCAACTCCGAGTTGCGGAAGATAGCATTCCTCTTACCGCTTTCCGCACTCGTTATGGTTCCTTTGAGTGGTTAGTCATGCCATTCGGCTTGACGAACGCACCGGCTTTCTTCGTCGATCTTATGAATCGAGTATTCCGGGAATACATCGATAGATTCGTTCTGGTTTTCATCGACGATATTCTTATTTATTCTAGATCCGAGGCAGAGCATGCTCATCATTTGCGGATCGTCTTGGATACTCTTCGTCAGCATCAGCTTAAGGCCAAGCTCTCCAAGTGCCATTTTTGGGAGAGCAAGGTCAAGTTCTTGGGCCATATTGTATCATCTGAGGGTATTTCTGTCGATCCTGCCAAGATCGAAGCTATTCAGAATTGGAAGCAGCCCGAGAACGTTCATGATATTCGCAGCTTCCTTGGGCTGGCGGGTTATTACCGTCGGTTTATCAAGGATTTCTCTCGAGTTGCACTTCCCCTTACGACGTTGACTCGTAAGGGTGTTCGCTTTATTTGGTCTGATAAGTGTGAAGCTTCCTTTCAGCGACTGAAGGAACTTCTCACTCATGCTCCTATCCTTGTGGTTCCTGAGAGTAACCAAGATCTTGTTGTTTACACCGACGCTTGTGGTAGCGGCCTCGGTGTTGTGCTTATGCAGAAGGATCGGGTAGTTGCTTATGCTTCTAGGCAGCTACGTCCGAATGAGGTTCGCTATCCGACTCATGATCTTGAGTTGGCAGCTATCGTCTTTGCTTTGAAGACGTGGCGTCACTTTCTATTAGGCGAACGCTTCACTCTTTACACCGATCACAAGTCTCTGAAGTATTTATTCAGTCAGAAGGATCTCAATATGAGGCAGCAGCGATGGCTTGAGTTTCTCGCCTTATATGACTTAGACATTCAGTATACCCCTGGCAAGGGTAATCGTGTGGTTGATGCACTCAGTCGCAAACACTCGGCAGTAGTTTCTATGATGATAGCCGAGTGGGACATTCTTGAGACTCTTTCTTTGTGTGATATTCGAAATCGAGCTCTGTGTTCTGATCCTCAGATCTTGCTATTCAGCTTGGAAGCTCGACCTATTCTATTGGATCGCATTTCCCATGCTCACCGGCAAGATCCAGACTTGTTGCGATATATTCATCTCCTTGAGTCGGGATCCAGTGATGAGACATTGTTGGATTATTCTATTGATTTTCATCGGTGTCTTCGCAGGAAGAACCATATTTTGGTACCATCTGATTTATCACTTAGGCATGACATTCTGGACGAGTGTCATCGCACTAAGTATACTATACATCCCGGGTCGAGTAAGATGCATGCCAACATGTGTCGCATATTTTATTGGGAGGGCATGAAGAGTGATGTTGCAAGTTATGTCAGCCATTGCATGACTTGTCAACAGATCAAAGCTGAGCATCAGCGTCCATCCGGTCTTCTTCAGCCGCTAGAGATTCCATTGTGGAAATGGGATCAGATATCCATGGATTTTATTGATGGTCTGCCTCGATCGAGGTCAGGCCATACTTCTATTTGGGTCATCGTCGATCGCTTGACCAAATCAGCTCATTTCATTCCTATTAAGTCCACTCGGACTGCTCCTCAGCTTGCCAAGCTATATGTGAAGGAAGTCGTTCGACTTCATGGCATTCCTAGCTCTATCGTCTGTGATCGAGACACTATCTTCACTAGTCACTTCTGGAAGTGCCTACAATCAGCTTTGGGCTCAAAGCTGAATCTCTCGACTGCTTATCATCCTCAGACCGACGGTCAAACGGAGAGGGTGAATTGTGTTTTAGAGGATCTTTTGCGCTGTTGTATTCTGGATTTCGGAGGTAGTTGGGAGGATCACTTACCGCTTGTAGAGTTCTCCCACAACAACAGCTTTCAGTCTAGTATTGGCATGGCTCCTTTCGAGGCTCTTTACGGAAGGCCATGTCGTTCTCCTTCGTGTTGGTTAGAATCTGGCGAGAAGCTCCTTCTTGGTCCAGATTCAGTTCGGGAATCTTCTAAGAAGATTATTCTTATTCATCAGAGAATGAAAGAGGCGCAGAACCGTCAGAAATCCTACGCGGACAACCGTAGGAAGCCTCTTGAGTTCTCCATTGGTGATCATGTCTTTATTCGGATATCTCCTATGAAAGGGGTTGTGCGTTTCAGCTCTACAGGGAAGTTGGCTCCTCGCTATGTTGGACCATTTCCTATTACGGAACGCATCGGCCCCGTTGCTTATTGTGTGGCTCTGCCTGCTCACTTCTCTGGAATACACGACGTGTTCCATGTTTCCCAGCTTTGCATGTGTGTCCGCGATCCTGATTCTATCATTGAGCCGCATGCTGTGCCTTATTTAGAGATCTTACCTGATTTATCTTTGGAGCAGCAACCTCTTCGTGTGCTTGATTCGAAGGTTAGAAGCCTTCGCAACAAAGAGGTTCCACTCGTGAAGATTCAATGGTCACCGAATCCCAAGGACTGCACTTGGGAGACCAGAGAATCTATCGAATGCTCTTATCCTGGCTTTCTCCATCTTCTTCTGCGGGTGAGAATTCTCTATTTTATCTCTATCACTTCTTTTGTGGATTTGACATTATGGATGACATCTATCTTAAGGAATTGCGGGGACGCAATTTTCTTAAGGGCGGGAGTCTGTAACAACCCGGGATTTGCATTACCAATTAATAAATAAAAGTTAGGATTTTTATTTATTTTAATGAAGCATAAAAGGATTTGGAATAACAAAGTTTATTTGAAAAAGGCTATTTTAATTAAATGGGAAATATGGGATTTTAAAATGAGGATAAAATGTTATTTTGGAAAGTTAAATATTTTAGGAGAGATTTTAAAACGGGTTTGGATAAGAAAAATGAGTTTTATAAACATACATGAACACTTAGACTAATTTTTGGAAACATGTAAATAACTCTCTTCTTATTGGGTTACTAAACCTAACCCAATAACCCACCCTAAACCTCCTTTATAAATTATCTCAAACTCTCCTAACCTCATTCATTCATCCCTAATCAAAACCCTAATCATTTCCTAAAGCTTTCATAACAAAAATGGCCTCTATCTTTATCTCCTTCTAGTTTTTGCTTATGCAAGTCATTCTATGCAAAGGTAATGCAAATACCCACCTCAAATCCATTTTTACATCTCTCTAATTTCTGAAATTTAATTGGTAACACATGTTTTATGCGTTTTTTTTTGATCTTATAGCCTCCTAATCATCTTTTGCTAACTTGGGTTGATGCTATAGTAGTCTTTGTTGCTTTTGTGAGAGGTATATTGCTAAAAACCTCTTCTAATATGTGTTTAATCATCTTTTGATTTCCGTAATCATTTAGTAACACATGTTTTATTATGTAACATGTGAATCATAGCTCTTTGATCCTCTTTGCTTTCATTTTGGGTGTGCACACAAGTTGCTTGCTATATTGGTTGAGGTAAAATTGCTAGCTAAATCCTTTTCTACTTGATGCTTCTATAATTTTCGTTTTGGAATTATAGCTGAAACGAAATCAGGCATAACTTCTTCATTTCTCATCCATTTTTGGTCAGGTTTTTTTGCTGCAAACTAGATTCAATAAGGAGCACATTTTGTTCAGTGAGTTTTCTTTAATTTTGCCATTAAATGACCTGAAATGCATTCAAAGATAGAAGACCAATTCTGTCTTTAACAAGTTATCTTGAGTTTCAATCTGATATTGTTTTGCATGTATCTCTCTCGTTTTTGATCCGAATTAGATAATTTTGGATGTTCCGGAAAGGTTAAAATATATGCTACAATTTTTTTTCAGTGAGTTTTCTGTAATTTTGCCATTTAGATGACCTGAAATACATTCAAAAACAGAAGACCAATTCTGTCTTTAACAAGTTATCTTGAGTTTCAATCTGATATTGTTTTGCATGTATCTCTCTCGTTTTTTATCCGAATTAGATAATTTTGGATGTTCTGGAAGCTTAAAACATATGCTACAATTTTTGTTCAGTGAGTTTTCTGTAATTTTGCCATTTAGATGACCTGAAATGCGTTCAAAGACAGAAGACCAATTCTGTCTTTAACAAGTTATCTTGAGTTTCAATCTAATATTGTTTTGCATGTATCCCTCTCGTTTTTGATCCGAATTAGATAATTTTGGATGTCCCGGAAAGCTTAAAACCTATGCTACAATTTTTTTTCAGTGAGTTTTATGTAATTTTTGAGTCTAACTAGGTCAAAAACTGATTTTTCTACTATCTTCCCGAGAGTGATACACATATTAGCTCTGTGGATGAAACTGAAACTATTTTGGTCATAACTTTTGAGCCGCTAGTCGGAATTTGACGATTTTGGTCTCGTTGGAAAGATGAAGTTATGAAATCCATATCTGGAAAGTTTGGTTATCATCTGAGTTCATTAGACCCCTCGAATTTCCTATCAGAGTTGAACCCAGATCGCTGTGCAAAACAGTGCATTTCATGTTTCTGTGTCCGACTTTGGAACGTCGCTTCGCCTTCGTTTCAAGTCGGAATCGAGTAAATCTTTTTGCGTTCTGAAGTAGGAATGTCGGACTATGTTCCTACTAATTTTCATGCCATTCGGATTCAGTCTTCTGGTCCGAATAATTTTCCGAACTTGGGTTCGCGTCAGTTTTGGACTATTTTCCAACACTTAGAATATTTTCAGTGATTTTCTGGTTTTATCGATTTCTTTGAGATTTGTCTCTGGATTTTGTACACGGGCCTTATAAAAAGGTTTTAAAAGGATTTTTTGCTCCGAAATGGCTTTCGAAATTATTATATAATATTATTTTTAATTAGTAAACTATTTACTCCATAATAGGAGAGTTTTCAAAAGCCGTTTTGAAGCGTTCTCAAAATCAATTATAAATCTGTTTCGAACCATTATTTTCTATAATAAAAATCTCACACACTTTTTAGCACGTCGAGCGAAGTGGAAAGGTACTTAAACGATTAGGAAATCTCCGGCCTATGGAACCGTGTGTATTTTCTTTCCGGTTAATCCCCGACCTATTCGATTGATCGTTTTGACCTTTGGGTCTAGTTTACCGATGATACGAGGTGGACTTTTTATTGTTTGGAGTGTGAGCTTGCTATTGGTTAGTAAACCGTTTAGTGCGAACGTGGGGTATGAGACTCATTGTTAACACTTTACGGGTTCCTCTCCAAGAAGTTTGTGACACATTAGCCTCTGGGCAGCCAGTACTGGACCTCTAGGTCACCACGCCTCTGGGCAACCGTCTCTGGACACCTGTTCTATGGAGCAGTTTCTTTTTCGGCATGTGCCTCTGGGCCTTTATCCTTCTGGGAAGGATCTCACCGTCTCGCGCGTTCCGCATCTGTGCGAGTGATCGATCACAACTCTACAGTACTTGGCAATAACGACTCCGGTCGGTGCACGTGCTATACTTGTATTATCTGATGATTTTTATATCCATTCGAGTACTGCCATTCGGTGTTGGTTCTATGGAACCATACGATGTAAGTGCGATTACCTTGTGGACTCACAGTGTCTCTGGACACTGCTTTTCAGTGTTTGATTTCATTGACTTTTCAGTATATCCCCATTGCTCTTTGGAGCATCGATCTTTGCTTGGGCATTGATTACAGACTCTGATCACTCTTGGGATTATTGCCTATGGGCAACTTTATATAGCTTTGGCTACGCCGATGATATGAGGCGATTTTATTTATTCAACAATTTGGTGCTGATATTCTCTTTGGAGATATTTACTGTTGATTGATGATTAGGGACCGTCATTATATTCATGTGGTCCAAAATACTCTTCTCTTAGGAAAAGTACTGCTTTATTTAAGTACCACATTATTATATATCTTAGTTATTACTGATTGTTTAGCTAGCCTGACCCGAGTGTTTTCGCTCGGGTCAGATCGAGTTGTTTCAGGTTAGGTCTCTGGACTTAGCTTCTGTGCTTCCGCTTTGGACATTATCTGCTATGCTGATAGATAGCATTTTTATTTGTCCACTATTCCGCTACTCTGTTATTATTCAGACTTTGATATGTACATATTTTTGACTCACATGTGTGGGCAGTGGCTTTGTACCCACTTAAAGTATTTGGATCTGTATTGACGATGTATTGTTCTGGGATTTTATATCTGTTATGTGATTCTGTTCTGTGATGTTTTATAATTGATTACTATGCTTGTTCTGATAGGTCTTTAGCCATTGTAATTTCGTTATAAGTATTTATTGAATATGTCAAACCACTTGAAAAAATATATAGATACCATCCTTTCGACGTATTCAGTAGATAGTTATAGCTTGATTACAAATGGTCGCTTCCACTATACTCTATTCTCCGCTTTAACAGACAGTATTACTCCCGTAATACTCTTTGTTACGGTGGGTCTCAGAGTGGGGCGTTACAGAAGTGTGCAACGAAATATCTCAAAATCCTTTTTAACAGCTTTTAAATGAAGTTCTCTTGAACTTGAATTGAAGCCATGTAAATAAACAAACAGTGATCATAGTGTCAGAAGTAAAGTAACCAGTATATCCACGTGTATCAAGAGTAATCATCAATTATCATCAATAGTCCACACAAATAGTTCAAAGATGATTGATTAACAATTTTGAATAAGTGAGATTAATCATCATCATCCATTTCTTTATACATAACTGGCTGATTTAATTTAGATTATGGTGCAGATTATTACATTTAATATAATCGTTCAAAATAAATATACCATTACCTGTTTTACCTTTACCGATAATATTTCATTGTTGCCCATTGTGATTCTGTCACCATTGTACTAGGCTAAGGAACTTTGATTTATCGTCCGTTGTGTTTCTGGAACAGCCAGAACCCAGATAACACTTTTGTTGCTCCTTAGCCTGCCACCACACCTACACGGTAAAAGATTTTTGTGACCTATTTGTTTTTATAGGTCCATGGTTGTTAGTGGAAAAACATTTTGAAAAATAATTTTGTGGAGACCCATAACTATTTATATATGTTCCTTTTGGCACCCAGATTTGTTTAACTTTGAGGGACTTTATATTCGTGCCTTTTGGAACCCAAATTGGTATGAATCTTACGTGTTTGGGTCTATACCAACAAATATTTTGATTGTGTCAAAATTTTCTACAAATTGTGCACATGGAATTGACTTGTTTAATTTCACCTCTATAACGTTTTGTTTGAGTATATCCAAGTCCTTGTCTATCAATATTGACAGTTTGTTTTCCTAATAGCATATTTAACGATCTTTCACTTTTGGAAAATTTTCCTAAAGTCGTTGACAGTTGTTGGACTTGTGTTTTGAGAGATTCATTTTCATTTAATAATTGTGTGCACCTTTTAATAGAATTTTCTCTCCTCGTATTTTCACTTTCTTTCAAAATCAGAATTTCATTTTAAAGTGATTTAATTTTAATTTCTGATATTTTAATCTCTTCTTCGAATGTTAGACACTTATCACACTTAGGGCTTCTACTTTGATAGTTTTTAACTAATTGATCAAGTTGTTCATTTAATTCTATCAAACTATCTCTTTGTGATTCAAGTTTAGCGTATCTTTCCCTAAGTCGTTCAAAACAGCCGTTTACTTCGTGGAAATAAATAAGCAACTCAGAATGGGTAAGTTTTGATACCTCACTTGGCTCGTCATCATCACTGTCAGTTATATCACCACGAAGGCACAATTCTGCTTTTTCGCTTTCACTGCCAATGCTTTGACCATCATCATTCGTTTCATCCCAAGTGGCTGCAAAACTTTTCTTTTTCTGTTTCTTTCCATGGCTGAATTTATTTTGTGGGAAATCGGACTTCATATGACCGGGTTTGTTGCACTTGTAACAGATGATCTTCTGTTCTTCTGAGTGGTCTAGTGCTTTGGCTATTCTACTTTTTAATTTTTGATTTAGAGCTGAATTTCCATATTTGTGATTCCACCTTTTGAATTTCCTTATTAACAGCTCTAGTTCATTATCATCATCGTCATCATCACTTTCAGTTGTTCCTTTGAGAGCTATCGATTTCTTTCGAGTATCACCTCCTTCTCGTTCTTCCTTGAATTTCATCTCTAGCTCATAAGTGGTGAGATTTCCGATGAGTTCTTCAACTTTGAGTTGTTTCAAATCTTTTGATTCTTGAATGGCAGTTACTTTGGCTTTAAAACTTCGTGGAAGGACTCTGAGGATTTTCTGGACTATTTCCAATTCTTTGTGTTAACCCACTTTTTGGCAAGGTCGAGATATCAAGGAATTAGCAAAAAATCAATGATTACTTGTTCCGAATATTAGTTGTATACCGTAGGTTCACTATGGACATCAATGAATTTTGTCCAAGTCCAAATCAAGTTAGAATTGATATGACACGACGATCAACAAGGAGGAAGCCAAAGTTGCAAGTTTCAAGTCAATCGGACTTCATATGCTCAAGTTATGATCGATACAAATTTCAGGAATCAACCTCGCTCGGGTGTCGCTTAGCACACCTCACTCGGGTGTCTCTTAGCACACCTCACCCAGGTGTCGCTTGACACACCTCACTCAAATGACGTTCGGCACAACTGCTTTGTTCGGCATATAAGGAACGTTCGGCATCCATGAACGTTCGGCTATTCTACGATTCGACACGAATGGGTCAACTAGTATTTAAGACCGTTCGGCACACCTCACTCTAATGTCGTTCGGCATACCTCCACTCCAAGACCGTTCGGCATACCTCACCCCAGTATCGTTCGGCACACCTCACTCTAATGTCGTTCGGCATACCTCCACTCCAAGACCGTTCGGCATACCTCACTCCAAGACCGTTCGGCATACCTCACTCCAAGACCGTTCGGCATACCTCTACTCCAATGCCGTTCGGCACACCTCACTCTAATGTCGTTCGGCATACCTCCACACCAAGACCGTTCGGCACACCTCACCCCAGTATCGTTCGGCATCTGGAGACGTTCGGCATGATGGAGGTTCGGCACTAAGGATCGCTTGGCATTGCACCTCGCACCTCCATTCCTCAGTACCTCGCACCTCCATACCTCAGTACCTCGCACCTTCATACCTCGGTACCTCGCACCTCCCAACGTTCGGCATTCAGCGTTCGGCATCCATGGTTCGGCATATGGAGACCACTCCATTTGGGCTGAGGTAATCGGCTACCAGGCCCACCAGGGAAGTCCAACCCATCTTTGTCTATAAATAGAGAGGCAGGGGCACAGTAAAAGGGGATCCTCTCTCCTACTCTCTAACTTTCTATTTCCTAAGGCTAAGGCTATCCTACCAGTTTGTAACTGTAATTGGTTCGAACATCAATAAAAAGGAAATTTCTAGAGTGGACGTAGGCCGGAGTCAGCCGAACCACTATAAATTCTTTGTCTTTATCGCTTTCATTTTAATTTCTGTTATTCTTCATATTAACATCCTCTACATACATTCTATCTGTGAGCGGTGATTGTTATTTGGTGCTTTCATTTGCATTTGGGGGTTAGTGACCAATTTTGGCGCTAACACTTTGGTGCTTTCACTGAGAACGCAAACACTTGGGAATTTTGGAGCTAGGAACTTGGATTCTAGAAAGCAATGGCCAGGCCATCAACTAGGAAGCAAGCGACAGGAAGGAGCAATCAGGAAGGGAGTCAAGAAGCTTCCTCTGGAGCTAGAGAGGGCCGAGCCTCGATCTACATCACTCGAAACGAGATGGAGGCAATGATGGACTCGATTCACGAAAGATTGATGAAGAGCCAACAAGAAGCGATGCAGAGCTTCTTTGAACAGATGAGAACAGCCGGAGCACAGAACTTAGGAACGGCTGCAGTTGCTGCCGATATGGGGCAGGAGACTAGAGCTACAGAGAACGCTGAAGGTCAGAACCAAGAACAGAATGCAGTGCCCGAAGGCAATCAACAAGGGCTTGGGGGCAGACCCTCAGGATCTGACATTGGAAGACCCACGGACGGAGCTCAGCTGGCTAGAGCTAACGCCAACATTAATGAACCACAAGAAGAATATTACCCAGAATACCCTTCAAGACCTGGGGGGCAGGATAGAGGCATGTTGAGGGGACAACCCCTTGATGGAGATGAAAGGATGGCTGGATTAGTGCGGCGAATAATGAGAGGAGGATTGTCAAGCGGAGGCTTAGAGGATGTCAGTCGGAGCTCGTTCACTCCGAATATCAGGAATGCGAGGAATCCTCCAAAGTTCAAGTTACCCATGCTGGATACTTATGATGGAAAGTCAGACCCGACCATGCACATTACCAGATACATCAGGCATATGGAAGTTCTGGGGGCATCCGAGGAAGTGATGGCACGATGCTTCCCTTTATTTTTATCAGATTTGGCTGCGCTTTGGTTCAGACAACTAGAGACTGGATCAATCAGGACATGGGGTGAGCTAGTGGAATGCTTCATGAGACAGTTTAGGGTCCATGTGACGCGACCCAAGAGTGTGATGACTTTAGCCTCGATAAAGCAAAGGACCGGAGAGTCCATAAAAGATTTTCTATTGCGATTCAATGCAACGGTGGCTTCTGTAGATCGCCCGGATCCATCAATGATTTTGATGGCGGCAGTAGCAGGAATTGCAGAAGGCGCCGAATTCAAAGATTCTCTGACCAGAGACCCACCGCAAGATCTAGGAGAGTTTTATCATGAAGCTGAAAAATTCATTCGACTAGAGGAATCACGAGCCGAGAGGCAGGAAATAAACACTACACGAAGCGAAGGAACCGCAGGAGGACAGTCTGGAGCAGACAAAGGAAAGAGAAAGCAGGACGATGCACAGGACGGTCCTGATAAACGGAAGAAATTCCGGGAACCCAGATTCAGGCAATACACCGGTTTGACGGCAAGCCTGGAACGAATTTACACTGAAACTCGGGGGTAGCTCCCTTATCGAAAGCCGCCGAGAAGAGATCCCACAGAGCGGGAGCGCAGAACTGGAAAATATTGCCTATTCCATGAGCTGGATGGGCACACGACCGATGAATGCCGCCACCTAAAGGATGAGGTGGAAGAACATGCTAGGAGTGGTAGATTGCCACAATATGTCAGAGAACCGACAGCAGCGGTAAGGCCTGAACAGCCACCGCCTCCACGTAACAGGAACGATCCAGGATCGGGATCACGACTCATCATCAACTGATCATGATGGCAAGGGCCAAGTTCAAGATATGAACTCTGGTCAATCACTTTTCTTAGATTTGCTTTCAAAATAAAACGGCTATTCCACTCACTCATGTATGGATACCAGAGAGATCCCTAGGCATGCTCTGAGATGGTATAGACCGTTCAGCCCGGAGAGGCTATGATCGGCCGACGATTTAGGCCAAGACATCGCTTAATGTTCAGAAACGCTGAACCGGAGTGCAGGAAGTGAGTCGCTTCGCCGGAGAGCGACAGAATCGACTTGCTTAAGCGCTGTTTCCCCTTCACCGAAGAGTGACAGGATGGGATCCAGCAAGGGCCCGGAGAGGCTATGATCGGCCGACGATTTAGGCCAAGATATCGCTTAATGTTCAGACACACTGAACCAGAGTGCAAGAAATGAGTCGCTTCGCCGAAGAGCGACAGGATCGGCTCACTCAACGTTGTTTCCCCTTCACCGGAGAGTGATAGGATGGGATCCAGCAAGAGCCCGAAGAGGCTATGATCGGTTTAGAACAACCAAGACATCGCTATATGCCCTAACTGGGGCTGGAGTGCAAGGGATAGAAAGCAACGACGGAGTGCAACATGATCTTTCTATTCAAATCGTTAAGTCTGGAATGGACTTAGCAAGGGTCCGGAGTGACCATCGATAGTTCAGAGAGGCTATAGAATTTGGTTACCGTAAGTGGAAGTAGATACTGATTCGGCTTTGAACAGCCATAAATCTGATTGACAATACTAAAGAAATAAATAGAACATAAGCTCACTGCATTCGATCTGAAGCTATTCAAAACACGCCTTTTACCAAAAGGCATGTTTTGGGGGGCAAAGTGTTAACCCACTTTTTGGCAAGGTCGAGATATCAAGGAATTAGCAAAAAATCAATGATTACTTGTTCCGAATATTAGTTGTATACCGCAGGTTCACTATGGACATCAATGAATTTTGTCCAAGTCCAAATCAAGTTAGAATTGATATGACACGACGATCAACAAGGAGGAAGCCAAAGTTGCAAGTTTCAAGTCAATCGGACTTCATATGCTCAAGTTATGATCGATACAAATTTCAGGAATCAACCTCGCTCGGGTGTCGCTTAGCACACCTCACTCGGGTGTCGCTTAGCACACCTCACTCGGGTGTCTCTTAGCACACCTCACCCGGGTGTCGCTTGACACACCTCACTCAAATGACGTTCGACACAACTGCTTTGTTCGGCATATAAGGAACGTTCGGCATCCATGAACGTTCGGCTATTCTACGATTCGACACGAATGGGTCAACTGGTATTTAAGACCGTTCGGCACACCTCACTCTAATGTCGTTCGGCATACCTCCACTCCAAGACCGTTCGGCATACCTCACCCCAGTATCATTCGGCACACCTCACTCTAATGTCGTTCGGCATACCTCCACTCCAAGACCGTTCGGCATACCTCACTCCAAGACCGTTCGGCATACCTCCACTCCAATGTCGTTCGGCACACCTCACTCTAATGTCGTTCGGCATACCTCCACACCAAGACCGTTCGGCACACCTCACCCCAGTATCGTTCGGCATCTGGAGACGTTCGGCATGATGGAGGTTCGGCACTAAGGATCGCTCGGCATTGCACCTCGCACCTCCATTCCTCAGTACCTCGCACCTCCATACCTCAGTACCTCGCACCTCCATACCTCGGTACCTCGCACCTCCCAACGTTCGGCATTCAGCGTTCGGCATCCATGGTTCGGCATATGGAGACCACTCCATTTGGGCTGAGGTACTCGGCTACCAGGCCCACCAGGGAAGTCCAACCCATCTTTGTCTATAAATAGAGAGGCAGGGGCACAGTAAAAGGGGATCCTCTCTCCTACTCTCTAACTTTCTATTTCCTAAGGCTAAGGCTATCCTACCAGTTTGTAACTGTAATTGATTCGAACATCAATAAAAAGGAAATTTCTAGAGTGGACGTAGGCCGGAGTCAGCCGAACCACTATAAATTCTTTGTCTTTACCGCTTTCATTTTAATTTCTGTTATTCTTCATATTAACATCCTCTACTTACATTCTATCTGTGAGCGGTGATTGTTATTTGGTGCTTTCATTTGCATTTGGGGGTTAGTGACCAATTTTGGCGCTAACACTTTGTATGATTTTCCAAGAGCTTTTGATTTATATACGATATTGGAAAGTCGCCCGAACATCTCTTTGACATTTTCTTCCTTGGCCATTGTGAAGTTCTCGTATTCGCTGCTCAACATGGCAAGGCGTGATTCTTTGACTTGAGATGTTCCTTCGTGAGTCACTTCGAGTGTGTGCCATATTTCCTGCGCAGTTAGACAATGTGAGACACGATTAAATTCAAATTGATCCAATGAACAAATAATAGAATTCATAGCTTTAGCATTAGTATTCTGTAGTTTGGTTTCAAGATATGTCCATTGATCCATTGGTTTGTCTATTTCCTGATTATCTACAATTATAGTTGGAGTTCTATAACCTGTCTCAACAATATTCCAAGCATCAATGGTTTTCAGAAAAAATTTCATCCTATTTTTCCAATAAGCATATTCACCATTGAACATTGGAGGTCTAACTATCGACCGACCCTCTGCAAAGGCATTATTAAAAGAAGCCATTTTAAAAATTCAAAATTTAAATAAAAATTGATTTTTTAAAAAATCAAATTTTTAAAACAAAATTTTGACTTCTATTCCTAGCTCTGATACCACTTGTAGGATCGATTTCACCCTAGAGGGGGGTGAATAGGGTGATACTATCAATTATAAAAATTATTGTGGAAGTTTATAGAATAATTTCAGCACTGATCACAGCAGAATAACAACAGCACAGAGAATAGAAGAATAATAAAAACAGAAAATAGAACACACAGATTTACCCAGATTCTGCAAAACCCTGCCTACGTGCTGCCCCTAAGGTTTCTACTAGAAATTAGATGGTCGGACGCTTACACACGTAAACTCGCGACACCCGCTATCGACTAACCTAACTCTATGCTCAAAACCCTGCCACAACTCAGCCACTGAGTTGCGAATTCTCAAACTACGCCACGTAGTTTGTCCCCTAGTCACACGACTAGTAATTAACAACGGTTTAAAAGAAAATTACAATTTAAAAAGCAATTATAAAATAAAACCCTAATTTAAAAATTAAAGCTCAAATATTATAGAAGCCGGCCCAAAACAAAACGATAAAAATTAATCCCCTTTTCTCTTTTATATATTTGGCCGTATCTTCTTCTTTGTGACAATCGTTCGTTCCTCTATGTGAAAATTAGGGCTTTTGAATTTCGAAGAGGCCGACTTTAGTTGCTCGATCGAATGAATGATTTATCACTTCATTTGCTTTATCGATCGCACGTTTCTCTGATTTGCTCATGGCTCTTTGAAATTGATTGAGTTTGAGGTTTTATTTCATGGTTTTATTTGTATTTCATGTCGTGGTTTTATTTGTATTTCACTTGAGTTGAACTCGACTTTTGATTTGGGTTTGACCTTGTGCTCACCTGTCCCTGCAATTTATCAAGTGTATATCGGTGTGCACGGCCTTGTGGCATGTACAGTGATACACTGTGCATGTCACAAATGTTCGTGTATGATAAATTCAAAATTAAATGAAGACGAACAAACCAAATAACTGAGGCAAATAAAATTTTCAATGTCACATTTTAATACACTGCAAAAATATTTATTTTTCAATTTTACTGCGTCAGTGTGTATTTTTGCAGATTGCTCGGATGTTGGATTCAATCTGGACTGAAGTTGAAGATAAAATATGAGTTGAGTGAACGAGTGATATGTAGTGAGGTCAAATGTAAATGTGAATTGTGATGTAGTCAAATTTGTATTGTAACCAAAATTGTGTATTTATATATTGAGAGCTTGATTTTGTACTATTCAAAATTTTAATAAATATTTGTTTGAATAAAATATTCGTTTGAATTTATATTCTGTGTTATTTATTTTATTCAGCAAATATTTATTTAATTATGTGAAAAATAAAATAGTACATTAACAAATACATTTAAATGAATATATATATGTTTATTATCATCAAACAAAAATCATATAGTCGAATATTCAACAGATATCGAACATCTTTGATAAGTCTTTAATGTGGTTGCTTGATCATCGTAATTTCATGAGCATATCATCCATATATACCTCAATCGTCTTTCTAATCTGATCTTTATACATTCGGTTGACCAGGTGCTGATAATTTGCTCCAACATTCCTTAATCCAAATGGCATTACCACATAGCAATAAAATCAAACAACGGTAATAAAGCCGGTGTGCTCCTGGTTGGGGACATTAATTGGGATTTGATTATATTCGCAGTATGCATCCATGAAAGATAGTAACTCGTGTCCTGTGGTTGAGTCCACCAGCCAGTCGATCCTTGGAAGGGGAAAACTATTTTTCGAACACGCCATGTTTAAGTTTGAATAGTCAATGCACATTTACCACTTTCCATTTGCTTTCATCATGAGTACAAGATTGGATACCCATTTAAGGTAGAGGGCATCGTAGATAAACCTGTTGATTTTGAGTCTATCTACCTCCTCTTTAAGGGCGGCAGATCTTTTTGGATCCATGTTGTGCCTTTTTTGCTTCACCAAGACATGCCTAGGGTCAATATTTAATGCGTGGCTCACAATGGTCGGAGAGATCCCACACATATCATAGTAGGTTCAAGCGAACACATCGAGATTTCCTTGGAGAAAACTAGCAACTTCCTTCATCATCGGGGGGCTGAACTATGATCCAATCTTTAAGACCCGCGACAGCTCATCATGGTTGACTGTGATGTAAATCATCAGCTCAGTCAGTGTAGCCTTGGTTTCTTTGGGCTCCTCCTCATCATCCCTCGGATCTATGCCTTTATAGAACCAACTATAGCACCCCAGCCAAGACCCAGGCGCTGGTTGTTAATCTTCGGAGGCTTGGATGTGGAGAGACTTATCCACGCCCTTACATTTCTCCTTCTATTGAGTGTCCCTCAACTCAACCACATAGCAGACACGTCCAGTCGCCTGACCTCTACACACAACTCCCACGCCATTATCAGTTAGGAATTTTAAGGTAAGACACCAAGGGGCAATGGATGGTGAAATTCAAAAAGGGTGGTCGACCCAAAAAATCATTATATGGAGAGTCCATATCTAGCACAAAAAATCGCAACATCTGCACTCTCGTGCGGTCACATTCTCCCAACACCACAGGCAATTTAACATAACCGACTGCTTCGGTCGTGGCACCATTAAAGCCATGGATGTGGGATTTAGACGATTTCAAGTCCTTGGCTTCCATCCTCATCTGATCGTAAGCTTTTTGAAAATAATATTCACTGAACTACCACAGTCAATTAAGATCTTCCTCACTAAGGCGGGCCGATCATGGCCGAAATGACCATTGGGTCGATCGTCGGTGCCTCCACCTTATCTGCATCTCTTTTTCTAAATACAATGTTGTCTACTATTGTACGCTGCTATTTGGCTGGAGCCATCTTCTATATTTGAACAACACTCAAAATTCATATACTTGATTGTGCTAGCAAAACACTCCATCCCATGCCATCTCTTATCAGCTGGATGTGGTCCTTCGACTATTGTATTGATAACTAATCTTCCACCAGTCCGCATAGGCTCCTCAGCCCTGTGTGGCGCTTGTCCTCGGTTGGAGCCATATGACCCATGCCCGCTATCCTGCGGGGCTTTAACAAACTACTGTAGTTTTCTTTCCCGAATCAATTTCTCGATAACATCCTGGAGATGCCTACACTCATCTGTGTTGTGACCATAGCATTCATTGAACCAGCAATATTTTCCAGTCTGCTTTTGTTTCTCTGTCGATTCCTTCGGAGGTGGCTTCCTATACTATAGGGTATTGCATGTAGACAAGTAGACATTCTCTAGAGATGTATTCAGTGGTGTGTAGGTATCATACATTAGAATCCTTGACTTTCTCCTTCCAGAATTCCTCTTTCATTCACGGTTCCTATCACCTCCTTTCTTTTTCCGATTCAATTTATTTTGGACATTTACTTAAACTTTTCTGGAACTCTCCCCAGTCTATTTCACTACAATGTTATTCTTCACTCCTTCTCCACTTGGTTCCACGACATTTTTCTTTCTAGAGCTTCCTCTTCTCAAATACCGATTGGCTTTTGCATAGAAACGCTCCAACAACGTGGGTGGTTTGCTAACTAACCAATCACCAAAGTCAGGTTTCGGATCAATCCCTCTTGTTACTGCCATCAATATTGAATGATCATTCGGATTACTGACTTCTGTGATGGCTATATTAAATCTCTCCAAATACTCTTTCAGTAATTCACCCAGAGCCTAGATTACGCTTGATATGGACATTACATCTTTAGGGTGAATTGCATGCATATGAAACTACTACATAAATTTTGTTGCTAAATCATCAAATCTAGAGATTGAACTTGTGGGAAATCTTGTGAACCACCTCGTTGCTATGCCAGAAAGAGTGATGTGAAAACATCTGCATTTTGTGGCATCATCCGCTCATGCGGAGTCCATTAGCCATTCATATCTCATGATGTGCTTGTAGGCAGGCATCGACGACATGCTAAATCTCCTCAGATATTCCACGTGTAAAATATTGTCTATCAACAGGGTATGGCTTCTTAAGATCCCTCAATCATCATTGGTCAAGCCATGGATCTCCCTTACTAGCTGCTTGATCATAGCTGTCAAATCGATTGTTTGGATAGTTGGATCCAAGTAGTGGTCATGCTCCATCATGCGTGAATGGTCTGGTCGATGTCTACGGGCCGTTCTACGCCTTCTTGGCTCAACATCCACTTGATGTGCATTCACATCATCATCATTTCGGAGAGGCGACTGATCTGCATTAACTTGAACTCCAACATCTAGATCAACCGCAGTAGCTCTAGTTCGAGTTCCATCAAAAAAATAAGGCTCCTCCCCTAGAGGAGGGACATACCTCGATCCCTATAGAGGGACGGGTCTGGTCGGTCTTGGCAGCTCGGGATTAGTTGTATGTTGAATTCCTGATGCTTCTGCATAATATTCATCAGTTCAGTGTCGTCTGCGCCTGTGATGGTCATCTAAGGAAGTTGAACTCTCTGATGCAAAATAAGGAGTTGGCTCCCTCCTAGATTTCCTGCATTGTTGATCCCTAAGTTGATTCATTAGATCGATATTGGCTTTAATCTGCTGGTTCAAATGTCGATGGCTATCAATGAGCTCTCTTATTAGATCTTGGAAATCAGCTCTAGTGATGGAATCAGCTGGATTCTAGACATCAACTGGATTGGTAGCATTAACATCTACTAGTAGATTTCTCTTGCCTCTTTGCTGGATGCTAGGGTTCTCGTTCCCTTTTGCATTTTGAGAGGTAGATTTGGAGTTCCTAACCATGGCTGATAGTCTCCTTATAGATCTCTTCTTCAAATCTGAGTTGAAATGGAAGCGTGTCGGTAGAAGCTGGATCTATCTCGTGAATATGGGAATTCACAAGTAGATGATGAGATCTAATCGAGCTGTGAATTTGCCTTTTCGGTGAAAGCAAAAAAATGTTTATACCAGAAATTGGCACTTACCCAATAGAGATTTTGTAGAGGAATGAATGAAGAATAATAAATGTAAATAGAGAGAATATAGCAGTAAAGTAATCAGCAACAAGCTAATAAAAGAGACACAACAATTTATAGTGGTTCGGTGTTGTTTGCCTTCATCCACTTTAAAGAGACAGCTTTATTAATCACTTTGTAAACTAAGTACAATAGGGATCGGATTAGAACCCTTAGTTACAAAAGATTACAAAATAACAAGCAGCGTAAAGATCCAGAAAATGAACAATCAAGTCTGTATTTATAGGGAAGACGGCAAAATACCTTCTTGAAATTACGACAGCAGAGTCTTCAGATCTAGAAGAAGTCGCATTATCGATAGCAAGTCCCACATTGCTTGTAATATAGATCGACACCAATCATTTTGTGAGCTCCTTTTGGCATGCGGTCGATATGGTGGACTCCACTTTTCAATATACTGATGTTCCCAAAGTTTCATTTGTAGTTAACTTGTAGATTTTGAGATATCCATCATTTTTCGCTCAGTTGAGATGTAAAATCAATATGGTACGATCCAAAATTGATGAATATGGATCATACCTGATTCATTTTTAGGGAGTTGTGTATTTTAATATTTTAGGCGTTTTATTGAGCTCATCTTCCGCTTTCGCTTCACCGTTGTTTTATGTAATCATCTGTGCCTGATCTCTAGGATTCATAATCATTAATCTGACATGTCAATCTTGATGATAGTTGAGACTAACTTGTCCAGTCAGTTCGGGTATAGCCAGGCAAAAAGGCCGGATTAACAAGTGTATCTTTTGTAGTCTACTCACCGCTTGAGGCGGAGTCACTTAGTATGCATTTTGGTTGTAGTTTAATTTTTATATAGTTTCAGCAGTATGTTATATATAAATCTTGTTCTTCCATCTCTTTTGATTATCATTCTTGTTTGAATTTCGAGGAAAAAATGTTCTAAGTGGGGGAGAATGTAGCGACCCTAAAATTCGAAAACTTCGTCTTCGAATATCGAAACTTTTTGAAATATAGTTGAGTGTCATAAATATGAGTTTATAACCTTGTTAGACATCATTTAATTAATGAATAGTGATAATAAAATTAATTTTGAAAGTTGTTTATAAAAAATTATTCTTCAAAGAAAAATCGATAATGTGACTGGAAATCGGTTTATCTATACACACTCTTCTCTTCATAAATCTTGAAGGTTCTAGAATGTTCTAATAGACAAAATATATTATCATGAGAAGGGTATGAGTGTAATTAGCATAAAGGAGAAGTGATGGGAGGTGGGTCTTCCATGGCATAGTAGGGGGAGGGTGAAAGAAAGCTTAAAGAGCACCATTTTGATCATATAAAAGGAGAGGCACACCCTTAGAAATAAATCACAAATTCATAAATCAAAACCAAGATTTTCTAATGGTGGCTTCTTCTTCTTCTGTTATGTTCTAAAGTAAATATTTGCAAATCTTGTCCAAATCATTTCAAATTTGGAGTGGAGTCTTGGGGCAATTTTAGAACATCTTTCACCATGTTAAAACTTGAAGGAGTGAAACCATACTCTCCCCTTAGGCAATGGCCGTGAGCAATACCAAGGAGGAGTGGGCTGAAAGCAAGTGGAAAGTAAGGAAATGAGGAAAAAGAAGGTGGTTGCAAGATTGGGTTTGCACTTGGGTGCTTAGATCTTGGTTGTTGTTTGGTTAAAGGTGAGTTAACACACCTCTCTGAATGGAGAATATAACATATATATGTTGTGTTTTGATTGTGTTAAAAATTTTGAATTGTTGTTGACATATGCTAAAACATTGGTTTGAATTCTTGCTTTAAAAGTAAGTGACACATATGATCAATATGTTTAGGACTTGTATAACTTGTGACAAGACCTTAGAATAAAGCATAGGTTATAGATAGGGCTGTAAATGGATACTTTCGGATACAGATAATGCAATATCCACATCCGCATCCGAATTCATTTTCGGATATCACATATCCGCATCCATGGATATAGACGGATATTGAATAATTATCATATCCGCTAATGATCGATAAATCAAGAAATATAAATAGAAAATTTTGGTTTAGCATAAACAATTTTCAATTTCGTTGATTATAAACATGTGAATAATAACAAATAGAATGATAATAAATAGTTTTAAGCAATTAAAACGCATTAAATTCATACAATACAAACTACTAGCTTAATAAATAGAATAAACACATGTCTATCATTCTACTAAAATATATAAAATATTAACTATATTCTTGACAAAAACCAGATGGATAATTTTTAGATGCAGATGCCTTTGTATCCATATCTATATCTGTTTTTTCGAATATCGGATATTTATTCTCTTTTTGAATACGAATGCAGATGAATTTTGAATATTTTGGGTAACCATTGACAGAACAAGTTATAGAAGGACTTTGTTTTAGATTGGACTTGGATTTGAAAGTGCACTTATATCGATAGTCGCTACAGATGTAGTTTGGAATTGCCTTGTTTTTGGCGATTTTTGTGAAATTTTGTATGGAGATCCTTAGGGGTGTCTCGCTATATTTATAATGTTTTATATGTGTGTTTGTTGCTATGAAAAGCTTGGATAGTAAAAAAGTTAAGTAACGTCTCGAAAAGTGGCCAAAACTTAACTTGTGAAAAACTGCCCTGTTTAGCCTTGATTTTTGGAATTTAAAGATTTGAAAAGATATTTAGATTTAAGTATTTTGTTTCATCCTTTTTGCAAGTGTTTAATAACTAATATTAGAGTATGTCGATAGTGGTTTGAGATATTTATGAATTTTTAATAATTAGTTGTGAATTTTTAAAAAAGTGGATTTTATAATAAAAACTTGATTTTCCTAGTTTTTAAGGAAATGGTAAAGTTGTTATTTTCAAGTAGTATTTTGAGAAACTGTTTTAAAACTTATTATAGGTATTATAAAGTATTTAAAAAGCATATTAAAGCATATATATTTTTTATAAAATAGGTTGACTATTTTATATTTTATGGAATAAAATATCTTTTGACTTGTTTATTTACATAACAAGTTTTGGTAAATAATTTACTATACTTATATATCATTTTGAAAAGTGTTTTAAAGTATAAAAAAAGGTTTAGAAAGGGATATGAATTGATTAATGGCCAAATGGTTAATTATTTAACTACTTGTTTGAAAAGAAATTAACTATGCTTAACACTAAAAGCCGACAAAGTAAGGCTTATCTATTTGTGAGAGATAAGATTGATGTTCGAGTAGGGATGGAGCAATAGAGCTCTAACCTACCGACTTCCCTCTTGACCAAGGAATAGTAAGTCAAAAAATGTCAGAAACGTGTAATCATGTTGATTTCTTACTTGTTTATGGATATCATTAATACTATACTTAATGCTAAAAGCTGATGAGGTAGACTTATCAATTTGTGAGATTCAAGAATGAAGTGTTGAGGCAGGGCTTTGATGCAACCAATGCTCTAACTTACCTGCCTTCACTCTAAGGTGAGGAATAGTTAAGTTGGAATGTCGGAAAAGAGTTAAGCATACAAATGTTGATTTGTATAAGCAATTGTTTTGACTTGATAATCGATTAGTCAATTATCGAACTTGACCTAATATGACTTAAGAAGTTATCAAGAGACTTTGTGATTTCATACCAATGAGAACCTAGGGAGGAGTATTGATACACAATGTCTCCAGCTTTCACTTACTTCCCAGAGAACCGGAATTGAGTAAACTAGGAATTCATCGATTGGTTTTGGAGAGTCCAGTAAGCAGGAAGAGTGTGTATATACATGAGATGACTCAAACCCGTAATCTCTTCAAAACCACATACGCGATCTATGTTCTAGAACTGGTTGTGATGTGGAATGTTATAAAGTTGAACGTCCATCCTAATTTTAAGTCCAAGGTTAAGGTCAACATTTACATTTCAAACGATGCTATCATGTGGGACAGTCTATCTAGAGGAGTACTCCAAGAGAGGATAGTGTTATCATTTGTTCGAAAACTTATGCGGGGAACCTCTATGGAGGTTAGAGATCTGTTCAAGATGCTCGAATCCATGTAGTGATTCGTGATCTATTCAAGATGTTAGAATCCATTTGAGGATTTGTGTTCTGTTTGAGTGATGAAGAGTAGTGTGAGAGATGTCAAACGTAGCCTCGACAAAATGATATAAAATAGGGTAGGGGCATGGCCAGAGGCATTTTGCTGACCTCAAGGGTATATCAACTTCATATCTAGAGATGTTATCGATTGTTGCTAGAAGGAATTGTATGACTTGGCCCACACACCAAGGGTGGTTCAGTTATGTTTACCTTAGAGTATACCTTCTAGAGATATACAATGCTTGAAAGGTAGTTTTTGATCCTCGTCATGGAGTTCGGATGAGACCAGACCGAGGAGATCTCTACAGAAAAATCCATTATGCGAACGTGCCTTAGCGGTATTGATTGTATACATATTTTTGTTGTGACCTTCACACACCAGCTATTTGATATGATTTATGTACTACACCATAGACATTATCTAACGTATCACTATATGTTAAACTTAATGAATAGTTGGTTTCATTTAAAGGAAAAAACTGTTACGGTAATCCGTACGGCATCAATGGTTACCGTTACTTGTCTCATATTTCTTGAGTTTCTCACGATGGTCTACCAGACTGATCCATATGTTATTTTCTTATAATGCTTGAGTCAGCCTGCGTATGTTTCTAGGTTTAGCTATGGACTCTTTGGAGCTTATGGAGAAGAGCTGGACGATTAACTTCCGTAGTATTCTTATTTTTGCTGAATTTCTGTATTGTACATATCAGCATTGTGAGGATAGGTAGTTATAACTGTCCAAGCTGATGATAGTACTTAGTTTTTGGTATCTCTAAAATTTCTGTATTCGAATTAACCTTTTGTACTTTTCCTTTGATATATATGTTATCATTCCGTTGTGAGATTCTGTTGTTGTGTTCCCTTTTTCTTATTCTATTCTTTTTCCTTTTATTTTACCCTAACTTTGTGTCTTTTCAGTACTTGGGTATTCGGCATACGATACCATGAATGTATTAGTGTCGACATTCAAGGTTCGTAAAGTCAAGTCATTACATTTGGCATCAGAGCTCAAAGTTAAGTGAACACCTTGGCTTTGATTGGGTATAGCTCATTAGAGATAGGGTAAATGACATCCTAGAATGAGTCGAGTGTACTATATATATGAGAGCACATTTGTATTTTGAAAATTAGACTTCAAATTATTCCTTAGGAATAACTCTTCCTTAGTAACTCTCTCTTTGAAATAACTCTATCCATTAGTTTCCTAAAGCTTTTTCGCTTTGATTAGGTAGTAAAAACTATTGATAATAGAGCTTCTAATGTTGAGGGAAATGTAGGAGAAGAAGTGGTGCAGGTTTAACCATGGAAAGACTTTGCTTCGATATAGCATGAGTTTGACGTATTGGGCAGAAGGAAGTTCCATGGCACTGAGACTGTCGTCGAGTTATAGGCATGGATTAGTCTGCACAATGTGGTATGTAAGGATATGATGGATCATATCCAAGGAGCATTCAAGGATATTATTAGTATTGCATTCGGTTCGACGGTTTGGATCCAAGGTCATCCATATCTGCACCGACCAGAGGCAAACAACGGACGTTTCAACCACCAAGAGATATCTCTAGTGGAGTTTGCCATAATTATAGGCAGAAGGGCCACTTTGCTTGGAGTTGTAAGTCAGGAAAAGAAGGCTAGGTGGCTAGATCGCAGATAGTAAAATCTCTGATCGTGGAGGTTCTGAAGCTTAAGGGAAAATTTGCACCAAAAGGTTGTTTTGGCTGCCATCAGCTTGGCCATTTTATTAAAGATTATCCTATGCTCAAGAAAGGGCAGCAGCCTTGGGTTTTTGCTACTTCTGCAGCTACAAAGGGAAAACGGATTCTTGAGTGTATAATTTTTGTTTATAGTTTACCTATTCGTGTTTGGTTTGATATTAGTACTTCTCATAGATTAAAATCCCATAACCTTGATTGTTTATTCATGCTCGGCATGTTCGGAATATTGAGTATTATTTGTTATTGATTTGTCCTCAACCAGTTTATAAGAAGATTTACCTTTCTACATCATAGGTTAGGTAGATAGTAATCATGGGTACATTGAAACGAACTCTTGTGGATTAAGTTTAATATTTTGATTATAAGGCTTTCGGTGATAATATTGGGTTAAAAGCTAAAATTTAGTAAAAGATGTTTATTATAATCAAAAGGAAAGATATAATATTTTGAAAATAAATATTTGTTGAAAGATTTATATAAGAAAGTGATTTTATATAAGTTAAGTTTATAAAATATGGTTTATAAACAAAAAGGATTTAAATAGGGAACTCGAGAACTTAAATCTCGATATCTTTGAAAATGTTTTCCAAGATTTTGGAGAAAGTAATAATAGTATTATTTGAGAGTAAATATTTGGGGGAGTTGGTTTAGAAAATTAAGATCATGGTACTTAGTATTATTATACGAAGTATTTAATACTACTTTGAAATAATTTTGTTAAGTACCAAAAGTGTGTTTTGGATGTACTAAACTCACATCTATCGCTTGAAAAAAAATTCAGTGATGATTGCAGCATCATCGACATTCATTTTAAAATTTCTAAGTGCGAGATGCTACAATGTGGTTTTGGTAAAACGGATTTTGATTAAATCCCAAAGTAAGATTTGATATACAAAAGTTATATGTATATATTGTTTCAAAATGGTTTGAAATGAAAACCTGTGTTTAGTTCTAAAGTATTATTGTTAAGTTATTTCATGGACATATATAGCCTATGCATTAGGAAAGTATGGGTTGTGCATCATGATATGATATGTTGTTTGATAGTTTTCATTTGTTAAAATGAAATGGAATTTTCAGCAATTTTGGACAGTCAAAAACTTCTGAATCATTATAGAAATTGTAATTAAGTGTTCTTGAAAATATAAAGTTGAGTTTATATAACACTTGAATTGAGAAGATAGCAAGTTAAAAGAAGTATAAATTATAGATCATCCTTGTTAAGTAAAACAAATTTTATGTTTGTATATACTCTTAAGATGTAGTAGAGTATCATATGAGTATGAACTTAAGTTATAAAATGTGGATAAAACTTGAAGTTATGATTTATGAAATGATGCATAAATGATTTTAGTGTTGAATGAAATACTAATTGGATAAATGAATATGATAAAAAATGAATTAGTGTAGTTAAGAAATCAATAGGACAATTCATAAGTTGTACGTAGATCATTTTATTCACATGACTGTTCTTGATCTAGCATTTGAGTACATGTTTCCAAGTTGGTTTACACCAGTCCAAATAAGGATTTTTCACTCGATTCTTGATGGCGAACACTTGATACAGATTCATGATACGATCCTGATCTTTCCCTATCATAGTATATAGCTATGCAAGGAGAACAAAGGTTTCTAATCAAGAAACCAAATCAGAGTCTGCACTAGAGAGGTCAAGTGATCTATACAAGTTTGGAAGTGAAATTTATGTGATCAAGTAGGTGATCAGATCGGATATTGCATACGGATGGTTCATGTGCATCGTACGGGCTTTTAATACATTTGTATACCGTGTTTATTGGCTTATAAAGGGTTTAAGGTACGACTCTTTGATTTATTATGAGGTAACATGAATAATCGTCTATGTAATGTCTTGAGGCTGTTGAGCATAAGGTATGCTTTTTATATTGTTTATCATCCTTGGACAATGGAAGGGTTTTGAACCTGAGTGAAGTGAACCATGAGCATTGGTTGCTAGTGATTGTGAATACTATTTGAATATTTGTGTGCTCGTTCCTTTGTTAAGATTAGAAGTGCTGTGGAGTGAGGAAGCTCGGGTGATACCAAGAAGACGAAAAACAGTTTGAAGGAGTTCTGTCCAGGGTTGCTTATAGACTAGGGTTTCCTTCATATCTTCATATCATGTATCACTAGTTGAGGTGGAGTCACTTAGTGTGCATTTTTGTTTGTATTTTAGTTTGTATATAGTTTCAGCAGTATGCTATATATATATATATCTTATTCTTCCATCTCCTTTAATTATCGTTCTTGTTTGAATTTCAAGGACGAAATGTTCTAAGTTGGGGAGAATAAAGCGATCCTGAAATTCAAATACTTCATCTTTGAATATCGAAATATTTTAGAATATAATTAAGTGTTATAAATATAATTTTATAACCTTGGTAGACATCATTTAATTAATGAACAATGATAAGAAACTCGTTTTTGAAAATTGTTTACAAAAAATATATTCTTCGAAGAAAAATCGATAATCTGACCGAAAATCGGTTTATCGGTAAATAGCTTTTCAATCGATATATGTTGTACGAACTCTAATGCACTAGTATGATGATAAAATAAACACATTAACAAATAATTAACACACTCTCCTCTTCATAAAACTTGGAAGGTTCTAGAATGTTCTAACGGTTAAGGGATATTATCATGAGAAGGGTATAAGTGTAATTAGCATAAAGGAGAAGCGATGTAAAAGAGAAGTGATGGGAGATGACTCTTCCATGGTATGGTGGGGGGTGAAGGAAAGCTTAAAGAGCACCATTTGATCATATAAAAGAGGGGCACACCCTTAGAAATAAATCATAAATTCACAAATCAAAACCAAGTCTACCTCGTAGGTAAGGATACTGTCGCGCCGACGCTAGGCTTACTTTTTTGGACAAGTCGACCCTGGAGGGAAGGCTCGCCATTGGTGTGGGCACGAACCCGTTTAAGCAGCATGTTTGGTTACGGGTCGGCCACCCCCAGGCGGAGGGCGACCGGATGGGCCTTTTACTATTGGGTCGTTGCTTGTAGGGTATATGGATTGAAATAGGTGGGAGCGGACAGAGGCGCTTGCCCATTATAGGGAGTATGGCCGGCTGGAGCGGACGGGAAGACTAGCATGTGGTGAGAGACGACAGAGAATGATCATAAGGAGAACCAAGTATAGAAAGTAAGTACACAACGATATATAAGGGTTCTTCCCAGTGCGACCTACGTCCGTTGTGATGTTCCTTTACTATATCGACCTCTTATAATTTACACATGGTTACAAGATAATAATAAAAGAGACTAGACTTAATATTACAAGAGTATAATATCCCAGCCTAAAGGTCTCCTGGGAGGAGACTTGAGGGAGGACCCATCGGAAGGGTCGTCCCTTGAGGAGGTGTCTCAAAGACGAAAGAGCTCCTGAAGGAGGGGTTACTGGCAATGGTCGGAAAGTAGGCGCTTGAAGGAGGTGCCGCTAGCTGGAGTGGTAAGCTAGCTGTTGAAGGTGATGCTGGTGGTTGAGCTTGGTGGGTAGTGCACTGTGGGTTGAGTGGTAGAGCTCGATAGAGGCTCTCTCTAACGAAAGCCGGGCGAAGCCGCCATCAGAGAGGCTTTGAAGGAGGAAAGAGTTGGTAAGGGAGATGGGTTGGAGAAATCATTCTCTCACTCCATTTGTCTCTCTGTCTCTCTCTGTTTTGTCTCACCCTTTGCAATATGGTATGGCATTGGGTATATATAGAGGAAGTGGGGTGTGAATGGATGGTCGAGATTGTTGAATAACAGGACATGAGAGGCTTTGGGCCATGGATTGCAGGGGACATAGGATGGGAGCCAACTGGAAAGCAGATTCGAGCTCACAGCTCAGATTGCTAGCTAGCTGGAAAGAAGGGTCTATAGTAGACCTAGGAAAGGCGACATGCTTTAGTAGGTAGGGGTGCAGACGTTCTGATTGGCTATTGGAAAGGTATGGAAGAGGAAAGGGTTATGGATGGAGTACTATTGGCATAGGAACAATACTTTTCTCTGATTGCTTTACTTCAGGGCAGTTGGAATGGTTAGGGCACTTCGTGGTAAGCTGTTTTGGGTTAAATGGGTGGTCCTAGCTGGTAGGTTTAGGATTGCTAAGGACATAAGGCAGTCGGTCCACCTTGATCGGGCGGATCCCTGAGTAGGAGTAGTTGGGCTACACGAGATAGCCAATCCGGTGTCAGATCTTAACGACCCGGGCATCCAACCGAGGGTAGATTTGCAGGGCTCGGTTGTAGCCATGTGGAGAGCAAAGTCGACGGATGGTCATGTGAGAGCGAAGCTATTTCTGATACTAAGATCATATCGAGGGCGGATCCAAGCTTTAGAGGGGGAGGAAGCCCATTAAGGAATGGTGTTGCACGGAAGGTATGGTATTTGGTGCATGGATTGGGATGAAGGACCGGATCAGACAGGTGCCGAAGAGGCCGAGGCAGCTTTGGCTACCAAGGGAAGGGATGCTAAGGAAGGCTCGAGGGTGCAACCTTGGGCTTATGTTTCTGGGAGAGATTGACTGACCGGCTTCAGAGGATCGTCAGAATGTTGAGAGCGCTCGGTATCTTGTTAAGGAAGGCAGGTCACCTAGGGGCTGAGCTTCCATCCATGGTGTCTTTAGATGCGAAGTAGGCAAGTTTGGCCGCTGAGGACGATGGACTGATCGCCCGCTGACAGGGGTAACCAGCTGGTTGAGCGAGGATCCAGCGGACGGACCGAGTTTGGGATTATCTCTAAGAAGTATTTGTTTACACAAAATTTTAGGTAACAGTAGTTTCAAGATTGGGTTTGCACTTGGGTGCTTGGATCTTGGTTGTTGTTCGGCTAAAGGTGAGTACACACCTCTTTGAATGGAAAATGTAACATACATATGTTGTGTTTTAAATTTGTTAAAATTATTGAATTGTTATTGACATATGTTAAAACATTTGTTTGAATTCTTGCTTTGAAAGTAAGTGACACATATGATCCATATGTATGGACTTGGAATGGACTTGAATGAACTTGTACGACTTGTGACAAGACCTTGGAACAAAGCACATAGGTTATAGATTGGCGTGTAAATGGATACTTTGGATACGGAAAATGTAATATACGCATCTACATCCGAAATCATTTTCGGATATCGGTTTTCCATATCCGTGGATACGGACAGATATCGAATAATTATCCTATCCGCTAACAATTGAAAAATCAAGAAATATAAATAGAAAATTTATGTTGAGCATAAACGTTTTTCAATTCCAATGATTATAAAAGTGTGAATAATAACAAATAGAATGATAATAAGTGGTTTTAAGCAATTAAAATGCATAAAATTGATATAATACAAACTATTAGCTTAATAAATAGAATAAACACATGTACATCATTGTACTAAAATACATAAAATATTAACTATAATCTTGACAAAAACCAGATAGATAATTTTGTGATGTGGATACCTTTGTATCTTTCACCATTACCGCTTTTATGGATATCAGATATTTATTCTCTTTTCGAATACAGATGCGGATAAATTTCAAATATTTTAGCTATCCATTGATAGACCAAGTTATAGATTGACTTTGGTTTAGTACTCAAATTTGAAAGTGCACTTATAGCGATAGTTGTTATAGATACAGTTTAAAATTGCCTTGTTTTCGGCGATTTCTGTGGAACTTAGTAGAGAGATCCTTAAGGATATCTAGTCATATTTATAATGTTTTATATATATGTTTGTTGCTATGAAAAGCTTGGATAGTAAAAATAATTAAGTAACATCTCGAAAAGTGGCAAAATTTTAACTTGTGAAAAACTGCTCCATTTAGCCTTGATTTTTGGACTTTAAAGGTTTGAAAAAATATTGAAATTTAAGTATTTTGTTTCATTCTTTTTACAAGTGTTTACTCACTCATATTAGAGTATTTCAAAAGTGGTTTGGGATATTTATAAATTTTTAAGAATTAGTTGTGAATTTTTAAAGAAGAGGATCTTATAATAAAAACTTGTTTTTTCAAGTTTTGTAAAGGTGTTATTTTCAAGTAATATTTTGAGAAAATGTTTATAAACCTATTATAAGTATTATAAAGTATTTAAAAATCACTTCTAAGTATATATAGTTTTTAGAAAACAGGTTGACTATTTTGTATCTTATGGAATAAAATATCTTTTGACTTGTTTATTTACATAACAAGTTTTGGTAAATAAATTACTATACTTATATATCATTTTAAAAAGGTTTTAAAGTATAAAAAAGGTTTAGAATTGCTTAATGGCCAAATGGTTAATTGTTTGATTACTTGTTCATAAAATAATTAACTATGTTGAATACTAAAAGCTGACGAAGTAAGGCCTATCTATTTGTAAATGTTAAGATTGATCTTCGAGTAGGGATAGAGCAATAGAGCTCTAACCTGCCGGCTTCCCTCTTGACCGAGGAATAGTAAGTCAGAAAATGTCAGAAACGTGTTAATAGTGTTTATTTCTTATTTGTTTATGGATATCATTAATACTATACTTAACTTTAAAAGTTGAAGAGGTAGACTTATCTATTTGTGAGATACAGGAATGAAGTGTCCAGGCAAGGCATTGATGCAGCTAGTGCTCTAACTTACTTGGCTTCACTCTAGGGTGAGGAATAGTTAAGTTGGAATGTCGGAAATGAGTTAAGCGTATGAATATTGATATGCATAAGCAACTGTTTTGAATTGATAATCGCTTAGTCAATTATCGAACTTGACCTAATATGACTTAAGAATTTATCAAGAGACTTTGAGATTGCATACCAATGAGAACCTTAGGGAGGAGTATTGGTACGAAATGTCTCTAGCTTTCGCTTACTTCTGAGAGAACTAGAATTGGGTTAACCAGGAATTCATCGATTGATTTTGGAGAGTCCGGTAAGTAGGAAAAGTGTACTTATATGAGATGACTCAAATCCGTAATCACTTCAAAACCTTATATGCAATCTATGTTCTAGAAGCGGTTGTGATGTGGAAAGTTATAGAGTTGAACTCTCTATCCTAAGGTTAAGTCCAAGGGAGGGGTCAACGTTAACATTTCAAACAATGATCTCATGTGGGACTATCTATCTTGAGGAGTACTCCAAGAGAGAGGACATCGTTAGTATTCATTAGAAGACTTACACAGGGAACCTTTATGAAGGTTCAAGATATGTTCGAGATGCTCAAATCCATGTAGTGATTCATGATCTGTTGGAGATGATGGAATTTGTGTTTTGTTCTAGTGATGAAGACTCGTGTGAGAGATGTCGAATGTAGCGTCGACAAAATGATAAAAAATAGAGAAGGGGCATGGCCATGGGAGTTTGTTGATCTCAAGGGTATATCAACTTCATATCTAGAGATGCTTATCGATTGTTGCTAGTGGGAGTTATTATGACTCGGCCTACACACCAAGTGTGGTCCAGTTATGTTTACCTTAGAATATATCCTATCTAGAGAAATATGATTCCCAAAAGGTAGTTTCTGATCCTTATCATGTAGTTCGAATGTGACTAGACCAAGGATATCTCCATGGAAAAATCCATTATGCGAACGCGCCTCGGCGTTTTGATTATATACATATTATTGTTGTAACGTTTACACAACAGCTATTAGATATGATTTATGTACCACACTATAGACATTATCTATCATATCACCATATGCTAAACTTAATGAATGCTTGGTTTCATTTAAAGGGAAATCCATTACAGTAATCTGTATGGTCTCAATGGTTACTGATACTGGTCTCATATTTCTTAAGTTTCTCATGCTTTTTTATCAGACTGATCCGGGTGTTATTTTCTTATAATGCTCGAGTCAGCCCATGTATGTTTCCAGATTTAGCTACGGAAACTTTGGAGCTTATGGAGAAGAGCTGGATAATTACTGTAACAACCTGCATATTTATCAATTTATCATTTAAATATTTTATTTAAATATTTTATCATTAATCGGATTTTGGTCCAAAAAGCTACTTTTTGCAAACAGTCGAATTAGGACTCGAGACCACTTCCATTGAGTTCAACATGTCGTTTGCGATCTTTTTGAGTATAAACTTTGATATGTTTGGGGCTAGTCAAAAATTTGACCATTTTCACTTTGGGTTTGGGTTTGGTTCAGCCCTATGTTTTAGCTTTACACTCCAAACTGAAACCCCCTCTTCATTCACTCCCTCCTCCTCTTCATTTCAGTTCTAAAGAGATTAATGGTGAGTGGAATGGGAAATTAAAACTCTAAAACCCTAGTTTCCATCTACAAATCAAGTTCTAGCTCCAAATCAATAGAAGAAGCTTTGGTAAGTCTCCTCTTCTTCTTCCCCAACTCACTCTCTTATCAATTTCAGAAATTCCTAAACCTAATTTAGGAAATGTTTCTCTTTTTAGCTTAGAATCAAGCTTGTTGAGTTGGGATTGAAGAGAGATTGTCATTGCCATTGCTCTATAGCTTCTTCATTCTAGTTCTTGTGCATAAAGGTGGGATTTTTATCTCACATCTTAAACTATAATTATCTTCGATTGTTAGGTATGAATTCCTAACACTTATTCTTGTGCAATTGCTTTTGGTTTGGATTGATTTGGTGAATATTCCAATTTTTAGTGTTTTGAGTTCAATTCTTTAAAAATCCAAACTTCGATCTTTGATCATGATTTTTGTGATGCATTGAAGAGCATATAGGGCCGGGTAGTCGATGGGCATAAACCCTTAGCGCCGTTGCTCGACCGATTGCATTTCGGAAGGGATTGGCATTCATTTGATTTGGCATGGGAGTGCTGGAAACAGGCTCCGGTCGACCGACCTCAGAGTCCGGTCGACCGACCTGCTACTCTAGCATCTCCCTGCCTCTGTTTGGAAGTGCAGGTTACAGGCTTCGGCCGACCGACCTCAGGGTTCGGTCGACCGACCTGCTACCCGAGCACTTCTGTCTCTGGTCCGGTCAACCGACTCAGGGAGTCCGGTTGACCGACCTGCTCCTATTTGCCAGTTTTTCCTATATTGCTTATTTGTTTGAATTCCCAACTTTAATCGATTCGTGTGGTCTCCTATTTGTTGTTATCATTTCTTAAGACTTTGATGACTCCTCTTTCGGGATGGTACCTCGTTAGGTCTTTCGGGATGGTACCTCGTTAGGTCGAACCCCGTATACCTCTGCGTAGGCGATCTTATCTGAAAAACATTCAACATAACTTCCTACTTTGATGGTTTTGAGAATTGATTTCTTTGGACTTTTCTCACGTCTTCGAACGTGAATTTATGTGATTTGATTTGTTTCAACAATCGTTTTGTGACTTGTCACTTTAAAAATATAAAGGTTTCAATACTAGTAGTAAATATTCAAAACTCTTTCATCAAAACGATTTCAACTCTATTTTCAATATCAAACTCATTTATAAAACCGTTTTCCAATCTATTAGTATATACAAACCTTTACCTCATTCGTACGAGAAAATCTAATTAAACGGCTTAGCAAAACAAGTGGTATGAAACGCTTGCGTTTACTTCGTCGGTTAATTTATGGACTTGTTCGATTGAACCTCTTGTGACAATTTTCTAGTGGAGATTTACAGCTTGTTCGTAAATATTTAAGTTAAGCAAGTGGTTATGGGACATGAAGCTAAACTCATATATTTACTAGCTTGGTGTGATTGACACTTCATGTTGATCATGACGATCATTCTTATGATTTAGACTAGCAATTGTGCGATGTCTCTTTGTTTGCAAGGTTAGACTAGACACCATTTGTGTGATTCCACTCACACATACCTTTTTGCTTTTTGGTTAGTCTAGACACCACTTGTGTGATTCCACTCACACATACCTTTTTGTTTGCGAGGTTAGACTGGACACCACTTGTGTGATTCCACTCACACATACCTTTGTGGTTAGTCTAGACACCACTTGTGTGATTCCACTCACACATACCTTTTTGTTTGCGAGGTTAGACTAGACACCACTTGTGTGAATCCACTCACACATACCTTTTTGGTTAGTCTAGACACCACTTGTGTGATTCCACTCACACATACCTTTTTGTTTGCAAGGTTAGACTAGACACCACTTGTGTGATGTAACGACCCATAATTTTTAATGATCTTATTTATTAAATTTATTGAAATTTTGTGAAATTTAAACAATAAAAATTGGAAATAAAAAATTTATTATTTGGAATACGTCTATTTTAATATAGCAACTGGTAAATTTTCATCTGATAATATTAAAGTTTATTTTCTTGTGAAATTCTATTTCAATTTAAGTCAGTTAATTATTGATGAAAATAAAATGTTTTCCAAACTTGAATATTTTTATATACAGTAAATTTCTAAATCATTTTCTGAGTGAAACATCAGTCTTCGTTTCTTCAAATTTGGATTTCTATTGCTCCGTTTATCTTAATTCCGGCATTTTAGCAGCATTTTCGGTACCGGGTATCGACTTTTGATAGAATGATCGTATCACTGATATATGTATACCACTCTGTTCGTCTCGTTGTGCTGATCTCCGCAGTATATTCATTTGTGTATTTCTGAGTCCGTTACGGGGTGAAATCCGTGAAACGGTTAACCGTATCGGCACCAAATTTTGAACTTTTGATATACTGTGTCCATTCAAATTTCAAACGGTTGAATAAACAGCCACTAGCATTTATTATTTGCAGAATCAATGGCCAGCTGTTACCATTTCCATCATTTCAATTTATTTCAAAGTGATCGGTTTCTCTTCCGCTTTCTCATTCTGTTCAATTACAAAATATATATATGTGTATTTTGGTTCGTTTCTACCTTCCTATTGGTTCATAGAAATAATAGTAAAATAATGAATAGTTGCATATATATTTCAGTACCTGTTCATCTACTTCTCAAGTACATTTCTCCTTCCTCCAGAACTCCACACTCATCACCTCCAACTTCTGAGACCTATACTCGACCTCCTCACCGAGGCCACACCTCCACCTCTCCCTCCATTGGCCCCGACTTCACCGGACCCTCCGGCTAATCCCGACCCGTCCACGAACCCAAACGCCATCAAGCTTCTTCGCCCAGCCTTGCGTCTCCCGTCCTCCGCACTTGTACAACCACCACTCGCCTCTGTTTCCACCAATTCATCGCCTCTCTCCTCTTCCAACCTCTGCCTACGAGCGACCCTCCACCACAAACCTTGCTCCATCACACTTGCCGTTCACCCACACACGCACTCCAACCGAGCTGTATCTCCTCCTCCACGTAAGCCCCATCACCTCTCATTCCTACCCTGTCTTCAGGTATATATATATTTATGTATTGATATTTTATTAATTAATATATACTATTAACCGTTGAGTAATATGTTTACATATATGTGAGGTCTGTTATATATATCAGAGTTTTAGATAAAAGTTTATAGTGGTTTCAGTTTTGACTTTAAAATGTGTATGAGTTTAAGATATATATATATATGTATAAGTCATATACTCTGTAGATGTTATACAGTTATACATATATGTTTGAAATATAATTTACACGGTGGTTGTTTATGTTTTGATCTGAATATATTTTTATTTTTTTTGAAAAGTAATGTCATAGATATAATATACACTACAGGAATTCATTTATTTCCAAGATTGTAGTCGGCATGTATATAGGGGAATAGGTCATACAACATGTAGATGATCTTGTTTTGCTGAAAGTAATGGTAGGTTTCGAAAGTACATAATATGTGCATTGTTTAATGATATGTTGTACAAGTTGATGGGGCAGTATATATTATACGTATATATACAGTTATGTTTAGTTATTTAATAGCCTACTCATGTATAAAGTTGCATATATGATGATTGTTATGCGCATTGATTTCAAATAAAAATGTATATAACAGTATTGGTTTAATGTTTTTATACCATAGTTTTTCAACATTTTTAGTGTAGGCATACAACAGTTTTGGGTTTTAAGTATATGACAGTTCTACATAATGATGTTGTGTCATATATATATACAGAAATATTGATTTCTATGTAATTATATATATATATATTATCATTTGTTTGAAAAAAAGTCAGGTATATGGTTACTGGCCTGCAGCTTTGTATTATATCATATATATATATATAGATTTGTTATAAACATATTTTGTAAGTAACCTGTTTGTAAGCATTTTTGCATCTGGTTTGATTTTATAATAGATTAGGAGGTTAACAGTACATGTATATATTAGATTTGAGTATAATAGTTTATTTTACAAGCCGTGGGTTTTATTTGTAGTTATATGCCAGATTTTGGGAGTTATTATTTATTTTAAATTAGAAGTATTTATAAAATGTTATAAAATGTTGTGGGTAAATTTGTTGTTTACAGTAAGTATTTATACCTGTCTTTATATTTATATTTTCAAGGTATATGTATGGTATGCAGGAGTCTAGGTTGAAATGAATATGAGATAAATATTGATTTTAAATATATTATGTATATATATATTGAGTTTAATATTTGTGTTTCAATTTAAAACAATAATTTCAAAATTCACATATATTTAATTTAATATGTATTTGAAATTTAGAATATAACTTTATATAAATAGTTATATATAGTTATATACATAAGTTCACTTATACTATTTATACTATTAATTCTCATCGATCCAATCCTGATTTGAATTCGTCTATTCCTATTATCAGCTTTGATCATCGAATCGTGTCCATCTAGCTTTGTTTTGGAATTTGGACCTGGATTTCGTAACTCACTTCTTTGTCTATCTCCCTAGCCTCGAAAGGTGAGCAATCACTCACGATTAACGTTCTTTTATTATTTAATTTGATTTCAATTGAAATAGCAATTGAAATATGCTGCTGTAGTTATTTACATTGTTATATATGCTATTATCTATAACTATTCACCTGTGACATCTGACACCAGTATCTAGAATTATATGCCTGTTATTACTATTATTGTATCTGTTCACCTGTGACATCTGACACCAGTATCTAGTATTATATGCATGTTATTACTATTATTTGTATCTGTTCACCTATGACATCTGACACCCGTATCTGTTATTTATACTGATGATATATGCCTGTTGTTATATTTTTTTTGTATTTGTTATCACTCTGCAAGTTCCCTGTTAGTATAGAATTCACTATGGGTTGAAATGATACATACCCGAACGGACTTTAGAATAGGAGAATTTCGTTATGGGTTGAAATGATAAACCCAAGCGATTTTCATTTGAATTGAAATTGGGATTACGGGTCGAAATGATATCTACCCGTATATATTTAAATTTCGGATTGAAATGATAAATATCCGTATCACTTAACCATATGATAAATATATATACAGACACCGTTGGTCCATATATATAAATATTTTAAAAATGAATTCTATGGTTTTGGAAAGAAATATATGGTTTTAATAAATGTTGAGCCTTAAATTATTTTATATAAATGGGAATGATTGATTTAAATACTTATAATATGTTGAGTATTTAAAATATATTTCAAAATAGATTTTGGTAATAATTTGAATAAGTTAAGGTTAGAAAGATAATTTGAATTTAGTTGAAATTGTATTCAATAAAGAATTTTATTTAATTAAACCGATTTGAAACTTATTGAAATTGAGATGTAAGATATGATTTATAACTTGAGTTTGATTTATAAGTAATCTAATGAATATTTCTTGTTTAAATAAAGTTTAAGGAAATATTTAGTAAAATGTAATTTAAGGTTAGTTAAATGATATTGAATTTATTAAGTGAATATTCCCTGATTAAATAATAAATGAAGTTAAATCAAGAGCTATATGAAACTGTTAAATTTAACTTTGAAATTGTTGAATATTAAAGCTTTGAAAAATATTGGAATTTAAATGCTTTATTTTGTGATTCAGATCTGTATTTGAAATCAATTTGAATTGAATTTGTTATTTAGAAACTGAATTGAATTAAAATGGGAAAATTGAGCTTTGAATAAATTTGAATTTGGAATTTGAGTTAATTTGAATCGATTTGTGAAACTTGAGGAAATTATAAATACTTTACTTTATAAATTATTTAACCTATATATATTATTTTGGAAAATAGATATATTTGAAATGAAATGATATTTGGGTTTTGAAGTATAAATTAAATTTAAATGACCACGGTGTTATAATGTATATTTCCACCTTGTAGATAGTTCTGAAGATCCTTAGAGGATGGTTATCCCAAACATCCTTTAAGTTATTTGTATTTCAGTTGATATTTCACTTGAGTTGGATTTATTTATATAAGAATGTTAATCCTGACTCGAGTGTTTTGTGTTTTGCTTTACGCTCGGGTCAGACCGAGTGATACAGCATTTGAGACTCACCTTTGGAGTTTGGAGCTTCCTTTGGAGATCCAACTATCGCCTCCGTTTTCAGCTCTTCTAGTTGATTTGTTCAGAGAAGTCATCTGTTGTACTGGAGACTTCACTGCATTTGAGATATTCTGTTGTATTTTATTTTAACTCTGATGTTTATATAGTAGCTTCATGAACTACTATTTTATCTATTCCGCTGCGTATTATTGTATTACTCTGTGTCTGTGATTCTGTGATTGATTTATTTACTGTATATTCTGAGTTTTGCCAAATTTTAAATTAACAATCTGATATTTTGAATTATTCAAGTCAGACATGTGTGGATTTATTGTCGATTTTAATGGTCCGAAATAGCGGGTCGTTACAGTTGGTATCAAAGCTTTGGCTCTAGGCAAACTTAGCATATATAGTAAATTTATTTACAGAATCACTTTCGTTCGATTTTGAATCTCTTCCATTTGACTCGATTTCCTTTGAACTTTGGAACGTTTCTTGCGGTTCCAAAATTCATTCTTGTCTCTCCCTATTTGTATTCTTTTGATTCTGGAGTATCCCATAACTCCACTTCGAATGATCTCTATAAGAATAGGCGATCCCGCCAATCTTCGAATGATTTATAAGGGGTGGAACTCCTTTACAATTGGCATTGATTCACCGGAGATTTATATATCCCTCGGTTTTGATGTTGCCATCTCTTGTTATGCCGAATTCTATCTCTGGCGATCGAATGTCGATTTGCCTTAGATTTCCGCATCGATTATATTCTTGAAGTCACGATTGACCCGGTTAAGGTCGCCCGCGATGTATATAAGTGTATCCATTTACTGTTTTGTAATTAATTATCTCATCTGCGTCCGAGCTTATCTTCGAATCATAATCCTATTTGATTAGAGTCTCTCTAAGTTGAATTTCTATCTTTGTTTTGAAATCCATTTTTGAACCATCCTTTGAAAAATCAGGCTTGTTTATATTTTTGAAATTGTTTTATATATCGAAATTATTATATTCTATATATAAAAGTGAAATGTTTTCGATAAAGATTATAAACCCTTTTAAAATAAGACTTTGAGGTTTCGAAAGGATTTGTAATTTTGAAAAACTATATAAGAAATTTGATTTATAACTAAAGGATTTTAAATTTGAAATTCGAGAATTGAACTCCGGTATTTTGAAATTGGTTTTAAGACTTTGAAATATATAATAATAATATGATTTAAAAATATTTTCCGAATAAGAAATGTTTCAAATGATTTTAATGAGTTTCGAAGAAATTTCAAAAGAAGTTTGAGAAAATAGAAGTCCAGAACTCACTTATGTCGCTGGAGAATAATTTCGATGATGAGTGCACGCATGATCGACATTGATTTTCGAGTTTCAGAGTGAGGGATAGGCCACTTCAGTAGCTTTGCTATGCAAGTGATTTTGTGAAACCATTTTGATTTCAAATTCCAAAGTAAGATTTGATATTCGAAAGATATATGTAAATATATTTGAAACGATTTGAAATGAACCAGTGTTCAGTCCTCGAGTTTCAGATTTGATATAACCCTATCTATTAAAATTGATTTACTGATTTGTTACTGATTTCCAACTCTTGAATTTGAAAATGATTTCTTCAACTATTTTGAAGGTTCGAGTACTTCCAAATCAAGGTTAACTTTTCAAAGCTAAGAAATTTCGAAAAGTATATAAGTTTTGTATGTATGTTAAAGTATGTAGTAATATGGTTTAAATAAGTTGAAACTGTTTTGTTAAGTAAATGAATAAGGCAAAATTTAAATTCTTCTAATACGAAATTTAGATTTGAAATGTTTTGAAAAGAATTTGGTCTTCAAAATATTTTGAATAAAAATGTTTTTAACTTAGTAACATCTTTATGAAACTATATATTTAATAAGTTGGAATAAATATATAAGTTGTACGTATGCTGTTTTATTCGCATAATTAATTTGATTCAGGTTTGAGTACACAAGTTCGAGGTGAATTACACCATTTCGTGTTAGGATTTTTCATTCGATTCTTGATGGCGAATATTTGATATGGATTTTGGGCTTGATCCTAGAACTCTCTATCGTAGTATATGGCTATGCAAGGAGACTGATGGCTTCTAGTCGAGAAACCATATCGAAGTCCGCATTAGGGAAGTCGAATGGACGATACTAGTTCGAAAGCGAACTTGTGTGATCGAGCGAGCAATCAAATGTGATTCTACGAAATGATGACGTATGTACATCTTATATTCTAATATCATTGATATATTTTGACGCTGAAATTGAAAGCTGTCGAGTTAGAATATCTTTGCTTACTAAAAAAAATTCCAATTTAAATTACAAAGATATATAACCCATAAAAGCAAAGATATTCAATCCCATATGGCTCTTCATACAGCAAAATTTATTTTTGAAATTTTGATCCTGATATAAGATAGACCTTACATAAGTATAAGATGATTTTGAAAACATTTGATTTTGGAAATGAATTGGTTGACTTAAATTATTGACTTGGAAATTTGGATTTATTTTTCTAAATCTATTATTTTGAAAACTTTGAAACTAAAGATAATTAATTTGAGAAGAAATAATTTGGTGAAATTGTATATGATTTTGAAATTGAACTGATATTGAAACAAATTAAAATTTGAGAACCTTATGTTACTAAACACTTGATTTGGGAGTTGTCGAACTTATATAAAATTGATTTGTATGAGTATGAAATTGATTCGAAAACTATAGATTTGAAAAGGTACTCAATCTGAAAGTGAAATCTTATATAATTGAAGTCTATATAAGTATGATTTGATATACTATTGATTTTGGAAAGTATTTGATTTGAAAATTAAATCTTATATATAATGGATTTTATATAAGTACGATATTTGAAAGTGATTTGAAAAGGGTCTATATGATACATATTTTCGAAGTAAAGATATGGAAAGTGCCTTTTGCTTGATATCCGATTTGTGGCCACATCTTGGATTCATTCTATCGATATTATTCTCTCTGATTTTGGTTTTCCGGATATGATACTCGAGTGTCCTTCGAATTCCATGGCATTACCCATGGTCTTATTTTTTCTCTCGTGACTGCATAGCGCAACTGCCTGGCTGAGTCTTGCCTAGGGGTACGGATTGTTTCCTGGGGGATCCAGGCGTAACCATTGTGTATCCTACAATCTGTGTAGGTCGCGAATAGTAGCGCAAATGCTTGGCTGAGTCTTGCCTGGGGGTACGGATTGTTTCCTGGGGGATCCAGGCGTAACCATTGTGTATCCTGCATTCTACTAGTCATCATGGCGTAACTCGTAGGGCTGAGAAAGCTTACGGATATGGATTGTTTCCTGGGGGAACCAGGCGTAACCATTGTGTATCTGCGAACCATGGTTAGACAAAGGTTTTGTTTGTTTTTGTTTGGATTGTACTTTCCATATCTGTTTTTAAAAGTTTTTCCAGTATTTTCACTGGGTGTTGAAACAGGTCTACTAAGTACCTGGAGAATTCTAGTTTTACGCCTGATCAACGCACTACCAGAGTCTACAGGAACGAGGATAAACTTGTTAAAACATCGAGTTATAAAAAGTATTTTATTATCAAAGTATTTCCAACAAAGAAATTCTATATTAATATTTGAAATTGAAATTCTTATGGGGTGAATCAATTATTCGTGCCTGATACCATTCTTTTGAATCTACCTTATCTGCTCAGCTTTATTTATTCACCTATATCCTGTTTTTCCAGATCCTCCTTCTTTTCCTTGTTGACTATATTCTTTTAAAATATTGTTATTTATATACTACATGGTTTAATAGAAATTTTAAAGTTATAAATATTTTAGAAGTTATAAATTAAATAAAACATTTTTAAAGTAAATGATTATTTGTTTATTAATAATATTTGAAAGTATCTTGAGAAAAAAAAATTAATAAATTTATGAATTATGGATTTAAATGTTTTAATAGCTTCTTTGTAAAAATAAGTAATAACGTAAATAATTGTTTTTCAAATATTTTTCATATATTTATAGAGGTGTTATTTAAACATAATGGCATTTATAAAGGAAGCAAGAAATTTGCAAAAGGGTTTGAAAAATATTAAAGTATTAAAGACAATTGAATTGCAAATGAAGTTTTCAAATTTAAGTAAAATTTTATATAGTCTCAAATTAATTGTTTAACCTTAACCTTCAATCTATTTTTCTTTCTGGTTGTTTCTATTCTTCTACCTCCTTTCTTTTCGGGGATGAAAAGTTTTGAGTGGGGGAGAGAGTAACGACCCATAATTTTTAGTGATCTTATTTATTAAATTTATTGAAATTTTGTGAAATTTAAACAATAAAAATTGGAAATAAAAAATTTATTATTTGGAATACGTCTATTTTAATATAGCAACTGGTAAATTTTCATCTGATAATATTAAAGTTTATTTTCTTGTGAAATTCTATTTCAATTTAAGTCAGTTAATTATTGATGAAAATAAAATGTTTTCCAAACTTGAATATTTTTATATACAGTAAATTTCTAAATCATTTTCTGAGTGAAACATCAGTCTTCTTTTCGTCAAATTTGGATTTCTATTGCTCCGTTTATCTTAATTCCGGCATTTTAGCAGCATTTTCGGTACCGGGTATCGACTTTTGATAGAATGATCGTATCACTGATATATGCATACCACTCTGTTCGTCTCGTTGTGTTGATCTCCGCAGTATATTCATTTTTGTATTTCTGAGTCCGTTACGGGGTGAAATCCGTGAAACGGTTAACCGTATCGGCACCAAATTTTGAACTTTTGATATACTGTGTCCATTCAAATTTCAAACGATTGAATAAAACAGCCACAAGCATTTATTATTTGCAGAATCAATGGCCAGCTGTTACCATTTCCATCATTTCAATTTATTTCAAAGTGATCGGTTTCTCTTCCGCTTTCTCATTTTGTTCAATTACAAAATATATATATGTGTATTTTGGTTCGTTTCTGCCTTCCTATTGGTTCATAGAAATAATAGTAAAATAACGAATAGTTGCATATATATTTCAGTACATGTTCATCTACTTCTCAAGTACATTTCTCCTTCCTCCAGAACTCCACTCTCATCACCTCCAACTTCCGAGACCTATACTCGACCTCCTCACCGAGGCCACACCTCCACCTCTCCCTCCATTGGCCCCGACTTCACCGGACCCTCCGGCTATTCCCGACCCATCCACGAACCCAAACGCCATCAAGCTTCTTCGCCCAGCCTTGCGTCTCCCGTCCTCCGTACCTGTACAACCACCACTCGCCTCTGTTTCCACCAATTCATCGCCTCTCTCCTCTTCCAACCTCTGCCTACGAGCGACCCTCCACCACAAACCTTGCTCCATCACACTTGCCGTTCACCCACACACGCACTCCAACCGAGCTGCATCTCCTCCTCCACGTAAGCTCCATCACCTCTCATTCCTACCATGTCTTCAGGTATATATATATTTATGTATTGATATTTTATTAATTAATATATACTATTAACCGTTGAGTAATATGTTTACATATATGTGAGGTCTGTTATATATATCAGAGTTTTAGATAAAAGTTTATAGTGGTTTCAGTTTTGACTTTAAAATGTGTATGAGTTTAAGATATATATATATATATATGTATAAGTCATATACTCTGTAGATGTTATACAGTTATACATATATGTTTGAAATATAATTTACACGGTGGTTGTTTATGTTTTGATCTGAATATATTTTTATTATTTTTGAAAAGTAATGTCATAGATATAATATACACTACAGGAATTCATTTATTTCCAAGATTGTAGTCGGCATGTATATAGGGGAATAGGTCATACAGCATGTAGATGATCTTGTTTTGCTGAAAGTAATGGTAGGTTTCGAAAGTACAAAGTATGTGCATTGTTTAATGATATGTTGTACAAGTTGATAGGGCAGTATATATTATACGTATATATACAGTTATGTTTAGTTATTTAATAGCCTACTCATGTATAAAGTTGCATATATGATGATTGTTATGCGCATTGATTTCAAATAAAAATGTATATAACAGTATTGGTTTAATGTTTGTATACCATAGTTTTTCAACATTTTTAGTGTAGGCATACAACAGTTTTGGGTTTTAAGTATATGACAGTTCTACATAATGATGTTGTGTCATATATATATACAGAAATATTGATTTCTAAGTAATTATATATATATATATATATTATCATTTGTTTGAAAAAAAGTCAGGTATATGGTTACTGGCCTGCAGCTTTGTATTATATCATATATATATAGATTTGTTATAAACATATTTTGTAAGTAACCTGTTTGTAAGCATTTTTGCATCTGGTTTGATTTTATAATAGATGAGGAGGTTAACAGTACATGTATATATTAGATTTGAGTATAATAGTTTATTTTACAAGCCGCGGGTTTTATTTGTAGTTATATGCCAGATTTTGGGAGTTATTATTTATTTTAAATTAGAAGTATTTATAAAATGTTATAAAATGTTGTGGGTAAATTTGTTGTTTACAGTAAGTATTTATACCGGTCTTTATATTTATATTTTCAAGGTATATGTATGGTATGCAGGAGTCTAGGTTGAAATGAATATGAGATAAATATTGATTTTAAATATATTATGTATATATATATTGAGTTTAATATTTGTGTTTCAATTTAAAACAATAATTTCAAAATACACATATATTTAATTTAATATGTATTTGAAATTTAGAATATAACTTTATATAAATAGTTATATATAGTTATATACATAAGTTCACTTATACTATTTATACTATTTATTCTCATCGATCCAATCCTGATTTGAATTCGTCTATTCCTATTATCAGCTTTGATCATCGAATCGTGTCCATCTAGCTTTGTTTTGGAATTTGGACCTGGATTTCGTAACTCACTTCTTTGTCTATCTCCCTAGCCTCGAAAGGTGAACAATCACTCACGATTAACGTTCTTTTATTATTTAATTTGATTTCAATTGAAATAGCAATTGAAATATGCTGCTGTAGTTATTTACATTGTTATATATGCTATTATCTATAACTATTCACCTGTGACATCTGACACCAGTATCTAGTATTATATGCCTGTTATTACTATTATTGTAACTGTTCACCTGTGACATCTGACACCAGTATCTAGTATTATATGCATGTTATTACTATTATTTGTATCTGTTCACCTGTGACATCTGACACCCGTATCTGTTATTTATACTGATGATATATGCCTGTTGTTATATTTTTTTTGTATCTGTTATCACTCTGCAAGTTCCCTGTTAGTATAGAATTCACTATGGGTTGAAATGATACATACCCGAACGGACTTTAGAATAGGAGAATTTCGTTATGGGTTGAAATGATAAACCCAAGCGATTTTCATTTGAATTGAAATTGGGATTACGGGTCGAAATGATATCTACCCGTATATATTTAAATTTCGGATTGAAATGATAAATATCCGTATCACTTAACCATATGATAAATATATATACAGACACCGTTGGTCCATATATATAAATATTTTAAAAATGAATTCTATGGTTTTGGAAAGAAATATATGGTTTTAATAAATGTTGAGCCTTAAATTATTTTATATAAATGGGAATGATTGATTTAAATACTTATAATATGTTGAGTATTTAAAATATATTTCCAAATAGATTTTGGTAATAATTTGAATAAGTTAAGGTTAGAAAGATAATTTGAATTTAGTTGAAATTGTATTCAATAAAGAATTTTATTTAATTAAACCGATTTGAAACTTATTGAAATTGAGATGTAAGATAAGATTTATAACTTGAGTTTGATTTATAAGTAATCTAATGAATATTTCTTGTTTAAATAAAGTTTAAGGAAATATTTAGTAAAATGTAATTTAAGGTTAGTTAAATGATATTGAATTTATTAAGTGAATATTCCCTGATTAAATAATAAATGAAGTTAAATCAAGAGCTATATGAAACTGTTAAATTTAACTTTGAAATTGTTGAATATTAAAGCTTTGAAAAATATTGGAATTTAAATGGTTTATTTTGTGATTCAGATCTGTATTTGAAATCAATTTGAATTGAATTTGTTATTTAGAAACTGAATTGAATTAAAATGGGAAAATTGAGCTTTGAATAAATTTGAATTTGGAATTTGAGTTAATTTGAATCGATTTGTGAAACTTGAGGAAATTATAAATACTTTACTTTATAAATTATTTAACCTATATATATTATTTTGGAAAATAGATATATTTGAAATGAAATGATATTTGGGTTTTGAAGTATAAATTAAATTTAAATGACCACGGTGTTATAATGTATATTTCCACCTTGTAGATAGTTCTGAAGATCCTTAGAGGATGGTTATCCCAAACATCCTTTAAGTTATTTGTATTTCAGTTGATATTTCACTTGAGTTGGATTTATTTATATAAGAATGTTAATCCTGACTCGAGTGTTTTGTGTTTTGCTTTACGCTCGGGTCAGACCGAGTGATACAGCATTTGAGACTCACCTTTGGAGTTTGGAGCTTCCTTTGGAGATCCAACTATCGCCTCCGTTTTCAGCTCTTCTAGTTGATTTGTTCAGAGAAGTCATCTGTTGTACTGGAGACTTCACTGCATTTGAGATATTCTGTTGTATTTTATTTTAACTCTGATGTTTATATAGTAGCTTCATGAACTACTATTTTATCTATTCCACTGCGTATTATTATATTACTATGTGTCTGTGATTCTGTGATTGATTTATTTACTGTATATTCTGAGTTTTGCCAAATTTTAAATTAAAAATATGATATTTTGAATTATTCAAGTCAGACATGTGTGGATTTATTGTCGATTTTAATGGTCCGAAATAGCGGGTCGTTACATGTGATTCCACTCACACATACCTTTTTGGTTAGTCTAGACACCACTTGTGTGATTCCACTCACACATACCTTTTTGTTTGCGAGGTTAGACTAGACACCACTTGTGTGATTCCACTCACACATACCTTTTTGCTTTTTGGTTAGTCTAGACCTCAATCTGTGTGATTCCGACTCACACATATGGGGTAGCTCACCATGGTCTTCGGACCGTCATGTGATAGGCCTCTTTCTTCCTCTTTTTATGATTTCTGGATTTCTTGTTTGATTTCTGGATTTTTTATGTCATTGGCTTGTTATGAGTACAAGTTTAGGGTATGATGCCCTCTTTGGATCTTTGAGAAGATTCTTGTGATATTGATCATTTCTCATCGGTTGATCTCTTGTTGATCATCATTCTCATACTTATAGTAGTATGTCAGTATGGATATTTTATGTTTATGCCATATCTTTTATGTTATATCATGTCATCTGATATTTATAGCTAGACTGCTCCGGTTATAAGATTCTTGTGATATTGATCATTTCTCATCGGTTGATCTCCTGTTGATCATCATTCTCATACTTATAGTAGTATGTCAGTATGGATATTTTATGTTTATGCCATATCATTTATGTTATATCATGTCATCTGATATTTATAGCTAGACTGATCCGGTTATTATTTTCTTCTTAAATAATACTCGGGTCAGACCGAGATGTTACAGGTGCTTTTGCTTGACTTCTCTTCCAGGATTACTCTGACTTTTGGCTAACTACTTAGATTAGTAGTTTTTGTTGTATACATTTGAGATATGGACTCTATGATGTATACTTATTCTTTTATGTAGCTTGTACCTATTCTTTTGTTATATTGTGGATCTTTCTGACCACTACTCTGATGGACACTTTCAGGTGTCATATATATATATTCATATCTTTTTCCGCCTTTGTGATATGGATGTCTGTGACTGATTTATGTTATGTTCATTTCTATATTTGTTTCTGAAGATATATATATAGCCACTGTGTGATAGCTTTGAGTTTGTATCGGTATGTCGGATTTCCTCCTCAAATGATATGCTTTCTATTCTATCCGACATATCGGTGCTCGCACAAAGAAGTTACACGGATGGTCGCTCCTCAACAGCCTTATTCTCCATGTTAATTGACAGCACTACATCGTAGTGTTCTTGGTTGGCGTGGGTATAGAGGTGGGGCATTACAATTACCTTCCGTAGTATTCTTATTTCTGCTGAATTTTTGTATTGTACTATCAACATTGTGACGACATATAGTTATAACTGTCTAGGCTGATGATAGTAAAAATTTGTATTCATAGTAACCTTTTAAATTGTTCCTTTGATAATATATGTTATCGTTCTGCTATGAGATTCTGATGTTGTGTTCTCTCTTTCTTATTCCATTCCTTTTTCTTTTTATTTTACCCTGACTTTCAGTCTTTTCGACACTTGGTTATTTGGCATATGAATACCGTGGATGTATTAGTGACGACATTTGAGGGTCATAAAGTCGGGTTTTTACATTCCAGAGATAACCAGTGGAAATTTCAACCATAAAGAGATATCTCTAGTTTAGTGTGTCTTAAGTGTAGGAAGAAGGGACACTTTGCTTGGAGTTGTAAGTCGGGGAAAGAAGGTCAGGTGGCCAGAGCGCAGATAGTAAAAGTACCGATCGTGGAGGTTCCAAAGCTTAAGGCACAATTTGCACCAAAAGGTTGTTATGATTGCCATCACCCTTACCATTTTTTTAGAGATTATCCTATGCTCAAGAAAGGATAGCATCCTTGGGTGCTACTTCTGTAGTTACAAAGGGAAAGCAGATTCTTAAGAATATACTATTTGTTTATAGCTTACCAATTCGTATTGTTTGACATTAGTGCTTCTCATAGTTTAATATCCTGTAACTTTGATTGTTTAGTTATGCTCGACATGTTAAGAACATTGAGTATTGTTTGTTATTAATTTGCGCTAAATCAGTTTATGACTATATTTACCTTTATACATCATGGGTTGGGTAGACAGTAATTGTGGGTACAATAAAATGAACACCTTATGAGTTAAATTTCACAGTTTGACTATAAGGCTTTTGGTGATAATGTTGAGTTAAAGGTTAAAATTTAGTAAAATATGTTTACTGTAATCAAAAGGAAAGGTGGAATATTTTGGAAATAAATATTTGTCGAAAGATTTATATAAGAAAGTGATTTTATATATGTATAGTTTATAAAATATGGTATATAAACAAAAAGATTTAAACAAGGATTCGAGAACTTAAATCCCGATATCTTTGAAAATGTTTCTAACATTTTAGAGAAAGTAATGATAGTATTATTTGAAAGTAAATATTTATAGAAGTTGTTTTACAAAATTAAGATCATGATACTTAGTATTATTGTACAAAGTATTTGATGCCGCTTTGAAATAATTTTGGTTGAGTACCAAATGTATGGTTTGGATGTACAAAACTCACATTCATCGCTTGAAAGTAATTTCACTAATGACTACAGCATCATCGGCATTCATTTTCGGGTTTCTAAGTGTGGGATGCTACAAAGTTGTTTTTCTAAAATGAATTTTGATTAAATCCCAAAGTAAGATTTGATATACAAAAGATATACGTATATATTTTTTCAAAATGGTTTGAAATGAAAACCAGTGTTTAGTTCTAAAGCTTTCTTGTTAAGTTATTTTATGGACACATATAGCTAAGCATTAGGAAAGTATGGTATATGCATCATGATATGATATGTTGTTTGATAGTTTTCATTTGTTAATATGAAATGGAATTTTTGGCCATTTTAGATAGTTAAAAACTCGTGAATCATTATAGAACTTGTAATTAAGTATTCTTGAAAATATAAAGTTGAGTTTATGTAACACTTGAATTGAGAAGATAGCAAGTTAAAACAAGTTTAAATTATAGATCATCCTTGTTAAGTAAAACAAATTTGATGTTTGTATATACTCTTAGGATGTAGTGGAGTTTATAGGAGTATGAACTTAAGTTGTAAAATGTGGATAAACTTGAAGTTATGATTTATGAAATGATGCATAAATGATTTTAGTGTTGAATGAAATACTAATTGGATAAATAAATGTCATAAAAAAAAAGAATTGGTGTAGTTAAGAAACCAATACTATAAATACAAAAGTTGTACATGGATCGTTTTATTCGCATGACTATTCTTGATCCAGTATTCAAGTACATGTTTCCATGGTGGTTTACACCGGTCCGAATAAGGATTTTTCACTCGATTCTTGATGGCAAACACTTGATATAGATTCATGATACGATCTCGATGTTTCCCTATCATAGTTTATGGCTATGCATGCAGAACGGAGGTTTCTAATCAAGAAACCAAATCAGAGTCCGCACTAGAGAGTTCAAGTAATCTATACTAGTTTGGAAGTGAAATTTATGTGATCAAGTAAGTGATCAGATCGGATATTGCATACGGATGGTTCATGTGCATCATACGGGCTTTAATACATTTGTATACTATGTTTGTTGGCTCATGAAGGTTAGGGGAACGACTCTTCGATTTATTATGAGTTGGCATGAATAATCGTCTAAGTAATGACCTGAGGCTATTGAGTGTAAAGTAGGCTTTAAAAAGATTGTTTATCATCCTTGGATGATGGGAGGGTTTTGAACCTGAACGAACCATGAGCATTGGTTGTTAGTGATAGTGAATACTATTTTAGTATTTGTGTGCTCGTTCCTTTGTTAAGGTTAGAAGTGTCGTAGAGCAAGGAAGCTCGAGTAATACCAAGAAGACGAAGGATAGTTTGAGGGAGTTCTATCTAGGGTTACTTATGAAAGTCTATATGGATCAATAATATAGTTAAACTACGACTAGCAAGTGCGGAATTATAAATAATAGTAAATGGCAGTAATAAAAATGACACCAGGGATTTTTATACTGGTTCGAACTTCTCGTCCTACGTCCAGTCCCAGACTCCTTCTGGAATTTCTCGAATAACCCTCACTTAACCCGGAGGAACAGGTATTACACTGCCTGAGCAACCGAACAGGACTTTTCCGCCTAAGCAACCGAATAGGACTTTTCGCCTAAGCAACCGAATAGGACTTCAAATACAATTTGGTAAATTGTTTCTCGACTTTGTGTGTTCTTTGAATAACACGAATATAGTCAATGTAGTACACCCTTCCTATAATCTTCTTGATATGATGATTTGAATGTGCAAAGATAGGAAGTAGAGAATTGAAAATCACTTGATATTATAACAATATAAGATCAGAAAAGATAGAAAGAATTGGTTTTTAAAATAGTGAATTTTCATCTCTATTTATAGTAATGAATAGTCTTAATTTAATAGTTGCAACTCTTTGAAGAAGTGCAACTCTTGGTGAAGAAGACAACTCTTCAGATTTTGATATTTTATGAAGAGATGCTTCAGTTCGTCAAGTTCAGATGTCTGAGATAAAAGTGACAGATGTCTGAATAATTTTTGAATTTCGGAAAAATAAAAGGAAAACAAAAACAGTTAATTTAGACGTCTGTCTTTTAATTCAGACGTCTGTCTAAGGTGACAGACGTCTGTTATTAAATTGACAGACGTCTATTTCATATAGAAATAGAGGCATTAAAAACATAGAGTTCAGACGTCTGTTATATTAATTTAGACGTCTGATATTGATGTCAGACGTCTGAATTAATATACAGACGTCTATTTCTGTACTATTTTGTTCCTTTTTCCATTTTAGTATTTTTGAACTTGAGAAAATATATAATTTTGAAAATACCTTTTTATATTTATTTTAAAGCATGATTTTCAAAAGTATATTTGTGTGTGTGTGTGTTTCATCACCATATCAGAGATTGTACATATATATCTAAATAGATTATTTTTTAAGAACTTTAATCTTGTTGATGATATGATAATAGCTTCTTTTGACGATTCCTGCAAGAATATTTGACATAATAGTATATAGATTGAAATATATAGTTGTCGCATTAAAATCGAAGAAGGCAGGTTCCAACATTCTCCCCCTTTTTGATGATGACAACTATATAATTCATCGATTAGTATAATCATACCTTTTGCTCCCCCTGTCAATATGACCATATTATATAGCAGAAATATAATTATTTCTCCCCCTTTGTCATTAACAAAAAGAGTTGTTGGGGGTGTCTTGGATAAAAAGAAGTAACAAAACTATGAATAACACACTAATTAAGAGATGTAAACAAACCAAGCAAGATAATAACAAATCAATGTTTAGGATACATCATTTGTTTACCTAACATAGTTGACTAAGAAAGATAGATAAAATTATACAATCAACTTTAAATAAAAAAACAGAAAAGATTTTATGAGAGAAGACATTGTTTGAACCAAAAGAGAAACCAAAAGAAAACCATCTTCATTCACCATTCTCCCCAAGTTGGAGAAGAAGGAGGAGAGGATCCATGAGACTTTTTCCATAATTGACGAAGAATTGTCTTGATATTTTTCAATTCTCGTGCATTCTCTTCGACTTTGGCATCTAAGTAATCGAATTTAGAATTGATGGAAGAAAAGCCTTGTGCTATTTGTTGAGAAATTTTCTTTTGATTTTTAGAAATAGTGATGTCGGATTTGAGCTTTTCATTTTTAGTATAAGAGCGAGAAGTACCAGAAATTAGTTCTATCTCGAAATTTTCCGAATTTGGGCTTTGGATAAAAGCTTGCTCAAAAGCTTCATCTTCATCTTCTTCTTCATCTTCCCTTTCTTCATCATCCTTTTCTTGTTCAGTATCGCCTTCATCTCCATTATGTCCGGAACTACTTACTTTTGCTTTTCCTTTTTCTTTTTGTAAAGCAAGTTGTTCCGCTTGATAATCATTAAATGTTGGAAATGTCGGAGGAGATTCTGGTAATCCCATTAAACTGAAGAAGCGAATGTTGGATACCTTGATTTTTTCAAATTCAATTGACGGACTTTGAATAGAGAAGGCAAATAGAATTCGAGTAATATAAGGAGCATAGATAATTGAGCATTTCTTGGAGTCATGATAAGTGCGAAAAGCATCATAAAAGTATTGAGCCCAATTGATTTGAGTATTGGATAGAATTGATTGAAGTGCCTTATCTTCATCATCGTAAATGACCTCATGGCTTCCTTGCCGGGGAAAAATTGTTTTTATTATCATTCTAAGCAATAGTCGAGGTCGAGGACGAAGATGATTTGATCTATCTGTGGATTTTTCAGGTTCAAAAAGATAATATTCTATTTGTTTAAGTTCCTCTCCTTCTAACTTAAAGTCATCTATGTCGACTCCTTCCGAGCTACATTTTAAAATTCGTCCAATGTCAGAAGGAGTTATTTGCAGAATGTTTCCAAAAATGCTTGTCCAAAGCGTTCCTTTTTCTCGATGAAGTCTAATTTTTGGATTGTTAACATTTGCTAGAAATAATAAAACACTAAGTCTACAAATGTTGACTTGATTATCTTTGAAATCAATAAGGCTTGTAATCTGAGATCTATCAGTATAGAGCCTAAGTTTGTAGGAAGGAAAATGATCAAGATTATGAAAAATACCATGAAATGATTGAAGAGAACATAAATGCTTGTAACGAGCCATGCTTCGAGGTTCGTGGTATAACCAAGCTTCAATTTGATCTTCCGAAGGAAGAATGTGAGGAGGTTGCTGAGATGAATCTCCTTTTTATTTCTTAGATTTGGGCGCCATATGATTAATTGGAAAAAGCTAGGGTTTTGAGTTTGAGAGACAAAAAAGACGAGAAGAAGAAAATAAACCGTTGGAATGATTTTTATAGATTTCTTCTTAACAGGGTTTCGGACGTCTGAAAAATAAACAAACGTCTGAGATTCTGTAGAATAAAATCAAAGACAAGAAGAACAGACGTATAAATATTTATGACAGACGTCTAAGATGTATGACAGACGTCTAAAAATAATTGACAGACGGCTCAGAAGGTTTAAATTGAAACAGAGAGTAAAAAACATTTTGCACTAAATTCAGACGTCTGATAATTTTATGTTTAGACGTCTATAATGAATAACAGACGTCTGTTATTTTTAAACAGACGGCTAATTGTAGGCTGCAAACGTATATTCAGATTTAGACGTCTGTGAAAAATGATTCAGACGTCTGTGTGGCTGAAAATAGTAAAAGTAGTTATTTTTACAGACGTCTGTTGAAAAATATAAACGTCTGTCTGTCTGATAAAAAAATTTCTTTATGCTTAGGCTTAAAAAAAATTTAATAGTTTATCTATTTATATTGATAAGAACAGAAAACAAGTATAAATAAACAAATCAAACATACAGACATATATATTATCTATTTAGGAGTCTTTGGAGTTTTTGGAGACTTCGGAGACTTCCCTTTGGATGATTCGTGTTGATTTTGTTCAGCAGACTGATTAATAGGAGACCATTGAGGTTGACGTTCCCATGAATTTGGGGATACATGAGGACGTTGAGGTGAGAGAATATGTGCATTCGTGTTGATCGGAGATGAACCACATATTTTTGCAGCACACTGTTCAAGAAAACTGAGTCGTCTTCCATGACTCTTTTGCTCAAAATACATTTCTCGCTGAAGATTAAGTGTTTCCCTCTGATAGTGATGTAAATCATCTATCTTTTCCTTAGTAGATGGAGATGGAAATAAATTTCTTCGCGTACGTTTATTTTCCGGCGTATATCCCGTATGATGACTTTGTGGTGGACATATCGGAATATAAGCTGGAGTTGGAGTCGGAAGTTCGGAAGACCCAGAACTAGGAGTTTCAAAATTAATTGAAGAATATTCAGATGTATAGGAGGGCTCATCTGAGGATGAACCAGCCATGGTATATAAGAATAATGCAAAGTTAAAAAACATATTTGAATAATTTTTTGCTTTCACCTTTGTAAAAAGAATAGAAAAGCTGAATGATAATTTTCTTTGGTAAGAAGAAATTTATAGACAACTAAAGGCTAAAAAATAAATGGTTAAGATTAAAAGAAGAGAAAATTTAATGTTAACCAGAAACAATATGTGTGGGTAAAAAAAATTTAAATAAAGACAGAATAGCTGAAGTATACTTCATAAATTTTTGAGAGAGATAATACCAAGTTCTCGTCTCAATTTTACAAAAATGTTTTCATTTAAAGGTTTGTTAAAAATATCTGCTAATTGATTTTCCGAAGATATAAATTCTAGATTGATTATATCTTTTTCAATATTATCACGAAGAAAATGATGACGAATATCAATATGTTTTGTCCGTGAATGATTTACTGGATTTTTAGATAAATTAATAGCACTAGAGTTATCACAGAAGATTGTAGATTTGGATAAGTTAAAACCAAAATCTTGAAGAGTTTGTTGCATATAAATTACTTGAGCACATGCCAAAGCTGCAGATATATATTCTGCTTCACAAGTAGAAAGTGATACGCAATTTTGTTTCTTACTGAACCAAGATACTAGAGACCGTCCAATGAAGTGACAAGTCCCACTTGTACTTTTTCTATCCGTCCGACTTCCTCCAAAATCAGCATCACTATATGATACTAATTCAAAAGGACATTCTTTCGGATAAAATAGTCCAAAATCTTTGGTTTTGTTGAGATAACGTAAAATACGTTTCACTGCTCTAATATGTGATTCTTTAGGATTGGCTTGAAATCGTGCACACAAACAGACACTCATCATTATATCGGGTCTACTAGCAGTTAAATATAATAACGATCCAATCATACTTCGATATAACTTTTGGTCTACACTCTTGCCATTTTCATCTTTTTCAAGATGTATGGTTGTACTCATAGGAGTTGGTTTGGCAGAGGTATTTTCCATACCAAAGCATTTGATTAAATTATTACAATATTTTTCTTGATTTATAAAAATACCATTATTAATTTGTTTAATTTGAAGTCCAAGAAAATATGTTAATTCTCCCATATGAGACATTTCAAATTCATTTGTCATTATTTTAGAAAATTCTTGACATAATTTATCATTAGTTGATCCAAAAATAATATCATCTACATAAATTTGAACAATTAAAATATCATGTTTCTTTTTCTTAATAAAAAGAGTTTGATCAACCTTTCCAATTTCAAAACCAGAATTGATTAAATAAGTTTTTAAACGATCATACCAAGCACGAGGTGCTTGTTTCAAACCATATAAAGCCTTTTTAAGTTTATAAACATGTTCTGGAAATTGTTCGTGTATAAACAAGGGAGGTTGTTCAACATAAACATTTTCTTTAATAAATCCATTTAAAAAAGCACTTTTAACATCCATTTGATATAATTTGAAATCATGAAAGCAAGCATAGGCTAATAGAATTCGTATTGCTTCTAATCTTGCGACAGGAGCAAATGTTTCTTCATAGTCAATTCCTTCTTCCTAATTATATCCTTGAGCAACTAATCTAGCTTTATTTCTAGTGATATTACCATTTTCATCAGCTTTATTTTTAAAAACCCATTTAGTGCCAATAACTGTTTGATCATTTGGTCGTGGAACTAAATCCCAAACGTCATTTCTTTCGAATTGGTTTAGTTCTTCTTGCATCGCAATAATCCAATAATCATCAGTTGAGGCTTCCTTAATATTTTTAGGTTCTATATTAGAAAGAAACGCTATATGACCCATTTGATTTAGCTGATTTCTTGTTTTAACTCTTTCATCAATTTCTCCTATTATATTTTGAATTGGATGATCTTTTAAAATTCTTGGTGGAGATTTTAATTCAGTTTCAAATTGATTTATAGAAGTGATATTGTCAGGTGTATTGTTGTCAAAAGTAGAATTTGAATTTGTTACAATGTCTTCATCATCATTTGTTTTAATTTTGAAATTTTAATCAAATGATACATGAAGTGTTTCTTCAATAGATTTAGTTCTTATATTATAGATTCTATATGCTTTGCTTCGTTCGAAATATCCGATGAATATACATTCATCCGATTTTGGATCAAACTTACCTAATTGATCTTTTGTATTTAAAGCAAAACATTTAGAACCAAAACTTTTAAAGTAAGATATATTAGGTTTTCTACCGATGAAGAGTTCATATGGAGTATGTTTAGTTAAAGGTCGAATAGATACACGATTTAGGACATAACAAGCAGTAGCAACGGCTTCTGCCCAAAATTGTTTTGGAAGAGTGGTTCCATTCAATAAAGTCCTAGCACATTCTTGAAGTGTTCTATTTTTACGTTCAACAACTCCATTTTGTTGAGGCGTTCTTGGAAATGAAAAGTTATGAAAAATTCCTTTTTTATTACAAAACTTCTCAAACATTTCATTTTCAAATTCTCCTCCATGATCACTTCTAATATTTTTAATTTTTAGATTTTTAATATTTTGAATACGTTTAGCAAAGATTTTGAAATTTTCAAAAGTATCACTTTTGTTTTTCATAAATAAAGTCCAAGTATATCTAGAGAAGTCATCAACTATTACAAAGACATATCTATTGTGATTAATAGATTGAGTCTGAGTTGGTCCAAATAAGTCTAGATGCAACAATTCAAGAGGTTGCAAAGTTGAGATGAACTTCTTGGATTTAAAAGTAGATTTAGTTAGCTTTCCTAGTTGACAAGCATCACAAATGCTATTTACCTTAAAATTCATTTTAGGTAATCCTTTTACCAAATTATTTTTGGATAATTTATTAATAGCTTTGAAATTTATATGACAAAATCTTTTATGCCATAGCCAAGGATCATTTTCTTTGACTAATAAGCACATATTTGTATTATGATTTATTTTCATATTTAAAATATAAATATTATGATCTCTTACTCCTTCGAAAATGATATTTTTGTTATGATAAAAAATATTGCATTTATTTTCAGAAAATACTATGTTAAAACCTTTATCACATAATTGACTAATACTTAGTAAGTTATGTTTTAAATTTTTAACTAATAAGACATTTGTAATAAGAGGTAATTTAGATGTACCGTCATTGCTCACATCGCCTTTGCCGATGATGTAACCTTTTGAATTATCTCCAAAAGTGACAGATCCTCCACCTGAGTAGATAATGTTAGTTAACATATTTTTATTGCCTGTCATGTGTTTTGAGCAACCACTGTCTAGAATCCATTTTCCTCTTTTCTTAATCGGTACCTGCAAAAAATATTGAAATTCTATTGGTACCCACTTCCTCTATAGGGTCCTAAGGGTTAAATCTTAGGAAGCCAAACCCAGTTGGGTTTAGAGTTCCCTTTAAAAATAAAATTTTCATTCTTATGTACAGACATAATAAAAGATTTAATGTAGTTTTTCCTAATCAAATTATTATTAGTTTTTGGAACCCAAATCATAATTGATTTTGGATGAATAATTTTTGAAGAAGATTTTTGAGCAGATATAGATTCCTTTTTCTTAAAATTAGTATATAAAGAACTATTATTTTTAGAATGCTTTTGTATTGGTTTTTTATATCCTAATCCCTTTTTATTTGAACAAGTTTGAGAATTCTCAATTATTTTAGAGAGACTCTCTCTTCCACTGTTAAATTTAGAAACATTTTTAGAAATATTTTCCAGTTTTGTTTTAAGATTTGATACTTCTATATCAAGTGTTTTAATATTAGAGTTTAAATCATAATTTTCTTTTGCTAATTTAACATTCTCATATTTCTGTCTTTCTATTTCACTGCTTAAATCAGTGAATTGAGATGTTATGTTAACATAAGATTCTTGAGATTTTACTAACTCTTCCTCTAATATTTTTTTTTCATCTTTTAACATGTCAGTTTCTATTTCAGTTCTATTTAATTTTCCTAAAGCATCTTTATATTTACTCTTTAGGATTCTAAGTTTATCTAACAATTCAGAGTTTATTTCTATTAAATCGTCAAAAGTTAGATCACTTACATCATCATTTGTTGCCATAAAACAAACGTTGGCTTGTTCTGAATCACTGTCATTATCACTGTCTGACGAAGAAGATTCTGTATCATCCCATGTAACTGAGAAGGCTTGTTTCTTTTTATATTTGTCCTTTTTGAGATTATTTTCTTTCTTCCGATCAGGACAATCTTTCTTTATGTGGCCCTTCTTGTGACATTCGTAGCATTCAAGAGATGAGCTTGATGGCTTATTGAAACCCTTGTTATTTCCAAATTTATTTCCCTTTTTGAATTTTAAAAACTTCTTGAAATTCTTAGCTAAAAATGCCATATCGTCTTCTGATTCAGAGTCTTCTTTTTCTGCTTGAAAGGCGATAGTTTTCTTGTCCTGTGCTTGTGCTCGTCTTGCCTGCAAATTTACTTCATAGGACATTAGATTTCCTATTAACTCTTCTATTTTTATGGTTGAAATATCATTAGCTTCCTCGATAGCTAAGACTTTCCGTTCCCATTCATCAGTTAAAGAGTTAAGGATTTTTGACACAACATCAAATTCAGTAAAAGTAACTTCTAAAGCTAAAAGTGAGTGATAAATATCCTGGAATCTAGAGTACATTTCACTAATACTTTCTCCTTGTTTCATCCTAAAGTTTTGAAATTGGTTTTTAAGCATAGAAATCTTGCTTTGTTTTACTTTATTTGTTCCTTCGTGTGTAACCTTAAGTGTATTCCAAATTTCAAATCCAGTTTTACAAATACTGACTCGATTGAATTCATTTTTGTCTAATGCGCAAAATAACATATTCATTGCTTTTGCGTTTGCAGTAGCATCTAGTTTTTGTGTATTAGACCATGCAGCATATCCTGTAGTAGGAATATGATATTCAGTTTGAATGATATTCCAAGTTTCAAATCCACTTGCTTGCATAAAAATTCTCATTCTAGTTGACCAGTAACTATAATTTAATCCGTTAAACAATGGTGGTCGTGTAGTGGCTTGTCCCTCAGTGAAACTGTTGCTAGTGTTATTGTCCATATTAAAAAAATATCAGATAACTATGTTATAGTTATGTGATAACCTTGCTCTGATACCAAATGAAAGTCTATATGGATCGATAATATAGTTAAACTACGACTAGCAAGTGCGGAATTATAAATAATAGTAAATGGCAGTAATAAAAATGACACCAGGGATTTTTATACTGGTTCGAACTTCTCGTCCTACGTCCAGTCCCATACTCCTTCTGGAATTTCTCGAATAACCCTCACTTAACCCGGAGGAACAGGTATTACACTGCCTGAGCAACCGAACGGGACTTTTCCGCCTAAGCAACCGAATAGGACTTTTCGCCTAAGCAACCGAATAGGACTTCAAATACAATTTGGTAAATTGTTTCTCGACTTTGTGTGTTCTTTGAATAACACGAATATAGTCAATGTAGTACACCCTTCCTATAATCTTCTTGATATGATGATTTGAATGTGCAAAGATAGGAAGTAGAGAATTGAAAATCACTTGATATTATAACAATATAAGATAAAAAAAGATAGAAAGAATTGGTTTTTAAAATAGTGAATTTTCATCTCTATTTATAGTAATGAATAGTCTTAATTTAATAGTTGCAACTCTTTGAAGAAGTGCAACTCTTGGTGAAGAAGACAACTCTTCAGATTTTGATATTTTATGAAGAGATGCTTCAGTTCGTCAAGTTCAGATGTCTGAGATAAAAGTGACAGATGTCTGAATAATTTTTGAATTTCGAAAAAATAAAAGGAAAACAAAAACAGTTAATTTAGATGTCTGTCTTTTAATTCAGACGTCTGTCTAGGGTGACAGACGTCTGTTATTAAATTGACAGACGTCTATTTCATATAGAAATAGAGGCATTAAAAACATAGAGTTCAGACGTCTGTTATATTAATTTAGACGTCTGATATTGATGTCAGACGTCTGAATTAATATACAGATGTCTATTTCTGTACTGTTTTGTTCCTTTGTCCATTTTAGTATTTTTGAACTTGAGAAAATATATAATTTTGAAAATACCTTTTTATATTTATTTTAAAGCATGATTTTCAAAAGTATATTTGTGTGTGTGTGTGTTTCATCACCATATCAAAGATTGTACATATATATCTAAATAGATTATTTTTTAAGAACTTTAACTTGTTGATGATATGATAATAGCTTCTTTTGACGATTCCTGCAAGAATATTTGACATAATAGTATATAGATTGAAATATATAGTTGTCGCATTAAAATCGAAGAAGGCAGGTTCCAACAACTTATAGACTAGAGTTTCCTTCTTATGTTTGTATCGTGTATCATTTGTAGTGTACTCATCGCTTGAGGTGGAGTCGCTTAGTATGCATATTGGTTTGCAGTTTAGCTTGTACATAATTTTAGCAGTATGCTATATATATATATATATCTTGTTTTTCCATCTCCTTTGATTATCGTTCTTGTTTGAATTTCGAGGACGAAATGTTCTAAATTGGGAAGAATGTAACGACCCTGAAATTCTAACACTTCGTCTTCGAATATCGAAACACTTTGAAATATAGTTAGGTGTTATAAATATGATTTTATAACCTTGTTAAACATCATTTAACTAAAAAATAATGGTAAGAAACTTATTTTTGAAAATTGTTTACAAAAATATATTCTTCGAAGAAAAATCGAAAATGTGACCAGAAATCTGTTTATCGGTAAACAACGTTTCAATCGATATAAGTTATACAAACTCTTATATGCTTGTTTAATGATCAAATGAACACATTAACAATTAATTAACACACTCTCCTCTTTATAAAACTTGGAAGGTTCTAGAGTGATTTAATGGATAAGAGATATCACCATGAGAAGGGTATAAGTGTAACTAGTATAAAGGAGATTTATGAATTTTTAAGAATTAGTTGCGAATTTTTAAAAAAGAGGATTTTATAATACAAACTTGTTTTTTTAAGTTTTTAAGGAAATTTTAAAGTTTTTATTTTCAAGTAATATTTTGCAGAAATGTTTTAAAACCTATTATAATTATTATAAAATTATTTTTAAGTATATATATTTTTAGAAAAAGGTTAACTATTTTATATCTTATGGAATAAAACTTCTTTTGAATTGTTTATTTACATATCAAGTTTTGGTAAATAAATTACTTTACTTATATATCATTTTAAAAAGGGTTTTAAAGTATAAACAAAAAGTTTAGAAAGGGTTTAGAATTGATTAATGGCCAAATGGTTAATTGTTTGGTTACTTGTTTGAAAAGTAATTAACTATGCTTAGCACTAAAAGCCGACGAAGTAAGGTTTATCCATTTGTGAGAGTTAAGATTGATGTTCAAGTAGGGATAGAGCAATAGAGCTCTAACCTACCGGCTTCCTTCTTGACCGAGGAATAATAAGTCGGAAAATGTCAGAAACGTGTAATCGTGTTGATTTCTTATTTGTTTATGGAAATCATTAATTCTATACTTAACACTAGAAGTAGAAGAGGTAGACTTATCTGCCCACCGCGACTCACCCATGAACCCCACATCTTCGATCCAACAGCCCCCGCCAGCGGTAACTTCCACGCCCTAACTCGAAAGACCCTAAATCCTAAATCACGACCTCCAGCTTCCACATCTGCACGCACCTTCAACATCGCGATATCCCTTTCTACCTGCTTCGAACCAACATGTCGCCACCTCATCCTATCATCGCATGCAAAATGATAGATCCCAGTTGCCGATACTCCTACCTGCAACTCGATGTTGAAAACAACCTGAGTCAAATCAAGCACAAGCAGCAGCTCCACTCGTCTCCGCAACCAGGCTTCAAACTCGAGATCGAGTTCGTTGACAATGAACTCTGACAGTCCCTTCTTGAAAATGCGACACCCTCATCACCTTGCCTCTGAAGTCGCACATGATTTGATTTTTTTATACTGAACGAATTAATTTTTCTGGAAAATAAATGAAGAGGAATTCACGATTTTAAAAAAAGAAGTGCAAGCGCGATTTAAAAAAAATGAAAGCAGCTAAATCAGATGATAGGTCGACCCTAGGGTGGCTTGACAGGAAAGAATGTGGGCTGATGTGAAATGGAGATAAATATATATATATTAAAATCCCAAAGGTATCTAGATATTTATTTCAAATACCTATCGAGGTGTGCCGCTCGGCGTTTCTAATGTTGTACCCCTATTTCAATCGCAATGAAACAAGTTCGAGTCCCAATTCGATCATATGGAGAAAATAGCTTTTTCATCGACTGTTTAAATTAAATTAAATTAAATTATTTCTAGGCATTTCCAGATCGTGTGATGAAATGGTAAATCCAAATGCTATGAAATTTGAAATTCGATAATAATACATTACTATGGATCCAATGGAATTAGTTTCGTTGAATTCCGAGACTGTGCCCCGGATCGTTAACGCGTCGATAAAATCGACGATTTCAAAAATTGACGAAATTACTTAAAATTTCAATATTTAAAACTTACTAACTCAATTCTAATTCAAATAGAATTTATATCAATATTAGAAAATCGTTTCGATTCATATTCAATTCAAATTTTAATTTTTTCACCAATTTCCGTATTACGCTAAATCGCTATATTTGGAATTTAACTTCACTCTATAAATTTCAATCAAAATCTTCATATTCAAAATCAACTTATATTCCAAATTCAATATTTAAAACCATTTAAATATCCAAAATTAAACGACAGAAAATCCGGGTCGTTACAAACTATTTTCTAGACGCTGTAAATAGAAAATCTTAGTGGTTAGCCCCTAATGTTGCCTAATTAGACTACATAAGCTATACGGGCTCTGGTACCTTTATTGGTCTGACCCAAACTACTTTATGGTGAGCCAACTAGGTACCTCACAAGTGAGTTTTATATGCAATTTTTCAACTAGCACAACCATCATATGATATGTAGGGGTAACAGGCAATATTTTATCATAGATCATAATATGAGACTTCTTTTGCTTGTTATAGGTACTAAACCTGGGATATCCAATGTACCAGGTGAATGCCTCTCCCAATCCCGCTCTGATGCCATTAAAGGTTCAGCCCATTTCGTAGTGGGTAAAGTGGGTATATTTCAAAAAAAATCTTTATTTGGATCTTAATGGACCTATGATGTTTTTTAACTAGTATTAGATCCAATCCAATTATTAAATAAAATCATTTTTATTTAAAATTATTTCATATTTATTATTTAATCATATTAATCAATTTGATTGAATGTACGTCACATACGTATTAATAGCATCACATGATAACACAAAGATATATAAACATGTACATAATTACACACACACACATACACACATGGATATCGGGATTTATATCCATATTTATATACGCATTATACTTACATATGTATGTGACAAATTCTCATGCATTTTGGTAATATAAATGCCTAGGTATGTACATATGTTTAATTATACTACAATTTATGTGAAACGACCCGCAATTGCACCCGATTCGAGCTAAAAATAAACCACACATGTCCAACCCAAATCGAGCGAAGAGACGAATAGTTATAGGGAAAGAAAGAAGAAAGAAGAAAAGAAAAGAAGAAGAAGAGAGAAAGAAACTAAATCAAAACACAGAATCTCACAATCGCAGCGGAACAACATATAATATAATATCAATGAACTTTACAAAAGAGAAACGGTAATATAATTTACATACATCAATCAGAGTACAACAATCAAATCACAATCATCAACCTGGACAATTATAATAACTCGTCCTCACAAATGCTGATAATTTAAACAACAATGCAGTGGAAAATAAACATATATATGAATACGACCTGAAGACCTCCAACTTGTTTGCTGGAACTCCAAAGCATCCAAATCTAAATCTGTAAATATGCTCGGTCTAACCCGAGCATTGAAAGGGAAGAACGCCCGGATCAGTCTAGTAAACCAGCGTGAAAAAACACATCTCAACTGAATTTTAAAGTTATAAAAACTTTTCTTTATCAAAACAAAAGTATCTCGTAAGACCACGCCGCACATAAACACGGATGAGTTTTTACCTTATGATAACCAAAACATTTACTAACAACTCATGTTATATTATACTAGTGTCTAGTATACAAATAATATTAAAATAGCCGAAATTGTTACATTGGTTAAATTTGACGGCATAATAGGTTTACAAACAAAATGGCAGGCACGTATTGGAGAATGGATTTCCATACAATGGCAGGTAAGGGACTACCTTCTGTATACTACATCTCTAGAGGAATGTACCGAGATACACAAACATCCTTCGCATCTGGCAAGACTAGTATATCCATATTTGGCACTCATACATGGCCTGGATAGAAACCGAATATGTCATCACCTCGGTTGTTACCGACCTATCTGAGACATCTCATAGCATACACCACATACATGACATATAAAGGCTTATCTAGAAAGGTGATGAACATACCCTTATGGTAGCGAACAACATAGCTTTACGGCGTACCATGTTTAAGCCATTACTGGGTGATGAGGCTTAAGGTAACGTTTATCTTTCACCTAGCACATTCCACTTTGAATGTCACATTGCCATTCCTTCGATCACTATTGACTTTCACGAACATACAACCTCTGAGCTCGTACGTGTAACGACCCATATTTTTACGGATCGAAACATCGTAAAACAGTTGTTATTAGATTGTTAGTATTGTTAAGTCATTCCGAGTTTAGATCGACTAGAGCTTAAGTCGTGTAGGAGTTAAGTTGTCTAGAAGTTAAGTCATGTTGGAGCTTAGGTCGTGAAGGAGGTTATGTCGTAGGCGACCTAAGGATTGGGATAAGTCGTGTGGAAGATAGGTCGTGAGGTGGCTTAGGTCGAGTGAACGACTTAAGGAAAGTTGGCGACTTATAGGATTTGCGACTTAAGAGTTAGTAGACGACTTAAGGTAATGACCGACTTAGGAAATGGGCGACCTAAGGAGTTGGCGACTCAAGAATAGGCAGACTTAAGTAAGTGACCGACCTAGGGGAGTTAACAACCTAGGGGGATAAGCGGGCTAACGACTTAAGAGTTTGGGCGAGTTAACGACCTAAGGGATAGATAGGTCGGCGACGACCTAAGGAAGCTGGGGTAGCAGTGAGCGACCTAAGGAGGTTAAGTCGTAGATGACTTAGGAGTTAGGTCGTGGGTTGTTAGGTCGCTAAGTATTAGGTCGTAAAGGGTTAGGTCGTAACCCAGTTAAGTCGCGTGGTTATTGGGAAGTTAGGTCGCGTCTTAGTTAAGTCGTAAGTCGCAGAATAGATAAGTCGTGGGGTTTTTAGGTCGCAAGGTTTTATAAGTCGTAGGTCGTATCCCAGTTGACTCGTTAAGGCGCGCATGTGTTAGGTCGTAAGTCGCGCACATATGCTATGTGTTAAGTCGCGAGCGACTTAGGAGTTAAGCTGCTAAGTCATAAGTCGTAATCAGGTGAGTCTGGTAGGTCGTAAGTGCGCCTGGGCTTAGGTCGTAGGTCGCAGGATCTCTTTAGGTCGTGGACGACCTAAAAAGTGGACGACCTAGGGATATTTCAGCCTATAAATATGGGAGTTTTTCTTCATTTTGGGATCCGGATTTCGAAGCGACGAAGTGCTGCCATTTTGAGAGCTCGACTTCTACACTTCTTCACTTCCTTTCTCCACTCTAATCTAGTGATTCCTTCCATCCATATCGAAGATCAAATCAAAGATCGAAGAGCTTAGATTGAAGATCTACATTCTTCGAAGAGTGATTTCATCGTTTAAAGCGGATTCGTGATAGATCGTGTTAGATCCTTCGCTGTCCAGATCTAAAGTGTGTTGCTTTTGAGTTGATTTGGTGATTTGGTGAGTGGTGATTATCTCTCACACGGATCCAAAGGAGTATATCGGATCGTTGGCTTGATTTTGGTGTAAAGTAGTGATTTCCATGCATTTTTGTAACCTAAGTATAGATCCATATAGATCCATTGTTCATGATGATTTGACAACCATTTTACTAAGTGATAACCTATGCAAGTTCATTCATCAAGATTATAGAGATATTGCTCATGTTTTCATGCTTGTTAGACTTTAGACTCTTTAATTACGAAATTGCCATTATTGTTATAATCGTCTATTTAGATCATATTTGAATGCTTGATTACTTGGATTAATGTTTGACTTGATTGATTGCTATGAATTAGATGATTGATGATTTGATTTAGACAAGTTGGTCGAAGATGATTCAAAAGCTAAGGGAAAGGCTCTTGAATTTGAAAAGCTGCTCGTGGCATATGTAGTGGATGATGAAGCTCATATGGATAGATTTGATGATGATGTTGAGATGAAGCTTTGCTATGATGATGATGAGGCGAAGCATGAGATGAGATAGTCTTGGTCTAGTCCAGACGGGATCATTCCAAGCATGTTGATAACTCGGTGAAATGGTTCGAGTTAGAGGATAATGGTTTGCTCGAGAGGCGCTTGAGCTAGTATGGAAATAGTCGTCGAGGAGGATGACTAGAAGGCTGAGATCTCATCGTTGTTGAAGGTTCTAGCATGCTCAAAGCAAGAGTACGTTGGGCAGATTCGATAGTCCCTGAAGGCTAATGATTGGTAGTCAAGTACTCTGGGCAGATTCGATAGTCCTAGGCACGGGTCACGATGACGTGCGGAGTTATGTCTAGAACCGGGGTTTTCCATTAGCCCTTGACGGACGGCTGAAAGAATGTGCCGGTCATTCAACTAACGGTGATATTGAGGCAATGATAACAGTGATAGCCAGAGTCATGGATGTTTGGTTGTATCGTCATTCGGTCTCAAGAGCGGTATTTTCTTGGTGCTTATCTGATCTTGGTTTAGGCCTTGGGGGTTTGTACTTGGAAAGCATCGCCCTTGACTCGAGTGATAATTGCTTTACTTTAAATTGTATGCTCTGCTATGTTTGCTTTTGCTTAGTGTGTGTCTGGGGGCTATCACTGTAGAAAGAGGTGGAGTGGGAGGGTTGTATTCCTATTCCTTTTTCCTTTATGCTCTTTTGGTATGTTGTTAGTTAATTTACTGCTCACTAAGACTGTTGTCTGACTCAAGGCTTTATGTTTTAACTCTTATTGCCTTGGGCTGTTCGTCCATTTTGGGACGGGCAGACTAGGTAGCAGGTGACAGGTGCTGTTCTTGCTTCCCACGATGCTGATGTCGAAGACGAGCTGGAGGCTTGCATATTATCTTCTTATTATATGTACTGGATGTTCCGCTGTTTTGTATAATTCTCTGAGTGATATGTAGTGAGGCTTGTTGTATTGACTATTCAGATGTTTGCATTCAACTATTATGAAGTTTTATCGATGAGATTCTATTCTGTGAAGCTTCATTATATATATATTCTATTGTATTTTGTCCATGTGCTGTGAGTAATACGATAGATTCTGTTGTTTTAATTTACCCTGACAATCGTCCATGGTCGCCTGGCATACTTTACAGTGCACTTTCTCTAGGTTCAGTGCAGGGGTCATGGGCGGTCGTTACATTTGGTATCAGAGCATTGGTTAATCGATTTTACCCAACGCTCGCTGACATAACTACGTATGAGAGACGTAATTGTATTTTGATGGATGACTATTATATATAATATAGTAGCTTAGTAGAGTTTGAGTCCTTTATGCAGTTGTTTCTCTAGATGTTTTGATCATTCCTTTTTGTAGATATTGAGAATGAGGCAAAGAGGGAGACCAGCTGTTAGGGAAGGCCGTGCTGCTGAGGGGACTGCTGATTATGCTGCTATGTTCGAAGCTATGATGACTTCGATCATGAGAAGGATACCAGTTCCGGGGACAGCGGTTGATGTTGGAGTTCAAGTCCAAACTCCAAGACCTGTGGATTTTGCTATGTTGTGTAAGGACTATACGGCTCTTGGATGGAAAGTTTTCTTGGGAACAGAATCAACTATTGAAGTCCAGAGGTGGATAGATGCTTGTAGAAGGATTTTCGGTGATTTGGGAATTGAGGATGCAACTAAGAGGAAGTTAGCATCAAGACAGCTTCAAGGGAGAGCCTCTGAGTGGTGGAACTCTATTACCATCAATACTCCGGAGGAAGAGATTACTTGGGAGCAATTCCAAGCCAGATTTGAAGCTAAGTTCATTTCTACCGCTCAGAAGTCTGTTCTATTCAAGAAGTTTGTGGAGCTCAAGCAGGGAGGAAGACCAGTTCTTGAGTATGTTTCTGAGTTTGAAGCCTTGTCCAAGTATGCCCGGTCGTATATTGAATCTTCGTATCAGAAGAACGAGAAGTTTGTGACAGGCTTGGACAGTTATCTTGGGAGGCAGTTGGTGGATCATCTGGACGATCCATTTGAGAAGCTTGTAGAGAAAGCTCTGAGGCACGAGAATCTGTTTCCTAAGGAAGGATCTGTTGTTGCTGTGACCAGGGAAGAGTCTAAACCACAGCAGGGTGGAAACAAGAAGAGGAAGCAGCAGCAGAAGGGTAAGGATGGCCAGAAGAAGCCGAAGGGCGAAGTGACCTGCTACAATTGTCAGCAGAAGGGCCATTTCTCTAGGGATTGCAAGAATCCGAAGGTGCCAGTGAAGTGCCACAACTGTGACAAGCTGGGGCATTTCAAGAAGAATTGTCCAGAACCGAGGAAGGACAAGCAGATTGTGCAAGCTTATGCTTTGGGAGCTGTTCCATCGTCTTCGAAAGCTCCTACCGTTGAAGAGAAAGGAAAGAGTGTGGTGGTTCAAGGTACTCTTTCCATATGTGGTGTTCCAGTTAGAGTTCTATTTGATGCTGGGGCGTCGCATTCGTTTGTTTGTAATGAACTTGTAGGCCGGTTGGGTTTAGAACCGGATATCGTTGATAGGCCATTGGTTGTGACTAATCCAGTTGGGGGTTCGTCTTGTTTGTGTATGTTATGCCGTGGTCTGATTGTATCGAGTCATGATTGCTCTTTTGTTTTTGATTGCTATGTTCTGAACTTTGTGGGGTTCGGAATTATTTTGGGTATGGACTGGCTTAGGAAGTATGCGGCAAAGGTTGATTGTGAAAGGTTGGAGGTGACAGTCGAGAATGTGGAGGGGCGAAAGATTGTGATACGATGTAAGCATGAAGAAGGCGTCTTCATGAGCTTCATGTATTCGCTGGTTGTTCCACGGGATGGACTGTCATCTGTGCCAATCGCTAATGGATTTGAGGATGTCTTTGACGAGGTCAAAGGATTACCGCCGCATAGAGAGATCGAGTTTCGTATAGATCTAGTTGAAGGAGCCAGACCTGTTGTGATGCCTCTTAGGCGGATGGCGCCTAGGGAACAGCAGGAGTTGAGGGTGCAGGTTGATGATCTTTTGCAGAAAGGATTCATTCGGCGTAGTGTGTCCGAATGGGGTGCACCAGTTGTGTTTGCAACGAAGAGATGGGTCATTGAGATTGTGTGTGGATTATCGTGAGCTGAATAAGGTGACTAAGAAGAACTAGTATCCATTGCCGAGAATAGATGACTTGTTTGATCAGCTTCACGAAGCCAAGGTGTTTTCTCAGATGGATTTGGCAACGGGATTTCACCAGTTGAGAGTGGCTAAGGATAGTGTGCCGAAGACTGCTTTTAGGACACCATCCGGTTTCTTTGAGTGGCTGGTAATGCCGTTTGGATTGACCAACGCGCCAGCATATTTTGTGGATCTTATGAATAGAGTGTTCAGAGATCAGTTGAGTAAGTTCGTGTTAGTGTTCGTGGATGATATTCTGATTTATTCCAGAACTGAAGAAGAGCACAAGACGCACTTGCGTATTGTTTTGGAAATCTTACGGAAACATCAGCTGAAGGCTAAGTTTTCAAAGTGTCACTTCTGGAAGAGTGAAGTGAGGTTCTTAGGCCATGTTATCTCTGGAAATGGAATAGCGGTTGATCCCGCTAAGGTGGCAGCAATCCAGGATTGGGTTAGACCTAAGAATGCATCTGATGTGAGAAGTTTTCTTGGATTAGCAGGATATTATCGACGGTTTATCAAAGACTTCTCCAAGGTAGCTGCACCATTGACAGGATTGACGAAGAAGAACCAAGTGTTCAGATGGGAAGATAAGCATGAGCAAGCTTTCAGAATCCTGAAAGAGCGATTGACAAGTGCTCCTGTTTTGACTATTCCTAGTGGGAATGATGAGATGGTGGTTTACACCGACGCATGTGGTACTAGACTTGGAGCAGTGCTGATGCAGAGGGATAAAGTTGTTGCGTATGTAAGTCGACAACTGAAGCCGCATGAAAGGAATTACCCGACTCATGATTTGGAGTTGGCGGCGATTGTTTTTGCTCTGAAGATGTGGAGACATTATCTATTGGGAGTTCGATTCGAGTTGTTTACAGATCATAAGTCGTTGAAGTATCTTTTCTCCCAAAAGGATTTGAATCTTCGGCAGCAACGGTGGCTAGAGTTTTTTGGCATCATATGATTTTGGTATAGCTTATACTCCGGGAAAAGTTAACGCAGTGGCAGATGCGTTAAGTCGAAGACATGCAGGATTGGGAGCCATGTTTTCAGAATGGAAGAATCTCAAGTATTTAGCTGGATTTGACTTCAGGCCCAGATGTGAATTGGAACCTGAGATGTTGGCAAACTTATCGATAAGACCGACTCTTGTGGAAAGGATTGGCGAGAGTCAAAAGCGAGATGATATCCGAGAATTGGAATCTGGATTAGATCCAGAAAAGGATAAAGGATTCGAGGTCGATCGAGAGGGTTGGCTTCGAAAGCAAGGACGACTAGTTGTTCCCGATATAGATGAATTAAGGAGTGAAGTTCTGAAGGAAAGTCATCACTCAAAGATGACAATTCATCCAAGTGGAAATAAGATGTATCGGGATATGCAGAGAACTTATTACTGGGAAGGCATGAAGAAGGATGTTGGAAATTTTATTTCCAAATGCATGAACTGCCAGTTGGTAAAAGCCGAACATAAGAAGCCAAGTGGATTGCTTCAGCCATTAGAAGTTCCTACATGGAAGTGGGAGCAAATATCAATGGATTTTATTAATGGGCTACCTAAAACAAGGACGGGAAATGAAGGGATTTGGGTCATCGTAGATCGTTTGACTAAGAGTGCAAGATTCATTCCTGTTCGATCGACTAGGACTGCATCAAAGTTGGCAGAGTTGTATGTTAAGTGGATAGTTCGATTCCATGGTATTCCGAAGAGTATAGTGAGCGATCGAGATCCATTGTTCACTAGTGGATTTTGGAAGAGCTTCCAGGAAGTTTTGGGAACCGAGTTGTGTTTGAGTACCGCTTATCAACCTCAAACAGATGGTCAGACCGAGAGAGTCAACCGAGTTTTGGAAGATCTTCTTAGAGCTTGTGTCTTGGATTTCGGAGGATCATGGGAAGATCACCTTCATTTGGTGGAATTTTCGTATAATAACAGTTACCAGTCAAGCATTGGTATGGCACCGTATGAAGCATTGTATGGAAGACCGTGTAACTCTCTGACATGTTGGTTAGAGATAGGAGAAAAACTGATGCTTGGGCCAGAGATGATTCGACAAACTACGGATTGCATAGAGATCGTTCGGCAACGAATGAAGGCAGCCCAAGATCGTCAGAAAAGTTATGCCGATAAGCGTCGTAAGGATTTGGAATTCGACGTTGGTGATATGGTTTTTGTGAAGATTTCTCCACTGAAGAATGTTATTCGATTCGGGAAGAAAGGAAAATTGGCTCCAAGATTTGTTGGACCATTCCCGATCATCGAGCGAATTGGAAAGCTCGCCTATAGATTGGAATTACCAAAGAAGATGTCGGGTGTGCACAATGTTTTTCATGTATCGTATCTACGAAAGTATGTGCACGACTCGAATACAGTGGTTTCTGCTGAAGCTGTGAAGATTTTGAAGTTGATCCAGTCGATAAGAGACCTCGTAAGCCGCTTCGTGTTGTGGAAACCGACACGAAACAGCTTAGGAGGAAGGTAGTTAAGTTGCTCAAGATACAATGGAGTGACGATGATAATGACTGTACATGGGAGGTGGAAGAGAGGATGAAAGCAGCTCATCCCGAACTCTTCAAGGTATGGCCCTAAGGTGTCGTGTCATCTAACGACATTGTAACTTGTTCTAAGTTTTTGAATTCTGCATGCTAAGCTAGAATTGTATGCATGGTTTGTTGATTGCTATGGATGGTAGGCATGCAGAATAGTCCTTGATTGCTCTGTTTGTTTGGAATTTCGGGGGCGAAATTCCTAAGGGGGAGAGAATGTAACGACCCGTATTTTTACGGATCGAAACATCGTAAAACAGTTGTTATTAGATTGTTAGTATTGTTAAGTCATTCCGAGTTTAGATCGACTAGAGCTTAAGTCGTGTAGGAGTTAAGTTGTCTAGAAGTTAAGTCATGTTGGAGCTTAGGTCGTGAAGGAGGTTATGTCGTAGGCGACCTAAGGATTGGGATAAGTCGTGTGGAAGATAGGTCGTGAGGTGGCTTAGGTCGAGTGAACGACTTAAGGAAAGTTGGCGACTTATAGGATTTGCGACTTAAGAGTTAGTAGACGACTTAAGGTAATGACCGACTTAGGAAATGGGCGACCTAAGGAGTTGGCGACTCAAGAATAGGCAGACTTAAGTAAGTGACCGACCTAGGGGAGTTAACAACCTAGAGGGATAAGCGGGCTAACGACTTAAGAGTTTGGGCGAGTTAACGACCTAAGGGATAGATAGGTCGGCGATGACCTAAGGAAGCTGGGGGTAGCAGTGAGCGACCTAAGGAGGTTAAGTCGTAGATGACTTAGGAGTTAGGTCGTGGGTTGTTAGGTCGCTAAGTATTAGGTCGTAAAGGGTTAGGTCGTAACCCAGTTAAGTCGCGTGGTTATTGGGAAGTTAGGTCGCGTCTTAGTTAAGTCGTAAGTCGCAGAATAGATAAGTCGTGGGGTTTTTAGGTCGCAAGGTTTTATAAGTCGTAGGTCGTATCCCAGTTGACTCGTTAAGGCGCGCATGTGTTAGGTCGTAAGTCGCGCACATATGCTATGTGTTAAGTCGCGAGCGACTTAGGAGTTAAGCTGCTAAGTCATAAGTCGTAATCAGGTGAGTCTGGTAGGTCGTAAGTGCGCCTGGGCTTAGGTCGTAGGTCGCAGGATCTCTTTAGGTCGTGGACGACCTAAAAAGTGGACGACCTAGGGATATTTCAGCCTATAAATATGGGAGTTTTTCTTCATTTTGGGATCCGGATTTCGAAGCGACGAAGTGCTGCCATTTTGAGAGCTCGACTTCTACACTTCTTCACTTCCTTTCTCCACTCTAATCTAGTGATTCCTTCCATCCATATCGAAGATCAAATCAAAGATCGAAGAGCTTAGATTGAAGATCTACATTCTTCGAAGAGTGATTTCATCGTTTAAAGCAGATTCGTGATAGATCGTGTTAGATCCTTCGCTTTCCAGATCTGAAGTGTGTTGCTTTTGAGTTGATTTGGTGATTTGGTGAGTGGTGATTATCTCTCACACGGATCCAAAGGAGTATATCGGATCGTTGGCTTGATTTTGGTGTAAAGTAGTGATTTCCATGCATTTTTGTAAACCCAAGTATAGATCCATATAGATCCATTGTTCATGATGATTTGACAACCATTTTACTAAGTGATAACCTATGCAAGTTCATTCATCAAGATTATAGAGATATTGCTCATGTTTTCATGCTTGTTAGACTTTAGACTCTTTAATTACGAAATTGCCATTATTGTTATAATCGTCTATTTAGATCATATTTGAATGCTTGATTACTTGGATTAATGTTTGACTTGATTGATTGCTATGAATTAGATGATTGATGATTTGATTTAGACAAGTTGGTCGAAGATGATTCAAAAGCTAAGGGAAAGGCTCTTGAATTTGAAAAGCTGCTCGTGGCATATGTAGCGGATGATGAAGCTCATATGGATAGATTTGATGATGATGTTGAGATGAAGCTTTGCTATGATGATGATGAGGTGAAGCATGAGATGAGATAGTCTTGGTCTAGTCCAGACGGGATCATTCCAAGCATATTGATAACTCGGTGAAATGGTTCGAGTTAGAGGATAATGGTTTGCTCGAGAGGCGCTTGAGCTAGTATGGAAATAGTCGTCGAGGAGGATGACTAGAAGGCTGAGATCTCATCGTTGTTGAAGGTTCTAGCATGCTCAAAGCAAGAGTACGTTGGGCAGATTCGATAGTCCCTGAAGGCTAATGATAGGTAGTCAAGTACTCTGGGTAGATTCGATAGTCCTAGGCACGGGTCACGATGACGTGCGGAGTTATGTCTTAAACTGGGGTTTTCCATTAGCCCTTGACGGACGGCTGAAAGAATGTGCCGGTCATTCAACTAACGGTGATATTGAGGCAATGATAACAGTGATAGCCAGAGTCATGGATGTTTGGTTGTATCGTCATTCGGTCTCAAGAGCGGTATTTTCTTGGTGCTTATCTGATCTTGGTTTAGGCCTTGGGGGTTTGTACTTGGAAAGCATCGCCCTTGACTCGAGTGATAATTGCTTTACTTTAAATTGTATGCTCTGCTATGTTTGCTTCTACTTAGTGTGTGTCTGGGGGCTATCACTGTAGAAAGAGGTGGAGTGGGAGGGTTGTATTCCTATTCCTTTTTCCTTTATGCTCTTTTGGTATGTTGTTAGTTAATTTACTGCTCACTAAGACTGTTGTCTGACTCAAGGCTTTATGTTTTAACTCTTATTGCCTTGGGTTGTTCGTCCATTTTGGGACGGGCAGACTAGGTAGCAGGTGACAGGTGCTGTTCTTGCTTCCACGATGCTGATGTCGAAGACGAGCTGGAGGCTTGCATATTATCTTCTTACTATATGTACTGGATGTTCCGCTGTTTTGTATAATTCTCTGAGTGATATGTAGTGAGGCTTGTTGTATTGACTATTCAGATGTTTGCATTCAACTATTATGAAGTTTTATCGATGAGATTCTATTATGTGAAGCTTCATTATATATATATTCTATTGTATTTTGTCCATGCGCTGTGAGTAATACGATAGATTCTGCTATTTTAATTTACCCTGACAATCGTCCATGGTCGCCTGGCACATTTTACAGCGCACTTTCTCTAGGTTCAGTGCAGGGGTCATGGGCGGTCATCACAGTACGTCTCAGAGAAGGGTATTAAGCTAAGAGAAGTTGCCTTTTCCGCCATCAAACAGATGTACGTTTGTAAAAGTCAATGTTGTGATCTTAGAAATGCAATGTCAGACATTCGTCCATACAAGTTGTCCAGGAACAGGACAAACCTAAGGTACTCTCCTACCACATCATGTCGAGAATTATCCCTAAGATTAGTAGCGAGAAGTCCTTGCATATCATAGATTTTCATAACGAAGCACTACTACCACCATAAATACATGATATGGTAAATTACACCCTGAGGGACTAATGGCAAGTAGCCATGCATCATAAAGATCTCCGTCTTCAAAATCATCATCACAAACCTGCACTTTCGAATGCATACATTAGTCCGAAGTGGTTCTCAGATAAATCCAACCCCGGTCTCTCTAGACCAACAACGATAAAGTGGACCTTAACCTCATATGGAAACCAAGTCTCGTAGACTTTTCACGTTTCCAACTCTCAACTTGCTATCCTTCGACCAAGAAGGAAGCCCAATAGATTGGAGTACCATAAACACTCCGCACTACTCGAATCAACATTCTTAATCCAAACGATAATCAAGCCTACTCAGTCGGCTTCGTGCTAAGTGCATGACTAATCAGTTCCCACATCAAGTCAAGGAACCAAAAATGGCCAAGTTTGATAGTGGGTTATTCAACTATCAAAGCAACAAACAATATCTAGCACGTAAGCAGTCACCAGGCTCATTTAATTAATCTTTTATTAATTAAATCAGTTTTCAAATATTTACTTCAAATTATTTTTAAAACGATATATCCTCAAAACCATTTTAATCTTTCGATATTGGAAAACATTTCCATATACTTATATCAGCGGTATATTTAATAACACTATGATTTTGGAGAAACACCAAATAGATTTCTATAATCGTACAACTTCTGAATTCATACGCCTTAGAACGGGTGTTAAGTATAAGAAGCAACGCTCCTATACCACCAAGCCTTTAGTACGGTCATAAGAACCAAATCGTGTATTTCACAATGGAAGGTCAAAACACAATTTATTATGTCAAAACGAATGCGTAAAACATCATTACGACAACCCAAAACACTAGTATAGGGATTTGATTAATTATATATATATATATGAATCCCGTATACTATATAAAACATTTCCTTTCGGAAATAATTTACTATAACAACAGCGTTATATCCCATGCCTTCCATACTTTCTCGAAAACGTCTATTGCAACAATAAATGTTGAAATCTATGTTTTCGATACATATCACATTTCAAATCATTTTTCAAAACCATTTAAACTCCATTTGAAATTATTACCTTCAAAACATTACTTTAAAAAGATAAATTACTTTTTAAAGCTATTATCTTCATCCAAATATTACCTTCAAGCATTCCATTTAAAAGATTACTTAATTCTTAAAAACTTGAATGTATTTCCTTTATATAAAAATCCATATTTAAATCTCAACATAAATTATTTCCATATTTATATAACTATATTTATAAATCTCCTTTCTATTTTATAAAACTTCTATTTTATAAAATCCCTTTATTTATAAAATTCTATTTATAAATCATTCTTTTATAAATCTAATTTATTTATAAAATCCATTTACCAAATATATTTCAAATCCATTTACAAAGTATTTACATATTCCAATTATAAATTAATTTCTTTATTTATAAAATATCACTTTTATAAATTCTTTATATAAACCATTCAAAAATCTCTCTTTAAAAATATTTCACAAAACCATACTTTTATAACATCAAAAATCATACTTTTATTTATTTAAAAATAATTTCATTTCTTTTAATAATTTAAAAATTATTAAAACATATATACTTCCAAAATCACCTTGAAAATCATTTCAATTCAAAATCACCATTTTATAGTATTTCAAAATACTAAAAATATGGCCTGATGCTACTACAGCACTAAATAAGCAAAAATAATCCATGTCATCAAATATGGCATTCAACACATCATATATCAAAATATATGAAGAGTAAAATCAACAGTGTGGAAATCCTGTTGGATCCCTCCAACCTGTCCCTCTGCTTCACATACAACATATAATCAAATGATATAAAAATCAACCGTTTCGAGGTGGAATTGGTATACAAAGGGTCATCCGCTCAAACATGGGAACGTAATAGGGTCTCATCCGCTCCAATAGGCATGAATAAATCCAAACCAACTAATAAAATAGTAAATCATCCAAACAAGCAACAAACAGTATAAATAAAATTATCCACACTTATATAAAAATATAAGTGGGCTGGAGAGGTGAGTTAACTCACTGAAATTTCATAAATCGCCAAAGCGCTTCGGTTTGAATTAAAATTGAACGGTCGTTCAATTTAATCCAAAATTTTCACTAGCTCCGAATCCATCCAATCCAATTCCATAGAATAGTGCTCGCTTATACGAACGCAAAGCAACTTGTCGCGCTCGATTTGGGCCTCATACAAAAAGATTATGGATTAACGATCGCATGTAATAATTAAATTTAAAATTAACTTAATTAATTAAAGTTTTAAAAAACCATTCTCCCTCCTTTTCTCGTTCACGATACCAAGCGCGACATTGTTTTTTTTTAAAATATATATACGATCGAAGATCGCACAACACAGCTCGCCCCTCCACCAGCGCGTGCTGCCGCCTACCTTGCCGCCGTCACGCCACCATGTGCATGCGAAATCCAAAACTGCTGCTCATGAATGCAGCTCAATTGCCACCATCTTGGTTCGTCAATCAACGATCGGTTGGTATGGATTAGTTCGTAGAGTCGAGCTCTCCAACTTTCATGGTGGACGTTTCGGCTAATTTTGCTCTTAGCTCGCCGTGCAATGATGGCCGTTGGATCGAGCTAATGTTTAATGGTGGATGAATTAGTTTTAGGGTTAGGGTTTTAGCAAATGAAAGGAATGGATGGCCTTTTATAGAAAAATTTTGTGGCACTATTCACCCGTTAAAATTCGTACTCCAAACGAAGCGTGCCGCTTGGTGTTCTATATGTTATACCCCTATTTCGATCACAATGGAATATATATCGAAAGTCAATTCCATCATATACAGAAGTTAACTTTTGTAATTGACTTATATTAAATTAAATTCCTTTAATTAATTTCTATGCGTTTCGAACTCACACGATCAAACGATACGTCCAATCGCCATGAAATTCGACATATAATAATTCACTATTACGGATCCAACGAAACTGGTTTCGTCGAAATCCAAGATAGTACCCCAGAAGGCTATTTTTACACGTTAATTAAAACGAGTAATTTCCAAAATCAGTTTAATCACTTTTAAATCCAATTTAAAAGTTTACTATCTCCATCATTGTTTAAACAGAATTTAAATCAGTTTTCGAAATCATTTTTGTCCACATTAAATTCAAAATTCAATTATTTAAACTATTTCGAATATTAAATTTAATAATTTAATTATCCAATAATTTGCTATATTTGAAATATAAGTTATTTAACTTATAAAATTGACTTTTCAATATTTAAAATCCATCAAATATTCCAAATTCAAATGACTGAAATCCTGGGTCGTTACAAACTCCCCTCCTTAAAAGAATTTCGTCCCCAAAATTACCAAGTAAGAAAAATGCCCCAAAACCCATTAACTTTTTCAAAAACAATTAGTTGAAAAAGATTATAAAATTTCTAAGTCCAAGTTATAAAACCAAAATCCAAATTTTAGTTATCCATAACAATTTCCAAAATTCTCAAAAATTTTCTAGCGCCTTAAATTTATGGAAAATTTCGCCAGTGTCTCCTTTGCGTTGTTCATTCGAAAAAATTTACAATATATATATATATATATAATCACAAATGTACATCTCATCTTCAAGGATGTGACATCCCGTAGGGAAAAAATATAAAAGTACGATATGTAATCCGAGATGTGTACCTTTTCTTATATTAGCAAGCATATACAATCAAATAAATGCGAAGCATTGCCATCCGCATCTACTAAACACTCAACAGCCATGAGAACAAGTATAGAAAGTAATATCAATACATAACATAGAATATACAATAATTATATGCAAATATAGCAAATGTAACAGAGAAGCCGTCAAACAATTTAATATTCATCCAATTAATTCATATCACTATTAGTTTTCATTTTTCAATGTCAATATTTAATTTATTAAAGCCTGTATGATGTACATATATCATCCGTATGCAAAAACATACCTAATTGCTAGCTCGATCGCACAATTTCACTTCCGAACTAGTATCGTTCACATGACCACTCTAGTGCAGACTCAGATCGGTTCCTTGATTAGAAACCGCCATTCTCCTTGTATAGTCATATACTATGATAGAGAATATCAGAATCAATCAAAAATCCATATCCAGTGTTCACTGTCAAGAATTGAGTGAAAAATCCTAACTCGGATCAATGTAAATCACCTTGAAATCGTATATTCGAATCTGGATCAAACAGCTATGCGAATAAAATAATATACGTACAACTTAAGTATTTATTTCAATTTGTTTCTTATTATATCCCATTCTTTTTTATTCACATTCTTTATATTCACTTTCATTATTTCACATTCAAATAATTCTCATTCAATTAATTTACCTTCAATTTATTTACATTCATTTATTCACTTTCGATTGATTCACATTCATTTATCATTATTCATTTATTCACTTTTGTTTTTCATATTCATTTTATGTTTACCAACATTTCATTCCATACTAAATTCATCTTTGAGTCATTTCAAAAACCATTACTTAAGTTTATTACAAACAGTTTATATACAACACTTATGTTTATTTTCATTTTACAACTTAAGTTCATACTTATTTCTAGCAAACAACATTCCAAAACATATTCAATTCATTTTACAACTTAAGTTGAATTTCATTTTATAACTCAAGTTCATATCCATTTCATTAATTTATTTCCTTAGCTCATTTCATTAATTTTTGTCCATGTTAAATTTAAGATTCAATTATTTAAACAATTTCGAATATTAAGTTTAACAATTTAATTATCAAATAAATCTCTATATTTGAAATATAAGTTATTTAAATTATAGACTTAACTTTTCAATATTTAAAATCAATCAAATATACCAAATTCAAATGACTGAAATCTTGGATCGTTACAATATGTATGGTTTACACACACATATTAATAGTACCATATATAGTTTAAACATAAACATATATATATATATATATTGCCACTCATGTTGTACGTGTGTGTATATAAGGGTGTGTGTGTTTGAAACAAACCTATATAATTAAAATAAGATATATATATATATATATATATATACACAATCATAGATAAGAGCTTGGTGTTAAAGAGAAAATGAAATAATTAAATTTTAGATCTTGATACATTCAAACGAGTGTTCAAAAGGAAAGAGAATATAATATTATATTTGAGTAATTCTACTTTCTCTTTTTCAATTTTCCAATAAAATCTAGATCTAATCTCTAAAGTAATGGTAATTACAGAGTTATCCATAATTAAATTTTATCATTAAAATTTGAAATTTGAAGTAACACGTAAATACATATAAATAAAATCACATTTAAAATATTATCATAATTCATATTGTAATAAGAACTGGTTAATTAAAACATTCCATATGTGTATGCGTGTACATGTATATTATATTCAAAATTAAATAAATTTAAATTTCAAATATATTTGATTGAACAAAAAAAACATAAAATTATTTTGTTTGAAATCAAAATTGACTTAACCAAATGGTATGTTTTAAGATGTTTCATTATTTCAACAACACAAGGATGCTAATGTAAAATCCAAATATTTGAATATAAAATTCATTATTTAAATTTTTTTTATTAAATACACATATGTGTATGCATATTTTTTTGCAACTAAAACAAACATACATCAGTAATCGATTTATTGAATATGCATAGAGGATTGGTTTCATGTTTATAAGCGACAATACATAAATAATTTTCAATCAAATCTAATAAGTTGCAGTAGAGTATATACATATACCTGAATTTTGGGTTAAGGTTGAACATCATGAATGAATAATATAAAATAGAACTTGAACCTAAAATGATCTTGCCCTTTGTAACACTTTGATTTACAAATTGTCTCTTCGAATGTTTGATTTCCCACCCGATCTTACTAGAATTGAATGAACTACTTTTATTTTATATAATTTTAAGTTATTTAGGGTCAAAATATTTCATTATAGGAGAAGAAGAAGTAAAAGTAGTAGCCATGCAGGAGGATGAAGAAAGAGGAAAGATTGAATGAATCAGTTAATGTGGAAGATTTGTTTTATAGAGAGAATGAAAACATTTCTCATTCTATCTTTTAAAACCTTCCTTTATAATTCTTCAATTAAATATAAGTAAATATTTGAATCAGTTCTTTCTTTCTTATGTACGGCCATAATCTTGTCCCGTATGGACCTAAAAATCCCAAGGAAATAAATATATTTAAAGCTTGTTTTAGATATATATATCGATATCGTATATCGATAAGCGTATATACAAATTTTATATACACGCTAAATAATTAAAACAACATGCAAAACATCAAGTAAGTTAAAAATTAAATATTAATTAATTTATAACACTTTATAAGGTAACTAAATCGTGTGGTTTTTTTGAGAATTTACAAATGTAGTTGTGTGACTCAGAGGTGTGAATTTAATCGGCGATTAATATTGAACGTTGCAAATATTAATGTTTACACATCACCTTAACTAGTGGTATGACATTTTGTCAAATTCATTGCATATAGACATTCTGAGTAAAATCATATTTTATATTATCTAAGAGGTACCATTTAGTAATAATAATTCACACACGTTCTCTTCATCAAAACTATATTAATTTAGGATATATGAAATTTGATATTGGTCAAAACTCCAATATTATCCACATTCAGGTTAGCCCAAAAACAAAGTTCTTGACTCAATAATAACATTTTTGATTAACCTTACTACTTTAGCTAAAGATTTTGACTTTGAGTTGAATACAATTGACCATAGTACTAACCATATACAACATCGGAGATGAATTTTTATTGAATAGTGCTTCAATTCCCATGCTTAAGCTTAGAACCAACTATAGCTGCTCAATGTATTACCATACCATGATTTAACTATAATCAAAGCGAAGTATTCACATTAAAGTTCTATTGTATTCTCAAGTAGAGGGAACTGTGTAACATCGTTACATTCAATTTCTAGTTTGACCTAGTTGTTATCAAACGAACAAAAAACTTTGGGGCAAGTCATTCCATAGTTATCTAAAACTACAAGTATGTAACCGCTTTGTGTCCCAGAAGCCATAAGTAATACACCGTCCAACATTTGGATAAGGTCCTGGAGGTTATGAGTTCGAACCCTTGAGACATCAAGAATGAGTGGTCTGCTTGAATAAGGCACCACTCTTATTATATAAAAAAATCATATTTTCATTTTTATATACATTATATAAGATTCTATTATTTTATCATTTATAATATAATGTTAAATCTTATATTTATGTACCTATTATTATTAATTAACATTTATTTAATATTATAACTTTATTGGAACCTATTATTAACCATGACACATATCATTCATACTTTAATTTAAAATTATTTTGAACTTATTTATTTACAGCTTTTATAATTTTAACTTAAAAACAACTTCAAATTTATTTATTTATAACTTTCGTAAATTAAAATTTAAACAATTCTAAATTTGTTTATTTGTAACCCTTATCAATATAATTTTAAAAATTAAATTATATTCACAACCCTTATAAATTTAATTTAAAACTAATTTAAATTTATTTATTTATAAAATTTATGAATATAAATTTAAACTATAACCTTTATACATTTAAATAATGTAAACTAATTTTAAATTTAAATTCATGTATTATGCATAATTACACAATGTGTGGTCTGATACCATTGTTGAATCAGGTGCATCTGACACTAGGAGTAGAAAAGGTAATTTCAAAAACTTTTCTTTTCCATTCATTGTACACTTGATCTTTTATGGTAATATCATGGATAATATTGATATTAAATCATATTTAATGTTTTATGGGTATTTTAAAAGAAATGTATTTATGATTAATTTAAATCTTATTAAATTATCATTTACTATAAATTCAAACTTAAATTTAAAAGCATACCATTATAAAAGTAATATAATCAATAACATCGTATGTTCTATAAACAAGAAGGATGTAGGAGTACATTTATTATTCTTTTTTCAACTATATATATAAGAATTTTAAACTATATTTATTCAAATTTGTTAATCGATTACAATTTTTCTTTTTTAAATAAAGTATTTATTTTAATACAAATATCACATGTTATAAATATAACATATGTGTAACAATTTTATTTTATATATGAACTAATGTATAATTCATACATATAGCGATTACAAGAACTAGAAAACATAAATCCTAGTGTGATAATTTCTATGAAAGCGTCAATGTCCAGCAATTAAATATTGACACGTTTGGCAATTAAATTTCCTTATCTAAACTCTATAGTGTACACAATAAAACTAGTAAATGTGCACAGTGCTAAAACTATCAATTGTACACAATAAAACTATCGAATGTACTTAATTAAAATTACTTAATGAACATAATAAAACTGGCTATGTGTACTTAACCCTTAACTACCATTTATACCTATAAACTTGACAAATGTGTACATTATAAAAACAGTCAAATGCACAAGATATAAACTGACAATGTGTATAGATTTTATGAACTTGTATATATTTCTAAAAAGAGAAGCTTATGGTTTTCACTACTTAGAGTAATATCTTCTTACTAAATACGTAGATGGTCAAATAAATATTTCCTACTGATAAATGTAAAATATTCAACTGAAGGGTAATTTATTAATATTTGTAATTAGCGGTTGCCTTACTAGTGGGAAAACTTTTACCATAAAATTCGAGACTGCGGATAGAAATAGAAATGAGCAGACATCTGTCACAGATGTGTTTGTGAAAGTTGGTAGTCACACGGGTGTGCATACTTCTATTACAAATATCATATTAATCCTGCTGGTTTACTTATATGGACCTAATTTACTAAATTACTAATCAAGAATGTGATCTAAATTATAATCGAAGGATTTAGGGATATCTACTTAGTATTATAACATCATTGGGTCATTTATTCTACTAATAAAAGGTAATTGATATATTAATTAAGGGATAATACTATATACTAATTATCATTATTTGAGTATTCATATTTCTTCAAATGTGTGAATAAGTTATGCCAAAATGTTCTTGATTTTATAATGATCCTACGCGAATCGCATTCCAAACGGGTCTCATAAGTTATTGCAAATTCAAATTTCAACGGCTTATTGATGATTTGTCTAATAAAATTCTATCTAACATATGCAAATACAGAATAATCGAGTACTTTTTGGGAAAATTAGTTTCAACCAGCTTAATGCTAAAAGGGCCACCCTCGACGTTGACTTTATCTCCTTCGCTCCGCAATCCCTAGCCATTTCGAACCCAACTTCACTAGTTTTGGACTCAGCACCCCCAACCACTCCTTTAAGTCACTGTTTCATTCAACTTAATATCGCCTCGAAAACCCAGAACCTCAGTCACGACGTTAGCTTTAAGCTTCAATTACAGCTACTACATGACATGCTTAGCCACACCTAAACCACCATCACATTTTGCACCCAAAAATGCACTGAATGGCATCATCCACGGCAACTCCAGTTCACCCAGAGATCAGAAAACTCTTGAACCCATAAACTTTGATCTTGTTTTTCCTCCACATCGCTCTTCTTTTGAATGTGCAGCCACCATAAGAATTTGATGACGATTCCATAACCACCACCCACTTTGTCTCAGGTGACCGTGCTACAACATGATCTATGCCACTTGATGTCGGATCCCCATCTTCCCGATATCCATAGCCTATTATTTCATCGACTATCATCGCCATTATACACATCATCAAGTTGCACCTTCCTATATACTTTTTTTTATTTGATGTGGATTAAATTATGATCGGTTGTAGCGAGTAAAGAAGGATGTTGATTCATGGAATAGGAATAAACTTCATTTCTATGAGAACATATTCATAGGCTGGAGGAGGTGAATTCTTTCCACAGGGATTGAAGGGTGGATTTATCTATGTACATGCATGAGAATGGATCATTTGTGTATGCAAGAAGAAAGATATACATCAGACATAAATAAGGTCAACAATTTTTTTCTAGCCCAAAATCAACTGGTCAAGTCCCTTCATGTGCAGTCTATTAATTTAAGGCAAGAAAGCTAAAATAGACTGGTTAATTTATGGTGATGAATCTAGTAAATTTTTTTATGCTAAAATGTCTAGTAGGAAACATAGGAATGATATTGGTAAAATTATTGATGTTAGGGGTAATGTCACCAATGACATGGCATGTATTAGAAATGATGCCATCAATTATTTTACTAATTTATATAATACCAATCTCTATCCTAATTCCTTTCCTATTATTGAGCCTAAATTTAAAGTTAATGATAACAGCAAAGATATTCTTTTAGCTCCTATCAGAATGGAGGAAACTAAAAACATCATTTTTAATTCTAATAATGATAAAAGTCCAGGTCCTGATGGCTTTGGTGCCATATTTTATAAAACTCACTGGGATGAAATCAAATCAACCCTATTTGATTCCATCACTGAATTCTTTAGGACTGGTAAACTATTAAAAAATTTGAATCATACTTTTATTACATTGGTCCAAAGGTTCAAATTCCCAACAGTTTAGAAGAATATAGGCCTATTGCCTGCTGTAATTTCATATACAAAATCATTTCTAATATTTTATGTAATAGGCTTAAGATTTTTTTGAAATATCTTATTTTTGAAAACCAGAGTGCATTCATTCCTAATAGATTAATTGTTGAAAACACCTTGCTTGCGCATGAGTTAATTAGAAACTTTAATAATAATAATAAAAATCTCATGTGTGTTAAAATTGATTTACATAAAGCTTTTGACAAAATTAATAGGCATTTCATTATTTACATGATGAAACAAATGGGTTTCTGCAATAAATTCTGTGATCTTATCCTTGAATGTATTAACAATGTCTCTTATTCTATTTTGGTTCAAGGTTCTCCTAATGGGTTTATACATAGCAATAGGGGAATTAGACAAGGTGACCCACTTTCTCCCTATTTATTTACTATTGCTATGGAATATTTCTCAATTCTTATGGAATTTGAGCTGATAAAAGGAAACATCAAACCAATCATTAGAATAAATCTGTGTATTACACATTTACTATATGCTGATGATTTGCTTATCTTTTTGAATGCAGATTCACAAAGTGCGAAATCTATTGCAAATATTTTTGACAAATTAGAAGAACATGCTGGGCTTCAAGTCAATGAATTCAAAAGAAAAATCTATTTTAGCAAAGGCTGCACCAATAAAATGGACATTTTAAATATTCTAAATTTCAAGGAAGGCACTCTGCCTGTTAAGTATTTGGGTCTTCCTCTTAGCATCAACCAAATTAATGACAGAGACTGCACAAGATTACTAGATATCATCCAAAATAGATTTGAAGGGTGGGCTAGTAAATTTCTGTCTATAGCTGGTAGAATTGAGCTAACTAAAACTGTCATCATCGCAATCATCATGTATTGGGTTCAAGCTCACAATATCCCAGTAAAAGCAATTCATAAAATTGAAAAAAATTGTGCTAACTTCATCTGGAAAGGCAAACAGCACAAAATTGCATGGGATAAAATTTGTGTATCTAAGAAGGCAAGTGATTTGGGTCTGAGGGACATTAATGAGTTAAGAGAAGTGTGTAAACTCAAATTATTCTGGAAGTTTGTTAATGGTAACTCATTATGGGCTAAATGGATGAAAGCTAGGTATCTTAAAATAAAAATTTCTGGACAACTGGAATAGAAAAACATCACTCTTTTGTCTGGAAAAATATTCTCAGTAGTAGGGATACTGGAATTAAGCTTTTGGAAAGAAAATTTAAAAATGGAAACCAGACTAGTTTGTGGTTCGATCCTTGGATCTTTGGTAAAATTCTAGTTAGTCTAGTAGGTTGGAACAGCCTATATCTATTTGGAGAAATTAATGGAAAGGTTAGTAGCATTATCCAAAATAATAGGCTGAATTCATTTAGTCATCCAGCTACTTCTATCTTCAATTCAGCCATTAATCAAATCACAATAGACCCTAATCTTCCAAAAGATAAGTGGGTTTGGAAAACATCCAAAAAAGGTTCTTTCTCCTTTAAAAAAACTTTGGAATTCATAAAGGGACATGAAACAGAAGTGGATTGGCACTCTGTTATTTGGAATAAATCAAATTGTCCTAAAATGTCCCATTGTGCCTATTTTGCAGTTATTAACAGGCTTCCTACTAGGGATAGATGCTTAAAATGGAATAATAAGGGGGATAGTTTATGCCTCCTATGCCGATAGGAAAATGAGAGCATCAACCACTTGTTTTTTTATTTTACTTATTCAAAACATATATGGTTTATTGCCAAAACAAAACTCAAGATTAATCAAAATCAGGCTGTTCAAAACATCAGAGAAAGCATCAAATATATCCAACAAAACTTCAAAGATAAATCCAAGGAATTCAAAAAAGCTAGTAATATGCTCACTGCAATAATTTTTCACATTTGGAAAGAGAGAAATCAAAGACTTCACTCTCAAACAGAAACAGAAAGCATGCTACTTTGGAAGAAAATTGAAATAGATTGCCAGATTCTTCTCTTTAAGAATAGAAATCAAAGCAATTTTTCAGAAAATCCTATTCATAAAAACTGGCACATGGATAAGCATGATGAGAATTTAGAAACTTTCTTACAGAATGGGAAAATCACTTCTGATTCCCCTAAGGAGGGACTTCCTCATCACAATGGCAATCATTGGATGAAAAAGCCTTGGAGTCATGTTAATCCCACTTCCAATCTAGTCAACACTGGTGGCGGCCACTTCTACCAGCACTATAGGAATCACTCCTGCAATTATAAGGGAAGTATGATTAAAGATAATTTATTATTTTCTAATAATAACAATTATCTGTGCCCTAATAATTGTAACCTCTTACCTAATAGGGGCGGAAGCTACCGCGCACACAGTATACAGGATCAGATAGGCAATTATCTGAGCATGGACAAAGATAGGCAATCGACTGTTAATATTAATCATGTGTCCAATACTCATTACTCAAGAGATACAAGCGAGTATTTCAACAGACACTTATCTGATGAGGGATACAGAGATCGAGCAGGCTACTGCTCTAGCAACTCACTCCAGATCAATAATCTGCCAACTGACAAGCTCACTGAAGTCAATCCTCCTGATCTCCATCTCAAAACATGCAAGGGAAGTAATAAGGCTATTATTAATAACAATTCCATTGTTAATACCGTATCATATGCTAATTCAAATTATTTCATACCTGATACTAGCAGGAGGAGTTGCAGTCGTATGGATCATGATAGCAAGTTTCTCCTGAATATCAAAGATCAAAGATTAGGAGATTCCTTTTATTTAAGCAAGCTTAATAACCAGATCTACCACTTATCTGACTAGGTCAGAGGGGAATCCAGCTCCAGTTGTTGGGTAGATTCTCACCACCGGTCCAAAGCTTCGCCGATCCAACCTGCTTCGCATGCAACGACCCTGCCGAACCAACTCATCCCCATGCTTCGCCGAACCAACTCACCTCCCATGCTTCGCCGAACCAACTCATCCCCATGCTTCGCCGAACCAACTCACCTCCCATGCTTCGCCGAACCAACTCATCCCCATGCTTCGCCGAACCAACTCACCTCCTACCACCGGACCAAACGCTGCCGGACCAAGACGTGCCAGGCCAGATCACATCAGCCCAGGCCCACCAGCAGCTATATACATCCAAGACCCCTGCTCCCACCCTCACTCTATAAATAGAGGGGCAGGGGTACGACAATGGGGGACAAGTTTGAGAGCTCAAGCACGGAGAGAACTTTCAAACAACTTTCTTTTACTTGTATCAAAGCTTTGTACTTGTAATCAAAACAAGAGAAGAGAAATAACATATAAAGTGGACGTAGGCACATTCTGGCTGAACCACTATAAATCTGCGTGTCTTTTTACAGTTTAGCCCCTGCTTTTCATATATTTGCATAAATCACCCAAATCACTAAGAACGACATAAGATCTACTAAATCATACAACTTTGAGGTGTTTGTCCATTTTTTGTGCAAACACCAGTCATTGTTCTTCTCTTGATTCCCCTAGTGTTACTATGCCTGAGATTCTAATGACAAAATCAAAGGCGATTCAAGATATGGGACTCCTGGTGGATAAAGCTAGATCTTCCAGCTTTGGGTTGCTTTCGAGAATTTTAAATTTGACTAACACCGCTAAGATCTCCTCAGATCTAGAGTTTGATGATGCTTCTGATAGTAAAGCGACTAGCTGTCACGAATCAAGTAAATCGTCCTCCTCCAGCAACGGTAACAAATGAAGGACAGGTTAACCCAACCACTCCTGCCACAGAACAGCCTGCAGCAATTACTAGGGCAGATTTGGACAGAGTTGTTGTTGAAGTAACTAACCGCTTCACGTCCCAGCAGGAAGCCTTAGTGGACCATCTCATGTCACGCTTGAGGGACGCTGAAGAATCCAACCGCAACACTGAATCATGGGGCGAGTCCCAGTCTGGAGGATCTCAAAGACAGCAAAGATCTTCCTTCTTCGAAGGAGCTAACGGCAGAAGTAGCCGTGGTAGGAGCCGAGACCGAGCACAGCCCGAAGTTAGGCCTGAGGAAACGTTTGGTACCGAACCCAACGGGGAAGGTACCGGGCGAAGGTCAACTGTAGCTGAGCCTGTCATGCTGCCTAACCACAGAAACGCCAGCGAACGGGGCCGAGCTAGAGTTCAGCCCGAAGTTGGACCCGAGGAAGTGCTTAGATCAGAACCCAACAGGGGAAGATCAAGGCAAGGGCCAACTGTAGCTGACCCAAGCGTGCTCCCAGAAGATCAAAGGCAGCCACTGGAAAATATGAGGAATGATAGACGATAGCATCCCTACAGGTCGTCTGGACGGAATCAATCCCACAGAACAGAACCAAACTCATTTCTATCTGCTCCAAGTGCTGATGAGAGGATGGCACGCTTATTCAGAGAATGTGTCCAACGGGAGCAAAGAGATCGAGGGATAGGCGCTAGGGTAACCAGCCCTTTCGCCCGCAATATCGAAATTGCTATCACCCCCCGAGAATGGAAGATGCCAACAATGGAACCCTACAAAGGAACCTCCGATCCCGTTGTACACTTACAGAGGTACACGCAGCATATGCTCATGAGTGGAGCAACAGAGGGAGTACTGTGCAAATGCTTTCCGCTCTTCTTAGCAGATCTTGCTACCTCCTGGTTCTGTCATCTGCCCCAAGGATCCATCAGCTCATGGGAAATGTTGAAAGAAAAATTTATCAGTCAGTTCCGCATTCATGTGGAGCAACCTAAGGACGCTTATTCCTTATCCAGCGTCAAACAGAAACCTGGAGAAAAGCTGCAGCAATACCTAACCAGATTCAACGCCGCAGCAGCCGCAGTTCAAGATGCCGATGAGAAGCTTATCCTAATGGCCCTCTGCAGTGGGGTGCATCCGGACACTAAATTTGCTAGAAGATTGACAAAAGAAAAACCAGCTACTTTACCCGATTTCTTCCATGAAGCCGGGAAATACATGAGGCTTGAGGATGCTGCCATTGAGGGGCAGTCAGGACAGCAAAGTAAGACGACCTATGGCAACGCCCCTGCTATGGCGAGGGACGTCCGAAGAAATGATTCCAGAGACAATGCTGGGGGCAAGAAGGTAGAAAAGCGCCTATATCGGCCAGGACCAAGATTCGACACTTACACCCCTTTGAATGAGACCGTCGAAAATATCTTCCTTGCCACCCAAGGCGAAGTTAGATACAAACGCCCACCATACAAGAAGGAATCAGATAACGCACAAAAGTCTGGAAAATTCTGCCGCTTCCACGAATCTCACGGACATGATACCAACGAATGCCATCATCTTCGAGATCTGATTGAGGAACACATCAGAAGGAAGAAACTGGAACGTTATGTAAAAAGTCAAGACAGGACTCCAGCTCCTGCCAATGAAAACCCAAGGCTACCCTCACCAGGGACCGACAGAGGAAACCGCAACGCTAGCAGCCCTAGTCAAGAGAAGATAGTGGTCCATACCATCTCAGGAGGTCCGCACATCGCAGACAGAAGTTGGAGAGAGATGGAAAGATATGGGAAGTCGCTTAGAGACAATAAAGACTGTGTCAATACGGTTATAGAAGAGCGCCACCCAAAGCGGAAAGAAAGTGATGACATCACATTCAGTAAGCGTGACCTGGAAGGAAGACAGTACCCTCACATGGATCCCATGGTTATCTCTGCCCGACTCGGTCCTGCCGAAGTTTACCGAATCCTGGTAGACACTGGAAGCTCTGTAAATATCTTGTTCAAACACGCATTCGACAAGATGAAGCTATCAATGAAGGATGTATCTCCCTGCGATAAACCACTACACGGTTTCACTGGAGATGCGAAGATGCCCCTCGGGCAGCTGGACCTCTTTGTTGAGATTGGAAGCCATCCCCGCTCCGTTGTAAGGAAACAGACGTTTGTGCTGATAGAAAACCATTCGGCCTACAACGCCTTCTTAGGAAGACCAGCCTTGTCTGACTTCCAGATTGTCCTAGCCCCATGGTGCCTGAAAATGAAATTTCCAACGGACAATGGGGTAGGGGAAGTGGAAGGAGACCAGGATATTGCACGAGACTGCTATGTAACCGAACTTCGCAACAACCATAGGAGAGATAAAGGGAAAGGTGTAGAGATCGCCCTCTGCACAAAAAGCCTTGAAGCATAGCAACTAAAGAAAGCCCCTCCTCTTCGATACACCAGCGACCCTTTCAATGAATTAGACCCTAGGGACAAAGAGGAGGAGGCCACCGCCGAGCCTGCAGAGGCTATGGAGTTTATATCTGTAGACAAGCACGACTCAAGTAGGCTACTGAAAATTGGGTCCCAGCTGAAAGCTGAATTGAAGGAACAACTCATTGATTTTCTCCGCCACAACTTGGATGTATTCGCTTGGTCACACGCTGACATGACCGGAATCTCCCCCGACATAGCATGCCACGTATTAAACATTGATCCTACCAAGGCGCCTGTAAAACAAAAAAAGAGAAGTATGGGGGCAGAGCGATCAGCAGCCCTCGATGAAGAAGTAAAGAATCTACTCGCCAATGACTTCATACGAGAAGCTGTTTACCCAGAATGGATCGCCAACCCGGTACTAGTAAAGAAGGCTAATGGGAAGTGGCGGACCTGCATTGACTTCTCCAACCTAAACGACTCCTGCCCAAAGGATTGCTTCCCGCTTCCCAGAATCGACCAACTTGTAGACAGCACAACCGGGCACGAACTCCTATCTTTCATGGATGCATACTCAGGATATAACCAAATTCCTATGCATGCCCCCGACCAAGACCACATGTGACGACCCGGCTTTCCACTCCCGGAAAATCGCGTCGACAGTAAGAAAGAAAGGGGTAGAAAATAGAAAAGAAGAGAAGAGAGAAAGAAACAACATTAGAATCTCACACAGCGGAACGAATAAATTATATTAATAACATGAACTGTTACATAGTATACAACACTTATCAGAGTTATACAACATATACATCACATACTAGACAGTTATAAACATCTGTCTAGTTATTACAACTCGTTACAATACAAAACACTATCATAGAGATAACACAGCGGAAACTACTATCTATCTACAACGCTGAAGCCTCCTGCTCCATTACTCCTCCAGATTACTCGTCAAAGCTAACCTGAATCCCTTGGCTACTCGTAAAAATTTGAGTACCCAAGAGTTTATAAAACAGAAATAAACAACTTGGGTCAGACATGGGTCTGGTGTGAGTAAACGGGTTAAACTTGCTTAACTTCAAAACCTTTTGAAAGAAAAGGTATCACGTAAGACTTCCCACACATAAACATGGGTAAGTTTTTACCTTACGCTAACCAAAACATTTGATAGGAAATTCGATTGTATTATAATAGGGTCTAGGGTTTTCAAATAAATATGAAATAGCTGAAATTGTTACATTATTAAATTCCAGCATACTAGCCACAAAGTGGGTTATACAATCAAATCCGTTATCACTTATTGGAGATTGGATTCCATACAATGGCAGGGCTACCGGGGTACCGCCCGTCACAGTACGTGGCCTAGATCACCGTACCGAGGATCACTCCCAATCCCCTGCAACACAAGGTCGGAACATCCCTTACTGGATAATTCCCGCACAAGATACCTCACGGTTGGGATCAGCAACCGCACCACTAAGTCGAAAATAGAAAGGGACATCTAGACAGAGGTAACCTTGTCCTACTTGGGTGCTACCCACTAACCTTGCTGCACCTCCCCTGTTTTAGCCATTCCCGGTTTGTGAGGCTTGATGTCACGATTACCTTAGAAAAGAACACATCACTTAGAATGCTCATCGTCCACCTGACGATGTTCTTAAAGCATTCAATCCATACAAGTTCGTTCCGGGTTCGAACGAAACCGAAGGCATTATCTCGTTACACTCGTTTTGGAATCACCCTCAGAGTTAACGACAATAACCCTTGCACTCTGAATCTTCATCTTCACTTGATTCACGACCTATCGTTAATTTGGATCGATGTGGTATTCGGGTCTCCAGACCTGGAAATCCGGTATACGGAAACCCGATCCCGGTCTCATCGAAATCCAAAGCGTATCTTTTAAGGCCAAGTTGTTTTAAAGGTTAAAACAAATTCAATTCATTATCTTTATACACAAAGAAAGATAATTCACAACAGATAATCAACATTATCAGATAATCCATACAATTCAACTAACATCCATATCATACAGCATATATCTCATCAGAGATATCAACCAATGCCAAGTATTCAATACTATCACCCATTCATAAGTAATGATTTATATCATCTCTAATTAATTTAAAGTGAATTAAATTAATTACTTCATTTTATAAATCCTGCTTACTTAACCATTAATTAATTACAATTTAATTAATTAATTATCCTTTAATTATTCATTTCAATTAATTATCCTTGATTAATTATCCTTTAATTACATTCAAGTAATTAGCCTTTAAATTAATTTCACAAATTAATTATCCTTAATCAAATATAGTAAATAATCCTTTAATTACTCTATAAACTAATTAACTATAATTAATTACATTAATCCTTAATTAATTACATTAATTAATTACTTCATTTATTAATTATTACTTAATTAACCAATCTTAATTACATCATTAATTATATTAATTAATGATCCTTAATTACTTCTTAATTATTAATTACTTAATTAAATTAATTACATTAAGTAATTAACTTTAAATTAAACAACATTTATTAATCCCCTTGATTAATCTTCAATCAGTAATTAACTACCCTTAATTACTTTCATTTACTAAATTAATTACTCCTTAATTAATTCTTTAATTAATCCCTTGATTAATTATTCAAAGTAATTAACTCAAATTACTTCTATTAATAAAATCATTTATTCAACTAATTACTTCCAGTAATTATCTTATTATTTACTTCCCTAAATAAACTTACCTTAATAATTACATTAAGTAATTATTATCAAATCATCTCCTGAATATTCTAAATTAATTAAACTTAATTAATTAATTTAACTAAATCAAATTAACTTCAATTAATTACAATAAGTAATTAATTCTTAATTACTTCCAATAAGTAATTACATTTAAACAAATTCATAAATGATTATTCTTAAATTAATTAAACTAATTAATTATCAAAATTAATCCTATTAATTTAATTATTTAATAATCCATAGTTAATGACTTCATTAACAATTATTTAATTACTTTCCTTAAGTAATTAACTTATATTAATTATTATTAATTCTAAATTAATAAATCTTAATAACCATTTTATTAATCTCTAATTACTAAATTAATTAAGTGTTACCGTAACTTAATTAATATTTAATTACTTATTAATTAATTCCTAACCATTAATTAATACTCTAATCTATAATCCCTAACTACAAATTTAAACTTTAACAAAATTAAACCAATTTTAAAACCTTTTTAAATCAAATGTTAAAGAAACATTTACCATTTATAAAGAAATTTCTTAAGAGTTTGTAAACCAAATTCATTTAAATTCAAAACATTTTAAATTATACTTTAAACATTTAAAGTTGTTTTAAACAATTTAAATTTTATAAAAACTTATTTATTTCAAAACTAGGATACAAATTAAATTTGAATCCAGGTTTAAAACTTGATTTAAAACTGGTTTAAATCTTGCTTCACATTTTTAAATCCAGTTTAAAATTTAAACAGACAGGTTTTTAAAAAAAAAACCTGGCAACAACTATTTACTCGAGCCCACACTAAAATACTTCGAGTCCAACATCCAAATACCTCGAGCAAAACAAGAATTAACCCGAACCAAACACGAGTACCCCTTCTCCCCCAAAACACAGCTGACACACCAAGTACTCCGTGCACCTGCACCAACTCCGCCGTCAACTCCGACCACTCGCGACAACACGCGCAAGTCGGCGATCATCCCTCATCTCAGTTCTGACCATCAAATAAACTGCAGAAACCCAAAATCACAATCGAGCTTATGAGCTCAAATCAAAAAAAAAATGTCGAACTGGAAATCACCAAAATCTCTCGCCTCTGATCACCAGAGTGGCTTCACCTCCGGCCAAGAACTCTTTCATACCCCATCAATCACCTACTTGAATCTTGAAGAACTCGATCATTCATAGGGTTCGCGGTGATCAATTTCTAATCAACTAAAGAAACTAGGGTTAAAATCTTTAATCCTAAATCACCACTGCATCAATGCATTAATCCATTTTCCAATAATTTTCCTACCATCCCTGATCATCCCACTACCATTCTTGAAGAAATCAACATCCCAAATTCCACAGATCGACAGAAAAGACCCAAAGTCCAAACTCTGGTTAACTAAAGACTGCACCCTCATTTCAATTCTAAAAATTGAAATTGTAGTTTTAAAAATCTTACTTTTCAGTGTTTATTCCAGATATACACTTAAATCAGTGGAATACAACATTTGATTTTTACAAGTTTTAAAAGATTCCTGCTGGTATTTCCAAATACAAGTATATTTTAGATCTTTCATACTTGTTTCTATTTTTAGTGCTTAGATTATGCTAAAACTAAACTAATTTGTTTTTAATCCAAGTGCTAACATTTATCAAATAAAAAGATGTGAATCTTTGATTGATGGGTAAACACTGAAATCTGGAACAGAGACATAACAACATTCACAGTTCAATACACACATACACACATGGTTTCAACATTCATATATACATTCTAAAACAAACATGCATATATATATTTCAAACATACATTCAAATTTTATCCCTAACATATATTATCTGCATCAAATCTAAAGAGATTTATGTTCACAGTTTATAGGCAGAGGATTTTGTCTATCAATAAGATGTTTAAAAATAACAGATATGCACATCTTTAAATATATAAGGGCTTCATAATTACAGACATGCAAATATACTTCATTCAGAAATCATTCGAAAGCAAATTTAAATTCATCTTAACTTTTGAAAAAGGATGTTTACTCACCAGTTTTGAAGAAAACAGAGAACAGTGTACAGGCTTTTAAGCTAAAATCTGGAATTTGAAAGGAACTTGAATTGCTTCTGGGATTTGAAAACTTGAATTGTTATCATCCTTATAGAACTGGAATGCTTGAAACAGAGACTGCTTTGATTCCAGGCTGAAGAATGCAAGCTTTTGAAAATCTCAGATTTGAAGAAGAAGTTCAGGCTTTTGGTTTTAAATCTTGTAAATTTTGAATGCTGCCTCTAGATTGCAAATGAATGCAGGCAGGCTACAGATAGGCTTGAAACTATTACAGGGAATATGATCTTGATGTGAGGGGTTTGATTTTCATGTTTTACTGGATTACAGGGATTTGCTTACAAGCTTTGAAATTTTGAAGATGGTTACAGATTTGAAAAGATTACAGGGAAAATGATTTGCATATTGAAATGAAGAGGATTACTGATTTGTTTTGAACATGATTTCTGGATTTTTAGAGAAGTTATTGATTTTCAGATTTGAAGAGTTTGATTACTGATTTCATTTTGTTTATGAGAATGGGTTTGAGTTTTCTTGCTTTTGGAAAATGAGAAAAAGAATGGGAAGAGAAAAGAGATGTGTATATAGATTAATTTTGGATTTATCAAAAATTAAAGAAAATAAAATAAGTAAGGGACACTTGTCTTTTACCATTATTAGTTTTATTACACATGTACTATTATGCTTTAATATGATGACATTTGTTCTTTAAGTATTTTATTTTAATTTAAAATGTTAAATAAAGCTTTTAACTTAATTTATTAATTCATATGTAAATACATATATGAATTTCTTTTTAAAGAAAATGCAATAAAACAAATTATATATATACAAATAAAAGTTTATCCAAATATTTTTAAGATCCAAAATATTTTAAATATCTATCCTTTGAATTTCAAAATAAATTCCAAATTCATATTCAAATTAAAATTGAAAATCTAATTTAAAAATCAAGTTATATATATACACATATAACTACCCAAATTCAATTTGAAATACAATTTATTAAATCTTAAATAATTTATAAAAGAAATTATCTCTTTAATATAAATTACTTATTTTACTTATCTTACCAAATGAATTAATGTTTCTTTTGTAAAATTGTATTTCAAACTTATATTATTCAAATCATATTTATCAAGCTATAAAAATAAAATAACACAAACCTTTTTGTTAATTAATTTCTATTTTAAACTAAAGCTAAAATAAATTTAAACAATTAACATTTATCTTGAGTATTTAAAAACCATATAATTTATTTATTAAATAACTTTGAAAAGTTCAATATTAAATTAAATCTAATTTTCCAATTTACCAAAGCTTCTATTTACAATATATATAAATAAATATATATATTCACATAGAAAATATCTTATTAACTATTTTAAAAGACTAAATCATCAATTAAATACTTATTTAAATCAGATTATTAAATTAAATTCAGATTTCATTATCAAAGACCATCGATATCAATTTAATTATTTAACAGATTATTAAATTGATATTGTTAAAATTTCCGGGATATTACACCACACTAGTTTCATCACCGACCGGGGTTTATACTGCTACAAAGTGATGCCCTTCGGACTTAAAAATGCAGGAGCCACCTACCAGCGCCTCGTCAACAAGATGTTTGCAGGGCTAATAGGACAAACTATGGAAGTATATGTAGACGACATGCTGGTAAAATCACGGAAAGCTAAAGATCACGTAAGCCACCTAGGCGAAATGTTCCAGATACTTCGACAGTATGGAATGAAGTTGAATCCACTAAAGTGCTCCTTCGGAGTGTCATCGGGAAAATTCTTAGGGTTCATCGTCCATGCCCGAGGGATTGAAGCAAACCCTGAACAAGTCCGAGCATTAAGGGACATCAAGATACCTTCCACCCGAAAGGAAATGCAAAGCCTAAATGGAAAAGTGGCCGCCCTAAGCCGATTCATCTCCAAAGCAACGGACAAGTGCGTCCCCTTTTTCGAAGCTCTAAAGAAAGATAAAGGAAAGTTCGAATGGACGGACGAATGCTTAACCGCTTTCCTTAACCTAATCGAACACCTCCAGAAACCACCGGTACTCTCGACCCCAAGCGAAGGCGAAGAATTATACCTATACCTTGCTGTGTCATCTCACGCTTTAAGCGTTGCCTTGGTAAGGGAAGACAACCGCACGCAGCGACCAGTTTACTTCGTCAGCAAAAGGTTTACTGGGGCAGAAGTCAGATATCCTAAACTTGAGAAGCTAGCATACTGTTTACTTATCACATCACGGAAACTGCGTCACTACTTCCAATCCCATTCCATCAGAGTTCTGACCGATCAACCACTGAGGCAGGTATTCCATCGTCCCGACACTTCCGGACGACTACTTAAATGGTGTATTGAGATGAGTCAATATGATATCACCTATCACCCTCGCACCGCCATCAAGGGACAAGCCATGGCCGATTTCATTGCAGAGTTCACTACCAACAAGGATAAGGAGCAACTGGAAATAACAGAAGATATCAAGTGGAATCTCTTTGTGGACGGTGCATCTAACGAACAAGGCTCGGGGGCAGGTGTGGTAATAATCACTCCCAGGGGAAATAAACTGCACTATGCTATAAGGTTGGAGTTCGCTGCCACCAACAACGATGCAGAATATGAAGCGGTGATAGCTGGACTAGAAATTGCCATAGAAATCGGAGCCAATTCTTTGTGTCTTCACAGCGATTCTCAGCTTATTGTTAATCAAATACTAGGAGAATTCCAAGCTCGAGAGGAACGACTCATAGCATATCTAAAGAAGACCAAGTTGCTTCTCAGCCGATTGGATCAGTACTTAGTCAAACACATCCCTCGGGAAGAGAACCAAGAGGCCGACGAATTGGCAAAGCAAGCGAGTATGAGAGACATCGCCATCTTCGGGGCAGTAACCATCTCAAAGCAAACGGTCCCAAGTTTTGAGCAAGTGAATCTGATAGCCGCAGCCGAAGAAGCAACTTGGATGACTCCCATCCGAAACTACCTACAAAGTGGCACACTACCCGACGGGCGTAATGAAGTCAAGAAAATCTTGAGGAAAGCGTCCCGCTATACAATACAAGAAGACATCCTCTATCGGCGCGGTTTCTCCAACCCATTATTAAGGTGTGTCGCCGGAAGGGAAGCCAAGGAAATCTTATCCAACATCCATCAGGGGAGCTGTGGAGATCACACCGGGGGGCAAACATTAGCAAAAAAGATACTCCGATACAGATATTTTTGGCCCACCCTAAGCAAGGACGCCTCAGATTTTGTCAAGAGATGTGACAGATGCCAAAAATTTGCTAAGATTCCACGGCTACCAACAACTGAGATTACTCAAATGACCAGCCCGTGGCCCTTCGCAATATGGGGAATTGACTTAATCGGCGAACTACCGATGGGCCGAGGCGGGGCCAAATATGCTATAGTGGCAGTTGATTATTTCACCAAATGGGTGGAAGCAGAACCTCTGAATAAAGTATCTTCAGCAAAAGTTATTAACTTCTTGATCAAAAATGTTCTGTGCAGGTATGGAGTCCCACTCAAAATCATATCAGACAATGGACTTCAATTTGACAGCGAGGAATTCGCCAACTGGTGCCAAGAACACCGAATTCATAAGAGCTTCTCATCCGTAGCATATCCCCAGGCAAACGGACAAGTCGAAGCAGTCAACAAAATTCTGAAAACTCTAATAAAAAAGAAGCTCGAAAAATCAAAGGGCGCTTGGGTGGATGAACTCCCTACGGCACTATGGGCCTACCGCACATCTTTCAGAACATCAACAGGGCACACTCCTTTCTCTTTGGCATACGTATCGGAGGCCATGCTCCCAGTTGAAACCATTGTGCCTTCCCACCGTAGGATCCACTATAACCCAGAAGAGAATGAAGAGCTCCTCAACATGTCTTTGGACCTAGTCGAGGAGAGAAGGAATGATGCAGTCCTTAAAGCAGCAGCCCACAAGGAAAAGGTGGCAGCACAATACAACTCCAAAGTCAAGCATCGTACCTTACGAGAAGGGGATCTTGTCCTCAAGCGAATCTTCCCTCGCCCCGGAGCACTAGACCCAATCTGGGATGGACCATATGTAATTCATAAAGATCTCCACAACGGAGCCTATATTTTGTCAACAGTGGACGGAGAGGTGTTCCAGAGGGCATGGAACATCCAACACCTCCGTCGATACTTTTCTTAACTTGTATTGCCCATATGAAGTGAATTAACAAAGAGAATCAGTGGACGTAGGCATTCTTCGTGCCGAACCACTTTAAAAAACCTTGTCTCTTTTTTAACTTGTTCCTTTGTATCTTGGCTGCTTGTTAACTTTATCCTTTTCTGTTGAACAAAATCCTGAGCATATAGCATTTCTATTCAAAGCACTCCACAACGCAACTTCACGTGGACAAGACCCAACAGGTACTATGCGAATCTATGCCCTCGCCAATGAGACACTTTTGCTCCAGCATCCCTCTGCTACGGGTTAACTCATTGCTCGCGACGGCCCTTAAAGCCAACTGTAATGAGCCGATTATAAGCCACCGAGAAGGCCGACTATAGCCGAGGCAGCTCATTACGGCGTTAGGCTCGCCGGCAACTGTGAACCGACTATAAGCCCCAACATAAGGTGTGGCCAGCCAGGGGCAGTTCACAGTTGACGATCGGCACCCACGCTAGCCGGCCACAGTAAATCGAATAATACCCACGATTACGGGCCATAATGGCCCGGGTAGTTACTGTGCGCGATCTCGGCTCCGATGTGTCTTAAGTGCGGCTGTGGTAAAAAAGAATTAACTCCCCGCGGAGGCGTAAGATGGGTGACGAATGTCTCCAAGACCCACAGCTAGGGAAAGTGACTACAAAACCCGTTTGCCACAAACTTAAGCACATCGAAGGCCTTCCGTGATTGGAAGTTTTACCTTTTTACGTATTTCAATTTTACTTAAAAAGCTTTTTTCCTATCCCCTATAACAATCCCTAAAGTACATGATACAGAGTAGGAGATACTCGCCAATGGGTGTAGGGACTCACAGTGGCAGGACATTCGACTACATTCCATGCTCGGTCCTACAAGATATTCAAGACTGCCATCTACGATTAAAACATGAAAGGCGGTATTTTCTTCTTTTGTGTACAAATACATGACTATAATTTGTTCACACCACACGCTAATATTGCAAGTCATGAAATTATGGTTTAGAACCAGAGTCTAACATCAAACACAATTTAATTACAAGAATATACATAGCTACATTTCTCATACGACATGTCGAAATAGCAACAAATATTCAAGAAACGACAAAATCAGCTTAAGTTAAAAAATTGCACGTCAAGAATAATGTTGATTATTACAAGTAACAAGAATTACAACTTAGAAGTTACTCTACTGTCTTAAGACTAACGTATACAACCATGTCAAGTCTACAAAAAGAATTTTCCAGGTCTAATCAGGGAGCCGGTTGCGTCGGAGTCTTGTCCTTGCTCTGTCGCCCACCTGTCCGGTCATAAAAAGAATTCATTAGCGATAAGTAACCAAGTTAACGGAAAGACTAGAAAGGAAGACTTACCAGCACCTGCTTCTTGACCATCCTGGTCGTCATCCTCTACCTGCACACCTGCCTCCTCAGCAGCAAGCAGCCGCATACCCTCCTTTACCGCCACTTTCTCCTCCTTGGTAAACTGGGCAGTGACCACATCCATACTGAAGACCACTCCACCCTCTTTATCTGCATCAGCCTTAGCCTCCTCCAGAGCCCGGAGATAAATCTTAGCCATGACCCTGGGATAATCGTCCATCCAGGACAGGTTGCCCTGCTTCCAGGTACGGAAATACATATCCTGGAGCATTTCGTCCATCATCCCCTCATTCTCCTCAAACTCCCTCATCCGGGCCTCGGAAGCCGACAACCTCCCAACGGCGGCATCTCTCTCCGATCGGTATCTCGAGCAGTCAACCAGAAGGGATCCCCGCATTGCCTCCATCTCCTCCCTCAACTTGGCTTGAGCAAGCTCTGCAGCCTCAAGTTTCTCGGACAATTCCTCCACCTGCTCGAGATCCGCTTTCCGAACCTCGTCCACCGTGGCAATAGCCATGTCAATCCGTTCTTTGCAAGTAGCTTCTATTTTCCGCAATTCGGCCCGACTGGCCTCTTCCATGGTTTTCCTTAGTCGCCCAGTAGCAGCCTCATGCTGAGAAATCTGAATAGCCTGATCCGCAAGCTGTTTGGCCTGATCCGAAACCACCAATCGAAGTCGGATATTGGCGCTCCCAATCTCCTCTCCGGCCTTAACCAGCCGAGCATGATGCCCCATCAGCTTCTTGGTCTCCTCCGCCACCCGATCAATATTAGCCTTGGCCTCGTCTCCCATAGTGACTATACGAGTAGTGAGTAAATCGAGATCTAAGGACTTGGCTTCATCAAGTACTCGTACCATGGGGTTACGGGGGAGAAGGTGTTCACCCGTGACTTCGTCAAAAGTAATATCATGAGAACTTGGATCCAGATCAGGATGACCCGCAAATGGATTACGAGCCAAGTCGGGACGGTCGATATGAATAACAGAAGGGTTTCCGGACGGGTGCGGAGAAGGTGCAAACTCGCTACCCTCCTCAGTGATGTCATGAAGAGGCTGAGCCGGAGGCTGAGGACCGGGCGAAGTTTCGGATAAAGGATGACTCCTCTTCCTCTGCTGAATACCCTCTTCGATGACCCCAAGAAGAGGACGGTAGTCGACTACATCCCCGGAGCGTTGGGTCGAGGGCTTCGGCTTAGCAGAAGTTTTGGAAAGCTTATATTGCTCAAGCCTGTGTCGAAGGTCTGAGGCTTTGGACGTCTTGCCTGCTCCTGATATAAAGAACAAGTGTCACAAACTTACATCACTATATGATTCGAGAAACGCGGTAAATTACAAGTTAAAAAAAGGAAAAGAAACATAGCTATGGTTGTACAAACCCTGGGGAGGAATGGGATACTGCAATAGGTCCTGGATTTCATTCCAGGATGGGAGCGGGTCATAAAATATTCCTAAGTCCCTATCATTACTGAAGCATGCAGGAGTCAAGAGTTCACCTTGAGTCGTCGGAGCCACCTTGGCTGGAATGGTCGGAGAAGACTCACTTGCACCAGTCCCGGCTTTGTCCGCCTTCCCGGTCTTCTCTACCAAAGCCGGATCCTCATCCAACCCCTCGAAAGCCCGGTGGAACGCATCATCCGTCCACTCCTGAATCTCGCCCGCTTGCCCAGGAAGCAAGGCCCCGATACCATCGCCACCTTTGTCACCATCCCGACCATCTCCACCCTCGCCTCTTTCCTCCTCTATGTCTTCCTCCTCCCGGGTAAGTGGACAATTGCTGGGGGAGGGACCGTCCGACTTCTTGAGTTTCTTACCTCCGACGGCTGGAGGTTTTGTGAAAGGTTTCCTCTTGCTACTCTCTGCCGTAACACCTTCCTTGGTCTGAGCAGCCGCCCTCTCCTCCGCCGTTTCCCTCAGCTTAACTACAGACTGCTGCGGAAGGATTAAGTTATATTCCAGAAGAATCGCATTTCTGATCAAGAAGGCAGATGATCTATATTTCCCAAGAATGGCTTCTATCTCAGCCGCCGTTTGAACCAGGCGATCGGTCTCCACCACCGCAAAGCCACCTGTCGCTAGCAAAAATGAAGACGCATGAGAAGAAGCCTCGCAAACCAGAATGGAAATAAATAAAGTGTAGACTTACATCCAGAGGTGAAGCGCCTAAAAGAAACTGAGCCGTCCCTGTCGAAGAACCACTCCTTCTTGAACATGCTGAATTTGGAATACAGGTCCAAGACCGGCTTGAAGGTTACAGCCGACTCCAAGCTGATGTATGGGGACCCCTTCTTATAGCCCCTCAGATTATATAAGTACCGGATATCCCGGTTGGAAGGAGCACGACCACACTTCCTCTGAAAAATAACGAAGAGGCTCACTAGTATAGCATAGGAGTTGGGTTGAAGCTGGAATGGGGCCACCTTTAGATATGTGAGGAAGCTGGCTACCCAAGCGTTAAGAGGAGGAATGGCACCACACATGCAGTGGTATCTGCTGTAGGCAAGGTACCCTTCAGGAGGTTCGTACGGCATAACTTCTCTCCCTGGCAACATCAAGTGCACCCTATCAATTCCAAAAGATCGGGAAATAACATCAAGCTGCTCCTCCTTGAGGGAGCTAGGAAAGCAATCGGGCGGGGAGTTCAGAAGTTCTTGAGGGCCGTACCCATCCACTAGTGATCTCGGGGCAGGTCCGTGACGTTCTGGATTCGGCTGAGCTGGGGGCACGGCGGAGGAACCTCCTTCGCCCCCGGATTTCTTTTTGTCTGATCGAGTTTCCGCTTTACGAGACATTATCTGCAAACACAAAGAAGAACGTCGTTAGAATAGAGGAAGTAAAGGAGCAAGTGTCTGCGGTCTGAAATTTCAAGTGAAAAAATCAAGTTTATCAAGTTCATTCGGCACCCAGAGTGAACGTTCATTCGGCACCTAGAATCAAGTTCATTCGGCATCCAGAGTGAATGTTCATTCGGCACCCAGGGTAAAGTTCATTCGGCACCCAGAGTAAATGATCATTCGGCACTTAGAGTACGTAAATTCGTTCGGCAGTACTTGATTCGGTATTCTGAAGCAATTCGTCAGAGAGCTTGATTCGGCAGAAACGTTTGGTTAGGCTATCTTGAATTGGAAGGAATAACGAGAGTATACAGCCCCTACTTATAGGCAAATATAGGATGCCGGACCAGTTGGATCGGCGCTCAGCGATCGAATAAGAGGAAACAAAGTAGGCCATACGCCAGCATATACCCCACTTTGGGGGGCAAATGTTGGGTAGATTCTCACCACCGGTCCAAAGCTTCGCCGATCCAACCTGCTTCGCATGCAACGACCCTGCCGAACCAACTCATCCCCATGCTTCGCCGAACCAACTCACCTCCCATGCTTCGCCGAACCAACTCATCCCCATGCTTCGCCGAACCAACTCACCTCCCATGCTTCGCCGAACCAACTCATCCCCATGCTTCGCCGAACCAACTCACCTCCTACCACCGGACCAAACGCTGCCGGACCAAGACGTGCCAGGCCAGATCACATCAACCCAGGCCCACCAGCAGCTATATACATCCAAGACCCCTGCTCCCACCCTCACTCTATAAATAGAGGGGCAGGGGTACGACAATGGGGGACAAGTTTGAGAGCTCAAGCACGGAGAGAACTTTCAAACAACTTTCTTTTACTTGTATCAAAGCTTTGTACTTGTAATCAAAACAAGAGAAGAGAAATAACATATAAAGTGGACGTAGGCACATTCTGGCTGAACCACTATAAATCTGCGTGTCTTTTTACAGTTTAGCCCCTGCTTTTCATATATTTGCATAAATCACCCAAATCACTAAGAACGACATAAGATCTACTAAATCATACAACTTTGAGGTGTTTGTCCATTTTTTGTGCAAACACCAGTCATTGTTCTTCTCTTGATTCCCCTAGTGTTACTATGCCTGAGATTCTAATGACAAAATCAAAGGCGATTCAAGATATGGGACTCCTGGTGGATAAAGCTAGATCTTCCAGCTTTGGGTTGCTTTCGAGAATTTTAAATTTGACTAACACCGCTAAGATCTCCTCAGATCTAGAGTTTGATGATGCTTCTGATAGTAAAGCGACTAGCTTCATGGAAACGAAGACAAAAATAGCTTCTCAACGCCATTTTTGCCCTGATCCAAAGTCTAAAGAGCTTCTATATAAAGCTACGAAGGAGTGGAAGCCTCCCTGAAGCTTCTGTTTCTTTGATTTTTTGATCGTGTAGCTAGCAGTGGTTCGCCATTTTTTGTTTCTTTTGTTAGATAATGTGTTTTAGAGGCGCTGCAATGCCCTAGTGATGTTTCTAGGGTTTGTTCGGGTTGTTTTGTGTTGGTGCTATTACGTGTTATTTACCCGTTTTCTAACTTTGTGGGCTTTGGCCCGTTTTTACCCATTTTCAAAAAAAAGAAATATTACAGAAATGAGAATTATTAAGTAATCATTCAAATATCAGTCCATATATTTAGGAAGAATGAGCAAACAACTAGCCATTTGAATCTAACGGCTTGCCAAAATATCATCCTCGTTTTATATTATTACATACTACACATCCACATTTATAAATAGCAATATTACTCTCTTCTAAAATAAACACAGTAATATAGAATATTAATCATCCTTTTTCTCCATTATCTTTCATATTACATAAACTTTGGTAGTTAATATGGTATCAGAGCAAATATCTGATGGAAACTCTGAAGCTATTACTGCTGTTTCTCCACTACAAGCTAATCAAGTTCAGTCTAGCCTGGACAGCTATAACTTCCTTACCTTACAATTGCTGATGGATATATATAATAATACAGCAGTAATAAAAATATCACGGCAGGTGAACGTTCAACTCTACTCCATGAACTCCATGTCCCACCAATGACAACCTAGAAAAACTCGGTTTGACCCGAGCATTATAATAAAATAACACTCGGATCAGTTTGGAAAACAAGCATGAGAAAACTCAAGAAATGGTTGCGACCATATAATAATCTTTGAGACCATGCCACTAAACACGAAACGGGTTTTACCTCATAAGAACAAGATCCATAAATGAAAGAATGGAAACAAATTAGAACAAAACCCAAACTTGAAAGAATGGACATAAACAGGATAAAAATCCAAACTTAAAGAATGAACATAAACAAGATGAAAATCCAAACTTGAAAGAATGAACATAAATAATTAAATATCAAGAAGAGTGCTATACACTTCTCGATCCAATTAAGAAAACAATTCAAAGGTTTGAATCAAAAACAAATAAAGAGAAATTTTCCAACAATGACTAGGTGGGTGCACCTCCGTACTAAAAGTATACCTCTAGACAATATACTTGAGAACTATGATGGCTCTCTGAAACCTCCAAGCTGGGCCCCGCTAACCTTATCGAGTATTCGAGTATTTCACATCTCCTTTTGCATACAATCGAAACCAGTCTAGAGTAGATGTGCCAATACCCTAATGGAAGCAAGCCCACATAACTTAGCCTCCACTAGATCTACGGTTTTAGTCATTTATGACAAAGGATATCAAAATCGATAGTCGGTGAATCAACTATCGAAAAACAAACTAGTACTACCCTGGGGAAAACAATAAAGCCGGACAAGTTAGGGCAGTGTTGATTCCTATCTTGGCTCGGTAGCATTTTTAACATTATGAATAACAAGAGTTTAAATGCCCCACACTTTGTCTCCTCTCCGCGTTCCACACCAACGCTTCAAGCTCGGCAACCCCCACTAAAAGTGACCTGGCAACATCCACCCGCGACATTAAAAAGTCGCATGCCCCAAACAAGGACCGAGCTCCACCAAACTTCACACAAAGTTGCTCCTCCTTGCTGCAAACTCAAAGAAACCAATGTCGAGGGCTAACTACGACTAAATCACAAGCAAACCAAAACCCTAGTTCACTTTTTCCAAGTCGAACATGCCAAAACCCGGTCGCACACTAAAAATCTTACATGGATTTGAAACCTATACTCATACGAGTTCAAAGAATCTTGTTTTGCATTTTTCCATTGAGCGGCTTGTTTGATTTTAAATTTTGAAAGAGGTGGACATTATTTTCTTTTTTTATAGGAAGTTGAAAATGAAAAGAGAAAGAGAAATGATGAATAGTCAAGTATGTTGAATAATCTAAGTGCTGGTTTGATTTAATTTACAACTTCCGGCACTTCGCTACACAGATTTTCGTTCGCGTACGAACAACGATCGATAAAACAAAAATACGATCACGCATAAAAATGCGGTACAATCACAAAATAACAATAAAATACAATGTTTATCTTATTCTATAAAATTTCAAAAATACCATCGATTGCCTAAACTTACGTTAAATGAAAATTTAAATATTTTCCAAATTAAAAATTATGAAAAATCCTATAAATTCATTTAAAAATACATCAATAAAAAATAAGTCATTTTATTAACAATTGGTTTTCTTATTATTTATTCAGACTATTTATTATTGTAAATAAATTTATAAAATGAGTTCACCACTATTATTTATTAGTTAAAAGGAGCTAAATAAGGCTATTAAATCCATTTTAATTAATATTTAATTCATAATTCAAATATTTAAATAATCCCTATATTTGAATATAAGTTATTAAACTTTAAAAACCAATTATTTAAATACTTAAAATTTATTAAATCTTCAAAATCAAAATGATAAAATTCTAAGATGTTACATTCTCTCCCTTAAAAGAATTTCTTTCCCGAAATTCATAAAGGAAGAAAATATCCTCTCACCCTTAGGCTTTTAAAGTTTCTTATGTTATGGAAAATTTCAACGGCTAGATCACGAAAATTACAACTCGCTACAACTGGACCAAATTAACAAAGAAAACTAAAGCAAAATGGCCTTCCATATATGGGGCATAAAATCATTAATCAATCATCAATTTCTAAATCTACTACGTACCTCTTTTTCGTTTGAGTTATGGCAAGCAACTTACTATCTCGATGCGAATGCAGGTGCGCAAGAAATCAAACAGTAATCTCTTACTTCCCTGTACCTATCTTGTACTTATATAATCTAAGGGAGAATCATATTAACAAAAGAGAAATATACTAGCTATTTCTATAATAAGCACAAGCTACATAAACAATATAACAACCATACACAACAAGCCAATATGATGAAACTTATAATAATGATGCAACTCCACATATCAAAAACTAGCATGATATAAATCTACATGCGACTCTAGTGTAATATAAAGCCATATGCATCCAAAACCAATATAACAACCACATGCAACAAAAGTACAGAGAATACTCTACAATAAAATACTATGCATCCAATCTTTTCAAAAGACAAATTTAGAACTAAATGCCCAGGTTTTTTATTTTTAAAGTATATTTTCAAATTCCTCCAAAGAGAAATATATCAAAACCAAAATCAATTATAACAAGGAGGGGGCTCCTCCTACTGAAGCTTGGTATAACTCTAGAATCAAAACAACATGGAGCATCCAGTGGTACTTCGGTTCCTCCTAAAACAACAACTAGAGTAAACAAATATACTTGACGAGTCTTCCAAATCGAAAAACTCCCAATTGCCCTATTTTAGTCGTAACAAAATATTTGAAAAACCAATTAACAAATACTGTTTTCAAATGTTATGAAATAATAATGCTTCACCAATATTTTCAAAATAATACTATTATTATTTCTTTCTCAAATTCTTTTGAAATCACTTTTTTCAAAAGCACTAGGATTTAAGTCCTAACAAACAACAAATTGAAAATCCTTTACTTATAATATCACACAATCAATCAAGTCAAATTCCATAAAAGAATAAACTAACATATAACATTAGTTAAAATGTTAAATGACTAATAAACAAGATTTAGAATTTTCCTTAGGTTCACAACTTTCTCGATCATCTAAGAATATAGATAATTTTCTAAGCGTACTATTAAGCTCACCAGCCTTTAGTTATTGCTTAGAAGATTGTCTAAGTTCCCTCAAACAATATTGAAAGTCACTCCCCAGGCTCTCCTAAGCCATACAACAAACCATATAAATATAATTAAGCCCATATGATGTACATAAATCATCTGTACGCAATACATGATCCGACCACTTGCTCGGGTACATAAACTTTACTTTCGAACTAGTATCACTCACTCAACCTCCCTAATGCGGACTTCGATCAGGTTCCTTGATTAGAAAACCCCGTTCTCCTTACATAGCCATATACTATGATAGAAAACCTCAATATCATATCAAGAATCCAAATCAAGTGTTTTCCATCAAGAATCAAGTGAGAAATCCTTTTTTCGGATTGATGTGAATCACCTCGAAGTTATATACTCGAATCCTAGATCAAGAACCATACGAATAAAATGATCTACGTATAACTTACGTACTTACTCTTATTGGTTTCTTAACTAACCAATCTTTTTCTAAATCACTTTGATTTTCATTTATAGTATTTCATTCAATACTAAAATTATTTATGAATCATTTCATAAATTTTCACTTAAGTTTATAAACATTTTATAAAGACACATCTTTATAAAACATTAAATTAAAAACTTACTCCACTTTTATTCACCTGTATAATACTCTCCTACATCCTAAGAGTATATACAAAATGTTAATTTTATTTGATTTTATTTATTATTTATTTTTATTTTTCAAAATTCAAATGGAGGCCCAAACAGAATATGGGTCTTAATACTGAGTTAGCTACTTCGACCTTTTTTACCTTAGAGTGTTTTAAGGAAACATATTTACGGGTTAGTCCAATAACATCATATAGTTTACAAAACTTATAAGTTTAAACAAAAGCTACGATTTTAATAAAACAATGCTTAGTAAAACCTTCTTGTCCAATTTAACCCATTTAAAAGCTTGAGTTAAATTATCTCTTTTCTATCTAAGAGTTTAAAATGTTCGTTTATTAAAACATTCTTTTATCAAAATACCTTTTTATTTTAAATCAATTTCCTTTAAGGGAACTTGAGAGCTAAAAACCTGGTTTTTATTTCAAAATCCTTTCAAAAATCATGCAACATATATTTCTATATATAAAATAAATTTAATAATTTATTTACTAACACTCACTTTGGGTTCATTCAGATTTGAAACTTATTTCGATCGCACAACGATAAAGAGAATAGTTTACTAAGTTCACTACACCGTTCGCTTAACCAAACATTCGATCGTCACTCAGAAGATTATTCAGATTACCACAAAACTAATCGAGATGTCTTCCCTGAACTATCCAAAGAAAATGTATCTTTATTAAAAATTCACTTTGGAATATTTATACTTACAATATTTCCAAGTAATACTACCATTACTTTTTTCAAAAGTCCTTTTGAAATATTTTCAAGCAACACCAGCATTTAAATTCTTGAAAACCTTTTTTACATATAAAACATCCTTTATAAATCATATAGATCATTCTGTATACCATACCCATATAAAATGTATCTTCAATATCATCTTATGTTATAATAACTTTTGTTTATTATAATAAACTTTATTCGAATATTTATTATAAATGCCTTTTCTTCCCATTTAGATTATATTAAACAACTTTATCAAAAGATGACTTTTAACTTAACATTATCTTCGAACACCTTATAGTCAAATTTTGAAACTTAATTCACAAAGGATTCGTTTTATTGCCCTTACAATTATCAAAACGATAAATGCCCATAAACTGGTTTAGCATAAATTAACAATCAAAAAACAATAGTCGGTACTCCTAAACTATTTGAGCATGACAAATCAAACAATAATGATAATAAAGAATCATTATCATTAACAAACAAACACACCATAAGTAACTATATAAATTTGAAAATTATTCCTTTATATATATATATATAAAAATATAATCCTAGGAAAAATATGCAATTTACCAAATTTTCAAAAATCAATATCATGTCTATTTTCCTTGTTCAAGTGTTTTGAAATCCCTATCAACACCGTGGCATCCCACGTCTCGACCAGAATTCAAAATTCAAACTTAACAGACCAATTAACATGACATGTTTTATAGCAATATCAAATATGCCCATATATATATAATACTCTCAACTTCATTCTAGGGTGTCACTTACCAAATCTCTAATGAGTTTACCCTAGCAAAGCCAAGGTTCTCGCTTAACCTTCAGCTTTGATACCAAATGCAATGACCCGCCTTTTCGACGTCGAAAGTCATACATCCATGGTATTCAAATGCCGAGCATATAAGAGTCAGAAAGGCAGATTTGTTAGGGTAAAAAGGAAAAAAACAGGGAAAACAAAATATCATAGCGAAACGACAACATATAATATAACAAAGATAGTAAAAGCTATCACTTCAAAATATATTGTATATCAGAGTTAAAAACAAACCTCATTAGCTAGGACAGTTATAACTTCCTACTCATTAGCTAGGACAGTTATAACTTCCTAACCTTACAATTGCTGATGGGTATATATAACAATGCAGTGGAAATAAAAATAATACGACAAGTGAACATCCAGCTTTACTCCATAAGCTTCATGTCCCACTAACAACAACCTGGAAGAACCCAATCTGACCCAAGCATTATAATAAAATAACACCCGGATCAGTCTGGAAAACCAGCATGTCAAAACTCAAGAAATGTGGTGAACATATAATAATCTATGAGATCACGTGGCTAAAAACGGTATGGGTTTTACCTCACAAGAACAACATCCATACATGAAAGAATGGGAACAAATTAGAACAAAACCCAAACTTAAAAAATAAACATAAATAAGATCAAAATCCAAACTTGAAAGAATGAACATAAACAAGATCAAAGTCCAAACTTAAAGAATGGACATAAATAATTAAACATCAAGAAGAGCTCCATGCACTTCTCGATGCAATTAAGAAACAATTTAAAGGTTTGAATCAAAAACAAGGAAAGAGAAATTTTCCAACAATGACTAGGAGGGTGCACCCCCTTACCGAAAGTATACCTCAAGGTAATATACTTGAGAACTATGATGGCCCTTGAAAACCACCAAGCTAGACCCCACCAACCTTATCGAGTATTCGAGTATTTCACATCTCCATGCACATACAGTCGAAACCAATCTAAAGTAGATGTGACAATATCCTAATGGGAGCAACCCTATATAGCTTAGTCGCTACTCGCTCTTTGGTTTTAGTCATTTTCAACAAAGAATACCAAAATTGATAGTCAATGAATCACCTTTTAGAAACAAATTATTACCCCCTCGTGAAAAACAATAAAGCCGAATAAGTTAGGGTGGTGTTGCTTTCTATCTTGACTCGACAACATTCTTAACTTTAAGAATAGCAAGAGTTTAAATGCTCCGAACGAGCAATAAAATTGTCTTAAATTGACGAATATAAAGAAGATAGTAGCATTGATAGTCGATAAATCAACTATCAGAAAAAACAAAATGATTGTATATGAAAATTAAATCTCTTAAAACATTTGACTCACACTTGTGCTTGATTTTCACATCATAAATATTTGTAAAACACTTTAAAAACACTCTTTAAAATATTCCTTTTAAAGAGCTAATTATATCTCTAAGTGTATTAAAAATGAGGGTCAAAAACAAAATGTCATTAAAACAACGTTTACTATAAACCTAAAACAATTTACACCTAGCTTTATTTTTAAACATTCATTTATAAAGATTTTCTTATTTATAAACTATCATTTATAACTTTAAAACATCAATTTTTTTATCCCGAACGATAAAAAATGAATTTGAAACAATATTAATCATCCCAAAAGATAATTGATATTACTCTTTTATAAATTTAAAACCTATTAATTATCTCAAAAGAAAATTAATCAAATTTATAATATTTTTCTAAATTTAAAACAACATTAGTTATCCCGAAATATAATTAATCAAATTTATAATCTTTTTATAAATTTAAAGCAACATTAATTATCTTGAAAGATAAATAATCAAATTTATTATCTTTTATAAATTTAAAACAACACCAATTATCCCAAAGGATAATTAATTAAATTTATAACTCCTTTTGTAAATTTTAAACAACACTTATCTTTTATTTCAAAATTCTCCAAAAATACTTGAAAATATAGTTTAAACAACTTCAAAGTGCAAAAATGCGACTAAACATTTATTTTGTAAAAATACAAGCATAAGTTCAACAATATTTCATAAGTGATGGTATAGCAATAATTGCTATAACGACACTTACACAAATCAAACACATATTACAAATATTTCAACCAAACATCGATATAAGCAACATAAAAGTATAAGTAAATCAATATTTGGCAAGCAACCCCTTGGGGTCTCTCTACAAAAGTCCTATGTAAATCACATATATGTATATGTATTTCGAAGTGTTCCGTAGTGACTTATTCGCTATATATACTTCGACTTTCTCTTGCTTTTGTTCCTTGTAAAAAAATGGTTATTTATCTAAGTGGAAATCAAATCCAAACAAAACAATCAAATAACGCTATATAAACTATCATCCAAGCATTCAACAATAATCTATAGTAACATAGGTATCATATAATTTATTTAAAGGTGAGTTAACTCACCAAAATTCCAGTTGATGCTTTTGTATTCCAGTTTGATCTAAAATCGAATGACAAATTTTATTAGCTCCAAATCCAATGAATCCAACTCCAATGCATAGATATCACTGCTTCGAGCGCAATGCAAAAGACCGCGTCAAAATCTGACCACTTATGAGATAGATATCGATTTATACGATCTTGAATTATTTTAAACTATTAATTACTTAATTATACAATAATTACCCAATTAATCAAATCCATTCCTTAATCCTTCTTCCCCCCTCATCATTGCCTATACATGCATTGTCACTCCCCTGTGCATGCATGCGACAATTCCACCTACAGTCAACAAAATCAAATTTCGACTTCATCGACGAATAACACATTGTCTCCTCTCTGCGTTCCACTCCAACGCTTCAAGCTCGGGAACTCCCACTAAAAAGTGACCTGGCAAAATCGACCCGTGACATCAAAAATTTGCACCCCCCAAACAAGGACCAAGCTCCACCAAACTTCACCAAAGCCGCTCCCCCATCCCACAAACTGAAAGAAACCAATGTCGAGGCCTAACTCTGCCTAAATCATGAGCAAAACCCAAACCTTAGTTCACTTTATCCACATTGAACATGCCAAAACCCAACCGCACACTATAAATCTTGTATGGATTTGAAGCCCATACTCATATGAGTTCAAAGAATCTTGTTTTTCATTTTTTCGTTGAATGGATTGTTTGATTTTGAATTTTGAAAGAGGTGGACATTATTTTCTTTTTTACAGGAAGTTGAAAAAGAAAAGAGAAAGAGGAATATTCAAGTGTGTTGAATAATCTAAGTGTGGGTTTGATTTAATTTACAACTTCCAGCACTTCGTTACTTAGATTTTCGTTCGCATACGAACCGCGAACGACAAAAAAAATACAATCGTGCATAAAAATGCAATATGATCACAAAATAACAATAAAATTCACTCTTATTCTGTGAAATTTTAAAAATACCATCATTTGCCGAACTATATCGGAAACGAAAATTTAAAAATTTTCCAAGTTAAAAATTAAGGAAAAATCCTATAAATTCATTTAAAAATACATAAATAGAAACCAAGTTGTTTTATTAGCAATTAATTTTCTTGTTATTAATTCAGACTATTTATTATTGTAAATAAATTTACAAAATGAGTCCACCACTATTATTTATTAACTAAAAGGAGTTAAATAAGGCTATTAAATCCATTTTAATTAATATTTAGTTCACTATTCAAATATTTAAATAATCACTATATTTGAATATAAGTTATTAAACTTTAAAAACCAATTATTTAAATATTTAAAATTTATAAAATATTCAAATTAAAAAAGATAAAATTCTGGGATGTTACATGCACTAACATATCCAAATCATCATGCAAGCTGGAATCGTTGCGATGATCTTGTTGAAAGTTGGATCCTAAACTTAGTTCACCCTGACCTTCGAGCAATTTGTATGTATGTTGATTCCTCTTACACAATTTGGCAAGATCTCAAGGTATAATTTAACCATTCAAATGCTCCTAAACTGTATTAACTGCGGATAACTATAACTGCTCTTAAGTAGGAGTCGTGTAAAACACTTAGTCTATAACTAATGCACACTATGGTGGTTTCGGACTGCCTCAGAATAAATGCAATATGCGAGTAAGTAAATATATTAGTCACAGAACAGTAAACCTAGATCGGAGTATATATATATACATCACCATACTTCATAATAATAGTACATCATACATAAGTAGCATGGACTACCGAATAACATATACAACCATCCCATAAAAGAATACACATCATGATAACATAAGAGTCGACTACTCAAAAAGTAAGATATCCAAGCCAAAATGTTAAAGCCCAACAAAAGCCAGCAAAACGATCCAAGGGAAGCAGTAATCCATACCTAATCTGCAACTCGGTCTGACCCGAGTGTGAAATCTAAATTTTGGTTTGTTGCATATTTGTTTGTGAATCACTGTCAATAAATTAGGCATATCTCTCTCGTTTTAAATCGAAATTTGATTTTCTTTGAAGTTCTGGAAAGCTTGAAAAGAGTGTGATAACTTTCATGTTAAACACTTTTTGGGTTCCTATCCGTGAGTTTGTGCAAACTCGCTTTAAATTGCTAAAAAGAAAGGTATGTTTTCAGATTAATTTTAAGAGTTGTTTCAGGTTAGCTATCAGTTACGAGACTTAGCTTTGATGCATTCTATTATTGTATTCTATTCTGATAGATCCATTAGCCATCTATAGTTTTGCATTAAGCATTTATTGGATATGTCGATCCACTTGAAATAGAAAAAATATATAGAGCATTTATCGACGTATGCAGTAGATGTTTAAGACAAGATTATAGATGGTCGCTCCTAACCAGCCCTGTTCTTCGCATTAGCAGATAGAATTACCCAGTATTCTCTTTATTAATATGGGTCTTGGTGTGGGGCGTCTCAGTTGTCTGTACGTGTTACAACCATGACGTCTGGGTGGTGTCGTGTTCATGAGCCAACGAGGGCGTTGGGCTCTAAAGGGGAGAGATTATAACACCCCTTCAAAATGGTAATAATAGTCCCACATCCTAGAAAAATACTATAAAATGGATGCTTATATACCAAAGCCTTCACCTCATAACAACATCGAGGCCTTTTGAGGAACAAAACCCCACACCTTGGCTTGGCCCATGAGGCGGAGGTGACTAAGTTGGAGACAATATCTGCGTTAAGTGAGGTGCGGGTTGTTACAATATACCAAGCTGTGACGCCCCACCCCGAGACCCACATTAACAAAGAGAATTACTGGGTAATTTTGTTTGCTAATGCAGAGAATATGGCTAGTTAGAAGCGACCCTCTATAATACTGTCCTAAACATCTACTGCATACGTCGATAAATGCTCTATATTTTTTTTCTATTTCAAGTAGATCGACATATCCAATAAATGCTTAATACAAAACTATAGGTGGCTAATGGATCTATCAGAACAAAATACAATAACAAAATGCATATCACATCACAGAACAGTAATCATTATATATATAAATACATATACACAGATACATCCCAGTATGATACAAACTGATACACAAAAGTGGTACAAAGACCACACTATATACATCCAATCAAATACATATCAGAGTCAAGCGGAAAGAAATATAAACTACACAAAAGTGCTAGGCTGACATCCAAGCAGATGCTTCAGAGCTAAGTCCTGTAACTGATAGCTAACCCGAAACAACACGGTCTGACCCGAGTAAAAAATACATAGGTCAGTCTAGCTAAAACGATCAGTTAATGAGGATAGACGATAATATGAAGCATAAGATACAAGGTGATAATTCTTTTCGAATGAGAAGAGGCAATAGAAAGAATACAACCCATGACTTAAGTGAACTAATGTCACTTAAGTATACAAAGACCTCAAAAGAGGTAAATTCAATAATAATACTCAAATAATATAAACATTCGCCTCATATCATCGGCGACATCTCAAAATGTCTACATGGTTTCCTTGAACAATATCTCCTCAAAAGGAGAAACATCAATACAAACCCTTGCCAAAATGGCAAACATTCTCAAATAAGATGATCCAAAACTCAAATATAGAAGTGTCTCCAAATTCAATTATACCTCATCTCATCGGTATAAATGTATATAAATCTCAACTCGCCAAAATGGCAAAACCCAGAATATCCTATAAAATCATGAAATCATCCAAACTCATAACTCAAGGAACTCGATAAGAGTTCAAAACATCATAAATGAAATCACCATATATATATAACATCTCATATAGCACTAGGCTATCGATGTAATAAAATAACTTAAAATGGTGAAATCACAGTAAAACAGAAAACTCAGAAAACCGGGATTGGCCAAATCCCCGATTGCAATGCCGAAGCAATGCTGCATGTGCTAAACTCAGACGGTCGAAGCCTCAGACAAGGTCGGTAACACCTCCCAAAGCAGTTCGTCCTCATGACAAGGTCGCTAACACATCTCAAAGCAGTTCTGTTATATAGAGATCGTAAATGTGTCACAAACTCACAGATAGGAACCCGAAAAGTGTTAACATGTGTACCATACCACACATTTGCACTTAGCGGTTTACTAGCCGCTAGTCAATGCCACACTAGAAACATCATAAAACTCAGAAAATCCTATCTCGCCTCGTCTCATTGGCGAGTGGTAAAGAGACATCATACTCGTCTCATCTTATCGACAAGTATTAAATGGCATCGTGACTTGTCTCATCTCATCGACAAGTGAAAACATCATGATGGTTCCTCATAAACCATAAATCTCAAAATATGAAATCATATACTCAAGACTTGTTTTATATCATTGGCAAGTAAACAAAACATCGTGATGGTTCTCATCGACCATACTCCTACATAGGAGATCTCAACCCATAATACTTGCCAAATATTGGCCATCTTAAATAATTTCAATAAATAGAAATTATAAAACTCAAAATACGCCATAAAATGGAAAACATCTCAGAATCAATAATCTCAAATAGCTTCGATCGTACAAGTCCGGAATTAACCGAAATAGTAAACGCGCATGTCTCATACCACATGTTTTACTAAATCCTTTAATTCTCTTTCTCATACGTTCGAATAGTGTAAAATTGTATGTTTTATATTTAAAATAGTTTACTAGAGGAAACGGGCTTTTAAAACTTTTTCCCGAAAAGATTAATAAAACCAACATTTGAAATTCCTTTACTATAGAAAATAAATAGATTTTATATTAGAAAAATAATTTTAAAATACTGTATAATAATAATTTGAAATGTCCATTTATTTCAAAAATCACTTCAAAAATGGTTTAGTTAACACCGTGCTCGAAAACAATGAAAAACAAGAAAGATAACTCAAGACCGATAACTTGAATTCAATACAGATTCAATTCAAATTTAACTCAAAATCAATTCAAATTCTATTTAAATTTTAATTTCAAATTCTCCAAATATAGCTAGCCTATTTATAGGCATCATAGCTCTCAAAATATCTCAAAAACAACATCAAAACCGAACGAGAATGAGAGCAAAAACGAGCTAATACAATTCCAAGGTCAATGATTGTTATGGTTGTCATTTAGCACTCAGGACAGCAACATACAAAAATAATTTCGACCGAGCAAACTTCAAAATTCCTGAAAACTCAAAACATAAAATTTATAGTACATGATCTAATATTTCCAGAACATCTAAAATTGTTGAATTTGGTTAAGAAACGAAAGAGTTATGGTTAATTCCGTTTCAGATTCAAACACATAGCAAATGTTAGTTTTGCTCTCGAGATAGCAGTATAAACACTCAATTTTGACCTGGATAACTTCAAAATTCTAGAAAACTCAAAACATGAAACTTGTAGCTCTATGTCCATGCTATCCAGAACATCTAAAATTATTAAATTTGGATAAGAAAGGAGTAAGTTATGATCAAAACAATTATCAGGCCTGTGATTGTTGTTGCTGTCAATTTGCTCTTGGGACAGCAACAAACAAGCATGATTTTGATCAAGAAAATATCAAAATTTTGAAAAACTCAATTCATGAAACTTGTAGCTCTACGTCTAAGCTTTGCAGAACATCCAAAATTATTAAATTTGGATAAGAAACGAGTAACTTATGGTCAAAACAATTCTCGAGCATGTGATTGTTGTTGCTGTCGATTTGCTCTTGGGACAGCAACAAACAAGCATGATTTTGACCAAGCAAACATCAAAATTTTGGAAAAATCAGTACATGAAACTTGTAGCTCTATGTCTAAGCTTTCTAGAACATCTAAAATTATAAAATTCTGTTTTAAAAAAAAATTGAGATTTCTTATTTTGAAATCTCAATCAAATCTAGAAAATGTGAGTTTTGATACCCACCTTGCTATAGAGAAAATATAACTCAAATTTGTGTTGAAATAGGCAAGCTTTAAGAAGGAAGAAGCTTTAATTAACTTGTAAAAACTTAGAAACATGACATGCAAGAAGAAACAAGTACTGTTAATGGAGAATCTTCTTCAAAACTTGATTTTTGATGAACAAAGGGTTTTAGATTTAGATTACCTGTTGATTTATCTTCAATTTGATCTTTAAAACACTAAATTTGAGCTTAATCTGAAGATTTTAGGCTAGGGTTAACAAGAGAAAATGGGTTTGTATACTCTGGCTTTGAGAAAGAGAAAGACATAGGAAAGAAATGAACGTATAAGAGTTTAGATTTCCTTTTTCTCAACCTGTTTAAGTCCTAAGATGGCTTAAACCTAATAATAAAAAGAAAATAAAAATGGTTAAGACTTAATTAATTAACACTTAAGCTAAAATATGTTCATATTCATATTATATAAAAGAACAAAGGCCATTTTCTTCCAATTTTCACACAAATAAAATTTGTAAACTTACAAACATAAACAATAAAATATTTTTTATTATAAAAAATAAATTTTATTTTTAAAACAATTTTATTATTAAAACCCCTAATTTTACAAAAATACACTACTTACTTAAATAAAATGCAAAAGTCTTTATTTGTAACTTCTAAAATTCGACAAAAATACTTTTCTCATTTAGAAAAATATTTCAAACTATTTCCAAGCTTAATTTATAGCCAAAACGTATTTTAAAATCAATTTCCACCTTTTTATTTAAATAAACCACTTTTAAAATCAATTACTTCTTTTAAAGATTATTAAAAGAAGCAAAATGGCAATAATAAATTAAATTATTGCACTATCACTAAGTAAAAATCATTTCCCGTCTATTTTTAACTCAAACCACAATAATAAGGCTTCTAAAACTTTATTCTCACTTTTTATTCCCAAAATTCATTGTTTATTTCAAATAAACAATTTAAATCTTCAATTGTATTTAATTCTCAATATTAAATTATAACTACCGTTATAATTTAATATTAACATGTAATCACTAAAACCAGGTTTGTTACAGACTCCCCCCTTATAAAATTGCGTCCTCGCAATTTCTAGAGTAGAGTTTGTATTCAACCTATTTATTCCATCAATCAAAGGAATGATAGACTAGCTCGAGTTTAAAAGAAATTCTCACACTCTCAAGATAGGATGGTAGAAAACCAAGACAAGACTCACCCAATTAATTCTATGGTTTCCAAAGCGCTAGTATCGAGACTAGCAAACCATTGAATTTTCCGAGCAACACATAAAATTTCGAAGGCAATCTCACCTTCGAATAGAAACTCAACAAGATGCTACACATAAAAGATTACTTGAATGAAATTGATTTCCCAAAAGCTCCTTGAGTAGAGTTGGGATTTAGCACAACTCCAACCCAAACTCTAACCAACAAAATGATTATCGATATAATTTTCCATATGGCACTATGAAAGGAACCACACTGATACAAGATAGACACAAAAGAGACAAGATAGATCAACCAAAAGGTGGTTTATTCTCTAATTCTTCCATAGGTATTCTCTAGTTTGCAACATATATATTTTTCAATTTGTGTGTATCATCCTTTGTTTTTCCCCAAAAACATAATCCAATTTCTCTTAGAATCATATCTTCGAAGTTATTTTTATTTTTATTTTGAAATTTTTTGAAAACACAGCTTATTATTTATTCTCAAAATCAAAAACACAAGAAGAACTCACGAGATATTCCCAGAATACTCGATCCTCAAGATTGATGGAATAGACTGGAGTGTTCATTATTCTAAATAGTATAACGAACCACTCACAAGACTCACAACGAGTGCGGAACGCGGTAAGAGTAACGCTATCCTCCGTGACTCGTAGCTCATGAAAAATTGGTGTAAGGTCAAGCCGAGGAATGACCCAAGCACCACTTAGTGGATTAAAAGGAGATCAATGAGATATAAGAGTAGGGTTAAGATATCTTCTCGAATGAGAAGAAGAACACTAACAACATATCATTACTTCGAGTGAAGTAATCTCACAAATATGTCTACAATTGAGTATCCAAAGAGGATTATCTCAAAAAGGAGTAAGAATGGCAATAACAAATAAATTCTATGAATCACCTTATTTCCCTAGTGGACATCCTCGTGGGAGGATAACCGAAAGGCTAAGAGCTAGGAGTGAAGTCAATACAATATTCCATTGCCCGATTAGGTGTCATACCCAAAGCGGACTCACGGAAATCAACAGAGTCACAATAACAGGAATTCGAGATATATCATCAAAATCTCGAAACTCAAGAGTGAATACAGATACTTCAGAATCATCATTAACATTCCAAAGAGCAAGAAACAACAAATCAGCCAAAATTAGGATACCTAAATATAGGATCCTTCGGATCACAAAATGCAACTAGAAAATACCCAAGCTACCCCATCTCAAATCATTCCAAACTCTAGATAGGAAAAAAGCATGCTAATTCGCATGAAAAGATATGCTACAAGGAAAAATCCCAAAATCCTCAAACATCATACCAAATATTGTATATCCCCTCAATAGGACTCACAATCCTCAAAGAAATCACAAGATAAGAACATCAAAGATAATCAACAAACTCCTTCGATACGGATAGGTGTCAAGCACCCGTATTAAAGAGGACTCGAATAAAACAATAACGATTAGGATTACTCCTAAGATAAGATGTCATCAATTAAATTTGGGAATATTACAGAATAAAACATATTCCTAGACATATCCCAAATTATCTACTTCAAAAGACACGACAAGGTAAAAGACATGATGATTAAGGGATTCATAACATTTGTATTACACTTAGATGTAACGTAATATGTGTTTCTGTTCTGTGTTTATCCTCCTTTGCTTGATGAAATTCCCAAGTTCAACAACTATTCCCAAACCAGGTGCTGAAGCAACAATTTGAGTCTCCAAGCCTTCATTTTGATCCAGATTCTTGCTGTAAATTGCTAATCTTTTGCTGCTAATCCAAGGTGAGAATCTCTCTCACACATTCTAGCTTGTTTTTAGGTTTCATAGTGATGAATTGGGTTGTTTATTTTGCAAATTCGATTGATGTAACGTTGATTTTCAAAGCTGCTGCAAGAAGAAATCAACCTATAGCGATTCAATTTTCATAAAATAGAAAATAACCAGAGAAAAATTCAGAGTTTTGAATTGATTACCTGAATTTAATAGCTTCAAAGTGATTGATTTTGCAAAAGGATTGGAGAAATTTGAGAATTAGATTCTAGGGTTTTAAGAGAAAAAGAGGTTTTCTGGTTTCTTTTGGTTACAGCCCTGAACTTTGAAAGTACAAGTTTGAGAAGAAGATAGTTTTCTCTTCGGTAAGATTGTAGTTAGGGTTAAACCCAATAAGAAAATAATTTGATTAATACACTAATTATCACTAATACACCAAAACACTTACATTTTAAACAAAACAACCTATATTTACATAATTTCAACTTTATAAAATAACACTAACACACTTTATGTTTAACAAAATGTTTTATCAACACATAAAAGATATTTTAGCCATTTAAAATTATTTTTCATCATGAAATTCTTATTTTTATTTAAATATTTCAATTTACACCATTAATTACATAAAGCACTATTTTTAACACCAAAATTTACACAAAAATCATTTTCTTGTACATTTAAATGTGACAAACCTTATTAACATTATTTTTACATCCAAATATTACTTTTTAAAAAAATTCCACCTTTTTATTTATATTATTATCCATATTAAATTCAAACATTTAATTAAAATTAACAAAATTCAACGTTTGGCAATAATTTCCAAAATTATTGCATTTTATCAAATTAAAACCATATAATGCTCATTTTTATTACAAACTAACATAATAAAGTTTTTAAAACTTTATTTCAACATTTTATATTTATTTACAGCAAATAATGTTGATTTAAATTATTTTATCTTTACTTACTTCAATTAGTCCCCAAATCAACATATTACCGTTATTCACAATTTATTACCAACCAAACTATCTTAATTCTATTTTATTTATTCCAAATCAATTGTTTATTTGAAATAAACAATTTTAACAAATTTTTATCTCTCTAATTTATTTTATTTTCTCCATTATTAAATTATAACCGCCGTTATAATTAAACTTTACAGGTAATCACCAAAACCAGGGTTGTTATAGACTCCCCCCTTATAAAATTGCGTCCTCGCAATTTCTAAAGAAGAGCTGTATTCAACACAAATTATATCATCAAGTAAAGGAGGATAGATAAGCTCGAATTTAAAATTTCTCACTCTCGACACAGGATGATAGAAAACCAAGGTAAGATAGCTCGATTAATTCTTTGGTTTCCCAAATGATAATATTGGGATTAGCGGACCATTGAATTTCTACAAGCAACACATCACTATTTCGAAGGCGTCTTACCTTCGAATCAAGATCACAAACAGGATGCCATACAAAAAGATCAATCGAGTGAGATTGATTCCTCAGGAGTTTCTCGAATAGAGTCGGGATTTAACAAAATTTTATCCCGGTTTTAACCGACTAGATAATTGCTAACATGACTTTCCATATCACACTACGAAATGAACCACAGGGATATAGGATTGACAACAATAGAGGTAAGAAAACTCGACGAGAGGTGGTTTCTTCAAACGCCACCAAACTCAAACGACCACATAAATGCAAGTCGTTAGATAATTGCACAAAGGCAAGACAAACTCAAGAAATGGATATTTATATTCCAATTTTACTAAACAAATATTTTTATGGTTATCAAAATCCTTTACTACATAATCAAATTCTCAAATTTCAACATTTTGAAAATTTTCAAAACCTCTTTCAAAAATCAAATTTAATATCCAAACTCTTCATTTAAAGTGAATAAAATGCTTCACTCTTAAATTCTACCATATATATATATATATATATATATATATATATATATACATATATAAAGTTATTCTCACAATTAAAATGATTATACTACATAAATGATTCATTTATTAAAACAACTTAAATTCACATTTCCACTTTATCATAAAAATTAAATTTTCCACTAATTATCAACATAAAACTTTATTAAAGTTGATAATTAATTCAAATTTGTTTTCTAAAGAATTTTACAAATTCACATCAACAAATTTTAACACAACCAAAATTTTTACACAAACATTTGCTCACAAATTCATGCTAAAAGTTTAAAATAAGCATATTCAATTTCAAAAATCAAATAATATAAGGGTATTGCCTCGCCATTGATTTATAGCGTATAACCCATCGATTGGCTGCAAAGTTGACCAAATGATCAAAAATGCCTCGCCACTCATCCAACCCTCATTATAGTTCAATGGCTACATTACACATTCAAAATAAAATTTAATTCTAAAACCATATTAATTTATTCCAAACTTTACTTATTAAAACTCAATTTACCATGTCTGATTGCCTCATCACAGAGTTTAGGAAATTCCTATCTATAACGTTGATCAGGCGCATCGACCATAATTCTTAAAGCACTCGATGGACAACCCAACACAAAAACCATTTTCTATAAAAAGAAATACCTCATATATAATACACAAAATATTCTTTGTTAATCTCAATAAACAAAATCCAATCTCACTAAATATTTTTTTCAATTTGGATGATTTGAAAATTCAAACTGTTGCTTATACTCAAAATCAAAGAACACAAAGAGAACTTATCGAGATATTCCTAGAATACTCGATTTACAAGATTGAGGAATAAATTGAAGTGTTCGTTGAACTAGACGGTATAACGAGCCACTCACAAGAACCATACAAGTGCGAAATGCGGTAAGAGGAACGCTATCCTACGCAACTCGTAGCCGATTAAAATCGGTGTAAGGTCAAGCGGAGGAAAGAGCCTAACACCACTCTATAGATCGAACATGTCATCAATCATAAGCAATAGATACTCATTCTAATGGTTAACTAGTTAAGCTTGTGAAAATGGATGCAAAGCCTAAGAATACCATCGGATTTCTAAGCAAAGACGACCGTGACACCTCACGGTAAAGACTGGACTGAATGAATTGCCGAACTTCATGATTCAGCAATTACTTCGAGGGTTTCTTATTTCCTAGTGGACACCCTCTTAGAGGGATGACTAACAAGCTAAGAACTAGGAATGAGGTCAACACAAAATTCAATTGCCCGATTGGGTAGCAAACCCGAAATGGACTCACATAAATCAACAAAATCACAAACAACTAAAATTCAAGATACATTATCATCTCGTGTAACGATCCCGGATTTTAATTAAATTTAAATTGATAATTAATTGAATTTTTGAAGACAAATTGTAAAATTAATTGATTTAAGTGATGCGAGTTTCCCCCCTTAAAATAAATTTTGTATAAATCATTTAAAATTTAAATATTGTATATATATGTATATATGTGAATATATATGTATACGAGCATATATGAGTAAATTTGAATATATATGTATATACTTGAATTTGAATTTAAATCTTAAATAAGTGGGTTAAAAATAAATATAAGATAAATTTTAGTAAAAATAGAAAGTAGAACATTTGCTAAAAAAATTTTAACAACAAATTAAAATCTAGAAATTTATCTATATTACCAAATAAAATATATATAGTTTTATATAATATAATGTAAATATATATATATATATCTAAATATCATAATACAAAATAATACAAATGGAATGAAATAAACAAAAATAATAAAAGAAATTTATTTATATTACAAAAATAATAAGACAAAAGAAAATAATACTCAAATATGAACACATAATATAAGCATGAATTAACTTGTAAAAGGAACAAATAAAAAAATACATTTGTACATGATAATCATCTCTAGTACACAAGAGATATGTACCAGCCACCAAAATATTATCATATCAGCCGAAGTCAACAAGTATTGCAAATGAAAACATAAAGGACATTAGCATTGAATGTTTGCATCTCTAAGTACAAGATTTATCTCATCAGCCCCCAAAGATAAAAATATCCCTGGCTTATGTTGTACAAACAAATAATAACACTGTACAAACAAAATAATACATCCCTGTAAACTTCTCTCTTATATATTAACTCAAACATCATCAAGCTTCAAAGATGCAGATTTAAAACAAAAGAAAGAAATGGAAAACTGGAAATACAAAAACAAACCAAAAATGATCAAAGTAAAACAAATAAAATTCATACCTGATTCAATGCAAAGATCAAAAAGCAGTGCAACTCAAAGCAAAGATCAGTTTTCAAATCAAAGCCTGCAAAGTAAATTCAACTACTTTAACTTGAGTGAATCCAGAAATCAACTCAAACAAATCAAGTAAAATCAGATCATCATCAAGCATGTAAATCAAAATCTACTTCCAGTGTTCAAACATTCCAGGTTTTTCAAGCTTGTCTCTGTTCCAAGTACAGGTGAGCAAACTAACTTCTAAAAACCTCAAATTTGTTTAAATCTTGGATTGCTTGTGATGAGTATGAGATGTTTGTTTGTGGAATATGTTTGCATGAGTGTGAATATGCCTGAATGTGTATATATATAGGACTGTGTGTGTATGTGTGTGTACAGACATATATATTTTTGTTTTTCAAGTCACAGGTTTTAAACCCAATTCAAGAAAATTCATGTCTCTTCAAATAATAACATTTAGATTTTGATATCTGAATAAATAATGTTTGTAACAATCTAATCTAATTTTTAAAATAATTCCAAGTATAAATATTTATGGAATATTTAGAAATTTGAATATTACAGTAATAATCAAACTCAATTCAAAAATTGATAATTACGATTTTCTGTTTGGATCTTATGAAGCGATTCGTAATAGAAAACTATGATTTTAGAATCTAGTTTCAAGTTTTTTTGTTTATTATTTAGTGAGGAAAAGTGAGTTGATCGGAAATCGATCGAGAGGCAAATTCTGGCGAACGCAAGGTTTTGGAATGTCCGGATTATGGTCAAAGGAAGCATGGATGTTGGCGATTCCAGGAAAAATGCTCACAAATTTTTTTATCAAGTAGGATGGTCAGGCAAAATGATTTTAGGGTTTAAGGACCTACTTAGGTTGATGTTAGAATTTAGGCAAATGCGTCGACGTGGGCAAGCTGGAAACGATCGCATATGAGGGGATCAACGCATGGTGTCACGGCGAGGTTCTGAACGAGTTCGTGTGGCCTCTGGTGGCCTGAGGTGGCGAGACGAGAAGGTTTTCCGATGGTCAAGTCTAATGTCAGTTGGGGGTAAATTGTTCGATCGCGATATGGTTAATAATTTGGACATATGGGTTTTGGTGGGGTTCATGGAGATCATCGTTGACTTGTCGATGGCCAGAACTTCGACTGGAGATGGTCGGAATAGTGGTGCATGTGCACGCGTACACGTTCGTGCCTTGGTGATGGTTGATGTTAGGGAAGAAGAAGAAACTCGAAGGAGGTATCGAGGAATTTGGTTGATGGCTCGGGTGGACATACGGGTCCATCTGCGTGTGTCTAATTGATAACAGGTTTTAAAATTTAAAACAAAGTTTTAAAAGAAAAATATATAGATTTGCTCAGGTTGTTGCTCGAGAAAATGGGGTTGGGTCTCGGGTTGGTGGTGAAAGCAGTTTTAGATTTTAAAATAAAACAGGTTTCCAAAATTTAATTAAATCAAATTTTAAACCTTTCCTGATTTATTCTTGTAGAATAATAAATGTTTATTTTAGTTCTGGGATTAGGATTAAGGTAATTTATTTAAATTAATTAAGTTTAAGTTTAATTAAGAAAATTTGTTTTAAACTTTATTAAAAGTAAATAAGGTTTTATTTCAAAATTTAAATCTAAATTGGAATTAAAAAGGAAATTTGAAATGATGTTTCAATATATGGTAAACAAATAAATCAAATCATAGATATGTATGAGTTGACTTTAATTAATGAAGATTAATGATTTGTAATTAGTTGATTAATGAGTCTTTAATGGTTAATCAAATTATAATCAACAATGATTAATATAAGTAAATTCTTTAGAAATATAATTAAAGAAATTTAATATGTGATAAAGGTCATTAACCAAGATTTTATTTGAATAATTAATTAACGTGATAAATGTTAACAATAAATTAGATTGATTAATTTAATAATAATCAATTGTAGAACTATTAAGTAAAATTACTTAATGACAGTAATTGTGGAATTAATTATTCAGTATAATTAATTGAGTTAATGGAATTTGTTCAAGTTAGTTACTTAAGTTAATTAATTCAGAATAATCACTTGAAAATTTTGGAAATATAATTACTTAGAGAAGTAATTAATAGATAATTACTGGATGTAATAAATTAAATGATAATTTGAAATTTGAGTATAATTATTTGTTAATAAATTAAAGGATTAATTAATAATGGTGATTAATTAAGATTAATTCAATAATTAAAGATTAATTGATTCATTAATTAAGAACGATTAGTTAATATTAAAGATTAACTAATGAAATTTGAAAGGGAAATTATTTCAAATAATTTGTAATTAACTTATGATAATTAACCTGGATTAATAATTAATACATCTAATTTAAATTAATCAATTGATTAATAAATTTTACTGGTGAATGTTTGGACCTAACTAAATGATTCAATTGTTTAATATCCTTGATATGTTATGCTTTGTGATATATTCTGATTTGTGTGTGATTTGTACTGTAGTTATTTATCTGGGATGAATGTAAATTATTATCTGTAATATTTATATATTTGTGATCTGTGATCTGTGAATGAAAAGATAAGCGTTATCGTTATACCGCTTATCAACTATATTTCTTTATTTTAATCTGTGATGATTGAATGATGTTGCACTACTGTGTTAAACTCCTGGACTACACTCTTACACACACAAATATGGATTTCACGTGGAAATCGATTAAGTCATAGATAATCCGAATTTAATGTTTTTGAGATTGAAATGTTAATTTCAATTGATTTTGAAATTTGAAATTTTGGGGTTTAATATGAAAAGCTTTTGAAAGGAGTTTTAAAGATATTTTGAATATCTTGAAATTTAAATAATTCAATTTGAATTTGAATTCAAAATTTGGAATTGAATTCCATAATTGGAAATTATGGTTAAAGATGTTATAAATGTGTTTATATGAATTTGAATTTTACCCAAAGACTTTAACTCGTACAAATGAATCAGATTTTCCGAAATGAAAACTGTTTGTTTTCAAATTATAAAAGCTTTCATATAAGAAATGTAATTCCAATTTAAGTTAAAGGAATTTCAAGTTTGAATTGAAAATGGTTTTCCAAATTACGAATAAATCTTTGGAAACGTGTTTTGAAAGCTATCAATTAAATCTTTGATTTAAAGATTTAATGAGTAAATCCAATTGAAATGGAAATTGATTGGAAAATTTGTGAATAAGATCTTTGTGAAACTGGGTGAACTTTATGAATTGAATTTTTTTGTTTAAAAAGAAAAAAATGATAATGTGTTTAAACCATTTAAAGAGAAGTTTTGGGTAATAAATTGTGACTTAATCGAAACCCCATATCCATATGTTTTTAAATATTACGCTCATTATTCGGTTTAGCCAGGAGAGGACCTTTGTGTCATATTACCCATTCCGAATAATGATACGACGTTATGGATATCATTTGAAGACTGGTGGTGAAGACCAGATATTTTCAAAAACGAAAGGACAACTCGTCGAATGTCTCTGCATCGACTGGTCCCCGATATAGAGATTTGATCACCCTTTGTGATGGGAAGTCCGCACGTGATTAGAAATTATCCGGATTTGCAAGGGCTTCTTTGGAAGTGCCTTCGGTTCTGTTCGAACCCGGAACAGACTTGTATGGTTACATGTCTGACATTATACTTTGAGATATAAAGCTGATTTCTTTCAAATACATTTCTGTTGGTGGCGGAGAATTTATTCTCTTAGCTTAACACCCTTCTCTGAGACGTAGGAGCTCATAGGTTATGTAGTTGAAGGTTATCAGTGATATACTCCCAATTTGGTAATGTGGCATGCTGAGTGTTGCTGTGTGTTGATCATTTGTGATCAAAGCATGGCTTTGTGAAAAAGCGTAGCTTTATGGACGAGACCTCATCAAACCTCACAGATCGAAAATGGTCGAAACAGGAATGATGCGGCAAGGTTATGAGGGTCGCGCCCTTTAGGGTATGTCATTTCCTTCTGGAAAAGGGTGGTATCATGGTATGGAGCCCAGATACTTACTCATGTGGACACACTTTATTTATTACTGTGTGATGTTGGTTATCGAGTCCTCGGATAAAGGTCCCAAAGGACCGGGGGGTGGCATATTCGAGAAGTAGTTACCTAGTTACAGAGGTAACCCGGCCTTGTGTTGGCAGAGATCTGGTTAGGTTCTCGGGACATCCATCCAGAGGCGTACCCATTGACAGTGGGAAGCTCCTTAGCCTGACCATTTGTTGGAAATCCAATTTCCAATACCAACCTTGTACGGTTTTAGTTGTAGAACCTGCCATTTACTTATGGTGGTCACCACTGTTTAGATGGTAGCTATAGTAGGCATACGATACTGGTCATATGTTGGCTAAGATTGATATTATACTTTCGAAATGTTTTCCACTATGCACTAATAATAATAATCCAATGATTTTGCGTTGTAAGCATGTTTGACTATCATAAGAAGAAATCTCCTCCAATTCTGCGTTTGCATTGTGTGTGTGGCGAGAGGTCTTATGGTAGTCTCATTTTCCAAAAAGCATTGTGGATGTCTTTTATTTCCTTTGTTATTGTTGTTTAAAGATAAACTGTTTTTGTTGCTCACACCAGTCCCATGACTGACTCGGAGTTTATTGTTCCCTTCCTAAACTCTGGATGCCTACAATTTTCCACACGGGCAGTCTAGAGTTGGGGTTTCTCAGATATTCAGGTTGAGTAGATTATCTGGAGCTAGTTCAGTTTTGGAGTTCATTGACTGCACTTGCTTATCTTTGTGCATCGTGATGGTGATTCGAGCTTGATGTTGGAGTAGTTGGAGTCATTCTCTGACTGATCATTTGGAGTTATCACTTCTGTTATTTCCGCTGTATCATTATTTATCTCTGATATTGTTGTATCATATTGATATCATTGTTGTATATCATTCTGGATATTGTATTCATTGGAGTTGTATACGATATCATCTATTTCTTTATTCCGCTGTGTTGTTATACTTACTGTATTATAAGCTCCGGGAAGCCAGATTCGGCGTTTGAATCTACGGCATTTTGAGTACAAGTGGGGTACGGGTGCCTATTTTCAAAGGCCGAGTTTTTGGACTCTTACATTTGGTATCAGAGCTGAGGGTAGAACTTTAGCTCAAGAGTATAACACATTAAGTAGCTCATTAGAGATAGGGTGAAGTATACCCTAGAATGAGTATTCCTTAGATATTCATTCGAATGCCTCAGTAAATTCTCTTACTATCCACTAATAGTAAGTATGAGTGCAAGAAGAGGATGAGATAGGGGACGGGGAAATACGACTATAAATGGTCAATATCCTGTAACAAGGAAACGATCTTTTCTCTATCAATCTCTTTTGTTCAATATCTCTTTTGTTCAATATCTCTTTTCAATTCTTCGATAGTTTCTGGTAGATCCTGGAAGGAGATTCGATATATTAATATGGGACATAAACTCCAAATAGGCTAGAATTGTTTGTATGGATGAATTGGTTGCTTTGATTGCTATGGTTGGTAGGTATACTTTAGTTTTTAAACTAAAAGTTTTGAAAATTGTATCCACATATTTATCTATTTTTTTGGGTCCGGATATGTTCTACGAATGGTTAGTTATCCTTTCAAACTAACCGATGCCACTGCATACTTCGAAGATCTAGATAACCCGAGTATCGTGTGAAAAATTAAAACAGATTCGTTCTTGATATTCTGATTTGGTAAGCCAAATGTAGAATAGATATTCAGTTTGATTTGATAAAATATTCTTCATCTATCTTTGTTTCGCCCTGGTAATTTCGAGGACGAAATTCTTTTAATGGGGGAAGTTTGTAATGATCCCGGATTTTAATTAAATTTAAATTGATAATTAATTGAATTTTTGAAGACAATTTGTAAAATTAATCGATTTAAGTGATGCGAGTTTCCCCCCTTAAAATAAATTTTGTATAAATCATTTAAAATTTAAATATTGTATATATATGTATATATGTGAATATATATGTATATGGGCATATATGAGTAAATTTGAATATATATGTATATATTTGAATTTGAATTTAAATCTTAAATAAATGGGTTAGAAATAAATATAAGATAAATTTTAGTAAAAATAGAAAGTAGAACATTTGCTAAAAAAATTTTAACAACAAATTAAAATCTTGAAATTTATCTATATTACCAAATAAAATATATATAGTTTTATATAATATAAAGTAAATATATATATATATATATATATATCTAAATATCATAATACAAAATAATACAAATGGAATGAAACAAACAAAAATAATAAAAGAAATTTATTTATATTACAAAAATAATAAGACAAAAGAAAATAATACTCAAATATGAACACATAATATAAGTATGAATTAACTTGTAAAGGAACAAATAAAAAAATACATTTGTACATGATAATCATCTCTAGTACACAAGAGATATGTACCAGCCACCAAAATATTATCATATCAGCCGAAGTCAACAAGTATTGCAAATGAAAACATAAAGGACATTAGCATTGAATGTTTGCATCTCAAAGTACACGATTTATCTCATCAGCCCCCAAAGATAAAAATATCCCTGGCTTATGTTGTACAAACAAATAATAACACTGTACAAATAAAATAATACATCCCTGTAAACTTCTCTCCTATATATCAACTCAAACATCATCAAGCTTCAAAGATGCAGATTTAAAACAAAAGAAAGAAATGGAAAACTGGAAATACAAAAACAAACCAGAAATGAACAAAGTAAAACAAATAAAATTCATACCCGATTCAATGCAAAGATCAAAAGGAAGAGCAACTCAAAGCAAAGATCAGTTTTCAAATCAAAGCATGTAATGTAAATTCAACTACTTTAACTTGAGTGAATCCAGAAATCAACTCAAACAAATCAAGTAAAATCAGATCATCATCAAGCATGTAAATCAAAATCTACTTCCAGTGTTCAAAATATTCCAGGTTTTTCAAGCTTGTCTCTGTTCCAAGTACAGGTGAGCAAACTAACTTCTAAAAACCTCAAATTTGATTAAATCTTGGCTTGCTTGTGATGAGTATTAGATGTTTGTTTGTGGAATATGTTTGCATGAGTGTGAATATGCCTGAATGTGTATATATATGGGACTGTGTATATATGTGTGTGTACAGACATATATATTTTTGTTTTTCAAGTAACAGGTTTTAAACCCAATTCAAGAAAATTCATATCTCTTCAAATAATAACTATTAGATTTTGATATCTGAATAAAAATTGTTTGTAACAATCTAATCTAATTTTTAAAATAATTCCAAGTATAAATATTTATGGAATATTTAGAAATTTGAATATTACAGTAATAATCAAAGTCAAGTCAAAAATCGATAATTACGATTTTCTGTTTGGATCTTATGAAGCGATTCGTAATAGAAAACTATGATTTTAGAATATAGTTTCAAGTTTTTTTGTTTATTATTTGATGAGGAAAAGTGAGTTGATCGGAAATCGATCGAGAGGCAAATTCTGGCGAACGCAAGGTTTTGGAATGTCGGGATTATGGTCAAAGGAAGCTTGGATGTTGGCGATTCCAGGAAAAATGCTCGCAAATTTTTTTATCATGTAGGATGGTCAGGCGAAATGATTTTAGGGTTTAAGGACCTACTTAGGTTGATGTTAGAATTTAGGCAAATGCGTCGACGTGGGCAAGCTGGAAACGATCGCATGTGGGGGGATCAACGCGTGGTGTCACGGCGAGGTTCTGAACGAGTTCGCGTGACCACTGGTGGCCTGAGGTGGCGAGACGTGAAGGTTTTCCAATGGTCAAGTCTAATGTCAGTTGGGGGTAAATTGCTCGATCGCGATATGGTCAATAATTTGGACATCTGGGTTTTGGTGGGGTTCGTGGAGATCATCGTTGACTTGTCGATGGCCAGAACTTCGACCGGAGATGGTCGGAATAGTGGTGCATGTGCACGCGTACACGTTCGTGCCTGGGTGATGGTTGATGTTAGGGAAGAAAAAGAAACTCGAAGGAGGTATCGAGGAATTTGGTTGATCGCTCGGGTGGACATACGGGTCCATCTGCGTGTGTCTAATTGATAACAGGTTTTAAAATTTAAAACAAAGTTTTAAAAGAAAAATATATAGATTTGCTTGGGTTGGGTCTTGGGTTGGTGTTGAAAGCAGTTTTAGATTTTAAAATAAAACAGGTTTCCAAAATTTAATTAAATCAAATTTTAAACCTTTCCTGATTTATTCTTGTAGAATAATAAATGTTTATTTTAGTTCTGGGATTAGGATTAAGGTAATTTATTTAAATTAATTAAGTTTAAGTTTAATTAAGAAAATTTGTTTTAAACTTTATTAAAAGTAAATAAGGTTTTATTTCAAAATTTAAATCTAAATTGGAATTAAAAAGGAAATTTGAAACGATGTTTCAATATATGGTAAACAAATAAATCAAATCATAGATATGGTTGAGTTGACTTTAATTAATGAAGATTAATGATTTGTAATTAGTTGATTAATGAGTCTTTAATGGTTAATCAAATTATAATCAACAATGATTAATATAAGTAAATTCTTTAGAAATGTAATTAAAGAAATTTAATATGTGATAAAGGTCATTAACCAAGATTTTATTTGAATAATTAATTAACGTGATAAATGTTAACAATAAATTAGATTGATTAATTTAATAATAATCAATTGTAGAACTATTAAGTAAAATTACTTAATGACAGTAATTGTGGAATTAATTATTCAGTATAATTAATTGAGTTAATGGAATTTGTTCAAGTTAGTTACTTAAGTTAATTAATTCAGAATAGTCACTTGAAAATTTTGGAAATATAATTACTTAGAGAAGTAATTAATAGATAATTACTGGATGTAATAAATTGAATGATAATTTGAAATTTGAGTATAATTATTTGTTAATAAATTAAAGGATTAATTAATAATGGTGATTAATTAAGATTAATTCAATAATTAAAGATTAATTGATTCATTAATTAAGAATGATTAGTTAATAATTAAAGATTAACTAATGAAATTTGAAAGGGAAATTATTTCAAATAATTTGTAATTAACTTATGATAATTAACTTGGATTAAAAATTAATACATCTGATTTAAATTAATCAATTGATTAATAAATTTTACTTGTGAATGTTTGGACCTAACTGAATGATTCAATTGTTTAATATCCTTGATATGTTATGCTTTGTGATATATTCTGATTTGTGTGTGATCTGTACTGTAGTTATTTATCTGGGATGAATGTAAATTATTATCTGTAATATTTATATATTTGTGATCTGTGATCTATGAATGAAAAGATAAGCGTTATCGTTATACCGCTTATCAACTATATTTCTATATTTTAATCTGTGATGATTGAATGATGTTGCACTACTGTGTTAAACCCCTGGACGACACTCTTACACACACAAATATGGATTTCACGTGGAAATCGATTAAGTCATAGATAATCCGAATTTAAAGTTTTTGAGATTGAAATTTGAAATTTTGGGGTTTAATATGAAAAGCTTTTGAAAGGAGTTTTAAAGTTATTTTGAATATCTTGAAATTTAAATAATTCAATTTGAATTTGAATTCAAAATTTGGAATTGAATTCCATAATTGGAAATTATGGTTAAAGATGTTATAAATGTGTTTATATGAATTTGAATTTAACCCAAAGACTTTAACTCGTACAAATGAATCAGATTTTCCGAAATGAAAACTGTTTGTTTTCAAATGATAAAAGCTTTCATATAAGAAATGTAATTCCAATTTAAGTTAAAGGAATTTCAAGTTTGAATTGAAAATGGTTTTCCAAATTACGAATAAATCTTTGGAAACGTGTTTTGAAAGCTATCAATTAAATCTTTGATTTAAAGATTTAATGAGTAAATCCAATTGAAATGGAAATTGATTGAAAAATCTATGAATAAGATCTTTGTGAAACTAGGTGAACTTTATGAATTGAATCTTTTTGTTTAAAAAGAAAAAAAATGGTAATGTGTTTAAACCATTTAAAGAGAAGTTTTGGGTAATAAATTGTGACTTAATGAAAACCCCATATCCATATGTTTTTAAATATTGCGCTCATTATTCGGTTTAGCCGGGAGAGGACCTTTGTGTCATATAACCCATTCCGAATAATGATACGACGTTATGGATATCATTTGAAGACCAGTGGTGAAGACCGGATATTTTCGAAAACGAAAGGACAACTCGTCGAATGTCTCTGCATCGACTGGTCCCCGATATAGAGATTTGATTACCCTTTGTGATGGGAAGTCCGGACGTGATTAGAAATTATCCGGATTTGCAAGGACTTCTTTGGAAGTGCCTTCGGTTCTGTTCGAACCCGGAACAGACTTGTATGGTTACATGTCTGACATTACACTTTGAGATATAAAGCTGATTTCTTTCAAATACATTTCTTTTGGCGGCGGAGAATTTATTCTCTTAGCTTAACACCCTTCTCTGAGACGTACAAGCTCAGAGGTTATGTAGTTGAAGGTTATCAGTGATATACTCCCAATTTGGTAATGTGGCATGCTGAGTGTTGCTGTGTGTTGATCATTTATTGATCATTTGTGATCAAAGCATGGCTTTGTGAAAAAGCGTAGCTTTGTGGACGAGACCTCATCGAACCTCACAGATCGGAAATGGTCGAAACAGGAATGATGCGACAAGGTTATGAGGGTCGCGACCTTTAGGGTATGTCATTTCCTTCTAGAAAAGGGTGGTATCATGGTATGGAGCCCAGATACTTACTCATGTGGACACACTTTATTTATTACTGTGTGATGTTGGTTATCGAGCGCTCGGATAAAGGTCCAAAGGACCGGGGGGTGGCATATTCGAGAAGTAGTTACCTAGTTACAGAGGTAACCCGACCTTGTGTTGGCAGAGATCCGGTTAGGTTCTCGGGACGTCCATACAGAGGCGTACCCATTGACAGTGGGAAGTTCCTTAGCCTGACCATTTGTTGGAAATCCAATTTCCAATACGAACCTTGTACGGTTTTAGTTGTAGAACCTGCCATTTACTTATGGTGGTCACCACTGTTTAGATGGTAGCTATAGTAGGCATATGATACTAGTCGTATGTTGGCTAAGATTGATATTATACTTTCGAAATGTTTTCCACTATGCACTAATAATAATAATCCAATGATTTTGCGTTGTAAGCATGTTTGACTATCATAAGAAGAAATCTCCTCCAATTCTGCGTTTGCATTGTGTGTGTGGCGGGAGGTCTTATGGTAGTCTCATTTTCCAAAAAGCATTATGGATGTCTTTTATTTCCTTTGTTGTTGTTGTTTAAAGACAAATTGTTTTTGTTGCTCACACCAGTCCCATGACTGACTCGGAGCTTATTGTTCCCTTCCTAAACTCTGGGTGCCCACAATTTTCCACACGGGCAGTCTAGAGTTGGGGTTTCTCAGATATTCAGGTTGAGTAGATTATCTGGAGCTAGTTCAGTTTTGGATTTCATTGACTGCACTTGCTTATTTTTGTGCATCGTGATGGTGATTCGAGCTTGATGTTGGAGTAGTTGGAGTCATTCTCTGACTGATCATTTGGAGTTATCACTTCTGTTATTTCCGCTGTATCATTATTTTTCTCTGATATTGTTGTATCATATTGATATCATTATTGTATATCATTCTGGATATTGTATTCATTGGAGTTGTATACGATATCATCTATTTCTTTATTCCGCTGTGTTGTTATACTTACTATGTTATAAGCTCCGGGAAGCTAGATTCGGCGTTTGAATCTACGGCATTTTGAGTACAAGTGAAGTATGGGTGTCGATTTTCGAAGGCCGAGTTTTCGGACTCTTACATCTCGAAACCGAAGAACAAATAAAAACACTTCGGAATTATCATCAACATTCTGATGAACTAGAGACACTAATCAGCCGAATTAGGATGCCTAACATATTGGATCCTTTTAGAATATAGGATTGGGAATTTTATAACAAGCAAACCAATCCATTCCCAAATTATATTAACCCAAGGAGATGACTAATGTGCAGATTTGCTCAGAAAGAAAAGCTACAAAGAACATCCTCAATATTATCATACAACATGCCAAGTATTGCGGATCCCCTCAATAGGATTCACAATTCTCAAAGAAGTAACAAGATAAGAAACGTCTAACGATATCAATAAGCCCCTTCGATACAAATGTATCAAGCATCCATATCGAAGAGAACTAGAATAAAATAATCACGATAAGGATTGTTCATACGATAAGATATCATTAATTCAATTATGGAATACTATGAAATAATATATTCTTAGACGTATTCCAAACTTATATCTACCCCAAAGGACACGAAAAAGTTAAGGACACGATGATTAGAGGATTTGTAACACTTGTACTATACTTTGATGTACCGTAATATAAGTTTCTGTTCTGTGTTTTTCATATTTTGTTCTAAACTCAGCTTTGATACCAAGGTTTGACGCCCCACCTCGAGACCCACATTAACAAAGAGTATTACTGGGTAATACTGTCTGCTAATGCGGAGAATAGGGCTGGTTAGGAGCGACCATCTATAGTCTTGTCTTAAATATCTATTGAATACGTCGATTAGTGCTCTATTTGTTTTCCTTTCTCAAGTGGATCGACATATCCAATAAATGCTTAATAAAAAACTACAGGTGGCTATAGGATCTATCAGAAAAAAATACAACAACTCAAATGCATAACTCATCACAGAACAACAAACAGATATATATACATATATACTGATACATCCCAATACAATACAAATTATACATCATAAGTGGTATGATGACCACAATATACACACGAGTCAAAACAATATACATATCAGAGTAGCGACAAAAAGACTACAACAAAAAGGGCTAGCAGATAAGTCCATGCGAAAGCAGATTAGGCTAAGTCAATAAGGGTACCTAACCTGTAACACCTCGGTCTGACCCGAGTACAAAATACACGGGTCAGTCTAGCTAAACAAATCAATTTATAAGGATAAGTGATAATATAAGCATAAGGCAAGGTGATAATCTTCCCAAGTGAGAAGGAATGATTCAAGGGTATATAGTTACTTCACGTGGCATAACTAAGTAGGTATAGTAATTTCAAGTGATATAAGGATATCACTAAATATGAATGCAACTCAAAGGCAATAAAACTCTATAACAAATCTCACAATAAAAGCATGCCTCATCTCATCGGCGTATCACAAAACATCAAATATGGTTTAGGAGAAAAACATAACTCCAAAGAGGAGAAATCTCAAACCCGCTATATCGGCAACTCAAAACAACCTCAAAGAAATCACCATCTCAAAATACGTCATAAGGAAATCAAATACAAATCTCCAACATAGGAGACTATAATCCCAAATAAACGCCAAAAGGCAAATCTCATATAATACGCCAAAAAGGCAAATCTCAAATAATGCCCGTGTTGGCAAACCCAAATCTCAATATAGAACTCGATAAGGAGTTCAATTTCCAAAGATGTAATCGCCATATATAATATCTCGAATGGCTCAAATGGCCAATAATGTAAAAAGACGATACACTTGGAAAATCACAAGGAAATCAATGAAATCATCTCAAAAATATAGCACGTGCTTATGGCGGAAGCTCGCCAAGTACTGTTCTCCCAAAATAAGGCGCCACGTCTCTTAGACAAACGTCCCGAAGGACAAATAAATACGTCTCTTAGAAAAACATCCCCAAGGACAACATCCCGAAGGACAAATACGTCGCAATGACAAACGTCTCTTAGACAAACATCCCGAAGGACAAATGATCCGAAGGTCCAGTACTAGCAAATACGTCTCTTAGACAAATGTGTCACAAACTCTCGGATAGGAACCCGAACAGTGTTAATGTGTGTTCCATACCACACGTTCGCACTAAACGGTTTACTAACTACTAGTAAATTTCACACTCAAAGCAGTAAAAAGTTTACCTCATCTCATCGGTAAACTTGACTCGAAGGTCAAAAACGATCAAACGGACAAGTCGGGAATTAACCAATAAGATAAACACATGTGTCCCATACCACGTGTTTTACTAAACCATTTAATTCTCCTTCTCATTAGCTTGAAATGTGCAAAACATGTAATTTATATATAAAATAATTTACTTTGGAAAACAAGCTTTGAAAACCAATTCTCGAAATCAAATTGAAAACCCTATTTGAAAATTTCCCTTATTATAGAGAATAAATAGATTTTACACTTGAAAATAATTAAATATTATATAACAATTATTTTGAAATGCCCAAAAAATTTAAAAATTATTTCAAAATCGTTTGGAAAAATCCATGCTCGAAATCAAAGAAATTACTCAAAACCGTCATTCAAATTCAATTCAAAATTGAATTTCAAATTCATCAAAACTGGGCTAGCCTATTGATAGGCATCATAGCCCTCAAAACAATTCAGAAATATCATAAAAACATGAAGTAAAAGTCAAAAGTCGGACGGAAAAAGAACAAAAAAACATAGACAAAATAATACCCAGGTCTGAAATCTTCTCTGGGCTCAACTTTTGGACATGAAACAAGTGGCCAAACACCTCTGATTGAACTAATAATTGGTGCGCAAATAGTAAAAAACTTCAGCTTTCAAACAAAAAAAGAATCGATGAATTCCGACTGTAATTTAAAAAGTTACGCTGTCTAAAACATGGACTCAGACCATGTTTGCAACAGTTTAAAAACAAAAATGTGACCTGGCCTGAAAACCATCTTGGGTTCAAATTACAGGCCTGAAAAAGAGGACCAAACGACATCTTATTGAGCATAAAATTGGTAGGCGTATAGTTTAATACTCATACTTAAAACTGGAAAAAGAACCACGAAATTTGAACAAGCTATGATAAAGTTATGATGTTTCAAAGTTGAACCCAGGCAGTGTTTTCACTGTAAAAATCTGGGCAAAAACATGCTCCGAATCAAAGTACGGCAACATATTTCTATAAGCTACATGGGTTGAAATAACCTGAAATTTGGAACGAACAAAATATAACAGTCATACTTTAATCTGGAAAAAGAATAACACAATATGAATAAGGTATGAGAAAGGTATGATGTCTCAAAGTTGAACCCAAGCAATGATTTCACTGTAAAAATATGGGCAAAAACATGCTCCGAATTAAAGTTCGGCAGCATATTTCTATAAGCTACATAGGTCAAAATGACCTAAAATTTGGCATGTATAAAGTTAAACAACTATACTTTAAACTGAAAAAAGAATCATGCAATTTGGACAAGGTATGAGAAAGTTATGATGTCTCAAATTGAACCCAGGTAATGATTTCACTGTAAAAATCTGGGCAAAAACATGCTCCGTATCAAAGTTCGGCAGCATATTTCTATAAGCTACATAGGTCGAAATGACCTGAAATTTGACATGCATAAAGTTCAACAACTATACTTTAAACTACAAAAAGACTCAACGCAGATATTGTCCCCAACTTAGTCACCTCCGCCTCATGAGCCACATCAAGGTGTGGAGTTTTGTTCCTCAAAAGGTCTCGACGTTGTTATTCACGGCATCTTTAATTCAACCAACGAAAAAAACAAACAGCAGAAAATCACGAATGAAAAAAAAAATTACTGCTTCTTTGATCGACTTCGTCCGCTCCTCGAATTCACCGCGCCTTCGCTTCACCTCGACTTCGCCGGGCCTTCTCCTCGCCTTCGCCGCGCCTTCGCCTTCCATTTGCCTTCGCCGCCTTTGACCGTTGGCGTTGAAGAGAATTAGAGAAAGGTTTCAAACAAGGTAATGTTTTTATTATTTCTTACACGGTTTCGACTTAATTTATACACGCAAAATCGAATCTTCACTGTGTAATCACGTTATTTCTGTTGTTGATCGAACGTGCTTGTTTTTTCTTTTGTTTTTCAATCTCGTGCTTGCTTTTGATTTTGCTTTTGCTTTTTTTTTTCAACCCCGTGCTTGCTTTTGCTATTCTGTGCTTTAATTTAAGGTAACGCGTTTTTTTTCTTCAGGCGATGGCCGAAACCGAAATTAGGTTTTAATTTCGGTTCGCCGTTTGCCGATAACGATACGAGATAGCCGTGATTTTGCTGTTTCGAACGATACCTCATACCATGCATCTAACGACCTAGTTTTCATAATAATAGCAGATTAAATCTCTTTCCATGCTGTTAAGGACTACTAGCTCTTTCTTGCATGTCTTGTTTCTAAGTTTTTACAGGTTAATTGAAGCTTCTTCCTTCTTAAAGCTTGCCTATTTCAACATAAATTCGAGTTATATTTTCTCTACAGCAAGGTGAGTACCAAAACTCACATTTTCTAGATTTGATTGAGATTTCAAGGTAAGAAATCTCAATTTTGATTGTTGCATGTTCATTTGTGAATTGCTATCAGTAAATTGGGCATATCTCTTTCGTTACTTATCAAAATTTAATAATTTTGAACATTCTGGAAAGCTTGGACATAGAGCTACAAGTTTCATGTTTTGAGTTTTCCAAAATTTTGATGTTATCTGGTGCAAAATTGAGTGTTTCTATTGCTATCCCGAGGGCAAAACTAACATTTTCTCTGTGTTTGAATCTGAAATGGAATTAACCATAACTCTTTTGTTTCTTAACCAAATTCAATAATTTTAGATGTTCTGGAAAGCTTAGATCAAGTAAAATAAGTTTCATGTTTTGAGTTTTCTGAAATTTTGATGTTTGCTTGATCAAGCTATGACGCCCTACCCGGAGACCCACATTAACAAAGAGAATCACTGGTTAATTCTGTCTGCTAATGCGGAGAATAGGGCTGGTTAGGAGCGACCATCTATAATCTTGTCTTAAACATCTACTGCATACGTCATTAAATGCTTTATATTTTTTTTCCTATTTCAAGAGGATCGACATATCCAATAAATGCTTAATACAAAAATATAGGTGGCTAATGGATATGTCAGAACAAAATACAATAACATAATGCATATCACATCACAGAATAGTAATCATCATATATAAATACATATATACAGATACATCCCAGTATGATACAAACTATTACACAAAAGTGGTACAGAGACCACACTATATACATCTAATCGAATACATATCAAAGTCAAGCGGAAAGAAATATAAACTACACAAAAGTGCTAGGCTGATATCCAAGCAGATGCATCAAAGCTAAGTCCCATAATTGGTAGCTAACCTGAAACAACTCGGTCTGACCCGAGGATAAATAGACGGGTCAGTCTAGCTAAAACAATCAGTTAATAAGGATAGACGATAATATGAAGCATAAGATACAATGTGATAATTCTTTTCAAATGAGAAGAGGCAACATAAAGAATACAACCCATGACTTAAGTGAACTAATGTCACTTAAGTATACAAAGACCTCAAAAGCGGTAAATTCAATAATAATACTCAAATAATATAAACATTCGCCTCATATCATCGGCGACATCCCAAAATGTCCACATGGTTTCCATGAACCATATGTCCTCAAAAGGAGAAACATCAATACAAACTCTCACCAAAATGGCAAACATAAAACATTCTCAAACAGGATGATCCAAAACTCAAATATAGAAGAACCTCCAAATTCAGTTATACCTCATCTCATCGGTATAAATGTATATAAATCTCAATCTCAACTCGCTAAAATGGCAAAACCCAGAATATCCTATAAAATCATGAAATCATCCAAACTCATAACTCAAGGAACTCGATAAGAGTTCAAAACATCATAAATTAAATCACCATATATATAACATCTCATATAGCATTAGGTTATCGATGTAATAAAACATCTTAAAATGGTGAAATCACAATAACACAGAAAAATCAGAAAACCCGAATTGGCCAAATCCCCGATCGCAATGCCGAAGCAATGCTGCACGTGCTATACTCATAGGGCTGAAGCCTCAAACAAGGTCGCTAACACTTCCCAAAGCAGTTCGTCCTCATGACAAGGTCATTGACACCTCTCCAAGCCGTTTTGTCAGCCCTAACAAGGTCGCTAACACCTCCCAAAGCAGTTCGTCTTCATAACAAGGTCGCTAACACCTCTCAAAGCAGTTCTGTTAGGTAAACATCGTGAATGTGTCACAAGCTCACGGATAGGAACCTGAAAAGTTTTAACGTGTGTCCCATACCACACGTTCGCACTTAGCGGCTTACTAGCCGCTAGTCGATGCCACACTAGGAACATCATAAAACTCAGAAAATCATATCTCGCCTCGTCTCATTGGCGAGTGATAAAGAGACACCATACTCGTCTCACCTCATCGACAAGTATTAAATGGCATCCTAACTTGTCTCATCACATCAACAAGTGAAAACATCATGATGGTTCCTCATAAACCATAAATCTCAAAATAAGAAATCATATACTCAAGACTTGCCTTATATCATTGGCAAGTAAATAAAACATCGTGATGGTTCTCATCGACCATACTCCTACATAAGAGATCTCAAACCATAATACTTGCCAAATATTGGCCATCTTAAATATTTCCAATAAATAAGAATTATAAAACTCAAAATACTTAATAAAATGGCAAAACATCTCAGAATCAATAATCTCAAATAGCTTCGATCGTACAAGTCCGAAATTAATCGAAATAGTAAACGCACATGTCACATGCCACATATTTTACTAAATCGTTTAATTCTCTTTCTCATATAGTGTAAAAGTGTATGTTTTATATTTAAATTAGTTTACTAGAGAAAACAAGCTTTTAAAACTTTTTCCCGAAACGATTAATAAAACCAATATTTGAAATTCCTTTTTTATAGGAAATAAATAGATTTTATATTAGAAAAATAATTTTAAAATACTATATAATAATAACTTGAAACGTTCATATATTTCAAAAATGGCTTAGTGAAAACCGTGTTCGAAAACAATGAAAAACAAGAAAGATAACTCAAGACCGATAACTTAAATTCAATACGAATTCAATTCAAATTTAACCCAAAATCAATTCAAATTCTATATAAATTTGAATTTCAAATTCTCCAAATATAGCTAGCCTATTGATAGGCATCATATCTCTCAAAACATCTCAAAATTGAACAAGAATGAGAGCAAAAATAAGCTAATACAATTCTCAGGTCAATGATTGTTATTGCTGTCGTTTAGCTCTCGGGACAGCAACAAACAAACACAGTTTTAACCAAACTAACTTCGAAATTTCAGAAAACTCAAAAAATAAATTTTAGCACAAAGTCTAAGCTTTCTGTAACATCTAAAATTATAGAATTTGGATAAGAGACATGAAAGATATGGCCAAAACAAATTCCAGATCTGAAGTTCACTACAACTGTCGTTTTAGTTTCGGGACAGCGATACTAGAATGAAATTTCAGCCATGTAAACTTCAAAATTTAAGAAAACTCAAAACATAAAAGTTGTAGCAGATAATCTAAGCTTTCAGGAATATCAAGAATCATCAAATTCGGACATCAAACGAAAAATATATGCTCAAATTACCAACAACCCTTAGCATGGAAAGTCACAGTTTTACAGTGACAGGGCAGCAAGTTTGAATTGGGTTTTTCGACCCTTTATGCTCAAAATTTTCGAAAGTTTTTAACATGAAAGTTATCACACTCTTTTCAGCTTTCCAGAACTTTATAAAATATCAAATTTCGATTTAAAACGAAAGAGATATGCCCAATTTACTGACAACGATTTCACAAATGAATATGCAACAAACGAAATTGAGATTTCTTACCTTGAAATCTCAATCAAAGCAAGAAAATGTGAGTTTGTAACAGCCCGTACCTCACTTAATGTAGATATTGTCCCCAACTTAGTCACTTCCGCCTCATGGGCCAAGCCAAGGTGTGGGGTTTTTTTCCTCAAAAGGCCTCGATGTTGTTATGAGGTGAAGGCTTTGGTATATAAGCACCCACTTCATAGTGTTTTTCCGCAATGTGGAACTATTATTCCCATTTTGAAGGGGTGTTAAAATCTCCCCTCCTTTAGATCCCAACATCCTCGTTGGCTCATGAATACAACACCACCCAAGCATCGTGGCTGTAACACGTACTGACCACAATTCTGGTTGGGTATAGCTCTGATACCATTGTAACAGCTCGCACCTCACTTAACGCAGATATTGTCCCCAACTTAGTCACCTCCGCCTCATGGGCCAAGCCAAGGTGTGGGGTTTTGTTCCTCAAAAGGCCTCGACGTTGTTACTAGGTGAAGGCTTTGGTATATATGCACCCACTTCATAGTGTTTTTCCACGATGTGGGACTATTATTCCCATTTTGAAGGGGTGTTACAATACCTAACGCAGATATTGTCCCATATTAAACTATAATTTACATTATAATTTAATATGGGACAATATCTACGTTAGGGGAGGTGCGGGCTATTACAAGTCGCTTTCAGTGATAGTGTGCCATACTAAACTTAAGGGGCTTTGTTACGAGTTTGATTTTCTTACCCCTAATGAATCTTGTATATGTGGTGCTGAAAAGACGTGACTTGAACGTCACGAAAGGGATAATACTATGGAATTTTTGCAAGGACTCCATGATAGAATTTTCAGTCTTCAAAGCCAGATTCCCTTGATTGAGCCAATACCTTCCGCTCAACGCATATTCGATCTAGTTAAACAAGAGGAAGAACAACAATCCATTAAAACAAGTATTCATCCAACCATTGATTCAGCCGCCCTCAATTTCAACAAGCATGATGGAAGTCCTTCATGATTCAACAATGGCAACCACAATAACACAAATAAACATCAATGCCCCTTTTTGCGATTATTGTAACCGCTATAGTCATGTTCAATAGACATGCTATCTTCTTAATGGATTCACACATAAGTCTCCATCGAAAACAAACGTGCTTGTTGCTTCTCCATCTCATGGTTCAGTTACTACAACACCATTGACTTCCCTCTCTTTTGAACAGTATGTCATCTCCTAGCACTACTCACACCTAATGATATGACCCTAACATGGAGCCACATGCTAACAACTTATCAGGTACAAACTTATCTTCCTCATCTACTAATTCAGGTCCTTGGTTCATTGATAGTGGGGCAACACATCATGTTTGCTCATTAGTCTCTCATTTTGTTTCTTTTAAAGTGTATTCTAAAATCTAAACCTATCTTAGTTATACTCTGTTAACCCATAAAACGGGTTAACACGTAGAAATTTGATGAAAGCACCAGTTCTAGTAAAAATAAAGGAAAACGCAGAAAAGTAAAAGGAGGCACAAGAATTTTTATAGTAGTTCGATGTATTCTCCGGCCTATGTCCACTTTAATCTTTTATTAGTTGTTCTCTCCTTGGATTACAACTGGATATCTTAGATTTGACCACCATCTAGTTGATTATAGATTTACAATGGTGTCTCTAGAGCATTTGAGAGGTAGGGGATAGGAGTGAAGAAGAAGCCTCCAATGGGAAAGAAATCATCTCCCCTTTTGGTTGCAGCTAAGCTTGTATTTATAGGAAAACAAAGGTAATGGGTTAGAAGCCTGCTTGCACTAATGTCCAGAAGATAGCCCGATGTTGTGCGAGAGAAACCAGAGCACCATGACCCAAGATCATAACTTGGTACCGATCTAAGTTAGCTTGGTACCGACCTATAAATCTTAGTGCAAGTTGAATTATTTTACTTTCTTTGCTCTTTTATCTTCTGTTCGATGGGTTTCAAGCTCTTTTCTATTGATTTTGGGTTAATTCTAGTGATCTTTTCGATAGCTGCATCCTTTGCTTTATTCTCGTCAACCCCTGGAATTTCTCATCCAAATTATGTGAAAGCCACTTGATCATGAGAAGTCGGAGTGGTATAAGAGATGTATGGAGTTTGGGATGTAGAATAAGGGGAAATGATAGGTCGGTACTGATCTATATAGCTTGGTAACGAGCTATATACTTAGCTCCAATTCAGTTGAAATTTCTCCAAGTTTTTTTCTATTCCTTTTGATTATGTTCCAAGTCCATGAATCATTTCATTCTTGTCTCAATCTTCTAAGTTTAGTTGAGATCTGCTTTGGCTCAAAAGCAGGTTAACCTTGACCCCAAAGTACATCTTTCGAATGTAAGGTGTGCTTTGCTCAAGAGCAAGTTCTAGTAATCAATCTTCGATAGTTGAGCTCTCTGGCTATTCATTGATCCATCTTGGTGAATTATCATTCCACACATCCAAGCCATGTTGTGTTCACCCAGAGCTTATCTTCCTTTCTCTAATTGCAAGGCGTTTAAATCCTTTGATTAAGTATGCATCCACTCTAGGGCTTGGTCTCGTTGGACTGTTGATCATCCAATCTAGGATTTGATCTCTCTGGATAATCTTGTCGCCCAATCTAGGGTTTGATCTCTCCGGACCGTTTACTACCCAATCTAAGGTTTGATCTCTTTGGACCCTTGTTGAGCCCACTCCACTTGCTCTCCGATGAGGGGACCTAGCGGCTAAGCAAGCCCATCCGCTTGCACTCTGATGATGGAATTTCTTTTCGCAAGCCTATCCACTCACTCTCCGGCAAGGGCGCTTACACCCTACACTCTAGTCTTATCTCTTCAGACGAGACATAAAGCGATCAATATCATACAAGTCCATCTGCTCGCTCTATAACGAGGGGACTTGCACCCTGCACTCTGCTCCGTCTCTCTAGACGAGACTTAAAGCGATCAATATTAGTGATCGCATTCAATGTGGATTTTTCAAAGGTCAAATATTCAAATCAAAGAAAATAAGTAGAAATCCTAATTATCCATCCTAAACATCTTACTCAGAGCATTCCTAGGGACCAATCTAGGTCCCGTACACGTGTAAGCGGTCCGAGGTTATTATTGTCCTAAATAGTAATCCCAAACATCCAACTCAGAGTGTGCCTAGAAACCAATCTAGGCCTCGTGCACGTATAAGCGGTTTGAGGTAATTATTATCCTAATTATTCAATGTAAGAAAAAGCAAAGTAAGGGAGTCGAACCCAACTCCCGACCATCCCGATCATGGAATTTCGAGTCTTGGACCAGATCCCTGGTTGTTCCTTGATGCATTCGCTGTAGACGGTGGTTGCTCCGGCCGCACTATTGTAGTTTGGCTCCTCACGTACTATTACAGCTGGTTGCTCCAAACTAGTTCTTCTATCAGATCAAGAAGGTGTCGATACTCATTCGTTTCATGTCCATCCAGCTCATGGAAAATGCAGAACTTTTCAAATCTTTTCTTCCGATTAGTGGCTCTCTCCTAGCTGGCTTTCGATGAGGGATTTACCCTCTATTGTCCAGATATATCCTCTTGGGGGTCTCTGTTAGTTCAGTGTAAGAAGAGAATTTCGGCTTCCTCCTTTGTCATTTTGTTTCTCCGAAGTCATCACCGCCTCTTCTCTTCCATTTCTTGCTATGGAAAGTCATATGTCATCCACATCGTTAATTTCATCAACCTAGGCTTCAGCGTCTTCCTGACGTAAATATCTCTCAGCTTCATGGTAGAATACTGCAAGATCCATCAGTGGATCTCTTTCCAGTGCAACTTTGAAGTCGGTCTTGTCAGATAGCTTTTCAAGTTCTCTCCAAGGCTTTGTTTCACACTTGATATTGCTATCACATTCTTAGGTCATGAGACATGAACTCCAAATTGTCTTAAGAACTTATTTGCCAAATCAGTCCACATGCTTATGGACTGGTTCTCTTGTTGTCTGAACTACATCACCGCCAAGTCCATTAAGTATAATGGGAAACATTGCTCCATTACCTCCTTATAAACACCCAGCACCTCCATATGCTGGATGTATCTCATCAAATGAACTATCGGATCTGACTTTTCGTCACACATTTCCAACGTCGGAAGCTTAAAATCGGGAGGATTCCTCGCATTTCAGATATTAGAGGTGAGAGGATTCCTGCTCACATCCTCTAAGCTTTGATCTAGGGGTCCTCCCTATTCGCCATCCAGTGAAGGTCTTTGACCAAAAGCGGTATTCTGCCTCTTGTTCATGTTAGGGAACTTCAACACATACTCTAGCACGTACTCCTCTGGTTGCACGTTAGCGTTCTGACCTGCTCATCTGGCTTCATTCTGTCCTCCATTCATATAGGGAAGCTCTAGCATATATTCCCTTAGTTGTTGCACATTTTCATTCGGATTTAAGTTTCTAGCTCTAGCATCATTTTCTCCTAGCATTCCAGCATATCCCAAGTTCACACCAGCAATGCCCCGAGTATAATTCTCTCGGTACCAAGTTGATTTGGGTCAGTACTGAATTGCACTATTTATGGGGGCATCATCCCAGTTTTCTCTGCTCTAACTTTAGTTGTTCCTACATTAGCTCCTTGTCCATGGTTCTGGGTTCCAGTAGCTCCAACTAAGCCTTATTCTCCCATCCTTTGGAGAAATCCTTCAAGCATTTCCTGTTGTCTAGCTATCACTCCATCCTGCATCTCCTTCATCATTTTCTCCATCTCTTCTCTGGTCACATAGATGGATTGATGAGAATTTGAGGAATCCTCCTGACTACTCCCATGCTCAGGTTGGCTTCCTCCAAGCCTTAGATCTAGTCTTAGGTCTCTTCATTTTCTTCAAATTTTAGGTCCAAGCTTTAAGTTATGAAATCTAGCTTCCTTCTTAATGAAAGAACAAAAATGTTAACCCAGAAAATGGATCAACACCTAGAAATCACATGAAAGCACCAGTTCTAGTAAAAATAGAGGAAAAAGTAGAATAGTAAAAAGAGGCACAAGAATTTTTACAGTGGTTTGGCGCCATCTCCAACCTACGTCTACTTTAATCTTTTATTAGTTGTTCTCTCTCTACATTACAACTGGTTATCTTAGATTTGACCATCATCTAGTGGATCTCAGATTTACAATGTAGTTTGTAGATTATTTGAGAGGTAGGGGATAGGAGTAAAGAAGAAGAGGAAGTCCCCATTGGCAGAGAAATCATCTCCCCTTTTGGAAGAAGCTAGGTTTGTATTTATAAGGAAACAGAGGTAATGGGTTAGAAGCCCGCTTGCATTGAGGTCCATGAGATAGCCCGATTTTGTGCTAGAGAAACTAGAGCACCATGACCCAAGAGCATAGCTCCATACCGATCTAAGTTAGCTCTGTACCGACCTATAGATCTTGGTGCAAGTTGAATTATTTTACCTGATTTTCTCTTTTATCTTCTGTCCGATGTGTTTTAAGCTCTTTTATACCGACTTTGGATTGATTCTAGTGATCTTTGCGGTAGCTGCGTTATTTTCTTTATTCTCATCAATCCTTGGAATTACTCATTCAAACCATGGGAAAACCACTTGATCATGAGTAGTCAGAGTGGTATAGGAGATGTATGGAGTTTGGAAAGTGGAATGAGGGGAAATGATAGGTCAGTACCAACCTTTATCCTCTATAGCTTATTACCGAGCTATATACTTAGCTCCAATTTAGTTGAAATTTCTCTAAGTTTTTTTTCTACTTCTTTTGTTCGTGTTTCGAAGTCTACGAGTCTTTTCATTCTTGTTTCAATCTTCTAAGTTCGATTGAGATCTGCTTTGGCTCAAAAGTGGGTTAACATACTTCCAGATGGAACATATGCTAAAGCTAAGCATATTGGTGATGTTTCTTTCTCACCATCTCTAACCGTCTCCACTGTATATTGTATTCCCAAGTTTAAGTTTAACTTGATTTCAGTGAGTCAATTAATTCGTTCTCTTATTGTACTGTGCAATTTACACGCAATTCTTGTCTTTTTCAGGACAAAGTAACTAACGAAGTGATCGATAAGGGAAGCATAGTGGCTAGTTTCAAAGAATCAAGTTCTCTTAATAAATGTTTCTTTAATAAGATATCATCGATCTGTGGCACTATAGACTTAGGCATCCCAATTTAGATCATTTTAAATTTATTTGTTGTTCGTTCATTTATGTTTATTCCAAATTTTCTTTTGCTTGTGATGTTTGTCCACAAGCAAAACAAACTCATTTAGCTTTTAATAAAAGTAGCATTTCTTCTACCTTTTTCTTTGAATTATTACATTGTGATGTATGGGGTCGTTTCAAAACTCCTTCTATAACTAGTGCTAAATACTTTCTAACAATTGTACATGATTATTCACGATGCACTTCGGTGTATCTTATGCACACTAAATCAGAAACTTTCAAGTTTATCAAAATTTTCTTTCAATATGCAATCACACAATATTCTAAGAAAATAACCACAATTTCAATCGGTACACAAAATATATTCCTACCTAAACTTCAACATTTAAGTCGGATAATGGAATGGAATATCTACTGTTAGTCCCTGAGGAGTTGGTTTTGATGACAACAACCTTACTTAGAATTAGATTATAAAATATATAATACTAACATTATTGTGTAGATATATATAGATATGTTTGCAGGTACTAAAGAATGAAGAACTGTACAGTATAAAGATTCAAGATCAAAGATTGAAGATATCAAGATTCAAGACTCATGAGTATCAAGAATTTCAAGAGTTCAAGTTTCCAATATAAGTTATATAGTTAGGAATATTGTTAAAACTCATAGAAAGGCACTGACATCTTAAAATCTATTTTATTCATGGAATGGAATCCACTTCGTGCTCGTTATAGGAATGCAACCCTAAGTAGGATGGAACCTACGAAAAATCTAGTGGAACATCTTTTTGTATCCACTTACTTTTATTTCAAAATGATTTTCAAAATATATAGCTTGTTTTTCAAAATGATTTTAAATATTCCTGTTTAAAAACCAAAATCATCTGTCCTAGTTTTTCAATATATTTTAGCCTAAAAAATATCCTTAGTTTTAAATTTCCTTAATTTTAAATATCTTTTATTTTAAATTATTATCCTAAGTTTTTAAACTATAATTCTGATATTAATATAATAGCTGTTTTATATATTTATACTTAAGATTTAAATATAAAAGTATAGAAAATTATTATATATATTTTAATATTGTTCTCTATAGTTATTTATGTATTATAACTATATATAAGTATATTTTAAAGTTTAAATATAAGTATAATATAATATAGAAATTATTTTCAAAGAAAAACAAATCATCAAAAAATACAAGGGCATGTCGACATGGTCACATGTACCCCTGTCGACATGGTGACGGTTAAATTGTTTTTTAAAAGAAGTGTCTATTCACCACATTCCTTCACCAATGGACATGGCTATTGATCTACTATAAATAAAGGGTGTTTTCAACGAATTTTAATCACTTTTTTCTCTGATTTAACTTCTCTTCTTCTTCTCCACTTTCTTATTTACAAATTACACCATTACTCTGCCGAAATCAATATCGAATCTAATTAGATAATTTCTGGTTTTGATTCTCTCCACTATCTCTACAAGATCCAACTGCTAATCTGAGTTATAGACATTTTGTAACCAATCAAGCGAGAAAAGGTGTGATTGTAGCCTTGGAAATCAATTGGGTGAACTTGTTGCCCCGAAAATCAAGTATCTCTACCCAGAGGATTGTGAATTTGGAGCGGTGTACCTCGTAGCCTTGAAATCGAGGGTTGTATTTGTAAGAATTGTTTTTGAAATGAAATCCGTAATTGTGTTGCGGGACTAGATGTAGGGTAACTCCAAACCAGTATAAAATCCGGTGTGTTCTTTCCTTTACTGCTTTTACTTTATATTTGCATCTGTGTTTGATTCTGTGTTCATATCTGTGTCTGATTAGTGTATACATTGTTAACAAATTAAGATAAATTCAAAAAGATTAACAAATTTCTTAAAACACTGTTCACCCCCCTCTAGTGTTAATTCTAGCCTTAAGATCCTTAATCTGCGTTCTAACAATTGGTATCAGAGCTTTGTTTTCAAAAGTTTCATAATCTGAATTTTGAAAAGTTTTAAAATGGCTATTTTTGAAAAATCTGTTAAAACTAGTTTAGAATTGTTTAAATCATCATTGTTCCATGAGTCTGCATATGAATGTTATTCAAATTCTAGTTATCTACCCAAATTTTATAATGTGCAGGAAAGATGCTTTATGGGTATTAAGGAATCAATCCACAATGGACAATTTGTGCAGATCAAAAGGAATAAGTGGATACTTGATAGTGGATGCTCTAGACACATGACTGGTAATTCGGATATGCTGAATAATATTATATACAAAGACGGAGGACTGGTTAACTTTGGAGACAACTCGAAAGGATACGTGATTGGCATCGGCAATGTCGGTAACTCTGAAACTACTATTATTTCTAATGTTTTGCTAGTTAAGAATCTAAAACATAATCTACTAAGTATTAGTCAACTCTGTGATAAAGGATATAAGATTAAATTTGAAAAAGATAAATGTCATATTGAAGATAATAACTCAACCATAATATTTGAGGGAATTAGGAAAAAGAATATTTATATTCTTAGTATGAAAGTTTCAAATGATAACCTATGTCTTTTGGCAAATACAAGTGACCCTTGGATTTGGCATAAGAGATTTGGACATTTGAATTTCAAACTCTTATCTAGACTGTCAAAACATGATCTAGTAAGAGGCCTCCCTAAAATGAATTTTAAAATAGATATTTTATGTGATGCATGTCAATTAGGAAAGCTTAGAAAAAGTTCCTTTAAATAAAAGATATGATTTCAACTTCAAAACCCCTTGAGTTACTTCATCTTGATTTATTTGGTTCATCTCAAATTCAGTCAATAAATCATAGTAAATATGTTTTTGTAATTGTAGATGTTTATTCTAGATTTACATGGACAATATTTTTGAAACATAAAAGTGATACTTTTGAATGTTTTAAGAACTTTACACAAAGGATTCAAAATCAATTATCTTTAAAAATTATAACTATTCGTAGTGATCACGGTGGTGAATTTGAAAATGAAAAGTTTGAGGAATTCTGCAATAAAAAGGGAATAACTCATAATTTCTCATTTCCAAGAACTCCACAACAAAACGGAGTAGTTGAACGTAAAAATAGAACGATACAAGAGTGTGCGAGAACTATGCTTTCAGATAGTAATTTACCAAAACACTTTTGGGCAGAAGCTGTTGCTACCGCCTGTTATATTTTGAATAGAATTTTAATTAGACCTTTAACTGATAAGACACCATATGAACTTCTTCATGGAAAGAAACCTAAGGTATCATACTTCAGAATTTTTGGAAGTAAATGCTTTATTTTAAATACAAAAGACTATTTGGATAAATTTGATCCTAAATCCGACAAAGGAATCTTTATCGGATATTCTAATAGAAGTAAAGCTTATAGAGTTTTTAATTTAAGATCTAACACCATCGAAGAAACAATGCATGTTTCGTTTGATGAAAATTTAAAAGATTTTGAAATTACAAACGATGAAGAAGATTTAATTACTCAAAATCAGGAATCAACCGAAATTAATAATGAAATTAATCATTCTAATAAAAGGATTAAACTTTTAAAAGATCATCCTATTGAAAATATAATAGGAGATATGCAATCTATTGTTACAACTAGAAATCAACTAAGTAAAATGAGTAATGTAGCATTTATATCATCTATTGAACCCAAAAATCCTAAAGAAGCATCAACCGATGATTCATGGATTTTGGCTATGCAAGAAGAATTAAATCAATTCACTAGAAATGAAGTTTGGGAACTTGTTCCTAGACCTGAAGATAAAACTATAATTGGAACTAAATGGGTCTATAAAAATAAAATGAATGAACAAGGTGAGGTCGTTAGAAATAACGATTAGTCGCCCAAGGTTATTGTCAAGAAGAAGGTATAGATTATGACGAAACCTTTGCTCCTATAGCAAGATTAGAAGCCATTAGGATTCTACTTGCTTTTGCAAATCATAATAATTTCAAATTATTTAAAATGGATGTTAAAAGTGCATTTTTAAATGGATTTGTAAAATAAGAAGTATATGTTGAACAACCACCACTTTTTGAAGATGAAAAATTACCAAACCATGTGTACAAACTTAAGAAAGCTTTATATGGTCTAAAACAACCTCCTAGAGCCTGGTATGATAGACTAAGATCTTATTTATTACAATCAAATTTTGAAATTGGTAAAATAGATAATACTCTTTTTATTAAAAGAAATAAAAATGATATTCAACTAGTTCAAGTATACGTAGATGATATCATTTTTGGTTCAACTAACTTCGAAATGAATAAAGAATTTTTTGAAATAATAACAAAAGAGTTTGAGATGAGTCATATGGTGAATTAAACTTCTTTCTAGGATTGCAAATTAAACAGTTAGATAATTGTATTTTTATTAGTGAAGAAAAATATGCTAAAGAACTAGTTAATAAATTTGGTTTGACTACTGCGAGTGGAAAACATACTCCCATGTCAACCAATGAATATCTAAGTAAAGAAGATCTCTCGAAAGATGTAGATCAAAAGTTGTATAGAGGAATGATTGGATCATTGCTCTATATCACTGCTAGTAGACCTGATATCATGCATAGTGTATGTCTCTGTGCAAGATATCAATCTCATCCTAAAGAAACTCACTTAAAAGCTATAAAACGTATCATAAGATATATTAAACACACCTCTGATTATGGCTTATTTTATCCTAAAAATGATTCATTTGATTTAATATCATACTGTGATGCTGACTATGCTGGATGTAAATCAGACCGAAAAAGTACAAGTGGAACTTGTCACTTTTTGGGACATTCTCGGGTTTCCTGGTTTAGTAAAAAGCAAAATACAGTTTCTCTATCAACAACTGAAGCAGAGTATATTTCTACTGCTTTGGCTTGTTCTCAAGTAATATATATGCAACAAACCTTAAGAGATTTTGGATTAAATATCTCAAAATCGCCAATTTATTGTGATAATACTAGTGCAATAAATTTATCTAAAAATCCTACTCATCATGCTCGAACAAAACATATTGATATTAGACATCATTTTCTTAGAGATAATATAACTAAAGAAGTAATTACTCTCGAATATATAAACTCTAAGAATCAAACTACCGATATCTTAACAAAACCATTAAATGGATCTATATTTACTAAATTAAGAAGAGAATTAGGTATTTGTTCAATAACTGAAATATAAAACATAAATATATAACAAGTATAATTAAATAAATTAAAAATAAATTAGAAGCCAAAATTAAAATACCCTTGTAGACAACCCCATATCCCACCATGTCGACATATAACGGTATTTTTTGAAAATTAAAATTCCCACCAAAATTTGAAAAGTTGGTTATATATTCTTCCATATTTCGACGTTCTCTTCATTCTCTCTCATTTTCTTCTGGTTTAACTTCTGAAGCAAAGAACGACGACACCGTAGTTTGCGTTGGTGAAGTATGTTTTGATAAGGATGGAAACCTTGTCGAACAGCGTGGAAACTTCTGTCTCCACTATCCTAATTGTTCGATTCATAGGTCTCCTATTGTCAAGAATACTCCTTAGTGTTCTTTCTTTCATTCTTTTGTTCGTATCGTTGTATATATAGTTGTTTATATTAAAAACACATGTATATTTGTTTACATAGTTTACACACATGTAAATATAACATTATATAATAAATTTTGTTCTCTTATTCGTATATTCTCGTATCTTTTGAATATATAGTTTATTAGTTAAGAAAAGTAGTTATTAAGTGTTTAGTTTAAAGTTAAGTATTGATTATGTATGATAACACTATCATTATAATCACAAGTAATGTAGTCTTAGTTTCAGGGGGGGTTATATAGAGTTATATAGTATTATAATTATGGGGTTATATGGTTTTTTGTTGATGACAAAGGGGAGAAGTATAAAATAGGATAGTTAGGCATAGATTAAGGGGGAGTTATTAGAAGTATTAGGATAGAAGTGATATTTTATAAACAAAGGTTGTCATCATCAAAAAGGGGGAGATTGTTAGTCCCTGAGGAGTTGGTTTTGATGACAACAACCTTGCTTAGAATTAGATTATAAAATATATAATACTAACATTATTGTGTAGATATATATAGATATGTTTGCAGGTACTAAAGAATGAAGAACCGTATAGTATAAAGATTCAAGATCAAAGACTGAAGATATCAAGATTCAAGACTCATGAGTATCAAGAATTTCAAGAGTTCAAGTTTCCAAAATAAGTTATATAGTTAGGAATATTGTTAAAACTCATAGAAAGGCACTGACATCTTAAAATCTATTTTATTCGTGGAATGGAATCCACTTCGTGCTCGTTAAAGGGATGGAACCCTAAGTAGGATGGAACCTATGAAAAATCTAGTGGAACATCTTTTTGTATCCACTTACTTTTATTTCAAAATGATTTTCAAAATATATAGCTTGTTTTTCAAAATGATTTTAAATATTACTGTTTAAAAACCAAAATCATCTGTCCTGGTTTTTCAATATATTTTAGCCTCAAAAATATCCTTAGTTTTAAATATCTTTTATTTTAAATTATTATCCTAAGTTTTTAAACTATAATTCTGATATTAATATATTTAGCTGTTTTATATATTTATACTTAAGATTTAAATATAAAAGTATAGAAAATTATTATATATATTTTAATATTGTTCTCTATAGTTATTTATGTATTATAACTATATATAAGTATATTTTAAAGTTTAAATATAAGTATAATATAATATAGAAATTATTTTCAAAGAAAAACAAATCACCAAAAAATACAAGGGCATGTCGACATGGTCACATGTACCCCTGTCGACATGGTGACGGTTAAATTGTTTTTTAAAAGAAGTGTCTATTCGCCACATCCCTTCACCAATGGACATGGCTATTGATCTACTATAAATAAAGGGTGTTTTCAACGAATTTTAATCACTTTTTTCTCTGATTTAACTTCTCTTCTTCTTCTCCACTTTCTTATTTACAAATTACACCATTACTCTACCGAAATCAATATCGAATCTAATTAGATAATTTCTGGTTTTGATTCTCTCCACTATCTCTACAAGATCCAAGTGCTAATCTAAGTTATAGACTTTTTGTAACCAATCAAGCGAGAAAAGGTGTGATTGTAGCCTTGGAAATCAATTGGGTGAACTTGTTGCCCCGGAAATCAAGTATCTCTACCCAGAGGATTGTGAATTTGGAGCGGTGTACCTCGTAGCCTTGAAATCGAGGGTTGTATTTGTAAGAATTGTTTTTGAAATGAAATCCGTAATTGTGTTGCGGGACTGGATGTAGGGTAACTCCGAACCAGTATAAAATCCGGTGTGTTCTTTCCTTTACTGCTTTTACTTTATATTTGCATCTGTGTTTGATTCTGTGTTCATATCTGTGTCTGATTAGTGTATACATTGTTAACAAATTAAGATAAATTCAAAAAGATTAACAAATTTCTTAAACCACTATTCACCCTCCCCCTCTAGTGTTAATTCTAGCCTTAAGATCCTTAATCCGCATTCTAACATCTACCTGAAGAAATACAAAATTGGTTTTCCGAAAATGGTATTCATCATCAAAGAAGTTGTGTTTTCACACCCCCAACAAAATGGGGTGGTTGAATGTAAACATTGACACCTCCTTACTATAGCTCATGCTTTTTGTTTTCAGACCAACATTCCTCTTAATTATTGGGGAGAATATATACTTATGGTAGCTTATTTGATAAATAAGATTCCCACTCCAGTACTTGAAAACAAATCTCCTCATGAAGTACTTTTGGTTCTCCTCTTAACTATCGACATTTACGTATCTTTGTATGTTTATGTTTTGCTTATAACAAATCTATCAAAAATAAATATGATCCATGAGCAAAATCGGACATATTTATCAGTTATCCCTACAATCACGAAGGTTACATCATTTTAGACTTAGAAAAAAACAAAAATGTGTCTCGTGATGTTGTTTGTCATAAGCGTCTCTTTCCGTTCAAAGATTTAATCACTACAACAGAAAATTTCTTAATTTCTACTGATCCTAATCCTCCTATAGCTATTTATGATGATTTTATCCCTTCCACAAGCTCTCCTCCTTTTGAAAAACAACATTAATTAACCACTCAAACTACAAACTTGTCTAGCACATCCTCATCCAATTCAAATGGTCAAAGTCAACAAATTTTAGAACCTGAACCGCACACAACTTGTCATCAAGCTCATGATTTTCATCCCACTATGGAGATTCAACCTCCTTTAGTCAATCCGTTTGAGAAAAGCACTCCCCACATTATTTGAAAGACTTCACTTGTCTACTTACTAAGTGTACTTCATCATCACCTTATCCACTCACGAGGCATCTATCTTTTTCAAAGTTCAAACCATTGCGACGCGCCTTTTAAATACCATTATCAGCATAAAGAAACCAAAAATCTTCATGGAAGCAATGAAACATTCTCATTGGTGCGACGCCATGTCTAAAGAAATTGAGGATTTAGAATCCAATAACACTTGAACTCTTACTCCACTTCCATATGGTAAATCTATTGTTGGCTCTAAATGGGTTTATAAGATCAAATTTTGAGTCAATAGATCCATTGAGCGATACAAGTTTAACATCTCTAATCTTTGTTTAACATTATTCAAAAAAATTAATTAGAAAATTTAATTAGAAAAATTAAATAGAATAATGTGATGTGATGTGATGTGATAAGGAGAATGAGATTTGTCAACTAATTACGTCGTGCCTTAAACAATCAATTAATAAGAATACTTTAAACATATAATAGAATAGAATTAATGAGAGGGGCATAATAGGAATAACTCCTTATTTCATTCCCTAAACCCTTCCTCTCTCATTCATGCCCATTTCATTTTCTAAATCAAAACAAAACATAAAGAAGGCCGACCATATCTTAGAGGAAGAAAAGAGGAAAGTTAAGGAATTTAAAGGAAAAAGCTAATGGAAATTAATCAACATCAAATCTCAATCTCTCTTATCCAATTTAATATGAATAATAGTATCCATCTCATTCATTTATGCTTATTTTCGGATCTATGGATGATTTTCAATTTGGTTGTGATAATATGTCATGCTTGTTTGATTATATCATTATTCAATTGAATGATGATTTATTTAAATTTTTATGGAATTATTCTTGAAGGTTTTAAAGGTAAAAACTTAGTTTTTGATCTCCAATTGACTTGAAATTCGAATATGTTGTAAAACATTATTTTGAAGATGGGTTTTTATTTCATAATTTTTCATGTTCGTATGGATATTTTATGAATTTCCTGAGATGGAAGAAGTGTTTATTTCAGGTTTTAATTATTAAAAATAATAAAATTAATATTTTGATCTTGAAATTTTTATATATGAAAGAAGATGGAAATTCAGATTTTCGGTGATTTTTGGGGAGTGGTTATGATTTTCTATAAAAAAATTATGATAGAAAAGTTTTTAATTAATATATTATTTAATGATATTTATTATAAAGGTTTGCAAACTGCGTTAGGAAAGTAAAATGTGGTATTCTAACAAATTTTGAAAAGAATATCAAAAGAGATTTATTTTATCCAATAAAAATTTGACAAGAGGTAAGAGCTGGTGGAAAGTATTAACTTTAAAAGGAATAATTCAGTTTTTAAACTATTTATGGAAATGTCATTCCATGTTTTAGACTTACAGTATCATCATGCTGTTGAAACTCTTTATCATGTTTTAGGTTTACGACATCCTATGTTATTGAATGTAACATCTCCTATCTGGAGGCCCTAAGCTAGGCGCTACAGATGTTGCAGTCATCCATAGTATTAACTTCTGGTGACCAAATACGGTAATGTTAAAGTTATCTATAATATCAGAATCACTTGAATATGAAATAAAATCATAACAGATTAAAACATTTTTCTGATTACATTTCAAAACATCTTTTCATATCCAAGTTACATAATCCCAAACGTTTCTCAGGTTTAGATCAGATATAGTTATTACAAAATACGCCAAGAGCGACATATGAAGATGCCCCCTTGGATGACCAGAGTACTAAATAGTCATAACTGACTTAATACAATACAGCGGAATAAAACAAACAAAAAACTCCTAGATAGCTAACTTCAGCCTCCTGCTCATCTTCGGAAGCTTTATTCGTCCACCTACTAAAAACCTGTAAATCCTCAACCCTTAGCCTACTCAAATCAATTTTGAGCACCCGAGAGTTTAAGGGAAAAAACATAAACTTTGAGTCAGACATAAAGCCTGGTGTGAATTATACTATACATCTCGGTTATTTGATATTAAGTAAGACCACGCCGCTTAGCGGAACGGGTTTCCCCTCACTAATATCCTTTTAAAACATATCTTTTGCAAATCATAATCCTACAACCAAACTGGTTAAAACTGTAAAGCATTATCATGTAAACATACATATCAGGTAACAAATGAACTATTTGTCTGAACACTATAGTTTTGTTTGGCTAACTACTAACCTTTGGCTAACTCGGGCCTACTAGACAATATAAACAAATAATCTAACATCTGTTAGATACTCCTCTTCTGGATGGTCTGTCCCCAACTTACTTTCTCCAGGTCAACTGATCCTAATGGTTTTACAGGCTCACTAATAACCTACCTTTATACAAATATATTCCTTTCTGTGTGTAATACCATTTTAGTCTTACCTGTGACAAAGCCCTATACACTGGATTTTGGACTAAATTATCTAGGAGCTAATCGCTAATGTATAGGACGCGACCCTATACCAATCTCATCTGGTATATAAATATCTGAGTCATTTTACTTAGGGTAATCTTCCCTTAAATTTTCCTTGAAAACCTTTTCATCTCAAATTGATTTATACCTTTAAATCATTCTCTAAACAACGAAAATATACTCTATGCTTTACTCAAATCACCTTGCCATATTATATACTTTACAAAAAACTTTGTTGATGAAAACATTAAACCTTTGAAAGTACCCATTTCGAATCCATTGAAAGTACCCCTTTCGAAACCGTTGAAATCGAAACCAAGTAAACCTTTGACTAGCATTGAATGCAATAACCGAAAGGCCAAACATTTCTTTTGAAACCATTCATATAAACCTTTTGAAACCATTGAAAAACCTTTCCTTCGAAAGCTATAAAACCTTAGACATCCTATCTTTAAAACACTTAAACATTGCCTTTCGAAAATATTGGAAAACCTTCCTTTTAAACCTTTCAAAACCAATGGAGAACCACCCATACGAAACCTTCATTAAAACCTTTCAAAAGCATTAAAACATCAAACCTTTCGAAACCATTTGGGTTCAAGTAAAACATGTGGAAAACCTTTCGAAACCATTTAAACTAACTTCTTCGAAACCTTTGGGTTCTACCTTCAACAGAACAAAAGGGTCATAAAACATCTAAGTTGAAAGTACTCTTTCGAAAGCATTTCCTAAGTAAAGAAGTGATGGTGTCGAAACCAACCCTTCGAAAGCATTGGAGAAGTGGCTTGGATTATTAAAAACAAAGTTACCCTTTCGAAACCATTTGCTTTGAAAGGTAGAAAGTGGCAGCAAGGGGTTTCGACTCCTTCGAAAGCATTTACTTAAAACAAAAGGCACAACTTCTTCAAAACCATTCCTTTAAAACTTTTTGACCCAGTCAAAGCCAACCAGGTCGAAATTAAACCTTTCAAAAGCAAAGCGGGCGTGTTTTCATTTAAAAGCAAAGCAATGTTTCGACCCCCTCGGAACCCATAGCTTCGACCCAGTACCTTCCGCCTAAGTCCAATTCACTATGTACCAAGTCTTTGATACTGTGCATTGGTTTCGACGGTGATGGAGGCGGAACTACGTGCCGAAAGTGGCGAAACAGGTAAAGGCTTATAAAACCTGATTTTAACTTTAAAAAGAAATTCTTTTCAACTAACCTGCCTTCTTTGTCAAAATATTATTGGTTGTTAATTTTCTTTTCTAAAAGCACTGCCAAAATTTCAAAAGTAAATAAATAATTTACAAAATACCCCTTCTTCTTTTATAAATATATAAAATATTTAAGTTTCATACCTTAAATAATTTTATATATCTATTAATTCACTTAGGAAAATTCTATAAAAATTCCAGAAAATCATTTTTAATATGTTTTCCAACATTTATCAATTTTAGACCTAAAACATAAATAATTTAGCCGTAAATTATTTTAAACCCAAATAATCATTTTCTTCACTATAAAATTAATATTAAATCCACATAAATTCAAAAATTATGAAAATTGAAAATCATCTTTAAAATATCATTTTTGATCTAAATTTAAAATCACAAGGTATTTGGATGTCATTTAATGGGGTTTTCACATTAAAACATATCATAAAATTTATATGAATTATCATAAATCATCAACAAGCATATATATTCATTTTATCATTCAAAATCATGGCAAAACACTTGCAAATAGTTCGAATTAACCTTAAAACAAAAACAATAGAAAATATAAGATCGTCAAGTTCTAGTGGTCCAATGGTTAAGACATAGTGGAGTTGCTACATTGTGTTGTAGTGGCACCGGTTCGATACCCAGCGGCCACAATAATGACACATAGTGCACGGCCACTTATAAAACCGGCTTAACCAAAGGCTATGGAATACAAAGTATCCATTGCCCCAAAGTTTTCATCCATTGCCCCAAAGTTTTACACAAAGTTTTGAAAATTACTTTTTTCCTTTTAAAAATGGGGACCGCTCCAATCTTCCTTTCAATTCCCGCTAACCCATCACATCCTCCATCTTCTCTCCATCCTTGTCCTTCCTCTCCAATTCTTGTACCGCCCTCTGTACCACCCATTCTTCCTCTGACATCCTCTTCTCCTACTGCTCTTCCCTCTGTCTGTGTTGACCTTTCTCACCCTCTTCCAGTTCTTGCCTCTACAAAGATTTCTTCTCCTCAACAAGCAAAACCTACTGCGTCATCTTCTTCTTTTCCTAATCAACCTCAAGCATGGAACTCTCTTTTCAAAGCTAGACCTTCCAATGCTGGCTCCTATGTGCCATGTAACTTTCAACTCGAATTTCAAGGAAAAGCAATTGTGCCACCTGCTGAAGTTGTTAAGGCAGGTAGTTCTTTGTGGTGTGATTACCTTGTTGGGTTTTTTCTTGATAACCCACTCCCATATTCAACTGTTCTATACTATCTCAAGCGTGCTTGGAGGCTTTCCTGGTCCATTACTGTAAAATCAGATGGTTTCCTGTTTTTGTTCAAATTTAGTAATGATGAAGATAGGAAAAGAATCTCTGAGTCCGATCCAGTTATGATGAGAAACAAGTTATTTATAGTGAAGCCTTGGGATGAAAACATAGGAAATAGTTGTAGTAGTATAAAAGTAGTACCAGTGTGGATAAAACTAACTAATATCCCATTGTATGCATGGTCATCTCTAGGTATAAATTGGTTAACTGCCAGAGTTGGTAAGCTTCTTTGTATGGATGCTTCAATTGAAAATTTTGAGCATATTTCCTTTGCTAAATGTTTAGTTGAAGTATCTCCACACAATGAACTTCTGGATAGTTTCTCAGTGTTGTTACTTGATGGAACTGAACAAATTGTTAAAGTTGAATACCTGTGGAAACCGGAAATCTGCACTCTTTGTAAAGAGTTTGGACACTTGACGAAAAATTGCAAGAAGAATGATAGTGATGAAATTGTTGAGCAGTGTGAAAATAATGAGCGGCAGAGATTCAGTGATGATAAAAAAGAAAAGATGAAAAAGGGGAAAACAAATGAGAAGCAGGAAAGAGTAAAGCAAGTATGGCATAAAGTAAATAAGAACAAGGTTTAAAGAAGAAACATGAATAAAGATCTGGGAGTTAATGTTTTGAAGTTGCAAGGAGGAAACGTAGGTTCTGACAATGATGGAAGTAGGAATGCTAAATTTGAGCAGGTTGATGTGCATAAATCTATTACTGGTGACCTTGCTTGTTCTGTATCCGTACAAAATAAGTTCCACCTGTTGGACACTGAAGAGAATGAGGATGAAGTGAATGAGGATGACATTCTGGAAATTACTGATGTAGAGGAAGGTGAAATAGCAAGTGAAGACCTTACTAGAGAACTAAGCAATGGTGAACATAAAACCAAATCACCTTTTACTGTTGGTAATGAGCAGGTAAATAAAGAACTGTTATCAACTGATGAAGAACAAAACTTGCCATCCAGAGTTGATAACAACTCAGATATTCGCAATATTAATGGGATACAAAAACATGTTGTGCAAGACCAAACTGATACTCATGTATCCGAATTGGACAAAGACTGGTGCAACTCCTTTGAGCAACAAATAACACAATTAATAACTTCCATGACTGTTAACCCTGTAGAAGTGCAAGCTACTGAACCAACACCTTACAACTTTTCTATTGAGTTGCCAGGATGGCCAACATGTAGTGCCAAATTCAAATCATCATCAGATACTCCTACTGTTCAGTCCATTACCCAATCGTGTACCCAAACTCCATCCCCTCCATCTCAGTCTTGCAGGAAAATGCAAACTAGATCTCTTTCTGCAAAGAGAAGAAATAACTCTCCCTTTCCCCAATAATTTTATGTTACCAAAACTTGCATCTTGGAATATCAGAGGAGCTCACAGTAACTTGAAACTTGATCAGGTGAAAAGAATTATCACTGAGTACAACATTTGCCTTTTTGGTATTCTTGAAACTAAACTTAACTTTCCATTGTCAACTAAAGCTGTTACATATATCAATCCTACCTGGACATTTCATCATAATCTTGATAGTGCATCTTATGGTAGGATCCTAGTTATCTATGATCCTGCTGTGTTAACTCTCACTCCCATTCTTTCAACAAGGCAATACATTCACTTCCATGTTCATGAAATCCGAACCTCTTCCTCCTTCTACTCTACCTTTGTTTATGCTGATAATTCTCTCAACTCCAGGAAAGTGTTCTTTAATGCTTTGCCTCCTCTTCGACAATCCACTCACCCCTGGATTGTAATGGGTGACTTCAACTCCTGCTATGATTATACAGACAAATCTGTTGGAACTCCCCTTTCATCTTCTGATCTTGATCCTCTCAATCATGCTGTCTATGAATCTGACTTGATTATGGTTAACAAATCAGGAGCTAGGTACTCGTGGAATAATAGAAGTCGAAGTGGTACACGTACCTTCACTACAATTGATCACACCTTTTGCAACCTTCAAGCTATCTCTCACTGGCCTTCCTATTCTGTTTACCTCCCTCAACCTATTTTGTCTGATCACTCCCCTTTAATCTTATCTCTTGGTCACCATCTCAAAAAGGAAAAAAGAAGTTTTAAATTTTTTAATGCTTGGGCCAAACATGAACATTTCCTTGTTTTAGTTTTTAAAGTCAGTGCTGAATTTTCTTGTTTTGGTAACCCAATGTATAAGTTTTGCAGGAAGCTTAAATGTATTAAGCAGGAGATTAAATTGTGGGTTTCCACTACTTTTGGCACTGGCTGCATGCTGTCTACTAACTTAAAGGAAAAGCTGAAGAAACAACAGGATTACATGATGGATCACCCTCTTGATGTCCAAGCTGCAGTAGAAGAAAGCAAACTATTCTCTGAGGTTAATAAAGCTTTGTACTTGGAAGCTAATATGAAGAGACAACAACTGCATAATAAATGGATTGCTGAAGGAGATAAAAACACCAAGTTTTTTCATAACTCTTTAAAGGTAAATCTTGCGAGAGAAAACATTCATAGTATTTTTAATGAACATGGTAGTTTTTTTTCTACTCCTGATTCAGTTGATAAGGTATTCATTGACTATTTCACAAATAAGCTTGGTAACTCTGAAGGTTTTATTCCTGATCTAGATTTCATATCTTCTCTTGCTTTACCTTGTATTTCTTCCCTAGAAGCTGCTTCCCTTATTTGCCCTCACACTGATGAAGAAATTAAAGCTACTCTCTTCTCAATGAATCAGCAATCATCAGGAGGGCCTGTTTAACGACCCAGAATTTTGGACCATTCGCGTCCATTATAAGTGTATAGGTAGACACTCATGCCGGAGTTGAATTGCTCAAAATACCGCGTTGTTAATTTAAATTTGGCAAAACTGAACATATACAGTAAATAAATAATCACAGATCACAGACACAGAGTAATAAGTTGCAGCGGAAATAAAAGAGATAGTAGTTCATGAAGCTACTATATGAATATATAAAATACATCAGAGTTTACAACAGAAGAGTAATATGATACATCAGAGTTAAACCAGATACAACGGAAGAGTAACCCGATACATCAGATACAAATCAGAATACATCACTGAAATCATCGAATACTGAAAGCAGAATAGATGGCTGGATCTTCAAGCAAAGCTCCAACTTCAAAGGTGAGTCTCGAATACTGGTACACTCAGTCTGACCCGAGCGTAAAGCAAAAACACAAGACACTCGAGTCAGGATTAACATTCTTATATTTATAAATCCAACTCAAGTGAAATAGCAATTTAAATACAAGTAACTCAAAGGATGTTTGGAATGGCCATCCTTTAAGGATCCGTTAAACTATCTACTATGTAGTAGTGTACGATAAGTAGATAATGTCTATCAGTAATATAAAGATATCAAAATAGCGTTAAGTCATGGCCCATTCCACCCTTAACACATTTTTATTCCCAAAAGCATATACAAGACCGTAGTTTCCCCAAAACCGGAAGTCACCAGAGGGCAATCCATATACTAAAGGTACAAATCAAAATCGTAGTGGTCGCGCATAAATGGAATACAAGTATGACAAGGCACATGAGGCAATACACAAGGTAGTGACACTACCGTTCGCCTGATCCGGACTGGTGAGAACGCAACGCCGCAGCGCCCGCAACACCGTGAAACAACACTCCCAAAATCAAGGGTGCACCAATCGACAACAAGTAATGAGTAGTTCGAAGAAGTGTGTCCACTTGAGGTAGCTAATCCTCCATTGGCCCGGCACAGCTCCTGTTTTAGTCATTTCCAATTTGACACAAGTGTCAAGGCTATCCATTATCGTTCTCTTTCTTCAGTCATCACGTACATCATTCCAACCACTTCATTCTGGATCATCACTCCGCACGCATAGTTATTAAAGTGGTTTCGGTTTAGATAGAGAGTATATCCATTACTGATCCCGGTCTCTTTAATAACTTCCATAATTATAACACCGATTGGTCATTTATATATTTCAAAAACCAAATCAAATTCAATTTCAATTAGAATTTGTAAATCAACATTTCATTTGTCTATCAAAACAGTTTCCATACTTTACGTTTCAAAACTTCCAAATTACCATTTCAAAATCTTATAATTCAATTTCAATCATTATTTAAAACAATTCAAATATTGATTCAAATTCGTATATAAGTTTCATCCCGAAATCATTTAAATCAATTTATTTTAACATTCAAATCAATTTAAATTCATTTACCGATTTCATTCAATATTCGTTAAGTTACTTTATCATTCAAAACAATTTCTATCAAATTTTCAATTCATTAAATCAATTATTTAAAATTCAACTTCCTTATTTCAAAACTTACAATTTGAATTAAACTAAATTCGTCAAATCAATTCTTTCAATTACAAGTCTTACATTAATTCCAAAAATATCACATTTCATTTCTTGTTAAAGAAATTCAATTTCACTTATTTACTTTCTTAAATAATTTTCCAAAACTTAATTAATAAAGAAACTCAATTTCAATTATTACGAAGGAAAATTCACTTATTCAAAAATTCAATTTAATTTAATCATTAAATAATTCAATCTTATTTAATTATTAAATAATTCAAAACTTAATTATTAAATAATTTCAAAGTTTAATAATTCCAACTTAATTATAATTTTAAACTTAATTATTTAATCATTTAAACTTAATTCAATCATTTCTCAACTTTAACATCGTTCTTTCATCAATTTCATTTTTAATATTTTGTTTCAGATTTTTAAATATTAACATTTTCCTTTCATTAAAAATTCAAATTTCAACTTCATTTCAAAACCATATTGTTTATTCAAAGAAAATCTTCATTTTATTTCTAAATCAAATTATTGACCAATCGGTTTTTATTTAATTTCCTATCCTAGGTCAAAGTTCAATTTGGGTATTTATCATTTCAACCCGATTCTAATTAAATTAAAAATCAAAACATAGCAAAGGGAACTTGCAGTGTGATAGCTGGGATGGTGTCAAGGTAAATAAACAAGCAATAACAACAATCAATATCAATACAATAATCAATTCAAATAATCCTGAAATAATCGTATTAATTCACATTGTTATTTGTGTAAACTAATATAATTATTTCTAGAATCTACACTATCATTTCATGTAGATTAAGGATTATTACATTAATTATTCATACGGTTTCTCACTTGTCATTCGATTTCAATTTTATACTACAACAATTAATCCAACATATGTCGATGGTTCAAAGTGTAATTATCACTATTCTACATGTCAATTAATTTAACAATTAAAAAGGGTCATATTCACTAATCAAATTTAACATATAAATCAGTTTTAAAATTGTTAACTATCCTATATCCATTTCAATTTTGCATACTATTTATCATTTATCACTAACATTTTAACGTCCAATATAAACATCAACCATCAATCAATTATCAACCAAACTGTATTATCATCACATAACAAATTAACGGATAATGGTGTCAGATGTCACAGGTAAACTGATTCAGGTATTAACAAATATATAACAGTGTACATAACTAACAGTTGCATATTTCAATTGTCGTTTCAATTGAAATCAAATTTAATAAATAAAAGAACGTTAATCGTGAGTGAGTGCTCACCTTTCGAGGCTAGATAGATTTGACAAAGAAAAGAGCTACGAATTTCCAAAGCAACGCTAGATAAACCCGATTCGATGAAGAAAACAGGAACGACGGACACGGCTGATAATGGAAAATCGATGAGAATGATTAGAATCAGATGATATATAAATTGAACTAAATATAAATATTTTTTTTTCAAAAATCAATTTAAAACATATTTATTTATTTATTTATTTATTTCAAATATAATTTAATCCTACTTATAAAATTTGAAAACACAGTTCACAAAATCTCATCCAAATAAACATATGTATTAATAAAATAAACAATTGGAAGCTGTTATAACTAACATATGAATAATAGACCATAAATACTGAACTATACTATACTTTTACATAATGTATACTACTAATATATGGTATATGTCTTCCAAAATTTAAAATAGCTATACCAGTATGGAACAACCCACAGAAATCAATATAAACCAATATAATAACCTACGCTAACAGTATAGATGTGATATTTCTATAAAATAACCTTTTAGAATTTCTACAGCACATGTTATCTTAACATAAAATTGGACATATAAACTTGCTAACACACAACATAAATATAATTAAACTAATAACCTAAAATATACTTATAAACGATGAGTCAAAACATACTTTATATTTTAAAAATCTATATGTTGAATGAAAACGTGCAGACCCACAGTACTAAAGCAACCTTATATAATGTATAACAAACTCATATGCTAAAAGATGTACTGTAACACATATATGCACGCAACATATACTCTTGTAACAAACGTATTATTTTTATATATAGTTTTTTTTTTACAGCAAACTAAAATAGTATATATATACACTATATACAGACCTTGCTTTATAAAATTCTTATACTACCTATATACATAACCTATATACATAAGTACCCATATATTATAACATATTAAAATTTCATATATATAACCGATCTATATACATAAGTACCTGAAAAAAAATGAAAGGGAAGGCTCGGCTTTGGATTAGAAACCGGAAGAGGAATCTTGCGCCTGGCACGACATGGAAAGAAGAGAAATAGGGCCGAGGCAAGGTCAGGGAGTGGAGGTGGTGAGGCGTGTGAAGGGGTTTGTTGCGGATCTGGGCTGAGGCGGGGCTATGCTTGGTCGGAGGTTGTGGCATCGGCTGCGTCAGGGAAGAAGGCGCCTAGAAGATGAAACACAAGGAGGCGGAGCTTGGTTGCCAACCAGTCAGAGGAGAAACGAAGTTGGATGAAGTGATGTGGTTGGGATCTCGGGTCCGGGTGCGTGCTTGTTTGCGCCAGGGATGGGAGGAAGGTCGATGGCAGTGGCGTGATGGTTGTCTTGCATGTGGAGGGGCGACTTCGGCGGATGGTGGTGCTGCGGCAGTGATCTCGGCTAAGGGCTGTTGGTTGGGTTTGCGTGCCAGAGGGGATGGAAGAGGAAATACAATGACGTGTGTGATGAAGATGAGAGGACGTGGGTGAAACGGCACTTGCATGGGGTGGGTTGCGCGTGTATAAGCTGAACGCATGGTGATGATGGCTTTGAATAAACTCTTGTTGAAGCTTAGATACTTTCTTTTCTTTTTTGAAATGGATGCGTACAGATAAAATGAAAGTGACCCAAATGGAAAGGAAGAAACAAAGAGAATGGGGACAAAATAGGTAGGGGAGGAGATGAAGGTTGCAGTAAAGAACGTATACATTTATTGCATTATAAAGTTAATAGTGGGAATAGTGAGATTAGTGCATTGGTTAGGAATATATTAAAAGCAAATGGCTATTGGCCTATAGACTTCTCGCGGTGGACAAATAAAAGGCAAATGAAACAAAGTTTTGAAATTTTCAAACCGATACAGATATTCGTTTCATTGATTCCGCCGTGCACCGGACTTCAAAATACAGAATTGGGTATACCGCAGAGATCAGCATTAACTTATTATACTATCATCTTTATTAGCATTTTTTCTTATCTCTCTTTTTTTTTATAATTAAAATCTAAGTGTATAATATTTATTATAAACACTCAAATTTTATTTACAAAATCATTTTATATTGTATATTATCCAATTACAATTTAACTTATGAATAATTTAGGTAAGTTATATTAGAATGCAGTTGAACAATATACAAATAAAATTTCCCAATTCAATTATTCAAGTTTAAATATTTATTCCAAATTTCGGTTTTATTTATAACTAAAATCATCCTTTAACAAAATTTAAGAATTAGATTTCCGATTAACTTTAAACAATTTAGAGTTATATATCATATATTTATATCAATCAAATTAAATTTTAAAATAAGATACTTATATATACATAAATCAAATTATACTGAAGAAATTCAAATCAAAATATTTTTCAAAACAAACCGTAGCAAAGCTACAGAATAGTATCTCCACTTCGAAACTTGAAAATGAACGTCGATGATGCGGCCGCCATCACCGAAATTATTTTCCAGCGACAAAGAGAAGAGCACTGATTTCAACATCTAAAATTTCTATGAAATGATTTTATTCGAAAATACTTTAGATAATACATTTTAAAACCTTTAAAACCAAGGTTTGAAATTTTCGTAAATTAAATTCTCAAATTCTTGATTTAAATTCATTTTAAATTTACAAAATCAATTTATAAACCAAGTTTATAATTTCATTCATTTTTATTATGCAATAGTTAATGGTTTACAAAACAAATAGTGAAAATCATATATTACCCTTCTGACAACCAATTCAATTTCAGAAAATTTATACATATATATAATATAATCATACAAAATTGTTTTATTCACCAAATTTGAAAACAATATTGTGTCAGTTTGCTCTGCTCAAGTGTTTTGGAAATCCTATCGATAGCGCTGATCAGACGGATCGATCGGAAACCCAAATCACATCAACAACTCAAACAACACAATATATAAAACATTTTTAATATAAATTTACAAATACACTTCCTCGCTCGACTATATAAGAATAGATTTCAAAATAAGGATAGGGATTCAAATTTTGTTGACTCAAATCAAAGAAAATTTTGATTCGAAAATAAGTTTGAAACAGAAGATAAGATAATTCAATTACCACAATCGGGAGATGGATGAGTTTATTTAATTCACGGGCAACCTTAACCGGGTCGTCCGTAACTTCAAGAATAAGATCGATGCTGAATTTCGAGGCAAATCGACATTTGATCTCAAGAAATAGAATTCAGGTGTAGCAGGAGATAGATAGCATCGTAAACCGAGGATACAGAAATCTCTGGTAAATCGATGCCTATTATAAAGGAGTTTTGCTCCTTTACGAATCATTCGAAGATTGGCGAGACCGCTGATTCACTATAAGGGTCATTCGAAGTGGAGTTATGTGATGCTCCAGAATTTGAAAGAAGACGAATAGTGAGGGATACGAATGAAATTTCGGAACCGAGGGGAACGTTCCAAAATTCAAAGGAATTGAGTCAAAGGAAGAGATTGAAACTTGAATGAGAGTGATTCTGTAAATACATTTACCCTATATGTTAAGTTTTGCCTAGAGCTACCAAAGCTCTGATACCAACTGTAACGACCCAGAATTCTGGACCATTCGCGTCCATTATAAGTGTATAGGTAGACACTCATGCCGGAGTTGAATTGCTCAAAATACCGCGTTGTTAATTTAAATTTGGCAAAACTGAACATATACAGTAAATAAATAATCACAGATCACAGACACAGAGTAATAAGTTGCAGTGGAAATAAAAGAGATAGTAGTTCATGAAGCTACTATATGAATATATAAAATACATCAGAGTTTACAACAGAAGAGTAATACGATACATCAGAGTTAAACCAGATACAACGGAAGAGTAACCCGATACATCAGATACAAATCAAAATACATCACTGAAATCATCGAATACTGAAAGCAGAATAGATGGCTGGATCTTCAAGCAAAGCTCCAACTTCAAAGGTGAGTCTCGAATACTGGTACACTCAGTCTGACCCGAGCGTAAAGCAAAAACACAAGACACTCGAGTCAGGATTAACATTCTTATATTTATAAATCCAACTCAAGTGAAATAGCAATTTAAATACAAGTAACTCAAAGGATGTTTGGAATGGCCATCCTTTAAGGATCCGTTAAACTATCTACTATGTAGTAGTGTACGATAAGTAGATAATGTCTATCAGTAATATAAAGATATCAAAATAGCGTTAAGTCATGGCTCATTCCACCCTTAACACATTTTTATTCCCAAAAGCATATACAAGACCATAGTTTCCCCAAAACCGGAAGTCACCAGAGGGCAATCCATATACTAAAGGTACAAATCAAAATCGTAGTGGTCGCGCATAAATGGAATACAAGTATGACAAGGCACATGAGGCAATACCCAAGGTAGTGACACTACCGTTCGCCTGATCCGGACTGGTGAGAACGCAACGCCGCAGTGCCCGCAACACCGTGAAACAACACTCCCAAAATCAAGGGTGCACCAATCGACAACAAGTAATGAGTAGTTCGAAGAAGTGTGTCCACTTGAGGTAGCTAATCCTCCATTGGCCCGGCACAGCTCCTGTTTTAGTCATTTCCAATTTGACACAAGTGTCAAGGCTATCCATTATCGTTCTCTTTCTTCAGTCATCACGTACATCATTCCAACCACTTCATTCTGGATCATCACTCCGCGCATTGTTATTAAAGTGGTTTCGGTTTAGATAGAGAGTATATCCATTACCGATCCCGGTCTCTTTAACAACTTCCGTAATTATAACACCGATTGGTCATTTATATATTTCAAAAACCAAATCAAATTCAATTTCAATTAGAATTTGTAAATCAACATTTCATTTGTCTATCAAAACAGTTTCCATACTTTACGTTTCAAAACTTCCAAATTACCATTTCAAAATCTTATAATTCAATTTCAATCATTATTTAAAACAATTCAAATATTGATTCAAATTCGTATATAAGTTTCATCCCGAAATCATTTAAATCAATTTATTTTAACATTCAAAACAATTTAAATTCATTTACCGATTTCATTCAATATTCGTTAAGTTACTTTATCATTCAAAACAATTTCTATCAAATTTTCAATTCATTAAATCAATTATTTAAAATTCAACTTCCTTATTTCAAAACTTACAATTTGAATTAAACTAAATTCGTCAAATCAATTCTTTCAATTACAAGTCTTACATTAATTCCAAAAATATCACATTTCATTTCTTGTTAAAGAAATTCAATTTCACTTATTTACTTTCTTGAATAATTTTCCAAAACTTAATTAATAAAGAAACTCAATTTCAATTATTACGAAGGAAAATTCACTTATTCAAAAATTCAATTTAATTTAATCATTAAATAATTCAATCTTATTTAATTATTAAATAATTCAAAACTTAATTAATAAATAATTTCAAAGTTTAATAATTCCAACTTAATTATAATTTTAAACTTAATTATTTAATCATTTCAAACTTAATTCAATCATTTCTCAACTTTAACATCGTTCTTTCATCAATTTCATTTTTAATATTTTGTTTCAGATTTTTAAATATTAACATTTTCCTTTCATTAAAAATTCAAATTTAAACTTCATTTCAAAACCATATTGTTTATTCAAAGAAAATCTTCATTTTATTTCTAAATCAAATTATTGACCAATCGGTTTTTATTTAATTTCCTATCTTAGGTCAAAGTTCAATTTGGGTATTTATCATTTTAACCCGATTCCAATTAAATTAAAAATCAAAACATAGCAAAGGGAACTTGCAGTGTGATAGCTGGGATGGTGTCAAGGTAAATAAACAAGCAATAACAACAATCAATATCAATACAATAATCAATTCAAATAATCCCGAAATAATCGTATTAATTCACATTGTTATTTGTGTAAATTAATATAATTATTTCTAGAATCTACACTATCATTTCATGTAGATTAAGGATTATTACATTAATTATTCATACGGTTTCTCACTTGTCATTCGATTTCAATTTTATACTACAACAATTAATCCAACATATGTCGATGGTTCAAAGTGTAATTATCACTATTCTACATGTCAATTAATTTAACAATTAAAAAGGGTCATATTCACTAATCAAATTTAACATATAAATCAGTTTTAAAATTGTTAACTATCCTATATCCATTTCAATTTTGCATACTATTTATCATTTATCACTAACAATTTAACGTCCAATATAAACATCAACCATCAATCAATTATCAACCAAACTGTATTATCATCACATAACAAATTAACGGATAATGGTGTCAGATGTCACAGGTAAACTGATTCAGGTATTAACAGATATATAACAGTGTACATAACTAACAGTTGCATATTTCAATTGTCGTTTCAATTGAAATCAAATTTAATAAATAAAAGAACGTTAATCGTGAGTGAGTGCTCACCTTTCGAGGCTAGATAGATTTGACAAAGAAAAGAGCTACGAATTTCCAAAGCAACGCTAGATAGACCCGATTCGATGAAGAAAACAGGAACGACGGACACGGCTGATAATGGAAAATCGATGAGAATGATTAGAATCAGATGATATATAAATTGAACTAAATATAAATATTTTTTTTTTCAAAAATCAATTTAAAACATATTTATTTATTTATTTATTTTTTTCAAATATAATTTAATCCTACTTATAAAATTTGAAAACACAGTTCACAAAATCTCATCCAAATAAACATATGTATTAATAAAATAAACAATTGGAAGCTGTTATAACTAACATATGAATAATAGACCATAAATACTGAACTATACTATACTTTTACATAATGTATACTACTAATATATGGTATATGTCTTCCAAAATTTAAAATAGCTATACCAGTATGGAACAACCCACAGAAATCAATATAAACAAATATAATAACCTACGCTAACAGTATAGATGTGATATTTCTATAAAATAGCCTTTTAGAATTTCTACAGCACATGTTATCTTAACATAAAATTGGACATATAAAATTGCTAACACACAACATAAATATAATTAAACTAATAACCTAAAATATACTTATAAACGATGAGTCAAAACATACTTTATATTTTAAAAATCTATATGTTGAATGAAAACGTGCAGACCCACGGTACTAAAGCAACCTTATATAATGTATAACAAACTCATATGCTAAAAGATGTACTGTAACACATATATGCACGCAACATATACTCTTGTAACAAACGTATTATTTTTATATATAGTTTTTTTTACAGCAAACTAAAATAGTATATATATACACTATATACAGACCTTGCTTTATAAAATTCGTATACTACCTATATACATAACCTATATACATAAGTACCCATATATTATAACATATTAAAATTTCATATATATAACCGATCTATATACATAAGTACCTGGAAAAAAAATGAAAGGGAAGGCTCGGCTTTGGATTAGAAATCGGAAGAGGAAGCTTGCGCCTGGCACGACATGGAAAGAAGAGAAATAGGGCCGAGGCAAGGTCAGGGAGTGGAGGTGGTGAGGCGTGTGAAGGGGTTTGTTGCGGATCTGGGCTGAGGCGGGGCTATGCTTGGTCGGAGGTTGTGGCATCGGCTGCGTCAGGGAAGAAGGTGCCTAGAAGATGAAACACAAGGAGGCGGAGCTTGGTTGCCAACCAGTCAGAGGAGAAACGAAGTTGGATGAAGTGATGTGGTTGGGATCTCGGGTCCGGGTGCGTGCTTGTTTGCGCCAGGGATGGGAGGAAGGTCGATGGCAGTGGCGTGAGGGTTGTCTTGCACGTGGAGGGGCGACTTCGGCGGATGGTGGTGATGCGGCAGTGATCTCGGCTAAGGGCTGTTGGTTGGGTTTGCGTGCCAGAGGGAATGGAAGAGGAAATACAATGACGTGTGTGATGAAGATGAGAGGACGTGGGTGAAACGGCACTTGCATGGGGTGGGTTGCACGTGTATAAGCTGAACGCATGGTGATGATGGCTTTGAATAAACTCTTGTTGAAGCTTAGATACTTTCTTTTCTTTTCTGAAATGGATGCGTACGGATAAAATAAAAGTGACCCAAATGGAAAGGAAGAAACAAAGAGAATGGGGACAAAATAGGTAGGGGAGGAGATGAAGGTTGCAGTAAAGAACGTATACATTTATTGCATTATAAAGTTAATAGTGGGAATAGTGAGATTAGTGCATTGGTTAGGAATATATTAAAAGCAAATGGCTGTTGGCCTTTAGACTTCTCGCGGTGGACAAATAAAAGGCAAATGAAACAAAGTTTTGAAATTTTCAAATCGATACGGATATTCATTTCATTGATTTCGCCGTGCACCGGACTTCAAAATACAGAATTGGGTATACCACAGAGATCAGCATGACGAGACGATCAAAACGGTATACGGATGTCGGTGGTACGATTGAATTATAAAAATTCGAATTTTCTACCGGTGGAAAATGCAAGAAAAACGCTGAAAAATAAGATCGACGGAGCAAAAATGTCCGAATTTGGAAAAACGACAAACTGACATCTTGCTCAGAAGATGGTTTAGAATTTTTTCTATGTAAAAATATTTAGGTTTCGGAAACATTTTATTTTCATCGCTTTTTAACTGATTAAATTGAAGTGAATTTACGTGCGAAATAAACTTTCGTATTTTCGGACGAAAATTTACCAATTGCTATGTTTAACTAGACGTATTCCAAATATTAAATTTTTATTTCAAAATTTTATCGTTTAAAATTTCACAAAATTTCAACTAATTACGTTATTAAAACGGTTGAATTTTACGGGTCGTTACAGCCTGATGGTTTAAATGTTATTTTCTTTATCTCTACTTGGAGTGTGTTGGGAAGTGATTTCTGTAGAGCCATTCACAATTTTTTCAAGAGCTGTAAGATGTTAGGTGAAATTAATAGTACTAACATAGCTCTCATTCCCAAAGTCAATCATCCAACTAGTGTCTCCTCTTACAGACCTATCTCCTGTTGTAATGTTTTATACAAATGTATATCAAAAATTCTTGCCTCTCGATTAGTTAAAGTACTCCCCTCTGTTGTATCAAGAAATCAGGCTGCTTTTATTCCTACGAGGAGTATACTTGATAATCTTCTTCTAGCTCAAGAATTACTGAAAGGATATGGCAAAAACAAGGTTCCCACTGTTGCTGCAATTAAAATAGACATATCCAAGTCTTATGATACCATTCACTGGTCATCTATAGTTAGGATTATGGCAGAGATGGGATTTCCAAAAAAATTTGTCTCATGGATATATGTGTGCATCTCAACACCCTCTTTCTCTGTTGTTATTAATGGAAGACCAGTGGGAAACTTTAGAAGTAGTAAAGGAATTAGGCAAGGAGATCCAATTTCTTCGTATTTATTCTTGCTTGTTATGGAAGTCTTTACTGTTATTCTTCAAAACAGGTATTCCCGGAAGACAATTAAGTATCATCCTAAGTGTGCACAACAACATATTACATCTATCCTGTTTGCTGATGATGTTATGGTGTTTTCTAAGCTTGAGGTTCCTTCCTTAACTGCAATTACTGAGGCCTTGCAGGAATTTTACAGAATGACTGGCCTTAAAATTAATCAAGACAAATCTTCACTGTTAGTTTATGGGGTCAGTGATGCTCAAGCTATTGCTTTACAGAGGCACATTGGATTCACATCCATGGATTCTGATATGAAGTACCTTGGTCTACCTCTAATTACAAAAAGAATATCCAAAGTTGATTGTCTTCCTCTTTTCAGCAAAATCACCTCTGTTATGAATGCTTAGGAAAACAGGCAACTGTCTCAGAGTGGTAGATTAGTGTTGATCAAATCTACTGTTTTCTCCTCCCTTGTTTACTGGGCCCGAACTATGATTCTCCCTGTCAGGCTTGTGCTTCAAGTTAGGTCTGCTATGAACAGATATTTTTGGACTGGAAGCATACATAATAGAAACTGTTGCCATGCTCCTTTACCATGTTTGAAGCCTCTAAGAAACTGGGTGGCCTTGGGGTTTTTAATGTTAGGAAGTGGAACATAGCAGCTATAAGTAAACACATTGATGATCTTATCAACAAGAGAGATAGTTTATGGGTTGACTGGGCTTGGTATCACAAAATTAAGAATAAGTATTTTTGGTGCATGACAATTCCCATGACTAGTAGTTGGCAATGGAGAAATATATTGAAATTTAGAGCTGTTTTCCTTCCTATGATTCTATATCCTGTCAAGCCAAATTATTCTGTTAGTTTTTGGCATGATCCTTGGGTCAGTAAAGGCCTCATCTTGTCTTCAATGTGTGACTATAATCAAATTATGCAGTCTGGAATACACACTGATGCTAAGGCCAGTGATTACATACATGATGGAAAGGTTGTTCTACCATACAATAGTAATCAATATTTAAGGCAACTGTGGAGTCAAATGCAGCAACTCTTCTCCCCTTCAACGAAATATGACTTTGTGGTTTGGGATATGAAGCCTCATTCCATCAAAGGAGTCTACAATTATGTCACTATCTCAGCTCCTCTGCCTGCATCTAATTAGAACTCTGTTATCTGGTCTACTGACTCTCAACCTAAACATAACTTGATGCTATGGAAAGTAATTAACAAAGCCATGCTAACTAGAAATGTGCTGAGTAAATATGGTATGAGTTGCACTCTGAATTGCCTGTTTTGTGACTGTTTTGAGGAGACACCTGAACATATTTTCTTCGAGTGCCCTGCTCTTATTTTTCTTCTTCTTAGAATAGGGATTAAAACTGGAATTAACCTTCAAACTGCAAACTCTGGTGGTGTTTGGGATGTCTTCCACTTTGTTGCCAAGAAGAGAAACATGGTGGGTAGATTGCTTTCTGTCTGTATGAAAATATATATGACAGTCATATGGAGAGAAAGAAATGCAATTTTTTTTTAAATAAAAGAAAGGAATGGGATGAGCTTTGGCAAGAAGTCAGGATTGGTATTTACAGTCATCTGCAGTGTTGACAAACTGTGTTCACTCCAGACCAGTTGCTTATTTGGGAATGAGCCTGTTTGCTTCCCTTTTTTTTATTCTTGTTGTTTTCTTTCTTTGTTTTCTCTGTGTTTCAGTTGTAACATTTATTGTTCGTGCAATAAACTGGTAGGGGACCAATTAACCCCGCTGGCTATGTCAAAAAAGAAAAGAAAATATAAGATGTAGTCATTATTCACATTAGCTTGAGATTAAGGAGTTTGAGATTTGAATGGATTTGAATTGATTAATCTTCCTTCCTTTGATTTCTTTATCTTCTTATTCTTTTAGCTTAATGGTGAACGACCTCTTTGTTTTTTTTAGAATATGAACTTATGAAATGAATGTGTAGAATGTACACGGCTTAGGGTTTAGGGTATAAGAATAATACTTATTCCTATATTGCCCTTGTCTATTTCCTAAAATTTTATTCCATTTCAATTTACTTAGTTCATTTGTTAACAGGCACGGCTACCCTTTATTAATCACAAATCTCAATCCTTTAATCATCACATTATTTTATTTTAGTTAGCTAATTAAATATCCTGAATAATGTTACTAAAAAATAGGGTCATTACATTGAAACTCTTTAACTTGTTAGATGTCATCTGTTTAGGCATACGACAACCTGTTAGATGTTATATGTTTAGCCTTATGATAACTTATTAGGACAACCTGTTAGATGCCATCTGTTCAGGCATACAACAACATGTTAGATGCTATCTGTATAGACTTACAACAACCTGTTTGTGAGGTACAAAACCTCATATTTTAGAGACTCATTATCTCATATTTTAGAGGCTCGACACTCCATATTTTAGAGGTTCTTTACCTCATATTGCATATGTATTATAGAGGCTCAATAACCCTATTTTAATAGCAAATGTTTTAAAAACTATGTAATGATATGACTATCGAATGAACGTATTATGATGAATAACATTATATGTTCTTATTATCATTGATTAGTTAAATTTTCATATTTATTTATTTGTCAAGCTCACATTGTTATGACCCAATACTGCATCTTGGTATTTTAGTAGCAGAATTACTAGTTAGGTTGTCTAGTAGCGAGTATGGTTAGACTAAACTCCTGAGGGAGTAGAATTGTATCCAGACGATTAGATAGATCAACTGTGTTAAGATGCTTTGAACTGATCAAAAAGATATGACTCATGGATTTAATAACTAGATAGGTTGATTAGTTACCCATGAAAACTAGTAGATTCATAACTACCCAAGGAAAAATATGATATATGAGACATATAGTCTATATAATTCCGAATAGGGTTGATTAGTTACCTGTGAAAACTAGTAGGTTCATAGTGACCCTAGGAAAACTATGATTCCGAATAAGGTTGATCAATTACCTATGAAAACTGGTAGGTTCATAGCCACTTTAGGAAAACTATGATACAAGGATAGATAGTCCTCTAATTCGGATAGATATTCTAGTTTTACTCCTAACCGTATTCGGAGATATTGAAATATCTGGTTAAAAGTTTTGGTTCGAGTCAGCCCGATAGGTTATTGGTTGACCTACAAAATCATTAGGTTCTTGGTGACCCTAGAAAAACTATGATTTGAGACAGACGGTTTATTTTTGTGAAGGCTAGACCTTATTTGTGCATATGCCTAGGATGATAGACTAGTCAGACTTACTCACATTGCATGCATGCATATGATCATGTTATGTTTATTCTAACCATTGTGAGTGCAAGTGCATGATTTATGATTAACATATTTGGATAAGATACTGGTGAGTGGAAAACTAGTTCCGCTCAGTGGCGTGGTCTCACTAGATATCTATTTTGGTTCGAGATGGTATGTTATTATTCATACCAAACTTTTTGTCTGACCTGAAGTTTTTGTTCTCTCTCTTAAACTCTCGGGTACTCACTTGAGTAGGTCGAGAGTAGAGATTTTAGGTTAGACGAATAAGCTTCCGGAGATGTGTAGGAGGCAAGCTAGCTAATATTATGAGTTTATTTCTGTTGTGTTGTTAAAGCTTATGTTTGTTTGAATGGATGTAATGATAGGATTTATAATTGTCAAGTAGTTGGACTCTAATCGCCCAAGGGGGCATCTTCACATGTCGCTCTTGGAATATAATTATAATTATTATTATATTTTCTCTAAGTGTGGATTCGATGGGATTATGTAATGGGATGTAATGAATATGAAAGAAATTAATGAAATGAGTTTTAAAAAATTTCACATTCATATGCTCTTGATGTTATAGATACAATTAACTGATCTCATTTTGTCATCAGAAATTAGTACTGTGGATAACTGCAGCATCCGTAGCACTTAGCTTTAGGCCTCAAAATGGGAGATGTTACAACCTGGTATCAAAGCATAGGTTTATGTAAAATTTAATAGATTTTGATGAAATAAAACTTAAAAGGTTTTGAAAACATAATCCAAATAAATCAAAGAATAAGATTGGGGTATGGGATAGTAACGTACTTGTTATTTACTATATATAAGTATGCATTCTATCTCTATACTCCCCTTTCTCTTAGACCATTCTTCTGTATCTTGCGAAGACCCATATGCAGATTTTGAAAAAGTAAGGTATGGAAGCAGAAAATAGAAGAGTACATCTAGACGGAGAAAGTACCACAACTAATGGAAATTTCTGACCCAACACTAAGGAATCAGGGTCAACCAGTGCCAATGTGAGTGCCGAAACCCCACTAGCAGATATGGGGGCTATGTATCTGTTTTTCATAAATATGGTGCAAGCTGGAGTTACAGCTAGTTTAGTTAGAGTAAATGCTTCGACGTGTAGAAGTGACAAGCCTATGGAGACTCAAGGTTCTTAAGGCAAGGAAAGAAAGTTCTTCAAGAAGAACGAAGATCAGAAAGGTGGAGCTGCCAAGAAAGGGAAAGCTGATACTATTTACTATAAGTGTGATAAGAAAGAGCACTTTGCTAATAAGTATCGATCTGGGGATGGAAAGACGGTTGTGGAAAGAAGAACATGAAGTATTTTAACTGCAATCAGGTTGGGAATTACAAGATAAGTGTTCAAAAGCAGTCAAGGCTGATAAAGTGAAGGTTTTTGCTCTATAGCCATCAGCTTCTAAGCCGACCGTAGAGGAGAATGGAAAGCCTATGATGGGAAGTACGATTTTGATTCATGACATACATGTTAAAGTATTTCTTGATACTGGTGCTTCGCATTCTTTTATCTCACATTGTTTGGTAGATGAGTTATGTCTAGAACCATCATCCTCGTTACTTTCTTAAGGGTTGCGAATTCGATAACACGTTATGCAACTATTGGGATGAGATATGACCATTTAGAATTTGAGCTGTTAGGTCATACATTTACCTGCAATTTGCATGTGTTTGATTTCGTGGGTTTGAGGTTATTCTGGATATAAATTGGTTAAGCAGATATGATGCAATGATATTTTCCAAGATAGGATGATATCATTAAGACACCCTAACAGCCATGATTGAATTATATACTCAGTAGAAAATTCGAGTTTACATGTATATGCTTTGTTGGATGCAATGGAAGTAAAAGAAAAAGCGAATTGGGTGTTCATTGTAAGAGAGTATGCAGATCTCTTTGAGCCAGTTACAAAACTACCACCGAGATGGGCTATTAAGTTTCAAATAGATCTTGTACTTGGAGCTGAACCTATGAGTAATCCGCCTAGCAAAATGACACCTACTGAGATGAAAGAGTTAAAGGTGCAACTGTTGGACTTAGAAGGAAAGAATATTATTAGGCCAAGTAGTTCGCCTTAAGGAGCGGCCATGGTATTTGTAAAGAAACCGGATGGATCGTTGGGAATGTGTATTAATTATTGTAAGTTAAATGAAAAGATAAAGAATCGGTATCCTTTGCCAAGAATAGATGATTTGTTTGATCGGTAGAGTGGAGTGAAGGTAATTTCCCAATTGGATTTAGCAACTGGGTTCCATCAATTGAGAGTGGTGGAAGCCGGCATTCCATTAACCGCGTTTCAAGATATGGTTCGTATGAATGGTTAGTTATGCCCTTTGGACTGAACAATTGGCTTGTTTACTTTATGGATTTGATGAACCAGATCTTCCGAGAGCATTTGGACAAATTTGTGTTAGTGTTTATAGATGTAACATCCCACCTTTTTGTATGCTTAAGCAGACACACGTGCCAACTTAATCATACAGAAGGGTGGATTGTTATGGGGTAAATAAGAAAAAGTGGAGAAATAAAAGAAACAAAATAGAATCTTGCAGCGGAACGATAAAATATAATAATCAAATAACAGTTCATGAAGCTGTTTTACAAAACATTTTATTATACTTATACAATACATATCAGAGTTACACATACCAGAGAATGATAATTATGCAGCGGAATACAATGGTGTAGTGGAATATATAACAAATAGTAATAATAATTCTTCGTCTTCGTCCTCCAGAATTAAGGCCTTCAAATCCTGAAATGCTAAGGCTGACCCGAGCGAATTGAAAAGACAAAACACTCGAGTCAGAACTAAAAGATCTTATGTAAGTTAAATCAATGAAATAAGTATGAGTGTAAACGGCGTCAGAGATGTTTTCGGGGTTTGACATCTCCTATCCAGTGTCTAACGTGAGTGCAGTAACTTAAGAAATGTTCGGGATTCACATCCCTTAAGGATCCGTTAAACTATTTACTATATAGTAATATACGCTATATACAGTAGTGTCTAATCAGTAAAGTATAATCATATAGAAAATAGCGTTAAGGGGATGGCGAACCTTAACGCGGTCGGATCTTTAAACCAAAATCGTAGTGGGTTCGATATGGTAGGTGACACGACACACAAGGCAATGCCAGGGTAGATATACCAATTACGCATCCGGACTGGTGGTGACGCATAGCAGCCACTACCGCCCACCTCGAACAACACTCCCAAATCAAGGGTGGCCACCAAATCAATCACAAGTAATAGAATGGTTTCGAAGAAGTGTGTCCGATCAGAGTTGCTACCTCCTTGGCCCGTCGATCACTCCTGTTTTAGCCACCTTATGCCAACTCACGGGAGTTGGGTCCACGTATATACCTTAGGATCGTCGCCACCATCCTACTTCATTCTGGAAACTCCACCGGGTACACAGTTGTCAAAGTGATTTTCGGTATCGACGGAGAGTATGTCCATAACCGATCCCGGTCTCTTTAACAACCAACGTTATTATAACACCGTGGTCATTTAAAAATATATATACTTTTAAAACACAATCATTGCCCTTTCAAAACATATTCTTTATTTCAAATAGTATATACTTAAAACCAAAATATATATATATATATATATATATATTTTGCCATTTCAAAACATATCCTTTACTTCAAAATAGTATATACTTTAGACCAAAATATTATTACTATTTCAAACCCAAATTATCAATGTATTATTTCCATTTCAAAACCCAATTCAATAATATATCATTTCCATTTCCAAAACAATTCAATAATATCTCATTTAAATAAAACCAAATTTCCAATCACTAATCTTTCTCAAATTTAGATAACTTGAAATATTCTTTTAAATCATCTTAAACCCAAACCACATTTTGAAGTCATATTTCGAAATTTTCAATTTCAATAGGTTTCAAATCCATATATTCACAGAAAATTCTTAAATAAATTCTATTTCAAATAAATTCATTTTCCAAACCATATTACTTTCAAAGCTATAACAATTTCGAAAACCAATACTTTGAAAACTATAATACCTTAATTTCAATAAAACATTTCAATTTTGATATATTTCAAGACTTTAAATATTCCAAAATTCCCAACCAAATCTGAAAATCTTATATATACCTTAATTCAATTTACTCTTATTTAGTTTAGAAATATTTATTTAATAAATTCAATATCACTTAAATAAAGCTCAAACTTGAAATATTCGTAAATCAAACTTAAAACATCATCAAATTTTACTTAGCTTAAATTTTAGAATTTAACCATATATAAAATAATATTTATATAATATCAAAATTAGTATATATATAAACTCTTATTTTCCAAAACCCATAGAAAATTACTTTAAAATATTTTATATATAGACCACGGTGCCTGTATATAATTTTCTATCATATGGTCAAGTGATACAGATATTTATCATTTCAATCCGTAATTTTAAAAATAAAAGTTTACGGTTATGTATCATTTCAAACCGCAATCCCGAATGGAATGAAAATGCATAATAACTTGCAGTTTATATAAAATATAGCATTCATTCATCCAAATATCAATAAACAACCATTTATTACAATCATCATCCAATTTAAACAAAACATCAATATAAAGCATATAAAATATAACAGGCATCAACAAATTGTTTATATTCAATAAAAATTAATAACTGTTTAACTGGCAGTTTATATGAAATAATAAATAAATTTAACTGTCAAATTTTATGCAATAATAAAATTAAATAACAATTTAATTTAAATAAATGCTATCTAACTGAGATGATGATTAAATATATGCCCAACAATCATAGATAAATTTTAAATCACATCAAAATTTAATTTAACAAACATAAGAAATCTTAGAAGTTGTGAGTGGGTTAAAACACTCACCTTTTGAATTTAAATTCAATTTAAACCCAAAAATTTAACCGTCTCAGAATTTGTCCAAACCCACGTCATTAGGTCCGGAATTTCAATACGATCCCAGCAAAATAAACCGTGCATGAAACCGAGTCCGTATGCAAAAGTTATGAAAATTTGAAGATTGAAAAATTCTGGTGCTGAGTCGACTTCGGGTTTAACTCTGGTCCGGCGCCTAAGAATCCCGGTGCTTGCTTGGAGTTTTTGCGAAAACGACCCGAAGACCTGAGTAGTTTTCTTCCTGACTCGAAGTAGATGCAGCGTTTTTGCCTCTGAAACTCGAAGCGCGACCCGAAGTTGCTGCAGATCCGAAATTTAAAAAAAAAATTGAAATTGGATTGGGAAGATTAGGGTTTGCAGCCATTGGAAATGAGGAAGAGAAAATGAAATAGCACGTATAGAAATGAGGAATGGAGGCTGCTAGGGTTTATAACTGGATATATATAGGCAAAGTCGAAATAGGATAGATGGACCCGATCTATAAACGCGCTGAACGATGAATGGCCCAAAAGCCCGTTTCGACTCCGGAACGAAATTGGGTCAACCCATATATCAAAATAGATGTTTAAAATATTTTAAACGCAATGGAAAAGGTTTCAGGTTCAAATTGTGTCGTATGAAGAAGTTATGCAAAAATCAATATTTTTAAATTGATTTCAATTGCATAAATTTCAAGGCGTTTCGAGTCTGTACGATCAAACGACAAGTCCGATTGCTACAAAACTTGAAAAATTATTATAATTCACCGTTACGGATCCGATGAAATAGGTTTCGTCGAAATCTGAGTCAGTGGCCAAAATGGCTATTTTTATATTAATTAAATAAATTTAAAATAAATTAATTAAATCAAATTTCCTATTTAAATTCTAAAATTGACAATCTTTATCACTTTTACTTTCTTAATCCTTCACATTAATTTAAACCAAATCTAGATGTAAATTTAGAGTTAACAATTTTATTCATTTCAGCGTTAAATTTCAAATTTCATTATATTCGCAAATTATAAATTAAACTTGCAAAAATTTCTTTTTATTTGATTTTCATTCAATTTCTCAATCTATTAGTATCCAAAGGATGAGACTACCATTGGATTCGTACTTTATTACGTAAGTATCTGTAAATTCCATCTAAATTTATATTTACATAATATCTAAATATTAAATTTCATCTATTTGAAATAAACCCAATTACTAAAATTTACATATTAATATATCTTGATTTACAAATGCTATATCAACCAATAGTTATATTATAAATGGAATTTACATAAATTTCAAATATTACTTCAATTAACGTAAATGTAATAATTATTTTTATTTATTGCAATTGGTTATCAGTTATAATTTAATATACTAAATAGATGGTTAATTCTTAAAATACTTGTTATCATTAACGTTTTAATTTCACTTAAAAGCTATTAATAACCAGCCTAATGTTGCTATTTGATTGAGAACTAATTCAATGCATAAATGAATGGGTAAATGATTAAAGTTTTGCACTATTGCCACAATTTCATTAATATACATTAAGGTTTATTAAGTTCTAGTTGACTCCCATTTAATTATTACAATAATTACTACCCTTGCTTCAAATTTTCAAAATTTAGAAATTACAAATTTTATTTTCAATATTTCCATTTAATAGACTTTCCCTTCTATCATCAATATAATTGCCTTATTATGGATAGTATTACATTATTGAGTCGATTATCAATTTATGAGAAGAATTATTATTGGCCTACTCTTATTACATTAACAATTATCATCTTATTCTAATATTCAATTTATATAGAAATAAATTTCATCCACTTACAAATAAATGCAATTATTACATATTTCCTTCCAATTAATTTAAAATTTAATTCTATAGATTGATTTGATTTAATCGCCAAATATATATTCATAAATTACTTTACATTCACACTTTCGCTATGTTATTAATCACCAATAAAGAAACGTTTATTAATTACAACAACATTGAAATAACTTACCTACATTGATTGTATACGTTTTTCATTATTATCATTCATTAGAATTTTATTCAACTTTCCATTAATATACAAATTTGAATCCCATTCTAGTTATTCTTTATTAAAAATTCACACAATATTATAACTTCATACAAGACATCCAATTACTATTTATCATTATAACTTTACAATCTATATAAATTCATTGATTGATTTACTATTTGCCTTTGTTTCCTTATATTCAATTCTTAGCTTAGTATGACAATTTATAGTACTCCATTTAAAAGATATTTCATTTCAATTGTTAATCCTTAGCTTAAGTTTCTACGCTTGCATTTCATTTACTCTTCCGTTACTATATTAATAATTAGTAACGCTTATTATCAATAATAACATCATAATTACTTAATATTTATATGAACTTTAATTCCAAATATATTCATTGACCAATTAATTTGGTAATTTATAATAGTTGTTATTCTACCATTAATTCTATTTCCAAACAACGTACTACCTTATTACCTAAATTTACGAACAATTACCGTTAAAATGTTTTATTGCATAAATCAATTTAATTAACAAATTATAATGGTTTCTACTATTCCTTCAATTGGATTTCATTCCAATTTGTCAAGAATTTATTATATTTACCTATGCAACACTTAATTTCCAACATTCGCTCCAATATACATTATAAGATTTTCATTTCTTTTTACATTAAATTACAAAAATCAATTTAAATCAACATATTTAAATGGTCGAAATTTACGGGTCGTTACAATAGATGACATTCTGATATACTCTAAGAATGAACAAGACCATGAAGTTCGTCTTAGATTAGTGCTAGAAATGTTAAGGCAGCATTAACTAAAAGCAAAGTTTTCATAATATCATTTTTGGAAGAAAGAAATGAAATTCCTTGGTCATGTAGTCTCAAAGAATGGGTTGTCGATAGATCCATCTAAGATTGAAGCTGTTGCTAACTGGAAGAGACCTGAGACTATGACCGAGATAAGAATTTTTCTAAGGTTAGCAGAATGGAAAGATTTAAAGGCATTGACTAGTTGTGATGTGCTGTTAACACCAACGACTGGTTCTAGTTGGGAAACCAAAATATTGTCATGTTTAGAAGATTGATCGGTAATAATCGAAAGAATTTCTTCTAAGTAGAAAGATGATCCATTACTAGCTGAACGAATTAGAAGACTTGAAGAGGAAACTAAGATTGATGATTTGAAAGATTTTAGTCTTGACCAAAATGGATGGTTGTGTGTTCCAGATGTTGGTAACCTAAGGAGGGAAGTTCTTAGCGAGTGTCATTGATCGAAGTTTACTATTCATCTTTAGGGTATCAAAATATATCTGGATATGAAGAGGAGTTTCTTCTGGGAAGGAATGAAGAGAGATGTAGGCTTATGGATAAATCAATGTTTGAATTGGCAACAAGTAAAAGTCAAACATCAAAAGCTAAGTAGACTGCCTCAACCTTTAGAAGTGCCACTTTGGAAATGGGATTCTATATTTAGGGATTTTATTGATAGGTTTCCAAGGTCGAATAAGGGAAATGAAAGCATTTGGGTCGTGGTATATAGACCGACCAAAAGTGTAGACTTTATTCCCGTTAAATCGACAAGAACGACACATACTTTAGCGAAATTGTTTATGAAGAATATTGTAAGACTGCATGAGATTTCTAGTAGTATAGTCATGACAGAGATACTTTGTTCACTAGTGAATTCTGAAAGAGTCTACAAGAAGTGTTAGGTATCAAGCTGAAGATGAGTACCGCTTACCATCCACAAACAGGAGTTAACAAAATTCTTGAAGATTTGCTAAGGGCTTCTGTACTAGACTTTAGAGGGCCATGGGAATACAAATTGCACCTGGTCGAGTTTTCCTATAATAATAGTTATCAAACCAGTATAGAAATGAAGCATTTCGAAGCTCTTTATGGAAGGCCATGCAAATCACCAACATGTTGGTTGGAGACCCAAAAAAGATTGATTCTAGGTTCAAATATGGTGAGAAAGCTACAGAAAAGATTGAGTTGATCCAAGAAAGGATGAAGGAAGCTCAGTTTAGGCAGAAAAGTTACGCAGATAAGAGGCGTAAGGATTTTGAGTTCTAGGTTGGAGACCATGTGTAACGACCCAAAACGTTTAGTAATTTTATTTGTTAAATTAATTGAAATTTTGTGAAATTTAAACAATAAAATTTGAAAATAAAAATTATTTATTTGGAATACGTCTATTTTAATATAGCAACTGGTAAATTTTCATCTGATAATATTAAAGTTTATTTTCTTGTGAAATTCTATTTCAATTTAAGTCAGTTAATTTTTGATGAAAATAAAATGTTTTCCAAACTTGAATATTTTTATACAATAAATTTCTAAATCATCTTCTGAATGAAACATCAGTTTCGTTTCGTCAAATTTGGACTTATCTAGCTCCGTTTATCTTATTTTCGATTGAATTGCAGCATTTTTGGTACCGATTATCGACTTTTGATCGGATGATCGTACCACAAATATCTGTATACCGTTTTGATCCTCTCGTCGTACTGATCTCAATGGTATATTTATTTCTGTAATTTGAGGTCCGGTACGCGACGGAAACAATAAAACTGTACTTCGTACCGGTACCCTAAATTGCGATTTTTTATTTTCCTTCACATTTCAAATCTGAAACGTGCTGCCCAAACTAAATAAATTGATTTAAATTTTTCAGCTAAATCATAGTTTGTGACCGTTGCCCTTGCATTTCACTTAAAGAGGTACGTTCCCTGTGTAACGCTCGGGATTCGCGTGCTTGTTTACCTTCCCTTCTCTGTTTTCAGATAACTCTCTATTTTTCTTTCGTCACATCTATTTTTCTCTCCAGTTTTCCATTTTTTTCAAACCCAAAGCCTAAAACTCGCGTCAACTTCCGCCCACACTCTCCTCCACCTCATTTCCTTCCTCTCCTATCGGTTTTCCTGTAACCGCAACTCTCCCCTCGGCCTCCTCCTACCTGACACGCCCTTTTCTTCCCCACCTATTCATTTCTCTACCTCCTCCCCATCCACGACCTACCCTCCGTTCAAGCACCCTCTCACCCGAACGACCACTGCACTCATCCGGCCACCTTCACTGCACCCCACCATGCCTTGTATGGCCGAAGCCCCTGTTGTTACGTAAGTAAGGTTATATGTTCTATATAACATATGTATAAATTATATTAGTTATATGTTTATATAAATTTATCCTATGTTACAGTATGATATATATATAAAGCTTAGCTAAGTTGTACATATATTTGTTGAGGCTATATAAGTCATGTACATGTACCATTGTTGAATATTTAAGAAAGATATATATTTTATAACAGTCGATATATATTGATAAGACTATAGTGTATTACATGTAAATGTTTGAAATATATATATAGTGATAGTTTTATAAGCTTAAAGTATATATGTTTGAAATCGTATATATGTGTCTCAGAATATAATTTTTATAAGGGTAGCATTGTATATTTGCGCATATGTCCTTATATATTAAGTTTTATATATACGTGAATTACATAAGTCTGGATATATATGTATTTATAGATAAGTTTATGTTTCTAGTACATATCTATCAGTTTATATAATAAGATTTAAGTTGTTATCTATCAGTTATATACATTTGATCGGTTGTATATATATAAGTTGTTTTTTAGCTTTGGAAGTGGGACCTTATATATACGATAGTACAGTTTCTTACCTATATGATTTTCGAATCTAGTTATATAGGTTTTGTTATAGTTTTCTTTTATAGTCAGTGTGTACATATGAATTCTTTTGCATATGTTTTGTTCAAGGTCTGAGTTACAGAATAAATAGTTACATATATATTTTATATAATGTATTCGTATATATAGAAACATATGTATATATATGGGTATGCAGGAGTTTGGTTTTCAAATTTTATTTATATTATTATTTTAATGTATGTAGCCTCTATATTAGTTTATATATATAGTATACATAAGTTCGGGTTTTGATAAATAGGCAGAGCTGTTATTTAATTGTGTTTAGATTTAGTAATTATTGGAAAATGTATATATATACTATTTTAAATTTTGAAATATATACAGATTCAAATTTAAGGTTCATAAATATATTGTTGTTTTAGGTAGTATATATGTTAAGTGATATGTTTGTATATCTATATTAGTATTTATTTCAAATCATATATTATGTATATATGTTAAATTTTTGTATGTATTTTGATTTAAACGATGATTTTGAAATACTTATATAATTAATTTAATACATGTTGAATTTAGTATATGATTTATATATGTATATAGTTATATATAGTTATGTGTATATCAATTCACTTTACCAATTTTCTTCATCAATCCGGTTTGATTTGATTTTCTCTATTCAAACTATCAGATTTGTTCATCGAATCGTATCCCTTTAGCTTTGATTCGAAGTCGTGCTTGCATTTCGTAACTCAATCTCATTGTCTATTCTATCTAGCCTCGAAAGGTGAGTAATCACTCACGATTTAACATTCTTATATTTATTAAATTTGATTTCAATTGAAACGACAATTGAAATTTGCTGTTGTAGTTATTTAAATTGTTATATATGCTATTATCTGTAACTGTTCACCTGTGGGATATGACACCATATCCTGCTGTTTATATTATATTGTTATTGATGATATATCTATGCCTGTATATTATTTCTATATCTGTTATCACTCTGCAAGTTCCCTGTTAGTATAGAAATCACTATGGGTTGAAATGATACATACCCGAACGGACTTTAGAATAGGAGAAAATCGTTATGGGTTGAAATGATAAACCCAAACGATTTTCATGTGAATTAAAATTGGGATTACGGGTCGAAATGATATCTACCCGTATATATTTAAAATTTCGGATTGAAATGATAAATATCCGTATCACTTAACCCTATGATTAATATATATACAGACACCGTTGGTCCATATATATAAATATTTTGAAAATGAATTCTATGGTTTTTGAAAGAAATATATGGTTTTAATAAATGTTGAGCATTAAATTATTATATATAAATGGGAATGATTGACTAAATACATATAATATGGTTGAGTATTTAAATTTATGTTTCAAAATAGATTTCAGTAATAATTTGAATAAGTTAAGGTTTGGAAGATAATTTGAATTTAACAAAGAATTTTATTTAATTAAACTGATTTAAAACTTATTGAAATTGGGATTTAAGATATGATTTATAACTTGAGTTTGATTTAAATAATTTAATGAATATTTCTTGTTTAAATAAATTTAAGGAAATATTTAGAAAAAAAATGAAATTTAAGTCTAGTTAAATGATATTGAATTTATTAAGTGAATATTCCCTGATTAAATAATAATAAAGTTAAACCAAGAGCTATATGAAACTGTTAAATTTAACTTTGAAAATATTGAATATTAAAGCCTTGAAAAATATTAAAAATTCAAATGGTCTATTGAGAACTGGATTGAATTGATGAATTGAGCTTTGAAAAAATTTGAATTTGGAATTTGAGTTAATTTGAATCGATTTGTGAGACTTGAGGAAAATTAAATACTTTACTTTATAAATTATTTAATGAATATACACTATTTTAGAAAATAGATATTTTTGAAATGAAAATGATATTTTGATTTTGAAGTATAAATAAATTTGAAATGACCACGGTGTTATAGTGTATATTTCCACCTTGTAGATAGTTCCGCGGATCCTTAGAGGATGGTTATCCCAAACATCCTTTAAGTTACTTGTATTTCAGTTGATAATTCACTTGAGTTGGATTTATTAGTATAAGAATGTTAATCCTGACTCGAGTGTTTTGTGTTTTGCTTTACGCTCGGGTCAGACCGAGTGATACAGCATTTGAGACTCACCCTTGGAGTTTAGAGCTTCCTTTGGAGATCCAACTATCGCCTCAGCTTTCAGCTCTTCTAGTTGATTTGTCCAGAGAAGTCATCTGTTGTACTGGAGACTTCACTGCATTTGAGATATTCTGTTGTATTTTATTTCTAACTCTGATGTTTATATAGTAGCTTCATGAACTACTATTTTATCTATTCCGCTGCGTATTATTGTATTACTCTGTGTCTGTGATTCTGTGATTGATTTATTTACTGTATATGCTATGTTTTGCCAAATTTTAAATTAACAATTCGGTATTTTGAATTATTCAAGTCAGACATGTGTGGATTTATTGTCGATTTGAATGGTCCAAAATAGCGGGTCATTACAGTTGGTATCAGAGCTTTGGCTCTAGGCAAAACTTAGCATATATAGTAAATTTATTTACAGAATCACTTTCGTTCGAGTTGAATCTCTTCCTTTTGACTCGAATTTTCTTTGAACTTTGGAACGTTCCCTGCGGTTCCAAAAATTCATTCTTGTCTCTCCCTATTTGTATTCTTTTGATTCTGGAGTATCCCATAACTCCACTTTGAATGATCTCTATAAGAATAGGCGATCCCGCCAATCTTTGAATGATTTGTAAAGGGGTGGAACTCCTTTACATTTGGCATTGATTCACCGGAGATTTATATATCCCTCGGTTTAGATGCGGCTATCTCTGGTTATGCCGAATGCTATCTCTTGCGATCGAATGATGATTTTTCTTGGAATTCTGCATCGATCTTGTTCCTGAAGTCACGGTTGACCCTAGGGTCATCCGCGATTTATATCAGTATATTCATCTTCTATTTTTAAATTTAATTATCTCATCTTCGTTCGAGCTTATCTTCGAATCATAATTCTATTTGACTAAGAGTTCCTCTAATTTGAATCTCTATCTTGGTTTGAAATCCATTCCTAAATCATCCTTTGAAAATCGGGTTTGTTTGTATTCTAGAAATTGTTTTCTAAACCGAAATTATTATAAGTATGATTATATTCTATATATAAAAGTGAAATGTTTTCGATAAAGATTATATACCCTTTTTAAAATGAGAATTTGAGGTTTCGAAAGGATTTGTAATTTTGAAAAAAAAACTATATAATAAATTTGATTTATCTAAAAATGATTTATGACTGAAGGATTTTAAATTTGAAATTCGAGAATTGAACTCTGGTATTTTGAAATTGGTTTTAAGATTTTGAAATATATAATAATAGTATGATTTAAAAATATTTTCCGAATAAGAAATGTTTCAATGATTTTAATGAGTTTCAAAGAATTTCAAAAGAAGTTTGAGAAAAATAGAAGTCCAGAACTCACTTATGTCGCTGGAAAATAATTTCGGTGATGAGTGCATGCATCATCGACGTTGATTTTCGAGTTTCATAGTGGGGGAGAGGCCACTTTAGTAGCATTGCTATGCGAGTGATTTTGTGAAACCAGTTTTGATTTTCAAATTCCGAAGTAATATTTGATATTCGAAAGATATATGTATATATATTTGAAATGATTTGAAGTAAGCCGGTGTTCAGTCCTTTAGTTTCGGATTTGAAACCTATCTTTTGAAATTGATTTACTGATTGGTTGATTTCCAACTCTTGAATTTGAAAATGATTTCTTCAACTATTTCGAAGGTTCGAGCACTTCCAAATCAAGGTTAACTTTTCAAAGCTAAAATTTTTGAAAGTATGAATTATTTGATAAAGTATATAAATTTGTTTTGAATGTTTAAGTATGAAGTAATATGATTTAAATAAGTTGAAACTGTTTTGTTAAGTATATGAATAAGGCAAATTTTAAATTTTTCTAATATGAAATTTAGATTTGAAATGTTTTGAAAAGAATTTGGTCTTCAATATATTTTGAATAAAATTTAGTTTAAATGTTTTAACTTAGTAACATCTTTATGAAACTATATATTTAACAAGTTGGAATAAATATATAAGTTGTACGGATGTTGTTTTATTCGCATAATTAATTTGATCCAAGTTTGAGTACACAAGTTCGAGGTGGATTACACCATTTCGTGTTAGGATTTTTCATTCGATTCTTGATGGCGAATATTTGATATGGATTTTGGGCTCGATTCTAGAATTCTCTATCATAGTATATGGCTATGCAAGGAGACTGATGGCTTCTAGTCGAGAAACCATATCGAAGTCCGCATTAGGGAAGTTGAATGGACAATACTAGTTCGAAAGCGAATTTGTGTGATCGAGCGAGCGATCAAATGTGATTTTGCGAAATGATGACGTATGTACATCTTATACTCTAATATCATTGATACGTTTTGACGCTGAAATTGAAAGCTATCATGTTAGAATATCTTTGCTTACTAAAAGAAAATTTCCAATTTAAATTACAAAGATATATAACCCATAAAAGCAAAGATATTCAATCCCATATGGCTCTTCATACAGCGAAATTTATTTTGAAAAATTTGATCCTTATATAAGATGGACCTTACGTAAGTATGAGATGATTTTGAAAACATTTGATTTTGGAAATGAATTGGTTGACTTAAATTATATTGATTTGGAAATTTGGATTTATTTTCTAAATCTATTATTTTGGAAACTTTGAAACTAAAGATATTTAATTTGAGAAGAAATAATTTGGTGAAATTGTATAGAATTTTGAAATTGAACTGATATTGAAACAAATTGAAATTTGAGAACCTTGTGTTACTAAATACTTGATTTGGGAGTTGTCGAACTTATATAAAAATTGATTTGTATGAGTATGAAATTGATTCGAAAACTATGGGTTTGAAAAAGGGTACACAATTTGAAAAGTGAAATCTTATATAATTAAAGTCTATATAAGTGTGATTTGATATACTTTTATTTTGGAAAAGTATTTGATTTGAAAATTTAATCTTATATGTTTGCACCAAAAATGGTCACAAACCCCAAGTGTAGTGAAAGCACCAGCGTATGAATACGAATCAACAGTATTCACACACAAATCACAGATCTAAGCAAGTAACAAGTAACAGTCAAGAAATAATGAACAGTGACACACAATTTATAGTGGTTCGGCTATCTCCGGCCTACGTCCACTTCAAGGTTTTTATGATTTTATTGCTCGATGCTCCAAGATTACAATTTCGTATGCTGTATTACAACTGATTTGTTGAACTAAATCTGAATCTAAGGCAGCAATGGTGATCTGGAGTAAATCTGGCAGAATCTGGGCGCTCTTTAGCTCTAGGAATTGTCCGACCCCTTTTCTGAATGACCAGGGGCACTATTTATAGGTGTAGAAGGCGATATTTCGCCTAAAATGAAGGGAGACCAGTTCTGGTACGTCAGGGGGCCCACATGCCCGCTTTATGGAAATCCGGGCCCACTTTGGGATCGATTCGACCCTTGGTTCGAATCGATCAAGAAAGTGTCCAATCGAGCTGAAATTTGGCGTGAACATTCTTCAACATGTGCTCAAGCTTCTGTGAAAATTTCATAGCATTTGGATGTGTAGATCTCAAGTTATGATCGATTCAAGGTTGCATTTCTGGTTGACTAGCCTGGTTCGAATCGATCTAGTTCGAATCGATTCGTTCGAATCGATACAGCACGCGCTTCTGTGATGACGTGGAGCACCTTCTTCGTATCGATCCGACTTCTATGCCGAGTTGACTGGGTCGACTCCGTGGTTTCAACTGTTATAACTTGGTGGATTCGATGTAATGGATTCGTAGGTATGACTTCATCGAATCGATTGGATGAACGTTCTCTTCGAATCGATCAAGGTAGGTTTCAGTTAATCGATACGAAGGCTTCTTGCTTGAATAGACTCGAAGATGCTCGTGGGATGGAGTCGAAGCTCTTTAACTTTATGGACTCGAAGAGTTTCTCATTAACGGATTCGAAGGTGGGAATGTGAGGGTGGACTCGAACTATCGGAGTCGAACTAATGCTTGCTCAATGGAGTCGAAGCAAGGCGTATTCCGATGGGTTCGAGGCAAGGCTCATCGTGATCGATTCGAGGCAAAGGCTTGATCGATGGATTCGAAGTAAGCTGACTCCTCATGGATTCGAACATTGGCTCCACCTAGGGGTTCGAACTTAGGACTGTCTACTCCATCTTTCGCGGGCGATATCTCGAGCATACGAACTCGGATTGACTCGAAACTTGGAACGTTGTTTCATCTGGCCTTGCTTGACATGTCTCATCAATTGCAGCCCGATCCGGACTCGGACAAAATTCATCGATATCCATGGTGAACCTGCGATGCACAATCGATGTTCATGACTAATAATCATTGATTTTCAGTTAATCTTTGGGTATCTCGGCTTTGCCAAAAGTTGGGATAACATTTTGCCCCCCAAAATATGCCTTTTGTTAAAAGGTGTGTTTTGATCAGTCTCAAGTTAAATGTAGTGAGTTCATGTTTTACTCATAGCTTATAGCATTTTCAATCAAGTCCATGGCTGTTCGAAGCCGAATTGTTATCAATTTTTTCCAGTGGAAGTTAAGAATGAAATTCTACGGTCTCTCCGTACTATTGATGGTCACTCCGGACCCCTGTCAAACCCATTCTAGATTTAGCGATTGAATAGAAAGATCCTATTGCACTCCGGCATTGCTTTCTATCTCTTGCACTCTGGCCCCAGCTAGGGTGTATAGCGATGTCTTGGTCGTTCTCGACCGATCATAGCCTCTCCGAACTCATGCTGGATCCCATCCAGTCACTCTCCGGTGAAGGGGAAACAACGTTAAGTGAGTCAATCCTGTCGCTCTCCGGCGAAGCGACTCACCTCCTGCACTCCGGTTCAGTGTATCTGAACGTTAAGCGATGGCATAACCTGAATCGTCGGTCGATCACAGCCTCTCCGGGCTCATGCTGGATCCCATCCTGTCACTCTCCGGTGAAGGGGAAACAACGTTAAGTGAGTCAATCCTGTCGCTCTCCGGCGAAGCGACTCACCTCCTGCACTCCGGTTCAGTGTATCTGAACGTTAAGCGATGTCATAACCTGAATCGTCGGTCGATCACAGCCTCTCCGGGCTCTTATCGAATCCCGATCCAATCACTCTCCGGTGAATGGGAAACGATGCTTAAGTGAGTTGATCCTGTTGCTCTCCGGCGAAGCAACTCACTTCTTGCACTCCGGACCCTGCCTCTCCGGGTAGGATCATAAAGCGATCATGTTTATATTGATATTTAATGTTTATCCTTTAACTCTCCGGTCAAAGGTTTATTTTTAATAAGTGTTTCTTTATTAAATTCAAATCCTAGATGTTCAATCTCAAACACCAGGAAAAACAAGATATTGCCTCTCCGGGCGGAGCGGTCTATTTCCATCTCAGAGCATGCCTAGGGATCTCTCCGGTTCCCGTACATGAGTAAGTGGGATAGCCGTTTTATTTTGGAAATCAAATCTAAGAAAACTAATCGACCAGAGTTCAAATCTTGAACTTGGCCCTTGCCATCACAATCAGTTGATGACGAGTCGTGATCCCGATCCAGGATCATTCCTGTTTGGTTGAGGCGGTAGTTGTTCGGGTCTAACCGTCGTCGTGCGTTCTCTGATATACTGCGGCAACCTACCACTCCTGGCATGTTCTTCCACCTCATCTTTCAGGTGGCGGCATTCATCAGTAGTGTGCCCATCCAGCTCATGGAATAGGCAGTACTTTCCAGTTCTACGTTCCCGCTCTATGGGATCTCTCCTTGGTGGTTTTCGATAGGGGAGTTGCCCCCGAGTTTCGGTGTAAATTCGTTCCAGTCCTGCCACCAAGTCTGTGTACTGCCTGAATCTGGGCTCTCGGAATTTCTTCCGTTTATCAGGACCATCATGTGCGTCATCCTGCTTTCTCTTTCCTTTGTCTGCCCTGGACTGTTCCCTGGCGGTTCCTTCGCCTTGTGCAACATTTATTTCCTGCCTCTCGGCTCGTGATTCCTCTAATCGAATGAATTTTTCAGCTTCATGGAAAAACTCTCCAAGATCTTGCGGTGGATCTTTAGTCAAAGAGTCTTTGAATTCGGTGCCTTCTCCAACTCCTGCCACTGCCGCCATTAAAATCATCGATGGGTCCGGGCGATCTACAGAAGTCACCGTCGCATTAAATCGCAACAAAAAATCTTTTATGGACTCTCCGGTCCCTTGTTTTATTGATACCAAAGTCATCACGCTCTTAGGTCGCGTCACGTGAACCCTAAACTGCTTCATGAAGCAATCCACAAGCTCGCCCCATGTCCTGATTGATCCGGTTTCTAGCTGCCTAAACCAAAGCGCAGCCAAATCTGATAAGAATAAGGGGAAACATCGTGCCATCACTTCTTCGGATGCTCCCAGCACTTCCATGTGTCTGATGTATCTGGTGATATGCATGGTCGGGTCTGACTTTCCGTCATAAGGATTCAGCGTTGGTAGTTTGAACTTTGGAGGGTTCCTTGCATTCCTGATATTCGGAGCGAACGGACTCCGACTAACTTCTTCCAATCCTCCTCCTGACAACCCTCCTCTCATGAGTCGCCTCACTAGGCCAATCATTCTCTCATCTCCATCTAGGGGTTGCCCCCTTGTCATGTCTCTGTCTTGCCCTCCGAGTCTTGTAGGGAATTCTGGTACGTACTCTTCGGGTGGCTCGTTAGCATTTGTGTTGGCCCTAGCCGGTTGAGCTCCTTCCAAAGGTCCTTCTGCGTTGGATCCTGCGGGCCTGCCCCCAAGCCCTTGTTGATTGCCTTCTGGTTCTGTATTCTGTCCTCCGTTGGGTTCCATAGCCCTAGCTCCTTGTTCCACATTCACAGCCGCTGTAGTTGGTCCAAGGTTCTGTGTCCCTGCATCTCTCATCTGCTCGAAGAAATTCTGCAGCATCTCTTGTTGGCTCTTCATCATTCTTTCCTGCATTAAGTTATTCATTGCTTCCATCTCATCTCTAGTAATGTAGATCGAAGCTCGTCCTTCTCCAGCGCCAGAGGACGCCTCTTGACTTCCTGCCTGTTGGCTCCTCTCAGTTCTTTGTCTAGTTTGTCGAGTCATTGTAGAGTCAGATCTGAATCCTTAAAATTCCAAATCTTAATTTTGAATTTGGTGTAGCGGGTGCTAGTTCTTCTCAGTGGAAGCACCAAAGTGTTTGCACCAAAAATGGTCACAAACCCCAAGTGTAGTGAAAGCACCAGCGTATGAATACGAATCAACAGTATTCACACACAAATCACAGATCTAAGCAAGTAACAAGTAACAGTCAAGAAATAATGAACAGTGACACACAATTTATAGTGGTTCGGCTATCTCCGGCCTACGTCCACTTCAACGTTTTTATGATTTTATTGCTCGATGCTCCAAGATTACAATTTCGTATGCTGTATTACAACTGATTTGTTGAACTAAATCTGAATCTAAGGCAGCAATGGTGATCTGGAGTAAATCTGGCAGAATCTGGGCGCTCTTTAGCTCTAGGAATTGTCCGACCCCTTTTCTGAATGACCAGGGGCACTATTTATAGGTGTAGAAGGCTGATATTTCGCCTAAAATGAAGGGAGACCAGTTCTGGTACGTCAGGGGGCCCACATGTCCGCTTTATGGAAATCCGGGCCCACTTTGGGATCGATTCGACCCTTGGTTCGAATCGATCAAGAAAGTGTCCAATCGAGCTGAAATTTGGCGTGAACATTCTTCAACATGTGCTCAAGCTTCTGTGAAAATTTCATAGCATTTGGATGTGTAGATCTCAAGTTATGATCGATTCAAGGTTGCATTTCTGGTTGACTAGCCTGGTTCGAATCGATCTAGTTCGAATCGATTCGTTCGAATCGATACAGCGCGCGCTTCTGTGATGACGTGGAGCACCTTCTTCGTATCGATCCGACTTCTATGCCGAGTTGACTGGGTCGACTCCGTGGTTTCAGCTGTTATAACTTGGTGGATTCGATGTAATGGATTCGAAGGTATGACTTCATCGAATCGATTGGATGAACGTTCTCTTCGAATCGATCAAGGTAGGTTTCAGTTAATCGATACGAAGGCTTCTTGCTTGAATAGACTCGAAGATGCTCGCGGGATGGAGTCGAAGCTCTTTAACTTTATGGACTCGAAGAGTTTCTCATTAACGGATTCGAAGGTGGGAATGTGAGGGTGGACTCGAACTATCGGAGTCGAACTAATGCTTGCTCAATGGAGTCGAAGCAAGGCGTATTCCGATGGGTTCGAGGCAAGGCTCGTCGTGATCGATTCGAGGCAAAGGCTTGATCGATGGATTCGAAGTAAGCTGACTCCTCATGGATTCGAACATAGGCTCCACCTAGGGATTCGAACTTAGGACTGTCTACTCCATCTTTCGCGGGCGATATCTCGAGCATACGAACTCGGATTGACTCGAAACTTGGAACGTTGTTTCATCTGGCCTTGCTTGACATGTCTCATCAATTGCAGCCCGATCCGAACTCGGACAAAATTCATCGATATCCATGGTGAACCTGCGATGCACAATCGATGTTCATGACTAATAATCATTGATTTTCAGTTAATCTTTGGGTATCTCGGCTTTGCCAAAAGTTGGGATAACATTATATATAATGGATTTTATATAAGTATGATATTTGAAAGTGATTTGAAAAGGTACTATATGATACATATTTTCGAAGTAAAGATATGGAAAGTGCCTTCTGCTTGGTATCCGATTTGTGGCCACATCTTGGATTCATTCTATCGATATTATTCTCTCTGATTTTTGGTTTTCCGGATATGATACTCGAGTGTCCTTCGAATTCCATGGCGTTACCCATGGTCTTACGAGCGCGACTGCATAGCGCAACTGCCTGGCTGAGTCTTGCCTAGGGGTACGGATTGTGTCCTGGGGGATCCAGGCGTAACCATTGTGTATCCTGCAATCTGTGTAGGTCGCGAATAGTAGCGCAAATGCTTGGATGAGTCTTGCCTAGGGGTACGGATTGTTTCCTGGGGGATCCAGGCGTAACCATTGTGTATCCTGCATTCTACTAGTCATCATGGCGTAACTCGCAGGGCTGAGAAAGCTTACGGATATAGATTGTTTCCTGGGGGAACCAGGCGTAACCATTGTGTATCTGCGAACCATGGTTAGACAAAGGTTTTGTTTGTTTTTGTTTGGATTGTACTTTCCATATCTGTTTTTAAAAGTTTTTCCAGTATTTTCACTGGGTGTTGAAACAAGTCTACTAAGTACTTGGAGAATTCTAGCTTTGCGCCTGATCAACGCACTGCCAGAGTCTACAGGAACGAGGATAAACTTGTTGAAACATCGAGTTATAAAAGTATTTTCGAAAGAAAATTTGTTTCGTCATAAAAATATTTTATTACAAAAGCATTTGCAGCAAAGAAATTTTGTATTAATATTTGAAATTGAAACCCTTATGGTTTGAATTAATTATTCATGCCCGGTACTATTCTTTTGAATCTACCTTATCTGTTCACCTTTATTTATTCACCTATGTTCTGTTTTTCCATATCCACCTTCCTCTCCTTGTTGACTATATCCTTTCTAAGTATTGTTTATTTATATACTATATGGTTTAATAGGAAAATTTAGTGTTATAAATATTTTAGAAGTTATTAATTAAATAAAACATATTTAAGGTAAATGATTATTGATTCATTAATAATATTTGAAAAGTATCTTTAGAAAAAAAAATTTAGTAAATTTATGGATTATGGATTGAATGTTTTCAAATAGCTTCTTTGTAAATATAAGTAATGATAAATAATAGTTTTCAAATAGTTTACATATATTTATAAAGGTGTTATTTAAACATATAGATGGTATTTATGAAGGAAGCAAGAAATTTTACAAATGGGTTTTGAAAAGTATGAATATTTCAGGTAAAATTTATATAGTTTCAAATTAATTGTTTAATCTTGACTTTCAATCTACTTCTATTTCTGGTTGTTCTATTCTCCTACCTCCTTCCTTTTCGGGGACGAAAAGTTTTGAGTAGGGGAGAGTGTAACAACCCAAAACGTTTAGTAATTTTATTTGTTAAATTAATTGAAATTTTGTGAAATTTAAACAATAAAATTTGAAAATAAAAATTATTTATTTGGAATACGTCTATTTTAATATAGCAACTAGTAAATTTTCATCTGATAATATTAAAGTTTATTTTCTTGTGAAATTCTATTTCAATTTAAGTCAGTTAATTTTTGATGAAAATAAAATGTTTTCCAAACTTGAATATTTTTATACAATAAATTTCTAAATCATCTTCTGAATGAAACAGCAGTCTTCGTTTCATCAAATTTGGACTTATCTAGCTCCGTTTATCTTATTTTCAATTGAATTGCAGCATTTTCGGTACCGATTATCGACTTTTGATCGGATGATCGTACCACAAATATCTATATACCGTTTTGATCCTCTCGTCGTACTGATCTCAATGGTATATTTATTTCTGTAATTTGAGGTCCGGTATGCGACGGAAACAATAAAACTGTACGTCGTACCGGTACCCTAAATTGCGATTTTTTATTTTCCTTCACGTTTCAAATCTGAAACGTGCTGCCCAAACTAAATAAATTGATTTAAATTTTTCAGCTAAATCATAGCTTGTGACCGTTGCCCTTGCATTTCACTTAAAGAGGTACGTTCCCTGTGTAACGCTCGGGATTCGCGTGCTTGTTTACCTTCCCTTCTCTGTTTTCAGATAACTCTCTATTTTTCTTTCGTCACATCTATTTTTCTCTCCAGTTTTCCATTTTCTTCAAACCCAAAGCCTGAAACTCGCATCAACTTCCGCCCACACTCTCCTCCACCTCATTTCCTTCCTCTCCTATCGGTTTTCCTGTAACCGCAACTCTCCCCTCGGCCTCCTCCTACCTGACACGCCCTTTTCTTCCCCACCTATTCATTTCTCTACCTCCTCCCCATCCACGACCTTCCCTCTGTTCAAGCACCCTCTCACCCGAACGACCACTGCACTCATCCGGCCACCTTCACTGCACCCCACGATGCCTTGTATGGCCGAAGCCCCTGTTGTTACGTAAGTAAGGTTATATGTTCTATATAACCTATGTATAAATTATATTAGTTATATGTTTATATAAATTTATCCTATGTTACAGTATGATATATATATAAAGCTTAGCTAAGTTGTACATATATTTGTTGAGGCTATATAAGTCATGTACATGTACCATTGTTGAATATTTAAGAAAGATATATATTTTATAACAGTCGATATATATTGATAAGACTATAGTGTATTACATGTAAATGTTTGAAATATATATATAGTGATAGTTTTATAAGCTTAAAGTATATATGTTTGAAATCGTATATATGTGTCTCAGAATATAATTTTTATAAGGGTAGCACTGTATATTTGCGCATATGTCCTTATATATTAAGTTTTATATATACGTGAATTACATAAGTCTGGATATATATGTATTTATAGATAAGTTTATGTTTCTAGTACATATCTATCAGTTTATATAATAAGATTTAAGTTGTTATCTATCAGTTATATACATCTGATCGGTTGTATATATATAAGTTGTTTTTTTAGCTTTGGAAGTGGGACCTTATATATACGATAGTACAGTTTCTTACCTATATGATTTTCGAATCTAGTTATATAGGTTTTGTTACAGTTTTCTTTTATAGTCAGTGTGTACATATGAATTCTTTTGCATATGTTTTGTTCAAGGTCTGAGTTACAGAATAAATAGTTACATATATATTTTATATAATGTATTCGTATATATAGAAACATATGTATATATATATGGGTATGCAGGAGTTTGGTTTTCAAATTTTATTTATATTATTATTTTAATGTATGTAGCCTCTATATTAGTTTATATATATAGTATACATAAGTTCGGGTTTTGATAAATAGGCAGAGCTGTTATTTAATTGTGTTTAGATTTAGTAATTATTGGAAAATGTATATATATACTATTTTAAATTTTGAAATATATACAGATTCAAATTTAAGGTTCATAAATATATTGTTGTTTTAGGTAGTATATATGTTAAGTGATATGTTTGTATATCTATATTAGTATTTATTTCAAATCATATATTATGTATATATGTTAAATTTTTGTATGTATTTTGATTTAAACGATGATTTTGAAATACTTATATAATTAATTTAATACATGTTGAATTTAGTATATGATTTATATATGTATATAGTTATATATAGTTATGTGTATATCAATTCACTTTACCAATTTTCTTCATCAATCCGGTTTGATTTGATTTCCTCTATTCAAACTTTCAGATTTGTTCGTCGAATCGTATCCCTCTAGCTTTGATTGGAAGTCGTGCTTGCATTTCGTAACTCAATCTCATTGTCTATTCTATCTAGCCTCGAAAGGTGAGTAATCACTCACGATTTAACATTCTTATATTTATTAAATTTGATTTCAATTGAAATGACAATTGAAATATGCTGTTGTAGTTATTTAAATTGTTATATATGCTATTATCTGTAACTGTTCACCTGTGGGATATGACACCATATCCTGTTGTTTATATTATATTGTTATTGATGATATATCTATGCCTGTATATTATTTCTATATATGTTATCACTCTGCAAGTTCCCTGTTAGTATAGAAATCACTATGGGTTGAAATGATACATACCCGAATGGACTTTAGAATAGGAGAAAATCGTTATGGGTTGAAATGATAAACCCAAACGATTTTCATGTGAATTAAAATTGGGATTACAGGTCGAAATGATATCTACCCGTATATATTTAAAATTTCGGATTGAAATGATAAATATCCGTATCACTTAACCCTATGATAAATATATATACAGACACCGTTGGTCCATATATATAAATATTTTGAAAATGAATTCTATGGTTTTGGAAAGAAATATATGGTTTTAATAAATGTTGAGCATTAAATTATTATATATAAATGGGAATGATTGACTAAATACATATAATATGGTTGAGTATTTAAATTTATGTTTCAAAATAGATTTCAGTAATAATTTGAATAAGTTAAGGTTTGGAAGATAATTTGAATTTAGTAAAGAATTTTATTTAATTAAACCGATTTAAAACTTATTGAAATTGGGATTTAAGATATGATTTATAACTTGAGTTTGATTTAAATAATTTAATGAATATTTCTTGTTTAAATAAATTTAAGGAAATATTTAGAAAAAAAATGAAATTTAAGGCTAGTTAAATGATATTGAATTTATTAAGTGAATATTCCCTGATTAAATAATAATAAAGTTAAACCAAGAGCTATATGAAACTGTTAAATTTAACTTTGAAAATATTGAATATTAAAGCCTTGAAATATATTAAAAATTCAAATGGTCTATTGAGAACTGGATTGAATTGATGAATTGAGCTTTGAAAAAAATTGAATTTGGAATTTGAGTTAATTTGAATCGATTTGTGAGACTTGAGGAAAATTAAATACTTTACTTTATAAATTATTTAATGAATATACACTATTTTGGAAAATAGATATTTTTGAAATGAAAATGATATTTTGATTTTGAAGTATAAATAAATTTGAAATGACCACGGTGTTATAGTGTATATTTCCACCTTGTAGATAGTTCCGCGGATCCTTAGAGGATGGTTATCCCAAACATCCTTTAAGTTACTTGTATTTCAGTTGATATTTCACTTGAGTTGGATTTATTAGTATAAGAATGTTAATCCTGACTCGAGTGTTTTGTGTTTTGCTTTATGCTCGGGTCAGACCGAGTGATACAGCATTTGAGACTCACCCTTGGAGTTTAGAGCTTCCTTTGGAGATCCAACTATCGCCTCAGCTTTCAGCTCTTCTAGTTGATTTGTCCAGAGAAGTCATCTGTTGTACTGGAGACTTCACTGCATTTGAGATATTCTGTTGTATTTTATTTCTAACTCTGATGTTTATAATGTAGCTTCATGAACTACTATTTTATCTATTCCGCTGCGTATTATTGTATTACTCTGTGTTTGTGATTCTATGATTGATTTATTTACTGTATATGCTATGTTTTGCCAAATTTTAAATGAACAATTCGGTATTTTGAATTATTCAAGTCAGACATGTGTGGATTTATTGTCGATTTGAATGGTCTAAAATAGCGGGTCGTTACACCATGTTTTTGTTAAAGTATCACCGATAAATGGTGTGGTATGGTTTGAGAAGTTAGGAAAATTGCCACCAAGATATATTGGTCTATTTCCTATTATAGAAAGGATCGGAAAACTCTCATATCAGATAGAGTTACCGAATAGTTTGGCAAGAGTTCATAATGTTTTTCATGTTTCTTATCCTAGAAAGTATGTGCATGACCCAAAGACTACTATTGCACCGACTATGTTGGAAGACTTAGTAGTGGAATCAGATGTAACTTTTGAGATGTAGATGCCATTTGTTTAGCCTTACGACAACCTGTTAGATGCCATGTGTCTAGCATACGACAACTTGTTGGATGCCATCTATTTAGGCATACGACAACATATTTTTGAGGTATGAAACCTCATATTTACAAACTCTTTGTCTCATATTTTATAGGCGCAACACTCCATATTTTAGAGGTTCTTTACATCATGTTGATTATGTATTATAGAGGCTCAATAGCCCTATTTTGATAGCGAATGTTTTAAAGCTATGTAATGATGTGATTATCGATGGACTATTATGACGAATGACGTTATATGTTCTTGTTATCATTGATTAGTTAAATTTGCATATTTATTTATTTGTCAAGCTCACATTATCATGACCCAACACTACATCTTGGGATTTTGGAGGCAGAAGTGCCAGTTAGGTTGTCCCAGTAGCAAGTATGGTCAAACTAAACTCCTGAAGACGTAGAATTGCATCCAAGAGATCAGATAGATCAATTATGTCAAGATGCCTTGAACTGATCAGATAGATATGACTCATGGATTTAATAACCAGATGGGTTGTTTAGTTACCTGTGAAAACTAGTAGGTTCGTAGATACCCTAGGAAAATAATGATATACGAGACATATAGTCCATATGATTTCGGATAAGGTTGATTAGTTACCTGTGAAAACTAGTAGGTTCATAGTGACTCTATAAAAACTATGATTCTGAATATGGTTGATCGATTGCCTACGAAAACTGGTAGGTTCATAGTAACCCTAAGAAAACTATGATACATGGATAGATAGCCTCTAATTCAAACAGATAGTCTAATTTTACTCCTAATCGTATTTGGAGATTTTGAAATATCTGCTTAAAAGTTTTGGTCCGAGTCGGTCCGATAGGTTATTGGTTGACTTGCAAAACCATTAGGCTCATGGTAACTTTAAAAAACTATGATTTGCGATAGACGGTCTATTTTTGTGAACGCTAGACCTTGGGTGTGCATAATCCTAGGATAATAGACAAGTCAGACTTACCTATGTTGCATGCATGCATATGATCATGTTATGTTTGTTTTAACCATTGTGGTTGCAGGTGCATGATTTATGATTGACATATATGGGTAAGATACTAGTGAGAGGGAACTCGTTCTGCTCAGTGGGGTGATCTCATTAGATATCTATTTTGGTTCGAGATGGTATATTATTATTCATACCGGTTTTTTTGTCTGACCTGAAGTTTTTGTTTTCCTCCTAAACTCTCGAGAACTCATTTGAGTGGGTCGGGAGTAGAGATTTTCAGGTTAGACGAATAAGCTTCTAGAGACGTGCGAGGGGCAAGCTAGCTAATTTTAGGAGTTTATTTCCCCTGTGTTGTTTATGTTTTGTTTGAAGGGATGACATGATTTTCAAGAAGTTAGACTCTGATCACCTAAGGAGGCATTTCTCTGAACGTGGAATCAATGAGATTATGTAATCTGATGTAATGAATATGAAAGGTACTAAAGAAATGAATTTTGAAAATTTTCTTATTCATATGTTCTTGATGTTATAGATACAATTAACTGATCTTATTTTATCACAATAAATTAATATTATGAACGACTGCAACATTCGTAGCGCTTAGTTTTGGACATCAAAATGAAGGATGTTACAACAAGGCATATTTAGTTGCAAAATGATACACACAACAAGAAGGCATTGACTTTCACGACACTTTTGCTCCTATAACCAAATTAGTCACAGTAAGAGTTCTACTTTCTCTTGCGGTAATTCATGGTTGGCATCTTCATCAACTCGATGTCTACAATGCCTTTTTACAAGGGGATCAAAATGAAGATGTGTACATGCAAATTCCACTGGGTTTTAATAAAAAGGGTGAAATCCATGTATGAAAACTTAACAAATCATTATATTGCCTTAAGAACACCTCTCGTCAATGGTTTGCTAAATTCTCTACTACTCTTATTAATGAGGGTTTCACTCAATCTCTTGCGGAGTACTCGCTCTTCACTCTCCATATGGCTGAATTTTCAATGTTTGTATTAGTTTACGTTGATGATATCATTATTACCGGTGATAATGAATCAAAAATTGCTATATTCAGAAGAATCGTGGAATATCAGTTTTCTATAATAAAAAATTAGGCCGCCTTTAATATATTTTAGGTATCGAAGTGCCAAACCATCTTCCTTTCCTATCGAACATCATTTTAAGGTTCTTCCAAATGATGGTGCCCCTATATCTGATCCAAGTCAATATCAATGCCTCATTGGTCGGCTCTTGTATCTCACCGTTACTCAACCGAATATTTTATTTTCAGTTAATTATCTTAGCCAGTTCATGCAAAATCCCCAAACATCTCATTTAGAGGTAGCCACTCGCATTCTTTATTACTTAAAAGGTACCATTAGCCATGGTGTACTTTTATCCTCCTCAAATACTCTTACTCTTTAAGGATACACTGATTCTGATTGAACCGGATGTCCTACCAGTCATCGTTCAACCACTGGTTATCTTACAATACTCGATTCTAGTCTCATTTCTTGGAAATCGAAGAAATAATCAACAATTTCATTATCTTCAGCAGAAGCTTATAAATATCGAGCTCTTGCAAAATTAATGTCAGAACTGCAATGGTTGCATTATCTTTTTAACGATCTTGGAGTCTATATTCATTATCCCATTTCTTTATTTGTGATAGTCAGGCTACTATTCACATCGTTGAAATCCGGTATTTCATGAACGAACAAAACATATCGAAATTGATTGTTACTTCGTTCGTGAGAAAATTATCTCAGGTTTAATTAAACTCATTTACATCCCTTCTACTCAAAAATTGCTGATATATTTATGAAACCATTGGGAGTAGACTAATTCCGACGACCAGTAAGCAAGTTGGGCGTCCGTTTCGAAGATCCTCCTGCTCCAACTAGAGGGAGGCGAGGGTATTGAGTATTTGTACAAATATCAATCCGTCTATTTAGGAAGACTAAACAAACGACTAGCCGTTTGAATCTAACGGCTTGCCAAAATATCATCCTTGTTTTATGTTACTACATACTTCACAACCATGTATATAAATAGCACTACAGTCTTGTAAAATAAACACAGCAATATAGAATATTAATCATTATCTTTCTCTATTATCTTTCATATTGCATAAACTTTGATAGCTAATAATAATTTTGCATTCCCTTTTATATTCTTTTATTTGCGAACTTTACATAATGTATATCAAGCCAAGTGTAACGTCTTTAGTCATTTGTCATAAAGAAAGCCTAATGTTATTCTCCTTACAATGATGATGAACAAGTGAGATTGTACGCGTAGAGAAGAAGAAAAGACGGTAGTTTTATATTTATATTTATATTTATATATAAGATCCATTTCTGGATCCATACAGTGCACACAACATCTATTTTCGTGTCCCCGTTTACTAATACAAAATTATGCATTTGCTAAACTCGTTGTCCTGCGATAACAGTTCTACACAATATATCTCAGTTTATCAATTTTTATATTAGGTCAAACACATTGTAAACATTGACCATAATATTTCAACATTCAAAAATATAGATTATTTCATTGAAACATTGTAGAAAGATGGGTTCTTACAGTTTCGATCAAGGAGAGTGAAAAACTGTAATTATTAACTAAAAGATTTTGTTAATGGGAGAATCAAATTAGTAATTCTCATATTATAAAAAGTATTAATTGCCTCTATTTTTTACGACGAAGGAGCGATCCAAAAAATGAGGGGAGCACTTGTTGTTTAATTATATTAGAAAAAAAGCATTAACATGCATGTCTAATGGATGATGGTACAACAATGGTTTGCATATATATTTGTACAAAATATTTTGATCGTCACATAAAATGTTAACATAAACGAAAAAAATCAAGAATATTATTATACATAGCCAACAAAAAAAGGGGGAAAACTATTGCTAATAGTTAGGATGATAACAAGGAGGAACCGCCACTCGAAAGTAATAATAATTCTACATCAAGGTGAAAGAGCATGTTGAATTGTTGCTGTATGGTGGATTGCTGCGAAGGTTGTGAAATGTAGAAGTGAATAGTTGCATGAATTTAAGGACAATGCATAGCAGATTGCGTGTAGTAGTTGGGTGAAGCGCAGCATGGATTTGAAAGTTATGTTGGTGTGGATGCATGAAGGTAATATGGAGTTCTATTTTATGAGATTAGCAAAGTTGGGATCAGATAAGGCTGATAAGTGATTCTATATTAGAATCCCCAATGTTGCAGTCAGACAAAGGCGGGCAAAACACTATGGTGAAATGGTGCTGCAGCTTAGGAATGATAGAAGGATAGGCAGGGCATAAGGCTACGAAGTGTTGAATCGAATAAATGCATGAAGGCCTGTTGGAAAGATTTAGTTAAAGGTAGTTCATATTGTATTAAGAAGTGCTGCTTGGAATCACCAAGGTGCTATTTGAAGAAATGAAATGTTGAATTGTAGCGATGAACGGAGACGGTGCATGATATATGTATGCAGTAGCACTGAATCAAATAAGTGCTGCGTGGAAGTGGTGAATCAATAAATGCTAACTGGAGGTGATGCTGAAGAACTAGGCGGAGGAGAATGTTGTATTGTGACAGGCTGGTTGGAATCAAAATAAGTGTTGTAATGTAGCAGTGGCTGAAGACAGTGTGTGAAGACATAATTGAACAACTTCAAGAGAACAAGTTGACATGAGCTTGCAACCGACAATGTGAAGGGGATGGGCTGAAGTGCCGATACCAATTTAGCCGCTGTTGAAGTGGGGCTAGATGAATCTAAATGATGAAGTTGTGAGGCTGGAGAAGGCGAGCTCGACATAGTCTCGAGCAAGCACATGCAGATATGAGGTTGCTTTAGCTATTTTATTTATTTATTTAATTTTTTTAGATGCTTAGGCAGTGTTTTTTTTTTTTTTTGCCAATGAATATATATATATATATATATATATAAAGAAGAAAAAATGTCTTTCTCCGGTGGCTTACAAAATAGACGCGACAAAAAAAAGAACGAATATCACCCCAGACCACACAGAAAAGGAAATACAAGCCCAAAAAACAAAAGAAAAGAGAAGAAAAAAACAGCACCGATAGCCAGAAACCCCGAAGCCACACCCGCAAAAGAGTAAAAATCAACCACCTCATCCACCAACAATCCCGCCTAAACCAAAGAGGTAAGGCCAGTCCACCAGCGAAACAACCAATCCAAACCAGAAGAGATAGAGCCTCAAAAGGAAACAGGACCCAGAAACAGCCGACCACAACACCCAGCAACAAAGCCCAAGGAGAAGCAGAAGCAAAGCCAGCCGCTGTAACAGACTCCTCTAAGCCGGGGAAACCCCACAAGAAGCAGAACATACTGGATGAGCTCCGGATAAATCCGCCGCCCATCTGACATCGTCATCGAGCTCCGACAAAGCCACCACCTAATGATGATGTCAAAGTATGTCGGGCATACCAGAAGAAGGCAGAAGGATGTCGAGAACCACAAAAGCGCCTGCTAGACCCAAGAAAAACTCAAAGGGAAGGAACGAACACTAGGACCGCAAGGATACCCAAAAAAGAAGTACAAAACAGCCAGCCTAGAGTCACAACCTGTAAATCCAGAACCTGAAACAGTAGCAACCTCATGAGCCTGAAAAAGGGGGGAGGGGGGGAAGGACGGGATAGGGAAGACTTCCCGTCCAAGGAATGGGCCTCAACCTATACCAGCTCTAGCGGTCGCTCGCACGCAGCGGATGGAAAAAAGGTCCACCAACCGCTCCGAGCGGGAGCTAATAGGACCCTTGAAAGGTCTACCACGAAAAGCGAGGGAAACATCATTACTGACATGCCGAATGATGGAAGGAGGGTCCATAGGGGATTCGTCGAAAATTGCCTTATTCCGCGCACACCAGAGGTGTCAGCAGATCAGGCAAGGGATCAGGCGATAGAGAATCGACCGGATCGATTTACCCGAGTTCCCGTTCCACCAGGTTCTCTATAAATCAGAAGGAGAGGAGTAAATACCTCGGATACCAATCAGATTTCCGAAGTAGTTCCAGCACGACCTTGCCGAGAAGCCGGAAAAGAGCAGATGACCCAAAGATTCAGTATCCCCGTTACTGCAGCACCTGCAACGAGATACCGTAGGAATACCAATCTTCTGAAGGTTGACGTCAAGCGGCAACCCGTCATGATGAGTTCTCCACATAAAAATAGAGACTTTTGGAGGAATCCGCGAGTCCCAGATATAGGAGAACAAAGGAAGAGCCGGAGATCGAAAAGAATTCCAGGCTTTGGAGATAGAGAAAGAGCCCCCATCCCAACCAGCCAGACCACCATGAGAATCAGCAAACAACTTCACCGATTGCATGTGTTTCCACGTCTCACTAGCGAAAGAAGGAGAACCGATAAAACCCACGCTTGCAAGACTGCGATATTTAATGTGCAGGAACGACGCCCAAAGGGAGTCGTTAGCTCCGAATCGGTTCCACAGCTTGCAAGCGAAAGCCACACAAAGGTCCTTAGGGATGCATAAGCCTAGGCCTCCTTCCCCCTTGGGACGACAAACCACATCCCAAGAGACCCAATGATGACGGCGGGAGCACTCCTTGGATCGCCAAAAGAAGGACGAGGCCAAGGATTGGAAGGACCGAAAGAAAGATGAGGTAGGAGTCATCGCAGCGAAAATATGAGAACCCATCGATCCTAAGACCGATTTGATGAGAACCAGACGACCAGCTTGCGAGTGGAGGGAAGCATTCCAGCGGATAATCTTCCCTCTTACTTTGTCGGTTAAAGGATCGAAAATAGCGTTGAGTTTCCTACCTCTATAAAGAACAATACCAAGGTAAGGAATCGGGAGAGAGGATTCCCTGAACCCGGTAAAGGTCTCTAACCAAGAAGCCCTGGCAGGCGACATGTCCTTCGCATGAACGAAACAGCTCTTGGAAGCATTGACGAGCTGACCCGAGCATCTCTCGTAGAGTTGAATGAAGCGAATCAACCGACGAACAGAAGTTCGATTGCCATTGGAGAAGATGACAATATCATTCGCAAAGGACAAGGACGAGATAAGAGGACACCCCCTAGGCAGCCCGAATCTATGGATCTGACCTTAAATTCGGTATAGTTGGAAGGTTGGTATTGAATTAGCAGAGGTGGTGTAGAAGAAGCAGGCAAGATGCCAATGAGCTTGAGGGGATCCTCTATGTATTGGGATAACTACGGATAATCTCTTCTTGTCTAGTCCACCATTCTGGGTTTCTATTGCTATATCCTATGGATAGTTGGGTGAGGGACAACATGTAGATCACAAAAAATGCGGACATCATAGTTGTCTATAAGTGTACGGATTAGTGAAAGACAATGCACTTGATAGGTAAATATAACGTAGAGGAAAATAATCACCTAGTAGTATTTCTAGATGTTTTGGTGGAACAATTCAATCTCACCAAACAATTATTGTATTTTAATCAATCAAAATAAAAATAACAATGGAATGTGTGGGACCAAGTGATTTATACTCGAATGCAAAAATCAAGTAATAAGTACGACATGCTGACACTGATGTGGGACATAGCTTGTGGTCAATAAAGGTCAGAATTGCGGGAGCTTGCAGTAGATGAGTAACTGAAACGAGGAGGAGAGAGGAAAGAGAGATTTGAAGAATCTGATTTTTGTATATTATTCAACTAAATTGTACATGTACAGCATGTATATATATAAAGAATCACCAGCCTAACGTACATCTCATCTTAACTATTGTACATACACTTAACCAAAGTTCAAACAAACATCTAATCATATTACTAACAACCTCTTAACAAACTCTAATTTCTGTTAGTCTCACTAACTTCTGTTGCTTGATTATTAGCCCCCCGCAAGCCGATGCACAAACAGTGAGCTTTGAAGAAAGCTGGATGAATCGAGGTGATGCAAGAGGCTTGGTGAAAATGTCTGCGATTTGATCCTTCGAACTGATAAATCGAATTTGTAAGGATTTGTTAGCAACTCGTTCTCTCACAAAATGATAATCAATCTCCACGTGTTTAGTAAGTGCATGAAACATTGGATTAGAAGCCAAGAAAGTTGCGCCTATGTTGTCGCACCAAAGAATCGGTGGACCTAATAAAGTGACCTTTAATTCAGCCAAGAGGTACTGTAACCATAGTAGTTCAGAACTCGTAGTAGCTAGAGATTTGTACTCGGCCTCGGTGCTTGATCTTACCACTGTTGGTTGTTTGTTCGATCCCCATGAGATGATATTCGGTCCAAGATAAACATAAAATCCAGATGTTGATTTGCGATCATCAAGTGATCCAGCCCAATCAGCATCACAATAAGCATTAAGGGAAAAAGATGAGGCCGGTTGAAGTGCAATGCCATGAGAAATAATGCCTTGGAGGTAACGTAAAATATGTTTAACTGCTGTCCAATGAAGTGTTGTAGGAGAATGCATGAATTGAGAAACTTTATTCACTGCAAAGGCAATGTCGGGACGAGTGATTGTTGCATATGTAAAGCACCTACAATTGAACAGTATAGTTGAGGATCATCAAAGGGATCACCGTCAAACCGAGAGAGTGTGATATTTGGGATCATTGGAGAGGGAAAAGGGTTTAAGTTTTGCATGTTAGCTCGAGCCAGGACATCTTTGATGTATTTAGATTGTGAGAGGTGAATGCCTTGAGTGGTTGTTTTGACCTCAATTCCAAGAAAGAAATGTAGTCTGCCAAGATCCTTAATAGCAAATTTTTGTTGCAGAGACTTAACAAGAGCTTGAATGAGATCAAAACTGGTCCCAGTTACTATTATATCATCAACATAGACAAGAACTATAATTAGTACTTTGAGAAGATAAAATAAAGAGAGATGGATCATAACTAGATGCTTTGAAACCTTGGGTGAGAAGAGCTGAGCTTAAGGCATGAAACCAAGCACGGAGACTTTGTTTAAGTCCATATATGGCTTTTGAGAGGAGACATACATGATTCGGTTTGCTTGGATCCACAAAACCCGGCGGTTGTTGCATATACACAGTTTCTTTAAGATCACCATGTAAAAATGCATTTTGTACATCAAGTTGACGAATTGGCCAATTATAGGTAATAGCGATAGTAAGCACAACTCGGATTGTTGTAGGTCGAACAACCGGGCTATAAGTTTCAAAAAAATCAATCCCCTCTTGTTGATGAAAGCCTTTGGCTACGAGTCGGGCTTTGTACCGTTCTAGTGATCCATCTGCATGCCTCTTGATTTTGAAAACTCATTTGCAACCTACAACATTTTGATCAAGGGAGGAAGGAACAAGCATCCAAGTGTGATTGGCTAGAAGAGCGCTGTATTCTTTGTTCATAGCCTCGACCCAATGAGAGTGTATCTTTGCTTGGTTATAAGTTTTAGGCTCGATATAGAGGCTGGTTTCAGCGGTTAATGCAACATGATCAGGAAATTTTTTGGACTTACGTGTGTTATCACGGTTTCTAGTGATCATAGGATGAGTGGAAGAGTTCTGAATAGTTTGAGAAGGGATAGGGTTTACTGCAGCTGGAGATGAATCTGAAACATTAAGAGGAGTTGTTGATGAAGAACTAGGTTGATTGGTTGAGCCATATTCAATTGGTTGATTGGTTGAAGAAATCTCCGGACTTGCTGTTGCAGACTGAGATTGAGTAGCAGGTAATATTGCCAACCAAGTTGAGTCTGTTGAGGGTGAATCTGAAACAGTGCCTGTTGTTGGAGCAATTTCTTTGAATGGAAAACGCTTCTCATCAAATAAAACGTGTCTTGATACAAAAATTTGCCCGATGTCAATGTTTAAACACTTGTATCCTTTTTGATTTAAGGAATAACCAAGAAACACACAAGGCTTAGATCTGATTTGAAGTTTATGATCATTATAAGGTCTAGTGTATGGAAAACACAAGCATCCCAAGACCCGTAAAAATGAATAATCGGGTTGCTTCTGAAAAAGTGTGTAAAAAGGTGAAAAAGAGTTGTTTGTGGAAGGTTGACGATTAATTAAGTAAATGACACTTGAGAATACATCATCCCAATATCGTTCCGGAATGGAGGAATGAGCCATACTAGCTAGAGCAAGTTCCACTATATGTCGATGTTTACGTTCGGAAACTCCATTTTATTGTGGAGTATAAGGGCAAGTAGTTTGATGAATTATGGAAGGAAAAGATCGAGTAATTGGTCTGTATTCAGTACCTCCATCCGTTCTAAGAATTTTAATAGGACTTTGTAGAAGATTTTCAGTTTGAGCTTTGAACAAAGTAAACACATGCACAACCTCATATTTAGAGCGCAAAAAATAAATCCAAGTATAACGAGAAAAATCGTCAATGAATACAACATAGTAACGAAAACCATTATTTGACATTATTGGAGCAGGACCTCATTCATCTGAGTGTACAATTTCAAGAGGAAAAGAAGAACTAGAAGAAAAAGGTAAACGATGTGCTTTTGCCACACAACAACCATGACATAAAGACATCTTATTATTTGTACAAGGTAAAGTATGAGAAACTAACATTTGTTGAGTTGTAGTTGAGGAGGGATGGCCAAACCGAGCATGCCAACGGTCAGCCGATGCTTTTGCACTAAAGAAGACTTGAGGAGGAGTGTTTATTTGAGGTGGTAGCATGTAGAGTCCACTAAGAAGTTTGGCTTGAAGAAGATGCTTCAAAGTGTGACGATCCTTTATAACACAAAAATGAGAAGAAAATTCAATAAGAATCGAGTTATCAAGTAAAAGTTTGGAGAGGCTTATAAGGTTCTTGGAAAACGAAGGCACATATAAAATATCTTGTAACAAGAAATTGCAATTTGAAAAGATTAACTTGGAAGAACCAATATGACTAATTTTCATACCATGACCATCACCAATGTGGAGAGTGTCAGGACCTTCATATGGTAGGTAAGAAGAAAGATTGTTGAGATCATTAGTGACATGGTGAGTGGCTCCGGAGTCGAGATACCATTCAGATACTGAAGACAAAGAGGAAGGTTGTGCATTATTTGCTTGAAAATTGCCAACTGTTGGCTGTGCAAGGTGTGCTTGATATATTGATTTGGCTGAGTCTGCATAGTTCACTAAATCAGTTCTGAACCAACAATTTCGAGCATTATGACCCTTTTTTGTGCAAATTTGACACAACACATTTATGCTGCCTTCATTTGGAGTCTGCACAGGAGTAGTGGCTTGATTGGAGGGAGGCCTAAGGTTAGTAGGATAAGCATGTCTAAAGAAATTGGGCCTTGGGTACAGATTTGGAAGAAGAGGTGGTCTATTTTGATTAAAACCAAGTGATCTAAAAGTCTTACCGGGTCTAAAACCTGATCTTGGATTAGAAAGAAAAGCAGTAGGGTTCTGCAAAGAGGGAAGAGTGTTGTTACCTCCGATCTGTGACTGGAGCAATGACTCATGACTCATAAGCATCGCTTGAAGTTTGGAAAAGGTTAGACTATCCTTCGTAGTGACAACAGCAACAAATGAGTTAAAATCAGCACCCAAACCTCCAAGAACGTATATCACCAGATCTTCATCAGTCACCGGAGATCCGATAAAAGCAAGTTCATCTGCAATTGCTCGCATCTTTTGGCAATAATCTGCACAGCTGGAGCCTCCTTTAGTAGTGGTTTGGAGCGATCGGCGAAGTTCTGACAATCTAGCTCGAGAAGAAGCAGAGAAGGACTGTTGAAGCGATTTCCAAAGACTAGTTGTGGTGGAGTAAGAGACGACTTGGCCTAAAATTGATTCAGACAGTGAGGATCGAATCCAGTTGAGAAGGAGCTGATCTTGTTTGTGTCAATGGTAATAATCTGGGTTGATCTGTTCAGATCCTTCGATTGTGATGGTTTTTTGTGGAGGATTTTTATCAAGGTATTTGTGGAGGTCATGGCCATGAAGAGTTGGAACAATCTGAGATTTCCACGCTAAGAAGTTGTTCCGATTTAACTTGGTTGATATTGGTAATTTCATGACAACTAAAGAATTGGTGGATGAAAGATTAGGGATTACATTTGAATTTATATTTTGGGAAGGAATATCTGATGAAGAAGAATTGAGCGACATTAGGGCTCTGATACCATGAAACAAGGAGGAAAGAGGAAAGAGAGATTTGAAGAATCTGATTTTTGTATATTATTCAACTAAATTGTACATGTACAGCCTGTATATATATAAAGAATCACCAGCCTAACGTACAACTCATCTTAACTATTGTACATACACTTAACCAAAGTTCAAACAAACATCTAATCATATTACTAACAACCTCTTAACAAACTCTAATTTCTGTTAGTCTCACTAACTTCTGTTGCTTGATTATTAGTAACAACAATACGATGCGAAAGACCATGTAGCAAAGTGGCGTATCCATATTTTTCAGAACCAGTCGATAGATTGAACTGCAATGATCCAAGGTTAAAGGTTTTCATGGTTGGTCTAACCATCGGAACGATAGGGTCCTAATAAAATTATGTATTTAATGTACTTAAAAGTTACACAAGTAAGATTAAAATGCAAGAAACTAACGAAAGATATCCACAGTGGGAAGATTTTAACACAATAAAATTAGTTTAAGCTAACATTATCTATTTTAAAGTCAGTTGTGAGCCTTTTGAACGCAACATAATATTATAATAACTTTATTTATAAAATATAATAGAAAAACAACGATAGACTTTTTTTAGCTAACATCTGCACCTAGTAATTCAGAAATGTCAATTGCGTAAAAGATAATGAAACACTTCTACTATTAGCCCTCATCGCCTACATATAGAATAAAAAATACAAACTTTTTCCCCTATAAAGAATTAAGTAATGCATTGTTTTAAGCATGTTTGGCCTGCTGTTCAAACTTATTACTGGGCCCCATTAGATTTTTGTCTGGTTTTGAGATGTAATTTATTTGCCTGTGCTTTGTTTCATTATTTAAACAGTATGTTGGACCGTCAATCTTACAGTTTAATGGATATCATGGTTGGCATTCCGGGCCGAATTGGTTAATGGTCGGTCTGGTCCGATCATGATAACATTAGGCGCATTTGAGTGGATCGAAGTGATGAGGCATGTGACGAACAACAGCTACAACTAAGGACCAGCAACTGAGAATGTGGATAGTAGAGGACGTGGAGCGGATCGCTAGATTGGTTTGAATTAGAATAGAATGACAGAGCTGCTGTGCACGTAAGGAAGGGCTTCATGCATGCAAGGATAAGTATATGGGCGATTGATGAAATTTGAAACGTCCCACAGCTATATCCATATTACCAAAGTGTGTTATCAAGTAATACCGTTTAACAATGTGAAGAATGAGATGATATGGACTGTCACACCTGTATGTTACCTTCGGCTAACACTGATACATAGTCACTATAATGTATATAAAATCCTCTAATGCTTACACAGTATCAGCACAAAGGAATAAACATGTGTGTTTTCAAGACGGAATAATACAAAACCACAAAACAGATAATAGAGTACACAATCATAAATGCATCGATAAAATATAAGACATATAAATCGCTGTGGATATACAAAATGACAACTCCAAAAATCAACTCTCTAACTACACACACATATGCATACATACATAGAACTAGGATCAATAGCCTTCTTTATTTAGCATCATTTGTAGTTCCTTGATATCAACCACAATTTATATTTAAATATTTGTTGTATATATGTATGTGTGTACGCACACACATGCATGCATGCATACATACATACACATATGTGTGTGTGTGTATGTGTGTGTGTGTATATGTGTGTGTGTGTGTATGTATATATAACTATGATCAACAACCCCCTTTATTTAGCACAATTTGTAGTCTCTTGATATCGGCCACAAGTTTAAATATTTGTTATATATTTATTACACATACTCTATATATATACATATGAGGCTACAAAAATCCAGAATACACACTATTATATATATATATATAGCTAGGATCAATAACCCTATTTATTTAGCATCATTTGTATCCCTTGATATCAATTGCAAGTTTATATTTATATATTTGTTGTATATAAATGTGTGTATGCACACACACATATACATACTACATACATATACATATGAGGCTACAAAAATCCATAAAGGATAAATAGTGCTACTATATCCAGCCACTCCAAAATACCCAAGCGAGTTTGTCTTCCGCATATCTGGTCCTACAATGTCTCGAATTGATGATACGATTATTATAAATAACGCACGGGTTAAACTATGTCTAGATACAATCTTAGTGTGAAATAATAATAATGAAAGCCATAGTATAATAAGATATATCTGATAGATATGTGTGCATCTCAAGTGAATATCATACCAACACATCCAATCATCACGCATCAGAGCATCAATATAAAGTATGCATAGAACAATCGTATATTAAGCACACAACATCAATCCACACATCCATATAATATTGGCCAACCCCCAGTGCAGCCTATAATATCCCATAAATAAATGAACATATATATATATATATACACACATGGATTGACCATACATTGGACGCATAATCACAAGTATAATCATAACTCATCATCTCACTACACGTGTGATGTGTGTGTGCACGTGTTTGTGTGTGTATTACATCAAGAACCAAACGAGGGACTAGCAACATACACTAGCTCTAGGAGGCTATACATGTGTCCGTTTAACATGGCTCATACAGTCTTTAGTTACCTCGACGGTCATCATGACCCACTATCCTTTGGGTGCCAGTCAACGCTAAGCCTCGGTCACAACCCTGTAGGTGGCATATAGTAGCATAATGTTGGCCTACGTGACACTAGGGCAAACATACAATAATAACACACAACTATATAATATAAAGTGTGTCACGGATTCGAGATGCGACCCCATGACCAGGCCGCTAGGATGTATACTAGTCTAATCTGGTTCACTCTTGGACATATAATAAGAGTTCGGACAGTGATAGACATCCGCACAGTATCTATATAGGTACACAACCATATACATTTACTGAGACACGACAGTAAGCACATGACCTTATACATTGGCTGACACACGGTAGTAAGCACATGACCTTATACATTGGCTGACACACAACCTTGCTTACCGCAACGAGCATTATATATATATATATATATATATATATATATATCTACGTGTGTGTATAACTATCCTCATATGAGTGTCATCTACTTACAAGGAATAAACAATGAATATCAACACAAGCATCTCATGCCATCTAGTGATAGGTACCTGTTTATTCAATGCCCGTAAACTACACTCGCTCCATATAGTAATATTCTATGTAATGAGCCCAAAAAATAATCGGAAATATTATCAGACATCTCATACTATACAGCATTGTAACTTCGTTTATTTAAATTTCTCATTACATAGAAAATATAAGCAAATTTTTTATAAATATGATTTAATTTCATAAAATATAATTACTTACTTTTAAAAGCTTAAATATAATTTTATAACCAAAATATACATTATTCTATTTAAAATGATTATATATTACAAATAATTCATAACTTTTCTTTATATTTCAATAACTATATAAAAAATTTCCAAAACAATGTAATAATTAAGCTAATATCTATTCTATAATGTTTATGAATTTATTTGGATTTTTAAATTAATTTTAAAAACCAAAAATAAATTTTTTACCTAAATAAATACTTTTGATTTCGATTAATTTATATTAATATAAACAATATTTTCATAAAATAATTTCATAAACATGTTACATATAATTTGTAACAACCCATTTTTTGAAATGATTAAATATTTAAATGGTTTATTTAAATATTAATAAGTTGATTTAATCGATGACTCAAAAATACAGATTTTGAAGACAATGAAATCAAGGTCCGAGACTACTTCCATTATTTCTCAATGTCATTTTCGATCATTTTGAGTATAAACATTGATATATTTAGAATAACGGATTCTTGAGTTATAAAGAAGATGAGTTGGTTGTTGATTAAAAGGGATGGAGTTGGGCCTAAAGCCCACTTGCTTTCATTTAAAGAGACGCACCCTCCTCTTTCAATTCATTCACATTGCCTTCTTTTCTTTCTTCGAAACTTAAACCTTCAAGCCTAAATCAAATTAAAACCCATGAAATAAATTCCTTAAAATCAAACTAAAATCACCTAAATTCTTCTCTTGCCTTCCTCTACAATCTCTATTAGTATTACAGCATTTGGAGGTGATTTGATTTTCGACCATGAAGAGAAAGAGAGCTAGAGAATGGGTTTCGTGTTGCTTTGGGAATATTAATGATTGCTAGGTGAGTGGACTGAACTTGTAGCTTGGAGCTATATAAAGATACACGTTTAGTTATGAAAATGTTGGATAAATGATTTATGTTGGATTTCATGGAAGTAAGGCTTGATTAGGCCTTAATTGGTGTTTACTAAGGAGAGGAAAACATCACATGGTTGATAAATGATGAAATAAGTGACATATGTTAGAGTTAGTAAGCAAGCAATAAGAATTGTTGCTTTGTTACATATATTATAGTTTATGTTATCACAAGTAAACATGAAGTTTATATGAAGTAATAACATTAAAAATGTGATTTTTAATGAAGAAGTAAGCATATGAGAAGTGTAGTAATTTGATTTACGAAGTTTAAGGGATTAGTAACTTGTATGCTTGATGTTAAGTAGTTATAATGACCATTGAATGATTTTAAACTCGCTTAATAATAATAAGAGAAAATGAGAAAAAGTGTGAAAGTAAGTAAGTTAAAGTTAGAATTTTTAAATAAAAATAATTTAATCAACAAAATTAAATAATCCATCAATAATCAAGCAACAATAAGCAATCGATCAATCAAAATAGACAATCAATCGATAATTAAGCAATGATTAGCAATCAATAAACAACAATTATCAATCCATTGACAAAATAAATAATTAATGATTAACCAACAACAATAAATCAACAATCAAACAATAGCTACCAACAATAACCAACAACAAGCATATAAAATAATAAAACATACCAAAGAGTTTATACCGACATGCACGGTGACCCATAATAGTCGAAACGTGCATGACAAACTATAAACTTCAATGAGCTTGTTTGATTGCCAAGACAGATAAAATGCTTAAGTAGAGTAGGTCCTTTCATGAATAATACACGAAAGATTATTATACCTCCCAATACAAAAAGGAAAATTTATACGATACGTTAGATCATCGAGCCCCAAAACTCTCAAATAAATCAAGCAAACTATGTCTCAATTTTTCCTTCCCTTTCGAACAGAACTCACTCTCCAAAGGAGAAAACTCTACTAATTTAATCATCGCTAAATGACGATCTTAAAATGCTTGAGTTTGTTTTGTTCAAACCCACCTCAACCGTACAATGTCAATAAGGATAATATACTGAGTATTCTGTGATTCTCGCCTAAGCAAGTATCCCGCCCCATAGAAGATTATCCAAATTGTTACAAGATTGGTCAAAAAGTCCTTTCCTGAATGATCACAAGTAGCATTAACTATACCATACTATAATTCACAATGAGTAAGTGTCTTCCTAAAATGATACGATGCCTGATCCAATACTCGTAATATTTCTCTATTAAATTAGGGTCGACCACCTAACTCATCTCATATGAATTTTAATATGGTTTCTTGATCCGAATACTGAAATCTCCTCGCATGATTAGGGTCATACTTTGAAAATCCCTTAGTCACCTCAATAATCCGACTTAAGTGTTCATCATTAATAACGAGTGAAAAACCTTTGCCTAAATGGTGTAATCACCTAGAAATCCCACGCTCAAAGTAGGGATTATGAACTGGTAAGTGAATAAAGTGATCCTTAGAAAATAACTTTTCAGCACATGGAATTGCTCCCATCACCTAAGGTTTGCTATTACAAAAATTAAAAAATTCTAACATGAATGACTCAATGCAAAACGTAGAAGTCATTTGCTCGATCGTTGCTTATTTCTTAGCAACCACTAGACCCTACTTGGATACAGAGTCCAAGTCAAACTTCACCTAACAGCCCCACTCTACTTGAATACTCATGCGTCAACTTTAAATGGCCTGCTCATCCACCTCTTCTACTATAATGCCCAAAGGGCTACACAACCACCAACACCTACCGAAGCTGCCGCAATGTTCGTGGATGGCGAAATATCCCTTTTAGTATTCCTAAAGTTTTCGAACAAATCAGCCATCTCAAATCACCTATCCTAAATCGCTCGTGCACCCCGTCAGCTTATACATATAGTCTTCAACAGTACTATAGCCACTAACGACTGAATAAATCAAAGTTTAGGTGATAAATGGTGTATGCAATATAATATAGTAGAAAAAATACAAGTATGCTCTCTCAACGTATCTTCATCCACCAGATTGTCAAACTCAAACTGGTCAACTTGGTCCTGAGTTTTAAGCTTAGGCTCTGATACCAATATATGCCAATCAACATATATATTTGTAATATCGTAAAAAGACAAAAGGCTGTATAAATTTAAACTTGATTAAACTCTAAATTTTGACATGACCTTTGTGCAATTCACAGCAGAAAAACAATAATATATAATATCAAAAGTATATATAAAATCACATGGAGGCATAAAAATTACACATTGGCCCAACTGGTAATATATTTATGTATGTATGTATGTATGTATGTATAACGAGACAACTAAACATATGAAACAAATAAAGTCACAATATGAATAAATCAGTTTCTATAAACCCCATACAAACGGAGCACCGAATATATACATCCATACAATGCATAGTCTTATACATAAATAGAACATCTGATGCATATAGTCGTTCCTGGACTAATCATAAATATAAGCACATATTTATAACCTGAAAAAGTCCAGCTCTCCAGCTAGCTCGTCCCCAAAATCAACATGTCACTCAGACTGGTCTACTAGGAGTAATCACAAGTTCCAAATAGAAAATAAAAGAGATAAAACGAGGGTCAGGCAAAAGTCTGGTGAAGAGAACTAGCCTCATAATATTGTAATTAAATACAGATATACATACTAGCATTCACTAGGTCTATGTGGCACATCATAAGTTAAAACTACATGTTACAACTATATAAAGTATCAACAACATGAATAGACGAGTGTAGGGTTAATACTGCACTCTATAATAAATGTGTCATACATCTCCCATTCCATGGTCAAACCCGGATTACAAGGTAAATTGCTCTATAACGATTATATACACATGTATGTGTGTCTACCCCAAAACCAATGCTTCTTATATATCCAAAATCGATATCCGTAGTCGAAAGTGTCACATATCTCCGGATCCTGGTTAGTCCCGAAATAAAAGAAAATACAACCATAATGATGTCATATAACCAAGCATCCTCATACCCAAAGGCCCCGTACAAATCGTATAAAAGTAATAGCCAAGGTCAACGTTATCTGAATACCTATAACGGTACTCATTCGAAATTGCTATTAGCTACCCTATGTACTTGAACTTCATTAGAACTTTGAAGCCCCTTCGAACCTAATCAATCCTTTCAAAAAGTGAACCCTAAAATTCGGGACCCAGATCCGCATGGCACTGCTTGCACGACGGTGCCTCCTAGCACTACCTGGGACAGTACAGGCACTACTTGTAAACAGGCAGTGTGGACCGTGATTCCTTCTTGAAGTGCCTTGCACTACCTGGATGCTCCAAGTCAGGCATACCATACAAATATATATAAGTTACCCAAACCATGCATCTATAATTATATATATACACACACACACACACACATATCACTTGAACCGCATTTTTATTCATTTGCATAATATATTATGCCCACTATTGGGTAACCCCAAGTAGAGTATACTGAACTATACATACGCTTAGACAGTGTATCGATAAATCATTCTGAATTGCTATTAGCTACCAATGTGGCCTATCAAGAACCATAACTATATTATGGACTCCCCTGAAAAACAACACCTCAAAAGAAGTTGGCATGTAAGTCCGGTCGTAGCACCCAACAGTACTACAGAACAGTATATGACCTACTCTAGACTGACATCCCAGTCTCTCTTCGCCCAAGCACGCTTAAATTCGGAGTTCTGATGGGACCGGTGCTTTAGAGCTGGTATGATCACACCTTACTTTTGAGTTGGGTTTACTTTACTTGTTTAAAAGTAGTTCGGGTTATCCTTAAGCCACATTTGTGGAGAGGACTAGTTGTACTTCAGTAATCTCCTATATATTTTTATATGACATTAATATACAATACTTGAGATTGTTCCCTCACACCAAGTTTTATGTCTGACTCGCGTTTTTCCTTTGTTCGCTTATGTCATGACAACTCTCGGGTACTCGTTTGGGTAGTTTGAGAGTCAGGTGCTTTTGGGGATATGCTTTCAGGACGGTTAGAGCACTTTGGAGGTGAAGTCGATGTATTGGATATATACTTGATGTTGTAGTAGTACGTAATAAATAGGCTATTTATATATGAGATTGTTGTATTAGATATTGTATTATGGCTTTATGTATTGATATTCATTTATCAGTTACTTCCATTAGTACAGTCTCTTATATATTGTTTATCATATTGCTTATGTATATTCAGTATATTATATATTATCATTCCGCTATAAGATTCTATTGTTATGCCTTGGTGATGTTTAGTTTTTTTATTTTACCCTGACGGACTGTCTTTTGTGGTATTCGAGAGTCAGATGTTGTCACTCAATGTTGATTCGGGGTATTGCAAGGGGCGGGTCGTTATAGTTGGTATCAGAGCTTAGGTTAGGTGCCTAAGTAAAATTTTACCTATGGTTAGTAAATCAACCTAGAAATTTTAAATGAAACTACCTTAATTTGATAAATAAAATAGATAGGATAAGGCACCGTACCTCCGACCAGGGTTATGGGTGATATTATTTTTAGTGTCTTAACATTTATTGACTGTTTGACTTTCGTTATATTTTTCGCTCTATGAAATTTCGGAGATGAAATTCTTTTAAGGGAGGAAGAATGTAACGACCCGGTGGTTAGTGTTTGCTAATTATTGTGTGTGATGTATCTTTCCTGCTTACCATTTTATTTGGCATTGACATATTTATTGAGTTAGCAGGAATGGATATTGTTGCCTCTTACATTAGAGTTGTGCAGCGGTAGATTTTTAGTATTTGATTTTGGTATGTATTAAAGTACATCCTATCAAATAAATGATTACTCTAGTAAGTTATGGCATTAAAATTTATATACTATACATTTAGTAATGTTGTATATTTATCATCTTATGATATGTTAAAATGGTAGTTTCCATTCGTAGTTTCAGAACAAATGGGTTTTCGGCGATATTGACTAATCTGAAAATCTGGGTTGTCACATTTGCTTAATTATCGATTGATTGTTTATTTTGATTAATTGATTGCTTGCTGTTGCTTGATTATTGATGGATTGTTTAATTTTGTTGATTGAATTTTTTTGTTTATTGATATTGAATGATAGATTTGCTACTTTGGTTGGGTATTGCCTTTGTGTATGTAAATGGACACGATATGTGTTATTAATTCCATATAGTTAATTTTTTTGTTTATTGATATTGAATGATAGATTTGCTACTTTGGTTGGGTATTGCCTTTGTGTATGTAAATGGACACGATATGTGTTATTAATTCCATATAGTTGGACTGGTTGTGTGTGTGTGTATACATACCTTCATATAGTTTATGTAAGTTACATATGTCTATAGTTATATATAGTTCTAGTATGTCCAGGTTGGGCTTGGGAGAGGTACGGAATATTATATATATATATATATATATATATTCATTGATATGCGGTTTAAAGCATATATATATATATAGTTTCGGTATGTCCGATTTGGGACTACCAATTGTTGCAAGGGAATCTATTGTACCATTGGGATGCACGACCTGCATACGTGGTTTCGGAGCAAGGGCGGAGAGAGACTGTAACACCCCTAATTTTAAATAACATTATTCAGGAGATTTAATTAGATAAATTAAATAGAATAATGTGAAAACTAGAGTGATAAGAAGATTGAGATTTGAAAACTAAATAGAGGCCGTGCTTAGCTAAATGAAATTATAGGAATGGGTTTATAAAATGGTTTTATGAATTAACTATACAAGTGAATAAGGAAAGGGTATTATGGGAAATAGCTGTATATCATAATCCCATAACCCCTAAACCCTTTATTCCATTTTTAATTTCATATGTTCACAAATCAAACACGAAAGCTAAGGAGAACTAAGGCCGGCTACAACCCTAAGGGAAAAAAGGATCAAAATCAACTAAAAGCTAAGGATTTGAGCAAGGAAGATTTAAGCAAGATAAAATCTCAAGTTCCTTATCTAAAACAAGGTGAATAATAATCAAAACCATCTCATTTATGTTTTTATGAACATTTTGATTTCAGGTTTAAAGTTTAAAACCCTTTGGATGATTTGATTGATGATATGCTTTGATTACATGTCATGTTTGATTTAAACAAGTATGTTTGAAAAAGGTTTGATTCGATTTTAAGGTTAAAATCATATAAAATGGATTTCGAATGCCAGGAGGATTTAATATGTTATGTAATACATTATTTTGGAGATGGTTTAAATTTTCATAATTATCCAAGTTATGGATAATTTATTATGAATTTTGAAAAGAAGACATTGATAATTTGGGTTTAAAATTTATTTCGGCAATTATATAAAGTATTTTGGGTCCGAAATTTATATATGTTAGAAAACATATTAAAAGTGAATTAAGATGATTTTTGGGGATTTTTTCTAAGTGAATTACTATGGAAATTAAATTAATTAATTTTAAGGACTTAAATGTTTTAATTGTTTTGTCAAGAGGTATGGCAGATGTTTTTGAGCCAGTTACAGGACTACCGCCGAAACGAGCCATTGAGTTTCAGATAGATCTTGTGCGAGGAGCAGAACTTGTAAGTAGACCACCTAGCAGGATGACACCGGCTGAGATGAAGGAAATGAAGGAGCAACTAGTGGATTTAGAAGGGAAGAATTTTATTAGACCAAGCAGTTCGCTTTGGGGAGAGGCCGCGATGTTCGTGAAGAAACCGGATGGATCGTTAAGGATGTGTATCGACCATCGTAGGTTTAATGAGAAGACGATGAAAAATAAGTATCCTTTGCCGAGAATCGATGATTTATTTGATCAGTTGTGTGGAGTCAGAGTATTTTTCCAATTGGATTTGGCGATAGGTTTCCATGCTAAAAGTGGCAGAGGATAGTATTCCATTGATGGCGTTTCGGACTAAGTATGGTTCGTATGAATGGTTAGTAATGCCATTTGGGTTAACGAATGCACCAGCATTCTTTGTGGATTTGATGAACTCAGTTTTCCGAGAGCACTTGGATAGGTTCGTATTGGTATTCATAGATGACATTTTAGTATACTCCAAGGATGAAAGAGAGCATGAAGCTCATCTTCGAGTATTGCTTGAGACGTTGTGGCAACATCAGTTGAAGGCGAAGTTTTTCAAGTGTCATTTCTGGAAGAAAGAGGTTAAGTTTCTTGGTCTCGTGGTTTCAGAGTAGGGTTTGTCAGTTGATCCGGACAAGATCGAAGCTGTTAACAACTAGAAGAGAACAGAGATGGTGACTAAGATTAGAAGTTTTCTTGGGCTTGCTGGCTATTACCGAAGGTTCATTAACGTCTTCTCGCGAATAGGAGCGCCTTTGACTAAGCTAACTAGGAATGATGCGAAGTTTAATTGGTCTGATAAATGTGAAGAAGCATTCCTTAATTTAAAGCATTGTTGACAAACGCACCTGTGTTAGTGGTTCCAGATGGAAACCAAGGGTTAGTAGTGTATACCGATGCATGTGGAACTGGATTAGGGGCTGTGTTGATGTAGAAAGGTAAAGTTATTGCCTATGGTTCATAACAGCTTAGGCCGCATGAAGTGAGATATCCTCCTCATGATTTAGAGTTGGCAGCGGTGATCTTTGCATTGAAAATATGGAGACATAATCTCTTAGGGGAGAAATTTGAGCTATACATAGATCATAAGTCCTTAAGGTATTTATTCTCTCAGAAGGAGTTGAATATGAGACAGTAGAGGTGGCTGGAGTTCTTAGTTATGATTTTGGTATAGAGTATATACCTAAAAAAGGAAATAAAGTAGCGGATGCTCTTAGCAAAAAGCATCACGATGTGGTGTTAGCCATGTTGGCAGAGTGGAAAGATCTAGAGGCTTTGACTACTTGTAGTGTGCAGTTAAGATCAACTGCTAGTTCTAGTCAGAGTACCGCCATGTTGTCCTGCTTGGAAGTTCGACTCGTACCAATCGAAAGGATTGCTTCTAAGCAGAAAGAGGATCCATTATTAGCCGAGAAGATTAGAAGGCTTGAGTTTGGATCGGAGATCGATGATCTAAAGGATTTTAATCTTGACCGGAGAGGAGGGTTGAGAAAAAAGGGATGGTTGTGTATTCTGGTTGTTGAGGACTTAAAGAAAGAAGTTCTTAGGGAATGTCATCGATCCAAATTTATGATTCATCCTGGGGGAACCAAGATGTATCAAGATATGAAGAGGAGTTTTTACTGAGAAGATATGAAGAAGGATGTTCGCTTATGGGTTAGGCAGTGTGTGAACTGTCAACAAGTGAAGGTCGAACATCAGAAGCCGAGCGGATTGCTTTAACCTTTGGAGATACCAATTTGGAAATAGGATTCGATATCCATGGATTTTATAGACGGGTTGCCAAGGTTGAATCGAGGAAATGAAAGTATATGGGTCATAGTGGACAGGTTGACCAAGAGTGCCCATTTCATTCTAGTTAAGTCAACCAGGACGACACCTGTTGTAGCTAAGTTGTTTATGAGGAACAATGTTAGACTCCATGGAATTCCTAGTAGTATAGTGAGTGATAGAGATACTTTGTTTACTAGTGAATTCTGGAAGAGTCTACAAGATGTGTTAGGTACCAAGATCAAGATGTGTACTGCGTATCACCCTTAGAAGGATGGGCAGATAGAGAGAGTCAATAAGGTACTCGAGGATTTGTTAAGAGCTTGTGTGTTAGATTTTGGTGGATCTTGGGAAGATCACCTATATTTAGTTGAGTTCTCCTATAATAATAGTTATTAGACTAGTATATGAATGGCGCCTTTCGAAGCTTTGTATGGAAGGCGATGAATATCACCGGCATGTTGGTTAGAAACTGGAAAAAGATTAGTCTTGGGTCTAGATCTGGTTACAGAGACAACAGAGAAGATTAAGTTGATCTGAGAAAGGATAAAGGAAGCTTAGTCTAGAAAACAGAGTTATGTAGATAGGAGCATAAGGATCTAGAGTTCTCAGTTGGAGAAAGAGTTTTTATTAAAGTATCACCGATGAAGGGTGTGGTACGATTCGGACAGTCAGGGAAACTAGCACCGAAATATGTTGGATCGTTCCTAGTTATAGAGAGGATCGAAAAGCTCACATATAGAGTAGAGTGGTAGAGTAGTATGGCAGGTGTCCATAACTTGTTTCATGTGTCTCATCTTCATAAGTATGTGCATGATCTAGAGACTACTATTCCTCCGACAACGTTAGAAGATTTGATAGTAGAACTGGATTTGACTTTTGTTAGATAACCTGTTCGGGTTGTAGCGAGAGATGAGAAGAAGTTAAGAATCAAGAAAATCAAAGTTGGGTAAAGTTCAGTGGAACGACAACGAGAAGGACTGTACTTGGGAGATAGAGGACATGATTAGAGATACATATCCTATATGTTGTAGGTGTATGTTCTATATTTTCTTTATATAGACTGTTTGCTAGTCAGGTAGGCTAGTATGGTAGTTAAGAGATGTTACAGATGATTGCTATGTTTAGTATTTAGTCCTTACTAAATTTCGAGGATGAAATTCTATAAAGATGAGAGCCTATAACACACCTAATTTTAAGTAACATTATTCAGGAGATTTAATTAGATAAATTAAATAGAATAATATGAAAACTAGAGTGATAAGGGGATTGAGATTTGAAAACTAAATAGAGGCCGTGTTTAGCTAAATGAAATTATAGGAATGGGTTTATAAAATGGTTTTATGAATTAACTATACAAGTGAATAAGGAAAGGGTATTATGGGAAATAGCCATATAACATAATCCCATGACCCTAAACCCTTTATTCCATTTTTCATTTCATACGTTCATAAATCAAACGCAAAAGCTAAGGAGAACTAAGGCCGGCCACAAACCTAAGGGAAAAGAGGATCAAATCAACTAAAAGCTAAGGATTCAAGCAAGGAAGATTTAAGCAAGATCAAATCTCAAGTTCCTTATTAAAACAAGGTGAATAAAAATCAAAACAATCTCATTTATGTTTTCATGAACATTTTGATTTCAGGTTTAAAGTTTAAAACCGTTTGGATGATTTGAATGATGATATGCTTTGATTACATGCCTTATTTGATTTAAACAAGTATGTTTGAAAAAGGTTTGATTCGATTTTAAGGTTAAAATCATATAAAATGGGTTTCGAACGCCATGATGATTTAATATGTTATGTAAAACATTAATTTGGGGACTTAAATGTTTTAATTGTTTTGTTAAGAGGAAGGGCTCCTTTGCCAAAATATTTCTAATTATTAATGGATGAATTCGGCAGCCTTTTTAGAAAAGATTTTGGTAAAGGATTTGGCAACCAGTCACATTTTGACAAATAAGGCAAGTTAAGTATAAAGGAGTTTCTTTTAGTGGAAAAAATTCAGTTTTTCTTCAAATTACGAGCTTGCCACTTTCATTTGCTTGCTTCCAAAATCATTCCAGATTGCCTTTCGAACTCATTCGAAATGAGTACACATGATATCAAATGGTTGGTATGTAGTGTATTGGAGAAAGGAAAAAGGGGGTGGTGTCGAAAGCTTGCTTTCGAAGGGGTTGATGCCATTTTTAATATCTTTCGAATCAACTTATTAGCCTTTGTTTTGCACTCGAAAGAGATGCCATTTACTTTGTTTTTAAAGAAGCTTTCGAAAGGGTTGAAGGTATTTTTAATAGCTTTCGAATGGATTGCCTGTAACGATCCCAAAATTTTAGATTATTTTAAAATTAATAATTGAATTAAATTTTGATTTAAATTTGTGAAATTGTTCGAATTTTTCAAGTTTAAAATGAGAAATGTGTTTGAATTTAAATTTGAATCGAGATTTATAAACAACGTTTATAAAAGGAAATTTGCTTTGAAATTTTAAAGTATAAAATCTTTGAATTTTTAAAAAAAATCGAATTTATCTTATTTAATAATAACATAAAAACAAATTAAAAATAATATAGATGATGGTTTTAAAAAAATTGAGTGTTATAAAACAAATAACATAAGTTATAAATTAAAATAAAAATGAAAACAAAATAAAAGAAAAAAATATATAATACCAGCCCATACCCTATACCACGTTCCCTTCTGCAAAACCACGTTCTTCCCCCCTTATCTCTGCAAAGTCGCGTACCTATCAGCCATCCTACCCTGTATTCTCGCCATCACGTACGTTGTCTTTTCCTTTTATTTTATTCAGTCGTTCCTCTTTGATTTTCATTCGTAAAACCCTAAATCTAAGAGCGAAAAGAAAAAAAATGGCGGGGACGATTTCCTCTTTGCAACCGAATTAGGGCTTCGTTCCCTTTGTTCCCGTGAGCGCTCGGCTTTACCTGTTCGTGCTTGGCTTCGGCTTCTTCTTCGCTTGCTCGTTGAGGCTTTCGAGATTAGGGTTTTCAAAAACTTAGGGCTTCGGCGATTTCGATTCTCTGGCGATTCTGGACTTCGACCTCGTTTCCAAAATTAGGGACTTCGATTATCTTCGTTCGCAGCTGCCCCAATCCGATGGCGAAGGTGAGTAATTTATGTTACTCACATCTTATTCGAACTGTTCGAATTCATTTGCTTGTTTGTTTTCATGGTCTTTGGCTTCGATTTGATTTCTTTGTTTGATGTTGATTTCGTACGTTCTTGTTGACTTTACTGTGATTTATTGCTTTGGTTTACCGGCCCCTGTGAGCTTCGTCTCTGGCCATCTTCTCTGTTAGTCTTATAGTTAATGTACTTTAGTTGGTTGCATGTTCATTGGACTCTAGCTCGAATTCATCTTCGAGGGACACTGTACTTGATGTTGTTTGCATTTTGTATACTTGCATCATCTCTACTTGATATTGATACTGTCTAGTCCATCTTGTATATATGAACTTTCTCAGCTTCAATTTGCTGACTCCACTGTATATGAACAATTTCATATTAAGGTCCACTACTGGCATTTTTTTTTGTCTACTGCCGTGTAGCCTTCATGACTTCACTTGTACTTGTCTGCATTGCACTACGTCATGTATGCTTGTCCTCATATTCATGATATTGGTATCACGTTTCACCGAGTTTTGGCATTTGTTTGTCTGGCATCTGAACTGCTGCCATGTTGCCTTTGCATTATTTGGAGTCTAATTTGAAGCAGTCTTCATTTTAAAGTCACTTCTGTTGCATGTTTAGAACTGGACTGACCATATGTACATTTTTGAAATACTTGCATTCAATTTGTCCATTGTTCATTTAACTGCAGCATACTCGAGTTTGCATTGTCCAGTATTTGGTTTGATGAAGCAATATCCTTTACCTTTTTGCTTCGGCATTGTCTGCAGTTTGCATTGCTTTGTCATTAACATGCTTAGTGTTCACCCTTGATGTTGTTTCTTTGAACTTGCATCACTGCATCTTCTTCTACCTGTAGCCACTGCTCCACTTTGTATTTCATCTGTTGTTATCTTCAGTTGCATCTATTTGTAGTCCAGTCTGGTTTTTGATTTCATTGGTGCTTGAGTTATTTATACGTATTGCTTCTGGTATCTTCATTTGAGTTGCTTGTATATGTATACAAGTGTTCACTGTTTGTAGTCTCTGTTCATGTAGTCTGCACATGCATTCATGTTGATTTTGTATTTGTTTTTGCGTCACTGCATGCTTGTCGAGGCTTTGATGGTTCCAGTTTCATTTGTTATGTTGGTGGCATTTGTTGCTTGCCAGCCTTTGATATTTGCCTGTCCACTGTTTTACTTGGTCATTTGAAATCTTTACTTTGGTATCTTCACTTGAGTCATTCTTGTTATACTTCGACTTGCATTCCTGGTTGTTTCAGTGGATTCACTGATCATCTTTCTTTGATCATATCTGGTTCATGTTATATATATATATATATATATATATATATATTTTGCACATTTGTTACTGTCACTTTGAATTTACTTGCTTTGAGGCTGCTGTTTATTTGAGTTTAAAGTGTTGTCTCATTCACTATCATCAGTTGCATTACATAGTTGCCAGTTGCATTGTATTCATATCGTAATTGAACCAGTCTTGTTGTACTTGAGTATAGCACCTGTAGTGTATAACTTCAATTGAGTCTGCACTTGCTTGATCAGTTTCATTCATCCTTGTTTATTTTTGTTGCCTTCACCCAAATTTCCATGCGGTGGCTGCAGTTATTGTTGCAGTTTGCCCTTGAATTCAAAGTGGGGCTGCAGTTCATTTTTATAAAGAATTTTGCACTTGATGAAATGTGCAGTAATGAGTTGTTTGGAAACTTGTTCTTGAGTTTGCTTGGGTATTGAACTGTTTCTTGCCTCTTTGATACTTGCAGTTTACTGACTTGACCTCTGCAGCTTTGATTGCTGTTAGTATTCACTCGAGTTGGCGAGGCAGTGCACATGTATGTGCGTGTGCACTGCAGCCACCCAGAATTGATAGTTTTGAATTGATATTTCTTTTTCTTTGCGTCGTGATGCATTGATCTTTTATGCTGTACTGGCGAGGCCGTACACGCGTGCGTGTACGGCAGCCAATCGAACTTTGATGGTTTTAAAGTGACAATTTCAATTGCTTATGAATTGATTTAGTCGATTTGATAAATTGTTTATTTATCTCTGTTGATGATTTAAATCTGCTGATTTTTGTTAAACACTGTTAAGTGTTAAAATTTTCATTATCCGATTTCTTTGTTAAAAGGATCGGATAGACGGGAATTATTGTGACTGTCGTCTATTTAATTATTATTGCCTCTATGCACTAATAAACTGGTTTGAATTAGACTGACATGTGTATTATTTTCTTTTGAATATAATACCCGGGTCAGACCGAGTATTTTACAGCTTGAAGATTTTCGAGCAGCGAAGTTAGAGAGAGAGTAAAGAATCACTTTAGTTTTTCAGAAGAAAATTGTATTTTAAGATATTCCGCTGTATCAGTTAAATTGTGTAAACTCTGATGTATTCAAAAAGATTATAGTAATGAAATAAAGATTCATTTGTTTTAATTAACTGTTATTATTCTGTGTTTCTGTGGCTGATTCTGTTTAAACCTTATAAACTAAATAACAATTCGTCTTTTTGAACGTTTCTAGTTGGTTTAACTACCGACTGGAGGCGGTCAGAAGGGGGAATGTTACAGAGTGGTAATCAGAGCTTTGGTTTACACAAAGCCTAGTTTATGACGTTTAATATGAATAGTTACTAGTAACACTTGGAAAGAAACCGTGTTTTTTCAAATCTAAAGAAGTATAAAATTATTTTTGAAAATAAAGGTTTTTAACTTAAGAAAAGTTAAATTAAATTGAATTGAATTAGTATTAATAAATAATGGATTTGAAATTTAACTAAAAGGAAAGTTAAATAAATTTAACTAAGGAAGTTAAAAAAATTGAACTTGATTTGATAAATTGTTGAGATAGAATATAAACCCAATTGAGTAAAATAAATTGGTAATGTTGAATCAAATTGAATTTGATATCAAAATGAATTAATAAAGTGAAGTAATGAATATGAATTTGAGTTATAGAAAGGAAAATTCAACTTTAATTGTAAAAATGAGTTAGTGAATAAGACATAAAATAGAAATGTTGTTAAGAGTTGATTATATGGGAATTCATTAAGTATTAATGAAATTTAATTAATAGAAAATTTGAAAGCTAAGCATTTGAATTCAAATTGAAAGATAAGTAAATCTAAATGGAATCAAATTTGGTTTGAATTGAAAGCAAACAAAAATGAATGTAAATTAGTGAAAGTGAACTAATTAAATACGAATGAATGTTAGTAAAATCCAATGTGAAAGAATCAAATGTGATTAAATTGGAAATCAATTCGATGAATGATTTACTAAAGAACTAGTCGATTATCTTGGAAATGGAAAATTGATAAATTTATATAATAGTTTAAAATTGAATTTTTGAATTATTATAAACGGTTATATAGAAGATTTGAAAAGAATTGATGTTATATTGGAATTATAAAATGAGTTTGTATAAGTGTTAAAAATGAAATATAAATGTATTTCATAAGTGAAGTTATAAAAATGAATTGATGTTGAAAAATAAAAGAATTTATAAGTAATTTACTTATAAATTAAATTTCTGATATAAAACTGAGTTATAGAAGGAATGTTAATAAAGTAAATTTTTATAAATTGAAACCTTTATAAATAGGAATGGAATTTATAAACGTTGTTTATGAATTCGAAACTGAATTATTTTGATAAGTAAATTCGTATAGCTTGTTAAAATTAGTATATTCACAATTTTGGACCGTGAATATATTATTGAATAAAATGGACATGTTTTGGAAAAGTGATATTTTAAAACGAAGTTAATTGTTTTAAAAGATATTTTCAAAGGCATTGAATATCGAAACCATAGATTTCAACATTCATTGTTGAAATAGACGTTTTCGAATAAAAGGAAATGGTGGACTATAACATTTTTGTTATAGTAAATGATTTCCGAAAGGAAATGTTTTGTATAGTATTGGGATTTTTACATCTATCTAAATTTCGAATCCCTATACTAGTGATTTTTGAGTTGTCGTAACGATGTTTTACGTAACATTCGTTTTAACTCAAATAAATATGTGAAAGAGAATGATTTCCTTAAAGATGAAATATATACTTAATTTTGATTAAAGTATATCGAATATTTTCAAATGTTGAAAATAAATTGGATTTGTGAATTACTTATTTTTAAATAAGTATGGAAATGTTTTTCCAAATATGAAATGTTGTGAATATATTCCGTAAGGGATAAATGATTTGAAATTCATTTTCAAAGTCGAAGTTGAAAAGTTAAATGAGAATTTGAATAATTAGTTCAATTTGAAATATTTCAAAAAGATTGAATCGTTAAGTTAAAATTTAGTTTAACTTCGACATCAAAGACAATATAAGTTGAGATTTGAATTTCAGATGATGATTTGGATTGTATGTCTAACATTGTGAATTGATGACATAGCAATTGATCTCTATTAAATATATATCTGTTGGTGGCGGAGAATTTATTCTCTTAGCTTAACACCCTTCTCTGAGACGTACGAGCTCAGAGGTTATATATCGATAGACATCAATTCTGTGTTGAGAATTGACGATGTAACGTGTAATTCAAATCAAGTGTGAAGTCGATAATAAATGGAATTATGAATATGAATTGGGTTTGGGATAACCTTAAATTTCTGAATCGACTAAGAGGAAATTTTTGAAATCCTCTATTTTGTTATGAATATGAGATATGTAAGTTTTCAGAACTTATATATATATGAATGCGGTAAATTTGAAACCGTTAGTTTAGAAAGACATTATTATGGAAATCTTATGTATGTTTACATAGATATTATATGTACGAAATGTGAAATGAAGTACTACATATATATGATATTATGTTTTCTAAACTGAGGATATGGAAAAGTACCTTCCATTTATTATTGGAGAAGGTATTGGAACTCGTGATGAGTGTCCATTTGAAATTCGTAGCTACGTAGAATTTTCCATAAGTTGGAATGCCCATTTGGACTAGAATCCCTCGTGATGGGATCATGTTGATTATGATGTATGTTAGCGTAATTTGAGGGGCGAGATGCCTACAGTTACAAGCGATTCCACTGGGATAGTGGCGCAACCGCCGAGTAAACTGCAATCTAAGCGCCAAAGCGAAATTCGAGGGGCGAGATGCCTACGGTTACCAGCGACTCTATTGGGATAGTAGCGTAACCGCCGTGTGGACCGCGATCTATGGCAACAACCATGGCGAAATTCAAGAGAGATGTGAAATCTACGGTTACAAGCGATTCTACTGGGATAGTAGCGTAACCGCCGGGTAAACTGTGATCCATGGGGGAACGTGCTTTCCCTATCCATTTTTGAAAAAGAATTTTTTAAAAGTATTTTCACTGGGAATTGAAGCAAGTATATTTAGTACTTGGAGATTTTTAGACCTGCGCCTGGCCAGCATATGCCTAATGTCTGTGAGAACGACGATAGACTTGTTAAATTTCGAGTTAGCAAGTATTTTCAAACTGTAAATAGCAAATCAATAGTTTGAAATTAGAATTACATAATTCCTACTTAATGAACTAAGGAAGAGGATCTTTGAAATGTTTTGAAAGTCCACTGCTTTGGAAGAGATATATTATATAAATCTCTAACATGAAGAATTTTAAGTTTGAATCTGAGTAGTAAGTCGAAATTTAGTAAAAGACTTTTGGGTTTTGATTTCAGAAAATCAATGAACAAAAGAGAAGATAAACAAAACTAATGAGATTAAACAAATGAAATGAATCCTATATTCATTTATTTGTATTGAGTTTCAAGCTTAGTAAAATTTAGTAGAGTATAAATATTAATGAAATTTTGACAACCTTTCCTTTTCGAGGACGAAAAGTTTTTAAGGAGGGGAGTTTGTAACGATCCAAAAATTTTAGATTATTTTAAAATTAATAATTGAATTAAATTTTGATTTAAATTTGTGAAATTGTTCGAATTTTTCAAGTTTAAAATGAGAAATGTGTTTGAATTTAAATTTGAATCGGGATTTATAAACAACGTTTATAAAAGGAAATTTGCTTTGAAATTTTAAAGTATAAAATCTTTGAATTTTTTTAAAAAATCGAATTTATCTTATTTAATAATAACATAAAAACAAATTAAAACTAATATAGATGATGGTTTTAAAAAAATTGAGTGTTATAAAACAAATAACATAAGTTATAAATTAAAAGAAAAATGAAAACAAAATAAAAGAAAAAAATATATAATACCAGCCCATACCCTATACCACGCTCCCTTCTGCAAAACCACGTTCTTCCCCCCTTATCTCTACAAAGTCGCGTACCTATCAGCCACCCTACCCTGTATTCTCGCCATCACGTACGTTGTCTTTTCCTTTTATTTTATTCAGTCGTTCCTCTTTGATTTTTCATTCGTAAAACCCTAAATCTAAGAGCGAAAAGAAAAAAATGGCGGCGACGATTTCCTCTTTGCAACCGAATTAGGGCTTCGTTCCCTTTGTTCCCGTGAGCGCTCGGCTTTGCTTGTTCATGCTTGGCTTCGGCTTCTTCTTCGCTTGCTCGTTGAGGCTTTCGAGATTAGGGTTTTCAAAAACTTAGGGCTTCGGCGATTTCGATTCTCTGGCGATTCTGGACTTCGACCTCGTTTCCAAAATTAGGGACTTCGATTATCTTCGTTCGCAGCTGCCCCAATCCGATGGCGAAGGTGAGTAATTTATGTTACTCACATCTTATTCGAACTGTTCGAATTCGTTTGCTTGTTTGTTTTCGTGGTCTTTGGCTTCGATTTGATTTCTTTGTTTGATGTTGATTTCGTACGTTCTTGTTGACTTTACTGTGATTTATTGCTTTGGTTTACCGGCCCCTGTGAGCTTCGTCTCTGGCCATCTTCTCTGTTAGTCTTATAGTTAATGTACTTTAGTTGGTTGCATGTTCATTGGACTCTAGCTCGAATTCATCTTCGAGGGACACTGTACTTGATGTTGTCTGCATTTTGTATACTTGCATCATCTCTACTTGATATTGATACTGTCTAGTCCATCTTGTATATATGAACTTTCTCAGCTTCAATTTGCTGACTCCATTGTATATGAACAATTTCATATTGAGGTCCACTGCTGGCATTTTTTTTGTCTACTGCCATGTAGCCTTCATGACTTCACTTGTACTTGTCTGCATTGCACTACGTCATGTATGCTTGTCCTCATATTCATGATATTGGTATCACGTTTCACCGAGTTTTGGCATTTGTTTGTCTGGCATCTGAACTGCTGCCATGTTGCCTTTGCATTATTTGGAGTCTAATTTGAAGCAGTCTTCATTTTAAAGTCACTTCTGTTGCATGTTTAGAACTGGACTGACCATATGTACATTTTTGAAATACTTGCATTCAATTTGTCCATTGTTCATTTAACTGTAGCATACTCGAGTTTGCATTGTCCAGTATTTGGTTTGATGAAGCAATATCCTTTACCTTTTTGCTTCGGCACTGTCTGCAGTTTGCATTGCTTTGTCATTAACATGCTTAGTGTTCACCCTTGATGTTGTTTCTTTGAACTTGCATCACTGCATCTTCTTCTACCTGTAGCCACTGTTCCACTTTGTATTTCATCTGTTGTTATCTTCAGTTGCATCTATTTGTAGTCCAGTCTGGTTTTTGATTTCATTGGTGCTTGAGTTATTTATACATGTTGCTTCTGGTATCTTCATTTGAGTTGCTTGTATATGTATACAAGTGTTCACTGTTTGTAGTCTCTGTTCATGTAGTCTGCACATGCATTCATGTTGATTTTGTATTTGTTTTTGCATCACTGCATGCTTGTCGAGGCTTTGATGGTTCCAGTTTCATTTGTTATGTTGGTGGCATTTGTTGCTTGCCAGCCTTTGATATTTGCTTGTCCACTGTTTTACTTGGTCATTTGAAATCTTTACTTTGGTATCTTCACTTGAGTCATTCTTGTTATACTTCGACTTGCATTCCTGGTTATTTCAGTGGATTCACTGATCATCTTTCTTTGATCATATCTGGTTCATGTTATATATATATATATATATATATATATATATATATATATATATATATATATATATATATTTGCACATTTGTTACTGTCACTTTGAATTTACTTGCTTTGAGGCTGCTGTTTATTTGAGTTTAAAGTGTTGTCTCATTCACTATCATCAGTTGCATTACATAGTTGCCAGTTGCATTGTATTCATATCGTAATTGAACCAGCCTTGTTGTACTTGAGTATAGCACCTGTAGTGTATAACTTCAATTGAGTCTGCACTTGCTTGATCAGTTTCATTCATCCTTGTTTATTTTTGTTGCCTTCACCCAAATTTACATGCGGTGGCTGCAGTTATTGTTGTAGTTTTCCCTTGAATTCAAAGTGGGGCTGCAGTTCATTTTTATAAAGAATTTTGCACTTGATGAAATGTGTAGTAATGAGTTGTTTGGAAACTTGTTCTTGAGTTTGCTTGGGTATTGAACTGTTTCTTGCCTCTTTGATACTTGCAGTTTACTGACTTGACCTCTGCAGCTTTGATTGCTGTTAGTATTCACTCGAGTTGGCGAGGCAGTGCACATGTATGTGCGTGTGCACTGCAGCCACCCAGAATTGACAGTTTTGAATTGATATTTCTTTTTCTTTGCGTCGTGATGCATTGATCTTTTATGTTGTACTGGCGAGGCCGTACACGCGTGCGTGTACGGCAGCCAATCGAACTTTGATGGTTTTAAAGTGACAATTTCAATTGCTTATGAATTGATTTAGTCGATTTGATAAATTGTTTATTTATCTCTGTTGATGATTTAAATCTGCTGATTTTTGTTAAACACTGTTAAGTGTTAAAATTTTCGTTATCCGATTTCTTTGTTAAAAGGATCGGATAGACGGGAATTATTGTGACTGTCGTCTATTTAATTATTATTTCCTCTATGCACTAATAAACTGGTTTGAATTAGACTGACCTGTGTATTATTTTCTTTTGAATATAATACTCGGGTCAGACCGAGTATTTTACAGCTTGAAGATTTTCGAGCAGCGAAGTTAGAGAGAGAGTAAAGAATCACTTTAGTTTTTCAGAAGAAAATTGTATTTTAAGATATTCCGCTGTATCAGTTAAATTGTATAAACTCTGATGTATTCAAAAAGATTATAGTAATGAAATAAAGATTCATTTGTTTTAATTAACTGTTATTATTCTGTGTTTCTGTGGCTGATTCTGTTTAAACCTTATAAACTAAATAACAATTCGTCTTTTTGAACGTTTCTAGTTGGTTTAACTACCGACTGGAGGCGGTCAGAAGGGGGAATGTTACAGTTACATTGCCGCTTGCCTTTGTTTTAAAAGTAGATTTCGATTGAGTTGCCGCATATTAAGTTTAAAGGAGGAGCTTTCGAAAGGGTAGTTTTTGAACCTAGTCAAAATCTTGTTGCCATCTTCATACCTTTCGAATGGGTTAAAGGCCGCTTTCTTTACAGCCTTATAACAATGAGTTCGAAAGCGGAGCTTTTATTTATTAATATTGAAGCCCTTTTTCCAATGCTTTCGAAAGGGCTCCAGTAGCCACTTATATTAAGGTTTTCGAAGGCAATGGTTTCGAAAGGTCGTTTCGAAGCTATCCTTCCGAATTTTTACTTAAAGACTAATGCTTTCAAAATGGTGGTCTGAAGCCATCTATTTTCCCCAAATTCTTTTATTTGAAGATTAATGGTTTTGAAAGAATTACTTTCGCTTGTGTTCACTTCGACCCAGAAGTTATACTAAAGGTTAAACCCAAAGATTTCGAAAGAGATACTTTCAAATGGTTTTGAAGCTATGTTTTGTAAATCCTACTTGAACTAAAAGGTTTTGAAGGATGGGCTTTAAAACTTTCAAAAGGAATGTTTTAATGGTTTCGAAAGGAAGGTTTTGATGCTTTCGAAAGAGATGTTTTGAGTGTTTCGAAAGGAATATATTTTAGTGTTTTGAAAGGAAGGTTTAAATACTTTCAAAGGATATATTTTAATGGTTTTGAAGGAGAAGGTCTAATGTTTCGAAATGCTTAGTTTTCGAAACAAAGAACCCAAACTCATTTTTAAAGAAAAAACCCATGGCAATATAAAAGAGTTTTGAAATGGTATTTTACTTTGGAGTTTTAAAAGAAGCTTTCCTTTGCTAAAGATAATATGTTAAAGGTATTAACCATGTTTCATTTGAAAATGATTACAAGGATATTAAACCATGGATGGTTGTGTTATCATGTTATGATTAGTTATCAGGTATGCTTCTTTTATAAACATATTCACTTTATAATTCACTCATCACCGTATTTTGGGGTGTTAAGGGCAGAATAACTGGCTAGGTTGACCCAGTAGTGAATATATATTGAGTTAACTCATGTATGAGTAGAGTTACATCCAAGAGGTCAAGTAGCCAGAACATAGGATGCCCAAAGATTGATTACAGAGTTGTCAGTTTAGAAAGGTTCATAGTAAACCCATGAAAACTATGTTTGGAAAGTGTTATCGGCAGGGCAATACGTTTGTAGTGATCCTATGAAAACTATATCCGGATTAAGTTATTGACAGAGATCAATAGGTTCATAGTCAAACCATGAAAACTATGATATGAGAGAAGTTATTAGAGATTCCAATAGGTTCAACGAGAACCAATGGAAACTATAATTGGATGAAGTTATTGGCAGGGGCCAATAGGTTCTTAGTGATCCCATGAAATCTATGAAATCAGACAGATAGTCCGTAAGATTTTAGACAGGTTATTAGTCAGCCCATGAAAACTAATAGGTTAATAGTGACCCTAGAAACTGTAACTGAGACAGATAGTCAAATGAATGAGGATGAGAAATCCAGAATATATTGCATGTTTGCATATCATCATGATATATTTTAAACTGTTATGTTTTAACCATTGTGGATGCAGGTGCACAGTATATGGTTATTATAAATTTTGGTTAAGGTACTAGTGAGGGGAAAACCCATTCCGCTAAGCAGCGTGGTCTCACCAGATATCTGTGGTTCGAGATGGTAGGTTATTATTCACACTAGCCTTTTTATTTGACTTGAAGTTTATGTTTTCCCTTAAACTCTCGAGAGCTCAATTGATTTTGAGTGGTTTGAGAGTTAAGGTTTTCAAGTTCTCCTTTAGATGAATAAGCTTCCGGAGACATGCCAGAGGCAAGTTAGCTATTAGAGTTCTTTCTGTTTGATTTCGCTGTGTTATTATGTAATGGCAAAGTTGTTAAATTGCCTATATTAGACTCTGGTCATCCAAGGAGGCATCTTTATATGTCGCTTTTGGCGTATTTTGTAACAATTATATTTCTCTGAACGTGGTTCATGCATTGGTATTATGTAATGAATTTGAAACATTATTTGAAGTTGAACGAGAAATTTGTTTTATGTTTGAAAATTTTCATATTCATGTGTTCCTGTTATATCAATGTATCTAACATAACCGCATTTGGTCACCGAGAATTAATAACTATGGATGACTGCAATATCCATAGTCGTTAGTTTTGGGCCTCCAAATGAGGGATGTTACAGAGACTGAGATGCCAGTCTAGAGTAGATCATATAATGTTCTACAGTACTCTTGGGTGCTATGACGGGACCTGTAGGCCAACTTCTTTTAAGGTGTTGGTTTTTAGGGGAGTCCATAATATAGTTGTGGCCCTCGAAGGCCTCTTTGGTAGCTAATGGCAATTCAGAGTGATTTATCAATACACAATTTAAGCGTATGTATAGTTCGGTATGCCCAACTTGGGGTTACAAAATAGTGAATGTAACATATTTTGCAAATGTATAATTATGTGGTTAAGTGATATGTATATATATAACTATAGATGCATGGTTTGGGTGATTAATATATATAGCTTTGGTATGCTTGATGTAACGACCCGAGATTTTTAGCGTCTTGAGTTTTGAATATTAAATTTTAATATTAAATAATATGGTCTTTTAATCAAACTAAAGATCCCTTTAAATGATAATTGGTAAAAATAAATAGTTTTAAATCCAGATAATAATTTGAATTTTTCCAGATTTTATTTATAAAATAGAAAATTGATTAAAATTGGAAATTCTTATGTATTTTATAGCAACAAAAAGAATTTGTATGTAAATTAAAAACAAATGCATAACAAATAAAAACAAGTAAAAATGTATAACAAGATTTGCAAGCAAAAATGGAAGTGGCAAATATTCATTTCTGGTCATAAACTTTGGCAAGTAAAAGTAAAAGAAAACATAAAAATATATGCAACCAAAAGTAAACAAGTCAAAATGAAAGAAAAAGAAAATATAAACATATGCATTTCCTGGTCAAAAATAGGAAGACTAAAACATTCATCTCAACTTCATTTCAACTCAAACAAAATATCAACTTCAGCCACCATAGTTTTCAACTTCCTATCAGCCACCAAAATCTCTTTTCAATCCATCAATCTATCAGCAACCTTAAAGGATTTCAAACCTTCTTGAGCCCAAAACTCTATACAAATGCACATCATCTCACTTGCCTGCAACATGTATATATATAGGTGTGAGTGTATATATACTTTAGTTGTTTAAAACTTGTAAGCAACATCCTATAACAAGCTCTGTAAACAAAACAAAGTAAGAAAGAAAAAAAAGAAGGCAACCTGCTCTTTCAAAATTTCAAAAGGGAAGGCAAGTAATCAAGGTGGCAGATTGAAGACTAAAGTTTAAACTGGAAGTTTTCAGTGATTTCAACATGTTTAAGGTGAGAGTTTAGCTTAGGGATGCCTGTACTATGCCTGTACATGTTCAAGCATCACTCTATTATTCAACAAGCTAAATTTTTATATATGCGCAGTTTTTAAAAATCATTATCTCCCAATCTAGTTCGAATTTGCTAACAATGTAAACTAGTAAAACTTTTGTTTTTGAGTGTAGAATACATTAAAAATGGTTTGAAGCCGGCTTATCTTATATATGGTGTAAAATTTCAATTTTACAGTAAGTAACCCAAGTTTTATCAATTTTCAACTTATCCAAAACCTTTAATCGAGTTGGCAATTGGGATTGGATGAAAAAACCATTAATTTTAGAGAAGAAATCGGGATTTTTAGGGGATTAGGTTGAGAGAATTTTTGAGTTAATCGTTTTTCATTAAAAAATGAATTTGGGCCGGGGATGAACGAGGCAGCGGATCGTCGACTTTGAGTTGGCTGTGGGGTCGAGGGCGAGGTTTCAACCATGGGGATTTCTCTCTATCATGGTGGTTTGGGCGCACGAGTCAAATTTAGGGTTTTGGGATGGTTTTGGTGAGGCTCTGGTCGGGGTCGAATTGGAGGAGGAGGAAAACGAAGGCTTTGGGACGGGGCGTGGAGGAAGTGACTCGGATGAGGCTTCGAATGGTGGCGGCGGCAAGTGAAGCAGTGGCGTAGGTTGGGAGCAGTTCGTTGATAAGTGGAGGCGGTTTTTCTTTAGGGTTCGGGTTGGAGGCTCGATCTTCGTTCGTAGGCGCTGGCGTTTCGACGAGGTGACGATGGGGATCAGGGGATGAAGGGAAGTTGGTCTGGAGTGTCGTGGTGGTGATAGGGGCGACTGGGCGATTGTGCACGTGCACGGCATGCACACGAGGTTAGCCATGGCAGTGGGATTTTGGGGAGAAGGAAGACAGGGTTTCGGGTTCAGGCAAGGGGGATGATGGGATACGGGTCGAGTCATGGGTGTATGCGTGGAGAAATGGGCGTGAAGCAAGTGAAATTGTGATGGATCTGGGCAGCAAGAGTTATGTCCAGGCAAGATAAGAGAAGGGAGAAAAAGGAGAAAGGGAAGAAGGAGGAAAGGAGAAGCGGGTTTGGGTTATAGAAGTTGGGCTTCGGCCCAAAGGAAAAGGGTGTAGAAAGTTAAATTAAAATGTTCAAAATTTTATATATATTTGTTTAAAATTTTGAAACACTATAACTTCTTCGTACGAATTCCGATTTACGCGAAATTCATTGCGATGTGTTTGTATCGACGAACACTACGTCGTCATACGATTTGTTGTAGAATTTGAACAAGTGAAATTTTACGGTATATTAAAACGGACAGAAATTTACGTAACCAATTCAAGCAAATGATGCCGTTCAAATTTATATGACCTGTCCATTGAAGTTATTTGCCCAGATAAAAATAACGTTGAGTTAATTTAAGTAAATTGTAATGATTTGACATCTGTTTAGCGGAATAAAACACCGTTCTGCTAATTGTATTTAATTAGACCCCTATTGGCAGAATAAATCATCGTTCTGTCATTATTACTGAATATGTGTGTTTTTGGACATTGAATAGCAGAAATAAAACCCTGTTCTGCTATCACATTTGTATGGACATCCATTTAATTATCCTGATAATTATATTGGACAATGTGATGTTAAATTGATTGTAAAAAATGGATTGATGTGAATAACTGAATCTGTTGTTATGAAATAAATGGTGACTCGATTAAGTACCATTGGAATTAATAAGCCTCTTTCCAAATTTGGAAGTTGATTTTTGAATCAAGGTTGTTTTAAGGATAATTATTTTATGATTCTTAAAAGTTATTTGAAAGTATTAAATCATTGGTTTTAAAGTTATTTAATTATTTAAAATGTTTAAAAATATATTTTAATTATTAATTAAAATTATCTTATAGTGATTTGATTTAAAGTTAATTATTATCTAAGATTAATTAGTATTAAAATATTATTATTTCAAACACAATTTGTTCAATACTAATATTGTTTTTTTAAAATAATTTATTATATAGTAAACCGTTATAAAAGAGTATTTCCTAAATTAACTTTGAAATTATTGTAGAGACTTTATAAGTATTATTTGAGATAATTATTGAAATAAAAGATTTCGGGAAGTAATGGTATAATTTCATAGCGTAATTCGAGGGCAGAGATTGCCTACAGTTTGGGATGTTTTCGCTAGGATAGCGACGTAACCATTGTGCAAACTGCGATCTATGATTGATTGCATGGCGGAAATCGGGAGGCAGAGATTGCCTAAGTTAAGTTTGGTTTTTCTAGGATAGAGACGCAACCATCGAGCTGCGATTCATGGTCGATACCGAATGGTGCGTTCCATATTTATTTTTAAAGGTTTCAAGTATATTATTTTTTGGGAGATATGATGTGTTAATATACTTATTCCGATGAGGTAAGTATATGACTGTCTTTGATAAGGAGATTTGATTTATTGAAATTAAATTAAATGAGGCTTAGTGATTTCAATGGGTAATGAAATCTTTGGTTGAATGTTTGTTTATTTGATAGTTAAATAACCGACTATAAAATCTTGACCTAAATATGTAATCCTTCTTAATTTTGGTGGTACAGAATTATTCCCTACTTAACACTGAAGGATTTTAACTCTAGAAATATCTAGGGGAAACACGGGAATTATATAGTACAGTTACCGTTCGAGGTGCTATACTGTATGCATAAACTTGTGGATCTTCTAGGATAAATGATAAGGAGATTCGTCCACTTAAACGGTTAGGGGGTGATCCTCGATCTTATGTATTGTCTGATTATTTCCTAAAGAACCGGTCTTGAGCATTCCGTAAATCGATGAATGGTTTTTGGAGCACATAGGAAATGGAAAGTGTACTCGTAAGAGATGACTCAGAACCCATGACCTACTCCGAAACCATATATGGTTAAATGGAGGAGATGTGTTTTGAGGTGTTGAAATCCATGTGTGATTCCGAGACCGTTAGGTGTGGGAATCCGTGTGTGATTCCAAGATCTCTTTGAGATGTGCAAATCTATATGATTCCAAGGCCATTGTGGTGTGGGAAGCCATATGGGATTCCGTGATCTATTTTTGGAGTGGTGCATAAGCTAGAACGTCGGACGTAGCCTCATCAGTGGAAATAACTAAAATCAAAGGTAGGAGGCATGACCAGTACGGTTGGCAAACCCATACGGTGTATTCGGCTCCTTTTCTATCAATATGGATACCTTATGTTATTTTTGGCATGCCGAAGCGATGCACTCGGTCTTAGCGAGACCGGTTATGTTTTTCCTTTAATAGCACGGATAGACGGGTATGATGCTTTGGAAGGATAACTCTGATTCTTATGCAGGAGGACCGTTCTCGAAGTACTGAGGGAACCTTTGTGAAAATCCTACACAATTAGCGAACAAGCCTTACCGGATTTTGATTTTATGACTAGTATCGTTGTGATGTACACAACACATGCATCACAGCTACTTGTTATTATTACTTTGGTGATTAGAAACTATTATAATATCATATGATTTTCTATAAAAGAGTTTTGTTTATCGTAAGGTAAAAACCCGTCCGTGTTTATTTGCGGTAAGGTCTTACGAGATATCTTTGTTTTGAAAAGGTTACTAAACTTTAAGAATCAAGTTGATTGTGATTTAAATTCTCACGCTGGTTTTACCAGACTGACCCAGGAGTGGTTTTTCCTAAATGCTCGGGTCAGACCAAGCATATTTTCAGGTTTAGATGGATATTTTGGAGCTTTAAGAGTGGAGCTGGAGGCCCAGAGACATATTCACGTAGATGATTATATTTCCATGGTATACATGGTTGTGTTTATCAGCGATTGTGAGGATAGGTTGCTATAACTGTCCGTGCCGAATAGGTTAGCATACTCTGATTGATATCTGTATATATATAAATTATAGTTTTTTCTTTTGCGTAAAGATTTCTTATCTATTATAAATTATTCGTTCCACTATGAGATTCTATGTTGTTTAGTTCTTCTACCTTCTTTCTTATTTCTTTTCCCTAACTATCCGTCTTTCCATTCGATTTGGGCTGGACATGTGTGGTTTATTGTCAGTTTAAATTGTATGGAAAAGTGGGTCGTTACACCTGACTTGGGGCAGCCGGGTAGTGCGAGGAACTTCAAGAACTAATCATGATCCATACAGGGACGACAATACTTCGGTGTTGTGTACCCATGTGGGAAGGATGTCTGTTAGGTTTTGCATTTACATACCCTTCCGGTATGTCGGTATAGACCATCGGAAGGAAAGGACGCCAGTAAGGGAATCCATTGTATAATTGAGACGACATGACCTATAGACGTGGTCCTGAAGTAGGGGCGGAGGGAGGCTGGAACGTCGATTTAAAGTAGGTCATATACTATTTTGTAGCATGATTGGATGCTGCGACGAGGCCTACATGCCAACTTCTTTTGAGGTGTTGGTTTTCAAGGGAGTTCACAATATAGTTGTAGCTCTCGATATGTCTCTTTGGTAGCTGATGTTAATTCAGGACGGGTATCAGTTATTGATATCCGTATTTCAGTTTTGGGTTTGGGTATGCCATGTTAGTAGCATTGCTATATCATTGTGTTCGTTTTGCATTTCAAATGCTTCGATAGAGACCTTTGGATCGACTGGTGTCTGTAGTGGGCTCCATCCATTAGCAATAATGGTTATCAAATTATTCTCTTTATGTCTCTTATCGTTACGATTGTGAATGTATGTTAGGTGGTCGATTATTATTATTGAAAGTTATGAGTTGCCAGGGGCTAGGTTGTATTGTTCCGCTCTACAAGATTTTAAGGATGAAATTCTTAAGAGGGGAAGAATGTAACAACCCCTTTTTTGAAACGATTAAATATTTAAATGGTTTATTTAAATATTAATAAGTTAAGTTTAATCGATGACTCAAAAAGACAGATTTTGAAGACAATGAAATCAAGGTCCGAGACTACTTCCATAGTTTCCATTATTTCATTCTCTATGTCTTTGAGCATAAACCTCGATATATTTAGAATAACGGATTCTTGAGTTATGAAGAAGATGAGTTGGTTGTTGATTAAAAGGGGATGGATTTAGGCCTAAAGCCCATTTGCTTTCCTTTAAAGAGACACATCCCTTCTTTTTCAATTCATTCACATTGCCTCCTTTTCTTTATTTCTTCCAAACCTAAACCTTCAAGCCTAAATCAAATCAAAACTCAAGAAATAAATTCCCAAAAATCAAACTAAAACCACCTAAATCCTTCTCCTGCCATCCTCTATAATCTCGAATAATACTAGAGCATTTGAAGGTGATTTGATTTTTGAACATTGAGAGAAAGAGAGCTAGAGAATGGGATTCGTATTGCTCTAGGAATATTAATGGTTGCTAGGTGAGTGGATACTATACTTGTAACTTGTAGTATATAAAGATACAGTTTAGTTATGAAATGTAGGATAAATGATTTAAGTTGAATTTCATGGAAGTAAGGCTTTATTAGGCCATAATTGGTGTTTACTAAGAAGAAGAAAACATCACATGGTTGATAAATAATGAAAGAAGTGACATATGCTAGATTTAGTAAGTAAGAAATAAGAATTGTTGCTTGGTACATACAGTATAATTTATGTTATCACAAGTAAACATGCATATGAAGTTTATATGAAGTAATAACATTAAAAATGTGATTTTTAATGAAGAAGTAAGTATATGAGAAGTGTAGTAATTTGATTTATGAAGTTTATGAGATTAGTAACTATTCTGCTTGATGTTAAGTAGTTATAATGACCATTAAATGATTTTAAACTCACTTAATGACAATAAGTGAAAATGAGCAAAAGGCATGATACTAAGTAAGTTAAAGTTAGGATTTTTAAATAAAGGAAACTTGTTTAAATGATATTCCCAAATGAAATGGGCTTGAATTCCAGTTGATAAAAGTGCTAAAAATGCATTTTTATTAAGTTATATTAGTAGCTTGGTTGAATTGACCATTACGTTAATCATGATTAGAACTTCCTAATGATAATAAGGTGATAAATTTCATATTTGATGAAGTGTTGATTGGACTATAAGAAGTTAGCATGCTACGACATGAATAGGCTTGCTAATGATGTTTATCATGTGGAACAATGGGCGTAAAATGTAAATTTAGATTAATAACCAAGTTAGAATGATTAATAAAAAGTTAGAAAGTGTAAAGTATGAAGACTAGATCATTAATTGAAATTGTTGTGATAGATTATGTGAAATTGTCAAAATAAGAAAATACCAGAAATTTGAGAGTACGAAAGCCAAAAATAACCTAAGCACCTTAGGAGGCGGAGGAAAATGTCCACCCGCCTGTCGAAGTACGGCACTGCCTGTTCCAGGCAACTTTGTGCACTTCCTATAAAGGCAGTGCCGAGCATTGCCTGTAAAGGGCAGTGCCTGACGCACTACCTGTTATAGGCAATGCATGCGCTGTCTTGGGCAGTGCTATGCGGCACAGCCATGCAGGCGATGCCATGTAGATCTGGGTCTCGAATGTTAGGGTTCGCTTTTCAGAAGGATTGATTGGGTTCGAAGGGGCTTCGGAGCTCTAATGAAGTTCAACTACATAGGGTAGTTATTGGCAATTCGACATGGGTATCCAGTACATACATTCAAATAACGTTGACCTTGGATATTGCTCGTATATTATTCGTATGGGGCCTTTGGGTATGAGGATGCTTGGTTATATGACATCATTATGATTGTCTCTACTGGTTTTTCAGGACTGACCAGGATTAGGAGATATGCAACACTTTTGATTACGGATATCGATTATGGATCTTCGAGAAGCATTAGTTTTGGGGTATACATACACACATGTGTATATAATCATTATAGAGGAATTGACTTTATAATTCGGGTTTGATCGTGGATTGGGATATGTATGACACATTTATTATGGAGTTTAATATTAACCATGCATTCATCTATTCATGTGGTTGATTTTTTATATAATTGTAACATGTAGTTTTAACTTATGATATGCCACATAAACCCAATGCATGCTAGGATATATATTTGTATTTAATATTATGAGGCTAGTTTCCCTCACCAGACTTCTGACTGACCCTCGTTTTTCTCTTTTTTATTTTCTATTTGGTACTTTGATTACTCCTAGTAGAGTAGTCTAAGTGACATGTTGAATTGGGGGACGAGCTACATGGAAGAGCTGGACTTTTTCGATTATAGAGATGTGTAACACCCCTAATTTTAAATAACATTATCCATGAGAATTAATTGAATAATGTAGAGGTTATAGTAATAAGGGAATTGAGATTTGGAAACTAACTAGGGTCGTGCCTTAACTAATGAAATTATAAGTGTGATTTATAAATTAGAAATTTAAGAGAATAAGGCAAGGGAAAAATGGGAATAGCCGTATACCATAACCCCTAAACCCCTTACCTCATTCTCATTCACATTTTCATAAACCAAAAACATAATAAACAGAGTTAAAGGTCGGCCATAACCCTAAGAAGAGGAGGAACACAAAATCCATTTAGAGGCTAAGATTCAAGCTAGCAAGATTAAAGCAAGAACAAACCTCATATAAGTCTTCTTGAATGTTTTAGTTTGGGTTGAGGTTTTAAACCATATGATTGGATAAATGATGTTATGTTTTGATAGATTAAATGGATATATATGCTTGTTGATGATTTATACGATTTAATATGTGTTTTATGATATGTTTAGATTAGAAAACCTATCATATGATGTTCGAATGAGTTGAATTTTTGATATATGGTCAAAAAAATTATTTTAGAAGTGGGTTTCAAGTTTCATAATTTTTCAAGTGAATATGGATTTATTATGAATTTTCTATGAGAGAAAATAGTGAATTTTGAGTTTAAATTATTTAAGGCAATTTAATAATGTTTTCGGGTCTGAAATCTATATATGTTAGAAAACATAAGTAATGTAAATTATTATGATTTTTGGGGCTTTTTTCTAAGTTTTACTATGGTTAATAAATTATTTAAGTTAGAGGACTTAAATGTTTTAAACGTTTTATTAAGGAGATGGGCTTAAGTGCTAAAATATTTTTAATTGTTCAATGAAGAGTTTGGCAGTATTTTAGAAAAGAATTTTGGTAAAGTATTGGCAACCAATCAAATTTTGGAAAATTATGTAGTTAGGTGAAAAGGAATTGCTTTAAAAAGCATAAAATCAGTTTTATATCGAATTACAACTTCGCCACTTTCATTTGCTTGCTTCCGTCACAATACTCAGTGAACCTTATTTGAAACCAATGCTTATGGTATCAAGCACTTGGTACGTAGTGTATTGGAGAAGGTGGAAGGAAAGGATGGTGTCGAAGGCATGCTTGCGAAAGGGTTGCCGCTTTGAACCCCTTCGATACCCTAGCTGCCGCAATAAAACCTTTTGCCTTAGTAAGAGGCCGCTTTTATAACCCTTTAAATCAATGAGTTCAGAGGGTAGGGTTACTAATTGATACCCTTCCGCAACCATTGAAGCTACTTTTCTTTCCACTTATACTTGCGAAAGGGTGGGTGCCGCTCCCATACCTTTCAACATGATTGAAGTCGTTTAAACACTTTTTACTTGAATTCAATGCTTTCGAAAGGTATGTTTTTGAGTGTTTCGAAAGTCATGTTTTTAAGTGTTTCGAAAGGAATGTTTCCAAGTGTTCGAAAGATATACTTTATGGTTTTGAAAGAGGATGTCTAAAATTTTAAACAATGAGTTCGAAAGGTCCTGCCGCTAGAGTAGAGTGGCGAAAGGGGCATAACCGCTTGCTTCTAACCCATTAGTCAAATGGAAGGGGATGGAGGGCTTGGTTGCTCTATGAAGTCGAAAGGGAGAGTGACGGAGGGTAACTCATGATGTCATAATGATCCAAAGGATATACTCGAATGCCATAGTTTTCAAATTTGAGAACCCAATCTCATTTTTTAAAGAGAACCCATGGCAATGTAAAAAAGTTTTGAAATGACATTTAACTTTTAAACATTAAAGAAATCTTTCCTTGCTAAAGATAGTGGGTTAAAGGTATTAACCATATTTCATTAAAAAACGATTAGAAGGAATTTAACCATGGATGTTTATATTGTTATGTTATTTGATCAGTTATCATGAATGCTTGTGTAACCATATTCACTTCATTTATAACCCATAACTGCAACTTGGGGTGTTAAGGGCAAAATAACAGGCTAGGTTGATCCAGTAGTGAATATATATTGAATTTAACTCATATGTGAGTAGAATTGCATCCAGGAGGTTAGACAGACCAGAATATAGGATGCCCCAGACTAGTCAAATAATTATTGGTTTAAACAGGTTCCTCGTAGACCTATAAAAATCATGTCATGGAAATTGTTATTGGCAGGGGCCAATAGGTTCTTGGTGATTCCATGAAAACTATGTTCGGAATAAATTATTGAAAGAGATCAATAGGTTCATAGACAACCCATGAAAATTATGACATGAGAGATGTTATTGGTAGAAACTAATAGGATAACTAGTGATCCCATGAAAACTATGATTGCATAATAGTATTGATAGAAACCAATAGGTTCATAGTGATCCCATGAAAACTATGAAAGTGGATATGAAATCCATAAAGAATTGAATGGCTTATTAGTAGCCTATGAAAACTAAGTTAATAGTGACCCTAGAAACTATAAATTGAGACAGATAGTCAGGTGAATGAGGATGGGAAATCCAGAGAATATTGCATGTTTGCATATCATCATGATATATTTTACTACGTTATGTCTTAACCATCGTGAATGTAGGTGCACAGTATAGCTTATTATAAATTGGGTTAAGATTATAGTGAGGGTAAAACCCGTTCCGCTAAGTGGCGTGGTCTCACTAGATATCTATATGGTGTAACGACCTGCCTTTTTGGACGTTTTAAGCAAACACGCATGCCGGACTCAAACCATTCAAAAGGGAAGATTGTTATGGGATAAATAAGAAAAAGAGAAAGAAAAAAAACAAATACAGAATCTCGCAGTGGAATGACAAAATATAATAATCAAATAACAGTTCATGAAGTTGTTTTATAAATACATTTGATTATTCTTTACAACATAACATTAGAGTTACATAAACATGAATAAATAAATAAATGCAACGGAACAACATGATGCAGGTAATAAATATAATAAATAGTAATAGTACAAATCTTCATCTTCGTCCTCCAGAATAAGGTCTTCAAACCTGAAATGCTTAGGCTGACCCGAGCGAATTGAAAAGACAAAACACTCGAGTCAGAACTAAAAGATCTTATGTAAGTTAAATCAATGGTAAATATGAGTGCGACGGCGTCAGAGATGTTTACGGGGTTTGACATCTCCTATCCAGTGTCTAACGTGAGTGTAGTAACTCAAGAGATGTTCGGGATTCACATCTCCTAAGGATCCGTTAAACTATCTACTATGTAGTACAATACGTTATTATAATATGTCTATAGTAAAGTAAAGTATTAAAATAGCGTTAAGGCATTACCCATACCCCCCTTAACACATTTTTATATATTCCCGTAGTCTATACAGATACTGTAAGCCCCGCCAAACTGGTGGGATATTCAGGGAGCACTCCATAGGTACGGTACAAACAAAACTTGTAGAAGGCGCGCTAGGGCATGTGAATATGGCACTCGAGGCAATGCCAGGGTAGATATACCAATTGCGGATCCGGACTGGTGGTAACGCATAGCAACTACTACCGCCCACCTCGGAACACACTCCCATAATCAAAAATCAAGGGTGGCCATCAAATCAATCACAAAGTCAGAATATAGTATCGAAGAAATGTGTCCGATCGGAGGAATGACCTCACTTGGCCCGGCATGGCTCCTGTTTTAGTCACATCGTAGCTGACTCATGGGAGTCAGGGTCACCTCATACCTTATACAGAAATCGTTTGCCAAACCATCCTACTTCATTTCTGGAATCTCCACCACGTACGCAGTTGTTAAAGTGGTTTTCGGTATTGGCAGAGAGTATGACAATATCTGATCCCGGTCTCTTTAACAACCAAACGCTTATTTCACACCGGATGGTTCTTTTACATTTAAAAAGTCAATCCACACTTTATATCAAAATACCATATTCTCAAAACCATATCACTTTTGAAATCATATTCACTTTGAATCATATTCACCTTTGAAATCATATCGTTTCCGAAATCATAATTTCTTTCAAAAAACATATTTCCAATTAGGATAAATCCTCACTTCAAAATCATCATATTCAATTAACTATAACATTTAAATTCCAACATAGGTTATGCCATCATTTAACCGTATTTGCTTTTAAACCAATGAATTTGGATATAAACACTTTCCCTCTACTTAGTTTGAAAATTAAGAAGATAGTTTAAATAGTTATAATAGTTAAAATACTCTAAAATAGTTTAGTTATAGATTTAAGGTACTGTTAAATTGATTTAAGATAGTTAAATAGATTTAAAATAGATTAAATAAAATTAAAATAGATTAAATAGCTTTAAATGGATTAATTAGATTTAAAATAATTTAAAATGGGTTAATTAGTTTAAAATAAATTAAATGGTTTAAAATAGGTTAAAATGATTTAATATAGGTTAAAATAGTTTAATAGTTTGAAAATCTTAATAATCAAAGTCTTTAAAATAATATATTTTAAAAAAGTTTATATTAAAAAAATATGAATTTTGAAATTTATATCAATTTACTATTTTTTTTCATTTCAACACAATAGAACCATTTAAATTTCTTAATCAACAAAAATCCAATTTCAAGTCTCCATTCACATTCTCAATAAAATATTAAATTTTATATCGATTTCAATTCATGTTTGAAATATCAATTTAAGCTGCTTCAATTTCAATTTATTTCAAAGTTATACTTCAACAATTTTAATAACTTAATTTCGATAACTTCACTTATACTTCAAATTCAAATTTTAAGATTTCAATTTAATTCCTTTAAACAATTCCTTTAAACCAATTCCAATTTTAACATAAAACTTGAATTTCGATAATAATTCAACTCATATAAATCAAATTTTATTTCAAAATATCATTTAACTAAATTCAAAAATTAAGGATTTAAAACCATTTAATTTAACCAATCCGGTGTCCGTATATAATTCTCTATCGTAAGGTCAAGTGATACAGATATTTATCATTTCAATCCGCAATTTAAAATTTTACGGTTATATATCATTTCCAACCGCAATCCCGAATTAAATAAAATCCAAAAAATCGCTCGAGTCTATCATTTCAACCCATAATAATTTTTCCCTAATCTATAGATTATTCGGGTATGTATCATTTTAACCCATAGGGAACTTGCAATATTATAACAATATAATACAACATCCAACCATCCAATATCAACAATGAAACATACATCACAATCATCATCCAAATCAACCAATAAACATCACAAAAGAATCAAAGATTTTGCGATATCACGCTCGTGAAAATGTAAGAGACCAGTACGGTAGATTCGACCACGGAAGTCCAAGAAAGCAGGAAGATAAAACTCATAACCTCGGTATGCATTTGCTATATCTAGAATGAAATCTTCAAACCTAGCTTGCTGCACACGCTTAGAGAAAAAATGTAAAATAAGAATATTTAAGGTTTCATATCTTTTTTTTTCATTTTTTTATTGTTTTCTTCAAAAGCAATAAAAATTGGTGAATCGGAAACAATTATAAGAAATAAACGAAAATTTGTGTTTTTTATGGAACATACATATAAATAAAAATGAAAAGAATACTTTAGTTTAAACAAAAGAGTTTAAAAGAACCCTTATTCATCCATTTCCTAAAGGATAACTATATCGAATTCTAGAATCTACATCTAGACGATTCAACATGAATTGACTATTATTATTTCAAGTAAGCCGCTATGGTGAAATTGGTAATAGGTCATCATTAACAGGAAATTAACTGGAAATTTAAATTCAAAAATAAATTAAATGACAATTTTATTCAAAGTAATCCAAATTAACTGGGATAACAATTTAAATATACCAAAAAACCATAAATAAATTTCAGATCACATCATAAATTTGATTTAACTAACATAAGAAATTTTTAGAAGTTTTGAGTGGGTTAAAACACTCACCTTTGATTTTAGCCCATAAAAATCCAAACAGAAGCGCAGAACACAACAGTCTCCAAATTCAACTAAATCAATTTCATGTTGTGCGGAATTTAAATATGAATCCAACAGAAGAAATCGCGCGTGAATCAAAGTTTATGCAAAAGATATTCATGTTATAAGAAATATTATTAAAATAATAATTAGTACGCAAAAAAATAAACAAATTTTAATACTTACGTTTTTCTCAAGATGAGGCTTCAGGAAAAGATTGAAGAACAACTAAGATGAGGACAGGACGTGTACGGAAAAATGAAAAAAACTTCATGTTTCATAAAAGAAAGCTTTTGGATTTGCAAGAATAAGAACTTTTGAATATGAGGTGTCAGGAGAAACAAACGCAAATGAAGAAATAAGCTGCAAGTTATTTATAAGTAGGAAATGAAGGTGGAGGGACAAAAACAAATGTCACAATTTATTTTGAAAGCTTCAGGCATTAATAATGCATAAGGAAATGTACGTAGGAATGGAAAAGTTTGCAAACCAAAGGAAACTAAAATTTTGTATACGTGAAAATGAGGTGGCAAGAATTAAACACAACCTAAAAGTCTAGGCTTAGGTATTAAACAGAAGGAGAAATGAATATATTAAGTATTAATAATAAGGTAACTATTTTAAAACGTTCATGCAACAATTAATAACAAAAGAAATGAAGGGACCATGTACATCGCACAACCTTTTGAAATTAAATTTTTCTGAAACGTAACCAAATTAACTTCATTAACTCAAATAATATTCAAATTTGTATGCATTTAGGTTTTTATCTACGCATAATAAAAAAAATTAAACTTACCTTAAAAATGAAAACGTTCGATTTGATTTTCCCAAAATGATCCTTTATTTCCATTAAAACACCCTTTTTGTTTAACACAAAAAGTGCGTTTCTTTTATTAAATCTATTAATTGCAATCAACGTTTTCTTTCCTTTTAATTGAAATATTTGAGTTACATTAATTGCAATTACTTACAAAGTTAAATTTCAAAATGGACAACTAAAATGGATGAAAAATAGAACAATTGTTTATTTAAACACGTTTATAAATTTGTTGTTTATACACAAGAGTAATAAATAACTTTGAAATAGATTATTTTCCTATTCTTGTAATCAATCTGTAAGCTAAAACACAGTTCAATAAACATATATTTCTTCCTTTAAAATCAATCATTCTACTCTTTATTTTAATGAAATTAAACCTGCATTCACAAATGAAATATTCATTTTATTTGATGTAAATGTTATTTTCACTAAATCAAACTTTCCTTATATTTTCACAAAACATAAGCTACTTTTAATTACACCTATTAATTTACAATTTAGCATTCTCTCTCCTATTAATTGAAAATTTTCAATTACACAAATTTCAGTTGATTAAGTTTCAGAATGGACTAAATGAATGTAATGAGAAGTAGAACAATTATTTCCTATCTAATAGTAATTTAAACATATTTATACACTATTGGATACAAACGGTAATTACACATTTCTTACTAAATAATAGTTTCTCAACTCTTATTTGTATTAACTACCATATTCCATTATATTAAATTTTTGTCAGTTTTATAATAATTTAAAAATCTCAATAAATTAATTTGTTTTTGTTTCACTCTTTTTATTACATCAATTATTGCCTTGTAAATATAATTAACATTTCTGTACCTTTATTACATTCACAATTTGTAGTTATATTCTTAACTCACATTAATGCAACATTTATTTACATTTATTTGTAATCGATTAGATAAATAGGTAACAAATAACAATTGTCACCATTTCTACACTTAGTAACATTTGTAAGTTTATAATTTACAACAAATGTCATAATTACTTACATAACACTGATTTTATTCAATCACCATAAATTATATATTATTTCATTAATTGATTCAATATTTACATTTGTTTTCTTATATTCAATTCATAACCAAGTATAACATTTAAATTATTTCAATTGATTGGACTATCATTACAATATTTAATAATTAACTTAAATTTTCATTATTACATTTCACTCTAGTTATAATCTTAACTCACATAAATGTAACATTTGTTTCCTTTAATTGCAATTGATTTAATATATTGGTAACAGACAACAATCTGTTACCATTACTACATTTAAGGCGGTTATAAATTACCTTAAGTTAATACTATTACCTTCCATTTCCGTTATAATCTTATTAATAGGCCATAAATTTTTATTTCTTTCAACATTTAATCACAAAACCTTATTAAATTAACTAATTTTAATTATCGAAAATTATGGATCGTTACATATGGTTCGACATAATAGGTTATTATTCACCAGACTTTTTGTCTGACTCGAAGTTTATGTTTTCCCCTTAAACTCTCAGGTGCACGATTGATTTTGAGTAGTTTGAGAGTTAAGGTTTTTAGGTTCTCCTTTAGATGAATAAGCTCCCGGAGACGTGCAGGAGCAAGCTAGCAATTAGGAGTTCTTTCTGTTTGATTCTGCTTGGTAATTGGATGCAATGACAAAGTTGTTTAGTGCCTATATTTAGACTCTGATCAACCAAGGGGACATCTTCATATGTCGCTCTTAGCGTATTTTGTAGTAAATTGTAATTTCTCTAAACGTGGCTTACGTATGGGATTATGTAATGAATCTGAAATGCAATTTGTAATGAAATGAGAAACTTGTTTTAAATTGAACTTAAAAATTTTCATATTCATGTGTTTCTGGTATATCAATGTATCTAACATTACGGCATTTGGTTACCGAAAATTAATAACTATGGACGATTGCAACATCCATAACAGTTAGTTTTTGAGCCTCCAAATGGGGGATGTTACAAGATGTGCTTATATTTATGATTAGTCTATGTACGACCATATGCATCATATGTTTTATTTATGTATAAGACTATACATTGTATGGATGAATCTATTACGTGCTCCGTTTGTATAGGGTTTATGTAAACTTATTTTTTCATATTGTGACTTTATCAGTTTTATGTATTTAGTTATCTCGTTATACATACATGCATACATGTGTGTGTGTGTGTGTATTTATATATATGTATGTATGTATGCATATATATTACCAGTTGGGCCGGTTTGTATTGTTTATGCCTCCATGTGATTTTATATATACTTGCCATATTATATATTGTTGTTTCTCCACCATGAATTGCATAAAGGTCTTGTCAAAATTTAGAGATTAATTAAGTTTAAATTTATATGGTATTTTGTCTTTTTACGATATTTCGTATGTGTGTGTGTGTGTGTATATATATGTATATGTACGTATGTATGTATATGTATGTTGATCAGCATATATTTGGGGCGTTGTAAAAGCCAGGTCGTTAAATAATTTATACTTTCATTTCATATTTATATTTTATTTATATTTTATATTTTTAGATAAAATTTATCATTACCTGGAGCTAATTTCTCTAGGCTTTCGATCACCGATTGTCCACTACCCATATGGGCAGTCGACCAGTTGCATCGGTCTTGGATCAATCTGTTCCAGGTCTTTAGACACAACCCTTCAAACCACCAGCAATCGACGTCGCTTCACTTCTCCAACCGTCCCCACTTCACACACACAATGAAACACCAATATATCATACAAATTTACAAAACAACCATTCAACGATCAACAAGACTTCTCTATCTTCTTCCACTTCCACTTATCGTCAAATTCCAATCCTAAAGAAATGATAATCAGCACTCCAATTTCTTCTTAGCTACCGATGTAGACCCATATCTAGAAGCTCATGTAAATTTGAAATTTATAGAAATTTATTGGAAATTTTTTCTTGAATTTGGAAAGATTAGGTAGGATTTATGTTTACCGAAGAATTTTGATAATGTAGCTTCAGAAGATCATCACATTGATAAGGGAGGTTATATTTATATTTTAAGGAGAAAAAATCGGGATAATGAAATGTCTAGAATACTTAAACTTTGGGTTTGGGCTTTACTGTTTGCCTATATCCTAAACCCTAATTTTAAACTTAGTTCTTTCTTCATTATTTTATTTACTTCAATCAATTTTATACAATTAATTTAACTTTTATAAATTCAAACAAAAATCACATTTAACACCTTAACATTCAAGCAACACTATATTTTTATAAAATTATTTTTTGTAGATTTGTCTATTTAATTTAATTATTTCCTTAATTACTTTTTAATTCTGCTTTTAACTTATTTACTAAATAAATTCCAAATCCTTTTAAATAACTAAAATAAAATTTCTTTCTATATGAAAATAAATTCATTTACACATTTATTTTAATTGTTATACTTTATAATAATTTATCTATCCATTTTAATTCAATTTAAAAATCATTTTTAAATCCAAAATTGCGCAATCTATAAATACACACACACACGTATATATGTATATGTATGTGTGTGTATATATGCGTGCAATCTATAAATCTACACTATTATATTATTATTGAGCTGCATTTCAAGAGCGCAGAAGGCCCTTGGATATTTTGTAAAATGAACAGTCGCATTTTCTATTTCGTGTCCAGCTTCTTTCGTTCCTTTTAATTTTAACCTTCGTTCTTACAAGACCATCTTTTAATCCTCTTCCATTCCTCTTTTCTCTAACCCTATTCTTCATTAACGATCATCATGGTTAGGTTACTTCATTATAACGAGTCTCATGCTTTCATTCCAAAACAACCAGCACCCCTAATCTTCTTCATTTATTGAGGTCGAAAATGTTTAAAATTCAACATTTGTTAGATTATTTCATTACGCGATGATGTCAATTTTGCTGGCAAGTTAAACATCAACAAAGTGATGAACTGGAGATCACGTCGAATTGACTATGATGACAATTCAAACCTCAACCAAACATCGGTGATTTGGGTGACTTTTCTCTTTACCCAATTTTTTTTTTCTATTCTTTATAGCCAGTTTAACTTCGATTTTATTTAGCATATTTCCCATCTTTAGCTAATTTTGTTTTTAAGGTCTTATGCAGACTCAAATGTGTAATATTTTTATAGACCATATAATATATGAGATATTTTGAATACTCGCATAGTGTATGAGGCATCAAAATGTTATTATTGATTGAATTTCAATTATTGAGATAGCTTGAAAAGGCTGCACATTTTTCAATTCTTACTTTAGATCATATATTTCTCAAATACAAGGTCAAAGGGATTGTTTGCAATCCTGAAGAGGAATATGGATTATGCATATACATTAAGCAAAAGCTCGACCCTAGGTACCGTAGTCCACATGAAAGGTCATTCATTATTTCTGACTAATTTCCAATATTACCTTGCATTCTTATCTAATAACATTTGAGAAGCTAAACAACGAGAACCAATATTGAAAAACAAATTAATGCAACATGTATTCGGTTTTTATTATTATTTCCTATGTTCAAATACCATATATTTAGACAAATAATTTATTACATATAATAATATTTGATATCTTATATGGAATTATTGATGATTTTATTCAATCGGATACTAACATGGTCACACTAGGAACAAACCTTTACACCCTAAATCTTTGATTTTGTGTACCTAACAATCAAGATAAATATTTGACACATAATAAAATATTTGTGCAAAACTTCACGCTATGCCACTACAAGGGAATTATTTTGAAGATTAGTGAAATTGAAGATTAAGAGATTTGGTCCTGGTGATACTTTCAACTTCAGTTCCTACATTTTCAAATGTCCATCTGCTTCAACTATGATTTTATTTATTTTAAATTATCAATTATTTTGAAATTAAAGTAAAATTAATAACTGAAGTTTCTCTTGAGGCGTCTTATCAGCTGGATGTTTTATCCCAGCTTTATTTGAATAGTAATCTTCCTTGAAATTCTGTTCCTTTCAAATTATAAGCAACAAAAAACTTAGGTTTGCAGTTTCACTATGATAATTTTGAAATTTTGAAGATTGGGTGTCTCACAGAACGTGAATTGGGATATATCATACCATACACCCCTTCCTTTTTATACTTTGCATGTGTTTGAATGATCTAAAACTGGTTATACTGATTGTTGTTTGTGACTGTTTGAAAACAAATTTTCATTGTACAATTGTAACAGATACACAACAATTCATTTAAATAATTATGTAAAATTCAATTTTATCCCTTTTAATCTTATTTTTCCATAGATTTTAGTATCATAAGTAGAGTTAATGGTTGTCATTATTTCATGTTCAAACATGAATTTGTCTCTACTTTTATGTGAGTATATGATTTTTGCAGCAATTTTTTTTTTGAATTGGTACTTTATATACAAAATGTCACTGGGACAACATATCACATGTCACTGGGACAACATATCACATGTCAATAAACGTTCGAACCATGCTACGCAAGTTTCGAACTTGTGACCTCTCACACCAAAGCCGAATCACTTAACCACTGGAACAATGGTGTTTGTCTTATGCAGCAATATTAATGGATCTTATATTATAATAGACAAAATAAGTATTACACGATACTTAATTTTTTATATTATTTGTTTATTTGAATACTACAAAAACATTAATTTTATTGTTTGTTATCTCTCTAACGTTTTATATATTAGAAAAATACCATGTTTGAATTTTAGGTGCTGTTCATTTCCAGAAAGTTAGTTAATTTTCCATTAGCAAAAAAAGGGCATAAAATCCTTTAAAGTATATAAAATTGTGTTTAACATATAAAACTACCAAAAATTTGTAATCTTATTCAAGATATATTCTTTTTATTTCGTTAAGAGTTAAGTCGTTAATGTGATGCCGAATTCTGCTAGCAAATCTATTGAATCAAATCAATATATGTTAGTCCATGAGATGATGGTTTTGATGACAACAACCTTAGAATAGATTGTAAAATATAAATACTAACATTACAAGTTTAGATATATATGTATATGCAGGATCTAACCATGCAGGTATCAAGAATGAAGACTGCACAGTATAGAGATTCAAGATATAGAAATAGAAGACTCATGAGTATCAAGATTATCAAGAGTTCAAGGTTAAGTTTGTTTTATTAGGAATATTTGTTAAAACTCGTAGAAAAGCACTGGCATCTTAATATCCAATTTATTCGTGGAATGGAATCCACTTCGAGCTCGTTAAAGGAATGGAACCTACGAAAATCTAGTGGGACATTGTTTGTATCCACTAATTTTAATTCAAATGATTTTACAAAATTATCTTGTTTTCAAAATGATTTTAAAACTTTCCTTTTAAAAGATTCAAAACTCTCTATCCTGGTTTTAAATAATTTTAGCCTCAAAACATCTTTAATTTCAAAGTCAAATTACTCCTAATTTTAAAATGTCTTTTCAAATAATATATTTAACTTTTAATATTTATACTTAGATTTAAATATAAAATTATAGTTAAATTATGTATATACTGTTCTTTATATTTACTTATGAATTTCAACTATATTCAAGTATATTTATAAAGTTTTAAATAGTTTTTATATAATATCCTTAATTCGCATTTCTCACATTTGGTATCAGAGCTTTGTTTTCAAAAGTTTCATAATCTGAATTTTGAAAAGTTTTAAAATGGATATTTTTGAAAAATCTGTTAAAACTAGTTTAGAATTGTTCAAATTATCATTGTTCCATGAGTCTGCATATGAATGTTATTCAAATTCTAGTTGTCTACCCAAATTTTATAATGTGCAGGAAAGATGCTTTATCGGTATTGAGGAATCAATCCACAATGGACAATCTGTGCAGATCAAAAGGAATAAGTGGATACTTGATAGTGGTTGCTCTGGACACATGACTGGTAATCCATATATGCTGAATAATATTATATACAAAGACGGAGGACTGGTTAACTTTGGAGACAACTCGAAAGGATATGTGATTGGCATCGGCAATGTCGGTAACTCTGAAACTCCTATTATTATTACTAATGTTTTGCTAGTTAAGAATCTGAAACATAATCTGCTAAGTATAAGTCAACTATGTGATAAAGGATATAAAATTAAATTTGAAAAAGATAAATGTCATATTGAAGATAATAACTCAACCATAATATTTGAGGGAACTAGGAAAAAGAATATTTATATTCTTAGTATGAAAGTTTCAAATGATAACCTATGTCTTTTGGCAAATACAAGTGACCCTTGGATTTGGCATAAGAGATTTGGACATTTTAATTTCAAACTATTATCTAGACTGTCAAAACATGATATAGTAAGAGGTCTCCCTAAAATGAATTTTAAAGTAGATAGTTTATGTGATGCATGTCAATTAGGAAAACTTAGAAAAAGTTCCTTTAAATTAAAAGATATGATTTCAACTTCAAAACCCCTTGAGTTACTTCATCTTGATTTATTTGGTCCATCTCAAATTCTATCAATAAATCATAGTAAATATGTTTTTGTAATTGTAGATGATTATTCTAGATTTACATGGACAATATTTTTGAAACATAAAAGTGATACTTGTGAATGTTTTAAAATTTTTACAAAAAGGATTCAACATCAATTATCTTTAAAAATTATAACAATACGAAGTGATCACGGTGGTGAATTTGAAAATGAAAAGTTTGAGGAATTCTGCAATAAGAAGGGAATAACTCACAATTTCTCATTTCCAAGAACTCCACAACAAAACGGAGTAGTTGAACGTAAAAATAGAACGATACAAGAGTGTGCGAGAACTATGCTTTCAGATAGTAATTTACCCAAACACTTTTGGGCAGAAGCTGTTGCTACCGCCTGTTATATTTTGAATATAATTTTAATTAGACCTTTAACTGATAAGACACCTTATGAACTTCTTCATAGAAAGAAACCTAAGGTATCATTCTTTAGAATTTTTGGAAGTAAATGTTTTATTTTAAATACAAAAGATAATTTGGATAAATTTGATCCTAAATCCGACAAAGGAATCTTTATTGGATATTCTAATAGAAGTAAAGCTTATAGATTTTTTAATTTAAGATCTAACACCATCGAAGAAACAATGCATGTTTTGTTTGATGAAAATTTAAAAGATTTTGAAATTACAAATGATGAAGTGGATTTAATTACTCAAAATCAAGAGTCAACTGAAACTAATAATGAATTAAATCATCCTAATAAAAGGATTAGACTTTTAAAAGATCATCCTATAGAAAATATACTTGGAGATATGCAATCTGTTGTTAAAACTAGAAATCAACTAAGTCAAATGAGTAATGTAGCTTTTATATCATCTATTGAACCCAAAAATCCTAAAGAAGCATCAACTGATGATTCATGAATTTTGGCTATGCAAGAAGAATTAAATCAATTCACTAGAAATGAAGTTTGGGAACTTGTTCCTAAACCTGAAGATAAAACTATAATTGGAACTAAATGGGTCTATAAAAATAAAATGAATGAACCAGGTGAGGTCGTTAGAAATAAAGCACGATTAGTCGATCAAGGTTATTGTCAAGAAGAAGGTATAGATTGTGACGAAACCTTTGCTCCTGTAGCAAGATTAGAAGCCATTAGGATTCTACTTGCTTTCGCAAATCATAATAATTTCAAATTATATCAAATGGATGTTAAAAGTGCATTTTTAAATGGTTTTGTAAAAAAATAAGTATATGTTGAACAACCACCACTTTTTGAAGATGAAAATTTACCAAACCATGTGTACAAACTTAAGAAAGCTTTATATGGTCTAAAACAAGCTCCTAGAGCCTGGTATGATAGACTAAAATCTTATTTATTACAATCAAATTTTGAAATTGGTAAAATAGATAATACTCTTTTTATTAAAAGAAATAAAAATGATATTCAACTAGTTCAAGTATACGTAGATGATATCATTTTTGGTTCAACTAACTTCGAAATGAATAAAGAATTTTCTGAAATAATGACAAAAGAGTTTGAGATGAGTCATATAGGTGAATTAAACTTCTTTCTAGGATTGCAAATAAAACAGTTAGATAATGGTATTTTTATTAGTCAGGAAAAATATGCTAAAGACCTAGTTAGTAAATTTGGTTTTACTACTGCGAGTGGAAAACCCACTCCTATGGCAACCAATGAGTACCTTAGTAATGAAGATCTCTCGAAAGATGTAGATCAAAAGTTATATAGAGGAATGATTGGATCACTACTCTATATCACTGCTAGTAGACCTGATATCATGCATAGTGTTTATCTCTGTGCAAGATATCAATCTCATCCTAAAGAAACTCACTTAAAAGCTGTAAAACGTATCATAAGATATATTAAACACACCTCTGATTATGGCTTATTTTATCCTAAAAATGATTCATTTGATTTAATATCATACTGTGATGCTGACTATGCTGAATGTAAATCAGACCGAAAAAGTACAAGTGGAACTTGTCACTTTTTGGGACATTCTCTGGTTTCCTGGTTTAGTAATAAGCAAAATACAGTTTCTTTATCAACAACTGAAGCAGAGTATATTTCTGCTGCTTTAGCTTGTTCTCAAGTAATATATATGCAACAAACCTTAAGAGATTTGGGATTAAATATCTCAAAATCGCCAATTTATTGTGATAATACTAGTGCAATAAATTTATCTAAAAATCCTACTCATCATGCTCGAACTAAACATATTGATATCAGACACCATTTTCTCAGAGATAATATAAGTAGAGAAGTAATTACTCTCGACTATATCAATTCTGAAAATCAAATTGCTGATATTTTAACAAAACCCTTAAATTAATCTACATTTACTAAATTAAGAAGAGAATTAGGTATTTGCTCATTAATTGAAATATAAAATATAAATAAACGAGTATAATTAAAACTAATTTAAAATAAATTAAAAAAGGCAAAAATTCAAAGACCATGTCGACATCCCCACTAGACCCATGTCGACATATAACGTTTTTATTTTATTTTTTAAAATTTCCCACCAAAATTCAAAAATTTAGTTATATATTCTTCTCTATTTCGAATTCTTATTCATTCTCTCTGGTTTCTCTTCATTTTCTATTCTGAAATATATAAAATAATGACATCTTCCTCTAAATCAAACATAAAATCAACTTTCTTATTCCCCTCTCCTACTTCTGGTCCATTCCAATGCACTACTCTCGCACGTGTAACTAAATTGGAGGAGTCTATGAAGGATACTCTTCAGATGTTAACTGAAATTCAAGTGACTCAACTTCGTATGGCGAAAGAGCAAGAGAGGCAAGGCAAGATTCTTAGGAATTTACAAAAATTCCTAATGGATAACCAGGCCAACCCTATCTTGATCGATGAAGACTCTTCACTCGATCAAGAACATGAGATCAGCGACAAAGAAGAAGAAGAACCAATGGAAGAAGCACACGAGGAGGATGATGACCAAGTAGTATGCGTTGGAGAAGTGTGTTTTGACAAAAATGGGAATCTTGTCGAACAACGTGGAAATTTCTATTTCCACTATCCAAACTGTTCTGTTCATAAATCTCCTATGTTCATAAACACACATTAGTTTCTTTTCTTTCTTTCCGTTGTTATTTATGTTTTTTATGTTTTTCAAACGCAAATGTAAATAAAACCATACTCGTAATAAATAAACTCGTGTTCTTATATGTGTTAGTATTATTGTGAATTCTTAGTTAGGATAGTTAATAGTTTAGGATTATATTTTAGTTAAGTATTGATTATGTATGATAACACTATCATTATAATCACAAGTAATGTAGTCTTAGTTTCAGGGGGAGTTATATAGAATAATATAGAGTTATATAGTTTGAAGTTATCTAGTTTAAAGTTAGTTTTTGTTTTTTGTTGATCATGACAAAGGGGGAGAAGTATAAAATAGGGTAGTTAGGCATAGATTAAGGGGGAGTTGTTAGTTTTAGGGGGAGTTATTAGGATAGAAGGAATATTTTATAAAAAAAGGTTGTCATCATCAAAAAGGGGGAGATTTGTGACGATCGCCCATGACCCCTGCACCGAATCTAGAGAAAGTGCGCTATAATGTGTGCCAGGCGACCATGGACGATTGTCAGGGTAAATTAAAACAACAGAATCTATCGTATTACTCACAGCGCATGGACAAAATACAATAAAACATATGTATAGTGAAGCTTTACAGAATAAAATGCCATCATATAAAACTCCATAATAGTTGAACACAAGCATCCAAATAGTCAATACATCAAGCCTCACTACATATCACTCAGAGAATACAAAACAGCGGAACATCCAGTACATATAAGAAGATAATATGCAACCCTCTAGCTCGTCTTCGATATCAGCATCGTGAGAAGAGAACAGCACCTATCACCTGCTACCTAGTCTGCCTGTCCCAAAAATGGACGAACAGCCCAAGGCAATAAGAATTAAAACATAAAGCCTTGAGTCAGACAACAGTCTTAGTGAGCAGTAAATTAACTAACAACATACCAAAAGAGCATAAAGGAAAAGGAATAGGAATACAACCCTCCCACTCCACCTCTTTCTACAGTGATAGCCCCCAGACACACACTAAGCAGAAGCAACATAGCAGAGCATACAATTTAAAGTAAAGTAATAATCATTTGAGTCAAGGGCGATGTTTTCCAAGTACCAAGGCCTAAATCAGATATGCACCCAGAAAATACCGCTCTTGAGTCCGAATGACGATACAACCAAACATCCATGACTCTGGCTATCACTGTTATCATTGCTTCGATATCACCGTTAATTGAATGACCGGCACATTCTTTCAGCCATCCGTCAAGGGCTAATGGAAACCCCGGTTCTAGACATAACTCCCGCACGTCGTCGCAGCCCGTGCCTAGGACTATCGAATCTGCCCAGAGTACTCGACCATCAACAGTTAGTCGTTGGGACTATCGAATCTTCCCAAACGTACTCTTGCTTAGAGCATGCTAGAACCTTCAACAACGATGCTATCCAAGCCTCCTAGTCATCCTCCTCGACGACTATTCTCATATCCATTCATTATCCTCAACTCGAATCATATCACCGAGTTATCAACATGCTTGGAATGATCCCGTCTGGATTAGACCAAGTCTTCATTACATGATGCCTCGCTTCATTACATCCTCGCAAAGCCTCATCTCAACATCACATCATCAAATCTATTCATAAGAGCTTCATCATCCCGCTACATATGCCACGAGCAGCTTTCCCAATTCAAGAGCCTTTCCCTTAGCTTTTGAATCATCTTCGACCACCTTGTCTAAAACCAATCAACAATCATCTAATTCACAGCAATCAATCATGTCAAACATCAATCCAAGTAACCAAGCATTCAAATATAAGCAAAATGAACAATTATAACACTAATGGCAATTTCGTAATTAAGGAGTTGAAAGTCTAACAAGCATGAAAACATGAGAATTATCTCTACAACTTGATGAATGAACTTGCATAGGTTAATCACATACAAAAATGGTTGTCAAATCATCATGAACAATGGATCTACATGGATCTACACTTAGGATGAAGAAAATGCATGGAAATCACTATTTTAACACCAAATCGAGCCAACAATCCGATATACTCCTTTGGATCCGTGTGAGAGATAATCACCACTCACCAAATCACCTAAACAACTCCAAATCTACACGCTTCAGATCTGGACAGCGAAGGATCGAGCTTGATCTATCACGAATCCGCTTCAAACGAAGAAATCTCACTTCAACGGATGAAGATCTTCAACTTTAGCTCTTGGATCTTCAATCTTGATCTTCGATTTGGATGGATGGAATCACTAGATTAGAGTGGAGAAAAGAAGTGAAGAAGTGTAGAAGTCGAGCTCTCAAAATGGCAGCACTTCGTCGCTTCGAAATCCGGATCCCAAAAAGTGAGAAAAACCCCTCCTATTTATAGCTGAAAATCCACTAAGTCGTAACTCGGTTATCTCCTAAGTCGTTGCCGACTTACGACCTAAGACACCTCCGACTTAACAAAGCCTCCAACCTAACAGACTATGACTTAGTGAACTTACGACATAAGACTTAGCAGCTAACCCCTAAGTCGGTTGCGACCTAAAACCTGCTCCTATACGACTTAGCAGTTCTACGACTTACGACTCAACTGGGTCTCCGACTTAACATAGCGCGCGACATAGTAGTCTTCGACTTAACGACTTAGCCTATGCGCGACTTAGCGACTTACGACTTAGCGCGCCCCAACGACTCAACAACGCTGGCACGCGACCTAAAACTTACGCGACTTAACAAATCTCGCGACCTATCTCTAAGCGACTTAACTTTCTTAACTCGTACGACTTAACTCCTTAAGTCGTCCAACGACTTAGCTACTAAGTCGTTAACTAGCTTATTTCTTAGGTCGGTCAATCCCATAGGTCGCTCACTCTACTAAGTCGCTAACCTGCTACCCCAGCTCCTCTAGGTCGTTGCCGACCTAACTATGCTAACCCGGTAACCACTAGGTCGCTAACACGCTAACTCCTTAGGTCGCTAACTCACCCAGTCGACTTAACGTGGCAACGACTTAAACACTTAACTCGGTAACAACTTAACTCACCACTATCCTTAAGTCGCGCCTACCCCTTAAGTCGTTCAAACGACCTATCTCCAAACCCTTAACTCGCCATTCCCCTGGGTAGCTCCTATCCCCTAAGTCGTATACGACTTACGACTTATACTAAGTCGTGAACGACTTAGGACTTAGCCATATTCTTGCCTACAATCTGAAATGGCTCAAAAATGCTAAAATTTCAGATTTTGACAAACTTTTCGATCCGTAAAAATATGGGTCGTTACATTCTCTCTCCCTTAGGAATTTCGCCCCCGAAATTCCAAACAAACAAAGCAATCAAAGACTATTCTGCATGCCTACCATCCATAGCAATCAGCCAACCATGCATCCAATTCTAGCTTAGCATCCAGAATTCTAAAACTTAGAACAAGTCACAATGTTGTTAGATGATACGACTCCTTAGGGCCATACCTTGAAGAGTTCGGGATGAGCTGCTTTCATCCTCTCTTCCACCTCCCACGTACAGTCGTTATCATCGTCACTCCATTGTATCTTGAGCAACTTAACTACCTTCCTCCTAAGCTGTTTCGTGTCGGTTTCCATAACACGAAGCGGCTTACGAGGTCTTCTATCAACTGGATCAACTTCGAAATCTTCACAGCTATCAGCAGAAACCACCGTACTCGAGTCGTGCACATACTTCCATAGATATGATACATGAAAAACATTGTGCACACTCGACATCTTCTCAGGTAACTCCAGTCTATAGGCAAGCTTTCCAATTCGCTCGATGATCGGGAATGGTCCAACAAATCTCGGAGTCAATTTTCCTTTCTTCCCGAATCGGATAGCATTCTTCAGTGGAGAAATCTTCACGAAAACCATATCTCCTACGTCAAATTACAAATCCTTTCGACGCTTATCGGCATAACTCTTCTGACGGTCTTGGGCTGCCTTCATTCGTTACCGAATGATCTCTATACAATCCGAAGTCTGTCGAATCATCTCTGGCCCAAGTATCAGCTTTTCCCCAGTCTCTATCCAACATGTCGGTGAGTTACATGGTCTCCCATACAAGGCCTCATACGGTGCCATACCAATGCTTGACTGGTAACTATTGTTGTACGCAAACTCCACCAAATGAAGGTGATCTTCCCATGATCCTCCGAAATCCAAAACACAAGCTCTGAGGAGATCTTCCAAAACTCGGTTGACTCTCTCGGTCTGACCATCTGTTTGAGGGTGATAAGCTGTACTCAAACACAACTCAGTTCCCAAAACTTCCTGGAAGCTCTTCCAAAATCCACTAGTGAACAATGGGTCTCGATCGCTCACTATACTCTTCGGAATACCATGGAATCGAACTATCCACTTAACATACAACTCAGCCAACTTTGATGCAGTCCTAGTCGATCGAACAGGAATGAACCTAGCACTCTTGGTCAGACGATCTACAATGACCCAAATCCCTTCATTTCCCGTTCTTGTTCTAGGCAATCCATCGATAAAATCCATCGACACTTGTTCCCACTTCCATGCAAGAACCTCTAATGGCTGAAGCAATCCACTTGGCTTCTTCTGCTCGGCTTTTACCAACTGGCAGTTCATACATTTGGAAATAAAATTTCCAACATCTTTCTTCATACCTACCCAGTAGTAGGTTCTCTTCATATCCCGATACATCTTATTTCCACCTGGATGAATTGTCAACTTTGAGTGGTGACTTTCCTTCAGAACTTCACTCCTCAATTCATCTATATCGGGAACAACTAGTCGTCCTTGCTTCCGAAGCCAACCCTCTCGATCGACCTCGAATCCTTTATCCTTTTCTGGATCTAATCCAGATTCCAAATCACGGATAATCTTGACAAGCTTATCATCTCGCTTTTGGCTCTCGCCAATCCTTTCCACAAGAGAAGGTCTTATCGATAAGTTTGCCAACATCTCAGGTTCCAATTCGCATCTAGGCCTGAAGTCAAATCCAGCTAAATACTCGAGATTCTTCCATTCTGAAAACATGGCTCCCAATCCTGCATGTCTTCGACTTAACGCATCTGCCACTGCGTTACCTTTTCCCGGAGTATAAGCTATACCAAAATCATATGATGCCAAAAACTCTAGCCGACGTTGCTGCCGAAGATTCAAATCTTTTTGGGAGAAAAGATATTTCAACGACTTATGATCCGTAAACAACTCAAATCGAACTCCCAAAAGATAATGTCTCCACATCTTCAGAGCAAAAACAATTGCCGCTAACTCCAAATCATGAGTCGGGTAATTCCTTTCATGCGGCTTCAGTTGTCGACTGGCATACACAACAACTTTATCTCTTTGCATCAGCACTGCTCCAAGTCCAGTACCACGTGCGTCGGTGTAAACCACCATCTCGTCATTCCCACTAGGAATAGTCAGAACAGGAGCACTTGTCAATCTCTCTTTCAGGATTCCGAAAGCTTGCTCACACTTAGCTTCCCATCTGAACACTTGGTTCTTTTTCGTCAATCCTGTTAACGGTGCAGCTACCTTGGAGAAGTCTTTGATAAACCGTCGATAATATCCTGCTAATCCAAGAAAACTTCTCACATCAGATGCATTCTTAGGTCTAACCCAATCCTGGATTGCTGCCACCTTAGCGGGATCAACCGCTATTCCACTTCCAGAAATCACATGGCCTAAGAAACTCACTTCACTCTTCCAGAAGTGACACTTCGAAAACTTAGCCTTCAGCTGATGTTTCCGCAAGATCTCCAAAACAATACGCAAGTGCGTCTTGTGTTCTTCCTCAGTTCTGGAATAAATCACAATATCATCCACGAACACAAGTACGAACTTGTTCAACTGAACTCTGAACACTCTATTCATAAGATCCACAAAATATGCTGGCGCGTTAGTCAACCCAAACGGCATTACCAGCCACTCAAAGAAACCGGATGGTGTTCGAAAAGCAGTCTTCGGCACACTATCCTTAGCTACTCTCAACTGGTGAAATCCCGTCGCCAAATCCATCTGAGAAAACACCTTAGCTTCGTGAAGCTGATCAAACAAGTCATCTATCCTCGGCAATGGATACTTGTTCTTCTTAGTCACCTTATTCAGCTCACGATAATCCACACACAATCTCAACGATCTATCTGCCTTGGTTGCGAACACAACTGGTGCACCCCACTCGGACACACTACGCCGAATGAATCCTTTCTGAAAAAGGTCATCAACTTGCACCTTCAACTCATGCTGTTCCCTAGGCGCCATCCGCCTAAGAGGCATCACAACAGGTCTGGCTCCTTCAACTAGATCTATACGAAACTCGATCTCTCTGTGCGGCGGCAACCCTTTGACTTCGTCAAAGACATCCTCGAATCCATTAGCGATTGGCACCGATGACAGTCCATCCCGTGGAACAACCAGCGAATACATGAAGCTCATGAAGACGCCTTCCTCATGCTTACATCGTATCACAACCTTTCGCCCCTCCACATTCTCAACTGTCACTTCCAATCTCTCGCAGTCAACCTTTGCCGCATACTTCCTAAGCCAGTCCATACCCAAAATAATTCTGAACCCCGCAAAGTTCAGAACAAAGCAATCACAAACAAAAGAGCAACCATGACTCGATACAACTAGACCACGGCATAACATGCACAAACAAGATGAACCCCCAACTGGATTAGTCACAACCAATGGCCTATCAACAATATCCGGTTCCAAACCTAACCGGCCTACGAGTTCATTACAAACAAATGAATGTGACGCTCCAGTATCAAACAGAACTCTAACTGGAACACCACATAGGAAAAGAGTTCCTTGAACAACCACACTCTTTCCTTTCTCTTCAGCGGTAGGAGCTTTCGAAGACGACGGAACAGCTCCCAAAGCATAAGCCTGCACAATCTGCTTGTCCCTTCTCGGTTCTGGACAATTCTTTCTGAAGTGCCCCGGCTTGTCACAGTTGTGGCACTTCGCCGGCGCTTTCGGATTCTTGCAATCCCTGGAGAGATGGCCTTTCTGCTGACAGTTGTAGCAAATCACCTCGCCTTTCGGCTTCTTCTGGCCATCCCTTCCCTTCTGCTGCTGCTGCTGCTTCCTCTTCTTGTTTCCACCCTGCTGGGGTTTAGACTCTTCCCTGGTAACAGCAACAACAGATCCTTCCTTAGGAAACAGACTCTCATGCCTAAGAGCTTTCTCCACAAGCTTCTCAAATGAATCGTCCAAATGATCCACCAACTGTCTCCCAAGATAACTGTCCAAGCCTGTCACAAACTTCTCATTCTTCTGATAAGCAGATTCAATATATGACCGGGCATACTTGGACAAAGCTTCGAACTCAGAAACATACTCAAGAACTGGTCTCCCACCTTGCTTGAGCTCCACAAACCTCTTGAACAGAACTGACTTTTGAGCTGTAGAAATGAACTTAGCTTCAAATCTAACTTGGAATTGCTCCCAAGTAATCTCTTCCTCCGGAGTATTGATGGTAATAGAGTTCCACCAATCAGAAGCTCTCCCTTGAAGCTGTCTTGATGCCAACTTCCTCTTAGTTGCATCCTCAATTCCTAAATCACCAAAGATCCTTCTACAAGCATCTATCCATCTCTGGACCTCAATGGTAGATTCGGTTCCTAAGAAAACCTTCCCTCCAAGAGCAGTATAATCCTTGCACAACTTAGCAAAATCCACTGGTTTCGGAGTTTGGACTTGAACTCCAACATCTACTGCTGCCCCCGGAACTGGTATCCTTCTCATGATCGAAGTCATCATAGCTTCGATCATAGCTGCATAATCAGCAGCCCCCTCAGTAGCACGGCCTTCCCTAGCAGCTGGTCTCCCTCTTCGACTCATTCTCAATATCTATAAAAAGGAATGATTAGAACTTCTAGAGAAACAACTGCATAAAGGACTCAAACTCTACTAAGCTACTATATTATATATAGTAGTCATCCATCAAAATTACAATTACGTCTCTCATACGTAGTTATGTCAGCGAGCGTTGGGTAAAATCGATTAACCAATGCTCTGATACCATATGTGACGACCGCCCATGACCCCTGCACCGAATCTAGAGAAAGTGCGATGTAATATGTGCCAGGCGACCATGGACGATTGTCAGGGTAAATTAAAACAACAGAATCTATCGTATTACTCACAGCGCATGGACAAAATACAATAGAACATATGTATAGTGAAGCTTTACAGAATAAAATGCCATCATATAAAACTCCATAATAGTTGAACACAAGCATCCAAATAGTCAATACATCAAGCCTCACTACATATCACTCAGAGAATACAAAACAGCGGAACATCCAGTACATATAAGAAGATAATATGCAACCCTCTAGCTTGTCTTCGATATCAGCATCGTGAGAAGAGAACAGCACCTGTCACCTGCTACCTAGTCTACCCGTCCCAAAAATGGACGAACAGCCCAAGGCAATAAGAATTAAAACATAAAGCCTTGAGTCAGACAACAGTCTTAGTGAGCAGTAAATTAACTAACAACATACCAAAAGAGCATAAAGGAAAAGGAATAGGAATACAACCCTCCCACTCCACCTCTTTCTACAGTGATAGCCCCCAGACATACACTAAGCAGAAGCAACATAGCAGAGCATACAATTTAAAGTAAAGTAATAATCATTCGAGTCAAGGGCGATGTTTTCCAAGTACCAAGGCCTAAATCAGATAAGCACCCAGAAAATACCGCTCTTGAGTCCGAATGACGATACAACCAAACATCCATGACTCTGGCTATCACTATTATCATTGCTTCGATATCACCGTTAATTGAATGACCGGCACATTCTTTCAGCCGTCCGTCAAGGGCTAATGGAAACCCCGGTTCTAGACATAACTCCCGCACGTCGTCGCAGCCCGTGCCTAGGACTATCGAATCTGCCCAGAGTACTCGACCATCAACAGTTAGTCGTTGGGACTATCGAATCTGCCCAAACGTACTCTTGCTTAGAGCATTCTAGAACCTTCAACAACGATGTTATCCAAGCCTCCTAGTCATCCTCCTCGATGACTATTCTCATATCCATTCATTATCCACAACTCGAATCATATCACCGAGTTATCAACATGCTTGGAATGATCTCGTCTGGATTAGACCAAGTCTTCATTACATGATGCCTCGCTTCATTACATCCTCGCAAAGCCTCATCTCAACATCACATCATCAAATCTATGCATAAGAGTTTCATCATCCCGCTACATATGCCACGAGCAGCTTTTCCAATTCAAGAGCCTTTCCCTTAGCTTTTGAATCATCTTCGACCACCTTGTCTAAAACCAATCAACAATCATCTAATTCACAGTAATCAATCATGTCAAACATCAATCCAAGTAACCAAGCATTCAAATATAAGCAAAATGAACAATTATAACAATAATGGCAATTTCGTAATTAAGGAGTTGAAAGTCTAACAAGCATGAAAACATGAGAATTATCTCTACAACTTGATGAATGAACTTGCATAGGTTAATCACATACAAAAATGGTTGTCAAATCATCATGAACAATGGATCTACATGGATCTACACTTAGGATGAAGAAAATGCATGGAAATCACTATTTTAACACCAAATCGAGCCAACAATCCGATATACTCCTTTGGATCCGTGTGAGAGATAATCACCACTCACCAAATCACCTAAACAACTCCAAATCTACACGCTTCAGATCTGGACAGCGAAGGATCGAGCTTGATCTATCACGAATTTGCTTCAAACGAAGAAATCTCACTTCAACGGATGAAGATCTTCAACTTTAGCTCTTGGATCTTCAATCTTGATCTTCGATTTGGATGGATGGAATCACTAGATTAGAGTGGAGAAAAGAAGTGAAGAAGTGTAGAAGTCGAGCTCTCAAAATGGCAGCACTTCGTCGCTTCGAAATCCGGATCCCAAAAAGTGAGAAAAACCCCTCCTATTTATAGCTGAAAATCCACTAAGTCGTAACTCGGTTATCTCCTAAGTCGTTGCCGACTTACGACCTAAGACACCTCCGACTTAACAAAGCCTCCAACCTAACAGACTATGACTTAGTGAACTTACGACATAAGACTTAGCAGCTAACCCCTAAGTCGGTTGCGACCTAACACCTGCTCCTATACGACTTAGCAGTTCTACGACTTACGACTCAACTGGGTCTCCGACTTAACATAGAGCGCGACATAATAGTCTTCGACTTAAAAACTTAGCCTATGCGCGACTTAGCGACTTACGACTTAGCGCGCCCCAACGACTCAACAACGTTGGCACGCGACCTAAAACTTACGCGACTTAACAAATCTCGCGACCTATCTCTAAGCGACTTAACTTTCTTAACTCGTACGACTTAACTCCTTAAGTCATCCAACGACTTAGCTACTAAGTCGTTAACTAGCTTATTTCTTAGGTCGGTCAATCCCATAGGTCGCTCACTCTACTAAGTCGCTAACCTGCTACCCCAGCTCCTCTAGGTCGTTGTCGACCTAACTATGCTAACCCAGTAACCACTAGGTCGCTAACACGCTAACTCCTTAGGTCGCTAACTCACCCAGTCGACTTAACGTGGCAACGACTTAAACACTTAACTCGGTAACAACTTAACTCACCACTATCCTTAAGTCGCGCCTACCCCTTAAGTCGTTCAAACGACCTATCTCCAAACCCTTAACTCGCCATTCCCCTGGGTAGCTCCTATCCCCTAAGTCATATACGACTTACGACTTATACTAAGTCGTGAACGACTTAGGACTTAGCCATATTCTTGCCTACAATCTGAAATGGCTCAAAAATGCTAAAATTCCAGATTTTGACAAACTTTTCGATCCGTAAAAATACGGGTCGTTACAAGATTGTTAGTCCATGAGATGATGGTTTTGATGATAACAACCTTAGAATAGATTATAAAATATAAATACTAACATTACAAGTTTAGATATATATGTATATGCAGGATCTAACCATGTAGATATCAAGAATGAAGACTGTATAGTATAGAGATTCAAGATATAGAGATAGAAGACTCATAAGTATCAAGATTATCAAGAGTTCAAGAGTTCAAGGTTAAGTTTGTTTTATTAGGAATATTTGTTAAAACTCGTAGAAAAGCACTGGCATCTTAATATCCAATTTATTCGTGGAATGGAATCCACTTCGAGCTCGTTAAAGGGATGGAACCCTAAGTAGGATGGAACCTACGAAAATCTAGTGGGACATTGTTTTGTATCCACTAATTTTAATTCAAATGATTTTACAAAATTATCTTGTTTTCAAAATGATTTCAAAACTTTCCTTTTAAAAGATTCAAAACTCTCTATCCTGTTTTTAAATAATTTTAGCCTCAAAACATCTTTAATTTCAATGTCAAATTACTCCTGATTTTAAAATATCTTTTCAAATAATATATTTAACTTTTAATATTTATACTTAGATTTAAATATAAAATTATAGTTAAATTATGTATATACTGTTCTTTATATTTACTTATGAATTTCAACTATATTCAAGTATATTTATAAAGTTTTAAATACTTTTTATATAAGATAAATATTATTTTTATAGAAATTCAAAATATCAATTTTGGCTGAGGGATGTCGACATGCCCCTAGGCACTATGTCGACATGGTGACAGTTGAGTTCAACATTCAAATTTCAAAAGAAGTGTCTATTCGCCATAACTCTTCATGAATGGTCATGGCTGTTGATCTTCTATAAATAGGGGTCAGTTTCAACGAATTTTCAATCACTTTTTTCTGATTTTCACTCCTCTTCTTCTTCCACATTTCTTAATACAAAATCATACCATTACTCTGCCGAAATCAACATCGAATCATACTCGATTACTTCTAGTTTGATTCTACATCACTATCTCTACAAGGTTCTCAGTGCTATTCAGAGTTATAGACTTCTTTGTAATATATAAGCGAGAAAAGGTGTGATTGTAGCCTTGGAAATTAATTAAGCGAGAAAAGGTGTGATTGTAGCCTTGGAAATCAATTAAGCGAGAAAAGGTGTGATTGTAGCCCTGGAAATCAATTGGGTGAACTTGTTGCCCCGGAAATCAAGTATCTCTACCTAGAGGATTGTCATTCTGGAGGGTGTACCTCGTAGCCTTGAAACCGAGGGTTGTAATTGTTGAATTGTTGTTGAAAGGAAATCCGTACTTGTGTTGCGGGACTGGATGTAGGGTAACTCCGAACCAGTATAAAATCCGGTGTGTTCTTTCCTTTACTGCTTTTACTTTATATTTGCATTTGTGTTTGATTCTTTGTTCATATCTGTGTTTGATTAGTGTATACACTGTTAACAAATTATAATAAAACTCAAAAAGATTAACAAATTTCTTAAAACACTATTCACCCCCCTCTAGTGTTAATTCTAGCCTTAAGATCCTTAATTCACATTTCTCACAATATATATGTAATTTTTATTGTTCATCTTTTCTTATTGAAAAGGTTGAATCAAGTTAAAAATCCATGGATAGATTTTGATAAAAAAACGTGCTTGCAAATAAATGGAAATTAGAACATAAACTACAAAGAAGAGTCCATCTTATTTTAGGTATAATCTCTTTTGATTTCCATGGTTGTGAAAATCAACTTTAAGTTGATAAATTGGTATGTTCCGATTCCATGTTCAACAGTTTTATGTTTCAATTGTGTAACATCCCCTATCTAGAGGCCCAAAACTAAGTGTTACAGATGATGCAGTCATCAATAGTATTAGCTTCCGGCGACTAAATACGTCTATGTTAATGGTATCTATAATATTAGAAGCACTTGAATATGAAACAAAACACAGATTTCAAAACAACATTTTTTCATTAAATTTCAAAACAGATGTTTCATATACTCAATACATAATCTCAATACGTTCCCAAGCACATATAAAATATACTTATTACAAAATACGCCGAGAGTGGTATATGAAGGTACCCCCTTGGATGATCAAAGTCATATAGCCATAATAGACTTAATACAAACACAGGGGAAATACAACAAAACATAAAACTGCAACTCCTAAATAACTATCTATTTGCCTACTACATGCTTCCGGTAACCTTATTCGCCATCCTACTAAACCTGAAAAAGACCTTAACCCCTTAGCCTACTCAAATCAATTTTGAGCACCCGAGAGTTTAAGGGGAAAACATAAACTTTGAGTCAGATACAAAACCTGGTGTGTATAATACTATACATCCTGGTTTAATATGTTAAGTGAGACCAAGCCGCTTAGCGGAATGGGTTTCTCCTCACTGACATCCTTTTAAAACATATCTTTGCAAAACATTTTCCTGCAACCAAACTGGTTAAATACTGTAAAGCATCATTATGTAATCATACATATGTATTAGATAATAAATGAACTATATGTTCAACATATAAGTTTTGTTTGGCTAACTTTTAACCTTTGGCTGACACGGGCCTACCAGACAATATAAACAAAATTAATCTAACATCTGTTAGATACTACTCTTCTAGACGATCTGTCCTTAACTATCTGTTAAATACTTCTCTTCTAGACTGTATGTCCCTAACTTAATCATCTCCCAGGTCTTCCTGATCCTAATGGTTTTTCGGGTTCACCAATAACCTATCTGTATACAAACATATATTCCTTTCGGTGTGTCATCACAATTTTAATCTATCTGACCAAGCCCTACATACTATAATTTTGGACAACAATTAGCTGGGGCTAATAGCTAATGTATAGGGCGCGACCTATACCAGTCCCATCTGGTATTCTAATATCTGAGTCATTTTACTTAGGGATCACCTCCCATAATTATCCTTTAAAACCTTTTCAAAATGGTTTAAAACCTTTAAATCAAACTAACACAAGGAAAATATATAATTCTTATGCTTTACTCAAAATCATATTGCCACGTAATATATATATATATATATATATATATATATATAAACACACACACACACACTCTTTACTCAAATCTTTATTGATGAAAACATTTTAGCATTTGAAAGTACCCCTTTTGATCTCATTGAAAGCACCTCTTTCTAAACCTTTGAAATCACCTCTTTCTAAACCAAGTAAAACCCTTCAATTATCTAGGCCAAGTGGCCAAAACCTTACCTTTCGAAACCTTACTTCAAACCTTTCGAAACCATCGAAATCTTTCCTTTCGAAAGCAATAAAAATTTAGACATCCTTATTTAAAACACTTTAAAACATTGCCTAAGAAAACCTTAGGAAAACCTTCCATTTCAAAACTTTCGAAACCATTCAGAAAACTGGACCATTCGACCCCTTCGAAAGATGCCTTTCCACTCCATCGAAAGCTTTGCTTTCGACCCCTTCGAAAGCTTGGCTTTCGACCCCTTTAAAACTGTTCAGAAAATAAAACCTTTCGAAAGCATTTAACCCTTAAAACATAAACCTTTCAAAAACTCTTTGGGTTCAATTTAAAAACATGTGGAAAATCCTCTTTTAAAACCTTTCGACTTCGTCAAAAGCAACCTTTCGACTTTGTCGAACGCTTAGCTTCTGACCCTTCATAAGCTCCCCTTTGAAAGCTTTAAAACATTTCTTTTTAAAACAATAGGCTCCAGCCTTTTAATACTCTAAACATCTCCTTCGAAAGCTTGGGTTATACTTCAATTAGAATAAAAAAGGTAAACCATCTAAGTTGAAAGCTTCCTTTCAAAAGCATGGGAGAAGCGGCTGGTTTTAAAAACAAGTAAACCTTTCGACCTTGTCGAAAGCATGACTTCGAAAGGTTGAAAGGTGGAAGTTAGGGGATTTTGACCCCTTCAAAAGCTTGTTAACCTTTCGACTTCGTCGAAAGGTTTAAACCTTTGTTTTGAAAATTTGACCTGGTCGGAAGCAACCAAGTCGAAAGCTTCTTTTCGAAAGCAAAGAAGGCGTTAGTTTTAGTTTATAAAACAAACATACTCCAACCTCTTCGACAACTAAGTCTTCAACCAAGTATCCTTCGACCTTGTCCAATTTGTTACGTACCAAATTTATTGATACCATACACATTGGTTTTTTTGACCTTGTCGGAAGCTATAATACCTTTCGACTTTGTCGAAAGGTCTGGGTCGGAAGGTTTGATGCCGAAAATGGCTGAAACATGCTAAAAGCATGCTTATCTTGTTTTTAACTTAAAAGAGAACTTTTCAACTATCCTGCCTTTGTTTATCAAATTCTCACTGGTTAATAAATTCTTTTCAGAAAAGCGCTGCCAATAATTTTAGAAATAAACAATGATTTTATTTTATAAAATGCCCCTTCTACTTAATTAAATATATAAAACATTTAAGTCACATACCTTAAATAAATTTATATATTCATCAAAAATCTTAGAAAATCTATTTTAATATGTTTTCCAACATATAAACCCAAATAATTATTTATTTAGCCGTAAATAATTTATAACCCAATAATTCATTTTCTTCACTAGAAAATTTAAATAAAATCCATATTAACTCGAAAAGTTATGAAAATTGAAACCCATCTTTAAAATATCATTTCTGACTTATATTTCAATTTTCAAGGCATTTGGATGTCATTTAATAGGGTTTTCATATCAAACTTATCATAAAAACTAATATGATCATGTATAATTCATCAACAACCAGATATATAACTTTAACCATTCAAAACATGGCATAAACTTGCAAAAACATTTCGAAATTAATCTTAAAACCGAAAAACATAAGAAAATGGGATGTAGTAATTATTCACCTTAGCTTTGAGATTAAAAGATCTGAGATTTGATGTTTAATAGGTTGATTAACTTCTTTCTCTTGAAATCCTAGATTTGTCTTCTCTTGAGAATAAAAATGGTGGACGGCCTTGGTGTTTTAGTTTGTTAGAATGAAATGAACGTGAGTTTCATTTCCTAAGGGTACAAGTCTCTCCTATTTTCCATTTTGCCCTTCCTTATTTCCTAACACATTAGCTCATGTTATCCCATTTTAATTTACATATTAACATGGCATGGCTACCCTTGGTTAAATCAAATCTAAACCTATTAATCTTCACATTATTTTATTTAATTTAACCAATTAAATATCCTAAATAATGTTATAAAAATATGGGGTGTTACAGACTCCCCTCCTTAAAAAATTTCGTCCTCGAAATTACGATACGGTACTCAACAAAACAATCAAAGGTAAAACATATCATCAAACAAATCAGGATAAAAATATCTAATTTTTCTTCCAGTCTTCCAAGTACAGTCTTTAGCATCGTCACTCCACTGGACCTTTACTAATCCGACTGTCTTGTTCCTCAACTCCTTCTCACCTCTCTCGATAATCCGGATAGGCTTTCTAACAATAGTCAAATCCAGCTCTACTACTAAATCCTCTAACACTGTAGGTGCTATAGTAGTCTCCGGGTCTCTAACACACTTTCTAAGATGAGAAATATGGAAAACATCATGGACTCCTGCCAAACTATTTGGTAACTCTACTCTATACGCAAGTTTCTCGATCCTCTCTACAATGCAAAAAGGCCCAACCAATCTAGGTGCTAACTTTCCTGATTTTCTGAATCTAATCACACCCTTCATCGGTGAAACCTTAATAAACACATAGCCTCCAACAGAAAATTCCAAGTCTTTCCTTCTTTTGTCTGCATAACTTTTTTGCCTAGACTGAGCTTCCTTCATCCTTGCTCGGATAACTCAATCTTCTCTGCAGCTTCTTTCACCAAATCCGGACCAAGAACCAGTCTATCCCCAGTCTCTAACCAACATACGAGAGATTTGCATGGCCTTCCATACAAAGATTCAAACGGTGTCATCCCAATACTAGCTCAATAACTATTGTTATACGAGAACTCGATTAGATGAAGGTGGTCTTCCCATGATCCCCCGAAGTCCAATACACAAGCTCTTAACAAATCCTCCATGACTTTGTTAATTCTTTCCATTTGGCCATCAGTCTGTGGATGGTAAGCAGTACTCATGTTGAGCTTGGCTCCTAAAGCTTCCTGTAGACTCTTCCAGAACTCGCTAGTAAACAAAGAATCTCTATCACTGATAATATTACTAGGAATCTCGTGCAGTCTAACCACATTCTTCATAAACAACTTTGCCAAAACAGGCGTCGTTCTAGTTGACTTTACTGGAATGAAATGGACACTCTTGGTTATTCTATCCACTATAACCCATATACTTTCATTTTCTCTACTTGATCTTGGCAACCCATCAATAAAATCTGTAGAGATAGAATCCCACTTCCACATCGGAACATCCAACGATTGAAGCAATCCACTTGGCTTCTGGTGTTCAGCCTTTGCCTATTGGCAATTCAAGCACTGCTTAACACATAAACCAATGTCCCATTTCATACCTTCCCAGAAGAAACTTCTCTTCATATCTTGATACATCTTCGTTCCTCCTAGATGGATAGTGAACTTCAAACGATGGCACTCATCCAAAACTTCTTTCCTCGTGTCTCCTACATTCGGAACACACAACCTTCCGTTCTTTCTCAACCACCCATTCTGGTCAAGAATAAAATCTTTTAAGTCATCGCTCTATGTTCCTTCCTTTAGCCTTCTGATCCGTTAAGCCAAAACTGGATCCTCCTTCTGTTTAGAAGCTATCTTCTCAATCATTACCGGTCGAACTTCTAAACAAGATAATACAACACTTTCTGCACTAGAACCTAACTCGGATTTATACTGCACTCTACAACCTGACAATGCTTCCAAGTCTTTCCACTCAGCAATCATAGCCAATACTGCATTCTGATGTTTCCTGTTAAGTACATCCGCTACCTTGTTTCCTTTTCCGGGTGTGTGTTCAATTCCAAAATCATAAGCAGCCATAAACTCCAACCATCTCTGCTGTCTCATGTTCAGCTCCTTCTGAGAGAACAGATACTTTAATGACTTATGATCCGTATAAAGCTCAAATTGCTCTCACAAAAGATAATGCCTCTACACCTTCAAATCAAATATAACGGCAGCTAATTCCAAATGATGCGTTGGATACCTAGCTTCATGCGGTCTGAGCTGTCTAGAAGCTTAAGCAATCACTTTACCTCTTTGCATCAACACAGCTCCCAATCCAGTTCCACACGCATCAGTATAAACAACTAAATCCTAATTCTCCTCCGGAACCACCAACACTTTTGCATGGGTCAATAAGTGTTTCAAGCTCTGGAATGCTTTCTCACACTTATCAGTCCATACAAACTTCACATCTTTTCTTGTGAGCTTAGTCATTGGTGCAGATATCTATGAAAAATCCTTTATAAACCTTCTGTAATACCGAGCCAATCCAAGAAAGCTCTTTATCTTGGTCACCATCTCGGGTCTCTTCCATTAATTCACCACCTCGATTTTAGTCGGATCTACAGACAACCCTTTTCTGAGACTACATGACCAAGGAACTTCACTTCCTTCTTCCAAAAGTGGCACTTTGAAAACTTAGCCTTCAACTGATGCTCCCTCAGCGTCTTAAGCACAACTCTAAGATGAACTTCATGCTCCTACTCATCCTTAGAGTATACCAAAATGTCATCTATGAAGACCAACACAAATCTATCTAAGTGCTCTCGGAAAATTCGGTTCATCAAATCTACAATGAATGCCGGCGCATTAGTTAGTCCGAACGGCATAACTAACCATTCGTACGATCCATACCTTATCCTAAACGCTGTCAAAGGAATACTATCCTATGCTACTCTAAGTTGATGAAATCCCATTGCCAAATCCAGCTGAGAGAATACCTTAGCTCCACTTAACTGATCGAACAAATCGTCAATTCTCGGCAATGGATATCGATTCTTTATCGTCTTTTCATTCAACTTACGATAATCGATACATAGCCTCAACGATCGGCTTCTTAGCAAACACTGCGGCAGCTCCCCAAGGTGAACTACTTGGTCGAATAAAACTCTTGTCTTCCAACTCCACCAACTACACCTTTAACTCTTTCATCTCTGTAGGTGTCATTTTGCTTGGCGGCCTACTCACCGGTTCTGCTCCAGGCACCAAGTCAATCCGAAACTCAATGGCTCGTTTCGGTGGCAACCCAACTACCGGCTCAAACACATTAGCAAAGTCTCTAACCACAAAGACTCGATGAAACTCATCCTCCATCTCCATGATACCCAATAAAGCATTCACCTCACAACTAGGGTTTTCTATGGTATATACTATCCGATCACTACAATTCTGGTGTCTAAGTGATATCTTCCTATCATGGCAAAATATCCTAGCATCATATTTACTTAACCGATCCATCCCAAGGATAATCCCAAACCCCACAAAATCAAATACATGCAAACAGCAATCAAAAGTATGACCTAGCAAATTAAATTCTAAATGGTCACACCTCATCCCAAGTGTCGCATACCCTTCTATCAGATTCGCAAACCTTAAGGAAGTAACTAAATATGAAGTTTCTAGGTTAAGCTTATCTACCAAACATCGAGAAATAAAAGAATGTGATGCACCAGTATCAAACAGAATTCTAACAGACATACCGTGAATCTGTAGCGAGCCTCCTAGAACAGCCTTCCCTTTCTCCTGCGCCCCTGGTCTCAAAGCAACAGGCTCCACAGCATACACTTGGCCCTTTCCATCCTTTGCAGACTCTTTGCATTGGTTCTTATAATGGCCGATCTGATCACACTTAAAGCATCAGATATTCTTTTTTCCAACTACTTCTTTCCTTTTTTTCCTTTTCCAGTCCGACACTCATGAGCATAGTGTCCTTTCTTATCACATTTATAACAAACCATTTCAGATTTTCCTTTCTTCTGTGTTCCTCCCTTTTGAGCATTCTTCTTATGGAAAAACTTTCTTTTTTGGCCTTGTCCCACTTGGACTTCCTTTTCTTTCTTCTTCTCCAAACAAGCTAATGCCTCTTCCTGCCTTAGCGTCATTTCTACCACTACATCACATGGATCTCTTAAGTGCGGTAAGGTAGTCCTTGCCAACTCCGACTTCAGACCCCTTATAAACCTCTCATTCCTCTTTATCACCGTATCAACCATGGCATACTCGTATCGAGATAACTCTTCAAATCTTCTAGCATACTCTAGAATAGGCATCTCTCCTTGTTCCAATTCAGCAAACTTTCTAACCAACACCGACTGCGCCATCACTGACATGAATCTTTCTTGAAACCTTCACCTAAACTCTGCCCAAGTCATGGTTTCCTCATCAACACTAGCTACAACAGTATTCCACCAGAATAGAGTAGCTCCCTGAAGCTGTCTTGAAGCTAATCTCCATTCTGTTCGTCATTCAATCCTAAGTCAGCGAAAATCCTCTCATAGTGCAACAGCCAGTTTTCTACCTCAATCGCATCTTCAGTTCCAATAAACGGTTTCCCTCCAAGCCTAATATAATCTTTGCTCAAGTTAGCATACTGATTGCCCATTGGAGCTTCTTGAACTCCTCCCACAGCATTTCCTCGGACAACTCCAGCAGCAATCCCAGCTTGCATCATATTTACAAAAAACCGATACATGGCTCCCATATCCACTTGGGGAACCCCAGCACCAGCATTTTCAGCTTGAGCTTGACATGGACCTCTCCTAGCATTTGGTCCGGCATTTTCGTTAGTGGTGGTGCTCTCTCCTCCAAGATTAACTCTGTCTCTTCTTCCTTCCATATCTGTATTCAAGCCTCGTGAGATACAGATGAATAGCCTAACTAAGTTAAGAGTCTAGAGATATAGCGTATACTTATATATAACGAATACAAGTACGTTACTATAGCGTTATCCCATACCCCGATCTTAACTCTAATTACTAAGGATTATGTTTTCAAAAACCATTTTTAGTTAAAGTATTTCATAAACCATGCCCTGATATCAAGCTGTAACATCCCCTATCTAGAGGCCCCAAACTATACACTACAGATGTTGCACTCATCTTTAGTATTAGCTTCCGACAACTAAATACGGCTATGTTAATGGTATCTATAATATCAAAAGCACTTGAATATGAAACAAAACACAGATTTCAAAACAACATTGTTTTCATTAAATTTCAAAACAGAAGTTTCATATTCTCAATACATAATCCCAATAATTCCCAAGCACAGATAAAATATACCTATTACAAAATACGCCAAGAGCGGTATATGAAGATACACCCTTGGATGATCGGAGTCATAAAGTCATAATAGACTTAATACAAACACAACGGAAATACAACAGAACATAAAACTACAACTCCTAAATAGCTATCTGTTTACCTCCTTCATGCCTTCGGTAACCTTATTCATCATCCTACTAAACCTAAAAAAGACCTTAACACCTCAGCCAACTCAAATCAATTTTGAGCACCCGAGAGTTTAAGGGAAAAACATAAACTTCAAGTCAAACATAAAGCCTGGTGTGAATAATACTATACATCCCGATTTAATATGTTAAGTGAGACCACGCCGCTTAGTGGAACGGGTTTCCCCTCACTAACATCCTCTTAAAACATATCTTTGCAAAACCTTTTCCTACAACCAAACTGGATAAATACAGTAAAGCATCATTATGTAAACATACATAAGTATCAGGTAATAAATGAACTATCGGTTTAACACATAAGTTTTGTTTGGCTAACTTTTAACTTTTGGCTGACTCAGGCCTACTAAACAATATAAACAAAATTAATCTAACATCTGTTAGATACTCCTCTTCTGGATGATCTGTCCTTAACTATTTAAATACTTCACTTCTGGATGGTATGTCCCTAACTTAATCATCTCCCAGGTCTTCCTGATCCTAATCGTTTTTTGGGCTCACCAATAACCTATATGTATACAAATATATATTCCTTTCGGTGTGTAATCATAATTTTAGTCTATCTGACCAAGCCCTACACACTGGAATTTTGGACAACAATTAGCTGGGGCTAATAGCTAATGTATAATGCGTGACCCTATACCAGTCCCATCTGATATTCTAATATCTTAGTCATTTTACTTAGGGATCCCCTCCCATAATTTTCCTTGAAAACCTTTTCAAAATGATTTAAAACCTTTAAATCAAACTAACATAAGGAAAATATATAATTCTTATGCTTTACTCAAAATCATATTGCCATGTAAAATATATATATACACACTTTACTCAAACCTTTGTTGATGAAAACATTTTAGCATTTGAAAGTACCCCTTTCGATTTCATTGAAAGCACCTCTTTCTAAACCTTTGAAAGCATCTCTTTCTAAACCAAGTAAAACCCTTCAATAATCTAGGCCAAGAGGCCAAAACCTTACCTTTCGAAACCTTACTTCAAACCTTTCGATACCATTGAAATCTTTCCTTTCGAAAGCAATAAAACTTTAGACATTCTTCTTTAAAACATTGTCCAAGAAAACCTTAGGAAAACCTTCCATTTCAAACCTTTCAAAACCATTCAAAAAACTGGACTTTCGACCTTGTCGAAAGCTAACTTTCGACCCCTTCGAAAGCTACCTTTCGACCTCTTCAAAAGCTTTGCTTTCGACCCCTTCGAAAGCTTGCCTTTTGACCCCTTTGAAACCGTTCATAAAATAAAACCTTTCGAAAGCATTCAACCCTTAAAACATAAACCTTTCTAAAGCTCTTTGGGTGCAATTTAAAAACATGTGGAAAATCCTCTTTTAAAACCTTTCGACTTTGTCAAACGCTTAGCTTTCGACCCCTTTGGAAGCTCTCCTTCGTATGCTTTAAAACGTTTCTTTTTAAAACAATAGGCTCCAGCCTTTTAATACTCTAAACACCTCCTTCGAAAGCTTGGGTTATACTTCAATTAGAATAAAAAGGGTAAACCATCTAAGTCGAAAGCTTCCTTTCAAAAGCATGGGAGAAGCGGCTGGTTTTAAAAACAAGTAAATCTTTTGACCTTGTCGAAAGCATGACTTCGAAAGGTTGAAAGGTGGCAGTTAGGGGATTTTGACCCCTTTGGAAGCTTGTTAACCTTTCGACCTTGTCGAAAGGTTTAAACCTTTGTTTTGAAAATTTGACTTGGTCGAAAGCTTCTTTTCGAAAAAAAAGCAGGCGTTAATTTTGGTTTATAAAACAAACATAATCCAGCCTCTTCGACAACTAAGGCTTCAACCAAGTACCCTTCGACCTTGTCCAATTTTTACCTACCAAATTGCTTGATACCATACACATTGGTTTTTTTGACCTTGTCGGAAGCTATAATACCTTTCAACTTTATCAAAAAGTCTGGGTCGGAAGGTTTGATGTCGAAAATGGTTGAAACATGCTAAAAGCATGATTTTCTTGTTTTTAACTTAAAAGAGAGAACTTTTCAACTATCCTGCCTTTGTTTATCAAATTCTCATTGTTTAATAAATTCTTTTTAGAAAAGAGCTGTCAATAATTTTAGAAATAAACAATGATTTTATTTTATAAAATGCCCCTTCTCCTTAATTAGATATATAAAACATTTAAGTCCCATACCTTAAATAATTTTATATATTCATCAAAACACTTAGGAAAAATCTGGAAAAATCTCAGAAATTCTATTTTAATATGTTTTCCAACATTTCAAAATTCCAAACCCAAATAGTTATTTATTTAGCCGTAAATTATTTATAACCTAATAATTCATTTTCTTCACTAGATAATTTATATGAAATCCACATTAACTCAGAAAATTATGAAAATTGAAACCCAATTCTAAAATGTCATTTCTGACTTATATTCAAATTTTTAAGGTATTTGGATGTCATTTAATAGGGTTTTTATATCAAACATATCATAAGAACTAACATGATCATGTATAATTCATCAATAAGCATATATATAACTTTAATCGTTCAAAACATGGCATAAACTTGCAAAAACATTTTGGAATTAATCTTAAAACCGAAAACCATAAGAAAATGGGATGTAGTAATTATTTACCTTAGCTTTGAGATTAAAAGATGTGAGATTTAATGTTGAATAGGTTGATTAACTTCTTTCTCTTGAAATCCTAGATTTGTCTTCTCTTGAGAATGGAAATGGTTGCCGGCCTTGGTGTTTTAGTTTGTTAGAATGAAATGAACGTGAGTTTTATTTCCTAAGGGTTTACGGTATAAGTCTCTCCTATTTTCCATTGTGCCTTTCCTTATTTCCTAACACATTAGCTCGTGTTATCTCATTTTAATTTACATATTAACATGGCATGGCTACCCTTAGTTAAATCAAATCTCAACCTATTAATTTTCACATTATTTTATTTAATTTAACCAATTAAATATCCTAAATAATGTTATAAAAATATGTGGTGTTACAAATTGGTAGATATACAACTTGGATAATCAGGGTTCTCTCTTCATTAATACAAGTGCGAACCCGTGCTACACACATGGCGTTGAAGGTAAAGTTTTGAAAATATAATAATACGTTATTGGTAAAACCATATTTGTAAACCATGTTCAAACTAGGACTGTTATGGTAACGGTAAATTTACCATTACCATACCATTACCAGTCAATCGGTTACCATTTTAAAGTAAAATCGGTATACCAGTATAATCGGTATGGTAACGGTAAATTTACCATTTTTTACGGTAAAACATCGGTAATATTTTTTCAAAACCAGCGGTAATGGTAATTTACCAGTCCATTCATAATACAATGATATTCATATAAGATGTTATATTAGCGGCATTTAGAAGCAAGAGAATAGTTCAATTTATTTCAGTAATTCAACTCAAATGATGATAAATACACTTCTTTTCTATGTCCTTTATTAAGTGACTCAATGAGATATATAATGAAGCATCGTTCGGTGTAAAAATATATCAACTTATTATTTTTCTAGATAAATGGTAATTTACCATTACCGGTGTAACGGTTACCAGTCTATCGGTATACCAGTCATCGGTATACCAGTCAATCGGTAACGGTAACGGTAACGGTAAACAATTTTAGCTTACCAGTAAAAACGGTACGGTAACGGTATTTACAAAATGGTAACGGTAATCATTACCATGACAGCCCTAGTTCAAACCAGAGTAATGTGAAAAAAATTGTATGCAACTATTAAATGTCGAACAATAAAATGTCATGCATAATATAGGTTTCAATTCAATGGACGCATTAGAAAAATAATCTAATGTACTATCCGCCCTATTATAAAACAGAAACAATTAGAACAACATAGTCTATACATCACAAAGGAGTATATAGCAAGGTGATACATATGTAGCACTTGTACTCTTGAGCTATCATGTGCTGACAAATCAATTGGCCCAAGTGGTTCAGTACAAATATTGAAGTTGTCTTAAAAAATACTATTGCATGGAATGGCTCACGATGGCTCATGCGCAAAAAAATTTGATGCACAGTCCAACATGCTTCAAAAATAATGAGGATATATGGTAGTGCATTTCTTTAGCACCTAAATAATAAATTGTACTATTGGTCATCAAACTCATTTGAAAGCATAGTAGCTAACTGGGCAATAGAAAATAAAATAAAATGGACGACCTAATATTTCCAATGAAGGAAATACTAACTTGTGACAAATATATCAACGTCAAAAACTAATTACATCAAATGAAATATTTGTTTTTTGAAAGACGAATGAAAGGGTGTTATCTAAATCTTATCAAATACATGAATATCAAATTGTGCTGAACAAAGAATTCAAGCGAGGCTAAATTAAGTCCATGAAAGCAAATATTTACATCATATAGTAGATAAGCAAAAGGATTATTTGGGTTGATACACATAAAAAAATGAAGAAAAATTAGTGTTCGGATAAAAGTGTAGCTCATTGACCAAGCAACATATGCTGATAGAGGTTGTCATTCTTCCATGTCCTAGTGGCTAAACCCAAATGGATTGAATGTTCATCTGTTTACCATAATGATAAGCTTGTTATTATAGAACAGCGACAATGTTACAAAATTTGGTAACGACCGCAAGCTCCATATTAATTAGCATATGAAATGCAGATCAATGTGAAAAAGATGACCCTTGTGCAGAAAGTGTAAATCAAGTAGATTTTTAAAAATCAAAATTGAGTAATAATAAGCATACGGATTGCAACTATATTTATCTATTATAACCATCGAATATCTGTTTCTATAAATACAGAGATTTTTTGAACGACAGTTAATATGTTCGTTTAATTTCAACTCATTTCTTAGTAAACTTTTTTAAAATTTCAATCAATATTCTTTTCCTTTACTTTTTATATAGAAAATAAATTATATACTCAATGCATTAAATTTATTTCCCAACCTTTCATACCATCAAAAATGAAATGAACACAAAAAAATAATCCTCTAAAGCTTTAATATATACTCACTCATTTTCTCAAAGTCATTTGATGATTGAAATGAACTTATGGCAGTTTAAACTAACTTCATTGAAACATAGGACCATCGCTTAGTGATTAGAATGTGCGAAGTAGATTGAAGATGAAAATTAATTTATTAGTTAAAAATTTCAAAGTTAATTGGATAACTTAGATACCAACACATGGTTTCACTTTTTCTTTAAAACATATATTAAATTGATTCTTATCATGCATTCAAGTTCACTATCCCAAATAATGAATATAATTAATGCTTGGAATCTAAATAAATTCCATGACTTATAATGATTAGCACAACAAAGTTTCATTGTTTTCAGGGTGTAACATATGTTGAATATGCTAGTATATGATTTTTGTTTGATGATGATAAACATATATTCATTTAAATGTATTTGTTAATGTACTATTTTATTTTGACAGAATTAAATAAATATTTGCTGAGTAAAATAAATAACATAGAATTTAAATTCAAACAGATATTTTATTCAAACAAATATTTATTACAATTTTGAATAGTACAAATTTGAGATCTCACTATATATATACAATTTTCAATTACAATACAAATTTGACTACAGCATAATTTTCAATTTACATTTGTACCTCACTACATATCACTCATTCACTCGTTTTAATCTTCAACTCTATTCCAGATTGAATCCAGCATCTGAGTTATCTGCAAAATAAATACTGACGCGGTAAAATTGAAAAAGAAATATTTTTTGCAGTGTAAAATAAAATTTGATTTTTGAAAATATTATTTGCCTCAGTTATTTGGGTTGTTCGTCATCATTTAATTTTAAATTCATCAAACATGAACAACTTGTGACATGCACAGTGTATCACTGTACATGCCACAAGGCCGTACACCGATATACACTTGATAAAACTGCATGGACAGGTGAGCACAAGGTCAAATCCGAGCCGAGGCTAGATTCAACTCAGGTGCAATATGAAAAACAAATCCAGATGAATATGTACACTTGAAAAATACTCAACAACTCAAACTACACCAGTGAAAGAGAATAGCTCAACAATTATGTAACATGATCAATATACATAAAGACTCCAAGCCTACAAGAATTTCAAACTCGAAGCAACACTCAAGTAAATAAGAAGGTCACAGGCACAAGAAAATGAATCAAGCAGTTAGATTCCTCCAGACTCACTACAACATGAATCAAGTATACAAATGGAGATGCACAGTGCAGAATACATGAACATACAAGTATTCATGTTCATATGCAACCAGAGTGCAATCAACCAAACTGCGGCTACTAGATTGATCAAGCCATTACTCAACACAGTTTAACATGCTCATATGTCACATGCACAAAAATTATAAGCATGAATGATACAAGCAGTGACAACAGTGGTGCAGTAGCCTCAACAAGTATAAGCATGGATGTGATAAGCAGAAGTGACACAAAATGCAACATAGAATATCTAGACTACATAATGAATACAAGCTACAGAGTTCAAGTTTCAAATACAACATACCATGCTAGCAAGTGCATATACAAAAAGGTTCAGAAGCAACAAACAACTAGAGTCTTTATCAAACTGCAACCATACATGATTGTCCAAGCTAGGTAGACAAGTGAAAAACGCACAACACACACACACACATATATATATATGTGTGTGTGTGTGTGTGTATGTAAATAGTGCTCGACAAATTACAAACTACACATGAAACCAGTAATCATAAGTTCGACAAAACATATGCATAGGTGAAAACATGAAGACTGCAGCTCCAAAGCTAACATACACATATACATGCAGTATCATCAACTAGACCAAAGGCTAAGACTTCATGCATGCGAATACAAGAGCAACCATAAGTGCACAAGAACATGAGTGCAAAACTTCCCACTAGACTTAAGAATTCAGACATATATATATATAATATATATATATACAGTAATAATATGGTTGCAGTGAAGACAACAACTCGAATGAGCAAGTGTAGAATAGAAACACTAATGCATATAGACCAGAGTACAAAACCAAGTGCAAAGCTCAACTGATACAAGTGCAGTCGATGAACAAGTTAGTGAGTAACACAGTGAACAAACAATGTCGCAGGAGATTTCAAAATTACCAAAGCCAAGGCCGAATTCAATCTGAATTCATCAAGTCAAAGTCCAGCAAATTCAAAGCCGTGATGACCAAGAAAAATTGAATAAGCCAAAATCGAAGTCGTGAGAATCAAGCAACAAATTATACGAATTGAACAAGTCAGAGAAATCTCAAGCATTCAAGCATAATCAAACGGCAAAACAAATTATCAGACGAATAAAATTATAGGAATTCGAATCCCATTTAAACCCTTTGACATCATCGACAATAATTATTCGAGTTCAAGCAACAACAGAAAAGAATAATCATTCAACTCGAATCAAAGTCGAGTATAGTATAAATCGAAAAAGGAACGAACGTACCAATTCAGGCAACAATTGAACTCGACTTGATTGAAGCAGCCATGTACAAATCGACAAAGCAGCAATGTGAAAACATCATTCGATCAATCAATTAAAGTCGGTGGCTTCAACAAATTTGAACCATAATTTCTCAGAGAGGAACGAAGCAACCATAATCGCAAACAAAAGAAAAAGAACGAGCCGAAGAAATAAAGAGATAAAGGGACATTCTTTCACTATTTTATTTTGAGCCGGCTATTAATCTAATTTGGGCTTAAAATTTTAAATTAGGGTTTTTTTTAAATTGTTTTTAAATTTGTATTTTCTCTTTTAATCGTTTGTAATTTTCTAGTCGTATGACTGGGGGACGAACTACGGTGGTGTAGTTCGAGAATTCGCAACTCAGTGGCTGAGTTGTGGCAGAGTTTTGAGCATAGAGTTAGGTTAGTCGATAGCGGGTGTCGTGAGTTTACGTGTGTAAGCGTCCGACTACTTAATTCCTAGTAGAAACCTTGGGGGCAGCACGTAGGCAGGGTTTTACCGAAGCTGGGTAAATCTGTGTGTTCTATTTTATGTTTTTAATATTCTGCTATTATCTGTGCTGCTATAATTCTGCTATATCTATGTTACGGTTATTTTATATACTTCTGCAATAAATTTTTCTAATTGATATTATCACCCTATTCACCCCCCCTCTAGGGTGAAATCGATCCTACAACATATACTACACAACCAAACATAAATTCACCCATGAAGTGCCGTACAATAATATTTGTATCTAATCCTTACTCTTACTTACCATGATAACTATAACTTAAGGTATTTTGAATCAGTTGTAGCAAATGGAAAAGATAAAAAGCAAAATTGCTTCATGATAACGACAGAATGTAAGCAACTTTGATGAACCGATAAGGTAAAACTAAATAAACTACCCAATCTACTACGTAAGTGGAAAAACCTATGTAAGCAACTTTGTTAATCTTGCAATAGTCAATTACTTCCAATCAACATACATTGACGGTTTGTAAACAAAGTATAAAATAAAAAATTGTACAACATATATATTCAATTTGATTTAATTTAGAGAAGCATAAATTTTAAAAAGTAGGAAAATGTTATATTTATAAAGAATACATGGATTTAATTTGAAAATAGTTAATTAGAATACGATTAATTCCAAAAAAAATTGCTCTTTCAATCTTGGGAAGAAATTAGGTAATAAGGTCAGAGCAGATCATACAATTCATTTAGAGAAGTTCTAAGAAATTAATATAAGTATTTCAGAATGAAATGGTCAGATTTTTTATCTTCTTATGTCAATGTTACTGACAGTAACTAAAATTCTTGGTATAGTGTGTAGAAAACATGGATAATATGAATTCATGCATCTAAAATTTTTGTTTCCTTTATCTTTGATACATTTTTTAGGAAGACAAAAATAACATACCATAACAATAGTGATTATTATTTGCTTTATTTAATTAAAGCAAGGAATACAATTCTAAGAACGCAATTGGTGAAGTAGCATAAGGTTTAGCGAAATAGTGAAATTGAATGGACATAAAAAGCCATGGTAAATACAAAAATACAGCCATTGATATGGGAACACAAACTAAAGTTTATATTGCAAACAAAGAAAATAGGTGACTGATTTTGAATTACAAATGATGGCTATGATTGCTTTTGGCAATACACTGTTGCTAAGGACAATAGATCAAAAAACAAACAATTGAGTAGATGAGGCAAACGACTAAAGGTTTTGAACGACCATAACAAAGATAGGACATACTGTTTTGTTAGGAGAATAAAGAAACCGAGCTCAAAGAAATCAAACACAAAATTTATAAATTTGATTGTGTAAAGCACAAGTATACTTTACTAGTTTACTGTTAAAAGATATTGCATTGTTAGGGTAACAAAAAGGCATGAATAAAAATTTCATAATAACAAGTAAGACTACAAAGGTAATAAAATTGTAAATGAGGATAGATAGTAAGGGTTCTACTGCTACAAATATGTGGACAATCCTTTTATGTGCATATTTTTTATAAATAACTTATGCATAATGGTCACACCACTTTAACTAACATGAAACACTTCTTTAATATTCAAAATAAATATTTTACATTAGACATTTAAATTGATGATATTGGCACGATAACAAACATAGAAGAAACTGATTATTTAAACATGCTTAAGATGTCATTATTGAAGAACAAAGAAACCGACACAAATAAATCAAACACAAAATTCATAAATTTGATTATGTAGAACAAAATATACTTGATTAGTTTACTGTTAGAAGAAATTCTACTGTTAGGGTAACAAAAAAGAATGAATAAAAATTTCATAATAACACATAAGGCTACAAAGTAAATAAAGTTGTAAATGTGGATAGATAATAAGGGCTCTATTGCTATAAATGAATGGACAATCCTTTTATGTGCATATTTTTAATAAACAACTTATGCATAATGGTCACACCATTTAACTAACATGAAATACTTTTTCAATATTCAGAAATAAATATTTTAAATTAGACAATCAAATTGATGATATTGGCACGATCACAAACGTGGAAGAAACAAATTATTTAAAACATACTTAAGATGTCATTATTGTGCTTTTTTGTTTTACTGTTATGATTATGATACTCATAATTAGATATACATCTTTTTAGATAACATGAAACACTTTTACAATCACAAAAGAAACTGTAAATAAAATCTTAAAGACAACTACCGATCACCAAACACGAAAAAAAAATATTAACAAAGTTGGAAAAAGGTTTGAAAATGACAACATAGCATGGTTTAAAATTAATAATATTGACACAATCACGGATATAGAAGAAACAAAATATTTTAAACACACCTAAATGTCATTAGTGTGAATTTTTGTTTTACTTTTATGATTATGATACTCATGATTAGGTATATATATTTTTAGGTAACATGAAACACTTTTACAATAACAGAAGAAATTGTAAGTAAAATCTAGGAGACAACCACGCATCACCAAACATGAACACAACAATATTGAAAATGTTGGAAAAAGATTAAAAAATGAGAACATACAGTAGTTTAATTGCACACTTGATCTGAAGCAGATAAGATTTTGGTAAATCTGACAACTTTATACAAAATAAAGATTAAAACTATAATATAACAGTGTAAAAATGAAAACTTACCTATTAATCTGGTGAAAAGAACCAAAGCATAGGGATCGGATGCAAAAATGTACCTAAGAAAAAAACTTCAGAAATGAAAAAAAATCAACAACTTTTAACTATTTTGAAAATGATGAAATGAAAGTAATCAACAAACAACTTTAAATTACTGTGAAAAAGATGAAAAGAAAGTTACCAAATAAAAAATATCCAGATTCGTCTTCGTCAATGATGGTTTCCTACAAAATGAAAGCATATAAATTCCAAATCTAGATGGTTCTAATTCAACGGTTTCTAACAAAATAAAAGGTGTTTCCTTAAATGATGTGAAAGAAATATACTTTATGAGAATCAAGAGAGAAAATAGAAATTAGAAATGTTGACAAAATTGATAAACATATTAGAAGATTGAATTAAATAGAAATAGAGATAGGGTTTTAGGAGGATGAATTTGCAAATTAATGGGAAGAGAGGACGAAGTTACAGAAAAAGAAAGGGAACTATCAAAAATATGTTTTCTTAATTATTAATAAATTAAGAGCAGAAGAATGCTAAGAGACAACATATTGACACAATCACGAACATAGAAGAAACAAATTATTTAAAGCACATCTAAATATCATTATTGTGAATTTTTGTTTTACTTTTATGATTATGATACTTATTATTAGGTGTGTGTGTGTGTAGGTAACATAAAACACTTTTACAATAATAGAAGAAATTGTAAAAAAAATCCAGGAGACATCCACGCATCACCAAACATAAACACAAAAATATTGAAAAAGTCGGAAAAAAATTCAAAAAATAGAACATACAGTAGTTTGTAGTTTAATTGCACATCTGATCTGAAGCAGATAAGATGTTGGTAAATCTGAAAACTTTATACAAAATAAGGACTAAAACTATAATATAACAGTCTAAAAATAAAAACTTACCTATTGATCTGGTGAAAAGAACCAAAGCATAAGGATCGGATGCAAAAATGTACCTAAGAAAACATCTTCAGAAATGAAAAAAATCAACAACTTTTAACTACTTTGAAAATGATGAAATGAAAGTAATCAACGAACAACTTTAAACTACTGTGAAAAAGATGAAAAGAAAGTTACCAAATAAAAAACATTTATATTTGTCTTCGTCGGCGATGGTTTCCTACAAAATGAAAACATCTAGATTCCAGATCTAGATAGTTCCAATTCAAAGGTTTCTTACAAAATAAAAGGTGTTTCCTTAAATAATTTGAAAGAAATATAGTTTATGAGAATCAAGGGAGAAAATAGAAATTAGAAATGTTGACAAAATTGATAAACATATTAGAAGATTGAATTAAATAGAAATGGAGATAGGGTTTTAGGAATTAAGATGAATTTGCAAATTAATGGAAAGAGAGGACGAAACTACAGAAAAGGAAGTGAAACTATCAAAAATACGATTTCTTAATTATTAATAAATTGAGGGCAGAAAAATGCTAATAGACAAAACATATTGACACAATCACAGACATAGAAGAAAAATATATTTAAAACACACCTAAAATGTCATTATTGTGAATTTTTGTTTTACCTTTATGATTATGATACCCATAATTAGGTATATATCTTTTTAGGTAACATGAAACGCTTTTACAATAATAGCAGAAATTGTAAGTAAAATCCAGGAGACAACCACGCATCACCAAACATGAACTCAAAAAATATTGAAAAAGTTGGAAAAAGATTTAAAAATGAGAACCTACAGTAGTTTAATTGCACACCTGATCTGAAGAAGATAAGATTATGACAAATCTGGAAACTTTATACAAAATAAGGATTAAAACTATAATATAACAGTCTAAAAATGAAAACTTACATATTCATCTGGTAAAAAGAACTAATGCATGAGGATCAGATGCAAAAATGTACCTAAGAAAACAACTTCAGAAATGAAAAAAATCAACAACTTTTAACTACTTTGAAAATGATGAAATGAAAGTAATCAACAAACAACTTTAAACTAATGTGAAAAAGATGAAAAGAAAGTTACCAAATAACAAATATCCAAAATCGTCCGTTGATGATGGTTTCCTACAAAATGAAAACATCTAGATTCAAGATTTAGATGGTTCTAATTCAACGGTTTCTTACAAACTAAATGGTGTTTCCTTAAATGATTTGAAAGAAATATAGTTTATGAGAATCAAGAGCAAAAACAGAAATTAGAAATGTTGACAAAATTGAAAACATACCAGAAGATTAAATTAAACAGATGAATTTGCAAATTAAAGGGAAGAGAGGACAAAGTTACAAGGAAAGAAAGGGGAACTATCAAAAATATGTTTTCTTAATTATTAATAAATTAAGAGCAGAAGAATGCTAAGAGACAAAACAATGAATAGCAGTAAATACAATAGACATGAAATGTGATTGGAAAAGAGTTGGAGGGGGCAATTTCAAATTGTTTGCTCAAATCGATGAGAGATAAGTATTTGGCTTCAGATTGAATGAGAAATAAGAATACAAAAAATCTTTTATTCTCTTTTATATAGAATAGAATCTCAAATCGATGAGAGTTAAGTATTTGCCTTAAGATTGAATAAGAAATAAGAATACAAAAAATCTTTTATTCTCTTTTTTATAGAATAGAATAGATATATAATTTGTATTTATGTTCACATGAACATTTAACCTTTTGAGAAGAGAATTTTCCACTATAATATTACTTTGATGCTAACATGATTTATTATGCTTGCTTTTGATGTCCAAAATGATATACCCTATTTAACAATAGTTCATTTATTCTTTCATTTTTGATGGTGATACGTAAGCATACTCCATATATAATTACATTTTTACACAAACTATAATGTTAGCTTGCTCCGATTATGCATTTTATTTCCAAGTCATTTGTTGTTAATATGCTGGTGATTAATAATCAAGATGACGCAAACGAAGAAAGTGAGTTCTACCAACATGTTCACTAAATTTAGCGTGGTGATTTTAAGGGACTCAAAAAAGTTTCCACTGTTTCTAATAACATTAATTTATCACATCAAGATAATATTTGCAATTTAATGTAGTGCAATTAATAGAGAACAAAATCGATCAAAATATATGGAAGGTATAAACTGTCTTGGTATTGTAATATTTTATACTGATTTTATATGTGATCTTTGGTAAACATCAGTACTTCTAAGCTACGGCAGATGATAACCAAAGTTAATCGGCATTATTACGGCAATTTATTATCAATTAAAAGAAAACACATTGGAGGTTGTTTTTCTATCATTCTAATATTCTTCGTACCACAATATCTATATATATGCTTTTTATTCCATATTAGCTGACCTATTTTGTGCGATTTGTAATATTTGCTAATTATTACTATTAAAAAATAATCTACATGTGCACTATCAAATAGAGAATTAGCTTTAACATAATCAATTGAATATACTAATGTTAACCCGCCTTTTTGCAAGGCTGTAGGCAGACGAATTTAACTAAATCGACTACTCGTTTGTTGAGATTGGAATACGACAGGTTTAAGTCGACTGGACGGATAGATGATGTAGTGCGCTTGGAAGATGGATATTGGATTGGATGAAGTGGATCTGCATAGGCTAATGGCTCGATGTTGGAGTCTCGAGGGGGTTGGGATGTTGGAGTCTCGAGGGAGTCGGGATGTTGGAGTCTCGAGTTAGTCGTTCGGCACAGGAAGTCGCTCGTCACAGGAAAACGCTCGTCACAGGAAGTCGCTCGGCACAGGAAGTCATTCGGCATAGGAAGTCGCTCGGCACAGGAAGTCGTTCGGCATAGGAAGTCGCTCGGCACAGGAAGTCATTCGGCATTGGAAGTCGCTCGGCACAGGAAGTCGTTCGGCATTGGAAGTCGCTCGGCATAGGAAGTCGCTCGGCACAGGAAGTCGTTCGGCATTGGAAGTCGCTCGACATTGTACCTCGCTCGGCATTATACCCCGCTCGGCATTAGAAGGCGTTCGGCATCGAACCTCGCTCGGCATTATACCTCGCTCGGCATTGGAAGGCGTTCGGCATCGAACCTCGCTCGGCATTATACCTCGCTCGGCATTGGAAGGCGTTCGGCATCGAACCTCGCTCGGCATTGGACATCGCTCGTCATCGAACCTCGCTCGGCATTATACCTCGCTCGGCATTGGAAGGCGTTCGGCATCGAACCTCGCTCGGCATTGGACATCGCTCGTCATCGAACCTCGCTCGGCATTGTGGTGAGGCTGGTGCGGCTCGGCATTGTGATGAGGTTGGTGTGGTTTGGCATTATGGAGGTATGTGTGGCCCGACACTGTGGAGAGGCCGATGTGGCTCGGCATTGTGGAGGTATGTGGCTCGGTGGAAGGCCTTGATGGGCCCGGATCATTCAGAAAGCCCAACAACTCAGGATTAGCCTATAAATACAGCATGTGAGGGTTCAGAAAAAGGATCTTCTTTCTGCTCTCTTACTTTCTATTTTCTAAGGCTGAGGCTACTCTGCCATTTGGTTACTGTAATTGATTCGAATAACAATAAAAAGGAAACTTCTAGAGTGGACGTAGGCTGGAGTTAGCTGAACCACTATAAAATATGTTGTTCTTTACTGCTTTCATTTTAATTTTTACTGTTCTTCACTTCATCACTCTCTACACACATTCTGTTTGTGAGCTATGACTGGTATTTGGTGCCTTCAACTGGATTTGGGTGTCGGTGACCAATTTTGGCGCTAACACTTTGGTGCTTTCACTAAGAACGCAAGCACTCGGGAATTTTGGAGTTAGGAACTTGGATCCTAGAAAGCAATGGCTAGACCACCAACAAGGAAGCAAGCAGCGGAAAGAAGCAATCAGGAAGGAAGTCAAGCGGCCTCTTCTGGAGCTGGAGAGGATCATGCATCCATCTACATAACTCGGGACGAGATGCAGGTGATGATGAATTCTATGCAGGAGAAGATGATGAAACGACAAGAGGAGATGATGCAGGCTCTTCTTAGGCAATTTGGACAACCAGGAACTGCAGGTGCTCAAATTCTTGGAATTGGTCCAGGGGAACTCAACCAGCGGACAGATGGAGTGATTCAGCAAGGGGCAGCTCCCAATCAACAAACAGCTAACAATCTAGATGGACCTAGACTCCGGGGCACACCACAAGGTGATGCTGGACCAGTTCATGGAGGGAACCGGATGACGCTACGCGGCCTGGCGTCAAAAGGAATACAGGAGTGCGTGATGAGGAATATGTGCCAGAATTTCCTTAGGGACTTGGGGGGCAGTCTGGAAACATGGATAGGGGGCAACCCTTGGTTGGAAACACTGGATTGGCTGACATTATCAGGCGAACTATTCACGGAGGTCTGACAAACAGGGATTCAGAGGGAGTTAACAAAAGTCCGTTTACCCGGAACATTAGGACAGCTAGGAATCCGCCCGATTTCAAACTACCCACTCTGGAAGTATACAACGGGAAGACGGATCCCACCGACCACTGGATGAGGTACACTAGGAATATGGAAGTGCTGGGGGCAACGGAGGAGGTTATGGCCCGATGTTTTCCCCTGTACTTGACTGATATTGCTGCTATGTGGTTCAGACAGCTGGAGGATGGATCCATTGGAACATGGACGGAACTGGTGGACAAGTTCTTAAGTCAGTTTCGAGTTCACATAAAAAGGCCAAAGAACGTGATGACGCTAACGTCACTCAAACAGGGGATGGATGAATCGCTCAGGACATTCTTAACTCGATTTAACGCAGCAGTTGCTTCGGTGGATCGGCTGGATCCATCAATGGTTCTGATGGCTGCAGTATCAGGAGTCAGAAATAATTCGGATTTCAAAGTATCGTTGATACAGGACCCACCGTTGGATCTTAGGGAATTCTTTCATGAAGCTGAGAGATTTCTTCGACAAGAGGATGCATGTTTGGACATGAGGTCAAAGGAAGTAAACATGATTAAGGATGGAGGACTACCCGGCGAAAGCTCGAGTGGGGGCAAGGATAAAGGGAAAAGGAAGCGCTGGGGAGAACCAAAGTTCTCCACTTACACAGGATTGAACGCAACGCTGGAGCGGATATTCTTGGATACTCGAGATCGCCTTTCGTATCGAAGGTCGGCGAGGAGGGAGCCCTCAGAATGAGAAAGGGCGTCAGGAAGGCACTGTCTTTTTCATGATCTGTACGGGCATGATACTAACAGCTACCGGCATTTGAAGGACATAATCGAGGAGCATATAAGGAATGGTCAGTTGCGACAATATGTCGGAACTCGGAATGCGACGGTGGAACAGGATCAGCCACCGCCTACCTTGAACGATGAGGGCATGAGGCCCAGGGATGGTGGCCGATTGGTCATCAACTAATCTTGATGGTTTGGAATAAGTAACAAACTCCGGGCAAACGGTTAAATCCCTTACTCATGTACGGGGTCGGAGATAACCCTCAGGCATGCTCTGAAATGATGGCTTAGCGAGATGCCCTGGTTTGTGAAATTTGTTTTTTCCTTTGACTTGGACATTTGTTTTTTCTAGTTTGGTTTTGGAGTTTGGTTTGAACTCCCTGTTTTGCTCGTTTTCTGGTTTGGATTCGGGTTTGGATGTTTGTTTTTTTTTGTTTGGATTTTTGATATGGATTTCTGGTTTTCTGGTTGAATTTGGATTTCGGTTTGGATTTTGGCTGAAAGGTCATCGAGCATGGACTATGCTCAGTAAGGGTCCGGAGAGACCGGGATTCGGCCTAGGACTTAGGCCCCCTATTGTCTCCTATGCAGGTCGTCGAGTATGGACTATGCTCGGCAAGGGTCCGGAGCGACCAGGATTCGGCTTAGGACTTAAGCCATGGCATTATTTGACGTTCAGGGACACTGAACCAGGAACACCATGGAATTACTTAACATAGGTCATCAAGTGCAAGTTGTGCTTGGAAAGAACCCGGAGAGGTTACGGATTTGGATATTAGCCGAATAGCTAAGGATTCGGACAAGGACCCGGAGCGGTCCCGGATTTGGATATCAACCCGGAGAGGTCACAGATATGGTTATAGGTTATTGGATATGGATGGATTGGAACTCGGTAGTCGGGTTCAGATGGATGTGGAATTGGATAAGGACTTGGTTGCTGGATAGGAATCAGATGTCGACTCGAAACAATCGTGGATTTGGATAAGCATGCGGCAGCGGCACTTGGACAAAATGGATTGGATAATGGATCAGGTGGTACGGCTATGAATGACGTATGGACTTCAGATATCAGTTTTGAGGCTATTCAAAACACACCTTCCAATAGCAAGGCATGTTTTGGGGGGAAAAGTGTTAACCCGCCTTTTTGCAAGGCTGTAGGCAGGCAGATTTAACTAAATTGACTACTCGTTTGTCGAGACTGAAATATGACAGGTTTAAGTCGACTGGATGGATAGATGATGTAGTGCGCTTGGAAGATGGATATTGGATTGGATGAAGTGGATCTGCATAGGCTAGTGGTTCGATGTGGGAGCCTCGAGGGGGTCAGGATGTTGGAGTCTCGAGGGAGTCGGGATGTTGGAGTCTCGAGGGAGTCTCGAGTTAGTCGTTCGGCACAGGAAGTCGCTCGTCACAGGAAGTCGCTCGGCACAGGAAGTCGTTCGGCACAGAAAGCCGTTCGGCATAGGAAGTCGCTCGGCACAGGAAATCGCTCGGCATAGGAAGTCGCTTGGCACAGGAAGTCGTTCGGCACAGGAAGTCGCTCGGCACAGGAAGTCACTCGGCACAGGAAGTCGCTTGGCATAGGAAGTCGCTCGGCATTGTACCTCGCTCGACATTATACCTCGCTCGGCATTGGAAGGCGTTCGGCATCGAACCTCGCTCGGCATTATACCTCGCTCGGCATTGGAAGGCATTCGGCATCGAATCTCGCTCGGCATTGGACATCACTCGGCATCGAACCTCGCTCGGTATTGTGGTGAGGCTGGTGCGGCTCAGCATTGTGATGAGGTTGGTGTAGTTCGGCATTGTGGAGGTATGTGTGGCCCGACACTATGGAGAGGCCGACGTGGCTCGGCATTGTGGAGGTATGTGGCTTGGTGGAAGGCCTTGATGGGCCCGGATCATTCAAAAAGCCCAACAACTCAGGATTTGCCTATAAATACAGCATGTGAGGGTTCAGAAAAAGGATCTTCTTTCTGCTCTCTTACTTTCTATTTTCTAAGGCTGAGACTACTCTGCCATTTGGTAACTGTAATTGATTCGAATATCAATAAAAAGGAAACTTCTAGAGTGGACGTAGGCCGGATTTAGCCGAACCACTATAAAATATGTTGTTCTTTAGTTCTTTCATTTTATTTTTACTGTTCTTCACTTCATCACTCTCTACACACATTCTGTTTGTGAGTTGTGACTGGTATTTGGTGCCTTCAACTCGATTTGGGTGTCAGTCACCAATTTTGGCTCTAACAACTAATTAATCTACTTTTATTCACACATGTATAGAGAAAAAAATTCATTGTCAACATGTGTAGATAAATCTGTGTGGGTGTATTCAATATTTTTCTCTTTTCCGCAATTGATTAATAACAACAATAACTACATATAATAAAAAACGCAAAGAGAAAAACCTACATACAAAATGGTTTTGATATATAACATTGCAAACACATTTTGACACATAACATTGCATAACCATGTTGTATTTAGTTTTCAACCACATATGCATGATATGTCAAATAATATGTAGGCATTATTGAAGTTAATATTATACATTTTTAGCCTAATATTAGTGTTTCATCTTTAACCTATAGTACTATATATGTATGGTTCTAATAAAGACAAATTTGATTTGTTAATTTTAATACTACATTTTCAGTTTGTGCATATCTGAACATATCTATTATTTGTTATTTGAAAACTAAGATACCAACGAGTATTACTTTGCACATATTTTGATACTATAAAGGAAATACATAAATAACCAGACTTCAACCACATATACAAATGATATTTTAGTAACACTGAAGTATGCACAGATAGACTAGCTAAGTCTAGAATTTGAGAACAATGTCGTTCATCTCATAAGAAAAAAAAATTAACAATACAAAAGTATTAATTTATAAAAGAACTAAATGATATTTCTTTGTCTAATACTTCTTCTAAACAAATGGCAACTCGTTAAACAAATACATACATCCAACCATTTACCTTATTTGATTGAACTATAATTTCACTCCAGTCTTCTAATTTCATTATTATTCATAAAATTTTAGAGGAGGCAGTTTTTTTAATTAATGGCTAGATAGTTTTCTCTCCCCTCCCTATTTTAATTCTCACGATAACGTTTTCATGCATAACCTATGGATCAACTGTTTTTAAATTTGTTTCTCTCTGCAAATTTGAAAAGCGGGCAAATTAATCAAAAAATTTACTTTCAACTTCATTTAAAGCATTGGAAAACTAAAACCTCTTTTATATGGGTACGTTTAATTTATTTCATGAACGATAATTATTATAATTGGTGCTGGATAGTCTTATTTTTCAATTGCTTTATAAAGCAATACCATGCTAATGATTGTTTTGTTTTGAATTGTAGGTACTTGCTCATTTTACCCTATTTCCTTTTTTCTCCTTTAATATATGCTTGCGTGTATTTTTTTTCTCATTTAATATGTGCTTATATGTATTTTATTTATACGTCGAAAGTAACTTAAATGCTAATTCATGCATGATGTCATATTGTCCATATAGACCAATCCATGACCATGATTTAAGCACAATTTTCATATCTATAATGAAATGTAGAAGAATAAATTTCTATAATTTTAGTTCATAATATATTTAGGTCACTTTTTGTTTATTTTAAAAAACATGTTCAAACTATTTGTTCTTTCTCGATTGGACTGTTGCTAATCAGAGTCGCTACTGCAACAACTAGCATTTCAATGGCTAGCAAAGTTGATTGGTAAAATGTGTACTGATATAAAATGTGTAATGCTACAATCTTCCTAACCGTATTTGTAGATATATATTCTAAATAGAACTTTCAGACAATTAATCTCTAAGAATGGATTGGAATCATTAATTGTAACAAATTTTATGTAAAATAAAGCAATAATCAAATTCAAATGAGACTTTATGGATGTTCAATATACACTATGAACGTTATGACCATAAAAAATAAGGTCATTTCAAAAAAATTAGCATATTTGAACTGTTAAATATTAACCAATGAATTTTACCTCAATTTGAAATATTATTTGTGAATATCAGGATTATCAAAAATGCCAAATTTTCATAAAGGTATGTTTAACTATATATAAAAAAATAATCTACAAGTTTGGCTTCGTTTCGAATTGTCCAACCAAAAAAATATCTAGCGCAAGGGGTGTAACATAAGGGTACAGTTGATCCCTCTCATAGTCTCAATCACACATAAAGTTTCATCCAAAAAATTTAATAAAGTGACTTAAAAGTTGATAGTAACTCGAGGGGAGAAAATCAAATAGATGGGATTTTGAATTTAAAAAGCATGAAATTAAACTAAGTTTGCAAAATGGTTCCATTTTATTTATACAATTGACAAACTAAAATTTAATTATTCAACCAAACATAGCTTTCAAATAATGTTTAAAAGAAGTTTTAAAAAGTACTTATTATTACGTCTGTTGGGTATATTTTGACCCTACCGGACCAAACATCCACCATGTTCAACTCCTCACCGAATCAACCTACCACCGAATCAAGGGATGCCGAACCAAGGTGTTCCAGGCCAGATTGTCTCAGCCCAGGCCCGCCAGCTGCTATATACCTCCAAGACCCCTACCCCCAGCTTCACTCTATAAATAGAGGGGCAGGGATACAACAATGGGGACAGGTTTGAGAGCTCAAGCACGGAGAGAACTTTCAAACAACTTTCTTTTACTTGTATCAAAGCTTTGTACTTGTAATCAAAACAAGAGAAGAGAAATAACATATAAAGTGGACGTAGGCACATTCTGGCTGAACCACTATAAATCTGCGTGTCTTTTTACAGTTTAGCCCCTGCTTTTCATATATTTGCATAAATCACCCAAATCACTAAGAATAACATAAGATCTACTAAATCATACAACTTTGAGGTGTTTGTCCATTTTTTGTGCAAACATTTTTGGTGCTTTCATTGAGAGTAGGTTGAAGCTCGAAGCTCCAGCTTCATCCGCTTAGAAAGTTTTCCTAACAGCATCATCCGCCACTTGGAAAACATGCCTCCCAAACAGAGAAAAGATGTTAACAAAGGAAAAAACATCGCATCCAGTAGCCTTCCTGATCCAGCTATCGCAAATCAAGTAAATCCTCCTCCTCCAGCAACGGTAACAAATGGAGGACAGGCTAACCCCACCACTCCTGCCACAGAACAGCCTGCAGCAATTACTAGGGCAGATTTGGACAGAGTTGTTGTTGAAGTGACTAACCGCTTCACGTCCCAGCAGGAAGCCTTGGTGGACCATCTCATGTCACGCTTGAGGGACGCTGAAGAATCCAACCGCAACACTGAATCATGGGGCGAGTCCCAATCTGGAGGATCTCAGAGACAGCAAAGATCTTCCTTCTTCGAAGGAGCTAACGGCAGGAGTAGCCGTGGTAGGAGCCGAGACCGAGCTCAGCCCGAAGTTAGGCCTGAGGAAACGTTTGGTGCCGAACCCAACGGGGAAGGTACCGGGCGGAGGTCAACTGCAGCTGAGCCTGTCATGCTGCCTAACCACAGAAACACCAGTGAACGGGGCCGAGCTAGAGTTCAGCCCGAAGTTGGACCCGAGGAAGTGCTTAGATCAGAACCCAACAGGGGAAGATCAAGGCAAGGGCCAACTGTAGCTGATCCGAGCATGCTCCCAGAAGATCAAAGGCAGCCACTGGAAAATATGAGGAATGATAGACGATACCATCCCTACAGGTTGTCTGGTCGGAATCAACCCCACAGAACGGAACCAAACTCATTTCTGTCCGCTCCAAATTCTGATGAAAGGATGGCACGCTTATTCAGAGAGTGTGTCCAACGGGAGCAAAGAGATCGAGGGATAGGCGCTAGGGTAACCAGCCCTTTCGCCCGCAATATCGAAATTGCTATCACCCCCCGAGAATGGAAGATGCCAACAATGGAACCTTACAAAGGAACCTCCGATCCCGTTGTACACTTACAGAGGTACACGCAGCATATGCTCATGAGTGGAGCAACAGAGGGAGTGCTGTGCAAATGCTTCCCGCTCTTCTTAGCAGATCTTGCTACCTCCTGGTTCTGTCATCTACCCCAAGGATCCATCAGCTCGTGGGAAATGTTGAAAGAAAAATTCATCAGTCAGTTCCGCATTCATGTGGAGCAACCTAAGGACGCTTATTCCTTATCCAGCGTCAAACAGAAACCTGGAGAAAAGCTGCAGCAATACCTAACCAGATTCAACGCCGCAGCAGCCGCAGTTCAAGATGCCGATGAGAAGCTTATCCTAATGGCCCTCTGCAGTGGGGTGCATCCGGACACTAAATTTGCTAGGAGATTGACAAAAGAAAAACCAGCTACTTTACCCGATTTCTTCCATGAAGCCGGGAAATACATGAGGCTTGAGGATGCCGCCATTGAGGGGCAGTCAGGACAACAAAGTAAGACGACCCATGGCAACGCCCCTGCTGTGGCAAGGGACGTTCGAAGAAATGATTCCAGAGACAATGCTGGGGGCAAGAAAGTAGAGAAACGCCTATATCGGCCAGGACCAAGATTCGACTCTTACACCCCTTTGAACGAGACCGTCGAAAACATCTTCCTTGCCACCCAAGGCGAAGTTAGATACAAACGCCCACCATACAAGAAGGAATCAGATAGCGCACAGAAATCTGGAAAATTCTGCCGCTTCCACGAATCCCACGGACATGATACCAACGAATGCCATCATCTCCGGGATCTGATTGAGGAACACATCAGAAGAAAGAAACTGGAGCGCTATGTAAAAAGTCAAGACAGGACTCCAGCTCCTGCCAATGAAAACCCAAGGCTACCCTCACCAGGGACCGGCAGAGGCGACCGCAACGCTAGCAGCTCTAGTCAAGAGAAGATAGTGGTCCATACCATCTCAGGAGGTCCACACATCGCAGACAGAAGCTGGAAAGAGATGGAAAGATATGGGAAGTCGCTCAGAGACAATAGAGACTGCGTCAATACGGTTATAGAAGAGCGCCACCCAAAGCGGAAAGAAAGTGATGACATCACATTCAGTAAACGCGACCTAGAAGGAAGACAGTACCCTCACATGGATCCCATGGTTATCTCTGCCCGACTCGGTCCCGCCGAAGTTTACCGAATCCTGGTAGACACTGGAAGCTCTGTAAATATCCTGTTCAAACACGCATTCGACAAAATGAGGTTGTCAATGAAGGACGTATCTCCCTGCGATAAACCGCTACACGGTTTCACTGGAGATGCGAAAATGCCCATCGGGCAGCTGGACCTCTTCGTTGAAATTGGAAGCCATCCCCGCTCCGTTGTAAGGAAACAGACGTTTGTGCTGATAGAAAACCATTCGGCCTACAACGCCTTCCTAGGAAGACCAGCCCTATCTGACTTCCAGATTGTCCTAGCCCCGTGGTGCCTGAAAATGAAATTTCCAACAGACAATGGGGTAGGGGAAGTGGAAGGAGACCAGGATATTGCACGAGACTGCTATGTAACCGAACTTCGCAACAACCACAGGAGAGATAAAGGGAAAGGTGTAGAGATTGCCCTCTGCACAAAAAGCCTTGAAGCATAGCAACTAAAGAAAGCCCCCCCTCTTCGATACACCAGCGACCCTTTCAATGAATTAGACCCTAGGGACAAAGAGGAGGAGGCCACCGCCGAGCCTGCAGAGGCTATGGAGTTTATATCTGTAGACAAGCACGACTCAAGTAGGCTACTGAAAATTGGGTCGCAGCTGAAAACGGAATTGAAGGAACAACTCGTTGATTTTCTCCGCCACAACTTGGATGTATTCGCTTGGTCACACGCTGACATGACCGGAATCTCCCCCAACATAGCGTGCCACGTATTAAAAATTGATCCTACCAAGGCACCCGTAAAACAAAAAAAGAGAAGTATGGGGGCAGAGCGATCAGCAGCCCTCGATGAAGAAGTAAAGAATCTACTCGCCAATGACTTCATACGAGAAGCTATTTACCCAGAATGGATCGCCAACCCGGTACTAGTAAAGAAGGCTAATGGGAAGTGGCGGACCTGCATTGACTTCTCCAACCTAAATGACGCCTGCCCAAAGGATTGCTTTCCGCTTCCCAGAATCGACCAACTTGTAGACAGCACAGCCGGGCACGAACTCCTGTCTTTTATGGATGCATACTCGGGATATAACCAAATTCCTATGCATGCTCCCGACCAAGATCACACTAGTTTCATCACCGACCGGGGTTTGTACTGCTACAAAGTGATGCCTTTCGGACTTAAAAATGCAGGAGCCACCTACCAGCGCCTCGTCAACAAGATGTTCGCAGGGCTAATAGGACGAACAATGGAAGTATACGTAGACGACATGCTGGTAAAATCACGGGAAGCCAAAGATCACGTAAGCCACCTGGGCGAAATGTTCCAGGTACTTCGACAGTATGGAATGAAGTTGAATCCACTGAAGTGCTCCTTCGGAGTGTCATCAGGAAAATTCTTAGGATTCATCGTCCATGCCCGAGGGATAGAAGCAAACCCTGAACAAGTCCGAGCATTAAGAGACATCAAGATACCTTCCACCCGAAAGGAAATGCAAAGCCTAAATGGAAAAGTGGCTGCCCTAGGCCGATTCATCTCCAAAGCAACGGACAAGTGCGTCCCCTTTTTCGAAGCTCTAAAGAAAGATAAAGGAAAGTTCGAATGGACGGACGAATGCTTGACCGCTTTCCTTAACCTAATCGAACACCTCCAGAAACCACCGGTACTCTCGACCCCAAGCAAAGGCGAAGAATTATACCTATACCTTGCTGTGTCATCTCACGCTCTAAGCGCTGCCTTGGTAAGGGAAGATAACCGCACGCAACGACCAGTTTACTTCGTCAGTAAAAGGTTTACTGGGGCAGAAGTCAGATATCCTAAGCTTGAAAAGTTAGCATACTGTTTACTAATCACTTCACGAAAGCTACGTCATTACTTCCAATCCCATTCCATCAAGGTTCTAACCAATCAACCACTGAGGCAGGTACTCCATCGTCCCGACACTTCCGGGCGACTACTTAAATGGTGTATTGAGCTGAGTCAATATGATATCACCTATCACCCTCGCACCGCCATCAAGGGACAAGCCATGGCTGATTTCATTGCAGAATTCACTACCAACGAGGATAAGGAGCAACTGGAAATAACAGAAGATATCAAGTGGAATCTCTTTGTGGACGGTGCATCTAACGAACAAGGCTCGGGGGCAGGTGTGGTAATCATCACTCCCAGGGGAAATAAACTGCACTATGCTATAAGGTTGGAGTTCACTGCCACCAACAACGATGCAGAATACGAAGCAGTAATAGCCGGATTAGAAATTGCTATCGAGATCGGAGCCAATTCTTTGTGTCTTCACAGCGATTCTCAGCTTATTGTTAATCAAATACTAGGGGAATTCCAAGCTCGAGAAGAACGACTCATAGCATATCTAAAGAAGACCAAGTTACTTCTCAGCCGATTGGACCACTACTTAGTCAAACACATCCCTCGGGAAGAGAACCAAGAGGCCGACGAATTGGCAAAGCAAGCAAGTATGAGAGACGTCGCCATCTTCGGGGCAGTAACTGTCTCAAAGCAAATGATCCCGAGTTTTGAACAAGTGAATCTGATAGCTGCAACCGAAGAAGCAACTTGGATAACTCCCATCCGAGACTACCTACAAAATGGCACACTACCCGACGGGCGTAACGAAGTCAAGAAAATCTTGAGGAAAGCGTCCCGCTACACAATACAAGGAGACATCCTCTATCGGCGTGGGTTCTCTAACCCATTATTAAGGTGTGTCGCCGGAAGGGAAGCCAAGGAAATCTTATCCAACATTCATCAAGGAAGCTGCGGAGATCACACCGGAGGGCAAACATTAGCAAAAAAGATACTCCGATACGGATATTTCTGGCCCACCTTAGGCAAGGACGCCTTAGATTTCGTCAAGAAGTGTGACAGATGCCAAAAGTTTGCTAAGGTCCCTCGGCTACCAACAACCGAGATTACCCAGATGACCAGCCCTTGGCCCTTTGCAGTATGGGGAATTGACTTAATCGGTGAACTGCCAATGGGTCGAGGCGGCGCCAAATATGCTATAGTAGCAGTCGACTATTTCACCAAATGGGTGGAAGCAGAACCTCTAAATAAAGTATCTTCAGCGAAAGTTATCAACTTCTTAATCAAAAATGTTCTGTGCAGGTACGGAGTCCCACTAAAAATCATATCAGACAACGGACTTCAGTTTGACAGCGAGGAATTCGCCAACTGGTGCCAAGAACACGGAATTCACAAAAGCTTCTCATCCGTAGCATATCCCCAAGCAAACGGACAAGTCGAAGCAGTCAACAAAATTCTGAAAACTCTGATCAAAAAGAAGCTCGAAAAGTCAAAGGGCGCTTGGGTGGATGAACTCCCTACGGCACTATGGGCCTACCGCACATCTTTCAGAACATCAACAGGGCACACTCCTTTCTCTTTGGCATACGGATCGGAGGCTATGCTCCCAGTTGAAACCATTGTGCCTTCCCACCGTAGGATCCACTATAACCCAGAAGAAAACGAAGAGCTCCTCAACATGTCTTTGGATCTAGTCGAGGAGAGAAGGAATGATGCAGTCCTAAAAACAGCAGCCCACAAGCAAAAGGTGGCAGCACAATACAACTCCAAAGTCAAGCACCGTGCCTTACGAGAAGGGGATCTTGTCCTTAAGCGAATCTTCCCTCGCCCCGGAGCACTAGACCCAATCTGGGATGGACCATATGTAATTCATAAAGATCTCCACAACGGAGCCTATATTTTGTCAACAGTGGACGGAGAGGTGTTCCAGAGGGCATGGAACATCCAACACCTCCGTCGATACTTTTCTTAACTTGTATTGCCCATATGAAGCAAATTAACGAAGAGAATCAGTGGACGTAGGCATTTTTTCGTGCCGAACCACTTTAAAAAAGCCTTGTCTCTTTTTTAACTTGTTCCTTTGTATCTTGGCTGCTTGTTAACTTTATCCTTTTCTGTTGAACAAAATCCTGAGCATATAGCATTTCTATTCAAAGCACTCCACAATGCAACTTCACGTGGACAAGCCCCAACAGGTACTATGCGAATCTATGCCCTCGCCAATGAGACACTTTTGCTCCAGCATCCCTCTGCTGCGGGTTAACTCATTGCTCGCGACGGCCCTTAAAGCCAACTGTAATGAGCCGATTATAAGCCACCGAGAAGGCCGACTATAGCCGAGGCAGCTCATTACGGCGTTAGGCTCGCCGGCGACTGTGAACCGATTATAAGCCCCAACATAAGGTGTGGCCAGCCAGGGGCAGTTCACAGTTGACGATCGGCACCCACGCTAGCCGGCCACAGTAAGTCGAATAATACCCATGAGTACGGGCCATAATGGCCCGGGTAGTTACTGTGCGCGATCTCGGCTCCGGTGTGTCTTAAGTGCGGCTGTGGTAAAAAAGAATTAACTCCCCGCGGAGGCGTAAGATGGGTGACAAATGTCTCCAAGACCCACAGCTAGGGAAAGTGACTACAAAACCCGTTTGCCACGAACTTAAGCACATCGAAGGCCTTCCGTGACTGGAAGTTTTACTATTCCACATATTTCAGTTTTACTTAAAAAAAAAAACTTTCCTCCTATCCTCTATAACAAACCATAAAGTACAGGATGCAGGGTAAGAGATACCCGCCAATGGATGCAGAGATTCACAATCAGATGGCGGGGCAGTCAACTGCTCTCCATGCTTGGTCATACAAGATATTCGAAACTTCCATTTACAAACAGAACATGAAAGGCGGTATTTTCTTCCTTTATGTACAAATGCATGACTATAATTTGATTTTTTCACACCACACGCTAACATTGCAAGTCATGAGATTATGATTGAAAACCAGAATCTAACATCAAACACAATTTAATTACGAGAATACACATAGCTACATTTCTCATACGATATGTCGAAATAGCAACAAATATTCAAAGAAATGACAAAATCAACTTGAGCTAAAAAATTACACGTCAAGAATAATGTTATTACAAGTAGCAAGAATTACAACTTAGAAGTTACTCTACTGTCTTAAGACTAACAGATACAACAATGCCAAGCCTACAAAAAGAATTTTTCAGGTTCGGTCATGGAGCTGGTTGCGTCGAAGTCTTGTCCTTGTTCCTTTGCCCGCCTGTCCGGTCATAAAAAGGATTCATTAGTGATGAGTAACCAAGTTAACAGAAAGACTAGAAAGGAAGACTTACCAGTACTAGCTTCTTGACCATCCTGGTCGTCATCTTCTACCGGCACGCCCGCCTCTTCAGCAGCAAGCAGCCGCATACCCTCCTTTACCGCCACTTTCTCCTCCTTGGTGAATTGGGCAGTGACCACATCCATACTGAAGGCCGTTCCACCCTCTTTATCTGCATCAGCCTTAGCCTCCTCCAAAGCCCGAAGATATGTCTTGGCCATGACTCTGGGATAATCATCCATCCAAGAGAGGTTACCCTGCTTCCAAGTCCGGAAATACATGTCCTGGAGCATGTCATCCATCATTCCTTCGTTCTCCTCAAACTCCCTCATCCGGGCATCGGAGGCCGACAACCTTTCCACGGCAGCATCTCTCTCCAGTCTGTATCTCGAGCAATCAGCTTGAAGGGACCTCCGCATCACCTCCATCTCTTCCCTCAACTTAGCTTGAGCAAGTTCTGCAGCCTCAAGCTTCTCGGACAAATCCTCCACCTGCTCGAGATCCGCTCTCCGAACCTCATCCACCGTGGTAATAGCCATGTCAATCCGCTCTTTGCAAGCAGCTTCCATTTTCCGCAATTCGGCTCGACTGGCCTCTTCCATGGTTCTCCTCAATCGCCCAGTAGCAGCCTCGTGCTGAGAGATCTGGATAGCCTGATCCGCAAGCTGCTTGGCCTGATCCGAGACCACCAATCGAAGTCGGATATTGGCGCTCCCTATCTCCTCTCCGGCCTTAACCAACCGAGCATGATGCCCCATCAGCTTCTTGGCCTCCTCTGCCACCCGATCAATATTAGCTTTGGCCTCGTCTCCCATAGTGACTATACGAGTGGTGAGTAGATCGAGGCCTAAGGACTTGGCTTCGTCAAGTACTCGTACCATGGGGTTACGGGGGAGAAGGTGTTCACCGGTAGCTTCGTCAAAAGTAATATCCTGAGAACCTGGATCCAGATCAGGATGACCCGCGAAGGGATTACGGGCCAAGTCGGGACGGTCGATATGAATAACAGAAGGGTTTCCGGACGGGTGTGGAGAGGGTACAAACTCGCTACCCTCCTCAGTAATGTCATGAATAGGCTGAGCCGGAGGCTGAGGACCGAGCGAAGTTTCGGATAAAGGGTGACTCCTCTTCCTCTGCTGAATACCCTCTTCGATGACCCCAAGAAGAGGACGGTACCCGACTACATCCCCGGAGCGTTGGGCTGAGGGCTTCGGCTTAGCAGAAATTTTGGAAAGTTTATATTGCTCGAGCCTGTGTCGAAGGTCTGAAGCTTTGGGCGTCTTGCCTGCTCCTGATATAAAGAACAAGTGTCATAATCTTACATTACTATATGATTCAAGAAACGCGGTAGGTTACAAGTTAGAAAAGGAAAAGAAACACAGCTGTGGTTGTACAAACCCTGGGGAGGAGTGGAATACTGCAATAAGTCCCGGATTTCATTCCAGGACGGGAGCGGGTCATAAAATATTCCTAAGTCCCTATCATTAGTGAAGCATGCAGGGGTCAAGAGTTCACCTTGAGTTGTCAGAGCCACCTTGGCCGGAATAGTCGGAGAAGACTCACTTGCACCAGTCCCGGTTTTGTCCGCCTCCCCGGTCTTCTCTACCAAAGCCGGATCATCACCCAACCCCTCAAAAGCTTGACGGAGAGCATCATCCGTCCACTCTTGCATCTCGCCTACTTGCCCAGAAGACAGAGCCCTGGAACCATCACCACCCTGTCCATCTCCACCCTGTCCATCGCCACCCTCGTCACCAAGACGCTCAACGTCACTTCCGCCCTCCGCCTCACCTCTTTCCTCCTCCGCATCTATCTCCCCCTGAGTAAGTGGACAATTGCTGGGAGAAGGACCGTCCGACCTCTTAAGCTTCTTACCTCCGACGGCTGGAGGTTTCGTAAATGGTTTTCTCTTTCCGCCCTCTGCCGCCTGAGCAGCCGCCCTCTCTTCCGCCGTTTCCCTCAACTTAAATACAGACTGCTGCGGAAGGATCAAGTTATATTCCAGAAGAATCGCATTTCTAATCAAGTAGGCAGATGATCTGTATTTCCCAAGAATGGCTTCTATCTCCGCCGCCATCTGAACCAGGCGGTCAGTCTCCACAACCGGAAAACCACCTGTCGCTAGCAAAAATGAGAAAGTATGAGAAGAAGCATCGCAATCGGAATAGGAATTATAAGTAAAAGCATCAACTTACATCCAGAGGTAAAGCGCCGGATGGAGACGGAATCGTCCCTAACAAAGAACCACTCTTTCTTGAACATGCTGAATTTAGAGTACAGGTCCAAGACCGGCTTGAAGGTCACAGCAGACTCCAAGCTAACATATGGGGACCCCTTCTTATAGCCCCTTAAATTATACAAGTACCGGATCTCCCGGTTGGAGGGGGCGCGACCATACTTCCTCTGAAAAATAACAAAGAGACTCACCAATATGGCATAAGAGTTGGGGTGAAGCTGGAACGGGGCCACCTTCAGGTACGTGATGAAGCTGACTACCCAAGCATTGAGTGGCGGGATAGCACCACACATGCAATGGTACCTACTATAAGCAAAGTATCCTTCGGGAGGACTGTATGGCATGACTCCTGGGCCCGGCAGCAGCATGAGGGCTCTATCGATCCCAAAGGAACGAGATATAACATCGAGTTGCTCCTCTTTGAGAGAGCTAGGAAAGCAGTCAGGAGGGGAGTCCAGCAACTCTTGGGGACCATATCCATCCACTAATGACCTTGGGGCAGGCCCATGACGCTCCGATCCTGATTGAGCTGGGGGCACGGCCGAGGACTCTCCTTCACCCCCGGATCTCCTCTTATCTGATCGAGTTTCAACTTTTCGAGACATTTATCTGCAAAAATGGGAAAAATATATCGTTAGAATATACAAGCAGTATAATTTGGAATTTCACTGGAAGATCGAAGTATAAAACACATGTTCACTCGGTACAAGTTCATTCGGGAAACAGATGCACAGTTCATTCGGTAATCTCGGGTTACCCGAGTTCATCCGGCTATTCACGAATGGGATTTTATTCGGCACTCGGTATCCATGAGTCGATTCGGTAAAAACTCATTCGGTGTTCTCATTACGAAGTCTCATTCGGCAGAAAAAATCTCACCTGGTTCGGCTAAGTTGCTTGGTCCGGCTAAATTGCTTGGATTTGGCAAACGCTCGAGATTGATTCGGATACACTTTGATTCGGCAAGAGACAACGGAATGGTTCGGTAGATGGAAAAACGAAGGCCCTAACCATCTACTTATAGACAAAAGCGGGCTACCGGACCAGATAAAAGCGGGGAATTAGGATGGTCAAAAACAAAGCAGGATACGTGCATGCACCTACCCTACTTTGGGGGCAAGTGTTGGGTATATTTTGACCCTACCGGACCAAACATCCACCATGTTCAACTCCTCACCGAATCAACCTACCACCGAATCAAGGGATGCCGAACCAAGGTGTTCCAGGCCAGATTGTCTCAGCCCAGGCCCGCCAGCTGCTATATACCTCCAAGACCCCTACCCCCAGCTTCACTCTATAAATAGAGGGGCAGGGATACAACAATGGGGACAGGTTTGAGAGCTCAAGCACGGAGAGAACTTTCAAACAACTTTCTTTTACTTGTATCAAAGCTTTGTACTTGTAATCAAAACAAGAGAAGAGAAATAACATATAAAGTGGACGTAGGCACATTCTGGCTGAACCACTATAAATCTGCGTGTCTTTTTACAGTTTAGCCCCTGCTTTTCATATATTTGCATAAATCACCCAAATCACTAAGAATAACATAAGATCTACTAAATCATACAACTTTGAGGTGTTTGTCCATTTTTTGTGCAAACAACGTCTATACCGAAGTTGCTTTTTTGAAAAAATAATCACACTCCCATGATATACTATGTTTTAATTTTTTCCATTGACATTTCAATTAACAAATTTTTGTAGAATGCAGATCAAACCTACATGTCCATTAATTTGATTCATATGTTTTATAATCTTCTAATGTTTTACTTCGTACTGTAATGATATAGTTTTCGGTATATACCACTCAATTTCGTTATTTATTAACTGTTTGTTTTTTTAACAAACATATTTTTTTGACATTGCATGTAGGGTGTTGTGCTTAATATTTTATTAGAGCCTGTGCACTTAGGACATTTCTTAAATTGGCCATTACTATTATATCTTATTCTTCAAAACTTATGGTGTTTTGTTTTATAGATGTCGACTTTCAACTTTTGGCATGGGATGCAAATATTGAGTGGCAAAGCTTAAAATCAATTTGTGTCATAGGATAATGTGAGTTCTCTTTCTCAAAATCAAACCAGCTAAGCTTATTTCTCTCTTATTGATACAAATGCAATAATTACTTCTATAACCTATACATCTGTTAAAACAATATGCAACTAGGTTCATCACATTAAATTTTATTTTCATATTGAAATTTCGACATTAGATCTTTGACAATGCAACATTCAGTTAGGAATTGGTGTCACATCGTTAAAGTTTAACGTTGAATGCTTTAACATCACGATTAATGCTTTATATTAACAAAGATAAAATACAATGTGAAGAAATCTACAAACATTAAATCTTGAGATTTTAGAATTATGATTTATCCACTTTTCAATTTTTTTCTCCACCTAAACAATGTTGAAAGTATGTTCACCATTGTGATGAATCCTTCATTAACCTACTTTTAGATATTTATTGAGTACACACAATTCATATAATCTGAAATGAGAACAACCATTAAATTTTTTAGTGCTGATTATATACCTCAGTTATTGATACTTACTTATGATATCATATGTTGAGGTATTCGTTACTATAAGAAGTTCATTAAATGAATGGATCAACGAATAATTTAAGATAAAACTGTTGACTAAAAAATATTCATGTTTACATTAACTTCATATTATTATTGTTGGGTACACTCATTTGGAAATGATTTAATTTAATGTTACATTAATTGTATTTTCCAATCAATCAGTTTACTCCTATATCATACATTTTTAACTGCGTCCACAGATTGATAAAATAATAATTGCCAATAAAATTGAAGGAATATTATTGGTATACAATTATTAGTTCTTGATCAATCATATATCTGCTTAGATGATGCATATCTAAGTGTGAAACGTGCTTTGCGTAACGATGGAAAAAATAACCAAGATTAATTATGCATAACTACTCTATTGTTGACACTCGTACTTATAGGTAGGGTAATCTTTTGTTTTGTAGTTTATCATATGTGCTGCATAAAGATAATGTGATATTAATTTTTTATGCCCAATTTGTATGAAAAATGGTCATATACAACCAAATTAGGAAATAACCATAGTCTATTTGATGCTAATTAAATAACAACCCAACTAAACACTTGCAGGCATTGAAAAAGTCTTTGAACCGATAATTATTTGTACTGTTTTTTTTAGAAATTATTAGAGTTAAAAACAAAAAATTCATTAAATGGTATTTGTTCAGGCCTATAAATCTATCATAAAGTATGTTAACAGTACATCACGACAATAAACAAAGTTAAGCAATAAAATAAAAAAGGGAATATTTTCAAATTTTTGGTATTTGATCTAAATAACAAATTTTGTTCCTGTCAGTATATTATAGAATTTATGTCAAATTTGGCAATGTTTTGTTAATTAAATTTGCATTTTTTGAATTCATTCAGCTAAACACCACTGTTGGAAATTGTGCTTGTGAATTATTTAAAAAAATTAAAGACCTTGGAATAAATGCATTTATTACTTGAGTCCCACACTATAGGGATTATTGAAAGATACTTATATATATATATATATATACGAGTTTCTTAGCTTCTAAATTGGACCCTTTGGGCACCCAAATGTTGCTTTTGTGTTGAGGAGGGAGCGCATGCATGGCCATCACGCGTGCACCGACCGATCGACTCGACTCGGGCTTGGGCTAGCACTTATATTTTTGGATGAAATTTGTTCGGCGTTTTCTGACCGTTAATTTATTTGAAACGGTAAAATTTTCGAATTTTGAGCCAATGTCATCCCACTACTCAGTAACATGTTTGATTTGGTATTCTGCCTATTTAATTAGTTTTTAGACGAGATCAAAAAAGAACGACATTTTTTCAGTAAAAAAACCCTTTCTTTTTCTCCATGCAATTCTTCTTATTATTATTTTTTTAAATTATATATAGAACAAGATGGAGAAAAAAAGCCTTTCTCCGGGAGCTCACAGAAATAAAAAAGGCATTCGAAAATATGCCTTCCAAAAAACCAAAACAGAAACAAGCCTATCAAGTGTACAAGAAAGAAGAAAAGGCACCAAAATCCACTGCCAGTAGAAAACAAATAACCCCGCTTGAAAAAAGAGGAGCAACATCCCACTGAACCAGCTACCCCGCTACACCCAAGAAGGTGTAGGCCAGACCACCTGAAAGAAACCAACCACCACCAGACAATGAAAGGACCGAAACCATCCAAAAACAAAACTCGCTCAACAGATAGCCCAAGACAATTGGCAAAAACCACATGAAGAGAACCGATAAAGCCACCACCCAGAGAAGGTGACGAAATGCATGACAAGCTCCTCCCGAAAGAGGATGGGAAACCAGAGGAGAACACCAGAGTAGCAACCACAACCATATACGGCAGCGAAGTCACAACCTAACCAACAGGGAAGTCGAAACACCGCAAAGACACCTAAACCTGAACCACTAGCAAAATCATCAAAACCAAAAATAAGGGGGGAGGGGGGGATCAAGATTGCTGGATGAACGCCAGCAATCCGCCTGGAGGACCTAACCAACGCCAATTCTGGCGGTACTCGGCACACAAGAAATGGAAAGAAGACTGACTAGACGATGAGCAAGGGAGCCCGGGTTACCCCTAAACGGTCTACCACGGAAAGCTAGGAATACATCATTCCTAACTTGATGAATAATGGTGGAGGGGACCATAGGAGAGTCTTCGAAGATTGCCTTATTCCGTGCACACTAAATGTGCCAGCAGATAAGACAGGGTATCAAACGATGAATAATCGAACGAAGAGATTTCCTAGAGTTCCTCGCCCACCAGGTAACAGAAAGATCATTAGCAGATCTGGCAATCCCTCGGACACCCAAAAGGTTTCCAAAGTAATTCTAGCAAGATATGGCAGTAGAACTCTCGAAGAATAAATGGTTCAAGGATTCAGACTCCCCGTTGCCACAGCATCTGCAACGAGAAACTAAGGGAATGCCTACCCTTTTGAGATTCTCATCCAATGGCAGTCCATCATGAAGGATACGCCACATCAGAAGAGAAACCTTAGGAGGAGAGCGAGAATCCCATATGAAGGAAAACAAAGGACGAATAGGACAAGAAAATCTAACCGAGGACCAAGCTTTCAGGATGGAAAACGAGGCGCCATCCCAGCCCACAAGACCGCCATGGGAATCAGAGAAGGACATCACAGACTGCATGTGCTTCCAAGTCTCACTTGCATAAGACGGAGAACCCGAAAAGTTGGAACCAGCCAGCCTATGGTACTTAGCATGAAGGAAATTAGCCCATAAAGAGTCATTAGCACCAAATCTGTACCACAGTTTACAAGCAAAAGCAGCACAGATATCCTTCGGATTACGAAGCCCCAAGCCACCCTCGTTCTTGGGACGACAAATCGTGTCCCACGAAATCTAGTGGTGGCAACGGCGATCCTCCTTGTTGCCCCAGAAAAAAGACGAGACCAAAGACCGATACGAACGGAAGGAGGATGTAGGGGTCATAGCCGCATAGACATGAGTGCCCATAGAATCTAACACAGACTTAATAAGAACCAGTCTGCCGGCCTGGGAAAGAAGAGCCGCATTCCAGCGAATGATCTGACCCCTCACCTTGTCAGTTAAGGGGTCGAACAAAGAGTTAAGCTTCCTACCTCGGAATAGAGCAATACCCAGGTATGGTAACGGTAGAGAAGCTTCCATGAAGCCTGAGAAGGTCTCAATCCAAGAGGATCGAGACAAAGAGCAGTCCTTCGCACGAACGAAGCAACTTTTGGAAGGGTTAACAAGCTGACCAGAGGACTCTCGTATTGATGGATGAAACTAAGAAGACGACGAACGGAGGAACGACCACCGTTTGAGAAGATAACAATGTCATCAGCAAAGGACAGAGAAGAAATAAGAGGACAACCCCTAGGGATCCCAAAACGCTGAATCTGACCAAAAACCATTAGGGTATGAAGACCGCGAATGAAGGCTTCAGCCGCGATCACAAAAAGTGTGGGCGAAAGCGGGTCTCCTTGGCGCAAACCCCTCCCCGCTTTGAAATACCCGTTAGCAGAACCATTAATAAGCACAGAGAACCAGCAGTTGGAGATAAGCCTCCAAACCAGGTCGATGATGGTTTCCGGAAAACCGAACGATCTCAAAACCTTGATGACGAAAAACCAGGACATACGATCGTAAGCCTTAGCCATATCCAGTTTGAAGACAACATTTGAGCCCCTAACTTTCCTGTCAAGCTGGGAGATCAGTTCCTGAGCCAACAGGACGTTGTCAGAAATTAAGCGCACTTTAACAAACCCCGCTTGAGACGAGGAGATAATACGCTCAAGGAAAGGGGCCAAACGGCTAGCCAGAATCTTGGAAATAACCTTATTCGAGAAGTTGCAAAGGCTAATGGGTCGAAAATCCCCACAGGACCGTGCGTTGTCGCACTTAGGGATCAGAAACAGGTTGGTGGAGGTCCAGCTAGAGGGGAGACATCTCCCAGAGAAAAAAGACTGGACAGCAAGAAAAAAATCCGCCTTAATAATAGGCCACAAGCAACGGTAAAAGGTACCGTTGAAACCGTCTGGGCCGCTCGCACTATCCTTACTCAGGGCGAAAACACAAGCACGGATTTCCTCAGGAGAAGGGAGGTCCGCTAGAAGGTCTCTATCAGGCGAGAGAACCAACCTGGGAATGAAGGCAAGCAAAGCAGGGTCGGTCGCCGCCTCCGACGAAGAACCCAGAAAGGATTGGAAATGGGCCAAAATGGTATCTTTGACTTCCTCGGGCGAGGATGCCATAGAATGATCAGGCCGTAAAATCTCACGAATAGTGAGTAGGTTGTTCTTCTTGCAAATATAAGAATGGAAAAATTTGGAGTTCGCATCGCTGTCGACCACCCACTTTACTCTAGCCTTTTGACGAAGGAAGTCATTCTCAATACGAAGTTCCGCAGAGAAGGTGGAATGAGCTAAAGCCCACGCCTCCTTATTGGACGCGGACGGAACCTCATCAAACAAAGATTCGGCTATGATAAGTGATTCTTCGGCCACCCGGACACGATCGAAGATGTTCTTGAAAACATCAGCGTTCCAAACCTTAAGACAGCATTTGAGACGCTTCAGCTTGCGACTGAAAACAGAACAGGGAGTGCCAATAATGGGAACGGACCAAGAGTCAGCTACCACTTGATGAAAAGTGTGGTGAGATCTCCACATGCTCTGGAAGCGAAATGAAGAGGGCCCCGACAGGGAAAAATAAGAGCAACGAACAACCATCGGGCAATGGTCAGAGAGGGACCGATGTAGATGAGCTACGGAGAATGAAAATGGTAAACCGAACCAATCCTCCGATCCGAAAACCCGATCAAGCCTAGAGAGGATGCGACTAGGGCCAACCTGGTTGTTTGACCAGGTGAACGCAGAGCCCACAAAAGGGAGCTCGGAGAGACCAGAGCTGACAATGAAGGAGTTGAAATCCGCCATCGCAAGACGGTTGATGGCAGCTCCCCCCTGTTTCTCTGCTTGGCAGGCGACGATGTTAAAATCGCCGCCCACCACAGAGTTAGAAATACCCAAGGAACTGAGACCGATAATGTTAGTCCAAAGAGATAATCTCTCCGTACGGTCGCAAATAGCATAAACAACCGAGAAAAGAAAAGGAGATACAAATGTGGGAGAAGTGCAGACAACCGATAGAAGCTAAGAAGAGTCAAAAACAGAACGAGCCGCAAAGGATTTGGACCATAAGATCCAAATCTTACCGGAGACATTGGCAAAGCCACCGCCAAAACCTAAGGATAACACGGTGCTGGTAATGCCTTCCGGATGTAAGAAAGGTTCCAGAAGAGCAACCAAGCCAATCGAGTGTTTCCGGACAATGCGTTTTAGTCTAGCCAAAGACGCATCGTTTCCTATACCGCGAACATTCCAGAACAGAAAGTTCGACATGACGGAAAATTGAAAGGAGACAAAGAAACAAGAGAGAAAAACAGCGAGAGCGGAGGCCAGACCACAACAATCGAGATGACCTAGCGCGCTCAGGTAAGGTACAGAGAGTATCGAGCAGATCTATCAATCTGCTCGGACGCCGCTATAGAGCGTGTACGGATGGTGCGAGGAGTAGAAGGGACTCTACGCGATCTGCGCCGAGACGAACGGGCAGGGGAAGAATGGGACTGTGAAGAAGTCACCGAAGTCTCCTCACAAACTGATCCCTGTAATACCTGCTGGGACGCCACAGCAACCTCCGGATCGGAGTTCTTGGACAAGCAATCAAGGCGCTCATTAAGAAGCGCAATTTCTACCTTACTCATCATCGGGATGGTAATGGACAGAGAACAAGAAGAAGAGGGGAGAGAGCACGCCGAAGAACAGGAATAGGACGGCATGCTCAAGCGATCTGAAGGATCAGCAATAACAGAAGAAAATCGCAGACAAGAGGGTAGACGAGGAAGGCGAACACCGACCTGCCACCTGAACCAATCAAGGGCGGTATAGGGAATAGCTAGGAAGGAGTCGAGAATGGAAAAAGAAAAACCATCAAAGCCTGAGGCCCCAGATGCTTCCGACTGCAAGGCAGAAAAAGGATAAGAACAGGAAGGGTTGTCGAAGCTGGACGAACAAGAAAGGGACCGGTCAAGTGTAAGGGAGCAAGCCGGTAGCAGCCCTAATTGCTGTGGGAATCTTACCAAAGCGAGACTGTCACTAATAGTACAGTCCCGAAATGTCGGTAAGATTCGCTGATCGAACCATACAGAAGGAACAGTAAAGCGGAACACTAAAAGCTGGCAACAACCCGGGCTGTCCGTATAGTGATCACGGGCGATCACTATATGCACAGAGATGGGATACCGCCCAAACCAATCGCTCCAGGCACACTGTACCTTCCTATGGCGCCGAATGAAACCTGCCGACAACGGAATACAAAAACAAGACCAAATCACTAAAGGCACAGACTTGGCCTCGAAGAGACACAAAACCAAAACCCAAAACAAAGAGCCACTCGGATCTGTCCACACTAACGTGCTAGTATATACACAACCGAAGCCGAAACCATGGGACAACAAAACCGACAGAAGCCAAAAGCTCTGCTGCATGCAACCCAACAAAAAGGCAGACGAATAAGAAAACCTAAACCAACAGGGACCTGACATACTGACAGACGAAATAGTAATGTCAGGGAGCACACACCAAAGCGTGTCAAGGCTCAGCAGAACACAACCAACACCCACGGCCAGCAACCGAAACGGACAGGGCCAATCAACAAAAACAACAAATAGCGAGAGAGAGCGAGAAAAGCAAACCTTCCAACACATGGCCTCTGCAGCCTGAAGAAAAGGAGCATACGCTACCACTGACTCGGTACCTCCCACATCCAAGACAAGAACCAAGTTCCCGCCACCAACCACAGACAAACCAGAAGCGATGCCCACCAACATAGAAGAGTGCCCAGGCAATGCCGATAAAGCAACAGGCAAAGAACACGGGCGAGGAGATAAAGCGATCAACTCTTTATCTACCTCACCACCATCAGTCGAACCAAAGAAGATATCGCCACCAAACGCACCAACAAGCGCAGAACTACCCAAAACGGAAATACGAGGCGAGAAAGGAGTGGTGAACTCTCCCCTCTTCCTCATCTTGAAACCCACTTCGCAGGTATCGACCGACAGACCACTGCCAGATTCATCACTGAACGAACCAAAGGAAAGCTCAGCCGAACCCAAAGGCAACGAACCCACCGAAGCCCCAAACTCCAGTCTTGGCACGAATCGGGTGGTGAATTCCCGATTTGCCTTCGACGAGGGACCAATCGAACAGCGACTCAACTCCACAAAATACAGGGATAGTTCCATAAAAAACTCATCAACCAACAGAAACTTGAATCTAGCCAATTCAGAGAAAGCTCCAATCGAGAAAACAGCTATCTCGACCGAACAGCCACTCAAGAAACAAACAGACAAAGGGGGAGCCACAACAGTTAGCAGAGCCTCGGCGATGGCGGCGAAAGGAGGGCAGAGCCTCACGAAATCTCCTCTAAAGGAGAAAACCCCCAATTCCATAATACCAGCCTGAAGAATACAGCGAACAAAGAAAAGATAAAACCAGAGCGATCGCACTAACAGGCAGTCGCCAAGAAACAGATCTAACTTGGAGAGAGGCCAAGGAGGAATAACCAGAAGAGTAAAGACGAAAAGAGGAAGAAGGCGGAAATTAGGAAGCCATTAGAGAGTTTTTTTGACCGTTGAGATTTTTTTGAGTGTTGTATAACCAAAAGACGAGCAGTCAATTTTTGAGTGCAACTGAGTCGGTTTCATCTGTGCAAGCGAATCGACATCGAATCAAAAAGAAGTGGCTGTTTATCCTAGAGACGGCGAAGTTAGCTAGACTGCTTTGCATCACTGAGCAGAACGTCGAAACATCTTCAAGACAGTGACCAACTATACAACTCAGCCGAAAAACATTTGTTTCCAACAACTAACAAAGATTAATATTTTACAAATTAAATGTTTGTTCTAATTTTGCTGGAGCAATATTTAGTCAATTAAAATCGTATTCTTAGATATAGTTTTAACCACCTTTAAAAATAATAGTAGTACATGTGATATGATGGATTTTCATGATATTCACAAAAATTTCGATAGTTTTGATTGTTGTTTTCATAATATTTAAGCTTCAGACTCACAAACTAGAATTTATTTATGCCTTAACCCATTGATAAAATATTAATCATACCACTACTAAATTTAGTTGAGTATAAAAGGTAGGAGACAAACATACACTACAAAAGTCGGTTCGTATAGCGACGGACAGGGGCAACGGCTAGCAACGGCTAAAAAAAGCGGCCGTCGCTAGCCGTCGCTCGACATGTATATCAGCCAAACCCGAGCCTTCTTCTTCCCCATTCTGCAAAACCAAAAAAAGAAAGAAACCCCCCCCCCCCCCCGTCGCCCCGCCGATTCGGTACTCAAACATTCGCTCCCTACCTCCCAAATTGATCCGGTATGTGTTCTAACCCTATTTCCTATTCAATTAGGGTTTAATTAGGGTTTAATTAGGGTTTATTTGCATGTTTATTGGGTTTAAAAATTGGTTGTTAATGGCATGTTTATGGGTTTGAGATTGGTAGTTATGTGGTATATGTATGGTGATAGTAGTATTGTAGGTTGATTTGAGAATAAAATCATTTTATTTCGACGTTGAAAACTATGATTAACGCATACTATTATGATGTTGGTTATTGTAGAATTAATGATTGGTGATGTGATTTGGATTAAGATGGTGATAACATGTTTAAGATGCTTATTGATAAGTTTATGCAATGTCGGTTGTCGATTAGGTGAAAATTTAATTATTTAGCATGCATTAGTTATAAGTGTAAGTACACTACAACTGTGTATTTTGTTCAAATATATCATTTATGCTCACTTGCAATGGCCATGCTAAAGTACTCATAGCCTAAAAGAATTACAATGATTCACTTTTGTCTCATTGTGGAATTTCCAATTAAACGTATATAGTTTAAAATAAAAATAATTCAATTTATTATAAGTGCTAACTTCTAATTTGATTTAAAAAAATTCGTTATTTAAAATTTGACTTAGTTAGCCAAATTTTAAAGTACGTGTTAAAATGTGAAATTTACTTGACAAATATTTATTGAACGTATTATTAAAAAATTTATAGTTGTTAAAATATAAATTAGAAAATTTGTTTTATTTGTGTGAACCCCTTAGATAATTTTTGGCCCCGTCTGACAAGTGTTGTATATGATCGTTATATGGATGTTCGTTTTTACATAGAACGGACATCTGTATTCATCTGATACAATATTTGTTGGATTTGTCCCAGTATTGGACAAGTTACAAACACAATAACGTAATCGCAGTTTATAAATCATTTCAGTTTAAACGGTTAACGAAATTTCGATAGTACTTCCTTTTTTTCCCTGTGTACATGCATTTGTGTACGATACAGGGAATAAAGGGAAGTGCTGCCGAAATTTTGTTGAATCGTTTAATCTGAAATGATTTATAAAATATGATTACGTTATTGTGTTTGTAATGGGAAGTAGGATGACCGGCCGTTAAACAAGTATTAACAAGTGTTGTATATATATGATCTGTATTTTATAAAACAATCAAATAATTTATTAAGTGCAATTTACTAAAGTAATAAAATTTAAAAGTTAGTTTGAAACTAATAAATTTGTTCAGTCTAATTTATTAAGGTTTGTTTCAAATTTACTAAAGTTAGTTTAAAATTTACCAAATTAATAAAGTTAGTCTAGTTTAACAAATTATTAAATTTACTGAAGTTCAGTCTAATTTGTCAAATTAATAAAGTTACTAAATTAATAAAATTTACTAAAGTCCGGTCTAATTTGTTTCAGTGAAGTGTTTGTTTGAATTTTCTAATATAATTTTTGCAAATCAGGAGATATGTTCGATTATTTTCTCGATCGTAGTTGGATGTATGAATCCCGAAAAGGTATGAAAGGATAAATAAAGGAACATTTTGTTAACGGTGTACACGAGTTTATTAGATTTGCTAAATCTAATAATGGAAATAACGTAGACATTCGTTGTCCGTGTGCTAAGTGCAAACATCTGGAGCATTGGAAGGCAGATGTAGTAGAAGTTCATTTGTATAAATTTGGTTTTGTACCAAATTATTATTTATGGGATCGTCACGGAGAGTTTGTTCAATATACACCTAATCCTGTAGTGGAAGAGGATGATAATACAGCGGCAAATCCAATAGAAAATATGGTGCAAGATGCAGCCCGATCAATGTTTCCATCCATTGATCAAGACGACATTGAAAACGAAAATGGTGAAGAACCGACTATGGAAGCTAAAAAATTTATGATTTATTGGATTCCGCTAAGAGACCATTGTGGGATGGATGTGAAAGTGGAACCGAATTATCTGTAACCGCTGAATACATCACGATGAAATCAAAATTCAATCTTACAGAAGCATCGTTTACAGCAATTGTACAAACTGCTAAACGACACATGCCACCCAATAATTTGATGTGCGATAGTCATTATAAAGTTAAAAAACTTATGTCTGCTTTTGGATTGCCATACCAGAAGATAGATACATGTGTTAAAGGTTGCATGTTATTTTGGAAAGACGACGCTCACCTTAGAAAATGCAGAATATGTAACGAGGAAAGATACAAACCAAGGAAAAAGAAAGGAAAAGAAGTCCCTTATAAAAGAATGCATTATTTACCCATCACTCCCAGACTTCAACAGCTATATGCTTCTTCTGCTACAGCATGTCATATGTGATGGCACAGCGTGAGAACACCAGTAGAAGGAACATTGATACATCCATCTGATGGAGAAGCATGGAAACATTTCGATATGATGTATCCTGAATTTGCTCGAAGAGCCATAATGTTAGGCTCGGTTTATGTACAGATGGATTTTCGCCATTCTCTCAATTTGGTAGTAAATATTCATCATGGCCTATTATTGTCACTTCTTATAACTTACCTCCATGGATGTGTATGAAAACTCCATATATGTTTTTAATGATTGTCGTTCCCGGTCCTGATGATCCGACTCAAGGAATTGATGTTTATCTACAATCGTTGATCGAAGAATTGAAAACACTATGGCATGAAGGAGTTGAAACATATGACATTTCGAGAAAAAGAAATTTTCGTATGTTCGCTTCTTTATTATGGACTATTAATGATTTTCACGCATATGGCATGCTTTCAGGTTGGAGCACAGATGGACGTCTAGCTTGTCCATATTGTATGGAAGAATCACGAGCATTTTCATTAAAGTACGGCAAGAAAATTTCCTGGTTTGACTGTCATCGGTGTTTTCTACGTATTAATCATAAATTCAGAATGGATAAAAAGAACTTTAAAGCTAACAGAGTAGAGAATATGCTACCACCTAAAGTTTGGACAAGTGAAGAGATATATGAAATCGTGAAAGACTATCCTAAGATTCATGAAACTGGGAAACAGGTCGACATTCCGGGTAAATCGGACATTCATAACTGGTGCAAGCAAAGTATATTTTGGGAGTTACCTTATTGGAAAAATCTCTTACCGCGACATAATATTGACGTCATGCACAATGAAAAAAATGTGTTTGATAACGTTTTTAATACAGTTTTGAATGTAAAGGGGAAAACCAAGGACGATGCGAATTCGAGACGTGATATATTACATTTCTGTAAGCGGACCGAACTTCAGTTGTACGACGATAACAAAAAACCCAAAGCATGTTATGAGCTAGACAACAAGCAAGCAAAACTCGTGCTCAAATGGGTGGAAGGACTAAGATGTCCTGATGGGATTTCTTCTAACCTTCGCAGATGTGTTGACTTGAAAAACAATAAATTGAGTGGGATGAAAAGTCATGATTGCCATATCATGATGGAATATTTCTTACCTGTGATATTCAAAGAACTGTTGCCAACAAAAATATGGAGTGTTATAACAGAATTAAGTATGTTTTACAAACAGCTTTGTTCGACCATGTTAAAGGTAGATCATTTACGTAAACTTGAAGTAGAAATTCCTGTATTGCTCTGTAAACTCGAGAAAATATTTCCGCCCGGTTTTTTTAATGTAATGGAGCATTTGCCTGTGCATCTGCCATCCGAAGCACTCCTTCGAGGTCCTGTGCAATATGGATGGATGTATCCATTTGAGAGGTGATTTTAAACTCCTCAATATTCTTGTTGATTAGTTGAAAATGTATATTCTTGTACCAATATACAAAATTAATTATTTTTGTTATAGGTACTTGAATCATTTGAAGAAAAAAATTAGACAAAAAGCACGAGTAGAAGGTTCGATTTGCAAATCGTACCTTGAAGAGGAAGCTTCTTTTTTTTTCTCACACTACTTTAGTGACGATGTGAACTTATCGTTTGTGAGTGTTCCCCGTAATGAAGAAGCTGTTGAGCATGATTCTTCTCAAACAATGTTATCTATTTTTAGACAACATGGAAGACCTGCCGGAAAATGTGTGGAAATACGATTAGATGATAGAGACTACCATGTGGCACACACGTATGTTCTTTTAAATTGTGTTGAAGTTGGACCATTTATCAGGTAATACTGAATGATTGTACAGTTCAATTATACGTGTATTTATATATTAATAATTAGGGGAATATAATACATTTATTTGCAGCATATACGAATCACAACATCCATCTGGTGATTTTAGTAAACAATTTGCTGGGTGGTTTGCAAGCTATGTTCACGATCCGAATAACAGTGTTGTTGACGAAGGAATACGACACCTTGCTATCGGACCAAGAAGAAATGTCAAGACCTATCCTATATACTTCGTCAACGGATTTAAATTTAACACCAAAGATTATGGAGCTGAAAAATCAACGTATAACAGCGGTGTATTTGTCAAAGGCAGCGATGATCCAGAAGAGCATATAAAAGATTTTTATGGAGTCTTAACACAAATTTTAGAGTTGACTTATTATACACAACCGCTAGAGAAAGTTTTTTTATTCAAATGCAACTGGTTTAGCAACGTTCCCGGTTCTGGAATTAACGTACATAAGGATTATAAGTTAATTGAAATAAAGCATACGTCACATTACTATAAATATGATCCTTTCGTGTTAGCTAAGCAAGCATTACAAGTTTATTTTGCTTCGTATCCATCCTTAAAAAAAGATAAAGCAGACTGGTGGGCTGTTTTTAAAACAAAGGCAAGATTTACATTTGATGGAAATAATATTCCAGATGAAGCAGCGTATCAAGCAGATCTTGAGCCAAATTCCGAAATAATAATAGCCGATGACATCGATGTAGGATCGTTGAATGATGAAGCGAATGTTTTAATAGATGCATTTGTTAGTAACGAAGAAAACGATATAGAGTACGAGACCGAGACGTCTGAATCAGAAGATGATGAAGAATGATCACAGATGGCATCGTTTGTTGTATTATGTGATGTACTATTCTGAGTTATGTCATGTGTTATATTGAGCTATGTATTCACTTATGCAATGTACTATTCTGAGCTATGTATTCACTTATGCAATGTACTATTCTGAGCTATGTACTATTCTGAGCGATATATTATTTTGATTTATGCGTTATCGTTTTATTGTATGATATATATAATATATGATTGTGGCAGATATGGCTGATAGAAGACGTAGGAGTACATCTCAGCCTTCTTCATCTCAGCCTTCTCCTTCTCAGTCTCCTGGAGCTGCAGCGGGTCCTAGTAGCTTAGAGGCAGATACACGCCGAGTTGCAGAGATTATTCCGAAGAGTGTTGGGTAAATGTTAAATTTATTTCAATTATATTATTTAAAATATATAAACTATATAAAATATGCACGTTAACAATTACAGGGGGTTCGAGGTGGAACCATCACAGTTTATTTTAGATGTCTCGAAGAAATCATATAAGAGTCGGATGTTAGCAGTTTGGCCGCATTGGGATAACATTCCAGCTCATATTAAAAATGCTATATGGGCCGACTTGATGGTAATTACAATTTATATATTTCTATTGAAAATAATATGCTGTATGTAATTCAAAATAAATTCAATATGCAGGCTGTTGTACGAGTGGAGCCGCATGATTTAGATGTTTTTAGCAATAATTGGAACCAAAAAATGCGGAAGAATTATAGAGAGACAATATCAAGGGCGAAGAAGGCTGGCAAAAAGCCAGGTTGGATGAGCGATGAAGTCTGGAACGGATTTCTCACATATTGGGAGTCAGAAGCAGCTAAAGTAAGCTATGATGAGAATGCTTACAATTATGTTAGTTGCATTATTTTAATCGTGTATCTAAATTAATAGGAAGTAGCAGCAAGAAACCAAGCCAATAGGAATAAGAATCCTGGTTTACATCGAGGTGGCTCTAAATCTTTCCAACAGCATAGGAGAGAATTGGTAAATATAAAATATATTTAGCATATGGTGATGCATATCTTCATGTATAACATTTATGCTTATTTTCAATATATCTTATTCGTGTATATCTTCAGTTTGCAAAGTACGGAAGGGAGCCTACAATGGCTGAGGTTTTTAGAGCCACACACGCAGTTGAGTCTGTTGATGATGAGGGGAATGCGACCTATGATTGGACCGACAGCAAAGCTGAAGCAGCGATGGTAAATATGCTAACTCGTGATTCAAATTGTATATATGTAAATTGTATACCAATTATTTCAAAATTATGTTTGTAATTGCAGGGGCGATATGAGGCAAAGGCATCGGCATTGACACAGGCGAGTGGAAGAGCAGAGCTTACAGTTGAGGAGTCCAACAGGATTTGGGATTCCGTTATTGCACCGCCTACTCGAAATAGGCGTTATGGTTTCGACAATCAGGAGGTAAACCATTTCACTAACTTCATATTAAAAGATCCACATTATTCTCACATTAATACAAATTTCCCTCCAATGTTGTGAAGTACTAGCTTATTGACACATACTTTATAATAATTATGATACAATTGCTCACATTCAACTTTATAGTCCAATTACACATACTTTGGCATAATAATTATTATTGTTATTGACACATACTTTATAGTCCAAATACACATAATAATTATTATTGTTATTGACACATACTTTACAGTCAAAGCATATAACTTCATATTAAAAGATCCACATTATTCTCACATCAAAAGAATTATTTATATACTATCCAATTCATTCAAAATTCATGTGAAATGCTATCGTATTAACTTCAGTTATTTCACAGGCTGTTAATTTTCAAAGAGCTTATGGCAAATCGATGGAGGAGGAGCGTATTGCTCAGATGCAGAGGCAGCTGGATGAGCTCAACGATTGGCGAAAGGGCCAACTGGCACAGCAGATAGATGAGCGCATTGCATCATTTTATCAGGAGCACGGCTCTATGCCTGGGGAGCAGGGAGATGGATCTGATGATGCCGAGGAGGATGATGATGCATAGTTTTACTATTCTTGTGGGTATGTATTTATGTACGTATTTAGACTAGATTTGATACTTGGGTTTGGATACTTGGTATTTTGGATGATGTTTGGGTTTGGTTATATTTAGATTTGATCCTTGTACCTTGATACTTGGTTTGGTTTTGTATACTATGTTGGTTTGGTTGGTTTTTGTGTTTTTTTGGTCATATTGTTGAATATTGATGTTGTGGGTATTGTTGAGATGTGTTATTGTTGATATTATTGAGGTTTGAAAAGACGGTTTGAGGTTTGGGATGAGGTTTGATGGAAGGATAGCTGCTGTGTGCACAGCAGATTTTGCCCAGAAAAGCGACGGCTAGCGACAGCTAGTAACGGCTTTCTGGGCCAAAAATAGCGACGGCTAGTAACGACACGTAACGGCAAGTAACCGACTTGCTATGGAAACAAATTAACTGCCACGTGGCGTTGACACGTGTAAGATACCGTCGCTTGTCGTCGCTATCTTAGCGACGAAGCCGTCGCTTCTGCCGTTGCTTTTCCTGATGGCAACGGATTGAATAGCGACGACAAATAGCGACGGCTAGCAACGGCTAGCGATGGCCGCCGACGCATTTTTGCCGTCGCTATACGCTGCCTTTGTTGTAGTGATAATACTTTCCAGTAAAGTGTTATGTAACATTTTCTAGGACAAAAGATAAATGTTGATGGTCTTTCCTCCTTAACAATCGTATTGGTATTCGGGAGGACGATAATCTTCGAAGGCTTGTGCTGCTAAGTTAAAGTGCTCTGAAGAAAAAATGACCTGAAGTTGTATCGTTGCTAAGCTATAATTGTTTAGACTTCATTACCTCCAGTTGCAATGTCGTATCCAGTAATGTCAAACTCTATTCTGTTGTACAGTTGGATGATATGTTTAAATGTGCTTTCATGTATCTATGTTTTGTTGTTTCAGCCAACATGTTGTGGCTCCATTGTATTGTTAAATGTAGTTGTCAAATAAGAATGGTTGATAAAACTTGGCTCGCTATTAGTTTAGCTTCAAGGAGGCTTTCTTAAAATAAACCAATGTGCTACTTTGCAGTAGTTAATTTGTTTGCATAATATCCCACTATACTTATTATTTTACTATCTTGCATATCCAAATTAAATGATAAGATCAATGCGTTTAATTTTTTTATATGATTTTGTTCCACTATTATACTAAACCAAGAAAGGATATCCGCGTCAACTACTGTGACGACCCGGAATTTTTAGATATTTGAAATCAGAATATTTAATTGATTTTAAATATTTAAAAATTAATTATTAACTTGAATTTCAAATATCGCTATTTAATTGGATAATTTAAATATTGAATTTAATAATTGGAAATTGGGTAAATTGCTGAATCTGGAATTTTGAGCTTGTTAAAAATATTTCAAAAGCTTATAAAATTTATATTGATTATACTGAAGATAGTAGAAGTGTTAAAATTGAATTTAAAAGCATTTTGTTCAATTTTAAAAATATATCGTTTAAATCGATATTTAAAAATAGCCTTCCGGGGCACAGTCTCGGAATTCGACGAAACCAGTTTCATTGGATCCGTAATAATGTAATATTATCGGATTTTAAATTTTGTAGCGTTTGGAGTTGTCGGGTGATCGTACGGTAGATAAACGCGTTGCAATTCATATTGAAAATTCAATATAATAACTGGATCTAAAAAGCTATCTTCTCCATACGATCGAATTTAGACTCGAAACCTTTTCCATTGCGTTTGAAATAGGGGTATAACATTATAAACGCCTGGCAGGACGCCTTGATAGGATGTAAAATTTTAAGCTTCGAATTCTAGACGATTTAAATTTGAATTTAAATTCAAATATAAATAATATAACTGCCTTGAAAAAAACACTATAGCAAGCAGACACGTAAAGTACATTTTAAAACACGTGTTCACCAGTATAACACACGTCCCCCTTCCTCTTTGAAATATCAAAACCTGTTAAATAATCACGAAAACTTTTCCCTTCAGTTTTGAATTCGAAAATCAAAAATAAATGGTGGCCGAGCTTTCTCATTCTCTTACCCTCATCCCTACTTCTTCAATTAATAATAAGCAGAGCAAATCAAAATCCAAATCGAGCTTTCAATCAAATAAACCGTGAAATGGCGACCGTAAGAATCGATACTTGCATCCCTTTTCAATCTTTCCAAATCAATCTATTATCCATTTTTGTTCCTCGAATTCGATCATGGGTGAGGCTCGTTCGAAGAGCACGGCGTTGGGCTTGAGGGAGGCTCGCGTGGAAGGTTTAGAGGCGGCGCTTTGGGGTAGGTCGAGGAGGCGCGCTTGCAAGTATGGGTAGCGAATTCGATGTGAAGGGCACGCGTGCGAGGCTCGAGTGGTGGGAGGAGATAACTCGAACTCGCGATCGACGCATGGGTGCGGTGACCTAGGGCTCGAAGGGGAGGAGCTTCGTGGTGGGCTGGGTATTGGCGGAGAGGTCTGAAAGCATGAAGGAAACAAGCTGGTTTGGGTTGGATTGCAAATAAAAGCAAAGGTGAGATCTTCCCACTCATTTGGATTGCCTATTTAAATTTTAAGATAATCAAATTTAAATTTATTGGATGTGCTTGGATGAATTAAAAATTTATCTATTGGATGATATTATAGTATATATATATATATATATATATATATATTGGAGTGATTGATTTCCCGCATTATATAGTGGATGAGACCCTGTGTGCCCCGCATAATAGCGGATGACTCTTTATACCGCGATATCCCCCTCGAAGTGGGATTGGTATTTTAAATTGTGCTAACATCTGTGGATGCAGGGAAACAGGTTGGAGGGATCCAACTGGATTCCTCAAAACGTTGAATTTATTTTATATTCAACGATGTGATGTATATGATAATCTGTGATGATTATATTGATTATATTGGTAATGGAAATTTATTGAATGCTATGGTTTGACTGAATATATTTGGATATTTTGAAGATATGAAAAATATAAAAGATTTGATTTTGAAAAGTGATATAAGAGAGAAATATTAAGTAAAATAATTTTAAATAGATTAAAGAATGAATTCGGGAAGAATAAAGGTTTGATTTTAAATTCTATTAAATAAATGCTGGGTATGGGAAAGAAAAATATAGAGATTTTAAATAAATGAAATTAAAGGAGTTTTGAAGACTTAAGTGATATTTCTTAAGAATTAAAGGATTTTATTTTAAATTTTAAGATTTTAAATGTTTGGGAAGAATTAAAAGGGAGAATCTTGAATAAAGAATGAAATAGATATTTTCAATTTAAAATAAGATTTTGAATCATAAATAAAGAAGTGAGTTTGGAATTAATAGATTTTGAAATAAATTTGGATAAGTAAAAGGGTAATTTTTAAATGGAGTAAATTTTGGAAATCGATTTGGAAATTGATTTAGTGTTTGAAACTGTGTTTTAAAGGAGGATGAGATTATGGAATTTATAAACTGGGTTTATAAAGTGAAATAAGATATCAGAGGATATTGGAAATATAAATTCACGACGGAATTTATAAAGAAATGGGTAATTGGTTTTAAAAATGAATAGTGGTTTATTTTTAAACGTATGGAAAGGAAAGTGTATTTTTCTTGAAAGCCAAGTATATTTTCAAAGAAAGATTTCAAAGTATAAGTTAAAGGTTTTAAAGTGGTTTTAAAAGAATGTTTTGGAAAGAAATTATCATTTAGTGGTTTTAAATTTTTAAAAGTAAATATTAATTAAGTTAATTATATAAGTAAATTATTTAAAGGTTTAACTAGTATTATGTTTTAAAAGATAATTATTTAATATTTATACCTTATAGAATAACTTTTATTTTAAATTAGTTTTAGCTTAAGTTTTACATGAGAAATTTTTACAAGATTTCATAACTAGTATTTTAAATAAAGTGTTTTTAAGTAGTTTTATTTTAAATGTTTTAAAGCATATATCTTTCGATAAAGTGATTTAAATTATTTTAAAATCTAAGTATTAAGGCTTGGCGATTTTCAATGGAATGGAAACAATTGGGTGGAAATTTATTCCATGAGAAAAAAGTGTTTTGAAAATTATTTTCAAAGGGTTGAAGTGTGGAAATATATCTTGCGAAGATATTTTGAAATAAATAAATAATTTGGGATTATTAAGACCTGATGGTTGTTTGTGAATGTTATATGATAGTTAAATAACCGACTATCAATATTGGCCAATGCGTTGATCGTTTCGAAGAGACCGGGATCGAGATTAATTTTCCGAAAACCACTTCGATCCGGTTTGAACGTTTTCGTGAGGAAGACAAGAGCTTGGAGTCGAAGATGGAGTAGTGAAGTGCAAGGGCAAATCGCTACTAATCCTGAGGGTGATTCCAAAATGAATGTAGTAGGAGTAGTGCCTTCGGTTCCGTTCGGACCGGGAACGGACTTGTATGGTCGAATGCTATCAGAACATCGTCAGGATGACGATGAGCATTCTAAGTGAATGTGTGCTAAAAAGGTAACGCATAGCCTCGAGCCTCATCAACCAGGAATGGCTAAAACAGGGGAGGTGCACGCAAGGCTAAGTGGCTAGCAACCAATTAGGGTAAGGTCATCCCTGTCTAGATGTCCCTTTTTATTCGGCTGTGTGGGTGGTTGTTGATCCCAACCGCGAGGCGATCTTATTCGGACTATCCAGTAAGAGGTAGCTCCGGTCTTGTGTAGCAGGGGATCAGGGTGGATCCTCAGTACGGTGATCTAGACCACGTACTATGACGGGCGGTACCCCAGTAGCCCTGCCATTGATGGAAACCCAATCTTCAATAAATGCCTTCGAACTTGTTTGTATACCTATTATGCTGGAATTTAATGAATGTAACAATTTCGGCTATTTGAATAGGTATTTGTATCTAGACACTATTATAATATCAGAGGATTTGATAAGAAATGTTTTGGTTATCGTAAGGTAAAAACCCGACATGTTTATTTGTGGCGTGGTCTTACGAGATATCTTTGATTTCAAAGGATTTTGAAAACTTTAATAATCCAATTGAGTGTGTTTTCTCACGCTGGTTTTCCAAACTGACTCGGGTATTGTTTTATTATGATGCTTGGGTCAGACCGAGTATTATAGAATACAAGAAAGGATGTTGTGGAGCTTAGGAGATGAGCTGAATAACGAGACGTATCACTCGTATTTTATGTATATTCCGCTGTGTATGATTAACTGCATAGTCAATTTTTGTGAGGACAGGTTATGATAACTGTCCAGTTGTGTGCTCTGAATTTTGTTGTACTCTGATGATGTAATGTTTATAACAGATATAGTTCTTTTGTTTAAAGATCAGTCATTTATCTATTATATATTGTTCCGCTGCGATTGTGAGATTCTGGCGTTGTTTTTCTATTTCTTTTTCTACCTCTTTCTTCTTTAACCCTAATGGTTCGGTTTTCCGGCATCCGATTGTTCGGCATTTGATACAGTGTACGTATTGATATCGATTTTCGGGCGTCGAAAAATCTGGTCGTTACAACTACAATGACTATAAACAGACGGTGAGGCTTATAGGTCCAAACTACTTTCCAATGACTGGTCAAAATCTGGTAGTATATTTGGATTTCTTCACGATAGCACTGACATTGATTTTAGTTTGAAAAGCATTACTTAGAAGAGTGGATAGATTTTGGGTTGTAGTTCTAATTAGCTAAATCAAATTTCGTCGGATGTAGTAAATTTGGAAGTGATTGTGTCATTTTTTTGGCTATCCTACTTTTTTTTTTTTGTAGTTTTGTATCTTTGTATTGAGGATTGGACTTTGTACCTCTTATTTTTAGTTTGTATATAATATAATTTTATTTGCTTTAAAAAAATTGCTAACATGATTTGTACCAGCTGTGTGCATAGCACGGGTTCACACTAGTTTGATCAAATCTGTGTAATTGATGATTTAGATTCAACTGGGTATATGAGAACGATTTTTTTGTCACAAGAAGGGTAATCATCGTCATTACTTAAATATAACAGCACAACCTAGGCCTTGCTGACGTGGATCTACAGTTGCTTCTCATTCCTAAATCTCCCATACCTGTTTTATCTAATAATCTAATAATAGTTATTAATACAGCAAAAAGTACACACGTCCCACTTTCCCCCATTTGTAGTATCTCTTTTCCTCAACTACTATTTTTTTTAACTCATTGTCACTTTCTCTATAATTTTCAGAACCGCTTTTGTTCATTCGCCTTTGTTTCCAGCTTACTATCGATCTCTAACTCAAATTAAGAAATTCTATTCCAACCACAAGTATCATTATCAATGATTATTCGCAAGATCGTGATAGTTTACTTCCCATTTTTAAATTAACCTCCATCTTCAACTGACATTCAACAACTCCGATTCCAGGATGTTGTTACACACCTGAGCAGCATCGACGCCAGAGACTCATCAGCTTCCAACTAGCAAGCCATCGTTGGTGATTAGGTTGCCTCACAGGAAGAGTTGATAAACTGTTCTATGAAGTATTATATGTTTAGGCAATTGATCGAACAGTTGTTAAGCGTGTGTTTGTATGGGCTATATTTTCAAGCCCCATTGGGGCTGTTATGTAAACGTGTGTAAAGGAACTTAAGCAGATGATAATAATACAAAATTGGATTCTCTTCCCTCCTCTTTCTCTTCCCTCCAGATATGTTACTTTTCTCTTTTTCTCTTTCACTCAAAAACACATTCTCTCACTCTGCCATGGCGCCTAAAAAGAAAAGCAATGCAACATCCTTACAGGTGGTATCAGATTCAGCAAACGATCAAAGTGATGATGACAATTCAATCCGTAACACTCTAGAGAAGTTGGAGTTGCAGTTGCAGAAACAGGAATTGATGAATAATCAGTTCTCTACACTGATCAATGCTAATAGTGAACAAATCAACTCATTAGTACAAGAATTTCAAACTTCACTGCAACTCACTTTCAAAGAACTAAAAGATATCAAGGAATCGAAATGTACTCCACAATCACCTAGATCTGAGCATACGGCAACATGTATTTTAGGAAAAGCTCCACAAACAGGTAATGGCTCTACAATTCAAGATCATTCTCCAAACTTAACTCAAAATGCTGCCGAAGATATTCATGTCAATTCACCTGTTCGTGTCCATTCACAAATTCAGGCAAATAGTTATAACCAAAGTTCATCTTCTTCTATTCCACATAAGCCAATCAAACTGAATTTTCCTATATATGATGGATCTGGTGATATTCTTGCTTGGATTAAACAAATTGAACTAGTTTTTAGATATTGTAACCTACCTGACTGTGATAAAGTGCAAGTGTGTTCCTTCCATTTACGTGATGAGGCCTTGTAGCGGTTTAATTGGTTATCAATTAATGTTGATACTTATTTTATCTGGGAGGTTTTTAAAGAGGAGATAATTACTAGATTCAGCACATTTGATTTTCAACATCCTTTTGAGGCTTTATCAAATATCAAACAAACATCCACTGTGAGAGAATACTTGAACAAATTTGGACAGATCTTGAGTTTGCTTGATAAACTACCACAAAAGTATATACTAGACAAATTTATTGGTGGTCTTAAAAGTGATATTAAGTTCGAGTTACTAGCCAATCAAAAAAAAACATTAAGGGATGCTATTACCTTGGCTAAAATAAGTGAGGAAAAATTCGCTCAGCAAAGAAGATCATTCAGACCTTTTCATTAGCAACCAGGAAATTCAAAATCCTTTACAAAAACTTCTGCACATAATACCTCTTCTCAAGTTTTTAATCCCTATACTACGAAGCAACCACCTGAATCAATAAACAAGTATTCTCAACACACTAATACTAGAAAACTCACTCCTAATGAAATTATGCAGAGAAGAAGCCAGGAATTGTGTTATACATGTGATGAAAAATGGGTTCCGGGCCATAAATGTCAAGGCAAACACATTTACATATTAGAAGGGGTACTTCAAGGAGATCAAACATTAGCATTATCTGATGAAGAACCTGAAGAACAAGAAATTCAACCATCTATCTCTTTGCAAGCAATGAGTGGAATAAATGCCAACAATACAGTCAGGCTTCAAGGCATTGTTAAAGGACATCCTATACATATCTGTTAGGGTTGTCTCGCATATTTAATGGATGAACGACGGTTCGGATTTGGAAAGTCCTACATCGCTAAATAACTTGGACAAGTGGTGTATAAATATGGGTTGGTAGGCACGTAACATTGTGGATTCCTTTTGTTACAACAAAGTGTGTGTCAATCCATATGCGTACGCCACGTGCTGGAGATGAGGAGTTTGGTCCGACCGTCGTTACACAACAACATCCTTATTGATTCAGGTTCAACTCATAACTTCATTAATGAAAATTTGGTCAAAAACTAGGGTTAAAGGTGGATCACTCTAAGCCTTTTGAAGTGTATATTGCAAGTGGAGAAAAGTTACAAGGGTGTGGCAGTTGTTCAAATGTTCCATTATCTTGCCAAGGAACAAAAATTTATGTTGATTTCTTTGTATTGCCAATGGGCGGTTGTCAGGCAGTTCTGGGTATGCAATGGTTGAAAAATTTGGATGACATTGTCTTTAATTTCAATACATTACAAATTAAATTCAAGATCAATGATAAAATTGTACTTTGGCAAGGCTTACTTACCAAGCAACCTCAATATATCTCTGCTGACACAATTACTAAGGATATAAATCATTACTGCATAAGCTTCATGTTACAAGTTGTTGCGCATACCAATGAAGATCCACCCATGAAACTATTGCATAAACATCCAACCTCTGCTTTATTGAAATTACCACCTGATTTACAAGAAGTTGTAGACAAATTTCTTGCAGTTTTCTCTCCCAACACAACCATACCTCCTACAAGACACTGTGATCATAAAATACCTCTGTTGCCATACACTAAACCCATTTGTCTGTGACCATACAGGCACTCCTTTCACCTGAAAAATGAAATAGAAAAAATGGTAAAAGAGATGCTTGAAGCAGGAATCATCAAACCAAGTTCAAGCTCATATGTTGCTCCTGTAGTCATGGTTAAGAAATCGGATGGATCATGGAGAATGTGCATAGATTATAGAGAAATCAATAAAAACACAATAAAAGACAAGTTCCCAATTCCATTGATAGACGAGTTATTGGACGAATTAGCTGGGTCCTCGATTTTCTCTAAATTAGATCTCAAATCTGGCTACCATCAAATCAGAATGTGGGAACCTGACATTCACAAAACTGCATTTCATACATATGAAGGCTACTATGAATTCACAGTTATGCCTTTTGGTCTAACAAATGCTCCATCTACTTTCCAATCTCTCATGAACACAATCTTTAAACCTTATCTCAGGAAAATTTTACTTGTGTTTTTTGATGACATACTCATTTACAGTAAAACCTGGAGTGAACATTTACTACATATTTCTCTTACCTTACAGGTACTACATGACAATCAATTGGTGGTGAAACTATCTAAATGCCAATTTGCTCAGACAAGAATTGCTTACATGGGTCATGCAGTATCTCAACAAGGCATCGCAGTAGATGAGGAAAAACATCAACAGTCCAAAGTTGGCCTATACCAACAAATTTAAAAGCTTTGCGAGGATTTTTAGGTCTCTCTGATTATTATAGAAGATTCGTGAAGAATTATAGCATTATTGCTAGACCACTTACTGACTTATTAAAAAAGAATGCCTTTCAATGGTCTAATGAAGCTCAACATGCTTTTGATACACTAAAAAAATGCTTGACTCTCCTCCAATTTTAACCATGCCCGATTTTACGCAACCATTTGTATTAGAGTGTGATGCTTCAGGTGTTGGAATAGGAGTTGTTTTGCTACAACAAGGTAAATCAGTGGCATACATTAGCCCGGCACTCAAAGCGAAAAATTTGCATCTTTCAGTTTATGAAAAAGAGCTATTGGCACTTATACTAGCTGCTAAGAAATGGAGTCAGTACTTGTTGGGGAGGAAATTCATTATCAAAACCGACCATCAAAGCCTCAAGTATCTTTTAAAACAGAAGTTGCAATTCAGGATACAAAGCAAATGGCTAGCAAAATTGCATGGTCTTCATTACTCTGTAGAGTATAAAGCAGGAAAAGAAAATGTAACAGCAGATTGTTTATCAAGAAGAGATGAAGCAAACTTGACACTACAAGCCAATTCAGAGGAAGCATTAACACATTCTACACAACTACTTGCTATATCTATAGTGCAAAATGATTGGATTCTTGAAATGGAAAAGAGAATAACTTCTGATCCTTATTTCTTGGAACTAGAAAATAAACTAAATTCTGGGGTTATTAATCCTGCAAAGTACAAAAAGGTTGATGGGCTATTTTTTTCAAAGGCAAAATACTTATAAGTCCTAACGATACCTATGTTAAACAATTGCTTCTTGAAGAATATCATTCTTCCCCCTCCCCCCCTAGCTGGCCATTCTGGAGTGGATAGAACTTTAAAGAGACTCAAACATGTTTTCTCTTGACAAGGTCAAAAATCCGACGTGCAAAATTTTATCAAATCTTGTGATGTTTGTCAAAGAGTCAAGTCTGAAAATGTTAAATATCCTGGATTATTACAACCCTTGCCCACTCCAGAAAATGTTTGGGAGGATATTAGTATGGATTTTATCACTAGTCTTCCTAAGTGCAATAAATTTTCTGCTATCTTTGTGGTAGTAGATAGACTAACTAAGTATGCACATTTCTTCCCACTATCTCATCCATATTCAACCATTCAAGTTGCTAAAATTTTCTTTGATGGAGTATACAAATTACATGGATTACCCAGATCTATTGTTAGTGACAGAGACTCTATTTTTACCAGTCAGTTCTGGTCTAAACTCTTCAAAATACAAGGATGCTCATTAGCTCTTAGTTCTTCCTATCATTCACAATCTGATGGTCAAACAGAAATCACTAACAAAGCCTTAGAATGTTACTTGAGATGTTTTTGTAGCCACAAACCTCATGAATGGGTCAGATGGTTGAGCTTGGCTGAATTTTGGTACAATACAACATGGAAACTACCAATACAATGCACACTTTTTCAAGCTGTATATGGTAGAAAACCTCCTACACTATTATCTTATGTTCCTAAGTCATCAAAGGTTTATCAAGTTGATGAAGAACTATATGCCAGAGACATTGCACTACAGTTATTGAAAGACAATATTTCTAAAGCTAAAGAGAGAATGATCAAATATACTAATGCAAACAGAACAGAAAGAGAATTTTCTGAAGGGGAATGAGTTTATCTACGTCTGCAACCGTACAGACAAATTTCAGTTGAATGTCAGAAGACCACAAAACTTTCACCAAATTTTTTTTGGCCCATATGAAATTGAAAAGAAAATCAGCTCAGTGGCCTACAAGCTCAAACTACCACCAACTTCAAAAATTCATCCAGTTTTTCATGTATCTTAATTAAAGCAAAAGGTGGGTTCAAATGTAATAATACAAAAGGACATACCTTCATCTTCAACAGAACTAATTCTGGAACCAGAAAAAATTCTTGCTCGAAGACCAGCTCCTAGCAATTATGGTACAATTAGTGAAGTACTTGTATAATAGAAACAACAGCCAAAGGAAGATTCAACATGGGAAGATTACTGGAAATTAGTAGCTCGCTTTCCAGCCTTTGACCTTGAGTCAAGGTCAAAAATTGAAGAGCGAGGCAGCTCTTACACACCTGAGCAGTAGTCGACGCCAGAGACTCATCAGCTTCTAGCTACCAAGCCATCGTTGGTGATTAGGTTGCCTCACAGGAAGAGTTGATAAACTGTTCTATGAAGTATTATATGTTTAGGCAATTGATCGAACAGTTGTTAAGCGTGTGTTTGTATGGGCTGTATTTTCAAGGCCCATTGGGGCTGTTATGTAAACGTACTGTGTAAAGGAACTTAAGCAGATAGTAAGAATATGAAATTGAATATTCTTCCCTCCAGATCTGTTACTTTTCTCTTCTTCTCTTTCACTCAAAAACTCATTCTCTCACTCTGCCATGGCGCCTAAAAGGAAAAGCGATGCAACACCCTTACAGATGTGAACTTAGATTCGACGCACTCGATTCCAATCGCAGGTACTATCTTCTCAAATACTACTCACAAGACGATGATGATTTAGTTTCCATGTTTAAATCTACCGCGATCTTTAAATGAGACTCACCAATTATGATTCCAAGATGTAGTGGTGTCAGTCTATCCCACTATAATAAACATCATCAACTTCATTCATTTGTTCGTTTGACTGGTGCAGGCATTGTTCTACTGTTCTAACAAATTTTAACAATTTGATTTATATCTACTGTTACTGAATATTGATAAGTAAACGTGTAAAACATTGTTTGACTACCACTTCTTAGTTATTTATTCAAAAAAGCAGGCATATTTGTAGACCTATTTAATAAGATCATGTGTCATTTGTCAACTTCATAATACATTCACACACACAAATGTGAGTAAATATTAGTTGGAGGTACTTATACACGGTATGTAAATTGACCACCTGTTTGTGCACTAAGTTGAGATGATGCCAATTTGTGTTAGTACTGTCCCATGTTCCGAACTAACTCAGTTGGAATATTTTCAACTTTTGATGATTTTTTTAGTCTGGCAAAATTTATTTTTAATGAACTATATGGGTATAACATTAATGAAGCTATCTGCTTTGCAAAAATTTTATATTTGTGGGAAGCGATAGTATGACAGGGAAACTAGGATAATATATTTACCTTCCCAAAACACACATGTGAGAACATTTATGTTTCATACACAATGACATAGAGCTACAGTAATTTACAAGGAATCCCATAATTCATTGACAAATAGCGTTTGGTTTAAAATGAGGTTACGTGGAAGGAAGAGATATTTTGTCTGCCGGTAGTTTGACCCATTTTTTATCTTGTGCAAACAGTTGTACATGTTATACATTGTTTTTTAACTTTGTTGGCTGCACTATGTTTTCACATGGATTAGTAGCCACATTTTTTTAACTATGTATTTCCTAACTATTTTCAAATGGATTACTGGCTATATTTCTAAAATAGCTTAGACCTATGTTACAATATTCCTTTACCTGTACACTTTTAAAGCTCGAGAAATTTGATATTGTTAAAAAATATGTATTTTCTTCCTATATTTCGAATTGTCTGTTCATCCATTTATATAGACAGACAATTAAAAATAAAATATTTCATGAAAAAATATAATGGTCTAGAAATATAATGCTACTTAACAATAAAAACAGTTATATTATATCTAGAAAATTGATGGTCATTAAGAAATACGAGCTAGCACTACAAAAGAAGCACTGTTTAGCGACGGCTTTTAGCCGTTGGCGGCCGTCGCTAGCCGTCGCTAAATGGCGTCGCTAATTATCTCGTTGCAACAAAAGAAAGCGACGGCAAAAGCGTCGGCTCCGTTGTTCATTTTGCAACGGCTGTAACGGTTAATTGTCCACGTGGAATCAACCGTTGGGTTGCTAGTTTCCCGGGGTTGTTGATGCAAAGCGTCGCAACAAGGCCGTCGCTAGCCGTCGCTCGCCGTCGCTATATGTGTCGGATCCTTGTGTCAGACGTTTCAACTCCTTCATGCCACAGTGTTTTCAACTCGTCGATTAGTGGTTGTAAATAAACATCAATTCCTTGTGTCGGATCATTGGGACCGGGGACGACAATCGTTAGAAACATATATGGAGTTTTCATACACATCCATGGAGGTAAATTATAAGGAATAATAATAATATGCCATGATGAATATTTAGTACCAAACTGAGAAAATGGCGAAAATCCATCTGTACATAAGCCAAGCCTAACATTACGGCTCTCTGCTGCAAATTCAAGATAAGTCTTATCGAAATGTTTCCATGCTTCTCCATTAGATGGATGTATCAAAGTTCCTTCTTCTGGTGTTCTCACACTGTGTCATCGCATATGACATGCTGTAGCAGAAGATGCATATAACCGTTGAAGTCTGGGAGTGATGGGTAAATAATGCATCCTCTTATATGGAACTTCTTTTCCTTTCTTTTTTCTTGGTTTGTATCTTTCCTCGTTACATATTCTGCATTTAGTAAGGTGAGCGTCTTCTTTCCAATACAGCATGCAATCTTTTACACATGTATCTATCTTCTGGTACGGCAATCCAAAAGCAGACATAAGTTTTTTTACTTTATAATGATTATCACACATCAAATTATTAGGTGGCATGTGTCGTTTTGCAGTTTGTACAACTACTGTAAATGCAGCTTCTGTAAGATTAAATTTCGATTCCATAGTGATGTATTCGGCGGTTACAGATAATTCGGTTCCGCTTGTAAATCCATCTCACAATGGCTTCTTAGCAGAATTCAATAAATCATAAAAAAATTTAGCTTCCGCGGTCGGCTCTTCGTCTACATTTTCGTTCCCATCATCACCTTGGTCAAAGGTAGGAAACATTGATCGTGCAGCATCTTGCACTATGTTTTCTATAGGATTGGTCATAGTATTATCGTCCTCTAACACTATAGGATTAGGTGTAGGTTGAACAAGTTCTCCATGACGATCCCATAAGTAATAATTCGGCAAAAAACCAAATTTGTACAAATGTACTTCTACTACATCTGGTTTCCAATGCTTCAGATGTTTGCACTTACTACACGGACAACGAATGTCTACGTTATTTCGATTATTAGACTGAGCAAATCTAATAAATACTTGTACACCGTTACAGAAACGTTCTTTTATTGATCATTTCATACCTTTTCGAGGTTCATACATCCAACTACGATCGAGAAAATAATCGAACATATTTCCTGATTTGTAAAATGTAGGTTAGAAGATTGAATAACACACTTCATATTAAAGTCTTGTAAAAATTCATATATAATCCTTTACTGTTTTAACAAATTCAAATAAATATTGCATTCAAATTTTCAATTCTTAAGTTTATTGTTTTTTTACTTTGACGGCCGGTTATCCTACTTCCCATTACAAACACAATAACGTAATCATATTTTATAAATCATTTCAGGTTAAACGATTCTAAAAAATTTCGGCAGCACTTCTCTTTATTCCCTGTATCGTACACAAATGCGTGTACACAGGGAAAAAAGGAAGTGCCATTGAAATTTTCTGAACCGTTTAAACTGAAATGATTTATAAAATGTGATTACTTTATTGTGTTTGTAACTTGTCCAAATACTAGGATAAATCCAACAACTGTTGTATCAGATGAATATAGATGTCCGTTCTGTGGAAAAACGAATATCCATATAACGATCATATATACACTTGTCAGACGGGGCCAAAAATTCTCTAAGGGATTCACATAAATAAAGCACAAATAAAAAATATATTAATATTGAAGTATTAGTGGTCTGTAGTGAAATAATAATCTTAAATTTTTTAGTAATGTAGCCAAATATAATTCGTTTAATTATGAATCAAAATCCATGCGAACTATCAGTAACTCGGAAAATATGTCTTATCTCGCAAATGGGAACTATGAGTTACTATTTTAACAACTGCAAAAACTATTTTATAATTCATTTAACTACTTAAATATTTATTAATTAAATCTAAATTTTTAAAACATATTTTAACTTTTGTTTAACTACATAACTTTTAATTAACGATTTTGTGAACTAAATAAGTAGTTAGCACTTACAACAGTATAACAAACATTCTCGTAAACTTATCAATAAACATATTTTTCAATAATCATGGACTATTTTTTGGATTTTAAATTAACCATAATTTTTAACAACACAGTAAACAATAAATTCAATAATTAATACCACCAAATCAACACTATCATCACCTATTACGCAATAATCGTCATTTTCAAACGCATAATCAACTAATTTTCTAAATTAGGTTTACCATTATATACCCAATTCAAATAATAAACTATATACCATAAACTAATAACATATATTCATCAATTCCAAACCCCTAAATCATCCAATTCCAAATCCCTAAATCATCAACTAATTTAATTTAAACCTAAATTAAACAAAGATAAAGCAAAATAGGAGATACCGGCGAGTTTGGAGAGGTTGAAATTAGCGACGGAAGGTTGGGACGGCTCTTGGCGGCGGAGGGCGGCGGTTGGTGGCGGAGCTGAGGGGAATTGGGGAAAGATTTGGGGGAGAGAATAATGAAAATGTGTTCTCGGCTGCAGGTTATTGAATCGCGATAAGCGACGGCTAGCGACGACTAGCAACGGCCGTTTTTTTTAGCCGTCGCTAGGCTTTGTCGTATTTTGAGGCCTTTCTAGTAGTGCAGTGTAACATATATAACAGTCAAATACTATAATTGATGATATTATAGTTAAAATCGTATTATTATGCAATGGTTTACAAACATTAATGCTCTTAAAACATATAAGTGAATGAAACATTTTTGCTATAATTGCTCTTTAAAGTCAAGTTTTTTGTTTTAATTAAGATAAAATATGTTTCTTGAATTAATGCTCTTTATATGACGCTTTTTCAAATTTTAGATAGTTCATTTTCATTCAAAGTTTCAACAAATATGTTTAGCACTTATGATGATACGACGAGCATATTATACGATGAATTAAATTTTGTGATAAATATTTATCCCCTCTTCAACCATGTTCCTTATTAGGCATTCAACTTCAGTTTGAGGGACTTCAAAAATCATATAATCAAAAGGAGTTGTTAAACGATTTTGTTTCCATATACATGATATGTTAAATGATTTTCTGTATATTTATCCCAAACAGTTACTAGAAGAAAAACCAACCATTATCGCTCTATCACAAATCTTTGTTGTTTGTGTGAATTTAAATGGAAAATGGTCCTGCAATCATGAGTATTTATGGAGATGGAATTGAAATCAAAGTCATCATACTTATTTTCTTCACATAAACAGTAAAGGTTTGTGAAATCAATATATGTAAAAGAACACATTTCATTTCACACAAACAACATATCCTTTCATATAATTATCCGTGAAACTGAAAATTATTTCATTTAACACATAAAGAAAAAACTCCTGTAGTCATTTAATGGTCACTTCACACAATGACTTCATTCCATTTCCTTCTTTACTATAAACTATTTAAGGAAATGAGTATTTATGTAATAAGATTTTGATTTCCTTATTCATGTTTCGAATTTGGAACTATATTTTACACATAATGAAGAAGGAAATTAAATGCTTACTCTATAAAAGCATCAATAAGAAAAGATTCATCATGAATGGATGACATCTGCAAACATTGAAGTAATAGAAGCTCTAAAATACCGAACTAGATTGTGAATGAAGATTTGAAATGTCAAAATGAAATGAAAAAAATGGAAGGGATTTCTATTTAGACTATCATGGAGCCTCCATAGTTTTATATTTATTAATTTATGGACATGCAATGTATCTCAAAAGTATTATAGCATTTGTATATGAACTTATTGAGAACTTTTGCTTTATAATTTATCGCTGAAACAATATAAAACCAATTTTTGGCTTTCATATTTTACAATTTTTAAAACAAGTGATTATTTATTTTTGTGTACAAATGACCTTTTGTCACAATTTGGGTTGGCTCAAATTTCCTCCGTGGACAATTGTTTCTACTTGATAAGTAATTTTAATCCAACTATATTTAATTTTATCATGTAACACAATATATACACTAATTCCCATCCAACATACTTTCATTCCTCCTAATGCTATCAACATGGTTCATGCTAACACATAGTTTTACCTAGCTTAACTATTGCATATACTATGTCATTTAGCTGTTGTTTTCCTCTGTGTTTACATATGGCGATTCATGTATCGATACTTGAGTCGTAACAATCAACCACATGATTAAAATTATTGTGAATCCAAATGTAGCTCCTCGGCGGGAAGTACAGTAAGATTCCCTTGCACGCTGCTTTAACTACCAGAACTCACATTTTGTGATACATTATAAAAGGACATATATATAAAACACATTCAGAGTTTTCTCATGCTATATCATGAGAAATACCACTACATTTGCGTAATCGTTCATTATTCAGCCATTTATCATCTCTACAATCTGGTTATTTGGTGGGCTGAAGAAATTAACGACTCACTCCCAGTTTTTCCTTCATCAACTTGGTCGGTAATATGAGTACGACAAAGATGGCTTGCAAATATCTATTAAATAGAGCCATCCTTTTTAATTAATTTGACAGTTTTAATCAATTTTACAGCTCAAATACTGAAACATAAATATTGCATTCATTACATATTATACTATGCTAACGTACCTAATCTTAGTACACATTTGCCCATTTAGTTATCCGCTCATATATGACTATATTTCAGTGACCTTTCAATTACATTACTGGTGTGTAGGATGTCGATGAAGTCCCAAATAACTCCACTGCGACCGCTGCAAATAAGGGACATACAATGCAAAAGGTCACTTGAAGATTTGAAAGCCATCTGTTTAAAAAAATTAAACTATCCATATATTCATGTCAACGGTTTGTTATTATGTTTTTTGCTTATTCTGTGCTTAAACTAGGTATTTGATTAGTTATATTTGATTATGTTATTTTCTTAATCTTTACTTAAACAAAATGTTTCACTACATTGTTTTTATACAAATTTTGTGCTTTCACTACATTGTTATTTGCTTAATCTACGTTTCTCATTTTCAACAATCTGTTGTTATCATATTTGATTATTTGTTAAATATTGGTGACGCATTTACAGTTTTACACCATGGCATTAATTGATGTATTTTTTTTGTTTTACATTTAGAGGGCCGTGCGGTTCAAAAAGGTCGGTCTAGAGGTTTAAGGTTCAAGATTAACCGTGAATGAACGATGATTAGGTCGGATCTTTAAAACAGTAAGGCCCCGTTTGGCTTGTGGTTTTTAGTTTTGTGTTTTCGTTTATACAAAAGTGCGTCCGTCGTATGTATTGTTGAAAAACAAACAATTTTGAAAAATGAAATTAACATGTAAAACAGAAAACAAGTTTATTTTGTTTTTCGTGTTTCGAGAGATAACAAAAGCACAGAGAACAATCCAACTCTTTCGTTGTCCGTTGGTCGTCGCAATGGCTAAGAATTATAAATCTTCTTTTTTTATTTCTTGCTATTTCTAAGTGCAAGTTGAAAACACAAAACTCAAAATACAAAATGAAACCAAACGGGTCCTAAGCTTTTTACGCAAATACTACTGCTATTACTGTAGCAAAGCTATCAGGCTATAGCAACCAGATTATGTCACCCCAGTTAACATCCCATATTTGCACATTTTATAAACAACACATGACAACAATACAAAACTTGCTACACATACCATAACAAGTAGCCCGGATCTATCTAAAATTCATATCCATCATGTACCCGTGTGCGAAGCACGGGTTTCACCCTAGTTTATCCAGACATAGCATTTATTTTGATACCTTGGAAATTCGAACCAATGGCCTCTGATCTCAACTTAGAATGTCATAGCACTACCACTTAAGCTAGAGGTCATTTACCAAAATGAGTAGCCCTAAAATTCACGAAGTGCTTCGAAATTTAGGTGCGGCACAAATGTGGAATTTGGTATGAATTTTTTTTAATTTGGTGTAAGTAATGGTACCTTCTTTCCCTAATTCATAATACAAATATTCTGTCTTAGAATATGTTATTTTGTTGAATAAAGCTGTGGTATATTTTGTGAGCATGAGCTTTGTAATGGATAATACGCATAATTAAGAACCTTATTTCCGTACATACAGCTAATGTTGTGTTTCATATTCAAATCTTTACATGAAGAAACAAAATCTGTACAACATAACACGGTAATTATCCAACTGTGCTTGCATAGAGCACATAACGCAAAGCTATTTCTTTATGTCACATCCTACATCCAAGAAAATAAAATTGTGGAGGAAAACATTAATATCGTGAATGTGGATCTTTTGACGACATTACACAATAGACATCCTACCTCATGCAGAATACTTCTTTTTCTATGGCTATTCTGTTACTGGCTTACTTCTATATAAAGATAAGCAATTAAGCATTGCATACCTTTGAATTTTCATTTATCCAAAAACAGCAACGAAATTTATTCAGTAAATGTTTCAGTACCTACCTGTTGGTAGACAAAAAAAAGTATATAAATCTACGATAATCATCAGCCAAATTAAGTTTTCATTCAATGTTTTAGTTCTAATACTAAATATATATGTTAAAGCTAAATGTTTTACATGGCAACAAAATGCAAGACATTAGGTGAAAAGTCATCTGTCTGTATCAAAACTTAATTTCTACTCACAAACTGGTATTGACAGTTAGCATTTTTTTACATACATCTTTGAAGTAGAAGCAAAGTTAGAAAACCCATCATAATAGCTCATTCTCTTCTTCATGATTCACACACATCGTAAACAACTAAACAAAAATGTCACGAGCAGAGGTCGATACAACTCGCCCATTTCGCTCCGTAAAAGAAGCAGTCGCCATATTTGGGGAACGCATACTTGCATCTGATGCATACTCTCACAAAATACCAATGCGTTCGCTTTCTTACAAACCAGTATATGCTATTAACTCATCTTCTTCTTCAGTTCAGTCATTTTGTTCTTATAGAGATGAGGATGAAGTTGAAGTCCTCGATTCTGTGAAGAAGTTGGAGGCAGAACTCGAGGAGACAAAGAAAGAACTAAATCTGTTAAAAGAGAGAGAAACAGAGACTGAAATCGCGGTTGCTTCTCTGAATGCAAAGTTTGATAAAAACATGACTAAAACAGATGAAATAGAAGAGAAACCTGAAAAGATCAAAAGCGAAAGATGGGGAGATGAAAAAACTGGGTATGAATATCTGCCTACTCTGGCTGAAGCTTTGAGGATTGGAGACATTGAAGATGATTTTTTATGGAGGTCGAATGTTAAAACGAAGAAGAAGAAAAAGCCTATAATTCCTTTACTTGGAGGTATATTCTCCAAAAAGAAGGTTAATACCAAGTTTGCTGACTCTTTTAATGCAAGATCAGTTTATTGAGTGTTTGATTGTTTTGTTTACTTGATCGTGTGTGCAGTAAGGAAGGGAGTCGTTTCACTAATAATGTGATATGTGCACTTATGTATTTGAGGTGTGTAAGAAAGGATTTGTAATTTAAGTTAACTGTTATTGAGTTTAAAATGTTGAAACAGACGAACGTTACTCTGATGAGAAATGAATACAAAGGTTTTAGTTCAGGATGCTTGTCAAGATAAGGCGCATGCATGACTGATGACTTTGAATACAAGAGTTTCAGAATTTTAAAATTGAATTTACATCTGCTTATCTTAAGACGTAGGAGAAGAGTAACTAAGCTATACAAGTCAACCAGATAAATCAAAAAAGAACGTAAGCATTTAGAAAAGTAGGATATAGAAAACAACATTAGCTTTGTCACAAAAAATTGCACCAGAAGGAAATTGGAGTTTGATATAAATGAATGTAAACTTGCTACTGGTCCTTAATGACATGATCTATAGAATATTTGGAAGGACTTATATAAGCTATTTTTTGTTTTTTTAATGTCAAAATGAACTGGTTTTGACTTTCAAAATAGCAAAATAGTTTATTTAAGTCCATTCAAACGGACCATTTGAGATGAAAGTGAAAAGTGCATGGAGAATAAGGTAGTTAATTATATTAATCAAGCTCATAAATAGGAAAAGGAGATAAAATTTATTAAATTACGAAATGCATGGTAGATAACTAAGGGGTCCAAAATTTGTGTAAAAACAAAAAATGCCAGTCTTACTCCTAAAAATCACAGTCAAAATTTGCGCTTGGCATCTATGTTCGAACGCAGACCATTCTTTGCGAAAAAACACTACCATTAAATTAATTACAACTGTCAATTTTACATACGGCCCCAAAGCAAAATATGAGTCTTCATAAACTTGGTGGAAATTGCCCACCATCTTGGTAACTGTAATAACCCTAATTTTTAGTAATATTATTTAGTAACATTTAATTAGATAAATTAAATGAAATAATGTAAAATAGTTAAGAGATTGAGATTTGTGATTAGTAAGGGCAGCCGTGCCATGTTAACAAATGAACTAAGTAAATTGAAATGGAATAAAATATTAGAAAATAGACAAGGGCAATATAGGAATAAGTATTATTCTTATACCCTAAACCCCTTAAGCCATATTCTATATGTTCATTTCTTTATTCACAAAACTAAAACCAAAGTAAGAGGCCGGCCACCATTAAGGGAAAACAATAGAAGATAAAGCTAGGATCAAGAGGAAAGCTTAAGCAACAAAATCAAAGATCAAATCTCAACACCTTAATCTCAAAGCTAAGGTGAATAATGATTACATCTCATATTATTATTGTTTTCGGTTTTATGATCAAATCCAAAGTATTTGCAAAGTTATTTGCCATGTTTTTTATTGTAGAAATGGAGATATACGCTTGATGATTTATGATATTTCATATGGATTTTATGATATGTTTTAATGTGAAAACTTATTAAATGACATCCAAAAGCCTTGCGATTTTAGATTTAGATCAGTAATGATATTTTAGAGATGAATTTCAATTTTTATAATTTTCTGAAATGATGTGGATTTTATATTAATTTTCTAGTGAGGAAAATGGATATTTGGGTTTAAAATAATTTACGGCTAAATTATATATATTTTGGGTCTGGAATTTATATATGTTGGAACACATATTAAAAATGATTTATAGGAATTTTTGTAGAATTTTCCTAAGTGTTTTAATGAATATATAAATTTATTTAAGGTATGAGACTTAAATGGTTTATATATTTATAAAAGGAGAAGGGGTATTTTGTAAATAAATTAAATTGTTTATTTCTGAAATATTGGCAGCACTTTTAGAAAAGAAATTAGCAACCAATAACATTTTGACAAATAAGGCAGGTTAGTTGAAAAGATTACTTTAAAATGCTAAAAATCAGTTTAAACATGTTTTTTACATGTTTTACTACTTTCGGCACCCTCCTTTCGACGCCTTACTTCTGCCTCCTTCTCAGTCGAAGGGAGTGGTTTTGACACCATCACTTCTTTTATTTAGAAAATAGCTTTCGAAAGTGTTACTTTTGAACCTGTTCTTTATGACCCTTTTGAGATTTTTAAGGATAAACTCAAAGGTTTCGAATAACATAGTTTTGAATGGTTTCGAAAGGTTTCCACATGTTTTACTTGAACCCAAATGCTTTCGAAAGGTTTGATGTTTGCAAAGGATTTTAATGCTTTCGAAAGGTCTAAATGAAGATTTCGAAGGGGTGGTTCCCCAATGGTTTTGAAAGGTTTAAAAGAAAGGTTTCTAATGTTTTCGAAAGGCAATGTTAAGTATTTTAAAGATAGAATGTTTAAGGTTTTAAAGCTTCCGAAGGTGATCTTTTCCAATGATTTCGAAAGGTTGATTATGGATGGTTTCGAAAGGTATGTTTTGGCCTTTCGGCCTAAGGTTTCACTTGTATCGAAAGGGGTACTTTCAATGGGTTCAAAAGGGGTACTTTCAAAGGTTAAATGTTTTCGTCAACAAAGTTTTGTGTAAAGTATGTATAACATGGCAATGTGATTTGGGTAAAGCATAGAGTATATTTTCCTTGTTTAAGTATGATTTAAAAGGATTAAATCATTTTGATAACAAAAGGTTTTCAAGGAAAATTTTGGGTAGATAACCCTAAGTAAAATGACTCAGATATAAGAATACCAGATGAGACTGGTATGAGGTCGCGTCCTATACATTAGCTATTATCCCCTAGCTAATTTAGTCCAAAATTCCAGTGTGTAGAGCTTTGTCATAAGTAAGACTAAAATGATGTTACACACAGAAAGGAATATACAAAGTGAGGATTGGTTATTGGTGAGCCCGCAAAACCATTAGGATCAATTGGTCCTGGAGTAGTAAGTTAGGGACAGACCGTTCAGAAGAGGAGTATCAAATAGAAGATAGATTATTTGTTTATTTTGTATGGTAGGCCCGAGCAGCCAAAGGTTAATAGTTAGCCAAACAAAACTATATTGTTCAGATATATAGTCCATTTGTTACCTTGTTTATATGCTTTCATAATACTGATATTATTTTTTTAACCAGTTTTAGTTGCAGGATTAAAAATTGCAAAAGATATGTTTTAAAAGGATATTAGTAAGGGAAAACCCGTTCTGGTAAGTGGCGTGGTCTCACTTAGTATCAAATAACCGAGATGTATAATATTATTCATACCAGGCTTTATGTCTGACTCGAAGTTTATGGTTTTCCCGTTAAACTCTCGGGTGCTCAAAATTGATTTGAGTGGGCTGAGGGTTGAGGATTTACATGGTTTAGTAGGTGGACGAATAAAGCTTCTGAAGACGAGAATGAGGCTGCAGTTAGCTATTTAGGAGTTGTTATGTTTGTTTTATTCCGCTGTGTTGTATTAAGTCAGTTATGACTATTTAGTATTCTGGTCAACCAAGGGGACATCTTCATATGTCGCTCTTGGCGTAGTTTGTAATAATTATATTTGATCTGAACCTGGGAAACGTTTGGGATTATGTAACTTGGGTGTGAAATGTTGTTTTAAAATGTAATTAGTAAAATATTTTTAATCTACGATGTTTTATTTCATATTTAAGTGCTTCTAATATTGTGCATACCATTAATATTACCGTATTTGGTCACCGGAAGTTAATACTATGGATGACTGCAGCATCTGTAGCGCCTAGCTTCGAGCCTTTAGATATGGGATGTTACAACATGGTATCAGATCATAGGATTATGAAAAACTTTAAACTAAAGTGATTTTTGAAAACATAATCCTAAGGAATTAGAGATAAGATCAGGATATGGAATACGCTATAGCAACGTACTTGTATTTGCTATATATAAGTATATGCTATATCTCTATTCTCATATCTCTCTCAGGCTATTCTTCTGTATATCACGAGACTTGAATACAGATATGGATGCTAGAAGTGGAAGGGTTAACCTTGGGGAAAGCACCACAACAAATGGAAATGCCAGAGCAAATACAAGGAGAAACCCAGGTCAGGACAAGCTGGAAATGTGGGTGCTGGAGTCCCACAAGTTGACATGGGAGAAATGTATCAGTTCTTTGTCAACATGATGCATATGGGTGTTGCTGCTGGAGTAGTTGGAGGAGGATTTCAGGAAGCTCCAGTGGTCAACAACAACGCTATTCTGAGTAGAGATTATGCTCGGTTGGGAGGAAAGCCATTTATTGGAACTGAAGACGCTATTGAAGTAGAGAAAACTGGTTACTGCATTGTGAGAGAATCTTTGCAGATTTGGGGCTCAATGATGAGCAATAGAGAAGACTTGCTTCGAGACAACTTTAAGGAGCAGCTTTGTATTGGTGGAATAGTGTGACGATAGGAGTTAATGAGGAGACAATGACATGGCCCGAGTTCAAAAGGAGATTTTAGGAAAGGTTTATGTCAGAGATTGCTAAGTCTGCTTTGCTTAGGAAGTTTTTTGAATTGGAGCAGGGAGACATGACTATACTTGAGTATGCGAGGAGGTTTGAGGAGCTAGCAAGATATGGCTATGCTACGGTTGATACTAATATTAAGAGAAATGAGAAGTTCATTAGGAGGTTGAAGCCTGAGCTTGTTAGGGCAATGTTACCGCATATCAGGGATCTATGTGATGTTATATAGAGATGGCTTTGAGGAACGAAGAGATGCTTACTTTTCTGGAGAGAAACAAGGAAAAGGAAGTCTAGGTGGGGCAGAGTCAGAAAGGAAGTTCTTTCATAAGAAAGGAGCTCAGAAGGGTGGAGCTGCTAGGAAGGGAAAGGCAGAAGTGGTATGTTACAAGTGTGACAAGAAGGGACACTATGCCTATGAGTGCCGGACAGGTAAAGGAAAGAAAGCTGCGGAGAAGAAAGAGGTGAGATGTTTCAAATGCGATCAAATTGGTCATTATAAGAACCAGTTCAAAGAGCCAGCTAAGGATGGAAAAGGAAAGGTGTATGCATTGGAGCCAGCTACCTTGAGGCCAACAGCAGAGGAAAAAGGAAAAGCAGTGTTGGGAGGAATACTTTAGATTCATGGTATGTCAGTTAGCGTTCTGTTTGATACTAGTGCATCGCATTCTTTTATATCTCATTGTTTGGTAGATAAACTTAACCTAGAACCCTCATATTTAGTTACTTCCTTAAGGGTTGCAATTTCGATAGGAGGGTATGCGACACTTGGGATGAAGTGTGACCACCCAGAGTTTGATTTGTTAGGTCATACCTTTGTTTGTAGTTTGCATGTGTTTGACTTCGTAGGGGTTCGGAATAATTTTGGGTATGGATTGGTTAAGTAAGTACGATGCTAGGGTATTTTACCATGATAGGAAAATATCACTTAGACACTCTGACTGTAGTGATCAGATTGTATATACCATAGAAACCCCTAGTTGTGAGGTGAATGCTTTGTTGGGTGTTATGGAGGTAAAAGATGAGTTAAATCGAGTTTTCATGGTTATAGAATTTGCAAATGTTTTTGAACCTGTAGTAGGACTGCCACCGAAACAAGCCATTGAGTTTCGAATATATTTAATACCTGGAGCAGAACCAGTGAGTAGACCGCCAAGCAGGATGATACCTACCGAGATGAGAGAGTTGAATGTGTAATTGGTAGATTTGGAAGGCAAGAATTTTATTAGACCTAGTAGTTCGTCTTGGGGAGTAGCCGCAGTGTTTTCCAAGAAGTCGGATGGATCGTTGAGGTTATGTATCGATTATCGCAAGTTGAATGAGAAGACGATAAAGAACCGTTATCTGTTGCCTAGAATCGATGATTTGTTCGATCATTTGAGTTGAGCCAAGGTATTTTTCCAATTGGATTTGGCAACTGGTTTCCATCAGCTTAGAGTAGCAGAGGATAGTTTTCCTATAATGACATTTAGAACTAAATATGGATCATATGAATGGTTGGTGATGACGTTCGAACTAACTAATGCGCCAGCATTCTTTGTGGATTTGATGAACCAATTTTTTCGAGAGCACTTGGATAGGTTCCTGTTGGTTTTCATAGATGATATTTTGATATACTCTAAGGATGAAAGAGAGCATGAAGTTCATCTTAGGGTGGTGCTTGAGAAGCTAAGACAGAATCAGCTAAGGGTGAAGTTTTCGAAGTGTCATTTCTAGAAGAAGGAATTGAAGTTTCTTGGTCATGTAGTCTCAGAGAAAGGGTTGTCTGCAGATTTGACTAAGATTGAATCGGAAAATAATTGGAAGAGACCCGAGACAGTGACTGAAATAAAGAGTTTTCTTGGATTGGCCGGATATTATAGGAGGTCCATTAAGGATTTTTCGCAGATAGCAGCACCGATGACCAAGCTAACACAAAAGGACGTGAAGTTTGTTTGGACCGATAAGTGTGATGAAGCATTTCAGAGGTTGAAATACTTATTGACTCATGCACCGGTACTAGTTGTTCCAGAAGAGAATCAGGATTTGGTAGTATATACAGATGCGTGCGGAACTGGGTTAGGAGCTGTGTTAATGCAGAGAGGTAAAGTGATTGCCTATGCTTCTCGACAGCTTAGACCGCATGAGGTTAGATATCCAACGCATGATTTGGAATTAGCTGCGGTGATATTTGCATTGAAGTTATGGAGACATTACCTTTTGGGAGAGAGGTTTGAACTATATACAGATCATAAATCGTTGAAGTATTTGTTCTCTCAGAAGGAGCTGAACATGAGACAACAAAGATGGTTGGAATTTATAGCTGTTTATGACTTTGGGATTGAGTACACACTGGGAAAAGGCAATAAGGTTACGGATGTGCTTAGCAGAAAACATCAGAATGCAGCGTTGGCAATGATAGCCGAGTGGAAAGATTTGGAAGCATTGACGACATGTAGAGTACAGTGGATATCTGAAGCTAGATCTAGTAAGGAAACTGCTATGTTGTCATTTTAGAAGTTCGACCAGTTATGATTGAAAAGATTGCTTCTAAACAGATGGAGGATCCAGTATTAGTTGAATGGATCAAGAAGTTAAGGGATTGAACGAAGAGCAATGACATGAAGGATTTCAGCCTTGACCAAAATGGGTGGTTGAGAAAGAAAGGAAGGTTGTGTGTTCTGAATGTGGGAGACATAAGGAAAGAGGTTTTGGAGGAATGTCATCATTCAAAGTTCACCATTCATCTGGGAGGAACTAAGATGTATTAGGACATGAAGAGGAGTTTCTTCTAGGAAGGTATGAAGAAGGATGTAGGCTTATGGGTGAAGCAGTGTTTGAACTGCCAATAGGTAAAAGCCGAATATCAGAAGCTAAGTGGGTTGCTTCAGCCACTAGAATTCTAGTATGGAAGTGGGATTCTATTTCTATGGATTTTATAGACGAGTTGCTGAGATCTAATAAAGAAAATGAAAGTATATGGATCATAGTGAATAGATTGACCAAGAGTGCCAATTTCATTCCAGTTAAGTCAACTAGGATGACACCTGTATTGGCTAAGTTGTTTATGAGGAATATAGCTAGACTTCATGGAATTCCTAGTAGCATAGTAAGTGATAGGGATTTTTGTTCACTAGTGAGTTTTGGAAGAGTCTATAGGATACTTTAGGTACCAAGCTCAAAATGAGTACCACTTACCATCCACGGACCGATGGGCAAACGGAAAGAGTTAACAAAGCCTTGAAGGATTTGTTACGAGTTTGTGTGTTAGAGTTTGGAGGATCATAGGAAGACCATCTACACTTAGTCGAGTTTTCATGTAACAACAGTTAAGACTAGTATTGGTATGGCACCATTTGAAGCTTTGTATGGAAGGTCATGCAAATCACCAGTTTGTTGGTTAGAGATCGGGGATAGATTGGTTCTTGGATCGGAATTAGTTAGAGAAGCTACAGAGAAGATTGAGTTGATTCGAGCTAGAATGAAGGAAGCTCGGTCTAGGCAGAAGAGTTATGCAGATAGAAGATGGAAAGACTTAGAGTTCTCTGTTGGAGATCATGTTTTTATTAAGGTGTCATCGATGAAGGGTGTGATACGATTTGAGAAATCAGGGAAATTGGCACCAAGATTTGTAGGACCATTTCCTATTGTAGAGGGGATCGGGAAACTCGCATATAGAATAGAGTTACCGAACAGTTTGGTAGGAGTCCACGATGTTTTTCATATTTCTCATCTAAGAAAGTATGTTAGAGATCCGGAGACTACAATAGCACTGACTGTGTTAGAGGACTTAGTAGTAGAGCCGAATTTGACTATAGTCAGAAAGCCAGTTCGTATAGTCACGAGAGATGAGAAGAGGCTAAGGAACAAGACAGTCGAATTAGTTAAAGTCCAGTGGAGCGACGATGAGAGAGATTGTACTTGGGAAACTGAGAGCTGGATTAGAGATGCTTATCCTGATTTGTTTGATGGTATGTTTTACCTTTTTGATTGATTAATTGTGTACCATATCGTAATTTCGAGGATGAAATTATTTAAGGAGGGGAGTCTGTAATGACCCTAACTTTTAGTAACATTTAATTAGGTAAATTAAATGAAATAATGTAAAACGGTTAAGGGATTGAGATTTGTGATTAGTAAGGGCAGCCATGCCATGTTAACAAACGAACTAAGTAAATTGAAATGGAATAAAATGTTAAGAAATAGACAAGGGCAATATATGAATTAGTATTATTCTTATACTCTAAACCCCTTAAGCTATATTCTATACGTTCATTTCTATATTCACAAAATTAAAACCAAAGTAACAGGCCGGCCAACATTAAAGGAAAACAAGAGAAGATAAAGCTAGGATCAAGAGGAAAGCTTAAGCAACAAAATCAAAGATCAAATCTCAACACCTTAATCTCAAAGCTAAGGTGAGTAATGACTACATCTCATATTTTTCTTGTTTTCGGTTTTATGATGAAATCCGAAGTATTTTGCAATGTTATTTGCCATGTTTTTTATTGTAGAAATGGAGATATATGGTTGCTGATGATTTATGATATTTCATATGGATTTTATGATATGTTTTAATGTGAAAAACCTATTAAATAACATCCAAATGCCTTGCGATTTTAGATTTAGATCATAAATGATATTTTAGAGATGGGTTTCAATTTTTATAATTTTTGAATTAATGTGAATTTATATTAATTTTCTAGTGAGGAAAATGGATATTGGGTTTAAAATAATTTACAGCTGAATTATATATATTTTAGGTCTGAAATTTATATATGTTGGAAAACATATTAAAAATGATTTATAGGAATTTTTGTAGAATTTTCCTAAGTGTTTTAATGAATATATAAAATTATTTAAGGTATAGGACTTAAATGTTTATATATTTATAAAAGGAGAAGGGTATTTTGTAAATAAATTAAATTGTTTACTTCTGAAATATTGGCAGCACTTTTAGAAAAGAAATTAGCAACCGATAATACTTTGACAAACAAGGCAGGTTAGTTGAAAAGATTACTTTAAAAAGCTAAAAATCAGTTTAAACATGCTTTTTACATGTTTCACTACTTTCAGCACCCTCCTTCCGACGCCTTACTTCAGCCTCTTTCTCAGTTGAAACCAATGCGCCTGGTATCAATACTTGATACCTAGCGAATTGGACTATGGCGGAAGGTATGTAGTCGAAGCATGGGGTTTCGAAGGGGTCGAAGCGTGTCTTCATTTTTAAAAGAGAATGCGCTTACTTTGCTTTAGAGTTAATTAGCTTTCTACTTGGTTAGTTTTCGTCTGGGTTAAATTGTTTTAAAGGAATGGTTGCGCCTTTTTGTAATGGCTTTCGCCTAGGTTGAAACTCCCCTTGCTGCCGCCTTTTTCATTTCGATGAAGTGCGTTCGAAAGGTCCTTTTGTTTTAAAATCCAAGCCGCTTCTCCATTTCTTTCGAAGGGAGTGGTTTCGACACCATCACTTCTTTTATTTAGGAAATAGCTTTCGAAAGTGTTGCTTTTGAACCTGGTCTTTTATGACCCTTTTGAGATTTTTAAAGATAAACTCAAAGGTTTCGAATAACATAGTTTTGAATGGTTTCAAAAGGTTTCCACATATTTTACTTGAACCCAAATTCTTTCGAAAGGTTTGATGTTTGCAAAGGATTTTAATGCTTTCGAAAGGTCTAAATGAAGGTTTCGAAGGAGCGGTTCCCCAATAGTTTCGAAAGGTTTAAAAGAAAGGTTTCTAATGTTTTCGAAAGGCAATGTTAAGTGTTTTAAAGATAGGATGTCTAAGGTTTTAAAGCTTCCGAAGGTGATGTATTCCAATGATTTCGAAAGGTTGATTATGAGTGGTTTCGAAAGGTATGTTTTGGCCTTTCGGCCTAATGTTTCACTTGTATCGAAAGGGGTACTTTCAATGGGTTCAAAAGGGGTACTTTCAAAGGTTAAATGTTTTCATAAACAAAGTTTTGTGTAAAGTATGTATAACATGGCAAGGTGATTTGAGTAAAGCATAGAGTATATTTTCCTTGTTTAAGTATGATTTAAAAGGATTAAATCATTTTGATAAGAAATGTTTTCAAGAAAAAATTTGGGTAGATAATCCTAAGTAAAATGACTTAGATATAAGAATACCATATGTGACTGGTATGAGGTTGCGCCCTATACATTTGCTATTAGCCCCTAGCTAATTATTCCAAAATTCCATTGTGTAGGACTTTGTGACAGGTAGACTAAAATAATGTTACACACAGAAAGAAATATACAGAGTGAGGATAATATATTGGTGAGCTTGCAAAACCATTAGGATCAGTTGACCATGGAGAAGTAAGTTAGTGATAGACTGTCCAGAAGAGGAGTATCTAATAGAAGTTAGATTATTTGTTTATTTTGTTTGGTAGGCCCGAGTCAGCCAAAGGTTAATAGTTAGCCAAACAAAACTATATTGTTCGGACAGATAGTCCATTTGTTACCTGATTTATATGCTTTCATGATATTGATATTATTGTTTTAACCAGTTTTGGTTGCAGGATTAAGATTAGCAAAAGATATGTTTTAAAAGGATATCAGTGAGGGGAAACCCGTTCCACTATAGTATTATTCACACCAGGCTTTATGTCTGACTCGAATTTTTTGTTTTTCCTCTTAAACTCTCGAGTGCTCAAAATTGATTTGAGTAGGCTGAGGGTTGAGGATTTACTGGTTTTAGTAGGTGGACGAATAAAGCTTCCAACGACGAGCATGAGGCTGAAGTTAGCTATTTAGGAGTTGTTCTATTTGTTTTATTCTGCTCTGTTGTATTGAGTCATTTATGACTATTTAGTACTCTGGTCAACCAAAGAGGCATCTTCATATGTCGTTCTTGGCGTATTTTGTAATAATTATATTTGATCTGAACCTGGGAAATGTTTGGGATTATGTAACTTGGATTTGAAATGTTGGTTTGAAATGTAATCATAAAAATGTTTTTAATCTGTGATGTTTTATTTCATATTCAAGTGCTTCTGATATTATGGATATCATTAACATTACCGTATTTGGCCATTGGAAGTTAATACTATGGATGACTACAGCATCTGTAGCGCTTAGCTTCGGGCCTCCATATAGGAGCCTGTATTCATCATGCAGAAGGAGCCCAAAATGTTTGGTGGTGATCTGAGCTATGTATTTGGATTAGTACCTATTTGATGGGGTCAGATCATTACCTATCCGAATACTTAGTGATTTTCCGAGTTCTGAGTCCTTTGGAGGTTATCCGAGCTAAGTATTCAGATAGGTATTCTGAGTCCTATCAGATGCGGTCGGATCGGTACCTATCCGGATAATTGGTGAATTTTTGAATCTTCTCAGTTTGATTGTCTTTCTATCATATAATTGAGTACTTTTTTGAATATCAAGTCGTTTGGAGTTCGTTTGATCATCCGTCTTCATGGATCATCCAATCCATCCGTTTATAGGAGTCCATCCATATCTCACTTAATACTTAATCAAATGACACAAAAATTCATTCATATAATGTACATGAGTAGGAGAAACTCTGAATCGGATCTCATGAGGATCCGAGCTAAGTATTTGGATCAACAATGATCCAATTGAGTCGGATCGGTGGTGATCCAATTGAGTCGGATCGGTGGTGATCCAATTGAGTCGGATCGGTGGTGATCCAAACCCTTAGCTTATTTTTGAATCTCTTCTTCTGGGTCGTAGGAGATCCAGCCATAACTCACTCAATACTTAACCAAATGACATGAAACTTCATATATGCAATGTACATGAGCATGAGAGCCTCCAAAGATCTCATGAGGTAGGTCCCACTCTAGGTGGGTCGGACCTGATCCGTCAAACTAGCTCAATTTGGAAGAGATCCATCCATAACTCGCTCGATACTTATCAGAATCAGACTAACCTTTGCAGGTAGCTTCTAGAGGATGTGTGGGACCTACTCTATTGATCGTAGGTTGTGGGCCCCAACTAAATGGATCGGACGATCCGATGAGTTTGGATCGGTGCCGATCCAAATTGGCTTGGAAAAAATGACTTCATTTTTTGTATGAGCCTTATTTTATGTCTTTTAAGTGTTCCCTCAAAATTTCAAGTCAATATGAGTTTGTATTTGTTCTATAGGTCTGTTTTAAGCTGCTCTGGTCCCAAAGCGGGTAAATATTTGAATAGATCATAGGAGTCTATATTTCTTGAACTAGGTAGCTTGGAATGCTATGAAAAATGGCAAGTGTACTTAAGAGAGATATAGAATCATGATGCAAGAGGTTGGAAGTCCATATGACTCATTCATTTGGATTGGTACCGATCCACTTGATTCGGATCGTGACGATCCAAAATGTTTGTCTATTTTTGAGAGATATTTCTTAGGGGCCATTTTCTTGTTATTCTAATCCCTTTGGTCATGTTTCAAGTCATTTGGGCTTAGTTTGGATGTTCTAATTTCTTTTGAATTCTGCTGGGTTAAAAACCCGGTTAATGGTCGCTTACTTAATTTATACCTATGAGTCACACAACTGGATTAGTGAATTCTTTGAAATAACACATGATTTAGCTGATTTATATATTATTATAAATTAATTAATATTTATTAGATATTTATTTAATTAGTATATTGGGTGTTATTAGTATTTCTTAGGAGCCATTAATAATTAGTTGGATGTATATATAAAAGTTATATATATATGTATGTATGTATGCACGTATGTATCGACATACAATATCGATACGCATTTAAATACGATTTAAATAATGTTAATTGCTAATTGGATTTTTTTGTCTCATTAGTCCATAAGGGATTATATGGTGGCCAACCTAAGGAGAAGAAGAGAGAGACTGTTTTTGAATTTTGAATCTAGTTCTGAAATTGGTAAATGAAGAAGTAGTAAAAGGAAGAGAACTTGTCACCTCTTTTTTCTCTATTTAAACAAGCCTACCCCCTTACAATTTATACAACACCACATAAAAATTAACGGGAAATTAATTAATTGATAATAAGGCTAAAAATAAAATTTTGCAACTGTCGGAATTTGACCATGGATTACACCATTGCGTTTGTGTTAATGCTCTTATCAATTTCCATATATAAAGTTTTGAAATCAGATCTCAAACGAAAAGGTTATTAACATTTGAAGTTTTCTAATTCAAAATAATTCAAATGGAATTCAAATTTAAATTTGTAATTAATGTTAAGAATTTGAAATTTTAAAACTAACGTTAATTAGAAATGGGATTAGAGAAAAGGTTAAATTAAATGTTAACGTTAAAATTAATTAGGAAACTAAATAAAATGGCAAACAAAAAATTAATATGTTGCCAAATACAAGGGTCAACCGCATTCCTTGGGTCGTTCGACCGCTAGCGGTTGATTGCTTGGGGAAGGGCGATTGATCGGTGAGTGTTGCAGAGCGTAGGGTTATTTAGGCTAGGAACGGCCTAGATTTTATTATTTCAAAACGAATTAAATCTGATGGTTCTGGTGACTTATAACCACTACAAATAAGAGCCTAGTCCCCTCACTTTTGTTCATAAATTATTTGAGAATGTAACCGGAGCTTTGTCAGTCTCTTTTTTCCATATGATTTAGACATTTCTTAAGGCTTTCAAGTAAGGGATTTTAGATGTTAATATTTAATTTCTAATTCTATTCTCCTCCAATCCTTGAAATTCTGAATCTAATTAATACACAATCCAATTATTGTATATTTCAAAAGGAAGATGTCTGAAAACAAAAAGGAGAAGCATGCGTATTTAAATCCAAAGGAGAAAGCTGGAAATTATCTATGTGTGGAAATCCTATTTCTTCTCATTTTAGTAATTTTATAGTATAGTTGGATCTGTTATATGCCTCAGAGAATTTTGCCAACGAAAACACCAAACTAAAACCACAAAATTCCCTTAAAGCAAAAAGTCAATTCTTATGTCTGGAATCTCAATTATTCTATATTAAAATACCAGAATTTATGTAATAATTACAATTTTGATATTTTACATTCTATTCCACTCTCTCTTTTCTCTTTTGATGTGATTAAGGGTTTTAGAAATGAAAATAAGTTAGAAAATAGTGAGTAAATTACAGATTCTCCTATTCATAGTTTCCATTACCTATTTCAATAATTTAAATATGAATCCCTTTTCATCTTACGTGCAAAAGTTGAATAGAGTGTAAAAGAATTTACATTGCAAACTCTACTGATGTTGATTCTACTATTTTATAAAATAAGTTTGGTAATTGATTCTATTTTCTTATACAAGTCTATTGTTAGGCAAAGAATTTTAGCTAATTTTTATTTATGGTATGGAGTTAGACTTGTATAAATTGGAAGTTTGGACATTTAAATGATTAGTATAAAGCGCAATCTTCACATGCTTAGGAATATTTTAGTTACTTATTAATGTACATATATATATTAGCATATAAATAACATATAATTAATAATGTATTAATAGCATAATAAATAGTTTAGTAATTAGCATTGAACCCCATGGGATGGAAGTTAAGGATGATTATGATTAGTGGCGAAATAAAGAATCTTTCTTTTTTTATAGCCTTAGTAGAATGCGATGATGTATATGATAGTATGGTTAGGAGGGTGTAAATTATGACTAAGTTATTGGAATGCAAGGTCAATCAAAAATACAAGGAAGACTGTCCAGCTAATCTAACTACCAACAGTGTGACTTTGTGGTTGATGTGAGATATCACCTCCCATGGAGGATGCGAGGTTAGTCCCAATTCTATAGAGCAAGTCTACCCAGTTAATCTGGCTACCGGTGCCTATGAATAGTCGGACTAATGTGGGACATCACAGTTGGGTTACATGTCATAATACGTAGGACTTGCTTCGAGGATCGGAGGTAGTAAGTGGCTATTATAGGGTCCATCTCCTCCCTAATTAGGAAGTACTAAATGGTTGGGTTTAGAGTTTTGGCATGGTAGTAGAAAATCTTAGGAAGGGTCCACTTCGAATTCGAGGTATTAAGTGGCTATAGTAGGGTCCGTCTCTTCCATAAAGAAGTATTAAGTGGCCCAATGAGACTCTGTGCGATGTCAGCTAGAGGGTACCAAAGAGGGGTCCGCATTGGGTTAGGTATTAAATGACGGGGACCTGCCTAAGATATACGTAGCAAATGGTTAGAGTCTTTCTAATTCCCCTTGTAAAGTATTAAGTGGTATGGGTACTTTCTCTTACATTATTAGAATATGATTCACGGTAGATGCATGAGACTGGAAATAGCCTTTGGGCCTACAGTTGAAGATAGGTTATAGAGTTAGGCTAGGAAGGTGTAAGTTATAGGATTGGACTGGGAGAGCTTTCAGGCTTCTAGTCGGAAGTATTTATAAAAAATATAGTTAGGATACGCAAGACATATTCTTATCTAAATTATACTACCCAAGTACTATTATGGAAAGACTCGAGATTTTATTCACCAAACTTTATTGTTTTGAATCCCTCTTCATTACAACACAGGTTAGAGAAGACGATGCAGATCTAGGAGATTGAAGGCAGAGACGAAGTCTTGTGATAGTTATCCATCTACTTATGTTTTTATATATTTTGATGTACCTATTTTAGACCTGATGTTATTGTATTTTGAGATATTGTATTACAGTATTAGGATGTTATATTTTATTTTGGAATTTGAATTTTTATAAAATGGGTACTGTTTATGTATTATATTTTATCCTTTCTACTGTGAGGTTCTGATAGCATTAGTAGATAGCATTGTATATTGTATCAATTTTACCAACCAATGGCCAACCTTGAAATGGGTCTAATATCCAATGGGCCTTTTGTAGGTCCAAAATTAGGACATTTCGAGGCAGATTATTACATTTGGTATCAAAGCTTAGATTCCCCCATAAATGGGTATAGATATGCGTATGAGGGCGTACTTGTTATTTTTTAAAGTGTTTTTCAAAAACCTTACTATATACGTAAATACATACATACATAATACATACATATATATATATAAACACATTATTTTTAACATACGCAAACACACTAGGAAAGTCTTTTATTTTAGCATATAATGCTATCTTTGGAAATTGTAACTAAAAGTTTAAGCCTACAGATAGTTTATAATGGCTGAAAATAGTTCCTCTGAGGTTGGTAACCCCTCTATACAAGAGATACCCACTATCTGAGGGATGCCTGAATGGTTCAAGCAATACCTAAGGCATATCAAGCAAGTTCTCATTTCTCAACAAGTTGTGCTAGCAGAATCCACTACCTCGCCTATTAAAGCAGCATCCCGCCCTATAGACTTTCCCAAGATATGCAAGGACTTCCAGAATATGGGAAAAAGGTGTATAAGGGAGTTGAAGGTTTTGTGGAGACGAAGACTTGGATTAACGATTGTGAGCATATCTTTTGGGAGCCTGGATGGGAGGACCATATTAAGAGGAGAATGGTGGCATGACATCTTAAAGGAGGGGCCTTATATTGGTGTACTGTTGTGGTGGAGGAGAATGATGAGAGATTTATCACTTGGGCTGAGTTTAGAAACCGCTTTGAGTCGCGATTCATATCTAGAGTTGAGGTGAATTTGCAATTGGAAAGTTTTATACAACTTAGGAAGGGAGACTCCACTTTGAAGGAATATATTAATAGGTTCACAGAACTAGCTAAATTCGGAATGAGTTTGATTGATAACACCGTAAAGAAGGCCATGGAGTTTGCAAAAGGCCTGAATTCCCCCCTTAGAGAGTTGCTTTTGACTCAAGTACCCACTGGTGCTACTTATGAGATGTTAGTTGAGATGACTTTGCTCCAGACGGTTGGCTCGGAGGAGAAGGAGAAGGAGAAAGTAGGACCGGTGCAAAACCAAGTTGGAGCTAAGAAGGGAGGATTTTGGGCAAACAAGAAGGCCAAAGGGAAGTTCAAGAAGGAAGGTGTAACATTTTGAAGATGCCAAAAGAAAGGAAACATCTCTAGGGATTGTAATTTGAGTTTGATGGGGGAATATTTCAAGGGGAAGTGCTATAACTACCATGAAGAAGGGCACTTCAAGAATCAATGTCCAAAGCTTGCGAAGGAAGGACAGAGTCGGTAGGCCTATGCCATTGAGGCTAATCCTATCTCGAGTAGACCACCTTTGAGAGATCAAGGAAAAGCTACAATAGAAGGTACAACTATTATTTAGGTCGCGAAAATCTCCCCGACCTAAAAACTCCCCGACCTAAAAACTCTCCGACCTAAAATCCCTCCGACCTAACAGACTTCGCGACCTAACAGACTTCGCGACCTAAAACACTCACGACCTAAAAGCTTAGCGACCTAAGTACAGATACGACCTAACGACCTAAGGGACTTCACGACCTAACTACAGGGACGACTTAACGAGCTACGAATTTAACAACCTAAAGCTTACCAACCTAAGAAGCAACCGACCTGAGAAGCAACCAACCTAAGAAGCTACCAACCTAGCGAGCTAAGAACAGAGAAAAGATTCACGACCTATTTTAGGTCGCTCACGACCTATCTTAGGTCGCTCACGACCTATCTTAGGTCGTTCACGACCTATCTTAGGTCTCTCACGACCTACCGACTCGTTCAGATAACTCAATGCAATTCAGGCAGGACTGACGACCTATCTTAGGTCGCTCGTGACCTACGACCTAACTTAGGTCGTACACGACCTAAGACTTGGAGAAGAATTTTGCCTAGAACCTCCCTATAAATACGGCCATAACTCCAACTTGAGGGGGACTTTTGGATCATTCTCTGAAGCACCGATACTTTGCCATTTTTGGACTCCTCCAACACTTCAATCATAGAAGATTCCTCATCAACAGTTCTACTTCATTCAACATGGATCCAAGAGAAATTCTTCACCAAAGTTCAAATCTCTCGCTTCGATTGTGTTGTAATCATTGAAAAGTGTTGTGAAGGTGTTGTAATCGAGAAATCGTGTTGTAAAAGTGTTGTAATCTTGTAAAGTGTGATCAAAGAACATAATGAAGGATGTAAAGTGGATGTAGGCTTAACTTTAGGCCGAACCACTATAAAAATTGCTGTCTCTTTTACTGTTTTTCCCTTTTTCTGTTTACTTTTAGTTCCCATGTAGACGGGTGGTGCTTTCACATTGTCACAACATACACCGGGTGTTAGCGTTATCCGATTTTAGCGTTAACAGATCTAGTTGTGGACATATGTAAAGTTGATTTTACATGCAACGCATATGTTCTTAATTTTGGGGGGTAAATATATACAAAGGATGGATTGGTTATCTTACTATGGGGCTATTTTAAATTGCGATAAGAAAACTATATGGTTAAGGAGTTATGAGGGACGAGATATAGATGTTTGTTGTATAACCCAAAACTCAATCGAGTTAAGCTACTTATATTTGTTGTGCTTGTCACAAGATGAGTTCTCATTTGTACCTATAGATCGAGAATATCCTAATGTCTTTAACGAAGTCTTGGGTCTCCCACCCCAAAAGGAGATCGAGTTTAAGATTGATTTGGAGAAAGACAATAGACTAGTCACTCTGCCATTAAAGCACATGGCCTCCAAAGAAAGGAGAGAATTGGATTAAAAATCTCAGAGCCGTTGCAGCAAGGATTCATTCACCGAAGTACTTCTGAATGGGGAGCACCTATTTTCTTTGCCACCAAGGTAGAAGGCTCACTAAGGCTATGCGTCGATTATAAAGAACTCAACAAGTTGACTAAGAAGAATATATATCCCTTACCTAGAATAGATGATTTATTCGATCAGCTTGTTGGAGCCAAAATCTTTTCCCAATTAAACTTAGCCCCTGGATTTCATCAATTGAGATAGCTAAGGATAGCAAGTAGAAAACCGCATTTCACACTCTGGATGGACTATATGAATGGGAAGTGATGCCTTTTGGATTTACAAATGCCTCCGCATACTTTGTAGATTTGATGATTAGAGTATTTAGGGGCAGCCGAATAAATTCATCGTAGTGTTTGTGGATGATATCTTAGTATTCTTCAAGAGTGAAGGTGAGCATGAAAATCACTTAAGGGAGTGCTAGGAACCTTGAGAGGGCACCAACTTAAAGCCAAATTCTCAAAATATTGCTTTTGGAAGAATGAGATTTCTTAGACACATTGTTTCCGAGAAGGGATTATCTGTAGACCTCGCAAAGGTGGAAGCTATTCAAGATTTGAAGATTCCAAAGAATGCCCCGAAGGTTAGAAGTTTTTTGGGGTTGACGAGTTACTATAGGAAATTCATCAAGGACTTTACGAATATAGCAGTCCCACTAACTCGCTTAACCAAGAAGAATCTGATTTTTGCATAGGATGAGAAGTGCATGGAAGCATTGAGAAGCTGAAGGAGTGAGTAGCACGCCAGTACTGACTATTCCCAATGGGATGAAGTCTTTCACTGTTTACGCCGATGCATATGGTAAAGGATTAGGATCTGTTCTCATACAAGAAGGAAGGGTGATAGCTTATGCTAGTAGATAATTGAAGGACCATGAGAGGAGATACCAACTCATGACTTAGAGTTAGCGGCTATTGTTTTTGCCTTATAGATGCGGAGACACTATATTTTGGAAGAAAGGTTTGGGTGACCATAAATCACTCAAATACCTATTTTCCCAAAATGATTTAAATTTTAAGCAGCAGAGATGGATGGATTTTGCATCATTATATGATTTTGGGATATAGTATAACTCGAAAAAGAGAATGTTCTCGCTGACGCCCTTAGCCGGAGGCATGCTACTTTAAGTGCCATAAATGAGTAATGATTGTTGAAATTCCTCACCAATTTTAATTTCAAACCACTTACCAACCCCACACTAGGCTATTTTGCGGCAATGGATGTCAGGCCAGCATTAGTGGACCGCATTAGGCTAGAGCAGAAGAAGGATGCAGCGATAGTAGACTTTTTGGGCAAGCTGAGTAGAGGAGAGCATTTGCCCCATGTCAGTAGATATGCAGTTGAAAAAAGTGGATGTTTGAAGGGAGATGGACGCCTTTGTGTCCCTATGGCCGAGGATGTTCTAGAAGAAGTGCTAGTCGAATGTCACCATTCTAGGATGACCATTCACCCTGGAGGAGATAAGATGTATAGGGATATGAAGTGAATTTTCTATTGGCTAGGGATAAAGAAGATGGTGGTTGAATTTATCTCTAGGTGTTCGATATGCCGAAGGATAAAGGCTGAACAAGGAAAGCCTGGAGGATTATTATTGTCATTGGAGGTGCTGACTTGGAAATGAGAGCATATATCAATGGATTTTATAGATGGTTTGCCTAGGAGTCAAAAGAACAATGAATCAATTTGGGTTATAGTAGATAGACTCACTAAAAGCACTCATTTTATTCCCCTTAAGAGTAACATGATGATAGAAATTTTAGTTAAATCTACATTAAGGAGGTGGTTTGACTTCATGTAATCCTTTTTAGCATTATTAGTAATAGGGACTCTTTATTCACTAGCGAATTTCGGAGGAGTTTGTAGTCAACTTTAGGAACCTCATTAAGTCTTTGCACTACCTACCACCCACAAACCGATGGTCATACTAAACAGGTAAACAAGATTTTGGAAGACTTGTTGAGAGCTTGCATCATGGATTTCAGAAGACATTGGGAGCAAAACTTACCTTTAGTAGAATTCACGTCCAATAATAGTCACCAAGCGACGATTGGCATGACACCCTTTGAAGCGTTATATGGGAGGCCATGCAAATCGCCAAATTGTTGGTGGGAAACAACCGACAAAATAATACTCAGACGAGATTTGAATCCCGTGACCTCAAAAAAGATAGAGTTGATTAGGCAGCGAATGAAGGTCGCACAAGATTGCCAAAAGTCATATACAGACAAGCAAAGGAAGGAATTAAAGGTTAAGGTAGGAGATATGGTGTTCGTTACCTCTTAGGATGGTTATGAGATTTGGTAAGTCGAGTAAGTTAGTACCAAGGTTTGTTGGACCTTTCCTGATCTTAGAAAGAATAGGAAAACTTGCATATCGAGTAGAGCTACCAGATAAGGTGGCAGAAGTCCATGACGCATTTCACATTTCGCACTTGAGAAAATTTCTTCATAGCACCGCCACCATAGTAAAGCCTGTTCAGTTAGTAGATATAGAGATGGAGTCGTTAGTACCCTATGCAACATCACGGGTAGTGGAGCACGAGACTAGGAAGCTCCGCAATAAATAAATTAGGCTTTGTCGAGTACATTGAGGAGATAATTCGATAGAAAGCACATAGGAAACTAAAGAGAATATGAGCACTTCTCATCTTGAGCTTTTCTCTGGTAAACATCTCCTCTCCAAAATTTAGGTTTTTGGCTACACTATGGTTGCTAGATTGGATGGTAGGTGATGGTTGCCACACTTTTACTATTATGTTTATACTCATGTAGAATTTAATGCATGTTTAGGATGATTGCATACATGCCTATATGTACGATCTTATATTCACGCTAGGACTGAGCTCCATTATAGTATGTCTACATATATAATCACATTGCACTTTTGCTTGAGTAGATGGCTGTGTAGATAACTTGGTTTGTATAACATGGATTCTTAGTGCACGTTACACTGTTAGTCCCTTAGGGATTTTGGAGATGAAATCCTTTTTAAGAGTGGAGAATGTAACACCCCCTAAAAATTAATAAGAAATTAGTTAATTGATAAGGCTAAAAATTAAAATTTTGTAATTGTTGGAATTTTTCCACGGATACACCATTGCGTTCGTGGTGATTTTTTGATCAATTTCCATATATAAACTTTTGAAATTAGAGCTCAAACGGAAAAGTTATTGATGTTTGAAGTTTTCACATTCAAAATAATCCAAATGGTATTCAAATTTAAATTTGTAATTAATGTTAAGAATTTGAAATTTAAAAATTAACATTGATTAGAAATAGGGTTAGAGAAAACATTAAAATAAACGTTAAAGTTAAAATTAATTAAGGAATTAAATAAAATGGTAAACAAAAATTTAACACATTGCCAAATACAAGCTACCGGTCGACTGCCTTCCTTACGTCGGTCGACCGCCAGCGGTCGACGGCTTGGTGAAGGGTGGTTGACCGATGGGTGATGCGACGGCTAGGGTTATTTAGGCTAGTGTAACGAACCGGATTTTCGACCCTCGAAAATCGACACTAATACGTCCACTGCATCACATGCCAAACATTCAAGTGCCGGAAATACCGATTTGTTAAGGTGAAAGAAAAAGGTAAAAGATAGAAGAAAACTAAATAACACGGAATCTCACAACGCGGCGAATACTATATAATACAACAATGATCTTTACAAAAAGGAAACATTTTTATTCATATATACAACATCAGAGTACACTAGACTTATCCTGAATTTAGACAGTTATAGAAACATGTCCTGACATTGGCAAACATACATACTCTATAATACAGCGGAAGAAAAATATACGTGAATACGTCTTGACCCTCCAGCTCCTCTCCAATTCCAAAGTATCAAGCTAAACCTGGGAAAACATGCTCGGTCTGACCCGAGCATTACATGGAATAACGCCTGGGTCAGTCTGGTAAACCAGCGTGAGTAAAACTCGATAACAAGTAACAACCAAACTGATTTCTACATTTGAAAACTTTTCAAACTAAGGGTATCTCGTAAGACCACACCGCACATAAAAACGGATTGGTTTTTAACTTACGATAACCAAAACATTTTATATAAAAATCCAGTGATATTATCATAGTGTCTAGGTTTAAAGTAAATAGATAAAATAGCTGAAATGCTTGCATCTCACATTTCAACACACTAGGCTCTACAATCGAAAACATAAGGCACGTATTGGAGATTGGATTCCAACAATGGCAAGGTAAGTGACTACCTTCCGATGATACACCTCTAGAAAATACACTGATGCAAACACAGAGTCGGCTGCCCCTTTAACATGACAGACCGGATTACCTTACGCACTTGACACCGAGGCCTTATACTACCACGGTGTTTGTGCATAAACAAACTTTAAAGGGACATCTAGAATGGGGTGACCGCTCCTAATGGTAGCTAACCACATAGCTCTGCCGCATGCCTTGTTTTTTCCATTCCTCCCGATTGTGAGGCTTGAGGCTACGTTTTACCTTTCTGAATAGCAGTACCTCTTGGAATGCTAACACTGCCCTCCCAGTAGTAATGTAGTGCGAACATTCATCCATACTAGTTGTCCAGGATAAGGACAAACTGAAGGCACTACTTCTACTACATCCATTTCGGAATCACCCTCAGGGTTAGTGGCAAGCAACCTTTGTACTTCAATAGCTCCATCTTTGATTCCATGCTTCAAGATGTCTTTATTTCAAAAGGCTTGAGTTGGATTGAAGTGGTTTTCAGATAACATATCCGATCCCAGTCTCTTCGAAACAACTTTCGATATTTTTGGTAAACTCAACCCTGATTCTTTAGGAAATAAACAGACAAATGACAAGAGCTGTAATGCCCCAAAATTTTGAGGAAAATTATTTTAATAAAATAATTCAGTTCTAAAAATATTTAGATAAAATGTTGAAGAATTTCTTGATGAAATGATGTGCAAGAGTATGTGTGCACGTGCACACTGGAAATGGCACAAGGAAAAGGTTTAAGATCTCTAAAAAATATACATATAATAATGATAATAAAATAAATAAACAAAGAAAGGAAGCATTTCAAATATGATTTTGAAATATGAATTATTAAACCAATTAAAATATATTTTTCTATGTACATTAAAATTAAATACTCTTTATAAAATTGGATATACATACATGCTGAAATTAAAAAAAAATTAGTATATTGAAATTAAAAATGTGAAATATATGATGTGAATATTTTTCAGGAAGTAAGGAAGAATTAAATAGATATATGTATACACATGCTTATACCCAGATACATTTTCTTGAGCAGAGATACATTGAAACTAAGCAAGAAAAATGACACTGAAATAGTATGAGATAAAATATAAGTAAGTAAGTATGTGTAGGTAAAAATAGTAAAGAGAATTTTCAGAAATGAATAAAATATAAAATATAGTGAAGTCACACATTTAACATGACTTGAGCAAGTATTCAAAAAATAGCAATTTTTTGGAAAAGCAAAAGGAAGAAAGTACTGACCTTAATTAATAAGTATGGCCGGGGTATTAAGGATGGAAATATGGATACAAAATGCATGACACTAGCCAAGACAGAAATGGAATTTTATCTTGATAAAACCCTAGTGAAAATGCTTATAAATAGGTAGTTATAACCAGAAAATCATTTTACCCAAGTTGCTTAAAAATAAAAATAAAAAGAAGAAAAGAAGAGGGAGAAACATATTGGGATTTTTGAGCAAAGGCAGGAAGAATTTAGGTGAGTAATCTCACTAGATTCATGGCATTAAGACCAGATATGAGGCAGCCAAACTTTTATGTTGCTATTGATACTTTCTGGTTTTTGTTAAACTCAGTTTGATTAATATTCTTTGAATGGTTTTGATTTGATGTAATGTTTTGTTATGGATGCTCTTTGGATGGCCTTGATCTGATAAGATGTTTTATTATGGATGTGCAAGCTACTGTTTTATTTTTAAAAGCTAAGACATCAGATCTTGGAATCAGGGGAAGAATACTTATATCTGATATAGAATCATGGCAAGTAAATCTCAACAGAGAAAATAAAAATAAGCTGCAATATACATTGTATAAGTGCTGAGGCTTTAGAAATGATATTAGGGATGCAATAGAGATTTCTATGTGCTGAATCCCTGGTTAAAATAGCAAAAATATACAAGACAAAAATTATGATTCAGCTAGATCTTGAATCTGGTTCAATCATAATTATTTGCAGATCATAAAAAAAATTCATTATGCCATGTTCCTATTCTCAGTATAAATACTCTTGTACTTAATTCAAAGATCTAGCCATATGTTAGCAGTATCCTTGAAAATAATTATTTGTTTGGAAAATATGCTTGTAGTATTACAGGGGTGTTTCAATGAACACTGTGACATGTTCACTTATCTATCTGATGATAGGATTAAATGAATACAAATTAGTAAATGAACTAGGAACTATAAGCCAAGAAGGCTGCTGGAATGCTTGTCATATTTGAAGTATGCAAGTTTGGCACATGGTTTGTTTAAGCCCTGAGATCTTTGTGCAATGATGTGAATTAATTCATTGCAATGTGTCCCTGTGATTCCTTGATAGCAGATGAGGCTAGGATTAAAATGGTATATTTGTAAAGGCTATGCAAAAGTTATGAAATAAGAAAATGAATATTTCTTAGATTGTTGATTTGGAACCATGAGTGTTCCAGGGCATCTGATTGCTGCAGATTGTTGTGAATGCTTGCATAATCATGCTTGTGCTAATGGTTAATTTAAGAAGTCCTTGCATTTGCATAACAGTTTATCTGAAATATAGTAACATAGTTGATTTAAGAAATTGTTTAAGCAACTGGTTAATGCTTATGTATTATTTATCTGCTTAATATCATGAATATACTGATGTGCTCATACCAGATCATAGATCTCACCCTTATTTGCTCATGGCATATGGGGGTGTCTCAATTCAAACTGAGGCAGCCACCAATGCTTTTCAGGGGATGCAAGACATAAGTAGGAAAGAAGATTATGGCTAATGAGAAAATGGAAAAGCATGCTTGTTAGTTTTAATAAGAGCATAAGATGATTTATCTGCATGTATTCATGAAAACTTATGTTTTTAAAATTTCTTGTTATGCAATGAATTTGCTATGTTGGTCTGAAATGGATGTTTTATGTTACATTTTGTTATGTATTAAGGTTTGATAATTTAAAGATTATTTGAGTTATGAACAAGAGAACAAGTTTAGAGCATTGTCTACCAAAATCTGAAAGAATATATATATATACTTGAGCAATTAACTAACATATTCTACTATGCATTAGTCAATCTGATGTTTTTTAAAAGCATTAAGTTTGGGATAAAATATGGTTTAACTCGGGATAATCTTTCAAGTATTTAGTTACCTTTTTATTGGAAAATTTGTAAAGGAATTCAAGTCCATTGTGAGCTGTTTTGTGAAATGTATATGTCTTAAATAAGGCATCAAGTAGTTTGCATATGAATAACATTTTAAGAGACATGGTTGAGGTTTGTCTGGTTGATCATATTGGTCTGCAATTCAGTTGTGAAATGCATTACAAAACCTCTTGTCCATTTAACAAGTGTTCAAACAAAAACTTCCTTTCAAATGCTATACACATATGTGCATTTTGGAACTGGTTTGCACTATCAAACCAGAAAACACTCTGCAATCAAACTTGGCTCACCAAAAATCCAGGGATTGCACCATTTACAAACACTTTCAGAAAGATTTAGAAACCAATATGCATGAGAACAAAACATGGGTTGATTTATGGGATAAGTTAAAAACAGATGAATCTCAAAGAAAAAGATTATGAGCCAAAATGATATAAGTAAATATCATTTCCTAGTCTTAATCAGATATCAAACATCTGAACTGTACAAAAATAATAATATAATCTCAAGCATTCAGAGATTATCTTGTCAAGATAAATTATTGATAACTCTTAATTTGAATAATTAAAGTTATTACTATAAATAAATATGAGCAGGATCTACTCATATATTATAAGTATCAAAGACGTGAAAATTAATAATGTGATGAGAAATTCAATATTCAATTCAAATCAAACAGAAGATGCTCTTGTTTACAAAAAATTAAGTATATGTATACTCTGATTTAAACAAGAGGGACATATACATCATCATATGTATATGTATATTTCTATGATTAAACTAATATACTTATATTAGTATGGATTTTAAATCCTGGACAAATTGTTTGAGAAGAAAATGACTCTGAGAATTTTAATTATAGGAATGTAAAAAAAATTCCATAAAAATTAAGGCAAAATATGGAGGGTCATTTCAGTTGGTATCAGAGCAAATGGTTGCATTGATTGTTGAATACTTAGAAATGTATTATATCTGTTTGTTTTGGATGAAATAATTTAAATAGGAAAAATATTAACCATAGAAAATACTCACAGTACACTAATACTATTTGCCCATAATTTGGTTAGCAAACCATGGTAGGAAGGGGATCACATCATGCAGGAACAAGTGCACCACAAATGCTTGATATGCAAGAATTTGTAAGGGTTTTAAGGGATGGAATTGGGCATAGGCCTGAGAATCCACATGAGGAACTTCCAAAACTATTAAAGGCTTATACAAACTTGGGAGGCAAAAGTTTTGAAGGGACTGAGAATGTGATGGAAATTCAAGCATGGTTGAGAACACTGGATAGGATTTTCAATGACATACAGCTTGATGATCAGAGGAAGAGGCAGGTGGCTTCAAGACAGCTGAAAGGAGTAGCTTTAGGCTGGTGGGAGGTGATCATAGCTGGGAGAATTGAAAATGAAATCACTTGGAATCAATTCAAGGAGATGTTGGAGGCCAGATTTGTACCAGCATCAGCTAAGACCACATTACTTGAAGAATTTATTAGACTTAGACAAGGAACTTTGAATGTCACTGAGTATACTCAAAAGTTTGAGGGATTATCCAAATATGGAGCAATGCTAGTGGCAGATGAAGCATCCGAAAATGATAGGTACATTAGAGGTTTGAACCCAGGACTTAGCAGAGCCATGCTACCATATGCAGATAGGACTTTTGATCAAGTAATAGATCTGGCTTTAAAATTGGAACAACATGACAAAGAGAGAGAGAAGTACAGGAATTTTAAGAACCAAAATAACAAGAAGAGTAAGGGAAGGTATCACCCTTATGATAAAAAGAAGGAGGAGACAGACAAAAAGAAGGCCAATGACACCAAGGCTAATGATGCTAAGAAGAAATTGGTCTGCCATCATTGTGGAAAGGAAGGGCACATTAAACCAAGGTGTCCAGAGTTAAAAGGAGGAGCCTTCAAATGCTACCTATGTGGGAAAGAGGGGCATATGAAAAGGAACTGTCCCGAGTACAAGCAGCAATGGAAGTTAGCAAATCTGGAGGGCAAAAGCAAATCTACAGTGGAAATTAATGTTGAGAATCATAGCCAAGTGGAAGGTACATTACTTATCTGTACCATACCCATAGCAGTAGTATATGACACTGGGGAAACTCACTCTTTGATTTCTTATGAACTAGTTAAAATGCTAAAATTAAATTGCATATTGGTTGAAACTCCATTGTTTATACAAAGTCCACTGGGGAGTTCTAGTGTTCTAGATATGATTTGTGTGGATGTGGAATTAAACATAGGAGGAAATATTTTTATTTCCAATTTATATGTTTTAAACTACCCAAATATAGGTGTTATATTGGGGGTAGACTGGTTAAGGCAATTTAAAGCCATAATTAACTTAGAATCATCCACCATATCATTGTAAAATCATAAAGGCCAGAGAATCACAATTTCATGTGAAGTAGCTAAAGAAAGAAAATTATATCATTTAATTGATTTGGAAAAAGATTCCAGTGAACTTACTATTGAAGAAATTCCCACAGTCAATAAATACTTGGATGTGTTTGGGGAGGTTAAGGGTGTTCCACACCATAGACCAGTAGTGTTTCAAATCAATCTTATTCTCGGAGCAAGCCCAATAATAAAGAAACCTTATAGAATGGGGCCAAGTGAACTAAAAGAATTGAAAAATCAGTTAGAAGAATTAGAAAGCAAAGGATTTATAAGGCCAAGTAATTCATGCTGGGGTGCTCCAGTAGTGTTTGTAAGAAAACATGATGGTACTTTGAGAATGTGTATAGATTACAGAGGGCTAAATACAGTTACTATTAAGAATAAATACCCATTGCCTAGAATTGATGATCTCTTTGATCAACTCAGTGGAGCTAAAATATTTTCTAGGTTGGACTTGGCATCTGGGTTCCATCAGATGAAGGTTGAGGACTCAAATGTTAAGTACACTGCATTTAACACCAGATATGGTTTGTATGAGTTTCTAGTTATGCCATTTGGGTTGACAAATGCTCCTTCATATTTTGTAGATTTAATGAATAGAATATTCAGGGATTATTTAGACAAGTTTGTGCTAATTTTTATTGATGATATTTTGGTTTATTCCAAAACAGTCGAAGAGGATAAAAATCATTTGCATCTGGTTTTGTCTAGATTGAGAGAAAAAGATTTAAAGGCAAAATTTTCAAAATGTGCATTTTGGAAAGAGGAAGTACATTTCCTTGGCCATGTTATTTCTGCAAAAGGAATTTCAGTGAACCCCAATAAGGTTGTAGCAATTCAAGCATGGAAAAGACCAAGTACAGCGAGTGAGATTAGATCATTTATGGGGATGGCAGGATATTATAGGAGATTTATAAAAGATTTTTCTAAAATGTCATCACCACTTACAAATTTAACTAGAAAGAATCAAGTGTTTATATGGACTGAAAAATGTGAGCAAGCTTTTATCAAAATAAAAGAAGCTTTGGTTAATGCACCAGTACTGAGAGTGCCAGAAGGGAATGAAAATTTAATTGTGTATACTGATGCAAGTGGCTCTGGGCTAGGGGCTGTGTTAATGCAACAAGACCAAGTAATAGCCTATGCATCTAGGTAATTAAAGCCACATGAAACTAGGTATGCAACCCATGATCTTGAACTAGCAACAGTAGTGTATGCCTTGAAACTTTGGAGACATTACTTATTAGGTGCCAAATTTATGTTGTACACTGATCATAAGGCACAAAAATATTTATTCACACAAAAAGATTTAAACATGAGGCAACATAGGTGGGTGGAGTTTCTAGCTGCCTATGACTTAGATATACTCTATACACCAGGAAAAGCAAACAAAGTTGCTGATGCTCTAAGTAGACAACATGCTAAGTTAGCTATGATGATGATAGAAGAGTTTAAGGACTTGTCTTCGCTTACTGAGTTAGAAATTGGGGAGAATGACTGTGTGCACATGGATGTGCATGTGCATGGTGCACAGGAAAATAGAGGGAAGTTGAGTTTGATGACACTTCAATCTGAATTATTTTTGAAGGTAAGTGAAATGCAAGACCAAGAATCTATTACAGTTGAGAAGAAAACTCTCATATCAAAAGGGGAAGAAGTGACAAATTATCACATTGATAAAAATGGTTATTTGAGAAACAAGAATAGGATATGTGTTCCAGAAAACACAGAATTGAAGGAGGAAATTTTAAATGAATATCACAGGAGTAAGTACTCCATACACCCAGGCAGTACAAAAATGTATCAAAATTTGAAAAGAAATTTTTGGTGGAAGGGAATGAAATCAGATGTGGCCAAACATGTTGCAAAATGTATGACTTGCCAATAAGTTAAAGCAAAAACACAAAGACCATCAGGGTTGTTGCAACCTCTAAGCATACCACAGTGGAAATGGGAGGATATATCTATGGATTTCATAGATGGCCTGCCTAGATTTAAAAGAGGAAACACAAGCATTTGGGTAATAGTGGATAGGCTAACTAAAGTAGCACATTTTATCCCAGTGAAATTAGAAAGAAATGCACCAAAACTGGCTCAGGTATTCATGAAAGAGGTGGTAAGATTACATGGCATTCCCAAAACCATTGCGAGTGATAGGGATACCATGTTCACCTCAAGATTCTGGAAAATTTTCAAGAGGCCATGGGGAGTGAGTTATGCTGAAGCACTGTCTACCATCCACAATCAGATGGACAAACTGAGGTGGTGAACAAAATTCTGGAAGACTTATTGAGAGCATGTGCATTGGATTTTGGAGGCAACTGGGAGGATCATCTCCATCTAGCTGAGTTTACATACAATAATAGTTATCAAAGCACCATAGGGATGGCAACATTTGAAGCCTTATATGGCAAGCCATGTTTATCACCTGTATGTTGGGTAGAGACAGGAGAGAGGACTTTTTTAGGGCCTGAATATGTAAAAGAAACTACAGAGAAAATTGGGCTAATAAGAAGAAGGATGGCTGCAGCTCAAGATAGGCAAAAGAAGTTTGCAGACATGAAGAGAAAGCAGGTGGAATATGGAGTGGGAGACTTTGTTTTCATAAAGGTTTCACCTATGAAGAAGGTCCTGAGGTTTGGCAAGCAGGGAAAACTCACACCAAGGTATGTTGGACCCTATAAGATTCTGGAAAGAATAGGCTCTTTAGCATACAAATTAGAACTGCCAGAGGAAATGAAAGCAATGCATAATATTTTTCATGTGTCACAACTTAGAAGGTGGGTACATGATAAAGAAGAAATTCTGGAAAAGCTTACCCAAATTCAAATAAATCCTAATTTGGTTTATGAGAAAGAACCAGTGGGGATTTTAGCTAAAGAAGAAAAGAAATTAAGAAGTAAAACTTTGAAACTGGTGAAGATCCAGTGGAGCCTTGACCCAAATGACAGCACATGGGAGTTAGAGGACAAGATTAGGATAGATTATCCTAAGATTTTTGCAGATTAAAGGTAATTTTAAAATTTCTGGAAAATCTAATATATATGGTTGTTATGATTTAATTTGTTTGCTTATGCATATGTTTAATAGATTCCTTAGAATCAGTAAATGCTTGTTATAAGTATTAAAGAAATTGCGAGGACACAATTCCTAAAAGGAGGGGTGAATGTACTGCCCCAAAATTTTGAGGAAAATTATTTTAATAAAATAATTCAGTTCTAAAAATATTTAGATAAAATGTTGAAGAATTTCTTGATGAAATGATGTGCAAGAGTATGTGTGCACGTGCACACTGGAAATGGCACAAGGAAAAGGTTTAAGATCTCTAAAAAATATACATATAATAATGATAATAAAATAAATAAACAAAGAAAGGAAGCATTTCAAATATGATTTTGAAATATGAATTATTAAACCAATTAAAATATATTTTTCTATGTACATTAAAATTAAATACTCTTTATAAAATTGGATATACATACATGCTGAAATTAAAAAAAAATTAGTATATTGAAATTAAAAATGTGAAATATATGATGTGAATATTTTTCAGGAAGTAAGGAAGAATTAAATAGATATATGTATACACATGCTTATACCCAGATACATTTTCTTGAGCAGAGATACATTGAAACTAAGCAAGAAAAATGACACTGAAATAGTATGAGATAAAATATAAGTAAGTAAGTATGTGTAGGTAAAAATAGTAAAGAGAATTTTCAGAAATGAATAAAATATAAAATATAGTGAAGTCACACATTTAACATGACTTGAGCAAGTATTCAAAAAATAGCAATTTTTTGGAAAAGCAAAAGGAAGAAAGTACTGACCTTAATTAATAAGTATGGCCGGGGTATTAAGGATGGAAATATGGATACAAAATGCATGACACTAGCCAAGACAGAAATGGAATTTTATCTTGATAAAACCCTAGTGAAAATGCTTATAAATAGGTAGTTATAACCAGAAAATCATTTTACCCAAGTTGCTTAAAAATAAAAATAAAAAGAAGAAAAGAAGAGGGAGAAACATATTGGGATTTTTGAGCAAAGGCAGGAAGAATTTAGGTGAGTAATCTCACTAGATTCATGGCATTAAGACCAGATATGAGGCAGCCAAACTTTTATGTTGCTATTGATACTTTCTGGTTTTTGTTAAACTCAGTTTGATTAATATTCTTTGAATGGTTTTGATTTGATGTAATGTTTTGTTATGGATGCTCTTTGGATGGCCTTGATCTGATAAGATGTTTTATTATGGATGTGCAAGCTACTGTTTTATTTTTAAAAGCTAAGACATCAGATCTTGGAATCAGGGGAAGAATACTTATATCTGATATAGAATCATGGCAAGTAAATCTCAACAGAGAAAATAAAAATAAGCTGCAATATACATTGTATAAGTGCTGAGGCTTTAGAAATGATATTAGGGATGCAATAGAGATTTCTATGTGCTGAATCCCTGGTTAAAATAGCAAAAATATACAAGACAAAAATTATGATTCAGCTAGATCTTGAATCTGGTTCAATCATAATTATTTGCAGATCATAAAAAAAATTCATTATGCCATGTTCCTATTCTCAGTATAAATACTCTTGTACTTAATTCAAAGATCTAGCCATATGTTAGCAGTATCCTTGAAAATAATTATTTGTTTGGAAAATATGCTTGTAGTATTACAGGGGTGTTTCAATGAACACTGTGACATGTTCACTTATCTATCTGATGATAGGATTAAATGAATACAAATTAGTAAATGAACTAGGAACTATAAGCCAAGAAGGCTGCTGGAATGCTTGTCATATTTGAAGTATGCAAGTTTGGCACATGGTTTGTTTAAGCCCTGAGATCTTTGTGCAATGATGTGAATTAATTCATTGCAATGTGTCCCTGTGATTCCTTGATAGCAGATGAGGCTAGGATTAAAATGGTATATTTGTAAAGGCTATGCAAAAGTTATGAAATAAGAAAATGAATATTTCTTAGATTGTTGATTTGGAACCATGAGTGTTCCAAGGCATCTGATTGCTGCAGATTGTTGTGAATGCTTGCATAATCATGCTTGTGCTAATGGTTAATTTAAGAAGTCCTTGCATTTGCATAACAGTTTATCTGAAATATAGTAACATAGTTGATTTAAGAAATTGTTTAAGCAACTGGTTAATGCTTATGTATTATTTATCTGCTTAATATCATGAATATACTGATGTGCTCATACCAGATCATAGATCTCACCCTTATTTGCTCATGGCATATGGGGGTGTCTCAATTCAAACTGAGGCAGCCACCAATGCTTTTTCAGGGGATGCAAGACATAAGTAGGAAAGAAGATTATGGCTAATGAGAAAATGGAAAAGCATGCTTGTTAGTTTTAATAAGAGCATAAGATGATTTATCTGCATGTATTCATGAAAACTTATGTTTTTAAAATTTCTTGTTATGCAATGAATTTGCTATGTTGGTATGAAATGGATGTTTTATGTTACATTTTGTTATGTATTAAGGTTTGATAATTTAAAGATTATTTGAGTTATGAACAAGAGAACAAGTTTAGAGCATTGTCTACCAAAATCTGAAAGAATATATATATATACTTGAGCAATTAACTAACATATTCTACTATGCATTAGTCAATCTGATGTTTTTTAAAAGCATTAAGTTTGGGATAAAATATGGTTTAACTCGGGATAATCTTTCAAGTATTTAGTTACCTTTTTATTGGAAAATTTGTAAAGGAATTCAAGTCCATTGTGAGCTGTTTTGTGAAATGTATATGTCTTAAATAAGGCATCAAGTAGTTTGCATATGAATAACATTTTAAGAGACATGGTTGAGGTTTGTCTGGTTGATCATATTGGTTTGCAATTCAGTTGTGAAATGCATTACAAAACCTCTTGTCCATTTAACAAGTGTTCAAACCAAAACTTCCTTTCAAATGCTATACACATATGTGCATTTTGGAACTGGTTTGCACTATCAAACCAGAAAACACTCTGCAATCAAACTTGGCTCACCAAAAATCCAGGGATTGCACCATTTACAAACACTTTCAGAAAGATTTAGAAACCAATATGCATGAGAACAAAACATGGGTTGATTTATGGGATAAGTTAAAAACAGATGAATCTCAAAGAAAAAGATTATGAGCCAAAATGATATAAGTAAATATCATTTCCTAGTCTTAATCAGATATCAAACATCTGAACTGTACAAAAATAATAATATAATCTCAAGCATTCAGAGATTATCTTGTCAAGATAAATTATTGATAACTCTTAATTTGAATAATTAAAGTTATTACTATAAATAAATATGAGCAGGATCTACTCATATATTATAAGTATCAAAGACGTGAAAATTAATAATGTGATGAGAAATTCAATATTCAATTCAAATCAAACAGAAGATGCTCTTGTTTACAAAAAATTAAGTATATGTATACTCTGATTTAAACAAGAGGGACATATACATCATCATATGTATATGTATATTTCTATGATTAAACTAATATACTTATATTAGTATGGATTTTAAATCCTGGACAAATTGTTTGAGAAGAAAATGACTCTGAGAATTTTAATTATAGGAATGTAAAAAAAAATTCCATAAAAATTAAGGCAAAATCTGGAGGGTCATTTCAAGAGCGGAGTTCACCTCCCAACTGTTTGTAGATGGATTTCATTATTATTCATCCCAGAAGAACGAAACGAGTTTATACGTACAGTATAGCACCTTCGACGTTAACTGTACCATATAATTCTCGTGTTTCTCCTAGATATTTCCAAAGTTACGTTTTGTCCGAATTTGATAGTTGGTTATTTAACTATCAAATAAACAAACATCCAATCATGGTTTAATTTCCATATTGGATCCTATAAGCTTTATTAATTCTCTTTAATTAATAAAACCACTTTATAAAATCTAATCACATGATCTTTTCAAAACACTATTCCCAAACCCGTTACATTTCCTTTTATACTTATTAAACATTTATATACTTATCTCCATCATATAAGTATATTACCAAAACATTTACTTTTCATGCCTTGAAACAAAATCATATACTTAACTTATCAGTATAAGTATATATACAAACTTTTCAAAGTTTTCTTCTTCCCAAATCCAAACATTTCTTCCAAATAAAACATTCTGCTTATCCTTTATCAAAAATTCCCTTTTTGAAATTCATCTCATATTTCAATTAACTTATAACTTTCAAAATAAAGTTATAACCCACTTTTATAAACCTTTAAGTTAATTTATAAACCTCTTTCCAAATCTCTGAAAAGATTTATAAACCTTTTTCCTATTTTTAAAACTCTTTATATAAACCTTTCTACACTCCTTTATAAATATCATTTACAAAATATCATTTGTAAAACACCTTAATAACCCTTTCCGATAGTAAAACCTCTTTCTATACACAAGTTATCATTTATAAATACCATTATAAGAATCATATAACTTAAAAAAACCTTGGTCTCAAGTTGATTAAAGAATTTAAGTAAATTCAAAACTGTACTTCATAAATTCCAAATGAGGCTTAGCAGTCCCAATGGTACTGATTTAAGTTACCGTTTTATTTCAATTTAATTCCAAGGAACTTATCAATTATTTACATAGGTCAACATATATGTAAATCCAACCAATTATCAAATCAGGGAATAATCATGTCAATACAACTCAACTAGCGTATACATGTCTAAACAACATAATAGCAGGATGGCGATTTGTCCTGCTAAATAGATATCCAAAACAATTTAATCAATTAATAGCAGAACAGAGATTTATTCTGCTAAACACATGTCCAAACAATCCAAAAAATAACCCTATAGCAGAACGGTGTTTTATTTTGCTAACGGATGTCATTTATTTCTCCTAATCATATGGGTTACTTAAGGGTCTGAATAAGAGATCATCTGATGTGGAATCGATTTACTTTGAAAAAGAAAATTGATTAAAACACATTCTGTTTAGTTTAGAATCACCTTTGAAAAGCTAAAAATATATTTAATTAGCTTAAACCCTAACTAAAACTTAGTTAATCCAATTTAAATCAAGATTAAATCATAATTAAACTCTAATTAGGCTTAATGAACTTGATTAAGTACTAATTAACTTCCTAATGTAACTTGGTTAAGCTTAAACCAAATTGTTTAAGAGCTAAACCCTAATTTATTAAATATTAATTAAATAACCCGTTAATCAAATAAATAATTAATTAACCATTAATCTTAATTAAATAATTATTAAGCACTTAATTACTTCTTAACTCCATTAATCACTAATTAAAACTTTATAAATCAATTAATAGTCATTAACTTAACTTAAGTGATGATTAACCTCTAATTACCTCCTTAATCACCAATTAGGTGCTAATTACCGTTTAATTAACTAATTAATTAATTAATAATTATATTACAACTTAATTACTTTTTAATATTACTAATTAAGTTTGAAAAACTTAGTAAACTAATTTCAAAATAAAACAAATTTAAAATAGAAATTCAAACCTTTGCCGAACTTCATCCATAGCGACTATCGCTATGGGCGCAGTTCGCTCTAACATATTCTTAGCGAATTACTTCACAAACCTTACTTTTTCATGATTTGAAAAATACTTTAGAAAGTTTTTTTTAAAAAAAACTTTAAAACTAAAGTTACAAACTTTAATCCATTTCAAAACTTTAAACTTTGAACACAAACTTCGATTCCAACCGGATCTCATAACCATCGCAATTACACAAAGTAGTTAACTTTGTTTACCAACCTCATGCCATAGCTCATGTTTTACAATCAACATATTACTAACACCAACCATCTTCATCATAGATTGCAGGTATACATCCACATATACATGCTTACCAACGTTATAATACAACATCGATTTCCATAACCAAATCAAACTAAAATCAACCATCCAAATAATAATCAAACCACATGATTATCATTCAACTTCTACACTATATAATCACCATATATAGTGACATAAATAAAGTTACCATTTTCACAAAAAAATGAGTAGTTTACTCACCAAACTTCCGCCAAAGCTACCCGAACTTAAGCTAAACTTGCCAACAACTCCCTAGCTTTGAAGGATGAAGGCTTTAGGTGCTAGAACCCTCAAAATGGGCTTGGCACAGGTGTATGTAGGATCGGCCAGAGGTGTGGGGGTGGATGTGGGGTAGTAGCTTGAAGGTAGAGGAGCTTCGGATTATCATTGATTTGTCGTAAATGAACCCAAAATTAGGTCATTTTCCCACTGGTTTTTGGGCCACCAACTCACAGAATTTGAAAAGTAGTCAAAAAGAAAGTTGTAAGAATTTCTTTCCTTTATCATTTTAAAAAAGGAATCACTCATTTTCAATTAGTTTTGAAGAAGTTACGATCAAAAGAAGAAGGGTATTTTTTGGACTTGAAATTCTGGGTGAAAAATAGCTTTGCAAAGATTGGGTATTTTGACATAGCTATTTTCGAAATTGGAAAAGTCGTCAACTAGAATGTTGTAGCCACTAGAATTTCAGGTGATTTGAAAAAAAGAAGATCACCATTTGAGGTATAAATGAAGAATTTATGGTAGGAGAAATAAGTGGTAAAAATGAGAGGAAGTTTGAGCTATTTATAAGCAAATTTTCCTATGTCATAATTATGTGAAATCAAAACAAAATCTTTTCGTCCCTCTCATGCATCACATCTCTACTCTCTAGGCTAATGATGATTCATTATAAAAATATTCAAGATGTGATAATACTCATTTATACATATTTATATAAAATGTTTATTATTTTTAAATCTATGAGTTGCCACATCACTCTCTTTATATATATATTATTTAAAAACTATGAATTGTCACATCATTCTCTCTCTATATATATACGTATAATTATTAATTTAAGCTAAAATGTGACAAGATATGTTGATTGTTAATGATTGCAAAATCTAATATGTGACAATACTTAATATATATATTTACATAAAATGTTTATTATTTTTAAAACTATGTCTTGTCACATCACTTACTAATCCAAATTAACATAAAATAATTTATTTCTAAGTGTATCATTATTTAGTTAATTAAATCTTATATATGTACATATAGTGCAAAAAGACGAACAACGTTCCCGACAACTTTCCGGTGTCGAAAGGTCGAAATTTTGGAAAACATTCTTCAGTCACATTTCTATTTCTCTACGAACTATTTAATGTGATAAAAAAATGTTGAAAATGATTTTATCATCATTATTAATTTTTTAAAATGATTTTATTTTCATTATAAAACCTATATATTGAATATTTAAAATTAATTAAATACTCACTAATCAAAGTAGTGAAATTTTAGGCCGGTACAGCTAGGTACGGCCCTAATTTTATTATTTTAAACCGACTTAAATCCCACGGTTCTGGTGAATTCTAACCACTATAAATAAGAGTCTATCCCCCTCACGTTTTTTCATAAATTATTTTGAAACGTGAGTGGGACTCTAACAATCTCTTTCTTCCACACGATACAAAAATTTCTTAAGGCTTTCTGGTGTGGGATTTTAGATGTTAATATTCGATTTCTACTTCTATTCTCCTCCAATTCCTGAAATTCTGAATCTAATCAATATATAATCCAATTATTGTATATTTTAAAAGAATGAGGTCTTAAAAGAGAAATGATAAGCAGGCATATTCAAATCCAAAGGAGAAAGCTGGGAATAATCTGTGAGTGGAAATCTAAGTTTTTTTTATTTTAGTAATTATATAGTATAGGTTGGATTTGATATATGCCTTGGGGAATTTTATTCATGAAAACACCAGACTGAAACCCCCTAAATCCCCCGAAAGCAAAATTTCAATTCTTATGTTTGGAATCTCAATTATTCTATATTAAAATAGCAGAATTTGTGTAATTATTACAATTTTAATATTTTACATTCTATTCCACTTCTCACTTTTCTCTTTTGATGTGATTAAGGGTTTTAAAAAGGAAAATAAGTTAGGAAATGGTGTGTAAAGTACGGACTTCCTGTTCGTAACTTGCATTATCTAGGGAATTTTTACTATAAGGGCCTCTTAACATCAACTAATTATTTTCTAGGCCACCTGTTCAAAATAATTAGTTTCCAGGACACGGGTCGAAAATAAACCCGCTACTTTTCATTAATCCATACCTGCCGCCAATTCGAAACAAAAATAGGGCTTAGAAACAAAATCGATTTCTTCTGTACCAATTTCCATTCTATTTTCTCTTCCCAATTTTTCTGCTTCAGCATCATCGATTTCAGCTTCATCGATTTCAGCTTAAACTATAATACTTTCGTCGAGCAATTTCTACAATCACCTTAAACTTAAATGCGGAACAAGTAAGTTGTATTTTATTTTGATGTAAATGTTTTAGTTATATGATAAATCATACTTAAATAATCATTGTTATTGATGCTGATAATAACTTTTATAATGGATTTAAGGTATTTTAGTTCTTGTTATAATTTAACATAATCGACATTTGTTTAATCAAGCATACCTAAATATTCAATTTTAGATGATACTAAACCCTAGTTGTTAAACTGAACAAGTAATTGTTTAGCTGTTAAGAAAGATAAACGTATCTATCTATTAATGTAAAATATTTAGACTACATGCTAAACCCTAGTTGTGTCCGATATTTACAATTACTTATTAGATAGGATTTTGTTTTTATCATGATTTCAAGTTATTAGAAAAAAATATAAAACTAATTTAAACCCTAGTTGGAAAAGATAAAAGCATTTATGTTTTTATGTCGAACATTAAAATACAGAATAAATCCTAGATAAATTTTTATATCAGCTACTACATATAATATCATAAATACAGAATTTAAGTCAATTGCTATTGTCCTGAAGGATTTATGCGAAATAAATATACTTAATCAACTTATAAGTACAAAAAAATTATTCTTCACTCTTTCTAACATTTCATTATGTATGACAATTTTTATGCAGCGTAAAAATGCACACCAGGTCATCTAAATCAAAGTTATTCATACAAAAAACAACGTGCATATTCATAAATGAAGCTGGAACTCAATGCATAAATATTAGACCTATATCTAGCCCATTCTGCGATCAACACAGCCAGAGATCACCATTATCTTCAACTCCATTGGTAACTGTTTTCCTACTTATGTTATGTATAATATTTAGTTGTACTCTTCAATTTGTATATACATATTAAATTGGAATCTAGATTCCATATACTTCATGTAGTTTGTATTGGGTTGATGTGCACTGACTTGAGTTGTTGCTTTAAATGCAGTCTGTGATATTGTAGCTTGTCTGCACTTGCATTCTTATCTTGTCGACATGTCTGCGTTGGACTCTGGTTTCAATGTGTATGATGTTGCATATTCACTTGATGTTACACACATGTATATATGTAATATCTGAACACTTCAGTCAGGTTTGGTTGCTTCATTTGCATTGATCTTGATTTGTTTTCATGTTGCATTTGCTTATGTGTATGTTGTGCACTTGTTTGTACTCTCACTTTTGAATCTGACTATTTGTTAATGTTGTAGCTTGATTCTCTGACCATATGAGTCTGCACTGTGCACTGCATTCATACATGGTGTACATGTTATTACTTCGAGGCTATTGTGATGATGAAATTCTAATAACTGATCACTAATTTGTAATGGATAATTTGTTGCTAATGCTTTGTTAAAAAAGATAAAAGAATTTATCTTTTTTATAAATAATATTCTGATGGCTATTTTGTGTTTCATTCTCTTTAAGTTTTCAGATTTCTAAATGACCATTACTTAAACAACTAAAAAAGATAAAACAGATTATCTTTCTATACTTTGGAAAAAAAATAGCCATCAGTACTACATAGTTACTCAACAAAAGGGTTTATTATACTTTATGTGCATTATGATTCTTGAGCAAAATGATATTATCTTCATGAATATGCAGAAATAAATTTAGGATCCCAATTAATGATATTATTTTCATGAATGTAGGATGAAGCTAAACCAACACAGCAAATCTCACAAATGACTGAAAAAGAACATCTAACAAACTCAGATGACGAAGGAACAATTTCAGAAAAACTAAATGAAGCAAGTTATGATTCTGAAGAAATAAATATTGAAACAGATGAGTCAGATGATGTTGACAAATATGAAATTCAAAACAGGCTGAAAAGACAGAAAAAACATCTGTACAGTGGAACATACAGATGTAATTTAGATGCTGTGTACAAAGTTATGATGACGGTAAAGGAAAAAAACATTCTATCTTCAGAAGCAAAAAGTTATATCAACAAAACGCCATTCAAAAACTTTTTTAATATGTTTCTCACCAATGGCATAAAACGGCAAAACATACGGAAAAGTGCTTCAAATTTAGACCAACTAATTACTTCTTTCAGTATTAAAGAAAAAGCTTTCAAAATTGGAAACAAACTGCTGAAAATCACACTTGAAGAAGTTAGCCTTATATTTGGAATGAATTTATCTGGAGAGGATTTGTTTCCAATACCAACTTCAAATAAGGCCACAGCAATGGAGAGTTTTTCAGAGTTTCTTACTACAAATTTCGAAGAAAATGACATAATTAGCCAGAAGACAGTCACAAGAAGGTTGAAAAAAATGATAGAGGAAGAAAACGGGAATGAAGATTTAGTCAAATTGTTGTTGCTCTTGTTGATTATTACTTTTTTCTTTCCTAACAATCAGAACTACATGCAGTGGGGCTTCTTATCAAAGCTGTTAAACTTAAAAAAATTTAACTCAATCTCTTGGCCGAGAGCAAATGTGAAAATGTCATTAAAATTGTTCAAAAATACTATGCTAATCCAAGAAGCACACCTGGATGTACTATGGTCTTACTGGTATGATTTAAAAACTTTAAGCAAATATAAATAAATTTATACTAATGCTTTTTACAAAAATGTTAAATGTTAATGCTTATTTGCATGGTCTTATTGGCAGTATTGGTTTTGTGAAAGGACGCAAATCATCGATGAAAAAGAAAATTTGGAAAGCAAAATCCCAAGGATGAGAAAATGGGACTTGTCAAAATTAAAAGATTTGGACCTTGATGAAATAGACAATGATAAGGTATGCTACTTTTAAATACATAAATACATAATGATTTAAGTACAATTCAGTTTCTGCCCAACTCCAAATTTCTTCATTAATTTTACCATGCTTAAAAGCTATAAAAGATAAAAACATTTATCTGTTAATGTAAATGATTTTATAACAACTTAGGCATTACTTATATTTGATATATAGTTATACATATTAAACATTTTTCTTGATTTACTCATATTTAAATTTATTACAGAAAATATACAACTAAATTAAACCCTAGTTAAAAAAGATAAATGCATATATGTTTTTATAGAAAATGATTTAAGTACATAATGAACTATATATATTTGTTGATAAACAAAATTATATGAGTACATATGTTTATATGTGTCTTATTTAATAGGGATAGTGTTCTAAATTTATGTAGTTTGTAGGTTATTTAATTACATATCTATATTTATACGTAACAACTATTGTGTGTGCATTATAGATTTTCCTAGTCTTCTCTCCTTCCCATATGAATGTGCCTGCATGTTGTTTCCATTTATCAAGTGTCTGAAATTTTTTTACCGGTATATTTTTAATAATTTCTGATTTCTAACTTCATAGAATTTCAAAGATATTACATGTCCAAATTTAATTTCAAATACCTTCCATGTAGATTTTAAAGAAATTTGCAAATGTAACTAAAGAGGAAAAAGACTTTTTTTCAAAAAAAAATATATACTGGGTTGGAATATGACAAATATGCTACAGACTGCTCTAATAGCATAAAAGAGTTAGAGAGGAAAGTGAACTTTTTATCTGCTGAGATGAAAAGTATGGCAGAACAACTGAATGAGGAACAACATTCAAGACAGCTGGCTGAACAAAGACTCCACAATCTTGAAATGAAACTTCAAAAGCTGGAAAATTTTGAAGAGCATAATGTGGAGAAAAAACGATTTCAAAGAAAAAAGTGAAGCTGATAAAGGTACGAATAAAAGAAAGATAGTTGGTATGATGCATATAAATAGTTCTGCTAACTTTCCATGTTTTGATTTGATGGAAACTCAAGATTGCATTCTAGAAACCGAAGATGGTTTAAAATCTGAAAATATCAAACAACATAGTCAAGAAATTGCTGCAGAAAATCCAATTGTTGTTGAATATGTCATTTCTAAAGAACAAAAAAAGAAGAAGCAAAAGAATGTTGAAAAGTGTCCACTCATGAAGCATCTAACTGATGAACAGCAACAAAATGTGAAACTTTTTTTCAAAGTTTTGGGAGGAAACAAGTAAGTAATTAAACTACTTTTCACTCACACAAACTATATATCAACAATCTGTTAGATTAATTATTAGTACTGTTTTGGTTCTGTTTTAGTTTGGTCACCTATCAGTATATCTATCAACTACTGTACACTCACACACTTGCTCAAAAATAAAAAAAACTAAACAAAACTAAAAAAGCTAAATTAATTTATCTTTAATTTTTAATAAATAATTCCATAAAGGCTTCTATTTTGTTTTACTATCAAATGCAAACAACATAGTACATACTAAACTTAATTTCTTTTATTAACAACCGTCCAATTTTCCAGCGATGAAGCATTTAGTTGTGATGATGAAAACTTCATCACCATAACAAAAATGATGATAGAAGACCTCCTCTATCAACAAAGTATTTGTGGTCAAGTAAGTACAACAAACTAAACTTTCCTTCATTATAATTTATATACTTTATCCATATTATTTTTCAAATGTAGATCATTGATTGGTTTTGGTTCCGAAAAACAAAGCCACTAGAAAAAGCAATAGCATTATCTATGTTAACACAACTATGACAGTAAGTGAACTATATTCTCAAATTAACATTTTTTTATAAAGCATAAATTTTCTAAAACAATTTTTTTACAGAAAAGCACAACGGATGGAAGCTTGGAAAATATCAAGAAAAAAATGTTCAATCCTTTTATGAAAAGAACACTGTTAGATCTATTATGTTGCAACATATTATTCCCAATACATGGCAATGATCATTGGAGTCTGCTAGAACTAGTTGTTGGAGAATGCACTTGGAACCACTACAACTCTCTACACTTGACCACGAGATCCAAAACCTGCAGAAGTGGACATACAAAATTTGTCATTAATGTGGTAAGTAAAAATACACAAAAAGTAAAAAAGATAAATGTGTTTATATTTATTCTAATTTTCCTTCACTGTTTGCAGAAATCAGCAGTGAGCTACCTAAACAAAGAGTTACAAGAAGAAGGGCACAAAACAATTCTCAGGAAAAATTTAGTGCTTAAAAATGTTGACTGTGCTCAACAAAGCACTGGGTAATTTTGAAGATAGTTCAGAATTTTATATAAAAAATCACAATACACAATAACTACCTACACACATATTACCAATTAGATAATATTATTTTCTCACATACTAGTTTTAGATAAACATAATACTAATTACAATTCATTATCAAAATAAAGAAAAGATAATCTGTTTTATCATTATATTCAAAGTACTAAACTTCAGAAATACAGGTACGACTGCGGAATTTTTGTGATGATGTTCATGGAAAAAATAGCACAAGGAATGCAGACTACAGAAAAAATTAGTCTTGAACAAGTTAATGCATTCAGAGCACAGATAGCTGCACAAATACTATTCGACGAACCATACTGCTAGCTTGACAAGTTTTGCAGCTCTTCTTCAGCCCATAAAAATGTAATGACTGATGAATGAGATGATGAATTTGTAATGGGTGATATTAAAAATTAGATAATGAATTTGGTGATGAATTTGTAAAAGCTGATACTACATTGATCATAGATTTTAGGGAGTATATTTTAAATTACTAATGAATTACATGATGAATTTGTAGTAACTGATATTGAAAATTTGATGTGAATTTGTAGTAATTGATACTGAATTTGTAGTAACTGATATTGAAAATTTGATGTGAATTTGTAGTAATTGATAGTGAATTTGTAGTAACTGATCTTAAAAATAAGTTTCTACTGCTCTTTTAAGAAATATAAATCCTTTTATCTGTTATTGATAATTTATAATTTTATATTTATTATTATGTTTTCTAATTCCGTTGTTCTACACAGCAAAAGATGTAGTATGGGCTACTTTTCCTAGACAAGAAAAAGCTTTAAGATTAGTCCAAACACATGCAAACACTTACGTTTTTGCTACCAAAATCATTTGACTGCACAAAGAAGGTTCCTTGTTTCTACATATGATGAGTTCTGGAGAAGGTACAAAACCATGAATCCTAAGTTACGCCACCATTATGAGGTTATTCAAGTCGGACTGCCTTGCCACTTGTATTATGATCTGGAGTTCAATAAAAAGATTAACACTGGAAAAAATGCCGATGAAATGGTAGATATTCTGATATCTATCACCTTCAAACTGCTAAATGACAAATACAAAATCCAGGGAAATCAAGATTGGGTTTTAGAGCTTGATTCATCTACTGAAGAAAAGTTCTCTCGACATGTGATCATTCATATCCCAAATATTGCCTTCAAAGACAACTCGCATGTTGGAACATTCATCTCTGAGGTATGCTCATGTATAATAAATTTAAGAGTAAGTGATCCACAGTTTGAAAAACTGTACATCAAAAAAGATTCAAGATCATCAGACAATACGGAGCTTCTTTTTGTTGATACTGGAGTTATACCCATAATCGTTGTTTTCGTCTTCCTTTCTCATCAAAAGCAGGGAAGAATGCTTTACTCCTGCCAAGCGGACGCTTTGGATGTAAGAATCTGAATGAGGAACAAGTGTTTATCAAATCACTTATTTGCAGAATAGATGCTGATTTTGATAAGCTATTAGAGTGCAAAATGGATCTGGACTGTTGCAAAATTCTTCATTTTGAATCTGAGGTCAATGATAATAGCACCCACACCGAGGGAGATAAGTCATTACATGATTATGGAAGCAATATACCTAAGTCCTATTGTTCAGGAAAATCTCCCTTTCCAGCTTCGGATGATAAAATTTCATCTTTTGCCTCTCATGGAAATATTTCGGGTAAAATAAGAAGGTGGTACTGGTTTTCTGCACATGGCTACATAATTTATAGCATGTCCAAAAGTCGATATTGTGAACGAATTGGAAGAGAACATAAAAGTAATCATGTTATGTACATTGTTGATTTCCAGAGAGGTGGCTACTGTAACGATACGGATTTTCGCGTTCGAAAATCGACATCCATACTTTACATCGTACTCGAATGCCGTAGATTCGATCGTTCAAATCCGAGTCGCCGGAGCTGATAACAACATTAAGTAAACAACACAGCGGAAGAAGAATATATCAATTACATAACATTGATACAATGACAGATACAAAATCTGATACAATATGATACAACAGAATGATACAACAGATATCAATATACATCAGAGATATGATACAAGAAATAGCAGCGGAAAAGAAAATGATATCATCAGCAGTGGATAATCTCCAATAGAATGCTCCAAGATAAGCAACGTCAGTCCATAAACTCCAAGAACTGAACCAGCTCCAGATAATCTACTAAACCTGAATATCTGATAAACCCAACTCTAGACTGCCCGTGTGGAAAATAGTGGGCACCCAGAGTTTAGAAAGGGAACAATAAACTCCGGATCAGTCATGGGACTGGTGTGAGCAACAAAAACAGTTTATCTTTAAAACAAGCAACAAAGGCTTTTAAACATTGAAATTCGCAATGCTTTTTGAAAATGAAACTACCATAAGACCTCCCGCCACACACACAATGCAATCGCAGAATTGGAGGAGATTTCTCCTTATGATAGTCAAACATGCTTACTACGCAAAAATCATTCGATATTATTATCATTAGTGCATAGTGTCGAAAACCATTTCGAAAATATAATATTAATCTTAGCTAGCATACAACATTATTGTATGCCTATTATAGCTAATACGTTCAGTAGCAGGTTACCGCCACATTCCATAGCAGGTAATACAACTAAAACCGTACAGGGTTCGTATTGTTTCTTTGGATTTCCAACAAATGATCAGGCTAAGGAACTTCCTTACCGAAATAGAAACGCCTCTGGAAAGACGCCCGGATCCTAACCGGATCTCTGCAAACAAAAGGCCGACGCTACCTCACGCTGTACAGCTGTAACTAGGTAACTAACACACTGATGCTACCTCACGCTGTACAGCTGTAACTAGGTAACTAACACATGAGTCATGTCATCCCCCGGTCGTTACCGACCTTTATCCGAGGATCCTCAATCGCAAAGCAACAGCCACAAAGTAAAATCAACATAGGTAAAATATCTGGGCTCCATACCATGATATCACCTTTTATCCAGAAGGAAATGACATACCCTAGGGGCGCTACCTCTACAAACCTTTGCCGCAACATTCCTGTTTCGACCATTACCGGGTTGTGAGGCTCGACGAAGTCTCGTCCACAAAACTACGCTTTTTCACAAAGCCACGCTTTTTCACAAAGCCACGCTTTGATCAATCAAATGATCAGCAGCACTTCACATGCCACATTACCAAATTGGGAATGTATCACTAGTAACCATCAACTACATAACCTTTGAGCTCGTACGTCTCAGAGAAGGGTGTTAAGCTAAGAGAATAAATTCTCCGCCACCAACAGAAATGTATTTGATAGAAACCAGCTTTACATCTCAAAGTGTAACGTCAGACACACATCCATACAAGTCTGTTCCGGGTTCGAACAGAACCGAAGGCACTTCCGAAGAAGCCCTTGCAATCTGGGTATTCACAATCTCGATCGGACTTCCCATCACTTAGGGAATCTCTATACCGGAGCCATGATGCAGAGAAAATCGATAGGTCATCATATCGCTCTCGCAAATACCCGGTCTTCACCACCGGTCTTCAAATGCTATCCATATCGTCGTATCACTATTCGGAATGGGTTATATGACATAAAGGTCCTTTCCCAGCTAAACCGAATAACGAGCGCAAATAAAAATCATATGGATACTGGGGTCTCAGTTAAATCACAGCTTAAAGCCCAAAACTTTTCATTCGAATGGTTAAAACAATTTACCATTTCCAATCTTTTAAATAAAAGATTTATTTCAAAAACCTTCAATGGTTTAACGATTTCCACACTTTTAATCTTTTAAACAAAAAGATTCAATTCACAAAGTTTACCCCGTTCACAAAGATTCATTTATGGATTTCAAAACAATTTCCATTTTAATAGGTTTACTCGTTAAATCTTTAAATCAAGATTTAACTTATAGCTTTCAAAACTCGTTTCCAAAGATTCATTCATAGCCTTTCAAAACAATTCTATTTCAAGTTGGATTAACTCATCCGGTCTTTGAAATCAAAGACCCATTTCATAGTTTTCAAAACATTTCAATTCCATTTCAAACTTGAAATTCTTTCAACACAAATTGGAAGTTCATTACTTTTTTGAAAGCTTTTACTATTTGAAAACAAATAGTTTCATTTCAGAAAAATCCAGTTATATTTACACGAGTTAAAACCCTTGAATTAAATTCAAATTCCCAAATCAATACTTTAAAATGGTTTAACCCATATATAACTTGTACAGCATCTTTAATCCTTAGTTTCAAATCACAGAATTCAATTTCGAACTTGAATTCAAATTTAAATCAAATTATTTAAATTTTCAAAACTCGATTAAGTTATTCAAAATAACTTTTATCTTTGAAATCCCATTTCAAAAGTTTTTCACTTTAAACCCAAATTTCCAATTTCAAAATCAATTGAAATTAAAATTTCAATTTCAAAAACATTAAATTTAAATCATCTGTGACTTAACCGATTTCCACGTGAAATCCATATTTGTGTGTGTAACAGTGTGGTCTAGGGGTTTCACACAATAGTGCAACATCAATCATCACAGATATATCGATAAGCGGTATAATCGGTAACGCTTATCTTCATTCACAGATTCATAGATAAAATAAATTTATCAGTCACAAAGATTCACAATTATAATTCGATGTGGGTTTCGGATATCCAACCGGAATCCGACTCCCTGTCGCATCGAAATTCAAATGTCATTCTATGGGTCAAGGGTTTCATATTCACATAGCAGTATATTCATCACAGGTATCACAGTTCAGCATAAAGCAATTCATAGCATCATAATCACAAAACAGAGATATAAATCCAATATGCAGCATTCAATGAAATCCAAACATCATAAGTAAGGTCAATTAATTATCTGACTAACTTAAATCAGATTAATTACTAATCCTGGTTAATTAATTTCAAACTCTTACTATTCATTATTCTTTAATTAAACTTTAATCAATCATTAATTAAGTAATTGTTCTTTAATTACTTATATAAATTAATAAATCATTAATAACTTATGATCTTAATTAACTAAAAGATAAACCATTTTATCTTTATTAATCACTTTAATTCTCATTTAAACCTTATTTAATAAATCTTGTAATAATTTAACTTAGACTTTAAAGTAAATTTACAATTAAAACATCTCTTCTAAACTTTAAAACTTGTTTCACTTTGTTTTTTAAACTTTGAAATATTTGCCAAATTCAATTTCTTTGATTTTAAGCCTGGAATACTTTCCTGATTCCAATTCAACAGCTCAAACAAAAACAACCCGAGCAAATCCAAGATCTTCCCGAGTTCCTCTCAAACACCCACCTGCTTCGAGTCGCCCACTCATCCACACGAGAACAACCCCGAGTCCCCACTTTCTTCTCCAAAACTCAAAACCACGCCAAGCTCAGACTATCCCAAACGTGCATGTGCACGTGCACCAACTACGGAGGCGTCTCCGATCGTCGTCACCGATGCCAACAAGTCACTGCTGGCCTACCTCCTTGATCTCGACCACCTCGACCTCGAATCAATCCCAAAATCGAAAACGAGCTGTTCGTCACCATCCTGGAAATAACCCAGCCACAAGAAAACCCCTCGTTCATCCTCCTCCATCCATTAGACAACACGTCGCCTCGCCTAGAGCTGCACCGCAGTCCCCTCCTTCATTTCCCCCAGTCGCGATTCCCTTCGATCAACCCACGTCACTACACAATGTTGATGAACATGTCAATTAAACTGGGTTCTTAAACCCTACTTCGCTCAATTCCGGCCACCATGGCCATTAGAAAAATACTAAAGTATTTTTCCCACCATCATCGACCTCCCAGCTAGCTCCAGCTCCGATCGCGAGGCAAACAAACTCGCCGATCACCAGAAACTCACGAAAACCCATTTTCCGTTTAAACCCAAATTTCACCTTCGTTTTATTTCTAAAAATCCTGATTTTTGCGTTAAAAATCATATTTTAGTTTATTGATTTGATCTATATCACTGAGTAAATAAATTACTAAGTTTGAATTTCCACTCATATATGGGTTTGCTCTGTTATTCTTGAATCCCGGAGACATTCAAGTTAAATTTTAATTTAATTAAAATTCTAAACATTAGTCTATGATCCCATAAACAACTTTTGTTTAAAATCCGAGTTCTAACAGCAATTGGTTTAAGAGGATATGATTTTCTTTGAACCAAAATTTTAAGCTTGACAACCATAACAGGGTATCACTGATACATGCATTCACTTGTTAATACCCAGACCAAGATGCTTATATACATATATTCACACAATATATATCTCTAGATATAGATCATGCAGCAAAATCCTACTTAAGTTTTCAAGTAAAATTGTTACTCACTAGCATCAAGAAAAATCAAAACAGATTAGGCTTTTTAAAATATAGGAGTTGCTCACAGTGTTTTGAAGAAGAACAGAGTTCATCATTTATGTTGAACAGGCTTTGAAATTTGCAATCTGAATTCTTTTCTTGATTCTTTGATTCACCTCTCTGGTTTGAGTTGTATGATGGTTTAAATTGAAATTTTTGTTTAAATTTTGAATGCTAACTACTTTAGGTTTCCTCAGCTTCAAGAACGAAACTGGAAATGAGAAAGACTTAGAAAAAAATGAGTTTACAGGGTATTCATTTTCTTTGTACAAGTGATGTTATGTTTGGTACAAATTAAGACGGTGATTTTTCTTTTGATCAGAGATTTTTTGTGTATGGAGGCTGATATGAAATTGTGGTGGCCAAGCATTAATTTACTTTGTACTTTATGTTTCTTTTGCTTTACTTTACTCGGCTGAAATGTTTTCCTTGTATACAAAAGGCATGTTGACTTGATCTTGTATTAAATGCATGTCCCTTATGTTTCTACACTTATCCTTTTATTTTATTTTTATTTTATAAAGCATGCCTGCATACCTACTTTACATACATTTTTTTTTTGTTGTCTACTTTACTCGTATTTTAACATCTTATATATTTTCATTTCTTAAACCATTTACTTACAATTTAAAATCAAATCAAAATATATATATATACAATAATTAAATTCATATGATTTAATATATAGTCTATTTGAATTGGGGAGACTCGCTTCAGTTTACAAATAAATTTTACAAATTTTATTCAAAAATTAATTTAATTATCAATTTAAATAAATTAAAAATCCAGGGTCGTTACAGCTACTATCAGAAATGCTACGACCCCGATTGTAGAGGCTATCGATCTCCAGTCCGCCAAGTACCATGGGATGTATTGTCAAACTGTTATGATATTGTGAACCAAGAAGGCAAGACTGTCTAGAACCAATGCATCTGTCAAAATGAAATATTAACTACATAATCACTTCAGTCTATGTTGCTTTTGTATATTGTTAACTAGCAAGTACTTACACAATTGATTTTAAATTTGATAATGAAATTATGGTAATTGATAGTGAATTTGTAATGGCTAATGTTTTTAATGCTCTGTTAAAAAGATAAACGAATTTATGTTTTATTGACAGTATGTTTTGGGTAGCAATATACTAGTCATACTGATCTCCAGTTGTTCTGTTTGATTTGTATTCCTACTGCTGTGCGTAAAAATCGTGGATTTACAGATGATTTGGTTCGAAATGGGCTTGTTCCCATTGTCGAATCTGAGATTCTTGTTGATGGATCCCATAACATTGACAGGGTAGTTGTCTGTTAATTTTACTTGTTAAACAAAATCAATGGGTCAAAAGCAAGAATGCGACTGTTAATTAGCAATAAATCAACTCATGAGAGAACATGATTTACCTTTTTTTGCTGTACTCAACACTCATTAATGAGAAAAACTTCATGCGTGAAATGCTAGCAAAGAGTAACCTGTTCCTGTTTTTGGATTGTTCATTTGGAACCTTAATATTGTTTGTTCCACAAAGTTAATTAACATATTGAATGGCCTTGAAATTGGCAGGTGTGCAGATGTGACTGAAAGAGTGCTTGCTGCATGCTACAAGGCCCTAAACGAGCACAAAGTCCTAATGGAAGGTACTTTGTTGAAGCCTAACATGGTTACACCTGGATCAGACTCTACTAATGTGAAACCTGAGGTCATAGCCGAGTACACCGTGCGAGCTCTTCTCAGGACTGTGTTTTAAAAACAGACTATACACAACAATTAAAAAGAAATATCAATTTATCTTTTTTAACAGAACTAACAACATTGTATTCCAAATAACGGTTAAACATAAATAATTGCATACAACCAAAAATAATCAAAATCAGATCATAACCAATTCAACATATGCAATTATTCAAATATTCAACTCAAAGTATTCATACAACAACCAAATATTCATACAAGAACAAATCAAATACTTTGGACTAAAAAAATCAACTCAATTATTCAACTCAAAGTATTCATAGAACAACCAATCAAATACATTGAACTAAAACAATCAACTCAATTATTCAAAAGAACACCCCCTTCTGTTATGTCCTAGTTTTTTACACTTTCCACATCTATTTTGCTTAGCATGAAAATCAGCCCCTTCAATCCTATTCATCCTAGGCCTTCCAGCTCCACGAACAGGCTTAGGAGGAAGAACAGTAGATGATTCTTCAGCTTCAATTGCTTCCTTATCAAAAGTTGGAATAGGATTGATCAAATGTGAATATGAAGCTAGATAATACTCAACAGTAAAGTAATTCTCAATATATTCATAAACAGAATTTCTGGTTAAAGAAATACACTTCAAAGCATGCACACAAGGAAAACCTGTCACTTTCCATTGATTGCAACTGCAAATGCGATTTTTAAGATCAACCTTTTGAGATCGGAGAATGAACTTCAAAAATATACCTACAAAATGTAAGACCCAATTCATGTGCAGTGAACTAATAGTGAAAAATAAGACTCATAAACCAAAAAAATTAACAATCATACTGTGAACATAAGCTTTAATGCAGACAAAGAGAAAATACGTAACAAGCGACACCAACAAAATGAAATCATAACACAGGCTACATAGCAGGTTGAAAAAAGATAAATGCATTTATCATTTTTTAGAAACTGTGAACATCATGTAAATAAATATAAATACATACCTAGATGATTTAGAAACACTCCACCCAAATCCTTCTTCCTTCAATTTTAACAAACGAGCTTCCATTTTCGGACATAGCACACTAGTCCACTTTAATGCCTCTTCTCTACGATTAGACATTTGCATCATAAGTTTTACCCTAATTCCATCAAGACAAGCAGTAACAGGCAAACTTCTTTCATCCAAAATCCAAGAATTAAAACTCTCGGCTACATTGGACTTATTTTCACCATATCGCTTCCCCGGAAAAAACAAATCGGCCCAATGATCATATGGTTTGTCATTCAAATACTCTATAGCTTTGGCACCTCCAATTTCTTTGTACTTGGACATGGCTTTTTCAAACTCATGATGATTAGAAGCTATAGCACAATGCTCAAGTAAATGAGCTACCCAAACACCCCTTCCACTTTTCACAATGCTAGCAATATTATTTTGCATATGATGCAAACAATAAGAATGATGACTATTCGGAAAAATTTTGGAACACTTAACAATAAACCCCAGTGTCTATCACTTAAAAAAGTTAATATTCTATCACAACTAAGAGCATTCTTTAGGTGATTCAAAAACCAACTCCAACACTCTTCATTTTCTTTGGGAACAAGAGCCATTGCTAATGGGAAAAAACCTAGAAAAAAAACAAAACAATAATAATTCACTGTTTATTAATGTACATTTGAAAATAATGCACTATGTTTGAAACAGTATTATCTAATAGTAAAAAATCACATGAACACTATGCCCTTTGCCCAAATAAAAAAGGAAAAATAAATTTGCTAGAGACAATTCATCCTTTTTTTCTTTTGTTTTTTAAATTTTGCTACTTGAATGTGTAGTCTATGCAGGAAGAGTAGAAATTGCAAAGATATAATACTTAATTCATGCATACAATACAAAGACTTATATTTGAACTTCTAAAAGATATATGCTATTATCTTTTCTATATGCTGTTTAAATCATTTTTATACGTTATGTAAGAATTTCAAATAATGAGAAAAATGATAAATATATTCAACATGTAGTAGTAACTATGATATATAAGTACGGCTTAATATGTTATTTAATTCTTTATCTTAAAAGATAAATGCATTTATCTTATTCAACATGTAGTAGTAACATAAATTCATTTTCTGCAATAATTTTACATGCTAAGCTGATGCAGGCCAGAATGAAGACATAGGTCGAATACGACCTAACAAGTTGATAAGTCGAGACCGACCTAAAAAGAATACCACCGAGTTAAGATTGGGTGAGCAATGTTGGGAGAATGAAGTTCTAGGTCGCAACCGACTTATGGAAGGATGCTCGCGACCTAATGAAGATGATAAGTCGTCCCAGCGACTTAGTATAACTCGGCAGCGAGTTAACTCGAGTTCGCGACCTAACGAAGGCGCTAAGTCGTCCCAGCGACCTAGTATAACTCGACAGCGAGTTAACTCGAGTTCGCGACCTAACGAAGGTGCTAAGTCGTCTGAACGACCTATGGAGCTACGCAGTGAAGAGGCAGAACAATTTGATGAAGTGTTAGGTCGTGAACGACCTAACGAGTCAATGGATAGATCGGTGAAGACTGGAGGCGTGGATCTTCTCTGCCGACTTAATCTCAGCTGTTGATTTCTTAAGTCGTTGATGCCGCCTATTCTTAAGTCGCGCGAAGCCTGGTGAGTTGATTCTGCTGCGAGTTAATCTCCACCACTGGTTTCTTTAAGTCGCCGCATGGTTTAAGTCGCTGAAGGCAAGTGTTGTAGCTGTTTGTCTTAAGTCGTCACCGTGTTAGGTCGTACGTCGTTTCCGACCTAAGTACTTGTAATATTTTTAAGTTTTCTGAACTTTGTAAGTAGTATACGACTTGTGTTAAGTCGGAGATGTTGTTAAGTCGGTTGCCGACTTAGGAGTTGTATTTTTTTCTGCTTTGCGTGTTGTAGCCTATAAATAGGCGAGTTGTTTCATTTGTGAAGGTTGTTGATTTTTTGAATAAAATTCTCTTTTGATTGCTTTGTGCTTTCATTCCAAATTGGTAGTTGAGTGTAATCTCCTATCTCCTCTTTCGGATAATCGAGTGCGCTCGATTCAACGATTGTAGAAGCCGATTCGCGAAATCAAGTGCGCTTGATCAACGCTTGAAGAATTGAAGATCTTCGAACCCGGTATCGTGCGCGATCAACGAGTTCAGGATAGCTAGAATTCGGTATCTTCGGATCAACGAATTCGGGCATTTCAGCATCCATCAATCCACAGATTGCTACATTCAACGTCATACATTGTTTTTGATTAATCCGCTGCGTCAGTTTTTGGTATCAGAGCTCCTTCTAACCAATCATAGTTAGATCGAGTCTTGGAGCCTATTCATTTGAAATTATCAATCACGGCCGAGAGTTTGAGGAAGTGGGTCGTGCATACTTTTGAAGTTTGAAGTTTGGATTTGTGATTTGGAGAAGTCGTGTTCATCGTGTTCATCGAAATTTGCAATAAAGTGGAAGATTTCGATCCGTTTCATTTTGGATCAAAGTTCGAAAAGTGTTTGAATTTGAAGTGTTTGAGAATTGTGAAGTATTCAATCATGCCACCAAGAAGAGCTAATCGCCACCAAAACGTAGAAGCTTTGTATCGAAGAGAAGAGGCTGATGAGATGGAGCAAAGAATCAACGAAAATTTTAGTGAAAAGCTTAACGAAGGAATTGGTCGATTAGAGAAGCTTATGACGGAGATGAATCAAAATCGGAGAAGGGTTTCACCTGAATCTAACCATGGGGGAAGTAGAGTCTCACCGCATTCTAATCGAGACAGAAGTGTTGAAAATGATCAAGGACGTGGGAGGAACGTGAATGATCATGAACGGAGGAATGTCGATAGAAGGGATGAAGGTGGAAGGCGTAATGGTAGTAGAGATGTTGGTGGTCAGAATCGACAACGTTATGCATCTGATTTTGAAGAAGAGTATGAAGGTGGTAGTGTTCGAGGACAAGGATGTGGACAAGGAAGAAATTACTCTGAGTATGATCACAAGTGGGAGTCGGGGATGAAAACGGAAATTCCTGAATTCAAGGGCGGTATGCAAGCAGAGGAGTTTCTAGATTGGATGGCTAATGTAGAGGAGATTTTTGACTTCAAGGAAGTTCCAGAACATCGTAGAGTAAAGTTGGTTGCTACAAGGCTGAGGGGTAGAGCTTTGGCATGGTGGCAGCAAACCAAACTTACACGTGAACGGATGGGGAAGTCAAAGGTTGAATCTTGGGAGAAGATGAAGAAATTGATGAAAGCGACATTCTTACCTTATAATTATCAATCGCTTATGTATCAGAGGTTGCAGAACTTGAGACAAGGAACGAAATCTGTGAATGACTATGCTGATGAATTCTACCAACTTATTGCAAGGAATGATATTATGGAGACGGAAGAACAACTGACATCTAGATTCATTGGGGGGTTGAGAATGCAGATTCAGGATATGGTTAATATGTTCGATCCCAGATCTGTAGCGGAAGCACACCAAAAGGCGTTGGCTTGGGAAAAGCAGGGTAGATGAGGAGGAGGTGTGTTTACAATTTCAAACAATCCGACGAAGGGAGTTAGTGGGAGTTCGAATGTTTCAAAAGCTGTTGCAAAACCAGTTGTGAATGAGGTGGGAAAGGCGAAGGTCAATAATGGTTTCAAGTGTTACAATTGCCAAGAGTTGGGCCACAAAAGTAATGAATGTCCAAAGCCGAAGAAGAGAGCGATGATAGTGGAGGTTGAGGATGAGGATAAAGAAGCTGAGTGTACCAATTCACCACCTGATGAGGAGAAAGAAGAAGTGTCGGGAGACGAAGGTTATAATCTCATGATGAAGAGGTCCTGTTTAACACCAAAGCAAGAGGAAGATTGTAGTTGGTTGAGGAGAAATATTTTTCAGTCAACATGTACTATTCTGGGAAAAGTTTGCAAATTTGTTATTGATGCTGGAAGCTGTGATAATATAATTTCATCAGAGGCTGTGAAGAAGTTGGCATTGAAGACTGAGAAACATCCGAAACCATACAAGCTAGCTTGGTTGAGGAAAGGCGGGGAGGTGAAGGTTGGACGAAGGGCTCGTGTGAATTTTTCAATTGGAAAGAAATACAAAGATGAAATCTGGTGCGATGTAGTAGATATGGACGTTTGTCATTTGTTACTGGGAAGACCGTGGCAGTATGATAGAGCAGTACAACATGATGGGCGTACCAACAGTTACAGTTTCATGTTTGAAGGCACAAAGATTACTCTAGTTCCAAAGAAGCGACAACAGGAGGAAAACAAGTTGGAGGAGATTGAAGAACTCAAAACCTTGTTAACATTGAAGGAGTTTGTGAAGGAAGTAGAGGAGGAGCCAGAATTATTTTTGTTGATCGGACGGGAGAGTCAAGAAGTAGTGGGAGTACCAGAAGAAGTAAAACCAATACTGGAAGAGTTTGACGATGTGTTTCCAGAAGATTTGCCAACGGAGTTACCGCCGTTGAGGGACATTCAACATCAAATCGATCTTGTTCCAGGAGCTGTGTTACCACACAGACCACATTACAGAATGAGTCCAAAAGAGCATGAGGAGTTGCGGAGGCAAGTGGAAGAACTGCTTGAACAGGGGCGTGTGCAGGAGAGTCTGAGTCCTTGTGTTGTACCAGCTTTATTGGTACCCAAGAAGGATGGGACATGGAGGATGTGCACGGACAGTAGAGCATTGAATAAAATCACAGTCAGATATAGATTTCCGATGCCGAGACTTGATGATTTATTGGATCAAATCAGTGGGTCCGTAATCTTTTCTAAGATTGACTTGAAGAGCGGTTATCATCAGATTCGCATTAGACCAGGGGATGAATGGAAGACAGCATTCAAGACGAGGGAAGGATTGTATGAATGGCTGGTAATGCCGTTTGGTCTATCGAATGCACCAAGTACGTTCATGAGGGTGATGAACCAGATTTTCAGGCCATACATTGGGAAATTTGTGGTGGTTTACTTTGACGATATTCTGATCTACAGTGCTAGTACAGAAGAACATGTTCAGCACTTGAAGAAAGTGTTAATTATTCTTCGTGAAGAACAATTTTATGCTGCTACAAAGAAGTGTGCCTTTATGGCAAGGAGTGTTTTATTCTTGGGATATGTTGTTTCAGAGAAAGGAATACAGGTTGACCAGAGTAAAGTTGAAGCGATTAGAGATTGGCCACAACCCAAGACGATAACGGACGTTCGTAGTTTTCACGGGTTGGCTTCATTCTATAGAAGATTTATTCCACACTTTAGTAGTGTGATGGCACCTGTGACTGATTGTATGAAAGGTAAACAGTTTGCATGGACGGAGGAAGCAGGAGTTGCTTTTGAACGAATTAAGGAGTTGTTGACGATAGCACCGATCCTAGCATTACCAGATTTTCAGTTGTTGTTTGAATTACATACTGATGCGTCGAAGGTTGGGATTGGAGGAGTGTTGAGTCAAAGGGGTCGTACTATTGCTTATTTCAGTGAAAAGTTGTCAGGAGCGAAGATGCGATGCAGTACATATGATGTAGAGTTTTATGCTATAGTACAAGCTATCAAACACTGGAGACATTATCTATTTCAGAAAGAGTTTGTTCTGTATACTGATCATGAAGCATTGAAGCATTTGCAAGGGCAAGATAAGATTTCAGCGAGACATGCATCGTGGATTGCATATTTACAACAGTTTACCTTTGTTGTCAAACACAAATCGGGAGTGACGAATCGTGTAGCTGATGCTTTAAGCAGGAGGAGTCATTTGTTGACAACAATGAAAGTTGAGGTGACTGGGTTTGAATTATTGCCGGAGCAGATTGTAGAAGACTCTTATTTTAAGAAGTTTGTTGAAAAGGAAAATGAAGGGAGGACTGAAGAATTTATGATGGTTGATGGTTTTCTTTTTAAGGGTAATCGATTGTGCATACCGGAGGGTAGTTTGAGAATGAAGATTATCAAGGAGTTACATGAAGAAGGACATGTTGGGAGAGACCGTACCTTACAGTTGATTTCACAGTCCTACTTTTGGTCATCAATGAGGAAAGAGGTGGAAAGGTTTGTGGAGCGTTGTCATATTTGTCAGGTTTCGAAAGGAACTGCGACTAATGCTGGTTTATATATGCCGTTACCCGTACCGGTAAAACCATGGGTGGATATCAGTATGGACTTTGTGTTGGGGTTGCCGAGAACGCAGCGTGGTAATGATTCCATTTATGTGGTAGTGGATCGATTTTCGAAGATGGCACATTTTATTGCTTGTAAGAAGACAGCAGACGCTGTTCATGTTGCTCAATTGTTTTTCAGGGAGATCTATCGACTTCATGGATTGCCAGAATCTATTGTGTCGGATAGAGATACTCGATTTCTGAGTCATTTTTGGTTGAGTTTGTGGAAAATGGTGGGAACGAAGCTGAAGTTCAGTAGTGCTTATCACCCGCAAACGGAACGGATGGACAGACTGAGGTGGTTAACAGATCATTGGGAAATTTGTTGAGATGTCTTGTTCAAGATAATCTGAAAAGTTGGGATGTGAAGCTATGCCAGGCAGAATTTGCTCATAATCATGCGGTGAATCGAAGTACGAGGTTCAGTCCATTCCAGATTGTCTATTCGAGCTTACCGAAAGGACCGTTAGATTTAACTGTGATACCACACTCAAAGGGGACAGTTAAGAAACACTACTACAAAACAGACCATTTGCATCGGTTGTTTACCCCCCTTTTGCATCAGTTCAACAACCGATGCATATGCAACCGATGCAACAGGCTTAACACTTTTGCATCAGTTCTGAAACCGATGCAAAACGGTCCTTTTTGCATCGGTTGTTACTAACAGCTGATGCAAAATATCATGGTTGGTTGCTTGGACACAGCCCCCATGTTGCATCGGTTGTAATGAAAACCGATGCAATTAATCCCTCTATTGCATCGGTTTTTTATAACAACCGATGCAAACTAATCCCTCTATTGCATCAGCTATATATACCTGATGCAAAAAAGTCATTCTCAGAAACCATTATTACAGTACTCAAATAGACTATATATATATATATTATTGATTATAACAAACAATTATTGCATGCAATATTACTATCATTCAAAATTAAATTTGATGGAAAATATTTAATAATTCTACAAAAGAATGAAAAACATAAATAAATTCTAAAGAAAATTAAAATTAGAGGCATGAAACAGAAAAGTTACAACTGATATGCTTGTCTAGAATCAATCAACCAAAGATGACTGAACTGTATGAAGGTAGTATCAATGTTGGCCAAGGAATTAGCAAGCATTGTAGATGAGGGTATTCCACAAGCTGTTATTTGTATTGCTGTCTATAAATGAATGAACATATGGCTCCCTTCCAAGATAATCTCTTATAATTTCATTTGGGTCTTTAGCTCCTCCTGGTGCCAGCACCTGCATATGTATAGTTTAGCTGTTAGCCACTCCCAAAGAACTGAATGAAGAAGAAAACTGCCAATACATTACAAATCAAAATGTGCATACATGTGTATGAATGTGTACAAGTTCTTTACATACCAGCAGAGATAAAATACAAGCACTTATTTTAAAGTGAAGTGCTACAATATTGGTTCTTGGAAACTGCAGTTCCAAGGCATATCACTAAACATCGTAACTTTATAATAGTTCCCTATCTTTGAGTTGTTTCAAACCTTTCAATGCATTCTACCCCCAACAAATACAAATATGATGCGACTGATTACATATACATAACCTCGAAGTGATAGGAAAGGACATTACCTTATTCCTAAACTGCAAGCCAGCATTCTGATTTAGCAAAAAATCTTCAAACTTTGAAGCATAAACATTGGCAGCAAGAACCTGTACTCTGCTAAACATTAAATAAAGTTTAATGAACATATAAGAAAATGAACAAACTGGAATTACAACGATGAGATAAATATGTTATAGAAAGACTTAGCAAATTATATAAGAAGAATGACCAGAGAAATTTTAGATGAAACTAAAGGAAAAAAAATCATGAAAAAAGGACATGGTGGTGGGAGAACGAAGTTTAACAAGCTCATATCTAAGGAAATTTTTTTTAAAACAAGACAAAATAGTAAACAACTAAAAGATCTAGAGAACAACAAAAAATAATAAAAAATTATCAGATAGTATAAATGTTTTTAAAAATATACGATAAGCTAGGTACACAAGGAGGAGGGAATTAACTTGTCTTGGAATATAAGTATTTTTCACTTATGATTTCAAATATTTACAAATGTGTTTTCTATTACAAGCATGGTATCCATACTCTTGAATCGTAATTTACTTTTTAATTAGTACATGAAAGATTTCTGGAAACTAGTACAACTGGTTCGATTATCTAAAAGACATGCAAGCATTTATATGATAAGAACTTATAATTTCCACTTTTCTTAAATATTTACTAGCCTAGTATCAATGATGACAATTTTGCTTGTCATACCAAAATCTGGGTTATGTGTGTTGCTATTTTCAACAACTCAACCATGACAGACAAAGAGTTACTATGCTGTAATCACATTTCGCTTTTTAAAGCTACTTGTTGATATTGGGTAATTTTGACAAACATCTTAACTTCTTCAAACATATAGCAGCGTCCATACAGGTAAAAAAACACAACTGTTACGATTCCAACCGTACAGGAATACAGCACCGGTTAAGTTTCATGAACAATCAGTGTACTGTTCAAAGTTCAAACTACAATGAATTAATACATATTAAAACAGTGGGAAATTTCTTCAAAAGCTCCACTATTACAATTTGGAAAACAGATTAGAAGTATTACAGTAGATAAAAGATAGGTATCAATTTGAAAACTCAGACAATATCAATGACGCATAAATATTTACTACTCAGCATTAAAAATTGAATAAGTTATGAGAATCTGATTACTCATACCAGCAGATGAATGTCGTAAGGGTTTAGTGTTGCAAATGCAGTAAAACACTGATGGCGTGATGGATACAGCGGTCTATATTCAGCAAAATAGCGGCAATGTGGTGGACCTACTAATGTTGCTGGTGCGATGGTAAAGAGGATCGGGTCGTGCGATGGTGAAGAGAGATAGGGTTATGTACAAGTTAATACTTCCCATATCTTACACTGTGGGACATATCGTATGTACAGTTTGAAGTGATGGAACGAAGAGAAAGAGTTTTTATTTTGGACTCACAGAAAGCAAACCTCATTTACTTCCGGATAAACCATACTAGAACCGCCGATCTCTTTGTTGTTCGATGCGAGTGAGTGCAAAATGGTGATGTGGAATGGACCGAGTGATCCCATTGTTTGGGATGCCCTAAACCATTAAGGTCTAGCAAAAGCTGGGTAATGAAGAAGCAAGAGCCAAAAAAATGGGAATGTGGTATATGAAATGGACCAACCGTTTATGCTTGTATTCCTTTCCCGTTCTCTAAATAAACTATTCGTCTTTTCAGTCCTTTTCTAACTTGTAGATTCAGATGCTTCCTAAAAAATTAACCAAGATCACCAACATCACCTAAAAAATTAACCAAGATCAAAATTAAATCAAACAAAACCAAAACCAAAAAAATGAAATGAAAAATGTGCAAGAAAGGATATAAGGATTTAATAATGCTACCTATACTTTCTATTCTAAACACTGCATTTATTATCTATACATGCATTGAAGAGAACACTATATTCTAATGCAAACCATGCAAAAGAAAAGATTTTCAAAATGTTTACTATTATATTAAATAAGAACATGTAAAATAAGCACACCTGAAGGAAGTCTTTCCTATCAGTTCATCCAGTAACAATTCTTTTTTCTTTAATTTATTCGACCAATGATCTTCTCTGCTGTTTGATTGTTCTGTCAACTAATTTATAGACTGACGAGCATCAGAGAAACTACCACGGATATAATCTTTACGAGTTGGTTGTGAGGGTAGACCACTGTTTCGATCTGTATAAGTATAGACGTAAAGGTTTAAAAAATAAGTGCAACCGACTACGTATTTTATATATTAAAATTTGTGTAAGCTGGACACTCTTAAGTGATAACTACGGTAAATATATGATGTTAGATTGGATACCTGAGGTGGATGGGTGAGAATCCGTTGCAATTCTGGAATTGTCTTTTTGAGAAGAAACAGAACATAACATGTCTTTGAATGGGGGCTCGCCAAAGCAACCAGTCCCAGTGTCCTCGTATTTTCTACATCTCACAAAAGTTCGTCTAATGAAACCGACTGCAGCTTGCATATTGGCTCTGTTTGAATTCTTGCTTCCAGAAGGCTTGGGACCCCAACAAGCCTATCCATTTTTTTATCAAATAAACAAATTATTGATATGATAACTAGCTCAATCTATACACCTAATCACAAGTTCAAATCTGTCCAAGAAGCATAAAAAGATTCATTAAACAAGAAGCTCTTTTTAATCTTCCTTTTTTTAACTACATATAAATGTGAGAACAGGAAAGCTGCAAATGCAGAGAGTATCACTTTAATATTATATAAATGTTTTCAATCTATTTTGGACACAGAATCTAAGTCACCGTTTCAGGGAAAAACTGCATTTCACCAGTTATTCTAATACCAGAATTAAGCACTGCACATCCAACACATACCAAAGCATACATACACCTTTCATTAACCACTGCACATCCAAAAGCACAAGCCAAACTGCAACCATTTCTGGTCTGTTGAGCTCGCTAAACAGCGACCTAAAATGTGAAAAATAAAATAAACACAGAGTTTAATAATACTAAGACCTCCACATACACAAAATATGACAACTAAATGGTAACAAATATAAGTGTTAGCCTACCAACAAACAAAGAAAATGAAATAAGTAAAGTAGTAACCAAATTGTTACAAGTTACAATGGAAGGATGAGCATAGCTACTTGCAAATTTTAGTTACTGCCCTGCCTAAAATGGATGATCGGATGATCCTACCTAAATGAGTGGTCATCCGCATCTTATTTTTTACGAATCCATGGGCTGAAAGCTATGTGCACTGATTCTAATGTTGTGCTACATAAGCATACCTAGGATGCCATCAATACACATAATTCGAGAATGATATGAATAACAATGCACTGAATCTAATGTTGTGCTACATAAGCATACCTAAATCAGTAGACGATCAGAGCTCCATTCATAACTCCTATGCATCTACAAACATTTTGGTAACATTTCAAACTAATTAAAATAAACATATTTTCAAAACTACAAAAAAAAATCATAAACGTACAAACCAAAATATTAAAATTACTATTTTCCAATGTAGGTTAATAAATTTCCATAATAAGATTATCAGCCAAGTATGAATCATCGTATCAGTCAAAAAATATAATGTATTGTGTGTTTGCAAGGTTGGAACCAAATTTCCACCTCTGCAAAAGAAAAAAATAGAATAGTCGCCTGAGCAGTAAAAAAAGGCATCAGCTGTATAACAAGTATTTTGTTATATACACTAAATAAATCTTGAACAAAATTGATATCAACAACAATTGGTAATAGTGGTAAGCCTTTTGGATGTGAATCCCTTCATTATTGGACAAGTGTAGAAACTTTAAAGAAAAACCATGAACTTTTCATGAAGACGAAAAAAGGTACATAGCTAAGAATAGTATCTACAAATATCAAACCTACTAAGTATTTAACAATTTTTCAAAGTATTTAACAATATAAAAGCACCATATTAGACAATTAATATTTTATCTGGGTGCAGAATAAATAAATAAGACACTATGTAGTTTTCTTTGTTGATTTGTACATATCATTATTAACCACAGAAGGTTTAATATGTATTTTTCAAAGAGCAGAAGCAACCATTCAACAAAATATCAGCGATTCAGTTTCCTTTTTAATGGAATGTCTGAATTTGAGTTTAAGCCATTAAGTTGTCTCAAGTTTAATGCGAAGACAACTCTCATCCCGTATACAGTTGCATTATCCAAGTTAATAAAGTCATACATCTATTTTCTTTAACATTTTGGACACCAAAGTCAATGGTGGTTGGTCTGATATGCATTTTTAGGAAATTGATTGATGTTTCAATAACATATATGACTTAATCAAGATGATCACAGTAAAAAAATATGTCCAAGACGAGTTGAGTGAAATTATAAGACGATTGAACTTGTCATGGAATCATGTATATATATCTGATGTGCATATTAATGGCATAAGATATAAATCGAGGATCATCAGCAGATGACTGCCTTGTCAATTTTATGTGTAAGATGCATTAACATTTGTCCTTCGGCTCGTATCGAACCATCAACTTTAATCAGTCACCTATCACAAGATCCAAACAACTATAAAAACTTAGTTTTATTTTCACAGCCAACCTTGAAGAGGACATGCCATACCATTTAATATTTGAACCACTGTTCCTGTAGCTTGTATAGCTTAATCATTTCACAATATATGTCCAAGTACTTAGTAGGTTCGTCACATTTCATATTACAATAATCATAGTAGCAAACAGTGCTACTCGGTTACCCATTTTAACAATCATTTTACAAGCACATTCAGATATACCATAGCCAATTAAAGTGTAATTCACATGAACAGCTACTAATTTCGCATTACACACTCATATGCAATAATTTCAAACAAAGAGACATTGTAGACTTGAGCACCATGAAATAGACTAGGCTATAAAACTATATTGGGGCATAAAACTATATTCAAATCTGCTAACAAACGTAGTTCTTTATCTACGTATTCATAGCAAGAACTAAATGACAGCATAAGTAATTGAACGTAAACCAGCCTATGCAATAATTAGATGCTCGACCATTTAAGGCATATTGAAACACTGAATAAGAAACGATTATCAATGCTATTGACTGCTAAAACCAGCAGAGAAATTCGTTAGTCACTGTGACCATTATCGATGTTATTCACTGAATAACAATCCTAACTGAAATATGCTATTCACTGCCCCATTATCAATGCTTTTTACAAGCGTTAAGAAATAAATATCAATAATTAATTTTCAGTAACATAATAGTACTTGTATGGGAACAACTAAAGCTTCCCACATCCAAAATTCGTATTGAATAACCGGTAAAGTAAAAATTACTCACGGTGATTTAGTGCTCTGAGCGGCGTGGAGAGGATGAACTGTGGAGAGGCGCGACTGAGCTGATCGACGGGAGCGGCAAGCGGTGATTTAGGGTTAGTCGGCGACGGCGCTTGTTTCTATTTGGGGTTTTTTTTAAATTTGGGAGAATGGAAAATAATGATCCATTGGGGTATGCTTTTGGTATGCAACGAAAATACCTGAACGACGTCGCGAACCCAACCCTTTGACCTTTAATCTTCGTTGGGTTTTTTCTTCTAATTAGAGGAAATTAGGGTTTGAGATGAGAGAGAGGAGAAGAAGGCGAAGGAGAAAATAGGAGAGGAATTCAGTTGATTAAATCATGGATTTGGTTAAGGTCTAGGTTTTTTTTGGGATGGTGGGAATTAACAAAAATGCGTAACAAAAGGGATGAAAATTAATTTAGTTGCATCGGTTGGCTTTAAAACCGATGCAACTACAACTATTTGTATCGACGTATTTGCATTGGTTGTTGGTAACAACTGATGCAAATTTGATTTTTTATTATCTATTGCTTTCTACGTATCAATTGCATCGGTTATTAAGACACAACTGATGCAAATAGTTCTATTTGCATCAGTTTTTACTTCAACCGATTCAAATGAGGCGATGCAAATGGCCTGTTTTGTAGTAGTGAAAGCTGCTGATTTTGTTGAAGGGTTGTCGGAGTGTCATAAAATCGTTCAAGAACGATTAGAGAAAGCAAATGAGAAGTATAAACAATCCGCAGATTTGAAATGACGAAATGTTGAGTTTAACGAAGGAGATTTGGTTTATGCAGTATTGACGAAAGATCGTTTTCCGGTAGGAACGTATAATAAATTGAAAGCACGAAAGATTGGCCCAGTTGAAATTTTAAAGAAAATCAATGAAAATGCATATAAATTGAAGCTGCCAGATGATGTGTACACGTCAGACGTATTCAACGTTAAGCATATCATACCATATCAGGGAGAAGAGTTTGTTGTGGATGAAGAAAGTACAAATTCGAGGACGAATTTTTCTCAACCTGGGGAGGATGATGCAGGCCAGAATGAAGACATAGGTCGAATACGACCTAACAAGTTGATAAGTCGAGACCGACCTAAAAAGAATACCACCGAGTTAAGATTGGGTGAGCAATTTTGGGAGAATGAAGTTCTAGGTCGCAACCGACTTATGGAAGGATGCTCGTGACCTAATGAAGATGATAAGTCGTCCCAGCGACTTAGTATAACTCGGCAGCGAGTTAACTCGAGTTCGCGACCTAACGAAGGCGCTAAGTCGTCCCAGCGACCTAGTATAACTCGACAGCGAGTTAACTCGAGTTCGCGACCTAACGAAGGTGCTAAGTCGTTTGAACGACCTATGGAGCTACGCAGTGAAGAGGCAGAACAATTTGATGAAGTGTTAGGTCGTGAACGACCTAACGAGTCAATGGATAGATCGGTGAAGACTGGAGGCGTGGATCTTCTCTGCCGACTTAATCTCAGCTGTTGATTTCTTAAGTCGTTGATGCCGCCTGTTCTTAAGTCGCGCGAAGCCTGGTGAGTTGATTCTGCTGCGAGTTAATCTCCACCATTGGTTTCTTTAAGTCGCCGCATGGTTTAAGTCGCTGAAGGCAAGTGTTGTAGCTGTTTGTCTTAAGTCGTCACCGTGTTAGGTCGTAGGTCGTTTCCGACCTAAGTACTTGTAATATTTTTAAGTTTTCTGAACTTTGTAAGTAGTATACGACTTGTGTTAAGTCGGAGATGTTGTTAAGTCGGTTGCCGACTTAGGAGTTGTATTTTTTTCTGCTTTGCGTGTTGTAGCCTATAAATAGGCGAGTTGTTTCATTTGTGAAGGTTGTTGATTTTTTGAATAAAATTCTCTTTTGATTGCTTTGTGCTTTCATTCCAAATTGGTAGTTGAGTGTAATCTCCTATCTCCTCTTTCGGATAATCGAGTGCGCTCGATTCAACGATTGTAGAAGCCGATTCGTGAAATCAAGTGCGCTTGATCAACGCTTGAAGAATTGAAGATCTTCGAACCCGGTATCGTGCGCGATCAACGAGTTCAGGATAGCTAGAATTCGGTATCTTCGGATCAACGAATTCGGGCATTTCAGCATCCATCAATCCACAGATTGCTACATTCAACGTCATACATTGTTTTTGATTAATCCGCTGCGTCATAAGCCCTAACGCAAAAGAAACTTTAATGAATTGAATCAGTACTATATAACAGTAGACTAATCACTTAACCAAAATGCAGTATGAACATAACAAAATTCACTAGAACAATCACTTAAAGAAACAGTACTATGTTACAAAAATTTATAACAAGAACCTAATGCACACAGTACAAAGTAAATACAACAGCAAAAAAAAAGATCAAAATTAGTACCTTGATTCCCATTTTTTGCAGTGGCAGCCATCAAAATACCACTTCGCCCTTTCAAAAAGGTAGCATCTAAAAACACCATAGGACGACAATAGTTGAATCCAAATATACATGCCTCATAACATACAAAAACTCTCTCAAATTGGTTAGTGTCAGAATCCACATCCATACTTGAATAACTATTTGGGTTATTTCTTTCCAATGCCTTCAAATACCAAACTAAATCATTATAAGATTTCTCTTCATCACCGTAAATATCATTCATAGCCAATTTCTTACCCTTATAAGCAAAATAATAGCTCAGCTCCACATCATAATCTCTTCTAAAACTTTTAATGATATCCTTCGTTTTTCTTTTTGGCTCATCACGAATTTGATTGAAGATTAGACTTTTCACAAGATCACTATTAATAGTTGGACTACCAAGTGAACGAAATCCACCACCACAAGTATGATTCAGCTGAATGTTTTTAACAAACAATTGGTCCAATTGCTTCAGTTTGCAAGAAGCATGAATCCTAAACGGACAACTATCTATAGCACATCGAACTGTCAATCGTTCTTTACAATTCTTAATATATTGTACTATAAACCCATTCTTCAAACAATAAGCACTAACCGTTCTACGGAATCCAATAGCAGAATCAAACTGTTGACCAACCCCAGTAAAAAAATCCATATTTGAATTCTTCTTCAACAACTCATGTAAATCCTTTTGTTGAGCAAAACCAGAATCTAAATCATCATCAGTTATATTATTACTTGACTCACCACCAACTACTGAACCAGACTTGCTACTTTGAACAACAAAATTATCCATTGAATCAATCTTCAACCGTAGAAAAAATACCAAAAATTCTTCCTTTTTAAACCAAGACAAACACAATACAGCTTGAAGATCACTATCCGTTTCAACAAAGGTAGTCTTTGATTCTCGAATATAAAAAATATCAAAGCATAATGGACTAAAATTAATCCACTCCTCGCAAATCCTATTCCTAACAGAACAAATAGAAGCATCCAATCCAAAACGAGCACTAAAACAATTGTTATTGAAATCAAACACAACTATAACAGATGAATCACACATGGAAAAAAAATGTAAACAAAAAAATAAGTAGGTGAAATTGATTGCTTGGCAAATCGAACTGTCAACTGTAAATAAAAAGAATAATTGCTTTAATTTGAAGCATGAATCCTAAGAGGACAACCATCTATAGCACATCAAACTCTCAACTGTTCCTTACAATTCTTAATATACTGTACTTTAAAACCATTATTCAAACAATATAAGCACTAACTGTTCGACGAAATCCAAGAGCAGAATCAAATTGTTGACCAGATTTTAATTAATATATGTAAAAATGTTTTACTACATCAGATCTTAATTAATATATGCCAGATCCTTTTTTAGCCCAGTATTCAAAAAAAGATAAAACCAATTCTCTTTTGCATAATACTTTACATGCATCAATATTGAATTAAAAAGGACAATATCATCCATATTAAAAATCACCGGTGCATCCTATAAATTAACTTTCCCATAATAGATTTTATGTTCTTCCAAAAAGCATTGTCGGAACTAAATAAGAAATCAAGAACGAATTGTCACATTCAGTATCAACCAAAATTTCTTTATAAACAATAATTTGTCAGCGAACAACATAAAATAATAACATAAAATAATGAATTTTTATCACAAACAAACAAAACAGATCCTTAAAATCAACAAAAATAAAAAACAGTACCTTTGACCACCATGATCAATTAACTAATTGCTTGAACTTCGAGTTTCAGATCCCATAGATAGAACTAAAGAAATCGAAGAACAAAATCATAAACAACAATCGACACTTTTTTCCGACGTGATATGAAATCTTGAATGTAACCAATCCGATTTGCGCAAATCTCCTGATCGATTTGGGAAAAACGTGCCTCCCTGATCGATTTAGGAATATCGTGCTTGATCGATTAGCAAAAAATTGCACTCGATTGATGAAAATCACACATGATCGATGTGAAAAAATCGCGCCTGATCGATTTTGAAAAACAGCGAGATGTTTGGATTTGAGAATGAATTGAAAGTCAACCGTATTTGTGTTTTTGTCCTGGAAATTTATTATTTCAAACTCGAGCCCTACAAAATAATTGGACCTGGCTACAAGGCCCTCCTCGATAATTTCCACCATTATCTATTTCCATAATTGATATATGAATCCCTTTTAATCTTACGTGCAAAAGTTGAATAGAATGTAAAAGGATTTGAATACTAAATCTATTGATTTTGATTCTACTATTTTAATATAAAATAAGTTTGGTAATTGATTCTATTTTCTTATACAAGTCTATTGTTGGGTTATATATTAGCTAATTTGTGTGTTATGGTACGAAGTTAAACTTGTATAAATTGGAAGTTTTAACATTTAAAAGATTAGTGCTGGGCCCAGTCTTTGCACGCTTAGGAATATTTTAGTTACGTATTTGTACATATATATTAGTGTATAAATGACATATAATTAGTAATGTATTAATAGCATAATAAATAAGTTATTAATTAGCATTAAACCTCATAGGATGGAGTTAAGGATGATTATGGTTAGTGGCGAAATAAAGAGTCTTTTTATAGACTTAGTACAATGCGGTGAGGTATATGGTAGTATGGTTAGGAGAGTGTAAATTATGACTATGTTATAAGGATGCGAGGTCAGTCAAAAGCACATAGAAGTCTTCCCAGCTAATCTGGCTACCAACAATGTGAATTTGGGGCTGCTATGAGACTTCACCTCATAAGTACCCACAGAGGATGCGAGATTAGTCTCAATACAGTAGGGTAAGTCTGCCTGGTTAATCTAGCCACCGATGCATACAAATAGTCGGACTAATGTGAGATGTCACAGTAGGGTTACCGGTCATAATACGTAGGACCTGCTTCGAGGATCGAGTGTGGTAAGTAGTTATTGTAAGGTCTACCTCTTCCCTAATTAGGAAGTATTAAATGGTCGGGGTTATCATTTAGGTACGGTAGTAGGAAATCTTGAGAAGGATCCACTTCGGATTCGAGGTATTAAGTGGCTATTGCAGAGTCCTTCTCTTCCATATAGAAGTATTAAGTAGCATGATGAGATTCCGTGCGATATCATTTAGAGGGTACCAGAAAGGGGTCTGCCTTGTTTTAGGTAGTAAATGACGGGGACTTGCCTAAGATATAGGTATTAAATGGTCAAAGTCTGCCCAATTCTCATTGAAAAGGTATTAAGTGGCCTGGGCACTTTCTCTCATATTGTTAGGACATGATTGACAGTAGATGCGTGAGACTAAGAATGGCCTTGGGTCTATAGTTGAAGACGGGCTATAGAGTTAGGTAAGGAAAGTGTAAGTTATAGGACTGGACCGGGAGTGCTTTTGGGCTTACAGTTGGAGGTATTTATAAGAAATATAGTTAGGATATGTAAGACATATTCTTATCTAAATTATATTGCCGAAGTACTGTAATGGAAGACTTGAGATTTTATTCACCACACAGTTTTGTTCTGACTCCCTCCTCATCACAACACAGGTTAGAGAAGATGATGTAGATCTAAGAGATTGAAGGCAGAGACAAAGTCTTTTGGCAATTATCTATCTATTTATATTTTTATATATTTTGATGTACCCATTTCAGACATGATGTTATTGTATTTTGAGATATTGTATTACGAATATTGGGATGTTAAGTTTCGCTTTAGAATTTGAAATTTTATAAAATATGTACTGTTTTTTATATTATATTTTATCATTTTTGCTATGAGGTTCTGATAACATTAGTAGATAGCTCTGTGTATTGTATCAATTTTACCAACCAACAGGCAGGTTTGAAATGGGTTCAATGTTCGATGGGCCTCTTTTGGATCGAAAATTAGGTCCGTTTCGAGGCAGGTTGTTACAATTTCTCTCTTGATTTCTTCGTATTTCCTCTTAGTCGTGAACTCCTCTTTATTGGAACTAGATCAATATGTAGCAGGTTAAATTAGTGAATTTCAAATGTTTTTACCATTTAAGACCTTATTGGGCCTATGAAGACTTGATTGATTTAGATCAAATCTAATTAATTTCAAATAGAATCTTTGTTTTACTTAAATGATTGACATAAAGATTTGAATTTGTATATATTTATGATATATAAAATGTATATGTGTATTAGATGCACATAATGTAAGTTTACATGCAACATATAACTGTGTACATGATTTAATGTGCCCATATATAAATGCTGGGACTTACACCGCAACTGGCAAATTGGCCCCTCTATATATGTATTTGCTGTCTATTATTATTTTATTATTAATTAAAATTTATATGTATATACACACAAACCCCTCTTTGTGTGCGTGTGTGTATATCTATATGTATATCTGTGTATGTACGTACAAAACATTTGATATATATTTAAATTTAAATATGTAGACTAATTCAAATTTTCAAGTTTAATTTTGTGGAAACTTATGTTATATTCAAATTTAAACATAAATCTTGTCTCAAAACTAGGTTGAATTTAAAAATCAAATTTAATTTTTCCTATATATATATATATATGCACTTGAAATAAAAAAAATTAATTTCAAAATATATGCACACACATGTATATACGCTTTAAAATTTATGTATAAAATTAATTGGTAAATATAAATGATAATATGCATAACATTAAAAATAATTTTTTTCAGCCAAAATAATTATTGAACAAAATCAAAAAAATTATTTCAAATCCGTGCGGATTAAAAAAATTTATATAAAAAATATATACGAGTTTCAAAATTGATTTTTTTTAAATCTAAATTCCAAATAAAATTTATGTTTATAGTGTGTATGTATATATATTAATCCATAATAAATTAAAATTTTAAAAAATATATATGTATATATATATATATAAATAATATTTTATTTTCAGCATTTATTTTATATATATATATATAAATACTTGATTTAGCATACATATATATACGAAAAATATGTATGGATAAGATTTAACAAAAAATACATACAAAATATACATATAACTAGAAATTTAAAAATTCAAATTTTAATCTAAAAATTTATTTTAAAATAATTTTTCTTTCGAATTTTTATGCTTATTAAATTGGTGGAAAACAAAAGCCATACATATATAAAAAAGTCCTTTTTTAATGTGTATGAATATAAACATATGCAAATTTGACAGCAAACGAATATATAAATTCATGATAAAATATGTCATCAATTCATACCTTTGTAATGACATAATGAACACATATGTCAGAAAATATTGATTAGATATTACCTAGATTATGGTCTTGATATTGCACCTTGAATGTCAAATCAGAAACTCCTTGGATTCTCTTCTAGAAAAGCAGCAAACTGAAGAAATCACCACATGTTCTTATTGTATTTGATTTTGGATAGGGAATGGAATAGGGGAGGAGGCAACAATTTGGTACCAAAGCTTAAGTAGATAGAGGCTTGAGAATAAAAAAAACGAGGAAGGTGTTGAGTTTACATAAGAAAAGAAAGGAGAAAAAAGGGATCTAGATCTCCTTTTTAACCCTTCTTTTCTACTAATTCAAACACTTATTTCAAGAAAAACATCACGCCCCTCCTTGCTTATCATAGTCGGCCACACTAGTAGGCTAATGGGCCTACACACATTTCTAAACTCGATTAATATTTGCACATTTTAAATAAAATTTACTTGTTTATCGATATCATATATCTATACGTACATATATAACTTTTATATAGGTACATTATTAAATACCGATTTAAATAAATAGAATAAAATTTTATAATTAATATTTCACAAATATAAATTAATTTAATTAATTTATAATAATTAAATTTAACTAAATCGTGTGGTGTTTGGAGTATTTAAAATTGCGGTTGTGCGCCTTATAGTCAGCGATTAATATCAACAATTTGAATATTAACGTTCAAATATCCTCCTAGCTAGTGATTTGACAGTTTGGTCAAATTTATTGCTTACATAATTTTGATAAAATCCAATTTTACTATTTTATATCATTCCTGGTAGTGACAATTATTTATACTAATTTTGTTTGTCAAAACTATATCACATTAGGAATTATAGAAATTTGTTTTGGTTAAAATTCCAATATCATCCACATTCAACTTATATGATACAAACACGAAGTCCTTGGTTCAATAATAACAACTATGCATAACTGAACAGCTCTAACTAGATACTTTGACTTTGAGTTGACTACACAAGACCGTGGTACTAACTCCATATAACCGAGGTAACGAATTCTCTATTGAATAGTATTTCACTTCCAATGCTTTAACTCAAACTCAAGTATGGCCGTTTGATGGATGTTGTGCCATGATTTAACTATAATCAAAGTGAGTGTCCACATTAAAGTTTAATAATATTCACAAGTCGAGAGAACTGTGTAATATTGTTGCTTCGACATTCTTTGTTTGACTATAAGTATATTAATGAACATAAAACTATCGAGTGAGTCATTCCATAGTTATCCTATACTATTAGTATTTTAACTCTTGGTGCTCTCAACAGCCGTGAATAATACATTGTCCAATATTTGGAGAGCGTTATGTACTCTTGTAATATCCCCCATTTGGAGGCTCAAAACTAACTGCTACGATACTGCAGTCATCCATAGTTATTAATTCTCGGTGACCAAAGGCGGTAATGTTAGATACATCGATAAACCAGAAGCACATGAATATGAAAAATTTTAAACTCAATTTTAGAACAAATTTATCATTTCATTACAAATAACATTTCAGATTCATTACATAACCCCATATGTAAGCCATGTTCAGAGAAATTATGATTTATTACAAAATACTCCAAGGGCGACATATGAAGATGCCTCCTTGGTTTATCGGAGTTAAAATATAGGCACTAAACAACTTTGCCATTGTGTCCAATAACACAGCAGAATCAAACAGAAAGAACTCCTAATAACTAGCTTGCCTCCTGCATGTCTCTGGAAGCTTATTCGTCTAAAGGAGAACCTGAAAACCTTAACTCTCAAACTACTCAAAATCAATTAAGCAATCAAGAGTTTAAGGGGAAAACATAAACTTTGAATCAGACAAAAAGTCTGGTGTGAATAATAACCAACCATCTCGAGCCATATAAATATCTAGTGAGACCACGCCGCTTAGCGGAACGGATTTTCACCTCACTAGTATCTTAACCCCGTTTATAATAACCATATACTATGCACCTACATCCACAATGATTAAGACATAACATAACAAAATGTATCATGATGATATGCAAACATGCAATATGCTATGGATTTCCCATCCCCATTCACCTAACCATCAGTCTCAAGTTATAGTTTCTAGGGTCACTATTAATTTAATAGTTTTCATGGACTAGCTAATAACATGTTCCAAGCATACAGACTATCTATCTGGCTTCATAGTTTTATGGGATCACTAAGAACCTATTGTTGTCTACCAATAACATCATCCAATCATAGTTTTCTAGGGGTTACTATGAACCTATTGTATTCTCCAATAACATCTCTCATGTCATAGCTTTCATAGGTTGACTATGAACCTATTGATCTCTATCAACAACTTGTTCCGAGTATATTTTTCATAGAATCACTAAGGACCTATTGGCCCCTGCCAATAACAATTTCCATAACATAGTTTTTATGGGATTACTAAGAACCTGTCTAAACCAATAATCTTTTGATCAGTCTAAGGCACCCTATATTCTGGTTTGTCTGACCTCCTAGATGCAATTCTACTCACACAGGAGTTAATTTTATGTATATTAACTACTAGATCAACCTAGCATGTTATTCTGCCCTTAACACCCCAAAATGTAGTTATGGGTTAATAATGAAGTGAATATGATTACACAAGTATACATGATAACTGATCAAATAACCCAACAACTTAAACATCCATGGTTTAATTCCTTATAATCATTTACAAATGAAATATGGTTAATACCCTTAACCTATTATTTTCAGCAAGGAAAGCTTCCTCCAAAATTTCAAGGTTAAATGCCATTTCGAAACTCTTTTATATTGCCATGTGTTTACTTTTAAAATGAGTTAGGGTTCTTTAATTCGAAAACTAAGGCTTTCGACTATATCCTTTGTATCATTACTTAAAATCTTAGACACTCTCTTTAGAAACCATCCATCATACCTTTTGAACATTTGTAAACATTCCTTTCAAAACACTCAAAGGCATACCTTTCGAAACACTCAAAAGCATACCTTTCGAAAACACTCAATAACATACCTTTCGAAACACTAAAAAACATACCGTTCGAAAGCATTGGAGTTCAAGTGAGAATTTATAGAAGCATAACTTAGAAACCAACTGAAAGTATCACTTTCGAAACCATTTATTTAAAACAAAACAAACTTCAAAATATAAAAGGGATTCGAAAGCTACCCTTTCGAAATCATTAGGGAAGGTGGCTTTAATGGTAGCGGAGGGATATCAGTTCGAAACCTACCTTTCGCACTTATTAGCCTAAGGGTTATAAAAGTGGCTTCTAACTAAGGTAGAAGTATAGGTGCGGCAGCATGGGTATCGAAGGGGTTCAAAAGTGGCAACCCTTTCGAAAGCATACTTTTAGAACAAGGGCGGGCCAATGGGTTCGAAAGCAAGTAAAAGCAACTTCGACCCTTTCGCAAGCATGCCTTCAACACCATTCTTTCCCTCCTCCTTTCCCTAATACACTACATACCAAATGCTTGATACCACGTGCATTGGTTTCGAATGGATGCGAAAGGTTATAAAGTATGGCGGCGAAAGCAAGCATGGTAGGTGGCGAAGTTGTAATTCGCTATAAAACTGATTTTACGCTTTTTAAAGTAAGTCCTTTTTACCGAAACATCAATATTTATCAAAATTTCATTGGGTATGAAATCTTTATCATATTCTCTTCTAACAAACTACCACACACCTTAATTTAAAATATTTGAAACATTTTACACTTAACAAAATAGCCTAAATTCTTAATTAACAATTAAGCCCCTCTAGCTTAATTTATTTATTTACCTTAGTAAAATATTAGGAAATTCCTCAAAAATTACAATAATTCATGTTAAATATGTTTTCTAACATATATAAATTTCAGACCCGAAAACATTATTTAATTGTCTTAAATAATTTAAACCCAAAATTCACTATTTTCTCTCATAGAAAATTCATAATAAATTATCCACATCTTGGAATATTATGAAAATTTAAACTTGTCTCCAAAATAATGTTTCACATAACATATTCAAAAATCATGGCATTTGGAAATTATGTTTCATGATTTTAGCCTAAATACCGAACTAGATTATTCCACAAAATCCTTGTTTAAAATTATAACATGGCATTTAAATCAAAACATATCATCATTCATCCAATCATACGGTTTAAACCTCAAACCCAACTTTAAAACATTCAAGATGACTTATATAAGATTATTTAGATCATTATTCACCTTGTTTGGATAAAAAACTTGAGATTTGTTCTTCACTTTAATCTTCCTAGCTTGAATCTTTGCCTCTAATTGATTTTTGAGCTACCTAGCTTGAATCTTAGCCTCTAACTGATTTTTGAGCTCTTCTTCACCTAGGGTTATGGCCGGCCTTGCTTTCCCTTTTGTTTATGTTTTTGCTTTTGTGAGAATGTAAATGAGAATGAGAATGTGCAGGGGGTTTTAGGGGTTATGGGGTTCAGCCGTTCCCAGATTGCCCTTATCTTATTTATTCTCTTAAGTATTTAACTTATAAACCATTCTTATAGATTCATTTAGTTAAGGCACGACCTTAATTAGTTTTCAAATCTCAATTCTCTTATCACTCTAATCTCTACATTATTCTATTTAATTTATCTAATTAAATCTTTTGAATAATGCTATTTAAAATTAGGGGTGTTATGGGCTCCCCTTCTTAAAGAATTTCGTCGTCAAAATTCAGCAAGGACAAGCCTAGCAATCATCTGTAACATCTCCTAACTACCACACTAGCCTACCTGACTAGCCAACAGTTTATATATATAACAGATATAGAACATACCCTTATAATAGATAAGGTTAAGTATCTCTAATCCCATCTTCTGTCTTCCAAGTACAATCCTTCTCGTTGTCGCTCCACTGAACTTTCACCAACTTGACTGTCTTGTTTCTTAACCTCTTCTTATCTCTCGCTACAACCCGAACTGGTTGCCTAACAAATTTTAGATCTTGTTCTACTATTAAGTCTTTAACGCAGTCGGAGGGATAGTAACCTCTGGATCATGCACATACTTACGAAGATGTGACACATGAAACACATTATGGACATCTGCCAAACTGCTCAGCAACTCTACTCTGTATGCGAGCGTTCTGATCCTTTCTATAACTGGGAATAATCCAATATATCTCGGTGCCAGTTTCCCTGACTTCCCAAATCATACCATACCCTTCATTGGTGATATTTCAATGAAAACCCTATCTTCAACTGAGAACTCTAGATCCTTACGCCTCTTATCTGTGAATCTCTTTTGTCTAGACTGAGCTTCCTTCATCCTACCTCGGATCATCTCAATCTTCTCTGTTGTAGCTTTTACTAGATCTAGACCTAAGACTAATCTGTCTCCAGTTTCCAACCAACATGCTGGTGACTTGCATGGCCTTTCATATAAAGCTTCAAATGGCGCCATTCCTATACTAGTTTGATAACTGTTATCATAGGAAAACTCAACTAAGTGTAGGTGATCTTCTCATGATCCACCAAAATCTAGCACACAAGCTCTCAACAAATCCTCGAGTACGTTGTTGACTCTCTCTGTTTGCCCATATGTCTAGGGGTGATAAGCAGTATTCGTCTTGAGCTTTGTACCTAACACATCCTGTAGACTCCTCCAGAACTCGTTAGTAAACAAAGTATCTCTGTCACTGACTATACTACTAGGAACCCCATGTAGTCTAACTATGTTCGTCATAAAAATTTTAGCCAAAACAGGTGCCGTCCTGGTTGATGTAACTGGAATGAAATGGGAAATTTTGGTCAACCTGTCCACTATGACCCATATACTTTCATTTCCTCGATTCGAGCTTGGCAACCCGTCTATAAATTCAATCGATATCAAACCCCATTTCCAAATTGGTATTTCCAAAGGTTGAAGCAACCCACTCGGCTTCTGATGTTCGGCCTTCACTTGTTAACAGTTCACACACTGCTTTATCCAGAAGCCAACATTCTTCATACCTTCCCAGTAGAAACTCCTCTTCATATCCTAATACATCTTGGTCCCCCAAGCATGAATCGTAAATTTTAATCGATGACAATCTCTAAGGACCTCCTTTCTTAGGTTTTCTACATTCGGGACACACAATCGTCCCTTCTTTGTCAACCACCCTCTTTGGTCAAGAATAAAATCCTTCAAGTCATCAATCTCGGTTCTGGCCTCTATCCCTCTAATCTTCTCAGCTAATAGTGGGTCATCCTTCTATTTAGATGCAATCTTTTTGATCAATCTTGGTCAAACTTCCAAGTGGGATAACATGACAATGCTCTGACTAAATCTAGCAGTCGACCTTAACTGCACATTGCAAGTAGTCAAAGCCTCTAGGTCCTTCCACTCTGCTAACATAGCTAACACCACATTCTGATGTTTTCTGCTAAGAGCATCCGCTATTTTATTTCCTTTCCCAAGCGTATACTCTATACCAATCATATACTGCTAAAAACTATAGCCACCTCTGTTGTCTCATATTTAACTCTTTAAGAGAGAATAAGTACATTAAGGACTTATGATCTGTGTATAACTCAAATCACTCCCCTAATAGATAATGTCTCCATACTTTCAATGTGAAGATCACCACTGTCAACTCTAGATCATGAGTAGGATATCCCACTTCAACGGTCTAAGCTGTCGTGAAGCGTAGGCAATAACTTTACCTTTCTACATCAATACAGCCCCTAATCCAGTTCCATATGCATCTGTATACAGTACTAATCCCTTATTCCCATCTAGAACTACTAATATAGGCACGTTGGTCAACAAGTGCTTTAACTTAAGGAATGCTTCATCGCATTTGTCGGACCAAATAAACTTTACGTCCTTCTTGGTTAGCTTAGTCAAAGGCACTGCCATCCATGAGAAATCCTTAATGAATCTCTGGTAATAGCCGAACTGACTGTCTAACAAAAATCAAATCAGGCTCTACTACTAAGTCTTTTGTCGGAGGAATGGTAGTCTCTGGATCCTGCTCATACTTGCGAAGATGAGACACATGGAATACATTATGGACACTTGCCAAACTGCTTGGCAACTCTACTCCGTATGCAAGCTTTCCAATCCTTTCTATAATCTGGAATGGAATAACATATCTCGGTGCCATCCCCAACTTTCCAAATCGTATCACACCATTCATCGGTGACACCTTAATGAAAACCTTGTCTCCTACTGAGAACTCGAGGTTTTTATGCCTTTTATCTGTGTAACTCTTCTATCTGGATTGAGCTTCCTTCATCCGTTCTCGGATCAACTCAATATTTTCTGATACCTCCCTAACCAAATCTGGACCTAAGACCAATCTGTCTTCTGTCTCTAACCAACATGCTAGAAATTTGCCCTTCCATACAAAGCTTCAAAAGGCACCATTCCTATACTAGTCTGATAACTATTATTATAGGAAAACTCAATCAAATGTAGGTGATCCTCCCAAGATCCACCAAAGTCCAATACACAAGCTCTCAACAAATCCTCGAGTACCTTATTGACTCTCTCTCTCTCTGCCCATCCGTCTATGGGTGATATGCTGTACTCATCTTAAGCTTGGTACCTAATACCTCTTACAGACTCCTCCAAAATTCGCTAGTAAATAATGCATCTCTGTCGCTGACTATGCTAATAGGAATCCCATGTAGTCTAACTATGTTCTTCATGAACAACTTCGCCAAAACAGGTGTCGTCCTGGTTGACTTAACTGGAAAGAAATAGGCACTCTTGGTCAACCTGTCACTATGACCCATATACTTTCATTTCCCTTATTTGACCTTGGCAAACCATCAATAAAATCCATTGATATCGAATCCTATTTCCATACTGGAACCTCTAAAGACTGAAGTAATCCACTCGGCTTCTGATATTTGGCCTTCACTTTTTGATAGTTCACACACTGCCTAACCCACAAGCCAACATCCCTCTTTATACCTTCCCAATAGAAGCTCCTCTTCATATCCTTATACATCTTGGTCCCTCCAGGATGAATCATAAACTTGGATTGATGACACTCTTCCAGACTTGCTCTCCTTAAGTTCTCAAAATTCGGAACACATAATCGTCCCTTCTTTCTCAACCATCCTCTCTGGTCAAGACAAAAATCCTTTAGATCATCGATATTCGATCCTACCTCAAGTCTTTTAATCCTCTTGGCTAAAGCTGGATCCTCTCTCTGTTTAGAAGCTATCCTTTCGATCAACATTGGTCAAACTTCTAAACAAGACAACATGACAATACGCTGACTAGAACTAGCAGTAGATCTTAATTCCACACTGCAACTGGCTAAAGCTTCTAGATCCTTCCATTCTACCAATATAGCTAACACCACACTTTGATGTTTTCTGCTAAGAGCATCTGCTACCTTATTTCTTTTCCCAGGAGTATACTATATACCGAAATCATAGGCAGCCAAAAACTCAAGCCACCTCTGCTGCCTCATATTCAACTCCTTCTAAGAGAACAAATATCTTAAAGACTTATGATCGGTATACAACTAAAATCTCTCCCCCAAGAGATAGTGCCTCCAAATCTTCAAGGCAAAGACCACCGCAGCCAACTCCAAATCATGAGTAGGATTGTTTCCTGGAGATCTGACCAGGCAACTGCGTACTCGGCATCCAGGAGTACTCGGCATCTAAGGGTGATCGGCATCCAGGAGCGCTCGGCATTAGCAAGCGCTCAGCATTAGAAACGGTCGGCCAGAGGCAACGTTCGGCCAGATACTTCGTTCGGCCAGAGGCATCGTTCGGCTAAGGGCTTCGTTCGGCCAGAAGGCTCGTTCGGCCAGAAGGCACGTTCGGCCAGATACTTCGTTCGGCCAAAGGCATCGTTCGGCCAGAGGCATCGTTCGGCTAAGGGCTTCGTTCGGCCAGAAGGCTCGTTCGGCCAGAAGGCACGTTCGGCCAGATACTTCGTTCGGCCAAAGGCATCGTTCGGCTAAGGGCTTCGTTCGGCCAGAAGGCACGTTCGGCCAGATACTTCGTTCGGCCAGAAGGCACGTTCGGCTTCGTTGCCTATTCAACCTACTCTTCCCACACGACAAGCGCCCTGTTCGGCATGGATAGTGTGGTTCGGCATCCAACAGTTCGGCCTGTTTGGTTCGGCATATAGCGACCACTCCATTTGGGCCAAGGTGTTCGGCTGCCAAGCCCACCTGGGAAGTCCAACCCATCATTGTCTATAAATAGAGGGGCAGGGGCACAGTGAAAAGGGACCTTTTTTCGAGAACACTGGGGAGACTCTGCCGCTTTCAAGACTCATCCTCTTTACTTAGCAATTGTATTCAAGTGTTTGGTATACGGATTGTATCTGTAATCAATCATCAAGTAAAGCAATAAAGTTTAACCTCAAAGTGGACGTAGGAAATTACGCTGAACCACTATAAATCCGGTGTTCTTACTTTCTGCATTTAATTTAGCATATTCTTCCTCGTTTAATTTAACTTCATCACTTATATCTCTAAACAATCTTTCTCAACGAGGTTAGTGACCAATTTTGGTGCTAACACTTTGGTGCTTTCACTGCAAATTGAATTCTCAGACCTCAAGGATCTGCTTTGAAGCTACTGGATTGAATAAATCCCCCAAAGAAGATCCGACTCATTGATAGGACGTCCGTTGATTCATACCATCACGTATGAATCCCAACTGGGAAGGTCCATACGTCGTTGAACGGAAGCTTGGAGAGGGAACATTCAAGCTAGCGACCGTTGATGGCGTAACACTACCTCGAGCATGGAACAGTGAACATTTGTGACATTATTACGTTTAGCCTGTTTCTTTCTTGTTTTAGGCACAGTTATTTCCTTTATGTTTTTGTTCTGTTGTCACTTAGTTTCTTTTTGACCTTGTAATCAGGCGATTTAGTTGTTTTTCATTAATAAAGGCTTGAAGCCGTCTTTTCCATGAATCACTAATGTTTCTATGTCTCACTGTCGGGTGACTAATTGTTGGAGTTACATTATTCTGTATGATGTACGAACTCGTATAACCGACTTCAAATCTCCGAGTCCCCGGAGTGTGGACCGGAGCATCTAAGTCCTCGGAGCACAGACTAGAGTATAAACGATTCAAATCTCCAAGTCCCCGGAGTGCGGACCGGAGTACTCTAAGTCCCCGGAGTGCGGACTAGAGTATAAACGATTCAATCTCCGAGTCCCCGGAGAGCGGACCGGAGCACTCTAAGTCCCCGGAGCGCGGACTAGAGTATAAACGATTCAATCTCCGAGTCCCTGGAGTGCGGACCGGAGCACTCTAAGTCCCCGGAGCATGGACTAGAGTAAAAACGATTCAAATCTCCGAGTCCCCGGAGTGCGGACCGGAGTACTCTAAGTCCCCAGAGCGCGGACTAGAGTATAAACGATTCAAATCTCCGAGTCCCTGGAGTGCGGACCGGAGCACTCTAAGTCTTCGGAGCGCGGACTAGAGTATAAACGATTCAAATCTCCGAGTCCCCGGAGTGCGGACCGGAGTTCTCTATGTCCCCGTAGCGCGGACTAGAGTATAAACGATTCAAATCTCCGAGTCCCCGGAGTGCAGACCGGAGTTCTCTAAGTCCACGGAGCGCGGACTCGAGTATAAACGATTCAAATCTCCGAGTCCCCTGAGCGCGGACTAGAGTACTCTAAGTCCCCGGAGCGCGGACTAGAGTATGAACGACTTCAATCTCCGATTCCCCTGAGCGCGGGCTGGAGTACTCTAAGTCCCCGGAGCACGGACTAGAGTATGAACGATTCAAATCTCCGAATCCCCTGAGTGCGGATCAACTTACTCTAAATCCCTGGAACGCGGATTTAGAAAAAATTCTAAGTACTCAAGAAATGTAGAACAAGAAGTATGCCACTTCGAGGAATGTTCGAACAACGCGAGAATGGATTGGGAAATATGCAACTCATAAGTGCTTGAGTTTTGACCGTAGTTATTCAGAAAGCTAAAGAAGTAAACGAATCGTTCAAATGACTAAGGAACTAAACTTTATTTAATAGTCCAAAATGGGGTTACACAGTTATTCCTCCAAAACTTGGAGTCAAGAACCTATCTACACAAACTACGGAAACAAAAGATAAAAGTAGTTACAAGACTTAAGCAAAATCTCGTTGAACGAGTATAGCGATTATTTCTTCGATTTCTTCTTCTTATCTTCTTTTGTTTTCTCCGATGACTCCTCTCCCTCACGCTTCTTCTTGGATTTTTTACTTACCAAGGAAGCAGAGTCAGGAGCGGGAGAAGGAACATCTAGTGGTTTGGATTTGCCGGGGAGAATGATTTTCAAAGGTCTATTCCACGGGTCGGTAAGTTCCAGTATTTCAGGCTCGACTTTTATCTCGACTTTCTTTTTCTCCTCTTCGACGAGACGCTCTTTCATGCTCATCTTCGAAGTATGTTCGAAGGCGCCAGTGATTTCGATTTCATCACTCCCTTCGACGGGAGAAGAAGTGTCAGACTTATCATCATCTAGCGCCCCGATCACTTGAGCGTCAGGGCCGGGAGTCTGCCTTCTCCTTGGTGTCATCACTCCTCGGAGTCGGTTCGGGATCAGAGTAGCCTACATAAAAAACATAAAGAATGAGCATTAGGACAAAATAACCGCTACCAGAAAGTGGCATATCTTTTAACTTCTAGAAGAAGAGTTTCGTACCAGGTTCTGGCTGGCTATCAGTTGCGTGTGGATTTTCACCCTCTAAGATAGGGGATAGCACGTGAACGCCAAGCCCGGGATCTTCTGGATCATAGCCGGCATGCTGCTCGAATGGGTCAAGTGTTATCCGACTGGCCGATTGAGCAGGAGGAGGAGCAGCAAGATGAGGAGCTACAGCCTTAGCCCCAGATGTGCTAGCTCCGTCGTTTTTCTCTTTTGGTAGGGGAGAGCCTTTGCTATAAAGAGCCAAAGCTGCAGATAAGTCCGCTGGCTCGTTCCCCCTGAGAAATTCTTTCACCAGGGCATCCTCATCAACTTCCTCAGAGCCCGACTCGATCTTTCTGATCTTCACTAAAGTTTCCCAGGCCTCAACAAGAGATTCAAGATAGCCCTCGCCTAGGAATGTCAAGTCGCGGTGCATGAGGACGCGGGTGTTGAATTCAACAATTAGCGGGTCGAACATGCACTTGACCTCTTCTCTACCGGCCTCTGCAGCTGCTTCGAGGCGAGAGTCAATCTCCTCAGAAGCTTTTCTCTTACCCTCCTCACGGGCTTCGTTTTTCACTATCTCAACCCTAGCAAGTTCATCATCGAGCTTCGTTTTCAAGAGCCGAGTAGCAACAATTTCGTCATAGTATCGTTGGGACTCTTCCTGAGCAGCTATTTTCTCCTCTTTCTCTTTAGAGAGCAATTCTTTCAGCTCTTTGACTTGCAGGGCAAGCGCGTCCCTTTCTTTCTGGACAGAATCTTTTTCTAAGGCAAGGGCTCTGCTGCGTTGAACTGCTTCATCAAGTTCCTTTTTATGGGTCGCCTCTAGACGTGTGACGGCCTCGGTAGTGTCTTTTGCACTCTTCTCTGCAGCTTCAAGTTGCGACTTATATGAAGCAAGCTCTTCATCTTAACTCCTGATGATATCCTTGTCAAAGCCAGCTTCCAACTTCAAACGATCAATTTCATGTTGTCGCTCAACAGATACCTCCGAGACTTTCTCGACCAAATGTGCAAACGCGTCATGTTGAACATAGACGTCATTGTTGCAGGCAAGAGCACTCTATTTGACATGCCCTGGGATGTGATGAATAGCTGGGAGAAATTTCAGGCCATCGAAACAGATTTTTGGGAATTTGGCCTTAAGTTCGACCATCGTCTCTGCTATAGTGGGGTCAGCCGCAGGAATAAGGGGAGGAGGCTTTGAAAGTTCTGCTTTTTTCCGATGCTCCCGAGTTTGCCTTGTGCTCGACGAACCGGAATGTTGTTCTCGGGAGACATCGGGTAGGAACCCCTTCTGTGAAAGCTTCTCTCTATCTGTCTCAGTTTGAGGAAGAGGATCACGAGAATGCGAAGATTGAGAATATGTTTTCTTTCGATAAGAAGAATCACGAGGACGGTTGTCTCGATCCTCGTAATCGTCTCTGTCCCTGCGTCTACCCGAGCCCGAATCCCGTACGGGATGGTGGAATATAGAAGAATTGTGGAGGCGATCAAGTCCGTGGGAGCGCCCCATGTCACCTGCAAAGAATAAAAATAACAATGAGTTAAGAAAAATCGGGGTAATGAAAAAAACTTGAAGTGTTTGGTGAAGTGCGTGTGTGCGTGTGTGTCCTAGTGTTCCCTCCGACGGACCGGTTCCTTTATCTTTACTGATTGGAGTGGTATCTCCCTGGACTGGGGGTTGAACTCCCGCGTTGCCTCTAGCAGGCGAATGAAACTTAAGGGCTTCCGGATCGTCGAAACCATAATTGAGTATATCGTCGGGGATGGTAAGGTTCGACAGACCCTTTAAAGAACTTTCCATGTGCTGTGAAGAAGCCTCTTTCTCTGATGGGATGAGTGTAACTTTTGAAGTTCCGCCAACTTTCTCCTTCCGTATCTTGTACGTCAATTTCTTCTTTCCCTTCGAAAGGGAGGATGACATTTCAATATCATGCACTTTGACCGCCGGGTTCCAAGCGGAACCCACATTCTCGCCTTGAGTCTCAGGAGCTTCATCCTCCTTGTGTTCACCCCCTTCGTGTGCATCGGGAGTATGGCGTGATGACGATCCAGCTTGTTTTTTCCCTTTACCGGATGCAGGCTTGGGAATGGAAACTCCCTCCGGGAGACTAATCCGGCGACCACCTGCTAACAGTCCGAACCTCGATAGTGATTCATTTGAAAGGAGGGTTCGGATGTCCCGTTCCTCGGCAGGAAGAGCTCTAATGGCTTCGACGGCCTCAGAATATCCTCGGCCCTCAGGACGCGGGTTGATACCTGAAAAAGATGAAACAAGGAGTTAGAAAAAGCATAGCTCCGGTTGAGCGTGAATGTCGACTCAGGGAGGAGACTTACTGCCTTCGACCCATCTCATCGCGAAACCGTGTGGACAACGCACATAGAACCATTCCTGTTTGTACAGGAAGAATTTGCTACATGCCCCGGTTAAAATCTGGCACTTGTGGTACGGCTCGAGGAACATAAAAGAGGGGCTATCTTTCCGCTTTTTGATCATGTAAATAAATCTGATGTCGCCAGAAGTTGGAGGCCTTGAGAAGACGGCCATGAATAGTAGGCAGGTCCCGTATATGAACGCGTGACCGTTTGGATGCAGCTGCGATGGGGCGATGTCTATGTACTGCAACATGTCCCGAAGAAATAAATTGAATGGAGGCACGCTGCCCATCCAGCACATGAACTTGTTACAAGCGGTATATCCGACTGGGGGAAGGTGAGGACGATCGTGTCGCGACGGGACCAACACATCGGTAAAGGGGATTCCATGGATGGAGCATATTCGCCGAAGTGCGACTTCATTAATCTTCGAAGCCTGTGAGTCGATCGGATTGTCTAAGAGAATTGTTGCCTCCAGGGCATCAGGAGCTAAGTTATGAGCAGGGGAAGTCGACGGATTTGAAGTGTCAGCGACTTCTTGCCTTGATGACGGCCCAGGCCTATCAGATATAGTGGCGGAGCTAGACTTTTTAGACATCCCCAATAAATAATGAATCTGTCTAAGCGCCTGTGAAAACTATACTTGAAAAACGTTCAACGTTAGAATTAACAGCATGAGTATTTCCCCCCACGTGGTGTGTAAAACTAGTGCAAGCAATCGTGTATAAGCATTGAGAATCTGAAGGTTACAAAGATATGAAAATGAGCTTCGAATCATCGCCTTCGAAGACCGTCATCGCTGACCGTCTCAAAAAGCCCGCCTTGTGGTGATTACAGTTCCAGATTCAGAAAACGTATGTTAATCTAAGTTCAGATTTATGTCTACTAAAGCTAGGAAGTTAATGATCCGGGCCAGTTTCATATATGCTAGTGTGCTTAAGTCCTGGTCCTTGTTTTGCTATATGAATAGGCATGGTTAATAAGTGTTCGGCCTAATTCCTGCTCGGCTAAAGGTATCATTCGGCACGTACGGCTAAGTTTTGTCAGGCCAAAGTGGTTTTCAGCATTCACAATCGTTCGGTGAATTGTGGTTCGGCATTTATGTTGTTCGGCCTTTATGTTGTTCGTCATTTGTATTGTTCGGCATTTGCATTGTTCGGCATTTATGTTGTTCGACATGTATTGGTTCGGCAGTTAAGTAATGTTCGGCCTTGGTATTGTTCGGCTGAAATGTTGTTCGGCCTTGGTATGGTTCGGCAGTTAAGTAGCGTTCGGCCTTGGTATTGTTCGGCTGAGATATTGTTCGGCATTTAAGTAGTGTTCGGCCTTGGTATTGTTCGGCTGAGATATTGTTCGGCATTTGAGTAGTGTTCGGCCTTAACATGGTTCGGCATTTACGTTTGTTCGGCTAAGATATTGTTCGGCATTCGTAATCGTTCGGCATCCCACTAATTCATGCCTTCACCCTAGCCTTCCATTTCACTGTCCGGCGCATGATAACATATGCCGAACCAGAGTTATGCCGTTCGACACCCTTACCACCTCCGACACTTCCACTTTTCTTTCTTCTCCTTTAGCTTCGATTCGGCACGAAGGAGCTAATCGCCCAATGATCTTATGTGCGAACACTCCTGGTCATTCCTCCTCGCCTCGCATCGTTCAGCAATAAAGACGACCTAATCAAAAGTTTTCTACATGACCCACTCGGCTGTCTCGTGTTGAAACTATTTAAATCGTAGAAGGGGTAATACCTAGTTTGTAGATCGGAGCTTAGGAAGGATTGATTAGGCTTTAAGTCTGATTGACTGGCAAGGATTGCAAGTCTTTATGGAGTGACAGAAGTAAAAGTGTAAAAGGAGAGAAGAGGGGAGGTGCCTGGTTTTATAGAGAGAAAGTGGAAGTCGAAGGGGCTATATCCGGTAGAACCGGTCAAAGTCGTAGCATTCGGCTTCAAAACGTAGAGTTGCTCGGCATATGAGGAATGTTCGGCTTCGAACGTATCGTTCGGCATTTATACCACATCAGGCGCACACCACAACCACTAATATTCTCAAGAAGGCATCTCCATTAGAAGTTAGTCAAGTATTTTAAACGAAACGTGGAGGTTACGTAATTCAAAGCGTATCACGTTCAGTCACGTAATACACTTTGGGGGGCAAGTGTTTCCTGGAGATCTGACCAGGCAACTGCGTATTCGGCATCCAGGAGTACTCGGCATCTAAGAGTGATCGGCATCCAGGGGCGCTCGGCATTAGCAAGCGCTCGGCATTAGCAACGGTCGGCCAGAGGCAACGTTCGGCCAGATACTTCGTTCGGCCAGAGGCATCGTTCGGCTAATGGCTTCGTTCGGCCAGAAGGCTCGTTCGGCCAGAAGGCCCGTTCGGCCAGAAGGCACGTTCAGCCAGATACTTCGTTCGGCCAAAGGCATCGTTCGGCTAAGGGCTTCGTTCGGCCAGAAGGCACGTTCGGCCAGATACTTCGTTCGGCCAGAAGGCATGTTCGGCTTCGTTGGCTATTCAGCCTACTCTTCCCACACGACAAGCGCCCTGTTCGGCATGGAGAGTGTGGTTCGGCATCCAACCGTTCGACCTGTTTGGTTCGGCATATAGCGACCACTCCATTTGGGCCAAGGTGTTCGGCTGCCAAGCCCACCTGGGAAGTCCAACCCATCTTTGTCTATAAATAGAGGGGCAAGGTTACAGTGAAAAGGGACCTTTTTTCGAGAACACTGGGGAGACTCTGCCGCTTTCAAGACTCATCCTCTTTACTTAGCAATTGTATTCAAGTGTTTGGTCTACGGATTGTATCTGTAATCAATCATCAAGTAAAGCAATAAAGTTTAACCTCAAAGTGGACGTAGGCAATTACGCTGAACCACTATAAATCCGGTGTTCTTACTTTCTGCATTTAATTTAGCATATTCTTCCTCGTTTAATTTAACTTCATCACTTATATCTCTACACAATCTTTCTCAACGAGGTTAGTGACCAATTTTGGTGCTAACAAGGATATCTTACTTCATGCGGTCTAAGCTGTCAGGATGCATAGGCAATAACTTCACCCTTCTGCATCAATACTGCTCCCAATCCAGTTCTACATGCATCAGTGTACACTACCAACCCTTGGTTCCATCTGGAACTACCAGCACTAGTGCATTGGTTAACAAATGCTTTAACTTAAGGAATGCTTCCTCACATTTGTCGGACCAAACAAATTTCACCTCCTTCTTGGTAAGCTTAGTCAAGGGCGCTACTATCTGCGAGAAATCCTTAATAAATCTCCGATAATAGTCAGCGAGTCCAAGAAAACTTCTGATCTCAGTCACCGTCTCTGGTCTCTTCCAATTGTTAACAACTTCGATCTTATCCGGATCAACTGGCAAACCCTTCTCTAAAACCACCTGACCAAGAAACTTAACTTCTCTCTTCCATAAATTACACTTTGAAAACTTCGCTTTCAGTTGATGCTGCCTCGGCGTCTCAAGCACCACTCTAAGATGAACTTCATGCTCTCTTTCATCCTTATAGTATATTAAGACGTCGCTATGAATACCAATACGCACCTATCCAAATTCTCTCGGAAAACTCGGTTCATCAAATCCATGAAGAAAGCTGGCGCATTCGTTAAGCCGAATGGTATCACTAACCACTCGTACGAACAATACCTAGTCTGAAATGCCGTTGATGGAATAATGTCCTCTGCCATTCTTAGCTGATGGAAACATGTCGCCAAATCCAATTAGGAAAATACTCTGGTTCCACTCAACTGATCAAATAAATTATCGATTCTCGGCAAAGGGTACCTATTCTTGATCGTCTTCTCATTCAACTTACGATAGTCAATACACATCCTTAATGACCCATCAAGTTTCTTCACGAGCACCGCAACCACTCCCCAAAGCGAACTGCTTGGTCTAATGAATATGATTTAATATTATTGTTTGAATGTTATTGACAACTATTTTAATGTAATTTCAATCAATTAAAATAATTGTAAAGTTAATTTGGTTATAATTGTAAACAAGGAATAAATTAAATGTTGGAATTAATTTGAAAATCATCGAAATTAATGTAATTAAATATTTTAGTTAAGATGTTAACTGTAGAATATGAATGTAATAAAATGTAAACTAATGTTAATTATCTTCATAGGTTGATAGTTGATTCAATAATAAGAGTGAGAATAAAATAAAAGAAATTATTGGAATTTAAAATATAACTAACTAGAATTTTATTACAGTTGTAATTGAACGCTGAATTTAGTGCAATATTTAAATATTGGATTTAACATGGAAAATTTATTTTAAAAGATTATTAATTTCTATGTAATCATGAAAGATAAAATTGTTAACTTTTTAATTTGGAATTTAAAAGTGATTAAATTAATTTAATAATAATTTATTTAATTAATGTGAAAATTAGTCATTTTAGCCACTGTCTCGGATTTCGACGAAACCAGTTTCATCGGATCTGTAATAGTGAATTATTGTAGGATTTCATGTTTTGTAGTGATTGGACTTGTTGTTTGGCCACGCGAGCTTGAAACGCGTAGAAATCAATTAATTGAATTTAAATGAATATAATTTGATTTTAAAAGCTAACTTCTGTATATAATGGAATTAGGATTTGAAACTACTTCCATTGAGTTTAAAAATATTGAAAACCTATATTTTGATATATAGGATGACCTACTTTCTTTTCGGAAACGAAACGGGCTTTTGGGTCGTTGTTATCGTTTCGACCCAATTCGATCTATCCATTCATTCTTATCCATCTGTCTATATAAATAGATTTCTTTACTGAAACCCTAGCAACCTTTTTCTTATTTCTGTACGTACAATTATTTCCATGCTCTCCTTTCCTTCTCTATGGCTGTCAACATCAAAACCCTAATGTCAATTTTCAAATCAAAATCAAACTTCAAACTCCTTAAATCATAGCAAATTATATATCGTTCGAAAGCTCTCGACGAGCGCAATCTTTTGCTGTAATTCATTTTTTCGATTTGATGCATCGTTTGACCAGAAAACGATGAAGAAGTCTTGGCCGTTGAAACTAGGGTTGTCGATTCAACGGTGGATCTTTACCCGTTTGACGATTGGGAAGTTGCTGCTGGTAGAGGGCATCGAGTAGAGTGCATCGGCACAGTTCATTTGGTCTATAGGTGCCTAGGTTTGCCACAATCGGCGTTTAAGAGTCGCGGCGGCGCTGCTGCATTTGGGCGGCGGAGATGTAGGCGAGGGGCTGGGTGGGGTCGGCCTGAGATGGGAAGTGCGGCGTTGTGCTTTGATCTAGGGGGTAAGGCCTCTAGCGGCGGCGGCGGCGTGGTTTAGGGTGGTGGCCGTGAGAGTTGCTCGTGCTTAAGTAGGGTTTTGTGAAGGCAATTTGGGTTCGCGTGGTGAGAAATTACGAAACTGCCCTTGTATATTTTAAATTTATTTTAAAATTTTCAAACATTCTAACATATATAACTTATGCATATGAACTGGAATTTGGATTGGGATCGTATCGAAATCCCGGACAAGATGAAACTGGTTTGATTGAATTCTGAGACTGTTGAAATTTTGGGCTTTATTTGGATTTTAATTCGACGATAAATCAAAGGTGAGTGATTTAACCCACTCATAAATACTAAACCTTCTTATGTTAGTTGAATTATATTTATGATGTGATAAGAAATTTATTGATTGCTGTTTGGTAGTTTAATTTGACATTTTAATTGAAACTGAATTTAATTTGAATTAAATTGCCATTTAAATTTATATTGAATATTTAAATTGTTAGTTAAATACCTAATAATGATAACTAGTTAATTATTGTGATTTACTGGTTGATTTGAATGATGATTGCGATGGACGCTTAATTGTTGACATTTTGGATGATTTGATGTTACGTTTATTTTATATGTTGTTATTACACTGCAAGTTCGCTTAGTTATTGTTAGGAAAATCACTATGGGTTGAAATGATACATACTCGAACGATCTTATACACTAAGGAATAATCGTTATGGGTTGAAATGATAAACCCGAGCGATTTTACGGATTTGGAAAATTGTGATTCGGGATACGGGTTGAAATGATATATACCCGGAAATTTAATTATTTTGGAGTTGAAATGATACATACCCTATCACTTGACCATGGGATAGAAAATTATACACTGACACCGGATTGGTTAAATTAAATGGTTTAAAATCTTGAATTTGGATTTTGGATTAAATGTTATTGTTTTAAAAGAAATAAATTATAGTTTTATATGAATTTAATTATTTTCTAATTCAAGCTTTGAAAGTTGAAATTGAAATGGTTAAAAAGATATTGTTGAAGAATTAAATTGGGAATGTAAAGTTAAAATCAATATATGACTTTAATTCAAAATTTTGAATTAGTTTGAAGATTTAGATCTTAAAATTTAACAATAAAGTTAAATTTGATTTAAGTGGTTTAAATAAGTAAATTGAAATTAGGCTTGAAATTGATATGAATTGAAATGGTTTAAAATAAGAATGGAATTTAATTTAAATCATTGATTTAACTTGTTGAATCGAAATTGAAGTTAAAATGAATGTTTCGAAAATTGAAGTTATTTCGAATTAAAATTGAAATCACATCGATTTGGAACTAAATCGAAATTGAGTAATTTGAATTGAAAGATTAAAATTGAGTTTTGTTGACTAGAAATCTGGATATAGCCCAGATTTGTTGAAATGGAAGAAACAGTTTGATTTGATACTATTTTCAAAATAAATTATTTTAATATAAACTATTTAAAATCTATTATTTTAAAATTCAGATTATTTAGATTTTCAAAACTATTTTACCATATAAACCATTTCCAATAATCAAACCATTTTATATTAAACTATTTTTAACTGTTTTAAAATCCTTAAACTATTAAAACTATTTTAAACTATTTTAAACTATTGAAACTATTTATGACTATCCAAACTATTTTCTAATATTCAAACTATTCAAGGTTGAATTGTTTATAGTTAAATCCTTGATTTAAAGGTGAACATGGTTAAATGATGTTATAACCTACGTTGGAATTTGGAATGATATTTTCTAGTGAAATGACTTATTTTGAGTGAATATGATGGTTTTGAAATGAGGGATATTTTGAATTGAATATGATATTTTGATATCGAATATGAATCGGTTTTGGAAATGTAAAAGAACCAACCGGTGTGAAATAAGCGTTTGGTTGTTAAAGAGACCGGGGTCGAATATTGTCATACTCTCTACAAATACCGAAACCACTTTAACAACTGTACACGTGGTGGAGAATCCAGAATGAAGTAGGATGGTTTGGCGAATGCTACTGGAATGAAGTAAGAGAACGATGATGGATAGCCTTGACTTTCGGGTCATAATTAAAATGACTAAAACGGGAGCTATACCGGGCCAAGTGGGGTCGCTCCCCCTATCGAGCATGCTTTTTCAAAACCATATCTATTACTTTGTGCTTTGATTGGTGGCCACCTCCAGTTTGATTATGGGAGTGTGTTTCGAGGTGCACGGTAGTAGCTGCTATGCGTTACTACCAGTCCGAGAGTGCAAAACGGTAGAATCCTACCCTGGGCATTGCCTTATGTGCCTTGTCATATTTATCCTGATCGAGCCCATTACGACTTTGGTTTGTATCGTACCTATGGGGTGCTCCCTGAGTAAACCACCGGTTTGGTGGAGCTTACAGTATCTATATAGACTACGGTATTTATATAAAAAATGTGTTAAGGGGGATATGGGTAATGCCTTAACGCTATTTTAATACTTTACTTTACTGTAGACATACTATAATAGTGTATTGTATTATATATGTAGATAGTTTAACTGATCCTTAGGAGATGGAATCCTGAACATCTCTTAATTTATTGCATGCACGTTAGACACTAGATAGGAGATGTAAAATCCCGTAAACATCTCTAAAGCCGTTACACTGATATTTACTTATTTTGATTTAACTTACATAAGGTCTTTTAGTTATGACTTGAGTGTTTTGTCTTTTCATTATGCTCGGGTCAGCCTGAGCTTTTCAGTGCTGAAGACATTGTTTCTGGAGGACGAAGACAAAGTTTGGTATTATATTACTAGTATTATTCCACTGCATTATGTGGTTCCGCTACATTTTCCTATTATACCTGTTGTATGTATAGCTCTGATTTATATTGTAAAGTGTAATCAAATGTATTTGTAAAACAGCTTCATGAACTGTTTATTTGATTATTATTTTTGTCATTCCGCTGTGAGATTCTATGTTTTTTTCCTTCTTTTCTCTTATTTTCTTATTTACCCCATTAACAATCCTCCCTTTTGAATGGTTTGAGTTGACACGTGTGGTTTATTGTCGATTTAAACCATCCAAAAAGGTGGGTCATTACAATACACAACCAAAATTATTTATTTCAATTTATATATCTATATATATTTATTAATCTATTATATTTATATTAATAGGTCATATTACACAAATTTAAATAACCTATAGTTCATTATGTCACCACTCATGTTATAAATTAATCTAATATTTTATATATTCAAATTTATATTAAATATAATTTAGGTAACAGTAAAATATTCTTATGTAATTATTTACTATTTCTAATATTATTTAAATCGAAATAATGGTTATATAATTAATATATAATAATATATGATTCAATAATTGTATTTTAAATTTTATAAAAAAAAATTGTCATCATATTGACTTTTAGCCAAAATTACGGAATTTAAAAATCAAATTTGTTATTTTCAAAATTCATTTATAATAAAGGTCGAAGTTAATTAAATAATTAAAATATAATTTCAATTCAAAAAAATATGGAAAAAAATTTCGACCTTATAATATCATATTCGAATTTTGTAAAATTTAAAATTTGAAAGATATATTACGAATTTTTTTTAATATTATTTTTTTAGGCCAATTAATTTATATATAAATAATTTAATAATATGGTATTATAATAAAATATTTTTATGATGTGCATTTGATTTGGAATATTATAAGATGTACACTTATTTAATTTTAATTAATTTTATAACCGATATAATTATATAATAGAAATATATATATTCAAATGCATACGTTTACAAAAAAATTTAAACATTAGAAATCTAATTATAAATAAACACACACACACACACATACATACATACATATATATATATATATATATTAATTTTATTGCTGTAAAACATACATGTATAAAAAAACAACTTTGCATAATTTATATAAATATGTAATCATTCATCAAATTATTATCTAATTTAATATATATACAAATATATATATATATATATATATATTTCACATTTATGTAATAGATACATTATATATATATGCAAATATTTATATTGTTTTGATACTCATTTTAAAATAACAAGTTTGTGTATATATACATACATACATACATTCATACATACATATATTTGGACAACATATAATACATATATGATGAGCTAGCATGTCCGTTGCGATATCAAATCCCAACATTTATATATGAGCATGTTATATCTTGGATGGATTATTATGTTACACATGAACACACATACACATATGTATATGATACATATATGTACCATTATACTTAATTTAAAATATAAATTAAATAAAATTCAATTTATTTATTATAATTTAAATGAAATAAATATTTTATTTAAATCAAATTTAGAAATGTTATAAATAAATTAGACTTCATAGACACAATAAAGATCCAATAGGTTTTTTTTGAAATTCACCCATAACTTCCGCTACGGGCTAGCCCAGTTCCAACAGTATTAACTGATAGAAAACTATCGAGTGAGTCATTCCTTAGTTATTTAATAACCATTAGTATGTAACCTCTTAGTGCCCCCAGCAGCTATGAGTAATACACTACCTAACCTTTGGAAAGCGTTACGTAATCTAGTCTCAACGGAGTATCAATATCTAGTCTCGATACATCTTGACTAAGAATATTTAAAACGATGTGTTTATTATATTGTGATAAATTGTTCATCAACACCTTGTAATTACTATCACAAAAACTCAGCATTTGTGGATTTTTGTTAAACATACTTAAACTAAACAATTAGTTAATTATAACACATTATAACAAGTATATAACAGAAAGAAAATCTCCTTTTATTTCGATTAAGATTTTATTACAAAGTTAATAATTTACAATAAATTATAGAATTTACCCTAGGGCATACCCCTAACTCTATCAGTGCCGAGACCACCCCTAATTCTAAAGCATTAACATCATCAACTCCTTCCACCAGCAACAATATGCCTGTGCAAGCTACGGAAATTGGTAACGTGTCATGTGAGGACCCATTTCTTCGACTCTTGGAAATCGACACTAATACATCCTCGGTATTCACGTGTCGCAAATCCAAATGCTGGAGAGGCGGATTCTCAAGGGTAAGAAAGAAAATAAAGAGAGAACAGAATCTCACATATATTATTTGAACAAATAATCTTTACAGTGTAAATTTAAATACATTTATCAAAGTTTAAAAATGGACAGTTATATATATTTGTCCTTGCAAAGGCGGAATATACTACTCAAATGTGGTGGAAACAATCTTTAGAAAAACCTTCTAACTCCATGCTCCGGGCTCTTCCAGATGTCTTCGAACTAAACCTGACTACCAGGCTGCCTGGGGAAAATTAGGGCACTCAGAGTTTAAGGGAAAGGAAAATAAACTCCGGGTCAGTCACGGGACTAGTGTGAGAAACTCAAGATACACAATTTAAAAAGAAAAGGTATCTCACAAGACCATGCCCACACATAAATATGAACGGGTTTTTACCTTATGATAACCAAAACATTTGCTATGCATAAAAAAATCATTTGATATTATTTCTAATGACATTCTTTTGAAAACATTTGCAAGTAAACTTATTAATCTTAGCCGAAATTGTTACCATATTAAATTCCGGTATGTTAGGCTCTACAAACAAAACTCTTACACGGCTCGTTTGGAGAATGGATTTGCATACAATGATAGGTAAGGGACTACCTTCCATATAGTACATCTCTAGAGGAATGTATCGAGGATACACAAACAATCCTCCGCATCTGGCAATACCGACCTATCCCTATTTGGCACTCATACATGGCCTGGATAAACCGAATATGACATCACTCCAATCGTAACCGACCTATCCGGGGCCCCATAGCATACACCACATACTCGACATATAGAGAGTAATTTAGAAAGGTGATGAACATACCCTAATGGTTGCGAACCACATAGCCTTGCGGTGTACCCTGTTTAAGCCATTATCGGGTGATGAGGCCTGAGGTAGCGATTACCTTTCACATAGCTCTTTCCACTTTGAATGCCACATTGTCATCCCATAGTCACACAACTGATTTCTACAAATGTATAACTCCTGAGCTCGTATGTCTTAGGAAAGGGTATTAAGCTAAAAGAAGTTGCCTTCTCCGCCACCAAACAGATGATACGTTCATAGAGATCAATATATGTAACTAAAAATGCAACATCAGACATCCGTCCATACAAGTTGCCTAGGAACAGGACAAACCGAAGGCACTCTTCTACCACATCCTGTCTGGAGTTATCCCTATTTAGCAGCGAGACATTCTTGCATCAAAGATCTTAAGTGAAGAACTACTGCCACATAATATGATATGGGAAATTTCCCTCGAGGGTCAGTGACAAGCAGCCCTACATTCAATCTTCCAAATCAAATCCATGTCCTCACTTCGAATACGTAAATTGGTTCGAAGTGGTCTTCGGATAGGAATTACTCCAAATCCGACCCTGGTTCCTTCGAACCAATCATCGATAAAAAGATGTTTTGTGAATAGAGAATCATTCTTTAATTGATTAATTTTTTTTTATCAAAATCTCTTCTGGAGATATATATTTCTAAAACATTCTTTCCGATAAATACGAAATCATAAAACCTCCCTTATCAAATCCTTTGATTACTTCAAACCTTTTTAAACTGGGAATAATTCGAAATCATTTCATTTTTGACTTAATATTTCCAAAATCATTTCTTTTAAATCTTAACATAAATTTCCAAATTCAAAACTCAAAATTTTGATTGAGTTAAAACCATGTTATCTAGGATGTTAATCCAAAACCAATAAATATTAAGTGAGCAGAATCTATAGAAATCATCTAATTCTACTCAATATCAATTCCTATATTCGACAAGTACTATGGATGGAATAACGGCGAAATCACTTTTTAAATTCCACAAATAGTACAAATTCCCTCTTCGGGCTTTAACACCGTACAATAAGATTATCCCCATAAGATCCAAGTTATTTATATTTGGAAATTATATCCTTTATACTTTGCAAAGTTTTGATCCGAGTAAATAAAATTTACTATCCCATTCATCGGACCAGACCAGATAGCTAGGAAGAGCTGATTTTTCAAACTCAAACCCATACACTATCTCTTTGATACTCATAAGGCGGTCAAATTATTTGATCGACTCTAAATCATTTAACATTTAACCATTCCAAAAATCCTTCAAATCATCTTTGAAATACTTTAATAATCATTTGAAAAAGGACGGTTGCGTTTAAAACTATATTTCAAAAGTTATAGAAAAGTGCTGTGGAAGGTGCTTTTTGAGCTATATTGATCAAAATGACTTTTTATCATTTGAAAATTATTTTTTATAACTCAAATTAATTTTAAAACATTTTTAATGATTTTTAGAATTTATCTCATATTTTTTGAACAATTTTAAAATATCATTTTTAAAGAACCGTGATGTTTTCAAAAACTTGTTTTACACATATTACAAAATCTACTTATCAAAATCTCGATTTTCTTCCTTTATTTGAAAACTATGGATATAATAGTTCGGAAAATTCTTATCTCGATGAATTCCGAGGTATATTCTATTCTACATAGTCGTTTGACTTTTATGGTGCGAAATCGTGAACTGTCGTTGCGCGATGCGCCTATTTCCGATTAAATTTTCAATTACCTTTCAAACTTCACCAAAACACCTTCATATGTTTATGAAACATTTAAAACTCATTTTAAAACCTTTTTAAAGAGGTTTAACATCCCACATACACCAATTCATTCAATAAAGGAAAGTGATTTCCTTTGTGCTTATCGACGTGTATTTCTGTGACTTGCATATATATTCAATATTCATATTAAAAAACCATCATCAACAATCATAATCAAACATATATGACATCTAATAGCATATAATACTATAGTTTAGGATTTTCTCACCTTCATTTTTCTAACGGGCTAGTCTAAAATCGACTATAGCTCTGCTACGATCGCTTTAAACTCTACGGAACCGAACTTTTTGACCTTGAATGGGCTTGAACCACCCTACAATGCTCACGGCCTTGATGGTGTGAGGAAGGCTTGGCTAAAGGAAGAAAGAAGGGTGGCCATGAGTTTAGGAGGAGGAATGGAGGAGATTCGTCTTCGTTAGAAGTGGATTTGATAACTTATATGTATTATACGATTTTAATTTTCTTTTGCTAAATATTTCGCCATTATTTTGTTAAGCATAGAAGCCATGAAAAGAAGATTGAAGTGGAGAAGAAGATGAAAAGAATATGGTGAAAAAATATGAGAAAGTGGATGGGTATTTATAAGAGAAAATTTGGAAAAAATATCTAATGACAAAATTATCATTTTGCCCCTGACCCACACCCCTCCTACACACGCACGACAGCCCCCCTAAGCTAGAGATTGTGATATTGAGGTGATGGTGTAATGATAGTGTTGAAAAGATGAGTTGATGTTTGCTTTTTGGTTGCTTAAGTGTTAAGTCTTACGAAATTATTTTAATATTTTGTAATATGTATATATTTAAGTGTTCATGTACACACACACACACACACACACACATATATATATATATATATATATGTGTGTGTGTGTGTGTGTGTTATTATGTGTATGTGACATGTATATGCATGTACATGTATGTGCATAAGAGGATAACAACATTTCAAATGACTTCGAACAACTTTTGTTTGTTAAATCATTGAAAACCGGGAAACCGATTATCGGTCGCATTTTCACTTATCAATTTATATACATATATTTGTAAACAAAATTTGAAAATAAATTTCTTATCATCATTAATAAATTAAAATTATCACAATTCATTTATAAAATCATATAAATTAATATTAATAATTATTTACAGTAATTGTTATTATACCGATAAAGTGATATCGATTTTTTCTTATATTTTCAAATCAATTATTTGTCTTTATAAAATTATCATAAATGATTTCTTAACACTTTATAAATTATTTAAAATTAATTACTATCATTTAAAAATAATAATTTGAATAATTATAATAATTATTAAATCATTAAATCCTAATTAAATTTAAAAAATCAATTATTATATTTAAGGGCATTACTAATAATGTCATAAATACATTTAAATTTCAAAAATACAATAATTATTTCATATTCTTGTTCAATTATAAGTGTATGTATCCAGCTCTGTATGCGACGTTTTACGATTATAGAGTTGTTTATCAATAAAACAATTTTCAGCTATTTTATCGATTTAATTCCCGATGAAAATATTTTTGTAAATATTTATTCAAAATAGGATCATTATTATTTATTTTCACTCAAAACAATATTATTTGTATTATCAACCTTTTATTTGAATTATTTTAAAAATAAATATAATTTATCAAAGTGATAAATTTGCGGGTCGTTACATGTCACCTAGGAGAGCTCCAAACGGTTATGTTAGGATCATCCTTGCCATTGTAGAAACAACCACCGTGGTGTGTCACCGAGAGCACCCTTGAGCCAAGAAATGCTCAGGGTGTTGCCGAGACCATCTTTGGCCATAAAACTTCATTAACTAACAATGTGTCACCTATGGGTACCCTCGAGCCTAGCAGCACTCAGGGTCGTGTCAGGACCGTCATTCGCACTGAAGACTGGGATGGCAAGAGCCCTATATCATTGGCCACTCGTAAAAGAACTAGAGAGAACATCACGGCATGGAATTTACAAGTCTTTCCCCATTAGCGAGGGGGTCATCAAACACAATAGCTCCTACCTTCTCAATGCTGACAGATTCATCTTTGAGACCCGGGGGCGACATCGTTACCCTAACTCGAACACAAACATCTGTCCTGGCTGAGGAAATTATATAGCACCCGATTTACATGCTAGACCAATGCAACTTGAAAACGAGCCCGTACCCAGTGAACAACCCGCTTGGACGACTCAAGCATTGAAGGCAGGCCGGCCACTCCCTTGGAATCAATCTCCATAGACAATATAGATCCAAGCAAAGTCATTCAAATCAGAACAGAGCTCGGCCTAGAAGTAAGATAGGATCATATCTAGTTCCTACAATAAGCAAAGATGCCTTTGCATGGGGGCATGCCGACATGACTAGCATTGATCCTAGGATCATTTGCCCGTCCTCAATATCGATCCAAAGGCCACCCTGTCGAGGAAAAGCGCTGGCCACTCAATCTAGAAAGGTATCGAGCTCTCAAGGAATAAGTAGAGAAGTTATTAGCCTATAGCTTCATTCGAGAGGTGCGATATCCAGTGTGGGTAGCAAACCCAGTGTGGTTCAGAAAGCCAAATGAGACTTGGAGGACTTGCATTGACTTCTCCGATCTCAACAAAGCATGCCCCGAAGATAGTTTTCCTCACATTGATCAACTTGTGGATGCAACTAGTGGTAATGAGCTCTTGTAACAATCCGCACCTTAGTGGGCCCAAATTTTGACTTAATCGAAAAACCAAGTCCACTAAGGTGCGAGTTGTTACCAACATCGACGATGGTCAATCGCTATTAATTGGTCGGTCGATCGATCAGTTTAGGGCGGCCTGCTCTAAACCTCGGCTAAATAGCTTGGATTTAAAAAAATTAAATAAAATCTAATTGAATAGACAAAATTGATTTGAGCGCCTATAAATAAAGGCATAGTCCCCCACTTGTCTTCTTATATTTTATAAATAGAGCAGCGAAGCTCTGCCATTTCTCTTCTCCACTTGTTTCTAGAAGTTATAAAAATAAGTATTATATATATACATATATTGGAGAAGGCAAAAAATGAAAAAGAGGTAAAGGAATGGTAAATCAATTCTACAAAAGAGATAATATCTGAAATTTTGTATAAACTCCCCCTAATTCAAATCTCCTATCAAATATGTAATTCTAGTTGGTATGTATATACCTTTTATACATATTTTTGGATTGAAAAGGAAAACGGAAGTCTACTCTCCATGAGAGGCTATAAGAAGTTGTGTATATATACTACTGATGTGGGATATCTCCAACTATAGTATGGGTTGGGATGCGAGGTCAGTAGAGTTACGTAATGGAAGTCTGCCCATCACTTAAAGGCTACCAGTAGTTGTGTATACGTCCTACTAATGTGGGACTCTCCAACTATAGGACCCATGGGGGGTATTGTTCATGTATAGGTATAGTAAAATGTACGAAGATGTGGGAAAATGTAACTTTAGGGGGGTTAAGGGGTTTGCATCGAGGATTGATGTATTAAATGGTTGTTGGGTCTGCCTCCTCCCTATTTAAGAAGTCTTAAATAACCTACAACAGTGCCTAATTAAGAAATAGGGTCTATTTCATTTCTAAACCAGAGGTATTAACCTGAGTAGGCATTTTCCTTGACTTGTATTAGCTAAGTCTAAACGGGATTTTGGCTATGGGGGTCGGCAGTTATGTCAGTGTTGTTGATAAATCGATTTTGGAGGTAGGGCTGGCATATAGCTTTGACTACTAGCACCCCAAGCGGTTTTTAGCAAAGACTTGAGTTATGCCTTAATGGATTTCGCTTTCCATAAGTGTAGAATCCGAATGGATAAGCAAGGACCTCGAAGTTTTATTGATTGCATGTTTGTCGAAGGTGGGTAAGCTAACCCTTAGATAAGCTTTGAGATGCGTTAGTAATACGGGTAACTGAAGTATGAAGTCATATTTAGGAGTCATCAGCCTTCATAGTTAGGGCCGGTTGGCTATTGATTACGTTATAGAGGGCCCGCTTAGGGATTAAGGTATTAAATGGTGTGGACCTGGCTTCTCCATATTTAAGAAGTATTGAGTGGACAGGGTTTTCTTTTTGGGTGATATAGTGATGTTTAGATATGTGTGTGTGTGTATATGCGTATATATAGTTACACCTCGAGGAGGATGAATATACCATATGTGGCATGCATATGAAATTAAATGGATAAACCATGAATAATAGACATAACACTTAAATATAAATCAATCGGAATAAACTAGTGTTACTGATAAAGTATGTAATATACCAGTCTCTAGAACGTTGTTCTAAACCCTCCTCATTACAACCCACAAGATAGATTTAGAGGGACAAGATACTGGTACAAGATAGAAACAGTAAGCAAACAGGACTTCTCATTCATGCTCGATATAGACATGGCAATTAGATGTCCAAGGAATAATGTGGATTCCAAGGTATTAGCCTTAGTCATTGTATAGGTATTTCGATGTGAGTTTATGCAGATAGTTCTCTGATATACTTATGTTTATTTCACGTTACCAACACCAACCATCTGTACCCTGACGAACTTCGGTTTTGATTCAATCGAAAATTAGGCCCACTAACGTGCGGGTTGTTACAACTCCTCACCTTTATGGACACCTATTATATACAATCAAATTGCCATGCACGACCAAGACCAAGAGTACACCTCCTTCATTACAAATGCCGGCCTTTACTGCTATCGCACCATGCCTTTTGGTTTGTGAAATGCGGGCACTACATATCAACATCTGGTCAAATGTAAGTTCTTCAAATAAACCGACTGGTCCATGAAAGTTTATGTGGATAACATGTTGGTGAATTCCAAAAAAGGTTGGGGGCATATACGGAACCTGATTGAGACTTTAAGCATCATACGCCAATAAAACTTGAAACCGAATCCAAAGAAGTGCTCCTTTTCCATTCGGTCTAGTAAATTCCTGGGTTATGTTGTGAGTGTCAAGGGCATTAGAGCTGACCTTAATAAGATCCAAGCCATCCAAGATATGTAAGTCCCATGAACTGTAAAGCAAGTATAAAGCTTGAATAGAATGAGTGCAACATTAAGCCGATTTGTATCAAAGTCAATCAGCCAGTGTCTCCCTTTCTTTGACCTCATCAAGAAGGGAAAGTCATCCACTTGGAGTGAGGAATGCGCTAAGTCATTCGAAGAGCTGAAACTGCATTTGGACACTCCTCGGATTATATCAAGCCCATCAAAAGGGAGGATTTGTTTCCATACTTGGCGGTGTCTAACCATGCGCTTAGCGCTGCCTTAATCAAAGAAGAAAAAGTGGTAGAGTAAGGGGCATGCCCTATGGTCATTCATGTAATTTGTTACATATATCTAATTTGATAACCAATCTTGTTGAAAATAAAGGTGTTTTCTTTCTATTATATACTTGTTATGTTACCATATAGAAACTAAGTAATTAATTAAAGTGCATTTAATAAAAAAAATCCGTAAATGGTATGTTTTGTGGAGTAGTTACAAAGTGTTGTAACCATGAGTAATTTATCACAATGAAATTAAATACACCGTTTAAAATATTCTTAGCCAAGATGTATCTAGACCAGATATTGATACATCCATTGTGTGACAGTCCGAAAAGATTTTCGACCCCGAAAATCGACACTAATGCGTTCACTGTATAGAGTGCCAAGCAATCGAGTGCCGGAAACCCCAGACTGTTAGGGTTAAGAAGAAAAAGAGGTAGAAGAAGAAACAAAACAACAGCATAGAATCTCACAATCGCAGCGGAACAAATATAATATACAAATAACAGCATTTTTTATACAATGAAAAGCTGTAACTATCAATATATACACAAGATACCAGAGTACACAAATCTGGACAGTTATAATAACTTGTCCTCAACTACTGTCCATACAGTCTATACTTCACAGTGGAATATAACCAATACGTCCCTGCCATCCAGCTCGTCTCCTGAGCTCCAAACGTCCTAACCTGAAAATCTGTAATACTCGATCTGACCCGAGCATTACAATAAAGTAACACCCGAGTCAGGCTGGAAACCAGCGTGAGTAACCCATTCAATTTGAAATACTAAGTTGAAAAAAAAGGTCTTTAAAAATCATGGTGACTCATCCAACATTACGAGTTCTTATCTTTTATATCCAACTCTTTGTTGCTAAGCCCATTATTTAAATAATCTTTAAATGCAGTTACTTATTCAAAATAGTCGGATTTACCTCATTTTATTTAATTCCACCTTATTTGATTCTCCGAATCAAACCCGTAAATTTCTTTCTTTTTCCCCCTTTTTAGAAATACAACCACCATTTATATCTTAAACAAATTACTATTTCCTTATAAATTTCCACTGTGAATTTATACTTTCAAATTATCCACTGATAAATGCTTCACTTTATTTTTAAACCCCGTTTATAACTTCCATAATCTCATTCTCTTCTAATCACTGTCACAACACTTAATCGATTTTAAAATCGATTCGCTGAATTAAATTTCCATTAAACTTTATTATTCGACTTATCCAAATCAAATTCCAAATTCCATTAATCCCTTATTCACCCCTTTATTATTGTTTAAACTTTTTTTTTCTCTCTGAATTATCAATTTCGTGCTCTATTTCAAACTTCTTCTTTTATTTCTTCTTACGCATTTTAATCTTGAATTTTAAAGATAAACATCCCTTATTTCTTAAGCAATATCGTTTAAGTCCTCAAACTCGTTTATTTCCATTTATTTAAAATCTCTATTATTATTATTCACACTCGGACTTTATTTAATAAAATCTTTAAATCAAACTTTTATTCTTTTCCAAATTCAATCTTTATTTTACCCAAATTTACTATAATTAATTTACTTAAAATTCTCTCTTTTTAAATTTTCCTTCAAAAATCTGATCTTTATATTTTTGATGTCTCAATATACCCAAAATATATTCAGTCAAACCAAACATTCCATGTGTTCAATTACCAATATAACCTATCACAGATTACTAATTAAATCATATCGCAGAATTAGAAATAATTCAACATTTTTGAGGAATCCAGTTGGATCCCTCCAACCTGTTTCCCTGCATCCACAGATGTTAGCACAATATAAAAATACCAATCCCACTTCGAGGGGGACATCGCGGTATAAAGGGTCATCCACTATTATGCGGGGCGCATAGGGTCTCATCCGCTATATAATGCGGGAATATCAATCACTCCAATATATATATATATATACTACTATATATAATATCACATCCATACAGATAATAATAATCAATTTCAATCAATCATCCAATAGATTAAATTTAATTATTTAAATTAACTAATAATCCAATTTGAGTGAGATTAACTCACCTTTGATTTTTGTTTGCAATCCGTCTCCATCTCGACTATTCTCTCAACGATTTTGGACCTTGTATAAACATTATACAATTTATTAACATTCGAACAAATCAAAAAATAAATTACCACTTATTAATTTGATTTAGACTAATAATTTAATTCCAACTACTTTCCCTAAGGTTGACTGGTTCATACATATCATTTTTATTAACTTTTTTTATAAAAACTTTAGCTTACTGTAAATACATTCCCTAACCTACATACAATATACATATGTAAAAATAGAATTGTTTATTTGTTGTAAATTTTTCTTTTCTATCTATGTAAGTTCATCATTTTTTTTCAAAACCGAAGACCCAAAAGAAATTTACATTAACAAAATTATTGGAAAAAAAACGATTACCCAGTACTCGCTTTCCCCAAATCTCACTCGCCACCCCAACATCCTCGAACCCCCGTACATCGCGACCACCACTACCGAAGACAACAGCTTCCCAAAGTGCCGCGCGCCTAAATCCTCGATCGCGACCACCTTCGATCGTCAATGCCGACCCAAATCGCCTCCCTAAACACTCGTGACCTCCCCCACACACGATGCCGCGTGCTGCCCAGAATCCTTCCATGAATCTCGATTTTGAATCGCTTGCCTCTCGAGGTCTTCGTTAGCTTGAAGCTCGGGGAAGAAAACAGGGAAGAGGAGTGCGCGATTTAAACTGGGTAGAGGATTTGAATTTTGACTTTGAACGAGACGAAGGGGAAGATAGGCTTGTGAATCCTTTTCTCTCCCGGTCTCCATTTTTTGAGTTGGATTTTAATTCGGCCATTTCTTTTATTTTTTTCGAAAAATATGTTTGTGTGATGTTAAAAGCGAAATGAAGGGGAGACAAGAGGAGATGTTAACGTGCTTGAATAAACAAGCTACAGTGACAATTGAAAGGAAGGGAAAAGGCTGTGATGGTGAAAGAAGGTAGGCTGATATTGAGATGAATTTGACCAGTCAAAATATATTATATTAACTTTAAATTTAAATTTAAATTTAAATCCTCTTGTATACATAGCTTAAAATCTTGACATTGTATCGAGGCGTGCCGCTAGGCGTTTATAATGTTATACCCCTATCCCGAACGCAAAGGAAAAGGTTTCGAGTCCTAATTCGATCGTATGGAGAAGATAGCTTTTTGAACCCAGCTATTTATATTGAATTTTCGATATAGATTTCAGCGCGTTTACATACCATACGACCACACGATAACCACAAACACTACGAAATTTAAAATCCGATAATAATACACTATTACGGATCCAATGGAACTGGTTTCGTCGAATTTCGAGACTGTACCTCGGAAGGCTATTTTTAAATTCAATTTAAACAATATATTTTTAAAATTGAACAAACCACTTTTAAATTCAATTTTAGAACTTTTATTATCCTCAGTATAGTCAATATAAATTTTACAAGCCCTCAAATTATTTTTAACGAGCTTAGAACTCTCGGTTTTACATTTTACCAAATTTCCAGCAATTAAATTCAATAATTTAATTATCCAGTAAATAGTGATATTTGAATTTTCAAGTTAAAAATTAACTTTTAAATATTTAAAACCAATTAAATATTCCAATTTCAAATGTCCAAATTTCAGGGTCGTCACATTCCTTTTCCCTTAAAAGAATTTCTTCCTCGAAATTGCTAGTTAAGAGGAATGGTCCAACACCGTTTATTATTTCCCCAAAAGCCAAACAGTTTCAAAAACTTTCCCAAAACAACCATTTTATTAAAGACACACTATCACTCTAACTCACTTCCCAAACTCTTCCATAGTTCCCAGACAATATTACTTACTCAACCATTTGAATTATGATATGAAACCAATTTTAAACTATCAAAATTTTCTCAAAATTTTTCTAACTCCTAAATTTTTGAAATTTTTTTCCAGCGTCTCCTTTGCGCGGCTAGATCGGTACGACTACAAAATGCCTCTACAGGCCCCCAAATTTTCAAAAGAAAACAAAAGCCAAGTGGCTAGATCAGAAAACCATCAAATTTCATACAACAATTTTAAACACGTACCTTTTTGTCGGGCAATCCAAATTTATCTTCTGAAATCAAAATACCAATTTCCTTTTGCTTTTAAATACATGTATCCTACCTAGCAATAATATCTAATCCCAAAATCCAAAATCATTTTTATTTACTACTTTTAAAAAATTTTAATATTTGTTCTACTTAAGTCGTATGATGTACCCATATCATCCATACGCAATATCAAATCCGATTGCTCACTCGATCTGTAACAACCCGCATATCTATCGATTTTATATTTAAATATTTTATCGTTAGTCGGATGTTAGTCCGAAAAGCTACTTTTTGCATACGGTCAAATTAGGACTCGAGACCACCCTCATTGAGTTCAAAATGACGTTTGCGATCTTTTTGAGTGTAAACTTCGATATGTTTGGAGATAGTGAAATTTTCGTCACTTTTCCCACTTGTGACTTTGGTTGGGACTGCACCTTCTTAACTCAGCCCAACCCCCTCTTCTCTTCATCACTTCATCAAATACTTTAAGCTTCTTCAAAAATGGTGGAGGGAAAGAGAAATTAAAATTCCAAACTCGAGATCCTTAGTAAATTCAGCATCAAACTCCGAATTCAAGGTGAAGAACATAGATTCAAGCTAGGGGTTGATTCTTGCTTTGCTCTTAAGCTCTCCAACATCAATTTCGTGGAAAAGGTGAGATTTTTAATCTCACATCTCGCCTATAACTGTCATTGGGTTGTTGGAAATGACTTCCTATCACTTTAGCATTAATGTTTGCAACTGGTTTGGATTGAATTGGTGAGAAACTCAAGTTTCAGTGCTGTTTGCAAAATTCTGGCCCTAGGTCGTTCTGCCCTCCTTAGGTCGTCCAGGCTGCTAGCTCGCGTGTTGAAAAGTCTTCACTTTCTTAGGTCGTTCACGAGTTAGGACTTAGGTCGCTTGCGTGCTTAGGTCGTTCTGGCTTAGGTCGCAGGGAAATAAGTCGTAGGTCGAAACAGCTTTAAGTCTTAGGTCGTTGCCGACCTAAAATTCCAAGGCAAACCACTAAGTCGCTCGAATTTTGTTAAGTCTTAGGTCGTTGCCGACCTAAAATCCCCAGGCAAAACGTTAGGTCGTTGCCGACCTATAATCTCCAAGCAAAACGTTAGGTCGTTGCCGACCTATAATCCCCCAGGCAAACTTTAGGTCGCTCGCACTGGCTTATCTCGTAGGTCGTCTCCGACCTAAGCTTCTTTTCCATAAGTCGTTCGCGAGTCAAATGTTAGGTCATCTCCGACCTAACGCCCTCGTCACCTTAGGTCGTAGCTCGTAAGTCGCTCGACCCTGCTAAGTCTTTAAGTCGCTCGAGTTAGGTCGGCCAGTATGTCTCGTAGGTCGTCTCCGACTTATCCTCCAGTTAAGTCGTTCGACCCTCTAGGTCGTTCGAGTTAGGTCGTTGGACCATTTACCTTAGGTCGCTTGACCTTAAGTCGTAGGTCGTCTCCGACCTATGCCCCACTAAGTCGCATCCCACTTAGGTCGCAGGACTCTGTAAGTCGTAGGTCGTCGCCGACCTTACACTTGGTCTTTTTAGTTCGCGATTTCCTTAGGTCGTATGACCTATTTTTCCTTAGGTCGCTGGACCGCTTGCCTTCCTTAGGTCGAACCCTTACTCTGCGTAGGCAATCTCTTCTGAAAAACATTTATCAGAATTTCTACTTTGATGGTTTTGGGATTGACTTCTTTGGACTTTACTCACGTCTTCGAACGTGAATTGATTCGTTTCTACAATCGTTTTATGACTTGTCACTTTAAAGATATATGAAGGTTTCAATACTAATAGTAAATATCAAAACTCTTTCATCAAAGCGATTTCAACACTATTTTAAATATCAAAAGTTCGTTTTCTCAAACCAATTTTCAATCTACTAGTATATACAAGCCTTTACTTCACTCGAATGACAAATCGACTTAAACGACTTAGTAAAACGGGTGGTATGAAACGCTTGCGTTCACTTCGTCGGTTAGCTCTTGGACTTGTTCGATTGAACCCCTTTTGTGACAATTTCCTAGTGAAGATTTACAGCTTGTTCGTAAATATTTAAGTTAAGCAAGTGGTTATGGGACATGAAGCTAAACTCATATATTTACTAGCTTGGTGTGATTGACACTTCCTTATGATCATGACGATCATTCTTGTGATTTAGACTAGTGATTGAGCGATGTCTCTTCGTCCGTGTGTTCGGACTTGCCTTCGGGCCATCCGTGTGTCGGAAAAATTAAATGGATAGCTTCCATGAGATAGCTTCTCGTCCGTGTGTTCGGACTTCCCCCTTTTAGTGATTTCTGGATTTCGTGTGTTGATTTCTGGGATTTGTTCTGGATTTCGTGTGTTGATTTCTGGATTTAGTGCTTCACCAACTTTTGTGGTTTTCACTGATATGATATCAGTTTTTGTGTATTGGTGAATTTGTGTGTCATTACCTTTTTATGTGTTTGGATCTTTGAGAAGATTCCTGTGACATTGATTAATCCCCTGTTGATTATCATTTACATACTTATAGTAGTATGCCATCATGGTTATTATATGTTTATGCCATACCCCTTATCCTATATCATGTCATCTGATATCTATAGTTAGACTGATCCGTTTATTATTTTCTTATAAATAATACTCGGGTCAGACCGAGATGTTACAGGTGCTTCTGCTTGACTTCTCTTCTGGATTACTCTGACTTTTGGCTAACTACATAGATTAGTAGTTTTTGGTTGTACACCTTTGAGATATAGACTCTATGTTATGTACTTATTCTTTTGTATAGCACGTGATGCTATTCTTTTGTATTATTGTGGATCTTTCTGACCACTACTCTGATGTACACTTTCATGTGTTATATATTTATTCATATCTTCTTCCGCCTTTGTGATATGGATGTCTGTGACTGATTTATGTTATGACTATTTCTATGTTTGTTTCCGAAGATTATATATAGCCACCGTGTGATAGCCTTGTGTTTGTATCGGTATGTCGGATTTCCTCCTTAAAAGATATGCATTCTATTCTATCTGACGTATCGGTGCTCGCACAAAGAAGTTACATGGATGGTCGCTCCTCCACAGCCTTATTCTCCGTGCTAATTGACAGCACTACATCGTACTGTTCTTGGTTAGCGTGGGTATAGAGGTGGGGCGTCACACGATCACACAATTTCACTTCCGAACTAGTATCGTCCACCCGACTTCCTAGTGCGGACTCAGATCTGGCTTCTTGATCAGAAACCGTCATTCTCCTTGCATAGCCATATACTATGATAGAGAATTTCCAGAATCAATCAAAAATCCATATCCAGGGTTCGCCGTCGAAAATCGAGTGAAAAATCCCAACTCGGATCGATATACTATCTCGAAATTCTATGCTCGAATCTGGATCAAATTGCTATGCAGATAAAATAATATACGTACATCTTACGTATTAATTTCCAGTTGATTATTATTTATATCAATCTCTCTTCTTTTTCATATTTATTTTGATTTCTATTCACTTATTCACATTTTCCCTTTTTACCACTTTTATTAAACTTTCATTCAAATATTAACTTAGTATATTTCTCAACTGCAAATTTACTTAAGAATTTCACCATCACCATCCATTTCTTATGTCCAGTATAATTTAAATACTTCTTATATTTATTTTCACTTTACTGTGAGAATGCGGATTAAGGATCTTAAGGCTAGAATTAACACTAGAGAGGGGGTGAATAGTGTTTTAAGAAATTTGTTAATCTTTTTGAGTTTATCTTAATTTGTTAACAATGTATACACTAATCAGACACAGATATGAACACAGAATCAAACACAGATGCAAATATAAAGTAAAAGCAGTAAAGGAAAGAACACACCGGATTTTATACTGGTTCGGAGTTACCCTACATCCAGTCCCGCAACACAAGCACGGATTTCCTTTCAAAAACAATTCTTACAAATACAACCCTCGGTTTCAAGACTACGAGGTACACCCTCCAGAATCACAATCCTCTGGGTAGAGATACTTGATTTCCGGGGCAACAAGTTCACCCAATTGATTTCCAAGGCTACAATCACACCTTTTCCCTTTTGATTGATTTCCAAGGCTACAATCACGCCTTTTCTCGCTAATATATTACAAAGAAGTCTATAACTCTGAATAGCACTGAGAACCTTGTAGAGATAGTGATGGAGAATCACACTAGAAGTAATCGAGTATGATTCGATGTTGATTTCGGCAGAGTAATGGTATGATTTTGTATTAAGAAATATGGAAGAAGAAGAGAAGTGAAAACCAGAAAAAGTGATTAAAAATTCGTTGAAACTGACCCCTATTTATAGAAGATCAACAGCCATGACCATTCATGAAGAGTTATGGCGAATAGACACTTCTTTTGAAATTTGAATTTTGAACTTCAACTGTCACTATGTCGACATAGTGCCTAGGGGCATGTCGATATCCCTCATCCAAAATTGATATTTTGAATTTCTATAAAAATAATATTTATCTTATATAAAAACTATTTAAAACTTTATAAATATAGTTGAAATTCATAAGTAAATATAAAGAACAGTATATACATAATTTTATATTTAAATCTAAGTATAAATATTAAAAATTAAATATATTATTTGAAAAGACATTTAAAATCAAGAGTAATTTGACTTTGAAATTAAAGATGTTTTGAGGCTAAAATTATTTAAAATCAGGATAGAGAGTTTTGAATCTTTTAAATGGAAAGTTTTGAAATCATTTTGAAAACAAGATAATTTTGTAAAATCAATTGAATTAAAATTAGTGGATACAAAACAATGTCCCACTAGATTTTCGTAGGTTCCATCCTACTTAGGGTTCCATCCCTTTAACGGGCTCGAAGTGGATTCCATTCCATGAATAAATTAAATATTAAGATGCTAGTGCTTTTCTACGAGTTTTAACAAATATTCCTAATAAAACAAACTTAACCTTGAACTCTTGAACTCTTGATAATCTTGATACTCGTGAGTCTTCTATCTCTATATCTTGAATCTCTATACTATACAGTCTTTATTCTTGATACCTGCATGGTTAGATCCTGCATATACATATATATCTAAACTTGTAATGTTAGTATTTATATTTTATAATCTATTCTAAGGTTGTTATCATCAAAACCATCATCTCATGGACTAACAATCTCCCCCTTTTTGATGATGACAAGCTTTGTTTATAAAATATTCCTTCTATCCTAATTACTCCCCCTAAAACTAACAACTCCCCCTTAATCTATGCCTAACTACCCTATTTTATATTTCTCCCCCTTTGTCATCAACAAAAACCATCCTAAAACCATAAAACTATAAAACTCCCTCTTAAACTAATACTATATAACATGTGATTATAATTATAGTGTTATCATAAATAATCAACACTTAACTCTAAAACTAGAACTTAATCCTAAATTACCAACTATCCTAACTAAGAATCTATGATAATGCTTATAATAGTTAGAAATCAAATATAAGAAAATAAATTATTTATTAAGTATATTTCAACACACTCGTCAAAACCAATCATGTCAGACAAGTCAAACAAGTCAAACAAGTTAATCAAGTCAATCAAGTCAAAAACTAATAATCCTATATTATAAGACAATACTACAAACTCCTCCTAAATAAAATACACTCGTTATGTATACATGTATGCAATATGTAGTTTGTAATGTAGTATGAAATGTATGACATATGCAATGTAGCATGAGATGATATGCAGAATGAAGTGCAACTTGTGATGCAAATGATTATGATATTTCATGCATTGTAATTTATGATGTAATATGCAATGAAATGTGATATGAAATAGAATGCATAATGATATGTAATAAAATGACAATGAAGTAAAATAATTTTCAAAATGATATGATGATATATATATTATGGTAAGAGATGTTCAGACTATAAGATAAACATGAGTGATAAGTAATATCTAGTTGACAAGCATATATATATATATATCTGTGTATGTTTGTGTGTGTGTATGTGTGTGTTTATATATGTATGTATGTATGTATACATATATCAAACTATTTATATTAATCACTTCAACCAAACAAAGGTAAAACACACCAATTACTAGACTTAAGTTAAGGAAACTAATGAATGAGACTGAAAGAGTTGTAAAGAAAGAGTTTAAAGGTAATAAATGATATTAAAACTATAACATATTCATGAAAGGTAGTAATCACACTCAATATCAAAATTAAATTGCTAAGAAATATGGACCTAAACTATATATATATATATATATGATCAAAAAAATTAATAGCCTACTTAAATAATTATTTTAACTTGGTTGTTTTTATTTTATTTTTATTTTTAAGAATCCAAACTTCCATGTTTATAAAATACTTAACTTACTAATTAAAACCTTTATATTAAATTTTTATTGACTAAAATATTTAGAAACATGTTTAAACATCTTTTTAAAAAAAAAATCATAATGAAATATTAAAAATAACAAAGATTAAAAAACTAAAATAAACATGTGTTATATTAAGGCCTCTTTCATTTAAATTTTAATTAATTACTAAAGAATATCTAAACATTAATTTTAAATATTCTAATATAAGTTAGAAAATAATTTCTAAAAAGAATAGAGAAAAATACTTAGTTTAAATATCGTTATTTTATAATTTAAAGTTTTAAGTAGAAAAGACAGCATTTACAGAATGCTATAAAAAGTTTTTGCATTAAAATATATATACAAAGCATTATAAAACAGAAACTGCGGTATTTACCAAATGCTGTGAAAAGTTTCAGAAACACTACAGCGTTTCAAAGCTCAGAAATGCTATAAAAACGTATAGCGTAACAAAAGCAAAGACAGCATTTCAGAAATGCTATGTAAAGTTCTGGGCAAAAATGGTGATTTTTGACCCAATTTTTATAGTAGTTAATATAATTAAAGTACAAAATAAATAAATAAAAAATAATGAGAATACATGTGTAAAGATACTTGGCATTATGCATGAAAAAATGCTTTTATTAAAATGTATGTCACTATCTACTTATATGATAAGTATCATGTGATGTGATACAATCTTATTAATTGAAGAAATCTATAAATAAAGCCTTATTCTAACATTCTAAATTCCTTTTATTAATTTCTTAAAAATATAAAATTAGTATCTTAAAAGAAATATAGTACGAGAAATAAAAACAACATTGATAAGTTAAAACTACGAATGAAGGTATGCTTTCTTTCTTAATATAGTTGTAATAAATTAGTTGTAAGATTTTATTCGAAAGAAAACACAGTTTAAAAGACTTTTAAAACATTAGACTTATATATTGATATTTATACTATGGTGTGTCGATATATGGACCAAAATATCAAAACTTATAAAAGAGATAAATTTCTATACATAACAAAATGCATAGATATATATTTCTAAATGCAACAATAAAGATGAAATAATAGTAAAGAGTACCAATTTTTGCATTCCATCTTTCTAACTTTGTTGTTCCTCCACTATTGTGAACCACACATTTATATCTTTCTGAATTTGACGACGAGATATGTTATATTGCGACGGGCTTGTTTTTCTGATCAGCGTAGTATATTCATTTGCTGAATTTGAAGACCATATGAGAAAGATACAGATGATTTAGTAGATCGACTAACTTGGCGCCAAAACTTTGAATTCGAATTTTGAATGAATGGACACTTCAACCACTATAAATAGGCCCAACGGTCACCACTTTTCATAAAAATTCCTCCTCTTCATCTTCTTCCCATTTTTCTATATACTATCAAACTTCTAGAAGGCATATCTCCTTCGTTTCTTAACGGAATTGGATGAAACCAACGGCAAATCAAAGAGGAAGGCAAGGGCTACGATCTAGTAAAAGTTTGGTGTCGAATTTGGACGGTATTGTGATGCAACAGGCCGAACAGTAGAAGAAATGTAGAAGATCCCGTACACAGTTTTTCAATTTTGGATAGCCAACTTCAAACTGTCATATCTCACTCAATTTTGATCGGAATTGGATGATCCACCCATCAAAACGACTTCGAGAACAAGAACTACAATCTGAAAAGGAGTGGGAACAAAATACTCAAATCTCTGGATGCATTTTGAAGAATACCTTTGACAGTTTTGCCTTCTTTTTCTCTTTGTTCACCAAAACTTCATTTGACCATAACTTGGTCATTTCTTGACGGATTCACACGAAACCAGTGACATTGCGAAGCAGATGGAGAGAAGTACAGTATCAAATCAAGTTGTAGATGAGAACCCAAAGTTTTGAATTGATCTGGTACCAATTTCTTTGTCGATTTCCATTATATATCCATTTGTTCTGTTTTATCGATGAATGATTATCTGGTATCTTTTAACCAACAGTCATTAGACATAACTCTTCTCTTTGCCGATGCCGATCACGTAACCTTTTGAATTGTCTCCAAAGTTAACCAGTCCTCCGTCTTTGTATATTATATCATTCAGCATATCTGGATTCCCAGTCATGTGTCTAGAACATCCACTATCGAGTATCCATTTGTTCCTTTTGATCTGGATTGATTCCTCAACTCCCATAAAGCATGATTCCTGCACATCAAACAATCTTAGTAGACAACTTGTATTTGAATATTGATTATATGCAGACTCAAGAGACAATGATGATCTGAATATTTCTAAACATGCATTAACAGATTTCTTAAACATAGCCATTTTTTAAAAAACAACTTTTTCAAAAATCAGATTATGAAACTTTTGAAAACCTTGCTCTGATACCAAATGTGAGAATGCAGATTAAGGATCTTAAGGCTAGAATTAACACTAGAGAGGGGGTGAATAGTGTTTTAAGAAAATTGTTAATCTTTTTGAGTTTATCTTAATTTGTTAACAATGTATACACTAATCAGACACAGATATGAACACAGAATCAAACACAGATGCAAATATAAAGTAAAAGCGGTAAAGGAAAGAACACACCAGATTTTATACTGGTTCGGAGTTACCCTACATCCAGTCCCGCAACACAAGCACGAATTTCCTTTCAAAAACAATTCTTACAAATACAACCCTCGGTTTCAAGGTTACGAGGTACACCCTCCAGAATCACAATCCTCTGGGTAGAGATACTTGATTTCCGGGGCAACAAGTTCACCCAATTGATTTCCAAGGCTACAATCACACCTTTTCCCTTTTGATTGATTTCCAAGGCTACAATCACGCCTTTTCTCGCTAATATATTACAAAGAAGTCTATAACTCTGAATAGCACTAAGAACCTTGTAGAGATAGTGATGGAGAATCACACTAGAAGTAATCGAGTATGATTCGATGTTGATTTCGGCAGAGTAATGGTATGATTTTGTATTAAGAAATATGGAAGAAGAAGAGAAGTGAAAACCAGAAAAAGTGATTAAAAATTCGTTGAAACTGACCCCTATTTATAGAAGATCAACAGCCATGACCATTCATGAAGAGTTATGGCGAATAGACACTTCTTTTGAAAATTGAATTTTGAACTTCAACTGTCACTATGTCGACATAGTGCCTAGGGGCATGTCGACATCCCTCAGCCAAAATTGATATTTTGAATTTCTATAAAAATAATATTTATCCTATATAAAAACTATTTAAAACTTTATAAATATAGTTGAAATTCATAAGTAAATATAAAGAACAGTATATACATAATTTTATATTTAAATCTAAGTATAAATATTAAAAATTAAATATATTATTTGAAAAGACATTTAAAATCAGGAGTAATTTGACTTTGAAATTAAAGATGTTTTGAGGTTAAAATTATTTAAAATCAGGATAGAGAGTTTTGAATCTTTTAAAAGGAAAGTTTTGAAATTATTTTGAAAACAAGATCATTTTGTAAAATCATTTGAATTAAAATTAGTGGATACAAAACAATGTCCCACTAGATTTTCGTAGTTTCCATCCTACTTAGGGTTCCATCCCTTTAACGGGCTCGAAGTGGATTCCATTCCACGAATAAATTGAATATTAAGATGCCAGTGCTTTTCTACGAGTTTTAACAAATATTCCTAATAAAACAAACTTAACCTTGAACTCTTGAACTCTTGATAATCTTGATACTCATGAGTCTTCTATCTCTATATCTTGAATCTCTATACTGTACAGTCTTCATTCTTGATACCTGCATGGTTAGATCCTGCATATACATATATATCTAAACTTGTAATGTTAGTATTTATATTTTATAATCTATTCTAAGGTTGTTGTCATCAAAACCATCATCTCATGGACTAACATTTACCACTTAAGCTTTTATATCTATTTTGATTTAACTTAAATTTCCAATTCTATTTCAATTCGATTTACCTTTCATTTTTTTATTCACCACCAAAACTATCTTTATAAAAATACTTTTTATAACTCGATGTTTCAACAAGTCCATCCTTGTTCTCACAGAAATTCAGTCAAACGTTGGCCAGGCGCAGGACTGAAAATCTATAAGTACTTAGTAAACCCGTTTTCAACACCCAGTGAAAATACTTGGAAAGGCTTTTGTGTAAACGTAGATAACATTTTGTGAGAATGCTCTAGAAATCAACACCCCCTCCATGGATCGCAGTTAGCCCGATGATTACGTCGCCATCCCGGCGAAAACCATAGAAAACTGTAGGCATCCGCACCCCTCAATTTCACCATGGAACCGCCACAGATCGCAGCTACACCCAGGGTTACATTGCCATCACGGCAAAAACCATGTAACTGTAAGCATCAGCGCCCTCGAATTTCGCTGCCAAATGAAACTTCACCACATAGATCGCAGACTACATCAGTCGAATCCCAATGTAGCCTGTAGGCACTCACCGCCACATGACTTTCGCTATGTCCTCATAGATCGCAATCTACCGATGTTACGTCGCTCTCCCAGCGAAATCAAAAGTAGCTTTAGGCAATCGCTGCCCCTCGACTTACGCTATGGAACGCAGTAGATCGCAGTTACACCAGAGTTACACTGCCGTCACAGCATAACCCCAATGTCTCTATAGGCATCAGCGCCCTCGACTTTCGCTACCCCAATCACAATCCACAGGAACTACAGTTTAGTCCGGACCTCCTCTGGGATCAAAATTTAGAACCCCCCTTAGGGCTCAAGGCAGAACCACCCCGTGGATCTCCTACTATAAGTTTCAACTCTGAATGGGAGCGCCTTTTTTACCACAGCATTCTCAAAACACTTTATACGATACACATATAGTATCTTCCAAATCATACTCTTTATATGTCGCACATATAAACTTCAAAATCGATATCTCAAAGTCGATCATTCTCAAACTTGGCTTTCCCATTTCTCAAAATTGATTTTTCCCAAAACCAAAGCCTTTCAAAATCCATTGGTTCCACTTTGACCAGTTTGAAATTTTGAAAATAGTTTGAATAGTTGAAAATAGTTAAGTAGTGGTAAAATAGTAATTTGTTGTAAAATAGTTGTAAAATGGTTAAATAGCTAATATAAGATAGTTTGAGTTTTAAAAAGAAAGGTTGTATAATAAATGGCTTGGAAAAATAGATTTAAAATAGTTTATATTAAAATAATTTGTTTGAAAATAGTTTCGGAGTCAAACTGGTTCAATTTCCCAATCTCCATTCCATTTAAATTGATTTAACTCCAATTCAATTTGAATTAACTTCGATACCCATTCTAATTCAAATCAATTACCATTTGAATTCTAAAATTATTCAACTCCGATTATAATTCCAATTAATTCATTTCAATTCCACCTTTGAATTATTTCCAATTTCATTTTCACATTTTAAACCATCTCGATTTATACAAATTCGAGTTAAATTTTCAAATGTTGATTTAATTCCTTAAATCAAATTAAGCCCTAACATTTAATTCAACAACCCAAGTCTTTAAACAATTTAATTCCGAGTCCAATTTCAAATATTCATTTAAATTATCTTTACTTAACTTATTTCAAGGTTCGAGTGAGAGTTAAAATCTTCTTAGGCAAATCAATTCTCAGAATTCAATTGATTTCCCAATTATACATCAAAATTTTAAACTCAATCTCTTTACACAATTCCGGTTGATAAATCCGTTTTTTTTCATTTAAATGTTAAGTTTAAAGTGATTCCATTTTCATAGGTTCAATCTTTACTTCTAAAAATCAAGATTATTTAAATAATTTCAAATTAAAGTTTTATTTCCATTTAATTTCGGCAATGGATGAATATCATTTCAATCCACTTCTTAACTCATTCAAAACAATCCAATTCATAGAATTTGAAACCCGTTTGAGACCATACATAACTCTCCTTCAATTTGACCCATTTAACTTCCTTAAGTTAAATCTCAATTCATCTTAAAATTCTCCAGTTTTAGATTATAGGTCCAAACTTATTTAACTTCCCCTAAGTTAAATTCAATTCCATTCATTTAATCCATTCCAAATTTAATTTTTTTTATCAATATCTTTTCCCACTTATAAGTTCAAAAATTTATTCCTCTTTGGGTTATACGTCTCATCCTCGGGGGATTTCAAAATTTAACATTTCTTATTTATTTCAAATTATTTTGAAATCATATATATCTACATTTATATATATATTTATCCATTTCATCTCAATCACACTTTAAATTTTAAACCATCCTTGGTTTTTTTTAGTTCAAAACAACTTCATCTTCAAACAACTCTTGTCTTTAAACAGGGTTTCCATATTCAAAAATATTCTAAATAATATTACTTATTATTTCCTTAACATTTTAAAACAATTCCAATTTATTTTTCTGGGTCTAGATTTAGAGTTCCACAATTTAAATCTATCTCAATCTATAAATCATACTTATATAGATTTTAACTTCCTTAAACATTTCATTCTACCTTATCATTGTTTATTTTAAAAATAAACATCCCTTTATTAAGACCCGACAACCAATTTATGATTACTATAATGTCAAGAAATCAAACACACCATACATTCCATCATAATTCACTATAAATTATAATAAGGGTAACTTATTTGAAACACTTTGAAAATCCCTTTGAATTTTCCAGGATTTAATTTTCAGGTTTTGAATTCATTTTTTTCTTAGCTTATTTTACCCAAATTTCTATTTGGTTATATATGTTTTTACCACTTAAATCTTATGGTCTTATTTAATTTTAATAATCGACAACCAATTATCTTAATATACTATAATAATTAGAAAAACTACTTCTTTATATATCAAAATTTTTAAGCTTATATAAAAATCATTTTTAAAACCGTTTTAAAAATCATTATATAAGAAAATAAGAAGTACGCCCACATATAATACTCTCAACTCATTCTAAGGTACTACTGACCCTATCTCTAATGATTAATCCCCACTAGAGCCAAGGTTCTCGCTTAACCTTTCAGCTCTGATACCACTGTGACAGCCCGAAAAGATTTTCGACCCCGAAAATCGACACTAATGCGTTCACTGTATACAGTGCCGAGCAATCGAGTGCCGGAAACCCCAGACTGTTAGGGTTAAGAAGAAAAGAAGGTAGAAGAAGAAACAAAACAACAGCACAGAATCTCACAATCGCAGCGGAACAAATATAATATACAAATAACAGCATTTTTTTATACAATGAAAAGCTGTAACTATCAATATATACACAAGATACCAAAGTACACAAATCTAGACAGTTAAAATAACTTGTCCTCAACTAATGTCCATACAGTCTATACTTTACAGCGGAATATAACTAATACGTCCCTGCCATCCAGCTCGTCTCCTGAGCTCCAAACATCCTAACCTGAAAATCTGTAATACTTGGTCTGACCCGAGCATTACAATAAAGTAACACCCGAGTCAGGATGGAAACCAGCGTAAGTAACCCATTCAATTTGAAATACTAAGTTGAAAAAAAAACGTCTTTAAAAATCATGGTAACCCGTCCAACATTACGAGTTCTTATCTTTTATATCCAACTCTTTGTTGCTAAGCCCATTATTTAAATAATCTTTAAATGCAGTTACTTATTCAAAATAGTCGGATTTATCTCATTTTATTTAATTCCAGCCTATTTGATTCTCCGAATCAAACCCGTAAATTTCTTTCTTTTTCCCACGTTTTAGAAATACAACCACCATTTATATCTTAAACAAATTACTATTTCCTTATAAATTTCCACCGTGAATTTATACTTTCAAATTATCCACTGATAAATGCTTCACTTTATTTTTAAACCCCGTTTATAACTTCCATAATCTCATTCTCTTCTAATCACTGTCACAACACTTAATCGATTTTAAAATCGATTCGCTAAATTAATTTTCCATTAAACTTTATTATTCGACTTATCCAAATCAAATTCCAAATTCCATTAATCCCTTATTCACCCCTTTATTATTGTTTAAACTTTTTTTTTCTCTCTGAATTATCAATTTCGTGCTCTATTTCAAACTTCTTCTTTTATTTCTTCTTACGCATTTTAATCTTGAATTTTAAAGATAAACATCCCTTATTTCTTAAGCAATATCGTTTAAGTCCTCAAACTCGTTTATTTCCATTTATTTAAAATCTCTATTATTATTATTCACACTCGGACTTTATTTAATAAAATCTTTAAATCAAACTTTTATTCTTTTCCAAATTCAATCTTTATTTTACCCAAATTTACTATAATTATTTTACTTAAAATTATCTCTTTTTTTATTTTCCTTCAAAAATCCGATCTTTATATTTTTGATGTCTCAATATACTCAAAATATATTCAGTCAAACCAAACATTCCATGTGTTCAAATTACCAATATAACCTATCACAGATTACTAATTAAATCATATCGCATAATATGAAATAATTCAACATTTTTGAGGAATCCAGTTGGATCCCTCCAACCTGTTTCCCTGCATCCACAGATGTTAGCACAATATAAAAATACCAATCCCACTTCGAGGGGGACATCGCGGTATAAAGGGTCATCCGCTATTATGCGGGGCACATAGGGTCTCATCCGCTATATAATGCGGGAATATCAATCACTCCAATATATATATATATATACTACTATATATAATATCACATCCATACAGATAATAATAATCAATTTCAATCAATCATCCACTAAATTAAATTTAATTATTTAAATTAACTGATAATCCAATTTGAGTGAGATTAACTCACCTTTGATTTTCGTTTGCAATCCGTCTCCATCTCGACTATTCTCTCCACGATTTTGGACCTTGTATAAACATTATACGATTTATTAACATTCGAACAAATCGAAAAGTAAATTACCATTTATTAATTTGATTTAGACTAGTAATTTAATTCCAATTAATTTTAAATGATAATCCTAATTTGCATTTTCTTTTTTCTTCCAATATATAAATTTATGACAGGTTATATATGTCCTAATTAATATACTAATTTCCCTAAGGTTGACTGGTTCATACATATCATTTTTATTAACTTTTTTTTTATAAAAACTTTATCTTACTGTAAATACATTCCCTAACCTACATACAATATACATATGTAAAAACAGAATTGTTTATCTGCTGTAAATTTTTCTTTTCTATCTATGTAAGTTCATCATTTTTTTTTCAAAACCGAAGACCCAAAAGAAATTTACATTAACAAAATTACTGGAAAAAAAACGATTACCCTAGTACTCGCTTTCCCCAAATCTCACTCACCACCCCAACATCCTCGAACCCCCGTACATCGCGACCACCACTACCGAAGACAACAGCTTCCCAAAGTGTCGCGCGCCTAAATCCTCGGTCGCGACCACCTTCGATCGTCAATGCCGACCCAAATCGCCTCCCTAAACACTCGTGACCTCCCCCACACACGATGCCGCGTGCTACCCAGAATCCTTCCATGAATCTCGATTTTGAATCGCTTGCCTCTCGAGGTCTTCGTTAGCTTGAAGCTCGAGGAAAAAAACAGGGAAGAGGAGTGCGCGATTTAAACTGGGTAGAGGATTCGAATTTTGACTTTGAACGAGACGAAGGGGAAGATAGGCTTGCGAATCCTTTTCTCTCCCGGTCTCCATTTTTTGAGTTGGATTTTAATTCGGCCATTTCTTTTATTTTTTTCGAAAATATGTTTGCGTGATGTTAAAAACGAAATGAAGGGGAGACAAGCGAAGATGTTAACGTGCTTGAATAAACAAGCTACAGTGACAATTGAAAGGAAGGGAAAAAGCTGTGATGGTGAAAGAAGGTAGGCTGATATTGAGATGAATTTGACAAGTCAAAATATATTATATTAACTTTAAATTTAAATCCTCTTGAATACATAGCTTAAAATCTTGGAATTATATCGAGGCGTGCCACTAGGCGTTTATAATGTTATACCCCTATCCCGAACGCAAAGGAAAAGGTTTTGAGTCCTAATTCGATCGTATGGAGAAGATAGCTTTTTGAACCCAGCTATTTATATTGAATTTTCGATATAGATTTCAGCGCATTTACATACCATACGACCACACGATAACCACAAACACTACGAAATTTAAAATCCGATAATAATACACTATTACGGATCCAATGGAACTGGTTTCGTCGAATTCCGAGACTATGCCTCAGAAGGCTATTTTTAAAATTCAATTTAAACAATATATTTTTAAAACTGAACAAACCACTTTTAAATTCAATTTTAGAACTTTTATTATCCTCAGTATAATCAATATAAATTTTACAAGCCCTCAAATTATTTTTAACGAGCTTAGAACTCCCGGTTTCACATTTTACCAAATTTCCAGCAATTAAATTCAATAATTTAATTATCCAGTAAATAGTGATATTTGAATTTTCAAGTTAAAAATTAACTTTTAAATATTTAAAACCAATTAAATATTCCAATTTCAAATGTCCAAATTTTCGGGTCGTCACACATTGAGATTAGAGGATGTAATGCTCTCCAAATGTTGGGCGGTGTATTACTCAAGACTGTTGGGGGCACTAAGGGGTTACATACTGATAGTTATTAGATAATTATGAAATGACCCACTTAATAGTTTTTTGATGGTTAATATAACTAAGGTAAAACAGAAAATATGGATGTGACAATATATACAGTTCTCTTGACTTGAGAATGTTATTGATGATCAATGGGGAATCATTGCTTTGATTATAGTTAAATCATGACACGACTCCATCGAACGACTATAGTTGAGTCCAGTGGAAGCATTGGAAGTGAAATACTATTCAAGGGAGGATTCATCTCCTCAGTTATATAAGGTTATTATCACGATCAACTGAAGTCAACTCAAAGTTAAAGTCTCTGGCCAGAGTAGTACGGTTAATAATAATTGTTATGATTAAACCAAAGGCTTTATGTTTGGATTATAAAGTTGAATATGGGTGATATTGGAATTTTGACCACAAATTACATAAGTCTAATGTGATATAGTTTTGACGAAGATAACTGGTAAAAATAATTGTCACCGCTCGGTAACGCTTAAAAAAGTAAAATTGGATTTTACCAAAACCAAATAAGCGATAAATTTGGTAATAATATCATTCCACCTGCCAAGTGATTTGTGAATGTTAATATTCGAATTGTTCAATCATAATTGCCAGTCGAACTTACACCTAAGAGTCACACAAACAAAACGTTGAATACTTATTTTACCATTCGATTTAATTAATTTGTAATTGTTATAAACTAATTAATATTTATGAAATATTAATTATAAAATTTTATATGATGTGTTAGACAATATCAAATAGTTTGTTTATAATAGTTATAAATATACGAATCGATATACAATATCGGTGCGCGTTAAAATTGGATTTAAATGCAGTAATTATTTTTCGAACTTGGATTAGCCTTGAGGCCCATAAGGAGCATTGTATATGCGACTATAGGGCAACACATTCGGTTCGGCCATATGATGGTAGAAAGGGAAGGAATTTTGAATTCAAAAGAGAGAGAGAAATGGTAAGAGAAATAAGTGGATATTGATACACATTTCACTTTATAGTCCCTCTCTTATATACTCCCTCTAACCCTCACTTTGAAAACACTTTTTGCACTCTTCCTTTGCTGCTCATATTTGGCCACCCTTCCCTTATAACAACTCCAAAATCCAAGCATTATTTCACAACAATTTGCTTTGATTCAATCGTCGATGGTATGGTAATTTAAAAGTTAGAAACTTTGGGATTGGGATTGGATTCAAGGAGAATATTTCTTCATTTCAACATGCAAACTTTGGGCTTTGGTGAAAGGTATTTTGCTAGTCTATTATTATATACTAATGTTTATATACTTATTGTTCCATAATTTACTTAGTTAGAAATATCATGAATCAGTGTATTGATGGATTGACATAAGTTGATGGTGGTGTACATAAGTGGATATGTATATATATTAATGAAAATAATTTATCTAGAATTGTTTGTGGCTGAAGGCCTATAAAAAAATTGATTAAAATAATATTATTAAATGATTTTAATGAATTAAATTAAACATGAAAGATTAAATCATATAATAATATATTTTAAATTATGTAAAAATAAATGTTCATGCTGGAAAAGCTTTCGGCATTAAAAAAATAAAAAATTCGTATATGTATATATGTATTATATAGTTTATTTACCTAATTTAAAATTGGTTAACAAAATAAAATAAATGTATATACATTTATAAATAATATAAAATTCTATAAAATATTATATAATATAAAATATACATCATGGTTTCGAAAATGAATTTTTTTTTTTGATTATTTTTATATGGTTTTTAATTTATTATAAGCATTTAATTAATAAATTATTTAAAATCGAAACTAAAATTTAAAAATATTTTTTATTTGACCGAAAGCAGTAGCAAAATATATATTTATTTATCATTATATATATAACTAATTATATGTTTATATGCAATATGTATTCAAACTAATTAATATATATGTAAAAAATAATTTCACTTTGGATTTCATATTATAAATATTCTAAATTATTTTACAAACTAATATTTAAAATATAGTTCATAATTATATATATATACGTATATATTATTTAATAAATGCATTATGTAAATAATTTATAATTAATATTTTATAAAAATTATACAATTATTATTTTACACACACACACACACACAATATATTGATACACACATATGGATACATTTAGACAATCCATTTGTATACACGAGTGACTGAAATGTCTATTGAGGTGTAAATCCCAACATCCATACATGGATATGTCAAACGCTGTACACATTATCCCGTTGCACATGCATGTGCACACATATGTGTATATGATACACATATATAATTTTTTTGCATATTATATAAAATAAAACTTTATTTATAAATTTAAATAAAATACCGATTTTATTTAAAAGAAATTTAGAAATTTTTTAAATTAATTTAGACTACATTGGCCTATTGAAGATCCAATAATGGAATTTTTTTGAAATTTTCCCATTTACCTTGATGCATGCTGGCCCAGTTCCAACAATGGTATCAAAGCTAATTAGCCTATGTGGTCTAAATTATCAGTATTAGAGCTAACCTACTAAAGCCTACCCATATAGTAGGTTGTCTAGTAGTGTCTAAGGTTTGATTTGGGTAATCCAGTACTCTATCCTAACTGGCTACTAGCCTGGCCTAAAAGGATAAGGTAAGCCCAAAGATTATCCCTAATATAAAGGCCTAAACTGATTTGGTCTTTGGGCTAATTTTCAAAATCTATTTTGAAATTAATAAAAGTTTTAAATTTAAAAGTTAAATTTAAAATAATAAAAATACTATAAATGTTATAATATAAATTTCAAATTATTTTGAAAATTAAAATAAAAGTTAAATTTAAATTTAAAATAAAACACATATTATAAAAATTATAATATAATTTTTCAAAATGATTGAAAATGTAATAAAATTAATTTCAAAAATATTATTTATTAATAAGATAAATAAAATAAATGAATTAAATAAATAAGTTAATTAATTAAATATGTATTTTCATATTCATGTATAATATATTTTATGTTGGCTTGAATTGTTTAAGACAATACGAGTATACATGTGTGTATAAAAGAATTTTCGAAATTACTAAAATTTAATTAATTTTTTAAATTAAACAAATGAATTAAAATTTAATTAGTAAATTAAAATATATACATACATATATATATATATATGTGTGTGTGTGTGTGTGTGTGTGTGTTACTATAAAGGTTATAGAGTGTGTGTGTGTATTCAATATAATATGTTATAATTGAATAATATAATAACTAATTAAAGTGTTAATTAATTAAACTAATTAAATAAGATTTAACTAATATAATGTTATACATAAAATATTATACAAGTTAAATAAAGTATAAAGGTTATATAAATAATAAAACATATATAATATAAATGTATAAACTAAATGTGGAACAATAAGAAACCCAATTAGGTTTAAGGAATAAATACATGCGTATAGTATGTATACCATAATTTATGATGTGTCCAACACTTGAATAACAAGGATATTTCACCAGAAATATATTTTTCCACAAGTCGATATTACTCAATTAAATATATTGAAGATTATGAATCTTTAATATAAGTGTTGTCCATTACCATTTATATATTGATAAATGACTTGCATACTCTCTGGTTACTGAGCAAACTTAAGATAGAGATGTTATGTGTAGTATTATTAACATATTGACTAGATGAGGTAAGATAACTATATGTATTTATGAGCAAACTCAAGGTACATATACTATACCTATCCCATCGCGAAATGATAGGTATTACTGTATAATTTCTTTCGATTTGTTGAGCAAACTTAAGGTTGAAATGAGATTAGGACAAGGAACCATGGGTTATGATTTGTATATAATACAACCGATAAGGAGTTGCCCATCATTTGTGGGGCTATGACTTGTTGATAAAAATCGAGGTTAGAATCTTAAGACAAATGAGTTCTAACACCTACTACTGAAGTCAAAAGATTTTATGTTTCATCTTAGGGTTTAGAGAAACATAAAAGACTAGAGGGAGCTTTATTAGAAAAATAAAACGGTAGCATTTAACTTTTCTGATATTATAAGAACATCTGCATATAAAGTTATAGTAATCTACATTGATAAATTTGTGCAATTAATATAATTGATAAAATGTTTATCAATTAAAATATACAAATGAACTGAATTAATATTGACAAATAGAAATATAAAATATACTTACCAACAAATTTTTGCACGTTGACTCGTGTAAGCACTTAATTATACAACCACTAAATATATTCATAACTTGGTAACTTACAAGTTTACTTGCTCGAGACTGTTTATTGTTTTCAATGAGTGTTTGCTCTCAAAGTGGTACAAGAATACAAATATTTGATTTATTTTCAATCATATATAAATGTTATATAGTGAATGTTCGGACGGCTAAATGTCTATCAAGTTAGAAAATAGCCGAAAGAATTTTGAAATAAAATAACCGCAAGCGCACGGCGTACTATTGAAGTACGTGGCGAGTACGGGTCGATCCGCATGGAATTGATGATTTAAATTTCCTATTCAATCAAATTATACCGAAGTCGAGAGTGAATTAAACTAGAAATGTATGAAAACTACCTAACTAACTAAAAGAAAAGAAATGCAAATATAAGAGTTTAAATGAAAATTTAGAGAATAAATCCACTCTCTAGATCATGTAGTTCAACACATATGAAATCATGATCTCTCTTTTATGGTCATTAGTGCTTTAATTGATGTGCCTATCATAAGTATGGCATATTTGTGCTATTAGTTAGCCAACATAAGCCATCAAACTTTGACACACCCCTTAAACCACTTACTAACTTTCATGAAACTTGACAATGAAAATGAAATCTATTTTAAGTATGGCCTATTAACTATTGATTAGAAATATAGACCATCAAATTTTAATTTCAAATCACTTTCTTTTGCCATAATCATATTTTGATGAAGAGGCATTTGTGTTAGTGATTGTTTAAGTATAGCCTATTTGGTGTCAACAATATAGACTATCAAATTCAAGGCAAAAACAACATTGAAACCACTTCAATCATTCTTCATTAAGCACAAAAAGAGAGCATGAATTAACAAATAGTTGAAGCTACATAATTAGAGAGCTTCATTACCCCTAAATTGAAGGGGTTTAGCCTCTCATATTTGTCATTTGATTAACAAATGTAGCATGCAACATGAAAGCAAAAAGAAAGCAAAAGGAAAGCTAAATGAAAGAAAACTATTCTAATTGCATAAAAGAAAATCTATACTACTAGCATGAAAGGAAATGAACATGTAATTAAAAGAAAACAATAATTACATTGCATAAAAAAAAGGAAAGTTACATGAAGTAGAAATGGCTAAGTAGCCATGAAAAGAAAGAAGAGAACTTGATTTATTTTTGAGCCTAAACTAAACTAAAGAGAGACTAAGGGAGGAAGAGGGTTACATGAAGATATGGGGTATTTATACAAGTGTTAAACCCTAATTCATATTTTTGGAGAGTGCCCAAAATACCCTCTTAGGAAGTGTGGAGGCCAAGTAATCATTAGCTTCAAATAATCCTCATTTAGATGTGCATAAAGCTTTAAACTCTATTAGGATGTGCATTAGCCACTAATTTGTACATGAAGGTATGTAGGTAGGTGGGGTCCTCCATTATCTTCACTTTGAATTATTTCCATCTTCATTTGTTCTCTTCACACTTGTGCATGCATATATCATCATGAAACCACTTGTATATGAATTCAAATTCCTACAAAACAATATAGAAATTTTCAATTAAATTTTAGAAAATTAATATATGCACAAAAATGACCATTTTGCTCTTGGATGAAGATGAATATGTGACAATTTAAAATAATTTGAATTATGTTTAAGCAAGTTAAAATACCCGATATGATCATTTATTTAATTTAAATAGATTAAATATGGTGGTAAAAATATGCACATTTACGTGCACATCAGTGAACTGTCACCGCTCATAATATACGAAACTTCGATGAAATTAGTTAACTTGAAATAAGCAAGTAAATTTAGAGCGGGATCTTTATTCAATATGATTGATTACAATGATGATTTTGTTGTGTTAAATGTAACACTATACCAAAAGCTACAAGATAGATATAAGAATCCGATCACTGAAATGTCAGTTTGATCAGTTTACATAACGTGCAGTTTATTTGATATTCTTAGAAGTTAAGGATGACCTAATGAACCTTTGTAAAGAGTTTGTTACGATATTATAGTAGGGATTTCCTTTAAATGGTTAGACTATTTAGAAATAAAATAGAATGTATAGGAGTGGATGTAACCTAAGGCACAATTGGGAAGAATAGAGTGAATGGTCATTTCTGCTTCATAATAAAATTCAAATATAAGGATTGTTAAGTAATAATAGATACTTAACATTGGAATGAGAAATATAATTTCTGTTTCAAAAGTATTTTCATATAGAAAATTGTTTTCTATGATATTTATTTCTTTGAATTCAAGATATTTGATATGAAAATTCTAGACTGTAAACCAATTACGGTTAATGAAATATATAGCCTATATTAAGTGATTAAATGGAGCTTAATATTTGTAACGATCCGTAATTTTAACTATTTTAAATTATTAAATTTAATATGATTATTGAGTAAAAATGATTAGAAAAAAAATAATGTTTTATTTATGTAGTTTATTTAATATGAACTTGAATAAAATTTTGAAATAAACAATTTCCAAGATTTTGGCAATAACAACTATTGAAATGAAATTCTATGTATTGAATGTGTTTATAATCAATAGATGGAATTGAATAATAAATGTTGATTTACTATAAAATGGAAGTAGTTGTTTTATTATTTGAATTCATTTTTAAAAGTAAATTTTATAAGTTAAATACATTATATTTAAAAATATGGTGATTTATTGAATAATTAAAATTGTTTAAATTTAATATTGGAATTATTTAAATAATTGAATTCTGGATTTAATATGAATGAAAATAATGTTGAAAGTTGATTTAAATTTTATTTAAGCAAGAATGAAACTTTTAACTTTTAAAATTGAATTTAAAGTGATTAAATTGATTTTGGGAAATTTCTCCTTTTAATTAACGTGTAAAAATAGCCATTTTGGCCACTGTCTCGGATTTCGACAAAACTAGTTTCATCGGCTCCGTAATAGTGAATTATTATAGGATTTCAAGTTTCGTAGCGATCGGACTTATCGTTTGGCCATGCGAGCTTGAAACGCGTAGAAATTAATTGCAAGAATTTAATTAAAATAAATTGATTTTGAAAAGCTATCTTCTAAATATGATGGAATTTGCTTCCGAGGCTAGTTCCATTATGTTTAAAATAGGGGTATAACATATGGAACGCTAGGTGGCACGCCTCGTTTGGAGCTCGAGAATTTCGGACGTTTAAAGTTAGATATTTGCTAATTAAAATAATATATATGTATACCATCACCAACATGTCATACGCTCAGCCATCTTTTTGTCTTCCCCGTACTTCCCCCTCATTTCAAATTTTAGTAGAATGAGAAAAAAGGGAAAAAAGAAAAAAAGAAAAATAAATGGAGGCGCTTCTGGTGGTGGCTCCTATTGAGCTTCGATCATCGATGAGGTGGCACGCTCATTAAGGGTTGGTAGCAAGATCTGCTCGCATTCGAGTGGTGGGGTTTAGGGTTTTGCTGCATTGTTCGTGGCGCGTGAGGTAGCACTGGTGATGCGACAGCAGTGGAGGTGGAGGGGCAAGCGTGAGACGCGGCTCTGGCTGTGGAGGCGATTCGTTTTATAAAAAAATATGTAACAATCGCGACCTGGGAAGAATGGGAGCACGTACACGAGCGCGTGTTGACCTATAGCTGTAAGCAGAAGAAGGATTAGAAGGTTTAATTTTTAATTTGATTTTAATTAAGTTAATAATTATTTTAGTTAATTATGCTAATGATAGTTTTAATTATATCAAACGCTAATTATTGCATAATTTTCTCGTACGAGGTCCGATTCGAGCGAAACGAGTCGCGTTGTGATCGTATCAACGAAGGCTATGCATGGAGTTTGTTTAGAATTTATTTGAAGCTGAAAAATTTTCAGTTTCAAATTAAGGTGAGTGTTTTATAACGCTCACGAAGTACTAAAATATTTTTATGTTAGTTAAATTGAAATCATTAAGTTATTTATTTTACTAACTGTTGTTTGGTAGTTTAACTGACATTTAAAATTGACATCTGATCTGAACTGATAGAAATAAAAATTTGTCAGTTAAATTGAAAATGGAATTAAACTGCTAGTTAAATTCCCGATTATTGATAACTGGTCAACTATTGTTATATATTGACTGTTTTGGAATGTTGATTGTGATGGATGCTATTGGTTGATATTTTAGATAATTTAGATGTTTATTTATTTTTATATATTCCTTATCACCATGTATATTATTTGGTAATATAAAACTGTTATTTGAATTATTTCGAATAAATTAAGAAATATATTGAATTGATATATACCTATGACACTTTGATTTGGATTGAAATGATATACATCCGTCCCTGAAATTAAATTGAAATAACTATTCACTTGGCCATAGGATAGATAATTATATACGAACACTAGATTGGTTAAATTTAATGATTTTAAATTCTTGGATTTGAATCTATTCAAGTGATTTTGTTTTATAAAAATAAAATTGAATTGAAATATGGGAATTGAATTACTTTCGAACTCGATCTTGAAATGTGAAATTGGAATTGGTTAAAAGAAATTATTTAAAGAATGCAATTTGAAATTTGATGTTAGAATTGAAATATGATTTGAATTATGGAAATTGAATTGTTTTAAAAGATTTGAACTTTTACTTAGACTTCGAAGTTATTTAAGTAAAAGTGATATAGGTTGATATTTCAAAATTTGGCTCGAGATTGAATTATTTTTAAAGATTTGAACATTGAATTGAACATCGAAGTTGAATATCGATTTAAATGATTTAAATCGATATTTTGAAATCGAACTCGAATTTAATATAAATTGAAATGGTTTAAAATTGAGAATTGAATTGAAATTAATTCAAACTGGAATTGAAATTAATTGGAATTGAAATCGAAATTGAATTAATTTGAAATTGAAATTGAAATTGAATTAGTTTGAATTGGAATCGAATTGAGTCGATTTGAATTGGAATAATTGAAATTGAATTAGTTTGATTGGAATTTGGACTTGGGTGTAGATTTGTTGAATGGAAAGAGACAGTTTGATTTGAAACTATTTTCAAAATAAATTATTTTGATATAAACTGTTTAAAAATTTATCTTTTTAAAAATTTAAATTATTTTGATTTTCTAAACTATTTTGCTATTATATATATATATATATATATATAATTTTCAACACTCAAACTATTTTATATCAAATTATTTTAACTATTTAAACTATTTTAACTTTTTTAAACTATTTAAAACTATTCAAACTATTTTTTGAAATTTCAAACTGGTCAAAGTGGAATGCTATATTTAAATCGTGGATTTAAATGTGAATTGGGTTAAAATGAAGTTGCAACCTAAATGGAAATTCAAAACGATTTTGAAAGTGAAATTGAGATATTGGAGTGGAAATGATTTTCAAGTGAAATTGGCATATTTTGAGTAAATATGATATTTTGAAATGAAAGGATTTTTGAAGCGAATATGATATTTTGATATCTAGTATGAATTGTTTTCGAAATGTAAAAGTACCAACCAGTGTGTAAAACGACATTTGGTTGTTAAAGAGACCAGGGCCTCTTATTAGCATACTCTTTGTCAATATTGGAACCGCTTTAACAACTGTGTATGCAGAGGAGACTCCAGAATGAAGTGGTTGGATTTGGCGTACGTTTTCTGGATTTGAAGAAAGAGAATGATGATGGATAGACCCCGACACTTGTGCCAATTTGAAATGACTAAAACAGGACGGCTTGACAGGGCCAATGAGGCTAATTACTCTAGGGATATCCATTCTTCGATTTTCATTTTGGTCTTGGTCCATACTATACTCTTGTTGTTGGTTTCGATTGGTCCATCTTGATTTTGGGATAACCTCCCTTTGACTCGATATGGGATGGATGGATGCGGTGGGCGGTCGTGGCTACGATGCATTACCACCAGCCCTGCGACACAAACTGGTAGTATTCTACCTTGGGCATTGCCTCACGTGCCTTGTCATACTTTTATCCTTATACAAGACCACTACGAGTTTTGTTTAGTGTTGTCGTATCACGGTGCATCCCTATCCCCCGACGTGCTACTGGGGTGTTTTATGCAAATTGTACGACAATGCTTAAAAACGCGTTACGGGCAATTAATGTAAAACCTTAAAGCTAAGAAAAATATTTATTTTATCGATTAGACATTATATATATAGCGTATTATACTATATATAGGTATTTTAAAGAATCCTTAAGAGATGGAAAATCCTATAACATCTCTTGAGTTATTGCACGCACGTTATACACTGGATAGGAGATGTAAAACCCCATAAACATCTCTGACGCTATTACACTCCTGTTATATGTGATATTGATTTGACTTACGTAAGGATATTTTAATCCTGACTCGAGTGTTTTGTCTTTTCATTATGCTTGGGTCAGCCCTAAGTATCAGCGCATTGAAGATTATTTTCTGACGGACGAAGACGAAGATTTAGTATATTATTATTACTAGTATTATTTCATCACATTGTTTTTCTACTGCATTATTCCATTTTTCTGTTGTATATATAACTCTGATAAATGTTGTATAAATTATAATCAAATGTATAGTGTAAACAGCTTCATGAACTATTTATTTGAATATTATATTTTGTTATTTCCCTACAAGATTCTGTATTTGTGTTCTTCTTCTTAATTAACCTCATTGATTATTTGTGTTTCAGATTGTTTGAGTTGGACATGTGTGGATTATTGTCAATTTAAACCTCCCAAAATGTGGGTCGTCGCAGTTGGTATCAGAGCTTTGGTTTAGCAACAACCTTAGCTTTGTGTGGTTTGACTCATTAGAGATTGGGTAGTAATACCCTAGAATGAGTTGTTTGAGTGTGTGTATATATGAGAGCGTGTACTTGTTAGTGTTATAAAATGTTTTATATTGTGTTTACTTATCCATTGAGTTGTTTATGAATTCGGATCGGTGTGTGGGACGCCATGTTATCGATAGGGGTTTCGAAACACTTGAACGAGGCAAGTCGACATAATATTATTTTAAAATCGGGTAAATGATATAATTTTACCTAAATTATATTTTATATAAAAAAAAGAAATAATCTTCCATAAATAACCATATAGGTTTATGAAAATACGAATGTGATTATGGATGTTAGTTGTTAGGAGATGATAATATTTAGTTATCATCGATTATTAGTTGAATTAAACTAAAAACGAATACTTTGTGAACTCTATTTCACGAAGCATTCGATAATTAGATTGAATTGAAATTCAACTACAATAAGAATTATTTGCAATAACAAAGATGTAAATTAATGAAATATTTTCATAATAAAGTAATGAAATCGTATAAGTATATTTATAATATAACTTATAAATAGCAAAGATTTAAAAGTTGTGAATTTTAGAATTTAAATCTCGTTGCTTTCAAAATTGTTTTCAACGAATTCAGAATTAATAATAATATTATTTGAAAGTGTTTTGACTAGAAATATATTTTGGAAAGGTTTTTGAAAGAAATAAAAGCATTGAACTTGCTTTAGTCGTTGGGAAATAATTCTGGGGATGACTGCAGCATCGCCAGTATTCATTTTCGAGTTTCTGAGTGAGAATTGCTACCGAAAGAAATTTATTTCTGGTTGAAACAAGTTTTATTATGAGAAAAATATTCCAAGTATGATTTGATAAATATATGAAAATAGTTTTTGAACTTATAAATTGAAAATAGAATAGATAAGAAATAAGTTTATGACTTATAAGTTTGAACAGGAAAGTAAGATCGAATTTAATAAAACAGCTGAACATTTTGGTTAAGCACAAAAGAATAATTGAATTTGAGATATGAAATAAAATAATTAACCTAAGAAATGTTAAATATATTGAATTAGTGAAATGAAATAAATAAAATGAAGTTTAACTCAAGAAGCTTAATTGAAAGTGAATTATATTTGAGATGAATTAGATAAAATAATGAAATGAAATTTTAAGTGAATAAGTTTGTATACATTATAGACTTGATAAATATTAAGGTAAAAACAAATTTTAAATTTGTTAAATGTGAATGATAAGAAAAAAAAATTACTTAAATAAAGTTAAATAAACTAAGTAATGAATTAAATGAAATAAAGTTTAATTTAATAAAGATTAAATGAATTGAATTGGATTTGAATGGAACTAGATGCATTAGTAAAGTGAATTAATTCCACTTAAGCTATAAAATGAATTAATAGAATGAATACGAACTTGAATTATAAAATGATGAAATGCAATTTGAGTTATGAAAAGAATTGAATTTGAATAAATGAGTGTAAGTAAAATTAGTATGAGTAATTGAATTTGATTTAAATTTGATGCAAATAAGTCGAATACAAATGGAATGAGTTTTAATAAATTGAATGTTAACTAATTGAATGTGAAATAAGTGAATGTTAAATAAAGAAACGTTGATACACTTAAGTATAAGTGGTAATGAAATAAAATTTAACTTATATAAGATTAAATGAAATGATTTTATAAAATTGTCCATAAATGAATTGATATGAGATGTTGTTAAACATAAAATGAAACAACTGAAATTTAACAAATTGAGTTGAATAAATTGAATGTAAATGAAATAGATGTAGGGAAATTGAAAGTAAACCAATTAAATGTTAATGAAAATTGGATGTTAATGAAAAATTAAGTGTATAAATTAAATATTGACATTGGATAACGTAAATTAATATAGTTTGAATTAATTGGATGAATAGTAATTGTTAAATGATTTCTTTTGTTGTAAATCATTGTTATTACTATTGTTGGCTGCATATGATTGTTATGGTTATGCATTTGTGCTTGTGCTTATGATTTGGATTGAAAATTCATGTCATATAATTCTATTAAACTTATACACGCTTTCTATATCCTTTATATGCAACTAATATTCTAATTTGAGTTGAGATAGGTACATACGAAGACCATTTGGACGTATACGCGGTTTGATTTGCTTTCTTAATATGAGCGAACTCGCTCATATTAATATTAGGTACACATCTCGTACATGTGTGAATTATTGTCAATTTAAACCTCCCAAAATGTGGGTCATCACAATATTTTATATGTTATTACAGTAATGGTAAAAATAGTGGGAGCATTTCATATAACACTTATTGGTCGCATCAAGTTATGAAAATTATTTTTGTAAAACGTACCAAACATTATTTATGAAATAATAATTAGTTTACAGTATTGGCTAAAAAATAGACATAGTTTTATTTCAGTATGAATATTCGTTATAAAATAAAACTATAGTAATGGTATTTGTGATGCATTGGAAAATATAGAAGTATCCAAATTTATTTACAATTATTTTGGAAGTATAGACTAGAGCCATAGTTTGGAGAAATAATTCTTTGATTGTATGATTATGAATCATATGGTACTAGTGAATTATATCTAAAACAATAAAAAGGCAAAGCACCTATTGGATGGGAACAACATAAGAGTTGATGAACTTTTCAGATTGATACATATAGATGTATGCAATCATAAGTCTAATAATACCAAAATGATTCCATGTATTGCTTTATATTCACTAACGAGTTATCACAAACGTGAACATATGTACTTGATACACATGTAGTATGTATATGATAAGCTAATAGAATATAAAGCGGAAGTAAATAAAAGAACATGCAATATAAAATAAAAATGATTTGATTTGATCCAATAGGTGACTATATTGGAAAGTGTTCCAAGTGTACCAAAAAATGAATAAAGATTCAATCTCAAAAGTCACTCTTCCCTATAATACAGAATGATGTATCGATAAGGTGTAACCAAACTTTGTTGAAAAAAGTATGATTAATGGTGAGTGAAACTGAGTTGACTTCTTTCTATAAGGTCGTGTACTTAAGAGTAGTACACAAGGTTAAAATTAATTTCATCTAAATAATAATATACAAAATCAAACAAGGTAAGGGTTTATAAGAAACCCTAACATATCCTAGGCCAAGGAGTTGGCAGGTTGTGCGAGTTGAAAGTCTGTATGTAATAATTGTACATGAAGGATCTTGTATGAATTACCCCAAAAGATGTTTGGAAATGATAGTCATCGGATGACCAATTTATATTATAAACATAACTATTGTAAACTACAAACAAATCAGTTTTATATATAAGCTAATTCATAAAGTATTTTATGAATACCTATTCCATTGTATTGAGAAACAAGTGTTGTTTCTAGAAATACCAACTTTGCAGTGAAGGGATTTCTTTTAGAAACTATTGGTAGTAAAAGGATATGGATACGATCCAAAGATGAAACTACTTGCATAAGATGAAATGAAATTAACCAAAACGAAATTAATACAATGCATTAGAATATCTAATAAATATTCTTGCATATTAAAAAGAAATTACAAGTTTATTAACAATTTGAGAAAGAAAATCCTCGACTGTCAATCAAACCATTAAGTGTATTGACTCTATGATATGTATGATGTGCAAATACAAAGTGGATTCCAAGTATAATATCAAAATATAATTTTTATAGCCGTACCTAAGGGGATATGATTCATCAGCCGCTAATGAGTCTTCAAGAGAAAGACCAATGCAATTGGAACCTATGAGCAATGTTGATAATAGTTACATCATAAATTTCAATTGTTGAAATCAATGTAGTAGAATCATTATTCAATGTCCTCAAGTTAATTCGGATTTACTCACAAAATTATCACCTGGTATGACTTTGTGTTTTGGTATATATGTGTTGATACAAATATTTATAAATGATGATTTAGAATAGATTGTTTCCACATAAATACCAAAGTGTCTCAAAGTCGATGGGAGCGAGATTGAGGTTGTGGGTTCTAGGGTATGATCCAAGAAATGGTACGAAACTATCATTTTATAAACATCAGAATTGAATAAGTATTATAATAGAAATTTTGAACAGTTTGACTTTTGATCAAAATGCAGAGCAAGTGTGCTTCCGTAAGAAAGAACCACTTAAAGGTATATAGATATTTCTAGGCTATAAGTAAATAACGTACTACTGATTGTTAACGATGTGCTTATGTTAAAATCAGTAATAGTTAAGTTGTTTAATATTCGATATTGAACTTGTAAATGATATTTTTATAATAAATATATAGGATATTGGGAATGTCCCAAACAATATGCAAAGACATCTTATTAAAATATATAATATAGAACATGTAAGATGGATTCCTTATGCATTGGCAATAGGAATGATCACAAATGTTGTATTGTCAACACTATCATAATTTTCTTATGCAATTGATACATGAAGAAAATATCAAATCCAAATTAAGATCACTAAATGGTAGTTTAAAGTGTATTTATGAAATACAAGAGAACTGTTTATAAAAATAACACACTCCTTATGAAGGAGTATTCGAACACAAACTTCATAAATGACGTTGAGTGTAATATGCCAATATTAACAAGTTCAAATCTTAGTTAAGGAGCCTTAATTTGGAAATGTACCAAATGGGAGGTTGTGGCTAATGTCAGATATTCTTTATGTTCGATCTTTCATGATTAATGATGAACAATTCAAGTAATAGCCCAAGGATCACCAATACCGAATATTTCACAAACAAAACTTAATATGATTTTTGTTTAAGATGACGTACCTTGATTAACAGCGGAAGATGTAATGGCTGTCATCTTCTTCTTCTGACTTCTAATAATTACTCTTCTTCTCAGAATTCGGTTTCTCTCTCTAACCCTATTTCTTTATGTGTTTCTTGATGGAGAAGAATACATCTGTTTTTTTGGGAGAGAGAGGACCCAATCCTTTATATAACATTTAACTCTAAATCTGGTACGTCCATCATATACCAGTTCAACGCTTAAGATTAATCACAGACCTAATGTTCTAATTATAGAACGGTCTATTTATGACTTAATTAATCGGGTCACATTAAGATTAGAAACTACATAACGTTAAAGGTAAATGAAACGTTCTATTTATGACCTAATTAATAGGGTCACATTAAGATTAGAAACTGCATAACGTTAAAAGTAAATGAAACGATTGCAGTTTCTAATAGCAGATTTCTAACATTCTCCCACTTGATCCGATTATTCATAATATCAAGTGTTGAACATCATACTATGATAAATTGCTGAGAGTTATGGCGGTTGTGCATTATTAATTCAATGCATTCCCTTCCATATACTACAATACCATCAATCCATCATTTTATACTCATAATTTATATAAAACAGCATAATGGTCCACATAATGTCTTATATCATAATGATTAAACATAATATCTTTATAAGACTCTTTCTTGTTTAAAATTACATAAAGTACGTACTACCACATTAAAACAAGAGACACCAAATTGTATATCAGAAACACACAAAGGAGCTCAGAATGTCACACATCAATTATTATTAATACAACCAAGACCCATTCTTTGAACATGTTCCTTAAATTGTCTTGGCTATAACCCTTTTGTTAAAGGGCCTGCAATCATAAGTTTTGTCCTGATGTGCATGATTGACACTCTTTGTTTCTGAACCTCATCTTTCACAACAAGATACTTCAATTCCATATGTTTGGCATCTTTAGAGTACTTGTCGTTTTTTGAGAAAAACACTGCTGCAAAGTTATCACAATAAATTTTCAGCGGCTTGCTAATGGTGTCGACAACCGCAAGTCCTGAAATAAAGTTCTGCAACCATAATGCATGAATTGTGGCTTCATAACATGCCACAAATTCTGCCTCCATAGTAGATGAAGCAACGATAGTTTGTTTTGCACTTTTCCATGATATGGCTCCTTGAGCAAACATAAACAGGTAACCAAAAGTCGATTTTCTAGTATCGATGCATCCAGCAAAATTTGAATCGCTATATCCAATCACCTCCAATTCATTGGATCTACTATACATGAGCATGTAATCTTTCGTGCCTTGTAAGTACCTCAACACTTTCTTTGCAGCTTGCCAATGTTCCCTTCCTGGATTACTTTGATACCTCCCTAACATACCGACCGCAAAACTGATATCCGGTCTAGTACAGGTTTGAGCATACATTAGGCTACCAACTACAAATGCATATGGAATCGATTCCATTTCCTTTCGTTCAACATCATTCTTAGGACATTGCATGAGATTGAATTTATCACCTTTCTGTACAGGAACTATCCCAGGTGAACACTTACTCATTCCAAATCTCTCTAGAATCCTTTCGATATATCCTTTCTGAAACAATCCCAATATTCCTTGTGATCGATCATGAAATATTTCTATTCCAATAACATAGGATGCCTCTCCCATATCTTTCATTTCAAAGTTCGTTGAAAGAAATTCCTTAGTCTCATGCAATATGCTTAAATTATTTGCAGCAAGCAAGATGTCATCAACATAAAGGACTAGATAAATAAACTTGCTCCCACTGATCTTTTGGTATAAACAGTGATCAACCGTATTTTCCTTAAAACCAAAAGATGTAATAATGGTATTGAACTTAATATACCATTCCCGGGATGCTTGTTTAAGCCCATATATTGACTTTTTAAGTTTACACACCAATTGTTCTTTACCTTTTACAGAAAAACCCTTAGGTTGATCCATATAAACATCCTCATCAAGATCTCCATTCAGAAAGGCTGTTTTCACATCCATTTGATGCAATTCCAAATCATAATGTGCTACTAATGCCATTATTATCATAGTAAGTCCTTTTTCGAAACAGGAGAAAATGTCTCCTTGTAATCAACACCATCTTTCTGAGTGTAACCTTTAGCAACAAGTCTAGCTTTATACCGTTCGATATTACCACTAGAGTCGTGTTTGGTTTTAAAAACCCATTTGTATCTGACTCTTTTACAGCCATGTGGTAATTCAACAAGATCCCAAACTTCATTCTGTTGCATGGATTTTAGTTCTTCTTTCATGTCATTAATCCATTCCTTTGACTCTTTACTTTCTACAACATGTGAAAACGAAACTGGGTCCTTATTGATTCCTATATCATAATCTGATTCTTGCATATAAACCATATAATCATTAGAAATAGCTGACCTACGATCTCTTTGAGATCTTCTTAATGCTACTTGTTGTGGTTCATGCATATCAGCATTACGTAAGTCATTTCCTTCAGGAAGTACTTCTTCATTTATATGTTGTTCATCATCATGCTATTCTCCAACAGTTGGAACAACATTTGGAGTAATAGTAGATGGAGGAACTATTCTGGGCAATGTAACATTTACCCTTGTTTCCTTTATTTCCACTATTTCTCTTCTAGTACTCCAACTGACTTCACCTATCTCAATGAATCTTGCATTACCAGTTTCTACAATTCTTGGACTATGATTAGGATAGTAAAACACATATCCTTTAGATTTTTCAGGGTAACCTAAAAAATACCCACTAATCGTTCGAGAATCTAATTCATTTTCATGTGGATTATAAATTCTCGCTTCCGCTGGACAACCCCAAACATGCAGGTGTCTTAAGCTAGGTTTCCTGTTAGTCCATAATTCAAAAGGAGTCTTTTGAACAGCTTTACTAGGAACCCTATTCAACAAATAATTAGCGGTTTTGAGAGCATACGACCACAAATTCTTAGGTAGTGTAGAATCTGACATCATACTCCTAATCATATCTATTAACGCCCTATTGCACCTTTCTGCTACACCATTTTGCTGTGGTGTACCTGGCATTGTGTATTGCGCACATATGCCATGACTTTCGAGGAATTTTGCAAATGGACCTGGACACTAGCCTGACTCATTATATTTGCTATAATATTCACCACCTCTATCAGACCTTATGATTTTCACCTTTTTATCTAATTGCCTCTCAACTTCCTTTACAAACGTCTCAAGGACATTCATAGTCTGAGATTTTTCATGAAGCAAATAGACATAACCATAGCGGGAAAAATCGTCAATAAAAGTGATGAAATACTTTTCTCCATTAAAGGCTGGAGTGTCCACAGGTCCGCAAATATCAGTGTGTATTATTTCAAGAAGCTGGCTGCTTCTAGTGGCTCCTTTCTTATTATGTTTGGTTTGTTTACCTTTAATACAATCCACACATAATTCTAGATCACTAAAGTTCAAATTTGACAAAATTTCATTACTTACTAATCTCATCATTCTTTCTTTGGATATGTGACCTAGTCTTTTATGCCATAAGAAAGCACAATTTTCATTCAACATGCTACGTTTGCGTACAACATTATTTATTACATTTAGCAAGGAATTCACATAAGTGTCATTCAGTTTCAATTTATATAAACCATCAATTAGAATACCAGAACCAACATTATCAGTATTCTTATATAAATCAAAACAACCAGATCCAAACGTACATCTAAACCAGAAATATCCAACTTACTTATGGAAATAAGGTTTCTAGATAATGAAGGTACATAAAGGGTACTATATAAGTCTAATACATATCCACTTTCTAGAATTAGACGATAAGTCCCAATGCCTTCTATTGTGGATTTTATTCCGTTTCCCATAAAGAGAAAACGATCTTCATTTGGATTATGGTTCGGGTCATAAGTAATCCCTGCATATTATTGGAGACATGAGTTGTAGCACCAGTATCAAGCCACCATGTATTAATAGGAACTTCAACTAAATTTGATTCAAAACATACAAAAGATAGATGATTACCTTTCTTTTCGAACCAAGCTATCCTTTTCGGACAGTCATTTTGATAATGTCCTTTCCTTTTACAGAAATGACATCGAACATCCTTTAGTTCCTTCTTTTCCTTATCCTACCCATTCTTAGCAGGTGCCTTTTTCTTCTTGAAATGACTTGATTTTCCATTCTTTTCTTTACCAGCTTTATTACTCACAAAACTTACTGAGTGATTCACTTGATTTTTCAAACGTCCTTCTTCCTGAACAAGTCTACTGGCCAATTCATTAACATTCCACTTATCCTTTATAGTGTTATAGTTAATTTGAAAAGGTCCATATTCAGAAGGTAGCGAGTTCAGGATAAACTGGACAAGAAAAGAATCCTTTACTGTAAGTCCAAGGGAGTTTAACTTTGCTGCAAGATTAGTCATCTCTATAATGTGCTCTTGCATAGTTCGCGACCCATCAAACTTCATGGTCGTGAGTTCTGCCATAAGAGTACCAGCGAGTGACTTATCAGATGAACGAAAACGCTCTTCCACAAACTGCATATATTCCTTAGCACTTTCTGTTTGCGGAATTGTTGACTTGATGTTGTTAGCAACAGTCATCTTAATAAACATAAGGCTCAATCTTTACTGCGTTCCCATGCTTTATGGTGTGATTTTTCTGTCTCAGTACTAGTTGTTGTAAGAGCAACAGGTTTATCCTCAAGGAGTGCCAAGTCAAGATCCTGAACACCTAAATGGAAATTGAATTGTTCTCTCCATTCAGAAAAATTAACACCAGTGAACAATGTAACAGATGAAGCATGTGTATTCATTGGAACTACTGCAAATTAAATAAAAAAAATTGAAATAACTATAAGCTCATAGCTAATGCGATTCAAATATGTACATAATAGTATAATATAGCACTCCTTTGGGTAGATATTATCTTATACTTAACATAATTAAATACCAAAACATAAGTAAGTAATAAATATATTCAATTAAATAGAACTAACATCTTTGGATGATCAATATTTATTTAATCAAGATATCTATTAAACCTCATCATGTCAACTAGTTATAGAACAAGACTTTCCTTTGGGTAAGTTCTCAGGTTCTATCATTAGTGATGCCAGTTTTTAATTGGTATTATTATAACTGGCAATTTCTACCAATAATCATTATGTCACTTATGCACTAAATGATTATTCTGATTTTGACCACTTTGGTGATTAACAAAATCATAAATCTCATGTGCATAAATGACTTATAACACATACTTGATTAAACATCATGAGTAAGGCATAGAACAGATCAATTGCAGTCAGAGAAAATATTCAGTTATTGATTGGTGGCTCTGATACCAAATGTCAGATATTCTTTATGTTCGATCTTTCATGATTAATGATGAAAAATTCAAGTAATAGCCCAAGGATCACCAATACCGAATATTTCACAAACAAAACTTAATATGATTTTTGTTTAAGATGACGTACCTTGATTAATAGCGGAAGATGTAATGGCTGTCATCTTCTTCTTCTGACTTCTAATAATTACTCTTCTTCTCAGAATTCGGTTTCTCTCTCTAACCCTATTTCTTTATGTGTTTCTTGATGGAGAAGAATACATCTGTTTTTTTTGGAGAGAGAGGACCCAATCCTTTATATAACATTTAACTCTAAATCTGGTACGTCCATCATATACCAATTCAACGCTTAAGATTAATCACAGACCTAATGTTCTAATTATAGAGCGGTCTATTTATGACTTAATTAATCGGGTCACATTAAGATTAGAAACTGCATAACGTTAAAGGTAAATGAAACGTTCTATTTATGACCTAATTAATAGGGTCACATTAAGATTAGAAACTGCATAACGTTAAAAGTAAATGAAACGATTGCAGTTTCTAATAGCAGATTTCTAACAGCTAATTCAACGAAAATGCTAAGTACATCGTCGTGAATCGCGCCATGATAAAAGGAATGTATAAATATAAATGCATAAATTTAAAACTAAGCTAGGGGAGATTTCAAGTATTAAGAATACTACATTATTGTTATATGATAACAATGTAAAGAAAATATGCTGTTGTTAGTTAATTACACTGTTATATATGCTATTGCCTGTATCAGTTCACCTGTGACATCTGACACCATTATCTGTTAATTATTTATGCGATGATAATACAGTTTGGCTGATAATTGATTGATTTTTGATGTTTATATTGGACGTTAAATTGTTAATATTAAAATGATAAATAGTATGCAATTGAAATTGATATAGGATAGTTAAATGTTAAATTTGATTAACTGACATTTATATAATATGATCCCTTTAACTGTTGAATTTATTGACACGTATGATTTGTTTAATTACATATTGAACCACTGAATGTATGTTGTTAAATTGATGATGTATGAAATTGTAAATAGATGACAAGTGGAAACCGTAATGTAATAATCTTTAATCTACATGAAATGATAGTGTAGATACTAGAAATAAATATATTGATTCGCACAAATAACAATGCGAATTAATACGGTTATTTCGGGATTATTTGAATTGATTATTGGATTGTTATTGATTGTTGTTATTGCTTGTTTATTTACTTTGACACCATCTCAGTTATCACACTGCAAGTTCCCTTTGTTATGTTTTGATTTTGAATTGAATTGGAATCGGGTTGAAATGATAAATACCCAAATTGGACTTTGACCTAGGATAGAGAATTAAATAAAACCCGATTGGTCAATAATTTGATTTAAAAGTAAACGAAGATTTTATTTGAATAAAAAAATATGGTTTTGAAATGAAGTTGAAATTTGGATTTTTGATGAAAGGAAAATGTTAATAATCTAAAACGAAATATTAACGATGTAATTGATGAAAGTATATTGTTTAATTTGAGAAATGATTTGATAATTAAGTTTGAAATTAAAATCAAGTTTGAAATTAGAATTAAGTTTGAAATGATTAAACTTTGAAATGATTTAATAATCAAGTTGGAAATTATAATTAAGTTTGATATTATTAAACTTTGAAATTATTTAAAAAATTAAATCTTGAACTATTTAATAATTAAATAAGATTGAATTATTTAATGATTAAATTGGATTAAATTCTTTAATAAGTAAAATTGAAATTTTGAATAAGTAAATTTTTACTTCGTAAATAATTGAAATTGAGTTCTTTATTAATTAAGTTTTGGAAAATTATTTAAGTAATTAAATAAGTGAAATTGAATTTCTTTAACGAGAAATAAAAATGTGATTTATTGAAATTGATGTAAGACTTTAAATTTAAAGAATTGATTTGACGAATTTAATTTAATTCAAATTGTAAGTTTTGATTTAAGGAAGTTGAATTTAAATAATGGATTTAATGAATTGGAAATTTAATAGAAATTGTTTTGAATGGAAAATTTACTTAGTGAATATGGGATGAAATCGATAAAGGAATTTTAATTGATTTGAATGTTAAATTAAATAAATTTAAATGATTTCGGAATGAAACTTATATACGAACTGGAATCAATATTGGAATCGTTTAAATAAAATTTGAAATTGAATTATGGGATTTTGAAATGAATGTGGAAGTTGAAACGTAAATATTGGAAATTGATTTAGAAAGACAAATGAAATGTTGGTTTACGAATTGAAATTGAAATTGAATTTGATTTGGTTTTTGAAATATATAAACGACCAATCGGTGTAATAATTACGAAAGTTATTAAAGAGACCGGAATTCGGTTATGGGTATACTCTCTATCTAAATCGAAAACCACTTTAATAACTATGCGCGGAGTGATGATCCAGAATGAAGTGGTTGGAATGATGTACGCGTTGACTGAAGAAAGAGAACGATAATGGATAGCCTTGACACTTGTGTCAAATTGGAAATGACTAAAACAGGAGCTGTGCCGGGCCAATGGAGGATTGATACCTCAAGTGGACACACTTCTTCGAACTACTTATACTTGTTGTCGATTGGTGCACCCTTGATTTGGGAGTGTTGTCTCACGGTGTTGCGGGCGCTGCGGCGTTGCGTTCTCACCAGTCCGGATCAGGCGAACGGTAGTATCACTACCTTGGGTATAGCCTCATGTGCCTGGTCATACTTGTATTCCATTTATGCGCGACCACTACGATTTTGATTTGTACCTTTAGTATATGGATTGCCCTCTGGTGACTTCCGGTTTTGGGGAAACTACGGTCTTGTATATGCTTTTGGGAATAAAAATGTGTTAAGGGTGGAATGGGCCATGACTTAACGCTATTTTGATATCTTTTTATATTACTGATAGACATTATCTACTTATCGTACATTACTACATAGTAGATAGTTTGACGGATCCTTAAAGGATGGCTATTCCAACATCCTTTGAGTTACTTGTATTTCAATTGCTATTTCACTTGAGTTGGATTTATTAATATAAGAATGTTAATCCTGACTCGAGTGTCTTGTGTTTTTGCTTTACGCTCGGGTCAGACTGAGTGTACCAGTATTCGAGACTCATCTTTTGAAGTTGGAGCTTTGCTTGAAGATCCAGCCATCTATTCTGCTTCAGTATTCGAGGATTCCGGCGATGTATTCGGATTTGTATCTGATGTATCATATTACTCTTCCGTTGTATCTGGTTTAACTCTGATGTATCGTATTACTCTTCTGTTGTAAACTCTGATGTATTTTATATATTCATATAGTAGCTTCATGAACTACTATCTCTTTTATTTCCGCTGCACTTATTACTCTGTGTCTGTGATCTGTGATTATTTATTTACTGTATATGTTCAGTTTTGCCAAATTTAAATTAACAACGCGGTATTTTGAGCAATTCAACTCCGGCATGAGTGTCTACCTATACACTTATAATGGATGCGAATGGTCCAAAATATCGGGTCGTTACAGTTGGTATCAGAGCTTTGGTAGCTCTAGGCAAAACTTAACATATAGGGTAAATGTATTTACAGAATCACTCTCATTCGAGTTTCAATCTCTTCCTTTGACTCAATCCCTTTGAATTTTGGAACGTTCCCCTCGGTTCTGAAATTCATTCGTGTCCATCACTATCCGTCTTCTTTCAATCATGGAGCACCCCATAACTCCATTTTGAATGATCTCTATAATAACTTGGCGGTCTCGCCAATATTCGAATGATTCGTAAAGGAGCAAAACTCCTTTATAATAGGCATCGATTTACCTGAGATTTCTGTATCCTCGGTTTACGATGCTATCTATCTCCTGATATACCTGAATTTTGTTTCTTGAGATCGAATGTCGATTTACCTCGAAATTCTACAACGATCTTATTCTCGAAGTTACGGACGACCGGTTAAGGTTGCCCGTGAATTAAACAAACTTACCCATCTCCCGATTCTGTTATTGAATCATCTTATCTTTTTTTCCGAACTTGTATTCAAATCAGAATTCTCTTTAACTTGAGTCCATCAAAATTGAAACCCTATCCTTATTTTGAAATTTCATTCATATATCGTCGAGCAAAGAAGTGTATTTGTAAACTAATATCTATATATATAAATGTTTTAAAATATATTGTGTTGTTTGGGTTGTTGATGCTGATTTGGGTTTCTGATCGATTCGTCTGATCAACGCTATCGATAGGATTTCCAAAACACTCGAACAGAGCAAACTGACACCATATTATTTTCAAATTTGGAAAATGAAATAAATTTGTTTGATTATATTGTAAAAATATAAGTTAAAATTTTCTGGAATTTAATAAGTTAATTAAATTGTTGTTGAAATGATAATATTTGATTATCATTTATTGTTCTAAATAAATTTATAAATACGGTTTATAAATTGATTTGGAATTTGAAATGAATTTAATTCAGAAATTTGAGAATTTACTAGTTTCCAGTGATTTTGAACCTTGGTTTTTAAAATTTTTAAGTATATATTATTGAAAGTATTTTCTAATAGAAATCGTTTCCAAAGAATTTTAAAATGTTGAAATCAGTGCTCTTCTCTTTGTCGCTGGAAAATAATTTCGGTGATGGCGGCCGCATCATCGACGTTCATTTTCGAGTTTCGAAGTGGAGATACTAGTCTGTAGTTTTGCTACGGCTTTGTTTTGAAAAATATTGTGATTTGAATTTCTTCAATATATTTTTATTTACATATATATTTAGGTATCTTATTTTAAAAATTTAATTTTATTTGATATAAATATATTATATATAGCTATAAATTGGTTAAAGTTAAATCGGAAATCAAATTCTTAAATTTTGTTAAAGGATGATTTTAATTATAAATAAAACCAAAATTTGGAATAAATATTTAAACTTGAATAATTGAATTGGGAAAATTTTATTTGTATATTGTTCAACTGCATTCTAATACAACTTACCTAAATCGTTCAGAAGTTGAATATGTAATTGGATAATATATAAGATAAATTGAATTTATAAATAAAATTTGAGTGTTATAAAAAAATGTTATACACTAAATTTTGATTATAAAGATGTTAATAGAGTTAGATAGGATAATAAGTAAAACTCAGTTAATAAATTAATAAATTGTTTGAAAGAATTAATAAATTTGTTTGGAAAGAATTAATAAATCGAAATTTGATCAACATATGAAAATACCTTGAATTTAAAAGAAATTAATAGATGTAAATTAATTTAAATCGAAACTTTATGTTTTAAATTAATTTATATGGTTTAAATATATGTAATAAGATATATTAAGTGGAACAAATTTAATAATAATTTGGAATAAAAGAATTAAATTTGTTGAATAAAAATGATTGTAATAAATGACTATTCAAGTTTATGATTTTAGAAATTGTTGATAAAGGATAATTGGATAATAAAACAATGAATAAATGAGATAAATAAATAAAATTTTGTTTTGAAGAAATTTTTTTGGTATCAAATATTAATAATTTGGAATTAAATCAACTTATTGAAATACCCTGAATTTTTAAATCAAATATTGAGTATTAATTAAGGTAAATCGAAATTTATACGGTTTAAACCAATTGTTTTATTTTTCAAATCTGTTTTTCTTCTGGTTGTTTCTATTCTCCTACCTCGTTCCTTTTCGGGGACGAAAAGTTTTGAGTGGGGGAGAATGTAACGACCCGTAAATTTCAATTGTTTTAATAACGTAATTAGTTGAAATTTTATGAAATTTTAAACGATAAAATTTTGAAATAAAATTTAATCTTTGAAATACGTCTAGTTAAACATAGCGACTGGTAAATTTTCGTCCGAAAATGTGAAAGTTTATTTCGCGCGTAAATTCACTTCAATTTAATCAGTTAAAAAGCGTTGAAAATAAAATGTTTTCGAAACAAAAATATTTTTACATAGAAAAATTTTAAACCATCTTCTGAGCAAAATATCAGTTCATCATTTTTCCAAATTCGGACATCTATTGCTCCGTCGTTCTTATTTTCTGCAAAATAGCAGCATTCTGGTACCGATATCGATTTTTATCGAATGATCGTACCACTGATTTCTGTATACTGTTTTGATCGCCTCGTCGTGTTGATCGCAACGGTGTATTCATTTGTGTATTTCGAAAATTTGGTACGCGATGAAATCTGTGGAAACGATAAATCGTACCGGTACACGTTTAACTTTTGGTTTCCTATTTCTTTTCATATTCCACCGTTCGAAATCAAACGGGCATCAGCTTTTAATGGTTGCCTTGAATTCATCTTACTGACTTTTTATATTCTCAAGTTTTCAAAAATTACATGGTTTCATTTCACAGCTTTTCCATTCGTTCATTTCGTTTTGAAAAAAAAAGAAGCAATTGTAACTGTTGCTATAACGTCCCCTCTCCTTCTACACACAGCCCTCTCTTCCACTTACACGTGCTCCGCCCTCCATCGAAACCTTCCAGCCCACCACCCTGCCGTGAAAGCCGCATCCACCACTTCCCTGCCAAACCATAGCCTACTACCGCACCCCTATAGCCACCTGCCACCTTAGCCTAACCTAATCTCCACCGTCTAATTCACTTCCCTTCGATCCATGCTCCAATCCTCGACCTCACACCCTTAGCCGATCTGCACCATAGCTCCGCTTACATGCAACAGCCTGCTTCTCCGTGCATCTTCGCAAACCCGATCCGCTTCCATCAGCCGCTCCGTGCACTCTTCCAGACCATCCACTGACACGCCTTGCAGCCCACTAAAGCACACAACACCCCCTATCCGAATCCAACCCACGTCAGTCTTCCTTCCACCTCAGCAGCTCCGCCCCTCCTGGCCGAGACCCCAGTCCCATCTCTTTCCGCGCCCATCCCGATCTCCGCCAGCAACCCACTCCACGTCCAACCCCAGACAATGCCACCGTCCCACCACCTGCTCCACCACCCACGTCAGCAAACACCCGGCCACAGCAAAGCACGCGTTGGCCGCACCATCCCCTTTCTTTTCTCCTCCCCACCGTGCACTCGCCTCCTCTCTCTCTCACGCCATGCTAGCTTCCACCATCGCCTTGCCCATCCCGATCTCCGCCAGCAACCCACTCCTCTTCCACTCCTCTTTGTTGACGTGAAGTACTCAAGGTAGCTAGGTAATTGTTTTTTTGTTAAATTATATAATGTGTTAAGAAATATTTTTAAATCTGTTAGTGTTCAAAAGATTTTTATATGTACAGTTTTTAATATTCTGTTGTAGCCGAAATCATATATGCATGATGTAGTCCAGGTTTATACAAATATACCTTGCTTGGTTGAAGTTATACATTGGTTAGTTATATATATAAGCATATAGAGTTTCGAAATTATATATAGATAGGTGTTGTGTTTGGTAATGTATACACTTGTCAGTTTCTTTTATAAGTGTTATTATAAAGATTTTTCTCCTATACTTATATATATATTAGTTCTGTTTATGTAAAGTATACACACAAGATCTGTATATATATTATATGAATGTTGCAAGATAATATATTGTTTATATAACATTTGATGTTTAAAACGTATTTGTATATATAGGTGCTATATTATATTTCGTAAAAGGCTATTTCATAATGAGTTGCAGTTCTTTATTTAAGTGACAGGGTTATATCATATTCTGTCTACAGTATGGTATGTTGATAAATAGAGTCTACACATTTTACTGTTATAGTCTACTTTGTATAAGTTACAGTAAATATATTTATAAGATTTTGAATAAGTCTACTATTTATATATATAGTCTGTAAAGGTTTGAATATGATATGAATCAGTACTTTGATTTTTATGAGTTGTTTATATATATAGTTCTTTCAATAGTTTGTCGTTGGTTGTGACAAGTTATATTAATATAAAATGTTAATTGTATATCAGTCTTATATTTGTATAGTAGTAATACATGCAGATGATTATATAAGGGTTTGTATCAGAAGATGTGTTTACTTAAATTTGTTTAAATAGATATAGGTCTGCATATTTGTCAAGTGTTCACATACACATTTTTGCCTGCATACATTTTTCTTTCTATCTGCATTGTTGTTTATATCTATATACATTTATAGTATGAACAGTATGAAAGAAATGTATGTTTAATATATATTGTATTATAAGGTAGTGTTATATATATACACACACATAATTGATATTCGCTATACAGGGCATAGTTGAGTTTCTGGAATTGTTAAATATATAAAAATTTAGTATAAAGTTTTGTCTGCATACTATTTTGTGTTTAATATACATGTTTACATAGGTTCATATATGTGTCGATTTTATATGTACAGTTAATCTACAGGACGATTTATAGATAGTTTAAGACGTTTATGTATATATGTGTTAAATAAATATCGATTTGAAAATGTATGATAGGAATATTTATTTAATATGCGTTTATTTAAAATATTGATTTTAAACATGTGTAAAGATTTATTTTAGGGTAAGATTGTAAAAGTTTATACTTATATTTATACAGAAATTTATATTCAAGTACATGTATATATATATATTCCGTTTATATCAAAACTAATTCGATTGTTTTTTTTTCGATTCCGTTATCAGCATTGTTCGTCAGTTTCGTGCCAATCTTGTTGCCTTGAAATTCGTGCTTGGATCTGTAACTCATTCCATCGTCGAATATCTTTAGCCTCGAAAGGTGAGCACTCACTCACGATTAACGTTCTTTTATTTATTAAATTTGATTTCAATTGAAACGACAATTGAAATATGCTGCTGTTAGTTAATTACACTGTTATATATGCTATTGCCTGTATCAGTTCACCTGTGACATCTGACACCATTATCTGTTAATTATTTATGCGATGATAATACAGTTTGGCTGATAATTGATTGATTGTTGATGTTTATATTGGACGTTAAATTGTTAATGTTAAAATGATAAATAGTATGCAATTGAAATTGATATAGGATAGTTAAATGTTAAATTTGATTAACTGACATTTGTATAATATGATCCCTTTAACTGTTGAATTTATTGACACGTATGATTTGTTTAATTACATATTGAACCACTGAATGTATGTTGTTAAATTGATGATGTATGAAATTGTAAATAGATGACAAGTGGAAACCGTAATGTAATAATCTTTAATCTACATGAAATGATAGTGTAGATTCTAGAAATAATTATATTGATTCGCACAAATAACAATGCAAATTAATACGGTTATTTCGGGATTATTTGAATTGATTATTGGATTGTTATTGATTGTTGTTATTGCTTGTTTATTTACTTTGACACCATCTCAGTTATCACACTGCAAGTTCCCTTTGTTATGTTTTGATTTTGAATTGAATTGGAATCGGGTTGAAATGATAAATACCCAAATTGGACTTTGACCTAGGATAGAGAATTAAATAAAACCCGATTGGTCAATAATTTGATTTAAAAGTAAACGAAGATTTTATTTGAATAAAAAAATATGGTTTTGAAATGAAGTTGAAATTTGGATTTTTGATGAAAGGAAAATGTTAATAATCTAAAACGAAATATTAACGATGTAATTGATGAAAGTATATTGTTTAATTTGAGAAATGATTTGATAATTAAGTTTGAAATTAAAATCAAGTTTGAAATTAGAATTAAGTTTGAAATGATTAAACTTTGAAATGATTTAATAATCAAGTTGGAAATTATAATTAAGTTTGATATTATTAAACTTTGAAATTATTTAAAAAATTAAATCTTGAACTATTTAATAATTAAATAAGATTGAATTATTTAATGATTAAATTGGATTAAATTCTTTAATAAGTAAAATTGAAATTTTGAATAAGTAAATTTTTACTTCGTAAATAATTGAAATTGAGTTCTTTATTAATTAAGTTTTGGAAAATTATTTAAGTAATTAAATAAGTGAAATTGAATTTCTTTAACGAGAAATAAAAATGTGATTTATTGAAATTGATGTAAGACTTTAAATTTAAAGAATTGATTTGACGAATTTAATTTAATTCAAATTGTAAGTTTTGATTTAAGGAAGTTGAATTTAAATAATGGATTTAATGAATTGGAAATTTAATAGAAATTGTTTTGAATGGAAAATTTACTTAGTGAATATGGGATGAAATCGATAAAGGAATTTTAATTGATTTGAATGTTAAATTAAATAAATTTAAATGATTTCGGAATGAAACTTATATACGAACTGGAATCAATATTGGAATCGTTTAAATAAAATTTGAAATTGAATTATGGGATTTTGAAATGAATGTGGAAGTTGAAACGTAAATATTGGAAATTGATTTAGAAAGACAAATGAAATGTTGGTTTACGAATTGAAATTGAAATTGAATTTGATTTGGTTTTTGAAATATATAAACGACCAATCGGTGTAATAATTACGAAAGTTATTAAAGAGACCGGAATTCGGTTATGGGTATACTCTCTATCTAAACCGAAAACCACTTTAATAACTATGCGCGGAGTGATGATCCAGAATTAAGTGGTTGGAATGATGTACGCGTTGACTGAAGAAAGAGAACGATAATGGATAGCCTTGACACTTGTGTCAAATTGGAAATGACTAAAACAGGAGCTGTGCCGGGCCAATGGAGGATTGATACCTCAAGTGGACACACTTCTTCGAACTACTTATACTTGTTGTCGATTGGTGCACCCTTGATTTGGGAGTGTTGTCTCACGGTGTTGCGGGCGCTGCGGCGTTGCGTTCTCACCAGTCCGGATCAGGCGAACGGTAGTATCACTACCTTGGGTATAGCCTCATGTGCCTTGTCATACTTGTATTCCATTTATGCGCGACCACTACGATTTTGATTTGTACCTTTAGTATATGGATTGCCCTCTGGTGACTTCCGGTTTTGGGGAAACTACGGTCTTGTATATGCTTTTGGGAATAAAAATGTGTTAAGGGTGGAATGGGCCATGACTTAACGCTATTTTGATATCTTTTTATATTACTGATAGACATTATCTACTTATCGTACATTACTACATAGTAGATAGTTTGACGGATCCTTAAAGGATGGCTATTCCAACATCCTTTGAGTTACTTGTATTTCAATTGCTATTTCACTTGAGTTGGATTTATTAATATAAGAATGTTAATCCTGACTCGAGTGTCTTGTGTTTTTGCTTTACGCTCGGGTCAGACTGAGTGTACCAGTATTCGAGACTCATCTTTTGAAGTTGGAGCTTTGCTTGAAGATCTAGCCATCTATTCTGCTTCAGTATTCGAGGATTCCGGCGATGTATTCGGATTTGTATCTGATGTATCATATTACTCTTCCGTTGTATCTGGTTTAACTCTGATGTATCGTATTACTCTTCTGTTGTAAACTCTGATGTATTTTATATATTCATATAGTAGCTTCATGAACTACTATCTCTTTTATTTCCGCTGCACTTATTACTCTATGTCTGTGATCTGTGATTATTTATTTACTGTATATGTTCAGTTTTGCCAAATTTAAATTAACAATGCGGTATTTTGAGCAATTCAACTCCGGCATGAGTGTCTACCTATACACTTATAATGGATGCGAATGGTCCAAAATATCGGGTCGTTACATAAGAGCTCACTAAAAGTTAAGAAACATACATCAAATAGTTCCACATGATAAAGGTAGTTATCAACATCGAAAAGACTGATTGACATAGTACGTAATTAAAACAACATAGTAGATAAATTCATGGAGGGTCTAACTCGATTAGATCTCATCAAACTGATGGAAGGGATGGGATAGAGATTATATAATTGACCCCAAGTGCAAGTGGGAGATTGATAGAGTTAAGAGTATGCTCTAGGTACAATTATGTAATTTGTTACATATATCTAACTTGATAACCAATCTTGTTTGAAATAAAAGGTGTTTTCTTTCTATTATGTACTAGTTATATTATGATATAAATAATTAAGTAATTAATTAAAGTATATTTAATAGAAAATCCATAATGGTATGTTTTGCAATAGTAGTTACAAAGTGTTGTAACCATGAGTAATTTATCATAATGAAATTGAACATACTTTTTGAAATATTCATAGTCAAGACGTATCGAGACCGAATATCGATACAACCGTTAAGACTAAAGTATGTAACATTCTCCAAATGTTGGGCATGTATTACTGATGACTACTAGGGGCACCAAGGGGTTACGTACTGATAGTTATTAAATAATAATGAAATGACTAAATCGATAGTTTTCTGATGATTAGTATAACTAAGGTCAAAACTGAAAATATCAATGTGACAAAATACAGAGTTCTCTTGACTTAAGTATACTACTGATCTTCAGTGTGGAAGCTCCGCTATGATTATAATTAAATCATGGAAGGACGTCCATCGATTGACTGTAGTTAGGTCGAGTGGAAGCATTGGAAGTGAAACACTATTCAAGAAAGGATTCGTCTCCTCGGTTATATAAGGTTAGTATGACAGTCAACTGAAGTCAACTCAAAGTCAAAATCTCTGGCCAGAGCAGTACGGTTAATAATAATTGTTATTATTGAACCAAGGACTTTGTGTTTGGACTATAGAGTTGAATATGAATGATATTGGAATTTTGACCATTACCAAATTCCATAAGTCTAATGTGATATAGTTTTAACAAAGAGAATTGGTGTAAATAATTGTCACTACTGGGTAACGCTTAATAAATTAAAATTGGATTTTATCAAAACTAAATAAGTTTCAAATTTTTACATAATGTTACATCACCTGCTAAGTGATGTGTAAATGTTAATATTTGTATTGTTATATATATTAATCATTGGCCAAATTTACACCTAAGAGTCACACAACCGAAATGTTGAATACCCAATTTAGCTTAGTTGTAATTGTTATTAATTAATTAATATTTATGAAATATTAATTATAAAATTTTATTTGATGTATTGAATAATATTAAATAGTGCGTTTATAGTAGTTATAAATAAATTGATCGATATACGATATCGGTATGCGTTTAAATTGGATTTAAATGCAATAATTATTTTCAAACTTGGATTGGTTTTAAGGACCATAAGGGGCATGGTATAGGCGGCTATATGGCAGCATGTGAGGGTTGGCCATATGATGGTTGATAGGGAAGGAAATTTGAATTCAAAAGAGAGAGAAATGATAAGAGAAATAAGTGGACCTTAATCTTCATTTCACTCCATAATCTCTCTCTCTCTTTCTCTTATATAATCCCTCTAACCCTCTCTTGGCAAACACTATTTGCGCTCTTCCTTTGCTGCTCATATCAGGCCGCCCTCCCCCTAAAACAATCCGAGCACTATTCAACCTCAATTTGCTTCGATTCGATTGTTGGTTGTAAGGTAATTCGAAAGTTAGCAACTTTGGGATTCAGATTGGATTCAAGGAGTCTATTTCTTCATTTCAATGTGTGAACTTTGGGCTTTGGTGAAAGGCTCTTTGCCGGTCTATTATTATATACCAATGTTCATATACCTATTACTCCATAAATTGCTTATCTAGAAATCATGAATCGGTATATGGATGGATTGTCACATGCCGATGGTTGTGTATTTAAGTGGATATGTACGGGGGCTTGGATCAGCGGACGACTTCACTATACCCTCCTTTGGAGTTTACCGGCCCACCGGGTTCTCCTAGGATTACAAAAAAAAATATAAAAAGATTTATCTATGTTTGTTTGCTGCCCAAGGGCAATAAAAAATTTGATTAAAATAATATTATTAAATGATTTTAATGGATTAAATTAAGCACAAATTATTAAATCATATAATAAATATATTTTAAATTATGTAAAAAAATTTGTTCAAACCAAAAATGCTTTCGGGATTAAGATAAAAAAAACTATTTTTTCTGTGTATATATATATATTATATAGTTAATTATATACTTGATTGGTTAAATAAATAAAATAAATGTATACACATTTATAATAATATAATATTCTGCAAAAAAATTATATAATATAAAATATGCATCATGGTTTCAAAAATAAAATTTTAATTTTTTTAATAATTTTCATATGGTTTTTAATTTATTATAAGTATTTAATTAATAAATTATTTAAAATCGAAATCAAAATAAAAATTAAATTTTTATTTGGCCAACACCAGCAGCAAAATATATATTTATTTATAATTATACATACATACATATATATATAACTAGTTATATGTTTATATGCAATATGTATTCAAATTAATTAATAAATATATATACAAAATAATTTCAGTTTAGCTTTTATGTTATAAATATTCTAAATTATTTTACAAACTAACATTTAAAATATTTTTTATAATTTAACTATGTATGTGTGTGTGTGTATTTTAATAAATGCTTTATGTAAATAATTTACAATCAATATTTTATAATAATTATACAATTATAATTTACATACATACATATATATATATATATATATTTTATACACGTATATATATACATTTAGACAATCCATTTGTATACACGAGGGGGTGACATGTTTGTTGTGGTGTAAATTCCAACATCTATACACGGCTATTTTAAACCATGTACAATTTATCCCATTGCACGTGCTTACATGCATATGCATATATGATACACAAATATAAAATATAATACATATTATATAAAATAAAACTTTATTTATAAATTTTGAATAAAACATTGATTTTACTTTAAAGAAATTTAAAAAAGTTCTAAATGAATTTAGACTACATAGGCCTATCAAAGATCCAATAATGAAATTTCTTTTGAAATTTACCAATTTCCCCTACTGCGTGTTGGCCTAGTTCCCAATGGCCAGTATATTATGTCAATAAAAGGTTGACTAGCCCGAAGATGAGATACTCTAAGTTGGAGATGCTTGCCTTCTGCCAACTCATGGTAGCCCAAAGACTTCGGCCATACTTCTAGGAACATCCCATCAAGCAAATCCTTACCCAGCCTGACACAGCGGGACAACTTTTGAAGTGGTCTATCGTTCTTAGGAAACATCATATCTCCTTTCAGCCTCACACTGAAATGAAGGGCCGGGCCATTTCCAATTTTATTGTCGAGTTCTCAAGCCTGGACAATTTGGAAGAGGAGACGGTCACTGGCTTGAAAGTGACTTCGGATCGTGCAATATGGAATATTAACTAAACTATTTACTTATGCGGAATATAAAAATAAAAGTAAAATAATAAAGTAAATAACAACAGAGATTTTTATACTGGTTCGAACTTCCCGTTCTACGTCCAATCCCAGACTCCTTTTGGAATTTAACTATCAACCCTCACTTAACCCGGAGAAACAGGTATTACACCGCCTAAGCAACCGAACAGAACTTCAACTGCCTAAGCAACAGAATAGGACTTCAACCGCCCAAGCAACCGAACAGGACTTCAATAATACAAAGAATTATCTTGACTGAATGTGCTCTTTTAATAGCATAGATAAGTCTTTAGAGTACACTCTTTCTATAATCTTCTCCTTTGTGGTATATAGTATAATTCGTGAAGATATGAAGTTTATTAAATCACTAATGAAGTATGCTTGAATGAACAAGTGATCAAAATGAAGTATTAAATGCTTAGAGTTCAAATAGCAAGATATATTAGAAAACGAGAATTAGAACTAGTATTAGTGATTAAAATAATGGAATTCATGGCTATTTATAGAGATTGAAGAGTTGTAATCGTTCGTGAAAGATATCCATGAAGAGATATGGAAGAAACTCTTGAATCAAAAGTTGTTTTTGTTCATTGAATTGAAGTGTCTTTTGAAAATATAGCCATTATGAAAATTCAGCCGTCTGAATGGAGCAATTCAGCCAGCCGAATGGATTTAAAAACGAACCAGTAAGGAAACAGTGCAAATAGACACAATTCAGCCGGCTGAATTAGCAAGGTCAGCCATCTAAATATTCAAAGAAATTTGTGCACATGCATCGCATTCAGCCATCTGAACCAAGCTATTCAGCTGGCTGAATTTCTTGTTTTCCGGCATATCAAAAATGTTTTGAAAAACTTTACTACTAAACTCAGAATCAAGTTATTTTGTGTGCGTGCATATACCACTTTGGAGAGATTTTAACATGAACTTACTACTAAACTCAGACCTTAAACTTAATAATTTGCTGAAGCTTCAATCCGGAATCTGTTCTTCAAATTGTTAGACTATTTCTTGAGTAAAAACAATATCTTCTCCTGCAAGTTTAGTTAGATATAAACAATATATTTACTTATATAGTTGTCACAATCAAAACGCAAAATTCGAGGTTCTAACATTCTCCCCTTTTTTGACAATGACAACTATGTAAGCTATATAAATAAAAACATATTGTACTCCCCCTATCTTAAAACTTCCCATATCATTATGACGTACCTTTTTATCCCCCTTTATCATCGACAAAAAGGAAAAATTGAAAATTTGAACATCACGTTTGTTGCTTCATTTCCATAAGTATCAGAAAATTTGGAATATATGTTCCCTTTTATATGCAGTGTACCTGCAAAAAAAAAGAGATATATGTTCTGGTACCCACTTCCAATGTTAGGGTCAGGGGTTAGGTCTTGGGAAGCCATACCCATTTGGGTGTGGTTGAACCTTTATAAATATAATTTTCATTACTATATCAAAATAATCATCAATGTATTTTTCTCTTACAGAAACTCAAATACTTAGATAATTTTATTCATATTTACCGTCAATGATTTTGTACTTCTAGAGATATTATAAACATTATTGTTCATAGCAGTACTTGAATTTGTATAAAAATTTGATTTAGACTTTACTCAAAATCTAATACTAGCACTAACATTTTTACTATAAATGAAAGTGTATCTAGTGCTATTTCTACGATCAGTTTTATTATATCCTAAACCACTTTTATCATGTAAAGGTTTAGAATTAGATAAAATCATGTTTAAATCATTTTGACCTTTGTTAAACTTCATGAATTCATTTTAACATTTTTCAAATTTATTTTTGAAGTCACAATTGTTATTTTCAAAAGAAATATTACTATTTTCAAAATATTAATTTTCTCATTTAATTCAGAATTCTCGTTTTTTAACATACGGTTCTCATTTTTGAGAAGAAAATTTTGAGATTCTGAATTATCTAAAGAGGATTGTAATAAATCATTTTGTCTTTTCAAATCAAATATTTCTTTTGAAAATTTTCTTTTTCCTTTTCAAATAAGGTGTTTTGTTCATCTAGAAATTCTTTAAGAGTTATAAAATTATTTTTTAAAACACCAAGTTAATATTAATTTAATTTCTTATTTTTCAATTTCTCATTTTCAAGTTTGACTAATTTCATCTTTTCTAAAATAATAAAAATACGCTTTGAGATCTTATCTCTTATACTAACTAATTCTTTATTATCATTTACTGAATTTGTAAATCAGAAAGTACCTATTTGTAGTCCTCATTAGTGGCTTTGATAGGGATTTTGCTTGTTGTATTTCGATTGGACCTTTTTCTTGCCATTATTCTATGATGTTGTGAAGATCGATAGAATTCTAGGCTCTAACCAAAGAAAGTGACTTCGGATCGTGCAATATGGAATATTAACTAAACTATTTAATTGTGCGGAATATAAATATAAAAGTAAAGTAAATGACACCATAGATTTTTATACCGGTTCGAACTTCTCATTCTACATCCAGTCCTAGACTCCTTCTGGAATTTAACTATCAATCCTCACTTAACCCGGAGGAACAGGTATTACACCGCATGAGCAACCGAACAGGACTTCAACCGCCTAAGCAATAGAAATGGACTTCAACCGCCTGAGCAACCGAATAGGACTTCAATAATACAGAGAATTATCTTGATTGAATGTGCTCTATTAATAGCACGGATAAGTCTTTAGAGTACACTCTTCCTATAATCTTCTCCTTTGTGGTATATCGTATAATTTGTGAAGATAAGAAGTTTATTAAATCACTAATGAAGTATGCTTGAATGAACAAGTAATCAGAATGAACTATTGAATGCTTAGAGTTCAAATAGCAAGATAGATTAGAAAATGAGAATTAGAAATAGTATTAGTGATTAAAAAAATGGAATTCATGGCTATTTATGGAGATTGAATAGTTGTAATCATTTGTGAAAGATAGCCATGAAGAGATATGGAAGCAACTCTTGAATCAAGAATTGTTTTTGTTCATTGAATTGAAATGTCTTTTGAAAATATAGCCGTTATGAAGATTCGGTCATCCGAATGGAGCAATTCAGCCATCTGAATGGACTTAAAAACAAACCAGCAAGGAAACAGTGCAAAATAGACACAATTTAGCCAGCTGAATTAGCAAGGTCGGCCTTCTGAATATTCAAATAAATTTGTGCACATGCACAGCATTGAACCGTCTGAATCAAGAAATTCAATCGGCTGAATTTCTTGTTTTCTGGCATATCAAAAATGTTTTGATAAACTTTACTACTAAACTCAGAATCAAGCTATTGTGTGTGCGTGCATATACCAGTTTGGAGTGATTTTAACATGAATTTACTACTAAACTCAAACCTTAAACTTAATAATTGGCTGAAGCTTTAATCTGAAATATGGTCTTCAAATTGTTAGACTATTTCTCGAGTAAAAATAATATCTTCTCCTGCAAGTTTAGTTAGATCTAAATAATATATTTACTTACATAGTTATCACAACCAAAACACCAAAATTCGAGTTTCTAACGTGGCTATCCATCTTAGCGCCTGTATGTGAACGGACCATCAAATGAGAAGGGGATAGGGACCGACATGGTCCTTGTCATGCTCGAAGGAAAACAACTATGTTTAGCTATCCTCCTTACTTTCAAGGCGACCAACAATGAAGCCGAGTATGAAGTTGTCTTGGCCGGCCTTAGGATGGCAAAGGAATTGCATGTGGAGTCTATCCATGTTTTCAACGAGTTATTATTGGTCATCAATCAGAGTGGTGAACGCTTTTAAGTGAAAAATAAGACACTAATTGTATGTTGCTAATTCCTAGAAGATTATCAACACCTTTGCCGAGTTCAAGTTGGAGCAGATACTAAGTGAACAGAATGCCAAGGCCGATCAACTAGCGAAGGCAACAAGTAATCCAGAAGAAGTCACTCCATGGGTTACCTTAGAGATTCAAGACACCCCCTACTCGAGCCAAGGGCAATAACCATGGAAATAGACGTGTCGTTCACGGACAACTGGATAGTGCCCCTTGTCAGATATTTAACAAGCAAGGAATTTCATGCCGACCGCAAGGAAGTCAGGAAAATTCTCTATCACCTACTAACTACACAATAGTAGATGGAAAGCTTTACAAATAGGGGTACTCCACACCACTTCAATAGTGCATGTCTAATGATGAAGCCTGACTTTTTGGAAGAGTTGCATAAAGGATTTTGTAGGGATCATATTGGGGATAAAGCCTGGAAAACAAGGCCGCTTGGTGGGGCTACTATTAGCCATTCTATGGACTATGTGAAGAAATACGACCAATGTCAGCAGTTTTCCAAGATCCTTATAGCCTTGCCCATCTTTGTAACGACCCGCTATTTTGGACCATTCGCATCCGCACATGTCGGACTTGAATAATTCAAAATACCGAATTGTTAATTTAAATTGGCAAAACTGAACATATACAGTAAATAAATAATCACAGATCACAGACACAGAGTAATAATTACAGCGGAAACAAAAGATAGTAGTTCATGAAGCTACTATATACATATCAGAGTAAAATAAGGTACAATAGAAGTCTCGAATACAATAGTCAAATACAATATCAGAATACATCACTGGAATCAACTGAATATCTGAAAGCTGGATAGATAGCTGGATCTCCAAGCGAAGCTCCAACTCCAAAGGTGAGTCTCGAATACTGGTACACTCAGTCTGACCCGAGCGTAAAGCAAAACACAAAACACTCGAGTCAGGATTAACATTCTCAAATCAATAAATCCAACTCAAGTGAAATAGCAACTGAAATACAAGTAACTCAAAGAATGTTTGGAATAACCATCCTTTAAGGATCCGTTAAACTATCTACTATGTAGTACTGTACGATAAGTAGATAATGCCTATCAGTAATATAAAATATCAAAATAGTGTTAAGGCGTTACCATTGTCCCCCTTAACACATTTTATATAAGCGTTATAGTCTATACAGCACTGTAAACTCCACCGTAAACTAGTGGGATATCAGGGAGTACTCCATAGGTATAACACAAAACAAATCGTAGTGGTTGCGTATATAGGGATACAAGTATGACAAGGCACATGAGGCAATACCTAAGGTAGTGAAACTACCGTTTGCCTGATCCGGACTGGTGAGAACGCATCACCGCAGCGATCGCAACACCGCGAAACAACACTCCCAAAATCAAGGGTGCACCAATCGATAACAAGTAATGAGTAGTTTTCGAAGAAGTGTGTTCGCTCGAGGTAGCCGATCCCATTTGGCCCGGCACGGCTCCTGTTTTAGTCATTTCCAATTTGACACAAGTGTCAAGGCTATCCATTATCGTTCTCTTTCTTCAGTCATCAGCGTACATCATTCCAACCACTTCATTCTGGATCACACTCCGCGTGTAGTTATTAAAGTGGTTTTCAGTTTAGACAGTGAGTATGTCCCTAACCGATTCCGGTCTCTTTAATAACTTTCGTGATTATTACACCGATTGGTCGTTTGTTTATTTCAAAACCAAATCAATTTCAATTTCAATTAGAATTTGTAAACCAACCTTCCATTTGTCTTTCTAAACAATCTCCAAAATTTACGTTTCAAACTTCCAAATTTCCATTTCAAAATCTTATAATTCAAATTAAATATTTGATTTAAGACAATTCAAGTATTCATTTAAATTCGTATATAAGTTTCATTCCGAAATCATTTAAATTAATTTAATTTAGCATTCAAATCAAGTTAAATCAATTGATCAATTTCATTCAATATTTGTTAAGTTAATTTGTCATTCAAAACAATTTCTATTAAATTTCCAATTCATTAAATCAATTACTTAAGTTCAACTTCATTATATCAAAACTTCAAATTGAATTAAATTAGATTTGTCAAATCAATTTTTTAAATTACAGGTCTTACATTAATTTCAATAAATCACATTTTATTTCTTGTTAAAGAAATTCGATTTCACTTATTTATTTACTTAGTCACAAATTTCAAAACTTAATTATTTCATAACTCAACTTTACTTATTAAAGAAGTTCAATTTCACTTATTACGAAGTTCAATTTCTCATATCAAGAATTCAATTTCACTTAATTATTAAATAATTCAATCTTATTTTATTATTAAATAATTTCAAAAACTTAATTATTAAATAATTTCATACTTAATAATTTTGTTTTAAACAACATCCTTTCATCAACTACTATGTTAATATTTTGTTCTGGATTATTACATATTTACATTTTCCTTTCATAAAATTCAAATTCCAACTTCATTTTAAAACCTTATTATTTATTCAAATAAAATCTTTATTTTATTTTTAAATCAAATTATTGACCAATCGGGTTTTACTTAATTCTCTATCCTAGGTCAAAGTTTAATTTGGGTATTTATCATTTCAACCCGATTCCAATTCAATTCAAAATCAAAGCATAGCAAAGGGAACTTGCAGTGTGATAACTGGGATGGTGTCAAAGTAAATAAACAAGCAATAACAACAACCAATATCAATCCAATAATCAATTCAAATAATCCTGAAATAATCGTATTAATTCACATTGTTGTTTGTGCAAATTAATATAATTATTTCTAGAATCTACACTATCATTTCATGTAGATTAAAGATTATTACGATAATATTAATACGGTTCTTCATTTGATATCAATTATTCAATTTCATACTACATAAATTTTACAACATACATTCAATGGTTCAAGGTGTCGTTAATACTATTTCTACGTATCAATTTATTTAACATTTAAAAGAGGTCATATTATACAAATGTCATCAAATCAAATTTATCACATATATCAAATCTAACTATCCTACGTCAATTTCAATTTCAAATTATTTATCACTTACTACATTAAAAATTTAACATCCAATGTCAACATCAAACAATCAATCATTTATCAACCAAACTGGATTATCACTGCATAAATAACAGCTAATGGTATCGATGTCATAGGTGAACTGATACAGGTAATAGCATATATAACAGTGTAATTAACTAATAGCAGCATATTTCAATTGTCGTTTCAATTGAAATCAAATTTAATAAATAAAAGAATATTAATCGTGAGTGATTTCTCACCTTTCGAGGCTAGAGAATGATGAGAAATTTAGCTATGAATCCAAACACGAATTTCAAAGCAAAGCAAGATTGACACGAATTTGGACGAGCAAAGCTGACAGATAGGAATAGACGAAATCCAATCAGAACTAAATCGATGAAGAGAATTGACGTAAGTAAATTGATATAGATATAAAATTGTATATATATACAAAATCATGTGCTAATTTCATATTATACATTTTCAAATTGCTATGTCATAAAACACATATAAAAAAAATTCAAACTTATATACAATATAATTTGAAATAAATACTTATAATGTAGCAGATTATATACTTACTTACATAGGCGAACCTCATATACTTTATATAACATATATTATAAATATCATATATGAACAAATATTTCATAAAACTAACGTATAAAGTATAGTACTTAAAATATATAACTACACCTGTTGCAAGCTATTTACACATCAGCCTATATATAAAGACGTAAGCAACCATTACATCCTTTAAAATGAGGTAATATATAATATATTTAACTAATATATTTACATAAGTTGTCGACTACACTCAAAAAAAAGACTTTATTAATGAACCTGAACATATATAACCCGAAATATGTAAATATACTTAGAAAAACTAACATTTATATATATACACTGAGTATAGATATAACCATTGTAAAATAGATGTCTTATATACTTTAAGCTATATAAACTGTAAATATATATTTTCTGTAAACATATAAAATACATATATATAAATCAATATAGCCATATCTTATACAAATGATACCCAAAAGAATCCATATATATGTACACTGGTATAACAATTTCAAGTAAAAAAACATTTCAGACAATCTATATTATATATATGTATACCCAGTATATAGTTTGACACATAAAAAATATTGTACTATAGAATATATAAGCTAACTGACCATATATATAGCCGCTACAATATGTAAACTTTTAACGGTGAATGAGATTTTTAAAAATATAAATATTTAAAATGTACTACACGTACATAACTTAATATATATAAACTTGGCATTTTAAAAGTACTATGTATACTGGAACAGCTTTTAACTAAGACACATATAATAAAAGACTAGAATTCGACAGGCACAGGGTAGTATAGTATATATTACATGCTACATGTATATCTATGTTCACAAATCCAACAGAATAAATTACTCATAATTTATATATGAAAACTTCTTATATATATGTTCTTCATATATTCTACAAACATAACCTTCTTAAAAACTAAAGACTCCAAAATATAACTAACTACACCCATATCACGTATAGCAGTGCTGACATTTGTTTAACTACACATATAAAATATAGCCTATATAGATTATATATACACTATATCTATAAACAGAAAATATCAAAAAATTTAATAACATTATTAAATACATAAACGCATGATATACTATAATAGACCACATATATAAAAACTGACTCGAGCATCTCACCATTCATTTGTAAAACCCAAAGGAAAGATGCACGTTCTCAGGGGAGTGGAGTTTCATGAGGCCGCCGAGTGGAAGGGAAGGAGGTTGTTCGGTGATGGGAAAAAGTGAAAGAAGTTTTGGGCGTGGGAAAACATGCGGGAGGGAGAGAATGGGAATCAGCCTCAGGTGAAAAGAAGCGGAGGTTGAAGCAATAGTTGTGTGGGTTGTCTTGGATCTGAGGAGCTGGAGGGTGATCGAGGAATGGAGGCCGAGCGAAGTGGTGGTGGGAGGAGAATAGCGGGGTCGGCGAAGTGGCGAATGGCCAGAGCGGAGATCGAGTGGGCGAGTGGAGGGGAGCTCGGATCCGAGCTTGGAGATGAGGTGGCGGAGGGATTCGGCGGCCAGGGTGGAAGATGCGGCAGGCTTCTGGAGTGGCTGACTCGATGTCGGTGAAGTCGAACTTGGAGGAGGCTATGAGAGGAACGAAGGGAAGAGGGGTTGGAAACTTTCGTGATGGCTGAAGAAATAAGAAGAGGAGGAGACGTGTTGGGAAGTAATACATGTCAAGATGCGAATATATGGTCAGGCACGTATAAATTAAATTTTTCTTTAACCGTTGAAACATTAAAGATCAAAAGTTGTTTTGAAAAATAGCGGAAGCCAATAGTCATATACGATGAGTTAGGCGTTGAAAAGTTGGATGGACCAATAAAAGGCAAATGAAACAAAGATTTGAAATTTTCAAACCGATACGGATATCCGTTTCATAGATTTCGCCGTGCACCGGTCATCAAAACACAGAATTGGATATACCGCAGGGATCGGCACGATGAAACGATCAAAATGGTATACAGATATCAGTGGTACAATTGAATTATAAAAATTCGAATTTTCTACCGGCGGAAAATGCAGCAAAAATGCAGAAAAATAAGATCGACGGAGCTAAAGAAGTCCGAATTTGGAAAAACGAAAACTGACGTCTTGCTCACAAGATGATTTAGAATTTTTCTATATAAAAATATTTAGGTTTCTAAAATATTTTATTTTCATCAATTTCTAACTGATTAAATTGAAATAAAATTACACACGAAATAACTTTCATATTTTTTGATGAAAATTTACCAGTTGCTATGTTTAATTAGACGCATTCCAAATATTAAATTTTTATCGTTTAAAATTTCACAAAATTTCAACTAATTACGTTATTAAAACAGCTAAAATTTACGGGTCGTTACACTCTCCCCCACTCAAAACTTTTCGTCCCCGAAAAGGAAGGAGGTAGGAGAATAGAAACAACCAGAAAGAAAATAGATTGGAATACAAGTAAAACAATTAATTTAAACCATATAAATTTCAATTTAAATTAATTAATATTTAACAATTTGGTTAAATCGCTTTGAGTTTACTTAAGTTAAATCAATCTATCTATTTCTAAATTCATTATCTTATTATTTAGTAATCCTCGATTAACAATTTATAAATCATCAATTTGTATAATCATTTATTGTACTCATATTTTATTCAACAAATTTAATTCTTTTATTCCAAATTATTATTAAGTTTATTCCACTTAATATATCTTATTACATATATTTAAACCATATAAATTAATTTAAACCATATAAATTTCAATTTAAATTAATTTATATTCAATAATTGGTTTAAATTTAAAGTATTTTCATAAGTTGATCTAATTTCAATTTGTTAATTCTTTCAGAACAAAATTATTATATTCATCTCATTCAATTAACTTATTATTCTATCATCTATATTAGCATTTTTTATAATTAAAATCTAAGTGTATAATATTTATTATAAACACTCAAATTTTTATTTATAAAATCATTTTATATTGTATATTATCCAATTACATTTTAACTTCTGAATAATTTAGGTAAGTTATATTGAAATGCAATTTAGTACTATACAAATAATATTTTCAAATTCAATTATTTCAAGTTTAAATATTTATCCAAAATTCAGCTTTATTTATAATTGAAAACATCCCTTAACAAAATTTTAAGAATTAAATTTCCGTTTTAATTTCAAACCCTTTAGAAATAATTATGTATATACTATATATTAAATCAAATTAAATTTAAAATAATATCCCCATATATATATATATATAAATCAAGTCATACTTAAGAAATTCAAATTAAAATATTTCCCAAACAAAACCGTAGTAAGGCTACAGAACGGTTTCTCCACTTCGAAACTCGAAAATGAATGTCGATGATGCGGCCGCCATCACCGAAATTATTTTCCAGTGACAAAGAGAAGAGCTCTGATTTCAATATTTAAAATTCTTTGAAACAGTTTCTATTTGAAAATACGTTCAATAATATACATTTTAAAATTTTAAAAACCAAAGCTTGAAATTTTAAGAAATTAAATTCTCAAATTCTTACTTTAAATTCATTTAAATTTCTAAATAAATCTATAAACCAACTTTTATAATTCCATTCATTTTTATGTTGGAATTATCAATGATTTACAAAACAAATAGTGAAAATATTCAAGATAGCCATGAAGAGATATGGAAGCAACTCTTGAATCAAGAATTGTTTTTGTTCATTGAATTGAAATGTCTTTTGAAAATATAGCCGTTATGAAGATTCGGTCATCCGAATGGAGCAATTCAGCCAATTGAATGGACTTAAAAACAAACCAGCAAGGAAACAGTGCAAAATAGCACAATTCAGCCAACTGAATTAGCAAGGTCGGCCGTCTGAATATTCAAAGAAATTTGTGCACATGCACAGCATTGAACCGTCTGAATCAAGAAATTCAATCGGCTGAATTTCTTGTTTTCTGGCATATCAAAAATGTTTTGAAAAACTTTACTACTAAACTCAGAATCAAGCTATTGTGTGTGCGTGCATATACCGGTTTGGAGTGATTTTAACATGAAGTTACTACTAAACTCAGACCTTAAACTTAATAATTTGCTGAAGCTTTAATCCGAAATCTGGTCTTCAAATTGTTAGACTATTTCTCGAGTAAAAATAATATCTTCTCCTGCAAGTTTAGTTAGATCTAAATAATATATTTACTTACATAGTTATCACAACCAAAACACCAAAATTCGAGTTTCTAACGTGGCTATCCATCTTAGCGCCTGTATGTGAACGGACCATCAAATGAGAAGGGGATAGGGACCGACATGGTCCTTGTCATGCTCGAAGGAAAATAACTATGTTTAGCTATCCTCCTTACTTTCAAGGCGACCAACAATGAAGCCGAGTATGAAGTTGTCTTGGCCGGCCTTAGGATGGCAAAGGAATTGCATGTGGAGTCTATCCATGTTTTCAACGAGTTATTATTGGTCATCAATCAGAGTGGTGAACGCTTTTAAGTGAAAAATAAGACACTAATTGTATGTTGCTAATTCCTAGAAGATTATCAACACCTTTGCCGAGTTCAAGTTGGAGCAGATACTAAGTGAACAGAATGCCAAGGCCGATCAACTAGCCAAGGCAATAAGTAATCCAGAAGAAGTCACTCCATGGGTCACCTTAGAGATTCAAGACACCCCCTACTAGAGCCAAGGGCAATAACCATGGAAATAGACGTGTCGTTCACGGACAACTGGATAGTGCCCCTTGTCAGATATTTAACAAGCAAGGAATTTCATGCCGACCGCAAGGAAGTCAGGAAAATTCTCTATCACCTACTACTACACAATAGTAGATGGAAAGCTTTACAAATAGGGGTACTCCACACCACTTCAACAGTGCATGTCTAATGATGAAGCCTGACTTTTTGGAAGAGTTGCATAAAGGATTTTGTAGGGATCATATTGGGGATAAAGCCTGGAAAACAAGGCCGCTTGGTGGGGCTACTATTAGCCATTCTATGGACTACGTGAAGAAATACGACCAATGTCAGCAGTTTGCCAAGATCCTTATAGCCTTGCCCATCTTCCTCACTCCACTGACTTCCTCATGCCGGTTCGAAACTTGGGGAATCGAGTTGAAAGTGAGGCTACCGAACACTAAGGGAGGGTACAATCACGTTATTGTTTCCATGAGAAATTCAAAATTTATTGAATTGGAGTAAATTTTACTGCTATCTTGGCACCGTATTTTAGTATCGCTCTCGTTATCTAGGGTGTAATATTCGAGCTTTGTGCAAAGAAAGACAAATTGGGTTAAGGTAGCACCTTCGAGAGCACGGTTGAAGTTGAAGCTCCATGGAAATTCATTATAAGGTGTATAAACTTCAGAAATTAGAGCATTTTTAAAATTACAAATATCGAAAAGCTCTCTACATTCCACTCTGAGTGGTAAAGGAAAAAATCCAGCTATCATGCCAAAATGATGTGTCACTGTCAGAATGAACTATATTGTTAATTCCCAGATTAAAGATGTTAAAGTTTTTTAACATAGATTTCCAAAAGTGAGAAATATTGTTAGGATTGGAGGTAATATGGTGGAGGTTATATGTTCCACCGTAAAATTGGTTTGAAATCAATTCTTTCCAAATAAGGTTTCCATTATTATTATTTAATTTCCACAGTCATTTACCTAATAAACACACATTAAGATTATGAAGGTTTATAGTTCCTAAGCCTCCATCTTCTTTAGATTTACAAATTGTTTCCCAATTAACAAGACAATTAATACTACTGCATGAGTTATCCCAAGTCCAAAAGAATTTTCTTTTAATATTATCGATTGATATATTTATAACTTTTATAAATATATTTAATAACATTTATTTATCAAATGATAATCAACTTTTATAATTAATATTTCATAAATATTAATTAATTTAATTAATTTATAACAATTATAAATTAATTTAAATCATTTGGTCAAAGAAGAATTCATCGTTTTGGTTGTGTGATTCATCAGGTGTAAATTTGGTCAGCGATTAATATCGAACTATTCAAATACTAACAGTCATGCATCACTTAGCAGGTGGTGTGACATTTTAGCAAAATTTATCGCTTACTTGGTTTCGATAAAATTCAATTTTACTTTATTAAGTGTTACTAGGTTTGTGACTTCTATTTTAAACAAATTCTCTTCGTCAAAACCATATCTCTTTGAACTTATGAAATTTGATAATAGTCAAAATTCCAATATCGTTCATTCAACTCTACAGTTCAAACACAAAGTCCTTGGTTAAATAATAACAATTATTATTAACTGAAATGCTCTAGCCAGAAACTTTGAGTTTAAGATGACTTGAGTTGACTGTGATACTAACCCCATATAACTAAGGAGATGAATCCTCTCTTGAATAGTGCTTTACTTCCAATACTTTCACTCTACCCAACTATAATCACTCGATGGACATCGTGCCATAATAAGACAATAATCAAAGCAGAGCATTCATATTAAAGATCAATAGTATTCTCAAGTTGAGAGAACTGTGTAAATCAGTGACATTGGTATTTTCTGTTTGACCTTAGTTATATTAACCAGTAGAAAACTATTGAGTGAGTCATTCCATAGTTATCCAATAACTATCAGTACGTAACCACTTTGTGCCCTCAACAGGCATGAGTTATACACTGCCCAACATTTGGAGAGCGTTACGTACTCTAGTCTTAATGGATGTATCGATATCCAGGCTCGATACATCTTGACTAGAAATATTTAAAATGGTATATTTATTTTCATTGTGATAAATCACTTACGGTTACAACACTTTATAATTACTATCACAAAACATACCATTTATGGATTTGTTATTAAATATACTTTTAATTAAATTAATTAACTAACATAACACATTCTATCAAGTATATAATAAAAAGAAAATACATTTTATTTCGAACAAGATTGGTTATCGAGTTATTTTTATGTAACAATTCACATAATTGCCCCTAGGGCATACCCCTAACTCTATCGTCCTCGCTTATCCAAACCCGAGCCCAGCTCTCTAGCGACCGGCTCTCTCATGTCGACCCATGCTCAGTATGGCTCCAAGACAATCACTACCCAATTCATCTTTCAACATTGGCTCAAGCATAAACTGTCTCTAGCCCGAAATTTCCATAGCTTGTCCCGTCATATCACAACTGGCCCAACACCACCCTAACCACTAGGTCCTTAGCGGCATTCAACTTCCTTCATATCTTTGGCAATCAACTGGCTAGCTTAACCCACCTTGCCACCTAGGCGTGCAAAAGTAAACGACAAGCCATACACCTAAGTGTACAAGGCACCGTAGCAAAGCGGCAAAAACCATGCCTACTCCTGTAACAAGCAGTCAACATTTAACACACAGTAAATGCTAAGTCTGCACCTATCATCGAAGGACAACTGGCTTATTTCTCAGTCACATGTTCCATTCCACCTTTACATTTGTCTCCTATCCGCCCGTGCGACAGTTAGACATACTTCCCGCCTCTTCTACTGCACCATCTCAACCTTCCATCATCCATTTCAGCCACTACAAATACCCCTTGTTTTGCCACTTCAAGGGGGTTGAAAAATATTAGAATTTCGGTCATTATCTCTACCCAGAGCTCTTCTTACAGCAAATAAATGCCTGAAGTATTTAAGATTAGCTAACCTTTAGTCTTAAGTATTATATTTCTTATTATTCTCTTGTAATTCTCTATAATTGTAAGAGAGAACTATAGTAAGAGATCTTCACAGTGTAGGCAATCTTATCGAACTACTCTATATTTGGTGTCATTTACTTTGTTTTGCTTATATTGTTCCACATTTTTCATTTTTAAGCAAGCCGATTAAAAGTAACCTTATCTTTTATAGCATAACCAAACTATTTCCAAGGTTGGCTAAATCTCTAGTTAACATATACGTAATCAAATTACATGACTGCCATCAAGGGCATACCCCTAAACCTATGATAGACATCAAGAATCAACATATCATTAATCTATGTAATTCAACATGTACCAAATTACAATATGTATCTTAATCACAACCCTCTAATTTGCCAAATTAGCAACCCCTAGAGGAAATTTTCCATCAATGATTAGGCATCAAAACCACTATAAATATATGTGGATCCCACAGAAATAAGCAAAAAATAGTTTAGATATTAATATAAAAGAGTAATTTTCTAGATTAGAGGAAATTGTAAAAATCATTAATGACTTATAACATCATTTCTATATCTTTAGTTATAACTCTAAATCTAATAAGTATTTGATAGTTTATGCAACAATCCTTTCCCGAACCAGTACAAATCTTAGTGTCTCTTACTTTACTGCATTTACTTTTGGCTTTTGTTTGTTCTCTTCTGCATTACTACTATTAATATTTATTTCCAATTCATTTTGACTCTAAAATCTAAAGCTCACATGCACTAAAGCCAAACTTTGGTCTTTGGTGGTGTTGTAGCAAAATATTACATCAAGACATATAAATATATGTGTGTGCGCGTGCGTGCGCGCACGTGTGGATGTATATATAAACATCTATATATTTACATATTATATTTCACCTATGTGTGTGCACACTCCCTAATATTAGACACTAATGTAATATATTTTTAAATTTACTTATTCATAAAACATTTAATGTTCATGATTTATATGTATGCAAATAAAAATAATACTATTTATATTACTTAAATGAGTGATTATTAGGGCATAAACAAATATGATATGGCACAATTGATCTTAACTATGGACCTCATTGAGTTGATCACGTTTAGCATTGAAATTGTGGTCAGTCTAGTAGTTGAGATCCATTGTGTCATCTATTTGTATCTAGATAGAATTTTCTTTATTCAATGTAATAATAATATTTTATAATTAAATTAAATTAACTCAAAACACATTAAATATGATTTAATGTAAACATGTTCATAATAGCACAATAAAGGATCGCGTGTAACTTCAATGAAAGGAAAAAAATCAAAATTATCCATTTAACTCCACTACTTAATGCAACTATTCAACATGGTGCTACTCAGGCCAGTCATCATGTTTGAAAATATCTTGAGAGCTATGGTGATGGGAATTATGTAAATCTTAGTTTTAGCGATCAATTTCATTATGCATTATATGTAACTCTGGATGCATAAATGAAGTTAGGTGACGTCATGGTGGAGGCTATCAAAAGACATAATGCTTATTCGGTTATGGATGAGTTGCTTGTTGGGAAGTTCAAGCATTGCTAGAACTTGATTAACTCATTAATGTTTGGTGACACATTAGGGAAGAGAGATTTTCTTGTTTGGCGATTGAAGGAGTTTTTGGTTTTCTTTTGTTGATGAGATTAATTTGATTCTATTTTTTTGTATTGGTTCTACCTTTTTTATTGGATGCTTTCAACACTTCATTGACAAGTGATAGCCTTACTGAACATTATTTGTAGAGTTCAATCGGTGTTGATAATGCCAAAGCTCATAAGTAAAGTACCCTATTATTTGGTTATCTTGGCTATTAATTGAAGATGGAGTTGGTGTAGACTTCCTTTGAAGATGTAGTGTATCAAAGTGGAGTGTTGAAATATATGATAAATTATATATATGTTGATTAAGAATTTCATCATGAACATAGCCGTGAACATGGATCATCGTTTAGTGTTATGGACTGGAAAAGATAGTCCATTGAAGAAATGGTCCATGCTATGGAGATGAAGTTGATTGGAGATTCAACATCATTCTCGGTCGACTGGGATATAAGGGCATTCGTTGAAACTATTTTTCCCATCTTGAGCTAGAAACATTGTGTTTGATATTAAGGCATTCTCAATCGAAAGTAGTCAGGGTCGGCTGAACTTGAAGTCAATCGACTTGTACTCCATGTTAGTCAATTATAGTCAGAGAATGCTGAAAGATTAACTCGATTTTGATTTGATTTTGAGATGCACTCTTGGTATTTTGTTCTTTAACTTTGCATCTTCGCTCTTAGAACTTCATATGGTTAAAGTAATGATAGTGACTTGTTTGAGACTCCATATAAGCATGTTTACTTCTAGGGTTTGAGAGATGAGTGTTGTTGTTCACACCATAATACCTCAGAATATTACACATGCCTTAATACCCATACCCACTAAAATATTCCCTTATTCACTACCCAAAATCTAAATAAAATAAATGAACATTCTCTTATCTCATTCAAACACCAAAAATTTACACTTTCTCATTTAAAAGTAGAAAAAACTTTCCTTCTCAAATTGCATAACAAAGCACGCATAATTAACTAGGAAAATGGTGAATTGATATTGAATATAATGAAAATAAACGACACTACAATGTTGCTCAAAATTGCAACTTAGATTTCTACTATTATCAAGCTCAATCAATTTTGAGCAACCTTTTCCAAAAGAGAAAATAATTTTTACTTGATTCATTATATACAGTAATTATATAAATCTACAAAGGAAAATAAATTTCAACACCATTTTGGTTTCTTGAATGTAAATAATTTGATGATGTATTTGATACTAGAGAGGAAGATAAAACTTTGTTGTATTGATAATAATTTTAGTACAGTTTACAGTGCTAACCTTCGGCTTTTATAATGTAAGCCCATTTAACTAAGTATATAATATAGCTGGCATTCATATAATTACATTATTGCCTTTTATTTACTTTTATTATCTCTATACCGAAGAGTTATTTGCCTTTACTCTCCCCTTTAGTTCGAGCTAAGATTCTCTTATCTCATCCCCAAATTTGGTTGCTGAGGCTTTCCATCTTCAAATCTGCTCTCAATTGATGAAAATTTTTCGTTGAAAGAGCCTTTGTAGAGCTAGGATTCTTTTCTCTCATCCCCGATTTGGCTTCTAAAGCTTTCCACCTCTAAATTTGTTCTCAATCGACAAAAGTTCTTTGATGATAGAACCTTTGTAAGTATGTCCGCTCTCTGGTAAGGAGAAGGTACATGATTTATGCTTTATTTTCCATTGTTTACTTGTTCACGCACAAAATATAGGTCAAGTTCCATGTGCTTTATTCTCGAATATAAAATAGGGTTTGCTGAAAGTGATATTGTAAAAGGCCCGTATCTTTGTTCCCTTTGAGTAGAAAATAAATCACATGTGTCCAACTCATAGCGAACGGAAATACGAATCTTTAGGGGTTAAATAAGAAAAATAAGAAGAGAAGAAGAAAAAACAAACACATAATCTCGCAGCGGAAAGATAAAATATAATAATCAAATAAACAGTTCATGAAGCTGTTCATATTTTGCAGTTGATTATAATCTATACAACATTCATCAAAGTTATATATATATATACATCAGAGATAAATAAATAATGCAGCAGACAACATGATGCAGGACTAATAATAGTAGTAATATACCAAATCTTCATCTTATAGGATTTCACATCTCCTATCCAGTGTATAACGTGCATGCAATAACTCAAGAGATGTTATGGGATTTTCCATCTCTTAAGGATCCATCAAAATATTTATAGTAGTAGAATATGCTATATATATAATGTCTAGTCAGTAAAACAAATATTATTCTTAGCGTTAAGGCTTTACATTGATCCCCCTTAACGCATTTTTAAGCATTGTCGTACAGTTTGCATATAAAACGCCAGTTAATTGGTTGGTGGATAGGGATGTGCCGTGATACAACAACAGTAAACCAAAATCGTAGGGGTCTCGTTTAGGGATAAAAGTATGACAAGGCACGTGAGGCAATGCCTAAGGTAGGATACTACCAATTTACCCTTCCCAGTTGGTGGTAACGCATCATAGCCATGATCGCCCACCGTGTCCAACACTCCCATAATCCAGAGGGTGTGCACCAATCAATCATAATATAAATGATGGTAATACGAAGAAGTGCGTTCGCTCGGGGTAGCTAACCCACTTGGCCGGTACGACTCTTGTTTTAGTCATTTCAAATTGGCATAAGTGCCAGGCTAATCGATCATCGTTCTCTTTCACCAAATCCAGCAAATGACGACAAATCCAACCACTTCGTTCTGGAGTCTCCTCCGCATACACAGTTGTTAAAGTGGTTCCGGTATCGACAAAGAGTACGCCCATATCCGGCCCCGGTCTCTTTAACAACCAAACGTCGTTTTACACACTGGTTGGTACTTTTACATTTCAAAACGGTTCATACTTGATATCAAAATATCATATTTGCTTCAAAATTAAATCCATTTTGAAATTATCATATTTACTCAAAATATACTATTTCAGTTCAAAATCAATTTCGTCTTAATATTTCAATTTTGATTCTAAAATTGTTTCGAATTTCAATTTCGGTTATAACTTCAGTTTAACTCAATTCGTATTTAAATCCATGATTTAAAAATAAACATTCCACCCTTGACCAGTTTGAATAGTTTTGAGATAGTTTAAGTAATTAAAATAGTTTAAATGATTAAAATAATCAAAAATAGTTTAAGTGGTTAAAATAGTTTAATATAAAATAGCTTAAGTACTAAAATGGTTTATATAGCAAAATAATTTGGAAAACTAAAATAATTTGTGTATTTAAGAAGATAGCTTTTAAATAGTTTTATATTGAATAATTTATTTGAAAATAGTTTCAAAGTCAAACTGATTCAATTCGAATTTCTCAATTCAATCAATTCCAATTTCCATTCAATCGATTCGATTTTGATTTCAATTCAAATCAATTTCAACTTCGATTTCAAACTAATTCAATTCCACTTTCAAATCCAATTAATTCAATTTCAATTTATCGATTTCGAGCTCGATTTTCAAAATATCGATTCAAAACACTTAAATCAAATTAACCTTCAATATCCAATTTGAAATCCAAATTTTCAAATACTTTTACTTAGTAAAATTCAAAGTTTGAATAAAAGTCCCATCCGTTGAATCAAATCAATTTCTGAAATTTAAATCATAATTCGATTATAACTTAAAAATCCCGACTCAATTATTTAAAACATTTCGTTTACTAGATTTAAATTTCAACATTCCGAGCTCAAGTTCGAAAATAATTTGATTTCAATAAATTTGATTTTTATTTCTTTTAAATTGAACCATTTAAATAATTTCAAATCAAAATTTTTAAAATCATTTAATTTAACCAATCCGGTGTCCGTATATAATTTTCTATCCTATGGCCAAGTGACCAGTTATTTCAATTTAATTTCAAGGATGGATATATATCAATTCAATCCAAATCACAGTGTCATAGCTATATATCATTTCAACCTATTTCTTAATTTATTTGAAATAATTCAATTTTCAGTTTATATACTGTAAATAATATACAGGGTGATAATAGGATATATATCAGAATAAATAAACATCCAAATCATCCAAAATACCAATCAATAGCATCCATCGCAATCAATCATCCAACAGTCAATATAATTTACAACAATTTCTTAGTTATTATTATCAGGTATTTTACTGGCAATTAAATTCCAATTTCGGATTTAACTGTCAATTTTAATTTCCATAGTTAATTCAATGACAATTTATAAAACAATGATCAATAAATTTATATTACTTCATAATTTCTAATTTAACTAGCATACAAATATTTTAGTACGTGTGATCGTTATAAAACGCTCACCTTGATTTTCGTTGTCACCGAGACATTCCAGTTTGGAACCAAAACCGGATGACGCCCAATTTTAGCCCAAATTTCGACTGTCTCCAAATCCATCCAAACTAGTTTCATTGCAAAGCTCTCGTCATCACGATCACAACGCAAAAAGTCTCGTCCCAATCGGACCTCGTATGCAGGAGTTATACATTTTATAAGTTCATAGATTGATTTTATAATTAATTTAAATCACTAACTTATATAATTACAAACCATACCCCATAGGTCCGACCCAACAAAGGCTTTCTTCCCCAAAACTGCTTCTCATTCCAAAGAACCAAATGCATCGCATAAACATGCACGTGCACGATGCGATCCGATGATCCACTCATCGAAATCATCCTTTGACTTTGCTATTCGACTTCTCTTCGACAATTGCACCTACCCGACCCCACAAATTGAAGATCGATCACCAACAGGAAGTCATGACTGCTCGTACTCGAATGAAAATGTCGCATTTTGCAAAAGACGACCGGAATCCACCATATTTCGCACCTAGATGCGGTTCGACACGAGAAACGCTCCTATGTCCTCCAATTCGCCTAACTCGACCTAAATCTCTCACACAACCCAACCCTAGTTCACGTGAGCATTCCCAATCATGGCCCCAACCTCCAAAATGCATATCATATTAGAGCTAAGGCTAAAACTAGATTTTAGAAACAAGTATTGGATTTTTTTGTTGAGTGGTTTTAGAGGTAGGATTTTTTTTAAGTTTTGATTTTTTTTCTTTCTTCTACTGTTTGTTGCATGCGTTATTTAAAAAGGGATAAGACGTGATGTTAGCGTGTGGGTGAGTATCTACAGTGCTTTGAAACGAAAGAAAGAAGCTGATGTGAATATTTGACTAGACAATATATTAATTTAAATTTTAAAATATTTCGATTTACACAACTTAAAATCTCGAACCTCTATCGAGGCGTGCCACTAGGCGTTTATAATGTTATACCTCAACTCCGAACGTGATGGAAAAGGTTTCAAGTCCTAAATTGATGGTATGGAGAAGATAGCTTTTTGGACCCAATTATAATATTAAATTTTTGATATTTATTTCAACGCGTTTCTATTCCATATGACCAAACGATAACTCCAAACGTTATGAAATTTGAAATCCGATAATAATACACTATTACGGATCTAATGGAACTGGTTTTGTTGAAATTCGAGACTGTCTCTCAGATCGTTATTTCAACGTCTCAATTATCATATAAATTTTCCAATTTATAATTATCCACTTTTAAATCCAGTTTTAAATGTTAACAATCTTCATTGTTGTTTAAATAAAATTTACATCAACTTCCAATATCATTTTCAATCATATTAAACAGAATTTAATTATTCAAATAATTTCCAATATTGACTTTAAACAATTTAATTGTTCAATATTCAACAAATTTCAATATTAGATTTTAAACGAATTTTAGTTAACAATCAATTACTCTATTTACATCTAACAAATTCAACATTTATCATTTAATTCAACTATTGATTGTAATCACATTCAATACATAGCATTTCCTTTCAGTACTTGTTATTACTTAAATCTTAAAAATTAGTTTATTTCAAAATTTCATTCAAGTTCATATCCAATAATTTACATTCAAAATCTTTAAATTTATATTTTTAACCATTTTATTTAATAATTACATTAAATTTAATAATTTAAAATAGCTAAAAATACGGGTCGTTACAAATACAGCACTCAAATTGTCACACCAAATTACTGAATTTTTGGTTGTATTGATTTTAAGTTCATTGAGTAGTGACTCCATCCACATTAATTCTGCTGTTGCACTTGCTAGGCTTTTATACTCTGATTCGGTACTAGATCTAAATATCGTTGGCTGTTTTTTCGAACACCATGATATTGGGTTTTCACCTAAATAAATACAACACCCCGTAGTTGACCTTCAATCGTCTGGATCCAATGCCCAGTCGGCATCGGCAAATACAGTAATAGTGAAATTGCTACTTGATCTTAACATTAGACCATAATTTAATGTGTCATTCAGATACCTTAAAAATTTCTTTACTGCCTTCCACTGCTCATCTAATGGCTGATGCATAAATTGACACACCTCATTTACATTGTACACTATTTCTGGCCTAGTTATTGTTGCATACTGTAATGCTCCCACTATATTTCTATATTCCCTTCCATTTGTAATTGGCTCACCTTTGTGCCTTAATAAATGTAGATTGCTTATCGTGGGAGTTGGAAATGACTTTGCTTGATTCATCTTTGCTTTGATAAGTAGTTCTTTAATATACTTTCTCGAGCATAAATGTATTTCTGAATTTGACACTCCGTTGACCTCTATTCCTAGGAAGTAGTTAAGTGTCCCTAAGTCTTTGATTGAAAACTGCTTGTCTAGAAGCTAAGTAACATGATTTATTTTCTTTTCACTATCTCCAGTGACTATAAAATCATCCACATATACCAAAATATATGTAGTTGTATTATTTTTGAATTGGTGAAGAGAGAATTATTTGACTTTGCTGGTTAGTATCCTAGACTGATGAGTGTTGCCTTCAACTTACCAAACCATACTCCAGGGATTGCTTTAAACCATAGGTTGCCTAGTGTAGTTTGCATACTAATTCTCTTTATTCTGATTGTCTGAATCCCTGAGGTCGTTCCATGTACACCTCTTCTTGTAGCTCACCATTTAAAAATGCATTGTTTACATCTAACTGTCTGACATTCCACTTCTTATGCAATGCTATAGTCAGCATTATTCGTATAGTGGTTGGTTTGACTACTGGTGAGAAGGTCTCATTAAAGTCGAATCCATGTTGATGTGTGTAACCTTTTGCTACTAGCCTTGCCTTGTATTTCTGAATAGTACCATTTGGGTTTTTCTTTAGTTTATGTGTCCATTTGTAGCCTATGATACTCTTGTGTTTGGGTAGTGGAACAAGGCTCCAAGTATTATTTCTTACTGTGCACTGTGTTCTTGTTCCATTGCATCTCTCCACTTTTCTTTTCCTATTGCTTACTCATATGTTTATGTTACTTCATTAGCTAAGCATGTTGTATATAATTTTGTCTTGAATATTCCACTTTTTGATTTGGTTATCATATAACGTCCTCTGTTTGTTTGCTCTTGTTGTGTTGTAATTTGTTCTGTAGTTTGTTGTTGTTGTACACTATCTTTATTGTTGACATACTGATAACTTTTATTTGTTGGAATGTGACTGTGATACTGTAGTGATTCAAAGAGTCCTTGACCTGGTTTATTGAATGACACCATGTGTTGAGCATCTGAATCACTCCTCATTTCCTCCGCATGCTTCTGACTTTCAATATTGACATATAATGGTATAGATGGAACTGATATTGCTGGGTTGTATATTTTCTGTGTATTATTTACATTTGAAGTTTTAAAAGGAAACACGTATTCATTGAATACAACATGCCTTGATATAAATATTCTTCCATTACTATCAAGGCATTTGTATCCTTTCTAATTCACACCATAGCCTAGAAAAGTGCATGGTATGGACCTGAAGTTTAGCTTGTATGAATTGTATGGTCTTAGATGAGGAAAACATAGTCACTCAAATGTTCTTAGACTTTTACAATTTGGTTTCTCACTGTGCAACACTTCTGTTGGACTTTTGCCTTGCAATACTTTGGTTGGTAATCTGTTAATTAAGTATACTGCTGTTGCAAATGCATCTGGCCAAAATTTGAATGGAAGTGATGCTTGAGCAAGTAATGTTAAACCACGTTCTACTATGTGTCTATCTTTTTTTTCTGCTAGTCCATTTTGTTCAGATGTATAAGGACAAGTTACTCTATGAATGATTCTTTTTTCTTGAAGGAATCCCTTGAGTGACTTGTACTCTATTCCACCATCTATATAAATTACTTTTACCTGGACCTGTCTGCTTTTCCACTTGTTTGATAAAGTGAATTACCATAATATATGTCTCGGACTTTGATTTCAGGAAGAATTTCCAAGTATACCTAGAATAAGCATCTACAAAGAAGATATAATAATTGAATCCATAACTTGAATCAATTGGTGCAGGACTCCATAAGTTAGTTGCAAAGGTTTATCAAATTTAGATTTGGATTTAGGGAAAGCCAATTTATTACTTTTTCCCATTTGATAGTAAGTACACAAATATGAGGCGGGTATATCACTAATTTCAGTTTTATTATCGTCTAATATCTTCTTTACAACTTTTACACTAGGATGACCTAACTTATTGTGCCAAATGTCAAAAACGCTTCCAGTGATTTTTGGTGAACCTGATTCTGTTAAGTTGCACCATTTCCTTGAGTTACTTGTATGACTAACTTTTGATAGATTGAATCTGTATAGACCCTTATGTGTGTCACCTGTAGTAAAATTTGCTTAGTCTGAATGTCTTTAACGAGGCAATACTTTGGGTAAAACTCAAAGAATACATTAATATCTTGTGCAAATTATGACACATTGATAAGATTCTTTCTTATTTTTGGAACTCTTAATAGATTATTCAAGCGTAGAATTTTCTTACCTGTAATAGTTACAGTTCTAGTTTTGTGTTATGTTTGTATTGATGTCATTTCCCATACAGATAGATTGATTACCTTTGTACTTCTTATTGCCAACGTTCAAAATTTTCAAATTGTTGGTTACATGATGAGTTGCACCTGAATTTGGATACCAGCATTCATTCTGGATGTCCTTTGGTTTGGCTATTTCACACGTGTTCAGGTTATGTATTCTTTGATCCTCTTGTATACTCATTGCCTTATGTTGCACACTTTCCATGTTTGCATTCATACTGTGATTTCTCTGATTTCTTTGAGTCAAACTTGAAATTACACTTGTTCGCCATGTGTCCTAGTTTTGCACTTATTTGACCTTTTAGCCTATTGCTGCTGTTCCATCTACCACCCCTTCCTTTATTTCTTCTTGACTGATTTCTTGCACAGTTCTGATCATTTCTTTCTCCACCATCATTCTTGTTGTTGTAATTCCATTCTTGATTCTTATTTCTTGAGTTAGCAGCATAATTGACCGTGGGTTCATTATCAAAAGACTTCTTTTGTTAAATTCTACCCTCATGAGCAAGGTGGGTAGAATGAACATACTAAATTGAGGGTATATCTTCTTTAGATGCTATAACTGTAGCCACTGCTTCTACTTATTGTCTAAACCATTCATAATTGTTAGTATATGTTCTGTGTCCGAGATTTTATGCCTTGCAGCCTCCAGAAGGTCACAGTAATTCTTGATTTTAGTCAAATAACCCCTCATTGACATGTTATTCTTTCTTAAATTTTGCATCTACCTCTTGTAGTGCATTAACTTTGCTGCTGACTATGAGTTGAAAATCTATTCAACAGTTGACCGGATTTCGTTTGATGATTTGCAACCAATAATTTGGGATAGTAATTCAGTGCTTATTGAAGATAACAAACAAGAATTTAGTAGATTATCTTGCCTTTGATGTGTGACATATTCTTTGTTGCTAACCAATTTTCCTTATTTATTTGAGATGAATTTTGGTGGAGTGATGTTGGTACCAAGAATGAAATCCTCCAAATCATATCCTCTAATGGCTATTTCAATTTGAAATTTCCAAAGTAGATAATTGCTTTCATCTAAATGCACAGTGATTAATTGACTTTGCGGGCTTATGGCAGTTTTGATTAAATCATCTATATATGATTTTTGCTATTGATTCAGTCTCTGATGTAGTGAAGTTGTTGACGAGTGGTTGCCAGAGTTGTCTTCTCCAGCCATTGATGATGATTTCCAGTTCTTGATATCAAGAATTCAAATATGAAATTCTCTAACGATAGCAGCCAAGGTTCTAATGATCATTGGATTTCGTGGCATGGCTCTCTGATCTGCTATGATCTCTAACAAGAGCAACTACAATTCAGATGATCTAGTAAATCTTGTGGTGAGGCTATTGTTTAGGGTGTTGGAGAGAAACTGATGTGAGTAGATACTCAAGAAACTGATACACTGATATGAACAGGCACTCAAGAACTGATATGCATAGATACAGTTGATATATGCCTTCTTAAATGATGATATTAGATTTTGATGAGAAATTGACACACCCAGGTTTTCAGGTGATATACCTTTTCTGATGAAAGCCTTGGTGAAATACTATGCCGTGAGGTTTGTATGCTTTGATACCAAGTTAGATTTCTTGAGCGTAAACAATTTGATGATGTATTTGATAATATAGAGAAGAAGAGAAAACTTTATGGTGTTGATAATAATTTTGATACAGTTTACAGTGTTATCATTTGGCTTTTATAATGTAAGCCTATTTGACTAAGTATATAATACAGCTGACATTCATATAATTACATTATTTCCCTTTATTTACTTTTATTATCTCTATACCGAAGAGTTATTTTCCTTAACTACACCAATAATTGTCACTTTTTATGTACTGAAAGAAGAAAAAAAATGTATATAGATAAATAAAACGGGTCATTCTTTTAATCAAATTTCTTCAATGTAGCATTAAAGCAACTGGCAAGACTGTGATTTGAGGTTTTGATTAGAATAATGATGGGATGTTAGAATTTTAAATAATGAATTAAAAGGTTGGCAAAATATGGTATCGGTGGATATTTTTAAAGAATGATACTATATGCACCCACCAAAATACTCCTCTCACCCACTTAAAGGAATAATAAACTAAATTAACAAAAAACACTTCAAAACCTATCATGTTTAGATAGACAAACTAAACTAGAAATAAAAGGATACACTTACATAATCAGGCAACGTAATATGAAGAAAAAAAGGCTTTATTTCTTAAACATACTAATTTCTTCTATTACCACTTCTAATGGTAGAAGAGAGAAGCAAATAATGTAAGTGGAATTATTTTATAAATTATAAACTAATGTAATATGAATTGTTTTATTTACAATATCAATATCAATTAACATGCATGTAATTCCATTATTTGTGTGAAAATCAGTAGTGTCTAACTAATGTTTTATATTATTTTTTGTCGTAGTTATGCGTATTACTTTTTTCGTTTATAATAATGTTTCCTTATATCATCTATTAATAGAAAACAAATGGGAGATGAACAATATAAGTAAAACATATTTTATTAATTTGAAATTAGTGTTTTATGATTTAGGAGATTTTTTATTAATATTTAGACTATGCAGCTCCTGTGTGGAGATTCAATCAACTTGCGTGCTATTTGAGATATTGAGTTTTGATTCTAAGCGAGAATCAATTTTGAGACATTGAGTTTTCAACAAATTTGATTTTAGTTTTGAGAAGGAAAAGGTTTTTGAGAAGAGAAAATGAGAGGAGGGGATGCTTGGTTTTAATCGAGGGATAAGAAAAAAGTGGGTGTGGATGGGTGAGATAAATGTTTGATTGGATGAGTGGGGAGATGGGTGAGGGATGTGTTTTGGTGTGTTTTTAAGTTGGTTTATGTTTCAAAATTTCAGTCGGGTAACGTTTAGAATGAACTATAAGGTGAATATATAGTGTAGCTCTTGAGAGATTGACTGTGGCTAAGGTTCGACCTCCTGTTATTCTCAGTTCGTAGCCTCCGTTAAAAGCCATCATTTTCTTATATTCCCTTCAAAAGCTAATAAAATTCTATACTATCACATGGCTCCTGGAACTATTATAAATGCTCTATATCATATAATCTTTTGTTTTTGTTCGTTGTGATTGTGATTGTGGTGAAATTGGTGAATTGTATTTGTGTAGAATTGTTGACTTACCCAACGCAAATGGCTCCCGGGTCTTTCGATGGGAGTATTGTGCTTCTTTTTGATGCATGGTGTTGATCTATTTGCTACCCAATTCTACGGTTGATGGAGATGAATAACTGCATTCGCAACTTGTAATATAATGTATGGTGATCAACTAGCCGCATAACAATTGAATTATCATTGAAGCACCTCCCACAAATCCTTTTTAAAGACTAAATGTATATGGTATCCTGTATATATGTTTTTCAGATCAATATTAAAAATTGCAATTTTGCATTCAAAATTTCAAACGTTCCAGTCAACTCTCACACAAATTTTCAACGTATATTTTCCAGCTTGTACCACATGCATACTTTCCAGCTTGTACCACATCACATGCATACTTTGACGAAAAGAAAACTCATGGATGTTACTGTCACGCATGTATTTCATTTTCGTACTAATTGCATCAATAATAACGTAGCTTGTTCCCATTCTAATGCAATTTGCTCGTGCTCTTGCAAAAACTTAGGCTGGACTACCTGCATGTGAATTAATTTTCAAGCTCTCACAGTCACTATATTTGGAAATTAACTTTCAATAATTTGTGCTGCTTTGGCGTTTCATACATGATCACTAATTAATAAGCAGATTTTGCCTCTAAAAGTGACCTTGCATAGTCTAGTTGTTAATTTGAAGTGTCTGCATATTATGTATGCTATTTATGAAGCTCAGGACAACTGGACGAGTTCTGAACTTTTTTTTTCTTCCAGTGATAGGTGGTTAGATAAATACACGAACAGTACCTATATATGCGTATGAAGTATGATCATCCAACTCATTAATTAGTTAACTCGCAGCCACAAAATAGACTACCAAAAAGGGAGGAAATTTTTGTATGCTTTGTTGACTTATTTGATGTCTTTATAGTTTATAGTATGCTGAAATCAAATATCACAAAACTTATTTGACATTAAGAATGCAACCTCTTATATTCAAATACACATAGTTGAGAATACAAACAAGTAAGCAGTTACAACATCCATGTATCAACATCAAGACAAGTTTGTTCTTGACTGTTTTTTTCAACAGTAGGTAATTCATAGCAAAAGTTAGGACTGTTATGGTAACAGTTACCGTTACCATTTTGTAAATACCGTTACCGTACCGTCTTTACTGGTAAACTAAAATTGTTTACCGTTACCGATTGACTGGTATACCGATAACTGGTATACCGATTTGTGCAGTTAAAGCGCCCTACCGCTCCATAGCGTTTGAGGTGCGAAAAGTTGTAGCGGAGATATATCGGGGATATAGCAGGATATAGCGGACGACTTTAAAATGAGGAATGATGAACATTCTACCTTAAAAAGAGGAACAAGTATTACTTATTATTTCACACCAAGCAAAACAAGTTATAACAAAGTAAAGATAAACAAAGTCGACACTTAAAATTTAGAACTGGTTATAATAACCAACATCGTATATCATTGTTACATCAATTTTGAAGTTACCATAAAAGTTAAAAGCAAGATATCAAGTAAAAAGCTTATTTATAGGAAAGAGAATATAGCGGAGCAACAAAATCGAGGATATAGCGGATTATTGTCACAATATCGGGGATAATAGCGGATCCGCTATATTGGGCCGCTATATAGGAATATCGTTGCCCCAAAAGTGCGCTACGGAATATATCGGGGCAATATCGCGGAATTGACTGCACAGATACCGATAAACTGGTAACTGTTACACTGGTAATGGTAAATTACTGTTTGTCTAGAAAAATAATAAGTTGATATATTTTTACAGTGAATGATGTTTCATTATATATATTATTGGGTCACTTAATAAAGGACATAGAAAAGAAGTGTATTTATTATCATTTGAGTTGAATTACTGAAATAAATTAAACTGTTTTCTTGCTTCTAAATGCTTGTAATACAACATCTTATATGAATATCAACGTATTATGAATGGACTGGTAAATTACCGTTACAGCTGGTTTAAAAAAAATATTACCGATGTTTTACCCTAAAAAATGGTAAATTTACCATTACCGTACCGATTATACTTGTATACCGATTGACTGGTAATGGTAATTTTTTCAGTTGTGTGGTTGGGATTGGTTCAGCTCACGTGTTCCTTTGATGCAGCAGCGGATAACAAAAATGAAGTAACGGTGAAAAGTAGGATTCGGTGGATTGAAGAATACCAAATGTCCAACTCCGTTGATCCAAAGATGCCGGAATCTAGCTATCCCAAACACGTTGATCGCGCACGATACCGTGTTTAAAGATCTACGATTCTTCGACGTTGATCAAGCGCACTTGATTCCGCGAATCGGCTTCAACGATCGTTGATTCGAGCGCACTCGAATAACCGAAAGTGGATATAGGAGATTACACTCAACTACCAATTTAATGAAAGCACAAAGCTAACAAACAAAAGTTTTATTCAAAATCAACTAACTATTACAAATGACACCACCATCCCTATTTATAGGGTTACAAACATACACGGCTCAAAACTTGACAACACTTAGGTCGTGAACGACCTAACATAGACAAGCGACTTACGACCTAAAAATAATGCGACCTAAAAACAAACAAGTTTACAACACACGCTTACATCACAAAACATCCGACCTAAAACAGGCCTGCGACCTACGACCCAACATAGGCCGTTAACGACCTAAAACATTACAACACAACAAAGTACATCATCACACCAGGTCAAGCGACCTAAAAATACACGGCAGCGATCCATTCTTGAGCGACCTAAAGAAAACGACCTATCTTTTCAGTGCATAAGGTCGAGCGACCTAAAATAAAGCGGCATCCACATTAGCGACCTAACATAGGTCGTAAAACATCTCCGCGACCTATCATAGGTCGTAACTCGAAACAGTCTTCACTCGATAGATCGGAGCGACCTAAAGTAAGCGATCTAAGGCCTCGCGACCTAAGGCCTTGCGACTTATCATGGGTCGTTGGCTTTCCTGTTCTTGCATAACTCGCTTCTTCACCTTTTATCTCGTCATCCTGGAACCTGTTAGGTCGCACACGACCTAAGACTTCAACTTCCCACGAATTTTCCCAAAGTTTTAGCTTGTCAGCTTCCTCGTTAGGTCGCACGCGACTTATCATCATCTTAGGTCGCTCGCAACCTAAGACTCTATCTTTCTGGGCTGCATCATCCTCCCCTGGTTGGGAAAAATTCGTCCTCGAATTTGCACCCTCCTCTTCCACAACAAGCTCATCCCCATGATATGGTATAAGATGTTTAACATTAAACACGTCAGAAGTGTACACATCCTCCGGCAGCTTCAACTTATAAGCGTTTTCATTGATCTGTTTCACAATCGTTACAGGACCAATCTTTCGAGCTTTAAGTTTATTATATGTTCCCACTGGAAAACGATCTTTTGTTAGTACAGCATATACTATATCTCCTTCATTAAATTCAACATTCCTTCGTTTCAAATCCGCAGATCGTTTATACTTTTCATTCGTTTTTTCCAATCGTTTCTGAACGATTTTATGACATTCTGCCAATCCATCAACAAAATCAACAGCCCGTTTAACTGTCCCCTTTGGTTGTGGTATTATCGTCAAATCCAACGGCCCTTTTGGTAAACTTGAATACACTATCTGAAATGGACCGAAACCCATACTACGGTTTATAGCATGATTATGTGCAAACTCTGCCTAACATAACTTCATATCCCAGCTCTTCAAGTTATCTTTCACGAGACATCTCAACAAGTTCCCCAACGATCTGTTAACCACCTCCGTTTGCCCATCAGATTGCGGATGATAGGCACTACTAAAATTTAGCTTCGTTCCAACCATCTTCCACAAACTTAACCAAAAATGGCTTAGAAATCTAGTATCCCGATCTGAAACAATAGATTCAGGTAGCCCATGCAATCTATACACCTCTTTAAAGAATAACTGAGCAACATGGACGGAATCCGCTGTCTTCTTACATGCTATGAAATGTGCCATTTTCGAAAACCTGTCCACCACAACAAATATAGAATCATTTCCTCTTTGAGTTCTAGGCAAGCCCAAAACAAAATCCATGCTCAAATCAACCCACGGTCTAGTAGGCACAGGTAAGGGCATATATAATCCTGCATTTGTAGCGGTTCCCTTTGACACTTGACAGACATGACATCTCTCCACAAATCTCTCAACTTCTTTTCTCATCGACGGCCAAAAATAAGATTGAGAAATCAGCTGCAATGTTCGATCTCTACCCACGTGGCCTTCTTCATGTAACTCCTTTACAATTTTCGTCCGTAAACTGCAATCTGGTACACATAATCGATTTCCTTTAAATAGAAAATCATCCACCAATACAAACTCATCCATCTCCCCTTTATTAACTTCATCTACCCTCTTTGCAAAGTAGGGATCATCAACAAATAATTCTGGCAATACATCAAACCCTGTCACTTCAACCTTTATTGTAGTTAACAAATGATTTCTTCTGCTCAACGCATCCGCCACACGGTTTGTAACTCCAGATTTGTGTTTCACAACAAATGTAAACTGCTGCAGATATGCAATCCATGATGCATGCCTTGCTGAAATTTTCTCCTGTCCTTGCAGATGTTTCAAAGCCTCATGATCAGTATATAACACGAACTCCTTGTGAAATAAGTAATGTCTCCAGTGTTTCACGGCTTGCACAACTGCATAAAATTCCACATCATATGTATTGTATCTCATCTTCGCTCCTGATAGCTTCTCACTGAAATATGCAATAGGACGTCCCCTCTGACTCAATACCCCTCCAATTCCAACTTTAGATGCATCAGTATGTAGCTCAAACAACAACTGAAAGTCTGGTAATACTAGAATCGGTGCTGACGTCAACAGTTCTTTGATTCGTTTAAAAGCAACCCCTGCTTCCTCCGACCACAAAAACTGCTTGCCCTTCATACAATCAGTAACAGGCGCCATCACACTACTAAAGTGTGGAATAAACCATCGATAAAATGAAGCCAACCCGTGAAAACTTCGAACTTCCGTTATCGTCTTAGGATGTGGCCAATCTCTGATCGCTTCAACTTTACTTCGGTCCACATGTATTCCTTCTTCCGATACAACATACCCCAGAAATAAGACACTCTGCGCCATAAACACGCATTTCTTTGTAGCTGCATAGAATTGTTCTTCACGAAGAATAACCAACACCTTTCGTAAATGCTGAACATGCTCCTCTGTACTAGCACTATAAATCAAGATATCATCAAAGTAAACTACCACAAACTTCCCAATGTACGGCCTGAAAATTTGGTTCATCACCCTCATGAATGTACTAGGTGCATTCGATAGACCAAACGGCATGACCAGCCATTCATACAATCCTTCCCTCGTCTTGAACGCCGTCTTCCACTCATCTCCCGGTCTAATTCGAATTTGATGATAACCACTTTTAAGATCAATCTTCGAAAAGATCACAGACCCACTGATTTGATCTAACAGATCATCAAGCCTCGGCATCGGAAATCTATATCTAATAGTTGTCTTGTTCAGTGCCCTGCTATCCGTACACATCCTCCACGAACCATCTTTCTTCGGTACTAACAATGCTGGTACAGCACAAGGACTTAAGCTCTCTTATATGTGCCCATGTTTAAGCAATTCTTCTACCTGCCTTCTCAACTCCTCGTGTTCCTTCGGACTCATCCTGTAGTGTGGTTTATGTGGTAACACAGCTCCTGGAACAAGATCTATTTGGTGTTGTATATCCCTCAACGGTGGCAACTCCGTTGGCAGCTCTTCAGGAAATACATCATCAAATTCTTCCAGCACTGGCTTTACTTCTTCAGGTATTTCAACCACTTCATTGCTCTCTCGCCCAATCAACAAGAACACTTCAGGCTCCTCTTCAACTTCTTTAACAAACTCCTTCAATGATAGCAAAGTTTTAAGTTCTTCAATCTCCTCCGACTTGCTTTCTTCGTGTTGTCGCTTCTTAGGAATTAAAGTGATTATTTTACCTTCAAACATGAAACTATAACTGTTAGTACGACCATCATATTGCACCGCTTTATCATACTGCCATGGTCTCCCCAGCAACAGATGACATACATCCATGTCCACCACATCACACCAAATTTCATTCTTGTATTTCTTCCCAATTGAAAAATTAACACAAGCTCTTCATCCAACTTTCACCTCCCCACCTTTCCTCAACCAAGCTAACTTGTAAGGTTTCGGATGCTTCTCTGTTTTCAATGCTAACTTCTTCACTGCCTCTGTGGAGATAATATTGTCACAAATTCCTGCATCAATAACAAACTTGCAAACCCTTCCCAAGATAGTGCACGTTGACTGAAAGATGTTACTCCTCAACCAGCTAGTTTCCTCCTCCTGTTTTGGTGTCAAGCACGACCTCTTCATCATCAATGAATACCCTTCATCTCCCGACACATTTTCTTCCTCCTCATCATGTAGCGAATTAGAAAATTCAGCCTCTGCATCTTCATCTTCCACTTCAGCAATCATAGTTCTCTTCTTCAGTTTTGGACATTCGCTGCTCTTGTGACCCATTTCTTGACAATTATAGCATTTGAAATTGGTGTTGACTTTTGGTTTAGCCACTTCTTGAACCACCGGCTTATTCGATGCTTTAGGAACATTAGAACTACTACCCGCTCCTTTGTTCTGCCCTGTAAAACTTGGAAACACACCTCCCCCACGTCTACCTTGTTTCTCCCAAGCCAACGCCTTTTGATGTGCTTCTGCCACAGATCTAGGGTCGAACATGTTCACCATATCCTGGACCTGTGTTCTAAGTTCACCAACAAACCTAGTGGTCAATTGTTCTTCTGTCTACATAATGTCATTTCAAGCAATCAACTGGTAGAACTCATCTGCATAATCAGTAACAGCCTTCGTCCCTTACCTCAGGTTTTGTAATCTCTGATACATTAGTGATTGGTAATTGTAGGGTAAGAAAGTAGCCTTCATCAATTTCTTCATCTTTTCCCAAGCAACAATCCTTGACTTCCCCATCCGCTCTCTAGTAAGTTTGGTTTGCTGCCACCACGCCATAGCTCTCCCTCTCAACCTAGTAGCAACCAACTTCACTTTTCGTTCTTCCGGAACCTCCTTGAAGTCAAAAATTTCCTCAACATAAGCTAACCAATCAAGAAACTCCTCGGCTTGCATACCTCCCTTGAATTCCGGTATTTCAGTTTTCATCCCAGACTCCCACTTGTGATCGTACTCCGATTGATTTCTTCCTTGACCTCGTCCTCGTCCATGAACACTACCACCATCAAACTCATCTTCAAAATCAGATGTATATCGATGTCGATCCTGACCACCAACATCTCTACTACCATCTTTTCTTCCACCAACATCCCTTCGATCTACATTCCTCCGATCACGATCATTCACATTCCTATCACGACTTCGATCATCAACATTTCTATAGCAATCTCGACTCACATTTCTATGATCATTATCAACACTTCTCTCTCGATTGGAATGTGGTGAAACTCTACTCCCCCCATGGTTAGATTCCGGTGAAACCCTTCTCTGATTTTGATTCATCTCCAACATCATCTTCTCTAATCGACCAATCCCTTCATTAAGCTTCTCACTGAAGTTTTCGTTAATTCTTTGCTCCATCTCATCAGCTTCTTCTCTTCTATACAATGCTTCAATATTCTGATGGCGATTAGCTCTTCTCGGCGGCATTATCAAACTTCAATTCTCGGCCTTGATTCTCAAAATGATGCACGGCTTCAACCTCTAATGGTTCGGCTTCACTAACTCCTCAAACTCTTCAATAAGAATTGGCTCCAAGACTCGGCTTAGCTATGATTGGCTAAGTCTAGCTCTGATACCAAATGATGCAGCAGCGGATAACAAAAATGAAGTAACGGTGAAAAGTAGGATTCGGTGGATTGAAGAATACCAAATTCCCAACTCCATTGATCCAAAGATGCCGGAATCTAGCTATCCCAAACACGTTGATCGCGCACGATACCGTGTTTAAAGATCTATGATTCTTCGACATTGATCAAGCGCACTTGATTCTGCGAATCAGCTTCAACGATCGTTGATTCGAGCGCACTCGAATAACCGAAAGTGGAGATAGGAGATTATACTCAACTACCAATTTAATGAAAGCACAAAGCTAACAAACAAAAGTTTTATTCAAAATCAACTAACTATTACAAATGACACCACCATCCCTATTTATAGGGTTACAAACATACACGGCTCAAAACTTGACAACACTTAGGTCGTGAACGACCTAACATAGACAAGCGACTTAAGACCTAAAAATAATGCGACCTAAAAACAAACAAGTTTACAACACACGCTTACATCACAAAACATCCGACCTAAAACAGGCCTGCGACCTACGACCCAACATAGGCCGTTAACGACCTAAAACATTACAACACAACAAAGTACATCATCACACCAGGTCGAGCGACCTAAAAATACACGGCAATGATCCATTCTTGAGCGACCTAAAGAAAACGACCTATCTTTTCAGTGCATAAGGTCGGGCGACCTAAAATAAAGCGGCATCCACATTAGCGGCCTAACATAGGTCGTAAAACATCTCCGCGACCTATAATAGGTCGTAACTCGAAACAGTCTTCACTCGATAGATCGGAGCGACCTAAAGTAAGCGATCTAAGGCCTCGTGACCTAAGGCCTTGCGACTTATCATAGGTCGTTGGCTTTCCTGTTCTTGCATAACTCGCTTCTTCGCCTTTTATCTCGTCATCCTGGAACCTGTTAGGTCGCACACGACCTAAGTTTTTAAATTCCCACGACTTTTCCCAAAGTTTTAGCTTGTCAGCTTCCTCGTTAGGTCGCACGCGACTTATCATCATCTTAGGTCGCTCGCGACCTAAGACTCTATCTTTCTGGGCTGCATCATCCTTCTCGGTTCAAGAGACATGAGGAAAGTTTTTAATTTAGCAAACTGCTGTTGATTTTATGGTGTCATTTGAAGTTTTGAACGGATAAACGATACGCTGTTGAAATTGAAACTAAGGCTTTAGTTCAAAATACTTGTTAACGTAATGAACGTAATTTTGGAATTCGAGAGTTTCCAATTACAAAACTGTATTGCTTTTTTACCTTATGATATAAAAGAATAATAGCCAAGGAATACATGTTACTAGTCCCAGGAATGAAATAGACATGTAAGTGAAGTATATGAGCATTTTTCAAAGGTAAAGTGCAGAAAAAAGTATTTGCTTTGATCGATCAAGATGCATCATGATGATGGCTAGAGTTAAGCATATATGTGTCCGAATTTAGTATAGATGTTTAATTATGGTAATGACGTGATTTACAGATGAACGTTAAGGGTGCATAAAAGACATACAAGAGTGAGAATAAGGAAGTTAATTTAGTTAACAAACCGATCTTAAATGCTAAAGGTAGTAAAATATGTTTATAGAATTATTTGGTTGAAACCATTCTAGTTCCAACTTGGAGATTTTCGTATAACATTATTTCTTTAAAATATCGTTTAACAAATAATAATAATTATATACTGTTAGGGTGTCTCGCATTGTATGTGAGTAATGGGCGTACATTGAAAAAAGAATAGTCTCACATCGTGAAAAATAATGAATATGAAGTGGTATATATGTGAATTTGGTTGCATGTAACAACAAGAAATTTTTTCTATTAAAAGATGTTGACCAAACACTATATTGCCCCCACATAGGGATGTGCAGGCATCACTACAAGGACGGCAGCAGATAGCGACGGCTTTTAGCTGTCGCCGGCCGTCGCTATTTACCTCATTGCCCAATAGTATCGCGACGGCTTTAGCGACGGCTCCGTCACCAAAATAGCGACGGCTCGCGACTGCAAATGTGCCACGTGGAAATTTTCCAACGACTAATTGGCGTCACTAGCCGTCGCTACGCGACACAAAATTTTTGCACTTTAGCCGTCGCTAATCTGCAACATACAGGCCGTCGCTAGCTGTCGCTAGCCATCGCTAATCTGAAGCAAAATTTGTGCACTTCAACAGCCCATACACAATTCAACCAACAACCATCAAATACCATCATCACAGCCAATATACACTATATTCATCAACTATAGCCATCATATATCCATCATATAACATCACTATTCATTCAAACAATATAAAATCCAACCAAATCTCATTTTCAAATCCAACCAAATCAAACAATATAAAATCCAACCAAATCCATTAACCAGAATATGTACATAGTAACCCGAAATTTCTACATAATATCCCGACATATATATACATAATAACCAACCAAATCCATCAACTAGAAGTTATCAAAATATGTACATAATATCCTGAAATATATATACACCAAACCAACCAAAATGTGTATATACCAAACTATAACACGAGCAAACAAACATACCTACTCCTCGCCATCGCTGTCGTCCTCTACAAGCATCCTCCCATGCTGTTGCAAATAAGCCGCAATCCGCTCATCCAACTGTTGCTCAAAGAAACTCTTCCTCCAATCATTTATTTCTTCCACTGTCGCCCTCAACTGCGCAATCTCCGCGTCTTGCTGCGACCTCCTGTATGCACTCTGCATTCTCATTGCCTGTAAAATAGTTCATAATTATTTATATATTAGTATATATATAATATTATTAAAATTATTTAACTATTCATATGCATGAGTAAATTTATATATTAGTACATGTCAAAATTTACCTCCACATTTCCATAGCTATACCGTCGACTATTCCGAGAAGGCGGGTCAATAATAGCATCCCATATATGGTTCTCCTCCTCTAACGTAAGCTCTTCCCGACCAGTGGACTGTGCTACACGAGCCCGCTCTGCTTCGTACCTCTCCTGCGATTACAAACAATTGTTTTACACGATAAAAACCGAATTTTAAATTTTTGAAAATAAAATAAGACAAAATATTGTTATTAACAATAAATTAATTTACCATTACGGATTATGATTTGTCATCCGTCCACTCGTACGAAACATTGCCCTCTTCGTCAGTCCTCTCCACGGCATGCGTGGCCTTGAACAGCTCGGCCATAGTGGGCTCGTGGTTGTATCTCGCGGCCTGAAAATATATAAATATTATTGCTTAATCTGATTATAAAATATTGTAATAAAATGTAAACACAGTTTATAAATTTAATTACCAGCTCTCTCTTGTGCTCCTGAAAGGATTTGGAGCCACCACGGTGCAATGCAGGATTTTTATTCCTGTTTGCTCGGTTCCGCGCAGATAACTCCTACAAATTAAGATAAATTATCACGTATATATCTTGCGAGATTTATATTAGATTTAAATAATAAAGAAAACATATTTTACTTACTTTTGCTGCCGGACTGTCCCAAAGCCGAAGAAATTCATTCCATACACCCTCACCCATCCAGTTCGGCTTTTTCCCTGCATTCTTAGCCTTGGACAATGTATCCCTGTAATTTTTTCTCATTCGTTTGTTCCAGTGATTTAAAAAAATGTCCAAGTCATCATGGTCAACGCGGACTGCAGTCTGTAAATTAAAATTATTTTAAGTTATATACATTATATTAATTTACAACTGAAATTCAAACTACTACTTACAAGTAAATCCGCCTGTATTGCGTTTTTGACGTGGGGGGGGGATGTCGTCCCAGCGAGGCCAACAACCATACATGCGGCTCTGAAATGCCTTTCTCGAAACCTGTAAAATATAATCTGATGGCTCCACCTCAAAGCCACTGCAAAAGTTATGATATACATGTTTAGTGGATTTTAAAACTTATACTTTAAATAAAATTGATACTTACCCAGCACTTCTAGGAACAACTTCTGCAATCGGACGTAAGTCCGGTGCAGTGCCACTACCACCTGCACCGGGAGATGGGGATGGCGTGACATTACCACCTACGCTCCATCTCCTGCCAGACATATCTGCTATAGAAAAACAATATCATCAGAGAACAATTATAGAAATTCACTACTACATAGCATGTTTCAATCACTTTCACATAAACAATTATAAAAATTTACTAGTACAAAACATGGATAAAAATTATATAAATAATCATCATAGAACCATAATAGAAATTCACTACTACATAGCATGTTTCAATCACTTTCACAGAACAATTATAAACATTTACTAGTACAAAACATGGATAAAAATTAACTAAATGATCATCACAGAACAATTACAGAAATTTACTATTACATCGCATGTTTCAATCACTATCACATAACAATTATATCAATAACGATCAATCTTCATCGTTTTCTGATTCAGACTCAGTCTCGTATTCTATCTCATTTTCTTCGGTACTTTCGAATGCGTCAAATAGGACGTTCGATTCATCATTCAAAGGCCCTACATCAATATCATCAGTTATTATTATTTCTGTATTTGATTCAAGATCGGCTTGATATGCTGCTTCATCTGGAATATTATTTCCATCAAACGTAAACCTTGGTTTCGTTTTGAAAACAGCGGACCAATCCGCTTTATCTCTTTTCAAAGATGGATACGGAGCAAAATAAACTTGTAATGCTTGCTTGGCTAATACAAAAGGATCGTACTTATAGTAGTGTGATGTATGCCTTATTTCAATAAGTTTGTACTCTTTATGCACATTGATTCCGGAACCAGGAACGTTACTGAACCAATTGCACTTAAATAAAAAAACTTTTTCTAAAGGTTCAACATAATATGTCAACTCTAGAATCTGTGTTAAGACGCCGTAAAAATCTTTTAAATGCTCATCTGGATCATCACTGCCTTTGACAAATACCCCGCTGTTATATGTTAATTTTTCAGCACCGTAATCTTTCGTGTTGAACTTAAACCCGTTGACGAAGAATATTGGATAAGTCTTCACATTTCTTTTCGGTCCAATCGCAAGATGTCTTAAGCCTTCATCAACGACACAGTTTCTTGGCTCATAAACATAGTTCAAAAACCATTTGGCAAATTCTTTACTGAGATCGCCAGATGGATACTGTGATTCGTAGATACTGCATATATGTAATATGTGTTATTATTATTATGTACGTATAAGTAAATTACAAGTGAATTAATTATTAACTGAAAAATGGTGCGACTTCGACACAATTTAAAAGAACATACGTGTGCCTACATGGTGGTCTCTATCGTCCAACCATATTTCCACACATTTTCCACCAGGTCTACCATGTTGTCTAAAAACAGATAACATTGTTTGAGAAGAATTTTGTTCAATGAATTCCTCATTTCGAGGAACAGTTACAAACGATAAGTTCACATCGTCCTTGAAGTAGTGAGAGAAAAAAATGAGGCTTCTTCTTCAAGATACGATTTGCATATCGAACCCTCAACTCGGGCTTTTTGTCGAATCTTCTTCTTCAGATGATTCAAGTACCTATTAAGATATTTATTACATATTTAGATATACAAATTTGAATTTGAAATTGACATGAACATTGCACATGTTTTACCTCTCAAACGGATACATAAATCCATATTGCACAATACCTCGAAGAAGTGCTTTGGATGGAAGATGAATAGGTAAATGCTCCATTACGTTAAAGAAACCAGGCGGAAGTATTTTCTTCAGTTTGCATAGCAGTATGGGTATTTCTACTTCAAGTTTACGTATACGATCCACCTTTAATGTTGTCGAACAAAGCTGTTTATAAAACAAACATAACTCTGTTATGACGTTCCATACTTTTACGGGCAACAGTTCTTTGCCACGGGTAGTAAATATTCCATTATGATATGACAATCGTGACTTTTCATCCCACTCAGTTTACTATTTTTGAAGTCAACACATCTACGAAGATTGGAAGAAATCCCATCGGGAAATCTTAATTCTTCCACCCACTTTAGCACGAGTTTTACTTGCTTATTGTCTAGCTCATAGCATGCTTTCAGTTTTTTATTGTCATTAGGCTTCATATGAAGTTCCGGCCGCTTACAATAGTTTGCTATATCAAGCCTTGAATTCAAATCGTCCTTGGTTTTGCCCTTTACATTCAAAATTGTATTGAACAGATTATCAAACACATTCTTTTCGTTGTGCATCACGTTAATATTATGTCGGAGTAAGAGATCTTTCCAATATGGTAACTCCCAAAATATACTTTGTTTGAACCAATTATGAATGTCTGACTTTCCTGGAATTTCAGTCTGGACTCCAGTTTCATGTATCTTTGGATAGTCCCTTACAATTTCGTATATTTCCTCGCCTGACCAAACCTTGGGTGGTTTCAGATTCTCTTCTCTGTTAGCTATGAAAATTTTCTTATCTCTTCTAAAAGTATGATTGGGATGAAGAAAACATCGATGACAATCAAACCACGAAACTTTCTTCTCATATCGTAACGAAAATGCTCGTGTTTCTTCCATACAATAAGGGCATGCTAGACGACCGGCCGTACTCCAACCAGAAAGCATCCCGTATGCAGGAAAATCATTAATAGTCCATAACAAAGAAGCGAACATACGGAAAAAAAAATTCCTTGATACATCGTAAGTTTTGACTCCTTCATACCACAGTTTCTTCAACTCTTCGATCAATGGTTGTAAATAAACATCAATTCCTTGGGTTGGATCATGAGGGCCGGGAACGACAGTGGTGAGAAACATATATGGTGTCTTCATACACATCCATGGAGGTAAATTATACGGAGTAACGATAATTGGCCAGGATGAATATTTACTACCAAACTGTGAAAATGGTGAAAATCCATCCGTACATAAACCAAGTCTGACATTACGGATTTCCGCAGCAAATGCGGGATAAGTCTTATCGAAATGTTTCCATGCTTCTCCGTCGGATGGATGTATCAAAGTTCCTTCTTCCGCTGTTCTCACACTATGCCATCGCATATGACAGGCCGTAGCAGAAGATGCATATAATCTTTGAAGTCTGGGAGTGATGGGTAAATAATGCATTCTCTTGTACGGGACTTCTTTCTCTTTCTTCTTTCTTGGTTTGTATCTTTCTTCGTTACATATTTTGCATTTTCTGAGGTCAACATCGTCTTTCCAATACAACATGCAACCTTTTACACATGCATTTATCTTCTCGTACGGTAGACCGAAAGCGGACATTAATTTTTTTACTTTATAATGACTATCGCACATCAGATTATTGGGTGGCATGTGTCGTTTTACAGCTTGTACAACTGCTGTAAATGTAGCTTCTGTAAGGTTGAATTTTGATTTCATAGTTATGTATTCGGCGGTTACTGAAAGTTCGGTTCCGCTTTTACATCCGTCCCACAACGGCCTCTTAGCAGAATCCAACAAATCGTATATTTTTTTAGCTCCCGCAGTCGGTTCTTCTTTGACATTTTCGTCTTCATCGACAGCTTCAGTTGTAGGAAACATTGATCGTGTTGCATCATCCACCATATTTTCTATCGGATTCGTCATCATATTACCATCCTCTAATAGTTCAGTATTAGGTGTAGGTTCAACAAGTTCTCCATGACGATCCCAGAAATAATAATCAGGCACGAAACCATATTGATACAAATGTACTTCAACTATATCCGGTTTCCAATGCTTCAAATGTTGGCACTTACTACACGGGCAACGAAATTCTGTGTTGTTTCGGTTATTAGATTTAGCAAATCTAATAAATTCATGTACACCGTTGTAGAAATGTTGCTTTATTGACCCCTTCTTTTCAGTTCTGACTTCATACATCCAAGTACGGTCGACAAAATAATTGAACATTTTTCTTGATTTGAAAATGTATGTTAGACAGTTTAAATCATTAATTTTCAACCATTCTCCATTGTAAACAGTTCACCGTTGCAGAAAATTCAAAATAAAAACTTCACTTTATTTTTTAATTTTTTAGTATTTTGGTTTTCACTTCGGTGGTCAGTCATCCTACTTCCCATTACAAACACAATAATGTAATTACATTTTATAAATCATTTCAGATTAAACGGTTCAACAAAATTTCGGCAGCACTTCCCTTCTGTTCCCTGTATCGTACACAAATGCGTGTACACAGGGAACGTAAAGGAAGTGATATCGAAATTTTATAACCGTTTAAAATGAAATGATTTATAATATGTAATTACTTTATTGTGTTTGTAACTTGTCCAATACAGGGACAAATCCGACAAATATTGTATCAGATGAATATAAATGTCCGTTCCGTTACCAAAACGAACATCCATATAACGATCATATACAACACTTGCCAGACGGGGCCAAAGCCAATCTAAGAGATAAAAAAAATTCTTAAATTTTATCAAATATTGTTGTTCTTTTCAAATTTTGACAATGTTTCAACTATTTAAATTTTATTTAATAAATTTGTATATTTAAATTTTAGTTCAACATTCAATTAACAATTTTAGTTCAATATTCATTTCTTTATTTTTTTACGACATAGATTTTAGCGGAATATTTGTTATTATATTCATTTCTTAATTTCTTTACAGACTCGATTTTAGTACAATATCAGTTGTTTTTAAAGTCATTTCCTAATTTTTTTTAAAAAAATTAGATATTTCCAGAATTTTTAATGTTCTCATATTCATTTATCAATTTCATAAACTATGAAATACTTTCATGTAAATTTATCAATAACTAAGTTAATCATTAATATACACTATTTTTTCACCTAAAATAACTAACCATGTTAATCGCCAACAATAATTATCTACATCAACCATTTATTCAACTTGATCATGATAAACTAATTAATGTAATACTTAATTCAAGTTCATGATAATAAACTAATTAATCTACCAAATCAACATACAACACTACTAATACCTAATTTAACAACACTACTAATACCCAATTTAACAACAAATCTCAATTTTACAACAAATCATAATTGAATTACGGTTTAAACTAAACCTAAAAACATCAAATTTACATTCAAACAAGAGATTAGGAGAATACCAACACAAATTTGGGTGATTTGGAGGCGTTGAAGGCTAGGGCGGCGGCTACGGTGACGGGGGGCGACGGATTAGGGGAAGGAGGAAGGTTTTGGGGGAGGAAGAGAAGTGAAGCTGCTGCTCTCGGCTTGGATCTGTATATTGCGTATAGCGACGGCCGCTTTTTTTAGCCGTCGCTAGGCTCCGCTGCTATACGAAGCCTTTCTAGTAGTGCATGATTTCAACGCATACAATAAAAATAATTTTTTTTTTAATTTTGATATGCATTGTTTTGTTGTTATTTCCAAGTAAAATTTGCAGATTTTACTGCAAATATTAAAAAAAAATTAATTTTTACTCGAAAAGTTACTCAAATTTTGTGTCGTTACAGTGCAGATCTAAAATGTAAAATTAAAAAACATTGAAAATAATTACGGGGATGTTTGATGAAATGCATTTTTGAAAGGGCTACCTTGAACTTTAAAACCTATGGATGGGTGTTTTAAAATTTATCAGCCCTAGCTAGCTTGTATGATCATGATCAATTAGTAACACATACTATTTGGCAAAACACCCACATTTGGTTTCCTTATATACTTATATACTGCTAAAGTAAGCATCCCAAACCCACTGTTAAAGAATATTATAGGAAATTTCCTAAGTTATTATTTATCAATTGTATTTATGGTTTCCTTAGTTATAATATTTTCCTATCATGTAATTACTTGGATTCCAAGTAATCTTGATATAAATGACACTCGTGTATTGTTAAATTAATAAATAAAATCATCAATAAAGATGTATCTTTTAAAGTTTGTTGTTTTCTTCCTCTCTCCCCATCTTCTTCTTGATATTATATTTTTCTATTCAATATTTTAACATAGTATCAGAGCAAGTTTCAATCCTGCTAAAAATTGTGTGATTTAATTTATCAAAGCATCTTCGTTCTTCTATCTTCAGGAATCATATTTTCATCATGCATGTCTCGAGTTGGATTCAAAACCTTTAGATCTGATTGGCGTCCGTCTTTCCACAATGACAGTAATGAATCATATTGGAATTACTCTTCCAATCCCATAGGAATCTTCTTATTCCTATTCTCTTTTCTCAGATTACAACCCCAGGTTTTTGATTGGAATTAATCTTCTGTTGGGATCCCTTCTTAATTAGAGAGTTTTTAGAAAATTCTAGATCTTTCTAGAGAAGTATATAATTTTCTAGAACGTTCCGGAGAACTTTCTAGAAGCTTGTGGAAGAGTGTGGAACCCTCTGGAATATTCTGGAGATGTGTGGAACCTTCTGGAACGTTACGGAAGAGTATGGAAGGATGTAGAAGGGAATGAAAGAGTGTAGAGATTCCTAGAGAGTGTGGAGCATTCTAGAGAATCAATCTCCACCCTTGGATACAAGTAATCTCCACCATTCATTGTGGAGGTTGAGTAGTATAAATAGGGGTAGGAGCCTTTATTCTTAATCAATCAAAAAAAAAGAAATATCCAAGAATTCTAAAAGAGAGCCTATTTGAGAGAAAAAGAGAGATAACTTGGGAAGTCTATCCTCAAGCTTGAGTGAGCCACCGAGTGTGAGTTGCTTTTGTAATCATATTTTTGTAATCCTACTATTATTTGGTATAGTGGAAGAATCTCCATATTGGAGAATTATAAACTCTTGTGCTCCCATTACAACTTTCAATCTTAAAGCGACTATCTTAACTTCACGAAGCGGGAAAGCCCGAGATTACCCAACAGTGGTATCAGAGCCAGGTTCATCCGTAGCCGTAATCAAGCTCGTGCAAGTTCAAGATGGAGGATAATGTCGCTCATGATGGAGACATGTTCAAGCTCACAGCCAACAATTACTCCTATTGGAAGCCGATGATGGAGGACCACTTGTACTGCAAGGTACAAAGACAAGGTAGAAGGAAAGAGTGATGCTCAGTGGGAACTATTGAACCGGAAAGATGTTGCTATGATCCGTAAGTACATTGACAAAACTCTCTTCGAGCATGTTTCTACTTATACAAATGCTTATGAATTATGGACAAAACTTGAGTCCATGATTCAGAAGAAAACGCCTCGTAACAAGGCTAATTTAGTTCGACGGTTGGTGAAGTTGGAGTATAAGGATGGTCATAGTATGATTGAGCACTTTAATAATTTCAAGGGGCTCGTAAAGCAACTAACAAAATTGATATGAAGATTGATGATGAGTTACAAGCCTTTCTACTCCTTAGTTCCTTACCGGAAAGCTGGGACACACTCGTAGTTACACTTAGTAACTCAGCTCCGGAAGGAAAGCTAACCATGGATGCCGTCAGTGACAGTCTTCTTGGTGAAGAAGCAAGGAGAATGGAACGAGGTGAGTCTATCCATCCCGAAGCAAATGTTGTTGAGAATCAGGGTATGAATGAAACTCGTGGACGTAGTAAGAGCCGAGATCTGCATCAATCTCAAGGTAGATCCAAGTCACGCTCGAAGATTGCATGTTATTACTGTGGAAGGACGGGTCATAAGAAAATGGAATGTCGATCCTTCAAGAAAGACCAAAAGGCTGGTAATGTTAAGCCAAACCAAATAAGCCTAACGAAGAAGCAAGAAGAGAAGAGTACTACTGCCATATTAAAAGAAGATCTGCTATATCTCGTTGATGAAGGTAACATTCTAAACATTGCTTATGATGAGAGTTCTTGGATTGTTGATTCTGGTGCTTCCTTCCATGTTAATCCACATAAAAGCTTCTTCTCATCCTACCAAAGCGATGACTTTGGTACAGTGCAAATAGGAAATCAAGATAGGAGCAAGATCGTTAGGATAGGAGACATCATTCTGACAACAAGCACCGGGTGCAAACTTGTTCTGAAAGATGTGAGGCATGTCCCGGCCATGCGCCTCAATCTTATCTCCGCCAGAAAGCTAGATGATGATGATCTGATGAATTACTTTGGTGAAGGAAAGTGGAAAGTTTAATAATGGCTCAAGGAAAGAAGGTAGGATCATTGTACATAATGCAAGCTAAACTCTGCAAAGGAGAGGTGAACATCACCACTGATGATATGGACACATGGTATAAACGACTTGGGTACATCAGTGAGAAGGGTCTTCATATACTTGCTCGGAAACAACTCCTCCCTGACGTGAAAGGTAAACCACTCGATCCTTGTGCTCATTGTTTAGTTGGAAAACAACACAAAGTTGCCTTCCAAAGATCTTCTCAGCCCACAAGGAGAAAGAACATTATAGACCTCATGCACACTGACGTGTGTTCGATGTTTGAGAGATCCATTGGTGGTGCTTTACATTTTGTCACCTTCATTAATGATCATTCAAGGAAAGTGTGGTTGCATATGTTAAAATCAAAGGATCAAGTGCTTGATGCCTTCAAAGAATTCCATGCTCTAGTGGAGCGTGAGACTGGACGGAAGATCAAGTGTGTACGATCAGATAACGGAGGTGAGTATAGAGGTCCTTGTGAAGCCTATTGCAAGAAATATGGCATTAGGCTAGAGAAGATTCCACCCAAGACACTACAATTGAATGGGCTAGCTGAGAGAATGAACCGTACCATTGAAGAAAGAGTTCGTTGTGTGCTCTCTCATGCTAAGTTACCCAAATCATTTTGGGGAGAAGCTATAATGACCATGGTTGACATTGTCAACCTCACACCATCAGTTCTTTTGGATGGGGCCATCCCAGAGGAAGTTTGGACGGGCAAGAGGGTTTCATACAATCATCACAAGGTGTTCGGGTGCAGGGCATTTGTTCACATCCCCAAAGATGAGAGAGCTAAGCTTGATGCAAAGACAAAGGAGTGTATCTACTTTCGTTCACCAACGGATGAATTTGGGTACCGGCTCTGGGATCCAACTAACAAGAAGATTGTTCGCAGTAGAGATGTTGTATTCTTCGAAGATCAAACAATTGAAGATATCAAGAATTTAGAGAGGCCAAGATTGAGAAGCAGTAAGAACACCGAACCTACTCTAGTTCGACATGAAGATAATAACAGACAAGAAAGTAGTAATGCTGAAGATCATGAAATTCATGATGAACCAGTTCAGGAAGAACCTCAATCTAGCACTCCAACCGCACCAGAGCCAAGGCGATCCTCAAGGGACAGAAGACCATCCACCCGATACAACACAGAGGAGTACGTTATGCTCACTAATGAGGGGGAGCCTCAAAGCTATAAAGAAGCAATAAGTGATTGTCATAAAGAAGAATGGAGAATAGCCATGCAAGAAGAAATGCAATCCTTGCATGAGAATAACACATATGAACTAGTGGAGCTACCAAAAGGGAGAAGAGCTTTGAAGAATAAGTGGGTGTATAGAATCAAGACCGAAGAGAACTGTTCAAAGCCTCGCTACAAAGCTCGGTTAGTCGTCAAAGGATTCAGACAAGAATAAGGTATCGACTTTGAAGAGATATTCTCTCCCGTGGTAAAGATGTCATCCATCTGAGTTGTCCTTGGCCTAGCAGCCGTGCAAGATTTGGAGATTGAACAGCTCGATGTCAAGACGGCATTTCTTCATAGTGACCTAGAGGAAGAGATCTACATGGAGCAGCCTGATGGATTCAAAGTTCCAGGCAAAGAAATTTTAGTGTGCCGCCTCACGAAGAGTCTATACGGTCTTAAGCAAGCACCAAGGCAATGGTACAAGAAGTTCGACGCATTCATGGAAGAACATGATTTCAAAAGATGGAAAGCGATCATTGTGTCCTCACAAAGAGGTATGTAAGTGGTGACTTTCTCATACTTCTGCTCTATGATGATGATATGTTAATTATTGGTCAATATCGCATAAAGAAAGCTGCTTTAAAGAAAGATCTAAGCAAGAGCTTCGCCATGAAAGATTTGGGACCGGCTAAACAAATCCTTGGGATGAGAATAACTCGTGATAGATCAAAAAGACTGTTATGGCTATCCCAAGAAAGGTACATTGAGAAAGTGTTGGAAAGGTTCAACATGCACAAATCAAAGCCGGTTAACACTCCACTTGTCGGACACTTCAAGCTAAGTTCAAAGCAGAGTCCGATAAGTGAAAAAATAAAGAAGATACCATACTCATCTGTAGTAGGCAGTCTCATGTATGCAATGATATGCACAAGACCAGATATCGCCTATGCAGTTGGTGTTGTCAGTCGCTTCTTGGCTAACCCAGGGAATGAACATTGGGTTGCAGTCAAATGGATCCTCCGATATCTACGTGGAACTTCCAAAAGATGTTTATGATTTGGAAAAGGAAAACCTATATTAGAAGGATACACAGATGCAGACTTGGCCGGTGACATTGATTCAAGGAAATCAACATCGGGATACTTAACTACTTTTGTAGGGGGAGCTATTTCATGGCAATCAAAGCTGCAAAAGTGTGTTGCATTATCCACTACAGAGGCAGAGTATATTGCAGCTACCGAAGCTTGCAAGGAGATGTTGTGGATAAAGAACTTATTGAATGAGTTGGGAATAGATCAAGAAAAGTATGCCTTGAAGTGTGACAATCAAAGTGCAATTTACTTGGCAAAGAATTCAACATTTCATTCCCGCACAAAGCACATTGATACAAGATATCATTGGATCCGAGAAGTCCTTGAGGAAAAGCAAATACATCTTGACAAGGTTCACACAGATGAGAACTGGTCTGACATGATGACCAAGGTAATACCAACAAAGAAGTTTGAAGATTGTTGTCAAGGTGCCATTTTTCTACTACCCCGCAATTAAGTCGGGAGGGGAGATTTGTTGGGATCCCTTCTTAATTGGAGAGTTTCTAGAAAATTCTAGATCTTTCTAGAGAAGTATAGAATTTTCTAGAACGTTCCGAAGAACTCTCTAGAAGCTTGTGGAAGAGTGTGGAACCCTCTGGAATATTCTGGAAATGTGTGGAACCTTCCGGAACCTTACGGAAGAGTATGGAAGGATGTAGAAGGGGATGAAAGAGTATAGAGATTCCTAGAGAGTGTGGAGCATTCTAGAGAATCAATCTCCACCCTTGGATACAAGTAATCTCCACCATTCATTATAGAGGTTGAGTAGTATAAATAGGGGTAGGAGCCTTCATTCTTAATCAATCAAAAAAAAGAAATATCCAAGAATTCTAAAAGAGAGCCTCTTTGAGAGAAAAAGAGAGATAGCTTGGGAAGTCTCTATTCTCAAGCTTGAGTGAGCCACCGAGTGTGAGTTGCTTTTGTAATCATATTCTTGTAATCCTACTATTCTTTGGTATAGTGGAAGAATCTCCATATTGGAGAATTATAAACTCTTATGCTCCCATTACTACTTTCAATCTTAAAGTGCCTATCTTAACTTCACGAAGCGGGAAAGCCCGAGATTTCCCAACATCTTCCAATCTTGATTGGAATTCCGCTTCCAATCATATAGGAATTTCCTTATCCCTATTCTCTCTTCCGAATTTCAACTCCGAATTTTTGATTCATTATTGTTGTCTTTGTAAACAGTTGTCTACCAGTCAGATCTACACTGGTATTTGACATTACACTCTTCAAGAGCATTTGAAACCGTTATTTTGCATCATTAGATGGTTTAGATGACATTGTTGACTTCAGATTCATTTTTGCTCGTTGTTTGTTTTGACAAACTCCAGTTGCTATATATGCATCTTGAGTTTGAGGGAGGATGTTAAAGAATATTATAGAAGATTTGTTAAATTATTATTTACCAATTGTATTTATGGTTTCCGTAGTTACAATATTTTGCTATCAGTTAATTACTTGGGTTCCAAGTAATCTTGATATAAATACCAGTCATGTATTGTTAAGAGATCATTGTTATATATCAACGAATAAATCGGAGATATTTTAATATCTATGCTTTCCAACATTTCAGTTGTTTTCCTATTTCATAATTAATTAGGCTCTAAACAATGTAGCTATAAATATCAGTTATGTAATGTTGAGTTATTAATCAAGTCATCAATAAAGATATTTTTTTTTCTTCCTCTCTCTCCTCTTCTTCTTCATCTTCTATGTTTTATTTTGTTTTATTCAATAATTTCAACATGGTATCAGAGCAGGTTTCAATCCTGCTAGAAATTCTATGATTTGATTTATCAAAGCATTCCCTCCCACATGTCTCCCAAAAACGATATATTCATCATGCATACCTCGACTTGGATTCACAATCTTAGATCTAAGCCACCTAACTTCCCTGAAAATGTTACTGCGTTTCCTCGTGAAACAATTTATGACTATTGTTCCCATTCCAGATTATGGTTTCCAGTTCTTCTCTGATTGGCGTCAGTATTCTGACAATGGCAGTAACGAATCCTGATTTGAATAACTCTTCCAATCCCACGAAAACTCCTTATTTATATTTTCTCTTTTTTTGGATTTTGATTCCAGATTTCTTATTGGAATTACTCTTTCAATCTAGATTGGAATTTCACTTTGAAACCCAAAGGAATTTCCTTGTTTCCGTTCCCGTTTTCTCTTCCCGAATTTCAACTTCGGATTTTTGATTTATTGTTGTCGTGTTTGTAGATGACTCCCTACGAATTAGGTTAAAGCTTTTATTTGATATCAGTCTATAGTAATATTTGAATAATTGGTTTCATATTCTTTGGATGGCACATATGACATTATTTCTTGGTGGTTCTTATTTGATTGTTTCTTGTATTAGCAAACTCCAGTTACTGCGTATCATGAGTTTAAAGGGGATGTTAAGAGATCATTATTATATGTCAATGAATAAATCAGAGACATTTTAATATCTATGCTTTCCAACATTACAATTGTTTTTCTATTTTATAATTACTTAGTCTCTAAATAATGTAGCTATAAATATTAGTTATGTAATGTTGAATTATTAATCAAGTCGTCAATAAAGATGTAGTCTTTTAATAATTATTTCTTTCTTGCTCTCTCTCCTCCTCTTCTACATCTTATATATTTTATTTTGTTTTACTCAATAATTTCAACACCCACTATACATATTGCAAGTATATACTACATGAACATGGTGTTCTATGTCGTGTGTATATAACTTAGCCTCATTGGTGTTCTGCTTCTTCAAATTTCTAGTCTACTCAGTCCTCCTGTTTATTCTTCCTTTTTGTGTTCGTCTTCTTGGCCTTTATCTACGTGGAAAAATGCTAGAAATAGGAGAGACATTGGTTGCCCCATTACCGCTGGTCATCCATGTTAGAGAACTTGATTTTACCCGAATTTGTTACCTCTACATAACGCAAAAGAGATGAACATGATTAATTCCTACAAGGAAAAATTAAACCAAAGTGATATTAGATTGAGCATGATAAATAAAATGAATATAAGTAAATAAACACTTTAAAACTACAAATTACTATGGTCAAGAAAGGAGTGATGATGCTCAAGTTAATATGATACTAGGAACCCAAGGAACAAATAAGGTGTTAGAACTAGGCTAGCCCACATCGGAAGTAATAGGTGAATTTTGGAAAAATTTCCCTTATTGGATCTTAATCGGGCGTATGGAGTCTAATTATTTAGAATATTTCTAAATTTCATTTAAATCAAATCCTTTATTTGTTTAAATTTATACATTATATAATTTATGTTATGATACACATACACATGTATGTATGTATCATATACACATATATATCTGTGTGTGCATGTGTAACATACCAATCCATACAAGGTATAAAATACCCGTGTATAAATACTGCGATTTACATCGCAACGGACATGTTAGCTCATCTAGTATGTAAATATATTGTCCAAATATATGCGTATATATAAATTATTTATACATAAATATTATAAATATATACATATATATATATTATAATTTTGTTCAAATAATTTTACATAAGTATATAAATATATACATATGTATAAGTAATTATAACGACCCACCTTTTTGTACGGTTTAAATCGACAATAAACCACACATGTCGAACTCAAACCATTCAAAAGGGAGGGTTGTTATGAGGTAAATAAGAAAAAAGAAGAGAAAGAATGAAAAACGAAACACATAATCTCACAACAGAATGACAAAATATAATAATCAAATAAACAGTTCATGAAGCTGTTTTACAAATAACATTTGATTACACTTTTACAATACAAATCAGAGTTATACATACGGCATGAATAAATAAATAATGTAGCGGAACAACATGATGCAGTGGAATAAATAAATAAATAGTAGACTAATCTCCGTCTTCATCCTCCAAAATAAAATGGTCTTCAGTACATTGAAAAGCTCAGACTGACCCGAGCGTAATGAAAATATAAAACACTCGAGTCAGAACTAATAGATCTTATGTAAGTTAAATCAACAGTAAATAGATATGGGTGTAACGACTTCAGAGATGTTTACGGGATTTTATATCTCTTATCCAGTGTCTAGCATGCGTGCAATAACTTAAGAGATGTTCGGGATTCCATCTCCTAAGGATCCGTTAAACTATCTACATACATAGTACAATACGCTATTATAATTCGTCTACAGTAAAGTATTAAAATAGCGTTAAGGCGTTACCCATATCCCCCTTAACATATTTTTATATAATTCTCGTAGTCTATACAGATACTGTAAGCTCCACCAAACTGGTGGGATACTCAGGGAGCACTCCATAGGTAAAGTACAAACCAAACTCGTAGTGGGCGTGATAAGACATATGACAAGGCATGCGAGGCAATGCCCAGGGAAGGATACTACCGTTTTGCGGATCATGACTGGTGTTAATGCATAGCAGCTACTACCGTCCACCAAGGTTTTAAATCTCGCTCATCTCGGCCGAGATCTCGGCCGAGATCTCGTTTTCAAGCCTGGGCGATTCGAAACAGGCTATTTCGTTTGAATCTCGTCTGATCCAAATCTCGGACGATATTTCGGTATCTCGTTCGATATCTCGGACGAGATTTAATAGCGAGATATCGGCCGAGTTGTTGAATTTTGGAAAAAATCAACTCTTCTTCCGTATTGAGCTGGCTCATCCTTTACCTTAATTAAAGCCTTCTTAATTGTACTTTTGTTAACCCTTATTTCTTGTATAAATATCATTTAATATTCGTCTCTTATTTTACGGCAGTGACGAATGTAAGAAGATGATAAAATCTACATCGATTATGGTAAGTATTTCACTTTATGGTTTTCATTTAGGTTTCTGATCCAAATTAATTTACATCCGATTTCAATGTTCTTTTTTCGACACTTTCTTGAGTTTTTTTCCTAACCCTATTTTTTTGTGGCTATAACTTTTAAGCTTCACTTATTTAACTTTATGTTCCAAATGGATTCCCAATTTGATTTCATTTAGTCTTTGCTACTATAATTTTTTTCCTCAAGGCTTATTTTTAAGTAATAAAGGAATTCTATTTCATCTATTAATTTCATTTGATGATTACATGTTCATTCGTACATCATTTTTTTTCTTTTCTTATAATATTACTAAATGTTTGAAAATTGTTTGTACTATATATGCTATTTTCTACATTTGTTTGAAATTTCTATGTTATTAGTTGCTTAATGAGATTTTGTTTGCTAATAATTAAATACTATAATCAAACTAGAATATTTTAATTCTACTTGTAGACATTTGTATTTGAAGTTATAAAATTAAGATTTCCCTTGGAGCACTATAAATCATAAAAGGTAGAAATGAGACATTATATTGTGTAGAAAAGTTAAGTGAATGATCAAACAAAGTAAATGTGCATATATTATGGCTTGTTTCTTGTCTACTTTATCTCATATGACATTATATTGAACATTATTCATGAAATCTAGTTATTTGTTTATTTTACATGATACAAGTGATATTTTTCCATACTAAATTACTAATGATAAGCATGTGATATATTCAAGGTAAGTTCATAGTGTTTTCCTTAAGGTAGTGAATAGTATTATAAATTTAGGTGTATGAAAATTAATTTTCGACATGACATATACTCCGAGATAACTCCGAAATGAATTTTAGAAACCGAGATGTAAATCCGAGATGGACGACCGAGATGCACTCATCTCGTTCGAGATCTCACCCGATACGAGATGAGCTCTCTAAATTCTTCGAGACGAGACGTGACCGAAATCTGAGATTTAAAACCTTGCCGCCCACATCAGAACACACTATCATAATCAAATCGAGGGGTGGCCACCAAATCAATCACAAAGTAATAAATATGGTATCGAAGAAGCATGTCCGATTAGAGGTGTGACCTCACTTGGCCCGGCGTGGTTCCTGTTTTAGTTATATCAAGCTGACCCAAGGGGGTCAGGGCTACATTCATACCTCTTACAGTAACGTTCGCCAAACCATCCTACTTCGTTTCGGATTCTCCACCACGTGCACAGTTGTTAAAGAGGTTTTTGGTATTGGCAGAGAGTATGACAATATTTGATCCCGGTCCCTTTAACAACGAAACGCTTATTTCACACCGGATGGTTCTTTTACATTTCCAAAACTAATTCATAATTGATATCAAAATATCATATTTACTTCAAAATCATATCACTTCCGAAATCATATTCACTTTCGAAATCATCTCCATAAAATAGGTTAAACCCTCATTTCAAAATCATCATATTTACTAAAAATATGTCATTTCACTGGAAAATATCATTTCAAATTCCAATGTAAGCTATAACATCATTTAACCATATTCGCTTTTAAATCAACGATTTAAATATAAACAATTCAACCTTGCACCGTTTGAATTTTAGAAAATAGTTTGGATAGCCATAAACAGTTTAAAATTGTTTAAAAATAGTTTAATAGTTTAAAAATAGTTAGAAATAGTTTAAAATAGTTTTAATAGTTTAAAATAGTTTTAGTAGTTTAAAATAGCTTTAAAATAGTTTTAATAGTTTTAAAATATTTTTAATAGTTTATAATAGATTTAAAATAGTTTTAATAGTTAAATTAGTTTAAAAATAGTTTAAAATAATTTTAATAGTTTAAGGATTTTAAAATAGTTAAAATAGTTTAATATAAAATGGTTTGATTACTGGGAATGGTTTATATAGTAAATAGTTTTGAAATTCTAAATAATCTAAAATTTAATATAATAGATTTTAAACAGTTTATATTAAATAATTTAATTTGAAATAGTATCAAATCAAACTGTTTCTTTCATTTCAATAAATCTGGAACATATCCAGATTTCAAATCAACAAAACTCAATTTTAATCTTTCAATTCAAATTCTCATTAAAACCATTTCAATTTATATCAATTTCAAATCCATGTTTGAACTACGAATTTAAACCACTTCAAATTCAATAAATTTTAAAGCTTAAATATTTAAACGTTTTCAATAACTCAATTTTGAAATTTTCATTTATATTTCAAAATTCAACTTTAAGATTCCAATTTAGATTTCTTTAAACAATTCATTTAAATCAATTTCAATTTCAACATTTTAAAAGCCAGGATTTTGAAAATAATTTAGTTTATATAAATCTAATTTTATTTCAAAATATCATTTAACTGATTCAAAATTTAAGGATTTAAAATCATTTAATTTAACCAATCTGGTGTCCGTATATAATTTTCTACCCTGTGGTCAAGTGATATGGATATGTATCATTTCAACTCGCAATAATTTAAATTTACGGGTATATATCATTTCAACCCGCAATCCCAAGTAAAAATTCAAAATCCATAAAATCGCTCGAGTTTATCATTTGAACTCATAACGATTTTTCCCTAATCTATAAGTCCATTCGGATATGAATCATTTCAACCCATAGTGATTTTTCTAGCAATAACTAAGGGAACTTGCAGTGTGATAACAACATATAAAATAAATATAATATTCAATCATCCAAATATCAACAATTAATAATCCATCATAATCATCATTCAAATCAACCAATAAATCGCAACAAATAAACTAGTTATCATTATCGGACATTTAATTAAAAATATAAAATCACTGTTAAATGAAATAGGAATTAAATTCAATATAAATTCAAATTTAACTGGAATGACAATTTAAATACACCAAACAACAATCAATAAATTTCTAATCACATCATAAATTTAATTTGACCAACATAAGATGATTTAGTAGTTGTGAGTGGGTTAAAGCACTCACCTTTGATTTGTCGTCGATTTAAAATCCAAAATTAGCCCAAAAATTTAACAGTCTTAGAATGTATCCTAATTAGTTCCATAATGTCCAGAATTTTTGTATGATCACAATGGAGAAAACCACGCATGAATCCGAGCTCGTATGCAGAAGTTATTAACGTTAGATGATTGGAAAATTTAGGCCCTGAGTCGACTTCGAGTCTTACTTCGGTCCGCCGCCTCAAATCCCCGGTGCTTGCTCTGAGTTTTTGCCAAAACGACCCGAGACCGAAATCATTTGGTTTCTAAACCGAAGTCGGTGCAGGGTTTTCGCCTTTGGAACCCGAAGCGCGATCCGAAGTCGGTGCAGAGTTTTTTTTTTGAAATTGAAATTAGGGTTTTGATGTTGTCAGCCAATTGAAAGAGAAGATGAGAAAGAAATGTACGTACAGACAATAAGAAAAGGCTGCTAGGGTTTTAGAAAAGAAATCTATTTATATGGATAAAGATAAATGAGAATGAAATGGACATATTGGTTTGGGTCGAAACGATAACAACGACCCGAAAATCCCGTTTCGTTCCCGGAGCGAAAATGGGTCATCCAATATATCGAAATATATGTTTTCGATATTTTTAAACTCAATGGAACTAGTTTCAAATCCTAATTCCATTGTATACAGAAGTTAGCTTTTAAAATCAGATTATATTCATTTAAATCCTTTTAATTGATTTCTACGCGTTTCGAGCCCACACGATCAAACGAAAAGTCTGATCGCTACGAAACTTGAAATATTTATGGGTCGTTACAGTAATCATCGCACGATCAAACTATGAAACTTTGCCAAAAATTTATGGGTCGTTACAATAATCATCTAAATAAAATATTAGTATTGTATATACATATTATATAATAGACTTATTTAAATATAAACAAAATTTTCGTAAATAATTTTAAAACCATAAGAAATACATGTATATACATACATGAGTATATTGATAAATTGTTTTTACATTTATATATACATAATAAAATTATATATATATATATATATATCTGTGTGTTAATAAAATACTAAAAAATACTTTAATAAATTTGGAAGACCAAATTTTGCGCACAACTCAGTAAATATTATTCAATAATTTTTTTTAAATTTTTTAAAGTATAGTTATTCAAATATCTATTCGAAAATTACTAAAATATTAATTACAAATTAATTACAATTTTTATTTATTTTGATACATACATATATATAACCAAACATGTAACGACCCGGATTTTTAGCCATCTATTATTAGAATAATTAACTAATTTTAAATACTGAAATACTAATTTTTATCAGTCGAATAAATTAAATTTCTGATATAGGTAATATCTGAATATATAAATTCTGAAGACTATATTTAAAATTTAAATTCTAAATATGATAAAAGTATATATGTATATATACTTCACCATTTCAAAACTTATGATAAATATCTATTTATATATATACATGCCTCATGATGGAAAATTTCAAAACTTATGATGAAAAAAAATATATAAGTCTATATATATATATATGTATGTATGTATGTTTATAAAAATAATGCATATGTAAATATATATATATATACACACACATGTATAAGCTTCATGATGGCAAACTTCAAAACTTATAACAAAAATGTAAATATGTATATGGTAAAAATTTCTTGTGAACATATCTATATATGTGTGTGTGTGTATACATATGAAGCTTCATCATGACAAAATTTCAAAGTCGAGCACACAAACATACAATCAAGCACACATAGGAATCAAATCAACACATAAAATCAAATCAAGCCAAAGATCAAATCAGCCCAAAACATGAAATCAAATCAGCCACCAAAGTACAAAGCAAAATAAAAAAATATAAGAAAATAAAAAAAATGAAAACATGTACATGTACATATCTCGGCCTCTTTCTTGCTTGCACTGTACATTTCCATTCTCCTATATATATAGCCATACTTGTTCTTGTTCACACACACACACACACACACAGATATATATATATATATATATATATATATATAAACCTCTGTTATTTCGGTAATAAAATCTTAGTTATTCAAAAGCATAGGAAGGAGATAAAGCAGTGTTCATCTATTTTAGAAACAGTGAGTAAACACTTATTTTTGTTTACTGGATATTTCATATTTATATATATGAACGGTGATTTTTGTTGAATCTTTGTTTTGTGTTAAGAGTATATACATCTATTATGTTAATATGTATATGTCCATATGTCTTTGTCATGTCAACTCCACCTATACTCAACATAATGTGCTTCTTCTGCAAAGAGGTTTCTCTATTCTTGTTTTTTTGTTTTTAAAATAGTTCAACCTTTAACTTTAAAAAAAAACAAATATCTCCACATCTATTTAGTTTTAAATTTTGATTCCAAAACGAAAATTGTTTGTTTTTGAATATAGAACATTTTAAAATTTATTTCATTGAATTTCATCAAGCGGGGAGAGAGAGAACAACCTATAACAGTAAGTGGTTCAATGTGGTCGAAAATTCGACTATCAAAATTTAATGTATGGATTATATAGCTGTAATCGTTGTTGAAAAATATGATTTTTAAGATTGTTTGGATGATTTTTAATGGTGTGTGGAAGGAGAATTCTGGAGTTGATCGGAATTGGGTGTTTTGTCAAATTCTGACGTCGTGGTCGATTTCGTGTCGCGGCGTTTGGTATGGAGGAAGGTTGGTGGATGGCACATACAAGAAAATTGGAGCGGTGATCTTATTTTGTGTGTGTGAGTTAGACGAGGAGGAACTAAGGTTTAGAGACAGTTTTGGGTAGGTCTCGGTTCATGTCAGATGGTGAGGACGAGAGGAAGAAAGAGACGTGCGCTAGGGGGGAATAGGTAGAGGAGGTGATGGTGTTGCTTTGGGCAAATTCTGGTGGTGGTCGGTGAACCGTGTAATGTAGTGAGGCAATTTTGGTGGGCTCGGCTTCGTTCAGTTTTGGGTTGAGCAGTTGAAATTTCAAACGAAGGGATTGGCAGTGTTTTAGGTGGGAAAATCGCGTTGTGGGGTCGTTGGCGATTTAGGTAGATGGTCGGCGGTGAGTTTTATCAACCAGAGATAGTATGCACGTTTCATGCATAGTTCTGTGCATGTCTTTGTGCATACGAATGGAAGAGAGGAGAAGGGAAAGAACTGGGAGAGGAAGAAAGGTTATGGGCCGGGTTAGTTGGGTTTGGGCTAGGCTGGGTTTGTGATTTAAAGGAAATTGAATTAATTTTTATATTTAAAAATCTATAAATTTAAAAATACTATTTCTCTTTCATTTTAAATCTAATTGACGCGCAGGTTTTTAGGACAGGATCCTATCGCAGAGTGTTGTCATCTGAACTAACATTGTAAAGATTTCTGCAATGTGAAAATTTAGTGATTTAAACAATTGAAGTAAACAAATAAGCAATTTCTTATTTAATTAATTATATGTTAATTAATCGGTTTAATTTTAAATGAGCTGTTTAATTTTAATTGATTAACAATAAATCAATTATCAAATTTCTTTGATTGACAAGTAATCTGGATTAAAAATATAACTTGACTAAGTTAATTGAAATCATTCCAGTTCTGATTTATAAATTGATTTGATATTAATTATAAATCGTTGATTGTAGTTAATGACTTATGCTTTGACTTTTATTTAGATATTGATTTCAATTATCCTTTGTCTGTGCCATTAAGTAGCCAAATAAATACTATTGAGTTAAATTGAATTGAATGCGGTAAATTGGACATTTGTTAGCGGAAATAAATCACCGTTCGGCTAATTAAATTAATTGGACCATGTTTTGTAGAATAAATCACCGTTCTGCTACTATTAATTGGATAAGTTAATTTGGACATTTACTTAGCAGAAATAAACCTCGTTCTGGTATTACATTAGTGTGAACACTTAATTACATTCCAAATGACTGGTATTGAATAAGTGATGTATTAACAATTAATTGTTAATGGTGAGTCAATTTACATATTTGATGCTATGTAAATACTGGAATTATAACTTAGTTCGTTATTGGAATTAATGGTGACTTGATTAAGTACCATTGGAGTTATTAAGCCTCTTTCCCAATTTGAAAGTTGATTTTTGAACCAAAATTATTTTAAGAATGATTATTATTTATTAATGAAATTTTTAAAGATAATTAACAATTATTTGATAATGATTTAAAGTTAATTATTTTATGATTCCTAAAAATTATTTAAAAGTATTTAATTATTGTTTTCAAAGTTATTTAATTATTTAAAATATTAATAAGCATATTTTAATTATTAATTATAGTTATCTTATAATGATTTGATTTAAAAGTTAATTGTTATTTAAGAATTAATCGATATTAAAATATTTTTATTTCAAAGATAATTTGTTCGAATATTAATATTGTTTTTAAAAATAATATATTATATAGTAAACTTTTATTAAAAGAGTATTTTCCTAAATTTAACTTGGAAAATTTATATAGAAACTTTATAAGTATTATTTTGAGATAATTATTTTGGGATGTAATGGTATATTTTCATACCGTAATTCGAGGGGCAGAGATTGCCTATAGTTTGTTATGTTTTCGCTGGGATAGCGACGTAACCATTATGTAAACTGCGATCTATGATTGATTGCATGGCGTAAATCGGGAGGCAGAGATTGCCTAAGTTAAGTTTGGTTTTTCTGGGATAGAGACGTAACCATCGAGCTGCGATCCATGGTCGATACCGAATGGTGCTTTCCATATTTATTTTAAAAGGTTTCAAGTATTTTTGGAAGAAATAATTTGTTAATATACTTATTCCTGTGAGATAAGTATATGACTGTTTTGATAAAGAGATTTAATTTATTGAAATTAAATTAAATGAGGCTTAGTGATTTCAGTGGGAGATGAAATCTTTGGTTGAATGTTTGTTTATTTGATAGTTAAATAACTGACTGTCAAATCTTGACCTAAACATGTAATCCTTCTTAAATTTGGTGGTATGGAATTATTCCCTACTTAACACCAAATGATTTTAACTCTGGAATATCTAGGGGAAATGCGAGAATTATATGGTACGGTTACCATCGGGTTGCTATACTGTACGTATAAACTTGTGGATCTTCTAGGACAAATGATAAGGAGATCCGTCCACTTAAACGGTTAAGGGGTGATCCACGATCTTATGTATTGTCAAATTATTTCCTAAAGAACCGGTCTTGAGCATTCCAGAAATCGATGAATGGTTTTTGGAGCACCCAAGAAATGGAGAGTGTACTCGTAAGAGATGACTCAGAACCCATGACTTACTCCGAAACCATACACAGTTGAATGGAGGAGATGCGTTATACTTTGAGATGTTGAAATTCATATGTGGTTCCGTGACTCGTTGGAGTGTGGGAATCTGTGTGATATTCCAAGATCTATTAAGATGTGGAATTCAAGTGCGATTCTGTAACCTGTTAAGGTGCGGGAGTCCATGTAGGATTCCATAATCTATTTTGGAGAAGGTGCATAAGCTGGAACGCCGGACGTGGCCTCATAGTGGAGATGACTAAAACCAGAGATAGGATGCATAGCCAAGGGGCCTAGCCAACCTGTAACGACCCTGGATTTTATATATAGTTAAATTTATAATTAATTGGATTTTTGAATAAAATCTATAAAATTAATTGATTAATTAATTCGAGTTTCCCCAAATTTAAATAAATTCAGTATAAATCATTTAAACTTTAAGAATTGTATATATGTGAATATATATGTATATATGATATATGAGTAAGTAAATAAACAAGTGAAGACAAGCATCTAGGCTGTAAACAAAAGCATAGCAAATAAAATACTTGTACTTGATATTGTCTAAACAAATTTTTAGCCAACAGAAGATAAGAAAAAGTATGTGACCAGATAAATAAAGTATTCATGCAAACATCTCTAACAACAAACCAAGGTCAACTCGAAATGCATCAAACCAGCAAAGCATTTAATGCAACATGCTCTAGCAATTAATGAATGCCATAACTTTAGTACAAAGCAAAGGTAACAATACCCTGTACAACTCAATCTCATTTATCTATCCCTCCTCATTTCAGTTCGAACTGAGAATATATGAAGAAAACATCATCTCCTCTAAAACACAAACAATTCAAACCAAAACCAACATCAAAACAGAAAACAAATCAAAGAACTAGAAACAAGAAACATTTTCAGTTTGAAAATTTAAGCTTTAACCTGGAATCAAGGCAGGCTCTGTTTTCAAGCATTCCAGTTGATAAGAAATGCAAGTTTTAAAATCAAAGACAAATGAAGGCAATTCCAAGTTTTAAAGTTTACAAGATTTTTCATTTTCAATGGTGCTCTGTCCATTTAAAAACCCAGGTGAGCAACTTTAATTTTTTAAACCATTCTTTGAATCCAATGTTGAGAATCTGTGAGTAACTTTTGGTTTAAAATCTTAACAAAAGATCTGTTGAATACTTCTCTGTAGTTAATATTGAGTGAGTAAACCCCTGTTTCTTTTAATTTTCTTATTGCTGTGTATGCTGGGTTGAGTATGTTGATCATACAGATTTCAATCTCTGTTTTGCTTCAGGAAAACCAAAACTAAGTATCACCTTCTTCCTGGAAAGTTGAAAACACAGTGATAAATTCAAAATCTCAAGGAAAATCGAATTTCACGAATTGTAACTTCCATAACTTTAAGTGAATCCATATTTAAAGTGATGATTTTTAAGACAAATATGGGGATTTTTAATTGCCTAGATCACGTGTAGTCCAATGTTGAACGAGACATGCATTTGGATCGATTTCCAATCATCGAACAAATATTAGATGTTGAAATTCATGGTGGAGCTAGCTCGACGATTTACGAATACAGGAAAAATGCTTAAGGATTTTTCGAGTGTATGGATTTGGAGTTCGAGAGTAAATTAGGGTTTAAGCTCAAAATTTTCTATGCTCGGTAAATGGATGATCACGTCGCCGTAGTTTGATCGAGTATCACGCGATTTCAGGTGAAGATAGAGGTGGGTATGGTCGACGTATGGGCGGAGTTTCATTACGTCAGGTGGTCCGAGTTGATGGGGCGAAGGATTTTTCTCGTGGTGGTTGAGTTTTTGGGTTCAAGTTTTCAGCTTTTTCTCGATCTCGAGTATTTCGCGATGATTTGAGTTGTGGTCTCGAGTGAGGGGTCGATTTGCGACCTGAGGGCGGTGGCGTAGTTCGCCAGAGTGGCGTCGCTGTTCCATGCACGTGCACGGGGTGCGAGCGTGTCAGTGGAATGTAGGGGATTGGGAACAGGCATGGGGAGGTTCTCGAGTTTAAGAAACAGGCACGGGGATTTGTGGTGATTTACTCGAGTAGTTTTTGTTTCCAGATTCTAACTTGTTCCAGTAAACAATTTTAAAATGTTGGGTTTAAAATTTAAATCAAAGGTTATTTTAAAATAAAACTTAATTAAGTAATTAGATTTAAATGTTTTAATTTGTTAACTTAAAAGTTAAGTTGATTTATATTGGATTTAAAATTAACTAAGATCAATAAATTATTTATTTAAATCTAATTAATTTAAAAATTAAGGACAATTAATTAAAAGGTAATTAATTAAGGGTAAATTTATTAATTGAAGATAATTAATAGAATGGTGAATTAAATAATTAAAAGTTAATTATTTAATAATTAAAGATTGATCAATTAATAACTAAGGGGTTAGTAAATTATTATTGATGATTATTAATAAATGATTAAAGAATAATAAATCAAAATGGTTTATAATTTATTAACAATTAATTAACCAGGATTAGTAATTAATTCATAAGTAATTAATCTAATTTGAATTAATCGGACAATTTAATTTATCTTACTTATGGATGTTTGGATTCTATTGGATGACTTGATTGTTTGATATCCCTAATATATGATGCTTTGTGATACATCCTGATTTATGTGGTGATCTATAATTTACTATCTGTGACATATATATTTGTGATCTGTATATAACCGATAAGCGTTATAGTTTATATCGTTTATCAACTATATTCTGTATTTTGATCTGTGATGATTGATTGATGTTGCACTACTGTGTATAACCCCTGGACTACACTTTTACACACACAAATATGGATTTCACATGGAAATCGGTTAAGTCACAGATAACTTAAATTTGATGTTTTTGAAATTGAAATCTTTATTTCAATTGATTTTGAAATTGGAAATTTAGGTTTAAAGTGAAAAGCTTTTGAAATGGAATTTCAAGGATAAAAGTTATTTTGAATAACTTAACCGAGTTTTTGAAAATTTAAATAATTTGATTTAAATTTGAATTCAAGTTTGAAATTAAATCTATGATTTGGAAACTAGGGATAAAAGATGATATAAATGTGTTTGTATGAATTAAACCATTTTTAAAAGTATAAGTTGGGAATTTGAATTTAAACCAAGGATTTCAACTCGTATGAATGAATCAGATTTTCTGAAATGAAACTGTTTGTTTTAAAATGATAAGAGCTTTCAGATAAGAAATGAAATTCCAGTTAAATTAAAGGAATTTCAAGTGAATTGAAAAATGGATTTTCCAAGTTATGAATGAATTCTTTTTAAAAGCTATGAATTAGATCTGTTTATTTTTAACAGATTTAAAATGATGATTTGTTTAACCCATTAGAAATGAAATTGTTTTGAAAGCTATGAATTAAATCTGTTTATTTTTAACAGATTTAAAATGATGATTTATTTAAACCATTCGAAATGAAATTGTTTTGAAAGCTATGAGTTAAATCTTTGATTTAAAGATTTAACGAATTAATCAAATTGAAAGGGAAATTGATTTGGAAAATCTGTGAATGAATATTTGTGAAATTAAGTGAACTTTGTGAATTGAATCTTTTTGTTTAAAAGATTAAAATGGTAATTTGTTAAACCATTTGAAAAGAAAGTTTGGGTTTAAGTTGTGACTTAATTGAAATCCCATTATCCATTTGTTTTTGAATATTGCGCTCACTATTCGGGTTAGCCGGGAAAAGACAATTGTGTCATATAACCCATTCCGAATAGTGATACGTCGTATATGGATAGCATTTGAAGACCGGTGTTGAAGACCAGATATTTTTCGAAAATGAAAGGACAACCCGTCGAATGTCTCTGCACTGAGTCGCGCCGGTATAGAGATTTATATCACTCTTTTGTGACGGGAAGTCTGGACGTGATTGAAAGTTATCCGGATTTGCAAGGGCTTCGTGAGAAGTGCCTTCGGTTCTGTTCGATCCCGGAACAGACTTGTATGGATACATGTCTGACATTACACTTTGAGATATAAAGCCGATTTCTTTCAAATACATTTCTGTTTGGTGGCGGAGAATTTATTCTCTTAGCTTAACACCCTTCTCTGAGACGTACGAGCTCAGAGGTTATGTAGTTGAAATTTATCAGCGATATATCCCAATTTGGTAATGTGGCATGCTGAGTGTTGCTGTGTGATGATCAGTGTTTGATCATTTGTGATATGATCATTTGTTTGATCTTATATCTTTGTGATCATAGGTTGATCATTTGTTTGACCCGAAGCATGGCTTTGTGACAAAGCGTAGCTTTGTGGACGAGACTTCATCGAGCCTCACACCCCGGAAATGGTCGAAACAGGAAGGATGCAGCAAGGTTCTAGGGAGTAGCGCCCCTTAGTGTATGTCATTCCTTCTGGATAAAGGTGGTATCATGGTATGGAGCCCAGATGCTAACCTCTGTGGTTGCTGCAAATTTATTACTTTGTGGTTGTTGCGAATCGGGGATCCTCGGGAAGATCGGTGACGATCGGGGGATGGCATACGCGTGTCAGTAGTTACCTATTTTTGCAGAGGTAACCCGGCCTTGTGTTGGCAGAGATCCGGTTAGGTTCTCGGGTCGTCTATTCCAGGGACGTACCCATCGTGGATAGGAAGTTCCTTAGCCTGACCATTTGTTGGAAATCCATTTCCCAATACGGAACTTGTACGGTTTTAGTTGTAGAACCTGCCATTTACGTACGGTGGTCACCACTGTTTAGATGGTAGCTATAGTAGGCATACGATACTGGTCGTATGTTGGCTAAGATTAATATTATACTTTCGAAATGTTTTCTACACTATGCACTAATGATAATATCAAAAAGATTTGATTTTTGCGTAGTAAGCATCTTTGACTATCATAAGAAGAAATCTCCTCTAATTCTGCGTTTGCATTGTGTGTGTGGCGGGAGGTCTTATGGTAGTTTCATTTTCCAAAAGCATTGCGAATTGACTTTAAATTCTCTGCTGTTTGTTTTAAAGATAAACTGTTTTTGTTGCTCACACCAGTCCCATGACTGATCCGGAGTTTATTGTTTCTTTCCTAAACTCTGGATGCTCAAAATTTTTCTACACGAGCAGTCTAGAGTTTGGTTTTTCAGATAGTCAGGATTTGTAGATTTTGAGGAGCTAGTTCAGTCTTTGGATATGGAGCACTTGCTTATCTTTGTGCATCGTTATTGAGAGTTCAAGCTATTTCTGGATTAGTGCTTTGAAGATGGAGATTATCCGCTGCTGATGTTATCATTTTCTTTTCCGCTGCTATTTGTTGTATCGTATCTCTGATGTATATTGATGTTCATTGTATCACTCTGTTGTATCGGATATTGTATATCAATCTGTTGTTCTTTTTATTCCGCTGTGTTATTTACTTAACTGTGTTATAAGCTCCGGCGACTCGGATTTGAACGGTCGAATCTACGGCATTCGAATACGATGTAAAGTATGGATGTTGATTTTCGAGCGCGAAAATTCTGAGACGTTACACAACCCATGAGGGTGTAGTCGTCTCTCTTTCTAGCGAGTCCCTATCGTTTATTTTATGCATGCTGGGAGCGATGCACTCGGCCTTGGTGGCCAGTTATGTATTTCCTATGTACCTCGGCTAGACAGGTACTGTCCCTCGGAAGGATAACTCTGATCCTTGTGCAGGAGGACCGTTCTCGAAGTACTGAGGATACCTCCGTGGAAATTCTACACAATTAGCGAACTAGCCTTAACGAGTTTTGATTTTGTACTTAGTATCGTTGCGATGTACACAGCACATGCATCGCAGCTACTTTTTATTATTACTTTGGCGATTAGACACTATTATAATATCAGATGATTTTCAATAAAGGAGTTTTGGTTATCGTAAGGTAAAAACCCGTCCGTTTTTATTTGCGGTAAGGTCTTACAAGATACCTTTGTTTTGAAAAGGCTATTAAACTTTAAGGATCAAGTTGGTTGTGTTTCTCACGCTGGTTTTACCAGACTGACCTGGGCGTGGTTTTTCCTTAATGCTCAGGCCAGACCGAGAATATTTTCCAGGTTTACTTGGATATTTTGGAGCTTCAGGAGAGGAGTTGGAGGCCCAGTGACGTATTCATGTAGATGATTATATTTCTGTTGCTTACATTGTTGTGTATTTTTCAGCAATTGTGAGGACATGTTGTTATAACTGTCCGAGCTGAATAGGTTAGTATACTCTGATTAATGTGTGTGTATATATAAATTACAGTTTTGATTTTGTGTAAAGACCCGTTGTATATATTATAAATTATTCGTTACGCTGTGAGATTATGTGTTGTTTAGTTCTTCTGTCTTCTTTCTTATTTCTTTTCCCTAACTATCCGCCTTTCCGTTCAATTTGGGCTGGACATGTGTGGTTTATTATCAGTTAAAATTGTACGGAAAAGTGGGTTGTTACAAAACAGATTTGTGGCAATATTATTTACATATCAGAAATATCACCTAACTAACAACGGATAATATATGTATAGTAAAACATTGTAACTGAGCATAAATATTTATATTATAATTAAAAACATACTTGGGTACCAATGCCTTAAAGTACACCTTGAAATGATGATTTCTGCCCCTTGAAACTATTTCTGATTCAGTGGAGTGTTAGCTCCTAAACCGTTGACCACCAACTATCGGATAACCGCTAACTTGATATTATGTGAACTTCTAGATGGATGGAGTGGGGAGATATAATTTGGCCAGCAAGCACTTAGGTTGGAGGCTCCAAAAGTCCAAATCATATGAGGGTAGAGATGCTTATATAGTGAATGAAAAGGGGAGAAGTGTGAATCTGTTCTCTTACTCATTCTTCTTTAATCTTTGCCATTCAAAATTAAGCCCTTGCTACCCATAATTAAGCCACCCCTAGCCTATGTTGCTGCAAAAAATATCACCCCCATGATGGGCCTTAAACATATTTAAGCCCAAATAAAATATTATGCTGCTAAATCCAATTTAATCGCTTACCGATATCGTAGATCGATTAATATATTTATAACTATTATAAATATATTTAATGATATTATTTCATCAAATTTTAATATCATCTATATTTCATAAATATTAATTAATATAATTAATTTATAACAATTATAAATTAATTTAAATTAGTTGGTCAAAGGAGATTTCTTCGGTTCGGTTGTGTGGCTCGTCATGTGTAAATTTAGTCAACGATTAATATGAACTATTCGAATATTAACGGTCACACGTCACTTAGCAGGTAGTGTGACATTTTAGTTAAATATATCGCTTACTTGATTTTAGTAAAATCCAATTTTAATTTTATAAGTGTTGCCCAGTTGTGACTTTTATTTACATCAGTTCTCTTCGTCAAAATTATATCACTTTGGATTTATCGAATTTTGTAATGCTCAAAATTTTAATATCATCTATATTCAACTCTATAGTCCCAACACAAAGTCCTTGGTTCAATATTATTAACCAAAATGTTCTAGTCAAAGACGTTGACTTGGAGCTGACTGTGATACTAACCCCATATAACAGAGAAGACGAATCCTCCCTTGAATGGTGCTTCACTTACAATACTTTCACTCGACCCAACTATAGTTACTCAATGAACATTGTGCCATGATTTGACTGTAATAAAAAAGGAGTTTTCATATTGAAGATCGACAATATTCTCAAGTCGAGAGAACTGTGTAAATTAGCCACATTGATATTTTCTGTTTGACTTTAGTTGTATTAACCAACATAAAATTATCTAGTGAGTCATACCGTAGTTATCCAATATTTATCAATACGTAACTTTTGGCGCCCCTAATAGCCATGAGTAGTACACTGCCCAACATTTGAACAGCATTACGTACCCTAGTCTCAATGGATGTATCGATATCTGGTCTCAATACATCTTGAGTAGGAATATTTAAAATAATATATTTGTTTTCATTATGATAAATTACTCACTATTACAACATTTTGTAATTACTATCACAAAACATACCATTTATGGATTTTCTATTAACTATACTTTTAATTAAATTAATTAATATAACACATTATATCAAGTATATAATAGAAATAAAATGCCTTTTATTTCGAACAAGATTGATTATCGAGTTCGACATATGTAACAAATTACATAACTGCCCCTAGGGCATACCCCTAACTCTATCATAAAGAATGTGCTCAAGGGGAATGAGTGTATATAGGGTCAATTATAGCCTATGGGTTGCCCTATGCAATAATAATTTTATTGTCTTTTATATATAAAAATTAAAAATGATATTATAACATTCTAAGTTTTTCCATTAACTTCACATAATAAAAAATCCATCCTAAATACAAATTTTAGCAATTCTTCCAAAATACTTTCTCATTAACTTCATATACTACTTTAACATCTTTAACATGTCAACCCATTGAATGAAAACAATTTCTTCTTGAATTTTTCGAAGCAAATTCTTCAATTATATGATTGTATATTAAATTATCCAAATATCCATTTTCAATTGAAATCATTTTTAACCCACTTAATCTTTCTTGGGATATAGTAGCTCAAAGAGAAGTTTTTATCAACTTCAACTTAGAGAAGTTTATTTCCTCCAAAGCAACTGTAACTGGTATAGTCAATAAAATTCGATATGCAACCAACACATTTAGAAATACACTCACAACATGATAAGATTTTTAAAATACAAGAATGTTAATTGATTTTGTTGTTTCCAACGGCAATATCATTTTCAATTGTCCAAGATTAAGAAATAATCCTTTCCCACATATATCGCTCTATTGATTATGCTCCAAAAAACTTTCTAGTCTCATACATTGCTCTTTTAATTATTTTTCTTCAATGGTTTTGAACTTTGCATTCAACAAAAAGACATTCATAAAGCTCAAATTGTTCAAACCAATCCTTAAGTGAAGAAAAAGCTTGATCTATTATATGAAAAAAGTAAGTGGTTCTACTATTATCGTCCAAAGATTGACTTTCATGAGCATTAACATCCATATCCTCATCAAAATGCTTCTTTATACAACAATTCTCTTTTTAGCAAATTTAGGTTCAACCAACTTCATCCGCGAGTTATTTAACTTCATTTATCATGCTTGCAAATCCATCTTCTCTAAATTTCTCAAAAAATGCAATAGCTCTTTTATTTTAGTAATTGAATCTTCAATATCCATTTCTTCACATTGAAGTATTTTGCTAACTCGACTAATGTATTCTGCTAACTCGACTAATACTATCCAATATAGTGTACCAAATACATAAACAAATCAAGAGCTTGTAATCTTATAAAGCATTTTGACATAAACATTAGCTTCCACCCTCACAAGATTATCATCTTTATACTTATTTGCATTTTCAATTAAAGCATCTCTTGACTCTACTGGCTGACTTCTTATCACTTCCACGCTTTCTATATGAATTTCCTATCGAGTTGTTGACAATGGTTTTGGCGTTACATCTTTTACACATTCTCTAAGTATTTCCCACCATTGAGTTGAACCGGAAAACAAAATATAAATTTTTTGAACATATGCAATAAAAATCTCTAGCTTTCATACATGATTTTGATCAAGAAGTCGCTTTTATACCCATTGTTGTTTACATAATACCAAATTTAAATTATTTATTACATGATATAATACAATAATACTAAACTACTAAATTCATGTTATGAAATATAATGTACCTTTCATATTCGATCCATTAACATAGCCTTGGCCCCTCACATGATCAATGTGTAGTTTAAAATCAATTAGAATATTTTGAAGCTTTTTTAAAAAGACCAAGTCACAATGTATCATCAATCTCTACAAAGCCAAGGAAAAATTCCTCCACCTTGATATCATCCTCAACGTCAACACATCTTATAATAATTGGCATTTGTTCTTTGTGACTCAAATCGGAGTACAATAAAAAATGATTGAATGGTATTTTTGCCTTAAATATTTTTGAAAGCATGGTCTCTTTAATCTTTTTTTCCAACAAAAGATTAATTCATATTGAATGCTATGGCTAAGATAATGATTGCTTACTTCATTATTTACCACTCTTCTAAGGTGTTCTTCCATAATTGGATCAAATTCAGCAAAAATTCCATAAGTTGGCAAAAAAGTCCATTATTTTTTTCATAAATCCTTTCATTAATAAAAAATGATAAATTTTTTCAAGAAAGGGTTTTCACAATGCCAATTATATGCAATAATACCTTTTTCCATTGTTGTCTCTCTTGATCAATTAAAGATTCCATTTTTTCATTAGTTGTTGACTTTTCTTAAAGACCATTGTCCAAATCAACTTGTTTTATGAGATTTACAATATGCTTAGGATTACTTCATGCTCTTGTAGTTTGGTTTGTAATGTTATGCCAATCATCCATTCCTTCTTCCCCTAATTCAAACTTTTTTATGGGTTTTTAAATAGCTTGCAACAAAAACAAAAGACCTTATTCACTTCTTTGAGTTAACTAGACATTTTCTTTTATGATTTTCTTCTCGTGGATAGCAACTAAAAGAATATTTAGAAGAAATATGTATACCATCAATTTCATTTTTAGAAAAATCTTCATTTTCTTTCACAATTTTGATAAGGTCTCGTTCAACTAGCATTATCCTTTTAATATTGATTATGCTTCCCCATAATCCCGGATCATAATTAACATCAACAACTTTTTCAAGATCAAGCACAATCAAATCATCAACGCCTTCATTGACATCATTCGCTTTACCAACTATGTCTTCTTCGATTACTTTTCCTTCTTTGTTATCAATATCCTCTTTCTTGACATATTCATTAAGCATATTTCCATTTGTTATATCAACATCTCCATCCATTTCATGAACCTCAATTTGCTCAATTTCATTGTTCACTTCAATTCTACTTGAAGTTGAATTGAGAATTTTGAAATTGTGCTTGAAATAAATTAATGATTGAACCAACTAGGGATTTTGCAAGTTCAACTTTCTTTTGCTTAACTTTTCTATTGTAAAATCCGGAGCTTCATTTCTGAAATTTGACTTGATTTTTTTCATCTTCATTTTTCGTCATATTCCCTATAGATTTCCAATTTGATGAAACAAGCGAAGTTCTAACGCTAAATATAAATCATAAGAATATATTTCACTTCCATGCACAATATAAAAATATCAACCGTTGAATTTAGCAAAAATAAATTAAAAAATCTTTTTTTTTCTAATAAATTACAAAGTTAAGCAATGTATTAATTTAGAAATATCAACCATCATTAATCTAATAAGTATTAACCCGAAAAATAAACAAATCGGCAGAAAATAATTGAAACCTAATAAGTTAAGCAATGCAATGCTTTTGATATTTATCAATTATCCTCAATCTAATAAGTATTTATCAATATTAATCACTAATATTGATATGTAATCAAATTAGTAGCTAAAGGAGTCAAAGCCAAGTGACCAATCGCTGTTGGAGACTAGGTTGTCACGGAGGAGCAGGAGGCAGCAACTGTAGCATAAGCCGTCGACGCCGTCGTGCGATTTCAGGTGGAGCATGCAATTGCAAATCGCAATTTGAGATTCTGAGAACAGGTTTTTTTTTCTCGTGTTCGTTGTTGCCCGTATAGGGGTTGCCTTATTTGGTGGTCTATTGGGCCTTGCCAATAAACCACCCTAGGTGTATAAGTATTACCCTAAGTAGAAATACTCTTTACTGTGAAAATAATTTTATTCTTTTCCAAGCTTGTGCTAGGCTTTCAAGAGTCTGAGCTCTAAGAGCTTATCTTCTTCTAAGAGATGGCCAATTTTCCTCCTACCTTCGGCTAAACTAAAGATATTTATTACTTGGTTAACATACTCCTATGATGGGAATCTTTTGAAATGAGAAGAAAAAATATGTGTGAATTCAAGGTTTAAATTTTGTTTTCCTTTTATGTTTTGGTTATTGGAAAATTTCAAAATTTTGTTTCCTTTCTAGAACTTTTTGGAAATTTTAGAAATTTCGCTTTAATTTTGGTTACGAATTCCAATGCTTTCTTTTAATATGCAATAAATATGAATTACTACTGCTAAATTATAGTAAATTATTTAAATTACATAGAAGATACAAAATGTAAAACATATAAACTTTAACCAAAAATTATTTTTTTGAGCATCATATAAATTTAGTCATCGTTATCTCCATCTTGTGTCGAACTATCAGATTTAGTTAACAAATACATACCTTTACCCATTAATATAGTTAATAAATAACTTTATCATGTTATTAGTTATCAGATCCATTAACTAATTATCTTCAATATAATATCACTCGGCCCATTAACTGATTATGGTTAGGTCATTTATCAATTCAGATCCACCCATTTCTCTATCTCTCACGCAAGCATTCATTTCATGATTGAAAAAAAACTACGCAGTCGTCTTTACTTTTCGTCGTCGGATTGAGCCTTTAACGTCGTCGCTACTAATAGATGAGAGATACCCTTCAACTCCTCATCGAAATTTCAGTTTAACATTTTTCTACTACATTTTCCTCCGTCCAAGCCTTCTAAAGACAAACTAGTTTCTCTTCATTCAGCGAGACAAGAAAGGGCCCTCTCACCATTATATGCTTCGTCCTTGATCTAAAAGCTAGATTTTCAACTTAGCGAATTGTTGACTATCTTAACTCACCACAACTGCATCATATACAAAACCCAAATCATATATCAACCACTTTAAATAGAGTGTCTCCTTTGCTACTTCAACAACAGCATCAATTCTACATCTGTAGTAGACACAGCAACTACCATTTGCAACCTCGCTCTCCAGCTAATAGCAGTCCCTCCAAGTGTGAACACATAACCTAAGGTTGACTTCCTTCGATCTCTATTTCTAGCATAGTTTGAATCACAAAATTCAACCAAGCTGAAATTTTTATCTCTGTCACCAAAAGCAAACCCATGGTCTGGAGTTCCTCTAAGATATTTGAAAATGTTCTTCACTGCCATCCAATGCGTCTTTCCTGTATTTACCATACATCCACTAACCAAACGAATAGCTTGTGCAATGTCAAGCCTAGTGCACACCATAGCATACATCAAGCTACCAACTGCGCTTGCATAGGACACTTTCTCCATATGGGCCTTGTCCTTCTTGGAGATTAGAGAGCCTTTACCAGAAACTTGCATATGTAAAGGCGCGGGCATACCAATTGCCTTTTGCTCCCTCCATGCTAAATCGAGCAAGCATCTTATGAATATATATCTTTTGAGTGAGCCTCAAAAGTCCAAGCCTTTTATTCCTTTGGATTTTCATTTCCAAAAATTTCTTTACTTCCTCAAGGTCTTTCTTTTGAATTTTGCTTTTGATTTTAACTTCTATTCATTGATTTCAGCTTTATCTTTGGAAGCAACGAACATATTATCCATATACAAGAGAAAATACTTTCAATTACCATTCTTTAAATGCTTGAAATAAACGCATGCATCTTTAACACTATGATTAAAACTAAGTGAAAGCATAAAAGAACCAAAACTCTTATACCACTGTCTTGAAGACTACTTAAGTCCTTAAGGGGACTTCTTCAACTTACAAACCCAATCTTTTTTCCCACTTATAATAAATCCAACTGGCTACTTTATGTAAATGCTCCTCCAAGCACCATGCAAGAAAGTGGTCTTCACGTCAAGTTGTTCCAACTCTAAGTCATGGGTAGCAACTATGACAAGCAAAATCTGGATGGAGGTATGTCTTACTACAGGAGAAAATATCTCATCGTACTTCATTCCCTTTCCTTTATGATAACCCATTTGCAACTAATGTACCCTTATATCTCCCATCATCTTTGTCTTGAACACCCACTTGCAATCTATGGCTCGGCTTTCTTGAGGAGGAGGTAATAAATCTCAAGTCTAATTCTTCTTTAATGATTCAAAATCCTCTTCTATAGCGCTGATCCGCTTCAACCTATCACTTGACTTCATGGCTTCTTCAAGGTCAAATGTCTCATCATGAAAGAACACAGTCAAACTAATCATCAAGGCTAGGATTTGCATACTGCCAATCATCATACCTATAGAGCTGCTTAATAGTCCTACAATCGGCCTTAGTAGGTATAACATCGCCTGAACTCCTTTCATTTCCACCTTGAATTGAACTTTCTCTAGCTTCATGCACATCATCAACATTGCTAGAAGGTATCTATGAACTATCCTATGATGTTTTATCAACTATATTTTCACCTCTAACAACAATATCTACAACTCTATAACTAGACTGAACGTGGGTACTTTTTCCATCTCCTTAGGCCTATCAGAATCAACTGATCTAGTGAGTAAATATTTCTTAGGCTTGAACATTATAGAGTCATCAAATATAACAAGTCTGGAATGCACAATCTTCCTATCAATCGGGTTCCAAGTGCGATAGCTTTTGACTCCATCCTATATCACATAAATATGTCTTTATATGTTGTAGCCTCTAACTTATCATCATCTATATGCTTCACATACATAGGACAATCAAAAATACGAAAATAACCAATATACACTACTTTACCTCTCCACGTTTCTTCTGGAATTTTCCCATCCATGGCTAAACATGGAATTCGATTTATGATGTGAGATACAGTTGATAAAGCCTCTGCCAAAAACCTCTGGATAAGCCCATTGTCAGTCTCAAGCGGTAGGCTTTATCAAGTAGACTCTTATTCATCCTCTCAGTAACCACATTGGATTGTGGATCTCCAAGTATATTGAAATATCTTTGTATACCATGCGGCTTACAGATATCGAGGAACTCCTTTGAAACAAATTCATCATGATTATCAGATCTAAGCACTTCAACTTACAACCAGATTAGTTCTTACTTGAACCTTCCTAACTTTAAACTTCTCAAAACTTTCTGTTTACATTCATCACATACATCCAAACCTTTCGAGAAAAGTCATCAATGAAAGAAATAAAATATCTTTATCCCCAATGGAAGCAGTAGCTACTGGCCCCCAAACATATGTATACACATAATCAAGTACCCTATCTGAACTATAAAGTCCAACACCAAAAGATACCTTCTACTTTTCCAATACACATTTCTGACATAAATCTAACTAGTCAAAGTTTTCTCCTTTGATCATCTTCTGTCTACGAAGCAAATCCAAGCCCTTCTTCAAAATATGACCAAATCTAAGATGCCAAAATTCCGGTGGCATCTAAAGCATAAAAACTATCTACTCCAACACAAAACTCTATAAGCATGGTGGTTCCCTTCAGCAGATACAGATTCTAAAATACATTACCCTACATCAAAACTTGCACAACCCTAGAAATCTTCATACTATCATTATCTATAGTCACCTTGCATTCTATGGATGCCAGTTCATCTAAATATATAAATGACCTCTGAAGACCTGGAACACAATGGACATCTGTCAAAGTGTGAATCACTCCGTCAAACATGTGATCTGTACTATACCTTCACCTATATCTCTACAACTAGCATCATTCTCCACAAGGATTGCACGTACCTTCTTCCTAACAAAAAAGCTAAAGTAATCCTTGTTTGGCGTCATATGAAATGATGTCATTGAATCAAGCACCTAATGGTTTGATACATTTGATACTGTTGCAGTCAACACATTGTCAGATATAGTGTTCTCTATGCAATCGATGAAGATTCATCCTTAGTCTTCCTCTTTAAGTCTGGGCAATGTCTCTTTCAATGACTTGGTTTCTTATAATGATGACACTTTCCATCTCTAGATTTTTCTATCCAATCATTTCCGGCCTTTCTAGATTTGGAACGTCGCCTAGGATTCCAACATTTCTTCTCCTCTATTCCTTTTACAATAGTGACAAATATAGTTTGTTATTGTGTGTGTGTGTGTTATTTTAATTCAAAAAATTTAAAGGACTTTTGCCTAAAATCATAAATCTAATGTTAAATCCTTCATAAGTCAAAACTGAATTACAAAATGTTAATCTTAAATTTTAAAACATATAAAACTTGTCATATTAAAATTTAATATGTAGAAAGGTTTAAGGTTCAAATGTTGATTAGAAATGACAATGAATGAATGATTAAAGGATGGAGAAATTCCTCCACCTTTTCCACTTCTGTAATGCCCATCTAAACTCATTAATTGTTATAGTATATAAGTAGACTATATTCAACTAGTTAAAAATACTTTATAACATATTATGTGCAAATATAAGTAAACTCTTTGTGTGTGTTGTGTATATATAAAATTTATTTTCGAAATAAAACTATAGATAACAAAGGCATATATAAAAGGAAAATGTGTCCGTTGCGGTGTAAATCACAACGTCTATAAATATACACATTGACCATGAACATTGTTTATGTGTTGCACTTGCACTATACACATATGCGTATAATTGATATGCTCATTATAATATACATTTATTTTAAATTAAAATAAAATTCATTTTAAAAGAAACTAAATAAAATAAGATTTTATTTAAAACAATATTATATTGAATCTGACAAACCCTTTAGACTTCATGAGCCCAATAGATCCAAAATATTAAAAAATTTGAAATCTTCCTATTTCATCCACTTCTGACTGACTCGGTTCCTTCATTGTGTGATAATAATTATAATCGGTTACAATCATGAGAAATTATCAAAATAATATATTATTTTAAATATTCCTTGTCGAGATGTTCGTGAAAGGATATCGATTCATCCCTTGAGACCAAAGCACGTAACGCTCACCAAATGTTGGGCAATGTATTGCAAATAGCTTTTGGGAGCACCAAGTGGTTACGTACCGACAATAATTGGATAACTATGAAATGGCTCATCCCCGGAGTTTCCTGACGGTTTATTACAACTAGGTGAAGCATGAAATCTCTACTGATGATATTATATAGTTCTCTCGACTTGACCATAATATTGAACTTTAGTATGGACACTCCACTTTGATAATACTTAAATCATGGCATGACATCCATCGAATGACTATAGTTGAGTCTGAGTTGAAGCATTGGAAGTGAAATAGTATTTGACAGAGAATTCGTCTCCTTGATTATATGAGGTTAGTATTATGGTCACCAAAAGTCAAAGTTAAAATCTCTGCCCAGAGTATTATGGCTAATAATGTTAGTATTGAACCAAGGACTTTGTTCTGGACTAACCGAGTTGAATGTGGATGTGATATAGTGCTAACGAAAAGAATTGATGTAAATAATTGTTACTAAAAGGTACCGCCTGTTAACTCAAAATATGGATCAACACCCTTGATCAAGTGTGAAAGCACTAATGCAGATAATCAGTAGTACAAATCTCAGATAAACAACCAATAAAAAGCAGTAAGAAAAGAGACACAGAATTTTTATAGTGGTTCGGCCGACTCTAGCCTACGTCCACTTTAATTAATTTTTATTATGATTATACTAATTGAATCTCTGTAACGACCCAGAATTTCTGTCATTTGAAATTCGTATATTTAATTAATTTTAAATATTAATAAGTAAGATTTGGAAGTCGAATTTATTTAATTTCGATATAGTGATTTAATTGGGCGATTAAATTATTAATTTAATACTTGAAATTGGGTAAATAATTGAAATCTGGATCAAATGTGTGTAAAAATGATTTATAAAGTTATGTTAAATCATATTGAAGTTATAATAATGTTTATGAACTTTTAAAATTGAATTAAAAGTTAAATTGTGAAAATTGAATATTTTAATATTTAATTGACGACTAAAAATGACCATTTTTCAAGCAGTCTCGGATTTCGACGAAACTAGTTTCATCGGATCCGTAATGTGAAATTATTGTAAGATTTCAAATTTCGTGTCAATCGGATTTACGGTTTGTCCGGGGCAAGCCAAAACGCATCGAAATCGGTTTAAATCGATTTGATTTAAATTTGATCATTTATTTCCGTAACTCTCACATACGATCGAATTAGCTCCCGAAACACGTTCCATTGTATTCGGAACGCGGGTAAAACCTTAGAAACGCCAGCCGGCATGCTTCGTTTGGAGTTCGGAAAATTTCCGATGAATAGTGTTTTGGCGAATTTTCTATAAAAGGACTCAGTTTTTCACATTTGCAAAGACATTAGGGTTTCTTCTTCCATCCGCCACTTATCTATTCTATGGCTAGAAATTCTCCTCCTTCTTCCCTTAATCTCTCTCAATCTGTGAAGAATTATCAAATACTTTCAACTACAATGTTGTAGATCTAGGTGAGACCTTTAAATCCATATGGTGATGATCAAGTTTAGTGAAGCGGATTGGAGGCTAGGGGCCCGCGTTCTTCAGGTGTTTGGGCACGTTTTTCATGCTATAGGGGTAGCCGAGCTTCGTGCTATTCGAGATGAGGGTGGAGTGGCCTATGGCGCTTCGTTTGGCGGAGCTTGATCGTGGTGGAAGTGGTCGATGTGGTTGCGTTAATTAGGGTTTTGATGGCGGCGGGTTGAGTTGAACGTGATTTTCACGTAAGGGGGGAAGATGAAGTGCACGGCTAAGATCTGGGGTGAGGGAAGGAATGGCCAGATTTGAAGGTTGTAAAAATATAAAAGAAAATAGTGAATTTATTATATTTTAAATTCGTTCAAACTTTAAACTATCATAACTTTTTGATACGAGGTCTGTTTCGCACGAAACGAATTGCATCGGGTTCGTATTGACGAGCACTACACAATGGAACTGATTTGGAGTTGATTGGACATAGTGAAAATTTTGAGTAAAATTAAACGTGCGTTTAATTTTATTTGAAATAAAATACTGCAACAGTTATCGGAAGCAAGGTAAGAACTCCTCACTCAATCGAATATTTGTTTCGATTTAAATTTTAAATAGTTAGATTTAAAATTTGTTGATAGTGTTGATTGTGTGAATTGAATGATGGTTGCTATTTATTGTGTTGAAATAGACCCTATGCACCGCATATTAAGCGGAGGTTATTTATTAAACATATACCGCGATAATTCCATCGTGAAGTGGAATTGGTATTATATATGTATTTGGTGTTGATTTCCCGCATTATATAGCGAATGAGACCCTATTGCGCCGCATAATAGCGGATAGTATTTATAAATCTCATATACCGCGATATTCCACATTGAAGTGGAATTGGTATTGTGCTAACATCTGTGGATGCAGGGAAACAGGTTAGAGGGATCCAACTGGATTCCTCAAACATTTGAATTTGTTTCATATGTTGTGTGTTGATTATTTATAATCTCCGTGTGATTATATTTGTGAATTGGAATTGTTGAAGGCTAAAATTTAGCCAAATATACTTTTAGTATCATTGGATACCAGAAATAAATGAAATTGGATTTTTGAAATTCAAGTTGAAAATTTATTGTGAAAATTTATTTTTGAGAATTGGATAAATTTAAAAGGAGTTTTAAAAGATAGAGATTATTTTTGGACCATATTGAATTAAATTCCAAATTTTGGGAAAAAGGCTTTATAAATGGATTTCGAAAATATTATTTATAAGTTGAAGAATTTATTTAAAATTTGGATTTTTAAATAGATTTGAAGAGAGAAAGAAATTTATTTTTAAAAAGGAAATAACTTTGGAAAATTGATTTATAGAAATTTATCTGATTTAAATTAATCAGATAATTAAATTAATCCTATCTATGGATGTTTGGATTATATTGGATGTTGAATTGTTTGATATCCCAAATGTGTGATGCTTTATGATATATTCTGATTTGTGTGTGATCTGTGATTTGTTTATCTATGATATGAATATCTGTGATCTGTGAATGAAAGATAAGCGGTATAGTTTATACCGCTTATCAAATATATTGTTATATTTGATCTGTGATGGTTGAATGTTGTTGCACTATTGTGTTAAACCGTGGACTACACAATACACACACAAATGTGGATTTCACGTGGAAATCGGTTGACTCGCAGATTTTTATCAATTTTGGAAATTGAATTTTTGAATCCAAAATAGTTTTGGAATTGGAATTGAAAGCTTTTGAAAACGAGTTTCAAAAATAAGAGTTATTTTAAATAACTTAATAAAAATTTGAATTTAAATCATTTGATTTAAATTTTGAATTCAATATTTTGAAATTGAATTCAATGATTTGGGGAATTTTGGTTTAAAAGATTTTATAAGTATAAAAGGTGTTTATATGGGTTTTAACCATTTAAAATATGGTTTTGGAAATTTAAATTTATATTCAAGTTTTATACTTGAATGGCTTTAACCTGTGTAAATGTAACTAGTTTTTCCCAAAACGAAAAACATCTGTTTTCAAATAATAATAGCTTTCATAAAGTGAAAAGATTTCCAATTTGTATCGAAACATTTCAAGTTGAAATGAAATTGTAAATAGTTTGGGAAAACTATGAATTAACCTTTGTGAAGATGATTAAGCTTTATTTTGAAATCAAAGAGTATTTTAAAAGGTGTATCTTTTATATTATAAAAGATTTGAATTGTAAATAGTTTTGAAAGCTATAAATTAAATCTTAATTTAAAGATTTAATGGGTTAATCGAATTAAAAGGAAATTGATTTGGAAATCTATGAATGAATCTTTGTGAAATTGGGTAAACTTTGTGAAGTAAATCTTTTTGTTTAAAGATTTAAAATGGTAATTTGTTTAAACCATTTAAAGGAAAGGACTTGGGTAATAAGTTGTGACTTAATTGAAATCCCAATATTCATATGTTTTGAAATATTGCGCTCACTTTTCGGGTTAGCCGGGAAAAGACCTTTGTGTCATATAACCCATTCCGAATAAGTGATACGACGATATGGATCGTATTGAAGACCGGTGTGAAGACCGGGTATTTTCGAAAATGAAAGGACAACCTGTCGAATGTCTCTGCACCGAGTTGCTCCGGTATAGAGATTTATATCACTCTTCTTGTGATGGGAAGTCCGATCGGGATTGTGAATACCCGGATTGCAAGGGCTTCTTTGGAAGTGCCTTTGGTTCTGTTCGAACCCGGATCAGACTTGTATGGATGCGTGTCTGACGTTACACTTTGAGATGTAAAGCTGGTTTCTATCAAATACATTTCTGTTGGTGGCGGAGAATTTATTCTCTTAGCTTAACACCCTTCTTTGAGACGTACGAGCTTAGTGGATATGTAGTTGATGGTTACTAGTGATACATTCCCAATTTGGTAATGTGGCATACGAAGTGCTGTTGATCATTTGTTGATCAAAGCGTGGCTTTGTGAAAAAGCGTGGCTTTGTGAAAAAGCGTAGCTTTGTGGACGAGACTTCGTCGAGCCTCACAACCCGGTAATGGTCGAAACAGGAATGTTGCGGCAAGGTTGTTAGGGGTCGCGCCCCTAGGGTATGTCATTCCTTCTGGATAAAAGGTGATATCATGGTATGGAGCCCAGATATTTTACCTATGTTGATGCTGCAAATTTATTATACTTTGTGGTTGAGAATCCTCGAATAAAGGTCGGTAACGACCGAGGGATGGCATAGCTCGTGTGTTAGCTACCTAGTTACAGCTATACAGCGTGAGGTAGCGTCGGCCTTGTGTTTGCAGAGAGCAGGTTGACTCTCGGGGCGTCTTTCCAGAGGCGTTTCCATTTCGGTGTAAGGAAGTTCCTTAGCCTGACCATTTGTTGGAAATCCGAAGAAACAATACGAGCCCTGTACGGTTTTAGTTGTAGAACCTGCCATTTACTTATGGTGGTCACCACTGTTTAGATGGTAGCTATAGTAGGCATACAATAATGGTTGTATGTTGGCTAAGATTGATATTATACTTTCGAAATGTTTTCCACACTAGACATTAATAATAATATCAACTGATTTTGCGTAGTAAGCATGTTTGACTATCATAAGAAGAAATCTCCTCCAATTCTGCGTTTGCATTGTGTGTGTGGCGGGAGGTCTTATGGTAGTTTCATTTTCCAAAAGCATTGCGGATATTTTCCACTTCCTTTGTTGTTGTTGTTTTAAAGATAAAAACTGTTTTAAGTTCTCACACCAGTCACCATGACTGACCTGGAGTTTATTGTTTCTTCCTAAACTCTGGGTGCCCACCAATTTCCACACGGGCAGTCTAGAGTCAGGTTATCAGGTCATTCTGGATTCAGGAGATGCTGTGGAGCTCATTGGCGAGCTGGATGACGAGACTTATCACTTATATATGATATTATTTATTCCGCTGTGTATTCTGTATGAGGACAAGTTTATATAACTGTCCAGTTGTGTTGTATATTGTTGTTGAAAACTCTGATGATGTAATGTATTAAATGATATAGTTTTGATTTAAAGATAATTCATTTATCTATTATATGTTGTTCCGCTGCGAATGTGAGATTCTGATATTGTTCTGTGTTTTTCTATTGTTTCTTCTTTCTTTTTGTTCTGTCTTCTTCTACCTCTTCTTTTTTCTCCATAACAATTCGGTTTTCCGGCATTCGATTGCTCGGCAATTGATACAGTGGATGTATTAATGTCGATTTTCGAGTGTTGAAAATTTCGAATCGTTACATGTGGTATCAGAGCATATGGTTAAGCGATAACCATGGTTCTGTTGGGAATTACTCATTAGAGATAGAGTCGGTAGTACTCTAGAATGAGTGTGAGTGTAATAATAGATATGAGCGCGTATTTGTTAGTGAATATAAAAGTGTTTTATATTGTGTTTGCTTATCCGTTGAGCTGTTTATGAATTCTGGTCGGTATGTGGGACGCCATATTATCGATAGGGGTTTCTAAACACTTAAACGAGGCAAGTCGACATGGTATCATTTAAATTGGGTAAATGAAATAATTTTGCCTCGATTATATTTTGTATATAAAGGAAATAGTTTTTTCAGAATTATTAAAGTGTATATAAAATTGATTGTTTGGTTGTTGAAAATGTGAATATATATGAGTTAATAAAAGTTGTTTGAATAATCTAAATAAAAACAACAATTGTAAAAGAAGAAATTGTATAAGCAAATGAATTATTAAGTATGGAATTATAATTAATATGATTTGCAATTGTGAAATAGTCTTATATATAAGAAGTGAAACTATATGAAAAGATTTATAAATGTGATTTATAAATAAAAGGAAATGTTGAAAGAATTTAAGCAATGAATTCACTACTGTTGCTGGGAAATAATAAGGGTGATGACTGCAGCATCATCAGTATCATTTTCAAGTTTCTGTATGATGGATTTGCTACCATAGTAAATTGAAAAATTGAAGTTTTGTTGTGATAAACAAATTTGAAATTAAAATTCAAGTTGTAATTGATAATTATAAGTGAAATGAGTTTTATACTTATAATATGAAATAAAGATTTTAGCTTTGGTAAAGTTGGAATAAAATTGGGTTAGCATAATAAATATATGATTTGGAATTTAACTAAAGGAAGTTAAATAAATTAAATCAAATTTGGAAGTTAAATAAATAAGTTGTGCAACTTATAAAATGAGTGAATGTAATCAAAACCAAATGATAAAATGGTTAAACGAATTTTGTTAAGCAAAAATCTGAATTTAATAGTGATATGAAATTTGACTTTGGTAAAAGTTAAATAGAATTTACTTTAGAATGAAATGTTTAATTGGAATATAACTTAAGTGATGTTGAATGAAGTTGATTTTGGTATCGAAGTAAATTAATAAAGTGAATTAATGAAATGAAATTATTAAATGAATATGAACTTGAGTTATATAAAGGAGATTCAACTTTATTTGTAAGATGAACTGGCAATTGAATTAACAAATGGATTGAATGTTAATCAATCTAATGTAAATAAATTGATATGGAATAATGGATGTAAGTGTTAATTCATTAAAGCTAATGTAATTGGAGGTTGAATAATTGAATGAAAATCGATAGAATATTAAACCAATTGGAATTAAAAGTGTTGAACCAAATTGAAAGTAAATTAAATTAATTTGGTTGTGTTGAATGACATTGGTTGTTATTTGATTGTTGGTTGATTGTATATAGTATAATTCATTAAGTGTTAATGAAACTGAATTAGTAAAATTGAAAGCTATGTGATGGAATTTGAATTGGAAGTGAGCTAATTTGAATTTAAATTAGTGAATGTAAACTAATTGAAAATGAATAATTGAATGTCGTTGTATATGCATTGGTTGTAAACAATTACAAGTGATGTTGAAATTATATAAGTTGCTTATAAACCTTGTTTAGTATGCATTTCTTTTAATATGCATATGTTGTAGTTGTTTAAAAGAGTAAATTGTTAATAACTTTATATATATGTCACTTACATGTTTAAATTGAGTAAGTACAGGTGCCGTGGCTGCCATTCGGTTGATTTGGTTGCGCTAAAATGCTTAATAAATAACTGCTTTGCTTAAAAATGCTAAAAAGGTACGCCTACGCAATAAAAATAGGAAATATGAACTGTTTTTCTGCTTTTCCGACCGTGTGGGTCGATGTATATATATTTATGTCTATCATGATCCTACTACGATTGAACCGCGCAAAGGAGGCTATGGCGAATTTTTCTGAAAATTTAAGGCGTTAGAAAATTTTCGGAAAATTTTGGAAAATTTGTGAAAACTAAATTTTGGATTTGGAGTTAAAAGTTAAACGATATAGTTTAATTTGAAAAGTATAACTAAGTATAGATTTGAAAAACTTAGTAAAGTTTTTGAAGGAGTTTAACTATTGGATTTTGGGAAAGTTGTACACTTAGGTGATTTTGAAATCTAATTTGAACGAATTGTTTGAAAAGTAATGAATTTGGGGTATTTTTCTTACTTTGCAATTTCGAGGACGAAATTCTTTTAAGGGGGGAAGATTGTAACGACCCAGAATTTCTGTCATTTGAAATTCGTATATTTAATTAATTTTAAATATTAATAAGTAAGATTTGGAAGTCGAATTTATTTAATTTCGATATAGTGATTTAATTGGGCGATTAAATTATTAATTTAATACTTGAAATTGGGTAAATAATTGAAATCTGGATCAAATGTGTGTAAAAATGATTTATAAAGTTATATTAAATCATATTGAAGTTATAATAATGTTTATGAACTTTTAAAATTGAACTAAAAGTTAAATTGTGAAAATTGAATATTTTAATATTTAATTGACGACTAAAAATGACCATTTTTCAAACAGTCTCGGATTTCGATGAAACTAGTTTCATTGGATCCGTAATGTGAAATTATTGTAATATTTCAAATTTCGTGTCAATCGGATTTACGGTTTGTCCGGGGCAAGCCAAAACGCATCGAAATCAGTTTAAATCGATTTGATTTAAATTTGATCGTTTATTTCCGTAACTCTCACATACGATCGAATTAGCTCCCGAAACACGTTCCATTGTGTTCGGAACGCGGGTAAAACCTTAGAAACGCCAGCCGGCACGCTTCGTTTGGAGTTCGGAAAATTTCTGATGAATAGTGTTTTGGCGAATTTTCTATAAAAGGACTCAGTTTTTCACATTTGCAAAGACATTAGGGTTTCTTCTTCCAGCCGCCACTTATCTATTCTATGGCCATAAATTCTCCTCCTTCTTCCCTTAATCTCTCTCAATCCGTGAAGAATTATCAAATACTTTCAACTACAATGTTGTAGATCTAGGTGAGACCTTTAAATCCATATGGTGATGATCAAGTTTAGTGAAGTGGATTGGAGGCAAGGGGCCCGCGTTCTTCAGGTGTTTGGGAACGTTTTTCATGCTATAGGGGTAGCCGAGCTTCGTGCTAGTCGAGATGAGGGTAGAGTGTTAGGGTTTTGATGGCGGCTATGGGTTGAGTTGAACGTGATTTTCACGTAAGGGGGGAAGATGAAGTGCACGGCTAAGATCTGGGGTGAGGGAAGGAACGGCCAGATTTGAAGGTTGTAAAAATATAAAAGAAAATAGTGAATTTATTATATTTTAAAGTCGTTCAAACTTTAAACTATCATAACTTTTTGATACGAGGTCCGTTTCGCACGAAACGAATTGCATCGGGTTCGTATTGATGAGCACTATGCAATGGAACTGATTTGGAGTTGATTGGAGCTAGTGAAAATTTTGAGTAAAATTAAACGTGCGTTTATTTTTATTTGAAATAAAATACTGCAACAGTTATCGGAAGCAATGTGAGAACTCCTCACTCAATCGAATATTTGTTTCGATTTAAATTTTAAATAGTTAGATTTAAAATTTGTTGATAGTGTTGATTGTGTGAATTGAATGATGGTTGGTATTTATTGTGTTGAAATAGACCCTATGCGCCGCATATTAAACGGAGGTTATTTATTAAAAACATATACCGTGATAATTCCATCGTGAAGTGGAATTGGAATTATATATGTATTTGGAGTTGATTTCCCGCATTATATAGCGGATGAGACCCTATTGCGCCGCATAATAGCGGATAGTATTTATAAATCCCATATACCACGATATTCCACATTGAAGTGGAATTGGTATTGTGCTAACATCTGTGGATGCAGAGAAACAGGTTGGAGGGATCCAACTAGATTCCTCAAACATTTGAATTTGTTTCATATGTTGTGTGTTGATTATTTATAATCTCCGTGTGATTATATTTGTGAATTGGAATTGTTGAAGGCTAAAATTTAGCCGAATATATTTTTAGTATCGTTGGATACCAGAAATAAATGAAATTGGATTTTTGAAATTCAAGTTGAAAATTTATTGTGAAAATTTATTTTTGAGAATTGGATAAATTTAAAAGGAGTTTTAAAAGATAGAGATTATTTTTGGACCATATTGAATTAAATTCCAAATTTTGGGAAAAAGGCTTTATAAATGGATTTCGAAAATATTATTTATAAGTTGAAGAATTTATTTAAAATTTGGATTTTTAAATAGATTTGAAGAGATAAAGAAATTTATTTTTAAAAAGGAAATAACTTTGGAAAATTGATTTATTGAAATTTATCTGATTTAAATTAATCAGATAATTAAATTAATCCTATCTATGGATGTTTGGATTATATTGGATGTTGAATTGTTTGATATCCCAAATGTGTGATGCTTTGTGATATATTCTGATTTGTGTGTGATCTGTGATTTGTTTATCTATGATATGAATATCTGTGATCCGTGAATGAAAGATAAGCGTTATAGTTTATACCGCTTATCAAATATATTGTTATATTTGATCTGTGATGGTTGAATGTTGTTGCACTATTGTGTTAAACCGTGGACTACACAATACACACACAAATGTGGATTTCACGTGGAAATCGGTTAAGTCGCAGATTTTTATCAATTTTGGAAACTGAATTTTTGAATCCAAAATAGTTTTGGAATTGGAATTGAAAGCTTTTGAAAACGAGTTTCAAAAATAAGAGTTATTTTAAATAACTTAATAAAAATTGGAATTTAAATCATTTGATTTAAATTTTGAATTCAATATTTTGAAATTGAATTCAATGATTTGGGGAATTTTGGTTTAAAAGATTTTATAAGTATAAAAGGTGTTTATATGGGTTTTAACCATTTAAAATATGGTTTTGGAAATTTAAATTTATATTCAAGTTTTATACTTGAATGGCTTTAACCTGTGTAAATGTAATTGGTTTTTCCCAAAACGAAAACCATCTGTTTTCAAATAATAATAGCTTTCATAAAGTGAAAAGATTTCCAATTTGTATCGAAACATTTCAAGTTGAAATGAAATTGTAAATAGTTTGGGAAAACTATGAATTAACCTTTGTGAAGATGATTAAGCTTTATTTTGAAATCAAAGAGTATTTTAAAAGGTGTATCTTTTATATTATAAAAGATTTGAATTGTAAATAGTTTTGAAAGCTATAAATTAAATCTTAATTTAAAGATTTAATGGGTTAATCGAATTGAAAGGAAATTGATTTGGAAATCTGTGAATGAATCTTTGTGAAATTGGGTAAATTTTGTGAAGTAAATCTTTTTGTTTAAAGATTTAAAATGGTAATTTGTTTAAACCATTTAAAGGAAAGGACTTGGGTAATAAGTTGTGACTTAATTGAAATCCCAATATTCATATGTTTTGAAATATTGCGCTCACTTTTCGGGTTAGCCGGGAAAAGACCTTTGTGTCATATAACCCATTCCGAATAAGTGATACGACGATATGGATCGTATTGAAGACCGGTGTGAAGACCGGGTATTTTCGAAAATGAAAGGACAACCTGTCGAATGTCTCTGCACCGAGTTGCTCCGGTATAGAGATTTATATCACTCTTCTTGTGATGGGAAGTCCGATCGGGATTGTGAATACCCGGATTGCAAGGGCTTCTTTGGAAGTGCCTTCGGTTCTGTTCGAACCCGGATCAGACTTGTATGGATGTGTGTCTGACGTTACACTTTGAGATGTAAAGCTGGTTTCTATCAAATACATTTCTGTTGGTGGCGGAGAATTTATTCTCTTAGCTTAACACCCTTCTTTGAGACGTACGAGCTCAGAGGTTATGTAGTTGATGGTTACTAGTGATACATTCCCAATTTGGTAATGTGGCATACGAAGTGCTGTTGATCATTTGTTGATCAAAGCAGCGTGGCTTTGTGAAAAAGCGTGGCTTTGTGAAAAAGCGTGGCTTTGTGAAAAAGCGTGGCTTTGTGAAAAAGCGTGGCTTTGTGAAAAAGCGTGGCTTTGTGAAAAAGCGTGGCTTTGTGAAAAAGCGTAGCTTTGTGGACGAGACTTCGTCGAGCCTCACAAACCGGTAATGGTCGAAACAGGAATGTTGCGGCAAGGTTGTTAGGGGTCGCTCCCCTAGGGTATGTCATTCCTTCTGGATAAAAGGTGATATCATGGTATGGAGCCCAGATATTTTACCTATGTTGATGCTGCAAATTTATTATACTTTGTGGTTGAGGATCCTCAGATAAAGGTCGGTAACGACCGAGGGATGGCATAGCTCGTGTGTTAGCTACCTAGTTACAGCTATACAGCATGAGGTAGCGTCGGCCTTGTGTTTGCAGAGAGCAGGTTGACTCTCGGGGCGTCTTTCCAAAGGCGTTTCCATTTCGGTGTAAGGAAGTTCCTTAGCCTGACCATTTGTTGGAAATCCAAAGAAACAATACGAGCCCTGTACGGTTTTAGTTGTAGAACCTTTCATTTACTTATGATGGTCACCACTGTTTAGATGGTAGCTATAGTAGGCATACAATAATGGTTGTATGTTGGCTAAGATTGATATTATACTTTCGAAATGTTTTCCACACTAGACATTAATAATAATATCAACTGATTTTGCGTAGTAAGCATGTTTGACTATCATAAGAAGAAATCTACTCCAATTCTGCGTTAGCATTATATGTGTAGCGGGAGGTCTTAGGTAGTTTCATTTCCCAAAAGCATTGCAGATATTTTCCACTTCCTTTGTTGTTGTTGTTTTAAAGATAAAAACTGTTTTAAGTTCTCACACTAGTCACCATGACTGACCTGGAGTTTATTGTTTCTTCCTAAACTCTGGGTGCCCACCAATTTCCACACGGGCAGTCTAGAGTCAGGTTATCAGGTCATTCTGGATTCAGGAGATGCTGTGGAGCTCATTGGCGAGCTGGATGACGAGACGTATCACTTGTATATGATATTATTTATTCCGCTGTGTATTCTGTATGAGGACAAGTTTATATAACTGTCCAGTTGTGTTGTATATTGTTGTTGAAAACTCTGATGATGTAATGTATTAAATGATATAGTTTTGATTTAAAGATTATTCATTTATCTATTATATGTTGTTCCGCTGTGAATGTGAGATTCTGATATTGTTCTGTGTTTTTCTGTTGTTTCTTCTTTCATTTTCTTCTGTCTTCTTCTACCTCTTCTTTTTTCTCCATAACAATTCGGTGTTCCGGCATTCGATTGCTCGGCAGTTGATACAGTGGACGTATTAATGTCGATTTTTTTGCGTCGAAAATTTCGAATCGTTACAATCTCTCTAAATATCAACTAGTTAATTTTTAGATCTAAGTTACAATGAGTTAGAATAAGTCACAAGTACAAGGGTTGACTGGAGAATCACAGTAACCCCCTTGATGACTGTTGTAAGGGAGAAAGAAGTTGAAGAAGTGAAGGAATTCCAGTAGAGTAATGGTGGCTCTCTCTCCGGAAAAGATCCATCTCTAGTTGCAGGTAGGTGAGTATTTATAGGGAAATTCAGTGAGTGTTGGGCTAGGAGTCCAAGTGCAGAAGAGTCTTGTTGTTATGCCAAGTCATCACCGGAAATCTCAAATCAATTTGAGTCATTTCTATGGATCGCTAGCTATCCATAGGCGATGGATCGCTAGCAATCCATATGGGATGGATTTCTAGCTATCCATCAACTTAGCATATTTTTTCTACCAGAAGCATTTACTTAGTGGTACGAAGGAGATCGGAAAGTTTGAAGGCAATCTGACCTATCTTGATGGATCGTTGGCTATCCAAAGGGGATGGATCGCTAGCTATCCATCCACTTAGCATATTTTTGAGTGATCTTTGTTTGGTTGTCTTTCTATCTTCTATTTATGTGCATGTCCAAATATCAAGTTGTTTGGAGTTAGTTTGATCATCTGTTTTCGTGGGTCATCTGGTCCAGAAGAATCATCCATAACTCGCTCAAATCTTAACGAAATCGAACGACTTTGCAGGAACACTTTAGAGGGTGTTTGGGACCCACCATAAAAAATTTAGATGGTGGGGCCTGATAGAGTTAAGGGTATTCCCTAGAGGCAATTATGTAATTTGTTACATATATCTAACTCGTTGACCAATCTTGTTCGAAATAAAGGTATTTTCTTTCTATTATATACTTGATATAATGTAGTTATATTAATTAATCAATTTAATTAAAAGTATATTTAATAGAAAATCCACAAATGGTATGTTTTGTGATAGTAGTTACAAAGTGTTGTAACCGTGAGTAATTTATCACGATGAAACAAATATACCATTTCAAATGTTCTTAGTCAAGATGCATCAAGACTGGATATCGATGTATCCGTTGAGACTAGAGTATGTAACGCTCTCCAAATGTTGGGCAGTGTATTACTCATGACTGTTGCGGGCACCAAGGGGTTACGTACTGATAGTTATTGGATAACTATGGAATGACTCACTAGATAGTTTTCTGTTGGTTAATATAACAAAGGTCAAGCAGAGAATATCGATGTGACTAATTTACACAGTTCTCTCGACCTAAGAATACTATTGATCTTCAATGTGGTAGCTCCGCTTTGATTATAGTTAAATCATGGCATGGCGTCCATCGAACGACTATAGTTGGGTCGAGTGGAAGCATTGGAAGTGAAACAATATTCAAGAGAGGATTCGTCTTCTCAGTTATATGAGGTTAGTATCACAGTCAACTAAAGTCAACTCAAAGTCAAAGTCTCTGGCCGGAGCATTTCGGTTAATAATAATTGTTATTATTGAACCAAAGACTTTGTGTTTGGACTATAAAGTTAAATGTGGATGATATTGGAATTTTGACCATTACCAAATTCCATAAATCCAAAGTGATATAGTTTTGACGAAGAGAATTGGTGTAAATAATTGTCACTATTAGGTACCGCTTATAATAAGTAAAATTGGATTTTACCAAAAGATGTGTAAGCGATGAATTCGACCAAAATGTCACACCACCTGCTAAGTGACGTGTGAACGTTAATATTTGAATTGTTCAATATTAATCGCTAACTGAATTTACACCTTTGAGTCGCACAACCGTAACGATTAATTCTCCGAAAAACCACTTGATTTAATTAATTTATAAAAAGTTGTAAACTAATTAAATTAATTAGAATTTGAGAAATATTAATTATTATTTATTTTATTTGATGTTTGGGAGTTATTTGTAATTATTTGAATGCATTTATAAAAGTTATATTTATGCGCATTGATATAAGATATCATTGTAATTAAATAAAAGATAATTACATGAGTTAATTTATGGAATCTTATGTCATTTGATGGCACGTAATTTTTAGCCATACCATGTAAAGAAATAGGAGTGAAAAGAGAAAGTTAATTAAGAGAATTAATTAGAGAAGTTTTAATTAGAGAATGGGAAAGGTTTCCTTCTTTCAAATAAAGCATATTTTCTAATTCATTCTGTACGTTCAATTGAGTTTCTCATTTTTCATTCTTCTTTCTGTGACTTTTTTGGTTCTCTCCTTCTCTAATGGCTGAAAATATGAGATCTTCCATGGCTTCAATTATTCCTAAAATCAGATACAAATAAAATCAATTATGAAAAGTGGTTTATTCCTCTTGATCCTTGCAACATCTGGAGGCTGATTTCTGAATCTAGGAGATTTGATTCATCATTCAAGGTATGATTCATTGGCTACATCTAGAAGAAAAATTCAATGTTTCAAGGTGTACTTCAAGGCTTTGGAATTAAGGTATGATCTTTTTATTCTAATAATTTTGATATAATATTTTAATGAACAAAATTGAATATCTTAATATTTATGTGTATAATATTGTCTCATTTGTTTTGAAAATGGTTTATGTATTTCAAACTGTTTATTATATGAATTGATTGTTTTTTTTTATTTAGATAAATCAAAACTGAAACTTGTATATGATTAGACAATATTTTAGTTTTAGATCTACGTTTAAACGTTCAAATCAAAACGTAATTTTTTTGATTTGAATGTTTACATGTTCTTATTGTTTGCATTTTTAATGTAATAGAAACATACATATGATTAAAAGATGTTTTGATAATAAATTGAGTACAATTAATTTCTAAATTTGTTACCCTATTTGACATCACAATTATCCTTCTTTAACTATTCAAAGGATTTTAACATACTGCTTAGTTTAGTATGTATCACCTTTTGTTTCATAATTATTTACATATAGGTTGAATCTCCTTAGATTTGAAAGTTTATTTGTTCTTATTATCTGCATCTTATTGTAATTTAAATTTACACATGATTAAAAGATGTTTGGATAATAAGTTGATTGCAATAAATTTATAAATTTGCTACCCTATTTGACATGAATAATACCTTTTTAAGTATTCAAAGGATTGTTAATATATTGCTCAGTTTAGTATGTTTCACTTTTGTTTTAAAAAAATTATTCAGATAGGTTGAATCTCTTTAGATTTGAAAGTTTATTTGTTCTTATTATCTACAATTTATTGTAATTGAAACCCACACATGATTAAAGGATGTTTTAATAGTAAATTAATTACAATAAACTTATAAATTTGTTACCCTATTTGGCATGACTAATACTTTTTAAGTATTCAAAGGATCGTTAATATATTGCTCAGTTTAGTATGTTTCACTTTTGTAAGAAAAATTCATATAGGTTGAATCTCTTGATTTAATTGTATTCATATATATTCTGTTAACTAATTTAAGTTTATATAAGTTCATAAATAAATCAGAAAATTTAAATGTTATATGGTTTATTTTGAATTAATTAAGAAGTTTTGGGTTAATCTTTATATAGAAATAATTATATATATGTACATATAAAACTTAATGTTTATATTTCAAATTGTATAGTTTAAATGCTTTATTAATATCAAACAATTTTAAACGAGGCAGTAGTTTATGCATATCAATTATTGTTGGCTATTCCTAATCTTATGTCATAATGATTCTGTTAATTGAATGCTGCATAAATCAAGTTTATCAAAGAGGGGAAGATAAATCATTCATCTTTGTCATCTTTTATTTTTTTCCTTTTTGTCCCTTATGTGATTGCCTTTAAACTTATTCTTGTTTATTCATATACCTCGTGTTATCAATTGATCATACTTGCCTTATGTTTAACTATCATATGCATAATTAGGGAATGAATATATTTAATATATTCAAACCTTATTTTTATATCTCATTCTTTATTGTTTTAGAATCAAATTAATAAAACAAAATATGGTATTAAATAAAATACTGATTTTATTTAAAAAGAAATTTAGATAAGATCTATATGCATTTAGACTTCATAAGCCCATTAATGATCCAAAATGGTAAAACTTTAGAAATTCACCCATTTCTTCCGCTGCGGGCTGGTCCAGGTCCTTCAGTAGTATCAGAGCCTAATGGCCTATGCGGTCTAAATTAGTCATGTTAGGGCTAACTAATTAAGCTTGCCCACTAAGGACGGTGTTTAGAAAGGTAATGTCTATGATTGGAATTGGGTAATCAAGTAGCGTTTCCTACCTGGTTACCAGCCTGGCCTGAGAGGTGGAGTAAGCCAAAAGGTTACCCCTAACAGAAAAGGCCTAATTTAATTGGGCCTTGGGCTAATTTTCAAAATAGTTTTGAAAATTGAGACACGATTTTAAATTTAAGAGTTCAATTTAAAATAAAACATGTTTATTATAAAAAGTTATATAACATAAATTTTCAAAATGTTTGAAAAGGTAATGAAAATTTCAAAATGTTTGAAACTGTTTAAATATTGATTTCAAAATTTAAAATTTATTGATAAGATTAATAAAATAAATTAAGTAAATGATTTAATTAATTAATACTTATAACGAGTTAATTAATTAATACTTATATGCATGTATTATATATGTTGATATATGTTATGTTATTTTAAAGTGTTAAGATAACATAAGTATACAGGTATGTAAGATAAATTTTGAAATTGATATAATTTAACTAAAATTATTTAATTAAATAAATTGATTAAAGGTTAATTAATTAAATAAATAAAATACGCATATATAAGATATATGTGTTATACTATAAAGGTTATAATAGATATGTCTAATATAAAAGTTGTATTGAATACTAATTTAAAATTACTTAAAGATTTAATTAATTAAAATTAATTAAAGATTTAATTAATTAAAATTAATTAAAGATTTAATTAATTAAAATTAATTAAATGAGATTTAATTAATAAAATGTTATACATAAGATTATTGTATAAGTTAATTAAAATATAAAAGTTATATAATAATGAAACTTATATAATATGAGTGTATAAACTAAAGGTGGAATATTAAAGAAACCCAAATAGACTTAAGAAATAAATACATACGTAAATGTACGTATACTGTGATTTCTGATGTGTCTGACACTTGAATCATGAGGGTATTTCATAAGAAGTACATTATTCCATAAGAAGATATCACTCAATATAACATATTGAAGATTATGAATCTTCAATATAATGTTGTCATCTACCATATATATTAATAAATTACTTGCATACTCCTTAGTTGTTAAGCAAACTCAAGCTAGGGATGTTATGTGTAGTATTGTTAATATATTGAACAGATGAGGTAAGACAACTTTATGTATTTATTGAGCAAACTCAAGGTACATATACTATACTTAGGCCATCATGATATGGTAGGTACGAGTGAACAATCTCTTTTGATTTGTTGAACAAACTCAAGGTCAAAATGAGATTAGGACAAGGAAAAATAGGATAGGAGTTGTATGTGATACAACCGATAAGGAGTTATCCATCGTTTGTGTGGCTATGATTTGTTGAGCAAACTCAAGGTCAGAATACCAAGACAAACGAGTCCTAATAACCACTATTGAATTCGAAAGACTTCTATGTTTCATCTTAGGGTTTGTAGAAACATAAAAGCAAGTGGGAGCCTTATTAGGAAAATGAAATGGTAACATTTAATCTTTCTAATATTGTAAGAACATAGGCTAAATAATGTATAATTATCTACAATTATAAATTTGTGCATTTAATATGACTGATAAAATGTTTATCAATTAACATATACAAATGAACTGAATTGAAAGTTGGCAAATGAAAATATAATGCCCACTATTAAATTCCTATTGCATGTTAAAGTTTCAATACCCATGCAAGTGCCTGATTTTACAACTATTGAATACATTCGTGGTTTGGTCACTTATGCATTTATTTGGTTAAGACCATGTATTGCATTCTATGAGTTTTGAACTCTAAAAGCAATACACGACTATGGATATTTGATCCATATACAATTGCATATAAATGTTATATGGTGAATGGTCAAAGTTTGTAATGTACAATATTTCGATTAGTTCATTTGAAAAACCAAATAAACCTTAGTGTGAGATCGAGTATTCAATCTAATTGATTACAAAAGGGATCATATTGTGTTAATGTAACACAAGACTAAAAACTATAAGATAGATATAAGAACTCGATCGTTGAAATGCCATTTTAATTGGTTTACGTAAAGTGCAACATATTTGATGTCCTTAAATGTTAAGGATAATCGAATGCACTTTTGTAAAGAGTTTGTTATGATATTGTAGTAAGGTTTTCTTCTGAATAGTTTGACCATTTGAAAGAAAAACGTGTATAAGAATAGATGTAATTTAAGGTACAGTTGGGATTAAGAGAATAAATAGTCACTTCTGCTTCATAGAGAAACATTGGAAACGAGAATTATAATAATAATTGATACTTAATATTGGAATAAGAAATATGATTTCTATTCCGAAATGTATTGTCATATAGAAAATTGTTTTCTATGAGATTTATTTCTTTGAGCTCAAGATATTTGATCAACGAACTCTCCACAGTAAATAGTTGCAGTTTATGAAATAAACAAATTGTATTAAGTGAGATGGACCTTCGAATTTAGTACACTATTATAGTAATGGTGAAAATAGTGGGAGCATGTCATATAACACTTATTAATTGCATCATAGTATGAAAATTATTTCTGTAAAACTTACCATACATTATTTTAAAATAATGATTATTTTTCGGTATCGACTAAAAAGAATAGACATAGCTATATTTCAATATGAAAATTATGAATATTCTTTATGAAATAAAACTATAATGTGGTAATTTTTTTATAACAAAAGTGATGCATTGGAAAATACAAAAGTATCTAATATTATTTACGGTTGTTTTGGAATTATAGACCAAGCCGTAGTTTTAAGAAATAATTTTATTGTATGATTTTGAATCATATGATACTTGTTAATTATATATCAAACAATAAAATGTTATGCACCCGTTTAGTGGGAGTATCATAAGAGTTGATGAACTCTTCGGATTGATACATATAGATGTATGCAATCGTAATTCTATAAATACCCAAACAGTTCCATGTACTTCGTCATATTCACCAATGAGTTATCATCGATATGACATGTGTATCCGATACACATGTAGTATGTCTATAGTAAACTTATAGAATTTAAAACAGAAGTAGATATGACATGTGTATCTGATATGCATGTAGTATGTCTATAGTAAACTTATAGAATATAAAATAGAAGTAAATAAAATAACATGCGATAGAAATGATTTGATTTGATCGAATGAGTGAGTATATTGGAAAATTTTCCCGAATGTACCTAAAATGAATAAAGATTCAATCTCAAAATTACTCCTCCATGTGATACATAATGATGCATCGATATTGAGTAATCGAACTTTGTTGGACAATGTATGTGAGTGAAGTTGAGTTAGTTTCTTTCTATAAGGTAATGTACTTAAGGGTAGTACACAAGGTTAATATTATTTCTTCTGAATAACAGTTTATAAAACTTTACAAGATAAGGGTTTATAAGAAACTCCAACATACCCTAGGCCAAGGAATTGGCAAGTTGTGCGAGTCGAAAGATTGTACGTAATAATTGTTCATGAGGTATCTTGTATGAATCTCCCCAAAAGGATTTTGAAAAGACTGTCATTGGATGATATATTTATGTTTCGGACATAATTTTTGTAAACTAAAACCAAATTAGTTTTATAAATAAAGAAATTCATAAAATGTTTATGAATACCTATTCTATTGCACTGAGAAACAATTGTTGTTTTAAGATGTACCAACTTCATTGTGAAGAAATTTCTTTGAGTAATTATTGGTAGTAAAATTGAATTGGATACGATCCATGGATATAACTGATTATATGAGATGAAATGAAATTAACTAACCTAAATGAACACGTAGCATTAGAATGTCTAATAATTATTCTCGCACATCGAAGAGAAACTATGAGTTTCTTATTAATGTCAAAAATATATAATCCTACATTGTTTAATTAAACCATTGGGAGTGTTGACTCTATATGGTATGATGCGCAAATCCGAAAGAATTCCAAGTACGTTATCAAAATAGATTTTGGTGGTCGTAACTGAAGGGATATGATCTATCGACCTCGACTGTGTCTTTATGAGTAAGACTAATGCAGTTGGAATTAAATGAGCAATGTTGATAAGAATAATATCGCAAATTTCAATTTTTGAAATTAACGTGATAGATTCGATATTCAACATGTTCAAGTCAATTAGGATTTACTCACAAAATTATCGCTTGATAAGTCCTAGTGTTTTGGTACATATGTATTGAAACAGAAAGTTCTAAATAACGATTTAGAGTAAGCGGTTACACATATTAACCAAAAATGTCTCAATGTCAGTGGGATCGATATTGAGTTTGTGAGTCTTTGGATATGATCCAAGAAATGATACGAAAGTATCATTTTATAAGCATCAAGATCGAATAAGTATTTTGATAGAAATATCAAATAGTTTGATTTTTAATCAAAATGTAGAGAAAGTGTGTATTCATAAGAAAGAACATTAAAAGGTACATTGATATTTCTAAACTATAAGTAAACAACATGTTGTTGATTTTAACAATGTACTTGTATTAAAATCAGCCTTAGTTGTTTTAATACTGAACATTGGATTAATAAATGATGACTTTTATAGTAAGTATAAAAGATGTTGGGAATGTCCCAAATGATATGCAAGGACGCCTTATTAAAATGTTTAATACGGAACATGTAAGATTGATTCTTTTGCATTGGCAAAAGGAATTATCATACATGTTGTGTTGTCTACGATATCACGATTTGCTTATGTATTTGATACATGAAGCAAATATCAAATCCAAATTGATAACTAAATTGCTGTTTGAAGTGTTCTCGTGTATTTATGAAATACTAGAGAATTGTTTACGGAAACAAAAACTGCTTTTGAAGGAGTGTTCAGACTCAAACCTCGTATGAGATATTGAGTATAGCGTGTTAATAATAAATTCAAGCTAAGAATCTTTAAGTTGGAAATGTTCCAAATGAAAGACCATGGCTGATTCAATGAAAAGACTAAGTGCATCGCCTTGAATATTGCCACAATAAAAATAATATATACAAAAATATAAGTGCACAAATTTATAACTGAGCTGATTCCAAATGTTGAGAATCTCATAACATTTTTATATGATAACAATGTCGTGATATGGTTCGTAATAGAACTTAGAGCTCACAAGAGGTCGAGAGACATACTCCGAATTGTTCCACGTGATAAAGTAGTATATCATCGTCGGAGAGAGTTGATTGACAGAGTAGATAATTAAAACATAATAGCATACCCGTTCACAAAGGGACAAACCCAATTGGTTTAAAGAAAACCGATTGGAGAAGTTGAAACAAGATTCCATAATTGACCCCAAGTGCAAGTGGGAGATTGATAGAGTTAAGGGTATGCCCCAGGGGAAATTATGTAATTTGTTACAAATATCTAACTCGTTGACCAATCTTGTTCGAAATAAAGGTATTTTCTTTTTATTATATACTTGATATGATGTGGTTATATTAATTAATCAATTTAATTAAAAGTATATTTAATAGAAAATCCACAAATGGTATGTTTTGTGATAGTAGTTACAAAGTATTGCAACCGTGAGTAATTTATCACGATGAAACAAATATATCGTTTTAAATATTTCTAGTCAAGATGCATCGAGACTGGATATCGATGTATCCGTTGAGATTAGAGTACGTAATGCTCTCCAAATGTTGGGCGGTGTATTACTCATGACCGTTGGGGGCACCAAGGGGTTATGTACTGGTAGTTATTGGATAACTATGGAATGACTCACTAGATAGTTTTCTGTTGGTTAATATAACTAAGATCAAGTAGATAATATCGATGTGACTAATTTACACAGTTCTCTCGACTTTAGAATACTATTGATCATCAATGTGGAAGCTCGGCTTTGATTATAGTTAAATGGTGGCACGGCGTCCATCGAATGGCTATAGTTGGGTCGAGTGGAAGCATTGGAAGTGAAACACTATTCAAGAGAGGATTTGTCTCCTCGGTTATATGAGGTTAGTATCATAGTCAACTGAAGTCAACTCAAAGTCAAAGTCTCTGGTCAGAGCATTTCGGTTAATAATAATTGTTATTATTGAACCAAAGACTTTGTATTTGGACTATAGAGTTGAAAGTGGATGATATTGGAATTTTGACCATTACCAAATTCCATAAATCCAAAGTGATATAGTTTTGGCGAAGAGAATTGGTGTAAATAATTGTCACTATTAGGTACCGCTTATAATAAGTAAATTTGGATTTTACCAAAAGATGTGTAAGCGATGAATTCGACCAAAATGTCACACCACCTGCTAAGTGACGTGTGAACGTTAATATTTGAATTGTTCAATATTAATCGCTAACTGAATTTACACCTTTGAGTCGCACAACCGTAACGATTAATTCTCCGAAAAACCACATGATTTAATTAATTTATAAAAAGTTGTAAACTAATTAAATTAATTAGAATTTGAGAAATATTAATTATTATTTCTTTTATTTGATGTTTGGGAGTTATTTGTAATTATTTGAATGCATTTATAAAAGTTATATTTGCGCGCATTGATATATGATATCATTGTAATTAAATAAAAGATAATTACATGCGTTAATTTATGGAATCTTATGTCATTTGATGGCACGTAATTTTCAGCCATATCATGTAAAGAAATAGGAGTGAAAAGAGAAAGTTAATCAAGAGCCCATTAATGATCCAAAATGGTAAAAATTTTGAAATTCACTTTCTTCTGCTGCGGGCTGGTCCAGTTCCTTCAGGGCCCACTCTAGATGGCTCGCTAGCGATCCATCAAATCAACTTCAAATGCTCTTTTTTTGTGAGCCTTCTTCTATGTCTTCTAAATGTTCTCCCAAAATTTCAAGTTAATCCGACTTCGTATGAGTTCTATAGATCCATTTTAATTGAGCTGCTTTTGGTCAAACAGCTTGAATTCAGTGAGTCTTCATTTCTCGAGCTAGATTATTTGGCATGCTATGAAACTTGGCAAGCGTCTCTAGGGAACATATTAGATCATGATGCAAGAGGGCTGAAGGATCCACGAGCAAGCTTCGATCCATAGGCGATGGATCGCTAGCGATCCATGCCTTAGCTTGTTTTGGCATTTTTCTTCTTTGGTCTTTCTCTTCTTTTCCTTTCGGTCTTCTTGGTTGACCCTTGAGATATTGTTGTTATAGATGTTTTAGTTCCCTTTGAATTCTATTGGGTTAAAAATCCAGTTAACACCGCCTGAATTTATAAAATAGAAGTTCCGATGAGATTTGTAAGCTATGAATTAAGTCAAACGGTCATACCACTAGCTAAGATGACGTGTGAATATTAGTATTTGAATTGCCCAAATATTAATCGCTAGCTAAATTTGCACATGTGAGTTGCACAACTAAATCTATTCAGTCTCCGAAACACCGCTTGATTTAGTTAATTTATAATAGTTATTAATTAATTAAATTAAGTAATATTTATGAAATATTAATTATTACTGTATTTATTGTATGGGGGCATGTTTAGTAAAATGGAGTTACCTCCAGAATTGTTCGGGGTGTATCTAGTAATTTATTGGGTGTGTGTAAAGTTGTATATGTGTGTATCAATATATGATATCGATAAGGGTTTAAATTAAAATTAAATGATACAATTTACTGATGGGTACGGAAGATTTTTTTGGTCCATTTTGGATTCAAACTAAGGCCGGCCATGCATGAGGGGAAAGAGTCCAAGTTTTGACTTGGTAAGGGAGAGTTTTGTGCTAAATTTTTGGTAAAGCTCACCCTATAAAGAAGAACCTAAGTCCTTTATCTTCTTTTTAACTTTTTACCTCTACCCTTGCCCATCTCCATTTTTCTTACTTCAAACACGTCCAATCAATTAAATATTTTAAATTCGATGTTTGCATGTATGTCTCTTACAACGTAAGGTGCATATCTGAGAGAGCTAAGAAGTCTGTTTGGACCAATGTGCATTTCTACAACCTCATCTCTAAGGTATAATTCATTTAAATCATTCAATTATATATAGTGATCATTATATATCGTATCAGTTATATATCACCTTTTTCGTATATGTTATAACATGTCTATTTATATCAGTTTAATATATACAGTATTTGATATATACGAATTATCGTAATATTATTGTAATTAGTAGATTATCAAAAATTTATGTGTAAAATGTTTCGGTCATAGTTTAAAAAAATTAAAATTGTTTTGATATATACATACATACATATATTTTGCTGGGTTGGTAATAATATAGATAAACCTTTAATAATATCTTTAATAATAGTTGTGATACCTTTGGTATCACACTTTTTTGGTATCAGCGTGAACTGTCCAAAATGCCCCTTTACGGATACTTAAAAAATTTAGTATCCCTAAAAATGGAATCTAACAATTAAACTTCCAACTACACATGATTTTAACACAAAAATACAATTAAATATTAATGTAAATCATTTTCTCTTAGATGTGTTAAACATATATATAGAATTTGTGGAAAAATAATTCGTGCGCGAAGTGTATACCATCATCACGCGCAAAGCACGTGCCGTAACGCTCGTATATAGTATTATTTGTTCAATTTAAAACATATTTTGGTAATTTTAAATATGATATTTGTAAATTAAAATTAAGAAAATTATTATATGAATATTTATTCAAAAAGATTTCAAATTTTTGCTTTAAATAAAAAAATAGTTTTCCACCATATTATTTTTAATAAAATAAATACATAAATAAAAAATATTGTTTCAATTGTGCATATTATAAATAGTAAAATATTTAATTTTGGTTTAAAAAATATATATTTTACTGCCAAAGCAAACACACACATGTGTATTATATATATGTGTGTGTGTACGTATTATATATTTGATACACACACACATATATATATATATATATGTATGTATGTATTTTTTAAATTTACATATTTATAATATTATATATCTTTAAATACTCCTATTACATAAATATATGTGAGTGTGCGTCTATATATATATATATATATCAATTTAATTAACATACGTATTTATATAAATATTTGAAAATGTATTTAATTTCGAAATTTGAAATTTAATGTACACACACACAAAAAATGTTGAAAAGTCAAAATAATGATATTTTGAAATTTTAGATTTTAAATTTTAGATCTAGCTTTAAATTTAAATCTTATTTAGTAAGTCAAATTAGATATTTTGAATTTGAAATTTGAAACTAGAGACTTGGTCATATATTATTTTATATCCATTTAATTTTAATTAAATTTTCGAAAATCAATACGTATGTACATACATACATACATATATATATATATATATATATATTAAATTATGAAATGTTTTATTCCAGCAGTTAACATATACGTAAAAGCTAAGTACATACATAGCAGATGTAAATCCCAACACACATCTATGTGTGTATGTGTGTGTAACCATGTACATCCTATGTCATGTTGCACATGCATGTTGTGCATATATGAGTATATAATGATGTACTCATAAACTATATTAATAACTGTAATTAAATTCATTAAATAAATAAATCAGAAAATCAAATAAAATATGGGTTTATTTAAATTAATTAGAATGGATCTTATTTAACTTTTGGACTTCATAAGCGCAATATGATCCAAAATAGATATATATATATATATATATATATATATATATATATATATTTCACGCGCTTACGGTCGGCTCGATTCCAATACAAAATGTTAAGGAAAATTCAGATTAACACATCAAACACCCCAAAAATAATAGGTTTGTGTTGGTGGTAAGGTAGAATAAACAGAAACCTAATATCTCAAAATAAACAGTCACAGTTAAGAAATGCAAGAAAAAAAAAGAAAATCACATGCAAAACTTATATTGGTTCCACTATCGCAAGATAGTGTACACCCACTTTGGAGAGAGCGTATTTTATTGTTTTTTGAAAAAGAAAAATTGCAAAAATGGTAATGAAGGCTCAGTAGAAAAATATGAAGAAATATAACTAAAGACGACTATACAAATCTCTAAAGAACAACTATTTTTATAATGAGATTAGTACTTGAGATTGGGGTATTTTATTTTGTTGTGCAGAAATTGCACAAATGCGGAAAGACAATAAACATGATCTAGATTTGCCAATTTGAACATCACTTAATCTAGCAGCAGTTATTCTATTACTCCAAATAAATAGTAAATAACTATAAAGAAGAAAAGAGACGCACAAAATTTATACTGGTTCCACTATCATCTAGATAGTGTACGTCCAGTCCAAAGGAGAGAGATTTTATTACACTTGAGAGAATTACAAAAGATTACAAAAATAAGAGTTTACATACCAAGCCCCAAATTAGGGATAACAAGAAGAGACACTCTATCTGGAGATCGCTGGTTGAATACCAGGATGGGTTTACAATGAAGTCTACCCTCAATATATAGCCAATATAAATTCATGTGAGTCATCAATCAAATTACCAAAATATGGTAAGAAGATAATGGAGGCAAATTACAATGGTAACAAATCACGCAAACATAGCAAGTAATTCACTCGTTCCAAAGATGGAAGAAAATAATCCCAAAGCAATGCGATTACGAAGAAAGAAATAATATGCATATCTTTTGCATATATATTATTCCATAACGTGCGCATGCATAAATTTCCTTACCATCTCATTCAAATGCAATCCAATTATTAATGCATTTCCATAATGAACAAACGTGATTACTTTCCCTTTTGCATATTTGTTTCCTTCTATTTGTGATTTTGTATCACCAAAATTTAACACTCCACCTTGATGCAAAATCACATATTTCCAACACTCCACCTCGAGTCAAATTCTCTTTTCAACATAAAACTCTTAAAATCAAACTCCACCTTCAACCAAAATCTCTTAACGAGATGGATACCAAAAATGAATACTTGCCCAATGGGTTCCGGCAAGGCCACCCCCCATCACACCTTGCTAACGAGCTCAGACTATGTCCCCGCCCGCCAACAAAATGTTGCAAATATCCAAAATCAAAAGAAGGTAGATATCAAAATAATCTCAAAGCCACCAAGGCCAAAAAAATTCTCTCAATCACCAATCAAATACAGAGCTAGAAAACAAAAAAGCCAACAGACATAACAAGGCTGATCCAAATCTCTGTATACAAGACAAATCTCTCTCCTTTCACATACCTTATCTGCCAAACAACAAATTTCCCGTGGAAATCAACATAAGACTCTCACATCAACATCGAGCCATAAAGCAGATACAAGTTCCCAAATCCAGATGTCTCTTCAACACAGTAAACTCCTTATCATCAAATTTCCAAGACTGGAAAACACTTCTCTCTCAACATAATTTCCTCCACTCCATATTGCACAAAATCTCCTTTTTCCATCCAAATGAGTAATAGCATAATCACCACCAGATCTACCGCTCTTTCTAGAAGCCATTGATGCACAAATCTGAACAAATCGCCTAGCTCTGATACCAATCTGTTGTGCGAAAATTGCACAAATGCGGAAAAACAATAAACAGGATCTAGATTTGCCAATTTTTAAATCACTTAATCTAGCAGCAGTTATTCTATTACTCCAAATAAATAGTAAATAAAGAAGAAAAGAGACGCACAAAATTTATACTGGTTCCACTATCATCTAGATAGTGTACGTCCAGTCCAAAGGAGAGAGATTTTATTACACTTGAGAGAATTACAAGAGATTACAAAAATAAGAGTTTACATACCAAGCCCCAAATTAAAGATAACAAGAAGAGACACTCTATTTGGAGATCGCTGGCTGAATACCAGGATGGGTTTACAATGAAGTCTACCCTCAATATATAGCCAATATAAATTCATGTGAGTCATCAATCAAATTACCAAAATATGGTAAGAAGATAATGGAGGCAAATTACAATGGTAACAAATCACGCAAACATAGCAAGTAATTCACTCGTTCCAAAGATGGAAGAAAATAATCCCAAAGCAATGCGATTACGAAGAAAGAAATAATATGCATATCTTTTGCATATATATTATTCCATAACGTGCGCATGCATAAATTTCCTTGCCATCTCATTCAAATGCAATCCAATTATTAATGCATTTCCATAATGAACAAACGTGATTACTTTCCCTTTTGCATATTTGTTTCCTTCTATTTGTGATTTTGTATCACCAAAATTTAACAGATTTATGTCAATAAATCAATGTTCCATCAATTCATCAATTCACATGGGAAACATATATCTACTTGATTTTACCAGTTTCCTCCATTAGTATGCGTCTGATAAAATATCTTTTTTAATCGGATTATTAGAAAATTGATTGATTACTTCAACCTTTTCGAATAATTATTTTCCATATATACTCCTTATTCGTAGTTTTACCTTAATTCAAAATATGTCTAAAATCTACTTCAATTTGAAAATATTGTATCATCGAAATCTAACATACCAGATCTACTACACATATCCCAAGTCAATCATAGAGTAAGTAGCAACCACTATTAGAGAGGCTTGGACGTATGATTCTATGCCATAAATCAAGTGAGCAAACCCATGAGGTACTCCTACGTTAAATCTGAAGGCTTATCTTTTCTTCAAACGTTTCCATGTGATAGATTCTAATTTTTTTATAAAGCTCGCAATTCAGTAGTTAACACGTGTTATCTTACATAGCAAACTAATCAACCAACGAAAATTGGAAGAAAATTCAGTTTAAATAGAGGAACATTGACTTCTATTTTACAGGTCAACTGAGGTTAAATGATGATCTATTATTTGTTATCACTGTACAAAGAATAAACACGTGATGAAGCTAGAATACACTGCTACTGAGAATTGCATGATAAAACTATCTCGTTGTTACATAAAATCATATCCGAAAATTCCTACCAGAAAAAAATTAAGCTTCCTTGATACTATCATTAATCCACCTAGTAGAATATCCCATGCTCAGTTGTCTCAAAACTAACATGCAAACATTTGAGTCAATTAGTTTACAACAACGAACGAGTTCATTTGCACCAGTTAATCTGGCAACAAGTGGAAAGAGTTGAAAACATTTTAGTGTATTAAGGCTAGCAAAATATATTGATTGCCATTATATATTGCATTTGCATTTTGTAATTGTATGATGTTCAACTAGCCACGTTAACAACTGAATGTCATTGAAGCATCTGCCACTAGTCTTCCCTAATAACTGTATGTGGTCTATTTTTTGGGATAGATATTAAACGTTGCAGTTTCGCATTCAGAAGGTCCAGTTACCTCCTACAAAAAATTTCATTCAACGCATGTTTTGCCAACTTGTACTACATGAATACCTTGAAAAAAAAAAAAGGGCCATGGATGTTACTGTCACGCATGAATATCATACTAATCGCATCAATAATAGCGTAGCTTGGCCCCATTCTAACGCAATTTGCTGCTGCTGTGGCAAAAACTTAAACTACAATACCTGTATCTGAATCAATTTTTAAGCCTTTCACTGTATTTGTAAGCTTTCAGTAATTTGTGCTATCTTTGTCGTTTGATAGCTCAGTTTACGAATCTTAAACTTTCATAACTCAGTTTTTTATTTAACACACACATATATGTATATATGTATGTATGTATGTATGAATGTATATGTATGTACAAATATTGTTTATGAAGTAGAAGACAAGTTCTGTTTATAGGTAGTTAGATAAATGCAAACCATTATGCATTATGAAGTATGATCAGTGTTTGAAAAGTTCGTCCAACTCATTGATTTGCTAACTTACAGCCAAATTTAGATCGCCAAAAAAGTGGAATTTTTTGTAAACTTTGTTGACTTATTTGATGTCATTATACTGATCAACAGTCTGCTGAAAACAAATTAATACCACAAAAGTCATTTGTCATTAAGAATACAACCTCTTCTATTTTTATATATATAGTTGAGAACACAAACAAGTAAGCTGTTACAAGTTACAACATCCATATATCAATATCAAGAAAATTTTGTCCTTGACTGTTTTTTTTAATTTTCAACAGTAATTAATTCATAGCACAATATACATCAGTAATTAGTTCATTTTGAAAGGTTTATAAACTTTCAAGTCTGTAATAATTCCAGCAATCGAGCCTACACCAGCTGACAGGGAGATAATCAAACAGGTACCACTCAGAATTTGCAAACAAGTCCATTTTGCGCTCCATTTGCGTATATTCTTGGAAGATATATACATCTCTATTGGAAAATAAACAGTGAGTGGCCAGAATGCTAAAGCTCCAAGCAACCCCACTACATCATTAAAGAACGGAAGCAACATTGATATCACAGTTGTTGCTGTAACAAAGGCTGATCTCCAAACGAGTCTGAACAGATTGAGTTTGAAAGATTTGGTTATGCGAATTTCACGAGAGATGAATTTTGAATCGGGCCATCTTTTCAAGGCCAGTCTTTCTACAAATGCAAATAAGGGCTGGCAGAAGACTTGGTATGCACCAACTAAGTGGATGACTATGGCTGCATTGGCAATGTCCAGGAGCCAATATGGGTTGTAGAATCCAAACCCGGTAAGAAGGTTACCGGGTGCTGAGTCACCAAATGCGGCATATCCTAGACAGCCACATAGCATGTAGAAGACTGTGGTTGTGCTTACGCTTATTAGTGTTGCCTTTTTCATTACTTTTGCTTCTGTTGGTGGTGGTGCTTTTAATGTGTCCTGTGATTAATTAATAGAGTAAGAATCAGTAACATAGTGGTCGATTTATCTGGATGTATAGATATAAAAGAAACGAATGAATAAAAAATACCTGAATTTCAATGAGGATGATAGAGTAGGAATATGCGAAGGCAATGTCGCCAAAAGCTTGCAGACTTCTCCATATCTTTTGAGTTTCGGTGATGGGTCCGATACTGACTCCTGTAAGGCTTCCTTTGATTTCACCGTTAGCTGTATATATTGAAAGAAAATGCATGTTTATCAATTAGCATACAGAAATCATGATTCCAAATTGTAAGAATTTTTTTTAAATAAATAATTGAAAACTTACAAATAACTTGAACAATTCCAAGGGAAAGTCCGATAGTGGAGTAAGTAAAAGACATAACTGCAGCAACAATCGAAAGCCACCAAACTTGATCAAAGTCTGGAATTTGGGAGAAGATGAGCTCAATGATTCCAAATATCAACATGTATGTTGTGCTGCTTGCTTTACAAGGGTTTTCATGTCCTTCCTTGTGAAAACAGTTTGATCTTTCAATGGCCCTGTATAATTTTATCAGTTAGTAAATTGCTTAATGCAACTAAAACTTACTACCAGAAGTTTGTTATGAGAAGTTAAACTATTAATGTAATTCAAAAAAGTTATAACTATTAAATATCAGGTATTTTGTTGGTCTTATTGAAAGTCTTCGTGCTTATTATGTATAAGAACTAATTAGAGACTTCTTATTCATAACATACATTAAATAAGGTTAATTGCGACTTAAAAATTTGCAAACTTACATCATGCTGATGGAAGCAGCTATGGTGTATCCAATGGCCACACCTATAAGATTCAAATACTGAATGCATCCACAGAGCTTCACCTTAAATCCTCCTGTAAATTGCAACAAACATTAATAAAATTGTACTATTGATTAACGGACAACACTGATAAGTTAAAATTAAAAATAGTATGAAAGAAGTTGGTGTTAATTACCAAGATTAGCATGAACAGCATCCATGTAAGTATAGTTTCTCTTTCCAGTGCTAGGGTCGCCGTGGCGGTAGCAGTCAGCAAGAAGAGTAGAAGTATAGTAAATTACAAATGCAAATAACATGAGCGCAGTGGGACCAGCAATCCAGCCCAGCTGCCCAATAGCCCATGCCAATGACAGCACACCCGATCCGATAACAGCGGTGATGATGTGAGCACTGGCAGTCAATACAGTTCCTGAAAAGTAATACATCAGTATAAGATTTTAATGGTCCAGAACAATTGATGAATGTAATTTGGTGCATGTGTACCTGTTCTTTGAGGTTTGCCATCATCATCATAACCAGGAAGGCCTTGTTGAGCTTTGACATCTATAGAAACATCCATGGATGCAATTGGTGCCATCTTAGAAGTAATTAATATGGAATTTTGAAGGGGTATAATTAAAGAGTAACTTAGGATATTTAAAAATGAATGTTGCAAATGTATGGGTTACAACTATCAAGGTTTGCAAATCCCAAGAATGTGAATTTAATGATTGAAAGAAAAGAAGAATGTTAAGGTATATATAGGAGAGTTGGAGAGGGTGGCCGGTGAAAAGTGTGATGGAAAAGAATATTTAATTACGCAGGAAGAGTAGAAATATGGCACATTTTAATTGTAACTTTGTGATTGGGACCAAAGTCAACTTTAAGGATCATATTCATATCTATGTATCTACTGTGCAGTGTGGACTCCACTCTTAAGTTCAATATAGGGACCTCCCCTCTTTACAGGCTCAACCGTGTCAATTGCCCCTATGCTAGTTTGTTATTTGCTTTGTCTTATAGTTTACAATATAAAATTTTAAGTTACATGGCCTTGGAAATGTAACAGCTGACACATGGAAAAAAAAAATTACATGTAGATATCTAACCAACTGCATAATATCCGGTCTCAATATTAAATTGTGAAACTAACAGCAATAGAAAATGACATTATTATTATTATTATTAACTTTTTTGTATAAACTGATCTGCAATTTTGATGCGTTCAAATGAAAAAGTATCATTCGTTAGTTTAGAAATTTGGTGTAAATAATATAAATTTACAAATAATATTACTAGATATAATATGTATTTACAAGACATAATTATGTCAATAATAAAATATTTGATATAATATTTTACATGAAAATGTCACCATAAACATTTAAAATTGTCATCAAATGCAAATGAGTGGTTAAAGTGTTCAAACCAAACTTGAACCATAAGTTAACGTCTTTTTTCAATTGATTTTTTTTATATAAATACAAATAAGATCACGCATTTGAACATTTATTTCGTAATATTTTTTTCCTTTTAATTTTTTAACATGCCTTTATAGATATTATACATAAAGTTGAAATTTTGTAATTTCAAATCGTTATATAGTGATTTTATTTGGTAGAAAATCTCCTTAAAATAATATAATGACTAATTATGTTCATACACCAACAATTGTTAAACGTATAAACTACTATACACCAAATGCTACTTTACATATACCGTGTCTTTTACAAAATTATTCTTGATTTCATTTTCTTTGTTTTTCTTCTTTCAAACTTAAAACTTATTTACATAAAATTAGAATTTTCTTACAGTAAAATAAGTTAAAATTTAACAAAATAAACTTTAGTTTTTGCACTGATATTGTAACGTTTTAATTATTATTATTTTTATTTCTCAATTCAACAAAATCAACTTTAATTTTAGAAAGTAAGGGCCCGTTTAGTTTCATTTTGTATTTTGAGTTTTGTGTTTTCAATTTGCATTAAGAAATAACAAGAAATAAGAGAAAAAGATTTATAATTCTTAGCCGTTGGGACGACCAACGGACAACGAAAGAATTGATTGTTCTCCGTGCTTTTGTTATATCTCGAAACACGAAAAATAAAATAAACTTGTTTTCTATTTTATATGATAATTTCATTTTTCAAAATTGTTTGTTTTTCAACTATACATACAACGGACGCGTTTTTGTATAGATGAAAACACAAAACTAAAAACGACAAGTCAAACGGGGCCTAAAAGATTAAACACTTTTGAATTACAGCAATTAGTCGTGAACATTTCCTAAATTGAAATTTTAGATTTCATGATAATATAATTAATTAATTTTTTCATCAAAGTAAAAAAATTAGACCAAATTACATTAATTTTAAGGTTAATTTGATGGATTATATGAAGAAGATTAAAACATGCAATTAAGATTAAAAAAAAGTATTCTAGTGATAGATTTTTATAGAAAAATAATGGTATATATTAACTAATTTTTGGTATATGAATAGAATTTGCTTAATATAATTTGCAACTCAAGCATATAACGCATTGTTTAGAAGAATATTTGATAAATCTGTCTCTGTTTGGTCTTTGATAAAACTTGACTGCGTTGATATTTTCTTTCAGCAGCTATATAATCACGACGATGGACAAATTAGGATCCTAAATGTAGCATTCTAAATTTGTTACTGTAACTAATGACGGCCGACAATGAATTAGATTGATCAAATATCGGAGAAGTACTTATTTTAACATTAAATTTTTGTGATTTAATAAATACGACTATGATTAAGCCTTATTAATATGTTTTATTTGGTATGTTAAACCTGAACAAACACGTTTGATTAGGGACTTTCAAACTCTAATCCCCTCAATCGTTGTCTACGCGGCTGGATACCCTCGTTTCTTGGTGGTGTAACAATAGATGTATAAACTTAATATATGCGGGGGCACTTATAAAATTGAAATGATTATATAATGATATCATGAATTTAAACGGCTGTGACGTCGATGTATTTGTTAATTATTTCTTCTCAATTATGTGAACACTGTATACATGTTGGCTGTGCCTAACTACTCGCATTTTTGGACCCCTCGTTTCCATAAATATGAACTGCATTATTGTACATTAATGCACACGCAGAATTTTGCTTACCCCAAAATTGACTTAAATATTTGTTGAAGTTTATTATTTAAACTTAAGTTCCGTTTTCATAAAAGAAGTTACATCTCTATATTTTTTTTGTACTCTATGGTTGGAGTGCAGTTATTTAAAGAAACAACACTACTCTTCGGATTGTAGGATAAACACGTTTAGAAATTACAAGTGACAGACATCAATCAAACTATTATAAACTGATAGTGATAGTACAGGGGAAAAAAAAAATAGAACTCTGGACTTAATTCCATGAATTTTAAAGGTGCAGTTGTTTTGAAGACGGTAATTTTGTCTTGCGTTTTCGAGATGTATTTCAGAATACATGAAAGAACCAAAAATGGTTAACTTAAAATTTTATCTTAATATATAAAATTTGAAATTACTTCTGTTTTTCATCCTTTGAAAAATATCAAAAACTATATTCCCTCTTCTCCACTTCTTTGTTATAATGACTAGAATATTCAACCTGTCTTTCTCGTTTATTTGAAATATATATTGAAAATGCAAAATAAAAAACTCGTTTTCAAGCCAAATAAATAATACCTTACCTTAATTTACTCCCCCTGATTACAATTAAATCCATGTAGTTTTTCTTTTCCTTTTTAGGAACTTATTTTTCAATACAAACTTATCTAACTACATAACAAAATTATTATGAAGCAAAATTTATCTTTGTTTTTCTTAATTCTCTATGGTTATATCAAATTAAAATCCTTACAATTAAAATTCTCATTTCATTTAATATATTTACATTAATATTCACTTTTATTTTTTCTCGTATCAAGATTAATCACCTTTAAATTGAATCATAGCAATATAACCATGTGTTTATTTATATTCACTCTTTTACATTTCTAATTTCAAATTGTTGATTTTTTTTGGAAACCAATACCCAAAAAACTAATAAGTTTGCACTTGCAATAATCAATGCACTCCTTATTACCCAATAATTTAGCCAACCTCGAAAATATGGTGAGATGTGATATTTTATCTTGATTTAAAAATTGTATAACGAGAAATAAAATGCATGATACATAAAGAGACACAAGATTTAGAATAATTCACTTTGAGTTGATCTGCGTCCACCGTGATGATTTTGTTATTATGATGATTTTATTATTACTGTACTTCTCTTATAATTGCATGGACTGCACGAGACAGTAACAAGAAAATAAAAGCTTCGGGGTTGAGATGCTCAACCCCTGTAAAAATGCATGTTTGGCTATATTTATAGAGACTGAAATTTGAATGGTCGACACTACAAGAAATCGTACGATTTCCAACGGCTGAAAACCGTCAGCGGCCGTCGGAAACCGACGCAAAAAACCGTCGCAAGTTGTTCCGTCGCCGTACAGTGTTTCTGACGGCTTCCAACAGCATCCGTCGTACAATTTCTGACGGCTGCCGACAGAGGACCCGACGGCTCTGGACGGTCGTCGAAGACAAGTGGCCGATCAAGAGGAAGCAACAAAACCGCTACTAGCCGTCGGAAGCCGTCGGAAATTGTTGACCTCTAAGCCGTCGCCAACCGTTGGAAACCGTCGGAAAATCTAAAGCATTTTTCCAAAATTCTACTACATGCTAGCCTCATATACACAATTCAGAAATCCAATATAGTCACACACAACCACATATCAAATTCAGATATTCAATATAATCTCAAATCATACAAATATACTCAAATCACATAAAGAAAATTAAACCAACCATAACTCACATAACATTAAACCAACCAAAACTTCGTTAACATGATATAAATATATGTCATCATACAATATATACACCGTGCAACAACTCAAATGTTATCATCAACAACTCACCACCATCAACTCACAAATGTCAAACTGACCATCACCAAATGTACCATCAACTAATATACAAAACAAATCTCAATGTATCATCAAACAATACTAAACAATGTCGAATAACAAAAAACATACCTATTACTCCTGTCAATCACCTCCAGAACCTTCGGAACCAGCTGAAGATGGAAAACGGCCATCATACTGCTACATGTACTCAGCAATACACTGGTCCAGCAACTGTGTTATCTCAATGGTCCGCCGATGGTTCTGCTCCTCTAGCTGCGCCACCCTAGCTCTCAATTCCTCAATCTCTACAAGATCGATCTGACATTTGCTTTGGCTGGCTCTCCTTTGTCTACCCTGCAATACTTATTTAATTTAGTAAAAGTTCAATTACTATAATCTTACTATCGAAGCTACAGCATAATATTTTAATTTTTATATCTATAAACTTATTATCAATACTAAGGCGATGTGAAATTCTTTAGAATTGAAAGATTACTAAATTGTTATATCTAAATATATTATTCATTACTGCTTGATTGTCAGAACCGTAACGCTTGTTCCGTGAAGGTGAGTCCATGACTGACTCAAAAATGACATCCTGCTTGTTCGTAGTCAGATGCTCTCGACATGTTTCCTTCAAGAGTTTCCGCCTTTGTTCCATAAACTGTGCATGCATGAATAAATAAAAATACATTTGAAATTAATAGCATAATATTTTAATTCATTATAATTTAATAATTAAAACAAGTACTAATAGTATATAAACTAAAATATGCTTATATGGCTCTTCCGCGATTTATCATCATGCCATGTATATGAAACAATCATGTCTAGATTTGCATGTTCGACGACATGAGTACGGGTAAATACATCCACGTACGATACGGGACCCTACGCCTCCGCTTTCTGAAATCGATTATTATGTACTATTATTATATATTCAAAATTATGCAGCATAATAACCATTTACAATTCAGAGTTAATAAATTTACCAACTCTTGGTGATATTCTTGGAATGACTTGGACCCTCCTCGATGAGTGATAGGATTCATGTTCCTATTTGCAGAGTTTCTCTTCGACTCTAGTTGTACACTTAAATAAACAATACATTATTTACTTACCAAATACTTTTTGATATTTACATATCAATCAAATAATTAATAAAAGATTAGAACACTTACCTTCGCTTCGTCACTATCCCAATGCGCCAGGCAACCCTTTCACACATTCGCTCTCATCCAGTTCGGCTTCTCCTCTTTATGCTTCACAGTCGACATAGAATCCTAGTAATTATTCCTCATCTTCTACATCCAGTAGCGTCGTACCAGCTGCATATCGTCTGCTTGGACGTCGACTGCGGCCTGCATTTCATGATAAACAAGCAGCAAATAATTAAACAATATAAGGTGAACAATAAATAAGCGACAAACAAATTGAGAATGAAAAATAAAAGATTATACTTACAATGAAATCCTGCCATATGCACTCCATGATGTGGAAAAGGATATTATCCCACTTGGGCCAACAAGCCGTCATCCTACTCTTATATGAGTCTCTAGAAACTGATAGAACTACGGTTGATGGTTGTAGGTCGAACACCCTGTGGTAAATATAATACAGATTATTATATCGTATGCAAAATATTTATGATGTTGAAATAAATTTGATACTTACCCCTCCGCTTTAGGCACCAGATACACAGCTGGACGTTGTGGCGGCTGTGGTGGGTCACTGCCATCGCCTCTAGATGAATGGGATGAGCTCCTTCTTCTGGACGACATGGTATCTATCATCGACACATCATTTTATAAGAAAATAATAGCATAATAATGACATATATTGTATAATAATGACATAAATTATATAAATTGCAAAATATACCTGATTCAGATTGGGTTATATTCCGACGATATGCAGAATATAGCATTTTTAACATAAATTGCTAACTAAATGACATAGATGGTATAAATGACGTGAATGGCATAAATTACATAAATGACATAAATTACGTAAATGACGATAAACAACTTCGATTTCATAAATGACATAAATTACATAAATTGCAAAATAAATGTCATCAATTACATAAATTGCATAATACATCATAATTCAACATAATATTTTTTATCAATCTTCATCGTTTTTTGATTCAGATTCGGCCTCATAATCTACATTATTTTCCTCTCTACTCTCAAATGCTTCTACCAAAACGTTTGATTAATCTTTCAGAGGTCCAAAATCTATACGATCGTTTGTTATTGTTATTTCGTTGTTTTGCTCAAGATCTGCCTGATAAGCTTGTTCGTTTGAAATATTTTTTCCATCAAATGTAAATTTTGCCTTTGTTTTAAAAACTGCTGACCAATCTGTTTTGTCCCATTTTAGAGAAGGATACGGAGCGTAATAAACTTCCCCTTTGTTTCCTATATTGTACACAAATGCATGTACGTAGAAAACAAAAACGAAAAGTGACGGCGAAATTTTATAAACCGTTTAAAACGAAATAATGTACGAAATGTAATTGTTTACTGTATTTGTAACTTGTCCAATATGAGGACAAATCCAACAAGTATTGTACCAGATGAATATAAATGTCCATTTTGTGACAAAAACGAATATTTATATAATGATCATGTACAACACTTGTCGGATGGGGCCAAAAACTCTCTAAGGAAAGTAATAAAAAAGTAGTTTATACAAAAACTGAAATTTTTATAGTTTGTCTTCTTATTTATTATATAATATATTATTGTTTGTAAACGATTGAAAATTTACTAATTTTATATATTTCAAAAAATTATTAGTTTACCACATTATTCCGCATATTATATCGAACAAGGTTAATTCATCGTATTATAGTAGATATGTAAATTATTTTTTTACGACGTTTTCGATAGAAAACACTTTATTTAATTATTAGTATGCGTGTGTGTGTGTATAATGATTAACACATATACATAAACATATATGAACACATAAACACCCCCAATTAACACAAGATAATGCTAAAAATAACACATATATAATGGTTTACACGTATACACAAATTCACGAATTATACCTACTTTTCATAATTTAAAGTTAACAAATGAAATAGGTTTTACATAGGATACTATAAACCATCATTAGGCTATTAGAAACAATTAGAATCACTAATTAGCCCTAATTTATCAAATTAGGCAAATCTATATTTAGGTTAAAAATTAGGTTTTTTGCAAAAATTAGAGGTTATACCTGAGATTGGAAGCAATAGAGTGATTCAGGTGCCGTGCAAGATCCAAAAGCTTGAATTTGAGGTTTGGAAGCTTGAAAATGGGGTTTTAGGGATTTTAGATAATAATTTTCGTTCAGCTCAATTAAGGAAGAAAGGTCTCGGCCGAAACCTGTATAACGCGAACTTCCGATGGTTTCCAACGGCCGCCGACGGCAACTTTCAAACGGTTTTCGACGGCCGCCAACGGCCCGTTGAAAGCCGTCGGAAACCATCGCAATATACCGTTGGAAGTCGTCCCAAGTGTCGTTGGTATTTCATGCTTTTCTAGTAGTACGAGATTGCACTGTAAAGCTCCTAGAATTGCTCTTGGTAGTTGATTTGGTTGTTTGTTGATGAGTATGTCAGTAGGATGTTGCCGGATTGTATGGCTTAGATGATTGTCAACTAAGGGTCTGTACCGGATCATGCCATGGTCAAGGACATGTGGCATGAGATCGGAGAGTAGCTGTGTAGGGGCACTTTGCTAGGTGACCGCAAAGGATAGAAAGTGGTTATCATAGTGTTGCTTTTGTCATATGGACAGTATTGTATGTGTCGGTCTCATCAAAGAAATTGCACAATTATAGCCTCTTTTTTTAATGGGGGTCAGAAGCCCATGGCCAAAGCTGGCCAGGTTAAGATAAAAGAGCTTCAAAAGTTGCAAGTGGTTGAGGTGAAAATGAGCAGGGGTCCTAGCCGAAGAGTGGGCAAATGGCCGGTCCGCTTGACAGTTGAGAATCATTTTGCACGTTGGGCCACCGTCTGTTGTCGTCGTTCGTTGATGACGTTGCCCGTTGATGACTACATAGGCTTTTCTTGATCGTACGTGCACTGGTGTCGGGCGGACCATTTTAATAGGAGAACTAGCCGTTCAAGCCGGGTGTAGGCTTTATAAAATAGGCGAGCCATGGTACCAACTTTAATGTGCGAGAGTTCGTGTTAGACATTCTAATGAGTTGCATTTTTTTAGGTTCGGTTAATCTTTTCATCTTACATAATTAGTTTCCACATTATAGTGTCTGGATCGTATCCAATACTTACAAATAACTGATTCAATTTTGAGTTTACAAAGCTTATGTTCAGAACATAGTCAGTCAACCATTGTTGGTCGGTCCCAAACTCCTTTCGGGTGGTTCACACAAGCTCTCTCATGCTTGAATTTTAGTGAAGCCTTTCGACTCATACAGCATGTCAACTCTTTGACTAAGGACATGTAGGGATTTCATGTTAATTCATATAGTATATGATTTCGTAAATAGTGCTTTAGATTAAATTAAATTTAATATATGTATTTATTCTTAATTACATATCCTTATAGAATGAAGTTAATCAACATCACTCATCATCAATCATACTTTATCCAACAAAGTCTGATTACGCTATATCAATACATTATTATGTATTATAGGGAGGGGTGACTTTGAGATTGAATTTTATTCATTTTTAAGTACTTTTGGACCACTTTCCAATACACTCACTTATTTGATCAAATACAATTGTTTTATTTCCTTTCCATGTTATGTATTCTTCTTTCGTCTCAAAATCTATGAATTTATCAAAGATATACTACTTCTATATCAAATGCACATGTTCATGTCTATGACAATTCATCGGTGAATTTAACGAAGTAAATGGATCCATTTTGGTATCAATAGACCTTAAACTTCATACATCTATATATATCCATCTGAAGAGTTCGTTAGTTTTTTGTCAAGGCTACTGAAAGGGCGCTTTGCCCTCAATCTTTTGAGATGCAATTCACAAGTACCATCTAATTCATAATATGTGATTAAAAAATTATTTCTCAAAAATATGCCTTAGTCCATAATTCTAAAAATAATTGTACAAAATTCAAGATACGTCTGTATTTTAGTAGCCAATACACCACCAATGTTATTAAAGCAAATACTGTATTTATTTTATAATTAATATTAAAATAAAACTATCTGTCAATACTGAAAACTATTTTTATTTCACAAATAATATTTAGTACATATAATAAAGAAATCTTTTGTAACTTGATGCATTCATTCAGAAGTGTATAGGTATGCTCCCACTATTTCCGCCATTAATATAATGGTGCATGAAATACAAAGCTCAATTCAACCATTTATTGTGGGTCATTTATTTCATCCGTTGTAAATAGCTTACAGTTGAGGTTTTAGATCAAATACTTAAACTCAAAGAAATAACTCTTATAGAAAACAATATTCTATAATAAAATTGCATTTGGAATATAAATCATATTTATCATTCCATATTAAGTATTTACTTAGTAATTTACACAATTCTCATTTCCAGTGTCTCTTCATAAAGCAAAAGTGACTATCAATTCTCCATATCCCAACCGTGCCTATTTACATCCACTGTCAAATATTTGGTTTTCTTTATAAATGGCTGAACCATTCAAAAAAGCCTTTATTACAAGACTACATCGAACTCTTTGCAAAAACATATTCGAGCATTCTTAACATTTTAATGATATCGAGTAAGTTGCACTTAAGTAAACTAATCAAAACTAACATTATAGTGATCAAATTCCTAGGTCAGTCTTTAGCCCTTGGACTTCCGTTGGTTTCAACATAACAAGATTCTTATTGAATTTAGTCATATCTAACACACGACCTTGCATTAGTGTTTTGTTTTCTTAATTCAAAAGAACCAATTTCGTCGACATTTCATACATTTCAAATGCGGTTGTTCATTATACAACATTTATATGTCATCTAATATGGATCAAAAACTCATAATCTTGTATTGCTTTAGAGTTCGAAACTCATAGAAGAAAATGTATAGTCTCAGTAAAATATACATTTAAGTGACTAAGGTTTGAATGTATTTAGTAGTCATATCGTTTGGCCCATGCATGGATCAGGAAGTGAAAACATGTCAAATAATTTATTGGTAAATGCATCTTATATTTCTTCATCGATCCTTATTCGGTTCATTAATATATTTCAACTGATAAAAAAATTCACTAATTAGATTAGTTGCATAAATTTATTGTACTGGATAATTTTAATTTGTATAACATATGTTCTTACAATATCAAATAGGTCAAATGTATTCATTTCATTTTTCAAATAAGGTTCCCACTAGGTTTTTATATTCCTCAAAACTCTAAGAAAAATATAGTAGGACTCGCTTGCCTTAGGATTCTAACCTTGAGTTTGCTCAACAAATCTTAGGCCCGCAAGCAATAGATAACTCTTTATATGTAGAAGGGCTATGATACCATTGTTGGAGTCCAGTACGTTTCGTAGCATGTGAAATGAATAAATTACAAAAAATAATCTTATTTGGAACTTAATGGACCCAAAATGTCCACTAACTAGTGTTAGGTCCAATCTAATTCTTTGATAAAACATATTTTATTTGAATATATTTTTTTTCTTATTTTTCATTCATTTAGTTACTCTAATTAATTAAATATGTTTGGTGTCAATATATAGTCAAGAGAGATAGAGCAGAAAGTAGTTGATCATAGATTATTGAATCATATATAATCAAAAAAAGGGAAATTTTTATTTTATTCAGAGAATGAAATCTTTTCATGTATCTCTTTTAAAAAATTCCTTTAATTTTCAATCCAACAATTAAATCATATTCTTCCATGTGCGACTAACTAAACAATTTTAACTAAACAATGATTTTTAAGTGAACAACTACATATAATATGTATACAAAGAATTATTAATAACACACAAAGAGTATATCATGATAGTAAGATGAACTATGATAAAGTTAATATATACATATGTAGATATTAGGATTTTTTTTTTGAGATCATGGGGAACCTTAAGATCATGGTATTCATTGATACTCATTTAAGTAAACTCCACGCCGTGTGTCTACCCCGCTTTTATTTAGTCGTCGCACACGGATGCGTAACGTTGAAACTCCCACTGATGGTTTGGCACTGGGATTCGAACCTGCCCGGACACAGTCCTTTGGTTCCCATCTCCCAGCTCCCAAACCAACCGAGCTACGAACGGCGGGTTGTAGATATTAGGATTTATATTTACCATGTATATATTCGTCATTTATATACACACAAACACATACGCGTGCTCGCACACATATATATGTATGTGTGTGTGTGTATTATTGTGTGTGTGTATGTATATTGATTTCCTTAATTTAATTGTTTAGGGAAGATATTGATACAAAATATATCTAAAATACATAACTTAATGACATGAAGGTCGAATTGATAATATCTAACATGCATAGACTGATTGAGTTAAAGTTACAAATTCAAAATTATAGATTGAAATATCTAAATTTGATTGTAGAATATGTTGAAATTCATATTTAGATCAAGTTAACTAATGTGAAAAATATCCCTAATTGACTTTGTATTAATATTATACACATACACACATGTAATAATTAAATTAAATTAATTTTCAATTGATTCAAAATACAAATACAAATTATGTTAACTATTCTAATCCATCTGCCGACATATACTGTAAACATACAAACATATATATAATTATATAAATGAACCTTTTACAAAATGCCCATTTTTAATTTTTAAAACAACAAAAGATTTGAAGTCTGAATACATATGTTAGGTTGAATAAGAGATCAATAAATTTTATGTTTCTAAATGATAAAAAATTTAAAACTAAATAACTAGATTACAGAAATTGTATACAATGTTTAGGAAACTATTACATGTTTATTGAAAACAATTCAAGGTTGGAAAACATAATTTTAAACATGTATTTGTTTTGATTTTTATTGATTAAAGTAAATCTAATTAAATCAATAAATTTGTTGTTTGGAAAATAAAAATATTTACAAATTAAGATGAAGCAACACTACATATATAAAATTCTGATAAGAATGATACATATAATACATATAAAACTAAATTTAGGACGTACCTCGTAAATCGTCATAGTCAACCACTTTCCAAACTATGTGCCTTTACTTAGTCATCTGATTAGGGGCCACCAACTCCAAACCGCATCCAGAATTTCCGCTTTCGTTACAGAACCATGCACCCTAAACTAACTCAAAAACTTATTTTTTTGATTGGTCGTATGTACTAATGGATCTGGGCTTGAGCCTGTAAAACCACATAATCACCAACCCTTCTAAAAACAAAGAAATAATGGTTCGAATATGTCTACATCCACTTTATATGTTTCATATTACTAATTAGGTTTTTGAAAGAGAGATTACAAGAGCTATAACTCAAAATTATGGAGAAAATGTGTTCAAAATAAGGTAGAGTCTCCTCAAAGTAAATAAAAATCAATACCTTGTTTAGCTTGTGTTTAAGGTTATAGTTGAGACCTCTAGTTGTCTTAATTCATGCAAAACATCTTTAGAAAGTCGGTAGAGAAAGATCAGGTCAAGATCCTTGAAGATAGGCATAATAATAGGTAAAAGTTGACTTATTTTGTAAAGCAGTAATCTTATTAATCGGTACTAATCCATGCTCCTCGATGAGTACCGATCAATCAATCCTTGTATTGTACAACTTGTAACTTTTATGATGGACCTATGTTGCCTTGTAGAATTGCTTCATTCCATGATTTAGACTAAATTTCATCAACACTAATAAAAATTCATTCTACCTTATGGATCAATACAAATACATAGATGGGTCGGTACTAATCCGTATATGGATCAATACATGTTAATGCTTTCTCTTCCATATGCTTTGCATGTTGGTTGACTCTACTTCATACCTTTGTTCCAGATCGATTTACATCATTGATTTGCCAGTACCATTTGATCTTATTGATCAATACGATCGAAGCATGGATTGGAACTGATTGATAATGATTCTTATACTTAGTCATTATTTCACTATTTCTTCTATGTCTCATATTTGTTATCTCTTGCATTTGACCATCCACAAGCTTTCACCAATTACTTTATCCTTTTGAAGTTCAACATCATTGAACCTTCGAGTGTGAAAAACTACTGATAATAGTATCAAATTTTGATTATGGCGACACCAACATTTTGTACCGAATGAGGCGAACTCTCATTTACATAATGTTTCACTTCATGAGTCTCAACAGATACCCAACTATGAACGTAACATGATTTGTTATCGTGTGGTTCTCCAAAATTAAAATATGGTCTCAATACTTAAAATCCACAATACTCTCAAACTAAAATACTACTGCATATTGTCACGTGAGATTTTTCTATTTAACTTAAATACGGTAATCTATAAAAGATTCTTGGTGAGTCATTTTATAGTTGTTTCTTAATAAGCACAAGTACGTAACATCTTGATAACCCAACTAACATGAGTAAATCTCCGTCCATTTTATGGAGAGCGTTTTGTACATCAGTTTTTCTAATTTGTCACTACCTTATTCTCCAAAACACATGTGACAACAGACATCTAAGGTAGATCTCAGGTTATGAACATTTTGTAATTTTGGTCGACTAAACAATTTATTCTAATGATTTATACTTGTATGTTGTAATCTCAAAAGAATATACACACGTATTATAATTTATTAATATCCTCATTGCTTATGCATGCATATGTTTTCACAACTCAGGCTCGCATCTTTGCAAAGCAGAGTACTGAAGTATGAAGATTCATACCTGGATATAAGAACCACTGCTGTAAGATGAAACGATGAAGTAAAGTTGTCAGCAAACAGGATGTGCATATGGGACCGCATATTTTCGCCTTTTAGAAAGTATTCTACAGCGTTAAAAGAGTAAAGTTACAAGGCAGGCACGGTTTACTGCACGTGAACCACAATTTTGTCAAGTGACCGACATACAAAGCGCACGTATTGGGAAGAACCGTATTTACTATGCACGACGCACAAACGTTTTAATTTCGCTTCACTGTTATCGTTTCTGCATGGTCGGCAGATTATGGTTCGTTTAATATGTTGTTTCACGTACATGTCGAGTATGGATTAGTGCTAAGGAACCCACATTTCTTAAGTGTTTTATTATCCATCTTTACTTGACCGTCAACACGCTTCAAACTCATTATTACAAACTTAATAATTGAATATCATGGCACTTCCTTTGAAAATGATCGTCCGGATCCACTACAAATAACCCCGCATGTCACTATTTGTATTCGACTTTCTTCTTTTTTTTCGACATTTTAATAGCATATTTTCATTAATTTTTCAGAATTTAAGTCTGTTGCGCACTTAAAACTTCAGAGGGAATCGAGACATGGAACATGGAAGCGCACACTTTTTCCTCTTTTGTTTTTGGCCACATCCCTCTGATCACCGTTGAAATGAGATTAGGACAATATGTGTTCTTTTTTTTCCACTTACATCCGACTTGATATTTTTAGATATTATACATCAAACTATTAAATATTAACACAATATTTCCACTTAGTCAGTAGTGTAAATGTAACTGGAGTCCAAAAATTTGCACTTCCAAATTGTTAAACTAAAAAATGGATTAACATTTTGGATCGAGTGTGAAAGAAGCACTGTAGACAATCAGCAGCACAAATTGTAGATAAACAACAAATATAAAAGCAGAAGTAAGAAAAGAGACACATAATTTTTATAGTGGTTCGGCTGACTCTGGCCTACGTCCACTTTAATCAATCTTTATTATCAAAGTCACAATGGCACGCGCTACGCTCGTGTATGAGAAATTTTAGTATAAACAACGAATGTTTCAAAAACAAAAGACGACATATTTAGTAGAAAGACGCATAATTTATAACTGCAAATCAAAATAATTAGTACAAACAACATGCGTGAAGCAGCAATGAATAGTGACGAATAATGATTAACGTCGGATAGCGATGGAGAACGATGACGTATGATAGTAAACAACGGAGAATGGTGTAGAGCGATGGAGTGGCGAGTAGTGGAGAAACATAGAGTGGCAAGGGGTGGAGAATGACAACTAATTTAGAACGTGAATAGATAGATTGCAAAGTAAAAGAAAATTATTTTTCAAATGAGATTTTCTAGGATATATATTTAAAAGGATCCGAGGTTTTTTCTAGAATGCAATATTAAGGTATAAAGTTTGAATCTGTACATATAGTTAATCCACAACTTTGAGGATTCGATCAAAAATGAAAAAAATCTAGAACCGAAATGAACACGGTATATATATTAATGTGATTTGAATTGTTCAAGTCTAGTATTTCAATATTTGTATTTGAATAATTTCAGGAATAATTATAGGATGATTTTACCTATTCTACTTGTATATTGGTATGAAATAACAATAATTTTAACATATAAACTTATATATAGAGGGCATTTTTGGAACTTTACGGTCGGACCAAAAGTTTGCGCTTTCAAACCAACTATTAATAAAAATTATACTAGTTCAATCTCTCTGTATATCAACTAGTTAGTCCTTAGATCTAAATTACAATGAGTTAGAATAAGTCATAAGTACAATGGTTGACTGGATAATCACAGTAACCCCATTGATCACTGTTGTGGGGGAGAAGAAAGTTGAAGAAGTGAAGGAATTTCAGTAAGAGTATGGCAGCTCTCTCCCCGGAAAAGATCCATCTCTAGTTGCAGGTATGTGAGTATTTATAAGGGAATTCAGTGGGTATTGGGCCAGAAGTCCAAGTGCAGAAGAATCCAGTTGTTATGCCAAGCCATCGCCGAAAATCTCAAATCAATTTAAGTCATTTCTATGGATCACTGGCTATCCATAAAGGATGGATCACTAGTTATCCATCAACGTAGCATATTTTTCTACCAAAAGCCTTTACTTAGTGCTACGAAGGAGCTCGGAAAGTCTGAGGGCGATCCGACCTATCTTGATGGATCGCTAGCTATCCATAAGGGATGAATCACCAACTATGCATCCACTTAGCATATTTTTGAGCGATCTTATTTTGGTTGTCTTCCTATCTTCTATTTAAGTGCATTGTCCAAATATCAAGTCGTTTGGAGTCTGTTTGATCATCCGTCTTCATGGGTCATCTAGTTCAGAAGAATCGTCCATAACTCATTTAATACTTAACCAAATCACACGAAATTTTGCAGGTACTCTCTCTAGAGTGTGTGGGACCTACCCTATAAATTTTGGGTTGTGGAGCCCAACTACATAGATCATTAGCGATCCATCTAATTAGGTCACTATGGATCCATCAAACAACCTCCAAATGATCTCATATTTTATGTAAGTCTTTTTTATGTCTTCTAAGTGTTCTCCTAAAATTTCAAGTCAATCCAACTCCGTATGAGTTCTCTAGGTCTATTTTAAGTTAGCTGCTTTGGTCAAAAAGCGGGTAAAAATTTCCCCCCCAAAATACACCTTTTGAATGAAAGGTGTGTTTCGCTTAAGAACAAGTTTCTATCTCTGGTCTTCGATAGTTTAGCTTTCCAGCTGCTTCAACCTTGGTGAATCGTTCAGTTCCTTCGGATTCTCGTGCCAATTATAAGTTGTTCCAAACCTGTTACAACCTAAGACTTTAGACTTTGCCTAAGTGTAATCTATATAATCATTCTGATCTCATTCAGAGTTATTACACCATATATCTCTAATTAAATCACATGTTTTTAATTACATCACATATCTTCAATTACATCATATATCTCCAATTAAATCACATATCTTTAATTGTCCCATGTTCATTCGGGATTTTCATCATTATCATTTTGCTTCTCATTCAAAGTTGTCACATCATATATCGAAATCACATTATATATCAAAATCATATCATATATCAGAATCACATCATATATCGAAATCATCATGTGTTCATCCAGGATTTATCAGTTTTATTCTATTTATAAGGCAATCAAACCTGTTTTAAGGCTCGATCTCTCCTGATCGTTTAAGTTTAATGTGCAATCTCTTCGGATCTTTTAATGTTTAGTTTAATACACGATCTCTCTGAATCATTTAATGTTTTAAGTTAAGGGGACGATATCTCCGGGTCATTTGTTTGTTAAGATAAGTGGGATTAAGTAAGCTCATCCACTCACTCTCCAATGAGGGGACTTACTTCTTGCACTCCGGTCGCGTCTCTCCTGTCGGGACTCTATGGCGTTCAATAACGTACAAGTCCATCCAAGGAGACTTGCACCTTGCACCCAGGTCCCGTGTCGGAACTCTAAGACAATCAATATCGTACAAGTCCATCCACTTGCTTTTCCTGCAAAGGGACTTGCACCTTGCACTCCGGTCTTATGTTGGGACTCTAAGGCGACCAATATCAGTCATCACTCTCCGGTGGAAATCAAAATTCAAGTACAAACCAAAGCCAACAAGAAAAAAATCAAACAAGAAAGAATCAAAACAAGTAGAAATCAAAACGAGTGGAAATCAAAACAAGCAGAAATCAAAACAAGTAGAAATCCTAAATGTTCATCCCAGTCGTCCAACTCAGAGCATGCCTAGAGACCGATCCAGGTCTCGTACACGTGTAAGTGGTCCAAGGTTATTGAACGTGGAAAAACCAGAAGGCAGAGAGTAAGGGACTAACCTGCCTCCTGTTTCAACTATGGGCTTCTGGTTTCGGCTCATGCAGTCATGTATTCGTAATCTGATTTGCTGCTCTAGCTCCAACATCACCTGTTCCAGGCGTTAAAGCTCATCCTATATCCAAATCTATCGTGCCCTCAAGTCGTGTGGGAATGGTTTCAGTTTGTGTTGCTTTAACTCCAGATGCTCCTGCATTGGGTCCTATTGTTGATTCCAGCGTTTCCCCAAGTATCGGTTGTTCTAGGTGTGGAGGCAGTATTCCAGCCTGTCCAATCTAGCTCCATTGGCTCTTGTTGTTATTTCTCGGAGTTTGATTCATATTCCCTGCAGATCTAGCTATCCCTTACTACTCCATCCTCTGGAAGAAGCTAACCAATATCTCTTGTTGCCTAAACAAGATCCCATCTTGCATCTTCTTCATCATCCTTTCCATTTCTTCTCTAATCACATAGATGGGTTGATGAGAAATTGAGGACACCTCCTGGCTGGCCCCAGGCTCCGGTTGATTTGCTACAGCTCTAGATTTAGTATTTGGCCTATTCATCTTCTCTAAATCTGAGATTCAAACTTCAATTTCTTCATATCTCGTTCGAGGCTCTAAGTGAAAGCACCAAAATGTTAATCCAAAAAATGAATCAATACCCTGGATCGAGTTTGAAAGCACCACTGGAAATAATTAGCAGCACAAATCTTAGATAAACAACAAATAAAAAGCAGAAGTAAGAAAAGAGGTACGGAATTTTTATAGTGATTCGGCTGACTCTGGAATTTTTATGTCCACTTTAATCAATCTTTATTATCATTATACTAGTTGAATCTCTCTGGATATCAACTAGTTAGTCCTTAGATCTAAGTTACAATATGTTAGAATAAGTCACAAGTACAAGGGTTGATTGTAGAATCACAGTAACCCCTTGATCACTGTTGTGAGGGAGAATAAAGTTGAAGAAGTGAAGGAATTCTTGTAGATTAATGGCAGCTCTCTCACCAAAAAAGATCCATCTCTAGTTGCAGGCAGGTGAGTATTATAGGGGAATTCAGTGAGTATTGGGCCAGAAGTCTAAGTGCAGAAGAGTCCAGTTGTTATGCCAAGTCATCACCCAAAATATCAAATCAACCTGAGTCATTTTTATGGATCGCTAGCTATCCATAAACTTGGTATATTTTTCTACCAGAAGCCTTTACTTAGTGCTATGAAGGAGCTCGGAAAGTTTGAGGGCGATCCGACCTATCTTGATGGATCGCTAGCTATCCATAGGGGATGGATCGCTAGTTATCCATAAAGGATGGATCGCTATAATCCATCCACTTAGCATATTTTTGAGTGATCTTAGTTTGGTTGTCTTCATATCTTCTATTTAAGCGTCTTATCCAAATATCAAGTCGTTTGGAGTTCGTTTGATCACCCGTCTTCATGGGTCATCTGGTCTAGAAGAATCGTCCATAAATCACTCAATACTTAACCAAATCATAGAAAAATTTGCAAGTACTCTCTATGGTGTGTGGGACCTACCCTATAAATTTCAGGTTGTGAGACCAAACCTACATGGATCGTTAGCGATCCATCTAGTTAGGTCACTGGAGCTCTATAAAACAACCTCCAAATGATCCCATTTTTTCTACGAATCTTCTTTTATGTCCTCTAAGGTTCTCCCAAAATTTCAAGTCAATCCGACTACGTATGAGTTATCTAGGTCCGCTTTAAGTCAGCTTCTTTAGTCAAAAAGCGAGTAAACACAAATAATTAATAAAATTGGAACAACCTGCATTTTTAACGATTGAATGTTTAAATATTAAATGTTAATTAACAGAATACCCATTGTACTCAACTTACTCAACTTTTGAAGACAGATAAATTGGAACTCGAGGCACCAGCCGTTGAGACCATAATTCCTCCTCGAGAAAAATAAGTATAAACTTTTGGAGTCGATAAATTTTTGAAGTCGATAAATTTTTGGAGTGAAAAGTGGTTTTGTGTGGATGAAATGAATTTGAAGCTAATGCCCATTAGCTTGTTTGAGTTGGCTAATCCCTTTATTCATTTTTCATTCTCCCTTGCTTTTTATTTCCATCTCCTAAATTCCTTCATAATCTCTCCTTAATCCCTAACCCTAGATCTACCAATCCAAGCTCGTAAAAAATCCTATAAATCCCGATAAAATCACCATAATTCTTGTCTTCTCATTCATCACAAAACCTGTCTTTGGATTAGCTTGAACTTGTGTATGAAGCTTCATCTCAAATTTAAAGAGAGCAAGAGTATGGGTTTGGTGATTTAGAGCTTGATTTGATGAAGAATAAGGTGAGTGAGATGATTCTCTAACTATATTTACTAATTATATTTCATACATTTATGTTTACATGATTTTAGAATTATGTGAAGTAATTTAGAGAATTATATGGTTAACTTGAACTTATGTTTATGTTGTAAACATAGTTATATTAAAACACTATTTATTAGAGACCTTAATTATCATTTTTAAAAAGTTAGTAAGCTGGATTAGGAGTAATCAAATAATGGTGTGATTTTATGATTGTTTAGTGATATGGTCATGTGCATATTATTAGTTGGTATTAATTAACATATCTGAATTGGTTTTAGAAAAGTTAGTAAGCTAATTAAGTGAGTTTTGAACTCTACACTTACTACTAAAGTGATTAGAGGCTTAATATGTTGGAACTGGGCTAGCCCGCGGCGGAAATTATGAGTGAATTTCAAAAAAATTCCAATATTGGATCTTTATTGGGCCTATGAAGTCTAATTTATTTAGAACATTTCTAAATTTTATTTTATTCAAATTTATAAACTGATATTTTACTGTTTATGTTATGTTAAATATATATGTGTATCACATACACATATATGAGTGTGTGCACGTGTAACATATAAATCCGTGTAAGATATAACATGCCTGTATATAGATATTACGATTTACATCGCAACGGACATGGGACACGTTAGCTCATCTAGTATTGTCCAAACATATGTATGTGTGTGTGTGCGCGCGCACGTATATATGCCTTTTCTTTTATTATAAAATATTTCAATATATATATATATATATGTATATGTATATGTATATGTATGGATAAATTAAAATTATATATATAATTTTGTATAAACATTATTTATGATTATATATATAATATTAACAAAATGTATATTTATTATTCACTATATAAATATGTTTAAATCATTTAAAATATAATAAACAAATAATATTTTATAATGTCGAAAATGGTACTTATACAAATACATAAAAAAATTAATATATATATATATATATGTGTGCGTGTGTGTGTATGTATATATAAACGAATATGTTAAATGCTTATATATATGTACAATATATACATATATATAATTTAAACTACGAAATAATTTTTATTTAAATATGTATAATGAGCTGGTCTTGCAAATGGATCAGGATATTCTTTTTCATTTTAAATATATAAATATATATATATATATTAATAAAATTATATAAAATTATGTAATAATAAAAATAATATTACTTTTTGAAACTAAATTTAAATTTAAAATTTCTAGCATATTTTAAACCAAATTTTATAATTTGAAAATTTAATATATAATTTTATAACTTAAAACAATTTTAAAATTCAATTTTAAATTATTGGTTTTTAATTTAAATATTTAAAAATAAAAAAAAGTTTTTTTACTTTCTGTCATAAGCTGAATATGCATCAATAAAATTTTAAAAAATATTTTATAGTACATATATGAATTTATAAAATTATTTATATTATAAATTGATTTAAATATTAGTTAAAAATAATATATATATATATATAAATATTTTCTTTCCGTTGAAAATGTTATATTTATTAAACATCATATGTGAAATTTTATTTTCATATTATATAGATGCATAATACAGTATTTAAATTATAAACAATATAAATATATGCATATATTATATACTAAATTAATAAAATAATAAAAAATGTTTTTTTTTAAATTATGAGCAATGCTATACATAGATGAATTATCATAAAAAAAAATTATAATCATATATACATACATATACAACCAACTAAAATTGTGATAATATATCTACATATTCAAATCGGTGCCTAACTAGTAATATTATACACATATAAATGAACATTATAATTATGAATTAATGTTTGTAATTAAATTAGAAATGTACCTTGCAGCCAAAGCCCTTAAGCATACATTGAAATGATGATTTATGCTCCTTGAAATGATTCTGATCCAACCGAGTGCTAGTCCTTGAACCGTTGACCACCGGCTATCGAATAGCGGTTGAATTGACTTGATTTGGGCTTGATAAAAAGAATTTTCAGCAAGCAATAAGTAGAAGTGGTGGGTCCAAAAGTTTTATAATAAAATGGAGAAAGAGATGCTTAAATAGAGGATGGAAATGAGAGAATTTATGATCTCATCGTTTACTCTATCTCCTTTAATCTTGGTCATCCATTTTCAAGCCCTCTAACCTATATCCTAAATGCCCCTAGCCTTTTGTTTCAGCCGATCCTATCAGCCCTATGATGGACCTTAAACCCATTTGAGCCCGAATGAATATTTTGCATTTTAAATCTATTTTAAAACGCTTATTGATATCGTAAATCAATTAATCTATTTATAACTTTTATAAATACGTTTAATATTCATTTATTATATTTGTGCATTTATTATATATACTTTTCTTTTATCACGGTGGTATTCAAGGTGATGTACTTAGCCTTTTTTCATTGAATTAACCAGAGTCCTTCATTTGGAACATTTCCAACTTAAAGATTCTTAACTAGAATTTATTATTGACATATTATACTCAATATCATTTATGAAAGTTTGAATCTGAATACTCCTTCATAAGGAGTTCGTTTGTTTTTACAAACAATTCTCTAGTATTTCATAAATACACGAGAACATCTCAAACAACCATTTGGTGATATCAATTTGGATATGATATTTGCTTCATATATCAACTACATAACAAATCACGATATCATAGACAACATATCATGTATGATAATTCTTATTGCCAATGCATAAGAAATTTATCTTACATGTTTCATATTAGACATTTTAATAAGATATCCTTGCATATCGTTTGGGACATTCCCAATGTCCTTTATACTTACTATAAAAGTCATCATATACAAATCCAATGTTGAATATTAAAAACAACCAAAGCTGATTTTAACACAAGTACATCGTTAAAAATCCGCAATGTGTTGTTTACTTATCGTTTAGAAATATCTATATACCTTTTAATATTCTTTCTAATAAACACATGTTTCCTCTGCATTTTAAATGATGATCAAACTATTTAATATTTCTAGCAAAACATTTTTTTAATTTTGATGCTTGTCGAATGACACCTTTGTATTTGTTCTTGGAACATATCCAAAAACTCACAAACTCAACATCGCTTCCACTAGCTTAAAGATATTTTGGTTATTATATGCAAACAATCTAGTCTAAATCTATATTTAAAACTTTCTACTTCAACATATATATACCAAAACATAAAGTCTGACTAGGGGATAATTTTGTGAGTAAAATTCGAACCACTTCAGCACATCGAATGGTGAATCTGTTACGTTAATTTCAACTATTGAAATTCACGGTATTATTCTTATCAGTGTGTCCCACAATATTCCAACTGCATTTGTCTTTCTCTTAAAGACACATTTGTGGTCCATAAATCATATCCATTCGATTGCAACTATCAAATTCATATTTTGATAATGTACTTGGAATCTATTTTGGATTTGCGCATTGTGCCATACCATAGAGTCAATACTCTTAATGGTTTAGTTAAACAACCGAGGATTATTTATTCTTGACATTGACAAGAAACTTATAGTTTCTTTTTAATGTACAATAATACTCACTGGACGTTCTAACGTATTTGTGTTCATTTAGGTTCGGTCAATTTCATTTCTTCCCTTATAACCAGTTTCATCTTTGGATCATATCCAAATTCATTTTTATACCAATAATTTCTCAAAGAAATTCCTTCACTACGAAGTTGGTATTTTCTTGAAAGAACAATTGTTCTTATTGCAATGGAATAGGCATTCATAAACATTTTATGAATTGCCTAATATAAAACTGATTTTTCATTAGTTACAATAAATTTATGTTCACGACATAAATTAGTCATCTAATGACTATCATATCAAAATTATCTTAGGACGATTTATACAAGATCCCTTATGTATAAATATTATGTGCAATCTTTCGACTGGCACAACCTGCTAATTTCTTGGCTTAGGAAATATAGGGGTTTCTTACAACCCTTATCTTGTATGGTTTTGCAAACTATTCCTTGAATGATATTAATTTAACCTTGTGTACTACTCTTAAGTACACACCTTATAGAAAGAGTTTCACTCAACTTCACTCATCATTAATCATGCTTTGTCTAACAAAGTTCGATTACTCCTTATCAATCCATCATTATGTATTCCAAGGAGGGGTGACCTTTGAGATTGAATCTTACTTATATTAGGTACATACATAACTCTTTTCAATATACTCACACATTCGATCAAATCGAATCATTTTTTGCATGTTATATTACTCACTTCCATTTTATATTCTATGAGCTTATCATAGCCTTATACATGCGTATCAAATACACATATCCATGTCTGTGATAACTCATCGGTGAATATGACAAAGTACGTGGAACCGTTTTGGTATTAATAGACTTATGATTGTATACATCTGCATGTACCAATCTGAAGAGTTCATTAACTCTTATGATGCTGCCGTTAAATGAGTGTATAGCTCTTAATTGTTGGAGATATTAATTAACCAGCAACATATGAATCATAATCATATAATAAAATTATTTCTCAAAATTACGGCTTAGTCTATAATTCCAACAAAATTGTAAACAATTTTAGATACTTCAGTATTTTCCAATGCATCACTTTTGCTGTGAAAACAAATACCATGTTATATTTTTATTTCATAATCGTATTCATAATATTCACATTGAAGTATAACTATATATAATTTTCAGTCGACATTGAAAATAGTCATTATTTCATAAATAATGTTCAGTATGTTTTGCGAAAATAATTTTCGTAACTTGATGCAATCAATAAGTGCTATATGGCATGCTCCCACTATTTCCACCATTACAATAATAGCGTACTGAATTAGGAGGTCCATCACTAACTTCATGAAAAATATTTATTTCTTATACTGCAACTAGCTTATAGCAATGAGTTCTTTGATCAAATATCTTGAACTCAAAGAAATAAATCTCATAGAAAATAATTTTTCTGTATGAAAATACATTTCAGAATAGAATCATATTTCTCATTCCAATGTTAGTATCAATTGTTATTATTACAATTCTCGTTTTCAATGTTTCTTTATGAAGTAGAAATGACTATTCACTCTCTTCATCTCAGCTGTTTCTTAAATCACATCTACTCTTGTACATTTGTTTTTCTTTTTAAATGGTCAAACATTCAAAAGTAAACCCTTACTACAATATCATAACGAATACTTTACAAAGATGCATTTGATCATCCTTATCATTTAAGGACATCAAATATGATGCACCTTGCGTAAACTGATCAAATTGATATTTCAATGATCAATTTTTTAGATCTTTCTTGTAGTTTTGGTCTAGTGTTACATTTAACACAATACAATCTTTATTATAATAATCAATTTGAATACTCGACCTCACAATACGGTTTATTTGTTTGCTTTGAATGAACTAATTTCATCGAAGTACTGTACATTACGAACTATGACCATTCACCATATAACACTTATATGCAATAATTTATGGATCAAATATCCATTGCCTCGTATTACTTTCAAGTTCAGAACTCATAGAATACAATAAAGGGTATCGACCAAACAAACACCTAAGCGACCAAATTACGAACGTACTAAGTAGTTGTAAAATTAGGCACTTGCATGGGTATAGAAATGTTAACATGCAATAGGCATTTATTAGTATATTTTATATTTCTATTGTAAATCTTCATTCAGTTCATTTGTATACCTTAATTGATAAACGTTTTATCAATCATTTTAAATGCACAAATTTATCGATGTCGATAATTATAACATTATAAAGCATATGTTCTTACAATATTAGAAAGGTTAAATTTCATTTTTCGGATAAGGCTCCCACTAGCCTTTTATGTTTCACCAAACAGTAAGCGAAACATAGAAGCCTTTCGACTCCATTGGTGGATGTTAGGACCCATCCGTCTTAAAATTCTGACCATGATTTTGCTCAACAAATCATAGCTCCACGAACGATGGATAACTCCTTATCAGTTGTATCGAATACAACTCCTAACCCTTGGTAAATTATCCTAATTTCACTTCGACCTTGAGTTTACTCAACAAATCAAAACAAAATTATTCACTTGTATCTACCATATTGCGATGGCCTTAGTATATGTACCTTGAGTTTGCTCAACATATAAATATAGTTACCTTACCATGTTTTTTTAATATATTATTAATACTATACATAACATCTCTAGCTTGAGTTTCCTCAACAACTAAGGAGTATGCAAGTAATTTATTAATATATATATATATGTATGTATGTATATATGTATGTATGGTAGAGGACGACATTATATTGAAGATCCATAATATTCAATATATTATATTAAGTGATATCATTTTTTGCAGGCAAACCAAAGCATTATTAATTTGCATAGGCAACCGGATTATAGTGGTCGTACCACTTTACAAATTATTATAGGTTTAAGGGAGAAAGCCCTCAATAGCTATATCGATTTTTTAAGTGGACTGTCCACTATATTAAATTTGAAACAAGTGTAAGGCTATATACCTCAGCAACTACTTACTCAAACACCACGCAGGGTGCGAACATCATAAGCAAGCTGCACAATGCAGTCACAATTACCATGCAGGGTGCATACTTCACAACTAAGCTACACAAGGCAGACACTTACATGCAAACACATAACAAATTACACATGCTTACTAGAAACCACTACGGAAAAGTTGCATCAGCATTGACAAATTTGACAACAAAACACTTTAACACAAAAGCACCATAATGATAGCGACAAAAATTTGACATAGAAGCTCCAAAGGAGCCACATCATTTCCAGCAACAGAACATCTACAAACAGACATCCAAAAATCCCAAGCAAATGACCACCTAGCCACTTCCAAACATACATCGCCATAAAGAAACTAATGAATCACTGGATATGAGACAACCATGAAGACAAAGAGCTATGCACATATACAGCTAGAAAAGCGACTTGTACAACCACCTTAATTCATGCATACGCTGCACAATGACAATCACTATGGGAACACGACAAAGCGAAGAAAAGAAGCAGGCACACAACAATCATCAGACAAGTTGAAAGTAAACACTGACATCATGGAATATGGATAAGGAAACATGGAAGTACTCTCCAAAAGAGAGGCCAAATTTCATGACGAGACAACATCGAAGGAGAAACAAAAACCCAACGCTAATATTACAAACCAACGTTAGTAGGCCAAAACACGGATCCAATCCAACCTATAGATTACGCAACACCAACACTGACAAAGCATAATTAGCTTCGAATCTAAAGACAAGGCCTCAAAAAACGTTTCTAGCCTAGCTGGAAAAACTAGCACAGAGGCACTTGGCATCGTTAGAGAGACGAGTAGTGTTGAAAGGCCGGATAGTGGAAAGGTGAAAGCAATAATCTCACCGAAGTCAGGAAGCTCGGCAAAAGATTTAACGGTGCAGATCGAGAGAAGCTGAAACGCCTAAAATAAAATAATAAAGAAAATAAGGGAAACAAAAAGAGAAGTGAGGAGGGGAATGATATTGGATGAAGAGTGAGACTGGAGAGGAGAAGAATTGTTTGGGGCGAAGTGAGTGGAGAGATTAAGATGAGGAAGATGAAAAGAAAAAAGCGGTGGAAACCCTAGACCCCATTTTCTACATTTTTGACAGTTCCTGTTTTAAATTATATTGAGTGATATCGACTTATGGAATAATGTATTTCTAATGAAATACCCTCGTGATTCAACTGTCGAACACATTGAAAATCACGGTATACATACATTTATGTATGTATTTATTCTTTAAGTCTGTTTAGGGTTTCTTAGTGTTCAACTGTTAATTTATACATTCATACTATATAAGTTTTATAATAATATACCTTTTATATTTCATATTACTTATATAACAGTCTTATGTATATTACGATATTAATTAAATCCTATTTAATTAATTAACATTTTAATTAATTTTATATCTAACATTTATATTTAATATTTATTATATACTATAACCTTTATAGTATATCACATATGTCATATATATATATGTATATTATTTAATTAATTAACCTTTTAATTAATTTATTTAATTAATTAACCTTTTATTTATTTATTTAATTTAATATTTTTAATAAGATCAAAAGAAATAGAAAAATGGCATATTCCCTCCTCACGTCCTCAATTCCTACCGCCCAGCCTTTCCTTCAATGCTCTTTGACCTCGTTTCACCTGCTCAACCTTATTCCTCCTAACCCCGCACTTTCATCGACTAAGAAATCTGTCAGTTTCGGGCGTTTGGTCTCATTTGAGCCCAACCCTGATGGTTGTCATTTCGACCCGATGTGCGTGGAAGTAAGTATCAGACCCCCTGCCGTTTCAGGGGCATGGGATTGTCTATTCTCCTCTGAAGCCATTGGTAGCTGCAGTTGCTTTGAATTCAAAATCTGTACCAATGGTAGGATTAGTTAGGAAACGATGCATGTACGATATGGTGAAATTAATTTGGGCCAATGGGAAGTGTTTTAGGTGTGGGCTCCATGGCCACATGGCTAAGTTTTATAGGCATGCTATTCTATGTTTTCAATGTGGAAAATACGGCCAATATTCCACATGTTGCAAATTTTCCGAAAATAGGGAATGAACAGATCGATGTAAAGCCACGTGGGCCGTCACTTCACGCTTAACTGAGAGATATGTTGCAAATCTTGTTCCCTAGAATGCTAATGCCCCACTGGCCTACTCCACCCCATAAATTATACCAAACGTCATCCACAAGCCCATATATATATACACTGAAAATAGGTTCTTTATTGATGACATATAAAGAACATTATTGGTTTTGGCTCCTTAAAAAGTCTTACCAGAGTACTACGGGGAAAGAGTGCAACAAACAAACAATAATTACAAACGCATCACCGTATAAACACTTGGACAAAAATAACAGCCAAAATAAACACAGCCCACTTCTACAAATGCTACCCGATCAAGCCCAAGACCAACACACTCACAGCTAACCCTAGCCATCAAAAGATCATCCTACATTATTCAGCTCTAATCCTCATCTTCTCAAAAATGCTTGATCCTCTTTACTGTAATGGTGATTATTGTCTCGAACCACTAAAGTTACAGTTTCCTTCTCAATAATCTGAGATCATTGAAGGCAAGTGCTCTCTTTCTACTCGAAGACCTTACGGTTTGGTTCGACCTAGATGTGGTAGATCGATGTAATAATAGAGACAAAAGCAAAGTGTTCCATGATGTCTTTTCTCCTAAAAGCTTTTTTGAGTTGCCTAATCTCATCTAGAAGCTCGCTGGCACTTAGTTGAGGAAGGCCCAGTTAACCTGATAAAGGAAAGGATGTATTTGCTAAATCGTCATCTGAAGAACAGATGGTCATGGGATTCGTCCTCCTGCCTACATAGTGAGCACAACCTACCAATCTGAATTCCCCAATTAGATAAATGATCGTTCATTGGTAATTGTTTAAGTATCGTTTTATAAGCACACATTGCCACTTTCTTTGAGTTCATTTTGTGCCAAATTACGTTATGCTAATCAAATATATGATCTCTAATGCGTAGTTTGTTCCACGCTAATCTGAAGTTGAATATTTTTTGATCTGCTATAGTCCAATAGTCTGATTGTTTTTGAGTATCTATTAGAATTCTCAATATATGGTGCTTAGTCTCCTTGATTTTAGGAAATAAGTTTGGCTAAAACTAATGATTATGTATGATAATAGAGACCATATGATCAGAAGTGTTAAACAAAGATACCTTGTGCCAGCTCAATAGGTACACCAATGATTTTTGGTTGATCCAAGGATCAAACCATAGAAAAGTTGTTGTATCATCTACTATAATTCTGCTTATAATTTTTGTTGCATTATCCCTGTTTTGTAGATTATGCTTCATGGTTACTGAAAAATTGTTATTTGTGTGCATAGTCTAATAGTTCTTATGTTGAAAATACTTGCCCTTCATCTATTGAGTCCACAAATATTGTTTAGTACATAAAGACCAAATTAGTTTAAGTGTGGTAGTAGTCTTCAAATCAGAAAGTCTCATTAGGCTAATACCCCCTTCATTTTTAGGTCTGCATAAAATATGCCACCCAATTTTATGTGTTCTTCCTCCCCAAAAAAAATTGCACAGAGCTTCAATTTTCTGAATAACAGAGCTTGGCATGTTATAGATAAGTAGCTAGTATAACACAGTAGGAATAATCACACTTGGATTACTTGTGCTCTTTCAGCACTTGATAGCAAATTGTTGTCCCAACTTTCCAACTTAGTTGTAATCTGATGTAGAAGTGGTACACATTGTGATGCATTTACATAATTTGCTGACAAAGAGACACCCAAATATTTTACAAGCAAGCTAGCCTTGGTCATACCCATAATCTGCAAAATTTCATGCTTGTTTGCTACATTTTTGCTGAAATATACCTTTGATTTTAGTTGGTCAATGTGTAAACCAGTGGTCTGCTTCAATTCTTCTAAAATTTTCTTACACTCATGAGCACTCCGAACAGTAGCTTCAAGAAAAAACATAACATCGTCCGCATATAATACGAGAGATATATAAGGCTGAGTTAGTGAGATAAGCTTTAATGTACCTTGTGTTACACTATCTTCCAGCTTTAGAGATAAGAATTCCATATCAACACAAAATAAATATGAAGATAGTGGGTCACCTTGTCGTAAACCCATATTAGATGTAATAAAGCCATGTGGATTGCCTTCAACCTATGCAGTTAAAGTCCCGCTAAAGCCCCACAAAATCTCTCTATAGCGCATAGCGCTCCCCAGCCGCTACTCTATTTCAATTTTGCGCTATTGAATAGTAGATCTGCTTTAAGCCCCGCTATTTACTACTATACCTGCTAAGTCAAGGCTTTTTAGCACCCGCTTTAGCAACATTAATATACAAAGGCTGATTTGACTAGTTTTCTTCTAAACCAAATAAACAAAATTAGGGTAAAAACCAAATTTTAAGGCATAAGTGTTTAATATAAGTTATAAATGTATTGTATCACAAAATCTAGTCTGCATAAATCATTATATTCTTCGGCTTTGTTATATAAGATTAAAAGTTATTTTTTTTCCTATACAAATGATTTGAGAATGAGAATAAATTGACTTTAAATATTTGGTTTTATATTTAATGAAGTTTTTGCACCTCCGCTATTTTCCGTTATATCCACGCTATAACATTTTGCATCTCCACCGCTATAGAACCACGAAGCGCTTTAACTGCATAACCTTTAACTAGTATTGAGAAACTAGGTGTACTTATGCACTCATAAATCAGGCTAGGAAACTGGGAAGCCTACGGCTTCAAGCATATGACATATAAACTCCCAATTAATCATGTCATAAGCTTTTTGTAAATCGATTTTAATGCATATTTTTGGTTTTCCCACTTTCTTAAAGTCTCATATCAGATCATGAGGAAGTAGAATATTTTCTCCAATATTTCTGTTCGATATAAAAGCTGATTGATTTTCTACAATAAAAAGGCAGAAAGTGTTTTATTCTGTTATAGATAATTTTGGAAACAACTTTGTAAAGTACATCAGCACAAGCGCCTATAATCAAAAAGGGACTGAGGCTTATCTTTCTTGGGGATAATGGTTAAGAAGGCGTGATTCATTCCTCTAGCCAATCTGCCATGTTGAAAGATTTCAGTAACTGTGAGGAACAGATCATCCTTTAGCATCTTCTAGTGCACTTAAAGAATTTGGATGAAAATCAATCGGGGCCAAGGCTCTTAGCATCATGTATAGATTTCTGTACTTCTCTAATATCTTCATAGGCAATTGGAGCAGCTAATTATTGTTTACCAATTTCATTTACTTTCATTCTTGGTTCAATTGAAGGAAAGACAGTTGCATTTAGGCCATTGTATAGATTGCTATAATAGTTCAGAGATTCCTAAACAATTATTTATTGATCATAAATATATTGTCCTTTAGCATTAGGAATAGCCTGCACTCTATTTCTATGTTTTCGCATGGGCATCCTAGTATAAAAGAATTTTGAGTTGGTATCATCCTCTTGTAGCCATAAAGTTTTACTGTGCTGAATCAACTGCTCATGCTGCAATGCAAGCTAATATTTGAGTTCCTTATTTATGTGCATCAGTCTATCATATGCATGTAGATCATCTGGACTTCATCAGTTAATGCAAAGGCCCGTGCATATTCCCCTTATAATCTTTTAATTATATCAGCTGCCTTTATATTTTTATTCCACGCTCTTAAGTTATTTTTTGTATACTTGAATTTGGTGACAAAGTTGTGAGTATTTTTTTTTTGAAAGCAACTGCGATTTTGAATTCATGGCGACTGCGATTTTGAATTTTCTTGCTTCTGCGATTCCTACTCCCTGACCTTCTCCGCTGTTTCGACCCTTTCCTCCGCCTCTTTTCTCTCTGTCTTTATCTCTTCCTATGCCCCTTTCGCCTCTACAATCTTCCCTTTCGCTCCTTCCATCTCCTTCGTCTACCAGATCTGGCCGTGTGTATAAAGCAATGTCCTCAGGAATTGTGCCTCCTCTTCTTTCGAGCTCTGACTTTCCCCCTCTGATCTATTCGCAGCCGTGTCCGGAGGCATCTGTGATCGTCTCCGTGTCTCCTGCTGTGGTGAACACTTCGCCTGATTTGATTTCAGACTATCAACGACCTTTGGGTTTGAACGCTAACTGTAAGTTGCATTTACCTCTGTCTGGCTCTAAGATTACTGATGATAGAACGTTTGTGAATGCATCTGTTGATGCGTTTTGTGGTACAGAGTATCCACTGGAGAATGCAACTATTGATTCTTCTGTTCATGAAGTGGTGTTTGGTGATATTGAAAGTGGTTTGTGTACTGCAGAGGCTAAAAATTCTTGTACAACTAGGTGCACTCCAGGTGTTTGTGCGTATTCTAATGTGAAAGATGTCTCTAATAACAGAATAATGGGATCTGGTATATCGATGCTAGCGAACTCCCCCCTTGTTGGGCATAAGCCATCTGTAGGCTGTGCCTTAGTGGATTCCGATCAACCTGCTGCTCCTCCCCCTCCTGGAACAAAAACATGGTCTTCGCTATTTTCTTCGCTGCCCCGTAATGCGGGTGTTTATGAACCAGTGGATTTTGATATCGTGGAGGTTAATGGAGTGATGATCCCGCCTCCAAATGTAATGCAAGCTGGGTTGGACTATTGGTCTGATTATTTAGTTGGTTTCTTTTTGGATCCCAAACCTCGTCTTCTTGATGCGTCCTCTGTTTGTCGTAAAGCTTGGAAGCTTCGGGGTAATCTTCGTGTTAAGCTGGTTGACTCTATGTACTACTTGTTGTTCTCCTCCTCTGAGGATCGTCGTCGTGTTCTTGAGGCCGAGCCTTCCTTTTTTGATGGTAAACCTTTTATTATTACTCCATGGTCCCCTACGGTTGCTTGTGCTCGTGAGCAAGTTCTATCTATTCCCGTCTAGGTCTTTTTTTCTCATATTCCATCTGCTCTACAACCACTGCTTGGTTTGAATTGGCTAGCATGCAATGTTGGTAAACTGAAATGTTTTGATGCTAATACGGTTGCTCGTGACAAGCTGGTGTACGCTAAGTCTCTAATTGAGATTACCCCCTTCAAACCTCTCCCTTCCACTATTCATGTTCAGTTAGTTGTTGGTCATGTAGTAGACGTCCGTGTTCGCTATGGTTGGGTCCCGGACATTTGTACCTCCTGTCACTCCTTCGGCCACATATTTTCCGACTGCACCCATTCTGTTGCTTCCGCTGCTGCGCCTAAGATCCCTCTTCCTCGGCCTCCTCTCAGGAAATGGGTTCCCAAGGTCTCTTTGGTTTCTCCTCCTGATGTTCCTTTATATGTCCCTGGTCCACCACCCTCTTCTCTTCGGCCTACCTCTCCTCCTATTGATGTGGTTCCTATTGCTGCCCCAGATATTCCTCTGGATGTTTTTGATTCTACCCGGATTGTTTGGGAAGATTCTGAAAGGTGTTGGGTGGACCTTGTTTCTGATGTGAGATATAGCCCAGTGACTAGATTTTTTTTCAGATTTGTTTCCGATGATCAGATGGACCTTAGATGCCTATTTTACATTCCGTCTGGTGATGCTTTAGTTCTTGATTTGGATGGTATTTCTGCTAGCGAGAATTCTGCCTTGCTCGCTGACTCTTCCTGGGACCGCTCTTTCATTTACTCTCCTGATGTATTGGGTTATGACCCTAGTCTTGCTAACCGTTTCAGCCCATATGTTGGTCAATGTGGGAAAGACCCGTTGGTCTCTATTGACGATGGTGACTCTTCCATTTTTGAGGAGTCATAGCCCTCGTATTATCTTTAGTACTGTGACATCTTAGTCACATTCCTGTGCTGATTTTTCCTTTTTATTTAGTAGTTAAGGTGCTTTAACCTTACTCCTGTACTTCAACTTTTATTACGTTCATAATAAAAAGTGGACGGTCCACTATAAAACCGGCTGGCCTTGCCAAAAAAAAAATCACCCCAAGTGCATGTTTTAAATACCTTTGTAACACACTGGTCATAACCTTCTAAGTTGCTCCATGTGTTGATGTATCTGAAAGGCAAGTTTTTATCAACTTTCTTTGTTGCCTTGAATGTAATTAAGGTTGGTGTATGGTCACTTAGGACTGTAGGAATTGTAATAGTAGTCAAATCTGGACATAGTTGCAAAATTTTCTGATTGACCAGAACTTTGTCTATGTTAGTTGCCATGCCTCTTTTACTCCATGTATATTTGCATCCCTATAAAGCACACCGAGCAAGACCACATTGTAAAATACAGTTATAAAACCAATGAGGTAGGAAAAAGGAATAGGCAATCCTCCCTTCTTATCTCTAGGGTTTAGAGCATTATTAAAGTTCCCATATGCAATCCATTGAGGAAGTAGTAGAAACCATTTCATTCCACGACTTCTCCCTCTTTGAAAAAGAATTACTACCATAGACAAAAGTGATGGCACATTGAAATCCTCCACAGTTAGTAAGAACAGCAGTAATTTGCTGATAACTTTTATCTGAGATGACTGCATTCCAAATTTTAGCATCAATAATGAGTAAAATTCTACCTTTTGTCCCCGTATCATTATTATGTAAATAGGTCCAATCCGGTGGGAATTTGGACATAAATCTTTGGATGCCATTATTATTTAATATAGAATCTTAAAGAGCTATTAAAGAAAACCCATGAGACTATAGGACTTTGAATACAAAATTCATTTTGTTTTCTATATTCAAACCCCTAACATTCCATGAAATGACATTCATTTAACCTTATAGATCCCCTAGTTGGTCTTTTAGGAGGGGGCTTGTAGGATTTGGGATGCTTTCTCGTGCTTCTTCTTATATTTTACATTTGCATAACATTTGGGGTACATTTTTAGATATAACTTCTGGTTTTCCAATTTCATCAATATGTTGCCCAACTACTTCAATAAATTATTGTTTATCATCCAATATTTCTTGAGCAAGTGTGTATTCACCTATATTTGATGTTGAATCTTTATCCTACACTTTCACTTGTTCTGCATTTTGTACAGTACTAGTCGATGCATGGTCAGTACAATTTGGTGTATCACCGCTGGCTTGAGAATTTGCGGGAGCGGGATAATCTGGCTCAACAGCAAAATCTGATGCTTTAGAATCTTCAGAAGATAGGTATGAGAACTTGTTTGAAGTGTGAATGTTACAACCCGAAGTAGAAGCATTATCATGATTGTTGACATCCTTTTCTGTCATAACATGAGTTGAGTTCTTTTCATTGACAGAATTATTCCCATGTTTATGGGGAGATGGGGACACCCATGGATTGTTTCATGTATTTCTAATTTATCCAACTGGATATTTTCCTTATTTTGTACTTCTGGTTCCCATGGTGCATGATACGTCTAAGAATAGTTTTTGGTATTATGGCCGAAAACATAACAATTTGCACATGGTTTTGCTTTATATTCATTTGCAACTGGTACTTCAATCTGCCAACCGTCAAAATTTAATCCTTGCACAATATGTGGATAATCAAAGTGAGGTTCAATTTCAATTAAAAATTGAGCGTAATTCAATCGAATCTCGTTAGTCATAGTATTGTCCATACGAATAGGTTTACCTTAAGTACTTGCTATTCGACTAATTACATCTTTATTCCATAATTCAAGTCCAAGATTCAACAGTTTAACCCAAATAGGGATCGCCATGGAATAGTCCCTTGGAAGTTTCATGCTTGGTTTCCAATGTTTCAGAATAATAATTTTAGAATTAAAAGTATAATGCCCAGCCCTTGTAAATCTGAGACGGTCTTCTTCTTTTTCAAATCGGATGATGATGAACCCACCTTCCTTGTAGTAAATATCAAATGAGCCTGTAGGGTTCCATTTTTTCTCCACGTATTTACTTAACTGATCATATAGGAGACGATTACCAATAACATATGCTACAATAGAATTCTTCCACTTCAATTCAACAGTTTGTTTATTAGTCTCAAGAATAGTAAAAACTAGTTTACCTTTATCAATACTGTGTGGTACGAATTGTAGATCCAAATCGAGATAATCAGTTTCTTCTACTTTGAACCACCTAATTGTATCAGCCCAACTTTATGACCAAGGAGTAGGTCTCTGCCGATGTGTGGTGGTCAGATATGGTGGATCATCACGTGGTTTGAGAGGAATTTCATTGTTTGTAACTACTCCCTTCATTGGTGCCTTTTTCGCCATTTTTATTTTATGTGTGTATGTCTGTATGTGTATGTACACACATATATTTAACATTATATATGATAAAATGTTTTATGTTATGTTTACAATTGCAAAAAGGTTTTTGAATTGATAGTAAATTATTTAGTTAAATATTTGAACAAACAACATCACTTAAAATTCAAATCAAAGTCATCCAATAAAACATTAAATATGATTTAATTTTATCGACATTATTCATGATAACACTACAAAAGATTTAGTGCATAATGAATTAAAAATGATTTCTGAAATTTGCACCTTTTATCCCGCTGCCCGATAAACCTAATCCAACACTAGCATCAAAGCTATCATTATGTTATTATGAATAATATATAAAAACTGAATTTAAAACTGGTTTTGAATTTAATTTTAAATTTATAAAAGTTATAATTAATTTTAATTTTTTAATTTTGAGTTCACAAATTTATAAATAAATTAATTTGAAATTGTTTTAGATTAAAATTAAAATATATAAAAGTCATGAAAAGAAATTAAAGTTGTTCCAAATTTTTATTCATAAAGGTTATAAATAAATAAATTTAAATTTTTTAATTTGAATTTATAAATTTTATGAATAAATAAATTTGAAATTAATTTGAATTTATAACTTAAAAGTTATAAATAAATCGGTTCAATATTATTTTTAATTAAATGTGAATTATAAATGTTACGTTTTATAAAATGTTATGATAAAGTTGTAATATTAATTAATTGTTAATTAGTAATAATATATACATAAATATAAGTTTAAATATTATATTATAAGTGTTATAATTACATAACAGAATCTTATATAATGTATATAAAATAAAACAAAAAAAATATGATTTTCAATGTTCAAATTGAAATAAAACCCATAGTTGTTATGCAAAGTAAATACATATGTATATAATTGTGTGTGTATGCGTGTGTGTGTGTATGTATAATGACAAATAATATCATAGAGTGTTGTGGCTCATTATTCCTTATAGACGATAATACTCATTGTTATTATTTTGAGATTATAAATCTCAAATAACGTTGCTCTCTATCATTTACAATAAAAACAAAGCTCTATACATACTTATGGTTGTTGAGCGTCCTCAATGCATAAAATATTTAGGGTAATGCTTATATCATCCCTTGATTGGGTAAGAACATTTAGTATTTTTATTAAGCATCCTCAAGGGTTACAAAATTTTCCTTAGCCAATAATGAAATGATGGATTATGAGTATTTGATGCACTTTATAACTTGCAGAGAACCCTCAAGGTCATAAAGATGTTTAGAAGTAAAATAATGTACGATTAGGAATTATATATGAGACATACCTAATAATTGTTGTTTAGCATTTATGGGAACTACAATTTGCTAAGCATCCTCAAGGTTGTAGTAACATGATAATGAATCCTAACACGTCACATTTAGGCATTTAAGACACGTAAAATCTAATGGGAGACTTATTAAAAAAAATACAATAAACCATTGTAATAAGTAATAAGTATAAGACCATATATAATATTATAGTAATCTATTTTGATAAATAAGCAAGTAAACCATAGTGTGAGATCATATGTTCATAATGATTGAATATAATGATGATCTTTTTGTGTTAGAAACAACGCTAGACCGAGGACTACAGACAGAACTAGGAATTCGATCACTTAAATGTCAGTTTTAATTTGTCTACATAAGTGTAACTTATGTGATCTCCTTAACAAGTTAAGGATGAATGAATGCATTTTCATAAAGAAATCTGATACAGCCTTATAGTAAAGGGTTTCTCTTTTGAATGGTTTGGTCATTTAAAAGAGAAAGCAAAAGTTTGAGAGTGGATGTAACATAGAAATGGTAGGATGGAGAGAAGATGATTGGTCACCTTTGCTTTATGAAGAGACATCGAAATCAAAATTGTGTAAAATACTTGTAGATGCTTAATAAGGAACAAGAAATATGATTTCTATTTCAAATGTTTTTTAATAGAAAATTGTTCTTAATAAGATCTATTTCTTAAGTTTAGATATTTGATTTGAAACTCTCCACTGTAAATTAGTTACAGTGCAAAAAATAAGTAGCTCATAGTAAGTGATTGAATGTAGCTCGTGTTTTGAATGTTGTTGTTATAACTATGGAAATATTGGAGCATACCGTATAACAATTGCTAATGGACATATCAAATTTTGAAAATTTACTTTTGAGTATACCAAATATTATTTGTAAAATATTAATTGTTTTTAGTTTTGACGAGACTTTGTCTTAATATGAATATTATGAATGTTTGTTATAAAATAAATCTATTTTTGATCTTTCAATAATGGTATTTATTTTCATAACAATGGTGATGTGTTAGCTATAGAAAATACAAAAGTATCTAAAATATTCAAAAATTAATTTTTGAATCATGAACTGGGCTATATCTTTGAAAAATTATTCTTTGAACATATGATTGTGAATTCTAAAATTCTCGTGAATTGTATCACAAATGATTAACGGCAAAGTACCTAGTAAAATGAAAGAGTAAAGGAACGCAACCAGACACAATCTATTTTATCTTCCCTTTGTCTCAGTAATGGGCCGAGTGTATAAAAGCCCATTTGTCCATTCTGTTTTATATTTAAGAGCAATCTCTCTACAACATTTTGTATTCAACTTTGTATCAATTCTATTGCATTAATAAAAGAAATACACTTTTCATTCTCTTCCAATAACATTTCTGAATTCATTAAACTGCTTACAAATTCTATTTTGGTATCAGAGCAGATGACAGAATCATCTATAGGCTTAACAGCTTTATGCAAAAACTGATCCATCAGAGAAATCTCATCATTTGGATCAGCCTACCCATCAGAATACTTTCATCATCACTTGGGTAAGGAATATGTTCAAAGAATCTACTGCCTTGCCAAGATTAACAATCGACTGTAGAGAATCCCCACAAAAATAGATTCAAGAATCAAGAAAGAAAATCAGAAATCCAGTCAGAGAAGAGAACAGAAACTCATCAATCAAAAGAAAAGGGTAAGTGCCATACTAGGAGCAATCAGAGAAGCCTCATCATATTGCTCGGTTGCAACATACCTGTTGAAGGAAGAATTTCTTGATTTCATCACAACCCTATTTCTGAGTTCTTTCTTTCTCAATTCTATTTTTAAAGAAGTTTCTTCATGGCTGAAGGAAGCAGTGCAACATCAGGTAATGATACTAACACCTCACCACAATCTATGGATGTTACTGACAGTTTGATCAAAACTGTAATTAGCCCACACTCCAATCTCATCACTGCACATCTTGAAGATGACAATTATCTTCTCTGGAAAGTGCAAGTTGAAACTGCTGCCAAAGGATATGGTCTTGATGGATACATTCTAGGCATGATAGCCATTCCACCCAAGTTTATCACTAATCAAGAAAACAAAACTGTGAGTAATGAGGAATATGTCAAATTTCTAAGGCAAGACAGTTTAATAAGTTCTTGGTTGCTTTCTTCAATCAGTGTAAAGTTGCTACCACAAGTTATAGGGTGCAAAACAGCAAATGAAATTTGGACTACAGTTGAAAGGATTTTCAATACACAGTCAGCAGCAAAAATAATGCATTACAAAAGGCAGCTACATAATATAAGGCAAGACAGTCAATCCATGAAAGAGTACCTCTACAAGATCAAGAATACTTGTGATCTACTTGAGGCAGCAGGACATAAGATGTCCAATACAGAGCATGTTTTAACAATACTGAGTGGGTTAGGCGATGAATATGAAGTAGTGGTGGCAGTCATTGCATAACAAGAAACACCGCCCACTATTGACTATGTCCACTCTATATTACTGGCTCATGAAGGAAGGTTAGACTACAAGAAACCCTCAGATACATACATGTCTATCAACTATGCTTCAAACAGTAAAAACAGAAATCAGAACTATGGAAGAACAGATCAGCAATCACAGAGGGGAGGTCAGACTGCCAGAGGAAGAGGCAGAGGAAGATTTAATGGCAATAACAAGCCAAAATGTCAGATATGTGAAAGACTTGGACACACTGCTGTAAAATGCTATTTCAGATTTAATGCAAATTATGTGCCAGGTCAGGGACCAAGCAATCAGAGAAATAGTAACTGCATTGCAAATATGGCACAAGTACAACTGGATACAGGCAAACAACCCAGTGGAAACAAAAATCAAAATCAGGATGAAATTACTAAAGCAGATCATATTCAAGATGAGTCATGGTATCCAGATTCAGGGGCAACAAATCACTTAACAAGCAACTTAGAGAATCTAAATCTAGGCAGCAGAGAATACAGAGGTAAACAATCTATTATTATGGGAAATGGCAAAGCAATTGAGATCACACACACAGGTAATGCTTATATCAAAGGTAAAAGACAATTATATCTCAATAATCTGTTAAGAGTACCCAGCATTAGAAAAACCTATTGAGTGTTTCTCAATTTGCTCATGATAATAATGTTTATTTTGGATTTTACCCAAATTATTGCTTAGTTAAAGATATTCTAGCTAAGGAAATACTCTTGCATGGTAATGCAGTAAATGGTCTATACAAGTTCACACTGACTAATAGCAAAGGTTCAAATCAAAGAATGAAAAATTGTAATAACAGTGAATTGCAGTCATGTGAAACCAGTAAAAATAACTTTGATCTTTGGCACTACAAATTAGGTCATCCATGTACAAGTATTGTAAAACAGGTTCTTAAAGAAAATAAATTTTCTTTTGATGATATAACTTTGCCTTATATATGTTCTTACTGTCAAACGGGCAAAAGCCACAAATTAGCTTTTTCAGATTCTGTTATAGAATACAAAGTACCTCTTGAATTGATCTCAACAGATTTGTGGGGTCCAGCACCTATCTGCTCAGATTATGGGTATAAGTATTACATATCCTTTGTTGATGCATGTACAAGGTACACTTGGATATATCTCTTAAAATCCAAGGCAGAAACTTATAATGCTGTTATATATTTTATCACTCAAGTTGAAAAGCAGACCAATCATAAAGTTAAGATCATTCAAAGTGATGGGGGTACTGAATACAAGCCTCTTAGTAAATATTTTCTTGATAATGGAATAGTTCATAGAATAACATGTCCCTACACATCTGAACAAAATGGTCTGGTGGAAAGAAAACACAGGCATATTGTTGAGACTGGTCTGACCTTACTAGCACAAGCATCACTACCTTTGAAATTCTGGCCAAATTCCTTCAGTACTGCTGTTTATTTAATCAATAGACTCCCAACTAAAGTACTGAATGGAATAAGTCCCTTAGAAAAGTTTTTAGGTGTCAAACCAGACTATCAAAACTTAAAGACTTTTGGATGCTTGTGTTTTCCCTATCTGAGACCATACAACAACCATAAACTAGACTTTAGATCTCAACCATGTACTTTTATAGGTTATCCAATTAAACAGAAAGGATACAAGTGTTTAGATGAAACTGGGAAAATATTTATAAGCAGACATGTTGTTTTTAATGAGAGAATATTTCCTTTTGCCAATGCAAGTATTAGAACTACACATAAAGTTTATAATCCAAAGGTTTCCATACCAAACATACCAGTTTTGCCACATATATGGCATGCTGGTGAAACTGAGAAAAGAACAGGAGCCACTGGATCACAACACACAATGTCAGCTAGACCAGGTCATGATGCAGCTGATCAGCCTGCTACTCATCCTCAGTCACCTGTAGAATCAAGCAATCAAGATCAGAATAATTATGAAGATCAACCAGATGATACTGCAAATCAGGACAATAGTTCAGAGTCATCTGATGCTGAACTACAGACTAGAACAGGCCATCATATGATTACCAGATCAAAAAGTGGAATTTATAAACCAAAGGTTTATACTGCAACTGCATGCATCACAGAGCCACAAACATTTGAACAAGCATTTAAAGACAAAAACTGGAAAGTAGCAATGGATGAAGAGTATCAGGCATTAGTGAAAAACAATACATGGAGTCTTGTTCAACCACCAAGCAACAAAAACATTATAGGATGCAGATGGACTTATAAATTAAAAAGAAATCCAAATGGAACAGTGTCCAGACATAAAGCAAGGCTTGTTGCCAAAGGATACACACAAGAATATGGCTTTGATTTCAGTGAAACCTTCTCACCAGTGGTGAAACCAACAACCATCAAAATAGTTCTTACTATTGCCTTAAATAATAACTGGAACTTGAGACAGTTAGATGTAAACAATGCATTTCTAAATGGTGTTCTGCAGGAAGAAATCTACATGGAGCAGCCACAGGGATACAAGCAAGACACTAACCTTGTGTGCAAGCTAAACAAAGCCATATATGGGTTGAAACAAGCCCCCAGAGTATGGTTTGATAGATTGAAAGCCACATTAGTTCATTTAGGCTATCAATCTACCAAATCTGATAACTCTTTATTCATCAAAATTAGCAGTAATCTTATTGTTTACATACTGATATATGTTGATGATTTAATTATAACAGGTAATGATGAGAATGAGATCAAAAGGATAATATAGTATCTTGACAAGCAATTCTCAATTAAGGACTTGGGTGAACTAAATTATTTCCTGGGAATAGAAGTAAAGAAAAAGTCAGACTCAGAAATTTTCCTAAGCCAAAAAAAGTATATCAAGGAGTTGTTGATTAAAGAAAAAATGGATGGTGCTAAATCTCAGCCTACACCAATGATTAGTCATCAACAACTACCCAAATACAGGGGAGAACCAATATTAAATATCAAACAATATAGAAGTATTGTAGGAGCTCTACAATACTCCACCATAACAAGACCAGATATATCTTTCAGTGTTAACAAAGTTTCACAATTTATGCAGGAACCACACGAAGAACACTGGAAAGCAGTCAAAAGGATACTCAGGTATCTCAATGGCACAACAAATTATGGAATTATGCTAAAGAAGTGCAAACAACTAAGCATCACAGCGTATGCAGATGCAGACTGGGCTACAGATGTCGATGACAGAAAATCAGTGACAGGCTACTATATATACTTAAGCAACAATCTAATTTCTTGGTGCTCAAAGAAGCAGACTACTATCTCCAGATCCAGCACAGAGGCTGAATACCGAAGTATAGCTAGTGCTGCCGCAGAAATTACTTGGATTCAATCATTACTTTCAGAAATGAACATCAAAACAGAAATTAAACCAACGATATGGTGCGACAATCAAAGTACAGTCTACATGGCAGCTAATCCAATTATGCACTCAAGAACAAAGCATATAGAGATTGACTTATATTTTGTTCGTGAGTTGGTACAGAAAGGAAAACTTCAAGTGAATCACTTACCATCAACTTACCAACGCGCAGACATACTTACAAAGGCATTATCTGCGAAGAACTTTCATCGATTCAGACAAGACTTGAAGATTGAAGCAATCACTGAAGAAATAAACAAAGGGTCCATCTTTCAGCTCAACGCTTCAGATCTTGCTGCATCAGTCTTAGGATCAAATCTCGAAGACGAATTGAAGCAGCGATAGATTTCACCTCAGATCTGCATCAAGCAGATCACAATCTTAGAATATTATCATAATACAGAGATTCAAGAGAAAAAAGAAGAAGAAGGGTTTTAAAAAGAATCAGCTCAGCCGAGCTTCTCAATCGCTCTCGAAAGATAACCCTAACTCTAGCTTCTGGTTGAGGGGGGGAGTAAAATGAAAGAGTAAAGTAACGCAACCAGACACAATCTATTTTATCTTCCCTTTGTCTCAATAATGGGCCGAGTGTATAAAAGCCCATTTGTCCATTCTGTTTTATATTTAAGAGCAATCTCTCTATAACATTTTGTATTCAACTTTGTATCAATTCTATTGCATTAATAAAAGAAATACACTTTTCATTCTCTTTCAATAACATTTCTGAATTCATCAAACTGCTTACAAATTCTATTTTACCCATTTAATGAAAGTATATAATTATATGACACTTTTGATAAACCTACTTATATGAATGCATGATGGTGGCACTGTCTTCTGTGAGACCGTGGCTTAATCTTTAAGGGCATTTAATGAAACCAGGATACAAACATAAGGTCAATCCATGTGTTGGCTTCTAAACTATCTAAAGGAAAGAACGAGTGTGTGAAATGCATCAAGTACGTCAAATAGAATTAATAGTTCAATGCTTAGTCAACCACTCCATCCTGACATGCTTTGATAGGTTATAACTATGTACAGATTCGAGTTCACAAGACATTTATACTTGTGCACGAGTTTTTCTGCAACATGTTATAGGAGAAATTTTATTAAAGTTTAGTGGAGGATTATTAGTATAAATTTTAACAAAATTTATGGGAATGATATTATTTTTTGGGAAGAAAAGAGAAAAAGAAAAGGAATGTGAATGCTCTCATATTGTGGAAAATTGAGCATTGTATTTGTTTAAATATAAGCTTCACAAGAGAAAGATCAGACCCTTTGAGCGTCCAAATGTTTACTCTTGAATTGAAGAGGGAAATCATGCATGTTAATTTGCCATCGTCCGTTCTTTCGACTATCGATGGAGCCTGACCGAGTCGGGCTCTGTTTGGATCTGAAAATATATTTAGATAGTATTTTTATTTGAAATGGAACATTTTAAACCTGTTACAAGCCCATAATGGTTCAATATTTAATAGTAAAACGGTGGGAAAATTTCGAATTACGAAAATTAGACACCACTCGAAAATAATGGTTAGAAAAATGACCGGTGGGCCAACTGATAGTCTATTTGGTGAACGGACGTTTCTCTTCGAACGGACGGTTCTATTCGCAAATGGATATATCCCTATACATCTATATAAAGGCAGTCTCTTTTCAAAAAGTTTAGAATTTCTTCTTCATTCTTTCTCACTTCGACTTTGCTTTCTATTGTTCTTAAATAGTATATCGGGTTTATAATACTGTTGACTACAAACTCGAAACTCTTATTAATGCAGTAATATGTACGATAATCTGAATCAACTTCGGTAGTGCAACCGTAAATCAATTCTCTGCTGCATTTTTTTTTGGGAGACGTTTGCTACAACTTTGAGCACTCATTCGTTTAGTTAAAACGAGCGGAGATGCCAAATATCGTATTAACGAAAACGTTATCTACCCTACTTGGATATCTACATATATTTTTACTATGGCTGCTGCTACGTCAGTTCACCAGACTCTAGAAATCTCCACCACCGTAGAATTTAATCATCACGTGATTCGGTTATCAGCCGACTTTTTTGTGTCGCAGAGTTCATATCTTAAGTTATTATCATGATTATTCACTTTCTGGTCTTCCGCTATACCACGTCTTTTTTAGATTTTCATGCGTTCGGCGTTGCTTTGAATGTTAATTTCATTAAAGAATTCTCTGACATGTTACATAGCAGAAGGTTTATCAACGTAGTGCCAATTTCATACTCTTCTATAAACTATTTACAAATATGGATGACTTTTTCCTGCATAATTGAAAATATCAATAATATACTGCAGTTATTTCGAATACTATCTATGTTTTCTTTTTCAAATTCATAGCAATGCTATTTCGAAAAGTGCTGGTGTATTTTAATTTTCTTAATTCACGGCGATGCTATATATTTGAGTGGTGTCGGTGTATTTTTGTTTTTTAAATTGTTTGAATTATGATTGGTTAAAGTTATTTAAATCGATACTATTAAAAATTCTTTACAGTTAGATAATGGCAAAGATTGGTTAAAGTTATTAGACAGAAAACATGCTTATATAAAAAGTGTGTATACTTATCCGACAAATGCGTTCTAAACTACGTTTAGTTTATTGATGTTAATACTTAAAACTTCTAAATCCTATGGAGGACCTCAAACTCAAATGGTAGGTAAAAAAAAAAGGTTTTTGTTGAATAAAGTGATACTCACGCTCTGCTATGTTATGAAAAAAACCCTTAAATCCTTTATCAAACACGGCACAAATGAATTAACTTTTGCTGAAGTTTCTCCAACATTCTTGACAAAAGAAAACTAGGAAACCTAGTCCTTCTCTATGCCATCTTTTAGGTTAACGCAAACCATGTTAAAAAGACTTATGGTCCAAACCATTAAATTCGTAAATGATCAGTATCTAAATATAATAGTGGTGAATGTTTTGTGTGGTTTCGCACTAGAAAACAAAAGCGATCCAATTCCGTCCAACATCGCGTACATATTCCGTTTGTATACTGATGCATTATGCGGCTACATGCAATCGATAATACAGAATATTACGTCTTTGTCATTTAGATGCTCTCCCATAACCAAATACTACAAACTAGGAATGGTTCCCTTCTCACATGCTATACCCTAGTTGTTTCATGTCATCTTGATCATTCCGAATACAAACCTTTTTCATTTTCTCTTAATTCGTTTATCAATATATTACGAGTCTTTAAGATACTTTTGGTCAATAAAGCTATATTTGCCTCATAATTTATTCATATATCATTTTCTATGATTGGTATCGCATTTACTTAAGCATGATAACTTCAGGATGTTTATCCATTTAGGTTAGAAAGTAGTATAGATTCTAAAACGATTAATGTTCTTAGGAGGAACAGATTCAATTCTTTTGGTTAATAATTGATATTGTTGTTCAAGATTCAAATAAACGACAATTATGAAGGCATTTAAGCCAAACTTGATTTCGTTTGAAAACTACATGGAATTAAGTAGCAAGCTCTTTGTTTCGTTTGTTCCATTGTTGTACGGAGGACTTTATTGTTCTCTCTTCCTATGACTGTCAAAGTCGTAATTCCTAAAGTTGGGCAATCCAGAAAAATCCACTCCGAATAAAAATTATAAAATAGAAAGATTTTTGGGCATGAGAATATCAGACAAGAAACCCAAATCGATTATAAAAGATGATGTAAAGTAGGCCTGTGGGAAATCTGACCTACCATTATTAGTTAATAGTATAGGACAACGTTAAGAGTAGGCGTAGCTTCTTTAATTTGTGCTCTAGACGCTGTTTTTTCATATTTAATTACCTTTGAATTATTGATACGATTTGCTGGATTGTATCTTCCCTTGTCATTTTATAATGAAAACATACGTGTAAAGCGAAATAACTGCTTTTAAAAAAGGTTAGCAATTTTTTTTTTAAAAAAAATCAGATTAAGGAAATACAAAAGCTGGTTAAAATATATGTTTGGATTGAGCTTTAGCTGGAAAAATCCACGCCAACCGAAGTCAAAATATGCCAATTAGATTGATTCATGTGGCGCCAAAGCAAAGGCCATACTACACTATTGAGAAGGTTGAAGGTTGGGAAGTAATGGTTGATTGAGGCATAAAATAAAGTAGAAAAAATACCAGTCTCACAACATACATATAGCATGTCGATCAGTATTTAAAAAAACTGAAATTCCTTCGTATCTGTATTCAAAAAATAAATAAATACTAGACATCCCATAAAACGGATACAAATACAAATATAAAGACATCGTTATCCTAAAATTATCCGTCCATTCTTTATTTAAAATATATAGTTTATAATTTTATATTACGTGTATTCTAATATAATGAAAAATACGTGTTAATTGTTTTATTAAAATAATAGTTTATATTATATGCATTTACTATATATTAATTTTCTATTTAGTTGGCAGATTGAATAATTATTCGATTTCGTACATACCCATATTACAAGTATCCTTTGAAAAGTCCACACAGGTCATCCTCTTATATATGTTTAATACTGTATTTATTGTTAAATCGTTACAAAATTTATTAAGAGAATTATGAAAAATGACAAACTTTGAAAACAATTTAGACTGAAGGACATGAAGTTTTATATTTAGTCTGAAAAACAAATACTAGTTATAACTAGCATTATATTCAACTTTACGCTATACAAAATACTAGTTATAACTAGCATTACATTCAGTTTTACACCATACAAAATGCTAGTTATAATTAACATTGTCGTTCAGCTAAAAAAATAAACTTGCTATCCTTTAACTTAAAAAAAAATTTAAGTTTGTCCATATGCTATTTTCTGACATTTATTCGCATTTCAAGCAGCAAGTCTAATGAAGATATCGAGCATCCAAAATGATGATCATCCTCCACATTGCAATAATTATGAAATGTGCAGTTTCAAAAGGTCAAAATTCGAATTTTATTTGAGAAACATGGTACTACTCTACAGAATTATGCTCATCCATCTAAAATGAAAAACAACGTTATCTTCATAATAAAAGGCGGATGCCTGAGCGAAATAAAGAGGAAAAAAAATATAGTTCAAATCAAATTATTGAAAAGCTAACAAACTTTCAGTTCCAGTTTTGACATTATAGCACCTTACCATCTTGATTAATCATGGATAGATATTATAAGCCTTAAGAATGAGAAACCAAGACTCATAGTGTGAACAAATAAAAGTGGCATGATACGGGAAATCTTCTGTATCAGCAACGTACAAGGCACGTTTTGAGATCTTAGTTGCAAAAGGTGAAACGATGCATAGTGATTTCATAATATTAAGGCAGAGTTTCCATAATGCATTACATAGTATTATAGCAACTGAAAAGTACAGTATATCTAAACTCGGAGGATATTCAATAAATTAAGGTGGTTCAAGTAGAAATAAAGACTTAATGAACATGCTAATTGTAGAAACAGGCCATAGTCTACACACGAACGCGTTTAACATCTTTATCTGGTACATTTACATCACTTCCATTGCCAGGGACGGGATCAGCTTCTCGTTTGTTCACCTGCAAGATCATACAGCTCACAGTCTGATAAATAAAAGGGATTCAAAAATAAATTTTGATTTTTCTAAAGGAATATGTATTATCAACATATTATTGACCCGGTAGAAATCAAATCTACCTAAGGATGCAAGTTTTAAATCACAGAACTTACAATTTCATCTGGAACTATAGCGTATCTTTCAGTCGGTAAGACTCTGATTTTTCCTGTGTTAAAAAAGAGTGGAAAATCTAGTAATGAAAAGAAAAAGGACTCGTTTAACTTGAAAGCTCGATTTAAGCAAAAACAAAACCTGATAAGGATTCTGAATATTCTAACAACTTGCAGCTTGAACCATCAGTGCTTAAGATTTCAATCATTTTTGGGATGTTGCTGCAAATTCACGTAAACAATAGTTTTTATCTATAATAAAGGAATTCAAGAATAATATTTACATATGTTGATAAAGCATTAAAAATACGATGAAGTTTACTATAAATAAAAATCCAACATCTAATATGTATTAAGAGTGCAAACTATCTACATCCAATTTCTACTCTCCCTAAACCCACTGGTGACTTGGGAGTGAAATTGAATTTAATACGAAAATAATCCAGCAGAGAGATGAAAGCTGAAGAGATGCTATTGTATTATTTGTTAGACAAAAAGACCATATACACACAAACGTACACTCAAACAAAAGAAAAACGACTTACATAGGTAAACATGCCTTATTTGTTGGAAAATACTACCTAAAAACTAGGACAACAAAGATCAATTCATAACTTGTAACATCTGAATGTGTGTTGAACATTTAGTTTACAAACTACGCACGTCTGTCTTTCAAGAATTGCAATTCTTGATTATCTCGCTTGTCTTTCTTGAACGACTTCAACCACAACTTCGATCTTGTATTTGGTTGGGCATGTTCAACTGCTTCACATTGGTTAAACTTGAACCATAACCAAACTATTATGGTTTCATCATAGAGACTCATTTGACATCGGCACTTCGATCATTCCTGGATACGGCCGTATCAGTCATCTCAAAAACAAACTAGAACTGCAACTCATTCCATTACTTGTTGGATGACAAGAAACCAAATCTGCTTCTCCCACGAAAATATCTACTTGTAGGCATGTACCTATTTTCCACTAGGCATTCCATCAAGCAGCTCTTGAGCACCTGCAAATTGCTCAATCTTCTTTTAAGCAACGTTTCTACACGTCACCTTCTTCTCTACTAACATCCACATAACTACTAGTATTCATTGCCAAAAATCAAAATCCACTCTAACCAGCTACGCTTCTAACAACTGACCCAAAATCTTGCTAACATGCGTCAAGATACCACATTTTGATTATAACACCTTAATTTCATGCTTAGTTTGAAGCCTAGCCTGTAGCCTGTAGCCTGCAGACTACGTCTCCCTCTCTCAACAATGCAAACCATCAACTTCCCAACGCCAACATTTCATTCACCACCACCTATACATCAACTTGTCGGCCCTACTTTTGATCATCACCTGATCTTTGACGTCAAATAATGATCAACTACACACTCAACCATTATTACTCTCCAGACCACTGCCCGAAGACACGCCACATTCCTGCTGCCTATAGAGGTTGTACCAGCAATTACCATCACCAACAATTGCATAACACATGACAACAGCCTTCGTCACTATTTTCTGAGCTCGTGCTTCAACTTCTGAGGTTCAAAACCCGAGTTCAAACAAACGATCTGTGGCCAGCACTCCACCTAATTTGCATTCTCACGCCACCAGCGTTTGCTTGCACCAGCTGCAAATCCGTCCAAAACACCAAAATCCAGTCAACTCTCTACCTCCCTGCCTACATCCAAAAAATCCATCCACAAGTACAAATCCAACTCAATCAGTTTCGGATCATCAACGATGGTTGTACCCCACTGAGACAACCTCCAGACTCCCCAGAGCTGCTTCCTTGCTGTTAAACCCAACTTTCTGATTCAAATATTCCACAATCGATGCACACACCACAGCCTTCACTGATGATGACATATAGATGATCAGCCCAAATTCGATCACACCGCCGGACTCAACTCTTTGTAAGGACCAACTCGCATCCCTTGATTTTCAACAGTAGTGGTTTGCTGACTAGCTCATATTTTTATTTAACTCTCAGCGCTTAGATTGCTGGTCAGACCTCCGTTCAAATTGCTGCTATCGTCGAAACACAGTCGACGTTCTCCCTAAAGAAGCTCACAACAAACCAATCGCTCCCTTCTTTAGAGTTTGCAAGCTTTGACCATCTGGATAACACTCATTTATGCCACCGTTAGCACTAACATGGCCTGGCGGACGACAACCATTTGTGGTGGTTACCGCCACCGGAAGATAATACCCAAGATTGGAAAACTCGTATAAACACTAAGGCCTTAATACCATTATTATCTAGCAGAGAGATGAAAGCCGGATTTAATATCAAAATAATCTAGTAGAGTGATGAAAGCCGGAGAGATACTTTTTTTATAGAAAGAATGTATGATCCGGGGATCATACTGCCGTACTAGACACACACACATATATATAATTAAAAGTATAGAAGTCCTGGGCAAGAAGCCCACACCAGATAATAATTGCCAACGTACCTCGTCAGCTAGTAAATATCATCAAATAAGCACAACAGAACTGATCAGGCCTAAGTACAACAAAAACAGCAATGACCAAAACCAACAATATCAGAACCACTCAAAATATAATCAGAGAGACAACAAGATTAAATCCCTCAAGTAAAAAGAAACTTGAAGGATTGAAATATATATATCCGGAGAGCTGATATCGGTCAAGAGTGCGTGAAAATTAACGATCCACGTATCAGAACTATGAGCTAGGAATTTATTACTTAGGGTTGATTTAAGGATGGTGTTATAAGTTTTAGATTATAGGACTAATGAATAGAAACCTAAGACGCAGTGTTTGATTTTCGATCCCTATTACTATTAGTATCATTATTACTATTAGTATTATTATTATTATTATGTTTTTTTAATTTGTTTATCTATTTTTATTTTTTATTTTGTTTTTATTTTGTTTATTACTACTACTACTATTATTATTTGTTGAAGTATTTTACTTTATTTATTATTATTATTTTTCATCTTTTTTTTGGATCTATTATTGTTATTACTTTTAAATTGAATTTGTATTTAGTTTTGGGTTTCATCTTTAATCGATCCCAACTTGTTTAGAATAATGGCTTAGTTGTTGTTGCTGCAGCATCGACGGAACCAGCCAATGAGCTCGGGGCAATAACTAGGAATGCATGGTGAGAAGATAAATTTTCGATCTTAATCCGATGCAGCCATAATACCTTTGTTGTTGGCACCGAATTCATCATTATTACATAGGACAAGCTCATCATCCAAAACCCTATAGAAGAGTTCCCGCTCAACCTTTTCATCATCTGAGACCTACTCTGAGAAAATCATTCAATTTGAGTGGAAGCACAAACCACTATCCTTGTGGGACCAGGTCCCAGCCTTTTTGTTCTAATCAACTGCGTACCTTCAGCCAATCTTTCAGAGAGCTCATGAGCAATGCCTTCTACACTCGATGGATTAGAAATGACAGCATGGATTTTCTTCTTAAGGGTGGTAATAGAAGAATCACAGAGCTGGCTAGGAGGTCGCAGCTAGGAGGGACAGGTGGGGGGAAGTCAGGCGGTCAGGAGGAGCGAAATCGGAATTGGGAGGATCTAGAGATATGGGTCGAGGGGGGTGGGGAACACCGACTTTCCAACGCCTAGATGGAGGCTTCGAGAAGGGCTGCTTAGAGGGAAGGTTGTCCAGGTCTACGACTGAATGTAGACAAGTCGAGATAACATGGTCAAAGGGGTGACGAGGTCGCAAATAAGAGGTTTCCATTGATAGGTGACATCAATGTAGGCTACTCTACCTTCGGCGAGGGAAACATGAATGCGAGAAGACAACCGCCTAGAAGGGGGAATTTCAACAAGTGTTTTAGCATAACGAAGAATTTATTTACGTTCAGTGGAAATGTCAAAGCAAATCAACCGACCAATATGATTTGCTAACCAGTTTGCCCCCTCAAGAGATTGAAAGATTGAAGGAATTTTCGAAATATGCGCCCAGATGGAAATGGAGAGGAATTGCTCACGAGCGAGATCAATAGAAGGGCTCCACTGGGTAATAATAAACACTTTACTTTCAATAATAGTAAGATCACATTCTAAATACAAGATTTCTCTTGAGGGCACAAGAATTTAAAATAGTACGAGTTATCACACCTGATTTTAAACGACAAACGCTAAGAACATGATTTTTCACAACTGAGAAGCGATGAGCCTCATCTAAAAAGAATCCAACTAAGTAGTCTTTTCAAAACGCAATTTTTGCGTCAATAATTTCCTTCGATAGAGGGACAAGTTTGTCGGAAAAATCAACAGCATATTGCTTGGGGCAGAAAGAGCCAGCATTTCCAGGTCTATTCTTAAATAAGGATGACTAGCTACTACATGCCTAGATTTATCACAACCAATCTTGAAAACAGGTAAAGAAATAGGAATTACCTAGGAGTGCAGAGGAGATGACGGGGCTTGCAGCCCAGATTTTGAGTCGTGATCCAACCGACCATCAGCATTTGTGCTGTAGCCATCAAGTTTCAAAGATTGCAGCGAAATATTACTCGATTGTAGCAAATTAACTGATTTGATTTTTGCAAAATCATTTCCAATACAACTAACATGAGAGCCTTCAACATGTGAAATTCCAACAGCAGGCGGAGATGCCCCAAAAACCTTCGCGAGACCAGAAAGCAGGTCACCCAACATTGGCAGAGAATGAATCCCAAAATCTGAAGGGACAACCACCGGACCAACGCCAGACTTCGAAGGTAACGAGGGAAATTCATCGAGCGCATCCAGCCTAGGTTGCTCGGCCATCAATCGGAGACTCGTCGAAGTCCGGATCGGAGGAAAAACGGGCATGATAGGAAGAATCAAAGTAAGACGCGAACTGAAAGAGTCGCGAGGGGAGAACTGGAGCTCGGAACGAAGAAAGATGGATGCTGGAGATATACTATTGTATTATTTGTTAGATAAAAAGACTATATTTGTTAGATAAAAAGACCATATATATAAACATACATTCAAACAAAAGAAAACAACTTAAGCCTATAGAATATGTAAATATGCCTTGTTTGTTGGGAAATACTACTAACTATGCTAAGAACTAGGACAACAAAGATTAATTCATAACTTCTAACACCCACTACTTCCTCACTCACTTAAAAAACTAAACCACCCACCTAAATCCACTTACACCCACCATACTATTATGCTTCAAAAACATGATTCATGTATCTCTTATGTTAATTTGGGAATAATCAAAATTCAAATCAATTTAGCGAAGCTTTACTTAACTTTCTGTTCCATCTTTATCTCGAGGAATTTCTTCTTAAATCTCGAATTTAGTTAATTTTAATCGAAATTCATAACTAAAAATCAAATTAAATCATTGAATTAGTTCGAGTCTTTTAAAATTTGAATCCTAATTTACGTGTATTGATTTCTCCAAACTGGTTGTCAGATTTGATTTATTATTATTGAGCAAAAAATTATTTGTACACAAAGTTAGACAACCTATGATTTGAACAGAGGAGAAAAGGTTTTGATGGGTACCTGTGAGTAGATTTTGAATTTATCTTATATACCTTTGAGCGGCGTTAGAAAGAATTTTGATGGTTGTAAAAAGGAGCACTCATAATTAACCATCTATTGTCTACGATCATTTTTTAAAATTCATCGTTTTGGTTGATACCAGTTCCCTATTAGTGGTGTGAAGTATGAATATGAATTGTATTATTAGAACCCCTTAAACAAACAAAAGTATAAAATTTTCCCTAAAATTCAAACTAGATTAATTGTTTTTGGTCATGCTCCAATAATGTAGATCAATCTGAATGAACATGCATTTAGCACTTCCAATAGACAATGTTGGTCGCTTAATATTCTAAGTTTATATCATACCAACACCCTTCCACCTACCCTCAACACACATAGTTCACTTCAACCTCAGGAATCAATTAATTGACCAGTTCAACATTTTAGATGTCAGAATTACTTATGCACGAGCGGATCACAAATCTTAACCGTTAGATTATGATATGCGCGTTAGCTTGAATCAAGGAAGCCGGAAAAATCATTCGGCTTTCTGAATGTCCGTTAAATAAGCAACCCACCCGTAAATCGATTTGACCGCTTTAAAGGAAGCAACCAAAGCTCCATTGGGTCGATTAGTGGGCAACCGAACCCTTTTAACACTGCCCTCATAAGTCATGGTAATTAAGTTTTTTTAACAACTGTCTCATATGTAATTCCCACTGTTTAAAATACTGACATATACTTCACTCAAGATGGAAACAGAATATAGGAGTAACATCCAAGTTAGTATTAGAACAAAACCGTCTCGTGAAGTTAGGGGGATATAAGTAGGTGCTTGCATTGCTTATAGCAGTGGCCAACATTGACAAAACCATAATCATTCTGGTAGTAAAATTCAAATGATAATTTTCCATTTCATAGAAACAACAAATGCGCTAAATCAATAATTATGTAAACAATAATAACAAGCAATAAAAGAGTAATAGTTTTCAAGTCCACGGGATCGGCACATACACACACACACAAAAGTGCAAAAAGGTACTTCATTGCCTTAAAATAATGCCTCTTTATCCATCAGTAAACTAATACAACAATCTGTTAAGATACAGGGAGCGAAGAAGATGTCGGTAGCAAACATTATCGAAATCTCGACACGATGTAAGCTTTTGTCTTGAAAGATAAAGACAAACTGTTGAAATTGTCAGCAAGGTAAAAAAGCGTTCGGCCTATTTTTAAATGGTTGAAGCATATTGTCAAATATGCATATGGTATATATATTTATTCAATGACAGATTTTTTAGAAAATAAACTCGATGCATATATCCAGTGAATGCAATCGATAGGTGGACTACATATTTCTTCTAAAAGGGTATTTCATGATTAATACTAAAAATTGTTAGGAAGTTCTCAATTTTTTTCTTCTTAATCTATGCATAGAGAATTTCAAGAAAACATAACAATAGTTATCAAAGCCGACCACATAAATTTCATGAAACAGACATGTAAAAAACAACCACCAAATAATTTAAACAAAAGAATTAGAGGATATAAAAACTGTGAATGAAAGACTACTTGTATTTGGTGGATTTTCATAAGCCATTGGAGAATGAAGGTAAAAACCAAATAATCATTATTGATAATAAAACTGTCAAAAACATTCGTTATTGAATAATATGATGTTTCGAATCATTGCTAACAAAACATAGGATAATGCCTTATTGAAGAAACATGATAGGCTGTTGCATAATCAAAAAAGAACGAGAAGGCTGCTCGATTGATTTGAAGATGGATATGTTGTAATTGACATCTAATAGTAAGTTATTTCTATTGTCGGCCTTCATCAATAATTTTAGTTACTAATTTTCAGATTTAGAGAGAATTAGGAAAAAATGATGGAATAGGGATTAGATCTTTATGCTTTTTGATGTTTGAATCCATATTTTAGTTGCTACGAACAATTATGGTTGATTGTTTTTTACTTGGGCTTGATTAAAGATTGGACAATATTAGAGAATATGCATACAGTTATTGGTGATATCATTTGAACTATAGAAAGATTTAACTCTTGTAATTCATGATTTATTTCAAAACTAATATGACTATATTGATTAATAATTTTCCTAAGGAATACTTAAATTTCCATTCGAGCATTGTGTTTGGGTAATGGAGATGTATACTTAGAAAATGTGAGATTACGTATAAATGACCAAAAATCCAAGTTTAATTGTGATTTGATTGATCTGATGTAAGACAAGTTGAACAAAGGCTTAATTAAAGTGTGTTCTTGCCTAGGAGCTCAGAGCAGCTGGAAGTGGTGAAAGACAATGATGAGGAGGAGAAAGGTACATTAAGGGTCGACCGATTGTGCTGCACCGGAAGCTTAAAGAGCTTAGGCGAGGAACTAGTTCCTTATAGGTCCACCAACTCTGGAACGCTATCATTCTAGAGAGCAAAGTCGATCAATCGATCAACTAATTATTGCCTAAAGGCGGACTACCCCCCCAACCAACCAACCAATCAATCATATGGGGTCGGTTGAGTCCCCACCTGAGCTAGATACGAGCCTAGAAAGATGGACCAATGATCTCATTGGTCCATTGGATAATGCTAACGGTGAACCAATTGTGCTGGTCATGTAATTTCATGTGTTTTTTAACACTTAAAGCAAAAGTTTAAAACCACAAGACATATCGACGTGAAACCACTTTTGTTCGAATGAAAATTTAATTATGCATAACTCTTACATATATCAAATTCTAAAGCTAAAAAGAACTCAAACAAACTAGAACATTATAAAAAATAAGAAAAGGTAACTAATTATTAGGAGTGTTTGCAATACGAATGAACTAAAATATAGCTAAATATTGCAAATTTTGATTGTTGATTAATCACAATCAATAAAAATTTAATGATTATGCGGATAGAAATAGATACAATACGTCAATACTCTAGATCCTAAAATGGGGCTACAATACATATAAACTAAAATGTGGCTAAAATGTGAATTTGTGGCTACAAATCGAATGAACTAAAATACAAATGAACTAGTACATTGATTGAGTGTTCAACAAATTTTGATTGCTGATTCATTTTTTATAATCACAATCAGTGGAAATCTAATGATTATATGGTAGAAATAGCTACAATACGTTGATACTCAAGATCCTACTATGAAATATAAGTATCCAAAAACGAAAATCCAATGCTCATCATGATTCCAAATGAGGAATGTGTAGTACATGATCCCAAATGAGAGATGGACGCGGAAGGAATCACACTTTGATCATTTACGCGAATTGGAGGTAGCTAACATGTTCAGTACTTACCAAATCCACAAAGAGCCCGTTAGATGGGTCAATCCTAAAAGAACTAACATATGATAAGACCAATTAGTTGTTTTAATCTTTATTTGGCATGTACCATCTTATTTTACAAATTTCATTGCACCTAGCTTTGTTTAAGATTGTTATGCTCATATGTTATTATCATACTTACAACTCTTTGGATGTAGACCGAACAAGTTTAAGTATGATTTATATTCCTCTAAATATATTATATAAAGATCCTGAATTTATGAATCGAGAATATAGAATAGCTCAGACCAGATTTGTTTTCCTGATCCAAATTATTTTCTCTTTGTTGCTTTATTTAAACCAAATGTGCTCTTACCTTATTCTATTGGTATTTCCGTTAATCTTGTCGTGATATGTACCAAATGACCATGGCTTTCAAGATTTTTATGGAGGGGGAGCATGCGAGTCTCAAGGTAGATACTATCATTGTTACTTAGATAAAAAAGTATGTATAATTGTAGGGTGTTTGTTACTTACATATTATATCATTGAGGGATTAATATAACGAGGATATATCCGTACAATTGACCTATGTAATGGAGATATTATGTATACATTTGAAGTTGTACTGGTTGTTTTCATGGCTATAGACCATTTGGTTTGCTTTAGATATTAAGAATATTCATGTTTGATTGTTTACATATGATGTTGGCGATTATCTTATGATGTTTGAAAAAACATGAATTGCCTTTATTTTGATAAGTTGGATTGTTACAAGTTTTAATGCAAAACTGATGAATTTGAAGCTGTTAACGAATATAGGATCAACTGGTGAACACTCAATGAATTCTAAGTTTGCATGAACCAACTGAAAGTCATCAAATATAAAATGAATGATGGGATGCAAGTTTTGATGTTAATGAGATTCTTGCTAAAAAATCAAAAGGACGTTTTCAGTGTCATGCAAACTCGAATAGCATTGTTTTAATGAATTTTGTAGTTAGCAATTTGCTTACCAAAAAAATGTTGAGGACCGAGACATGGATTAAGATAGAATTGCACATCATCAAATAAAGCCAAATAAAGCCAAAGATGTAAAAAGACAAGGGTTTAGATATTACAAGGAAAATAGGAATTTTTTTCCAAATAAAGGAAAGGAAATCTAAATTGAACAAATATTGACTTTAGATGTTATCACTGCAACAAAATAGGTCAAATATGAATTAACTGCAGATATTAGAGTTAAAGCATGATAAGACTTGAGCTCTTAAAGAATTAATCCCAATACATTGCGGTGATAGTAGTGATAAATATACCAATATAGAAAATTTAATGGAGAATTATATTCTGAATATGGAAAGTTATCCATATGAAGAATGGTTGATTGACTCAGACATAAGTCATCATGAAAGTGGAAAGAGAAACAATTCCTCCAATCATAAGGAAAACACAGAAATGTAAGATCAGCTAATAAATGTGAGATGAAGGTGAAGGGTCTCAACTCAAAAAAGCTAAGGATGTTTGATGAAAATGAGAGAACGCTAAAGGAGGTTAGAAATTACAAAGAACTTCATATATGATTGGCAATTGGAGAAAAACATGTAATTGTTCGGTTAAAGGTGGTGTTATTAGAGAATGAAAAGTGGATTTGAAAGTTAGACCTGCTAAACAAGGATGAGATACCTTGTACAAAGTGATAGAAGAGATCGATAATATGATGAGAAAGAAAATGAAAAATGTTTGACTTCTTCCATTCGAGATGAAGTCAAACTTAAACCGAGATGAGAAGTAAAGGAAACATGCAAATCATATGTAGGTCATTGTGGTATCACAAACGTTTCTAGATAAATGAGAGAGCACATTGTTCGATTGATAGGTATGTACATGAAAGCGAAGTGAATTGGATTGATGTAAAGTTTATGGTATTAGATATTATGTATATATTCCATTGAATACAAGTTTGTAATACACACACATAACACAACATAGAGACACACATAACACAACAAAAACACACGCACATGTGCGTGAAAGAAGACCAGAGAAGCGAGAAGAACTTGTAGAGATCAAAACAATGCAAGTCTATGTTTCAAAAGACAAACTATCAATAGTTCCTTATGAAATGGTAGATAGTTTGTTGGCTAAGAAAAGAAGTTGAAACAATGAGTCTGTGTTTCAAAAGACATGCAAGCTATCAATAGTTCCTTATGAAACATAAACAGTTTGTTGGCTAAGAAAAGAAGATGGGCTGATTTTTGGATGGTTGAAGTATTTTAGAAAATATATATTTGAATGTAAATTTTAGCGACTATGATTTATTGTGAGATGTATTTGAAAGAAGTATCCTATGGTTGTAATTGATTGGTGGCAACTATACATAGATGTATTAAAGTTAGCACCATAGAAGGAGAATAAGGGATTAGATGATTAGGGTTTTGGAAATTCATGTAAATGGAATCTTGGTGATCGGTAAGGGAAATGTGTTGGGTTGTTTTTGTTTTTTTCTTTTTAATCACACACACAAACATATTGGTTTTTATTTTATTTTTTATTTTTGAGAGTTTGGTCATGTTGTCACAAATGTGTTACCAAACTCCCTAAACCATTTCCATCTAGTTAAAACAGTATTTACTTCACGTGTCCGATATGAGATGTCAAACAGAAACCGTATGCATCCTACAAGCTACAAGGAACCAACCTCCAAGCTTAATCTCATACAAATTTATCTTCCACCCTCTTCAGATATTTACCTCCTATCTTGCATATGCTAGGACGAGATTTGATCTCAACCCACTAATTGATTTGAGTACAGCTAGCTTACTGTTAGCCGAACAAGAGTTTGAACCCACTAAACCTGAACTGAACTAAATGATTCAAATGGTATGTTGAAGCAAAGCACACGTACTTGCATGAATCATGTGCACCACCAGATTCCAGAGAGCTAAAAACCTCTTTAAACAATATGTGCATGTATAGTGGCATAAGTGTGATTGTTCTCCTAGCCATAGTGCAATGGCGCTTGAGCATTTTGCTAATCAAAGCGTATAAATGCATACCTCATTCCATCTTGTAACCCCGTTTTGCTCCAATTCATAGTCCTTTAAAACTGTACTCGATGCATTATATTCTCAAGATCTTGTCTTATTACACACTTTAGTATCGTACTTTATTTTGAATACGACTTTTGTATCATATATTTTCAGTTCAAATTACACAGGAAACTCAGGTTAACATAGTTGAAAGTTATATCAGGAGGGCGGCACCTAATCAGCAATATTTTCTGGCTATCTACAATTAATCGTCAACAAGTATGTTACCAAAAAATATAATACTTTTCAGCTATCTATGGTATCCATTTTGACGTCATGTTCATTTTCAAGAAATTTAGGCCCCGTTTGGTTTGCTGTTTTTAGTTTTGTGTTTTCGTCTAAACAAAAATGCGTATTTCTTATACATTGTTGGAAAACACGCAATTTTGAAAAATGAAATTAACATAGAAAACAGAAAACAAGTTTATTTGATTTTTCGTGTTTTGAGGAATAACAAAAGGACGGAAAACAATTCATCTCCTCCATTTCCCGTCGATCGTCGTAATGGCTAAGAATTGTAAAAGGATTTCCCTCATTTTCTTGTATTTTGTATTGTACGTTGAAAACACAAAACGCAAAACTAAAAACGAAACCAAACAGATCCTTAATTGATAAAAAGACATTACGTAATCAATATAAGGTCTCGTGACATCGTCTTTTGTAATATGGTACAGTATATTCATCCAATTTGGAACGTACAAATCTTAGGTTAATATTCCATCCAAAACACCAGAATTCAGGCCGTTTGGTCCAGTTCCAGTGATAACCAGGATGAAATCTGGTCTAAACTCCTGTTACAGTCTTCAAGCGCTAAGAAACCAGAATCTTGAACCATGGTACAAAGGTTACTAATTTGTAGCAGACTTTTTTCAGATAGATAATGGCATAAAGTTATCAAATGACTTCAAACTTTTCTCCTTACAAAGGCTTACCGTAATCTTACATACAATAATTGGGAAGTAAAAACAAGTAACTTCCATAAGGCATTATTAGTAAAAAATTAACTAATGAACAAGTTACCGGTCTGAAGAATCTCCATGTCCAAGCTGTCCATTTGTGCCTCTTCCCCAAGAATATACATTTCTCTTTTCTGATACAGCAAGAGTGTGTCTCCAACCACAGGAAATTTGGACAATTTTCTGTTAAAGGTGGAAATCTTGTATAAGGGAAGATTGATACCAAAATAAGAATAGCAGTGTAACATCAATACCCTTAGCAGCTTAACCAATTGATACCAAAATTTGATTAGTGGTGCAATATCCCTTAGCTCCTTAACAGCTTATGCACTGTTTCTGGATACTGCATTAACTCATATTTCATTCAGCTAAATAAAAGTGGGTAATGTCGCAGGATAAGGGATATTGTACCACTAATCAATACTGCAGTTGTGCATGTATGTTTCCATTTCCTTTTTTTACTTCTCAACAACAATATAAAAAGGCAAAAAAGATAAATTGACCAAAATTTGTAATCTCGCTTCCCAGATTTTATGCATGTACTATAGTTGTTTACTAGTATGTAATCCGTGCGTTGCACACGGTAATATTGGAAAATATACCAATGTTAAAACTAGAATTTTGTTATGTAATGTACAACAAAACTATGAAATAAATTAACAATAAATTAAAATTGTTATTATTGTCTATGTATAATTTATTTTATGTAGATTATATATCTTTATATTTGAGTCAAAAAATAAATTTATCATTTTTGTTTGTATGAATATGGTATACCTATTGAAACTTATTTATTAAATAAATTAACATATTATTTTAATTGAATTTTATTAAATATGTTAAATTTAATATTATAAAATTAGTTTAAATATATGAACTTAAAAGTAGATAGTAGGAAAGAATTGAGAAGGGGTAAAAAAAATTGTAGAAACCTTAATGCAGATATTTGAACTTAAAAAACAAAATTTTGTAAGCAGTGTATAATAAAATTTTGTAATGCAGTGTATAATAAAACTTTGAGATAAATGGTTATGATGATTTACAAATTAACTATGTCATTATTATTTATGTGCATAATTTAATATATGCAATCTATATATCTTTATAATTGAATAGAGAAAAAATTAATATTTTTGTTAATATGAATACAGACACATCAAAATTGACATATATTTTAATAATTTATTAGAAAAATGTAGTAACTATGACTGAGATTATTTAAATAGTCTGAACTTGAGATTTCGTAACTAATTTAAATACAAGGGTTTGAATATAAAATACTAGGAAAGAACTGAGGGAAGTTTGTAAATAATCATAAAAATGTTAAAATGTAGGTGAAGTTAAAAATAAAATTTTACAATGCACTGTATGATATATTTATTCAGATAAATAAATAATAAATTAAATTTGTTAATTTGTTTATGTATATTATTTATGTTATGTAATTTATATATCTTTATATTTGAATGAAAATACAATTTTACCAATTTTGTTGATATGAATGTGGTTTATATATTGAAATTGTCATATTTTAGGATTTATTAGATGAATTAACAAATATTTGTTAATTGAATTTATTCAAATAGTTCAAATTCAATACAACATAATTAATAAATATATATATATTTAATCATACAATATTAGGCGATATCGAGGAGGGTTTGTATAAAATTATAGAAGTTTTAAATTGTAGGTACTTGACGTTAAAAAAGAATTTACAATGCAAAGCATGATAAATATATTGATATAAATGAATTGTAAATTTAATTCATAATTTCATTTATGTACATATTTAAGTCATGTGATTGATGTATTTACATATCTAAATGAATTTAAAACCATTTTTGTTAATACGAAAATGGTATAAATATTGAAATTTTCATATATTTATGATTTATTGACAAATCAATGAATAGTACATTATGGAATTATTTAAATAGTTTTAAGATTACGCGATTAATTTTAATGTATGGAGCTAAATGTAAAATATTAAAGGGAACAGAAGGGGTTTTGTAAATGGTCATAGAAATTTTAAAATAAAGGTATTTGAAGTAAAAAAACATAATTTTGTAATGCACTATATGATGAATTTATTGATATAAATGAATTATAAATTGAATTTGTTACATTGGTTATGTATATACTGTATGTGACTGTATCTTAATTTAATGGAAAACTAACTTTATCATTTTGGTTAATATGAGCATGGTGTACATATTGAAATTTTCATAATTTGGTAGACAAACTAACGAATATCATCTAATTGTATTTATCTAATTTGTTTAAATTTAAGATTGCATAATTAGTTTAAATATACGGACGTAAACATAAATTATAAGAAGAAAAATAAGGTGAGTTTCTTAAATAACTATGGTAATTTAAATGTAAGTATTTGAAGCTAAAAGTAGAATTTTACAACGCAATGTATGATAAATTTATTGAGATAAATGAATTACAAATTAAATTTGCATTATTTTTTATATGATTTATATATCATAATCGAATAAAAAAACTAGTTTTACAATTTTGGTTGATACAATAGTGATATACATATTGAAATTGTCGTTATTTAGTATTTATTGGAAATATGAATAAATATTAGTTAACTAAATTTATTTAAATAGTTTAAATTCTCGATTATATAATTAACCTAAATATATAGGCTTGAGTATAGAATATTAAGGGGTAATTGATGAATTATTTGAAAATAATTTCATAAATTTTTAATGAATGTACCAAAATATAAAATGATGGAAAAGATTTAATAAAATAAGTGTAAATTAATAAATTATAAGATTTGAAATTAAAATATCAAAAGAGAATTAAGACTTAAGAGTTATTGTACCTGCTGAACTACCCCCTAAGAAACTGCTCGTCTAGATATTACAGTTGTATATAATATAGCATATCATGATGTTTAACATATTAAAGTTGAAAGGTTAACAAGTACCTGTTCATTTGGAAACTTAACTCGCTGCGGGGAGCAATGATCAACATTATCACCACTACCAACTTGTCCAAACTGTACGTGCGTGAAGATAAAAGTACAGACATTTTAGCATGGGAGTCAAAAAGATAAAGCAACACTCAGTCATCTCATCAAATTATAAATTTGCAGAATTAGCCCTGTTCTGATAAGCTTATTTGATTGTGCAGCAATGTGAATATGTGAATATGAACTACCCAACTTATGGCAAGACATGAACCTTATTCCAACCCCAGCAATAAACATGTCCATCTGATGTCAGCGCCATTGTATGTCTCCAGCCACCAGAAATCTAGAAACATACATTCACACATCATTTTATATACAGTTTTTCATACTGATCTCACTGATATCACTTATCATGTACAACAAGCAAACAAGTCAAATTGTCAAAGTAAAAAAAAAAAAATTAATCAAACCTGAGATATGGATCTATCTTTTAAGGCTTCCACCTGATGGGGAATTAGATAATCATTGAAATCTCCATGCCCTAGCTGGCCATATTTACTCCATCCATAAGTGTATAAGCTTCCAGTTGAAGATACCGTAATTGTATGCCGCCAGCCACATGCAATGAGTACCATTTTTTGTCCCTATCGTAAATGAAAGATACACAATATGCAACATGTATGAGCATAGACCAGAACACAAATTCAGACTGAAGCATAAATGCATACATTGATCTATTGTATAAAAATAGACAGTTTTGATAAAGATGTAAGTTATATTGGCAGCATAATATATAAGTTCTGTAATAATATTCAGAAATCAGGACAGTTTGACATACGTCTTGGTGAAGAACCTTTTCTGGAAGTAGACGATCACTTCGGTCACCTAAGCCCAAATTACCATACCGTCCCCAACCCCATCCATACAGCTCACCATCCTCTGTAACAGCAGCAGTGTGTTCAGCACCAGCAGCAATCATTTTGACAGGAATTCCCTATAATTACTCAAGGTATCATGCTCATGAAATCATTGTAAAATCAAACAGAAATAATAAAAGCAATTTCAGTTCAGAAAGGTTAAAGGTTGTGAGTCCTTTATTGGGTTTTACTTTAATTAGAGTCAGAGAGGAAATAAAAGAGACCGCAGTGACAAAAAACACTGTTACATTGTATTGTGTACAAAATTGTAGAAAAGTCCTCACCATCTATGGATATAGCAAGGTTAAAACTATCGAGTCCTTTTTTGTGTTCTACTTTGATTAGAGAGGAAATAAAAGAAATGACCGAGAAAAAAAGAAATAAAAGGCACCCACTGGTGCATGTTTTATGTATAAAATTGTAGTAGACTGCTCACCAGGCATAAATATATTAGTAAGTAACTTAGCTTGTATATTACCATAAATCTAGGGTTTAAAGTGAATAACTGTAGTCTTCTCTGTTAGATGTGGCTTGCATTGTAAATGGAGTGGGTGCGTGGATTGAACGGTTAAAGTCCCACGTCGCAGGATATTCAGAATGATCGTGGTATATATATGGGATTGGTGGCACGTAACATTGGGGATTTCTTTTGTTACAATGTGCTGTCAAGACCAAATTATATGCCCGATGAGAGGCGATGGAGGGATGTTCAATCGGAACGCCGGCATAGAAGACTTCGACTGTTAATGTTGTCTAGACACGGTGAAGCGAACGCGTACGGAACGCGGAAATGCCGAAACTCAACATTCTCAACTACGAATAAACAGACATGCAGCTAAAATATCAACCGGTTATATCATCTTTACGAGCAAGCATATTGGGGGACACAATTGTTTATTCAATAATTGCATACCCACATCATCAACTCCAAATTCCAAACTAACAAGCTATCACCTTCAAAGAAACTATATAAGAATTACAAGTACAACAATGATTATGGCTTATAAATAAACAATTTTGAAAGTTGATACGATTATAAGTTGCAAAAAGATATAAATGACGTTTTGTCAAACACCTTTCGTAAGTTTCAAAATTCACTTCCTCCCCTTCCTAAAAGAAGGTTTTACGAAAAACCCGTATAGTTATTTTCAAAGAAAACATACACTGCAAATATTTATTTTACAAAAAATTACAGTCAGAACTGCAAATATTTGCATTTTTAACCACAAATATTTTGCAGTATAGACTACACATCTTTGCTGAAAATAATTACAAAGGTGTTTCGTGAAAACTGTTTTTAAGAAAGGTTTTTCGAGTATAAAGATTGAAAATAAGGGACAGATCCTAATTTTCACAAGTTATAAACACCATCAAAGTTCAAGAAAAAACAATAATCCACGTGTGTCCTAAAATTTAGTGTCATTACATGGCTTTATCATTAGCTTAAGCTTCATCTTCAATTTAACAAATAAAAACTGGCTCCTTAATGGATGGACCATTTATTTTGAAATTATTAGCAAAAGAAGAAACTTTCGGCTGTTATCAAGGCTCACAACCTCGAAACTCAAATCACAATCTCATCTTGGATGCGGGTTATTTTTTCAAATAATTTCATGTGTATACTCGAGTATTCCAACTCGGATTTTAAATTTTTATCTTGGACTATCTTGGTATAACTTATTATATTGACATGATAAAAAAATATCAAACTCTAGCATTCATAAAAAAATAGAATGGTTACTTAACAAATATAAATGGACCTAAAAACGAAAATAAAAATATTTCAAACCAAAAAATTATAATCCCAAACGAAATATAGCTTATTATTACTCATTAGTTCAAACCTAATTTAGTATAAATCATCTTAATAAATTCATGCCTGATAGTTATCGATTGGCAAGAAAAAGGATGTAAGTCACAAGTCCAAATGTTAAGATTTTTTAACTTAAATAAAATATTCTTGCAGAAGGTCTTAATACGTTGTCAAGTAAGGTTCATTTTTATTGTTATTTTTTAAAAGACAGTATAATGGTAGTTGTTGGAATAATTCAACATAATGGGACCACATATGTTAATTTCTAAATGTATATACTACCTTTTGATCAAGTCTAAATTAAGTGATCAATTTTGAAACAAATATCTTAAGTCTTAAAGGGTATAATTGTCATGTAGAAATGATATGTAGATACCAGAGTAATATTTATTAGTTTGTTGAAGGGCTAAACTGAAAAGGTCACACTACTATAAATATGGGGTTATGGTCCCCCCAAATTACACAAGCTTTAGAAACTCTTTAACTCACTTCCACGTAGAGCTAATATCATATTGAGGGTTTGTGTCAATTTGAAGAACCAAAACCAACCTTTTTTCTCTTTTAATCAGCAAATACAAATTCAAATATGTCTTCCGCGATCATGTTATCTGTTCTATATTTCTCGATTACATCAGTATGGGTTAATTTTTGGATCTAAGGTACCATAATCAATTAATACTAAAGTGTATTGGAAATTATAACAAGTGGTATCAGAGTTACCCATTATTGATTTAATTTGAGAGTTTTTTATATTCTTCATCAAAGGTTTAATAAATAAATAATTTAATAAATAAATAATGTAATTTTCGAATCATTTTGTACAATTTTTTATATGTACGGATCAAAACATAAATGCCGTGATGAAATGCTTATTCTTCATCCATGCTTTACTGAATTTAAATTAATCGGTTTTGCATGAAAAAGAACCCGGCGATAATGATATATTGTTTATCACCTTTACATGAAAGAAAACTTGCCGTCAATGATATATTATGTATTTATTCCTTTTTAATCTATGAATTGTTGATTTAGTCAACTTATTGATTTAGTCAGTATTTTTTTTATGCTAGTATACTTGAAAAGGTACGAAACTGAATATGTACTTGCATTGTTTCGTAAGTTCATATTTTATTCAATCTATCACATATGCAAACATCTACAGCTTCTGATCTACCCTAGTTTATTATGTACATTAAAATGTCATCGTCGTTTTATTTTGTTTGGACTATATAAGCACAGGATATTAAATAGGCACTCAGGTGAAGTATCATTACTTTGTTTTGGTTATGTCACATGATTTAATCATGTAAACAATATTTAATATTATCTGTTAGAAACTCCTATTTGCATATAGTTATGGGTTTTAAGCATTGATTTCTTTTTTCTTTTTTTTTGGTCAGTGTACTAAGTACTTTGCACAGGAAACATTGTTTATTTGAGATGATTTTGTGTAAGCTTTTGTTTTGTTGTGATCCATAAGTTGTAAAAGTCACCATACCAAATATTGAGATGATATTATTTTGTTAACCAAATGTAAGTTGGAGTTTCAAATTTCGCTTATTAAGATAAATCACTCCGAATCTGTATGATTTAGTAACAGTCGGTTTGACTTGGTAATGGATTTAGTGTTTCCACTTTTCATGTCAAATATCTTCAATTTATTTTCAGGTAATAATATGAGCAAGAATATTTTTTTCCCTTTTGTTTTGGTGTTTTATGTGATGTGAATTATTAAACCGAGTGAGATGTTTGCGACCATGTGCCGTTACACTATCAATGTTAAAAGTAACTCATTATTTGTATTTTTTTTTATCCTACCCTATTGAGTTAGTTTTCATTTGATATATTCTATTATGATATGCAAATGAACATGGATTCATGAAAGTCAACTACTTCAGTAAATAAACTTTTTTAAGATGCTTTGGTGGCACATGTTATGCTTAAATTATTTCTATTAGCAGGTTTCATATTCATACTTTGTTGGTCAATTTGAAAATTTTGTTTCATTTATCTTTATTTTTCTAAAGAAAGATTTGAATATATTTTTTTAGTAGGTTTCATATTCATGCTTTGCTAGTCAATTTGAAAATTTTGTTTCATTTATCTTTATTTTTCTGAAGACAAAGATTCGAATATATTTTTTGTGTGGCTCTTTTGTAAATTAGTTACGAATATCTTACATTCTAAATGAATGAAGTAAAGTAACATGTCACCAAAGTGACATCTCTTGTTTTGATTGTTCATGAAACTGTTTGATATTTATGTGTATTTATTCATGTGAATGTTAGCCAACCCAAAGAAAGGTTAATATTTGATCGAATTACTTACACATGTGTGATGATAAATATATGACAATCATAAGGGTTTACAAGCAAATAATTATTCGGTCCAAAAGAATATTACCATTCGACTTGAATTTATTATCAGTATTTGATCATTACAAAAAGAGTACCAATTTCAATTAATATTACTGTCCAAAGACTTGATATTAATGTTGTGCTAGATATCTTAAGAAAAGACTTACCAATTATTTGAGCTTACCATGTTTAATTTGTGGGTATGAGCATATATGGTTTAACTTCTATTTTTGTTCCATTTTCAAATAATTTGAGCAAAGTATATCTGTCAATATTAATAATATTCTTATCTAGTTTGGAACCGGTTTTAGAAATTAGTGAAAGAATATATTGTTTGTTCCTGGTTGTATGGAACTTGATCTTGCATTTAGGATGACCATGCATGTCCCTATTACGACTAAATGTTCTTATGATGTTATGAAGAATACTGAGAGGCGGGATAATCCAAACCGCAAGAGTTAAATGATCATAAAGTAGAATATTTCAGAGACTTTCAAGGGTTTGATATCCATTGGGATAATCAATATTAAGGAGTCCTTTACTGAGATTGAAAAGTGTTTTGTCAAAAACAATAAGGGGAAACAAGCACGTTTTGCAATTCTTGATTATATAAAGTCAAAGGAAAGGAAACATAAAAAAATACTATATGGAAAACTATTGCTTCAAAATTTAAGGAACTCAATTTTTTTTGATACTCTCTTTATTCATAGTATAAACGGTTTAATATTATTATTAATTATTATTTTTAAGAATAAAATGACATCTTATTGAGCTCACTTCGTATTGTGTGTAAGAAAAAGAGAGATTGAAACATGATAAGACAGCAAGTGACAATTTAATATATATTGTAAATAATATATATATATATATATCTTTAATAATAGTTGTAACAGCTTTGATGTCACGCTTTTTTGGTATCAACGTGAACTACCGAAAACGCTCCTCTATATATTATTCAATCTTAATCACTTAAAAATAGGATCTAATATTAGACTTCTTTTACAAATTCAAACGCCCTTAAAAATATGATCTAACCATTAAACATGTTTTACAAATTCAAAACGCTTCTAAAAATATCTAAAATTAAACTTCCTTTATAAATTCAAAAAAACTTTTTTACAAATATACAAATCTTAATATCATTTGAAAATAATAAATCATTTTGTTGACTGATTTAAACATATGCAATTTATAAGAAAAACAATTCACGCGCGAAGCGCGTGCTGTAACACACACATATATATATATATAAAGTATATATTAGTCACTAAGGGTCTAGAAGAAAAGAAATAACATAAGAATGTTGATAGTCGATTCTTTTATGAAATGTATGGACATATAAAGAGAATTTTAGTATTTTACTATATATCACACGTCATATCTAGAAAGATATGCATAATTTTTAGATTTGTTTGATATTTTTTGTTATACTGTCACTAGACAGATTTTGATTTCTATTTCTGATATGAAAAGATTTGGTTATTATTGTTTATTCAGAAATAATAAGATTAATCTATCAATAAATTCCTACATTGTTGAAATTGAATATCTCTATATTTATGATAAATACCTCTTATAATGAAGTCTTGAATTTGAATATGGTGATTAATGTAATTATTTATTTCATCTTACTAAATAACTCTAGAATGAGATACTAAAGATAGCAAATATTTTATTGATATATTAAGAAACTTAAAAGGTATAACTTTTATGAACTCACACTAAGGAAAAAATTTAAGATGGAAAATGCAACAATTATTGAGGATGTTGAGTTTGGAAGGAGAAAGGATCATTGCATTTAAAGGGAATCATTATCTTTGATTCAACTGCAGTTACTTTTTCGGATAGTGTATATAATTTGTTTTGTTTCATTGAATAAGAGTAAATCAGGTACCATAATAAGGTAGTGTTAACAAAATTCTCTTCAAGTTCAGGTTAATGTTTCAGGAAAACAAACTCAACAACCTCAAGGTGCAATGTCAATAAGGAGATCCACTTGAAAAGAAAGAAACATTATTCCAGATAACTATTTAATATTTCTCCATTAATGAAACTATTGGATTGACGGAAATGATTCAGTCAATTTACATCAATCCATGCAAGATATCAAGTTTAAAAGTGGATCCAAGTTATAAATATAAAGTATAATTCTATACAAGACAATAAAGTTTGAGATCTTTCTCCATACATCAAGATAAGATGCCCGTCGGTTATGAATGATTATTCATAACCAAGAGGGATTCAATAGATCACGTGGTAAGACACAAGGTTCATCTCGTATAAAAGACTATTCTCAAAAGAAACCAATGATTTCAAAGGACTTTTTCTTCGGTTTACTGGAAGACTTTTTAGAATCATTATGGAGCTTGTTGCAAATTTTGATTTTGAGCAATATGAAATGGATGTTAAAGTAATGTTTCTCAATGTAGACATTGATGAAACAACTAAAGAAATTCGCTTATACGCTTAAATAAATTTCTCGTCAATGGTGTTATAATTTTCAACATGTTATCACCTCATTCGGCTTTGAGGGAAAACATCATGGATAATATGTGTGTCATTAGTTCTAAGAGAGTAAATTTTTATTCATAATTTTGCAAGTTTAAGATAAATTGTTTGTCAACATTATTTAGTTATATTGCACGAATCTAAGATTGTTTTTTATTTTCATTTAAAATAAAATAAATCTTGGTGATGACTCTTTTGTATTAAGGATCCAAACCCGCTGTATTACTATTTGTGAGGTGATATTTGGACTTTGACAAAAGAACAATGCATAAAAAGGTTTGGTATGCAAACCGCGAATCAATTGATTCCTTTTAAACTAAAGAGACAAATTTTGTTTTATGTAGTGGCATAAGAACATTCTTTAAGTTAAAGAAATGCAAAAGATCCATATGCATTTATGGTGTGGTGTCTGATGCATGCTAAGACATGTACGCATTCGGATATTGCGTGCATTATTGTTTTGTTTGGCAGATATCTTAGTGACACTAATTGGATCATTAGTTGATAACCAAAATGGTTATGAGATATTTTTAAGAAACAAAAAGGTTATATGTTCTTAAATAATACATAGATCGGTTACAGATCATACGACATTACGATCCGAATTTTTTGGATGTCAAAAGAGCAAAATATCCACTTTAGGCTATAATATTTATTATTATTATTATCGATAGAGCTATATTAGGAAATGCGTTATACAAACACATAGTTTCCTCCACTATGGAACTAATGTTTGTTTTCTGTTATGAGGCATCTAATGAAGGATAACAAATGCAAAATTTTGTCACAATGTTGCATATTATATATATACAGGGAAAGGACTATTAAAGTTGCATGGTGACACTAAATAACAGTATTAATTTTCAATGAGGGAAGAGTGCAAAATAGAATTTAATACATAGAGCATATTGTGGCAAACTCCATTGTGGCAGATCCGTTTGCAAAGGATTGTCAACCAAGGTCTTTTATGAGCATGTTGCTCAAATGGATGTACTTTTTATATAATGATATTTTAGTTCAGGGGGTTTGAATTTGGTATTGTCATATGACACATTGCTCTATAATTTGGTTATGGATATATTAACTATCTTTTTTTATCAGAAATAAAGTGATAAAATTTTCTTTGCACTCTATGTTGTTCAAATATTGAATATTTTGATCTCACTAAAGTATGACCAATTGAAAATAGACACGTAAAGATCACATTTCATGTAATTTTCATGCTACACATACATGATCAATCTGTATCGTTTGATTGGATTGGTATATGTGACCATTGATGACTTTAGTTATAATAATGATGGTAACGAAAGTCATTTTAATCCTAAGTTAACACGATCAATAGACGAGAATGTTTTGTACATACCTTACTGTCAAGATGGCAATTTAAGAGCTCAAAGGGTTAAATACATTTTATAAAATTACATAAGTGGCCCAGGAGGAGATTATTGGAATAATACAACATAATGAAGCCACATATGTTAATATCTAAATGTATGTAATATCTTTTGACCAAGTCTAAATTAAATGATCAATTTTGAAACAAATATCCTAAGGTTTAAAAGGTATAATCGTCATGTAGAAATAATGTGTAGATACCGAAGTGATACTTTTAGTTTGTTGAAGAGGCAAACTAAAAAACTCACACTGCTATAAGTATATCATTAAATTATACAAGCTTTAGAAACTCTCTAACCCTCTTCTATGGAGAGCTAATATCAAGTTTAGAGTTTGTATCAATTTGGAAAATCAAAACCAACTCTTTTTCTCTTTTAATCAGCAAATATGAATTCAGGTATGTCTTCCGCAATCATGTTAGCGGTTCTATATTTCTCGATTAAATCAATATGGATTAATTTTTGGATCTAGGGTTTCATAATCAATTGATGCTAAAGTATATTGAAAATTCTATTGGTTGTACCTTAAAGGCTTCAATCTTTTGTGGTATGGGAGAATCATCAGTTGTTCCAAGACCAAGTTGTCCATTTTGGTTCCGTCCCCAACTTTAAAGATAAATGAGAGAAAATGAGAAATAAAATCTGTAAAACACAGTTGCTAACTCCAAATGCAAATCCTAACAGATTAATGAAAAGATGAACAAATAGTTAGGATATCAAAACATAAATCATACACTTGCAAAGGTTGAAGTAGAATATCATCAAACATTTCATATGTAGCATACGCAACATGGTGATAAAAGGATATGATTATTTTCAATTTCAAGCATAATTCAACTAAGATTGGTGATCAAACTAGCACTGGGTTCTTCCAACATATGAGATGTTTTATTTCAATCTGATAGGTATCAATAAACGAGGGCATTTTTGCAGGATAATTTCTGGACAAAACTATCTTATTACTCTCTATAATCAGTGTCCAGTAAGTACTCAAAATAAATTATCCCATAAGCCCATCAAAAAAAAGATTACTTGGCTTGGATGTATCTATGTGTGTGTGTATACATTTATATAAATACACACACATGCATGTATGCGTGTATGTGTGCGTGTGACTCTGTGTGTGTGTGTGAGCGAGAGAGAGAGAGAGGAGAGAGAGAGAGTCAATTTTACCCTTATATGAGTTATACCAATTTAACATGGTTTTTTATCATACACCGGACAAACCAGAAATAACATTATGGCTCATATGCCTCTACAAGAAGGGCTTCCAAACAGCCTCTTTAAGTAATTTAGCAAGTTGTAGACCATTTTGGCAGAATAATCACATTTCTCACAGGACTATGTATATAGTATAACACAGAAATCAAGAATCACGTGATAACATCAAAGCTTTAAACTGAAACCTAATATAGCTACTTAAACATATACCACATTCTATAACTTAAGTCATAAATATTAATCCAAAATTCATTCAATGAGGTCAGTAGCATATGGTGCACTGCATAACCACGTGCCAGTTAATGCAATAAAGTTAGACATGCAACTGCTTGAATATTCATTCACCTTTGAACCTCCCCATCAATAGTCAAGGCCAAGCAGTGACTATCACCACAAGCAATCTGTCTAATTGTAATGCCTTGCAATGCTTTAATCGGTTGTGGAGCAAATAAGTCACTAGAATTCCCATGTCCCAATCTTCCAAAATCACCCCTGCAAATCAAAATTACAAATTTCACAACCATCATAACCATGGTGCATGCTATTGTAAAGAACTAGTTTTCTCAGACATTCAACGTTGATCCCACTTTATGGTACCACATCCATAGTTGGTTGCATCATCAGGAAGCTTAAGTTCAGAGATGTGGAGTTATTATGCTTATTTAAGGTTAAATGTTGATCTTATCTCAAAAATTTATATGCAATACCTTGTGTTTGACGAGATCTTGGACAAGATAAATGCAAGTACATCTCAGGATCTCGTCTCAGGTTTATCTGAGAGTAATTTATTTTACTAAAACATTAACGGTACTAACAAAGTTGGAAATTAAATATTTTTATCAACTATTACTAGGTATTTATGATACAAAAATAATAATTGATATCAAAAAAATTGTCTGAACTAAACATGTTCTGTTTGGAAAAATAATAATCAATCTATGCTTGCCAACCTACAAAATGCAATATATATTCATATACATAAGCGCACGCGGGCACGCAGATAGAGATAGAGAGAGATGGGGTGGGGGTATGTTTGGAGAGGGGGGAGCACAGAGAGAGAGAGAGTGTGTGTGTGTGTGTGTGTGTGGATGGGTAGACTGAATAATAACAGAAAAGGAAAATTGGCTTAAGTCAGTGACGTGTGATCTCTAAAGGGAATATGCAACCAAGATCTTGTGTGAGAATCCCATTGATATTAGAAATCTTGATTTAAATTAATCTCACACAAGATTACTCGAGATTTTCTGTTTCGCCCATTGAACCTCTCAAAACATGATTTTGGTTGAGAACTAGGACAGAATCTCTGACGTTTTAAACCTTCTGTTTATCTAGCATCATGCACACTTAGAGCATCTCAAATAGAATGTGGAGAGATTGTTGGAAGAATTACACTCACCTAGCAATAAGTTCTTTCTTTTTTTTTGGAGAGTTCATAAACGGTTATCAGAAAACCGTGTATAACTATAAACTCCAAAAAAATATTTGAAAGAAATTACTAAACGAGGTTCTGAAAACCGATTTGATGCTATAAAGGGTTTTCAAAAAACCGTTTAATACTAATTGATTTCAAAAAATCATATCGCTAGCCATGTTAGAAAAAAGTTGGAGCGCTTTATACTTTCGTTCTGTCATCACGCATCAACTCCAACTGTTGGTGCATGGTGAAAGAAATGTTGGAGGAAGCTCCACTTTTCTCCATTCCAACGGCTGGAGATGGTCTTTGCTATGAAACTGAGGCCATGTTAGTTGGCCTTACATAAAAGCACTTACAAATGGTGTTTTTTCTTCAAAGTCCTCTTATAAGTAGAGCTTTTGTTGCTTGCTTTCACTAAAGCAATTTATGTTCTGGTAACCAGCCAAAAGTTCTTTTGAGATGAAACCTCTTCTTTAAAGAAAAGTGTATTTATGGTAACCGCTACCGAAACCCTTTTTATTAAATAAAAGTGGGTCTGTGCTACAGAGCAAAAGCTTACAAACAGATAACATGAATCTTTATTCTAATACTAACCATCCCCAACTGTAAACTTGCTGCTCTGACTCAGAATAAGCAATGGTATGATCTGATCCACAAGCTACAGACACAATACCAGAGCTGTTGAATGCACTAATAACAGTTGGAAGAAGTCTGTCTTCAGCATCTCCATGTCCCAACTGTCCATCTTCGCCTCGTCCCCAGGAACATATGACGCTTCCAGCTGTCACAGTGGTAATAGATTAACAGCATATCCTCGCATTACATCCCTTAAGCTAAAAAGATAAAATGTTCACTAACCAATTAGAATTAATCTACAGATGCAGACATTCACATTCACTCTTATACACACTAATATATCATCCCATGTTATATAATTCATGTCATAAGTAGAATTCAACATAAGAAGAAACGTGATTTAACATCAGCAGCTAACCGCTATAACGATCTAAAGTTGAGAATAAATATTGAGGTAACTGTCAACTAATCAATATCAGTGGTTGAGAAACCTGTAGTCCAGAAATATAGCAATGCAACAACAAGCAGAAGCTACTGTGCTGATCATATTCATCACCTTAAGTATTAGAATGTGCAACAAAAACACACTCATTAAACAGCTTTCAAAACTTAAGTAGCAATTTGCAACAACTTTAGCTTTTTGATTTAACGAAATTTTCTACATCAGCTAAAAACTCCTAAATCAAACCACTGTAAGTATCACATCAAGCTCAGAGGGAAAAAATAAAAATAAATCAAGCAATGACGTGCATAATTAGCTGACGGTCATCCTTCTCACCGCAAGCTTTAAAATTAAGATAATGAAGCAGAGTTTAACACTAAATAGTACATTCGTAACATCAAAATACTAAACTATAAAAGGAAGAAAAGAAACAAATTTCAAACTCACAAAGCAAAGCAACAGAGTGACTAGCACCAGCAGACACGAGCAGAACGTGGCGAGGCGGAGATTCGACCTCAGTTTCATCTATGCGCTCTGATTCCATAGATCTGCTTCTACTTCCCCAAAATTAAGAATAAAGAAAAAATGATTCGAGAATTGAGAGGGAGGAAAAATAATTGAAGTGTACAATGAATGCGACGCGGGCCACAACTACACTACGGCGCGTCAATGATAAATGTAGTACGGCTTGCCTGCCATTGTATCATCATCTTGATTATGAATGGCTGCTTAGAATATGGACCACCCATTTCATTTACTCCATTTTCCTAATTGATTGCTTTCCTTGTCCTTTCTGATGTTCGCTTGACAGTTCGGTATGCATCATGTACGATTTGTTATCATTTAATTAGTGCGATTTAGGTATTGTTTGTTTCACTTAATTGATCGGTTATTCACTTATTCATGAATCAGCATTATGTTTGTTTTCATTGAGTATTATAAACTAAAAGTGATCGATTGGGCATTTTTAAATTGTTTTGCCGGCGTTGAATGCTTAATAATAATTTTTCCATATGTATCCTTAATTACATCCCTTGAATTAATATGTAACTATTTTGTTACCCGAAACATAATCTTTGCGAGAAAATTTCCGGTTTTTCTCCTTAATTGTGGAGGAAAGCTCCTCTCATCTTCAAAATTCAACAAAAAAACAAAACATATATAAACCGTCAGACCTAATTTCTCATATCAGGTCTTCATCTCAAGGAGAGTTTTGTTGATGAAGATAGATTTCAGTTGGTACAAAATTGTAAAAGGATGTCCACTTGTCCAAAGGTTGTTCAGGACGAGCCGCAAGCGGTTTCGAACAAAAAAAAGGGGTATATATGTTGATAGAAGATAGGATTCAAGATCCCAAAAACCTTAAAATGGTGAAACTCGGAGAAGAGAATCAACACCAAATGTTAAACCGCAAGCTAGCTTCTTACTAAACAAGACACAAGGGAAGAAAACATAGAAAGACATGGTGGTAGGGGATCAAGATGATTAAGAACCGGATGAATGCAACCCGCAATTCATTCTGCCAATAAAAATAAGTGAAAAAAAATTGGCGTCATAAAAGAAGTTATAGACAAGAGGACGGAAGAGCATTAGAAGAATGTCATTCTTAACTATATTGTTGGTGCAAAACCATACTTTTTATATTTTAAAACTTATATTCAAAGAGTATGGAAACCGCAAGGGGAGTTTGATATTTTTTCAAGAGAAAATGGATTTTTCGTAATCAATTCTAAAGAATCATTGGATTGCCAAAGAATCCTCAAAAATAATCCTTACTTCTATGATGGAAGGCTCATCATAATGAGAAAATAGTCTGGTGGAATAAAGTTGGACAGAGATCTTTTAATCACAATGCCAATTTGGATCAAACTGCCAAATGTGAGTTTAAATCTTTCGGGTCAAGAAGCTTTTAGTGTCATGGTCAGTTTAATAGGAAAACCAATTAAATATGATGTAGCTACTGCAAAGAAGACAAGACTCGGTTATGCTCGAATTCTTGTAAAGGTGGCTACAAGTGATGAACTACTCGAAGAAACCAATCTCACGTTATACAATGGTGAAAATGTTGTGCAAAATGTAGAATATGAATGGATCCCACAAAAATACGATCTATGCATTGTTTCGGTCATAAAAGAAATTAGTGTAGTTCTACAAAAGAATGGGTTCCCAAATCGAAAAGTTCTCAGGAAAATGAAGAAAATTCCGCTGTTAACCAAAATCAAGAAAGCAACAAACAAACACTGTAGAGCCTAAATAAAAAAGACACTAATATGGACTCTCGGTTCTTTCAAAATACAGAAGTCACTACCGAAAGTCCAGATATAAACAAAAATATGCAAGAAAATGAAGGGGCAACACAGCTCAACTGTAACACCCATAATTTTTGATAACATTATTCAAGAGATGTAATAAGATAAATTAAATAGAATAATGTAAATGAAAGTGATAAGGGGATTGAGACTTAAAATAATTAATTAAGGTCGTGCCTAATGAACTAATTAATAGGCTAAAGAACGGGTTTTGGTTAATTAGGTCACATAAGGGTATATTGGGAATTGCCGCCCCTAGCTTCCACCCTTATATATATTTCGTTCACACCTTCTTACTTCCCATTCACGTCATTTTAAAACACAAAAAAAATATAGAGAACGACCGGCCATTAAGAAGATCAAGAGAAATTCAAATTAAAGCTAGAGATTCAACCTTAGGGGAAATCAATCTCAATCCAATCTCCTTATCAAGAGCAAGGTGAATAATAATTCCATCTCTATTTTGGTTTAAATCATATATTTTTGGATTTAAGGGATAAATTTATTTTTATGATATTGGATGATGATATGCTTGATTTATGACTTGTTTGATTTAAACAAGATGGTTAAAAAGGGGTTTTATACGGTTTTAGATCAAAACCGAGATTGAATGACGTTTAAATGCCATGAGAAAATTTTATATTATGAGGAACATGATTATTGAGTTTGGTTTCAATTTTGAAAATTTTCCAAGCTTTGGAAAGATTATAATGAATTTTCAAAGGAAAATATGGTTATTTGGGTTTATAATTTATTCTGAAAAATATATTGAGAATTTGGGTTTGGAATTCTAATATGTTAGATAACATGATTAAAGTGAATTTTTGGAATTTTTGGGGATTTTTTCAAAGTGATTTGCTATGCAAGATAAATTGTTTTAGAAGAGGGATTTCTTTGTAAAAATTGGAAGGGCTTGTTTGATTAAATTAACCATGGTTTAGATCTATATTAGCGGCGGTTATTTTTGAAAAAGAATTTGAAAAGGTTAAGGCAACCAATCAGATGTTGACACATGGCAGGTTAGTTAGAGAAAAGTTTACCTATTTAAGAGATAAACCTGTTTTGCTCGGATAATAGGTTCCACCTGTTTTGGAAAACACCTTTCGACACAGTAGCTTTCGCATCCATCCCCATCGAAACCAATTATGCCAAAACCAATACACAAGGTATATTATGATGGTACATAGTGGATTGGAGATAGGCAGAAGGTAAGGTGTCGAAAGCATAACTTCCGAAGGGGATGAAACCTTGCTTTGTTTTTAAAAGGAAAGTGTCTGCCTATGTTTTGCTTTAAGCCTCCGACAGGGTTGAAGCAGAAGGTTTCGAAAGAGGTTTTAAAGGGTTTCGAAAGAGGTTGCCATTAATTTAATATTTCTTTCGGTTGGGTTCCTTACTTATAAAAGAATATTTTAAAAGAAATGGGTTCCGGCCTAGTCGATACTCTGCTGTCGTTTTGTAGTCTTTCGATGGTGTTTAAGATATCAACGCTGTTGGAAGGTACTTTATTTTATAAAGTTTAAGCCACCTTTTAAAGCTTTAAAAAGGGGTTAGGGGTTTCGAAGGTGGTGGTTTCGAAAGGGGTTTCGACTCCACCTTTCCTATGTTTTACCCAGATGTTTTATGCTTTCGAAAGGGATGGTGCCGATGCCATCAAGTTTTCCCCAATATTTTTATAAGATAAAAGAGGGTTCGAAACAAATGCTTTCGACTATATTCACTTTGACCCAAATTATGTTTTAAGTATAAACCCAATATTTTCGAAAGCGGTACTTTCAATGGTTTCGAAAGTGTTACTTCCATAAGTGTCGAAAGGGGTACTTTCAACTGGTTTTGAAGCTAAAGCTTCTAAAGTTATATGCTAAAGTACTTTAATATATTCGAAAAGGTTTCGAAAGGTAAAATTTAAAGTATTATAAGGGAGGAGCCTAATGTTTTTAAGAGCTTTCGAAGGAGATCATCTTATGAAGTCGAAAGCTAGGTTTCGAAGGTATCGAAAGGTTTTATAACCCAAACTCTATTTTTAAAGGAAAAACCTATGGCAATATTAAAGGAGTTTTTATAATGATTTTAAGAAGAAGCTATCTTTGATAAAGAAATAGGTTAAGGGGATTAATCATGTTTTATTTTAAACCCACAGGAGTGGTATTGTTATGTTTTATATTACTTCTTCTAATATGAATATATTTACTTTGTAATGGACCCATAACTATATTTTGGGGATAAAGGGTAGGAGAACCAGTTAGGTTAACCCAGTAGTGAATGTAAATTGAGCAAACTCCTGAATGAGTAGAATTGCATCTAGGAGGTCAAGAAGACCAGAATATAGGATGCTAAAATATAAATGAAAGATATTGGTAGGGGCCAATAGGTTCATAGTAAGCCCATGAAAACTGTATGATATTGGCAGGGGCCAATAGGTTCATAGTCGGTCTATGAAAACTATGTATAAGAGAAGATTCAGATAGATAGGTTCATAGTTAGCCCATGAAAACTATGTGTAAAGGAAGATGTCAGATAGATAGGTTCATAGTAAACCCATGAAAACTATGATTGGATACTAGCAGGGTCAGTAGGTTTGTAGTTAGCTCATAAAAACTATATCCGGATGTAATACTGACAGAGGTCAATAGGTTCCTAGTCAACCCATGAAAACTAGGGTAAGAAGAAAGGATATTGGGGTTACCAATAGGTTCCTTGTCAACCCATGAAAACTAGGATAAGAGTAATATTGGAGTTACCAATAGGTTCATAGTGAACCCATGAAAACTAGATAATTAGACAGGGAGTCCTTAAATGTTCAACCGGTTATTAGTCAGCCCATGAAAACTAATATGTCAATAGTAATCCTAGAAACTATAACTGAGACAAATAGTCTAAAAATTGAATGGGGATGGGTAATCTAGAACTTATTCAATTGTTTTGCATATCATCATATTTTACTGTTTTGAATTGATTTTAACCATTGTGGATGCAGGAGCATAGTATATGGTCTCACTAGATATCTAAATGATTTGAGATGGTAGATTATTTTTCATACCAGGCTTTATGTCTGACTCGAAGTTTATGTTTCCACTTAAACTCTCGGATACTCAATTGATTTTGAGTAGTCTGATATTTGAGGTTTTCAGGTATCTCTAAGATGAATAAGCTTCCGTATACGTGCAGGAGGCATGATAGATATTAGAGTTCTCTTTTCTTTTAATTCCACTGTGTTGTTGTAATGGCAAACTTGTTATATTGCATGTATATACTCTGATCATCCCAGGGGCATTTTCATATGTCACTCTGGGTGTATGTTGTAATAAATATATTTTCTTTGGACGTGGTTTGCGAAAATGGGATTATATAATGAATTCGAAATGTTTTGATATGGAATGTGAATTTGTTTTGAGGTTTAAATTTTTTCCATATTCATGTGTTTCTGTGTATCAATGAATCTAACACCACCGTAATCGGTCGTCGAGGATTAATAACTATGGATGACTGCAGCAGCCGTAGCCGTTAGTTTTGGGCCTCCAAATAGGGGGTTACAAGTTGGTATCGGAGCATAGGTTTATGACTTTAAATAAAGTTAAACCTAAAAGATTTTCAAGCATAATCCAATGAATTTGAAAATATGATCGGGGTTTGGGTTAACATTATAGTAATGTGCTTGTATTTGAATATATATATATATATAAGTACGTGTTTCCCTCACTCTTAGACCGTTCTTTTGTATCTTACTAAGGCTAGTATGTGGATTTACAAGAAAGAAGATATGGAAGCAGGAAACGGAAGAGGAAATCTAGATGGAGGAAGCACCACAACCAACGGAAATGCTCGACCTAATACCAGGAGGAATCAAGGTCGACAGGCTAATGCTAATCCAAATGTTAAAGCCAATGTAGGTGCTAGAAATCTGCCAGTAGATGTGGGGATGGTATATCAGTTGTTGGCCAATCTTTTGCAAGTTGGAGTTGTTGGTAATATTGGAGGAGCTAATCATGTGGCTCCAGTTGGAAATAACTATGCTAAGCTGAGACTACACCAAGTGGAAAGTCGTTTGTTGGAACGGAGGATGCTGTTGAAGTAGAGAATTGGCTACTTAGTTGTAAGAGGATCTGTACTGATCTAGGCTTGGATGATGGGCAAAAGAGAAGGCTAGCATCTAGACAGTTGCAAGGGGCAGCGCTTCACTGGTGGAATAGTGTTACCGCTGGGGTACTAGAGGAAGAGCTGACATGGGCTGATTTCAGGAGAAGGTTTTAGTAAAGGTTTCTGTTTGAAGTTGCTAAGTCTGCATTGATGAGAAAGTTTATGGATCCGGTTCAGGGAGAGATGTCAGTGGTCGAGTATGCTGCAAAGTTTGATGAGCTGTCTTGATATGGATATGCTTTGGTAGACACTGATGTCAGAAGGAATGAAAGGTTCATTCGAGGATTGAGACCTGAGCTTGCTAGGATGACTATGGCCCATATCCAAGATCCTTCTAATGTGGCGGTGGAGATGGCTATTCGCCATGAGGAAATGCTTGCTATTTCAGCTAGAGAGAAGCCAGTTGAATTGCAGGGTCCTCGGGGAAAGAAGAGGAAATTCTTTAAGAAGAAGGGAGCCCAGAAAGGGGAGGCTGCCAAGAAGGCAAATGCTGATTTGATGTGCTACAAATGTGATAAGAAGGGTTATTATGTTAATGAGTGCCGGTCAGACAAGGGGAAGAAGGCTGCAGACAAGGATAATGTAAAGTGCTTTAACTGTGATCAAGTAGGGCACTACAAGAACCAGCGTCCAGAGCCAGCTAGGGCGGACAAGAGAAAAGTTTTTGCTGTTGGATCATCAGCTAAGCCAACTACAGCTGATAAAGGGAAAAATGTGATGGAAGGTATGTTTTTGATTTAGAGTATACCAGTTAGGATACTTTTTGATAACGGTGCATCACATTCATTTATATCCCAATGTTTGGTTGATAGGTTATGCTTAGAACTCACATACCTTGTTACTTCCTTAAGGGTTGCGAATCCAATAGGAGGGTATGCAACTCTGGGGATAAGATGTGACCAGTTAGAACTTGATTTGTTAGGTCATACGTTTGCATGCAGTTTGTATGTGTACGATTTCGTAGATTTCAGAATCATTTTGGGTATGGATTGGTTGAGGAGGTTAAGGCTAGGATATTCTGCCAGGATGGGGAGATATCTTTGAGACACCCAGATAGTCATAACCGAATTATATTCTCAGAGAGAATTCTGACCAGGGTTGTTGTGCTTTGTTAAGTGCAATGAAAGTAGGTGAAGAGTTAAGTCAGGTTCAGATTGTAAGAGAATTTGCAAATGCCTTTGAGCCAGTCACAGGGATACCACCGAAAAGAGCTATTGAGTTTCAGATAGATCTTGTGACAGGAGCTAAACCTGTGAGTAGACAACCTAGTAGGATGACACCGACAGAGATGAAGGAACTGAAGGTGCAGCTAGTGGATCTTGAAGGAAGGAATTTTATTAAACCAAGCAGTTCGCCTTAGGGAGCGGCCGCGGTATTCGTGAAGAAACCAGATGGGTTGTTAAGGATATGTATGGACTATCGTAAACTGAATGAAAGGATAATAAAGAATAAGTATCCTTTGCCGAGAATTGATGATCTCCCCCCATACTTGATTTTGATCGTGTCCCCACAGTCAACCTAAGTGAAAGGAGAAAAGTAAAAATAAAAATGGCCTTTATTTATATGAAAATGAACGATATTTACACGAGATCAAAAAGTATATCGTTAAAAAGTAAATGAAACGGTCTTCCAAAGACCGATTCATTTGTCTCATCGAATGTGCGAAACACAACTTAAGCACGAAAAACCAAAACATAAATGATTTCAAAGTTGAATGTTGATTTGGGAAAACGAATGTCGTTTTATTAAAAATCTTACGAGTTGTTTCCTTTTCGATGATTTTTGGGGTCAATAAAACAATTGATTGAAATTCAAGTTCATTTTCACCAATTTGAAATTCAAACTTATCATTGAAAACTTCTTCAAAATTATTGATTTCAAAATCAAAGTGGTGATTTAAATCTTCCCCATCAGAGCTTAACGACTCGTTTTCAAAAAGTCCATAAAACTCGTGTTCGTTAAATGCGACTTCCTTTGTTGGATTATCAACAACTTTATTGCATAAATCAAGTTCAAAATCCAAAGTTGTTGTATTCAAATTTTCAGAAAAAGGAAGATCGAAATTTAAATCGAGTTTCTCACCCTCAAAAGAATTGAAATCCAACTCAATTACCAAATTTTCAATAACTTCATTAAGATCATCATTTTCCATTTCAAAAGTTGTCATTTGAAAATCAGTGATTTGGGTAAAAGATGGATTATCGTTTGACTCGTCACACGTTGGAATTTGGTTTTGTTTTTCACGTTGTTTCATATATGTTTCAAACAACGAATCTGTGTGACCATCGTAAATTTCGTTCATTTGCTCAACAAAATCCAATTTATAATTATTAACATGAGGATTTTCACTTTGAAATTGTTGAGAACAAAGATTTTCAATCGTAACGTGGTTAAGATTATTCCCATTGCCAAATTCGTTTGAAAAGTTGTTTCCATTTTCATTTTGAGTTTGAAATTCATTTTGGAGTTCGAAATTGAATTGGCATGGGTTATAATCGAAATTGTTTGAATTTTGAAGTGATTTCAAATTTTGATTATTTTGAAAACTTTGATTTGAATCATTGCCCAAATATGAATTACACAAATCATTTATCATTTGATTTTGTTGTGTAGAGATTTCAAGTAAAGACGAAATGCTCTTTTCAAGACTTGAGGGTTGGTCATTGTTTTGAAAATTTTGTGGTTCAAAATTTGAATCATTTAAGCAATTGTTGTTGAAATATCCATACGAATTTGGAGTGAAATCATATGGATTATATTGATTTTCATAACTATTGTAAAATTCACGTAGTGGGGAAACTCGGACATTTTCAAGAATGTTTTTGGGTTTTTTTTAGGAAAAATATTTACAAATAGAATTTATTTTTCAAAATGGAAATTGATTTTTTTTTTGGTTTTTTAATTTTTTCTTTGTTTTTGAGAAGGTTTTAAAAAAAATTATTTTTTTTGGATTTTTAAAATTTCAAAGAAAAAGGATTTAAAAATTTTCAAAGGAAAAGGAATATATACAATTTTTTTTAGTTTTGGATTTTGAATTTTTTTTAAATATGCATGAACTAATGCAACTAAATGAATGCAAGGATTAATTACAAATGATTTATCCTAAGTTAACCCAAAATTGTATAATTACACATTGTCTTAGTTCAACAAGATAGTTCTCAGCTAGGTAACAGACATGATTTATCGGTGCACCACGAATCACCGTAGCAATGCAGCCGAAGGTTTAAGTACCTTCAGAGAAACGACCACTATAATATTTACGAATCACCGTAATATTTATAAATGGTTATTACTCTACCGTAGCCTAGACACCAAGAAATTAAATTGTTCAAAGAAGACAACTTGTCAATATACAATTAAGAGCTATCGATGTCTAACCGTTATTATTAATCAAAATCTAAGATGAAATGCAAAACTGAAATTAAACGTGTATTAACAATGCAACTACGAATGTAATTTTTTTTGTTTTTTAATTTTTGAATTTTTTTTAAAAATATATATATGCAAATGCAAGCAATCAACAATGCAACTAAAATAAAAACAAGAGATATATACAATGCAAGACAAATAAAAACAATAGATATATCAAACAAGCATTTTTTTTCTTTTTATAAAGCAAAGCGAAGCAATTATTTTTGGGCAACAGTTGAGCGAAGCAAGCAACTTTTCCAATCTGCTTTGGCAACCTAAAATTTAAAACAAGATATATACAATTGTTTTTTTTGAAAAGGAAACTTAAAAGTGAGGTTTTACTTTAAATTTTTTTTTTTGAAAAAAAATTTAGAAAGAAACTTAAAAGGATACCAAATGAAAATGAATGCTCTCTCTTCTTTATTTTTTAAAGGAAATAAAACCCTAACAAAGCAAATGATTTTTTTTTAATTGGGCTAAAAACAATTTAATAAAACAAAACTAAAACCAAACAAAAGAAAATAAAAATTTACTCAGGCCTACCAACTACGTTGTATACCCGACCCACTAAAAATTTAACCAGTTTCTTCAAAAAAAGTGTTCACCGTCACAAAAAAAAAACTCTTCTACCCGGTCCAATTTAGCAAGTCCCTACCTTCTTTGAGAAAACGAATTAGCATAGGACACTCAAATTGCGACTTCCAACATTTCGCAACCAAGTTATGTTCAATTTCGAAAATCAAAATCCCTTATTTTTATTGGAATTGGAATGGGGGGGATCGAAGTCACGGTGATTATTGTTGAAAGAAGTAGACAGATGAAGAAGATTGCTATGGATTGCGGAAGGTTGCGGAAGGAGTTCTGCTATCGATTTCGTTGATTGGCGTTTGGGTATGTAGCTGTTGGAGGTAAGTGTAGCTCTAAAGTTGTCGTTCAACGTCGACAACTTGTTCGAAGTCTGAAGGGGGATTGCAGTCATGGGGATAGAGTGCTCACTGCAGAGGGTGTTGATGCTTGACAACAAGGGGGCAGTTCAGTTGAGGATGTTGTCAGTTTGCTCTGGTTGTCTAAACACGGTGAAGTGCATAGTTATGGTAGCAGATGTATGAAATGGTAGGGGCTGTTGTATGCTAGTGATAGGGTAAGGGCTATTTTGGGATAGTGGTTGTGTAATCGAACTGGCAGAAGTATGCGTCTAGTTCAGGTGGTATGGAAATGTGACTACGGTATATATAACAGTGGGTATTTAGATCGATGAATGTGAAGTGGATTGGTTGTTATGTTGCTAGAAGTGTGAAGTGTATGTCAGAGGAGCAGAAGTGTTTGTGTTGAGGAGCAGTATGGAAGTGAGGTTGCTTGTTTGGGTGATCAGGTGGTTTTGTGATGAAACGAAGCAGTGAATGTTGATGGAGTTAGCGAGGAGTATTTGATAGTGGAAAATGCACGGTATTGTGGTGTTGTGTGTTGGTTTATGATGGTGGAGTTTGGCAGGCATTGTGATGAAGTGAGTGTTGAAGTCGAGGCTGATGTGGATTCAGTTGATTGGGAGGGTGGTCAGGGAGTAGCAGGCAAGGTGTATAAGTGGTTCAGGTAGGAGGTTTGCAGTGTTGCTGCTGTATGAACTGTGAGTTTGGAAGTTGTGTTGTATTGTGAGATGCGAGGGATGTCGTGGAGCAGCTATTTTTTGTATGGCAGTGGTTCTGTTGGTGAACTGTTGTTGGTTGAGAGATGGAGGAAGGTGTTGCTGTGGAGGGTCGAGACAGTAGATGTTGATCTGCAAGTTCGTGGGGGAAGTCTGGTACTATGTGATGTGGTTAAAGCAGGGATTTGTTGGTAGTGGTCGAAACAAGGTCGATGGTGTTTGTAGGAGATGATGTCAGTGTGGACTTGGCAAAGGTTGATGATTAGGAGCTCTGTTTGGTTTTGTGAAATGAAGGTGGTGTATTGATGTGGTTGGGTAGGGAGTTGTGGTGAAGTAACAATCACTGTATGATGTTGATGGTTTATGGACAGGGAGGGTTTATGGCTCGTAGCTATGACCGTGTGGATGGTTGCAAGTATTTGGTGAGTGAGGGAGGAGCACAGTAGCACAGTGTTGATGGATGTCTGGTCAGGTTATATGAAGTGTGGAAGTGGTCAAGAGGGGATATTTGGTGGATGTGAATTGTTGTCACTGTTGTGTGATCGGGGCAGAGGGTGTTTTGTTGTTCTGGGGGTATTTGACAGAGAGAAGTGGGATTGATCACTGGTGAATGAGGTCAGGGAGTTCAGGCTTGTGTAGTGCAGTGGGCAAGTTGTTTTGTGAAGGTGGTATGTGCTGTTTATGGCAGAGGGGGGTAGAACAGGGAAGTGCACAGTTTGTAAGTGCACTGTGCAGTGATTGCACTGAGTATGTGTGTTTGCAGTTGTACAGTGCCAATGAGGGAAGTTGATAGAAAATGTAAATTTGTAAAAAAAATGAAAAATTGTAAGAAAATGAAATTTGTAAATAAAAAGGCAATAAAATATTTTTGTTTTTGTTTGGAGATTGTGTTTTTTTTATGAAATAGAAATGCAAATGCCACTAGAAAACTAGAAAACGAACACACAAACAAAATCACACGACAAACAATTTTTTTTTAAAAAAAAAGTAAATTAACACACGAACAAACACACAATAAAAATCAAACAAAAATAATTCGAAGAATAGAAATTAAAATCAAACAAATCCCCGACAACGGCGCCAAAAACTTATTCGTCGACGAAAATTCTATCGAGTTAGAAAATCGTCGAACGAATTTAGAAATAAAATTATACCGCAAACGCACGGCGTACACTTTTAGTACGTGGCGAATACGGGTCGATCCGCAGGGAATTGATGATTTTAAAAATCTATTCAATCAAATTAAACCAAAGTCGAGTGAAAGCTAAGCTAGATAATTAGAAAATTAGCTAACTAACTAAAAGAAAAGAAATGCAAATATAAGAGTTAAATGACAATTTAGAGAATAAATCCACTCTTTAGATCATGTAGTTCAAACGTATGAAATCATGATCTCTCTTTTATGGTCATTAGTTCTTTAATTGATGTGTTTATCATAAGTATGGCATATTTGTGTTATTGATTAGCCAACATAAGCCATCAAACTATAACACACCCCTTAAACCACTTACTAACTTTCATGAAATTTGACAATGAAAATGAAATCTATTTTAAGTATGGCCTATTAACCATTGATTAGAAATATAGACCATCAAATTTTAATTTCAAATCACTTTATTTTGCCATAATCATATTTTGATGAAGAGGCAATTGGTGTTAGTGATTGTTTAAGCATAGCCTATTTGATGTCAACAATATAGGCTATCAAATTCAAGGCAAAAACAACAATTAAACCACTTCAATCATCATCATTAAGCACAAAAGTAGAGCATGAATTAACAAATAGTTGAAGCTACATAATTAGAGAGCTTCATTACCTCTAAATTGAAGGGGTTTAGCCTCTCATATGTGTCATTTGATTAACAAATGTAGCTTGCAACATGAAAGCAAAAAGAAAGCAAAATGAAAGCTAAATGAAAGAAAACTATTCTACTTGCATGAAAAAGAAATCTACACTACAACATGAAAGGAAATGAACATGTAATTAAAAGGAAACAATAATTACATTGCATAAAAGAAAAGAAAAATTACATAAAATAAAAAATGGCTAAGTAGCCATGAAAAGAGAAAGAGAGCTTGTCTTTTTATTTTGAGCCTAAACTAAACTAAAGAGAGACTGAGCAAGGAGAGGGTTACATGAAACATAAGGGGATTTTATACATGTGTTAAACCCTGATTCATATTTTTGGGGAGTGCCCAAAATACCCTCTTAGGAAGTGTGGAGGCCAAGTAATCATTAGCTTCAAATAATGTGAGGAATGCGGAATATGGATCTTAAGGCTAGGAATAACACTAGAGGGGGGGTGAATAGTGTTTATAAGAAATTACTAAATCTTTTTGAGTTTATGTTAATTTGAACACAAATGTATGCAATATTTAGACACAGATATAAGCAGAGAAACAAACACAGATGCAGAAATAAAATAAATGCAGTAAAGGAAAGAACACACCGGATTTTATACTGGTTCGAAGTTACCCTACATCCAGTCCGGCACAACTAAGTACGGATTTCCTTTCAAAAGCAATTCAACAATTACAACCCTCGGTTTCAAGGCTACGAGGTACACCCTCCAGAATCACAATCCTCTGGGTAGAGATACTTGATTTCCGGACGACAAGTTCACCCAATTGATTTCCAAGGCTACAATCACACCTTTTCTCGCTTGATTGATTTCCAAGGCTACAATCACACCTTTTCTCGCTAGATAGATTACAAAGAAGCCTATAACTCTGAATAGCACTTGGATCTTGTTGAGATAGTGATAGAGAATCAAACTAGAGATGATCTAGTTAGATTCAATGTTGATTTCGGCAGAGTGATGATAGGATTTTAAATAAGAAAATATGGAAGAAGAAGAGAAGTGAAAAACCAGAAAATCTGATATAAAATTCATTGAAACTAACCCATATTTATAGAAGAACAACAGTCATGTCCATTCGTGAAAGGTTATGACGAATAGACACTTCTTTTGAAATTCAAATTTTTGGTCCTAACTGACACTATGTCGACATGGGGTACTAGGGCATGTCGACATCCCAAAGAAAATTTTGATGTTTTGTTTTTCTTTGAAAATAACCTTTATCTTATATTAAAAATATTTTAAACTTTATAAATATACTTGACTATAGATAAAATACATAGATAACTATAGTAAAATTTTATATTTAAATCTAAGTATAAATATATTATAATTAAAAGATAGTTTAAAACAAACAAAGTTTAAAAACAAGAGTTTAAAAACAAAGAATATTTTAAGGCTAAAACATCTTTTTGAAAATCATTTGAAAAGATAATTTTTAAGGCTAAAACATTTTGAAAATCATTCTGAAGTAGTTTTGAAAATCATTTTGAAGTAGTTTTGCAAGCTTCTTCCTGCAGAATATCTCATCATGTCAGGACTCGAGAACTTGTAAAAAACCAGGATGTTCGTGGGTTTGTAAGCCACTTGTCGTAGGTTTGTAAGCTACTTGTCGTGGGTTTGTAAGCCACTAAAAAGGTAGAAATGGGTTCCATCCCAAAAGAAAAATGGAGTGAAGATTTCAGTGCTATTATGGAGTTTTAACATTATTTTAGACTCAATACTTATCTTGAAATCTCGAACTCTTGATAATCTTGATATTCTTGATACTCATGAGTCTTCAATCTTGATATCTTGAATCTCTATACTGTACAGTCTTCATTCCGTGTACCTGCATGGTTAAATCCTGCATATACATATATATCTAAACTATAATGTTAGTATTTATATTTTATAATCTTATTCTAAGGTTGTTGTCTTCAAAACCATCAACTCATGGACTAACAAATAATCCTCATTTAGATGTGCATGAAGCTTTTAAACTCTATTAGCATGTGCTTTAGCCTCTAATTTGTACATGAAGGTATGTGGGTAGGTGGAGTCCTCCATTATCATGCCTTTGAATTATTTCCATCCTCATTTCTTTATCTTCACTCTTGTGCATGCATACATCTTCATGAAACCACTTGTGTATGAAGTCAAATTCCTATAAAATAATATAGAAATTTCCAATTAAATTTTCTCAAATTAATACATGCACAAAAATGACCATTTTGCCCTTGGATGAAGATGAATATGTGACAATTTGAAATAATTTGAATTTTGGTTTAAACAAGTTAAAATACCCGATATGATCATTTATTTAATTTAAATAGATTAAATATGGTGGTAAAAATATGCACATTTACGTGCACATCAATGGTATTCCTTCGACTGCATTTCAGACTAGATATGGTTCGTATGAGTGGTTAGTGATGCCACACTACACTAGAAACAGCTTTTGACAGCGTTTCAAAAACGCTGTTATATGATACGACAGCGTTATTATAAACGTTGTATAACGACATGCTGTCGTAGATGCAAAAGTTTTAACAGCAAAATAGAAAACGCTGTAAAAAATTTGATACCACAGCGTTTATTAAACGCTGTTATATGACACAACAGCGTTAGAACAAACGTTGTATAACGACAAGCTATCGTATAAAAAGAACTTACAATAGCTTAATTTTAAACGCTGTGGAAATTATTCTTTTGACAGCGTTTTATTTAGGCTGTTAATATTTTTATTACAGCGTTTAATGCGTGCTGTGTTATGTTTTTACAGTTGGGATGATGTTTTACTACAGTTTACAACAGCGTTTAATAAACGCTGTTACTCACTATTTAATGATAATTACAACACGAATTAAACGCTATTGTTTCTTCATTGACAGCATTAAAATAGATGTTGTCTTCTATTTATATGATTTTTACAGCATTAACATTCCACTATATTTGCATATTCCAGAACTACATTTTGAGTATAATCAAGCAACCAGTATATATAACATGTTCTAATGAATAATAATCTGTTAAATAAACTAGCTAAAACAATATTAATATACAAAAACATCTATAAATCAAGTTTCAATAATATCCATAAACAAAAATAACACAGTAGACCAAGTTATCATAATATTGTTAAACAAAGATAAGGTATATGTTAAACAAAAATATAATATCAATAAAGTAAGTCCGCACCAAATGCTAACAACAAAACGTGCATCTAAAAAGTTTCATATGCTTGCTACTTGCTACGGAAGAAGAATGTGCCATCGCCATATTTAATTACCTGCGATGAAAAAATTTGAAGTCAGTGAGTAAACATAAATTAAAATCTAAACCCATTTGATAATCTCAATACAATTATTACAAGCAAATCAATATTTTTATCACAGTTCTCGGTTTACACTAATAAATATTACATAGATGAGTTTTATTGTAGTATCCAACATTATTGTTAAGTATGATTTACATAGATGAGTTTTATTGTAGTATCCAACAATATTACACAATTAAGTGTTTCACAAGTATGATATAATAATGTAAAAATAACTAACAATAATTGAAGACAGAAATAAATAAGTCTAAATGATTGGTGGCAAGTCATAGCTGGATGCAAACTCTGGGCTTCAAAACAAAGACTTTCCTAGCTGACAACTCCAGATTTATACATGCAACCATTCAAATAAAGATTTAAAGTACTAAAAAACATCTAGTACAGCTTAGGTTTACAGACTGATTAAAGCATAAATATAGAATAATAACAAATGATCGTCATGTCATGTTACACAAGGGAAAAGCAATATATATACACAAAATAGAAATTACTAGAAACTGGTAAACAGGATTATTTTCACAATATGTTATTACATGACATGAAATATAAAAATGGTTTAAGCCATAAAAAACAGATGCCACAAGTTAAAAGGAAAGAAAATGCAAGGACAAGAAGTGTTACTTGTGTGCTTCATGAAGTTTATTAGCTGTTGCTGTTGCTAAGTGATTTGCCATGGGCAAGCAGTGCACAGGCAGTGTAGGGTAATGAAATTGCAGTGTGGTGGCTGTTTTTGTGTTTCTTTTTTTTGTTTTTTTTGTGTGAAGGCACTTCAAGGCAACAAGGGGCAGGGAAGTGGAAAATTTGTATAGAAATGTGAGAATGTTTCTGTAGAGAAATGTGTGAAAAAATGTAATGAAACTGTTTTTTTTTTGGATTACAAAACAAAACTGAAATAGTGGTAACTATATGACATGCACAATGAAACCAGAAAATAGTGAAATATGCAAATGTGAATTTGTTCCTTTTTTTAAAATAAAAAAGGAAATGCAAACCAAAAGAAACACAAAGAACAAGTGCACATCATGAACAATACCTACGTGATACAACAACCCAAACTCCAAATCCTATAACGAGCCTCACCAAATTCACCAAAAGATTCTAATTGCCTTGAAAACCCGAATTCAAACTCTATCTCGAACTTCTCACACATTCTTTACCTCTGTGCCGCTAGAGGAAACCCCTTATTTCCAGATCTATCACCAACTGAACAGTGGTTAAATTTCCAAATCGAGCAGCCTAAACCAAAGCCGCACCATACCCGTCAAGCAAATTGCTTGAACTCTTACACCATTTACAAACTGAAACAAGCAGCTTTGCTTCCACCAGCTCCATCTACAAACTCTTCCAGTTCATCAGCAAATCAACCAGACCACCTACAAAGTTCACAACACTCAACCCTTGAATGTACAACCACCCTCCATCTCTTGCTAAACAATTAACTCCTTCATAGCTACATCACCAGACTAGCTGCGAACACCAACCTACAACCTTACCTTCTTACTGCACTTACATCCACTTCCTGTACATCGGAAATTTATCCCATTCACCTAAACTGCCACTACACTCCAACACCTCATTCAACCACTTAAAGCATCACAACTTCAATCCATTCCAACACTACCAGTCCTCTACTCCTCCACTTCCATCACATACACCAAACTGTCCAGTTCAACCTGCACATTCATCTTCAACTTCCTTTCACTGATGTCCACCCACTACCTACGAACAATCTTCACCTTCCTTCTGCAGCATCTACAACCAGTCACTGCCTTCCTCGACCACCACCAAGTTCAAGCAACAAAACCTCCATCCGAACACCCTCCATATCCTTATGACAATTCAGTAATCACACACGCTCTCATATGGGACAACAGTCGTAGTTGAAAAATTACCTTATGACCAAAACAAAAACACAATAATCCAAATATTACCTTATGACCAAAACAAAAACACAATAATCCTATGTTTATTCAAAACAGAATGGGATCGTATCAAATTTAGGTGAGTAAATCAAAATCTTGATGAACTGATGGAACAGTAGCAGCCGGAGGGATGATATGTGATGAGTTTAACTCTGATATATCCCTTCTTGGCACGACAATTGTTTTTAGATGATGATATCTTTAAATATTCATATATTCTGAACAATATCTCACTTATTCACTTATAAATATAATTTGAAATCGTACCTGACATTTCATTAACATGTGAACCAACTGCTCTAGCTCTGATTCTACAAGTCTTCTTTGAGAGCGAGTAAGCTTCTTGTTTGTTGTTTTCTTCGTACTTTTAACCATTTTCTGCAGGTATAACAGAATTCTGAGCATTTCAACAAAAAGGTTCAAACTATGAAAATCTATAGCATATAAAGATTAGCATCAAAGAAATTAACACAAGAAAGAACAATATAAGTAATATATGTAGCGTATGTTTGATGGAAAATAGTGTTTCTATGTTTGTCATATTTTATTTTTCAATATTACCTTGTTTGAAGTGATTTTAGGTCTGAGAAATTTATTGTGTGGTGTGTTGTGGTTTGTATGATGGAGTGATGGGCTGTGGTTGTAATTTAACAGCATGTATATTGTATTGTGTGGTTGATTATTGTATGTGTTAGTTTATGATTCAGTCTAATTTTTTTTCTTGAAGGATAATTTGTTGATTTTGGTTATTGTATGCGTTATTGCCTGTGTTATCAGTCTTTTCTTTTTTTGGGGTGGAAGATGCTCCATTGATTTTTAAGCATGTGGTTTTTGAAAGAAAAACTAATAGATTTGGCTGATACAAGAGGAGAGAAAAAGAAAAGTGGATCTGATAAAATATAATGTTTATGTTATACTGACCCGACGAAACGAAGAAAACTAGGACTTCAATATTTTAAATCTGAAATGAAGCAGAAACGGTTTATATTTGATAATTAGCCACTACCAAACAACACCACCATTAAACATGCAGATTAATACGACAAAGACATTTAGCTACAACTACCCTTCATAGAGAAGATATTCTTGGCAAAACCAATAAGCTATTCGATTCCAGCTCAGATGTCTTTTGCTTGCAACTTTTTAGTACGTAAAACAAATACATGCATCTGTTATCCTCCTCACAAAATAAGATAATGAGTTATCCTCCAAAAATAACATAGCATAAGGCAAACAGAGATTTCAAAAAAAAGGTTTGAATTATGAAAATCTGTAGCGTATAAAGATTAGCATCCAAGAAATTAACGCAAGAAAGAATAATATAAGTAATATATGTAGCTTATATCTCATGTAGTCAAATAAATAGAATGAAAGCTTGACTAGTTAATACAAATATTACAAGGCCGAGGCATGTTTATATACCTAAGTATATAAAGAAACTGGAAGTGTTATCTAATCAGATTAGAAAATGGAAGGCATAGGCTAGACTACAATTTTATTATAACTAAGATATACAAACAAGAATATAACTTAAAGCATGCAATCTACTTTATTATAGAAATAGGGTAACCAACGAGACAAATGACAGGGATTCAAGTATAAGAATGCACACATGCTTCAAATAAAATCATGCAAGCAAGCTACAGATTCAAAACCATTTTCTGCTCCTTTTTCGTTGAACAGATGGGTAATCTTTATATAGTAGATGTGTGAAATACCAAAATCCTTTGCATCTATGAATATCGAAATTCAAAACTAAATATTTTAACCAAGTCATCTCCTAATATCTTTTGTTTATTAGTCATGCTCTGTTTTGAAACAAAACTGAGCTACTGAGGTCTCCGTTTTGTTTCAAAACTGAGGTCATGCTCAGTTTTGAAAAAAAAACTGAGCTTTCAGTTTTGTTACAAAATTTCAAAAGTGAGCTCTCAATTTTGTTTCAAAACTGAAATCTCATCTTTGAGTCAAAACTGCTTTTAGTTATGTTAATTCATCAAGTCTGCCAGCACACATACGTAGCAGCATAAAGGAAATCAAAACATTCAACAACAAACATGAAGACTATTGGCAATGGAGTTCGAATAATGGAAAATTTTCATTTAAATCTGTTTAGGATGGTATTAGAGAAAAAAGAGAGATACAACAGTGGCATAGCACTGTATGAAATAATTTTTGTGCTCCTAATGACTACATATTTTGCAATATCAAACAGGCTGCCTACAAAGTAAATTCATAAACTTTCATGAAAATTCCAAAAAATGAGTAAAAAAAGTGTGAAAAGAGAAGAAAGTCACAAGGTAAGAGGTTCAAACAATACAAAAATCATCGTAAACTATTAAGTAAAGTGCAAACCATTTTTCCTTTTTTCTAGAAAAAGTCAAAATGTTTCAAAAATTTTAAAGAAAAATATAAGATCTTCGAAAATAATTCAAATACTTTCCAAACTTTAGTTCTTGTTTTCTGCAATTCACAGTTCTTTATCTTTTCAAAATAATTATGTATCTCATATCCCAGTCTAATGTGAGATTAAATATTGATCTCAAGCTCACTTCAACTAACATGACATAAATTTAAATGGAAAAGTATGTGACATTTTAGCTTGTGGATTTTCATGAAGACCACTCTAAGTTGTCCTCGTTTAATAGATAAGACTGGATCAATCACCCAATAATTTTCAATGAACACCGACCATTTCATGGTTGATGTATGAAAACCCCAAACGTAACATACTTATACCAATGACTAACACACTAATGTCTCCATATATATGGCTAAGCTTTTAATATAAGGTTTTTCCAAATGGATAGAGATAACAATTTCTACTAGAACTAAATGTATATTGTGAAGGATTTATGAAACAGGTAGGTGATTTGGGTACCTTTTAACTTGAAGATAACTGATATAGTCAGCACTTGAAATCTTTATACATTTCACACAGAAATCCCACAAAGTAAATCACTCAAACATCTTATGCGCAGACAGAGCAAAACAAATATCTTCTTTCGATATTTGTGTCCAGCAACCTATTTAACTGCAATCATACCACGAAATATATATCTACTCTTATAGCTCACAATTTAACTTTAGTCGTAGTATTGAAAATCAAAATAATTAGTAAAATACTATTGTCATCTTCAAAACTTAAAAGGAAAAGAATAATACCAGTGGCTAGTAGTAGGAGTTATCACGTGAGTTTTATCTTAAGCTATCGTCTTTGTATTCCTATATAATTATTGGGACAGAGGTATGAAGATATATGCTATTCAAAACTACTAAAACACCAAAAATAGTGAAAACAATGAAATAAATATCGGTTTAATACTACATTACAAACCCAAAACATAGGTATCATTGATTCCTATGCAACAAAAAATAGAAACATTTTACTAGTGGATACCAGAGATCTGATAATGAGCAATGATTTGAAATCAAACTAAAAACTAGGGTAAAAAAATTCTCACTGAATTTTCTATTCTCGACCGATGCAGGGCAACCGCAAGTAGGAAAATCAAAGTGGAAAGGGAATCTGCCAAGTTTAAAGCAACCACGGGTAGGGAAATCGAAGAGGAAAGGGAAACCACGAGTTTAGCTAGCGATAGAGAAATCCACGAGGAGGATGATGGATTGAAATCGAAATGACTTTGGGGGAAATTGAAATTGAGGAAGAGGGAAAGGAATACTGTGTGAAGAAATTGGAAAACTGAACTTATTTTAACCTACGGGGAAAATGAAGACCACGTTAAGGCGGCAAACCAAAATGTTTTTGTCAGCGTTAAACCCTAAAAATAATACTATGAATACATTTTCTACCGCTTTCCATGTTTGAACGCTGAGAATGAATGCTGTCGAAACTAAATTTTGTTGTAGTGCCATTCGGGTTGACGAATGCACCTGCTTTCTTTGTGGATTTGATGAATCGAGTCTTCCAAGAGTATTTGGATAGATTTGTGTTGGTGTTTATAGATGACATTTTGGTATACTCTAAGGATGAAAAGAGCATGAAGATCATCTTAGAGTTGTGCTAGAGAAGTTGAGGCAGAATCAGCTAAAGGCGAAGTTTTCCAAGTGTCATTTTTGGAAGAAAGAGGTTAAGTTTCTTGGTCATGTGGTTTCAGAGAAAGGATTGTCGGTCGATCCAGATAAGATCAAAGATGTGAATAATTGGAAGAGACCAAAGACGGTGATCGAGATCAGAAGTTTTCTTGGACTTGCTGGCTATTACCGGAGATTCATCAAGGATTTCTCATGGATAGCAGCGCCTTTGACTAAGCATACCAGGAAGGAAGTGAAGTTTGTTTGGTCCGACAAATGTGAGGAAGCATTCCTTAAGTTAAAGCATTTGTTGAGCAATGTTTCGGTGCTAGTAGTTCCAGATGGTAACCAAGGGTTGGTAGTATACACTGATGCGTGTGGGACTGAATTGGGAGCAGTGTTGATGTAGAAGGGAAAAGTCATTGCTTATGCATCTAGGCAGGTTAGACCGCACGAAGTAAGATATCCTACTCACGATTTGGAGTTGGCAGTGGTGATTTTTGCCTTGAAGATTTGGAGACATTATCTCTTGAGGGAGAGATTTGAGTTATGTACCGATCATAAGTCTTTAAGATACTTATTCTCTCAGAAAGAGTTGAATATGCGACAGCAGAGGTGGCTGAAGTTTTTGGCTGCTTATGATTTTGATATAGAGTATACCCTAGGGAAAGGAAATAAAGTAGCAGATGCTCTCAGCAGAAGACATCAAAATATGGTGTTGGCTATGTTGGTAGAGTGGAAAGATATAGAAGCTTTGACCAGTTGTGGTGTGCAGTTAAAATCGACTGCTAGTTCTAATCAGAGTACTGATATGTTGTCATGTTTAGAAGCTCGACCAGTGTTGATCGAGAGAATTGCTTCTAAACAGAAGGAGGATACATTATTAGCTGAGAGGATCAGAAGGCTTGAGGTTGGAATTGAGGTCGATTATTTGAAAGATTTTTGTGTAACACCCTAGATTTTTGATAACATTATTTAGGAGATTTAGTTAGATAAACTAAATAAAATAATGTGTTGATAAGGGGATTGAGATTTGATTTAATTCAGGTAGCCGTGCCTTTTAACTAATAAATTAAATGAAGGGTTTAAAAATGAATTAGAGGAGGGATATTATGGGAAAGAGGCCATTCCAATAACATCTTCATTAGGCCGTGTATTTCAAAACACATTCATTCTCATTCTCAAAAATTTTAAAAAGCCTGGCCGGCCACCATTAATGAAGGAAGAAGAAGAGGAAACAAAAGAGAAGCTTAAGGAAAGCAAATTCAAATCAAACTCATTCAAATCTCAAGCTCCTTAATCATTAAAGCAAAGGTGAATAACATTTACATCTCTAAATATTTTTTGTTTTGGTTTTAAGGTTAATTCAGAATGATTTTGCAAATGTTTGTCATGTTTTCGAATGATAAAATATTATATATACATGTTGATGATTTTTGTATGTTCATATAGATTTTATGACATGTTCTAAGATGAAAACCCTATTAAGTAACATCTGTTAGCCTTGCGAATTTTTATGATGATTTAAAAAGTTATTTTAGAGATGGGTTTCAATTTTTAGAATTTTCTGAATTTTCGTGGATTTGTTATAATTTTCTAAAGAAGAAAAGGTTAATTTGGATTATAAAAATTATTTACAAGTAAAATAATTATTGTTTGGATCCAAAAATTTTATATGTTGAAGAGAACATATTAATTTACTTTCTGGAATTTTTCCAAAATTTTTTAAGGTGTTTTGATGATTATATAAAATTATTTAAGGTATGAGACTTAAATGTTTTATATAATTATAAAGGAAAAGGAGGCTTTTTCAAAATTATTCAAATTTCCAAATAAGGAAAGTCGGCAACTTTTTCAAGTATAAAGTTCTGGCAACCAATCAGATTTAGACAAACAAGGCAGGTGGGGTACAAAAGAACTATTTCAAACAGTATTTTCACTGTTTCAACTCTTTCGGCAAGAGCTTCAGCCTTCATTCCAGACCTTCCGGCAAGATCGAAGGGTATCAAACCTTCCGATTAGATTAAATACCATTGCATATGGTATCATGAAACTGGTACGTAGTGAATTGGAGGAAGTCGAAAGGTTAGGGACGAAGGGTTATAGCTTTCGGAAGAGATGAAGTTTTGTTTTGGTTTTAAAGTAAAATACACCTGCTAGCTTTCGACAAAGAGCTTTCAAAATTGTCAAAAGGTTTAAAAGGAAAAGGTTTTGATTGGTTTGCTTTCTTGTTTTAATTGAAACCTTTCGGCAAAGTTTTCGGCCAGGTCGGAAGCATATTTGCCGCTTCCTAACCTTTCGACACAGATGGAGTCGAAGGTTATATTTTGTTTCCTAAAACTTGCCGCCTCTCTCCATTGATTTCGAAGGGTTGGTTCCAGTACTAACACTTTATTGTTTTCGAATGATTTCGAAAGGTTTGATTTCGAAAGGTTTGATTTCCAAAGGTATTGATTTCCAAAGGTTTGATTTCGAAAGGTTTTATGAAGGTTTCGAAGTAGTTGGACTCCAATGTTTTTTCTGATCCCCTCACATAATCCAAATGTTTTAAGTTGAAACATTTTAAAGGTTTCAAAGTAGTTAACTTTGATTGGTTTCGAAAGGTTTTCCGCCTGTTTTAAATTGAACCCAATGTCTTCGAAAGGTTTTGAGGTACATTGATTCCAAAAGGTATAGTTTAGCTATGTTTTCGAAAGACTAAGGTTTAAAGGATTTAAAGGCGGGTGTCAAATGTTTTAAAGCTTATGAAAAGAAAGCTTTTAAAAGGTTTAGAAGGAGTTACCTTCAATGATTTCGAAAGGTTTATTAAAGGATATGAAGGAGTTACCTTCAATACTTTTGAAGGGTTTTATGAATGATTTTGAAGGAGTTACCTTCTATGTTTTTGAAAGGTTGTTTGAAGGTTTTAAACAAAGATTTCGAATATAAAAATTAGGCAGATAGCCTAAGTGTTTTAAGTTATAAAGGACTTTAACTTATTTTAAAGGATAGACAATCCTTATTGAACATCATCAACATTATTTTGAGTAAAGTATATATAACATGGCAAAAAATAGCTTAGAGTAAAGCTAAAAATATTTTCCCTGTATATATATGATTTGACGGATTAAATCATTTTGAAAAGGTTTTCATGAAATTTTTTGAAGAGCAGTTAGCTTAGATATTATGTAGAGTAGTTAGCTCAGATATTTTGAAGGGTAGTTAACCCAAAAGAAAATTTCGGACAGTCAGCTCATTTTAAATTCGGACCCATTTTGAGGGCAATCAGCCCAGAGGACAGTTAGTCCAGAAAGAGCAGTCAGCTCTGATATGAACAGATAGTTCATTTATTAGCATAACGAACCTTACTAAATTTTTAAGGACAGTTAGTCCACCCCTTTTTACCTATTTTGGGCAGATAGCTCATTATCTAGCATAAAAGAAATTGCTATTTTGGTATAACCAGTTTTAGGACAGATAGTTCAGAAAAGAGCAGATAGCTTCGAATTTAGAACAGATAGTTCAGATTTTAGACAGATGGTCTATTTTATTTCATGTTTAGCATAATGGATATTGCTATATTATTATTATTATAATCGGTTGATTAACCAGTTTGGTTGCAGGAAAGGATTTGCAAAATATATGTTTTGAAAAGAGATATTAGTGAGAGGAAACCCGTTCCGCTATGCGGCGTGGTCTCACTAGTTATCAATAAACTGAGATGTAATAGAAATTATTCATACCAGGCTTTAAGTCTGACTCGAAGTTTTTGTTTCCCCTTAAACTCTCGGGTGCTCAAAATTTGATTTGAGTAGGCTGAGGGTTTAAGTTTTCAGGTTTTAGCAGATTTTGGCGAATAAAGGATCCGAAGACGAGCAAGTGGCTGCCGATAGCTAACCTAGGGATTCTGTTTTAAAATTGTTTCCGTTGTGTATTAAGACAATTATGTCTATATTGCTTTGATCATCCAAGGGGGCATCTTCATATGTCGCTCTTGGCGTATTGTTGTAAATTATATTTGATCAATGCTTGGGATTACGTTTGGGATTTTTGTAACTTGGATTTGATTTATTCGAAATATAATCACTAAAATTATTGTTTTTGGAAATCTGTGATTTTGTTCATATTCAAGTGCTTCTGATATTATGGATACCATTAACACTGCCGTATTTCATCACCGGAAGTTAATACTATGGATGACTGTAGCATCCAAAGCGCTTAGCTTTTGGCCTCTAGATACGGGATGTTACAGCTTGGTATCAGAACATAGGTTTATGACAAATTTAACAAAAAAATTATTTTGAAAACAAAAATCCGAGGAGGTTTGAATACAGATATGGATGGTAGAAGAAGCAGAGTTAACCAAGGAGGGGAAGCACCGAAAGGAATATCGGAGCCAATGTAGGGAGAGGCCAAGGTCAGGTAGAGAATGTTGGTGCTGAAGTCCCGCAGGTCGGAAAGGAAGCCATGTATCAGTTTTTCAGGAATATGATGTAGGCAGGAGTTGCAGCTGGAGTGGTAGGAGGAAATGCCGTAGGAGCAGGGGTTCCGGATGTTCCAGTAGTTAATCATTTCGCTAATATAAGCGGTGATTATGTGAAGCTAGGAGGGAAGCCGTTTATGGGAACAGAGGATGCCATTGAAGTGGAGAATTGGTTGTTGCACTGTGAAAGGATTTTTGAAGATTTAGGGCTCAATGACGAGAAGAAGAGGAGGTTGGCATCCAAACAGCTTCAGGGGACTACATTGTTCTGGTGGAACAGTGTATCAGCAACAGTTGATGAGGAGACAGTAACCTGGGAGGATTTCAAGGGAGATTTCAGGAGAGGTTTATGTCAGTAATGGCACAGTCAGCTTTGATTAGGCAGTTTGCTGAGCTGGTGCAGGGAGAAATGTCTGTTGCTGAGTATGCTAGGAAGTTCGAAGAGTTGGCCTGGTATGGGTATGCTTTTGTAGATATCGTGTTGAAACAGAATGAGAAGTTTATCAGTGGATTGAAGCCAGAATTGGCTAGTGCTACTTTTTCTCATCTTAGAGATCCTTCTGATATTGTCATAGAGATGGCTTTGAGGCAAGAAGAAGTCCTTGAGTCTCTAGAGAAGAGCAAGGCAAAAGTAGTCCAGGTTGGGAAAAGCCAGAAGAGGAAGTTCTTTCCTAAGAAGGGTGCTCAGAAGGGTGGAGCAGCCAAGAAAGCGAAGTCTGAAATTGTCTGCTATAAATGCGACAAGAAAGGGTACTTTTCTAACGAGTGTCGCTCAGGCAAAGTGAAGGATGTGGCTAAGGGGAAGAATGTCAGGTGTTTTAACTGTGACCAGATAGGCCATTATAAGAACTAGTGCAAAGAGCCCATTAGAGATGGTAAGGGCAAGGTGTATGCATGGGAGCCTGCCGCTTCCAAGCCAACAGCCCAGGAGAAGGGGAAGGCAGTTCTTGGAGGAAAGCTTCAGATTCATGGTATGTCTGTTAGCTTTTTATTTGATACTGGTGCATCACATTCTTTTATATCTAGTTGTTTGATATATAAGCTTAACCTTGAATCCACATATTTAGTTACTTCCTTACGGGTTGCGAATCCAATAGGAGGGTATGCAACTCTGGGGTTGAGGTGTGACCAGTTTGAGTTTGACCTGTTAGGTCATACTTTTGAGTGAAGTTTGCATGTGTTTGATTTTGTGGGTTTGGGATCATCCTAGGTATGGATTGGTTAAGTAAGTACGATGCTAAGATATTTTGCCAGGGTAGGAAGATATCTCTTAGTCACCCGGATTGTAGCAATCAGATTGTTTCACCGTAAGAGGTTCTAGCGGTGCAGTGTTTGCTTTATTGGGTGCTTTGGATTCATATGATGAGTTAAGCCAAGTTTTCGTGGTTAGAGAATTCAAAATGTGTTTGAGCCTGTAGTTGGATTGCCACCGAAACGAGCTATTGAGTTTCAGATAGATTTGGTTCCGGGAGCAGAACCAGTGAGTGGACCATCGAGCAGGATGACCCCTTCAGAGATGAGGGAGTTGAAGGTGCAATTAGTGGACTTAGAGGGCAAGAGTTTTGTCAGTCCGAGCAGTTTGCTGTGGGGTGCAGCGGTAATGTTTGCTAAGAAGCCGTACGAATCGTTCAGGTTATGTTTCGATTATCGTAAGTTGAATGAGAAGACGATAAAGAATCGATATCTATTGCCCGGAATTGACAATTTGTTCGACCAGCTAAATGGAGCAAAGGTATTTTCTCAGTTGGATTTGGCAACGAGTTTCCATCAGCTCAGGGTAGCAGAGGATAGTATACCTTTGACAGCATTCAGGACCAGATATGGATCGTACGAATGGTTAGTTATGCCATTCGGACTGACGAATGCTCCATCTTTCTTTGTGGATTTGACTAAGATCAAACAAGCAACCTCACTTCCATACTGCTCCTCAACACAAACACTTCAGTTAGCTAAAATATTTTGAAGGGTAGTTAACCCAAAAGAAAAATTCAGGCAATCAACTCATTTTAAATTCGGACAGTCAGTCCATTTTGAGGGCAGTCGGCCCAGAGGACAGTTAGTCTAGAAAGAGCAGTCAGCTCTGATATGAACAGATAGTTCATTTATTAGCATAACGGACCTTGCTAAATTTTTAAGGATAGTTAGTCCACCCCATTTTACCTGTTTTGGGCAGATAGCTCATTATCTAGCATAAAAGAAATTGCTATTTGGTATAACTAGTTTTAGGATAGATGGTCCAAAAAAGAGCAGATAGCTCCGAATTTAGAACAGATAGTTTAGATTTTAGACAGATAGTCTATTTTATTTCATGTTTAGCATAATGGATATTGCTATATTATTATTATAATCAGTTGATTAACCGGTTTGGTTGCAGGAAAGGATTTGCAAAATATATGTTTTGAAAAGAGATATTAGTGAGAGAAAACTCGTTCCGCTAAGCGGCGTGGTCTCACTAGTTATCAGTACACTGAGATGTAACAGAAATTATTCATACCAGGCTTTAAGTCTGACTCGAAGTTTTTGTTTTCCCTTAAACTCTTGGGTGCTCAAAATATGATTTGAGTAGGCTGAGGATTTAAGTTTTCAGGTTTTAGCAGATTTTGGCGAATAAAGCATCCGAAGACGAGCAGGTGGCTGACGGATAGCTAATTTAGGGATTCTGTTTTAAAATTATTTTCGCTGTGTATTAAGACAGTTATGTCTATATTGCTTTGATCATCCAAGGGGACATCTTCATATATCGCTCTTGGCATATTGTTGTAAATTATATTTGATCAATGCTTGGGATTACATTTAGGATATTTGTAAATTGGATATGATTTATTTAAAATATAATCACTATAATTATCGTTTTTGGAAATATGTGATTTTGTTCATATTCAAGTGCTTCTGATATTATGGACACCATTAACACTGCTGTATTTCGTCACCAGCAGTTAATACTGTGGATGACTGCAACATCCATAGCGCTTAGCTTTTGGCCTCTAGATACGAGATGTTGCATTTTGTCTTGACTAGAGAGGATGGTTAAGAAAGAAAGGACGGTTATGTGTTCCAGATGTTGAGAACTTGAGTAGAGATGTTCTTGAGGAGTGTCATCGATCCAAGTTTACGATTCATCCTGGAGGGACCAAGATGTATCAAGTATTAAGAGAAGCTTCTATTAGGAAGGCATGAATAAGGATGTTGGCTTGTGGGTTAGGCAGTGTGTAAACTATCAACAAGTGAAGGTCGAACATCATAAGCCGATTGGGTTACTTCAGCCTCTAGATATTCCATTGTGGAAATGGGATTCGATATCCATGGATTTTATTTTTGGGTTGTCAAGGTCAAGGAGTGGAAATGAAAGTATATGGGTTATTGTGGACAGGTTGACCAAGAGTGCCCATTTCATTCCAGTAAAGTTGACCAAGACAGTACCAGTTTTGGCTAAGTTATTCATGAAGAACATAGTTAGACTTCATGGAGTTCCTAGTAGCATTGTCAGCGAAAGAGATGCTTTATTCACTAGTGAATTCTATAAGAGTCTACACTATGTGTTAGGCACTAAGCTCAAGATGAGTACCGCATATCACCCACAGACGGATAGGCAGACAGAGAGAGTCAATAAGGTACTCGAGGATTTGTTGAGGGCTTATGTGCTGGATTTTGGTGGATCTTGGGAGGACCACCTACATTTGGTTGAGTTTTCCTATAATAGTAGTTACCAGACTAGTATAGGAATGATGCCTTTTGAAGCTTTGTATGGAAGACCATGCAAATCCCCTGCACATTGGTTGGAGACTGGAGACAGATTGGTCTTAGGTCCAGATTTGGTAAAGGAAGCGTTAAAGAAGATTGAGTTAATCCGAGAATGGATGAAGGAAGCTCAATCCAGACAAAAGAGTTATGCAGATAGGAGGCGTAAAGACCTAGAGTTCTCAGTGGGAGACAGGGTTTTCCTTAAGGTATCACCGATGAAGGGTGTGGTACGGTTTGGGAAGTCAGGGAAATTGGCACTGAGATATGTTGGTTCATTCTAGATTATAGAGAGGATTGGAAAGCTCGCTTACAGAGTTGAGTCGTTGAGCAATATGGCATGTGTCCATAATGTGTTTCATGTGTCTCATCTTGTGCATGATCCAGAGGCCACCATTCCTCAGACAGAGTTGGAGAACTTGGTAGTAGAGCCTGATTTTACTTTTGTTAGATAACCAGTTCGGGTTGTTGTGAGAGATGAGAAAAGATTAAGGAACAAGACAGTCAAATTTGTGAAAGTTCAGTGGAGCGACAACGAGAAGGACTGCACTTGGGAGACAAAGGACATGATTCGAGGTACTTATCCCAATCCGCTTTAAGGATATGTCTATATTAGATTTATATAGATATTTCCTAATCAGGTAGACTAGTATGATTGTTATGAGTCGTTACAGATGATTGCTATGTTTGATATTTAGTCCTTACTGAATTTCGAGGAAGAAATTCTTTAAGGAAGGGAGCCTGTAACAACCCTAATTTTTGATAACATTATTCAGGAGATTTAATTAGATAAATTAAATAGAATAATGTAAATGAAAATGATAAGGGGATTGAGACTTGAAATAATTAATTAAGGCCATGCCTAATGAACTAATTAATGGGCTAAAGTATGAGTTTTGGTTAATTAGTTCACATAAGGGTATATTAGGAATTGTCGCCCCTAGCTTCCACCCTTATATATATATTACGTTCCCACCTTCTTACTTCCCATTCATGTCATTTTAAAACGCAAACAAAAATATAGAGAACGGCCGGCCATTAAGAAGATCAAGAGAAATTCAAATTGGGTTATATCTGAACTGAAAATGGTTGTTAAAGAATATGAAATCTGTACCAATTGGTTAGGAGTTTGGCTTTGAAATTCTGTACATATATTCTAGACTGATATTCAAAGCCACTGTAAAATATTTGAGTGAAAAAGATTAAATTTCGAATTTATACGATTTTTACAAAGTTGGTATATGCAAACTGAGATTTACAAATTTGAGCTGAAAATGGTTGTTAAAGAATATGAAATCTGTACCACTTGGTTAGGAATTTAACTTTGAAATTTTCTACATATAAAATAAACTGATATTCAAAGCTACTATAAAAAGTTTGAGTCACTTACCTAAGTGCGTTTACTTATGTGTTTTCCTGACCTTTATTCTGCTGTTTTGCACTGTTTTTTTCTGTATTTTCAGAGATGAATTATGATATTTTCAAAAGGCTATTTCTATACATTAGAAAGCCGACATTCCTTGATGATTTTAAGTTGCAATGCTGTTGATTTATTCGAGTTTCGATTTGAGAAAACTTGGTTGAATTTGAATTGATTTCGATGATTTCGTGCGCGGATTTTATAATCGATTTCAAAGTGAATTTTCGGTTTAAAAACCGGATTTGAAATAAATATTTTTCCAAATCGATTTTATAAGTGTGAATTTATTTCCAAGCCTATTTTAAGTATTAAATAATATAATTAACTATTTTTAAAGGGATTTTAAAAGGAAATAATTTCCAAATATTTTCAGAAAAATCATTTTTAACTAGTTTTCGCGAAGTAAATTATTTTCTATAAAATTACACGTTTTTGCACTCTTCGAGCGAATGAGGAAGTGACTTAAACGATTTAGTAAAACATGTGGTATGGGACACAGGCGTTTACTTTTTCGGTTAATTCCGGACTTGTTTGATTGAGGTCATACACGAGAGTGAAATTAACTACCTTATAGTAAACGGTTAAGTGAGAACGTGTGGTATGGGATGCACTGTTGTCACTGATTATAGTTACTATTTGGATGTTTGTGACACTTTATGTTGGACCTTCGGGTATGTTGATTGCCAGTATTAGACCTTTGGGCCATTTATTGGGCTTTCGGGCCATTTGTTGGACCTTCGGGTCATTTGTTGGGTGCCAAATTTGTTGTTGATAGTACTTGGTTGGCTTCGGCCATATGTTGTTGATGCGCGTGTGGCGTAGCTTAGGCTCGCCATTTGTTGGGATCCACCTTTGTTGTTGTTTTCTAGATTTCATTAATTTTTATTTCTAGAATTTGTTGATTTCCAAATGTATTCACCATTTTGTTGGATGTTGGAGTTATACATAGCTTTTGTGCTATTTGATGATGATGACATGGTGATTACATTTTTGTTGTTTTGAAGTCCTTAGAGAGTTCGATATGTTGAGATTATGTTGTTTTGTTGACATGGCTCATACGCCTTATGATGTTTGGTGATTTGGCTTTTATGCCTTATGTTGTATGTTGATTTGGCTCATATGCCTTATGTTTTATGTTGATTTGGCTCATATGTCTTATGTTGTATGTTGATTTGGCTCATATGCCTTATGTTGTTACATGGTTTGGCTTATATGCCATATGTGGATTTGAGAACATGGAGTTCATCTCCATGGTTAGTTATTATCATCATTTGTATCTTATGTTCACCTATCATGTACTAATCCTCTTGTTTTAGACTAGACTGGCCCGTGTGTTTATATTTTTATATGATTCTCGGGTCAGACCGAGTCATTACAGGTCTGTAGATTGTAGTTTGACCTCCACCTTGCATTGCTCCACTGTGATCATTCTTCTTTATTGCTTAGTGTATGTTTTGTTGTAGCCCCTTTTTGTCGTAGTACTCTGATGTATATATACTTTCATGACTCTTGTTGTATATATGGTTCATAAGAACCAAACTCATTTAGCATGTTATGTTGTACTCCTGTTGACTCTGTATATGTATATGTGTATGTTCCTGCTCTGTGATATGAGGTATTTGATGTTATTATACTTGTTCTGAATATGATCCTTAGCCACCGTAGTTTTGTATTAAACCTGAATCGGATATGTCGATCCACTTAAGAAAAGAAAGAAAGAAAAAAATGGATCACCCAATCGACATATTCGATACTCGTTTAAGACAAAGCTCACGGATGGTCATTCCTAATCAGCTCTATTCTCTGCACTAGCAGACAGTATTACCTAGTAATGCTCTTTATTAGTGTGGGTCTTGGGGTGGGGCGTCACAGCTTGGTATCAAATTAAAGCTAGAGATTCAAGCTGAGGGGAAATCAATCTCAATCCAATCTCCTTATCAAGAGCAAGGTGAATATAATTCCATCTCTATTTTGAATTAAATCATTATTTTTGGATTCAAGGGATAAATTCGTTTTTATGATATTGGATGATGATATGCTTGGTTTAAACAAGATAGTTAAAAAGGGGTTCTATACGGTTTTAGATCAAAACCAAGATTGAATGATGTTTAAATGCCATGGGAAAATTTTATGTTATGAGAAACATGATTATAGAGTTGGGTTTCAATTTTGAGAATTTTGCATGCTTTGGAAAGATTATTATGAATTTTCAAAGGAAAATATGGTTAGTTGGGTTTATAATTTATTTTCGAAAATATATTAAGAATTTGGGTCTAGAATTTTGATATGTTAGATAACATGATTAAAGTGAATTTTTGGAATTTTGGGGATTTTTCCAAAGTGATTTGCTATGCAAGATAAATTGTTTTAGAAGAGGGATTTCTTTGCAAAAATAGGAAGGGCTTGTTTGATTAACTTAACCACTGGTTTGGATTTGGATTAGCGGTTGTTATTTTTGAAAAAGAATTTGAAAAGGTTAAGGCAACCAATTTGATGTTGACACGTGGCAGGTTAGTTAGAGAAAAGTTTACTTATTTAAGTGCTAAACCTGGTTTGCTTGATAATAGATTCCGCCTATTTTGGAAAACACCTGTCGACATAGTAGCTTCCTCATCCATCCTTGTCGAAACCAATTATGCCAAAACCAATACACAAGGTATACTAAGATGGTACGTAGTGTATTAGAGATAGGCGGAAGGTAAGGTGTCGAAAGCATAGCTACCGAAGGGTATGAAACCTTGTTTTGTTTTTAAAAGAAAAGCGTTTGCCTATGTTCTGTTTTAAGCCTTTGACAGGGTCGAAGCATAAGGTTTCGAAAGAGGTTGCCATTAATTTAAGATTGCATTTGGCTGGGTTCCTTACTTATAAAAGAATGTTTTAAAAGAAATGGGTTCCGACCTAGTCGATACCCTGCTGCCGTTTTGTAGCCTTTCGATGGTGTTGAAGATATCAATGCTGTTGGATGGTACTTTGTTTTATAAAGTTTAAGCCACTTTATAAAGCTTTCGAAAGGGGTTAGAGGTTTCAAAGGTGGTGGTTTTGATTCCACCCTTCCAATGTTTTACCCAGATGTTTTATGCTTACGAAAGGGATGGTGCCAGTGCTATCAAGTTTTCCTCAATATTTTTATAAGATAAAAGAGAGTTTCGACACAGATGCTTTCGACTATGTTCACTTTGACCCAAATTATGTTTTAAGTATAAACCAATGTTTTCGAAAGGGGTACTTTCAACTGGTTTTGAAGCTAAAGCTTCTAAAGTTATATGCTAATAGTCCAATATATTCGAAAGGTTTCGAAAGGTAGAATTTAAAGTATTATAAGGCCGGAGCCTAATGTTTTTAAGAGCTTTCGAAGGAGGTCATCCTATGAAGTCAAAAGCTAGGTTTCGAAGGCATAGAAAGGTTTTATGACCCAAACTCTATTTTTAAAGGAAAAACCCATGGCAATATTAAAGGAGTTTTTATAACGATTTTAAGAAGAAGTTATCTTTGATAAAGGAACAGGTTAAGGGGATTAACCATGTTTTATTTTAAACCCACAGGAGTGGTATTGTTATGTTTTATATTGCTTATTCTAATATGGATATATTCACTTTATAATGGACCCATAACTGCATTTTGGGGATAAAGGGTAGGAGAATCAGTTAGGTTAACCCAGTAGTGAATATAAATTGAGCAAACTCCTGAATGAGTAGAATTGCATCCATGAGGTCAGGAAGACCAGAATATAGGATGCTAAAATATAAAGAAAAGATATTGACAAAGGCCAATAGGTTCACAGTAAGCCCATGAAAACTATAAGATATCGGTATGGGCCAATAGGTTCATAGTTAGCCCATGAAAACTATGTATAAGAGAAGATGTCAGATAGACAGGTTCATAGTTAGCCCATAAAAACTATGTATAAAGGAAGATGTTAGATAAACAGGTTCATAGTAAGCCCATGAAAACTATGATTGGACATTGGCAGGGCCAGTAGGTTTGTAGTTAGCCCATGAAAACTATATCTGGATGTAATATTGACAGATGTTAATAGGTACCTAATCAACCCATGAAAACTAGGGTAAGAAGAAAGGATATTGGGGTTACCAATAGGTTCCTAGTCAACCCATGAAAACTAGGATAAGAGTAATATTGGAGTTACCGATAGGTTCATAGTAATCTGATGAAAACTACGTAATTGGACAGGGAGTCCTTAAATGTTTAACCGGTTATTAGTTAGCCCATGAAAACTAATAGGTTAATAGTAATCCTAGAAATTATAACTGAGCCAGATAGTCTATAAATTGAATGGGGATGGATAATCCAGAATTTATTCAACTGTTTTGCATATCATCATATTTTACTGTTTTGAATTGATTTTAACCATTGTGGATGTAGGAGCAAAGTATATGGTTTTGTAAAGGTTTTGAGATACTAGTGAGGGGAAACCCGTTCCGCCAAACGGTGTGGTCTCACTAAATATCTAAAAGATTTGAGATGGTAGATTATTTTTCATTTCAGGCTTCATGTCTGACTTGAAGTTTATGTTTCCACGTAAACTCTCGGTTACTCAATTGATTTTGAGTAGTCTGATATTTGAGGTTTTTAGGTACCTCTAAGACGAATAAGCTTCCAGAGACGTGCAGGAGGCATGATCGATATTAGAATTCTTTTTTCTTTTGATTTCGCTGTGTTGTTGTAATGGCAAAGTTGTTATATTGCATGTTTATACTCTGATCATCCTTGGGGGCATCTTCATATGTCGCTTTGGGCGTATGTTGTAATAAATATATTTTCTCTGAACGTGGTTTGTGAACATGGGATTGTTTAATGAATTGGAAATGTTTTGATATGGAATGTGATTTTGTTTGAGGTTTAAATTTTTTCTATATTCATGTGTTTCTGTGTATCATTGAATCTAACACCACCGTAATTGGTCGCCGAGGATTAATAACTATGGATGACTGCAACATTTATAGCCGTTAGTTTTGGCCTCCAAGTAGGCGGATGTTACATCAATGGGTCAAACGTGAAAGGGACGCGGAAGATGATCTTAAGGCTATTTAACACTAGAGGGGGGGTGAATAGTGTTTTAAGAATTTCTTTAAAACTTCTTTGATTTAAATTGAATTAACTAACTTAATGCAAATACACAATCACAGATCAAATCACAGAATCACAAACAAATGCAAATATAAATAAAAAGCAAGTAAAGGAAAGAACACACCAGGAATTTTATACTGGTTCGGTGTTACCCTACATCTAGTCCCGCACAACCCGTACGGCTTTCTATTCAACAATAATCTAGATTACAATCCCTCGATTCCAAGGCAACGAGGTACACCCTCCAGATTCTCAGGTCTCTGGGTAGAACCACTTGATTCACAGGACACAAGTTCACCCGATCGATTTCCAAGGACACGATCACACCTTTATAACCCCACACAAGTTTCTTTGAGTACAAATGTATCTATAACTCTGATAAGCACTGAGATTCTTTGGAGAGAGTGGCAGAGAATCAAACTAGAGATATTCTGGTTTGATTCACTTAAGATTTCGGCAAAATATGGATAGGATGATTAGAAAATAAGATAAGAGAGTAAAGAGGAGAGAAAATAAAGAAAGTAGTTACTGGAAAACGTCCATAACAGTCTCTATTTATAGAGAATGAATGAATGTGTCCATTCGAAGAGGTTTAAACGAATAGACACTTCTTTTGAAAACAACCTTTGCTGTAACGGGAAGCATGTCGACATGACAGGTAAATAGGATGTCGACATGGTCTAGTAAAAAGTGATGATTTGCTTTACTTTGAAAATGATGATTTAAAACATATGCAACTTTATTCAAATGGACTCTATGTATTTGTAGAAGGTATTTAGAAGTAGAAATACTTATGAATGTATATATGTATATATACTAAAATATATTTAAAATCAAAGTAAATAAACTAAAGTAAATATAATATTAAAATAGATTTTGAGGCTAAAATATCAAGGACAATTTTGAAATCAAAATATAACAAAATGATAAATATGATTTTGAGGCTAAAACATTTTTGGAAATGTGAATGAAGGTTTTTCTTTTGAAAAGGAATATTTGAAAATCATTTTATAAAACAAGAGATAATTTTGAAAATCATTTTGAATCAAAATTAGTGGATAACAAAATAGGGCTACTATCCGTTCCACTAGATATTTCGTGAGTTCCATCTCACTAGGGTTCCATCCCTTTAACAAGAACGAAGTGGATTCCATTCCACGAGTAAATTGGATAAAAAAGAATGACAGTGCTTTCAAGGAGTTTTAACAAATATCTAACCTAACTATATTATTTGTCTTGAACTCTTGAATATCTTGAATCTCATGAGTCTTCAATCTTGAACTCTTGATCTTTGTCTTCATCAATTTTGTTTTCTTTACTGTACAGTCTTCTTTTGTTGATACCTGCATATAGATTTCCTGCACATATATATTTTATAACACTTCTATAGTTGTTGTCATCAAAACCACTATCCTATGGACTAACATTCTCCCCCTTTTTGATGATGACAACCTTTGTTTATAAAATATTTATATTCTCCTTATAACTCCCCCTAAATCTAATAACTCCCCCTTAATCTATGCCTAACTAACCTATTTTATACTTCTCCCCCTTTGTCATCAACAAAAAAATGACACTAACTCCCCCTAAATCTATGATATTAATGATAGTGTTATCATTAATAATACTGAAACTAGATATAACAATGCTAAATATTGTATACTCAGAATGATATATATGAGTAATATAAGAATGAGAATAATAAGTGTAACCACAAATTATTTTATTCATATCACTATATACATAACTGTTAAATGAAAAGAAAATGCATACAATAAGTAGACAAATCAATCAAACATAAGCACACCTATTTATGTCTTATTACATAATCAATATAGTAAGTTATCATAAATCAACCATGTTTAAAACCAAACCAAATCAAGTATTTCAAATCAAATCAATTTTAAACCAAATCAAACAAGTTAAATGTTACGTGGAACTTCAACCCATCCCTTTTTTCCAAAGATGGGATCCGCTTTGATTACTTCCCAATCTTCATCGTCCTGGAGCAATGTCTTCGGTGGATTTACTTGGAGATCCTCTTTGTTGAGAGCGGAGATCATCCATCGTAGTGCATCGAAATGCCTTTCTTGTTCCTTTATCATCTGCATTTGACTCAGTTCTAAGTGCCTCTGATTTCGTAGAATAAAAGTAAGAATATCTTTGAAGGATTTGAGAGTCTCTTCAAGATTATCACTTAGATTTGGAGAGGATGAAGCCATTTTGATGATAAGTAAGAAGGAAATAAGTAGATAAGAGTAGAGAGAAGTTATGAGAAGTTTTCTGGAAGAAAATAGGACTTAAATAGACAGGAAAGTCGTTTGAAATGAATAGACATAAGGAGTTATTTTGAATTTCAAATTGAAATGTCCATTCAGAATATTACCAGTATATGTCGACATGACCTCTATACAGTATGTCGACATACATAGCAGATTTTGCACATCTTATTTTTGAATTTTCAGTGTATATACATATGATTTATATATATTACTTGATATAAATAAGAGTAACAGTAAGATAAACAGAGAATAAGCTTCATTTCATACTAGAACAGAGAAGTACATGAATTTCATAAAGAAAACATAAAGATACAACTTTCAATACACCAAATTTCATTGATATACAAAAAGTAAACTCTAGAAACTAGTAGATGAGGATGAAGATGATGAGATATTGAGCTTCTTGCTGACTTTGGAGAAGAACTTGTTCATAGTATTGGACATTTTGTCCAATTTTTTGTTTACGGAGTGTTTGAGAGCTTTTTGATTTTTCACAATCACTCGTTGATTGTGAAGGAGAGTCTTGTTTGATGGTCGTGTGGGAAAATCAATACTCTCTAAGGAAGTTTCTTCACTTTCTTCCTCTTCTTCTTCCTCACCTTCTTCTTCCTCACCTTCTTCCTCCTCTTCCTCTTCTTCTTCTTCCTCCTCATCTTCTTGCATTTCCTCATACCCCAATCGTGCTTCTTTTTCTGTTAGTGTTTCGTATGGTTGAAACACGTGCGGAATTTTCATAAGTGAAATATTGGAATGATTAAAAACCTTTCGTGGAAAGAATTCTTCACCTCTCATATCCACTCCAAAGTAATTAAAAATTCTAGTGAGGTATATTCCATGATATAATGCATTCTCTCCCGAATCCAAGTTTTTGTGTCGAAATTCATCCAAGATAACTTATGCCCAATTAATATCATAATTTCAAAAAATTGCAAAAAGAGCCTTACACACTTTTTGAGTCGGGTTATTGTAATTTCCCGATCTCGGAGTAATAGTGCGTTGAAGGAGAAGATTAACAATACGAGCTTTTGGTCGAAAAAATTTGTTTTTGAAATCCATTTCTTCCTCAAAAATATTGTGAAAAGTTTCACGATCGGTTTCCTCGATTTCAAAAGAAGAAAGATTGGAACCGGTACTTTTACACTCAAGTATGGTTCCTAAAACATCGGTATCCAAAACAATTTGTGTCCCCTTGACACTACTCCACACTTCATCATCCCTTCCATTATAAAAATCACGATTTAAATTTGCATAAAACATTTTGACAAGGTTTGGATAGCAAACAAAATCATTTTGGTTATTGTCAACCAAGCTTAGAATACCATTGTTTTGAAAGAGAGCATCAATTTCATAAGAAGCGAAGTCATTAAAAATAGCAAAATTACCCGAATGAACTTTTCCATAAGTTGCATAATTAATGTATGCAAGTATGGCATCTCTATTATTGTAGAGATGATCTTTGGTGGCTCTTGACAGCCTCGTTCCGGCTACGTTGCTAGTGGATGCCATTTTTGAAGAGATAAGAGTGTTTGAAGATAAAAGTTGTTTTGAATTTGAATTGAAGATGGAGATAAGTGTTGATAGAAGATAGATATAAAGAGGTTGAATAGGTGGATTCTCTGGTCAAAGAGTCATAACTATTCAGAACATAGGAGTTAGTGAAAAGGTGGAGGGAAATTTGAATTTTGAATTCAAATTTAGAAATCTGATTTGCTACAGGTATGTCGACATTACCAATAAGTGCCATGTCGACATGCACATCAGATTTTGCAAAAATGATTTCAAGCATGTACAAGATTTATATATATATATATATACTTATATATATTATGATTATTGTCTGAATATATTTTGAAAATATATTATACAGAAAATATATAAAAATAATATTTTATAAATTTTTTAAAAGATATTTAAAAAATTTTAAGTTAATAAAATCAATTATATACTTAACTAATAAACTATTCTAAGCAACCAATTTTCAACCAATTAAAATAGTAAACGTGTACCTTGTTTGAGTTCCATATCATCCTGATTATCTGAATTCTGAGTTGTCATAAAACACATATTTGCCAATTCTGTTTTCTGTTCATCATCACTTGAGGACGTATTTTCCAAATGAAAGGGACGCGGAAGATGATCTTAAGGCTATTTAACACTAGAGGGAGGGTGAATAGTGTTTTAAGAATTTCTTTAAAACTTCTTTGATTTAAATTGAATTAACTAACTTAATGCAAATACACAATCACAGATCAAATCACAGAATCACAAACAAATGCAAATATAAATAAAAAGCAAGTAAAGGAAAGAACACACCAGGAATTTTATACTGGTTCGGTGTTACCCTACATCCAGTCCCGCACAACCCGTACGGCTTTCTATTCAACAATAATCTAGATTACAATCCCTCGATTCCAAGGCAACGAGGTACACCCTCCAGATTCTCAGGTCTCTTTGATAATGACCAAACTCATTGCAATTGAAGCATTTGATGTTGTTGAGTGATTCAGTGTTATTTCCAAAACTTTTTCTCTTGTGATTATTCATTTTTCTATACTTCAAGAATTTTCGAAAGTTTCTTGTCATGAAGGCTATTTCTTCATCATCATCACTAGAGTCTGATTCACCAGTTAGTGCATTGAAGGCAATGGACTTTTTTTCTGATGACTTATTCTCCCTTCTTCCCTGAATTTGAACTTCATATGACATCAGATTTCCAATTAATTCATCAATCTTCAAGGTACTGATGTTATTTGCTTCTTCAATCGCCAGTGTCTTCAAATCCCATTCTGGAGTGAGTGAATTCAGAATTTTCCTGACTTGATCTTCTTCGAAGATTGCTTTTCCCAGAGATACTAGTGAATGAACAATATCCTGAAAACGACAGTACATATCTGGAATAAATTCACTAGGCAACATCTTAAATAATTGAAATTGATTAGTAAGAATAGAAATTTTGGTCTGTTTAACTTTGCTTGTTCCTTCATGAGTAACTTGCAGAGTTTTCCAGATTTCATATGCAGTTTTACAAACAGATACCCTATTAAATTCATTTCTATCTAGTGAACAAAATAAAATATTCATGGCTTTTGAATTGTTTTGAGCCACTTCTCTTTGAACGGCCGTCCATTGAGCAAAATCAGTTGTGGGCTCAGTGTATTCAGTTTGTGTCATATTCCATGTTTCTAAACTAATGGATTGTAAATATATCTTCATTCTACATGCCCAATATGCATAGTTACAGCCATTGAAAAGTGGTGGTCTGGCAGTGGACTGACCCTCTACAAATGAACTAGAAATACCAGTGTTGGTAGCCATTGTTACTTTTCAAAAATCAGGTTATGAATACTTTGAAAAACTTGCTCTGATACCAAATGAAAGGGACGCGGAAGATGATCTTAAGGCTATTTAACACTAGAGGGGGGGTGAATAGTGTTTTAAGAATTTCTTTAAAACTTCTTTGATTTAAATTGAATTAACTAACTTAATGCAAATACACAATCACAGATCAAATCACAGAATCACAAACAAATGCAAATATAAATAAAAAGCAAGTAAAGGAAAGAACACACCAGGAATTTTATGCTGGTTCGGTGTTACCCTACATCCAGTCCCGCACAACCCGTACGGCTTTCTATTCAACAATAATCTAGATTACAATCCCTCGATTCCAAGGCAACGAGGTACACCCTCCAGATTCTCAGGTCTTTGGGTAGAACCACTTGATTCACAGGACACAAGCTAACCCGATCGATTTCCAAGGACATGATCACACCTTTATAACCCCACACAAGTTTCTTTGAGTACAAATGTATCTATAACTCTGATAAGCACTGAGATTCTTTGGAGAGAGTGGCAGAGAATCAAACTAGAGATATTCTGGTTTGATTCACTTAAGATTTCGGCAAAATATGGATAGGATGATTAGAAAATAAGATAAGAGAGTAAAGAGGAGAGAAAATAAAGAAAGTAGTTACTGGAAAACGTCCATAACAGTCTCTATTTATAGAGAATGAATGGATGTGTCCATTCGAAGAGGTTTAAACGAATAGACACTTCTTTTGAAAACAACCTTTGCTGTAACGGGAAGCATGTCGACATGACAGGTAAATAGGATGTCGACATGGTCTAGTAAAAAGTGATGATTTGCTTTACTTTGAAAATGATGATTTAAAACATATGCAACTTTATTCAAATGGACTCTATGTATTTGTAGAAGGTATTTAGAAGTAGAAATACTTATGAATGTATATATGTATATATACTAAAATATATTTAAAATCAAAGTAAATAAACTAAAGTAAATATAATATTAAAATAGATTTTGAGGCTAAAATATCAAGGACAATTTTGAAATCAAAATATAACAAAATGATAAATATGATTTTGAGGCTAAAACATTTTTGGAAATGTGAACGAAGGTTTTTCTTTTGAAAAGGAATATTTGAAAATCATTTTATAAAACAAGAGATAATTTTGAAAATCATTTTGAATCAAAATTAGTGGATAACAAAATAGGGCTACTATCCGTTCCACTAGATATTTCGTGAGTTCCATCTCACTAGGGTTCCATCCCTTTAACAAGAACAAAGTGGATTCCATTCCACGAGTAAATTGGATAAAAAAGAATGACAGTGCTTTCAAGGAGTTTTAACAAATATCTAACCTAACTATATTATTTGTCTTGAACTCTTGAATATCTTGAATCTCATGAGTCTTCAATCTTGAACTCTTGATCTTTGTCTTCATCAATTTTGTTTTCTTTACTGTACAGTCTTCTTTTGTTGATACCTGCATATAGATTTCCTGCACATATATATTTTATAACACTTCTATAGTTGTTGTCATCAAAACCACTATCCTATGGACTAACAAAACGCTCATGTAATGGCTGATGTCCAAGTTGTTACCCAAGAAACAAAAAGAAAGCAACAAAAAAGTGTAGAAATGAAGCAACAGAGGTGAGAACAAAAAATACACAGGTCTTTGAATCTGATCCCCCTCAACCATCAAATCCATGTTTAATTACAAGTCATATTCAAATAGTACAAGTAACAAGAAAATAGATACATTAGTATCAAACCAAAATATGTTTGATATAGTGGTGTACTCAGAGGTGGCTGCAATATCGTGCGATGGTGACGGACTAGCATCAACTCTGATCTGCCACGCCAACCAAACCAGCAAGCTTTAGTAGTATATTCTGCAAAGAGAAGAAAGAGAAAAGAGTCAGAAAGTTTTGAGCAAATGTATATTTTAGATAATTCGAAATGGGAGGATCTTACTAAAAAGCTCAAAACTGAAGGGATGGAATGCAAAAAAAGAGGTAAAACCCAGCGGCAGGTAGGAGAACTAGAAATTCTTTACCAATCTCATTACAGTGTCAATAATAGCTTGGAATATTAGGGGGATGAATGCTCATATAAACAGGTAGAATTAATGGATATAGTTAGAAAGTATAAAGTACTATTGCAGTGATAGTTGAAAATAAATTAAGCGATAATGGAATTGAAAATTTTTGTACCAGATTGCCTAATAATTGGGGTTGTATTAATAATAACACAAGTGGGGGGATGGCGGAATTTTATTATTTTGGGATACAAATATTTGGAATATTAGACATATTACGTATGATTTTCAATTCATAAATTGTTTTATGAGTAATAATGATGGTCTTTATATTCAGTTAACAAGAATATATGCAGGTAATTTTTAATAAGATAGGGATAAACTTTGAGTAAAATTAAAAGATATTAATAATAATAAGAGAAATAATCTTCCATGGATTTTGGTTGGAGCTTTAAATACTGTAATGAATTATAATGAAAGAGCGGAGGAAATCTCATCCCATCTAAAAAATTAGAGAAAATTGAAAAAAAAAATTGAGACTGGATTAATTGAGCCCATAATTATTGAAAATATATTTACTTGGAGATCCGAGGAATTTATAAATATTCAATGTAAATTAGACAGGGTTTTAATTAACAAAGAATTTCTGAATAAATTTTCAAAATTTTCATGTTCAACATTAGAACAAAATACTAGTGATCATACTCCTATTCTAATAAACCCGAAACATAAAAGAGAACAAAACTAATAAAATCCCTTTCAAATTTGTAAATGGATGGACATATACAGAAACCTATATGGATGTTATGAAAGGTTGTCTAAATTTTCAAAGTCGGGGAACAAAACAATATCAGTTTAGTAATTAAAATACAAAAAATCTAAATTGAAAAACTAGAATAAAATGAATCTCAACCAAAAAGACATTGTAGAAGATCTTAAAAAATAAGGGAAAAGATTGCAAGACCTTTTAGGAAGTAACCAAGGAATGAAGAAATAACTTTTAGTTTTTTCGCCAATTAAGTAAGCATGTCGAAAGAGTTACAGACAAATGTTAGAAATTTAAAACAAAAGGCAAAAATAAATTGGTTGACATTAGGAGATGAAGCTATAAAGTTCTTTTATGCTAAAATTCAAGTAGAAAGCGTATAAATAGTAATATATATATATATATATATGACAATCAAGGTAACTCGGTAAATGAATTTAGAAAAGTTGCAGAAGAAACAATTAAATATTATGAGGATTTATATCATAAAAATACTAACAATGTTGAAATCCCTCGTATAATATGTAAGAAGAAGATCAATGCTAACACAAGTGAAATTATGTTGGAAAGAACAAATGAAAAGGAAATAAAACAAAAAAAATTAAATTCAAGTAATAATAAAAGTCCTGGGCGAGATTGATTTAATTCTAAATTTTATAAAACCCATTGGGGAGAAATTAAAGGGGAAATATTAAATGTTGTGAATGAATTTTTAGAGAGTGGGAAATTATTAAAGAGTTTTAATCACACTTTTATAACTTTGATACCAAAAATTAAAATTCCAACAAATATTAGCGATTTCAGGCCTATTACTTACTCTAGCTATATATATAAAATAATTGCAACATTGTTAAGTAATAGGTTAAAATGATTTTTGCCCTACATTATTTCAAAAAACCAGTGCTTTTGTACCAGGTAGGTTAATATATGAAAATTCTTTGTTGGTTCTTGAAATGGTATGAAATTTTCGTAGTAAATTAATAGTATGTGTATTAAAGTTGACTTACAGAAAGCATATTCAAGACTTGATCAAATCATCCACAATAGGCACTTGGATTTTGTATATCTTTCGATTCTCCAAGAGAATTATGATTTATTGGCGAAAAGGCGAAGAAATAGATTTAGCATTCCATTACAATATAATCCAGAAGGAGAGAAAGAACTAATACCCTCTTTTGGTATTTCGATTGAAATACCCACAAATGGTATTTTACATAGAAATAGTATTTGACGATCCACAATATAGAAGAAACAGTTCGGGAATTACTAAATATGGGACCGTAGAGGTGATTTAATTGTAGAAAAAGAAGATTTGATTGAGTATCGAGGAGTAAAATAATTTAGTCCAAAATACAAAATGAAAGTAGATCGGTAAATAGAAACGTTATATACAAAATGATGATGGAGTTTGGGTTTAATAAAAAAATTGTGATTCGGTATACAAAATGATGATTTACACTAGTAATTGAATATTTTTCCATATTAATGGAAATAGAGGAAATCAAAAAAAAATTAGCCTAACAAATAGAGTGAAACCCAATATTACTCATCTCATATATGCAGATGATCTTATGCTATTTATCAAGGCGAATAAAGATAATGCTAATGCTACTAAAGAGATTTTTGAGATGTTGAGTAAGTTTGCAGGTTTACAGATTAATGAATTCAAAAGTAAAATATACTTCAACAAGTACTATAGCAACAAACAAGATGTTAAGGAAAGCTTACATTTATCAAAAGGTAGCCTTCTAGTTAAGTCACTTGGTCTGCCATTGTCTATAAATCAAATAAAGGACAATGATTGAAACCTTCTCGTAGACAAAATAAAAGAAAGAATGGAAACATGGTCAAGTAAATTGTTATCAATAGCAGAGAGAGTAGAGCTGCTGAAAATAGTAATATACGCTATGATACTATATTGGATGCAAACTCATCAAATCTCAGCTGTGACAATAAGTAAAATAGAAAGATTATGTATAAATTTTGTATAGAGAAGTGGATATCATAAACTATCTTGGAAAAGAATGAGTAGGCCAAAAAAAGAAGGAGGCATCGGTATAAAAGTTTTAGTAATTTGGGTACTATTTGTAATCTTAAGCTTGTTTGGAGACTTATTAGTAGTAAATCATTGTGGGCAAGATGGATTACAAGTAAATACATCAAAGGAGGAACTTTATGGAATACAACAGTCAAAGCAGATCAATAAAATTCCATGAAGCAAATACTAAAGCATAGAGATATAGTGAAAAAAGTAATAATAAGAACCTTCAAAGATGGCTCAAATACAAGTCTCTGGTTTGATCCTTGGTGTAATAATGATTCAATAATAAATGTATGGGTTTGGAATAACTTGGTTATAATGGGCAATGCTAAAGCTACAATGGAAGATATAATTGTAAATCATTAATGGTGTCCAGAAAAACATGAAGCAACAAGAGTATACAACAGTAATATCAGAAAGTTGATGATAGATCAGAGTGCTGAACAAGATGAATGGGAATGGACTTTAAGTAAAAAATGAAAAGTTTTCCTTCAAGAAAACTTGGGAATACATCAGAGGCAAACAAGTTGAAGTAGAATGGACAGATAATTTTTGGGATAAAATTAATTGCCTTAAAATGTATTGCTGTTCTTTTTTTACTGTTAATGACAGGTTACTAACTAAAGCAAAGACTTTTAAATGGGGCAGATCATATGACACAATATGTTTATTATGTTAGGAAGAAATGGAGTTATGCAAACATTTATTTTTTCATTGCAAATATGTGAGACAACCATGGATACAAGCAAAAGGACAATTAGGTCTTAATATTAACAACAGTATGGATCTGAGCTTAGAAGTACAGCAAATCAATAAACAGTTCAATATTAAATCAGAGAAGAGAGATATGGCTTGTGTTCTACTTACTACAACAATTTATCACATATGGAAGGAACGCAACAACAGAGTTCACAACAATAATGAAATTTTTATAGAGCAAAGGTGGATGCTTTTGAGTAAAGACGGTAACATTATATTAAGCAAATCTAGGAATGTGAAGAAGAAAAAACACTTATCTTCTATATATGGCAAAGACAGTGGCTCAAGAGATGTTGAAGACTATTTAATCTCATATAAAATCCCAAAACAACATCAAGGAGTAATACCAGGGTGTAATAGCTCCAGAGAAACATTATCGATGGAAGAAGGTATGGTTGCTCTAACTCAAGGGCCTCACCGTGATCCATTTGCTACTAGTTTAAGAGATGAAACGTCATTCCTATCACCGAAGGATCCAGATCTGGAGAATATATCAGATAAGAGACACTTTACTCTAAATCAGCTAGAAGGAACTCATCTTCAACACAAAGAGTTCATGGTGCAGGTTGATAGAGGGAAAACATCAATTGTTGAAGTTACAAATACGAGAAGTAACTTAAATCATGATTTATCTTATTGGGAAAGAAGAGAGACAAGTAAATCTTCAGAGAATGTAAGATAAATTATAAAGGTGAAAGAATCTTCACAGAAGATATATGAAGAAGTAGAAGAGAGGATGTTAATTTCGGAGGTAATTAAAGAAGAAGGTTGAAAGCTAAGAGTAATATGTGGTGCATTAGGGTTAGGGTTTGTTATGTACATAAAAGGGTAACGAGTGTATTATTTGATTCCTGGTCTAAGAATTTGTGAGGAATGCGGATTACGGATCTTAAGGCTAGGAATAACACTAGAGGGGGGGTGAATAGTGTTTTTAAGAAATTACTAATTCCTTTTGAGTTTATGTTAATTTGAACACAAATGTATGCAATATTCAGACACAGATATAATCACAGATGCAGAAATAAAGTAAATGCAGTAAAGAAAAGAAAACACCGGATTTTACACTGGTTCGGGGTTACCCTACATCCAGTCCCGCACAACTAAGTACGGATTTCCTTTGAAAAGCAATTCAACAATTACAACCCTTGGTTTCAAGGCTACGAGGTACACCCTCCAGAATCACAATCCTTTGGGTAGAGATACTTGATTTTCGGGGCAACAAGTTCACCCAATTGATTTCCAAGGCTACAATCACACCTTTTCTCGCTTGATTGGTTTCCAAGGCTACAATCACACCTTTTCTCGCTAGATATATTACAAATAAGCCTATAACTCTGAATAGCACTTAGATCTTGTTGAGATAGTGATAGAGAATCAAACCAGAGATAATCTAGTTAGATTCAATGTTGATTTCGGCAGCTTGATGATAGGATTTTGATTAAGAAAATGTGGAAGAAGAAGAGAAGTGAAAAACCAGAAAAACTGATTAAAAATTCGTTGAAACTAACCCCTATTTATAGAAGAACAACAGTCATGTCCATTCGTGAAAGGTTATGACGAATAGACACTTCCTTTGAAATTTAAATTTTGAACTCAACTGTCACCATGTCGACATGGTCACCATAGGCATGTCGACATCCCAAAGCAATTTTTGATAGTTTGATTCTCTTTGAAAATAGCCTTTATCTTATATTAAAACTATTTTAAACTTTATAAATATACTTGACTATAAATAAAATATATAGATAAATATAGAGAACACTATATATATAATTTTACTATAATTTTATATTTAAATCTAAGTATAAATATATTATATTAAAAGATAGTTTAAAACAGACGAAGTTTAAAAACAAGAATATTTAAGGCTAAAACATCTTTTTGAAAAATCATTTGAAAAGATAATTTTTAAGGCTAAAACATTTTGAAAATCATTTCGAAGTTGTTTTGAAAAAACATTTTGAAGTAGTTTTGCAAGCTTCTTCCTGCAGAGTATCTCATCATGTCAAGACTCGAGAACTTGCACAAAACTAGGATGTTCGTGGGTTTGTAAGCCACTTGTCGTAGGTTTGTAAGCTACTTGTCGTGGGTTTGTAAGCCACTAAAAAGGTAGAAATGGGTTCCATCCCAAAAGAAAAATGGAGTGAAGATTTCAGTGCTATTGTGAAGTTTTAACAAAATTCTAGACTCAATACTTATCTTGAAATCTTGAACTCTTGATAATCTTGATACTCATGAGTCTTCAATCTTGATATCTTGAATCTCTATACTGTACAGTCTTCATTCTTTGTACCTGCATGGTTAAATCCTGCATATACATATATATCTAAACTATAATGTTAGTATTTATATTTTATAATCTTATTCTAAGGTTGTTGTCATCAAAACCATTATCTCATGGACTAACAATCTCCCCCTTTTTGATGATGACAACCTTTGTTTATAAAATATTACTTCTATCCTAATAACTCCCCCTAAAACTAAAAAATCCCCCTTAATCTATGCCTAATTACCCTATTTTATATTTGTCCCCCTTTGTCATCAACAAAAGCCATCCTAAAACCATTAAACTATAAAACTCCCCCTTAAACTAATACTATATAACATGTGATTATAATGATAGTGTTATCATAAATAATCAACACTTAACTCTAAAAACTAGAACTTAATCCTAAATTACTAACTATCCTAACTAAGAATCTATGATAATGCTATAATAGTTAGAAATCAAATATAAGAACATAAATTATTTATTAAGTATATTTCAACATACTCATCAAAACTAATCATGTAAGACAAGTCAAACAAATGAATCAAGTCAAACAAGTCAATCAAGTCAAACAAGTCAAACAAGTCAATCAAAACATCAAAAACTAATAATCCTATATTATAAGACAATACTACAAACTCCTCCTAAATAAAATATACTCGTTATGTATACATGTATGCAATATGTAGTTTGTAATGCAGTATGAAATGTATGACATATGCAATGTAGCATGAGATGATATGCAGAATGAAGTGCAACTTGTGATGCAAATGATTATGATATTTCATGCATTGTAATTTATGATGTAATATGCAATGAAATGTGATATAAAATAGGATGCATAATGATATGCAATATGAAACAAAAAGATAATGAAGTAAAAATAATAATAATATGAAGAATGATATGATGATATATATACTACGGTAAGTGACATTCAGATTATAAGATAAACATGAGTGATAAGTAATATCTAATTGACAAGCATATATATATATATATATGTGTGTGTGTGTGTGTGTGTGTCTATGTATGTATACATACATCAAACTATTTATTATAAAACACTTCAACCAACCAAGGTAAAACACACCAATTACTAGACTTAAGTTAAGGAAACTAATGAATGAGACTGAAAGAGTTGTAAAGAAAGAGTTTAAAGGTAATAAATGGTATTAAAACTATAACATATTCATGAAAGGTAGTAATCACACTCAATATCAAAATCAAATTGATAAGAAATATGGACTTTAAACTTCATATATGATCAAATATGGTTTTTAAAAAAATTAATACCCTAATTATTTAATTTATTTAAAATGATTTTTTATTAACTTGGTTGATTTTTTTTAAGAATCCAAACTTCCATGTTCTTAACATACCAGGCTTTAAGTATATAAAAATGGCGACTACCGAAATTCCCAAAACCCTAGGCGACCTAGAAGAAGATGACGGCGGCGGATGGAAGACGGTAAAGCGTAAGGGGAAAGCGACTTTTGCTGAGGTGATTAAGCAGACAAATAGAGATTCGCAGAGACAAGACAAAAACCCTAAATCATGGGTGGATGCGGTTGATAATAACTTTGAAATTCAAGGAAATCTAGATTACTTTGAACCGATCTATGATGGAGATGAACCTTACCAGTTGATCGATGACCTAGATTATGATGAATCTAATCAGATGTGGAAGAACTCATTATATGCTTATATGGCAGGTAAACGACCTTATCTTGTTCACTTTAATGCCTACATAAGAAGGGTTTGGAAACCAACAGGATCTTGGGATGTTTTCACACGAGAAAATGGATTTTATCTCATTAAATTTGAAAAAGGAGAAGATTATGATCGAATTCTGAAGGGAGGTCCATGGTTCATGGATAGTAAACTGATTATCATAAAAAAATGGGAAGCAGATTTTAATTTTGAAAAGGCAATGCTGACTAATTACCCAGTTTGGATTAAATTTAACAACCTGAATCTAGCATTGTGGAATATGAGATGCTTAGGAAAGCTAGCTAGTATAATTGGTAAGCCTCTGGACATAGATGAATATACAAGGAAGGTGAAAAGAATCAAATATGCTAGAGTACTGGTGGAAATTAAAGCAGATGCAGTTTTACCACAGAACATCAAAGAAGTAGATAAGAAAGGCAATGTCTATATGCAGGAAGTAGAGTATGAATTCTTACCTTTGAGATGTGCTGAATGTAAATGCTTTGGCCATGCAGTCTCTCAAGAGTGTAGCGAGTTAAATAAACCCAAACAAGTTTGGGTAAAAAAAACCAAAAGCAATCCAGATACTATTCACATAGATGGTATGGACGCTGAATCTACTGAAATTGCTACAACTAGTTATTCTGGATTAACTACACAAAAAGAAATTACAGCAACAAAAAGTTATACACAAAATGCTGTAATAGAGAACCCAGCCCAGAATCCTGAAGTAAGTCCGATCAAGGACTCTGTAGAAGTGATAGCAGAAGATCATCAAGTTCCGAAACAACAGGAGGATCAATCGGAGGATCATAGCCTACCACCACAGGAGCCGAATATGGAGAAGTCATTTGTTGATGAGGATATTCCTGAAACAATAAGTGATGTACAGAAATTAAATATACAATTGGAATCATCAGATGAAGAAGAGTCAAAAGAAAACTTGTTGAAATACACGGAAGACAATGAAAATTATGAGGTAATGTTCTCTAATAATGAAAAGAAAGAAGCTAGGAAAATAGCTAAGGTAGAATCAGCTCCGATCACTAGGAGCAGAGCTACTAAATATCAATGACTATCCTATGTTGGAATGTGAGAGGTCTAAATGGGGATGTGAGAAAATTAGACCTCTATAATATATGTAATAGATATAAACCTACTATTATAGCCATTCTAGAAAATAAGCTCAATGAGGAGAACATGGAGGTTATAAAATCTCAAAAGGGTGATAATTGGAAAGTCATACATAATAACATAAATAATAGTAAAGGCAGAATCATGGTTTTATGGGATTCAAATATTTGGATGTGTACTGTTATGAATATAGATGAACAACAAATTACAATGAATATGAAAAATTCAGGAGGCTTGGATATTAATACAACTATTGTCTACGCAAATAATTTGGCCTCAGAAAGGAAAAAATTATGGTCAACATTAGTAGATAATGCAAAAATCATAACAAAACCATGGTTAGTATTTGGAGATTTTAATGCTGTTCTGAAAATTCATGAAAAACAAGGTGGTATTACCCTTAAATCCAGCCAGGTGGTTGAATTCAATAACTGTGTACTAGCTGCTGGTCTCATAGAAGTGTTCCATACAGGCCTGAAATATACATGGAAAAGTGGTGAAGCAAAAAGAATTCATTCTAAACTAGATAGAGCTTTAGGCAATGCAGAACTTTTGAACAAATTACAAAATATAAGAGTCACAGTGCTGCCAAGCTCTACTAGTGATCATTGCCCTCTATACATCCAATTCAACAATGACAAGCAGACTCTTAAAGGCAAACCATTCAGATACGCTAATCATTGGCATTTAATTGAAGGATACAAAGAAATTGCTGACTTTACTAAAATTCAAATTCCAGAGGGTAATCATATGTACCAATACATAATAACAGTTAAACTTATGAAAAACAGATTGAAGAACTGGAATAAAACAAGGCCCAAAACACATGAAGATACTAAAGATTTACAGGTTCAGTTGGAGAAAATGCAACATCAATTAGAAGAAGATCCTCAGAATGCAGAGTTGAATGCAGAGTACTTCACCAAGCAAAAACAACTAAAGTATATGTTGGGTGTTCAAGCTGCAGAAATAAAGCAAAAAGCAAAAGAGAACTGGCTAACTAAAGGGGATGAGTGCAATAAGTTTTTTATACTAAAATGTCTCAAAGAAATAATCAAAATAATATTTTAAATTGTTTAAATGAACAGGGGGAAGTTACTGAAAACTTACAAGAATTGGAAAATAAAGCAATTAAGTATTTCACAGAAACATACAATGGGGAGAATTTCCAGCAAATACCTCACATCAGCTGTAGGAAAAAGATTTCCGGAGAAGGAGCTAGGATGCTGACAGGAGACATTACTGAAAGGGAGTTGAAAAAAGCCATTTTCTCTATTCACGACGATTCCAGTCCTGGCCCCGATGGTATGAGCACACTCTTCTTCAAAATGCACTGGGAAAACCTGAAAGAAAGGATGCTCAAAGGTTATCAGGAGGCTTTAAATACAGGTGAATTTATTCAGGAAATAAATCATACTTTCATCACTTTGATTCCTAAGGTCAAAAATCCAGGAAGAATAGAAGAATATAGACCTATAGCCTGCTGTAATGTTACTGACAAAATTCTAAGCAAGATCATCTGTATGAGACTCAACAAGGTTCTACCGCAACTCATATCACAAAGTCAAAGTGCTTTTATCAAAGGGAGATTTATATCTGAAAATTCTTTACTGGCACATGAATTAATAAGGGATTTTAATAAAAAAGGAGCTGATAGGGTGTGTTTGAAAATTGATCTTCATAAGGCATATGATAAAGTTAGCAGACAATTCATTTTGCATATGCTACAGGAAATGGGAATTCCTGCCAAATTGCTTAAACTCATAACACATTGCATCTGTACTCCTACTTTTTCAGTGTTAATAAATGGGATTCCTAAAGGCTATATTAAATCGAATAGAGGAATTAGACAAGGGGATCCGCTTTCACCTTATCTTTTTGCTGTAGCTATGGAATGGTTCTCTCTTCAAATGGAACTAGCTAGTTTCCAATCCTTAATTAAGCCCATTTATAAGATTAATCCAGTTATAAACCATCTCATTTACGCTGATGATCTCTTGGTTGTTTTTAAATCTAGTGATACGGGGTTGAGCACGATAAAGAGTATTTTCAAACAACTTGAATCTTTAGCTGGCCTAAAAGTTAATGAATATAAAACAAAATGCTATATGAACAAGTTTTGCAAGAAGAAAGCAGATATATTAGCACAGCTTGGAGTTGGGGAAGGAGTGTTGCCAGTTAAATACCTAGGAGTGCCATTATCTAACAACAAAGTAACGGATGCTGAATGTGGTAAATTGATAGATGGTATTAGAGAACAGCTTCAAGGATGGAGGTCTAAATTATTATCATTTGCTGGGAGAGTAGAATTGGTTCACACTGTTATTATCTCAAAGGTTAGATTCTGGTTGCAAACTTTTCAAATTCCAGACTGTTCTCTTACAAAAATCAACTCTGCATGCGCAAATTTTATATGGAAAGGAGGCATTCATAAGGTGAGTTACAATGAATTGTGCAGACCTAAAAGTGAAGGGGGGATTGGTCTTAAAAACCTTTTTGAATTGAAAAAGACTTATGCTCTAAAACTTGCTTGGAAAATTTTAAACTCTGATAACCTCTGGGCCAAATGGATGAGAGCCAAATACCTAAAAGACAACTTTTGGACATTACAGGAAGATAATAATGCTTCAACTATCTGGAAAAATATTCTACAGCAAAGAGATAAATTAAAATTTTCAGTAGAGAGACAAATAGCTAATGGGCTTGACACTGACCTATGGAGGGATCCCTGGTTGAATAACAAAAGCATTATAGACCGAAGGGGTTGGGAAAGTTTCTCAGCAAATAACACACCGAGGATTCAAGTTGCTAGTATAATTCACAATCAACAATGGATGCCAGAAAAACAACTGATCACCAGAAGTTTGAAGAAAGAAATAGAGGAGATACCCATATACACAGAAAAATCAAGAGATGTCTGGGTATGGAAAAACAATAGCAAAGGGAAATTCAAGTTGAAGGAAGTCTGGGAAAATAACAGACAACACTTTGACACGGTTAGTTGGCATAAGGTTGTCTGGAGCAAGGCTAACTGCCCTAAAATGGCCCATGCTACCTATAAGGCTGTCAAGGGGAGACTTAGTACTAAAGATAAACTTAAAAGCTGGGGAGTTATTACTGATGACAGTTGTAATTTATGCAGAAAGGAAAAAGAATCACATAGACACTTATTCTTTGAATGTAAATATACGAAACGTGTCTGGGCTATTCAAAAACTTAAAAACTTGCAAACTGAAGCTGTTATGAGTTTAGAGGAAGAAATAATTCACCTGAGTGATAGGACAGATTTCTCGAACCTTATGAAGGAGGTCTTGAAAATTGCCTTGACAACTACAATCTGGCATGTTTGGAGAGAACGAAATGTAAGGGCTTTCACAGGAAACAAGGAGAAGAATGAGTTAGAACTGTCGGGGAACATTGAAAGAGATGTTAATATAAACATAGGAAGAATCAGTAAACTACTCACTAACTTAGAGGCAAGAGAAAGACAGCAACTGGAGAATTGGAGCTGGAAGGCTGTGATGCCAGGAAATCGAGCAAACAGCGGGGAGTCGCCATGGAAATGAAGATGAAGATGAACCCTAATTTAATTTAGGAATGTTTTGAGTTCGGAAGTGGTATGTATTGTTTGTCGGACTGGAGTTATTTTGTATTTACCTCTGTATATGCTTTGGGCCGCATAGCCCATTTTAATCAATTAACCCATTTTCAAAAAAAAAAACTTACTAATTAAAACCTTTATATCAAATTATTATTGATTTAAATATTTAGAAACATGTTTAAACATCTTTTAAATTTTAAAAATATCATAATGAAATATTAAATAAAATAATAAAGATTGAAAAACTAAAATAAACATGTGTTACATTAAGGCTTCTTACATTAAAAAATTTAATTAATTAAAAAAATATTTAAACATGAAATTACTTTTTAAATATTCTAATATAAGTTAGAAAATAACTCTAAAAAGAATAGAGAAAAATACTTAGTTTAAATATCATTTTTTTATAATTTAAAATTTCAAACAGAAAAGACAGCATTTACAGAATGCTATAAAAAGTTTTTGCAATAAAATATATTCAAAACATTATAAAATAGAAACTGTAGCTTTTACCAAATGCTGTGTAAAGTTTCTGAAACTCTACAGCGTTTCAAAGCACAGAAATGCTATAAAAACGAATTTGCAGTACTTACAAAACATTACAGAAGAAAAGAAGCATTTTAGAAATGCTATCTAAAATTCCGGTCATGTGATGTGGTGCAATCTTATTATTTGAAGAAATATATAAATAGAGCCTTATTCTAACATTTTAAATTCATTCTACTAATTTCTTAAAGATATAAAATTAGTTTCTTAAAAGAAATAGAGTATGAGAAGTAAAAATAAAATTAGAAAAGTTGAAATCATGAATGAATGTATGCTTTTCTACTTAGTATAGTTGTAATAAATTAGTTGTAGATTTTATTTGAAAGAAAACATATTTTAAAAGACTTTTAAAAAATTTAGACTTGTAGAACGATATTTATACTATGGTGTGTCGATATATGGACCAAAATATCAAAACTTATAAAAGAGATAAATTTCTATACCTAACTAAATGCATATATATATATATATATATATATATATTTCTAAATACAACAATAAAGATGAAATAATAGTAAAGCGTACCAATTTTTGCATTCCATCTTTCTAACTTTGCTGTTCCTCCATTGTTGTGAACCACACATTTATATCTTTCTGAATTTGACGACGAGATATGTTCTATTGCGACGGGCTCGTTTTTCTGATCAGTGTAGTATATTCATTTGCTGAATTTGAAGACCGTATGAGAAAGATACAGATAATTTAGTAAATTGACCAACTTGGCACCAAAACTTTGAATTCGAATTTTGAATGAATGGACACTTCAACCACTATAAATAGGCCCAACGGTCACTACTTTTCATAAAAAATCCTCCTCTTCATCTTCTTCCCGTTTTTCTATATACTATCAAACTTCTAGAAGACATATCTCCTTCGTTTCTTAACGGAATTGGATGAAACCAGCGACAAATCGAATAGGAAGGCAAGGGCTATGATCTAGTAATAGTTTGGTGTCGAATTTGGATGGTATTGTGATGCAACAGGCCAAACAGTAGAAGAAATGTAGAAGATCCCGTACACAGTTTTTCAGTTTTGGATAGCCAACTTCAAACTGTCATATCTTACTCAATTTTGATCGGAATTTGATGATCCACCCATCAAAACGACCGTGAGAACAAGAACTGCAATCTAAAAAGGAGTGGGAACAAAATACTCAAATCTCTGGATGCATTTTGAAGAATACCTTTGACAGTTTTGCCTTCTTTTTCTCTTTGTTCACCAAAACTTCATTTGACCATAACTTGGTCATTTCTTGATGGATTCACACGAAACTAGTGACATTGCGAAGCAGATGGAGAGAAGTACAATATCAAATCAAGTTGTAGATGAGAACCCAAAGTTTTGAATTGATCTGCTACCCATTTCTTTGTCGATTTCCATTATATATCCATTTGTTCTTCTTGATAGATGAATGATTATCTGGTATCTTTTAATCAACAGTCATTAGACATAACTCTTCTCCTGATCTTTAAGGGACACGAGTTTGGGTAAAAATATAAACTTGCACTGTAACAATACCCAATTTTTTCAGTTCGACGGTTCGCTCTATGATTTTTCATTTATGGACGCGGATGAGATCCTCAAGTTTAGCAGCTCCTTAGGATGACATAGCCTTAACATTAACGGCGAGTTTCAAATGAGGAAAGGCTTATAATGGATACGTAGGCACCTAGAGATAGAGAAGGGAGTAGTATGACAACCCACACCTTCATATACACCAATCCAAAGCCCAAAGTGGCATTTGAATTCGCATCGTGCTAAGAAGTACGAGTCGTTGATGTAAAATCCCTCTGGGAAAGTTAACATTAATATCTTTTAGCATAGTGATTAGTGCGTGGTGTTGCTTTCAGGATGGAAGGGGTTCGAATCCCATGGTCGTCACATTTTGGTATCAAAGCTTATACCCAGTCGGAATTATGTGTTGTAATATTGCAAATGTCAGTCGATGTGGTATTGATGCGGGTTACAAGCACAACACCTATGTGGTGTATGGTGATGAGCCAACGGGGTTGTTGAGCTCTTTAGGAGGGTGATCTGTAACATTCCTTTTGGAAAGTTAACACAAAGATCATTTAGTATAGTGGTTAGTGCGTGGTGTTGCTTTCCGGGACGGTAAGGGTTCGAATCATGTTCTCCACTTTCAGATCTCACAATGGAAGAAATAAAAAAAATAAGTATTGAAACTAAGCTAATCAGATAATAGGATTAACATAAACATGGTCCGTATAATAAGGTCTCCAAATGACGATAAATAAGAGTTTGGCTGAGAGAAATAATATATTATTAAGTACATGGAGAGCAACTATGAATAAATATATCCTTGGAGCATCAGGTCACCTCCTCTATGCATCTTCCCTTGCCTACTACATTTATTACTCTAACCACATATGGTAAATTTAAATAGGGAGAAATGGAGGGGATCAGACAAGGTCTGATGAGTGAATTATGTCACTGGTGGTATGGTGTGGATAAGTAATTAAGTTCAGTTATAACCTACACCTAAGAGTGTTCTTTAGTGTGCATGCACTATTCACAAAGAATTAGTACTTTCATAATATAGTTTGACTATTCTTAATGTGACTAAATTATGATCAAGAAAGTTTTTACTCACCAAGGCATGGGGTATTTATAGTAGCCGAGATAAGTAAGGGATGATTGAGATTGTGCAAGAAAACAGGCGGGAAGAGCGCTCAACCGTTGATCTGGCCACATTGGCAGATGGAAGACAACTATAAAGGGAGGCTGGAATATGTGGTTAAGAAGTATGCTAGTTTTCCCTCCGTACTAGGTTCATGCATTGTATTTAATACACATTAAATGCCGACGGCGTGCTATTAGAGTATGTATGCTTTTGGCCGCTTGTTACAGTACGTATTACACTTGGCCGTACGACTTATCATTTACTTTTGCTTGCGTATGTACAAGGCAAATAAATGGCTTCCCCTAGGTAGTAATGGTTGGTCATTGTTGGTGACACTTGAAGAAAGCTTAACGTTGCTAAGGGCCAAGAACTAAGTTGCAAGGGAGGTATCAGGCCGGTTGCAAGATGACGAAACAAGATGTGATTAAGTTGGGCTAAAGATGGGTCATGCTTGAACCAATTTTGCCTAATGAGTATTGAAGCCACCTTAAGTTGTGTCAACCGAAAATGGACTTGGACTTGACAGGCTGGCTTGGAGCCAGATTGGATGTAGACCGCCATGAGCGAGCCAGTTGCTCACTTTCGAAGTTTGCTGAGGAAAAAAGGATTGGTGTTAAGAACCAAGTTGTAAGGGATGTGCTAGGTCAATGGTGAAGCGGCGAGGTGAGCTGCTTAGGACTGGTCGAATGCGAGATGTAATGAAGCCAAGCCAAAGACCAGTCACACTTGTGCCGAGCCTTGTCTGGTGAGTTGGCCGCTAAAGCCATCTCGAGTTGATCTGGTCGACAATATATCAGAGCAAATTCATGCATACGACCCTTTGTGTCCAGGATATAAAGCTGGGGCTCTGGGTGAGCCTCATATAAGGGAGGACCAAACTAGTGTAGGTAGCTCAACTTCATCGTGCCCACCTCTAGCTAGATGGTGGGGTTGGGCCGGTACAAATGATAGGTTAATTAGATTTGTCTCTCTTTTACTTTACATTTCGACCAACTCTTGTTTCTCCTTTGTTGTTGCATCGGTCGACATGTTAGGTTTTGATGCTTTTGATGAGAGGGAGATGGTCACAAAAACTGCCTTGACTGAAGTCCCTACTGTCCCACCATACCTATCGTGCCCATTGCACCCAAGGCCCCCGCTATGCTCAGATCTGGGAAACATATTATTGATATTTCTTTGAGACCTACACAGTCGTTTTCGCTATCCACAGACAGTAAGATCAAGAAGAGGAAGAGAGATGAGACAGACTCGTCCTCGATAATTGAGGTTGCCTTACTTTTCAGTAAGTTCATCAGTATTTATGACCAGGTGGGCTGGCAGAGGATGAGGAGGGCAGCGTCGTTAGGGAAAGTAACCTTGGATCTCAACCATGGTTAGGACGCCGCTGACCTGGAATGCCTATTGTCAGCCTCCCAACTTATGTCCATGGAGGCCATCTCGTACCCCACTGGGCTGGTCTGACATGAATCGACATTCCCTAGAGGATGTGATAGACTTCCATACTCAAAATGCTCTGCTAATAAGTTATTGCTATACTTTTTTGCTCATTATTTTTCCATTATTCTAACATTGGGTTTTCTTTAGGCCGTGTATTGCTATCTTCGCATTAGGAGGTGGTGGAGAGCCTTTAGAATGAACGGAAGGCCGAGGTAGCTGCCTGATAGGCAACGTAGACTAGGACTGTCAAGGCCTAGGTGGGGAGGGAGGCAGCCAAGAAGGTGAGCAAGGAGGTGATTAGGGCTTGGGAGAGGGCGGACCTCAAGGAGAGACTAGATAAGTTAAAGAAGGAGGCTGACCAACTACAGGCCGACCTAAACAAACACAAGGCTAGGTGCCGATAGGATGCAGACATAGCTGCTGCTGGGAAGGAGAAAGAGGATAAGTAGGCTAACCAACTAAGTAATACATTAAGGGCCTTACTTAGGGAAAACTTTCAGTTTTCGATCCCAATCTGCAGGTTTGATGCTACTGCCTTTGCCAAGGCCCAGGAAGAGGCGGCTATGGAGATGAGTGGGGTTGGAATTCCGGTGATGGTTGTGCTAACTAAAGAGCAGTTTGACTCCTTGACCTGGCCAGTTGAAGGGTTGGGCTAGTAGGTAGATATCTGCATTTATTTATTTTCACAAGACATATTAGCAAAGGTAAGGGGTAGGCAGTGAGTGTGACCCGTTCTTACAAACCTTGTACTGAATTGATTTTTTTTAGTTGATGGGCATGGCTGGTTGATGGACTCAAAGGTGAGCATTGACCATGCAACCCGGTTGCTTGTCAAGCATCATGGCCGGCATAAGATACCCAAGCTATATTGCATTGCCTTGATGTTGGGCGGTCTCGGCACAAACATAAGCATTGAGTGGATTGAAGGTTCTCCTGGGTAACACGATGTAAAATAAAGCAGCAGGCAGTCCCAGCTCGAACCAAAGCATTGAGTGACCTGAAGGTTGCTCTCGAGTGACACACTGCAAGAAGAAGTAGCGAGCGGTCCCGGCATGACCCTGAGTGCTACTGTGCTCGAGGGTACTCTGGGGTGTCATGCTGCTAACTGAAGTTGGGCTCGACTTATTTTTATGCGGGTGCACTACAAATGTTGAACTTCAGTGTCACTTAAGATAACAACAACGATCTTGACAATAGTGTCTCATCCTATATGGAAGACAAGCGGCATCATAGGTAGGGATATGAGATTGTTGCGATCGCGTTTTAGCTCATCGATGCACCCCAACATGAAGGGAGAGATGTATCTCCCAAACTCTTGGATTAGTGGTCAATCCTCTAGCAAGAAATTGAACGCATGGTGATTCAATCTTGTTGGATAGTCTGACAGTCCCCGATAAGGAAGTGAATGCATGGTAATTCACCCTTGTGGCTAGTCAACCGACAATGAAGGAAACCGAGGCTCTCCAAACAAAGTAATTAACACATAATAACTTATCCTTGTTGGATATTTAGGCTGCTTGAAGGTTCTTTAGAGTGACACACTGCCAATTAAGAGTGGAGGGCGAGCCCGGATCGAACCTGAAATGCTAGTTAGCAATCCCTGAATAAGGAAGTGAATGCACCATAATTTACCCTAATTCGATAGTCAGCCAACAAGGAAGGGAGCATGCTCACGTAGTCCTTGGCTTCAAAAGTCAGTTGTCCCCAAACAAGGTAATAAGCACATAATAGCTCTGGATAGCCTGGGCTGCTTAAAGGTTATTCAGGGTGACACACTACTAGTTGAGAGTGGCGGGCAGGGCCGACTCAAACCTGAACGCTACATGGCGGTCCTTAAACAAGAAAGTGAATGCATGGTAATTCACACTCTTTGGATAGCCTCCAACAAGGAGGGGTGTTTGGCTCATGTAGTCCTTAGCGGAAATGGTTGGCAGTCCACAAACAACACAATGAGCACATAATATCTCATCCTTATTGGATAGCCTTGGTGAAGGTGTTGAACAATGATGGCTCAGGGGTCTTCATAGTATTCACCATAAAAGATGAATTACATAGCCTTGTAATTATGGCTAACTCTCATATATGATAGGCCCGGAGGTGCATGGGGTTCCAAGTGCGAGAAATGTGGTTTCTATCTGGGTGAGAGAGATGGTAGGAACCACTTGTTAAGATGACACCTATAACCTATAGCCTTTCCCAATTTGGGTCGAGCACTTTTAGTTGGCTTCTTTGTGTTGGCAAACATCCGACGGAGAACTAGGTCGCCGATAATGAATTGTTGGAGCTTTGCTCTTGAGTTATAGTGCTTGGCTATCTCCCTCTCATAGGCTTTGGTGAGGAGTTCAGCTTCGATTCTTCATTCTTCTATAGTGTCGAGTACAAGCTCGAGTAGCTCATTTTTTTCTCGGGCTAAAGGTTAGACACCAAGGCGAGGGGATGTCTACTTTTATGGACAACATGACTTCGTACCAATAGGAAAGAGAAAGGAGTATGGTCGGTTGAAGTGCAACGGAAGCTCGGTAGAACCAAAGAACGAGCAATAGTTCCTTAGCCCAGTTCCCCTTAGCTTTTGCGAGGCATTTCTTAAGTGCGAACTAAATAGTCTTATCGATGACCTCAAACTTGTCCATTGTCTTGAGAATGTGCAACGAAAGAGAAGCACTTCTCGATTATGTTTCTTATGCTGAAGTCTTGAAAGATGCTGTTCTCAAATTGAGTGACATTGTCGGTGATGATTTTCTTTGGCAGGCCAAAATGGAAAATGATATTCTTGATGAAAAGGTTGAGAATCCTGGGAATGGTGACCCTAGTAAGGTGCTCGACCTTGACCCATTTGGTGAAGTAGTTGTTGGCGACTATGATATGATTGTACCCTACCTTAGCATTAGGCAGCTTTTTGATCAAATCAATCCCCCATGTGTCAAATGACATTGGGGAAGTCATAGGAGTAAGGAGGATAGGAGAGACTTTGAGGATCTTGGCAAACCACTGACACCGGTCACATTTCTAGACATAGTCCATAGAATCTTTTATCATAGTGGGCCAATAGTAGCCTTTTCGGGTGGCCTTTTTGCTAACCTTTTCCTCTCAACGTGATCCCCACAAAATCCTCCATGCAGCTATTCCAAGATCTGGATGGCTTCATCTACGGACACACACCACTGGAGTGGTGTGGAGTATCCTCATTGTAGAGCTTCTCATCTACTATTGTGTAATAGGGATCCTAGCAGAGAACCTTCATGGCTTCCTTGCGGTCGACAGGGAGTTTCTCGCTTGTTAGGTACTTGATAAAGGGCGCCATCCAATTATCCATGAACGACACTTATATTTCCATCGTTATTGCCCCCGGCCGTAGCAAGGGGTGCCTCGAAGCTCCATGGAGACCCAAAGAGTGACTTGGGTTGCTTGTTCCCTTAGCCAACCGATCGACCTTGGCGTTCTTTACCCTGGGTATCTGCTCCGACTTGAACTCAACGAACTTCCTAATTACCTTCTTGGCCTCGGCAGTGTAAAAGGGCTAATGTCTTACCCTCAACTGGAAAGCCCTTGCAGATCAAATTGATGTCCAACAACGAGTCACTTAATACATGGATGGACTCCACATGCAATTCTCTTGCAATTTGGATGCCAGCTAGGACAGTTGTTAGAACATTCATTTCTAGTTTTGAAGTGACAACTATATATTTTGATATATATTGTACCAGTTGATTATTTTAAGGAAATCAAACTATAAAGACTAAGGGAAACGACTACAGCTAGTGGGCAAACCACTGGAAAGAACCACAGCTAACGAGCTCGATAAATGAAGACCATATTTAAGATGAGTCTTTGTATGTGAGTCTAGAAAATAATCATACAATATCCTTTAATAATACATACACAAAAATATTACCAAATTGATTTAAAAATAGATTTTGAACTTAAAAATTCTAAAAAAGAAAGTTTTTCAACCAACTTAACAATATTATGCAACACTAGGATTTGAACCTAGGTCATGAAGCACAAATCTACACGTCTTACCGATTGAACTACAAATGCTATTGTTAACTAAAATCAAACATCTAGCAACAATACTCAGACGACTATCCCAGTGCTTAAATATATAATATCCTCTTTTAGACATCTAAATCATATATTTTTTTAAACGTTTTCTTTTCTAGAAAATGGCTAGACGTCCGAGCCAAAAATTCAAATATCCGACCTTGTATAATCCAGTTTTTTTATAACAAAAATCAGATGTCTGAGTCATAAAGCGAGACGTATGAAATAGGTCAAAAATAAATGTATTCTTTTCTAGAATATGTTTAGACGTCTGACCCACCCATTAGTTAGCCGTTTGATCATACAATTCAGATGTTTGAGAAAGAAAAACTGTTATATTTCTGAATGGACATCACTTTTCTTAAAAGAAGTATATGCTATTGAGAAGATGCGATCTCTTGAACTATAACTACTCTTTAGCCTAACTCTTCACTATTATAATTATAGACCTATTTCATTATGTGATTTCAACAATTTTTCTCTCTAATTGTTATTCTATCTATCACTCTTTGAAATCAAAAGCAATTGAAAATTACTTTCTGCTTTCTATATTTTTGCACATTCAATTCACAATCATCAAAGGATATTATAGAAAGGTTGTACTGAAGAGTGACTTATCCATGTTGTAAAAGAACACACCAAAGTCAAACTTTGAATTATTCCTTTTATAGTTGAAGTCCTATTTGAGATCTTCAGGCAAATGTTGAAATTATGTTTGATTGTTCAGGAAGTGTTGTAGATACTTATTCCTTGGAGTCAAGTAAGCGCTGGCTAGCGAAATTCTAGAAAGAGTCTAGGACTGGACGTAGGACGGGAAGTCCAAACCAGTATAAAAATCGCTGTTGCAATCTTCTATTTACCGCTTTCTTTTAGCTTGCTTATATTATTAGCTTAAGTTATATTTTGTCATATTATGGATCATTCTGCATTCCGTATATGAGTCACATCATATAGCGAATTTCATTTAGTATCAGAGCCTGACATTTTAATTCATAAAACTGTTTTTAAAAATAACATGGCATCAAGTTTCACTATTTTCCAAGAAGGTCATTCAACCGCACGACCCTCGCTTTTTATTGGCACTAGTTATGCATATTGGTCCACTAGAATGAGAATATATGTGCAAACTAATAGCTATGCTATTTGGAGTATGACTAAGACCAATTATGAAGCACCCACTACAGATTTTAGTACATGGATAACTCAACAAGTTAATTTAGCCAAAAACAACTCTAAAGTCATGAATATATTATTTTGTGCATTGGATAGGAATGAATTTAATAGAGTTAGTATTGGTAAGTCTGCATATGAAATATGGAAAACTTTGCAAAGTACATATGAAGGCACAAATAAAGTTAAACAAAGCAAGATTTCCATGTTGAAAAATCAATTACATCTTTTTAAAATGAAGGACATTGAGCTAATTTTTGATATGTATTCACACTTACAAGATATTACACATGCACTCATGCAATTTAGAGAAAACATATCTGAATTTGATATAGTTTCAAAAAAAAATAACCTCTTTAACAAATTAGTGGGAAAGAAAAGTGCTAGCTATTGAAGAAACAAACAACCTTTCCAAACTCAAGATTGAAGGGTTAATCGGTAATCTGAGTCCAATGAATTAAATTTGCATATCAGGAAGCAAAAAGAAAACGATAAGATATCAATTGCTTTTCAAGTTGAAGATGATTCAAATATTGATAATAATGATTTGGCCTACCTTACTAAAGGGTTCAAAAAGTACTTAAGTCCAAGATGGCGTCAAGTAGCTTCAAAAATAGCAACTCGTCAACTCAAAAATGTTTTGAATGTGATAAGACGGGTCATATAAAAAGGAATTACCCAAAGTTGAAAAATGCTAACAAGTCCAAAAGTCAACAAGAGGCAAAACCAAAGAAAAAGGCATTCTAAGGCGCTTAGGACGACTCCGGTTCTTCTTCATCTTATGTGGAAAGTGGCACAAAGCAAGCAAATGTCTGTTTTATGGCATTTGATGATGAGGTACGACAAACTTACTCTTACAGTGATGTGCTTAAAATTAATATAGGAATCTTATAAGGAAAGAAAAATGAAAAGAAATTGAGAAAAGAAGCTTATGCAAAACTAAATAGAGCAAAATTAGAAATAGAAATGATAAAATATAAGAAAATGATTCTTAAAGAAGAATTACGCGAAGCACAAGAATCTAATGAAAATTTGACATCTCAAATTCAAGCTTTGCAAGAAGAACAAAAATCTATCGAGATGAGAATGTCAAACTTTCAAAAGATAATTGTGATATACTATCATCTCTTGATATATCTAAAAATCAAGTTATTACTTTAGAATCTAAGATTAATAATTTATCACAAAATATTTCAAAATTTAATAAAGGCAAAGAGAGTTTAAAAAATTTGATAAATATTTCAAATCCTAACTTTAATAAAAATGGTCAAAATTAGTAATTCTGGTCCTAAAATGAAATATGCATCTTTGTGAATTAATTTTAGAAAACCCAAAGTTGTTAAAAGTCAAATAAAATCAGAAAACGTAAGACTATTAGTATTTAGGTTTCCAAAACAATAATACACTTATTAAAAATAAATATATAAATAATTTTATTTTCGAAGTACATTTAATTTTAAATTACATTTTCAAAGGTTCCACTAAAACAGTTCGGTGTGGTTACCAAAAATCTAACCACTGGACCGAACGTAGGAAGTAGGTACCAGAACATATTTTTTATTTTTTGCCGGTGCACCACATATTGAGAGGGAGAAGTATTCTAAATTTTCTAATGCATATCGAAATGGAGCTACAAATAGAGGAAAATCAAAAAAATTCCTAATCTTATCTTTTAATATATAATATGGTTTATGAGAAAAACATTATTTTTAGCTATTACTTATTTTTGACAAATAATTTAAAAAGGTAAAATAAGTTGGATTTTTTTGAAAAAAATTAAGATATTTTATATAATTCTACAGCACTTGTCAAAAATAAAGGATTTATTTTAAAAGAAAATTATGCTATGGGTGTGAGTGCTATAAAAGGATTATGTCTTAAAAACTATACTCAATGAATTTTTTTAAATCTTCACATTTAATTGGCAATATGTTTACACTTTAAAATTTCTTATAGTAATCTTTTTGTGAATAAGAATTAATATTTATTTTTCCAATATATACAAGTTAATATAAAGTTTTTTAAATTGTTTAATTCTAAAAACTATGAATTAACTACTATGTATATACAAAGAAATTTTTATTTTTGGAATATTATCAATATCACTTTTTCAAAAAGTATTTCTCATAAGTTTTTGTGTGACTTGTGCCATATTACTCTTTCATATTTTGCTTTTTCTCGTTTATTACTTTTTATAGATGACAAAGAGGGAGAAAAACGAGGCATATCCGGGGGAATAAAATAAAAATTTATATTTACTTTATATATGTATAGTTGTCATCATCAAAGCGGAGAATATTAGAACCTTCATTTCTAGTTTTGAAGTGACAACTATACATTTAGATTCATATTGTACAAGTTGATTATTACAAGGAAATCAAACTATGAAGACTAAGGCAAACGACTACAGCTGATGAGCAGACTACTGCAAATAACTACATCTAACGAGCTCATGAATAGAGACCATATTTCAGATGATTCGTTGTATGTGAGTCTATAAATACTTGTACAACATCCTTTGATGATACATGCACACAAATATTATCAAATTGATTTAAAGATAGATTTTGGACTTAGAAATTTTACAAAGAAAGCTTTTTCAAGCAACTTAAAAATATTATGCAACATAAGGATTCAAACCTAATGAAGGAACAGGGTCAACCCGCTGCGGAGTTAAAGGGTAAATTTCAAAAAAAAATCTTTTGTTGGGTCTTTAATGAGCCTATGAGAACTAAATTCATTTAGAACTTTTCTAAGTTTTTTTAAATATAATTAATATTTTATTTTATTTCATAAGTAAATGGATTTTTAAATTTAATTTGAATTCAAATATACAATAATGAATATATCAAATACATTCTTATGTGTGTAGCGCAAGTGCAACATGCAAGTGGTGTACATAGTTAATATGTACGTATACAGGTGTTGAGATTTACACTGCAATAGACATATTCACCCCTTATATGTGCCATTGGTGTCCATAGTTTATTTTGAAATTATATAAAATAATGATATATGCATATATATTGTATACTTATATTTACTTATATATAATATGTTAGAAAGTTATAAAAGGACAATCAATTATGTTAAAGAAAGCAATTAATAAGGAGAGGAAAAGGTGGAGGAGTTATCTCATTTCATTAATTTATCTTTAATGCTATTTCAAAACAACTTAAACACTCAAACACATAAAAGTATGCATATATGAATAACTATAAACTATATTTTAAATTAAAATGACATATATATAAACTTTGTAATATATTAAATTTTTTAAGATTAAAGTAACAAATTAAAATCTATTTTAACTTAAGAGGGATTCAATGAGTTTATAATGTTTTGCACATAATCCATTTATGTTTTTTCTAAATTGAAATAATTTTTTAAACAAATATCAGCAATGACGAAAAATTGTATTCAAAACAATAGATATATGAAAAATGTATTCAATCTCCAAAGAAATTTTAAATAATTTACATATGTAGTTAATTTATACTTGGGTATATAATGAGGTACAAAATACATCAATTAATCAAATTAGTTTCCAATCTAAAATTGTATGTTTGTTTGTTTGCTTTTTATAAAATAATAATTTCCAAAACAATGACAAAATTAGATTGGACAAATTAGGCGTATATAAATTTATTATAAAATGAATTAGATCTAAATAAACATATAATATGAACATATGATGAAAAAGTTGTGGTACATGTAGAATCTACTTTATTATCATAATGAACATACAATCAATTAACATACATCTGAACTAAAATTTAGGTCAACATAATGAATAAATGATGAGATTAGAGTTAAATAAATTAAAATAATATAACATATATCAGTTCTGAACTTTGGGTCAACATAATGAAAAAATGATGAGATAAGATGCATCATGCATAAGATTTAAACTTCATTAACATGGTGAATATATAATAAGATAAAATTAGAATTATCAAAAGATAAAGCCTTAGATTTGTACCTTGAATGAAAAATAAACTCTGGTTCAATTGAATCAACCTCTAGATTTTGCAAGGATCTAGAGGTAAACACCATCTTAAATGTTATTGATTTTTTTGAATTTGTTTTAGGGAATTTTTATTATCATGGAGGCCATTAAGGGAGAGGAGGAGAGCAAGAGAAAGAAGATGAGATGTTTTGGTCAGGAAAAGAATAATAATGGATTGAATAAGAGAGAATATGTTTTAAAGGAAACATTGAAACTTTCAATTTTAGCTTTTAAAACCTCCCTATTTAATTCTTAATTAAATCCAATCAAATCCTTTCCCTCTTCTTTATATTTTCGGTAGAAGAAATAGAATTAAAGAGAAAAGGACAAAAATTATTTCATATATAAGATTTAAGTGAGTCATAAAGTAAAGGATAAAGATTTAATTCCTTCTTTTAATTGCTCCTTTGGATTTTCAAATCGCATTTTAAAACTCTTCCCTTTTCATCATGCATATGGGTCATAAAAAAGAAAATTCCTAAAAGAACTTAGAAATTAATATATTTAAAGTCGGTTTAAATATTTTATCGATATGGTATATCAATACGCGGGTTTGTAACTTTTATATAAGCACTTTGTTAAATGCTAATGATATTCAAACAAATCAAATAAAGTATAATAATTAATACTTCATAAACATTAGTTTTAATTTTATTAATTTACAAAAATTTATAAATTAATTAAATCATGTGCTTTATTCGGAGTGTTCATCATTACGGTTATGCGCTTAAAGATGTAAATTCAGTCAGCGATTAATATCGAACAGTTCGAAAATTAACGTTCACATGTCATCTTACTAGTGGTGTGACATTTTGGCTGAATTTATTGCTTATACATCTTTTCGGTAAAATCTAATTTCAGTTCCAATGCTTTCACTCGGCCAAACTATAGTCTTTTGATAGACGACATGCCACGATTAAGCTATAATCAAAGTGGAGCTTGCACATTGAAGATCAAATGTATTCTCAAGTCGTGATAACTATGTAAATTAGTCACATCGGTAGTTTCTGTTTGACTTTAGTTACATTAACCAACAGAAAACTATTGAGTAAGTCATTCCATAGTTATCAGATAACTATTAATACGTAACCCGTCGGTGCCCCTAGTAGCCATGAGTAATACACAGCCCAACATTTGGTGAGCGTTACGTACTCTAGTCTCAACAGATATATTGATATCCAATCTCGAGACATCTTGACTAGGAATATTTAAAATGGAATATTTATTTTCATTCTCACGGCTACAATACTTAGTAACTATTATTACAAAACATACCATTTATGGATTTTCTATTAAATATACTTTTAGTTAAATTAATTAATCAATATATAACACATTATATCAAGTATATAATAGAAAGAAAATTCCTTTTATTTCGAATAAGGTCGGTTATCGAGTTAGATATATGTAACAAATTACAGGGCATACCCCTAACTGCATCAATCTTCCACTTGCACTTGGGGTTAATTATGGAATCTCATTCCAACTTCTCCAATCGGTTTTCTCAAAACCAATTAGGTTAGTCCCTCGGTGAACGGATATGCTATTATGTTTCAATTTTCTACTATGTCAATCAACTCTCACTGATGCTAATAAACTACCTTTATCATGTGGAACAATTTGGGATATGTCTCTCGACTTCTATTTGAGCTCTAAATTCTGTTATGAACCATATCTCTATATTGTTATCATATAATAATGTTATGGGATTCTCAACATTTAGAATCACCCTAACTCAGTTATAAATTTGTGCATTTATATTTATATACATTGCTTTTATTACGGCCCTATACAAGACGATGTACTTAGTGTTTTTCATTAAATCAACCATAACCTTTCATTTGGAATATTTCCAACTTAAAGATTCTTACCTGAATTTATTATTAAGATGTTATACTCAATATCACTTATGAAAATTTAAGTTTGAACACCCCTTCGTTAGAAGTTTGTTGTTTCTGTAAACAATTCTCTAGTATTTCATAAATACACAAGAGAACCTCAAACAACCAATTAGTGATATTAATTTGGATTTGATATTTGCTTCATATATCAAATACACAAACAAATCACAATATCGTAGACAACATAACATGTATGATAATTCCTATTACCAATACACGAGGAATCCTTCTTACACGTTCCGTATTAAATTTTAATAAGACGTCATTGCATATCATTTGGGACATTCCCAATATCTTTTATACTTAATATAAAAGACATCATGTAACGACCCGTATTTTTACGGATCGAAACATCGTAAAACAGTTATTATCAGACTGTTAGTATTGTTAAGTCGTCCAGAGTTTAGGTCGACTAGAGCTTAGGTTGTCTGGAGGGTTAGTCATGTGATGGTTTAGGTCGTGGGGTAGGTTAGGTCGAGTGAACAACCTAAGAGATAGGAGCGACCTATAGAATTTGGCGACCTAAGGATTTTGGTTTAGGTCGTAGTGGTTTAGGTCGTATGAGAGTTTGGAGCGACCTAAGGAAGTTGGCGAGTTAAGGAGTAGACGACCTAAGGTTTGAGCGACTTAAGGATAGGCAGCGACCTAAGGTTGGCGACCTAAGGGTTAGTAACCTACAGTAGTTAGCGACCTAGTGGTTAGCGACCTAAGAGCTAACGGTATAAGAGTTAGCGAGTTAGCATAGCTAGGTCGTGAGCGACCTAAGGTGTTAGGTCGTATCCTAGCTAAGTTAGTTAGGTCGTGTGTGTGTTAGGTCGCGGGTGTGTTAGGTCGTAGAAGCGATCTGTGTTAGGTCGCTAGGCTGCATCTTTGTTAGGTCGTAGGTCGTATGGATGCGTTGATCTGCTAAGTCGTTAGGTCGTAGGTCGTATGGATGCGTTGATCTGCTAAGTCGTTAGGTCGTAGGTCGTATGGATGCGCTGATCTGCTTAGTCGTTAGGTCGTAGGTCGTAAAAGCGCATTTGTTAGGTCGTGGGTTTTTAGGTCGTAGGTTCTTAGGTCGTGGACGACCTAATTCCGAGCGAACGACCTAAGGAGGATTCAGCCTATAAATAGGAGGGTTCCTCTTCATTTTTGGGATCCGGATGTCGAAGCGACGAAGTGCTGCCATTTTGAGAGCTCGAGTTCTACACTTCTTCACTTCTTTTCTCCACTCTAATCTTGTGATTCCTTCCATCCAAATCGAAGATCAAATCGAAGATCCAAGAGCTTAGATTGAAGATCAACATCCATCGAAGAGAGATTTCATCGTTTGAAGCGGATTTGTGATAGATCGAGTTAGATCCTTTGCTGTCCAGATCTGAAGTGTGTAGCTTTTGAGGTGTTTAGGTGATTTGGTGAGTGGTGATTATCTCTCACACGGATCCAAAGGAGTATATCGGATTGTTGGCTTGATTTGGGGTTAAAATAGTGATTTCATGCATTTTTGTAAACTTAAGTATAGATCCATTGTTCATGATGATTTGACATCCATTTTACTACATATTAACCTATGCAAGTTCATTCATCAAGATTATAGAGATATTGCTCATGTTTTCATGCTTGTTAGACTTTAGACTCTTTATTTACGAAATTGCCATTATTGTTATAATTGTTCATTAGATCATATTTGAATGCTTGATTACTTGGATTAATGTTTGACTTGATTGATTGCTATGAATTAGATGATTGATGATTTGATTTAGACAAGATGATCGAAGATGATTCAAAAGCTAAGGGAAAGGCTCTTGAATTGGGAAAGCTGCTCGTGGCATATGTAGCGGATAATGAAGCTCATATGGATAGATTTGATGATGATGTTGAGATGAGGCTTTGCTATGATGATGATGAGGCGAAGCATAGTATGAGATAGTCTTGGTCTAATCCAGACAGGATCATTCCAAGCATGTTGATAACTCGGTGATATGGTTCGAGTTTGAGGGTAATGGTTTGCTCGAGAGGCGCTTGAGCTAGTATGGAAATAGTCGTCGAGGAGGATGACTAGAAGACTGAGATCTCATCATTGTTGAAGGTTCTAGCATGCTCAAAGCAAGAGTACGTTGGGCAGATTCGATAGTCCCTGAAGGCTACTGATTGGTAGTCGAGTACTCTGGGCAGATTCGATAGTCCTAGGCATGGGTTTTGACGACGTGCGGAGTTATGTCTAGAACCGGGGTTTCCATTAGCCCTTGACGGACGGATGAAAGAATAAGCCGGTCATTCAATTAACGATGATATCGAAGCAATGATAACAGTGATAGCCAGAGTCATGGATGTTTGGTTGTATCATCATTCGGTCTCAAGAGCGGTATTTTCTGGGTGCTTATCTGATCTTGGTTTAGGCCTTGGGGGTTTGTACTTAGAAAACATCGCCCTTGACTCGAGTGATAATTGTTTTACTTTAATTTGTATGCTTTGCTATGTTTGCTTCTGCTTAGTGTGTGTCTGGGGGCTATCACTGTAGAAAGAGGTGGAGTGGGAGGGTTGTATTCCTATTCCTTTTCCTTTATGCTCTTTTGGTATGTTGTTAGTTAATTTACCGCTCACTAAGATTGTTGTCTGACTCAAGGCTTTATGTTTTAACTCTTATTGCCTTGGGCTGTTCGTCCATTTTGGGACGGGCAGACTAGGTAGCAGGTGACAGGTGTTGTTCTTGCTTTCCACGATGCTGATGACGAAGACGAGCTGGAGGATTGCATATTGTTTTCTTACTATATGTACTGGATGTTCCGCTGCTTGTATATTCTCTGAGTGATATGTAGTGAGGCTTGTTGTATTGACTATTCAGATGTTTGTATTCAACTATTATGAAGTTTTATCGATGAGATTCTATTCCGTGAAACTTCACTATATATATTCTCTATTGTATTTTATCCATGCGCTGTGAGTAATACGATAGATTCTGTAGTTTTAATTTACCCTGACAATCGTCCATGGCTGCTTGGCACACTTTACAGCGCACTATCTTTAGGTTCAGTGCAGGGGTCGTGGGCGGTCGTCACACATCATTTACAAATCCAACGTCGAGTATTAAAACAACTAAGGCTGATTTTAACATAAGTACATCGTTAAAAAATAAGCAAAGTATTTTTTATTTATAGTTTAGAAATATCAATGTACGTTTTAACGCTCTTTTTTATGAACACACACTTCCTCTGGATTTTGATTGAAGATCAAACTATTTGATATTCTATCAAAACACTTGCTTAATTTTGATGCTTTTCTAAATGATATTTTGTATCTATTCTCGGATTGTATCCAACTCACTAAGTTAATATCGCTCTCGCTGACTTCGAGACACTTTGGTTATTATGCATAAATAGTTTATTCTAAATCATTATTTAGAATTTTTTGTTTCAACACATACTTACCAATGCATAAACTCATATTAGTTGATAATTTTGTGAGTAAAATCCAAACTAACTCGAGTACATTGAATGGTCAATTCGTTATGCTAATTTCTACAATTGAAATTAATGGTGTTATTCTTATCAATGTGGCTCACTTATTCCAACTGCATTTGTCTTTCTCTTAAAGACACATTTATGGCTAATGGATCATATCCCTTCAGATAAAACTATCAAAATCACGTTTTGATAATGTACTTGAAATCTATTTTTGATTTGCGCATTGTACCATATCATAGAGTCAATATTCTTAATGGTATAATTAAACAACCAATGATTATTTATTCTTGACATTGACAAGAACTCACAGTTTCTCTTTAATGTACAAGAATACTCATTAGCCGTTATAATATGTTGTGTTCATTTAGGTTCCGTCAATTTCATTGCATCCCTTGTAATCAGTTTTGTCCTTGGAACGTATCCAAATTCATTATATACCAATAATTTCTCAGTGCAATGGAATAGGCACTCATAAACATTTTATGAATTGCTTTATATAAAACTGATTGTGCATTAATTCACAATATATTTATCTTCACAACATAAATTAGTCATCTAAAGACTATAGTTTCTAAAATTCTCTTGGGATGATTCATATAGGATGCCTTACATACAATTATTACAAGTAGTTTTTCGATTTGCACAACCTGCCAACTCCTTGGTCTAGGATATGTAGGGGTTTCTTATAAACCCTTATCTTGTATGGTTTTATAAATTATTCTTTGGATGATGTTAATTTTAACCTTAGTGTACTACTCTTAAGCACACACCTTATAAAAATAGTTTAACTCAACTTCACTCACCATTAATCGTGCTTTGTCCAACAAAGTTTGATTACTCCTTATCAATACATCACTATGTATTGTAGGGATGAGTAACCTTTGATATTGTAACTTTATTTATTTAGGTACATTTACTTACTTGTTTGATCAAATCGAATAATTTATGTTGCATATTATATTATTTACTTTTGTTTTATATTCTATACGCTTATCATAGACTTATACATGCGTATTATGTACACATGTTTGTGTCTGTGATAATTCATTGGCGAATATGACAAAGTACGTGGAACCATTTTAGTATTAATAGACTTACATTTGTATACATCTATATGTATCAATCCGAAGAGTTCATCAACTCTTATGACGCTCCTACAAAATGGGTGCATAGCCCTTTATTGTTTGAGATATAATTAAACAGTATCATATGATTCATAATTATATAATAAAAATTATTTCTCAATACTACGGCTTAGTCTATAATTCCATAGTAATTGTAAACAATTTTAGGTACTTCTATATTTTCCATTGTGCTACTTTTGTTATGAGAAAAAATACCACATTATAGTTTTATTTCATAATGAATATTCATGATATTCACATTAAAATATAACTACATCTATTTTTAGTTGATACCAAAAAATAGTCATTATTTCATAAGTATGTTCGGTGTGTTTTATGAAAACAATTTTCGTAACTTGACACAATAACTAAGTGTTATATAGCATGCTCCCACTATTTCCATGGTTACTATAATAGTGTACTAAATTCGAAGGTCAATTATTCACTTAATACAGATAATTTATTTCATATATTGTAACTAGCTTACAACAGAGAGTTCTTCTACCAAATATCTTAAACTCAAAGAAATAAATCTCATAGAAAATAATTTTCTGTACGAAAATACATTTTTGAATTGAAATCATATTTCTTATTCCAATATTAAGTATCACTCATTATTATTACAATTCTTGTCTCCGGTATTTCTTTATGAAGCATAAATGACCATTCACTCTCTTCATCCGAACTATACCTTAAATCACATCTACTCTTATACATTCATTTTTCATTCTAAATTGTCTAACCATTCAAAAGAATACCCTTGCTACAACATCATAACGAACTCTTTACAAATGCACACTTAATCATCCTTAAGATTTAAGGACATCACATACGATGCACTCTGCGTAAACTGATCAAACTAACATTTTAATGATTGAGTTCTTAGATATTTATCTTATTGTTTTAGTTTAGAATTACATTTAACACGATACGATCTTTATTGTAATCAATCAAATTGAATACTCGATCTCATAGTACGATTTATTTGTTTGCTACCAACGAACTAATTTCATCGAATTATCGTTCATTACGAACAATAACCATTCACCATTCACCATATAACACTTATATATAATCATATATGGATTAAATATCGATACTATCGTATTGCTTTTGAGTTCATATTTCATAGAATGCAACACAAGGTCTTAACTAAATAAATACATAAGCGACCAAATTACGAATGTGTTAAGTAGTTGTAAAATCAGGCGCTTGCATGAGTGTTAAAATTTTAACATGCAATAAGAATTTATTATTAAGCATATGTTATATTTCTATTTGTCAATTCTCAATTTCATTTGTATATTTTAATTGATAAACGTTTTATAAATCATTTTAAATGCACAAATTTATCAATGTAGATTATTATAGCAATATATAGCATAAGTTCTTAGAATATTAGAAAGGTTAAATGTTATCATTTCATTTTTCTAATAAGGTTCCCATTAACCTTTTGTATTTAACCAATACCTAAGTCTAAACATAAAAGTCTTTCGACTTCACTAGTGGGTGTTAGGGCTTATCCATCTTGGAATTCTGACTTTCAGTTTGCTCAACAAGTCATAGCTCCATAGGTGACAGATAGCTCCTTATCGGTTTTATCGTATACAATTCCCAACCCTTGGTATCTTATCTTAATCTCATTTCGATCTTGAGTTTGCTCAACAAATCGAAAGAGATTATTCGTTCGTACGCACCATATCACGACGGCCTTAGTATTGAATTTTGTCAATAAATACATATAGTTATCTTACCTTGTATATTCAATATATTAATAATACTACACATAACATCCCTAGCTTGAGTTTGTTCAATAACTAGGGAGTATGCAAGTAAGTTATTAATACATACATACATAAATACATACAAACATACATACATATACACACATATATATATATATATATTGTTGAGGACAACACTATATTGAAGATCCATAATCTTCAATATATTATATTCAAGTGATATCAACTTATGGAATAATGTATTTATTATGAAATATCCTCGTGATTCAAGTGTCGGACACATCTGAAATCACGATATACGTACAATACGTATGCATTTATTTCTTAAGTCTATTTAGGTTTCTTAGTGTTCCACCTTTGGTTTATACATTCATATTATATAGGTTTTATTATTATATAACTTTTATATTTCATTAACCTGTATAATAATTTTATGTATAACATTACATTAACTAAATCTTTTCAAAATATTTCTACTTTAAAGTATTTTTAAGTAAAATCATTACTACTTTTCCAAGAATCATTTGAAAACTTTATCAAAGCCACCGCGAATTAAATTCTCCGAAAATCCATATTATTTTCGAAATATATTTTACAATCCCGATTTATAAAATTAACCTTTTATAAAATTATCTAAAATATTTCTTTTTAATAACAGCTTATATTAAAATCTAAATTTGACCCAACATATCATCGAACGTCTTATAGCCAAAGTGTGAAATATAATTCACTAGGTATTCGATTCAATGTTTCCCCAAATTCTATCTGCCTAACTTATGATTTTAAAAAGGATTGCAGATGAATCTACAACCCATGGCTAATGCTTAAGACTGGCCGAACATGACTAATCAAACCTTAAATGATACTAGTTAAATTTTATCAACTCCTAACAACAACCACATCATATATAACTATATTTTATTTTATTTTGAAGATCATTCATTTGTAAATAAAATATAGTCCTAAGTAAAATTATTTCATTTTCCAATGTTAAAACCATATTGTGTTAGTTTTGCCTTGTTCAATTGTTTTGAGATCCCTGTCAATAACATTAGCCACTCACATTTGACCAGAATCCAAAATTCAAACTTAATAGATCAAGCAACATAATATAAAACATTTTTATAGCATTAAAAAATGCATACTCTATATTTACACTCAAACTTATTCTAGAATTTTACTAATCCCATCTCCAATGAGTTTACTCATTCTAGGGCATTACTAACCCTATCTCTAATGGGTTTCGTAACGTCCCGTATTTTTTGGTCTTCGAATTTGAATATTTAATTTATTTAAATATTCGAATTTGAATTAAATTATAGTAAAAATCTATGTTTCAAATTTAGGCTTGGTTTCTAATGACGTATTTTTAATTTAATTTATAAAAAAATTCCATAATTTTTAATTTGAGAAAATAATATATCTTTGTTTGAAGCTTTTCATGTCGAATGTCGGCATTTTCAAAATTTATCAGAATAAGTTAACTTATCTATTTTACTGTAGTTTTGTGATCGCGTCACAATTTTGTACGCGATTGTATTTTTATTTCTGTCATTCATGGCTCGGACGTGAACACGATATGGCGTCTCAGGATACTGAATATAAACACACACATACATATGCGTCCAGTACACCACTTTTTCCCACAGTAACCTTTTGTCTCCTCAACCACCATTGTCCACATTTGTCTCCCTTGTACCAACCGATCCACTTCATGATGGTGATGGCAGCAACATTGCCACCTTGTCCAAGATGATTAAGTATGTGTGTGTATATACATGTTCACGCACAGGTAAGGAAGACTTCTACTTCTTCTTCTCTTACTTTTGTTTGCCTAGAGATGAAACAAACTCCACTTCCTCTCATTCAAAGATCTAAAGCTCGCAAACCATCCACTTTTAGCCTCGACTTTCAACTAAGAAGTTAATCATCATCCTCTTTAATTTTTTTTTAAAATTGATCGTGTTCGATTTCATCGAGAATCGAGTGAGATATCATCAAATTTTAGTAAGGAGGAAATTTTGTTCACAGGTTTCAAAAATTAATTTCTCTCAATCCATGAAGAACTGATCGAGGGCGTAAGCATCACTGGGTTCGGATGGAGTCGTACTATTTTTGGTGAAGTTTCGGTGTGATTCCATGTTGACGTTTGACGTTCGTCGATAACTAGGATTCGGGTTAATTTGTGATGTAGGCAACGATTGGCAATTTGAAGCATGGGGTAGTGATCGAGATGGAGAGGCGGTCGAGTGGTGAATTTTGGTGGGATTTGGTGATAATAATGGTCGCGATTTTTTTTCGCTTGAACGTGATTTTGGTTCGCTTGGACGCGATTTTGGGTTCGGTGGGGATGGTCAGTCAGAGCTGTAGGGGATAGGGGAAAGGTGCTTGTGACATTGTGATGAGCTTAGAAAACATGATAGGATGGTGATCTCAAATGGGTGATGGGCGAGGCCTTTTGAGTGTGCACGTGCACATCGGTGCACCCTTTATAGCTTCAGGCTGAAAGAGGAGAAGAGGGAGGTTTGGGGAAGAAAGAAATGTTGTGCGGGTCGTAATTAGTTTGGGCTGAACCCATTAAGCAATTGGTGAGAATTTGGTTTATTTTGTTTTAAATTTATTTATATATATAAGTACTTGAATTCAAAATATTATATCTTGCTCATACTTTATCCGACTGACATGCGGGTTTTTGCATTGTACTCATATTGACAAGTATATTTTTGTAGTGTAATTTATTGATAGCCTTAGACAAGTATAAATTTATGACATATGAAAACGGACATGATTTAAATAATGTTATTTAATTTAATAACGTCGTTTAAATTTATATACCTTAATTATTGATGTTTATTTGGCCAAATAAATTACTTTTGAGTTAAATTGGATTGAATATGGTAATCGGACATTTGTTTAGCGGGATAAAACATCGTTCTGCTAATTAAATCAATTGGACATCTGTTTAGCAGAATAAATCACCGTTCTGCTATTATAACTGGATAGTTTAAATTTGGACATTTAGTTAGCAGAAATAAACCCAGTTCTGCTATAACTTTAGTATAGACACTTTTTGTAATGACCGGGAATTTCAACCCTCGAAAATCGACACTAATACGTCCACTGTATTGCGAACCGAGCAATCGAATGCCAGAAAACTCGATTGTTAGGGAAAAAGAAAGAAGGAAGAAGATAAGAAGAAAACTAAACAACACAGAATCTCATAGCGGAACGAATAATCTATAATGTACATCAAATCTTTACACAAAAACAAAACTGCAATATGTATATATATAGAAATCGATCAGAGTATACTAACCTATTCAGCCTGGATAGTTATAATAGCATGTCCTTACGATTGCTGATAAATACAACAACAAATGTAGCGGAAAAATAACCATATACGTGAATACGCCTCTGGACCTCCAACTCGTCTCTTGAAGCTCCAAAGCATCCAACTAAAATCTTGTAAATATGCTCGGTATGACCCAAGCATTATAATAAAATAACACCTGAGTCAGTCTTGAAAACCAATGTGAGAAAACACAACCAACTGGATTTTAAAGTTATAAAAATCTTTGAAATCAAAAGTATCTCGTAAGACTACACCGCACATAAACACGGATGGGTTTTTACCTTACGATAACCAAAACATTTTCTATGAAAAATCCATTTATATTATAATAATGTCTAGGGGTCAAAGTAAAATATGAATATAGTGGAAATGCCTGTATGTCACGTTTAAACATAGTTGGGCACAACTAAGTCCGTATGGCGCTTATTGGAGAATGGATTCCATACAATGACTGGGTTACTAGGGTACTGCCCGTCACGGTGCATTTTTAGATAAAATAACACCGAGGTTGAACCTATCGGCCCCTGCCAATAGAAGACCGGCCTACTCTTTACTGGATAGTACCGAATATGATCACCCCTCCGTTAATGGGACCCGAAGCATATAATGAGAGATAATAGCGACTCTAGATAGGGATGATCATACCCTACTTGGGAGTGATCGACTTAGCCCTACTGCATCTCCCTTGTTTTAGTCATTCTCGGTTGATGAGGTTTGAGGCTACGTTTTACCTTTTATATAGCACTTCCCACTTGGAATGCTAACATTGCCTTCTAGGCAATAATGCAATACTAGCAATCTCCATACAAGTTCGTTCTGGGATTGAACGAAGCACTTGAGAGCTTCGTCTTCAATTCCACCATCTTCAAGATGTCTTCACTTCGAAACACATTCATTGGATCGAAATATTTTCGGATAACATACCCGATCCCGGTCTCTTCAAAACAACATTTGATAATTTCTGGTAAACTCAACCTCTATTCTTTAGGAAATAAATAGTCAAAGATAAGATCGGAGATCAACTCCTAACCGTTAGTGGAAGGATTTCCTTATCATTGTCCTAGGAGAACGAAACGAGATTTATACGCACAGTACAACATCATCGAAGATGACGGTGCCATATAACTCACGTGTTTCTTCTAGATATTTCTAAAGTTACATTTGGATCCATTTTCAATAGTCGGTTATTTAACTATCGAATAACAAATATTCAATCAGGGATTTATTCCATAGGGAAAACCAACATCAGTTAAGCACATAAGCAATCACTAGCCTCCTTTTATAAATATTTTATAAATAAAACCACTTTGTAAATTACTTGTATAAGAATACTTTTACAAAGCTATATCCGCAAATCCCTATATTTTCAATACTTAGAAAATATCCATATACTTATCTCAACGGTATAAGTATTTCCACAAAATTGAGAAAGATTTTCTTTTTATTCGATTCAAAAATCATATATAAATCTTCTTATAATTCTCTAAAACCATTTATAACCATTTTATAAAACTCTTGGAACCATTTTAAAACTTCTTTTATACATTTCAATCATTTTATAAATTCTTTTGTACATTTCTAAAACTCATTTACAAAGCCTTTATAATTCCATAAAACAATTTATAAAACTCCTTTTATAAATCTATAAATCTATTTCTTAAGTCCGTTTATAAATATCTAACCATTTGTAAAACTCATTAGAAAACTCTTCACCTTGTAAATAATCTTCCTTACGTCTCCAAACCATTTTATAAGCTCCTTTACAAAATCTAAGTCTTTCAACTCTATTAATGGGTCTCGGAAACATTTATAAACAATTAAAAATCTTTTACTTCAAAACATCATTATATAATAATAATTATTATCAATAAACATTATAAATAAATGAAAATTACTAACTTTTAAACATCTAAAAATAATAATTAATAATTTTAAAATGTTGTTAAATAAACAACAATAATCAATCTTTACCATTTTTCTAAATAATAATAATTTATTTTCAAAACCTTATTAATAAATTCTTGTTTTTAATTTCAAACAATTAACATTTCAAAATATTAGCATTTTGATAAATACTTTAAAAACAATATCGACTATAAGCAAATAATCCTTAAAATAGTAATAATATAATTAAAAACATTAAAAATATTAATATAATTAAATAATTCTAAAACAATATTAAATATAATCAATAACTTTAAAACAAAATATTGAATAATTAAATAACTTTATGACAAAATATTAAGTATAATTAAATAACTTTATGACAAAATATTAAATATAATTAAATAACTTTAACTCAAAACTAGTATAATTAAATAACTTTAAAACAATATTAAATATAATTAAATATAAAATCTTAAGAACAAAATATTTCTGAAACCCAATTTCGGATTTAAAAACCGTTTTCTGTCTCAAAAACCAATTCCAACTCAAACGGCAATTTATAGTATTTTTAAAATACTAATTTGAGGCCGATAGCCACCCAACACTTAACCAATATTGATATTGATTTTCTATCATTACTGGGTTTTAGTTTTCAAACATATAACAACGTCATAACCCACATTTCCAAAAAAAATCAGGTTTATTATCCAATAATTCATATGACTGGAAATATTTTAGAAATCAATTCAACAAATAACGAGGAATCCCGTTGGATCCCTCCAACTTGTTTTCTCCAGCATTACAGCTCATATATATCAGCACGCACACACACACACACAAATATATATATATAATCAAATTGGTGAGGAACCCTGTTGGATCCCTCCGACCTGTTTCCCAGTATCACAAACGTTATATAATTATGTAATATAAATCAACCGCTTCGAGGCGGGCAAAGGGTCATCCACCCTTTATGGGAACGTAATAGGGTCTCATCCGCTCCAATAGTCGGGAATATACCTAAATCAACTAATAAATATAAATTTTCATCCAAACAACCATTCAACAATTTTTATCAACTATATATCATACTAGTTAACCAAAAAGATGAGTTTAACTTACCGAAATTTTCTGTCGTCGCCGAGGCGTTTCGGTTTGGAACTAAAATCGAACAACATCTGATTTTAGCCTAAATTTCATAGTCTCCAAATTCGTCCAAACATATTCCATTGCGAAGCTTTCGTTATCATAAGCGCAACGCAAAAAGTTTCGTCTCGATCGGACCTTGTATGGGAGAGTTATACAATTTTTGAATTAATGATTTATAAATTAACAATTTATAAACTAATTATATAATTAACTAAAAATTAGAATTTTAAATCCCCTTTCTCCTTCCCTCTCTCGTTCATGCTCGTGAACCCACCTAGGTCGCCTGCTTCCTTTCCACACCGCTGCCACCACCCACCATCTGAGACCGCCGCACTTTCCCAAATGGTCGCCTCGACCACCACAGCCTCAATGAACCTGACCTCGCCCTCCAACTCGCCCTATAACTCGAGAATAGGTAAAAAACTTCACCGTCATTCAACTGTTGCTAGCTGTCGTCACGCAGATCCATTGGCCACAAAATTTTGGCAGTAGCCAGCTCTCGACTTCCTTTATACTTTCTCTTCAGACCCCATCGACTAAAGACGTCGCAGTTTGCCTTATTAGATTCAATGATCAACTCAAATTTCTGGCCACCACGATGATCTTTAGACCCATCTAACCATCCAAGTTGCTCATCTTGACAATGCCTACAACTTCCTAGTTGAATCCTTCGATTGACGGTACCTCCAGTGGTCCAAGATAATATATGTCGTTGGATGAGGACGTTGTATCATTTTTTTAAATTATTTGTTACTTATTTTCTAGTTTGAAATGGTAAGAATGAGAGGGAGAGGGAGTGTTCAAAATGAATATGAGAGATGATGAGGGTATGGGTTTGTACATGGAGGTATAGGCAGCCATTTCATAGGTATGGCCAATAAATAATGTGTGTGTGTGTCTATATATATATATATATATATATATATCAAGCTATAAAACGTCTGAAAATCTAAAACTCCAAACGAGACATGTCGCCTGGCATTCTATATTTTATACTCCTATTCTGAATGCAATAGAACTTGTCTCGAGTTTTAATTCGATCATATGCAAAAGATAGCTTTTTGAACCCAAATATTATATTAAATTTCGATATTAAATTCTCCGCGTTTCGATCTCGCACATCCAAACGATATGTCCGATCGATATGAAATTCGTTATCAACAAATAATATACTATTATAGATCCAATGAAACTAGTTTCATCGAAATTCAAGATAGTGGCTCAGAAGGTTATTTTTATATGTTAATTTAAAACGAGTTATTTTCAAAATCAGTTAAATCACTTTTGAATCCAATTTAAGAGTTTTATTATCTTCATTCTTATTAATAGAAATTAAATAAGCTTTTAAATCATTTTTACCCAAACAAAAATCTAAGATCCAATTATTTAAATGATATCAATTATTAATTTCAACAATTAAATTATCCAATAAATCGCTATATTTGAAATTCAAGTTATTTAACCTATAAATTAAATTTTCAATATTTAAAATCAGTTAAATATTCCTATTTCAAATGATTGAAAATTCTGGGTCATTACATTCCTCTCCTTTAAAAAGAATTTTGTCCTCGAAATTGCCAAGCTAAGAAAAATGCCCGAACCTGTTACTTCTTAAAATCAATTAGTTGAAATAGTTCGCCAAATTATTTTAGGCCTTTAAGTTTTTCCCAAAAATCAATTCCTTGAAATTTTGTTATTACTTTTACTAAGTTTCCAAATTCATTCATAGATTTCAACTAATATCATCCCATTCAATCATTTCAGGTTATAACTCAAAATCAAATTTAGTTATCAAAAATTTCTTCAAAATTTCTCAAAACTTTTCTAACGCATTAAATTTATGAAAAATTTCGCCAATGTCTCCTTTGCGTGGCTCGATCAAAACAACTACAATCGCCACTCAGGGCCTAAACCAGCAAAAGAAAACAAAAGCCAAGTGGCTCAATTATAAAACCATCAATCAAACAACAATCTAAACGTGCACCTTCTAGTCGGGAAACCAAATTTTACTTATGAAATCAAAGGTAGAAAACTAGCTCTTGCTTCTATATACCTGCATCTTATTTACCAATGATATCTAATCATATAGTTCACAATCACATCATTTTGTAATTTTTATTTCCAACATTTGCTTAAATAAAACCGTACGATGTACATATATCCTCCATATGCAATATCATATCCGATCGCTCGCTTGATCACACAATCTCACTTCCGAACTAGTATCGTTCACACGACCACTCTAGTGAGGACTCAGATCCGGTTCCTTGATTGGAAACCGTCATTCTCCTTGCATAGCAATATACTATGATAGAGAATTCCCGAAACAACCAAAAATCCATATTCAGTATTTACCGTTGAGAATCGAGTGAAAAATTCCAACTCAGACCGATGTAAATCATCTCGAAACTATGCACTCGAATCTGAATCAAACCGTTATGCGAATAAAATAATATACGTACAACCTACGTATTTATTTTAGTTGATTTCTTAGCTATCTAAAATTCTTTTTTTATTCACATTCATTCCATTCTCATTTATTTCTTAGTATATTCTTCCAATACTAATATCACTTATGAACCATTCCATCAAATTTTATGTTTAATAACATTTCACTCTATACTAAATTCATTTATGAATTATTTCATAAAATTTTACTCAAGTTTATAAACATTTCATACAAAAATTCTCACGTTTATTACCCTTTCACAACTTAAGTCCATATCCATTACAATCAATTTCATTTCCAAAAATTATTTCATTTACCCTAACTTAGGCTAAATTTCTTTTCAAAGTTCACTTGATTTAACTTAATTTAAGTTAAATTTAATTCATAGTTAAATTTCAAATTTACTTTTCTTAACATTCATATTCAACAATTTAAATATTGTTTTAACAACCGATTCTCAAAATTTATAAGTTATAAAACTTATTTTCTCATATTTTCATAAAACCCTCAATAAAATTTCCAGAGTTTAAACACCTTGTTCTTATTTGTTTCAAATCATTTTGAAATCATATATACATAACCCACTTGGCATATCAAACCATTCCTTTGAAATATTAAATCAAAGCTAGTTTTACCAAAACAAATCCCCATGGTAGCAATTCCTCTCTTGGAAACCCGAAAATGAACGTCGATGATGTTGCAGTCATCATCAAATTATTTTCCAGTGACCGAAGTGAGTTCAATGTTTTCTATCTCTTTAAAATCCTTTTTAAATATTTTTATTCAAAATATTTTCCAAATAATATTATTATTAGTCCAAAACTTTGAAAAACAATTTCCAAAACCAGTGGGACTTAAATTCCCAGCTTTTAAACCCATTTTACTTGCAAATCATAGTAATAATATACTTTTGAAATTTCATTTCAATTTATAAATCATATTTATAAACCAAATATTATATATCCTCACTTTGGTTATATAAAATAATTTCTTATTATTAATCTTAGTTTGCATTATAATATTGACAACTTTTATTAGAACACAACAACAAACATCAAATGATAATAATCACATTATCATTCTCTAACAACCAAACACCCCATATATACTATAATAATTTCTGAAAATTATTCCTTTATATATATAAAAATAATCAAGGTAAAATTATTTCATTTACCCAATTTCAAGACAATATCATGTCAAATTGCTCTGTTCAAGTGTTTAGAGATCCCTATCAATAACGTTAATTACTCGTATTGACCAGAATCCATAAGCCACTCAACAAATCAACCAACATAATATAAAACATTTATATATCACTAACAAAAACGTGCTCATACACACACACACACACACACACACACACACTCAAACTCATTCAAGGGTGCTACTGACCCTATCTCTAATGAGTACCTCACCAAAGCCAAGATTCTCACTTAACCTTCAGCTTTGATACCAAATGTAACGAACGGGAATTTCGACCATCGAAAATCGACACTAATACGTCCACTGTATTGCGTGCCGAACAATCAAATGTCGGTAAACCCGATTGTTAGGGAAAAAGAAAGAAGGAAGAAGATAAAAAGAAAAATAAACACCACTGCATCTCACAGTGGAACGAATAATATATAATATACATCAAATCTTTACACAAAGACAAAACTGCAATATGTATATATACAGAAATCAATCAGAGTATACTAACATATTCAGCCTGGACAGTTAAAACAACCTGTCTTTACAATTGCTGATAAATACAACAATAAATGTAGCGAAAAAATAACCATATACATGAATACGTCTCTGGACCTTCAACTCATCTCCTGAAGCTCCAAAGCATCCAACTAAAATCCTGTAAATATGCTCGGTCTGATCCGAGCATTATAATAAAATAACACCCAAGTCAGTTTGGAAAACCAGTGTGAGAAAACACACCTAACTGGATTTTAAAGTTATTAAAATCTTTGAAATCAAAAGTATCTCGTAAGACCACACCGTAGATAAACACGGACGGATTTTTACCTTACGATAACCAAAACATTTTCTATGGAAAATCCATTTATATTATAATAATGTCTCGGGGTCAAAGTAAAACATGAATATAGCTGAAATGCTTGCAACTCACATTTTAGCATAGTTGGGCACAACTAAGTCCGTACGAAACTTACTGGAGAATAGATTCCATACAATGACTGGGCTACTGGGGTACCGCCCATCCCGGTGCATCTCTAGATAACATAACACCAAGGTCGAACCCATCGACCCCTGCTAACACAAGACCGGCCTACCCTTTACTGGATAGTGCCGAATATGATCACCCCTAAAGATCATATTCCCAATTGATGTCTATATATATATATTACATTGTTTTTGTGTAAAGATTTGTTATATATTATAGACCATTCGTTCCGCTATGAGATTCTGTGTTGTTATTTCTTCTTGACTTCCCCTAACTATCCGCCTTTCCGTTAAATTGGAGTGAATCATGTGTGGTTTATTGGCCGCTTAAACCGTACGGAAAAGTGGGTCATTATAAGTTTATCCCAGCAAGGCCTAGGTGTTCGCTCAACCTTAGCTCTAATACCATGTGTAACGATCTTCCTTTCTTACACCTAAAGAGGACACTTAATACATCCTCGTCATTTATGTGCCGATCATTTAACTATTCGAAAGACATGTAATTTGGAGTGAAGAAAGAAGAATATAGAATAAAAATCCCTCATCGTGACAAGCAATATATAATATACACAAAAATTTTACAAAATGAAATCATCTTTATTATACATAACGTCAGAGTACACTAACCTGTTATCAGTTTGGATAGTTATAACAACCAGTCCTTACAATTGCTGATAATTACAAACAAGAATAAAACAAAACATCACAGTGGAAGAATACAAGGTACATGAATACGTCTTGGAGAATCTAGCTTGTCTTCTAAAAGTTCCAAAGCATCCAGCTAAATTCGGAAAATATGCTCGGGCTAACCCAAGTACTATAAGAAAATAACGTCCGGATCAGTCTGGTAAACCAGCATGAGAAAGCTCAATCAAATCATATTGGTTTCTACATTTTAAAACCCTTTCTAAAATTAAAGGTATCCCGTAAGTCCACGCCGCACATAAACATGGACGAGATTTTACCTTACGATAACCAAAACATTTTATATTATAAAATCTAGTGATATTGTAATAATGTCTTTGGGTTTAAAATATCAATAATCTAGTAGCTATGATGTGTGTACATTACAACAATAATAGGTATATAATCAAAAACCGAAGGTGCTTATTAGAGAATGGATTCCAACAAATGGCAAGGTAAGGGAATACCTTCTCAAAAACTGTACTTCTCTAGATAAAATGTATGGTGGGCCACAGTAACCTTTGCAACCCAACCAACATAGGGACATCCTACCCCTGACTGGATAATACCGAATATGTCATCGCCTCAGTTGTTCTCAACCTTTATAGAGAGCTCTCATGCACAACCAAATCCATAATATGATAATCTAAAAAGGTGATGACACACCCTTATGGGAGCGACCCACATAGCCCTGCCGTTTTTATCCTATTTTAGCCATTACCAGGGTGTGAGGCTTGAGGCAGCAATTTACCTTCTCTCTTAACAGACCATCTTGGAATGCTAACACTGTCCTTTAGGCAGAAATGCAATTCCAGCATTCATCCATACAAGTTCATTCTAGGTCTGAACATAATCGAAGGCACTATCTCTACTACATCCATTTTGAAATCACCCTCAGGATTAGTAGTAGGTAACCCTTGCACTTCAGAGAACTCTGTCTTCAAACATCTTCAAGATATCTTCCATTCGAACGCTAAGGTTGGTTCGAAGTGGTTTTCAAATAATATATCCGATCTCGGTCTCTTCGAACCAACAATCGATAATTTTTGATTGACTCATTTTCGGTTCTTTTGGAATTAAGCGGACTATACCAAAGTCATGAGGGAATCTCTAATAATCCCTCAATGCTAGAGATGTTTCACCTAAATGAGTTCTCCCGAGGGAACTCAAACTGCATGAATACATGAAGCTTTTATTTACTTCCTAAGTCAAAATTGGCCAAGATTTGATAGTCGGTTATTTAACTATCAAATACACAAACAACAACAATTCAGAGATTTAATTACCCATAGCAACCATTAAGCCTCAAAATAAATTTTTCATTTATTTAAATATCTTTTAAATTTTTATCATAATATTCATGTACTTATCTTATTGGCATAATTATATTCACAAAACATTGTGAAATAATTCTTTCTTCAAATCATATCAAAAGGATCAAACAAAAGTTATTTAAAACAGCGATAAGGATAACCCCAAACTCTATTCCTTCGATGTTAAGCATAGAATGAATGTTCCTCACCACCATAATTAAGAAGGTCAATTAAGGGAAATCTAATCTCAGTTTCTTTTATAATTATCTTCAATAGATCCTTTTTAATAATTCTCTTTCATTTATGAAAATCTCCTTTACTAAAATTCCAAATCCATTTATTAAACTCTTTATAAATCTCCAAGTTTATTTACAAAACTCTTTTATAAATATCAGAACCATTTATAAAACTCTTTTTAAATTTCAAGATCTCTTTCCAAATTACAAAACTCCTTTTTATAAACTTTCCTTATTTAAAACAAAATTTCTATAAACTTTAATCAATAAAGTTCCTTTGATAAACAATCAATTATTTAAAATACCTTTAAATAAACAAGTTATTATTTAAACATCCTTCATTTAATTATCTTTAAATCTTATTAACAAAATAATGATTCTAAAAAATCATTTAAAAAGTATTAAATTACTTCAAAACACTTTTAATAAAATAATTGCTTAATTATCTTTAAAATATCGTATTTAAAATGGTAATAAACCTTATGCGTCATAAATAAGAAATAACTTTTCTCTTAAACCCTTTAAATAATATAATAGCTAACTTTAAAACAATATTAAAAATATACTGAAAAGAATGACTTTACAATTTTAGAAGGAGGCTTAGTAACCATAAAGGTTCTCATTTGATTCAGTTTGACTTTTTAGATATAACAGGGGTATTAACATAACAAGCAGATATCTAAAAGGGGTCAACAGATAACAATCAACAACATATAAGTAAATGTCCAAGTTACCATAATAACATAACTTGGTTTTATTCTTCTTAATAGATGTCAATAAAATCTACTCGGTGAATTATGGCAGAACTATGATTTTTTCTACCAAATAGGTGTCATTAGTTCCATGACCATTTGGTGTTACTTCAGGGTAATCAACAAAGAAATCCCTTGGATTTAAAATATTCTTAAAAGAGAGTTACTTTAAAAACAAAACTGATCTTTAGAAATAAAGTGGTTTAAAACCTTAAAACTTTTATTTAATAATTGAATAACATTTAAACCTATTTATAACAATAATTAAACTTTAATAAATACTTAAATAATAATTATCCTTGAAACAAATAATTACATAATAGTTAATCGTTAATAAATAATGTAAACCATAGTTAATCTTTATTTAATAATTAAATAATAGTTTAAACCTTTATTAAATAATAATTTAAATCTTAATTAAGTCTTAGTTAAATCTTAACTTAATTAGTAACAAACTAAATATTCAGACCCTTTCTTAAATAATAATTTAATAATAATAATTAACCTTTAATCATTAATTTAATAATAATTAATATTTAAATAAATTAATAAATAATAATTAATCTCTAATTAATTAACTAATTATAATGAATTCTCTTGATTTACACTTTAGTACTAATTACCTTAATCAATTTATTAATTAATTAAGAAATCATTTAAATAAATAAATAATTAATTAATTATTTTTATTACTTATAAATTTTTTTGAAAACACATTTAAATAAAACTCAAGTGAAAAGAATTTTTAATGGCAAAAGAGTTCGTTTTTACGAATTGCATCCATAGCTACTATCGCTATAGGACCCGTAATTTCAAAACTTGATTTTTTTATACCAAATAACTTCAAAGTTCTTATCTTTTACACCTTGACTAATTTGTAAACTTAGTAAAAGGTTTTTGAAAAATAAGATAAGGTTTTGGAATTTTATCAAAACAATTCGAGAAAGTAAAGTAAGGGAAAAAAACCTTTGAACCAAAGGATCTCGATGTCGCTTCAACATGTCAAAATGCTAACTTTCCTAACATATCACACATATTCATGTTCATAACATACAAAATCATATCACAACCCAAACATAAGTAAAAATCTAATCTTCATAACATTCACAACATTTAGACTTATATTTTTAAGTCTAATTCAATCATCACATACAAGCACATATTACACAGCTAAATCCACATCCATTTCATCATAACATGTAACATATTTATCAATCAAACAAGCATTTATTAAAGTTAAAAACTTTAGATTAATTATTTAGCTTCACTCACCAAAAGCTAACCAAAACAACACGAAGTCCCACTAACACTTGAACACGACCCTAGATCCTTGCTCCTACTTAGTAAAGATAGGATTTTTGGAGGCTAAAAGCCAAAATAGGTTCGGCCAAATGGAGAAGCGGGTTCGGTCATTGTTGTTTAAGGGCGGATGTGGTCTTATATTTGGCAAGAAGGAGTGTAGAAATAAAAGAGAAGGTTTTAAACAAGGTTTTAGCAATTTAAAGGGGAAAAACCGAGGTTTTTAACTTTGGAAATAAAAGTGGAAGCCATTAAAATGTTTTATGAAGCTTGGAGGAAGATTTTGCAAAGTAGAAATGAATTAAAAATGAGAATTTTTTTAGGAGTTTGGTTTATATACAAGGTAGATAAACAAATTATCAAAATAGCCTAAGGAACATTACCCTCCATTCATGCCTTGCCACGTCAACACCTTGTCCACCCTCCACCTCATCTTGTTGCCCATGCATGGAGCTTGCCCCCTCCAACTCATCACTTGCTAACATGAAATAAATGCACTAGTGTACTAATGTTTCAAACGTTTTTAGGTGAAGTGACAAATTATGATTTCTTTTTACTCTTATTTCTATATCTAAGGAAAATGTCATATCACATTATATTAACTTACTTGAATACATACATACATACGTATATATATACATATATATATGTATGTATGTATATATATATAAATATACTTATATATATATATCTATCTAAATATATCCTAACTAATTGGTAAATGTGTGTATATTATTATACAATAGTGTTTACAATATTTTCGATAACTTTTAGCCAAAATTCAAAAATTTGGAAAACGAATTCCAGTCACATTTTCGATTTTTCTTCGAACCAAATATTTTTGTAAACTAATTTGGAAAACTATTTCACCATCTCTAGTTATCATTTAAAAGATTTTTATTTTAATTATAAAACCTATTGTTTGAATATTCAAAATAATTTAGATATTCGAAAATCAAAGCGATGAAATTCCAGGTCGTTACATCTCCCCCATTAAAATAATTTCGACCTTAAAATTTTACCTCAACCCTAACAAGAAAAACAATAGCATCTAACGCTATTCATTAGTCTGTATGTTGTGCATAGATCATCTGTATGCAAAATCAGTTTTGATCACTCATTCGAATACATGGCTTTTACTTTCAAGCCAGTATCACTCACCTGACTCCCTATTGCAGACTTTGATCTGGCTTCTTAATTAGAAACCTCCGTTCTCCTTACACAACTATTGTTACCCCGCCTTTGGTCAAGCCCGGGGTATCAACAAATTGGCTAAAAAGGATGGATATCAGGATTGGAGATCTATTGGAAACAAGGCTATGATCGATACCATCAAAACTGGACCGAGCTCCAATCGAGGTGGGATCGATAGGGAATGATAAACAAGGCTAGATGAGGCTACATTTCAAATTTCAGGTCAACCGGAGTTCGTACGCTCAAGTTATGGATGGATCGATATTGGTGGGAAATAGTTTTGAATCGATACCTTCGTATCGATCGTTGTGATGTTTTGTTTGGATCGATCGACGTTAGTATCAATACATTTCGTATCAATTGAATTCGTATCGACCAGACAGCTCTAGGAAGGATACAAGTTGATGGATGTGGATTTCGTATCGATACATGCATATCGGTTGGATGGCTGCGGAAGAGCATGTTGGTGCGTTTCGTATCGATCAAGGCTGGATCGATACAAGAAATAAAGCAATCGAGGGATACAAAGGAACGTGCTTCCCCAAAATGCTTGGGATCGATACAAAGGAAGGAGCAGAGGATGGATACGAGGCAATGGTTATGGAGGCTTGGAAGCATATCTCGTATCGATCACTTATTGATCGATACAAGGGCGCACACGGAGGGAGCTATGCTGGATGAGTACGAAAGATTCAGGAGCCGTTTTCGTATCAATCGCATTCGTATCGATTGATATGAAGGAAATAGTCGGGAGGGAGTGTAAAACATGGATCTGTGCGTGAGATTCGGATCGATTCGAATGCTATGGATACGGGGTATGGATACGAAGCTCTTAATCGATATGAAGGTTTCGGCCTACATTGGCAAAGGCAATCTTGGATCGATCATAACTCTCAAACTACAAGTCCAAATGCTATGAAATTTTCACAGAAGCTTGCTTACTCACTCAAGAACGTCCATGATCGATCTCAGCTCCATTGGGAATTTTTGGATTGATACAAAGACATCATGGATCGATCGGGGATCGATCCCAAACAATCCCTGATCGATCTGGTGGGTCCACCTACGCATGAGAAATGGTATTTTGAGTTTTGAGGGAGATATTTCTAGATCTCCTCCTATAAATAACACCCCTATGCCTACTGAAAAGGACTTGGAAGCTATTATGCCATTACTCTGCTGAAACTCCATTGTAACTTGAGTGCCATTGATTGTACTGTTGTAAATCAGTTGAGGATCATCAATAAACAACCAACTATCAAAGTGGACGTAGGCTACAACGCCGAACCACTATAAATCTTGTGTCTTCTCTTACTTTCTTTCATTTTAATTTTGTTATTTCTTCATTTTTACACTTTACATCATCTGGATCTGAAATATGTGTTTGGAGATTGAGGATTTGTGTGTAAACACTGGTGTTTTCACTATTTTTGGGGTTTGTGACCAATTTTGGCTCAAACACTTTGGTGCTTTCACTGAAAAGGCTAGCACCCACTATATCGAATTTGGAGTTCAGATTTGGAAAGCTAAAGGATCAGATCTAGGAGGAACCATGTTAGGCAATTGACAAGGAGACAGGTGGCAGAAAAGAGCAATCAAGAGGGAAGTCAAGAGGCATCCTCTGGAGCTGGAGCAGATCAGGCATCCATCTACATCACTAGGGATGAGATGCAAACTATGTTGGATTCTATGTAGGAGCAGTTGATGAAAAGTTAGGAGGAGATGATGCAGAACCTACTCAGGCAGTTTGGGCAGGCAGGAGCAGCAGGAGTTGCTGGAGCACAGATCCAAGGAGCTGGATCTGAGGGACTCAATAGGCAACCAGATAGAGTTGTTCAGCAGGGGCATCCCCCAATCAGCAAACAACTATCAATTTAGATGGACCTAGACTCGGGGCACACCGCCGTGTCATGTTGGACCATGTCATGGAGGAATACCGGGTGACACTGCACAACATGGTGCCGGCAGGAATACATTAATGCACGACAAGGAGTACGTACCAGAATTCCCTCAAGGACTTGGGGGCAGTTAGGAAATGAAGATGGGAGGCAACCCTTGGTGGACAACACTGGATTGGATGGAATTATCAGGCGAACTATGCACGGAGGTCTGACAAACAGAGATTTGGAAGGAGTAAACAGGAGTCCATTTACCCATGACAATGTGTTTTGAGCAACCGCAGTCTAAGATCCATTTTCCTCTCTTTTTAAGTGGTACCTGCAAAAAATAAAGATTAAGTTGGTACCCACTTTTCTTTTAGGGTCCTAAGAGTTAGGTCTTAGGAAACCAAACCCAAGCGGGTTCAGAATTCCCTTTATAAATATAATTCTTATTTTTATGAACAGTTTCCATAAATGTTTTGATATGTTTATTCCTAATTAAATTGTTATTTGTTTTAGGAATCCATATCTTAATAGTTTTAATATCTTTAGAAACTGTCTTCTTAATATCTTTTTTAATTTTGTTTTTAATCTTATTTTTAAACTTTTCAGATTTCTTTGGATTTTTAATTTTCTTATATCCTAGTCCCATTTTGTTTAAAGCAGACTGAGAATTTTTTATTATTGTAGAAAGATTCTCTCATCCTTTATTGAAGTTAGAAATATTTTTATTAATATCTTCTAACTTGGTTTTGAGACAAGAATTTTCTAACTCTAAAACTTTACTGTTAGATTTTAAATCATTAATCTCAACTGATAAATCATCATTTTTAGTTTTCTGAATTTATAATTCCTGAGTTATCATAGAAAGTTGAGATGTTAAATTAGAATTAGATTCTTGAGTCATTTCAAGTTCTTCTTCTAGAATTTTCTTTTCATCTCTTAGCATACTAACTTCTAATTCAGATCTATTCAGTTTTCCTTGTAACTCTTTATTTTGCTTTTTAATTTTTTTCACTAAGTCTACTAGTTCTGAATTAATTTCCACCAGATCTTCAAAACTTAATTCACTTACATCATCACTTATAGCCATGAAGCATTTTCTTACTCCGTGTCACTGTCGCTGTCACTATCCGATGATGAAGAATCTGAATCATCCCATGTTACTGAAAATGCTTTCTTATTGAATTTGTCCTTCTTTTTCTCTGGACAATCTTTCTTCATATGACCCTTTTTATGACATTCATAACATTCCATGACAGAGGATGATGGTTTACTGCTATTATTGTTGTTGTTAGAGTTATTTTTGTAACTCCTGAATTTGTTATTCTTTTAGAATTTCAATTTTTTTTTTAAATTCTTAGCAATAAGTACCATATCCTCTTCATCTGAATCTGAATCATCTTTTTCTACTTGAAATGCTAGATTCTTCTTGTCTTATGCCTGTACTTTCTTTGCCTGTAAATTCACTTCATATGACATAAGAATTCCTATCAATTCTTCTGGTTTCATGGTTGATAAATCATTAGCTTCTTCAATTGCTAAGACTTTTCGTTCCCAATCGTCCGTTAAAGAATTGAGTAATTTTGTAACAATATCAAAATCAATTTTTTTTTATCTAGTGCCAATAGTGAGTGATATATATCTTGAAATCTAGAGTACATGTCATTTATAGTTTCGTTTGGTTTCATTTTGAAGTTCTAGAACTGATTTTTCAACATAGAGATTTTGCTTTGTTTGACTTTGTTAATTCCTTCATGAGTTACTTTTAGAGTTCTCCATATATCATAAGCAGTTGTACACTTACTGACCTTATTAAACTCATTTTTATCTAATGCACAGAATAACATGTTCATAGCTTTAGCATTTGAAGTAGCATCAGTTTTTTATGCAACGGTCCAAGTTGAAAAGTCTTCTGTTGGCATGGTATATTCTTTTTGGGTAATATTTCAGGTTTCAAAACCATTAGCTTGCATATATATCCTCATTCTAGTAGACCAACAATTATAGTTAAGACCATTAAATAGTGGTGGTCGAGCAGTTGACTGTCCTTCAATGAAACTAGTGTTAATGTTGGTGTTATTTTCCGTATTACTAAAATTCAAATAACTGTGTTACAGTTATAGGATGTCCTTGCTCTGATACCAAATGAAAGTGAGTAAGCTGTGTGGCTAGTTAACACTTAGGATCGTGTAATATGGAATATTATAATAGTGCGGAAATATAAACTAGATAATAGATAATAGTAATAAAGTAAATGAAAATAAGCACACCAGGTCTTTTTATACTGGTTCGAACTTCTCGTTCTACGTCCAGTCCCAGACTACACTCTAGATTTAAACTCTATAAACTCCTCTCTTAACCCGGAGGAATAGGTATACAACACCTGAGCAGCCGAACAGGATTTTTCCGCCTCAAACAACCAAAGAGGACTTTTACCGCCTGAACAATCGAATAGGACTTCTACTGGTACAAGTAAATAGTTGACAATTGTGTTCCAAATAACACGATATGTCTTTAATAGTACACCCTAACTATGATCAAATCCTCAAATATATATTGTGTGTGTGAAAATATGAAAGGAAGATATTGCTTAGAATCGAAGAATATATTAATTAATTCAGAGATTCAAGCAATTTATAGATTGTGATTGCTTTTAGATTGCAGAGATAAATAGTAGAGAATATAGAAAGAAATCAAAATATATTTCGGTGATTTGAGAAGTGATTCTAATGTGTTTATATAGAAGACAAATAGTTGCAACTATTCACAAAGAGTTTTAACCAAAAGGTGCAGCCATATCTCTTCAATTTTGATCGTAACTCTTCGCAAATAGAAGTGTCTCTTCAGGAAAAAATAGCCGTTAGAGCCGGTCAGTCGACTGAGCAAAATCGACCAGTCAACTGAATATTTAAAGATAGTGTAAAACAGTGCATATCTGTACACTGAACAGGTTCAGTCGACTGATCGTTTTCGGTCAGTTGACTGACCTAGTTGTCAGTGCATAGTTTGCACATTTTTTTAAAGAATTTGAAATTTAGAACTATTTTGAGTATGTGCAAACCTGAGGATAGATTTTAACAATTATGAACCATATCTAAGACTAAAACTATAGTAAATAAACATTCTATACTTAGATTTGTAGTCTCATCTCATTTGTAGTTTAATAGCTTGCATATCTCATTCTCTTTTTGTCGCTTGATCGTATAGTCTCATCACTGATCGTTTAAGCTTTTTGTCATGAATCAAAACTCATGATTCAACACTTATAAGTCCTGAACGTCAATTTCAATATAAAGTAATTCCCGTGCCACTCTTGCTCTATAGGATTATTTGGGAATCGCAGAGTTGAGTCATCTCGAGATGATCATTTTTCTTCTAAACAAGCTACTTGTCCTTAATTTCAATAATTCGCGAAGCATTCAGAGAACCAAATGCATGCACTAATTAAGTCTCCTATTAAGAATAAAGAAGATGAGAATTAATTTATGAAAAATAAACCTTTCTTTCAATAATAAGCAGAGTTCACAAGTAACACAAAAATTAAGGATACATCACAGTTCTATTTTCAAAAAAACATTTAATCAACATTCAAAGTCCCGAGACTGCGGTTTTAGCTTTTTCAAATGACTTAGCACACAACACAAGTATAGAATCGAAGGAGGCCTTAATCCTTCGGGGTGTAAACGGGAGGGAACCTACGATAATCCCACTCCCCAACTAGAGGACTATCGTGATCACATATCATTTTGGTGTGATAAGCATTGAGTAACTTGTCCTTTTCATTACCTAGAAAGTCAAAGCAAAGATGAGGGTAACACATGTAGACTTCTTGTAAATCTCTAAGGAAGCAATGTTTTACCAATTTACTCAAGAGGGCCTTAGGAACCAGACTGCACGAGAGGTTTTTATTCCATAACAACATGTTGAAATGGAATTAATTAAGTGTAAGAAACTAAAACAGTAAAATTCGTAAATGAAACAAGTTGAATATAACAAACATTCAGGTTCATACAAAATCGATTTCTTATACATTTCAGAAATGAATCTTTTCTTATCAAACTTGAGTTTTTCGGGAAGAAGAGAGCTAGAAGAAAGTAGGATGGACGCCACTCTAGGAAGATTCTAACACATCCCAAGGTAAGGATCGGATCCATACTCGTTCGAATATCTACGATGAAAGTGTCGAAGCAAACCTCCACAGTTATCACCTAAGTATGAGAAATCAACAAATTTACCCCTGCAATAAGCTTTGTATAGAAACTCCACCAAGGCGTTCCTATCATTAATTAGCATCCCAAAGGGAGTCATAAGTTTGGAATTCTCCTTCATGAGTATTTCCCGGTGATGAAGGGCTTTCTTCATCCAAGGAGCAATTTCTCTTTCCTTGAAGAATCATAACTTCGATGTGCTTTCAGCAAGTTTTTTATATTTTTTGGACAACTCATTATAATATTTCATTTGATTGTCCAATTCTCTATTTAATCGATCAATTTCTGATTATATCTTTTCGAATATAGTTTCGTAGCTAACTAAAATAATCGATGTGTTAATTAAAAATTATTAATAACTTACACATTTGAATAGAGTGACATATACCTGAGAAAGCAGAACCGATAACGAAGAGATTTTCCCTTTGTTCTTGGGTCCTTGGTCTTAGGAAGTGCTACCTAACATAAGAGAACCATTTTTCGAAAGATTTAATAAGTCGGTAAATTTGACATCCTAGGCAGTTGAGTCCAAATTAGCTTCACTAGATCAATCCTTATCACCTGGCCTTTAGAAAATTCTGTTCCATTGCCTCCATTACCTTCATCATCACTATTATCATCATCACGATCATCTCCATCATCATAATCGTCATTATCATCGTCGTTGTCATCATTTTCTTCCTCCTCATTAAGTTTTGGCTCTTCATCAATGGGAGCATCATCGAATGATAGCTACTCTCCAGCATCAATTTCTTCCTCGGAAGGGAACTCCGCATCAAGGGCCTTCTTGTCTTTCTTTATTCTAAGACTGAATTTCCTCTTGCATTTTTTCATTCAAAGCAGTAAGAGATGGATCTAGGTATTTCTTGATGTTGTTGGCATATGCCACATATAGAGCGTCTTCGTAACATCTCTCAATGATCTTCGGAAAAGCGACATCAAGGAAGGAAGTGACCTTTCCCTTAGCATCACTGTTGATGTTATTTGAATAATCTAGAAGATAAGATGTGACGCCCCACCCCGAGACCCACATTAACAAAGAGTATTACTGGGTAATACCGTCTGCTAATGCAGAGAATAAGGCTGGTTAGGAATGACCATCTATAGCCTTGTCTTAAATATCTATTGAATACGTCGACAATGCTATTTTGTTTTCTAATTCAAGTGGATCGACATATCTAATAAATACTTAATACAAAGCCATAGGTGGCTATAGGATCTATCAGAATAAAATACAACAACTCAAATGCATAACACATCACAGAACAACAAACAAATATATATATATATATACACACACACATATGCTAATACATCCCAACACCATACAAATAATACGTCATAAGTGGTATGACGACCACAATATACACATGATTCAAGACAATATACATATCAGAGTAGCGATAAAAAGACTACAACAAAAAGGGCTAGCAGATAAGTCCATGCGGAAGCAGAATAGGTTAAGTCCATAAGGGTACCTAACATGAAACACCTCGGTCTGACCCGAGTATAAAATACACGGGTCAGTCTAGCTAAACATATCAGTTTATAAGGATAACCAGTAATAGATGCATAAGGATAAGGGTAATGTTCTTCTTAAACAAGAAGGAACAATACTGAGTTTAAGCATGAGTATAAGTATGTTATGGTTACTTTAAGTGATGGGATGATATCACTTACACCAACATATAATCTCAAAAGAGATAAGACAATCCATAAAACGCTAAAGATAGCAAGCCTCATATCATCATCACATCACAAATCATTAATAGTGGTTTAGGGAAAATATAACTCCTAAAAAGGGGAAATCCCAAACCCCCCATATCGGCAAACTCAAAGAAATCTCAAATACACCATAAGGCAATCAAATATAATTCTCCAACATAGGAGAATATAATCCCAAATAAACGCCAAAAGGCAAATTTCATGTAATAACGCCAATAGGCAAATCTCAATAATAACGCTAAAAGGCAGATCTCAAATAACGCCAGTGTAGGCAACTCAAATTCCTAAAAATAGAACTCCCAAGAGGTCAAATTCCCGAAAGGTAATCGCCAAAAATATATATCGAATGGTTCAAAGGACCAATTCCGAAAAGGGGCGATACACTAGGGAAAATAGTTAAAGAAACCGTCTCAAAAGTTTAGCACGTGCATGTGGCCGAAGCCTTGCCAAGTACTGTTATCTCAAATAGGTACCTCGCCCGAAGGCAAAACGTCACAATGACAAATACGCCGCAATGGCAAATACGCTGTAATGGCAAACGCCGCAATGGCAAACGCCGCGAAGACAAATACGCCGCAATGGCAAACGCCTCAATGGCAATGACCCGAAGGTCCAGTACTGGCACACCGCAATGGAAAATGTGTCACAAACTCTTGGATAGGAACCCGAACAGTGTTAATGTGTGTCCCATACCACACGTTCGCACTAAACGGTTTACTAACCGCTAGTAAATTTCACACTCAAAGCGGTAAATTTTTTACCTCATCTCATCGGTAAACTCGACTCGAAGGTCAAAACGATCAAACAGACAAGTTGAGAATTAACCGATAAGATAAACGCATGTGTTCCATACCGCGTGTTTTACCAAACCGTTTAATTCTCCTTCTCATTTGCTCGAAATGTGCAAAAACGTGTAATTTATATATAAAATAATTTACTTTGGAAAACAAGCTTTGAAAACAAATTTCCGAAATCAATTTGAAAACCCACATTTGAAAATTCCCTTATTATAGAGAATAAATAGATTTTCACTTGAAAATACTTCAAAATATTATAATAATTATTTTGAAATGCCCATTAATTTTAAAAATCATTTCAAAAATATTCGGAGAAAACCGTGCTAAAAACGAATAAAAACAAGGAAAATCACTCAAACCGATATTCGAATTTAAATTCAAATTAAATTCAAAATATTTCAAAATTTGAATTTCAAAATCTCTAAAATTTGGCTAGTCTATTGATAGACATCATGGCCTTCAGAAATGATCAAAATCATCATGAGATATAACCAGGAAATGGAGCAAAATAAAGTCGGAAACATCGAAACAAAACAGGAGAGCAAGGAAAATCTTTGCCTTTTCCAAGTCGACCTCCTTGGTCTCTAGGTCGACCATACGGTTGACCTAGGAGCCTCTGGGTCGACAGTTAGGTCGACCCAGGGAGGGTGGCAGTCGACCTAGCATACGAACTTTTTCCAGTTCGATTTCTAGGGTTTTTGTTCAACTTCCAGAGCAAATTTTGACATGCAAACGACAGTATTTTTTAACCAAAATTTACAGAGATGGAGTTCAAAATTTACAGAGATGCCGAAATCAAAAGTTATAAAATCTCAAAGATGCAACAGAAACTGATTATAAACAGGGAAAATATTCACTACAGGAAATTGCAAACAGAAACAAATTTTCTACAGATTCAAGCACTGGCACTTTTGTTTTGACTAGTTTGTGAGTTTATACAACTCACCTGCTGTTGCAAAGCAGAAACATGAATTTTTTCAGAAAGTTTGATGCTTTGAGGAGATAAGAGCTTCCAATAACCTGTAAAACTCAAAAACAGTACATGAAGGAAGAAAAATGACAGTAAATTAGAAAACCATTTTCAAAAATTGAGAATTGATGAAACTATAGAGTTTGGGGATTGATTACCCTTTGATTTTTACTCTAGCTTGAAAAAGATTTTAGTTTGCATTGAAGAATTTGAAGAAATGTGTGAATTTTGCAATATTGAGAAGGTGGGTTTAATGTAAATCTATTTCCAAAAGAGAGGAAGAAAGAGGAGTATAAATAATGAACGTATTGTAATATTTTCCCTCTTTTTCTCAAACCAGTTTAAGAGCTAATGGGCTTAATGGACCCAAACATAAAAAGAAATTAGAATGGCCTAATTTTAATTAACAACACTTATATTAAAAGGCTACATATATATACTAATTTACAAACAATATTGCATTTTTCTTCATATTTACACAAAAGAAAAATATGAAAACTTGTATACATACAAAATAAATCATTTTACACTAAATAAAAAGATTAATTTATATTTTAAAACATTATTATTATTAAAATCCTTAATTTACAAAAATGTGCTATTTACTCAAATAAATGAATAAAACGTTGTTTTTAACTTCTAAAATTCCACAAAAATCATTTTCTCACTTAGAAAAATATTTCAAACCATTTCAAAACTTAATTTATAGCCAAAAAATATTTTAAAACCAATTTCCATCTTTTAAAATCAAATACTCCTTTTAAAAACTATTCAAAGAAGTAATTGGGCAATAGTTGGTATAATTATTGCAATCTCTCTATTTTAAAACCATAATCCATTTATTATCAACCCAAACAGAATAAAATAAAGTTCTAAACTTTATTTTCACAATTTTAATCCTAAAATTCATTGTTTATTTCAAATAAACAATATAAAACTCTAATTTATTTTAATTCACAATATTAAATTATAACTACCGTTATAATTTAATATAAACAGGTAATCTTCAAACCAGGGTTGTTACAAACTTCCCATTTATAAAAATTGTGTCCTCGCAATTTCTAGAAAAGAGTTTGTACTCAACACAATTATTTCATCATTCAAACGAAAGATAGACAAGCACAAGATCAAAACTCTTCACTCTCCAATCAAGATGAAAGAAGGCTAAGAAAAAAAATACTCAACAAATTCTATGATTTTCCCGAACATATATGTTGGGATTAGCGGACTATAGAACTTTTTTGAGCAACATGTCATGATTTCGAAGGCATCTCTTCTTCAAATAAGAACACAAAAGCAAGAATGCTACTCAAAATCAATCGAGAGATATTAATGTCTCGGAAACTTCTCAAATAGAGTTGGGATTTGGCATCGCTTCATCCTAACTCCAAACAACAAAGTAATGACTTTCCGTGTGTCACCATGGAAGGAGCCATACAGATACTAAGATAACAACAAATGACGTAAGAATTTCCGATAAGAGAGGATTGCTTCAAAGGTCACTAAACTAAAAATGACCGAAAAATGCAAGTTGTTAGATAATTGCACAAAGGCAGGACAAACTCAAAGAATGAATTTTTATTCTTCTATTTAACTAAACAAATACTTTCAAGGTTATCAAAATTCTTTTACTACATAATCAAATTCTCAAATTTCAACATTTGAAAATTTCTAAAGCTTCTTACTTAGATTTTTAAATTTATATTCATTACTCTTTATTAGAGTAAATAAAGTTTAAGTTGTTTATTCTCTATTCTTCCATAAGTATTCTCTAGTTTGCAACATATATTATTATTTTTTCAATTTTTTTCTCAAATTTTCTATGTATTAGAAATTTCAGGAAAAATCGGTGGAGTCTCCTTTGTACGGAGGGCCGTATACAATATTATAAAATTGATTTATATAATATACATTGACCATTAGGTCGGAAACACAATATATATTACCACTTAACTCTTTAAAATTAATCTGAAAACATACCTTCCTTTTTAGCATGTTAAAGCGAGTTTACACAAATTTATATATATTCTTTTTGCACAAAATATAGTTCAACTATCCCCTTTCACCTGTACTTAACTCAAATAGATGATAATAGTTCATGTTCATAAATAAGAAGTGCTACACTAAACTATTAAGGGAAATATATCAATTTCATTTCAGACCTGCGATAAAGAAGACAAGCTTTGACATAGCAAACCACAAATCTGAAAACTTTTATAAAATGAAATTTGTTTTACTTAGTCTAAGATTTCCAATAATAAAAAGATCATCAAAATCGGATTTACGGTTTGAAAGTTATGTTAAATTTACTTTCAGCTTAAATCTTAGAGAATTTTGTAATAGGGCAGAACTGCCTATCCACTTTCAAACCCATTTTAGACTTAGTAAAAAGCAAAATCTTACAAAGTGGATTTATAGCTTACTGAAAGCTCTTTCATTTGCAAAAAGATTGAACTCATTTGGAGTTATAAATCTCAAGCTATCGCTATTTTAGGACAGCACTTTTTCATACAAAATTTCATCTTTTAAATCAATTTAAAATTTGAAATTTACCCAAACCATTTTAAGCTCAAACTACATTTTCAAACAAGCTTTTTGCTACATCATTTATTAAATGATTTTATTTTTCCCTCGGAAAGTTAAGACATACAAATTATGATCAACTTTATGTAATCATCATAAAACATTTTATTAAGTGGAAATATTTTCATTACTCTTCAAAATCTAGCTTTAAAAACAATTAACTATGAAAACTCATTTTGGAAGAGATAACTAATCTCTTTCTTTATCAAGATATGATTATTGATTATTCACCCAAATAAATTTTTGGGATATATATATAAAGTTTAGAATTATTCTCACGATTTAAAGTGAATATACTACATGAATTGTTCATTTATAAAAACAATCCAAATTCACATTTCTGCTTGTCACAAAAATTAAATTTCCATCTAATTATTAACATAAAACTAATTAAAGTTGATAATTAATTCAAACTTGTTTTCAAAAGAATTTTTGCAATTTCAAACCCACAAGTTTTAATATCATTTAAGTTTAAAACAAAAACTGGCTCACAAATTATACTAAATGTTCTAAACTAACATTTCTTTATTATCTCTTAAGATAGAGTTTTATATCTATCCTATACTATTATTCAAATAAATAAGTCTCAAAACAAGTTTTTATAGTCATCATTAATAACTTGTACTAAAATATTCAATTGATATTTTAATTTTCAAACCAAAGCATTCTTTTACCTTAAATGCATCATTTTATTAATCAAACCATCAAATGATATTTTCTTCTAATTAAGACATCCCCTTAATTAGAATTATTCATTTTTACTTATCCAAATTACCATATTCTATTTCTCAAATTTCAAATAATATAAGGGTATTGCCTCGCCATTGATTTATAGTGAATGACCTCATCGATTGGTTGCCGAGTTGATCAAATGATCAAAACTGCCTCGCCACTCATCCTACACTCACTATGGTTCAATGGTTTCATTAAACATTTAAAATAAAAATTAGTACTCCACCATATTAATTTTTTTCAAACTTTACTTATTAAAACTCAATTTACCGTGTCTGACTGTCTCATCGCAGCGTTTAGGAAATTCCTATCGATAACATTGGCCAAATGCATCGACCAGAATTCTTAAAGCGCTAGACGGACAACCTAACACCAAAAATTCATTTTCTTTTAAAAAAATAAATACCTCATATATAATACTCAAAATATTCTTTCTTTTACCTAAAAACAAAATCTAATTTCTCTTCGAAACATATCTTCAATTTTTGAAATTTTGAAAACACGATTATAACTTATTCTCAAAAATCAAAGACACAAGAAGAACTCATTGAGATATTCCCAGAATACTCGATTCACAAGACCGAAGGAATAGTCTGGAGTGTTCGTTATTTCTAACGGTTTAACGAACCACTCACAAGACTCATAACGAGTGTGGAATGCGGTAAGAGTAACGCTATCCTCCGTGACTCGTAGCTCATGAAAAATCGATGTAGGGTCAAGCTGAAGAATGACCCTAGCACCACACAATAGATTAAAAAGAGAGAAATGGGATATAGAAGCAAGGGTAAATATCTTCTCGAATGAGGAGAAGTAACATAATCAACAAATCATTACTTCGAGTGATGTAACACCACAAAGTATATCAACAATCGAGTATCCAAAGAGGATAACTCAAAACGGGTAAGAATGGAAATATCAAATAAATTCAATGAATCACCTCATTTCCCTAGTGCCACCCTCGTGGAAGGATGACCTAAAGGCTAAGAATAGGAAAAGAGGTCAATACAATACTCGACTGCCCGACTGGGTGTCATACCCGAACGGACTCACAGAAATCAACAGAGTCACACTGACTGGAATTTGAGATATACCATCAAAATCTCGAAACTCAAGAGTGAATACAAAGACTTCAAAATCATCGTTAACATTCTGAAGAAGAAGAAACAACAAATCAGCCGAATAAGGATACCTAATATAGGATTCTTCGAATCATAGAATGTGGCTTGATAATAGGCAAGCCACTTCATATCAAACACTCCAAACTCTAGATAGAAAATGGCGTGCTAATTTGCACAAAAAGATAAGCTATAAGCAAAAATCCAAAATCCTCATACATCATGTCAAATATTGCGATCCACTCAATACAATTCACAATCCTCACAAAAGAATAAGATAAGAACATCCAAAAATATCAACAAACTCCTCTGATACGGATGGGTGTCAAGCACCTGTATTGAAGAGGACTCGAATAAAACAATCATGATTAGGATTACTCCTAAGATAAGGTGTCATCAATTCTATTTTTGGAATACTACGAAATAAAAATATTCCTAGACATATCCCAAAATTCAATCTCAAAGGACATGATAAGATAAAGGACACGATTATTAAGGGATTTGTAACACTTGTACTATACTTGGATATATCATAATATATGCTTTTGTTCTGTGTTTGTCCTATTTTGTTCTGAACTCAGCTCTGATACCAAGCTGTGACGCCCCACCCCGAGACCCACATTAACAAAGAGTATTACTGGGTAATACCGTCTGCTAATGCGGAGAATAGGGCTGGTTAGGAGCGACCATCTATAGCCTTGTCTTAAATATCTATTGAATACGTCGACAAATGCTATATATTTTTTTCTAATTCAAGTGGATCGACATATCCAATATATACTTAATACAAAACCATAGGTGGCTATAGGATCTATCAGAACAAAATACAACAACTCAAATGCATAACACATTACAGAACAACAAAAATATATATATACATATATACTGATACATCCCAATATCATACAAATAATATGTCATAAGTGGTTTGACGACCATAATATACACACGAGTCAAGACAATATACATATCAGAGTAGCGACAAAAAGACTACAACAAAAAGGGCTAGCAGATAAGTCCATGCGGAAGCAGAATATGCTAAGTCCATAAGGGTACCTAACCTGAAACACCTCGGTCTGACCCGATTATAAAGTACACGGGTCAGTCTAGCTAAACGTATCAGTTTATAAGGATAAGCAGTAATAGATGCATAAGGATAAGGGTAATGTACTTCTTAAACAAGAAGGAACAATACTGAGTTTAAGCATGAGTATAAGTATGGTATGGTTACTTTAAGTGATGGGATGATATCACTTACACCAACATATAATCTCAAAAGAGATAAGACAATCCATAAAACGCTAAAGATAGCAAGCCTCATATCATCGGCATATCACAAATCATCAATAGTGGTTTAGGGAAAATATAACTCCTAAAAAAGGGAAATCCCAAACCCGCCATATCGGCAAACTCAAAGAAATCTCCACTACGCCATAAGGCAATCAAATATAATTCTCCAACATAGGAGAATATAATCCCAAATAAACGCCAAAAGACAAATCTCATGTAATAACGCCAATAGGAAAATCTCAATAATAACGCTAAAAGGCAAATCTCAAATAACGCCAGTGTAGGCAACTCAAATTCCCAAAAATAGAACTCCCAAGAGTTCAAATTCCCGAAAGGTAATCGCCACAAATAGATATTGAATGGTTCAAAGGACCAATTCCGGGAAGGGGCGATACACTAGGGAAAATAGTCAACGAAATCGTCTCAAAAGTTTAGCAGGTGCATGTGGCCGAAGCCTTGCCAAGTACTGTTATCTCAAATAGGTACCTTGCCCAAAGGCAAAACGTCACAATGAAAAATACGTCGCAATGGCAAATACGCCGCAATAGCAAATGCCTCAATGGCAAACATCTCGAAGACAAATACGCTGCAACGGCAAACGCCGCAATGGTAATGACCCGAAGGTCCAGTACTGGCACGCCGCAATGGCAAATGTGTCATAAACTCTCGGATAGGAACCCGAACAGTGTTAACGTGTGTCCCATACCACACTCTCACACTAAACGGTTTACTAACCGCTAGTAAATTTCACACTCAAAGCGGTAAAAAGTTTATCTCATCTCATAAGTAAACTCGACTCGAAGGTCAAAACAATCAAACAGACAAGTTGGGAATTAACCGATAAGATAAACGCACGTGTCCCATACCACGTGTTTTACCAAACCATTTAATTCACCTTCTCATTCACTAGAAATGTGCAAAAACGTGTAATTTATATATAAAATAATTTACTTTGGAAAACAAGCTTTGAAAACAAATTTCCGAAATCAATTTGAAAACCCATATTTGAAAATTCCCTTATTATAAAGAATAAATAGATTTTCCACTTGAAAATACTTCAAAATATTATATAATAATTATTTTGAAATGCCCATTAATTTTAAAAATCATTTCAAAAAGATTCGGAGAAAACCGTGCTCGAAAACGAAGAAAAACAAGGAAAATCACTCAAACCGATATTCGAATTTAAATTCAAATTAAATTCCAAATAATTCAAATTTTGAATTTCAAAATCTCCAAAATTTGGCTAGTCTATTGATAGACATCATGGCCTTTAGAAATGATCAAAATCATCATGAAATATAACCAGGAAATGGAGCAAAAGAAAGTTGGAAACATCGAAACAAAAGAGGAGAACAAGGCAAAACATTGCCTTTGCCAGGTCGACCTTGAGGTCGACCTAGAGGTTGACCTTATTGGTCCCTAGGTCGACTGTATGGTCGACCTAGGAGCCTCTGGGTTGACAGTCAGGTCGACCCAGGGAGGGTGGCAGTCGACCTAGCATACGAACTTTTTCCAGTTCGATTTCCAAGGTTATTGTTCAACTTCCAGAGCAAATTTCGACATGCAAACGACAATATTTTTCAACCAAAATTTACAGAGATGGAGTTCAACATGCAAGCTATCAAATGCAAGAAATCCGGCAGCATTTCATTGCCGGAGTCAAAAGTTATAAAATCTCAAAGATGCAACAGAAACTGATTATAAACATGGAAAATATTCACTATAGGAAATTGCAAACATAAACAAATTTTCTATAGATTCAAGCACTGGCACTTTTGTTTTGGCTATTTTGTGAGTTTATACAACTCACCTGTTGTTGCAAAGCAAAAACTTGAATTTATGCAGAAAGTTTGAGGCTTTGAGGAGATAAGAGCTTCCAATAACCTGTAAAACTTAAAAACAGTACATGTAGGAAGAAAAATAACAGTAGATTAGAAAACCATTTTCTAAAATTGAGAATTAATGAAACTATAGAGTTTGGAGATTGATTACCCTTTGATTTTTACTCTAGCTTGAAAAAGATTTTAGTTTGCATTGAAGAATTTGAAGAAAAGTGTGGATTTTGCAATATTGAGAAGGTGGGTTTACTGTAAATCTATTTCCAGAAGAGAGGAAGAAAGAAGAGTATAAAGAATGAACATACTGTAATCTTTTCCCTCTTTTTCTCAAACCAGTTTAAGAGCTAATGGGCTTAATGGACCCAAACATAAAAAGAAATTAGCATGGCCTAATTTTAATTAACAACATTTATATTAAAAAGCTACATATATATACTAATTTACAAACAATATTGCATTTTTCTTCATATTTACACACAAGAAAAATATGAAAACTTGTATACAGACAAAATAAATCATTTTACACTAAATAAAAATATCAATTTATATTTTTAAAACATTATTTTTATTAAAATCCTTAATTTACAAAAATGTGCTATTTACTCAAATAAATGAATATAACATTGTTTTTAACTTCTAAAATTCCACAAAAATCATTTTCTCACTTAGAAAAATATTTTAAACCATTTCAAAACTTAATTTATAGCCAAAACATATTTTAAAACCAATTTCCATCTTTTAAAATCAAATACTCCTTTGGAAAATTATTAAAAGAAGTAATTGGGCAATAATTGGTATAATTATTGCAGTCTCTCTATTTTAAACCATAATCCATTTATTATCAACCCAAACAAAATAAAATAAAGTTCTAAACTTTATTTTCACAATTTTAATCCCAAAATTCATTGTTTATTTCAAATAAACAATATAAAACTCCAATTTATTTTAATTCACAATATTAAATTATAACTACCATTATAATTTAATATAAACAAGTAATCTCCAAACAAGGGTTGTTACATAAGATTTTCTTTGAAGTTGATCTTCTAATGATTTGTGCATCTTGGCTAGTTCTGAGTTTTCTTTAGCAAGCTCAAAGTGTTCTTTGGTTATCTTCTCCAGATCCACTTTGAGTCTATTGAACGATTTGAGATCAGCTTCCAAGTTTTTCACTCTCTCTTCAAGTAGTTGTCTGATTTTCCTTTCTTTATTAAGAGAAGAAGCAAGTTTGCCTTTTTTCTAAGATTGCCTCATCCCTTGCGACAGCAATGTTGATCGTACCATTTTGAAGCGAAGAAACTTTCCCTTTAAGCTCAACTACTTCGTTTAAAGGTCCTTGAGAAGCGCCTCGTAGGAGGAACATATGCTTTCCTACCTAAAATATGTAATCCTTATAAGTTAAAACAGAACCTATAAAATTAGAGCTAACTGAGTGAATAGGAAAACATACCGAATTGAGCTGTTTGAGAATAAGGAAAAGATAGTCATCATAGTAAATCAGAGGTTGCAATGATCCAAGAGAAGACAGGGGAGGAGATTGAATAGCCAACTATGCAAGATCTTCAAAATTCATTGATGAAGTTCGAGTTTGAGTTCTCGAAGGAAGAGGATCGTCTGGAGAGAGAATTAAACCAAGTTCAATGTGATAGACGTTGGAGAAGTGGGGAATGCATATTAAGAAGGGGTTGGTGGTTGAAGCCTCCTTGGATATCTTAGTTTGAACCTTTATGGTCTTTTCCGGAGCTTTGCCCAAATAAGTTGCTTCGGGACTTGGATCAATATTTACATGCTCTGTCTCGTCTATGATAACGGGAGTGAAGTCACCCGCAAATTTAGTCCTCTTATCTTGGGGAGAAAAAAGAGCATCAATGGAAACTCATCACCTGTTTCATCTTCATCTAATTCTTCATTGGCTTAAGCGATGGAATCTTTAAAGGAGACAATTTTAGTTAGTTGGGACGAAGCCAGAACTTCATCTTTACTTTTTCTCTTTTTTGAAACTTTTTCTTTGACTTTTACTTCTTTGGGAGCGATAACAAGAGCAGAAGAACCTGAAGAAAAAATGAAGTTTGTAAGCTGATAGCATTGGAAATTCTATTTTTAGCTGTATTGAAATTACCAGCAGCATCGAGTTGAATTGGAGAATTGGAGGTGAAGGATTCTGATTTTCCCATTCACCAATGAGCATCCTCCTCTGTCATTGAGTCTGACTTTCGGGGGCTCTCCTTAAACCTTATGACAGTCCAAATGATGGAATACTTTAAATGGTTAGCCGGAGTCAGTAATCTGAGCATGTTCCCCATACTCTCTACTGCCTTAGTTAAGGATAGCACGATCTTCTTATCTTCGAATTTTAGATGTTTAGGAGTAGAATCTGGAAAGAAGAATCCACTAGAGAAAGATAATGAGTAGGCATGAAAAAAACAACAGCAACAGCTTGCTGGGAGTGGAGAATGTCCCTTTAATGTTAGAAAAAACATTTGACGAAAAGGTATCGAGTCTCTCATTCCCCTGCTTTGTTAACACCTTCAGAGATCATGCTTTTTGGGTAAGGATGAATGCGGTATAGTTGACGATCCGGTTGCTTACCAACATTAGCAAGGATTGCTATGGAATGGAGGATTTCAGTGCTGAGGGAAGGGAGCCCTACTTCCTGACCCAGAACCTCTAAACAAGTCAAGTATATGTATGAATTGGGCAGGAATTGGATGGGAGCAATGCTTAAGTGCTCTAGATATCTTTGAAAGAAACCTGAAAATGGAAGATAGCCAGTATGCCAAACATGTACCACGGTAAAAGCAAAGTATCTTTCAGGTGGATTGGTAATACTATATGAAGGACCTGCAGGAATGGCTTCTATTCAAGTAATGCCAAACTAACCAAGAATAGAATCCACTTCTTCTTGGATCGTTATAACGATGGATTCAAAAGATTGTCTTCTTTCTTGCCAACTGAGAGTGAAGATTTGAACACTTTGCTAGGTTTCTTAGTGAGCTTCATGCTAGTTTGTGGACCTTCCATTAATTTGCCAGGTGATATTATTCTAAACTTGAGAAATAATCATGTTCATGCTATAGGAAAATTTAATACGTTGTTGTCTAAATAATCTATCATGATCTAAATGACAAAGTTTGAATTAGCTCCTTAGATGGCATATGACGAATTTGTTAGTAAATCCAAGTTTTAATCTTAATAATAGAACCCTATGAGAGAACAATACAAAAAATTAGGTAGGAATAAACATGTAATGAACTCAAGATTCAAAATGATAATAAGCTTTGCAACTATAATTAACAATGAGTAACGGCAACGTAATTCATTGATGAGCTAACCGGTTAAATTGCTCATAATGTGTTAAAGAAGATAGTCTGTAAATGATGGTGTTGAATGAAGCTTAATTCATAACATGAAAAGTACTCATGAAGCCATAACGATAAACAAAGAACTCGCAGACATTAAATTAAGGCTTTACGAATCAATGTCAAAAGCAAGCAACGTCGACTATGACTAAATGTCATTGGCTTTCACTAGCATACATTTTCTCTTAACAATGGAAAGTTATCATATTTTGCCTTAATCGCTAATACTAAGATATGATAAGATATCAAAATGATGGGTTAATAAAGGGTATTATTGGCATAGCAAGACATGCTAGTGCTGCAACGTCGACTTTAATTAATATAAAGACGATTGATGTCTCATTCTAAGAACGACGACGTTTATAATTCTATGTGGATTATCAGCACAAATAAGTAACGAAGACAAAATTTAGTGGTGGTTAGAGAACATTAATAAACCTAAGTCAAGAATTATAATGACAACAAGTATCGCAAAGCATTAATAAACATTGCTGCTATAGAGAAAGTTGAAGTAATGAAAATTGCTGACATCAATGGACGACGACTGTTATCCCGCCTTTTGGCAAGGCCGTGACACCAACGGGTTAACTGAAAAACTAAAGACAGTTCGTCGTAAAAGTTCGTTATACACTGTTCCACCATGGATATCGATGAATTTTTTCCGAGCCCGGATCAGGCTATAATTGATAGGACACGGCAGGCAAAGTCATGAAAGCCAGCACTCCAAATTTCAAGTCAATCGGAGTTCGTATGAGTGATATATGATCGATGCAAGTTGGAGAAAATATGCTCTTCGTATCGATCAAGTTGATCGGTTCGAATCCATCAAATTCGCACCCATCAGAAGGTCAAGGTGATGGACCACTCGCACCAATCAGATTCGCATCCATCAGGATGAGTCCGCCTCGACCAATTCGAATCCATTACGTTCGAATCGATCTTCCATCGCACTGTTCGAATCCATTGAACTCAGTCACTTCGTATCGATCAGAGCTCTCACTTAACAGCCTTGTTCGCATAAATGGCATCGTTCGACTTCGTATTAAGCGTTTGTTCGAATCGATCAGGATACGCCATTTCGTATCCATTAAGGGAATGCGCTTGATCGTATCGATTAATCTAAAGTCAATTACCCATTGAAGCTCGTTAGTTCGTATCCATCAATCGTACCCATCACTTTTGATCGATACGAACAGGACCAATTTCTATCGATACGAACGAGCGTGCTTCCATCGAAATGTGTTGGCAGATGTTATCGAATCGAACAAGGCAATGGATGTCGATACAAACGAGGCGAAGTTCATGGATGCGACGCGGTCAACTCGGAGCAAAAAGGGGATCGGTGCGAGGAGCGTGCGCCACGTCGCCACAGTGTCACGTGTTTCATCGAGTCGAACGGGATGGACACGAAGGCATGGATTTGAAATCAACAGCAAACGAAAATCATAATCTTTCATCGATCATATCTCCTAAACCACAGATCCAAATGCAACGAAATTTTCACAGAAGCTTGCGCACAAGGTAAAGAATGTTCCTGCCAAGTTTCAGCTCGATTGGACTAATTCTTGATGGATACGAAATCAATTCATATCGATCACAGATCGAGTCGAAACTTAGTGGGACCGGTCGCGTGGGCCTACTCACGTGCCAGAAGAAGTCTCCCAAAGTTTGAGCGCGATCTCAGCCTCCAACTCCTATAAATAGCCCCCTGAAGCCTACAGAAAAGAGATCCTTTTAGCCATTCAACGTCCAGACTCTGCCGGATTCAATTCTACATCTTACCATCACTGTTGTATTCGAATTTGAGAGCTATCATCAATTGTAATCTGCTGTAACAGATTGAAGTTATCAAGTGAATCAATAAAATCATAAGCTTCAGAGTGGACGTAGGGAAGATCGCCGAACCACTATAAAATCTGTGTTGTTTACTGCTATTCTTTTCAATTTTCTAAGTGTTCTTCATTCTTATTTCTCTACATGTTTGTTATCTGAGAATTGTGATCACGTACTGGTGCTTTCAACGACTATCGGGTGTTTGTGACCAATTTTGGTGCAAACAACGACGACAAGAGATGACATCTATCGATGAATGGCGACGACATGAGTCAATACGTATCAATAAGTGATGACATCTATCGATGAATGGTGACGACACGAGTCAATACGTATCAATAAGTGACGACATCAACTGTAATCAAATAACTCTGCAACTAATTGGAATGTGCTATCTTTTGGCAATAAGAAGTTATTGCATCACATTTTGATCAATAATAGGTTAATGAAGAGTCTTGTCAAGGCCTCACTTTGAAGTTATCTTATTCTTCACATACTTTTACGGTTAGCAATTTTTTTTGTTAACAACTTGTTTTTTTGAAAATCAATATAAAGGGATATTGGATGGAATCTTATGTGTTGGTTATTTTGATTTTTATGTTTTAGAACTATCATCACCATTGTTTGTGTTCAGATATCCTTATTTTTACCCAACATTACCCATTTGCGACTTGAGTGATATAAGATCTTTGGATGCCTTTGCAATAATTTTATCTTTCTTAGGTTGTGTGCAACTAAAATCCTAACATCATCATCTCGAATTCAACATAGCAATGATCGAGACCTTTGAAAGAAGCAGCTTATAGCCTATACTCCGACATTGAAATCCATTCGACCTGGCAATTGATGAAAAAATCCTATCAGGTGAGAGTTCTAGATTCAGATTGGCGAATTTCTATAGGCGGCAGGAGCGCTATCGGGATTGGGCTCAATCTAAATAGCAATGTTGTCTTAAACGACATCGATCATCTCTAGCACCATTGCAACCGATGTCATGAATTTCAGCAGGCAAGATTAAACCATAAACTTAGTGGCTTTTGAGGATTAAAAGGATGAGAATTAAGAACTTGTGTTTATTTATGAAAGAGCAATTTACTTCTAGATCTAATTTTTTTAGGAAGAGATAAACGAACTTTAGCAAGATCTAAAAGGTGCAAACTTGTTATAAAAGGAAAAAGGGATTTTTTATATATAGCCCCTCACCATTATATATATTTGCACATACCAGTATTTACTGGTTTTAGGGGTATTTTTATTTTGTTTTCTGTTTTCTTTTTAGATTTGGAACTCTAGATTTATCTAGGAGTGAGCTACATGGATTATAGTTTGGGGACTTTCGATTTAGGGAGAAATTCGAGGCAGGGTTATATGCATAGAATTAGCATATTTAGGTTAACAGAGACTGCAAGCTTATAGATGTTATAAGCCTTCAAATATTTAATTTTAGCAGTAATCTTGTGGGTAGCGGTAGACACTAATGGGTAGGTGGCCAAAGCTAGGTATATCTTTGTGTTCTTTACTCTTCGCATTTAGTTTTCCGCATTATTTATCTATGAAATATTTTAAATACCTTATTCTCCCCCCCCCTCTAAGGTATATTGCACGATCCTAACAAAAGTGCAATGTGAAACAAAATCATCATACTTAGAAAATAACATGACTTTGAAATAAATAATTCGTCTCATTTATGATCATACATTATTTCATTTCGTAACATAGCACTGGAAACTTTAAATAAAATAAAATTAATTATAACTTTAAGGTATGTTGCATTGTAAGAATGCATAACAATGAAAAAAGAATGAAAAGGTAATTTAGTATGAGTTATAGTTAGGTTTGGAGGAAATATTTGAAATATATAGTGAAAACTGAAAAGAAATAAAAACAATAACCTATCTAATGAAGGTGTAGAAGATAAAACATGAAAGAGAATTCTGTCTAGAAGGAAGGAAAGATGCAAGAATATTTAAAATAAAGAATAAGTGAACTGTTTAAATTGTAAATAAAATAGAAGTTTGGAGAGTCAACATATACACATAAATGGATATGCCTATCTTTTATGTATGCATATTTTGCTTGAGAGTTTTTTCTTCTTTAAGTAGGGCATTAATTGATGTCTCGAAGGTTCGAACTAAATACCTTTAAAACCTTAGTTTAGAGCATTTTACTACTTGTCACTTGAAGTAATAGTCCTTGAACGCTTTAGACGTTTTTATGTCAGTTTTGGTAGCATTCAAACACAAACGATTATGAAAAGAATGAAAATCGACGATCATGAATTTTTTTGGAGCATTAGTTTTAAGAATATTAAAAATCTATAAAAAGTTATGCAGTATTATTTTGGTTTGGTTTTAGCTTGTTCTCGAACTTAACCCTTCTTAAAACAATTTTAAATTGTCCAATCTAATAAAAAATGAAGAAGGTAAAATAACGCGTCGAAGATAATATTTCAAAGACTTTATTTAAAAACATTGATTTATCTATCTTAAACATTATATATTTAACTTAGATTTTTTGACCAAAATGTATTTGTTATGAATTTATGATGTGATCTCAAAAAAAGAAGAAGAAAAACCAAGTTCTTATCCACATAGGCATACTAGTAAGCTTATCTCTATCAGTGTTCATACAAGGATTGAGTTTTTTCATTATGATAAGACTTTTGTCAAATAAGCAATGTACTTTCTCAATAATTTTCTTGCAATCTTCTTCATTTTCAAACCAAACCACAAAGGCTATCTAGATGGGCCAGTGAAGTTTGTTGCGGTTTTCCACATACACTTCATATAGGCTTCCAGCGCCTTGTAATAAGGTCGAGGTCTTGCTACATATCTATTAAATAATAATAAAGTAGAAGAAGTTTAAGCCCTCTCGGTAACTTTAGGAGTTCTCTCTATTCTCCTTAATTCTCTTTAAATTTAAATATTTTATTTTCAAAATCCTATGATTTACCAACTTTACAATTATTCTATTAAACCTCTTACATTATTTTACATTCAAATACCTACTATTTTAAAATTCTAGAATTACTCACAAATTTTTCTCGGGTCTCTCCCAATATTTTACTTCAAAGCCCACACATTTGATCTAATTACATAATCCAAACTTACTAATTGATAAATTTAGTCAACCAATATTTATTAATTAATTCTAAAAAATGAAAGTTTCAAAATGTATACTACAGACGCATCAACAAATTGGTAAAAAAAGTTCATTTATATACAAATATATATAAATCACATAACATAAATTATATATATATATATATATATTAACGACAATAAAAAATTTATTTTATAATTTATTCACTAAATGAATTTATCATACATTACAACGTAGAATTCGATTAACTTCAAACACCTGAATTTTAATTTTTTTTACAATTACTTAGAAATCCTTCTCAATTCTCTTCTAAATTTTACATTCTAGTCCATATATCCAACTAATCGTGTAAAACTTAAATTTGAACTATTTAATGAAAGCGCTGTTATGGATCGTAATATGAAATATAATCTAAGTTATTTACTAGTACATAATATAAATATAGAAAGTAAACAGTAAAGTAAATGACACCAGGGATTTTTATACTGGTTCAAACTCCCGTTCTACGTCCAGTCTCAGACTCCTTCTGGAATTTAACTATCAACTCTCACTTAACCCGGAGGAACATGTATTACACCACCTAAGCAACCGAACATGACTTCTACCGCCTAGACAACCAAATAGGACTTCTACTGCCTAAGCAACCGAACAGGTCTTCAACAACACAATAAGTTTTCTTGATTGATTGTGCTCTGTAGATAGCACGGATATGTCTTTAGAGTACACCCTTCCTATCTTCTCCTTTGTGGTATATAGTGTAGTACGTGAAGGTTGGAAGTAATTTTAATCACAAATAAATTTGTGCTTGAATGTGCAAGTGATTTGAATGCGTTTATGAAAGCAAATGGCATAATTTAGATAGCAAGAATATAGAATAGAATCAGAGAATTAAGTTGTTGAAACAACTGAATTCAAGGCTATATATAGAGTTAAAAAGATGTAATCATTCGTGAAAAGTTTTGGCCAAGAGATACAGAAACAACTGGTGGGTTAAAAGTTGTTTCTGTTCGTTAAAAGATGGCGACCGTTCAAAAAATAGCCGTTATGAATATTCAGTCGATCGAGGAAAGAAATTCAGTCATCTGAAGATTCAAAAATTTTTGAAATTTAAATTTATTTTGAAAAAACACCTGGTTCAATCGACTGAATGGGGGTGTTTAGTCGACTGAACCTTCAAAATAATTTGTGCAACTGTGCATGTTTTAGTCGACTGCACACCCCTATTCAGTCGACTGAAACAGGTGTTTTCTACCATATAAACTTCTGGTTGAAAGATTTTTGCTTAGTAACTTTTTATAATTAATTTCTAAGTTGTGTATATGATTTTGAAAGTAATTTAAAACCATGTGCATATACCACTTAGGAGATATTTTAACAATTATTAGCTACTAACACTACAATTGAAATAGTAATTTTCCAACTCGGAATTCCCTACGCCATCCCTACGCCACGTAGGCGTAGTGTAGGGAAATCGTGAAAACGTGGAAAAGGCGTAGGGAAAGCGTTAGCAGTTCCCTACACATTTTCTACGCGCCATATTTACAAAATTGTTAATAAAATTTATCCCAACTCCTTATTCGTTCCGTTTCCAATGAGAGGGAGAGGGAGAAAAAACCCTAGATCTATGCTTTTGATCTAAATCCAATCCTTTCCCCAACTTCTACCTCCGCGCCGCGCCTTCAATCTAAATCCGTTCCCCAACTCCTTCTGCCTCCGTGCCGCAGTAGCTGTCTCCGCGCAGCCAGTATCTTCCTCCGCTGGTTTGAGTATTTGATTCGAGTCAAATTTACAGTCTCATCAGGTACTGCATAAAATCTTAAATTTTTGCATAATTTGAAACTTGGTTATCATTTGGTTAAATGTTGTGTAGCAATTTCATTTGCTTGAGTCTGTTTTTGGTGCACCGATGATTATTTACATTTCCCCGGTTGCCTGTATATTTGGTTGCTGGCGTGTTTACGTGTGATTACAAATATATATTTTTCTTGTTGCCTTCATTTCATTTTGTGAGTTTGCATCTTCATGTATTTTGGTTAAATTTCGGTCATCATTTCATTTTGTGAGTTTTGCCTTCATTTCATTTGGTTAAACATCGGCCGTCAATACTTATCATGGCATCTTTATGCTACAATGGCAAAAGCCTGTTTGAAAAATCAATGATAACAGAGTAAATTGGGTGGTAGAAGCCTATTTGGAAAAACAATAATACTAGAGTAAATCAAGATTCCATCAATTCCTCCGCTGTACTCGGTCGGTATTCAGATTTGCTATGATGGAATTCATTGGAAATTACAAAGAGTTAAGTTGATTTTTAAGGTAGCCTTTTGGGTACTTTTTAACGATTGAAAATTGCAAGTTGAAACCAACCATTTTATATTAGATCAACGTTATGAATGTGAAACTCATATTCATACAGTAACCTATATATGTTTCAACTTTCAACCAGTACACACATTCAAATTATTACTGATAAGATGGTCAGGCTAGGTTGAATAAAGATTTTTACCAATAAAGTTTAGTAAAAAAATACAGTGCCTTGAATATGAAGAAGTTACTTCAATGCCTTAATTTTACTATAAAGTTTCATTCTTCAGTATTCATTGACATATATGAATGTGTAAGGAGATCCATCCTTTGTGCCTTGAATTTGAAGAAGTTGACTTTTGAATGGTTTAGGTAAAGATTCTTAGGGAGGTTTTTCCACTTTTGGTTTTATCTTTTTATTTTGTTTTTGAACGTAGGACTCCCATTCTAGGAAAACTTATTACCATTTGGGGTTATATCATTTATTTGGGGTTATTTGGAACTTGGTCATTTGTCTGTTGCCTTCATTTCATTGTGTAGAAACTAAAAAGGATACATCCACTTCTTATTCTGTCTATTTCTCCATTGAATTTGATGAGAGCTCGCGATGTATTAACCACTGCCTCATTGTAGAGCTCTTCAACCACAAGCATTTCTGCAGAGTCAACCTCGGTAACAAATCCGAAGTCTTCGAACAATGATTGTTTTGTTAGGTAATCAAGCTTTAATGAAGAACCTTCAAATACAGACTTCCTAGCAAAATTAAGCTCATTTGCCTGTGGAAAGAACTGTATTATATAAACATGTCAAAATTCAAATGTATATTAACTTAAATCATCCAAGTGAACAAGTATAAGGGAAAAAAAACTTACTGCTCTTGTCCAAGTAACTTTCTTTGGAGCAATGAAACCATCACAGAATTCTCGGTTAGTTTCATGCTTTCGGTCATTTCTATTCCTCCTTCACCATCGGCTATATTTCAAGGTCAAATTATCTGAGTTAGTAACCTCTGAAATTATAGGTTTCATTTGAATTTTTAGAACCTGGAACTAATTCTAAGCCTGCAGTAGGAAACTTGATTTCCTGTATGTAAATAAATAAGTCAGGTCTTTTATAGGCATGTAGTTTGTATTGAGTATTGATAATCAATAATCAAGTGTCCAGTTTTACATTACTTACCATCAATTTTATGTTGTCTTTGAATGCTAATTCAGTTGATGTTTTTGCATGCAATCACTGCAATCAAACTCAATTAAGCAAATAGTACTTATGTGTAACATGCTTTAAGAAACAAAGACAGACCACTACTTTCACAGTACTATATCAGATACGTATCAGTATTTTTCTGTATCACATACCTGGTTAAGAAGCTCTAAGTAATTTGTAGGAAACCCGACATTGAACAAGAAGTCAAATTCTTGTTAAGTTTGTCATTTCTCTTTGCTGTACAGATTAATCTTGTAGATAGCATCTTCTAAAATAATAGAAACAAAAGGTTAAGAGAGTAACAAATAAAACAGCAATAAATATAACAATCATATAAGTGAGGTAATCTTTAGATGGGAATGCTTACCTACTTCATAAACTATGAAGGTCTCAATTGCAGTGTAGAAACTGATGTCACCGTAGATTTTTGTTCAAACTTTTCCCACTTAATATGATATATTTTTGTTCAAACAAAGAAAACAACAATAATATATTATCGAAGTACAACGCATTATGTTGGCAACATAAAACATTTAGTTCTATTGGTTAATATTAAACACTCATACCTATTTCTATGTTTTATATCTTGCATGATTTTATACTTGAATTAATTTTCATGTTGAACTGATTTTGTGGTTTCTCTGCTTTTATTTATAAATTTGTAAATGTACATATCAACTTGTATGCTTTTTTTATCACCTACCTTTAATTAAATGATTGTGTGAAGAAGCATTTTTGTATAAGCTAGGATTTTCGCTGATCTTATCATGGTTAACCAATCAATTTGTTACCTAAAAACTGCTTTTACATTATAATTTTTTAGCTATGTATATATTGATAATTATGAATTCATTTGCTCTGACTGAGCGCTTGTCATATCTGACAACTGGAACGGGTTCATTTGAGCTGAATTTGAATCTAAGGAAGTGGATTCAAATGGAGAATCTTGTCATGAAAACATGGAGGCTGATCCAGTTCGTGGTAGAATAGAATTAAGAATATCATTACTAGAACTATCAACTGGAAATGCTGGAGTCGAAAAGGAAGGAGTTAAAGAAGATGAGTGTTGTTGGTTATTAAAATTAGTTATACTTGGAACAAAAGCAGAAGAACCAAATGCATCTCCAAAATCAAAATTAGTGAATGGTTCTGCTTTCTAAGTTAACTAGTTTATTAAAAAACCAAGTTTCTAATATTAATTAAGTTTTATAAAATTTTAACAAACTTGACTAAGTTTATAAAAATCAACTTATTTTTATAAAGTGAACTAAGTTCTATAAAAATAAACTAAACTAACCAATTTTTATAAAAATTAACTAATTTTATGAAAGTTAACTAAATTAACTAAGTTTTTACAAACATAAATAAATTTATAAAAAGAATTGTTCTATTGCATGGAATTGATTGTTTGTTATCCTTTACTATTGTTTTACTAAAACGTAAAAGTACATTTGAACCATATTTATAGTGCAAAAATGTATACTAGAATATTGTTTTATGGAAATGTGAAATGTGACAAAATGATAATGATCCAAATACAACAAAGTAAACAATAATGAATATAAGTTAAACGTATAAATTATATATTCTGATGATATTATGCTTATATTAGCCACTAAGAGTGAGTTTGACATATGGAAGAAAGAAACTATATTTCTAATGATAGAGTTCATAGGTATCGTATTAAAGTTTGATATTTAGTAATTTACGAAAAGAAATACTAATGCATTGCTAATGATAGAGTCCATATAATCATATTCTAAGTACTCAACTAACATATCTTAATTATGCAGTATAAGATGGAACATTTGAAAGTTCGTCGAGCTTGGATGTACAAAAGTGTAGGGCATAGAGGAACGATTCCATTTCAATTTTTAAGAGGTTTAACCGAGTTCATGCAAGTGGCATCTTCCAATGAGACAAACATGACAGAAATTCGTTGTCCTTGTAAGAAGTGTAAGCCACAAAACATCATTCTTATGAAGTTGTTCAAAAGCATTTGACTAAAAACGGTTTTATGAATGATTACTATGTGTGGATACATCATGGTGAAGATACAATGACTGTTATTAATACATCGGTGGTTGGTGAGGATGATAACGTAAATATTGGTGTTGATTTTGATGAATCTACTACTTCAGAAAATAGAATGACAGAAATGGTTATTGATGCTGCTGGTCCGAGTATGCTGCTAATTCGTTGGATGTAGAGGAAGAACCAAATCCAAAAGCTAAGAAATTTTTTGACTTGTTAGAAGCATCAAAAAGACCCTTTTTGATGGATGTCCAATGACAGAGTTGGCAGTGACTTCTAGGTTAGTTGCTATAAAATCTGCAAACAACTGTACACAAAAATTAATGAACGATGTTCTTAGTTTAGTTCGAGATGTGGTCCCATCCGGTTTGCAGACTAGATTGGCAGAAAATTAGTATCAATTAAAAAAACAAGTGTCCGCATTTGGATTGTCATACGAAAAGATAGATACATGTCGAAGTGGGTGCATGCTATACTGGAAAGAGGACATAGACCGTTCACAATGTAATTTTGTGGCTTAAGAAGATATGAAAAGAAAAAAAGTAACGGTAAAGGTTTACCTTTTACTCGTTTACATTATCTTTCACTTATTCCTAGATTGCAAAGATTGTATTCGTCTTATGCCACTGCGTAGCACATGAGATGGCATAGTGAACGAGTTTGAGAGGAAGAGGTTTTATGTCATCCTGCAGATGGAGAAGCATGGAAACATTTCGATGACAAATATCCCGATTTTTCTAAGGAGTCACAAAATATTAGGCTTGGTTTATGTACTGATGGTTTCCAACCTTTTAGCCAACATGGCAAAAAATACTCCACTTGGCGAGTTATTTTAACATCATATAATTTACCTCCTTGGATGTGTATGCAAAATCCATATATGTTCTTAACTCTAATTGTCCCTGGGCCGAAAAACGGAATAGATGTTTATTTGTATCCTTAAACCGAGACCTAAAAAAGATGCGGATAGAGGGCGTTGACACTTACGACGTGCCGAAAAGAATTTTTTTAAAACTATTTGCTTGTTTATTATGGACGATAAGCGATTTTCCCACGTACGGGGTGCTTTCGAGTTGGAGTACGGGGGGTAATTATCTTGCCCCGTGTGCATGGATTCAACAAAAGTATTTACACTAAAGCATGGTGGTAAGCAGTATTGGTGGGATTGCCACCGTCGATTTTTGCATACAAATGACACGTTTAGACATGATAAGAATTTTTTTGAAAGAAATAAAATTATAAATTTGCAACCACCAACATTTTTTAATGGAGAAGAGGTATTTGATATTGTAAAAGATTATGCAAAATTACACGAGACGAGAAATAAAGAGCCTAAAATTCTTGGCAAAGGGGATTATCACAACTGGTGCAAACAGAGTATATTTTGGGAATTACCATATTGGAAGAACCTAAAACTTCGACACAATTTGGATGTGATGCATATTGAAAAAAATGTGTTTGACAATTTTTTTCATACAATTATGAATGTGAAAAGAAAAACCAAAGATGATTTGAGATCAAGAAAAGATATTGAATATTATTGCAATCGTCTATAGCTTAAGATTAATCCTATGCATCCAAACTTCAAAGTTCTTGCATGTTATGAGCTGGATAAGACTCGTATAAAATTACTAGAGTGGGTCAATTCTTTTTCCTGATGGAATTGCTTCTAATATGAAACGATGTGTTGATATGAAGGATGTTATACTGTCAGGTATGAAGAGTTGCGATTACCATGTATTTTTAGAGACTTTATTCCCGATAGTATTTAAAGAGCTTTTACCACAAAAGGTTTGGATGCCTATAACAGAGCTCGGTTTATTCTTTAAAGAGATATGTTCGACAACTCTATCTAAAAGCCATTTGCAGAAGCTTGAAAGAGATATACCCAAATTACTGTGTAAATTGGAGAAAATATTTCCTCTTGGAGTTTTTAATTGCATGGAACATTTACCGATACATCTACCAATTGAAGCGTTACTACGGGGACCAGTGCAATATGGATGGATGTAACCTTTTGAGAGGTATGTAATAGTTATATTTATTTACGCAATCTTTAAATATAGAACATGTTATAATTAATTTCACACATTTTCATATTAAGGTATCTGGGTCACCTAAAGAAAAAAGTGAAACAGAAAGCACATGTTGAAGGTTCTATTTGTCAAGCATATATTATTGAAGAAGCATCCATATTTTTTAGTCATTATTTGGATGATCACGTGAATTTAAATTTTAATCGTGGTCATCGCAATGAAAACGATATTGTGGATGATTCAATCGATAACGTTCTCTCGGTGTTCAAAAAACAAGGACGTCCATCTGGTAAATGGAAGAATGTTAAAGGCTTCGCTACAACAAAGGATTACAATCTAGCTAAGGTAACGGTGCTTCTTAATTGTAATGAATTAACTGATCTTATCAGGTACTATAATAGTTTGATTATTCATTAACTATATTTTTGTCAATCTTTTCAACCTACACACAATACTCCTTAGATATTAACATGTGTGCTTGATTTAAACAGCAAATTCGAAAGTGAATATCCCAATGTTGAACTTTGTAAAGAATTCGAGGGATTGTTTAAACAATATGTAAGTATGATAAGTTATGTATTTTAACCTCGCAAGGTATTCATTATATATTGACTTGGGTACTTGATTCAAATGATAGGTTGATACGAACAACATCACTGACGTTTTCTATAGGAAACTTGCATTTGGTCCGCGTAATAGCTACATAATATGTCCAATAATGTTTATAAATGGATTTAAGTTTCACACAGAAGCATATAGAAAGAAAAAACAACTGTTAACAGCGGAGTTTGTATTAAAGGTGGAAACAACGATGATGATATAAAAGATTATTATGGTGTACTGGAGGAAATAATCGAGTTAACTTACTCGGTGGTGCCGGAGTTAAAAACATTTCTATTCAAATGTTGATGGTTTGATGGTACGCCGAATATTGGAGTAAGACGCGTACACAAGGATTACCCTCTTATTGAAGTAAACCACAAGAAAAAATATTTAGGGTACGATCCATTTGTGTTGGCAGCACAAGCTACACAAGTTTATTTTACGTTGTATCCTGCTATCGACAACAGTCTTTCAGATTGATGGGCTGTTATTAAAACAAAACCGAGATGGTCATTTCACTCAAACATGATCACAACTGACAATACGACGTATCAAAATGATCCAGAACCTAACGAACTACTAGATATTGTACAAGAAGTAGAAGATATAGGATCTCTTATTAATGACGTTAATGATGGGGTCGAAGTAGATGAAGACGACGATGAGCAAGTCGAAGTAGATGATGATGAGTGTGAGCTTGAAGATGAGAGTGTAAATATTGAGAGTGATAATGATAATGAAGATTGGTAGCATGTATATTCAATTATGATTGTTTGCATGTGTTTTTAGTTGCTCGATTGCTGTTATGTTTATGAAGTTGTTCATCTTTTAGTTAATAGTAAAATTTTCTGTTATTGGTTTATACTCTATGCAATTTGATGTATATTTTCAAACATTGTCTTAAATAAAGTTCACAAATTTCATTCTGAAATGCTACCTTATCTTATGTATATAGTTGCATATGTTGTATTCTTGTAATAGATATGAGTTCTCGTGGTGGTGGTCGTCGTAGTTGTGGTGGTCGTCGTATTGGTGGTCGTCGTAGTGGTAGTGGACATGGTTTGGATTTGATCGAACCAACACCCCCCCCTCCGTCGATCAACAACCCACCCCTTTAGATGGCGGTGATCATGATGAAGGCACCCCCGGGTTATCTGGACGTATGTCACCGACTGGCTCGACTTCCTCAGTCGGCACCATGTATATTTATTATAGGGACAGTGGAGAGTAAGTAAAATTTATAAACTTTTGAATTATCGTATATGTTAATAATGCAGTAAAGGATTAATATAATTTGTGCATTAACAGTTGGGAATTCGCGAATAGTGCATCAACGTCTCGTACTATATCTTCTATGCTTAAGGCCCGTATAACATCATTTTGGCCTTGCTTCAGTGTGGTTCCTGCTAATATAGTTATGATTATTGCATGTGGTTATATAATATATTTAATGTTTTCAGTTGTTGATGTTTGGTTTTATTAAATTTTGTTGTGATATGTGAGGTAGATGAATATGAATACAATAGTATCATATTGAATTTTGGTGTACGGTGTCGTAGGGAAGACGTATGGAAATCGTAAGAAAAATTCAATTTTTTGCATTTGTAAAAAGAAGAAGGCTAGGCGTAGGGAATGCGTAAGGATGAAGGGGCGTAGGTAATGCGTATGGAATATGGCGTAGGAAATGCGTATGGAATGAGACGTAGGTAATGCGTATGGAATTTGGCGTAGGTAACGCGTATGAAATCTGGCGTAGGTAACGCGTATGGAATCTGACATAGGAAATGCGTATGGAACGAGGCGTAGGTAATGCGTATGGAATTTGGCGTAGGTGATGTTTATGGAATGTGGCATAGGGAATGCGTAGGAAAAAGGCGTAGGGAATGCATAGGGAAAAGGCGTAGGGAATTTTTGCGACGCACTGTTTTCCGACTTCTTTTTTGGCGTAGGAATGACGTAGGAAAATTTGATTCACTACGCCGTCCCTACGCCAAATTGGCGTAGGGAATCCAGAATTCTTTTGTAGTATAATTAGACTATAGACAAGCCAATTATAAACTTTGAGGCTTCACTTTAAATTCTTTGGTCTTCGATCTATTGTCGAGTAGAAAATTATATTCTCCTACAAATTTGATTAGTTCATATAATCTATACTTATATAGTTGTCACGATCAAAACATCAAAATACAAGATTCTAACATTTAAACATTTGATTAACAAATATTCATTAATCCATAGTATAAATCCTAAAGATAGAACAATTTCAATATAAACAACATTTATATATATGTGAAAAAATTATAAAATTACTTCTTTATTCAGATACAGGATATTTAAATCACATAATATGAAATGTATACATAAATATAATAACTCTTTTAATTTTTAATTCATTTATATCAAACAAAAAGCACCATACATTACATAACATAATTTTATTTTAACATCCCTTAAAAGATAATTTATCTTTTACAACATTAATATGTGAACACACATATTATTACTGGTAAAAATTAGATTATATAACATTCTCACTTTCAACATGTTATCAAACCATACCCAACTCTTAACTCACAGAAATGTCCCGTAATATTATTTTACAATTATCAAAGTTGTAAGCATGACCCACCTACAATAACACGAAATCTATGATTAACTACAAAAATAAAAGTGTTAAAAAATGAAAACTAAATAATGGATAAAAGCTCACGTGTAGATAAGTTGGTCATAAGATGCACTTCTCAATTATAAATACGTACAAAGCTTTTCTCTGTTTGTTTTAACTTTTTTACATTCAACTTCTTTTATTTAATTAGTTACATTGACTACTAATTCAGATTATTTAAATAAAGTAAATTATTTAATATTCATTAATCCATTTATACATCCTTAAGAAAAATAAGAGTCGAATGCATACTCAACAATTATATTAACAAAAAAAGTGAAGTTATTTATTCACTTATACATATAAAAAAACATACCACATAACATAAATTATTTACATTTATGGCATTAGCAATTTTAATTTATAATTTTTTTCAGTCAGAACATTAATTGCTATAAGGATATGCAGTTAATGAGGATTGAACTCTCAATTTTACATTTGAGCGTCGCATGTCATAGCTGATGGTTGAATTGTTATTGCCTCCATTCATCGAGCTTGAAAACTTAGCCACCCTTATCCGACTAGATCTCTGATGTGCTGTAAAATTGTAAAACTCGACCCGCCTTTCAAGGGCTAATCTCTCTCCACTGCTCCTTTTGCCTTTCGACCCACGGTCTTCCACCCTTTTTCTTCTTTACTATGTCCATTCTTTCTAGCCCCCTCTTCCATAATTCGTTGAAGTGCTATTTAGGATAAGAATTTAGAGAATGACTAAGAGGAAAAGAACGAAGAAAACTCTAGATTTGTTTTGTAGTAGTGGGCACAAAAATTTGTTGGTTTAACTTAGAATTTTTTCTAATCAAAATATATTTGTTAAGGATTTACGAGATTTCAAAATCAATAAGAAAAAAATAAAACCAGTCTATAGTAACATACGTTAATACATATTAAATTTGAAGCGTTATTTTACATTAACCTTTCAAATTCGTTCTGAACTGTAAAAACTAGGTCGGCTAACCAAAAGCATCACGGGCTTAGACTCTAAAGGCCCAAATACGTATAAAAATATATTTGTTGTGGATGTTGACCAAGTTATCCCGAAGTCAAAGCCATAAATATGACCTGATAAGTGCCAAACCAGCCGATATATATATGTACAGACTTCTCGTCATATAAATATACTCATACCCTTCAATTTTCTACTCATCCGAACGCCGTAATCTTTCTCATTCACAAAACAAACAAAACCTTTTCACTCCAAATTTCCAGGGAAAAAAATCCTTAATTTCGAAGCTTGTTCATATACACAATGAGCAGCGAAACTCCTCGTCTCTGCGCAAACAACTGTGGCTTCTATGCAAACAAAGACAACAAAGAAGAATTATGTTCAAAGTGCTACGGTGAGTTGTTGCTAAAGGATATTCATGGACATATTAAAGAAGCCACCAAATTAGAACCCCAGGGTACACTAAAATCATCATCCAGGCTTGAAGAAGGATCAAAAGGCCTGAAAATCGATGACTCGGAAGAAAAAAGAACTTGTTTTGATGACACGGCAATAGAAAAGAGGAAGAAGAAGAAGAAAGCAAGGTGTAGCTTGTGCCCAAGAGTAATTGGATTATTAGGCTTCAACTGTAAGTGTGGAAAACTACTGTGCAGCACCCATAGATTACCTGAAATGCATGACTGTCATGCATATGATTACAAGGCAAATGGGAAGGAAGCTATTGCGCAACAAAATCCTAAATTCTCAGATGATAAGGGTCTTGGAATGCATGTTTGATTTCTCTGTATATTTTAGTAATCTACCCGATACATTTGATTTTATTTTTGTTTGAACATATATTTTAGATTTTTTTTTTTTCCTTTATTTTATTTCATGCATTACAGTCTGTTGATTTTTATGTACAGGGATGGTTTTCTCTGAATAGTAGTTTAGAGATATAGATTATATGGTTGATGAATAATAGTCTTTCTGATTTACATGAAGAATGTCAAATTAACAGCTTTGACATATAGTTACATGGTTTTTAAATGCTTTTAGGCTGTTTCATGGATTAAGCAGTACATTTAATTGTTGTTTGTATACCAGTCTCAAAAAATTCTATTTTTTTTCATCTGTGGATGATTAATCACAACCGTCACCCTATCAAATCCAAATACTAAATACTAGTTTTAATGTATTACGGTGATCAGATCAGACCCAAATGGCAAGCCAAGCAAGCGTTTGGGGTATAGCAACACATGATGGAAAGGGCAATCATGAAGAGAATTCTATTCGAGTATAACAAACTATGCAAGCTTTTTAACAATGTATATGGGCTCACGTGGTCTAATCTAATAAGTGCTTTTAATACTTGATGCTTGCCTTGTCATTTTCCACCAAAACTGATTTTTTTTTTCCTCCTTTTCTTTGGCCTAAGCTTGGGCACAGTTCAACTTTTTTGTTTATGGGCGACGAGACTTAAAAGCATGTGGATTATTTTTCTGCAAATAGTTGTGTTTATATCAAAAAGTGTGATACTAAAGGTATTACAAGTACAATTAAAAATAAAATTTAAATGAGATATAATTAATTGACTCGATTTTAATAGATGAAAAATTTGCAGTTTAATTAGGGTATACAATTTTAGTTAAAGGATAAGAGTAATTGAAAAGTAATAAAATACAAAATTTTGAATTTTAATTAAGATGACTGCATATCCATATATATATATATATATATATATATATATATATTTAATTTGAGTTTAAAGAGTATTTTGTGAAGTTTACATTTACATCAAAAATGTGTGACACCAAAGGCACCGCGGCTATTATTAAAGATATATCTTTATTAATAACGAGTGTTACGGCACGTGCTTCGCGCGTGAAATGTTTTCCTTATAAATTATATATGTTTAAATCAGTAAAAAAATGATTTTTTACTTTCAAGTGATATTAAGATTTGTATATTTGTAAAGAAGTATTTTGAATTTGTAAATGAAGTTTAATTTTATATCTTATTTTTAGAAGCATTTTAAATTTGTAAAGCATTAGATCATACTTTTAGGGGCGTTTGAATTTGTAAAAGAAGTTTAATATTTAGCTATTATTAAGTGATTAAGATTTGATAAAACATAGAGGGACGTTTTCTCTTAATAATGGGAAGTTATCATATTTTCCTTAATCGCTAACACTAAGATATGGTAAGATATCAAAATGATGGGTTAATTAAGAGTATTATTAGCATAGCGGGACATGCTAGTGCTACAACGTCGACTTTAACTAATATAAAGACGATCGATGTCTCATTCTAATAACGATGACGTTTATAATTCTGTGTGGATTACCAGCACAAATAAATAACGAAGGCAAGAGTTAGTACTGGTTAGACAACAATAATAAACCTAAGTCAAGAATTATAACGACAACAAGTATCACAAAGCATTAATAAACATTGCTGCTATAGAGAAAGTTGAAGTAATGAAAATTGCCAATATCAATGGACGACGACGACAAGAGATGACGTCTATCGATGAATGGCGACGACATGAATCAATACGTATCAATAAGTGACGATGTCAACTGTAATCCAATAACTCTACAACTAATTGGAATGCGCTATCTTTTGGCAATAAGAAGTTATCGCATCACATTTTGATCAATAATAGGTTAATGAAGAGTCTTGTCGAGGCCTCACTTTGAAGTTGTCTTATTATTCACATACTTCTAGGGTTAGCAAATTTATTTGTTAACAGTTTGTTTTTTGAAAATCAATATAAAAGGTTATTGGATGGAATCTTATGTGTTGGTTCTTTTGATTTTTATGTTTTGGAATTATCATCACCATTGTTTGCGTTCAGATATCCTTATTTTTACCCAACATTACCTCTTTGCGACTTGAGTGATATAAGATCTTTGGATGCCTCTGCAACATTTTTATCTTTCTTAGGTTGTGTGCAACTAAAATCCTAACATCATCCTGAATTCAACATAGGCAATGATCAAGACCTTGGAAAGAAGTAGCTCGTAGCCAATACTCCGACATTGAAATCCATTCGACCTGGCAATCGATGACAAAATCCTATCAGGTGAGAGTTCTAGATTCATATTGGCGAATTTCTATAGGCGACAGGAGCGCTATCGGGATTGGGCTCAATCTAAATAGCAATGTTGTCTTAAATGACATCGATCATCTCTAGCACCATTGCAAGCGAGGTCCTGAATTTCAACAGGCAAGATCGAACCATAAACTTTGTGGCTTTTGAGGATTAAAAGGACGAGAATGAAGAACTTGTGTTTGTTTATGAAAGATAAATTTTCTTTTGGATCATATTTTTTTAGGAAGAGATAAACGAACTTTGGCAAGATCTAAAAGGAGCAAAGTTGTTATAAAAAGGAAAAGGGATTTTTTGTATATAGCCCCTCACCATTATATATATTTGCACATACGGGTATTTATTCGTTTTAGGGGTATTTTTATTTTGTTTTGTGTTTTCTTTTTAGATTTGGAACTCTAGATGTTGAATTTATGTGATTCAAATATTTTTCAAAGAAGACAAGAAAATAATTAATTGATTCATTCAATCAATTAATTAGGGTATATATAGAAAGATAAAGAGTAAGGATATGTGCGAAATCCTTTAGAGAAAGAAAACTAATTAATTGCTAATCAATTAATTAGTCAGATCTGTTATATGAAGGTAGACAAGTTTATGCATGGAGATTGATTTAAACAATGGAAATTTATGGAAACATAGATTTTTTATCAGTTATGTGCATTGGAATCAAATCAAGTAACTTGAAAAGGTTGTCACATAATCTGGAAATTTATAATTTTCTTCATCTCCAAGCATCCTTTATTTTCATGCCTATTTAAATGAAGGAATTTCATCTTCATGAATGTGAGAGAATCCACCATTATCCTCTTCTTTAGTAAACCCTAATTTCTGCAGTCAATCAATTAGAGGTTTTGAGCGTAAACAAGTCTTTGGATAAATTGATTATTCAATTTGTAATTATAGGTTAGTCTCTCCACTTTGATACCTATAATTTTGTAATCTCTCTCTCTCTCTCTCTCTCTCTCTTTTGTACTCTCTATCTTTAGTGAAATAAAGAATAGTTGTTGGGTCCGTGGACGTAGGCAACCTAGCCGAATCACATTAAATCTCTGTGTTCTCTACTCTTCTGTATTTCCTTGTATGGTGATTATTTTCATTGAATTTGCGGTTGATAATTAATCGACAAGCTAGATCCTTGTTTTGATTGTTTTCGCGCTTTAGCATTCCGCTGCGCTTTTGGAGTTAGTGCAAATTAATTGAATTTCGCACAACAGTTTGGTATCAGAGCTAGCTGTCTTGTTCTAGATTAGTTATCAATGACAAATTCTTTTAGTGGTGGTATGAAAAATTATGGCATCACCAAATATGTTAGAAAAGGAGTTTTAGGGACATGGAAGGTGAAGACTAATGACGGTGTTCTTCAGCAACAACTTCGTTCATCTAGAGGAAGAGATAAAAGTCAGAAGCACCTTGGAGGTAGAAGAGATATGCGTAGGTCTCATTTCATGGGTCCTAGAAGGGGTGCTTGCTATTATTGTAAGAAGAAAGGGCATTTCATACGAGATTGTACAGCTCTTAGAAAGAAGAGAGAGAAGAAGAAGAAAGCTTCAGTACTGACAGCAGTTAGATCAGATGCAGTTAGAAGTGATAGTAATACATCATTATTTTCAGCCAGTATTTCACCTTTAGAGCATACTAGTTGTGTGATTGATTCTGGAGCCTCTTGTCATATGATGCCAGATAGGAGTTGTTTTGTCAGTTACAAGAAGATTGATGGCGGAGCAAGTCATATGGGGAATGGCATATCTTGTCATGTTGTGGGCGTTGGAAGTGTGAGGTTTAGGATGCATGATGGTGTTGTTAGGACTATCACGGATGTTAGACATGTTCCGATGTTGCGTAGATGTTTGTTATCAGTTGGAGCTTTGAGTAGACTTGGTATGAGGATAATAATAGATTGAGAGAATTTGAGAGTGGTGAAGGGTTCCTTGGTGGTGATGAAAGGGGTGCGAGTTAATGATATTTATGTGCTTCATGGAGAGATAGTCTTAGAAGAATCGGTAGTTTCTACTGATTCTAGTATTTCAGATTCTACTCAATTATGGCATCTTCGTTTAGGTCATGTTGATGAGGAGAGTCTTGAAGTATTAAAGAAGCTTGGGTTGATTGATGGTGTTTGTCAGTCGAAGCCTAGCTCTTGTGGAGATTGTTCTTTTGGAAAGAAGAAGCATGTCACATTTGATGTTGGAAGACCTAGAGCTACAGAGTTTCTAGAATATGTTCATTCTTATGTGTGGGGACCCACCCCAATTGCATCTTTTGGTGGAGCCAGTTACTTCATCTTATTTGTGGATGATTTCTCACGTAAGGTCTGGGTCTATTTCTTAAAGGCCAAAGACTGAATATTTGCCCAATTTTGTAAGTGGAAGACCTTGGTAGAGAAGCAGTCGAGGAAGCGTTTGAAGGTTCTCAAAGTTGGAAATAGTAGTGAATTTATGTCACAAGAATTCACTAACTATTGTGCATCCGAGCATGTAATTAAAGATTTTTCTATTTCTGTTGAGTCATATTGTTATGGAGTGGCGGAGAGCATGTGTCAGATATTGTGGGAGAGAGCTATGAGCTTGAGAACGACTGCTGGTCTAAAAGAGGGATTTTGGGCAGAAGCGATATCTATGGCAGTATTTCTCATCAACCGCACACCTTCTATTGCCATAGATATGAAGATCCCAGAAGAGATATGGAAAGGAGAGCCTGTTGGTTATTCATTCCTTAAAGTGTTTGGTTGTTCAGCTTATTTAGAAGACGAGAGACACGATAAGCTGAAGCCTAGAGAAAGCAAGCACATTTTGTTAGGCTATAAAGAAGGAGTGAAGAGGTATAGGTTGTGGTGTAAAACAACTAGGAGAATTGTGACTAGCAGGCATGCGATATTTGAGGAGAGGTCTTTGTTGAAGGTGGAGCCTCTATCAAGTGATGACATTGGGAGGACAGAAAATTGCCAAACACATTTGGAGTCATAAGATTGTTTCCATATTCGAAGAGATATTGGTATTTCCGATGATACCATGGTTGATGAGAAGAATACAGAGGTTCAGACTCTAGGTGGAGCTCACTTGCTGGAAAGGCCTTTTGGTTCAGTTGGCCCTATTTGTAAGCATATTTGTAGCGATGATTCTTCATCTTATGCTTTAAATGTTGTGAAGCTTGTTGGTGAGTCTGCTGATGTTGACTTAGGAAATTCTAGCAAAATTCTTGTGGAGGAGATTGGAGTAGATAATGTTGAGTATGTCCTCACTCAATTTGGAATGGAGAAGGTAAAGCGCGCTGTCAAATCTCCATTGGTCTCTCGAAGCTTAGTATCTACATGTTCGTCTCCAACATCGGATTTGTCGAAGAATTTTGGTATTTGCTCGTATGCATTTTGTTTGTTGATGTGCATACTATCTTTCTTGTGCTTGGGAAAGATTTGGAAGCTCTGTTTGGGCAATATTGCCCAAAATAGTTCACATTGAGCTTATTGATGTAGACCCAACAATTTGTCGAGATGTGGTGATGTAGAGAGATTGTTATTTTTGAATCAAGGTGGAGTGTTGAATTTATGTGATTCAAATATTTTCCAAAGAAGACAAGAAAATAATTAATTGATTCATTCAATCAATTAATTAGGCTATATATGGAAAGATAAAGAGGAAGGATATGTGTGAAATCTTTTAGAGAAAGGAAACTAATTAATTGCTAATCAATTAATTAGTCAGATCTGTTATATGAAGGTAGACAAGTTTATGCATGGAGATTGATTTCAGCAATGGAAATTTATGGAAACATAGATTTTTTATCAGTTATGTGCATTGGAATCAAATCAAGTAACTTGGAAAGGTTGTCACATAATCTGGAAATTAATTTTCTTCATCTCCAAGCATCCTTTATTTTCATGCCTATTTAAATGAAGGAATATCATCTTCATGAATGTCAGAGAATCCACCATTATCCTCTTCTTCAGTAAACCCTAATTTCTACAGTCAATCAATTAGGAGTTTTGAGCGTAAACAAGTCTTTGGATAAATTGATTATTCAATTTGTAATTATAGGTTAGTCTCTCCACTTTGCTACCTATAATTTTGTAATCTCTCTCTCTTTTGTACTCTTTTTCTTTAGTGAAATAAAGAATAGTTGTTGGGTCCGTAGACATAGGCAACCTAGCCGAACCACGTTAAATCTCTGTGTTCTCTACTCTTCTGTATTTCCTTGTATGGTGATTATTTTCATTGAATTTGCGGTTGATAATTAATCGACAAGCTAGATCCTTGTTTTGATTGTTTCCGCACTTTAGCATTCCACTGTGCTTTTGGAGTTAGTGCAAATTAATTGAATTTCGCACAACACTAGATTTATCTAGGAGTGAGCTACAGGGATTATAGTTTGGGGACTTTCGATTTGGGGATAAACTGTAACGACCCAGAATTTTGACCAAATTAAATTGAGAATATTTAATTAATTTTAAATATTTGAACGATGATTTAATTTGAATCCCGAATATAACTTGGAATTTGGCGATTAAATTTTATAATTTAATCTATTGAAACTGGATAAAAAAAATTGAATCTTCAATTTTAAGCTGAAGAAAAATATTTCTAAAGCTTTTAAAATTCGTATTGATAATACTGAAGATAATTGAAGCTTCAGAATCGAATTTGAAACTGCTTTGTTCAGTTTTGAAATTACATCGTTTAAATTGAATTTAAAGATAGCGTTTCGGGGCACAGTCTCAGAATTGGACGAAACCAGTTCCATTGGGTCCGTAATATTGAATTATTGTCGGATTTCAAATTTCGCATTTTTCGGAGTTGTTATGTGAGCGTGCGACATAAAAACGTGTTGAAGTTAAATAGAATTTGATTTAAATTTAAATTTTTAAATCTAATCAACTTCAGCACATTATCTTCCCTTAACTCACGCCTTTAATTACGCAGAGAATCACGTAAAGAGATCGTGCAAGGCTTACCCCTCTCATTTCATATTGATGGCCGATACTTTAATATTTATCTCACTCTCCCTCTCCAATATTCAAAATCAGAAATAAAGAAAATAGCTTCACTCATTTTCTTCTTCAGCTTCACAAACAAAAAATGGCCGAACAGTTGATTATAAAAAAAAACATAAGGGGCTTACAGCGAAACCTTTCCCCCCAAAACATAATCAAATCGCGATTCCCCTTTCTCTCAAAAAATAAAATCATGGCGAACGAAATGATAATCGCGATGACAAACTCGCGGAGGGCATGTCAGGGTCGAGGCGATTGGGACATCGCGATCGAGTTTTTGATTCAAGCTCGTGCTCGCGTGCGCTGCGGCAGGGGAGTAGGATAGTCATTTGATCTGGACCGACGAGGCGTTCGCGATGGGTTTCGCGAGTTCGATTCATGGATGTCGCGATGGGGCAGTTCGTCGAGGTTGGATTGGTGGGGTCTCTCGATATTTGTGTTGGGTTTGTGAGATTGGGAATCGCAAGGCAGTGGCTCGATGTCGAGCTTGGCAGCGGCTACGCTCGCGCACGCGAGGAAGGTTGCGATTTAATCGCGTGGCAAATTGAGGCGTGGAAGTACAGCGGCGGTGCACGCGTACGCGTGATGGATGAGAGGTTATCAGCGACAATCTCGAGCTATTATCGAGACCGAAGACAAGGCGTTCTCGATCGACTTAGGGCTTGGATCCTTGGCACGCGCGGCCGTGAGTGGAGAGTTCGACGTCGAAGGCTAGGAGGAATTTTCTTTGGTAATTGTTTAGCCTAATTTTCCTGCCTAATCTAATTTTAGTTTAAGGGATTTTGCATAGTAAAGCAGATAAAAATTTACAGTAAATGTTTTAGATTTACAGTTTTTATTGTGGAAAGAAATATCTATTTAATTCACATATGTGAAGAAAAAATGTGTACACAGTGAAATTTTATTTTATAAATGTGTATATATATAAAGTTTAGAAGGAAAAGAAATATATATATATAAATATATATATATATATAGATACATATTATTTTTTTAGAACCGGTAAGTTTTAAATTAATATATGTATAGGCAAGAGTTTGAAAATTTAAAAGGAGTTAACTTAAAGTTAAATATTAGTTCAAATTATTATATAAAAAAAAATTTATTGAAGTTTAAAAAATAAAATCTTTGGTTAAATTTAATCTGTAAATGGAAAACGGATGGAAATTTAATTTCATTTGTTTAAAATGGAATCTCTAAAATTAAATTGTTCAATTGACTCGAATATTGATAATAAATTGTATAAATTGTTTATACAAGGTTTAAATTCAAGAAACAGCCGAAAATGGAAAGTGGATTGCAAAATAATAATGGCAAAGGTGAGATCTTCTCACTCAAAATTTAAAGTGGAATTATTGCAGTTATTAATTGATTTGTTTGAATGTGCTATTAGATATGATAGGATATATCTATATATATAGCAGTATATACATATTGGCATATGTATATATTGGATTGATTGATTCCCGCCTCGTATAGCGGATGAGACCCTATTGCGCCGTTAGTAAGCGGATTTTTATAAAACCCATATACCGTGATAATTCCGTACTGGAGCGGAATTGGTATTGTGCTAACGTCTTTGGATGCAGGAAAACAGGTTGGAGGGATCCAACTGGATTCCTCAACTGTATTTATTTATTTACAGATATATTGATATAGATCTGTTATCATATTGATATATGATATTGACTGTTGTGATGGACTAATTGATGCTGTTGCATCATCGGATTCAGTTTTGAAATGTAAAAATAACGACCTTTAATTTAAAAAGGTTTTTAAAGTGATTTTTGAAAATATACGTTTTATGGAATTTTTGAATCGATTATAAACGTAAAATTTTAAAGTTATAAAAGTTATAATTTTTAGTGAAATATAACCGAAGTGTCGTTTTTGAAATAAAAGTCGATTTATTTATAAAATGGTTTAAGTGGGATTTTTGAATAACTATAAATGATTTGTATAAAAAGGTTTATAAATTTGATAATTTATAAATCAAAATATTGGACTTATAAAACGATTTTTTTTATAAGTGTTAAAAAGAAGTATAAGTGAATGAAATAAATAGATTTATAACGTGAAGTTATAAAGTGAATAGATAATGTAGAATAAAGGATTTATAAGAAATTTACTTATAAATTTGACTTTTACACTTAGATGAGATATGAATAGAAATTGCTAAATGAAATGATTTTATAAGTGGAAATTGTTATAAAGTATAAATGCGATTTATAAACGTTGTTTATGAATCCGAAATCACTTATCTTGATAAGTAAATTATAGAAGTAAATAAAAGAAAATTTATAAGTCGAAGTTGTTATTAAAATAGAAATAGAATTTATAAACGTGTTTATAAATTCAAAATCAGTTGAATTTGAGAAATTAAATATAGAAGATTTTTAAAGAAGATATATTCGCGATTTTGGATAGCGAATTTTTATTGAGATAAAAATGTGTAGAAATGATTGAAATTGGGTTAAGTGAATTATATTCACGATTTTGGACAGTGAATATATTATTATTAAATAAATGGATTTATTTTTGAAGAAGTGATATTAAAAATGAAGTTAAACATTTTAAAAATGTTTTAAAGTGTATTATGAATCGAAATCATAGATTTCAACATTTATTGTTGAAATAGACGTTTTCGAGAAATAAGGAAATGGTGGACTATAACACTGTTGTTATAGTAAATGATTTCCGAAAGGAAATGTTTTATATAGTATTGGGATTTATATATCTATCTAAATTTCGAATCCCTATACTAGTGATGTTGAGTCGTCGTAACGATGTTTTACGTAACATTCGTTTTGACTCAAATAAATGTTGTTATAGTAAATGATTTCCTTAAAGAATGAATTTATACTTAAATTTGATTTAAGTATATCGAATATTTTCCGAGTGTTGAAAATAAATAGATTTGTGAAATACTTATTTTTAAATAAGTATGGAAATGTTTTTCCAATATGAAATGAACTGTTTTGAGATTTTATCTTCAAAGATAAATTGAAATGTGAATATTTGAAATTTGTTTTCAAATGATTAAGTGTGGAAATTTTATATCTAGTAAAAGATATTTTGGAAAGGAAATAATTTGGAAAATTATTTGGGATCTGATGATGTTGCGCATCTTTATTGATAGTTAAATAACCGACTATCAATAATTACCTTTAGATAGGTATTTGTTGTGAATTGGATGAATTTGAATGCCACACTTATTTTTGAATAATCGCTCACTATTCGGGTTAGCCGGGAAAGGACCATGGGGTCGTATAACCCATTCCGAATATGTGATACGTCGTTATGAATCGCATTTGAAGACCGGTGTTGAAGACCGGATATTTTTGAAAACGGAAGGATTACCGTCGAGTTACTCTACATCGACTGATCTTCGATTTAGAGGTTTTATCACCCTTAGTGACGGGAAGTCCTGACGTGATTGAAAATTATCCGAAATTGCAAGGGCTTCGTGAGAAGTGCCTTCGGTTCTGTTCGATCCCGGAACAGACTTGTATGGATTGTGTGTCTGACGTTACAATTTGAGATATAAAGCTGATTTCTTTCAAATACATTTCTGTTGGTGGCGGAGAATTTATTCTCTTAGCTTAACACCCTTCTCTGAGACGTACGAGCTCAGAGGTTATGTAGTTGAAATTTATCAGCGATATATCCCAATTTGGTAACGTGGCATATTGAGTGTTGCTGTGAAATGATCAGTGTTTGATCATTTGTGATATGATCATTTGTTTGATCTTATATCTTTGTGATCATAGGTTGATCATTTTGTTTGACCCGAAGCAGGGCTTTTTGAGAAAGCGTAGCTTTGTGGACGAGACTTCGTCGAGCCTCACACCCCGGAAATGGTCGAAACAGGAAGGATGCGGCAAGGTTCTAGGGAGTAGCGCCCCTTAGTGTATGTCATTCCTTCTGGATAAAGGTGGTATCATGGTATGGAGCCCAGATACTTAACCTCTGTGGTTACTGCATTATTATTTTCTATGTGGTTTGTTGCGAATCGGGGATCCTCGGGAAGATCGGTGACGATCGGGGGATGACATACGCGTGTCAGTAGTTACCTATTTTTGCAGAGGTAACCCGGCCTTGTGTTGGCAGAGATCCGGTTAGGTTCTCGGGTCGTCTATTCCAGGGACGTACCCATCGTGGAAAAGGAAGTTCCTTAGCCTGACCATTTGTTGGAAATCCAAAGAAACAATACGAGCCTTTACGATTTCAATTGTATAACCTGTCTCCTCAGGAGGCAGCTATAGCAGGCATAATATAATGGTACCTATGCTGGCTAAGATTTATATTCTACTTTCGAAATGTTTTCTACTATGCACTAATAATAATATCAAAAAGAATTTGATTTTTGCGTAGTAAGCATCTTTGACTATCATAAGAAGAAATCTCCTCCAAGTCTGCGTTTGCATTGTGTGTGTGGTGGGAGGTCTTATGGTAGTTTCATTTTCCAAAGGCATTGCGAATTGACTTTAAAAATTATTTTGTTGTTATAAAGAATAACTGTTTTACGATCTCACACCAGTCACCATGACTGACTCGGAGTTTATTGTTTCCCTTCTAAACTCTGGGTGCCCACCAATTTCCACACGGGCAGTCTAGAGTTAGATTATCAGGATATTCTGGATATTCTGGAGCTTTGGAGATAAGCTGGAGGACGAGACGTAGTATTTGTATCTGATATTATTTATTCCGCTGTGTATTCTGTATGAGGACAAGTTATATAACTGTCCATTGTTGTATATTGACTCTGATTGATGTATGTATAAAATGATATAGTTCTTTGTTTTAAAAGACTAGTAATTATTTATTATATATTGTTCCGCTGCGATGTGTAAGATTCTGATATTGTTTTCTATTCTGATGTTGTTCTGTTGTTCTTCTTCTCTGCTTTCTTTCTTCTTCTTCTCTTTTTCTTCTACTTCTTCTTTCTAAAACCCTCACTATTGGAGTTTTCCGGCGTTCGATTTCTCGGCAGTCGATAAAGTGAGTATCGATGTCGAATTTTTGAAAGTCGAAAAATCCCGGACGTGACAGCGTGGTATCAGAGCATATGGTTAAGCGACAACCCTGCTCTGTTGGGTGTTACTCATTAGAGATAGAGTCAGTAGTACTCTAGAATGAGTTTGAGTGTAATAATAGATACGAGCGCGTATTTGTTAGTGAATATAAAAATGTTTTATATTGTGTTGGCTTATCCGTTGAGATGTTTACGAATTTTGGTCGGTATGTGGGACGCCATATTATCGATAGGGATTTCTAAACACTTAAACGAGGCAAGACAAATTGTTTTGAATAGGGTAAATGAAATAATTTTACCCAAAACTATTTTTGTATAGAAAAGAAATGGTTTTCTATAAATTATCTTAGTATATGGATGCTTGGTTGTTAGGAAAATAATAACATTGAATTATTATATGAAATTGAATAAAAAATTGAAATTGTAACTCCAAAATTAAGAAATAAATTCATGTAAAATGAAATTAAAGAATGTAAATTATAAATGTGATTTGTAATTTAAAACGGAATTCCAGAAAAGTATTTGGAAATGTTTTTGAAGGAGTTTGTAAATTTTGGAGATTTGGAAAGTTTAAATCATTTTTGATTTGAAAATGAATTTCGAAGGTTTTGAAAAATATTTTGAAAGCAATGAAAAGCTCTAAACTCTTTTCGGTCGCTGGAAAATAATTCCGATGATGATCGCGACATCATCGGTGTTCATTTTCGGGTTTCCAAAAGAGAAATTGCTGCCAAATTGTTTTAAACAGAAGTTGTTTGAAAATTTGGGTTTTGTTTTAGAAATTCAAAGAATGATTTGAATTGTTTTCAAAATGGCTTTGAAATGATGGTAAGACTCTGGAATGCTATATAAAGATATAACTTATACCAATTGAGTTTTGGTAGAATAAATTTAACTTAAAGATGAAGTTAAATAAATGTAAGTACAAGTGAATCAATTTAATGAAAGTAAATTGAATGTTGAAAAATTCATTTCAAATTTGTAAAGTAAAGTATTGAAATAAAAATTAGTAACGGAAACTAATTGAAGAAATGACAAATTAATATGGTTTGAGATGAATTAAAATTCATATGGAATATGAAATCCAGTTTAATATGAGTAGTTATAAACCATAATAGTGAATTGAAAATAAATATAATGTGTATATGGAATATTTACATTGAACTTAAGAAATGAAGTGTGAAATTCTTAAGTAAAATTTGATGATTGAACAAAAGAATAAAACTGGAGTTAAAACTGAATATTGGAAACGAATTTGAATTGTGTGAAATAAAATGAAGTTTTGAGATTAGTTTGAAGTGAACTAAAGTTAATCGATGAAATTCAATATTCAGAAGTAAATTAAATTGAAAGAGTGAATTGAATTCAAATGAATTTGAAATGTAAAAAAATTGAATGAATATATATATATATAACTTCGATAGTAAACTAGAAATGGTATAAGCAGTTTATATTGGAAAATTTTTGTAATAGAATTTGCAAAATGGGTTGAATGTGTAACTAGATATTATGGCTAGTAGGACATACAGGTGTTATAAAAGGAATTGGGATTTTGAATTGCAAAGATAAAATTGAATTGCTCGACAAAAGGTAAGTATTTAAATTTCAATATGAGTTTTTGATGATTTCTGGTCTAGCCGCTTGGCTTTTTCTTTTTCTTTTTGAAATCTGAGAGTCCGTAGGGACGGTTTGTAGTCGTACCGTATTAGCCGCGCAAAGGAGACGCTGGCGAAATTTTTCGAAAATTTAGGGCGTTAGAAAATTTTGAGAAAATTTTGGAAGTTTAAATTTGAATTTGAATTTAAACTCGAATTTGAATTGAGAAGTTAAACAATGTTGTTTGAAACTTATAATTGAAGTTGGAAAACGAGTTGAATGATAACGAATCTTTAGTAGAAGATTTTTTTTGAAAAATTTGATAAAACTATTGGATTGTGAAAAATAGTAGACGAGTTAAGGACCATTTTTTCCTAACTTGTAATTTCGAGGACGAAATTCTTTTAAGGAGGGAAGTCTGTAACGACCCAGAATTTTGACCAAATTAAATTGAGAATATTTAATTAATTTTAAATATTTGAACGATGATTTAATTTGAATCCCGAATATAACTTGGAATTTGGCGATTAAATTTTATAATTTAATCTATTGAAACTGGATAAAAAAAATTTGAATCTTCAATTTTAAGCTGAAGAAAAATATTTCTAAAGCTTTTAAAATTCGTATTGATAATACTGAAGATAATTGAAGCTTCAGAATCGAATTTGAAACTGCTTTGTTCAGTTTTGAAATTACATCGTTTAAATTGAATTTAAAGATAGCGTTTCGGGGCACAGTCTCAGAATTGGACGAAACCAGTTCCATTGGGTCCGTAATATTGAATTATTGTCGGATTTCAAATTTCGCATTTTTCGGAGTTGTTATGTGAGCGTGCGACATAAAAACGTGTTGAAGTTAAATAGAATTTGATTTAAATTTAAATTTTTAAATCTAATCAACTTCAGCACATTATCTTCCCTTAACTCACGCCTTTAATTACGCAGAGAATCACGTAAAGAGATCGTGCAAGGCTTACCCCTCTCATTTCATATTGATGGCCGATACTTTAATATTTATCTCACTCTCCCTCTCCAATATTCAAAATCAGAAATAAAGAAAATAGCTTCACTCATTTTCTTCTTCAGCTTCACAAACAAAAAATGGCCGAACAGTTGATTATAAAAAAAAAACATAAGGGGCTTACAGCGAAACCTTTCCCCCCAAAACATAATCAAATCGCGATTCCCCTTTCTCTCAAAAAATAAAATCATGGCGAACGAAATGATAATCGCGATGACAAACTCGCGGAGGGCATGTCAGGGTTGAGGCGATTGGGACGTCGCGATCGAGTTTTTGATTCAAGCTCGCGCTCGCGTGCGCTGCGGCAGGGGAGTAGGATAGTCATTTGATCTGGACCGACGAGGCGTTCGCGATGGGTTTCGCGAGTTCGATTCATGGATGTCGCGATGGGGCAGTTCGTCGAGGTTGGATTGGTGGGGTCTCTCGATATTTGTGTTGGGTTTGTGAGATTGGGAATCGCAAGGAAGTGGCTCGATGTCGAGCTTGGCAGCGGCGTACGCTCGCGCACGCGAGGAAGGTTGCGATTTAACCGCGTGGCAAATTGAGGCGTGGAAGTACAGCGGCGGTGCACGCGTACGCGTGATGGATGAGAGGTTATCGGCGACAATCTCGAGCTATTATCGAGACCGAAGACAAGGCGTTCTCGATCGACTTAGGGCTTGGATCCTTGGCACGCGCGGCCGTGAGTGGAGAGTTCGACGTCGAAGGCTAGGAGGAATTTTCTCTGGTAATTGTTTAGCCTAATTTTCCTGCCTAATCTAATTTTAGTTTAAGGGATTTTGCATAGTAAAGCAGATAAAAATTTACAGTAAATGTTTTAGATTTACAGTTTTTATTGTGGAAAGAAATATCTATTTAATTCACATATGTGAAGAAAAAATGTGTACACAGTGAAATTTTATTTTATAAATGTGTATATATATAAAGTTTAGAAGGAAAAGAAATATATATATATAAATATATATATATATAGATACATATTATTTTTTTAGAACCGGTAAGTTTTAAATTAATATATGTATAGGCAAGAGTTTGAAAATTTAAAAGGAGTTAACTTAAAGTTAAATATTAGTTCAAATTATTATATAAAAAAAAAATTTATTGAAGTTTAAAAAATAAAATCTTTGGTTAAATTTAATCTGTAAATGGAAAACGGATGGAAATTTAATTTCATTTGTTTAAAATGGAATCTCTAAAATTAAATTGTTCAATTGACTCGAATATTGATAATAAATTGTATAAATTGTTTATACAAGGTTTAAATTCAAGAAACAGCCGAAAATGGAAAGTGGATTGCAAAATAATAATGGCAAAGGTGAGATCTTCTCACTCAAAATTTAAAGTGGAATTATTGCAGTTATTAATTGATTTGTTTGAATGTGCTATTAGATATGATAGGATATATCTATATATATAGCAGTATATACATATTGGCATATGTATATATTGGATTGATTGATTCCCGCCTCGTATAGCGGATGAGACCCTATTGCGCCGTTAGTAAGCGGATTTTTATAAAACCTATATACCGCGATAATTCCGTACTGGAGCGGAATTGGTATTGTGCTAACGTCTTTGGATGCAGGAAAACAGGTTGGAGGGATCCAACTGGATTCCTCAACTGTATTTATTTATTTACAGATATATTGATATAGATCTGTTATCATATTGATATATGATATTGACTGTTGTGATGGACTAATTGATGCTGTTGCATCATCGGATTCAGTTTTGAAATGTAAAAATAACGACCTTTAATTTAAAAAGGTTTTTAAAGTGATTTTTGAAAATATACGTTTTATGGAATTTTTGAATCGATTATAAACGTAAAATTTTAAAGTTATAAAAGTTATAATTTTTAGTGAAATATAACCGAAGTGTCGTTTTTGAAATAAAAGTCGATTTATTTATAAAATGGTTTAAGTGGGATTTTTGAATAACTATAAATGATTTGTATAAAAAGGTTTATAAATTTGATAATTTATAAATCAAAATATTGGACTTATAAAACGATTTTTTTTTATAAGTGTTAAAAAGAAGTATAAGTGAATGAAATAAATAGATTTATAACGTGAAGTTATAAAGTGAATAGATAATGTAGAATAAAGGATTTATAAGAAATTTACTTATAAATTTGACTTTTACACTTAGATGAGATATGAATAGAAATTGCTAAATGAAATGATTTTATAAGTGGAAATTGTTATAAAGTATAAATGCGATTTATAAACGTTGTTTATGAATCCGAAATCACTTATCTTGATAAGTAAATTATAGAAGTAAATAAAAGAAAATTTATAAGTCAAAGTTGTTATTAAAATAGAAATAGAATTTATAAACGTGTTTATAAATTCAAAATCAGTTGAATTTGAGAAATTAAATATAGAAGATTTTTAAAGAAGATATATTCGCGATTTTGGATAGCGAATTTTTATTGAGATAAAAATGTGTAGAAATGATTGAAATTGGGTTAAGTGAATTATATTCACGATTTTGGACAGTGAATATATTATTATTAAATAAATGGATTTATTTTTGAAGAAGTGATATTAAAAATGAAGTTAAACATTTTAAAAATGTTTTAAAGTGTATTATGAATCGAAATCATAGATTTCAACATTTATTGTTGAAATAGACGTTTTCGAGAAATAAGGAAATGGTGGACTATAACACTGTTGTTATAGTAAATGATTTCCGAAAGGAAATGTTTTATATAGTATTGGGATTTATATATCTATCTAAATTTCGAATCCCTATACTAGTGATGTTGAGTCGTCGTAACGATGTTTTACGTAACATTCGTTTTGACTCAAATAAATGTTGTTATAGTAAATGATTTCCTTAAAGAATGAATTTATACTTAAATTTGATTTAAGTATATCGAATATTTTCCGAGTGTTGAAAATAAATAGATTTGTGAAATACTTATTTTTAAATAAGTATGGAAATGTTTTTCCAATATGAAATGAACTGTTTTGAGATTTTATCTTCAAAGATAAATTGAAATGTGAATATTTGAAATTTGTTTTCAAATGATTAAGTGTGGAAATTTTATATCTAGTAAAAGATATTTTGGAAAGGAAATAATTTGGAAAATTATTTGGGATCTGATGATGTTGCGCATCTTTATTGATAGTTAAATAACCGACTATCAATAATTACCTTTAGATAGGTATTTGTTGTGAATTGGATGAATTTGAATGCCACACTTATTTTTGAATAATCGCTCACTATTCGGGTTAGCCGGGAAAGGACCATGGGGTCGTATAACCCATTCCGAATATGTGATACGTCGTTATGAATCGCATTTGAAGACCGGTGTTGAAGACCGGATATTTTTGAAAACGGAAGGATTACCGTCGAGTTACTCTACATCGACTGATCTTCGATTTAGAGGTTTTATCACCCTTAGTGACGGGAAGTCCTGACGTGATTGAAAATTATCCGAAATTGCAAGGGCTTCGTGAGAAGTGCCTTCGGTTCTGTTCGATCCCGGAACAGACTTGTATGGATTGTGTGTCTGACGTTACAATTTGAGATATAAAGCTGATTTCTTTCAAATACATTTCTGTTGGTGGTGGAGAATTTATTCTCTTAGCTTAACACCCTTCTCTGAGACGTACGAGCTCAGAGGTTATGTAGTTGAAATTTATCAGCGATATATCCCAATTTGGTAACGTGGCATACTGAGTGTTGCTGTGAAATGATCAGTGTTTGATCATTTGTGATATGATCATTTGTTTGATTTTATATCTTTGTGATCATAGGTTGATCATTTTGTTTGACCCGAAGCAGGGCTTTTTGAGAAAGCGTAGCTTTGTGGATGAGACTTCGTCGAGCCTCACACCCCGGAAATGGTCGAAACAGGAAGGATGCGGCAAGGTTCTAGGGAGTAGCGCCCCTTAGTGTATGTCATTCCTTCTGGATAAAGGTGGTATCATGGTATGGAGCCCAGATACTTAACCTCTGTGGTTACTGCATTATTATTTTCTATGTGGTTTGTTGCGAATCGGGGATCCTCGGGAAGATCGGTGACGATCGGGGGATGACATACGCGTGTCAGTAGTTACCTATTTTTGCAGAGGTAACCCGACCTTGTGTTGGCAGAGATCCGGTTAGGTTCTCGGGTCGTCTATTCCAGGGACGTACCCATCGTGGAAAAGGAAGTTCCTTAGCCTGACCATTTGTTGGAAATCCAAAGAAACAATACGAGCCTTTACGATTTCAATTGTATAACCTGTCTCCTCAGGAGGCAGCTATAGCAGGCATAATATAATGGTACCTATGCTGGCTAAGATTTATATTCTACTTTCGAAATGTTTTCTACTATGCACTAATAATAATATCAAAAAGAATTTGATTTTTGCGTAGTAAGCATCTTTGACTATCATAAGAAGAAATCTCCTCCAAGTCTGCGTTTGCATTGTGTGTGTGGTGGGAGGTCTTATGGTAGTTTCATTTTCCAAAGGCATTGCGAATTGACTTTAAAAATTATTTTGTTGTTATAAAGAATAACTGTTTTACGATCTCACACCAGTCACCATGACTGACTCGGAGTTTATTGTTTCCCTTCTAAACTCTGGGTGCCCACCAATTTCCACACGGGCAGTCTAGAGTTAGATTATCAGGATATTCTGGATATTCTGGAGCTTTGGAGATAAGCTGGAGGACGAGACGTAGTATTTGTATCTGATATTATTTATTCCGCTGTGTATTCTGTATGAGGACAAGTTATATAACTGTCCATTGTTGTATATTGACTCTGATTGATGTATGTATAAAATGATATAGTTCTTTGTTTTAAAAGACTAGTAATTATTTATTATATATTGTTCCGCTGCGATGTGTAAGATTCTGATATTGTTTTCTATTCTGATGTTGTTCTGTTGTTCTTCTTCTCTGCTTTCTTTCTTCTTCTTCTCTTTTTCTTCTACTTCTTCTTTCTAAAACCCTCACTATTGGAGTTTTCCGGCGTTCGATTTCTCGGCAGTCGATAAAGTGAGTATCGATGTCGAATTTTCGAAAGTCGAAAAATCCCGGACGTGACATAAACTCGAGGCAGGATTATAAGCATAGGATTAGCATATTTAGGTTAGCAGAGACTGCAAGCTTACGAATGTTGTAAGCATTCAATTCTAGCAGTAATCTTGAGGGCGGCAGTAGACACTAACGGGTTGGTGGCCGAAGCTAGGTATATCTGTGTGTTCTTTACTCTTTGTATTTAGTTTTCTGCATTATTTATCTATTTATCTATGAAATATTTTAAATGCCTTATTCTCCTCCCTCTAGGGTATATTGCACGATCCTAACAAAAGTGCGATGTGAAATGAAATCACCATACTTAGAAAATAACATGACTTTGAAATAAATAATTCTTCTCATTTATGATCTACATTATTTAATTTCATAACATAGCACTGGACTTTAAATAAAATAAAATTAATTATAACTTTCAGGTGTGTTGCATTGTAAGAATGCATAACGATGAAAAAAAGAATGAAAAGGTAATTTAGTATGAGCTATAGTTAGGTTTGGAGGAAATATTTGAAATATATAGTGAAAACTGAAAAGAAATAAAAACAATAACCTATCTAATGAAGGTGTAGAAGATAAAACATGAAAGAGAATCCTGTCTAGAAGGAAGGGAAGATGCAAGAATATTCAAAATAAAGAATAAGCGAACTATTTAGACTGTAAATAAAACAGAAGTTTGGAGAGTCAAAATACACATAAACGGAAGTAGGGCATTAATTGATGTCTCAAAGGTTCGAACCAAGTACCTCCAAAACCTTAGTTTAGAGCAGTTTACTACTTGTCACTTGAAGTAGTAGTCTTTGACCGCTTCAGAGGTTTTTATATCAGTTTTGGTAGCATTCAAATACAAACGATTATGAAAAGTATGAAAATCGACGATTATGAATTTTTTTGGAGTATTAGTTTTAAGAATATTAAAAAGCTATAAAAAGTTGTGTAGTATTATTTTGGTTTGGCTTTAGCTTGTTCTCGAACTTCGCCCTTCGTAAAACAAATTTAAATTTTCCAACCTAATAAAAAATTAAGAAGGTAAAATAAGATGTCGAAGATAATATTTCAAAGACTTTATTTAAAAAGATTGATTTATCTATTTTAAACATTATATATTTATATAGTTTTATACTTTATTTTCTTAATTAATTTTTTTTATTTAACTTAGATTTTTTAATCAAATATACTTGTTATGAATTTATGATGTGATCTCAAAAAAGAAGAAGAAAAACAAGTTCTTATCCACACGGGCATACTAGTAAGCATATCTCTATTTGTGTTCATATAAGGGTTGAGTTTTTTCGTTATGATAAGACTTTTGTCAAAGAACCAATGTACTTTCTCAATAATTTTCTTGCAATCTTCTTCATTTTCAAACCAAACCACAAAGACCCATTCTATCTAGATTGGACAGTGAAGTTTGCTGCGGTTTTCCACATACGCTTCATATAGGCTTCCATTGCCTTGTAATAAGGTTGAGGTCTTATTACATATCTATTAAATAATAATAAAGTGGAAGAATTTTAAGCCCTCTCGGTAACTCTAGGAGTTCTCTCTATTCTCCTTAATTCTCTTAAGTTTAAATATTTTATTTTCAAAATCCTATAATTTACCACTTTACAATTATTCTATTAAACCTCTTACATTATTTTACATTCAAATACCTACTATTTTAAAATTCTAGAATTACTCACAAATTTTTCTTGGACCTCTCCCAATATTTTACATCAAAGCCCGCACATTTGAATTAATTACATAATCCAAACTTTAAACTAATTGATAAATTTAGTCAACCAATATTTGTTAATTAAAAAATGAAAGTTTCAAAATGTATACTACAAACGCATCAACAGACTGGTAAAAAAATTTCATTTATATACAACTATATATAAATCACATAACATAAATTATAGTGAATATTAGGCTCAGGTCCTTAAAATCAAACTTAATACACGAAAACTCCTCCCCAAAAAAAGAGTGTAAATTAGGTCTCTAGAATTAAGTTACACGATAATTGCATACATGTATGCAATTATTCAGTGAATAATTGCAAACATTTATGCAATTATATCCAAAATTGCATAAATGTCTACAATTATCAGTGAATAATTGCAGAAATTTCCGCATTTTCTTGGTGAATAATTGCGGAAATTTCCGCAATTTTATAATTAATAGTTTCGGAAATTTCCACAATTTTTCAGTGAATAATTGCAGAAATGTCTGCAATTTTTGGATACAATTGCATAAATGTCTGCAATTATTCACTGAATAATTGCATAAATGTATGCAATTATTCAGTAACTTAATTTTAGGGACCTAATTTACATACTTTTTTTGGCAAGGATGTTTGGTGTATTTTGATACTTAATAGGGACTTTAGCCAAACTGTCCCTAAATTATATATATTAACGACAATAACAAATTTATTTTATAATTTATTCACTAAATGAATTTATCATACATTATAATGTAGAATTCGGTTAACTTCAAACACCTAAATTTTAATTTTTTTACAATGACTTAGAATCCTTCTCAATTCCCTCCTAATATTTTACATTCTAGTCCATATATCCAACTAATTGTGTAAATCTTAAATTTAAACTATTTAAATATTTGATTATTGAATATTCATTAATCCATCTAATAAATCTTAAAGATACAATAATTTCAATACTTACAATATTTATTATATGTGAAAAAATTATAAAATTATTTCTTTATTCAGATACAGGATATTTAAATCACATAACATGAAATGTATACATAAATATAACAACTCTTTTAATTTTTAATTCGTTTATATCAAACAAAAAGCACCGTACATCACATAACATAATTTTATTTTAACAACCTTTAAAAGATAAATTTATATTTTACAACATTAATATGTGAACGCACAGATTACACTGATAAAAATTAGATTATATAACATTCCCACTTTCAACATGTTATCAAACCATACTCAACTCATAACTCACAGAAATGCCACATAACATTATTTTACAATTATCAAAGTTGTAAACATGACCCATCTACAATAACACGAAATCTATGATTAACTACAAAGATAAAATTGTTAAAAAATGAAAACTAAATAATGGATAAAAGCTCACGTGTAGATAAGTTGGTCATAAGATGATCTTCTCAATTATAAATACGTACAAAGCTTTTCTCGGTTTTTTTAACCTTTTACATTCAACTTCTTATATTTAATTAGTTACATTAACTACTAATTCAGATTATTTAAATAAAGTAAATTATTTAATATTCATTAATCCATTTATAAATCCTTAAGAAAAATAAGAGTCGAATGTATAAACAACAATTATATTAACAAAAAAGTGAAGTTATTTATTCACTTATACATATAAAAAACCATATCACATAACATAAATTATTTACATTTATGGCATTAACAATTTTAATCTCTAATTTTTTTCAGTTAGGACATTAATTGCTATAAGCATATGCAGTTAGTGAGGATTGAACTATTAATCTTACATTTGAACGCCGCATGTCATATTAATTTGTAATTAAAATATCACAATAAATTTATTATATCTTACATCATGAAATTCTATTTTTAGCGATAATTAAAATATAAATACTATTTTTTAACAAAATCACTGTATGTAACACACTAGTAACATTATATAGCTATTACATTCGCTTCTTTCATAGCCTCTTTGGAGATTACTCCCCTCTTAATACCATTCGTCGCTATTGGTTCAACAAATTTCAAATCTTCTTTACAGTCATCTTTAGTCTTACACCCCTTCGTCGCATCGCTATAAGTGACCTTCTTAGTATTGTAGCAATGTTGATGGTTGAATTTTTATTGCCTCCATTCATCGGGCATGAAAACTTTGCCACCCTTATCCGACTAGATCTATGATTTGTTGTAAAATTGAAAAACCCACCCCGCCTTTCAAGGGTTAACCTCTCTCCACCACTCCTTTTGCCTTTCGACCCACGGTCTCCCACCCCTCTTCTTCTTTACTATTGTCCTTCCCTTCTACCCCCCTCTTCCATAATTGGATGAAGTGCTATTTAGGATAAGAATTTAGAGAATGACTAAGAGGAAAAAAACAGAGAAAACAAACCCTAGATTTGTTTTGTAGTAGCGGACACAAATTTGTTGGTCTAACTTGGAATTTTTTCTAATCAAAATATATTTGTTAAGAATTTACGAGATTTCAAAATTAATAAGAAAAAATAAAACCAGTCTATAGTAACATACGTTAATACATATATGTAATTTTATATTTTTAACGAACTTCGTAATAAGCAAAAATTAAATTTGAAGCGTTATTTTACATTAACCTTTCAAATTCGTTCTGAACTGTAAAAACTAGGTCGGCTAACCAAAAGCATCACGGGCTTAGACTCTAAAGGCCCAAATACGTATAAAAATATATTTGTTGTGGATGTTGACCAAGTTATCCCGAAGTCAAAGCCATAAATATGACCTGATAAGTGCCAAACCGGCCGATATATATATGTACAGACTTCTCGTCATATAAATATACTCATACCCTTCAATTTTCTACTCATCCGAACGCCGTAATCTTTCTCATTCACAAAACAAACAAAACCTTTTCACTCCAAATTTCCAGGGAAAAAAATCCTTAATTTCGAAGCTTGTTCATATACACAATGAGCAGCGAAACTCCTCGTCTCTGCGCAAACAACTGTGGCTTCTATGCAAACAAAGACAACAAAGAAGAATTATGTTCAAAGTGCTACGGTGAGTTGTTTCTAAAGGATATTCATGGACATATTAAAGAAGCCACCAAATTAGAACCCCAGGGTACACTAAATTCATCATCCAGGTTTGAAGAAGGATTAAAAGGCCTGAAAATCGATGACTCGGAAGAAAAAAGAACTTGTTTTGATGACACGGCAATAGAAAAGAGGAAGAAGAAGAAGAAAGCAAGGTGTAGCTTGTGCCCAAGAGTAATTGGATTATTAGGCTTCAACTGTAAGTGTGGAAAACTACTGTGCAGCACCCATAGATTACCTGAAATGCATGACTGTCATGCATATGATTACAAGGCAAATGGGAAGGAAGCTATTGCGCAATAAAATCCTAAATTCTCAGATGATAAGGGTCTTGGAATGCATGTTTGATTTCTCTGTATATTTTAGTAATCTACCCGATACATTTTATTTTATTTTTGTTTGAACATATATTTTAGATTTTTTTTTCCTTTATTTTATTTCATGCATTACAGTCTGTTGATTTTTATGTACAGGGATGGTTTTCTCTGAATAGTAGTTTAGAGATATAGATTATATGGTTGATGAATAATAGTCTTTCTGATTTACATGAAGAATGTCAAATTAACAGCTTTGACATATAGTTACATGGTTTTTAAATGCTTTTAGGCTGTTTCATGGATTAAGCAGTACATTTAATTGTTGTTTGTATACCAGTCTCAAAAAATTCTATTTTTTTCATCTGTGGATGATTAATCACGACCGTCACCCTGTCAAATCCAAATACTAAATACTAGTTTTTGTAATCTTTATCTTGCAAATAACATAAACCCTAAGATCTAGAATTACATGATTATCACATATGTAATGAATCAATAAAACATACCTCCAGACATCTTGTATATGAACCAACAATGGTTGTTGTCGAGAGTTATTTCAATGGAGAAAGGAAATGGTTTCTCTCTCTTTTACTATATCTTTCTTTATGTGTTTTTCTGTATACTTTGTGATGGGCAAAGGTTAATATTTATAGGTAGAGAGAAGACCAAATTTTCAGATTTGTAGACTTAGTCTTGATCGTCCATCAAGATCAAGATGAGGGAAATTAACGCTCTAGATTATAACAGTTTTATTAATTAGCATATTAGGAAAACCCTTTATATTCTATTGACCATAAAATGAGGAAGAAAACGTTTGAGGAAGGAAACAGTCAAATTTCCTTACAAAATAAGGAAGGAAAACCATTAATGTTTTCGTATTAATTTCCTTACAAAACGATCAAATTTCCTTACAGTCTCCCACTTGGTCAATAGTAAAATCCATTAATGTTTTCGTATTAAGGTCATAAGGCGCGCATGATATGCTAAACTTTTCTTTAATCGGTTATCATAAGTGTCTTGGCTAATCCAGGGGTCAATGGAAGTCATGACGTGTACATGTTATTTTGCAACATGCTTACTTCCATGTACTATGACATTGACAACTTTCATAACTAGACCGTAGATGAGCATAACTTAATGGTCACATAATGTCTTGAAGCAAAAGACTGTTTCTGTTATCATTTATCTAAATATAAATGTGTACACATTATAAAACAGAAATAAAAGATGTCTAAATTATTAAGAGCTCGATAATTGTTATGTCTGGCTAAGTACAAAATAAATGGCATAATAAGGAGATAATTAGGAACTATCTGCAAGACCCATACTATCAGTATGTCTCTGAAAGGTCTTTGAAGGTAGTCCTTTCGTAAATATGTCTGCCACTTGTAAGTCTGTACTTATCGATTCAACAACAATTTTCTTTAGTTTAACATCTTGCTTCAGTAGTAGGTATTTCAGGTCCATGTGTTTGGAACCTTTGGTTATCCTATCATTCTTGGAGAAAAAGGTTGTAGCTTCATTGTCGCAGTAGACAGTTAGTGGCTTAGAGATAAAACTTAAAGTGCCAAATTGTGAGACAAAATTACGCAGCCATGTTCCCTGAATTGAAGCCTCATAACATGCTACGTATTCAGCCATCATGGTGGATCCGAAAATCATCTCAGATTTCTGGCTTCTCCATGATATTGCACCTCCACATAAGAGATACACATAGCCAAGAGTGCAGATCATAGTGTCAGGACATCCAGCAAGGTCTGAATCAGAATAACCAGTTACCTGTATGTAACTTGATTTTGTATAGGTGAGCATGTAATTCCTTGTTCCCTTTAGGTATCTCAATACCTTCTTTACAGCTTTCCAATGAGCGATTCCTGGGTTACTTTGAAATCTACCCAGCATACCAACTGCATGACTGACATCAGGTCTTGTACAGACCTGTGAATACATCAAACTCCCTACAAGAGATGCATAAGGATATTTGGTCATTTCTTCTCGTTCCATAGGAGTCTTTGGGCACTGCTCAAGAACAAGTTTGTCTCCTTTCTGCAGTGGGACAGGACTAGAGGAATAATTCGTCATGCCAAATCTCTCAAGAATTTTGTCAATATATGATTTTTGAGACAATCCTAGAATTCCTTGTGATCAATCACAGAATATTTCTATTCCTATCACATAGGAAGCCTCACCCATATCTTTCATTTCAAAATTCGTTGAGAGATAATCCTTAGTTTCACGTAATAAACCAAGGTCGCTGCTAGCTAATAATATGTCATCAACATACAGAATCTAAAATATGAACTTGCTCCCACTAAACTTGAGGTATATACAAGGGTCAAATATGTTTTCTGTGAAATCGAAAGTGGTAATGATTTCATGAAACTTTAGATACCATTGTCTAGAAGCTTGTTTCAGTCCATATATTGATTTCTTAAGTTTGCAGACCATGTCTTCCTGTCCTTCAATTATGAAGCCTTCAGGTTGACGCATGTAGACTTCTTCTTCCAAGTCTCCATTTAGAAAGGCTGTTTTCACATCCATTTGATGTAACTCGAGATCATAATGAGCTACTAATGCCATGATAATTATAAGAGAATCTTTCCTGGAAACAGGAGCAAAAGTTTCATTATAGTCAATGCCTTCTTTCTGATTAAAACCTTTGAAAACAAGTCTGGCTTTATATCGTTCAATTTTACCATTGCAGTCACGTTTGGTCTTGAAGACCCACTTACAACCGACTGCTTTATGTCCTTGCGGCAATTGAACGATTTCCCAAACTTGATTATTATCCATAGATTTCAGTTCATCTTTCATGGCATCAATTCATTTAAGAGAGTTAACATCCTTAATGGCTTGTGAATAAGAAATTGGGTCCGTAGTTCCTTCAGATTCTATTAGATAAAGCATATAATCATCAGGAATAGCTGATCTTCTTTGTCTTTGAGATCTTCTTAATACTAGTTCCTGTGGTACTTCATCAACATTATGATTGGTGATAATTTCATTATGGAGTTGTTGATCATTTATTGGGTTTCCCTCATTGTGAACAGGTTCAACAATGGGATGATTCCCAATATCTTTTGAAATAGAGGGTAAGATAATGGGTACCCTTATTTCATGAATGACCACTTCTTGTTGTTTTGTACTCCCACTGATTTCACCATTTTCATAGAATTTGGCATTTCCGGTTTCAACAATTCTTGTACTATGGTTAGGACAATAAAATCTATATCCTTTAGATTTTTCTGAGTAACCTATAAAGTAACCACTGACTGTCTTAAAATCCAATTTCTTTTCATTTGGATTGTATAGTCTAGCTTCAGCTGGGCAACCCCAAATTTTGAGATGTCTTAAACTAGGTTTCCATCCTTTCCAAAGTTCAAAAGGAGTCTTTAGAACGGCCTTACTTGGAACTCTATTTAAGATGTAGACAGCTGTTCGTAATGCATCCATCCATAATGATATAGGTAAATTTGCATGACTCATCATGGATCTAACCATTTCCATGTATGTACGATTTTGCCTTTCAGCTACACCATTCTGTCATGGAGATCCAGACGTTGTGTATTGTGCAACAATTCCAAGTTTTTGAAGAAGTCTAGCAAAAGGTCCAGGATGTTGTCCCGTTTCATCATACCTTCCATAGAATTCACCACCCCTATCTGACCTAATGATTTTCACTTTTCTTTCTAATCGCCTTTCGACTTCAGTACTGAACACTTGTACAGCATCCACTGACTGAGATTTTTCATGCAACAGATAAAGATAGCAATAACGTGAAAAATCATCGATAAAAGTGATGAAATATTTCTCTCCTCCAAAAGTTGGAACATCAAAAGGTCCACAAATATCTGTATGTATTATTTCAAGAAGTTGTGTACTTCTTGTGGCTCCTTTATTTGTGTTTTTTGTTGTTTTTCCTTTAATACAATCAACACATGCTGTAATGTTAGCGAAGTCTAGGTCCGGTAGGACACCATTTTTCACTAACCTCTTGATTCTTTCACTGGATATATGACCCAGTTTTTTATGCCACAAGAAGTAAGAATCATTCTTGGATGACTTTCCTTTAGTTTCTTTTCCATGCAGGGTGAGTTGGATTTCAGCATTTTGTTTAAGATGAAGTTTATAAAGTCCATCAATTAATATTCCAGAACCAATAAGACAATTTTTTTTAAATAAACTAAAATTTCCATTTCCAACTTCAAAAGAATATCTAAATTTATCAAGTACACTTATAGAAATCAAATTACGGGAAATAGACAGAACATAAAAGTTTGACATAAATCTAACTGATAACCGCAATCTAAAATGAGACGAAAAGTTCCGGTAGCTTCAACTGGAGCTTTATCTTTATTCCCCATGAAAATGAAATTCTCACTTGGGTTTGTGGTTTGGATCGTAATGAATCCCTGCATAGAATTCGAAACATGAACATTAGCAGCAGTATCAATCCACCAAGTAAAAGAAGATACATTAGTAAGATTTGATTCGAAATGACTTACGAAACCCATTGGGTTACCTTTCTTTTCGAACCATGCTTTGCGCTTAATGCAATCTGCCAGGAAGTGTCCAGGTTTCTTGCAGAATTTGCAGATATCATCCTTCTTTTTCTTCTTGGATGGTTGAGTGGCATCATCGGATTTGGGTGGTGCTCTTTTATGCTGTGAGTTGTTCCTTTTGCCAGCTTATTTTCCAACCCCTTAAGTGAAATAAGCAACTTTAATGCCTTGCGAGCCCTGCCTAGACTCCTCTTGAACTAGTTTGTTAGTCAATTCATTTAGACTCCACTTTTCCGTAATAGTGTTGTAATGAATTTTGAATGGTTCATACTGAGGAGGTAAGCTAGTGAGAACGAATTGGACGAGAAAAGCATCGTCCATAACCAATCTCAAGTTCTTAAGTTTGGCAGCAAGGTTAATCATTTCAATGACATGAGCGCTCATTGAGCGAGAACCATCAAACTTCATGGTTACAAGGTCTGCCATAAGTTTCCCAGCAAGGGATTTATCTGCAGTCTTGAACCAATTTTCAATGGATTGCAAATATTCTTTTGCGCTTTCAGTTTTGGGTAGGGAGGTTTTGATGTTGGTATCAATCACCATTCGCATAAACATCATGCTGAGCCTATTAGATCGTTCCCAATCATCATGGAGTTTGTTTTCCTCAGGCGTACTTGTGTTAGTAAGTGGGACTGGCTTTTCCTTAAGAAGAGCCATGTCCAGTTCAAGTACGCCCAAAGAAAACTCAACTTGCTCTCTCCATTCTGAGTAGTTGGTTCCATTGAGTCTGATGATAGACGTAGCGTGCGAATTAAGGTTTGAGGGTATTGCAGCTGCAGATATAAAAGAAATGTAGGCTTCTTTATTAGAATAAAACACATGTCATAATAAGAGGTTAGGTTTAGCGCCTCTTGTGGGTAGGCAGTAGAACCATACTCATGGAAGAATGATAAACGTTAATGTTTCATGCGTTTATTGTGCAAGCAACAGCCGCCTGTGGACGGGAATGCATGCATCAGACCAGAGGAAACAAGGAAATTAAGCGCGGAAGTTTTTTTTTCCCGCATAAACATTTGCCATTCTTTCAAGTAATCCACAGCAAGGATAATAAATGTCTAGTAACTCCAAGTAAATTTCATACAAGAATTTAACATATAAACAATTATTTTGCAAGTTTCAGATCATGAATTTAATGTCAAACTAGGAAACAATTGTTTTCAATATGTATACTTTCTGAAAAGTATTCGCATATAATAAGTTGTTCCATATTATACAGTAGGTCAAACATTAAGGTAGAAAAATTAACTTTTGCGGAAATATAAACTTTCCAGATCCAGATCTAAGCATATAGTAAATAGAATAATATTGATGATCATGATTACTATAGCAACTTAAATAATATGAATATTAAACTTGAATCACATCAACACTAATAATAATCATCATTATCATAGTAAAATTACAAACATCATATCATAGATCAATGCTAGTTTCGTTTTATATATATTGATGGATAATCATGAATTCTAAAACCTCGCTCCGATACCACATGTAATCTTTATCTTGCAAATAACATAAACCCTAAGATCTAGAATTACATGATTATCACATATGTAATAAATCAATAAAACATACCTCCAGACATCTTGTATATGAATCAGCAATGGTTGTTGTCGAGAGTTATTTCAATGGAGAAAGGAAATGGTTTCTCTCTCTTTTCCTATATATTTCTTTATGTGTTTTTCTGTATACTTTGTGATGGGCAAAGGTTAATATTTATAGGTAGAGAGAACCAAATTTCCAGATTTGTAGACTTAGTCTTGATCGTCCATCAAGATCAAGATAAGGGAAATTAACGCTCTAGATTATAACCGTTTTATTGATTAGCATATTAATAGGAAAACCCTTTAGATTCAATTGACCACAAAATGAGGAAGGAAACATTTGAGGAAGGAAACGGTCAAATTTCCTTACAAAATAAGGAAGGAAAACCATTAATGTTTTCTTATTAATTTCCTTACGAAACGGTCAAATTTCCTTACAGTTTTAATGTATTACGGTGATCAGATCATACCCAAATGGCAAGCCAAGCAAGCGTTTGGGGGTATAGCAACACATGATGGAAAGGGCAATCATGAAGAGAATTCTATTCGAGTATAACAAACTATGCAAGATTTTTAACAATGTATATGTGCTCACGTGGTCTAATCTAATAAGTGCTTTTAATACTTGATGCTTGCCTTGTCATTTTCCACCAAAATTGATTTTTTCTTCTTCTTTTCTTTGGCCTAAGCTTAGGCACAGTTCAGCTTTTCTGTTTATGGGTGACGAGACTTAAAGCATGTGGATTATTTTTCTGCAAATAGGTAAAATTGTGTTTATATCAAAAAGTGTGGTACTAAAGGTATTACAACTACAATTAAAAATAAAATTTAACTGAGATATAATTAATTGACTTGATTTTAATAGATGAAAAATTTGCAGTTTAATTAGGGTATACAATTTTAGTTAAAGGATAAGAGTAATTGATAAGTAATAAAATACAAAATTTTTAATTTTAATTAAGGTGGCTGCATATTCATATATAATTTGAGTTTGAAGAGTATTTTGTGAAGTTTACATTTACACCAAAAATGTGTGACACCAAAGGCACCGCGGCTATTATTAAAGATATATCTTTATTAATAACGAGTGCTATGGCACGTGCTTCGCGCGTGAAATGTTTTCCTTGTAAATTATATATGTTTAAATCAGTAAAAAAATGATTTTTGATTTTCAAGTGATATTAAGATTTGTATATTTGTAAAGAAGTATTTTGAATTTGTAAATGAAGTTTAATTTTATATCATATTTTTAGAAGCATTTTAAATTTGTAAAGCATTAGATCCTACTTTTAGGGGCGTTTGAATTTGTAAAAGAAGTTTAATATTAGCTATTGTTAAATGATTAAGATTTGATAAAACATAGAGGGGCGTTTTGGATAGTTCATGTTGATACCAAAAAAGTATGACACCAAATCTATTACAACTATTATTAAAGATTTACTATTTTTACAATAAACTTTATTAATTATTTATTAATAACTAAAACAGACATAAAATATTTTGGCCTAGTGGTGGTCAGAATTTACTATATGCAAACGTGAGGTAGGAGTTCGAATCTTTAACAAAAATTAAGCTCGATTTCAGAGTGATAAGTTTGATATACAGGAAAATAGGCATAGGGAAGAAGTTGTAAAAAAAATTAGCCTCAGAGACAACAAGTTTGCTTTTTAGTCTGAAAGACACTTTCTAGTGTAAACAGAAAATGATAGTTACAACTATCATTCTGTGATTTACACTAGAAAGTGTCCTTCAGTCTAAAAAGCAAACTTCTTGTCCCTAAAACTAAAGTTTTCTTCAACTTTTTCCTTGAGCCTAAAAACCCCTTTGATATATAACTAAGGTGACAAGTTCAAATTCAGCCATAGCAACATACTCATGGATTTTTATAATAAGGTAAATATTAACTTATGTTTACAATAGTTATATATTAAATTGACATTTCATTATTTTAGATCACCGTATATATAAGAATGGTGGTATATACACGAGCATTGTACGCGCAAAAAATTTAGTCTCTTTTTTTATTGATAGTTGGAATAGGGTAATACTATCTTGATCATGAATTGCCAAAAATATCTTCAACAAATGAGATATTGGGAGTTTAGATCCCACTTTGAAAAAAATAGCATCTATTTTCAAATATTTGAAATATAGATATGCTCACAAATTCAAATCTCGACAAAAAGTTCATCGTACTTTCTTATATTTTTCCACTTATGTTTGTTAAAGTTATACAAAATTGAAATTTAATCATTTTAAATTATACAAGGATATTTTATATGTGCATACTTGGCACGTCCCAAAACACCTTGTATCTTATTTATGCTTGCAACTATATATTATGTTAGAGACAATTACTCTTGCATGCAACGTATCTTCATGTATGTATGTGTCTATATATGTTTACATTTACACATATGTATGAAGAAACATACATGCATATTTTCTTGAGTGTCATCATGTTATTTTAACCTATCTTAAGTGTCATCGTGTTATTTTAACATATGCTTAACCTATGTCCTTACTTATCCTATGCGTCTAAAACTCTAAATGTTATCCTACCTTACCTCGTAAGCTAAGCAATCAAACCTATAAATACTCATGCCCTTATATCATTTTACTTCATTCACAAACTAAACCTAGGAACCAAACACCATCTTCATCTTCAAGGCAACCAGGTTTCCATTTGCTTCATCATATCAAAAGATATCAAGTTTAGAATGTGAGTACTATCGTTTGTTTTAGTTATACAGCGAACCTCCATGAAAATGATTTTAATTCTAAAGTTATGAGTGAGTATAAGTTCACCTACTCTTAGACTATCTTTTCCAAGTTTTAGTTTGAGTTTTGATGCATATTTGGTTGTTTCGTGATTCTAGATGATAAAACTGCTAAGCTAGCACTTGATTTTTGGATAGCTTGATATGATTTAAATTGGTTGAATGGAATGTTTTATACTATGGTGTTGATTGTATTGGATGTTCAAATCTAATTATATTGGATGATTGAAACCGACATTTTACTAGTTAAACGCATTAAAACACCGTTCTGCTTAAAAATGATATTTGGTTATTCTCGAATAAATTTGACCTATAGATTCGTGAATATAAGGTGTTTATTTATAGTAGTGTGGACCTATATAATTAGAGTTCATATGGACATTTGACAATGGCGGTATTTTAGTAGTGAGGCAGAATCAAACACCGTTCCATTAGTAGTCAGTCACACTCAATAGCTGTGTTAAAATATTGTTTATTGTTAAAAATGTATTTTGAGATGAAATTAAGATTTCGGTTGTTTGGTTGAGTTTGTTTCTGCTTCCGCATTTATTTGGAATTTTGGTCGGCTTCGATTTTTGATATTTGAAAATCGGACTAACCAATAAAATTGAATATAAAACTTAAATTATTGCAAGAACCATAGTTATCATTTTCAATATCTTTCTTTAATAATAATCGTAATACCTTTGGTGTCACACTTTTTGATGTCGGTGTGAACTACCAAAAATATCCCTCTGCAGATATTATCAAATCCCTAAAACATAGGATCTAATAAATAAACTCACTTTACAAATTCAAAATGTCACTCTACAAATATTAACAAACCTCGGTATCACTTAAAAATAAGATCTAATAAATACTTTTTTCTACAAATTCAAAACGTCCATCAAGTATTATCAAATCTTAATCACTTTAAAATTTGATCTAACAAATAAACTTCTTATACACATTCGTTTTTTATTAATTAATAATAAAAATAAAAATTCAAACTACCAAAAAATAGATATTCGAACATAAAAATTAAAAATCTAAACAAATTACACATGATTTCAATGCAAAACATGATTTAATATTTGTGTTTTTATGAATGTGTTGAAACATACACAATTAGTAGAAAACAACTCACGCACGAAGCGTGTGCGTTAACGCCCCTAATACCAAATCTTAATTTCACTTGAAAATATGATATAACAATTAAACTTCTATTAAAAATTCAAAACGTCTATCTGCAACTATTATCAAATCGTAGTATCACTTAAAATTAGGATCTAAAAAATAAAATTTCTTTACAAATTTAAAATGTCCATCTACAAATACTAGTAAATCTTAATATCACTTAAAAATTAGATCTAACAAATAAACTTTCTTTGCAGATTCGTTCTTTATTAATTAATAATATAAATAAAAATTCAAACCGAAAAAATTAGATGTTGCAACCTAGAAATAAAATTCAAACTAAAAACAAATGATTTCAACACAAATATATGGTTGAATATTTCTACAAATCATTTCTCTTGAATATTATTATTTATATTATTATTTTAACAAAATTATTTTTCTTCCAATTTATCTTAATATTTTTAGAAGAAAAGAAGTAGTTAGGTTTTAGAAATTAAAGCATCATCATGTGTATACATATATGTATGCGTCCACACACACAGATATATACTCAATCAATTGTTTATGTATCGTGTTATGTTAGCAACCACACGGTCTAGATTATTTAGTCACCATCAAACTAACCAAAACGCACAAGTAATTTTTCGATTTGGTTGGTTTCAATTTTGAATAACATCAGTATGGTTTGGTTTAGGGGTGGACACGGTCGGTTAACTGAACCGATCGATTAACTAACCAATTTAACCACCCAGAATGAATGGTTCGGTTAACCGAACCGACCATAGATTTGGACGGTTCATACCGACCGAACCGTCCAAATTTAACCGCGGTTAATCACATTTATGTATTGGTTAACCGCTTCAACTTAGCTGGTTAACCGAAAACCGGTTAACTATGGTTAACCAAAAAATTAATCACAGTAAACTGGAAAACGTAGCCATATTCCACTGCATATTACTATTACCTAACTATTATAAGCATTAACAGCAGACATACATGATATTGATAAAGCATTAATAGACCAACACTATAGCACAACACATTCAGCACTAACCCACACTCAGCATAGCACAGGCACTCAGGTATATTACATAAAAGTTCATAGTAATGCATAATTGCATAATGCATATTACATAACATTACATAGCAGACTGCTTATTAATACATGATAATATGATATTCATTAAGTTCATACCAAACTACAAATTAGACACTACAAACTATCTATCACAGCAACAACAAGGCAGTAACAACAAGGCAGCAATAAGAAGTCAATACTTCATATCTAATTAGCCATGTTTTCTACAATGTAAACAGCAAGAATCATAAAGTTTGAATAATGGAATGGAACACAGGTAAGGAAAAATGAAATATGAAACACAAAAACAGCAAAAATTATAACAATGCATGAACTGAATCTACATTCAAATTCAGAGATGGCTCATTATAATTCAGAGACAAAAAACATGGAAAATGCAAATAATGTTGCATATAGTCTGCATTTTGTTTGAAAACAAGTTAAAAGAAGGCAAAGAAGTTGAAAAATACAGTCATAAAACATGCATGTTGGCTATAAAGTATCAACACATGCCAGAAAAAGAACATGACATAAATTGAACAATTTTATCAACAAACAAACAATATTTGACCATTTGCATAACATTATTTTCCATACAAAGAAGTTGAAAATTACTATCATAGAACTTTGCATGTTGGCTAAAAAACATATGCAAATCCAGAGATGGTTCATTACAATTCAAAAATGAAAACAAAGAAAATACAGACGATGCAATAGTTTTCAGGCTTTGATCTCAGGAGAAGCCTCCTCTTTCGGTGTAGGTTTAGAATTTAAAGCCTCTAAAGTCTTGTAGAATTCTTTGGGCAAACAGCAAGAATTATGAAGTATGAATTATGAACTAAGAGTTATGAATAGCAAAAATTATACCAAACAACAATACACTGTAAACAGCAAGAATTATGAAATTAAAGTGAGAATTATAACAATGCAAAAATTATAAAGCAAACTCTATAGTCAAACAAGTCAATGATAATGGGTATTGTATGTAATGACTAAATAATTTACAAACCAAAGAAATACAAATATTACCTGAAAATACTACATCATAATAATTCATATACTGCATTTATTTATATAACATATCACAGATGACAGATTCGCATACATGTTGAATTTATTTATTTATAGAAACTAATTTTTTTACATAGAAACCGAATTATCAATATATAAATGTAACATATCATATAGTCATATACTTGATTTTTGTATTGAATTAGCAGTAGTATAACATACCGAATTAGCTAGCACTAGTCTAATTCACATATTCAATATGTTGGATAGATAATAATATATGATTTGGGATTTAATAATTCATGTAGTACTGGATATATATGATTCACGACCAAGATACTTCAAATTCAATAATTCATGTATACATCTAAATTAAATATATGCATTATGCAATATGCAGTGCTTGCAGGTAACAGCAACAGCAAGAATATGAATTCAGTAGCAAACTAGCAATTATTATAAATAATTACTTAACTAGCAAATAACAATCTAGGTTCTAACATCTTCAAAATTCAAATAACCAGCATCTCGATTCTCAAAAGTAGAATAATCAACAATAACTTTAATTCATGCTCACATGCTTTTTCTTCCTTATCGTCGATCTCAATGTCATGTTTTCAGCAATAGTGAACCGTTGAAGGCTAGCACTTAACACTAATCAACGACAGCATCTTTCGATCTGGGAGATTTCGCCTAATTGTTATTGACGAATAGATCTAGGGTTTTTGATTCCTTCGTGTTTTTTATTTTGTTTTATGAATAGCATTAGCTGTCTCTAGTGGGGTACGAAAGGAAATAGAGATTAGGAATATCAATTTGGTAACGGCTATATATGGGCTATTGGGCTGTGTTAGGTTTTGAGCTCGACCATTTATATTAAAGAAATGGTCGGTTAATGGTTAATCGACATATCTAATTTTCGTTAACCGTTAACCGAACCGAAAATATTCTGTTGAGGTCGGTCGGTTAACCAATGATGTCGGTTAATCGATTTTATCGGTTAAGTCGGTTCAGTATTAATCGGTTAAATGCCCACCCCTAGTTTGGTTCATTTTTTGTTTGTTGAATTTTTAATTTTATTTTAGTATTTCTTTTTATTCATTTCAAACCAAATCAAACATTTTACTCATCCATGCCATGAGGATCGAATTCCCCTTGAGCCCTACGATATGAACCATTAGTAAAATAATATTGTTTTTTATCAGTGTATTATGCATATCATTAGTTAAAAACTGTAATTTAATCGTTAAAACAATTTGTCAACTCAATGTTATTACAAAAGAATATTGTATTTTAGAAAATTAAATGAATTTGTCGATGTATTAATATAGAGATAAGAATAACTTAGAAAAAATAAGAAAATAGGTGAGCAGAAACCAATTTACGGTTAATTGCAAAAGATGTTTTTTTCTCAGTGGACTTTTGACTCACTTCCATCTCTTATAAATAAATTAGGCTTACATCCCTCTATACTTTAAAATACAAATTACATCTCTGTTTTTGTGCCTAGGCAAATACTCGCTATCGTAAACAAGTTAAATTACAATATTAAAAATGTGATATATTTCAGTAGATTTATCATATTTCAATTTTGTTTTCACCGTTAAATTATAAATTTTATTATCTTTCTATTAAGATCCATATATGATATGTTATGACAATTTTTTTTAATTAACAGCGCCAAATATTTGCCACACCCACGCAAATATTTGCCCATGCAGCTCGGGGGCAAATATTTGCTCCCTCCTTGGTTGCCCAAATAAATATTTGCCCGATATTTTGTTGCAACCACATCATCATTACAAAACGTCGCAGATCAGATTTTGGTTTCATTTGCACCATGTTTTGCGTTCTGTTCCGGGTTTCCATACTTCACTTCCAGCTTACATATTTCAGGCCTCATGCTTCATGGTTTAATCACTTTCAACTTAATCAATCACCGCCTTGCTTTTTCCCTATTTCTACCTCACTTTGTACCTGTAGTGCTGATTATTATGCATATGCAGTTAGTTTCAACATGTTGCAGGTATCCATTCAGAAGGATCGTGCAACATAGCTTGTTCCCGTGTTATTTATACCTCCATGTTGCAACATGCAACATGTCTTCTTTCAAGTAATCCATCTGTATTTTTCATGTGGCATGCCCCTTTATGTCGCTCCTTCATATTATGTGTAGAATAATCACACAACTCCATACTGCATATTTCTTTACTTCAACTGCAATCCAAATAACCATTGACAACAACTCTTCATATTTGCGGTAAACCTCAACATTTCCCCAGCATCTCTATGATCTATCTTAGCGCCTTTATGCAGCATCATCCGAATCACACCTTGCCTATTTTGCTTGCTTGGTCCTCTACCTATTTCAACAACTAAATTTGTTTGGCAAATATTTGCTTGGGTAAATTTAGGCAAATATTTATTGGACAAATATTTGCCTTGTAAATATTAAAAATTTTTGTCAAAGCATATCATATATAGATCTCAATAGAAAGATAATAAAATTCGTGATTTAATGGTGAAAATGAAATCCGATAAATCTATTGAAAGATATCACACTTTTAATATTGCAAGTTAACTTCTCATTATAGCAGATATTTACCTGTGCGGACGGTATAAATTATAAGGATTAAATTTGCAATGTTGAATTTGGAGTGGTGAAATTTACATTAAATTTAAAAACATGGACGTGTCCCTAATTTACATTAAGAAGTACTAAATAGGGATGCGTCTTTATTAAACCGGTTGATTAAGTATCTCCCTAAAATTAATAATGATTTAAAGATTTTTTTTATATATTAAATCTGCAGCGTCTTTTTTTTGGCTGAGTCGCGAACTAGGTCACTTTCTTTAAGATGATTCACGGCTTAGCCTCAAGGTGCAAAGTTATCCATCGACTGGTCCGTCCTCAAGATAAAATAGCCTTTAAAATTTGGTCAATTTGCTGTTTGCACTATAGTAAATTGTTCTAAACATAACACTTTCTAATTTAATTGCTTGTAAAGTATCTTCAGAGGATAAAAAAGAAGAAAAAAAATTGTCTATAATTCACATTTTCACTTCTTCCTATCTATCATTTAAATAGGCAAAAATGGAAATTGTATGTGTTACTGAAGTGAGGGAATGTTAATAGATTTGAATTTATTGTCATTTAAAACGAATTTTTAATACCATTAACTTTTGCAACGGCTCAATTATATTAATGACTCATAAATATATGACCATTATACATTTGCGACGGCTCAATTATAATAATGGCTCATAAATATATATTACCATTAACATGTTTTTATTTATTTTTTAATTAATTCACTTAAAGTTTCAACAATCCCCCATTTGAATTATTTTAAAAAAATCCAAGAAATTTCTGAATATATAGGATTGTGCATAAACAAAAGGTATCTTTCGATTTGAACCTTTGCATAGTGAGTAAGATTCAGTTTACTAGAGTAACTCGTAGTCTTGAACTCTATTCCTAACATCTAACCACATACAACCTTTCTAAAGTACTATCAACTAAGCCCGTGCATTTATGGCCATGCACGTCTACTCCACTTTAGTGAATGTTGTAGGAATCTTGCCCAAAATTTCATAGGAAATGACCACATTTCCACATCCACATAGGTGAGTCTATCAAGAGTACTCCTGAAGGTAGGTATTCTACTCCATTTAGAGTATAGATCTAAAGAGTTTATATTAACTCATCCTCTAATCACCTCAGGAATACATGCTTCTAAGTATATAAAAATAGCATGTTCAGCTCATATCACTTTACAATTTGTTATTACTCATCGAACCTAGTTCTTGTGATCTCCAGTCATTAGGTCGAATTACCATTGTGCGTGACTTAACTATCTAAAGGCAACAGTCCCATTCTTTTAGATATAGAAAGGACTTTCTCTCTATCCAGTCCTTTCGTCAAAGGATCCGCCAGGTTCTCACCAGTGCGTACATGATCCACTCTTCCAGATGCTGAAGAGATATACTCTCTTACAGTATTGTGCTTACGACGAATTTGTCGTCTCTTACCGTTGTAATAATGGTTCTCAACTTTTGCAACAGCCGTGGTACTATCACAAAGGATCAACACAATTAGTATTGGTTTTTCCCATAAAGGGATCTCAACTAGCAGATTTTTTAAGTAGTCCGCTTCTTCACTAGCATTAGCTAGTGCTATCATTTCTGACTCCGTAGTGGATTGAGCCAAGATAGTCTATTTCTTAGATTTTCATGAAATAACTCCTCCTACAATACTAAAAATATATCCACTAGAAGCTTTGGAATCGTCTGATAAAGTATTCCAATCTGCATCACCGTATCCTTCAAGGACAGCGGGAAACCTCTGATAGTGAAATCCAAAGTTCATAGTTCTTTCAAGGTATCTCATGACCCTTTCAATAGCATGCCAATGCTCAATACTAGGTCTTCTAGTAAACCTGCACAATAATCTCATGATATATGCAATGTCGGGTCTAGTACAATCAGTGGCATACCGAAGACTGCCAGTGATGCTCGCATATTCATATTGTCTTACACATTCACCGTGTGTTCTTAAATAGTTTTACACTTGGATCGTATGGTGTACTAGCAGGTTTACATTCAAAGTAATTATATTTCTTTAACATCTTCTCAATATAATGAGATTGATCCAAAGAAATTCCCTTTTCAGACTTAGTCATCTTAATACCAAGAATCGCACTTGCTTCTCCAAGATCTTTTATATCAAAATTGACACATAGTATGGACTTAACATAATTTACAACATGAATATTTGAACCAAATATAAGTAAATCATCAACATAAAAGCATATGATAGTGCAAATGTTATTCTCGGATCTATAATAAATACACTTGTCACTTTCATTTACTTTAAAACCATGTGAAATAATTAGATTGTCAAATTTTTCGTGTCATTTCTTCAGTGCCTATTTAAGACCATATAGAGATTTATCTAATTTACAAATATTATGCTCTTGACCAGGTATAACAAAACCTTTTGGTTGGTCTATATAAATCTCTTCTTCTAATTCACCATTCAGAAAAGTAGTTTTTACATCCTTTTGGTGAATTAGTATATCATATAGTAAAGCAAGAGAAATTAATGCTCGAATTGATGTTATTCTTGTAACGGATCAAAAAGTATCAAAGAAGTCAATGTTTTCTTTTTGTCTAAATCCTTTAGCTACAAGACGAGCCTTATATTTATCAATCGTACCATCATGTTTCAACTTCTTTTTAAGTACCCATTTACAACCTGGAGGTAAACAACTAGATGCTAAGTTTTATTAGATTCAAGAGATTCTATTTCATCATTTATAGCTTCTTGCTAGAGATCTGAATCCAAAAAAGACGAACTTCTTTTAGATTAGCAGGGTCCTCTTCTAATGCATAAGCATAATATTTTGAACCAAAATCTTTAGCTATCCTATCTCTTTTACTTCTTCTAAGTTCAGGTTCACTTTTCATATTATGTTCATTATTTCTGATTATTGGATTATTAGTGGTAGAAGTGCCCCTAATATTCCTAAGTTTAAACGGAAATTTATTTTCAAGGAAATCAACATCATTTGACTCAATAATAAATCGAGTATCCAAATCAAAAAATCTGTATGCTTTACTATTAAGGGAACAACGAATGAAATCACATTCATATGCTCAACTTGCTAATTTAATTCTTTTAGGGTCAAGAATACGAACATATGCTAAGCAACCTCAAGTTTTAAAATAAGACAAGTTGGGTTTATGATTTTTAAAAATCCCAAAAGGTGAAAATTTTCTTTTAGATTTAGGAATTCTGTTTAAGATATAACAAAAAGTTGATGAAATTTCCCCACCTGTGAGATGCTGCACCTGAATTTAACAAAACAGCCACCACTAATTTGTTAAGAGTCATATTTTTCTTTCAACTTTACTGTTCATTTCAGGCAAATAGGGTGCAGTTCTCTCATGAATTATGTCATATTCTTTATAAAATTCAATGAATAAGTTAGATTCATACTATGTTCCCCTATCACTTCGAAATCTTTTAATTTTCTTATTAGATTGATTTTCAATTTTAGTGACAAATAATTTAAAGATATCTAACGCATCACTTTTATTCTTCATGAGATAAACAAAAGTAAAATCAGAGCAATCATCAATAATAGTAATAAAGTAGCGTTTTTCATCCCTAGTTAGAGTACCATCAAATTCACATATATCATTTTGTATTAAATCTAAAGGTTCTGACTCTCTAAACACAGATTATGAGGGGTCTTAGTAAATTTAGCTTGGCTACAATATTCACATTTCTCTGAATCATTTATGTAAACTTTAGGGATTAGGCCTAAGTTACTCATGTTATGAATTCTTATTAACATGACAAAGTCCAGCATGTCAAATATTAAAATTACACAGCATATAAACAGAACATTAACTTCGACATTCAACTTAAACATCCCATCTACAACATATCCTTTACCAATAAAAACTCCATTTTAGTGATGGTGTACAAGTTAGATCCAATAGTTTGAGTAAAATCAGCATTATTTAACAAGAAAGCAGATACCTAATGTTTCCTCATCTATGGAGCATGCATCATGTCTTTCAACAATAAATTCTTTGGAGAGGTAAACTTTAACTCCACAGTTCAAATTCCAGCAACAATAATGGTATGAGAATCTCCCAACGTCACTTTTATATCATTAGTAGCTTATATGTTTTAAACATTTCACGATCATATCAGACATGGCGAGAATCACCAGTGTCTACAACCATCCTTCTGATTCACCGACTAGGTTGATCTCAGTAAGCATAGCCACAAGGGCTTCTTCAGTCAGGTTAGCCTGCGGTGCAGTATTTGCTCTGCTCTAACATTTTCGTGCCATATGGCCTGATTTGCCATAGTTGTAACATAAGAACAACTGTCCAGTACCATTCTTTAGGGGTGTTATGTTGATTCTTCTGATGTTGATTGTTGTGATTCTGATTAAGTTTGCGATTTTGATTTTAAAAATTTTTCGCACTTGGTTTCAGACTCTTGTTTGTGGATTTCTCAGTGTTATTGGTAGATACAACAAGCACCTCTTCTTTCTGGTCCTGTTTTCTAGCATCCTCAATACGAAGACGAGTAATCAAACTCTTTAAGGAAAACCCTTTAGTCTTATGCCTGAGATTATTTTTAAAACCTTTCCAACTATAGGGTAATTTATCAATTAACACAACAACCTAAAACTGTTCATCTAAAACCATACCTTCGAAGATGATCTCATGTGCATTTTTCTGGAGCTCGTGCGACTACGCCTCCACAGATTTTTCATCTGTCATCTGAAACTTCATATAGCGACTAACAACATATTTTTTTCACTCCAGCTTTCTCGGTATCATATTTCTTTTGCAGCGCATCCTAGATCTCCTTTGCTGACTTGTCTGAGTTGTAGTAATCGTATAGATCATCGCTCAAACTATTAAGAACATAATTTTTGCAAAGGTAGTCATGTTCAATCCAGTCCTTCAAAGCCTTTTTCTGATCGTATGTTGCTTCTCCAAGCAGCGTTGGTTTTTCGATCGTCAGCACATGCGCCACCTTTCGCGTAATTAGAAAAAATTCCATCTTTTGACGTCATCATTTGAAATGCAAGCCTTCGAATCTGAACGGTGCAGCAGATATAGTCGGAACCTCAAACATTGACATCGGGGCAGTAGAGTTATCAACGATCGAAGCCATGATTATCTTAAAATTGTTGTGCTTCAATCTGAATCTGTAGCGTCTTTTTTTTGCTGAATCGCGGATTAGATCGCTCTCTTTAAGACGATTCGCGGCTTAGCCTAAAGGTGCAAAGCTATCTATCAACCGTTCCGTTCTCAGGATAAAATAGCCTTTGAAATTTGACCAATTTGCTGTTTGCATTATAGCAAATTACACTTTCTAAATTAATTGCTTGTAAAGTTTCTCAAAGGGAGAAAAAAAGCGAGGACAAAAAAGAAAAATGGAAAATTGTTTGTAATTCACAAATTGATTTCATCTTCTCTTCTCTATCGTTTAAATAGTCGCTCATAGATATATATTGTTTGCTCCAAAAATGGTCACAAACCCCAAGTATTGTGAAAGCACCAGTGTATGAATACAAATCAGTAATATTCAGACACAAATCTCAGATCTAAGCAAGCAATAAACAGCAACCCAGAAGTAAATCACAAGAACACGAGATTTATAGTGGTTCGGCTATCTCCGGCCTACGTCCACTTCAATGATTTTTATCTTTTATTGATGTTCTTTGCTGATTACAGATGATTACAGCAGATACAATGAATGAATTCGAGTATAACAGCAATGGAAAGAAGTAGAATTGAATTCGACCGAGTCTGGACGTTGAATGGCCGAAAAGATCCCTTTTCTGTAGGCTTCAGGGGGCTATTTATAGGCGTAGGAGGCTGAGATCGAGCTCAAACTTCGGGAGACTTCTTTTGGCACGTGAGGGGGCCCACGCGACCGACCCCACCAAGTTTCGACTCGATCTGCGATCGATACGAAGCAATTTCGTATCCATCAAGAAATGATCCAATCGAGCCGAAACTTGGCAGGATTGCTATTTATCTTGCACGTAAGCTACTGTGAAAATTTCGTTGCATTTGGATCGAGGGTTTGTGAGATATGATCGATACGAAATTGCAATTTTCGTGTGTTGCCGAGTTCGAAACCATGATTTCGCATCCATCCATGTCGCATCGATCAGAAGCACGCGCGCGCAGTGACGTGGCGCTAATTTTAGGGATCGACCCGATCTCTGTGGCGTGTTGACTGGGTTGCTTGCGCTTTGCGTGCCGAGTTGAACGCTTCTTTCCTGGAGACGTGGGCGTTCTTCGCTCGTATCCTTATCTCGCGTTCGTCCATATCCATCACCTTGCAACGATACGCTGGCATTCACCAACTCGTGCCCTTTGCATCGATTCCAGGGGTACACTTCACATCGATTGCTTATGAATCGATCGATACGAAATGACTATGGGGGTCATCGATATGAAGTGGTCGTGACGAACTGGACACGAATCTCATCCTTGGGATGGATACAAGTGAGACCTTACCTAAAGGATATGAACAAGGCTTTGCCTGGTGAATACGAACAAAGTTTTACCTGCCCACTTACCTTATCGATGCGAAACCATTGAGTCAAGCCCATACTGATCGATGCGAAAGCTGCTGCTCCATGGATACGAACTGCCGGGCATGCGTGAACCTGATCGATACGGACCTGATGGAGCCGAATCATACAAGACAACTCGATGGATTCGAACATACTGAGGCGATGCTGTTTTGATGGATACGAACCTGATGGATTCGAATAGGGCATCACTTCAACTCTATGATGAATACGAACGACATACTTTCTTTAATTTGAATCGATCATATCTCGTCCATGCGAACTCCAATTAACCTGAAATTTGGAACGCTGACTTTTATGGCTTTGCTTGTCATGTCTTGTTAGTTGCAGCCCGATCCGGACTCGAACAAAATTCATCGATATCCATGGTTATCCTGCAATGCATAGTTGACTTTCATGGCTAGTTATTATTGATTTTCAGTCAGTTTTGGGTATCTCATCTTTGCTAAAAGTTGGGATAACACTTTGCCCCCCAAAACATGCCTTTTGGTAAAAGGTGTGTTTTGATCGGTCTCAAATCGAATGCATTGAGTTCAGGTTTTATTCAGAGCTTATAGAATTTTTAATCAAGTCCATGGCTGTTCGAAGCCGAAACATTATCAATTTCTTCCAGTGGAAGTTAAGAATGAAATTCTACAGTCTCTCCGGACTGTTGATGATCGCTCCGGACCCTTGCGAATCCCATTCTAGACTTAGCGGTCGAATAGAAAGATCCTATTGCACTCCGGCGTTGCTTTCTACCCCTTGCACTCTGGCCCTAGTTAGGGCGTGAAGCGATGTCTTGGCCGTTCTGGACCGATCGTAGCCTCTCCGGGCTCTTGCTGGATCCCATCCTGTCACTCTCCGGTGAAGGGGAAACAACGTTAAGTGGGTCGATCCTGTCGCTCTCCGGCGAAGCGACCCACTTCTTGCACTCCGGTTCAGTGTATCTGAACATTAAGCGATGTCTTGACCTGAATCGTCGGCCGATCACAGCCTCTCCGGGCTCTTATCGAATCCCGATCCAATCACTCTCCGGTGAATAAGAAACGATGCTTAAGTGAGTCGATCCTGTCGCTCTCCGGCGAAGCAACTCACTTCTTGCACTCCGGGCCCTGCCTCTCCGGGTAGGATCATAAAGCAATCATCTTTATATTGATATTTAATGTTTATCCTTTAACTCTCCGGTCAAAGGTTTGCTTCAATAAATGTTTCTTTATTGAATTCAAATCCTAGATGTTCAATCTCAAACACCAGGAAAAACAAGACAATGCCTCTCCGGGCGGAGCGGTCTATTTCCATCTTAGAGCATGCCTAGGGATCTCTCCGGTTCCCGTACATGAGTAGGTGGGATAGCCGTTTTATTTTGGAAATCAAATCTAAGAAAACTAATCAACCAGAGTCCAAATCTTGAACTTGGCCCTTGCCATCACAGTCAGTTGATGATGAGTCATGATCCCGATCCAGGATCATTCCTGTTAGGTGGAGGCGGTGTTTGTTCAGGTCTTACTGTCGCTGCCCGTTCTCTGGTATATTGTGGCAATCTACCACTCCTGGCATGTTCTTCCACCTCATCCCTTAGGTGGCGGCATTCATCGGTTGTGTGCCCATCCAGCTCATGGAATAGGCAGTATTTTCCAGTCCTGCGCTCCCGCTCCGTGGGATCTCTCCTGGGTGGTTTTCGATAGGGGAGTTGCCCCCGAGTTTCAGTGTAAATCCTTTCTAGGCTTGCCGTCAAATCTGTGTATTGCCTGAATCTAGGCTCTCGGAATTTCTTCTGTTTATCAAGACCATCATGTGCGTCATCCTGCTTTCTCTTTCCTTTGTCTTCCCTGGACTGTTCCCTAGCGGTTCCTTCGCCTTGTGCAGCATTTACTTCCTGCCTTTCGGCTCGTGATTCTTCTAATCGAATGAATTTCTCAGCTTCATGGTAAAACTCCCCAAGATCTTGTGGTGGATCTCTTGTCAATGAATCTTTGAATTCGGTGCCTTCTCCAACTCCTGCCACCGCCGCCATCAAAATCATCGATGGATCCGGGCGATCTACAGAAGCCACCGTTGCATTGAATCGCAGCAGAAAACCTTTTATGGACTCTCCGATCCTTTGCTTTATCGAAGCTAAAGTCATCACACTCTTGGGTCTTGTTACATGGACCCTAAATTGTTCCATGAAGCAATCTACAAGCTCGCCCCATGTCCTGATTGATCCAGTCTTTAATTGCCTGAACCAAAGTGCAGCCAAGTCTGACAAAAATAAAGGGAAACATCGTGCCATCACTTCCTCAGATGCTCCCAGTACTTCCATGTGTCTAATGTATCGGGTAATATGCATGGTCGGATCCGACTTCCCATCATACGGATCCAGCGTTGGTAGTTTGAACTTTGGAGGGTTCCTTGCATTCCTAATATTCGGAGTGAACGGACTCCGACTGACTTCTTCCAATCCTCCGCTAGACAATCCTCCTCTCATGAGTCGTCGCACTAATCCAGCCATCTTTTCATCTCCATCCTGGGGTTGCCCTCTTGGTCTTGAAGGGTATTCTGGTACGTACTCTTCGTGTGGCCCGTTAGCATCAGCGTTGGCTCCAGCTTGTTGAGTTCCATCTGTCGGCCTTCCAGCATCAGATCCTGAGGGTCTGCCCCCAAGTCCTTGTTGATTGTCTTCTGGATCTGCATTCTGACCTTCATTGGGTTCCGCAATCCTAGCTCCTTGTTCCACATTCATAGCCGTTGTAGCTGGTCCTAGGCTCTACACCCCTGCAGCTCTCATCTGTTCAAAGAAATTCTGCAGCATCTCTTGTTGGCTCTTCATTATTCTTTCGTGCATCAGATTGGTCATGGTCTCCATTTCGTCTCTGGTGATGTAGATCGAAGCTGGCTCTTCTCCAGCACCAGAGGATGTCTCTTGACTTCCTCCTTGTTGGCTCCTCTCAGCTTTTTGTCTCGCTTGTCGAGTCATTGTCACTCAAATCTGGTCCCTTCAAGCTTTCAAATCTGAACTCTGAATCTGATGTAGCGGGTGCTAGTTGTTCTCCGTGAAAGCATATATCACCATTACATGTTTTTATTTATTTTTTTAATTGCTTCAGTTAAAGTTTCTGCCGGATCCAAACCCTGAGTTGATACTCTTATCAAATTATATTTGCAAGGATACAAGTAATTCATTTCTCAAACTGTTTCTTTCCCAAATTTCTTCCAAAACCCTACGTTTCAAATAGAACAGTAATAAAAAATCAAGCCCAAGAACTATGTCAAAACCATTATCGGTAGCCAAAAACTTAGATCTCGCCCGATATATGGGCCGCTGGTACGAGATTGCCTGCTTCCCGTCGAACTTCCAACCGCGCGACGGTCAAGGAACACGTGCCACGTACACACTCCTCGCTGATGGTGCCGTCACCGTCCTCAACGAGACCTTCGTCGGCGGCGTCAAAAGAGCGTTCGTTCAAGGTACGGCGTATAAGGCTGACGGTGGTGGAGGCAACGAGGGCAACTCGAAATTGAAGGTGAAGTTTTATGTGCCGCCATTTTTGCCGGTGATACCTGTGGTCGGTGATTACTGGGTGGTTTATGTGGACGATGGATATAACTATGCCGTTGTGGGCCAGCCTTCAAGAAAGTATCTTTGGGTAAGTGTTTTGATTGTTTTGTTTTTGGTTGATTTGTTAATTGTTGAGTATGCTTTTGATAATATATTATATAAAGATTTTGCACTTAGTTGCCAATGACAATGCAAATGTATGATTATAATATAATCCTACTTGGCTTCATACAAAGGAGTCAATAGCAAATAGGGCAATGCTTCCGCCTTGCGCTACAGTACTCTACTTTGTTCGTTTTTTTACTTTTTTTTTCTTTAGTTCTAATTTTGCATTTTTTTACAATCAATCAAATATATTGTGCCTAATCGCAATTGGATGTTATTTTTCTCATCCGTTGGAAAGTTAAACTTCCAACCGATATCTTCTCTCCGATTTCTTGGATTGACAGATGAAGAACTCGTTGAAACTGATACGTTTGAGGCCGACGTTGTCACATAATCTGAAACAAAAGATGAAGAAAAATAAAATATTATAAGAATAAACTATACATGAATATTTAATTGCATAATGCTACTATATTGTACATCTACGGATTTTTGTTTTGCTGCATACTTTAACTCAACTATCATAGCCGACATTCATCCAAGCTGATTTAAAATCAATGTTAGCACTTACAACTTATTAATTTAGTGTGCTGCTATTGGTACCCCGATTTCCTCTTCTGGCCACCATTATAGTGTTAATAGAAATGAATTTTTTGTATGTGTTTATGGCCACCAATATTATATTCCTTCACTCAGTTATAAACAACCGTTTATATCAGCAGTTCTTCGGTGGTTTAATGCCGTACGGCCGTTGGCAACCGAAACTTATTCGTGACAAACGGCCGAAGGTTGTCGAACAGTATTTCGGTCCTTTGCAGCCGATAGGGGTGCCGCTTGATTTGAAGAGAAAAATACGCGGTGATAGAAAGAGGAGTGCACGTTATTATAGGGTGGCCTTCAGTGTATGTGGGCAGAAGAGGAAATCAAGCTATCAATAACAATACACTTAATTTACTAAGTGAAACCTGGAAAATAAAAGGAAGAAGTTGATTAAGGTAAATACTAAATACTAAAGACTTTTAGGTTGTTTAGTAAGACAATTTGCTTCTTCGATTAGCAGAAAAAATATATATATTTTACTAAATAAACAACACTAAAATTTGATGGAAATTCATGAATCAATCTTCATTGCTAGTGTTACTAGAAAGTAGAAACTACATCACCATGGTTCAGAATAAAGAAAAAGGGGAAGAAAAAAATGTCTCATGAATCTATACTGAATAATGGTGGATGGTTTAGATTTGAGAAGAAAGAGTAACCAAAAAGAAAATTCAATTAAGAAATTCAATGAATAAACGTACCTGTATGTTTAAATGAGTCGGAGTTAGCTTTTCTACGGTTGAAATCGATTTGTGAAAGTATGAAGTTTTGCCCTAGATTTGGAAGCTTCAACGGGCAAGGTCACGTCTCCCGTGAGCTGAATTAGAGAAAAAAGTAACCCGTTGCATAGTTATTCAACTCCAAGTGGACCAGTTTTTGACTTTATTCACCGTCCATATCTTTTTTTTTAAAAAGGCGATCGCTGTTTTGGACTATGCGCTATTTTATGCTTTGACAAAATAGCGCGCTATTTTGCGCTATAGATGACACGTGCGTTGTTATAAGTCAAATAGTGCACACCCTACGTTACGCGCTATTTTAAAATTTTTGTTTCCGTTCCAGTCATTTGATAACCGATTATCAAGATTTCGGTTTCATTTTGGAAATTTTGAAAATTTGTTTCAGTTCTGGTTCTGGATTTCGAAGCGTTTCAGAGCTTTTTGTTTATAAATACACCAATAAACGCTATAAATTTATATATTCGTAATAACATGTAACTATTATAATTGGAAGTTTGACATGTAGTTTCTTATCATTGCAATGTTACATAAAAAAAAACAAATCACGATTTTACGTGCGAGAAGTTTATCAGATATGACAAAAGCCTAAGAAAAAAAAGCCCAAATTAACCTCTGAGCAATCCACAATTCAGTTTCAGTTCCATTCTCTTTCACCAAATCTATCTCGTTTACAAACCCTTAATATCAAGATAGGACTTCGTTTGTTGCCGTTGCCACCTGCAAGGTCCATGCCGCATGCATTTTCAAGCTTGACGCTACCGCTATTGCCTTCAAGGTACTTGACTTCAGATTATTATTTTTCATTGGCGACTGAAACGGGATTTTGAATGAATTTTGGTTTGATCAACGCCGCAACTGGATCGGAATGGTCAGAATTCCGACGTCCCGGCTGAAATTTCGAACCATGTTACGAGCCCATATGAGAACAATTTCGATTATAACCACGTAAAAGTTTTCTATGCTACTTCTTGAGTTATATAGGCTTATAGCAATTAGTTATTATGTAATTACATGTTCGGTTTTCTACGTAAATATTTAAAAATATTCTACTAATGAGAAAACAAGAATATTCATGTATAAGATTACAAGTTTGCACTAAAACAGGACAAATCAATGGGAGAGAACATAAACAATTAGGAGCATAATATTAGTGTAAAAGTATGTTCTCTTCTATCAAGTATATTGACTAATTAAGATGGATGATCACAAACCTTTCCCTTGCGTGTCAATTCTATAGACAAATTTCTAGAATGTCAACGTCGATAATGTTTTTGTGAATAAACTCATAAGATTATTGTTCAAATGCATATGTTGAATCCCAACTTCATAATTCTCATGGAGCTATTTTATGTGAACAAAGCACTAGGTATAATGGATTTTATCATATGCATGGGCGAAGAATTACCCGTAGGTTTTCATCCCTAGTGGATCTGCGTTACTGTCACTGTTTCAGATCTTGTTTATCTCTTTCGAGATCTAGCTTGAGATCTCATTTTCGAACTTGATGGAGATGAGATTTAATGAAGCGAGATATTAAATTTTATTTATATCTTATTTGACCTAACCTCATTCAAGATATTAAGATCTCAAGTGGAATTTGAGATAAACCTCAATTGAAGATCTCATTTGAAGATGTTTTTTCATCTATATTTTCTTTGACTTCTTATGTAGGTACAAATAGGTCTATCAACGGATACTTTCGGATGCGAATAGTGCCTTATCCGTATCCGTATCCGAAGTCATTTTCGAATATCGGATATCCGCATCTGCGGATACGAATGAATATCAGATAATCATCCTATCCGTCAACCACCGATAAATCAAAAAACGTAAATGAAAAATGTTAGTTTAACATAATTTTTTTTCAATTTCATTGATTTTAAAGTGTTAAAAAAATATGTTGATAATAATTAGTTTTGAATAGTTAATATGCATTTAATGCATATAGTATGGACTTCTAATTTAATAAAACAATAAATAATTATATTTCATTGTACTAAAATACACATAATTTAAACTATAATCTTAAAAAAACCAATCCGTTTGCATCCGCATCCGCGTTCGTTTTTCTGGATATTAGATATTTATCCATTTTTCGGATCCGATGCGAACGGATTGTGGATTTTTTGAGTATCCATTGACAGTCGTAGGTACAAAAGGAATTATGATTTTTACTGGCCCTTTAGCTCTGTTTTTTATTTTTTTTATCGAATGAGAAAGATAGACGACTTTTTGTTTATTTTTTATTTTAATATTCAAACGAGTAGAGTTCATTTAATCAATGACACACCAATCATGTAACCATTCTTCTAAAAAGAAAAATTACTATTATTGTTTCTTACGACTTATGTATGTTAATAAGTTTATATCTAGATACTAATTTTCATAAAAATCTTTTAATTTTCAATTTTAGACGCTTAAGTTACTCCAAGGTAATCCCAAGATGGACTTTGAAATCCGAGGTGTCAATCTGAGATGTATACCCAAGATGCACTCATTTCATCCGAAATCTCGTCTGGTACAATGTATTATGTGTAGAATTCCCAAGACGAGATGTGATCGAAATCTGTTATTTAAAACCTTGAATACCCTCATGAGAAGACGACATTGAGATTATTGTTTTATTAAATTTTAATCTAATTGGACAAAACTTATACAAAAGAAAATATATATTATAATATTTAATTATTCACAGCAAAAGTAACGCTCACCTGACTAAGTATTGACTTGTTACTTTGGATGATCTTAAACCTTATAAATGCTCATACTGTAAATCAACTCCTTGAATGTCGATGTCAACAATTCTATTGTGAGCAAATCGGCAATGTTATTGTCTAGACGCATTTGTTGAACCACGCATTTGTTGAACCTTAATTTTATCATTCTTTTGGTGTTTGTGTGTAGGAGAATTGTTGTGAAATGTGTTTTGTATTACTAGCTTTATGTGAATTACTATTATTAGGAGTTTTGAGCTATAACTTTTTTAAGTAGTTTTAGATATAATATAAAGTAAAATCGTTTGGATTAAATTGATATATTGATAAATTTTAGTTTCAAAGTTGGTAGGAATAAACAAAATTTTCTTATTTATGGCTCATCAACTTATTAGCTAGTTGTATGTATACCAAAGTTTTAAGTTGCCACCGAATATTCCAATTTACATAAAGTGGTAAACCATTTTTCCTATTGCCAAACTTGGTGTAAAAGCACAACCCTTTTGCTTCAAAAATTTTGAAAGTCAATTCAATAGGACACTTATTAGCTGTAAACAAAGCCAAAAATTACGTAGGACAAATTTGATTTCGAAGTGAAAATGCAACATTTTTTTTTTCCAATGAGGAAAAAGTAGGTTTTAAAAGTTATTTATTTGTACGCATCTGAACTCATTTCTAACTTTTGTTTAGCGAAAATTGCTAGTGAATTTTTTTAATGGGGCTCTTGTCTGTACTAAAAAATGCACGAATGGGTTATTGGTACAAAAACTTCATATTGCAAGATTGTATTGTTGAGTTTATCAATAAATAGGACAATAAAATCTCATCTCTACTAAAAAAGTTCCTCAGGTTCGTATATGGATATTCTAAATTTGGTCAAGTTATTTAAAATTTGAATTTTTTTTTAAATTCAAGCTTGATGTTTATTTCATATAATTTTTCTTTCCATAGACGTTCATCCTTCATAATCATATTCAATCAGTTCATCCTTCATAATCATATTCAATCATATGTATGCTCAAGGGGATGTCCATTTTTTACTTGGTTTTCGTCAAAACTTATTTGTCAAAAGCTTGGATTTCCAAATATTTTAATCTTGGAATTTCAAGAGCTGAGCAAACTTCTCCAAATTTATTACACTGGTATCTAGCTGGGCGTGTGGAAATTTACAAGTTATGTGAACTTATAAAGAATACCAGTTGATATGATATTTTATTTAAGTTGAAGTGTTTGGCCTTTTCGCCTTCAATGGCAATTAAGTTACAATTCGAAGAACTTGTTTATTTTTTATTTCATCTTTTACAACTAATCTTATCAAAATTTACACTTATCTATTCAAACACTTCTATTTACTATTCATTTAAAACCGCTTAAAATATAGGATTACTTAATTAACTTGTATGGTTGGTTCAATTATTTCAGAATATCATACTTCACCAGTTCATTGGTCCTAATAATTTGAAATTGTGCATTTGTCTTTAAGATTCTATGTAGAAAAACACATATGGATGATGAGATATACCAGCAACTAGTGGAGAAGGCAAAGGAAGAAGGATACGACATAAGCAAACTTAGGAAGACTCAGCAGTTGGATCCACCACCTGAAGAAGACGAAGCACCAAAGGACACAAAGGGTATTTGGTGGTTCAAGTCTTTATTTGGTAGATAGGACATTGTTCCATATTTATCATAGATATAAAAATGAAATGAACATATACAATTTCAATGTGGCTATAAGATACAAACAAGAAATTTTATATTGTACATTTTTCTTCTTCTTTATGGTAGAGTTATAGTTTTCAATCAAAGGAAGTGTAATAAAGCGTGCCCTTACACACTTTTTATGGATGTAGCGATTCCTAGTTCATGAAATTTTGAAACATTACAAGTTAATATTTAATATTCTGTATCTTTTAGTATATCCGTGTTTGATTGAAAATAATCATTGTGAAATACTTGGTCTGTTTGAGAAATGTTGGAATCATGTCTGTATTTGTGAGTGATGTTTTGTGTATTTTTAATATGCTTTGAAGTGAATAGTGTAGTTCTCACTCTTAAAACAAAGGTTGACAAGTGAACATTAAGCTTATAATCAATGCATATCTGGTTCTTGATTTCAAATCTATTTTCCACTTTTTTGGATCATGAAGAACAACCTTTCCAAGCATTAGATGTCCAACCTAGCTTCCACAGCTTGCAACTGAGTTGATAGATAATGACGTTATTGTTTTCAACATTTTGCCTGACATTAAGGTGCTTTCCGGAAACAATTTTTTTCTAGAAATTTTTTAATATACATCCTTGTAATTATAAAAAATTACTATTAGATCTCTTTCAGTTTTCTTTTATAAATTACATTTCTATCTTTTTTTAAAAGGTCAAATTCATGGGGTATAAGGTTAATTTTACTAACCGTAGCATTCACTTGTAGAGTACACGTTTAAAATTCATAACCATCGTAATACACGTCAGAGTGGCCGCTTTTAAATTTAAAAATAAAAGAAATAAAAAAAAGATTCAAAAAAGAGGAAGGTAGAAAATAGTTTTTAAAAGGGAAGGATGTAAAACAAATAAGTTTAAAAAAGAGGGACGAGTACTTAATTTTCGCTTTTTTTAAATGCGGTTTAATTTAGCTTGAATTGTAATGTTCAAATAGTTTTAGCGAATTATAAAAAGCATAAGTATCTTGATGAATAAATTAAAATTTTGGTTTTGGTTATATATTGTGAAATTGTTTCTTCTTCTTCTTCTTTTCACTTATTAACTAGCTACATCGAAGATAAAAATTTAAGTCGGTGCAAGACATTACGAGTTAGAGAACTAATTATCTAACAAAACGTCCACTGCTTGCAAAAACATTTCAATTACCAATGTCTGCTTTATTTAACCCTAATCATGAGTTTGTCCTTTGGAGACATAGATATGTAAAAGCCTATAATTTATCTAAACTACGGTTTTAATGCACACTTTTATATGGTTTCCAAGCTAAGTTGATGCAACAGATCTTAAAACTCGACCCAGCTTCTCCAACATCATATCTGGCTGCTTATACTATATACAGGGCCGGTTTTAGGGGTAGGCGAACTAGGCAATTGAATAGGGCAACCCCCCATGGAGGGGGCAACAGTTGGGGAAGATGAAGTTGATATGATAAAAGAGTATTTGAAATTATGAAGTTGTTAAACATTTTGTAATTGAAGTACTTTGTAGTAAATTGGTTGAGGAAGCTCACAAGTATATTCTTGGTAGGTCAAGTGTTCGATTCCCATCTGGCATTACTATTATTGACAGCAAGGGCAAAAAATATTTTTTGCCTAGGGCAACCCCAAGCATGGAGCCGGCCCTGACTATATATAATATTATATGGTTTTGAAAATCAAAATCTTATCTACCGCTCGATCCAGTTTAAAATGATAACTCCTTATTTTTAATGGATTCTGTATCAACCTACGTATCTCCACCTAAACTCTATACCAAATATCGCCATTGGTGGTGGTACTCAGGTGTAAAGGTCCAAGGCTGACTTTGCCAAACTGAACAAGTATTATTCTAGCCTCGGTGGCATTCCAAGAAATCGAATCAGTTATGAAAGTGCAGGATTGGTTGATCAGTTTTCACTCTAAAAACTTATAAGACCTATAACTTTTGATGAGAGCAGAATTAGGGTCTCAACCGCTTCCAATAAAAGATACAGTGGTTTCTCTGTTCGTAGAGTGCTCATAATATGTTTTTTGCTTACCGTTTAGAAGATATAACCGTTTGAAGTTGAATAGTATTTGGACTGATTAGCGGGTAATTAACTTCCGGATTAGGCTCAATAACCCATTTCGAAATTTGTGTTTAACCAACTGACGGGACAACACCTACTCATTTCCACACTTCCCAAAAACTCATCCAAACCTCAATTAATCATCTTCTTAGTCAAAAGCAACCTAATACCTTACTTTAATTAGTCAAATTAAGTCATAAGAGAGTGATTAACATAGAGATTAGCAAAGGAGCATTAGGGATTTTGAAATTAGCATCTTGAAGTTTCGGGTCTAGGCTGGTCGGATTATTTCACCTCTATTTTTGTGCATTTTTTAATCTTAGGTGAGTAGTTTGCATTTCTCACTATACTACGTGTTTATATAGTTAAAGATGATGTCATTAAGATGTTTTCCAGATTAAAAATTTGATTTTGGCTAAACCTAAACTTAACTATGTTTCAAAAACGAATTTAAAAAGTTTTAAAATAATTTTAACTTGATTTCACTTTCATCCAAAAAAAATTTAACTTGATTTCATGCACATGTTCATATGGATGCACCATATTAGAGAGTATGCTAGATTTAGTGTAATCTTACGTTGAATCCGAATTTGATTGTTTCTATATGTTATAGGTGATGTGTGTATCGTATTACTTGGTTGTGTGTAGGTGTATTTGGTTGTATTGGATGAAACATCGATCGATAGGCGATTTAGCTTTAGGGATATTCTATAAGATAGAGTTTCGTGTATATCAATGGATGCATATACGATGGAGACTCGAGTCAATGGAATAAGTCCATGGAAGGGTGCTGGAATGCAAAGGAGTTGGTTAGATGCGGCAAAATGAAGGAAATTTTCTAAGTAAAATCGATCTATACCAATCAATGTTGATCGGTACTGAACGGTTTGAAGACGAGGGAAAGTGCAGGTAGCACTTGGGGATTCTCCAAGGTAGTGGGGGAGTTGCTTCAAGCTTAGATGGAGCGGACTTCGGGTAAAGACGCATCTTGGAGATAGGATACTTAGCCATTTTTGGCTAATTACAAAACAAAATGGATCAGCACCAAACCATAATCGGTCAGCACTGAACCATCTTGTTTATGAAGGTTGAAGGGGAAGCTACTTGGGGAAGTAGAGGCCAAGATACTCAGCCATTTTAGCTAAGTGTTCAAAATCGTTCGGCACGAATGATTGAAATTTTCCAAATAGAGCTGAGGTTGTTATGGTGTGCTTGTGGTGTATAGAGAAGCTCTTGTTGATGATTTAGGCAACGGAGTGGTGTGGGGTGATTGACTACATAATGGTTTCGCATGTGAAGGAGGTGAAGTGGTGCCTTGGCTTGGCAACTTCGAGCTTTATCTAGGAGATTTTCATGACTGCTTCGGGACGTGCTTAGGGAATTTGTGGAATGATTTTGGGACTTAGTGACGAAGACTCTACGACTTGTGATGGAAGTCTAGAGATGTTCCAAACTTAGACGACTCAACGATGGGAGTTGTGATGATGATCAATAAGGACAAGTTCGTTGATGTGAACTTGTGAAGTGGAACATTGATGTGTTTTAATATGGAGATGTGCGTTAAGGGATCATTGATACTTGAAGTTTTCGATGTGTGCACATAAAAAAGGGTATATGAAGATGCTCACTTGGATTTTTTTTATATTGATCCGGGATCGTTGATGCGATCTATCTTATCCTGGAAATTTTAATGTTAAGTCTAGTTCCTGGCCTTATGAAGTGACATGGAGTCGGGCATTGAGAAATTGAGATATTGAGTAGTCTCTGGCCGTTGATGCGGTCATATGAGCTATCATATATCAAACATACTTGAGTTGGAGATGTAAGGATTGTTTGATGATTGCTATGAATGCTATGTTTGCTCTGTTAGGCTAGGGATGCCACATGATGTAGGTATTATTGACTTAGATGTCTAGACACCCGACACAATACTTTAAATTGTAGTACATCCATCAGATGATGATAGTAGATTAGCATATACTGTTATCTGCTAACTCTTTAGAGGGACATATCAGGTATGATTCTCCATACCCTATGTCCTATTATACTATATCGACCCTTTTAGTACTTTGAGATTGTGCATCGTTCATACCAGACTGTTGCCTGACTCGAGATTTTATGCTTTGCTTCTTATTATCTTGGGTACTCTTAAATGAGTAGACTAGATAGTTGGTATGAGATAGCGCATGGAGCAGTATAGAGGACATGCATACGGATACACTTTCACATATCTATATTTGGGCGTACTATAGCTTATATTTTACTATGTAGCACTATGGAGCTTTGTCGGTGCTTATTTATTATTAGAGACAATTACATTTGGGTTTATTATTTGATGCATAAACTTTGTGGTCTATGTATATAACTATGATAAACATATTGCACTATGATTATATGGTTCATTTAGATTATTATCATCTCACCTGTTTTATATCCGTGTTGATTATTATATTTTATCCGTGCACTATGAGAATACGACAAGTTTACTTTGGAGTTTATTTATTTTACCACCCTTGCTAATTGTCGTGCATCGGTCGGGTACCATCGCAGTGCACTCTACAGGTTAGATTGGGTACCAAAGCTGTATGAAGTTGTATTTTCCATATAATTTCAATATGTCTGACGCTATCAACACTATTTTCCATATAATTTCTACCATCAAATGATAACATATCTTTCCCAAATCTGATGCGAATTATCAACACCACATTCTATAAGAATGTTAAGCACTTTCGCCAATCCAACTAATTAGATTTTTAAGTATATTTACATATTTATGTTTAGATTATCTTATCTACCACATATATTTTTCTAGACTTTTTCTAGTGTTTTTTGGATTTTGGTTTTTCAAAATGTCTCTCTTTGATTCACCGCAACCAATCGTCAACTAGGCTTTGAAGGGAGTCTTGATGTTAATCGATATATGCATAGAATTGTTGCTACTGCGACAGATAATTGTTGGCCTGTGGTACCAATGAATTGCAATGAATTAAAAAATTAATTGTGAATCAATTATAACAATTCCTTAATGAAAAGTAAGTTGGATAATATGGAATGTGCTTAGGTTGATTGGGATGCTTTACTGCAGACTACATGAGAATTTTGAAACGTTAAGAAGGGTAACTTGATTGTTTTGGTAACTGGTGGAATTCGATTGTCAAAAAATACAAAAAATTCATGTGCAAATCTTTAATGAAGTTCGAACATCTCAATAAAATGGATTACTAGTTTGGAGGATTTATAAACAATCATTCATGTAAAAATTAACATTCAATTATAACGCTCAGATATCCCTCTCGTAACACAAAAACACATTTTATTCGTTTGAATACATCTTTCAAATCCCCAATCAAATACCCCATTTGCGTCACTCAAGAATCTATCCCAGCCCAATGGCAAGGTAACCAAGACATATGCTTTGGGCAACACCATCGAAGATTGCAACAAAATGTATTCATTGCTTTAGGAAAATTGATCTATTAAAGTAGTGGGGCAAAATTATCAGGAATAAATGTGAAGTACAATGGTTTACATGTTGATTCATACCTTATCAACCATGGTTCAAGCCATAAGATCCACAATTTATGTACTTTTCTCCCTTTCAATTTTTTTCTTCAAATTTCACCTAGAGCAACCAAAATGATTGAGCTGACACTAGCAAGAACCCACCCTAAGAACATATAAACTTGGACTACATTATCTTCTAATTGCACTAAAAAACCGAAAGAAGTAAAATATCATGTAGTTGAAATAGCTTATGCTTAGAAAAATGCTAATCTTAACAAGTAAAAATCAAAGTATTGACCACAGTCTAATACGCCAGTCAATATGTCCATACATCAATAAACCGATTACATGACGCAATCATCTATAAGTAAGCGCTAGGAAACTAGCAACAAACAGTGGACACAAAATGCAAATTTTAACAGATAGTAAAAAATCCAGCCTCCTGCTTGCTTCTAGAGCGGCTACCAATGGCCATATCTAGACTAGCCTCTTGTTCTATCATTAGTGAGTGATGAACGTATTTTTCTGCATTTTAAACCGTTTGTTTCATATATTTTTATTTTAATAAAGCGGTATTATATGGGTATTTTATTGTGGTTTTGCAGATTATGGATTCCGAAGTGCAACGTTGAAATTAATCGGTTGTGCTGTCCATTGGTTCAAATGACACGCAGAAAAGAGTGCAACAATTTTGAGCACCAAATAAATCAAAGCAATGTCACACTTCAATTTATGCGTAATGAGTCAGTTCACGTTTTCACTTTAGCATATGGGTGCAAGCAATGTGGGAGACAAATCATTTATATCTCAAGTTATTCCCATTTCCAATTCAATAAAGCAAGTCACGTATTCAACTCAAAGCATGGACCAAATATAATTAATTCAAGCAAATGTGGACCAACCAATGTTCATCATATATTTTCTTCAATCAATGACGTGGCAAGGCATGCACATGCTTTGATTTAGTAAATATTGGCTGCATTTTCTCATCTTTGAACCATTCAAACAAGGCTACGTGTTCAAGTATTGCAATGGACCGGTTCTTCCAGAAGGTCCCCTATGAAAGTGGCAAGTATAATTCATTCAGGAGCCTATATATACCGGAGGGATACAACACTTTAGGAATCATCTCTTACCCCATCACTTTTCTCCTAGTTTATTTTTGTTTTCAGCAATGTTTTTATGTTCAAACCGAGTGGATAGAACTGTTAATTAGTTTTAGCAGTTTATTTATTTGTGTTCTTATTTCTTTCCGATACTCATTTCAGTTAGTTAATAAATTTAGTTCTTCTCTATTTCAGTTGTTTACTCTGTCATTTCCTTTTCCGCAATTCTAATTTCAGTTCTGATTTTTACAATTTTATATTTTGGTTGCAATTTCGATTAGATTCGGAATCAATTCGGAGTATATTATTGTATTTATTTTCTGTTCAAATTCACCGTTGAATTGGTTTAACACGCCTAAGATTTAAATATGAATTTCAATTGTTTTAAAATACAATTCCCTGCGTTCGACCTGCATACTACACACCTGTGCGCTTGCAGAATTTATTAAAATTTTGTGCTTTTCTAATTAATAGAATAGTCTCAACAAGTTTTTGGCGCCGTTGCCGGGGAATTGTTATTTTGGAATTTTCGATTTTTTTCTGTTTTTTAAGTCTATTCGTGTTAATTTATTTTTCTGTTTTTTTTCATTAATTTTTTTTTCGTTTTTAAGTTCCTTTCACCAAAGTAGCGTTTTACTTTAAAAAAAATCTCATTTTTTCGTTCGCTGCATATTTTCAAGTTTCACGTTTGGTTTAGTTTCTATTTCATTTGCTTTTCACGTTACATTTTGCATGTCAGTTGGTCTCTTTTAGTTGGTTTCTGTTGCCCATCTTACGTTAGTTTTAATTTTGTTTCTCACGTTCATGTGTATGTTGTCACATATAATCTCATTTAAAGCACACACGTTACTAGCTGTCACATATACGTGAGCTTCTCTTTTCATTTTTATGTGTTAATTTACTGCTACACGTTAGTTGCATTGCTATTTACACGTAACCACTTAGTAGTTGTTTTAGTTTCATTTTAGTTAGTCTTTGTTCTAAAACATTCACATTAATTTGTTTAGTTTAGTTTCTGTTTTAGTTTTTGTTTATGTTTTCACGTTTTCGCATATGCATATATTCATGTTCCTCTATTTTAGTTCTGCATTCATACCACTTCCTGCATTCACGTAACCTCTGGTTCCAGTATCATTTCATCTCATTCCAGTATCATTCCAGTATTACGTGTTCTGCATATTACGTGCCCTTTAGCACATTACACTGTGCTTTATTTTGCTATTCACAACACGTAACATATTCACGTTTTATTCTAGTTTTAAGGCGTAAGGAGTAGACCAAGTCAGTGAAATTAAAAGCTAAGAAAAGTTGGTCAAATAGCTCCAACTCAGTAAATCGCAACCATTCACTAGCGCTACTCAGTTGCACTGGACGGACTGCCATACCCCTTTGTAAGTAATTTTCTACTCTACTAGTGCCCAACTCAAAACTGTTTAAATTTACTTTTTGCTATTACACCTTGAGTTGTTTATGCGCGTTTGGGCAAGAAATAATTTAAACCGTTTAGAAAGCCAAAATATCTCATTAAACAAATCAACGGAAATTTCAAATCAAACAAATATGAGCAATCACAGTTCACATCACAGTTCACCAAAATCGTCGCCTAAATCACATGTTGGAAATAATGAATTTCATGAGAACCGACCATTATCCCTTAGAAACCGATGCTATCCAACTAGGACCGATCAACCTTCGGTAATTTCATTTCCACCCGCCGAAGGAAATAATTTTGAGCTAAAACATTCTTTTATCCAAGGGGTACCAAAATTCACCGGGTCTGAAAATGCATATGAATTTCTCAGTGAATTTGAGTTATACGCTTCTACAACTAAAATGCAACAACTTTCTAATGAATCCATCAAGCTAAGGCTTATTCCATTTGCACTTCTAGAAAGTGCAAAAAGATGGCTTAATTCTCTTCCTAAAAATTCAATTAAAAGTTGGAACGATTTCGTCACTATATTTTTGAAAAAGTTTTTTTCTTTTCACAAAACACTTAAAATTCGAACTGAAATCAATCAATTCTCTTAGAATGAAGGAGAAACTTTTTCAAAATATTTTGAAAGGTTCAATCAATTGTTATATAGTTGCCCTCATCATGCAATCCCTAGACACGTCTTGTGCCAAATCGTCTATGAAGGGCTTAACTATCAAACAAGATCCCAACTCGAATCAATGTGCGGAGCAGAATTCATGGCAAAAACAGACAAGGAGCCTTGGGAATTTTTTAGAAGAATATTCGGAAAAGGATATGCAATGGGAAACAATTCGTGTTCCAATTCGTACTCCAAACAGAGGAGTACATGCCATTGACCCATCACATCTTCCTATAGAAGCCCAAACTCCTCAAGAAGGAGAAGGACTACCACATTACTACACACAAGACCAAATCAATGCTATAGCTCAAAACAGTCCTTACTCATCCACATACAACCCTAACTGGAAGCATCATCCAAATTTTTCGTGGTCAAATCCTAACAATGCGGCTAATCCATCACATTTGTATCCGATGATACCAAATCCGAATTATCGAGCCCCAACTTCTAATGCTCAAAATTCTCAACCCACTTCTCAAACAAAACCTTCGAATCAACCATATAGGCATCCTAATTTCAATCCATCAACCCAACCTTCTTAGCCTTCACAAGAAATTGCTCGATTGGAAAAACAACTCTCTAAACAAAATGAACAAATCACTAATCAAGATGCAAGAATTGAGCAAATCACCAAACAAAATGAACAAATGTTGATAATGATGAAGGATCTCATGAAAATCAATGAGAAAGGTAAATTGCCTAGTCAAACCGAAGTGAATCCAAAGTATAACTCTCGAGGAGTAAATCTATGTGAGGACGAAAACGTAAATCCAGTTAATGTTGTCACCACATCAAGGTCTGGAAAGAAGGTAGACAACCACGTCGGCAACCCCGACATCCTTCTTAAGTCTACCAATATTCAAAATTATGAGACTCGGTTGACACCGACTGTTGTCAATCCAATCGACTCTCATTCTTCATCCAAGGTTGGCAATCCCGACCACTCTTTACCTTCTGATGTTGGCAACCCCAACATTCCTGCTTCCTTATCTTCACCCTCTAATATAAACCCTTCTTCGAATGAAAAAACTACCGAACGAGTCTATAAACCCATAGCTCCATTTCCTCATAGACTCAACAAAAAGAAGAAGCCCTCTAATTTTGACCAAATTCTTGAAATCTTCAAACAAGTTCGAATCAATATTCCACTTCTTGATACCATCGAGCAAATTCCTCAATACGCCAAATGTCTGAAAGAGCTATGTACTCAAAAACGTGCCACTAACGTTCCTAAGACTGCATTTCTAACTGCAAACACTAGCTCTAATCTTTCAAATCCCTCCCCAATCAAGTATAAGGACCCCGGTTGTCCTACAATCGGTTGTAAAATCGGTAACACTCACATTAGTCATGCCTTACTCGATCTTGGAGCGAGTGTGAATCTTTTGCCTTATACTGTGTACTGTCAACTTGGACTAGGGGAATTGAAGCCTACAAACATCACAATTCAACTAGCTGATCGATCTGTCAAAAAACCATTGGGCACAGTTGAAGATGTTTTGATACAAATCGAGCAATTCTATTTCCCAGTCGATTTCATAGTCCTAGAGACTGCACCTGTCTCAAATCCTAACGGTCAGATCCCTTTGATATTAGGTCGTCCATTTTTAGCAACATCAAATGCTATCATAAATTGTAGGAACGGTCAACTCCGACTTTCCTTTGGGCACCTAACCATTGAACTAAATATATTCAATCTTAACAGACAACCAAGGGATCTTGAAACAGAAGAAGTTGACATGATCCAAACAATTGTAGAAAATGATTTTAGTGATACTACGGAGTCTCTTAACATGTGCCTAGATCATTTTAATTCCAATTTCAATGAAGATGAATATATTTATGAATTAAATGATATGCTCTGCTCTTTTCATAATTCACTAGAATTCAATCAGTTGATGTCTACTGAAGCCTCAAAAGAAGTACGCCCTAAATTAGACCTCAAACCTCTTCCAAACAATCTTAAGTACGCATACTTAGATTCTTCAGAAAATTTCCCTGTAATCTTGGCCTCCGATCTCATTAAGGACCAAGAAGAACAACTTTTGGAAATTTTAAGGGAAAATAAAGAGGCATTAGGATGGGTAATCGCTGACATTAAGGGAATTAGTCCATCAATCATCGAACATCGAATACATTTAGTCGACGAGGCTAAACCCACTCGCGAAGCTCAAAGGCGATTAAACCCTAATATGAGAGAAGTGGTAAAGGAAGAAATTATCAAATGTTTAGACAATAACATTATCTACCCTATCTCTGACAGTACTTGGGTAAGTCCGGTACAAGTTGTACCAAAGAAGTCTGGAATCACTGTGACCACAAATGAGAATAACGAACTTGTTTCGACAAAAGTCAAAACAAAATGGCGCGTTTGCATTGACTATCAAAAACTCAATGCAGCTACAAGAAAAGATCATTTTCCCCTCCCTTTCATTGATCAAATGCTCGAACATTTAGCCGGTTATGAATATTATTGTTTTCTTGATGGTTACTCCGGCTATAATCAAATCCCCATTGCGTTAGAGGACCAACACAAAACGACGTTCACCTGCCCCTTCGGAACTTTCGCTTATCGTCGCATGCCCTTCGGTCTTTGTAATGCTCCTGCAACCTTTCAGAGATGTATGATGAGTATATTTTCTGATATGGTGGAGGATTTCTTAGAAATATTCATGGACGATTTTTCAATCTATGGGTCATCTTTTGATCAATGCCTCCTTCGTTTAGAACGTGTCTTAAAGCGATGTAAGGAGAAATCTCTTGTGCTTAATTGGGAAAAATGTCATTTTATGGTTAAGCGAGGAATAGTCTTAGGTCATGTTGTCTCTAAAAGTGGCCTAGAGGTTGGCAAATCTAAAGTTAATCTTATTGTTGACCTTCCTCCTCCAAGGTCCGTCAAGGACATTCGCTCATTTCTCGGCCATGCAGGATTTTATAGGAGGTTCATTAAAGATTTTTCAAAAATTTCAAAACCTCTTTCGAATCTTCTGGTTAAAGACGTTAAATTTGAATTTTCCAATGAATGTAAAACGTCTTTTAAAACCCTTAAATCGATCTTGACCACTGCACCTATCATCCAACCTCCAAATTGGACTTTGCCTTTCGAATTAATGTGTGATGCTTCTGATTATGCCATTGGAGCCATCTTAGGTCAACGAATCGATAAACTTCCTCGAGTCATCTATTATGCTAGCAAAACTCTTAACGAAGCTCAATTGAATTACACAACCATAGAAAAAGAGTTTTTAGCAGTTATCTTTGCCCTCGATAAGTTTAGATCGTATCTCGTAGGTTCTAAGGTCATAGTTTACACCGATCATGCCGCATTGCGGTATTTACTCACGAAAAAGGATGCCAAACCCCGCTTAATCCGTTGGATTCTCCTTCTTCAAGAGTTTGACCTAGAAATACGGGATAAAAAGGGTTCTGAAAATGTCGTAGCTGATCATCTTTCTCGTATTGTTCATGAAAACATCGATAACTCTCAAATCAATGATCATTTTCCCGATGAACAAATTCTTTCCCTCTCCAGTGCACCATGGTATGCGGACATCGTAAATTATCTTGTCACAAATGAAACACCTTCCCATTGGTCAAAACAAGATAAACAAAAATTTCTCTCCAATGCTCGAAACTTTTACTGGGACGATCCTTATCTCTTTAAATATTGCACTGATCAGATCATACGTAGATGTGTCCCCGAAAATGAATTCCATAGCATCCTCTCTTTTTCACATAATCAAGCAGGTGGAGGACATTTTGGAGCAAAGAAAACTACTGCCAAGGTGTTACAGTGCGGTTTTTATTGGCCTTCTCTTTTTCGTGATGCCCATGAATTTTGCTCCAAATGCGCTAGATGTCAACAAACAAGTCGTATTTCCAAACGTAACATGATGCCCCTAAACCCAATCCTTGTCATCGAAATTTTTGATGTTTGGGGCATTGATTTCATGGGTCCTTTTCCTAATTCTTTTGGAAATCTCTACATCCTACTTGCAGTAGATTACGTGTCTAAATGGGTTGAGGCCATTCCCACCAGAACGAATGACAATAAAGTTGTTGTCAAATTTTTGAAAGAAAACATATTTTCCCGTTTTGGCACACCTCGAGCAATTATAAGTGATAACGGTTCTCATTTTTATAATCGTGCTTTTGAATCTCTTCTTAAGAAATACTCTATCACTCATAAACTATCTACTCCATATCATCCAAATACTAACGGTCAAGTCGAGATTTCCAATAGACAAATTAAACAAATTCTTGAAAAGACAGTTAACTCCAACAGAAAAGATTGGTCATCTAAATTGATAGATGCCCTTTGGGCATTTCGCACAGCTTATAAAACCAATCTAGGAATGTCACCATACCGATTAGTCTTTGGAAAAGCATGCCATTTACCCGTTGAGCTCGAGCACCGCGCACTTTGGGCAATCAAATACCTTAATTTTGACATAGAAAAAGCCGGATCACATCGTAAATTACAATTGTCAGAATTAGAAGAACTAAGAAATGAAGCGTATGAAAATGCAAAGATTTATAAAGAGAAAACTAAATTTTATCATGATAAATCCATACTTCGTAAGACATTCGAAGTAGGTCAGAAAGTTCTCTTATATAATTCCAGACTTCATTTATTTTCGGGAAAATTGAGATCTCGATGGACAGGTCCATATATTGTGAAAACAGTGTACCCTTATGGTGCAGTTGAAATTGAAAATCCTAGGGACGGTTCCATTTCAAAGGTCAATGGACAACGCTTGAAGCCATTTCTAGAGTTCGAACAACACGAGGACGGCGAGTTCGTGGATCTCCACGAACCTAGCTATTCGGCATGAGCCACTCACTATCTTGTACATATTAGGTTGTATTTTTTTTTTCTGTTTTGCATTTGCATTCCATTTGACAGTTGGGACACTGTCTCATTCCAGTGTGGGGGGACGCATATCTCATTCTGTTTTTTCATATTTCACTGTGTGGCATCACTTTTAAAAAAAAATCATCATCTCATTATTTGTTTTCAAATTTTGTTTTCAATTTTGTTTTCAAAATTTGTTTTCAATTTTGTTTTCAATTTTTTCAAGCTTCATCTCATTTTCCATTATTCTCAGGACTTTGATTTATTTTTAACTAGTCAAGATAAAGTAAGTAAACAGTTGAAGTCAATTGATGAAATTTTTTGTGAATCACTAATTTCAAACGTAAAATATAATGAAAAGTTGAATTACAAGCGATAATAGCGAGGTTAGTATATAGGGGGATTCGTAGGTGATGGTTATGAAATCCTTTCTAAATTGTAGTCTTTGTTTAAAAAAGCGGTAGATTTAAAGTACATGCCTTGACATTTCAAATCATTGAAGTTAAGTAGTGTTAAGTTGATTTGCATAACTCTCTTCAGTTCATTTTATTAAAAAAATGGTTTAAGAAACACCTAGAGTCAATAGGTGTACACATTTATGAAAGTGTGTACACTCGGCACGCTTTGTACTCTTCTCACGTAAGCCCGCAAGGCAGTCATGGATGGTATATCTGGCCTCAGCATTCTGAGTTAGGTGTATAAAGAAGTTAAATAAATAAAAACCTAAGGATTACCGACCTTTTCTGACATAGTCAGCGTCGGTTTGCACAATCCGCCAAGCTCTGTCCCAACTCTCACGTAAGCCCGCGAGGCAGTGCATGTGTGGTATACCTTGGTCCAAAAGTTAGGTGTATATATAAAAAAAAATTAATAAAGAGAGACAAAGCTATTGAAACCCAAACACTTCTTGACTTTATTGATTTGGCTTGTTATACAAATGGAAATGAAAAATACCATTTTGAAAAACTGTGATTAACAATAAAGAATTTATTTCATGGCTGCACTATGTTATCGACCGAAACAACTGGCCAAACTAGAATCTAATGTATGAAAACTTGAGTTATATTGAAATTTGCGATTAGCGAGGAACCAAAAAATCTTTCTAGAAGTTGACTCAAACCGATATACATTATTTTGTTGTTATGAAGTAAATCGAGTCTCCATTTGTTTAAAATTTTGCATTCATGTAGTACATTAGAATCATCACATACTGCATTTGGATTTTGTGGGTAGTATCCGCAGAAAACCCTCACGAGACACCACTCGTCCTACTAGGGACACCTAGAGGTTTAACGGCTTGTTGCATACGCTCAATGCAATCGTGTTTCCTACGAAAAAGGATTTAGTTAGTTTTTATTTTCTTGCTTATTCGAGGACGAATAAAGTTCTAGTGTAGGGGTATTTGATGAACGTATTTTTCTACATTTTAAACCGTTTGTTTCATATATTTTTATTTTAATAAAGCGGTATTATACGGGTATTTTATTGTGGTTTTGCAGATTATAGATTCCGAAGTGCAACGTTGAAATTAATTGGTTGTGCCGTCCATTGGTTCAAATGACATGCAGAAAAGAGTGCAACAATTTTAAGCACCAAATAAATCAAAGCAATGTCACACTTCAATTTATGCGTAATGAGTCAGTTCACGTTTTCACTTCAGCATATGGGTGCAAGCAATGTGGGAGACAAATCATTTATATCTCAAGTTATTCCCATTTCCAATTCAATAAAGCAAGTCACGTATTCAACTCAAAGCATGGACCAAATATAATTAATTCAAGCAAATGTGGACCAACCAATGTTCAGCATATATTTTCTTCAATCAATGACGTGGCAAGGCATGCACATGCTTTAATTTAGTAAATATTGGCTGCATTTTCTCATCTTTGAACCATTCAAACAAGGCTAGTGTTCAAGTATTGCAATGGACCAGTTCTTCCAGAAGGTCCCCTATGAAAGTGGCAAGTATAATTCATTCAGGAGCCTATATATACCGGAGGGATACAGCACTTTAGGAATCATCTCTTACCCCGTCACTTTTCTCCTAGTTTATTTTTGTTTTCAGCAATGTTTTTATGTTCAAACCGAGTGGATAGAACTGTTAATTAGTTTTAGCAGTTTATTTATTTGTGTTCTTATTTCTTTCCGATACTCATTTCAGTTAGTTAATAAATTTAGTTCTTTTCTATTTCAGTTGTTTACTCTGTCATTTCCTTTTCCACAATTCTAATTTCTGTTCTGATTTTTACAATTTTATATTTTGGTTGCAATTTCGATTAGATTCGGAATCAATTCGGAGTATATTATTGTTTTTATTTTCTGTTCAAATTCACCGTTGAATTGGTTTAACACGCCTAAGATTTAAATATGAATTTCAATTGTTTTAAAATACAATTCCCTGCGTTCGACCTGCATACTACACACCTGTGCGCTTGCAGAATTTATTAAATTTTTGTGCTTTTCTAATCAATAGCATAGTCTCAACAGTGAGCACCAAAAGAATCCATCAAATAGCAATAGATTGGTCAGATAAAATTCGATATGAGTAGTTTCTACTAAAATAATATATAAATCTCTATAGATATATATATATATATATAGTTATATATATATGTATGTGTGTATGTGTGTCTGTGTATAACTTTATCAGTAATCATACCTAAATTTCTTGTTAAATTAATCATGAGATAAACCTATTGGATTTTGCTTATAACACTCTTATGAACACATAAACTATTACACGAAAAATTAGGCCTGACTCGAGACCAAGGCAATCAAGACTAATGTCTAAGGAAAAAAGATAGAAGCAAGGCAAACAAAGATACCTTGCTTCTCAATCCTTGATGTCTCACTGCCTCTCTTTCCACCGTCGTGCTCTGCTACTCCACTTCAACAACCACACCCTACCTTCTTCTCGCCTGCTACCTTGCCAGTTGCTTCAATACTTCCTTCATTTTCCCTAATTTTTCATGCTATTGTCTCGTCTCTGATTACCTAAAATGTAAGCCCTTCAATTATTGAAATATTGTTAATTAAAAATTGTAAAACCAATTGCAGATTTACAGCAAATCAATTTATGATTTCATAACAAATAGATGCTCCTTTAATAAAATTGAAAAACCTTTTTACTGTTAATGCCCGATGAAGTATTATTTTGTGAATGAATCATATTGCTTTCATTATTATGTGAATGAATTATGTTAAATCCACAAAATATCTTTTGTTCATATTGATTCCTTATTTGATAAATTCGAATGAGTTTTGAATTGAATTATTATGTTTATAACTGAAATGAATTAAACCTAGCAATTGAATTGTGATAGAATTAAAGTAAATTTAGTAAAGCATTACGAGAAATGTCAAGTCTATGGTGGTTGTTATGATGTTAGATGTGTAGATAAGATGAAGTATTGTATTCCTAGCACTACTAATACTATTACTCCCACTAACTAGCATGCTCCTAATTTTGGAATGGAGGCAGATGCTAGTGGCCTGTGTAATCTTTCTAACCACCATTTTGTTATGCCTAATACAGCATTAAAAAAGATTTCTATTTGATAAGCTGAGGTTATTCCTATTTAGTATAGAAGGTGAGTTTTTGTTTGTTTTAGTGAATGCTTTCTATCCTGAGCAAAAGCAGTGGTTTACTTGGAATAATTAGCCTATTTTTGACATAAACATTAGTCGACTTCACACATTTATATAAGTGGTTATGTAGAAAAAAAGTTTACATGGTATATTAACATACATGCCAACCACAAATAGTATATTTTACATTCCTGTTGTCTTAATACCTAGGCGATGTGAGATGAGAAAGAAGAAGATGAATATAATCAATTACTATCGTTTATAAAAGAGTCGATGATCGTGAGGTCAACTATTATATGAAACCAGAAGTTTTTGTATAACACAAAAAAGTGATAATGAATAATTTTGCTTTAAAAAATAAAAGAAGTTGTCTCTGTCGGTATTTATTTATATCTTATGACATCATGTTGGCATTATGATATTTTAACATGTAATCTAAATGATTTAGTTGATCTATATTTTGTGATCAATGTTCAATTTAAATCGAGTTTTGCATTTTCACTTTACATACAAGAATATTGTTGTATTCAAAGAAATGGGTAAACAAAAACGAAGATTTTTTATTCACCTACGGCATTAGATAGCCTTGGGTTGGTTTTGCATAAAATTATGCTAAGTATTGTACATTATAACTAAGTAAGTAAACCATGGGTTAAGATAGAACACACATGCATTAACAAACAAAGCAACTAATGTAGCTAAATAACCATAACCATACTTAAAGTCCTATAATAACAACCGAGAATAACCACTGAGGTAAATACATTAAAAGCGATACCCAACTTCCTGTGTTAAACCAACCAGGTAGAGAGTGACATCTCTCAATGCTACATTGCACTCATGTAACAATTGACAACTGAAGCACATTATAATTTTAGTTCATCCACTTCCAAGTCTCTCTCATGGTTCCACAATATCCACCACGAGGTCTTTTATCCTATTGTAATAAGACTATGGATGGATGTGTTAGGGAGCAAGAAGTACAACAATCTAAATCCCTTAATAGTTGTTTGCCATCACCATCCTCTTTTCATTGTAATAGTACCAAAATGTGATCTTAAAGATGTTCTCATATCCATCCACTAGTCACCTTTAGCTAATAAGAATATCAGTGGAATGATCTCTTGTAACATCCTCTACTTTGAGTGTGACGACCACTCTATACCTCTAACATCCAATATAACTAAATAGTGCGCTGCTGTGGTATCCGGTCGATGTAGGGCGATCATCAAGGGTATAGAAATAAAACATCAGAGAACCAGTCGTATATCTCATGGTGCATGGAATAAAATATAATATACATCATATATATAAAACAGGAGAGACAAATAACAAAGCGAACCAAATATCAAAGCATAGATCCACAGGGTTATACAACATAGTAATAGAGTTTATACAAAGCGGAAATAAACTAAAATAACTGTCTCACAATAATAAGCAAAACTGTCAAGGCTCCACAGTGCAGCACAACGAAATAAGTGTATTATCCATTTATAATACGGGAAAGCTCCATCCAGCTCATCCTCTGCGCAGCTACTGTGTCGCAACTAGACCTGCTATCTAGTCTACTCATTTAAGAGTACCTGAGATAATAAGAAGCAAAACATAAAACCTCGAGTCAGACAACAGTCTAGTATGAGCGATAAATGAATATCAAAATACTATACATGTCGATATAGTAAGGAATGAGGGTATGCGAACCATACCTGACCTGTTCCAATCGCCAAAGAGTTAGCACATAACGAACATAATATGCTACTCTACAAACATCATAAAGATGTACTACAAACAAAGTACAAAGACGGGTGTCTAGGTATCCATATCCCTAATACCTATCTTAAATGACATTCCCAGAGTGATAGACTATAAAAGAAAGCAATCAAAGCAAACATAACATCCATCAAACAATCCTCACTATCACTCAATGTGCCCCGGATATATGATAACTAGTATGACCTTTCCTTGCCAGGGATTGATGGAAATCTCGGTTTTAAGTGTAGTTGTTTACAGCCCAAAGCTAATACTAGACACATTCCCTCGGTCCAGGGTATACGAATCCATTTAACAGATCAGGGTAGGGTCCTCATAATACCCCCACTTTCGAGTACATCAGGAAATACTCCGAGTATCAATGATTTCTTAGTACGTGTATTCGAGCCCTCCTTGCATCATCTAGTTTTCATTATCTTCAAGGAACTGTTCTACATTTCTTTTTTTCAACGATAAAACCATTCAACATTCTATTTACGGTTCGCCCTTCCTAGAATCCGCCCTTTATGGATAACCATTCTCATGACTCCTTTCAACATCGATCCGCCATCATCAAAACCTAATTCCATTCCTGCGCCAAGCCACGAAGCAAAGTGTCGCCAAGTCGATTTGAACCGACCACAATTCTACTCGTTGCAAGAGTTTTCTACCAACCAGATTTAATGTGACTTGAAACAAAGGCTCTGGTATGCACCAAAGCCCCTCCTCCAAGTTTCATCCAATTCCGACGATTTCTGCTGACCACAATTCGACAAGTCGTCGGAGCTTTCTACCAACCAGATTTTGATGCGACTTAGAACATAGACTCCACCTATACTCCAAAGCCCCTCCTCCAAGTTTCATCCAATTCCGACGATTTCTGCTGACCAAATTCCTTTTGTCGTTGTAGCTTTCTACCAACCAGATTTTGATGCAACTTGAAACATAGGCTCCCCTATACTCCAAAGCCTCTTCTTCAAGTTTCATCTAATTTCGATGATTTCTTCCTACCAAATTCCTCTCATCGCTGGAGCTTTCTACTGACCATATTTTGACGTGACTTGAAACATTTGTTCCCCCTATATTCCAGAGCTCCTCCTCCAAGTTTCATCCAATTCTGAGGATTTCTACCGACCAAATTCATCTCGTCATCGGAGTTTTCTACCGACTGGATTTTGATGCGACCTGAAACATAGGCTCCCTCTATACTCCAGAGCCACTCCTCCAAGTCTTATCCAATTTCGACGATTTCTGCTGATCAAATTCCTCTCATCACCGGAGCTTTCTACCGACCAAATTTTGATGTGACTTGACACATAAGCTCCCCCTATACTCCAAAGCCCATCCTCCAAGTTTCATCCAATTTTGACGATTTCTGTCTTTGATTTGCCCAATTCGACAACCTCTTTCCTAACTACCTAAAAGCACTAGCAAACCATCTCAAAGCACAACATATAAACATGAATATCATCTAATAATATCCATGCACACATCCAATTCATCAAAACATGACAATCACAGAAATTCTATCCTAGATCTAACTTTTACTCTAGCATGTTAATATGATCAAAAGGGATTGCAAAACCATTTTAAAACATTTGGATTTCGGCCATAGGCATATGTAAAAATGTGAATAAAGTTAGAAAGCGTTTTAGGATCAAAATTATGTTATAAATATCAGTTTTAACTATATAAACATGCATAGGATGGTGAGAGGTCAAGAATCACTCACCTAATACCCAAAATTACCACTTTTCTCCTTAGATCTAAAATGAACAGCAAGGATAATGAATTTAAATCAGTCAAAAATGGTAATCTCCAATCCCACTTTGCTAACTACCACTTTAATGATTTAGGCTAAGATTAGTAAGGAAATTGTAAGCTCTTTTATGAAATTAGGATTAATGGAGATTTAGAACTGTTTTGGGGAAGATGGAAATGACTTAGAATGATCCCATCAGTCCCCCTTAGACCCTGTTCCCGAACTGAGTTAATGGGCCTAAGTTTGGGTTAGTCTAGTACCTAATAATGCAGGCCAGCGGTAGCCAAAATTAAAATGGCCATAACTTTAAAATGATAAGTCCGTTTTACTATTATGGCCACTCTACGGAACGAGAAACCATCGTCCTGAAGCAATAGAAGTAGTTTGAGATTGTAATTCGGCTTTTATCAAAAGTTATAGTCCATACAACATTTTATAGTCAAAATGGTCACATAGAAATTTGACAAAAATCATAGATGTGGAAAATGTCCCTAAGAGTCATTTTCCAAAATTTTAAAGTCATACGACCTCATATGAATAAAATAAAAATATTTTACTATCCTTCGAAACGTAAAATATGGGTCATTGCACTCTCCTCGATTTTGGAATTTCACCCCCGAAATCCCTAAACAACTCAAATAATAGTCAACCGTTGCTACCCCGCATGCCTAACAATCATATGCAACCATTAAACATATCAAAAAAGTATCCATACAACCAACAATATAAATAAACACATCCTAGCATGCGAGATACTAAGCTATCCTATATGATATCAAAACGAAAGTAAATATGATAAATAGTAGGCCTTATCGTGCAATTAGCTCTGGATATACAGCCCTCGTGCTCCCCTCGGTTTCCCACATGCAATCGCCTTCACTTTCTCCCCATTGAACCTTTACTAACTCCACCATCTTCCTCCTAAGTTGTTTCTTATCACATCCAACAATACGAACCGGCCTATGAGGTCTCGAAGCTTTTGGTTCAATCCCAATATCACTAAGTTAATCTGATGCAATTGTCATGCCTGAGTCATGCACAAACTTATGCAAGTGAGAGACGTGGAAGACGTTGTGCATGCCCGCTATCTTCTTAGGTAAGTCGACCCTATATGCTAGGTTCCCAATTCTCTTTACTATTGGAAAAGGTCCTACGAATCTCGGTGCTAACTTCCCCTTACTGCCAAATCTATCTTCAATGGATAAATATTCACAAACACCATATCGCCGACGGAGAACTCCAAATCTCAACATATCTTATCAGCGTAACTCTTCTATCTATCCTGAGCAGCTTTCATTCATTGTCGAATGATCTCAATCTTCTCTGTGGTTTCTCTAACCATATCTGGCTTAAGTATCAGTTTCTCGCCTGCTTCTCACCAACATGCAGGAGCGTTACACGGTCGATCATATAATGCTTCGTACGGTGCCATATCGACACTAGACTAATAGCTATTGTTATATGCGAACTCCACCAAATGCAAGTGATCATCCCACGAACCTACGAAATTGAGTATGCAAGCTTGCAAAAGATCCTCCAATATATGGTTCACCCTCTCGGTCTACCCATTAGTTTGTCGGTGATAAGCTATACTGATATGCAGCTGGGTCCCCAGTGCCTCTTGTAAGCTCTTCCAAAACCCACTAGTAAATAATGGTCTCGGTCACTCATAATACTCTTCGACACGCCATGGAACCGTACAACCCATTTCGCATACAACTCGGCCAGTTTGGATGCCGTTATAGTTGACTTAATGGGTATGAATTGGGCACTCTTCGTCAACCTATCGACTATGACTCAAATGCTATCGTACCATGCTATGGTCCTTGGAGATCCATCTATAAAGTCCATCGATACTTGCTTCCATTTCCACTTGGAAACTTCAAGTGGTTGTAGCAATCCACTTGGCTTCTTCTGTTATGACTTCACAAACTAGTAGTTCATACACTTTGAGGTAAATGTCCTGACATCCTTCTTCATCCCTTCCTAATAATTGGTTTGCTTCATATTATAGTACATCTTATTACCACCAGGATGTATGCTCGACCTATAATGGTGGCACTCTCGTAGCACCATATGTCGCAATCCATTGACATTGAGAACAACAATCTCCCCTCCTTACGAAGTCAACCATCTCGATCGAGTCCTACTGCTTCATATCTTCATATTCTACTCCTTCTATCTTCGCCATGACCTACACTAGTCTAGCATCTCGCCTCTGACTAGTACCGATCTGCTCAATCAAGGTAGGTCTGATCATCAAGCTCGCCAACATCCCTAACTCCATCTCGCAATAAGGTCTGAAGTCATAGCCAACAATATACTCCAATTGCTTCCACTCCAGGAACATCGCTCTCAAACTAACATGTCTTCTACTCAATGCATTAGCGACCACATTTCCCTTGCCAGGCATATAGGAAATGTCAAAGTCGTAGGAAGCCAAGAATTCCAATCATCATTGCCGGTGAAGGTTGAGATCTTTCTGGAAGAAAAGGTACTTGAAGGATTTATGGTCTAACAGCTCAAACCTTTCTTCTAATAGATAATGCCTCCAAATCTTCAAAGCAAACACTATCACTGCCAGCGCCAAACCATGAGCTGGATACTTCTTCTCGTGTGGTTTAGCTATCGACTAGCATAGGTGGCAACATTTCCCCTCTGCATAAACACCACACCAAGCTCAGTACCAAAGGCATCTGTGTATACTGTCAGCTCCTCATTCCCGCTCGGAATGGTCAATACTGATGCGCTCGTCAACCTCTCATTCAGACTCACAAACACATGCTCACACTTCACATCCCAAACAAAGGTATGATTCTTCTTTGTCAAATTGGTCAACGGTGTTGCTACCTTTGAGAAATCATTGATAAAACATCTATAATATTTCACTAATCCTAACAAACTCCTCACATCAGTAGTGTTCTTGGGTTGGTTCCAATCCTGAACCGCTGCCACCTTGGCATAATCTACTGTGATGCCCTGCTCAGTTATGACATGACCCAGAAATCTCACTTTCCTCCTCCAAAACTGACACTTCGAAAACTTTGCTTTCAACTTATGCTTCCTCAACACTTCAAGTACAATCCTTAGCTGTGTCTTGTGTTCCTCCTCTATCCTAAAATAGACCAAAATATCATCCACGAACTTGTTTAACTGATCCCTGAAGACACGATTCAGAGATCAACTAAGTATACCAGAGCATTGGTTAGCCCGAATAGCATAACCAACCACTTATAGAGACCAGATAGAGTACAAAATGTAGTGATTGGCACACTCTACTTCGCTACCCTCAACTGGGGAAATCCCATCGCCAAATCCAATTGGGGGAACACCTTCGCACCATGGAGCTGATCGAACAAGTCATCAATACACCGGAGTGGATACTTGTTCTTCTTCGTTACCTTATTCAGTTCACGGTAATATACACACAACCTCATAGAGCCATCCACTTTGGTGGCGAATAATACAGGTGCACCCCACTTAGATATACTCCTACGAATGAACCCTTGCTTCAATAGGTTATTAACCTGCACCTCCAACTCCTTCTGCTCTCTGGGTGTCATACACCTCAAAGGCATAACTATCGGTTTGACATCCTTCGCTAAGTCTATATGGAACTCAATCTCTCGATGTGGCGGTAGTCTGGTCACCTCCTCAAACACGTCCGGATATTCCCTAACAATAGGCATAGATGAAAACTCATATGGTGGAACCTAGAGAAAATATAGAAAGCTAACCATAACCCTATCCTATGGCAGGCAGCCCATAACTACCGTCTGCCCCTCCACAGCCCTATCATCACAAGCCTCTCATAATCCACTGCTACCACATACTTCCTTAGCCAGTCCACCCCTAAGATTCTCCCGAACCCAACGAAATTCAAAAAAAAGTAATCATAAAAAAAATAGCATCCATGATTCGATAAAACGAAACTATGGGTTGTGGAATTATGGATCTTAAGGCTAATTAAACATTAAAGGGGAGCAAATGTTGTTTTCTAACTTATGTAAAACTTTTTGAATTTCTTCCAAGTTAAATATTAAATCACAGATTAACAACATAAAATTATACTATCAAACAGTTAGAGATGCAATCACGGATAAAAATAAAAGCAGTAAAGCAAAGTAAAGAGTTAGAGAGATGACGTCAGGGATTTTATACTGGGTTGGATTTCTCCTACATTCAGTCCCATACAATTTCTTGTATGGATTTCTTTTCAAATGCCAATCTTTACCGGGCAAAAGGAAAATCCAAATAGAATCATGATTTCGAGGCAACGAGACACACCCTTATGATTTTCAAAGCTCAGGGTAGACTCACTTGATTTGAATGGCTACGTGCACACCCACTTGATTTGAACGGGCTACAAGCACACCTAAAGCAAATACAAATAGATTTGATAGTTTTTCCAAAGACAATTTCTTGAACTTTGGATATAATGAATCTTATAGCGCCTTGGACAACACTTTGATCTTTGAATTAAGAGAGGATGTTTCCAAAACAATAAGAAAGCAGTATTGAATCAATACAATGAAGTATGAATTGATTCTAAGTGATTTTGAAGAGAATAGAGTATTTTTCAATGGAGTTTTCAAGAGAGTAAAAGGAAGGAAGAAAATAAGTAATTCTAAACTTTAAAATTTGTTTGAACTCCCCTTTATATTGTAAATCAACAGATTTGCCATTCGTTAAGAGTTACGACGAATAGACACTTCCATTCAAAATTTGAAAAACCACTTGATGGCATGTTTGTCGACCTTTGCAGTTAAAGCACTTAGCGGTTCCATAGCAGTAGAGGTGCAAAAAGTTATAGCGGGGATAAAGCGGTGATATAACCAAAAATAGCGGAGGTGCAAAAGGCTCAACAAGATTTAAAACCAAATATTTAAAAGTTAATTCATATACTCCTTCTCACATCATTTGTGTATGAAAAGAAATATTATTTAATCTTATATAACAAAACCAAAGAATATCATGAGTTATGCAGTCTGGATTTGGTGACTATAATAGGTTTAAAACTTATATTGAGCACTTATACCTTAAAATTAGGTCTTTACCATAACTTTGTTGATTTGCTATAAAAGAGAACTAGTTAAATCAATCTTTTTGTATTAATGTTGCTACAGTGGATGCTAAAAAGCCTTGATTTAGCGGATGTAGCAGAAAATAGCAGGGCTTAAAGCAGATCTACTATTTAATAGTGCTATATTGAAAAAGCATAATGGCTGAAGAGCGCTATGCGCTATAGCGGAGATTTTGCAGGCCTTTAGCGGGGCTTTAACTGCACAGATGTCGACATACCATCTACCTATATGTTGACGTATGTATATATATTTTGAAAATTCTACACTTTGTAAAATAATTTGATGCTTTGTAAAATAGTTTGAACACAGATTATAAACGTTTTGAACTTTAAAAAACTTTTATGAAATATTTTGAAATATTTTTTTGATTTTTTTTTTAAAATATTAAAGATAGAAAATAGAAGATAAAGATCAAAGATTGCTATCAAGGACTCTAACAATATAAGCTATGACTCTATACACTAAATTATAATCTTGAGACCTTTATATTTTGGTCTTTGTACTCATATGAGTCTTCATGTCTATCTTTTGAGTCTTTATACTATACAGTCTTCAATTCAACAGCTATATAATATTATGTACTATATACTATATAACTTGGCAAAATATTAGTATTTATATTTTATATGATTGTATACGGTTGTTGTCATCAAAATCAATAACCGAGGTATTAACAATCTTCCTCTTTTTGATAATGACAACCATTAAATATTCTTGTATATAAAATATGATATAACTCCCTTTGAGTTAGATAACTCCCTTTGAATATATGCATATATATTTTATATTTTTCTCCCCCTTTGTCATCGACAAACATGGGTGAAAAATAAAAACTCCCCCTAAATAAAATACTTAGAAAATATAGAGTCAAAGTTAATAATTAAGTACCAAAACATGACGATGATTAATATATGGATACGTATAAATAACTAAGATAGGAATTTATTATTCAAACTATACAATCCAAACATATACGTCAAAATAAACCACAACAACTTACATCCTAACTAACAATCCAAACCAACTTAAATCATAACGTAATACTACTAAAAATTCAAAATTAGACAAGCCAACTTTTAAACATACGAATTAATGCTTCTTTTTTATTATGCAAAACTTATAGATGGGGCAAAAGAGATAGTGGAGGCAAAAGTTTCCTTTTTGTTCCATGAGATTTCCATCACGATTGAAGCAAACTTATCCCACACATTTGGCTTCGTCGTCATCCTCAGCGACATTTTCCTTTTTTCCTCTTCTTCCTCTTTATCATTTACGGGGTTTTGAATGAAAAGATTAGGAGTTTCTTCTTCGATCACTATTGGATTGGCGACATTATCCAATAGATACTTCTGAAGTTTGCGAAGGACACACCCTTGCTTTTCTTGTTCTTTCAAGAGGCATAGTCAAATGATCTCTATTTCTGAAAGAATATTGAGGACATGCTTCAAATCATCTTCAACCTTGATAAATTTGACCATGGTGGTGGTTTGGAAGGGATCTAAGGTGGAGGTTTCGAAGGATAAGGGGCGGTCTCTTCTCTTGGACGTTTGGTACTTGTGGAATCTATTATTTTAATTTTGTTTGAATTTTACATAAAGAAGAACATAGGGAAATGAGAAAAAAGTCAAAAATTTGGTGGTTATATAATCACATTTTGAATTTTGAATTTTAGAGGGAAAACAGTTTTCAAATTTCTATAGTGTATGTCGACATATTGGCAGAGTGTATGTTGACATATGCAGGTTAAATTTGATGTTTTATTTTCTTCTTAAATTTACAAATTATATGTTGTTATATTTATATTTCAGAGAAAGAACATATTCCTTTCTCTCTTCTGAGTTTTATAAAAGATGTTTTAGTTAACGGTTGTTAAAATATCCACTATTTGGTTTTCAGTATTTATAAATTCGAGTGAAATTACTTCTTTAATTATGTTATCTCTCAGAAAATGATGTCTAATGTCTGTATGTTTGGTCCTAGCATGATGTGTTGGATTTTTAAATAGATTTATTGCACTAGTGTTACTACAATATATTGGTAATTTAGAGAAATTTAAACCCAAATCTTTTAAAGTTTGTTGCATATAGATAACCGTCAACAAGCTAATGCAGCAAAGATATATTCCACTTCTATTGTAGATAGTGACATAGAATTTTGCTTTTTACTAAACCAAAAAACAAGAGAGTGTCCTAAAAAGTGGCAAGATCCACTTGTACTTTTTTGGTCTGATTTGCATCCAGCATAGTCGGCATCACTATATGAAATTAAATCGAAGAAATCTTCTTTTGGATAAAAGAGTCCATAATCTACTATGTTGTTTACATATCTTAATATTCGTTTTACAAATTTTAGGTGAGTTTTCTTAGGTCGAGATTGATATCTTGCATAGAGATATACACTATTCATTATATCTGGTCTGCTAGCAGTTATATAGATTAAGGAACCTATCATACTGCTATATGGTTTTTGATCTACATATTTTGAATTTTCTTCCTTATTTAATTTCTCATTAGTTGCCATGGGAGTTGGCTTACCACTAGTATTTGTCATGCCAAATTTCTTAACTAGATCCTTAGCATACTTTTCTTGACTTATAAAGATACCAATACTCAATTGTCTTATTTGTTACCCTAAGAAGAAGGTTAGTTCTCCCATATGACTCATTTCAAATTATTTAGTCAATATATCAGAAAATTATTTACTTAATTGTTAATCTGTAGATCCAAAAATAATATCGTCTATATATATTTGTATAAGTTGAATATCATTGGTATTTCTTTTAATAAAAAGAGTACTATCTACTTTTCCTATTTCAAAGTTAGATTATAACAAATAAGATTTACGTCTATCATACCATGCCAGGGGCTTGATTTAGACCATAGAAAGCTTTCTTTAATTTATAAACCTGATTTGAAAGTTTTTCATCTTCAAAAAGTGGGGGTTGTTCTACATAAACATCTTCTTTAATAAATGCATTTAAAAAGACACTTTTGACATCCATTTGAAATAATTTAAAATTATTATGTTTTGCAAAAGCGAGAGGAATTCTGATAGCTTCTAATCTAGCTATAGGAGAAAATGTTTCATCAAAACCAATACCTTCTTCCTGACTATACCCTGAGCAACTAAACGTGCTTTTTTTCTAATAACTTCTGCTTGTTCATTCATTTTATTTCTATAAACTCATTTAGTACCTATTGTGGATTTATTATCAGGTCTTGGGACTAATTCCCAAATGTCATTTCTAGTAAACTTATTTAGTTTCTCTTGCATAGCAAGAATCCATGAATCATCTAATGATGCTTCCTTTGGATTTTGAGGTTTAATAGTTGAGATAAAAACTACATTACTCATTTTATTTAATTGATTTCCTGTTTTTACAATAGACTCTATATTTCCTTTAATATTTCTATGGGATGATCTTTTAAATATTTTGTTCTTTTATTTAGATGAAAATTTTGAGAGTTATTATTACTTACATCGTTAGTGCTTTCATTATTTGTATTTCATTAGTTTTATTAATATTTGCTTCTTCATCAAAACTGGAATTATTAATTTTAAAATTCTCATCAAATGAAACATGTAATGTCTCTTCAATGATGTTAGTTCCGGTGTTAAAAACTCTATAAGCTTTACTTCTATTAGAATAACCAATATAAATTCTTTTAACTGATTTAGCATCAAGTTTATCTAAATTATCTTTTGTATTTAATACAAAACATTTAATACTAAAAACTCTAAAATAAGATACTTTAGGCTTTTTATTATAAAATAATTCATAAGGATTTTTCTTTGTCAAAGGTTTTATTAAAATTCTATTTAAAATATAACATGTTGCAGCAACTGTTTCAGCCCAAAAACTTTTATGTAAATCACTATCATTTAATAATGTTCTAGCATATTCTTGTATAATTTTATTTTTACGTTCTACTACTCCATTTTGTTGGGTGTTCTTGGAAATGAAAAGTTATTTTAATCCCTTTCTTATTACAAAAGTTTTCAAAAGTTTCATTTTCGACTCTCCTCCGTGATCGCTCCTAATCGTTTTAATTTCAGTAGAAATTTGATTCGAAATTCTTTTAGTAAAATTTTTAAACATTTCAAAGGCATCACTTTTAAGTTTTAAGAAAATCATCCATGTATATCTAGAAAAGTCATCTACAATTACAAAGACATATCTATTATGATTTATTGATTGTATTTGCGATGGTCCGAAAAGGTTTAGATAAAGAAGTTCAAGAGGGTGAGAAGTAGAAATCATATCTTTTGATTTAAAAGAACTTTTACGAAGCTTTCCTAGTTGATAGGCATCACATAAGTTGTTGACATTGAAACTCATTTTAGGAAGACCCCTAAGAGGTCATATATCACAACTTTAGATAGATGTCTAAAATTCAAATGACCAAATTTTTTGTGCCAAATCCAAAGGTCACTAGAATCAGCCAAAACACACAAATTGTCATTTGACGCTTTCATAGTTAAAACATAAATATTAAGTTTCCTGATACCTTCAAAGATAATGTTTGACTCATTATCTTCTATGTGGAAATTATCTTTTTCAAACTTAATTTAAAACCATTATCACACAATTGACTAATACTAAGCAAGTTATATTTCAGATTCCAAACTAGTAAAACATTAGAAATAGTAGGAGTTTTAGAGTTACCAACATTGCCAATGCCAATCACATATCCTTTTGAGTTGTCTTCGAAATTAACTGATCCACCATCTTTGTAGACAATATCCTTCAAGATCTCTGAATTTCTAGTCATGTGTCTTAAGCTTCCGCTGTCCAGTTTCCACTTGTCCTTCTTGACTTGTGATGGTTGAATATCAGGTGTCTGTTTACCATGAGCTATATAACATTCTTGTTCCTGCAATACAACATTATGCCTTTCCAAAACATCAAGTGACTTTTCAAAATAATTAGGTATTGTTTGGTTTCTTATTTTTAGGTTTGGATTTTCGTCCATACAAAAATGCAAACGACGCGTGTATATTGTCGAAAACGACCAATTTAGAAAACGAAGTTAACATACAAAATAGAAAACAACTTTTATTTTTCGTGTTTTGGAAAATAACACAAGCACGTGAAACAATCCATTCTTCTGTCATCTCTCTATCCCCTTCGTCCTTCCATCCGTCTTTCTTTCATCCCCTCCGTCATCCCTCCATTCTTTCCATATTTGACATACATATTGAAAACCAAAAACGCAAAATTCATTTTTCAACCAAACACTACCTTAGTTTCTAATTTACTTAAAAACTATATATTGGTTTCACCAAATTATTTTTCCATAAAAATGTTAAAAAGTGTATTACTAGCCATTTATATTTTTAAAAATCAAATTATGAGTTTTTGAATACCTAGCGCTCTAATATCAAATGTGGGTTGCAGAATTATGGATCTTAAGGCTAATTAAACAAAAGAGGCGGATGAATAGTGTTTTCCAACTTACGTAAATCATTTTAAATTTCTTTCAAGTTAAGTATTTAATCACAGATTAACAACATAAAATTATAATATCAAATAGTCAAAGATGCAACCAGAGATAAAAATAAAAGCAGTAAAGCAAAGTAAAAAGTTAGAGAGATGACACCAAGGATATTATAATGGTTCAGATTTCTTATATATCAAGTCCTATACAATTGGTTGTACATATTTATTTTCAAATGCCAATCTTTAATCGAGCAGAAGGCAAACCGAAATACAATCTTGATTTCGAGGTTACGATACACACCCTCCTAAATTTTCGAGCTCAGGATAGACTCACTTGACTTGAACGGGCTATAAGCACACCCATTAGATTTCCGAGCTACTAAGTAGACCCACTTGATTTGAACGGGCTACAAGCACAACCAAAAGAAAATACAAATATAGTTGATAGTTATTCCAAAGACAATTTCTTGAACTTTAGATACAATGTGTCCTATAGCCTCTTGCATAACACTTTGATCTTTGAATTGAGTGAGATGCTTCCAAAACAGTAAGAACTTAGTATTGAATCAATACAATGAAGTATGAATTGATTCTAAGTGATTTTAAAGAGAATATAGTATATTTTCAATGGAGTTTTCAAGAGAGTAAGAGGATGGAAGAAAATAAGTAATTCTAAACTTTAAAATTCATTTAAACACCCCTTTATATAATAAATCAACATATGTGTCCGTTCATGAAGAGTTGCGACGAATAGACACTTCCATTCAAAATTTGAAAAACCACTTGGCAGCATGTATGTTGACATACCATCTGCCTATATGTCAACATATGCATATATATTTTGAAAACTTGTTTCTTTTAAAATGTTTTGACAATCCTATACTTTGTAAAATAATTTGCTACTTTGTAAAATAGTTTGAACATAGATTATAAGCATTTTGAACTATAAAAATTTTTATAAAATATTTTGAAATGTATTTTGAAAATGTATTTTGAACTCTATACACTAAATTATAATATTGAGATCTTCATATCTTGGTCTTTGTACTCATGAGTCTTCATGTCCATCTTTTGAGTCTTTATGCTGTACAGTCTTCGATTCAACACCTATGTAATTGTAACATCCCCTATATTGAGGCCCAAAGCTAAGTGCTACAAATGCTGCAGTCATCTATAGTATTAACTTATGGCGACAGAATACGGTGATGTTAATGGTATCCATAATATCAGAAGCACATGAATATGAAACAAAATCACAGATTAAAAATCAACTTTTCTGATTACATTTCACAAAACATGTTTCATATCCAATTACATAATCCCTATCATTTCCCAGGTTCAGATCAAATATGATTATTACATAAATACGCCAAGAGCGACATATGAAGATGCCCCCTTGGTTTACCAGAGTACTAAATAGTCAAAACAGACTTAATACATCACAGTGAAAATAAAATATAACAACTCATAAATAGCTAACAGCAGCCTCCTGCTCGTCTCCGGAAGCTTTATTCGTCCACCTACTAAAATCTGTAAATCCTAAACTCTCAACCTACTCAAATCAATTTTGAGCACCCGAGAGTTTAAGGGGGAAAAATAAACTTCGAGTCAAACATAAAGCCTGGTGTGAATAATACTATACATCTCGGTTATCTGATACTAAGTGAGACCACGTCGCTTAGCGGAACGGGTTTCCCCTCACTAATATCCTTTTAAAACATATCTTTTGTAAACCAAAATCCTGCAACCAAACTGGTTAAAACAATATTAGCAATACCATGTATGCATACAAATCAGGTAATAAATGGACTATCTGTCCGAATACTATAGTTTTGTTTGGCCAACTACTAACCTTTGGCTGGCTCGGGCCTACCAGACAGAATAAATAAATAGTCTAACTTCTGTTAGATACTCATCTGGACGGTCTGTCCCTATATTTCTCCTAGGGTCAACTGAGCCTAATGGTTTTGCGGGCTCACTAATAACCTGTTCTCACTCTGTATATTCCTTTCTGTATGTAACATCATTTTAGTCTTACCTGTGACAAAACCCTATAGACTGGAATTTTGGACTTATATTAGCTAAAAGCTACTAGCTAAAGTATAGGGCGCGACCTCATACCAGTCACATCTGGTATTCTAATATCCGAGTCATTTTACTTAGGGTCGTCTACCCTTAAAATTTTCCTTGAAAACATTTCTTTCAAATTGATTTAACCCTTTAAATCATACTTAAACAAGGAAAATATATTCTATACTTTACTCAAATCACTTTGCCATGTTATATATTCTTTACACAAAACATTATTGATGAAACATTCAAAACCTTTGAAAGTACCCCTTCGAAACCATTGAAAGTACCCCTTTCGATACAAGTAAAGTACTTTACTTTATAACCTAGGCCGAAGGCCAAAGCATACCTTTCGAAACCATTTACATTAAACCTTTCGAAAACGTTGAAATCATCTCTTTTGAAAGATTTATAAAACCATAGACATCCTCTTTCAAAACACTTTAAACATGCCTTTCGAAACCATTGGAAACCTTCCATCTAAAACCTTTCGAAAACATTGGGGAACCACCCCTTCGAAACCTTTATCTTAAACCTTTCGAAAGAATTAAGTTCTTTACATAAATCAAACCTTTCAAAAGCATTTGGGTTCAAGTAAAACATGTGGAACAACCTTTCGAAACCATTCCTTTTGAAACCATTTGAGTTTAAATTTCAATAGCACAAAGGGTCGTAAAACAACTAAGTCGAAAGCACTCTTTTCGGAAGCAGTTTCCTAAGTAAAGAAGTGGATGGTGTCGAAACCAATCCCTTTAAAAGCATTAGAGAAGCGGCTAAGGGTTTAATGCAAAAGCACTCCTTCGATGGCATTGCTTCGAAAGGTTGAAGGTGGCAGCAGGAGGTTTCGACCCCTTCGAAAGCTTCTTTTATAAAACAAAAGACCCAACCTCTTTCGAAACCATTCTTTAGAACCATTTGACCAAGTCGAAAGCTATCTAAGTCGAAAGCATTCTTTTCAAAAGCAATACGGGCACATTTCCTTTTAAAAGAAAAATAAGGTTTCGACCCTTTCGGAACCCCTTGTTTCTACTCAATACCTTTCGCATATATCCAATTCACTATGTACCAATTCATTGATACCATGCACATTGGTTTCGATGGAGTTAGAGGCGGAAGTACCTAGTCGAAAGGTTGGTGCCGAAAGTGGCTAAATAAGAAAACATGGTAAAACTGATTTTTAACTTTAAAAAGTACTTCCTTTTAGACTAACCTACTTTGTTTATCAACATATGATTGGTTGCTAATTTCTTTTCTAAAAGTGTTGCCGAATTTTCAGAAGTAAATTATTTAAAAGATTTACAAAATGCCCCTTCTCCTTTTATAAATATATAAAACATTTAAGTCCCATACCTTAAATAATTTTATATACTAATTAAAACACTTAAGAAAATTCTAAAAAAATTCTCATAAATCACTTTTAATATGTTTTCTAACATATATTAATTTCTGACCCCAAAAACAATATAAATTAGCCGTAATTAATTTTAAACCTAATTAACCATTTTACTCACTAGAAAATTAATAATAAATCCACATTAATTCAGAAAATTATGAAATTTGAAAACCATCTCTAAAATATTATTCCTGACCCTATATAATAATCGCAAGGCATTTGGATGTCATTTAATAGGGTTTTCACATTAAAACATATCATAAATTCCATATGAAATAGCATAAATCATCAACAAGCATATATATCCATTTTAACAATAAAAAACATGGCAATATACTTTGCAAAAATATTCGGATCTGATCTGGAAACTAAAAACATCAAAAATATGAGATGTAACCTATTATTCACCTTAGCTTTATGATTAAGGAGTTGAGATTTGATCTTGGATTAAGTTGCTTAAGATTCTTCCTCTTATCTTCTTCTTGTTTCCCTTAATGGTGGCCAGCCTCTCTAGTATTTGATTTTGTTTATGAACGTGAGAATGAATGTACATAAGGGTTTAGGGTATTAGAATAGGTCTTATTCCAATCTTGCCCTTATTAACTACCCTAACTTATTTTATTTCATTTTCCCTTAGTTCATTTGTTTAAGTTGGCATGGCTACCTCTATTAACACAAATCTCAATCCCTTAACCATTTCATTATTTCATTTAATTTAACTAATTAAATGTCCTAAATAATGTTAACCAAAATTAGGTTCGTTACAGTAATATTCTGCACTATATACTATATAACTTTGCATAACATTAGTATCCATATTTTATATGATTGTATATGGTTGTTGTCATCAAAATCAATAATCGAGGTATTAAAACAAACCACGACAAACCATACATAGGCTAGGGGAGTCTCTAACCGGGTTCATCACAATCAAAGGTCGGTCAACTATTTCTAGTTTCAATCCCAATCTATCTACTAGGTTACTAGATATGAAGGAACGTGAAACTCCGATACTGAATAAAACATATGTAGGTGTATCGGAAATAGAAAACATACCATTTATAATAACGCCATTCTCCTTCATCGAATGGAACACTCAATGAATCTGGGACAATATCCAAAGCGTAAGCAGATAAAGCCTGCTGTTCCTATGCAGTTATGGAAAATCTTCCTTGATATGCCTAAACTCGTTGTAGTTGTAGCACATCTTGCCTCCCGTCTTACAGTCTATAACAGTATGCCCCTTCTCCCCACAGTCATAATAAATAGGCTGCCATTTGCTCTTCTTTGGACCATTCTTCATTTAGGGCTACTCCTCCTTAACCGGCTTCGGACAGTCTACCTTAAAGTGCCCAGTCTTACCACAGCTGAAACACTTTCTTTCACCACCCTTCAGGTCCTTACAATCCCTTCTAATATGACCCCTCTCATTACAATTAAAGCACTTTAGCTCCCTCTTGCTTTTCTTTTGGTCATCTTTGTTCTGGGACTGTTCTACTCCTTTATTGTCCCTCTTTCTCTTACTATTCCCACATACTTGCAGTTTAGCTCGCTCTTGAGGAACAATAACCTGTTATGCTTGTATTTTAGCACTTCCATCCTCTTCCTTAATAGTTCCTCTTTAAGCTGCCCGCATTAAGCTCACCATCATATAAATGAACTCATTTGCTATCCCGGTGGCCCATCTATCCTTAGCTTGTGGTGTAGAACCCCTAGTACACCTGTCCACTCTTATGAATTGTAATAAGAATGATTAGTCTCTCATAGAGGGAAAAATGTATCGATGACAATTATATGTGCAATGCGACTTATATACTATATATACTACTATATAGTTTTGCAAATCAAAATATATAACAAGTATGCACTCTCTCATGTATATATATCTCCTTCCATATCACTACTAGACTACGGTATCAACTTTGGTTAATCATGTAACCTAGGACTCTGATACCAAATGTGACAACAGCCTACTCCACCAGCACCCCATATAACTAAATAGTGCGCTGCTGCGGTGCACAGTCGATGTAGGACGGTCATCAAGGGGTTGAAAAAGAAATATCACATAACATGTCGTATATCTCACAACACATAAAATAAAATATAATATAATACACATCACATATATAAAACATGAGAGACATAAATAACTAAGTGAACCAAATATCAGAGCACAGATCCACAGAGTTATACAACATAGTAATAGAGTTTATACAAAGCGGAAATAAACATAAATAATTGTCTCATAATAATAAGCAAACACCTCCAAGGATCCACAGTGTTAGACAACTGAATAAGCATAATATCCATATATAATACGAGAAAGCTCCATCCAGCTCGTCCTCTGCATAACTACTACGTCACATCTAGACCTGCTATATAGTCTATTCAATTAAGAGTACCCAAGATAATAAGAAATAAAACATAGAACATCAAGTTAGACAAAAGTCTAGTATGAGCTACAAATGAATATCAAAATACTATACATGTTGATATTGTAAGGAATGAAGGTATGCAAACCGTACCTGACATTTCCCAATGACCAAAGAGTTAGCACATAACGAACATAATATGCTACTCTACAAACAACATAAAGGTGTACTACAAACTAAGTACAAAGACGGGTGTCCAGGTATCCCTATCCCCAGTACCTATCTTAAACGACATTCATAGAATGATAGACCATAGAAGAAAGCAATCAAAGCAAATATAACATCCATCAAAAAATCCTCACAATCACTCAATGTGCCTCGGATATACAACAACTCATATGACCTTTCCCTTGCTAGAAATTAATGGAAATCCCGGTTTTAAGTGTACTCGTTTACAGCCCGAAGCTGGTACAAGACCCATTCCCTCGGTCCATGGTATACAGATCCATTCAACAGATCTAGGGTACCTATCAAAGTACCCATGAGGATCCTTATAATACCCCTGCTTTAGAGTACATCGAAAAACACTCCGAGTATCAATGATTCCTTAGCATGCGTATTTGAGCCATTTCCTCGCTCCATCTGGTTTTCATTATCTTTAAGGAACCATTCCACATTCCTTCTTTTCCATGATAAAACCATTCAACATTCTATTCACGGGTTGCCCTTTCTATATACCCTCTTTGTGGACAACGATTCTCACGAATCCTTTCAATATTGATCCACTGTCATCAGAACCTAACTCCATTCCTTTGCCAATCCACGAAGAAAAGTGCCACCAAGTTGATTTCAGCCCACCACAATTCTACTCATCGACAGAGCTTTCTACCAACCAGATTTTGATGCAACTTGAAACATAGGCTCCTCCTATGATCTAGAGCCCCTCGCTCAAGTTTTATCCAATTCCAATGATTTCTATTAACCATAATTCCACTCGCCATCGGAGTTTTCTACCGACCAAATTTTGATGCGACTTGAAACATAAGCCCCCCTTATAATCCAGAGCCCCTCCTCCAAGTTTCATCCAATTCGGATGATTTCTGCCGACTAAATTCCTTTCATCGCCGGAGCTTTCTACCAACAAGATTTTGATGCGATTTGAAACATAGGCTACCCCATACTCCAGAGCCTTTCCTCCAACTTTCATCCAATTTCGATGATTTCTACCAACCAAATTCCTCTCATCATCGAAACTTTCTACCGACCAGATTTTGATGTGACTTGAAACATAAGCTCCACCTATGCTCTAGAGCCCCTCCTCCAAGTATCCTCCAATTCTGGTGATTTCTACTGCCCAAATTCCTTTCGCCGCCGGAGCATTCTACCGACCATATTTTACTGCAACTTAAAACATAGGCTCCCCTTATACTTCAAATCCCCTCCTTCAAGTTTCATCCAATTCCAATGATTTCTGCTGACCAAATTCCTCTCGCTGTTGGAGCTTTCTACCAATCAAATTTTGAAGCGACTTGAAACATAAGCTCCCCTAGACTCCAGAGCCCCTCCTTCAAGTTTCACCAAATTCCGACGATTTCTACCGATCAAATTACTTTCATCGCCAGAGCTTTCTACCAATAAGATTTTAATGCGATTTGAAACATAGGCTCCCCATATACTCCAAAGCCCCTTCTCCAAGTTTCATCCAATTACGATGATTTCTGCCTTTGATTTGCCCAATTCGACAACCTCTTTCAAAACTACCTAAAAGCATTTGCAAACCATCTTAACGCACAACATAAAAATATGAAATATCATCCAAAAACATCCATGCACACCTGCAATTCATCAAAACATGACAATAATACAAATATTATCCTAGATCTAACTTTTACTATATCATGTTAATATGATCCAAAGGGTTTGCAAAACCATTCAAAAACCATTTTAAAACCTTTGGATGTCAGCCATATATATATATATATATATATAAATGTGACTAAAGTTTGAAAATGTTTTAAGATCAAAACCATATTAAAAACATCAGTTCTAACTATGTAAACATGCGTAGGATAGTGAGAGGTCAAGAACCACTCACCCAATACCCAAAATTATCACTTTTCTCCTTAGATCTAAAATGGACAGCAAGGAGGATGAATTTAAATCAACCAAAAATGGTAATCTCTAATCCCTCTATGCTAATTACTCCTCTAATGATGATTTAGCCTAAGATTAGTAAAAAGAGATAAGCTTTGATGGAATTAGAATTAATGGAGATTTAGAACTATTTTGGAAAAGATGGAAATGACTTTGAATGATCCCATCAGTCCTCCTTAGGCTCTATATCCTGAAATGGGTTAATGGACCTATGTTTGAGAAGTTTAATTACTCAATAATGCAGGGCAGCAGCAGCCAAAATTTAAAACAGCGATAACTATCAAATGGTAAGTCGATTTTACTATTATGACCACTCTATGGAATGTAAAACTATCATCTTGAAGAAATGAAAGTGGTTCAAGACCCTAATTCGGCTTCTATCAAAGTCCATACTAGATTTTCTGCATCAAAATTGTGAAATAGAAATTTGACAAAAATCTTAGATGTGGAAAATTTACCTAAGAGTCATTTTCCAAAAATTTTGAGTCATAAGACCTGATATGAATAAAATAAAAATACTTTACGATCCTTCGATACATAAATTACAGGTCATCACATCGAGACTCGAAAATAGACACCAGTGAAGCTGCAATCATCACCGAAATCATTTCTCAGCGACAAAATAATTTCAGTATATTTTTCACAACATAATAAACAGAGCAGCTAAATATCTTTTTCATTACATCAAATTGTATTACATAATACATTACATTATTAAACCCAAATCGTTCCCACACAGGGGAAAATATATAATAAGAAAATCTTAGTAATGTGTGTCTTACATATGAAGATGCCAACACCACACTTAACCAGTTATAAATCTTGGTTTTACACAACGGAAATTTAAAAATACTTCATTTAAATAGCAAGCCTCCTACGTCGTCTTGGAATCTTTATTCATCTTGAAAAGAGATATCTGTCTAATCCATAAACTCAGCCTACTCAAATGATTATCCACGAGTTTATGGGAAATAATAAAATCATGGATCAAGCAATAAGTTTGGTATGAGTAAAACAATTGCCCTAAGCATCCATAGTTAGACCACGCCGCTAACGCGGAACGATTTTTCCCCTCACTTCATAATCACAACATAATACACATCAATGTATACATACATACATATGTGTGTGTGAGTATATATCAACAACAATATTTATCATAGAAAGTGACCATGTGCATATATTCAGTTAATAAGTGTACCCTATACTTGTCATCCAATAGTGAACCATGGTACACACACACATGCACACACACACATACATACATACATACCTACACACACACACACACACATATATATATATATATTATCATCCAAATATAGACCAAATCATATAATCATCCATCATTTATTCATCTATCACCTAATCTCTTATTTTACGATTTATTCATTAGTTAACATTAACTATTATTAGTGATTACCTCCCTAGGCCCGTCCATCACTAATTTAATCTTTCATCTGAACAATAACACCTGGTGAAAACGTCGACTCTTTTCCCCATGGGAGCTACTCTGGCTAGAGATACCCTGACTCTCCTAAGAGGCTGAATGTAAGCACCATGAATACATTCTAGAAAACGTCCTTACTAAGCATCATTAACCTCCCTTAGTCCCTGGACTGCTATCGTCCATTAAGGCTGTCAATGGATACCCGAAAAATCCGAAATCCGTCCGCATCCACATTCGAAAAGCGGATAAATATCCGATATCCAGAAAAACGAATGCGAATGCGGATATGAAGACATCATCATCCAAAAATTACCCGTCCAGTTTTTTTCAAGATTATAGTTCAAATTATGTGTATTTTAGTACAGTGAAAGATATTTGTTTATTATTTTATTAAGTTAATAGTTTATATTATATGCACTTAATACTTTTTAACTGCTCGAAATTATTTATTATCATCATATTTGTTAATTTTTAACACTTTTATGATCAATGAGATTGAAAAATATTTATGTGAAACTAAAATTTTCTTTTTATAATTCTTAATTTATCGGTCGTTAGCGGATAGAATAATTATCCGATATCCGTCCATATCCGCGGATGTAGATATCCGATATCCGAAAATGATTTCGGATGCGGATGCGAATATGACACTATCCGCATCCAAAAGCATCCGTTGACAGGCCTGTCGTCCATGTTGCCGATTTAATTTATAACATCACCTTGATGTTTTGGCACTCCGCTAGTTATTTTTAGTCATAACACCACCCTGATGTTTTGACACCCTGCCTTAACTCCTTTATAGAGTTTTAAACTTTTATCAGATTGAATCCTATCGTGACACCCTACCGTATACCATTGGATTTTAGACTGATATCAAGGCACCCTGCAATCCAATAAATCTTCGAGTCGATATATTTTCACGATCGCGGTTCAATTCTTTTCTTTTATTCATTAAGTGTGTACCCTACACATTCATTAGATAAAACAACTTTTATTTGTTATTTAAATGACATCCTATCGTTTATTAGCTTCTTTAAGCTTACTTCATCTTAAAAATAAGTTAACACAATTTTAACTTATAAAATTTTCCATTTTTTCATCCCTATGAAATAGTTTAATAACATTTTGAAGTCGTCTTCCAAAGTACCCTAAGCATTTGTTATTTTACATAGAAAAATATATTTTTCTAAACTATTACAAGTTGCATTTTACTTGTTGTATATTGGCTATCCCATATCTTTCGTGTTCAATTAAAAACATTATTAACGGTCGCGTGCAAATCCCAAGATAACATGTACCACTGTCGTGGTTTAATCAAAGCCACTGCGTCATCTATCTAGAGCCATCGTGCGTAAATCACCTTACCCATCGCGTATAATTCATTTTCCCTTGTCGCCTATAGTTCTTACGGCGAACAATTATTTTCGTGTATAATATCATGCATGTATTTTTCATCTATTACATGTCTCTGCTACATGCGTAAACTAATGCCATCGCATATAAATTGGTTCTCCCTATCGCATGCTAATATAATTGTTTACTCCCATCTTCGCAACCCACGTGTCCATCTCCTCACCTCTTTTTTTCTCTTTTGTTTGCATTTGCATTAATGTGCTGTACAATATGGAGATATAATACCATGTACGCTGTCACTTTTGTCGTGTAGTATAAATATATGGCTTTCGTTATGAAGTAATGCTATAAAAACGAGTATATATGCATGCCCAGGTGGCCTACATCTAATCACAATGTCTTGCTGCTAGATCACCTCCTCCTTTCTTTTTAGTGATCCATGGTCAGTGGTTCTCATATGTCATTTATGTTGTATTTTTTCTTTTTTAAATTCACATTTTGTTGAATATACTCATCAATATTTTTGTTAAATTTTGTGATGGTGAAAAGATTACACATTAGATGATAAAAAAAATTCAAAGTATGAATCAAAGATGTTTTTACTTTAACCTTATGATATCATAATGTGCATAAGGTTTAGAAAGTTAACTTTTATTTGCCAGGCTAATTCTTCCTCAAGCAAATGGAATGGCAACGCTGTTCAAAACGAATGCAAGCTCTCATACTCCAAGAAAGGTAGATACCTTATAGTTTCACAATGAGCATAAGGATTTATATTTTAGTAATATTGGTTAACATATTTCAAAAGAAACTTTGAAAAAGCAAATCGATCTGAAAAGTTCATACATCAAAACCTCTTAGTAACTAACCCAAAAATATTGAAACCTCTTAGTAACAGAAAATTTCTGTTAGATAGCTTTAAGGCCACAGTTCTCCTCCGCCTTCCTGCTTCATGTGAGTAGTCCCAGAGTGAATATATATCTTCTTCAGTCTTCCTGCTAGATCACCTGCAACATATTGCAAACAAATAACTTCTTCAGTCTTTTATTACTTAGGATATTGCCTACTCACAGCTTTTGTATCATCATGAGAGAATAATTTGAACAGTATATAACAATATATATCATTTGCAAAGTTTTTTTTGGGTAAATAATGAGAGTTGCGTGTTGTACACTTGCTCAACTACTATTTTTTTTTAATAATAATCCAAAGGCTGTCCGATAAAATTTTCAAGGGGTGTGTCCTAAAAATCCATAAATTTTCAAATTATTAAGAAATGAATGCATTATCATTACTGCAGTTTGATCTTCACATCATTTATTATCATTTCATTAGCAATATATATAAGATAGATTTTTATTTTTATTTCTGAATTTTCTAATATTGTAATATTATTTGTTCAGATTCCTTGTCATGTAAGTAATGCTTAACTGAAATGATTGCATGTTGATAATTGAATCATCTGATGACATATGTAAATAGCTTTAAATTATTGTTAACTGCGTGAACTATTCTAGCAACAATGTTGCCTTGTATGTAATGTTATATAGTTTCATAAACTTGCTCGAAACATTTTACCCAGCTTTACTTGTAATAATTCTACAATTACTTGGAGTGAATCATCCGATGCATTTAGTGTCATTTTTTTATTTTCTCAAGTGTATAACAAACTTGTATAGTTAATAAGTGCGTTAAAATAATAAATTATAGTAGTGTTTGATTACATCAGTACAGCAAATGGAGATACTCACACATTAAGATAATAAACACGTTCTTTCTCTAAAACAGTTGACATGAAACAAAAAAAAATTCAAAACTTTCTTCATTAAATGCCATTTAATACCTTGACAGGTCAATAGCCTCATCGTTTTTTGTCAATTAGTTGCATTGTTACTTATGCTATTAGTCTTTTCAAGCTTCAAACGTTACAATTTTAAACTATATAATGAAAGATAATTATTGGTAGTTGAAAAGAGAATAAAAAGCTGCTGCTAAAATTAGAGAAAAAACTAACAAAAGAATAATAAATAGAAAAATATGCTATCAACAGACAACTTTAAATATTACTTTTATATGTCATAATATTTACCTTGGGTAGCACAGTTCTGTTGTTTTTCTTCTTCAATATGTGTAAACTTTTCAAAAAGATACATTAGGCCCGCGACACAAACATGGGGTAATAAGCAGAAAATAATCTTACAAAAACTTGCAAATAGAAGTTAGGAGATAAATATATACAAAAGTTAGAGGAAATATTTTCTTACTGGATATTTCGAAGCCTGTAAAAATTCTGATTTGTTAACTGTTACTTTGTTGACTACTATTTTGGAGCCTGTAGAAGCCCGTCGAAACCAATTTGTTAATAGCTAATTTGAACAGAGAAGAAATTCAACATCAATGCAGGAGTAGTCAGTAGAAAAAACAATACTACAATAGCAAATCCGAATCTAATAATTGTAGAGAGCACTACAATAGACTCATCTGATTCCCTACAGGACCCGGTTGAGGTTTACCATTTGCATCCTCTCAAGCTGTAACTGCAGAGAATTTGGTTAAAATTTCAATATTACTTATTACGTAATAAACTCGTTGGAATGGGTTTACTTTCGTATTTAACTCAGTTCACTCACCTAAAGTCTACCGACCGAGTTTAATTAAATTCACATAAATTAAACCAACCTGAAGTTTAAAGCCTTAAGTGAGTTCAGTAAACTTTGAGTTTGAATTAAATCATGATTTAACTTTTGATTCTAGTTAAGTCGAATAAATTTTGAGTTTTATGACTTTTATCCTTCTAGTAATCGAATCATTTTATTTTTTATGAATTATTATCCATGAGTTATTATATCATCAAGGTTTGTATAAAAATTACTTCACTGACAAGATAATTGGTTGTATTTATACATCTTATTATTCACCAAAAATATGGACAACAAATATTGAGTGAGGTTGAGAAAGCAAAGCTTTGAAGTTCTAGTAAAAGGGTAAAAACAACATCAAGATGCAATTTCACATTATAGTCTGTTTAATTCGCTAGTTTATTGACATTCTTGATCTTAGGACAATGGTTTTCTATGTGCATGAATCACTTATTAAAATTTACATACTATACTTATGATTGCTTCCCAGAAGACAACTTTTTCTAAATTGAAATTAGTCAGAAGATTTTCAAATAATCATATCATAAGTGCAGGCTAAATTCCTACATACCTTATGGAAAAAGTTGATTGTATTTTTCCCTTGTTTAAACAAATTTCCTAATTGTTTCCGATTTTTGTCATACCAATAAATGCTGATATAATAAGGAAATTTCTTTTAAATTCTTGATTTTTATTAGTGGAGAAATCATGATTTATTTTTCTAAAGGAATTTTCCTTCTTTCCTTTTTTCTCCCAAAGTCAAAACTAAATCTGTAACTTAGTTTTTTTTTCTATCACTATTTTTTTATGTCAAATCAACTTTTATAGTACCTTTCTTTATTTGTCCTTGAATCGATCAGCTCTATGTCTTTCTTACATCTAAATCATGTTCTTTTTTCATTTTTAGTCAGTCAATCTTATTATCACTGAATGAGCGTCATATAATTGAACACATATGGACTATCCAGATCTGCTCTCATTCTAGTGTTGGTAGTGGATGTTTTTATTTTTCTTACACGAACCGTATCTTTACCATGTGCAGTCTGTGTGTGTAACATTATTATTACATGTCACGTTTACCATACCGCAAATATATTTTACTCTGTTCTATGATACAGAGATCATCTTTTAACATCAATATATTAAATTAGCTTATGTAAAAAACAAAGTGAAAAGGAAGGCCGGACTGAAATTGTCTCACATTGAAAATTCCAAAAATTGTGACATTATTTGCTGAGTTACTTAGGAAATTCCCAGTGTTTATAGCATTTTTTGAACAAAAATGCTTTCCGAACAATTGTATTTGATTGAACTCAGGGTATCTAAAGAGTGAAGTTGTACATTTTTTATAATTTAGTACAATTAACATAGTTAACTTACTATAGACTACTGAAAATTCAGATAATTCCGTGTTTTGGTATCTGTGTTTTAGTAAACAAATTTAAAAAAAATGCTTTCGGTCCTAGTTGTACTTGATTTTAGATGATTAAGATCGTACTTAACTCTCTTAAATTAAGTGATCAAGGCGAATGTTTCTAAGCACCAGATTATAAACTTACTTGAGATATAACTCTCCTTCTAATGGTCTCAGCTTCTTCGCCTTCTTCTCAATATCCACCATGCCGATGAACATGCACTTTCCCACTCTCATCAACCACCAGGTCATCAACATCATCATCGGTAGGCAAAGCCTTACTAATCCTACCTCTCCTATAAAACCTCATAGCGAACCCATCCACCATCATCGTCATCACCGCCGAAACCATGGCTACAAACCCTATAATAGAAATTTACCAAAAATCCCTTTGCTTAGACACGGCGAAGTAATCCTCTCAAACGCATTCGGCAAAATGTGTCGTCATGGTGGCCAGTATATCCCCTGCAGTGAACGCCTTTACGATTACGAACGGGTTTACATCCGAATTCAGAGTTGGGATCCTCTTACCGATGATGGTAGCAGCTACTCCAACCACTGCAGCCGTGAGGATCGCGGCTATGGCGGATGGTTTGAGAGTATGATCCATTAATTAGCATTATAAACTCATATATACAGGGAAACCCCTTTGTGGAAATAGATCAGAAGAAGGTGATGAACAAAACTGGGGTTTTAAGGAGTTGAGTTTAGAAATGTAGACGATTTTGGGGAGAAACAATTAGGTTTCATGAATAGAAAATGAAAATGGGATTTACGCATGTGGACGTTGGGGAAATTCATGGGCATTTTGGGTATTCCAGAAAGACGCGGTTGAAGATAGTTCATGGAATTTACATTATTAGTAGTAAAGATTTTCAAGTGATTATAAATTATTTGGACGTTTCTAGCCCTTGTTGCGTATAGTGTGCTTGTCGCCATACATTTTGTTATTGTCTTTATATTTAAAATGACGTGTCACTGCACTATTTACATATAGCTCAGTACTTATTATAAACTTCCACTCAAGCTTTCATGTGTAAATATTTAATCCTGTCCTGATATGTTAATTCATCTTTGCTGTTGTCGCGTACAATTCAAACATATGCGGTCGCAAATAGTTTTAGGGTTGTTGGGGTAGTTATATGTGCTTGTCGCTACCTATAGTCATCACTAGTAGTTCATAGTTGCCATCGCTAGTTAATAAGCCTTTGCATACAAACATAAGCGGGCTATTTCTTTTATTTTAAAATTAAAATGTTGGGTCCCCATGTGTGTCCACTATGATTTTAGCTTCTGTACATGGATTTTCTTATCTCAATGCAAAGTTTAGTCTCTGTTATTATATTTTATTTAATTAAAAATAGTCCAATGACAGTTTTGTAATTAGATGAATAACTGATTTATCATCCCTTAAGTAATCACTTTTCACCTAACCTAATTTGTTGTCGATTTCTTATTGGATAATTTTCTTACCCTTCAGTTTTATTTAAAGGAAGGTTAAACACCCAAATTAATTAATTAACTATTTAATTAATTTCTCTTAATTAATTAGTGCTTTCCTTTATTAAATAATTCATATAAAATAGAAAATTAATGAAAAAAATCCTAAATTTCATCAAAAATATATTTTATTACATTTTACCTCTTGTAAAAATTTCAGGCCAAAATAATTACTTTTAATATTTTTAATAATTAATTAGCTAGAAATTAATCATTTTTCAAACTTAGGAATTTCATAAAATATTCTCATCAATTACAAAAATTATGAAATTAAAATATCATCTCTATTTCATCATGAAGCATGTCGTATCATAATATCGTGGCATTTGAATGTAATTAATTCATGTTTTACCCTAAAACATGCCCTAATTTGCCTTAATTAAATTCTAAATAATAATTAGAAATTATAATTAATCATCCAAACACTTCAAACATCGTTCAAACATCCAATCACAGAGAATTTCAAATTAAAATATGTTAGGGGAGGTTTTAAAGAAAGATTTTACTCACCTTGATCAACAAAACTAGATTTAATCTTCATTCCTTCTTAGCTTTAAAAGCTTGATCCTTCTAGTTATTAATTATCTTCTTCTCCTTTGAATTTATGTTGGCCTAGTTTAGAGTTCTTAGGAAAATTTTCTTTTGTGTATAATGAAATGAATTGAAAGTGGAGTAGGATGGAAAGATGGGTTAGGAATATGGGTTAGTGGTTTGAGACTTATTCCCCTTAACCATATCCTTTCCATTAAATTTAAATTGTTTTCTTTCATTAATCAAGGCCAAAATTTGCTTTAATTGCCTTTGGTCCATTCGATTAACTTTTTAAAGTGACCCTCGCTCAATTAATTAAATTTCCATTAGACAATTTTTGCAACTAAATCATTTTCATAATTTAACTAATAATGTCTTCATATGATTAATTTAATTTAATTTATATTAATTTCCCTTATCATGGACCCTCCAAATATAGGGTGTTACAGGATTCCCTTCTTATAAATATTTCATCCTTGAAATTTCGATAAGGAAAATAAAATTTACACTAACACCTAGAAAGTGTGAAGTCGTTATCATATAAGTATACACAAGTACAAAAGTTTACATTAGTACCCTACTAATGTAATCTATCAATCATCAATCATAAAGATTAGTGCAGTTAATGACATACATACATGAATATAAATAGTACTCTACTAGTCCATACAAAAGACAAACAAAGAACATGCTAGTTACATGAATGTCTAAAACAACTCGGGATGGATATTCCAAATCTTATCCTCTACCTTGCAGGTACAATCATCCTTATCGTCACTCCATCAAACGTGAACAAGGCCCAGTAACTTTTGTAACACCCCATAAAAATTGATAAGAAATAAATAAAATAAGATAAATTAATTAAAAAATATGGGGTTAAAAATGAAAATTTTGTAAAAAATCAAAATTTGACCATAAAAGTAATGTCATTATGTTTGTGGTGAAATTCCGATCAATTCCGTATATAATATGTAGAAAATGGAGCTCAAATGGAAAAGTTATGGACATTTGAAATTTTCGAATTCAAATTCAATAATTAAATGACTCTTAAATTTGAATTTGAAAGTTAATAGAAATTAGACTTGGGAGTTAAGTAAATGTTAAAATTAATGATAACGTTAAGTTATGATTAAGAAATAAAATAAATAAAAACAACGACACGGAATTCTTTTCGCAAAACAACGTAATGGTCAGCCGGTAGGGTAGATGTAGTTGACCGATGGATAAGTGGCGGCTAGAGTTTTGTTGCACAATGGACATTTCGGATTTTGTTATTTTAAAATGACTTAAATCCGACAGTTATGGTGCATTTCAACCACTATAAATAGGAGCCTAACCCCCTCACTTTTATTCACAAAATATTTTAGGAACCCAGCGAAGCTCTGTCAGTTCATCTCTTCCAAGATTCAAAAAACTTCTTTAGGGTTTCGGATAAGAAATCCTATATGTTTATTTTTGTTTATTGTTTATTTTCTAAACCTATTCTCTTATAAACCTCTAATTTCTGCATTTAACATACATACACATCCCTTGTTGTATATATCAAAAAGAAGAGATCTAAAAGGGATTATTGAAGGTCATGTCCAATCCAAAATGAGGCAAAACTAAGGGCCTACAATGAGCGAAAATCTTAGCTTTTATACTTTAGTAATTGATTAGTATAGTTTCAGTTTGAATATGCCTTAGGGAGTTTTCGTTTGCGAAAGCATCAAATTATAAACCCCCAAAACTCCTTCAATGTGAAATGTCAATTCTAGGCTGAAATCTCAATTATTTATGTCAAAATAATAGAAAATATATAGATTTGCAGTTTTGATAATTTTACCTTCTATTCCACTTCTTATTCTTTTTTTGTAAATTTGATTAAAGGGTTTTGAATAAGGAATAGTGTGTAAGGTACGAATTTTATTCGTAGTTTGCACCGCTTATTCCCATGAATTAAATAGAAATTCGTTTGTTTATTTTTATGTGAAAAAAGAGTTAAATATAACATAAAATTGAAATTGTAAGTTTTATTGTCAATATATTCCATTATTTTGATGTAATAACTTGAGTTTAAATTTTAACTGTATACAAGTCTGTTGATTGGAACTTTTTATATGAATATTGAAATTATGGTATTGTTGATAATATGGGATGAGAGTTGTATAATTATTGAAAGAGTTGACATTTAAATGCTAGTTCAGGGCGTATATTACGCACGTTAGAAATTACTAGAGCGCGAGTGTGTGTGTATTAGCGAAATTAACGTCTAATTAGAACGTATAATTGCATAGTTAATTAGGCCATCAATTTTATTAAATCCCTTTTACGAAGGCAGTTAATGTTAAAGGGAAATAAGAAAGATTTCTTATAAGCCTTGATCATGGAAACTGTGAGATGTGTGACAATATATGTAGTGTGTGATATAGATTATGACTAAGTTATAGGGATGCAAGGTCAGTCAAAAGCCCACGGAATCTGCCCAGCTAATCTGGCTACTAGCAGTGTGACTTTGGGGCCGATGTGAGACATTGCCTATAATAAGTAACTATGATGATGTAGGGTTAGTCCCAAATTCTATAGGCTAAATCTTCCCAAATATTTTGGCTACCGGTACCTACGAATAGTCAGACTAATGTGAGACTTTATTGTAGGATACGGGTCATAATACGAAGGATCTGCTTTGGAGATTGAAGGTATTAAGTAGTTGTGTGAGGGCCTGCCTCTTTTCTATGTATGAAGTAGTAAATGGTTGGGATTATGGGTTAGGCATGGTAGAGGATATCTCGAGAAAGGGCCCACTTCAATAGGAAGTATTAAGTGGCTGAAAAGATTCTGTGCAATGTCAGCTAGATAGTTACTAGTGAGAAGTCCACCTTAGGATAGGTAGTAAATGACACGGACCTACCTTAAATATGGTATTAAATGGTCAGACTATACCTAATTTCCATTAAAAGGTATTAAGTAACTTGAGTACTATCTCTTACATTGATAGGACATTATGGACGATAGATATAGATTATAAGGTTGATAGCAAGTTGGCTATGAGCTTATATTTGAAAAGCCTTTTATTCAAGTTTGAAAAAAGCCCTCGAGCTTATATTTGAAAAACCTTATGGTGTAGGTGAAAACATATTCCTATTTAAATTATACTTCCAAGTACTAATATAGTAAGGCTCGAAATTTTTGTTGAATATGCTTGTCTATGATTTTTGTTTGATGATAATAAACATATATATATATATATTCATTTAAATGTATTTGTTATTGTACTAATTTATTTTGCACATAATTATATAAATATTTGTTGAATAAAATAAATAATACAGAATTTAAATTCAAACAAATATTTTATTCAAACGGATATTTTATTACAATTTTGAATAGTACAAATTTGAGCTCTCCCTATATATACATAATTTCAATTACATTACAATTTCGATTACATCACAAATTCCAATTTACAATGTTCACCTCACTACATATCACTCATTCACTCGTATTTATCTTCAACTCTATTCCAAATTGAATCCAGAATCTGAATTATCTGCAAAATAAACACTGACGCAGTAAAATTGAAAAAGAAATATTTTTGCAGTGTGTTTTTTGAAAATATTATTTGCCTCAGTTATTTGGGTTGTTCGTCATCATTTCTTTTGAATTCATCTACACGAACAACTTGTGTCATGCACAGTATATCACTATACATGCCACAAGTCCATGCACACTGATGTACACTTGATAAAACTGCAGGGACAGATGAGCACAAGGTCAAACCCAAGCCAAAAGCTGGATTCAACTCAAGTGCATATGAGTCTCGACCAAATCAACATAACCAGACTCAAGTGGTTGCAACAACCCACAAATGTACACAAATAGCCCAAACATGAACCAGTGCACATGTATATACAAGAGTAAAAGCTGTAGTTTAACTCGAAGCAACTCAGGTGACTCAAAGAAATCAGACCAATACAACCAGAGTCAATATCAAACCACATACATATATACATATGTATGCACACATGGATACATATCAGGAGCAACAAAGTCAACCTGAAAGCATTTCAAAAGGAAGCAGTCGAAGCATATAATGTACACCAAACAATGTTCAAGACTACATGAACAAGAAGACCAGACCCCAAGTACAATTCATCCTAGACTTCAAACATACAATCCAAAATGAGCTAACAAAATGCAAACTGCAATACGAAGAAATCAAACAAGGTCGGGTGTAAGCATGGATGGTCAAGGCAATGCTCAAAGCCACACAGAAGTGATGACACAAGTGCACCATACCAGAGCATATGCATTAGAGCATGTAGCACATATGCATACACATATCAGTTCAGGTATAAAGGCAATAGGGTAACCTAGATAACAGCAATGAACGGTGAAGACCATCATACATGTATATACATGAGTATGTATGCAACCAGAGAAAATTAACATGACTGCATACAAGTTCATGTACAACCAAACCTCAAATGGCCAGACTCACAAACACCAGACCACATGATACAAGTACTCAAAGACCAGAAATATACAAACAAACAGAAAACAAGTCTGACCAAACTGCACATGAAACCAGTGGAGTGTATCAGACTCAAGTAATCACAGAACCAAGTATAGTATACAAGACAGGTACAAGTCCATATACACAGACTCAAAGCATTGCAAGGAAACCAAACTTTGAACCAGACCAGTCAACATGAAGACACAAATTAACAACAAGTGACTAACAAAGAATTGATTGCAACTGGGAATGACCACAACATGTACATGAGTGGATAGGCACAATAATTATACACATATACACATATATATGTATGTATATAAATGTTTGTATGTGCACTGTTACTAACAGTAGAAACAAGTTCTCAGACAAGACATCCAGTGCAAAGCAAAAGGGCAGTACACATGTAACCAGAACCAAGGCCAACCATAGAACGGTTTCGAAAACATTACAAAGCTTGAATGGTTCAGTTTACAAATCAGTGAAGCAGAAGTGTGAATATAGTCACAGAAAAAAGTAAAGTCAAGAGAAACGATCTGTAACAGTTTTAACAAAGTCAAGGCTGAGATAAAAATCAATCAGATGATCAAGTGATAGCAGAAAGAAATTAACCAAGTCAATTATCTCAAAAATTCAAAGTGCCGAAATCATAGAAGTCAAAAGAGAAAAGAACGGACCTAAATTCAAATTCATGAAGTATACGTATGATATGAACAAGTCAAGATTAATCACATCGTTCGATCAAACATCAATGGTAGAGCAAATCACGTGAAGAATTCAAATTCAAAAATACGAACGAGATTATAGGGGTTCGATCCTTATATAACCCAAAATCATCATCGGTAGTAAATCATTCGAGTTCAAACAAATACCAGAGCTAGCTAAATCACGAACAAACATAAAACTCGAATCAAGTCGAGAATAATCAAAATTCGAAAAAGGCAATTCACATACCAGTATAAACCATTCGATCTTGACAATTGGAGCAGCCGAAGGCAAACGAAGCAAGAATCGATTGACAAAGAAATCCAAACCAAACACATACTTCAATCGAAGCAAAAGAACAAGGGGCAGCTTCAACAAAGCAAAGCCCTAATTTTGTAAAAGGAAAACAAGAACACGGCCGAAGTTTACAGAAGGGAGAAATTCTTATTTCTCAAATGATAGTGGGCCGGTCTAATATATTTGGGCGTAAATATATATGAAGGGTTTTGTTTTTGTTATTGTTTTTTATTTGTGTTTTTCTTTTAAACTTTTGTAAAATTCTAGTCGTGTGACTAAGTGACGAACTACGATGGTGTAGTTCGAGAATTCGCAACTCAGTGGCTGAGTTGTGGCAGGGTTTTGAGCGTAGAGTTAGGTTAGTAGATAGTGGATGTCGCAAGTTTACATGTGTAAGCGTCTGACTACTTAATTTCTAGTAGAAACCTTGGGGGCAGCACGTAGGCAGAGTTTTGCCGAAGCTGGGTAAATCTGTGTTGTTCTATTTTTGCTTTTATTATTCTGCTATTATCTGTGCTGCAATTATTTTATATTTTTTCGCATTAATTTTTATTATTATTAGTATCACCCTATTCACCCCCCTCTAGGGTGAAATCGATCCTACAAGTGGTATTAGAGCTAGGAACAAAAACCATTTTTTATTTTAAAATTTTGATTTTTTAAAAACCAATTTTTATTTTAAAATTTTGATTTTTTAAATGGCTTCTTTTAATAATGTTTTTGCTGAGGGTCAGTCCATAGTTAGACCACCCATGTTCAATGGTGAATATGCTTATTGGAAAAATAGAATGAATTTTTTTTGAAAACCATTGATGCTTGGAATATTGTTGAGACAGGATATAAGACACCAACTATAGTGGTAGATAATCAAGAAATTGAAAAACCGATGGATCAACAGACAGATTTTGAAAATAAACTACAGAATGCTAATGCTAAAGCTATGAATTCTATTATATGTTCGTTGGATCAAATTGAATTTAATCGTGGCTCACATTGTCTAAATGCGTAGGAAATTTGGCACACACTTAAAGTGACTCACGAAGGAACTTCCCAAGTCAAAGAATCTCGTCTTGCCATGCTTAGTAGCGAATACGAGAACTTCACAATGGCCAAGGATAAAAATGTCAAAGAAATGTATGGACGACTTTCTAATCTAGTATACAAATCAAAATCACTTGGAAAGCCATACACAGAGCTGGAAATAGTTCGAAAAATCCTCAGAATTCTACTACGAAATTTTGAAGCAAAAGTCACTACCATTCAATAATCAAAAGATTTGAAACAAGTTAAAGTCGAAGAACTCATTGGAAATCTCACCACTTATGAGCTAGAAATGAAATTCAAGTAAGAGCGTGAAGGAGGTGATACTCAAAAGAAATCAATAGGTCTCAAAGGAACAACGGAAAGTGATGATGGCAATGATGAAGATAGAGCAGCTGAACTGGCGTTGATAATAAAGAAATTCAAAAAGTGGAATCACAAGTATGGAAATCCAGCTCTAATTCAACAACTGAAAAGCACAATAGTCAAAGTTCTAGACAACTCAGAAGAGCAGGAGATCATCTGTCACAACTGCAATAAGCCCGGTCATATCAAGCCAAATTGTCCTCAGAATCGACTTGGCCGAGGAAAGAAACCGAAAAGGAGAAGTTTTGCAGCCACTTGGAATAAAAGTGATGATGATAATCAAAGCACTAGCAGTGAGAGTGAAAAAGCAGATCTGTGTCTTCGAGGTGATACACTGATAGCGATGATGACGAGCCAAGCGAGGTATCAAACTCACTCACTCAGAATTACTTATATATTTTCATGAAGTAAATGGCTGCTTTGAACGACTTAGGGGGAAGTACGCTAAAATTGAATCACAAAGAGATAGTTTAATAGAACTAAATAAACAACTCGATTAATTGGTTAAAAACTATCGAAACAAAAGCCCTAACTATGATAAGTGTCCATCATTTGAAGAGGAAATGAAAAAATCAGAAACTAGAATCAAATCACTTGAAAATGAAATTCTTATTTTGAAAGAAAGTGAAAATACTAGGAGAGAAAATTCTATCAAAAAGTGCACTTTGTTATTGAATGAAAATGAATCTCTCAAAACACAAGTCCAACAATTGTCTAAAACTTTAGGAAAATTCTCCAGAGGAGAAAAATCACTAAATATGTTATTAGGGAAACAAAATGTTAATCCTATTAGACAAGGACTTTAATATACTCAATCTGAACATGCTAGAAGCGAAATTAGTTAAGTCAATTCCAAGTGCACGATTTGTGGAAAAATTGAACACAATCACTATAATTGCTGGTATAGACCCAAACACGTGAAAACCATACCAATTTGGGTTCCAAAAGGCATGAATATAAAATCCCTTAAAGTCAAACAAATCTGGGTGCCAAAAGGAACAAATGTAGATTGTTTTGGGTCTACACAAACATATTTTTCAAAATCTTTTGCCACTAATTGTAACGACTCGGGTTTTGCCCGCTCGAAAATCAACATCCGTACTTCACATTGTACTAGAATGCCGCAGATTCGATCGTTCAAATCCGATTCGCTGGAGCTATAACACAATTAAGTAAATAACACAGCGGAAGAAAAGAATAATACATTGATATATAATATCTGATACAACAGAGTGATATAATGAATATCAATATACATCAGAGATATGATACAACAAATAGCAGCGGAAAAGAAAAGATAACAACAGCAACGGAACAATATCAATAGAAGTGATAACTCCAAAATGATCTTCAGACAAGAATGAATCCACAACTCCAAGATAAGCAACTCCGATGAATGAACTAGCTCCAGATAATCTACTAAACCTGAATATCTGAGAAACCCAACTCTAGACTGCTCGTGTGGAAAATTATGAGCACCCAGAGTTTAGGAAGGGAACAATAAACTCCGGATCAGTCATGGGACTGGTGTGAGCAACAAAAACAGTTTATCTTTTTTTTTAAATAACAACAAAAGGATTTAAACATTGAAATCCGCAATGCTTTTGGAAAATGAAACTACCATAAGACCTCCCACCACACACACAATGCAAACGCAGAATTGGAGGAGATTTCTTCTTATGATAGTCAAAAATGCTTACTACGCAAATCAAATCATTTTTGATATTATTATTAGTGCATAGTGTGTAGAAAACATTTCGAAAGTATAATATTAATCTTAGCCAACATACGACCAGTATCGTATGCCTACTATAGCTACTATGTTCAATAGCAGGTTACCGCCACATTCCATAGCAGGTAATACAACTAAAACCGTACAAGTTCCGTATTGTTTCTTTGGATTTTCCAACAAATGGTCAGGCTAAGGAACTTCCTATGCCACGAAGGAAACGCCTCTGGCGGGACGCTCCGAGAGACAAACTGCTCTCTGCCAAACAAGGCCGGGTTACCCCTGTAACAGGTAACTCACGAATATGCCACCTCCCGGTCCTTTCGGACCTTTATCCGAGCGCTCGATATCCAACATCACACATCATAAAGAAAGTGTATCCACATGAGTAAGTATCAGGGCTCCATACCATAATACCACCCCTTTCCAGAAGGAAATGACATACCCTAAAGGGCGCGACCCTCATAACCTTGCCGCAACATTCCTGTTTCGACCATTTCCGGTTTGTGAGGCCCTGACGAAGTCTCGTCCACAAAGCTACGCTTTTTCAAAAAGCCACGCTTTGGGTCAACAGATGATCAACCTATGATCATAAAGATAAATGATCAAACAAATGATCATATCACAAATGATCAAACAGTGATCATCACACAACAACACTTAGCATGCCACATTACCAAATTGGGATATATCGCTGATAAATTTCAACTACATAACCTCTGAGCTCGTACGTCTCAGAGAAGGGTGTTAAGCTAAGAGAATAAATTCTCTGCCACCAACAGAAATGTATTTGAAAGAAATCGGCTTTATATCTCAAAGTGTAATGTCAGACATACAATCCATACAAGTCTGTTCCGGGTTCGAACAGAACCAAAGGCACTTCTCACGAAGCCCTTGCAAATCCGGATAATTTCCAATCACGTCCGGACTTCCCGTCACTAAGGATGATAAAACCTCTATATCGGGGATCAGCCGATGCAGAGTAACTCGACGGTAATCCTTCCGTTTTCAAAAATATCCGGTCTTCAACACCGGTCTTCAAATGCTATCCATATACGACGTATCACATATTCGGAATAGGTTATACGACCCAAAGGTCCTCTCCCGGCTAAACTGAATAGTGAGCGAAATATTTAAAAACATATGGATATGGGATTTCAATTAAGTCACAACTTAAAACCCAAAACTTCTCTTTTCAAATGGTTAAAACAAAATACCATTTTCAAATCTTTAAACAAAAAGATTCAACCTTTATGGTTTAAATAGTTTCCACACTTTAATCTTTTAAACAAAAGATTCATTCACAGATTTTCCAAATTAATTTCCATTTCAATTTGATTAACTCGTTAAACCTTTAAATCAAGATTTAACTATAGCTTTCAAAACAATCCCATTTCAAATGATTTAAACCAATCATTATTTTAAATCTGTTAAAAATAAACAGATTTAATTCATAGCTTTCAAAACAATTTTATTCATAACTTGGAAAACCATTTTCACTTCAATATTGAAATTTCTTTAATTAAACTGGAATTTCATTTCTTATATGAAAGCTTTTATCTTTTGAAAACAAACAGTTTCATTTCAGAAAATCTGATTCATTCATACGAGTTGAAATCCTTGGGTTAAGTTCAAATTCAAAATTACATTTTTTAAATGGTTTAAATTCAGATAAACACATTTATATCATCTTCAATCCCTAGTTTCAAATCATAGGATTCAATTCCAAACTTGAATTCAAATTTAAATCAAATTATTTAAATTTTCAAAACTCGATTAAGTTATTCAAAATAACTTTTATATTTGAAATTCCATTCCAAAAGCTTTTCACTTTAAACCCAAATTTCCAATTTCAAAATCAATTGAAATTAAAATTTCAATTTCAAAAACATCAAATTTAAATTATCTGCGACTTAACCGATTTCCACGTGAAATCCATATTTGTGTGTGTAAAAGTGTAGTCCAGGGGTTTAACACAGTAGTGCAACACAATGAATCATCACATATCAGAATACAGAAATATAATTCGATAAGCGGTATAAGAACAACGCTTATCGTTCATTCACAGATCATAGATATATAAAGGTCACAAATAAGTAAATTATAGATCACAACATAAATCAGGGTATATCACAAAGCATCATATATCAGGGATATCAAACAATTCACATTCAATAGAATCCAAACATTCATAAGTAAGGCCAGTCAATATCTGGTTTATTCAAATTAGATTAATTACTTATGAATAAACTACGAATCTTGGTTAATTAATCATTAATTATAAACAATTTTAATTGATTAACCTTTAATCCTTTATAAATCAACCTTTAATTAATTAATTATCCTCAAATTAATTACCTTAATTAATAAATCATATTAATTAATTATCCTTAATTTATTACCATTCAATTAATTATCCTTAATTGATCACCTAAATTTAATTAACCTTTAAGTTGACTACATAATAGATTAATTCTTAATTACTTGATTAATCAATCTCAATCCTTAAATAATTAACCTTCAATTGTTCAGTTATTTTTAATTTATCACATAAATTAATTAACCCTTGATTTACTAATTATTCCCCAGTTAATCACCCTAATTAATTAACCTCATTTATTAACTACCTTTAATTTATTATAATAAGTGATTATTCTTAATCACCTATATTTTATAATTTCTAATAAATTTTTATTGATAAATTATACCTTAATCACTTGATAAATCAATTCAAATAAATGAATTAACTTTCGATTTAGTACATTAATTAATTACCCCATACTTAATTAATGAAGAATCTTTTGAACTTATCAAGATCCTAATTTAATCAAAGATAAACGATTATCTTTATTTATCATTTAAATCCTTATTTATTAATCCTTGAAAAATCATTTTCTTAAAGCTTTAAAATCTATACATATAGTTTTCCTCAAAAACCTACAGTATGCCAACAACCCGAGCCCACACGAACTCCCCGAGTCAACTAACCCCTGCTTCGAGTCCACTACATGTTTTCCCGAGCAATTCCCCGAGTCTCCTCTTCTCCTTGTTTTATTCGACTTTATTTAGTTAAGTGTTTAAACTGTTAAACAAATACCCTCTGCGAACTCGAGAAGAAACCCGCGTAAAACTTCCACTTGCTCGAGTAACCCCCTAGTTCGCTTCGATTCGTTTTCCTCCGAGTCACACACACGGAAAACTCGAGAACGCCCCGAGTCCTTCTCTTCTTCCCCAGCTTTCTTTCCAAATCAACACAGATCGAGTATACTAGCCAACTCGTGCACGTGCACACGTCGCCAGTCGGCGCTCCGATCATCGACACCTTCGCCGCGGGTCAACCCAAGCCTCCCTACCTAATTTCGACCATCAGTGGTCCAGCTTGAACTCGGAGACAAGATCGAGTCAGTTGAACCAAGTTTGGAACCAACCCATCACCAGAAAACTACCACGTAGGGCTTGCTCCGATCATTAGGATTTTCGCCACTTCGTCCATAGCTTCGCCACGAAACTACGCTCCGTTACCCCCACGACCGATCGTCTAAATCACTCGGAGGTCGACGCAGCTCCTTCTCAAAACCCAGACGAATAAACTAGCTCTAAAACCCTAAATCCCTCTCGTTTCATCTTCTCTTGTAATAGAAAAATTATATAGCATTTTTCATGAAATCATCGATTGTCGAACTAGCTTTGTACAAAATTTCAACACCCAGTATTTGCTTGAACACTGGAAATTTGTGAAAAAGCATCTTTTGTTAAATCAAGAACCGCTCCTTACAAACTTAACTAAAAATTACCATTTTAGTTTTAAAAATCTAGTTTTTGATTTAGAAATCACTTTATCATCCTGAATCTTAATTTACAAAGTTTTAAATTTTTGACTTATATTACATTTCCTCTGTTGTTCTTGATTTTCAGAGACAATCCCAATTTATTTTAGCTTAAATTGGTTTTTAAAACTTAGTTTATAATCAAACAATCATCTTTTGTTTATATTCCAAGCTTTAATTGTTATTAAATCAAGAGATATGATTTTTAGTTTGTACTTTGGGGTCTGGAAAAACAAGAAAGAAACAAAACAGAGATAGCTTACAGTTGTACAGGCTTGCATACATTCAGGCATTACATATATACACAGATAGTTATTTCTATATTCACACATGCACTTTTCCAGCAACAAATCCTAATACTTAAGAAAAAGATATGATGTTACTCACAATCATCAAGATATCAAAACAGTTAAACTTCGGAAAATAAGAGTTGCTCACCTTTCATTTTGATGAACAGAGCCTGCTCCAATATTTGAAACAGCCTGAGAAATTACAAGTTGAAGCTTTCTTGATCTTTAATCCTCTGCTTCGTATTGTTTTGTCGAAGCTTGTTTAAGATTTTAAAATGGAGTTTCATTTTGTATTTGCTTAACTCGAACTGGAAGTAAAAAGTGATAAGGAAAAGGTTGTTTTCCAGGCTATGTATAAAACAGCCTACAGTGTTTGTCTATATGTTTTCTTATTTCATTTCTAAGGTCAGAGATATTTTAAAATTTTGGAGGCTGAAAAGAAATTTATGCCAATTCGAACAGATTTGTTGGCTGCAAGGATTGAAGGCATTTAATGTTGTGTACTTTATGTTTTGTTTATTCATACTTATCTCATATTTTCACTTGCCTAGCTTCAATAACAAGCTACCAGCAAATACTAGATACAAATGTATTTATATTTTACTTTTCTTTGATTTTCTTCTTTGTTGCCTTTTTAGTCTGCATGTATATCGCCCTCGAACCATCAATGTTATACTATGCAAGCTTTGTATTAGGCTGGAAAGTCTTCATTCCTTAGTGCTATCTGGTTTTACTTTATACACTTATGCATCTCATGAATCAAAAGCTTTCAAATAAATTTTATATTACATTTTCCTTATTTTATAAATACATCTTCTTACTTTGTTTTGTTTAAACATATCAGAATGTATTTTGCTTTACTTTGGCCAAAGATATTTATAAAACTGAAATGATTCATACAGAATTTACTTGAGTTCGGGGATACTCGCATCCATTTAACCATCTATTTCCTAAATATTAATTCAAAAATTAATAAATTATCATTTTAAATATTTATATAAAATTTGGGGTCGTTACACTAATAATCATGGACCTATAAAAAAAATAGGTCACAAAAATCTTTCCTCGTGTAGGTGTAATGGCAGGCTAAGGAACAACAAGAGTGGTACCTGGATTTTGGCTGTTCCAGGCACACGACGGGCGACAAATCTAAGTTCCTTAGCCTAGTACAAAGGTGGCAGAATCACAATGGGTAACAACGAAAAATTATCGTGGAGGTAAAATAGGTAACGATATATTGATCTTAAACGATATATTATATGTTGAAAATCTGCACCATAATCTGATTTAAATCAGCCAGTTATGTGATAAAGAAATGAATGTTGATTGTTGGCCAATTATCTTGTTATGTTGAGAACACTATAAGTACCTCTAGAGTCTTTGAACTAGTTTATATAGATTTGTTTGGACTAATGATGTTGTTTTATTGGTTGATGATTATTCTAGATACACATGGATATATTTGACCTGACATTATATTTTGTGTTTGCTTGTATACATTATTTCAATTCAAATCCAAAAGAATTTCATTTAAAAGCTGTAAAAAGGATTTTAAGGTATCTACTGCACACTCCATGATTTGGTCTATGATATCTATCTAATGATAACTTTGAATCAAAGAGAAATTCAGATGCAGATTGCACTGGTAACCTAGTTGATAGAAAAATTACTAGTAGAATGTGTTTTATGTAGAGACATTCATTAGTCGCATCATTTTCAAAGAAAATATCTGCATATTTTTCATTTCAACCGATTTTCAATTAGCAGACATTTATTTTTAAACCCCTTTCAGAAAATAGTTTTTGTTGACTTCGTTTCAGGTTAGTCATTTTTAGATTTGATTTTATATTTTTGATTTTGATCTTAAATGCCTACATTAACTAATCTGACTCCCTGCTGATTAACGGAAAGATAAATAATGACTGAAAAAATGATGAGTGTTGATATTAATCATATATTATGACTTGAGACAGTATATTTAGTAAATTTCTTTAAAAAAATTAAACAAGATTTATAATAACTTTTGTTGGTAAAAATTCCATGACAATCTCAATTTCTATCATCACTCATGAAAATCCAATATAGTATGTCAAAATGTGGTATTTTAAACGGGAAATTATTCGTTTTTATTTTATTTTTTTAGCAATAAAAACATCCAAAGTATTCACTCTCATTTAAAAGTCCTCACGGTTATGTATGGGTGAATTACTTGGAATATTTGTTGATGTGCTTTCATGCTCATTTAAAAGTCCTCACGGTTATGCATGTATGGAACACATATCAAAATTTGTTATTAAATAGACGAGTTGATTCTAATCCCATTTAAAAGTCCTCACGGTTATGCGTGGTTAGAAGATGCTTGAAATTCATTTTTTTATATAAAAATTGGGAATACTACTAATCTCATTTAAAGGTCCTAACGGTTATGCATGGTTAGTAGATATTCAAATTCCTGATATAAATATACCACAAATAGACACAACTATATGGTTTTATATGCCGACATCACCCCTATCACTCTAAGGTGGAATATGCGCCTAACAGAGTATTTATGATTTTTGTTTGATTTTTTATTGAAATTGAATATTTATACTCGATTGGGTATTAATGTTGTATTAATATCTATAACTTTATCTCTATTTTTCTAACACTATTACTCTTTTGCTGATAACAAAAGGAGGAGAGTGAAGTTAATATTTTGGCAAATAAGACAAGTCATACAAGTCATATTTTTTATTTGCATATTCCCATCTAGGTTCATTTGCATAATTTTTTTATTTATTTTCATGCATATGTGAAGGGGAGCTTTGATGTAGGGGAAGCATTCAAATAGGAGGAGCAAATGGAATTTATCAAGACCAAATACATTTAATAAATTCAAAATCTTAATATATGTTTGTTATCATGAAACGGGGGAGATTGTTGAATATGCTAGTATATGATTTTTGTTTGATGATAATAAACACACACACACATATATATATATATATTCATCTAAATGAATTTGTTATTGTACTATTTTATTTTGCACATAATTAAATAAATATTTGTTGGATAAAATAAATAATACAGAATTTAAATTCAAACAAATATTTTATTCTAACAGATATTTTATTACAATTTTGAATAGTACAAATTTGAGCTCTCGCTATATATACACAATTTCAATTACATTACAATTTCGATTAAATCAAAAATTTCAATTTACAATGTTCACCTCACTACATATCACTCGTTCACTCGTATTTATCTTTAACTCTATTCCAGATTGAATCCAGCATCTGAATTATCTGCAAAATAAATACTGACGCGGTAAAATTGAAAAAGAAATATTTTTGCAGCATAAAATAAAATGTGTGTTTTTTGAAAATATTATTTGCCTCAGTTATTTGGGTTGTTCGTTATCATTTCTTTTGAATTCATCTACATGAACAACTTGTAACATGCACAGTGTATCACTGTACGTGCCACAAGGCCGTGCACACCGATGTACACTTGATAAAACTGCAGGGATAGCTGAGCACAAGGTCAAACCCAAGCCAAAAGCTGGATTCAACTCAAGTGCATACGAGTCTCGACCAAATCAACATAACCAGACTCAAGTGGCTGCAACAACCCACAAACAACCCAAACATGAACCAATGCACATGTACATACAAGAGTAAAAGCTATAGTTTAACTCGAAGCAACTCAGGTGACTCAAAGAAATCAGACCAATACAACCAGAGTCAATATCAAACCACATACATATATACATATGTATGCACACATGGATACATATCAGGAGCAACAAAGTCAACCTGAAAGCATTTCAAAAGGAACCAGTCGAAGCAAACAATGTACACCAGACAATTGTCAAGACAACTTGAACAAGAAGACCAGACCCCAAGTACAATGCAGCCTAGACTTCAAACATACAATCCAAAATGAGCTAACAAAATGCAAACCGTAATACGAAGAAATCAAACAAGGTCAGGTGTAAGCATGGATGGTCAAGGAAATGCTCAAAGCCACACAGCAGTGATGACATAAGTGCACCATACCATAGCATATGCATTAGAGCATGTATGCATATATGCATACACATATCAGTTCAGGTATAAAGGCAGCAGGGTAACCCAGATAACAACAATGAACAGTGAAGAACAACATACATGTATATACATAAGTATGTATGCAACCAGAGAAAATTAACATGACTGCATACGATTTCATGTACAACCAAACCTCAAATGGCCAGACTCATAAACACCAGACCACATAATACAAGTACTCAAAGACCAAAAATATACAAACAAACAGAAAACAAGTCTGACCAAACTGCACACGAAACTAGTGGAGTGTATCAGACTCAAGTAATCACAGAACCAAGTATACAAAACATGTACAAGTCCATATACACAGACTCAAAGCATTGCAAGGAAACCAAACTTTAAACCAGACCAGTCAACATGAAAACACAAATTAACAACAAGTGACCAATGAAGACTTGATTGCAACTGGGAATGACCACAACATGTACATGAGTGGATAGGCACAATAATTATACACATATATACATATATATGTATGTATATACATGTTTTTATGTGCACTGTTACTAACAGTAGAAACAAGTTCTCAGACTAAACATCCAGTGCAAAGCAAAAGGGCAGTACACATGTAACCAGAACCAAGGCCAACCATAGAATGTTTTCGAAGACATTACAAAGCTTGAATGGTTCAGTTTACAAATCAGTGAAGCAACAGTGTGAATATAGTCACAGAAAAAAAATCAAGTCAAGAGAAACGATCTGCAACAGTTTTAACAAGTAAAGGCCGAGATAAAAATCAATCAGATGATCATGTGATAGCAGAAAGAAATTAACCAAGTCAATTATCTCAAAAATTCAAAGTGCTGAAATCATAGAAGTCAAAAGAGAAAAGAACAGACCTAAATTCAAATTCATGAAGTATACGTATGATATGAACAAGTCAAGATTAATCACATCGTTCGATCAAACATCAATGGTAGAGAAAATCACGTGAAGAATTCAAATTCAAAAATACGAATGAGATTATAAGGGTTCGATCCCTATATAACCCAAAATCATCATCGGTAGTAAATCATTCGAGTTCAAACAAATACCAGAGCTAGCTAAATCACGAACAAACATAAAACTCGAATCAAGTCGAGAATAATCAAAATTCGAAAAAGGAAATTCACATACCAGTATAACATCTCGACAATTGGAGCAGCCGAAGGCAAACAAAGCAAGAATCGATTGACAAAGCAATCCAAACCAAACACATACTTCAATCGAAGCAAAAAAACAAGCGGCGGCTTCAACAAAGCAAAGCCCTAATTTTGAAAAAGGAAAACAAGAACACGGCCGAAGTTTACAGAAGGGAGAAATTCTTATTTCTCAAATGATAGTGGGCCGGTCTAATATATTTGGGCGTAAATATATATAAAGGGTTTTGTTTTGTTATTGTTTTTTATTTGTGTTTTTCTTTTAAACTTTTGTAAAATTCTAGTCGTGTGACTAGGTGACGAACTACGGTGGTGTAGTTCGAGAATTCGCAACTCAGTGGCTGAGTTGTGGCAGGGTTTTCAGCGTAGAGTTAGGTTAGTAGATAGTGAATGTCGCAAGTTTACGTGTGTAAGTGTCTGACTAATTAATTTCTAGTAGAAACCTTGGGGGCAGCACGTAGGCAGAGTTTTGCCGAAGCTGGATAAATCTGTGTTGTTCTATTTCTGCTTTTATTATTCTGCTATTATCTGTGCTGCAATTATTTTATTTATTTCTAGATTAATTTTTATTATTATTAGTATCACCTTATTTACCCCTTGGGTGAAATCGATCCTTCAATTCTTATTCACCAGACCTGTTTGCATGATGATGCAGCGTGATAGGGGGTTCTCGCACTGTGAACTATGGAGAAGCTTTGTCTCTTACCCCTACATGTCCCAACAATATGGGTTGGCGGCAAATGGCTTGGGCAGTCGAGAAGCTAGCCTTAAAACCAGGGTGCTTGGATTACCATTTGTAGCCACCACCGTTCAATGTGACTGTTACATTTGGTATCAAAGCTTTGGTTACTCGATCAATGGGCATAGGTATACGTATGAGAGGCGTGCTTGTTATTTTTGAAAATGATTTTTGAAAATCCTACTATATCTAAATATATATACTTATGTTAAATGTCGGAAAAACATTAGATAAAGCTTTACTTCAACATATAATACTATCTTAGGATGTGTAGAAGGAAAAGATTGTGACTCCAAAGTTAATAAGAGAATAAATGTGCAATAAATAGGGAGTTAAAGAATTTAATAAGGATATAAATGGACCAATTAAAGAGATTTTAGAGTAATTATGGAGAGATAAGGAAGGCATAATAGGTAAAATTGGAATGAATAAATAAATGCCTTTAAAAATTGTCTGTTAAAATAATAATCATTTATTACGAACAATTGACATTTATAGAAATAGCAAATAAACATATTAGATAGTAATTAAATATTATAAGATAGTATAATTATCATTAGGGTAAATTATATAGCCTTAATTATATCGACAAATTAGTGGGCCTAGCCCAATACATAAAAATAGATGGGAGATAAAAATCTATGCGTTGTATATAACCAGAAGTGAGGAATGAAGCAAAATGTGAAGGACTCTCGTAGGTTTCCACAAGAAGGTGTACATTAATCACCACAGGGAGATAATAAGATTTTTATGAAGATTGAGTAGGGAAGAAAGAAGTTCAAAAGAAAGGATAATTAAAATCAATTTCTAAATCCAACCTCTTGTGAAAGAATTTGATAAAAGGTTTTTGGAAAATTTCTTGAAATGTTTTGAATAAATTTTTCAAAGGATTTACTGGAAAGTTGTTTTGAAAAAGTAAAAAATTTAGAAACTCATAATTTAAAATTTTATTAATTCAAAAATCTCCGCGAAATTTTTTTTTGGTAAAAAGGATTTTTCATTTTGAAATTCTAGTTTAAAACTGAATAAGTTAAAAAGTTTTCAATTTTTGGTGAAAGGGATTCTTCGTTTTTAAATATAAATGTAAAATAGAGCATAGATTGGACTTGATAATTTTTCTTCTATTTCATAAATTTAGAAGTTCTTTTTTAAATAAAATTCTTTCTAAAAAGGGGAATAAATGGAAATAGAACTTATTAAGGAATAGAGAATAGAAGGATAAGAATAACTAGGATAGGATGAACATTTCCGCATAAGGAAAATATGAAAAATAACAGCTGAAGTAGAAGCCCCTTAGTTAAGAGAAAAATAAATAGAGGCAATATTAGGAGATTTGGATAGAAATAGTATTAGGAATTTATATAAAATAGGATCAGTGATCTAGTTCGAAATTAATAGGATAGAAGTTATCCTTCTCTACCCCACTTTTCATTGTTTAAGGTTATAGAAGATCTTTTTGAAAAAAAAATAATTGGATGGAATCAAATGATGATAATTAATAAATGAGTTGGGATAATTTTTTGAATGTTATAAGGAAAACCGTTTATGTGAGAATGGGAATTTATATATTCATTTTTCTATTTGGAATTGTTTTTAAAATGGTAATGAAAGAGAAATAAATTAGGATTGATAAGAAAAGGTTTGTGATAGAGTATAGAAGTTTAAATAAGACGTAAACAAAGTTATAAACGGTATTTAGTTAAGCGATAGTACATTTTGAGTAATAAAGCAATAAATGTTGATGTATCTCTTTGGGATAATATAACAACTTGAAATTAGAAATTTGGCATGCATGTGAATAGATTGTGGTTTGAAGTTTACTAAAATAATTGTCTTATAACTAGAAATATCTTTGTAATAATAATAATATATCCTTAAAATTGTAGTCAATGAACTTTTCATGAGTGTAGGCCATAATTTCATGGAATAATAAATGTTGATTTTGAATTTAATGTAATAAGTTTCTTTGTATAAAAACAATTTATTGAAAATAATTTTGTATGTTGTAGAAAGTTTTTGACAAGAGAAATTGTTTTTCTCCTTTATGGAATTAAACAATTTTTTATTTAATAATAGTTTGATTTAATAATTGAGTTTTAAATGTTTTGAATTAAAAGTTCAATTTTTAAAGAAATAAATTTCTATTGTAGAAAAGCCCTTAAAAAGGAAAAGTAGGTTAGAAAAGGAAAAAATTTCAAGACTCATTTTAGAAACTATGCAATTTTTGAAATTTGCCAAAAAGATTTCCAAGTTAATATTTATAAAGGTAAAGTTTCATATAAGGTACTTTATAATTTTGAAATTTTAGTTTTAAGAATGGTGAGAACTAAACAAATTTTTTATGGAGTGGATAAGGGCCACTACCTAGGTAGGGCAGTGTAAATGCTTTAAGATTTGAATAAAATAGGAATAGCATGTACAACCTGATCTAGAAATCAATCCTAGATATTTAATTGTAGAATATTGGTAAAGTTATGAAGATATTTCAGATTTATAATTGCATTGTAAGTTGGGTTTCCCTAGTTGACTTTGAATGTGAATTACTATGTTTTGATTTATTTGGAGCGAGTTCCTTGTAAATTCCATAAGTTATCCCACTCTAAAATATGTATTAAAGCATACTGTTTGAATTAACAAAGGATGTACCAAAAATGAAAGAGATGTGTAAGATATGAATATTCTTTTTAGTAGTTTACACCGTATATTTAATTAAAAAGATAAGAAATAATCCCTTGTAGTTTCAAACGAAGCAAAGATCTCACTTTGGTTAATTTATGGAAAATTTTTAACGGTAATCCTTTTTAGAAGGATAGCTTTGATAAACTAAAATGTGGAAATGAATGTTCTAGTTTAGAAATTAATATACACACACATACACGTATAACCACGCTTAATGTATAAAAATAGAAATATATAAATAGCGTAATTTACGACTATATACATATTAGTTAGTAATTAATGGATTATGATTTATGGATATTAATTACAAATTTAACAGGCAATAAATTTTTAATTAATGGGAGTTAAAAAGAATAAATGGGGACTAATTAAGGAATTTAATATGGCATTGATGGAGGAATTGAATCGGCATAATAAATGGATTTTAAAACAGGTAAAAAGATTAAAGGGATTTAAACGAGGATTGATTAAAGATGGTCCAACTTTGACATCAATGATCAATTATTAAGGGTATATTAATTGAAGTAATGAATGGACCACATTTATTAGAAATCAAAAAGGAAAATTAAGGAAGGCAGGTGATGGTGGAATGACATATTAGAAGTGTCTATCTTAACTGAGTAAGGAGTGTTAGGACCACAACATTATTTATACCAGTTAATGATAAATGGCAACTTCCAACAAAATTTTCTTTTATAGTTTTTGAGATTGTTATCGCTAGTTGTCTCCCTTGGTTATTGGAAAAGTGTATGATATGATATAAGATATGTTCCTGTTTTATTGCTGTGTTGATTTTATGAATGAGACTAGACCACTATATATATATATATTGAAAAAAAAGTAAATAAGGAAATTTCATAAGGACACTTGATTAGTGGTAAACTTTAGGTAACACTAAAGTTAATGAGGAAATTATGTTAGTAACTAGGAATAAAGAATGCTTCGATCCCAAAAAATTAGGATTTTGGGAAAAATAAATTTTAGCTTATTGAGAGACACTATTCTAGGATGACCATTCACCCAGAGGAGATAAGATGAATATGGATATGAAGAGAATTTTCTATTGGACAGGGATATAGAAGAAGGTGGCAGAATTGCCACTAGGTGGTTGACGTGCCAAAAAAGAACAAAAAATAGAATTGATTAGGCAGTGATTGAAGGCCGCACATGATCACTAGAAATAATATGTAGATAAGCGAAGAAAAGAGTTAGTGTTTAAAATAGGGGATATAGTGTTTATCAAAGTTTCCTCTCTTAGAAATGTCATGATATTTGGAAAGACAGGAAAGTTGGCACCAAAGATTTGTTGGCCCTTTCCCAATTTTATAAAGAATAGGAAAACAAACTAACCACGTGGAGCTACTGGATAATTTGGTAGGAGCCCATGACGTTTTTCGCATTTCACACTTAAGGAAATGACTTCATAGCACACCCACTATGGTAGAGCCTGATCAATTGTGAGATATTAAGATGAAGCCAATAGCATCCTGTGCCACCACAAGCAATATGGAGCACGGAAATAGGAAACTCTACAATAATGAAATTAGACTGGTTCGAGTGCAATGTGGTGAGAATCTGACAGAAAGCATGAGGACTTCTCAACTATGCTTTTCATTGGTAAATTCTCTCTCCAAAATTAGCTTTTAGTCGCATCATGGTCGCTAGATTGGATGGTAGGAGATGGTTGCTACATTTTTCATTGTCACTTTGCACTCATGTAGAAAATTTTGCATGTTTATGGTGTTTGCATACATACTTATATGTCATGATCACACACTCATGCTAGGATTGAGCTCATTTATAGTATGTCTGCAGTACATCAGCACATTGTACTTTTGGTTGAGTAGATGGTTGCATAGATAACTTGGTTGTATAACATTAATGTTTATTACGCATTATGTTGTTCGTCTCTTGGAAAGATTTCGAGGATAAAATCCGTTTTAAGGAGGGAGAATGTAACACACCATAAAAATTGATAAGAAATAAATAAAATAACATAAGATAAATTAATTAAATAAGATAAGGTTAAAAATGGAAATTAGCAAAAGTCAGAATTTGACAATGAAAGTTAAGTCATTGTGTTCGTCAAGAAATTTCGTTCAATTTCCATATATAATATGTTGAAAATGGAGCTCTAATGGAAAAGTTATGGATGTTTGAAGTTTTCGAATTCAAAATAATTTAAATAGATTTCAAATTCAAATAATTAAATGATTCTTAATCAAATTTGAAAGCTAACAACAATTAGACTTGGAGGTTAAGTAAACGTTAAAATTAACGATAACGTTAAGTTATAATTAAGAAATAAAATAAATAAAAGCAATGGCACAAAATTATTTTCCCAAAACAACATAATGCTTGACCGCTCCCGTAGGATAGGTCGACCGCTAGTGGTCGACCGGTAGGGTAGAGGCGGTCGACTAGTGGAAAAGTGACGGCTAGGGTTTTGTTGCACATTGGATGTTTCGGATTTTGTTATTTTGAACCGACTTAAATCGGATGGTTGTGGTGCATTTCAACCACTATAAATAGGAGCCCAACCCCCTCACTTTATTCACGAAATATTTTAGGAACCTAATGAAGCTCTGTCAGTTTGTCTCTTCCAAAATTCAGAAAAATTCTTTAGGGTTTCAAGTAAGAAATCCTATATGTTTATTTTTGTTTATTGTTAATTTTCTAAACATGTTCTCCTCCAAACCTCTAATTTTCTGAATCTAATGTATATACATATCCCTCATTGTATATATCGAAAAGAAGAGATCTGAAGGAGATTATTGAAGGCATGTCAAATCTAAAAGAAGGCAAAGCTAAGGACGCATAGTGAGTGGAAATCTTAGCTTATTTATTTTAGTAATTGGTTAGTACAGTTTGGGTTTGAATATGTGTTAACCCAAAAAATGGATCAACACCCTGGATTGAGTGTGAAAGCACCAGCCTTGTTCTTACAGAGCAATAATATAGAGAATAAATGTAAAAACGGCATAAATAGTAAAAAGACAAGAAGATTTTTATAGTGGTTCGGTTGTTAATGAAGCCTAAGTCCGCTTTATAACTTTCTACTAACTGACTGCTGTTACAAGGTGAATTAGATTACAAAGTCGTTGAATATCCTAAGTTAGACTAAGTACCCAATGCTAGAGTTCACTGGAGAATCACAGCGAACTCCTTGGATGACTATTGTAAGGGAGGAGAAGAGTGAATAAGGTTTTCTGCAGAGTTCCAGCTGCCAGTCCAAAGGATCCCCTTTATGTTGCAGATAGGTGAGTATTTATAGAGATTGGAGAGCTATTAGGCTAGGCCTTCCTGCCATATGCTTGCGAATGACTATAGGAAGACGCACTGCAAGTTTCATCTCGAACCGAGCTAACTTGATGGATCTCTAGCAATCCATAGGCTATGGATCACTAGCGACCCAGAGCTTTTGGCTCGATGGCGACCCAATAACTTGGGATGCTTCCCTTACCTTCTACCTCAAAGTTCATGGCGACCGGCAAAACGGTATGGATCGCTTGCGATCCATAGTACATAGATCGCTAACGATCCATGTAATTAGCTGATTTTTGGACTTTGTCTTCTAGGGTGCATTTGTTGTCTCGTGTTGGTGTCCTCCATGTAATTTCGTAGCACTGACGATCCACATACTGGTTGCATTAGACGGCTAATTGAACTAGACGAATGCTTGCCTCTCGATTTAACTAGCACGGAATCCCATCAAACTTAGCTATTGTCCTTAGAATACCCATTGGACAATGATGCAAGTGAATTCATGAATTCATGAGCCAAGATTATGGATCGCTAGCGATCCATAGATGATGGATCGCTAGTGATCCATCACCTTTGTGTATTTTCGCTTTCCATTCCTCTGATTCCTCTCGGTTAGTTGCTCTAATCTTTTTGATTGGCTCTTAAGCTATTATGACTCGACCAAGCTATTCCGACTTCCTTTGGATTATGCTGGGTTAAAAACCCAGTTAACACTTGCCCCCCAAAGTACGCTTTTTAAATGAAAGGTGTGAATTGCTCCAGAACATATTCCAGTAACAAGTCTTTGATTGTTGAGCTTTCCAGCAGCTCTAGCCTTGGCAAACCGTCTAGTTCCTTTGGATTCTTTGGTCAATTACAAGTCGCTTCAAACCTGTTATATCTTAGGACTCTAACTCCGCTTAGGTGTAATCTACACATCACAATCATTCCAATTTCATTTGGAGTTATTATATCACATACCTCTAATTAAATCACATGTTTCCAATTACATCACATATCGCCATTTACATCACACATCTCCAATTGTCCCATGTTCATCTGGGATTTACATCACCATCAATTTTTGCTTCTCATTCAGAGTTGTCACATCATATATCAAAATCACATTATATATCAAAATCACATCATATATCAGAATCACATCATATATCAAAATCACATCATATATCAAAATCATCCCGTGTTTATCTAGGATTTATCAGTTTTATTCTGTTTATAAGGCAATCAAATCCTTTTATTAAATCAAATCTGTTTTAAGCTCGATCTCTCCTGACCGTTTAGGTTTAATGCATGATCTCTTCGGATCGTTTAATGTTTAGTTTAATGCATGATCTCTTCCGATCGTTTAATGTTTTGTCTAATGTACGATCTCTTCGGATTATTTAATGTTTTAAGTTAAGGAGACGATCTCTTTGGATCGTTTGTTTGTTAAGTGAAGGGGGATGATCTCTCCGGATCATTTTCTTATTAAGTTAAGGGGGATTAAGCAAGCCCATCTGCTCGCTCTCTGGTGTGGGGACTTACTTCTTGCATTTCGGTCTCGTCTCTCCGGTCGGGACTCTATGGTGTTCGATATCGTACAAGTCCATCCACTCGCTTTCCGGCAAGGGGACTTGCACCTTGCACTCCGGTCCCGTCTCTTCGGTCGGGACTCTATGGTATTCAAAATCAGTTATCACATTAAATATGGATTTTACAAAATTCAAATTTCAAATCAAAGCAAACAACCAGAAATTAAACAAGCAAAAATCTTGAATGTCTATCCCAGACATCCGACTCAGAGCATGGCAAGGGACCAATCTAAGTTTTTTGCACGTCCAAGCGGTCTGAGATTATTATCCTAAGCAATTATCTTGGATATCCGACTCAGACTGCGACTAGAAAACAATCTAGGTTTAGCACACATCTAAGCGGTCTGGTATCATTATTGTTTTACCGCTAATATACGAAAAGAAAAGTGCAAAAAAGAAACCAAAGCAGAGAGTTGCAGTCGGATCTAACTTCCCATCCATCACGGTTATAGGATTATCTGTCTTGGCCCAGATCCCTGAGCATTCCTTGAAGCCTCTGCTGTGGGTGGTGGTTGCTCCAGCTGTGCTATCGCAGATCTGTTCCTCACGTACTACGGTAGCTGTTCGTTCCGAACCAGTTCTTCTATCAGATCACGAAGGTGTCGGCACTCATTCATTTCATGTCCGCCCAGCTCATGGAAGATGCAAAACTTTATGGATCCTTTCTCTTAATCAGCGGGCTCTCTTCTCTGGGGCTTTTAATAGGGAATTTTCCCCATAGTGTCTAGGTATATCCTTTCTAGGGTTTCGGTCAGCTCAGAGTAGGAAGAGAATTTGGGCTCCCTCCTTTGTTGTTTCGGTTCTCTAGAATCATCATCAGCTTCTCTTTTCCAAATCCTGATCTGAAGGATCCCTTGCCATCCACTGCATAAATTTCGGCATCTTCAGCTTCGGCATCCTCCTGACGTAAAAATCTCTCAGCTTCATAGTAAAACTCAGCAAGATCCATTGATGGATACTTCTTAATTGCAGCCCTGAAGTTGGCCTTGCTCGCGACTCTCGACACCGCTGCCATCAAAATCACTGATGGGTCCGACCTATCAACCGCAGCTGCCGCTGCATTGAACCTTGTTAAATAACTTCTTAATGCCTCCCCAGGCCTTTGTTTCACATTTTCCAATGTCATCACATTCCTCGGTTATGCGACGTGAACTCGGAATTGTCTTAAGAATCTGCCAACTAACTCGGTCCACGTGCTAATGGACCCATTCTCCAGCTGTCTAAACCACACCGCCACCAACCCCGTTAAGTATAATGGGAAGCACCGCCCCATTACTTCCTCAGAACCATCCAACACTTCCATATGTCGGATATACCTCATTAGATGAATCATTGGATTGGTCTTTCCGTCGTAAATTTCAACGTGGGAAGCTTGAAATCGGGAGGATTTCTCGCATTCTGGATATTAGCAGTAAAAGGGTTTCTGTTCACATCTTCCAAACCCTGATCTATGGGTCCTCCTCTAAACCTTCTTATCTATTTAGTAATTCGATTTTCACCATCCAATGAAGGTTTTCGTCCGAAAGCATTGTTCTGCCCCCGCCTTGGCAAGGGAAATCCGATGCACACTCCACTGGTTGCACACTAATGTTCTGCCCTACTCTCCTAGTCTCATTCTGTCCTCTGCTCCTCCAGGGTAGCCTTAGCACATATTCCTCTACTGGTTGCACTCTAATATTCAGATTAGCTCCCCGTACCACCAGTTCCCGGAGTTTCAACAGTCACTCCATTGTCGGCCCTTTTAGTGCCAACTCCAATATTGATCCGATCATCGGTATTGATTTCCATGTTGACTCCCGTGTTGCCCCCATGTATCGGTTGCTCTGGGCATGGTGGCAATGTTCCATCAAATTCTAGTCTAACTCTAGCAGAACCTGTATTGTTTCCTAGTGTCTGAATTCATGTAGCTCCTTCAGTTCCTAGTTGTCCCATCTTTTGGAAGAATCTCTCCATCATCTCTTGTTGCCTAGCCAAGATTCCATCCTGCATCTCCTTCATCAGCCTTTCCATTTCTTTTCAAGCTACATAGTTGGATTGGTGAGAACTTGAGGATACTTCCTGACTGCCCCTAGGCTGTGGTTGACTTGCACCAGTTTTAGATCTAGTGTTAGGTCTCTTCATTTTTCCTCCAATCACATATTCAAACTCCAAGTTTCCGGTTCTACCTTTGTTCTCAGCGAAAGCACCAAAATGATAACCCAAAAAATGGATCAACACCCTGGATTGAGTGTGAAAGCACCAGCCCCGTTCTCACAGAGAAATAATATAGAGAATAAAAGTAAAAAGAGCAGAAATAGTAAAATAGACGAGAAGAATTTTATAGTGGTTCGGCTGTTAATGAAGCCTACGTCCACTTTATAACTTTCTATTAACTGACTACTGTTACAAGGTGAATTGGATTACAAAGTCGTTGAATATCCTAAGTTAGACTAAGTCCCCGATGCGAGAGTTCACTGGAAAATCACAGTGAACTCCTTGGATGACAATTGTGGGGAGGAGAAGAGTGAAGAAGGTTTTCTGTAGAATTTCAGTAGCCAGTCCAGAGGATCCCCTTTATGTTGCAGATATGTGAGTATTTATAGAGGTTAGAGAGCTATTGGGCTAGACCTTCTTGCCATATGCTTGCGATTGATTGTAGGAAGATGCACTGCAAGTTTCATCTCGAACCGAGCTAACTTGATGGATCTCTAACGATCCATAGGCTATAGATCGCTAGCGATCCATAGCTTCTGGCTCGATGTTGACCGAATATTTTGGGAAGCATCCCTTACCTTCTATCTCAAAGTTCATGGCGACTTGGCAAAACGGTATGGATCACTCGCGATCCATAGTACATGGAACGCTAGAGATCCATGTACTTAGCTGATTTTGGACTTTGTCTTCTAGGGTGCATTTATTGTCTCGTGTTGGTGTCCTCCATGTAATTTCGTAGCATGGTGCCTTGTTTTTATGACGATCCGTATATTGGTTGCATTAGACGGCTGATTGAACTAGACGAATGCTTGCCTCTCGATTTAACTTGCTCGGAATCATATCAAACTTAGCCATTGTCCTTAGAATACCCATTGGACCATGATGCAAGTGAATTCATAAATCCACGAGCTAGGATTATGGATCGCTAGCGATCCATCACCTTTGCATGTTTTCACTTTCCATTCCTCTGATTTCACTTGGTTAATTGCTCTAGTCTTTTTGTTTGGCTCTTGAGCTACTTTGACTCGACCAAGCTGTTCCGACTTCCTTTGGATTTTGCTGCGTTGAAAACCCAGTTAACAATATGCCTCTGGGAGTTTTGGTTTGCGAAAACATCATATTATAAACCCTCAAAACTCCTTCAATGCGAAATGTCAATTCTAGGTTGAAATCTCAATTATTTATGTCAAAATATGGAAATTGTGTAGATTTATTGTTGTGATAATTTACCTTCTATTCCACTTCTTATTATTTTTCTTTGAATTTGATTAAAGGGTTTTGAATAAGGAATAGTGTGAAAGGTATGAATTTTATTCGTAGTTTGCACCGCTTATTCCCATAAATTAAATAGAAATTCCTTTGTTTATTTTTATGTGAAAACAGAGTTGAATATAGCGTAAAATTAGAATTGTAAGTTTATATTATCAATATATTCCATTATTTTGATGTAATAAGTTGAGTTTAAGTTTTAATTGTATACAAGTCAATTGATTGGAATTTTTGGTATGAATATTGGAATTATGGTATTGTTGATAATATGGGACGAGACTTGTATAATTATTGAAAGAGCTGGCATTTAAATGCTAGTTTAGGATGTATATTCCGCCCGCTCAAAAATTACTAGGGCGTGAATATAGATAATATATATATATATTAGCATAATTAACATATAATTATAATGTATAATTGCACAGTTAATTAGGTTATTAATTTTATTAAATCCCCATTAGGAAAGTAATAATGTTAAAGGCGAAATAAGAAAGATTTCTTTCAACGCCTTGATCATGGAAACAGTGAAATGTGTGATAATATATGTAGAGTGTGATATAGATTATATAGGGATGCGAGGTCAGCCAAAAGCACATGGAAATATACCCAGCTAATCTGGCTACCAATAGCGTGACTTTATGGCTGATGTGAGATATCGCCTATAATAAGTAACTACAATGACGGGGGTTAGTCCCAAATTCTGTAGGCTAAATCTGCCTAGCTTATCTGGCTACCAGTTCTATGAATAGTCAGACTAATGTGAGATGTCACTGTAGGGTACGGGTCATAATACGAAAAACCTACTTCAGAGATTGAAAGTATTAAGTGGTTGTGTGAGGGCCCGCCTCTTCTCTATATAGAAAGTAGTAAATGGTCGGGATTATGGGTTAGGCACGGTAGAGGATATCTCGAAAAAGGGCCCACTTTAATAGGAAGTATTAAGTGGCTGAAGAGATTTCGTGCAATGTTCGCTAGATAGTTACTAGTGAGGAGTCTGCCTTGGGATAGGTAGTAAATGACGCAGACCTGCCCTAAATAAGGTATTAAATGATCGAAGTATGACTAAATCCCATTAAAAGATATTAAGTGACTTGAGTACTATCTCTTACATTGATAAGACATTATGGACGATAGATATGGGTTATTGGGTTGTTAGCAAGTTGGCTATGGGCTTATATTTGGAAAGCCTTTTATTTAAGTTTGAGAAAAGCCCTCGGGATTATATTTGAAAAGACTTATGATGTAGGTAGAAAACGTAAGACATGTTCCTATTTAAATTATACTGCCTAAGTACTAATATAGTAAGGCCCAATATTTTTATTCACCGGACTATGTTTTTCTTACTCCCTCCTTATTACAACACAGGTTAAGAAGGGCGATGTTGAAGGTGGAGAAGTTGATGGATTTATGGCAGTAGTGTATTTATTTACTTGTTATTTTTTGTAGTTTTTGATGTACCCATGAAATAAAACGATGTTGTAATTTTGGAATATTACACTACGGATATGTAACGGTGATTATGGATATTATTTTATGGTTTTGAATAACATTTTGAATTTATGACAAAATGGGTTCTGTTGTTATTATTATATTTTATCCTTGCGCTGTAAGATTCTGAATGTGTAGATAAATAGCTTTATATTGTTCTTTATACCAATCAACATCCCACTTTGGAATGAGTCTAGGTTTCGATGGGCCTTTTCTGGATCAAAATTTAGATCTATTTCAGAGCGGGTTGTTACAACCATGTCCCTCAATTCCTTCATATCACGACCTACCATTCCTTTTAGTCGTTTCACATACGTTAAATTTGGCTCTATAGATACACCTTTTACCACCCTCGGTTCCACTATGGAATCTGAGTCGTGCACATATTTCCACAAATGCGATATACGAAAAACAATATGCACACCCGCCAAACTGCTCCACAATTTGACTTCATATGCATGTTTATCAATCCTTTTTGTCACTAGAAATAGTCCAACATATCCAGGTGCCAACTTTCCCGCTTTCCTAAAGCGCATAACTCCTCTTATTAGAGAAACTTTCACGAATACATGATCGCCCACTGCGAACTCAAGCTCTTTTCTTTGCTTATCAGCATAAATCTTCTGCCTCGATTGTTGCCTTCATTCTAGCACGAATCATCCACCATCTTAGTAGCATCTCTTACCAAATCGGGTCCTAACACTATTTAATCTTCCGTGTCCAACCAACAAACTGGCGACTTACACGGTCTACCATACAATGCCTCAAACAATGCCAACTTGATACTCATTTGGTAACTGTTGTTATAAGCAAACTCTACCTGGGGCAAGTAATCTTCCCAAGATCCTCCAAAATCCAAAACACATGCTCTTAGCAAGTCCTCTAATGCATGATTCACCCTTTCCATCTGACCATTTGTCTGCGGGTGGTAACCGTGCTCAAGTTCAATTTCATACCCAATGCACTCTATAACTTCTCTAGAATTCACTGGTGAACAATGGGTCTCTATCACAAACTATACTACTCGGTATCCAATCTAGTCTCACTACATTCTTCATATATAGCTTTGCTAAGCTAGCCGCCATCCTTGTTGACTTCCTCGAGATAAAGTGGGCACTCTTAGTTAGTCTATCGACTATCACCCAAATGCTTTCATTTCCTATCCTCGGTCTAGGTAGTTCATCAAAAAAATCCATAGACATCGAATCCCAGCACTAGATGGTTGAAGTGAACCGCTCGGCTTCTGATGATAAACTTTCACTTGCTGACAAGTGAAACATCTCTTCATGCATTCACCTATCTCTCTCTTCATCCCTTCCCAAAAGAAGACTCTCTTCATATTACGGTACATCTTCATACCACCAGGATGAATAGTGAACTTCGACCGATGATTTTCTTCCAAGACTTCCTTTCGATGATCTCCTATATTCGGAACACATGGTCTTTCTTTCTTTCTTATCCATCCCTTCGAGTCTATCTCAAACCCTTTCAAATCCTCCACATCCACACCCACCTCCAATCACCTAATCCTTTCGTCAAACAATGGATCTTCTTTTTGCCTTACAATTATTCTTTCTACAAGCGTTGGACGACCTCCAAACTCGCTAATATGCCCAGATCTCTACTTGATCTAGTATTCTTCCTATAATGCACTCCACAAGAGGCTAATGTGTCCAACGTCCTTCATTCATCAATCATAGCCAACACTACATTCTGATGCTTCCTACTCAAAGCATTTGCAACCTTCTTCCCCTTTCCCAGCGTATATTCTATTCCAAAATCGTATGCTGCCAAGAACTCTAGCCATCTCTACTGCCTCATTTTCAATTCTTTCTGAGAGAATACATACTAAGGGATTTGTGGTCCATATACAAATCTATTTATTTTCCCAACAAGTAATGTCTCCAACTCTTTAATGCAAACACCACCGTTGCCAACTCCAAATCATGAGTCGGACATCTAACTTCTTGCAGTCTCAACTGTCTTAATCCATAAACTATCACTCGCCCTCTTTGCATCAACATCGGTCCAAAGCTTGTTCCACAAGCATCGGTATATGCTAATAGATCCTGGTTCCCTTTGAGCACAATCAAGACATGAGCATTCTCAATAACTTCTTCAACTCCTGAAATGAAGCTTCACGCTTATCAGTCCATACGAACTTCTTGTTCTTCCTGGTCAACATAGTCAAGGGTGTTGCTATACATGAGAAATCTTTGATGAATCTACGGTAATAGCCAGCCAACCAAGAAACTTATTATTTTTGTGACCGTCTCTAGCCTCTTCCAACCATTAATAGTTTCTATCTTCGATGGATCCACAACCAATTCATTCTCCGAAACAACATGCCCGAGAAACTTCTTCTTTCGTTTCCAAAACTGGCATTTTCAATTTTTCACCTTTAATTTGTGCCATCTCAACGTGTACAACACCAATCTAAGATGTACTTCATGATCTCTCTCCATCTTAGAATATACTAGAATATCATTAATGAAGACCAAAGTAAATCTATCCGACTAAACGCAAAAGATTCGATTCATAAGATCTATGAAGAGTGATAGGGAATTGGTCGATCCAAACGGCATCACTAACCATTCATATGAATGTACCTTGTGCGGAACGCGGTCAATGGAATACTATCTTCCACTACCCTCAGTTGATAGAATCCCATTGCCAAATTCGCTGCAAGAATACTCTGGCTCCACTCAACTGATCAAATAAGTTGTATTTCTAGGGAAAGGGATAACGATTCTTCATCGTCACTTCATTCAGCTTCCGATAATCAATACACATCCGTAAACTTCCATCCGACTTCTTTACGAATACCACGGATGCTCCTCACTGTAAACTTCGCTATCAAATGAAACTCTTATGCTTAAGTTCCACCAATTGCTTCTTCAATTATTTCATCTCCTTAGGAGGCATTCTATTAGGCGGTCTACTAACATGTTGCGCTAAATCTATCCAGAATTCGATTTCCCTTCTCGACGGTAATTCCACTATAGGTTCAAAATCGTCTGCAAATTGTTGGACTACTAGCACTCTACTGATCTTCTCCTCTTGATCATCTATAGCACATAACATCATGTCCGATTTCTCCCTAATTATGTCCAAAGCTATCATAATTATTTCTCCTCCCCTGGGATTCCTTAAGCCGATAATCCTTTCTGCGCAATAGATTCTAGCGTCATTTCAAACCAACCAATCCATACCCAACATTACCTTGTACCTTACAACGTCAAACACATATGGCTTGCAAAAAAAACTAATGTCCACACACAAGTCAAGTTTAAGGTCAATGCACCTTAACCCGAGAGTGACATACCAACCGATCAGGTTAACCACACATAAGACATAATCAAATAGGTAGTGTTAAGTTCTATCCTATCAACCAAATCCCTCTTCTTATTGCCCAACCTATTATAGATAGAACACTTAGATCTATCCTTGTTCTCCGTTTGGGCACACTTGGTGGAATAGTGCCCCTTTTGGTCGTAGTTGTAACAGGTAACATCAACAATGTTCAGCTTTTGAGTTCCTCCTCCAAATGTCTTTCCTCCCTTCCGATTTTTTTCGCCTTTCTGATATGGTTTGAATCGTTTCATCTACCCATCCTTGGGCTTGACATCAACATTTTTTTCCTAGATACAAGCGCTCATACCTCCTTGACATTTCCACCACCATATAAAACTGAGCCAACAAAAGAGCCATCGCCTTATGATTCAACACCTACTTCAATCCTTCAATGAACTTTTCATTCTTCTTCAGCGGAGTATTGATATGCTCCCTTCCATACTTCGACAAAGCAATAAGATGCTAGATGTACTCTTCCAAAGTCATCTCTCCCTGCTTTAAGTGAAGGAACTCTCTGCACAAAGCGCTCTTCTGACATTCGAGGATGAACTGAACCTCGAATCGCTTCTTAAACTGCTCCTAAGTTATCTCCTCCTCTAAGACTTCAGCAACCACTGCTTTCCACCAATCCGATGCATCCTCGTAGAGTTGAAGAGAAGCCAACCTCCTCTTCTGAGCATTTGTATATCCCAAGTCTCCAAAAATATGTTTGCATACCTTTAACCAGTTCAATACCTCTAAAGCAGATTCTTTCCCTACGAACTCATTTCCACCACAGCTCTTGAAATCTTTGTTCATCTTAGAAAATTCTGCATCTCTCACCACCTTCTGTCTCAACTCTATGAATCCAGCTAGTTTTTGCCTTATTATCTCCATCATAAACTGGTGAAACAAAGCATTCGCATCCATTCCTCCATCGACTGGGGTAGGCACTTGAGTACTGGTTCACGTATGAACTTCCAGGGCTGCCTCCTTTCTTTGGTTGTTAGTTTGAGTACTATCATCTCCTCTACTAGTATTCACTCTAGCACTTCCTATGGTCAAACGTCAGCTATGTAGATCCATTTTTTCCTTCTGCATAAGTAATGCTCGTAAGAAATAAAAGTAAGAGAGTGAAATCGATCGTAGAGGGGTAGATATATTCTACTATATATCTATATCAAAATACAAATACATTATATATATAGAGCATATCACCCTTCCCCAAGGTGTTTGTTTTCTAGTTGAACTTCTACTTAGCTTAGTTTTACCTAGGTGTTCCCTAACCCAAACTTGGATACCAAGTTGAAACATCCCCTAGTTCGAGACTCAAAAAAGACATTGATGATGCTATAATCATCACCAAAATCATTTCCCAGCGACAAAGTGAGTTCAGTATATTTTCTTCACAACATAAGTAGATAGAGCAAAGACATCTCAAAGAAAAATTTACCTGCTAAATACCTTGGGGTCCCATTGACATTAGATTATATTCAGCAGTCCATTGTTCTCCCCTGCTAAACAAGATTAGTTCACGATTAGAGGGTTGGGACATCAATTTATTCAATAGCAGGACGTGCAGAACCGATTCATAGCACAATAACTCCTATAGTTATGTATTGGATTCTAATTTATCATCTACTTGCTTCTGTTTTGCACAAAATTGATCAACTTTACGCGGACTTTTTTTGGAAGGGTAAATTACATAAGACTTCTCGAGATACTTTGTGTAAACCAAAAATGGAAGGGGGTATTTAGGATCCGAAAATTCTCAGATCTTAATACAACTACTCGAATAAAGTTGCTATGGAATTTACTAACATCTAATAGCCTCTGGTCTAGACGGATGAAATGTAAATATATGTCGAAAACTAACTTCTGGGTCTTGCCTATTAGCAACAATTACTCTGGCACGATGAAATACATTTTACGGCAACGAGCACTGGCAGCCAATATCATGACTCGACTTATCGCTACTGGGGACTGCACAGATCTATGGTATAATCCATAGATCAATCATAAATCCCTAGTTGATCTAATTGGATGGAATAGGGTTTTTCTCAGTGCTACCGCTAACAGTAAAGTGAGCTGCATAATACAGGATCAACAATTACAGCCTCATATATTCCCTGAGACTAGGAAGGTGGCATCAGAAATAATGCAAGTCAAATTATCACCTGATATGCCTACTGACCAATGGACAATCTCAAACCAGAAGAAATTTATATTTTCTACTGTGTGGAACGACATTCGACTACATGCAGAACCAGATGACAACTTCAAACTCATATGGTGTAACAAAACTACTAAGAGATTTGCTTACACAACATACATGGCTTATATACAACACTTGCCTACTGTAGACAGACTGACTAAGTGGGGGATGACGGTGGATCTACAATGTAACCTTTGCAACAAACATAATGAATCACATCAGCACTTATTTACGGAATGTGAGTTCAGTACTTATTTTTGGGATTCGCTGCTGTGTAAATTAGAGCTGCAATCCACACTTGCTCCTTCATTGAGACAACAGTTTTCTACCTTGCGGGGAAGCTTCACGAACCAACCAGGGTTACAGTATCTCGCTTACGTTACGGCAGCAACGACTACTCATCACTTATGGATAGAGAGGGTAAGGAAATGGTTTGAAGGGAGGAGCTGCTCGATGGTGGAAAGGACTAGACTAATTAAAATTAATGTTAGTCTCTAATTGAGGAGGCTATTTCAGTATTGTTTGTTGCCAGTAGAGAGGAGGTGCTTCCTGAAGTGGGGAATTGATTTAGGGGACGCTGGATAAAAGAAGATGCTGTGGAGGAAATAAGGGTTTTAGGTGGATTTCGTTTCTTTAGTGGGTCGGGCTGGTTGTTTTTGTTATGCGGGGGTGTTTTGTTTCTCACCCTTTTTGGGGTCGATTTTATTTTGTTTTTAGTTTTGTTTAACAACTGTATTAGAGTTTGTTTAAATAGAGCATGTTGTGCTCTTTTTCCTTACCACAATGGTAAGGTTTTTTAAGGAGGTGAATCCTGATATTATATGGTTCTCAGTCGTTATTAATAAAAGAACCTTTTTACTTCAAAAAAAGTAAACAGAGCAACTAAATATCTTTTTCATTATATCAAATTGTATTACATAATTCATTACATCATTAAACCTAAATCGTTCCCACGTAGGGGTAAATATATAATAAGAAAATCAGAGTAGTGTGTGTCCTACATTTGAAGATGCCAACACCGTACTTAACCAGTTATAAATCCTAGTTTTACACAGTGGAAATTTCAAAATACTTTATTTGAATAGCAGGCCTATTGCTTCATCTTTGAAATCTTTATTCGTCTTTGAAATCTTTATTCGTCTTTGAAATCTTTATTCGTCTTTGAAATCTTTATTCGTCTAATCCATAAACTCAGCCTACTCAAATAATTACCCGTGAGTCTATGGGAAATAGTAAAATATAGGTCACACAATAAGTCTAGTATGAGTAAAACCTTTACACTATGCATCCATAGTGAGACCATGTCGCTAATGCGGAACGAGTTTTCCCCCCACTTCGTCATTACAGCATAATATATATCAATATATATACACACACGGATATCAGTGTGTGTATATGTCAACAACAATATTTATCACAAAAAGCAACTGTGTGCATATATTCAGTTAATAAGTGTACCCTACACTTGTCATCCAATAATGAACCATGATATATATCAATCCAAGTTAAGTATACCCTATACTTATCATCCAAATATAGACCAAGTCATATAATCATCTATCATTCATTCATCTATCACATAATCTCTTGTTTTAGGCTTTCTTCATTAGTTAGCATTAACTATTATTAGTGATTACCTCCCTAGGCATGTCTATCACTAATTTAATCTTTTGTTCGAACAACATCACCTTGTGAAAACTATGAGAAATGCGGATTACGGATCTTAAGGCTAGAATTAACACTAGAGGGGGGTGAATAGTGTTTTAAGGAATTACTAATTCTTTTTGAGTTTATATTAATTTGAACACAAATGTATGCAATATTCAGACACAGATATGATCACAGAATCAAAGACAGATGCAAATATAAAGTAAAAGCAATAAAGGAAAGAACACACCGGATTTTATACTAGTTCGGAGTTACCCTACATCCAGTCCCGCAACACAAGTACGGATTTCCTTTCAAAATCAAGTCTTACAATTACACCCTCGATTTCAAGGCCACGAGGTACACCACTCCAGATTCACAATCCTCTGGGTAGAGATACTTGATTTTACGGGCAACAAGTTCACCCAATTGATTTCCTAGGCTACAATCACACCTTCTCTCACTTGATTGATTTTCCAGGCTACAATCACACCTTTTCTCGCTCGATTGATTACAAAGAAGCCTATAACTCTGAATAGCACTGGGATCTTGTTGACATAGTGATAGAGAATCAAACCAGAGATGATCTAGTTAGATTCAATGGAGATTTCGGCAGAGTAATAGTAAAAATGTATATAAAGAAATCTGGAAGAAGAAGAGAAGTGAAATCAGAAAATTATGAATATAAATTTGTTTAAAATATCCCCTATTTATAGTAGAACAACAGCCATGTCTATTCTGGAAAAGATATGACGAATAGACACTTCTTTTGAAATAAGCTGTCATCATGTCGACATGGGTACCTAGGGGTTGTCGACATGCCTAAGGTATTTTTGATAATTTGTTTTTCTTTTGAAAATAACTTCTATCTTATATTAACACTATTTTAAACTTTATAAATATACTATAGTTAAAATACATAAATAAGTATAGAGAATAATATTTTGGTATATATAAAATTTTACTATAATTTCATATTTAAATCTTAAATATAAATATTAAAAGTTAAGTACATTATAATTAAAGGTAGTTTAAAACCAAGGATAATTTTGATATTGAAAATAAAGATTATTTTGAGGCTAAAAGTATTTAAAACCAGGATAGATGTTTTTGATTTAAAAAGGAAGATTTTGAAATCATTTTGAAAACAAGATATAATTTTGTAAAACATTTGAATAAAAGTTAGTGGATAGAAAACGATGTCTCACTAGATTTTTCGTAGGTTCCATCCTACTTAGGGTTCCATCCCTTTAACAGGCTCGAAGTGGATTCCATTCCACGAATAAAATGGATTTTAAGATGTCAGTGCTTTTCTAGGAGTTTTAACATAATTCTAGACTCGATACTTGTCTTGTACTATTGAAATCTTGAACTCTTGATAATCTTGATACTCACGAGTCTTGAATCTCGATGTCTTCAATCTTGAGTCTCTATACTGTACAGTCTTCATTCTCAGTACCTGCATGTTTATATCCTGCATATACATATATATATATCTAAACTATAATGTTAGTATTTATATTTTATAACAAGTCCTAAGGTTGTTGTCATCAAAACCATTCTTTTCAAGGACTAACAATCTCCCCCTTTTTGATGATGACAACCTTTGTTTATAAAATATTACTTCTATCCTAATAACTCTCTAATAACTCCCCCTAAAACTAATAATTCTCCCTTAATCTATGCCTAACTATCCTATTTTATACTTCTCCCCCTTTGTCATCAACAAAAACAAACTAACTCCAAACTATAGAACTCCCCTTTAATCTAATACTGTATTATATGTTATTATAATGATAGTGTTATCATAAATAATCAATACTTAATTCTAAATCTAAAACTTAGCCCTTAATAACTAACTCTCCTAACTAAGAATCCATATATGATAGTGTGATAAACACAAATCATTTATTATATAATGTTATATTTACATTTGTGTAGAAAACATAAGTAATATTATATACAAATAAGAAAGAACGAAAAGAAACTAATGTGTATTCTTGACAATGGAAGATCTATGAATCGAGCAATTTGGGTAATGGAAACAAAAATTTCCATTTTGTTCGACTAGATTTCCATCCTTGTCAAAGCACACTTCGCCAACGCAAACAACTTTGTCGTCATCTTCAGTGTGTTCTTCGTCCATGGGGGCTTCTTCTTCTTCCTCGTTGTCCTCTTGCACTTGAACACCTGAAGATTCTTCATCGATCAAGATGGGATTGGCGTGATTGTCCATTAGAAACTTTTGCAAGTTTCTAAGGATTTTGCCTTGCCGTTCTTGTTCTTTGGCCATTCTGATTTGCACCACTTGAATTTCAGTCATAAGTTGCAGTGCATCCTTCAAGGAATCTTCCATTTTCATCACTCGTGCAAGCGTAGTACGTTGAAATGGTCCGGTTGAAGAAGAAGGGAACAAGAAGGTTGAATTTTGTTTGATTTGGAGGAGGAGGCCATTGTTTTAATTTTTCAGAAGTTAAAATCAGAGAAAGAACAGAAGGAATGAACAAAATTTCGAAATAGGAAGAATATATAACCATTCATTTTGAATTTTGGTGGGAAAAAACTTAAATTTAAAAAAAACGTTGTATGTCGACAGGGATGTAGGGGGGATGTCGACAGGGTACTTGTAGTTTTTCTTATTTGATTTAATTTAATTTTAATTATTGTTGTTATATATTTATATTTTATATTTCAGTTATTGAACAAATACCTAATTCTCTTCTTAATTTAGTAAATATAGATTCATTTAAGGGTTTTGTTAAGATATCAGCAATTTGATTCTCGGAACTAATATAATCGAGAGAAATTACTTCTTTACTTATATTATCTCTGAGAAAATTATGTCTGATATCAATATGTTTAGTTCGAGCATGATGAGTAGGATTTTTGGATAAATTTATTGCACTAGTATTATCACAATAAATTGGTGATTTTGAGATATTTAAACCAAAATCTTTTAAAGTTTGTTGCATATATATTACTTGAGAACAAGCCAAAGCAGCAGAAATATACTCTACTTCGGTTGTTGATAAAGAAACTATGTTTTGCTTTTTACTAAACCAGGAAACCAGAGAATGCCCAAAAAAGTGACAAGTTCCACTTGTACTTTTTTGGTCTAATTTACAACCAGCATATTCAGCATCACAGTAAGATATTAATTCAAAAGAATCATTTTTAGGATAAAATAAGCCATAATCAAAGGTGTGTTTAACATATCTTATGATATGTTTTACAACTTTTAAGTGGGTCTCTTTAGGTTGGGATTGATATCTTGCACAGAGACAAACACTATGCATGATATCAGGTCTACTAGCAGTGATATAGAGTAGTGATCCAATCATTCCTCTATATAATTTTTGATCTACATCTTTTGAGAGATCTTCTTTACTTAGGTACTCATTGGTTGCCATGGGAGTGGGTTTTCCACTTGCAGTAGTCAAACCAAATTTACTAACTAGGTCTTTAGCATATTTTTCTTGACTAATAAAGATACCATTATCTAATTGTTTTATTTGCAATCCTAGAAAAAAGTTTAATTCACCCATATGACTCATCTCAAACTCTTTTGTCATTATTTCGGAAAATTCTTTATTCATTTCAAAATTAGTTGATCTGAAAATGATATCATCTACGTAAACTTGTACTAGTTGAATATCATTCTTATTTCTTTTAATAAAAAGAGTATTATCTACTTTACCAATTTCAAAGTTTGATTGTAATAAGTAAGATCTTAGTCTATCATACCAGGCTCTAGGAGCTTGTTTTAGACCATATAGAGCTTTCTTAAGTTTGTAAACATGATTTGGTAATTTTTCATCTTCAAAAAGTGGTGGTTGTTCAACATATACTTCCTCTTTTACAAATCCATTTAAAAAGGCACTTTTAACATCCATTTGAAATAATTTGAAATTATTATGATTTGCGAAAGCAAGTAGAATCCTAATGGCTTCTAATCTTGCTACGGGAGCAAAGGTTTCATCACAATCTATTCCTTCTTCTTGACAATAACCTTGAGCGACTAACCGGGCTTTATTTCTAACAACCTCACCTTGTTCATTCATTTTATTTTTATAAACCCAATTAGTTCCAATTATAGTTTTATTTTCAGGTCTAGGAACAAGTTCCCAAACATCATTTCTAGTGAATTGATTTAGTTCTTCTTGCATAGCCAAAATCCATGAATCATCAGTTGATGCTTCTTTTGGATTTTTGGGTTTAATAGTTGATATAAAGGCTACATTGCTCATTTTACTTAGTTGATTTCTAGTTGTAACAACAGATTGCATATCTCCTAGTATATTTTCTATAGGATGACTTTTAAAAGTTTAATCTTTTTATTAGGATGATTAATTTCATTATTAGTTTCAGTTGACTCCTGATTTTGAGTAATTAAATCCTCTTCATCATTTGTATCTTCAAAATTTTTGAGATTTTCATCGAATGAAACATGCATTGTTTCTTCGATGGTGTTAGTTCTTAAATTAAATACTCTGTATGCTTTACTTCTATTAGAATATCCGATAAAGATACCTTTGTCGGATTTAGGATCAAATTTATCTAAGTTATCTTTTGTATTTAAAATAAAACATTTACTTCCAAAAAATCTAAAATAAGATACCTTAGGTTTCTTTCTGTGAAAAAGTTCATAAGATGTCTTATCAGTTAAAGGTCTAATTAAAATTCTATTTAAAATATAACAGGCGGTAGCAACTGCTTCTGCCCAAAAATGTTTTGGTAATTTACTATCTGAAAGCATAGTTCTTTCACACTCTTGAATCGTCCTATTTTTACCTTCTACTACTCCGTTTTGTTGTGGAGTTCTTGGAAATGAAAAATTGTGAGTTATTCCCTTTTTATTGCAGAATTCCTCAAACTTTTCATTTTTAAATTCACCACCGTGATCACTACGGATGGTTATAATTTATACAGAAAGTTGATTTTGAATCCTTTTTGTAAAGTTCTTAAAACTTTTAAAAGTATCACTTTTATGTTTCAAAAATATTGTCCATGTAAATCTAGAATAATCGTCTACAATTACAAAAACATATTTACTGTGATTTATTGACTGAATTTGAGATGGACCAAATAAATCAAGATGAAGTAATTCAAGAGGTTTTGAAGTTGAAATCACATCATTTAATTTAAAGGAACTTTTTCTAAGTTTTCCTAATTGACATGCATCACATAAACTATCTACTTTAAAATTCATTTTAGGGAGACCTCTTACTAGATCATGTTTTGATAGTCTAGATAAGAGTTTGAAATTCAAATGCCCAAATCTCTTATGCCAAATCCAAGGGTCACTTGTATTTGCCAAAAGATACAGGTTATCATTTGAAACTTTCATACTAAGAATATAAATATTCTTTTTCCTAATTCCCTCAAATATTATGGTTGAATTATTATCTTCAATGTGACACTTATCTTTTTCAAATTTAATTTTATATCCTTTATCGCAAAGTTGACTAATACTTAGCAGATTATGTTTCAGATTCTTAACTAGCAGAACATTAGTAAAAATAGGAGTTTCAGAGTTACCGACATTGCCGAAGCCAATCACATATCCTTTTGAGTTGTGTCTAAAGTTAACCAGTCCTCCGTCTTTGTATATTTTATCATTCAGCATATCCGGATTACCAGTCATATGTCTAGAACATCCACTATCGAGTATCCATTTATTCTTTTTGATCTGCACAATTTGTCCATTGTGGATTGATTCCTCAACACCCATAAAACATGTTTCCTGCACATCATAAAAATTTTGTAGACAAATTGAATTTGTATATAGATTATATGCATCCTCATGATGCAAAGATGATTTGAATATTTCTAAATTAGTATTAACAAGTTTTTCAAACATAGCCATTTTAAAGAAATTTTCAAAATTCATATTATGAAACTTTGAAAACCTTGCTCTGATACCAAATGTGAGAAATGCGGATTACAGATCTTAAGGCTAGAATTAACAATAGAGGGGGGTGAATAGTGTTTGAAGGAATTACTAATTCTTTTTGAGTTTATATTAATTTGAACACAAATGTATGCAATATTCAGACATAGATCTGATCACAGAATCAAAGACAGGTGCAAATATAAAGTAAAAGCAATAAAGGAAAGAACACACTGGATTTTATACTGGTTCGGAGTTACCCTACATCCAGTCCCGTAACACAAGTACGGATTTCCTTTCAAAATCAATTCTTACAATTACACCCTCGATTTCAAGGCCACAAGGTACACCACTCCAGATTCACAATCCTCTAGGTAGAGATACTTGATTTTACGGGCAACAAGTTCACCCAATTGATTTCCTAGGCTACAATCACACCTTCTCTCACTTGATTGATTTTCCAGACTACAATCACACCTTTTCTCGCTCGATTGATTACAAAGAAGCCTATAACTCTGAATAACACTGGGATCTTGTTGAGATAGTGATAGAGAATCAAACCAGAGATGATCTAGTTAGATTCAATGGAGATTTCGGCAGAGTAATAATAAAAATGTATATAAAGAAATCTGGAAGAAGAAGAGAAGTGAAATCAGAAAATTATGAATATAAATTCGTTTAAAACATCCCCTATTTATAGTAGAACAACAGCCATGTCTATTCGGGAAAAGATATGACGAATAGACACTTCTTTTGAAATTCAAACTTTTGAAATAAACTGTCATCATGTCGACATGGGTACCTAGGGGTTGTCGACATGCCTAAGGTATTTTTGATAATTTGTTTTTCTTTTGAAAATAACTTCTATCTTATATTAACACTATTTTAAACTTTATAAATATACTATAGTTAAAATACATAAATAAGTATAGAGAATAATATTTTGGTATATATAAAATTTTACTATAATTTCATATTTAAATCTTAAATATAAATATTAAAAGTTAAGTACATTATAATTAAAGATAGTTTAAAACCAAGGATAATTTTGATATTGAAAATAAAGATTATTTTGAGGCTAAAAGTATTTAAAACCAGGATAGATGTTTTTGATTTAAAAAGGAAGATTTTGAAATCATTTTGAAACAAGATATAATTTTGTAAAACATTTGAATAAAAGTTAGTGGATACAAAACGATGTCTCACTAGATTTTTCGTAGGTTCCATCCTACTTAGGGTTCCATCCCTTTAACAGGCTCGAAGTGGATTCCATTCCACGAATAAAATGGATTTTAAGATGTCAGTGCTTTTCTAGGAGTTTTAACATAATTCTAGACTCGATACTTGTCTTGTACTATTGAAATCTTGAACTCTTGATAATCTTGATACTCACGAGTCTTGAATCTCGATGTCTTCAATCTTGAGTCTCTATACTGTACAGTCTTCATTCTCAGTACCTGCATGTTTATATCCTGCATACACATATATATCTAAACTATAATGTTAGTATTTATATTTTATAACAAGTCCTAAGGTTGTTGTCATCAAAACCATTCTTTTCAAGGACTAACAAAAACATCGAGTCATTTCCCTATAGAAGCCACCTTGGTTAGAGTCACCCTGACTCTCGTAGGAGGCTGATTATAAGCACATTGAATACATTCTAGTAAGCATCCTTACTAAGCATCATTAGCCCCACTTAGTCCCTAGTCCGCTATCGTCCACGTTGCCGATTTAATTTATAATATCACCCTGAAGTTTTGGCACCTTACCAGTTATTTTTAGTTATAACACCACCTTGATGTTTTGATACCCTGCCTTAACTTCTTTATAGATTTATACAATGTTCTCAGATTGAACCCTATCGTGGCGCCATGTCATATACCGTTGAATTTAGACTAATAGTCAAGACCATCTAATACCTCTTTGAGTCGGAATATTTTACAATCGTGGTTTTATTCTTTCTTTTATTCATTAAGTGTGTACCCTACACATTCATTAGATAAAACATCTTTTATCCGTTATTTAAATGATACGATATCATTCATTAGCTTCTTCTTGCTTACTTAATCTCAAAATTAAGTTAACACAATTTTAACTTATAAAATCTTCCTTGTATTTCATCACTATGAAATAGTTCAATAACACTTGAAAACTGTCTTCCAAAGTGTTTTAAGTATTTGTTATTTTACTTAGAAAAATATAGCTTTTCAAACTTTTACAAGTTGCATTTTACTTGTTGTATATCGGCTATCCAATTATCGTCGAGTTTAATTAAAAACGTTATTAATGGTCTAGTGCAAATACCAAGATAACATGTACTACTATCATGTTTTAATCCAAGCCATCACGCTCATCCATTTAGTGCTATCCCACGTAAATCACTTTCCCCCTTGCGTACAATTCATTTTCCCTTGTCGCATATAGTTCTTACCACAGACAATTATTGTCGCATATAGTTCCGTGCATGCATTATTCTTCTGCTATGTGTCTCTGCTGCATGCCTGAACTAATGCCATCGCGTATAAATTGGTTTTCCCCCATCGCGTGTTAATATAATTGTATACTCCCCTCTTTGCAACCCATGTGTCCATCTCCTCACCACTTCTTTTCTCTTTTGTTTACATTTTCATTGATGTGCTATACAATATGGAGATATAATTCCATGATGTCGCTTATAGTTTGGTCATGTTGTATAAATATATGGCTTCCATTATGAAGTCATACTATAAATATTTTAAAGTGGTTGCGAATAGTGTGCTTGTCGCCATACAATTAAGTTATTGTGTATATTTTTAAAATGATGTCACTGCACTATTTACGTATAGCTCACTAATTATTATATACTTCGGCTCAAGCATTCATGTGTAAATATTTAATGATGTCACGATATGTTAATTCATCTTTGCTATTGTCGCGTACAATTCAAACATATGTGCTCACGAATAGTTTTAGGGTTGTCCAAGATAGTTATATGGGCTTGTCACCAGTTATAGTCATCTCTGGTAGTTTATAGTTTCCATCGCTAGTTAAAAAGCCTTTGCGTACAAACATAAGCGAGCTATTTATTTTATTTTAAAATTAAAATATTGCGTCCCCATGTGGTGTCCACTACTCTTATTTTAGCTTTTATACACAGATTTTCTTAGTCCAATGCAAAATTTAGCCTATGTTATTATATCTTAGTCAAAAATGGTCTAATGATAGTTTTGTAATTAGATTAAAAACTAATTTAAAATCATTTTAAGTAATCACTTTTCACATAACCTAATTTGTAATCAATTTCTTATTGAATAATTGTCTTACCTTTGCAGTTTTATTTCAGAAAAGGTTATGCATCCAAATTTCGTAACTAAATGTTTAATCAATTTCCCTTAAATAATCAGTGCTTTTTTCACTAAATAATTCACATAAATTAGGAAAAATCCCCAAAATTCACCAAAAGTCTCTTTTATCATATTTTACCTCCTGTAAAAACTCCAGGTCCAAATAATTAATTTTATTGTTTATAATAATTAATTAACCCAAAATTAACCATTTTCCCATCTTAGAAAATTCATAAGATATGCCCACCAACTCCAAAAATTTTGAAATTAAAAACACATCTCTATTTCGTCATTAAGCATGTCATATTAAAATTTTGTTGCATTTGGATGCCATAATTTACCTTAATTAAATTCTAAATAATAACTAGAAATTATAATTAACCATCTTAACACTTCAAACATCATTCAAACATCTAATCATGGAAAATTCCAAATCAAAACATGTTAGGGAGTGTTATAGAGAAAGATTTTACTCACCTTGATTAGTAAAACTAGATTTAATCTTCTTTCCTTCTTAGATTTGAAAGCTTGATCCTTTTAGCTTGTAATCCTCTTCTTCTTCTTTGAATTTATGTTAGCCTTGTTTAGAGTTCTTAGGAATTTTCTTTCGTGTATAATGAAATGAAATGAAAGTGGAGTGGGATGGAGAGAGGGGTTAGAAATATGGGTCAGTGGGTTTAGTCTTATTCCCCTCAACCAAATCCATCCCATTAAATTTTAATTATTTTCTTTCATTAATCAAGGCTAAAAATTGTTTTAGTTGCCTTTGGTCCATCCGATTAACTTTTTAAAGTAGCCCTTGCTCAGTTAATTAAATTTCCCTTAGGCTATTCTTGCAATTAAATTACTTTAATAATTTAATTAATAATGTTTTCATATTATTAATTTAATTTAATTTAATTCCCATATTATGGGCCCTCCAAATATGGGGTATTACAGTCTCTCCTTCATTCAAAATTTGAGTAGTTATCATAAGAGGGTCATTGTGAGGATGTCAAATCCCTCTAAGCTCTTAAAGAGTTATCCCCAAATCCGGCATTTTGATCGCGCTTTTAAAAGACTTCAATGGAGGCTCATCGCCTATTGAGTGGATCCCCTCTTTAGCCTCTCTCATATATCTACTTCTCGATCCTTTTCTCAAGCCTGCTATGTGTGGTCCTCCATGGATCACATTGATATGGTTCATCGGTTGTAGCAAACCCCTGTGGAAGCTCGCTTTCCATGATGTTGGTGTTGTTGATGGGTGGCATTTCACTACTTGATCGTTACAAATTCTTTGAGAACTCCCTTTCTAAACATTACAAATTCTTTGAGAACTCCCTTTCTAAACATACTCTTGATAATTCATGCCAAGACCCTCAATTCATCTGTCTTATGGCCGTTTACTTTCTGGTAAGCACAACAACCACCCTTTTTGTTCGACTCCGGGTTTGTTTTTGCTTTGAATGAAATTGGGTAGTCAAGTTCATCTTACGTAATAGCATATATATAGGAGATAGGCCGGTTCAGCTCACCAACATTTTCCTTAGCAAATTCTTCCCATTTTTCCTTTTTGTTTGGTACTGAAAAGTTTCTCCTCCCCTTGATTTCTCCTGTCATGAAATATTTCATCCATTCATACAAACTTATTAGCTTGAAAGTGGAAATCTTGCAAGTCTCCACATCCATGAATGTATAGCTCTTTCCAGAATGGTGTATTATCAATTAGACTAGATTTAACCACCATTGAATTCTCTCTGTCGCTTACCCTTTTCGCTTTATTATCTTTAGCATTAAATCGCTTCAAATAATACCTTAGTAATTCCCTTGGCTTTTGTTTGATGTTAGAAAGTATGCTTGCACCGAATGTAGATTCTTTTTAAGTACAGAATTAGGTCGAAAACTCATATTAGAATTGTTCCCATGAGTAAATTGTCTTTTCTCTATAGCGTCGGTACCATTTTGCTGCCGCTTTGAAGAATGTGGTTGGAAATAGTCTGCATCGCACTGCGCCCGGGGCATTGTACCAATCCATTTGAATTTTTAATGCCATCAAATGGTCGTCCGAATAATTGGTACCATTATATCTAATAGATGAGATTTTAACGTAAGAGGGCAATGATATAGCCATAATTCTTTCGATGAATGGTGCTCCCCTAAAATTATTGTTGACTTTAGGGTTCATCGTTCTCTTTCCCTTCTATTCATCCATGTCTTTAGTCATCTTGTCCGCTAAGTCCCTGAAATAAGCATATTCATCCTTGTAATTCTCCCGCTTCAGCTTATAATTCTTTTGTGAAGCAGAGCTTGCAGATTGTGATCTTGGGCTTTTACTCGGCGTTTGGGTTTGGAGATTTTCTTCCTTTTTTTGCTATCCTAAATTGCTCTTCCTGACATTCTTACTTCTTAGGTTCAACTCTATTGCTTTTTTGGGTGGAGACTCAACTTCCTGTCCCTCCGTCTCTTTTGCTCTCTTTGAAGAAGATTTTTGTGAAACTAATGCTTCACGGAGCTAGTGCATAATTCTAATTTCCTCATTATGGCTTGAAGTACATCCTTCTCCTTTGACGTCTCCTTAGGTGTAGATGATTGTCCTAATTTTGCATTTACCATATCAAAGTGAGGGGTCACATTGTCTTCGAGATGAACATGGTGTGCTACTTCTTCTTGTGGTCGGACTCCAACTTTCTTGGTTGATTTCCTCATTATGTAAGTGCTATTGTTAATCAATTTGCAAGGTTTTGAGTTCAATCTCTCAATGAAAGCACCACATAGTGTTAGTACTAAATTTAGGTCCAGACAATTTTGAAATATTTGAGTAGGATTATACATCTAGGCAAATATGCTAGTTGCAAGCTGATGAGAGATGGCTTTGCATTCTTGAGAAGTATTTATGCAAGTTACTTATTATCCAAGTCCTTTTACAGAAAGTTACAAATCTAGGAGTGCTTGGTTGGTCATTAATTCCCTTTGCTCAATCTTTTGTTATACAGGGTAAAAGAATGAAAATGAAGAAGAAGGTGAAGTCGGAAAAAATTGTCCTCCTTAGGGGTGATATCCCTGTATTTATAGAAGAATTCAGCTATTGGATTGGTGTTACGTGTCACCTAGAATGACTAGATGGTGAAGGTTGATCTTCATGGGAAGGAACTAGTGGTCGTGTGGTAATGGTATGCAATTACTCTAGAAAATTTCTCAAGGCAACATCCTTTTTATGGCCTCTTACTTTACTTCGTAAGCTTGTCTCATGAAGACTCATATGAATCATGAAGGCCCCAACAAATCAATCCACAATGGCTTTACAATAGTTGACTCAATAATTTATCATGATTACTCTATAGTGGCTTACATGTATTGCTTTATGATGACTTTCATGCATTATCATGCGAGGACTATGGATATAAAAGCTTTTATACATTTCTTTGTAGTTTCCTTAGAAATTATGGACAAAAGTGCTGACTTTGTTATCCCTCGATAGCTTTTCGTCATTCCTTGCGATGAACTTTAGTTTTCGCACATCAATGATTCTAACAAACTACCTTACGATGGCTTTAGTTCTTCCTTTCATGATTACTCCATGAAAATCTCCACAAATGCTCTGCCATATTTCTTCATGTTAGCTCTAATTGCTTTTCATTACGAAGGCTATGTGAGATCACTTCATGATGACTTCTAGCTCTTCGTATCATGATAGCCTTATTAATTCTTCATGATAGATCTTTCCTATGTTACTTCACGATGTTTCCTATGTGTTATCATTTGAGGATGGCATATATTTATTTTATTGAATTTCCAATGATACCTTTTGTTTACCATTTGAAGATAGCATGTAATAGCTATGCATAACTTCTTGCGATAACTTTACAAGACTAACCACGATTACTTTAGTATTTGTCTCAATTGGTTCTACCAACTCTTCACGATAGCTATAAAGGAACACTCCATAATGTAAGAAAGTCCTCACAATGGCCTTACCATATCACCCATGATTATGTTAGTTCGTTGGCACATGATGGTTTGATAGCACACGAAGGCCTCATAGAGTTCCCTATGATGTCTCTTTTACCTTATCCAATGATTGCTCCAAGAATTAAACATTATGGCTATGGAGAACCTCCCACGATGGCTTCAATTAGGCATGTTGACTCCCAATTGCTCACGATGGCTTTGCTCTTCACTTGATGACCTTGCATTATACACGATGACTTCAATTAGGTGCAATAACTCCCATTACCATTCAATGGTTTTTTTATTAATCTATTCTTGGAACTTAGGGTGTAACACTTGCCCCCTCCCCCGGCATAATAAGTTACTTATGCTTTAGCTTAAGTAAACTTATGTTCTTGCATTGTTCTTCTTTCCTCTCAATTTATTATTCCTTGGGTTCTTCATCCTTCATCATTGATTATATGTGCTACTTTAACTCGCTGTAACTTTTATTCTTCAACGTTAGGACTTTTCATAAAAAGGTTTTCCAAATTGCATAGGTTTTCCAATCCTTTATAAACATATGTTGCATTTATTATTATTACTATTTTTTGCAATGATTGTTCTCGTTGAAAAAAAAATTCTCACAAATTCACTTGAAGTTATCCTTATAAAAGATTTCATAACTTCATTTGGAAACCATATGATGTGAAAATCAAATATATGTACTTGCTAAAGTATGATTTTTCGAAGAACGAATTCATTGAAAGTAAGGAAATCTACTTGACTTGAAACCCTTTTTGAGAGTAGCTTTTATTATAATGAATTGAAGTTGCAGTAAGATAGAAATTTCTGAAGTTTCAGGGAGATGTATTTTGTCCTTTATGTACTTCGAGTTTGGTTGTTCATCGAATCAGCAATCCAAGCGATCGTCCTTCTTTGGACGGTTGTTTCAATAGACTTTGCTTGATCATCAAAGTTTTCATTGACCATCTCCCTTGGATTGGTGTTTTGACCAAACCCGATGGCGGGATCAAAGGCTTAATTGACCATTACTCTTCGGATGGTTGCTTATGTCAAGCCCAAAGGCGGGACCAAAGGATTTTCATCCATCTATCTTGCATGAATTCTTTGACTAGATCCGGTGGTGGGATCAAATTCTTAATTGACCGTCCCTCTTTGGATGGTTTCTTTGGACATGCCTAAAGGTGGGACTAAAGGATTTTTGTCCATAACCCTTAGAAGGGTGCTTTGACCAGGCATGGCAGTGGGATTAAAGGCTTAATTGACCATCACTTTTTACATGGTTGGTTTGGCAAGGCCCAAAGGCGGAACCAAAGAATTTTCATCCAGCTCCCTTCGATGGGTGCTTTGACCAGTCCCGGGGATGGGATCAAAGGATTAATTGACCATCATTCTTTGGATGGTTGCTTTGGCCAGGCCTGGAGCTGGGACCAAAGGCTTTTTATCCATCTCCCTTAGATGGCTACTTTGACCAAGTCCGGCGGTAGGATCAAAGGATTAATTGAAAATCACTCTTTGGATGATTTCTTTGGCCAGCCCCAAAGGAGAAGCTTTTCGTCCATCTCCCTAGGATGGGTGCATTGACCAAGCCCGATGGTAGGATCGAAGGCTTGATTTATCATCGCTCTTTGGATGGTTTCTTTGGCCAGGCCCGAGAGTGGGACCAAAGGCTTTTTCATCCCCTTCCACATATGAAGGATACCATTGTTCAACGAATCTTACCGACCTCATTAGGTTGGAAGTTAAGTTTGAATGCATGCATTTCACTTCTGGGGATAATTGCATAGATAGGATCCGTATTTCATCCAATAAGCTATTCTTGGTAATTTGCATTTTTCATTCAATGTCATGAACTATGGCCTTAGGTGTTCGACATTCTAAGTCCCATCAGGTTTAATTAATCAATATGTCCTTAGCGGGATTACTTCGTTGATGACAAGCGAACCTTCCCAATCTGGTCCGAGGGGTCCGTTTGTGGGGTCCTTTGTGTTCATCATTATTTACCTCAAAACCAAGTCTCCTTTCTTAAACGTCCTTTCTTTCACTTTTGAATTATAGCACTTTATGATTTTACATTGATATTCTGCGGTTCGAATAGCGGATTGGTCTCTTAATTTTTTTTAAGTAAGTCAAGTGGTTCCCTTTACAATTCTTGATTTGTCTCATAGGTGTAAGCAATCCTTTGACACAAGGGAACTTTGACTTTAACAGGTAATGTTGCTTCAAATCCATAGCTTAAGGAGTTGTTAACCAGGTTTTTATTTAAGAAGAAATCAATAAGAGTTAGAATGTTGAGATGAAGAGGAAACGACTTTAAATCTTGCATGCACACTTAGATTAAGTATAGAAACAACTCAAAGAAATTTCAGCATAAATGAAGCAATGGTGTGAAGTCGGTACCGACTTGGAGAGGTCAGTGGAGACATCACATACTCCCATATTTATCACTCAAACTTTGCAGAGTCTCTTCTCTACCTATTTTATGTGTGCCCAAGCAATATCAAAGAATTCTGAACAATCAAATACCAAGATTAGAGGGCTAGCAGGAAGAACGGCAAAATGACTAAGTGATGAAGGAGATATCACCTGGTCAACTATTTATCCAAGTAAACCACATGTGACACCTAATGATGATGAAGGAAAGGCAATGCGAAAAGGTACGAGACAATTGGGCTCAAACTCACATGTCGGTATTGACATGAGAGGTTGGAACCGACATCTCATGTGAGCTTGGTGTCGCATGGAATTTTGCATACTCCTTCGGGCTTTCATCCAGGTTCTGCTCCAACTCTCCTTCTGGCCTAATACGACGGATGCCCCTATAAATACAAACCGTAGAGCAACTAAGAGAGGATTTGGATTTTGCTAACACTACGTAGGATCTCCATCTACTCAACTCTCCCATCTACATCACAGTCACCAAGGTATCAACTATAGGCATTTCTAGGACTTAGAACTTTTCTAGCCCCTGTACTTGTGACAAATTCTCTTTTAGTCAGCTTGTAATCATATTCTATCAAGATCAAATCAATAACAAAGTTATAAAGTGGACGTAGGCTTAGTTAACAGCTGAACCACTATAAATATCTTTATATATTATTTACTTTTCCTATTATTTTCTATTATATTTGCTTTGTTCTAATAGGGCAGGTTCTTTCACATCACATTCTAGGGTGTTGATCCATTTTTTACGTAACATTTTGGTGATTTCACTGAGAGCAGTGAACCCAAGCTTAGATCTAGTTCTCCACTTTAGATCGGATAGGTCCAGAAGTTAGATCCACAAATTCTACTTTGAAAATAGTTTGAAACCTTGTCGTTAAAGATCAATGGCGGAAAGAAAAAGAATTAATTCTGGGAGATCTACCGATGCAATAATTGGTAGTGATGGACCAAAGCACTAGCAGGTTTAAGTCAACAACATCACTAACTTACCAACAGGAGTTAATACTGGAAATCAAGCACCGAAATCTTCTGCTCATCAAGAAGTTGTGACGAAAGGGGAATTTAACTAGATGGTTGATCGGCTTAACAAAAAAATGGCTGATAGCCAAAAAGCTCTTATGGACAAGATAAACACTTTGCTAGCGCTACAACCACTAACTGCCGCCAAGAACTAGGCTGGAAACTATGGAGGCTATGGAACAGGAAAATTCTTCCATCTCAGGCTTGAATAGGAGGGATAGAAAGCAAAAGCAAAAGGTGATAGCTGGTGGAACAACTGGAATTGTTATTGAAGGTAACGGAAGTACCCTACCTGCCAGAGGACAACCTGCTGCAAACCCTAACCTTAGAGCGAAGGCTCCAAAAGGGAATTTTCGATGCTTCTCTCCGATTCTGAAGATGACATGCAACTCAATGCTAAAAGACTGGAATTGATTTCTGACATAGGCAGGCAAAATGCCGAAAAAGTAGTTCAAACTGGCGCTATAAAGGCAACCATGCGCTAATGGAATCCTGTAGGAGTGGTTCTTTTGGAGAATGGAGAGCCTAGACTTCAGTTGGAAAACCAAGGCTGTTTGTCGAGTCAAATGCTTGGCAAAGCCCCTGACAGTCGACCTATGGACTACCGGACTAGTGAAGCATACATAGCAGACATGGTCAAAAGCTTGATGGAAGAAAGTAAGGGAAGAAAAGACGACGACTAGGGCTTCGCACCAAATCAGACTCCATTCATTGAAAATATCCCAAGGGAGGAATATCCCTAGAAGTTCGCTAAGCCCACTATATTAGCCTATAATAGGATGGCAGACCCTAAACCACACTTGTAGAAGTATAGTTGGCACATGAACCGAGCTAGGGCAATGGATGCAGTCTACTGTAGATGTTTCCCTATCTTCCTGGAAGGAGTCGCTTCGATGTAGTTTACCAGACTCCTTCCGAGATACATTTCTACATTTGACGAGTTAGTAAGGAAATTTTTAGAATAGTTCAGGCTTTACATGGCACAGCCAAAAGATGTGATGTCTCTATCTGGCCTTTTCCAGGGACCAAATGAGTCATTAAAAACCTTTATGAACCGGTTTAATACTGCGGTTACTGAAGCGAGCAATCCTGATAAAGATATGGTATTCATGGCCTTAGTCCGGGTTAGTCCGGGCTATCCACCCGGACACAGACTTTGGAAGATGGATTAAGATGAAACAACCAACCACCATGAAGGAGTTCAACTGGAAGGCGAGTCGGTATATGAGATTGGAAGTGGCAGACGCATTGGGGGGCAAGACTATCAGTATGCAACCAAAGGAAGTAGTTCAGAGCAATGTAGCGGTCAAATAGGATGGAAACAATTCTGGAGCCACACAAGAAAATGCAGGGAAAGATGGAAATTAGAAAAGGAAAAATCAGAACACTAGTAGGCATGAGGGGAATAGAAAGCGGATCAGGAACCTGAGACCCGAGGAGTATACACCGTTAAGCGACAGCCTGAAGAACATCTACCTTGCAACTCAAGGAACTGAGCGACACAACAAGCCCCTTAGGAAGGAAGAATCTGAACGAAAAAAGCAATCAAGGAAGTTCTACTGCTTCCATAAGACTCACGAGCATAACACGAATGAGTGCCGACATCTAAAAGATCTGATTGAGGAATTGATAAGGAACAACAGGCTCCAACAGTACGTAAAGAAATCGCAAAACTCTGACCAGCCTATTGGACCTCAAGTTCCAAGTACTCAGGGGAACCAACCTGGACCCAATGGAAAGGATCCAAATGGATGGAACAGAGACTAGTTATAGGCACAATTTCTAGAGGACCTCACCAAAGCACAGAAAAGTTGGGGGGGAGATGGAGCGATACGCGAGTTCACTAAAGTATGCTCCGAAAGAAACTTGTTTTGCAATTAAGGATAGTGCCCCAGCCAAGCAACAAAGGACACTCAATGGTGATATAGTTTTTGAAACCAAGACACTGAAGGAGTAGAAGTGCCGATTCTCGACCCAATGATGGTGAGCGTCGGAATCGGGCCGACAGTTGTACGCCGAGTCCTGGTGGATAGTGGAAGTTCTGTCAACATCTTGTTTCGACATACGCGATGAAGATTGGCATGAAGGATGTGTTTGCTCGTCGAATGAAAATCCAAGCTTTATGGGAGAACCAAGATAGCCAATCGGGATGAATGACTTACCTTTCGAGCTCTAGGAAGGAGAATGAAGGGTAGTCCTTATCCAAACCTTCGTGATCATGGATGAAATGTCAGCTTACAATGCTTTATTGGATCAACCGACCCTTGATGATTTTAGGATCGTTCTGGCTCCGTGGTGCCTTACCATGAAATTCTCGACGAAGAATGGGGTTGGAGTTATAAAGGGAGAACAAAGCGTCGTTAGAGAATGCTATATCGCTAAATTGCTTGAATCAAAAGGGAAAGAAAAGGGGAAGAATGTAGGGAAGTCTCTCCACATTCGCGAATCATCGGTATAGTAATTACAGAACTGCCCTTGGCTCGAGGATCATAGACGATTCAACATGGCTTTTGGACCCTAGGAAGAAGAGTTCAGGGAAGGAATGGGCAGCACTGGCAGAGATTACGATGTCGGTCCCTGTCGACATGAATGACCAAACTTGAGTCCTAAAGATATGGTCACATTTTGGAACCAAGATGCAACAAAAACTGATTAAATTTCTTCATGACAACCTGGACATGTTCGCTTGGATGCATTCCGATATGTGCTAGATATCACCGAAGATATCGTGTCACACACTCAGTATCGATCCCAAATACACTCCGGTAAGGCAGAAGAGACGCAGTCTGGGTCCGAACCGATCAGCTGCGTTAAAGGAAGAGGTGGACAAGCTATTGGCTAACGGTTTCATCCATGACACAACCTATTCTGAAGAGGTGGACAAGCTGTTGGACAAACTTGTGTTGATTACTCGAATCTAAACAAAGCCTACCTAAAGGACAGTTTCCCGTTACCTAGGATTGACCAGCTTGTAGACGGAACTGCACGCCATGAACTACTCTCATTCATATATACCTACTCAGGATACAACCAGATTATGATGCACGAACCCCACCAGGAGAACACTAGCTTCATCATCGACGTTGGATTTATTGCTACCGAGTAATGCCATTTGGCCTGAAGAATGTCGAGGCAACTTATCAATGGTTGGTGAACACAATGTTCAAGGATTAGATCGGATGAACACTGGAAGTCTACGGGGATGACATGCTAGTCAAATCACTTATGTTAGGAAATATCTTGTACAACCTCTCGGAAATGTTTAAGATTCTTAGGAAGTATGAAATGAAGCTTAACCCACTAAAGTGTTATTTTGGTGCAGCTTCTAGGAAATTTCTAAGTTTCATCGTAAATGCTATGGGCATTGAAACTAATCCTGAGCGAATCACCGCCCTGTGGAACATCACAGCCCCTGCGACCAAAAAGGAATTGCAAAGTCTGAATTGAATGGTCGCATCGTTGAGCCGATTTATTTCCAAAGCAATAGACAAGTGTATACCATTCTTTGCACATTGAAGAAGGGTAAGAAGAATTTTGAATGGAATCAGGCCTGTCAGACTGCCTTCGAGGAATTATTGCGACATATGGAGACCCCATTGGTTTTGTCCAAACTGATGGATGGGGACGACCTATTCATTTATCTAGCCACGTCAACTCATGCCCTGAGCATAGCACTGGTACGTGAAGAAGTTGGGATCCAGCGAACCATTTAGTAAATTAGTGAGCAATTCACTGGAGCCGAGAAGAAAGAACTATTCAAAGTTGGAAAAACTAGCCTATTGCATGTTGATTGCATCAAGGAAGTTAAATCCATACTTCTAGGCTCATCCAATCAAAGCGTTGATGGATCAACCTTTGAAGCAGGTATTGTACCGCTCGGAGACAGCAGGATGATTGCTTAAATGGAACATTGAGTTGAGTCAGTACTACGTCACTTATCACCCAAGAAGGGCAATCAACGAACAAGAATTGACAGATTTCATCGTTGAGTTCACAATATGAGATGGCGAAGAAGAAAACACTCCAGAAGTAGTGTCATAGTGGAAACTATTTATCGATGGTGCATCAAATGATTTCTTCTCAGGAGTAGGAGTTGTTCTCAAAACTCCTAAAGGACAGTCTATTTGCTACGCTTTAAGGTTGGAGTTCCCAGCAACTAACAACGAGGCGGAATACGAGGCATTAATAGGCAGGATTTTCCTTTCTCTTTACTTTATTTCGCTTCTTGAACCAATGGAACCGCATTCACGTAAGCAACCCGTCGAGTTGAAAGAAACAAATCAACTCAAACCGCTGGATCGACGGGAAAAACTGATCCATGCCCTTTGAGAATCGGTGTTGCCTGACAACATCGGGAAGGCCCAACCCTCGCACGCATCTATAAGTCGTGCCTCGCTTCTTGGACCAATGGAACCACATTCAAGTAAGCACCTATTTCCTTAGCCACTCGAATCGATGGAACTACGTTCGAGTGCGTCCTATTTCTTTCGTTTCTTGGACCGATGGAACCACGTCCAAGCAAGCACCCATTTCCTTAGCCACTCAAACAGATGGAACTGCATTCAAGTGCATCTTATTTCTTTCACTTCTTGGACCGACAGAACTGCGTCTAGGTAAACTTTCATTCTTAGCCACTAGAACCGATGGAATTGTGTTCAAGCATGCTCCATTTCTTTCGCTTCTTGGACTAGCAGAACCGCGTCCAGGTGAACTTTCACTCTCAGCCACTCGAACCGATGGAATTGCATTCGAGTGCGCCCCATTTCTTTCGCTTCTTGGACTGACAGAACCGCATCCAGGTAAGCTTTCATTTCTTAGCCACTTGAACCGATGGAGCTGCGTTTAAGTATGCTCGACCCCTTCGCTTCTTAGACCAATTGAACCGCGTCCAAGCAAGCATCCACTCCCTTATTGCTTGAACCAATAGAACCACATTCAAGCATACTATGAATCATCGCTATTACCTCGGTAATATCATTAGTTTGTCAAAACCTCCAAAGTATTGACGTTGCTCCCAAAGCATCGGGAAATTTATCAATTACACGATTAGTAGAAACCAATCCCCACCTCCAAAAACTCAACATCGCCTATATGCCGACAACGTTGAAAGAAAATCCAAGGGTTTGAGTTGTCCACATTTCTCAAGAAACAGATGCTGATATGTGAATATAACCTCAATACCGAACTTGGAAGAAATCAACCATATCCAAAGTACAAGATGCTTGGAATCAAGCATTCAGACTACAAGCTCCCGAAGATAGGAGTTGTAATACATTCTTGACTGGGGGCAACTAGAGAGTAGCCTGGAGTAACTGGTCCCATAGCTAGTGTTTAGAGTAAGCAGCCCCATGGAGTAGGGGGCACGCACACACAAACACTTGGCCGCAATAAGGGTTACTCCACGGTTCTATCATGCCTGATAAATAATTTTCCCAATCACAACAGAGCCGAGTAAAGTAGTAAACTAAATAAATGCAAGTTACACTATGTACATCATTCACATGCATAGAATTACGGTAAATGAACATATTGTACATCACATCGACAGTTGGTATATGAACAGGCGTAGTACATAGAACGTAAAAAGCACACAGAAAGGATAATAGTAGAAATACTAGTCTTTTCATTGCTTATATCACTTTATGTACAAAATCAAACAGCGGGGGCGGCTCCGGCACAATGTCGGCCTGTTTGGACACCAAAAGGCAAAAGTACAGACTCCGCTGACACAACAATAAAAGAAAGGGTGCTAGGTACAGACTCTTTACTTTTACAAAAAAATCAAAAGACACAAACTAAAAGTACCACCAAAATCTAGCTCCACTGATGCTCGAGCCCATCACTTCTTCTCGCTGCCACCTTTGCCACCCTTACCCGATGGGGTTGCGGTCTTCTTCTTCTTCACCACAACCTTGCTTGAGTCAGTTTCCTCGGACCCACCGACCAACTCACTTGCAGATTTTGGTTTGCTAGACTTGATGGTGAATGGGAGAATCCTGATCTTTGCAGCATCTAGCTCCACTTTAAGCTTTGCCTTCTCTCTTCCTCCTGAATCTGCTTCGCCATCATCTTATCCCCAGTCGGATCAGTAGCACTAACCATCTGAACATCCTCCTCTTCCAATCTGATGATGCTCTCCAACCCTTCCAACACTGCAATCTTTTGGGCTCTGGACTTAGGCCCGGAGGCGGAAGGTTGGAGTGTAGTAGTTGAACTTGTGGAAACATCGGTAGTGTTTGTACCAAAATTGGGCACAACACTCTTCGAAAGAGTTTGAGGAGATAAAAATGAAGAAATTAAATGGAAAACGAGGATTATCTAACAAACACTTCAAAAAACAAATAAGAAAGAACGCAGAAACACATAAATTTAGAGTGGTTCGGCGTGTTGCCTACGTCCACTATGAAATAGATGATTTTATTGATATTTCCTTGATGATTATAACTGATTATAGCGGCTAACAGCATATTACAGTAGTGAAATTCGAGTATAACAGCAGCCTTGTAGCGCAAAAATGTTTTTGGCAGAGTCTGGACGTCAGAGAACCAAAGATCCCTTTTCTGTAGGCTCTAAGGTGCTATTTATAGGCGTAGGAGGAAAATATCTCGCTCAGATCTCGGGAGACTTCTTCTGGCACGTGGATGGGCCCACGCGATCGATCTCATGAAGTTCGGCTCGATCCGTGATCGATACGAACGAGTTTCGTATCGATCAGGACTTGCTCCAATCGAGTCGAAACTTGGCATGAACCTTCCTTAGGTTGTACGTAAGCTCCTGTGAAAATTTCATAGCATTTGGACTTGTGGATTGTGAGATATGATCGATGCAAACTTGCATTTTTATGAAGGCTGTCGCGTTCGAATTGATGTCTTCGTATCGATCCATTCGAATCGATCCAGGCACGTGCTAGCGGGTTGACGTGGCACGCACTCTTCGGATGATCCACTTTTTATGCCGAGTTGATCGAGTAGTTCCAAGGCTTTCACCTTGTTCGTATCGAGCTGGAACAATCTCCTTCGTATCGCTCCCTTGTCGTCGACTTCGTATCGCTCATTTGAGTTAGGTTTGTACCGATAGCTTACACTCCTATTCGTATCGATATAGGCTCAATTATTTCGTATCGGTCCTGGGATGCTTAATTCGTATCGATTCAGTTGCACATTTCGTATCGATTGTGTAGTCTCGTTCGCATCGATCCAGGTCGCTTCAACTTGATGGATACAAACAAACAATATTGCTATAGATTCGAACAGAGGTTCTGCGATGGATACGAAGTAGCTATCGTCTGATGGATACGAAAAAGAGAGTCACTGATGGATACGAACAGTGATAGCTCGATCAATATGAATAGCGGTGACATGATGGATACGAATAGTGGTTTCATGATGGATACGAACTAGACGATCGATGGATATGAAGTACTTTTGCTCGATGGATTCGAAATGCAGCGCTCGGATCGACACGAACAGTCTGCCTATTTGAATTGTGTTGACTATATCTTGAGCATACGTGCCTGGATTGACATGAAATTTGGAACATTGGCTTTTACAGCTTTGCTTGTCGTGTCTTGTCAATTGTAGCTTGATCCGGACTCGGACAAAATTCATCGACATCCATAGTGAACCTGTGCTTACTCGGCATTCGGGATGAGCGATCCTTGGTATTCAGTCAATTCCTTGATATCTCGGCCTTGCCAAAAGGCGGGATAACATTTTCCCCCCAAAGTACGTCTTGTGTGAACATAACGTGCTTTGAATAGTTGCACCTTTCATCCTGAGTAGTTCTACCCATCTTGTTGAACGATTGTCGTCTTTTCGTCGGAAGTTGTAATTCTTTGATTGATTCATAAAGGTATAAATTATGAGCTGTAGGCTGTAAACTGTTGTACTGCGTGCTGTTGTAACTGATTGTTGTATGATAGCGATCAGCTGTTGTTGTGATCGTCATCAAGTGGGCATTCGACCTGTGAAGTTTTAAAATGGAAAATTAGTCCGACATACATGTATATATGCTAACCTGACTCTCGTTTACGTCGCACGTTCATGAGTCGTTGTCAGTTCTCTCGAATCGAAGTCCGTATCAATCCTCTCCTGAACCGACGTGAAATTCGAGTTGTAATAACGCTTGACGGTTGTTTTGAAACATCCCTTCGTATCGATCCTCTCCGGGATCGATGTAAAAGGTCAAAAAATGGGTTTTGCATCGATGTGATTCGCATCGATGGATACGAAATAAACATTTCACATCGATGTTCCTATGATGGATGCGAATAGAGTAGCCGGTCCTCTGGATACTATTCGCATCGATGTATACAAATCTTTAGGGGCCATGGCTTGATGGATACGAACAGTGTTATTCGTATCGATGAATGCTTAAGCCCGTGGATTCGATTAGTCTATTCGTACCGATAAGCCGATGGATACGAATAGCTTATTCGTATTGATTTGGTCAAAACTGGTTGGATCGGTCACGATGTATGGGAGGCGAATCATTTTTTCCTTCAGTTTTTGGGTCCATATAAATACCGTTTGGACTTAAGAAATTTCACTTGCCCTTTATTTCTCTTGAGTTACTTTGTATCGATCGAGAACTGAGGAAAAAGAAGTTGCCTTCGTCCACACCCAGACAATCTTATAATCTTTCGAATCCTTACTTCAATTTAGGTAATTAATAAATCAAGAACAACTCCAAGTGACAAGGTTCGAATTCGCGTGCCATTCTATTCGTGTTTATAGCCTATTCCGATGATGCTAAGGCTAGATCTAGGCTGGAGCTTGGTCGAGGAGGAAGGGTTAATGGCGTTTGGATGGATCGGAGAAGAAGAAGGCGCCTCGTTTTGTATCGACCTCTATCGACCTTATTTTTTTATCGATTCGGAATCTCGTGTTGTCATTTGGCTTTCTGTAGATCTCTGATCGATGCGTGGATGGTGAGTTTGATCGATGCGAGGTTGATAACGTTCGACTGGTATGAAATGGATGCTAATTGGTCGATACGAAATGGAGGTTGAATTGATCGATACGAAATGGTCACTCTGGATCGATTCGAAGTCTTCGGCCTTGATCGAAACGATCGTGTATCCTGATGGATACGAACTGATCGTTACGAACCAAAGTTTTCTGCGATTGCTACGAATCGAATCTTAATGAACTTGAAAACTTTTGCATGCTTGAACACCTGACCCCGACGAGCTTCAACCGTTCATAACTGGACTTAACTGCCGAACATCATATTTGACTATCCTTCGAAGCTCGTCGATGGAACTGTGACTTAACAAACTTTTAACGAACTTTATCTTGGATCGGTTTCCAATGTCTGGATGGCACGGTTGTGACGGTCAGCGATGACGGTCACTCCAATCGAATTTCAGAGCCTTGCCGTTTGCATATTTTTTATACTCTTGTAGAATTTCTCAGATAGTCTGTAGCACTGCACTCGCACACTCACATCCACGCACATCACACTGGGGAACACTTGGGTTTTTATTGTCTAATGATGATTTCTAATGAGTTGATTAGTTATGGAGTCTTCAAGTTCATAGCAACAGGAAAGTCAAAGTTTTCCTCCTCCAATAATAGAGTTGCCGGCCATTGCGGCTGAAGTTATAGATCCGGCTCCAGATGAGCTTCTTGGTGCCAGGTTCATCTGTAATCCCCCAGATTCCGTGTCGTCCAATATTTCTGAAGACATGTTGGGACGAGTATGTCTAAGGCACGGTTTGTCTTTGGACGATGTACTACTGTCGGGTCCCAATGATAGACCGCATTTTCCCCTAAAGGGGTTTACTGCCTTCAATCGCCACGCATGCACAACTGGCACACTTCCTCCGTTTAATCAGTATATTAGGGAAGTGCTATCATTCCTCAGAATCGCCCCGTCTCAATTACACCCTAACGGATATGCTCTGTTGAATAGCATATTTATCGTATTCATGGAGCATCTCTTTCGGCCACCGGCTTTAACAGAGATCAGATATCTTTTTAACTTCAAGAGTAGGGGAGATAGTCCGTCCTTCACGTTCCTGGAGTCGGTCAGCAACTGCAAAGTAGTTACCGGATCCTGGGCAAGGCTGAGTTACTTCAAAACAGAGTGGTTATACGTTCGATGCCTCCCAGGATTTGCCAGCCGATGGCTAGCCAGACGTAAGTATTACAACCTTTTCCAAGAGCCATCTAGATAATAATAGTTGATATAAAACTAATACCTCCCCTTATTTTTTTACAACCGCAATTTCACGGCCTGAAGGTGAGTATTTCAAAGAAATAGTGTGGGTCCTTCAAGAAGTTCCAAGTGAAATGAGGGACATCGATTCGGTTCTAACTGACAGGAACTTGAGAATCGTTGGATTGATCGAACGGAACCAAAGTATAAGGCTCGAAGGAACACTAAGGGCAGCCTCGAAGAAGCGGGTGAAACACAAAACGCCCGGTGTCGTAATAGCCGAAGGGGTTGATTCAGAAAAAACACCTGCTGATGACGAACTTATAGCCGGGCCTTCTGGCGGTTTTTAGGGCTTGAAAGGAAGGAGAAAAGGCAAGGTAGTTGCTCATAAGCGTTCTAAATCCATGAGATTGAAATCTATGGTCGTGTCTTTGCCTGTTCCTGGAATTAGAATTTCAGAGGTTCCTCCCCCATAAGTAAAGAATCCTTTCAAAGGGATTGCTGATATTCCGATTTCGGATTATGTGTCATTTCAACATGACACCGGGTTGGAGGAGCTTGACAGTGCTCTTGATCTGAGCGAGTCGCTTGCTATAAGTGCGGCCGACATTTCCGGTTGGTCGGGGGGTTGCACATACATACACTTCACGGCACTACATGATTTCCGATCATAAGTTGTTCAATTCAAGAGATCACTAACTTTCCTTTTGTTTCTCTCTTACAGGTACGATGTCTGGGAGAGGATCGATGTTAGGGAGCCTCCGTTCGGCTCGCAAGTCCTCCACTTACCATGAATCCCGCAGGAGAGATTCAGATAGAGACCGCGATCGTAGGTACTCTAGTCAAGAAAGATACGAGTGGGATAGGGATAGAGACTATAGATACCGATCTAGATCTCGTTCTCCACCTCCTAGAATCCCCTCACCACCTCCTGTTCACGCTTCACATCCATCAGAGCCTCCGCAACACAAACCGTCTTCTCACATTTCTAGGCCCGAAACTCATCGCCAGAGAGCCGAAACTATGGCCCCCATAATGCAGAGCAGGTCATAACCGATCCCACGGGTGAAGGTGCAATAAAGATTGCCCAACTTAAGAAAGACTTTCCAAACATTTGCTTTGACGGCTATATCTTCCCCCTCACCTAAAGAGAATCCCTTCGGAAGCTGAAAATACAATGCATGATTACATTCATGACAAATACGCCCATTATAGAGAGTGGATGAAGGCCGCAGAAAAACCTTCAAAGGTGTTCTTTGAGCGATCTAAAGCGATTGAAAAGATGGAGTCTGAACTCGCTCAAAAGGACCGAATCATCCAAGTGCTCAATACCGAGGCCGAGTCTTCTCGGAAATCTGAAATTGAGGCCACCAAAAAAGCTGATGAGGTGAATGTGGCGATGGAGAGATTGAGGCAAACACATGTTGCCTTGGTGGAAGAGATGGACCACCGAAATACTACAGTCACCGCCGAACGGGACGCTGCCCTGAGAGAACTTGGCGAACTTAAAGCTAAATTTTCCGAAATCGCCAAGGAAAAGGACGACGCGAACAACGCAGCCCAGAAGGCATGCGAATAGGCTGTTTTGCTTCGGGGTGAACGGGATGCGGCCATGGCTAAGGTCCGCGAGGTGGAGACTAAGGTTGAGGAGGAGGTGAAATCGGTCGAGTCCAGGCTAGAAGCCGATATTGAAGATCTTCTTGTTGTCTACAATGCTAACGTGCTGAGGCACAGAGGCCTAGCCTGGCTCGACAACTACCCGACACAATTACACAACGCCTGGGGTCGATTGGTTGAGGAGGAGAAGGCGATGCATCTGGGTGAGTCAGTCGACGAGTTTGAGCTCGAGAATCGTCTATTGAGTGAAGATGAACGAAAGATTCTCCGCGAGTCGATGATTCTGCATGAAAAGGAGAGGCTTGGCACCCAGCACTTAGAAGTGGGAGAAGGCTCAGGGGTTAAACACCATGATGCAATTCCTGAAATTCCTGTGTCAACCCAGCCTGAACCCTTACCCGCGGTTGATCCCCAAGTTGTCCCTGCCTACAATCCGGATCATCCGCAGATATCTCCGGCTATATAGCAAGTTGCTGAAGCCGTTCAACCATCTACAAGCCAATCTGAGGAAGGTACTCTGAACATTCTTCATACTTGTTCAAGATCGAGAGCTTTATTCGATTTGTTTACTGACAGTCTTCCTTTTCTTTTGTCCAGTAACCGAAGTCACACCGATCATGCCTCCTGCAACTCAAGAATCACATCAAACGCAGGAGGCTATTGTCACCGAAGTGACCACCATAACTACAACTGCGCCACCTAATGGAATGCAGGGAAGCACGCTTATTTTTGATGAGCAGATGATGGAGGAACTCCTTGGTCATCATAGCGATCCTTTTGCGGACCTACCCTTCGTTATGGGTGGAAGCGCACCTGCTGCCGACTTTTCAATGCCCACCACTGATGCTCTCAGCGAGGCTCAAGCAACCCGCGAAGAAGAAATATTGGCCGAAATTGACGCTGAAATGGAGGCAGCGGCTCATGACGGTAGTTTTGGAGGTGGGATGGCAGCACTTGGTCCGGCTCCATTAAGGATGATATCACCTGGTGGTACAGTTATTGACACCAGCACGCCTATCCCGCCTCCCATAGTTGATCCAGTTCCTCCGACCCCGGCTTCAGGGAACATTCCCGTGCACTTGAGCTCGGATGAAGAAGTTGATATCATGCCGTCTCCTGGAGATCAGCCGCCGAAAGGCAAAGGCTCCAAAAGAAAAATAAGTGGCAGCTCCAGTGGGTCAACATCGAAAAGGAAGCCGAAAAAGAAGAAAGAGTAGTCGTGCTTCTTTGGTTTATTTTTGGTAGATAGATAGGAATCTACTTTCGTTTTTCTTTCGTAGGCCGTGTGTAGATGCGGGTTCGGCCCCTGCTGGTAGGAATTTTTTGGAATAAACTTGTACATGGATTTCTTTCACAGATAGTAGAAATGAAACTCTTATTTTTTGGCTTCTTCTCAGTTATTGTGTATTTACTTAAGTGTTTCAATATTTGAAGTGCACTTGTGAAGTTTCAGCTTCCGAGTCAAGTTTGTCTTTATTTGTCAGGTCCGAAAATTGCGGACACGATTCATGATCGGGAAGTGAGTTGAACTTTGATGTCATACTGCTTCAGTCGATGGTTGACACTTAAGTTCTGACCCCCCAGTCTTGGGGATGAGTTGTAGAACATCAGCCAGCGATTGCATCTCACTTATAACATGTTGAGTTTAGTGCCACTGAATGGATGTTTGAGACAAGCGGAGATTGAGTGGTTCAACCACACTCGTTTGATTATCGATGATCACATTCGCACTCCGAGGATTTACATTTGTTTACTGGCAGTTGGTTACGCCGGTTTAAGTTTTAATTATATGTCCGCGCTCTGGGGACTTGGAGTCGACATTTATACTCCGACTCGCACATCTGGGAGTTCAGAGTTGGTGTTTATACTCCAATTCGCACTCTGGGAATTTGGAGTTGATGTTTATACTCCAATTCGCACTATGGGAATTTGGAGTTGATGTTTATACTATGATTCATGCTCTGGGAATTTGGAGTTGATGTTTATACTCCAATTCGCACTCTGGGAATTTGGAGTTAATGTTTATACTCTGATTCACGCTCTGGGAATTCGGAGTTGGTAAACAGACGGTCAATCACAGCTGTTGCATGTTTTTGGATTTCGCTCGCACTTTGGGAGCGAAAGGTGTATCAGGATCGTGGATGGTCGGATCACATCCACCCTGAGTTAACAAGTGAGGTCGTTAGATGGACGGGTCCACCTTCCTCAAACTTGGTTTAGATACGAGCGAAGTCGTTAGGTGGACGGATTCACCCTCTTCGAAAGCGTATTTGTAAGTTTATACTCCAGTTCGCACTCTGGGAATCTGGAGTTAGGTGAAGGATTGTCGTGTATCAATCTTTTTTTTACTTTGGTGTGATGGCTTGTCCCCGAGCTCGGGTTTCACTTAGCGAGTGACCGGTCGTATCACAATCACTCCCTATTTGAATAAATCCTATCGTATGATGGAACTTAGCTCTCCGTGCATAGTGATGGTCATATGAAGTATTTCAAGTAAATCACAGCTCTGGCTCGAAGAGATTGCATTTTATTGCTGAAATAAGAAAATATGGCAAAGTCAGTTGCCTTATTACAAATTCTAATCTCGAAATGCAGAAAAAGATTGCAAATGAAAAATAAACCGAATGAATAAACAGAGCCAGTTATGTGTAGTAGCGACGAAGACTCTCGCTGTTCCAGGCTCTCAGAAGAGTGAGACTGTCAACGGTCGATAATTTGAATGTGCCATCTCCGAGCTTTCATTCAATAACATATGGTCCTTCCCAAGTTGGCTTCATATGCGAAGGGACCGGATAAATTCTTCTGAGTACGAGGTCACCAATTTCAAAGGTTCGGGGTCGGACCTTGGCATTGTATAATCGGGCGACTCAACTCCGATATGCAGCTGCCCTCAAATCAGCCTCTTCACGCTTCTCATCCAATAAATCGAGAGATTCAGCAAGTAATATAGCATTTGTCTTCGGATCATAGTATGTAACACGATGAGAAGGTACTTCTAATTCGACTGGAACAACAGCTTCTAAACCATAAGAAAGAGAGAATGGAGTATGACCGGTTGCGGACTTGTGGGTTGTACGGTAGGCCCATAAGGCCATAGGAAGTTCATCGACCCATTTGCCCCCGGCCTTTTCCAGTCGTTTCTTCATAATGGACTTTATAACTTTATTGACTGCTTTGACCTGTCCATTCGCTTGAGGGTGCGCAACTACAGAGAATTTCTTTCGAATGCGAAACCGTTGGCAGAAATCTTTAAATTCAACACTGTCGAATTGGGTTCCGTTATCAGTGATAAGGGTGTGTGGGAGACTGAATCAACAGATAATGTTGTGGACTACAAAGTTGATCGCTTTTTTCATCGTTATGGTAGCAAGAGGTTCAGCTGCAGCCCACTTTGTAAAGTAATCAACTGCGACGATGGCGTACTTCGCACCACCTTTTTCCAGAGGTAGAGAACCAATGATGTCGATGCCCCATACTGCAAACGGCCATGGGCTGACCATTTGAGTTATCTCGGTAGGTGGGGCTCTAGGAATTCGAGCATGCTTTTGACAATTATCACATTTCTTGGCATAATCTGACGCATCACGATTTACAGTCGGCCAATAATATCCGTATTGAAGTACTTTCTTGGAAAGTGCTTGCCCCCCAGTGCGATCGCCGCATTCTCCCACGTGTACATCGTGTAATACTCGTTTAATTTCATCGTGAGCGATACACCGGAGTAAAGGAACGGAGTACCCTCTTCTGCACATGACTCCATTCTGGATGGTGAATCGTGAAGCCTTCCGAAGGACTTGTCTTCTTTCACTCCTACGCTCCGGCAAGACTCCATGCTCAAGGTAATTTATGAACGGAGTCATCCACGACTCCTTATCGGGAGCGACTTCACATACCCAATCTATTTCTGCCCGGTCAATACTTGGGGAAGATAACGTCTCTACAGGAACGAGTCCCATTTGCTGCGCTTCACCAGTGCTGGCTAACTTTGCCAATGAATCGGCTTTTTGATTGCATTCTCGAGGTATACAATAAATGGCATAATAATCAAACTGATTCAGTATTTCCTGAACCCGAGCTAAGAAAGCAGCTAGTCTTCAATCTCTCGCTTGATATTCTTCCCGAACTTGACACACGACTAATTGTGAATCACAACAAATTTCCACAGCGACAATTCTCAAATCTCTAGCAAGTTTCAATCCAGCTAAGAGGGCTTCATATTCAGCTTTATTATTGGTCGCACGAAAATCGAACTTTAAAGCATAACATATAGATCGGCCTTTGGAGGTTTCAAGTACAACCCCAGCGCCCGAGCATCGGTCGTTTGATGCACCATCAGTGTATAGCTTCTAAACGTATTCGTGAGATTCACTGGTTTCGGGCAAGTCCTCTGGGATGGTAAATTCAGCTATGAAATCGGCTAGGACTTGTCCTTGAATGGCTCGCCTTGGATTATAAGTAATATCAAACAGGATCAGTTCGATATTCCACTTGAGTAACCTACCAGATGTCTCAGGCTGCGTAAGGACCTGTCGTAACGGCTGGTCGGTGTAAACAATAATAGGATGGGCCTGAAAATATGGACGGAGCTTCCTTGATGCAATAACAAGACAATAAGCCAGCTTCTCTAGTTTCGGATAATTCCATTCAGCTCTAGTCAATCGTTTGCTGATGTAATATACTGGCTTTTGTATCCTGTCTTCTTCCCGAATTAAGGCAGCGCTGATAGCGTGTTCTGATACCGCAAAGTAAACATACAACTTCTTCTGATCAATAGGTTTTGACAGAATAGGTGGTGTGGATAGATGCTGAATCAATGCTCGGAATGCGCCCTCACACTCCGTGGTCCATTCAAAGTTTCGTTTTCCTTTTCGGATCAGATCGAAGAAGGGAATGCATTTGTCAGTGGACTTTGAAATGAACCTGCTCAGTGCTGCTACTTTCCCATTAAGACTCCGGACTTGCTTTATAGTTTTCGGGGTTTCAAGATTTCCGATCGCCCAGATCTTTTCAGGATTAGCTTCAATTCCTCGAGCATTGACGATAAACCCAAGTAATTTTCCGGATGCAACTCCAAAGTGACATTTCAGTGGGTTGAGCTTCATTCTGTATTCTCGAAGTATGTTGAACATTGATTCTAGGTCTTTGATATGGTCAGTGGAAAATCGTGACTTCACAAGCATGTCGTCTACATACACTTCCATGGTTTTCCTGATTTGATTGGCAAATATTCGATTGACCAACCGCTGATAAGTGGCCCCGGCATTCTTGAGCCCGAATGGCATAACTTTGTAACAGTAAAGTCCCAGATTGGTTACGAAGCTGGTATGTTCCTGATCAGGTAAATGCATAGGTATCTGATTGTAGCCAGAATACGCATCCATGAAGGATAAGAGTTCATGTCCAGCTGTTGAATCTACGAGCTGATCAATTCTGGGGAGCGGGAAACTATCTTAGGGCAAGCTTTATTCAGATCGGAGTAATCGACGCATATTCTCTATTTTTCGTTTGATTTTCGAACAAGCACGGGATTCGACACCCATTCGGGATATAGCGCATCTCGAATAAACCCATTCGTTTTAAGCTTTTCTACCTCTTCTTTAAGGGCGGCACATCTCTCTGGATCCATACCACGCCTTTTCAATTTGACCGGGACATGCCGTAGGTCAATATTCAAAGTGTGGCTCGCGATGTCCAGCGAGATCCCACACATATCAGAATGCGTCCAGGCGAATACGTCAAGATTCGCCCGTAGAAACTCAACCAATTCCTCTTGAGTCTGCTGGCTTAGCTGAGATCCAATCTTTATCGTCTTTGAATCATCATCATCGTCAATCGGGACATCGATTGTCAGTTCGGCCGGGGAAGCTTGACTTTCTTTAGATTCTCCTTCACCTTCAGTTTCTCTTGGGTCAAGATCCCTTTGGAATTGGCTGGGGTGCCCGGGTCTAGACCCAGGCATTAATTGTCAATTATCAGAAAAACGGACGCAGAGAGATTCCTCTACGCCCTTTCCTTTCTCCTTTCGCTGCGCCTCCCGCAGTTCAGCAATGTAACAGGCTCGTCCAGCAGCCTGATCCCCCTGAACAATTCCAACGCCGTTGTCAGTGGGGAATTTCAATGTCAAACACCAAGGGGCGATAGCTGCCCCGAACTCCGCAAGGGCCGGTCGGCCCAAAAAGGCATTATACGAGGAGTCTAAATCCAACACAACAAATTGCAAAATCCGGACTCTCCGGCGTTCTCCAACCCCCAACTCCACTGGTAGTTCCACTACTCCAGTGGGTATAGTAGCGCTTCCATTGAAGCCATGGATTCGGAACTGGCAAGGTTTCAAATCTTTGGTTTCCATCTTCATCTGATCATAAGCTCGTTTAAACAGAATATTCACTGAACTTCCACTGTCAACCAAAATCCTCTTCATCCAAGCAGGACCTACTTGAGTCGAGATGACCAGTGGATCGATAGTGGGGGCTTCGACCTTATCAGCATCTCTATTTTGGAATACGATGTCGTCAGTCATCGTCTTCTATTGTTTGGCCGGAGCCCCTTCATTAAAACTACTACAATATTCGAAGTCCACATGCCTAGTAGAGCTGGCATACGACTCCATTTCCTTCCAGCTTCGGTCTGCTGGATGAGGACCACTACAAACAGTGTTTATCACTAGTGATCCAACTTTCGTGGTTAGGCATGCGGATCTCCTCTTTAGCCTCTCTCACATATCTACTTCTTGATCCTTTGCTCAAGCCTGCTATGTGTCATCCTCCATGGATCACATTGATATGGTCCATCGGTTGTAGAAAACCCTGTGGAAGCTTGCTTTCCATGATATTGGTGTAGTGGTAGGTGGCATTCATTACGGATTGGCTTTTGTTCGATAATTCCTACCAAGACTCTACATTCATTCGCCTTATAGTCGTTTATTTTATGGTTGGCATACAGCAGTCTCCCCTATTGTTCGATTTTAGGTTCGTTTTTGCATTGAATGAAACTGTGTAGTTAAGTTTGTCTGTCATAACAACATATATATATATAGGAGATAGGCTAATTCAATTCAACAACATTTGCCTTAGCAAATTCTTCCCATCTCCTTTTTTTGTTTGGGACCAAAAGGTTCCTCATCTCCTCATGATTTCTCCTATCATGAAAATATTTCATCCAACATATGAACTTGTCAGCTTGAAAGTGGAAATCTTGCAAGTCTCTGCATCCATGAATGTATAGCTCTTTCCAGAATGGTGCATTTTTGATTAAACCAAATTTAACTGCCATTAATTTCTCTCTATCGCTTACCCTTTCCGCTTTATCAGATTTTGCATTAAATCGCTTCAAATAGTCCCTTAGCAATTCTCCTGGCTTTTTGTTTAATGTTAGGCAGTATGCTTGCATCAATTGTAGGTTCCTTCGAAGTAAAAAATTAGGCCAAAAACTCGTATCAAAATTGTTCCCATGAGTAAATTGTCTTTTCTCTATAGCATCAGTACAATTTTGCTGCCGCTCTGAGGAATATAGTTAGGAATAGTCTACATCGCACTGGGCCCAGGGGAATTGTACCAATCCATTTGACTTTCTAACGCCATCAAATGGTCGTCCGGATAAGTCATTAGTACCATTTTGTTGCTGCTCCAAAGAACATAGATAGAAATAATCTACATCGCACTGCGCTCGGGGCATTGTACCAATCCATTTGACTTTCTAACACCATTAGATGGTCGTCTGGATCAGTGGTACCATCGTATCTAATAGATGGGATTCTAACGTAAGAGGGCAGTGGTATAGCCATAATTCTTTCGATGAATGGTGCTCCCTTAAAATTATTGTTAACTTTAGGGTTCATCGTTCTCTTTCCCTTCAATTCAGCCATGTATTTAGTCATCTTATCTGCTAAGTCCCTAAAATATGCTTCTTCATCCTCGTAATTCTCCTACTTCAGCTTATAATGCCTTTGCAAAGTGTAGCTTGCAGATTGTGATCTTGAGCTTTTACTCGGTCTTTGGGTTAGGAGACTTTCTTCCTTCTTTTGCGGTCCTAAATTACTCTTCCCGATGTTCTTACTTCTTAGGTTTGACTCTATTGCTTTTTTGGGTGGAGACTCAACTTCCACTCCCTTCGTCATTTTTGCTATCTTTTATGAAGATTTTTGTAAGACTAATGCTTCAGTAAGCTCGTGCATGACTTCTAATTTCCTCTTCGTGGCTTGAAGTTCATCTTTCTCTTTCGGCGTCTCCTTAGTTGTAGATGGTTTTCCTGTTTCTGCATTTTCCATATCAAAGTGAGGGGTCACATTGTCTTCGAGATGAACATGTTGTACTACTTCTTGTGGTCGGACTCCAATTTTCTTGGTTGATTTCCCTATTATTTAAGTGTTATTATTGATCAATTCGCAAGGCCTTGAGTTCAATCTCTTAATGAAAGCACCATTTAGTGTTAGCACTAAATTTAGGTCAAGACAATTTTGAAATATTTGAGTAAGATTATACAACTAGTCACATATGATAGTCATAAATTGATGAGAGATAACTCTGCATTCTTAAGAAGTCATTATGTAATTTGCTTATTGTCCAAGTCCTTTTACACAAAGTTACAAATCTAGGATGGCTTGGTCAGCCAATAATGCCCTTTACTCAAGCTTTTCTTATGCAAGGTATAAAAAATGAAAATGAAAAAGAAGGTGAAGTTGGAAAAAATTATCCTCCTTAGAGGGGTTACCCTGTATATACAGAAGATTTCAGCTGTTGGATTGGTGTCATGTCGCCTAGAATGAATGGACGATGGAGGTTGATTTTTGTAGGAAGGAACCAACATTCGTGTGGTAATTAGTATACGACGACTCTGGAAAATTTCTCATGGTAGTATCCTTTTTATGGCCCCTTAATTTACTTTGTAAGCTTGTCTCATGAACCCTCATATGGATTATGAAGACCCCAACAAATCAATCCATGATGGCTTCACAATAGTTGACTCAATGACTTATCGCAGTGACTCTGCAATGGCTAATAGGTATTTGCTTCATGATGACTTTCATATATTATCATGTGAGGACTATGGATGTAAAAGCTTTACACATTTCCTTGTAGTTTCCTTAGAAATTGTGGACCAAAAGTACCGACTTTGTTATCCCTCGCCGGCTATTTATTCATTTCTCGCGACGACCTTTAGTTTTAGCACATCAATGATTCTAACAAACTATCTTACGTTGGCTTTAGTTCTTTCTTTCATGATTACTCCGTGAAACTCTGCGTGAAGGCTCTGTCATATTGCTTCATGATAGCTCTAATTTCTTTTCATCATGAAGGCTCTATGGGAGCACTTCACGATGACTCCTGGCTCTTCGTATCATGATAGCCTTATTAATTCTTCATGATAGCTCTTCCATATGTTACTTCACAGTGTTTCCTATGTTTTATCATTTGAGGATGGCACATGTTTATTTTATTGAACTTCTTATGATAACTCTTGTTTACCTTTTGAAGATAGCATGCGATGCTTATGTATAACTTCTCGCGATAACATTACAAGACTTACCACGATGACTTTAGTATTTATCTTATGGTTCTACAAACTCTTTACAATAGCTGTAAAGGAACGCTCCATAATGTCTTTAAGAAACTCCTCGTGATGACCTTGCCAAACCTCATATAATAATGTTAGTTTGTTGGAATTGACGTTTTGATGGCACTTGGAGGCCTCATAGAATTCTTCATGGTGACTCTTTTACCTTGTCCAATGATCGGTCCAAGAATTAAATAGAATATCTATGGAAAACCACGCACGATGACTTCAATTAGGTGCGATGACTCCTAATTTGCTCATGATGGCTTTGCGCTTCACTTGATGACCTTGCATTGTACACGATGGCTTCAATTAGATGTGATGACTCCTAATAGCATGTGATGGCTTTTGTATATTAATCCATTCTTGGAACTTAGGGTGCAACTATACCATTAATAGTTTAAGGAGATAACAATATTTAGCAAAATTCATTAGTGTTGCATATGAATTCATAATAAATATACAAATTCCAACTTAATTGTTATTTAGTTAATCAAATGAAGGGAGTGGAGATCATGAAGATTGTGCTTCAAAGAATCCCCTAAATCAACATAGCATTTTTGTGAAAGAAAATAAATTACTTTTGACTTTTTTCAAGAGTTTTAAGTTTTTATTCTTAGAATTTTGTAATTTTCATAAAACTAGTTTAGGAGGATGTTATGATAGATATTTTTAGGATGAATTGTTTTTAAACTTTTTTTTTGAAAAAATTGGTTTGAATTAGTGAGCCTTGACAGCTTTTTACCAAATAATGTTGAATCTCAAAGACAATGTTCTTGTGATCATTGAAAATTTGCCTATGAATTTCAGTTTAGATGATTATGTTTAACTATCCGATGATTAACTGTTGAGTAATGAAATTTACTTAATATAATTCTCAATCTTAGATCAATAAAGTTTTGATAATTTTTTATAAAGGTTTCTTGTCATGGCTTCCACTCTACTGATCTTCCACCATCCCTTATACCAACCATGTCGAATGCCCTCTTTTAGACATTGATCCAATGATCATTGAGGCCTCCTACAACCATTCCACCAGTGTACCACCCAGTTCCTCCATTGATCCACCCAACCCAAAAACTTCTCTATCAATAGGTGCTCTCTTCGACCACTTTCACCCAACTTCAAGTGTCGCCATTATGTTGTTGTCCTTAGGTTTGCTGCTAGTTGACGAACCTTTACCAACAAGGGCCACCGTGGCTTCTTTGCTCATAACCAACCTCAACATTAGCATAACCATTTCCAAGAGACATTTTCATATTTTGAATTTTTCCGTTGTAGGGAAAGCTAAAAAAAGATGTAGGAATGCAGTTCATTGCTATCGATATCTATATCTAGGTAATATGGTGAAATTCTGCAATGATTTCAAAACGACTGACAGGACAACACTACATGCCATGATGTAGAAGAAGGCTGCCTTGAGCCTACACAAGACCAATTCATGCTCTTCTTCCCCACATATCAAAACCTGAACAAATTAGACATTCATCCCACAAAACCCACAGAACCACTTTTCATGTAAGAAAAAAAACCTACACCATGTGTTGACTAGATTTCTAGCCTACCATGAAATTACAATTAGAGATTGATTTTAGGAAAGATTACTTACTCAAAACATGGTATAAAATGTAAAATGAGGAATAACTAAGAGAGTTAAACTAGTGCATGTAAAGTAAATAACACAAGTAGAGTAGTTCGATCTTAGCAAAGATCTACGTCCACTATGATTAATGATTTTATATCTTGTGTCTTTCGAATACAAGAGATGATTTTAATGTCTCTTACAAGAGCTTCAGGCTAGTAAATATGTCTTATGAGAGTAGGAAATTCGATCTTCTAAGAAATGCATAGGATCCCTTATTTATAATTGAAGAGATCACATCTTAAAGGGCTTAGATTGATTCCTTAAGTGCTAAGTTTCCTTGTAGTAGTTGATCACGAGTGACTATTTCAGATGGATGCCAGCTCGAATGCCGCAAGGAAAGAATGGCTTGGTTGTATGCCAAATAGAACGCCATATCACAGCGTCCTTCTGTTAGAAGTCCGACATGGACCAGGCAACGATTGATGTACACTGATGCTTTTTCTAGCATGCCATTGGTTTTCGATGATTCTACAATGACTAGGGAAATCCACGGACGGGACTTAGGGCAACTGGAGAATTCAAGAAGAGAATTTATCTTATTGTGAATTGGTTGCCAGGTGACGAGGCAAGAAGGCGATGTTCGCAAGGCTTGAAGCTTTTCTTGGTTGATCTAGAGGATATGGTGGAAAGGTCCCAGATTCAAGGGTAGCAAGACGACAAAGTCTTTTGCGTTGGGCTGGAGATGATGCGGTTCGGCCAATGCTAAGCCAGCTTATGCTCCTAGGCATCGAAATAATGGGTCCATTTATGCTTTTGCAAGAAAAACAAGCAACATTTTGCTCTCAAGTTCACTTCTATAGGTATACGTTAGATGTGTCTAATGTGAATGACACATGTTACACAGATACTACTTATGGAGTTTCGTTGCTTAAGATGGTTTTATAGATGTAAAGTTTGATAAAAACGGTACACTCGATTGGAATTCGATGGCTGGGATTATTTCCCTCTCATTCATTCAACGGTTGAGATTGGAGACCCAAATCTATAAAAGTACGAAGAAATCTTCTTCTTCTACTTTTCTGCGCATTTGCGTTTGGAAATTCCACTAAAATTGTTTTCAAGCTTCCTATACCCAACAATTTTTCCGATCTCTTTCTCCATCCTCAACCTTTTACAAAGTGAGTACTCTTTCTCTTCCACCATTTTTTTCATGATTTTTTCCATCCTCGTTTATAAAAACTCAGTTTATACACATTCTTATTTTCGTTTCCATTAGTTTTCCATAATATGGAGTTGGTCGGTCAACGTTGATGGCTCAACGTTGAACTAAATCGATTGTTCCCTGTAAAGAATAAAAGAAAACATGTTAAATTACTGAACTACTCCCTCATTTAGGAAGAAGGCAATAGATTGGGATTTGGATCGATACCTATTTGGCTAATAAAATCCATTTTTTAAAGTAGGTGAGCCCTGGGCACATGTTATATTTTTAACTATGTGAAAAGTGCTGAGTATGGTGGTCGATCATGTTCTTGTAGGGCGTCTCTATAGGGTACACCAAAGTCATGATCATCCATTTTAGTGTAGGGGATTGCATTTTCCTTGGAGATAAATGTGACCCCTTAGTTTTGGGGTAGGGAGGTTCAGTGATTATATTATGCTTCCCTTTTTTTACAAATGACTAAGGGAAAGAAAAACACTATTGGTGGACCATTAGGCACTGCCTACCCATTTGAGGGCATCCCTTTAAAGGTGGAGGAGGACAAAGACAAGTTTATTGAGGCCTTGGCTGAAAATTACACCATGCAGGTAAACTCGGTGTATCCCATTCATTAGGATAAGGCGAACAGGCCTCCTCCCAACTTCTTCACCTGGGCGCTTCCCTACATGAAGTGCAGGCCGTTGGTCCTTTTCACCATTATTTCATCCTCTTTTTGAATGCACATCAAATGGCACCCACCCAACTCATGCCCAACGGTTATAGCTTGTTGGCCTCTCTTTACATCATCTTCCATAATATGGGCATTCCAGAGCCATTACCCCATTTCATCTGAGCTAAGTACAAGCTTTCAAAGCATACCAGCTGTCCTAAGGGCTGGTATTACTACCTACAGAGTGGCATCACCTAAGCGGCAATCTTCAGCCTTCCAAACAAGGTGGCTGGCTACTAAGACTACTTCTTCTTTCTTTTCTCCATCAAAGCTAACCTCATAATGCATGAGTTTAAAGTTCTAGGTATACCTTTCTTTTTGCTTATTTTAAGTCCCAAATATGTGCTAGCATTTTGCCTTGGTCCTAACTGTGTCTGGCTTCTTGACGCAGTGCTCTTAGCATATTCAGGAAAGGATAAATCTTGGTTCTCCAACTGGATTTGGGCCATTTTCAAGTTGGAGGATAATTAGCAAAATGTGGCGCTGATTACAATAGATGCTAATTTGCGTCGGGTGCCTAAATAGAAATTGTTGAGGGAGGGACAACGTGAAGGGGCAAAGTGGAAAAGAAGATGGGAGGCGGTAACTTCGATGATGACGGCTAAGGAGGGCAGTAGGCAGGAGGAACTAAAGGGTGGCATATAGATAGCGGAGGCCAACCTGGGTCAAGGCGTGGGGATAAGTTCGATGAATGGTGATCGAGCTGATAAGGGTGATTGATTGGTCTATAACCCACACTTATGTGACAACAAGGAAAAGGTAATGGAAGGGGCAACCACCGGTTTAGAGGGGCAGGGGGCGAGTGTCTGAATCACTAAATGTAATATTTCATGGTCCTCTAACTATATTAGCGTCCCCGAGACCACATAGGCGGAGATGACCGATGCATGGACTAGGTCACTAGATGCCCCAAAAGGCATGGGCTCCTCCAATGAATCCAACCCTCCTTTAGGATTTAAAGGCTGACTCAATCAACCCATATGCCCCATACCTGTCTGAAGGGGCATATAGTGGCATTAGCGACAATGAGTCATTTTGCTCATCGCTAGTTAGGATGAGGCGTCAGACTCATCCAAAGGGTAGACATAATTTTATTTTTTTAGCTTTTTTTTTGTTTGTAGTTGTCTTACTCACACCCCCTTTGTTTATCATAGTTTTTTTTGTTATGCATCTTTGTTCCGATTAATTACTGACTTGTTCTTTTCTTTGTTTTGTTTTATAGTGGCTCAAATAGAACTTTCTTCTCTAGATGATGCTCCCTAAACCAACACTCTCCCGTTAAATTTTGCAACAACAAATTGATACATTGGCCACCCAAGGGAAAAGCATCCCCCAACTAAACCATGCGTTCCCATCGTGGTTCCTTGTACCAACCTTCCATCAAAGACTACATTATTATCATTGTTGTTCAGCTACCTTCAGTCACCATGGGTGCCAACACTCTACTCCTTAAGTGGGAAAGTCATATGAGGAGAGTATGGAATCTAGTGGGGATTATCCCTACTCGTACTTCTTCTAAGGAAGGTTGAGTTAAGGGACAACAACAAACTCCCATAAGAGTGCCTCGCCTCGCCCTCGCCGAAAAGTGACAAGGATGGGCTGAATAGGCTGCTCCACACGCTAGTTGGGAATGTAATGGAGGTAACCGACCAAGCGCAGCGACCAAAGTTGGGGTGGTCTGGAAATGAAATAGAGGTTGTCCTTGAGGTGAACCTTTTGTAGAGCTTCTTGATATGTTTATTTTGAATTTAATTATTGATTTCAATTTTTCTTTGAAGTCTAGTTTTCCTATTTTCTAATCATTTCCTTTCACGGGTTGTGGCCCATGCCTTCCGCATTATGTAAGAGATGGTTGCGCTTAAATTGTGCAGCCTAGAGGAATTTAAAGTGCAGATGCTGGAGGAGAGGAAGAAGGTGACCATTAAAAAGAAGTTAAGGAAGCGATTGTAGTAAGGGATGTGAAGGAGGCGGCGAGGGCGACGAAGAAGGAAGCTTGGGAGGTGGGGGAGAAAGCATGGTGTGGAATGTCTCTCGCCGTCGGGCGCTAGAGTGAGAGGTGCAATAGTTGTGAACTCGGATGGAGAAGAAAACAATAGAGGTTGGTAATATCCAGACTTCTCTTCTTTAGCAAAATAATTTGCATAACCGCTGAAGTTAGCCAGATGGCTATGCAAAAGTCAGAGGGGAGGTGGAATGTCTAGCTGACCACAATGCTGAAGCAGTTTGTCATTGCAAATTTCCATCTACTATTGTCCTAGACTTGCTCTCTGCCTAGGATTTTGTTGAGTATGCTAAGAGGTCGTGATGGATATGATTAGCAGAGTCCACATCGCTTTCTCCATCATTGATCCGAAGAAGATAGTTATGCTGGCGGCGACTTCCAGTACATAGGCTCTAGACCTAGAGATCTCTAAGGCGATGACTCATGATGACGATTTTCATATAGTGGTATCTTCTTTGTTTTGTTTTTGTAATTATTTTTCTAGTGGGTATAACCCTTTTTTGTGTAAACTTATTAATTATTAACGAAAACTTCTTTTTGTTCAAGTCTTGTGCATATTGCAGTATCTTTTTACTTATATATATATGCATGTGTCTTGCTTGAATGTTAAGTGTTGTATTTGTTCCACTATTTATTATGTTATATATATATATATATATATATATATATATATATATATGGGTAGCATGTTTGGTGCCTAGACCTCATCAATACTATTTGAGAAAAGATACTTAAAGAAGCCTATTTTTTTCAAAGTGATAGGGTCGTCTACTTCTGTAAATGGCTTATGTATACTTGTGAAAAAACTAAAATCAGAATAAGGTAGAACTTTTGAACTTAGCCTTTTATTTCGTCCCTATTCGATAGGATGATTTTGATGACCAACGTTGTTTGGCCGTGTATATGCCACTATGTGGTCGGGCAACTTGCTATCCAGATAATTGTTCATGTATGCACAAATATCTTAAATATTTATGTTGATTTGTTTACCTACATAAGGAGTTTCTCGTTTGCTATCAAGCCCCATCGTGACATTGTCACTCTATTGGAAGGAGCAAGCAAGTTCTTTAAAGCCTAGCCCTATAATGGTAGTGCCGCTCCATCGGAGGGAGCAGACAAGTTCTTCTATGCCTAGCCCCATTATGGTAGGGCCACAACATCGGAGGAAGCATGTAAGTTCCTGTATGCCTAGCCCCATCATAGTGGAGCAGTTTTGACTTGGTGGAGCAGGTAAGTTCTGAATGGTCTAGCCTCATCGAGGTGAGGCTACTTCAACTTGGTGGAGTGGGAAACACTAGAAATGCAATAATTGGGACTACTATATAAGGTAATCGCGCCCATATTTCTACTAATGCCCCGATTCGCTCTTGAGGAAACATGCGACATCTTGGACGAAGGAATAGGGGCAACAACGTGATAGTCATGCCATTAGTTCGCCGATGCCGCATTCTGCTCTTAGAAGAATGAAAAACTACACCATGGATGCATGAATCAGGACCACTCTTCAGCGGTCATGCCATCTATGTGTCGATGATTTCAGCATGGACGAGAGCGTTGATTTAGTTCTTGCGTCGTCACAGAGAGATCTTGTACCTCCTCGGCATGAGTGGTAGTCTCTTCGGACTCATGCATATTCAAGGGGTCTTTTGTCTTGGCTCGCTCCTGGCACTGGAAGAGGCACTGTGCGCTCGTACCCTCTCGGGGTGGCTATTTGTTCTTAACCATGGGTGATGGGCTTGCATGGGCTTGCATGGGATTGCTGATAGTGTTGAACGATCGAAGTTCCCTGTTTATTTTACGCAAAAGAGAGGTATTACATTCATTGTTAGCCTTACAATATGAAGTACATGTTTCTTGGTGCCTTATACTTTCAGCTTACAAGGGATAACTTAGTATAATAGGTGCTGAGGTGCTATGGGTTCTAAGTTCAAGGGACGTTGGTGCTATATGTGTAGGTAGGGGGTATACTCCATTGGAGAGCACGACATTGATTATATACGGTCCTTCCCCATTAGGTCCTAGTACTCCATCTGTGGGGTTCTCATGTTGGCAAAGACACGTTGTAGTACATAGTCGTTGGTAATGCGGCTCCTTTGTTTGACTCTAGCATTATAATGTTGTAACAACCTACATGTTTACGTAATGGTGGATCATAAAAATATTATTTTCATAACCAAATTAGGTCAAATTAGGTTATAATTTGGAGAATGTTGAGTAACTTTTGAACCTGAGAATTATTACTGGACAGTTTTGACCCTGAAAAATTTATGGACTATATACCTTTTGGTAGAAGCCGAATTAGGGTCTGAAACCACTTTCAAATGAAAGATATGATGGTTTATCTTCCCTGGAGTGGTCATAATAGAATTTTGGACTCATAATTTAGGAGATATGACCATTTGGAGTAAAACAGATTTTGTACATATTAACTAACTTAAGCCCGAATTAGGTCCGATAACCCTTTTGTGATTTGTGCCAAATCAACATGATGTGACAGCCCATAATCACTTTCTCACTTCCCTATAACTACACTAAACCTCAATTAATTAAGTTCCTAGCAAAAAGCCATCAAATCTCTTATTAAATCTAGTTCAAACAAGCAATTAAAGGGTGATTATTGTAGAGATTAACAAGGGGACTCTAGGAATTTTGAAAATACCACATTTGGATTCATGTCTTGGCTGGTTGGATCTATTTTTACCTCGTTTTTGATGCATTTTGACTTCTAGGTGACCGATTTATGTCTCTCACTAATAATTGCTATATAGTTTTAAATGATGTTTTTAAACTATTTTCAAAGATCAAAATGGGATTTTTACTAGATCTAAACCTACCTATGTTTTAAAAATGAATTTAAAAGGATTTAACATTATTTCTACTTCTGGATCTATGACTTAAATGATGATACGAATGTTTGATTAGGATTTGGTTGATGTCTATATTGTATTGCATGGATGTATCAATGATTTTTGCATAAATGTATGTTTTTATGGTTGTAATTTGTGTAAAAGATGACTAGTGGCAAATTAGAGTTATGAATGTTCTATGAGATGGAGTCTTGTGCATATGGATCGACCAAAGAGATGGGTCATCCAAGATGATTGCATAAATGATGGAGATAATAATCGACGGAACAAAGTGTATGTTCTAGAGTTGCAAAAGGTGTATCGATGCAGATCTGAAGACTTCACACAAAACAAAGCAATCAAACGAACAAAGTATCATTGCAAGAAGTCAAGAAATGACTCAACCAAAAATTTGGTTGTCACATAGTTCGGCAATGACCCATATAGGTCAGTATCTAACAATGGTGGGGGAAGAAAAGCGCAAAGTTACACTCTAGTGGAGCACTTCAGGTTTGCATGATGGACGCATGGTGTCTACTTTAGGGAAATGAAAGGGAACGAGGCATTACCAGACAATTTAAGGGAACTACCATCAAACGATCTAACTTGGATATTTTTTATGCTTACTTTGAGCTAAGGAGATAGATGCACATAAGAAGCTTCGGGCTTGTAAAGGGAAGTGCCTATGTTAGTTTACTATGTTAGTACTTAGCCAAATTTTGGCGAAGTACTCAAAACAATTGGTCAATGTCGACCCATATGGGTCGGTATCGAACTATACCAATTTTGGTATGTTGAAGGAAACATCTTAGGGAGTGTGCTCCATCAATTGAATGCCTACTTGATGCATAGTTTGGGAAACAGAGTTGTGCTCCAGTGATCGCATGCCTAGTTAGTGCATAGATTACGAGATAGAGCTTCCACTATAAGTCTATAACACCCCACTTCTATACCCAAACTACCAAAGAGTATTACTAGGTAATATTGTCTGGTAATATGGAAAATAGGGGCACACACACATGAATATTCCCTCAAGCTAACACCAATGTGCATCTCAAAAATCATAAACATCTCGCACATATGCATACAGTCCCAGCACAAAGCACTAAAGACATGTGCCTCTGGGATGAACAGCACACAATATAAAATAAATCACAGAGAACACAGAGTCAACCACGCAGTGATACCATATAATAATAAATATACACTAGTCGAAATGGGTTTATAAAAATATTCAAATATCCACTAACATAAAAAACATACATAACATGTCCAATATATAAATCTTAACCACTCGTGAACACAAGTAGCTACAAATATACATAAAAATATACAAATATGCTATCACCATCTATGCCCAACATTCACATACTTGTCAGTTGTCCCTAAACCTGAAATGTCTTGCATTAACCCGTATTACATAAATAACACATGGGTCAGACTATGTCTAGAATGTAGATGTCAATACGAAATAACGACATGCATGGTATAAATAAGTGCAACACAAGTGACACGTGCATATCCCAAGTGTCAGCATATCCCAAAACCATGCACACAAAAGATAATCCATTTCCAAGCAAAGACGATCAACACACCAAACGGACATATAATCAAGTGGGTGATACAAACATAATCTAACTATCACCAGGTATAAAACTCAGCAACAATACAGGACATGCTCTTAGCAATGCCCTAGATTATCTCTCAGATAATCGTAAAGAAGACACACCCGGGGTCCGTCTTACTTTATATATATATAATACATAATAATCACCCAAATCAAACATATACGAAATATAAATATGGCATACCCTCGATAGCCAAGGTTATCTCTTAGATAACCATGTAAAAATAGGTACAAAGTCCAATTCCATGCTCCCAACATCTCTAGTTATCTTCGATAGTTGTATAATCGATGTGTACGGGTTACACAATTGCATAGACTCTCAATTTCATAGATAATCTAAGAGATCGATAATTGCATAACCATCATCTAGACTTTCAACCTCATAGAATTCGATTTGGCCCTCTGCCAATGAATTAATCACATGATCTCTTAGACCACTACTAATCCACTCGACTCTCAGTATCATGGATAATCATTGGGACTCTCAGTCCTATATGCTCTCAACATCATAAATATCTATTTCAGCATTGGTCTCGACAAATGATCAAATCAGCTCTTAGCCGTAAACACAATGATCTCATATAGGTAAATAAGTTGGTGTCTATAGCATCTCATGCTATCTCATCAATAATAACCAGACGGGAGACAACAACTCTTAGCCTGCTCCAGGAGCAGGCCTTATAGGCACTCAACGCTGCTCCTATAGTCGTAGTTACCTCGACGGCCATCATGACCTAATATCCATCAAGTGCAAGGCTACATTATGCATTAGTCACAACCCAACAAATGCCCCTAATGGTAACAAATTACTGGCCCAAGTGACACAGGATCTATGGCTCTCAGCCATTGCTCTCGGCCATATACATCAAACGGTATGCCATGGATTCAGGGAGCACCCTCACAATCAGGCCGCTAGGATGGATGCTAGCCAATCTGGTTTACTCCTCGATGTATAATAAGAGTACACAAAATAAATGGACACTCTTATAGCTCTCAGCCTGCACACTCTCAACGTGCATCACCTTAAGTACAATACCTCGTATACTCGACCCTACTAGAGTGACATCTACTACAGAAAGTAATTGAACAAATATCAACTCAGGTGTCTCATACCATCTGGTGTTACTCTCCCATTTACTCAATGCTAGTAAATTGCACTCATCATCGCACAATTATTCTAATTTTTTATCACACAGAAATTTAAATCAATCAAAATACACCATACTATTATTTATTGATTCGGAAGGGGTTTTATTATAATATCTCTGTTTCTAAAACTTTCAATTTAATTTTGAAAGTACAATATTAATTTCCAAAGAGGTTTAAATAATAAAATCTTATTCTTTCCAAAAATACTTATATGAAAACCTCTTACATAATTACAAGTAAATCTATAATATCCAATTTCAAATCTCTTAAAGCTACTTTTAAGTATAATTCATGACTCATAAATTTTTCTTTAATGCTATGGAAATTTTATAATTATAATTTCCTTTGAACAACAGATTTAAATAATATGTTATTCCAATCAAAATAATTTCCCAAAGCCATAATATGAAATTCCATAACCCACGTTTACAATTCAAAATCCAATTAATTTATTATAGAAAAATAATTTATCAAACTAAAGTTTTCATTTATGCACACATTCTAGATATTTAACATTAAAATATGGATTTATAAAATTTACTTGTACGATAAAACCTCAATATTTCAAGTCCCAAAATAACTTAATTCAAACACTTTATATATATATATATATATATATATATATATATATATATTGAAAGGAATTTAAATCTGTTTCCCCTTTATTTAAGATAATCAAATACACGTTAAATTACTTTCAAAAATTACACTTAATTATATATGTAATAAATTTTCAATAGCGGGTTTGAGTCCTAGTAAATTGAGTTGTATTTCCCAAATGGCTTGGGGTGGTGATTCCCTTAATACCGAATAGAAATGGTGGGGAATTGAAGCTCTAAAGTTGGCCTAGCTTAAAAGGGGGACCGGTGTGGCGGGCAGTCGAGTTCCCTAGCTCTACTCTCCGGAGTACGGTTTTTATAAAATAATAAAATAATAATAAAATAAAATTTCCATTCAATAAACTATCTCCTTCCAATTTATAATTATTCCCAAAAATATTATTTTATAAAACATCATGTTATACTTGATTACAATAAAAATAAACCCTTCCTTTCATAATCTAATTTTTAAATCCCTTTTATAAAATCCTTCATTCCTTAATATCAATAAATAAATGAGAGTATATATATACACATAAGTCCACTTATCAAACAAAACCAAAAATCACTACTTTTAAATACCTTCCATTGCTAATAATATATTTATTTATTTTTCAATACATTAAACAAAAATCATTTTGAAGTTCACTATTTGCTTTCAAAATATGTCATTTCTTTCCAAACTTCACATTGCAACTTTATTTATTCCCTTCCAATCAATCTCATGTGTCGTCCCGACTATTTACAAACATCCATATATATTACACAAGCAACATAAAATGCATGTTACAATCAACCAATTTCCCATCACAATCAACAAGTAGACAATGGTTTACACACACATCCAATCAATTCAACGCATATCAACCGATATTCATCACACGACAATCTAGTAAAATCGTAGAAAAGATGGGGTCAGGACAAAAGTTGTGAATTATACAGATAACTTACCAAATGATTTGTGCAACTCATTAATAGATTCAACCCTCAACCAAAAAAATTCACCAAGCAGTCCCTCAGAGCCATTAACGTTAGCACATCCGCACCACCACCTGCAGCCACGCCCTCTGTCGATTGCCAAGCACGCGCGCGTTCACATGCGCCTCCACCCTTCCTTTGCATCTGCGACCTATGTCTCGTCGCTTCCATAGCCGCGGTGAGACCAACCTCATGGTCGACAACGATTTTCCCAAAATCGTGCATATTTTATTTTGTTAATATTTTTCGGATCGAGCGAATTGATTTTGGGGGAGTAGGTAGCTAGGGCTGAGAGGGATGAAGCGGGTTGGGTTTTGGGACTTGAATAATGAAATAGGAGAAGTATTCTAGAAACAATAGGAGAAAAAAGGGCTTGGGCCTTGTTTTTGGACTCTAGTTTAAATTTTTTAAGCAACACTTCCAATTTATTTGCAAATTTATTTCAATCGGTTTATACTTCATTTTGCAAATTATAATTCGATGACTTCGCAATTTCATTCATTTCAATGCCCACTTACTTATTTTTCACCACTTTAATCACATAAAAATTATTTGAACTTTAAAAATATTTATATTCAATTAAACTATTTAATCGATTTCAATATATTATTCGCAAAAAATTTATTAATTAATTCACTTTATTTAAAACGAAATCTTTTATCAAATAGACTTCAAATAAATAATAATTTGTCATCGAAATAATAATTATCAAAAATTGAATTCAAATATTTCTATTTTGATTAAATTTATTTATTTACAAGGCATAGAAAGCAAGGTTATTACATCCACACAATGATCCAACAAGTGAAGAAAACGACGCGAGATCAACTCGTGATTTATGGAGTTCTACTTTATGCTTAACGCAGGGAATTATGGAAACACTTTGGGATTGAAATGAGGATTTCTATGACTTTTGATGAATGTCCAGATATGTTCCGAACTTTGACGACTCGATAATGGGAATTGTGTTGATGGTCTATAAAGGCAAGTTCATTGGTGTGGACTTGTGAAGTGGAACGTAGTACCTATTTTCTTTTTATTTGATACCGGGACTTCACATTTCTTTATATCTGGTGACCTAGTAGATAAACTGCGATTGAAACCCAACATAATAGTTGTGCAGTTAAAGCACTTAGTGGTTTTATAGCGGTGGAGGTGCAAAATGTCATAGCGGGGATAAAGCCTAGATATAGCGGAGGTGCGAAGAGCTTCACTAGATATAAAACCAAATATTTAAAGTTAATTTATTCTCATTCTCACATCATTTGTGTAATAAAAAGAAAAAAAATTAATCTTAGATTAGAAAACCGAAGAATATGATGATTTATGCAACCTAGATTTGGCGACTACAATAGATTTTTAACTTATATTGAGCACTTATGCCTTAAAATTAGGTCTTTACCCTGATTTTGTTTATTTGGTTTAAAAGAAAACTAGTTAGATCAACCTTTATATATTAACGTTGCTAAAGCGTTATCTTGTGATTGTGTCAAACCCTATGGAAGGTTCAACTGGTTTGTGTATGATTTGTCGTGATGTGGTCTTACCAAGTCATGGATGAACGTTATCTTGTGATTGTTTTGTAGGTGGTTTGCTAGGTTAGGCATTATATTTGGAATGGACTAGCTTCAATTATAGAGTCATGGTAGATTGTCAGAAGCCACTGCTGAAGATAGGGATAGATGATGGACGAAGGATAGAATTGGGCTGCCTACCGATGATGAAGTGATGGTTAGCTTTCTATATTCGCTTAAGATCTTGCATAATGAGTTGTCATAAATACCTATAGCTAGGGAGCAACTGGACATATTTGAGGAGCTGACCGGGTTGTCGCCATTAAGAAGTTTTAAGATAGGATATCGATACATTCGCTGAGACTAGAGCGCGTAATGCTCTTCAAATGTTAGGCAGTGTATTGCTTATGGCTACTAGGAGCACCAAAGGGTCACGTACTGATAGTTATTGATAACCATGGAATGACTCACTCGATAGTTTTTTGTTGGTAAATATAAATAAGGTCGAACGGAGAATCTTGGAGGGACGATGTTACACGGTTCCCTCGAATTGAGAAACTATAGAACTTCAATGTGGAAACTCCACCTTAATCATAGTTAAATCATGGCATGTCATCATTTAACGACTATAGTTGGATCTGATTTGAAGCATTAGAAGTGAAACACTATTCAATAGAAAATTCGCCTCCTCAATTATATAGGGCTAGTATCACGATCAACCGAAGTCAACTCAAAGTAAAAATCTCTATCCATAGTAGTATGGTGTATAATAAATGTTATTATTGAACCAAGGACTTTGGTAATGGACTAACCAAGTTGAATGTGGAGGATGCTGTAATTTTGACCAAAACCAAATTACATAAGTCCTAATGTGATATAGTGTTGACGAAGAGAATCGATGTAAATGATCATTACTATGGGGTACCGCATATAATAAGTAACATTGGACTTTAGAGAAAAAGATGTATAAGTGATAAATTCAATCAAAATGTCACACCACTAGCTAAGGTGACGTGTGAAAGTTAATATTCGAATTATTCGATATTAATTGCTGACTGAATTTATATCTTTGAGTCGCACAACCGAAATGATGAATACTCCAAATAAACCACATGATTTAATTAATTTATAATTGTTGTAAATTAATTAGTATTTGTGAAATGTTAATTATTAAATTTTATTTGATGCTTTTATACCATTAGTATTTAATAAAGTGCATGTATAATAAGTTACAAACGCGTATATCAATATATGATATCGATTAAATATTTAAATTAGATTTAAATGGAACAAATTCTGAATGGATTTAGAAATTTTTTAGGCCCGCTCTACCTCATTCTATAGACAGCCATGCACGGTGGGGGGAACGGATTTGATGAGATTTAATTACGAATTAAATATAGAGGGTTTAAAGGAAGGAAATTGAAATGTTTCAATGTTTCCTTTAAAACATATTCTATCTCGTTAATTCATTTTCATTCTTTCCTAATAATTTTTTTTCTCTTCCTCTCATTAAGTCATGGCCGAAATTTCCATGGTGGTCTAGAGCTAAATATTCCAAAATCAAATAGAAATTAAATCAAAAATTCAAGGTGGTTTTTATCTCTTGATTCCTACAAGACCCGAAGATCGATTTAACTGGGTCTAGGAGCATCGATTCATTATTCAAGGTGTGACTTTCTGACAACATCCTAAGGTATTTTTAATTTAATTTATTTATGTGTCTCTGATTTTGGATGCGCTTGAATTCTATATTATCCATCTTTTCTTTCTATTATTCATCTTACAACCTCTAATTCAAATTCCTTTTTGGCCAACTAAATTGAAAGTATATTTATTATATTGTTTTGATTCAGATCCACCTCAGTTTTTATCTCCATTTATTGTATGTCCACCATAAATCAAATAATTTGGATATTATATATTTTAGTTGTTCTCTGTATTGTTTTGATGTGAATATTCGTATCACGAATATACAGACGCCCAAGTTGTCCAAATCCTTATTGTTTTCCTTTTGTTGTTTTGAAAAATAAACTATTTTTGGTGGAAAACCATCTTTATATATTTTATACTGCATATATGTTAATCATTTATATTTGCCCTAAAAGCCAATTTGTTTTGTTACATTGTTAATGTTTTGAATACAGTTATTTTGAAACAAGGGAATTTTTATTTGAGTTCATTTATGGACTTTTGTGTAAAATCCAACAATTTTATTTTCTTTCTAAATTTAAAGTACTATGTAAAAAATTATATATGTTGTTTCCCTTCTAAATTAAATGTTTGCTTCAAAATCGTTACCTTTTAGTTCTAACAAATCTATACACATATAATATGAATTCATGTTTACATAAATAAGTTGATTTAAGATTTAAAACATCACATGCTATTTTATATATATGTTCCATATGTATATATGTTGCTCAAATTCAAATTATAAGATGGATTTTATGTAACAATGCAATTCTTGATTTTAAATTTTACCCTAATTGAAAGTAAATTCATTAATGTTAATTTTAGATTTCAAATTATATAAGTTCACCAAATTTAATTTATATTTATATATAATACTATAGTAGATCTTTTATTATGTATATTTTTCAATTCAAACCCTAGATAACAAAGGCGTGTGTAAAGGGAAAATTGATCTGTTGCGGTGTAAATCCGAACACATACATAAGGTCACATTAACTATGTACACTTCTTATTTGCAGCACATGCACTTTACACAAAAAAGTGTATCTGATATACTAGTGACAAAAAAACCAAAAAAAATTAAAACATATTAAATAAAATGAAGATTTTATTCAAAATATTTAGATTGGATCTAAAACTGATTTAGGCTTCATAGATTCAACTAAGGTCAAAATGATTTTTTTTATTCACTCGTTTAACCCGCTTCTGATGGCCCGGCTCCTTCAGTCGATGCTTTTGACGGAAGGAGCTAACTCTGGGATTAACATTGATTGCATGGCAAAAGATCCTGGGATCAATGTCGGTCACGTCAACATGCTTCATGCAAAGACGTCTTTGCTTTGCTGTAAGATCTTGACTAGCTTATCTCTAACTTCCAGGCTGAGTTCTATGCTGATTTGAACAACTTTATTAGGGTCGACACACTCTATGGGTGTCAACTCACATGGAGTAGTCGGTCGGCCCTCAATACTTGAATCCCCATGCGAGGGTCGAGCGGGTCGTTATTCTGGTATGGGTTCGCTTCAAAGTCGCGTTGTCCCAGTGCTTAAATCATGCGTTTTATGACATCCTCGGTCGAGGCAGACATTTGTGCTCAAGTCGGGGTGTTGATGTTGTCCCCAGCTCTCATATATGAGTCTGTCGACATCGAGAAGGTAAGAGTTCTTGTTTGAGATGTCCTTTCCTGCCAATGGGGGTAACTTGTTCATTTCATTTTGAGACGAGTTCTTTAGTTTTTTGCAGAGTGGCCAAGGATATAGGATTCCTGCCATCCCAACCTTCATTATGGAAGGCGGTCCCGGCATGACCATGAGCGCTTCCGGGGTCGAGGGTACTCTCGGGTGATACACCGCTAGTTAATGTAGCTTCACCACCTTAGGTGGTCCCGGCATGAACCGTAGTGCTAATTGGCTCGCGGTTACTCCCAGCCGACCTACCATCGGTAGTTCTGTTTTCAAGGGCAAGGATGGTCCTGGCATGACCCTAAAAGCTGCTAGGCTCGAGGGTACTCTCTGATGATGCATCGTTGGTTGTCGCAACTTGATCAAGTAAGTCGGTGTCTACAAGATGAGTCCTTGATGTTGATGTCCTGGCTTTAGAGCTAGGGATGGTCTGGGTAGGAACCTGAGCACCGACTGGCTCGAAGGTACCCTCAAGTGACTTTGCGCTGATTGTTGCAAGTTCGTGCTAAAGCATGAGGACTCCTTTCTTGGCTTGTCCGAGGGAGCTCCCATAGCACTCCCTAGCTTTCTGTTGATTGCCCCGGATTTCCCTAATCTTGCTTGTGATAGGGAAATTCATGATGAGCCAATTATAGGAGACGATCGCATCCAGCTCTGCTAATGTCGTTGTCCTATCAAGAAATTGTAGGTAGATAGGAAATCAACTACTACAAAGTTTACCTGAATCTTTGTTGCAATAGGCTATTTGCTGAATGTGGTTATGAGGGAGGTTTCCCATTGGAACAATGCCCACACACCCAAAGCAGTAAATGGGCAAGGCGTACGGGGTGAAGCTAGAGGCAGGGAGCTTGAGAGCCTTAAAAACATGTCTGGACATGACGTTGACTAGGCTACCTCCATACATGAAGGCTCGATGCACATTTGAGTTGGCCATTGCAAGAGTGATGACCATAGGATCATGGTGGGGGTAAGAGACGGCTTCCCTGTCATCGGTAGTGAACATGATAAGCTGATCTGTTTCCATCCTAGGTGCTTTGAATGCTCAATGCTCTAAAGAATAGATCATGCTAGCTGAACCCACTTCTGTATAATACCGAGATTGTTCTCCCTGACTGCATCCGGCCATGTGCGGGCCTCCGCATATGGTCAAGTTGTCGGTTATGATTGCGATGTTATTGCTAGGGTGGTGCTGGCTGGTTGTTGTGAGTCGTTCTTTGTTCCACTTAATGTCGAACGAACACTAAGGCGTCTCTTCTCAGATCGGTCTTTCAATTTCACCTTTAAGCAGCTGACACCATTGGTGGAGTGGTCGTTGATTTGATGGAACTGGCAATATTTTCCATTGCCGCGAAGTTCCTCCCCTCTTCCACCTTTGGTGGTGTTTGGTCTTCGAAGATGCACCCGTCTTGGGTCGTGAGATATATTGTCTTTGTATCTCTTTTCAAAGTAGCATAGTTAGCGTACCTACCTGTATTCGGTGTCGGTCTCTGCATGCCACTTGGTGTTGTTTTATCGATTATTAGGTCGATGGTCGATATTTTCACATGTACCTGCTTGAGTAGTATGTCGGGTTTCATTATCGCTGTTAGAAAGATCTGCATCCTCCATCTCATAATGTCATTCGCTTGTTGATAGAAGTCACTTAGGGACGTAGTTGGCTGCTTTTGAAGTTCCTTCCACATTCTACACTTGTATCTGACCCTCAAGTAGAGGGCCAAAATCGAGTTATTCTTGGTAGCACCCCTGGCCACGATGGATTCTTTATTGAAGCGGTTCACATACGATCAAAGACTATCGGTCGGCCCCTGTCTAATGTTACCTAGCTCACTAGCTATCATAACATGGGTTTTTGAGGTGAAGAACCTGGTCTTGAAGTCTGTACATAGCTAGGCCCAAGAATGGATGTTGCCCGATTGTAAGTGCAGGAACCAAAGGGAGGCTGGTTCTATAAGCGTGGAGGGGAAGAGTAGGAACTTTGCTGGCCAGGAAGCTGGTCGGCACGGGTAATAGAGTTGATGACAGTAATGTGATCAAATGGGCTAGCACTCCCATTACAGTTGGGTGGCAGGGCATACTACCTATGAATGTAAGTGTTCAAGATTTCCTTGGAAAATGACCTACCATTCTCGTCATCAGAAAAAGTTTTGTCACTGGCAGTCCAAGCTTGCATTGTGTTGAGTTGCTGACAAAGGATGTTTATTTCCTCCCGTAGATATACATTGGCCTACTGTGAGATTGTCTGTCCAACGATCGGCTGTGGACTCAACCGACATCTTTATGGAGTGGGAGACCGTTGATGGGAAGGAGAATGGTGACGACGAGGATGAGCTGGAGTGGGAGACCTCCTCTCCCTATGCCCAGAGGGCGACCATGAATGACTGACCCATCCCTTCGCTCTTCGTCGATGGCATGGGTACCACCGCTAAGATGCTTAAACCTCAACTCTCGAGCTCTATTTGCCACCGAGAGGCATTCAAAAGTTGACCCATTCTGCTGTAGGAGAGGGGCGATGTCCTGGTTCCCTGTGCATGGATATCTCAATGTCAATATCAATAACGTAACTTGGCACACACACAACATGTCTTCTTGGATGGGCACGAACATACACGACCAGGGTTTTAGGCACCACTCTACCCCGGGCCTCGGTGGTGTTCATGAGGTCATAAGCATTAGAGAGAATAGGTTGGAGAGGAATTAATTCAACCACCGAAGGGGGCGTTGGAACAAAGTTTACAGTTGTCAGCGCGTCCAAACTCGTTCTCTGTTCATTTACCTTTTGGGCCAAAGTTCCCACGTGGTTAAGCTTTGGAGTACACCACATATCATTGTCGATCCCAGGGATGGTACTGGCAGCGTTGGTGATCGTATTACCATTCACAGTCATTATAGTTATTGAGTTATTTCTCACCATTAGGATTTAAGATGGTGAAATGTGACAAGAGCGTAGTGAAGAAAACATGAAGAAAGGTGAGCTTTTTAGGAAAGACCCTCCTTCTAGCGCTAAAATGTTGAATAATAAATTAGCGAACCTCAGAATTAGACTAATGTGTTTGTGAAAGCAAAGGTTACTTGCTACCAATAGGCTTAAAAATGTAAAATGAGGAGGAAAACAAGCAAATTAAAGTAAAGGACACAAAGATATGAAGTGGTTCCGCTAAGTTTGTCTATGTCCACTGTGAAATCTCTTACTATATTTCTTTCTTAAAATTACAAGGAATTCAAGAGAATAATAAAAAATGAACACCGAAGACTAAAAAGCTGTTGATCTTATGAGCTTAGGGCTTTAGTTTGTTGTGAGGAGTGAATTCTGAGCTTGAAGATCAACTTTCCAACCCCTTTGATGTTGTGTGGCATGGGTTGTTTATAGTAGCTGCAATGGATGATGGATGGGCGAGATTGCTTAGAAAAATAGGCGGGAAGCATTCTTGGTCATCAGTTTAGTCATATAGGCTGATGGAAGACAACTGTACATATGGCGTAGAATGTGTGGCTGAGAAGTATGCCAATTGTTAATCTGTACCAGGCGTGTGCTTTTCATTTAATGCGCATTTTATGTTAGCGACATGCTATAGGAGTGGGCATGCTTTTGGCAGATTTGCTATAGTACCTAATCCGGCTGGCTGTATGAATTGTCGTTAACTTTTGCATGTCTATGTAGCAAGGCCGACGAGTAGCTTCTTTCGAGCTGTGCTGGATGGTCGCTTGCTGTCGACGCTTGTTGAGGAAAGCTGTGTTACTAAGGACCTAGTTGTATGTATGTGCCAAACTGACTAAGGGGTGATGAGATGGGCTTCCTGGAACCAATCGAAGGCGAGCTGTGATGAAGCTGGACCAAAGACGGGTCGCACTTAAGCCGGCCCTTGTCTAGATAGTTGGCTAGTGAAGCCGCCTTGAGTTGTGTTGTGTCAGTCGATCATGGACCCGATGTGTAGCTAAGCAGATGGGCTGGCTTCGGGTTAGGTTGTGTGCGGGTCAGCATGAACTTGGTCGGGCTTGGATGTACTAGGCCGGCTTAGATTGGGTCGGGCTGTGTCGAGTTGGCTTGCTTGGTATCCTTGCGAGAAATTTGAGCAACAATAATTATTTCATAATTAGTCGATCCTCCTACTATAATAACATAAATATATGGTTTCCAACTTCTTATATGATTTTTGTACCATAATATTTGTCATTTAATGTTTATACAAAAAATATTGCATTTCTATGATTGGTTAGTGAGTTCCAAATATATGATGGTCTAAGATTAATAGAGCAACAACTATCGATTAACAGGCCAATATTTACCAAAAGATAATAATTGCTCGACATATTTTGCATTTTTAAATTTCGAAGATGTATGTTCTAAAAATTCAAATTTCAAAATACTATCGTACCTCGTCGTTTTAAGGTATAGTAAAAGTGATAATTCAATTAGTCATTCGAAAGATTTTTGATACACATTAATTTTTTTACAAAATGTTGCAAGGGTGAGAATGAAAAATTATATAATCTATACTCACAGATCTTGATATTGTACCATGCATGCAAGATATTATTTTTAGCCTTCTACATAGTAAGGTGTAAGAGTAAAAAATTTGAAAACTGAAACATGAATTATTGTATCATACATTTAATCAAATCATTTTTGGGTCTTAACAACAATAAGGTAGAAGATTAAAAAAATCAATGTGAAACATGGATTTAAAAATTGTTACGGACAGAAAGAAATTTAATTGGTGGGATCGGATAGTGTGCATAGCAAAGGATATTGAAATCATAATTTTTTCATGATATAATTACCAAATATAATAAGTTAAACAACCACGATGCTCACATGAATTTGAGAAGAAAACCAATTGTAAGAGCCATCCACTAAAGCTTGTTAATTGCTTTAACTTTATTTATATATGAAAGCACTACACTACTAATAGGCATATTAGGTGCACTATCATCTTTTATCCATGGATGCTCTATGTAGAAATCATTCATACAAACCACAATGAAACATATACATGCACAAAAGATTAAAACTAACATCACTCACAAATTAATGCATGCATATCGAGACATCAAACGATGAACTCCAACCCAATTTCTTCAAATTTTAAGTTGCTTCATTAAATAATATAAGCATATATAAATCGAAATCATGTGGTTGAACAAAAGATTTAATGAACTTCTACACAAAGAATTTCATCATCCAATAATGGAATACACAATATGAAGTGGTAATTCGTGCACTTTAAACGCTATTACATTAAAAATCAATTTTTCACTATTATTTATTTCATTTTATTTTTTATTACTGAAATCCTTAATCTAGCTTTATATATTATCATTACTAATTTCAGTTGTATAATTTTATCACAAAGACCAAAGAACTAATGGTATCCCAAACCCTAACATTTAATCCTCCTTAGTGTAGATGAAAATGCACTAAAATTATAATAATTAATAATATGTTATAATTCATTCGTGAACACATGTTGATGTGTGTAATAGGCTTCAAGATGTCTAAACCTATTTATATTGAATTAGTGGAAAAAAACACATATGTGTTATAATAAGATGCTCATACAATACTCAAGCTGCCTTTGATAGCATCCCCGCCCATGTTCAAAGAAAAAACGCAAACAATTAACACTCGTTCTATTCACAAAATATCAATGCATAGCAACGCAGAGAGAATCAACAATAATTACTTTCATACTTTGATTAGGATTAATGAACAATGGTATAAGGGGAGAATAATTCTCAAACTTTGATAAAAAAAAGTAGTCCTAATATATACTCCTGGATAGATGGTAGAAATCAAAGTTTCTCAACATGTATATATAGTTATACATGAATAGAAAATCAAGGCGGCCAACAATGAAGTTTCTAAATCTGAAAATACACGCTCTTCTTTCCCTCAAATCTTCGTCTCTTATGCAATCCCGAGATGTTCACACCTTTTCCTACGTGCGACATCAATTCATGGCACCTCTCTCAACTTTCTTTTGCTTCATCTTCCAAATCTAGACAACCCTCACCACTCGATGAAATCTCTTTCCCTCCGCTGACAGTGTCAATAGCTCCTGTAGTTCCTCTGGGTACCTACGGTCAGTCCTTAAAGGGACTGCACGGTTATTGTTATAGCTTCATTTGTGGTCAGTTCCATAGGAGTTAGCATGGCTATTGTTGGAGCCTCTTACTCTACTGTTACTGCTATGAAGTCTGTAACTGCTAACATTTCAACCCGACCACATCGACGGAGCAGGTAACTCCTCCCGATACCTCTATTTTTTAGCTCTCAATCTGATAATTTTGGAAGCCTCGATGAGAGCTTTAATGGCCTAAAGTTTGTTACTAATAATGAGTTGAATGCTAAGCCTGCAAATGTTTGGTCAACTTTCATTAAAAAGAAGTTGGCCAATGCTGGAACGTATATCCCTAAACAATATGACGTTTGCTTTGTGGACAAGCCTTTGTCTCCAATCGTGGAGGTTATTAAGTAGGGATGTCAATGGGATGGGTCTAGGGTCCAAACTTGATAGAGCCGCCCATGTTTTGGTCCGTCGAGACTTGCCCTATTGGGTCATCGGGGTGGGTAGACCCATGACCCGTTCTTGAGAGCTCTGGGTTTAGGGTTGGGTCGGGGCTCGGCCGACCTGCCCTAACCCGACCTACACTGCTGAGATTTTATGAAATCATGGTAATATTATAATAATGATTTGTTATATTTTTAGATATAGGTGACTATAACATGGATATTATAATGTTTCATTTGATAAGCTATAAAAGTTTTATAGTATTAAGTTGCGTCACTAATAATTATACAATAATATATGCGTATTCTTTTGAACTGTTATCGTACAACGTGTTTTTATTATCTTCCTTTATCATTGTAAACACGTTGTTATTTGTATTTAATGTATCATTTGATGAAAATCCCTCTTACTAATAAAAATAAATAAATATATGTACATTAACACACAATTTTGAATTAATACATGGAGCCTAATCGGGTCTTGGGGCAGGGCAGGGCGGGTCTACCCTGCCCGTAAGGGTTCTGGGTCCGGGACAAAAATCCAGACCGCACCGAGTCTACGGAGCGGGTATAGGATGGTATTTAAAAATCCCGGGATGGGTCTGGAGCATAAAAAACCCGCCCCAACCCGTCACATTGCCATTCCTATTATAAAGGCGGGCGTCTCTTTTTGGAAGACCACTTAGTTAGTTTCTTTGTAAACGAGTCGCCTCACTACTTGATTGTAAAAAAGCACATGCTTGGCGCGTGGAAACTCAAAGGGAAAGTAGGTGTCCGATGTGATAAAGCCATATATTTCTTCAAGTTTTCATGTCCTTTGGAGAGATTTTGTATTTTGAAAGCTGACCAAATCGTTATCAAATGGAAAGCCTTTATTATTACTCAATGGAGCCCTACTATTGATGTTGCTTGAGAGAAGGTCCTTTCCATCCCTTTTTGGGTCCATCTCTCTAACTTTCCCTCCATATTACACCTTTGGAAGGTATAAATTAGTTTACCAAGAACTAATATGTTTTGATATTTCCATGAAACATCGTCATCGGTTGAAGTACGCTAAAGCCCTTATTGAGGCCACCCCTGCTAAACAGCTCCCCACTTGTATTCCTATTTCCCTTTCGGATGCCAGGATAGCATAACTGGATGTCACATATCAATGGAATTCGACTATCTGTGACAACTTACACTCTTTTGGCCATACCCCCTCAACATATCCCTTATATGATATCCTGCTTGTCGCTTTACCACCAAAAACCCCACTTTCGAAACCCTTGATGTGCCAGTGCACGTAAAGTCAACCTCGAAAGATGCAACTTCCCCCCTCACCTGCAACTTCCCCACTGACATTTTCCCATTGTCGCACAACCCCCTCCTACCTACCCCAACGTCTCGCTTTCCCCACCTCCCCCCACGCAAGCAATATCCAAGCTAGAGTCTCGTAGACACCAACCACCCACAATCAGGACTTCCATGATTCTTCCCTCTGATTCTCCCCCCCCCCCCTACGGCACCTCCCTTCCCCAAATCCCAATAAATATCCACCCTTTCATCACTTTAGTGGAAGCGACCACTTCCTCTCCCACTAACTCCCCAATCCTATGTATTAAGAAGCACTTTATCATTGCCCTTCAGTCTAACCCACCTAGCGTTGAACGTTCAGCTCAAGAGCTTCCAAATAAACTTTTAGATGGCATTCCATTAACCTGGTGCCAAAAGGAGGGGACTTGGAACCACTTGGATAATGGTCTTTGTTGTCATTCAAAATGGAACATTTTCTCAAAATGGGTGTCGGACATGAAAGTGACAAAATGGAACTTTACTACACACTTATGGACAACGAGCTAGTTTAATGCAATGATTGATAGTACAGTGCCAATAATGAAGAGATTTTGGCTACCACAGATTGAGACCAAAAATATATTCTCTCCACGCACACCGGGATATAGCCCCGAGCTCATTGACCGGTTCTATAGATGCACCGTTCTATAGTGGGATTTGCTCCATCCTTTTAGCAAGCCTTACTTATCGATCTTGTATTCATATTCTATTTACGGGACATATCTGATGTCTTACGTTTATGATTCATATTATCTATGTTTCTTTATGCCATTCAACCAGGCACATTGGCTTTTGTGTTGTTAGGATGATTTTATGCTACTTAGCCAGGCATGTTGGCTTCTGTGTTATTGGACAAGCCTGATGGCTCTGTAATCTTATGTTTATTATATTGTATCTAATATGGAATCACACATCGTTTTCCTATATAAAAAATAACAAATGCAATTAAAATGAGGGGCAAAACATCAAAAATTTATAAAGATAATAGCCTTCAACAATGACAAATGTAGGCAAAGCAAAAATATAAGGGAAAATAGTGCAAAAATTACCTACAAAATCACCGAGTTACTTCAAATCTAAGAAGAAGGAAATGATTCTATTAACTGCAGTTGATGAACTGAAAGGTAACTCAATTGGGTATGAATCAAAATGAGTAAGGTAAGTGAATGTGGAGGGGGAGGGGAAGGGGGAGGGGAGAGAGAGAGAGAAATCCAATGTGAGGGGCAGATGGAGAGAAATACAAAAGACGATTGAAAGTAAGAACAAAATATATATAAAAATGGGAGCAAAAGAGAGTAATGAGTTTGATTGAATGACAATTTGGGTAGACAGAGCTAAATAAAACGAAGTGAACATTCAAAATATAAACTATCAAATATTCAGTTTTATATATAATAGAATGGGTGTGTGCACACGCGCACATGCATGTGTGTGCGGTCGAGGGGGGATCAAGTGCTCTTTATAAATATTCTTCTCATCCTTTTATGCAAATAGATTCTGATCCGTGGCCTTTTTTAGAATAGAATCGTATGACTTATTTCAGATATATTTTATTTGTTAGTGAGATTATCTTTGCAAAAATTTGAATCGTTTTGGAACTTTTAATCCCTTCAAAAATACATTTCAAATCATCAAGCACCTTTACTTCAAGTGGTTAGAGGTATAATGTTTTAGACAAATGTTCTAGAGGTCATAGGTTCAAGCCCTTGAAACATCATAATGAGTGCATCTCATCTTCAATTTCTATTTTAAGGGAGTTAAATGTTTTGAAATAATTCAATTTTTTTATAGATAATCTCACTAACAATAAAACATATTTACCAAAATTCACTTAGATCGGAATTGTTTTTGTAGGCACAGACTATGGTGAATGAGAAAAAATGTATAAAGAGAGGAGCTTTATCCTTGTGTGTGTTTGTATGTGTCTGCGTGTGTGATAGGAAGAAGTAGGTGACCTAGGTCAACTGGGGGAGCCTGGTGCCTGTAGGTTTTCGGGTGATGCAATCCAATATGTTAATTTGTGGATTGATTCCAGTATACGTCCTCATTATATTGATTAGGGAACGACCCAAATTATTCTTAAACCGAGGGACGAATGTTTCTTAAAGTAGATCAACCGATAGACAAAAGAGAATTAACAAGTTGATTTTTGATAGTAGGCTCAACATAGAAAATACCCTAAGCGGGAGCTGATTATTCCCATTGACATTCTAGCTAAGTTTGTCCATTGACAATGGCATCCCAGCTTATACCCATATGATATTTCAAGTTACACAATTCAAAATCGAACAAAATTTTCTAATACATTATTAAATGCTTCAAAATCATCATCACAAACTTTTGGTTAATCTGAATAATCTTAACATACTCAAAATCAACGGTTAAAACAAATGTTCTAACAATTGATATTGACTTAATATTTTAAACGTTAAAAGTTTTGAAATGATCTCTTTCTCTCTGAGACATGATGTTCATTTTGTAGATTAAACATTCCTTATCGCATAATGTAGTACTAAAAACCATAAAGGTGTAGGATGTAATGTAACAAAAAAAACAACTCTACTTTGTTTCACGATTGGGGTTGAAATCAAGGCCCACTTTAATGGTTAAGATCCATTGTATCATTAAGTTGTGTCATCACACACACAAGGAGCGTTCAATGGCACCCTAAACAGTGTAGGCTAAGAGCATTCAATGGCACCCCAAACAGTGTAGCACCCCATTAGCCTTCTGTTTTCCACAAGCTCTGAATTAAATAACAATATTTTCTCTCTCTTCCTACTATCATTATTATTTAATTCAGAGTTTGTGATGAAAATCAAAAAGCTAATGGAAGGCGGCACTATTTGAGGTGCTATTGAACACTCATATGTGTGTGTGGAAGGGAGGGATGTCGGTGTGGATGCGTGGTTAAGGATCAACTACACTTCAAATCCTTCTCGATTTTAACCGCATGTTCCGATTGAAATAATAGAATGAAATGACTAAAGAGAGAAACTATAATTATTTAAATCGGAATATGTAGTCAAAATCAAGAAGGATTCGAGGTGTAGCAAAAATAAGGGACAACCGATCCTTACTCATAACATATATTGTATATATGCACATACATGTACTTACAAACAACAATCAAAACATATATACACACGTATACATATCATTAAAGTTCTCTAAAAATCATGCAATCCTAAATGAACATGAGTGGAAAGGTAATTAAAGCGTTCTAAAATTGGATGAGAATGTAAGAATGCCATTGCTAGAGAAGCACTTACTGATAACAATACGTCTACAGCTTAATTTTCTGTGAATAAAAAGAAAAAACTAATAAAAGGTGGAACGCCCTGTAAATTTATGGCAGCTAGGTAAAATTCAGCCAAATGAGGACCAGAATAAGAAAAGGCTCTGCTAGAACAACATAGCAAATGAATTAAAATCAGGAAAATTTGAAAAGAGAGTATGAAATCTTTAACAAGATATCAAGTCTTAGACTGACTAATAAAAGGAGTTTAATTCACCGGATACATAAAATTTCAAACACATAATTCTTGGAATAAAGTACTGTCTATCCCTGACTCAACTCGGACTCAACAAAACAACCTGCCATACTTTGATACTACGCATTTCCAGCCATAGCGTCATTGATTTCATCAATGTGCTCCCTCAATGTTTCCCACTAACATGGAAGAAAAACCATGTTAGTCAAAGAAGCTAATATACATTTTGAAACCTTTTAAGTCAAATGGGCTAGTTTTTTGTACATTATTGTTCATATACATAAAAATGCACAACAATGAATTGGTATAGTTAACTTTTGATATATATTTGAGTTTCAATTTTAATTTTGTAGTGGAATTATATACCTTAGTTGAAGTCAATTTTGGATAATTTCAAATCCTCAACTTTTCTTTTTGATGAGTTTTTGTTAAAGAAAATAGGTCTCTGTTCATTTTTTGCATAGACATTGTCATTTTTGGATGAATCTCAGCTCCAGCTAGTCTTGGAGTCATGCATACAACGAGTCACTTATATGGTATATATCTTGTGCTAGTGTAAACATGTTTACAAGTTCCTAAGAATTGTTTGTATCCTACCAAGCATATCAACAATGTAGTATAAATCAACATAAATAATTGAAGATGAGCCATACCTGATCCAAGGGAAGTGAGATACCTGAAAATGAAGGAGCAATGTGTTAGAACAAATATTTCCCTACTTAATCACATAGAGTATTTTCTGTAAATCTGATATGAAGAAGTTATTGTTACGACCATTCTGATAAAGTTAAGTGTATAAGCATAACCTATCTTCAACATGCATAAAGTCAGACAGACTGTAAATGTCAAAGTAAATTAGTGTAAAAAAGATTGTCCAAAAACAGTTTGCATCCAACTCATAGTAAATCACCAAATTTCAATAATTCATATCTGTCTGAATACACATATTAAAAACTATTACTTTTAACCTATATTCGACGAATATATTTTTGGATGTAGATACAATCATACATGAGTCTACTCTTAAAAAGTTAGATGTAAATGGCTTATTTAATTTGCATGCCGAATATCCATTGGCCTACTTAACTACTATTTAAAAAGATGCTACACAAAAAATTTAAAATTACAGATAAGTAAAATTGAAAAGGATGCTAGTAGCAATCCTCCTAGGATGTATCGCATCAACTCTCTCTTCTCAACATGTTATGCACAATATGCAGTGGCCAAAAAGTCAAAGAACCAAACAAATTTGTGGAACGTAAATGAAAAAACACATATAATTTTTCAGTTTCTTTTATATATATTTTGTATTAAAAAACATATAAAAATAAACAGAAAAAATGAGGAAAAATTTAGCAACATGTTAACGTAATCAAAAGCAACCAAAAGGACAATATTTTAGCAGTTATAATGACATGATGCTGGATTATTTAACTATATTGTTGAAGCGACACACACACAGAGAGAGAGAGAGACAGAGAGAGAGCACGCGCGCATTTGGTGTGCCTTACAGCGGTTTTATCCATTACATGATGCCATTATGCGGCCAAATAAAAAATGCAGCTGGATCATCAATTATTGAACATAATGCAGTGACAATAAAAATAACAACAACAATAAAATAAATAGTGCTATTAACAATGACAATAAAATAAATAGTGCCACTATTTTGGTTTAACTATATTTTTGAGTTTGAGGTCTACAAAATAACTCAACCTTCAATAGTACCACTTATGTTCATCTTGCTTATATCAAAAATTGTAATGCCTTTGCTATACCAACATGGATGAAGCTACATTAAATTAATCTATATCTCATCAGTCCCATATATTGCAATTAATGATAACAGAGCATCAGACAGTTGGTTCATTCCTTCTTCATTCACACCCAAGGATAACTCAAATCTGCCACGTGCTCTTTTTGTATACACAAAATTTGTCGTTATCAAATTACAATACTTTCAATATGTGTGCTGCATTCTAAAATTGTTTTCCTGTAGTTCTACCTATAAAATGTCAAAAATCTGATTCTAGCCAAAAAGCAGAAATTGAATAAATCAAGAAGAAAGAAAAAAGAGCAAAAACCAATGATGAATAGTTAACAGATATCTCAGACCTTCCTTCGATTTCTCAATTAATTGAATTCTTAATTCAGTATTCTTGGGAGTGGTACTCAATTTCATTTGATTAGTTAGCATGTTTCCCAATCATTTGATCTAGTGTAGCTACTCTCAAATTGTTTTATTTATAAGCTTCAATATATTTCTGCCATATTCAAAAACATAAGTTGGTATGTTCATGTTTGGATCTCAACTAAGTCTATCAATGGATATCCAAAAAATCCAAAATCGGTCTGCATCCGTGTGTGTGTGTATACATACATACATACAAACATACAAACACACACACACATATGAAATCCGGAAAAATGTTACGGATTATGATGGTATCTGTATCCGAAAATTATCTGTTTGGATTTTATAGAGAAAATAGTTTATATTATATGTATATTACTACATAGAATGATTGATTACTCTTTTATCAGTGTAATAATTTATATCATATGTATATAGATGAATATTCGCTGCTCAAAATTATTTTTAGCATCATACTTTTACTTTTGTATAATTTTGTAAGAATTAGTATTAAAAAAGTTTTATGTTGAACCAAAATTATTTTCTACTTATGCTTTAAAATAAATTAATTTGGAGCTGATAGAATAAAATCCGACATCCGTCCGCATCCGCGGATATCCAATATCCGAAAATAACTTCAGATGCAGATATGACACTATCAACATTTGAAAGTATCCGTTGACGAACCTAATCTAAACTGTACTAACTTCTAATGGAAACGGTTTATTAAATTAATTCCTGATCAAGATGCATTATGATGCCCACGTTTTTCAGGTTATATGTGCACACTGGAAAAATTTAATGCTATTGATAAAACTTGAAGAATATAATTATCCAAGAGAAAAAATAAAAGTTCAAAGTGAAGGAATTGATCTTAAATAACTAAAAGTTGGATCCAGGCTTGCTTCAGAATACCCTTTATGCTGTAGGGAAGAGATTCGTTGAGCTTATTTTAAATCACAAACCGTATCAACCTAAACTTTCAGTATTTTCATTAAGCAAAAGATACAATCTTCTTTGTAACTTTCATTTTTTATACAATAAGCATTTTCCATGATTTGAGATTTTTTTTATATCAAATATTTAGCTATTCTGTCTATGTATATTTTATTCTTAACAAACAATTTGATGTTCTAATCAAACTATGCTTATAGTTGTGTTTATATTTGATGGATATAACAGATGGAAAAGGGTTCGAACTGTACAATCATATTCTTTTCTTAAACACGCTGGAAATGTTAATACATATTCACCTCATCATATCAGTCAAAAAGGCAGGTGACATGTGGTGACTTGAAAAACCAACTACAACTAATATCAAGCCAATTGGTACTGTTCAAGCAATCGAATTGCAAAAGAAAGAAAAACTTCATTTTAAAGACAGATTTATTTAGTATGGTTGTTTGCATTTCAAATGATCCATTTAGAAGTCAGGATGTGAGTTCCACTTCGTTTAATCATGATTTTCTTTCGGATTTTCAAATGTCTTTGCCAATGATGAGCTTTCTTATGTAGTGACTATCCCCAAAAAATGCAAAAACATCTCAATTTACTCAAAAACCAAATCATTTGCTCAAAACCCCAATCATTTAAAATTTAAAATGCTAATTATATTGAGTTGGTGAAGATATTGTTAGTGAAGCTTATCAATGAAATTCATAACGAGTTAAAAAGAGATTTAATGTATTTGGTGTTAGAGGTTCGTGGACAACGATGAATTCATTCGAGATTGCATTTTGGATTGGTTCATATATCTGATATTGCAACCTTAACTTTGAAGTTTGCTATAAATTTTGCATTGCCTTTTAACTGTTGGATGCATAAATTTTTGAAGGAAAGGGTTATGATGGTGATAGTAACGTGACAGACGAGTTTAATGAATTATGTAGCTTCATTTTAAGATTTATGAATGTGCTAGTTATGAATATTGTTCATCGATAACAACTGGCACTAGGCAAAAATATCATCTGGCTTAATGATGTTTAAGCACAGCTCAAGCATCGCGCAAACACCGCATTGTTTTGAAATCTGAAACTATGTTTTATGGCATTAGGATGAACCTTAAAACTATAATTTAAGCATTAGATAATTAGGACTAAAATTCGTTATAAAACAATAATGAGGCTAATTATCATGCTTACCATTTTTGTAAACTAAATTTGTCGATGATATTAGCTTTTTCAGTAAGTGCCACGTATGCCCATGAATTGAGTAATACTCAAGCACGTTTAAGTGTTTCAGTTAATGATGTAAGCTTTTTTTTTCTTCTTTTTTTCCCTTCTAAAAAAAATGTTAAACAATCAATTTGCGCTTAAACACATTTTTCATAACTTAGCCATTAACTTTTTAATAATTCTCTTTTATGTTAATAATGTTGGTGCTTCTTGAGAGCGTAAGATGAACAAAAAAACTAATGATTATGATAATTCTTGTTTAATTGTCAATAATGAACTCCAAATGGACGTGAACTAACAGATTAGCACTTTTTCAACGGGTTGTAAATACATATAGCGTAGCGATGAACTAAAAAATTAATAATTATGAAAATGCTTGTTTAATTTTCATTAATGAACTCCAAACGGACATGAACTAACAGATTAGCACTTTTTCAATGGATTATAAATACATGTTGAGGATCTCACTTAAGGTCATTATCAAACATAACTAAAATGTTTAGTGCAGCATGTCCGATGTGTGGTATTGAGTCTATTGACGAATATGGTTATAGGCTTGATTTTCAATGAGAAAATGCAATCACTATTTATGATGAAATGTGAACTTACGTACAAGAGGATGAAAGTTACAAATATGCTTATCAAGCTTTACACCGTAAGCCCCAAAATATTTTACGTGTACTAGAGTTTGTCCCTTCCAGAATTAAAGGCATAAATATATTGAAATACAATTAAGAGGCAATAATTAAGCAGGTAATATAGCTTGTAATATTGGACTTCTACATTTTAATACTAAATATATTGAACAAATTTTGAAACCATCCTCAATTAGACAACTTCACAAGTGAGCATTGTTAGCAAATGAACTTCATTTATGCTTGAAAAAAGATTTACAATTGCACTGAACAAATAAAATGAAATTATGTATCCTCGGTAAAGTTTAAAATTGAAAATTGCATTTGATACGATCAATACTATTGTGTAGCTCATGTGTTGCAAATGATAATGTCTAAAAAAACAATGTTACAATATTAAATATGTTGTTTAAAATTCAATTTTTGTTATGTATTTTGTACTTTTTATTAGTAAAACAAATTAAAATCTTTTATTAAAATAAATTAGGTATAGATTAAATTTTGTTATTTTTTTCTAGGATTTAATATTGACACGCAAATAAATAAGCATCAATTTATTAGGTTTATTTAATTAACTTGAACTTCAAATTTTGTTAATTTTATTGAGATAACTATTTATTTAATAAATTATAAAGTTGTCACTTGATGTACAACAAATTTTTTGAAATAATGGATGGTAACATAAAAGGTGTTAGACTTATGTGATGTGTTTTTGAGTGAATGGTAAATTTAAATTCGTGGATGACTTAAACGAAAATATAGATGATGATATTAAAAAGGGTGTTGATAAAAAATTTGGAGACATAAACCTAAATTTAAAAAATTGATGGAGGTTAGAGATAATGGATGAGAATTTTTGCAGATATGATGTAGGAAGGACTTAAATGAGTGTGTGTAACCCTACGTTGCACATGGTAATATTATAAAGTACAATATTAAATAAATTAATATGCTTTTATTTTTTTATATGATCAGTACACGGTTGTATGTAAAAATAAATTATGTTATTTTTGTTTGACATAAATGAGATATAGATTGAGTTTCTTATATTTTCTAAATTTAATATTTTCTACGTGAATAAATAAAAGTTAATTGATTGTGCTTATTATTAATCAAATTCAAATTCAAATTTTGTTAATGTTTTTAGACAAATATTTAGATAATAATTGATTTTTTTTATATAACAAGAGTGATACTTAATTTAAGCGGAACACTCATTAAAATATTGGAAATTTTAATAATGCATAGTAGAATTGTTGAGTTAAATAATGGATTGAGATGAAAATGTTTGCATTTAAGTGCATGGTAATTTTGAGTATATAAAAGATAAAAGTGAAAAACAATATTGAGGAAGTGGATGAATATTATAAAAATCTCGAGAATTTAAGTGAAAAATTAAAGTGAAATTAAATAAAATGTATATGAAAACCGAATATGTGAATAACTTGAAGAAAAAATATTATAAAAGAACAAATGAGAAATGAGAAATTATTGTGACTGATGATATAAAGATAGATTACAAATATATTGTTAATTATATAAAGATAGATTAAAATATATTATTTAGTTAACAACCACAAGGCAATTAGAATGATGAAAGAGAGCATTTGTAGATGCAATTAACACGTTATACGTATAACATAGTTAGAGGATTCAACTACAAAGAGAAATTTTATCATTCCTAAATCGCATCCAAGGATGGTGGTGTATAGACTCTTATAGTTTCTACCACTACTTTAGAATAATAATTTTAAACAACACAAACCATTACGATTCTCACTCAAAGAAAAATGAAAATGGTTTTCGCAAGGATGACTTAATTTTAAATTGTAGCAACTGAAGATTTAAAAGAACATCATATTATTTTTAGTTAAAGAATTGTATTATCTTCTATTTAAATACCATTCAAGGAATTGAAATCTTATTGAACTTTTATAATTCTTGATAATATTAGTTTTGAAAATTATCGACTATATCATTCGTTCTAATTTAATTCGAGCGTAATTTTCTTATTGCACAAGTTAAATTAACAAAACAATCATGAAAATTATATCATTTCTTCTTCGGTAAGATTAGCTATCTTTCTTGGTCGAATTATTCAAAAAGGACACAATGCAATAATTGATCTTCTCTTAAACCCCTCGTGTTTACTAAAAAAATGCTCATGGATCTACTTTCTAGAAGTGATCATGAAAAATATCAACTTAGTCTACATTGAAGAATTGATGCAGTATATGCAATGTCAAACTTATCAAATGGCTCTACTTGAAAGTTTTGTTTCAAAAATAGAATTATAGCTTCATCAATGGGGACTAGGGTTCTCTAACCTTTGCTTTTTTCTATTGTTGTTGCTTGCTTCAATCGCCTCACACATAATCCCTCCTTCGATTAACCTTTCTCCCTTTCAGATCCGCTCATCTTCCCCGACTTTTTTCCAGATCTAGCATCTGCTTCACCTCAACTTCCTTTGCTCACCGCGATCTGCCTTCCCGTTGACTCATTGATGTCCTTAGATCTACACCGCGACGTCAGAATCCTAGAGATGATGGTCCTCTTTTTGTCGGTTAGATCTCTGCTGCTCCATTAAACTCTATGCTAGATTTCCAGGAAGTTCTGGAACTCCTTGAGTTCGCCTTGGTGCTTGCCCCGCCCAGCTTTGAAATCGATTTTATGTTCCTCTGCTTCGATTCAGATACAGATCGTTTTTGCTTGGACGTTTTGTGGTTATTTGCGATTTGTCTTTGGGTTGTGCTTGTTTGTGCGTGAGTTGCTTGTTTCCGAGCCTCTCCGGTCCTTGAAGTGGTGGTGTTGTTTTTCTGATCGGATTTACATCTGGATGTTGTGTGTTGGCTCTTGTGTCATGTCGTGATTTCGATTATGGTGCTTTATGGTTTGGCTTGAAATCGGTTTCACTCCGTGTCGATTTCTCACCTCCTCAGTGTCTTCCCTCGGCGATTGCTAAGCAACGGAGGTTATTTTGCTGTGGTTGGTTGTCGTGCTAGGCGAGCTAGTGTTGCAATGTTTTGCGATAGTTAGAGCGTTGGTATTTGATATGAAATATTGGGTTATTGCCCTTCTTCGCCACTAGTTTAGTGCAATGTTATGCGGAAATATTGTTTTGGGTTACGGTCTTCAGCGACAATGTCTCGGAAATTGTGGTAGTGGTGATTTTGGATTTGGGTCCATGTCGGAAATTCATGTGAGTTTCGATCTACCTTCGGAAATTCAGGTAGCTTTCGATCTATCTTGGCAATTTTTTCGTCTGTAATTTGGGATGAAGCTCTTCTTTCTTTTGGAATTGTAGTCTATGGGCACTTTGGTTTGTATCGTCTATATTTTTGTGTATTTGTGCTTGTAGCTTGTAATTTGTAGCTGTGAGGTGTTTGTGCCTCACATCTGTACTTATAAGTTTTGTGAAGGTGGACAGATAACTTAAAAACTGTTGGGCTACCGGTCAAATCTTGTTGGCAGCAATACACACACATATATATACACATATATATACATACAAACATATATACATATATTATGACTGACCTTTTAGTTCATACATCCTTTCTATCGAAAAAATATAATTTATTATGGATTTATGATACAATTTTAAAATCCATTTTTTTATTTTGAAAGATTATTTATTAATAGTTATTTTTGTTATATACTTTTATTTAGATACATAATTTCACAATTCAAAATGGTTTTCAAAACCATGAAAATATAATTTCCAAACTTGATTTATATCTTACAAAATAGTTCATAGAAGCCTTCTAAAATTGGATCTCTTGATAATTGCCAAAAACGATAAACTCAACTTCTGATGAACAATGCTACAAAACTCCCTGGCTAGATATCTCAAGATTAGGTGTACTGAATGTTTGACATATCAAGTAAAATACAAAAATATTTCTTTTATTGTTAAGGGTGCTTTGCAGACTTCAGCACGCCAAAATTGAAAAGGGCCAACTGAGGCAAAAGCACTGTTCAACTGAAGTGTCTTATATTGGACATTGGGTCTTGACACGTTCGACGTGTCGGGTCCTTATGTTTCAATACGAAACAGTTGTTTTTCCACATATATAATCCCCACCTTCGTCCTCTTCCTCCACCATCCCAAACCGCAAATACAAAGTCATTTTTAGCATTTTCCGATCACTAATCGAGGTAATTTCTTTTCTAACTTTGTTTACTTTACAATTATGTACATTACGTATTTTTTTACTTTTTTTTGAATTTTAGAACGTCAATCTCCTCCACCGAGTCTTCGACTCGAACTGTCGTCAATTGGAATGCTTAAAAAAAGTTAGCTTTCATTGATATCCGGTCAACACAAATAGACAATCGTGCTAAACGAGTTGATAATTGGTACGAAGATGTTGCGGCCGAGTTCAACAAACAATTAGGTATTGTTGGCGTCAAAAATGGTCACACACATCCGATTATGTGAAAGCATCAATATCCAATCCAATCACAGGAATATGAAGAGAAACAAATGAAGAATAAAATTAAAACAATAAGAAAAGCAAGTAAAGAGAGACATGGATTTATAGTGGTTCGGTTAACTCCGCCTACGTCCACTTCAAATATTTTTCTTTTATTAGTTTATACTGTTGATTATAGTTATAAATCCGTGAAATCCAAGAATAAAAATGGCAAAGTTTTGCCTAGGTAAAAGAAAATCCCTTTGCTAATGTCATACCTATTGTATTTATAAGTGAAGCCTTGCATGGATCGGGCTAAAATTTTGCCAAAAGAGCCTCCAGAGCCAAACGACCCGACCTACAAAATTTGAGGTCGATCACACATAGGGGTGTAAATCGGTCGGACCGGACCGGACGGAGGTGTGTTCAGTTTCTGTCCTAAATGAAATCGGACCGGACACGGACCGAACGAGATTTATGATCGGACAAATTTTGTTGTCCTAATTCATGCCCTAAATAAAATCGGACGGACACGGACGGACGTTTTTCGATCACGGACTCGGACGGACAGGGACGAACATTGCTATTTACTTCATATTTTATATTTTTAATATAGTTTCTATCAATTATATTATTTTTATCAGTATATATACTGAAGAAAAAGCATTTTAATGATCTTTACTTAATCAACCAACCAAACAGTTGTCATAAATATTTTGAAGAACATAATGGATATACCGACTTATAAGAAATTCGAACGAATTCGGACGAATTCGAACGAACATCAGTCGAACAAGGTTTTTTCTCGTACAAATTTTGTTGTCCTAATTCATGTCCTAAATGAAAATCGAACGAACTCGGACGGACGTATTTCGGCAACGGACGCGAACGGACATCGGACAGTCGAACAAAATTTACAGCCCTAATCACACACCATCAAAACGTTCGATGTCGATCGTTTTGTTTGCTGCTTTTGGCATGCGATCGATATGATGGGTCCCCTGTGTCATTTACTTTATGTTTCTAAAGTTGTTTCGTTGATCACCCTTATGGTTGTTGAGTTATTGATCGATCATCGTTGATTTGTACTGTCAATCCAAGCGATCTGTATCCATATCGATTCACGCTGATCCATAATAAAGATATTCTATATTCGATCCATATTGAGGATGGATCATTGTCGATCCATTTAAGAGATGGATCATAGACGATCCACAATGGAGATATTCCATATTCGATCTATATTGAGGATGGATCATAGCCGATCCATAATGAAGATGGATCATAGCCGATCCATAATGGAGATGGATCATAGCCGATTCATAATGGAGAATGATTGTACTCGATCGTTTTTTCAGTTGAATTGTGAAACTCATACTTACCCAATTTTAGAATGATATCCGTCCGAATTCGTTCGACCACCATCCATAGTCTTGTCCATAATCGATCTCCGGTCCTGGTAATCATCTCTCCAGGCTTTCTGCCTTGATGATCACGGAGTCTGTTGGGTTAAATCCGTCTGTGTGTTGCCTTACCAAAAGACGGGTTGACACTCTGCCCCCCAAAAAATGTCTTGCAATAGAAGTGTTTTGAATTGCCATAAATCCATAATCCATCGATAGCCATATTATTCAATCGAAATCCATGATCTCTCCGGATCGTTGGTGAAATCCATGATCATTCCGAGTCGATATCCAATTCTGTATCCATTGCAAATCTGCGATCTCTCTGAATCGTTTTATTCAAATATGTATCCATCCAAAGCCAAATCTATTGCCGTTCGAGGTTGATATCCAAATTTGTGACCTCTCCGAGTCCTTGCTGAGCACAATCCATACTCGACGTCCGAGTAAGCCGATCCCGTCGCTCTTTGGCGAAGCGGCATTATTTCATGGACTCTGATTCAGTGTCCTTAACCATTAAGTGGTGTCTTAGCCTTCCTAGGCCGATCATAGTCTCCCCGGGCTCTTCCCGGACCACATCCAGTTGCTCTCCAGCGAAAGAGGGAACATCGATAAGTGAGTCGATCCTGTCGTTCTCCGACGAAGCAACTCACTTCTTGCACTCTGGTCCATGACTCTCCAGCCAGGGACATAAAGCAATCAATTCCGTACTCGCTTTTTTTCTCCGGCCTCGACTCTCCGATCAAGGGCTTAATCTATGTACAAGTCCATCACGTCGCTCTCTAGCGAAGGGACTCGCACCTTGTGATTACTGACATGTCTCTTCGGTCGGGACAATAAACACAACTTGTTTTATTCATCACATTAATGTGGATCAAAAAGGAATTAACAAATAAGAGTTCGTACAACCAAAAGTCCAAAAACTAAAAAAAGCCGAATGGTGCCTCTCCGAGCATGACGGTTCATCATCTCAGAGCATGCCTAGGGACTGTCCTCGATACCGTACATATATAAGCAACTTAGCCGCTTTATCATAGAGTTTATTCTTATTATTATTATTATGGTTGGAGTTCAAGTCCTGAACTCAGCCCTTACCATCACGATCAGTTGATGACGATCCGCGACCCCGATCCAGGGTCATTCATGTTTCCATTCAATGCGGACGGTGATTGTTCATATACCACTTCCGTTGTTCGATTCCTCATATGCTGCGACAGTCTGCCGTTCCTGACGTGCTCTTCAATCATATCCTTTAAATGTCTGCTTTCATCTATGGTGTGTCCATTCAATTCGTGGAATGGGCAGTACTTTCCAGATATACGCTCCCGCTTCGTAGGATCCCTCCTTGATGATTTCCAATAGGGAAGTTGCTCCCTAATTTTCAAATAAATCCGTTCTAGGCTTTCCGTCAAATCCAAGTAGGAGGAGAACTTCGATTCCCGCTCTTTCCATCGCATTTCCGTCCCATCATCCAGTTTCTGTTTGTCTTTATCATTCTCGTTTGCATCTCATGATGATCCTCTGCTTTGCACAGCGTTCACCTTCGGTTTTGTCGGCTCGTGCGTCTTCCTACCGCGGGAACCTTTCTCCTTCGTGATAAAACTCCCCGAGATCTATAGGTGGGTCATGCGCCAGTGAATCCTTGAAATCTGTGCCATCGGTAATTCCTGATACAACTGTCATCAAAACCATGGATGAATCTGGCTGATCCACCGATGTCGCCGCAGCATTAAATCGTGTTAGAAAACTCCTTAGAGACTCTCTGGTCTTCTATTTCAATGTTGCCACTCACCACATTTTTGGATCTCGAAATGTGAATCCTGAACTGTCTCATAAATCTTTCAACCAATTATTTCCATGTGCCAATAGAACCACTCTCCAATTGTCTGACTGTCTGAACCACAGTGCGGCTATATCCGTTAGATACAGGGGAAATCATCGTGCCATGACTTCCTCTGATGCCTCTAGTACTTTCATGTGTCGTATATATCTCATCATATGCATAGTTGAGTCCGACTTTCCGTCATATACTTTCAGTGTTTGGTAGTTTAAACTCCGGTGAATTCTTAGCATTCCTGATATTAAGAATGAATGAACTTCTATTTACATCCTCCAGATCCATGTTCACCAATCCTCCACGCATAGCTCGTCCGATCATCTCTGCAAACATGTCATTGTCATCCAGCGGTTGTCTCCTATCATCATTTTCAAACGGCTCCCCGAGTCCACGAGGGAATTCTAAAAAGTACTCCGGATGAGCATCCAAATTCCGATTGGCACCAAACTGCACAGCATCATCCAACACCGTGTCTGGGATCGATCCAGCCTGACTCGAGGGCATGCCTCGAAGTCTTGATTGATCGGCACCGATCATGATGGATGGATCGGGGTCGATCGTTCCTTGTTGACAGGGAGGTGCTCCCGGCTGCTCCACTTCGTTCCTTACTCCATCTACTTCAATTTTATGATCCTGATTCTGGTTTTCCAGAGCTTATGCTGCTCCAACTTCATGATCCATATTTTCAGCGTTTTCTGCTACTCTAATCCATTGGTTTTGTGCTTTAGCTTGTCCAATCTGTCAGAGTGGATTCTGCACCATCTCTTCATGTCTCTTCAGCATCCTTTTCTGTATAGCATCCATCATTTCCATTTCATCCTTGGTGATGTAGATAGATGTTGATTAGCTCCAGCTCCGGAAGAAGCCTCCTGACTCCCTCCATAATGGCTCCTTTCCGGTAGCACTCTTCTTGTTGATTGTCTCACCATTGCTTCAAATCTAAACTCTAGAGCTTTTCCAAACTCTGAATCCGAATTCCAATCCGCGGTGGCTAGCTTTCTCGGTGAAAGCACCAAAATGTTGGCGTCAAAAATGACCATCAACACCCGATTATGTGAAAGCACCAATATTCAATCCAATTACAGAAATATGAAGAGAAATAAATGAATAACAAAATTAAACAATAAGAAAGCAAGTAAAGAAAGACAGATTTATAGTGGTTTGGCTAACTCCGGCCTACGTCCACTTCAAAGATTTTCCTTTTATTAGTTTATACTGATGATTATAGTTACAAATCCATGAAACCCAAGAATAAAAATGGCAGAGTATAGCCTAGATAGAAGATGAAGTGAAGTCGAAAGATCTCTTTGCTAATGTCGTGTCTGCTGTATTTATAAGTGAAGCCTTGCATGGATCGAGCTAAAATTTCGTCAGAAGAACCTCCAGAGCCAAACGACCCGACCCACAAAATTTAGGGTCGATCGCACACCGTCAAAACGATCGGTGCCGATTGTTTGTTGGCTCTTTTTGGCATGCGATCGATATGGTGGGTCTCATGTGTCCTTTACTTGTTGTCTCTGAAGTTGTTTCGTTGATCGCCCTTGTGGTTGTTGAGTTATTGATCAATCATCGTTGATTTGTACTATCAATCCAAGTGATTCGTATCCATATCGATTCACGACATCCATAATGAAGATGTTCCATATTTGATCCATATTGGAAATGGATCGTAGCCGATCCATTTTGGGGATGGATCATAGCTGATCCATAATGGAAATGTTCCATAGCCGATCCATATTGGGGATGGATCATAGCCAATCCATATTGGGGATGGATCATAGCCAATCCATAATGGAGAACGATCGTACTCGATCGTTTTTTCAGTTGAAGTGCAAAATTCATACTTAGCCAATTTCAGAATGTTATCCATCTGAATTCGTTCTACCATCGTCCATAGTTTTATCCATAATCGATCTTCAATCCTGGTAACCATCCCTCCGAGCTTTCTGCCTTGATGATCATAAAATCTGTTGGGTTAAATCCGCATGTGTGCTGCCTTGCCAAAAAGCGGGTTAACGTGTACTAATTTCACCGCCACCCAAATAGGATAATATAAAACGTGTTTGGATTCTATGGAACGAACTACTACAAACTATGGAGTGTTTGATCGGTTGAACAAGATTGCATTTAAGGAGATGATGAATGATGATAGAATAGCGAATAGCGTATGATGATAGAACCGCTTCATCATTTCACCCTTCAAAAACCATGCTCTTCCAAATTCAAACGAGTGGATGAGATGTAAGACGACATAATAAACAAAGACAGGTGCGTTTACAACATCCCTCCAACACCTTCAGCCCAATTCGACACTCAACTATACTCCAATATTCTTAATTAAAAAGCGAATGAGTTACTTTCCAACCCCACCACCACCACTACTCCACAGCGGACATTTGATGCCGCTTCATTGTATCGGGAAAGACAATGAAGATCCTATACTTTGAGAGATGATTATTTGAATTACGACTTGTTTAAACAAATTGTTGAACATTATCTCATAATTCGATAGTCTCTCGACAACTATCAAGAATGGAAGTTTGCTACAATATTTGTGCACAAGCCTACAAATTATCAATTGTTTTGTTCTACGTTGAACAAGATGAATGAATTTAGATGTATGTTGAACTGGACCGTCCAGCAATTTAGAACGAAAAAGACGTTATGTGCTATTATTTTCAAATGTATCTTTTTAATGAAATGTACCATTTTTGCACTTTATACGTAATTTATAATTTAATATCAATTATTAACATTTATTCAAAAATACTTAAAACAATTTAAAACAAATAAAAATACAAATTTATACAAACAATTATCCTTCTTTCGCTATCTGTTTCTCAGCACAAAAACGCATTCCCCTTTCGCTAAACTTTCCCGTTCATACCGGTTCATAATACCTCCTTCAACAGTCCCATTCGCTTTGAACAAAACGCACACCAAGTAACTCCTGATCTTAAAAACCTTCAACTTGAACACACATATTATAAGAAATTGACTCTTTTCTAATTTAGCTGGTTTAATATATAAAATAAGGAGAAAAAAAAATTTGGTTTATTGTTTAAATTTAAACGAAATACCTATAAGTGTTTTCCTTCCATTGGAAAACAACTTTTAAATCAATAAACTCAAATAAAATTGAAAGTTAAAAAAATAAGAACCTTTTTTCCCAGGAAGTTGTTGGCCATCCTTGACATAAAACTCGCGAATATCGATTCCAATCTTTCCATGCCAGCTCCGAACAGATACCTTTCTATTTTTCGACAGCTAGAGCAGATACGAAAATATGAAAAGCAAACAAAATGTTTCCTTTTTCAATTAACATTCAACAGAGAAGCAAAGTAGGGTTTTTCGCAATGTGGAATTTGAGGGTTTCTAACCTCGCAGACGGTGATGCCGTTTTCATCAGGATCGGGTCTGGCGAACTTGTTTGAATCGCCGCTACTGGCGGTCGACGAGTCGTCAGTTCTTTTCTTGCCTTTTCTCCACATTTCAGTCCGTAATACTGTTTTTTGTGGTTAAATGTAAAAACGAATTTTGGTCATGTTGAAACGAAAAGAAAGGCTAAAATTATAGGCAAATTCTATTTCAACCCATATTTTCAATTAGTAGCCCCCAAAATATAAAAAAGATTGTAAACCCCCAAACTTGCTTAGTAGCCCCCCGTTTGTTTCAAAATTACCCCTAAACTTATCTGTACTATTTTTTTTTTGAGTTTCTGTGTTCACCTCGCACTGACAAGACGTGGTTAGATACCTAACCACGTAGAGACTATGCGTGGTTTATCATATAACCACGTAGTGGCACTACGTGGTTTATCATATAACCACGTAGTGGCACTACGTGGTTATATTATCAACCACATTTGTTCGCTCCGTACTGGAACACCATTCATGTTTTAACCCAGCGTGGCACTTCCAAAACAATAAAAAAATTACGTAAAAGTTGGAAAGTAGTGTTTTGGAGTTTCGATGTTTTAGAACAGTGAAAAATTACGTAAAAGTTGGAAGAATTGAGAAAAAATCTTCTTAAGGGTATTTTTGTCTTCAGAAATTTATTTTTTGAAGGGGGGCTACTAAGTAAAATTATGGGTTGAAATAGAATTTGCCAAAATTATAATCACCCGCTATTCTACCTCTTTTCTCACCCAACCGTGTATTGTAAAATATTTCTCCCCTCCGCTACATCCGTCTTTTCTTTTCTTAATCAGCAAAAAAATTACGTACTCATTCTTTTATCCTCTCTTCTGAATACAATGTAAAATCAAATCTCATCAACTTCTTTTTTTTTATATATAAATTTCTACTAGTTCAAAATTTAATTAAAAATTGTATTTAATTTGATAATTTTAAAACATTGATATACTGGTATGTTAGACGATTTTATTTGAAATCTCTTACAAATAATAACAATTCAAGATATGATAATAACGACCTACAAATAAGCAATTTCTCTAAGTTTATAAATAAATTCAAAGTGTAGTTATATGTCAAGTCTTAAAAATTTAGGGCATGTTTGGTTACCCATTTTCAAAGTATTTTTAGTTTTAAATTTTGCGAAATAATGAGAACTTGTTTGCTTTATCATTTTGGAAAATTCATTTTCGAAAATAGCCATTTTTCAAAATGGGCTTACCAAGGAGAATTGAAAACTGTTTTTATTTGTTTTCTGATTTTTCGGCCCAGAATTAAAACCATGAAAATCCAAAACTCAAACACATATCAAACGCGTTCAACCTTCCTTTTGATTTACGGCCGCTAATAATGAATTTAGGTTGTGAGCGAAATCTCCTTCTTCTTCCGCGATTTTATCCCAAAATCATTCAAGATCAGGTAATTTCAATGTTTATTTCTTAGTTTTCTCGGTTGCCTCAAGCTTAGACTTAAGCGCGAATGATTTGTTTATCCTTTGATTTATTTTCGTGAATTTGGGTTTTTGTGAATCGGGTAAGTTCCGATTGAACAGGTAATTTTGTTCTCTGGTTATTTATCTGATAATCAAGCAATTAGGGTTTTTGCTAAATTTTAACTGAACCTTCATTCAATTGCATAAATACTATATGTGCTGTGATTTTATGCACAGTAAATATTGCTGCATGACGTTAGCTAAATTGAGCTTTACTTTAAACACTGTTTTTTGGCATATTTATCTGGATTTATGTAGAGCTCCTGCCTTTCAAATTCTTTTTTAAACTTAATAAACCGTTGTACTAGTTTACTTTAACATGCATTATTGTACAGTCCTTTGTGTCTACTCTGGCGATCCCTATCTCCCCTCCGCACTACTTCAGATCTACTATTCAGTGCACCTGCATTATTTATTTGTAGTTTCATTGCACTATTCTGTAACTTAATATGCTTATCGTCATCATTCTTAAACTTCGAAAGTACGGTAATAATAACTATGGGAACATTATATTATTTGGAATATAAATAATTTAGTGAATAGAATTGATAACATCAATAGTGCATCAACTGCATATTTTTGTTTCATGTTGTGCGTTTGAATAGAAAAACTCTCAATGCAATCAACATTACTGTCAATAAAACATGCCATTTGGTATTTTTTTGGATTATAAGTGAATGATACCTATGTTGTCTTAAAATGATCATAAGTTGAGGCTTCGAATGCTTGATATTTGCATTGTTATTTCAAGATATCACCCAAATACTGTTAGTAATTGTCATTGAATTTCTTTAGAGCATAGTTAAACTTACTTTAGAGCTTATGTGATAACTGTTTGTTGATTTCACCTTTTAGCTACACACACTTAAGTGGTAGTTTGTGGAAGTTGTTAAAAAGATTTAAAGCAGTACGATGGTTGAGTATAACATACGGTTTAGTAAACTAAACTAAACTCATCATTGATGATGTGAGCTCAAATACATGACAGAGTACAACATACAAAGAGTGCATTCACTAAATACAGCACAGTTAATGAATTTTTTTTCTAGTTGCATGTTAAATCAATAACCTGGTGTTTTTAGCTGTTTGCTATGGTTTACGTTTAAAAAAGGATTGTTGAGCTAGTAACAAAGGCCTATCAACTTGTACTAGTTTCAAATAGTGCATGTGTCTGTACATACCATTGACAATATATGTCAAAATCTAAGAATATTAATGTATGTCTAAAAGTCGTACGGTTGCTATATAATCTGTGAGGAAGTATAATAAGTATCAATATTTCAATAGCGTTGAACAAGTATTACTTTTGTTTTGTCAGATTAAATCTACTAGATCTTATATTTTTTTACTTCAAAGGGAAGAAAACGTTTATCATGTTTATTCATTGTTAGTAACTTGTTGGTGAGGATTGTCTTCACTGTATAAATGGATAAATAAAATGCTTCACTACTAAAATGCTTTTCATGTCATAATTATCTATAATTTAATTTACAAGTAAAAGCAAGAGAGTGAGGAATACTGCATAATTTCTTTTATTTACTTCTTTAAATTGGTGTTTGTGAGCGCAACACGTTTTATCAGTAGATATTGATTTTCTTTTCTACCATTTTTCTTCTTTTCTCCTTCAATCTTTGTTGCTTTATAGAAATTTCTTTGAACGTTTCATTATCAGGAAATATTCTCCATTTCGTTTTATTTTTGCTGAACTTTTTTTTTCCTTCTTTTTTTTGTTTAGTTTTTATTTAGAATTTAATAAGGTTAATTTGTTGAGTATGAATTTTACTTAGTATAGGATTCAAGTGAAACATCTTTGTATGATTTATGAAGAAAAATATACTGTATAATATGAAGAAAAAATATGCAATTTGTTGCATTGTTGTCCTCCTTCCTTTTTCCTTTTTCGTGTTGGTTAATTATTTGAATTAAGCATACATGCTTATGATTATTCGAGGAATTATTTATTCTTTTGGAAAATTAATCCAATTTTGCTTAATACTACTCTTTTTGACTAATTTATGGAGGCTGAAGCTCACATTTTTTTGAACCTGATTAAGGTGGAAGGGAGTTTAATGGTCAAGAATTTAATTGAATTAATTCTATATCTGAAAGCATGTGCTGAGATGATTTGCGATGGATGAAAAAGAATAGTTATATAGATATAATATGAGATAGTGGTAAAGCAATTTAAACAGACTACTTTTAAGTATATTCCATTCCAAATTATCATATTGATCACTACTCCTTTTTTTCCTTCAAACTGTGCTTTTAATTTGAGTTTAGTTACTCTTTTAATTAGATGAAAATGGTAATATAATGATACAATGATATAATGATATATATAATCAGTAATACATCAGTTCAAATGAAACATAGGTACCAAGCACATACAATATACTAGTACTAAAAAAACCCATATAAATGATGATCTTTTGTATGCATTAAGTTGACTGCTGCACTGCTCTGCTTTTTACTATACATGTTCATCCCCTTGCTATTATTATGTGTTTGCTTGCTCCGTTCAGCCTTTTTTTTGTTCGAATGTGAGAAAAAAATCAAAACTACATTACCTTTTAACTATCATTTTTTAGCATAAGGTATTGTGGTTATGTTTGAGCTGTTGGTAATGAACTTTATTAATCAGCAATGCCTAGTCGCAGGGTTTAAGGTTTCTTTCTCATGTCACCAGTATGTTACTGTTTCTTTTCTGTCACTTTATTAATCACCTGCTATTTTTAAAGCTTTTCTTGCATTGCCATCTACAAAAATAAAATAAAACTAAAAACTACCTATTCTAAAGCACTTCAGCAAGACTAACAAAATGTTTTCATCAGCTAATGTGGAGACTAAAGCAGCGAGCAAGACCTTTGTAAAGCCAAGTAACATTGAAAATAGCTTGGGAATAAGGTAGGTGTATAATGCAAATCGGTTGATTTATTACTTATACATGTAATGAAAACCTTTTTGTGCTTTTCAGGCCATCATCCATAAATACAAGTAAAAGAAAAGTACTAGAGCGTAAGGGAATGAAAATCGAGCATGCAGCAGATAGTGCAAAAATGATTGAGCTAGATATTGTTAGTTCAGATGATGATTGCGCATATGCTCCTCAAAATAGATGATCATCTTTGGCAGTTAAAAGGTAATGCAGTTATGATTTTTTTTCCAACAATTAACAAACAATATACCATGTATTCTAGCTGCACAACTATAAATTATGTTAAACTAGCAAGTCATGTATCAATATAAGTTAGTAATGAACTCAAAACTATAACTGCAGTAAATTTATCATATGTTTTTTAAGCTTTAATGACTTTCTTAACTTCATCAACAGAGTCAGAATAAAGTTCCTTGTGCTTTTTTTCTTCTGGCAAGCTATTACTGTTTAGTAGCTGCTTAACCATTGTTTGGTTATGAGCAGGATTGGCTGCCTTTATAATTCCTCTACCAACTATGAATACATTGCTACCTCTATCATGATTCTCATTATTACTCTCAAACATTGTTTTTTCCTTCAATAATTGTTGCTAACACAAGATTTTAAAAATTATTTTATTTATTTTTCATTCGTTTCTAATAAACTCTGGTATAAGGCTAATAATTCTTTTTGAACCTTCGCATAAACCTGGACTATCTGACTCGTAAGAAAAATTATTAGTAAACACGGTTCAAATAACAAATGGTTAATATAAATTTTATGCAAAGTAACTATCTGCTGGACCTAGTATCATTTCTTATGAATCCGATGATGGCTCTAGTTTTGAGGTTGATTTTGTATTTATAGATTATTGTGATGAAGAGTTCTATAATTTTTTTATTCCAATAATGATATTTGATTACATTTGTGTAATGGTTGTATAATTTATAACTAACTTGTGAGTCAATAGTCGAAACTTTATCATGTTTGCATGTTTATCACTTTCTAAGTAAATGATTTGTTTCAATATTTGCTTCGATAACACTATTTCCATCAATGTATTACCCTTCATACTGAAATAATAGATGTAATCAAGTATTCAAAAAGTTCGTGGTACCGATATATATATATATATATATATATATATATATCGACATACTTGTATATTTCTATTTGTCAGAAAAGAGAAGGCCTAACATGAGGAAGTAGAGCTACTTTAACAAAGCAAAGACTACTTGCCTATTAGATACATCAAAACTTTTTTTTCTCATTCTGTGGCGATACAATTGATATACCTTATCTATTTTGTAACGATTTTCATTTGAGATATGATTAATTTACAGTATGACATGAATTAGTCTCACTTCGATATGGTTCACATACGAGGAGTTTCAATTTATGATTTTTTCAGTTTCATGACATTTTTTGTTAGTCTTGTTAATTATCTCATCGCATTTCGATATTTAATGATCAAATTCTAATCAAATCTGAAATTGGCATTTTTGTTTTGAAATGGCATTTTTGATTTTTAGTTTAAAAATTATTTTTCAAAACTCTAGAACCAAATATATTTTCCAAAATATTAAAAACACTCAAAATGAAAAACCGAAAATAAGGTTCAAAAACTAAAAACCAAAAACTAAAAATGAAAACAAACGGTATATCTTTTGGGTTAACAGAAAGATGTTTGAAGTGTTATTTTAATATATTTTTTAGTATTTTTAAGTGACATTAGGGAGTGTGTTAGTGGGTGCATAAAATAACATCCAAAAGAAAAATAGTTGTTCATTCTGACTTGATTTGTTACCAAACGGATCAGAAGGATCAAAACTCAACCCTTCAAAACTCGAAAATCCAGTAGGTCGAGCTTCTTGTTTTGGAACCCAAGTTTGTCATATCTGAATTCATAATACATTTTATATCCAACAACCTTCAACCTATGTATCTAATTCATGACCCATGCGATCCAGACAATATATGCAAAACACAGTTGAACTCATCTTTCAATGGTCCATTTTCAATTGATTTTGGACCATGTCACAAGAATAATCTATTTGATGAGGCGGGTGTGAAAATCTTTAATTTAGTATTGTAAAATAAAAGAATACTTTCAAAACTGTATAAAGCAATATGTCACGTTCTTGGAAATTCACTTGCACATCTTACTTTATTACTCATGGATGATTTGTTGCACATCAGACTCTATATGATTTTATTTCTCAAATATTGTTGAAATATCGATTCAATATATATTTGTCATGTATCGATGATGTCAAATTATGGTGCAAATACTAGCGAAAAGAACCCGATAACGTCATCTTATAAAAAGGATCCATAAATTTTTCGTACTACAACAAAACGTTAGAGATTTGAAAAATCTTCATATTGCATTATTATTGATCTCACAATTGTTTAAAGTGTTAAAAGGATAGTCTTTACTTATTTCGTTATTACAACACTTTGTGGAGCTCTCTAACAAACATATTAATGTTACAACAACATTATTTGATTCGTCCTAATATTCATATCAATCGGCATAGGCATTTAACAATAGTTGTATGATGTGTATAAGAACTACTTAAACTCAAATATTGTTAAAATGATAAATATCAAGAAAAACAAAGATATGAAATATTTAGTGGAATTGGCGTTCCTATGGCTAATAAATTGTTTGAAACAAACATAATAATTGGCGAATAAATGTACGAATTCTTCACCATGAAAAATACGGATCGTGCCATTAATTTTTTAAAGGTGTCGCGATGATTGATGAATTGAAGGTTCAACTTAGTAGAAAATTTTGTACACAGGATCTGGGCATTGTGATGAACTGTTTGAAATGTAGATTGTTAGAGATAGAAAGGAAGGTTTAAGATTCCCACAAAAACAATATATAGAGAAAATTCTAAGTTGATATGAAATGGGAAGGTAATCAAGGGACAAAAGGAAACTAGTCATATGCTAATGCTTTTGGTAGTTTAATGTATGTATCGTGGTTTACTAAAATTTTGCTACTATTGCATGGTGAAAGAAAGTATGAATTTCAATTATTTTTATGTTCATGAAACTTCTACAAATAACTTATAGTATGTAAAATTCTTGCACATTACCATACAACATTAAACATGGAATTTTTTAATGACTACTTATCTTAAGTGTTAAGGCTTATAATTTGACTTGTTACTTGTGGTCTTGGGTTTGCTCCCATAATTATACATTAAGAACCAATACCTTTTTTGAAAAAAGACATGAAACATGGAATTTAGAAAATTAAATATAAACAAAACAGGGTTAAATGAAATTTTATTTCTGCAGCTCATATACTACGAGGACGATTGCATGAATTTCTTGAAGATCCCATTGGTACTAAACATGTTGAGCTCCTAGTGTTCTACCTCAACTCACTTATACAAATTAGAGAGCTTCTCAATAAAAAAAATTAGAAACACATAGAATAAAAATACGTGTGATTCTCCTTTTATCACATATCGTTAGTGAAGAAATCTTTTTCTGTTGGCTAATTGAATAAGTTTGTGTGATTTTAAGCTCTCAAAACCATATTCTTTTTTAGCATTCTTTTTCTAGAGATGAAATAAATGAATGGAACGAGCCCTAAAAATTAGCTCACTTGGCCAAAATATGCTAGAGTTTTTACCATGATGTCACAAACTCGACGTTTTTACAAGTCTGATTGAATCGATTTTTACATGTTGGTTTGTACGTCAAAGACTCACTCGAATTTCAATTCCAATGTGTATATGACACATTTTTTATAGTTATGTTTTCTTATAGGACAATGTAACTTGTTATTTAATTATAGTATGTGTCATTAATTCGCATTAATTCACCTAAAGCAAAAAAGGACTCAAAATTCATCTAAAGCAAAAAAGGACTCAAAAAAGGAAACTCTACTAGTTCTAAAAATACTTGCAAACAAACCACTGCCATGTTACATTTTTTTAAATCTTACATTCTCAACTTTCATTATTTGACATCGGTTTGGAGGAGTGGCTGCAGCTACTTTAGTACACTAAACAAGACCATGTCAGGGGTGGTCATGGGTAAGTAAAGGATCGGAGCTTGGTATATATCATGATCTAGAACCTGCTTTTCATTTTCACTTTCACTAGTTTTTTGCTTGACCTTTTGAACTATTATTTTGCGCTATTTGTTAATTAAATCACACAAATTGCGTTTATTCATGTGGATTGAATACTCTATTGTTTCTTCCACCCTATAGCATTTATACTAAGCAGGCGGCAGCAATTTTTCCTAATTCAAATACTCCTGTTTTCTTGTGGAATTTGCAACTCGGATCAATGATTTATGTATTGATTTTTGAAGTACCAATTGATCGGATAATTGGGTATTTTAACTTTAATCAGTCTAGTACCACACGTACTTATTATATTCACATTCAAAGAACAAATGGTTTTTATTTTCTTAAGCTCTGCTACAAAGCACACACATATTGGTTAGTAATAGGCATTCCCTAATTAATCAGTTTGTTCATGAATGGGAGTTGGTTTGTAATAGCTCTGAACAAATTTAACTTTTTTTTGGGATTAGCTTTGCTATCCCAAACAAAACCATGCCACTGAACTTTGTTTTTATGTATTCTAATTGCCTCCCACGTATCCTTAGATGCAAATTTACCAATACCATTAGTGTTGCAATGCGAGAAATCTTCATGATGGTTGTTGTATATTTTGATTTGATTGATTTCATGGTCGATTCCGCTTGTTTGTTGTAATGTATCTAATTACCATGCACCATCTTGTACAATGTGACTAACAATTAGAAACTCACCACCCATGTATGCTACGAAATTATACCCTAACTTATGAATTAATCTTGCTCCATTCAACCATGGATCATACCAGAGGCTAGTGTCTCTACCATTCACAATCTTACTGTCAAATTTAATGTTTGTTATCTCACTCTCAACATGTTTTTCAAAGTACTTGACATTTGACTAGTTATTAGCATCTCCTATATATTATTAGACAATATGTACTTATTGATGAGCCACTTTGACCATATGGACTTTTCACTTAAATGTTTCCATAGTGTTTTTAAACGATACACTTCATTCATGTTCGTCAATTTTTGTAGACCAAGACCCCCTTCTTTTTTAGGAGATGTAACCATATCCTATGGTACCTTATTTCTTTTAGCAGACCCATAAGAATTTACAGCATAATTGGTTTACAGTCTCAATCACATTGGTTGAAATTTTAAAACTTTGCATCCAATAACTGATAATAGGGTATATAACCACTTTGATCAATATAAGTTTCCCAGACATGCTAAGTGATGGAACTGGCCTAGCACACAGCAGGTTAAATAGGTGAATTTAAAAAAACCATTTTTAGATCTTATTGGGCTTATGAAGTCTAAATTGATTTAGCTCCAACCTAAATAATTCAAATAAAATCTTTATTTTATTTAATTAATTTATACAAAGGTTTGATATATATATGTGTGTGTGTGGGTGTGTAATTTATAAAGTGTATATGTGTATCAAATGCACACATACGTGTAAGTGCACGTGCAATGTATAAATATGTACATGGTTTAATGTGTCGGTATATAAGTGATGGGGTAACATCATAGTAGATGCACTGACCTTTTATACGAACATGTTGCCCAAAACAATTTTAAATATATATATAATAATTATTAAATTTCATATATTTTATTTTTTATAATAAAATAAATTTATTTGAATAAGTCAATAGTTTTAAAATTCAAAATTCATTTTCAAAATATCTAATTTGTTTAATTAGTAAAATAGTTTTAAAACGACTGGAACTATGATTTGAATTAAAAATTTATATATTATATATAAAGTTAAATAAAAATATCATAAATATAAACAAAATAAGTTATTTTGAATAAATCAATAATTTTGAAATTCAAATTAATTTTCAAAATTTTTAATTTTTTTAATTAGCAAAACAATTTAAAAACAAATCTAGATCTATAGATTTAAATCAATAATATATATATATATATTATATAATTAAATAAAAATATCATAATTATATTTATATCATTTTCGAAAGTAATTGTATATATATAATAGTAATACATTAAAATAATTAAAACATATATATTAAAATAAAATTCCTTATGGCCAAAATTAAAACTAAATTATACATACATACACACACACACACACATATATATATTAAAAAAGTGGAAATCAGGGACACATCCATCTTTTCAAAACTTATTTGTTTTACATCCTTCTCTTTTAGAAACTATTTTCTACATCCCTATTTCTTGAATTTCTTTCCTTTTTACTTCTTTTGTTTCCAAATTTAAAAGCAGCCACTCCAACGTGTATTACAGCGGTTATGAGTTATAAATGTATATCCTAAAAGTGCGGGTTAAGGTTAGTAAAATTACCTAAATACTCCCATGAATTTCACATTTTTAACAAAAAATAGAGATGTAATTTATAAAAGAAAATTGGAAGGGATTCAGTGTTAATTTTTTATAATCATAAGGATAAATAAATTTATAAACAATAAATTATGATTTTATAAAATAAAAATATTAATATATATATATATATAATACTAGTTAATACATGTTACATTAAACATTTATACGCATGCACGCACATATATATGTTGTGTGCGTGTGTGTGTTTGTGTGTGTAAACTTATATTTAAAATAAAATAAAATTATATTTCGTTTTTTCTTTTTTGTAACATTATTTCATGATACGTAATGAAATAATTTTGGACATATAAACACACATATTGATTTGTTATTTATATTTGTAGTTAAGATAATATTAAATCAATTTTAAATAGTTTTCAATGTTTTAAAAATTATTAAAAATTATATATATTAATTTTTTATTGTAATATATACACATAAAATAATTTTTTTATTAATTGGAACAAATAGAATTGATAATTAGTGAAATTTGCAGATTTATACTTATATATACATATGTGTATCGATACAATTAAATAGGACAACGCTTGTGCATATAAATTTGTTCAAATACACACACATACATATATATATATGTATGTATGTATGTATCCATGTAGTTAAAGCCTTACTAAAGTCCAACAAAATCTCCATTATAGCACATAACGCTCTTCGACTGCCACGCTATTTCAATTTAGCACTATTAAACAGTAGATCCGCTTTAAGCTCCGTTATTTTTCGCTGCATCCGCTAAATCAAGGGTTTTTAGGACCTGCTTTAGCAATATTAATATAAAAAGGTTGATTTGACAGTTCTCCGGGTAAAGAATTAATTTTAAGGTATAAGTGCTCAATATAAGTTAGAAATCTATTGTAGTCATCAAATTTGAACTACATAAATCATGAATTCTTCAGTTTTGTTATATAGGATTAAACAATATTTCTTTTTTTACAAATTTAATGTGAGAATGCGAATAAATTAACTTTGAATATTTGATTTTATATTTAATGAAGCTTTTCTCACATCCGTTATTTTCTGCTATATCACCGCTATAACTTTTTGCACCTCCACCACTACATAGCCGCTAAGCGCTTTAACACACACACACACACACACATATATATATATATATTAACTATATTAACATGATGACATATCAACCATAGATTATAGGATGTTACCTTAAAAATGTTGCCTTAGATTTACACCTTGATTGCCTTAGATTTGATCCTGATTTGAGCTCTTAGCTTTGCAACTGCTTGAAGAATCAATTTTTATTTTAATTTGATGTTAGAACCTTATATTTCTTTTAGCCTAAGGGGTTGGAAATGGCAGCTATCATAAAGAAGAGGGACAACAAAAGTGTAACCTTAACAACGAGGGGTGGTATGGCCTTTTATGGAGAGAGTAAAAGAGATATTCTCTCCTTGGTTTACTCCATCTCTATTACCAAATCTGGATCCAACTTTTTGAATCTTTAGCCCTATCTTGCTCTCCTATAGCTAGTCCTAGATAAGGCTATATGGGCCTTAAATCATTCTAAACACATCAACAGTTAATCACATTTAAATCAAATTTAAATGCATGTCGATATCGAATATATATTCGTACATATGTAACATTTATATACGCGCCTAATTAATTAATATCAGCACCCTAAAATACTAATAGCACCCAATACATCAAATAAATCAATAATAATATTTCATAAATATTAATTAATTTAGTTAATTTATAATAATTATAAATCAATTAAATCATGTGGTATATCAGAGAAACTACAAATGTGGTTGTGCAACTTGTAGGTGTAAATTAAATCGGCAATTAATATCAAAAAATTTGAATATTAACGTTCACGCATCACCTTAGTTAGTGGCATGGCAGTTTGGCCGAATTTGTTGCTTACACATTATTTGATATAATCCAATTTTACAATTTTAAGTGGTACCTGATAGTAACGTTTATTTACACCAATTCTTTTCATTAAAACTATATCATATTAGGACTTATGGAGTTTGGTTTTGGTAAAAATTCCAACATCGTCCACATTCAACTTCTATATCCCAAACACAAAGTCCTTGATTTAATAATAACAATTATTATTAACCAAACTACTCTGGCCAGAGACTTTGACTTTGAGTTGACTATAGTTGACTGTGATACTAACCTTATATAACCGAGGAGAAGAATTCTCTATTGAATAGTATTTCACTTCCAATGCTTTAACTTAGATCCAACTACATGGATGTTGTGCCATGATTTAACTATAATTAAAGTGTAGTGTTCATATTATAGTTCAACGATATTCTCAAGTCAAGAGAACTATGTAATATCGTCACTTCGAGATTCTCTGTTTGATCTTAGTTATATTAACCAACAGAAAACTCTCGAATGATTCATTCCATAGTTATCCCATAACTATTAGTATGTCACTCCTTGGTGCCCCCAACATCCATGAGTAATACATTGCCCAACATTAGAGAGCGCTATGTACTCTAGTCCCAACGGATGTATCAATATCCTGTCTTGAAACATCTTGACTAGGACTATTTAAAATAACATGTCATTGTAATGTGTTAAATTTTTCATGATTACAACACATTGTAATTATTATTACATAATATATTATTTAAGGATTTTCTATTTAGTACACTTTAAAATAATAACTTAATTAATTATATCACAGTATAACAAGTATATAGAAAGAAAATACCTTTTTATTTTAAAACAAGATTAGTTATTGAGTTAGATCTATGTAACAAATTACATAATTGCCCCTAGGACATACCCATAACTCTATCATTAAGTTACTTACTCTCCCATCCTTCATTGTTTTCAAAATCTTTTCCGCCAAGATATTAATAGTGTGCTTTCAAATTTGTAACTGATAATGGGATACCCAAGTATTTTATTGGTAGATTTCCTTCCCTCAAATTTAAAATATCAAGCATCTATGTCTGTTACTACATAATTTAGTAAAAAAATACCCATGTCTTCTCATTATTAAGTCGAAGGCCTATGCATTGCTCTAATTTTCTAAAATAATCTTGATAGCATACGTACCTTCCTTTATAGCTTGTATGAAAATTAGTAAGTCATCAACATAAATCAACATAAAATTAGTAATTAATGAATAGACAGAGACCAAGAGGAGCTCCCTATCTAATTCCTCTGTTGGATTCGAAGAATCCAAATAGGCCTTGAATCATTATAGAAAAAGTCAAGGACTCTGTTAAAGTTTCAATAACTCCTAACCATTTAATGGGAAAATCCATTTCTCTCATCATATGGATTAAGAATTTTCTATTTACACTATCATATGTGTGCCTTAGGCTTGCTTTAATGCACATTTTATTGCTATGCTAGTATTAAAGCTCGTGATGTTTTCATAAGAAAGCACGATCCCTTTTGAGATGTTTCTTCCTGGAATAAATGCCATTTGATTTTCTAAAATTAATTTCATTAAAACATATTTCATTCTAGAGGACATCGACTTTGTAACAATTTTATACAGCATGTTACAACAAGCAATTGGCCTATGCTGAGAAATTGGAACCAATTTTTTACTTTTGGGATCATTAATAAAAAAAGGTGTGATTGCATTCTCTTATGATTTTCCATATTTCAAAGATATTCTGAGTAGCATTTATAATGTGTTTTTTCAACTCTTCCCAGTGATGTTCAAAAAATGAACGAGTTAGACTCATTTGGCCCTGGTGCAGTTTCATTTGTAGTACTAAAGATGGCATTTTTAGTTTCATTCATTGTGATTTTTTTCATTGAGGTAGCTTTTCCCACACTCTGAGATTTTCTTTTTAACAATAGTTTATGGAAAATTTGATGCTTTTTGTTGTACAATTCTTTGAAATATTGAATTTCCTCTTTAGCTACTTCCTCTTGTTTTTTCACTGCAAAGACATATTTAGAAATTATGTTTTGCATGTTGTTTTTGAATTTTCTCATATTTAGCCTAGCACGAAAATATTTCTTGTTTTCATCACTATATTTCAACTAACAACATGTAGCTTTTTGCTCAATGGCTACAACTCAGCATCACTTCAAGTTTTTTTATGCATTAATGTCTTCATTAGCATTTTCTCTAGCATGTGATAAAGTTATAGGTATGCCCTTGAGACAATTCTGTAATTTATTGTAAATTATTAAAACTGTAATAAAATCTCATTCGAAGTAAAAAAAATTGCGTGTTTGTTCATTTTTTTCAAATAAAACTAGAAAGTATCTTCTTTTTTCTTCTTTTTATGATGGTCGCATTCCCTCTCTCTCTTGCCCTTCCTTCTAGCCCTAGTTTTCTGAATTCAACTCCCCTCTTGTGCCTCTTCCTCTACCTTATATCATTCCATCGCCTGTGCCTCCTGTCTCTCATATCCCTCATGTCCCTTCCTCTTTCGACCCTAACCCACCTTCTATCTCTGTTTCTTCTGTTCCTATCCTTCCATCTCCTCCTTCCTCTACTTCTTTGGATTTTGTTCCTCATGTTGTTGAGCCTTGTCAACTCGCATGGAGTTCCCTTTTCAAGAGAAAACTATGCAATGTGGAGAAGTACATCCTTGTTAAGTTGGTTAATGAATATAACGGTGATGCTTTAGTTCCTCCCTAATTAGTTCTTGAAGCTGGTAGAGAAGTATGGCATGATTATTTGGTGGGCTTTTTCCTCGATAAGCCTCTTTCTTACTCAACAGTAATTAAAAATCTTAAAAAGACATGGAGGTTGAATAGCAGCATCAAAGTGAAATCCGATGGTATGATTTTTCTTTTTCTCCTTTCAAGTGAATAGGATAGAAGGAAAATAGTGGAAGGTAACCCAATACCGATGAGAAATAAAATGTTTATTGTGAAAGAGTGGGACCTTTCTATTAGCAATGTATGTGGCACCATCAAGTCAGTTCTAATTTGGATTCATTTGTCTAATATTCCTTTAATTGCCTGGTCTCCTTTTGGAATTAATTGGCTTCCTGGCAGAATTGGAAGGATGATGTGTTTGGATGAAAGCATGGAGAAAATGGAAAGATTGACCTATGCAAAGTTTTTGGTTGAGGTTACACCTAGTCTAACATGGTTACCAGTTTTCATTTGTTGTTAGAGGATGGGACCGAGCAATTTGTGCAAGTCTATTATCAGTGGAAACCTGAAGCTTGTAGTCCATGTTAGTGTTTGGTCATACTGTTGAGTGTTGTTTAAGTGAAAAGTGTGAAGAGGTGGAAAAGGCAGAGAAGTAGTAAGTGGGGATGTAGCTTTGAAGAAGGATGTTTGTGATGGCAATGTTGCAGTTAAGAAGGCTATTCGAACAAAAAAATATGGAAAAAAGTAGGTAATGTTAATAATAGCGGCAAAAGTAAGGTGAAGGAAGTGCATAAGGGTAATTTTCCTGATACAAAGGAGGCAAGTGTAAATGTGATTAATGAGGAGGTTGTGATAGAGAAAGAATTAGTTGAGATCGATGGTGATGATAAAATAACCGAAGTTGTAGTGAAAGAGGCTACAAAACAATCCGATGAAGTTATATTAACTTCAAATAAATTCCAAGCCCTTCAAAATATGAATGGTGATGAGGGTGAAAAAAGTGTTGGCCTTTGTATTGAACTTGATGGTGATAATTTTGGTGAGGATGTACTATTGGCACGGGAAAGTATTGAAGAATCTATTTGTGTAATAAATGGGCTTAACCTTATGGTTGAACTTATATCTAAAGTGGTGAGCACACTTGAATGCAATTGAAGCATGGTAATGATGCAAATCTGAATGAAATAGCAATATATCCAATTTTCAAACTGGTATCTATGCATGTTTCTGAATATGCAAGTCATAAAGAAGATAACGTGCATGCATCTTCTCTTATTAATGTCCAACCTAATCTCTTATTTTTCGATCAAACTTTTTTTGATCAATCAACTTCCCACACTCCCTAAATTCCACCTATCATTTATGTTCCTAATTCACCTACTGAAGACATTGTATTGAATGTGCTTGATGATTCAAATCTCTCCCCTTACTCTCACATCCCTCCCTTGTTGGATGGATCTCTCTACCTAAAAATTCCTCCTCTCAAATTTTGCCAACTGATCCGGTTTCATCTGCAGTGAAGCAAGCATCGTCTGATGCAACTCAGAACACTAATACAACCAAGAACAAGAATAACAACAAGTTGAAAAAAAACTCAACCTCCGGGATCATGACAAAGGGCTAACCATTGATTGTCAAGAAACATTGCCTGAATCAAATTCAACCAACTTTTCTTCCTCAAGAAGAACAAGGATAAACAAGAACCCTCTCTCCCAATAGTTTATGTTAAACAATTTTGGAAGTTGGAACATTAGTGGTGCTTACAAGGACATCAAATTAATTCAAGCAAATCAATTAATCTCAGCAAATAAAGTTAGCATTTTAGCACTTGTTGTGACCAAACTGAATCTTCCTTTAACCCTCAAACCTGTTAACTTCATTAATCCTCTATGGGAGTTGCATTACAACTTAATCAAGCTCCTTATGGCAAAATTATGGTCCTTTCTGATCTTACTATCTATAAACTCAACCCTATCATATATCATAAACAGTTTATCCACTTTCATGTCCTACATCTTCCCTCCTCCTCTTCTATTTATATCACTTTTGTTTATGTTGACAATCATCTTTTGCCAAGGCAGGAATTGCTTGATTATCTTCCCTACCTAAGGCAGGAAACTCACCCATGGTTTGTAATTGGTGATTTCAATTGTATGTTAAGTGCTTCTGATCGAATTAGTGGATCCCCATTAAGGCTCAAAGACATTTCCCCACTTAATGAACAAAGTAATCTATCTAACCTTCATGAAACTCAATTTTATGGTCCTAAATATAGATGGAGCAATAAAAGTAGAACTAGTAACAGAACCATGAGTTGTATTGATCTATCTTTCATCAACTCTTCTTCCCTAGTTAAATGGCCCAACCTTGTTTCTCTTGTTCTTCCCCCTATGTTGTCTAACCATTAACCTATCCTTCTTATGTGTGGGAACAATGCCATTGAAAAAAAAATCAAATTTTAAAAATTTTGATTCATGGATTGAGGATCCTGAATTTTTTTCCCTTGTTCATAATTCTTGGTCAATTGTTTTTATGGCAATTACATGTATATTTTTCAACAAAAACTTAGGGTTACAAAATAAGCTCTCAGAAGATGGGCTAAAGCTAAATATGGGGATAGAGATGGACTATCAAAGAACTTGATAGAGCAATTACAGATGGTGCAATTGAGCATGCTTAAGCAACCAGACAATAATCTTTTATCTTAAAAGGAGCATGAGTTAACTTTGAAGCTTACTGAGGCCCTAACAACTGAGTTGCAGATGAAGAAACATAAGTTAAGGAAGGAGTGGGAAATTCAAGGGGATGGGAATACTAATATTTTTCATAACTCTCTTAAATTAAAGATGGCTAAAAGCAACATTTTCCATATTACTGATGAGCATGGCATGCTACATGACACATCTGACTCTATTGATAATGCCTTCTTAGATTATTGTAATAACCTTCTAGGTACGCTTGAAACACATAACCTTAACCTCGATGACTTGATATCAACAACTTTTCACAAATTAAGCAATCAAGATGTAAATGTCCTATCGGCCAAAGTAACCGATGATGATATTAAATTAGCTGTTTTTGGGATAAATAAAACATCATGTGGGGGACTTGATGGTTTCAATGCAATGTTCTTCACCTACTATTGGCCAATAATTTCAATTGATATGCTAACAGTAGTCCACAACTTCTTCAACCATAGTAAGATGATTAGTGGTATCAATGCTACCAACCTTGCATTAATTCCCAAATCAAACTAGGCTTCCTCAGTTATGGCCTTTGGACCTATAGCTTGCTGCAATATTATTTAAAAGTGCATTTCCGAGGTCGTCTCTACTAGGCTAAAGCTTGGGCTTCCTAACATAATTTCAACTAATCAGGCTGAGTATTCTAGATAATGTGTTGCTCACCCATGAGTTAATGAATGGTTATAACAGAGCCACATCTCTTCTAGAGCTATGATGAAGCTTGACATTAAGAGAGCTTGTGACTCTTTACCGTGGAAGGCTATTGTAGCAATAATGGCTAAAACGAACTTCCCTTGCCATTTTGTAAGTTAGATTTATGCGTATATTTCCATTATCTCTTACTCTCAAGGTTATAATGGCAAAATGGTATGGTATTTTAAAGGCACATAAAGTATAAGGTAGGAGGACCCGGTGTCCTCTTACAAGGATTTTGTGATGCATCCTAAATGAAAAGAGCCTTATATATCATCCCTATTATATGCTGATGATGTAATTATCTTCACCAAACCTACAGAAGCCTCTTTGTTAAGCATCTCCAAGATGTTGGAATCTTTTCATAGCATAAGTGGATTGCAGATTAACCACGAAAAATCATATTTGTCTATAGCAAACCTTCTAGAGCTATCGAGGAACGTTCTTCATGATTTGACCTCTCTGTCTTCTTTGAGCAATAGTATAACTCATCTTGGTATTCCTCTAACATCTTGAAAAATTGGTTACTCAGACTATCTCCCTCTATTTTAAAAAACAACCAGAACTATGAACATTTGGGTAAATAAATTTCTGACCCAAGCTGGTAGATTGATTATTATTAAGCAATTATTCATGTTATGACTGTTTATTGAGTAAATCGTTTAATTTATTCCCCAACCAAGTTAGACAAGCCATGAATAATTTTATGTGGACTGGCAATATGCACTCTAGAAAGTTAGTTCCTATAGCTTTTTAAAGGTGGAAAAATCTCATGGTTATAGCGGTTTGGGAATTAAAAGCATAAAGCTATGAAACAAGGCTGCCTTCTTAAAGCATTTTGATATTGTTCTAAATAATAAAGACAATCTCTGGATCAAGTAGGCAAGGAACTATCATTTGGATAACAAAAACTTTTGGATTATGGACATGTCTCCATTATATGGTTGGGTTTGGAGGTCTGTTCTACAGCTTATGGATTTTCTACTTCCACATGTACAAATTACATTATCCTATAATAGCTCTGCTAAATTTTGGTATGTTCCTTGGACTAGGAAGGGTTTAATTTTGGTTAATGCCTTAACTTATGAAGAAAGATGTCAATCTGGTACTTTGGAGGTTAAAGCATGTGATTATATGCCAAATGGAAATATAATTGTCCCATATACAAGTAATGTGAGAGTTAGAGCTGTTTGGAATTTAATTCAAAGTGCTAATTTGATAGATGGTAATTATTTATATGTCTAGTCAACCAAACAAAAGGTTCATTCAATCTCCATAGTTTACAAAGCTATATTTGCTAATGCAAGTTATACAAAATTTTAGTGGAATAGTAGGGTCTAGAAATTTTTTAGTTCAGAGAAAGTTAATTTTATTCTCTAAAAAGTTCTTAGAAATGGGCTTTAAACAATGTCTAAACTTCAGCTCAGGGGTCTGGATGTTGTTAATGTCTGTCCTTTTTGCAGAAATCATGAAGATGACAACTTGCACCTTTTCTTCAGTTGTCAAGTCATATATGCTATGTGGTGTTAAGTTTTGTGCAAGGGAAGTATGTAGAACCCATTGAGAAATAGTGAAAATGAATGGCTTCATATTTTCGAGGCTACAAGTTGGAGAAACCAAGAAACTTTGCTGTTGTTGATGGTTTTGAAGATTTTCATTGTTGAAATTTAGAAGGAAAGGAATTTTAGGATTTTTGAAAGTAAAAGTACATCAAGTATGGTTCAGTGCAATGCTATTTTCCATAAGATCATTGAAGGTTTAAATATGTATGGCATTTTGACTAAGGAGGAAGCTTCTGCGATGTAGGACCGATGCCTCGTGTGCTGCTATTTTGTTTATTTCCTTCTGTGTTTTGTCGGTTTCGTTTTAGTTTCTTTTCTCTTCTTTGTGTTGCCTAGTGATTTTTTCTTTGTTCATGGGTTTAGTTTATTTACTCCCTTTTTTCTAGTTTAATAAACCTGGTAAGAGTCCAGTCAACCTTGCTAGCTTTGCTATAAAAAAATTACAACTGTTGTAATTGTGAGTATTTTATCATAGTGCATATAACAAACACATTGTTTTAAATATTCCTAGTCAAGATGTATCGAGACTGGATATCGGTGCATCCGTTAAGACTAAAATACGTAATGCTCTCGAAAGGTTGGGTAATGTATTACTCATGACTACTGGGGCACCAAGGAGTTACGCACCGATAGTTATTAAATAACTATGGACTGACTGACTCGATATTTTTCTGTTAGTTAACATAACTAAGGCCAGACAGAATATATCAATGTGGCATCTTTTCACAATTCTCCTAACTTGAGATACTATTGAGCTTCAATATGGAAACTCTGCTTTGATTATAGTTAAATTATAGCACGGTGTCCATTGAACAATTATGGTTGGATCGAGTGGAATCATTGGAAGTGAAACACTATTTAATAGAGGATTCGTCTCCTAAGTTATATGAGGTTACTATCACAGTCAACTGAAATCAACTCAAAGTCAAAATATCTAGCCAGAGTAGTTCATTCATAATAATTGTTATTAATGAATCAAGGACTTTATGTTTGGACTATAAAGTTAAATAAAGATGATATTGGAATTCTGATCATTACCAAATTCCATAAGTCCTAATGTGATATAGTTTTGACGAAGAGAATTGATATAAACAATCGCCACTATCAGATAATGCTTAAATAAGTAAAATTGGATTTTAACTGAAGCTATATAAGCGATAAATTTGGCTATAATGTCACACTACTAGCTAAGGTGATGCGTGAACGTTAATATTCAAATTGTTTGATATTAATTGTTGATCAAATTCTCGTCTAAGAGTCCCACAATGGAAACATTGAATACTTCGAATACCACCTAATCTAACTAACTGTAATTGTTATAAATTAATTAAATCAATTAATATTTATGAAATATTAATTATAAAAATTTATTTAATTTGTGTTGATCTGTATTAAAATAGTGCATATATAAAAGTTATTTATACACATGTATCGATATACGATATCTATGTGCATTTGATCTAGATTTAAATATATATTTATTTGATCGGGCTTGAAGCAATTTGGAGGCCTGGATATGGGCATGTAGTGGCCAGCCATAGAGGTGGTTTGGTGAGGTTGAATGTTGATTCAAAGGGTATGAAAAGATAATAGGAAAAAGGTGGATCTGAATCCTCTTTTACTCCTTTAAACTTCTACTATTTAAATAACTCAAACCGCATTTTTCCACTCTCTAATTTTTGCCCCCATCCTCAACATATCAAGCCAATAGCCCTCCTCTAATTTTTCAAGCATTTAAAACACAATTTAAATGCAAATAGAAGATTGGTAGTTACTGCTTTAAGATTGATAGCTTTTTCTAGATTCTAGATACTATTTTTCAAAAACTATTTTATGGCCTAATGTGTGTGTGTATTTAATTATTAATTTACATTAAAACATGTATGTATGTATATAGTATTTTGAAATATTAATTTAATATGTATATGTTTTACAAAAATTTAAATTTTGATATATATATATATATATCATAAATATATTTATTTAAAAAATAAAATATTAATATGAATTTGAAATCACTAGATATTTTATTATGCAGATCTAGATATGAAATTAAAATTTTGAATTTGAACTCATAATTAATATTTACAATTTCTTTGTAGTGCAATGTAAATTGTATATTTATATTTATATTTATATTTATATTTATATGGACATTTATATTTTACAAATATTATTTCAATATATAAAACTATATATACACAAACATATATATTAGACAACACATATGTATATGTAGAGGCTAATATGTCCGTTACGGTGTAAATTTGTGCATTTATATACGGGCATGTTAAACCATATACACTATTTATGTTTAAGGTGCACATACACATACATGTGTATATGATACACATGTTTTATTATACAATATAAACATAAAATAAATAAAACTAAAACTTTATTTATAACTTAAATAAAATATTGATTTTATTTAAACAAATTTAGATAAGATCTAAATAAATTTAGACTTCATAGGCCCAATAAGATCCAAAATGGAATGAATTTTTTAAAGTCTATCCATTTACCTCCCGCCTGCTAACCCCGATTCAACAATGGTATTAGTGCCCAGTAGCCGATACGGTCTAAATTGGTCATGTTAGGGCTAACTAATTAAGCCTACCCATTTAGTAGGGTGTCTAGAAAAGTAGTGTCTAAGCTAGGTTAGGATAATCAAGTACCTTGCCATATCTGGCTATCAGCCTGGCCCGAAAGATGAAGTGAACCTAAAGGTTGTCCCTAATAGAAAATGCCCAATTTAAATTGGGCCTTAGGCTTATTTTCAAAAGTATGTTGAAACGAAAATAAAAATTTTAATTTAAAAGTTAAATTTAAAATAAAAAAACATTATAATTATTATTATATGATTTTCAAAAGTGTTTTGAAAATATAATAAATATATTTAAATTTCTTTAAATATTAATAAAATAAATAAATAAATTATATATTTAATTAATTAAACATATTTATATATAAGATATACTACGATATATGATTACATCGACTTGAACCGTTTATGACAATGCAAGTGTATGTATATATATATATATATAACAAAACTTTTCAAATCAAAATATTTAATTAAAATAGTTTGATTTGACAAATCATTTAAAAGTTAATTAATGAACTAATTAAAAGTTAATTAATAAATAATATATATATATATATAAAGATATATGTGTGTAACTATAACTATTCTAGTATAAATGTCTGATTGAATAATATAAAATTAATTAAAATATTAATTAAATAAATAAGATTTAATTAATGTAATATTATACATAAGACTATTATTTAAATTAATTAAATTATAAAAGCTATATAATAATTTTAAACTTATATAATATGAATGTATAAATTAAAAGTGGAACATTAAGAAACTTTAAGTTGAGTTAAGGGATAAATACATATGTATGGTACGTATATCGTAATTTTTGATGTGTCCGACGCTTGAAATGTGAGAGTATTTCATAAGAAATACATTATTCCATAAGTCGATATCACTCAATATAATATATTAAAGATTATGAATCTTTAATATAAAGTCGTCCACAAAGCCCCAACCTTATTTTGAGTCAATATTTTTTTCCTAATGGCCTCCTCGTTTGTCCCCAAATCACCAATTTAGGGTTCATCATGCCTTCTCTTTTTACATTGCCGTTTCTCTTCATTGTATCCCATTGCCTCTCTTACTCTTATTGCATGATTCTGATCTCCCTCTTCTTCGCCCTAGCTCACTGTTTTTGATTACCCGTTGATGGCTAAGAAACGAAAAGACAAGACGTGGTTTGTTTGACTCGAACAATTCACTGATGTATGCGTCACTCGATCTGGCAAAACCTTTTCTTCATCCCCAAAAACGTGATCAAAAGTGGTCTTCGATGGTAGCACGTCTCCATCTTGCATTCTAGCAGTTTCAGATTTGCAAATTTAAGATCCATTTTAGACGAATTTGATTCCAGTAGAGTTCCGACGCTGCAAGATCGTGATCACGGTCTCTGCTTTTCGTCTCCAAGTAACCTCGTTTAGAATAATGACGTTTCATAATCTTCTCTTTCTCTGCCATGTGATGCACAAGCCCAATTCCTTGAGCTTGATGCTTTCTTGGGGAACATTGACTCCGCTATAGCTCCATTAATAGGCTTGTGTATGATGTCTATTGCTAGTGCATCACTTATCTCCCCTTCTCTTGCTTCTAATGTGAATGCATAATGGTTAATTCTGTTATTACTGCTGATAGTGTTGGATGGTCTGTTGAAGGCATTATTAATGTTGATAATGTAGTGGAGAAAATTGTCCAAACTGATGCACGTTTTCTTGTCGTTAAATCTATTAGCGCTACTATGTCTAGGGTTGATCAGGGTAAACCTACTACTGTTTTGTAATCCAAATGGACCTCTTTTTTCAACACCATGTCGAGAAATGTGGGTGCTTCTGTCCCTAAAGTTTTTGAAACCGTGGAAATGGATTGTGTCATGGTGCCTCCGACGGAGGTGATTCAGGGGGGTGTTGGCTTCTGGTCTGACTACTTGGTAGGTTTCTTCATGGATCCCAACCCACCGTATCATGTTGTAAAGGAATGTTGCTGTAATGTTTGGAAGAGTAGAGGTGGCCTGCAAGTGCACTTCGACAACTCTATGTTCTATTTCAAGTTTCTAAGCCTGAGAAGAGATGACGAATTCTAAAAGCAGATCCTATCTTCATCTGGGGTAAGGCATTTATTGTTACTACGTGGAGTCCAACTATTGACAGTGCTAGGGACATGTATTATCTATCCCTGTATGGGCTCATTTCTTTCACATCCCTTCTATTTTGCAACCTTTGATTGATTTGAACTGCTTAGTTAGTATTGTTGGTACACTTAAATGTTTTGATGCTAATACCGTTGCCCGAAAAAGACTTGTTTACGCTAATGTGTTGATTGAAATTACCCCAGATAAGCCTCTTCCCACTAAGGTTAGAGTTCAAACTGCTATGGGGCATTATGCAGATGTTGTTGTCCGTTATAGTTGAGTTTGGATGTATGTTCTACTTGCAAATCCTTTGGTCACACTATGGAAGTTTGTAAACACTGAATTCCTACATTATGCAATAATGTGGAGGAATGTAACCTTAACAAGGCCGAATCTCCCTTACCTATCCCAATCAAGATCCCTCTTCCTCGCCCTCCGGTTAGGTGGTGGGTGCCTAAGGCCACCACTCCTATTATTGAAGTTGCACATATTGACACGCCACTTGATACGACACAAGTTGATTCTATTACACCGCCTCTTTCAATACACTCTACTGGTGCTTCCCTGGTTACTCCAATTGATCATGACATTGAATGACATTGCTCTGAGCAAGCATGGGTTCATGTGAAATTTGAGATGAGATATTTTTATGGCTGCTAGCTATCATATGTTTATAGGTGACTATGGTGAGGATCGTGCTCTTTACTATCACGTATCTTGTGACGTTTTGGTTCTTTCTACGTTCGGGAAAGAAGGTGCTGAAAAAAGTCTTCTCTTATAGGATAAGACTTGGGACCGGAAATATTTATACTGCACCAACTCTACTGATTTTGTGCCTAACTTGATCGCTCTTTCTTTTACGGTTATTAAATGTTGTTGGGTCTGAGTCTGAGTATGATGGCAGTGAATCTTCCTCTATGGAGGGGGACTAGTCTCTTTTATTTTTAGTAACTATGTCTCTTGTACTTTCTTTTTCCTTTAGCTGTTCTACCGCATGTGCTGAACACATGTTTAAATTTGTGTTATAAAATAGTGGCATGACCCACTATAAAGCAGGCTAGTCTTTTAAAATATAAAGTTGTCCTCTAACATTTATATGAATAAATTACTTGCATACTCTTAGTTATTGAGCTTTCCCCAAGCTAGGGATGTTATATGTAGTACTATTAATATATAGAATAGACAAGGTAAGATAACTGCACATATTTGTTTAGATTTCCTCAAGGTATGTGCATTATACTTAGGCCATCGTGAAATGGTAGGTACAAGTGAATAATCTCTCTTTATTTAATGAGCTTCCCTCGAGGTAAAGATGAGATTAAGACAAGGAACCACGGATTAGGAGTTGTATATGATACAAACGATAATGAGTTATCCATCGTATGCGAGAGTATGATTTGTTGAGTTTTTTTAAGGTCGGAATCTCAAGGTATACGAGTCTTGACACCCACGGTGAAGTCGAAAGACTTTCATGTTTCATTTTAGGTTGTGGAGAAACATAAAAGACTAGTGGGAGCTTATTAGTAAAATAAAATATAAAGTTTAACCTTTCTAATATTATAAGAACATCTCTCATGAAAATTTTCTAATCTACTAAGTTAAAACTTGTAGAAAAATGTCTACACCCAAGCTATTTTCTGAAAATGATAAACTCACCGGACCTAACTATGTTGACTAGCCATGAGCGACAAAGATAGCATTAACTTATGAATGTCTTTAGTTATCGATAACTGCATCACCAGAAGAACAACCCACTAATGACGTGGACCCTGAACTGATACTTGTTATGATAAATGAATTTCGGACCTAGAAATCGCCTAGGTTTTCATGTTGTACGTTAGCTAAGCCATTGTAGAGGTAGCACAAAAACATGTATGTGCATGAGATTTTTGATAGTTTCAAAGCTCTATTTGGTGAACAGTCCTATTTCGTAAGGTATGGATTTATGAAGAAATTGTTCAATATCAAAATGACCAAGGGACAGAAAGTGGACCATTACTTTCTAATAATGAAAGGCTATATTGGTAGACTTGCACAGTTCGAGGTAGAAATAAGTATGAGATGCAAGTAGACTTAATCCTTGGGTCTCTTACTCCCCGTATGAGCCATTCATACTAACATATAATATAAACTAGTTGAATGTAAGCCTTATGGAGCTTCTTAATATGTTGAGGTCGGCCGAGTCTTCGTCCAAGGATCAAGAGGCTATACTTGTCATTGAGGGAAAAGCGTCATCTTCGAAAGGTTCGAAGAATCAAAAAGAGGTTAGCAAGAAAAATAAGAAGGCTACTATTATGAACAAGGGTGAATGTCGTCATTGTCTCAAGAAGAATTATTGGAAATAGGATTGTTTGGAGTACTTGATGATTGTTAAAATGAAGAAAATAGGATTGTTTGGAGTACTTGAAGATTGTTAAAATGAAGAAGCAGAATAGTTCTACCGCTTCATCAGATATATTTATGATTCTAAACTATTTTACAATCAATAAATTATCTTGGGTTTTAGATACTGGGTTTAGAACTCACATTTGTAATTCATTACCGGGGCTTAGAAACCAATGTCACATGGTAAAGGGAGAAATGAGGCTTCAAGTTGCTGATGGGTCTATTGTAGATGCAAAAGCAGGTGGAAATTTTCTTTTGAGTTCGCCACGTGGATTTTTTTGTTATTTAATAATTGCTATTATGTAAAAGACTTTATTTGTCGAATTATTTCTATGTCTAGATTATTTGAGACTAGTTATATTTTCCACTATGTTGATAATGTTATGAACATTATTTTAGATAGTAATAAAGTCTGTGATTTTATTTTAGATAATGGCAATTATGTGATCAATACAAATTATGTCTATTTTGTGAGTAGTTCTTTGAATAACAATATAAATAAAAATTATCTTTGGCATCGTAATTAGATTATATAAGTGAGAAACGACCACACAAATTGAAAACCGAAGGTTTTCAACCATCACTTGACTCAAAATCATTTGATAAGGGTGTGTCATGTCTAAAAGGTAAGATGACCGAGCACCCCTTTAGTGGGAGCAATAAAAGAGTTGATGAACCCTAGGGTTTTATACATAGTGATGTATGCGGCTCAATGCCTATAATTACTAAAGATTGTTGTTCTTATTTTGTAACCTTTACTGAAGATTTCTCAAGTCTAAGGTCTGTGTATCTTACGAAGAACAAATCCATTGTTTGTGAGAAAAATTATTGAATATAAAAATGAGGTTGAAAATCAAACGAATCGAAAGATTAAAATACTTTGATCTGAACGAGGTGGTGAGTACGTGAACAAAAACTCCAATAGTATTTAAAAGATAATGGGTTTATGTCTTACGTTACTCCACTGTATACTCCGTAACACAATGATGTTTTTAGAGCGAAGGAACAAAACCTCATTAAATATGGTTCGTTCTATGACGATTAAGGTTGAGTTACCTCTGTCCTATTGGGGATATGCCATAGAAATTGAAGCGCATATGTTGATTTTATTACTCATTAGATCTGTGCCTAAGATGCCATATGAGATATGGCTTGTGAAGAAACCCCACTTCGATTATTTGAAGGTGTGGGGTTGTCTAGCCTAACTTAAGAACGTTGGTCCTAATAAGCTTTAGGCCAGATCTGCTTTGTGTAAGTTTATAGGATATCCCAAGAATTATAAGGGTATATTTTCTATAACATAGAGGAACAAAAAGTTATTATTTCCACACATGCTATCTTTTTAGAAAAGGAATTTCTGTCAAAATAAATTAACAATGAAGTTGTAGGCTTGGATGAGATCCGAAAAACTAACACGAAGGCTGAACCAGTAGGAGAACCAAGTTCACTCGTATACAAAAACACGCGACCTAATAGAAGGTCTACTAGGGAATCTCACGCACCAGAGAGATACTATAGTTTTTTCATGGATGGCAAAAAGGAGGATTGTGTCTTAGATTAAAATACTACTCTATCATTCCAACAAGTATTACAAAGTAAAGACTCCACACTTTGGCTTGGAACAGTAAAATCTAAAATGGATTCCATGTAAGAAAACAAAGTGTGGACTTCATCTGACATACCCAAAGGGATAGAACACATCGGCTACAAATGGATTTTTAAGAAAAAGCTAAATGTAGTTGGACAAGCGGAGACCTATAAAGTAAGGCTAGTTGCAAAAGGATTTCATCAAATTCAAAGTGTTATGACGAGACATTTCTACCCATACCAATGCTTAAGTCCATTCGGATATGCTAGTTATTGTTGCATTTTATGACTATGAAATAATGCAAATGAATGTAAAGATAGCATTTCTAAATGGTGATTTAGATTAGACCATTTGTATGTCGCAGCCTAAGGGTCTCGAGGTCAGTGGGAGTGAGGGCAAGGCTTGCAAGTTGTTAAAATCCATTTATGGACTTAAATAAGCTTCAAGGAGTTGGAATAAGTATTTTGATAGTGATCAAATGATTTGGTTTTTATTAAACATAGAGGAAGCATGTGTATACTGAAAGGAACATGGAAGTGCATTGATGATCTTTTGTTGATTGGCAACGATGTTTTGTTATTGCAATCAGTGAAAGTTTGGCCTTTCAAGAACTTCTCCCTGAAGAATTTGGGAGAAACAGGCTATATACTAGGTATAAAGATCTATAAAGATAGATCTAAGAGGCTGTTGGGATTGTCCCAATCCCTGTACATGGATATCATACTAAAAAGGTTATGTATGGAGAATTCCAAGTGTGGAAATTTTCTGACACAATCTGAAGTCGTCCTTTCTAATAAGGATGCTCTTTGGATCGATGAGGAGAAAGAGTATATGAAGAGGATACTATATGCTTCAGCAATTGGTTCCATAATATATGCTATTTTATGTACTAAGATGAATGTGGTATACACATTAGGATGTGTAAGCCAATACTAGTCTAATCTGGAGAAAAGTATTGGCTGATTGTAAAATGTATACTGAAGTAGTTAAGAAGTATTAAGAATTTATTCCTGATATATGGGAATGGAGACCTCCTTAGGAAGGGGTATACTGACTCTAGCTTTTAGATGATATTAATGATAGTAAGTAAGTTTCAAGTTATGTCTTTACTGTTAACGATGGGGCGGTCAGTTGGAAAAGTTCCAAATAGGAAACGGTAGTTGATTTCACGATGGAGGCTGAATACATCTCCCTCAACTAAGCAGCTAAAGAAGCAGTCAAAATGCGCAAGTTTTAAAGTGATCTCGGAGTGATTCCCGACACGGAGAATCCAATGACATTGTTTTATGACAACAATGCAGTGATGCAGATCACAAAGGGGCCTAGAGCACACAAGAAGTCACGACATAGCAGATCCATTTACGAAGGGACTAGCTCGGTCGGTTCTTGCCAAGATAATTGAAGGGATGAGACTAAGATTCTTTAATTGGCCCCAAGTGCAAGTGGGAGTTTGATAGAATTAGGGGTATGCCCTTGGAGCAATTTTGTAAGTTATTGTAAATTATTAACTATGTAATAAAATCTCATTCGAAATAAAAGGTGTGTTCTTTCTTTTATATACTTGTTGTAATGTGTTATAATTAACTACTAATTTATTTTATTTAAGTCTATTTAATAGAAAATCCATAAATGGTGTGTTTGTGATAGTAATTACAATTGTTGTAATCATGAGTATTTTATCACAATGCATATAATAAACACATCGTTTTAAATATTCCCAGTCAAGATGTATAGAGACTGAATATCAATGCATCCGTTGAGACTAGAGTACATAACGGTGTCGAAAGATTGTGTAATGTATTACTCATGACCGTTGGGGAAATTAAGGGGTTATGTACTGATGGTTATTTGATAATTATGGAATGACTCACTCAATAGTTTTTAGTTGGTTAATATAACTAAGATCAAACATAAAATATCTTTACGACATCTTTACACAATTCTCTTGACTTGAGAATATTGTTAAGCTTCAATGTGGAAACTCGATGTCCATCAAACGACTGTAGTTGGGTCGAGTGGAAGCACTGTGAGTGAAATACTATTAAATAGAGGATTCATCTCCTTAGTTATATGAGGTTAGTATCATGGTCAACTAAAATAAACTCAAAGTCAAAATCTATAGCCAAAGTAGTTCGGTTAATAATAATTGTCATTATTGAACCAAGGAATTTGTATTTGGAATATAGAGTTGAATGTGGACGATATCAGAATTTTGACCATTACCAAATTCCATAAGTCCTAATGTGATGTAGTTTTGAAGAAGATAACTGGTGTAATAATTATCACTACCGGGTAACACTTAAATAAGTAAAACTTGATTTTACTGAAGCTATGTAAGTGAATAAGTTTTGCCACAATGTCACATTACTAGATATGATGATGCGTGAACATTAATATTCGAATTATTCCATATTAATCGTTGACCGAATTTACACCTATGATTTACACAATCAAAATGTTGAATACTCCGAATACCACCTGATTTAATTAATTATAATTGTTATAAATTGAATAAATTAATTAGTATTTATTAAATATCAATTATAAAATTTTATTTAATTTGTGTTGATCGGTATTAAAATAATGCATATATAAAAGTCATATATGCACATGTATCGATATACAGTATAGATGTATGTATGAATTAGATTTAAATGCATATTTATTTGGTCAGGCTTGAAGCAATTTGGAGGCCTAGATATGAGCATGTAGTGGAAGACCATAGAGGTGGTTTAGTGGGGCTGAATGTTGATTCAAATGGTGTGGAAAGGTAAGAGGAAAAGGTGGATCTGGATCTCTTTTTACTCCCCTGAACCTCTACTATTTAAACACCTCAAACCCTGTTTTCCTCTCTCTTAATTTTGCCTCTATCCTCACCCACCGGCCATCTATTGCCTTCCTCCTCTAATTTTCCAAGCATTTAAAACATGATTTAAATACAAATAGAAGATTTGTGGTTGCAACTTTCAAATTGGTAGCTCTTTCTAGGTTCTAGATACTGATCCAAGGAATTTTGGATTCATCGTTTCAACGTATCACAACTAGGCCTTAGTTGAGGTAAATATTTTCTCATAACTACATATAAAAACATATCACTCATTATGTCATTTATGTGTTATAGTTAGTATATAAATTATCATGAATATATATATATATATATATATATATATTTATTTATGTTATCTTCATTGGATGAAATTGTATATGTGTATGTATTAATATATATTTATATATGTATATGTATGTATGTATGTATATTTACATACATATAGTTCATGGCCATAAGTTAAAATAATTCGAATATAATAATATTCAAAAATGATTTTAGATAAAATTGATTTTAAAATACAAACATAATATATAAAGTATGTGTTTATATTTCATTAATATATATATATATATATAGTTTTCAAAAAAATAATTCATATATATATATACAAATATTTATTTATCTAAATCCAAATATTATATATATGTCAATTTAAATATTGTATCTAATTATATAATATATACATATACAAATGTTATAAAAATATGCGTAAATATTCAATATAATATGTATGTGTTTCAAATTGTTTTCAAAAATTAAAAAAAATTATTTTTTTATTGATTTTCATAGTGAAATAAATAATAAATAATAATAATAATAATTAAAACAATTTTAAAACCACATGTTAAAAAAATTATTTTATCGTTGAATGTTTGTGTGTGTGTATAATTATTAATTTACATTAAACATATATATATATATTATACATATAGTATTTCTAAATATTAATTTATTATATATATAAGATTATACGTATATGTTAAAAAATTAAGTCCTGTTTGGCTTGTCGTTTTTAGTTTTGTGTTTTCGTCTGTACAAAAGCGCGTCCGTTGTATGTATTGTTGAAAAACAAACAATTTTGAAAAACGAAATTAACTTGTAAAATAGAAATCAAGTTTATTTAGTTTTTCGTGTTTCGAGAGATAACAAAAGCACATAGAACAATCCAACTCCTTCGTTGTCCGTTGGTCGCCGCAATGGCTAAGAATTATAAATCTTCTTCTTTTATTTCGTGTTATTTCTTAGTGCAAGTTGAAAACACAAAACTCAAAATACAAAATGAAACCAAACGGGTCCTTAGATTTCAATATATATATATATACAGAGATATATATATATATCGTGTGTGTGTATATCATATATATATATTTATTTAAAATTTAATGTACTAATTTGAATTTGAAATTGCTAGTTATTTTATTATACAGATCTAGATCTGAAATTTGAATTTGAATTTGAACTTATAGCTATTTATATTAATATTTACAATTACTTTATATTATAATGTAAACAACATACAAAAATATATTTATATAGACATTTACATTTTACAAATATTATTTTGTAATATATAAAACTTTATATATATATATATATGTATGTATGTATGTATGTATGTATGTATATACATATATATTAGATAGCACACATGTACATGGAGGGGCTAATATGTCCATTGCGTTGTAAATCTCAGCACTTATACATAGGCATGTTAAAGCATGTACACTACTTATATTGGACGTGCGCGCGCGCGCACACATGTATATGATACACACGTTATATTGTACAATATTAAACATAACAATAAATAAAAATTTATTTATAACTTATATAAAATATTGATTTTATTTAAAACAAATTTAGATAAGATCTAAATAAATTTAGGCTTCATAGGCCCAATAATATTCAAAATGGAATAATTTTTTTAAAGTTTACCCATTTACCCTGCTGCGTACTAGCCCATATCCAATAGCATGATCATCATCAGATTATAACAATAGCATATGGCACTTCTTCATACACTATTGACTTTTTTTCTAGGTTTCGCTGATAGACTCCCTATTTTCTTAATTTAACTTTAAATTGTTTCTGCATCTTTAAGAGATTATACATACTATATTGATTTTGAGACAATTTGATGATGGAATCCACTATGGTTCTATACTCCTTATCATGAATCCAATTATTTCTAAACTTGAAAGACTTCAGGAAGGAATTGTTGACATTATTATTCAAGTTTAATAGAATAGGATTATGATCACTTGTTTCTAAGGGAAGATATATAGCTTAGGATTGAACAAGAGTCTAAAAGCATAAAGTGTTGATGAAGACTCTGTCTTATTTTGTTGCAATATTTTTCCTTGTGCTTGATCTCCATGAATGCTTCAGGCCCATCACATTCATTTCTAAAAGCCTAGTGCATATTATTAGATCATTAATTTCCAAAACATGTGATGGGCTTAACATATTGGCCCTTGTTTTCTCAGAAATCGTTCTAACACAACTGAAATCACCTATTACACACCATGGGTTATTTAAGGCGTTAGCTTCAATTTCAAGTTGTTCCCATAAAGGTTTTCTTTCTAATTCTATAATGAAGGCATATACAAAAGTAGCAGCAAAATGAGCAATCCCTTTATTATTTAACATGATGGTCATTTGTTGAGTACTTTATGATAGCACATAATATTCTAAAAATTGGAATCTACTATTATATTAATTCTATATTTAGTACAAGAAGATAAATTATCATACCAGTGCCAATTGTTGCAAATCTTCTCTTAATTATTGGCATATTTATTTCCTTCACCTTATTATTCGAAAGAGCCAACATAGATGGATTATGTTTTCCTATTAGTTTTTTGACATGCAACTATCTTTCAGGATTATTTAAGCCCTTCACATTCCAGCAGATAATCATTTCTTATTTGTGTCCTTCTTCTAGTACTCAAGGTTGAAGCTGAAGCATCTTTATGACTTTTCGTTGGCTGATGTTTTGTGGAATACTTGTCGTTTGATTTTGACATAGCCTTCTTAGTTTTATTCTCAACAACCACATCCCATTCAAAAAAATTAGTGGTTAAGTTTTTTGGTGGAAGGGGATTTGGATGGTCATTGTTCAGTGTACTATTGTTTACTGGTTCACACACAACCTCCTCTGCCTCCTTCAGATCTTCACAAGCCTGCAAAATTAGTGGAGACAGAATTAGAGGTGTTACTGGCTAGACATGAAGTATTATTAGAAATTGAAGTGTTCAATGATGAGATAGTTGTGTCTATTGTTTATTTGAAATATTCAAAGATAAGGTTGTCCCTGAGTGAAGCAGCCAAGGACACTGGCAAGGCTTTTCTTTGTGCTTGAAGACCCATCATCTCGCAACTTATTCTAAGAATACTTTGATTTCTGTTGTAGGTTCCACTAACGTCGTTGAATTCTTGCTGGATTCCTCATTTATAGAATTTATTTATTGTACTTTGTCTATACGACTGGACTGTGGACTTTGATTCTACGTATTGTCTTTACTTTGCTTTACATTGTGTACTTGCTACCTATGAAGTTAAAGCCGTGCTAAAGCCTCTCTAAATCCCCGCTAAAGGATATAGCACTCTTCAATAGCTACGCCTTTTCAATTTAGTGCTATTAAATAGTAGACCGCTTAAAGTCTCGCTGCTTTCTGCTACACTCGCTAAATCAATGATTTTTAGCACCCATATTAGATACATTAATACAATGAGGTTAATATGACCAGTTCTCATTTAAACCAAATTAACAAAGTTAGGGTAAAGTCCTAAGTTCAAGGCCTAAGTGCTCAACATAAGTTAGAAATTTATTTTAGTAACCAACCTAGGACTGAATAGATCATGATATTCTCCGTTCAGTTATATATATAAGATCAAAAAAAATTATTTATTTTTTACACAAATAATGTGAAAATGAGAATAAATTAACTTTGCAGATTTAATATTATTTATAATAAAGCTTTTTACATCCCTGCTATTTTCCACTATATCTTTGCTTTATCCCCACCATAACTTTTTGCGTCTTCCCCACTGTAGAATCGCTAAGCATTTTAACTACATAACTTGCTCCTTATGCTTGCTGTTGTTAACTTGCTCTCCTTTTGAAGTGTTGCTTCCATTAATATTCTATGCGTATGAAGATTTTCCCACATTTATGTTATTGTGTTCTTGCGTTTATTGTTCTGCATTTAAGTTTTAATCTTCAGTTGCTACATTGTTTTCCTCTACATCAACCTCTTGCCTATCACACTACGCCATAGATGACCTTCTGCAACACAAAAAAATGTTGGCTCAGGCCCGAAAAATGTTGCCATAGGTCTATGGCAACACTTTTAGGGTGATGCAATTTTTGCCGTTGCCTTAGACCTCAAAGGCAACATTTTGACTATCTAAGGCAACATAAGTAATATTGTTGCAATAGAACCCTATTTGGGTCTATGGCAACACCCATAGGTATCTGTAGCAACATTCCAAAATGTTGCTATAGATATTAACTTTCTGAATTTGTGGGGCCCACAATGTAGAGCATATTTGATTTTTTTAATAAAAATAAATATTTATTTAATAAAATGCTATCGCACAGAATTTGATATTTAAACAGTAATTTATTTAAATAAATATTTTATTTCAACATTTGAAATAGTACAAATTCGTGACTCCACTATTTTACAATTCAATGATATATAACACTGATATTCACATATACAGATATTCCTCACTACATCACTCAGTTCACTCATTACATATGCAGTTTCAATTTATACAGACACCGACACTGACAAATATATAACGAGCCGAGTGCCGAGCCGAAGGCGAGCCGAGTAGCGGGTCCGGTCGCAGCGCCGGCGGGGGTCCGGGGCACCGCAGTCCCGGCGGGGATCGACCTTGAATTTGAACACCTCCTTTGAAACGACGTAAAATGATGCACAAATGAACACCTCCTGCAAATTTGAACACCTCCTCGATTGACATTGCAACTCTTTCATGGCTTCTTCTGAATCATCCGACCTTTTTCCAGCCATCATTCTTAGCAAATTGTTCAGTGAAAACTGAAATAACCTTGCTTTTAGCTCTGCCTTCGTAAAAGACCTGAAACCATGATAAATAAAAATTGACATTTCATCGAACAGGTTACGTGTTAATAAGTAATACATTACCCTTCTGAATTGGAATCACGAGAAAGCTTCTGAATGAGCTCACGGACATCGGCAGCACGAACCTCTACACTGCCACCATCCATTCCCCAAACTGCTGCAACTTACATCCCCTACAACCCTTAACCTATGCCAAAACACTCACCAAACCTCATTACCAACCCGCTGCCACTGCCACTGCCAACTAAAATCTCACAGTTCCAAATCTTCACCCAAACCCACACATACTTCTAAACCACCAGCCTCCATCCTCTAATTGCCTCACCAACAAACTATTTCAGTTGCCAAATTCGACTTCAGGTTGCCAAATCGCCTAATCACCTAATCACAATCGCTGGTTACCCATTCCGACAACCCAAACAGACATTTCCAGATCTCGGCAACAAAGCAAACGGCGCTCGACATGTAGGCAAACAGCAGCGAAATTGGAGGTGAGAACGAAATGGGAACGAAGCTTGTCTGAGATCACTACCAAACTTTGAAAAAAGGACGAGATTTTGTTTTTGGAAGAAAAAAAAAGAAACGAAAATATGATTTGGAAATTAGGGATTTAGAAATTGGGGGTGAGAACGAAAATGATATGAAAAGTAAAACGGGAAAACGAAAATTTGGGGCAAATTGTAGCGGTGATCTAGTTTAACAATCAGATTAAATGTAGACCGTTGGATGTATTCACGCGGATTGCTAATTTTATTAATTTTTTAATTTGAATACATCTATAGCAACACTATATAAAAATGTTGCATCGTGTTACACTTTTTTAGCTAGAGCAACACATTTTTATGGCTAAGGTAACACCATAAATACAACATTGCAGTAGGACCAAAATTTTATATCCATCGCAACATTTTAGCTGGCAACACCTTGCAAAAATGTTGCAGAAGGTCATCTATGGCGTAGTGTCATTAGCTCCATATTTCAACTCCTCATCATCTTCACTCATATCAAGTATGTTGCTATTGCTTGTTTTCTTTTATCTTCCATTTGGAACCAATCTGCCTTCAAATCTGATTGGGCATTAATCAATTATGTGACCAAAGCAAATACAACTTTTACATGTTGGAGGTTTGAACTCATATCTACCTTTTGAATAAAAGGTTCTTCTCTTGGATTTTGTATTTGAATTTCACCATCAAATTCATAATCAGCTTCCACCTCTATTAAAATTCTTGCATATGATAGACTTTCCCTATTTTTAGTGTATTTATCCATGCAAATCGGTCTACTAATAGCACTAACTATTTTACTCCTTAATTTAGGGGTTCAATAAGTAAAATTCAAGTCTGGTGACCTCATCTAAATGGGAATGGTTGTCAATAAATCCTTTTCATATTTTATTTTGTCACACCATTTCCTAATTATGAAAATTTTCTCATCCATAAACTATGGACCTCCTTCTAAATCTCGTCTCCAATCCTCTTCTCTTTCAATCTGGACAAGGTAAAACCCATTGTCTCTTGAATGAATTTCAAATCCTCCCTTAGGGATCCACATTCACAAAATGTATGTCTTGAAATGGATGTAGTATGGTCTACTCCCTACTAAATAAATCGATATGGAATTTGCCTATATTTTGTCTACATCTCTAGTTCATCCCTTTCAATTGTTGTCGTCTTTCTACTATGTACTAAGTCAGCTGACAATATTTTAAATATTTATCCTTTGCTTTGTTTTTTACCATATTTCACAAAGTTTCTAGTTAGCTGTGAACCAATAGTGAATTTGTTTTAATTTGAGCTTTTGGTCTTTGATTCTACCGACCTCTACCCCATATGGTTTGTTTTTTATTATTGTAACTAGATACACCCTCTTCCATCACCACCTGTTCCTTCTCTTCCAGTTCCATCATTCATCGCCTTAGTCCTCTTCCTCCCCACTATCTCCCACCCATCCTCATCCACCTTCTCTCCATCAGTTGGGGAGGTATTAGGGACCTCTTTTGAATTGGAGATTGAATTGGGATTTGATTTCGATGTGTTGTTCAAAATTAAAATTGGATTTTAAAAGCTATTTTAAGGGTTAACCACCATGGTTAATTTTGATATCAATATTTAAATATTATACCGGCTCATTCAAAATAAAAGTAGGTTTTTTTAATATGTAATAATGTTTATTAATGAATTTATTTTACTATAAGAGTGTATTTTAGTAAAATTCTAAGGACTTGTGCTATGTTGAGTGTAGTTATGAAGTATTTATAATCATGAGTTTTGATCAATGCTCAAACACTTGTCCCAAAGTGTACCTAAGTCAAAGGTATAACAAAAATATGATATCTATATACTAGAATGGACTGGTGTACGTTATGCTCTTCATGCTGGTATAGAGAGACACCAAGAGCTTACACATTTTTATTGATTATAAAACGACACATAAAATTGTATTGAGGTGTTTTTATAAGTTATTGTATCTAATGTCAAATAAACAATCTCATGGATTATTGGGAACAAGCATTTAAGGTAATTAAATTGATATTTTAGGGCTAACTGCAAGCTCATGCGGGCCAGTCGAAAGTAGGTGAAATATGTAGATTTTAATTTTCCCCATATTTCTGGATCTATTAGGCCTATGAAGTCTAAAATGTTTATTAGATCTAATCTAATTTAGTTTTAAATAAAATCTTATTTTATTTAATTTGTTTAAGAAGGAGTTTTGCTTTATTTTGAATTGAATATGTTGTAACGAGCGTATCAAATATAGTCATATGTCTGTAGTCCAAGTACAAGTGCAACATACGAATAGTGTACATGGTCAATGTGTACATTTATAAGTGCTATGATTTAAACTATAGTGGACACATTAGCCCTTTATATATGCCTTTACTGTCTATAGTTTATTTTGAAAGCATATAAAATAATACACACACACACACAGTTTATATATATAATATGTTATAAAATATTTTGACTAATTGACAATAGTTTACATATATTTATTATATGACAATTAATGAGTTTATGTAGGCATTTAAGAAGAGGAAAAGGTGGAGGACTTTTCTCCTTCCTTTACTCATTCATTCAGTACTATTTTAAATTAACATTTAAACACTTAAATCCTTATACATTTTAAAATTGATTAAGACTAATTTTATATCTTTATAAATTTAAAATTATCATTTTGAAATTTAGAAGAATTCAAATTAGATCTATGTTTCCAAACAATTTCTATTTTAAAATTTGAATTAAAGCACTAGTTGAAAGAAATTATTTAAACTTTATATAAATTGTTAAATTTAACCATTAACTTTTAACCATTGTAATCACTATTTTAAATGAACACCTTTAAAACAAATTCAATTTGTAATATAAAGATGGTTTCATTGATCTATTTTTAAATTTTAATCAGAACACTTATTTAAATAAATTGTTCAAACTTTATATAACTTATTAATAAATTAAACCCTAAAATTTTTACTATTATAATCATTATTTTAAATGAATACCCTTTAAACATATTTGGTTGATATTGACCTTTTTTTATGTTTCAAACCTTTAAAACAAACTCAACTGATATTATAATTTGTTTTTCAAGTTTCCTTGTTTTTGTTTTTAATTTAAACAATTTGAATGTACAATTTGAATCAGACAACACATGCATATATAAATTCATTATGACATATATAAAATATAATGTACATAATTAAACAATGTAAATATGAATAATAAAAAAATTAAAAGATTACCTAAAGAGGCAACCTATAATTTTCACCTTGAATGAAGATTTCTCCTTATATCTCTAAGATCTACATCCATCTTTGAAAGAGAAGGATGAACCACTTATTTTGTTGTATTTGATATCTGCATTTGATTTGGATTTTATAAAATTTTAGAAATATTCATTTGATTTTCTACCATGGAAGGTTAGGAGGAGAGAAGAGAAAGTTTAATAAAAATGAATATTTATAGGAAATGAATTAGTGGATTCTTTCAATTAAAACTTCTCCAATCAATCCCCTTAGTTTTTTCTCTCTCTGTTCCCCTTTCTTCACGTGTTTGACAAAAAATATTTGCCATCAAATGTCATAAAATTTCCATAAATCCCGTCATGCAATTATCTTTCATTTATGTTTTAAAGTTACACCAATATCGTATATCAATGCGTGCAAATATAACTTTATAAATGTATTCAAATAATTGCAGACAACTCCAAAACATCAAATAAATTAAATAATAATTAATATTTCTCCAAAAAATAATTAATTTACAATATTTTATAAATAAATTAAATTGTGTGGTTTTCCGGAGAATTCACCATTATAGTATGCGATTCAAAGTTATAAATTTAGTTAGTGATTAATATCGAACAACTCGAATATTCGAACAACTCGAATATTAATGTTCAGAAGTTACCTTAGCTTACGCATCATCAACTCGAATAGTAGTTTGATAGTTTAATCAAATTTTTCGCTTACACATCATTTCGATAAAATCCAATTTAACGATTTTAAGTACTTAATAGTAACGATTATTTACATCAATTATCCTCATCAAAACTATATCACTTTAGGACTTATGGAATTTTGGTTTTGGTCAAACTTCATTATCATTCACATTCAACTCGGTTAGTCCAAACATAAAATCCTTGGTTCAATAATAACATTTATTATTAACCGTACTGCTCTGGCCAGAGACTTGACTTTGAGTTGACTATAGTTGACCGTGATGCCAACTCTTTAACCCAGGAGACAAATTCTCTATTGAATAGTTTTACATTTCCAATGCTTCAACTCAGATCTAATTGTAGTCGCTCAATGGATCATTATGTCATGATTTAACTATAATCAAAGTGGAGTATCCACATTGAAGTTTCAGAGTATTCTCAAGTCGAGCAAACTGTGTAACATCGTCACTTCGAGTTCTTCTGTTTGACCCTATTTATAACCAATCAACGAGAAACTATCAAATGAGTCATTCTGTAGTTATTCCTAACTCTATCAATCTTCCACTTGTGGTGAATTATGGAATCTTATTCCAACTCCTTCGTTCAGATTTCTTAAAAACTAATCGGTTCAGTCCCTTAGTGAATGGGTAAACTATATTGTTTTAATTATTTACTCAGTTAATTAACTCTCTTCGATGTTAGTAAATTGCTTTTATCATGTGGAACCCTTTGGAGTATGTTTTTCGACTTTTAGTGAGTTTTAGGTTCTTTTACAAACCGTATCACGAGATTGTTATCATATACAATGATATAGGATTCTCAACATTTGGATCACCCCTAGCTCAGTTATAAATGATGCATTTATTTATACTTCTTTTATCACAACGTTATTCAAGAAGACATACATAACCTTTGGTTAAATCAACCACTACTTATTTTTAAAAGATTGCCAACTTAAAATCCTTAACTTATGATGAATATGAATTTAGGATTGACATATTATACTCGATATCACTTATGAAGTTCGAGTCTACGCACTCCTTCGTAAGGAGTTTGTTATTTCTATAAAAAATTCTCTAGTATTTCATAAATACTCGAGAACACTCTAAACTATCGTTTAGTGATCTTTATTTCGATTTGATACTTCCCTATGTCTCAAATACAATAGCGAAATGTGATACTATAGGTAATACAACATGTACGATAATTCTTATTACCAATGCACAAGAAATTCATCTTACATGCTCCATATGAAAATTTTAGTATGGTGTTTGTGTATATCATTTAGAGACAATCCCAACATCCTTCTATACTAATTATAAAAGATGTCAATTCCAAATCCAATATCGAGAATTAGATAACAAAACTAAAATGATTTTAACACAAATATATCACTAAAAATCATTTTTTGTTTACTTATAGTTTTGAAATATTTTAGTACCTTTATTTTATTTTCTTAGAGACACATGCTTCCTCTACATTTGGACCAAAATTCAAACCATTTGATTTTTCTATCAAAATATTTGCTCAACTTTGATGCTTGTTGAATGATACTTTCGAATACGTTCTTGGATCATATACTATAACCTGTAAACTCAAAATCGCTCCCATTGACATCGAGACATTTTGGTTATTAAGCCCAAACAACATATTCTAAATCATTATTTAGAATTTCTATTTCAACGTACATATGTCGAAACTCAAAATCACATCGAGCGATAATTTTATGAGTAAAATTCGAATTAACTTAAGCATGTTAAGTGATGAATCTATCATGATAATCTCAACAGTTGAAATTTACGATGTTATTCTATCAATGTAGCTGCAAGAATCGGGCTAGTTGGGAGCGGGTTAATTAGGTAGATTTCAAAAAAATAAAAATCTTTTTTTGGATCCATTGGGCGTATTAAATCTAAAGTGGATTTTAGATACAATCTAAAACATTATATATAAAAAAATTATTTTATTCAATTTTTTAAAAAAGTTTTATTAGTTTTAGTTTATAAGTGTATCAAATACATTAATTATGTAAAGTGCATCTACTACAGATATGAAGTGTACATGACTAATTGTAGCGACCCGGAAATTCAAACACTTCGTATTCAAATATCGATACATTTTGAAATATAGTTAAGTGTTATAAATATGATTTTATAACCTTATTAAGCATCATTTAGTTAATACAAAATGATAATAAACTTATTATTAAAAAGTGTTTATAAAAAAATTATACGAAGACAAATCAGTAATGTGACCGAAAATCGGTTTATCGATAAACAACTTTTCGATCGACATAAGTTGTTTGAACTCCTATACACTTAACTAATGATCAAATGAATACATTAGCAACTAATTAACATATTTTCCTCTTTATAAAGCATGGAATATTCTAGAAAGTTCTAATAGGATAAGATATATTATCATGGTAAGGGTAAAATGGTAAAATGAATAAAGGAGAAGCGACATAAAGTTGTCATGATAAAAAGCAATTACTATCATTAGGGTTTTAAGGGGTTTTGCTATCTTCCTATCATCATTCCTAAGCTTATATAAGAAGGGGTACATCCTTAGGAAATATATCATAAAAATATTTAAAAGCTTAAGAGAAATTTCAATGTCATCTTCTTCTTCTTCATCTTAATTTCCTAAAGAAAATAATATGCAAACCATCTCCAAATCACCTCAAACTTTGAGGAAAGCCTTGACACCGCATAACCAAACCTTCTACCTAGATAGAAGTTCAAAAAACAAAGCCATAGCCCCTCCCAAGGCCCTGAGCATCATAGGCTATTATAGCCTAGAAAAGTGTGGAAAAGCAAGGAAGCACGGGAAGGAAAGGAGTTTGCTAGCTTGGGTTTGGACATGGGTTCTTAGGCTAGGTTGTTTCTTGGATAAAAGGTGAGCTAACTCACCACTTGGATTGATAATATAACTCATATATGATCATATTTTGTTGTGTTAGAGTTGTTTGAATTAACTTGGATATATGTTGAAAACATTGATTTTGATTTTTGTTTTGAAAACAAGTGGCACATAGGTTCCATATATGGACGTGAATAGACTTGTATAACATATGAATAGACCTTGTAATAATGAACATAGGTTGTAGTTGAACGTAGGTTGGAATATGACTTGGATTTAGAAGTGCACTTATAGCGATAGTCGCTATATATGCAGTTCGAAATTGCCTTGTTTTTGGTAATTGTTATGGAACTTTGTAGAGAGATCCATAGGCATTTCTCACCAAATCTATATTTTCATATATATATATATATATGTATGTATGTATGTTTGTTTTTATTAAAATCTTGGATAGTAAAAAGTTAAGTAACATCTAGAAAACATCCAAGGCACCATTAGTGCAAAACTGCCCCGTTTAACCTTTATTTTTGAGCTTCAAATGTTTCAAAAAGGTCTTTAATTTTAAGCGCTTTGTTTCATTCTTTTAAAAGTATTTCCTAACTCATAATAGAGTATTTTAAAATTAGTTTGATATTTATATGAATTTTTAAGAATTAGTTGTGAATTTTTGAAGAAGAGATATTTTGTTGAAAACATATCATTTCCAAGTTTCAAGGAAAATTGTAAAGTTGTTATTTTCAAGTAATATTTTGGATAAGTGTTTTAAAATCTATTATAAGTATTTTCAAGTATGTTGAAACAAAACGTTTATAAATGGGTTAGAATTGCTAAATGGCCAAATGATTGATTGTTTCATTACTTGTTTGAAAAGTAATTAGTTACGCTTAACTCCAAAAGCCGACGAAGTAAGGCTTATCTATTTTTGAAAGTTAAGATTGATGTCGAGTAGGAATAGAGCAATAGAGCTCTTGTAACGACCCAAAATTTTAGTCATTTGAATTTGGAATATTTAATTGACCTTAAATATTGGAAAGTTATTTTTATAAGGTAAATGACTTAAATTTCAAATATAGCAATTTATTTGATAATTTATTTGTTGAATTTAATAATTAAATTGTTTAAATTGGGTTTTAATTGCGATAAAATAATTTCAAAGCTTATTTAAATTTATTTAATAAGAATGAAGATCATGTAACTTTTAATGTTAATTTAAAAGTGATTAATTTGGTTTTTAAAATAATTTGTTTTAATTAACGAGTAAAAGTAGCCTTCTAAGGCACTATCTCAGATCTCGACGAAACTAGTTTTATTGGATCCATAATAATGAATTATAATATGTTGTCGAATGTTATGGCGATTGGACATATTGTTTGGACGTGCGAGATTGAAACACGTATAAATTAATTTTGGGAATTTATATTATAATTGGGTTTGAAAAGCTATCTTCTGCATATGATCTAATTAGACCTCGGGACTAGTTCCATTGCATTCGGAATAGAGGTATAACATATAGAACACTGGATGGCACATCTCGTTTAGATTTCGAGATTTTTGGTTATGTTTTGTGGAATAATTTAAAATTTAAAATCATAATAATATATATACACCCCATACTTTTAGGCCATACCTCACCATTCCTCTACCGTGCCCATGCCCATCTCTAGTATACAAGCCCATGCCCTTTCTGCTTTATATCATAGTTTCCTATAACCAAAAATGGAGCTCTCTTTTGAAATCAAAATTCTAAATTCAAGAACAAGTCCTGTGCTAAGTTAAAAATCATGAAAAAGGCTTTAAAAAATCTCGTTTAAACCAGAGCTTCTAATTTATGTTTGAATTAGAGGGTGCGACAGTGATTTATAGAGCTCGATAGTAATGTCGTGAGGGTTAAAATGGCTAGGGTCATCAATTTGAGGCATTGATTCGTGTTTTGGAGTTCGTATTCGGGTTCGTCGAAGAAAATAGCATCTTTGGCCAAAGTTTGGGGTCGAACGGAGGCTTTGGGTGGTTCGCACCCTGATGCATGGCAGGAGGTGCTGCTGTCATGTTTTGCTTGGGTAGGCCAAGCTTGAAGTCGTTGTGTCGAGTAGGTGGAGGTTGGTGAGGGAAGTTCGATGGCAGGTTTGGTTCGGAGGATCGTTGATTGGAGGGGTGTGCATGGTGCACAGGCCGTGCACTTTAATGGCATGTATAGGCATGTATTGGTGAATTGGGTAAAAAGGTTATTTAATAATGTAATTAGTTTATAATTAGAGAAATTAGTGAACTTAAATTATATTTAAATCCTGTTAACTTAAAAATTGCATAACTTTCTCATACGAGGTCCAATCGAGAAGTGGATTTTTGCGTTTCACTCGTAATGATGTAAGCTTCGCAATGGAACAAGTTTAGATGAATTTGGAGACAATTAAAATGTGGGCTAAAACCGGACGTCGTTCTGTTTTAGTTCCAAATTGGAACATCTCAACGACAACAGAAAATAATGGTGAGTTAAACTTACCTTTTTGGTTAACTGGTGTGATATATAGTTGATAAAAATTGATTGAATGATTGTTGGGATAATTTACTATATTTGTTAGTTGGTTTGAAAATATTCCCACTCTTGGAGCGGATGAGACCCTATTATGTTTCCGTGTAAGAGCGGATGACCCTTTATATACGAATCCTGCATCGAAGCGATTGATTTATATTTTATGATTATATGACATTTGTGATGCAGGAGGAAATCAGTTGGAGGGATCCAATGGGATTCCTTGCTATTGTTAAATTGTTTCGATAATATTCCTTTTATATGGATTATTGAAAAATGAACCTGATTATGGACACTGTAGTTATAACTTCGTTATATGTTTGAAAAATAAAACCCAGTAGTGATAGAAAATCAATATGGATATTGGTTAAGCGTTTGGTAGCTATTGGCCTCAAATTAGTATTTTCAAAAATACTATTAATTGCCATTTGAGTTAGAATTGGTTTTTGAGACAGGAAATGATTTTCAAATCCGAAATTGGGTTTCAGAAATATTTTATTTTAGGATTATTTAATTATATTATATTGTTTAAAAGTTATTTAATTAAATTAATATTGTTTTAAAGTTATTAAATTATAATAAGATTATTTTAAGGTTATTTAATTATATTAGAATTTTGTTTAAAACTATTGGTTTATAGTTAATATCGTTTTAAAGAATTTATCAAAATGTTAAAAGGTTAATTATTTCAAGAATAATAATGGTTTGAAATTAATAATAAGGATTATTATTGTTTGTTTAACAATATTTTGAAATTATTAATTATTAAGATGTTTTAAAGTTTATAATTTTCATTTATTTATAATGTTTATTGTTAATAATTATTATTATATAATGGTGTTTTGAAGTAAAAGATTTTTTATTATTTATAATTGTTTCCGAGACCCAAGAATAGAGTTGAAACACTTGGATTTTATAAGGGAAGTTTACAAAATAGTTTAGGACTTAAGGGAAGATTATTTACAAGGGGAAAGAGTTTTATAAATGGTTAGATATTTATAAACGAGTTTTAAGAAATGGGTTATAGATATATAAAAGAAGTTTTATAAATGGTTTAGAGATTTATAAAGGATTTATAAATGAGTTTTAGAAATGTATAAAGAGGATTTATAAGTGACTGAAATGTACAAAAGAAGTTATATAAATGGTTCCAAAAGTTTTATAAAATGGTTTATAAATGGTTTTAAAGAATTATAAGGAGTTTATGAATGATTTTTGAATCAAATAAAAAGGGAATCTTTCTCAGTTTGTAAATATACTTATATCGTTGAGATAAGTATATGGATATTTTCTAAGTATTGGAAAATATAGGAATTGGTGGATATGTCTTTGTAAAAGTATTCTTATACAAGTAATTTAAAAGTGGTTTTTTATTTATGATAGATTTATAAAAGGAGGCTAGTGATTGCTTATGTGCTTAACCAATGTTGGTTTCCCCTATGGAATAAATATTTGATTGAATGTTGTTATTCGATAGTTAAATAACTGACTATCGAAATTGGACCCAAAACATAACTTTGGAAATATATAGGAGAAACACGTGAGTTATATGGCACAATCATCTCCAATAATGTTGTACTATGCGTATAAATCTCGTTTCTTTCTCCTAGAACAATGATAAGGAAATCTGTCCACTAACGGTTAGGAGGTGATCTCCGATCTTATCTTTAACTATTTATTTCCTAAAGAACTGGGGTTGAGTTTACCGGAAATTATCAAAAAGTTGTTTCGAAGAGACCAGGATCGGGTATGTTATTTGAAAACCACTTCGATCCAACGAATGCGTTTCGAAGTGTAGACATCTTGAAGATGATGGAATTGGAGACGGAGCTCTCAAGTGTTTCATTAGTCCTAAAACGAACTTGTATGGATGAATGCTGGTATTGCATTGTTGCCTAGAAGGCAGTATTAGCATTCCAAGTGGGAAGTGTTATATAAAAGGTAAAACGTAGCCTCAAGCCTCATCAACTGGGAATGACTAAAATATGGGAGATGTAGCAGGGCTAAGTGGGTCGCTCCTAAGTAGGGTATGATCATCCCTATCTAGAGTCGCTATTATCTCTTATTGTATGCTCCGGGGCACATTAACAAAGGGGTGATCATATTCGGTACTATCCAGTAAAGGGTAGGCCGGTTCTATGTTGGCAGGGGTCGATAGGTTCGACCTCTTTGTTATTTTATAATGCTCGGGTCAGACCGAGCATATTACATATTAGTTTGGACGCTTTGGAGCTTCAGAAGACGAGCTGGAGGCCTAAAGACGTATTCCCGTATATGGTTATCTTTCCACTGTATGTATTGATTTTATTTATTGGCAAATTATAAGAACAGGCTGTTATAACTGTCCAGGCTAAAATAGGTTAGTATATTCTGACTAATGTCTATATATACACATATTACAGTTTTGCTCTTGTGTAAAGATTTGTTGTATATTATAGATTATTCGTTCCGCTGTGAGATTCTGTGTTGTTTAGTTTTCTTCTTATCTTCTTCCTTCTTTCTTTTTCCCCTAGAAATCGGGTTTTCCGACATTCGATTGCTCGGCATGCAATACAGTGGACGTATTAGTGTCGATTTTCGAGGGTCGAAAATCCCGGTCGTTACAACTCTATCCTACCGGGCTTCCCTCTTGACCGAGGAATAGTAAGTTGGAAAATGTCAAAAATGTGTTAATCGTGTTAATTTCTTACTTGTTTATGGAAATCATTACTACTATACTTAACACTAAAAGCCGACAAGGTAGACTTATCTATTTGTGAGATTCAAGAATGAAGTATCTAGACAAGGCTTGGAGCAACTAGTGCCTAAACTTACATGGCTTCACTCTTAGGTGAGGAATAGTTAAGTTGGAATGTCAGAAACGAGTTAAGCGTATGAATATTGATTTGTATAAACAAGTGTTTTAATTGGATAGTCGATCAGTCGACTATCGAACTTGACCTAATATTAACTTAGAAAGTAATCTAAAGGCTTCACAATTTCATACCAATAAGAACACCCGGGGAGGAGTATTGGTACGAAACGTCTCAGCTTTCGGTTACTTCTGAGAGAACCGTAGTTGAGTTAACTGGAAATTCATTGATTGGTTTTGAAGAGACCGAGGCCGGTAATTGTTTTACTTATCGAATAACACTTCAAAACTATATACGTGATTTATGTTTTAGAAGCGGTTGTGAAGTAGAATGTTATAGAGGTGAAGTGGAATGTTATAGATTTGAACAGTCTATCCCTAATGTTAAGTCCAAGGGAGAGGTCAATGTCAACATTTCAACGATGCTATCGTATGGGACCGTCTATCCTGAGGAGTACTCCAAGAGAGGGCAACTTTAGCATTCGTAATAAGACTTACGTAGGTAACCTATGTGGAGGTTCGAGATCTGTTCAAGATGCTCGAATCCATATAGCAATTCGTGATCTGTTCGAGATGAAGGAATCCATTTGGGGATTCGTGTTCTGTTCGAGTGATGAAGACTCATGTGAAAGATGCCAAATGTTAGCTCAACATCGAAAATGGCTAAAGATAGAGTAGGATCCACAATCTAGGGTTTGGCTGACCCACGATAGGGTATTATCAACTCCAAATCTAGAGTATGCTTATCAATGTTGCATGCGGGAGTTGGTGGTATTTGGTTCCATATGGTTCATGTTAATGTTCGGGCATGAGCCTTTGTGTTTACCTTATGGTATATTTTATCTAGAGATATACAACGCTGGGAAGGTATTTTTGATCCTTGTGCATGGAGTTTGGATTCGGTTTCCTTGAAGAGATCTCCGTCGAAAATCCATTATGCGAACGTTCCTTATCGATTTTGGTCGTACCTCTATTATGATAGAATGTAATCAATGTAACCATTTTGGCTATGATTAGTGTTTATTTTGAACCTTAGACATTATTATAACATCACTGGATTCTCTATAAACGGTTTTGTTATCATAACGTAAAAACACATTCGTATTTATATGCAGCATGATCTTACAAGATACCTTTATTTTAAAAGGTTTTTATAAACGTTAAAAATCCATTTTATCCGTGTTTCCTCATGCTAGTTTACCAGACTGATCCGGGTGTTATTTCTTATAATGCTCAGGTCAGCCCTGTGTATGTTTCCAAATTTAACCGTGGATGCTTTGGAGCTTCTGGAGATGAGCTGGATGATTTCCTACCATAGTATTTATTTCTGATGCATTTCTTTTTGTGTATATATCAGCATATGTGAGGATATGTTGTTATAACTATCCAGGCCGATTAGTGTAACTCTAAAAAACTTTGTATCTTACGATGACAGTCTATACCGCCTTTTGATATTATATATGATCGTTCCATTATGAGATTTTGATATTTTGTTCCTTCTTTTATTATTTTTCTTTTTTACTTTACTCTAACAATTTGTCTTCCTAGCACTTGGGTACTCGGCACATGAATACCATGAAAGTATTAGTGTCGACATTTGGGGGTCGAAAAGGTGGATCTTTACATTTGGTATCAGAGCCCAAGGTTGAGTGAACACCTTGACTTTGGTTAGGTATGGCTTGTTAGAGATAGGATAAGCGATACCCTAGAATGATCGGGTATATTATATATACGAGAGAGTGTATTTTTATTTTCTATAAATCTATACCCCCTTTCAGCTTTCTGTAGGAAAAATCTTTTTCTTTAAAATAACTCTACCACTAGGCTTCTTGAAAAACTTAGTATATATTGCTAAGAGTTCTTGTTGTTTTAGGATATGGTGTCTGGTGCAGAGAGATAGCTGGTTGGTAGTAAGGTTTAGGCATGCCGCGGCTAGACGGGAGATGGAGGGACTTGTATTTGATGATTTAGAGGAGAAACTTGTATTTGAAGATCTAGAGGAGGAACTGTTAGTTGAAGATCCAAAGGAGGAGCTTCTAATCCAAGAGGAGGAGGGTCAAGAAAAGGAACTTGTATACGAGAATGACGATGACATTATTTTAGAAATGGAAGAACTATTAATGGCGGATAAGGAAGACATGGGGGAAGATCTCGATGATGAGATAGAGCCCGAAGGGATTGAGCATGTTAATGGCTAGTTATCCGATGGTGAAGCAAGACCTGCAGGGATGGACCATCTAGGTTGGGAATCAGATAATGATGGAGAGATCATAGATTTAGAAGGACTGCCGATGGAGGACTCTGAGGGAGAGAGCCCTTTGTAAGAGTATCAGGGTGTGGCTGCTAGGGTGTTTTCTTTAGCTTTAGTATCGTATCTTGTAGATAGGCATTATAGTTAAGTATTGTATCTGTATTATGTAAACCCGTAGTGCAGGTTATGAATGCTAGTAATGGTTGTTTAGTTTGTAATATATAAAGTAATTTTTGGAAGATAAGTTTTAAATTAAGTAAGCATGTTTGTTAAACAAATTACCCAATGTTACTGGACTGACTAATAGACATCTTTTACCTTAAGGATATATAAGAAAAGTAGACTCTAGGACCGAGTTGGATACCAAAATCCTACTCTTCTTAGCTACTTACTATAGAATATACCTGTAACAACCCGAAATTTCCGACTCTGAAAATTCCAGATTGTTAGAGAAAAGAAGAAAGAAGGTAGAAGAAGAACAGAAAACAAAACACGGAATCTCACATTTCGCAGCGGATCAAATATATTATCAAATAATAGCATTTATACAAGAAAAGCTATAATTGACAATTACATATAATTCATCAGAGTTACAACCATATACAAATGCTGGACAGTTATATCAACCTGTTCCAGACTACTATCAATACAACTCTCAATACACAGTGGAAAACTCCCTACGTTCCTGCCATCCAGCTCGCCTCCTGAGCCCCAGAACGTCCTCACTTGAAAATCTGTAATACTCGGTCTGACCCGAGCATTACATCAAAGTAACACCCGGGTCAGGCTGGAAACCAGCATGAGTAAACCCATCTAACAAGAAATACTAATACATGAAACTTATTTAAAAACCCGGGTAACTCGTACTTCACTACAGGTTCTTAACATGTTATAGTCAACACTTATTTCACAAACCAACCTCTAACTACCCTTACTTAGTTTCAATGGTCCAGTTTAATTAAATTATTTCATTCCAGCCTATTGATTCCACATATCAAATCTATAAGAATTTTAGATTACAAATCGAAGTGGTTTTGGGTATGTACTGATACCCGACCCCGGTCTCTTCGAATCATCTTAAAACAAAGCTGTTTAAGTTTTAATCAATTCCGTTTATATCCAGAATTACATATTTACATTTCCACTCACCACAGATAGACAAACCATATTATCACAGTTCAACCCAAACATAACATATCACATAGCATCAGAAATCACTTATCAAAGATATTAAATAATCCAAGGCATACAATATCATTCAATTATTCATAAGCAAGATAAATTAGTCACACCATTCTAATTAATTTAAATAAATTAAATTAATTTCTTTAATCACCTTTAATCCTGCTTACTTAACATTAATTAATTACAAACCATTAATTTATCACCCCTTAATTATCCTCTTTAATTACATTAAGTAATTAGCCTTTAATTAATAACACAACTTAATTAACCTTCACCCATTCACATTAATTACATTTATCCTTATTTAATTTCTCAAATTAATTATCCTATAATCACTTACATTGATTATCCTTTACTTAATCACACTTATTAATTAACTATCCTTAATTAATTTCCCTAATTAATCAATCCTTAATTAATCAATTCCTTAATTAATTGCACTAAATAATTAGTCCTTAATTACTTCCCTTAAGTAATTTCCCTTTAATTACTTTCATCAAGTAATTATCCCATTGGTTAATTATCCTCAATTAATTAACCTTTGATTATTAATTAATTTATCCTTTAATTACTGATTAACTCTTAACAAATTAATCCTTAATTACCCCATAGATTAATTAGCCTTAACCATTCACATTAATTAACTTTTAATTAATCTCCTTAATTTATTAATTAATGATTCTCTAATTACTTTTCTTAATTGATTATTCTTCTAATTGATTACATTTATTAATTAACCTTTAATTAATAATCAATTAATTAACTAATTAATAATCCTAATCACCCAACACTAAATGATTTTAAGATAATTCATTTATCTTAATCACCCTCTTAATCATCATCAGAATTTAATAAACTTTGGAATTAGTTATCATTAACATAAAAAGCATTAAGTTTAATTAAAAATTTAAAACACTTAATCTTTTATTTAAACTACTTAATTATCTGATTAATTAAGCTTTTAAAAACATCTTAAGGATAAACTTAATTAATAACTTAAATAAAATTTTCAACTTTAATAAACAAACATTTAAAAATTCAATTACTATTTAAAATAGTTTAAAGCTAATAAATTTTAAACTTAACTTTGTTAAACTTAAAAACTTGTTAACAAATTGATTAATAAACCGAGACTAACCCGAGGTTTACTCGAACAAAACCCGAGCGTTTCTCTCCAAATCCCGAGTTCCTTCTTCTTAAGTTTAAATTTAAAACTGTTATATTAAAACACTCGCGCGTCAACTCATCTTCGAGGCAACCCTCGTTCTACCTCGGGTCTAACCCGAGAAAGTTACCCGTTCCCCCAAAAACAACAAAAAACCCAAAAACCATTGATACACCGATCGATATCGTGCACATGCACCAACGATCGGAGTAACTCCGACCAACACCATCCTCGCCAGACAGTCGATCATGACCCCCCTTACTCGATTATGATCATCAGTGTTCAAATCAAACTCGAAAACCCGATCGAGCCCGTGATCCCAAACCTGGAACAAACCATTACCCAAAAACTTCCCCGCGATGCCTCCCACCATCACCAGAAATCTCGACTCCCTGCCCAAAACTTCACTGACGAACAACGCTCCTAATTCCCTCACTTTGCCCAAGTCCGATGAACCATAGTTGTCGCGACGAACCCGAGAACTTCCTCGACCCACCCAAGTCCTTAAACCCTACAAACACCTCACCGCGCCGCCACGGCAGATGATAATCACTTCGACCAATTTTTGCTGAGACCTCCAACCCCCAGCTTGCTTCAGCACCGACCCCGAGGTCCCTAACCTTTCCGATCATCAGAGAACAAACAAAAACCCAAACATGTTTAACTCTAAATTCCTCTCGATTTGAAGGCTTTAAAATCATGATTACATTCTTAAAAATCCTAGTTTTTCTAAGATGAATCAAATTATATACAAGAATCCATAAATTATTTAAGTCAGGATTTTGATATATTTAAATTTTTTACTATAATTCTTCCTTTTGTTAAAAACTACCTTTAAACCTAGCCTAGAAATATTTTTAAATCAAATATCTTGTTATTATAAACAAAATTTGTTTATATATTTAAGTCTAAAAAGAATTGAGGGAATAGATATGAATTTTTAACAAAGTTTTATAACCTGTAAACAAGAACAGAGCAACAAACAGACATGCATACCAATATATTCATATTCATATATATATATATATATAAATGTAATCATATAAAACAATCATGCAATCACTTAACACCAATTTACTTCAAGATCACTGCATGCAACCAGATTTTAAATCAGATTAAAAGCTTTGTTTACTCACTGATTTGAAGACAAGGGCATTGCTTGCTCTGTTTTTGTTGACCTTCTTCTCTGTTGAGTTGCTTGCTCTGTTTTTGTTGACCTTCTTCTCTGTTGAGTTGCTTGCTTGCTTTAAGTCATGAAATGCAGAAATGTTTATCTTTTGTTTAACTTACTTAGCTTCGAGAGAAGTAAATAAAATGTAAAACAATGCAGTGATATGAAGGTACATTTATAGGAAGTGGAAGTGTATCAGGCAAGCAAACAATGTGGCTGTCGATTTTTGTTTGCAGGCTTTTTTTTTCTTTCTAATCTTTTGCTTTTACCTTAATTTGATTTTACAGTGATTAGATATATTATAGGCTGATTTGATTTTATGCTTGACTTTGATTTTATTTTTGACATTGATTATATTGTTTGTGTGCTTGGATTTAAATGTTGTCTCCCCTTTTGTTTACATACATACATTCATTCATATTCATACACATGTATAAGAATACGGTTGTAACGACCCGGAATTTTGGACCATTCGCATCCATTATAAGTGTATAGGTAGACACTCATGCCGGAGTTGAATTGCTCAAAATATCAGATTGTTAATTTAAATTTGGCAAAACTCAGCATATGCAGTAAATAAATCAATCACAGAATCACAGACACAGAGTAATACAATAATACGCAGCGGAATAGATAAAATAGTAGTTCATGAAGCTACTATATAAACATCAGAGTTAGAAATAAAATACAACAGAATATCTCAAATGCAGTGAAGTCTCCAGTACAACAGATGACTTCTCTGAACAAATCAACTAGAAGAGCTGAAAGCTGAGGCGATAGTTGGTATCAGAGCTTTGGCTCTAGGCAAAACTTAGCATATATTGTAAATTTATTTACAGAATCACTTTTGTTTGAGTTTAATCTCTTCCTTTTGACTCGATTTCCTTTGAACTTTGGAACGTTCCCTACGGTTCCAAAATTCATTCTTGTCTCTCTCTATTAGTATTCTTTTGATTCTGGAGTATCCCATAACTCCACTTCGAATGATCTCTATAAGAATAGGCGATCCCGCCAATCTTTGAAGGAATTGTGAAGGGGTGAAACTTCTTTACAATTAGCATTGATTCACCGGAGATTTATATATCCCTCGGTTTAAATGCTGCTATCTTTTGCTATGTCGAATTCTATCTTTGGCGATCGAATGTCGATTTGCCTTAGAATTCGGCACTGATCTTATTTTGGAATCACGGTTGATCGGTTAAGGTCGCCCGCGATTTATATAACTGTATCGATCTATTATTTTGTAATTAATTATCTCATTTTCGTTCGAACTTATCTTCGAATCAGAAATCCTAATCGATTAGAGTCCCTCTAATTTGAATCTCTATCTTTGTTTGAAATCCATTCTTAAATCATCCTTTGAAATCGGGTTTGTTTGTATTTTAAGAAATTGTTTTCTAAATCGCGATTTACAACGGTTTTGTCTTGTTTTATCATATATATGTATATTTGTCCTCAATATGTTTATACTTATTTATATTTTCATACTTATCTACACATTTCTTATTTGATTTGAACATGTATACAAATACTATACTTAATTTCTTTCTTACAATTTATATGTACATTAGTTCATATGGTAAATATATATATTACTTATACTTGTTTATATATTCAAATATCTTAAGCTTATATATCCTTATTTATCATATATATGTTTGTACATTTTATACAATATTCTCCCTATATTTTACTTATGTGTACTCTGTCCTTATATGTGTATATATCCATATTTATGCAAACTTTCACGTAGATTATTTCATATGAGCCTACATTCATATACTCATATATGTATATACTTATACATATGTCATAAAGGTTGAATGTATTTACCTATATATATTTATGGACATTTAATCTTACTTTAAATGGTGGAATTAATATATACATTTTCTAAAATATTTAGCATAGTCAATATTCAATATAGTTTTTTTTAATTAATATCTAGATTCAAGTATCTTTAACATTAGAAAATTAACCTATTTGACTTGTAAAATAATATTTCAACAGTTAATTATCCAATATCTAATAGCTCAAAAATCTGGGTCGTCACATTACCAGCGTACGATTTTTGTTTGATGATAATATATATATATATATATATATATATATATTCGTTTAAATGTATTTGTTATTGTACTATTTTATTTTTTCACATAATTAAATAAATATTTGTTGAATAAAATAAATAACTCGGAATTCTTATTACACAAAATTTTTATTCAAACAAATATTTTATTACAAACTCAAACAGTACAAATTTAAGCTCTTGCTATATTTACACAATTTTAAATACAGGTTTCAAATACAACATAATTTTCACTATACAATTTTACATACATATTTCACCTCACTACATATTCACTCATCACTCGTATTTGATCTTCAACTCTTTTCCAGCCTGTATCTCTACAAAATAAAGACTGACGTAGTAAAATTGAAAAAGAAATATTTTGCAGCGCATAAAGAAATGTGTGTGTTTTTTAATATTGTTTTCCTTAGTTATTGGGTTTGTTCGTCATCATTTTTCTATTTCAAACTAGAATAAAAAATAAACGAACAGCTTGTGACATGCACAGTGTATCACTGTACATGCCACAAGGACGTGCGCACCGATATACACTTGCTTGTTAAAATTGCAGGGACAAGTGAGCACAAGGTCAAACCCAAGCCAAGACTGGATTCAACTCAAGTGCAATGCAAACACAAACCAAAACCAACCAAGGTCAGTCCAGGAAAACCATGGACCAAAGTGCACCAGACATGTACAAAGGATAAAGCAAAAGCAAAATCCACACAAGCGAAGCTTCAGACATGTCAGATCCAAATGGGTTAACATGAATGCAAAGCAAATCAATATGCAACCAGACTTTAATGGAACCAGCATACATATATACATGTCTATACATACATGTATACATACATACATATATACATACATACATATATACATACACACACACACACACACACACACACATATATATATATATAGCGGCAACCAAACAAGTAAACATGCTCATATGTACATGGATATGCAAGCATTCAGGCATGAATACACATGAAAACAAGACAACCAAACAACCAGACAGAGATAAATGCAAGTGAACTTGGCTTAATTAAAAAAGACAAGCAGGTGAACATGGCAACTCAACAAGCCAGTGGGACAAATATGGACCAGAATCATATCAAGTGGCAGCGGTTTTCAAAGAGACTACTATAACAAAGGCACCAAGTTTATCAACCCAGTAAACAATACAAGGAAATGGACATGGAACTTGACCAACAACTAGCACAAAATTTATGGACATAGAATACAAGTGCACCAAACACAGCAAAGTCAGAAAGCAAGCACTCGAAGTGGACAGAGCATAGGCATAACACTCACACACAAACATACTTAAGCAAGTGCAAAAGAAGTTCACACAAAAAATTAAAGGAAGCAGGTTCAAGTACAATGGTATAAACACCAATGGTAATGCATATGGTCAGGGATACAAGAGCATAAACATGTATATAAACATGAACAAGCTGTATATGCAAGATAACACAAGAATGAAGCAAACACGATATAGGAGCATCAACATAACTAGACTCGAGCAACTGCTCATGGATATAGCAAACTACATAACTCAAGTCGGGCTAAGAGATGCAATAGTACTAAACATGACAACATATACATGGACATATCTAAGATCAAACAATGGAGCATGGACTCAGCAAAATAAAATGAAATGAACTAGAGGGCACAAACTAAGCATGAAATTATCACACCAGCATGGATGGTCAGAGCAAGGTACAGAGCACACACATACAACAAGTCAAAAACATATCACAATCTTAAACAAAGCAGAGAACAAATTCAGGAAGGAGTAGAAAAAGTCGCAGAGAACTTCATGATGAACAAGTCAGACTTTAGGAAGTCAAAATTAACCCAAAATTAATATATATATATGTGTGTGTATATATATATATCAAATTCAAATGCTAAGCTGTAAGCGAATGATGAACAAGTCGTAGGCAGCAAAGAACGGAACCAGAGCAAATAAATTTAAGCATATTCAAATATATCGAAAATATATTTAACCAATGAACAAGTCAGAAATCACACAATCGTTCAACAAGAATCGAATGGCCAAGCCCAACAAATTGAAGAATTCAAATCAAAATATACGAATTTTTTTATAGGGTTTTGATCCCTATAAATACCCAATTCATCATCGGCAATTAGGTAGTTCGAGTTTAAGCAAATCAATGGAATAAATAAAGTTAAAATCTCATACCGATATTATAAAAAAGTTGAACTCAAACCTTCTGGAGCAATCGAAGAACACTGATCGAAGAAGCACAAAATCCAAATTCATCAGAATCGATTAACTCAACCAACAGAGAGGATTCGAAAGCACCCAAATTGTTGAAGCCTAGATCAGAGACTCAATTAAAGGCATATGATTTAATTTGAGGAATCTTAGGATTGAAAATCAAAAACCCTAATTCCAGATCGCACAGGAACAAGACGGCATGGTTGAGTGGAAGCAAAATAAAAAGGGACACTTGTTTATATCTTTTTATTATTATTGGGCGGAGTAGTTATATATATTAGGGTTTTATTTATTTTTTAGTACTTTTGTTTTGTTTTTTTGTTTCTTTATTTAAGTCAAACTCTAGATTAACTAACGAACTACAGTTTTGTAGTTCGAGAATTCGCAACTCAGTGGCTGAGTTATGGCAGGGTTTTGAGCTTAGAGTTAGGTTAGTCTAGTTAGCGGGTATCGCAAGGTTACGTGTCTTTATAAGCATCTGATTACTTAATTTCTAGTAGAAACCTTGAATGCAGCACGTAGGCAAATTTTTGCCGAAGCTAGGTAAAACTGTGTGTGATCTTTATTGCATTACTTTCTGTTTTTGTTTTTATTTCCGCATTAATTTTTAGTAGACCCTATTCACCTCCCCTCTAGGGTGAAAACGATCCTACAAGTGGGATCAGAGCTAGGAACAAAACCATTTTCTGTAAAAAAAATTTGATTTTTTTAATGGCTTCTTTTAATAATGCTTTCGCTGAAGGTTAGTCCATAGCTAGACCACCCATGTTCAATGGTGAATATGCATATTGGAAAATTAGAATGAAATTTTTTCTGAAAACCATAGATGCATGGAATATTGTTGAAACGAGATATAGCACACCAATAGTATTGGCAGGCAATCAAGAAGTTGATAAACCTACGGATCAATGGACAAATCTTGAAAATAAACTGCAAACTGCTAATGTTAAAGCTATAAATTCTATTATTTGCTCATTAAATCAAATTGAATTTAACCGTGTCTCACATTGTCTAACTGCGCAGGAAATCTGGCACACGCTTGAAGTGACTCATGAAGGAACCTCCCAGGTTAAAGAATCTCGCCTTGCCATGCTTAGTAGCGAGTACGAGAACTTCACAACGGCAAAGGATGAAAGTGTCAAAGAAATGTATGGATGACTTTCTAATCTTGTATACAAATCAAAATCCCTAGGAAGACCATACACAGAACTAGAAATAGTCCGAAAGATCCTCAGAATTCTTCCACGAAATTTTGAAGCAAAGGTAACTGCCATCCAAGAATTAAAGGATCCGAAACAGGTTAAAGTTGAAGAACTCATCGGAAATCTCACCACTTATGAGCTAGAAATAAAATTCAAGGACAAACGTGAAGGAGGAGATATGCGAAAGAAATCAATAGCTCTCAAAGGAATGATGGAAAGTGAAGATGGTGGTGATGATGAAAGAGCAGCTGAAATGGCACTGATAATAATGAGATTCAAAAGGTGGAACCGCAATTACGGAAATCCAGCCCTAAATCAACAACTAAAGAGCATAATCGTCAAAGTTCTAGACAACTCAGAAAAGCAAGAGATCATTTGTCATAAGTGCAATAAACCTGGTCACATCAAGCCAAATTGCCCTCAAAATCGATTCAGCAAAGGAAAGAAACCGAAAAGGAGAAGTTTTGCAGCAACTTGGGATGAATGTGATTAAAATAATGATGATAGTACTGGTAGTGAAAGTGAAAAAGAAAATCTGTGTTTTTAGGAGAAACAAGTGACAACGATTATGGCGAGCCAAGCGAGGTATCAAAACTTACTCGGTCATAATTACTTATATATTTTCATGAAGTAAATGGTTGTTTTGAAAGACTTAGGGAGAAGTACGCTAAAATTGAATCACAAAAATATAGTTTGATGGAACTAAATGTGAAGCTTGATCAAATGGTTCAAAACTATAGAAATAAGAGCACTAAGTTGTCCATCATTAGAAGAGGAAATAAAAAAATTAGAAACTAAAATTAAATCGCTTGAAAATGAAATTCTGATTTTGAAAGAAAGTGAAAATACTAGGAGAGAAAATTCAATTAAAAGGTGCACTTTATTGTTAAATGAAAATGAATCTCTCAAGTAACAAGTCCAACAATTTTCTACAACTTTAGGAAAATTCTCCAAAGGAGAAACATCACTAAATATGCTATTAGGAAAACAAACTGTTAATACTATTAGACAAGAACTTGGGTATACTCAATTTGAAAAATGTAGAAGTAAAACTAATATTGTCAACTCCAAGTGCACGATTTGTGGAAAATTTGGACACAATCAAAACAATTGCTGGTATAGACCCAAACACACGAAAACCATACCAATTTGGGTTCCGAAAGGCACAAATGTAAAATCCCTTAAAATCAAGCAAATCTGGGTGCCAAAAGGAACAAACATAGACTATCTTGGTTCTACGCAAACTTGTTTTTCAAAATTTTTTGTCACTAACAATCATGGACTTATAAAATCAAATAGGTCACTAAACTCTTTTCTCATGTAGGTGTGTTGGCAGGCTAAGGAACAACAAGAGTGGTACCTGGATTCTGGCTGTTCCAAGCACATGATGGGTGATAAATCAAAGTTCCTTAGCCTAGAGAAGTACAAAGGTGGCAGAGTCACAATGGGCAACAACGATAAATGTAAAATTATCGAAATATTATTTTCAGGTAAGAGGAAAGGTGATCAATTGGGAAAATTTGAGCCAAAAGCAGACGGAGGCATATTCATGGGATACTCTTCCAAAATCAAAGCTTATAGAGTATACAACAAAAGGACGAGAACAATCATGGAGTCAATCAATGTGAAATTTGACGAAGGCATTGATGATCAAAGCAAGGAAACAATCAAAAGAAATGTCGAAGAGGAGAACGAAAAAGATGAAAGTGAAAATCCAAAAGAAATTGCAACCACGGAAGAAGTCCAAAGAAATCTAGAACCAGAGAGATTAAAATTCAAAGCAGATCATCCTCCAGAATTGGTAATAGATAATCCTACTGTAGGTATTCAAACTCGTTCCTCCTTTAGAAACTTATGTGATTTGTGCCTATACAGTGGATTTATTTTAGAAATTGAACCCAAAGACATAGATACATCTCTAAATGATGAAAGTTGGTTTATGGCTATGCATGAAGAGCTAAATCAATTTGAACGAAATAAAGTTTGGATTCTAGCACCTAAACCTAATGATTATCCAGTTGTAGGAACCAAATGGATTTTTAAAAATAAATTTGATGAATTTGGAAATGTGATTAGGAACAAAGGTAGGTTTGTTGCTAAAGGTTATAATCAAATTGAAGGAATTGATTTTGATGAAACTTTTGCACCGGTAGCAAGACTAGAATCCATTAGAATCTTGTTAGCTTTTGCTTGTTATAAAGGATTTAAACTAAGACAAATGGATATTAAAAGAGCTTTTCTTAATGGAATTTTGAAAGAGGATGTATTTGTTGACCTAAAGGATTTGAAAGTCAAGAATACCCTAACCATGTATATAAACTTAAGAAAGCACTATATGGATTAAAACAAGCCCCTAGGGCTTGGTATGAATGTCTTAACACTTATCTTCTTGAAAATGTATTCAAAAAGAGCTGTGTAGACACCACATTATTTCTCTTACATGAAAATGATGACCTATTGATTGTTCAAATATATGTTGATGGCATTATTTATGGTGCCACTAACAATCTTTTGTGTGAGAAATTTGAAAAAGTCATGCAGGAAAAGTTTGAAATGAGCTTGGTAGGAGAGTTGAAATTCTTTTTAGGATTTCAAATCAAACAAAGCAAAAAAGGTACGTTCATCTCTCAAATAAAATATATCAGAGAGCTTGTCAACAAATTTGGATTGAAAGGTGCTAAACCTGCAAAAACCCCCATGAGAACAACAATTAAACTTGATGAGGATGAAAAAGGTAAGGTAGTTGATCAAAGGAAATATCGAGGTATGATTGGATCACTTCTTTATCTTACTGCTTCTAGACCAGATATTATGTTCTCTGTTTGTTTATGTGCATATTTTCAATCAAATCCAAAAGAATCTCATTTAAAAGCTATAAAAATGATTATAAGGTATCTGTTGCACACCTCATGGTTTGGTCTATGGTATCCAACTAATGATAACTTTGAGTTAAAGGGGTATTCAGATGCAGGCTGTGCGGGTAGTCTAGTTGATAGAAAAAGTACTAGTGGAACATGTTTTATGTTGGGACATTCGTTACTTGCATGGTCAAGTCGAAAACAAAATTGTATTGCATTATCTACCACTGAGGCAAAGTATATTGCTCTAAGCGGTTGCTCTGCTCAAATCTTATGGATGATACAAACCTTACAAGACTATAGTCCAAATTTTAAACGAGTTCCACTTATGTGTGATAACAAAAGTGCAATTGATCTCACAAATAATCCCGTACATCATTCTCGCACCAAGCATATAGATGTTACACATCATTTCATTGGAGATCACATTTCCAAAGAAAATATCTGCATAAACTTCATTCCAGTTGATTCTCAATTGGTAGACATTTTTACAAAACCCCTTCCAGAGAATAGTTTTTGTCGACTTCGTCTCGGTTTAGGCATTTTTGAAATGTGATTTTTTTTAGATTTGATCTTAAATGCCTATGTTAACTAATCTAACTCCCTATTAATTATCAAAAAGATAAATAGTGACTGAAAATAGTGATGAGTGTTGATCTTGATCATACGTTATGTCTTGAGAGAGTATATTTAGAAAATTTCTTTAAGAATTTAAACAAAATTTGTAATAACTTTGGTTGGTAAAAATTCCTGTACCATCTCTATTCCTATCATATTTCTACACAACCACTCATCAAAATCCAATATAGTATGTCAAAAGGTGGTATTTAAATAGGAAATTATTCATTTTTTTAATTAGCAATAAAATCATTCAAAAGTACTCACTCTCATTTATAAGTCCTCATGGTTATGCATGGGTGAACTACTTGAAATCTCTGATTATGTGCTTTCATGCTCATTTAAAAGTCGTCACGGTTATGGATGTATGGAACACATATCAAAATTGGATGAAATAAGTGAGTTGATTCTAACCCCATTTAAAAGTCCTCACAGTTATGCGTAGTTAGAAGATGCTTGGAATTCTTTTTCAATAAAAATAGAGAATATACTAATCTCATTTAAAAGTCCTAACGATTATACATGGTTAGTAAGTATTTAAAAAATTCCTGTCATAAATATATCACAAATGGACACAACTACATGGTTTTCTATGCAAACATCACCCCTATCACTCTAAAATGGAATATGTGCCTAACAGAGCATTTATGATTTTTGTTTGATTTTTTATTTGAAATTTAATATTTATACTCGACTAGGTATTAATGTTGTGATTCATGTCTATCACTTTATCACTCTTATCTAACACTGTTACTCTTTTGCTGAAAACAAAAGGGGGAGAGAAGTTAAGATTTTGGCAAATAAGTTACATTATTATTATTTTTTTAATTTGCATATTCTCATCTAGGTTCATTGCATTTGTTATTTATTATTTTTAATTTTTTATGCATATGTGAAGGGGGAGCTTTGTTGTAGGGGGAGTATTCAAATAGGGGGAGCAAATAGAATTCATCAAGGCCAAATATATTTAATGGAGCCAAAATCTTAATATATGTTTGGTATCATCTAAAGGTGGAGATTGTAGAATATACTAGTGTATGATTTTTGTTTGATGATGATAAACATATATATTATATATTCGTTTAAATGTATTTGTTATTGTACTATTTCATTTTTTCACATAATTAAATAAATATTTGTTGAATAAAATAAATAACTCGGAATTCTTATTTAAACAAATATTTTATTTAAACAAATATTTTATTACAAATTTAAATAGTACAAATTTAAGCTCTCGCTATATTTACACAATTCCAAATACAAGTTTCAAATACAATACAATTTTCACTATACAATTTTACATACATATTTCACCTCACTACATATTCACTCATCACTCGTATTTAATCTTCAACTCTATTCCATTATGTATCTCTGCAAAATAAAGACTGACGTAGTAAAATTAAAAAAGAAATATTTTGCAGTGCACAAAGAAGTGTGTGTTTTGAAAATATTGATTGCCTCAGTTATTGGGTTTGTTCATCACCATTTTTCCGTTTCAAACTAGAATCAAAAATACGCGAACAACTTGTGACATGCACAGTGTATCGCTGTACATGCCATAAGGTCATGCACACCGATATACACTTGCTTGTCAAAATTGCATGGACAGATGGGCACAAGGTCAAACCCAAGCCAAGATTGGATTCAACTCAAGTGCAATGCAAACACAAACCAAAACTAACCAAGGTCAGTCTAGGCAAACCATGGATCAAAGTACACCAGACATGTACAAAGGATAAAGCAAAAGCATAAACCACACAAGCAAAGATTCAGACATGTCAGATCCAAATGGGTTAACACGAATGCAACGCAAATCAACATGTAACCAGTCTTTAATGGAACCAACATTCATATATACATGTCTGTACACACACATGTGTGTGTGTATGTATATATATATATATATATAGTGGCAACCAAACAAGTAAACATGCTCATATGTACATGGATATGCAAGCATTCAGGCATGAATACACATGAAAACAAGACAACCATACGGAGATAAATGCAAGTGGACTTGGCTCAATTAAAAAAGACAAGCAAGTGAACATGGAAACTCAACATGCCAGTGGGACAAATATGTACCAAAATCATATCAAGTGGCAACAGTTTTCAAAGAAACTACAATAAAAAGGTACCAAGTTTATCAATCCAGCAAACAATACAAGGAAATGGACATGTAACTCGACCAGCAACTAGCACAGAATTTAGGGATAGAGAATACAAGTGCACCAGACACAGCAAAGTTAGAAAGCAAGCACTCGATGTGGACAGAGCATAGGCATAGCACTCACACACAAACATACTCAAGCAAGTGCAAAAGAAGTTCACACAACAAATTAAAGGAAGCAGGTTCAAGTACAAGGGTATAAACACCAATGGCAATGCATATGGTCAGGGATACAAGAGCACAAACATGTATATAAACATGAACCAGTTGTATATGCAAGATAACATAAGAATGAAGCAAACATGATATAGGAGCATCAACATAACCAGACTCGAGCAACTGCTCATGGATATAGAAAACTACATAACTCAGGTCAGGCTAAGAGATGCAACAATACTAAACATGACAACATATACATGGACATATCTGAGATCAAACAATGGAGCATGGACCCAGCAAAAATAAAATTAAATGAACTAGAGGGCACAAACCAAGCATGAAAATATCACACCAACGTGGATGGTCAGAGCAAGGTATAGAGCACACACACAACAAGTCAAAAACATAACAGAATCCTAAACAAAGCATATAACAAATTCAGAAAGGAGTAGAAAAAGTCATAGAGGACTTCATGATGAACAAGTCAGACTTCAACAAGTCAAAATTAACCCAAAATATATATATATATATATCTCAAATTTAAATGCCAAGAATGATGAACAAGTCATAGGCAGCAAAGAACGGAACCAAAGCAAATAAATTTAAGCATATTCAATTATATCAAAAATATATTCAACCAGTGAATAAGTCAGAAATCACACAATCGTTCAACAAGAATCGAATGGCCAAGTGCAACAAATTGAAGAATTTAAATCAAAATATATGAAACAAAATTAAAGGGTTTTGATCCCTATAAATACCCAATTCATCATCAGCAATTAGGTAATTCGAGTTTAAGCAAATCAACAGAATAAATAAAGTAAAAATCGCATACCGATATTATAAAGAAGTCAAACTCAAACCCTCTAGAGCAATCGAAGAACACTGATCGAAGAAGCACAAAATCCAAATTCATCAGAATCGATCAACTCAACCAACAGAGAGGATTCGAAAGCACCAAAATTGTTGAAGCCTAGATCAGAGACTTAATTAAAGTCATACGATTTAATTTGAGGAATCTTAGGCTTGAAAATAAAAAACCTTAATTCCAGATTGCACAGGAACAAGACGGCATGGATGAGCAGGAAGCAAAATAAATGGGGAAACTTGTTTATATCTAAAGGAAAGGCAGAAAGATAGGGTGAAATCATATCCAAGAACTATATTCTTTTGTATATTGAAAGAAGTTTTGCTTTGATTAGGTAGTAAGAACTATGGATACTAGGGCTTTAATACTAAGGGAAGTATAGTGGTCGGAGTACTTCGATATGGCGTGAGTTTGAGATATTGGGCAAAAAAAGGTTCAACGACACCGACAATATCATCGAAGTGCAGGCTTGGATTAGTTTGTGGAACATGGTATGCAGCATATGATGGATCATATCCAAGGAGCATTCAAGGATATTATAAGTATGGCTTTTCGGTTCAAGGGTTCGGCTCTAAGGCCGTTTTTATCTGCACTAACCAGAGGCAACAAGCGAAAGTTTCAGCCATCGAGAGATATTTCTAGTTTAACTTGTTACAAGTGTAGGAAGAAGGGACACCTTACTGCGAGTTGTAGGTCAAGGAAAAAAGGGTAGATGGTTAAATCATCGATCGAGAAGTTTTCGAAGCTTGGTGCACAGCTTGCACCTGAGGTTTGTTACAATTGCCATTAGAATAATCATATTGCTAGAGATTATTCTATGCTTAGGAATGGGTAACAGCCTGGTGTAACGACCCAAAATTTGACCATCTTAAAAATGGTATTTAAGATGATTTTAAATATAAAATATGTAAGGTTATATGATCCAAACAATATTAGATATGATTTGGTAAGAGAAGTATACACAAAAATAGTAATATTTGCCTATATCGACAAAAGTGACAAAATGCTGATTTTAGAAAAGTAAATTTCAATGGTTAGATAAATTATTTTAATTTATTTATAAGTGTTTATATTTTTAAATAACATTATACAATTTTTTTTAAATTTGGTTTACATAAATAAATAGTTTAACTGAAACGTCAAAATGTGACCGTAAAACATTTTGTCGAAAATCAACGTTTTGTCGATTAAAAGTTGTCGCAACATTGTCGTACCTTTATTTTCTTATATATGAACATATATTCAAATAGTTTAAGTATTAATTAACTCACTAAACAAGTTTACTTTTACTAAACATACTTAGAAAATTCTAGAATATAATTAAGAAAAGTAAGTAAGTAATTAACAAAAGTAAAAGGTAAACATCGCATCAAATCACATCAAAATCAAACCAAATCTTCTCTTTAGCCACTTTTCCATCCAAATACATTTGCTTAGTTCTTAAGTGACTATGACATAAAGTAAGAAGTGATAAGTAATGGTAAGTGTTTAAAAAGTAAGTTTACTTTAAGTAAGGTTATTTTGGTAAAAGAATATTTTGGTAACTTGCCACTTCTTTTTTTTCCTATAAATAGCCATGCATACCTCTTCCATTCTCACACAAACCATTCTCTTCTCTTCTTCTTCTTCTTCCTTAGAGCTTTAATGGCTTCTTCTCTTCCATTCCCTTACTAACTTTTTCAAAACCATATCAAACAAAGTCAAAACTCCATCAAACTTTGCCAAAGACCTTAGAATATCATCAAAACATGATTTTGAATCTAAAAAGTTGAAGAATGATGGAGGATGGTGGAGAACCTACTGTGGTCGAGCCTTATGGATGTTTGGAGGTGGTGTCCGAGCACTTTGAAGCATGGTGGAAGAGTTTAGGTGATGGTTTGGTGAAGTTAAGATGATTTTGTGAAGTGTTGGATTAAATGAATGTTGATAGAAAGTTAAACTATTTGGTTAAAGGTGAGTACTTAATGTTATTTAAAGTTAAATCATCCTTATAACTATTTTAATATGTCCATTAAAACCCTTGAATAAATTGTTTGAATGTTTGATAACTTGGATGCAAAATTGGTTGATTATATGATTGTTTATATGGTTGATAACTTGTTTGATAAATGCTAAGAGAAATGATTAAAAATTAGCCATAGTTAATTAAATAAGAATTAAATCCATACAAATATATGTATGGAAATTATTTAGCCTCTTAATGATTTTAAATAATCTAAAAAGGTTAAAAATGATATTATAATAATATAATATACGAAATGAAATGGAAAACGAGTTTGAAATATAAGAATATTTTTTTAAATGAGTTTAAAATAATTTATAAATGTTTTATGAAAATTTAAAAGTATTTCAATGAAGTTTGAAAAGAAATTGAAAACAAGTCAAAAACAGGCGCTTCTCGTAACGGTAGTTCGCGATTTCACACCGTAAAAGTTAAATAAGTATACAAATTTGAATATAGCTCGGAATCATTTGAGATAAGAATTTTTCGGACTATTATATCCATAGTTTTCTAAGAATAAAGAAAATCAAGGTTTCATTAAGTATATTTTAAAATATGTCCCAAACAATTTTCTAAAAAACATCACGATTTTGTAGTTCGGAATCCAAAAAAAGGAATTCTTTAAAAATGTTATTTTAAATGTTTTAAAAACATGAAATAAATTCTAAAAATCTCTTAAAATGTTTTGAAAAGTGATTTAAGTTGAAAAGATGGATTTCTAAATGATATAAAAGTCGTTTTGAAGAATATAGGTTTTAAAACACTATTTGCAACACTTTTCGCAGCAGTTTTAAATAACCTTTGAAGTGTAGTTTTAAACTTAACAATTCTTTTCCAAATTTTTTGTGAATGATTTTAAAAGAATAATTAAGTATTTTAAAGATGATTCGAAAGTTTGAATAAGAGTTTGAATAAATGGTTAAGAGAAATTATTTGTAACACTTAAGTTAAAAGTGAAGAATATTGAATATAACAACAAACTAAGTATGCGGAAACGACTAGTACATTTGTCCTTCCCATGAGAGCTAAACGGCAAAAAAGGCATGCAACTAAGGTTAGGAATGGAGTAACCAGTGCCCTGAACTTACCTGGCCTTCGCTTTATCTTTTAGACGAGGGGTGGAACAGATCGAAAGGAAAACCCGGATGCTCTAAAAAGATCATATTTAAGTTTTTCCAAGAAAAAAAAGAAAAAAATTCTTTGAATGTTAATTAACCACTTAACATCTTTTATTTAATGATTAGTAGAAGGAACCGGGATCGGATTTGGGTGATTCCTATCCGAAAAACCGGGATTGGATTTAGGTGATTCCTATCCGAAAATCACTTCAAACTAATTTTCAAAACCCCATATGAACTTTACATCTTTTAATTGATGATTAGTACGAAGGAACCGGGATCGGATTTGGGTGATTCCTATTTGAAAGACTGGGATCAGATTTGTGTGATTCCTATTCAGAAACCCCTTCAAACTAAATTTCAAAAATATATATATTGAAGACAAAGATCATTGAAGATGAAGATCTTCATAATGTAGGACTACTTGCCACTAGTCCCTGGAAGTGAAATTTACCATATCTAAGGTGGCAGTAGTGCTCTATTATGTAAATCTTCGATTTGCAAGAATATGATTTGAAGATAAGAAAGGAACCTTTGATTAAGATTTAATGAATGATTTAGGAATATTTTCCCTAAGTTAAAAGTTATAACTCGAATATAAGAAATCTTTGATTAAGATTTAATGAATGATTTGGAAAGGTTTTCCTAAGTAAAAGAGAAAATGATTGGAATTATTCCAAGATCTAAAGAGGTTTAATAAATCAAATGATTTAATAAATGAGGCTTAATGATTCCATGTACTCTTAAAAAGAATATATCTAAGAAAGATATTTGATTTAAATAAAAGATGAAGTAATTGAATGATGATTGATAATCACATATGAGCTTAACATTTTTAAATCGATAATTGGCTTCGAAGGAACTGGGGTCAGATTTGGGTGATTACTATCCGAAAACCACTTCGAACCACTGTACATGTTTGAAAGTGAATACATGTTGAAGATGATGATTGAAGACCGAAGAGCTTCATAGCGGGAGGATTACTTGTTGACATTCGCTGGGTAGCTCCCAATATAGAGACATTTATTATAGAAGTGGTCATGTCGTGTTTGAAATCTTCGGATTGCAAGGGCTTCTCGCCTAGTAATGGTCGAGGAAAGTGCCTTCGGTTATGTTCAGTCCCAAAACGAACTTGTATGGATGTTTGTATGACATTGTATTCTAAATCACATTTGAGTGGTTTCTATAAATATATATCAGTTGGTGGCGGAGAAGACAATTTCTTTTAGCTTAACACCCTTTCCAGAGACATACGAGCTCAAGAAGTTATACTTTTCTAAAAATCAGTCATGTTACGTGGAATGTCAATGTGGCATTCAAAGTGGACCTGTTATGATCAAAGCGTGGTTTTGTATGAAAAGCGTGGCATTGTGGAATATATTTAACGTAGCCTCTCAAGCCTTACAGCCCAGAAAATGATACAGGATACTATATGGTCTGACAAACACAAATTCGAGCTTTTGGTTGATGTATGATGGCGTTCAGTATCTGGACCCATTGAGGAAAGACGTCCCTCAAGGCAATATTTGCCCCATTTATTATGATAAAGTGGTTAGCTTGAGAAAAGCAGGGAACTACCGGTTATCAGTAGTAGTGTAGCAAGCACAGTTCCAAGTAGCAAGCTTGAGAAAAGCATAATGGTTACCGGGGACTGTGGTTTTTATGCGTGGATCGGAGAAAGAAAAGGGCCACTAGCTCCCTACCATGTTGGAAATTCAATCCAACACGAGATTTACGATTTTGATTGTAGTCCCAAAATAGGTGTAATGACTTGCAAACATTTCAGCTTCCCCTTCTGGTATCTTATATTATGTTCGGTATATTTCGTTGACCCAGTTCGGATATATTACCTTAGACTTAGTTCGGATATTGATACCTTATTTGAATAAGTTTATTTGAAAGGTGTTTTCAAAAGAATGTCATTAAAGATAATATCAAAGTATTTTGGTATAAAAGTGTTTTGGTTATCATAAGGTAAAAATCCGTCCGTATTTATGTGTGGCCATGGTCTTATGAGATACCCTTTTTTTCAAAGGTTTTGATTTACATCAGCATGATCTATACATTTAAAATTTTGAGTATCTCATGCTTGTTTATCAAGCCTGATCTGGGTATTTTTAATACTCAGGTCGGATTCGAGTAGTTCCAAGTTTAGCTGAAGACGCCTCCAAAGGAGAGCTAGAGATCTTCATCATCGTATGGACATATTCAATTATCCGCTACACCTATTGCATTTGTTTTATTGTTTTCAGCATTTGTATGGACAGAGGTTCATAACTGTCTAGGCTGAATCTAGGTTAGACTCTGATATTGTATTTTAATTTTTTCCATTGTAAAGATTATTGTTGAAATAATATATGTTATTTCATTCGTACGATATTCTGTCCTGTCTTTATTTTCTTTCTACCCTTAATGATCCGCTTATTCCTGCAATTTGAGTTGGACAAGTGTGGTTTATTGTCGATTCAAAGGGTATGGAAAAACTGGACATTACATTTGGTATCAGAGCTGAAGGTTAAGCGAGAACCTTGGCTTTGGTAGGGTAAAGACTCATCAGAGATAGGGTTAGTAATACCCTAGGATGAGCATTAAAGATAGGGTTAGGAGCACCCTAGAATGAGTTTGAGTGTATTGTATATATGAGTGCATATTTGTTATTGGATATAAAGAAAATGTTTTGTGTTGATTTATCGGTTGAGCGGTATATAAATTCTAGTCGATATGGGAAGTACAACTATATCGATAGGTATTTCTAAACTCTTAACAAGGCATATTGACACACTGTTTTAAAAGGATTATATTTTGAATATAAAGAATATATTTTGAAAAGTTATATAGTTAGAAATGATTGATCAAGGTTAGTAAAATTTAAATATGAACATCTTGTGATTAGAATTTCACAGTTTGACTATAAGATGTTTCATAAAGATAATCGATAAGTAAGAAATCTGATAAGGAAATTAAGATCTATAATACTTACTCTAAAATAATAAATTAAGAAATGATAATGTTAAGTTACTATCATAAATTGATCAATTGTGTGATTTAAAAAGTTTAAGTACAAATACCTTTTGAATTAAGTTTCATGATTTGACTATAAGGTGCTTGATAATAAGATTTTTTTAAGGAATGGACATAAAAGATAAAAATGTATTTAAATAATAGAAAATGATTATGCAAAAGGAAAAAAAAGGAATGAAGATTTAAATTCGAGTAATTTAAAAGAATTGTGGTAATTTAAATGAAGTTAATTAATACAAGATAAAAAGAATTTATGAAATAAATTTTATAAATAAAAGTAATCTCTAAAGGATTTTGAGAATGGTATTATTTCAAATAATAAGAGGTATTTTAGAATAACTAATTCGATTGGCTCGAAAATAAACTAAAAATGGGCAAGAGATGTGTTCGGATGGTAAACACTTTTCCTAAGTATCACTTTTCTTGTTAAGAGGATATATGATACTATTGATAGTACCCAGTTCCTTGGTATTGTTTTGGAGTTACTCGATCTATATAATTTTCTTAAGTTAAAGAAATAATCTGAATCTTTAACTAATAAATTGACTAGTAATCTTTATAAAAGTGTTTAAAATCAAAGATAAATTTGGATCACTAATTGATAAGATTAAACAAAATTCTCGACGATTTTGGACAGTCGAAAATTTCTGAATCATATCTAACTAAGAGCTAAGAAATTGATAAAGATAAACAATTAAGAAATGTTTTGAGTAAATGAAATTGGATAAGCATAATTTATAAATGTGATTTATAAATAAAAGGACCTAATAATAGAGAATTTAATATCGATAATTTTGAATTTGTTTTTCAAAGCTAGGAAAAAAATTCTATTATAGTTCAAAAGAAGAAAAGAAATTATAAGAAAAATTTATTATAATAAAGATAAATTATCCTTAAAGTGAAAAATAGTTCCTTTGGAATATTTTCCTTTAATAAAAATATTTGGAAAATAATAATTAAAGGGATTATATAAAGAAGCACCTTAATAAAATGTTTGAGCTTAAGATAATAGTTTTATGAAAAGTTTTTAAAAGTTAATAAATACATATGTTATATGTAGATCATTTCGTCGCACAAATTTTGATCTAAGATTCGAGTTCGGAACTTTCAGGTGTTTACACCTGTACGAAAAAAGATATATCACTCGATTCTTGACAGTGAACATTAATTAGGGTTTATGGTTGGGTATTTGAGTTTTCTATCATAGTTGAGAGCTATGCAAGGAAAGCAAAGGTTTCTGAGCAAAGAGCCTGATTAGAGTCCGCACTAGAGGATTGGAGAATCGATACTAGTTCGAAAATAAAGTTATGTATTCAAATAGGAAATTGAATAAGATATTTCATACAAATAATCTATGTATATCATACAGAATTAAGTTTGTAAAATAATGTTTTGGGTAAACTCTTTTGAGTTTTAGGTTCGGGGTAATTTCGAGGATGAAATTCTTTTAAGTAGGGGAGAATGCAACAACCCGGAATTTGAACACTCTTAAAAATGACATTTAAGATGATTTTAAATATAAAATATGTAAGGTTATATGATCCAAACAATATTAGATAGGATTTAGAAAGAGAAGTATACACAAAAATAGTAATATTTGCCTATATTTAAAAAAGTGACAAAACGCTGATTTTAGAAAAATAAGTTTCAATGGTTAGATAAATTATTTTAATTTATTTATAAGTGTTTATATTTTTAAATAACATTATACAAATTTATTTTTAAATTTGGTTTACATAAATAAATAGTTTAACTAAGACGTCAAAATGTGACCGTAAAACATTTTGTCGAAAATCAACGTTTTGTCAATTAAATTTTTTGCAACATTGTCGCACCTTTATTTTCTTATATAGGAACATATATTCAAATAGTTTAAGTATTAATCAATTCACTAATCAAGTTTGCTTTTACTAAACATACTTAGAAAATTCTAGAATATAATTAAGAAAAGTAAGCAAGTAATCGACAAAAGTAAAATGTAAACATCACATCAAATCACATCAAAATCAAACCAAATATTCTCTTTAGCCACTTTTCCATCCAAATACATTTCTTAGCTCTTAAGTGATTGTGACATAAAGTAAGAAGTGATAAGTGGTGGTAAGTGTTTAAAAAGTAAGTTTACTATAAGTTTAAGTAAGGTTATTTTGGTAATTTGGTAAAGGGATATTTTGGTAACTTGCCACTTCTTTCTTTTCCTATAAATAGCCATGCATACCTCTTCCATTCTCACACAAACCATTCTCTTCTCTTCTTCTTCTTCCTCAGTGCTAATGGTTTTTTCTCTTCTATTTCCTTACTAATTTTTCAAAACCATATCAAACAAAGTCAAAACTCCATCAAACTTTGCCAAAGACCTTAGAATATCATTGAAACATGATTGAGAATCTAAAAGGTTGAAGAATGATGGAGGATGGTGGATAACATGTTGTGGCCGAGCCTTGTGGATGTTTGGAGGTGGTGGCCGAGCACTTTGAAACATGATGGAAGAGTTTAGGTGATGGTTTGGTGAAGTTAAGATGATTTAGTGAAGTGTTGGATTAAATGAATGTTGGTAGGAAGTTAAACGATTTGGTTAAAGGTGAGTACTCAATGTTATTTGAAGTTAAATCATCCTTATAACTATTTTAATATGTCCATTAAAACCCTTGAATAAGTTGTTTGAATGTTTGATAACTTGGATGCAAAATTAGTTGATTATATGGTTGTTTATGTGGTTGATAACTTGTTTGATAAATGATAAAAGAAATGATTAGTAATTAACCATAGTTAATTAAATGAGAATTAAATCCATACAAATATGTGTATGGAAATTATTTAGCCACTTAATGATTTTAAATAATCTAAAAAGGTTAAAAATGATATTATAATAATATAATATTATAATATGAAATGAAATGGAAAATGAGTTTGAAATATAAAAATATTGTTTAAAATAATTTATCAATGTTTTATAAACATTTAAAAGTGTTTCAATGAAGTTTGAAAAGAAATTGGAAAACAAGTCAAAAACAGGCGCGTCGTGTAATGGTAGTTCGCGATTTTGCGCCGTAAAATTAAATAAGTATACAAAGTGGAATATAGCTCGGAATCATTCGAGATAAGAACTTTCCGGACTATTATATCCATAGTTTTCTAAAGAAGAAAGAAAATTAAGATTTCATTAAGTATATTTTGAAATATGTCCAAAACAATTTTCTAAAAACATCGCGGTTTTGCTGTTCGGAATCCAAAAAAAATTCTTTAAAACTGATATTTTAAATGTTTTAAAAATATGAAATAAATTCTAAAAATCATTTAAAATGTTTTAAAAAGTGATTTAATTTGAAAAGATGGATTTCTGAATGATATAAAAGTCGTTTTGAAGAATATAGCTTTTAAAACACACTATTTGCAACACTTTTCGCAACGCTTTTCGCAGCAGTTTTAAATAACCTTTGAAGTGTAGTTTTAAACTTAATAATTCTTTCCCAAATTTTTTGTGAATGATTTTAAAAGAATAATTAAGTATTTTAAAGATGATTTGGAAGTTTTAATAAATGTTTGAATAAATGGTTAAGAGAATTGTTTGTAACACTTAAGTAAAAAGTGAAGAATATTGAAAATAATAACAAACTAAGTATGCGGAAATGACTAGTACATTTGTCCCGCTCATGAGAGCTAAACGGTAAAACAAGGTGTGTAATTAAGGTTAGGAATGGAGCCACCAGTGCCCTGAACTTACTTGGCCTTCGCTTTATCTTTTAGAGGAGGGGTGGAACATATCGAAAAGAAAGCCCGGATTGTCTAAAAAAATCATATTTAAGTTTCTCCAAGAAAAAATTCTTTGAATGTTAATTAACCACTTAACATCTTTTATTCGATGATTGGTACAAAGAAACCGAGATCGGATTTTGGTGATTCCTATCCGAAAAATCGGGATCAGATTTGGGAGATTCCTATCCGAAAATCACTTCAAACTATTTTTCAAAACCCCATATGCACTTTACATATTTTTATCGATGATTAGTACGAAGGAACTGGGATTGGATTTGGGTGATTCCTATCTGAAAAATCGGGATCGGATTTGGGTGATTCCTATCCGAAAACCCCTTCAAACTAAATTTCAAAATAAAACATATTGAAGACAAAGAACATTGAAGACGAAGATCTTCATAATGTAGAACTACTTGCCACTAGTTCCTAGAGGTGAAATTTATCGTATCTAAGGTGGCAGTAGTGCTCTATTATTAAAATCTTCAATTTGCAAGAATATGATTTGAAGATAAGAAAGAAATTTTTGATTAAGATTTAATGATTGATTTGAGAATATTTCCCCCAAGTTAAAAGTTATAACTTGAATATAAGAAATCTTTGATTATGATTTAATGAATGATTTGGAAAGGTTTTTCTAAGTAAAAGAGAAAATGATTGGAATTATTCTAAGATCTGAAGAGGTTTAATAAATCGAATGATTTAATAAACGAGGCTTAATGATTCCATATGCTCTTAAAAAGAAAATGGAATAAATTGAAAAGAATATATCTAAGAAAGATATTTGATTTAAATAAAAGATGAAGTAATTGAATGATGATTGATAATCATATATGAGCTTAATATTTTTAAATTGATAATTGGCTTCGAAGGAACCGGGGTCGGATTTGGGTGATTCCTATCCGAAAACCACTTCGAACCAATGTATACGTTCGAAAGTGAAGACGTGTTGAAGATGATGATTGAAGACCAAAGAGCTTCATAGCGGGAGGACACTTGTTGACATTCTCTCGGTAGCTCTCAATATAGAGATATTTATTATTGAAGTGGTCATGTCGTATTTGAAATCTTCGGATTGCAAGGGCTTATCGCCTAGTAATGGTCGAGGAAAGTGCCTTCGGTTATGTTCAGTCCCAGAACGAACTTGTACGGATGTTTGTTTGATATTGTATTCTAAATCACATTTGAGTGGTTTCTATAAATGTATATCAGTTGGTGGTGGAGAAGGCAACTTCTTTTAGCTTAACACCCTTTCCAAAGACATACGAGCTCAGGAAGTTATACTTTTTCTCGAAATCAGTCATGTTACATGGAATGACAATGTGGCATTCAAAGTGGAACCTGTTATGGTCAAAGCATGGTTTTTTTTAGGAAAAGCGTGGCTTTGTGGAATATATTGAACGTAGCCTCTCAAGCCTCACATCCTAGAAAATGATACGGGATACTATGTGGTCTGACAAACACAAATTTAGGTTGTTGGTTGATGTATGGTGGCGTTCAATATCTGGACCCATCGAGGAAAGACGTCCCTCAAGGCAATGTTTGCCTCATTTATTGTGATAAAGTGGTTAGCTTGAGAAAAGAAGGGAACTACTGGTTATTAGTAGTAGTGTAGCAAGTATAGTTCCAAGTAGCAAGCTTGAGAAAAGCATAATGGTTACCGGGGACTGTGTTGTTATGTGTGGATCGGAGAAAGAAAAAGGCCATTAGTTCCCTACCATGCTAGAAATTCAATCCAATACGAGATTTACGGTTTTGATTGTAGTCCCAAAATAGCTGTAATGACTTGCATACATTTCAGCTACCCCTTCTAGTATCTTATATTTCGTTCGGTATTCTGTTGACCCAGTCCAGATATATTACCTTAGACTTAGTCCGGATATTGATATCTTATTTGAATATGTTTATTTGAAAGGTGTTTTCAAAAGAATGTCATTAAAGATAATATCAAATTATTTTGGTATAAAAGTGTTTTGGTTATCATAAGGTAAAAACCCATCCATATTTATGTGTGGACGTGGTCTTAAGAGATACCCTTCTTTTCAAAGGTTTTTATTTACATCAGCATGATCTATACATTTAAAATTTCGAGTATCTCACGCTGGTTTATCAACCTTGATCCAGGTATTTTTAATACTCGGGCCAGGTCCGAGTAGTTTCAGGTTTAGCTGAGGATGCTTGGAGTTTCCAAAGGAGAGCTGGAGATCTTCATCATCATATGGACGTATTCTATTATCCGCTGCACCTATTGCATTTGTTTTATTGTTTTCAGCATTTGTAAGGACATAGGTTTATAACTTTCGAGGCTAAATCTAGGTTAGACTCTGATATTGTATTTTAATTTTTTCTGTTATAAAGATTATTATTGAAATAATATATATTATTCCATTCGTGTGAGATTCTGTTTCATTTTTATTTTCTTTCTACCCTTAATGATCCGCTTATTCGTGCAATTTGAGCTGGACATGTGTGGTTTATTGTCGATTCAAAGGGTATGGAAAAATTGGACATTACACCTAAGGTCTTTACTATTTCTACAGCCGAGAAGGGGAAGCTAATTCTTGAGAGTATACTATCCATTTATAGTTTATCTATTTGTGTTTGGTTTGATATTAGTGCTTCTCATAGTTTAATATCCCGTAAGCTTGATTGTTTAGTCATGCTCGGCATGTTAGGAACATTAAGTGTTATTTATGATTGATTTGTGCTCAACCAGTTTATGAGCAACTTTACCTTTCTACATCATGTGGTGGGTAGACATTAACCGTGGGTACATCGAAATGAACATCTTGTGAATTAAGTTTCACGGTTTGACTAAAAGGCGTTCAATGTTAATGTTGGGTTAGGAGTTAAAATTTAGTGAAAGATGTTTACTAATAAAAAAGAAGAAAATAGAATATTTTGGAAACAAATATTTGTGAAAAGATTTATATAAGAAAGTAATTCTATATGAGTATGGTTTATAAAATATGGTTTATAAACATAAAGGATTTAAATAGAGAATTTGAGAATTAAATCCAAGTGTCTTTGAAAATGATTTTCATGCCTTTGGAGAAAATAATAGTAGTATTATTTGAAAGTAAGTATTTGGGAAATTGGTTTATGAAATTGAGATCATGGTGCTTAGTAACATTTATGAAGTATTTGATACCATTTTGAAATGATTTTGGTTAAGTCCGAAAGGAATAAATTGGATGTACTAAACTCACTCTTGTCGCTTGAAAATAATTTGAGTAATGACTTCAACATCACTGTCGTTCATTTTCGAGTTTCTAAGTGTGGGATGCTACAAAGTTGTCTTGGTAAAAAAGATTTTGATTTAATCCCAAATTAAGATTTGGTATACAAAAGTTATATGTATATATTATTTCAAAATGGTTTGAAATGAAAACCGGTGTTTAGTTCTAAAGTTCTCTTGTTAATTTATTTCATGGACGCATGTAGCTTATGCATTAGGAAAGTATGGTATGTGCATCATGTTACGATATGATGTTTGGTAGTTTTCATTTGTTGAAACAAAATAAATTTTTCGATGGTTTTGGATATTCAGGAACTTCTGGGTTGTTATAAAACTTGCAATTAAATGTGTGAAAATACAAAATTGATTTATATAACACTTGGATTGAGAAATAGTAAGTTAAAACAAGTTCAAATTATCAATCATCCTTGTTAAGTAAAAAAAATTTGATGTTGGTATATACTCCTAGGATGTAATTGAGTATTATACGAGTATGAACTTAAGTTATAAAAGGATTATAATCTTGAAGTTATGTTTTTATGAAATTATAAATAATTTTAGTATTGGAGGGATATACTATTTGGACAAATGAATGTGATTAAAAAGGAATTGGTGTAGTTAAGAAACCAGCATGATAAAAACTTAAGTTGTACATAGATCATTTTATTCGCATGACTGTTCTTGATCCAATATTCGAGCACATGTTTTCAATGTGGTTTACACCGATCCAAACAAAAAAATTTCACTCGTTTCTTAACGGCAAACACTTGATATAGATTTTTGATGAGATCCCAATGTTTTCTATCATAGTAAACGACTATGTGAGAAGAACGTAGGTTTCTAATCAAGGAACCTGATCGGAGTCTGCACTTAGAGAGATCAAGTGATCTATACTAGTTAGGAAGAGAAATCTATGTGATCGAGCAAGTGATCAGATTGGATATTACGTACGGATGGTACATGTGCATCGTACAGGCTTAATACATTTGTATGATATGTTATGTTGGCTTATGAAGAGTTTGGGGAATGACTCTTTGGTATGTTATGAGGTAGCATGAATAATCATCTAAGTGATGACCTAAGGCTATTGAGCGTAAGGTATGCTTAGTAAGTTATTTATCATCCTTGGGTGATGAGAGAGTTTTGAACCTGAGCAGACCATATGCATTGGTTGCTAGTAATTGTAACTGCTATTTGAGTGCTTGTGTGCTTATTCTTTTGTTAATGTTAAAAGTACCATGAAGCAAGGATGCTTAGGGTGGTAAAAGGAAGAGAAGTGGCAGTTTGGAGGAGATCCATCTAGTGTTGCTTATAGACTAGGGTTTCCTTCTTATTTTAGTATCATATATCTTTTATAGTGTACTCACCGCTTGAGGTGCAGTCGCTTAGTATGTGATTTGTAGTTTAGCTTGTATATGGTTTCATTAGAACTATATATATACACACACACACACACAGATATATATATATATATATATATCTTTTTTTGTCTGTCTTCTTTTGTTATTGTTCTTATTTGAATTTCGAGGACGAAATGTTCTAAGTGGGGAAGAATGTAGCGACCCCGAAATTCGAACACACCATCTTCAAATATCGGTACATTTTGAAATATAGTTAAGTGTTATAAATACGATTTTATAACCTTGTTAAGCATCATCTAATTAATAGAAAAGAAAAGAAACTTATTATTAAAAAGTGTTTACAAAAATACATTCTTCGAATAAAAATCGATAATGTGACCGAAAATCGGTTTATCGATAAACAACTTTTCGATTGATAAAAGTTGTTTAAACTCTCATACACTTAAATAATGATCATATTAGCAACTAATTAACACACTCTCCTCTTCATAAAGCATGAAATTTTCTAGAAAGTTCTAATAGGATAATAGATATTATCGTAGTAAGGGTAAAATGGTAAAATGGATAAAGGAGAAGTGACATAAAGTTGTCTTGATAAAAAGCAATTGATGTCAATAGGGTTTTGAAGGGTTTTTGGTCTTTTCCTATCATCATTCCTAAGCCTATATAAGGAGGGGTACAACCTTAAAAAATATATCACAAAAATATTTCAAAGCTTAAGAGAAATTTCAATGTCATCATCTTCTTCTTCAACTTAATTTCCTAAAGCAAATAATTTGCAAACCAACTCCAAATCATCTCAAACTTTGAGGAAAGCCTTTATACTGCATAACCAAACCTTTTACCTAGTCATAAGTTGAAAAAGCAAAGACATACTCCCCCCTCCTCTCAAGGCTGTGAGCATCATAGGCTATTATAGCCTAAAAAAGTGTGGAAAAGCAAGGAAGTAAGGGAAGGAAAGGAGGTTGCTAGCTTGAGTTTGGACTTGAGTGCTTAGGCTTGGTTATTTATTGGATAAAAGGTGAGCTAACTAAGCACTTGGATTGATAATATAACTCATATATGATCATATTTTATTGTGTTAAAGTTGTTTGAATTAACTTGGACATATGTTGAAAACAACGAATTTGATTTTTTGAGAACAAATGGCACATAGGATCCATATATAGACTTTAATGGACTTGAATGGGCTTGTATAACATATGACTAGACCTTGGAACAAAGAAAATAGGTGGTAGTCTAATATAGGTTGGAATATGACTTGGATTTAGAAATGCACTTATTGCGATAGTTGCTATAGATGCAGTTCGAAATTGCCTTGTTTTTGGCAATTGTTATGGAACTTCGTAGAGAGATCCATAAGGATTTCTCACCATATTTATATTTTTTATATGTATATTCGTTGCTGTTAAAATCTTGGATAGTAAAAGGTTAAGTAACATCTCAAAAACAGTTAAGACATTACTATTGCAAAACTGCCCCATTTAACCTTGATTTTTGGGCTTCAAATTTTTCAAAAAGGACTGTAAGTTTAAGCACTTTGTTTCATTCTTTTTAAAAGTATTTCCTAACTCATATTAGAGTATTTTAAAATTAGTTTGAGATTTATCTAAATTTCTAAGAATTATGTGAATTTTAAAGAAGAAATATTTTGTTGAAAACATGTCGTTTCCAAGTTTTAAGGAAAATGGTAAAGTTGTTATTTTCAAATAATATTTTTGATAAATGTTTTAAAATCTATTATAAGCATTTTGAAGTATGTTGAAAGTATAAACAAAAGGTTTAGAAAGAGGTTAGAATTACTAAATGTCCAAATGATTGATTGTTTAATTACTTGTTTGAAAAGTAATTAACTATGCTTAACACTAAAAGCTAACAAAGTAAGGCTTATCTATTTGTGAGAGTTAATATTGATGTCGAGTAGGGATGGTGCAATAAAGCTCTAACCTATCGGGCTCCCACTTGACTGAGGAATAGTAAGTTGGAAAATGTCGAAAACGAGTTAGCCATGTTGTTTTCTAACTTGTTTATAGAAATCATTACTACTACTTAAAACTAAAAGCCGATGAGGTACACTTATCTATTTGTGAGATTCAAGAATGAAGCATCTAGGCATGGATTGGAGCAACTAGTGCCAACCTTACTTGGCTTCACTCTTTGACGAGTAATAGTTAAGTTAGAATTTTGGAAACGAGTTAAGCGTACGGATATTGATTTGTATAAACGAGGGTTTTAACTGGATAGTTGATTAGTCGACTATCAAACTTGACCTAATATTAACTTAGGAAGTAATCGAAAGGCTTCACGATTTCATACCAATAAGAATCCCTGTGGAGGAGTATTGGTACGAAACATCTCTAGCTTTCCCTTACTTCTGAGAGAATCGGAGTTGAGTTAACCGAAAATTCATCGATTGGTTTTGAAGAGACCGAGATCGATAAGGGTTCTACTTATTGAATACCACTTCAAAACCATATACGGGATCTATGTTTTGGAAGCGGTTGTGAAGTGGAATGTTATAGAGTTGAACTTTCTATCCCTAAGGTTAAGTCCAAGGGAGAGGTCAGCATTAACATTTTAACGATGCTGTCATGTGGGACTGTCTATCCTGAGGAGTACTCCAAGAGAGAGGACAACGTTAGCATCCATCAGAAGAATTATGCGAGAAACCTATATGGAGGTTCGAGATCCATCCAAGATGTTCAAATCCATGTAGCAATTCGTGATTTGTTCAAGATGAAGGAATCCATTTGGGGATTCGTGTTCTGTTCAAGTGATGAAGACTCATGTTAAAGATGTCGAACGTAATCTCGACATCAAAAATGGCTAAAGACAGAGTAGAATGCACAATCTGGGGTTTGGCTGACCCATGATAGGGTATTATCAATTCCATATCTAGAGTATGCTTATCGATGTTGCGCACGAGAGTTGATGGTATTTGATTCCACATGGTTAACGTTAGTGTTCCGACGTGGTCCTTTATGTTTACCTTAGGGTATATTTTATCTAGAGATATACAACGCTTGAAAGGTAGTTTCCAATTCTTGTGCATGGAATTTGGATTCAACTTCTACGAAAAGATTTCCATGGAAAATCCATTATGCAAATGGTCTCTGTCGATTTTGGTTGTACCCCTATTATGTTGGAATGTAATCAATATAACCATTTCAGCTATGATTAATATTTATTTTGAATCTTAGACATTATTATAATATCACTGGATTCCCTATAAACGGTTTGGTTATCATAAGGTAAAAACCTGTATGTATTTATATGCGGCATGATCTTACGAGACACCTTTATTTTGAAAGTTTTTTTTATAAACGTTAAAAATCCATTTGATCTATGTTTACTCACCTTGGTTTTCCAGACTGATCCGAGTGTTATTTTCTTATACCCGGGTTAGCCTCGTGTATGTTCATAGATTTTGCCGTGGATGCTTTGGAGCTTTTGGAGATAAGCTGGATGATTTCCTGCCGTTCATTTATTTCTGCTGCATTGCTTTGTGTGTGTATCAACATTCGTGAGGACATGTTGTTATAACTATCCAAGCCGATTACTGTAACTCTAAAAAAACTTTGTATCTTAGGATGACAGTTTATACCGTGTTTTGACATTATATATGATCATTCTGCTGTGGGATTCTGATATTGTGTTCCTTCTTCCTTGTTCTATTTCTTTTTCGTTTTATTTTATCCTAACAATTCGTCCTTTTGGCACTTGGGTGCTTGGCACTTGAATGCCGTGGATGTACTAGTGTCAACATTTGGGGGTCGAAAAGGCGGATCGTTACATTAGTGTGACCATATAAATTTAAAATTAACAGACCCAACATTCAACTTCGGAAGGAATTAGTTAATTTAATAATTTTTCATAAAGCTCCACTTATATATTTTAAATTGAAATAACTTTTACACTTATATAAACAAAAACCAAACAAAACATATTCAAACAATAATCATGTAACACTTGAATTCACTTTAGAGGCAAGGTTAAATAATTAAAGTTGTTTCTAATCAAATTTTCTCTCAATCAAAATAGATTAATAATTAATCAAAACTTTTTTAGTCAAAAAGTGTTTAAATAACCATGTATGATATTATTTAATAAAAAAGTATTGGAGTGATTAAAAAGTATTGGAGTAATTAAAAAGTATTGAATCCAATATGATTTCAAAACAACAACAAAATATAGATCGGATAACTTAGGGACATATAAATTTGTTATGAAAGATGTAGAATCAAACAATACAAATAATATGAACAAATAACCATATGTGATGAAGGATCTATACTATATTAAAATATTAATCGTATAATCAATTGAGGAAAAGTGCAAAAGGAGATCCAAATTGAATTATCATGATGAACAATTAATTAATTGAGGTATGTCAAAAGGGGATCTGAATTATATCACATGCTGAATATACACACATTTTATATGTACCATGTCGAGAATTCAAACCATATGAACATGATTAAAATATACAAATGAATAAACTGAAAATCACTTTGGGATGTAGCAAAAAAGTTGCACCTTGAATGATGAAAGACTCCTAGATCCAATTGAACCACCTCTAGAAATTACAATGATAAGAAGCACCACCTTTTATTTATTTTATTTTCATTTTAGTTGAATTTGTTTATGGGAATTTCTCTCTATGGAGGCCATGGATTCGGCCATGAGAAGGAGAGGGAGAAGAGAAAGAAAAATGAATTTTCAAGAGAGTATCTAAAATGAATGAAAAATAATTTGTTTTAAAGGAAATAGTGAAACCTTCAATTCCCTCCTTTAATTCCCCATTTTATTCCACCTTAAATCTCATCAAATCCCCCTTCATATTTTCTATAGAAAATACAGAAATAAAAAGAAAGGGAAAAAATCATTTCATAATTGAGATTTAAGTGTGTCATAAAGAAGAGCAAAGGATGAAGATTTGTTTCCTTCCTTTAGTTGCTCCTATGAATTCTCAAATCATATTTGAAATCTCTCCCCCCTTATCATGCATGGCCGGCCCTAAAAGAGACATGTAGGCCTCAATGACTTTCCCAAAACCACTTATCAATTAATCTATTTAAATACAATTTAGATGTTCTATCAATATTATATATCGATACGCGTGTTTATAAATTTTATATATGCACTTTATTAAATACTAATGGTATTCGGACAAATCTAATAAATTTAATAATTAATATTAATTTAATCAATTTAAAATGATTATAAATTAATTAAATCATGTAGTTTTTTAGAATATTCATCATTACGGTTAAGCGGCTCAAGGATGTATTTTAGTCTGCTATTAATATCGAACAATTTGAATATTAAAGTTCACACGTCACCTTAGTTAGCGCCGTGACATTTTGGCTAAATTTATCGTTACACATCTTTTTGGTCAAATCCAATTTTACTTATTATAAGCAGTGCCTGATAGTAATGATTATTTACACCAATTCTCTTCATCAACTTTCTCACATAAGGACTTATGGAATTTGGTTTTGATCAAAATTCCAACGTTGTCAAATTAACCTTGATTTATCCAAATACAAAATCCTTGGTTCAATAACAACATTGGTTATTAACCATACTATGCTGGCTAGATACTTTGAGTTGACTATAGTTGACTATGATACTAACTTCATATAACTGAGCAAATTAATTCTTCATTGAATAGTGTTTCACTTCCAATGTTTCAACTCTGACCCAACTATAGTCGTTCAATGGATGCAATGCCATAATTTAACTATAATCAAACTTGAGTGTCCACATTGAAGTTCAACAGTATTCTTAAGTTGAGGGAACCATGTAACATTGTCATTTTGACCTTTATGATATTAACCAACAGAAAACTCTCGAGTGAGTCATTCCATAGTTATCCAATAACTATTAGTACGAAACCTCTTGGTGCCCCTAACAGTTACAATTAATACACTACCCAACATTTGAAGAGAACTACATGTTCTAGTCTCAATGGATCTATCGATACCCCCTCTTGAAACATCTTGACAAGGAATATTTAGAATAATATGCCCTTTTTAATGTGATAAATTTCTCATGATACAACACATTGTAATTAGTATCATATAACATATTATTTAAGGATTTTCTATTTAATATACTTCAAAATAATTACTTAATTAATTATATCACATATAATAAAGTATATTAATCAATTTTGAACAAGATCAGTTATCGAGTTATATATATGTAACAAATTACATAATTGTACCTAGTGCATACCCCTAACTCTATCAATTATGGAATCTTATTCCAACTCCTTCTATCGGTTTTCTCAAAAGCTAATCAAGTGAGTTCCTTAGTAATTAGGTATGCTATACTATTTTAGTTATCTACTCTGTCAATTAACTCTCTCCAACACTGATAAATGACCTTTATCATGTGGATTTTTTCATGTTTTTTGACTTCTTGTGAACTTTAGGTTCTTTTGCGAACTGTATCGCAGCATTGTTATTGTATAATAATGTCATGGGATTCTCGACATTTGGAATCACCATTAGCTCAATAGTTATTTTTTTATTTATAGTTATTTTTTTGCAGTGCTATTCAAGGCGATGTAGTTAGCCTTTTGGTGAATCAACCACTACTAATTGTTTGGTTCATTTCCAACTTAAAAGCTCGAGTCCATGCACTCCTTTATAATGAGTTCGGTATTTCTATAAACAATTCTCTAGTATTTCATAAAAACTCGAGAATACTCTTAATTTGAATTTGATACTTTCTCTATGTACCAAATACATAACCAATGTGTGATACCGTAGATAATATAACGTACATGATAATTTCTGTTGGCAGTGCATAAGGAACCCATCTTATACGTTCCATATTAAATAATTTAATACAGTGTCAGTGTATATCATTTTGGGACATTCCCAGCATCCTTTTATACCGACTATAAATATGTTTTTTCAAATCCTATACCGAGAATCATTAACCAAACTAAAATGATTTTAACACTAGTACATTGTTAACAATCATAACTTTGTTATTTACTTATAGTTTAAGAAATATTTTATTACCTTTTAATGTTATTTCTTATAAACACAGGCATCCTCGGCGTTTTAACTGAAAATCAGCTTATTTGATTTCTCTATCAAAATACTTGTTTGACTCTATTGCTTATCGATTAATATTTTGTACTATTTCTTGGATCATATCCATAACCCATAAACTCATAGTTTCTCCTACTGACTTCGAGACATTTTGGTTATTAAGTGCAAACAACATATTCTAGATCATTATTTAGAATTTCTGTTTTAGCATACATACACCAAAGCCCATAATCATATCGAGCGATAATTTTGCAAGTAAAATCTAAAATAACTCAAGTACATTGAATGATGAATCTATTACATTAATTTCAACTATTGAAATTTATGATGTTATTCTATCAACGTAGCTTATATTCTAACTACTTTAGTCTTCTTCTCAAAGACACATTTGCAGCCAATGTATCATATCACTTCGGGTATAACTATCAAAATAATATTTTGCCAATGTACTTGGAATCCATTCTGGATTTGTGTATCATGCCATATGGTAGAGTCAATACACTTAATGGCTTATTGACAACTGAGGAAATTCTTTTCTCGACATCGATAACAAAATCATAGTTTCTCTATAATATATGAGGAGTCTTATTAGACATTTTAATTAGTTGCATCATTTAGATTTTGTCATTTCGTTTCATCATTTGAAACCAGTTTACCTTTGGATCGTATCCAAATTCATTTTACTACCATTAATTTGAAAAATAAATTCCTTCATCGTGATGTTGGTGTTTCTTAAAACCATAATTATTTCTTAGTGTGACATGATAGATATTCATAAATTTTTAAGAATTGCTTATATAAAGTTGATTTTTTTGTCTATGAAACGTATGTTCATAACATAAATTAGTCAATCAATATTTATCGGTCCCAAACTCATTTAGGGTGGTCCACATAAGATCCCTTATAAACAAATATTACATGTAGTCTCTCGATATACACATCTTATCAACTCCTTAACCTAGGATATGTAAGGGTTATTTCATCAACTCTTATCTTGTATGATTCTGTAGACTTTGTTTTAGATGAGACAAAATTTGACCTTATGTACTTACTCTTAAGTACTCATCCTTACATGAAGAAGTTAACTCAATTTCATTCATCATTAACTGTACTTTGTCCAATGAAGTCCAATTACTCCTTATCAACACATCATTATGTATTAGAAGGAGGAGTGACTTTTGAGATTTAAGTTTATTCATTTTAGGTACATTTGGAACTCCTTTCCAGTACACTCACCTATTCGATCAAATCAAATTCTTTTCTTTTACATGTTATGCTATTTACTTCCATTTTATATCCTATCATAGACATACTACATGTGTATCAAATACACATATTCAAGTCTGCGATAATTCATCGGTGAATTTAACAAAGTAAGTAGAACCATTTTGGTATCATTAAACCTATGATTGCATATATCTATATGTATCAATTCTAAGAGTTCACTCACTCCTATGCACTTCCACTGAATGAGTGCTTGCTCTTAATCATTTGAGGTACAACTTATACCATAAGATTTATATAATTAAAGAGTTATTTATCAAAATAGTGACTTAGTCCATAATTCCAAAAATAATTATTAAAATTTTAGATACTTCTTGTTATGTAACTAATGCAGCAAATACCATTATTCTAAAAGATTTATTTCACAAGGAATATTCAAAATATTCATTACAAAATAAAACTATATTTAATTTCAGTCAATACTAAAAGCAGTTAATATTTCATAAATAATATTTCGTATATTTACAAAAACAATTTTTCATATCTTGATGCACCCATAGATAAGTAGTATATAACATGCTCCCATTATTTCTACCATTACTATAATAGCATATTAAATATGAAGCTTCATTTAAATACTTAACATGGGCTATTTATTTCTTTTACTGTAACTAGTTTACAGTCGAGAACTTTTGATCAAATATCTTAAACTCATAGAAATAACCTTTAAAACAATTTTCTATATTATAGCACAATTGGAATAGAAATCACATTTCTCATTCCATATTAATTATCTTTTTATATTTTATACAATTCTCCTTTCCGATGCCCTTTATAAATTAGAGGTGACCATTCACCTCTTTATCCAAAACGTGCCTTAGCTTACATCCACTCTCATACATTTGCTTTCCTTTCCAAAATGGTTAAACCATTCAAAGAAGATACTTATTATAATCAATCATGTTGAATACATAAATTATGGTTTATTCGTTTATTTTCAATGAACTAATTTCATTGAAGTTTCATACATTGCGAACCACGATCATTCACCATATAACATTTATCTATGATTGAATACGAATCAATCCATATTCTTGTATTGCCATTAGAGTTTGACACTCATACAAGATAATACATAATCTTGGGCAATCAAACACTTAAACGACCAAGTTACAAATGTATTTAGTGGTGTAAAGTTAGGATTTTGCATGAGTCTTGAAGTTACAACATGCCAAAGGGTTTGAGGTAAGTGTATTTTATATTTCTTTGTCAATATTTAATTTATTTCATTTGTATATCTTAATTGATAAACGTTTTATCTATTTTAGTAGTTGCATGAATTTATCAACGTGGATTATTTTAACATTATTTAGCAGATGTTCTTACAGTATTAGAAAGGTTAAATGTTACCATTTTAATATTATAATAAGTCTTCCATTAATTTTTATATTTCTCAAAACCCTAAGAAAAACATAGAAATTATTTCAATTATATAATCAATTAAGGAAATGTACAAATGGGGATCCAAATTGAATTATCATGTTGAATAATTAATTAATCGAGGTGTGGTAAAAAAGGATCTAAATTATATCACAAGCTGAATGTATAAACATTTGATACGTAGCATGCGGAGAATTGAAACCATATGAACATGGTTAAATTATATAAAAGAATAAATTGAAAATCACCTTAGGATTAGCCAAAAAGTTTCACCTTGAATGATGAAAGACTCCTAGATCCAATTGAATCACCTCCGGAAATTACAATGATCTAAAGCACCGCCTTTTATTTGTTTTATTTTGATTTTAGTTGAATTTTTTTTTGGGAATTTTCTCTATGGAAGCCATAAAATATCAACCATGAGAGAGAGTGAGTGGGAGACAAGAGAAAGAAAAATGAATTGTCAGGAAAGTATCTGGAATAAATGATAGAGAATTTGTGATAGAGAATTTGTTTTAAAGGAAACATTAAAACATTTCAATTCCCTCCTTTAAAACCTTCCCTATTTAATTCCTCGTAAAATCTAATTAAATCTTCCCTCTTCATATTTTTGAAAAAAAAATATAAATAAAGAAAAATGGGAAAAAATCATTTCATAAATGATATTTAAGTGATTCACAAAGAAGAGTAAAGGGTGGAGATTTATTTCCTTCCTTTAATCGCATCTTTGGATTTTCAAATCATGTTTGAAACCTCTACCTCACCCCCCAACCCCCCATGCGGTCATGCATGGCCATCCATAAAAAAACATACGGGCCTAACAAAATTTCCAATACCACTTAGTAATTAATCCGATTAAATCCAGTTTAAATATTCTATCAATATCATATATCGATACACGCGTTTATAACTTTTTATTATGTACTTTATTAAATACTAATGGCATTCAAATAAATCAAATCAAATTTAATAATTAATATTTCATTAATATTTATGATTTTGAAGTTTTCTATCATACTATATAGCTATGTAAGGAGAACGAGATTTTCTAATCAAGGAATCTTCCGCATTAGGGAAGTCGAGTGAGCGATACTAGTTCGGGAAATAAGTTTATATGAGCGAGCAAGTGATTAGATTTGATATTGCGTATGGATGAAATGCGTACATCATATGGGCTTTAATGTAGTTTTATGCTTCTTAAGTTAGAAATGCATGTTACATGGTTTGATATGACAAGTTTATGTGAGATGATTGCTATATATGATTTAGTAGGCTTAGATTCATGATATGATGAATGAGCCATTGTATTGTTTTAATTGTTGTGTTTAAATCTCTTTTGGGTTATGTAAGTAAATTCAGGTATATGGAAGCAAATGCTAGCTTGCTGCTTTTGGTTTCATAACTAGAGTTAGTTTGCTCGCAAATTGATACGTGTTTATGCTTGATGGGTATATATGCTATGTGACATACACACTCTATAAGACATATCATATGTATATATTGCTGTTGTGTTGTCCCCAGATATGGGAGGTCCCAGTTATGGGCTTATATTGATAATGCGATTTTTCGAACCTAGCTGCGCAAAGGAGGTGTTGCCAAATTTTTTGTAACATATGGGAATTTAAAAGCATAATAACTCATTTTAATTAATTGATTTTAAAAGCCTAAGGGTGAGAAGATATTTCCTTTGGGAATTTCGGGGACAAAATCCTTTTAAGAGGGAAATAATGCAATGACCTGAAATTTTATCGTTCTACTTTTTAATATTTAATTAATTTTAAATATCTAAATAATTGATTTTTAAAATTTAATAACTCCTTTTATTTAATAAATAAAAACGGTGAACTTGTTATAGAAAAATATTTACAAAAATAAATAGTTCAAATTAATATCGATAGTGGGACCGAAAATCGTTTTATCGATAAACAGTCTCGAAACACGTGAAATTATCATTTCAGGACACTTACTCGTAATTTGACGAAACTAGTACCACCAGAACTGAAATAATAAGACGATGTATGCTGACGAGTTTCATGGCGATCGGACGTGCTGTGTGGTCGTGCGGGCTCGAAACGTGCTACAATTTAAAAAAAGAAATTAATATAATAAATATTTTATTATAAATATACACTCACCCTCACTCTTTCTCTCTCTCCCTTTTTTATTTTATTTTTCATTTCCTTTAAACGAAAAGTAAGCCACCTCCTTCCCATATTAATCCCTAAAGCTTCGCTCAATGAAATCCAAAGCCGTCAAATTCGTTGAACTTATGGAGGCGAGAGCTTCAAATCCATGTGGCCTTTGACACGTGCGATGGTGTTTGGGGGTGGGCGACATGATTAGGCCAATTAAGGGTTTAGGGGTGATGGAGATTTAGGCAATAATTGGTGAAATGGAGAGCGCGGTTGAGTTTCTCAAGTGAAGGAGCATCGATGGTGGAAGTTTAGGGAGGTCCGATCGACGTTTGGATGGTGCGACATTTTTAGGTCGCGGCAAATGGCTACAGGTCGCAATATTTTTTGGTTGACAGAGCTTGAAGTTGTTGGTTGGGTTGTGAAGCTTGTGCGAAGTGGAGTTAAATGGAGGTGGCTTGGTGCGATTTTATGGGGAAATGTGGGAGAAAGAGGAGATGGAAGAGTTTGGCCATAGTGGGTTTGTGCACGATTTTGAAAAGGGGAAGAAGAGAGATTTGAGTTGGTAATTAAAATTATTAAGTGATTAAATTAATTAATTTAATTTATCTCAATTCTTATAAAATCGATAATATTTCCATACGAGGTCCAATCGAGACGAGGTCTTTTGCATTGCGCTCATAGGAGCGTTATCTACGAATTGAAGTTGATTCGTCAAGTTTGGAGCAATTAGAGTTTCGAGCTAAAATCAACTGCCATTTGATTTTAGATCGAGTAGGAATACGTAAGCGTTAGCTGGAATAAATGTGAGTTAACTTACCTTTGGTTTAACGCTATATGATATATGAGCTGAGATGAACTGTTATTTGTATGCTTGGATGTTTTATTGTTTGATTTTAGGTGAGAGTTGTTTATATAGTTATTTAATTATATTAACTAAACGTGTTAACATTAAAATGAGATATCTTGTTCATTTTAAATTCGATTAACCTACGAATTTTTGCATTCATATCGACAATTAGAAAACGAGAGTATAACTTGTTGACAGTTTTAAAAGCGTAAAATTTTGATAAATTAATAGTGGTAAAATATAATTAAGTTGATTTAAATAATAACGCAGTTAAATTAATTATACTTCATTTGTGATGTCTATTTGGCAGAATAAAACACTGTTCTGCTATAATTAAATTGAATAGATTATTTTGGACTGTTGAGTAGAATAAATCTTCGTTCTGTGCTTGCAAAGTAAAATGATGATTTTTGTAGTTAATTAATATGCGGATTAAATAATATTGGGTAAATGATTTGTTAACTATTGATTATTAATTTTTGATAATAATGCATTTGTTATCATTGTTGCTTGGTTGTTGGGTCTGGTTGAATGTCCGCTTTGGAATGCGGATGACATATAAAATGAAATACAAAGAATTTTGTTGAGGGATCCGAATTCCTCACTACTGTTGATTTTTATTTCATTTATTTATTTGTTGTATAAACTGTTGAATGCTAAAAGGCTTAGTAGTTTGGTCTTATTTGATGTGATGTTGATATGCTTAAAAGTTGAAATTTTTCAGTGATAAAGGTAATAGTAACATTGGTTAAGTGCTAAGTAGCTTTAGGCCCCATTATAGTATTTTGGAAATACTATTATTTGCTATTTTGATTTGAAAATTGTTTTGATTCATAGAATGATTTTAAATATGATTTTTGAGATTTTCTATGGCATTTTATTTAGAAATGGTTTGTGAACTTCTCTATTTTAGTCGAAATTTTTTGTTAGTCTCTTCTAATTTATATGGAAATATTTTAAAAAAGTATTTTAGGAAGTATTTAGTTTATAAAAAATTTAATATAATAGCGAATGTTTATTTTAAAGAAAAAGTGGAATTTATCTTTCATAATAAAGTGATTCTGTTTTAAAAGAAGATAGGAATATTTTGGAATAAATATTTGTGAAATGCTTTATATAAAGTTTGTATGGAATTATGGATTTATAAATGGTATTTTGTAAATAAAAAAATAGATTTACAAATGATATTAAAAAGGGAAACGAGATAATTCTAATAAATCAAAATAATAAATCACATTTGTGAATTTATAGTGATATATGAAATGATCGTTTATGGAAAGTATTTAGTCCTATCTCGAAACTAAAGGTTTGTAATAAGTATATGAGATTTAAAATCAGGAGATTTATAAAAAAGAGTTTTATAAATATAAATATAGATTTGTAAAAGGAGTTTTGTAAATATAAAAGGAAATCTAAGAAAGGAGTTTGTAAACATAAAGGAGATTCACAAAAAGGATTTTATAAAAGGAAATGAGATTTGATTTCTTTAAATGATCATTTAAAATTATGGTGGTATGGAAAATATTCTTTTCATACTTAACACCAAATTCCGAGGTAGGGAAACTCGTCCCTATCCTAAGAAGTATGAATGTATGTCGAGATAAAGATAGTATGTTAACTTGTCCGACTACATTGTTAATCGAGGGATAGTACGAATTTGAAATTTGGAAGTGGTGGTAAGTATACTTGGTCTAATTTCTCCATGATCCATTTACTTACACCAAAAGTGTTTTCGGTTTTTTGTTATTTATGCTTTAAATGACATTTGCTTTAACCCAAATAAGTATGGTTTTGGAAGTGAAATCTTCCTTAAGATTTGTGAATATACTTATACCAGTGATATAATTATATGGAAATATTTTCTAAGTATAGAAAAGTGAAATGTTTTGTGCATATACTTATACCGTTAAGATAAGTATATGAACGCGCTTTTTAGGTATTGAAAGCGTAGTGTTTTGTGAATATACTTATATCGATAAGATAAGTATATGGATATTTTCCAAGCATAGAAAGAGTATAAATGAATAATGAATGAGTAGTGTATATGTATGTATATATATATATATATTTGATACAAATATTTACAAAATGATATTTAATTAATGAAAAGATTAATTAAAGAGGCTTAGTGGTTGCTTATGTGATTAATCATGCTTGTTTCCATATGAGATTAAATCTCTGATTCGGTTGTTTGTTTATCTGATAGTTAAATAATTGACTATCAAATCTTGGACAGTTTTGAAACTATCGATTGTTGGTTCAGAGAGATTGGAATCAGATAAACATGAGTTATCCGAAAACCACTTCAAACTGGCACAAGCGTTTGAATTAGAGACATCTTGAAGATGATGGAATTGAAGACGGAGTTTTTTGAAGTGTAATGGTACTTGCTACTAATCCTGAGGATGATTCCAAAAGTAATGTAGTAGAAGTAGTGCCTTCTGTTTGTTCATATCCTGAACAACTTGTATGGATAAATGCTGGCATTGCATGGTTGCCTGGTAGGCAGTGTTATCATTCTAAGAAGGATTTTCTAAAAGGTAAAATGTAGCCTCAAGCCTCCCATTCAGAAATGACAAAACTAGGAGTTGTGTCGCAGGGCTATATGGGTCGGTCGCTCTCATTAGGGTATGGTCATCGATTGCTATTTATGGATTTTTGTATGCTTCAGGCCCAATATAGTTTGTCACATTGGCAACCAAGGGATGATCATATTCGGTACTATCCAGTAAGTGGTAAGCCGGTCCTGATTCGCTAAGGTGTAATAGGTTGCACCCTAGTGCATTTTCTCCAGAGGTGTGCTATTCGGCAGGTAGTCCCTTACCTTATCATTGTATGGATTCAATTTTCCAATATGTGCCTTACGGACTTAGTTATATACCAAATATGTTGGAATGTGAGATGTAAGCATTTCAACTATGTTATATATATTTATTTTAAACCCTAGACATTATTATAATATCACTGGATCTTCTAATAAAATAATTTGGGTATCGTAAGGTAAAAACCCGTCTGTGTTTATGTGCGGCATGGTCTTATGAGATACCGTTATTTTTGAAAGGTTTATAACATCAAAAATCCATATGATTTTTGTTTTTCATGGTGATTTGCCAGACTGATCCAGACGTTATATTCTTAAAATGTTTGGGTCAGCCCTGAGCATATTTCAGATTTAGTTATGGATGCTTTGGAGGTTCAAAAGACAAGCTGGATGCCTCTAAGACGTCTTTACGTATCTTTATTTCCACTGTATTTCTTGTTTCGTATTTATCAGCAATTGTAAGGACAAGCTATTATAACTGTCCAGTTTGATGATAGGTTAGTTACTCTGATTGTTGTATGTATATAAAACTTTTCTTTTCTAAAGTCTGTTGTATTTTATATAGGTACAGTTTGGCTAAAGTCCCTATTAAGTTTCAAAATACACCAAACATCCTTGCCCAAGAAAGTATGTAAATTAGGTCCCTAAAATTTAGTTATGGAATAATTGCAGACATTTATGCAATTATATCCAAAAATTGCAGACATTGCCACAATTATTCTTAAAAAAATTGTGGACATTTCCGCAATTATTCACCAAAACAATTGTGGAAATCTCCACAATTATTCACGGAATAATTGTAGACATTTATGCAATTTTTGGATATAATTGCATAAATGTCTGCAATTATTCACTAAATAATTGCATAAATACATGCAATTATTTAGTAACTTAATTCTAGGGACCTGATTTACAATCTTTTTTTGGGAAGGAGTTTTCGTGTATTAAGTTTGATTTTAAGGACCTGAGCCAAATATTCCCTTTTATATATTACTCGTCACGATGTGAGATTCTGTTCTGACTTTTCTTTTCTTTCACCTGTAACGACCCTGAATTTTGAACAAATTAAATTGAAAATATTTAATTAATTTTAAATATTTGAACGGTGATTTAATTTGAATCCCGAATTTAACTTGGAATTTGGCGATTAAATTATATAATTTAATCTATTGAACTGGATAAAAATTTAAATCTTCAATTTTAAGTTGAAGAAAAATATTTCGGAAGCTTTTAAAATTTGTATTGATAATACTGAAGATAATAGAAGCTTCAGAATTGAGTTTGGAAACAATTTGTTCAGTTTGAAATTTTATCGTTCGTATCGATATTTAAAAATAGTCGTCCGAGGCACAGTCTCGGAATTCGACGAAACCAGTTCCGTTGGATCCGTAATATTGAATTATTGTCGGATTTCAATTTTCGTATTTTTCGGAGTCAATACGTGATCGTACGGCGTGTAAACGCATTAAAAATCTTTATCGAATTAAATTTGAATTTAAAATTTAAAATGGTCAACATCACCACACGTTATCTCCCTTTGCTTCAGCCTTTAATCACGCTGAAGACCATGAAGTTTATCGTGCAAACCCATACCTCGTTCAATTTTAAAGCATCTCGTCCCCATCCCTTATCATTCAGTTTTTTTCAAAATCGAACGAAACAAGAAAAATAATGGCCGACATTTCAAATAAACTTTCTCGTTTAGAAGAAAAAAATGGTCGAGCTTTATCATTTAAAATCAAAAGAAAATCAATTCGTCTTTCCCCTTAAGTCTAATGCTTCACTAAAGTCTCGAAATCAAAAAAATGGCGACCGGAAATCAGTTTAAAGTTGCGATTCAAATCGCGTGAGCAGGTCACGATCTGGGTCGTGCTCGGCGACATTGTCAGGGATAGGCGATTCTGGGAGCGTGGGCACGAGCGCGCCACGCGCGTTCGACTGGGATGGAGGCAGCAGGCGAAGTCGAGATTTGGCAAGGCTCGCGATAATCGAGCAAGCGAGGGGATTCGCGGCGTGTCGTGACTGGGCAGCGGTGTCACGAGAGTGGTACGAAGCTCGAATTCAATTCGAGTGCGGAGGAAGGCTTCGCGACTTCGCGATTTCGATGGCAGGTTCTCTGGTGGAGTTCGATTTGGGGTATCTCGTTTTAGTCGAGGGTGGAGGCGCTCGCGCGTACGCATGAAGATGGAGGCGGTGACGTCAAGCAACACGCAGAGGCAAGGGTTTCCAAACTCTCGATGAATCAACCAAATTAAGTAAGGTACATACAACCCAGTTTTGATTTAATACGGATACATTAGGAATGGGAAACAATAAGATATTAAGCTGTTTTGTTTAACTCTATGTTTTAAATTTATGTTAAATGGAAACTTTAATTTACCTTATTTGTTTAAGTTATCTGGGAATTTACAGAAAAAAAATCTGTAAAGTTTGAAGGAGCAAAATATAGGAAAATAGAAATTTTAAATAAAACCTATATAGTTTATTTTTATATTAGTATATAGCTTCAAAAGGAAAATAGATATATACGTTTTAAAATCACTGGCCAGTTTAAAATTATTAAGTGGAAAATATATTGTTAAAGGAGAAATTAGTTTTAAAATTTAATTTCTTGTTAAGCAATTTTTTTAAAAGGAAAGTTAGTGTGAAATTTAAATGTTGGTTAAATAAATTTTATTTATAAAGAAATTGGTTTAAAAATAAATCATTCGATAAAATTAAATTTTTGGTTTTAAATAAATTAACAGATGATAATTTATTGTCAATTGATTCAAAAAAATTTATAAATTGTATACATTATTATACAAGGTTAAAAATCAAGGAAATGAACTGGAAATGGGATGGGATGGCAAATAAAAAGCTAAGGTGAGATTATTTTCTCACTCAAAAATATATTTTGTATGACAGTTATTTATTGACTGATTGTTGCTATCGGATGTGATATTAGATATAGTAGGATATATCTATTATATATAGCAATATATACATATTGACATATGTATATATTGGATTGATGATTTCCCGCCTCGTATAGCGGATGAGACCCTATTGCGCCGTTAGTAAGCGGATTTTTATAAAACCCATATACCGCGATAATTCCGTACTGGAGCGGAATTGGTATTGTGCTGACGTCTTTGGATGCAGGGAAACAGGTTGGAGGGATCCAACTGGACCCCTCACATTGATTGAATTTATTTCTACTGTGATGTGATAATCTATGAATGATTATTGATGTTATTGAATTGATGTCTGGAAATTGTTGAAAGCTAAAATTTAGCTGAATGGATGTTTGATATCATTGGATTCCAAAAAAATAAACGAAATTGAATTTTTGGTAATTCAAGCAGAAAATTTTAAGTGAATTGATTTTTTTTTGAAATTGAATAAAATTTGAAGAAAAGAATTTAAAGGTATAAAAGTTGATTTTTATAGTATTATCGAATTTATTCCAGAATAAAGTGAAAATGTTAAATAAATGGATTTCGTAAAATAGTGATTATAAATTGAAGAATTTAATTTAAGAATTTGGATTTTTAAATAGACTGAAAGAAACAATTGAAATATATTTTCTTTAAAAGGAATTTATTCAAAAGGAGATAAGTTGAAAATCCAATTAGAAATTTAACTGGTAAGTTGAAACGATTTGGGAAATCAATGTAAAATGATTTCAATTTAAAGAATCCATTTAAAAACAGGATATTGAAAAATTTGAAGGAAAATAAGAATTTATTTTAGTAGGGATAAATAAAATTAGAAATCAATCTGTAATTGATTTAATATTTGGAAATGAATTTTTGAGCAATCAGTATGGGAATTTTATTTTAAAGTTGAAAATAAATTTAGAAATCAATATTGAAATTGATTTGGTATTGAAGTTTTAATAAATGGAATTGGAATTTATAAAAGTTGGTTATAAATCCGAAATCACTTATTTTGATAAGTAGAATATAGAAGTTGATAAAAGAAGATTTATAAGTCGAAGTTGTTATTAAAATAGAAATAGAATTTATAACCGTGTTTATAAATTCGAAAGCGATGGAATTTGATGAATTAAATATAGAAGATTATCAGAGTAGATATATTCGCGATTTTGGATAGCGAATTTCTATTGAAATGAAAATGTGTAGAAATGATTGGAATTGGGTTAAATGAAGTATATTCACGATTTTGGACAGTGAATATAATTTTAAGTAAAAATGGTTATGTTTGGGAAAGCGATATTATAAATGAAGTTAATTGTTTTAAAAGATGTTTTAAAACGTGTTAAATATCGAAATCATAGATTTCAACATTTATTGTTGAAATAGACGTTTTCGAGAAATATAAGGAAATGATGGACTATAACACTGTTGTTATAGTAAATGATTTTCGAAAAGAAAATGTTTTATGTAGTATTGGGATTTTTATATATCTACCTTAAAATTTCGAATCCCTATACTAGTGATTTCGAGTCGTCGTAACGATGTTTTACGTAACATTCGTTTTGACTCAAATAGATGTTAGAATAAATGATTTCCTTAAAGAATGAATGTATACTTAATTTGATTTAAGTATATCGAATATTTTCCAAGTGTTGAGAATAAATGATTGTGAAATACTTATTATTTAATAAGTATGGAAATGCTTTTCCAATATGAAATGAACTGTTTTGAGATTTTATCTTTTAAAGATAAATTGAAATGTGGAAGTTGATTTGAAATTGTTTTCAAATGATTGAAGTGTGGAAATAATATATCTAGTAAAGATATTTTTGAAGATGAAATAACTTGGAAAATTATTTGGAATCTAATGATGTTGCGCATCTTTATTGATAGTTAAATAACCGACTATCAATAATTACCTTGAATGGTATATGTTGTGAATTGGATGAATTTGAATGCCACACTTGTTTTTAAATAAACGCTCACTATTCGGGTTAACCGGGAAAGGACCATGGGGTCGTATAACCCATTCCGAATATGTGATACGTCGTTATGAATTGCATTTGAAGACCGGTGTTGAAGACCGGATATTTTTGAAAACGGAAGGATTACCGTCGAGTTACTCTACATCGGCTGATCTCCGATTTAGAGGTTTTATCACCCTTAGTGACGGGAAGTCCGGACGTGATTAGAAAATTATCCGGAAATGCAAGGGCTTCGTGAGAAGTGCCTTCGGTTCTGTTCGATCCCGGAACAGACTTGTATGGATTGTGTGTCTGACGTTACAATTTGAGATATAAAGCTGATTTCTTTCAAATACATTTCTGTTGGTGGCGGAGAATTTATTCTCTTAGCTTAACACCCTTCTCTGAGACGTACGAGCTCAGAGGTTATGTAGTTGAAATTTATCAGCGATATATCCCAATTTGGTAACGTGGCACACTGAGTGTTGCTGTGAAATGATCAGTGTTTGATCATTTGCGATATGATCATTTGTTTGATCTTATATCTTTGTGATCATAGGTTGATCATTTTTGTTTGACCCGAAGCAGGGCTTTGTAGAAAGCGTAGCTTTGTGGACGAGACTTCATCGAGCCTCACACCCCGGAAATGGTCGAAACAGGAAGAATGCGGCAAGGTTCTAGGGAGTAGCGCCCCTTAGTGTATGTCATTCCTTCTGGATAAAGGTGGTATCATGGTATGGAGCCCAGATACTTAACCTCTGTGGTTGCTGCAAAATTTATTTCTTTGTGGTTGTTGCGAATCGGGGATCCTCGGGAAGATCGGTGACGATCGGGGGATGGCATACGCGTGTCAGTAGTTACCTATTTTTGCAGAGGTAACCCGGCCTTGTGTTGGCAGAGATCCGGTTAGGTTCTCGGGTCGTCTATTCCAGGGACGTACCCATCGTGGAAAAGGAAGTTCCTTAGCCTGACCATTTGTTGGAAATCCAAACTCCAATACGAACTTTGTACGGTATTAGTTGTAGAACCTGCCATTTACGTACGGTGGTCACCACTGTTTAGATGGTAGCTATAGTAGGCATACGATACTGGTCGTATGTTGGCTAAGATTAATATTATACTTTCGAAATGTTTTCTACACTATGCACTAATAATAATATCAAAAGGAATTTGATTTTTGCGTAGTAAGCATCTTTGACTATCATAAGAAGAAATCTCCTCCAATTCTGCGTTTGCATTGTGTGTGTGGTGGGAGGTCTTATGGTAGTTTCATTTCTCCAAAAGCATTTCGAATTTACTTTAAAGTTATCCTGTTGTTTATTTTAAAGAATAACTGTTTTACGATCTCACACCAGTCACCATGACTGACTCGGAGTTTATTATTCCCTTCTAAACTCTGGGTGCCCACCAATTTCCACACGGGCAGCCTAGAGTTATATTATCAGGATATTCTGGATATTCTGGAGCTTGGAGATAAGCTGGATGACGAGACGTAGTATTTGTATCTGATAGTATTTATTCCGCTGTGTATTCTGTATGAGGACAAGTTATATAACTGTCCATTGTTGTTTATTGACTCTGATGATATGATGTGATGTAATGTAATAACAGATATAATTCTTTTGTTTTTAAATGATATTCATTTATCTATTATATATTGTTCCGCTGCGATATGTGAGATTCTGATATTGTAATCTGTTTCTGTTGTTCTTCTTCTTCTTTCTTTCTTCTCTTTTTTCTTCTATCTTCTTCTTCTTCTACTTTTTCTTTTTCTTAAAACCCTCACTATTGGAGTTTCCGGCACTCGATTGCTCGGCAGTCGATAAAGTGAGTATCGATGTCGAATTTTCGAAAGTCGAAAATTTGGGTATGTGACAGCGTGGTATCAGAGCATATGGTTAAGCGACAACCCTGCTCTGTTGGGTGTTACTCATTATAGATAGAGTCAGTAGTACTCTAGAATGAGTTGAGTGAAATAATAGATATGAGCGCGTATTTGTTATTGAATATAAAATTGTTTTGTATTGTGATGATTGGTTTATTGAGTGTCATATGAACCTTCGTCGGCACAGTCTTGCAAAACTGTATCGAAGGGGTTTCTAAACACTCGAATAGAACAATTCGGCACAGTATTGTTTTGAATAGGGTGAATGAGATAATTTTACCCAAAACTATTTTTGTATAGAAAAGAAATGATTTTTCTATGAATTACTATAGTATATGGTTGCATGGATGTTAGGAAGTAATAATAGTAAATTATCATCACTGAAATTGAATAAGAAATTGGAATCGTAATTCCAAATTTAAGAAATGAATTCACATACGAATGAAATTAAAGAATGTAAATTATAAATGTGAATTGTAATTTAAAACGGAATTCCAGAGAAGTTTTTGGAAATGTTTTGAAAAGAACTTGAAAATTTTGGAGATTTGAAAAGTTTAAATCTTTTTGATTTAAAAATGATTTTCAAAGGTTTTGAAAATTGTTTTAGAGAGATGAAAGCTCTAAACTCTTTTCGGTCGCTGGAAAATAACTTCGATGATGATCGCGACATCACCGGTGTTCATTTTCGGGTTTCCAAAAGAGGAATTGCTGCCAAATTGTTTTAAATGGAAGTTGTTTGAAAAATTTGGATTTTGTTTTGAAATTCAAAGAATAATTTGAATTGTTTTCAAAATGGCTTTGAAATGATGGTAAGACTCTGGAATACTATATAAAAATATTTATGAAATATTATGAAATTGATAACTTGTAAAGTTTAAAGTTTAAATAAAAATCCATTTAACGAATGAAATTTTAAATATGAATTGGAAGCATAAGGAAATGAATTCATATATGAATTAAAAGTGTAAATATAAATTGTGAACGAATTTATAACTTGGAATGGGATTCCAAGAAAATGATCGAAAATTAAAATTTATTAGTGGAATGGAATTAGTAATATGAATGTAGAAGCGATTTGTATAAATCAAGATGTAAATAAGTTGATAACTTATGAAATATTTGAAATCTGATAGAAATGAGATTCAAAATGAAAACGAATGAATTAGTGAATGAGTAAATAAAAATTTGATATTGTAAGTGCAAGGAAATGAAGTTGAATGTTAAAATTCATTTTGAATTTGTAAGTAAGTAAAACTGAATATTGAAAACGAATTTGAATTGTGTAAAATAAAATGAAGTTTTGAGATTAGTTTGAAGCGAACTAAAGTTAATTGACAAAAAAATTCAATATTCAGAAGTTGAATTGAATCCAAATTAGATTTGAATTGCGAATTGAATTCAAATGAATGTGAAATGTAAAATTGAATGATGTAACTTCAATAGTGAAGTAAAAATGTATAAGCAGTTATATTGAAAATTTTGTAATTGAATGTACGAAATGGTTTGAATATATGCAACTAGATATTATGGCTAGTAGGATATACAGGTATAAAGGAATTGGATTTGATTTTCGAAGATAAATTTGAATGGCTCGACAAAAGGTAAGTATTTGAATTCGAATATGAGATTTGATGACTTATTTCTCTAGCCGCTTGGCTTTTTCTTTTTCTTTTTGGAATCTGAGAGTCCGTAGGGACGTTTTGTAGTCGTACCGTATTAGCCGCGCAAAGGAGACGCTGGCGAAATTTTTCGGAAATTTAGGGCGTTAGAAAATTTTTGAGAAAATTTTGAAGGCTTAAATTTGAATTTGAATTTAAATTTGAATTGAGAAGTTAAACAATGTTGTTTGGAACTTATAGTTGAAGTTGAAAATTTAGTATGAATAATAACGAATCTTTAGTAGAAAGATTTGTTTTGATAAATTGATAAAACTATTAGATTGTGAAAAATAGTAGACGAGTTAAGGACCATTTTTCCTAACTTGTAATTTCGAGGACGAAATTCTTTTAAGGGGGGAAGTCTGTAACGACCCTGAATTTTGAACAAATTAAATTGAAAATATTTAATTAATTTTAAATATTTGAACGGTGATTTAATTTGAATCCCGAATTTAACTTGGAATTTGGCGATTAAATTATATAATTTAATCTATTGAACTGGATAAAAATTGAAATCTTCAATTTTAAGTTGAAGAAAAATATTTCGGAAGCTTTTAAAATTCGTATTGATAATACTGAAGATAATAGAAGCTTCAGAATTGAGTTTGGAAACAATTTGTTCAGTTTGAAATTTTATCGTTCGTATCGATATTTAAAAATAGTCGTCCGAGGCACAGTCTCGGAATTCGACGAAACCAGTTCCGTTGGATCCGTAATATTGAATTATTGTCGGATTTCAATTTTCGTATTTTTCGGAGTCAATACGTGATCGTACGGCGTGTAAACGCATTAAAAATCTTTATCGAATTAAATTTGAATTTAAAATTTAAAATGGTCAACATCACCACACGTTATCTCCCTTTGCTTCAGCCTTTAATCACGCTGAAGACCATGAAGTTTATCGTGCAAACCCATACCTCGTTCAATTTTAAAGCATCTCGTCCCCATCCCTTATCATTCAGTTTTTTTCAAAATCGAACGAAACAAGAAAAATAATGGCCGACATTTCAAATAAACTTTCTCGTTCAGAAGAAAAAAATGGTCGAGCTTTATCATTTAAAATCAAAAGAAAATCAATTCGTCTTTCCCCTTAAGTCTAATGCTTCACTAAAGTCTCGAAATCAAAAAAATGGCGACCGGAAATCAGTTTAAAGTTGCGATTCAAATCGCGTGAGCAGGTCACGATCTGGGTCGTGCTCGGCGACATTGTCAGGGATAGGCGATTTTGGGAGCGTGGGCACGAGCGCGCCACGCGCGTTCGACTGGGATGGAGGCAGCAGGCGAAGTCGAGATTTGGCAAGGCTCGCGATAATCGAGCAAGCGAGGGGATTCGCGGCGTGTCGTGACTGGGCAGCGGTGTCACGAGAGTGGTACGAAGCTCGAATTCAATTCGAGTGCGGAGGAAGGCTTCGCGACTTCGCGATTTCGATGGCAGGTTCTCTGGTGGAGTTCGATTTGGGGTATCTCGTTTTAGTCGAGGGTGGAGGCGCTCGCGCGTACGCATGAAGATGGAGGCGGTGACGTCAAGCAACACGCGGAGGCAAGGGTTTCCAAACTCTCGATGAATCAACCAAATTAAGTAAGGTACATACAACCCAGTTTTGATTTAATACGGATACATTAGGAATGGGAAACAATAAGATATTAAGCTGTTTTGTTTAACTCTATGTTTTAAATTTATGTTAAATGGAAACTTTAATTTACCTTATTTGTTTAAGTTATCTGGGAATTTACAGAAAAAAAATCTGTAAAGTTTGAAGGAGCAAAATATAGGAAAATAGAAATTTTAAATAAAACCTATATAGTTTATTTTTATATTAGTATATAGCTTCAAAAGGAAAATAGATATATACGTTTTAAAATCACTGGCCAGTTTAAAATTATTAAGTGGAAAATATATTGTTAAAGGAGAAATTAGTTTTAAAATTTAATTTCTTGTTAAGCAATTTTTTTAAAAGGAAAGTTAGTGTGAAATTTAAATGTTGGTTAAATAAATTTTATTTATAAAGAAATTGGTTTAAAAATAAATCATTCGATAAAATTAAATTTTTGGTTTTAAATAAATTAACAGATGATAATTTATTGTCAATTGATTCAAAAAAATTTATAAATTGTATACATTATTATACAAGGTTAAAAATCAAGGAAATGAACTGGAAATGGGATGGGATGGCAAATAAAAAGCTAAGGTGAGATTATTTTCTCACTCAAAAATATATTTTGTATGACAGTTATTTATTGACTGATTGTTGCTATCGGATGTGATATTAGATATAGTAGGATATATCTATTATATATAGCAATATATACATATTGGCATATGTATATATTGGATTGATGATTTCCCGCCTCGTATAGCGGATGAGACCCTATTGCGCCGTTAGTAAGCGGATTTTTATAAAACCCATATACCGCGATAATTCCGTACTGGAGCGGAATTGGTATTGTGCTGACGTCTTTGGATGCAGGGAAACAGGTTGGAGGGATCCAACTGGACCCCTCACATTGATTGAATTTATTTCTACTGTGATGTGATAATCTATGAATGATTATTGATGTTATTGAATTGATGTCTGGAAATTGTTGAAAGCTAAAATTTAGCTGAATGGATGTTTGATATCATTGGATTCCAAAAAAATAAACGAAATTGAATTTTTGGTAATTCAAGCAGAAAATTTTAAGTGAATTGATTTTTTTTTGAAATTGAATAAAATTTGAAGAAAAGAATTTAAAGGTATAAAAGTTGATTTTTATAGTATTATCGAATTTATTCCAGAATAAAGTGAAAATGTTAAATAAATGGATTTCGTAAAATAGTGATTATAAATTGAAGAATTTAATTTAAGAATTTGGATTTTTAAATAGACTGAAAGAAACAATTGAAATATATTTTCTTTAAAAGGAATTTATTCAAAAGGAGATAAGTTGAAAATCCAATTAGAAATTTAACTGGTAAGTTGAAACGATTTGGGAAATCAATGTAAAATGATTTCAATTTAAAGAATCCATTTAAAAACAGGATATTGAAAAATTTGAAGGAAAATAAGAATTTATTTTAGTAGGGATAAATAAAATTAGAAATCAATCTGTAATTGATTTAATATTTGGAAATGAATTTTTGAGCAATCAGTATGGGAATTTTATTTTAAAGTTGAAAATAAATTTAGAAATCAATATTGAAATTGATTTGGTATTGAAGTTTTAATAAATGGAATTGGAATTTATAAAAGTTGGTTATAAATCCGAAATCACTTATTTTGATAAGTAGAATATAGAAGTTGATAAAAGAAGATTTATAAGTCGAAGTTGTTATTAAAATAGAAATAGAATTTATAACCGTGTTTATAAATTCGAAAGCGATGGAATTTGATGAATTAAATATAGAAGATTATCAGAGTAGATATATTCGCGATTTTGGATAGCGAATTTCTATTGAAATGAAAATGTGTAGAAATGATTGGAATTGGGTTAAATGAAGTATATTCACGATTTTGGACAGTGAATATAATTTTAAGTAAAAATGGTTATGTTTGGGAAAGCGATATTATAAATGAAGTTAATTGTTTTAAAAGATGTTTTAAAACGTGTTAAATATCGAAATCATAGATTTCAACATTTATTGTTGAAATAGACGTTTTCGAGAAATATAAGGAAATGATGGACTATAACACTGTTGTTATAGTAAATGATTTTCGAAAAGAAAATGTTTTATGTAGTATTGGGATTTTTATATATCTACCTTAAAATTTCGAATCCCTATACTAGTGATTTCGAGTCGTCGTAACGATGTTTTACGTAACATTCGTTTTGACTCAAATAGATGTTAGAATAAATGATTTCCTTAAAGAATGAATGTATACTTAATTTGATTTAAGTATATCGAATATTTTCCAAGTGTTGAGAATAAATGATTGTGAAATACTTATTATTTAATAAGTATGGAAATGCTTTTCCAATATGAAATGAACTGTTTTGAGATTTTATCTTTTAAAGATAAATTGAAATGTGGAAGTTGATTTGAAATTGTTTTCAAATGATTGAAGTGTGGAAATAATATATCTAGTAAAGATATTTTTGAAGATGAAATAACTTGGAAAATTATTTGGAATCTGATGATGTTGCGCATCTTTATTGATAGTTAAATAACCGACTATCAATAATTACCTTGAATGGTATCTGTTGTGAATTGGATGAATTTGAATGCCACACTTGTTTTTAAATAAACGCTCACTATTCGGGTTAACCGGGAAAGGACCATGGGGTCGTATAACCCATTCCGAATATGTGATACGTCGTTATGAATTGCATTTGAAGACCGGTGTTGAAGACCGGATATTTTTGAAAACGGAAGGATTACCGTCGAGTTACTCTACATCGGCTGATCTCCGATTTAGAGGTTTTATCACCCTTAGTGACGGGAAGTCCGGACGTAATTAGAAAATTATCCGGAAATGCAAGGGCTTCGTGAGAAGTGCCTTCGGTTCTGTTCGATCCCGGAACAGACTTGTATGGATTGTGTGTCTGACGTTACAATTTGAGATATAAAGCTGATTTCTTTCAAATACATTTCTGTTGGTGGCGGAGAATTTATTCTCTTAGCTTAACACCCTTCTCTGAGACGTACGAGCTCAGAGGTTATGTAGTTGAAATTTATCAGCGATATATCCCAATTTGGTAACGTGGCACACTGAGTGTTGCTGTGAAATGATCAGTGTTTGATCATTTGCGATATGATCATTTGTTTGATCTTATATCTTTGTGATCATAGGTTGATCATTTTTGTTTGACCCGAAGCAGGGCTTTGTAGAAAGCGTAGCTTTGTGGACGAGACTTCATCGAGCCTCACACCCCGGAAATGGTCGAAACAGGAAGAATGCGGCAAGGTTCTAGGGAGTAGCGCCCCTTAGTGTATGTCATTCCTTCTGGATAAAGGTGGTATCATGGTATGGAGCCCAGATACTTAACCTCTGTGGTTGCTGCAAAATTTATTTCTTTGTGGTTGTTGCGAATCGGGGATCCTCGGGAAGATCGGTGACGATCGGGGGATGGCATACGCGTGTCAGTAGTTAGCAGAGGTAACCCGGCCTTGTGTTGGCAGAGATCCGGTTAGGTTCTCGGGTCGTCTATTCCAGGGACGTACCCATCGTGGAAAAGGAAGTTCCTTAGCCTGACCATTTGTTGGAAATCCAAACTCCAATACGAACTTTGTACGGTATTAGTTGTAGAACCTGCCATTTACGTACGGTGGTCACCACTGTTTAGATGGTAGCTATAGTAGGCATACGATACTGGTCGTATGTTGGCTAAGATTAATATTATACTTTCGAAATGTTTTCTACACTATGCACTAATAATAATATCAAAAGGAATTTGATTTTTGCGTAGTAAGCATCTTTGACTATCATAAGAAGAAATCTCCTCCAATTCTGCGTTTGCATTGTGTGTGTGGTGGGAGGTCTTATGGTAGTTTCATTTTTCCAAAAGCATTTCGAATTTACTTTAAAGTTATCCTGTTGTTTATTTTAAAGAATAACTGTTTTACGATCTCACACCAGTCACCATGACTGACTCGGAGTTTATTGTTCCCTTCTAAACTCTGGGTGCCCACCAATTTCCACATGGGCAGCCTAGAGTTATATTATCAGGATATTCTGGATATTCTGGAGCTTGGAGATAAGCTGGATGACGAGACGTAGTATTTGTATCTGATAGTATTTATTCCGCTGTGTATTCTGTATGAGGACAAGTTATATAACTGTCCATTGTTGTTTATTGACTCTGATGATATGATGTGATGTAATGTAATAACAGATATAATTCTTTTGTTTTTAAATGATATTCATTTATCTATTATATATTGTTCCGCTGCGATATGTGAGATTCTGATATTGTAATCTGTTTCTGTTGTTGTTCTTTTTCTTTCTTTCTTCTCTTTTTTCTTCTATCTTCTTCTTCTTCTACTTTTTCTTTTTCTTAAAACCCTCACTATTGGAGTTTCCGGCACTCGATTGCTCGGCAGTCGATAAAGTGAGTATCGATGTCGAATTTTCGAAAGTCGAAAATTTGGGTATGTGACATCACCCCAACAATATGTCTTTTTCGGCACATGGATGCTCGGCACGTGAATACCAGGGATATATCAGTGTTAACTTTTGAGGGTCGAAAAGATAGGTCGTCACAGTGATATCAGAGCTTAGGTTAAGCAAACACCTAGATCTTGGTGGGGTAAACTCATTAGAGTAGGGTAAGTGACACCCTAGAATGAGTTTGAGTGTGTGTGAGCATGTATTTGTTAGTGCTATAAAATTGTTTTATACTGTGTTGATTGATCTGACGAGTGGTTTATGAATTCTGGTCGAGACGTGGGACGCCACGGTATCGATAGGGGTTTCTAAACACTTGGACAAGGCAAACCAACACAGTATTGTTTTTGAAAATTGGTAAATGAACTTATTTTACCTAATACTATATTTTATATATAAAAGAATAATATTTCAAAACTGATATATTTATTTATGATGTGTTTGTTTGGTAGAAAATGATAATATTCGATTAGTGTCATTTATTGTTTGATTAGTTGTGCTCGACCAGTTTATGCGTAGTTTTACCCTTTTCAATATGGGTTGGTTAAGTAGTAATTATAGGAACATTGAAATGAACACCTTATGAATTAAGTTTCACAGTTTGACTATAAGACGTTCGGTGATAATATTGGGTTAAAAATAATTTTAGTAAAAGTTGTTTATTATAATCTAAACAAAGATATATATTTGTGAAATAATTTAGATAAGGAAGTAACTTTTTATAAATATGGTTTACAAATAAAAAGGATTTAAAATCGAGAATTTGAGAACTTATATATAGGTGTTTTGAAAATTGGTTTCAAAGGTTTTGGAGAAATTAATAATAGTTTTATTAGAAAGTATTTATGAGTAGAAATATTTTAAAAGGATTTTAAAGGAGATAGGAAGTACCGAACTCACTTCTGTCCTTGAAAAATAATTCTGGTGATGACTACAACATCATCAGCGTTTATTTTCGAGTTTCTAAGTGAAGGATGCTACTATAGTAGTTTGCAACGGAGTTGTTTTGGTAAAACATATTTTGATTTAAATACCAAAAGTATGATTTGGTATATAAAAGGATATATGTATATTATTAGTATCATTATTATTTCAAAATAATTTGAAATAAAACCCGGTGTTTGGTTCTAAAGTTTTCTTAAAAGAAATTGGATGAGTGCAACCTATGCATTGGGGTAGTTTGGTTTGTGCATCTCATTATGATATGTTATTGGGTAGTTTCATTTTTTGGAATGAAATGGAATTTTTAGCGATTTTGGGCAGTCAAAAACTTTTGAATTAGTTGGGAACTTAAAGCTAAGTATTTGTGAAAATATAAAAGTAGAGTTTTGGAACTCTAGATGGAAAGATAATAAGTTAAAACAAGTCTTAAATTTGTTGGACATTCATGTTAAGTAAAGCAAATTGATATTGTGTATATACTTTTAACGACCTGTATTTTACATATAATATTTCCATTTTATACGTATGAGGTCGTATGATTCGATAATTTTGGGATATGACTCTTAGGAACGTTTTACACACTTATGATTTTTCCTAAATTTCTATATGACCATTTTAACCCTGACAATCTTATTTGGTTATAACTTTTGATAGGAGTCGAATTAAGACCTCAAACCAGTTCCATTGCTTCAGGATGATGGTTTCTTTTTCCGTAGAGTGGTCTAATAGAAAAATGGACTTACAGTTTGAAAGTTCATGTATTAAGTTTTAAAAGCTACCGACTAGAATTAGCGTGTAAGTAATTAAGCCCATTAGTCTAATTGAAGAACCACTATAAATAGAGGGCTAGAGAGTCAAATTAAAACTTTTCTCTCTCATTCCAAATCAGGTCTAAAACCTAATTAGCCCTACCCTAATTCATCTAAATTTCTCTCTAAATCAAACTAGATTATAGATTAGTGATTAGATCATCAATTAAAAGATTTGCTTGATTTGGAGTGCTTTTCTTCGCTGTCTGGATTAGATCTACACATAAATTAATTGAATCTGGTAATTGTGAATGATTTATGCCTTTTCATTATGGTATGCATGTTTATGTGGTAGAATTATAAGATTTAACATGTTTTAAATTGATTTTTGGCCATAAAACATTTTCTAACTCTAATTACATCTTAATCCATGCATATGGTATTGACTGATTAGAAATCACCTTTGTTTATGTTTATACTTTCATGTTATATGTAGATCTATGTTACAGATTGACTTGTTTATTTTATTTCTATGGATTGTATGTTTATATGGATGAAATTTCTTGTTATTCTACGTTTGTATGATGTGATTTGATGTTGTTTGTTAGTATTTTGGATGTTAAAAAGATAGGTAGGAGAATGGACCATATTGAAGGCAAAGATGGTCAAAATGGGATGAAACTTGGAGGGGAGGCTCTGGAGTATGGGAAGAACATAGGGTTCAAGTCGTGAGCTCCAATTCATAAAGTACACATGCCGACATTAACATGAAGAGCTCTGCACCAACATGTTTGGGTTGGTCCTATTTGTAAGAAATTTTGGAAAGAGCAAGAGTAAGGCTAGTGGAGGTTGCCTAAGGTAGTGGATTGGTGATTGACTAAGTGTTGAGGCTATGCCTACTTGTTTCTAGAATGTGAAGTGGAGTGCTTTAAAGAGGTGACTTATTTCTACATCGAGATGTTTAGGATGGATATGTTAGGGTCAAAGCATCTAGGCATGGGGTACTAGAAACAAGGAAGGAGTGGAAGAAAAACCCAGCCATTAGTTGGTTAAGTAGAGAGATCAACACCGATCGACATGAAGAGATCGGTACTGACTTTTTATGGTGAGTCCAATGAGAATAGAACTCCTGGTGGAATACTAGAAGGTCAGGTAAATCATGCTGGAGGTATTGGCTTGTTCGCATCAGGGTTGGATGGCGATGTAACATCATGATGAAAAGCTAGAATCTTCGGATTTTGGCTCGTGTTGGGAGTAGGTTCCAAAGATGCATGGCGGCTCCGTAATGGAGGGAGTCGTAGGATCAAGGAATGTGGAAGGGTTCCTCGTGAATAATGGAAACTGGATTAAGAAAGAAGGGCTCGGAATCCGAATGGATCAAAGTGGGGCTCAAATTGATGTATGTGCTAAGGATTCATTGATAGTCGGAGTGTTTTCTCGTGTACTCGAAGCAGAGGTATTGTAGGTGGAGACGCCCATGGATTGGTAGCGAGGATCCGAATACCATTGACCAGTGGCTTTGGGTCTAGTGTCTAGCTTTAGGGCTACGGGACACGTATCGAGCTTTAGGCTACGTGATATGGGAGTACACAGAGAACCGGGATTTCCATTAGTCCCTATCAGTAAGGAGGCAATATGACATATAATATCTTCAAAGCACAGAGATTAGTGATAACAAGTCTTGTTTGATGGATGCTATGGTTGTTTTTTGTTGTTTTCCTTTAGTGATCTATCATTCGGGGATATCATTGGGAGTAGGTATTGAAGATAGGGATATTTAGACATCTACTATAGTATTATGTATTACCTTTATGATATAGTAGAGTAGCGTATTATACTGTTATGTGCTAACTCTTTGGTTGTAGGAACATGTCAGGTATGGTTCGTGTACTCTTGTTCCTTGCCGTATTTATCTGAATAGTATTTCGAGATTTATTTACCACTCACATGAGACTGTTGTTCGACTCGAGGTTTTATGCTTTGCTTCTTATTATCTCCGGTACTCTTAAATAAGTAGAGTAGATAATAGGTCTAGGTGACGTAATGGCTGTTCGGAGGACGAGCTGGATGGAGCTATCTCGTATTATATACATATATGGAGTCTACGCTTATTTCGTTGTGTAGTACTGGGGAGCCTCAGCAGTGACTGCTTACTATTTGTACTTGAGACAGTTGTTAGGTTTGTTTCCGTTGTATAAACTCTACTATTGATGTATAACTCCATGGATATTATACTCTGATGATTTGTTCATATTGTTATTACCGTCTCTTCCGTTATATATGTAATATTATATTTTTTTCATGCACTGTGAGAATATGACAGGTTATATGATGCATTTGTTCATTCTAAACCCTGATGATCATCCTATATCTATCGGGCATGAATGCAACACACTATTTATACTCTATTAGTACCGATGGTATAGGGCGGTTGTCACATTTGGTATTAGAGCTTTGGTTACATGATTAACATGAGTTGATACTGTGATCCAGTAGAGATAAGGAAGGAGTTATTGCCTTAGACTGGATCTAGAGCGTATATATACAAGATAATGCGTACTTGTATATATTTTGATTTTAAAAACTATATAGTAATATATCATATAATATAAGTCACACATACATGAGCACCATAGATATAGTGTTCTTTATGAGAGACTGATCGTTCTTGTTATAGATAAGAATGAGCCGACATACAAGGAATATTGTAAGATCTTCTTCAGGAGTTGAAGAGGGAGCAGGATCAGGAGCTACTACCCCTGATTTCCAAGCAATGTTCAATGCTATGATGGCTACGATGATGAGGAATGCTTCGGGTAGGGTGGTTGGAGAAGGTGTTCCAGTGGAATCACCTAGGGATGATTTATCTAAATTGAGAAAGGATTGCTCCACCCTTGGAGGAAGGCCATTCCATGGGATGGAGTCAGCCGTAGAAGTGCAAGATTGGTTGGATACTCGTAAGCACATCTTTAGTGATATGGAGGTGGAAGATGCTATGGAGAGAAAATTGGCTTTGAAACAGCTTCATGGTCGAGCTATGAATCAATGGAATGCTATCACTATTGCTACTCCAGAAGGCCTGTTTTCTTAGGATCAGTTATGAGATTTGAAGAGAAGTTCATTTCGGCTGCTTAGAATTCGATATTGTTGAGGAAATTCGCTGATCTCAAGCTACGAGAGATGACAGTTTCTGAATATGTCGCAGAATTTGATGATTTGTCTAAGTATGGGATATCATTCATTGATACTCCCTTGAGGAAGAATGAAAATTTCATCATAGGATTGGATGACTATCTAGGGAAGCAGCTAGTGGGCCATATAGATGAGCCGTTTGAGAAGCTGGTAGAGAAGGCACCTCGCCATGAGAAGCTATACACCAAAGCTAGGACCGCTATTTTTGCTGCTACTGAGAAGGAGGAGCCATAGCCCCAGCAAGGCTGTGAAGGCAAGAAGAAGTGGAATGGAAAGAGGGAGCAACACCAGGGTAAGGGTGGCAAGATGAAGGGTAAATGGGAACCTATTTGTTATGGAGGTAAAGAGAAGGGTCATTTAATCAAGGATTGCAAAGTGAGTGATAAGAAGAAGTGCTACAATTGCGATAAACCATGGCATTTGAAAAGAGATTATCCAGAACTGGTGAAGGATAAGCAAATAGTGAAGGCATATGCTTTGGATGCAGTCCCGACTTCGTTGAGTGCTCCCTCAGTGAAGGAGAAGGGGAAAGGAGTCGCCATTCAAGGTATGCTTTCTATTGGTGATGTTCCTGTTCGAGTTCTATTTGACACCAATGCTTCACATTCATTCATATGTAGTGACCTAGTAGATAGATTAGGTTTGAAACCTGAGATAGTAGACCGGCCCTTGATCGTATCGTAACAAACCCAGTTGGAGGCTCGACTAGCTTATGCATGGTTTGTAGTGGTTTAGTATTATCGAGTCATGGATGCTTTTTTATTTGTGATTGCTTTGTTTTGAATTTCTATTGGTTTGGGATTATCTTGGGAGTGGATTAGCTAAAGAAATATGCAGCTATAGTGGATTGCGAGAAGCTGTTGGTGACAATCGGAGATGTGGATGGGTGAACGATAGTGATTAGCTACCTACCAGAGGATAGGGTGATAGTTAGCTTTATATATTCGCTTGAGGTTATGCATGAGGAGTTGTCATCTGTGCGGATCGCTAGAGAGTATCTTGTTGTCTTTGAGGAAGTGACTAGATTGCCATTGCATAAAGAGATTGAGTTTCAGATAGACTTGGTGAAAGAAGCCAGACCGATAGTTATGCCTTTGAGGGATATGGAACCCAGGGAGAAAAAGGAATTGGAGGTGCAAGTGAATAACCTATTGAGGAAAGAGTTCATTAGAAGAAGCATATCCGAGTGGGGCTCACCTATTGTATTCACAACTAAGGCGGATGGCTCTTTGAGGTTGTGTACAGATTATCGTTTGCTGAATAAAGTGACGAAGAAGAACAAGATCCACTCCTATGCATTAATGACTTATTCAATCAGCTTCACGGTGCGAAGGTGATCTCTCGGATTTGGCAATAGGATTTCACCAGCTTAGAGTAGCGAAGGAGAGTGTGTCTATTACTGCGTTTTGTATGCTGTCAGGTTTTTATGAGTGGTTGGTGATGCCATTTGGGTTGACCAATGCTCAACCTACTTTGTGGATCTCATGAATCAGGTTTTCAAAAACCAACTAAATATATTCGTGCTTGTGTTCGTGGATGATATTCTGATCTACTCTAGAACTGAAGAGGAGCATAAGACGTACTTGAGGATTGTGATAGAGATATTGAGAAAGCACAAGTGAGAACGATGTTATCTAAGTGTCACTTTTGGAGGGAAGAAGTGAGATTCCTGGGTCATGTTGTTTTAAGACAGAGTATAGCGGTGGATCCTGCAAAGTGGCAGCAGTCCAAGATTGGAATCATCCTAAGAATGCTACGGATGTTAGGAGTTTCCAAGGATTGGTGGGATATTATACATGCTTCATCAAGGTCTTCTTGAAGATAGCAGCACCGTTGACCAATTTGACAAAGAATAATCAGACTTTTGTTTGGGATGCAAAGTGCGAGCATGTGTTTGTGAGTCTAAAAGAGAGGTTGACGAGTGCACCAATGTTGACCATTCCAAGTGGAAATGAAGAGTTAACAGTATACATGGATGCCTGTGGTACTGGATTAGGTTCGGTGTTAATGTAGAAGGGAAGGTTTGTCACTTATGCCAGTTGACAGCTAAAGCCGCATGAAATGAATTATCCAACTCATGATTTAGAGTTGGTAGCGATTGTTTTTGCTTAAAAATGTAGAGGCACTATCTATTGGGAGAGAGGTTTGAATTGTCTTTACGGACCACATATCCTTGAAGTACCTTTTCTCTCAGAAGGATCTCAACTTTCATCAGCTATGGTGGTTGGAGTTCTTAGCCTCTTATAATTTTGGTATTTCCTATACATCAGGAAAAGGGAATGTGTCGCCGATGCGTTGAGTAGAAGACATGCAAATTTGAGAGTAATGTTCTTGAAATGGAAGCAGATAGAGTACATTAATAGATATGATTTTAGACCTTATTTCGAGCTGGAACCAGGGATGTTGGCAAGTTTGTCGGTTAGACCTACTCTTGTTGAGAGGATCGACGCTAATCAGAAGCGAGATGCTGGGCTGATGGAGATCATAGCGAAGATAGTAGAAGGAGTAGAATTTAAAAACATGAAGCAATACGAACTCGATCGGGAGGGTTAGCTTCATAAGGATGGAAGACTATTTATTCCTGATGTTGATGGGTTATGAGATGAAGTGTTACAAGAGTGTCACCATTCTAGGTTGACCATTCATCCCGGTAGTAACAAGATGTACCCAGATATGAAGGGAACCTATTATTGGGAAGGCATGAAGAGGGATGTTGGGGCATTCATCTCGAAGTGTATGAACTACCAATTAGTGAATGCAAAGTAGAAGAAACCTAGTGGATTGTTGCAACCGCTAGAAATTCCTAAGTGGAAATAGGAACAAGTATCGATGGATTTTATAGATGGACCGCAAAGAACTCGAGTTTGGTACGATGGCATTAGGGTCATAGTAGATCGTTGACCAAGAGTGCGAGGTTTATGCCCATCAAGTCAAGTAGAATGACATCCCAGCTAGTAGAGTTGTATGTAAAGTGGATAATACGATTTCACTGTATGCCAAAGAGCATTGTAAGTAACTGAGACCCGTTGTTTTCTAGTGGGTTTTGTAAGAGCTTACAAGAGGCGTTAGGGCCTGAGCTGCACCTTAGTACGGTCTATCACCCGCAAATGGATCAGTAAACTGAGAGAGTAAATCGTATATTGGAAGATCTCTTGTGAGCATGCAATATAGGCTTTGGTTTATCATGGGATGATCATTTGCATTTGGTGGAGTTTGCATATAATAACAATTATCAATCGAGTATTAGAATGAGTCCATATGAAGCATTATATGGAAGACCGTGTCACGCTCCTTTATGTTGGTGGGAAGAAGACGAGAAATCAATATTTGGACCAGATATGATTAAAGAGATATCAGAGAAGATTAAGATCATTCAACAACGAACGCAGTTGCTCAGGATAGACAGAAAAGCTATGTGGATAAAAGACGAAGAGATTTGGAATTTTCTATCAGAGATATGGTATTTGTAAAGGTTTCTCCTCTAAAGAATGCAGTTCGATTCGGTAGAAAGGGGACGTTGGCACCAAGATTCGTAGGTCCTTTTCCGATAATTGAGAGGATTGGGAAGCTAGCATATAGGGTTGACTTACCTCAGAAGATGGCGAACGTGCACAATGTTTTACATGTCTGTTATCTTTGAAAGTTTATGCATGACTCAGGAGTGACGATTACACCAAATCAGCTAGAACATGTTGAGGTAGAACCAAAAGTTTCTATAACTCGTAAGCCATTCGTATTGTTGGGTACGATACGAAACAACTTCGAAGAAAGATGATGAAACTAGTTAAGGTACAATGGAGCAGAAGTGATGATGATTGTATATGGGAGACGGAGGAGAGCATGAAGACTAGGTGTTCGGAACTCTTTGAATAGTAAGACCCAACGTTTATCATATCTACTTTCACCATTGTATATTGTATTAGATAGGTTAGTATTCCGCATACTAGGATAGATCACCTATACTTTTGATTGCATGGTTGCTTGTTTGATATGTGTGATGTCTGTTTATGATTGGTAGGCATGCAGGATAATTATGGCTGCTTGTACTTTTACTTGTTTGGTGATTTCGGAGCGAAATTCCTAAGGTGGTGGGGAGAATGTAACGACCTGTATTTTACGTATCGAAGGATCGTAAAATATTTCTACTTTATTAATATAAGGTCGTATGATTTTATAATTTTGGAATATGACTCTTAGGGACATTTTACATGATTTTTCCCGAATTTCTATGGGACCATTTTGATCCAAAAACCTTGTTTGGGCTCTAACTTCTAATAGGAGTCGAATTAGGGTCTCAAACCAGTTCCATCGCTTCTGGATGATGGTTCCCCTTTCCGTAGAGTGGTAATATTAGGAAAACGGACTTACAAATAGGAAGTTATGCCTATTTTATTTTTTAAAAGCCCTTGGCCAAAATTAGTGTGTAATTAATTAAGTCCATTAATCTAATTGGAGAACTACTATAAATAGAGAGCTAGAGAGTCAAATTAAAACTTTTCCCTCTCATTTCAAATCATGTCTAAACTCTAATTAGCCCTAAATCTATTCTAATTCATCCAAATTTCTTTGTAAATTAAACTGGATTATTGATTAGTGACTAGATCATCAATTAGAAGATAGGGATCATCAATTTTCTTGATTTGGAGTGCTTTTCTTCGTTGCTCGGATTAAATCTACACACAAATTGATAGAATTTGGTAAACAATGAGTGGTTTATGCCTTCTCACTATACTATGCATGTTTATATGGTAGAATTATAGGATTTAACCTGTTTTAATTAATTTTTGGCCATAAAACCTTTCCTAACTCTAATTACATGTTAATCTATGCGTATGATATAGATTGATTAGAAATAACATTGGTTTATGTTCATATGTTCATGCTATATGTATATCTATGTTATATTCTATGTTTGTATGATGTGATTTGATGTTATTTGTTAGTGTTTTGGATGTTTAGAAAGATAGATAGGAGAATTGAGCATATCAGAGGCAAAGATGGTCAGGATTAGATGAAACTAGGAAGGGAGGCTTTGGAGTATGAGAAGAGCATATGGTTTAAGTCGTGAGCTCCAATTCATGTGGTACACATGTCGGCCTCGACATGAAGAGCTCATCACCGACATGTTTAGGTTGGTCCTACTTGTCAGAAATTTTGAGAAGAGCAAGAGTAAAGCTAGTGGAGGTTGCCTAAGGTGGTGGATTGGTGGTTGGCTAAGTGTTAGAGGCTATGCCTACTTGTTTCTAGAATGTGAAGTGGAGTGCTTTGAAGAGGAGACTTATTTCTGCACCAAGATGTTTAGGATGGATAGGTCGGGGTCAAAGCATCTAGGCATGAGGTACCAAAAGCAAGAAAGGAGTGGAAGAAAACTCGGCCATTAGTAGGCTAAGTAGAGAGATTAACATCGACATGAAGAGGTCAATACCGACATTTCATGGCGAGTCCAATGGGAGTGGAACTTCTAGAGGAATACTGGGTGGTCCTGTAGATCGTGCTAGAAGTGTTGGCTCGTTCGCATCAGGGTTGGATGATGATATAACTGCATGATGAAAAGCTATAATCTATGTTGGCTCGTGTTGGGAGTAGGTTCCGAAGATGGCGGCTCAGTAATGGAGGGAGAAGTAGGATCGGCGAATGTGGAAGGGTTCCTCGTGAATAATGGAAACTGGATTGAGAAAGAAGGGCTCGGAATCCAAATGGAGCAAAGTGTGGCTCAAATTAATGTATGTGCTAAGGAATTGTTGATACTCGGAGTATTTTTTTGTGTACTCAAAGTAGGGGTGTTGTAACTGGGGACGTCCATGGATTGGTAGCGAGGATCTGAATACCCTAGACCAGTAGCTTTGGGTCTAGTGTCTAGTTTTGGGGCTACAAGACATGTATCAAGCTTTGGGCTGCGTGATACGAGAGTACATAGAGAACCGGGATTTCCATTAGTCTCTGGTAGTAAAGAGGCCATACGAATTATCATATGTTCAGAGCACATGGATGAGTGATAGTGAGTATATTTGATGGATGCTATGGTTGCTTTTGGTTGTTTTCCTTTAGTAGGCTATCACTCGGGGATATCATTGGAGTAGGTACTGGAGATAGGGATATTTGGACATCCATTGTGGTATTTTGTATTGTACCTTTATGATATAGTAGAGTAGCATATTATATTGTTATGTGCTAACTCTTTGGTTGTAAAAATAGGTTAGGTATTGTTTGTGTACTCTTCTTCCTTACCATATTTACCTGTATAGTATTTTGAGATTTATCTACCGATTACACCAGACTTTTGGCTGACTCGAGGTTTTATTCTTTATTTCTTATTATCTCGGGTACTCTTAAATGAGTAGAGTAGATAACTGGTCTTGATGATGTAGTGGTTGTTCAGCGGACGAGCTGGATGGAGCTATCTTGTATTATATACATATATGGAGTCTACGCTTATTCTGCTGTGCAGCACTGGGGAGCCTAAGCAGTGATTGCTTACTATTTGTACTCGAGACAGTTGTTGAGGTTTTTTTCCATTGTATAAACTCTACTGCTGATGTATAACTCTATGGATATTATAATCTAATGATGATTTGTTTACGTTGTTTTTACTGTCTCATCTGTTGTATATGTGATATTATATTTTGTCCATGTGTTGTGAGATATACGACAGGTTATATGTTGCATTTGTTCATTCTAAACCCTGATGATCGTCTTATATCGGCTGGGTAGAAATGCAGCGCACTGTTTATATTCTACTGGTGCCGGTGGTATAGGGCGGTCATCACAATACTCTTAAGATGTAGAAGAGTGTTATATGAATATGAACTTGAGTTATAATATGTTAATAAACTTAATTAATGTTTTATGAAAAAATCATAAATGATTTCAGTATTAAATGAAACAGTATTGTTGTAAATAAATGTGAACTAAAAATAACTGGAGTAGTCAAGAAACCAATGGAATAAATACTTAAGTTGTACGTAGATCATTTTATTTGCATAACTATTCTTGATCTAGATTCGAGTATATGACTTTGAGGTGATTTATACCAGTCCGAGTTAGGATTTTTCACTCGATTCTTGATAGCGAAAACTTGTTACATATTCTTGATATGATTCTGAAATTTTCCATCATAGTATATGCCTATGTAAGGAGAAATGGGGGTTTCTAATCAAGGAAGTTGATCGGAGTCCGCACTAGGGAAGTCGAGTGAGCGATACTAGTTCAAAAAATAAGTTTATATGATCAAGCAAGTGATTGAATTTGATATTACATACGGATAACGTATTTACATCGTATGGGCTTTAATGTAGTTTTATGCTTCTTACATTAGAAATGCAAGTTACATGGTTTGATTTGACATGTTTATGTGTGATGATTGCTATATATGATTTAGCAGGCTTAGATTCATGATATGATGAATGAGTTGTTGTATTGTTTCATTTGTCGTGTTTAACTCTCTTTTGGGTTTTGTAAATGAAATTCAAGTATATGGAAGCAAATGCTAGCTTGCTGCTTTTGGTTTCGTGACTAGAGTTAGTTTGCTCGCAATTTGGTACATCTTTATGCTTAATGGGTATGTTTTCTATGTGTCATACTTTATAAGATATATCATATGTATATGTTGTTGTGTTGTCCCCAGATATGGGAGGTCCCAGATATAGGCTTATATTGATATTGTAATTTTTTCGGACACAGCCGTGCAAAGGAGGTGTTGCTAAAATATTTTGTAACATATGAGACTTTAAAAGCTTAATAACTCATTTTAATTATTTGATTTTAAAAGCCTAATGGTGAGAAGACATTTTCTTCCTCTGGGAATTTCGGGGACGAAATTCTTTTAAAGGGGGAAGAATGTAACAACACGAAATTTTATCGTTTTGATTTTTAATATTCAATTAATTTATAATATGTAAATAATTTATTTTTAAAATTTAATAACTCCTTTTAATTAATAAATAATAATAGTGTACTTGTTATAGAAATATATTTACAAAAATAGATAGTTCGAATTAATATCGATGGTGGGATCAAAAATCGTTTTATCGGTAAACGGTCTCAAAACGCATGAAATTATCATTCTGGGGCACTGTCTTGGATTTTGAGGAAACTAGTGTCATCAGAACCGTAATAATAAGATATGTACGCCGACGAGTTTCGTGGCGATCAGACATGCTATGTGGTCGTGCAAGCTTGAAACGTGCAACGATTTAAATAGAGAAATTAATATAATAAATATTTTATTATAAATATACAGTCACCCTCACTCTTCCTCACTCTGCCTCTCTTATTTTATTTTTAATTTCATGTAAACGAAAAGTTAGCTAGCTCGTTCCTAAATTAGTTCCTGGAGCTTTGCTCAACGAACCAAAACCATCGGATATGTTGAACTCGTGGAGGCGAGAGCTTCGAATCCATGTGGTCTTTGACATGTGTAGTGGTGTTTTGGGGTGAGCGACATGGTGAGGCCGATCTAGGGTTTAGGGGCGATGGAGATTTAAGCAATGATTGGCAAAATAGAGAACGCAGTTGAGTTTCTTGTGTGAAGGAGTATTGGTGGTGGAAGTTTGGGGAGGTCCGATCGAAGTTTGGGTGGTGCGACATTTATAGGTCACGACGAACATCTACATGTCACGATATTTTTTGGGCGACCGAGTTTGAAGTCAATGGGTGGGTTGCAAAGCTTATGTGAAGCAGAGTTGAATGAAGTGGTTTGGTGCGATTTCATGGAGAAACGAGGGAGAAAAGGGAGATGGAAGTGTTCGGCTATGGTGGGTTTGTGTATGTATCACCGTGCGCGATTTTCAAAAGGGTGAAGAAGTGGGATTTGAGTTGGTAATTAGAATTAATTAAGTGGTTAATTTAATTAATTAATTTAATTTATCTCAATTCTTATAAAATCGATAACTTTTCCATCCGAGGTCCAATCGACACACGGTCCTTCGCGTTGAGCTCATAGGAGCGTTATCTACTCACTAGAGTTGATTTTTTCAAGTTTGGAGAAAGTAGGATTTCAAGCTAAAATCAAACGCCGTTCAATTTTAGATCGAGTGGGAATGCATAAGCATTAGTTGGACTAAATGTGAGTTAGCTCACCTTTGGTTTAACGCTATATGACATATGAGTTGGGATCATTATTGTTTGTATGCTTGGATGTTTTATTATTTGATTTTGGGTGAGTGTTATTGTTTATTTAGTTATTTAATTATATTAACTAAATATGTTAACGTTAAAATGAGATATCTTGTTTATTTTAAATCTGATTAACCTACGGATTTTTGCATTAGATTCGTATTGATAATTAGAAAACGATAGTATAACTTGTTGACAATTTTAATGAAATGTAGAATATTGATCAATTAATAGTGGTAAAATATAATTACGTTGATTTAAATAATAACGTAGTTAAATTAATTATACTTTGTTTGTGATGTTTATTTGGAAGAATAAAACACCGTTTTTCTATAATTAAATTGAATATATGATTTTGGACATCTATCGAGTAGAATAAATCACCGTTCTGTACTTGCATTGTAGAAAGATGATTTTTGCAATATGTGGATTAATTAATATTGGACAAATGATGTGCTAGATATTGATTGTTAATTGTAGATAATAATGTGTTTATTATCATTGTTGCTTAGTTGTTGGGTCTAGTTGAATTTCTGCTTCGGAAAGCGGATGGCATATAAAATGAAATACAAGGTATTTTGCAGAGGGATCCCGATTCCTCGCCGCTATCGATTTTAATTCATTTATATACTAGCTGTATAAATTGTTTATGCTAAAAGCTTGGTAGTTTGGCCTTATTTGATGTGACTTTGATATATGTTTAAAGTTAAAAATTTTAGTAATAAAGGTAGTAGTGGTAGCATTAGCTAAGTGTTGTGGTAAATTTAGACCTCATTATAGTATTTTGGAAATGCTATTATTTCCTATTTTGATTTGAAAATGGTTTTTATTTGGAGAATGATTTTAAATGTGATTTTTGATATTTTTTATGGTATTTTATTTAGAAATGGTTTTTGAACTTCTATATTTTACTCCAACCTTTTTGTTAGTCTCCTTTAATTTATATAGAAATGTTTGAAAAAAAGTATTTCAGGAAGTATTTAATTTACAGAAAATTTAATACAACAACGAATGTTTATTTTGAAGAAAAAAAGAGAATTTATTCTTTGCAATAAAGTGATTTTGTTTTAAAAGAAGTTGGAAATATTTTGGAATAAATATTTATGAACCGCTTTATATAAAATGTTCTATAGAAAGATGGATTTATAAATGGTATTTTATATATTAAAGAATAGATTTATAAATGATATTTATAAAAAAGGAAATGAGATCATTTTGATAATTTGAAATAATAAATCACATTTATGATTTATAGTGATATATGAAATGTTTGTTTTATGGAATGTGTTTAGTCCTATCTCGAAATTAAAGATTTGTAATAAGTATATGATATTTAAATTCAGGAGATTTATATAAAAATAGTTTTATAAATATAAAAGGAGATTTATAAAAGGAGTTTTATAAATATAAAAGGAGATTTGTAAAAGGAGTGTGTAAACATAAAGAGATATAAAAGGACTTTTATAAATGGAAATGAGATTTGATTTCTGTAAATGATCATTTCAAATTATGGTAGTATGGAAATTATTCTTTTCATACCAACACCAAATTCTTTGGTAGGGAAACCCATCTCTCCTGGAGAAGTAGGAATGTATGTCGAGGCAAGGATAGTACGCTGACCTGTCCGACTACATTGTTAATCGAGAGGTAATACAAGTTTGAAATCGGGAAGTGGTGGTGAGTATACTTGGTCTAATTTCCCTACTATCCATTTTCTTACACCAAAAGTGTTTTGAGTTTATTGTTATCTCTACTTTAAAGGACATTTGTTTTAACCCAAATAAGTATGGTTTTGAAAGTGACATCTTCCTTAAGATTTGTGAATATACTTAAATATATGGAAATGTTTTCTAAGTATTGAAGAAATGTTTTTGTGAATATACTTATACCGTTAATATAAGCATACGAATGAGCTTTCTAAGTATTGAAAGTGTAGTGTTTTGTGAATATACTTATACCGATGAGATAAGTATATGGATATTTTCCAAGCATGGAAAGAGTATTGAATAGTGAATTAGCAGTGTCTGTGTGTGTGTATTTGTAAAAAGTATTTTGATACAAGTATTTACAAAGTAAGTATTAATTAATGAAAGGATTAATTAAAGAGGCTTAATGGTTGCTTATGCGCATAATCATCCTTGGTTTCCATATGAAATTAAATCTCTGATTTGGTTGTTTGTTTATTTGATAGTTAAATAATCGACTATCAAACCTTGGCCAGTTTTGAAACTATCGATTGTTGGTTCCGGGATCGAAAAACATGAGTTCTCCAAAAACCACTTCGAACCGGCACAAGCATTCAAACTGGAGACATCTTGAAGTTGATGAAATCGAAGAGAATTTCTTTGAAGTGCAAGTGCTACTTGCTACTAATCCCGAGGTTGATTCCAAAAGGAATGTAGTAGAAGTAGAGCCTTCGGTTTGTTCATATCTCGAACAACTTATATGGACGTATGCTGGCACTGCATGATTGCTTGGAGGGTTGTTAGAACTCCAAGAGGGATTTGATAAAAATTAAAACGTAGCCTCAAGCCTCACACCCGAAAATGACTAAAATAGGAAATTGTGCCACAGGGCTATGTGGATCGCTGCCATTAGAGTGTGGTCATCGCCTGATCTAGATCGATATTTATGGATTTTTGTATGCTTCGGCCCAGTACGGTTTGTCACATTGGCAACTGAGGGACCATCATATTTGACACTATCTAGTAAGGGGTAACCTGATCCTAATTTGCTATGGTGTAATTGGTTTGCACCCCTGTTACATTTCCTCTAGGGGTGTACTTTACGGAAGGTAGTCCTTACCTTGTCATTGTACGGAATCCATTTTCTAATACGTGCCTTTTAGACTTAGTTGTACACCAAATATGTTAGAATGTGATATGCAAGCATTTCAGCTATGTTATATGTTTATTTTAAACCCTAGACATTATTATAATATAACTAGATTTTTAATAAAATAGTCTGGTTATCGTAAGGTAAAAACCCATTCGTGTTTATGTGCGGCATGATCTTACGAGATACCTTTATTTTTGAAAGGTTTTATAACATTAAAAATCCATATGAATTGTGTTTCTCACACTGGTTTACCATACTGATCTAGGTGTTATTTACTTATAATGCTCGGGCATCCCCGAAATATGTTTTAGATTTAGTTATGGATACTTTGGAGCTTCAGGAGACGAGTTGGATGCCTCCAAAATGTATTCACGTATCTTTATTTCTGCTATATTTCTTGTTTTGTATTTATCGACCATTGTAAGGACATACTGTTATAACTGTCTAGGCTGATGATAGCTTAATTACTCTGATTGTTGTATGTATATAGAACTTTTCTTTTGTAAAGTTCTATTGTATATTATATATTACTCATCACGGTGTGAGATTTTGTTCTGTTTTTCTTTTCTTTCATCCCAACAATCTGTCTTTCCTACTCCTGCTGGGATAGGGTCAGTGAGAGGGGAACAATTTTTAGCTAGGGAACTATATAATATAACTCTTAACTTTGGCAATAAAATTGTTCCAAACTATTCTACTGTCCCTTTTGATATTTGCAATAATAGTAATAACGAGAAACTAAGTCAGTTCAAAGAACTGCATCAGCATAAAGTACTAAAGCTATTACCAACACTGACCATTCTGCGACACCAAAATCCGATAAGAAAGAGAAAAGAACATACATGCACATGATCGGCATGGATGAATATAATTCAGTTTACATGCAGTACTTCTCCAAGGAAGCCTGGAAATAGGCATCCTCAGTGAACTCCCCACCGAAAGAGGAAACGAAAAGCGAGATAGACTCGAGATTAGGGGCATCACAGAAAGAGTTAGAGTCGGTAGATGATCTTAAAAACATACAAATAGATCTAGAGGACCTTACAAAGGTATTTAAGATAGGAAAGAACCTTAGTGTAGAAGCCCGAGGTGAGCTGATAGACTTCCTGAAGAGACCAACAGATGTATTTGCCTGGACTCATTCAAACATGGAAGGAATAGATCCAGCCATCATCTATCGTGCATTAAACACCGATCTAGATTCCCGTCCAGTCAGACAAAAGCGCAGAACCTTAGATCAAGGGAGATACAATGCCCTGCATGGAGATTTAAAAAGTTTAAAGGAAGAAGGGTTCATCAAAGATGTATATTACCTAAAATGAATCGCTAACCCAATGATCGTAGCTTACCTTTACCCAGAATCGATCAATTAGTAGATGCAATCAGTGGACATGACATGCAATCTTGTCAAATTCACCTATAACAACAGTTATCAGGTATAATCTCAATCTTTTATTTGAATTTTGTCTTAATCTTTTATCTATCTCATTTCATCTTTTGAATTCAGGCTAGTATTGAAATGTCTCCGTTTGCTGCTTTTTACGAACAACCTTGTGGATCTCCTTCTTGCTGGATTGAATCCGGTAATCGGTTGGTTCTTGGTCCTGGTATGATTCTTGCGGCTTCTGAGAGAGTTGCGGAGATTAAGAGGAAGATGATGAGTGCTCAGGATAGGCAGAAGAAGTACGCAGATAGGCGTAGAAGGAGTTTGGAGTTTTCTATTGGTGATTTGGCTTTCCTTAAGGTCTCTCCCTTAAGGAATGTGATTCGTTTTGGTCGTAGAGGGAAGCTTGCTTCTAGGTTCATTGGTCCTTTCCGCATCTTGGAGAGGATTGGTTCTTTGGCTTATCGTTTGGATCTACCTGAGAAGTTTTCTGGAGTGCATAATGTATTATACCATGTTTCGCATCTTTGCCGGTATCTTCATGATCCATCCCTTATTGTTCAGCCTTCTGCTCTCGAGGGTTTGGATATTCAGCCTAATCTGACTGTCGAGAGAAACCACTTCGTATTGTCGATAGAGGTACGAAGCAGCTGAGAAGGAAATCTGTCAATCTGGTCAGAGTGCAGTGGAGTACTGATGATCGGGATGGTACCTGGGAGATGGAGGAGAGCATGCGTGCTTCGAATTCGGAATTGTTTGTTTCTGGTACTATTCGTTATTCTTATCTTATCTTCCTTTGTCTTTCTGTGTCTTGTTCCTTTTCGAGGACGGAAAGTTTTGAGTGGGGGAGAGTGTAACAACCCTTATTTTTTTAACAAATATTTTAAAATTAATTTATTTGAAAAACTTTGATTTTAAATCATTTTAATTGAATTTTGGAATTTTTCCAATGTATTTTGATTTTATTTCCAATTTATTTTTCCAAATATAATTAAATAATGATTTTCTGGAAATTTTATATTTTGTTCAATTTTTGTCAAACTTTGATTTTTAGTTGGAATTTGTAAATTTGAATTTTTAAATTCTAATCTTTTTCTTTGAAGCAGTATTTATTTCTGATATCCGTTCTGCTTTTCGTTTTGTAAAATTCTGTTTTATACTTTTTAAATCTGATAAATTCATCGTTTTACAAGAAATTATTTTCAGTATTTTTTTGTCTATATTTTCATTGTTATTTCTATTTTATTTTAGTTTTGGACTTTGTTTATTTATTTGTTGTTTTGAACTTGTTTGGTTTTGGGCTTGACAAGTGGGCTTGGAAATTTAGGAGTCAAAGGTTTTCTTTTCTTTTAATGTGATGTGTGCCTCTTCATTTCATTCCCATAGCCGTGTATTTCATTCCCTATAGCTGTACATATCTTTTGTTCCCATTCCTCTTTTCATTTTTCATTTCTAACAAAAAGTTTTAAAGTAAGTTTCCATGGCTTCCTTCTTCTTTCTCTTTTTTTTTTCTCCTTTCTTTTGTTTTCTTCCCTTATGTTAATTCGGCCATCACCATGCTCTATCCTCTTGCCGACCATCTCACCACCACCACCTCCATGATCGGCCTCCACCATTCCACCACCACCCCATGTTGCTATGGCCTCCATGATCCAAACCACCACCAAAACAAGATACAAACCCTAGCCGATCTCCTATACTTCACCACTTCCCCTTTGCCATCACCAACTCCTCTTTTCCATGCTTTGTCGTGACCATTCCCTACCCATGGCCGTGACCAGACCTGACCTGACCCAAGCCTAACCCAGGCCGAGCCACTTTGTACCATGGCCGAACCCAAAGTGTTAAGGCTGAATCCAATGCACTTGAACCCATGACCATTCACCTACCTTGCCTCTTTGTATTCATAAACTCCTACCTCTTCATATTCCAATGCTTTGCCTTCCATTTCCTGACCATGGCCGTGGATTACATGCAGCAACTAGCCTAGGCCGAGCCACTTTTAGTGTTGGTCGAGTCCTATGGTGATGTGGCCGAGCCACTTGTTTGTTCAAGTCATTTTGTTCCACTTGTTCTTTCATTTTTGCTTTGTTCAATTCATATATTTTTGTGATTTAATATATTATTATATTTGTTTCATTTTATTTGTTGTTGCAAGATCTGCATCTTAGCTCATCTTCTCCTCGAATCTAGTCATGCCTTGTCGTGCTTTGCGTAGTTTGGATTTGTGTTTTGAATTTGATCTCTAGCTTTAAAACTCTCGATAAATCGTAGTTATATAAATTTGAAACAATGTCACTGGAATTGTAGTAGTTGATATGCTATGTTATAAGTTCACATCTGCCTGTTATCTGACATTATATAATGATATAACCTGTTTATATACCTGTTACATCACCTGACATCATATGATATGTTATATTGTTTATTTTATTTTCTGTTTCTCACACTACAAGTTCCCTTTCACTATGGGTTGAAATGATACATACCTGAATGGATTTTAGAACAAGGGAAGATCGTTATGAGCTGAAATGATAGGCTCAAGCGATTTTCATTTGTATATGACTTGGGATTGCGGGTTTGAAATGATAAAACCCGGATTTTAATTCATTACGGATTGAAATGATATATTATCCGTATCACTTGACCTAGGTTAGAAAATATTATACAGACCCGTGGTTAATTTTAAATATAAATATTTCTAAAAATTTTAAGTATTTGGAACATGAAATATATGGGATTTTAACTTAAAATTGGATTCAAATGATTCAAATGAATTTTATAGTGAATTTCTATAAGTTAAAATGGTATAAGTAAATAAATGATTTAAAATGTAAATAAAAATGTGATCTAACTTAATAATTGAAATTTTGAGATAAAATGGAAATTTTGGCTTAACTTGGTAATAAAATATTTTATTTAGGAAATAGATATTTTAAAAGTAAATAAAATGTCTAGTGGTTTGTTAAATTAAAAGTTAAGCAATTTAAAAGTAATTTTGGCTTAATAAATGAATTATGCTTAATTGGATATTTTATTTATAAAAATTTTATTTATTTAAAATCATAAGTGAAATGATATCCAAATAAATAATTTTGAAAAGTGATATATGTTTTATAAGTTAAAAATGGTGAAACTGAAATTTACAATGTTTCTGATATGTTATAGAAAATCTAAGATTTGTATTGGCAGCATTTCTGAAATGCTGTGGTTTCAAGGTAGCATTTTATAAGTGCTGCTGTTTCTGTAAATGTACTGTTTTCTGTAATAATACTATATCTATTGTAGCATTTTATAAGTGCTGCTCTTTCTGTAAATGTACTGTTTTCTGAAATAACACTATATCTACTGTAACATTTTCTAAGTGCCGCTGTTTCTGAAAAAGACTATATTTTTGAAATACTATATCTACAGTAACATTTTTAAAGTGCTACGAATGCTGAAATTACAATGTTTTGGAAATGTATAATTTAATGAATGAACTTAGAATTGCTACAACTTTGGAAATGAATTTTATTTTGAAGGATATTTACATTGAATTTAAATGGTTTAAAATGAAAATGTTTTGATTTGAAATATAAACCATTTTGAATTTATAACCATGGGTTATAATAACGATTGGTTGTTAAAGAGACCGGGATCGGATATGGACATACTCTCTATCAATACCGGAAACCACTTTAACAACTATGTACGCGATGAAGGTTCCAGAATGAAGTAGGATAGTAGCGACGATCCTAAGGTATTTTACGTGGACCTAACTCCCGTGAGTTAGCATAAGGTGGCTAAAATAGGAGCGATTCCGGGCTAATGAGGTAGCTCCTCTTATCGGACACATTCCATCGTATACCATTCTATTACTTTGCGATTGATTGGGTGCACCCCTTGATTCGAGAGTGTGGCTCGAGTTAGGCGATTGCTGGGGCCTTGCGTTACCAATGGTCTGGATGCGTAATTGGTATATCTACCCTGGCATTGCCTAGTTGTGCCGTGTCACCTACCCTAGCGTGCTTTACTACGAGTTTGATTTGTGTCGTACCTATGGAGTATCCTCTAGTAGCTCCAGTTTACGGGGTATTACGGTACTGTATAGACTATTGGCTCACCTAAAAATGTGTTAAGGTGGAAAATGTAAAGCCTTAACGCTATTTTTAAATAGTATACTTTACTGTGGACATTATTATAATAGCGTATCTTACTACATAATAGGTAGTTTAACGGATCCTTAGAGGATGGGCGGTCCCAAGCATCCTTTAAGTTATTGATGCATTTCTATTACAGTTCACTTGAGTTGATTTACATTGTATAAGTATGTATGTCTTGACTCGAGTGTTTTGTGTTTTGCTTTACGCTCGGGTCAGCCTAAGTATCACAGCTTCGGATTCACCTTCTAGAGCTAGAGATTGCTGGAGTTTATCTGTCTATCTAGTTGTCTATTTCCATTTCAGTTATTTCATTCAGATTTGCTTATGTATTTGTGAAATTATGTATTCAGACTTCTTTTGTATCTGTTTTGAGACTATGTATTGTAGTGGCTTCATGAACCACTATGTATTTTATTTCCACTGCGAGTTATTCTGTGTTTGTGATTCTGTGATTGGTTTTATTTGCTACAAATTTATTTACAATCTATTGTTTTGAATTATTCAAGTCTGACATGTGTGGATTTATTGTCGATTTGAATGGTCCAAAATAGTGGGTCGTTACAGTTGTGTTTGATCCAGACCAAGAGCATACCAGCTTTGTAACAGACAAAGGATTGTACTACTACAAGGTCATACCGTTCGGACTAAAAAATGCATGAGTAACCTACCAAAGGTTGGTCAGTATGATGTTCTCAGAGCAGATTGGAAAGAATTTCGAAGCATATGTGGATGATATGTTGGTCAAGTCAAAGGTAGCATCGAGTCACGTTCAAGACCTAGAGCAGACATTTGAAGTCCTGCAGTAGTATAATATGAAGCTGAACCCTCTAAAATGTACCTTCGCCATTCAATTAGGAAAGTTCCTGGGTTAAATAGTAAGTGAGCATGGCATAGAAGCAAATCAAAAGAAGATCAAAGCCACAAGGAAGATGGAGATCGTAGAGAAACTTAAGGATCTTATGAGTTTAAATGGCAGAGTGGCAGCACTGAGCAGATTCATCTCAAAAGCAACGGATAAGTGCACCTGTTCTTTGACCAAGAAAAGAAAGGGTGAAATTTTGAATGGACGAAGAAATGCGAAGACACATTCCAAAAGCTAAAGGATCATTTGGTCAAAAATCCTATACTATCTAAGTTGATAATAGGTAAGGACTTGTATGTTTATTTAGCTGCAACTGACGAAGCTGTTAGTTCTACAGTAATATGAGAGGACGAAGGGACCCATAGGCCCATTTACTTCACAAGCAAGCAGCTGTCAAGAGCCGAGTTGAAATACTCAGTCATTAAAAATTAGCTTACAACCTGCTCCTTACAGCAAGGAAGTTGTGGCCCTATTTCCAAGCACACCCTACCAAAGTCCTCATAAACAAACCTCTAAGGCAGATGCTGCAGAATCCAGAAACATCGGGCCGCTTACTAAAATGGGCGACGGAGCTCAGTTAATACGAAATCACAAATTATCACCGGAAGGCAATCAAAGGCCAAGCACTGGTAGACCTTATCGTTGAATGTACTCCGCCAACTGAACATCAACCAGAGAAAGAAGCCTCAACCCCTCAGTTTTGACAACTGTTCGTGGAAGGAACATCAAATGAATAGGGGCAGGAATTGGGTATGTACTGACCACTCTAGATAAGCAGAAACTATATGGAGCAGTGCAGCTTGGCTTTAAAGCAACCAACAATGTTGTAGAATATGAAGCTCTCCTCGCAGGCCTAAGAATGCCCAAGTAATGAAGGCAACCCACATTAAAATTCACAGCATTTCTCAATTATTTGTGAATAATTGTAGGACAGTTACCAAGCAAAGGAACCAACCCTGGCCAAGTATGTGAAACTTTCTAAGAAGTTACTAGAGTAGTTTGAATAGTTAGCATAGAACAAATCCCACATGAAAACAACTCGTCTACCGACCTGTTAGCCAAACTTGCAATCACCAAAGCAGATGATGAAATGAAGGCAGTACCAATTGGGCAACAAGCAGAGCCGAGTATAATAGAATCAAATTAGATACTGGTCTTTACCTGAACCCAGATGGAAGTAATTCAAGGAGCTCAAGATCAAGAAACATTAGAAAATCAGGAGCAATCCCTAGTTGAACTTGCACTTAAACAAACCGAGGAGACCAACTAAATGACTCCCATTAAACAATTCCTACTAAATAGGACCCTATCCCAGAACAGAAATGAAGCTCGAACAATAGGATACTGGGTTTTTTACTACTCCTTCTTTGATGGCATAGTATATAAGAGAGAGTACTCAATCCCTTATCTTAGGTACGTTTCCAAAGAAGAGACAGTACGGAGTCATGAGGGAAGTACACGAGGACCAATGTGGGGATCATTCAGGAGAGACTAAGTTAGTAAAGAAAGTATTAAGGTACCGTTATTACTGGACCACAGCGCCTCAGGATGCAAGGGAATTCGTAAGAAGATGTGACAGATGTCAGCGATTCGTGAGTATCCCCAGACAGCTATCCCATTTACCAGACCATAGCCATTCAGCATATGGAGCATAGAGTTGATAGGTCCACTTCCTATGTCAAAGGGAGGGGCAAAGTACGCCATAGTGGTAATGGAATATTTCACCAATTAGTAGAGAAAGAACCCTTAGCCACGATCACTCTAAAGAAGATAGTCACTTTTGTGGTAAGAAACATAATTGCCAGATTCAGGATCCCTTATAAGATAACTTCTGACAACGACACTCAGTTTGAAAGTAAGGAGTTCGCAGAGCTTTGTAAGAAGAATGGCACAATTAAGAGTTTTTCCTCCATCGTGCACCTACAAACAAATGGGCAGGTTGAGGCCGCCAACAAAACCATTTAAAAATTGCTTAAGAAAAAACTGCATAAAGCTAAGGGAAAGTGGGCGGAAGAGATATCTCTAGTATTATGGGCCTACCGAACATGGACTAGATCCCCGACGAGCCATGCTCCTTTTTCATTAACCTACGGATACAATGCCATGCTCTCTAACAAAGAAGAAATCCCCTCACACAGAAGAATATCATTTATAGTAGAAAAGAATAAAAAGTTAAAAGAAGTTACCCTATATCTCATTCAGGAAAGAAGGGACAAAGCGACAGTAGTATTTGCCACATACCGGTAAAGGATGGCAAAGAACTACAACATCAGGATCAAGGAAAGAAACTTCTGCAAAAGGGATTTCGTATTGCAAAGGGTAATGGCTAACATAAAAAACCAAGCAGATGGAGCTCTAGGCCCAAATTGGGAAGGTCCATTAGTCATGGCTGAAGTATTGGCTAACGGGGCATACCGGTTATCGAGACCTGATGTTAACTTAGTTCCAAGAACATGAAACTCAGAGTACCTCAGGCCCTATTTTGTATGATCTGCAGCATTCATATAACAAAAATTGTAACTATTATTGTGAAAGGAGTAATAATATAACGAACATGATGTAGGGATATTATATGGTCCGAACCAGTATAAAAATATCTCTGTGTTGATCTCTTCGATACTGCACAAATAATTACATAGATGTAGGGATAGTAGACGGCCCGAACTAGCTATCAAAACATAGCTGCAAAAAACATAACCCAGCTTTCTTATCTAAACTAGTCGTGGGGATATTAGACGGCATGAACCAGTATGAAATTTCTTTCTATGTTAATTTTGTTAACATAGTCATGTTGGACATAGAGATATTAGATGGTCCGAACCAGCTATCAAAATGAAGCTGCACAAAATGCAGCTCGGCTTTTTCAGCCAAACCGGTTGTAGGGATATTAGACGGCCTGAACCAGTATAAAAATCTCTTTATATATATTAATTCTGTTAACTTAGCCATACTAGATATAAGGATATTAGATAGCCTGAACCAGTCATATAAACCATGCTCATGAATTAAGAGGGTTGTAAATACATGACCTGCCTTCACAATCAAATATCAGTCTGCCCCAAAATAACAGGGCAGACCGTGCCAAGTGCACGAACGTTAACCTGACTTCGAACAAGGGGCAGGACATGCCCAACATGCAGCAGAATATGCATGTCAAAAGCTCGGTTCAGTATTCACGAACTGCACAAAAAGTTGATCCAGAGACTGACAAGGAAAAACAACGCATGGAATGTACTACAACTTACATATCAGGTAAGATTCCAAAAATCGCTGAAAACTCGCCAGGTAAACATCAGAAACTAAGGCCTACTCAAGTTTACTTAATTCTATCCATACTCACTAAATATCTGCCACAATTATATGTTCCACACATCTACACACACTTCCCAAAAAATATATCGAAAGCTAACATTTTGGAATCGAAATGGTAGTATGTATCATTAATTATATCGTTAAATGACAAATTCAATAAAACTATATATAAGCACCCTCATCTGAACGCTAGCCGCACAATCAAATAAAGACAAAAAGTCTACAAAACACCAATCAATTAAATAGCAAATATAATAAGTGTAAAGATCGAGGTGAATTTACCTAGAAAATGAAAAGGGCGATGTGACAACGACTCAGGGAAGTGGCCAAGTAGAGAATGACACGTGTGCATGAGCATTAAATGCAAAACATCTATCGAAATTATATCCCTTTAATGAAAGGAAAGGAAGGATTAGATGGAAATGACAGAATGCGAAGGCCAGTGAAGACAAATCTTCGCCGTTCTACGATCGCCACAGACTTGGGGGGGCAAGTGCTACACCCATATTTCTCGAAACCATTTTTGGAAGGTCATTTGACGTAAGCATCAAGATCAAAATAGGATGCACTTGCAATAAAAGTTGGACTATGAAAAGGAAAAGCAAGGAATAAAGAGAACTCAAAAGAGACAACGACAGGGTGCGACAAAGGTTCAAACTACGCTAGGGAACTACAGAACAACGACAAAGGAAACTGTAAGGAATAAAGCAAACTCAACAGTATTGCCACTACCTGGGAAACTGCAGAACAATGACAAAGGTTCAAACTATGTCGATCCCTATAATCCCAGTATTACATTATGATACCGAGCCTAAAATCGAATATGGCATAGGGTGCACTAAACAGCCTACAATCATGACGTGGAATTACGACGTAACAGAAATCCCAAAATAACAATAAAACGTTTATGCAGCGCTGCGACACAAGAAATTATATAAGTGACGTCAAAACATAACACACCTCACTTTAAGAATACAGACACCATCAATAACATACTGCACTCACAAACCAATATATATAGTTAGTAGAACTATGTACTCACAAGCCGACTAAGGTTACATTTAAGTGGTGATTGAGGTGGAGATGGCCAAAACAGAACGCACTGTTGGATTTCTTTTGCTGATGTCCAGCTTTACCCAGAGTTTCGGAGCCTCCGATCAACTATATCATGTCGTTCATGGTCGAGGGTGGAGAGCTAGCAAGTCGCATTCTTCAATAGAGGGATGAGCTTCATGTTAGGGTGTGCATCGCGGAGCTTATGCAGAGCAAGCGATTCGTCGATTCATTGTGAGATGAAGGAGAAAAGAGGAGAGAGGATATGCGTGTAGGTGGGTACATGTACAGATGGTGTGCATGGTTGATTTGGTAAAGAAAACTTAAATGGAGGACTAACTTAATTAAGGTAATTAGCTTAATTTAGGTAATTAACTAGTGAATTAATTATTTAAATAATCCCGATTCTTATAATATTCATATCTTTTGCATACGAGGTTAATTTTGGACATTGTCTCTTGTGTTGTGAACCTGATGGAGAGCTCTACGCCTTGGCGTTAGTTTGGTCAGATTTTGTTAAGGTGGGTGATGTTGTTTCTCACTATACTATGATTGTTAGTATAGTATTAAAGCGATGTTTTGAGATGATTTCTAACTTTAAAATGTGATTTCTAAAATACTTAAACTTATATCTTATTTTATAAAAGAATTTTAATGTGTTTTAAAGTGGTTTTAAATAAAATATCACATTTTTCCCGTTATCGCACTATTTTGATGATGTTGCTAGACTTAGGCTCTTCTTAAAATTATTCCCATATTGGTTGCTTGGATGTATTGTTTGTGTGTTACTATAAATGTAAGTAGGTTATTTAGATGTTAGTTGCATGTATGATTGTTTGCTAGTTTGGTTGAAAACGCCGATCGAAGGCAATATATTATTAGAAAATATCCCATATAATAGGATTTCATGCCTAAAGTTTCATGCATTTTGATTGATCTGAAGACATAGGATGGACTTGGGGACATGCTTCGGATTTCAGGATAGATTTCGGACCTTTTCATTTTGTTTGTACTTAGATATTTTTGGTTAAGTACACGATCAAAGTGGTCGTCATCAACTACTCTGAAGTGGTTGATATCTACCACTGTTGATGATGGCTGACTTGACCAATTTGACGTGGATGATGGAGAGGCTTTGAAGGACATGATGTGTTGGTACATTCATTCGTTCGACATTTGATTTGATGCTATGGTTCTTCGACGAGCGGCTTTGGCGCTGAAGCGAGGATGATGCTTTGACGTGATGACTTCATGATTCGATGATGATAATTCTTTGATAGGAAGTGATGGCTTCAATGATGGATAACTATACTTCGAATGCAGATTAGTAGGATTAAAGGAACTTTTAAAGGAAGGTCATAGGACGAACGATGATATTCTATGACAAACAATGGTTGTCTAAAATAGTTCCCAGCCGCGATGACTTTAGATGGGAGTCGTAAGGACAATTCTGGGATGAACTCTGCTATAAATAACGTGTGCAAAAGGATAATTGATATTCGTAGGTTCGATGTGTATTCGTGAATCAAGGGTATGTGTGATGATATCCATTGTGTTACAGATTATTCCCTAGATCACATGACATTTCAACCCATTTACCCTAGACCGTTATGGAATATGCAGTCTTGTTCCTGGCCCATTGGGCGGCATGGATTCAAGTACTGAGAAACCGCGATATTGAGTAGTCTTTGACGAGGTCATACGAGTATCATATATCCAATGCACTAAGTGAGTGAATGTGAGGATGGATGATATATTTGCTTGATTGTCTATCATCTTAAGGATGTCACACGATGCAGATATTATCGATGTAGATATTTAAACATCCTTAATACTTTGATGTATAGTACACCCATGATGACTATGATATAGAGTAGCATGCATCCTATGTTATGTGCAAACTCTTTGGATGTAGGAACATGTCAGGTATGGTTCTCCATACCTTTTGGTCCATATACTATATCGACTTTTATAGTGTGTTGAGATTATTTATTGCTCACAGCAGACTGTTGTTTGACTCGAGGTTTTATGCTTTGCTTCTTATAACCTTGGTACTCTTAAATGAGTAGACTAGAAAGCAGGTATAAACGGTATATGGAGCTCTACAGATAGGCTAGAAGGAGGCGATGCTTTCTCATACCTATATTTCAGGTTATTATTGTTATTTCGCTGTGTGATACTATGGAGCCTTCACAGTGTTGACTTACTATTATTAGAGACAGTTTATCAGTTAAGTTTATTTATCAGTTGTATAAACTCTATTGTTTTTTTGTATAACTCTATGAACCTATGTACTCTGATTATGTAATTCATGTAGTTATTACTATCTAGCCTATTTTATATCTGTGATGACTATTATATTTTATCTGATGTGTTGTGAGATATACGACAGGTTATGTGAGTATATGATGTTTTCTTCCTTTTTCTTCTCTTCTATTCTCTTCTATTTATCTTCTCTTCTTTTATTTCTTTCCCTTGACAATTGTCCTACATCGGTCGGCTGCTCCAGCAGTGCACTATTCGGTTATATGAGCATTGGTGGTGTAGGGTGGTCGTCGCATTTATATCGAAGCTTAGGTTACATGATAAACTCGGGTTGAAACCGTGATCTAGTAGAGATAGGGTAGGAGTTATCGCCTTAGACTTGACCGAGAGTATACCTATGTATGGAAGAGTGCATATTTGTTATATATTTTTGTTTTGAAAAACTATATAGTAGTATACATAGTATATAAGTTGTATTGCACACACGAGTACTATTGATGCGTTTTTCTGTTACGTGAGACCGATCATCCTTATTATAGATTAGGAATGATCTGGCATACGAAAAATGTTGTTATTGACTCCATCTTCGGAGTTGAGGAGTGGGAAGGATCAAGGGCTACTAATCTCAATTTATAGAATATGTACGCCGAGGTGGTGCGAAACATTTTCTGGAATACCTAAATTGCTCCAAATGATTATGGTGCTCAAGTGCAAATGCCTAGAGTCGACTTTGCCGAGCTGTATAAAGATTACGAGAATCTATGAGGCAGACCGTTCCTTGGAATAGAGTTAGATATTGAGGTGCAAAACGGGATGCACATTTGCGAAAAGATCTTCGATTACTTGGAATTAAATGATGCAATGAGGTAGAAGTTGACCTTTAGATGACTCCAGGGATGAAAAAATGAACTGATGGAGTGTCCTTATAGCTTCGATTCCCAAGGACCATTTTCCTTGGGATTAGTTCATAGTTCCTTTAAATAAATTTATCTTAACATTTCAGAAGTCGGTGTTGTTTAGGAAGTTCGCCAGTTTGAAGTAAGGCGATATGTCTATGGTGGAGTGTGTGGTCGGATTCGACGTTCTATCGAAGTATGGTTTATCTTCCATTGATACTCCACTCAGAAAGAATGAAGAATTCATTATTGGGTTGAATGACCATCATAGAAATAGATTGATTGGTCATATTGACGAGAGCTTCGATAAGTTGATCGATGAGGCTTTGTGATGTGAGAGCCTATACCCAGTGTAGAAGGATTGTCCTAAATCGACTAAGTAGAGACAAACCGTGGAAGCATATGCATTGAATGCCGTTCTGATTTCTTCGAGTGCTCCATCGGCGAAAGAGAAGGGAAATGACATTACCATTTGAGGTATGCTTTCCATTTACGGTGTTCCACACGTGTTTTATTTGATGTCGAGGTTTCACATTCCTTCATATCTAATGATTTGTAGATAGATCGAGATTGAGACTGGAAATTATTGACCAACCTTTTTAATTATGATGAACCTTATTGGGGGCTCGGCCAACTTATACATGGTTTGTTAAGACTTTGCCGTATCCAGTCATGGATGTTTAATTGTTTGACATTGACTTGTTTTGGGCTCGGTATTATAGTCTAGGAATAGACTGGCTAAGGGGGTACATAATAGTGATTGAGTGATTCTTTGAGATGGCTTTAGAGCCTTGTTCGACAACGCGAGGAATTTGATCGAGTACTTTAAGTAGGAAGTATGGGATGGGACTAGAGTAGTCTGAGGAAGCACGTTCGACAAGGTAAAGTGATGCAGTGGAGCATGATATTCTTTAAATCGAGTCAGATGCTAAAGGGATTACTGATAACCTTGGATAGGATGGTTATTCCTAGCGATAGGGGTATTTAAAGACATTCACTTATGTACCCTGGACTGTGAGACGGTCTGGCTTGCCTGAGAGGACAATACCTATGAGATATGTATCCAAAAGAACACTGGATCTAACTTGGCATGAGATGTCGCTGACTTGAGAGGTTGTTGAGTGAGTTATCATGTATCCAAGAGAGACTTTGAGAAAGTCATGGGGGGTGAGACCCGGATAATAATCATGGTGGGGTGAGACACCAGAAATGGTCATACCAAAGTGAGACTTCGGGGTGCCTTGAGAAGGCTAAGATTAAGAGGGACTTTGAGACAGTCATAACGGCCTGAGACCATGGGAATGATCATGATGGGGCGAGACTCCAGAAATGGTCATACCGAAGTGATACTTCGGGGGTGCCTTGAGAAGGCCAAGATGAAGAGAGATTTGGAGAAGGTCATAGTGGAGCAAGGCTTTGAGGATGATCAAGTAGAGCAAGACCTTGGTGGTTGTCAGGATAAAGAAGCATTTTGGTTATAATATGATACCTTGGTGAGGGTAAGGGTGTAAGACTTCTGTTTATCACATTTATTTTCACTTTCAGTATCATGTAGTGTAGTTTATTATCCTGCATGCTAGGATAGGCATGGATGTTACTTTTTGATGGTTGATCTTATATTTTCCTATTGATGTTTGATTGTTGGCATTTGATACGATCACTTTTGCTTATATGGTTGTTAGACATGTGGGATAGTTATGGTTTCATATAGCATGTTTCTTTGAGACGATTGCTATATATATGATTTAGTATGTTTAAACACATGATGATGTTGCGTGTTTAATCCTTTTTGTTGAGTACATATTCAGGTACATGGAAGCAACTGTTGGCTATGTGGATGCTTACTCGCTTTTATTCACATCTAAATGGTATGTCTTGCTATAAAAGCGGAATGTAACATCTAAAGTGTAGATTTGGGTATATATGCTTGGTATCCTCGAAAATGAGATGGCTCATATATGAAATGTGTATATATTAATGTTGTATTGGGATTTTTCCCAGACTTAGCCGCATAAAGGACGTGCTACCGAAATTTTCCGTGACATAAGCTAAAATTGAGAGAAAAGTCAATGTATAGGATATTAGACGTTGCTGATAGTTTAAAGAGTTGGTAATGTATGATATTTAGTTGGCTTTCCTTTCGATTAGTGAATTAGCGCTTTTTTTTTCCATTGTCCGTTTCTTTGGAAATAAGTGCATAACATAGACGTTTTGTTTAGCCACATTGATTTCGTATTTTACAATGATTGTACTTAGGGATGAGGATGATGGCTCCAACTGATTCCGAGTCTATTCCCTTTGTTGCGATCGCTTTCGGTGATTGTTGTCATGAGTTGATAAGTGATGATTTTTCTCGTGTCGTTGCTTATGTGAGGATGTTGGGTTGTGTTGCTTCGTCCTTGGGATTTCGAGGATGAAATCTTTTTAAGGAGAGGAGAATGTAACAACCGTATTTTTAATGATAAGATATTTAAATTTTGAATTGTTAATTTAATTGAAGGTCCCAAAAATATGATTTTTCGCATATGATCGAATCAGGACTCGAGACCACTTTTGTTGAGTACATATCGATGATGCGAATTAAAATGAGTATAAGCATCACTATATTTGAAGATCGGATGATCTGATCGCCAAAACAATCTCAAAAAGCACAAAATTATCATCCCGAAGAGCTGCCTTAGATAGCGAGAAAATTCATACCATTAGGATCGGAAAAATAAGGTGATGTACGCAAACGATTTTCGTTGTGATCGGATGCACCGAGTGATCATACAAGCTCGAAATGCACGACGATTTATTTAAGAATTCAAATAAATTAAATATAATATCATTTAATTTAACACATCCAAAACCCATCTCTCAATCCATTATTGTTCATTATGTTCACTGTTCCATTGAGCAGTGAACAAAAACATGGCCGCCACTCTCAAAATTATTTCAAAAATTAAAATCAAGTGATTCTCCCCACTAAAAATCATGCGGGCGGGTTCATTGAGTTCATCTTGGGGAGATCTTCAAGCCCATGTCAATTTCTTACGATATGATCACATGGTCAAGATTGACATTTTGAGCAGCCAGCTAGGGTTACGCCTAGGCGCTGATTGAGGTGGAGATGGCAAAAACGGAGAGCACCAGTGGATTTCTTTTGTCGACATCCACCTTTCCCCGGAGTTTCGGAGCCTCCAATCAATTTTATCAAATTGCATTATTCATGGCCGAGGGTGGAGAGTTAGCAGGTCATGTTCTTCAATAGAGGGATGAGCTTCAAGCTATGGTGTGCGTTGTAGAGCTTATTCATAGTGGTGTGCGATGGAGCAAGCGGTTCGTCGATTCGTTGAGATATGGAGGAGAAAAGATGAGAGAGGATAGGCGTGTAGGTGGGTACATGTATAGGTGGTGTGCATGATTGATTTGGGGAAGAAAGCTTAAATGGGGGATTAACTTAATTAAGGTAATCAGCTTAATTTAGGTAACTAACCGATGAATTAATTATTTAAATAATCCTGATTCTTATAATATTCATATCTTTTGCATATGAGGTATGTTTTGGACGTTGTTTCTTGCGTTGCACTCGTGATGGAGAGCTCTATGCCTTGATCTTGGTTTGGTTAGATTTTGTTAAGGTGGGTGATATTATCTCTCAACATACTATGATTGTTAGTATAGTAGTAAAGTGACATTTTGAGACAATTTCTAACTTTAAAATATGATTTCTAAAATACTTAAACCTATATCTTGTTTATACAAGAATTTAAAAGTGCTTTAATGTGGTTTTAAATTAAATATCACATTTTTCCATTATCGCACTATTTTGACGATATTACTAGACCTAGGCTATTCTTGACAATATTCTCACATTGGTTTCTTGGATGTATTGTTTGTGCATTATTATAGATGTAAGTGGGTTATTATAGATGTTAGTATGCTTGTTAGTTGAATGTATACTTATTTTCTAGTTTGGTTGAAAATGCTGATCGAAAGCGATATATTTTTAGAAAATATCCCATAGGATGTGATTTCGTGCATAGAGTTTTGTGCATGTCGATTGATTTGAAGACGAAGGATGGACTTAGGGACGTGTTTTGGATTTCGAGATAGATGTCAGACGTTTTCATTTGATTTGTACTTAGCTGTTTTTGATTAAGTACACGATTAAAGTGGTCTTCATCGACTACTCTAGAGTGGTAGATATCTACCACTATTGAAGATGGCAGATTTGGCCAATTTGACATGGATGATGGAGAGGCTTCGAAGGGCATAATGTGATGGTTCATTCGTTCGAGATTTGATTTGATGCTATGGCTTTTCAACGAGCAGTTTTGATGCTAAAGCGAGGATGAATGCTTCGATGTGATGACTTCATGATTAGACAATGATGATTCCATTATAGGAAGTGATGACTTCAATGATGGATAGCTATACTTCGGATGCAGATTAGCCGGATTGAAGGAACTATTGGAGGAAGGCTACAAGACAAACGATGATATTCTAGGACTAACGATGGCTGTCTAGAATTGTTCCCAACCGCGATCACTTCAGATGGGAGTCATAAGGATAATATTGGGATGAACTCTGCTATAAATATCGTGTGCAAAGGGATCATTGATATATGTAGGTTTCGATGTAAACTCGTGAAGCAAGGGTATGTGTGATGATATCCGTTGGGTTACGGAGTATGCCCTTGATCACATGACGTTTTGATCCGTTTACCTTGGACTCTTACGGAGTATGCAGTCTTGTTCCCGGCTCACTGAGTGGCATGGATTCGAGTACTGAGAAACCAAGACGTTGAGTAGTCTCTGATGAAGTCATATGAGTATCATATATCCAATGCATTAAGTGAGTGAAGGTGAGGATAGACGATGGATGCTATGTTTGCTTGATTATCTATCATCTTAGGGATGTCACACGATGTATATATTATCGATGTAGATATCTAGGCGCCCATAGTACTTTGATGTATAATACACACATGACGACTATGATATAGAGTAGCATGTATCTTATGTTATGTGCTAACTCTTTAGATGTAGGAACATGTCAGGTATGATTCTCTATACCCTTTGTTCCATGTACTATACCAACTTGTATAGTGTTTTGAGATTATTTATTTCTCACACCAGACTATTGACTGACTCAAGATTTTATGCTTTGCTTCTTATTACCTTAGGTACTCTTAAATGAGTAGACAAGAAAGCAGGTATAAATGGTACATGGAGCTCTACAGACAGACTAGCAGGAGGCGACGCGTTCTCATACTTATATATTTCAGGTTATTATTGTTATTCTGCTGTGTGACACTTGTGAGCCTTGACAGTGTTGACTTACTATTAATAGAGACAATTTATCAGTTGAGTTTATTTATCAGTTGTATAAACTCTATTGTTGTTTTGTATAACTATGAGTATACTATGATTATGTGGTTTATGTAGTTATTACTGTCTAGCCTATTTTATATCTGTATTGACTATTATATTTTATCTGATGCACTGTAAGATATACGATAGGTTATATGATTATATGATGTTATCATCCCTTTTCTTCTTTTCCATTCTCTTCTCTTCTTATATTTCTTTCTCTTGACAATCGTCCTACATTGGTCGAATGCTCCAACATCATACTATTTGGTTATATGAGCATCGGTGGTATAGGGCGGTCGTCATAGGTCGGTCCAGTTAGGGTGGAGGGTACCATAAGGCACTTTGCATGACCAAAGAGCTGACCGACGCGAGTGGTGGAGTTGAAAGCTGTGATGTAGTCTGTTGGATTTGCACTTATGTCATATTTTTCAATGGCTGGTAGAGCATACCTTTGATATGTAAGTGCTCAAAATTTCTTCGAGGAAAGGTATTTGGTTTTCATCAACAGTCCCTCCTTATCATGGTTCCTAGTTTGGATCCTTTGCATTTGCTGTCGCAAGGATGCCATTTTTTTCTCAAACCCCGCGACTCATCGGGTGTCCTGCTAGCGAGGGTGTATAGTGACGCTCGTAGGGTGACGGGGAACGATGACGGCATACTGGGTTTGGTGAGCTTGTATTTCTATTGATGGAAGTCAACTTAGAATGTTGGGTCGCATTTCAATGAATCTTTGGATGAGGACCTCACTTTAGGTTCAAGAGTGAACGAAGAGCTCTCTGAACTCACAGTTATTATCCCGCCCTTCATCACTTAGGTAATGAAAAAGCAAATCATGCCCTCCATCCGCTGCCCATAAGCATTCAAACATAGAATGTCTTTCCACAAGAAGGGAGCGATGGGCTAATAGAGCACCTAGGTGTAATGCTGGTTCGAGCACTGGGACATCATGAGCAAAGTCTTGTTCACACATGGTATGCAAATCTGTGTTATGGGTGGGAGCTACCCTAATATCGCTCGATATTTGTCGATATATCGCTCTGATATTTAGTGGTAAATACCCGATTTTTTTTGATAACATCGTCCATTATTGTATATGTCGAAGAAAATATCCGTATAAATAAATATTTTCACATTCTTAATTTAATTTTTTTGTATATGGTAAATGGCAATTTGTAGACCATATTAGAAAATCCAATGCACTAATTTTTAGTTTTAACCATATGGTTTAGGCTTCTTCATTAGTCTTTCAATACAGAAAACTCTATTTATTCCATTATTTTATATGTTTTATTTTCCTTGAAGACTTTACCACTAAAGACAAAATCATGAAAGAGTTACGTCTCTTTTTACCTATTTTTTGTTCACCATTTCTAACTGGTAGGCTAGCTTATGAAATTCATTTTATTAGTTATCATCATGCACCCATCATTAAAAGTTGAAGAGCGGTAAAGTTGTAAATTTGTCATCTTGATAAGGAATGAGCTAAAGTAGTAATTGGTATCAAATCAACATTGCTTATTCAATAAATTAAGTGAAAATGAAAAAACGAAACTATAAATATAGAAAATTTGGGAATGTAGTATATATGATTAGACGACTAAAGAAACAACGTATATATTATAAAATTGAAGAAAATAATAAAAATGTACATTATACAAATTTCTCGGTTTTTATGAGCCTATATTATGATTTGTATTAAATAGGATATCTCAATAAACAGATTATAATCCTATATGCAATCAGTTTTTGATAGATATTTGGATTATCCAAATATTTGAATATATAACATCAATATAACATTATAACATAGTACAATATTGTTTATAACATGTTCTACACATGTCTGATATTTTATCGATATTATCTGATATTATCCCAATATTTTAAAATAGCTTATATCGATACTTGATCGATATGTACCCGATGCCGATATTAACCACTTAGGATGAGATTAAGTATGATATACATTATTACCATTTCTTTTAAATTGTCCTTGGAGCTACAGATGGAACTTATATTCATGCTGAGGTTATAAATATCAATTATTAACATTTATAAGTGGAAGGGAAATTCTAACATAAAATATTACGGTTTCTGTTAACTTAGGCTATTGAAGAAGTTGAAACATTTCCACATCCTCCACTTGATAAATATTGTCTTGTAAATTCATGTTACAAGATTAGAAATGATTGTTTAGCAAAAGTGTAGTGTTCACTCTAGCAACATTAGTTTGCTTCTAATCCAGACTAGTTGCTCCTAATCCAAACCGATATGATTATAACATATCTCTCCTCATCCTCAACAATCCCCCACCCAGTAATGTTGTAAGGAACTTATAGATCTAATTAATATATAATTAAATCTAACTCCAAACATAATTAACACCAAAGTCAGCGGAAAATCCAAACAGATCAGCAAAGGTGATGCAAAACATTCAATCGGACAATTCATCAATCCAACACGACCAACAATCACACCAGTAGAGAGAAGAAACGAAAACAACAATTACATAAATGACATCAAAATTTTGTAGTGGTTCCACTAACGTCATGTTAGTGTACATCCACTTTGGGGAGAGTTTTTATAGATATGAAAGAGAGTGAGATTGATTAAAACAATTTTTCTTGAAGAAATTAATTCTGTGGAGACAAGAGATGAAGAAATAGTAATGGTGGAAACCTTACAGCAACAGATAAAACCCTAGCCGCCAATCGATACCCAATTTGTTCTAACATTCTCTTTTATACGTAATGAGAAATACAATGAAAGTGACGAAATTACCCCTGGTATTCGAGCTTTAGATTTTCCTTTATAAGCCTCTGCAGCAACTGATCGGTCGACTCATAGTCAAGAGTCGACTGATCCCTCCAAGCCAACTTCAAGTAGGAGCACATTAGTCGACTATCTCTTTAATCAATTGAGTGTTTGCCCTCCAAACAATCAACTATATTTAGCCAAGAAACTCTAACGAAAGTTTACAGGGTTTGGTACTAGAAAACGGTTGAATGATTTGGGTCGAACGATCGACTGTTTTACTGTACTAAAACTTTTCTGTCTGTCCACAAAAGTTCTCATTCTTTGACCCGTGATAACACTTTCATATGAGCTCCAAATCACGACCGTTCGAACAGTTTGAAAGCTCATTCAATCCTTAACATTTTCATCTACATAGCATCGCCAAATTCAACAGATGTTCCCAACATTTTTAGCAAGCTATGAAGCTTGGAGTCCACGGTTGAACAATTTGATCACACACCGATGGTTCACATGGATGATTTTCTCTTAAGTAGATTTAGAAATTTGCTTGCTTCATGGCTATAATTCTAATGTTATATCCTCTTTTGATGACTATTTTTCCTTGCATGTTAGCTCATAAGAGCACTTGTTCGATCGGTTGTTTGCTCGTCTCATAACTTTTATTTTTTGTTTGATATTATTGTAATAGCCATCTAATAGAACTTTGTTGACGTACATGATTAATATATCAAACGAATTTTAGAGTGCCGACCTTGATGTGAAGAGAAAACTCGAATTAAAAAAAGGTTACTTAGCACCATATTGCAGAGAATTCTATTACGCTCCAGATTTTCGACGAACCCCGAATGTCCCAAAATAACGTTCAAAATCTTCAAAATTTACCTTATAGTGTTTGCGACTATCGAAATGAAACTTGGTATTTAGAATTTGAAGAAAAAGTCCAATTCTAATGGGATATGCCAGCATATACTTTTGAAAAACAAGCATATTTTGTCCTTGCGCCTTGTGCTATTTATAGTTTTAGAAGAATATACAATAGTTCAGATTTTGATTATGAAGAAATTATTAATGTAGATGTTCCATGAAATTATGGAAAAATTAGCCTGAATGAAGTCAACGACAAATGTATGATGGTACAAGTTCAATAAATGCACAACAGATTATTGTAAACACGTGATGAGATTAGAAATATTTTAAATGTTGGAGGATGACGTTGACATATGTCTTTTGTTTGAATTTATTAGTCGTATTTTGATTGAATTTTCAATAATTTTGTATTTGAATTGACTATTTATTTGCTGATGAAAGTTGGGTTAATTATTAACATTTTGTTAGTGATTATCTAACGGTAATAACTAATAAAATTAATAATATAAAAAAATCTTACATCTACGTCTAGCTAAGCCCTAACCAAACTCATATCTAAGAATGTCAATTCATCAAACAATAGAGTTTAATCTCCACAGTTTGATAAACAAACTATCTTTCGAAAATGGATTCTTAATTTTTCATTTCTCTTTTTAATGAAGCCGGTACGTTTGGCATGTCCATTGGACGTGTGTAAAGAAAATTAGAAGCAAATTTATTTATTGTGAAATAATATGATCATACGCATATAAAGGTCTCCTTTCTTACATATATTCGCAGTTGTACTTTGGTAGATTTGATCATTATCTATTTTCCTGATGAGAAAATTAAAATTTGTTATGGCTAAGAACAAATCTACGAAAAGAAATCAAATGGCTTTGAATGAATTTCATTTTAATTCATTGATTAATTACAAAAAAAAATTCTATTTATTCTTTAATAAATTATAGAACTTATAAAGAAGATAGAAAATGAAATGAATTTCCGTGAGATGTGCTGATACTAGAGCTGGACATTTTTACTATTTTACCACTTACCAGTCATTGCCAACCGCTACCAACTAAAATGGTAACTGATTTAATTGGGGAGGTTTGCCGAATCATATGAAATTTTTTGGTACGGTAATGGTAATCAACTACTTATGATGGTACTTACCATGTGATGCAGCCCGATATTATCGTCTCCTAGGTCGCCAACGACCTAAGAAGTTTTTAAGTCGCGCAAGCGACCTAACGAGTCATGCACGCGAGTTATGGCCACCAGTGATGCCTGCGAGCGAGATACGACCTAAAGGGCCACGACCTAATGGACTACGACCTAGTGAGATATGCGAGCTAAGTTACGAGTTCGGGAGCAACGACCTAACAAGTTTATACCGCATTACCTTAAGTCGTTTGAAGGTTAGGTCGCGAAGTACTAGGTCGCGTGCAGAAGTTAGGTCGCTCCAGAAACTTAGGTCGCGAAGTGCTAAGTCGCGTGCATAATTCCTATGCCGCTTTCCAGTTAGGTCGCGGAAGGTTGTAGGTCGCTCATTCTTAAGTCGCAGGGGAGGCTCAAGTCTTAGGTCGCTCCAAATGTTCTTTCTTATGCTAATTCTTCTCGAGACGTTCAAATGGTTAGCTCGTAAATTCCTTATGTCGCAAGGTCGTTAAAGAACCTTAGGTCGCTCCAGATGATATGTCGCGTGATGTTGTGTTTGTTATGTCATGTGTTGTAATTTTCTTAACTCGTATGATTGTAACTGTTGTAATTACTATAAGTCGTAAGTAGCGTGTCTGTTAAGTCGTTTGATGTTGTAATAGTTAGGTCGTGTGAGTTAAGTCGCTATTGTGTTAGGTCGCAAGTGTTAGGTCGTGGAAGACCTAAGTGTTGTCAAATGTTGAGTCGTGTGTGTTGTAAAACTCTATAAATAGCGGGGTTGAGTCATTTGTAATAGTTTAGTTGATTTTGAATAAAAACTTGTTTGTGTGCTTTGTGCCACTTCTCCAATTGGTAGTTGAGCGTGATCTCCTATCTCCACTTTCGATAATCGAGTGCGCTCGATTCAACGACTGCTGAAGCCGATTCACGGTATCTAGTGCGCTAGATCAACGTACGAAGAATCGTAGATCTTTAAACACGGTATCGTGCGCGATCAACGTGTTTGGGATAGCTAGAATCCGGCATCTTTTGATCAACGGATTTGGGCCATTCGGTATTTTCTATTCCATCGATTACTACTTTCACCGCATCATTCATTTTCATTATCCGCTACTGCGTCATTTGGTATCGGAGCTAGACTTAGCCAATCATAGCTAAGCCGAGTCTTGGAGCCAATTCTTATTGAAGAGTTTGAGGAGTTAGTGAAGCCGAGCTACATCAAGCAGAGCCGAGCTAAGAGAAGAGTTAGAGCCGAGAGCAAGTTGAAGCCGAACATCATATTTGAAGATCAAAGCCGAGAGTTTAAGTGTTCAAGTCAGATTTGTTCAAATCGAGAGTTGAAGATTGTTTTATTTGACAATGCCACCGAGAAGAGCTAATCGTCATCAAAATGTTGAAGATTTGTACAAAAGGGAAGATGCCGAACAAATGGAACAACGCATTAGTAACAAATTCAATGAGAAGTTGGATGAAGGTATTGGGAGGTTAGAGAAGTTGATGATGGACATGAATCAAGGTCAAAGGAGAAGGTCACCAATCTCGAACCATGGAGGAAACAGAGTTTCGCCATCGGGTACGGAAGCGAGGAGGGTGTCGCCACAATCTGATCGAGGTAGAAGAGAATCATCAGTTTCAATGAGAAGAGATCACCATGAGTATAGAGATGAAGAAAGAAGAACTCAATGTGAGTTTGAGTATGAGCCATATCGAGATGATCATGACAGACATAGTAGAAGAGACACGCGTGATCGAAGAGATGTTGATGGTCGAGATCGATACCGTAGTACACGTGATTATGATGAAGAGAGTGATAGAAGTAATATTCATTACCGAGATCGAGACCAAGGACGGAATGCATATCAGGATGTTGAGGATGATCGTCGATGGGAGTCGGGGATGAAAACTGAAATTCCAGAATTCAAGGGTGGAATGGTAACGGAGGAATTTCTGGATTGGGTTTCAAATGTTGAGGAAATTTTTGACTTCAAAGAAGTTCCCGCGGATCAAAGAGTGAAGTTAGTTGCTACGAGATTAAGAGGGAGAGCTATGGCATGGTGGCAGCAAACAAAACTTACACGGGAGAGGATGGGGAAGTCAAAGATTGTCACATGGGATAAGATGAGAAAGATGATGAAAGCAACTTTCTTGCCGCACAATTATCAGTCCCTTATGTATCAACGATTGCAGAATCTAAGGCAAGGGACGAGGACAGTGAATGAATATGCGGATGAATATTATCAATTGATTGCGAGGAATGACATTATGGAAACAGAGGAACAGCTAACAGCTAGGTATGTTGGAGGGTTGCGAACACCGATTCAAGACATGGTGAATATGTTTGATCCCAAATCTGTTGCTAAAGCACACCAGAAAGCATTGGCTTGGGAGAAGCAAGGAAGGAGAGGAGGTGGTATGTTTACGAACTCCAACAACCAGAACAAGGATGTTAGTAACAGTGTGGATGTTTCCAAAGTCATCAGTAAACCGATTGTGAATGAAGCCAGCAAAGAAAAGGCCAATAGTAATCTCAAATGTTTTAATTGTCAAGAGTTTGGCCATAAAAGCAATGAATGTACAAAGCCAAAGAAGCGGGCAATGATTGCGGGGATTGAGAATGAAGATGCGGAGGTAGAGTGTGTCAATTCAATACCAGTTGAAGAAGAAGAATTATTGTCTGGAGATGAGGGTTGTAGTTTGTTGATGAGAAGATCGTGTTTGATCCCAAAGCAAGAGGATGACTCAAGTTGGTTGAGGAGTAACATTTTCCAGTCAACGTGCACGATCTTGGGAAGGGTTTGTAAATTTATCATCGATGCAGGAAGCTGTGATAATATCATTTCTTCGGAAGCTGTAAAGAAGTTGTCATTGAAAACAGAAAAGCATCCACACCCCTACAAATTAGCTTGGTTGAGGAAAGGAGGGGAAGTGAAGGTTAATCGAAGAGCTTGTGTTAATTTTTCCATTGGGAAGAAATACAAAGACGAAATTTGGTGTGATGTAGTTGATATGGATGTATGCCATCTGTTGTTGGGAAGGCCATGGCAATACGATAGAGCTGTGCAACATGATGGACGCACAAACAGCTACAGTTTTATGTTCGAGGATACACGAATCATTTTGGTTCCTAAAAAGCGTCAACAGAGTGGAAACAAATTGGAGGAAATCGAGGAGCTAAAAACTTTGTTGTCTTTAAAGGAATTTGTTGATGTGGAAGATGAAGTCGATTGTTTACAATCACCAAAGTTTGACAGGGATGAAGTGGATGATTTCCAACCAACGAAATCTGATGAACATGAGGTCGAAAATTCACAATCAGCAAAGTTGGATGAGGATGAAGAAGGTAAATTGTTGATGAAGGAGGTGGATTCGACTGGTCTACAATCTACAAAAGAACTTGTTAAAGAAGTGGAGGATAGCACATAAGTATTCCTGTTGAATGAAAATGAAACCAGTGGAAGTGTTGGAGTTATCAAAGAGGTTAAACCAGTGGTGAAGGACTGTGAAGATATAGCTCCTACAAAGTTGCCCGAAGAATTACAGCCACTGAGGAACATACATCATGTTAATCAAGTGTCAAGTGCTATTGTACCGTATATGCCACATAATCATATGTGTCCGACAGAGCAGGTAGAGTTGAGAAGATTGGTTGATGGGTTTCTGTTCAAAGGAAGGCAATTGTATACTCCTGATCGCAGTTGGCAAATAAAATTTATCAAAGACTTACATATAGAAAGACACGAGGACAGTTATCATACCATGCAGTTGGTTACAATGTTTTGTTTTGGGCCGTCAATAAAGAAAGGGGTTGAAAGGCTTGTTCAGAAGAGTCAGAGTTATCAAATTTCAAAAGAGACCGCGACGAAGTCAGGATTATGTATGTCATTACCTATACATACTAGTTCATGGGTGGACAAAAGTATAGACTCTGTATTGGGTTTAATGAAGACGCAAAGTGGCAACAAATCTATCTACTTGAAGGTTGAACGATCTCTTGTTGGTACGTACAACAAGCTGGATACCGGTGGAATGGGTCGTTTGGAAATTGTGAAGGAAATTTGTGAGAATGATTGTAAGTTGAGTTTACCGGATCATCTCCCTATTTCTAACGTTGACAGTATCAAATATTTGGTTCCAGTTCACAAGGATAACGAAGACGAAGAAAGTGTTAATTCGAGGACGAATTTCTTTCAATAGGGAGAGGATGATGCAGCCCGATATTCTCGTCTCCTAGGTCGCCAACGACCTAAGAAGTTTTTAAGTCGCGCAAGCGACCTAACGAGTCATGCACGCGAGTTATGGCCACCAGTGATGCCTGCGAGCGAGATACGACCTAAAAGGCCACGACCTAATGGACTACGACCTAGTGAGATATGCGAGCTAAGTTACGAGTTCGGGAGCAACGATCTAACAAGTTTATACCGCATTACCTTAAGTCGTTTGAAGGTTAGGTCGCGAAGTACTAGGTCGCGTGCAGAAGTTAGGTCGCTCCAGAAACTTAGGTCACGAAGTGCTAAGTCGCGTGCAGAATTCCTATGCCGCTTTCCAGTTAGGTCGCGGAAGGTTGTAGGTCGCTCATTCTTAAGTCGCAGGGGAGGCTCAAGTCTTAGGTCGCTCCAAATGTTCTTTCTTATGCTAATTCTTCTCGAGACGTTCAAATGGTTAGCTCGTAAATTCCTTATGTCGCAAGGTCGTTCAAGAACCTTAGGTCGCTCCAGATGATATGTCGCGTGATGTTGTGTTTGTTATGTCGTGTGTTGTAATTTTCTTAACTCGTATGATTATAACTGTTGTAATTACTATAAGTCGTAAGTAGCGTGTTTGTTAAGTGGTTTGATGTTGTAATAGTTAGGTCGTGTGAGTTAAGTCGCTATTGTGTTAGGTCGCAAGTGTTAGGTCATGGACGACCTAAGTGTTGTCAAATGTTGAGTCGTGTGTGTTGTAAAACTCTATAAATAGCGGGGTTGAGTCATTTGTAATAGTTTAGTTGATTTTGAATAAAAACTTGTTTGTGTGCTTTGTGCCACTTCTCCAATTGGTAGTTGAGTGTGATCTCCTATCTCCACTTTTGGTAATCGAGTGCGCTCGATTCAACGACTGTTGAAGCCGATTCACGGTATCTAGTGCGCTAGATCAACGTACGAAGAATCGTAGATCTTTAAACACGGTTTCGTACGCGATCAACGTGTTTGGGATAGCTAGAATCCGGCATCTTTTGATCAACGGATTTGGGCCATTCGGTATTTTCTATTCCATCGATTGCTACTTTCACCGCATCATTCATTTTCATTATCCGCTGCTGCGTCATTTGGTATCGGAGCTAGACTTAGCCAATCATAGCTAAGCCGAGTCTGGGAGCCAATTCTTATTGAAGAGTTTGAGGAGTTATTGAAGCCGAGCTATATCAAGCAGAGCCGAGCTAAGAGAAGAGTTAGAGCCGAGAGCAAGTTGAAGCCGAACATCATATTTGAAGATCAAAGCCGAGAGTTAAAGTGTTCAAGTCAGATTTGTTCAAATCGAGAGTTGAAGATTGTTTCATTTGACAATGCCGCCGAGAAGAGCTAATCGTCATCAAAATGTTGAAGATTTGTACAAAAGGGAAGATGCCGAACAAATGGAACAACGCATTAGTAACAAATTCAATGAGAAGTTGGATGAAGGTATTGGGAGGTTAGAGAAGTTGATGATGGACATGAATCAAGGTCAGAGGAGAAGGTCGCCAATCTCGAACCATGGAGAAAACAGAGTTTCGCCATCGGGTACGGAAGCGAGGAGGGTGTCGCCACAATCTGATCGAGGTAGAAGAGAATCATCAGTTTCAATGAGAAGAGATCACCATGAGTATAGAGATGAAGAAAGAAGAACTCAACGTGAGTTTGAGTATGAGCCATATCGAGATGATGACAGACATAGTAGAAGAGACATGCGTGATCGAAGAGATGTTGATGGTCGAGATCGATACCGTAGTACACGTGATTATGATGAAGAGAGTGATAGAAGTAATATTCATTATCGAGATCGAGACCAAGGACGGAATGCATATCGGGATGTTGAGGATGATCGTCGATGGGAGTCGGGGATGAAAACTGAAATTCCAGAATTCAAGGGTGGAATGGTAACGGAGGAATTTCTGGATTGGGTTTCAAATGTTGAGGAAATTTTTGACTTCAAAGAAGTTCCCGCGGATCGAAGAGTGAAGTTAGTTGCTACGAGATTAAGAGGGAGAGCTATGGCATGGTGGCAGCAAACAAAACTTACACGGGAGAGGATGGGGAAGTCAAAGATTGTCACATGGGATAAGATGAGAAAGATGATGAAAGCAACTTTCTTGCCGCACAATTATCAGTCCCTTATGTATCAACAATTGCAGAATCTAAGGCAAGGGACGAGGACAGTGAATGAATATGCGGATGAATATTATCAATTGATTGCGAGGAATGACATTATGGAAACAGAGGAACAGCTAACAGCTAGGTATGTTGGAGGGTTGCGAACACCGATTCAAGACATGGTGAATATGTTTGATCCCAGATCTGTTGCTGAAGCACACCAGAAAGCATTGGCTTGGGAGAAGCAAGGAAGGAGAGGAGGTGGTATGTTTACGAATTCCAACAACAAGAACAAGGATGTTAGTAACAGTGTGGATGTTTCCAAAGTCATCAGTAAACCGATTGTGAATGAAGCCAGCAAAGCAAAGGCCAATAGTAATCTCAAATGTTTTAATTGTCAAGAGTTTGGCCATAAAAGCAATGAATGTACAAAGCCAAAGAAGCGGGCAATGATTGCGGGGATTGAGAATGAAGATGCGGAGGTAGAGTGTGTCAATTCAATACCAGTTGAAGAAGAAGAATTATTGTCTGGAGATGAGGGTTGTAGTTTGTTGATGAGAAGATCGTGTTTGATCCCAAAGCAAGAGGATGACTCAAGTTGGTTGAGGAGTAACATTTTCCAGTCAACGTGCACGATCTTGGGAAGGGTTTGTAAATTTATCATCGATGCAGGAAGCTGTGATAATATCATTTCTTCGGAAGCTGTAAAGAAGTTGTCATTGAAAACAGAAAAGCATCCACACCCCTACAAATTAGCTTGGTTGAGGAAAGGAGGGGAAGTGAAGGTTAATCGAAGAGCTTGTGTTAATTTTTCCATTGGGAAGAAATACAAAGACGAAATTTGGTGTGATGTAGTTGATATGGATGTATGCCATCTGTTGTTGGGAAGGCCATGGCAATACGATAGAGCTGTGCAACATGATGGACGCACAAACAGCTACAGTTTTATGTTCGAGGATACACGAATCATTTTGGTTCCTAAAAAACGTCAACAGAGTGGAAACAAATTGGAGGAAATCGAGGAGCTAAAAACTTTGTTGTCTTTAAAGGAATTTGTTGATGTGGAAGATGAAGTCGATTGTTTACAATCACCAAAGTTTGACGGGGATGAAGTGGATGATTTCCAACCAACGAAATCTGATGAACATGAGGTCGAAAATTCACAATCAGCAAAGTTGGATGAGGATGAAGAAGGTAAATTGTTGATGAAGGAGGTGGATTCGACTGGTCTACAATCTACAAAAGAACTTGTTAAAGAAGTGGAGGATAGCACATAAGTATTCCTGTTGAATGAAAATGAAACCAGTGGAAGTGTTGGAGTTATCAAAGAGGTTAAACCAGTGGTGAAGGACTGTGAAGATATAGCTCTTACAAAGTTGCCCGAAGAATTACAGCCACTGAGGAACATACATCATGTTAATCAAGTGTCAAGTGCTATTGTACCGTATATGCCACATAATCATATGTGTCCGACAGAGCAGGTAGAGTTGAGAAGATTAGTTGATGGGTTTCTGTTCAAAGGAAGGCAATTGTATACTCCTGATCGCAGTTGGCAAATAAAATTTATCAAAGACTTACATATAGAAAGACACGAGGACAGTTATCATACCATGCAGTTGGTTACAATGTTTTGTTTTGGGCCGTCAATAAAGAAAGGGGTTGAAAGGCTTGTTCAGAAGAGTCAGAGTTATCAAATTTCAAAAGAGACCGCGACGAAGTCAGGATTATGTATGTCATTACCTATACATACTAGTTCATGGGTGGACAAAAGTATGGACTCTGTATTGGGTTTAATGAAGACGCAAAGTGGCAACAAATCTATCTACTTGAAGGTTGAACGATCTCTTGTTGGTACGTACAACAAGCTGGATACCGGTGGAATGGGTCGTTTGGAAATTGTGAAGGAAATTTGTGAGAATGATTGTAAGTTGAGTTTACCGGATCATCTCCCTATTTCTAACGTTGACAGTATCAGATATTTGGTTCCAATTCACAAGGATAACGAAGACGAAGAAAGTGTTAATTCGAGGACGAATTTCTTTCAATAGGGAGAGGATGATGCAGCCCGATATTCTCGTCTCCTAGGTCGCCAACGACCTAAGAAGTTTTTAAGTCGCGCAAGCGACCTAACGAGTCATGCACGCGAGTTATGGCCACCAGTGATGCCTGCGAGCGAGATACGACCTAAAGGGCCACGACCTAATGGACTACGACCTAGTGAGATATGCGAGCTAAGTTACGAGTTCGAGAGCAACGATCTAACAAGTTTATACAGCATTACCTTAAGTCGTTTGAAGGTTAGGTCGCGAAGTACTAGGTCGCGTGCAGAAGTTAGGTCGCTCCAGAAACTTAGGTCGCGAAGTGCTAAGTCGCGTGCAGAATTCCTATGCCGCTTTCCAGTTAGGTCGCGGAAGGTTGTAGGTCGCTCATTCTTAAGTCGCAGGGGAGGCTCAAGTCTTAGGTCGCTCCAAATGTTCTTTCTTATGCTAATTCTTCTCGAGACGTTCAAATGGTTAGCTCGTAAATTCCTTATGTCGCAAGGTCGTTCAAGAACCTTAGGTCGCTCCAGATGATATGTCGCGTGATGTTGTGTTTGTTATGTCGTGTGTTGTAATTTTCTTAACTCGTATGATTGTAACTGTTGTAATTACTATAAGTGGTAAGTAGCGTGTTTGTTAAGTTATTTGATGTTGTAATAGTTAGGTCGTGTGAGTTAAGTTGCTATTGTGTTAGGTCGCAAGTGTTAGGTCGTGGACGACCTAAGTGTTGTCAAATGTTGATTCGTGTGTATTGTAAAACTCTATAAATAGTGGGGTTGAGTCATTTGTAATAGTTTAGTTGATTTTGAATAAAAACTTGTTTGTGTGCTTTGTGCCACTTCTCCAATTGGTAGTTGAGTGTGATCTCCTATCTCCACTTTCGGTAATCGAGTGCGCTCGATTCAACGACTGCTGAAGCCGATTCACAGTATCTAGTGCGCTAGATCAACGTACGAAGAATCGTAGATCTTTAAACACGGTATCGTGCGCGATCAACGTGTTTGGGATAGCTAGAATCCGGCATCTTTTGATCAACGGATTTGGGCCATTCGGTATTTTCTATTCCATCGATTGCTACTTTCACCGCATCATTCATTTTCATTATCCGCTGCTGCGTCATTTGGTATCGGAGCTAGACTTAGCCAATCATAGCTAAGCCGAGTCTTGGAGCCAATTCTTATTGAAGAGTTTGAGGAGTTAGTGAAGCCGAGCTACATCAAGCAGAGCCGAGCTAAGAGAAGAGTTAGAGCCGAGAGCAAGTTGATGCCGAACATCATATTTGAAGATCAAAGCCGAGAGTTAAAGTGTTCAAGTCAGATTTGTTCAAATCGAGAGTTGAAGATTGTTTCATTTGACAATGCCGCCGAGAAGAGCTAATCGTCATCAAAATGTTGAAGATTTGTACAAAAGGGAAGATGCCGAACAAATGGAACAACGCATTAGTAACAAATTCAATGAGAAGTTGGATGAAGGTATTGGGAGGTTAGAGAAGTTGATGATGGACATGAATCAAGGTCAAAGGAGAAGGTCGCCAATCTCGAACCATGGAGGAAACAGAGTTTCGCCATCGGGTACGGAAGCGAGGAGGGTGTCGCCACAATCTGATCGAGGTAGAAGAGAATCATCAGTTTCAATGAGAAGAGATCACCATGAGTATAGAGATGAAGAAAGAAGAACTCAACGTGAGTTTGAGTATGAGCCATATCGAGATGATCATGACAGACATAGTAGAAGAGACATGCGTGATCGAAGAGATGTTGATGGTCGAGATCGATACCGTAGTACACGTGATTATGATGAAGAGAGTGATAGAAGTAATATTCATTACCGAGATCGAGACCAAGGACGGAATGCATATCGGGATGTTGAGGATGATCGTCGATGGGAGTCGGGGATGAAAACTGAAATTCCAGAATTCAAGGGTGGAATGGTAACGGAGGAATTTCTGGATTGGGTTTCAAATGTTGAGGAAATTTTTGACTTCAAAGAAGTTCCCGCGGATCAAAGAGTGAAGTTAGTTGCTACGAGATTAAGAGGGAGAGCTATGGCATGGTGGCAACAAACAAAACTTACACGGGAGAGGATGGGGAAGTCAAAGATTGTCACATGGGATAAGATGAGAAAGATGATGAAAGCAACTTTCTTGCCGCACAATTATCAGTCCCTTATGTATCAACGATTGCAGAATCTAAGGCAAGGGACGAGGACAGTGAATGAATATGCGGATGAATATTATCAATTGATTGCGAGGAATGACATTATGGAAACAGAGGAACAACTAACAGCTAGGTATGTTGGAGGGTTGCGAACACCGATTCAAGACATGGTGAATATGTTTGATCCCAGATCTGTTGCTAAAGCACACCAAAAAGCATTGGCTTGGGAGAAGCAAGGAAGGAGAGGAGGTGGTATGTTTACGAACTCCAACAACCAGAACAAGGATGTTAGTAACAGTGTGGATGTTTCCAAAGTCATCAGTAAACCGATTGTGAATGAAGCCAGCAAAGCAAAGACCAATAGTAATCTCAAATGTTTTAATTGTTAAGAGTTTGACCATAAAAGAAATGAATGTACAAAGCCAAAGAAGCGGGCAATGATTGCGGGGATTGAGAATGAAGATGCGGAGGTAGAGTGTGTCAATTCAATACCAGTTGAAGAATAAGAATTATTGTCTGGAGATGAGGGTTGTAGTTTGTTGATGAGAAGATCGTGTTTGATCCCAAAGCAAGAGGATGACTCAAGTTGGTTGAGGAGTAACATTTTCCAGTCAACGTGCACGATCTTGGGAAGGGTTTGTAAATTTATCATCGATGCAGGAAGCTGTGATAATATCATTTCTTCGGAAGCTGTAAAGAAGTTGTCATTGAAAACAGAAAAGCATCCACACCCCTACAAATTAGCTTGGTTGAGGAAAGGAGGGGAAGTGAAGGTTAATCGAAGAGCTTGTGTTAATTTTTCCATTGGGATGAAATACAAAGACGAAATTTGGTGTGATGTAGTTGATATGGATGTATCCCATCTGTTGTTGGGAAGGCCATGGCAATACGATAGAGCTGTGCAACATGATGGACGCACAAACAGCTACAGTTTTATGTTCGAGGATACACGAATCATTTTGGTTCCTAAAAAGCGTCAACAGAGTGGAAACAAATTGGAGGAAATCAAGGAGCTAAAAACTTTGTTGTCTTTAAAGGAATTTGTTGATGTGGAAGATGAAGTCGATTGTTTACAATCACCAAAGTTTGACGGGGATGAAGTGGATGATTTCCAACCAACGAAATCTGATGAACATGAGGTCGAAAATTCACAATCAGCAAAGTTGGATGAGGATGAAGAAGGTAAATTGTTGATGAAGGAGGTGGATTCGACTGGTCTACAATCTACAAAAGAACTTGTTAAAGAAGTGGAGGATAGCACAGAAGTATTCCTGTTGAATGAAAATGAAACCAGTGGAAGTGTTGGAGTTATCAAAGAGGTTAAACTAGTGGTGAAGGACTGTGAAGATATAGCTCCTACAAAGTTGCCCGAAGAATTACAGCCACTGAGGAACATACATCATGTTAATCAAGTGTCAAGTGCTATTGTACCGTATATGCCACATAATCATATGTGTCCGACAGAGCAGGTAGAGTTGAGAAGATTGGTTGATGAGTTTCTGTTCAAAGGAAGGCAATTGTATACTCCTGATCGCAGTTGGCAAATAAAATTTATCAAAGACTTACATATAGAAAGACACGAGGACAGTTATCATACCATGCAGTTGGTTACAATGTTTTGTTTTGGGCCGTCAATAAAGAAAGGGGTTGAAAGGCTTGTTCAGAAGAGTCAGAGTTATCAAATTTCAAAAGAGACCGCGACGAAGTCAGGATTATGTATGTCATTACCTATACATACTAGTTCATGGGTGGACAAAAGTATGGACTCTGTATTCGGTTTAATGAAGACGCAAAGTGGCAACAAATCTATCTACTTGAAGGTTGAACGATCTCTTGTTGGTACGTACAACAAGCTGGATACCGGTGGAATGGGTCGTTTGGAAATTGTGAAGGAAATTTGTGAGAATGATTGTAAGTTGAGTTTACCGGATCATCTCCCTATTTCTAACGTTGACAGTATCAGATATTTGGTTCCAGTTCACAAGGATAACGAAGACGAAGAAAGTGTTAATTCGAGGACGAATTTCTTTCAACAGGAAGAGGATGATGCAGCCCGATATTCTCGTCTCCTAGGTCGCCATCTACCTAAGAAGTTTTTAAGTCGCGCAAGCAACCTAACGAGTCATGCACGCGAGTTATGGCCACCAGTGATGCCTGCGAGCGAGATACGACCTAAAGGGCCACGACCTAATGGACTACGACCTAGTGAGATATGCGAGCTAAGTTACGAGTTCGGGAGCAACGACCTAACAAGTTTATACCGCATTACCTTAAGTCGTTTGAAGGTTAGGTCGCGAAGTACTAGGTCGCGTGCAGAAGTTAGGTCGCTCCAGAAACTTAGGTCGCGAAGTGCTAAGTCGCGTGCAGAATTCCTATGCCGCTTTCCAGTTAGGTCGCGGAAGGTTGTAGGTCGCTCATTCTTAAGTCACAGGGGAGGCTCAAGTCTTAGGTCGCTCCAAATGTTCTTTCTTATGCTAATTCTTCTCGAGACGTTCAAATGGTTAGCTCGTAAATTCCTTATGTCGCAAGGTCGTTCAAGAACCTTAGGTCGCTCCAGATGATATGTCGCGTGATGTTGTGTTTGTTATGTCGTGTGTTGTAATTTTCTTAACTCGTATGATTGTAACTGTTGTATTTACTATAAGTCGTAAGTAGCGTGTCTGTTAAGTCGTTTGATGTTGTAATTGTTAGGTCGTGTGAGTTAAGTCGCTATTGTGTTAGGTCGCAAGTGTTAGGTCATGGACGACCTAAGTGTTGTCAAATGTTGAGTCGTGTGTGTTGTAAAACTCTATAAATAGCGGGGTTGAGTCATTTGTAATAGTTTAGTTAATTTTGAATAAAAACTTGTTTGTGTGCTTTGTGCCACTTCTCCAATTGGTAGTTGAGTGTGATCTCCTATCTCCACTTTCGGTAATCGAGTGCGCTCGATTCAACGACTATTGAAGCCGATTCACGGTATCTAGTGCGCTAGATCAACGTACGAAGAATCGTAGATCTTTAAACACGGTATCGTGTGCGATCAACGTGTTTGGGATAGCTAGAATCCGGCATTTTTTGATCAACGGATTTGGGCCATTCGGTATTTTCTATTCCATCGATTGCTACTTTCACCGCATCATTCATTTTCGTTATCCGCTGCTGCGTCACCATGCCAACCACTTAACTTAATCGATATATTATTTTCTTATATTTCAATTATATATTTTTGTTATATAGCATCTAACACTTAATGTGTAATGATTTAATAGAAAATTTAGCAAAATGCTTACATTGAATGCAATTCTTATCGTGTATTTTATAAAATAATATGATTTTATATAATATTTTAGTTTCTTCCACGGCGTTTCATTATATGTAGACTACATAAAACGAAATTGATAAATTATCATATAATAAAAAATAACAACTGTTAATATTTACCCTTTTAACATGAAATATTGAAATAAATAGATATGATATTTGTAAATAGTAAAACTTTATTACCAATCTCTACCAACCATGAACCGAAGTATTGGTTTTTCAATTACTTTGTTTGGTACTAGTATGATTTTCTATTAACATATAGATCGGTATGATAATAGTTTTGAATATAAATTTTTGGTACCGGTGAAAAAATGGCTTGGGATTTGTAAAATACAAAAGTACTCTGATTTATTTGATTACTGGGAGTCAAAAGAGGCAAGCACGACGTAGTAATATCAAAAGCTGAAGCTTTTGAGGTATTCAGATCATGCATAGAAGATTATTTATATGCATAGCTAACTGGCATTCACTTCTATTCAAGCTTTTTAACCAAATCAAAATAATCAAAAGCATGAAAGTCAATGAAGAACTGAGGTTATATAACAACAGATAAATAAGAACGACAAAATTACAATGTTTCACAAACGCTTCGTCCTCCTTTCAGCTGTTTCTTTTACCTACAATCTGTCACTCAAAATATTCCATGATCATCAAAATGAAGGCAACAGCTGTCTTTCTAGATTGATTGGTCAGCAGTTACAACCTTCTCTCAATAAGTTGAAGAAAATGCCTGCACAAAGTGATGAAAAAAAGCATTCAAATTGATCCTCAATATTGCACTCAAAGCTCATCCATACAACTAAACTGATATTCCAAGTACAAAAGCTTACAGAGAAAATGTTGCAGTGTCCAGGATCAGCCAAATGAGCCATCAAATTCTCAATAGGACCCGTCCCTGTATAAACAGCTTGAAACGCAAACCCAACAAAAGCAAGCATAGCCAGCCTCCCATTTTTGATCTCCTTGGTCCTCAACACCATAACGGGTTGGGGAGAACCCCTGCCCCACATTATTGGGTCAAACCAAAGTCCGCCCGGGTACCCCACATCGGGAGTTGGGTTCTTCTTATTCGGCAACTTGGGCTCGATATCCACACTGCCGGGTTTAATCATATCGGCCCATCTCCTTCCTTCTGCCCAGCCCATCAAAGCCATTTGCACAACGAATAATGTGACAGGGTCGGTGAAGTACTGCTGTGAACCTGCATCGTACCATGAGAATGAGTCCAGGAATTCGAGCCTTTCCATGCATTCGGGGATTAGGATTCCTGCTACGGCTAGCATGGCCCATCTGCTGTGCATCAGTTCTGCTTGGGCGAACCATTTTAGTAGCTCTGGGTCCGATCCTATGAACATGATTCATGTACGTTAACAATTTTTATTCTTATAAACTAGTAGAAATACCAATAACTCAAATGATATCTGACCTAATCCAAGAGGATCAAAGCCAAAATCTCCAGGCAGACTGCAGAATTAACAATGAACGAAGTAAACAGTAACACATGAAATGTCTACTAATCAAAATAATAAGCGTAAAATAAGACATACTTTATAAGAAGTTTATGAACAGTTCATTGTCTAAGTACAAGGGAAAAAAGCAAATTAAGTACCTGCCATCAAGCCATTCAGGAGGAGAGCTGCCAGGGAACCAGAGAGGTCTATCAGGAGGCAGAGGCTGACAAACACTTGATACTCCTTTACCTGCTTCAATGCGGGTTGCACTTGGCTTCCCACTGACTATTTTATTATGTGTCTGTATTGATTTAGCAGCCACAACCCTGTACAGATAAAACTGCTCATTTCTTACTCGTTTAAAAAAATATAAAATCTTTTTGGTGGTAATCATGTAACTAACTGAGAGGTTGTGGGCATGTACATCAAGATTGTATTCGTAAAATATGTAGTTCAATTAGATTATCGTTCTGACTTCCGACAAATGTCCACAATATGGCATAGTACTGTAAAAGAAGAGAATAAAGTACTGAAATCTAATGATTTACGTAAAAATTTCAATTTCTACCATTTGCTTTGAAGAGAAGACTAACCTTAAGTTGGGTTTGCAGAGAGCTGAGGCACTGGTTGCCATTGCCATTGATTTGAATCAAATTTTGTTTCTTGGATAATTTTCTAGCTAACGAAAATTTAACAATTGAATGAGTGGTGGCACCACCAAAGTTTGGATAGAGTACCTACCACCAATGGACAGCTTTAGTTGTTTCACACGCACATGACTTCTCTGTAAAGTGAGTGGATGTTTTACCATTTTTTAAATTATAACTTCTGAAAAATAGCATATCATCTTGTATTACAATGTTAAAATACTATGAAAGTGTACTCCTTGAGATCTTTCCGACGATACCTGTCTTGTAAATAAAAAGGTGAAACCCAATGCACGAAGCTCCCGCACGATTAGCGAACTCTGAAGAAATCGATAATGTACGCAACATTTTTCTCGCATTACAAAATTACTGTTTCCGGAATACCCATTTTGTAGATGATAAAAAATGGAGTAAAATTGTAGTAATTCACAAATAAGTGATGCGTGATGCACTTACTCGCTACTGGTTTATGCACGTTATCAGCCTCACAGCATATTCCTTGGTCTATAAGCAAATAACTTTGTTGCATAAATTACAAACTATGATTTAAGCATGCTCTGGAAGAAACTGAAGACGAAACTTCATATGTTATGATTTGATATCAAAATCTTGAAATTACACACTATTGATATCATATCAATGGTTCAACAAGCAAATTTTAAGAAATGAATTATTAGTCAACTCCCATACATCCAGAATTAAAAAAGCAAAACTGAGATTGTCATCTTCACTGCTGCAAATGAATTGGGCGAATTCGCTTAACTCTCGCACAATGAAGATTCAATTTGTCATGGATTTCTTTGAATTTCTCCTTCAGTCTTTGTATCTGCAAAGACGGATAAATCCGAATTTACATTTGCGCATAATAGATTTACACCATTGAATATAACTATACCCGTTTCAACTCTATTTCTAGATCCCTCTTGCGTTGTCCAAGAGAAGTTCTCAGCTGGGTGATATCAAAAATATTATCCAAGTCATCTTCAAATGCAGACTCCAAGTCTTCCTTCAAAAGTGTTGGTAGTTTATCAACTACCGGCATAAGGAGAAAACAGTTGAACTGCAAAATTCAACGTGGTAATTGAATAAATCTGAATAAGAAAAGAATATAAATTTATGAACATACATACCGACTTCTGTAATTATGTGCTAATGTTACAGAAGTGCACAAGCAGATATAACTTAAGAAACCAAAATGATCCCAGAATGAATATTTATGGTAATTATAAAAAGTGTTGCATCATGGACAAACATACAACTGTAAAAGAAATCAGCAGCATCACTTTCCTTAGCTATTGTTGTGCCTAGAGTAGATACAGGGAGTAGGCACAATACAATTCTTACCTTCAGTTCAGTGGAAATTAAAAATTGTTCTTTAATGCCATGAAATATCTGGTGCACCAACGCAAAGACAATTCTCTCAGATGATGGAGCTAGTCTCCTGTTCCATAATGTATTGTCCAAGAGATCAACAAGCCTTGTTTCTGTCGTATGATTAAACGAAGTTTGTTCAGATTTTGAATCCATCTTCTTGTTATCATGTTTATTATCATTATTATTAATATGCTCTTGCTGAGTATTTGGAGAAAAGGAAGAGTGATCCATGGCAGCAAAAGCGTCAAGAAACTGGCGGAGACCAGCTCGATTCTGTATTGAAAGCAGAAATATCAGCACATTAATTCGAACAAAAAGTGTGTTTAGCATGTCTTAAAGTATATAGTTGAGACCTTGTTGTGAAGAGACCAAGTTACATAACGCGTCATGCTCACTAAATCCTCCATGCATCTGAAATGCAAGTCAACAAAGTCAAGCAGGCGAATTTAAACCCTTCGAAATAATAATAATAATAATAATAAGGTAAAAAAAATATTTATCATCTTTTTTTAGCAATCATTATCCAATAATGCTACATGCAATGCGTTTTTTTTCCTATACCAATAATCATGTGAAACTGTTTCTAAAATAATATAAATTCGAATGTAGCCATCATATATGGATTAAATGATGATCAAGTTCAGATGTCAAATTGAAATATCATAATGATTTATTAAGAGTAACCACACATCCCGAATGATGATGCTACATGGGAGATTTTTTTTTTTTCACATAAAGTTATAAAGTGATTTTAATTTCTAATTTTACTTTTAATTTACATGAATGATTGCTCTACCACTCTACCCCCATACCATAGTGAAGTAATTGTTTGTGTAAATCAACTGGAATAAGATAAAAGTAAAGACAATGTTAAAATAGGGGACCTTTATGTCCATTGGAAAAGAGTTTTCTGTTTTGATATTTTAAATTAGCCAGGCTTACTTTAAAAACAGTTGTAGGCTCAATGTGCATAGAAGACCACTCTGCACATGAAACATGAATTTACAAATAAAATTAGACATTTACCCATATGTGTTGGCAATAATGTAATTTATATCTGATCATGGAGGTTTTCCTATTGAGATTTAATAATTTATATTAATCTTGCTCCATCAAAAATCTTAACGACAGGTATAATACTTCCACAAGGAAAATGGAAGTTAGTTAGAGCTAATGTACCACATAATTCTAATGTAAAAACTCTTAATAAATAATGTCTGACATAAATAAACACAGTTTAATTAAATTTTGTGTATACAATTCTGTTTTACCACAAGCATAAGGATACACGAATACATTGTTTATTTTAATGTTTATCACAAACATAAAGAAAAACCAATAAAGGAAAAAAAGAAATTGAATTGACATTTTAAAGTAAGGTATTTTGTTAACAATGTATTGTGGCATAAATCAATAAATGAGCGTTCACACATAAAAATTATATTTATCTTTGGATAAAATGATAGATACGATTATGTACGGGCTTATTAAAGTAAAGACAGTCAACCTCATAACGCTCTATATATTTAGTACTTAAATATATGAATTCGATATCGATATCCGCACATTATTTGGCATGTAATATCTTCATTTTAGAAACTAAAGTTGGTTTGAGAATAACTTACACGATGTTATACATAAAGTTAAATCGTGAAAAAACTCATAAGCATACTGTCACACACATTTTTATGCAAACGGTAATTTGCTGATAACCCACAGAATGAGAACAATATTCTATTCTCAAGCAATGAATGGCCATTTCAATGAGATGCTCTTTGCATTCCAAGATGTTAAATAGGTCTGATCACTACAACCTGATTGCATGACAGAGACTTCAGACAAGACAATTATTTCTCCAAATTAGGATTGGGACCAAGATTGATCCGAGAATCACTTCTTTCCATAATTACACTCCATGTAATATTTATATTGTTGTGCGGAAATTTCAATTGATCTGCACCAACTCCAAAAACGCAGCGGAATACTAAAGTGCAGAAATAATCAAAATAAGGATCTAGCTTGTCGATTAATTATCAACCGCCAATTCAATGAAAAATAATCACCAAAGAAAGAGAAACAGAAGAGTAGAGAACACAGAGATTTAACGTGGTTCGGCTAGATTGCCTACGTCCACGGACCCAACAACTATTCTTTATTTCACTGAAGAAAGAGAGTACAAAAGAGAGAGATTACAAAATTATAGGAAGTAGTGGAGAGACTAACCTATAATTACAAATTGAATAATCAATTTATCCAAAGACTTGTTTACGCTCAAAACCCCTAATTGATTGACTGCAGAAATTAGGGTTTACTGAAGAAGAGGATAATGGTGGATGCTCTCTCACACTCACACACCTATGAAGATGAACTTCCTTCATTTAAATAGGCATGAAAATGAAGGATGCTTGCAGATGAAGAAAATTAATTTCCAGATTATGTTTGAAACCTTCCCGAATATCCATGATTTGATTTCTATGTAAATGGATAATAATAATCTTGGTTTCCATAATTTTTCTTGTTTGAATCAATCTCCATCAGCAATCTTTTCTTTCCCCATATAACAAATTCTTTGACTAATTAATTGGTTAGCAATTAATTAATTTCCTTTCTCTAAAAGATATCACATATATCCTTCCTCTTTATCTTTCCATATGTTGCCTAATTAATTGATTGACTGAATTAATTAATTATTTTCTTGTCTTCTTTGAAAAATATTTGAATCACATAAATTCAACATATATAACTGCCATGATTGGTTACATTTAAAATCTATAGAAATTACACTGGATATTCAGTATTATCAATTTAACATGTACTTGATTTTGAGTTATATTTGTAAATCTATTGTGGCAATAAGGTGACCTTAATAGTTTGTACTGTTCAGCGCATTAGAATCGAGATATAGCTATAAGAATATAAGAATATTACTACCTATATTTGAGCTTACATAAATAATTCAAGATATATGGTGAAAACTAAGGGCCTGTTTGATTTGCTGTTTTTAGTTTTGTGTTTTCGTCTAAACAAAAATGCGTATTTCTTATGCATTGTTGGAAAACACACAATTTTGAAAAATGAAATTAACATAGAAAATAGAAAATAAGTTAATTTAATTTTTCGTGTTTTGAGACCATGGTTTTAAATCTCCTATATATCGCCCGAGATCTCCTCCGAGATCTCCTTTTCATACTAAAACGAGACGAGACATCAAATCTCCTTCATATCTCCCTCAGACACTCATCTCGTCCGAGATATTCAAATCTCACCCGAAATATGGATCAAAATCTCAATCCGAGATCTCATCCGAAATTATACATTTTTCTTATTTTGCATAATATTTTTTATTTTCATATTGATTCAAAAGAAACTACTCAATTCAATTATAATTTACCAACTTCTTGAACATATTCTTTACTTTTTATCTTAATGAGTCATAGCGAAAGGTTTCACTTCTTTATTATGTTTAAATAAAATGATATTATTCAATCATTACCAAATCAATTAAGCTAATCAAGCTACCACTCTTCTAAAAATATTCCTTTTTCTATGTAAATCAAATATGTTATCATTTTTATTTTTACTAAGAAAGTTATAACCGTTAAATAAAATTTTGACACATCAATTTTAGACATATAAGTACATCCGAGATATTCCCGAGATGCATTATAAGACCCGAGATGTCAATCCGAGATGTACACCCGATATGTACTCATCTCGTCCGAGATCTCCCCTGATACGAGATAACTTGTGTAAAAATTCTGAAACGAAACGTGACTGAAATCCGATATTTAAAACCTTAATTGAGACATAACAAAAGGACGGAACACAATTCCTCTCCTCCATTTCTCGTTCATCGTTGTAATGGCTAAGAATTGTAAAAAAATTTATCATGTTTTCTTGTATTTTGTAGTGTATGTTGAAAACACAAAACACAAAACTCAAAACGAAACCAAACAGGCCCTAATATTTTAAATCAGATCGACCCTAGATCACAGTTTGGTTACAATTTGCTATTCAATCATCAGGTTATTATTATAAACACATACAGCGTACTACTACAAACACATATTACCCCTGTTCCGAACATGTCCGTCCACTTATACCCAAAATATGTTACATTAAAATTGAATGAGAAGAAATATTCAGTAAAGATGGTTTACTTATCACGACATGCTCGTTCTGTGGTTTCAGCGAAGTTATTGAATGCAGCCTCTACTCGATTTAGGAAGACTTCGTGCCCACTAAGATGCTCACCATCTTTCTGGAAAATAAAATATCATATAAATAAAACCATCAATGTGATTAACAACACATATTTTACGCAGTAAAAGGGACCTGTAGAAGAAACATAGAGATGGGAAGCAGCCTCTTAAGTATGTAAAGAAGCCTATAGCCAAGCTGTTGCATACAAAATAAGAATTTCTAATAAGCATCCAAGCATGTGCCAGTGCTTTATAGTTACCAAAGATAGTACCTGAACAGTTGAGGTTAAGCAAGTATGAGGGGAAAAAAGGAGGAGGAGGAGAAGGAAAAAAAATGGTTATATGATTACTAAACTGTCATTATCTCCTCACAAATCATTCAACTACTAATATTTGTTAAGAATAAACAATCTACCTTTTGAAGGACCACTAACTCAAGTGGTAAGCGGTGAGATGCTCCAGAGTGAAGTTCTAGAGGTCTTGGGTTCGAACCCCCAAGACATTAAAATGAGTGCTATACTTGAATAAAAGTATCGCTCCTATTCTCAAAAAACAATCTACCTTTTGCTATACTCATCACTTCATAATTAGATTGTCAATTAGCAGACCCAGAAATTCATAGTACAAAAATATGAGTATGTAAATTACAACAGAGACCAACCAAAAATTCCAAACATTTAAAACGACTCGTCAATTCCTATTATTTGTAGCATTGCATGCGTACATGCACAAATATTTTGAGTGACACACACCAAAATGCAATTGGCTAAGAATAGCTACACGATGATTAGACGTTTAAGTAATGATTCAACTTCTCCATGAACAGAGTTACATAAAAGATGTCCTTCACATACAAATTAATTTTCAAGATATTTAATCGAGACCATTAAGAAGTAATCTCCTGTTCACCTAAAATTCCACATGGATTAGGTAAAAATCATCACTTTCATTGGTATCAGAAGTAAATTATGTTAAATTTTGGCGACACGATATGTTGGAGTTGAAGAGGAGTGGAGTAGCGAGGCGTAGGAGGAAGCGGCCGTAGTAGCGGAGCTCGGGGGGGGGTTTCCGGGGGCAAACAGTGCACTATTGTGCACTGCTGCCCAAAACCGGTCGACCGGTCCATTTCTACCGGTCGACCGGTTTTGTCCAGAGAGCAAGCAGTCGACTGGTCCAAAAATGACCAGTCGACCGTTTTTCGGCAGTTTTCCAGTTTCGGGCCTGGGTCTTCTATTTTGCTTGTGCTGATATTGGGGGGTATTTTGGTCATTCGGTTTTGATCTCTACCCTATTATAAATGTTATTTTCAGCTGCCTATTGGAGAGATGCTAATCACTTCTAATCTAGGGTTTAATTCTTCTATTAGGGTTTTTGGTGAATCCTAATCTCTTCAATCCTATTCTCCACAAATATATTCTAGAGTGATTAGTTGATCATTGTAAACAATCTCTTGTACTCTTTTCATTGGTAATAATAAAAGCTCTCTCTCAAAGTGGACGTACACTAACAAGTTGTTAGTGGAACCACTATAAATCGGTGTGTGATTTACTTATTGTTATTGCTCTTATATATTGCCTATCTCGGTGTTGTGATCGTATCTTGGTTTTGGTTGAGATTGATTTGAGTTATCGATTGGTTGTTTTGCATCGTCTATCGCGATCTAGCTTTTCCGCTGCGTTTGGGAATTGTGTTCGAGCGGTCTCGGATTGGAAATTTCCATAACATTTGGTATCAGAGCTTTGGAGTCGGTAGGTGTATGTTGAAATGCCGGAATCAGATAATAACTCTAGTGTTCCCTCAATGGTTAGTCCAAGTGGTGTAGCGCCGTATGTACGTGGTTCGTATGCGGCTTCGGGATCGCAATTGGTTATTGATAAGTGGAATGGCGATAATGATTTTGAAAAATGGCAATGGAAGATGAAAGCGGTTCTAAGGAGGAATCGGGTTCATAGGGTGGTGTTTGATACACATTTGTTGCCGGCGGACATATCGGAGGTTGAGAGAGATGAAATGGAAGAGTGGGCATTTACTACACTTCAACTTGCTATGGGAGAGAATGTTATCTCCGAAATTAGTGGTGAGACGACCGCTAAGGGAATTTGGGATAAGTTAGAGGAGTTGTATATGAAGAAGTCTCTAACTAATCGTTTGATCTTGTTGCGAACGTTTTTCACGTATAAGATGAAAGAGGGGAGTTCGCTTAAGGCACACTTGAATGTGTTTGATGATTTGCTAATGAAGATGAAGGCGGTAGATTTGAAGATTGAGGAAGAGCAAAAGGCGATGATATTGTTATGTTCGTTGCCGGACCGTTATACGGGTTTCTCAAATAGTTTGATCTATAGCCGTGATACATTGACGTTGGATGATGTCAAGACGGGTCTTCTTAGTGAGGAGTTGCGAGATCAAATGAAGGAGTTGAGTGTAGGAAGTAGTAGTGCCGGGAATGGTCAAGGTTTGTTTGTGGAGAAGGAACATTGGAAGAAGGATAACCGGGGTCGTTCCAAATCTAGGAATCCCGGTTGGAGAGGAAAGTCGAAGGAAAAGAAAGGCAAGTGCTATATTTGTAAGAAGCCCGGTCATTGGAAGAATGAGTGTCCGGACAAGGAGAAAGGAAAGAAGGAAGTGGCGTCTTCATCGGTTGCGGTGGAGAGTGTTGATAGTGAGGGAGAAGTTGATGTATTGACGGCGGTGGCATCGGATGTTTCGGGTAGCGAATGGGTGCTCGATTCGGGGGCGTCTTATCATATGACGCCTAATAGGAATTGTTTTTCTTCTTTCAAAGCTAGAGAGGGAAATTCGATTGTTATGGGTAATGGTGCTATGTGTAAGTCGAAGGGAATCGGTTCCGTGCAAATTAGGATGTTTGACGGAGTAGTTCGTACTCTCACTAATGTACGCTATGTTCCGGGACTTAGGAAGTCCCTTATCTCTTTGGGGCAATTGGATTCTTTGGGGTGCAAGATCACTATTGAGAGAGATTGCTTGAGGGTTTCGAAGGGGGCGCTTGTGGTTATGAAAGGTGCTAAAGTTCATGGTGTTTATTTGCTTCAAGGAGTGACCATAGAAGGTGAAACTTGTGTTGGCGTTGATAGTTCTCGTGACTTGGATGCGACTAGGTTGTGGCATTTGAGATTGGGTCATGTCTCGGAGAAGGGTTTGGAGATTCTTCGGAAAAGGGAGATGATTGGTGGAGAGAGTTTCAACAAGCTAGAGTTTTGCGAAGAGTGTGTCATGGGGAAGCAAACAAAGGTTTCATTCGGTGAAGGGAAACATGATTCAAGAAGCGTTCTTGAGTATGTGCACACGGATGTTTGGGGACCGGCACCGGTTGCTTCCTTGGGTGGAGCAAAGTATTACATTTCCTTTATTGATGATTTTTCTCGCAAAGTTTGGGTGTATGTAATGAAGGCCAAGTCGGAGGCATTTGCTAAGTTCAAAGTATGGAAGGCTCTTGTTGAGAATGAGAGTGGTAAATTTTTGAAGGTTCTTAGGTCCGATAATGGCGGGGAGTATGTTTCCGGAGAATTCTTAGATTATTGCAAGCATCATGGCATTCGGAGACATTTTACTACACCGGGAGATCCGCAATCAAATGGAGTTGCGGAGAGGATGAACCGTACTCTACTAGAGAAAGCTCGATGCTTGAGATTGACATCGGGTTTGTCTAAGGGATTTTGGGCCGAAGCTATGTCAACCGCGGTTCACATTATTAATCGAATTCCGTGCTCGGCTATTGATAACAAAATTCCGGAGGAAGTGTGGAGAGGTAAGAGTATTGACTTGAGCTATCTTCGTGTTTTTGGAAGTCCCGTTTATGTGCATGATCCGGGAAATGATAAGCTTGAACCTAGAGCTTTCAAAGGGGTTTTGCTTGGTTATACGGAAGGAGTGAAAGGCTATCGGGTTTGGAATCCGGAAACGAAGAAAGTAATAAACTCTCGTCATGTTACTTTTGATGAGTCGGCAATGTTCAAGGAGAATGAGAGCTCATCGGATGTTCCGGATTTGGTTCATGGTGAATCGAAGGAGAAGGAAGTTATTCCCACATTTTGTCCAAGGGTTAGAGAGAGTAGAGTAGTAGAAGATGCTTGTGAGGAGGGAGCGGTTGATGGTACATCACATAGTCCACAAGGTGCCTCTAGTAGTGTAGGTGATGTGCACGATTCTAGAGAAGATTCGACTCAAGGTGGAGCCGAAAGGAGTCCGGGTGATGGTATTGCTACTCGGGTGGGTCGTCGTCTTATAAGACCACCCGAGAGATATGGTGATTGGAATTATCTTAGCTTTTGTGATAATATGGACTATGCGCTTATAGTAGTCCAAGATGAGCCGATGGACCTTGATGACGTCATGAATTCGAGTGATAGCTCGAAATGGGTTTGTGCCATGGAGGAAGAGATGCAATCGTTAATGAAGAATCAAACTTGGGATTTGGTTCCACTTCCTAAAGAAAACCGTGCTATTGGGTGCAAATGGATTTACAAGGTGAAGGACGATGGGAGATACAAAGCTAGGCTAGTGGCTAAGGGGTTTGCACAAAGGAAGGGAAAGGAGTATGATGAGATATTCGCACCGGTTGTGCGGCATACTTCTATCCGGATATTACTTGCCATAGTTGCTATTCACGACTTGGAGTTGGAGCAACTTGATGTGAAGACCGCCTTCTTGCATGGTGACTTGGATGAAGACATTTACATGGAGCAACCGGAAGGTTTTGAGGTAAATGGGAAGTCAAATATGGTGTGCAAGTTGAAGAAATCACTATATGGGTTGAAGCAATCACCTAGGCAATGGTACAAGAGGTTTGATCATTTTATGCTTGAAAATGGTTTTGATAGAAGCATCAAAGATGCTTGTGTTTATTTCAAGAAGTTGGGAAATGATTGTTGGGTGTATTTACTCTTGTATGTGGATGACATGCTCATTGCTTCCAAGGACAAGAATGAAATCAACAAGTTGAAATTACAATTGAAATCGGAGTTCGAGATGAAGGATCTTGGAGAAGCAAAGAAAATTTTGGGCATGGAGATTGAAAGGAATCGGAAGCGTTTTGAGTTGAAATTAACTCAAAAGGATTATATCAAGAAAGTGCTTAGCCGGTTTAGCATGGAGAATGCAAAGGCGACAACTACACCTTTACCTTTGCATGTCAAGCTTTCGAGTAAAGGTTCACCTATCTTGGAGAAGGACAAGGCTTATATGGCAACGGTGCCATATGCAAGTGCGGTTGGTAGTTTGATGTATGCCATGGTGTGTACAAGGCCCGATATTGCAAATGCCGTCGGGGTGGTTAGTCGGTTCATGGCTAATCCGGGGAAATCGCATTGGGAAACCGTAAAGCTAATTTTGAGATATCTCAAAGGTACGTCATCTCATGGTCTTGTCTTTGGCGGTAGTGGGAGAATGAATTGCAAGTTGGTTGGTTATTGTGATTCGGACTACGCCGGTGATAGAGATAGGAGAAAGTCAACTTCCGGGTATGTCTTCACACTTGGTGGCACGGCCATAAGTTGGAGATCGAGATTGCAAACCGTAGTAGCTTTATCCACTACGGAGGCGGAGTTGATAGCCGCGGTGGAGGCGGCTAAGGAGGCACTCTATTTGAAGCGATTGTTGTGTGACTTGGGTGTTGGACACGATAGTATCGATGTTCATTGTGATAGCCAAAGCGCTATCCATTTGGCGGAGAATTTGGCGTTTAGCTCACGTACTAAGCATATTGAAGTGAGGGAGTCATTCTTGGTAGCCATGGATGAGGATAAGCAAGTATATCTTCGGAAAGTGCACACAAAGGATAATGCGGCGGATATGTTTACTAAAGCATTGCCGTTTGGGAAGTTCGAGCATTGCTCGAACTTGATTTGCTTAGAGGAGTGCTAGATGCCACGGGGTGGCACGGGTGAGAGAGGATTTTGGTTGGTAGATGAAGAAGAGTATTGGGGTGAGATTGTGGTTCTATTTTCTTGGCGAACACTAGTTTACACTCCTAAGTGTTCGGGTCTTTGGTGAGATCGTTTTGGTTTTGGGTGTTTCCAACACTTCATTAGCGGGTGGGGGCTTTGTGCCTGAACTCGTTGGTGAAGTGCAATGGGGGGTGGCCTTGCCGGAACCCATTGAGGAAGCATTCATGTTTGGTGAAGGTAGAAGTGGCGATAGTTGGAGCTATCGGTGTTGATGATGGTATGGTACCATTGGTGATGGAGATGGATATAGTGTCGAGGTGGAGTGTTAAATTTTGGCGACACGATATGTTGGAGTTGAAGAGGAGTGGAGTAGCGAGGCGTAGGAGGAAGCGGCCGTAGTAGCGGAGCTCGGGGGGGGTTTCCGGGGGCAAACAGTGCACTATTGTGCACTGCTGCCCAAAACCGGTCGACCGGTCCATTTCTACCGGTCGACCGGTTTTGTCCAGAGAGCAAGCAGTCGACTGGTCCAAAAATGACCAGTCGACCGTTTTTCGGCAGTTTTCCAGTTTCGGGCCTGGGTCTTCTATTTTGCTTGTGCTGATATTGGGGGGTATTTTGGTCATTCGGTTTTGATCTCTACCCTATTATAAATGTTATTTTCAGCTGCCTATTGGAGAGATGCTAATCACTTCTAATCTAGGGTTTAATTCTTCTATTAGGGTTTTTGGTGAATCCTAATCTCTTCAATCCTATTCTCCACAAATATATTCTAGAGTGATTAGTTGATCATTGTAAACAATCTCTTGTACTCTTTTCATTGGTAATAATAAAAGCTCTCTCTCAAAGTGGACGTACACTAACAAGTTGTTAGTGGAACCACTATAAATCGGTGTGTGATTTACTTATTGTTATTGCTCTTATATATTGCCTATCTCGGTGTTGTGATCGTATCTTGGTTTTGGTTGAGATTGATTTGAGTTATCGATTGGTTGTTTTGCATCGTCTATCGCGATCTAGCTTTTCCGCTGCGTTTGGGAATTGTGTTCGAGCGGTCTCGGATTGGAAATTTCCATAACAAATTATATGTATCCGTTATACACATTTTGGTATGTATACAAGTTTAATCAAATATGTACCATCGTACTATAAAATTCAATGGTTCTAACACTTTGTCTTGTAAATCTCAATACTTGCACTAGGCGACCTTTTTCTATCTGTAATTTTGATTTATCATGATTGGATAGAAGTCTTTGTTGCAACTTGTAACGAAAGGGAAAAGATGACCAGTCAACAAACAATAAAAGGTCAAGGTACTAATGAAGAAATTGTCATACTTAAAGATACATATACGCTAGAAACCATATATAAAATATTCTGAAGCATCACCTGATGGAGAAAAGGCTCAAATGTGTCACGTGCTTTAGCAACAGCAATCACGCATGCAGTCCTGAAAGAGCAATGATTATGGTGATCATTTATTAAAACGAAAATAAGGTTAGAAGAGGATGCACGTGCGCGCGCACATACACACATGTGTACACACACACAAACACACACAAACACACACACACACACTATATATATATATATATATATATATATATATATATATAATTACCTAGAATAGTTAGTTCCATCATGAATATCTTCAACTCCACATGCATTTACAATTTCTTCCCTAGTAATTGGAGGACACTTCACACCTCCAACCACTAGACGAAATTCTGCCATTGCTCGATGATATTGTGCACCACCATAAAGGCGCATTCCAGCATTCTGAAACAAATAAATTAAAGATTAGCGACCAAAGGGGAATTGATAAATAAGATAAAGACAGGATAAGTAATAAGTTGTATGCATTTTACGGATGCAGATTACAAAAGATCTATGCTGTATCTTTTTATTAGTACAAAGAAAGAACCATCTCCAAAAATTATAAATATAGCACACAACGAATGATCTATGTTGTATCTCTTAAATAAGGTAAAAGACTGGGTCATTAGGTATAGTTTAGTTATGTAAAAATGATACGGATGCCCAAGAGTCAGATTCCAAAACTTCAAAAGCAGGATGTAAGCATTCTTAGGAAAGACAATAACAAGATGTGTAATTTGTTAGGAAGTTCTTTAGTTGAACTCAAAACGGACACCCATTAGCAAAAGGTAGATGCAAAAGTTTAATTTTCAATAGTATAGTAATTTGAATAAAGAAATAATGTTTCCTTTGTTCCCCTAATTGTTCTAGGAAAACAATCGACCTTTTTTTTTTTTTTGGAAAAACTGAATCTCCGTTAGAACTGAGTGAATCTAAATCCAAAAACAGAACGTTTGGCCCTTAAACACAGTAATTATTACACAAATGATTGTTGTTGTTGTTGTTTTGATAACAAGAATGATACTTTATTCAAGCATAGCATTCATTATGATGTCTCAAAGGCTCGAACCCATGAGATAGAGGTCCTTGACAATTATTACACAAATGATTATACAGGTGAAGAAAGACCCATATTCTTTATTTGCACTCTAGCATATATAGTGGACAATAAATGGACGTTTGTGGGAATGTTTTAAGCTAGAATCTATCTAAACGAGCGCATTGCAAATTTGATGTATTTTATATACTTTACCAACAAAATTAAATCAAGAAATATACTGCATTAATATACTGAGGGCAATTGAACTTTCCCATTAGCGTATGTAAATGGATTACTTGATCATATCCTTATTCAGTTACGTACAGGCATCAGTTTGGATGGAGGCTGGAAGCTATCAGTTCCAACAAACATTCCACCATTATTTCTTTCATCATGTAATGTTTCTCCTGTGACAGAAACATTTAAATATACGATGAACTGCATTAATATACTGAGGGCAATTGAACTTTCCCATTAGTAGTTGATGATGTTATCAGATGATATGTGATGTAACTTACCAAATTTATCAGGTGGTGCTACCACCGTACCTTTCAGCAATAAAGATAACTGTAATAATTAATATACTATCAAAGTTTCATTTGCATTAGTGAACAATATATATATATATATATATATATATATATATATATATATATTTGAACATAATTAGGCTTAACTAGCTTTGAATTAGAAGAAATAATAACAGAAAATTAAAAAAAAATACCTTGGTTAGAAAGGCATCATGGAACTCACGCCCTTTCTCCTTCAGTTTTACTTCATCCAAATTGCTGTGCAAATGCATACATCATTACTGTCAGCTAGAGGAATTACTTTTGCAGCGGATGAAATAATATAGATATCAGAATTTCTCTGTAACATGAATTTTATAAATATTTCGAAGAATAAATTCATATATGAATTACAAAAGTCTATAGCATAAAAGAAAAAGGCCGGGCAAAAAAAAAAAACATTCTCGTAGATAATGCTAAACAAAATGTGCATTTCTTCTATCAATAATACAATTGTCATTAAAAAAATAACTCAGTCAAATATATACTATTATACTTATGTGAATAAATATTTTAAATCAGTTATAATATTTAAAGTAATTATAATAAACAATTATTGATGTAAACATATAAATATTGTATACATTATACAAGTTAATTCAGTGATATCATACTCGCTTACAAGCAAACACATATAAAATAATAACAATTTTAACTCAAGGTATTATTAGTGTGGTTTTTTCTTCTTCTTCTTCTTCTTCCTTTTATTTTTATTTTTATTTTTATTTTTATTTTTTATTTTTGCATGATTTTGGAACGGGTGGCCGCCCGCCCAGACTACAAGCTAATTATGTCAGTACAGTCATCAACAGAAGATTACTCAGCAGATCAAAAAGAAGTTTCTTTTTTCAAACTGTATTGTTTTAACAAAAGATAGGATGATATAATAATATTTTTACATAGGAAAGAAAGAAAAAAAAAATCTGAGATCTTCGTAGTTTTTACTTTTTACCTCACTTCTTGATTGATTTCATGTAATTTCTTCTTTGTGCTCCAGTATTCTTTTTCGAGAAGTGGTATGATTAGAGGAACATTTTCCATATACCTTAGAGCATATTAGTTGAGAAAGTCGTAATAAAACATTAAAAAAAAGTAAATATAACTACTAGGCATAAAACAATGAACATCTTACTGAACCTTTTCTGAAGTAGTTCTTCTAGAAACAGCCTGAGGTTGCTTACACCTATTCTGCTCCTTTCCTCACTTGAAAGTGATCTACCCAGTTTTCCCTCTAAAGATGTGATATCTTCTAATTCTCTTAAAGAAATAGCCTAAGCTTTACCAAATTAGTTTTGCAATCAAATTGCAAGCAAGAAGAAGAAATACCAAGTAAGACAGTCAAACTAACAACACAAATTTTATTTCGAAACTAACGGACATCCATCTTAGTTTTAACCCTTTTAACACTTGAATGGTTCTGAAAGGGTACTTGTAGAAGTGTTCCAATCATAATTATCAGTGCCATATATCACCAAACATCAGGAAATACAACCATACAATTACTTTCATTCTGGATCACGCCAAACTTCAGTAATACCAAGTGCGAAAAATATTATAAATGAAACTTCTGATGAGATTTATAATCATGCTTATATCAGTTTCATGCATTTAAATAATACAAGAATAAGGCACCTTTTTGAATTCCTCGTTTGAGGAATAAACAGAATCATGTTCAAAGCCAACTCTTCCAGAAGGAACAGAAGTAAAGAAAGGAGAATCTCCCAGTAAGCAGCCATCCAAGATATTATTAGGCGGTTTCAAAAAAACTTCAACATCTGAAGCACGTGCGAACTGAGGAATTTTTGTATCAAGCTTTGTTGATACTAGAACAGTTCTCGATAGCTCGGGATCTATCTACAGATATTTAAAAAAAGAAGAAGTAAATATCACACATTTCAAGCTCTAATAGCAAGATGATAACTACGAGACAAGTTTCATGAAAATAATAAAGACCTGCATTACTATTCTTCGGGTGGTAGCATTACTCCAGTCGTTGCAGTCCTCAAGACATAATATGATGAACTCTTTATGTTGCATTTTAGCACGAACAAGAGCTTCAACTGCACGTGCTTGGGCCTGCAAATAATTCACACACAAACGGTGGTTACTAATAACTATTGAGTGACACATATAAATGGGGGAACATGTTAAGATGCAATTATTACCATAAAAAGATGGATAAAAAATTATAAACACCGAACTACCACCTATATTTAATATGAACAAACATTCAGTTACCATAAGATATATTGGAGTAATTTTTCAATCGTAACACAGGTTCTGAGGACACATCTAACCTTTTCACAAATAATTAATTGTCCAGTATGACATAACAACTGCAACAAGTATCTTACTCAATATTCCGGTATAGCATCATACATCTTATATGCATCTAATAGTCCAAATCTGGTACCAACATGATTTTAGGGCAACTATCTCATCATTACAGCATAAGCAATTTTTGACATTTGTTTCATCTACATGCAAGGGCTGGTGCAGAAATAACAACCACCCAGGCTACCCAGGATACTCGTTTTTATTTCACATATTTACTTCACAATATATTTACAAAAGGTCGAGTTTATACATAACAATACCTAAGCTTTCAAAATTTCACCCAGTTTCCCAGGGTAGTTACAACATGGATCTGTCCTTGTGACTACAGGCAGTGTGCAAACTAATGTGTAAGAATTTTGCATGATATATTTCAGCGTGAAATTCCCTAGAACTTTGTAATTAATATTATTACATTGTTTACAAAATAATATGCAAAATCAAGCTCTTTATCATATCAGCATAGCACCTGCAAAGCTCGATTTTTACGGCCTGGTGCAGGAAGAATAAGTCCGGGCGTGTCTATTATTGTAAGATTTGGACAGTATTTGTACTCAATTCTTAAAGTAATTTCTTTCTCTGAAAATTGACAAGGCTCCTTTTCAAGTCTCGCATTCTCAGCTTCAATATAACCCTGCAATCAAATTGTGAAATTACAACGTTCAGTAATATACACATGCCAACAATAGTATCTTTTTTTTTCTATCTTGGTAAGTGCAATTGTCATGTCTACTGTGTTGAATCCTATGCTGTCTATGGTGTTGCCGTGGCGGTGCAAAGCGCCATTTAGGTGCTACTTTGCACCTTTGATGCCCGCTTTTTTACTTTGATGCTCTATTATGGACCTTGTCCAATACGCCGCCTAAGCACTAAGCTTTTCTATAAGCGCTAAGAAAGCAGACGTTTTAGTACGGCTTTTAATTTTTTACTTTGACTAAATGAAATACAATTCCAATAAAAGCACTTGATTACTTTATTTTAGTACGACTCTTCAATTTCTCAATTTATCAAAGTTTGATTTTAATAGTTTCGATTTACTTTCTAAGTTCTATTTTTAAATATCTTTGGAATATAACCTTATAATAAATTACAAATGAAAATTTGTATTATTGTACTTATATTCAGAAGCTTTCATGATCATTTGGTATACAAATATTTAATTATAGTCATGACATAAATTCATTATGTATAAATTTTGGTACTACTTTAAACTATAATACTATTTGATCTGTTTTGCAATTCATTGACGAATAGACTGAAAGTGTGTGCGTATGTGTGTCTATCGCTCAGAGTAAAATAATAAATAGTGACGATCTAATAAAAAACAATTGAGTTTCATCAAATGTGTAGTTATTATTTTTATAGTTGGTTATGTAATGCAAAAATTATTTGTACCAAATCATGTGGTGAGTGCTTATTTTCGTCCATGACTCTAATGCCATTTTTAACATTTAGTGTTTCGCTCCGTCTCAAATAGCATAGGTTAAATCTAAATCTTGTCGAACGAGACCTCATTTTGACACTTTTGAAAGATGAAACATCAACTTTTGTAGACATCTCATTAGGAAGCGGGAACCCATGTTTGAGAACTCAGACTTAAGATTGATATGAATACCATAATTATGTGTGTTTCTCTTTATTTAAAAAAAAAAAAAAAACTCTTTATCACTTACATTCCTAATTACTTTCAGAGAAACAATTGATCGACATAATGGCATATGCTTCATGAGCTATAACACAGAGATATTTTCATCGTCTTATATCTATTACTAATATGTGATAATATAACTTACTTTCATGAAAAATTGCACATTATATTTCGTACATACCTAAGAATACACAGCGAAAAAATTATATAGTTACATTTTTGGATGATCCAACCTTGATTAGTTATTTTGTTTGTTGAGGAAAGCAATATAACATGTTAAATTCAAAAACAACAGGTGGAAATCATTCAAAATGTTTCAATTTTTGTGCTCATGGTTAGTACGGAATATAGATCATCTATAATAATTTAATAGCTACATTGATTAGAAATTGAAAAAAGTACTTCATATAAAAAATGCAATCTAAACGAGTCACAAAGTTTTAATACAGTAATTTTTCCATTTAACCCTTTCTATTAAGTGTTCTTATAAAGATGAGAGTATACATATTTTGCTTGGTAAACATTTCGAAATTTGAGTTTTTGTTCACTAAACATCCTGAGGGCATTGGGAGGAATAGATCACTGCACCTCTTATTTGGCAGAACAATGTCTTGACTAGATCATTGCACTAAAGGCACCTTCATGTCTTTGAGTTTAATTTCATATGTCAAAAGTGCATCACTGTTGGTTATACATGATACTCATTTGAATCTGGTTACAAACACTAATTCGGATTTTTATGTAACAATAATTAAAAAAACTGTCTAAGTTTCCAACATAGTCTAGGGAGAATCCCTAAACAGGGTATATCGCTGGGCTAGGTCCATTTGGTAATGGCCTGGGGCGATCCCCACAATGAACAACTGCCTACAACCATGAAAAAAGAGCATGGATAAAAAAATTAAAGAAAATCCTAAATTCAACTCGCTGCGCTCCAGCATTCTCACCATCATCCATGGTGCAACTATTGGGTGCTATGAGCATGCAACACTCCTAATCTCTACTCTAGCCTCTAGTCTCCAATTCTGCACTGAAGAAAACGTATTTCTCCTTACTTTTCTAAAATTACAATTGGATTTTTTTGAATGAGGTTTTTGAGTCTTTTGACTTGCCTATCAAATTGATTTATATATCATGAATGTGGACGAAATTTATTTGATTGTTTATTTTCTTTTGTTTTAATATTGAAAGAGCAAAGAGTTTGGATGTTTATGCATATGAAAGCAATAATTATTGCAATTGAATATTTCATGAAAGCTGAATATTTGCAATTGAAAGCATATGCAAGTCACCTTCAATATATTCTGAAAGCACATGAGTGTTTGCAATCAAATGTTTTATATGAATGTAATTTCCCAAAATTTAACCCCTTTCACATTTATTTTTTGTGTGTGTGGGGGGAACGTATTTATTAATCACAATTGGATTGCATATGATTAATAGTTATTTACAATGGTTCATGCAAAATTCAAAACCATTGAAGACAAATAACTGAAATAACGATATATGAAAATTAGAAAGTTTTTTGGAATATAACCAAGAGTGATATTTGTGGGAAATGGTTATTTTTTGAACTTACACACTTGAGAAGAATCTTTCCGTCATAAGCAACAAAATCAATCAACATTTCCGGTTTCTTAATATTTTACCATGATGCGAGTGGATTTTTAAACTATGGGTTGCATATCAGCAGAAATAAGTTTCTCTAAACTGAAGCTAACAACTTCGAACTACCATGCGGTAAGAGAGATTAAGTGAATTGGCAAAGGAATATATAAATATGTGATGATACAATAGAACAGTTTACTTATAAAAATGGAGAAGGAGTTGTTTTAGTTGAATATATCAATGTTAAAGATATTGTGATACGTTTACGCTTTTGATTTTGTATATTACGGATTTTGAGTATGTTGTGTTATGCATGTTAACTTAAGGAAAAAACTTAGATTATCAGTTTTGAATTATCATTATTTTTTTGTAAAGGGCAACAAAAATTTCTCGTCTTCAGCAACCAGAGGTCCAAGCGCCCATGTCCCTAAATGTCCTTCTAATGAGTTGTCAATCTATACCCAAGACCAAGATTCACTCGTCTTCTCTAGTGGCACTAGTTATCCTATGTGAAACTCTGGTGACAAGATGTGATCACGGTTTTAAACAATGGCCAGGTCTATGTTATAACCCTCTTTACTCCTGATGTACAATTTCTAGAAATATATTCATAACCGACATTGAACATGAATGCAGTCCATATAAATGTCCATAAAAGTGCCAAAATTACTATCTTTGAACAAAAACATACCTGAATTTCCATTAAAGTTATGTTCTGACCATTTCCACTCAGGAAATCATCCTCTTTCGAAACTAAACAACAATTGGGAACCTCGCAGGAAGCATTAAATTTCATATGAAGAGTAATGGGTCTTCTCGTTTTAGTACCACCTCCGACGTGGTTAAACTGAAAGCCCATAAGAGCTTCGACCAATGCGCTTTTACCATCCGTCTGGTGTCCGACGACTAATATTGCTGGTGATTCGAAGGGTTTGGAGAATTCTTGAGCCAGTGAATGCAGATCGTTATATGCGGCATATACACTGCTTGGATTTGCATTTGAAATTTGCTGTTCTTCTTCATCTTCCTGAATCAGATTGGTCTTGCTCATTTTGATAATGTGAGGATTTGGACTTGAGGTTGGGTTTAAGCTTGGATTGTGTTGTTTAGGAAATGACACGTGGGTCTCAGGTGAATTTTGATCTAGCATGTCCGATGCATCATGTATGTGTTGTATTTCAAACCCACCAATGCAAAATAAAATATTAAACTTACCAAAACTATTTTGTAAAGAATTACAAAAATGGCCGGGCTTAATATTGGTCCTCCATCTTTCCATCCTCTATTCTTATTTATATATATATATATATATATATATATATATATATATATATATATATATATATATAGATCAAATCACATCATCATTTTAAACACTTTCAAAAATTATTTTTATTAGACATAGCACTTTTCTTATTCAACTAAACTTATCCTTCATTGGAATTAATATTTTAGAAAAACCTAGCCGTCATGGTTTCTCCACAAGACCCTAGCTGCCACCCTACCTCCCTCTTCCACCTTCGACGAGGACAAGTTTAGGCAGAATCCGCCTACTTCAAATGCAAATGGTTTTACTCTTGTTGTTTCAGGAGATGAAGGCGATTTCATAACCAGACAAGCAACCAGACATGGGAACATAGGCAAAATGATCAAATTAGAACTAACTATGCTGGCAGATCAAATCGGGGATAGGCTTCGACCTTAACCCAGATTCGAGGTAGCGAGGAGATGGATCAAGGTAATATCGTAGTGTAACAACTTGAAATTTAACCCGTAATAATTAATTAATTCGTTAATTAATTAAATAATAAAATAACTTTATGAAATTATCAGAATTGAGCAACGGCAGTTGCACCATTGTATCCGTGGTAATTTTCTAGTCAATTTCCATATATAGAACATCAGAATCCGAGCTAAAATGAACGAGATATGAATTAAACAAGACAACGAGAGAGAGAAAATTATATGGTCAGGTCGACCGGCCGGTCGACCTGGGCAAGGGGTGGTCGACCGCCCGGTCGACCCGCCTGCCCATTTTTAGGGCGAACGAGCGAACGTTCGTTAGTTCGAATATTTGGCCGACTTTACACGTATTTTGCATTGTTTAAACTGATCTGGTCCTTCCATTCATGCATCCGATGGCCCCTATTCAGCCTATGACGTGGTTGCATCATATTCAATCCTCAAATCCAACGGTCTGAGATCCACTTCTACCCCTATAATAGAACCCTAGGCCTAACATTTTTTCTTATTCTAAGATTTTCTCCAATTGGGTTTACCTATTCAGGAAGGACCCTAAGCGGAATAATTTTCCAAGGAGGAAATTGTTTTAAATAAAAATATTTAACAACCCCAAGTGGATCCGTGAAGGCCTAAAGGGAAGAGCTAAGGACCAGAGGGGAGTGATCATAATTATTTTAAATTTTTAAGTAATTTAATATAATAGGGTTTCCAATAGTTGTAGTTTTACTACGATTTTTTAAGTAACCTTTTTAGTAATTTATTTACAGTTTTTAGAATTATTTTCAGTCTATTTCTTCTAGCTATTCTTTTCAATTAATTTCAGTTTATTTCTAGCTTTTCCATTTATTTACAGTTTATTTACAGTATTTTAGTTTATTTACTGTTATTTATGCGTTATTTGCATCTTCTTCTTACGCCTTGGATTTTCTTCTATTTTTAGTTTTCTTTTATTCCTCTTCTTCTTCTTCTTCGCGTATGGAGTAGAATAGAATTAACGCGCAATTGGATTAAATTATAAAAAATCTGAAATAATGGAATATAAGATGTAAATTATAAAGACTGTAATATAAATGAAATTGGACTGAAATTATGCCTAATTATGATATTAATTGGATTGAATTAAAGAGATTGGCCTAGTTATAACTTAAAATTATAACTAAAAAGAATAAAAGAAGAAAGAAACTTATTTTCACACTTAGACCTTGGGTAAGTAATAAGCATGATTATAACGTAGGTTATAATAAGAAATAGAACAGAATAAGTCTTATTTTAAGACTTAGGATGAATTAATAAGCACAAATAGTAGAAACAAGAGTAAAAGCTTATTTAAATAATTTATCTAAGTTAATAAGCAAAGAATTAAAGTAGGACCTGTACCAAATAACATTCCCCTATTATTTTCTATGGGTACGGTGTTTCACATAAACTTGAAGTGAGACGAGGTGCACGCTTATGCTAGTTGTGGTAGTAATTGGTCAATATAGAGATGTTCAAATCACGGGGGATTTGGACAAGGGCGTTATTAGATATTGTTTGGATGACGGGCCAGTACCGGCAGCATTCCCCTATATTTTCTATGGACACGGTGTTTCATATAATGCTGAAGTGAGACGAGGGACACGCTTATGCTGAGTCGAGATAATAATACGACCCAATAGGTGGAGCAACAGGTAGCATGAGCATGGTGGCAGTTACACGTGCGACTTCCATTTCGGTGCTCAGTAATCGTTATGAGTTCCAAGCACTTAGTATGTGTGTCTTTCGTAGACATCATTGCCTTCTATGTAGGGAGCTATGTATCGTCTAGTCCAAAGTGGGTGCTTTGTGTATCTTTCATGGTTACCATTGGTTGCTGTGTAGGGAGTTATATAGTGTCTAGTCCGCAGTAAGGTCTATGGAGTAGCATGCCAATCAAAGGATAGAATTAGGATTTTAGGTTAATTATAGGATTAGGAATTCAGCCTAATCAAGCAGCTATCAAAGACAAGTGCAAACAATCAAAGTTGACATGTCTTATCAATTGTAATAGTTTAATCGTATTTTCTAGTTTATCTCTTTCCTATTTCCTTTGCTTTCTTTTGTATATACTAGAACTATTGAAGAGTCTATTACTTTTACTTTGCTTAAAGATTCTAGTAGTTACTATCACTCACCAGACTTTTAGTCTGACCCACTCCTCTATTTTCCCCTTTTCCCCCATATGCAATCAAGGGAGAGGGCAGTAGATTGCAGTTGCTCAGAGGTTTCTTGGAGAAGATTCTGCTATGTATTTCCCTACTTTTATTTCTGTTTTTCTTTCTTTGCACTGGCACTTGAGAGGGATATTTACACTCTGTTTTTTGTTGAGACTACGAGTTTTTATTTCATGCGACATATTGGGCTTTGAGACATATATGTTGTATTTGGTTTTTGACTTATTTGGTTTATGAAGCAATTATGAAGTTTTTGTTTTGAATAAGTTATTATTTTAGTTTCCGCTGTTTTTACCTACTTTTGTCTTGTGAATCTTAGTCTCTGTTGGTTTCAGTTATACCTACAACACACCACGCCTTTTAATGTGTCCTTTTTGGTATATTAAGGGGTGTGGGGTGTTTCACGTAGGGTCTAGCAATGGAGTAGCTATCAGGTCATGGATTGATGTGTTGAAAGATGACAAAATCCCTTTTAATGTATCATTAAAATTCTTCTCCCCAAAGGAAAAGAATAACACACCAGATGTAATGGAACAAGCGAAGCAGTGGAACAATGAAATTGTGATATATGTGGTTGGAACAAAACCAAATTATCCATACTTTAAGGCGTATATTCATAGAGTGTGGAAGCTAAATGGTTATATTACTATTTACTCTAAAGAAGGCGGCTTTCACATTATAAAATTTAAAAACAAAAACGCGGTATAATCATAGAAGGAGGTCCGTATTTCAACTTATGATGATGAAGAGATGATATTAAGGAATGCAACTTAATAGAGGTTATTGCAAACAATCCGAATTTGAATTCATTTTTCAAACTTACCTCTTGACTATTTAACTGAGGAAGGTATTAGCCGTATAACATCTGTAGCTGATAATCCAATTAGAATGGAAAAAATAACAGAACGTCTGATTAAGATTTCTTATGCTAGAATTTTAGTGGAAATAAACAATTCTATTAATTTCCCAAAACAAGTTCCAATTTTAAATAAAATGGATGAATTTTTTATGAAACCGGTTGAATATAAATGGAAGCTAACTATTTTTCAATCAAGTTTCGGTCATAATGCAAATTCATGTCGGTTTGGAAATTTTTGGATCCCTAACCCAAACCACATTTCAGGTACAAATCAAGGTAATAATATTGCTCAGGTCGATATGCATCAAAATATTGATATGGAATTGCATGTATTAGCTAAAGATATATCAGAGGATAGCAGTAAGCTAGCATCACAATCAACAAACCCAATCAAAATGCATGTTTCAAATTATCAGAATAGTAAAGACAATACTGAGCAAGACATTAGCACGGTCCCGGTTCAAGTCTTACATTCTGATACAGTTCCTCTTAATAATCAAGTATATGAAGTAGAAAATGCAAATATCAACTCTCAATCTAATTGTGACCGTATAAGTAAAAAAGGAATAGATGTTATCTATGGTGAGACCACACCTGAACAACATATATCATCCAGCCCTCCTAACAGTGATCAAATGGTAACTGAAATTGGCTCTTAAACCTCAAGCTCAAGTTAGACTTCCCAACAAATTCTAAGGGAAAGATCAACCAGAAAATCAAGGGAGGAGGAGACACCTTTCCAGTTTAAAGCTTCAAAGGAGGACGTCATCAACAATCCCGAATGGAACATATTGGTAAATCAAATTAAAACTAGAGGTAGAAAGATGAAAAAAATCCAAGGTAGGCGGGGCAACCCCCACGAAAATAGAAGTTAGCATCAAATTATTAATTAATGGAATTCATTATTTAGAATATGAGAAAAATGAATTCCTTGATCAAAAAATTAGATATTGTCCATAATATTTGAAAAAAGAGCATCTTTTGTGACTTCCTTGAAGATAAGTTACCTTTTGATAATATTGGTAACAAAATTAACCCTAATTGATAGTTTACTCATGATTATTCCACTGAACAAAGAAGTAGAATTTTTGTGATGTAGGATCCAATTCAGTGGTCTAACATTCCCATGCATTCAAGTGAACAATATGTTACAAGCTTATTACACAATGCAGGATGGATGAATATAGTTTGTACCGCAGTTTTTGCTCACAACTTGCTAGAGAGGAAACACTCTCTGGAACTATATATCTTCTCAGGAAAAATCAATTAAACTTCCTTGGATATTGATTGGAGATTTTAATGTAATTTTTAACAACCATGAAAGAATCAATGAAGGTGAATATGCAAACTCAATGGATGAAGAGTTTTTGAAACGTGTTACAAAAGCTGATCTACATGAGCTAGATTATTCATGAAAATTTTATACTTGGAGGGAAGGTGATAATTTTTTCATTCATAGTAAAATTAATAGGGCCTTTATTAATTCTTAATGGCACAATAATTTTCCCATTTTGGGGTGCATTTTGCTATTCACTGAGTGATCACACTCAAATAATGGTTAAATTTTCTATACCTCTTCAATCTATCATAAAATTCCATTTGGATTTAGTAACTCATGGTGTATCCACAAAGATTACAAGGAAGTAGTATAAAATTGCTTTAAGCTTTCTTTCAAAGGAAATCCTCTTTTTAAAATTATGAGTAAACTTAATGCTTGCAAACAAACTTTAAAAGGATGGTAGAAAAGCATACCTAATAATCAAAAAAGCAAATTATTAAGGCAACAAGATGAAGAAGTCCATTCAAAACTAATCAATAGCATACAGGAAAATGGAGTCATCCAAAAATACAAAGAGAATGTTTCCTCTCTACATAACTTACTAGAGAAAGATGCAATTGAAAACTTATAGAGAACTAAATATAAGTGGATCACTCAATAGGATAAGCCTACCAGATTTTTTTCATAGTGAAATGGCAACTAGCAATACAGGAATTAGGCAGAAATACACCACAGATAGTCAAGATAATCTTATTTCAGCATCAGAATGCCTTGCTAATCAAGCTACCCTGTATTTTTTTTAGAATTATTCAATTCTAGCTTCATGAAAAAGCAATTTTCAAGCATTGCATGTAAGAAAATTTTGACAGCGGAATCATAAATCACATTATAACAACCAGTTAATCTTGATAAAGCTAAGAATGCATTATTTCAAATAGATGATAACAGTTCACCAGGCCTATTATGCTGAATGCCAAATTTTCGAATTTCATTGGGATCTAATTTAGGAGGATTTACTTAAAGCTTTGTTAGGATTTCAATATTTTGGGAAGATTATCAAAGAGTTAAACCATACTGTTATCTGTCTCATACCAAATAAAAAAAACTTGATAGATTATAGACCAATCTCTCTCTATAATGTTCTTTATAAAATTTTAGCTAACCTGTTGTGTAATACAATAAAAGCTTGCATGCATGGTTAATTTCTTTAAACTAAAATGCTTTTATTCTAGGCATATTGATAATATAAAATTCTTTAATGGCTTATGGGATGGTTAGATGTTTCAACAAGAAAACAAGTAATAATCTATGCTTGAATATTTTTTATTACAAGAGTGATACTTTATTCAAACAGAGTACTCATTATAATGTCTCAAGGGCTCGAACCCATGACCTCCATAATCTTTGTCTAAAGCGTCATACCTCTAACCACTTGAACTAGAGGTCCTTGACAATCTATGCTTGCAAATTGACTTAAATAAAGCTTATGATAGATAAACATGGTGTTAGCAAATAAAGTTGCTAACCCGAAAGTGCTTGAAAATTGGGTTGCTCAAAAAGAAGCCTTGTTGAGGCTTGACAAAGTCCTCGAGTCAATAAGAACCTTCATGGTATTTCTTGATTTTATGGTCGTAGTCGAAGTCATATAGGCAGTTCGAAGTATTATATGCAAGATTCGATTATGTTCAAAATCATTAGGGTGAATTCAATTATGCTATGCCGATCACGAAGTCACAACAATTCAAATATGCGGTATGCAAAGTCACAAATATGTTCAATTCACAAGTTCGAATCGATTATGCATATGCTATGCTATGTCCTTGTTTGATATTCAAGATCCTATGTGTACAATGTTCTTGAATTATAATATGCTCTAAAATTCCCAAATCGATTTATGTTTACAATTTAAGAAATGAGAGAAGAGAAAAATTCACATCCTTCAAATGGTACCCCTAGGGTCGTATTTATAGAGATTGACGGCTACCACTCCACCTCTATTGTCTTCGACAAGGTCCACTTCGTCAATGCAGAGTGCAACCTTCCTTATTATTAGGTCTCCAATAGGTTTAACTTCAGTATGCATGACTTCGACAGTGGTAGTTGTGTCGGCCTCTTTGTTAATATGCTCTCGTTGGGGTTAATCTCGGCAGGACTTACATGCGACTATGTTAGGTTGGCCTTGGTCTTCGCATCTGGATTTCATATGTAAGAAGCGGCATTATCTCATACTTGATGTCCTCGATGTTGTTATCAATTGGTACTGGAATAGGGTGGTATCCCTAAATTGCTATGTATGCGAAGCTACCTTAAGGTCTTCGTGATGGCTAGTGATGGGCTCATTGCAGTGCTTTGCGGTCTTCGTCACACTTCAATATTGGTTTCGGAAATAACGACTTCGATGTCCTTCATGGATATCGATGACGTTTGTCATCGACACCGCTGGTGTAGACTTGTGCAATGTCTTGGAAGTACTTGCGAGGTGCAAGATGGGCATGGCTTTGCTTCAATGGAACATGTTGTGATCACCTCAGCACCTTCTAATATCTTACGAGGTGAGTTACATTTGACCTCTTCACTTGTTTCATCATATGCGGCATTATGTTCACTCTATTGTGGTTGGGGTGCTACATTCTACCTCTGTGAAACCATCCCCCAAGTACACTGATGGCTCTATATCTTCGACAATGGTCATAGCATGTGAAATGATCAAGGAGCAATTACTAACACTGATTCGTCGCTTTAATACTGCTTATTAATGGCACCTCGAACTCCTTCGATGAGATTTATTGTAGTAACATTTGCCCCCCAATATAGAGGAGCCATTGACTTTTCAAGTCAATAATTCAGAGACGTTCATTTTCCCGCCTTTTGGTCTTCCCGCGTTCATCCTATTCGTTGGTCTAAAACTGATCCAATGGCTCCAGTAGGCTCATCTTCTTTATAAATATACGAGCCTCTTCTTCCTCTCCTTTTTCCTGTAATTTGAAATAATCAAATAAGAGTTAAGCTTCCAAATTCATTTGTGAACTCAAGTTCTTTAACAGTAAATCTTCTAACCAAGGTACGATTTCATTTAATTAGTTTATTTCCCCTTCGTGTTTGAAACTGAAATTAGGTTTTAATCGGAATTTGAGAATTAGGCTTGATCGTTCAGTTTCAATCCTTAGATTTCATTATTAAACTCCATTTATTAACTTCGCTGGCCGTTAAATTCACAATGTTGATTCACCGACTTTAAATTAACTGGTTACTCAAGTATCAATTTAGAATTTGGGGTTTTCTATTTTGAAGCAGGTTACATACCAAACCCGAATCCACTACTACCATCTCGACACAAACTATCACTAATTCTTACTAATTGTTGGTTTGTGTTCGAATTTTTTTAATCGAGCTCCAAATTTAATCAATGTTGATATAGAATCTATCATAATTTTGGAGTTCAATTAACAATGAAGACGTTCCTGACTTCGAACCTCACCGCTTCGGCCGTAACCCTTCTCATCACTGTTACTATTCATGAGATTACCGAGTTTCCGTATTTAATGAAAGTGCTTATATTATTCCTCTAAAAGCTTTACGCTACAAGTGATTATGGTAAAGCTCGTCGAAATAGTCGAAGTCATTGATTGTATTACTGTTAGGATGCCTAAGTCTAATGTTAGTTTACAATAATTATTAATACTCTCGGATTAATCAAGATTGACGGTGTCACTGTCATTCACATTTAATCGACTAAGTCAAAGTGAGGTTGCTTTCAATCGAAAATCCGAAAGTTATTGACAATAAGTTTTTCGGTTCACCTTGTTGACGCCCTTATTAATACCTTATCGACGATGTTTGCTTCGTCTAAATGCAACACTAGTAAGATTATCGACAATAGTAACTACCTTGCTTTTTATATTTCCACAACTATTTTTAATATTGTAAGTAAGGCTTTATGTGACTTTGACACCGTCGACACCATTTTTCTTTGGAATTAATGACGATTATAAGGTTCATTTGCCATTAGTTTTGATATAGACTAAGTTCTATATTATATTACTACCCTAGACCTTCATATTATAATGGGTTGTAAATTGTTTATCTCATATTCTCATGAACATCTCATGCTAATTCCCATCTTAGCTTTTTCATAAAGTTCTTTATTAAGAGTGAAGTTCATGCCCCTTTAAATATTTTATCAAATGTTGCTTGAGTATCATTGTTTCATATTAATATACTTACGGTCATTTTGGCAAATGGTGGAATATCTAAATAAGAACTTCTAAATCTAGTATTAGCATGCATGAAAAATTTATAAATCATGATACTTTCTCAATTTTGGAGTAATATCACCTGGCAGGAAGATGGAAGGTCACTAGTCTAAAAAGAAGTCTTCTAAGAGGGTCGTTAAAGGGACCAAACCTTCACCCTAAGGTAACAAGAAAGAAGACATTGTTTCCAAGCCATCATATGTCACCTCCCAGGCTAAGGTGAACTTCATCCTTAGCCAATTTGGAATAACTGGGGTTGAAGCTATCCCAACAGGATCCTTAGACATCATCTACATGAAGGAATTGGGCCAGCCCACAGTGGAAGAGATGTGTGAATTTAAAAAAAATCAGTCATTTTGGATCTTTAATGGGCCTATAAAGTCTAAATATACTTAGAACTTTTCTAAGTTTCTTTTAATAAAATCAATATTTTATTTAATTTATAAATAAATTTTTACTTTAATTTAATGTGCACGTAAATTAGAGTATATCAAATATATTCTTATGTACATATTTATGTGTAATGGAATGAATGTATCAAATACATTCATGTTATGAAATATAAGTGTAACATATAAGAGTGTATATTTGTGTAACTAAGCATGAGAAATTTTAGAGAAGGAAAACCTTTGGTTTTATTTCTCTTGACATGTATAATAAATTGAGGAAAGGTAAGGCTATAAATTATGTCATCAAATGACATAAAATTTTCATAAATCATTTCATGTAATTATCTTTAAATTACATTGATATCGATATCAATATGCGCAAATATAACTTTTATAAACACGTTAAAATGATTACAAAAACTTCTAAACATCAAATAAATAATAATTAATATTTCTCAAATATCAATTAATCTAATCAGTTTACAACATTTTATAAATTAATTAAATCATGTGGTTTTTCAGAGAATTCATCATTACGGTTGTGCGACTCAAATGTGTAAATTCAGTCAGCGATTAATATCGAACTATTCGAATATTAACGTTCACACGTCACTTAGAAGATGGTGTGACATTTTGACCGAACTTATCGCTTACACATATTTTGGTAAAATCCAATTTTACTTATTATAAGCGATACCTAATAGTGACAATTATTTACACCAATTCTCTTCGTCAAAACAATATCATATTAGGACATGGAATTTGGTAATGGTCAAAATTCCAATATCGTCCACATTCAACTTTATAGTTCAAACACAAAGTTTTTGGTTCAATAATAACAATTATTATTAACCAAAATGCTTTGGCCAAAGAATTTGACTTTGAGTTAACTTGAGTTGACCATGATACTAACCCCATATAACTGAGAATATGAATCATCTCTTGAATAGTGCTTCACTTCCAATACTTCCACTCGACCCAACTATAGTCACTCGATGGAACGCTATGTCATGATTTGACTATAATCAAAGCGGAGCTTTCATATTGAAGATCCACAGTATTCTCAAGTCGAGAGAACTATGTAAATCAGTCACATCGATATTTTCTATTTGACCTTAGTTATATTAACCAATAGAAAACTATCGAGTGAATCGTTCCATAATTATCCAACAACTATCAGTATGTAACCCCTATGTACCCCCAGCAGTCATGAGTAATACACTGCCCAACATTTGGAGAGCATTACATACTCCAGTCTCAACGGATACATCGATATCCAGTCTCGATGCATCTTGACTAGGAACATTTAAAATGGTATATTTGTTTTATTGTGATAAATTACTCACGGTTACAACACTTTGTAACTACTATCACAAAATATACCATTTATTGATTTTCTATTAAATATACTTTTAATTAAATTAATTAATTAATTAATATAACCACATTATATCAAGTATATAATAGAAAGAAAATACCTTTATTTCGAACAAGATTGGTCAACGAGTTAGAAATATGTAACAAATTACATAATTGCCCCTAGGGCATACCTTTAACTCTATCAATCTCCCACTTGCACTTGGGGTCAATTATGGAATCTTATTTAACTTCTCCAATCGGTTTTCTCAAAACCAATTGGATTTGTCCCTTTGTGAATGTGTATGCTATTATGTTTTAATTATCTACTCTGTCAATCAACTCTCTCCGATGGTGATAACTGCTTTATCATGTGGAACAATTCGGAGTATGTCTCTCAACTTCTAGTGAGCTATAAGTTCTATTACAAACTATATCATGACATTGTTATAATATAACAATGTTATGAGATTCTCAACATTTGGAATCAGCTCAGTTATAAATTTGTGCATTTATATTTTTATATACATTGTTTTTATTGCGGCGCTATTCAATGCGATATACTTAGCCTTTTTCATTGAATCAGCCACGGTCTTTCATTTGGAACATTTTCAACTAAAGATTTTTAACTTGAATTTAGACATACTTTACTCAATATCACTTATGAAGTTTGAGTTCGAACACTCCTTCATAAGGAGTTTTTGTTTCTGTAAATAATTCTCTAATACTTCGTAAATACACGAGAAAACATCAAATAACCATTTAGTGATATCAATTTGGATTTTATATTTGCTTCATGTATCAAATACATAAACAAATCATGATATCGTAGACAACATAACATGTATGATAATGCCTTTTGCCAATGCAAAGGAATCAATCTTACATGTTTCGTATTAAACATTTTAATAAGGTGTCCTTGCATATCGTTCGGGACATTCCCGACATCTTTTATACATACTATAAAGACACATTTATTAATCCAATGTTAAGTATTTAAACAACTAAGGCTGATTTTAACACAAGTACATCATTAAAATCAACAACGTGTTGTTTACTTATAGTTTAGAAATATCAATGTACCTTTTAACGTTCTTTCTTATGAACACACGCTTCCTCTGCACTTTGATTGAAAATCAAACTATTTGATATTTCTATCAAAATACTTATTCAATCTTGATGCTTATAAAATGATACTTTTGTATCATTTCTTGGATCATATCCAAAGACTCACAAACTCAATATCGCTCCTACTGACTTTGAGACATTTTTGGCTAATATGTGTAAACATCTTACTCTAAATCGTTATTTAGAATTTTCTGTTTTAATACATATGTACCAAAACACTAGGACTTATCAAGTGATAATTTTATGAGTAAATCCGAATCGACTTGAACATGTTGAATATCGAATCTATTATGCTAATTTCAATAATTGAAATTTGTGATATTATTCTTATCAACATTGCTCATTTAATTCCAACTGCATTAATCTTACTCATAAAGACACAGTCATGGTCGATGGATCATATCCCTTCAGTCACGAGCACCAAAATCTATATTTTGGTAGCGTACTTGGAATTCTTTCGGATTTGCGCATCATACTATATAGAGTCAACACTCTCAATGGTTTAATTAAACAATCTCGGATTATATATTTTCGATATTAATAAGAAACTCATAGTTTCTCTTCGATGTGCAAGAATACTTATTAGACATTCTAATGTTATGTGTTCGTTTAGGTTTGTTAATTTCATTTTATCTCATATAATTAGTTCTATCTATGGATCATATCCAATTCCATTTTACTACTAATAATTCCTCAAAGAAATTTCTTCACAATGAACTTGGTATATCTTGAAACAACAATTGTTTCTCAGTGTTATAGAATAGGTATTCATAAATGTTTTATGAATTTCTTTATTTATAAAACTGATTTGGTTTTAGTTTATAAAAATTATGTTCGAAACATAAATATGTCATCCAATGACAGTCTTTTCAAAATCCTTTTGGGGAGATTCATACAAGATCCCTCATGAACAATTATTACGTGCAATCTTTTGATTCGCACAACCTGTCAACTCCTTGGCCTAGGATATGTTGGAGTTTCTTATAAACCCTTATCTTGTAAAATTTTGTAAATTGTTATTTAGATGAAATAATATTAACCTTGTGTACTACCCTTAAGTACATTACCTTATAGAAAGAAACTAACTCAACTTCACTTACAATTAATCGTACATTGTCCAACAAAGTTCGATTACTCCATATCGATGCATCATTATGTATCACATGGAGGAGTAATTTTGAGATTGAATCTTTATTTATTTTAGGTACGTTCGGAACATTTTCTAATATACTTACTTATTCGATCAAATCAAATCATTTCCATCACATGTTATTTTATTTACTTCTATTTTAATACAAGAAAATTAGGCTTTCGATGTAGAAATTTATGGCATTTAATTGTAAGTGCAACTAAATATATTTCACTGTATATTATAAACGTAATAAAAAATATTTCAGTATCCCGCCTCAATAATTTGCTACCAATCTGGGTGATATTTCTGTGGTCGATTATATCTTCTTTTCTTTCGTTGTCACTTAAAAAATTCATTAAAAGATTTCTCCCGTCATTAGAAAACCCTACCGAAAATCTTTCTGAAGTAAATGGGACTAAACGTTCCCAAATTCCACAAACTGAACCCTTAAACCATAATTCTTCTTCCATCTTCCCCATTTCCACACAGTTCTAGGAATCAGTTTCTTTTTCACACTCTATCAAAATCGTTTTGCCTATACACAAACTCTCAATTTCGATACCCATATCCAGTTGATTTTGAAAACATCCTTATTCGGGATCGAATGATAGGTCGATTTTGGTTTGGGAGAGGGAAGATAGTGCCAACTACATGGGGATGCCCTTGGGTTTTGAGAGGTCATGGGAAAGCAATAATGAGCATTTGTGCGGTCGGGATCGGCTTGGTGCTCGGTGGAGGGAGGGATGGATCGGACGGTGAGGAGATGTGGAGAAAGTGAGGGTTTAGGGAGGGGTACAGTTGTCTTTGCGTGTTGGATGGATATTCAAGCGGAGTGAGGTCGGTTGTGGCAGGGAGAGGAGATAATGATGATGGGTTGTAGGTTTGTAGCGAATGTTTGGATGGTGGTGTTCGAGTTTGGTGGGTTCGGGTTGGATCCGATAAGAAACTGTATAGGTAAGTAATTTCTCCTTTATATATACAAAAGTAGCTTATTTCATGGATTGTTGGATTTGAATTGTGCTATCGACTCTATAACATGTTTCACATGTAGAAAATTCATAGATTATGGATATTTATTGTCAAAATTTTCGATTTTTGAGATCTATTTATGCTTTTTCATCAAATTTGAGGCCGATTTGTGGTTGTATTGCATAGACGTTGATAAAAACCATTTCTGTACCGAAGATCTATGATGGTTAATGAAGAATTACTAGGCATGCTTAATCCAGAATTTCTATTTATTTAGTTGTATGTTATTGGATCGATGCATTTGGTACATATAAGCATGTAGTTTCAACTTTGTTTGAATATCAAGGCTTATCAAATTGCATAAAAATTGTTTCAAGTTGCATAATAATCTACTTTGATGACATATTTTATAATTTATAATGTGAATTTATTAGTATATATTGTAGTGGTTAGGGAAACAATAATTGTTTGAGACTGAAACTAATTACGTGTAACCGTAACTGTATATGTTTCTTTACTGTTGAGGCTTATTTTAATATATGATGGTTTTGTGTAATGTTTTGGCTTTAGATTTGGTAGCTTTGTGAAAATAAGTTAAACTAATCATATTGTTTTTTTCTTATATCCTAAACTAGCATACGAATTCAGAAATTCTCACCATTCTAATATATTTTTCTTTAAAATGAAAGATTTTAAATTATAATCCATAAACATTTAAAAATGTTTGTTTGTAATTATTGCAGTTCTATAATTGAAGAATCCTTCAGCGTTTGGAAGCAGTTGTAATTAGTAATAGGTCAGTCGAGGGCAAGACCTAAGAAAGGTTAATGTTCTCTCCTTTAAACTGTATATTACCCATCTATTTGTAGTTTGTGTGAGTTCGTTATTTCATCATGTTTAGTGAAAATTTTAGAGTCATACATCACACCTTTTTTGTTTAGTGAGTACAAAAATTTTTTGTTGTTCGAATAATTAAGTGGTTTCATATTTACAGTCTTTCTAGATTTTTGCTTTATTGTGTAAAGTTTTAGAGGTGATAATTATGCCTAGTTTCAACTGATAACAACAAAGAATATAAAGTATAGTGGTTTAGCCGAATCTGGAAATCACATAGCATACATATTATCATTGCAAGAAACTATATTTTAAGTTAATAGTCTTCTTTTGATCATTTGTATCTCTAGCCAGTAAGTATACATGGACACATATGTCGTTTTAAAAGATGAAATCGAAGATTGCTTATTGAAATATGATGGTTGGTTTAGCATGGAATAATTTTAGCCTGGTTAAGTTATGATTCACGGTTTGCATTTGAATTTTGGATTTCGAGTACAGTTTCTATTTGAATTTTGAAAATGAAAGTGTGTTTTCTAAATGGGTTTGAAGTAATATATTGGTGATGATCAGGAGCGATCATGATGCGCATTATAGATAACGTGAAACATATTTTGAGAAAGAAAAATAAAACTTAGTGCGTGTAATATGGTAGTTGAAGCTTATCAAATTGATTTCAAGTGTCTAAACCTTTAGTTCTGGGGATATATGTAGGATCATTCAAGGGATGCTGATGTAGTTAGCTGAAACAAGAGGTGTTGATGATTGTTTCTGGCTACTGATTTGTAGGGATGGTGATTTGGTTTTGTTGTTTAATGGTGTGAAGGGGTTGCAATGATGCAGCATTGTTTTAATATATTTGAGGAAAAGTTGAAGTGAACTGTAGGATGTGGTGAGGAGATGCAGGGAGGAATGTTGTAGTGATGTAGAGGTGCAGATGGTCGTGGAGGCAGTGAGGTGAATGTTTGGTTATGGTGAAAGTGCAGGTTTTTGGGCATGAGGAGTTATGAGGGTGGTGATTTTGGTGAACAGAAGTGATTGGTTGTTGTGATAGGAGATTGGAATCAAGTGATGGTGATTGTGTATTGAGTTGGAGGAGTTTGTAGTGAACTGGTGGAGTGTTTGTGGTGGTGCTGGAGGTTGATTTGGTAGGTTATGAAGTATGGTGGTGGAGTAGGATAGGTATGTAGGTTTAATATAAAATAACCAATTCTCTAATACATTGCTATTTGATCATTGGTTAAAATATAAACCGATTCCACATAATGGTTGATACGCAAGGGGTAAGGAAGTTGCTTATTCTATATATAACATGATCATTTTTGCTAAAAAGGAGAAGGAGCAGACCAAAATACTACCAATGCTTCTTGTTTATTATTCACACTTTCTATATCTGGTAATTCTTTTTATATATAGATGTACATATATATTATCATTGGTTGTTACTAATAGCCTTTTTAATAACAAATTGATGTATTGAATTTCATCTATTTTTTAATAAGTGCAAATGGTTCCTTACCAAATTCATGTAATATTTTAAACCTATAAGGAAAATTTAAATTCCAATCAAAATTTATTTTGGTTTTTTCATTTTGAACTTAAATTTAGTTCAGTTCAAGGCGGTAGGTGTGACAAACAGGGATTTTCGACCCTCGAAAATCGACATCAATACGTTCACTGTATAGAATGCCGATCAATCGAGTGCCGAAAATACTAGACCATTAGCAGTTAAGAAGAAAAGGATAGAAGAAGAAACAGAAAAAACAACACAGAATCTTACAATCGCAGTGGAACAAAATATAATTAATAATAACATATTTTTATACAAAAGAATCTGTATGAGTTAATATACATACAATCATCAGAGTACAACAATCAACAAATCAATCTGGACAGTTATAATAACTTGTCCTCACCGGTGCTGACTATACAGCCTACACACACAACGGAAAATAATAAGTACGGGAATACGTCTCTATCATCCAGCTCGTCTCCTGAGCTTCAAAGCATCCTAACCTGAATTTGTAATACTCTGTCTGACCCGAGCATTATAATAAAATAACACTCGAGTTAGTCTGGAAAACCAGCATGAGAAAACACACTTAATTTAAATCATTACTATTTTCAAAATCATTTGAAAACAAAGATATCTCGTAAGACCACGTCACACATGAACACGACGGGTCCCGGTCTCATCGAGTCCAAAACAATAAATTTTTAAAGGCCAAGTTGTTTAAAATAAACAATTCTACAATCAGGGTGTCAATATTCACATATGAAAATTCATTCCATATGTTTACTTTATCATGACCTGTCCATTGAAATTAATTCGCTTGTAATCATCACATTTTCCGAAATTCGGAATAGTGATCACTACAAGTCGATTTACTTCCAATAAACGTGTCAACGTTTTATTCTAACTATTTTAATTTGTTTGGCTACTTAATGGCACAGACAAAAGATAATTGAAACAATATCCAAAGGAAATATCATTCAAACATAGATCATTAACTCAATCCACAGTTAAATAATTTACAAATTAGAATTTAATCAGTTCCAATTTACCGAGTCGAGTTATATTTTAATCCAGATTACTTGTAATATAAGAGATTAATTAAAATAATTTATTTTAGTTAATTAACATTAAACAGTCCATTTAATAATCAATTTATTAAATTAGCATATAATTAATATAAGAAATTACCTATTTATTTACTTCAATCGTTTAATCATTAAATTTTACATTGTAGAAAACTCGACAAAATTAATTCAGATGAAAATATTTTGCGATAGGAACTCGACGCAAAAATCTACGCGTCGTTTGGATTTAAAATGAAGAAGAAATGGTGATTTAAAAATTTATAGATTTCTAAATAAAATAATTTAATTTTACTTTTCTTTTAAGTCAAAACACTCGGCCCATCCACCCAAAAACCCGACCCATTCCTTCTTCTCCTCCTTTCTTTTCCCTATTCTTTCCTCTTTTTTCTTTCATTCGCCTGGATGCACGAAAACATGCATGCACATGTGCACGTATACATCAACCCCGATCATCGAATCATGTCGCCGATCCCTTTCGCACATCACCCTCGACCATCTCACCTCAACTTCGTGCCTGGAAACCACGACATCACCCCCGTACGAAAGTTCAAACCCAAACCCGAAAACCTAGACGAAGTCGTCCCCCTTCAACCACCTCGCCTGGCCACCATACTCGACCGTCCGCCACCAAACTTTGCCACAAGACTCGCCACAACGTTTTAGTGGGCTTGACTTGAAATTTTCATCATGAAGCATGTATATACATTTATATATATATATATATGCATACATTCACCTATACATATTTATCTTATCATATTTACACGTATATATATACACTACTTTATATAAACATATATATGTATATCTATACTTATTCATCTTTTTTGTCATCATGTAGCTTCCATGTATATGTATATAGCTTACATGTATATACATTTACCATGTAAAAGAATTTCATCCCCGAAATTAGAAGGCAAAAAGATAATTCAAGCTATACTAAAAAGTCATATATTTTTATCGTAAAGCACATACATAAGTAATACACTAACAACCTTTAAAAATCATGTTTTCCCACAACAATCCAATCCACGCCAATAAATTTATGAAATGGTTCATAAATAAATTGGCGTGGATTGGATTGTTGTGGGAAAAAACGATTTTTAAAGGTTGTTATTGTGTTACTTATGTATGTGCTTTACGATAAAAATATATGACTTTTTGGTATAGCTTGAATTATCTTTTCGCCTTCTAATTTCGGGGATGAAATTCTTTTAAGAGGAGAGAAATGCAACAACCCGGATTTTTAACCACCTGTTATTGAAATATTAATTTTTTTTATAAGACGAATAAATAAATTTTCTGATATTTGAAATATTCGAATCTGTAAATTTTGAAAAAAAACTATATTTAAATTTCAAAATGTAAATTTTTGAATATGACAAATGTATATATGTATATAAAATTCACCATTTCAAATTTATGATAAAAATATATGTATATATACTTAGACAAGTTTCATGATGGAAAATTTCAAACAAATGATAAAATAAATATGTACATGGCAAATATATATACATGTAAGCTATATACATATACATGGAAGCTACATGATGACAAAAAAGATGAATAAGTATAGATATATATATGTTTATATAAAGTAGTGTGTGTGTGTGTATATATATATATGTGTGTGTAAATATGATAAGATAAATATGTATAAGTGAATGTATACATACATATACATACATATATATATATATATAAATGTATATACATGCTTCATGATGACAATTTCAAGTCAAGCCCACCAAAACATTAAATCAAACCACACACAAAACTTATTGTCAAGCACACACATGAAATCAAATCACACAAGAAATCAAATTAGCATACAATGAAATCACATCAACAAAAAAAGAAAGAAATGAAGCCTGTAACATGAAAAGCATCAGCCACCCTATGTGCATAAACCTATGTTCACTGACCTTCCATTCCCTTATATATATATATATAGCCTTGCCTTTTTCATTTGTTCACACCTAAATAAAAAATAAAAATAAAGTGCTGCCATTGAATTAAAAGGAAGATAGATCAAGTGTTCAAGAGCTTGGAGAAGGGTTGCAGTAGTATGCTCATTTTGTTCTAGACTGTGAGTAAAACAACTCTTTATTGTTTACTGATCTACTTATATAACTGTTGTTTTGTATAAAACTTTGAGCTAGAATAAATGTATACGTATCTAGCATATGTATATGTGGATGTATGTATGCTTAGACATGAATAAACTCCACCTGCATATTAAAAGCACTGTACTCCTTCTTTATAGGCTCCTTTTATTGCTTTGAAGTTATAAAAAAACAATAAAAAACAATTGAACTTCCTACTTCAAAAATCACTAACTTAACATCTAATTGGTTTTAAACTATGGTTTCAAAACAAAAGTTTCTTGATTTTGAGTATAAATTGTTTTAAAAATTATTTCATCAAATTTCGACAAGCATGGAGGAAGCAAAACCCACATTACATTAGGTTGGTCAACTAAGGCAAGAATTCAACCATCACAATTTAATGAATGGATCATATAGTTGAAATCGTTATCAAAAAACATGATTTTTAAGAATAGTTTGGGAATTTCTAGGGTGGTGTGGAGTGAGAATGTTGGAGATGAACAGGATTGGGGTGATGCCAAATTCAAGTGAGTCGATCAATGTCGTGGCATGAGGTTTGGCGTGGAGGAGCGTTGATTGGTGCAGCATCTGGGAAAAATAATGCGGCAATTTCTGGTGAGCCAAGGAGGTTGTGGCGAGTCTCGTGGAAAAGTTTGGTGGAGGATGGTCGGCTATGGTGGTCGGGCGAGGTAGTTGAAGGGGGAATGGCTTCGTCCATGTTTTTGGGTTTGGGTTCGAATTTTCGAACGGGGGTGATGTCATGGTTTCCAAGTGCGAAGTTGAGTTGAGATGGTCAAGGGTGATGTGTGAAGGGGATCGGCGGTGTGATTCGATGATCGGGGTTGATGTATACATGCACATGTGCGTGCACATTTTCGTGCATCCAGGCGAATGAAAGAAAAAGGAGGAAAGAACAGGGAAAAGAAAGGAGGAGAAGAAGGAATGGGCTGGGTTTTTGGGTGGATGGGCCGAGTGTTTTGACTTAAAAGAACAGTAAAAATAAATTATTTTATTAAGAAATCTATAAATTTTTAAATCACCATTTCTTCTTCATTTTAAATCCAATGACGCGCAGATTTTTGCGTCGAGTTCCTATCGCAAAATATTTTCATCTGAATTAATTTTGTCGAGTTTTCTACAATGTAAAATTTAATGATTTAAACGATTGAAGTAAATAAATAAGTAATTTCTTAATTATTAATTATATCCTAATTTAATAAATTGATTATTAAATGGAGTGTTTAATGTTAATTAACTAAAATAAATTATTTTAATTAATCTCTTTGATTACAAGTAATCTGGATTAAAATATAACTCGACCCAGTAAATTGGAATTGGTTAAATTTTGATTTGTAAATTATTTAACTGTGGATTGAGTTAATGATCTATGTTTGACTGATATTTCCTTTGGATATTATTTCAATTATCTTTTGTCTGTGCCATTATGTAGCCAAACAAATTAAAATAGTTAGAATAAAACGTTGACATGTTTATTGGAAGTAAATCGACCTGTACTGATCACTATTCCGAATTTCGGAAAATGTGATGATTATAAGTGAATTAATTTCGATGGACAGGTCATGATAAAGTAAACATATGGAATGAATTTCCATATGTGAATATTGACACCCTGATTGTAGAATTGTTTATTTTAAACAACTTGACCTTTAAAAACTTATCGTTTTGGACTCGATGAGACCGGGACCCATCGTGTTTATGTGTGACGTGGTCTTACAAGATACCTTTGTTTTTAAACGATTTTGAAAATAGTAATAATTCAAATTGAGTGTGTTTTCTCACGCTGGTTTTCCAGACTGACTCGGGTGTTATTTTATTATAATGCTCGGGTCAGACCGAGTATTACAGATTCAGGTTAGAATGCTTTGAAGCTCAGGAGACGAGCTGGATGACAGAGACGTATTCTCATACTTATTATTTTCTGCTGTGTGTGTAGGCTGTATAGTCAGCACTGGTGAGGACAAGTTATTATAACTATCCAGATGGATTTGTTGATTGTTGTACTCTGATGATTGTATGTATATTAACTAATACAGATTCTTTTGTATAAAAATCTATTATTATATTATATTTTGTTCCACTGCGATTGTGACCTCTGTGTTGTTGTTTCTGTTTTTTCTTAACCCCTAATGATCTGGTATTTCCGGCACTCGATTGCTCGACATTCTATATAGTGAACGTATTGATGTTGATTTTTGAGGGTCGAAAATCCCGGTTCGTTACAATAGGAGTATTGGACCATAGTCAATAGAAGCAAAAATGGTGGATCTGACAAGCCAGCTACTACTGGGTCGACAATTGGAGTTGGTTAGATGATATGCACTCGAAATGGAGATGGGTCAGATCATGGCGGTAATCTTCAACCTATTGCTCCAGCAGCCAATGCAGATCGTGGTCCACAATACTAGTAATAGGACTGGTATCGATCAAATGTAGAACACGATCTCATCATTGTCGACTTGGTTGCACTCTCGGGTACTGCATTTTATAGATATAATTGAACTTTTTCTAGAACGATGTATAGTCAGTATAAGTTACAATCGATGGATTATGAGAGTAGAGTTGATTGATTTAGGATTGTCTTTATTAGCTTATAGTAGACTTCCGGTGAAGTTTATGTTAGTTTTTAATGGTTTTATTGTAGGAGGAGATGAATTTGGATGCGGAAGAGGCAAAAAGCTTGGTTTACAGGTAATATGCTGAAACATCCATTGACACATATTGGGTATAGGGAGACGGGTAGTTATCCACTTATCTTATATCTTTAGTTTTTAGCTATAATGTTTCCCTTTTAAGTCATACAATTAGCGAAGTTTTTTTAGCTATTTTAGTTTTTAGCTATAATGCCTGACATGCAACTTGATTGCAAGAAACAAGTATGGGAGAAGTGAATGAAAAAATAAAGGGTAGACAAGAGATAGAGTTAGCTGATAATATTAGTCATCCTATCTCCTACATTTGAAGATACTAGTTCATTGACATCAGACCTTTCGGCTTTGTATAATCCTATTGACTAGATATTTTGTACATGAACTATTCTTTGTCCTAATGAATAAAATTATGCATAAAGCCGCATCTTATTATGCAAGTGACTAATTATTGTAAACCATGGATTTTTTGTTGATTAAGGTTACAAGTCTTGACAAATTGGTTGGTGGAAAGACTAAATAATTGAAGCGAGCTTATTAGTTTCAATTTCCTTTCTCTAAATGATTATGTAAAAGTTGTATTCATAATAATCATCATCCTCCATTTTGTTCTAGATACCTTACAAAAGTAAAACGTTCAAATGAGTGAAGTTATTTTACTGCACTTGGAAAATACGAATGAAACCTAATCAAATGCTACCATATATCCGTTGCCTCCTTGACTTTTTTGGTTCAAAAATACTTTGAATTTTCTTTTCTGGATGTACTACTATCCACAACCTTGGAAATGCTAAATATTTTCTTTTTATGAAGGAGAGCTTTGATTACTGTTCTGTTATATATGTGTAAGTGAGAAATAGTAATAAATTAATAATAATAATAATAAATTAACCAAGCTAATAAAAATTAACTAAGATTTGTTAAAATTAAATAACTTTTATAAAATTAACTAAGTTTAAGTTAACTAAAATTCATAAATAATAATAATATAACTAATTTAACATAGTTTTATAAATGATGATGATGATGAATTAACTAAGTTTATAAAAATTAACTAAGTTTATAATAGTAATAATAATAATAATATAACTAAGTTTATGTTAACTATATTTTATAAATAATAATACTATAACTAATAATAAAGTTTTATAAATAATAATGATGATAATGATGATGAATTTACTAAGTTTATAAAATTAACCAAGTTTATAATAATAATAATAATACTAATATTAATACAATTAAATTAACCTTGTTTTTTAATAATAATAATAATAAATTAACTAAGTTAACCAAGTTAATAAAAATTAACTAATTTTTGTTAAAATTAAACAAGTTTTATAAAATTAGTTAAGTTTAAGCTAACTAAATTATATAAATAATAATATAACTAATTTAACAAATTTTTATAAATAATAACAATAATTATGACGATGATGATAAATTAACTATGTTTATAAAAATTAACTAAGTTTATAATAATAATAATATAATTAAATCAACCATGTTTTAGTAATAATAATAATAAATTAACTAAGTTTAAGTTAATTAAAATTTATAAATAATAATAATATAACTAATTTAACAAAGATTTATAAATAACGATGATGATGATAAACTAACTTAGTTTATAAAATTTAGCTAAGTTTATAATAATAATAATAATAATAATATAATTAAGTTAACTGAGTTTGAATAATAATAATAATAAATTAAGTTAACCAAGTTATTAAAAATTAACTATGCTTTGTTAAAATTAAACAAGTTTTATAAAATTAACTAAGTTTAAGTTAACTAAATTTTATAAATAATAATAATATAACTAATTTAACAAAATTTTATATATAACTATAAGATTGGACTTTATTTATTTCATTTCATTTATAACTTTGATTATTTTTATGACATTATTTATAATACTCGTACAATGTTGTAGATGTTTGATATTAGATTTGAAGTCCTATGAATTAACATAATTGTTTGACTATATGTTGTGCTTTCACTTGTGCAGACATTGGATTTCCGAAGAGAGCAAGGTTGGACTTTTATGGTGCTAGCTTTCACTTGTGCACGCAACAAAAAATTATGGGTAATCAAGCGTTTTGTTAGCACCGGTTTGGTATAACATTTTATTAGTACTAGGTGTGTGAATTTGTATACGAATGGTTATTATTTGTGAGTTTGGTCATTTTATCAAAAAACTATTGTATTAGAATGGTTATGGATATCATATTTGATTATATGATTAATATGTTTTAATTGTTTGAATATGATGATTATGTGAGTGATTGTTGATTGATATAGTAGAAAGAAAATAGACTATCAACAAGAGATAATAGCATGAAAAAATGGTGCAAAATGATCAACAACTTTTAGTAGCGTTTCAAAAACGCTACGAAAAAACATATAGTGGCGTTGAGTAAACGCAACCGTAAAGTAGGGGTAAAGTTGGAAACTCTATTGGTAGCGCCAAAAAACTTTTTGGTGGCATTTTAAAACGCACAAAAAGATTTTTGGTGGCGTTTAAGAAACGCTGTAATAAATGGATTTATAGTGGCGTTGAAATAAATGCAACTAAAAATCATGGATTTTTAGTTGCGGGCTTTATCACGACGTTTATCAAAAAGCGACCATAAGTTTTGGTAGCGTTTTTTGTGCGCCACCAAAAATAAAATTTCTTGTAGTGTAAATTCTATAAGTTTACTATAGACATACTACACGTGTATCAAATACACATGTCCATTTCGATGATAACTCATCGGTGAATATAACGAAGTACATGGAACCGTTTTGGTATTTATAGAATTACGATTACATACATCTATATGTATCAATCCGAAGAGTTCATCAACTCTTATGATACTCCCACTAAATGGGTGCATAGCCCAATATTGTTTGAGATATAATTAACAAGTATCATATGATTCAAAATCATACGATAAAATTATTTCTCAAAACTACGGCTTAGTCTATAATTTCAAAACAACTATAAATAATATTAGATACTTTTGTATTTTCAAATGCATCACTTTTGTATAAAATAATTACCACGTTATAGTTTTATTTCACAAAGAATATTCATAATATTCATATTGAAATATAGCCATGTCTATTTTTTTCAGTCGACACTGAAAAATAATCATTATTTAATAAATAATGTATGGTAAGTTTTACGAAAACAATTTTCGTACTATGATGTAATTAATAAGTGCTATATGGAATGCTCCCACTATTTCCACCAATACTATAATAGCGTACTAAATTCAGAGGTGCATCATTCACTTAATACAATTTGTTTATTTCATACACTACAACTATTTACAGTGGAGAGTTCATTGGTCAAATATCTTGAGCTCAAAGAAATAAATCTCATAGAAAACAATTTTCTATATAAAATACATTTCGGAATAGAAATCATATTTTTATTCCAATATTAAGTGTTAATTATTATTATAATTCTCGTTTCCAATGTTTCTCTATGAAGCGGAAGTGACTATTCATTCTCTTTATCCCAACTGTACCTTAAATTACATTTATTCTTATACATTAAATTTCCTTTCAAATGGTCAAACTATCAAAAGAAAACCTTACTACAATATCATAACAAACTCTTTACAAAAGCACATTCGATTATCCTTAACATTTAAGGACATCAAATATGTTGCACTTTACATAAACAGACCAAAATGACATTTCAGCGATCGAGTTCTTAGACCTGTCTTGTAGTTTTTGGCCTTCTGTTACATTAACACAATATGATCCCTTTTGTAATCAATCAGATTGAATACTCCATCTCGCATTAAGGTTTATTTGGTTTTTTGGATGAACTAATTTCATCGAAATATTGTACATTACAAACTTTGACCATTCACCATATAACATTTATATGCAATTGTATATGGATCAAATATCCATAGTCTTGTATTTCTTTTAGAGTTCGAAACTCATTGCTTTCTTTTTCTACAAGAATCTAAATTGATAGACCCGCACCAATCTTTCATAAGACATCTGGGGGGGCCCGCTCTAACGGGTTAGGCCCACATAAATGCTGAAGGTTCCAGAGGAGGTATTATCACTGCTTGGAACGAAGCTGTATGGTCCCACCGTCATACCACTGCTCATCCATCCGCCTTGCATGTAACTCTGCGCCACATACAATCTGGTACAATTTACTTTTTCACAAACATCTATGGCCCACAAAGCATTCTTGAGTGAAATGAACTCTGGGCTAACTGTTTCACCTTTGCCTCCTATCTTAATGGTCCTTGGCTAGTTGGAGGAGATTTTAACACCACCAGATCCGCTGAGGAGCAGAACTCCGGCTGCAACTCGCAAGATTCTGACTCCTTCAACTCCTTCATTAATGCATGCTCCCTTATTGACCCTCCCATCTACAATCGCCTCTTCACCTGGTCTAATCGTAGAGTAGATCCTGCCTTAGCAAAACTCGATAGATTTCTCTTCAATGCAACATGGGATGACCTCCACCCCCTTTCCTCAGTCTCTGGCCTCGCTTCGACCATCTCGGATCATTGGCCACTCATCTTGGACACTGGATCTTTGCCCAACATTAAGCGCCCCTTCAGATTTGAGCGTCTTTGGCTCCTGGAACCGTCCTTTGACAATTTCATCAAACATGCCAGGTCCCAACCCACGCAAATCCAATCAGCTTCTGCCAGAATTGTCTTCAAACTCCGCTCTCTTAGGAAAATCATCCGTCCATGGGCCAGATCCGTTTGGGGGGTCCCTTCGTTCGCGTATCTCTACAACCCAAGACGAGATCTTAGAACTCAATATTCTTGAGGAATCTCGACCTCTTTCAGATCTTGAATTGACCCATCTGAGAGATCTTGAATCGAAACTGGATAGGCTCATGAAACAAGAGGAGATAGGCTGGAAACAATGCTCCAAAGCTAAATGGATTGAGGAAGGTGATAAAAACACCTCTTACTTCCACCGCCTAGCTAGTGGTCGCCGCAGAACCACTCTAATTTCCGAGATTTCCCACAATAACTCTTCCTACACTGACCTCTCCGATCACCTCCGTCTTTTTACCAACTACTACCGCTGCATCCTTGGCAAGCAATCCCCAGCTCTCCCCGACATTGATTGGTCCCTCCTTTACCCATCCCCCTCCCCCATCTCCATTGACCACCCATTCTCTAAAGATGAGATTTGGTCCGCTTTGAAAGACATGTCCGATGACAAAGCACCCGGCCCAGACGGGTTCGGCCCACTCTTTTTCAAGCATTTTTGGGCCACCGTTAAAGCCGATATTATAGAATTTTGTGCCAAATTCCAATCCGATCCTGCAGCCATATCCAGACTGAACTATGCGAACATCATCCTCCTCCCTAAATCTCCTGATGCTAACTCCCTCTCCGCCTTCCGTCCCATTAGTCTTCTCAAGACAACCTTTAAAATCATTACTAAGGTCCTTGCTAGCCGCCTCCAAACAGCGATTGCCCCCCTGGTCGGGGTTGAGAAGTCAGCCTTTATTCTCGGCAGGAACATCATGGACTGTGTAGCCACAACTCAAGAAATCATCTCCTTTTGCCACCAAACGTCGACCACAGGGGTCCTATTGAAGCTTGATTTCTCTAAGGCATTTGATTCGGTGAATTGGAATTTTATCCTTGAACTCATGGAGCGCAGAGTTCCTCCCCGATGGTGCAATTGGATCAAACATATTCTTAGCTCTAGCCTATCCTCTATCTCGATCAACGGTATGTCAGGGAGCCACATCAAGTCAGCTCGAGGCCTGAGGCAAGGTGATCCTCTCTCGCCTCTCATCTTCGTCTTAGTTGCGAACGTTTTCAACAGGATGATCAAGCTAGCCATATCCAACAACCTCTTCTCCAGCATTAATCTCCCAGATTCCTCTTTATCAGTTTCTAACTTGCAGTTTGCTGACTATACAATCCTTTTTGCCTCACCCCAGATTGATTACATTCATTGCCTGAAAGTGGCTCTCTACTCATTCGAGCTCATATCCGGCCTCTCCATCAATTTCAGCAAGAGCTCTGTCATTATGTTAGGTAACTCACATCATCTTGGCCCACTCATCTCATCGCTGCTTAACTGTAACCTTTCGGACTTCCCTTTTTCCTATCTCGGTATCCCCTTGCGTCCCACCAAGCTCCATAGATCGGACTGGTCCCCTCTTATCTCTAGGATCGAATCAAGACTCCTGAGTTGGAAGGCTCATTCCCTCTCTGCAGCTGGTCGCCTCGTCCTCGTCAAATCTGTCCTATCAGCCATCCCATCTTACTGGATGTCCTTCCACAAACTTTCCTCCTGGGTTATCAACAAAATCGACTCAATCCGTAGTACCTTCCTTTGGAACGGTGGTGGTGTCAAGAGGCTTGTTAATTGGAGGACCACCTGTTTACATCAAAATCAGGGTGGTCTTGGTATCACTAACCTCGGTGCCTTTAACTCCGCGCTCCTATCGAAATGGCTCTGGAGACTTCTTACCCCGGCTAACTCTCTCTGGAAAGATTGGATTCTCTCGCTTCATTATCATTCTAACCACCATCTCGTCCTTCACTTCCCTCCGCGTTGTAGGCTTTCTCCATTCTGGGCTAGAGTGCTCCAAATCCTTCCCTGTGTCAGACCTCTTTTTCATGTACCCATCGAAAATGGCATCAACTGTGTTTTTTGGCATGATACTTGGCATAATCAACTTCCTCTCGCCAAATTCTTGCCCCACCTTTTCTCCCACTCGCATTCCCCTTCTATCTCGGTTAGAGACTGTGTCAATTCCGGTCCTGACTTCCTTTGCCCCCCATCTCTCTTCGGCTCGGACACTTTTTCTGACCTTATCTCTGCATCCAACCTGCTTCAGTCTATTCAGCTCTCCACCCTGCCGGATCGCATAGTCTGGGCCCTCGCACCAGCCAAAGGTTTCTCGGTCGCCTCCTGTTACTCCCTCCTCAACAACCCTGGATGCTTCTTTGCCTTCCCTAGACTTTGGAAATGCCCGCTTCCGCCACGTATCGCCTTCTTCTTATGGTGTCTGGCGCATGATCGAATCAACACCAAAGAGAGACTTCTCCGCTTGCATGTCCCGATCGACCCGTATTGTGTCTTTTAGTCTAACCACATTGAAGATATTCCTCCTTTGTTTCGTGAATGCGACTTTGCTTATTCTATCTGGGTTGCAACCAGCGCCCACCTCCTGGGCCATATCCCTGAACCACCCGTCATCTTCGATCACTGGCAATACAACTCCCCTAATCTCCAGCTAGATGTCTTTATCGCCCTTTTTTGTTGGTGTATTTGGAAAGAACGTAATGCACACGTGTTTGATAAACCTAGATGTCACTTCGAAGGCATTTGCAGACGTATAACTTTTCTGTTCACCTCCCTTACAGGTCAAAGCTTTTCCGCTCCTTTCAGACTCCGTCTTCTTCAGAGAAGCTCTTCTTCGACCGAATCACAAGGGAGCAGCTCGGCTTATCCACCGGGTCAACAGCCATGGCCTTAGCTGGTAGATTCTTGTTGCGTCCCGAGCTCTGTCCTCCATTTTGGTATTTTGTTATGCTATCTTTGTATATACTCTTGCACTATCTTGTCTTTATTGGATGTTAGTATGATTACTGTGCTTGTGCTATGTGCCATCGATCAGGCCTGTTGATCGAAACAACATTATTATATATATATATACTACTAATCGGCTGTGTAGTGTCACGCTACACACCTGTCTTGCTCCAAAAATTAACAAAATGTTATACATACCATTATTGTATAAGTTAATTAAAATATAAAAGTTATAATAATGAAACTTATATAATATGACTGTGTAAACTAAAGGTGAAACATAATTTCAAAATTTATCTTACATACATGTATGCTTATGTTATCTTAACACTTTAAAATAACATAACATATATCAACATATATAATACATGCATATAAGTATTAATTAACTCATTTAATTAATTTATTTTATTAATCTTATTAATAAATTTTAAATTTTGAAATTAATATTTAAAAAGTTTCAAACATTTTGAAATTTTCATTATCTTTTCAAACATTTTGAAAATTTATGTTATATTATAACCTTTTATAATAAACATGTTTTTATTTTAAATTTATCTTTTAAATTTAAAATCTTGTCTCAATTTTCAAAACTATGTTGAAAATTAATCCAAGGCCCAATTCAAATTGGGCCTTTTCTATCAGGGGTAACCTTTGGGCTCACTTCACCTTTCAGGCTAGGCAGGTAGCCAGGTAGGACAGGATATTTGATTACCCAATTTCAATCCTAGACATCACATTTCTAGACACCGTACTAAGTGCACAAGCTTAATTAGTTAACCCTAACATGACTAATTTAGACCGCATAGGCTATTGGGCTCTAATACCATTGAAGGAACTGGGCCAACCCGCAGCGGAAGAAATGTGTGAATTTCAAAAAAATTAGCCATTTTGGATCTTTAATGGGCCTATGAAGTCTAAATATACTTAGAACTTTCCTAAGTTTATTTTAAATAAAATCAATATTTTATTTAATTTATAAATAAAGTTTTACTTTAATTTAATGTGTATGTAAATTAGAGTATATCAAATATAATCTTATGTATATATTTATGTGTAATGGAATGAATGTATCAAATACATTCATGTTGTGAAATATAAGTGTAACATATAAGAAGTGTATATTTGTGTAACTAAGCATGAGAAATTTTAGAGAAGGAAAACCTTAGGTTTTCTTTCTCTTGACATGTATAATAAATTGAGGAAAGATAAGGCTATAATTCATGTCATCAAATGACATAAAATTTCCATAAATCATTTCATGCAACTATCTTTAAATTACATTGATATCGTATATCAATGCGTGCAAATATAACTTTTATAAATGTGCTAAAATAATTACAAAACTTCCAAATATCAAATAAATATAAATAATAATTAATATTTCTCAAATATCAATTAATCTAATCAATTTACAACATTTTATAAATTAATTAAATCATGTGGTTTTTCAGAGAATTCATCACTAAAGTTGTGCGACTCAAAGATGTAAATTCAGTCAACGATTAATATTGAACTATTTGAATATTAACGTTCACACGTCACTTAGCAGGTGGTGTGACATTTTGACCGAATTTATCGCTTATACATCTTTTGGTAAAATCCAATTTTACTTATTATAAGCGGTACCTAATAGTGACAATTATTTACACCAATTCTCTTCGTCAAAACTATATCATATTAGGACTTATGGAATTTGGTAATGGTCAAAATTCCAATATCGTCCACATTTAACTTTATAGTCCAAACACAAAGTCCTTGGTTCAATAATAAAAATTATTATTAACCAAAATGCCCTGGCCAGAGACTTTGACTTTGAGTTGACCATGATACTAACCCCATATAACTGAGGAGACGAATACTCTCTTGAATTGGTATTCACTTCCAATACTTCCACTCGACCCAACTATAGTCACTCGATGGAACGCCATGCCATGATTTGACTATAATCAAAGCGGTGCTTTCATATTGAAGATCCACAGTATTCTCAAGTCGAGAGAACTATGTAAATCAGTCACATCGATATTTTCTGTTTGACCTTAGTTATATAAACCAATAGAAAACTATCGAGTGAGTCGTTCCATAGTTATCCAATAACTATCAGTATTTAACCCCTAGGTGCCTCTAGCAGTCATGAGTAATACATTGCCCAACATTTTGGAGAGCGTTACATACTCTAGTCTCAATGGATACATCGATATCCAGTCTCGATGCATCTTGACTAGGAACATTTAAAATGGTATATTTGTTTTATTGTGATAAATTACTCATGGTTACAACACTTTGTAACTACTATCACAAAATATATCATTTATGGATTTTCTACCAAATATACTTTTAATTAAATTAATTAATTAATATAACCACATTATATCAAGTATATAATAGAAAGAAAATACCTTTATTTCGAACAAGATTGGTCAACGAGTTATATATATGTAACAAATTACATAATTGCCCCTAGGGCATACCCCTAACTCTATCACTACAATCCTCCAGAGGGATATTTCATTTTTTCTGCTATCCACATCTAGCATATCAGATATCTTCCTTTTCCTAAATTTCTTCTGAAGTATCTGAAACATTTGGACATTGTGTCGATCCATTTTTAACGAATTCCTACATATATTTAACTTGCTTAGAAGTCTTGGCTCGTGAAGCTGGTCTCCCGTCTCTCAACTCCGACATCCTTCATTATATAGCTGGCCATGCTAAAGTTGGTGATCAACCAGGCTGTCAATTGTATCGGATCCATCCTCATCTAAGGCTTAATTTCCAAGACTCTTAATAAGGCAAAAGTATGGGAGACTCAATTTTTCTTTGTAAAATGCTTCTTTGGTCTTAGAGGGACTTTTTCTACTACTGGTATGATTCTCTTTCCTTCTTATCCGTATTGGTTTGTTATTCCTTATTAAGAGGTATCTCTCTTCCAGTCCCTACTCCTAAAAAGCTGAACTCGAAAGATCATGAACTTGTGCTGTCACTTACCAAAGTAGCGGAAACAATAGGGAATAGTCTCAGACTGCTAATCTTGGCCAAGCTTCGTCAATACCCTATCATTTCAAATGGTCACAAAATCCTAGAAGAACCTCCAATGGTACAACTTAACTCTAAGGGCAAGGGCTCGTTGGTAATGGGCAAGCTCGAACTTTTTTCATCTAATTACCCTATATAGCCCAAGGTACCTGGTAAGATATCATTGTAATCACTCAAAATTTAATATAACATTATCTCATAAATTTATCCTGTTGACTCAGGTTCGTCTACTTTGGTTGTTGCCCCCGTCGGGAAGGAAGTTACTATGGATATTTCTAAAGATAAATTGGAGAAAGATGTCACTTCTGCTACAGTTTAGGCTCTTAAATCTCAATCACATAAAGATGCTATTTTTAGTTCCTTTTCTATTATCGAAAGAAAGATGGCTTATAGTTTTATTGCTGCGTCTGCTCCTAGCAAGAAGCCTAAGACTGGGGACACGCAAGTCCCAACCATTATAGGAGAAGAAGGGTTGGTTGGTGCTAACTCAAACCTTGAAATTCCAAATCTTGATGCAGCTGCAGACAAAACGAATCTTAATGTTGCTGCAGATGAGACCCAGTAGGTGATTGAAGCAGAGGGTTCTCAAGACTTGCTCTACCATATTACCGTTCTAAGCTCCTTAAAAACCTTGAATCGTATTTGCGAAGAGCTAGAGTTTTCTTTTACTCTGAAGAGCTCTCTTCCTTCTAAGCCTCAATCATTAGCTTCTATCAACAAATTTAACGACCTTCTTCAATCGGTAATTTAATCTCCTTCCTTTGCTACTTCCCAGCCATTGCAACCTTCTTCCTACACCCGATATCATCGATTACACTTACTGGTATGTACCCCTTATGTCTAGCTGCTTTAAAATCTTAGTATCCCATGTATTCAAGTTTCATTATCCATTCCAAGTTGCCAAGCATCTACTTTCACTTCAAGATGAGGCTTCAGAGTTATCAAGTGAATTTCTAGGCTAAAGGAGGAAAAATCCTCACTTAATAATTGTGTTATTGACTTGAATACTAAAAGAGATGAAACTGTGCAAGAGAAAGGCAAGCTAGCTGCCTCTCTTGAAGAAATGAAAGTCCTACTTCAAACTTTAAATGATAGGGTGATGGTTTTAGAACTTGCTCTCTTAAGAAAGCTGAAATGAAAGAAGCTATGCTTGTGGCAGTGAACACATCTCTTAATAAAAAGGTAAAAAGGAAGGAGGTTCTTATAGACAAATCAACAGCGATGGTTAGAGATGCAAAAAAAGGTATCCCATTTTCTTGGCACGTCTCTTGACATTATCATCGAAAGGTCCTACAAGAAAGCACTCTTCATCGCTTATGATGACAGTGCTTAAAAGTGATCAGACTTTGGCTTTCCTTCTCTTCCTTTAGAATGGAATGACAAGTTCATGAGCAGATTTAAAGAGATGTCACATGGATCTTATGTCCCTGAGAAGAGGAGGAAGTTGATGCCGCTAAGTTATTGACTTTTGACAATCCTCTAGTCGATGAAGGGACTGATTCAGATAAGGAGGACAAAGATGACGCCGAGGATAAGGATGAGGGCGATGATGATAACGATGGTCCTAATGACAATGATGGTGATGATAATGACAACAAAGATGGAGGTAGTAGAAATGGCATTTTTGGACCATCGGCTGACAAGGATGGATCAAGGGACGCTAATCTAGATCCATCTTCCAAGGTGCAGGGGCTACCAAAATTCCTGATCCTCCTCGGGCAAGTTCTCCCAAAGAAAATAATGCTCCCCAAGCTTAAAGCCCAAAAACAAAGAGATAATTTAATTATCTATTATTGTTAACCCACCTTTTGGGAAGGCTGTAGGCAGGCGGATTTAATTAAGTCAACTTCACGATTATCGAGGCCTGAACATGATGGATTCGGTTTAAAAGGGTGAAGTTCACCTGGATATGTCGTTCGGTCGAGAAATGGAGAAGTTGCATGGCTCGGTTTGGATGCTCTGGATCGCTTGGCATTGAGGTGACAACAAGGTGGCTCGGCATTGGACATCGCTCGACAACAAACCTCGCTCGACATCGTTGGTCGCTCGGCATCGTGGGTCACTCGGCATCGTTGGTCGCTCGGCATCGTTGGTCGCCAGGCATCGTGGGTCGCTTGGCATCGTGGGTCGGTCGGCATCGTGGGTCGGCATCGTGGGTCGCTCGGCATCGTGGGTCGCTCGGCAACTTCTAGTCCCGAGGCATGTGACTTCAGTTAGCTCGATGGACTATCAGGTGGATCGGCAAGGTTGTTTGGGGTGTGCCGCTCAGTGAAGGATGGAAGCTCGTATCTGGTTCGGCATAGGCCGATCGGTATGGATCGGTTGGGATGAAAAGTATGGTTCGGCTATGGCCTTGATGGGCCCAGACTATTCAGGAAGCCCAGTAACTCGGGATTTGCCTATAAATACAGCATGTGGGGTTCAAAAAGAGGGAGTTCTTCTCTTCTGCTCTCTGACTTTCTACTTTCTAAAGCTAAGGCTACTCTGCCATTATTGCTTTAAAAACTCTGGATTATAACTGTAATTGATTCTCATATCAATAAAAAGGAAACTTCTGGAGTGGACATAGGCCGGAGTTAGCCGAACCACTATAAAATCTGTTGTCCTTTACTGCTTTCTTTGTTATTTTTACTGTTCTTTACATTATTAGTCTCTACATACATTCTGTCTGTGAGTCGTGATTGATATTTGGTGCTTTCAACTGGATTTGGGTGTTAGTGACCAATTTTGGCGCTAACATTTTGGTGCTTTCATTGAGAGGGCAAGCACTCGGGAATTTTGGAGTTAGGAACTTGGATTCTAGGAAGCAATGGCTAGGCCACCAACAAGGAAGCAAGTGACAGAAAGAAGCAATCAAGAGGGAAGTCAAGAGGCCTCCTCTAGAGCTGGAGCAGGTCAAGCATCCATCTACATCACCAGAGACGAGATGGAAGCAATGCTGAAAAGACAAGAGGAGATGATGCAGACTCTTCTTAGGCAATTTGGACAATCAGGAACTGCAGGTGCTCAAGTTCTTGGAGCTGGATTAGAAGGACTCAACCGGCAAGCAGATGGAGTGGTTCAGCAAGGGGCAACCCCCAATCAGCAAACAGCTATCAATCTGGATGGACCTAGACTCGGGGGCACACCACCAGGAAATGTTGGACCAATCCATGGAGGGATACCAGATGACGCTGTGCAACCCGACACCAACAGGAGTGCAGGAGTACGTGATGAGGAGTATGTGCCAGTATTATCTCATGAACTCGGGGGACAGATCAGAGGTAGCGGACACGGATTACAGTTTGGTGACAATGACAGATTAGTGGAGATGGTCAGACGAGCTGTGAGAGGTGGATTGGTAAATAAAGACTTGGAGGATGTGAATAGGAGTCCATTTACTCCTACTATCAGGCAAGTAGGAACCCTCTGGATTTTAAGCTACCAACGTTGGAGATGTATGATGGGAGAATGGATCCCGTCGTTTACTTGACAAGGTACATGAGGCATATGGAGGTACTGGGGGCATCGGATGAGGTCATGGCTCGATGTTTCACTTTGTATTTGACGGATATCGCAGCTATGTGGTTTAGACAGTTGGAGAGTGGTTCTATTGACACTTGGAAAGAGCTGATTGAGAGGTTTATGAGGCAATTTCGGGTCCATATAGTCAGACCCAAGAATGTAATGACCTTGATATCGATGAAACAATGGAAGGGAGAGTCGCTCAGGGATTTTTTAACCAGATTCAACGCAGCGGTAGCTTCAGTGGATCAACCTGATCCGTCAATGGTTTTGATGGCAGCAGTCTCAGGAATCGTGGATAATTCGGATTTTAAGATATCATTGGAATGGGACCGACCGAGGGATCTCGGGGAGTTCTACCATGAGGTGGAAAGGTTCCTGAGATAGGAGGATGCACAGGCTGAGAGAGTAGGAAGAGAGGATGAAGCTTATGCAGTGAGGGGTGGAGGTCCACCCAGGGAGGATCCAAGTAAAGACGATAAAGGAAAAAGGAAAACAAATGGCAACAGTGGCACTTCAAAGAGGCCTCGAAGGGAGTCAAAGATTTCTTCTTACACAGATTTAACCGAGACTCTAGAAAGGATTTACTTAGATACTCAGGGGCACCTCCAGTATCGAAGACCAGCTAGGAGGGAACCATCGGAATACGAGCGGGCGTTAGGAAAGCATTGCCTATTCCATGAGCTGGATGGGAACAACACGAATGATTGCAGGCATTTAAGGGATATCATTGAGGATCATGTAAGGAATGGTCACCTGCAATAATACATAAGGAATCGAGCTGTAGCAGTGGAACGGGAGCGGCCACCGCCTACCTCGAACGAAGGTGGCGCTGGATCTAGTCACCGCCGGCTTGTTATTAACTGAATGGATTAATGGTTCTGAATAAGTAATAGAACTCAAAGTAATACGGTTAGGTCACTTACACATGTACGGGATCGAGGACGACCCCTAGGCGTGCTTTGAGATGACAAAAAACCGTACTGCTTGGATCTATGAAATCCTGTTTTCTTTCTGTTTTTCTACAAACTCTGGTTTCTTCTTTGGTACTTCGAACATTTAATCCCCTTTGTTGTACGAACTTTCACTTTGATAACTGAATTATGTAATGATTGGGATTGGACTCCGCCAAAAAATAATACAGGCCAAGCAATTACCGTCCCGACCGGAGAGACGGGACAGTAATCGCGAATTACGAGTCCCTTTGCCGGAGAGCAACGGAATGGACTCGAACAAAATGAACAACGTCCTCGGTCGGAGAGCCGAGGCCGGAGAATATGAAAATCCTTGGCCGGAGAGCCAAGGCCGGTGAATATAAAAGTCCTTGGACGGAGAGCCAAGGCCGGAGAATATGAAAGTCCTTGGCCGGAGAGCCGAGGCCGGTGAATATCAAAGTCCTCGACCGGAGAGTCGAGGCCGATAAATATAAAAGTCCTTGGCCGGAGAGCCGAGGCCGGAGAATATGAAAGTCCTTGGCCGGAGAGCCAAGGCCAGAGAATATGAAAATCCTTAGCCGGAGGGCCGAGATCGGTGAATATCAAAGTCATCGACCGGAGAGTCGAGGCCGGTAAATATAAAAGTCCTTGGCCGAAGAGTCGAGGCCGGAGAATATGAAAGTCCTTGGCCGGAGAGCCAAGGCCGGAGAATATGAAAATCCTTGGCCGGAGGGCCGAGACCGGTGAATATCAAAGTCCTCGACCGGAGAGTCGAGGCCAGAGAATACAAAGTCCTCGACCAGAGAGTCGAGACTAGCAAATATAAAAGTCCTTGGCCGGAGAGCCAAGGCCGGAGAATATGAAAATCCTTGGCCGGAGGGCCGATACCAGTGAATATCAAAGTCCTTGGTCGGAGAGCCGAGGTTGGAGAATATGAAAATCCTTGGCCGGAGGGCCGAGACCGGTGAATATCAAAGTCCTTGGCCGGAGAGCCGAGGCCGAAGAATATGAAAATCCTTGCCCGGAGGGCCGAGACCGGTGAATATCAAAGTCCTTGGCCGAAGAGCCGAGGCCGGAGAATATGAAAATCCTTGGCCGGAGGGCCAAGGCCGGAGAACTTACAAGCCCTTGACCAAAGAGCTGAGGCTGGAACAGGGAAACGCGACCCGGCGAGGTCTACGGATTCAAGGTTAAACCCGGAGAGGTCATGAATTTAATAATATGGTCATGAACGGGATATGGACTTCGGATATCGGATTTGAGGCTATTCAAAACACACCTTCCAATAGCAAGGCATGTTTTGGGGGGGGGCAAAGTGTTAACCCACCTTTTGGCAAGGCTGTAGGCAGGCAGATTTAACTAAGTCGACTTCACGATTATCGAGGCAGGAACATGATGGATTTGGTTTAAAAGGGTGAAGTTCACCTGGATATGTCATTCGGTCGAGAAATGGAGAAGTTGCACGGCTCGGTCTGGATGCTCTGGATTGCTCGGCATTGAAGTGACAACAAGGTGGCTCGGTATTGGACATCGCTTGGCAACAAACCTCGCTCGACATCGTTGGTCGCTCGGCATCGTGGGTCGCTCGGCATTGTTGGTCGCTCGGCATCGTGGGTCGCCCGGCATCGTGGGTCGCTAGGCATCATGGGTCGCTAGGCATCGTGGGTCGCTCGGCATCGTGGGTCGCTCGGCATCGTTGGTCGCTCGGCATCGTGGGTCGCTCGACATCGTGGGTCGCTCGGCATCGTGGGTCGCTCGACAACTTCTAGTCCCGAGGCATGTGACTTCAGTTAGCTCGATGGACTATCAGGTGGATCGGCAAGGTTGCTTGGGGTGTGCCACTCAGTGAAGGATGGAAGCTCGTATCTGGTTCGGCATACTAGAGTGAGGAGTGGTTCGGCATAGGCCGGTCGGTATGGATCGGTTGGGATGAAAAGTATGGTTCGGCTATGTCCTTGATGGGCCCAGACTATTCAGGAAGCCCAGTAACTCGGGATTTGCCTATAAATACAGCATGTGGGGTTCAGAAAGAGGGGGTTCTTCTCTTCTGCTCTCTGACTTTCTACTTTCTAAAGCTAAGGCTACTTTGCCATTATTGCTTTAAAAACTCTGGATTATAACTGTAATTGATTCTCATATCAATAAAAAGGAAACTTCTGGAGTGGACGTAGGCCGGAGTTAGCCGAACCACTATAAAATCTGTTGTCCTTTACTGCTTTCTTTGTTATTTTTACTGTTCTTCACATTATTACTCTCTACATACATTCTGTCTGTGAGCCATGATTGGTATTTGGTGCTTTCAACTGGATTTGGGTGTTAGTGACCAATTTTGGCTCTAACAACTGTCCCGCTTTCTTAGGTATGGATCTCATTACAAAAATATTTTCAATTATCAAATAATCTTTAGTTAACTTATTAACTACTTTAGTTAAAGAGAAAGTCAAAATACCATTACAGCGTTATGCTCGAGAAGAAGTAAATGGACATAAATAGTCTTAATAGAGAGTTGGACAAAAAAATAAAGGATTATAATAAGTTATCCGAGAAGTATAAGAAGCCGGTAGAGAGAGCATCAGGATTAAGGTATATCAAGGAGAAAGAAGTCGCTCGTCAGATGAAGAATGCTCACCATCGTCGGGATATACTCTTGATAGAGAATGCTGAACCGATGATCCTTTTTTGGATGTTAATTGATGACATGGATACCTTGGTAGAATTCCTGTATAAGGTTTTTTGTAGGGGTTTAATTGTTTACTTCTTATACTTAGATGATAACAGTGGAGGTTTGCCTTCACCGTAGATACTTTGATGAGCATAAGACTAATCCTCATCCCGGGGCATGTTGGAACCTTCCCCGAGTCGCTCCCATTCCTCTTTCCTTACACTCTCTTCCCCCGAGAAACTTAAATATAATGGGAAGAGATTCATTTCTGAAATTTTTAAGAAATCTATTTTATATGAACCTGAATGATTGTATAATAATAATATATTATTTGGTTTATGTATTTCATTGTTTTAGTTTTCTATGTTGCACAGATAAAAGACTTCTCATGCAATTTAGTCCCTAAGGATCTCTTAAGTAAATTCATTAAGTTGAGGAAGGATTTGAAAGAGAAATATTCAATTCTCAAATCATTACAGTTGGCAAGATACTTTTTCCTCAAAGATTTTCAAGAAATTTACATGCGGTTTCCCTATTTCCGCTTTGACTTTCTAGGTGATGAGAAGGAGAAATTATTTAGCGAAATCCAATCCTTCCACACGAAATTAATATGTGGTCATGATAGCCCTCCAGCCGAGGAATGGGATTATCATTGTTTCCCTCCAATTTATACTCCGGATGGGATCAAGGCTTCTTTTGATTTTACACTTATTTTTCTACAAGGTCGTTCGAAAAGGCTAAGGTCGTAGTTTCAAAACTTTGAACATTGATTAAACATTATTGAAATGAAATTGCAATATAACCTTGACTCTTGTTATTATTTGTAAACTTCGCTTGTTATTAATGGAAGAGTCTGTCCTTCATGTATTGATTTTTGTTTTCTTTATTTTTAATAGGACACCTAGTTAGTGCGTAAATTTGATTCCTTAGACACCTCACAAATTACTGAAGTTAAAGACTAGCAGTTGTCATATATGGAGGAGAAATGATCATCTCGAGACGACTCGGCTTTACGATTCCCAAATAACCCCAAGGCATGAGAATGGCGTAGGAACTATTTCCTATTAAAACCAGCTTTTAGTGCTTACAAATAAGTGACCACTCGCATGGAGGTAGAACTTAAAGAAACGAAGAACGAGCTTCAGTTGCTGAAAAAGAGAAAGGAAACAGCTCACGGATCTAACTTCTCTATCGAAGCTGACATTGAGATAGCTAAGTTTCATTAAAAAACAAAATGCCAAGTACCATGCCTTTCTTTGAAGCTCATTGTAAGTGGGGGTTATTCTAGCCTTCCCTCTCCTACTCCGATACAAAAAACAAGATCCACATCCTCGGCTAATCAAAAAGTCGATGAGTATGATTCGAACTTTCGAGGAGCTAATAAGACTCTTCGTCATACCCTGAAAGAGTAGATCAACTCTATTGATGATGCAGACAACATTCGTAAAAGGGAAAAGAAACTTAAGGAACTTGTGGATGTGTCCATTCATCGTATCACTGATCCCTTAATTGCCAAGGGTTTGGATAAATTAGCATAAAATATTGGGCTGTAATAGGGATCAGCCTTGATTAGATTTTCTTTCTTTTATTTGTCTTTTGTGCCTACAACTGTGTAAGTAGTGTATCAAATTGTAAAAAAATTGTAATTGAATGAATATTACCTCGGATATGTAACCAAGAATTGAATTTTGATTTTGACTTGAAACTGCGTGATTCTTAGTTTTTCACTTTTCCATACTTTGAGTTTTTAAACTCACATTCTGCTTGTTTGTAAAATTCAGATTGCTACTGATTAAGCCATTTATAATTCAACACGGATGTTTAATAACAGGGATTCCCATTTAATAATATTAGATAAGGTAACAATATTAGAAATTCCTGTTTGGAAGGTCAGAAACCTACGTCTGAGGTAATAGAAGTCTAGAAATCCGTATATCGAATCATAGAAGATCGGAAATCTATATCCGACAATAGCAGAAAATCAGAAACTTATATCTAGTAATGGAATACTTGAAGATCTTTACTTCTTGGGGGTTAGATAGATTTGAAGCGCTACTTGGCTTGGATTTCGTTAGATCTTCCTCTAGAAGACTGATCAGTTGAGAGTACTACTTAGCTCAAACTTTGTTAGACTTGAAAGCACTACTTAGTTGTAATTTCGATTGATCTAGGAGTGCTACTTTGGCTCAAAATTTGATAGGTTTGAGAGAACTAATTGGCTTTGATTTCGATTAATTCGGGAGCACTTCTTTGGCTCAAATTTTGATAGGTTTGAGAGCACTACTTGGCTTTGATTTCGATTGATTTGGGAGCACTACTTTGGCTTGGACCCCTTATCACTATCTTAGGTGATGGTTTAGGTCTGTTGTCCTATGCATTTGGTTAGCTATCTTAAGTAGGACCGAAGACTTACCTGACCTCCCTCTTGGAGGCATTTCAGCGAGGCCTTTAATGACAAGCACTAAAGGCTGGATCGTTGCTTTAGTGAGGCCTTTAATGATGGCACTAAAGGCTTACTCCATCCTTCCTATAGGAGGGACTCCAACCAGACCGTGTAGGCAAGGGTTGAAGGCATGCAGAACTTTGGACAAGCCCTTTCGGATGAGACCAAAGGATTACTCTGGCCGGAGGCGCCTTAACCAAGCCTTCGCTGATGGGACTAAGGGCTTATGCTCCGGGCAGGCCACGTAGGCGGGACCAAATGCTTAGTTGGTGCTTTGGCCAGGCACTTTTAGATGGGACCAAAGGCTTACTCCGTCCTCCCTCTGGGAGGCGCTTTGACTAGGCATGTGTTAGTCGGAGACAGAGGCTTTAGCCCCTTATTACCATTTTAGGTAGTGATTTAGGCTTTCCATTATATTAGGAGAAATTTACTCCTTAACCATGTAGAATTACTTATTTCAGTAACTTCTTTTATTATCGAATTGTCTAATATCTTTTTACAAAGTCTCATCTTTTTACAAAGTCATTGAGCCTGCCTTACCTTAGAAAATTGATGATCATTCCTTCTAGGCTACTGCATTGATTGGTTTCAAGCCCATTTGTAAGGTGATAGTGATAATACGAGCTTCCAAGATTTCTTTTGAATTTGGGCCTTCTCTTTTGCGAAGGCCAATAATCAAGCTTATCCTTAGTCAAAAAGTAAATGTTTTCAAGAGTAGTGGTGAATGTGCATCCTTTGTAAGTCGAGATTTGAATGCTAGCCTTCTTGACTGTTGTTTAGTTCTTTTGCTACTTGGTATCTCATCCTCCATAGCCAACTTTCTTTTTAATGTCCTTTGAACTTCATTAGAGGCCAACAAATGATTCACGACTCTATGCCATTTCTGAGCGAAAATATCAAAATCATTTGTTATCTCTTTCTCGAATATAGTCCCCTTGGCTTGAGATTGGATAACTCTTCTTATCTTTAGGAACAAATTATCCTTCCTTAGGGCATCTCTTCCCAAGTCAAAAATTGGATTAGGGCCTATATGAAAGGGATTTATGCTCCAATTATCCAGATCATAAGGGCTGCCCACTTCTTTTCGTTTATGATTTGCAAGGCCTTCTGTAACGACCCACATTTTTGACCGTTCAAGTCGACAATAATCCACACATGTCCAACTCAAACCGTTCAAAAAGGCAGATGGTTATTGGGGTTAAATAAGAAAAGGAGAGAAAGAACAGAAGCAAACTCAGAATCTTACAGCGGAAGGAACAAGATATAATAATAAAATAACAGTTCATGAAGCTGTTAAATAAATAAATTTGATTATTATTATACATCATAAATCAGAGTTACATACATATCAGAGATAATACAACAATGCAGCGGAAAAATAATACAGTAGCAGAATACAAATGATGTAATACCAAACTCCGTCTTCGTCCTCCAGAATAGATCTTCAACCTTATCTGAAATGCTCAGGCTAACCCGAGCGTAATGAAAAGACAAAACACTCGAGTCAGGACTAAAATATCTCATGTAAGTCAAATCGAATAAGAAATAAGAGTGTGACGGCGTCAGAGATGTTTACGGGGTTTGACATCTCCTATCCAGTGTCAACGTGAGTGCAATAACTTAAGAGATGTTACGGGATTTTCCATCTCTTAAGGATCCGTTAAACTATCTACTATGTAGTACAATACGCTATATATGTAATGTCTATCAAGTAAAATAAATATTTTTCATAGTGTTAAGGCTTTACATTGATCCCCCTTAACACATTTTTAAGCCCTAGTGTACAGTTTGCATATAACACACCAGTAAACCGTCGGTGGATAGTGATGCGCCGTGATACACTAACACTAAATCAAAATCGTAGTGGTCGCGCATAAGGGTAAAAGTATGACAAGGCATGTGAGGCAATGCCCAAGGTAGGATACTACCGTTTCGCGTCTCCGGCTGGTGGTAACGCATCGCTGCTACGATCGCCCACCGCATCACATCACTCCCAAATCAAGGGTGATCACCAATCGATAACAAAGTAGATATAGTATACGAAGGAGTGTGAATGCTAGAGGCAGCTAACCTCACTGGCACGGGTATGGCTCCTGTTTTAGTCATTTCAAATTTGACATAAGTGTCAAGGCATCCATTAACGTTCTCTTACTTCAAATCAGCAACGTACATCAAAACCATCCACTTCATTCAGGATCAACACTCCGCGTGTATTAGTTATTAAAGTGGTTTTCGGTATCGACAGAGAGTATGTCCATATCCGATCCCGGTCTCTTTAATAACTACGTATTTTTACACCGGTGGCTCTTTTACATCTCAAATCGATTCATAATTGATATCAAAATATCATATTCGCTTCAAAATCAAATCCATTCAAATATCATCATATCTACTCAAAGTATACAATTTCATTTCAAAAATCATTTTCGCCTCAATATCTCATTTCGATTTCAAAATCATTTTTCGCCTCAATATCTCATTTCGATTTCAAAAATCAATTTCAAATACATATTTGAACCATAAAATAAACAAATTCACTTCCAATATATTTCGAAATTTTAAATATTTCACATTTCAAAACAGTTCATATATTTATATAAGATTCGCTTTAAAACCATTTCGTATTCAAATTAGAATATACTTCAAATTACACATCTGTATTAAGTAGTTTACTTAATTTCTGGAACAATTCCAATTCAATAAACTTAGATTAACATTCGAATTTCAAGAATTCATTTAAGTATTACATTCCAAATCAATTTCAGTTCAAATCCTATTCAGATCAATTTTATCTTCAAATTTAATTCAATAGTTTCAATTTAGTCCAATTCACAAATTTCTTTGAATTTCAATTAAATTCCAAATTAATTAAATCTCAATTTCAAATTAATTTTCAATTCCAAACTCAAACTTGAAATATCATTTCATATAAATTTTCTTAGAAATATTCAGAGTTCGATTAAAAGTCCAATCTTTTAAAACAAATCAACTTTCGAAAATTTACGTCGTATTTCAATCTTTTTCTTAAAAATCTAAACTTTGAATAATTAAACAATTTCATTTACCAAGTTTAAATTCCAACATCTCGATCTTCAATTCAAAATAATTCAATCTCCATAAATTGGATTTTATTCTTAAAATCAATTCATTTAAATAATTTCAAAACAACTTTTAAAATCATTTAATTTAACCAACCCGGTGTCCGTATATAATTTTCTAACCTATGGCCAAGTGGATAATTATTTCGATTTTAATTTCAAGGATGGATATGTATCATTTCAATCCAAATAGATGTCATAGGTATATCATTTCAACCTATTCCTTAATTTATTCGAAATGATTCAGTTTACAATTTTATATGCAATAAACAATATTCATGATGATAGCATGATATATCAAAACAAATAAACAACCAATATCGACCAATAGCATCCATCACCACCAATCAACCATAAAGCCAATAACATTCACAACAATTTTATAATTATCAATATCGAGTAATATACTGCCAATTTAAATTTAAATTTATTTTGACGATCAATTTAACTTCTATCAATTAATTCATACATCAATACAGATGGTAATTAATCCTACCAAACAACAGCCAATAAATTTCATATCACTTCAGAATATAAGTTTAACTAACACAAATTATTTTAGTCAATTGTGAGCGTATAAACACTCACTTTGATTTTCTGTTGTCGCCGAGACGTTCCGGTTTGGAACTGAAACTGGACGACGCCCAACTTTAGCCCAAATTTCCACCGTCTCCAAATCCATCCAAACCAGTTTCATTTCGAAGCTCTCATCATTACGATCGCAACGCAAAAAGTTTCGTTCCAATCGGACCTCGTATGAAAAAGTTATGCTATTTTAAAGTTTACACGAATTTAAATAAAACAATTTCAGCTTTTATTTTTTTTTTAAATTTTCAAACCCTAATCAACCTTTGCCGTTGGATCAGCTTGCTTCAGATCTGGACCGCCCCTATGTGCTTCTTCTCCAACGTGAACATCACGTTCACAACCAACCCATAGCCGTCATTCTTCCATCAATTCTTGCCAACCCCACCGACCACTACACGATGATCAGGCACCACCATTCCAAAGCCTTCGACGAAAGCTACCCACGCCTGGAACCCTAGCAAGCTCGGCCACCCCCTCTGCCTCGAAATGCATGAAAAACGCAGCAGCTTCCAGCATGATTTCCCGTTGATCCGTTGCTCCGTTTTCGATCATCTCCGTATGGATTTGAAGAGCTCGCCGAGATCTACACTTTTGCTTTTGGAATTTTTCGATTTCGTTAAACGGATTGAGAGATATTAAGGAAAGAAGTTTCGAAATTTTCTGGCCATTGAATTAAAAGTGGCGGCTAAGGGCTGAAACCCTAGGGTTTTTGGAAAATAGAGAAAGTGAGGGGCTTTTATAGAAAAAATACGCGACACTATTCATCCCGGATTTTCCGAACTCCAAACGAAGCGTGCCGACTGACGTTTCTAAGGTTTACCCCGCGTTCCGAACGCAATGGAATAGGTTTCGGAAGCTAATTCGATCATCTGTGCGAGTTACGGCAATAAACGATCGATTTAAAATTAAATCGGTTAATCAAATTTCTGTGCGTTTGGGCTCGCCCCGGACAAACGGTAAATCCGATTGACACGAAATTTGAAATTCTACAATAATATGACATTACGGATCCGATGAAACTGGTTTCGTCGAAATCCGAGACTTTTTGAAAAATGACTATTTTCTCTCGCCGAATTAATATTAAAAACAATTCGATGCGTTTCGAGCTGCCACGGTCAAACGATAACTCTGACTGGTACGAAAATTGAAATCCGATAATAACAAATTATTACGGATCCAATGGAATGAGTTTCGTTCAATTCTGAGACTGTTCGAAAAATGGCTATTTTTCAGTCGATAATTAAATATTAAAATATTCAATTTTCACAAATTAACTTTAAATTCAATTTTAAAAGTTCTATAACATTACTATAACTCCAATATGATAAGAAAAAATTTTACAAATCATTTTCAATCATATTCAACTCGATTTCAATTATTTCTGAAATTTAACTTATTAAATTATCGATTTAATTGTCTAATTAAATCCAATATTCGAAAAATAAATTATTCGACTGTTTAATTTCAATATAAAATTCCCAATTTTAAATTATTAAATTTTAAATCAAATTTCAATTGTTCACAAATTCCATTTTTAATTTCATAGTAATTAACAATCTTTTACAATGCAGTTTTCCATTATAAATCCAATATAAAAGATTATATTAGATTCAGCGTTCAATTATATTGTAATTCAAATTCAAGTTATTTAATTCCAAATGAATTCTTTTATTTCGATTTACACTTTCATTATTGAATCAACCATTTACTTATATATTTATTATCAATAGTTTATAATTCATTTACTTTCATTTTCTTCAGCTATCATCTTATTTAAATTCACAGTAATATTAAATTACATTCATTTACGTTGATTTCCATATTATAACTTCAATATTAAATCTACCATTTTATTTATTCTTGTTTACAATCATAACCAATTTGGTTTACAACCTGAAATTCACATTTAACAACACAAAATTTTATTTCCTTCGGATTTTTATCCAAAATTTTCATTTTAATTCGTATCTTTAAAGTGTTAAAAATACGGGTCGTTACATTCTCCCCCACTTAAAACTTTTCGTCCTCGAAAACGAACGGAGAATGGGAAACCATCATTTAGATATAATTCATTCAAAATATTCTACTTATTTGCAAAATTTAGTTATAGGATTTTTTTCTTTTCACAAAATTTTCTAACTCTCGGATTTTTGAAAAATTTCGGCAGCACCTCCTTTGCGCGGCTAGGACCGAAAAATTTCACAGTGGTAATAATTGCATGATATACATCTCATTGCAAGAATGTGGCATCCCAAAACATGGGGAACACAATAATATACCACAACATAAACCGTAATCCGAGAACGTACCTTTTATTAAACGGTTATTAGCATTTTAACTTACATTTTGCATTTAGCGCAGAAGCGAGCTCCACAAGCGAAGCGCAACCCCTTCGCTACCTACTAAAATGCTCAATAACCAAGTTAGAACCATGCATATAAAGATCGATATACTTAGCATAAACAACATTCATATACATATTTAACTTCAAAACTGAAAATTTTAAATTCAGGACAGCGAACAAATCCCAGTTTTTGGTCACCTAAACGATAAAATTTTAAAATGGAATCTAAATAAAAGTTGTTGCATTTGTTTCAGGCTTTCCGGAATGTCCAAAATCATTGAATTCGGACCATCCGTTCAAAAGTTACGACCGTTTTACTAAATAGGAACGCCTCAGCCTGGCAATGAATTGCGCAGGTCAGCGACATTTGGTCACGTTTTTGACCATCTAAACGACATTAAAACACCAAATTCTTAAAACAAAAGTTTTAGCTTAAGTTCTAAGCTTTTCAGAAAGTGCAAGATCATCAAAATCCGATACACTAGTAAAAAGTTATGTCATAAATACTAAGGTCAAATGCTATTGGTTTTGCTTATTCTTACACAGGACAGCGATAGACATTTACATTTTTAACCTAGTAAACGAATGAATTTTCTGAAATACTCTAAACAAAAGTCGTGCTACAGATTCTAAGCTTTCTAAAAAGTCCAAGATCATCAAATTCCGATTATTTATTTAAAAGTTATGGTACTTTTAGTTTCAACACATACCGGACAATTTTAGATTTCTACATTTGTTTGTTATTACAAATACAAACTATCCAATTTAAAGTTTCCGAAAAATCAAGCATTAACCCAAAGTTGTTAATTTCCTTTATATTTTATGAAATAAGTTTACATTAAATTCGTTTTTCGGTTTATTCACTTTATTACCTCCACATTTTAACTCAAGACAATTTTGCTTCACATTAAATTGAATTCAATTATATTCAACATCACCTTACTACAAATTGAATTTAATTACTTAAATTTTTATTCCATTTATTCAATTCCATTACATTATGAATCGTATTTACTCACCTAACATCCATCTACAACCAAAGCACAACAACATTAACGTCCATACCAAATTTACCACCAAGTCAATCAATTTCTTTTATTTGTCTCAATTGGTTTATTCATTTCCAAACAAATCAAGTTTACTCAATTCATTTACTTTGTTTGGATTATATCAAATTCCATAATTCACTTTACTTGTTTTCCTCATTGATTTAATTCAATAATTTTGCTTGTTCAAATTAAATTTCATACCATCAACTAAGTATATATTATTCATTTTTCAATTTGAATTTCTTTTATATTTGCAACTATCAATTTGATCTTCACATTTTATTTACACTATCATACTTGTATATTTTTTTTTACTTACTTATCAAAATATGCATTTTAAACTTTTAAATATTAGGTAAGTTATGGTTATGCAAATTTAGTGCAGTTGATAATATACAACTTATTTTCATTAAATTCTAGTGTTGAGCTTATTTAACAAATCTTCAATTTATTATTTATCACATTAAGGTTTACTATTACAATTTAAATTTTCATTTTAACCTTTAAATTCTATTACATATCTTAGAAAAATTTCAATTTCTAGTTTATTCAAAGAGTACAGAAAACATTTAGTGGTCTCCCCCACTCGGACTCTTGAAAAATAAACGCCGATAATGTGTGCACACATTACCGAAACTTATTTTCCAAACATCAAGTGGGGCATACATCACTTATTTCATTTCAAAGTCATTTAAAATCTTTCCTATTCGAGTTTCTTTCATATAATATGTATATTATTTTCAAACCATTTGCAACAAATTTCAAACATTGGAATTTATATTCTCAAATCCAAAATCATATTCATTTAATTCCATTTTCAATTATATTTCCCAATTCATTTTTTTTTTCATTTGTCAATAATTTAGAAATATTGACAAGTCAACCAATTGACGACGATAATCTAATATTATCATCTCCTACCAACCAATACAATCAAAATTTATATATTCATAATAATATTTATATAAAATATAATTCAAAACGATATTATGTCAGTTTGTCCTATTCGAGTGTTTAGAAATCCCTATCGATGCCATGGCGTCCCATGTACCGACCAAAATTTATAAATACTCAACGGAACAAATCAACACAATATAAAACCATTTTATAGCAAATAACAAGTACGCTCTCATATACACTCAAACTCATTCATAGGTTTCAACCCTATTTCAACGAGTTATTCCCCACTAGAGCTCAGGTAATCTAAACCAAAGCTCTGATACCAACTGTAACGACCCACATTTTTGACCGTTCAAGTCGACAATAATCCACACATGTCCAACTCAAACCGTTCAAAAAGGCAGATGGTTATTGGGGTTAAATAAGAAAAGGAGAGAAAGAACAGAAGCAAACTCAGAATCTTACAGCGGAAGGAACAAGATATAATAATAAAATAACAGTTCATGAAGCTGTTAAATAAATAAATTTGATTATTATTATACATCATAAATCAGAGTTACATACATATCAGAGATAATACAACAATGCAGCGGAAAAATAATACAGTAGCAGAATACAAATGATGTAATACCAAACTCCGTTTTCGTCCTCCAGAATAGATCTTCAACCTTATCTGAAATGCTCAGGCTGACCCGAGCGTAATGAAAAGACAAAACACTCGAGTCAGGACTAAAATATCTCATGTAAGTCAAATCGAATAAGAAATAAGAGTGTGACGGCGTCAGAGATGTTTACGGGGTTTGACATCTCCTATCCAGTGTCAACGTGAGTGCAATAACTTAAGAGATGTTACGGGATTTTCCATCTCTTAAGGATCCGTTAAACTATCTACTATGTAGTACAATATGCTATATATGTAATGTCTATCAAGTAAAATAAATATTTTTCATAGTGTTAAGGCTTTACATTGATCCCCCTTAACACATTTTTAAGCCCTAGTGTACAGTTTGCATATAACACACCAGTAAACCGTCGGTGGATAGTGATGCGCCGTGATACACTAACACTAAATCAAAATCGTAGTGGTCGCGCATAAGGGTAAAAGTATGACAAGGCACGTGAGGCAATGCCCAAGGTAGGATACTACCGTTTCGCGTCTCCGGCTGGTGGTAACGCATCGCTGCTACGATCGCCCACCGCATCACATCACTCCCAAATCAAGGGTGATCACCAATCGATAACAAAGTAGATATAGTATACGAAGGAGTGTGAATGCTAGAGGCAGCTAACCTCACTGGCACGGGTATGGCTCCTGTTTTAGTCATTTCAAATTTGACATAAGTGTCAAGGCATCCATTAACGTTCTCTTACTTCAAATCAGCAACGTACATCAAAACCATCCACTTCATTCAGGATCAACACTCCGCGTGTATTAGTTATTAAAGTGGTTTTCGGTATCGACAGAGAGTATGTCCATATCCGATCCCAGTCTCTTTAATAACTACGTATTTTTACACCGGTGGCTCTTTTACATCTCAAATCGATTCATAATTGATATCAAAATATCATATTCGCTTCAAAATCAAATCCATTCAAATATCATCATATCTACTCAAAGTATACAATTTCATTTCAAAAATCATTTTCGCCTCAATATCTCATTTCGATTTCAAAATCATTTTTCGCCTCAATATCTCATTTCGATTTCAAAAATCAATTTCAAATACATATTTGAACCATAAAATAAACAAATTCACTTCCAATATATTTCGAAATTTTAAATATTTCACATTTCAAAACAGTTCATATATTTATATAAGATTCGCTTTAAAACCATTTCGTATTCAAATTAGAATATACTTCAAATTACACATCTGTATTAAGTAGTTTACTTAATTTCTGGAACAATTCCAATTCAATAAACTTAGATTAACATTCGAATTTCAAGAATTCATTTAAGTATTACATTCCAAATCAATTTCAGTTCAAATCCTATTCAGATCAATTTTATCTTCAAATTTAATTCAATAGTTTCAATTTAGTCCAATTCACAAATTTCTTTGAATTTCAATTAAATTCCAAATTAATTAAATCTCAATTTCAAATTAATTTTCAATTCCAAACTCAAACTTGAAATATCATTTCATATAAATTTTCTTAGAAATATTCAGAGTTCGATTAAAAGTCCAATCTTTTAAAACAAATCAACTTTCGAAAATTTACGTCGTATTTCAATCTTTTTCTTAAAAATCTAAACTTTGAATAATTAAACAATTTCATTTACCAAGTTTAAATTCCAACATCTCGATCTTCAATTCAAAATAATTCAATCTCCATAAATTGGATTTTATTCTTAAAATCAATTCATTTAAATAATTTCAAAACAACTTTTAAAATCATTTAATTTAACCAACCCGGTGTCCGTATATAATTTTCTAACCTATGGCCAAGTGGATAATTATTTCGATTTTAATTTCAAGGATGGATATGTATCATTTCAATCCAAATAGATGTCATAGGTATATCATTTCAACCTATTCCTTAATTTATTCGAAATGATTCAGTTTACAATTTTATATGCAATAAACAATATTCATGATGATGGCATGATATATCAAAACAAATAAACAACCAATATCGACCAATAGCATCCATCACCACCAATCAACCATAAAGCCAATAACATTCACAACAATTTTATAATTATCAATATCGAGTAATATACTGCCAATTTAAATTTAAATTTATTTTGACGGTCAATTTAACTTCTATCAATTAATTCATACATAAATACAGATGGTAATTAATCCTACCAAACAACAGCCAATAAATTTCATATCACTTCAGAATATAAGTTTAACTAACACAAATTATTTTAGTCAATTGTGAGCGTATAAACACTCACTTCGATTTTCTGTTGTCGCCGAGACGTTCCGGTTTGGAACTGAAACTGGACGACGCCCAACTTTAGCCCAAATTTTCACCATCTCCAAATCCATCCAAACCAGTTTCATTTCGAAGCTCCCATCATTACGATCGCAACGCAAAAAGTTTCGTTCCAATCGGACCTCGTATGAAAAAGTTATGCTATTTTAAAGTTTACACGAATTTAAATAAAACAATTTCAGCTTTTATTTTTTTTTAAATTTTCAAACCCTAATCAACCTTTGCCGTTGGATCAGCTTGCTTCAGATCTGGACCGCCCCTATGTGCTTCTTCTCCAACGTGAACATCACGTTCACAACCAACCCATAGCCGTCATTCTTCCATCAATTCTTGCCAACCCCACCGACCACTACACGACGATCAGGCACCACCATTCCAAAGCCTTCGACGAAAGCTACCCACGCCTGGAACCCTAGCAAGCTCGGCCACCCCCTCTGCCTCGAAATGCGTGAAAAACGCAGCAGCTTCCAGCATGATTTCCCGTTGATCCGTTGCTCCGTTTTCGATCATCTCCGTAAGGATTTGAAGAGCTCGCCGAGATCTACACTTTTGCTTTTGGAATTTTTCGATTTCGTTGAACGGATTGAGAGATATTAAGGAAAGAAGTTTCGAAATTTTCTGGCCATTGAATTAAAAGTGGCGGCTAAGGGCTGAAACCCTAGGGTTTTTGGAAAATAGAGAAAGTGAGGGGCTTTTATAGAAAAAATACGCGACACTATTCATCCCGGATTTTCCGAACTCCAAACGAAGCGTGCCGACTGACGTTTCTAAGGTTTACCCCGCGTTCCGAACGCAATGGAATAGGTTTCGGAAGCTAATTCGATCATCTGTGCGAGTTACGGCAATAAACGATCGATTTAAAATTAAATCGGTTAATCAAATTTCTGTGCGTTTGGGCTCGCCCCGGACAAACGGTAAATCCGATTGACACGAAATTTGAAATTCTACAATAATATGACATTACGGATCCGATGAAACTGGTTTCGTCGAAATCCGAGACTTTTTGAAAAATGACTATTTTCTCTCGCCGAATTAATATTAAAAACAATTCGATGCGTTTCGAGCTGCCACGGTCAAACGATAACTCCGACTGGTACGAAAATTGAAATCCGACAATAACAAATTATTACGGATCCAATGGAATGAGTTTCGTTCAATTCTGAGACTGTTCGAAAAATGGCTATTTTTCAGTCGATAATTAAATATTAAAATATTCAATTTTCACAAATTAACTTTAAATTCAATTTTAAAAGTTCTATAACATTACTATAACTCCAATATGATAAGAAAAAATTTTACAAATCATTTTCAATCATATTCAACTCGATTTCAATTATTTCTGAAATTTAACTTATTAAATTATCGATTTAATTGTCTAATTAAATCCAATATTCGAAAAATAAATTATTCGACTGTTTAATTTCAATATAAAATTCCCAATTTTAAATCAAATTTCAATTGTTCACAAATTCCATTTTTAATTTCATAGTAATTAACAATCTTTTACAATGCAGTTTTCCATTATAAATCCAATATAAAAGATTATATTAGATTCAGCGTTCAATTATATTGTAATTCAAATTCAAGTTATTTAATTCCAAATGAATTCTTTTATTTCGATTTACACTTTCATTATTGAATCAACCATTTACTTATATATTTATTATCAATAGTTTATAATTCATTTACTTTCATTTTCTTCAGCTATCATCTTATTTAAATTCACAGTAATATTAAATTACATTCATTTACGTTGATTTCCATATTATAACTTCAATATTAAATCTACCATTTTATTTATTCTTGTTTACAATCATAACCAATTTGGTTTACAACCTGAAATTCACATTTAACAACACAAAATTTTATTTCCTTCGGATTTTTATCCAAAATTTTCATTTTAATTCGTATCTTTAAAGTGTTAAAAATACGGGTCGTTACACCTTCTATCTCAATAATTGTTCTTCGTGAATAATGGATCATCGGTGACTTGATAAGTGGGCCTAATTATTCGAGGCTCAGAAGACCTCTGCTCAAACTTCTTAACACAATTAAGCAGCATGGTGTTAGGGATTAAGGTTGGTTATCTTTGGATTGGTATATACTTGGATAGAAATGTTCTTTATGCCCTAATATGCAGGCTAGGAAAGTTCAATGCAGGTTGAATTGGTTCCACTTAGGGTTTTAACGAAGTCGGAGGTTTGAGCCTTCCTTCTAACGCCAAAATGTAAGCAAATAAATTTGTTAACCTAGAAAGTGCTTGAAAATTTGGTTGCTAAGAAAAAGCCTTGTTGAGGCTTGACGAAGTCCTCGAGTCAATAAGAACCTTCACGGTATTTCTTGATGTTATAGTCATAGTCGAAGTCATATGGGCAGTTCGAAGTAGTATATGCAAGATTCGATTATGTTCAAAATCACTAGGTTGAATTCAATTATGCTATGCCAATCACTTGTGCAATGTCTTTGAAGTACTTGCGAGGTGCAAGATGGGTATGGCTTCGCTTCAATGGAACATGCTGTGATCACCTCGGCACCTTCTAATATCTTGCAAGGTGAGTTACATTTGACCTTTTCACTTATTTCATCATATGTGGCATTATGTTCACTCTATTGCGGTTGAAGTGTGACATTCTACCTCTTCGAAACCATCCCACAAATATATTGACGGCTCTATATCTTCAATAATGGTCATAGCATGCGAATTGATCAAGGAGCAATTACTAACACTGACGTTGCCGCCTTAATACTGCTTATTAGCAGCACCTCAAACTCCTTCGATGAGATTTATTGTAGCAACACATGGATTTTATTCATCATATGCTGTTAAGTATGAGTTTTCCTCAAAAGTTTGCTAATCTGATTCTAGAATGCATATCCACCCCATCTTTCCCAGTTCTAATTAATGGGTCACCATTTTGTTTTATTGGCAGTAATAGGGGTTGAGACAAGGAGATCCTTTATCTCCTCTTTAATTTTCTATAGCAATGGAGTGCCTCTCTATTTTATTTGTCTTAGAGTGTCAAAAAGGAAATTTCACATGCATTTATGCTATCGAGCCTATGATTACTCATTTGCTATATGGTGATGACATTATAGTATTTGCTAAAAACTCTACTGATAATGCAGAAACAATCAACAGAATAATGGTACTACTAGAGGGTAACAATGGATTAAAAATCAATGACCATAAATCCAACATTAATTTTAGTAAATGTACAAAAAATAAAGAAAATATTGCAAACACAGTCAAAATTTGGGTATGTAGTCTTCAATTACTTATCCGGTATCCCATAGTCTAATAAAATATTAAAGACTAGAGACTTTGGGCCATTGATTGGTATGATAGATTAAAAATTCAGACAATGGAATAATAGATTTTTAAATATAAGTGGAATAATAAGCTTATTAAAACTATTATTTATCCTATGATCTCACTTTGGATGCAAATTTGCGAAATTCCTTGTTATGTTATTAAGAAGATTGATTCTATGTGCTTAAACTTCTTATGGCAAAGAAAAACTGATAATATGGCATGGATTGATGTTTAAAAAAAATTAGAGGGTGGTTTAGGCATAAAGAATTTAGAAGAAATTAGAACTGCTATTGCCTTCAAGTTAGTATGGAGATCTTTGGAGGGAGAAAGATTGTAGGTAGTGTGTATGAGGAACAAATATTACCATGGGAAAACATTTTGGAGTTTGTAATGTGACAACAATGCATCTTATACCTAGAAAATTAGGCTTAAAGCTAGACAAAGGTGCATGGTTTTAACTGGGAAAAGAATTACAAATGGAGAAGACATAAATTTATAGCTTTACCCCTGGGATGATGGAGTTTCATTAGTGGAGTAAGTAGGTTAGCAATAAATGGCAATTGTGGGTGGCCCTAACAGGAGTGTATCCTCGTTAATACATAACAATGTATGGAGAGTACCCTCTTCCTATTTGTCTACACATGTTTGTAATTAGATTAATAACACTAAATGGGACAATACGGTAGACATAGACTATTGGTACTAGATTCTAGAGGTAAGTGTCTTTTAATTCAGCATGGGATAACATTAGAATCAAACACAATAAACATGAATGGTGCAAAAAGTGTGGAACAATCATTGGGCCCTAAAAATGTCTTTATGTGCCTTACTGGCTAGACTTAGTAAATTAAATATCAAAGATAAAATGAGTAACTGGAATAACTTAATACACCCAACGTGTAATTTATGTCATCAACAAGCTAAAGGTATTAATCACTTATTTTTTTAGTGTTCATACTCAAACAACATGTGGAAATCATTTTAAACAAACTGCAGTTAAGTAGGATTACTAACATCACTTTAACCGAAATATTCGATCAACTCCTTACAAATTATTCAACAAATAAATCAATGAATTGAATCATAGCTATCTAAATCACAAGTTTAATCTGGTATATATATGAAGTGAATGAAATTCCTGAATATTTTAGGGGATTTAAACACCATATCAAATTTGATTGATTCAACTCATTCAAGACTGTAAGCACTTAATTCACTTAGCACACATTAAACAAGAAGAAATCAGGGGAAAGAACTTATCTTGGAGCAATTTGGAATCATCCCCTCTATAATACATCAGCAGCCGAGATACGAAGGGAAGCATCAACTTAATAACATCCCTTTCACAGAGCTTCGTCGTAGGGATCTCTAGTTTAGCAAGAACAAGCTAACAAGGAGATTCAACAGGGAATTGGGTGAACTGAGTTTAGAGTTGAGAGATCTCTCATCTAGGTTGTTAGAGATAATATATACTCTTTTTCAATGTTAGAGATCTAAAGGGAAGGTTTTGATATGAGTTTAGAGTCTAGAGTTGAGTTATAAGTTAAAATATAGAGATAATATATACTCTTTTTCCTTGCAAGGCACCCATCTAGGTTGGAGGATGTAAGATTTTGATGAGACATATTATCAAAGTATATGATTTCTTAGTAGTAATAAAGAACCATTTTTCACAAAAAACTCAGTTAAACTTCAATTTAAGAAAAAACATTGAAACTTCATTTCCAAAACATTTATATATCGAATGATAATAAAAGAATAATTTGACTATGACATTTGATAAAGTTACCGTTAGTTTAACAACCAGCCCCGAAATAAGCCTATATTCCGACCCAAAAAGGTGTATCGAAACTTAGACCCATTACAAAGCTGGCTGTTGGTTGATAAAAGTAATAACAATATAGAGATTAACTATTCATTCAGAACTCACAGCGGAAGGAACAAAGTATAATAGCAAATTGTACCCATTTATTTCAAAATAAATTCAAATGTCATAATACAGAAAAAACATAGTCTCCACAATAACCGTTACATCATTTTTTCAAAAGTATTCTTTCATGGGTACAATCAAAAGCATCATAAATAAATAACAATAACTGCCACAAGCTTTGCTCACACCATCTTCAAGCATCATCATCGTCATCACTACTTCCTTAATCTGTGTTTTATTGAGGAGGGAGTCAGAACAACAAGTGTTTGGTGAATACAAACTTCGAGCCTTAATTATTTTAGTACTTGGGTAGTATATGTCAAAATAGGAAGATGCCTACATGTTCTAAAACCATTTATACTTCATATAAGGAAAGGAGGCGGGCCCTCAAAAAACCACTTAATACTTCTATTTCCAAAGTAGATTTCCCAATCCTTAACCTATAACCAACGTCATAAAAGTCTAACAATGCAAGAGATAGAGCCCAAGCCACTTAATACCTTTTAATGGAAAATAGGCAGACTTTGACCATTTAAGACCACAACTGAGGTAAGCCACTATCATTTAATACCTATTCCCATGGTGGACTCCATATAAGCATCTACCTAGCCGACAATGCATGGAAATCTCTTCGGACACTTAGTACTTCCTATTGAAGCAGACCTTTCCGAGATATCCTTAACCGTGCCTAAACCCAATCCCGACCATTTAATACTTCATTTGGGGAGAAAGGAGGGCCCTCAAACAACCACATAATACCTTCCAAAACCCCAAAGCAACTCCTTCGTCTTATGATTCGTACCCACAGTGACGTCTCACATTAGTCCATCTATTCGTAAGTACTGGTAGCTAGATTAATTGGGCAGATTTACCCTACGGAAGAGGGACTATCAATAAAACTGGAGACCTTATAGTGAAGAAAACCGGACACCTTATAGAGATATCACGTCTCCGGTTTTATTGATGGTCTCTTAAACTTTACGTCATCACAATTAATTATCATAGGAGATGTCTTACATCAGCCACAAAGTCACACTTCTGGCAGCCAGATTAGCTAAGCAGACTTCTGTGTGTCTTTTGACTGACCTCGCACCACTTATGACTTAGTCATATTTTACAACATTCTTAATATATTATCGCACACCTCACCGTGTCCATTAATTAGGCTATATAATAATTCCCTCTTATTTTGCCTTAACAAATCAATTACCTTTCTAAGGGGGATTTAATGACAATTATTACCTAATTAACTATGCAAATATACATTATAATTGTATGCTGTTTACAGTAATTAATATATAAATAAATACGCATCTACTATTTTCTACGCATGCAGGATTTTACCCTAACTAACGCTTAAATGTTAATTCCTTTTTAATAACAATAATACAAGTCTTTTTCCATATTGTCAACGGTGCAAAATTTTCAATATCCATAATAAGAGATTTCAATATCCTTAACAAAGGGTTCAACATTCATATCCAAAAACTATAATAAACAGACTTGTACATAGTAAAAATCTCAACTCAATCTATCACATCAAATCAGGGAACAATCTCAAAAATAGAAATTACAATTCTGGGTTTCAATATCTATTCAACCCCTCTTTAAAAAGAATTTAAACAATGTGATTTCTCTTTTATTTTCATATGGAATAAATGGTGTAAACTACGAATAAATTCATACTTCTACACCCTACCCCTCAATTGAAACTTCATAATCAAATTAGAATTTAAAGAGGAGTGGAATAGAAATTAAAATCACCAAAAATGCAAAAACTACATATCCCAACAATTTAATGTAAACAATTGAGAACTCCAACAAGAATTGACATTTCGAATTATAGGAGTTTTAGGGGGTTTCATTTTGTTTTATTTTTATAAACCCAAAACCCTTAAGACATATTCAAATTCATAATATACTAAACAATTGCTAGAATTAAAATACTAAGGTTTCCACTCATAGCTTATCCACAGACTTTCTTGTATGGATTTGCAATGCCAAAGCACTCTTTTCCAGATCACTTCTTTTGATATATACACAGCAAGGGATTGGTATATATAATTTTGTTAGATTCAGAGAGGTTGGAAGAGAAGTGAATAGATTAAAAGAATAATTAGAAATGAAATAGAATCCTTACCTAAATTCCTAATTGAATTTCCGAATCTAACTGAAGAGAGAAAATGACAGAGTTTCGATGAATTCCTAAATATTTTTATGAATAAAAGTGGAGAGGGTAAGGTCCTATATATAGAGGTTGAAATGTACCAGAACCGTAGGATGAAAATACGTTAAAAATGGATAAATCTGGAATGTTTGTTGATAGGAAAACCCTAGATGCCGCCAACAGGAGCGATCGACCGCACTATATGCACTGGTCGACCTCTCTACCTATTTTGGGAACGTAATTATTTTTTTATACCGTTGTTTTGTTTAAACCCTTTACTGTACTTTTAATGTTAATTTTTAAGGTTAACGACTCCTCAACTCCAAGTCTAAATTCAGTTAATCTTCAAAGTTAATTATTTATTTAAATTTGAATTTGAATTAAATTATTTTAAACCTGAAAACTTCAAATGCCCAAAGCTTCTTCGTTTGAGCTCTGTTTTCAACATATTATAAAAGCAAACAAATCATAATTTCGCCACGAATGCAACGGTACAACTTTTATGGCTAAATTCCAAATTTTTTTAAAAATTTCCATTTTTCCCCTACTTAATTTACTTATTTAACTCTTACTGATTTTACGGGGTGTTACATTCTCCCCCTCTTAAAAAAGATTTCGTCCCCAAAATATCTCCAAGGGGCGAACAATGTAACATGTAATAACATCCATGTTATACAACCAAGTTATCTACACATCGATCTACTCAACCAAAGTGCAATGTGATTACGTACTATAGATATACTAAAGTGAGCTCAAACCTAGCGTGAGTTTGTAATCGTGCCGTGCAAATATGTATGCAAATCCCTAAACATGCATAAAAGTTTCTACATGAGTGTAAAGTGATAGTGAAAAATTGTAGCAACCATCTCCAACCATCCAATCTAGCAACCACGATGCAACCATAACCCTAATTTTGAAGAGAAAATTTACCGGTGAAAAGCTCTGGATGAGAAAGCTTCATCTTCTCTTCAGTTTCCCATATGTTTTCCATCGGATCATCTCCTCATTGTAGTCGAACCAATCTAATTTCTTTATTGTCAAGCCTTGTAGTTCCATGCTCCACAATGCGTGCAGTGGCGCGAGATGCTTTTGACTCCATCTCTATATCTCCCAACTAATCAAGCTCTACTACAATGGTGGTGTCATGCATGCATTTTCAAAGGTGATAAACATGAAAAACATCGTGGACTCCTGCCAATCAGTCCAGAAGCTCCACGCGGTAATCAAGCCTTCCTATCCTTTCCAAAAGCCAAAATGGCCCAACAACTCTAGCCACCAATTTTCCTAACTTGCCAAACCTAAAACCTTTTCTAAGAGGGAAGACTTTGAAAAATACCATATCTCCTATCTCGAATTATATCTCTTTCCTTCCCTTATCTAGCTTAAGATTTTTGGCGATCTTGTGCTGCCTTCATTCGTTGCCTAATCAATTCTACTTTTTCCATGGTATTATGGGTCGGGTCCGAGCAAAATTTTATCGGTAGTTCCGCACCAACAACTTGGCGATTTGCATGGCCTTCTATAAAGTGCTTCAAAATGAGCCATACCAATCGTTGCTTTATAGCTATTATTATACGCAAACTTAACTAATGGTAAGTGCTGCTCCCAATGCCCTCCGAAGTTCAAGATGCAAGCTCTCAACAAGTCCTCCAAACCTAATTTTCCCTTTCCATTTGACCATCTGTCTATGGATAGTACACCATGCTGAGATTCATTGAAGTTCCCAAAGCTTTTTGCAAACTCCTCCAAAACTCACTAGTGAATAAGAGGTCCCTATCACTAATAATGCTTGCTGGAATGCCATGTATTCGGACTATCTCCTTGATGTAAATCTATGTGAGAGACGCGACAGTCCTGTTGTTCCTAACAGGAATAAAATGGGCACTCTTAGTGAGTCTATCTACAACAACCCAAATGGCTTCATTACCCTTTTGATTCCTAGGCAATCCTTCCACGAAATCCATTGAATTGTGTTCTCATTTTCAAATTGGAATCTCTAAAGGTAACAGTAACCCTCCGGGCTTCCCTTGCTCAGCCTTTATTTTCTGAAATATCAAGCACTTAGCAATAAACTCAACTACTCTTCTCTTCATTCTAGGCCAAAAGACAATCCTCTTCATATCCTTATACATTTTATCTCCTCCAGGGTGAATAGTCCTTTTAGAGTGGTGACTTTCCATAAGTACTTCTTCTAATATGCCATTAATCATTAGGACACAAAGGCATCCATCCCTTCTCAACCATCCCTTCTCATCAACATAATATCTACTGGCATGTGGATAATATTCTCCTCTCCTCAACTTCTCAAAAACCTCCACTAACTTCTCATCCTTTATCTTCTCAAGCCCAATACGGTGCATTAAAACCGGTCTAATCTCCATTACGGCTAAAAGCCTTGGATAAGTTCTGTTGGCAGTTGGAAGTTAAAATTTGAGAGATAATCCAACAGCCTCTATTCATATATAACACTTAGGGTAGCAGGCCTCTGACTAAGGGCATTGGCGACTACGTTTCCTTTTCCAAGGGTATATTATATACCAAAATCAAATGATCCTACATACTCCATCCATCTCTGCTGCATAAGATTTAAATCATTTTGGGAAAATAAGCGTTTGAGTGATTTATGGTCAGTGAACAACTCAAACCTTCCTCCTAAAAGATAATGCCTTCACATCTTCAAGGAAAAGACAATAGCTGTCAGCTCCAAGTTGTGAACTTGATATCTTTTCTTATGATCCTTCAATTGCCTACTAGCATAAGCAACTACCTTCCCTTCTTGCATTAGAACTACTCCTAATCCTGTGCCACAAGCATATGTGAAAACAACGAATGGTTTGGTCCCGTCGAGAATGGTGAGCATAGGCGTACTTGTCAATAACTCTTTAAGCTTCTCGAATGCCTCAGTGCATCCATTATCCCTAGAAAAGACTAGGTTCTTCTTAGTCAAGTGGGTTAAGAGGGCTTCTATTCTTACAAAGTTCTTTACGAACTTCCTATAGTATCCTGCCAACCCTAGAAAACTTCTAACTTTTGATGCATTCATAGGAACTCTTAATCTTTGAACATGCTCCACTTTGGCGGGGTCTACTGCCAGTCCTTGCTCAGAAACAATATGTCTAAGGAATCTAACCTCCTTCTTCCAAAAGTGACACTTAGCAAATTTAGCCTTAAGCCGGTGCCTTCTTAAAGTTCCTAGTACCTCTCTTATGTGGTCCTCATGCTTCTTTTCACTTTTGTAGAATACCAAGATATCATTCACGAATACAACGATGAATTTATTGAGTTGCCCCCTCAACACCCTAATCATAAAATATACAAAGTATGCAGGGGAATTCTCAACCCAAAAGGCATTACTTCCCATTCAAAGAGCCCATTTTGTGTGCGAAATGTGGTCTTCGACTTGCTTTCTTCTACAATCCTTAACTGATGGAATCTAGTTTCCAAGTCTAGTTAGGAAAAGACTTTGGCTCACACAAGTTGGTCAAACAAGTCATCTATCCTAAGTAAAAGATACCTATTCTTTCTTGTTAATTTTTTTAGCTCCCTATAATCGACGCAAAGTCTTAACGAGCCATCTGCCTTAGTGACGAAGACAATAGGGGTTCCCCATTCTGAGGTACTCCGACGGATGAATCCTTTTTGCAATAGCTCGAAGATCTGCTAGTCTAACTCAATTCTTCTTTTGGGGGCCATGTGTCTTAAGGAAAGAGCGACTGGCCTTGTATCCTTCTCCAAATCGATCATAAACTCGATCTCCCTATGGGATAGGAGATCCGAGACTTACTCAAATACATCAGGAAATTCACAGACTACAGGTACAGATGATAGCTCATTAAAAGGTAGGCTTAGTGAGTATAAATAGCTTGGCTCAAATGTGTAGAATACAATAGCCTATGATTTTTGTTTGATGATAATAAACATATATATATATATATTCGTTTAAATGTATTTGTTATTGTACTATTTTATTTTTCACATAATTAAATAAATATTTGTTGAATAAAATAAATAACTCAGAATTCATATTTAAACAAATATTTTATTACAAATTCAAATAGTACAAACTTGAGCTCTCACTACATTTACAAATTTTTCATTTACAATACAATTTCAATTACAACATAATTTTCACTTTACAATATTCACCTCACTACATATATTCACTCAACACTCGTGATTGATCTTCAACTCTGTTCCAGCCTGTATCTAGCATCTGAACTATTTTCAAAATAAACACTGACGCAATAAAATTGAAAAAGAAATATTTTGTAGTGCAAAATAAAGTGTGCGTTTTGAATAAATTATTTACCTCAGTTATTTGGGTTGTTCGTCGTCATTTTTTTTAATTCATCATACACGAACAACTTGTGACATGCATAGTGTGTCACTGTACATTTCGCAAGGTCATGCACACCGATATACGCTTGCTCGTTAAAATTGCATGGACAAATGAGCACAAGGTCAAACCCAAGCCGAGGCTGGATTCAACTCAAGTGCAGATAACTAGACTTCAAATGCCAAACTAGAGTATGCAAATGAAAACAAGGGCAAGTTGACTCGAAGTAGAACCAGACATGGTCAGGTATGCAACCAATCTATAACACAATAACAAATTCAACCAAATGCACACACTAGACTTCAAGTGGAACAAGGGGCAGAGAATACTAGTGCACAAGGACAAGAGGCAATTTTGACTTCAAAAGCAATGTTCAGTTTCAACATCAACATAATGGAAGCAGTTCAGAACAGAGGCCAGAAATCAACATGAATAATTTCAGACATGGACTCGAAGAAATGCAATGGCAACAAATTGAACCAGACAGTGATATGCATGCAACAGAGGACACATCAACTAGCACAGTGAAAAACATATGTAACATAAGTGACAACAATACATATATACATGCACCAATCACACACATATATACATACATATATGAATGTATGTATATACATGGAGATGACACACAACAACAAAGCAGTTCATTGTGAAGATAGCATATCAGTGCAAACAGACCAGAAACATGAATATCAGGCATGAACACACTTGAACTAGACTCCAAATAGTAGTGTAACCAGACTAGATTTCAAACCAGAACAAAATAACAAGAACAATGCACATGAGCATAGTGGAGCATGCAAACAGTTTAACTACAAGTAACTCAAAGCACAATGCAGATCAGATAAGAGCAAGTGGAACAAGATCAAAGTAACATAACACATACTCACATGACAATAGGCCAGTGGAACCAAATGTACAAAAGCTCCAGTCTACAAAATGAACAAAACTAAAGTGCAGACTTACAAATGAACTCAACCACATAATGTAGACTCAAGTAAACCAGACTTCAAAACAAAATGTACACACATGAAGCCACGAACACACTCAAATGACTAGACTCGAGAAAACCACCAAACAACTCAGTGCAATATGTAAACTTCAACTTCAAACAGAACTAAGTACGCATGAACTCCACATGATACATGACTCGAGAACAAGACCATGTCAACATGCAATATCAACCAGACCAGATCAACACACTAGTTCCACATGTTACAACAGAATCAATGCAGACCAGGGTAGTGAACAAAACAAAAGACGCAACAGTTCATTATGAATAGACTCGAAGCACACAATGCAGTTTTCATGAAGCCGTGAGTTATATCACAATGAATAAGTCAGAGAGTTAAGTCCTTCTCAAAGTCAAATGCCAACAAGTCAAAGAATGGAACAGAGGGTAAAAAAATGCCAAGGTATAAAAGTTCGAAAATTGAATGCTAGCAAAAATGGAATCGGTGAACAAGCCAGAAAGTCAAAATATATCTCAAATATTCAAATGCCAAAGTCGCAGTTGAAAATAAGGAGCATTTTTGAAAAAGAAATGATCAAGCCGAAGTCATAGGAGAAAGAATGGAGCAAGTTCAAATTCATGAAGCAACATATCAACGAAATGAACAAGTCAAATTTATCACCATCGTTCGATTAAAAAATCACGGCCAAGCAAAACTCACTGAAGAATTCAATTGAGAAATATACGAACGAAAATTAAGGGTTTCAATCCCTATAAATACCCATAATCATCATCGGCAATTAAGTATTGAAGTTTGAAGCAAAAAATCCAGAGAGCATACTTAGAAAAAAAACAAAAAATTCAAGTTCGAAAGCAAGTCAAGTACAAGCATATCAAATAGAGAAATCAAAGTAAAAATCACATACTAGTATAATTCGAACTTGATCCAATTGAAGCCACCGAGAGAAAATCAAAGCCACCGAGAGAAAATCAAAGCCAGGAGCGATTGACAAAGCAATTCAACTCAAAAGCATACTTCAATCGATCACAACATCAAAGCGGCAGCTTCAATTTCAAAACCTTATATTTTGAAGAGGAACAAAAAAGAAACGAGATGGCATGGTCAGAGAAGCAAAATAAGAGGGAGACAACTTTTTATTTGGGCCGAAATGATTAAAAGGATATCAAGTTTATATTTGGGCCGGTCTCTATTATTTACATTAGGGCTTAGCATATAAAATAGGGTTTTTTGTTTAGCTTATTTTTGTTGTGTTATTTTCTCTTTTAAACTTTTGTAAAATTCTAGTCGTGTGACTAGGTTACGAACTATGGTGGTGTAGTTCAAGAATTCGCAACTCAATGGCTGAGTTGTGGCAGGGTTTTGAGCGTAAAGTTAGGTTAGTCATTAGCGGGTGTCACAAGTTTACGTGTATAAGCGTTTGACTACTTAATTTCTAGTAGAAACCTTGGGGGTAGCACGTAGGCAGGATTTTTTCGAAGCTGGGTAAATTTGTGTGTGATCTCTTCTGCATTATTTACTGTTATTGTTTTTATTTCCGCATTAATTTTTATTATTATTAGCATCACCCTATTCACCCCTCCTCTAGGGTGAAAACGATCCTACAAAATGAGCCTTAGGGTGTATAAAGAACTTCTAGGTTACGACCTCTACAACTTTTTAATTGCACGACCCCTCTATCGCAGTCAAGAATCGCTCCATAGTATGCTAATCAATTCATACCAAGGAAAGTTCATACCGCTCAAAATTTAGAACTACGCATTATAATGAAATCAACATTGCATATGTCCACAACTAGGTCTTTGCAAATTAAAGAGAGATGTGTTGATCCCTCAATAGAGTTGGAGACCACTACTGGGCTGGCGACAATTTGAGTTTGAAGGTTTAAGAAGTTAGCTACATTCCTAGCTATAAAGGAATGTGATGCTCTAGAATCAAATACAGTACAAATAGTAACCCTAACAATTAGAGTTTTACCTTCTAATGCTACCTTCCCCTGATCTCTAGGTAGTCTACTCGAAGTAAGGATCGCCTTGATAGCATAGACTTATCCACTTGACCCTTCCTTTGCCAACTTAGGTCATTGGTTCTTAAGATGCCCTTCTTCATGGAAATTATAACACTTCCCTTTAAAAGCTTCTTTCATTAGACTCACCTTACAATCTTTAGCATCATGACCCTTTTTCTAGCATCTCTTGCATACTTTACCATCCTTCTTGAATTTCCATTTTGACTTCTTGTTTGCCAAAAAGCCTCCCTTTTTGGACCTTTCTTGCTTTTGGGTAGGCCCAGCCTTCTTCTCTACTTGTTGACTTCAACAAAGCCATCTCAACTAGCGTTTCATATGTAACGCTCGTGGGAACTTGGGTCAACAACATTTCTTTCTATGGGGAGTTTAGGCCCTTCAGAACTTCATGGTCTTTTTCATTATTGTATTTATCAAGCTTATCTCGAACTTAGCCAACTCCATAAACTTACTAAGGTACTCCTATAAGGTAGAGTCTCCTTGCCTAAACTGTATGAATTTCTCCAGTTGTAAACTCACTTCTACTCTCGACTTAAACCTTAATTGAAATCTGTCTTTAAATTCATCCTAAGTGAAAACCCTATCAGCATTTTCATCAGTTACTAAGTTCCACCAATCTAAAGCTTCCCCTTTAAGGTGCCAAGCTGCTATCCTTCTCTTTAGTTGATCCTCTCATCCTAGTTCTTGGAATATTCTCACTTGCCTGAGGTATTGTTTAAGCCATTTGGGCATCCCACGAATGGCGGGTCTTCCTTGGGCAGGGGTCCCAGTTCTGAAAGAAGATTGATTATCATCCATATCAACTATTTGTTGGTTGAATCTTTAGTGATGAATTTCCTAAGATAGTATTATATGTTGAAAGAAAACAAGTTCCCTAGTGTATGTGCGTTTGTTCAAAGAAATAAGGGTGTATATATAATATATAAATATAAGACTTGAAAAACATTTCAAAAATAACATGTCTCTCATATGTATACTTTCTCATTGATCGGGTAACCTAAGCACTGATACCAAATGTAACAACCCACCTGGAAATAGGCCTGAATTCCATCCTAGAAAAGGCCCATCAAAATTTAGACCCATTCCAAAGCTGGTGGTTGGTTGGTAAAAGTAATAGTTATACAAAGCTATAATTATTCTGTTAGAACTCACAACATAAGGAACAAAGTATAATAAAAAATAGTACCCATTTTTTCAAAATAAATTCAAATGTCATAATACAAAACAAAATCTCCACAGGAACCGTTACATCATTTGTTCAAAAGTATTCTTCATGGGTACAATAAAAACCATCATAAATAAATAATAATAACTGCCATATCTTTGCTCAAGCCACCTTTAAGCATCATCATTATCATCACTTCTTCTTTAACCTATGTTGTCATGAGAAGGGAGTCAGAACAACAAGTGTTTGATGAACAAAAACCTCGAGCCTTATGTTTTCAGTACTTGGGCAGTATATGTCAAAATAGGAATATGTCTACGTGTTCTAAAACTATTTAATACTTTATATAAGGAAAGGAGGCGGGCCAAACAACCACTTAATACCTTCCATTCCCGAAGCAGGTTTCCAATCGCATAATCCATAACCAATGTCATAATGTCAAACAATGTGAGAGATAGAGCCCAAGCCACTTAATACCTTTTAATGGAAAATAGGCAGACTGACCATTAAGACCTTAATTGAGCAAGGCCCCCATCATTTAATACATATTCCCAAGGTGGACTCCACATAGGCATCTATCTAGCTAACATTGCATGGAAATCTCTAAGGATACTTAACACCTCCTATTGAAGCGGACCTTTTCGAGATATCCTTAACTATGCCTAAACCCAATCTTGACCATTTAATACTTCATTTGGGCAGAAAGGAGGGCCCTCAAACAACCACTTAATACCTTACAAACCCCGAAGCAGGTCCTTCATTTTATGACCCAAACTCACAATGACGTCTCACATTAGCCTGACTAGTCGTAGGTACTAGTAGCCAGATTAACTAGACAGATTTATCCTACCAAATTGAGACTAAACTCACGTCATCGTAATTACTTATCATAGGTAATGTCTCGCATTAATCCCGAAGTCACAATGCTGGTAGCCAGATTAGCTAGGCAGACTTCCATGTGTCTTTTGACTGACCTCGCACCACTTATTACTTAGTCATTACAACACTCTTAATATATTATCACACACCTCACCTTGTCCATTAATTAGGCTTTAAAGAATTACTTCTTGTTTTGCCTTAACAAATCAATTACCTTCCTAAGGGGGATTTGATGACAATTATTACCTAATTAACTATGCAATTATACGTTATAATTGTACGCTATTTATGGTAATTAATATATAAATAAATACACATCTACTATTATCTATGCATGCGGAGATTTTGCCCTAACTAATGCTTAAATGCTAATTCCTTTTTAATAAAAATAATACAGGTCCTTTTCCATTTGTCAATGGTGCCAAATTTCCAATATCCATAACAAGGGATTTCAATATCTTTAATAAAGGATTCAACATCCATATCCAAAAATTATAATAAACAGACTTATACATAGTAAAAATCTCACCTCAATCTATTACATCAAATCAGGGAATAATCTCAAAAATAAAAATTACAATTTAAGTTTCCAATCTCTATTCAACCCCTCTTTACAAAAAAATTAAGCAATGAGATTTCTCTTTTATTTTCATATGGAATAAATGGTGTAACCAATGAGTAAATTCATACTTTTACTCCCTATCCCTTAATTGAAACTTTGTAATCAAATTAAAATTTAAAGAGGAGTGGAATAGAAATTAAAATCACAAAAACAGCAAAAACTACATATCCCAACAATTTAATGTAAACAATTGAGAATTCCAACAAGAATTGACATTTCGAATTATAGGAGTTTTGGACGGTTTTATTTTGTTTTATTTTCATGAACCCAAAACCCCTAAGACATATTCAAATTCATAATATACTAAACAATTACTAAAATAAAAATACTAAGGTTTCCACTTACAGATTATCCTAAGCCTTTCTTGTATGGATTTGCAATGCCAAAGTTCTCTTTTCCAGGTCTCTTCTTTTGATATGTACAGAGCAAGGGATTTGTATATATAATTTTGTTAGATTCAGAGAGGTTGAAAGAGAAGAGAATATATTAAAAGAATAATTAGAAATGAAATAGAATCCTTATCTGAATTCCTAATTGAATTTTTGAATCAAACTGAAGAGAGAAAATGGCGGAGTTTTGCTGAATTCTTAAATATTTTTGTGAATAAAAGTGGAGAGGGTAGGGTCCTTTTTATAGAGTTTGAAACGTACCAGAACCGTAGGATGAAAATAGGTTAAAAACGGATATATCTAGAATGTTCGTTGATAGGAAAACCCTAGTCGCCTATACGCACTAGTCGACCACTAGCGGTCGACCGGTTAGGGTCGGCGATCGACCACTCCATCTATTTTGGGAAGGTAATTTTTTTGTACCGTTGTTTTATATAATTCCTTTATTATATTTTTAACATTAATTTTTAACGTTAACAATTCCTTAACCCCAAGTCTAATCTTAGTTAATTTTCAAATTTCAAATTTAATTATTTATTTGAATTTGAATCAAATTATTTTAAACCTGAAAACTTCACATGGCCATAACTTCTTTGTTGAGATCTGTTTTTAGCATATTATATATGGAAATAGATCAAAATTTCACAACGAACGCAAAGGTACAACTTTTATGACTAAATTTCAATTTTTACAAAATTTCCATTTTTACCCCTACTTAATTTAATTTACTTATTTAATTCTTACCGATTTTACAGGGTGTTATAGTTGGAGGCTCTCGTTTAATTTTTCTAAAATGTGCCAAACATCGTGGATCTCATTTTGTTTACATCGATTTGATAGTCATGGTTATGAACATTTCATAACTACAATCGATAAAACACTACTTCTAAGAATTTTTTTACTTATATATGTTTAATGTTTAGTAAAACATTACTTATATCATAATATAACAAATACAAATAGTAGAAAACAAAACCAAAAACATATTTTATTTCGAACAAGATCATTTATAGAATTAAGATTATATAACAATTAATAATTGCCCCTAGGGCACATCCTTAATTCTATCAATACTAACCTCCTACAATGAAGGAGATGAATCCTCTCTTGGGTAGTGTTTCATGTCATGTATTCAACATATACCCAACTATGGTCGTGATATGATCGCGATGCCATTTGTTTGACCATAATCAAAGTATAGTCTAGTTACTTAAGGTCAACAATACCCTCAAGTCTGAAGACTACTGTACGTCATTACCATAAGATCTTCTATTTTGACTTGGTTGTATCAACCAATAGAAGACTCTTGTTGAGTCATTATATTATTATTCCAAACAACTATAAGTACATAACCACTTGGTACCCCCCAACGATCGTGAGTAATTCATTATCCATTGTATGGAAAGCGTTACATACATTAGTCTTAATTGATGTATCAATATCCTTATCTCGATAGATACTAGAAACATTTAAGGAGCAACTGCACACGTGCACACACGTGCACATACACACACATATCGATTCATTACCCATGTTACAAATACATTCGTAAGTGCAATCGATAAAATACTTCTTTTAAGGATTTTCTACATACATATGCCCAATGTATTATTATCATTTTTCATATTGCTATATAACAACATATATAAAAGCAAATAAACCAATATCATACTTTATTTCGAATAAGATTCTTTTATAAGAGTTAAGTTATGTAATAAATTACATAATTACCCGAAGGGCACACCCTTAACTCTATCAATGTCCATTTTGCACTTGGGGTTGATTATAGTGCCTTATGTACATACCTTCGATTAGTCCATCTAACCTAGACTGAGAAGGGTCCTTAGTGAATGGATCTACATTATTATTATTTGTATCTGCTTTTTTATTATACTTTCCCTTTGCTAATAAACGGTTTCATCAAGTGTTACTTACGGAGTATCTCGACTTATTATCAAGTTGTCGGTCCCTGTTGCAACCTATATTGCATTATTTTAATCCTAATACAATATTGTATTTTAATAGTGGAAACCACTCCTGGCTCTCTTATAAATTTGTGCATATATACTGCCTTCATTACGACCTACTCATGGCGATGTACTTAGCCTTTATAGTTGAGTCTGTCCCAACCTCTTGTTTGGAACATTACAACTTAAAGCTCCTTATTTAAAGTTGAAAATAAATTTAAGATTGACTTACTATATTTGATGTCACTTATAAAGTTTGAGTCTGAACACTCCTTCATAAGGAGTCCATTGTTACTATAAACAATTCTATAGTATTTTGTAAATACTTAAGAATACTCTTTAAGACTATTTAGTGATTTACATTAGATTTGATATTTACTAATACACCAAATGTATAAGAAAAAAATAATATACCATATGACATATCATATATGATGATCCCTATTACTAATGCAAAAGGGATCTACATCATATGTTCCATATTAAACATTTTAATATGGTGTTTGGTATATAGATTGGAACAATCCCGACATCCTCATATACCGAGTATAAGACATGTCTCTTTCAAATCCTTCATCAGGAATTAAATATCCACGCTAAAACTAATTTTTACACGAGTACATCGTCAACAATCAGTATTATGTTGTTTACTTATATTAGAAAAGATTTAATACCTTTGATTTTTCTTTCTTACAGACATACGTTTCCTTTGCATTTTGACTCAAACCAAACAATTTTATTTCTATGTTAAATACCTATTCAATCTTTAGATTTTTATTTGATGCCATTATTGTATCAGCTCTTGGATCATATCCTAAAACCACAAACTTTGTTATCACTCCCCTTAACTTTGAGAAGTTTTTGGTTGTTATGTACAAATAGTCTCTTTTAAATCATTACACTCTTCTAAGTCATCATTTAGAAGTTCTGTTTCAACACCCATGTGCCATAACTCAAAGCCATATTGTGTGACAATTTGCGAGTAGAATTCAAAAGGAATTAAGCATATTGACTTGCAGAATTACTTTGTTAATTTCAAATTGTGAAATCAATGGACTCATTCCCTATAAACATCGCTTTATACAATTCTAACTACATTGATCTTCTTCTCAAAGGCTCATTTGGGCCAATGAATCATATCCTTTCAAGTACAATTACTAAAATCATATTTTTCCAATGTACCTTGAATCCATTTTGAATTTAAAGCATCGTACCATATAGTAGAGTCTATACTCTTCGTGGCCTGTCGACAGCTGATGACGTTTTTTCATAACAATTCATTTTCTTGACATTGATTAGAAACTCGTAGTTTCTCTTCAATGTTTCTGAGTATTCTTACTAGGCATTCTAATTTATCTTCGTGCATTTTAGACTTGGTTAAATTTACTTCATCTATGTAATCAAATACTATGTTAGAATTTTGGATCGTATCCAAGTCTGCCGCACTAACACTAATTTCTCTAGAAAAAATTCCTTCGGCAAAAAGATTAGAATGTCTTGAAACAATGATTTATTTCATAGTGGGAATTTTACCCCATCTTCCTAATAGTACAATATAAAACCGGCTTGTCCCTCCAAAGCTTTATCCTAATGTTATATAGAAGAAAAAGGTATTCGAAAAAAAGTATGAAATGCTTATAGACTTGGATAAAATAGATCCAATTTTGAGTTTACGAAACTTAAGTTCATAACGTAAATTGGACAACCACACATCTTAAACTATTTAAGATTGGGGTTCCTTCCTAATTCATAACTTACATGAAATCGCAAATTATAGTCTAGATGAAATCGAATTTAACATATATATATTTACTCTCAAATACATATCCTAATAGAAAGAAGTAATTTGACTTCACTCGTTATTAATCATACTTTGTCCAATAATGTCCGACTACTTGTTATCAATGCATTATTATGTAGCATATGGTGGAGAAACTTTGAGAGTGATACATATTTGCTTTTAGGTATTATTGGAACTCTTATCCAAAATTCTCACCTATCTGATCAGATCGAATTGTCTTATTTTCTTTGCATGTTATATTTTTTACTTTCATTTTATATTCTATGAACGTATCATAGATATCTGACTTGTGCATCATATGCATGTATTCATATCTAAGCTAATTCATCGGTGATCTTAATAAAGTATGTGGATCAACTTTCTGTATCATTAGACCGAGACTACATATATCTATATATATCAATCTGAAGAATTCATTTCCTTAATCATTTGAGATACAATTCACAAGTGCCATATGATTCATAATCATATGATAAGAGAATTTATTCTTCAAAATATAGCTTAGTCCATAATTCCAAAATTAACTGTTAAATAGTTTAGATGCTTCTGTATTTTCTATAGCTAACACATCACTATTCTTATTAATTATTGAAATGCCAAAACATGGATTTATTTTATAATGAATATTTAATAAACAAAATTGCTTCTATTTTGGGTGATACCGAAAAAAATCATTATTTCATAAATAATATTTGGCATACACAAAAGGAATATTTTAAAATCCCATGTGTCCACTAGCAAGTGTTGTCATATGGTATGCTCCTATTATTTCTTCTATTATAATAACAACATTTGAAATACGAAGCCCCATTCAACCACTTACTACGGGTTATTTTTTTTTTACTATAATTAATTTACAGCTAAAAGTTTTAGATCAGATATCTTAAACTCGGAAGAAATAATTCTTGTAGAGGATAACTTTCTATAAGAAAGAAAAAAATACATTTGGAATGGAAATCATATTTTTTATTCCATTATTAAGCATCTACAAATATTATAACCAATTGCATTTCTAATGTCTCTTAATGAAGTAGAAGTGACCATTCACCCTCTTTATCCTAGCTGAGCCAATATTATAATCATTCTCAATCATTCGCTACTCTTTCAAAAGGTCGAACCATTCAAAAGAGAAACCCTTTACTAAAAAACTACACTGAATTTTTTATACAAACTCATTCAGTTATCCTTGACATTTTAAGGATATCAAATAAGTCACAGTTAAGTATACATATGATAATTGACATTTCAGTGATCGAATTCCTAGGTCTATTTGTATTCCTTAGTCTGGTTTTTTTAACGCATCAGGATCCTTATTGTATTCAATCGTATCGAACACATGATCTCACATTATGGTTTACTTGCTTGTTTTGAATGAAACATTTTTATCAAGACTTCGTATAGTATGAACACAATTGTTTACCATATAACTTTTGCATGTAATCTAATATAGATCAAACATCCATGCCCTTGTATTATTTTAGAGTTCAAAACTCATAGAAGAAAAACATAGTCTTAGGCAAATTAATACCTAAGTGACCAAGATACGAACATCTTAAATGGTTACATAATTTTGGCTCTTGCACGGGTCTTGACAACATGCCAAAAGATTTAGTAATAAGTATATTTACATTTTTTTATCAATCTTTAATTCAGTTCATTTAGTATACTTTAATTGATAAATAATTTATCAATTATATTAAGCAATTTTTTTAGTAGATTTATAATATCACATACATTCTTATACTTATTAGACTAGTTCTTTATATATATCTAATAAGGCTTCCACTTAATTTTGCATATCTTCAAAAACCCTAAAAGGGACACATAAATTTCTTAAGTTCCTTCAATGGCTGTTAGGGTCTGTTTATCATGTAACTACAACCTTGAGGGCGCTCAACAGTTACAGTCCCCATAAATGGTAAGTAACTTTTTACTAATTATATCTTGTATATAACTCCTAACCATACTTTTACTATGCTCCCGACCATCTTTATGATCTTGAGGGCGCTCAAAATATCATAAAGCAAATTCGATACTCTAAACCCATCATTTCGCGATATCCAAAGGTGAGCTATGTTACCCTTGATGATGCTTAACAAAGTAAAATAATACTATTACTTATCTCATGATAATATAAACATCACCTTAGATACTCTATGGCTTGAGGGTGCTCAGCAACCATAAGTATGTAAGTTACTTTATTTTTACTGTAAATGATGGAAAGTGTTATTATTTTGAATTCATAATTAAAATTAATATTTATGGAGTATTAGCGACCATTTAAAGGAGATGAATATAATTCATGACATTATATGACTTTAAATACTTCCAATGTATATTTTTATAACAAAATTCATTAATGTGTATATATACACTTATATATATTCTTTCTTTAATTAAATAATTTAATTAATTTGAAACATAACACACACACACATATTTAAAACAATTTTAAATTTACTTATTTGCAACTTTTATGAGTATAACTTTAAAATAATTTTAAATTATATTCACAACTCTTATAAATTTTATTTTAAATTAAATAAATTTTAAATTTGTATATTATAAATATTAAAAAAATTATGTAATATTTTATTTAAATTCAAAACAATTTTGAATTAGTTTTATAATATTAAAGTATGCTTATTTGAATGAACTTAAGTTTTAAAGTAGATCATTTCGATGAGTAAAGTAAAGACCAGGAGAACGGGAAGTTTTTCACTCATAAGAATAATCCTTAATTAAACTAATCTTTACCTTAGTTTAGGAATATTTTCCTTAAGTACCCATATAATTGGTTTTAGAAAATAATTTTCCTACATGTTGAGCAATTATTCACATAAACACAATGTGAGCTCTGATACTATTATTGGATTAGGTGCACTAACAATAGGGTAAAATGGATAATTTCAAAAAAAAAAATCATTTTATTAATTTGCATAAGATTGTATTTTGTGTTAATATGAATAATATATTTTATACTAAATCATATTTAATATTTATCAATAAAAAGTTTGAGAAATATTTTCAATTTATTTAATTTTATTTAAAATATTTGTTCATTTATTATGGTTTAATGATAATGTTTTTTATTTTAGCAAGGCATGCCGGTTTTTATAATGGTCCGTCTACTTTTATGAATAACAGTTAACACGGGTATGAGGTAGAAAACCTCTATAACTTTAATGCAAATGCCTAAGTGATAAAAACCTCAATACAAGTTGCAAAACGAAATCACACAAAAACCCATGCGTACTCACTGCAACATGCTCTAACAGAAGCACAATCACTCAAAACACTAGAACACAATACATAATAAGAACAACCCCTATTTCCCTCAACATAACTCCCAAATCCAAGCAAAGCTCGGAACATATTACACCAAACAAACAACATATTGCACAAGGAAACACACCACCATGCTTTAGACTCGCATGTAGCTTAGTATACAAGAACCACAATATTACCAAACAAGCAACAATGACAAGTGTTGATAATATAAACAACAATGAACCAAATAAGCCCGTTGCCACAGCTTACACAAGCAAAGGAGTACACTAGTAAAAATGTAGAGATGAAATAGGTACACGGAGACACCTAAATGCCGATAGAGAACCATAAGCTATCATAACCAAACAAACCCCTGTTGCCAGAGCGATCACCAAGGTTGCCATTTATGGTAACGAAAAGAAGTTCAGGCAAGACTAACAACCTAGAAGTAATATTTTATTAATTTAATTTTATATTTTAATGTTTTAATATGCTCTCATTCATAATACAAACATTTAACTATATTAAAAGAAATAATCTAACCTAGGGGTAATATGGGAATATATGTAAACTAACCATTGTGGCTTATGGTTAGTAAATCTATAGGCGATGATCATATGTCAATAATGATGTCAAAAGGGATATATACAGATACATCAAATGATTAGCTATATTTTCACTAATATAAATTAATATTTTTTCTTAATTATTTAATTATTGTTTGGATCCATAAATGTGTATATATAATCTTTTTTTATAAATATAAATGTTATAGCACATGCTTCGTGCATGAATTATTTTTCTAGAAATTGTATATTTTTAACACATTCAAGAGAAAATATTGCACAAATATTTAGCCATATTTTTGTGTTAAAATCATATGTAGTTAGTTTGAATTTTTATTTCTAAGTTACTACATCTAGTATTCATTTAGTTTGAATTTTTATTTATATTATTAATTAATTTTTTTACTATTTTGAAATTTTATTTATATTAATTAATAAATAACGAATTATTAAGGGAACTTTATTTTTTTAATCTTATCTTTAAGTGATATTAAGATTTGTTAATACCTATAGAGATGTGTTTTGAATTTGTAAAAGAAGTTTAATTGTTATATCTAATTTTTAAGCAATATTAAGATTTGGTAATATTTGTAGAGGGACGATGTTGGTAGTTTACGTTGATACCAAAAAAGTACAAGACCAATGGTATTGCAACTATTATTGAAGATATTATAAAATTTCATTAAGCATATATATATATATATATATATATATATACACACGAGATGAGTGTCAAGGGAGATATGGAGTGTGACGCCCCACCTCTATACCCAAGCTAACCAAGAACACTACGATGTAGTGCTGTCAATTAGCGCGGAGAATAAGGCTGTGGAGGAGCGACCATCCATGTAACTTCTTTGTGCGAGCACCGATACGTCAGATAGAATAGAATGCATATCTTTTAAGGAGGAAATCCGACATACCGGTACAAACACAAAGCTATCACACGGTGGCTATATATAATCTTCGGAAAACAAACATAGAAATAATCATAACATAAATCAGTCACAGACATCCATATCACAAAGGCGGAAGAAGATATGAATAAATATATAACACATGAAAGTGTACATCAGAGTAGTGGTCAGAAAGATCCACGATAATACAAAAGAATAGCAACACGTGCTATACAAAAGAATAAGTACACAACATAGAGTCTATATCTCAAAGGTGTACGTCCAAAAACTACTAATCTAAGTAGTTAGCCGAAAGTCAGAAATATCCTGAAGAGAAGTCAAGCAGAAGCACCTGTAACATCTCGGTCTGACCCGAGTATTATTTATAAGAAAATAATAAACGGATCAGTCTAACTATAAATATCAGATGATATGGTATACAGTAAAAGGCATGACATGAACATGTAATAACCATAGCGACATACTACTATAAGTATGTAAATGATAATCAACAAAAGATTAATCAATATCACAAGAATCTTCTCAAAGATAAAATAGGGTATCATACCCTAAACTTGTATTCATAACAAGTCAATAACACATGAATTCACCAATGCACAAAAACTGATATCATATCAATGAAAATCATGAAAATTGGTGAAGCACAAAATTCCAGAAATCATCATCAGAAATCCAGAAAACACATAAAGGGGGGGAGGCCTAACACATGAATGGGAGCATGAAAACTCACCTACGCGTAAACACATGACGAGAAGTTATCTCATGGAAGCTATCCATTAAATTTTCACACATGAATGGCCCGAAGACCATAGGAAATGTGATGGCGAAACATCACATAATCGGGGTATAGTCTCCCACGTAGACAAAGAGACATCGCTCAATCGCTAGTCTAAATCACAAAAATGATCGTCATGATCATAAGGAAGTGTCAATCACACCAAGCCAGTAAATATATGAGTTTAGCTTCATGTCCCATAACCACTTGCTTAACTTAAATATTTACGAACAAGCTGTAAATCTTCACTAGGAAATTGTCACAAAAAGGGTTCAATCGAACAAGTCCAAGAGCTAACCGACGAAGTGAACGCAAGCGTTTCATACCACTCGTTTTACTAAGTCGTTTAAGTCGATTTCTCATTCGAGTGAAGTAAAGGCTTGTATATACTAGTAGATTGAAAATCGGTTTGAGAAAACGAACTTTTGATACTTAAAATAGTGTTGAAATCGCTTTGATGAAAGAGTTTTGATATTTACTATTAGTATTGAAACCTTCATATATCTTTAAAGTGACAAGTCATAAAACGATGGTAGAACAAATCAATTCACGTTCGAAGACGTGAGTAAAGTCCAAAGAAGTCAATCCCAAAACCATCAAAGTAGAAATTCTGATCAATGTTTTTCAGACGAGATTGCCTACGCAGAGTAATACGGGGTTCGACCTGCCCGGTCAGGTCGCGGGGGTCCAGGGGGCAGCGCCCACGGCGGGGTGCGGGGCAGCGCCCCATCACGGTACGACTTAGTGAAGGCAAGCTGGTCCAACGACCTAAGGAGAAGTAGGTCATACGACCTAAGGGAAGACTGCCGTGCAACCTAGCTGAAGAACAGGTAAAATGACTAAGTACAAACTCGCGAACGACTTACGACTTAGGGGATAAGGTCATACGACCTAAGTGGAGAATGCCACGCGAGCTAGCAGAAGAACAGGTCAAACGACCAAGTACTAACTCGCGAACGACTTACGACTTAAGGGAGGCAAGCGACTTACGACTTAAGGGATAAGGTCATACGACCTAAGTCTTGAACGACTTAACGACTTAAGCCTTTAACGACTTAACGACTTAAGCCAGGGCGAGCGAGCTAACTGCCAAACGACCTACGACTTAAGGCCTTTAACTCCTGAACGACTTATGCCTTTAGCTCCTGAACGACTCAAGCCTTTAGCTCCTGAACGACTCAAGCCAGTAACTCGCGAACGACTCAGCCTTTAACTCGTGAACGACTTAGCACACCCAGAACGACTCAACGCCTGGAACGACTTAACACTTTAACTCGAGAACGACTCAGGCCTTTAACTCGTGAACGACTCAGGCCAGACGAACAGAAATACACGCGCGCGACCTAAGCCCTTAACTCGTGAACGACTCACGACTTAGGCTTAACTCGTGGACGACTCAGCGAAGGCCAGAAACGACTTAAGGCCAGGAAAATCACCAAAACGCTGAAAATTGAAGTTTTTCGCCAATCCAATCCAAACCAAATGCAAATGTTGATGCAAATACAATAGGGGATCATTCCCAACAGTCCAAGATAGATATAGGCAAGATGTGAGATCAAAAATCTCACCTTTTCACGGAATTTGATGAAGATGGAGATTTGAGAGCAAAGCAAGAACACCAACAAGCTTGAATCAATGGTCTTCACGTGAATTTGATGTTGAATCTCGGATTTGCAATAGAATTTGAGTTGGGAGTTTTAATTTCTCTTTCCCTCCACCATTTTTGAAGAAGCTTGAAGTATTTGATGAAGTGATGAAGAGAAGAAGGGGTTGGGCTGAGTTAAGAAGGTGCAGTCCAAACCAAAGTCTCAAGCGGGAAAAGTGACGAAAATTTCACTATCTCCAAACATATCGAAGTTTACACTCAAAAAGATCGCAAACGTCATTTTGAACTCAATGGGGGTGGTCTCGAGTCCTAATTTGACCGTATGCAAAAAGTAGCTTTTCGGACTAACATCCGACTAACGATAAAATATTTAAATATAAAATCGTTAGATATGCGGGTTGTTACATGGAGGAGATTTGATGTCTCGTCTCGTTTAAGTGTGAAAAGGAGATCTCGGAGGAGATCTCGAGCGATATATAAGAGATTTAAAACCATGGTTGCGATTGTAACCTATAATAAATAACAACCGGGAATATTGCAAAAACAATAACAAAAATGCACACGTATCAATTAGCAAGAAGCCAGTTTATACAATCACACAAAAGATAAAGTGGAACAGCTGAATTAGCATAAAAATCGAGTGGTCTTACCGATTTATATATCTATGTGTGCGCGCATGTATTTATAAATATATACCAAAATCTAAAAATGCCCGAAGTAATAAACTTTGAAACTCTGAGGGCTAAAAGGACTAAATCCCAAAATCGCCAAGTCCTAAAATCCATAATCATTTGAGGAAACTTACCCAAATCTGAAGCAACGACATTATTGCCATGACAGATCCAAAAGTGATGGATCTACATTTTACTTCGTGGGCTCAGGAGTCCCCAAAATCAAAGTCGAGAGTGGTGGAATCGACATAAGAAAATAAGTCGACAGTCGATTTCGCCTACATCACCAATTTTCTGAATCTCAGTAAGGATTGTAGTTGATTGCCATAGGATTTGGTGGGGATTGATGTTTAATGTGTATGAATAAATGTACAATTAGTCCCACATCATCCAAATACATTAACTGTTATTATATATAAGCTAAGGGATGAAGAAGGCAGTTGTTCCAATTGTATTTAATTGAGTTGTGATGATCTCTTGAAGTTTAATAACGTTGTCCATTAATGAATGACATTCAAATTGAAAAAAAGTTCAAATAATTTTAACTACAACTTCAACAACAAAGTTACGAAGGATCCAACGGTTGCCACTTATATTGCTTTATGAAGATATGGAGGGTATTTTCGGAAATTCAAAAAGACATGGTTGAATTCTATTCATGGAATTCTCATTATTAATAGTAAAGATGTGTTTGTGTGTATGAGTATGTATGTATTTTTTTTGCAAAGCAAGCGGGGTTGTCTGGGCCCTACCAGATTTATTCAAAACACACACTACAAGCTGAGTATGAACAAACTCGTACCCAGAAGAAAAAACAGAGGGACAACACTAGAGTGAAAAGAACAAGCAAACAAAAACAAGAAAAAAAGACTAAAACACACATAACAATCCATCACAGGACTATGACCAAACATGCAGAGAAGTGAAATCATGTTTACTTGATCTCATCCCCAGCACAATTGTTTGCATAAGTCTTGACCACATTACTGCAAAACTATGCCTCTTCTTATCAAAACACCTTGCATTCCTTTCCTCCCACACCAGGCACAAATATTTCTTGATAATGAAGAACAAAGTTGCACTATCTTCATTTTTCCACTTGTTTGCTTTACTAATCATGTCCCACTTAATCAAAGGCACCCCTGACATATGAAATCTACCAACTTTTTCCAGAAGGTTGCTCCACAGAAACAACAACTGTGTACACTCAAAGAAAACATGCTGCACACTTTCAGTTTGAATATTACATAATACACATAAGGGATCCACATTCATTCCATAGTCAACCATCTTCTCCTTAGTCATTAAACCATTGTTAATGAATTTCCACATCATTAGGTTGTCTTTGCTGGGGGAGTTGCTACTCCACATCACACTGTGCCATACGAACTTCGGTAGAATGTTGTTGTTCATGAGAATGCCATACACCAAAGAAATTGAGTGGGGCTTGCCATTCCAAAGAAGTGTGTCAGAAGCTGCATTAGGATAGGAGTTGCCACTTAATCTATTCCAAATAGCTCTCATTTTCTAATTGCTAGTATAGGGAAGAACAACAGACCAATTAGAAATATGGTCAGAGGCCAAAGCACCCCTACAAATGCCAGACTGGTAAATATGATGGGGAGCAAAAAGTTTACTCAAAATTATGCCATTGTCCAACCATGGTTCATCCTAGAATTTCTTTTGACTGTCATTTGAGATAGCAAACCTTAAATAAGGAAAAAATAAGCTTCTCAATGCCAGGAGCTTTCTCCACACCCAGCTGTAGTGTTGAGGAACTGCCATTGTCCAGAAAGCTTTATTGCCTATATTATGAGTTTTAGTCCAAACAACCCACAGACCATCATGATCACAGAGGAGAGCATTGAAGTGATAACTGACTGCAGCTTTGTTCCGTCTATCAATGTTAAAAATACCTAGGCCTCCTTTATTTTTTGGAATCTCAAATTTAGCAAAAGAGCAAGGGATAATTTTTCTTGAGTGAACTGTGCCAGTCCAAAAAAATCTCAGCATAGCACTTCTGACCATCTTCAGGAGCTTTTTTGGAAGAATGAAAGCCCTGGCCTAATACACTAACATTAAGAATATTATAGATTTTATTAAAAACAAGCCTACCATCTTGTGATAAAAATTGGTAGACCAGTAGTTCATCTTAGAAGTGATCCTATCATACAATGGTAGGCAGTCAACAGTAGTAACTCTAGAGGTACAGAGAGGAAGGCCAAGGTATGTCATATCATTTAACATTGTTTGTAATCCAGAAAAGTGAACTAACACTGCAGATGCTTCAGTTGAAATACCAGAGGTTAATAATTGAGACTTTGAAGAATTCAGTTGCAACCCAGTTATTCTGTAGAATTTTTCAAGGGTTCTTATGATGCAAGATATAGAGTCTTTAACAGGCTTGGTGAATATCATGATGTCATCTACAAACAACAGTGAGGAAATGTGGGGAGATTTGCATTTGGGATGGTAGAGGATTTCCTTGTTAATGAATTTCCTAGCTAGCACGGAATTAAAGACTTCCATTACCATTATAAAAATGTATGATGATAAAGGATCCCCCCGCCTGATTCCTTGTTCACTTTTGAAATAACCATATGTGTTACCATTGAATTTTAAAGAAAAGGATGGAGTTGAGATGCACCAATATACCCAGACAACAAAAGACTTTGGAAATCTCATTAGTGACATTATTCTCACAATTGATGTCCAGTGTAAACTGTCATAAGCTTTCCTTAAGTCAAGCTTTAGCATGGCACTTGGGGTGGCTTGAGAGTGTCCATACCCTTTAAGCAATTCATGTGTCAGCATCACATTATCCAGAATACTCCTTTTGGGAAGAAAAGCAGCTTGGTTTTTTGAAATGATTCTAGTCAAAATCTTAACAAGTCTGGTTGCCAATATTTTAGAAATACACTTATACATCACGTTGCAGCATGAGATGGTTGTATGAAATACACTTGTACATACTAAAAGGTATGTCATATCATTTAACGTTGTAGCATGAGTATGTATGTATTTAATTAAAAGGGAGTTAGAAATTTATGATTACTCTCCTCCATTAGAGGATTATTCGTTTATCCTAAGAAAAAACTAAAAGAGGGTTTGATATTTAATAATTCAAAATTGAAAGTAGTTTAACTAATTCAAATAAAATAAAAAATTTACACTCAGTAAATCGAAATATTTACTATAATTCTTTTTATAAATAAACATGTGGGCTACTATATATATATATATATATAACTTTTGACTTTTCAAAAAAAGAAAATGTTATTTAATTTTCGGAAGTCGAAAGCTTCACAACAAAATCTTTTATTTAAATTTCCATGCAGTGATTTATGTATATACATATATATACAAAACAATATTTCTTTAGTATCTAAAATCAGATCCAAAATCTTTTTTTTGAAAAAAAATAAATATGCAAAACTAATTTAATAGTTAAATATATATAATGTTTGTATTAGTGTGTGTGTGTATATATGTAATTTCAGATTTAAAAATAAATATTTCATCTACTAAAACTAAATATTATATATAATGTATTTAAAATGATTAACTTTATTAATTAGTTATTAAAAATTAATTCTTTTAAATATGGCCAAAATATATTTAACGGAATTGCGTACATATGAATATAACCTATATTTGAATATACATTTAAATGTAGAAGTTACCTTTTTGCGGTAAAGTCGATTGTCGAACACCTTGGTTATTATTATCTCCTCCGCCTCATTGGCTATGGTCTGCGATGCCATCTCCTTGGCTTCATTGATGCCTAATGGTGGCTAGTGTTAAGTTGTTTTAGTGTAGAGATAATGTGAAGGGGAGTAACTATTTATAGACAAGTAGATATCAAATATATAACTCCTTTTCTTTAAACCTAGAAGACCAAATTCACCCCTAACCCTTGCCTCATACTATAGCCACCTTATATGGCTCTTTCGGGATGCTATATTTTGGACCAACCAATGATTTAAAATTTAGATCATTTATTTAATTCATTTATCCAAAGTCATTCGTTAATTAACTCAACGTATAACTTTTTTACGTCCTTTAAAATAAAATTTCAGGCTCTAAATATATAATCAAATGGGTACTTTTGGCACAGGTCCTTATTAAGGTTCAAAATACACGAAAAGTCCTTCATTAAATTATAGTGTAAATTAGGTCCCTGTTTTTTATTCACGATTATTGCAGAGCATGATGCAACTTTTCAGTACACTATGAACATAGTGTATGAAAGTTGCTGAAATATCAGCACTTATTTATAAAAGTTGCTGACATTTCAGCAATATTTATGTACACTGTGAACACAGTGTATGAAAGTTGCTGAAATATCAACACTTATTTATTAAAGTTGCTGACATTTCAGCAATAATTTTTCTTTGTTTCTAGAAAATAAGGACCAGATTTACACTGAAACTTTGACAGGGACAGTTGTTGAAATATCAACACTTATTTATAAAAGTTGCTGACATTTCAGCAATAATTTTTCTTTGTTTCTAGAAAACAGGGACCGAATTTACAATGAAACTTTGACAGGGACCCGCTTTACAATATGAAAGTATGATCGGGATGCCTCCCTAATTTCCACTAATCAAATTGTCATAAAAATTTAATGAAATATTTTTATTTAATTTTATTATTAATTTATAATATTTATAAACTAATTTTACGTTTGTCGAATTCAAAAATGACTAACAACTCGATTGTGTTGAATCTTTGGTGTGAACTCGTTCCTCGGTCAATATTTAAACAACTTAAATATTAAAACCTGTACAAACTTTGTTGAACTACAACATTAGGTAGAAGTTCAGGGCTTACGGGTGAATTCTAATTTCAAATCTATAGTAAGGTCACCTAGTAACGACATTCTGTACACATATTCTTTTCATCACCATTGCATCACTTAGATATCTAGAGCTTGGTCTAAGGTCAAAAACTATACTAATATCTTTATTTAATTGCATGGACTACTTTAAAGTCCATTGTTTAATCTAATAGCATTTATTAATTAACCAATTTACTTTAGCTAGAGATTTTGACATTTTGTTGACTATCAAATATGGTGATATTAACCTTTCTTAACGAAGGAGATGAGTTCTCTCTTAGGTAGTGTTTCACTCCAAGTAATTCAATTTATATCCAACGATGTTCCTAACATGATCACGATGCTACGTGATTGACCATAATCAAATTATAGTCTAGTTACTCAAGATTGACAGTAACCTCAAGTCGAAAGACTACTTTACGTAGTTACCATGTGATCTTTTATTACGATTTAGTTGTATTAACATATAGAAGACTCTCATCTAGTCATTCTATGATTATTTCAAATAACCACAAATACGAAAAATTTTCATGTCCCCGATGGTCATGAGTAATTCACCATTCATCGTATGCATAGCGCTACATACACTAGTCTCAACTGATGTATAGATATCCTTTTCTTGATACATCTAGATTCAAGGAGTAAGTATTTATTATATATGTATGGATGCATGGATGGATGTATATTAATTCAATACTTATAGTTACAAACACATTCATAACTGTAATCGATAAACTACTTCTCTTAAGGGGTTTCTACTTATATATATTTAACGTATTATTATAATTATTCATATCTCTGTATAACAACATATATAAAAGAAACTAAAACAGCCAAATTCATACATTTTGAACAAGATTCTTTTATAAGAGTTAAGTTATGTAATAAATTACATAATTCTCTTAAGGCACACCATTAACTCTTTCATTTGATTACTTATAAAAAAAGTCGATTGCACATTAAATAGTTTGAATATAAAATTGGTAGAAGTTTATGGTAAAATTTAATAATTTTATTCTTGCATTTCGTCAATGCATTAAATGCCAGACTTTTGTAAATATAAGCAATTCAATTATCATCAACCTGTAGAACTAAATTAATACATATTAATAATATAAAAGATACAGTCTTAATTAAATTTATTTAACGATCATGCTTATATATTTATGAAACTAGGACTCAAATCTTATACTGGACCGAACTCTTGGATTTTGTTGCTCAAATTGATAATTAAACAATTACTATTGCAATGACCTATATTTTTGACCATTTAAAAATATTTAATTAATTTAATTACCGAATAAATATGGTTAGAAACAAAAATTTATATTATTATTAATGAAAATATTTCGAATGGAAGTGATAATCTAAATTGAATCTGTAAATTACAAAATTGTAATAAGAGAAAAGTTTTAATTAGTATCTAAATTGAAACAAACAATATTCAATTGTATTAAATTAATAACTGAAGTATGAACAATAAATGTCATATAAATAAAGAAATTAAATAAATGTGCAATAAGATAAAAGATGATAACAAATTTCAATATAACCTTTTGATATTGATTGTAAGGAATTAATAATAGAATTCAAATTAACAAATGTTTATTCTTAAATACAAGACTGATAGGTTGTTAATAAAAGAAGAACATAAGTCGAATAAATAAATTTTTTGATATTGGGAATATCTGAATATGTAAATTTTGAAAGCTATACGGGATTTTCAAACGCTCATTTCTAAATATGATAAAAATATGTGTATATATATATCTTCACCATTTAAAATTTATGATAAAAATATATGTATATATATACAAGCTTCATGATGGAAAATTTTCAAACTTATGACAATATATATATATATATATATATATGTATATATGTTTTTATAAAATAGTGAATATGTAATAGCCCGCAAGGCCGTACCCCTTGAATCGACACTATTCTCTAACATATCGACTCAAAGTGAACGGAAATATGAACCATTAGGGTTAAAAGAAGAAGGAGGTAGAAGAAAAGAAAACAACACAACAGAATCTCACATCGCAGCAGAATAAAATATAACAGATAATAACTGATCTTTACAGAAAAGAAAACTATATCTGTTTATACATACATCATCAGGATACAAAATCAAAGTACAATACAATCAACATCATAATTCAGGACAATTATAATAACTTGTCCTCACAAAGCTGGCTATACAACTTATGATACACAGCGGGATACAACAAATACGGGTGATACGTCTCGCCATCCAGCTCGTCTCCTGAGCTCCACAACATCCTATCCTGTATCTGTAATACTCGGTCTGACCCGAGCATTATAATAAAATAACACCCGAGTCAGTCTGGAAAACCAGCATGAGAAAACACACTCAATTGGATTATTAAAGTTTTCCAAACTCTTTGAAATCAAAAGCATCTCGTAAGACCACGCCACAAATAAACATGTCGGGTTTTTACCATACGATAGCCAAAACATTTTTATCAAATTCGTCTGACATTATAATAGTGTCTACAGAAAGTAAAATAGAATCTAGCTGAAATGCTTGCATCTCACGTTTTAGCAATAGTTGGGCACAATCAAAACCGTACAGGCGCATAGGGAGAATGGATTTCCAACTAATGACTAGGCACTGGGGTACCACCTGTCACAGTACCTGGTCTAGATCAGCGTACCGAGGACCACACCCGATCCCCTGCAACACAAGGCCGGAACTACACCTTACTGGATAATTCCGAGTAAGATCACCCCACGGTGGGATCAGCAACCGCACCACTAAGCCGAAATAAAAGGGACATCTAGACAGGGATGACCTTACCCTAATGGGTGCTACCCACTTAGCCTTGCTGCATAACCCATGATTTTCAGTCATTCTCGGTTGATGAGGCTCGAGGCTAAGCGTTACCTTTTAGAATGTATCACTTAGAATGCTCATCGTCCTCCTGACGATGTTCTGAAAGCATTCACCCATACAAGTCCGTTCCAGGTTCGAACGGAACCGAAGGCACTACTCCTACTACATCCATTTTGGAATCACCCTCAGGATTAGTAGCGACTAGCCCTTGCACTTCACTGCTCCATCTTCGATTCCAAACTCTTGTTTTCCACATGAAAACGTTCAAACCGAATTGAAGTGGTTTTCGGGAAAATAAATCCCGATCCCGGTCTCTTCGAAACGATCAGCGCATTGGCCAATATTGATAGTCGGTTATTTAACTATCAATTACATTCACAACCAATCATCAAGCCACAGTAATTTCTCCCAAATTATTTATTTATCTCAAATATCTTCGCAAGATATATTTCCACCTTTTAACCCTTTGAAAACAGTTTCAAACCGTCTTTCTCTCATGGAATAAATTTTCCAAATAATTTCTATTTCCACTGAAATCACCAAGTACAAATACTTTAGATTTTAAAAATAACTTAAAAACACTTTATTATAAAATATACTTTAAAAATTTAAATTAAAAACTACTTTAATACTTTATTCAAAAATATATACTTCAAGAATATTTAAAATAAAAATACTTTATAAAATGTAAAACTAACTTTTTATCTTTTAAAACATAATACCCAGTCACCTTTAAATAATTACTACTAAATAAATTTGGAAAATACTTACTTTAAAACTTAAACGTTTTAAAAATAATAAATTTTCTAAACCATGCTTTTAAAACAATCCTTAAAACTTTTAACTTATACTTAAAAATTTGCTCTGAAAACGTACTTGGCTATCCTGGGAAATACACTTCTCTTTCACATCTTTTAAAAATAAATCACTATTTATTTTTAACCAAATTTACCCATTCCTTTAATAAATTACCACCGTGAATTTATTCTTCCAAATATCCACCGATATATTACTTCACTTTTATAAACCCAGTTTATAAATTTCATAGTCTCATCTTCCTTTTAAGATCCCAGTTTCAAACATTTAATCAATTTTCAAATTGATTTCCAAAATTTACTCCATTTTAAAATAATTCCTTTTCTTCTCAATTTTATTTCAAAATCCATTAATTTCCTAATTTCCGGATTTAACTTCTTTATTATGATTTTAAACTGGAAATACCAATTTCATAAAAATTCCTTTTATTGCATCCTAAACCATTTAAGTTCTAAATTTAAAAATAAATCCTTTATTCCTTTAATTAATACCTCCTAAGTTTTAAATTTCATTTATCCCCATTTATTCAAAAAATCTCCTTTCCCGTATTTGGAATTTATTTATTTAAATTTCAAAATCCACTTTTATCCTTTTCCCATTCATTCTTTAATTTATCCCAAATCTCTATAATCATTTTACTTACAAATTCTCTCTTCTTATTTTCTTTTAAAATCCAAATCTATACATTTTTGATAACTCAATGTCCAAATATATCTAATCAAACCATAGCATCCAACATTCCAGTTATCAATATAATTCAGCACAGAATGTCTAATAATCATAACATAGAATATTAAACAATCTAAACGATTTTGAGGAATCCAGTTGGATCCCTCCAACCTGTTTCCCTGCATCCACAGATGTTAGCACAATACCAATTCCACTTCGATGTGGAATATCGCGGTATATGGGATCATTATAATATCATCCGCTATTATGCGGTGCATAGGGTCTCATCTGCTATATAATGCGGGAAATCAATCACTCCAATATATATATATATATATACCATTATATATATCATATCACATCCAATCAATTCAATCATTCAACCAGTTATTTAAATTTAACCATCTAAATTTAAATATAGCAATCCAGAAGAGTGAGATTAACTCACCTTTGATTTTTTGATTTCCAATCCGATCTAAACTCGACTTGTTTTCCACGATTTTTGGACCTTGTAACAAACATTATGGTTTATTAACACTCTGAATAATCGGATAATTAATTATCATTTATTAATTTAATTAACTAAGAATTTTAATTCAAACTAATTTTCCTTAAATATTTTAGCAACTAAAATAATTGAATAGGCTAATTTAACCAAGTTAATCACCATAATCCCTTATTTAAAATAAACTAGTTTCGAAAATATTTATATATATTTATATAGATAATTTATATTTTTATATTTTCCTTTGAAATCCATAGACTTGTAAAAATTTATTTATATAGATTAAAATTCTAATTTTATATAAACTCTTCACATATTCAAAAATTTCCATTTTCAAATCTTATCTCTATATATATATTTATTGTTTAGCTTAAAATATGTATGTGAATATATATTTATATATATACATTTACCAATCAAAACAGAATCATTTCATACCTTACTGTAATTATTATTATTATTTCTCTACTTTTAGTATATATGTATAATCTGGAAAATCTGCATATATATATGTTTAAATTGAAATATGTATGTATCTGAATATGTGTATATTATTTATTTATTTATTCTTTACTGTTAAATTTTGATAAATGGATAAAAAGTCTAAACTTACTGGAAATAAATAAAACAGTTTGTAAATATATATAAATAACTAAATTTCTTACAGAGATATACCAGCCCACGGCGATCGGCGCTGCTATCACCCCAAAATCGAAACCCGAACCTACCACGAGAAACGCGACTTGCTCGCGTAAAATCCTCGACCCCGATAAGTCGCGAGCCTCCCCAGTTGATCGAACCACGCCTCCTCGATGACCACAATCTCTCGAAATCAAAACCCTAGCTGAGTCTCCATGAAGCTGCGCTGCTATCCTCAGCCTCAAGCCTTATCGCGACACCCATCATGAAACCCCAGCCCTAACTGTCGCGAACGAATTCGCCTAATGCGCCACCTACCAACAGCCCCGCGTCCTCCATCCTCTGAAGCTCGGCCACCAATGATTCGAAAAGTTCTTGACTTCGTTGGAAAGAAAAGGGACGAGATGAGTGAACGATTTGCTTTTGAGAGGAAGAACGAGAAGACCGCGCTTTATCACATTTCTATTTTTTTTTGCAAAAGAGGCTTCGACCATTTTTATTTTCGATTTTGAATGAAGAATAGTTTTCGTTTTTGAAATTAAATGAAGCTCGGCTGCAATTTCAAAGAAAGGATGAGACATGATTTGATGGTTGCGTGAAGAAACTGGCTACTGTGATTCTTAAAAGAAGGGAAAAAGTTTTGATGTGAGAGGATTTTGACAAGTCAGTATTTTATATTTAAATTTAAATTGTCTCGAAAACGCAACTTAAAATTTCGATATCCTATCGAGGCGTGCCGCCAGGCGTTTATAACGTTATACCCCTATTCCAAACGCAATGGAAAAGGTTTCGAGTCCTAATTCGATCGTATGGAGAAGATAGCATTTTGGACCCAGTTATTATATTGAATTCGATATAAATTTCAACGCGTTTATATATCGTACGCTCACACAACAAATCCAATCACTACGAAATTTAAAATCCGATAATAATACACTATTACGGATCCAATGGAACTTGTTTCGTCGAATTCCGAGACTATGCCTCGGAAGGCTATTTTTAAATACCGATTTAAACGATATATTTTTAAAACTGAACAAATCACTTAAAATTCAATTTTAAAAGTTCTATCACCTTCAGTATTATTAATATGAATTTTCCAAGCCTTCAAACTATTTTTAACAGGCTTAAAACTCCAGATTCAACATTTTACGCAACTCCAAATCATTTAATTTAATAATTAAATTACCTAATAAATAGTGATATTTGAAATTCAAGTTAAAAGTTTACTTTTGAATATTTAAAAATCAATTAAATATTCCAATTTCAAATGTCCAAAATTCCGGGTCGTCACCTTCCTCCCCCCTTAAAAGAATTTCGTCCCCGAAATTACTAGTTAAGAAGAATGGTCCGATACCCGTTTTCTATTTCCCAAAACCAAACAGTTTTCAATGACTTCCCAAAACAATCTTTTTATCAAAGACACAATATCCCTCTTAGTAACTTTTCAAACTTATCCATAAGTCCCAAACGACATTACTTACCTAACAATTTAAATTTTAAATTTAAAACCAAATTTTGAAAAAAAATTCTAACTCCCTAAAATTTTGAATTTTTTGCCAGCGTCTCCTTTGCGCGGCTAGCTCAGTACAACTACAAAATGCCTCAACGGGCCCCCACATTTCCAAAAGAAAACAAAAGCCAAGTGGCTAGATCGGAAAATCATAAAATTTCATACAGAAATTTAAACACATACCTTTTGTTGGGCCATTTAAATTTATTTTCTGAAATCAAAAATACCAATTCCTTTTGCTTTTTAAACACCTGTGTCCTACTCAGCAATAATATCCAATTACAACATTCAAAATCGCTTTACACATTTCTTTACAAAAGTTTTCATATCTATTTCATTCACATTCGTACAATGCACATATATCATTCGTACGCAATACCAAATTCGATCGCTCACTCGATCACACAATCTCACTTCTGAACTAGTATCGTCCACCCGACTTCCTAGTGCGGACTCAGATCTGGTTTCTTGATCAGAAACCGTCATTCTCCTTGCATAGCCACAAACTATGATAGAGAATATCCAGAATCAATCAAAATCCATATCTAGGGTTCGCCGTCGAAAATCGAGTGAAAAATCCTAACTCGGATCGGTATAATTACCTCGAAATTATGTGCTCAAATCTAGATCAAATCGCTATGCGAATAAAATAATATACGCATATCGTACGTAATTAGCCCCAATTGATTTTTAACTATATTAATTCTCTGTTTTATTCACATTCATTTTGATTGTTATTCACTTATCCACAATTATCCCATTTCACAACTTTCAGTTTTAATCTTCATTCTATTATTCACTTATTATATTTCTCCATTCCAAAATTACTTAGTATATTCCCAATTCCAAATTTACTTAAGAATTCCACCCTCCATTTCTTAAGTCCAATATAAATATTTCTTATATTTATTTTCACTACTTTACTACTGAAGTTTATATTCAAATTGAATCCCAATTCCATATAAATTTAAATTTGTTTCAATTTACTAATTCATTTCAAATATAAATACTTTTTCCCAATTTCCATTCAGATTCATTTTCAATTTTACTTGAATTCAATTCATCTTCAAACTCTAAATATTGAATTTTTATTCACCTTATCTCAACCCATATTTAATTAACCATTTCCTTTTATTAGTTTCACTTACTAATTCATTTAAAATCTCAAATAAAAGTTTATTTGCAAACTTTTTCTTCCTTTAGTTTCTTCGAACAATTTCTTCGATTTCACCTTACTTTACATACACAATTTTAAATTAGATTTCAATATTCAGTTTCAATTCTATTTGCTTACCAATTTTAAATCATTTGTCATTAGTGAAAATTTGAAAAATTTTCCTACTCCCAAAATTTTCAGAAAATTTTGGCAGAATCTCCTTTGTACGGAGGAGATTTTGCAATTTGACAAGAGATATAAATATATATACATCGACCCACACGGTCGAAAAACAAGAAAACAAACAACAGTTTATATTTCCTATCTTTTTATTGCGTAGGCGTACCTTTATTTAGCATTTTTAAGCAAGCGGCTTATTTATTTAACATTTTGCACGATCAAAACCAGCCAAACGGCTTCCAAAAACCTATACTTACTCAATTTAAACATGTAAGTGACAAATATACAAAGTTTATTAACATTTAACTTAATTTCAATAGTTAAACACATGCATAACATAAGCAATATACACTAAACACTTTCCATAAGCAAATTATATGATTTCAAAACTAATTCAATTGCTTTCAACCAATTCATATGCCATTTCATTAAATTTTAATGGTTTACAATTCAATTTCTTACACTCAAGTTATTTTTAATCCAAACAAGCTCATATTCAATTCAATTGATTTCAAAAATCAATTTTATTTCACTTCTATCAATTCATAGAATTTTATTAAATCTCGTTTTCGTCAAACGACAATTTATTTCTACGCAATCCAACTATATTCATGTGAATTAATAATTACTTCAGCTCAAAACCATTTTAAATTTATTCACAATCCATACATTCTCATTTTCACTTATTTTAAATTTTAATCCAACTTCATTTCATTTCACCATATTTCAATCATATTCAATTCACTTAACACTTCCAAGTTGAATTTTATTTATAACTCGAGTTCATTTCCAACTCCATTACTAACCCACAATTCAAATTTCATTTAACCAGTTCAAATTCCATTTCCACATTTCATTAACTAATTAATCATCAATTAGTTTTTCCAATTTTATACCCAATATTTGATTTTTATTTCAAAAATCACTTTAACTATTTTACTTGAGTTCAATCTATTTTATAATTCAAGTTTTGGATTTTTATTCATTTTCCAAAATACAAAACAATTTGGCAGCAATTCCTCTTTTGGAAACTCGAAAATGAACATCGATGATGCTGCAGTCATCACCGAAGTTATTTTCCAACGACCGAAAGAGTTCGATGCTTTTATTTCTTTAAAAACGATTCAAATATTTTTAATTTTCAAATCTCTCCAGATTTCAAATCCAATTCAAAATATTTCCAAAATAATATCACTATTATTCCTTCAAAATCTTTGAAAACCATTTTATATTCAAAGGAATTTAAATTTTTCAAAAATTCCAAATTCTTAATCCATCCAATTTTATATTCAAACATTACTCTGGAATTTTCATCTCAATTTCAATTATAAATCACATTTATAATTCACATTTACAAATTCCATTTTATTATCTAAATTTATTTCCTTATCTTTGGTTATAATTCGATTTCTTATTCAATTTTACACTTAAATGATAATAATTTAATATTATCACTTCCTAACAACCAAGCATCCAAATACTATAATAATTTACAAAAATTATTTCCTTTATATACAAAAATAATTTAGGCAAAATTATTTCATTTACCCATTTTAAAAAATATTGTGTCGAATTGTTCTATTCAAGTGTTTAGAGATCCCTATCAATAACGTTAATTACTCGTATTGACCTGAATCCATAAACTACTCAACAAACCAATCAACACAATATAAAACCATTTTATATTCACTACCAAATACGCGCTCATATCTATTAATACACTCAAACTCATTCTAGAGTATTATGGACTCTATTTCCATAAGTAATCCCCACCAGAGCCAAGGTTATCGCCAGCCTAAGCTCTGGTACCACTATAATAGCCCGCAAGGCCGTACCCCTTGAATCAACACTATTCTCTAACATATCGACTCAAAGTGAACGAAAATACGAACCATTAGGGTTGAAAGAAGAAGGAGGTAGAAGAAAAGAAAACAACACAACAGAATCTCACATCGCAGCGGAATAAAATATAATAGATAATAACTGATCTTTATAGAAAAGAAAACTATATCTGTTTATACATACATCATCAGGATACTACATCAGATTACAATACAATCAACATCACAATTCAGGATGGTTATAATAACTTGTCCATACAAAGATGACTATACAACTTATGATACACAGCGGGATACACCAAATACGGATGATACGTCTCGCCATCCAGCTCGACTCCTGAGCTCCACAGCATCCTATCATGTACTGTAATACTCGGTCTGACCCGAGCATTATAATAAAATAACACCCGAGTCAGTCTGGAAAACCAGCGTGAGAAAACACACTCAATTGGATAATTAAAGTTTTCCAAACTCTTTGAAATCAAAAACATCTCGTAAGACCACGCCACAAATAAACATGTCGGGTTTTTACCTTACGAAAGCCAAAACATTTTTATCAAATTCGTCTAATATTATAATAGTTTCTATAGAAAGTAAAATAGAATCTAGCTGAAATGCTTGCATCTCACGTTTCAGCAATAGTTGGGCACAATCAAAACCGTATAGGCGCGTAGGGAGAATGGATTTCCAACTAATGACTAGGCACTGGGGTACCACCTGTCACAGTACCTGGTCTAGATCAGCGTACCGAGGATCACGCCCGATCCCCTGCAACACAAGGCCGGAACTACCCCTTACTGGATAATTTCGAGTAAGATCACCCCACGGTTGGGATCAACAACCGCACCACTAAGCCGAAATAAAAGGGACATCTAGACAGGGATGACCTCACCCTAATGGGTGCTACCCACTTAGCCTTGCTGCATAACCCCTGATTTTCAGTCATTCCCGGTTGATGAGGCTCAAAGCTAAGCGTTACTTTTTAGAACGTATCACTTAGAATGCTCATCGTCCTCCTGACGATGTTCTGAAAGCATTCACCCGTACAAGTCCGTTCCGGGTTCGAATAGAACCGAAGGCACTACTCCTACTACATCCATTTTGGAATCACCCTCAGGATTAGTAGCGACTAGCCCTTGCACTTCACTCCTCCATCTTCGATTCCAAACTCTTGTTTTCCACACGAAAACGTTCAAACCGAATCGAAGTGATTTTCGGGAAAATAAATCCCGATCCAGGTCTCTTCGAAACGATCAGCACATTAGCCAATATTGATAGTCGGTTATTTAACTATCAATTACATTCACAACCAATCATCAAGCCACAATAATTTCTCCCAAATTATTTATTTATCTCAAATATCTTCGCAAGATATATTTCCACCTTTTAACCCTTTGAAAACAGTTTCAAACCGTCTTTCTCTCATGGAATAAATTTCCCAAATAATTTCTATTTCCACTGAAATAACCAAGTACAAATACTTTAGATTTTAAAAATAACTTAAAAACACTTTATTATAAAATATACTTTAAACATTTAAATTAAAAACTACTTTAATACTTTATTCAAAAATATATACTTTAAGAATATTTAAAATAAAACTACTTTATAAAATGTAAAACTAACTTTTTCTCTTTTAAAACATAATACCCAGTCACCTTTAAATAATTACTACTAAATAAATTTGGAAAATACTTACTTTAAAACTTAAACGTTTTAAAAATAATAAATTTTCTAAACCATGCTTTTAAAACAATCCTTAAAACTTTAAACTTATACTTAAAAAATTTCTTTGAAAACGTACTTGGCTATCCTGGGAAATACACTTCTCTTTCACATCTTTTAAAAATAAATCACTATTTATTTTTAACCAAATATACCCATTCCTTTAATAAATTCCCACCGTGAATTTATTCTTCCAAATATCCACCGATATATTACTTCACTTTTATAAACCCAGTTTGTAAATTTCATAGTCTCATCTTCCTTTTAAGATCCCAGTTTCAAACATTTAATCAATTTTCAAATTGATTTCCAAAACTTACTCCATTTTAAAATAATTCCTTTACTTCTCAATTTTATTTCAAAATCCATTAATTTCATAAATTCCGGATTTAACTTCTTTATTATGATTTTAAACTGGAAATACCAATTTCATAAAAAATCCTTTTATTGCATCCTAAACCATTTAAATTCTAAATTTAAAAATAAATCCTTTATTCCTTTAATTAATACCTCCTAAGTTTTAAATTTCATTTATTCCCATTAATTCAAAAAATCTCCTTTCCCATATTTGGAATTTATTTATTTAAATTTTAAAATCCACTTTTATCCTTTTCCCATTCATTCTTTAATTTATCCCAAATCTCTATAATCATTTTACTTATTAATTCTCTCTTCTTATTTTCTTTTAAAATCCAAATCTATACATTTTTGATAACTCAATGTCCAAATATATCTAATCAAACCATAGCATCCAACATTCCAGTTATCAATATAATTCATCATAGAATGTCTAATAATCATAACACAGAATATTAAACAATCTAAATGATTTTGTGGAATCCAGTTGGGTCCCTCCAACCTGTTTCCCTGCATCCACAGATGTTAGCACAATACCAATTCCACTTCGAGGTGGAATATCGCGGTATATGGGATCGTTATAATATCATCCGCTATTATGCGGCGCATAGGGTCTCATCCGCTATATAATGCGGGAAATCAATCACGCCAATATATATATATATACCATTATATATATCATATCACATCCAATCAATTCAATCATTCAACCAGTTATTTAAATTTAACCATCTAAATTTAAATAGCAATCCAGAAGAGTGAGATTAATTCACCTTTGATTTTTTGATTTCCAATCCGATCCAAACTCGACTTGTTTTCCATGATTTTTGGACCTTGTAACAAACATTATGGTTTATTAACACTCTGAATAATCGGATAATCAATTATCATTTATTAATTTAATTAACTAAGAATTTTTAATTTAAACTAATTTTCCTTAAATATTTTAGCAACTAAAATAATTGAATATGCTAATTTAACCAAGTTAATCACCATAATCCCTTATTTAAAATAAACTAGTTTCGAAAATATTTATATATATTTATATAGATAATTTATATTTTTATATTTTCCTTTGAAATCCATAGACTTGTAAAAATTAATTTATATAGATTAAAATTCTAATTTTATATAAACTCTTCACATATTCAAAAATTTCCATTTTCAAATCTTATCTCTATATATATTTACTGTTTTAGCTTGAAATATGTATGTGAATATATATTTATATATATACATTTACCAATCAAAACAGAATCATTTCATAACTTACTGTAATTATTATTATTGTTTTTCTACTTTTAGTATATATATATATAATCTGGAAAATCTGCACATATATATGTTTAAATTGAAATATGTATGTATGTGAATATGTGTATATTATTTATTTATTTATTCTTTACTGTTAAATTTTGATAAACAGACAAAAAGTCTAAACTTACTAGAAATAAATAAAGCAGTTTGTAAATATATATAAATAACTAAATTTCTTACAGAGATATACCAGCCCACGGCGATCAGCGCTGCTATCACCCCAAAATCGAAACCCGAACCTACCACGAGAAACGCGACTTGCTCGTGTAAAATCCTCGACCCCGATAAGTCGCGAGCCTCCCCAGTTGATCGAACCACGCCTCCTCGACGACCACAATCTCTCGAAATCAAAACCCTAGCTGACCCTCCACGAAGCTGCACTGCTATCCTCAACCTCAAGCCGTATCGCGACACCCATCACGAAACCCTACTCGCGAAACCCCAGCCCTAACTGTCGCGAACGAATTCGCCTAATGCGCCACCTACCAACAGCCCCGTGTCCTCCATCCTTTGAAGCTCGGCCACCAATGATTCGAAAAGTTCTCGACTTCGTTGGAAAGAAATGGGATGAGATGAGTGAACGATTTGCTTTTGAGAGGAAGAACGAGAAGACCGTGCTTTATCACATTTCTATTTATTTTTTTGCAAAAGAGGCTTCGGCCATTTTTATTTTCGATTTTGAATGAAGAATAGTTTTCGTTTTTGAAATTAAATGAAGCTCAGCTGCAATTTCAAAGAAAGGATGAGACACAATTTGATGGTTGCGTGAAGAAACTGGCTACTATGATTCTGAAAAGAAGGGAAAAAGTTTTGATGTGAGAGGATTTTGACAGGTCAGTATTTTATATTTAAATTTAAATTGTCTCGAAAACGCAACTTAAAATTTCGATATCCTATCGAGGCGTGCCGCCAAGCGTTTATAACGTTCTACCCCTATTCCGAATGCAATGGAAAAGGTTTCGAGTCCTAATTCGATCGTATGGAGAAGATAACTTTTTGGACCCAGTTATTATATTGAATTCGATATAAATTTCAGTGCGTTTATATGTCGTACGCTCACACAACAACTCCAATCACTACGAAATTTAAAATCCGATAATAATACACTATTACGGATCTAATGGAACTGGTTTCGTCGAATTCCGAGATTGTGCCTCGAAAGGCTATTTTTAAATACCGATTTGAACGATATATTTTTAAAACTGAACAAATCACTTAAAATTCAATTTTAAAAGTTCTATCACCTTCAGTATTATTAAAATGAATTTTTCAAGCCTTCAAACTATTTTTAACAGCCTTAAAACTCCAGATTCAACATTTTACCCAACTCCAAATCATTTAATTTAATAATTAAATTACCCAATAAGTAGTGATATTTGAAATTCAAGTTAAAAGTTTACTTTTGAATATTTAAAAATCAATTAAATATTCCAATTTCAAATGTCCAAAATTCCATGTCGTCACAGAATATGTAAATATATGTAAATATGTAAATTTATATGTATATATATATTTATGTATATGTATATGTAAATATGATAAAATAAATATGTATATGGCAAATATATATACATGTAAGCTATATATATACATGGAAGCTTCATGATGGCAAAATCAAAGTCAAGCACACAAAACTTATTATCAAGTACACACAAAAATCAAATCAAACCGCAATAAATCAAATCAAGCATACAATGAAATCAAATCAAGCATACAAGATCAAATCAGCCCACATAACACACAGACACACACACACACACATATATATATATATATAAAATAAAAGATGAAGCCTGTACAAATGCATCAGCCACCTTATGTGTGCATAGCCTCCCTATACTTCACTATTTTCCTTCCATTCTTCTATATATATATAGGGCCATATTTGTTCACTTGTTCATGTTCTTATAAAAAAAGAGAAAAATATAAACAAAGATCTACCATTAACATAAAAATAGGTTAAGTGTTTAAAGATTGAAGCGGGGGATTAAGCAAAGCATTGTGTTCATCAGATTTTAAACTGTGAGTAAAACACTTAATTTTGTTTACTGGTTATACATACATACATACATACATACATACATACATACATACATACATACATATATATATATATATATATACTGTGATTTTGGATGAATTTTTTTGACCTATGTCAAATATATATGTGAATGTTATGTGAATATGTGTATGTATCATTGTAGTTGACATGGTCAGTTTCTCTAAAACATTGTAATTCTTCTTCTAAGTTGCCCTGTTCATGTTTTTCTTGATAAAACAGTTAAGTCTTTAGTTTTGAAAATCAATAACTCAATGTCTATTAAGTTTTAAACCTTGATTCCAAAACCAAAGTTGTTTATTTTTGAGTATAGAATATTTTAAAATTGATTTTATTCAATTTCATCAAGCATGGAGAGAGAAAATGAAATTTAACAGTGAATAGGTCATATAGGGTTGAGATTCGACTTTCATAAATTAATAAATGGATTATACAGTGGTAATCGTTGTTGAAAAACTCGATTTTTAAGAGTTGTTTGAAGATTTTTAATGTTGTGTGGAAGGAGAAATTTGGAGATGATCAATTTTGGGCAAAACGTCAAATTCCAACGACGAGGTCGATTGCATGGCATGGCGTTGGTCGTGGAGAAGGCTTGGGTGATGGGGAATCCACAAAAAATAGCGCGATGATTTTTAATAGATCATGTTGGCTGGTCGAGAACGAACTAAGGTTTACGAATGCTTTGGGTTTGGTCTTGGTTCGACAGGAATGGTGACGTGGAGAGAGAGATAGAGGTGTGCGCACGAGGGGGAATGGGTAGAGTAGGTGATGGTGGAGCTCCAGGTAAGTTTTGGTGCTGGATGATCAACCGTGGTGATGTGGTGAGGCGAATTGGGTGGCCAGTTTCGTTCCAGGCTTTGGTTAAGCCGTTTGAAATTCGAACCGAAGGATAGGCAGTGTTTCTAGGTGTATAGGCGAGAGGTAGTGGTCGAGAGCGACTTGCATAGTTGATCGACGGCAGGTTATGATGGTCGAAGGGAGTGCACATGTGCACGTTGCAAAGCTTCATACACGTTTGTGTATTTCAAATGAAAGAGCAGAGGGGTAAAAACTGGGAAGAGGAAGAAGGAATTTGGGTCGGGTCCGGGTTTGAACAAGTTTGGGCTGGGTCTTGTTTGGTATGGGTTGTGTTGTTTGAAAAGGAAAATTTACTTTATTTCCATGTTTATAAATCTACAAAATTCAACCCACTTTTTCTCATTCGATTTAAAACCAGTCGATGCACAGATTTTTGCAGTATAAAATTTAATGATTTATAAATATAAATTAATATCTCCGAGATTTCTGCAGTATAAAATTTAATGATTTATAAATATAGAAGTAAACGAATAAGGAAATTCTCATGTAATTAATTATATGTTGATTAATCAATTAATTATTAATGGGCTGTTTAATTTTAATTAACTAGTAATAAATCATTTTATTAAATTTCTTTGATTAACAAGTAATCTGGTTTTAAAAATAATTTGGCCCAATTAATTGAAACCCATCCCGTTTGGATTTGTAAATTGATTTAATTATAAATTGTTGACTGAGTTAATCTATGTTTGACTGATATTTCCCTTGGATATCGATTTCAATTATCTATTGTCTATGCCATTAAGTAGCCAAACAAATTAAAGTAGATAGAATAAATCGTTGACACATTTTATTGGAAGTAAATCGACTTGTACCGATCACTATCATGAATTTCGGAAAATGTGATGATTACAAGCGAATTAATTTCGTTGGACAGGACATGATAAAGTAAACATATGAAATTAATTTCCATATGTGAATACTGACACCCTGATTGTAGAATTGCTTATTTTAAACAACTTGGCCTTTAAAAATTTATCGTTTTGGGATTCGATGAGACTGGGACTCGTCGTGTTATGTGTGACGTGGTCTTACGAGATACCTTTGTTTTCAAAGGATTTCAAAAATAGTAATAATTCAAATTGAGTGTGTTTTCTCACACTGGTTTTCCAGACTGACTCGGGTATTATTTTATTATAATGCTCGGGTAAGACCGAGTATTACAGATTAAGGTTAGAGTGCTTTGGAGCTCAGGAGACGAGCTGGAGGATTCAAATGTATATTGCATACTTGATTATATTCCGCTATGTATTGTAGGCTATATATTCAGCACTTTTGAGGACACGTTATTATAACCGTCCAGATTTCTATGTTGATGGTTGTACTCTGATAAATTGTATGTATATTAACTGATATAGATTCTTTTGTGTAAAAAATCTGTTATTATATATTATATTTTATTACGCTGCGATTGTGAGATTATGTGTTGTTGATTTAGTTTCCTTCTATCTTTTTCTTTACCCCTAATGATCTGGTATTTCCGACAGTTGACTATTCGGCATGTTATACAGTGAACGTATGGATGTTGATTTTTCGAGGATCGTAAATTCCGGGCCGTTACATTTGGTAGCAGAGCTGAAGGTTAAGCGAGAACCTTGGCTTTGGTGGGGATTACTCATTAGAGATAGGGTTAGTAGTACCCTAGAATGGGTCTGAGTGTATATACGTATAAGAGAGAGAGTGTATATGTTAGTGATATAAAAATATTTTGATATTAATAAATGAAATGATTTTAACTTGGATTTTATATAGAATATAAAAGAATGAACCTTATAAACCGATAAAATCATTCGTGACTGTTGATGATGAATTGGATGTTATCTATTGTTGATTGATTGTTCGATTAATATGGATGTGCATATTATCGCTTATTGATTGATGAGTCATGCTCGGCCAGTTTATGAGCATCGACTATTGGCTGTTGATTTGAGCATTTGTCTATGGTAGGAAAATTGTGGTTTTTGAAAAATATTTAACCAATTGAGAAACTGCATGTTTAACATGGATTTTGAAGTGAATATATATTTGAATTTCCCCCTGTATCACTTCAAAAAGTAATAGATACCAGTTGAAAGTGATATATGAAATATGGTTTATCTAGACATGGTTAATAAATAAACAAAAAGATTTTCAAACTGAAAATTTGAGAGTTTGGATTCCAGGATTTTTTGAAATTGGTTTTAAGATTCTGAAAATATATAATAGCATAATTTGAAATTATTTTCCGAATAGAACTGTTATAAATGATTTCAAAGTGATTTCAAAACGGGACTTTCAAAAGATTTAAAAAAATGAAGTCCGGAACTCACTTCTATCACTGGAAAATAAATTTAGGTGATGTTTGCAGCATCATCGGCATTCATTTTCGAGTTTCAAAGTAGGGGAGGCCACTTTAGTAGCTTTGCTACTCGATTGTTTATGAAACCGATTTGATTCAAATCCCTGAAGTATGATTTGATATTCAAAAGAAATATGTACATATTTATTTCAAACGATTTGAAAAAAAAGAAAAAAAACTCGGTGTTCAGTTCTCAAATTTTGGATTGAATTATATTATGAACACAGGTATCCTATGCATTAGGATTGATTTATCGATTGATTGTGCATCTCGTAGAGATGATTGATTGTGGATTTTCAATTTTGAATTGGAATTTGATTTTTTCGACTATTTTGAACAGTTGAACACTTCCAAATTGATATTTAATTTTGTAGTTTAGTATTTTGAAAAAGTATATACAAGTTTAGTTTATAACTCTTTAACTAATAATAATAATAATTTAAACAAGTTTTAAAACGTTTAATATTTTGGTAAGCAAAATGAATAAGACTATTTTGTATTATTTGAGTATGAAATTTGTTTTGGAATGTTCTAAATGAAATTTTGTTTTAAGAAATATTCCTTAATAATGTAGAGATTTTAAAAAATACTTATTTATTTTACAAATTTATTTTAAAAGTAATTTTGATTTATAAACTCTTATTTATTTACAAAATGATTTTAGAAAGAAAATTTGGATTTATATAAATATGACTCTACGAAATATGAAATTTAAATAAAATTTTGAAACTATTGATTTGAAATTATGAAATTTTGAATTTGAATGATATTCGATTTGAGGAAAATGATTGTTGAAATCATATATGAATTTGAAGCTGAACCGATATTTGAAAGTGATTGATTTCGAGAACCTTTGACTATATAAAAATATTGATATGGAAGTTTTCAAACTTATATAAAAATGATTTGTACAAGTATGAAGTTAATTCAAAAACTATTGATTTGAAAGGTACTCGATATTGAAAGTGATACTCTTATATATAACAGAATTTATATAAGTATGATTTTGAAGTGATGATTTGAAAAGGTACTATGTATAGTATGATATACATTTTGAAATTTTAGATATAGGAAGTACCTCCTGCTTGATTATCCGCTTTGTGGCCACATTATGGATACATTCTATTGATTCTTTGATTTGATCCCAGATGGACTTGGGTGGATCCAAAAATGGGGACTAATCGATATAGGTTGTCCAGATATAATACTCATGAGTTTCCTTCGACTCGGCTGCATAGTGAAATTCATAGAGCTGTGAAGGCTTACAGTTACGGATGTTACCTGGGGGACCCAGGCGAAACCATTGTGTAACTGCGATCTATGTTCGTTTTCGGCGTAATCCGCCTGGGTAGAGTGATTGCCTTGAGGTACGGATGTTTCTTAGGGGAACCAGGCGAAATCATTGTGTATCTGCAGTCCACATAGCGTAATTCGAGGGGGCAGATGATTTCCTTGAGTCTATGAGTGATAACAACGTAACCACCAGTGTTACTATTAAGTAAAATACGATCCATGCGATTGTTTTGCATAGCGTAATTCATAGAGCAGTGATTGCTCACAGGTACGGATGTTACCTGGGGGATCCAGGCAAAACCATTGTGTATCTGGGATCTATGGTTGTTTTGGATGTCATGGCATAAGACGTGGGGGCAATAACTGCCTAAAGTCACTTGAGGCCAAGTCGCTCTGTCTTCTCGACTTAGCGAGAGAGCGACCTTAGGGACTGCGTTCCATGACGATCCTGTTCATTTGATTTCGGTGATGATTTTGTACTTTCCATATCCCTTTTTAAAAGTTTTTTAAGTATTTTCACTGGGTGTTGAAACGGGTCTACTAAGTACTTATAGATTTATAGTCTTGCGCCTGATCAACGTATTACTAGATTCTGTAAGAACAAGGATAAACTTGTTGAAACATCAAGTTATAAAAGTATTTTCGGAGGGAAAATTTTCTTCAATATAAAAGAATTTTGTTATAAAAGAATTACAAAGAAAATTTTCAAACATTTAAGTATTTTGTTATAAAAGTATTTTCTATCCTTCTGTTTATCTTTCTGTTCTCTTATTCTGCTCTTTTCGAGGGTGAAAAGTTTTGAGTGGGGGAGATTGTAACGACCCGTATTTTTAATCATTTAAAAACATTTAATTTAATTTAATTATCGAATAAAGATGGTTAGAAATAAAAATTTATATTGTTATTAATGAAAATATATCGAATGGAAGTGATAGTCTAAATTGAATCTGTAAATGACAAAATTGCAATAAGAGAAAAGTTTTACTTAGTATCTGAATTGAAACAAACAATATTCAATTGTATTAAATTAATAACTGAAGTATGAACAATAAATGTCATTTAAATAAAGAAATTGAATAATTGTGCAATAAGATAAAAGATGATAACAAATTTCAATATAACCTTTTGATATTGATTGTAAGGAATTAATAATAGAATTCAAATTAATAAATGTTTATTCTTAAATACGAGATCGATTGGTTGTTAATAAAAGAAGAACATAAGTCGAATGAATAAATTTTTTGATATTGGGAATATCTGAATATGTAAATTTTGAAAGCTATACGGGATTTTCAAACGCTAATGTCTGAATATGATAAAAATATGTATATATATATAGCTTCACAATTTCAAATTTATGATAAAAATATATGTATATATATACAAGCTTCATGATGGAAAATTTTCAAACTTATGACAAATATATATATATATATATAAGTATATGTATATGTATATGTATATATGTTTATATAAAATAGTGATGTAAATATATGTAAATATGTAAATATATATGTATATATATCTATGTATATGTATATGTAAATATGACAAAATAAATATGTATATGGCAAGTATATATACATGTAAGCTATATACATATACATGGAAGCTTCATGATGGCAAAATCAAAGTCAAGCACACAAAACTTATTATCAAGCACACATAAAAATCAAATCAAACCGTAATAAATCAAATCAAGCATACAATGAAATCAAACCAAGCATACAAGATCAAATCAACCCACAGAATATATATACATATACATATACATACATACATACATATATACATACATACATACATACATATATATATATAATAGAAGATGAAGCTTGTACAAATGCATCAGCCACCCTATGTATATGCATAGCCACCCTATACTTCACTATTTTCCTTCCATTCTTCTATATATACACAGGGCCATGTTTGTTCACTTGTTCATGTTCTTATAAAAAAAGAGAAAAATATAAACAAAGATCTGCCATTAACATAAAAATAGGTTAAGTGTTTAAAGCTTGAAGCAGGAGATTAAGCAAAGTAGTGTGTTCATCAGATTTTAAACTGTGAGTAAAACACTTAATTTTGTTTACTGGTTATACATATACACACACACACACTGTGATTTTGGATGAATTTTTTTGACCTATGTCAAATATATATGTGAATATGTGTATGTATAATTGTACTTGACATGGTCAGTTTCTCTAAAACACCATGCTTCTTCTTCTTCTAAGTTGCTCTAATCATGTTTTTCTTGATAAAACAATTAAGTCTTTAGTTTTGAAAATCAATAGCTCAACATCTATTAAGTTTTAAACCTTAATTCCAAAACCAAAGTTGTTTTTTTTAGTATAGAATATTTTAAAATTGATTTTATTCAATTTCATCAAGTGTGGATAGAGAAAACGAAATTTAACAGTGAATGGGTCATATAGGGTCGAGATTCGACTTTCATAAATTAATAAATGGATTATATAGTGGTAATCGTTGTTGAAAAACTCGATTTTTAAGAGTTGTTTGAAGATTTTTAATGTTGTGTGGAAGGAGAAATTTGGAGATAATTAGTTTTGGGTGAAATGTCAAATTTCGGCGACATGGTCGATTGCTTGGCATGGCGTTGGTCATGGAGGAGGCTTGGGTGATGGGGAATCCACGAAAAATAGCGCGATGATTTTTAATGGATCATGTTGGCTGGTCGAGAATGAACTAGGGTTTACGAGTGCTTTGGGTTTGGTCTCGGTTCGAGAGGAATGGTGACGTGGAGAGAGAGATAGAGGTGTGCGCATGAGGGGGAATGGGTAGAGTAGGTGATGGTGGAACTCCAGGTAAGTTTTGGTGGTGGATGATTAACCGTGGTGATGTGGCGAGGCGAATTGGGTGGCCAGTTTCATTCCAGGCTTCGGTTGAGCCGTTTGAAATTTGAACCGAAGGATGGGCAGTGTTTCTAGGTGTATAGGCGAGAGGTAGTGGTCGAGAGCGACTTGCGTAGTTGATCGGCGGCAGGTTATGATGGCCGAAGGGAGTGTACATGTGCACGCTGTAGAGCTTCGTGCACGTTTGTGTATTTCAAATGAAAGAGCAGAGGGGTAAAAACTGGGAAGAGGGAGAAGGAATTTGGGTCGGGTCCGAGTTTGAACAAGTTTGGGCTGGGTCATGGTTGGTATGGGCTGTGTTGTTTGAAAAGGAAAATTTAGTTTATTTTTATGTTTATAAACCTACAAAATTCAAGCCACTTTTTCTCATTCGATATAAAAAAAGTCGATGCACAGATTTTTGCGTTGGGACTCTATCGTAGGACATTTTTATATGAACTAATATCTCCGAGATTTCTGCAGTATAAAATTTAATGATTTATAAATATAGAAGTAAATGAATAAGGAAATTCTCATGTTATTAATTATATGTTGATTAATCAATTAATTATTAATGGGCTGTTTAATTTTAATTAACTAATAATAAATCATTTTATTAAATTTCTTTGATTAACAAGTAATCTGGTTTTAAAATATAATTTGGCTCGGTTAATTGAAACCCACCCCATTCGGATTTGTAAATTGATTTAATTATAAATTGTTGACTGAGTTAATGATCTATGTTTGACTGATATTTCCCTTGGATATTGATTTCAATTATCTATTGTTTGTGCTATTAAGCAGCCAAACAAATTAAAGTAGATAGAATAAAACATTGACACGTTTTATTGGAAGTAAATCGACTTGTACTGATCATTATCCCGAATATCGGAAAATGTGATGATTACAAGTGAATTAATTTCGATGGACAGGTCATGATAAAGTAAACATATGAAATGAATTTCCATATGTGAATACTGACACCCTGATTGTAGAAGTGTTTGTTTTAAACAACTTGGCCTTTAAAAATTTATCGTTTCGGGATTCGATGAGACCGGGACCCATCGTGTTATATGTGATGTGGTCTTACCAGATACTTTTGTTTTCAAAGGATTTCAAAAATAGTACTAATTCAAATTGAGTGTGTTTTCTCACGCTGGTTTTCCAGACTGACTTGGGTGTTATTTTATTATAATGCTCGGGTTAGACCGAGTATTACAGATTCAGGTTAGAGTGCTTTGGAGCTCAAGGGACGAGCTAGAAGATTTCAGACGTATATTACATACTTGATTGTATTCCGTTGTGTATTGTAGGCTGTATATTCAACAATTTTGAGAACAAGTTATTATAAACTTCCAGATTTCTATGTGGATGGTTGTACTCTGATAAATTGTATGTTTATTAACTGATACAGATTCTTTTGTATAAAAAAATCTGTTATTATATATTATATTTTATTCCGATGTGATTGTGAGATTCTGTGTTGTTGAGCAGTTTCCTTCTATCTTTTTTTTCTTCACCCCTAATGATCTGGTATTTTCGGCACTTGACTATTTGGCATGTTATACAGTGAACGTATGGATGTCGATTTTTCAAAATCGAAAATTCCGGGCCGTTACAACTATTATTAAGATATGTTTAATTATTATATATAAAAAGTTGATGTTAGTGAAAAATATATTTTACAGACCTAATCAAATCTGATAATTCTACACAATCGAGAAGCATCATTGTTCTAGCTATAACAAACTCTTTAATTGTTTGAAAACTTCCATTCTTCTATCTTCCAGATGGACATCCCTTTTCGGAAAAAATGAGAAATGTTAGTTGAGTCATCTGTATCATCATCATTACGAGGGCCACTATTATAATTTAGCTTAACATGATCTTTGAAATAATGACTAAAAATGTGGATGCTTCTTTGACAATGTATGCTTGACAGGTTAAACCTTTAACGCATACTTTTTGTTTCACCTTTTTTAAGGTGATATAGACGCCTTCATATGAACATGTGCAAAAAAATTATAAATTCTACATTTATTATGTTGATTATGAAAAAGAATATAAATTATACTTTTATCGTATATACCTCTCAAATGGATAATGTTGCTCAAATTTCTCATAAGTAGGATTAGTCGGCCAGCACATCAAGGCCCGTCCCCGATCCATTTCAATTAGCACATTACAGCCTAGCCCAATCTGCCAGCCTAGCACGTCCAAGCTCGACCCAGTTCACGTTAGCCTGCACTCAACTTGGCCCTAAACCAGCCCATCTACTCAGCTACACTCCTTTTCCATGACAAGCTGGCTCAGCTTATCTCAAGGAGGCTTCAACAGCTAGCTGTCCAAACAAGGCCCGACTCAAGCGCGATTCAACTTTGGTCTGGCTTCATCACAGCCTGCCTTCGACTTGTCCCAGGCAGCCACTCTCGTCATCCCTTAGCTGGCAAGACACATCCCTTTCAGCTAGGTCCTTAGCAACACAACTTTCCTCTGTAAGCATCAACAATAAACGACTGACCATCATAGCCCGGAAGAAGCTGCTCGTCCGCCTTGTCACATAGACATGCAAAAGTATACAGCAATTTGTATAGCCAACCATAGTAGGTTCTGTAGGAAATTGAATAAAAGCGTACCTTCTCCTGTAGCATGCCAACAACACTAAATGTGCATTAAATGCGAAGCACACCCCTGGTACGGGTGGCATACTTCTCAGCGATGCATCCCACACCACCTTTGTAGCTGTCTTCCATAATCCGTGGCGACCAGGTCAATGGCCAAGCATGCTTCCCGCTTGTTTTTATGTTCATTTTCAACCATCCATCATCCATTTAAATACCCCATGCCCTACAACATCAAATGGGTTGAAGATTGAATTTCAAGCTTAGAATTCACTCCTTGCCGCAAACTAAAGCCCTAAGCTCTTGAACTTAGCAACTTTTTGGTCTTAAGTATTTATTTCTTATTTGTTAGCACCAAAATTGGTCACTAACCTCGTTGAGAAAGATTGTGTAGAGATGTAAGTGATGAAGTTAAATTAAACAAGGAAGAATATGCTAATTTAAATGCAGAATGTAAGAACACCGGATTTATAGTGGTTCAGCGTAACTGCCTACATCCACTTTTAGTTTTGATCTTTATTTCTTTCAAAAGTAGTTGAATATAGATACAATCCATATATTAATGACTTGAATACAAGTTTGAACCGAAAATAGTAAGTCTTGAAAGTGGCAGAGTCTCCCCATTGTTCTCCCAAAAAAAGGTCCATTTCACTGTGCCCCTGCCCCTCTATTTATAGACAAAGGTGGGTTGGACTTCTTTGGCGGGCCTGGTAGCTGAATAACTCGGTCCAGATAGGCTGGTCCATGTGTGCCGAACCAATTAGGCCGAACAGTTGGGTGCCGAACCACTCTCCTTCTGCCGAACGAGGCGCTTGCTGTGTGGGAAGAGTAGGCCGAATAGCCATCGAAGCCGAACGTGTCTCCTGGCCGAGCGAAGTATCTGGCCGAACGTGTCTTCTGGCCGAACGAAGCCCCTTAGCCGAACGCGCCTTTAGGCCGAACGAAGCCCTTAGCCGAACGATGTCCTTAGGCCGAACAAAGCCCTTGGTCGGACGATGTCTCTGGCCGAACGATGCCTCTAGCCGAACGTTGCCTAATGCCGAGCGCTCCTGGATGCCGAGTACTCCAAGATGCCGAGTACTCCTAGATGTCGAGTACTCAGTTGCCTGGCCAAATCTCCAGGAAACACTTTCCCCCCAAAGTGTGTTATGTGACTGCACGTAATACGCTTTGAACTATGTATCCTCCATGTCTCGTTTCAAATCCTTGACTAAATTCTAATGGAGATGCCTTCTTGAGAATATCAGTGGTCATCCGTGTCTGATTCTGCAGAGCTAATAGGCTTCGGCTATCTGATTTAGTCTTCTCTTAATAACCCTTAGTGAGAATTCAATTTCTGTTGATTTCAAGAAGTCGAACTTTTTCGGACGTACACATGCACGTTCGGGTACATGTTCTTGCCATTGGCTCTCGGATGCATTTTATATGCTCATAAGTCGTCGCCAACTCCATCTAGTTTAATTGCAATTCAATCGCGATTCCTTGTTTGTATTTTCTGTGAAATAAGGGTTGCAATCAGCCACTTGAGGAGTTTTCCAAACCTCTCTTCAGTACAGACTCTATGATTTTGTTCACAGCTTCAACCTGTCCATTTGCAGTTATGATGGATCATGGAAGGTCATAAGGACAGATGACGTTACAGATAAAGAAGTTGATTATTTTCTTCATCTTGGTCGTGGTTAAGAGTTCTTCATCTGCCCATTTGGTGACGTAATCAACTACTATGATGGTGTATTTCGCATCACCTTTAGGATCGATAAGAAGATGATTTCAGTGCCCCCAAGTGGCAAACGGCTATGAACTAGCCATTTGAATAATTTCCATCGGTGGGGTTCCCGGATTCTTTGCAAACATCTTGCACTCATCACATTGTCTAGCATGATCAACCGCATCTGGGTTGATGGTTGGCCAGTAATACTTGTAGCAGAGTATCTTCTTTATCATGGTTTTCCCCCTGATGTTATTACCGCATTCTTCTTCATAGATTCTGCTCAAGATATCATCATGGGCGATATGCCGAAGCATGGGGATGGATAAACTCCTTTTGACACACGAATTATTCTTAGATGATTTGGCGTGAAGCTTTGAGGAGGATCCGTCGTTTTCCATTCCTCCGTTTAGTAAGAATTCCTCATTTTTGATAGTCTTTGATAGGAGTCAACCATGACACCTTTTCATTTTGTTCGCTGAGTACGTGTGTAATGATGTAATACGTGAAGTCGATTAGTAGCTCTTGGACTTGGCCGAGATAAGGAGCAAGACAATGCCCCCTAGCAAGATCAACTTCCTTAAATTTGTATACTACCAATCAAGAATCACAAAAGATATGTAAAGTTTTCACTTCAAATCCTCTAGCAAGTTTGAGGCTGGCAGTCAAGGCTTCATACTAAGCATCGTTGTTTGTTACAGGTAAATCGAGTTTTAGGACGTAGCAGATTGATCGTTCCTCAGGAGTCATTATCATTACTCCTATGCCATAACACTGATCATTGGATCCTCCATCCGCGTACATTTTCCATCTCATGGTTGGTTCTCTGCTACTCTTCGAGTGGTCATCTGAGGTAGTGAATTTGGGTGTGAGGTCTACTAATTTCCATCCTTGGATAGCCCTTCGTGGAAAATAAGTGATATCAAATTAGCTTAGTTCGATATTCTATTTAAGTAGTCTTTTAGATGTCTCAGGTCATTGTATGCCCTGTCGCAACGGCCGGTAGGCATAGACGTTGATGGGGTGAGCCTAAAAGTAAGAGTGGAGCTTTCATGATGAAATCAATAGGATTGTGCTAGCTTTTGTAGCTTCGGGTTGATATCCAATGCATGGCTCGCGATAGTTAATGAAATCACATATGCATGTCAGAATGGGTCCAAGGGAACATATCATCATTTATTCAGAAAAATCCAACTAATTCTTTTATCATCATTGCACTGAGCTGTGATCCGATATTCAGCACCCGGAAAGGGTCGCCATGGCTGGCTGTAATGTCGACCGTCAGCTTAGCAGGTGCCATCCCAGATTCTTTGAGTAAAGGTGTAACTATTTTGCATAACATTCAATGTGAAATATGGTTGGGACGGCCAATGTTGATGGTTACTCTAGTCAAATCCTAGAGTCTTGTCATGAGTTATTGAGTCTAATAGTGAAGGGCTCTGAATGCTCTAATAGATTATCAGCAAATGGCCAAAAATCAGGCTTAAAAGCGCATTAAAGGAAATGTCGAGTGGGGGTCAGCCTCGAGTGGCACGCAACTGTATAGCTGGATCTTGCTATGAGTTTGAATTTGCTTGTGCATTCGAGTAACGCACTTTCTATTTAATGCATTCATGATTCTTTACCCGTCCTTCGGGTTGGAGTGAAAGTCAATTGCCCATGAGCTAAGGTATCGATTTAACGATTCTATCTCTAGGCATCCTTTCGGTCGTTGCCTTGAGTAGCTGTAAGCACTATATATAAGTTTTAATACTGAGCTATCGTAGCCAGTTTTTGGATGATCATGCGTCTTCTCCCAGTCTCGGGTTGATAAATGTACTGCATGGGCGGTTGAGTCTCGTCATAGCTATGTTTATGTTTTCACCTACACTCCAAAGACATAGAGGTGATTGGTGAATAGTCGGTTCACATTCATCTTGCTTCTCGCTCGTGCCTTCAGGTCTAGGGCATATACCGATAAGTAGGAAGGCCAGCCACGCCCACTTTAGCTTTACTCTCTTTCCCGTTGGATCGTGGGATCATGTCAGTCGATGGGAGACTAGGTCTCGCCTACCTTGGATTTTATCATGGTTTTCCATTCCAAGAGGAATACTTCGATGCCATGTAAGTTTCTGGGCGTAATTTGGACAGTGGATGGTCATCCACGTCCACTTTGGTTCATGCTCTGTAATCAGATCTCGGGGTAAAGTTGGCTACAAATGCAGTCGGGTTATGCTCATCCAGTTTCATACTCCTCCTGACGAATCGAACGAGGGTGCTGGATAATTTTTGACCAAGTATTCATGGTTTACCCTATTTTCCATACTCTGGGGGTCATAGTTTTTCAAAAACATCCGAGTCACATTCGTATGTGCTTGGTGCGGATCGGCATTGACCCTTGGTCTGAGGTATGATATAGTAGGTTGCTCGTAGCTTTGGATGCCGTTTCGATTGGCTCTGTATTGAGGCCTCCCTGCAGTCGCTGCCTCAAGTTATAAAGAACGCCACGCTAGAGCTACAATAAGCTGTCGTATTCAGCTTTTTAGTGTTTTGTACCCCTGCCCCCAGTAATGATTTGGCCAGGTCACTGGTTGGATGGTCAAACTCCATCCTCAGCGGGTTAATAATCCTCCTGTCGATTCCAGGTCGAAGTTTGCGGAATAGAAAATGGTCGGAATCCACTCGTCTATTTATCGATGTTTATACACCACTCTACATTCTGGTGACTTAGTGTTATTTTCCCCCCGGTTGACTCGCGCCCAATTTGTGTTCATGCTTCGGTCCACACTCCGGGGACTTAGAGATTTGTCGAACGGTTTACGCTTTAGTCCACAGTTCGAGACGTAGAGATTTTCATCAACTCGTTTATACTCTAGTTTGCACTCTGGGAACTTAGAGTAATCTGGTCCGCTTTTGGGATTTAGGGATTTTTCTGAAGTCGTCTATAATCTAGTCCATGCTCTGGGGACTGAGAGTACTGTAGTCCGCACTCTGGGGACGTAGAGGTTTTTGAGTCATTTATACTCTAGTCCGCACTCAGGGACTTAGAGTACTTTAGTCCGCACTCTGGGGACTTGGAGGTTTAAGTCGTTTATACTCTAGTCCGCGCTCTGGGGACTTAGAGTACTCTAGTCCGCAATCTGGGGACTTGGAGGTTTAAGTCGTTTATACTCTAGTCCGCGCTCTGGGGACTTAGAGTACTCCAGTCCGCACTCTGGGGACTTGGAGGTTTTAGTCATTTATACTTAGTCCGCGCTCTGGGGACTTAGAGTACTCCAGTCCGCACTCTGGGGACTTGGAGGTTTAAGTCGTTTATACTCTAGTCCGCGCTCTGGGGACTTAGAGTACTCTAGTCCGCACTCTAGGGACTTGGAGGTTTTAGTCATTTATACTCTAGTCCGTGCTCTGGGGACTTAGAGTACTCCAGTCCGCACTCTGGGGACTTGGAGGTTTAAGTCGTTTATACTCTAGTCCGCGCTCTGGGGACTTAGAGTACTCCAGTCCGCACTCTGGGGACTTGGAGGTTTAAGTCGTTTATACTCTAGTCCGCGCTCTGGGGACTTAGAGTACTCCAGTCCGCACTCTGGGGACTTGGAGGTTTAAGTCGTTTATACTCTAGTCCGCGCTCTGGGGACTTAGAGTACTCCAGTCCGCACTTTGGGGACTTGGAGGTTTAAGTCGTTTATACTCTAGTCCGCGCTCTGGGGACTTAGAGTACTCCAGTCCGCACTCTGGGGACTTAGAGGTTTTAGTCATTTATACTCTAGTCCGCGCTCTGGGGACTTAGAGTACTCCAGTCCGCACTCTGGGGACTTGGAGGTTTAAGTCGTTTATACTCTAGTCCGCGTTATGGGGACTTAGAGTACTCCAGTCCGCACTCTGGGGACTTGGAGGTTTTAGTCATTTATACTCTAGTCCGCGCTCTGGGGACTTAGAGTACTCCAGTCCGCACTCTGGGGACTTGGAGGTTTAAGTCGTTTATACTCTAGTCCGCACTCTGGGACTTAGAGTACTCCAGTCCGCACTCTGGGGACTAGGAGGTTTAAGTCGTTTATACTCTAGTCCGCGCTCTGGGGACTTAGAGTACTCCAGTCCGCACTCTGGGGACTTGGAGGTTTTAGTCATTTATACTCTAGTCCGCGCTCTGGGGACTTAGAGTACTCCAGTCCGCACTCTGGGGACTTGGAGGTTTTAGTCGTTTATACTCTAGTCCGCGCTCTGGGGACTTAGAGTACTCCAGTCCGCACTCTGGGGACTTGGAGGTTTTAGTCGTTTATACTCTAGTCCGCGCTCTGGGGACTTAGAGTACTCCAGTCCGCACTCTGGGGACTTGGAGGTTTAAGTCGTTTATACTCCAGTCCGCGCTCTGGGGACTTAGAGTACTCCAGTCCGCACTCTGGGGACTTGGAGGTTTTAGTCATTTATACTCTAGTCCACGCTCTGGGGACTTAGAGTACTCCAGTCCGCACTCTGGGGACTTGGAGGTTTTAGTCGTTTATACTCTAGTCCACGCTCTGGGGACTTAGAGTACTCCAGTCCGCACTCTGGGGACTTGGAGGTTTTAGTCATTTATACTCTAGTCCGCGCTCTGGGGACTTAGAGTACTCCAGTCCGCACTCTGGGGACTTGGAGGTTTAAGTCGTTTATACTCTAGTCCGTGCTCTGGGGACTTAGAGTACTCCAGTCCGCACTCTGGGGACTTGGAGGTTTAAGTCGTTTATACTCTAGTCCGCGCTCTAGGGACTTAGAGTACTCCAGTCCGCACTCTGGGGACTTGGAGGCTTAAGTCGCACTCTGGGGACTTGGAGGTTTTAGTCGTTTATACTCTAGTCCGCGCTCTGGGGACTTAGAGTACTCCAGTCCGCACTCTGGGGACTTGGAGGTTTAAGTCGTTTATACTCTAGTCCGCGCTCTGGGGACTTAGAGTACTCCAGTCCGCACTCTGGGGACTTGGAGGTTTAAGTCGTTTATACTCTAGTCCGCGCTCTGGGGACTTAGAGTACTCCAGTCCGCACTTTGGGGACTTGGAGGTTTAAGTCGTTTATACTCTAGTCCGCGCTCTGGGGACTTAGAGTACTCCAGTCCGCACTCTGGGGACTTGGAGGTTTTAGTCGTTTATACTCTAGTCCGCGCTTTGGGGACTTAGTACTCCAGTCCGCACTCTGGGGACTTGGAGGTTTTAGTCGTTTATACTCTAGTCCGCGCTCTGGGGACTTAGAGTACTCCAGTCCGCACTCTGGGGACTTGGAGGCTTAAGTCGTTTATACTCCAGTCCGCGCTCTGGGGACTTAGAGTACTCCAGTCCGCACTCTGGGGACTTGGAGGGTTTAGTCGTTTATACTCTAGTCCGCGCTCTGGGGACTTAGAGTACTCCAGTCCGCACTCTGGCGACTTGGAGGTTTTAGTCGTTTATACTCTAGTCCGCGCTCTGGGGACTTAGAGTACTCCAGTCCGCACTCTGGGGACTTGGAGGTTTAAGTCGTTTATACTCTAGTCTGCGCTCTGGGGACTTAGAGTACTCCAGTCCGCACTTTGGGGACTTGGAGGTTTAAGTCGTTTATACTCTAGTCCGCGCTCTGGGGACTTAGAGTACTCCAGTCCGCACTCTAGGGACTTGGAGGTTTAAGTCGTTTATACTCTAGTCCGCGCTCTGGGGACTTAGAGTACTCCAGTCCGCACTCTGGGGACTTGGAGGTTTTAGTCGTTTATACTCTAGTCCGCGCTCTGGGGACTTAGAGTACTCTAGTCCGCACTCTGGGGACTTGGAGGTTTTAGTCGTTTATACTCTAGTCCGCGCTCTGGGGACTTAGAGTACTCCAGTCCACACTCTGGGGACTTAGAGTACTCCAGTCCGCACTCTGGGGACTTGGAGGTTTAAGTCGTTTATACTCTAGTCCGCGCTCTGGGGACTTAGAGTACTCCAGTCCGCACTCTGGGGACTTGGAGGTTTTAGTCGTTTATACTCTAGTCCGCGCTCTGGGGACTTAGAGTACTCCAGTCCGCACTCTGGGGACTTGGAGGTTTTAGTCGTTTATACTCTAGTCCGCGCTCTGGGGACTTAGAGTACTCCAGTCCGCACTCTGGGGACTTGGAGGTTTAAGTCGTTTATACTCTAGTCCGCGCTCTGGGGACTTAGAGTACTCCAGTCCGCACTCTGGGGACTTGGAGGTTTTAGTCATTTATACTCTAGTCCGCGCTCTGGGGACTTAGAGTACTCCAGTCCGCACTCTGGGGACTTGGAGGTTTTAGTCGTTTATACTCTAGTCCACGCTCTGGGGACTTAGAGTACTCCAGTCCGCACTCTGGGGACTTGGAGGTTTTAGTCATTTATACTCTAGTCCGCGCTCTGGGGACTTAGAGTACTCCAGTCCGCACTCTGGGGACTTGGAGGTTTAAGTCGTTTATACTCTAGTCCGCGCTCTGGGGACTTAGAGTACTCCAGTCCGCACTCTGGGGACTTGGAGGTTTAAGTCGTTTATACTCTAGTCCGCGCTCTAGGGACTTAGAGTACTCCAGTCCGCACTCTGGGGACTTGGAGGCTTAAGTCGTTTATACTCTAGTCCGCGCTCTAGGGACTTAGAGTACTCCAGTCCGCACTCTGGGGACTTGGAGGTTTTAGTCGTTTATACTCTAGTCCGCGCTCTGGGGACTTAGAGTACTCCAGTCCGCACTCTGGGGACTTGGAGGTTTAAGTCGTTTATACTCCAGTCCGCGCTCTGGGGACTTAGAGTACTCCAGTCCGCACTCTGGGGACTTGGAGGTTTAAGTCGTTTATACTCTAGTCCGCGCTCTGGGGACTTAGAGTACTCCAGTCCGCACTTTGGGGACTTGGAGGTTTAAGTCGTTTATACTCTAGTCCGCGCTCTGGGAACTTAGAGTACTCCAGTCCGCACTCTGGGGACTTGGAGGTTTTAGTCGTTTATACTCTAGTCCGCGCTTTGGGGACTTAGAGTACTCCAGTCCGCACTCTGGGGACTTGGAAGTTTTAGTCGTTTATACTCTAGTCCGCGCTCTAGGGACTTAGAGTACTCCAGTCCGCACTCTGGGGACTTGGAGGTTTTAGTCATTTATACTCTAGTCCGCGCTCTGGGGACTTAGAGTACTCCAGTCCGCACTCTGGGGACTTGGAGGCTTAAGTCGTTTATACTCCAGTCCGCGCTCTGGGGACTTAGAGTACTCCAGTCCGCACTCTGGGGACTTGGAGGTTTTAGTCGTTTATACTCTAGTCCGCGCTCTGGGGACTTAGAGTACTCCAGTCCGCACTCTGGCGACTTGGAGGTTTTAGTCGTTTATACTCTAGTCCGCGCTCTGGGGACTTAGAGTACTCCAGTCCGCACTCTGGGGACTTGGAGGTTTAAGTCGTTTATACTCTAGTCCGCGCTCTGGGGACTTAGAGTACTCCAGTCCGCACTCTGGGGACTTGGAGGTTTAAGTCGTTTATACTCTAGTCCGCGCTCTGGGGACTTAGAGTACTCCAGTCCGCACTCTAGGGACTTGGAGGTTTAAGTCGTTTATACTCTAGTCCGCGCTCTGGGGACTTAGAGTACTCCAGTCCGCACTCTGGGGACTTGGAGGTTTTAGTCATTTATACTCTAGTCCGCGCTCTGGGGACTTAGATTACTCCAGTCCGCACTCTGGGGACTTGGAGGTTTTAGTCGTTTATACTCTAGTCCGCGCTCTGGGGACTTAGAGTACTCCAGTCCGCACTCTGGGGACTTGGAGGTTTTAGTCGTTTATACTCTAGTCCACGCTCTGGGGACTTAGAGTACTCCAGTCCGCACTCTGGGGACTTGGAGGTTTTAGTCATTTATACTCTAGTCCGCGCTCTGGGGACTTAGAGTACTCCAGTCCGCACTCTGGGGACTTGGAGGTTTAAGTCGTTTATACTCTAGTCCGTGCTCTGGGGACTTAGAGTACTCCAGTCCGCACTCTGGGGACTTGGAGGTTTAAGTCGTTTATACTCTAGTCCGCGCTCTAGGGACTTAGAGTACTCCAGTCCGCACTCTGGGGACTTGGAGGCTTAAGTCGTTTATACTCTAGTCCGCGCTCTAGGGACTTAGAGTACTCCAGTCCGCACTCTGGGGACTTGGAGGTTTTAGTCGTTTATACTCTAGTCCGCGCTCTGGGGACTTAGAGTACTCCAGTCCGCACTCTGGGGACTTGGAGGTTTAAGTCGTTTATACTCTAGTCCGCGCTCTTGGGACTTAGAGTACTCCAGTCCGCACTTTGGGGACTTGGAGGTTTAAGTCGTTTATACTCTAGTCCGCGCTCTGGGGACTTAGAGTACTCCAGTCCGCACTTTGGGGACTTGGAGGTTTAAGTCGTTTATACTCTAGTCCGCGCTCTGGGAACTTAGAGTACTCCAGTCCGCACTCTGGGGACTTGGAGGTTTTAGTCGTTTATACTCTAGTCCGCGCTTTGGGGACTTAGAGTACTCCAGTCCGCACTCTGGGGACTTGGAGGTTTTAGTCGTTTATACTCTAGTCCGCGCTCTAGGGACTTAGAGTACTCCAGTCCGCACTCTGGGGACTTGGAGGTTTTAGTCATTTATACTCTAGTCCGCGCTCTGGGGACTTAGAGTACTCCAGTCCGCACTCTGGGGACTTGGAGGCTTAAGTCGTTTATACTCCAGTCCGCGCTCTGGGGACTTAGAGTACTCCAGTCCGCACTCTGGGGACTTGGAGGTTTTAGTCGTTTATACTCTAGTCCGCGCTCTGGGGACTTAGAGTACTCCAGTCCGCACTCTGGCGACTTGGAGGTTTTAGTCGTTTATACTCTAGTCCGCGCTCTGGGGACTTAGAGTACTCCAGTCCGCACTCTGGGGACTTGGAGGTTTAAGTCGTTTATACTCTAGTCCGCGCTCTGGGGACTTAGAGTACTCCAGTCCGCACTCTGGGGACTTGGAGGTTTAAGTCGTTTATACTCTAGTCCGCGCTCTGGGGACTTAGAGTACTCCAGTCCGCACTCTAGGGACTTGGAGGTTTAAGTCGTTTATACTCTAGTCCGCGCTCTGGGAACTTAGAGTACTCCAGTCCGCACTCTGGGGACTTGGAGGTTTTAGTCATTTATACTCTAGTCCGCGCTCTGGGGACTTAGAGTACTCCAGTCCGCACTCTGGGGACTTGGAGGTTTTAGTCGTTTATACTCTAGTCCGCGCTCTGGGGACTTAGAGTACTCCAGTCCGCACTCTGGGGACTTAGAGTACTCCAGTCCGCACTCTGGGGACTTGGAGGTTTAAGTCGTTTATACTCTAGTCCGCGCTCTGGGGACTTAGAGTACTCCAGTTCGCACTCTGGGGACTTGGAGGTTTAAGTCATTTATACTCTAGTCCGCGCTCTGGGGACTTAGAGTACTCCAGTCGGCACTCTAGGGACTTGGAGGTTTAAGTCGTTTATACTCTAGTCTGCGCTCTGGGGACTTAGAGTACTCCAGTCCGCACTCTGGGGACTTGGAGGTTTAAGTCGTTTATACTCTAGTCCGCGCTCTGGGGACTTAGAGTACTCCAGTCCACACTCTGGGGACTTGGAGGTTTAAGTCGTTTATACTCTAGTCCGTGCTTTGGGGACTTAGAGTACTCCAGTCGGCACTCTGGGGACTTGGAGGTTTAAGTCATTTATACTCTAGTTCACGCTCTGGGGACTTAGAGTACTCCAGTCCGCACTTTGGGGACTTGGAGGTTTAAGTTGAGAGCAGTCGTATTTCCACTCTTTACTTTGTATTCATCTACTGTATCGAGGCTAATGTCATCGAATGAACAATCGAACCACGTTTGCTCACGGAATGGGATTCTGCCCCCCAAGATGAGGGACGGAATTTGAAAAATGGACTATCGATTCTCGTCCGCTTGGTGATTATAGCTCTTCCACTCAAGTCAAGGAAGGAGGTATATGACAGATGGTTGAATCACATCCATGTTGGGTTAGATAGCCAAATCTCTTACAATTTGCTCCGTATCTCCTTCTAGAAAATAAGGATAATAGATTGTTGAGTAGACAAAGTAAGTTGCATATGTTCCAAGGTGCAGTCGTGTCCATATATTGACAGCGATGGTTAGCGAGTACGCAGTCTACCGTAGCTACTTCAAGTTGGGCTTTCGAACAACCTTTCATGTTCAGAGTAGGATTTGATGTGTAGATGATCAAATCACGTCCACTTTAGACGGATTCCGGCGTCACTGAGCTTCATGAGGGGTATTTGTATTTTGTCGAACTTTGTTCTATGACTCGATTGGAGTGGATGATCGGGCCATATTCATTCCAAGCAGTTTAGGTCTCCAAGTCAAATGTGGAGGTTGATGGATGGATGGTCGGTTGTTCGAATCGATCGTAAGTTGAGCATACAAACTCGGATCGTCTTGAAACTTGGAACATTGGCTTCCCTGGCTTTGATTGTTATGTCTTGTTAATCGTGGCTCGATCCAGACTCGGACAAAATCCATCGATATCCATAGTGAGCCTTTGTGTAACCGATCTCCAAGACGAACTGTCACTGGTTTCTAATCAAGTTCTTGGTGTCACGGCCTTGCCAAAAGGCGGGATAACATTTGCCCCCCAAAGGACGTCTTGTGTAAACATGACGTGCTTTGAAAAACCGCAGTCTTTCATGCTGAATATTTCCGTTCAGTTGATTGCTTGACAGTCGTCTTTTAATCGTTTCGTTGCAATCTTCTTTTAGACAAATGTTCAACTAGCATGCTTTGCTTTGGTTCTGCCCCCAGTTTTGGGGATGAGTATGGAGTTGATGTATGTTTATACTCCGTCTCGCACTCTGGGAGTACGGAGTTGAGTAGATGTTTATACTCCGTCTCGCACTCTGGAAATACGGAGTTGATTAATGTTTATACTCCGTCTCGCATTCTGGGAGTACGGAGTTAAGCGAATGTTTATACTCCATCTCACACTCTGGGAGTACGGAGTTGATTAATGTTTATACTCCGTCTCGCACTCTGGGAGTATGGAGTTGATTAATGTTTATACTCCATCTCGCACTCTGGGAGTACGGAGTTAAGTAGATGTTTATACTCCGTCTCGCACTCTGGGAGTACGGAGTTAAGTAGATGTTTATACTCTGTCTCGCACTTTGGGAGTACGGAGTTGATCAATGTTTATACTCCGTCTCGCACTCTGGGAGTACATAGTTATGTAGATGTTTATACTCCGTCTCGCACTCTGGGAGTACGGAGTTGATCAATGTTTATACTCCGTCTCGCACTCTGGGAGTACGGAGTTAAGTAGATGTTTATACTCCGTCTCGCACTCTGGGAGTACGGAGTTGTGCGAAGGATCGTCGTGTATCAACCCATTTTTAGCCTTGATGTGATGGCTTGCCCCCGAGCTCGAGTTTCACGTAGCGAGTGGCTGGTCGTATCGCAGCCGCTCTCTACTTGAATAAATTCCACTTGCAGGATGGAATTCAGCTCTCCGTGCATCGTGATGTTGTACATTGTATTTAATCCATAGCCCCAAATCAAAGGCATATGGTTGATGATGAGCAATAGAATTATTCTCGTCCAGATGTAACTCCACACGTCCGATCATGGTCTGCGTAGATTGATTGGCAACCAAATCTGAGTACCTGGACACTTCAAAGAAGATTATGGTAAATCTCATTGATATGTCAAGCAGCATCATGTGCTCGCTATTCGACTCCGCCCCTGGCTCCTTTCAAAGGGATGTTGGCCGTCAATCGTCCAATTGATAATCATAGCCCTTTATTAATAGGCATCGGATATTCGCTGCCCGCCATTCTGCAGGACTTGTACATACTATTGAAGCTTTCCTTTCCAGGTCATCTTTTCAATCACACCTCGGAGGTGTTTGTAATCGCCCGTGTTAGGATCAGCGAGCATCCGGGAATATACAACATTCCCCTGATTTTCTTTAGACTTTGGTGTACTCTCTCGAGGTTGGTTTCCAGTACCACTCCGAGTCGTGAGTCTTCAAGTAGAGGTTGTCAATTGAATCTTTCAAAGAGCATATGAGCTGAATTCTGAAGTCTTGTTTCGGCTACTGGGATCTACATCCTTAGCCAACGGGCCTTCATTGTTATTTTTCTTAGTCTACTCCACTCCTCCTCACTTCAGTTCTGATTCATTTTGTAAAAGAAACGATCCATAGTCGTAGGAGGCTCTTTAGCTAACTAGCTGCCAAAATATATCTGGAGGTCGACTTTCCTCAAACGCGATCAGTATGATACCCTTGTTAGTATTTGGAATAAATTGCTTAAAGCATTGGTTTGCTTGGAGTCATCTTGGCGTTTGCTAGAGTCATATCATCTATGTTCTCCAACCTCTGGGAGTACCGCTTGAATAGCGGTTGCTTGTCCGTTCCCTTAATGCCGTTCATAAGCTGCCGCTAGATCCTCTATGCCCTGGTCGATCATGGGATGTCAAGGAAGTGGTTAGAATGTTCCTTTATTAAGTTGAGTTTTGAATTCACTATCCGGAGGCACTGCGCTGCGGCTAGAGTTTAGCCTCTTTTTTGAAAATTTGGGTCGTACCCGATTTTTTTTTTTGAAAATAGGGGTCGTATAAGGGACCGGTGTAACTTAATTCCAGAGGTGTTCGGCATTCGTTCTCGTTCGACACAACCGAGTCGTTCAGCATATAATACCGTTCGGCATTACAGAGGTGCTCGACATTCATTCTTGTTTGGCACAACCGAGTCGTTCGGCATACAATACCGTTCGGCATTACAGAGGTGTCGGCATAGAGGTATGGTTCGGCCTGGAAGGGCGTTCGGCCTAGAGGTATGGTCGGCCAAAGCTGTTCGGCCAAGGATGTTCGGTAGAATGGATCGGTGTGGAGTGGTTCGGCCAAAGCTGTTCGGCCAAGGCTGTTCGGCCAAAGTGGATCGGCCAAAGCTGTTCGGCCAAAGTGGATCGGTCTGGAGTGGTTCGCCAAAGCTGTTCGGCCAAGGCTGTTCGGCATGGGAATTCTGCTCGGCATGGGAATTCTGCTCGGCATGGGGAATTCTCTGGAGCGATGGGCATACACCTTTTCTGGAGCGGTCGGCATACTCCTTTTCTGGGGCGATCGGCTAAGTTGGCTTCAGAGGGAGGGTCGGCCTCTATTCAACATGACTGCAAACTTCAACGCCCAGTCCCCATATCTTACATAGACTTGGTTTATATGAATACGGCTATCAGCTTCCTTTAGATTTCTTTCAAATCTGAGTAGAATAGGAAGTTTCCTAGTAAACAACTGGATCTATCTCGCGAATATGAAAATCCACTAGTAGACGATGAGATCCGATCAGGCTGAGAAGTCATCTCTCAATGAAAGCACCAAAGTGTTAGCACCAAAATTGGTCACTAACCTCATTGAGAAAGATTGTGTAGAGATGTAAGTGATGAAGTTAAATTAAACAAGGAAGAATATGCTAATTTAAATGCAGAAAGTAAGAACACCGGATTTATAGTGGTTCAACGTAACTGCCTACATCCACTTTTAGTTTTGATCTTTATTTCTTTCAAAAGTAGTTGAATATAGATACAATCCATATATTAATGACTTGAATACAAGTTTGAACCGAAAATAGTAAGTCTTGAAAGTGGTAGAGTCTCCCCATTGTTCTCCCAAAAAAAAGGTCCATTTCACTGTGCCCCCTGCCCCTCTATTTATAGACAAAGGTGGGTTGGACTTCTCTAGCGGGCCTGGCAGCTGAATAACTCGGTCCAGATAGGCTGGTCCATGTGTGCCGAACCAATCAGGCCGAACAGTTGGGTGCCGAACCACTCTCCTTCTACCGAACGAGGCGCTTGCTGTGTGGGAAGAGTAGGCTGAATAGCCATCGAAGCCGAACGTGTCTCCTGGCCGAGCGAAGTATCTGGCCGAACGTGTCTTCTGGCCGAACGAAGCCCCTTATCCGAACGCGCGTTTAGGCCGAACAAAGCCCTTAGCCGAACGATGTCCTTAGGCCGAACAAAGCCCTTGGTCGGACGTCTCTGGCCGAACGATGCCTCTAGCCGAACGTTGCCTGATGCCGAGCACTCCTGGATGCCAAGTACTCCTGGATGCTGAGTACTCCAAGATGCCGAGTACTCCTAGATGCCGAGTACTTAGTTGCCTGGCCAAATCTCCAGGAAACATTATTATTCTCTTATAATTCTTTGTAATTGTAAGAAAGAAATATAGTAAGGGATATTCATGGTGGACATAAGCAAGCTTACCTGAACTACTCTATATCTTTATGTCATTTACTTTAATTTGCTTATTTTTTCTCCTCATTTTACATTTTAAGCCTAGTATTAGTAAGTAACCTTTGCTTTCACAAAAGCATTAGCCTAATTTCTAGGTTGGTTAATTTATTAGTCAACAGATACATATAATTGAATGGGTAGATGAATGAGTATATGTTCCATAAAATTGAAAACTCCAGAAGGAAATATTTTCTTCCATTTACACAATAATTTGGATATATCTATTTCTAGTTTCTCCAAATGAGTTTTATTAAGTATGGTCGTGTAACGATCTGTCTTTCTTACACATAAGGACGACATTTAATACATCCATGGTATTCATGTGCCAATCATTTAAGTGTCCGAAGGACAGGTCATTAGGGGTTAAAAGAAAGAAAGATAGAACAGATAAGAAGAAACTAAACAATCATAGAATCTCACAACGCAATAGAATAACATATATTAATCAACATAACTCTTTACAAATTCATTTCCAAAATGATACATCAGAGTCATACCCATAGGACAGTTATAACAGCTTGTCCCTACCTAACTGACATAAGATACATATAATACAGTGGAAACAAGATAATAACTAGCTATCGATGAAGCCTCCCGCTCTAAGCTCATCCAAGATGCATTCGGGGAAAACCTGAACTACTTGGTTGCCCATAAAAATTTGAGCACCCAAGAGTTTTAGTGAAAGAAAATAAAACTACGGGTCAGACATGGGTTTGGTGTGAGTAAACTCAAACAACCGAATTATTATAGAACCCTTTTAAAATCAAATGTATCTCGTAAGACCACGCCGCACATAAGCGCGGATGAGTTTTTACCTGTAACGACCTGAAATTTTCAACCATTCGCATCCATACATGTCGGATTTGAATTGCTCAAAATATCAGGTTGTTAATTTAAATTTGGCAGAACTCAGCATATACAGTAAATAAATAATCACAGAATCATAGACATAGAGTAATATAACAATAATGCAGCGAAAACAAAAGAATAGTAGTTCATGAAGCTACTATATATATATATAACAGAGTTAAACAAGATACAACAGAAGTCACGAATACATAAATTTCTCAATACAATAGTCAAATACAAGATCTGAATACATCACTGGAATCAACTGAACGACTGAAAGCAGAATCAATAGATGGATCTCCAAGCGAAGCTCCAACTCCAAAGGTGATTCTCGAATGTTGAATCACTCAGTCTGACTCGAGCGTAAAGCAAAACACAAAATAATCGAGTCAGGATTAACATTCTTATATCAATAAATCCAACTTAAGTGAAATATCAACTGAAATACAAGTAACTTAAAGGATGTTTGGGATAACCATCCTCTAAGGATCCATTAAACTATCTACTATGTAGCAATATACGCTAATATAATAATGTCTACAGTAAAGTATACTATTTAAAAATACCGTTAAAGCTTTACATTTTCCACCTTAACACATTTTTAGGTATGCCAATAGTCTATACAGTACCGTAATACCCCGTAAACTGGAGCTACCAAAGGATACTCCATAGGTACGACACAAATCAAACTCGTAGTAAAGCACACTAGGGTAGGTGACATGACACAACTAGGCAATGCCAGGGTAGATATACCAATTACACTTCTGGGCCGGTGGTAACGCAGAGCCGCAGCAATCGCCCACCTCGAGCCACACTCCCGAAATCCGAAGGTGCGCACCAAATCAATCACAAAGTAATAGAATGGCATACGATGGAGTGTGTCCGATCAGAGGAGCTACCTCATTAGCCCGTCAATTGCTCATGTTTTAGCCACGGGAGTCGGGTCCACGTATATACCTCGTATAGAATCGTCGCCACCATCCTACTTCATTCTAGAATCTCCACCACGTACACAGTTGTTAAAGTGGTTTTCGGTATCGACAGAGAGTATGCCCATATCTGATCCCGGTCTCTTTAACAACCAATCGTTATTATAACACCGCGGTCATTTCAAAGTAGTTTATATTTCAAAGTCATAATATCATTCCCTTTTCAAACCATATCAAAACGATATCATTTTCACTTCAAATAAATCCATTTCCAAAATCATATCACTTTCCAAAGTTATACCGCTTTCGAAATCATAAGTCTTTAAAAATCAAAACACTTTGGAAATCAAAACCTTGAAATTTATAACACTTTGAAATCATAGCTTTGAAATCATATCATTTTTGGAATCCATAACATTTTCCTCTTAAACAGTTTAGATATTAAAATTTGTATAAAAAAGTAGTTTATAAAATAAAATAGTTTATATAAAATAGTTATAAGTTAAAATAGTTTATAATAAAATAACTTATATTGAAAAATGATTTATATTAAAATAGTTTATATTAAAATAATTTATAAAGTAAAATAGTATATAATAAAATAATTTATATTGAAAAATGATTTATATTAAAATAGTTTATATTAAAATAATTTATAAAGTAAAATATAAATAGTTTTAGATATATTTTAAAATTACTTTATATAAAAATAACTTCCTCAATTTCACAAATCGATTCAAATCCACCCGAATTCCAAAATTCAAATTTAATCAAATCTCAAATCATCAATTTCAATTCGATTCAGTTTCTAAATAAACCATTTAAAATTATCGATTTCAAATACATATTTGAACCATAAAATAAGCCATTTCAATTTCAATATATTTCAAAGCTTTAAATATTCAACATTTCAAAACTAAATTCGATAATTTCATATATATATCAAATTCACTTTACTATTATTTAGTTTTGAAATATTTACTTAATCATTTTAATAACATCTAAATACAACTTCAATTTACAAATTTAAATAAACAAAATATCCCATTTAAATTTGTAATAGTTTGAAATATTCATTTAAATCACTTTTAATCAAATTCAAGTTATAAAACATATCTTTAAATTTCAAATTTAATAAATTTCAAATCAAACTTATTTAAGTAAAATTCTTAAATAAATATAATTTCAAATCAATTTCAAATTTAACTTTCCAACCTGAATCATTATAAACTCTATATCTGAAAATATATACATTAAATAAATACTTAAACATATAATATATCGATTTTATGAAATCAACTTTAATAAATCTTTAAAATCAATATTTATTAAAACCATATATTTCTTTTCAAAACCAAAGAAATCATTTTCAAAATATATATATAGACCAATGGTGTCTGTATATAATTTTCTATCGTATGGTCAAGTGATACGGATATTTATCATTTCAATCCGTAATTTAAAATATATACAGGTATATATCTTTTCAACCTGCAATCCCAAATTCAATTCAATGAAAATCGCTTGGGTTTATCATTTCAACCCATAACGATTTTCTCCTATTCTACAGATCGTTCGGGTATGTATCATTTCAACCCATAGTGAATTCTATACTAACAGGAAACTTGCAGAGTGATAATAGATATGATAATAATAATATAACATGCATATATCATCAATATAAATAACATATAATGGTGTCAAATGTCACAGGTGAACAGATACAGATAATAGCATATATATAGCGATGTAAATAACTAATAGCAGCATATTCAATTGTCGTTTCAATTGAAATCAAATTTAATAAATATAAGAACATTAATCGTGAGTGATTGCTCACCTTTCGAGGTTAGAGATAGTCTACAATGAGATGAGTTACTAATCCATGCACGAAATTCCAAATCAAAGCAAGATCGAACGTGAAATTTTGATGACAAAGCTGATAAAAGGAATTGATGAAACGGATCAGATCAATCTTGATGTAAATGGAATAAATTCCTTTCTAAAATCCATATTTAATTAACAACACATGTTAAAATAAAATCTTCAAAATTTATACTCATTAAACACGAATTAGATTAACCCCATACACACACACACATATATATATATATATATGTATATACATTTTAAAATTTAAAATCAATACTTATATGTGCTTATTCAAAAAGGAACATACTTATACATATTGTATTCAAATTTATTTCTGTCAATATAGAATACACACAATGTTATAATCTATAAAAGTTATTGCCACAAATATATATATAAAAACAAATGTAGACAAAATTTGTATAAACTTATCTTTTATAATAAATCAAACTTTAAAATCACACATAAGTTAACTTGTTATAAACTATAACCATATATAATATATACCTTATACCAAATACTGTCACAGGTAAGATTCTGGAACAAATACAAATAAGACTTTGTTATAAACACATACCTCCAACCAAATAAACACAGTACATACTTTTAAATGCATTATATGTATATCATATATAACTAATACATAACTTATATATATTAGTATGTAGACTAAATATAATACTGTTTGAAACTTTTATAGGCGTAACAGCTAACAAAGCTCATAAATCCTACATCAAGAGAAAAAACAGCTACATGCTTCTCAATATGCGAAAATTACTTTATTGATAAACATATATATACCTTAGTATAATAGAATATAATACTATATATAAACAAATGTATATACTTAAACTTAAAAGTTGAAACATTTACTAGGCAAATACATTAGAAAGATGTATATAAACAGTGGAATATACGTTCAAATATATATATAAATCAAAGTCTCACCAAATCATATATAAAACAACATATCAAATACCACTAATATAAACTCAAATATGTAAATATCTATACATATATACACATGTTATACATGATATATTCAAAATTTAAAATCAATACTTAATAAAACAAATAGATTCAAAACATTATATACTTATATAAACAAACATTGTCATACATGCTATAACTTATAAAACAATAGATTATATAATTTATATGACTAACATAATTTTACTGTCATATCATATATATATATATATAAAATGTGAAGAAACTGCATGCTAAACAAATATTCAATAACAGGTGCTAAGCTTATATAAACCAACATATGAAAACTGAAATATTTATATTAGATCATATATTCTGTAACACCTCAACATAGAATAAGTATAAACAATATATACTATAAATCAAAACAAAAATTTAAATATACCTAAATAAAGAAATGGAAGGAGGCTGAGTTAGAGGGGAAGAAAGCTACTGTAGGCTAGGCTTCGATAGATGGTGGTGGGAGATGGTCGGTGAAGTAAGGAGGTACGGCGGTGAGGGTTGACAGAGCTCGGCATGGCCGAATGGAGGATGGGTGAAGGGCTGAGGATGGTGGCCGAGCATGGTGAAGGCTGCCATATGGTTCGGTTTTGTGGTGGAAAACGGTGGAGGAATCGAGCTGCGGGGTGGTGAGTAGCTGAGGCGGTGGGTAGTCACGGCCGACAAAAAGGAGAGGTGAGTTTAGGTGAGGGGAGAAGAAGTGAGGCAACACATGAAGGAAAGTGAATCAGGGAAAGGGGTTGCATGAGGCATTGATCTGGGTAATGGCATGCTTCATTTCCTTTTATTTATTTATTTAAGAGACAGAACGAAATGGAAAGATAGTAAGAGAGATGGTAGACGAACCAAAATGAAATGAACTGGCATAAAATAGGATATAGTGAGAATATCAAAACCAAGTACGTTGAATTTCAGAAAATAATAATTGTTAATGGCTATAGGAATTATACGGTTGATATATGAAAGGTCATATAAATCAAAAGCCCGAATACGAAACCAATACGGAAATCGTTCCGTGGATTTCACCATTTCCCGAATTTCAAAATTGATAATTGGATATACCGTAGATATCAACACGACGCGACGATCAAAATGGTATACATATATCAGTGGCATGATCATCCGATCGAAAGTCGATATCGGTACGAAATTGCTGCTATTTCGTCGAAAATAAGATCGACGGAGTAATAGAAGTCCAAATTTGGAGAAACTAAATATGACATCTCACTCAGAAGATGATTTACAAATTTTCTATATAAAAATATTTAGGTTTCGAAAACATTTTATTTTCATCAATATTAACTGATTAAATTGAAATAAAATTACACAAGAAAATAAACTTCCATATTTTCCGATGAAAATTTACCGGTTGCTATGTTAAAATAGACGCATCCCAAGTATTAAATTTTTATTTCAAAATATTATTATTTAAAATTTCACAAAAATTCAATTAATTAAGTAAATAAAACCACTGAAATTTACGGGTCGTTACACTACCTTACGATAACCAAAACACTTTTTTATAGAAAATCCAATGATACTATAATAATATCTAACAGTTCAAGTAAAATATGAATATAGCTGAAATGCTTGCATCTCACATTTCAACAAATTTGGGTACATCCAAAACCGTAAAGGCACGTATTGGAGAATGGATTCTATACTATGACAAGGTAAGGGACTACCTTTCGATGGTTTATCTCTAGATAAAATGCACCGTGGTCTAACAAGAACATCTTGTACCCCAGCCACACGGGACTAGCCTAACACTTGACTAGTAGTACCGAATATGATCACCCCACTTTGGACTCTGAAGCATACATGAGTAGATAGTAATCGATCAAGATTTGGGATGACCGTTCCCTAATGGGAGCTACCCACTTGGCCCAGCTACATGCCCAATTTTGTCATTTTTTGATTGATGAGGCTTGAGGCTACGTTTTACCTTTATTTAGCACTTCCCAATTAGAATTCAACACTGCCCTCCAGGCATTAATGCAATGGCATTCATCAATATAAGTTCATTCTGGGACTGAACGAAACCGAAGACACTACTTCTATTGCATCCTTTTTGGGGAATCCCTCCCAGGATTAATAACAAATAGCCCTTGTACTTCAAAGCTCTATCTTCAATTCCATATTCTTCAAGATGTCTTCAAATCGAAACGATTGAGTTGGATCGAAGTGCTTTTGGGATAACATATCCGATCCCGCTCTCTTCGAAACAACTTTCAATAATTTTCGATAAACTCAACCCCAGTTCTTTAGGAAATAAAAGACAAAGATAAGAGCAGAGATCACCTCCTAACCGTTAATGGATAGATTTCCTTATTATTTATCCTAGAAGAACGAAACTAATTTATACATACAGTATAGCACCATTGACGGTACCTGTATAATATAATTTTCTTGTTTCTCTTAGATATTTCCAAAGTTACATATTGGTCCAGATTTTGATAATCGGTTATTGAACTATCAAATAAACAACCATTCAAACATGCATTTAATCCCATATGGAATCCACTAAGCCTTATTTAATTAATCTTTAATTAATTAAAATCACTTTATAAACATTCGATCAAAAGATCTTTACAAAACACTATTCTCAAACCCGTTACATCCCTTTTATACTTAGACAAACAATTATATACTTATCTGACCGGTATAAGTATATTTACCAAACTTTACAAAAGTTTCCTTCTTTTCAAATTTAGTTTTGAAAAAATTACTTACTATAAACCGATCCACTTATCTTATATAAAAAGTTCCCTGTTAAAAGCTCACTTCACATTTAAATATCTTTATAAATTTCCAAAATCAATTTATAAAAAACTTTTATAAGTCTACAAGTCAATTTACAAAACCTCTTTACAAACCTCTAAAATCATTTATAAAACATTTCCCCATTTAAAACTCCTTTGATAAATCTTCTTTAAGAGAAAAGCCATTACAAAATATCTTTTGCAACTCATCCTTTTAAATCACTTTAAATAACCCTTTTTACTTAGTAAAACCCATTTTTATAAACAAGTTATTATTTATAAATACCCTTATAAAATAATAATATGACTTGAAAAATCATTTATAAACCTTAACCCTAAACTGATTAAAGAATTGGAGCTAATATAAAACCACACTTTATAATTTCAGAAAGATGCTTAGGAAACCCGATGGTAGTAATTTAAGTTACCATTTAACATCAATTTCACTTTTAAGTCACTTAATCATTTATTTACATAAGTCAACATATATGTAAATGCAATTCATATCCAAATCAGGGAATAACATATAAATACAACTCCACTAGCATATACATGTCCAAATAACGTAATAGAAGGATGGTGATTTGTCCTATTAAATAGATGTCCAAACAATTCACTACTTATAGCAAAATGGGAATTTATTGTACTAAACATATGTCCACACAATAAACAATTACATCATAGCAGAATGGGTATTTATTCTGCTAATAGATGTCCAAACAATCAAAAAATCAATTTATAGTAGAACGAGGATTTATTCTACTAACACATGTCCACACAATCAAACGATTTACATAAATCATTCATAATTGTTTGTCTACTTAATGGTATTGATATTTGAATTCCTTATGTTCAAAAGAAGTACCTTTAAAACAAATTTGATTCTTGGTAAACAAGGATTAAAAACTTAAAACTCCCTTTTAAAATAATTAATTACAAGTTAAACTCTTTATTTAAATCATAATCTATCTTAATTAATTCTTAACCTAATTTAACTATAAATCAAGAAATAATTAGACCTTTAGTAACTAATTAAACAATAATAAACTATTATATAATAAATTTAAAACCTAATTTATCCTTTATTAATTTTCAAATAATAATTTAAACCTTCATTAATAATTAAACCTAAATTAATCTCATTTAATTAACTAAAATAACCTTTAGTTAAAACTTAATTAGTAAACTAAACCTTAAATAAATAATTTATTTTAAATTAAAGCCTAAATTAATTAATCATTAAAAATAATTAACAATTGATTTATTTAAATAATTAAACCTTATAGTAAATTAATAATTAATTAACACTTAAATTATATTTAATTGAAAATTAATCTTACTTAATTTATAATTAATTAAAATTAATCTATCTTTAAAAGATAATTAATTAATAAATAATCTTTACTTAATTATAAATAATAAACCATGTTTAATCTTAATTAATTATTAAATATTAATTAATAAAAATTTAATCATTAAAAACTTAATTACTTCATAAATCATTATTATTAAGTTTATAAAACAATTTCAAAACATCTTAAGTTAATAAAACCAAATTTAGCAAAAATCGGATTTTTAAACGAAATTGCATCCATAGCGACTATCGCTATGGATACCCTTAATCTCAACTTGTTTTTATCATTCCTTTTCAAACTTCACCTTAAAGTTTACTAACATTTTTTTCATTTTCCAAACATAAGAAAAACAAAGTTTGAAAACATAGGCTTTTGGTTTCAAATTATTTACTATAGTTTCCATAAAAAATTCCATATCACTTTTACAAACAAGATGCTATCTAGTATACACCATATAAACATGTTTATAACACATATCATTTTTACAAGTACCACATAAACAAGATCACAACTTTAAAACCAAACACATCACTTTAATCCATCTATTGAAGACAAATGTGTAAACACAAACTATCACATACATATACAACGAAACCATATTATAATCCAAACATTAAAATCGTATATAAATGCCATCATATAAGCAAAGAAAACATCTTTCTGAAAATTAGAAGTTTACTCACCAAAAATCTTTGTAAACTTGAAATGCTTTAGAACTTGTAAAGCATGGAAAACCACACAAAAATCACTCGAAAAAGGGTCATCTTCCCCTCGATGTTTGGCCATTTTACTCTCGAAATTTGGACAAATGGTAAATATAAAAGTTTTAGAAAATTGTTTTCTCTGCAATTTAAAAAAAATCACTCAATTTCGATTTTTTTTAGGAAATCTGGTCAAAAGGAGTTCTATTTTCGGGTTTGAAAATATGGGTCCGAAAATGAGTCAGAAAGAAATGCAATTTTGATCCAAAAAAATTCAAAATTTGAAAAAGTGGTGTAAATAAAAGTTGTAGCTATTGGAATTATATATGGTTTAAAGAAAAAAAATCTTGATTTGGAGTGGTATGGAGGAAGTTGTGGTCGAATGAAGTGGGAGAAAAATGGAGAACTTTTTAAAATGAAAAGAAGGAGATTAAACAAGTTTGAAATCATTTTAAAAGTTTAAACTTGGATTTTTAAAAACTTAAAATTATGAATGAAAGCCATTAAAAGATTTCATGAAGCTTTTAGGAAGATGAGAGAAAAGGAAATGAAAATAAAATGAGAAAGAAAAGGTGAAAAATTAGTTTTATATGAAATAGAAGTAGCAAATTACCATTTTACCGCCTTGTACTCTACCCTCCACATATGCATACCACGTCACACCTTCTCCTCCACCTCACCCATTTCAGCCCACACCTAGCCACCCTCCCATCAAATCAAAGCAAACATGCATTTAAACCTCTTGTACTTAATGTTAAACATTTTTCATTGATGTGATGTTTACTTTTACTAAATTTTGTATTATATTATCTTAAGTATATATATACATACATATACTTATCTAATGCATACAAGCATGAATATACACATATCCTAACTAACTTTCAAATTGAATTTGTATCTTTATACTAAAGGGTTTAAACGTTTTTGATAACTTTTTTCCGACGAAAAATTAAAAATTTGAAAAACAGTTTCCGGTCATATTGTCGATTTTTCTTCGAACTAAATATTTTTGTAAGCCAAATTTGAAAACTATTTCACCATCATTATTTATTATTAAAAAGAGTTCTATGTTTATTATAAAACCTATATATTGAATATTTAAAATTAATTAAATATTCGCAAATCAAAGCAGTGAAATTCAGGGTCGTCACATTCTTACCCCTTAAAGGAATTTGGTCCCCAAAATTACTCCTCAACCTATCCTAGAAAACACTTAAAACTATATATCAATTCGTATGATGTATATAGATCATCCTTATACAAAAATATGGTTCAATCACTACTCGAATACATTACTTCACTTATGAACTAGTATCGCTCACTAGATTCTCTAGTATGGACTCCGATCAGGTTCCTTGATTAGCAACCTCTATTCTCCTTACATACTCATATACCATGATAGAAATTTTAGGTCCCATACCAAAAATCCTCATCAAGTGCTCACCGTCAAAAATCGAGTAATAAATCCTTATCCGGAATGGTGTGAAACACCTCAAAGCTATGTACTCGAATCTTAGATCAACTATATGAACGAAGAAATGATCCACGCCCATCCTATGCACTTATTTAATTGGTTCTTCCTAATACCAATTCTATTACCACTAAAATGATTATGAAAACATTTCATAAACTTATTTAGGTTCAACTTGTATAATACTCCACTACATCCTAAGAGTAAACTCTCCCATTTGATTTAACTATTCCATTTCACTCTTATTTCCCTAAGAAAACTCAAGATCCAAATACCTGGTCTTATTCCAAAAACTTTTTAGAATTGAAACAATATATTTTAATCATAGAAAAAAAAATATAGCCCGAGTAACTCTAAAATGATACTAATGAACTAGGAACTATCAAACAGTATCATACGTTCCCTTACCAAGAAGGGTAATACTCAAGAGAAGTGTTTACCATCCGAACACATCTCTTTCCCAAATTTTAAGTTATTTTCGAGCCACTCGAACTAGTTAACTTAAGAATATTACTTTTATTTCAAAATCGCATTTTTGAAACAGTACTTCTCATATTTCCAGCAAAATATTTATCACCAACTTGCTTTGGCGTTCGGGTTTGAAATTTATTCGCTTGTACAATGCTAAAGAGAATAATTTACTAAGTGCACCACAACGTTTACCTAGGCAAACATCTGATCATCACATAAAAGATTATTCAAATAATCACAAAACAATCAAAGACTCATTTCCCCTAACCAATCCAAAGAAAATACTTCTTACTTAACATTTTCATCCCCAATTTTTTTTCTTGAACCAAGATTGCGTTCAAATAATACTATTATTATCTTTCAAAACCTTTAAATATTTTCCAAAAGACTAGGGATTTAGGTCCTCGAGTTTCAACCTAAATTCTTTATAATCAAAAGACACATTCTTATAAATCCATTTTATAAGACCAACTTTTATAAAATCATTCTTCAAATATTTATTGCAAAATATTTTAACCTTTAATAAACATCTTTTATTAAATCAAATTTTACCCTAACATTAACATCAAACACTTTATAGTCAAATTGAGAATCTTAATTCACAGGGTGTTCGTTTCAATGTTTTCCTTATTTCTATTTACCCACCCTAAATCTTAAAAAGTGAAGCTACCTACACACACTAACAATATGCAACGCTCAACTAGACAACCATGACTAACAAAATCCCAATTGATAATAATAGAATATTATTGTCTCTTAACAAACAACACCTCAACTAACTTACCATACTATACTATTTTGAAAATCGTTCTTTATATATAAAATATATCCTAGGTAAAATTATTTCATTTACCCAATTTCAAAACAATACCATATCGGATGGCCTTGTTCAAGCGTTTAGGAATCCTTATCGACAACGTTGATCAAGCATGTCGACTAAAATTCTTAAGCCACTTAACAGATCAAACAACACAATATAAAACATTTTATACCACTAACAAATACGCGTTCTTATATATAATACACTCATACTCATTCTAGGGCACTTACCCGATCTCAAATGAGTTTATCCCACTAGGGCCAAGATTCTCGCTTAACCTTGCGCTTTGGTACCAAATGAAACGATCCGCTTTTCTTACACCTAAAGACGACACTTAATAAATCCACGATATTCATGTGCAGATCATTCAAGTGTCCGAAAGATAAGTCATTAGGGGTGAAAAGAATGAAAGATGGAATATATATAAGAAGAAACTAAACAATCATAGAATCTCACAATGCAATAGAATAACATATATTAATCAACATAATTCTTTACAAAGTCATTTCCAAATGATACATCAGAGTCATACTAATACAAATTCTACCCTACGACAGTTATAACAGCTGTCCCTACCTAATGGATACAAGATACATATAATACAGTGGAAACAAGATAATAAATAACTATTAATGAAGCCTTTTGTTCCATGCTCCTCCAAGATGTATCTGGGGAAAACCTGAACTACTTAGCTGCCCATAAAAATTTAAGCACCCAAGAGTTTTAGGGAAAAAAATAAAACTCCGGCTCAGACATGTGTCTGATGTGAGTAAACTCAAACAACTGAATTATTATATTTAGAACCCTTTTAAAATCAAAGGTATCTCATAAGACCACGCCGCACATAAACACATATGAGTTTTTACCTTACGATAACCAAAACACTTATTATAGAAAATCCAATGATATTATAATAATGTCTAGCAGTTCATGTAAAATATGAATATAGCTGAAATGCTTGCATCTCACATTTCAACATAGTCGAGTACATCTAAAACCGTAAAGGCACGTATTAGAGAATGGATTCCATACTATGACAACGTAAGGGACTACCATTATCATGGTACATCTCTAGATAAAATGCACCGGGGTGTGACAAGAACATCTTGTACCCCTGCCATACAGGACTGGCCTACCACTTGACTAATAGTACGGAATAAGATCACCCCACTTTGGACCCTGAAGCATACATGAGTAGTAACCGATTTAGATTTGGGATGACCATACCCTGATGGAAGCGACCCACTTGGTCCTGCCGAATGCCAGATTTTTGTCATTTCCCGATTGATGAAGCTTGAGCCTACGTTTTACTTTATTTAGCACTTCCCATTTGGAATGCTACACTGCCCTCCAGGGATCAATGCAATGTGAGCATTCATCCAACAAGTTCGTTCTGGGACTGAACAAAACCAAAGGCACTACTTCTATTACATCCTTTTTGGGGAATCCCTCCCAGGATTAATAGCAAACAACCCTTGCACTTTAAAGCTCTACCTTCAATTCCATATTATTCAAGGTGTCTTTAAGTTGAAATGCTCGAATAAGATCGAAGTGGTTTTTGGATAACATATCCGATCCCGGTCTCTTCAAAACAACTTTCAATAATTTTCGATAAATACAATCCTGGTTCTTAAGGAAATGAATAAACAAAGGTAAGAGTAGAGATCACCTCCTAACAGTTATTGGATGGATTTCCTTATCATTTATCCTAGAAGAACGAAATGAATTTATACATACAATATAGCACAATCAACTATAACTGTACCATATAATCACTTGTTTCTCCTAGATATTTCCAAGTTACGTTTAGGTCCAGATTTTGATAGTCGGCAATTTAACTGTCAAATAAAAAAACATTCAAACATGGATTTAATCCCATATGGAATCCACTAAGCCTTATTTAATTAATCTTTAATTAATTAAAATCACTTTATAAACATTCGATCAAAAATCTTTACAAAACACTATTCCCAAACCCTTTACATCCCTTTTATACTTAGACAAACATTTATATACTGTTCTCAATGTTATGAGTATATTTACCAAACTTTACAAAAGTTTCCTTCTTTTCAAATTTCTTTTTGAAGACATTACTTACTATAAACCGATCCACTTATCCTCTATAAAAAGTTTCCTTTTAAAAGCTCACTTAACATTTAAATATCTTTATAGATTTCCAAAATTAATTTTAAAAAACACTTTTATTAGTCTGCAAGTAAATTTACAAAACCTCTTTACAAACCTTTAAATCACTTATAAAACATTTCCCCATTTAAAACTCTTTTGATAAATCTTCTTTAAGAAAAAATCCTTTTCAAAATATCTTTTGCAACTCATCCTTTTAAATCACTTTAAATAAACCTTTTTACTTAGTAAAACCCATTTTTATAAACAAGTTATTATTTATAAATACCTTATTAAATAATAATATAACTTGAAAAATCATTTATAAACCTTTACCCAAACTGATTAAAAAATAGAAGCTAATTTAAAACCATACTTAATAATTTCAAAAGGAGTCTTAGTAAACCCAATGGTAGTAATTTAAGTTACCATTTAACATCAATTTCAATTTCAAGTCACTTAACCATTTATTTACATAAGTTAACATATATTTAAATGCAATTCATATCCAAATCAGGGAATAACATGTCAATACAACTCCACTAGCATATACATGTCTAAATAACATAATATCCGGATGGTGTCTTGTCCTGCTAAATAGATGTCCAAACATTTCACTACTTATAGAAAAATAGGAATTTATTCTACTAAACATATGTCCACATAATAAACAATTATATTATAGCAGAACGGTGATTTATTCTGCTAATAGATGTCCAAACAATCAACTTACAACATAAGGTGGATTTATTCTGCTAATACATGTCCATACAATCAAACCATTTGTATAACTCATTCATAATTGTTTGTTTACTAATGGTATCGACATTTGAAACCCATGTGTTCAAAATCATCTTTGAAAAAGAAGTACATTTAAAACAAATTTGATTCTTGGTAAACAAGGATTAAAAACTTAAAACTCCCTTTTAATATGATTAATTACAAGTTAAACTCATGATAAATCTTAATTAATTCTCAACTTAATTTAATTACAAATCAAGAAATAATTAAACCTTTAGCAACTAATTAAACAATAATTAACTATTATATAATTAATTTAAACCTTAATTTATCCTTTATTAATAATTAAATAATAATTTAAACCTTCATTAATAATTAAATCTAAATTAATCTCATTTAATTAACCTAAATAACCTTTAGTTTAGACTTAATTAGTAAATTAAACCATAAATAAATAATTTATTTTAAATTAAACGAGTACCACCTCCACCTAACAGAAACGATCCTGGATCGGGATCACGACTCGTCATCAACTGATTAAGATGGCAAGGGCCAAGTTCAGGATTTGAACTTCGGTCAAATAATTTCATTAGATTTGTTTTCAGAATAAACGAGTACTCTACTTACTCATGTACGGGAACCAGAGAGATTCCTAGGCATGCTCTGAGATAGAGATAGACCGATCTACCTGGAGAGGCAATGTTTAGTTTTTTTCCTGATGTTTGAGATTGAACATCTAGGATCTAAATTTAATAAATAAACTTGAATTTCTTGAAATAAACCTTTGACCGGAGAGTTAAAGGATGAATATTAAATTCCAATATAAAATGATCGTTTATGACCCTACCCGGAGAGACAGGGTCCGGAGTGCAAGAAGTGAGTCGCTTCGCCAGAGAGCGACAGGATGAACTCACTTAACGCTGTTTCCCCTTCACCGAAGAATGACAAGATGGGATCCGGCAGGAGCCCGGAGAGGCTACGATCGGTCTAGAACGACCAAGACATCGCTTTACGCCCTAACTGGGGCCAGAGTGCAAGGGGTAGAAAGCAATGCCGGAGTGCAATAGGATCTTTCTATTCAATCGCCGAGTCTGGGATGGGCTTAGCAAGGGTCCGGAGTAACCGTTGGTTGTCCGGAGAGACTACGGAGTTTCGTTCTTAACTTCCACAGGAAGAAGTGGATAATGATTTGGCTTCGAACAGCCATGAACTCGATTGAAAATACCATAAGATTTGAATAAAACATGAACTCACTACATTCAATTTGAGACTGAACAAAACACACCTTTTACCAAAAGGCATGTTTTGGGGGGCAAAGTGTTATCCCACCTATTGGCAAAGCTAGGATACCCAAAACTGACTGAAAATCGATAATAACTAGTTATGAATATTCGCTATGCATTGCAGGATAACCATGGAAATCGATGAATTTTGTCCGAGTCCGGATCAGGCTACAACTGACAAGACATGACAAGCAAAGCCATAAAAGCCAGTGCTCCAAGTTTTAGGTTAATCGGAGTTTGTATGAGTGAGATATGATCGATACAAGTTAGATAAAATGTGTTGTTCGTATCCATCAGAAACAACCTGTTCGAATCGATCAGATTCGTATCCATCATGTTTGAGTAGTTCGAATCCATCAGTTTTTCTCGTGTCCGTATGTTCGAATCGATGATGTTCGCATCGATCAACCCACGCCGCTTTGCATCCATCGGTGCACCCTACTTCGAGTCGGTCGATCTCGTACCCATAAGCCTTAGTTCGTATCGAATCCATAAGAGGAAGGGGGCTTGGTCAAATCCATCAGGAAGCCTTGATTTCGTATCCATCAGATGTTCTCGATTTCGTATCCAACTGACAATGATGGATTCGGACAACGTCTCTAATACGAGTAAGGAAAAGTTTAAGGTGAGACGCGGTTGACTCGGAGTAAAAGGTGGATCAACGCGAGGGATGCGCGCCACGTTGCTACGAAACCACGTGCTTTATCGATGCGAAGGCGATCGATATGAAACCCCGGGTTCGAACAGAGCAGTACTCCGAGGAATGTCATCTCGTATCGATCATATCTCACAAACCGTTGATCCAAATACAACGAAATTTTCACAGGAGCTTACACATGAGGTAAAGATTGTCTCTGCCAAGTTTCAGCTCAATTGGAGCATTTTCTGATCGATTCGAAATAGTTTCTAATTGATCATAGATCGAGTCGAAACTTGGTGGGGTCGGTCACGTGGATCCACTCACGTGCCAGAAGAAGTCTTCCGAAGTTTGAGCGCGATCTCAGCCTCCTACGCCTATAAATAGCCTATTGAAGCCTACAGAGAGAGGGGCTTTTTGACTGCTCAACACCTAGACTCTGTCGGATTCAAACTCGCATTCTATCATTGCTGTTATAAACGAATTTCTTCATTATAATTGCTGTATTCAACTGTATCCAGCGAGGATAATCAATAAAGGATAAAACTTTGGAGTGGACGTAGGCCGGAGATAGCCGAACCACTATAAATTTTGTGTCTCTGTTCATTACTTCTGGATTGTTGCTTGCTGTTTATTTAGATCTGTGACATGTGTTTTCCATATTGCTGATTCATACTCATAGTTTGGTGCTTTCACAACACTTGGGGTTTGTGACCATTTTTGGGGCTAACATAAACCATGTTTAATCTTAATTAATTATTAATTATTTAAACTTAATTAAGAAAAATTTAATCATTAAAAACTTTACTACTTCATAAAACAATATTATTAAGTTTATAAAACAATTTCGAAACACCTTAAGTTAATAAAACCAAATTTTGCCAAAATCGAATTTTTAAGTGAAACTGCATCCATAACGATTATCGCTATGGATACCCGTAACCTCAACTTGTTTTTACCTTTCCTTTTGAAACTTCACCTTAAAGTTTACTAACTTTTTTTTATCTTTTTCCAAACATAAGAAAAACAAAGTTTGAAAACATAGGCTTTTTGTTTCAAACTATTTACTATAGTTTCCATAACGAATTCCATATCACTTTTACAAACAAGATGCTATCTAGCATACACCATATAAACATATTTATAACACATACCATTTTTACAACTACCACATAAATAAGATCACAACTTTTAAACCGAACACATCACTTTAATCCATCGATTCAAGTCTAATGTCTAAATACAAACTATCACATACATATACATCGAAACCATATCATAGTCCAAACATTAACATCATATAAGCAAAGGAAGCATCTTTACAAAAATTATAAGTTTACTCACAAAAAATCTTTAAAAACTTGAAATGCTTTAGAACTTGTAAAGCTTGGAAAACCGCACAAAAATCACTCGAAAAAGGGTCATCTTCCCCTCGATTTTTGGCCATGTTACTTTCGAAATTGGGACAAGTGGTAAAAATAGAAGTTTTAGAAAAAAAAATTCTCTACAATTTTAGCAAAATAATCACTCAATTTTAATTTGTTTTGAGGGAGATCTGGACCAAAAAAGGAGTGTTATTTTCGGGTTTGAAAATACGGGTCCGAAAATGAGTCAGAAAGAAATGCAATTTTGGCCCGTAAATATTCGAAATTTGAAAAAGTGGTGTAAATAAAAGTTGTAGACACTGGAATTATATATGATTTGAAGAAAAGAAAATCTTGATTTGGAGTAGTATGTAGGAAGTTATGGTTGAATGGATTGGAAGGAAAAATGAGAACTTTTTAAAATGAAAAGGAGGAGATTAAACAAATTTGAAATCATTTTAAAAGTTTAAACTTGGATTTTTTAAAGCTTAAAATTATGACTGAATGTCATTAAAAGGTTTCATGAAGCTTTTAGGAATATGAGAGAATATGAAATGAAAATAAAATGAGAAAGAAAAGGTGAAAAATTAGTTTTATATGAAATAGAAATAGCAAATTACCATTTTACCCTCATGTACTCTACCCTCCACACATGCATGCCAAGTCACACCCTCTCCTCCATCTCACCCATTTAAGCCCACACCTATCCACCCTCCCATCAAATCAAAGCCAACATGTATTTAAACCTCTTATACTTAACGTTTAAACATGTTTCATTAATGTGATGTTTACTTTTACTAAATTTTATATTATATTATCTTATGTATATTGTTTGCACCAAAATTGGTGACAAAACCCGGATGTCGTGAAAGCACCAGCGTTTACACACAAATCCTCAATATCCAATCATAGATTATAGATCCAGATAATGTAGAGAGCAAAAATGGAGAAATAATAAAATTAAAATGAAAGAAAGCAAGAGAAGACACAAGGTTTATAGTGGTTCGGCTATCTCCGTCCCACGTCCACTTTGAATTGCACCTTTTGTTTCCTTTATATCCTGATTACAATTACAATCCTTTGAAATCAATAACCGAAATGATAGAGTCTCGCCAAAAAGGAAGAAGAAGATTCCTTTTTAGTTGCCATTGAGGTACTATTTATAGGAGTAGATCTAGAAATATCTGCCCCAAAACTCGGAATACCCTTTCCCATGCGTAGGTGGGCCCACATGATCGATCTGGAGTGGTTTGGGATCGATCTAAGATCGATCCATGTTGCCTTCGTATCGATCCAAATTGGCTCCAATTGAGTTAGGATCGATCATGGTGAAAGATGATAGTGCAAAGTCCTTGCTCTCCAAATTTCATGAAATTCCAATGTGTGGATTTTGAGATATGATCGATTCAAGTTTCAATTTCCTTGTGTTGGTTGATGATTTCATATCCATGATTTGTAACCATCACTTTTGCATCGATCCGAGTCTTCATATCCATCATCCCATGTCCATAGCTTTCGCATCGATCCGATTCTCATGTTGTGATCCATGTTTCGTGCTCCATCTTTTGACCGGTTCCTTCGTAACGATCGATACGAAATGGCTCCGGAATCTCTTCGTATCCATCCAGCATAGCTATCCCCGAGTATGTCCTTCGTATCGATCAATAATTGATTGATACGAAATGCATTTCCAAACCCCTGTAACCATTGCTTCGTATCCATTTTTTGCTCCGTCCTTCGTATCGATCCCCAGCCCTTCTCTTCGTATCGATCTGATGCCATAGATCGATACGAAATCTATCGATATGAACTACTATCGATCCAAAGCAAATGCACAAAAGAAAGTGTGTGTTATCCATATTCATACCCACCTTGACTGATATGAAAGTATCGATATAGATGTATCGATCTGGAGTATATAGCCACATACACCTTGATCGATACGAACCAGCCTTTCGTGAACATTGATCCATCCATAACTCGAGCATATGAACTCCGATTGACCTGAAATTCGAAGTGTTGCCTTACCGAGCCTTGTTTATCATTCCCTATTGATCCCACATTGATTGGAGCTTGGTCCAATTTTTACGGTATCGATCATAGCCTTATTTCCAATCGATCTCCAATCCTGATATCCATCCTTTTTAGCCAATTTGTTGATATCCTGGCCTTGTCCAAAAGGCGGGGTAACATTTGCCCCCCAAAACATGCCTTGCGGTAGAAAGGCATGTTTTGAATAGCTTTAAATCCGACATCCAAAGTCCATATTCCATCCATAGCCATATCACCTTATCCATGATCCAATCCACTACCAAGTCATTCTATCCAAGTGCCATAGCCATATCCTTATCCAAGTCTGTGACTGCTCTGAGTCGATATCTGATTTCGAATCCAATGACCAAATCCTTAGCCAATTCCATATCCATCCAAACCCAACATCCGAGTTCTAATCCATCCATATCCAGTAACCAATAACTAAACCTATGACCTTTTCGGGTCGATATCCAAATCCGAGACCACTCCAAGTTCATAGCCGATCCTTAGCCATTCAAAGCCGAAATCCAAATCCATAACCTCTCTGGGTTCTTGCCGAGCATAGTCCATACTCGATGACTCATGTGCCAAATCCTACGTAATAGATCCTGGCCTAAGTCCTAGGCCAAACCTGGTCATCCCGGACCCTTGTCGAGCATAGTCCATACTCGACGACCTGAAATACCAAATAACAAATCATGTTTATTAAATCATAGCCTAAATCCTAGGCCAACCTTGGTCACTTCGGACCCCTGCCGAGCATAGTCCATACTCAACGACTTGAATAAGTTGATCTATCACATTCGGACGAAGAGACCTACCCCTTGCCAGGCATAATCCATACCCGACGAACTTTTTACCAAAAACCAGACAAAAATCCAATCAAAATCCAATCCAAAACCCAGATCAAACCAGAAAACCAGAAATCCATATCAATAATCCAAACCAGGATCCAAACCAAAAGACAGGTATCCAAACCAAAAGACAAGTATCCAAACCAGAAATTCAATAAAACCTGGAATCCAAACCAAACTCCAAAACCAAACCAAAAAAAAGCAAATGTCCAAACTAGAAAGAAAACGAAGATTTCACAAACTAGAGCATCATGTTTTATCATCACCTCAGAGCATGCCTAGGGGCCATCTCCATCCCCGTACATGAGTAAGTGACTTGGCTGTCCACCTAGAGTTTGCTACTTATTCCATACCATCCCAATTAGTCGATGACCAACCGACCATCATTCCTAGGCCTTGCGTTGTCGTCTTTTGATGTAGATAGTGGCTGCTCCTATTCCACCGTCGCATTCCGAGTCCCGATATATTGCCGCAACTGACCATTTCTTACGTGCTCCTCGATTATATCCTTTAGATGCCTGCAGCTATTAGTATCATGTCTGTCCAGATCACGAAAGAGACAGTGCCTCCCCGATGCCTTCTCGCGATCCGAGGGTTCCCTCTTTGATGGCCTTCGATAAGGAAGGTGGTCCCGAGTTTCCATGTATATTTGTTCCAATGTCTCATTCGGTCCTATGTAAGTGGAGAATTTTGGTTCTCCCCAGCACTTCCTTACCCTGCCAGAATCGTCATCCGACTTCCTCTTACCCTTATCCTTATCCTTACCCAAGCTTTCACCAGATGGTCCTCCGTCCTTAGCCACATTTACTTCCTTTGATTTCATATCCAAGCTTTCATCATCTTGCCGAAGAAATCTCTCGGCCTCATGAATGAATTCCCTGAGATCCATCGGTGGATCCCATACCAACGATATTTTGAAATCCGAGTTGTCCCTGACTCCTGACACTGCCACCATTAGAACCATTAATGGATCCGGTCGATCCACCGAAGCAACCACCACATTAAATTGGGTTAAGAAAGTTCGGGGTGACTCTCCTGTCCTCTATTTCACCGACGTTAGTGTCATCACATTTTTCGGCCTCTTGATATGAACCCGAAACTGCTTCAGAAACCCGTCCACCAATTCTGTCCATGTCCTAATAGATCCATTTTCCAACCGCCTGAGCCACATAGCTGCTATATCCATCAAGTACAAGGGGAAACATTAAGCCATAACCTCCTCCGATGCCCCCAGCACTTCCATGTGTCTTGTATACCTCATCACATGATCGGTAGGATCCGTCGTACCGTTGTATACCTCCAGAGTAGGCAGCTTGAACTCTGGTGGATTCCTAGCCATCCTGATGTTACAGGTAAATGGACTTCTGTTTACTCCTTCTAGATCTCCGTTTGTTAGACCTTCGCGCATGGTTTGCCTAATAATTTCTACCAATCCAGCATTGTTTGTCAAAGGTTGTCTCCCATCTTCATTTCTTAACTGCCCCCGAGTCCTCGAGGGAATTCTGGTACATACTCCTTGTCACGCACTCCTGTATTCTTGTTAGCGCCGGGTTGTGTAGCGTCAGCTGGCATCCTAGATCCATCCAGATTGATAGTTGTGTGGTGATTGGGAATGCCCACTGATGAACTGCTCTATCTGGTTGCCTGTTGAGTCCCTCTGATCCAGCTCCATGGATCTAACCTCCTGCAGCTCCTGCTGCTCCAGCCTGTCCAAACCGTCTGAGAAGGTTCTGCACCATCTCCTCCTGCCTTTTCATCAACTGCTCTTGCATGGAATCCATCATAGTCTGCATCTCACCCCTGGTGATGTAGGTGGATGCGTGATCGCTCCAGCTCCAGAGGAAGCCTTTTGACTTCACTCTTGATGGCTCCTTTCTAGTAAAGTCCTTCTAGCCGATTGCCTAACCATAGCTTCAGATCCAATCCTTTAGCTTTCCAAATTTGAACTCCAAATCCGATGTAGTGGGTGCTAGTCTTCTTAGTGAAAGCACCAAAGTGTTTGTGCCAAAATTGGTCACAAGTCCCGGATGTCGTGAAAGCACCAGTGTTTACACAAAAATCCTCAATATCCAATCATAGATTATAGATCCAGATAATGTAGAGAGCAAAAATGGAGAAATAATAAAATTAAAATGAAAGAAAGCAAGAGAAGACATAAGGTTTATAGTGGTTCGGCTATCTCCGGCCTACGTCCACTTTGAATTGATCCTTTTATTTCCTTTATATCCTGATTACAATTACAATCCCTTGAAATCAATAACCAAAACGACAGAGTCTCACCAAAAAGGAAGAAGAAGATCCCTTTTTAGTTGCCATTGAGGTACTATCTATAGGAGTAGATTTGGAAATATCTGCCCCAAGACTCGGAATACCCTTTCTCATGCGTAGGTGGGCCCACATGATCGATCTGGAGTGGTTTGGGATCGATCTAAGATCGATCAATGTTGCTTTCGTATCGATCCAAATTGGCTCCAATTGAGTAGAGATCGATCATGGTGAAAAATAATAGTGCAAAGTCCTTGCTCTCCAAATTTCATGAAATTCCAGTGTGGTTTTTGAGATATGATCGATCTAAGTTTCAATTTCTTAGTGTTGGCTGATGATTTCGTATCCATGATCCGTATCCATCACTTTTGCATCGATCCGATTCTCCGTATCCATCATCCCGTGTCCATAGATTTCTCATCGATCGGATTCTCATGCCGTGATCCATGTTTCGTGCTCCGTCTTTTGACCGGTTCCTTCGTATCGATCGATACAAACGCGATCGATATGAAATGGCTCCGGAATCTCTTCGTATCCATCCAACATAGCTATCCCTAAGTATGTACTTCGTATCGATCAATAATTGATTGATATAAAATGCTTTTCCAAACCCCTGTAACCATTGTTTCGTATCCAATCTTTGCTCCTTCCTTCGTATCGATCCCCAGTCCTTCTCTTCGTATCGATCTGATGCCATATATCGATACGAAATCTATCGATACAAAATGCAAACGATCCAAAGCAAATGCACAAAAGAAAGTGTGTGTTATCCATATTCATACCCACCTTGATCGATACGAAAGTATCAATATAGATGTATCGATCCGAAGTATATAGCTACATACACCTTGATCGATATGAAAGTATCGACACGAACCAGCCTTCCATGAACGTTGATCCATCCATAACTCGAGCATATGAACTTCGATTGATCTGAAATTCAAAGGTAGCCTCACCGAGCCTTGTTTATCATTCCCTATTGATCCCACCTTGATTGGAGCTTGGTCCAATTTTGACGGTATCGATCGTAACCTTGTTTCTAATCGATCTCCAATCCTGATATCCATCCTTTTTAGCCAATTTGTTGACATCCCGGCCTTGTCCAAAAGACGGGGTAACATATATACATATATATATATATATATATGTATATATATATAAATACATATACTTTTTAATGCATACATACATGAACACATACATATCCTAACTAATTTTCAAGTTGAACTTGTATATTTATACTAAAGGGTTCATAACGTTTTTGATAACTTTTAGTCGATGAAAAATCGAAAATTCGGAATACAGTTTTTGGTCCCTATTTCGATATTTCTTCGAACTAAATATTTTTGTAAGCCAAATTCCAAAACTATTTCACCATCATTATTTATTATTAATTTTTTATTATTTTTATTATAAAACTTATATATTAAATATTTAAAATTAATTAAATATTCGCAAATCAAAGAAGTGAAATTCAGGGTCGTTACATTCTTCCCCCTTAAAGGAATTTCATCCCCGAAATTACGCCTCAACCTATCCTAGAAAACACTTAACACTATATATCAGTTCATATGATGTACATAGATCACCTTTATACAAAAATATGATTCGATCACTACTCGAATACAGCTGCACTTACGAACTAGTATCGCTCAGCAGATTCTCTAGTACGGACTCCGATCAGGTTCCTTGATTAGGAACCTCTATTCTCCTTACATACTCATATACTATGATAGAAAACTTTGGTTCCATACTAAAATCCTCATCAAGTGCTTGCCGTCAGAAATCGAGTAATAGATCCTTATCCGGAATGGTGTGAAACGCCTCAAAGCCATGTACTTGAATCTTAGATCAACTATATGAAAAGAAGAAATGATCCACGCTCATCCTATGCACTTATTTCCACTAAAATATTTATGAAAACATTTTGAAAACCGATTTAAGTTCAACTTGTATAACACTTCACTACATCCTAAGAGTATACTCTCCTATTTGATTCAACTATTCCATTTTGCACTTATTTCCCTAAGAAAACTCAAGATCCAAATACCCAACCTTATTTCAAAAACTTTTTTGAATTGAAACAATATATTTTAATCATAGAATATATATATATATATAGCCCTAGTAACTCCAAATGATACTAAGGAACCGGGTACTACCAAACAGTATCATACGTTCCCTTACCAAGAAGGGTAATACTCAAGAGAAGTGTTTACCATCCGAACACATCTCTTTCCCAAATTTTAAATTATTTTCAAGCCACTCGAACTAGTTAACTTAAGAATATTACTTTTATTTCAAAATCCCATTCTTGAAACAGTACTTCTCATATTTCCATCAAAACATTTATCACCAACTTGCTTTGGCGTTCGGGTTTGAACTTGTTTCAATTGTACAATGCTAAAGAGAATAATTTACTAAGTGTACCACAACATTCACCTAGGCAAACATCTGATCATCACATAGAAGATTATTCAAATCATCGCAAAGCAATCAAGACTCATTTCCCCAAACCATTCTAGAGAAAATACTTCTTACTTAACATTTTCATCCCTAAAATTTTATTCTTGAACCAAGATTACTTTCAAATAATACTATTATTATCTTTTAAAACCTTTAAACATTTTCCGAAAGCCCAGGGATTTAGGTCCTCAAGTTTTAACCTAAATTATTTGTAATCAAAAGACACATTCTTATAAATCCATTTTATAATACCAACTTTTATAAAATCATTTTCCAAATATTTATTGCAAAATATTCTAACTTTTAATAAACATCTTTTATTAAATCAAATTTTACCCTAACATTAACATCGAACGCCTTATAGTCAAATTGTGAAACTTAATCCATAAGGTGTTCGTTTCAATGTTTTCCCCATTTCTATTTACCTACCCCAAAACTTAAAAAGGAAGGCTACCAACACACACTAACAATAGGCAACGCTCAACTGGACAACCATGACTAACAAAATCCAATTGATAATAATAGAATATTATTATCTCTTAACGAACAACACCTCTACTAACTATACCATATAATACTATTTTTAAAATAATTCTTTATATATAAAATATATCCTAGGTAAAATTATTTCATTTACCCAATTTCAAAACAATACTGTGTCGGAAGGCCTTATTTAAGTGTTTGGGAATCCCTATCGACAATTTTGATCAAGCACGTTGACCAAAATTTATAAGCCGCTTAACAGATCAAACAACACAATATAAAACATTTTATACCACTAACAAATACCCGCTCTTATTTATAATACACTCATAACTATTCTAGGGAACTTACCCGATCTCAAATGATTTTACCCGCCCCAAGGGCCAAGATTCTCGCTTAACCTTGCGCTTTGATACCAAATGAAACGATCCGCCTTACATATACCTAAAGACGACACTTAATACATCCCACGGTATTCATGTGCTAATCATTTAAGTGTTTGAAAGATAGGTCATTAAGGGTGAAAAGAAAGAAAGATTGAACAGATAAGAAGAAACTAAACAATAATTGATTCTCACAACGTAATGGAATAACATATATTAATCAAAATAATTCTATACAAAGTCATTTCCAAACTGATACACTAGAGTCGTACTAATACAAATTCTACTGAGGACAGTTATAATAGCTGTCCCTACCGAACTGATACGAGAAACATATAATATAGCGGAAACAAGATAACTAACTATCGATGAAGCCTCCTGCTCCAAGCTCCTCCAAGATGTATCCGGGGAAAACTTGAACTACTTGGCCGCCCATAAAAATTTGAGCACCTAAGAGTTTTTGGGAAAGAAAATAAAACTCCGGGTCAGACATGGGTCTGGTGTGGGTAAACACAAACAATTGAATTATTATATTTAGAACCCTTTTAAAATCAAAGGTACCTCGTAAGACCACACCGCACATAAAGACGGGTGGGTTTTTACCTTACACTAACGAAAATAATTTTTATATAAAATCCAGTGATATTATAACATTGTCTAACGGTTCAAGTAAAATATGAATATAGCCGAAATGCTTGCCTCACATTTCAAAATAGTTGGGTACATCTAAAACCATAAAGGAACGTATTAGAAAATGGATTCGATACTATGACAAGGTAAGGGACTACCTTCCGATGGTATATCTCTAGTTAAAATGCACCCGGGTCTGATAAGAACATCTTGTACCCCTGCTACACAAGACTGGCCTACCACTTGACTAGAAGTATCGAATATGAGCACCCCACTTTGGGCCCCGAAGCATACATGAGTAGATAGTAATCAATCTAGATTTGGGATGACCATACCCCGATGAAAGTGACCCACTTGGCCCTGTTGCATGCCTGATTTTTGTCATTTCCCGATTGATGAGGCATGAGGCTTGAATTTACCTTTATTTAGCACTTCCCATTTGGAATGCTACACTGCCCTCCAGGCATCAATGCAATGCTAGCATTCATCCTTCAAGTTCGTTCTGGGACTAAGCGAAACCGATGGCACTACCTCTATTACATCCTTTTCGAGGAATCCCTCCCAGGATTAATAGCAAATAACCTTTGCACTTCAAAGCTCTATCTTTGATTCCATATTCTTCAAGATCTCTTCAATTCAAAATGCTTGAATAGGATCGAAGTGGTTTTCGGATAACATATCTGATCCCTGTCTCTTCGAAACAACTTTCGATAATTTTCGATAAATTCAACCACGGTTCTTTAGGAAATAAACGAACAAAGAAAAGAGCAGAGATAGCCTCCTAACCGTTAGTGGACAGATTTCCTTATCATTTATCCTAGAAGAACGAAACGAATTTACACATACAATATAGCACCATCAACGATAACTATACCATATAATTACCATGTTTCTCCTAGATATTTTCAAAGTTACTTTAGGTCCAGATTTTGATAGTCAGTTATTCAACTATCAAATAAACAAACATTAAAACATGGATTTAATCCCATATGGAATCCACTAAGCCTTATTTAATTAATCTCTAATTAATTAAAATCACTTTCAAAACATTCGATCAAAAGATCTTTACAAAATAGTATTCCAATACCCCTTACATACCTTTTATACTTAGACAAGCAATTATATACTTATCTCAATGGCATAAGTATATTTACCAAACTTTACAAAAGTTTCCTTCTTTTCAAATTTCTTTTTGAAAATATTATTTACTATAAACCGATCAACTATCCTTTATAAAAAGTTCCCTTTTAAAAGCTCACTTCACATTTAAATATATTTATAAATTTCCAAAATCAATTTATAAAACACTTTTATAAGTCTACAAGTCAATTTACGAAACCTCTTTACAAACCTCTAAAATCATTTATAAAACATTTCTCTATTTAAAACTCCTTTGATAAATCTTCTTTAAAAAATCCTTTACAGAATTTCTTTTGCAACTCATCCTTTTAAATCACTTTAAATAAACCTTTTTACTTAGTAAAACCCATTTTTATTAACAAGTTATTATTTATAAATACCTTTATAAAATAATAATATAACTTGAAAAATCATTTATAAACCTTTACTCCAAACTGATTAAACAATATGAGCTAATTTAAAACCATACTTAATAATTTCAAAAGGAGGCTTAGCAAACCTAATGGTAGTAATTTAATTACCATTGAACATCAATTTCACTTTCAAGTCACTTAACCATTTATTTACATAAGTCAACATATATGTAAATGCAATTCATATCTAAATTAGGAAATAACATGTCAATACAACTCCACTAGCATATACATGTCGAGATAACATAATAGCAAGATGGTGATTTGTCCTGCTAAATAGATGTCCAAACAATTCACTACTTATAGAAAAATGAGAATTTATTCTACTAAACATATGTCCACACAATAAACAATTACATTATAGCAGAACGGGGATTTATTTTGCTAACAGATGTCCAAACAATCAACTTATAGCAGAACAAGGATGTATTCAGCTATCACATGTCCACATAATCAAACCATTTACATAACTCATTCAGAATTGTTTGTCTACTAATGGTATCGACATTTGAATTCCTTGTGTTCAAAACCATTTTTGAAAAAGAAGTGCTTTTAAAACAAATTTGATTCTTGGTAAACAAGGATTAAAAACTTAAAACTCCCTTTTAAAATGATTAATTACAAGTGAAACTCTTTATTTAAATCATAATAAATCTTAATTAATTCTTAACTTATTTTAATTATAAATCAAGAAATAATTAAACCTTTAGTAACTAATTAAACAATAATGGACTATTATATATTTAATTTGAACCCTAATTTATCCTTTATTAATTATTAAATAATAATTTAAACCTTCATTAATAATTAAATCTAAATTAATCTCATTTAATTAACAAAAATAACCTTTATTTAAAACTTAATTAGTAAATTAAACCTTAAATAAATAATTTATTTTAAATTAAAGCCTTAATTAATTAATCATTAAAAATAATTAACAATTGATTTATTAAAATAATTAACCTTATATTAAATTAATAATTAATTAAAAAATAAATCATATACTTAAATTATATTTAATTAAAAATTTAATTTACTTAATAAATAATTAATTAAAATTAATCTTATCTTTAAAAGATAATTAATTAATAACTAATCTTTACTTAATTATAATCAATAAACCATGTTTAGTCTTACTTAATTATTAATTAATAAAAATTTAATCATTTAAAACATAATTTCTTCATAAAACATTATTATTAAGTTTATAAAACAATTTCAATACACCTTAAGTTAATAACACCAAATTTTTCAAAAATCTGATTTTTAAATGAAACTGCATCCACACGACTATCGTTATGGATACCCGTAATCTCAACTTGTTTTTATCTTTCCTTTTGGAACTTCATCTTAAAGTTTACTAATTTTTTTTTCTTTTCCAAACATAAGAAAAACAAAGTTTGAAAACATGGGCTTTTGGTTTCAAACTATTTAGTATAGTTTCCATAAAAAATTACATATCACTTTTACAAACAAGAGCTATCTAGCATACACCATATAAACATGTTTATAACACATACCATTTTTACAACTACCACATAAACAAGATCACAACTTTAAAACCAAACACATCACTAAAATCCATCGATTCAAGTCTAATGTCTAAACACAAACTATCACACACATATACATTGAAACCATATCATAATCCAAACATCAACGTCATATATAAATGCCATCACATAAGCAAAGGAAACATCATTCCAAAAATTAGAAGTTTACTAAATTTCGATTTTTTTAGGGAGATATGGACAAAAGAAGGAGTGATATTTTCGGGCTTGAAAATATGGGTCCGAAAATGAGTCAGAAAGAAATGCAATTTTGACCCAAAAATATTCAAAATTTGAAAAGGTTGTGTAAATAAAAGTTGTAACCACTGGAATTATATACGATTTAAGGAAAATAAGATCTTGATTTTGAGTAGTATGGAGAAAGTTATGGCCGAATGAAGTGGGAGGAAAATGGAGAACTTTTTAAAATGAAAAGGAGGAGATTAAACAAGTTTGAAATCATTTTAAAAGTTTAAACTTGGATTTTTAAAAACATAAAATTATGAATGGAAGCCATTAAAAGGTATCATGAAGCTTTTAGAAAGAATAGAGAATAGGAAATGAAAATAAAATGAGAAAGAAAAGGTGAAAAAATAGTTTTATATGAAATAGAAATAGAAAATTACCATTTTACCCTCATGTACTCTACTCTCCACACATGCATACCACATCACACCCTCTCCTCCACCTCACCCATTTCTGCCCACACCTAGCCACCTACCCATCAAATCAAAGCCAACATGCATTTAAACCACTTGAACTTAATGTTTAAACTTGTTTCGTTGATGTGATGTTTACTTTTACTAAATTTTATATTATATTATCTTAAGTATATATACACATACATATACTTATCAAATGTATGCATACATGAATACACACGTATACTAACTAATTTTTAAATTGAATTTGTATATTTTTACTAAAGGGTTCATAACGTTTCTGAAAACTTTTAGCCGACGAAAAATCAAAAATTCGGAAAACAGTTTGCGGTCACATTTTCGATTTTTCTTCGAACTAAATATTTTTGTAAGCCAAATTTGAAAACTATTTCACCATCATTATTAATTATTAAAAAGAGTTTTATTTTTATTAAAAACAACTATATATTGAATATTTAAAATTAATTAAAGATTCGCAAATCAAAGCAGTGAAATTTAGGGTCGTTACATTCTTTCCCTTTAAAGAAATTTTTTTCCCGAAATTACACCTCAACCTATCCTAGAAAACACTTAACACTATATATCAGTTCGTATAATGTACATATATTATCCTTATACAAAAATATGATTCGATCACTACTCGAAAACATAACTTCAATTACGAACTAGTATCGCTCATCAGATTCTCTAGTGCGGACTCCGATCAGGTTCCTTGATTAGGAATCTCTGTTCCCCTTACATAGTCATATATTATGATAGAAAACTTTAGTCCCATACCAAAAATCCTCGTCAAGTGCTCACCATAAAAAATCAAGTAATAGATCCTTATCTGAAATGGTGTGAAACACCTCAAAGCCATGTACTCGAATCTTAGATCAATTATATGAAATGTAGAAATCTTCGCCCATCCTATGCACTTATTTAATTGGTTCTCCCTAATACCAATTCTATTTACACTAAAATGTTTATGAAAACATTTCATAAACTTATTTAGGTTCCACTTGTATAATACTCCACTACATCCTAAGAGTATACACTCCTATTTGATTTAACCATTCCATTTTGCACTTATTTCCCTATGAAAACTCAAGATCTAATACCCGGTCATATTTCAAAAACTTTTTTGAATTGAAACGATATATTTTAATCATAGAATATATATATATATATAGCCCGAGTAACTCCAAAATGATATTAAGGAACTAGGTACTACCAAACAGTATCATACATTCCCTTACCAAGAGGTAATACTCAAGAGAAGTGTTTACAATCCGACCACGTCTCTTTTCCAAATTTTAAGTTATTTTTGAGCCACTCGAACTAGTTAACTTAAGAATATTACTTTTATTTCAAATTCCCATTTTCGAAATAGTACTTCTCATGTTTCCAGCAAAACATTTATCACCAACTTGCTTTGGTGTTCGGGTTTGAACTTGTTTCAATTGTACAACGATAAAGAGAATAATTTACTAAGTGCACCACAACATTCACCTAGGCAAACATCCGATCATTACATAGAAGATTATTCAGATCATCACAAAACAATCAAGACTCATTTCCCCTAATCAACCCAAAGAAAATACTTCTTACTTAATATTTTCATCACTAAAATTTTATTCTTGAACCAGGATTGCTTTCAAATAATACTATTATTATCTTTCAAAACCTTTAAACATTTTCCAAAAGCCTAGGGAATTAGGTCCTCAAATTTCAACCTAAATTCTTTTTAATCAAAATACCCATTCTTATAAATCCATTTTATAAGACCAACTTTTATAAAATCATTTTCCAAATATTTATTGCAAAATATTCTAACCTTTAATAAACATATTTTATTAAATCAAAATTGACCCTAACATTAACATCGAACGCCTTATAGTCAAATTGTGAAACTTAATTCACAAGGTGTTCATTTCAATGTTTTCCCTATTTCTATTTACCCACCTTAAATCTTAAAAAGGGAAGCTACGTACACACACTAACAATAGGCAACGCTCAATTGGACAACCATGACTAACAAAATCCCAATTGATAATAATAGAATATTATTATCTCTTAACAAACAACACCTCAACTAACTATACCATACTATACTATTTTGAAAATCATTATATATATATATAATATATTAGGTAAAATTATTTCATTTACCCAATTTCAAAACAATACTATGTTGAATGGTCTTGTTCAAGTGTTTAGGAATCCCTATCGACAACTTTGAGCAAGCGCGTCGACCAAAATTCATAAGCCGCTTAACAGATCAAACAACACAATATAAAAATTTTATACCACTAACAAATCTCTTATGTATAATACACTCATACTCATTCTAGGACTCTTACCCGATCTCAAATGAGTTTACCCTACCAAAGCGAAGGTTCTCGCTTAACCTTGCGCTTTGATACCAAATGAAACGATATGCCTTTCTTATACCTAAATACGATGATTAATACATCCATGGTATTCATGTGATGATCATTCAATTGTCCTAAAGATACGTCATTAGGGGTGAAAAGGTAGAAAGATAGAACATATAAGAAGAAACTAAACAATCATAGAATCCCACGACGTAACAGAATAACATATATTAATCAACATAATTCTTTACAAAGTCATTTCCAAAATGATACATCAGAGTCATACTAATACAAATTCTACCATAGGACAATTATAATAGCCCGTCCTTCCTAACTGGTACAAGATACATATAATATAGCGGAAACAAGATAATAACTAACTATCGATGAAGCCTCCTTCTCCAAGCTCCACCAAGATGCATCTGGGGAAAACCTGAACTACTTGGGTGCCCATAAAATTTAAGCACCCAAGAGTTTCTGGGAAAGAAAATAAAACTTCGAGTTAGACATGGGTCTGGTGTGAGTAAACTCAAATAATCGAATTATTATATTTAGAACCCTTTTAAAACCAAATGTATCTCAAAAGACCACACCGCACATAAATACAGATGGGTTTTTACCTTATGATAACCAAAACAATTTTTGTAGAAAATCCAATGATATTATAATAATGTCTAATGGTTCAAGTAAAATATGAATATAGCTGAAATGCTTGCATCTCACATTTCAACATAGATGGGTACATCTAAAACCATAAAGGCATGTATTGGAGAATGGATTCCATACTATGACAAGGTAGGGGACTGCCTTCCGATGGTACATCTCTAGATAAAATGCACCGGGGTCTGACAAGAACATCTTGTACCACTACCGCATAGGATTAGCCTACCACTTGACTAGTAGTACCGAATATGATCATCCCACTTTGGGCCCCAAAGCATACATGAGTAGATAGTAGTCGATCTAGATTTGGAATGACCATACCCTGATGGAAGCGACCCATTTGGCCCTGCTGCATGCCCGATTTTTGTTATTTCCTGGTTGATGATGCTTGAGGCTACGTTTTACCTTTATTTAACACTTCCCACTTGGAATGCTACACTGCCCTCTAGGCATCAATGCAATGCTATCATTGATTTAACAAGTTCGTTCTGGGACTGAACAAAACCGAAGGTACAACATCTATTACATCCTTTTCAGGGAATCCCTCCTGAGATTAATAGCAAATAGCCCTTTCACTTCAAAGCTCTATCTTCGATTCCATATTCTTCAGGATGTCTTCAAGTTGAAATGCTCGAATTGGATCGAAGTGGTTTTCGGATAACATATCCGATCCCGGTCTCTTCGAAACAACTTTCGATAATTTCCGGTAAATTCAACCCCGATTCTTTAGGAAATAAACAAATAAAGATAAGAGCAGATATCACCTCCTAACTGTTAGTGGATGGATTTCCTTATCATTTATCCTAGAAGAATGAAACGAATTTATACATATAGTACAACACCATCAACGATATCTGTATCATATAATTACCGTGTTTCTCCTAGATATTTCCAAAGTTATGTATAGGTCCAGATTTTGATAGTCGGCTATTTAACTATCTAATAAACAAACATTCAAACATGGATTTAATCCATATAGAGTCCATTAAGCCTTATTTAATTAATCTTTAATTAATTAAAATCACTTTATAAACATTCGATCAAAAGATCTTTACAAAACACTATTCCCAAACCTCTTTCACCCCTTTTATACTTAGAAAAACATTTATATACTTATCTCAACAGTATAAGTATATTTACCAAACTTTACAAAAGTTTCCTTCTTTTCAAATTTCTTTTTGAAAACATTACTTGCTATAAATTGATCCACTTATCCTTTATAAAAAGTTCCCTTTTAAAAGCTCACTTCACATTTAAATATCTTTATAAATTTCCAAAATCAATTTATAAAACACTTTTCTAAGTCTACAAGTCAATTTACAAAACCTCTTTACAAACCTCTAAAATCACTTATAAAACATTTCCCTATTTAAAACTCATTTGATATATCTTCTTTAAGAAAAAATCCTTTATAAAATATCTTTTGCAACTCATCCTTTTAATCACTTTAAATAAACTTTTTTACTTAGCAAAACCCATTTTTATAAACAACTTATTATTTATAAATTCCTTTATAAACTAATAATATAACTTGAAAAATCATTTATTAACCTTACCGCCAAACTGATTAAAAAATAGGAGCTAATTTAAAACCATACTTAATAATTTCAAAAGGTGGCCTGGCAAACCCAAAGGTAGTAATTTAAGTTACCATTTAACATCAGTTTCACTTTCGAGTCACTTATACATTTATTTACATATGTCAACATATATGTAAATGCAATTCATATTCAAATCAGGGAATGACATGTCAATACAACTTCACTAGCATATACATGTCCAAATAACATAATAGTAGGATGGTGATTTGTCCTGCTAAATAGGTATCCAAACAATTCACTACTTATAGAAAAATGGGAATTTATTCTATTAAATATATGGTCACACAATAAACAATTACATTATACCAAAACAGGGATTTATTCCGCTAATAGATGTCCAAACAATCAATTTATAGCAGAACAGAGATTTATTCTGCTAATACATGTCCACATAATCAAATCTTTACATAACTCATTCACAATTGTTTGTTTACTAATAGTATCGACATTTGAATCCCTTGTGTTCAAAACTATCTTTAAAAAAGAAGTACCTTTAAAACAAATTTGATTCAAAGATTATACACTTAAAACTCCCTTTTTAAATGATTAATTACAAGTGAAACTCTTTATTTAAATCATTATCAATCTTAATTAATTCTTAACTTAATTTAATTATAAATCAAGAAATAATTAAACCTTTAGTAACTAATTAAACAATAATTAACTATTATATAATTAATATACACCCTAATTTATCCTTTATTAATTATTAAATAATAATTTAAACCTTCTTTAATAATTAAACCTAAATTAATCTCACTTAATTAAAAAAATAACCTTTAGATAAAATTAATTAGTAAACTAAACCTTAAATAAATAATTTATTTAAATTAAAGCCTTAATTAATTAATCATTAAAAATAATTAACAGCTGATTTATTTAAATAATTAACCTTTTAATAAATTAATAATTAATTAAAACATAAATCATATACTTAAATTATATTTAATTAAAATTAATCTTACTTAATTAATAATTAATTAAAATTTATCTTACCTTTAGAGATAATTAATTAATTACTAATCTTTACTTAATTAATTAATAAATCATGTTTAATCTTAATTAATTGTTAATTATTTAAACATAATTAATAAAAATTTAATAATTAAAAACTTAATTTCTTCAAAAAATATTATTATTAAGTTTATAAAACAATTTCAAAACACCTTAAGTTAATAAAATCAAATTTTGCAAAAATCGGATTTTTAAGCGAAACTGCGTCCATTGCGATTATCGCTATGGATACCCGTAATCTTAACTTGTTTTTATCTTTCCTTTGTAACTTCACCTTAAAGTTTACTAACTTTTTTTCCTTTTTCCAAACATAAGCAAACAAAGTTTGAAAACATAGGCTTTTGGTTTCAAACTATTTACTATAGTTTCCATAAGAAATTCCATATCACTTTTACAAACAAGATGCTATCTAGCATACAACATATAAACATTTTTATAAGACATACCATTTTTCCAACTACCACATAAACAAGATCATAGCTTTAAAACCAAACACATTACTTTAATCCATCGATTCAAGTCTAATGTCTAAACACAAACTATCACATACATATACATCGAAACCATTTCATAATCCAAATATCAACGTCATATATAAATGCCATCATATAAGCAAAGGAAACATCTTTCCGAAAATTAGAAGTTTACTCACCAAAAATCTTTGAAAACTTGAAATGCTTTAGAACTTGTAAAGCTTGGAAAAGCATACAAAAATCACTTGAAAAAGGGTCATCTTCCCATCGATGTTTGGCCATGTTACTCTCAAAATTTGGACAAGTGGTAAAAACAAAAGTTTTAGAAAATTATTTTCTCTACAATTTAAAAAAAATAATCACTCAATTCGATTAGTTTTGAGAGAGATTTTTTTAAAAGAAGGAGCGCTATTTTCGGGATTTGAAAATATGGGTCCGAAAATGAGTCAGAAAGAAATGCAATTTTGGCCCAAAAATATTCAAAATTTGAAAAAGTGCTGTAAATAAAAGTTGTAGCCACTGGAATTATACACGGTTTGAAGGAAATAAAATCATGATTTAGTGTACTATGGAGGAAGTTATGGCTGAATGAATTGGGAGGAAAATGGAGAACTTTTTAAAATGAAAGGAGGAGATTAAACAAATTTGAAATCATTTTAAAAGTTTAAACTTGGATTTTTTTAAAACATAAAATTATGAATGGAAGCCATTAAAAGGTTTCATGAAGCTTTTAGGAAGGTGGTAGAATAGGAAATAAAAATAAAATGAGAAAGAAAAGGTGAAAAATTAGTTTTATATGAAATAGAAATAGCTAATTACCATTTTATCATCATGTACTCTACCCTCCACACATGCTTGCCACGTCACACCCTCTCCTCCACCTTACCCATTTCAGCCCACACCTAGCTATCTTCCCATCAAATCAAAGCCAACATGCATTTAAACCACTTGTACTTAATGTTTAAACATGTTTCACCGATGTCATGTTTACTTTTACTAAATTTTATATTATATTATCTTAAGTATATACATACATACATATTCTTATCAAATGCATACATACATGAATGCACACATATCCTAACTTATTTTCAAAATTAATTTGTATATTTATACTAAAGGGTTCACAACATTTTCGATAACTTTTGGCCGACGAAAAGTCGAAAATTCGGAAAATAGTTTCCGGTCACATTTTCGATTTTTCTTCGAACTAAATATTTTTGTAAACCAAATTTGAAAACTATTTCAAAATCACTATTTATTATTAATATGATTTTTATTTTCATTATAAAACCTATATATTGAATATTTAAAATTAATTAAATATTCACAAATCAGTACTGAAATTCAGGGTCGTTACAGGTCGAGTATAATCCTTTATAGAATAAACTAAGCTTGATTATAGGCATCCGCACAATTGTTTTTAATAGCTTCTTAAACACCATCAGGAAAAATGTTTCTAAAAATACATGACAATCATGGCTCTTTACACCCGACGACTAAAGATCCTTCATATCAACACATTATTTCATGTTAGAAGCAATGCCATATGGAAACTTCAATTTTGTACCCGCTCTAATATTTTTTGATGACGCTTATTTTTCAACTTCTAACCAGCAAGACATTTAAAAATTGGTCTTTTGCTATTAATTTTAAGTTTAGAATGATTACAGTATATCACAATATCCTTCCTTGACTTCAAATTATCGTTTGTTTTTCCTTTCATGTTTATTACCATGTTAAAGAAGTTTTCAAATACATTTTCCTCATTATGCGTTACTTTTATATTGTGTTAGAGTTACAATTTTTTGAATATGATAACTCCAAAAATATACTTTGTTTGCGCCAATTATGGTACTCTCCTTTACTAGTAATTTTTGGTTATTTTCCTATCTCATGTATTTTATAATAATCTTGCACGAACTCGTATACATGTTCACTAATCATAATAGTACATGGCTCCAAAATAATAGTTGTATTTCATTTAAAGTTTTCTTATCAAATCTAAAAAGATCGTTTATGTTAACCCGCCTTTTGGCAAGGCTGTAGGCATGCGGATTTAACTAAGTCGATTTCTCAGTTATCGAGGATGGAATGTGGTAGGTTTGAGTCGACTGGATGGATAGGTAACGCAGCACGTTTGGAAGTCGCTACAGGAAGTCACTACAGGAAGTCATGCCGTTCGGCATGGAAGTCATTCGGCATGGAAGTCGTTCGGTATGGAAGTCGCTACAGGAAGTCGCTACAGGAAGTCGTGACGTTCGGCATGGAAGTTGCTACAGGAAGTCACTATAGGAAGTCGTGTCGTTTGGCATGGAAGTCGCTCAGCATGGAACTCGCTACAGGAAATGGTGCCGTTCGGCATGGAAGTCGCTCGGCATGGAAGTTTTTCGGCATGGAAGTCGCTACAGGAAGTCACTACAGGAAGTCGCTCGTACCATGATGAAGGATGTTGGCTCGGCTATGGCCCTAATGGGCCCGGACTGCTAAGGAAGCCCAGTAACTTGGGATTTGCCTATAAATACAGCATGAGGGGGTTCAGAAAGGGGATCTTCCGTCGGCTCTCTGGTTTTTTTATTTTCTAAGGCTAGGACTACTCTGCAGTATGGTAACTGTAAACGATTATTACAACAATAAAAAGAAAACTTCTGGAGTGGACGTAGGCCGGAGTTAGCCGAACCACTATAATATCTGTTGTTCTTTACTGCTTTCATTTTAATTTTGACCGTTCTTCATATTATTACTCTCTACATACATTCTATCTGTTATCAGTGACTGTTAGTTGGTGCTTTCATTTACATTTGGGTGTTAGTGACCAATTTTGGCGCTAACATTTTGTTGCTTTCACTGTGGAGCAAGAACTCGGGGATTTCGGAGCTAGGATTTTGGATTCAAAAGCTTAGGAACTTGGATTCTATGAAGTAATGGCTAGGCCACCAATAAGGAAGCAAGTGACAGAAAAGAGCAATCAAGAGGGAAGTCAAGAGGCTTCCTCTGGAGCTGGAGGAAGTCAAGCATCCATCTACATCACTAGAGATGAGATGGAAGTGATGCTGAAAAGACAAGAGGAGATGATGCAGGCTCTTCTCAGACAATTTGCACAAGCAGGAAATGAAGGAGCTTTGATCTGTGGAGCTAGATCAGAAGCACTCAACCAGCAAGCAGAGGGAGTGGCTCAGCAGGGGGTAGCCCCCAATCAGCAGACGACTATCAATCTGGATGGACCTAGACTCGGGGGCACAACACCAGGAAATGCTGGACCAATCCATGGAGGGATACCAGATGACGCTGTGCAACCTGACACCAACAGGAGTACAGGAGTACGTGATGAGGAGTATGTGCCAAGATTCCCTCGTGAACTTGGGGGACAGATCAGAGGTAGCGGACAAGGATTACAGTTTGGCGACAATGACAGATGAGCGGAGATGGTCAGACGAGCTGTGAGAGGTGGATTGGTAAATAAAGACTTGGAGGATGTGAATAGGAGTCCCTTTACTCCTACTATCAGGCAAGCTAGGAACCCTCCGGATTTTAAGCTACCAACGTTGGAGATGTATGATGGGAGAATGGATCCCGCCGTTCACCTGACAAGGTACATGATGCATATGGAGGTACTGGGGGCATCGGATGAGGTCCTGGCTCGATGTTTCCCTTTGTATTTGACGGATATCACAGCTATGTGGTTCAGACAACTGGAGAGTGGTTCTATTGACACTTGGACAGAGCTAATTGAGAGGTTTATGAGGCAATTTCGGGTCCATATAGTCAGATCCAAGAACGTAATGACCTTGACATCGATGAAACAATGGAAGGGAGAGTTGCTCAAGGATTTCTTAACCAGATTCAACGCAGCGGTAGCTTCAGTGGGTCGACCCGATCCGTCGATGGTTTTGATGGCAGCAGTTTCTGGAATTGCAGATAATTCGGATTTCAAGATATCGTTGGAACGGGACCCACCAAGGGATCTCAGAGAGTTCTACCATGAGGCGGAAAGGTTCTTAAGGCAAAAAGATGCACAAGCTGAGAGAGTAGGGAGAGAGGATGAAGCTTATGCAGTGAGGGGTGGAGGTCCACCCAGGGAGGATCCAAGTCAAGACGATAAAGGAAAAAGGAAAACAAATGGCAACAGTGGCACTTCGAAGAGGCCTCGAAGGGAGTCAAAGTTTTCTTCTTACACAGATTTAACTGAGACCCTAGAAAGGATTTACTTGGATACTCGAGGGCACCTCCAATATTGAAGGCCGGCAAAGAGAGAGCCATCTGAATACGAGCGGGCATTGGGAAAGCATTGCCTATTCCATGAGCTGGATGGGCACAACACAAATGACTGTAGGCATTTGAAAGATATCATTGAGGAGCATGTAAGGAATGGTCATCTATAGCAGTATGTAAGGAATCGAGCTGTGGTAGTGGGACAGGAGCAACCACCGCCTACCTCGAACGAAGATGGCACTGGGCCTAGGCAACGTCAGCTCATTATCAACTAAACAGATTTATGGTTTTGAATAAGTAATAGAACTCAAAGTAATATGGATAGGTCACTTACACACGTACGGGATCGAGGACGGTCCCTAGGCGTGCTCTGAGATGACAAAAACCCGTACTACTTGAGTCTATGAAATCCTATTTTCTTTATATTTTTCTACAAACTCTGGTTTCTTCCGTGGCACTTTGGACATTTAATTCCTTTTGTTGTGCGAACTTCTTCTTTGATAACTAAATTCTGTAACAATTGGATTTGGATCAGTGTAATAAATAATACAGGTCTCGCGATCACGGTCCCGACCGGTGAGACGGGGCAGTGATCGCAAGTTACGAGTCCCTTCGCCGGAGAGCGATGGAATGGACTCGCAGAGAATATCAAAGTCCTTGGCCGGAGAGCCGAGGTCGGAGAATATAAAAGTCCTTGGCCGGAGAGCCAAGGTCAGTGAATATCAAAGTCCTTGGCCAGAGAGCCGAGGCCGGAGAATATAAAAGTCCTTGGCCGGAGAGCCGAGGCTGGTGAATATCAAAGTCCTTGGCCAAAGAGCCGAGGCTGGAGAATATCAAAGTCCTTGGCCGGAGAGCCGAGGCTGGTGAATATCAAAGTCCTTGGCCAAAGAGCCGAGGCCGGAGAATATGAAAGTCCTTGGCGGAGAGCCGAGGCCGGAGAATATAAAAGTCCTTGGCCGGAGAGCCGAGGCCAGTGAATATCAAAGTCCTTGGTCGGAGACCGAGGCGGAGAATATAAATGTCCTTGGTCGGAGAGCCGAGGCCGGAGAATATGAAAGTCCTTGGCCGGAGAGCCGAGGCCGGTGAATATCAAAGTCCTTGGCCGAAGAGCCAAGGCCGGAGAATATGAAAGTCCTTGGTCGGAGAGCCGAGGCCGGTGAATGTCAAAGTCCTTGGTCGGAGAGCCGAGGCAGGAGAATATGAAAGTCCTTGGCCGGAGAGCCGAGGCCGGTGAATATCAAAGTCCTTGGCCGGAGAGCCAAGGCTGGAGAATATGAAAATCCTTGGCCGAAGAGCCGAGACCGGTGAATATCGAAGTCCTTAGCCGAAATACCGAGGCCGGAGAACTTACAAGCCCTTGACCGAAGAGCTGAGGCTGGAACAGGGTAACGTGACCCGGCGAGGTCTACGGATTCAAGGTTAAACCCGGAGAGGTCATGAATTTAATAATATGGTCAAGAACGGGATATGGACTTCGGATATCGGATTTGAGGCTATTCAAAACACACCTTCCAATAGCAAGGCATGTTTTGGGGGGCAAAGTGTTAAACCGCCTTTTGGCAAGGCTGTAGGCCGGCGGATTTAACTAAGTCGATTTCTTAGTTATCGAGGATGGAATGTGGTAGGTTTGAGTCGACTGGATGGATAGGTAACGCGGCACGTTTGGAAGTTGCTATAGGAAGTCGCTATAGGAAGTCATGCCGTTTGGCATGGAAGTCGCTCGGCATGGAAGTCGTTAGGCATGGAAGTCGCTACAGGAAGTCGCTACAGAAAGTCGTGCCGTTCGGCATGGAAGTCGTTCGACATGGAAGTCGCTCAGCATGGAACTCGCTACAGGAAATCGTGCCGTTCGGCATGGAAGTCGCTCGGCATGGAAGTCGTTCGGCATGGAAGTCGCTACAGGAAGTCACTACAGGAAGTCGCTCGTACCATGATGAAGGATGTTGGCTCGGCTATGGCCCTAATGGGCCCGGACTGCTAAGGAAGCCCAGTAACTTGGGATTTGCCTATAAATACAGCATGAGGGGGTTCAGAAAGGGGATCTTCCGTCGGCTCTCTGGTTTTTTATTTTCTAAGGCTAGGACTACTCTGTAGTGTGGTAACTGTAATCGATTATTACAGCAATAAAAAGAAAACTTCTGGAGTGGACGTAGGCCGAAGTTAGCCGAACCACTATAAAATCTGTTGTTCTTTACTGCTTTCATTTTAATTTTGACTGTTCTTCATATTATTACTCTCTACATACATTCTATCTGTTATCGGTGACTGTTAGTGCCAAAATTGGTCACTAACCCCCAAATCCAGATGAAAGCACCAAATACCAATCACAGCTCAGAGATAGAATGTATGTAGAGAGCAATAATGTGAAGAACAGTTAAAACTGAAATGAAAGCAGTAAAGAACAACAGATTTTATAGTGGTTCGGCTAACTCTGGCCTACGTCCACTCCAAAAGTTTGCTTTTTATTGCTGTAATAATCGATTACAGTTACAAAATGGCAGAGTTGCCTTAGCCTTAGAAAAGAGAAAGTAAGAGAGCAGAAAGAAGATCCCCTTTTACTGTGCCCCTGCCTCTCTATTTATAGACAAAGATGGGTTGGACTTCCCTGGTGGGCCTGGCAGCCGAGTACCTCAGCCCAAATGGAGTGGTCTCCATTTGCCGAACCATAGATGCCGAACGCTGAATGCCGAACAAGGCGTGAATGTCGAACGATCTCCTCATGCCGAACGTTGGGAGGTGCGAGGTACAGAGGTATCGAGGTGCGAGGTACCGAGGTATGGAGGTGCGAGGTGCAATGTCGAGCGAGGTGAGGTATGCCGAACGACCCATCCAATGCCGAACGCTCCTTGATGCCGAACGATCCATCCAATGCCGAACGTCTCCAGATGCCGAACGAGATTTATGCCGAGCGCTCCATCCAATGCCGAACGACGATCTCTCTATGCCGAACGCTCGTCCAGTGCCGAACATTCCTCTATGCCGAACGATCCTTCTTATGCCGAGCACTCATTCAGTGCCGAACGATCCTTCTAATGCCGAGCACTCATTCAGTGCCGAACGATCCTTCTAATGCCGAGCACTCATTCAGTGCCGAACGATCCCTCTATGTTGAACGACGATCTCTCTATGCCGAACAGCCTCCAACGCCGAACCACCCCAATGCCGAGCGATATCGGCCAAACTGCCTAGGTCGAGCCATGTAGTTTCTCCACTCCTTTTCCCAACGACATATTCAAGTGAACTTCATCATTTTAAACCGAATCCATCATACTTTAGTCTCGATAGTTGTGAAGTTGTTTAAGTTAAATCCGTTTGTCCACGGCCTTACCAAAAGGCGGGTTAACACTTGCCCCCCAAAACATGCCTTGCTGTGAATGGTGTGTTTTGAATAGCCTCAAGTCCAATATCCCAAGTATGTATGTTATCCACATCCATACTTTCTGATTCATAATTCAATCCATTACCAAGCCATCTTATCCGAGTGCCACGTCCATATCCTGATCCATTTCCACGACTGTTCCGAGTTGATGTCTGATTCTTATCTAGTAACCAAGTCCTTACCCAATTCCAGATCCATCTGAACCTGACTACCGAGTTCCAATCCATCCATATCCAATAACCTATAACCATATCCGTGACCTCTCCGGGTCGATATCCAAATCCGGGACCGCTCCGGGTCCTTGTCCGAATCCTTAGCTATTCATAGCCAATATCCAAATCCGTAACCTCTCCGGGTTCTTGCCAAGCGCAATCCACACTTGACGACCTACGTTAAGTAATTCCATGGTGTTCATGGTTCAGTGTCCCTGAACGTCGAAGAATGTCGTGGCTTAAGTCCTAAGCCGAATCCCGGTCACTCCGGACCCTTGCCGAGCATAGTCCATACTCGACGACCTAAAATAGTAACCGATAATATATGGCCTAAGTCCTAGGTCGAATCCTGGTCTCTTCGGACCCTTGCCGAGCATAGTCCATACTCGACGACCTTTTAGCCAAAATCCAGAGAAAATCCAATCAAAATCCGATCCGAAATCCAAATCCAAAATAGAAAACCAGAAACCCATATCGAAAATCCATACCAAAAAACAAACATCCAAACCAGAATCCAAACCAGAAAATGAGCAAAACAGGGAGTTCAAACCAAACTCCAAAACCAAACCAGAAAAAGCAAATGTCCAAGTCAAAGGAAAAAACAGATTTCGCAAACCCGGGTGTTTCGGTAAGCCATCATCTCAGAGCATGCCTGAGGGTTATCTCCGACCCCGTACATGAGTAGGTGATTTAACCGTTTGCCCGGAGTTTGTTACTTATTCCAAACCATCAAGATTAGTTGATGACCAATCGGCCACCATTCCTAGGCCTCATGCCCTCGTCGTTCAAGGCAGGCGGTGGCTGCTCCTGTTCCACCGCCGCATTCCGAGTTCCGACATACTGTCGCAATTGACCATTCCTTATATGCTCCTCGATTATGTCCTTCAAATGCCGATAGCTGTTAGTGTCATGCCCGTCCAGGTCATGAAAAAGACAATGACTTCCTGACGCCCTTTCTCGTTCTGAGGGTTCCCTCCTTGCTGGCCTTCGATAAGAAAGGCGATCTCGAGTATCTAAGAAAATCCACTCTAACGTTGCGTTCAATCCTGTGTAAGTGGAGAACTTTGGTTCTCCCCAGCGCTTCCTTTTCCCTTTATCCTTGCCCCCACCCGAGCTTTCGTCGGGTAGTCCTCCATCCTTAGTCATGTTTACTTCCTTTGACCTCATGTCCAAACATGCATCCTCTTGTCGAAGAAATCTTTCAACTTCATGAAAGAATTCCCCAAGATCCAACGGTGGGTCCCGTACCAATGATACTTTGAAATCCGAGTTATCTCTGACTCCTGATACCACAGCCATCAGAACCATTGATGGATCTGGCCGATCCACTGAAGCAACTGCTGCATTAAATCGAGTTAAGAATGCCCTGAGCGATTCATCTGCCCCCTGTTTGACTGACGTTAGCGTCATCACGTTCTTTGGCCTTTTTATGTGAACTCGAAACTGACTTAAGAACTGGTCCACCAGTTCTGTCCATGTTCCAATGAATCCATCCTCCAACTGTCTAAACCACATAGCAGCAATTTCAGTCAAGTACAGGGAGAAACATCGGGCCATAACCTCCTCCGTTGCCCCCCAGCACTTCCATATGCCTAGTGTATCTCATCAAGTGGTCGGTGGGATCCGTCTTCCCGTTGTATACTTCCAGAGTGGGTAGTTTGAAATCGGACGGATTCCTATCTGTCCTGATGTTCCGGGTAAATGGAGTTTTGTTAACTCCCTCTGAATCCCTATTTGTCAGACCTCCGCGAATAGTCCGCCTGATAATGTCAGCCAATCCAGTGTTTCCAACTAATCCAGACTGCCCCCCAAGTCCCCGAGGAAATTCTGGCACATATTCTTCATCACGTACTCCTGGTGGCGTGCCCCCGAGTCTAGATCCATCTAGATTGTTAACTGTTTGTTGATTGGGAGCTGCCCCCTGCTGATTGACTCCATTTGTTCGTTGGTTGAGTTCCTCTGGTCCAGCTCCATGATCTTGAGCACCTGCAGTTCTTGGTTGTCCAAATTGCCTAAGAAGAGCCTGCATCATCTCCTCTTGCCGTTTCATCATCTTCTCTTGCATAGAATTCATCATCACTTGCATCTCGTCCCGAGTTATGTATATGGATGCATGACCCTCTCCAGCTCCAGAAGATGCCGCTTGACTTCCTTCCTGATTGCTCCTTTCCACTGCTTGCCTCTTCGTTGGTGGTCTTGCCATTGCTTTCTAAGATCCAAGTTCCTAACTCCAAAATTCCTGAGTTCAATTCTCGATGAAAGCACCAAAGTGTTAGCGCCAAAATTGGTCACTAACCTCCAAATCCAGATGAAAGCACCAAATACCAATCACAGCTCAGAGATAGAATGTATGTAGAGAGCAATAATGTGAAGAACAGTTAAAACTGAAATGAAAGCAGTAAAGAACAACAGATTTTATAGTGGTTCGGCTAACTCCGGCCTACGTCCACTCCAGAAGTTTGCTTTTTATTGTTGTAATAATCGATTACAGTTACAAAATGGCAGAGTTGCCTTAGCCTTAGAAAAGAGAAAGTAAGAGAGCAGAAAGAAGATCCCCTTTTACTGTGCCCCTGCCTCTCTATTTATAGACAAAGATGGGTTGGACTTCCCTGGTGGGCCTGGCAGCCGAGTACCTCAGCCCAAATGGAGTGGTCTCCATATGCCGAACCATAGATGCCGAACGCTGAATGCCGAACAAGGCGTGAATGCCGAACGATCTCCTCATGCCGAACGTTGGGAGGTGCGAGGTACAGAGGTATCGAGGTGCGAGGTACCGAGGTATGGAGGTGCGAGGTGCAATGCCGAGCGAGGTGAGGTATGCCGAATGACCGATCCAATGCCGAACGCTCCTTGATGCCGAACGATCCATCCAATGCCGAACGTCTCCAGATGCCGAACGAGATTTATGCCGAGCGCTCCTTCCAATGCCGAACGACGATCTCTCTATGCCGAACGCTCGTCCAGTGCCTAACATTCCTCTATGCCGAACGATCCTTCTAATGCCGAGCACTCATTCAGTGCCGAACGATCCTTCTAATGCCGAGCACTCATTCAGTGCCGAACGATCCTTCTAATGCCGAGCACTCATTCAGTGCCGAACGATCCTTCTAATGCCGAGCACTCATTCAGTGCCGAACGATCCCTCTATGTTGAACGACGATCTCTCTATGCCGAACAGCCTCCAACACCGAACCACCCCAATGCCGAGCTATATCGGCCAAACTGCCTAGGTCGAGCCATGTAGTTTCTCCACTCCTTTTCCCAATGACATATTCAAGTGAACTTCATCATTTTAAACCGAATCCATCATACTTTAGTCTCGATAGTTGTGAAGTTGTTTAAGTTAAATCCGTCTGTCCGCGGCCTTACCAAAAGGCGGGTTAACAGTGACTATTAGTTGGTGCTTTCATTTACATTTGGGTGTTAGTGACCAATTTTGGCGCTAACAGTTTACATGCAATATACAATGATGTTGTTCCCATCAACGCTGTTTGTCGTCATTTTTAAGTCAAAATGATTCTGTCGAATCCATGCAAACATGACAACCGAATTTTCTACTAGCACTCCATCCTAAAAGAGTATCGAAAAATTGCTTATTGTCCACAACAAAGAAGCAAATATTCTAAACATCTTTTTCTTTGGAACATCTTACATAATAACATTCTCTATCTATATATTTTTTTACTCATCAACACAAGATTGCAAGTAAACGTCTATTCCGTTTTTGAGATTTTTAGGTCTAATAACAATTACAATTAAAACATGTATGGACTCTTTTATAAACTTCCATGGGAGCAAATTGTTAGGTGCTAGAATAACTGGCCACATTGAATAAGGTGTACCGATTGAAGCAAATGGTGCAAAATCATATATACACAAGCCAATTTTTACATTGCACGATCTTTTAGAAATCAGGATATATGTTATCCAAATATTTCCAAGCTTAACCATCTGAAGGATGACATAAAACATAATTTTCTCTCTGTCGTCCACTATGCCATCACATGTGTTTCACGGTAGCATCAGATGTATATAACATTTGTAATCTAGGTGTAACCGAGAACAATTGGGTAAATGGTACACCTTTACCACTATTTTTTGCCGACTTATATCTCGGTTCTTTATAAAATTTACAAAAATAATTTTATCTTCTTTCCAATAAATCATGCATCAACCTAAACACGTATCAATTTATTCATACGACAAACCAAAGGCAAAGACTTCTTTTTTAAGCGAGTACCAGTTCTCTACCAAAACGTTGTTTGATGGAAGTATTTCTCTACACAGACTAAGAATTGCATTCATCGGGTTTTTCGATCTGTTGTAATTGGTTTTATAGCTATTAGCCTAGATATCACTGAAAATTATGTCAATGGACAACCTTTATACAGTGGTCATTTTGATACTTTTGGTAAGTCAAAACCTTATTCGCTTCCAAATCAAGTTCTTTCTCTAAATCTGGTTCATCTATCCATATACTTGGACCAGTGACATCATAAATCATTGTGGTCATCCTATTTTATTCAATAGATTCATCATAATCTACATATATATTTATGGTGTAACATCCCAATTTGAAGTTAAAATAAAATAAATATATTAAAATGGATTTGGATATTTAATTGAATATTTTATTGAATTTAATTCAATAAATTGAATTTTTGGATTAATTTGATATTAAAAGGAGAATATTGATTTAAGATTCAAATTTTGAATTCGAATTGTGTTTCAAAAACCCAAAAGTTGTATAAAAAATTATTTTGACAAAATAAACAGTATTTGAAAAAAAAATTGGAAAATAAAACAAGTCTTTTAAATTGTTTAAAACCAAAAAGTGATATTTTAATAAAAGAAAAATCGTTATAGGATTCAAATAAAGTTTTGATTCTAAATAGGTATTAAACGTTAATTTAAAGGCGGTTACATTTAAAGGCGGAGTGGGGTAGGATTCATTTGAAAGGAAAATTAGATTCCTTTCGTTAATTCTATTAGACCAAAGCTCTTTAGCCCAAATGCTCTCTGTCCTTATCTTCATTCCAAATCCATCCACCCTTTTAATCTCTTTGGCCCTAATTCTTTCACCCTAAAAAACCACTAAAAAAGAAAAAGAAATGAAGCACGCTGGCATGCAGAAGTAGATGGCAATGACGGCTTACAGGGATGCATGTGTCCTTGGCTTCGACGGTAGGAGCTAGCACACCATGGAAGGTGACATCAATGTGGGATGTGTATGGCTTGGCTATGCATGCAATGACTTTAGGTGGGTGCGGCGATGTTCGGAGCTGCTCGTGGATCTGAAAAATATGATTGGCTATTGGTGATAGTGTTTAGTGTGATGTCAGTTGATGGTGGAATGTGGTAGTAAGACAGCAGTGACGATAGTTAGTATACTAACTTTGTACTAAATTATTGCAATTTATAATGAGTTAATTCTCCTATTTTGGTTTAATTTTATTTATTTTGATTTTATATTGAATGATAATTGCTTGGTAGCATAACCTAATATGCTTGATTACTGCTAGTAGATGTTCAATATTGTTGATTGCTTGATTGATGAGTTTATCAAATTGTTTTCATTTGTAGTGGGTTATATTTTGATTAAATAATGAAAAGTTATGCTTTGTTCTTACTTCCAGATAACTTCAAATTGATTTATATTAGTCATTAATGAATTAGTAGCCTATCATGATTGAATTGCTATTAGAAAATATTTTGGATGGTTGATTGTTCGATCAGTGAGTATCTGAATTAAATTATATATGGTTGGATGTATGCATCTAGATGCTAAATGGTTGTACTATAAAGAAATTTTTTGTATTCCTTAGAAAGAATTTCGTAGAGCTTTATAAGTAGAAAAGCTTTTTTAAATGATTTTGAAATATTTTGGAATTAATGGAAATTTGAATTTAACTTATTTCAAATTTAAAATAAGGATCTAAATTAAGACTAAATTTAAAATCCTATAGGATATATATATATATATATATATATATGAATATTTTTATTTGGATTATGTAATAGAAAAGCTTCTATAGAATGAAGTTAATTTATTTAAGAATATTTTGAATTTGAATTTGAATTTAAACCATAAAGGATAGATGGTTTACACATAAGCTTTTCTATTGTTTGCATAAAAAATGGACAAACACCTCCAATCGATTTTTCAAAGTAGACTAAAAGAATAATAAAGAATAGAAAAGGTAAAGCACATCAGGGTTTATAGTGGTTCAGTCATAATGGGCCTACGTCCACTATTTTTATTCCTTTCTCTTACACTTTTGATATTACAAGTAGTTTTTAAAGAGTACAATGATTTATAACATAAAATGGTGATTCAAATGCTCCATGCACTTAATTTTGTAGCTCGGAGTCCTGTGGATTCCCAAAAAATTGTCCTTTGAATGTCAAATGCTTGGATATTTATAGGGATGAAGAGGCGGTGTCATTAAATCGAAAAATTAAGATGTTTCCATGTATAAACTGCCCAAAAGGAATATTCTTGAATATGCTAGACGTAATTAATGGTTTATCGATATAAGTAGATTTCATTCCATATGTAGCTTTCTCGGTTCAGCTAGAAGCTTGGTTCAGGATGTGTTGGCTCAAAAAAATGCATGTGGCAGCCATATTGGTTGAGTTCATGCTATCCCTTCATTGGTTCGACTATTTGTGGTTCGGCTTGGTCATGTAGGCTCTCTTGCTGCTTGGTTCGGCAGATGCCACCCCCTTGTTGAATGAATATGGCCTAGTTCAGTACCCAGGGGTACCGAACAAGAAATTAGGTACCGAACTGAGATTCTTGTTCGGTATCCTTTTTGTTCAGTACCCTTGGGTATCGAACAAGAAACTCGGTTCAATACCTTGAGATACCAAACAAAAATTTCTGTTCAACACCCTTAGGTACCGAACAAGGAACTCCATTTGGTATCCTTGGTACCGAACAGAGAGGAGGCGCATTCTCCTTTCTCCTTTACTCTTCCCACCAACTTGCCTTCTTCTGCCTTTGTCTTGTCTTCCAAGTCTTCTTTCGGCTATTCCTAGGCTTTCTAATGTTTTGACCTATGTGGGCAAATTTGCCCACAACACTTGCCCCCCAATGTCCATCTCATGGATTATGAAGTGTGCTTTGTTGAGCAACTCCTTGAAATTCTCAGCAGATGTACATCTCCATGCTTTTTTCAAGCTTGGATCGGCATGCTCAAGGTTCGATGCACGTCTTGTTCGGCGCCATGTTTGGTTCGGCACCCCATCGGTTTTGTTCTTGACAAGACTCTTCCCCTATATAAGCTAAGGCGCATCATCTTACCGGACATTCATTCTCTAGCCTTCTTCGAAAAACATGACTCTTCATCTCCCTAAGCCATTACTGTTGTGCACCAGCTTCAAGCTTCTGATCCGACCCCAATCTCCAATTTAAGGTCGATCCACGATTTGGTGAGCATCCCCTTTCCACTTTTGCAACCATCCTTATGATTCATATGCCATTTGGCTTGGCTTGGCATAGATTTGATGATGTTCGGTTGTCTACTGAACAGAAATTTTGTTTAATGGTAAGTTCATGCATTCACATAGACGAGAACACTTCCATATTTTTACGATAATGCGTGAGATGATGTATCAGGTTGGATAGGTATGTTGGGACACCGTCATACTCACTCCTCTACTACCTCTGGGAATCAACCTCTTTCTTCCTCTGCAACTATGTTCCCTGCTCGGTTGGAACGTCGCACCAATCAACCCACTCTGCTCATTCCCTCATGCATAGATACAGACTATTTGAACTTCTAGTGAACCCCATCGACTCGGAAGTTTTGAGCTTGATCGCCAAGCAGCTAGACCTTATTATTGCCACCCATGGTATCCCGAAGGAGGACCTCCTATTGCATACTCCAGAACAACAAGCGCACACTTTACTTCAATGTTCTCGGGATGTAAGTTCCTTCCTCCCATTTGTATTCCTTCATGTTTTGAGAAAATCTCTTGTTGGAGGCTAGCTTTTCTTCCTTTGGATTTCCTTTCAGGTGTAGTGAGAGCGATAGCTAAAGATGACCCGAAAGAGATGTTGTACAGACTACAGAAAATCATGAAGAAGCTCCATGAGGTTCCTTGGCTTATTACCGATGATAATTTAAGGCAGCTCGGATTGCTTGCGGCCAGTCACTTGATTGGGAGAGGCATGCTAATTTCAACATAGAAGCCTACCAGGAAAAAGAAAGAAAAGGATTCGGCTACTGAGGAAACAATTGACATGCCTTCCTCTTAGCCTTTTGTTTCTGGTGCCCTCTTAGCTATAGACCCACATGGTGCTGCTGCTACCTTCCTTACGGGTCTAGAGGAGTCAGCGTTAAATCCCTACAGGGTTAAACCTTATAAATGTGGTCGGTTTAAGACTTTAAGGGAGTGGGAGGATGACAATATCCACATGAAGACAGTATGAGAGGCAGGCTCCCATGTCAACGACTCTACCGTTTCTAACCATAACGAAGCACATTTCTCTAGAAATATTGGTTTAGCTACCCCACCTAATTTAGAGGTGGATAAGGCCTTGCACCATGTTTTTTGTCCCGAATAGAAGGGAACTATCCTCCTCGAAAATCTAAATATTTTAAGTTACCTTCAAGACCCCAAGTTTGGGATTGATTATGGGGAATCCACATCTATAATGAAAATCCAGCAATAATTGGAGACCCACGAGTATCCCAAGGGTTCGTCTGGTTGTCGCGCGCTCTCGCTTTCATGCTTGCACAATCACATGTCCTATCACAGTCATGCATCCTACCGGTGTCCATTTTGGTTCTAATCCATTGTGTTTTGCCGTTGTAGGTAGCATGAGCTCGAGAAGGGAAAATTTTCTCTTTAAGATGAAGTAGATAGGGCCAAATGCACCTCCCAAGGATGTGAAAGAGGCAGCATCTTTGTTTGGGACATGTGTAAATATTGGGCACCCACCATCATAGTTGAAAATAAGGGAGACTGTTCACTACCGTCCAGTCGGGAATACGGGAGACTAAGATCCCAAAGATGGTTCACACCAAAGGCATCACTCTCCCGGTTCAAAGTCGAGATGCCAGACCCCCGTTCGCTTTTTGAAATCTCCTTGAGTATCACCCTTCCCTTTATCTGACTTAGAGGCCTCCAAGCACCATGAGAAAATGGACATAAGAGGAGCGATAGTCCTTGCCTCCGAGGATAGGATAAGAAGAAATGGAAGGAAGGAGCCATCATTAATACTAACCCGACGGACCTAAATTTTAAGGAGTTCCAACTGCCTTACCAACCAAGAGATCCCTTGGCCTACCTACTACCGATGCACCTCCTCTTTCTTTTTGTGGGGTTAGTAGATCCCCTTGCAGATGGTTTGGGAGGTTTAAGGCCCTATCAGAGTATCATGGCAAAGTTGTCAAGGTGGGGGAAGAGATTAGTAAAAAGAATGTTGAGCAGAACCAAAGAATTTTTGATTTGAGGAAGCAGCTATATGAGGAGGGCTTGAACCACAAGAGAGTGGTGGAAGCACTAGAGCGATCTTAAACCGATGAGACCAATAGACACATCGTGGAGATCAAAAAGCTTAAGGCCGCTCACACCGAAGAGCTGGAGCGATTGAAACAGGAGTGTGCTACCAACATTAAAAACGCCAAGAAGTAATATAACAAGAAGGCCACTTGGTTCTTTGACGACTACAAAATTGTCGAGGCCAAGATGATTAAGAAGTTAGAGTAGATTCAAATGGTAGCTAAGAAGGTGGAGCCTAGCCTTGAGGACTTAAAAAAGAAAGTGGAGTGGAGAGCTGTTAGAGTTTCTCTCCGGGAAAAGGTCAAGGCTCTAACCCCAGGCAAGGCTACTGAAACTTCCGGGGCCGACAAACTACGAGCCAAGTGTGATGAAGTAAATAGCTAACTAGATTAGGTGGAGGGCCTACTTAACAAAATCTATTGTAGAATGTTCATAGAGAAAAGTTTGGAATGGATGGATGATTACTAGGAGGTCATGATTTCCATTCAAAAGTAGCCAATCAGAGAAGCAAAAGCCGCTAGAAGCAAGGAGGCCCGCCTTTCAATCTTGAGGCCATTGATACTCGCTTCTCCACGGACGAAATGGGAACTGTCCGCCTGGGCTACATTAAATTAGCTAAAGGTGCCTGGAAAGAAGAAGCAGAGAAAGGCAAGAAGGACGGCTCAATCTCTTAAACGGCGATGCAAGGTCAGATCTTGAAATCAGTTGTTTATGCGCCCATACATGATGTTCCGCTGACTGTTTTCCACATTTCTTTAGATCCACCGACCAAGAGCTAGCCTTCGGGAACCTTTCCTCCTCCAGCTTACATCCAAGTTTCCATGATGTCCTTAGGCCCTCTTAGGGAGGTAAGATTTTTCTCTACAGTCCATGGGTCACTACTCAGTATGTCTGAGCCTACATGAATGAACCTATGCCTGATTACCCCCCTTACTTCCCTATTGGTGGCAAGCTCACAGTAGATCCCGCTAGCCTTGTGGTCACTTCTGATATTCCAACATTAGGTGCCCTGCCCCCTAGCCCATCAGACCCACCGGTCAAAGAAGCCCACCATGAGATTATTGCTGCTTTCCAGGAGGAAATTGACATTAAGATCATGGGTGCTTTCGATCCTACAGAGGACTTTGACAGGAAGGAAGCGTTGAGGCAACAAGTCCTCTTGAAATATCTTTGTGACTTGGCAAGGGTTACGCTTGATGCCTAAGAGAAGCTGAAACAAATGCAGAAGAAAACAAGCTGAACTTGATGCAGCTGTCGCTGCTAAGAAGGAAGAGGAGAGAAGAAGGGTGAACATGAGGGCTTGAGGCATCACATCAAGAAGACCATTTACCGGTCTAGGTCCAAATGATGTCACATTCGTGTTCTATATGAGTACTTTTCTTTTTTGCTTAAAAGGAACTCACTGTGTATGCATACCTTTTGTATTAAACATTCCCCCTCGCGCTCGACTAGTTTTGATGTGTTGTTAAAGTCGAGTTTTTATTGTTTCCTTATACTTTATGATTTCTTGACCTATAATCATCTAGATGTCTGACGAGCATAACTTGAATGCATGATTTTGTACTTATTATTATCCTTCTGGATTTGTGTTTCCTTTTTCCCTTTTATAGCATATGATGCAACCATCATGTGCCTTGGGCAAATTTGAACAGTTAGTTTCCATTTGCTGTCGTCGAACTTGTCTGTATGCTAAGGAAGAACCAATTAGGCAGCTGTCATGTCTTGACTGCTTATAAGTCAGGTTCTCCTTGACCCTTCCTGAGTTCGTGGTCTTTGGCAATAGTAAAAGCCGGAGTAGTGTTACTCTAGCTTACTATTGTTGATGGAAGAAATTAAGCCAATCACCAATTGTGGACATACGCATTAGAATCACCTAGTCCATCACTGCTGGCTAAGAAGGTTGAGTCGATTGTTAGCCGTGGACACCCAAATACGGATCACTGTGGTCCACCACTGCCGATGAAGAAGGTTGAACCGATCGTTGGCCGTGGACTCCCAAATAGGGATCTCTCTGGTCCACCACTGTTGACCAAGAGTTTGGGCCGCTCTTTAGAAATGGACCTTCTAATAGCGATCACTTTGGTCCACCACTATCAGTTGAGAATTTAGGGCCGCTCGTCAAGCTGTGGACACCTGAATAGGGATCACGCTAGTCCACTACTGCCGATTGAGAATTTAGGGTCGCTCGTCAATGGTGAGCACCCACTTGGCGATCATGTCTTGACATGGGATGATCTGGTTCATCACTGCCAGCTAGAGTTCTAAGGGAAGATAACATGACGATTGAGTTTGGTTCCTGAATCGAGGAGTTAGATCTTCAGCCATATGCGATATCCCCTTAAAGTGTTTATGTTAATCCAATGAGTTCAAGTTGTAACACAAAGGCTACGTTTCCTAATGATTATTTGTTGAGACAAATTTCAAGGAAAGCACACTTTATTAGAATTCGTTTTATAATAGTTTCAATTACAAAGCTTTAATACAATGATTATGAAAAAAGTTCAAGTAAAATAACGACGGAGATGATGTGCCCCAAGCCTTTCTGAATATGGCTCCATTTATAGTTCTAAGGACGAAAGCTCTATTTCCCAAATCCTTGTGAATAACAAATGGTCCATCCCAGACTAGATCTAGTGCCCTTGGCTGAGGAAATATTATTTTAAGGACCAAGTCCCCTACCTTGAGTGGACGGTGTTTGACCTTGGAGTTGTATTGCACATCTACCCTTCATTTGTGTGCTTCGACTTTTAGTGTGGCTTCCTCGCAACTTTCATCAATTAAGTCAACTGACATGTTCAGAAATTCCTTGTTCTCGTTTGGGTTATAATAAATCCTCTGTTGTGATGGCACCGTTGTTTCTATTGGCAACATCACTTCCGACTCGTATGCCAAAGAGAAAGGAGTGTGGCCTATTGCTATTTTAAAAGAGGTACAATAGGCCAATAATGCTAGAGGAAGCTCATCCACCCACGCTCCATTCGCTTTCTCCAATCGCTTCTTTATGAGAGTTTTTAAGACCTTATTAACTACTTCCACTTGCCTGCTAGCCTGAGGGTATGCTACAGCTGAAAAACTCTTCCTTATTATGTGCTATCGATAGAAGTCAACGAACTCCTCACCATTGAATTGCAATCCATTATCGGAGATAAGTTAAAAGGGAACGCTGTACCTGCATATCACATTTTTGATTAAAAAAATTATGCCCTTGGCCGTCGACATTTTGGTAAGGGGCTCCATCTCCATCCACTTAGTAAAGTAGTCAACCACCACTATAGCATAATTAGCTCTGCCTCGCGCCATCGGAAGCTATCCAATCAGGTTTATCCCCCAGAGTGAAAAGGGCCAAAGGCTGACCATGTGAGTTAGTGCATTTGGGGTAGCTTGGGAATTTTAGTGAAACGCTAGCACTTATCAAACTTCTTCACATGCTCTATTGCATCATGATTCATGGGTGGCCAAAATTATCCATACTTCAACACCTTCTTCGCTAAAGTCCCCCCTCCTGTATGGTCTCTGCAAATCCCTTAATGTATGTCTCTCAATACCTGTTCGGCCTCCTGCATAGCGATGCATCTCAGCAATGGGTTCAAATATCCTTTCTAATACAGTAGTCCAGTCTAAATAACAAAGCGGGGCGCCTTTCGTAGGATCATCCTAGCCTCGTTCCGATTATTGGGTAGTGTTCCTTCACTCAAAACCATATCAATGGGGTCCTTCAGGTCTCCCCGTCTCCAACAGCTGCAACCATATTCACTTTCTCAAAACTAAGGCTATGTAGGGTCGTAATAATTACCGATCCCAATAAAGACTCATTCCTAGAATTTGCCAAATTAGTCAGCTCGTCCGCATCCTGATTCTCCTCATGTGGAATGTGCTTAACCATGTAGTGCTCCATTACAATAAGAAAGTCCTTAACCTTTTCCAAATAAGATTTCAATCGTTCTCCTTTGGCCTAGAATACCTTAAGCACTTGACTCACCACCAACTGAGAGTCAATATGAACACACAACGACCTGATCCTTAGTTTCTTCGCTAACTCCAATCCGACTATCAAAGCCTCTTACTCTGTCTCGTTTTTTGTCGCTTTGAATCCCAGTCTAATCGCATAACTCAACTTCCTTCCTTCATGGGTTAGAAATACTACCCCCGCACTGGAGTCATAATCATTAGATGCTCCATCGACAAACATTCACCACTCGAGGGCCTATTCCTCCTAGGGCTTTACTTCATTGTCTCAAATAGTAAACTCAGCCAAAAAGTCTGCTATTGCCCCCCCTTGATTGTAGTCCGTGGGTCATAAGTTATCTCATACTGGCTTAACTCATTGCTCCACTTAGTAAATCTTCCTAAAGTGTCTGGCCTATACAGAACCTGCCTCAGGGGCTGATGTGAGTACTTGGATAGGATGTGACTGGAAGTAATGCCTTAGTTTCCTAGATGTAATTAAAAAACAATATGTCAACTTCTCCAACTTAGGATACCCGGACTTTGGCCCGGTAAAATGTTTACTTATGTAGTACACGTGGCACTGCACTCGGTCTTCCTCCCTAACCAATGCCACACTTAAAGCGTGATGTGACACTGCCAAGCAGATGTAAAGATCTTCCCCCTCAATTGGTGCAGACAGAACTGGCAGCTTCTATATGTGCTCTAACAAATTTAAGAATGTGGCTAGGCATTCATCTATCCAGACAAACTTAACTTTCTCCTTTTTGAGTGCTTCAAAGAACGAAACACACTTGTCCATAGTACTGGATATGAGCCTGCTCAAAGTTGCTACCTTTCTGTTTAGACTTTGCATTTCCTTTTGTGTTTCGGAGATTTTGATATCTCGTATAGCCCGGACATATTCTGGATTAGCCTCTCTCTCCCTTGCATGCATGATAAAACCCAAGAACTTTCCAGAAGTTACTTTAAAAGAACATTTTAGCATTTTTAGCTTCATCCCGTACCTCTACAGAAGTTGAAACATTTCATCCAAGTGTAAGATGTGGTCTTTGGCCTTTCTTGACTTCACTAACATGTCCTCAATATATGCTTCCATGGTTCTTCCAATTTGTTCGGTGAACATCTTGTTTACTAGATTTTGGTATGTAGCTCCCATGTTTTTAAGTTCGAATGGCATAACCTTATAGCAGCAGAACCCTAAGTCAGTGATAAAGCTGGTGTGTTCATGGTCAAGGAGATGCATCACGATTTGGTTATACCCAGAGTAAGCATCCATAAAGGACAGGAGCTCGTGTCTTCTTGTTCCATCTACTTATTGATCTATCCTCGAGAGAGAGAAGCAGTCCTTAGGACATGCATCATTCAAGTAAAAGAAGTCGATACAGGTTCGCCATTTCCATTTGACTTTTTAATGAGAACCGAGTTGGCTGTCCATTTTGGATACAATGGTTCTTGGATGAAACCGTTTGCTGTTTGCATAAAAAATGGACAAACACCTCAAAGTTGTATAATTTAGTAGATCTTATGTTGTTCTTAGTGATTTGAGTGATTTATGCAAATATATGAAAAGCAGGGGCTAAACTATAAAAAGACACGCAGATTTATAGTGGTTCAGCCAGAATGTGCCTACGTCCACTTTATATGTTATTTCTCTTCTCTTCTTTTGATTACAAGTACAAAGCTTTGATACAAGTAAAAGAAAGTTGTTTTAAGAGTTCTCTCCGTGCTTGATCTCTCAAACTTGTTCCCATTGTTGTACCCCTGCCCCTCTATTTATAGAGTGAGGCTGGGGGTAGGGGTCTTGGATGTGTACAGCTGCTGATGGGCCTGGGCTGTCGTGACCTGGCCTGGTAGTGTTGGTTCGGAATGTCTTGGTCCGGTAGTGGGTGGTCCGGTAAGAGCTTGGTTCGGTGGCAGCTAGGAGACGGTTGGTCCGGTAGTGGTAGGATGAGCTTGGTCCGGCAGTGGTAGGAGGAGCTTGGTCCGGTAGTAGTAGGAGAAGCTTCATCCGGTAGTAGTAGGAGGAGGTTCATCCGGTAGTAGTAGGAGGAGGTTCATCCGGTAGTAGCAGGAGGAGGTTCATCCGGTAGTAGTAGGAGGAGCTTCATCCGGTAGTAGTAGGAGGAGCTTCATCCGGTAGTAGTAGGAGGAGGTTCATCCGGTAGTAGTAGGAGGAGCTTCATCCGGTAGTAGTAGGAGGAGCTTGGTCCGGTGGTTCGGTGGAAGTAGGTTGGTCCGGTGGTTCGGTGAAATTCTGGTTCGGCTATGGGGATGGTTCGGTGATGCTTGAATAGTTATGGTCCAGTAGAGGCTGGTTCGCTCCTTACTTTCTCCTGGTGGCCCCTTCCTCATCTGGACTTGGTAGTGATAGAAACGTACCCAACATTTGCCCCCCAAAGTAGGGCATATGCTGATATATGCCGTGCTTTGTTTCAAGTTACCCAATTTCGACGTTCCCCTTCGACTTCTAGTACCGAACCGGTTGGTCCGGAGGTCCACCTTCGTCTATAAGTATAGAACTAGGGCCTTTGTTATCTCCTACCGAACGAAGCAGTCGAGCCAAATCAGTTGCATAGCCGAATCAAATTTTATCCTTCTGCCGAACCGCTTTAGCCTGCCGAATCAGGTACTTAACATCCGTTCGCCGAATGAAACTTGTGTGTACCGAATGAACTTTAGTTGTGAATGCCGAATGGGCTCGTAGCATGGGTGCCGAATGAACTCTAGTTGTAAATGTCGAATGAGCTTGTAGCATGGGTGCCGAATGAACTCTGAATACCAAATGACTTTTAACCTTCACCTTACCGAATGACAATAGGAATTTGAGCATTTTGATTTTATGAGTGAAATTCTAGACTGCACACACTCGCTTCTTTACTTCCTTTATTCTAACGACGCACTTCTTTATGTTTGCAGATAAATGTCTCGAAAAGCAGAAACTCGATCAGATAAAAATAAGTCCCAGGGCGAAGGAGAATCTTCCGCAGTGCCCCCTGCTCAGCCGGGACCGGAACGTCACGGATCTACCCTGAGATCACTAGTGGACGGGTACAGCCCTCAGGAGCTTCTGAACTCCCCGCCCGATTGCTTTCCCAGCTCCCTTAAGGAGGAGCAGCTCGATGTCATCTCTCGTTCTTTCGGAATTGATAGGGCGCGCATGCGGTTGCCAGGGAGAGACGTTATGCCATATGACCCTCCCGAAGGGTACTTTGCCTACAGCAGATACCACTGCATGTGTGGTGCCATTCCGCCTCTTAATGCTTGGGTAGCCAGCTTCCTTACATATCTAAAGGTGGCCCCATTCCAGCTTCAACCCAACTCCTATGCTATACTGGTGAGCCTCTTCGTCATCTTCCAGAGGAAGTATGGTCGTGCTCCTTCCAACCGGGAGATCCGATACTTATATAATCTGAGGGGCTATAAGAAGGGGTCCCCATACATCAGCTTGGAGTCAGCTGTAACCTTCAAGCCGGTCTTGGATCTGTATTCCAAATTCAGCATGTTCAAGAAGGAGTGGTTCTTTGTCAGGGACGATTCTGTTTCTATTCGGCGTTTTACTTCTGGATGTAAGTCGATGCTTTATTTATAATCTCCATTCTGATTGTGATGCTTCTTCTCATACGTTTTCATTTTTGCTAGCGACAGGTGGCTTTGCAGTTGTGGAGATTGATCGCCTGGTTCAGACGACGGCTGAGATAGAAGCTATCCCCGGGAGAGATAGATCAGCTGCCTACCTGATCAGAAATGCGGCCCTCCTGGAGTATAACTTGATCCTTCCACAGCAGTCAGTAGTCAAGCTGAGGGAAACGGCGGAGGAGAGGGCGGCTGCTCAGGCTAAGGGAGGTGTCACGATAGAGAGTGGCAAGAGGAAACCTTTCACGAAACCTCCAGCTGTCGGAGGTAAGAAACTTAAGAAGTCGGACGGTCCTTCCCCAACAATTGTCCACTTACCCAGGGGGAGGAAGATGTGGAGGAGGAGAGAGGTGAGGGTGGAGATGACCGGGAAGGTGGCGACGGTGGTGATGGCATCGGGGCCTTGCTTCCTGGGCAAGCAGGCGAGATTTAGGAGTGGACGGATGATGCATTCCACCAAGCTTTCGAGGGGCTGGACGGGGAACCGGCTCTGATAGAGAAATCTGGGAAAGCTGATAAGGCTGGGACTGGTGCAAGCAAGCCTCCTCAGATTATTCCAGCCAAGGTGGCTCCGACGACTCAAGGTGAACTTTTGACTCCTGCGGGCTCCATTTATGATAGGGACTTAGGAATATTTTATGATCCGCTCCCGTCCTGGAATGAAATTCAGGACTCATTGCAGTATCCTACTCCCCCCAGGGTTTGTACAACCACAGATGTGTTTTCTTTCTTCTTTTAACTTTTAATTTACCGTGTTTTCTCGAATTATGGATCAATGTAAGCTTGTGACACTTGTTCTTCATATCATGAGCAGGTAAAACGGCCAAGGCCTCAGATCTTCGGCACAGGCTTGAACAGTACAAGCTCTCCAAAGCTTCCGCCAAGCCGAAGACTCCGACCCACCATTCCGGGGATGTAGTCGACTACCGTCCTCTTCTCGGGGTTATTGAAGAGGGTATTCAGAAGAGAAAAAGGAGTCATCCCTTATCCGAACCTTCACTCGGTCCCCAGCCCCCAATTCAGCCTCTTCATGACATCACAGAGGAGGATACTGAGTTCGCATTCTCTCCGCACCTGTCTGAAAATCCTACCGTCACTCGGATTGATCGTCCTGACTTGGTTCGAAATCCATTTGCGGGTCATCCTGACCTGGATCCAAGTTCCCATGATATTACTTTTGACGAGGTTACCGGTGAGCACCTTCTTCCCCGCAATCCCATGGTACGGGTGCTTGACGAGGCTAAGTCCTTAGATCTCGATTTACTTACTACTCGGATAATTACCATGGGAGACGAGGCCAAGGCTAATTTTGATCGGGTGGCGGAGGAGACTAGGAAGCTGATGGGGCATCATGCCCGGCTGGTTAAGGCTGGAGAGGAGATTGGGAGTGCCAACATCCGACTACGGTTGGTGGTTTCGGATCAGGCCAAACAGCTCGCTGATCAGGCCATTCAGATTTCTCAGCATGAGGCTGCTTCTGGATGACTAAAGAAAACCATGGAAGAGGCCAGCCGGGCCGAACTACGGAAAATGGAAGCTACTTGCAGAGAACGGATCTACATGGCTATTTCCACGGTGGACGAGGTTCGGAAAGCGGATCTTGAGCAGGTAGAGGAGTTGTCCGGGAAACTTGAGGCTGTAGAGCTTGCTCAAGCCAAGTTGAGGGAGGAGATGGAGGCAATGCGGGAATCCCTTCTGGTTGACTGCTCGAGATACCGATCAGAGAGAGATGCTGCCGTTGAAAGGTTGTCGGCTTCCGAGGCCCGGATGAGGGAGTTTGAGGAGAATGAGGGGATGATGGACAAAATGCTTCAGGACATGTACTTCCGAACCTGGAAGCAGGGCAACCTATCCTGGATGGATGATTATCCTAGGGTCATGGCTAAGATCTATCTTCGGGCTCTAGAGGAGGCCAAGGCCGATGCGGATAAAGATGGTGGCGTGGCCTTCAGCATGGATGTGGTCACTGCCCAGTTTGCCAAGGGGGAGAAGGTGGCGGTGAAGGAGGGTATGCGGTTGCTTGCTACTGAGGAGGCAGGGGTGCAAGTAGATGATGACGACCAGGATGGCCAAGAAGCAGATGTTGGTAAGTCTTCCTCTTTAGTTTCCCCATTAACTTGGTTACTTCTCCCTAATGAATCCCTTCTCTGTCTGGACAGGTGGGCAACAGGACAAGGAAAAAACTCCAATGCAGCCGGCCCCTTGATTATACCTGGAAAAACTCTTTTTGTGGACTTGACAGGGTTGTAGATGTTAGTCTTAAAACAGTAAAGTAGCTTTTAGGTTGTATTATTTTGCTACTTGTAATAAATAGCTCTATTCTTGATGTGTAATTCTTTAACTTAAGCTGATTTTGTCGTCTTCCGAGTGTTTGTTGCTATTTTGACATGTCGTATGAGAAATATAGCTATGTATATTCTTGTAATTGAATTGTGTTTGATGTCAGGTTCTGGTTTTAAAACATAATTTCATGACTTGCAATATTAGCGTGTGGTGTGAACAAATTATAGTCATGTATTTGTACACAAAAGAAGAAAATACCGCCTTTCATGTTTTAATCGTAGATGGCAGTTTTGAATATCTTGTATGACCGAGCATGGAACGTAGTCGAATGCCCTGCCATCCAATCGTGAGTCCCTACACCCATTGGCGAGTATCTCCTACTCTGGATCCTGTACTTTAGGGACTGTTAGAGGATAGGAGAAAAGCTTTTTAAGTAAAATTGAAATATGTGAAAAAGTAAAACTTCCAATCACGGAAGGCCTTCGATGTGCTTAAGTTCGTGGCAAACGGGTTTTGTAGTCACTTTCCCTAGCTGTGGGTCTTGGAGACATTTGTCACCCATCTTACGCCTCCGCGGGGAGTTAATTCTTTTTTACCACAGCCGCACTTAAGACACATCGGAGCCAAGATCGCGCACAGTAACTACCCGGGCCATTATGGCCCGTAATCGTGGGTATTATTCGATTTACTATGGCCGGCTAGCGTGGGTGCCGATCGTCAACTGTGAACTGCCCCTGGCTGGCCACACCTTATGTTGGGGCTTATAGTCGGTTCACAGTTGCCGGTGAGCCTAACGCCATAATGAGCTGCCTCGGCTATAGTCGGCCTTCTCGGTGGCTTATAATCGACTCATTACAGTTGGCTTTAAGGGCCGTCGCGAGCAATGAGTTAACCCGCAACAGAGGGATGCTGGAGCAAAAGTGTCTCATTGGCGAGGGCATATATTCGCATAGTACCTGTTAGGTTTTGCCCAGGTGAAGTTGCGCCGTGGAGTGCTTTGAGTGGAAATGCTATACGCATAGGATTTTGTTCAACAGAAAAGGATAAAGTTAACAAGTAGCCAAGATATAAAGGAACAAGTTAAAATAGAGACAAGGTTTTTTAAAGTGGTTCGGCATGAAAAGGCCTACGTCCACTGATTCACTTTGTTAATTCACTTCATATGGGCAGTACAAGTTAAGAAAAGTATCGACGGAGGTGCTGGATGTTCCATGCCCTTTGGAACACCTCTCCGTCCACTGTTGACAAAATATAAGCTCCATTGTGGAGATCTTTATGAATTACATATGGTCCATCCCAGATTGGGTCTAGTGCTCCGGGGCGAGGGAAGATTCGCTTGAGGACAAGATCCCCTTCTTGTAAGGTACGATGCTTGACTTTGGAGTTGTATTGTGCTGCCACTTTCTGCTTGTGGGCTGCTGTTTTAAGGACTGCATCATTTCTTCTCTCCTCAACTAGATCCAAAGACATGTGGAGGAGTTCTTCATTCTCTTCTGGGTTATAGTGGATCCTACGGTGGGAAGGCACAATGGTTTCAACTGGAAGCATAGCCTCCGATCCGTATGCCAAAGAGAAAGGAGTGTGCCCCGTTGATGTTCTGAAAGATGTGCGGTAGGCCCACAGTGCCGTAGGGAGTTCATCCACCCAAGCGCCCTTTGACTTTTCGAGCTTCTTTTTGATCAGGGTTTTCAGAATTTTGTTGACTGCTTCGACTTGTCCGTTTGCCTGGGGATATGCTACGGATGAGAAGCTTTTATGAATTCCGTGCTCTCGGCACCAGTTGGCAAATTCCTCGCCGTCAAACTGAAGTCCATTGTCTGATATGATTTTGAGTGGGACTCCGTACCTGCGTAGAACATTTTTGATCAAGAAGTTAATAACTTTTGCTGAAGATACTTTATTCAGAGGTTCCGCTTCCACCCATTTGGTGAAATAATCAACTGCCACTATAGCATATTTGGCCCCGCCTCGGCCCATCGGTAGCTCGTCGATTAAGTCAATTCTCCATATTCCAAAGGGCCAAGGGCTAGTCATTTGAGTAATCTCAGTTCTTGGTAGCCGCGGAATCTTAGCAAATTTTTGGCATCTGTCACACTTTTTGACAAAATCTAAGGCGTCCTTGCTTAAGGTGGGCCAGAAATATCCGTATCGGAGTATCTTTTTTGCTAATGTTTGCCCTCCGGTGTGATCTCCGCAGCTCCCCTGATGGATGTTGGATAAGATTTCCTTGGCTTCCCTCCCAGCGACACACCTTAATAACGGGTTAGAGAATCCGCGCCGATAGAGGATGTCTTCTTGTATTGTGTAGCGGGATGCTTTCCTTAAGATTTTCTTGACTTCGTTACGCCCATTGGGTAGTGTGCCACTTTGTAGGTAGTCTCGGATGGGAGTCATCCAAGTTGATTCTTCGGTTGCAGCTATCAGATTCACTTGCTCAAAACTTGGGGCCAGTTGCTTTGAGATGGTTACTGCCCCAAAGATGGTGATGTCTCTCACACTTACTTGCTTTGCCAATTCATCGGCCTCTCGGTTCTCTTCCCGAGGGATGTGTTTGACTAAGTAGTGGTCCAATCGGCTGAGAAGTAACTTGGTCTTCTTTAGATATGCTATGAGTCGTTCTTCTCGAGCTTGGAATTCTCCTAGTATTTGATTAACAATAAGTTGAGAATCGCTATGAAGACACAAAGAATTGGCTCCGATTTCTATGGCAATTTCTAGTCCGGCTATCACTGCTTCATATTCTGCATCGTTGTTGGTGGCAGCAAACTCCAACCTTATAGCATAGTGCAGTTTGTTTCCCCTGGGAGTGATTATTACCACACCTGCCCCCGAGCCTTGTTCGTTTGATGCACCATCCACAAAGAGATTCCACTTGATATCTTCTGCTATTTCCAATTTCTCCTTATCTTCGTTGGTAGTGAATTCTGCAATGAAATCAGCCATGGCTTGTCCCTTGATGGCGGTGCGAGGGTGATAGGTGATATCATACTGGCTTAGTTCAATGCACCATTTAAGTAGTCGCCCAGAAGTGTCGGGACGATGGAGTACTTGCCTCAGTGGTTGATCAGTCAGAACTTTGATGGAATGGGACTGGAAGTAGTGACGCAGCTTTCGTGATGTGATTAGTAAACAGTACGCTAGCTTCTCAAGTTTAGGATATCTGACTTCTGCCCCAGTAAACCTTTTGCTGATGAAGTAAACTGGCCGCTGCGTGCGGTTGTCTTCCCTTACCAAGGCTGCGCTTAGGGCGTGAGATGACACAGCAAGGTATAGGTATAATTCTTCGCCTTCGCTTGGAGTCGAGAGTACCGGTGGTTTCTGGAGGTGTTAGATTAGGTTAAGGTAAGCGGTTAAGCATTCGTCAGTCCATTCGAACTTTCCCTTGTCTTTCTTTAGGGCTTCGAAAAATGGGACGCACTTGTCCGTCGCCTTGGAGATGAATCGGCTTAGAGCGGCCACTTTTCCATTCAAACTTTGCATTTCCTTCCGAGTGGAAGGTATCTTGATATCCCTTAGCGCTCGGACTTGTTCAGGGTTTGCTTCTATCCCTCTGGCATGAACGATGAATCCTAAGAACTTTCCAGATGACACTCCGAAGGAGCATTTTAGTGGATTCAACTTCATTCCATATTGTCGAAGTACTTGAAACATCTTGCCTAGGTGGCTTACGTGATCTTTGGCTTTCCTTGACTTTACCAGCATGTCATCCACATATACTTCCATAGTTTGTCCTATTAGCCCTGCAAACATCTTGTTGACGAGGCGCTGGTAGGTGGCTCCTGCATTTTTAAGTCCGAAAGGCATTACCTTATAGCAGTATAAACCCCGGTCGGTGATGAAACTAGTGTGGTCTTGGTCAGGAGCATGCATAGGAATTTGGTTATATCCTAAGTATGCGTCCATAAAAGATAGGAGCTCGTGCCCGGCTGTGCTGTCTACAAGTTGGTCGATTCTGGGAAGTGGGAAGCAATCCTTTGGGCAGGCATCGTTTAGGTTGGAAAAGTCAATGCAGGTTCGCCACTTCCCATTAGCCTTTTTTACCAGCACCGGGTTGGCGATCCATTCCGGGTAGATAGCTTCTCGTATGAAGTCATTGGCGAGTAGATTCTTTACTTCTTCATCGAGGGCTGCTGATCGCTCTGCCCCCATACTTCTCTTTCTTTGTTTTACAGGCGCCTTGGTAGGATCAATGTTTAATACGTGGCATGCTATGTCGGGGGAGATTCCGGTCATGTCAGCGTGTGACCAAGCGAATACATCCAAGTTGTGGCGGAGAAAATCGATGAGTTGTTCCTTCAATTCGGCTTTTAGTTGGGACCCAATTTTCAATAGTCTACTTGAGTTGTGCTTGTCTACAGATATAAACTCCATAGCCTCTGCAGGCTCGGCGGTGGCCTCCTCCTCTTTGTCCCTAGGGTCTAATTCATTGAAAGGGTCGCTGGTATATCGAAGAGGAGGGGCTTTCTTTAGTTGCTATGCTTCTAGACTTTTTGTGCAAAGGGCAATCTCTACACCCTTCCCTTTATCCTTCCCGTGGTTGTTGCGAAGTTCAGTCACATAGCAGTCTCGAGCAACGTCCTGGTCTCCTTCCACTTCCCCTACTCCATTGTCTGTTGGAAATTTCATCTTTAGGCACCATGGGGCTAGGACAATTTGGAAGTCAGACAAGGATGGCCTTCCTAAGAAGGTGTTGTAGGCCGAATGGTTTTCTATTAGCACAAACGTCTGTTTCCGTACAGCGGAGCGGGGATGGCTTCCAACAAAGAGGTCCAGTTGCCCGAGGGGCATCTTCGCATCTCCAGTGAAGCCGTGTAGTGTTTTATCGTAGGGAGATACATCCTTCATTGATAGCTTCATTTTGTCGAATGCGTGTTTTAACAGGATGTTTACTGAGCTTCCAGTGTCTACCAGGATTCGGTAAACCTCGGCGGGACCAAGTCGGGCAGAGATGACGATGGGATCCATATGAGGGTACTGCCTTCCTTCTAGGTCACGCTTACCGAATGTGATGTCATTACTTTCTTTCCGCTTCGGGTGGCGCTCTTCTATAACCGAATTGACATAGTCTTTATTGTCTCTAAGCGACTTTTCGTATCTTTCCATCTCTTTCCAGCTTCTGTCTACGATGTGCGGCCCTCCTGAGATGGTATGGACCACTATCTTCTCTTGACTAGAGCTGCTAGCGTTGCGGTTTCCTCTGTCGGCCCCCAGTGAGGGTAGCCTTGGGTTTTCATTGGCAGGAGCTGGGGTCCTGTCCTGACCTTTTACATAACGTTCCAGTTTCTTCCTTCTGATGTGTTTCTCAATCAGATCTCGGAGATGATGGCATTCGTTGGTATCATGCCCGTGAGATTCGTGGAAGCGGCAGAACTTTCCAGACTTCTGTGCGTTATCTGATTCCTTCTTGTATGGTGGGCGTTTGTATCTAACTTCGCCTTGGGTGGCAAGGAAGATATTTTCGATGGTCTCGTTCAAAGGAGTGTAAGTGTCGAATCTCGGTCCTGGCCGATATAGGCGCTTTTCTCCCTTCTTGCCCCCAGCATTGTCTCTGGAATCATTTCTTCGAACGTCCCTTGCCAAAGCAGGGGCATTGCCATGGGTTGTCTTATTTTGCTGTCCTGACTGCCCCTCAATGGCAGCATCCTCAAGCCTCATGTATTTCCCGGCTTCATGGAAGAAATCGGGTAAAGTAGCTGGTTTTTCTTTTGTCAACCTTCTAGCAAATTTAGTGTCCGGATGCACACCACTACAGAGGGCCATTAGGATAAGCTTCTCATCGGCATCTTGGACTGCGGCTGCTGCGGCGTTGAATCTGGTTAGGTATTGCTACAGCTTCTCTCCAGGTTTCTGTTTGACGCTGGATAAGGAATAAGCGTCCTTAGGTTGCTCCACATGAATGCGGAACTGACTGATAAATTTTTCTTTCAACATTTCCCACGAGCTGATGGATCCCTGGGGTAGATGACAGAACCAGGAGGTAGCAAGATCTGCTAAGAAGAGCGGAAAGCATTTGCACAGTACTCCCTCTGTCGCCCCACTCATGAGCATATGTTGCGTGTACCTCTGTAAGTGTACAACGGGGTCGGAGGTTCCTTTGTAGGGTTCCATTGTTGGCATCTTCCATTCTCGGGGGGTGATAGCAATTTTGATATTGCGGGCGAAAGGGCTGGTTACCCTAGCACCTATCCCTCGATCTCTTTGCTCCCGTTGGACACACTCTCTGAATAAGCGTGCCATCCTTTCATCAGAATTTGGAGCAGATAGAAATGAGTTTGGTTTTGTCCTGTGGGATTGATTCCGTCCAGATGACCTGTAGGGATGGTATCGTCTATCATTCCTCATATTTTCCAGTGGCTGCCTTTGATCTTCTGGGAGCATGCTAGGGTCAGCTACAGTTGGCCCTTGCCTTGATCTTCCCCTGCCGGGTTCTGATCTAAGCACTTCCTCGGGTCCAACTTCGGACTGGACTCTAGCTCGGCCCCGTTCACTGGCGTTTCCGTGGTTAGGCAGTATGACAGGCTCAGCTACAGTTGACCTCCATCCGGTACCTCCCCCGTTGGGTTCGGTACCAAACGTTTCCTCAGGCCTAACTTCGGGTTGTGCTCGGTCTCGGCTCCTACCATGGCTACTTCTGCCGTTAGCTCCTTCGAAGAAGGAAGATCTTTGTTGTCTCTGAGATCCTCCAGACTGGGACTCGCCCCATGATTCAGTGTTGCGGTTGGATTCTTCAGCGTCCCTTAAGCGTGACATGAGATGGTCCACCAAGGCTTCCTGCTGGGACGTGAAGCGGTTAGTTACTTCAACCACAACTCTATCCAAATCTGCCCTAGTAATTGCTGCAGGCTGTTCTGCAGCAGGAGTGGTTGGGTTAGCCTGTCTTTCATTTGTTACTGCTGCCAGAGGAGGACGATATACTTGATTCGTGACGGCTAAGACTGGAAGACTGCTGGATGCGATGTTTTTACCTTTGTTAACATCTTTTCTCTGTTTGGGAGGCAAGTTTTCTAAGTGGCGGACGATGCTGTTAGGAAAACTCGTTAAGTGGATGAAGCTAAAGCTTCGAGCTTCTAGCTCTCATTGAAAGCACCAAAAATGTTTGCACAAAAAATGGACAAACACCTCAAAGTTGTATAATTTAGTAGATCTTATGTTGTTCTTAGTGATTTGAGTGATTTATGAAAATATATGAAAAGCAGGGGCTAAACTGTAAAAGACACGCAGATTTATAGTGGTTCAGCCAGAATGTGCCTACATCCACTTTATATGTTATTTCTCTTCTCTTCTTTTGATTACAAGTACAAAGCTTTGATACAAGTAAAAGAAAGTTGTTTTAAGAGTTCTCTCCGTGCTTGATCTCTCAAACTTGTTCCCATTGTTGTACCCCTACCCCTCTATTTATAGAGTGAGGCTGGGGGTAGGGGTCTTGGATGTGTACAGCTGCTGATGGGCTTGGGCTTACGCGACCTGGCCTGGTAGTGTTGGTTCGGAATGTCTTGGTCCGGTAGTGGGTGGTCCGGTAAGAGCTTGGTTCGGTGGCAACTAGGAGACGGTTGGTTCGGTAGTGGTAGGATGAGCTTGGTCCGGCAGTGGTAGGAGGAGCTTGGTCCGGTAGTAGTAGGAGAAGCTTCATCCGGTAGTAGTAGGAGGAGGTTCATCGGTAGTAGTAGGCGGAGGTTCATCCGGTAGTAGTAGGAGGAGCTTCATCCGTTAGTAGTAGGAGGAGGTTCATCCGGTAGTAGTAGGAGGAGCTTCATCCGGTAGTAGTAGGAGGAGGTTCATCCGGTAGTAGTAGGAGGAGCTTCATCCGGTAGTAGTAGGAGGAGCTTGGTCCGGTGGTTCGGTGGAAGTAGGTTGGTCCGGTGGTTCGGTGAAATTCTGGTTCGGCTATGGGGATGGTTCGGTGATGCTTGAATAGGTATGGTCCGGTAGAGGCTGGTTCGCTCCTTACTTTCTCCCGGTGGCCCCTTCCTCATCTGGACTTGGTAGTGATAGAAACGTACCCAACATTTGCCAGTAAGGTTTTCACTTCTTATTTAGCGCTGCTGATTATTTTGTGCCCATACTCCTTTTCTTTTGCTTTATAAGACGTTTCCTTGGGTCGATTTTCAAAGCATGGCAAACAACCGAGAGAGAAATTCCGCACATGTCTGCATGGAACCAGGCGAACATGTCTTGGTTGTCCCGTAGAAAACCAATCAGTTGTATTTTCAGATCCTCTTCTAATCCGGATCCGATTTTCATAAGTTTCACATGATCATCACTATTTAACTTTTGTAAACTGTAAAGCCTTTCCAAGCTCGGCTATGGTCCCATCTCCTCCATTTATCGGGTCAAGCTCGTTATAAGGATCACTTCTAAAATCAAGAGGGTGCCCTTCTTTAATTGCTATGTGAGGGAGTTCTTGGCATAGAAGGCAACTTCTATGCCCATCCCCTTCTTCGTCCATTTGTTCTCCCAAAGCCCTTCAATGTAATATTCCCTGGCTATGTCTTTGTTTCCTTCCACCGCTCTTATCCTTTGGCTGTTGGGAACTTCATTATCAAGCACCATGAGGCCATTATTTCATGAAAATCAGATAAGGCTGGACGTCAAAGGAAGGGATTATAAGCTAAGAATCCATCCACCTGTATGAAAGTTTGCTTTCATATGGATGATCGAGGACGGGTTCCTATCTCAAAGAACAAATCCAACCTCCCTAAGGGCAAGGTGCCTTCCCCTATGAAGCCATGCAACCGTTGGTTGTAGGGTGTAACATCTTCCATGGACAATCCCATCTTGTCGAATGCATCTTTAAACAAAATGTTCACTGAACTTCCATTATCTACCATAATTCTATGCACTTCTGATGGGCCAAGCATGGTCATAATCACCATTGGATCCGTATGGGGGTATTGCTTTCGTCGTAAGTCATTGTCACTAAAAGCTATCACCTCCTACTCCCGACGGGGAGTTTTAGCTTTCTATTCCTCGCCTATCATGCATATGTAGGCATCTCCATTTTTCAAAGAGTTTGCATACCTCTCCATCTCGCCCCAACATTTATCTACCATATGAGGTACACATGTTATGGTGTTGATTACCAGTCTTCCGTCTTTTCCCTGGTTAGTACTGGATTCTTTACCTCCATTTCCTAGTGGAGTCTACCTCTAGGGCTATTTCTCTAGGGCAAGGAGAGCCTCCAGGCTTTTGACATATCACTCCAACCACCTTCTCCTGGTATGCTCCTCGATCATGTCTCGTAAATAAAGACATTCGTTAGCGTTGTGCCCATGGGATTCATGGAATCGACAATATTTCATAGTATTCCTCTCAACTTCTGTGTCTTTTTTCGAAGCGGGCTTGTTTTAATTGAGCTCTACCTGTGTGGCCAGGTAGATGTTCTCTATGGTGTCGTTTAAGTTTGTGTATGTGTCAAACTTATAGCAAGGTTTAAACCTCCTTCAACTAATTTTCCTTCTGGGCCAGAATTACCGAAGTTGTTATTTTTCTTTTCTCGGCACTACCAACTTCACCATTCTTGGCCATAGCATTTACACTACTAGAAGCCCCTAATGGTTTGGCGATGGTATCAGCCTACTGCCCCATTGCGGTTTCCTCCAGTCGCATGTACTTTGCATCTTCATAGAAAAAATCTTGAAGTGTATCTGGTTTCTCCTTAGTCAATGTCCGAGCCATCTTCACGTCGGGATGTACATCTCTACAAAATGCCATTAGAGCCAATTGTTCATCAGTGTTCTGAATGCTGGCAGCAGCAACATTGAAGCGTGTCAAATACTTCCGCAGAGTCTCATCCTCCCGTTGTTCTACATCCGACAAAAAATACGGATCCTTGGGCTGTTCTATATGGACTCAGAATTGACTGATAAAAATTTTCTTCAGCATTTCCTACAAGTGGATCATGCTGAGGGAATACAGCAAAACCATATAATCGTCAAGGCTGACAAGAAGAAGGGAAATCACTTATACATAACTTCTTCCGATGCTCCACTCATTAGCATATGCTGCGTTTATCATTGTACATGTACTATAGGGTCAGTCAAGCCTTGGTAAGGATCCATGGTAGGCATCCAAAATCTCCTCGAATTTTGGCCAGTCTCTATTTCCACAGAAAATGGGTCGTCGACTCTCGCATCGATTCCACGCTCTACTGCTTATGACGAACACATTCCCATATAAGTTATGCCACACGATCTTGTGGTTTAGAGGATGGGCAAAGTTGGGTCAACCTCTTCCATCGAGGTGAGAGGCTTCTCTCATGCCTTCTATGATGACTTGGTTTGCGATCCCAGTTTCGTGCCCTACTTTGAGATCGTTCCCAATGAAGATCCTGCCTTACATCAGTGTCTACCTCTGTCAAGATTAGAGAGTGTCTCCTAGGTCAAGGAGGTTCAGCTGTGTCTGCCCCTGGTTCATTGCCTCCCTTGTTCGGTACGATTCCGAACCGATCCTCGAGTGCGACGTGTGGTTGAACTCTTGTTCGACCTGCTTCCTCTGCGTTGGCTTATCCAACTCCTCAATTTTGTTGATCTGATAGGCCACTAGACTGTGATCTCCTTCATCTCCTAGGCCCTCAGGACTAGGTCCTTCCTCTAGTTTTTGTGTTGTACATGGTTGGCTGCGTTTGCCCCAAGCATGTCATGATTTAAGCCACAATGGCTTACGGCTGGGCAAAGAAGCGAGTACCGAGATCCACCACAACTCTATCTAAGTCGCCTCTAGTGATGATGTTTGGAGCCACGGTATTGGAAGAATGGTTATCATGCTCTATAGTATCATGGTTGACACCCATACTGGCACCAATGTTCCTTTTCTTAGATTCAGAAAGCATGTTGAAAATGTTTATGTCTCAATGAAAGCACCAAAAAATTTTAAACAAAAAATGGGCAAACACCTCCGATCGATTTTTTATAGTAGACTAAATGAAGAATAAAGAGCAGAAAAAATAAAGTACACCCGAGTTTATAATGGTTCAGCCAAAATGGGTCTATGTCCACTATTTTTTTAATTTCATTTTCTTATAATTTTGATATTACAAGCAATTATAAAGAGTAAAATGATTTATAATAGAACATGGTGATCTGTATGCTCCGCACAATTGTTTCTGTAGCTCTAAGTCTTGTGGATTCCTAAAAAGTTATCCTTTGAATGTCAAATGCTTGGCTATTTATAGGGATGAAGAGTCTGTGTCATTAAATCAGAAAATTAAGATGTTTCCATGTATAAACCGCCCAAAAGGAGTATTCTTGAATATGCTAGACATAATTAATGGTTTCCTGATATAAGCAAATTTCATTCCATATATAGTTTTCTCGGTTCGGCTAGAACCTTGGTTTGGTTGTGTTGGCTTAGCAAAAATGCATTGGCCACCGTATTGGCTGAGTTCATGTTATCCCTCTATTGGTTCGGCTATCTGTGGTCCAACTTGCTTCGGTAGCCTCTCTTACTCTTGGCTCGGCAGATGCCTTCCCCTTCTTAAATGAATATGGCCCAGTTCAGTACCTATGGGTACCGAATAAGAAACTCGGTTCGGTACCTTAAGGTACAGAACAAGAATGTGTATTCGGTACCCTTGGGTACCAAACAAGAAACTCGGTTTGGTATCCTTGGTACCGAACAGGGGGAGGTGCCTTCTCCTTTTTCCTTTACTCTTCTCACCGACTTTCCATTTTCTGCCTTTGTCTTGTCTTCAAGTCTTCGTTCGGCTATTCCTAGGCTTTCTGATGTCTTGATGTATGTGGGCAAATTTGCCCATAACATCTATAAAAAGAATTTTTGGGGAATTGTTCAAGATAATATTGAGAATATTATATAAATGAATACGAAATTCATTTGTTATACAAATACAAGTATATGATTTTGGATTTGAATATCAAATGATATTGAATAATGCTTAGTTAAATTTAAAAGGATTTATAATATGATTTCAAGGAAAGAATAAACTAGTATACAATTATATACTTTGGAAAACATAGTACATTTTATACAACTTGAAATATAAGTTTAAATTGGAAAATAAAGAGTTTGTTTGAATTTGATAAGATATCGGTCGTTTAGTTTACTTATAATTTGTTATACTCATGTAAGTCAATGGAAACTTGCTTGAGTAAACTTTGGATAAAATATATAACACTTGGCTTTGAATATTGTGTGAAATATATTTAAATAGTGATTTGCCAAGTATGATCAAACGACAAGCTTAATTGAATGAATGGTTGTTTGGATGAGTTAGGGTTATTTTAAACCCTTGCCTGATTCTAGAAATGCAAGTTAGGATTATATTATTTATTCACCCATGATATATATATATATATATATTGACCAAGTTTATTATATCCCAGTCTATTAATTTGAATAATGAATTATCGTGTTTGAATTAAAATGTTGAAATGCATTGTTGCTTGATAAATTAATTAAATATGCATGACATGTATTGGGGATATAACATCATTTTTGGGAATAATTATGGTTTGGGAAGCAATATGTTTTTGAAAATTGAAATTTAATATTTGACAAAACGATATGAGGAACTGACTGCTAGACTGTTAGTTTCCATCCTAGCGAGCTAATTTGAGGATCGCAACCTGGATCATGACAATCTTATCCCTTGTAAAAGTGTCTGAATGATCTGTTGCTAGGACATATGAAGTTATTGAAGTTAGTTGGAGGTGTAGTGCAAACGAAGAGTAATGCCACTAGATGTAGATATGATGAAGTGGACTACAACATAAGTAAGATTTATCGCGTCTCTAGATACCTGAAGGGTACGACAACAAAGGGATCATGTGGGGGCCAACCACAACTGGGCGGAAGTGTACGAGTGAAAAAGTCCATGATGACTTGCTGGGGCAAATAGTCTATGTAGAGAGTAAATTCGTTGAGGAGATTTATCAATGTGATATCCCTTTGAGACTCACAGATGAGAAGATGATTTATCCTTCTTAAAATCTTAAGAAGATGATTTAGCCTTCTCATAAGTGTTAACTAGAAATGTCGACCTTGTAAAATGATTCTTTTGAATAAAGATTTGAATTTGAACAACAAAACGCAATTCATATAATATGGACAGATTGTGATATTCCAGTTGACTAAAATTACAATTGTGAGTAACGATGAATAAAGCAGTGACACATGTGTTATCACTATTTGTTAAAATGAACCGTGGGTGGGATTTGATATGGTGAGAATGACATCTGCGTGCTTAAAAATGTCATCATTAAACCCAACATTGCACATTTATTGTTCATGATTTTATTACACTCACAGCTAGATTCCTAACCTGACTCAGCGTTTGTTATGTACTTAATAACCTTGGCCCAGTATGATGTTGCTTTACATGTGAATATTATGACTGTTATGATTTGTAGGCCGCGATGTGGAGTTGGAGAAAATGACGATGGCGAGCATTTACTTTACTTATACTTGTATTGAGATGCCACTGTATTGGTCGATATGATGTGCTTGTGTGACAAGTTATATATACATACACATACACATATACATACATACATATATATATATATATAAGATGATGTGTCAAATTTTAGATGTGATATTAAATTTATTATTTTTATTCACTCTGAGTCTGTTAGTTGGGAAATTTTATTTGTGTCTCTAATACTATATTAGTCAGTTCGGACAATTCGTGTACATTGCCTTGTGTCGAGACGAGATATGTATTATTTTTTATGTGTTTAGGTATAGAAACTGTTTGCATGTTGACCCAAAGTAAAAGTAGTGTATATAAAAGATTTCTCCTTCCATACCCTTGATTCGAGCCATCAGATGGTGAATTCCCTCTAATATTTAGGTCACTGGGGCTAGGGTATTGGTCTCATCTTGTACAACATGATCTTCTCCATGATATCTCCACACATGATAGTTTGACATAAAACCATAGTTATGTAAATGTAACATTGTAGTAGAATACTCTAGAAGTTACAAGCACTGACATTTCTAATACAGACATCATATTTCTTTCATATTTGTTTTATTAAGAGATGCCACTTTCATGAATGCTTCCACACCATCTAAACTGCAATGGTACCGTTTCTCCTTTTTACTTATATGGTTGTACATCCAATTCAAACTTCCAAATAATCCATCTTTTATACTATTAACATAAAAAAATTATATTATATTTTACAAAATAGTATATTATTATTTTTTATAAAACCAAACATTCTTAATAATATAATGTATTGCTATCATCTAATTTAATTTTCTTCATTAATAATAACCATATATTATTCATCTTTATTTATAATATCATATATTGTTATTATTATTATTATTTTTAACAATAAAGCAATTAATATCATTCATTATTATTTATTATTATAATAATAATATATTAATCCAAAATAAAAATATATCAATTCAAAATAAATGACATAGAACAATCAACAAATAAAATTAACACTGTGCAAGGAAATTAAATAAAATAAACTCTAACATAGGATAAGCAAGTGATATATGAACTATAATATATAGTTGAATAAAATTTGAGAATAATCAAACTTTTCTACCTTAGAAACACCGTATTTGACTCACGTGCATGATACTTAATACTATGAAATGTAGACATACTTAGATTTACTACCCTAAGTACACACTTCTGAAGAGGCTTTTTATTAATTATTCGAATAAAAAACTCATATCTTTCTGTTGAAATGCGAAAAAATGAAAATGCAAATAGAATATAGATGCATAAAACAGGAACACACGTAAAATATTATGTACTTATTTGTTATTACTATTTGAATCTATTACACTATTGTATAGGATGTGAAATTATACAAATACATATGACAGACTTAGTAAGAAAATAAATGATATAGAAGCTTGTTCTTTGCCCAAGCACATGTATAAAAAATTTGGATATAAATCATGATATGGGATCGGTAAAAGAGAATTCAAACAGTAAAATGTAAAGTAATATATCATACGCGTAGCAACATACAACAAAACATGCTAATACAGAACTTAAATGGACTATATAATCTGATTATTATGAGTAGCTACTTAAAAAATGATGGGGCTAAATTGATATTATAGAAAACAAACTAGTGAAGATAACAAGTAAAAAAGAGCAGTTTGGCCTGGTCATGTGCTACTGTGAGAGATGTTAATCAAGATTTGAGTAGAGAATCATTAGAAGCATATTATACAAATTATATAATTGCTATACCGAGCTTCTGTAAATGAGCTCTGTTGTCTGCTCAAGCAATAATATTAGTGTAGAATAAAATTACATGGGTGCTCTCCTCATATCATAGAGGATCACTCATTTTTCTCAAAAAATACCATATTATTATTAATTTTTTATACCATAATTATTATTATTTTATTATTGATACCATATGAAATATTATTGCTTTTTTATTAATACCATACATTATTAATTTTAATTAATAATACCATTCATTGTTATTTTTATTACCGATACTATATTGTTGTTAATTTTTTATTACCAATACCATATCGGTAATAATGGATTTAATAACAATGGACTTTACAAATAATTTCAAAGTTATACTTAGAGATTTTCACATCTTTTAAATGGTTAGCCATTCTATCTCTCATTATGAACAATTTGATATTTACATTTCATAAATCATTTCAAATTAAATGGTTAATACAATTTCGACAACACTTCCATTTATTCTCCATATCATATGTGAAAGAGTGCACATGGAAAGAAAAAGAAAGCGCTACCAAATTTTTTAATTGTTTGATTTGAAATGATTAACGAAACGTAAATATCATTGCATTTATAACTTGTCCAATACTAGGACAAATCTTACAAATATTGTATCATATTAATATCAATTTCCATTTTAGTTAAAAACAAATATCTATATAATGATCATATACGATACTTGTTAGACCTGACCAAATTAAACATCAAAGGGGTTTTAATATTAATACAATATAATAATGTCCTAAATTATTAAATTTTGATAAGTAACACCATACATTATTATTTTTATAAATAATATGAAATATTATTATTTATTAGTATAATACCACACATTACTATAAGCATATCAACAATACAAAATATTATTGTTATCTAATAATATATATAGACACACACACAATACGGACAATCATTATTTTTTATCACTAATACCATTGGCTATTTTCAAACTAAAATTACCATATCTTATATTTCATGATGAATAATTTGATAACAATGAGTTTCATGAACAATTTCATAATAGCGTTCACAAATAATTTCAAACTTACACCCAAGTATGTCTACACGTTTTTTCTAAATAATTTTCTATGTGAAATTTTTTATATTTAATGACAAGGAAATCTAACATATATCATTCAAATTAAAACCGATAAAATATTAGTGAAAGTTTTGGATGCTTTATTTTGTTCTTTTTAATTGTACCTCACCTATTGGTCTAAAGACTTTCTGCCGCTTATTTGATGTTTATTAGTAGTTCTGGGGAGTGTATTATAATTGGATCTAATATTGATTAAGAAGAAAACTTAGGTTTCCATTCCATAAAATTTTAATCAATGTTTCACCACTTTCTAAAATTATAAGCTTACTATACATATATAAGATTCGAAAATCTAAAATAATTTTGTTGTATCTTTCATAAGCATTTGTACACAGCTAAATATATCTCCAATTAGAAAAAAGGTACGATTGCCAAAAATAATTGTCTCGACGTTAATTAAACAAACTATATATATTGTACTCTAGCTTTTCACAAAAGGCATTCCAAAGTAGCGAGTGTCATAATCCAAAAGGCTACGCTCATCAAAATTAACCAAAAAACAATAAAATGAAATCCTTATCCTTCATTTCTAATAGTGATAGCCCTTTCTAAGGGTTGTGACTACCTTTTCTATGGGCTACGATAGCCCTTCTAGGGGCTGCGATGGATACAATGGGCTTCGAAAGGGGGACATGACTCGCTAGGGTGACAAGAGAATAAATGAGGTGATAATTTTTTTTGTGATTCAGGGATTTGATTTTTTTATGCGAATGTATGTGTGTGTTGGATGGGAGGGAGAGAAGTCGAGTTTGGTGTTAATTTAAGGGAAGGGTTTGGTTGATGCCATACCGCCGACGTGTCGATGCCCAACCTTTTGGCGTCGGTATGACATTGGCGGACTCAGGTAAGATTTTAAGTTGATTATAGTAGCAATTATTTAATAGACTAATATAATAATTTAAATAATAACTAATGATGTAAAATAAAATGAAAGTACATCTATAAGGACCATGCCGTTATGGCCAAATTTTCCACCACCTTAGAACAGGCTTGAACGGATGGACTGGACTTAAGGATAATGAAGGAATAGCTTCAAAAACTTGGTGGTAAGCTTGGAATAGCTATGGAAAAGACATTGGGAATTTTGGAGTTTATTGAATTAAGGAAAAAAGATTAGTACCGACATGAAAAGAGGTTGTACCAATCACTTTTTGTGTATATTCATGGCTTTTAGAGTGATGGTCAAAGAGTGATTGGCTACAGTGAAACTCCCAGGGCTCACTTTTGAAGGAATAGGTGAACAAATCCAAAAATCTCGATAGAAAAAGATAAGTACTAGACATCTCATAACTTCTTGGAAACAACCTGAATTTTGAGGCAAAAGTGCTTAGAGCTTGACGAATTGAATCTTGAAGACGAGATATAAGAGAGGCAAGGGATTTGCATGAAGCAAATTAGATCGGTACCGACATAATTCATATTGGCACTGATATGATTTTATTCTATAAAGGCTTTGACTTGCCTCCTACCTTTTCGGATCTAGGGTTTGACCTGGTGTTTCATGGACCGTCTATTTCGGTGGGCGATTCTTCTATAAATAGCGAGCCTGTGGCAACTAGGGAGGGATTTTTCCTTTAGAATTTTCTATATCTATTTCTTCTGCCATCAACTTAGACAACCATATCAAATCCGAGATCTAATAGACTGTGGTCGGATTTGAGTTGTGATTTTTGTATTCTGGAGAGAAATCATAAGATAGTAAAATTAAAGTGGACGTAGGTCAAAGAATTTGCTGAACCACTATAAAATTCATGTTCTTTCCCTTATTTATTTGGTAGATCTATATTGTTGGTGCTTTCATCTGATATTGGAGTGTTGTGTCAACTTTTGGCGCAACATTTTTGGTGCATTAATTGAGAACTGAACTTGGGATATGATAACTTAAAGCTTGGATTTGGAAAAGATGAAGAGGCCTATTACTAAGGCTATTGCAAGGCCAAGTCAACCTGTGCATGAGGCACCCAGGAGTTGTCCTCAATTTCAAATCTATCCCTCTACGTAACCAAAGAGGAAATGGAAAGGACGATGAAAGAGATTAGGGATGGAATGATGGTTCAATAGTAGGAAATGTTAGAGGGATTTTTTAGAAGGATGGGACATTAAGGAACAACTAGAGTAGCTGGAACTCAGAACTAGAGGCTAGAAAGCAATGCAAGAGCATCTAGAGTTGGAGCGGAGCAAACTGGAATAGAGCCCCCACAACAAAATCAGATCAATATTAACACGAATCAAATCGGTATTGACCTGAATTTACATGAGGCACTATTGATTTGGGCTTAGTAAAAGCTGGTATGCCGGGAGCAGACGATGCTGGGGCCAGAAAAGCAGATCAGATTGCAAATACACAACGATAGGAATTAGAACTGAAACCTCACCATAGGAATGGGGGAGAATGAAGCTATGGATCAGAGACTTCCATTAGACGACAACGACCGAATAGTTGAAATGATTAAGAGAATAGTGAAAGGTGGACCTCTAGACCAGAGTTTGGAAGGCGTGAATAGAAATCCATTTACCCCTAAGATCAAGTACACAAGGAATCCATCCGATTTTAAGATACTAATGCTGGAACTGTACAACGGGAGGACATATCCAACCGTTCATCTGATGAGATACATCCAACATATGGAGGTGTTGGGTGCTTCTGAGGAAATAATGCGATGTTGTTTCCCATTATCCGTGGCGAAGTTGGAAGCAATATGGTTCGGGTAGTTAAAGAATGGGTCCACAAGCATGTAGGCCGGATTGGTAAAGAAATTCTTAAGACAGTTTAGAGTTCACATTACTTGATCGAAGATTGCAATGATGCTTTCAAGCATGATGAAGAAGGCCGGACAAACACTAAGGAGTTATTTAACTCGATTTAATGTAGTAGCCGCTGCAATTCATAAGCCGGATCCATTGATAGTTCTGGTGGTAGCAGTATCTGGAGTTGCGAATAAGCCTGACTTCAAAGTTGCTTTGGAAAGGGATCCACCAACGGATCTTACAGAGCTTTACCATGAAGTTAAGTGATATCAACACTAGGAGGGCACTGAGGCTGAAAATGCTGAAGCTAATACTATGGATGGCGGAGGACCGTCTGGAGAAGGATATGGTAAAGACAAAGGAAAGCAAAAAGCCGATGAAAGCTTTGAGGACCAAAGCGGAAAAGTGGGGAAGTGAAATTCTCTTCATACATTGATCTAATCTATACCCCAAAGAGGATATACCTAGATACTAGGGGGAAGATCTTTTATCGAAGGCCATATAAGAGAGAATCCATTTATCGAGAGAGAAGGTTTAGAAAGTTTTGCCTGTTCCATGAGTTAGATGGGCATGAAACAAACGAATGCAGGCATCTGCGAGATTTGGTAGAACAACAAGTCTGGAGCAATCGGTTGCAACAATACATGAGGAACCACACTGTAGTGGTTCAGTAGGAGCATCCACCATCTGTGGCAAATGCATCGGGATACGACCATGGATCTAGGTCAAGAATGATTATCCCATGATCGGGATGGATAAGGGTCAGGTTTGATTCCCTTGTTTTATGTTTTTATTTCAAATAAATAAGATGGAATTGCTATCAGGCTTCATAGATGTGTACGGGACCTCAATTGGTCTCTAGGTATGCTCTGAGTTGGATGTCTGATAGTAATAAGTGATAATAGGAATGTTTAGGATATTTGCTTGTCGTTTTTATTTGGATTTCATAAATGAATATTTGGCTTTGAAAATCATTTGAACGTGATAACTGATATATAAACTAATTGGACATGGTTTCCCAACCGAAGAGATTGGTGACGAACCATATGGTACAAGTCCCCTTATCAAAATGCGAGTAGATGGACTTATACATGAAAGTAAGTCCCCTCACTAGAGAGGAGTGAATGGACTTGTTTGGATGTTGGGTCCCCTCATTATAGAGTGAGCGGATTGGAGTCGACATGGATATACGATCCGAAGATATCAGACCTTAGATTGAACATTGATAGTATGATCCTGAGAGATCAGACCCTAGATTGAACATTGATTATGCAATTTGAAGAGATCTAGATTTGAACTTATGATTTGAACACCTTATGATTGGATAATAATTACTGACTAATTAATGATTATCACTGCCTCGATTCGGTTGGGCTTACTTATAATAGGATGCTAGGCGATTCTAGACGATTCCTAATAACGTTCTAACCGTTGGCAATGCACTCTTATGATTAGCAATGCATGATTGCATGATAAATAATTAACATAATCTTGGGCAAACACAGGGTGACATTGAAATATGATAACCCAACCGTGGGCAAATACAGGATGGCTCTGATAATGATATTTGATAACTTAACCCAAGCGAACATGAGATAGCTTTGATAGTGATATATGATATGATAATTCTAGATTAACATGGAATGATTATGGTTTATGCCTAAAACATAAGCAAGGACTATAGTCCTTAGCTATAATGGTCTAGAATGACCCTTGATTTACAGGTAAATATGAAGAAACCAGATGGTTTACCACAACTTGGATCAATGGATAGCCGGAGAGCTCAACTACAAATGATTGATCACTCCCGTACTTGTTCTCGAGCAAAGCACACTTTATATTCATAAGGCATACTTTAGGAGGTAGGTGTTATGACTAAAATTTCCACAGTCTTACAACATGCTTGAATGGATGAGCTGGCCTTCAGGATAATGAAGGAATGGGTCCAAAAATTTAGAGGTAAACTTGGAATGGCGATGGAAAAGACTTCCAGAGGTTTGGAGTTGATTGCACTAAGGAAAACAGATCAGTACCGACATGAAAAGAGGTCGGTACCCATTAGTTTTTGTGCATATTCACAGCTTCTAGGATGATGGTCAAAGTGTGATTTGTTACACTAAAGGTCTTGGGGCTCACTTTTGAAGGAATAGTTGAATAACTCCAAAAAGCTCATTAAAAAGGGAAAAATACTAGATGTGTCAAAACTTCTCGGCAACAACTTGATTTTTAAGGCAAAAGTGCTCAGAGCTTGATGAATTGAAGCTAGCAGATAAGATATGAGAGAGACATGGGATTTGCACGAAGCAAATCAGATTGGTACATGGTTTTATACTCTGAAAGACACTGTCTTGCCTCCTACTTTTTTGGATCTGGAGTTTTCCTAAGTATTTCATGGTCCGACGACTTCGGTGGACGATTCTTCTATAAATAGCAAGCCTATGGCAACAAGGGAGGGACTTTTCCTTTTGACTTTGACACTTAGGATTTTGCATATCTTCTTCTTCTACCATCAACTTAGAAACCATATCAAATCCAGAGATCTATTAGATTATAGTTAGGTTAGAGTTATAATCTCATAAGATAATAAAACAAAAGTGGACTTAGGCCGGGGAATTTTCCAAACCACTATAAAAATCGTGTTCTTTCCCTGGTTTATTTTGATAAATTTATATTTTTGGTGCTTTCATATGATATTTGGATGTACTGTCCACTTTTGATGCGACACAAACATTATAGGAGATGAAAGGTGAGCATGTTCAAGTAAAAAGGAGTAAGGAGCTACTACTTACTATTTAGTCTCTTCATTAGCTTAACCATGTAATATCCTTCTCCCATATTCTCCCTATAAATAGAGGCCTATTTCATTCAAAACATGTGAAAATCCTATGAAAAAGTCAAATAATCTCCATTATAGAAACTCTAGTTGTTGATGCAAACCAGTCCATAAGGAGGAAGAAACTTCTTTGATTGAAGGCACATAGTGCACCGTGTAATCAACCGATTGGATTTCAAGTTACTCTTATATTTATTTTCATTCTAGTCATGCTTATATATAGTCATATTTTATTCCAATATTATTAAAATACATAGTAGTAGTAAATTAGTGAGACATAATTTTGTTTTAATTCATGAATATATATTACATAATTCGATATATATATATATATTAGCAAAGATAGCTTGTTTTATAGTGGGTCGTCCACATATATAAAAGAATTAAGGAACAGGTGTTTGGTATAGGCACTTGAACAATTAAACAAAATAAAACCAAAGGAGATAGGAAAAATGCCTATGCTACTAATACAGACTGCACTACCCCCCATTCGAAGAGAAGGCTCCACTCCCATCCTCAAACGAGTCAAGGCCAATTACATGAAACTATCCAGAAAAAAGAGAAACTAAAGTCAGAATATAATCCAATGAATTAGGACTGCACAAATACTTTCTATCCCAAGTGACATCAGCCAACAAGGATGTATTACTATCACCAAGCCCGCCTAGAACACATAGAGAAAGAACTTCATCATCCACTCGATAGAACTGACATCTCTCCTCACCTTCAACACCTATATATTTGAAAAATATTCCACTAGATGGCTCATAACTTATCTCCGTATGCTCATGGACCCACGCTTGCTCAGACGAACTCCAAAAAAAATAAAAAAAGGGAAGACACTACTACCGGATCCACCAGGTCTCCATATACATAGTATAACAATATTCAAGTTTTTTATATTAGTAGTATATATAGTGAAAGTTAATTTCACTTTTCCTTTCTAATAATATATATATAGGTGTGTTAAATATAACTCGAATTAATTTATTTAATATCAACATGTCTTAATTATATTATACACTCGGGGGATACAACTTTTTATGGCATAAACTTGGCTATCGACTATTAATTTGAAACTAGGATTTCACGACATCTTTCTCGTCTTTAGTTCAAAAAGGGATCTTGTTATTGATCTTTTTAAACCCCACAAAGATTTCAGATGGAACCTCATGTTTAATAATAATAATATGGTAGGAACTTTATTAAGACAATTTCAAACACTTATTTCGGGTTAAAAACATATAAATGTAAACGAGCAATATGATACTTTAAAATAAGCTGAAAAAAAAGAGAGAATATTTATCAAAATCAACATACCATTTTCTATATTTCTCCGGCGTTAAACTGACTTACTTTAAAGACATATGGAAGATCATGCTCCCTCTAAAGCCAAATTACATATGTAGATCATGATACATGAAAAATTAAATAGATTAAACTGTTGAAATCCAAAATCTTGAACTTTAATAGTAATAATATGTGTTGCTTATATAAGATACTCCCAGAAGTTACTAAACATGTCTATTACAAGTGTCACTACACACACGAAATTATCCGTAGGGCAATCATCCTTTCCGCACTTCGAATGACCTGTCCGATTCTTTTACCATATGACCATTAGACAACTTATAGACTCAATTACCACCCAACAAGCATACGTCTTATGGATATAATTTACACGATTACTATTAGGTGCCTACTAACAGAAAGAAATCAAAGTATCTTCAATAATATACATAGAAATATTGCTTCTTTACCATTTTTACTACTTGTCATATTTCTCTTTACACAAGGTCTAGCAAAAGTAGCCTTAAGTGGAAGTCTCACCATGAACGGATTTAGAGCTACATCCTTTCACTTACGTATTCCACATCTTCATTATTGGACAGAAGACCAGAGCTCCCCATGCTAATTGATTGGACTGAACATAATTAATTTGGCCTTGGATTAGATGAGTCGTATTATTTGCAGCTTATTCTATCATATCCTAGTTTGACATAGTATTTATATCCTTTGTGTTGTAGATGCTCTTCGTTATTCCCTCTTTTGTTACCAGGACCACCATTATATCCAAGCTACTTCCACAAGTAAACCATTAGTAATGGATACCTCTTTTATATTATTGATCATTGTTTAACTGGTCATCCATGTAACATATTTTTTTTCACATTTGAAGTTTGGTGCTTAGCCACCTATTAAGCATATTGGTAGTATTTTGAGTTTGTTATATATTATTTTAGAGCTCTCCTGTAACGGAAGATCACTCTTTCCAAACAAAAAATTAAATGCATACATATACATATATTTACACACATATGTGTATATGTATAATTCATTTAACTAAATAATATATATACATATATTGATATATATATATATGTATGTATGTATGTATGTATATAAAGGTTCAACATTAAATTAAAAAAAATTAAACCTGATTTTTCTATTTTGAAAATCAATTCTTTATTAACACCCAATATACATTTCCATGTTATACCTCATTGAACCTTGATAACCAATCTAATCGAAATGGATGCCTTATGAAGAAAAAAAAGTACATAACACTTTCACATATTCACATACATATGTGCCGCATACTTTGCATTTATAAAAGCAATACAATATAAATACATTGAGGCCTAAGAAATTGTACTCAAGCCCTAAACTCTGTGGTATATCACTCTATTCACTTCACAACCCTTCAGCTCGATCTGAAACCCTATAATGGCGGCGGCCAAAAATGAAACAGTTGTATCTCCAACTATATAGTATCCACTAAATTGATCCCCCATCTTTCCAAGATTTTCTTATTCTACTCCTTAGATTTGGTCTTGCTTCCATATTCATCTCTCAGATATATGGTCTCCTTCATTATTAAATTAGCTTTATTATCTTATTAATTTTCTTCTGATGAAATGTTATTTGATTTCGTTCAACCTAAATGTAGTGGATATTGGTCAAAATGTTGGTAAATGTTCTTAGTATTTATATAGGATTTATTCGATGAGGGACTAATTTGAACAAGACCCCGCATGTGTGGTGTATCATGAGCCAACCACATAGACAGTCATACTGGATGACATAGACAAGTGTGGTGGTTAAGCACACACAAATTATACCCCCTCTGATACTATGTTAGAGAATCATGTATTATTACAAAACTAATTGGTGACGTAAGGAGTAGTTTCTTCGTATTTATATAAGATTTATTTTATAAATTGCTCGATGTTGGACTAATCTCAACAGCTTTTAACTTTAATTTCATTAATGTCCATAGATATTTATTATATTAGCTTTAGAAATAGAGATGACATCTATATTCTTATACTTCTTCACATAAACACACGTAGGATCTCCATACTTTATGAAATAAATCTATATTTTATATGTAATCTGTTTAAACAAGCTTTATATTCACATAAACTCATCTTCTTTCTAGCTCTAGGATGCCATATTACTTTAGTCTACAACAACATTGCATTTCTTTGTCTGTGTAATCGTTAGCTTTTTATGGAATGTAACTTAATTGCCATCACACCAAACTCAATAGTATTATTTTGCTTCTATATCTACTTTAATACCTTTGATTGTATATGCAATCTTTCTTGATGTTGCATTTAAATAGGAATCAATCCTCCTTTCAATCACGATATCACATAACCCTTGTGCAAAATTTATTTTATACAATTTGTGTATAAATATACACATATATAATATGAGTACTAACATTTTAAATTGGTAAAATATTCAATCTTGAACTTAATATCCAAATTGACAAAAAATCTTATATATACAGACACACACACATATATGTTATCACATAATTTCAATACACAAACAATGAAGAGACAAAATAATTAATTAAATCATATGATGATTAGGGCTATGGATGGATATATGATAAATCAGATCTGTCCGCATTCATATTTGAAAAATGAGAAAATATCTAAAAAACAAATACCAATATGATAATATCAAAATCTAAAAAATATTCATTCGACTTATACCAAGATAGCAGTTTAAATTATGCATATTTTAATACGTAATATGATTGATATCTACTGCTTTATCGACATAATAATTCACATTATGCATATATAAATGAATATTTATTATCCGAAGCAATTTTATTATTGTACTTTTTATTTCTTATATTTATATTAGCATTGATATTAAAAGAGGATTTATGTTGGACAAAATTTTCATTTATCATTTATGTGTATTAATATGAGCCCAAGGATAAATATTCGATATTCAAATGTATACACAGATACAGATATCCGATATATGAAAATGATTTTGGATACGAATGTGAATATGACACTATCCATATCCAAAAGTATTCGTTAAAAGGCCTAATGATGATTCATTTCCCTATTTTCTTCCAATAAATATAGGTTTTGTTATCATTTATGAACAATAAAACTTCACATTTATACATAGTTATAATTAACATTTAAAAAATTTGTACATGTAAACTTATTTATATATTAATTAACGATTAACACACTTACATGTATATGTACAAAAATTTCTCTTAATTAAATCATGCGATGATTCACCTTCCACTTTCTTCTTATAATTAAAGGCTTTTACTATCATTTATGAACAATCTTCTCATTTATATAAAAGCTTAATTAAATTTAGAACATATATAAGATTAGTTAACTTTATAAATATAGATAAGAGAGAGACATAGCGAATATGTATTTATATGTGAACCACATATATTTACATATAGTGCATGCCTTCTAAAGCACACATACACACATGCACACATATATATAATTTGGTTATATATCCCGATAATTATGTGTATATGTACGTATATATAATAGTAATTATAATTATTTATGTAATATACGTATATGTATATGTATGTATTATTACCCGTCATTCGTAGCTCGGTTGGTTTGGGAGCTGGGAGATGGGAACCAAAGGACTGTGTCTGGGCAGGTTCGAATCACAGCGCCAAACCATCAATGGGAGTTTCAACGTTAAGCATCCGTGTGCGATGACTAAATAAAAGCGGGGTAGACACACGGCGTGGGGTTTACTTAAGTGAGTATCAATGAATACCATGATCTTAAGGTTCCCCATGATCTCAAAAAAAATATGTATGTATTATTGGATCAGGTGCATCAGCCAATGAGGTAAAATGGGGCGAATTTCATATATTTCTTTTTCATAATGCATTAGATCATTTTAATGTGTTATCATGAATAATATAAATTACATTAAATAATATTTAATGTTTGGTTTGACATATTGAAATTTATTATGAATTAATTTTATTATAGTTATTTCAATTAAATTATATTTATAATGTATATAATGAACTTTGCATGTCCATTATTAGTTTATAATAATGAATAGGGGGAATGCACACAACACAATACAACATGCACGTATATGTGTGTGTGTGTGTGTTATACTAGTGTCTATAAATACCATTGTAAGTTTAGAATTAGTCAATTATATCAATAAATTATATATATGTATATTTGTGTATATATATATATATATCATTATAGGTCGACACACACACACATATATATAATTTGTTGATATATTTGACTAATTCTAAACTTTATAATAATTGTTATGACCATTAAAAATTAAATAATAACATGATGAGTAATGTTATACATTTGTCAAATCAATTTTTCTGGATTATTTATTAGTTTCAAAAATTAATTTAAATATATTTAACTAGTTTAAAATGTATAATAATCAATATAACCATGGTAATACATTAAAAAATGATATATTTTCCCCTGAAAAATAATATGTTAATAATGAATTGTAAGTTTTTTACAGGCAAAATAAATTATTATTGTTTTGCATGGGAAAGCCAGATTATAATGGTCGTACCATTTTAAAAATTTTAACAGGTGTGAGGCCAAGATATCTCAACAACTACAATGCGATACACAGATGTCTTAGCAAACAGTAAGAAAGATAAAGTACAAGAGCGAGACAATCATGCACCCTAACTAATCCTTTGTAACAACCCGGAAGTTTGGTCGTTTGATTTTGAACATTTAATTCATTTTTAAGTATTGAATTTGAATTATTAATTGATTTTGAATACGGAGATTTTAGTTGAATTAGTGAAATGGTTTACAGTTTCAAATATAGCGATTAATTGGATTTGGTAGATATAAATTTAATATTTGACATTGGGATAATATATGAATTTGAAGTAAATGTACATGGGAATGATTTCTAAAGTTGATTTAAAAATCTATTTGGATTAGAGTGATGATATTGGACTTTTGAATGGAATTAAAAGTCTATAAGTTAAAAAAATTGGATTTTTATGTTGATTTAATAGTGGAATTCAATATATGGTAATAGTGTGAACAATTGAAATTTTGACTTAATATGAATCGAAATTATTTGTTATATGAATATAAATTCTATTTGAATTATAATTGAGTTGGCAAGTTTTTAAAATGGAAATTTTAAGTAATTCCGTCGATTTTGAAAATCGCTCGATTAAATTGACGCATTAAAATAGCCGTCCAAGGCACAGTCTCGTAATTCGACGAAACCAGTTTCACTGGATTCGTAATAGTTTATTATTATCGGATTTCAAATTTTGTAGCGTTTGGAGTTACCGTTTGGTCATACGGGATAGAAAAGCGTTGAATTAAATATCGAAAATCTAATATTTTAATTCAATTCGAAAAGCTATCTTCCACATATGATCGAGTTAGGCCTTGAAGCATGTTCCATTGTGTTCGGAATAGGGGTAAAATATTATAAATGTCAGGCGGCACGCTTCGTTTGGGGTTCGTCTGGAAAAGTACGTGAATTGTGAAAATAATAATAAAATATTATATGCACGTATATATATATACTCGCAATAGTAACCCTAACCCTAATATCTACAACACGCCCCCGTTTATATACCAATGGCCAAAATGTTCCACACTTCTTCCCCTTCGATCTCCCCATCCACACTCAATTAGCTGAAGACTCTTACATGGAACTTATAGAGCTTGAGGAGCTCTACAATATCAACGGTCGAGATCTAGTATGGAGGACCACGGTGGAGGCAAATCGCCATGAAAGGCGCACTTTTTGGAGGGATATTTTATGGGAACGGCAAGGCTAGGGAGGTGCGGTCGGCGACCATAGGTGCGGTGGAGGGAGGGCTATCGCGTGGTGGTTGTTATCGGTGTCACGATGGTCAGGGATGGGGTTTGGGTTGGTCAAAGCGGCGATAAGGATGGGTTTCTCGGCCTGATTGTTGCGTGCGAATGGTAGAGAGGAAGAAAGGAAATCGGCGGCCTTGATTTTCAGAGAGAGATCGTGCGGCCCAGATCTGATTAGGGTATATAAAAAAATTATGTAAATTATTATAGTAAAAATCGTATAATCTTATATTGTAAATAACTTTTACATACGAATTCGGAATCGGACGAAACAAGCGGCGACGGAATCGTGGCGATGAGTAATACATGCTAAAATTGATTTAGAGTCGATCAGAGCTAGCTAAAACTTTAGGTTAAATCGAACGTGTTCGATTTAATTTAAAATCTGTACGTTTGGCAAATTGAAACTCAAGGTGGGTTAATCTCACTCATTTTTGTATGACTGGTTTAATTTAAAAAGTTGGAAATTTAAATTATTGGTTGATTGAATGATTTGATAATTTTTATTATCGGTTGGATGTTATAATATATATGGTAGTATATATTAGTAATTGGAGTGATTGTTCCCACATATTTAGCGGATGAGACCCTATGCGCCCCCCATAATAGTGGATGACCCTATTGTTGATTCATGAGTTTTGATTCATGACAAAGGCTTCAGAGATCATACGACGAGAATACTATACGAAAGCGACAAAAAGGAGAATAACCATATATTGCACATTACAAAGGAGACAAGACTATAATATAGTATGAATATTTTACTTTGAGTCTTAGAATATTATTAGAATCATTCCTCAAGTAGTCACATATACACACAAAATGATTTATACAAAAATAAGTGTACACTGTGCAAATAACAGCAGGTCGGCCGACCGTCCAGAATCTTCGGTCGACCAACTCTATGTCCAGTGCACAGATATGCACCGTTTTAATTACATTTGTAAACTCAGCTGACCGGCCCAGGGTTCTCGGTCTACCGACCAGAACACAACGACTAGTTTTTCTGAAGAGGTGCAATTGTTCATGAAGAGGAATGTTCTTTAATCCAACAGATATGGACACAACTCTTGATTAGAACTCTTCATGAAAGATTGTAACTATTCTACAACTATATAAACATGTTGAATTCACTTCTACAATCATCGATTCTTGTTTATATTTCTGAAATCTAATCTCTATTCATTTCTGCAAATAAAAGCATTCATTCTTATTTAATATCACTAGAATCCTTGATTTAATTTATATACTTCGATTCTACGTGATTATCTTTCTTCTAAATCTTCACACACATATATACTCTTGAGGATTTGATTATAGGAAAGTTGTACTATCAAAAGACAATCAGTGTTATTCAGAACACATTCGTCAACAAACAATTTGTATTAAGTTGAAGTCCTCTTCGGCTGTTGAGGCGGAAAAATTCATGTTCGGCTGCTCAGGTGTCGTATACCTATTCCTCCGGGTTAAGTGAGAGGTTTAGTTTAAATCCAGAGGGTATTCTGGGACTGGACGTAGAACGGGAAGTTCAAACCAGTATAAAAATTCCTGGTGTGCTTACTTTAATTTTTATTTTACTGTTATTACCAGTTTCCGCATTTATTTACCATATTACACGATCCTTAGTACTACACGTACTCTTTCATTTGGTATCAGAGCAAGGTCATCCTATAACCATCACAAAGTTATTTGATATTTATTTCTAGTAATATGGCAACCACACAAATTAACGATGTTAACACTAACACTAATTCTAGTTTCACAGAAGGTCAATCAACATCACGACCTCCACTTTTCAATGGTATAGATTACAATTATTGGTCAACTAGAATGAGAATCTATATGCAATCAAGTGGATTTGATATCTGGAATATTATACAAAGTGAGTACACAACTCCTTCTGGAGAATACTCAACTTGGAGTAACACACAAAAACTAGATGCTACATCAAATGCTAAGGCTATGAATATTTTATTTTGTGCATTAGATAGAAATGAATTCAATAGAGTTAGCATGTGCACTTCCGGTTATGAAATTTGGAGAACTCTTAAAGTTTCGCATGAAGGAACGAACAAAGTTAAATTAAGCAAAATTTCTATGTTGAAACATCAATTTGAAAATTTTAAAATGAGGCCAAATGAATCTATAAATGACATGTACTCTAGATTTCAGGATATTTACCATGCTTTATTATCATTAGAACAAAAGTTTACTGATTTTGATGTTGTTACAAAAATCTTAAATTCTTTAACGGACGAATGGGAACGAAAAGTCCTAGCTATTGAAGAAGCAACTGATTTGTCAACATTAAAACCAGAAGAATTGATAGGTAATTTAATGTCCTATGAAGTAAATTTGCAGGCAAAACGAAATGGAGCACAAGAAAAGAAAAATGTGGCATTCCAAGCAGAAAAAGATGATTCCGACTCAGATAATGAAGATATGGCAATGATCGCCAAAAATTTCTAAAAGTTTTTGAAATTCAACAGAAACAAATTCAAGGGAAACAAAAATAATACCAACAAAAATTCCAATAGCAGCAAACCATCATCTTCAACAATGGAATGTTATGAATGTCATAAGAAAGGACACATGAAGAAGGATTGTCCAGATCGTAAAAAGAATAATTTCAAGAAGGACAAAACCAAACGAAAAGCTTTTTCAGTCACTTGGGACGACACTGACTCATCATCCTCATCAGAGAGTGAAAGTGATAATGAACAAGCAAATGTATGCTTCATGGCTTCGTCAGACGATGTAAGTGATTTTACTTTTGAAGATTTAATTGAAATAAATTCTGAATTAGTAAATTTAGCAAAGCAACTTAAAAAGAAAAATAAGGAGTTGCAAAGAAAGTTAGATAGAACAGTTTTAGAAGTAGATATGTTGAAAGATGAGAAGATAATATTGGAAGAAGAACTTGAAATTTCTCAACAATCGAATTCTAACTTATCTTCTCAAATTACGTCAATATCTGAAGAACTAGAAATTCAGAAAAATAAAAATGATGTTTTACTTTTCGAAAATAATAGTTTAAACTCTAAGATTAAGGATTTAGAGTTAGAAAAATCTAGTCTTAAAATAAAATTTGATGATATTTCTAAAAATGTTTCTAATTTCAATAAAGGAAGAGAAAATCTTTCTAGTATACTAGAAAACTCTCAATCCTCTAACAATAAATCTGGACTAGGATTTAAGAAACAAAATAATTTTTCTAAAAGTAGGATTAATAATAAAATTAAGAAAGATATTAAGAAAACAGTTTATCCAAATACTAAAACCATTAAGATATGGATTCCAAAAACAAATAATGTTTTGATAAGGAATAAACATATCAAAATGTTTATGGAAACTGTTCATAATAACAAGAATTATGTTTATAAAGGGAATTCTGAACCCGTATGGGTTTGGCTTCCTAAGATCTAACTCTTAGGACCCTAAAAAGATTGGGTACCAACTTTTTATAAACCTTTTACGGGGACCACATAAGAAGAGAGGAAAATGAATTTTAGATAGCGGTTGCTCAAAACACATGACTGGAAATAAAGAAATGTTGTCAAACATTATATACTCAAATGGAGGAGCAGTCACCTTTGGAGATAACTCAAAAGGATATATCATCGGCAAAGGCAATGTCAATAGCAATGGTACCTCTAATTTACCTCTCATTACTTATGTTTTATTAGTTAAAAATTTAAAACACAATTTATTAAGTATTAGTCAACTATGCGATAAAGGTTTTAATATAACTTTTTCAGAAAATAAATGTAATATTTTTGACAAAAATCATAACACTATTTTCGAAGGAAAAAGAGATAAAAACATTTATATCTTAAATATGAATGTTAATAATGATTCGAATTTGTGTCTAGTGGCTAAAGAAAACGATTCTTGTCTTTGGCACAAAAGATTTTGTCACATCAATTTTAATACTATCAACAAACTAGCTAAAAATAAATTAGTTAAAGGTTTACCCAATATAAAATTCGAAACTAACATATTTTGTGATGCATGTAAATTAGGAAAATTAACAAAATCTTCTTTTAAATCAAAGAAAGTAATATCTATAGAACAACCACTTGAACTTTTACACATGGATCTTTTTGGTCCAACTCAAGTGCAGTCTATTAATCATAATAGATATGTTTTTGTTATTGTAGATGATTTCTCTAGATATACTTGGATTTTCTTTTTGAAAAATAAAAGTGATACTTTTGATAATTTTAAAGTTTTTGTTAAAAGAATTCAAAATATTAAAAGTTTGAAAATTAAAAATATAAGAAGTGATCATGGAGGCGAATTTGAAAATGAAGCTTTTGAACAATTTTGTAACAAGAAAGGTATTAACCATAATTTTTCGTTTCCTAGAACACCACAACAAAATGGAGTTGTAGAAATGAAAAATAGAACGTTACAAGAATGTGCAAGAACTTTACTAAATGGAACCACTTTATCGAAACACTTTTGGGCAGAAGCTGTGGCTACTGCTTGTTATGTATTGAATCGTGTTTCTATTCGACCATTAACTAAGAATACTCCATATGAACTTCTAAATGGAAGAAAACCAAATATTTCATATCTTAAAATTTTTGGTTCTAAATATTTTATTTTAAATACTAAAGATCGGCTAGGCAAATTCGATCCAAAATCCGATGAAGGAATATTCGTTGGATATTTGGAACGAAGCAAGGCTTATCGAATTTATAATAAACGAACTCAAATTATTGAAGAAAGCTTACATGTTTCATTCGACGAAAATTTTAAAAATATAAATCCAATTGTTACTATTGATTCTGATGATGAAACTACACAGAATGAAAATAGTAATACAAATGAAAATTTTGGTATTCATGAAACCAATACAAATGTTACTCCTAATATAATAAAATCTCCACTTAGAATTTTAAGAGATCATCCTGTGCAAAATATAATTGGAGAAGTTAATACGAATTTTAAAACCAGACATCAACTAAATCAAGTTGGTCATGTATCTTTTCTCTCTAACATAGAACCTAAGAATATAAAAGAAGCTTCAACTGATGACTACTGGATTCTTGCCATGCAAGAAGAACTAAATCAATTCGAACGAAACAAAGTTTGGGAACTCGTTCCTAGACCCAGTGATCAATCAGTCATCGGTACTAAATGGGTTTTCAAAAATAAAGCAGATGAACTAGGAAATATAACCAGGAATAAAGCTAGATTAGTTGCACAAGGATATAATCAAGAAGAAGGAATTGATTACGAAGAAACGTTTGCTCCGGTCGCCCGACTTGAAGCCATACGAATCTTATTAGCTTACGCGTGTTTTCATAATTTTAAACTGTATCAAATGGATGTTAAAAGTGCATTTTTAAATGGATTCATAAAAGAAAATGTTTTTGTTGAACAACCACCTTTGTTTAATCATGAAAAATTTCCGGATCATGTTTATAAACTCAAAAAGGCGTTATACGGTTTAAAACAAGCACCACGTGCTTGGTATGATCGTCTTAAAGGCTATTTATTAGAATCTGATTTTGAAATTGGTAAAGTAGATCAAACGCTTTTTATTAAGAAAACTAATAAAGATATTTTAATAATTCAAATATATGTTGATGATATCATTTTCGGCTCGACAAATGAAAAACTATGTCAGGAATTTTCAACTATAATGACAAATGAATTTGAAATGTCTCATATGGGAGAATTGTCATATTTTCTTGGATTACAAATTAAACAAATTGAAAATGGAATTTTTATTAATCAAGAAAAATATTGTTATAATTTAATTAAACGTTTCGGTCTGGAAAACACTACTGCCAAACCAACTCCTATGAGCACAACGATTCATCTCGATAGAGATGAAGATGGCAAAAGTGTTGATCAGAAGCTATATCGTAGTATGATAGGTTCTTTACTTTATTTAACAGCGAGTCGACCCTATATTATGATGAGTGTTTGTTTATGTGCTCGATTTCAAGCAAATCCCAAAGAGTCACATACGAGAGCAGTTAAACGCATTATTCGTTATCTAGCTAAAACCAAAGATTTCGGACTATTTTATCCGAAAGAATGTCCTTTCGAATTAGTTTCCTATAGCGATGCTGATTTTGGAGGAAGTCGGACGGATCGAAAAAGTACGAGCGGAACGTGTCATTTCATTGGATGTTCCTTAGTCTCTTGGTTTAGTAAGAAACAAAACTGTGTTTCTTTATCAACGTGTGAAGCAGAATATATATCTGCTGCTTTGGCATGTGCACAAGTCATATATATGCAACAAACACTACAAGATTTTAATTGTCATCTTGAAAAATCAATAATTTATTGTGATAATACTAGTGCAATAAATCTTTCTAAAATCCGGTCAATCACTCACGAACAAAACATATTGATATTCGTCATCACTTTCTTCATGATTGTTTGGAAAAAGGATTAATAAATTTAGAATTTATCAACACTGAAAATCAAATTGCTGACATCTTTACTAAACCGCTAAATGAAAATATTTTTATAAAACTAAGACGTGATTTAGGTATAATGTCGTTTAAAGATTTATGAATAAAAATATGCAAAAATATCGAAAAACAAAAATTGTTTTATTTCTAACCAAAGCAGAACTCGAACTCATGACATCTGACTTGTTTGTTAGATGTTGTGTTATAGCCACTTGAGCTATGGGTGTTTCTTGTTTTAGTTCTTTTTAAAAATTTGTTTTTATCTGTTTTGTTTTCAGAAAAACTATATTTAGCTCTTGAAATATAAATCATACATATACAAACAAGTTTTTTCTTAAAAATATGTGATTATAGTTAAAATTTGTTTCAAACCACTAATTTTTCAGAAAATGGATGATTATATATATGTACTATGCTTATTGTTTAGAACATATACTACAAAATATTTTACAAAACAAAACTTGAAAAATGTCTTCAAACAATGATTACTATAACTCTGAAAATTCTCATCTATCATACACATCTCCGGACGACGATTGTTCTGATCGCATCCCCGAAAATGGCCCCTATCCTACCTTTCCCATGCCTAAACGTGTTCTAGACTTCTCCTCTCCAGATAAAGAACCCCGACACGGGTGGAAACCATGGGAAGACTCGCATACAGGCTATACACCTGAAAAGAAAAAAGGGAAGAATACGATGGTAATATCTCCAACCACCAAACAAAAAATTGATGAAATACATCACTACCAACGACAACAAATGGATATGCAACGGGAACTCTACTATGAACAAAAATTCACGGCAAGACGATTAAGTTTTCTAGAAAAGATTGCCATGAAAATTTGTTCATCAAAGAAGGATGATGTTGCTGAACCTTCTTATAGACCCTCATCATCGTCAAATCCTGTTCAAACACCAATAACTCCAAGATGGTCACCGATAGAAAATGTTCCATCTCCAAACTCATGGGAACGAAGATTGTAAAATGGTGGCTAAGCATGTTTTATATATATATGTATGTTGTTGGTATTACAAATAAGATGTATAGTACATTGATAATAAAATATATTTCTATATTTGTATCATAAATAAAACTGCAAAAATGTACTTCTAACAGGGTCGATCGACCGAACCCCCTGAGTCGGTCAGCCGAACCCTTCCCGAGAATTTCAAACAAAAATTTCCAACAGGGTCGGTCTACCGAATATCTGAGTTGGTCAGCCGAACCCTTCCCGAGAGTTTTAACACCCTTCAGATTAGCAGCTCGGTCAGCCGACCCAGTCATTAGGTCGACCGAACGTATAAAACTGCTACTTCTATTTTCTTTTTAAACAGCCCATCCATTCACTTTTCAACTTACCTATTCACTCTCACTTTCCCAATTACAGTTTTTAACCTAGCCCCCATTAAAACTTCTCAAATCTTTAATCTTTTCTTCCAAAAACAAATGGCTCCCAAGAAGAAATCAAAGACAACCGGTGGCTCTTCTTCATCTACTCCAGTAGATACACAAATTGCTTCATGGCTAGTTAATGATATAGCTCTTCAAAGATGGATACAACTTCAAGATGCCAAAATCTTTGAAGAATCATTTGTAAGTTATCCTGATTTTGCCTCCTACGTTATTGAAAATGCCGCCCTTGAAAGTGGTCTTGATACATTTCTTGACCATAGGAAAAATAACTTGAAAATTAATCATATAATGGTCAAGTTATTTCTAGCAAACCTCAACCTTGTAAATCCACCGAGAAACGCTGAAAATTGTATTTGGACATCGGTTTGTGGCACTTTGATTTTCCTTTCCATTGATCGAATTAACCACATTTTGGATGCTAGACCGGGTGGTATCTCATTACACGATGTAGATTGTAATATATCAACTCGTGACCAAATAAGCCATCTATTTTTTGAAGATGATGCACCGGATTTTAGACTAACATCATCGCTTAGACCAAAATCTCGACTCCTTCATCGATTCATGATGAAATCCTTAGTTCCTAGAGGTGGTTCATATCATCTCGTATATCTTGAAAATTTTAAAGCATTGTATGCTACTTGTAGGAAAATATGAGTTAATTGGTCACAACTTCTTATGGATGAATTTCTCACGTTTAACCAAGGAAAGATGCTCCATATTTATTATGGAGAATACATAATGAGATTGATAAATAGTTTCATCATCAATGCTCCAGAATCCGAAACCTCCAAAGTCCATATGTTTGATTCACAGACCATAAAGTTAATGAAATTACCTGATGTTCCACCTCGATTTATCAGATTTGAGCAATGGAGTAATACTCCGAGAGAACAACTGCGTCGTAGCTATTCTACACCTCAACCATCTACTCATGCTACGGAACGTATAACCCGCCAATCCTCAATTCAACGACCAACTCCCGGAATGAGTACGGAAGTGGCCATTGACATTTTGGCACAAAATCAAATAGCCTTGGATAGCCGGCTACGAAAAATTGATGGTCGTTTCAAGAAGATCAAGGGCTTCTTCGTAAATTTATGGGATGCCTTATCATGTACGTCCGAAGCCGGTGCCTCCTTTGTTACTCCCGGAAAAAGACCCGCACTGAATTTCTCTTGATCTACTTCAGATAACACAAGTTCTGGTACATCCGGAACTCATGCTCCTCACACTCAAAGACGTGGTAAGGAACATGTTCCTCCGGAAGAAAATATTCGTCCAGAATTTTGGGATTACGATGATGATGAGGAGTAATCGTATTGTTTTACATTTTATTTTCAAGAATTTCCTTATGAACTATATGTTTCTTTTTATTAAATGTTGTGTATTAAGCAAACATCTTTAATTATTCCTATTTTTGTTTGAATATGTAATATTTAAAGATTCAATGATTCGCATATTACATCTAGTAAGTATTCCTTTTTGTCGATTACAAAGGGGGAGAAATGTATGAAAGCTAACATATTTTTTGCAGAAAAGTCGCTATATATTCAGGGGGAGAATTATAATATAGATAAGTTCTACTTCGTCACATAAGTATTGTCATCAATCAAAAAGGGGGAGAATGTTGATTCATGAGTTTTGATTCATGACACAAGCTTCAGAGATCATACGACGAGAATACTATACGAAAGCGACAAAAAGGAGAATAACCATATATTGCACATTACAAAGGAGACAAGACTATAATATAGTATGAATATTTTACTTTGAGTCTTAGAATATTGTTAAAATCATTCCTCAAGTAGTCACATATACACACAAAATGATTTATACAAAAATAAGTGTACACTGTGCAAATAACAGCAGGACGACCGTCCGTCCAGAATCTTCGGTCGACCGACTCTGTGTCCAGTGCACAGATATGCACCGTTTTAATTACATTTGTAAACTCAGCTAACCGGCCTAGGGTTCTCGGTCTACCGACCAGAACACAACGGCTAGTTTTTCTGAAGAGGTGCAATTGTTCATGAAGAGGAATGTTCTTTAATCCATTAGATATGGACACAACTCTTGATTAGAACTCTTCATGAAAGATTGTAACTATTCTACAACTATATAAACATGTTGAATTCACTTCTACAATCACCGATTCTTGTTTATATTTCTGAAATCTAATCTCTATTCATTTCTGCAAATAAAAGCATTCATTCTTATTTAATATCACTAGAATCCTTGATTTAATTTATATACTTCGATTCTACGTGATTATCTTTCTTCTAAATCTTCACACACATATATACTCTTGAGGATTTGATTATTGGAAAGTTGTACTATCAAAAGACAATCAGTGTTATTCAGAACACATTCGTCAACAAACAATTTGTATTAAGTTGAAGTCCTCTTCGGCTGTTGAGGCGGAAAAATTCCTGTTCGGCTGCTCAGGTGTCGTATACCTATTCCTCCGGGTTAAGTGAGGGGTTTAGTTTAAATCCAGAGGGTATTCTAGGACTGGACGTAGAACGGGAAGTTCGAACCAGTATAAAAATTCCTGGTGTGCTTACTTTAATTTTTATTTTACTATTATTACCAGTTTCCGCATTTATTTACCATATTACACGATCCTTAGTACTACACGTACTCTTTCACCTATATACCGCGATATTCCGCCTCGAAGCGGAATTGGTATTTTTATGTTGTATTAACATCTATGAATGCAAGAAAAACAGGTTGGAGGGATCCAACTGGATCCTCAAAAATGTTGAATTTAATTTCATATATAGTGATATATGTTTTGTTTGAATAATCTATGATAGATTATTGTGTGATTTGAATTGATTGAATGCTATGGCAGATTTGGCCTAGATTTTGGTATTTTTAAATACCAATAATATATGGACTGAATTTGAAAGAATTTTTTTATAAAAAAAAGATTTTTGAAGTAAAATATTTATATAGAGTTTTGGATTAATTAATTGGATAAAATAAATGGTTTTGAAATTGTACTTAACTATTTCCAGATATTGTAAATAGGGATTTTGGAATAATGTATACAAAGGATTCTAAATAATAATTCTCAAGTGATATTTGTTTAAATAGAAAAGGTTTTAAAAATTCGAGATTTTAAATAGATTGGAGAATAAAAAGGGGATTTGCAAAATTGGAACGTAAATCAATTGGTGATAAAATCGAGAGGGATTTATAAATGTTAGACTGACTATATTGGAATTGAAAAAGATAATTTTTTTGAGAAGTTAAGTTTGTTTTAAAAAGAAGGATTTTTAATTATTAACTAGGTAATTTGAAGGGTTTAAGAATATTTCAGAAAATTAATTATTTAGTTGTTTTAATTGTTTAGAGTCTATTTAATTATTAATTAAGTTAGTTATAATGAGTTGATATGAAGTTAATTATTATTTTAGAATTAATTAGTATTATTATTTTAAAAGGATAAATTATTCAGTATTAATACTTTATGTGATAACTTTTATTAAAGAGTATTTGCCTAAAGTTTAACTTGGAAAAATTATTATAGAAATTTCATGAGTATTATTTTGAAGATTATTAAATAAAGTTTCGGGAAGTAATGGTATACTCGCATGGCAAAATCAGAGGCAGTGGGTGCCTGCAGTTAAGTTTTGGATTTATCTGGAATAGAGACGTAACCATTGAGCTGTGAATCCATGGTTGATACTGCGTGATGCTTTCCATATTTATTTTAAAAAGTTTGAATATTTTGGAAGAATGGTTAGTAAACGTACTTACTTTGATAAGATAAGTACATGACTTTTGATAAGAGATTTAATTTATTAAAATTAAATTAAAAAGAGATTTAGTGTTTTCAGTGGAAAAGGAAATATTTGGTTGAATGATTTTTATTTGATAGTTAAATAACCGACTATCAAATCTGGACCAAAAATATAACTTTGGGAATATATAGAAGAAAAACGGGAATTATAGGGTACAGTTACCGTTCGAGGTGCTATACTGTACATATAAACTCGTTTCGTTCTTCTAGGACGTTGATAAGGAAATCCATTCACTAACGGTTAGGAGGTGATCTCCGATCTTATTTTCGTCTGTTTATTTCCTAAAGAACCGGGGTTGAGTTTCCCGTAAAATATCGAACGTTGTTTCGAAGAGACCGGGATCGGATAAGTTATCCGAAAACCACTTCGATCCAACAAATAGGATTTCGAAGGGAAAACAAGAGCATGTAGTCGAAGATGGAGCAGTGAAGTGCAAGGGCTAATCGCTACTAATCCTGAGGATTTTCCAAAATGGATGTAGTAGGAATAGTGCCATCGATTCCGTTCGGACCCAAAACAGACTTGTATGGATGAATGCTATCAGTACATTATCATTGGAGGACAATGAGCATTATAAGTGAAAATTCCTTTAAAGGTAATCGTAGCCTCTAGCCTCATCAATCGAGAATGATTGAAAAGCAGGGGAGATGCAGCAAGGCTAAGTGGGTCGCACCCAATTAGGGTATGTTTATCACCTTTCTAGAAACCCTCAGATATTATTACTACGATACATGGAAGGAGCTCGGAAAGGGTGGGAACACCCGGGGTGATAGCATATTCGGTCTATCCAGGTTAGGGATAGTCTGGTCTTGTGTTGCAGGGGATCTCGACGTGGTCCTCGGTACATTGTTTCTAGACGTGTACTGTGACAGGTGGTACCCCAGTGCCTAGTCATTCGTATGGAATCCATTCTCCAATACGTGCCTTTATGGTTTTGGTTGTAGAGCCTAGTATGTTGGAATTTAATTAATGTAACAATTTCAGCCATTTGAATAAGTATTTGTACTTAGACACTATTATAATATCAGATGATTTTGATAAAAAGTGTTTTGGTTATCGTAAGGTAAAAACCCATCTTGTTTATGTGTGGCATGGTCTTACGAGATACTTTTGATTTTCAAAGGATTTTGATAACTTTAATAATTCAAATTGAGTGTGTTTTCTCACGCTGGTTTTCCAAACTTACTCGGGTGTTATTTTATTATAATGCTAAGGTCAGACCGAGTATTACAGGTTCAGGTTAGGATGCTATGGAGCCCAGGAGACGAGCTGGAGACCGAGACGTATTCTCGTACCTGCTTATTCCGCTGTAGTGTTTTGTTGAAAATTATCAGAAATTGTGAGGACTGGTTGTTATAACTGTCCAGACTGGTAATTCTTGATATATGTACTCTGATGTGAGATATGTATATTACAGTTTTGATTTGTGTAAAGAACTATTTATATTATATGTTATTCAGTCCATAGTGAGATTCTGTTTTGTTTAGTTTCTTCTTTCTTCTACCTACTTTCTTTCCCCTCAACAATCTGTCTTTTCGGCACTCGATCGTTCGACATGTTATACAATGAGCATATTTATGTCGATTTTCGAGGGTCAAAAAAGCGGGTTATCACATCATCCTACGTAGAGGAGGATTCATACTCATCACCGACGAGTCAGTCTCAATGATGTTAACATATTCACTATACAATGGTGCAGTCTTGGGACCAAAAACTACACACCCTTCATCAAAAATTAGTCTCATATCCCAAGTTTCATCCTTTAAAATCTCACTATTGTGCTCTCCATATTTACCATCAACTGTAAGAGTAAGCGTGTTACCAGAAATATGATAAAATAAAGAACCATGCTCACCTTCCTAAGCAAAAACAAACTTAAATATGTGAAAAATATAGGGGAATGGCGAAACTATGTCACATCATGGACCCCGGCCTTCTTATTAGAATCCTAAACAATATTACTGAAGATAGAGTGTGTACTAGAGCTTGGCGGAACATGAGCCAAATCATTCTAGGACGGGGGGGAAGAGAGTGTTTGGGGACCCAAACAAGCTACACAACTTTGGGAAGCAGGATCTTCTAGGGTGACTTGAATTAAACCTTTTCAACTTCAGGGATTGGCGTAAGATTAAGGGGATGCTTATATCTAACGACAAGGTTACCAAATGATTTATAGTTTGAGCATATCGGCGGTTTCCACTTGTAACCAACATCTACCATTGCAACTACACCAGAAGCCGGTTCAATAGGTAATACAGATGGTAATAACCAATCTGGCTTAACCTCAATCAGGACTCTCGCATAACCCATTTTGTTCCTTCTCACCAATCAAGTTCAACAACCAATCGATACCAACCGTTGATTGAAAATTTAATGGAATATTAGATAATTATACCCAAACCGGTATAGAGAGTACCTGTTCATGAGCGGCATCGATGGAGGAAGACCATTTGGTATGAAAGGCTTTCCTATAACAATGATAAGGTTAGCTTCTAGAATACGAAGCCTGTCCTCGGAGCATGTGAAATCAAAGTAGAACAAAGAGTTATCTTACCGCATAGTAATATTATGTTTCTATTTACATAATTGCATAAGATGAAATTTCACAACCAAAAAAGGAGGATTTTCATCAAGAAAGAATCCAACTAGTTGTTCATTCCAAAAGAGAGTGCTAGCTTCTTCAACCTCTGGAGGAGGTATATTGACACCATTTATATATTTTAATTCAAAGTGCCTTGGAGAGTATACACCAGCATTATGCGGTTTAGTGGAGAATAAGGAGGACTAGGACCTCGGCATGGCATTAGTGGGATGTACAAATTTATTAATATGGGCCAGACATCAGGTTTACCATTTTCCATTAGAATTGAGGGATTTGGCATATGAGGGTGAGTTGGAATATCAACATGTGCACTACCATAGGATCCAACAGCAATGTGATTACCTAATCCAATGTAACTGGATAAAAGAGGTTCATAGATGATGGAGTCAGCGGATGGCCTAGACGGAGGAGGAGAATCATTATCGATGGGAGCATTCAAGTTCTGATTTCATGCAACTTCAAACACAAAACATTTATAGCTTTCTAAATTAACAACAATAGATGATTTACTCTTAATAGTATTAATTTATGTAGTCATCAATTCTTGAGAAGATAAATCACTTATTGAAGGGACACAGGATCCATGGTCAAGACAGAAGGGAATAGAGCATGGACCAGAGTTAAAGCAATAGAAGCTTCATAAAAACGACTAGATCTAGTTTGAGATATGGAGGTTGTATATCTAGGTTTTGATTTCCTATTCTTCGCCATTAGATTCAGAGACGACGCAAGGATGTGGTGATTTGAGAGGGGAAGATGAAAGACGATATGGAGAGATAGAGAGAATCGTGGTGAACTGAAGTACAACAACAGTGAGGAGTGGAGGAAAATTGAAATATCTAATGATAAAGGGGGTTGCCTGAAAATTCAATCGTCGCTAAAAAAAATTTAGTTAATATTTAACATAAATGAAATTTCTAATCAACTACACGTCATATTGCACGGTTTTTCCTCCTTGAAAAACTCCTTCACCTTGCTCCTAGCTTTGGTGCCAACCTATTGACTTCCACTTATTTTAATAGAGGCTAGGTTATTAAATGTTATTTGGTGTGTTTTGTAATGAGAGGGTAGGGGCTTATTTATGACCTCTCAAAGGCCATAAAATATCGGGATATTTCCCCATATTTCTCTCCTACCTCATATATGATAAACATTTCATCATATACTAATTCAAAAGACAATTAGTGCAATGACCCTCCTTTTAGACCTACAAAAATCGACACTAATACATCCACGATATTCGCATGCCAAGCATCCAAGTGCCGGAAAGACAGATTGTTAGGCTGAAAGTAAAGAAAAGACAGAACATAATGTCATGACGAGTAATATATAATTTCCAAATGATTTTGGAAAAGAAAACTTTAATATACATACAACCATTAGAGTAACTAACCTATCATCAGGTTGGACAGTTATAACAGTCGATCCTTAAAAATGCTGATAAATAGAAAACAAGAATATAGTGAAAAAATAAAATGCGTCAGGTCTTGGAGGCTCTAGTTCATCTCTTGAAGCTCCAAGCGTCCAAAGCATAATCTGGAAAAGTACTCAGGTTTGACCCAAGTATTATAAGAAAATAACACCCGGATCAATCTGGTAAACCAGCATGAGAAACTCAATTCATTTGGATTATTTAATATTATAAAACCCTTTGAAAATAAAGGTATCTTTAAGACCACACTGCACATAAACATGAATGAGTTTTTACCTTATGATAACCAAACCATTTTTATTAGAAAATTTTATGATATTATAATAATGTCTAGGGTTTAAAATAAATATATAACATAGCTAAAATGCTTGCATCTCACATTCTAGCATATTTGGTATACAACTAAGTCCGTAAGGCACGTATTGGAAAATGGATTGCATAAATGACAATGCTACTAGGGTACCACTTGTCACAGTACACCTCTAAAGAAAATGAAACTGAGGGCCTTACATGGACCCCCTGTCAACATAGAATTGACCCACTCCTTCCTGGATAGTACTAAATATGTCATTACCTCGGTTGTAGCTCAAAACCGTACTAAACCCCTGACATACATAAATCCACAAATATCGATCTAGATTAGGTGATGACTATACCCTAGTGGTAGCAAACCACATAGCCTTGTTGCATATCTCATGTATTAGTTATTAACAAGTGTGAGGCTTGAGGCTACGATTTACCTTTTTAGAAAATCCCACTTGGAATGGGAACACAGCCCTCTAGGAAACAATGCAATGCCAGGATTCATCCATACAAGTTGTTCAGGATATGAACAAACTGAAGTCACTACTTCTACTGCATCCTTTTTTGAATCACCCTCAGGATTAGTAGTAAGTAGCCCTTGCACCTCAAAGACTCTGTCTTCGATTCCATTATCTTCAAGATGTCTCCAATTCAAACGCTTATGCCGGTTCGATATGGCTTTTGGATAACTCATGCTTATCCAATCCTGGTGTCTCCGAACCAACAATCGATAGTTTCAAAACTGGCCAAGATTTGATAATTGGTTATTTATCGATTAAATAAGCAAACAATCTAATTAGAGATTTAATTTCACATAGAAATCCAACATGATTTTAGCACATAAGCGACCATAAAGCCTTTTTAATTAATCCATTCATTGATAAAATCTCCTTCCTTTTGGTGTAAGTAAATGGATCGTATGGAAATTAGACCAAATATACTTACCACTACTTTTCAATTTCAAACTTGTACTATCCATCGATTACAATGTAGTTGGACAAGTTAGCATACAATCCTTTCCTCGATGTACATTCTTAAACACTCATAAGTTGAGACGAGTTTCCCTATCTCAGAATTTGGTGTTAAGTATGAAAATAATACTTTCCATACCACCATAAATTATAAAGATCTTTTATAGAAATTGAATCTCCTATACTTGTCACATTTTTGATATTTTGATTTACTTTATCCCTCATCCAAAAATGAAGCCAGGTAAGTCAGGACAATAGTTGCGCCTGGCCTTACCTTAGTTAAAGTACTCTTGTAACGGCCCGGGATTTTCGACCCTCAAAAATTGACATTTATACGTTCACTGTATAACATGCCGAATATTCATGTGCCGGAAACACCGATTGCTAGGGGTGAAGAAGAAAAAGGTAGGAGAAAATAGAAACAACAACATAGAATCTCACAATCGCAGCGGAACAATATATAATATATAACAACAGATTTTTATACAAAAGAATTTGTAACTGTTTTATACTTACAATCATCAGAGTACAACAATCAATACATCAATCTGGACAGTTATAATAACTTGTCCTCATACAGCGGAAATATGAATCAAGTATGGAAATACGTCTCTGTCATCTAGCTCGTCTCCTGAGCTCTATAGCATCCTATCCTGAATTTGTAATACTCGGTCTAGCTCCAGCATTATAATAAAATAACACCCGATTCAGTCTGGAAAAACAGCGTGATAAAACACACTCAATTTGAATTATTAAAGTTACCAAAATCCTATAAAAACAAAGGTATCTCGTAAGACCACGCCACGTATAAACACGACGGGTTTTTCCCTTACGATAACCAAAACATTTTTATCAAAATCGTCTGATATTATAATAGTGTCTAATCAAAGTAAATAGAAAATAGCTGAAATGCTTGCATCTCACATTTCAACATAATTGGGCACAATCAAAACCGTACGGTGCTTATTGGAGAATGGATTCCATATAATGACTGGGCTACTGGGGTACCACCCATCACAGTACACCTCTAGAAAAATGTATCGAGGACCTCGCTGGGATCCCTACAACACAAGGCCGGTCCTATCCCTAACCTAGATAGAACCGAATATGCTATCACACCGGGTGTTCCCACCCTTAAAATCGATCGCTCAATTTTCCATGCATAACCATATCCATAATTTATATATATTTCCAAGGGTATCTAGAAAGGTCATAACATACCCTAATTGTATGCGACCCACTTAGCCTTGCTACATCTCCCATGTTTTAGTCATTCCCGGTTGATGAGGCTTGAGGCTAACGATTACCTTTCAAGAACAATTTCACTTAGAGTGCTCATCATCCTCCATTGACGATGTTCTGATAGCATTCATCCATAAAAGTTGTCCTGGGTCTGAACAAACCGGATCACCATATATATATATATATATTCAATCTCTTTCGATATTTCAATATTTGAAAACATTTTCGAATACTTATATCCATAACAGGATATTTCAACCCATATCTTACTTCAACACTTATTGAAATATTCCAATTTCGATTTATAACCCACTACATAGAAAAATATCTCGATATAAATCCTTCGTCGCTAATATTTCCAAAATCCTTTCATTTCCACACTTAGGAAAATATTTGAAGTCCATTTTCCCAAAATCATTTCAAATATCAATACTTAGGAATTTTCTTATCTTATCTCCTACATTTTTCGAAATTAATATTAAATTCTTTTACACCTTCCAAAATCGATTATACTCACTTATAATCTCTTCTATTCATTTACAACTTCTAAAAATCATATCTGTTTTCACATCTCGAGAAAGAGTTTATAAATAATTTAAACATCATTTTCAAAACTCTATATATGTATAATAATTTTTTTAAAGAATGATAATTTATTTTTAAAACACGTTTAATTAATTATTTAAATATCAAAACATTTTACACAAAACATCAAAACTCATTTCCAACTCATTTTTAAATAAAACTAATCGGTTTACAAAGCTGATTAAAAAAAATTAGAAATTCATTTCAACTAATATTAAATATTTGAAAAATCCACTATCCAAAGTATTTCAATACTAACTAACTTTAAATTACATAGTTTAATAAATAAAATTTCCACCTTTTTTTTAATAAAAACTTAACTTCTCAATAAAAATATATTTTTAAAATCTCAATAACCAAATTTTAGTTTATAAATCCCTCTCGATTTCAACACATCGATTTCATTCTGATTCCCTAACCATTTCCACATTTCAAAAATAGTATCTACTATTTTCCTCAACCCTGTTTCCATATTCTAACATAAATTCACCCTATGGATTTTATATTCCCAATTTAGCAACTGCTATCGTTTTCCCTTATTTATAAACACCGTTTATAAATTTTTATAACTCCTTTTAGTTTTCCTTTTTATAAAACTATCCTCACTTATAAAATTCCATTTGATAAGTCCATTACTTTATAAATTCCATTTATTTTTCAAATCTATTTTTAGTATCGATTTCAACACCTTTTTACATTTTTCGAATATCATTTAAAAATCCTTTATATATATTATTATTTTTAAAAATCCTATTTAAACCATTTACGGACTAGTTAAGTTCAACAAAAATCAAATTTATTGTTTATCCAATCAAATTCTTTTTAAGTAATCAAATTTTCAAAATATAATTATTTTTATATCCAAAATCTCCTTTTATTTTCTTAAAATTCAAATATAATATTTATGGTATTTAAAATACCAAAATTAAGGCCAGTGCTACTATAGCATCCAATAATTCACATCACAACAATAATCTATAATAGATTTCTAACACATCATATATTATTATATATGAAAAACAATCAATATAAATTTGAGGAATCCAGTTAGATCCCTCCAACATGTTTTCCCTCCATCTACAGATGTTAATACAACATAAAAATACCAATCCCACTTCGAGGGGGATATCACGGTATATAGGGTCATCCGCTATTATGCATGGCATATAGGGTCTCATCCACTCCAATAGGCGGGAAATATGTCCAACTACTAATATATATACTACTAATAGATATATATATATATATATAACATGGCATTCACTGGTAAATAATTAATCCATTCATCCAATCAATCAATCAATAATTTTTAATTTCTATAAATTTAAAACAGTTAACCAAATTGAGTGAGATTTACTCACCTTGATTTTCGAATTTGCCACGTGCACACTTTAAATTAGACCAACTCCAAATTAATCTCAATTTCTTAGTATCCTGGATAACGAATCTGTCATGACTTGTGTTTGCACAGAAAATGGACAAACACCTCAAAGTCGTATGATTTAATTGATTTTATGTTGTTCTTAGTGATTTGAGTGATTTATGCAAATATATGAAAAGCCGGGACTAAACTGTAAAAGACACGCAGACTTATAGTGGTTCGGCCAGAATGTGCCTACGTCCACTTTATATGTTATTTCTCTTTTCTTGTTCAGATTACAAGTACAAAGCTTTGATACCCGTATATGAAAGTTGTTTGAAAGTTCTCTCTGTGCTTGAGCTCTCAAACTTGTCCCCCATTGTTGTACCTCTGCCCCTCTATTTATAGAGTGAGGTTGGGGGTAGGGGTCTTGGATGTATATAGCAGCTGGTGGGCCTGGGCTGATGCAATCTGGCCTTGCGAAGTTGGTCCGGAATGCCTTGATTCGGTAGAAGTTGATCCGGTAGAGGTTGGTCCGGTAGAGGTCTGTGACCGGATGGAGCTTGATTCGGTGGAGGCTGGTCCTGTAGAAGTTGATCCGGTATAGGTTGGTCCGGTAGAGGTCTGTGACCGGATGGAGCTTGATTCGGTGGAGGCTGGTCCAGTGAGGCCTTGGTTCGGCGAAGCTTGTATTGGTTTCCTGGCTTGGCTATGCAGGGGAAGTGTGTTGATTCTGTAGTAGGTTGGTTTGGTCGATGGGCTTGGTTCGGTGAAGGGTGGAAACACATGGGTGGAAACACACCTAACATTTGCCCCTCAAAGTGGGGCATATGCTCGTATATGCCGTGCTTTGTTTATTTGGACAACCATATCCAGCCCGAGAACCGAACCGGTTGGTCCGGCTATCCAACTTTCCTCTATAAGTAGGAGCCCCAGGCCTTCGTTATTCTTTTCCGAACTGCCGAATCAATTGGAGTGCCTGAATCAACTATTGTGCCGATCCAGTCTTAACTGTCGGACCAGGTAAGCTTTCTTCTACCGAACGGTCTTTTAAGGTTGAATTTCTTTGTTTTACCGAATGAACATAAAGACTTTCAGTACCGATTGAACTTAAAACTTTTCAATACCGAATGGACTCGAAAACTTTCAATACCGAATGACCTCAATGAATATCACCACCGAATGAATTTGGGAGTATCAGGCCGAATGAAAATTTGTGCCTTGAACTACCGAATGGCTTGAATGCCGAATGAAGCTTCTTCCTTGTACTACCGGATGGCTTAAACGCCGAATGAATCTTCTTCCTTGTATTGCCGAATGTGTTTACGCGTTTATAAGTGGAACTCTAGACAATATACACTTGTTCGTTTGATCTTTATATCCCTTGTTCTAACGATGTGCTTTTTGTGTTGCAGATAATGTCTCATAAAGTTGAAACCCGTTCCGACAGGAAGAAATCTACAGACAGAAGAGAATCTCCTGTCGTGCCCCCAGTCCAGTTGAATCCAGAACGACATGGGCCCACCCCGAGATCGCTAGTGGACGGGTACGGTCCTCAAGAGCTTCTAAACTCACCTCCTGATTGCTTCCCCAGCTCACTTAAAGAGGAGCAACTTGATGTTATTTCTCGCTCCTTTGGGATTGACAGAGCACGCATGCTATTGCCGGGGGAAGGAGTGATGCCGTATGACCCCCCTGAAGGCTACTTTGCTTACAGCAGGTATCACTGTATGTGTGGTGCCATCCCGCCTCTCAATGCCTGGATAGTCAGCTTCGTCACATACCTGAAAGTGGCTCCACTTCAACTTCAGCCTAACTCCTATGCCATTTTGGTGAGCCTTTTTGTCATCTTCCAGAGGAGATACGGGCGTCCTCCTTCCAACCGGGAGATCCGGTATTTGTACAACTTAAGGGGCTATAAGAAGGGATCTCCATACAACAGCTTGGAATCGGCCGTATCCTTCAAGCCAGTCCTGGACTTGTACTCGAAGTACAGCATGTTTAAAAAGGAATGGTTTTTTGTCGGGGACGACTCTGTTTCTATCCGTCGCTTCACCTCCGGATGTAAGTCAAAGCTTATTTACAATTTCCTCTCTGGTTGCAATGCTTCTTCTTATGCGTTTTTATTTTTTGCTAGCGACAGGTGGTTTTGCGGTCGTGGAGAATGATCGCCTGGTTCAGATGGCAGCGGAAATAGAAGCTATTTCAGGAAGAGATAGGTCGGCGGCTTACTTGATTAGGAACGCTACACTTCTGGGGCACAACCTGATCTTACCACATCAGTCCGTGGTCAAGCAGAGGGATACGGCGGAAGAGAGGGCTGCCCAAGCTAAAGGAGGGGCTGCGTCGAAGAGTAGCAAAAGGAGACCCTTTTCGATACCTCCAGCCGCCGGGGGAAAGAAACTCAAGAAGTCTGATGGCCCCTCTCCCAGTACATGTCCCGACATTCCGAAGGAGGGAGATGTGGATGAGGGGAAAGGTGGAGATGAAGGAGGTGAGAGCGGAAGGAAAGGAGGAGGTGATGGTGGTGGCGATGGCACCGGGGCTTTGTCTTCTGGGAAAGTAGGCAAGATGCAAGAGTGGACGGATGACGCTTTCCGCCAAGCCTTCGAAAGTTTGGAGGAAACGGAGAAGTCCAAGAAAGCTGATAAGGTTGGGACCGGCGTCGATTTATCTTCCGGGAGTGCTTCTACTGAGGCAACTTCTGCGGTTCAAGGTGAATTTCTCTCTATTCTTTTTAATTCTCGAATGATGTCTCAATGCATGCTGGTGACACTTGATTTTTATTCCAAGAGCGGGAAAAACGGCCAAGACCTCAGATCTCCGGCACAGGCTTGAACAATACAAACTCTTCAAAGATTCTGCCAAGCCGAAGCCTTCCACTAACCGTCCTGGAGACGTAGTCGGCTATCGTCCTCTTCTTGGAGTTATTGACGAAGATATACAAAAGAAGAAGAGGAGTCGGTCTACGTTTGGATCTCTTCCTGGCCCTCTGGCCCCACTCCAGCCTATTCATGATATTGAGGAGGAGGACACCGAGCTTATACTTTCCCCACATCCGTCTGAGAATCCAACCTTCACCCCGATAGATCACCCTGGCTTGGTTCGCAATCCGTTTGCGGCTCATTCAGACCTGGACCCGGCATCTCATGACATCTCCTTCGACGAGGTTATTGGTGAGCATCTCCTCCCTCGTAATCCTATGGTACGGGTGCTTGACGAAGCTAAGTCCCTGGACTTTGATCTGCTTACTACCCGGGTCGTAACCCTGGGGGATGAGGCTAAGGTAAATATTGACCGGGTTGCTGAGGAGACCAGGAAATTGATGGGGCACCACGCCCGACTGGTCAAGGCTGGGGAAGAGATAGGAAGCGCCAACATTCAGCTAGGGCTGATGGTTTCTGACTAGGCTAAACAACTCGCCGACCAAGCCATCCAAATCTCCCAGCATGAGGCCGCATCCAGACAATTGAGGAAGACTATTGAAGAGGCCAGTAGGGCGGAGTTGCGGAGGATGGAGGCCGTCTGTAAGGAGCGGATTGACATGGCCATTGCCATGGTGGACGAGGTTCGGCAAGCGGACCTCGAGCGGGTTGAGGAACTATCGGGGAGACTTGAGGCCGCGGAGCTTGCTCAGGCCAAGTCGAAGGAGGAGATGGAGGCGATGAGGAGGTCCCTCCAGGTTGACCGTTTACGGTATCGATCGGAGAGGGATGCTGTTGTTGCAAAGCTGCGGGCTTCTGAGGTCCGAATGAGGGAGTTTGAGGAGAACGAGGGGATGATGGATGGGATGCTCCAGGATATGTATTTCCGTACTTGGAGGCAGGGTAACTTGTCCTGGATGGATGATTACCCCCGGGTTATGGCTAGGATCTATCTCAGGGCTCTAGAGGAGGCCAAGGCTGAGGCGGATAAGGAGGGTGGCGTGGCCTTTAGGATGGATGTGGTTACTGCCCAGTTTACCAAGGAGAAGAAGGTGGCGGTGAAGGAGGGCATGCGGTTGCTTGCAGCTGAGGAGGCAGGTGTGCAAGTAGAGGATGATGATCAAGATGATCAAGGAGCAGATGCTGGTAAGTCTTCCTTTCTAGTTTTTCCGTTAACTTGGTTGCTTATCACTAATGAATTCTTTCTTTGACCGGACAGGTGGGGAACAGGACAAGGATAAAACTTCGACGCAGCCGGCTCCTTGATTGGACCTGGATATCTTTTTGTGGACTTGACATTGTTGTATATGTTAGTCTCAAAACAATAACGTAACTCTTAGGTTGTAATTATGCCACTTGTAATAAACAACCCTATTCTTGACGTGTAATTTTTGAACTTAAGCTGATTCTGTCGTCTTTTGAATGTTTTTGCTATTTTGACATGTTGTATGAGAAATATAGCTATGCATATTCTTGTAATTAAATTGTGTTTGACGTCAAGTTCTTGTTTAAAACATAATTTCATGACTTGCAATGTTAGCATGATGTGTGAATAAATTATAGCCACGTGTTTATACATGAAAGAAGGAAATACCGCCCTTTATATTTTGCCTGTAGATGGCAGCTTTGAATGTTTTGTGTGACCGAGTATGGAATGCAGTCCAGTGTCTCGTTGCGAGTACCCGCTTCCATTAGCGAAGGTCTCTTGTTCTGTGTCCTGTACTTCAGGGATTGTTATAGAGGATAGGAGAAAAGTTTCTTAAATATAATTGAAATATGTGAAATAGTAAAACTTCCAATCACGGAAGGCCTTCGATGTGCTTAAGTTCATGGCAAACGGGCTTTGTAGTCACTTTCCCTAGCTGTGGGTCTTGGAGACATTTGTCACCCATCTTACGCCTCCACGGGGAGTTAATTCTTTTTTACCACAGCCGCACTTAAGACACACCGGAGCCGAGATCGCGCACAGTAACTAACCGGGCCATTATGGCCCGTAATCGTGGGTATTATTCGATTTACTGTGGCCGGCTAGCGTGGGTGCCGATCGTCAACCGTGAACTACCCCTGGCTGGCCACACCTTATGTTGGGGCTTATAGTCGGTTCACAGTTGCCGGCGAGCCGAATGTCGTAATGAGCTGCCTTGGCTATAGTCAGCCTTCTCGGTGGCTTATAATCGGCTCAATACAGTTGGCTTTAAGGGCTGTCGCGAGCAATGAGTTAACCCACAACAGAGGGATGCCGGAGCAAAAGTGTCTCATTGGCGAGGGCATAGATTCGCATAGTACCTGTTAGGTCTTGTCCAGGTGAAGTCGCGCTGTGGAGCGCTTTGAATGGAAATGATACATGCACAGGATTTTGTTCAACGGAAAAGGATAAAGTTAACAAGCAGCCAAGATACAAAGGAACAAGTTAAAAAAGAGACAAGGTTTTTTAAAGTGGTTCGGCACGAAAATGCCTACATCCACTGATTCTCTTTGTTAATTCACTTCATATGGGCAGTACAAGTTAAGAAAAGTATCGACGGAGGTGTTGGATGTTCCATGCCCTCTAGAACACCTCTCCGTCCACTGTTGACAAAATATAAGCTCCATTGTGGAGATCTTTATGAATTACATATGGTCCATCCTAGATTGGGTCTAGTGTTCCGGGGCGAGGGAAGATTCGCTTGAGGACAAGATCTCCTTCTCGTAAGGTACGGCGCTTGACTTTGGAGTTGTACTATGCTGCCACTTTTTGCTTGTGGGCTGCTGCTTTGAGGGCTGCATCATTTCTTCTCTCCTCAATTAGATCCAAAGACATGTGAAGGAGTTCTTCGTTCTCTTCTGGGTTATAGCGGATCCTACGGTGGGAAGGCACGATGGTTTCAACTGGGAGCATAGCTTCCGATGCGTATGCCAAAGAGAAAGGAGTATGCCCCGTCGATGTTCTGAAAGAGGTGCGATAGGCCCACAATGCCGTAGGGAGTTCATCCACCCAAGCGCCCTTTGACTTTTCGAGTTTCTTTTTGATCATAGTTTTTAGGATTTTTTTGACGGCTTCGACTTGTCTGTTTGCCTGGGGATAAGCTGCGGATGAGAAGCTTTTGTGAATTCCGTGCTCTTGGCACCAGTTGGCGAACTCCTCGCTGTCAAACTGAAGTCCATTGTCTGATATAATTTTGAATGGGACTCCGTACCTGCATAGAACATTTTTGATCAAGAAGTTAATAACTTTCGCTGAAGATACTTTATTCAGGGGTTCTGCTTCCACCCATTTGGTGAAATAGTCGACTGCCACTATAGCATACTTGGCCCCGCCTCGGCCCATTGGCAGTTCGCCGATTAAGTCAATTCCCCATACTGCGAAGGGCCAAGGGCTGGTCATTTGAGTAATCTCAGTTGTTGGTAGCCATGGAATTTTAGCAAACTTCTGGCATCTGTCACATTTTCTGACAAAATTTAAGGCGTCCTTGCTTAAGGTGGGCCAGAAATATCCATATCGGAGTATCTTTTTTGCCAAAGTTTGCCCTCCGGTGTGATCTCCGCAGCTTCCTTGATGAATGTTGTACAAGATTTCCTTGGCTTCCCTTCCAGCGACACACCTTAATAAGGGGTTAGAGAAGCCGCGCCGATAGAGGGTGTCCTCTTGTATTGTATAGCGGGAAGCTTTCCTCAAGATTTTCTTGACTTCGTTACGCCCGTTGGGTAGTGTGCCACTTTGTAAGTAGTCTCGGATGGGAGTCATCCAAGTTGCTTCTTCGGTTGCAGCTATCAGATTCACTTGCTCAAAACTTGGGGTCAGTTGCTTTGAGATGGCTACTGCTCCGGAAATGGCGCCGTCTCTCACGCTCGCTTGCTTTGCCAATTCGTCGGCCTCTCGGTTCTCTTTCCGAGGGATGTGTTTGACTAAGTAGTGGTCCAATCGACTGAGAAGTAACTTGGTCTTCTTTAAATATGCTATGAGTCGTTCTTCTCGAGCCTGGAATTCTCCTAGTATTTGATTAACAATAAGTTGAGAATCGCTATGAAGACACAAAGAATTGGCTCCGATTTCTAAGGCAAGTTCTAATCCAGCTATCACTGCTTCATACTCTGCATCGTTGTTGGTGGCAGCGAACTCCAACCTTATAGCATAGTGCAGCTTATTTCCCCTGGGAGTGATTATTACCACACCTGCCCCCGAGCCTTGTTCGTTTGACGCACCATCCACAAAGAGATTCCACTTGATGTCTTCGGCTATTTCCGATTGCTCCTTACCTTCGTTGGTAGTGAATTCTACAATGAAATCGGCCATGGCTTGCCCCTTGATGGTGGTGCGAGGGTGATAGGTTATATCATACTGACTTAGTTCAATGCACCATTTAAGTAGTTGCCTAGAAGTTTCGGGACGATGGAGTACCTGTCTCAGTGGTTGATCGGTCAGAACTTTGATGGAATAGGACTGGAAGTAGTGACGCAGTTTCCGTGATGTGATTAGTAAACAGTATGCTAGCTTCTCAAGTTTAGGATATCTGACTTCTACCCCCGTAAACCTCTTACTTACAAAGTATACTGGCCGCTGCGTGCGGTTGTCTTCTCTTACCAAAGCAGCGCTTAGGGCGTGAGATGACACAGCAAGGTATAGGCATAACTCTTCGCCTTCGCTTGGAGTCGAAAGTATCGGCGGTTTATGGAGGTGTTCGATTAAGTTAAGGAAAGCGGTTAAGCATTCGTCAGTCCATTCGAACTTTCCTTTGTCTTTCTTTAGAGCTTCGAAGAAGGGGACGCACTTGTCCGTTGCTTTGGAGATGAATCGGCTTAGGGCGGCCACTTTCCCGTTCAGGCTTTGCATTTCCTTTCGAGTGGAAGGTATTTTGATATCTTTTAGAGCTCGGACTTGTTCAAGGTTTGCTTCAATCCCTCTGGCATGGACGATGAATCCCAAGAACTTTCCCGATGATACTCCGAAGGAGCATTTTAGAGGATTAAGTTTCATTCCATACTGGCGAAGTACTTGAAACATCTTGCCCAAGTGGCTTACGTGATCGTCGGCTTTCCTTGACTTTACCAGCATGTTATCCACATACACTTCCATAGTTTGTCCTATTAGCCCTGCAAACATCTTGTTGACGAGGCGCTGGTAGGTGGCTCCTGCGTTTTTAAGTCCGAAAGGCATTACCTTATAGCAGTACAAATCTCGGTCAGTGATGAAACTAGTATGGTCTTGATCGGGAGCATGCATAAGAATTTGGTTATATCCTGAGTATGCGTCCATAAAGGATAAGAGTTCGTGCCCGGCTGTGCTGTCTACAAGTTGATCGATTCGGGGAAGTGGGAAGCAATCCTTCGGGCAGGCGTCATTTAAGTTGGAGAAGTCAATGCATGTTTGCCACTTCCCATTAGCTTTCTTTACCAGTACCGGGTTGGCGATCCACTCTGGGTAGATGTCTTCTCGTATGAAGTCATTGGCAAATAGATTCTTTACTTCTTCATCGAGGGCTGCTGATCGTTCTGCCCCCGTACTTCTCTTTCTTTGTTTTACGGGCGCCTTGGTAGGATCAATGTTTAGTACGTGGCATGCTATGTCAGGGGAGATTCTGGTCATGTCAGCATGTGACCATGCAAATACATCCAAGTTGTGGCGGAGAAAGTCAATGAGTTGTTCCTTCAACTCAGCTTTTAGTTGGGACCCGATTTTCAATAGTTTACTCGAGTCATGCTTGTCTACAAGTATAAATTCCATAGCCTCTTCAGGCTCGGCGGTGGCCTCCTCCTCTTTGTCCCTGGGGTCTAATTCATTGAAAGGGTCGCTGGTATATTGAAGAGGAGGGGCTTTCTTTAGTTGCTATGCTTCCAAACTTTTTGTGCAGAGGGAAACCTCTACACTCTTCCCTTTATCCTTCCTGTGGTTGTTGCGAAGTTCAGTTACATAGCAGTCTCGAGCAACGTCTTGGTCTCCCTCTACTTCCCCTATTCCATTGTCCGTTGGAAATTTCATCTTTAGGCACCATGGGGCCAGGACAATTTGGAAGTCAAATAAGGCTGGCCTTCCTAAGAAAGTGTTGTAGGCCGAGTGGTTTTCTATTAGCACAAATGTCTGTTTCCGCACAACGGAGCGGGGATGACTTCCAATTTCAACAAAGAGGTCAAGTTGCCCAAGGGGCATCTTCGCATCTCCAGTGAAACCGTGTAGTGGTTTATTGCAGGGAGAAACGTCCTTTATTGATAGCTTCATTTTGTCGAATGCATGCTTGAATAAGATATTCACTGAGCTTTCGGTGTCTACTAGAATTCGGAAAACTTCGGCTGGACCGAGCCGGGCGGAGATAACCATGGGATCCATGTGAGGGTACTGCCTTCCCTCTAGGTCACGCCTACTGAAGGTGATGTCATCACCCTCTTTCCGCTTTGGGTGGCGTTCTTCTATAACGGAATTAACATAGTCTTCATTGTTTCTAAGCGACTTTCCATATATTTCCATCTCTGCCCAGCTTCTGTCGGCGATGTGCGGTCCTCCCGAGATGGTATGGACCACTATCTTCTCTTGACTGAAGCCGCTAGTGTTGCGATTTCCTCTGCCTATCTCTGGTGAGGGTAGCCTTGGGTTCTCATTGGCAGGTGCTGGAGTCCTGTTCTGACCTCTTACATAGCGTTCCAGTCTTTTCCTTCTGATGTGTTCTTCAATCAAGTCCCGGAGATGATGGCATTCATTGGTATCATGCCCATGAGATTCGTGGAAGCGGCAGAACTTTCCAGACTTCTGTGCGTTATCCGATTCCTTCTTGTATGGTGGGCGTTTGTATCGAACTTCGTCTTGGGTGGCAAGGAAGATGTTTTCAATGGTTTCGTTCAAAGGAGTGTAAGTGTCGAACCTTGGTCCTGGCCGATATAGGCGCTTTTCTCCCTTCTTCCCCCCAGCGTTGTCTCTAGAATCATTTCTTCGAACGTCCTTCGCTGCAGCGGGCGTGTTGCCGTGAGCTGCCTTATTTGGTTGCCCTGCCTGCCCCTCAGTGGCAGCATCTTCAAGCCTCATATATTTCCCGGCTTCATGGAAGAAATCGGGTAAAGTAGCTGGTTTTTCTTTCGTCAACCTTCTAGCAAATTTAGTATCCGGATGCACACCACTACAGAGGGCCATTAGGATAAGCTTCTCATCGGCATCTTGGACTGCGGCCGCTGCGGCATTGAATCGGGTTAGGTATTGCTGCAGTTTCTCTCCAGGTTTCTGTTTGATACTGGATAAGGAATAAGCGTCCTTGGGTTGTTCCACATGAATGCAGAACTGACTGATAAACTTTTCTTTCAACATTTCCCATGAGCTGATGGATCCCTGGGGTAAATGACAGAACCAGGAGGTAGCTAGATCTGCTAAGAATAGTGGAAAGCATTTGCACAGTACTCCCTCTGTTGCTCCACTCATGAGCATATGCTGTGTGTATCTCTGTAAGTGTACAACGGGGTCGGAGGTTCCTTTGTAAGGTTCCATTGTTGGCATTTTCCATTCTCGGGGGGTGATAGCAATTTCGATATTGCGGGCGAAAGGGCTGGTTACCCTAGCGCCTATCCCTCGATCTCTTTGATCCCGTTGGACGCACTCTCTGAACAAGCATGCCATCCTTTCATCAGAATTTGGAGCAGATAGAAACGAGTTTGGTTCTGTTCTATGGGATTGATTCCGTCCAGATGACCTGTAGGGATGGTATCGTCTATCATTCCTGATATTTTCCAGTGGCTGTCTTTGGTCTTCTGGGAGCATGCTAGGATCAGCTACAGCTGGCCCTTGCCTTGATCTTCCCCTGTTGGGTTCTGATCTAAGCACTTCCTCGGGTCCAACTTCGGGCTGGACTCTAGCTCGGCCCCGTTCATTGGCGTTTCCGTGGTTAGGCAGTACAACCGGCTCAGCTACAGTTGACCTCCGCCCGGTACCTCCCCCGTTGGGTTCGGTTCCAAGCGTTTCCTCAGGCCTAACTTCGGGCTGTGCTCGATCTCGGCTCCTACCATGGCCGCTTCTGTTGTTAGCTCCTTTGAAGAAGGAAGATCTTTGTTGTCTCTGAGATCCTCCAGACTGGGACTCACCCCATGATTCAGTGTTGCGGTTGGACTCTTCAGCATCCCTTAAGCGTGACATGAGATGGTCCACCAAGGCTTCCTGCTGGGACGTGAAGCGGTTAGTCACTTCAGCCACAACCATGTCTAGATCTGCCCTAGTAATTGCTGCCGGCTGTTCTGCGGCAGGGGTGGTCGGATTTGCCTGACCTTCATTTGGTACTGCTACTGGAGGGGGACGATTTACTTGATCTGTGACCACTGGATGTGGAAGACTGCTGGTTGCGATGTTTTTTCCTTTGTTAACATCTTTCTTCTGCTTGGGAGGCATGTTTTCCAAACAATGAACGATGCTGCTAGGAAGAAGGTTAAGTGGAAGAAGCTGAAGCTTCGAGCTTCTAGTTCTCAGTGAAAGCACCAAAAATGTTTGCACAGAAAATGGACAAACACCTCAACGTCGTATGATTTAATTGATTTTATGCCGTTCTTAGTGATTTGAGTGATTTATGCAAATATATGAAAAGCAGGGACTAAACTGTAAAAGACACGCAGACTTATAGTGGTTCGGCCAGAATGTGCCTACGTCCACTTTATATATTATTTCTCTTTTCTTGTTCAGATTACAAGTACAAAGCTTTGATACCCGTATATGAAAGTCGTTTGAAAGTTCTCTCCGTACTTGAGCTCTCAAACTTGTCCCCCATTGTTGTACCCCTGCCCCTCTATTTATAGAGTGAGGTTGGGGGTAGGGGTCTTGGATGTATATAGCAGCTGGTGGGCCTGGGCTGATGCAATCTGGCCTGGCGAAGTTGGTCCGGAATGCCTTGATTCAGTAGTACTGTGGTCCGATGATGGTTGATCCGGTAGAAGTTGATCCGGTAGAGGTTGGTCCGGTAGAGGTCTGTGACCGGATGGAGCTTGATTCGGTGGAGGCTGGTCCGATGAGGCCTTGGTTCGGCGAAGCTTGTATTGGTTTCCTGGCTCGGCTATGCAGGGGAAGTGTGTTGATTCGGTATTAGGTTGGTTTGGTCGATGGGCTTGGTTCGGTGAAGGGTGGAAACACACCTAACAACTTGATTCGACCTTGCACGAATAATTTACGAATTTATATATTATCAAATTTTATACTTAACTAATTACCATTTAAATTATTATTATTATTATTAAATTACCTTCATACCTACTCGATCCGCTTACTGCCTGAGATTCTATAGCCTTCGGCCTCTCCCCTCGCCGTACCAGCAGCAGCCCACTCGCGCCCATCTTCCCGATCGACCCAAAACCCTAAACGTGCGACAAAGGTATCGTGCTCCTCGACTGCGAACTCAACTGCCGCGAGCTCTTGAGATTGCCGGAGCACCATTGCCTAACTCCCTATCACGGCCACCCTGCGATTTGCGGCCACCCAAACTCTTCATCTTCGAACGAAAATCACTACGCCACTTTCCGCTTTACCCAATTCCAAAGCCAAAAATCGAACCCCAGGTTGACTGCCCCCATCCTCCCATACTCCGCCATCGACGTCGCTTCCACCTCATTTTTTTTCCGCCACGCCCAACAACCTTAAACAAATACGAACAACACGCCTCGACTTGGAACACATCGCGCCCCTTCCCCATCGTGGTCGCCCTATCATGTACGCGCGCTCCTCCAGTTCGATTTCGTTCGCGAGATTTTGGTTTTTATTTTTATTTTTTTATTTTTTTATGACTGATTCGATTTCATTTAGAGAAGATGAAGAGAAAGGGAAATACGCGAGGTTAAAAGGAGGAAAAATAATACGCGACTTATATGGTGGAAAAGCTTCTCGAGTACGAGTAACAACTTAAAAAAAATTATTTAATTACAAAATATCTCATTTATGTATCTTGAAATCCTGAACCCCTATCGAGGCATGCCGCCTGGCGTTCATAATGTTATACCGCTATTCCAAACCCAATGGAACAAGTTCCAGGGCTTAATTCGATAGTATGCGGAAGATAGCTTTTTGAATCGTCTATTTAAATCAAATTCAATTAAATCATTTCTAGGCATTTTCAGATCGCGCGACCAAACGATAACTCCAAACGCTACGAAATTTGAAATCCGATAATAATATACTATTATGGATCCAATATGATTGGTTTTGTCGAATTCCAAGACTGTGCCCTGGATCGCTATTTTAACGCGTCGATTAAATCGACGATTTTCCAAAATTTACGAAATCGCTTGAATTTCAGTTTTAAAATCTTACTAACTAAATTATAATCCAAATCCAATATTTAAAACTATTTAAATATTCAAAAGTAACCATCGAAAAATCCAGGTCGTTACAACTCTGATTCTAGATCTCACAGATAAAGGATCAATCTACTCATCGGTTTTAATGCCAAGTATAGGGCTGCTTAATTTCCATAAGTTACCGAATTCGTATACAGAAATAATACTTCATATACTTAACATCAATTTTCAATTTCAAACTTAAACTATTTGGTTAACAATGACACTGTTCAGGTTGCGATATTATTACCTCTCAAATCTTGACTTGAAAAGATTCTTATCTTTAGGATATGTAGAGGTTTACCTACCTTGAACCTTAACATCTTGTATAAGACTTCAAAAATTATGTATGCTATTATTTTGAAACAAAGTGTTATAAACCAAACTTCTTTTCCAATTTCTCGAAACCATTTACTATAACATGAATGCTATAGTCCCTGGTCTCCTTTCTTTTCTTAGAAACATTTATTACAATGATGTAAACCACTTATAAAACATAGTTTAAAATTTTCATCCAAACTCACTTAAAAATTCACCACCTTTGGAAAAGAATTTGACTTTAGAAATAAAGGATTTTCCCTTTTATAAAGTACTATTTGCTTTATTATATCAAATAATTCTTTAAATCGGTTATATAAATTTCAAACCTCTTTTAAAAACTTTAAACAAAGTTTAAACTTCCATCCAAATCATAATTAAAAACCATCACTAATAAAAAGAATCGACTTTGAAAAGGTAAAGGGATTTCTTTCTAATAAACCACTTGTTTAAATACTCAAAAAATAACTCCAAACTCTTTTTTAAAATACTTATATAACCTTTATAAACACATTTGAAAAGGTTTTGTAGTTTAGCCAAAGAGAACAACATTTTACTTTACAAATTTCATATCTTTCCAAAGTGCATCCATAGCGATTATCGCTGTATGAACCATAACCTTTCAAACTTTGTCTTGCAAATAAATTAACTTTTCAAACACATTTCTTTCTATATTTTAAACCACTATAAGTATGGAAAACACTTTACTTCAAAATAAAAGTTTGAGATCAATTTAAAAATCCATATGGATAACTTTTAAAATATGGAAAGAGGCTTAGCGACAACTATGACACTTAAACAAAGCTACCATTTATTTTCATATCAAAGGAGTCAACTTTCCAAATCATTTCCAAGTTATATTCAATATTACCAAACCATAGCATATAAGAATGTCATATACACATATATAAATGAAATGTAAATCAACAGTGCGAGAAATCCCATTAGATCCCTCTACCAAAATCAAATCTTTCAAAGTGTTCCCATAGCATTCTTTTATCCCCTGCAAAAAAATAGTTATTTATGTCATCCGCTTCCAAACTGGAATCAAATCCAAACAAGTAATATACAAAAGCAAGTCAATACAAATTATTACAACATGAACACATTTTTAAAGCTATTCAAAGTGAGCTATCTCACTTTTACCTCTAGACCAAACCCAAGAAAAGCTCCCATCTTCATTTTATTAACACACAACAACAAAAGCAACCACCTTCCTTCACTTTGCTTTGACCTATGCCTCTCTTACTACCTAAGAGTGCTCGGCCATACCCCCTTCCCAAAATCCATGCATCATAATATAAGAGCAAGCAACACAATAATTAATACATCATTTTACAACAACAACAATAGTAGTAGTAATAGTATACTTAAAATTAAGATCCTCACTTCTAAATGCAACTAAGACCCCAGAAAAACTAGCTACCCCTTGCTACTACCAACCAAAATCAAAAATACAACATAACAACATGCACAAGCTTCTTACTTCCCACTACAACCAAGCAAACACCACAAAATCACCCTTTTCCCTCTACAAACTCACGGTCAAGTCTAGATAGGCCTTAAATGGGCTTGGCCTAGGCTCGAATGGCCTAAAGGGTGCACGGATATGGTAAGAAAATGCATAGGTGGGCTCAGCCTTAGAAAGGAAGTGGGATTTGGTACTCAAAGTTAGTGACTTTGAGGAAGGTAAGGGTTTTATTATATGAATATAGACTAATTTGAAGTGGTTTTGTGTGGCTTGTACTTGGTTTGAGGCTGTATAACACATGGAAAAGAAGATGGAGTTTTTGGAACAAAAGAATGTAAATGGACTTTTATAGAAATGCAAATATGGAAAATTATACCTACCACACCTTAGCCAAATGACCTAAACACCCTTGAAATTTTGGTCGAAGGACACCCACCCACATGCACCCATATGGCTTTTTCATGATGATACAAAAGTACTTAAATCTACACACAAATGTAACGACCCACAAATCCGCACAATTCAAGCTGACAATAAACCACATATTTCCATCCCAAATTGAAAGGAAAGGCGGATAGTTATGGGAAAGAAAGAAAAACGAAGAGAAGAGAAGAAGAAGAGAAAAAGAAAGTAAAACGATACAAAATCTCACAATCGCAGTGGAACAACATGTAATATAATATCAGTTGATCTTTACAAAAGAGAAACTGTAATATACATACATCCATCAAAGTACAACAACAAATCATAATCATCCACCTGAACAGTTACAACAACCTGTCCTCACAAATGCTGATTATTTAAACAACAATCCAATGGAAAAATAAACATATACATGAATACGACCTAAAGAGCTCCAGTTCGTCTGCTGAAGCTCCAAAGCATCCAAATCTATTCTGTAAATATGCTCGGTCTGACCTAAGCATTAAAAGGGAAGAACAATCGCATCAGTCTGGTAAACCAGTGTAAGAAAACACATTTCAATTGGATTTCAAAACTTTTCAAGACAATGGTATCTCGTAAGACCACGCCGCACATAAACACGGATGGGTTTTTACCATACAATAACACAAAATATTTTTATCAAATTCTATGATATTATACTAGTGTCTAGTATACAAATAATATTAATCATAGCCGAAATTGTTACCATTATTAAATTCCAACATACTAGGCTCTATAACTAAAATCGCAAGCTCGTATTGGAGAATGGCTTTCCAAAAAATCACCAGGTAAGGGACTACCTTTCGGCATTACATCGATATAGGAATGTACCGAGGCCCAACTGATGGTCCTCTACCAACACAAAACTGGCCTACCTCTGACTAGATAGTACTGAATATGTCACTATCCCGGTTTTACCGACCTATCCGAGAGCTCCCTTTGCATACACTACAATAATTTGAAACCCGACGTCATAGAGGGAATAAATATATCTAGAAGAGGAGGATCATATCCTAATGGTTGTGAACCACATAGCCTTGCCGCATATACCCTGTTTCAGCCATTTCCGGGTGTGAGGCCTGAGGTAATGATTACCATTCACATAGAACATCAACTTTCCACTTTGAATGCCACATTGCAATTCCACAATCACATATCTGATTTCTATAAACTTTTAACTCCTGAGCTCGTATGTCTCAGGAAAGGATGTTAAGCTAAGAGAAGTTACCTTCTCCCCCACCAAACTAATGATACGTTTATATTGATCAATCAATGTGATCTAGAATTCAACATTAGAATTCGTCCGTACAAGTTGTCCATGAACAGGACAAACCGAAGAAACACTCCTACCACATCCTATCGGGAATCAACCCTAGGATTAGTAGCGAGAAGACCTTGCATATCGAAGTTTTTCATAACAAAACACTACTGCCATCATATATATATGATATGCATCATGGGTCTAGTGGAAAGCAGCCCTGCATGATGAAGATCTCCATCTTCAAAAATCATAATCATAAACCTACACTTTCGAACGCATACGTTGGTCCAAAGTGGTTTTTGGATAAATCTGATCCTGGTTTCTCCGGACCAACAACGATAATGATGCCCTCAACCTCATATCACATTTCCAACTCTCAACTTGCTATCCTTTGGTCAAGAAGGAAGCCCGGTAGATTGGAGTACCGTAGTCTCTCCGCACTACTCGAATCAACATTCTTAACCCAAACGATAATCAAGCCTACACAGTTGGCTTCATGCTAAGTGCACGACTAATCAATTCCCACATCAAGTCAAGGAACCAAAAATGGCCAAAATTTGATAGTTGATTATTTGACTATGAAAGCAACAAATAAAATTTAGCACATAACTAGTCACTTGGCCCGTTTAATTAATCTTTTATTAAATAAATCAATTTCCAAATATTTATTTCAAAATATCTTTAAAAAGATATATCTCAAATCCATTTCAACTATTCAATTTTTGAAAACCATTTCTATATAATTATAACAGTGGTATAAGTATATTTAATAATACTACCATTTTGGAAACACACTAAATTAATTTCTAACCGCATGACTCCTGAGTTCATACGCCTCTGGACTGGTGTTAAGTGTAAGAAGCAATGCTCCTATTCCACCAAGCCTTTAGTACGATCATAAGAACCAATTCGTGTATTTCACAATGGAAAGTCAAAATACAATTTATTGGATCAAAACGAATGTTGCGTAAAACATCATTACGACAACCCAAAAACACTAGTATAGGGTTTCGATTAATTATATATATATATATACATATATATAAATCTCATATGCTATATTAAACATTTCCTTTCAGAAATCATTTACTATAACAACAGTGTTATAGTCCATGCCTTCCTCACTTTCTCGAAAACGTTTATTATAATAATAAATGTTGAAATCTATAGTTTCGTCACTTAATAACTTTTAAATCATTTTAAAAACCATTAAATTCCATTTGAAATTATTATTTTTAGAACATTACTTAGAAAGATAAACCATTTTTAAAATCTATTAAACTCCAAATTTAAATCTCAACATAAATCATTTCTATATTTATAAAACTATGTTTATAAATCTCCTTTCTATTTTATAAACATCTATTTTTATAAAATCTCTTTATTTATAAAATTCTATTTATAAATTAATTTCTTTATAAATCTCATTTATCATAAAAGTCCATTATATATATATATACGTCGTTTATAAATCTATTTCTTTATTTACATAATATCACTTTTATGAGTTATTTTTAATAACTATCCAAAAATCTCTATTTAAAGTTTTCTCAAAACTGTAATTATATAACCCCAAAAATCACACTTTTATTTATTTAAAATAAATTCATTCCTTTTTATAATTTAAAAATTATTAAAACATATATACTTTCAAAATCACTTTGAAATCCCTTTTAAATCAAAATCATTATTTTATAATATTTTAAAATTCCAAAATAAGGCCCAGTGCTACTAAAGCACTAAATAAGGGTAAACATATAAATGTCATCAAATATGGCATCCAAAACATCATATATCAAAATATATGAAAAGTAAAATCAACATTGTGAGGAATCCTATTTGATCCCACTAACATGTCCCTCGCATCACATACAGTATATAGTCAAATAATATAAATCAACCACTTCGAGGCGGGATCGTATACAAAGGGTTATCCACTCATACACGGGAATGTGATAGGGTCTCATTCATTCTAGGGTCGGGAATATATCCAAACCAACTAATAAAATAGTAAATCATCCAAATAGTCAACAAACAATCACAATAAAATTACCCACACTTATATAGAAATATAAGTGGGTCAAAGAGGTGAGTTAACTCACATTAATTCCAGTTTTGTCAAAACATTCCGGTTTGAATTAAAATTAAAGAGGCATTCAATTTTTTCTCCAATTTCCTACAAGCTCTAAATTCATCCAGTCCAACTCTATATTGTAGTATTCGCTGATATGATCGCAACGCAATTTGTCGCATTCAATTTGGACCTCGTATGAATGAGAATGAATAAATGAACGTTGAGATTATTTAAATTATAATGAACTTTAATTAATAATATTTATACTTTTAAATAACATTCCCTCCATTGTTCGTTTCCAGGCCACGAATTTGAACCCATCACGACTGTGATTTTCATCATTCGCAGCGCCGCCTCGCGTCGCTGCTCACCGCCACACTCACGCCAGAGACTGTCCTGACCCTGCTGCACCTCCAGTTAGCCGCCCTGCCCTCTAATTATCCCTCGATCGCCGTGAAAACGCACCCAAACTGCCACTAGACATGGCCAAAATCCGACCATCATGCTCCATCATCGACGATCATGATCGTTGATTGCCTTCATCTTGTCGAGCTCTACAACTTTCATGTAGAAGCTTTAGCCTGAAAGTGGACGGAGTAGCTCCGATCAAGCATGGCCATTGGATGGAACGACTGGATTAGGGTTTAGAACGAAAAAGAAACAAGTGGGGGTCCTTTTAGAGCAAATTTGAAAGCACTATTCATCCTTAAAAATTTTGAACTCCAAACAAGGCGTGCCGCCTGGCGTTCTATATGTAATACCCCTATTTTGAACACAATGGAACTAGTATCGGGACCCAATTCGATCATATTCAGAAGTTAACTGTGATGCCCCACCTCTATACTCACACTAGCCAAGGACACTACGGGGTAATGCCATCGACTAGCGCGAAGAATAAGGCTGTTGAGGAGCGACTATCTATGTAATTGCTTTGTGCGAGTACCGATATGTCAGATAGAATGACTTACATTTCGTTTCAAGAGGAAACCCGACATATCAAATACAAACTCAAAGCTACCACACAGTGGCTATGAGGCCTTCGAAAAAAATATAGAAATAAACATAACCCAAATCAGTCACAGATTTCATATCACAAAGGCGAAAACATATATGAATATAACATATAGAAGTGTATATCAAAGTAGTGGTCAAACTAGATCCACTACATCACGAAAGAACAGATACAAGTGCTAGCAAAAGAATATGTATACATCAAGGAGTCTCTATCTCGAATGTATAATAACAAAAACTACTAAGCTAAAGTAGTTAGCCAAAAGTCAGGTGACGGACCCTAATAAGAAGTCAAGTAGAAGCACCTGAAATACCTCGATATGACCCGAGTATTATTTAAGAAGAAAATAATAAACGGATCAGTCTAGCTATAAATATCATATAAAATGAGATAGGATAAGAGATAATACAAAAACGTATGATAACAATAATGCCATATTGCGATAAGTATACATCAAATAACAACAAAAATCATACAATATCCCAAATCATCTCAAACATCCAAAAAGAATCGCATTCTTTAAATTATTCACCAAAAACACAAATAATTGATAGAGCTCATCAATGCCTATCATCAAAATTGGTAAAACACAAATTCTAGAAATCATCAACTAGAAATCCAGAAATCACAAAAAGGGGAAGGCCTATCACAAACGAGAGCATGAAAACTCACCAACACATGTATCACAAATGAGACGCTATCCCATAAGTCGAACATCGACGCACCCTAAAAGATACGCCTCATGCACAGACTCGGTCGTGGTACAGTCCCCCACACGGACGAATGGGCCGAACATCGACGCGCCCTAAAAGATATGCCTCATGCACAGACTCAGTCGTGGTACAGTCCCCCACGCGGACGAATGAGCCGAATGCTCCATGAACGGTCAAAAGACCATGGGTCGCTACCCCACCAAATTGAACTGAAGTTCCACAAACAGGGTTTTAAGTCCCCACACAAACAAAGAGACATCGCACATCGCTAGTCTAAATCAAAAAATGATCACCATTGATCAATAAGAAGTGTGAATCACACTAAGCTAGTAAATATAAGAGTTTAGCTTCATGTCCCATAACCACTAGCTTAACTTAAATATTTACGAACAAATTGTAGATTTCCACTCGAAAATTGTCACAAGATTTCAATTGAACAAGTCTAAGAACTAACCGACGAAGTAAACGCAAGCGTTTCATACCGCTTGTTTTGCTAAGTCGTTTAATTGGATTTCTTGTACGAATGAGGTAAAGGTTTGTATATACTAATAGATTGGAAAACGGATTTAAAAACGAGTTTTATATTGAAAGTAAATGTTGAAATCGTTTTGATGAAATAGTTTGAGTATTTACTACTAGTATAGAAACCTTTGTATTTTAAAGTGACAAACCACAGAAATGATTGTAGAAACAATCAATCACCAAAAATTCACATACGAAAACGTGAATTAAATCCATAAAAATCGATATCAAATCTGTGACGCCCCACCTCTATACTCACACTAGCCAAGGACACTACGAGGTAATGCCATCGACTAGCGCGAAGAATAAGGCTGTTGAGGAGCGACCATCTGTGTAATTGCTTTGTGCGAGTACCGATATGTCAGATAATATAACTTACATTTCATTTCAAGAGGAAATCCGACATATCAAATACAAACTCAAAGCTACCACACAGTGGCTAAATGGCCTTCGAAAACAAATATAGAAATAAGCATAACACAAATCAGTCACAGATATTCATATCACAAAGGTGGAATCAGATATGAATATAACACATAAAAGTGTACATCAAAGTAGTGGTCAAACAAGATCCACTACATCACAAAAGAATAGATACAAGTGCAAGACAAAAGAATAATTATACATCAAGGAGTCTATATCTCAAATGTATAATAACAAAACTACTAATCTAAAGTAGTTAGCCAAAAATCAGATGATGGTTCCTGATAAGAAGTCAAGCAGGAGCACCTAAAATACCTCGGTCTGACCCAAGTATTATTTAAGAAGAAAATAATAAACGGATCAGTCTAGCTATAAATATCAGATAAAATGAGATAAGATAAGAGATATCACAAAAACGTATGATAAAAATAATGCCATACTGTGACGAGTATACATCAGGTAACAACAAAAATCATACAATATCTCAAATATTCTCAAACACCAAAAAGAATGTCGTATTCTTTAAATAATTCACCAAAACACAAATATTGTCAAAAGTACATATCAATGCCAATCCACGAAAATTGGTGAAACACAAATTCTAGAAATCACAACCAGAAATCCAGAAATCACAAAAGGGGGAAGGCCTATCACAAACGGGAGCATGAAAACTCACCAACACGTGTATCACAAATGGGTCGCTAACCATAGAGCCGGTGCCACGACGTAGTACAGCGAACGCCCGAGGAACCAGAAACTCAAATAATCCAGATCATCGACGTAGTACAGCGTTACGCCCGATGAACCAAACTCAAATAATCAGGCACAAAGATGTAGTACAGCGAACACCCGATGAACCTGAACACAAATAGTACGAAACAACAACATTGTACAGCGAACGCCCGATGAACCGAACTCCAATAAACCGGAACAACGACGTAATACAGCGTTACGCAAGATGAACCGAACTCCAATAAACTATAGGTCGCTAGCCTATAAAAATGAGAAAAAGCTCCATAAATCGGGGTACAGTCCCCCACGTGGACAAAGAGACATCGCAAATCGCTAGTCTAAACCATAAAATGATCATCATCGATCATCAAGAAGTGTCTATTACACTAAGCTAGTAAATATAAGAGTTTAGCTTCATGTCCTATAACCACTAGCTTAACTTAAATATTTACGAACAAATTGTATATTTCCACTCAAAAGTTGTCACAAGAGTTAATCAAACAAGTCCAAGAATTAACCGACGAAGTAAACGCAGGCGTTTCATACCACTTGTTTTACTAAGCCATTAATTAGATTTCTCATACGAATGAGGTAAAGGTTTGTTTATACTAATAGATTGGAAAACGATTTTAAACCGAGCTTTGTATTTAAAAGTAGTGTTGAAATCGTTTTGATGAAAGAGTTTGAGTATTTACTACTAGTATAGAAACCTTTGTATTTGAAAGTGACAATTCACAAAAATGATTTTAGAAACAATTAATCACCAAAGATTCACTTCGAAGACGTGAATTAAATCCAAAGAAATCGATACCGAATCCATCAAAATGGATATTCCCAAAAATCCCGAAAAAGAATTCATCAAGGTCGATAAAAGTGATAACAACTAATCAGAGCAACTAAAATCGATAAACAATTGAAATTCAATCAAAAATAGGCGAATAGGCAAAACTGGGCAATTCGAGACGTCTGAGGGGTTAATCCAAACGTCTGGATTTGGTTTCTGGAAATATTCCAGAAAACCACCCAGACGTCTGAAAGCACAACTCAAACGTCTGGACCCCCTTTCAGATGTCTGGACCCCCTTTCAGACGTCTGATACTAAAATTCAAACGTCTGAAATTAGTCACTGCCATTTTTATTTTTCTGCCATGTATATTTTTGCTCCAAGTCAGAATCCAGACGTCTGAAATTACCATTCAGACGTCTGAATGGTTCAGATGGGCAAAAATCACCCTAATTGATTCGGAAGCGATCGGACGAGCAACGGCGACTAAGGATTTACGCTAAGCGACAACCCAGCCTTAAAGGCTCTTCGATACACCCCGAATAACAATGTCCAAATATCCATAGAAGGATTTTCATAAAATTAGACCAAACCACCAAAATTTGGAAAATTCACCAAATCAATTCAAATCAAAAGCAAATGAATATGCACAAGTGTTAGGAATTCATACCTAACAACAATGATAGCTATAGACGTAGATGTTAGTTAAAGAACTCACATCTTTTAAACTCAAAACAGAAGTGAGAAGCTTGAAAACAAAGGAAAGACGAATTCCTCTTCAATCTCAACTCAAGAAGCTTCAATCTAAGCTCAAAAGCAATATTTCCTAAATTAGGTTATAGGAAATTTCTGAAATTGGAGAGAGATTGTGATGGAGAAGATGAAGAGGATGCTTACCTAAGCTTCTCTTTGAATTTGGAGCAAGAACTTGAATTTGCAAAGGAAACTAGGGCTTGGAATTTTAATTTCCAATCTCTTCCCCCATTTTTACTAAAGCTTGAAGTGTTAGGAAAATAATAGAATGAATGAAGAGGAGGGACCGAGTTAGGTTATTAAGATGGGTTAGTGGGCTGAAACCCAAACCCAAAGCCCAAGTAGAAAAATAGCAAATTCTACTCAACTCCAAACATATCGATGTTTATACTCAAAAAAGTTGTAAACGCCATTTTGGACTCAATGGAAGTGGTCTCAAGTCCCAATTCGACTGTTTACAAAAAGTAGCTTTTCAGACTTTAATCCGATTAACGATGCTATATTCAAATAAAACATTTAAATATACAATCGTAAAATATGCGGGTTGTTACAGACTCCCCTCCTTAAAGAAATTGCGTCCTCGCAATAATTAAGAGGAAGATAAAAAGTAACAACCAGAAAAGCATATCAACACCAAAAAGAAGAAATTTTGAAATAAGAAGTTCACCATAAAAGAGCACGAAAGAGTAAGTCTGGATGTGTTTGCTCGATGAATTCTCAAGATTCCCAAGAGAAATCCTTAGGATTTGAGGACCATTGAACTTTCACAAGAAGAACATCTTTATTTCGGAGGCGTTTAACCTCCGAAGCAATGATACGAATAGAATGTTGCTCAAAAATCAAATTTGGTGAAACCTCAATTTCTTCAATAACACCAGGCTCAAAAATAGAATCAGAATCCCTAAGGTATTTCCGTAGTTGAAAGACGTGGAAAACATCATGAATAGTAGAAAATTTAGCCGGTAAATAAAAGGCGATAAGCCACGGAACCAATACGTTCGGTGATGGGAAATGGACCAACATATCGAGGTGCTAACTTTCCCGATCAACTGAAACGCACAACACCCTTCATAGGTGAAACACAAATGAATACCAATAAAATCTGGACCTAAAACCAGCTTCTCGCCGGCTTCAAGCCAACACGAAGGAAATCGGCACGGCCTTCCGTAGAGTGCCTCGAAAGGTGCCATACCAATACAAGATAGGAAGCTATTATTGGAAGAAAACTCAACAAGAGGAATATGATCTTCCCAACTTCCGCCAAAATCAAGAACACATGCACGAAGGAGATCTTCAAGAGTTTGATTCACACGCTTTATTTGTCCGTCGAACTGAGGATGCTAAGCGGTGCTAAAATTAAGCTTTGTTCCCAAAGCTTTTTGAAGACCTTTCCAAAAATCCAATAGTAAAATAATGGATCGCGATCGCTAACAATAGAAGTAGGAACTCCATGCAATTTCTTTGATATAGAGTTTAGCCAAAAGAGGTACGGTCCAAAAGAAGGATGAGCCTCAAGGCTACACAAAACAAGAGATGAACATGAATTGGATTCACGATCTCGAATCTCACAAGTGGATAAAGTCTCGAGATCATTCCATTCGGATATCATCACAGAAACAACTACTTGTTGCTTAAGACTAAGGGCGTCGGCAAAACCATTACCCTTTTTCGGAGTATAAAGAATATCAAGATCATAAGATGTAAGGAACTCGAGCCAACGTCGTTGACGCAAATTAAGTTCATTTTGAGAAAATAAATATTTCAAAGATTTATGATCGGAGTAGAGAACAAATTTCTCTCCCAAAAGATAATGATGCCAAATTCTAAAAGCGAAAACAATGGCCGCGAGCACTAGATGATGATTGGCATATCTAGTCCCGACAAGCTTTAATTTTCAAGAAGCATATGTGATAACACGTTCCCTTAGCAAGAGAATGGCACCCAAACCAATACGACTAGTATCAGTATAAACAATAAAGTCTTGATTCCCTTTAGGAATCGCAAGAATAAAAACATCGGAAAAGAGTTTTTTTAAATGATCATCTTTCCCGAAAAGCTAAGACTTCCAAAATTATAATTAACTTTATGTAATCATCTTTTTAGAAAAATTTGCATATTACAAGAATTTACTGTGTTTGACTATCTCATCATAGCGTTTAGGAGATTCCTATCGATAACGTTGATTAAGTGCATCGACCAGAATTCTTAAAGCACTCAATGGGCAAAATTACACAAAATCATCTTCTATATGATAAACAAGTATCTTAAATTTTTTTACAAATATTCTTTGCTCGTTTCAAGAATAAAATCCAATCATACTTATAAATATCTTATTAAATAGATTTGCAAATTTTAAATTATTGTTTTCATCCATAATCAATAAATACAAGGATAAACTCATCGACATATTAGCAGAATACTCGATTCATAAGATGGATGAAATAACGTAGAAGGTTCGTCAAACCGAATGACATAACGAACCACTCACAAGAATCATAACGAGTGCGGAATGCGGTAAGTGGAATGCTATCCTCCGCAACTCGTAGTTGATGAAAACCGGTGGCAAGGTCGAGCTGAAAAGACCTTAACACCACACAATAGATTGCTTGGGTGATAATCCTAAGACAAGCTCAAATATACCGAAAAATTCACAAACTACTTGAATGAGAGAAATAACACTTTCCTTATCAAGTGGGTTTAAAGAATAAAATGATGCCACCAAATTGGAATCAAAATCATTAAGAACAATAGAAATCTGCTTAACAGATTAAGGATGTCGAAGATAGATAGTCCGCTCAGGACATAGGATGTGGGCTTCATAATGATCAAGCCAATCCTTTCCCAAAAATCAATTCGGAAGCCTAAGTAACGCATAACATGCAAATCGGCTCAGAAAGAATAATCACATAAAATAATCTCGACATTCTCACAAAGCAAACTGAGTGTTGCGAATCCACCAACCGGATTCGCAATTCTCAGTGAAAGCCCATAATATTTTAAAAAAAGAGAATCAACAAGTTCTTTTGATTTAAAATAATGAGATGAACCCAAATCAAAAAGAACTCGAATAAGATAATCACAAAATAAATATCGTCAAGGATAGAATGAGAAATACCTTGACCAAGAGAAGTGTCACTAGGAGCTTGCACGACATTCAACTCTCCCTTCCTACTTCGGAGTATGGGACATGTAGATATAAGATGGCCCTAACTTTTGCAATAACGACAAAAAAATGGCTTTGGGCACTCATTTGCATAGTGGTCCGTAAGACCACAATTGTAGCATCGTCCACGACTAGAGGTAGGAGTCTTTGCTACCGAAGCTTCATGCTTCCCTTTCTTGTTGGGATTGGGGCATTTGAACTTAATAGGCATCTTCATGTTATTGTTGAAGTTCTGTTTGGCACGCACAACTTCAACATCACTTTCTCTATCGGTCTCTTCAAGTCGAAGGGCGATATCTATAAGTTGATCGAAAGAAACTTCGAGTTTCAGAAGTAAAGGCTTTTTGAGGTTCTTATTCAACCCATAAACAAATCTCTGCTTTTTTTTCAACGGAGTATTAATATATTCATCCCCATATTTAGAGAGAGATTCAAACGATGCGACATAATCTGCCATAGAAGATTCACCTTGAACAAGGTCTATAAAGCATCGGGCTAAAGTTACTTTTTCACCCTCCGGCACAAACTTCAATTCGAATCTTTCCTGGAATTGCTCCCAAGTAAGATCCACTTCGATAATTTCAGAAATCAAAAGCTCATACCAATCTAATGCTCTTTCTTGGAGCATGCTAGAAGCCACTTGGACACGAAGTGAATCAATAAGATCCATGCGGGAAAAGATGCGATCGCATGATCTAAGCCAAGCTTGGATTTCTATAACATTTTCGGAACCCATGAATGGCCTTCCACCCAAAGCGGTATAATCTTTGCACAAGTGTGCAAATCCAGATTTAGGATGAGTAGGCGCTGGAATGGGTCCGGCAGCTTGGGCATTGTTCACAAGATCTAAAAGTTGTTGAGCTGACATAAATACTCCATCCTGGGGAGTAGCACTAGATTGACCGGCGCTGGGACGGCCTGGTCTAACCATTTCTCTTCTTTAAGAAAGAAAGAAGAGGAAAAAGGGTTATTCACAGAATGAATATCAAATAAACTTGATTGATAAAACAAGGCATCACAAAAGAAAATAGGATAGAATGGTACGAAGACTTGAATTAAATCCTATGGCACGATTCCTAAGAAAGACTTAGGATAATGATCCTTGCTAGATTATTCTACATTGTTCCGAAGTTTGGCTCTGATACCAAGCTGTGACGCCCCACCTCTATACCCACACTAGCCAAGGACACTATGGGGTAATGCCGTCGATTAGCGCGAAGAATAATGCTATTGAGGAGCGACCATCTGTGTAATTGCTTTGTGCAAGTACCGATATGTCAGATAATATAACTTACATTTAATTTCAAGAGGAAATCTGACATATCAAATACAAACTCAAATAATCAGGCACAACGACATAGTACAGCGAATGCCCGATGAACCTGAACACAAATAGTACGGAACAACAACGTAGTACAACGAACGCCCGATAAACCGAACTCCAATAAACCGGAACAACGATGTAATAAAGCGTTACGCCCGATGAACCGAACTCTAATAAACTATAGGTCGCTAGCCTATAAAAATGAGATGAAGCTCCATAAATCGGGGTATAGTCCCCCACGTGGACAAAGAGACATCGCAAATCGCTAGTCTAAACCATAAAATAATCATCATCAATCATCAAGAAGTGTCGATTACACTAAGCTAGTAAATATAAGAGTTTAGCTTCATGTCCCATAACCACTAGCTTAACTTAAATATTTACGAACAAATTGTAGATTTCCACCCGAAAGTTGTCACAAGAGTTCAATCGAACAAGTCCAAGAATTAACCGACGAAGTAAACGCAAGCATTTCACACCACTTGTTTTACTAAGCCGTTTAATTAGATTTCTCATACGAATGAGGTAAAGGTTTGTTTATACTAATAGATTGGAAAACGGTTTTAAAGCGAGCTTTGTATTTAAAAGTAGTGTTGAAATTGTTTTGATGAAAGAGTTTGAGTATTTACTACTAGTATAGAAACCTTTGTAATTGAAAGTGACAATTCACAAAAATGATTGTAGAAACAATCAATCACCAAAGATTCACATTCGAAGACGTGAATTAAATCCAAAGAAATCAATACCAAATCCATCAAAATGGATATTCCCAAAAATCCTGAAAAAGAAGTCATCAAGGTCGATAAAAGTGATAACAACTAATCGGAGCAACTAAAATCGATAAACAATGGAAATTCAATCAAAAATAGGCGAATAGGAAAAACTGGGCAATTCGAGACGTCTGAGGGGTTAATCCAGACGTTTGGATTTGGTTTCTGGAAATATTCCAGAAAACCACCCAGATGTCTAAAAGCACAACTCAGACGTCTGGACCCCCATTCAGACGTCTGATACTAAAATTCAGACGTCTGAAATTAGTCACTGTCATTTTTATTTTTCTACCGTGTATATTTTTGCTCCAGGTCTGAATCTAGACGTCTGAAATTACCATTCAGACGTCTGAATGGTTCAGCTGGGCAAAAATCACCCTAGGCCAATGATGGCCAAATTGATTCGGAAGCGATCAGACGAGCAACGACGACTAAGGATTTACGCCAAGCGACAACCCGACCTTAAAGGCTCTTCGATACACCCCGAATAACAATTTCCAAATATCCATAGAAGGATTTTCATAAAATTGGACCAAAACACCAAAATTTGGAAAATTCACCAAATCAGTTCAAATCAAAAGAAAATGAATATGCACAAGTGTTAGGAATTCATACCTAACAACAATGATAGCTATAGACGTAGATGTGAGTTAAAGAACTCACATCTTTTAAACTCAAAACACAAGTGAGAAGCTTGAAAACAAAGGAAAGACCAATTCCTCTTCAATCTCAACTCAAGAAGCTTCAATCTAAGCTCAAAAGCAATATTTCCTAAATTAGGTTATAGGAAATTTCTGAAATTTGAGAGAGATTGAGATGGAGAAGGTGAAGAGGATGCTTACCTAAGCTTCTCTTTGAATTTGGAGCAAGAACTTGAATTTGCAAAGGAAACCAGGGCTTGGAATTTTAATTTCCAATATCTTCCCCTATTTTTACTAAAGCTTGAAGTGTTAGGAAAATAATAGAATGAATGAAGAGGAGAGACTGAGTTAGGGTATTAAGATGGGTTAGTGGGCTGAAACCCCCAAAGCCCAAGTAGAAAAATAGCAAATTCTACTCAACTCCAAACATATCGATGTTTATACTCAAAAAAGTTGTAAATGCCATTTTGGACTCAATGGAAGTGGTCTCGAGTCCCAATTCGGCTGTTTACAAAAAGTAGCTTTTCGGACTTTAATCCGATTAACGATGCTATATTTAAATAAAACATTTAAATATACAATCATAAAATATGCGGGTTGTTACAAAATCCATCAAACGGATATTCCCAAAAATCCAAAGAAAGAAGTCATCAAAGTCGATAATAAGTGATAACAACTATCAGGATCAACAAAAATCGATTAAATAATGGAAATCAAATCAAAACAACCCAATAAAGGAAAAATGAACAGTTCCAGATGTCTGGTTTAGAATCTAGACGTTTGGATTTGTTCTCTGGAAATAATCTAGAAAGACTCCATACGTTTGAAATTACAAGGCAGACGTTTGAACCGTAACTAGACGTCTGACCCAGTAAATCAGACATCTGAACTGAGGTACTGGAAGTTCTATTCCAGTTCACCCAGACGTCTGGGAAGTAAGCTCTAACGTCTGGAAAGCAAGGTCAGATGTTTGAGCTGAACGTTTGGAATATTTATTCCTTAGCCTTAGACGTCTGATCCTTATACCAGACGTCTGAGCTGAAGCTCAGGCACAGATTGAACCTAGGCCAATGATGGCCAATTTGTTTCGGAAGCAATCGGACGAGCAACAACGACTAGGGATTTATGCCAAGCGACAACCCAGCCTTAAAGGCTCTTCGATACACCCCAAATATCAATATCCAAACATCCATAGAAGGATTTTCATAAAATTGAACCAAAACACCAAAATTTGGAAAATTCACCAAATCAATTCAAATCAAAAGCAAATGAACATGCACAAATGTTAGGAATTCATACCTAACAACAAAGAAAGTTATAGACGTAGATGTGAGTTAAAGAACTCACCTTTAAACTCAAAAACAACGAACGAGAAGCTCTAAAGCAAAGGAAAGATCAACTACTCTTCAATTTCAACTCTAGAAGCTCCAATCTAAGATCATAAGCAATATTTCGTAAGTTAGGTTATAGGGAATTTCTGAAATTGGAGAGAGATAGAGATGGAGAAGATGAAGAGGATGCTTACCTAAGCTTCTCCTTGATTTTGGACTTGAATTTGTATTTCCTAACCAAACTAGGGTTTAGGAATTCTAATTTCCAATCTTTTCCCTCATTTTTACTTTAGCTAGAGAGTATTAGGAAATGAGAATGTATGAAGAGGAGAGGGGGTGGAGTTAGGGTATTATGTTGGGTTAGTGGGCTGAAATCCAAACCCAAAGCCCAAATAGAAAATAGCAAAATTCTACCCAACTCCAAACATATCGATATTTATACTCAAAAAGGTTGTAAATGTCATTTTGACTCAATGGAAGTGGTCTCGAGTCCCAATTCGACTGTTTACAAAAAGTAACATTTCGGACTTAAATCTGACTAACGATGCTATATTTAAATAAAACATTTAAATATACAATCGTAAAATATGCGGGTTGTTACAGACTCTTTGTAACAACCCACTATTTTGGACCATTCAAATCGACAATAAATCCACACATGTCGGACTTGAATAATTCAAAACAATAGATTGTTAATTTAAATTGGCAAAACTCAGCATATATAGTAAATAAATAATCACAGATCACAGACACAGAGTAATATAACAATAATGCAGCGGAAACAAAAGAATAGTAGTTCATGAAGCTACTATGTATATATATAATAGAGTTAAACGAGATACAACAGAATTCACGAATACAAAGATGTCTCAATACAATAGTCAAATACAAGATCTGAATACATCACTGGAATCAACTGAATAACTGAAGCTAGATAAATAGCTAGATCTCCAAGCGAAGCTCCAACTCCAAAGGTGAGTCTCGAATACTGTATCACTCAGTCTGACCCGAGCGTAAAGAAAACACAAAACACTCGAGTCAGGATTAACATTCTTATATCAATAAATCTAACTCAAGTGAAATAACAACTGAAATACAAGTAACTCAAAGGATGTTTGGGATAACCATCCTCTAAGGATCCGTTAAACTATCTACTATGTAGTAGTGTACGCTAAGTTGATAATGCCTATCAGTAATATAAAGTATCAAAATAGCGTTAAGGCGTTACCATTATCCCCCTTAACACATTTTTATATAAGCATCATAGTATATATAGCACTGTAAACTCCACCGTAAACTAGTGGGCTATCAAGGAGTACTCCATAGGTATAACACGAAACAAATCGTAGTGGTCGCGCATAGGGATATGAGTATGACAAGACACATGAGGCAATACCCAAGGTAGTGAAACTACCGTTTGCCTGATCCGGACTGGTGAGAACGCATCGCCGCAACGATCGCAACACCGCGAAACAACACTCCTAAATCAAGGGTGGGCACCAATCAAAAACAAGTAATGAGTAGTTTACGAAGAAGTGTGTCCGCTAGAGGTAGCCAATCTCACTGGCCCGGCACGGCTCCTGTTTAAGTCATTTCCAATTTGACACAAGTGTCAAGGTCATCCATTATCGTTCTCTTTCTTCAAATCCAGCAACGTCATCATTCCAACCACTTCATTCTGGATCACACTCCGCGTATAATAGTTATTAAAGTGGATTTCGGTTTGGACAGAGAGTATGCCCCTAACCGATCCCAGACTCTTCAATAACTACGTAATTATTACACCGATTGGTCATTTAATAAACTTTCAAAATAGTTCATATTTCAAAACCGAAATATCATTACAGTTTCAAAACCATATCCATACGATACCAATTTCACTTCAAATAAATCCATTTCCAAAAATCACCTCACTTTCCAAAGTTATAACGTTTTCGAAATCATAGTCTTTTAAAAATCAAACACTTTGGAAAATCACATTCTTTGGAAATCAAAGTTTAGAAATCATAATGCTTTGGAATCATAACACTTTCCTCTTAAACAGTTTAGATATTAAAATTAGTATATATAATAAAATAGTTTATAAATAAAATAGTTTATATAAATAGCTATAAGTTTAAAATAGTTTATAATAAAATAATTTATATTAAAAATGATTTATATTTAAATAGCTTATATTAACATAATTTATAAAGTAAAATATCAATAGTTTTAAATATAATTTAAAATTACTTTATAAAATAAAATAGTTTCCTCGACTTTCACAAATCGATTCAAATCAACTCGGGTTCCAAGTTCAAATTTAATCAAATCTAAATCATCAATTTCAATTCCAATTCAATTAAACATTTCCAAGTTATATCGATTTCAAATATCGATTTGAACCACAAATAAACCATTTCTATTTCAATATATTTCAAAGCTTTAAGTATTCCACATTTCAAAACTAAATTTGATAATTTTATATATATCAATTCACTTTTCTATTATTTAGTTTTGAAATATTTAGTTAATTATTTCAATAACATTTGAATACAACTTCAATTTACAAATTTAAATAAACAAAATATCCCATTTAAATTTATATAAATTTGAAATATTCCTTTAAGTCACTTTTAATCAATTTAAAGTTATAAAATATATCTTTAAAATTTCAAATTTAATAGATTTCAAATCAAACTTATTTAAGTATAATTCTTGAATAATTAAACATTCTAAATCAAATTCAAATTTATCTTTCAATCTGAAATAATCTAAACTCTATATTTGGAAATATAAATTTTACATATATACTTAAACATATTTATATTGATTCAAATCAACTTTATTAAATCAACTTTAACAAATCTTTAAAATCAATATTTATTAAAACCATATATTTCTTTCCAAAACCATAGAAATCATTTTCAAAATATTTATATATATAGACTAACGGTGTCTGTATAAAATGTTCTACCCTATGGTCAAGTGATACGAATATTTATCATTTCAATCCGTAATTTAAATATATACGGGTATATATATATATATATATATATATATCATTTCAACCTATAATCCCAAATTCAATTCAATTTGAAAATCGCTTGGGTTTATCATTTCAACCCATAACGATTTTCTCCTATTCTAAAGTCCGTTCGGGTATGTATCATTTCAACCCATAATGATTCTATACTAACAGGGAACTTGTAGAGTGATAACAGATATGATAATAATATAACAGGCATATATCATCAATATAAATAACATATAATGGTGTCAGATGTCACATGTGAACTGATACAGGTAATAGCATATATATATAACAGTGCGAATAACCAACATCAGCATATTTCAATTGGCAGATAATGGTGTCAGATGTCACAGGTGAACTGATACAGGTAATAGCATATATATAACGGTGTAAATAGCTAACATCAGCATATTTCAATTGTCGTTTCAATTTAAATCAAATTTAATAAATAAAAGAACATTAATCGTGAGTTATTGCTCACCTTTCGAGGCTAGAGGAGATTTGACAAATGAAATGAGTTACGAATCCAAGCACGAGTTCCGAAGTAAAGTAGGATTGGTACGAATTCAATGCACAGATCTGATAACATGAATAGTCGAAATCAAATCAACTTGATATAAATGGAAAATATATATAGATATATAATTTACATTTTAAACCCAATACAAAACAAAATTTTGACACATAAAATAAAACATATATACTTACTGTAAAAAAACAATAATTTTGACAAATCTTACAATAGGAAACTTTTTAAAGTAAACATGTATATAATACCCTGTAAACAAATGCATATCGTTTAACAGTATGTAATACTATAGAAAAACTCTGTAGTATAAAATCTATGATGACAAAACTCTCAACTATAACAGCATCAATGCAATTTATAACTTAATAACTTATATAAAAAAAACTATTATATACGAACATTATATACTGTATACATTAAACTGTTTCTGACATTTATATATTGACCATACGTATATATATATAAAATGTATATAAGGCCATTTAAACAAACTAATATATACATAAAGCAAGATAGTAAGCTAAATTTCGAAACATAGATATGTATGCTTATAAACTGTTGCCTGCAAGAGAAGCTATAAACAGGGATTTCCAGATTCATATACTTTTATATAAAATAGGCTAAAACAAAATGCAGGCTACTCATGCTTCAGAATATGCATTCATATAAAGCTTTTAAAAAAACAAAATATCATATCTAAGGTTTATATTAAAAAAAATCACTGTAACAAATATTTATATTCATGTAAACCGAAGCAATCACGTATGTATATTTTTTTATAAACCAAAGCAATCTTATATTTATATTCAGTAGTTTATAAGAAATAAAATAATAATCTAAACAGTATATATATACGAGTAAATATACCTGGGCACACATATGCTGGCGGCACAAAAAAAACAAGGTGAAACAGAGGCCACGTGCACTGGAAAGGGAAGAAGATCGATGCTAACAAAGTCGGGTCTGGGTGTGGAAGAGAGGGTCGATTGCAGGGTGGAACCAGAGAGGGGAGAGTTACAGGCACGGTGCGGCTGTTGCGTGCTCGAAGGGGAGAGAAAATGATGCTTGGGTTTGCGTGGAGAGGGGCAGAGTGGCGTGCCTTGGGAGATGAGGCGTGGATGAGATATGGGCGGAGATGGCCGTGCGGTGGTTGATGGTTGCCGAAGAGGTCAGAGCGGAGTACGGTCTCGGGTGTCGGTCGAGGAGGCGGAGACTGTCAGAGGCGGAGGGATGACAAACTCAGGTGGATCCGGTCGGTCAAGCAAAGGAGTTGGTGGCTCGGCTGAGATCGCGGAGAGGGGATGCGGCTGACACATGTGATGAGGCGGACGAATTTTTGCATGGGCAGCCATTGATAATACATACGTCTCACTGTTTTTTAGAGAGAATAGAATGAAGTAGGAAAGCAGAAAGGAACTAAATGAGAAATAAAATGTACAAGGGAGAGTGGCCGAGAAGAATAGACAACTATAGGAAGAAGAAAACACTTTTACAACAGACATCACTTTCTTGAATAATGTATTCATGTATTGCAACAAGGAAAGTCAAAAATTAAATAGGAAGAGTGAAAGGCAGGCACAAAGATTCGGGAAATAAATATAATGGCTGTTGATTATCATGGTGGAAAAATAAAAAGGTAAGAAATACCAAAAAGGTTTTAAAACCGGTACTGATACGATTATTGTTCCGTACATTTAGCCGTGCACCGAGCACCGAAATATACAACCAAATATACCGTTAAGGCCAGTACGACAAGACAATCAAAACTGTATATTGATATCAGTGGTATGATTGAATTATAAGAATTTGAATTTTTATACTAGTGGAAAATGCAGGAAAACGTAGAAAAAATAAGATCGATGGAGCTAAAGAAGTCCAAATTTGGAAAAACGAAAAATGACGTCTCGCTCAAAAGATGATTTACAATTTTTCTATAAAAAAATATTTAGGTTTCGAAAACATTTTATTTTCATCAATTTTTAACTGATTAAATTGAAACAAAATTACACACGAAAATAAACTTTCATATTTTCGGATGAAAATTTACCAGTTGCTAAGTTTAACTAGACGCATTCCACATATCAAAATTTTTTATTTCAAAATTTTATTGTTTACAATTTCTCAAAATTCCAATTAAATATATTAATAAAACAAATAAAATTTATCAAAAATTTACGGGTTGTTACACTCTCCCCCACTCTTTTCCTAAACAAATAAAACAAATTAAATTGAAACAAAATACCTAAGCTTCTCCTTGATTTTGTACTTGAATTTGTATTTCCTAAACAAACTAGGGTTTTGTAATTCTAATTTCCAATCTTTTCCCCCATTTTAATTTAGCTAGAGAGTATTAGGAAATGAGAATGTATGAAGAGGAGAGGGGTGGAGTTAGGGTATTATGTTGGGTTAGTGGGCTGAAACCCAAACCCAAAGCCCAAATAGAAAAATAGCAAAATTCTACCCAACTCTAAACATATTGATGTTTATACTCAAAAAGGTTGTAAATGCCATTTTGGACTCAATGGAAGTGGTCTCGAGTCCCAATTCGACTGTTTACAAAAAGTAACATTTCAGACTTAAATCTGACTAACGATGCTATATTTAAATAAAACATTTAAATATACAATCGTAAAATATGCGGGTTGTTACAGACTCTCCTCCTTAAAGAAATTGCATCCCCACAATACTTAAGAAAAAGAAATAAAAAGTAACAACCATACAAAGGCATAACAACACAAAAAGAAGAAATTTTGAAATGAGAAGTTCACCCTAAAGAGCACGAGAGAGTAAGTCCGAATGTGTTTGCTCATAAGTCAAATTTGGTGAAACCTCAATTTCTTCAATAACACCGGGCTCAAGAATAGAATCGGAATCCCTAAGGTATTTCCATAGTTGAGAGACGTGGAATACGTCATGAATAGCAGAAAATTGAGCCAGTAACAAAAGGTGATAAGCCACAGAACCATTGCGTTCAGTGATGGGAAATGGACTAATATATCGAGGTGCTAATTTTCCCGATCGAATGATACGCACAACACCCCTCATAGGTGAAACACGAATAAAATATGGACCTAAAACCAGCTTCTCACCAGCTTCAAGCCAACACGAAGGAGATCGGCACGGCCTTCCGTAGAGTGCCTCGAAAGGTGCCATACCAATACTAGATTGGAAGCTATTATTATACCAAAACTCAACAAGAGAAATATGATCTTCCCAACTTCTACCAAATCAAGAACACATGCACGAAGAAGATCTTAAAGAGTTTAATTCACACGCTCGGTTTGTCCATCTGACTGAGGATGATAAGCGGTGCTAAAATTAAGCTTTGTTCCCAAAGCTTTTTGAAGATCTTTCCAAAATCCACTTAGTAAATAATGGATCACGATCGTTAACGATAGAAGTAGGAACTCCATGAAATTTAACAATTTCTTTGACATAGAGTTTAGCCAAAAGAGGTACGGTCCAAAAGAGAAGGATGAGCCTCAAGGCTACACAAAACAAGAGATGAACATAAATTGGATTCACGATCTCGAATCTCACAAGTGAATAAAGTCTCGAGATCATTCCATTCAGATATCATCATGGAAACAACCGCTTGTTGCTTACGACTAAGGGTATCAGCAACACGATTTCCCTTTCCGGGAGTATAAAGAATATCAAGATCATAAGATGCAAGGAACTCGAGCCAACGTTGTTGACGCAAATTAAGTTCCTTTTGAGAAAATAAATACTTCAAAGATTTATGATCGGTGTAGAGAACAACTTTCTCTCCCAAAAGATAATGACGCCAAATTCTAAGAGCGAAAACAACAGCCGCGAGCTCTAGATCATTAGTGGCATATCTAGTCTCGGCAATCTTTAATTGTCACGAAGCATATGTGATAACACATTCCCTTTGCAATAGAATGGCACCCAAACTAATACGACTAGTATCGGTATAAACAATCAATTCTTGTTTCCCTTCGGGAATCACAAGAATAGAAGCGTGAAAAAAGAGTTCTTTTAATTGATCCTCTTTCCCGAAAAGCTAAGACATTAAAAATTATAATTAACTTTATGTAACCATCTTTTTAGAAAAATTTACTTTTTACAAGTCAATTTACTGTGTCTGACTATCTCATCATAGCGTTTAGGAGATTCCTTTCGATAATGTTGATTAAGCGCATCGACCAGAATTCTTAAAGCACTCAATGGCCAAAACAACACAAAATCATCTTCTATATGATAAACATGTCTCTTAAAATTTTTACGAATATTCTTTGCTCGTTTTAAGAACAAAATCCAATCTTACTTATAAATATCTTATTAAAAAGATTTGCAAATTTTAAATTGTTGTTTTCATCCATAATCAATGAATACAAGGATAAACTCATCGAGATATTCGTAGAATACTCAATTCATAAGATGGATGAAATAAGGTAGAAGGTTCGTCAAACCGAATGACATAACGAACCACTCATAAGAATCATAACGAGTACGGAATACGGTAAGTGGAATGCTACCCTTTGCAACTCATAGCTGATGAAAACCGGTTGCAAGGTCAAGCTGAAAAGACCTTAGCACCACTTAATAGATTGCTTAGGTGATAATCCTAAGCAAAGCTCAAATATACCAGAAAATTCACAAACTATTTGAATGAGAGAAATAACATTCTCCTTATCAAGTGGGTTTAAAAAATAAAATGATGCCACCGAATTTGGAAATCAAAATCATTAAAATCAATAGAAATTTACTTAACAGATTGAGAATGTCAAAGATGGATAGTCCTCTCAGGACAAAGGATATAGGCTTTATAATGATTAAGCCAATCATTTCCCAAAAATCAATTTCGAAGCCTATGTACTGCGTAACATGCAAATCGGCTCGAAAAGAATAATCACATAAAATAATCTCGACATCTTTACAAAGCAAATTGAGTGTTGCGGATCCACCAACCGGATTCGCAATTCTCAATGAAGTCATCAAGCCCATAATATTTAAAGAAAAAGTATCAACAAGTTCTTTTGATATAAGAGAGTGAGATGCACTCGAATCAAAAGAAATTCGAACAGGAAGATCATGAAATAAAATAGTGCCATCAAGGATAGAATGAAAAATACCTTGACCAAGAGACGTGTTACTAGAGGCTTGCACAACATTCAGCTTTCCTCTTTCTTACTTTAAAGTATGGGACATGAAGATATAGGATGACCAGAACTTTTGCACTAACGACAAGTAAGAGACTTCAGACACTTAATTGCATAGTGGTCCTTAGATCCACAATTGTAGCATTCTCCACGATTAGAGGTAGGAGTCTTTGTTTCCGAAGTTGCTTGCTTCACTTTCTTGTTAGGATTAGGTTTGAACTTAATATTAGGATGCCTCTTCTTATTGATGTTGAAGTTCTATTTGGCACCCACAACTTCAATATCACTTTCTTTATCCGACTCCTCAAGTCGAAGAGCGATATCTACAAGCTGATCGAAAGAAACTTCTAGTTTCAGAAGTAAAGGCTTTTTGAGGTTCTTATTCAACCCATAGACAAATCTCTGATTTTTCTACAATAGGGTATTAATATACTCGACCCCATATTTAGAGAGAGATTCAAAAGATGCGACATAATCTGCCACAAAAGATTCACCTTGAACAAGGTCAATAAAGCGTCGGGCCAAAGTTACTTTTTCAGCCTCCGGCACTGTTAACCGGTTGTTTGACCATGTAACAAGAGACTCGGCACACCTCACCTCGTTCGGCATTGAGGGGTCGCTCGGCATGATAGGGTCGTTCGGCATCTCACCTCGCTCGGCATGACGGGGTCGCTTGGCGTGTTGCCTCATTCGGAATAGAGGGGTTGTTCGACATTGAGGGGTCGTTCGGCATGACAGGGTCGTTCGAAATCTCACCTCGCTCGGCATGACATGGTCGCTCGGCATGTTGCCTCGTTCGGCATAGAGGGGTCGTTCGGCATGACAGGGTCGCTCGGCATGTTGCCTCGTTCGCCATAGAGGGATCGTTCGGCATTGAGGGGTCGTTCGGCATGATAGGGTCGTTTGGCATCTCGCCTCGTTCGTCATGACAGGGTCGTTCGGCATCTCACCTCGCTCGGCATGACAGGGTCGCTCGGCATGTTGCCTCATTCGGCATAGAAAGGTTGTTCGGCCTGGGAGAGTGGCTCAGTATATGAATGTCGTTCGGCACTGAGGCCTCGCTCGGCACACCTCCCCTCGCTCGGCAATTGCCGTTCGGCATTTATGGCTCGGTGCGCAGAAGTTACTTACCACGGGCCAAGGTACGTTGTTCCTAGGCCCATGAGGGAAGTCCAACCCATCTTCGTATATAAATAGAAGGGCAGGGGCACAGTGAAATGGACCTTTTTTGGAAGAACACTAGGGAGACTCTGCCGCTTTCAATACTCATTCCTTTCAGTTCAAACTTGTATTCAAGCCATTAGTGTACGGATTGTATTTGTATTCAACTACTTGTGAAAGCAATAAAGATTAAAACTCAAAGTGGACGTAGGCAGTTACGCCGAACCACTATAAATCTGGTGTTCTTATTCTCTGCGGTTAATTTAGTTTGTATCCCTCTGTTTTAATTTATCTTCTTCATTAATCTCTCTACACAAAACTCTCTTTGGGTGTTAGTGACCAATTTTGGTGCTAACATTTTGGTGCTTTCACTGAGAACAGCATTCTCAGGTCATTAGGATCTACTTTGTAATTACAGGATTGAAGAAATCCCCCGAAGGAGATCCAAGTCATTCGCAAGAAGTCCGTTGATTCTACTCAGAGTTTCTACCAATAACTCTACAATGGGAAGACCTCGTACCAGACCTCGTAGCAGATCAGCCTTTCATAACGCGGACGTCAACGAGACTGCCAGCGTCCAGCAAATAGGACCCAGTAATCAACAAGCTAATCTTGGCGCGGGAACTATGGCCGCCCAAAACCAGATGGAAGCTGTCACTAGGACAGAGTTCAACGAGCTGATGAGAGAACTCATGGAAAGCAGGAGACAATTTAGCGAACAAATCCAAGCCAACGCCAACCTTATGACTCAACTTACTCAACAACAGCATCAGAATGCTGGAGGAAGCCCCGCTCCTTATTCCTCATCCGACAGCTCTGCTTCGTCTGATGAACCTCCCAGGCGTATGCGTCGTAGAACAGAAACAACACAGACAGGTGCTGCTGATCGATCAACCAGGGATGGTCTGGGTTCTCTACCTGGAGCGATGGCTCCTCACTTACACCAAGAAAATCACACTCAAGAAGGAACGGGAAACTTAGGATCTGGAGTGTGAGTGGAAGCTGGACAGCCAGCATACCAAGGTCTTAATAATGCTGGTCTCCAAGATACACACTTGGTAGATCGCCAACGTAGAAGACACCGACCAGAACGGTCTCACAGGTCAGACACCAACCTGCCATCTTCCATACAGTCCCCCGACCTATCAGCTATGGTCAGACAGCTAATGAAAGAGAATCAAGGCTTGTCAAATGATGACTGGGAGGTATCCATGTGTCATACTCCGTTCACAGATGTTATCCTACAAGCCGAGTACCCCAGGAAGTTTAACATGCCGACTATTCCAGCCTATGAAGGAAAGACTAATCCCCGGCAGCATGTGATGAGGTATGAATGGATGATGGACTCGGCTAGAGCGAACGACGCAACCAAGTGTAGATGTTTCCCAATAACTTTATCTGGAGTCGCTACCATGTGGTTCATCCGACTTCCTCCATGAACTATATCCAACTTTGATGTGTTACTGACGAAATTTATGGAACAATTCAGGATTCATGCCACTCATCCCAAGTATGTGATGTCCTTGTCCAATGTGATTCAGGCTCCAGGGGAGTCGTTGAAAGAGTACTTACAAAGATTTCATGTTGCCGCAACTGAAGTTAGCAACCCTAACGACCATGCTATTTTAATGGCCGTGATGCGAGGGCTAAATTCAGATTCAGAGTTTGGAGACTGGCTAGCGGGATAGCCCCCGACTATGCTAGAACGTTTTTATTCAAAAGCACACCAATTTATAAGAAGGGAGGAAGCTAGGTGGACGAGGCGAGATAATGCACCGGTACATGGAAAGGCGGCTGTGCAGAGTAACATCGTTGTAAAACAATCTGGTGACAACTCCGAAAAGGTACAAGTCAATGTTCAAAACAAGCCTGAACAAACTAAAGGATCTGGTGGGGGGAATCCCAGAAAGAAAAGGGAAGCTGGAAAGTGGAAACCAAGGATCCCAACTTACAATGAATACACTCCTCTGAATGCATCTTTGGAAAATATTTACCTGTCAACTTGTAATACTTTCCAATATCGAAACGCCCAAAAGAGTCTACTGAGGAGCAAAAGCGGACTGGGAAGTATTGCCGCTTCCATGAGACTTACGAGCACAATACCGAGGAGTGTAGGCACCTCCATGACGCTATAGAAATGTTGATTAGACAGAAAAAGTTGTAGGAGTTTATAAAGAATCCTCAAGAGAGTGAACAGGGAACGTCCAATCCCGGTCGCACATGGTGCCACGTCACCCTGAGGAGCCTGCTCGGACCGTGGGAAGATTTGTCATAAACACGATATAGGTGGACCTCACCCTGCAGATAAGAACTGGCAAGAAATGGAGCAGTATGCTAACTCCTTGAGGCATGCGGATTTTGAGTGTTATTCGAACGTGGAGGATGGGACCCCCGCTAAATAACAACGCATGATGACGGACGATATAGTATTCAGGAGCAGAGATGCTGATCAGGTGGAGGCTCCTACCGTTGACCCGATGGTCATATCCACGATAATCGGGCCAGCATTTGTGAAAAGAATTCTGATTGATTGTGGAAGTTCTGTTAATATCATCTTCAAAAAAGCATATGATCAGATGAAGATGGAGACGAACGATTTAAAACCATCTAAAGCTTGTATCCATGGCTTTAATGGTGCTGCAACCGATGCGGTGGGATATGTTGAATTACCAGTTGAACTAGGGCAAGGTGAACGTAGGAGAGTGCGAATCCTACCTTTCATAGTTTTGGATGTTGGTTCTCCATACAATGTATTTCTGGGTCGACCGGCCTTGGCGGAATTCAGGGCAGCTTTGGCCCCGTGGTGTTTAACTCTGAAATTTTCGACAGACAAAGGAGTTGGTGTTGTACATGACGATCAGGTGACTGGTCGTGCATGCTATGTGGCTGAGCTGAGAGAGGCCCAGCGAAGAGAAAAGGGAAAGGTTGTGGACAACCCTGTCCACAACCGAGTTGTTGAAAATTGACAAGTAATGCCTGAGCCCTGGCTCGGGCAATATGATCGGATCTATAGAGACATAGATCCGAGAGATGATGATGAGGAACCCAGGGAAAAAAAAGTAGCACCGGCTGAACTGACGATTGACATTTCAGTCAGTAGAGATGATCCATCACGAGTACTTAAGATTGGGTCACAACTCGGCCCCTCGATGACCGAGGATCTCACTGATTTCCTCCGAGCGAGTCTGGATGTTTTCGCTTGGACACATTCTGATATGTGCGGGATTTCTCCCACTATTGCGAGTCATATGTTGAACATAGACCTGAAGTACGTTCCAGTAAAGCAAAAAAGGAGAGGCATGGACCCGGAGAGGTCCGTGGCTCTCAAAGAGGAAGTGGACAAACTCAAAGCCAATGGATTCATTTGCGACGCCCTCTACCCAGAATGGGTCTCTAACCCTGTACTAGTGAAAAAAGCGAATGGGAAATGGAGGACTTGTGTTGATTACTCGGATTTAAACAAAGCATGCCCTAAGGATAGTTTCCCATCACCTAGAATTGATCAGCTGGTCGACTCAACGGAAGGACACGAGTTATTATCATTTATGGATGCGTACTCGGGATATAATCAGATCTCGATGCACATTCTTGATCAGGAACACACCAGTTTCGTCACTGACGTTGGACTGTACTGTTATGTAGTGATGCCTTTTGGGCTGAAAAACGTAGGGGCGACTTATCAGTGCTTGGTGAATCGGATGTTTAAAGACCAAATTGGTAGAATAATAGAAGTCTATGTGGATGACATGCTCGTGAAGTCACGACAGTCAAACGACCACATTCAAGACTTGGCTGAGATGTTTGATATACTCAGGAATTATGGAATGAAAATCAACCCACTGAAGCAAGGTTTCAAATCTCGGATTTTGGCCAATATCTCGGGCAAATATCTCGGCTGTCTCGGGCGATATTTAAAAGACTTATAACTAACCAAGCTGCCAAATCTCGGATTTTGGCTAATATCTCGGATTTTCATCTCGGCTGATCTCGGGGAGATTTAAAACCTTGCACTGAAGTGTTCCTTTGGTGTTGCATCGGGAAAGTTTTTGGGTTTCATTGTTAATGCACGAGGAATCGAAGCTAACCCGGAGAAGATTCAAGTTATCCGAGACATACAAGTACCCAGAACTATAAAGCAAGTACAAAGCTTGAATGGGAAAGTAGCTGCGTTGAGTCAATTCATATCCAAGGCCACAGATAAGTGTATTCCATTCTTTGATGTAATCAAGAAGGGAAAGAGAAATTTTGAATGGACGCCCGATTGCAAAGACGCATTTCGAGATCTGGTAAGGCATCTGGAAAGTCCCCCGGTGCTGTCGAAGCCTTTAGACCATGAAATGTTGTATGTATACTTGGCTGTATCCCAACAAGCTATCAGTACGGCTTTGATGCGCGAGGAGGACCGAGTTCAAAAGCCGGTATACTACGTCAGTATATGTCTAACGGGGGTAGAAAGAAATTATCCCAAAATTGAGAAATTGGCCTACTGCTTGGTGATTGCATCACGCAAGCTACGTCTGTACTTCCAGGCACACTCGATCAGTGTTTATACCGATCAACCCTTACGATAGGTACTCCAGCGACTGGAAACTGTTAGTCCTTGAGATGATGGTTTTGATGACAACAACCTTAGAATAAGATTATAAAATATAAATACTAACATTATAGTTTAGATATATATGTATATGCAGGTACAAAGAATGAAGACTGTATAGTATAGAGATTCAAGATATCAAGATTGAAGACTCATGAGTATCAAGATTATCGAGAGTTCAAGATTTCAAGATAAGTATTGAGTCTAGAATTCTGTTAAAACTTCATAATAGCACTGAAATCTTCACTCCATTTTTCTTTTGGAACGGAACCCATTTCTACCTTTTTAGTGGCTTACAAACCCACGACAAGTAGCTTACAAACCTATGATAAGTGGCTTACAAACCCACGAACATCCTGGTTTTGTACAAGTTCTCGAGTCCTGATATGATGAGATATTCTGCAGGAAGAAGTTTGCAAAACTACTTCAAAATGATTTTCAAAACTACTTCAGAATGATTTTCAAAACTGCTTTTCAAAATGTTTTAGCCTTAAAAATTATCTTTTCAAATGATTTTCAAAAAGATGTTTTAGCCTTAAAATATTCTTTGTTTTTGTTTTTAATAAACTCTTGTTTTAAACTTCGTTTGTTTTAAACTATCTTTTAATTATAATATATTTACACTTAGATTTAAATATAAAATTATAGTAAAATTATATATATATATATATATATTATTCTCTATATTTATCTATGTATTTTATCTATAGTCAAGTATATTTATAAAGTTTAAATAGTTTTTAATATAAGATAAAGGTTATTTTCAAAGAAAATCAAATCTTCAAAAAATGCTTTGGGATGTCGACATGCCCTAGTACCCTATGTCGACATAGTGTTAGTTAGGACCAAAAATTTGAATTTCAAAAGAAGTGTCTATTCTCCATAACCTTTCACGAATGGACATGGCTGTTGTTCTTCTATAAATAGGGGTTAGTTTCAACGAATTTGAATATAGATTTTCTGGTTTTTCACTTCTCTTCTTCTTCCACATTTCTTTATACATATTCTTACCATTACTCTGCCGAAATCAACATTGAATCTAACTAGATCATCTCTGGTTTGATTCTCTATCACTATCTCAACAAGATCCCAGTGCTATTCAGAGTTATAGGCTTCTTTGTAATCTATCTAGCGAGAAAAGGTGTGATTGTAGCCTTGGAAATCAATCAAGTGAGAAAAGGTGTGATTGTAGCCTTGAGAAATCAATTGGGTGAACTTGATGCCCGGAAATCAAGTATCTCTACCCAGAGGATTGTGATTCTGGAGGGTGTACCTCGTAGCCTTGAAACCGAGGGTTGTAATTGTTGAATTGCTTTTGAAAGGAAATCCGTACTTAGTTGTGCGGGACTGGATGTAGGGCAACTCCGAACCAGTATAAAATCCGGTGTGTTCTTTCCTTTACTGCATTTACTTTATTTCTGCATCTGTGTTTGATTCTGTGATTATATCTGTGTCTGAATATTGCATACATTTGTGTACAAATCAACAATAACTCAAAAAGATTTAGTAATTTCTTATAAACACTATTCACCCCCCCCTCTAGTGTTCATTCTAGCCTTAAGATCCATATTCCGCATTCCTCACATTTGGTATCAGAGCAAGGTTTTCAAAAGTTTCATAATCTGATTTTTGAAAAACAAAATTTAAAAAAATGGCTGTATTTAAGAGATTTGTTAATGCATGTTTAGAAATATTCAGATCATCATTGTCTCTTGAGTCTGCATATAATAAATATTCAAATACAAGTTGTCTACTAAGATTGTTTGATGTGCAGGAATCATGCTTTATGGGAGTTGAGGAATTAATCCAGAACAAACAAATTGTGTAGATAAAAAAGAACAAATGGATACTTGATAGTGGATGTTCTAGACACATGACTGGGAATCCAGATATGCTGAATGATATAATATACAAAGACGGAGGACTGGTTAACTTTGGAGACAATTCAAAAGGTTATGTGATCGGCATCGGCAAAGTCGGTAACTCTGAAACTCCTATTATTACTAATGTTTTGCTAGTTAAGAATCTGAAACACAATCTGCTAAGTATAAGTCAACTATGTGATAAAGGATATAAAATTAAATTTGAAAAAGATAAGTGTCACATTGAAGATAATAATTCAACCATAATATTTGAGGGAATTAGGAAAAAGAATATTTATATTCTTAGTATGAAAATTTCAAATGATAACTTGTGTCTTTTGGCAAATGCAAGTGACCCTTGGATTTGGCATAAGAGATTTGGGCATTTGAATTTCAAACTCTTATCTAGACTGTCAAAACATGATCTAGTAAGAGGCCTCCCTAAAATGAATTTTAAAGTAGATAGTCTATGTGATGCATGTCAACTAGGAAAACTTAGAAAAAGTTCTTTTAAATTAAAAAATATAATTTCTACTTCAAAACCTCTTGAATTACTTCATATTGATCTATTTGGTCCATCTCAAATTCTATCAATAAATAATAGTAAATATGTTTTTGTAATTGTAGATGATTATTCTAGATTTAAATGGACAATATTTTTAAAACATAAAAGTGATACTTTTGAATATTTTAAGAATTTTTCAAAAAGGGTTCAAAATCAACTTTCTCAAAAAATTATAACCATCCGTAGTGATCATGGTGGTGAATTTGAAAATGAAAAGTTTGAAGAATTCTGCAATAAAAAGGGAATAATTCACAATTTTTCATTTCCAAGAACTCCACAACAAACGGAGTAGTAGAACGTAAAAATAGGACGATTCAAGAGTGTGCGAGAACTATGCTTTCTGATAGTAGTTTACCAAAGTACTTTTGGGCAGAAGCAGTTGGAACCGCCTGTTATATTTTAAATAGAATTTTAATTAGACCTTTAACTGATAAGACATCTTATGAACTTATTTACTCAAAGAAACCTAAGGTATCTTATTTTAGAATTTTTGGAAGTAAATGTTTTATTTTAAATACAAAAGATAACTTAGATAAATTTGATCCTAAATCCGACAAAGGTATCTTTATCGGATACTCTAATAGAAGTAAAGTGTACAGAGTATTTAATTTAATAACTAATACCATCGAAGAAACAATGCATGTTTCATTTGATGAAAATTTCAAAATTTTTGAAGAAATAAATGATGAAGAGGATTTAATCACTCAAAACCAAGAGTCAACTGAAACTAATAATGAATTAAATCATCCAAATAAAAGGATTAAACTTTTAAAAGATCACCCTATAGAAAATATACTTGGAGATATGCAATCTGTTGTAAAACTAGAAACCAATTAAGTCAAATGAGTAATGTAGCTTTTATATCAACTATTGAACCCAAAAATCCAAAAGAAGCATCAACTGTTGATTCATGGATTTTGGCTACCCAAAAAGAATTAAATCAATTCACTAGAAATGATGTTTGGGAACTTGTTCCTAGACCTGAAAATAAAACAATAATTGGAACTAAATGGGTTTATAAAAATAAAATGAATGAACAAGGAGAGGTTGTTAGAAATAAAGCTCGGTTAGTCGCTTAAGGTTATTGTCAAGAAGAAGGTGTAACGACCCGAAATTTTCGATCCCGAAAATTTCAGATAGTTAGGACAAAGAAGAAAGAGATAGAAGAAAAGAAACAGAAAACACAACACATATTCTCACATTTGCAGCGGATAAAATATAATATCAAATAATAGTAGTTTACAAAAGAATACCATATCAGTCAATTTTCATTTTAATACATCAGAGTTATACATGCTCCAACACAGGACATATACAAAACACAAGGCTAGAAATAATAGTCACAGCGGAAACACTCCATACGCCCCGTCATCCAGCTCACCTACTGAGCTCCAGAACTTCCTTACTTGGAAATCTGTAATACTCGGTCTGACTCGAGCATTACATCAAAGTAACACCCGGGTCAGGCTGGAAACCAACGTGAGTAAACCCATATAATATGATGTACCAAGCTATATAACTTAAGAGAAATTCTAGGGTAACTCGTACTTCCCTACAAGTTCTAATCTTATTTAAATCGATCATTTAACACAAACAATAACCAAGAATTGTTGCCCAGTTTAACCCTCCATGATACTTAATTTATTTTATTCCAGCTTGTTTGCTTCCAAACTCAAATTTATAAAGAATCGAAGTGGTTTCGGGTATTTACTGATACCCGACTCTGGTCTCTTCAAACTCAATGTTATCTTAGATTCAAGTTGTTTAATCGAATACAAATCCAAATTTTAAACACAGGATGTCAATTTTCATAGAAATTTAGCACATATCACATATCAGAGATATATATCCAATTTATCCAATATTTTTAAATCATTCATATCATTGAATCATCCATAAACAAGTTTGATTCATTCTTGATTAATTTAATTAAACTCTAATTAAATTAATCATCTACTGAACATTTGGATTATCCTTAATCCCACTTACTTAACATCAATTAATTACCCTAATTAATAAATTCATCATCTCTTAATTACTTACCTTAATTAATCTTGCTTGATGGATTATCTCTTAATTACAATAGGTAATTATCCTTTAATTACCCTTTAATTAATCATTATGGATTAATTACTCTTTACTTACACTAAGTAATTAACCCTTAACTAATTAAGAAAATTAATTAGTCCTATACTTAATTTCACTAAGTGATTAACCCTTAATCACCTCCATTTAATTACTTCTATAAAGTAATTATCCTCTAATTATTCCCATAAGTAATTGTTCATTAATTGCTTCACAAAATTAATTCATAAGTGATTATCTTTAATAAATCAGACTAATTGATTAATCTAAAGTTAATTACATTAATAAATTAATCAATCAATCATTAGTTAATCTCTAATTGATTTATTAACCATCACTAATTACTTCATTATGTAATTATTCTTAATAAGTAATTAACCTCCAATTTAATTTACTAATTAATCATCGTTAATTAATGTCAACCTTTTCTAATTAGGGAAAAATTCTTCATTTAAATTAAATACTCATTTCCATTATTAAACTTCATAAAAATTATTTTGAAACTTTCTTAACCAATTTAAAACTTGGTTAACATCTAATTTTTAAAGAAAATTTATTCTTTCCAAAAATTGTTTTCACTAAACTTGAATTTCTTTAAAATTTGAAACTGCTTCTGGATCATATCAAATAACCGAGCAAATACTTGTTTCACCCGAGCTTGACCCCGGGATAACCCACATCTTCACCTACTTCGGGTTAATCACGACATCAACTCGAGTTCGACCCGGAAGGAATCATTCTTTCTCCAATTTTCAACAACGCCAGACATTAATGGTACCTCGTGCACGTGCACACTAAGTTCGGTCATCATCGACCGGTGCAGCGACCATCAACACGTCAGCGACATCATCGTCGATCGACACGACTACCCAGTTTCATCAATTCACCTCGAAATAAAAAACGAGCTACTGAGCTTCTTTCTGAAACCCATACACTTTGACGAAATCGCCTCGCACCACCGCGTACCATCGCCAGAATCCTCATGACTCCGCCTGAACCTCTGCCACAACCTCCCACTTCAATTCCCCCTGGTGCGATCGATCCCGATCCACCATCGACATCGGAATTTCCTCGAGATCAACATCAACCAAAACAAGTTGTCGAACCCTAGTTCACCTTCGTCCAGCAACTCCGATCACCAGATAGATCCCAAACTATTTTTCCTGTGATCCTCCACTTGCGAACTTCCTTCGACAACGAACAAGGCGAACAACCTCCTACGGATCGTCTGAAAATCGACGATTTACCAAAATCGATCAACTTTGGATATCTCTACTTATACAATCCTAAAAATCACAATTTCTTTACCTAAATTCATCATTTTACAATACGATTTTGTTTATATAATCAAATCATAATTTCCCGATGATCGAATTTTTGTCCTGTCTTTAATTTCCTCTACAATTCACTATTATTGAAATAATCGCTGAATTTTAAAATCTTGATATTATCTTTAAAATTGATAATACCTCATTAGAGTCATTTTTCATTTACAAATCCTAGCCTAAAATCAATCATATGTGAAGATATGAATTTTCTAATGAAAATGAAATCTGAAAAATAGACAGAGAAGTATATATACATATATATATATACATATATATATATATATATATCCACTCAGACATTTACATCCATATACACATAGAGCAACTCAGACATATTTCAAAAAACATACATGCATACATATACACACAAGCACATTTCATATCATACAAATCTAAACACCAAAGATATAACAGAGTCAAGTAATTTGCTCACCTACTTCCTATATTATCAATTTTCTAGAGAAAGCTTTAATTTCTTTTGCTTTAGTCTATTTTTAAAACTTAAATCATGTTTAAATAAACAACTTTTGTTTAAATTTTAAAGCCTAACAATGATCGAAGAAGAAAAAATCAAATTTTTGAATATGTTTTGAAAACCTGGTAACAATAGAGGTATGTATGCCTGATACTAACATGCACAGTTATCTCTGCATATAAATATTCACATATATTTGCATGCATATAAATACTTCATAATTTATCTCAAGCATCATCACAAACAGCATCAAATATTCCAGAGTTTAAGGGTTTACTCACCTGGAAACAATTTCAAACAGAGAAGAGCTTTTGGTTTTTGAGAAGAAAACAGTTTTGATGTTTGCTTGTTCCAGACTTTGAATTCGATGATAACTGCTTTGATTTGTTGCTGTTGTTGATCTGAATTGTATTGTTGTTTTTAATTGTAGTTTTGTTTAAGTTTGGAAATAGTATTTGCTTTAGACTTCCATAGATTTTGATGAACTGAATGTAATGGGAAGCTTGATATATAAGAAATGTGAGTTACAGGGTGTTATTATGTGCTATGTACTAGGAATCCTTTGTTTATTACTTAGCCAGAGATTTTTATCTCAAGTTGGAGGCTTAAGTCATTTTTGAATGACCCTGTTTTGTGCTAGCATTAAATGCTAGTGTCCTTCATGTTTCATCCTTATCCCTTTTATCTCGTATGTACTAACATGGCTTCTTTTTCTATTAAGTACAACTTGTATACTTTGTATTTACTCCACTAGTCTGCAAATATATGTGTCTTCCTAAAGACTATATAAATTCTAGACTTATCTTCTTAGCACATAGATATTTTCTTTTATACTTTGTTTTGTTCTAGCCTGCAACTACTCTTCACATGCATATTTATTTTATGTACATATATATTTTTATACTGCATTTGCTTATTATTTATCTTTATATTTATGTTAATATCATATTTTTGATTTATACTTAAGCTTATTATTTATTAGGTTTATTTTAAATATTATTGAAAGATTGTTATTTTAAATTTACAAATCATAGCTTCCCAAAATACATATATATATATATATATAAATTTAAAATAACAATTCCTATTTATGTTAGAAATCCATTTGTAAAGACATTACATTACTAAAATTGTTTAAATATAGCTCATTATTAAATTAAATCAAATTTCCAAATTACCAAAAATATTAAAATTAGAAACATGCCTATATTTATTAAATTTAAAACAAAGCTTATCTATTTACAATATATACAAATATATATACATTATAAATAGAAAACAATTTATTAGCTTTTAAAAGATAAATTATCAATTAGATATTTATTTTAAAGAAAATTATTAAATCAATTCAAATCTTATTAACAATTATTATCATATCAATTTAATTTTTAATGTAGATTATTAAATTTATATTGCCAAAATTTCCGGGATATCACATTCCTCCCCCCTTAAAACTTTTCGTCCTCGAAAAGGAGCGAAACCAAAATTTATGAAAATGTTTAAAATCAGATAAATATTCTTTGATCATTTTTAAATACTTTTAAATATCCATATAATATTACTAAAATAGTTTTTATAAAAATACTTTTATAACTTGATGTTTTGACAAGTCCATCCTTGTTCTCACGGAAATTCGGTCATACGTTTATCAGGCGTAGGACTGAAAATCTATAAGTACTCGGTAAACTCGTTTCCAACACCCAGTGAAAATACTTTGGAAAATAATTTTATTGAAAACAGTTTTGAAAATAGATAAAATATCTTGGTGAGGATGCTCTGGAAATCATCACACCCATCCATGGTCACAGTTACATCCTGGGTTACGTTGTCATCGCAGCAAAAGTCCATGTAACTGCAGGCTCTCCGCGGCCTCTCGATTATGCCATGAATCCCACAACAGATCACAGTTACATTCCAGGGTTACGTTGCCATCGTAGCAAAAGTCCATGTAACTGTAGGCTCTCAGCGGCCTCTGATTTTCGCTGTCAAAATGAAACTTCTCCACTCCTACATAGGTCGCAGTGTGCCGATGTAAAATCAAACGCAGACTGTTGGCTCTCAGCGGCACACAAGACTTTCGCTATGTTACCATAGTGTCGCAGTCTACCGATAAAAAAATCAAACGTAGACTGTTGGCTCTCAGCGGCACACACGACTTTCGCTATGGTCTGCAGTAGATCGCAGTGACATCGAGTTACACTGTCGTCACAGCATAACCCAAATGCCTCTGTAGGCACCAGCCCCCGATTTTCGCTACACAAATTGTGATAACTCGGATTTTTGGCATCTGATAATTGGATAAATAAACTGATTTTATTCAGTGAACAGATAAAATTCTGGTAATAAAAGATATCATGATGTATTTAAAACTATGATAAATGTTGAAATATAAATATCTGAAAATGATGTATCTTATAAATATATTAATAGATATGTGTAAACCTTATAATATTGAAATTTTAAGTATATACATACACAAGTATATAGGTATGTATATATATGTAAAATAATTTGTAAGCATTGATCTGAATATATATAAAAAAAGAATAAACACAAGTTTTAGTTTATATATATATATACATATCTTTTGAAATTAAATAAGATTTATAAAAGGTTTAATGTTCTTTCTTTTAAAAATGCATATGAATTAAGTTATAAATATATTTAAGCTTAAAGCATAAAAACATAATAATAAAAACATAATAGTCCAGATTTGAATTGATAAAAGATTTAATATACATGTGTAAACATAATACATTTTCTTAGTATATATATATATAAACATTTAAGAAAAACATGATTCGTAAATTAATTAAATGAAAGGGGTTAAGTATAAGAATTTAATAAAAAGGATTTAAAACAAGTTATAAAATTAATTTAAACAAGGACTTAAACACAATTAATTTAACAAGTGACATTTGTAAAACCATGAATATAGGAAATAAACACTTGTAAACTTATGATAACAAGTGGCAAAGTTTTTCCCATTTGAAATTGTAAAATAAAAATAAAATAGCCAGGCCATTTTCTTCATTTTTTCAAACTGATCTAAAGGAAGTTAAAACTGAAATGTCAAACCTGAGATAAAACAATCAAACAAATTCAAATTCAAGCCAAAGATTTAAAAGTTGCAAATCAATTCAAACAAGTCTAGTTTCAACTCTAATGCCAGAAGATCAACTCAACAGCAAAAGTTCTAAACAAATCAAAAATCAAGCTATTATCCAGATTATCAAATTCAAAAGAAGCATTTTCAGATTTCAAAGCTTCAGGCTTCTCTGTTCTGATATACAAGTAAACCCAACTTTGTTTAATTTTAAATCTGGATGCATGAATGAAATTTAGAAGTTTGATGTAAAATTGTTTGCATGATGATGTATTGTAAATATATGAATGTAAACTGTGTGCATGTATTGAAGTATCAGTATTCTTCTCTGTTATTTCAAAATGCAGGTGAGTAAATTACACCCTTTTTAAGCAAAAATCCTTTTATACCACTGTGCATGTAAGTTTGTTTGTAGAAATTTTTGAAGGTGACTAGTATGTATGAAGAAATATATTTTTACTGGAATAAATTGAATAATTGTGTGCATGTCTGTACACTTCTTTGTTCTTAGCTTACAGGCTACAAAACCTATACGAAATTCAAAAACTCATTCCCCAATCTTTTTTTTAGGCTTTGATTTCTGAAAGAAAAATGTTTATAACAATGAAAAGTCATGTTTAAAATTAATATCAAGTAAAAATATTAGGTAAATATTTTGAAATATTAAAATTACAGTGAAAACTTTTAAATCAGGAAAATTCGATGATTTTAATTTAATGATTTGACGTATTAATCTGATTTGATTTTGTAAATGATGAATTTTAATAATAAAATCATGATTTTTAGTTTTGATTTGAAGTGGGATTTTAGGTTTGAACGGGAAATTGGTTTTCGTCGATTCTCATCGACCCACGACGAATTGAATGTCGTAATCAATGGTGAAGGAGGCTGGGGGTCTGTGGATCACAGGAAAAATGATTAAAGTAATCATAAGTTGACGTGGCGTTGGGTCGGCGACGAAATAGGGTTTAAGAGGCAGTTTTGTTGATGCGAGTTTTTAAGGTAATCGCATCGTCGGTGGTCGATCGGAAGTGATCGCGAGGGGGGGATCGTCGATGGGGTTCGTGACGATGCTTTGGTCGAGGCGGCAGAATTTACGGTGGACAAGATCGTCGTCGGCAAAGGAGATATGTTGATCAGGTTTGGGTTTCAGCTATGTCGAGTAACTCGATTTCGATTGCCGGCGAAATGGTGGGTTCTGGGTGTACGTGATGCCTGAGGGTGTCATCGATGATGTGTTGGTGATCGGAACGATGGTTGGGGCGGTGGCAATCATCTGTACACGTGCACGTACACGTTTGAGTTTGGTAAGGCTGTGATGTTTGGGAAGATGAGGGATGCTCTTGGGTTCGAACTCGAAGTCATTCGCGTGGTAACTCGGGGGATAGAAGATGAGGGAAGACTCGAAGTCGACTTGTCGGCAATGGCAGTGGTGGCCGGAGCTACGGCGATGGTTTGTGCAGGTGCATGCATATCTGTGTATCTGGGTTATTGATGTGAATTTTGAGTTCGGGGAAGAAGAAGTTGACACGGGGTCGTGCTCGAGAAGATGAGGTGTGGACACGAGTGTTGGCTCAGGGAAATTGATTTTTGGGCCGGGATTTGTTTAGTTGTACAAGTCCAAAGTTTCCAAGCAAAGTAAATTTGTTAACAAGTTTTCAAATAAGTTTCAAAGATTTAAAATGTTAATCCAGATGTTTTAAAAATTGTTTTGTTTAAAAATAATTATGTTAGGTTAATTAATTAATGAAAGTAATTAAGGGATGATTTATTACTTAAATGTTAATTACTTAATGGAAGTAATTAAAGGGTTAATTTGTTAATGAAATTAATTAAGGGTTAATTAATTAATTAGTAATTAAAGATTAATTACTTAATAATTGAAGGTTAATTATTTAATAATTAAAGATAATTAATTAATTAAAGCTTAATTAATAAATGATTAAAGGTGAATTAATTTATGATTATAAGATAATTAATTTGAGAAGTTAATTAAGGATCAATGAAATTAATATGGATGAGTAAAGGATTTGTGTAATTAATTTAGAGTTAATTACTTATTATAATTAAAGGATAATTAGTCAATGGTGATTAAATTAAGATGGAAAAACTAAAGGATGATTAATTAATTGGTTTGTAATTAATTAATATTAATTAAAGATAATCTAAGTGATTAAATTAGAAATTAATTTAATTAAATATAAATTAAATTAATCTTGGAAGTGATAAATCTTGCTTATGAATGATTGAATGATGTTAAATGTTTTGAATTAATTGATATTTTTATATGAAGAGATTTGTGATATGTTATGTTTGAAGATGGAATAGTAATAATAAAGTTATCTCTTGATGATGAATTACTATGTAAAAGCGATATCTTGCATCTAAAGTTTGAATTGTATTTCATTAAAATAACTTGGGTTAAGATGACATTGGATTTGAAGAGACCGGGGTCGGGTATCAGTTAATACCCGAAACCACTTCAATTCTTTATAAAGTGTGAGTTAGAACCGAACAGGCTGGAATCGGAATAAATTAAGTAACTGGGTCCTTAACTGAGCAATAGTTATTGGATATTGTTGTATTAGTGAATGGACTTTGAGAACTCATAGGAAGGTACGAGTTACCCCTGGTTTGCAAATAAGTTTTATAACTTAGTATTTCATGTTATTTGGGTTTACTCACGCTGGTTTCCAGCCTGACCCGGGTGTTACTTTGATGTAATGCTCGGGTCAGACCGAGTATTACAGATTTTCAGGTGAGGACGTTCTGGAGCTCAGGTGACGAGCTGGATGGCAGGAACGTATGATGTATTCCGCTGTGTATATGAGACTGTGTAGTCTGTATAGATTGTAGTTTGGAACAAGTTGTATAACTGTCCAGTTCATGTATAATGGTTGTAACTCTGATGTATTAAAATGTAATTAACTGATACAGCTTTCTTTATGTAAAGAATATTATTTGATATTATATTTTATCCGCTGCGAATGTGAGAATCTGGGTTTTAGTATTTCTGTTTTCTTTTTCTTTTTCTATCTCTTTCTTCTTTTCCCTAACTATCTGGAATTTTCGGTTTCGAAAATCCCGGTTCGTTACAGTTGGTATCAGAGCTGAAGGTTAAGCGAGAACCTTGGCTCTGGTGGGTTTACTCATTAAGGATAGGGTCAATAGTACCCTAAGATGAGTTGAGTATATATATATATATATATGAGAGCGTACTTGTTATTTTCTTATATAAAGGTTTTAAAATGGTTTTTAAAAAAATGATTTTTATATAAGTTTAACTTTTGATATATAAAGAAATAATTTTCTAATTATGAGATATATTAAAGAAATTGGTTGTTGAATCATTGGAATAAAATAAAATAATAAGAATTAAGTGGTAATACAACCAAATTGAAATTGAATGAAGATAAGTTTGAAATGGATCCAAACTGAAATTAAAATCTTGAAATTGTAGAAGTGTTATCAGAATGAAGATAATAATGAATTGGTTTCTAGATATGATAATCTTGGTTATTATCATAAATGGTTGTGGTGTTTAATAATGAAATGTTATTAATGATTAAGAAAAATAAGGGTTAATTTGACTTAAGGAATTAAATCAACATTTAAAATGTTTAACTCAAATTTATATAATTCGAGATAGTTTTAAATTGAGATTTGAATAGAATTAGTTCAAATTGAATTTGATTTGAATTAATTAGAATTGTGATTGAAGATGTATAAGTTTAAAAATTCAAATGGTAAATTAGAATTGAAATGATTTGAAATTGAAGCTAGTTCAATTTGAAATTAATCCAAATTGATTTGAAATAATTTGGAATTGTGATTAAAGTTGAATAAGATTAAAAATCAAATGGAATTTGATTTGAATTTGGAAAGGAATCAAGGTTAATTCAACTTGAATTGGGATTAAATCAATTTCAATGGAAATTGAAGTATTGAGTCAATTTAAATGGAAGTGGAAATTTAAATTGAATTGATGGGAAATTAATTGGAAATGGAGATTAGGAAATTAAACAGTTTGGCTCTGGATTATTTTCAAAATAAATTGTTTTAATACAAATATATTTTTCCAAACTATTTACTATACAATCTTTCTTCTTAAACCCCAAACTATCTTATACTTATTTTACAATTATTTTGGAACTATTTAACTATTTTAAAACTGTCTTATAAACTAATTACTATTTTTCAGTTACTTATATCTAATCACTATTTTAAAAACTATTTTGCAATTATCTAACTATTTTATATCTACTTAACTATTTTACAGCTATTTTACAAACTAATAACTATTTTTCAACTACTTATCTATTTTAAACTTTTTCAAGCTATTTTTAAATTTAAATAGGTCAGAGTTCAAACTGTTTGTAATTGAAGTAATAACTCAATTGGAAATGGAAGCAATTGAGAATAAGTGAATGGAATTAAAGGAAATGTGAATAGAAAAGAGAATTGATTTGGCTAATAACCAATAAAGATAAATACGTAGGATATACGTATATTATTCTATTCGCATAGTGATTTGATCCAGATTCGAACAAAGAATTTCGAGATAGTATTATCGATCCGAGTTGGGATTTTTCACTCGATTTTCGACGGCGAACCTGGATATGGATTTTTGATTGGTTCTGCATATTCTCTATCATAGTTGTGACTATGCAAGGAGAATGACGGTTTCTGATCAAGAAACCAGATCTGAGTCCGCACTAGGAAGTCGGGTGGACGATACTAGTCCGGAAGGGAAATTGTGTGATCGAGTGAGCGATCAGATTGATATTGCGTACGGATGATATGTGTACATCGTACGGATTTGGATAAAATTGATATTAAAATTTGTGGATAAAAACTGTAAAATGATTTTTGAAATGAAAAGTAATATGGTTAATAACTTTATAAATTTTTTTACCAAATTTGAATATTTGATTTGGAATAAAATAAAGTTATATATCCTTGTTATATAAGATAAATCTCCCCTTGTTAAATCTATTGCCAGAAGAAAAGGGTTTTGAAATATTAGAAGTATAAAAGAGGTTTTATACAAGTTTGAAATGATCCAAAGATTTTCAAAGTTATATATATATATAAAGGATCTTATGAGAATGATTTTGGAAAAGGTTTTGGGAACCTATGAATTTGGAAAAGGCTTTTGATTTTTGAAAAAAAAAATCAGTTTTGGGAATTTGGAAAGCCAAGTTTGGAAATATCGATTTGGATATCGATTTTGTGTAAAGGAGATTTTAATATAAATCATAAAGGATATGATTTGAAGATACTATAAGTGTATAGTATAAAGTGTTTTGAGAATAGCTCTGGGGAAAAAGGCGCTCCCTTGAAATGAACTTCTCAGGAGTGCCACTGGGTGGTACTGCCTTGAGCCCCGGGGGGGTTTCTAAAGTTGATCCTGTGAGGAGTCCGGACAAAACTAGTTCCTGAGGATTATTTGTGTAGCGAAAGTCGAGGGGCTGGTGCCCACAGAGGCATTTGGGGTATGCTGTGACGACAGTTTAACTCGATGTCACTGCGATCTACTGCAGACCATAGCGAAAGTCGTGTGAGCCGTTGAGAGCCAACAGTCTACGTTTGATTTTATATCGGTAGACTGCGACACTATGGTAACATAGCGAAAGTCATGTGTGCCGCTGAGAGCCAACAGTCTGCGTTTGATTTTATATCGGTAGACTGCGACCTATGCAGAGTGGAGAAGTTTCATTTTGATAGCGAAATCGTGTGTGCCGCTGAGAGCCAACAGTTACATGGACTTTTGCTGCGATGGCAACGTAACCCTGGAATGTAACTGCGATCTGTTGTGGGTTCCATGCTGTCATCAGTTACATGGACTTTTGCTGCGATGGTAACGTAACCCGTGATGTAACTGTGACCATGGATGGGGGTGATGATTTCCAGAGCATTCTTACCAAAGATATTTCCTCTATTTTCAAAAATGTTTTCTATATTTTCAATAAATTATTTTCCAAGTATTTTCACTAGGTGTTGAAAACGGGTCTGCTAAGTACTTATAGATTTTCAGTCCTACGCCTGATCAACGTATGACCGAATTTCTGTGAGAATGAGGATGGACTTGTTGAAATATCGAGTTATAAAAGTATTTTTGTAAAAAAAACTATCTTATAAAATTATATAGATTTTAAAAGTGTTTTAAAAGTGATCAAAGAATAATTTATCAAATTTAAAGTATTGAATAAATTCTGGCTTCGTTCCTTTTCGGGGACGAAAAGATTCTAAGGGGGGAGGAATGTGATAACCCGGATTTTTGGCATCTGATAATTGGATAAATAAACCGATTTTATTCAGTGAACAGATAAAATTCTAGTAATAAAAGATATCATGATGTATTTAAAACTATGATAAATGTTGAAATATAAATATCTGAAAATGATGTATCTTATAAATATATTAATAGATATGTGTAAACCTTATAATATTGAAATTTTAAGTATATACATACACAAGTATATAGGTATGTATATATATGTAAAATAATTTGTAAGCATTGATCTGAATATATAAAAAAAAAGAATAAACACAAGTTTTAGTTTATATATATATATACATATCTTTTGAAATTAAATAAGATTTATAAAAGGTTTAATGTTCTTTCTTTTAAAAATGCATATGAATTAAGTTATAAATATATTTAAGCTTAAAGCATAAAAACATAATAATAAAAACATAATAGTCCAGATTTGAATTGATAAAAGATTTAATATACATGTGTAAACATAATACATTTTCTTAGTATATATATATAAACATTTAAGAAAAACATGATTCGTAAATTAATTAAATGAAAGGGGTTAAGTATAAGAATTTAATAAAAAGGATTTAAAACAAGTTATAAAATTAATTTAAACAAGGACTTAAACACAATTAATTTAACAAGTGACATTTGTAAAACCATGAATATAGGAAATAAACACTTGTAAACTTATGATAACAAGTGGCAAAGTTTTTCCCATTTGAAATTGTAAAATAAAAATAAAATAGCCAGGCCATTTTCTTCATTTTTTCAAACTGATCTAAAGGAAGTTAAAACTGAAATGTCAAACCTGAGATAAAACAATCAAACAAATTCAAATTCAAGCCAAAGATTTAAAAGTTGCAAATCAATTCAAACAAGTCTAGTTTCAACTCTAATGCCAGAAGATCAACTCAACAGCAAAAGTTCTAAACAAATCAAAAATCAAGCTATTATCCAGATTATCAAATTCAAAAGAAGCATTTTCAGATTTCAAAGCTTCAGGCTTCTCTATTCTGATATACAAGTAAGTAAACCCAACGTTGTTTAATTTTAAATCTGGATGCATGAATGAAATTTAGAAGTTTTATGTAAAATTGTTTGCATGATGATGTATTGTAAATATATGAATGTAAACTGTGTGCATGTATTGAAGTATCAGTATTCTTCTCTGTTATTTCAAAATGCAGGTGAGTAAATTTCACCCTTTTTAAGCAAAAATCCTTTTATACCACTATGCATGTAAGTTTGTTTGTAGAAATTTTTGAAGGTGACTAGTATGTATGAAGAAATATATTTTTACTGGAATAAATTGAATAATTGTGTGCATGTCTGTACACTTCTTTGTTCTTAGCTTACGGGCTACAAAACCTGTTCGAAATTCAAAAACTCATTCCCCAATCTTTTTTTTTGCTTTGATTTCTGAAAGAAAAATGTTTATAACAATGAAAAATCATGTTTAAAATTAATATCGAGTAAAAATATTGGGTAAATATTTTGAAATATTAAAATTACAGTGAAAACTTTTAAATCAGGAAAATTCGATGATTTTAATTTAATGATTTGACGTATTAATCTGATTTGATTTTGTAAATGATGAATTTTAATAATAAAATCGTGATTTTTAGTTTTGATTTGAAGTGGGATTTTGGGTTTGAACGGGAAATTGGTTTTCGTCGATTCTCGTCGACCCACGACGAATTGAATGTCGTAATCAATGGTGAAGGATGCTGGGGGTCTGTGGATCACAGGAAAAATGATTGAAGTAATCATAAGTTGTCGTGGCGTTGGGTCGGCGACGAAATAGGGTTTAAGAGGTAGTTTTGTTGATGCGAGTTTTTGAGGTAATCGCGTCGTCGGTGGTCGATCGGAAGTGATCGCGAGGGGGGATCGTTGATGGGGTTCGTGACGATGCTTTGGTCGAGGCGGCAAAATTTACGGTGGACAAGATCGTCGTCGGCAAAGGAGATAAGTTGATCAGGTTTGGGTTTCAGCTATGTCGAGTAACTCGATTTCGATTGCCGGCGAAATGGTGGGTTCTGGGTGTACGTGATGCCTGAGGGTGTCGTCGATGATGTGTTGGTGATCGGAACGATGGTCGGGGCGGTGGCAATCATCTTTACACGTGCACGTACACGTTTGAGTTTGGTAAGGCTGTGATGTTTGGGAAGATGAGGGATGCTCTTGGGTTCGAACTCGAAGTCATTCGTGTGGTAACTCGGGGGATAGAAGATGAGGGAAGACTCGAAGTCGACTTGTCGGCAATGGCAGTGGTGGCCGGAGCTACGGCGATGGTTTGTGCAGGTGCACGCATATCTGTGTATCTGGGTTATTGATGTGAATTTTGAGTTCGGGGAAGAAGAAGTTGACATGGGGTCGTGCTCGAGAAGATGAGGTGTGGACACGAGTGTTGGCTCGGGGAAATTGATTTTTGGGCCGGGTTTTGTTTAGTTGTACAAGTCCAAAGTTTCCAAGCAAAGTAAATTTGTTAACAAGTTTTCAAATAAGTTTCAAAGATTTAAAATGTTAATCCAGATGTTTTAAAAATTGTTTTGTTTAAAAATAATTATGTTAGGTTAATTAATTAATGAAAGTAATTAAGGGATGATTTATTACTTAAATGTTAATTACTTAATGGAAGTAATTAAAGGGTTAATTTGTTAATGAAATTAATTAAGGGTTAATTAATTAATTTGTAATTAAAGATTAATTACTTAATAATTGAAGGTTAATTATTTAATAATTAAAGATAATTAATTAATTAAAGGTTAATTAATAAATGATTAAAGGTGAATTAATTTATGATTATAAGATAATTAATTTGAGAAGTTAATTAAGGATCAATGAAATTAATATGGATGAGTAAAGGATTTGTGTAATTAATTTAGAGTTAATTACTTATTATAATTAAAGGATAATTAGTCAATGGTGATTAAATTAAGATGGAAAAACTAAAGGATGATTAATTAATTGGTTTGTAATTAATTAATATTAATTAAAGATAATCTAAGTGATTAAATTAGAAATTAATTTAATTAAAGATAAATTAAATTAATCTTGGAAGTGATAAATCTTGCTTATGAATGATTGAATGATGTTAAATGTTTTGAATTAATTGATATTTTTATATGAAGAGATTTGTGATATGTTATGTTTGAAGATGGAATAGTAATAATAAAGTTATCTCTTGATGATGAATTACTATGTAAAAGCGATATCTTGCATCTAAAGTTTGAATTGTATTTCATTAAAATAACTTGGGTTAAGATGACATTGGATTCGACGAGACCGGGGTCGGGTATCAGTTAATACCCGAAACCACTTCAATTCTTTATAAAGTGTGAGTTAGAACCGAACAGGCTGGAATCGGAATAAATTAAGTAACTGGGTCCTTAACTGAGCAATAGTTCTTGGATATTGTTGTATTAGTGAATGGACTTTGAGAACTCGTAGGAAGGTACGAGTTACCCCTGGTTTGCAAATAAGTTTTATAACTTAGTATTTCATGTTATTTGGGTTTACTCACGCTGGTTTCCAGCCTGACCCGGGTGTTACTTTGATGTAATGCTCGGGTCAGACCGAGTATTACAGATTTTCAGGTGAGGACGTTCTGGAGCTCAGGTGACGAGCTGGATGGCAGGAACGTATGATGTATTCCGCTGTGTATATGAGACTGTGTAGTCTGTATAGATTGTAGTCTGGAACAAGTTGTATAACTGTCCAGTTCATGTATAATGCTTGTAACTCTGATGTATTAAAATGTAATTAACTGATACAGCTTCCTTTATGTAAAGAATATTATTTGATATTATATTTTATCCGCTGCGAATGTGAGAATATGGGTTTTAGTATTTCCGTTTCCTTTTTCTTCTTCTATCTCTTTCTTCTTTTCCCTAACTATTTGGAATTTTCGGTTTCGAAAATCCCGATTCGTTACACAAATAATCCTCAGGAACTAGTTCTGTCCGGACTCCTCACAGGATCAACTTTAGAACCTCCCCCTTAGAGGCTCAAGGCAGTGCCACCCTATGGCACTCCTGAGAAGTTCATTTCAAGGGAGCGCCTTTTTCCCCAGAGCCAATCTCAAAACACTTTATACTATACACATATAGTATTTTTCCAAATCATACACCTAGTATGAATTCCATATAAAGCTCTTTTACACAAAATCGATTCCCAAAATCGATAATTCTCAATTTAGGCTTTCCAAACTTTCACATTTGATTTTCCTCGAAAATCAAAAGCCCTTTTCAAATCCAAAGGTTCCCAAAACCTTTTCTCAAAACCATTTCCATAAAATCTTATATATATATATATGCATATATATAATTTTCTTGGGAAATCCTTAAATCACTTTATACTTATACAAGTTCCCTTTGTATACATCAAAACTTTCAAAAAAAACTTTTCTTCTAGCAATGGATTCAACCAGGGGTTTTTATCTCATATGTAATAAAGATACACAACTTGTTATTCGAAATCAAATATTCAAATTTGATTACTCTATAAAGTCACTTACCATTTTACTTACTTCCATAAAGTAAATTTTTACCATAGAGATATTCAATTTCCACTTTACTTCAACATATGTTTCACAAAATATACCTTTTTATTTCATAAATCATTTACAGTTCTTATCCACAAATTTCAATATCAATTTTATTCAAAACCCGTACGATGTCCACATATCATTCGTACGCAATATCAATCTGGTCGCTCATTCGATCACACAATTTCACTTCCGAACTAGTATTGTCCACCCGACTTCCTAGTGCGGACTCAGATCTGGTTTCTTGATCAGAAACCGTCATTCTCCTTGCATAGTCACAACTACGATAGAGAATATCCAGAACCAATCAAAAATCCATATCCAGGTTCGCCGTCGAAAATCGAGCGAAAAATCCCAACTCGGATTGACAATATTATCTCGAAATTCTGTGCTCGAATCTAGATCAAATCACTATGCGAATAGAATAATATACGTACATCCTACGTATTTATCTTCATTGATTATCAGTTAAATCAATTTCCTTTCTATTCATCCTCACTTTGATCTTATTCACTTATCCAAAATTACCTTAATCCCCATTTGGATTATCACTTCAATTCTTATCTCAGTTGGGTATTTAAATCAATAACAGTTTGAACTCAAATCAGTTTAAATTTAGAAAATAGCTTGAAATTTTTAAAAATAGATAAGTGGTTGAAAAATAATTATTAGTTTGTAAAATAGCTGTAAAACAGCTAAGTAATTGTAAAATAATGGTAAAATAGTAATCAGTTATAAAATAGTAGAAAAATAGTAATTAGTTTATAAAACAGTTGCAAAATTGTTAAATAGTTCCAAAAGTAATTGGAAACAAGCTAAAGATAGTTTTAGGTTTAAAAAGAAAGGTTGTATAGTAAATAGTTTGGAAAAATAGATTTATATTAAAACAATTTATTTTGAAAATAGTCCAGAGCCAAACTGTACAACTTCCTAATCTCCATTTCCAATTTCCAGACCTCAAACCCATTTTGAGATCACACAAACTCCCAATTCGAATTAACCATTTAACTTCCCAAGTTAAATCTAAATTTCATCTTGAAATTTCCAATTCAGGTTGCCTGTTCCAAACTTATTTAACTTCCTTTAAGTTAAATTCAATTTAATCTCGTCAAACTTACTCAATTTTGAATTCCCACTTCAAATTTCAAATTTTTATCAAAATTCTTTCCCACTCATAAGTTCAAAAATTATATCACTTTGGGTTTTCACATCACACTTTAGGTAGAATCAAAACTCGACACTTTAGAGTTTATTTCAAATCACCCTTGTATCCATACATATATACATATTTACTTCCTAGCCCACCAGGCTATACTTTTAAATTATAAACCACTTTTGGTTTTAATTCAAGATAGATCTCCTTTAAGGTTTCAAACAACTTCTTATTTTAAAATAAGATCACATTCAAATATATTCTGAATAATATTATTTATTCTTTCCTTTTAACACTTTGAAACAATTCAAATGTTTCTTACTTAGGTTTTAAACTTCACATAAATCCGTTCTAATTTACAAGTTATACTCATCTAAGTTTATATCCTTAACACATTTATTTTTCTTACTCATTAACACACATTTCATTATTAAACACAACAACCATTTATGATAATAACCTAGATTATCATATCTGGAAACCAATTTATTATTATCTTTATTCTGAAAACATTGCTACAAATTCAGGATTTTAATTTCAGTTTGGATCCATTTCAATTTTATCTTCATTCAATTACAATTTGGTTGTACCACTATTAACACTTAATTCTCATTTTTTTTATTCCAATAATTTTGAACAACCAATTACTTTAACATTTATTAGTAAGAAATATTGCTTTATATATATCAAAATATATTCTTACATAAAATCATTTAAAATCTTTATATAATAAAATAACAAGTACGCTCCCTCATATATATATATATACACTCAACTCATTTTAGGGTTCTATTGACCCTATCCTTATGAGTATACCCACCAGAGCCAAAGTTCTCGCGTAACCTTCGCCCTGATACCAAATGTAACGACCCGAAATTTTCGATCTCGAAAATTTCAGATAGTTAGGAAAAAGAAGAAAGAGATAGAAGAAAAGAAACAGAAAACACAACACAGATTCTCACATTCGCAGTGGATAAAATATAATATCAAATAATAGTAGTTTACAAAAGAATATCATATCAGTCAATTTTCATTTTAATACATCAGAGTTATACATGCTCCAACACAGGACATATACAAAACACAAGGCTAGAAATAATAGTCACAGCGGAAACACTCCATACGCCCCGTCATCCAGCTCGCCTCCTGAGCTCCAGAACGTCCTTACCTGAAAATCTGTAATACCCGGTCTGACCCGAGCATTACATCAAAGTAACACCCAGGTCAGGCTGGAAACCAGCGTGAGTAAACCCATATAATATGATGTACCAAGCTATATAACTTAAGAGAAATTCTAGGGTAACCCGTACTTCCCTACAAGTTCTAATCTTATTTAAATCGATCATTTAACACAAACAATAACCAAGAATTGTTACCCAGTTTAACCCTCCATGATACTTAATTTATTTTATTCCAGCCTGTTTGCTTCCAAACTCAAATTTATAAAGAATCGAAGTGGTTTCGGGTATTTACTGATACCATACTCCGGTCTCTTCGAACTCAATGTTATTTTAGATTCAAGTTGTTTAATCGAATACAAATCCAAATTTTAAACACAGGATGTCAATTTTCATATAAATTTAGCACATATCACATATCAGAGATATATATCCAATTTATCCAATATTTTTAAATCATCCATATCATTGAATCATCCATAAACAAGTTTGATTCATTCTTGATTAATTTAATTAAACTCTAATTAAATTAATCATCTACTCAACATTTGGATTATCCTTAATCCCACTTACTTAACATCAATTAATTACCCTAATTAATAAATTCATCATCTCTTAATTACTTACCTTAATTAATCTTGCTTGATGAATTATCTCTTAATTACAATAGGTAATTATCCTTTAATTACCCTTTAATTAATCATTATGGATTAATTACTCTTTACTTACATTAAGTAATTAACCCTTAACTAATTAAGAAAATTAATTAGTCCTATACTTAATTTCACTAAGTGATTAACCCTTAATCACCTCCATTTAATTACTTCTATAAAGTAATTATCCTCTAATTATTCCCATAAGTAATTGTTCATTAATTGCTTCACAAAATTAATTCATAAGTGATTATCTTTAATAAATCAGACTAATTGATTAATCTAAAGTTAATTACATTAATAAATTAATCAATCAATCATCAGTTAATCTCTAATTGATTTATTAACCATCACTAATTACTTCATTATGTAATTATTCTTAATAAGTAATTAACCTCCAATTTAATTTACTAATTAATCATCATTTATTAATCTCAACCTTTTCTAATTAGGGAAAAATTCTTCATTTAAATTAAATACTCATTTCCATTATTAAACTTCATAAAAATTATTTTGAAACTTTCTTAACCAATTTAAAACTTGGTTAACTTCTAATTTTTAAAGAAAAATTATTCTTTCCAAAAATTGTTTTCACTAAACTTGAATTTCTTTAAAATTTGAAACTGCTTCTAGATCATATCAAATAACCCGAGCAAATACTTGTTTCACCCGAGCTTGACCCCGGGCTAACCCACATCTTCACCTACTTCGGGTTAATCACGACATCAACTCGAGTTCGACCCGGAAGGAATCATTCTTTCTCCAATTTTCAACAACGCCAGACATTAATGGTACCTCGTGCACGTGCACACCAAGTTCGGTCATCATCGACCGGCGCAGCGACAATCAACACGTCAGCGACATCATCGTCGATCGACACGACCACCCAGTTTCATCAATTCTCCTCGAAATCAAAAACGAGCTATTGAGCTTCTTTCTGAAACCCATACACTTTGACGAAATCGCCTCGCACCGCCGCGTACCATCGCCAGAATCCTCGTGACTCCGCCTGAACCTCTGCCACAACCTCCCACTTCAATTCCCCCTGGTGCGATCGATCCCGATCCACCATCGACATCGGAATTTCCTCGAGATCAACATCAACCAAAACAAGTTGTCGAACCCTAGTTCACCTTCGTCCAGCAACTCCAATCACTAGATAGATCCCAAACTATTTTTCTCGTGATCCTCCACTTGCGAACTTCCTTCGACAACGAACAAGGCGAACAACCTCCTACGGATCGTCTGAAAATCGACGATTTACCAAAATCGATCAACTTTGGATATCTCTACTTATACAATCATAAAAATCACAATTTTAAAGCCTAACAATGATCGAAGAAGAAAAAATCAAATTTTTGAATATGTTTTGAAAACCTGGTAACAATAGAGGTATGTATGCCTGATACTAACATGCACAGTTATCTCTGCATATAAATATTCACATATATTTGCATGCATATAAATACTTCATAATTTATCTCAAGCATAATCACAAACAACATCAAATATTCCAGAGTTTAAGGGTTTACTCACCTGGAAACAATTTCAAATAGAGAAGAGCTTTTGGTTTTTGAGAAGAAAACAGTTTTGATGTTTGCTTATTCCAGACTTTGAATTCGATGATAACTGCTTTGATTTGTTGCTGTTGTTGATCTGAATTGTATTGTTGTTTTTAATTATAGTTTTGTTTAAGTTTGGAAATAGTATTTTCTTTAGACTTCCATAGATTTTGATGAACTGAATGTAATGGGAAGCTTGATATATAAGAAATATGAGTTACAGGGTGTTATTATGTGCTATGTACTGGGAATCCTTTGTTTATTACTTAGCCAGAGATTTTTATCTCAAGTTGGAGGCTTAAGTCATTTTTGAATGACCCTGTTTTGTGCTGGCATTAAATGCTAGTGTCCTTCATGTTTCATCCTTATCCCTTTTATCTCGTATGTACTAACATGGCTTCTTTTTCTATCAAGTACAACTTGTATACTTTGTATTGACTCCACTAGTCTGCAAATATATGTGTCTTCCTAAAGACTATATAAATTCTAGACTTATCTTCTTAGCACATAGATATTTTCTTTTATACTTTGTTTTGTTCTAGCCTGCAACTACTCTTCACATGCATATTTATTTTATGTACATATATATTTTTATACTGCATTTGCTTATTATTTATCTTTATATTTATGTTAATATCATATTTTTGATTTATACTTAAGCTTATTATTTATAAGGTTTATTTTAAATATTATTGAAAGATTGTTATTTTAAATTTACAAATCATAGCTTCCCAAAATACATATATATATATATAAATAAATTTAAAATAACAATTCCTATTTATGTTAGAAATCCATTTGTAAAGACATTACATTACTAATATTGTTTAAATATAGCTCATTATTAAATTAAATCAAATTTCCAAATTACCAAAAATATTAAAATTAGAAACATGCCTATATTTATTAAATTTAAAACAAAGCTTATCTATTTACAATATATACAAATATATATACATTATAAATAGAAAACAATTTATTAGCTTTTAAAAGATAAATTATCAATTAAATATTTATTTTAAAGAAAATTATTAAATCAATTCAAATCTTATTAACAATTATTATCATATCAATTTAATTTTTAATGTAGATTATTAAATTGATATTGCCAAAATTTCCGGGATATCACAGAAGGAATAGATTTTGATGAAACCTTTGCCCCCGTAGCAAGATTAGAAGCCATTAGGATTCTACTTGCTTTCGCAAATCATAATAATTTCAAATTATTTCAAATGGATGTTAAAAGTGCATTTTAAATGGTTTTGTAAAAGAAGAAGTATTTGTTGAACAACCACCACTTTTTGAAAATGATAAATTTCCTAATCATGTTTACAAACTTAAGAAAGCTCTATATGGTCTAAAGCAAGCTCCTAGAGCCTGGTATGATAGACTAAGATCTTACTTGTTACAATTAAATGAAATAGGTAAAGTAGATAATACTCTTTTTATTAAAAGAAATAAAAATGATATTCAACTAGTACAAGTCTACGTAGATGATATCATTTTTGGATCAACTAATTTTGAAATGAATAAAGAATTTTCTGAAATAATGACAAAAGAGTTTGAGATGAGTCATATGGGTGAATTAAATTTCTTTTTAGGATTACAAATAAAACAATTAGATAATGGTATCTTTATTAGTCAAGAAAAATATGCTAAAGACCTTGTTAGTAAATTTGGTTTGACTACTGCGAGTGGAAAACCCACTCCCATGGCAACCAATGAGTACCTTAGTAAAGAAGATCTCTCGAAAGATGTAGATAAATAATTATATAGATGAATGATTGGATCACTACTCTATATCACTGCGAGTAGACCTGATATCATGCATAGTGTCTGTCTCTGTGCAAGGTATCAATCCCAACCTAAAGAAACTCACTTAAAAGCTGTAAAACGTATTATAAGATATGTTAAACACACCTTTGATTATGGCTTATTTTATCCTAAAAATGATTTGTTTGACTTAATATCTTACTGTGATGCTGATTATGCTGGTTGTAAATCAGACCGAAAAAGTACAAGTAGAACTTGTCACTTTTTAGGGCATTCTCTGACTTCCTGGTTTAGTAAAAAGCAAAACACAGTTTCTCTATCAACAACCGAAGCAGAGTATATTTCTACTGCTTTGGGTTGTTCTTAAGTAATATATATGCAACAAACTTTAAAAGATTTTGGTTTAAATATCTCAAAATCACCAATTTATTGTGATAATACTAGTGCAATAAATTTATCCAAAAATACTACTCAACATGCTCGAACTAAACATATTGATATCAGACACCATTTTCTCAGAGATAATATAAGTAAAGAAGTAATTACTCTCGACTATATCAATTTTGAAAATCAAATTGCTGATATCTTAACAAAACCCTTAAATGAATCTACATTTACTAAATTAAGAAGAGAATTAGGTATTTGTTCATTAACTGAAATATAAAATATAAATAACAAAGTATAATTAAAAATTGAATCAAAATAAATCAAATAGTAAAAATATTGAGAACCATGTCGACATCCCCCCTATACCCATGTCGACGTATAACGTTTTTTTTTTAATTTTAAAATTTTTTCCCACCAAAATTCAAATAATTGGTTATATATTCTTCTTATTTTCGAAATTTTCTTCATTCTCTCTGTTATCTTTCTGTTCTATCTTCTGAAATCAATTTATCAATGGCCTCCTCTTCCAAATCAAACATAAAATCAACCTTTTCGTTCCCTTCTCCTACCTCTGGTCCGTTCCAACGTACTATGCTCGCCCGAGTGACAAAAATGGAGGATTCTCTGAAGGATGCAATTCAGTTAATGACTGAAATTCAAATAGTGCAACTTCGAATGGCAAAAGAACAGGAAAGGCAAGGGAAAATCCTTAGAAATTTGCAAAAATTTCTAATGGACAATCATGCTAATCCAATCTTGATTGACGATGACTCTTCAGGAGATCATGAACAAGAGGAAAGTGAAGAAGAAGAAGAAGAAGAAGAACCAATGGAAGAAGAGCATGCGGAAGACAACAACAAAGTCATTTGCGTTGGAGAAGTATGTTTTGACAAGGACGGAAACTTGATTGAACAACGTGGAAATTTCTGTTTCCATTATCCAAATTGTTCGATCCATAGATCTCCAATTGTCAAAGATACTCAGTAGTTTCTTCTTTTTTGTTTTTCATCGTTATGTGTATATTTGTCACGTTGTACGAAAATGTAAATATAAACATATATATATATATAAATATTGTGTTTACTTATATATGAATCCTATATATATATATAAGTATTATATAGGTACTTGGTTAGGAATGTTAGTAGTTTAGGACTAAGTTTTAGGTTTACAAGTAAGTATTGATTATGTATGATAACACTATCATTATAATCATATAGGATATCAGACTAAGAGTTATATAGTTTGGAGTTAGTTTGTTTTTTTTGATGACAAAGGGGGAGAAATATAAAAAATAGAAGAGTTAGGCATAGATTAAGGGGGAGTTATCAATTTTAGGGGGAGTTATTAGGATAGAAGTAATATTTTATAAACAAAGGTTGTCATCATCAAAAAGGGGGAGATTGCTAGTCCTTGAGATGATGGTTTTGATGACAACAACCTTAGAATAAGATTATAAAATATAAATACTAACATTATAGTTTAGATATATATGTATATGCAGGATTTAACCATGCAGGTACAAAGAATGAAGACTGTACAGTATAGAGATTCAAGATATCAAGATTGAAGACTCATGAGTATCAAGATTATCAAGAGTTCAAGATTTCAAGATAAGTATTGAGTCTAGAATTATGTTAAAACTTCATAATAGCACTGAAATCTTCACTCCAATTTTCTTTTGGGATGGAACCCATTTCTACCTTTTTAGTGGCTTACAAACCCACGACAAGTAGCTTACAAACCTACGACAAGTGGCTTACAAACCCACGAACATCCTGGTTTTGTACAAGTTCTCGAGTCCTGATATGATGAGATATTCTGCAGGAAGAAGATTGCAAAACTACTTCAAAATGATTTTCAAAACTACTTCAGAATGATTTTCAAAACTGCTTTTCAAAATGTTTTAGCCTTAAAAATTATCTATTCAAATGATTTTCAAAAAGATGTTTTAGCCTTAAAATATTCTTTGTTTTTGTTTTTAATAAACTCTTATTTTAAACTTCGTTTGTTTTAAACTATCTTTTAATTATAATATATTTATACGTAGATTTAAATATAAAATTATAGTAAAATTTTATATATATTATTCTCTATATTTATCTATGTATTTTATCTATAGTCAAGTATATTTATAAAGTTTAAATAGTTTTTAATATAAGATAAAGGTTATTTTCAAAGAAAATCTAATCTTCAAAAAATGCTTTGGGATGTCGACATGCCCTAGTACCCCATGTCGACATAGTGTTAGTTAGGACCAAAAATTTGAATTTCAAAAGAAGTGTCTATTCGCCATAACCTTTCACGAATGAACATGGCTGTTGTTCTTCTATAAATAGGGGTTAGTTTCAACGAATTTGAATATAGATTTTCTGGTTTTTCACTTCTCTTCTTCTTCCACATTTCTTTATACATATTCTTACCATTACTCTGCCGAAATCAACATTGAATCTAACTAGATCATCTCTGGTTTGATTCTCTATCACTATCTCAACAAGATCCCAGTGCAATTCAGAGTTATAGGCTTCTTTGTAATCTATCTAGCGAGAAAAGGTGTGATTGTAGCCTTGGAAATCAATCAAGTGAGAAAAGGTGTGATTGTAACCTTGAGAAACAATTGGGTGAACTTTTTGCCCAGAAATCAAGTATCTCTACCCAGAGGATTGTGATTCTGGAGGGTGTACCTCGTAGCCTTGAAACCGAGGGTTGTAATTGTTGAATTGCTTTTGAAAGGAAATCCGTACTTAGTTGTGCGGGACTGGGTGTAGGGTAACTCCGAACCAGTATAAAATCCGGTGTGTTCTTTCCTTTACTGCATTTACTTTATTTCTGCATCTGTGTTTGATTCTGTGATTATATCTATGTCTGAATATTGCATACATTTGTGTACAAATCAACAATAACTCAAAAAGATTTAGTAATTTCTTATAAACACTATTCACCCCCCCTCTAGTGTTCATTCTAGCCTTAAGATCCATATTCCGCATTCCTCACAGAAACTTCTGGAAGGATGTTAAAATGGAATATCGAGTTGAGTCAGTTCGATATTACCTACCTGCCACGAAGGGCCATACAAGGGCAAGCACTAGCAGACTTCATTGCTGAATTCACCGTGTCAGACAAATCAAACGATTATGATGTTATTCCGCCTATTCGATGGAAACTGTACACTGATGGAGCATCCAACAACCGTTGTTCTAGGGCTGGTATAATTATTATGACTCCCGAAAACCAATCAATTTGTTATGCTTTGAAACTCAATTCCCAGTCACAAACAACGAAGCTGAGTATGAAGCGTTGATTGCTAGATTGAAGCTTAGCAGGGAACTCAGAATAAGATCGATTGAACTCTTTTGCGACTCACAATTGGTAGTGTACCAAGTTCGTGGAGACTATCAAGCAAAGGGGCAGAGACTCACCCCATACCTTGCACGAGTTCAAGAACTGTTAGCGGACCTTCAATACTACGATATTTCACATGTCCCACGCGAGCAAAACAAGGAGGTCGATTCATTGGCAAAGTTCGCAAGTACAGGCGATGCATAGCAAATGGGCTTGGTTCCCGTCCAAGTTTTGCAATTTCCAAGTGTAGACGAAATGGAGATAGATTTTGTTCTAGAAATAGAAATTGGAAAGGAGTCGTGGATGACCCCATTCAAACAATACATACTACACGGAACCTTGCCCGATAGAAAGAACGAGAGACGACAAGTCCTTCGTAAAGCTTCAAGATACATAATGCAAGATGGAATAATGTATCGGAGGGGGTTTTCGGTTCCCCTACTCCGGTGCATCGCCCATGATGAGGTAAAACGAGTTTTGATGGAAGTGCACGAAGGAGAATGTAGCGACCATACTAGGGGGAAAACACTTGCAAAAAAGATCCTCCGTTATGGATATTATTAGCCAACTGTAAATCGGGATGCTGCAGACTATGTGAGAAAGTGCGACAAATGTCAAAATTTTGCGGAAATCCCAAGAGCTCCGCCAACGGAACTCACGCAAATGGTTAGTCCTTGGCCATTTGCGATTTGGGGGATCGATATAATCGGTTCCTTACCTATTTTTAAAGGTGGTGCAAAATATGCAATTGTAGCAGTTGATTATTTTACCAAATGGGCGGAAGCCGAGCCTTTAGCCACAATCACCACCAAAAAGGTCATCAATTTCATTTTACGAAACATTATATGCCGTTTTGGTCTCCCACGAACTATCATTACAGACAATGGAACTCAATTTGAAAGTAGGGAGTTCAAAGATTTTTGCCAAAAATATCACATTGAGAAAATATTTTCAACGGTCGCTCACCCTAAAACAAATGGACAAGTGGAAGCTGTAAATAAAATAATCATGTAAATATTAAAGAAACGTTTGGAAAAGGCTAGAGGCAAGTGGGTGGATGAGCTTCCGACAGCGCTTTGGGCTTACAGAACCACCCACAAGTCCGCGATTGGCCATACTCCATTCACCTTGGCATACGACGCTGAAGTTGTGATACCCGTCGAACTTGAAGTTCCTTCTCATCGGGTAACCTATTATGATCCCAAGACGAATCAGAATCTCTTAATGGAATCACTGGACTTTGTTGATGAAAAACGTGAAGAAGCTGATTTGAGAGCAGCCGCACATAGGAACAAAATTGCTTGATATTATAATGAAAAAGTCTGACCAAGAAGTTTCGATGTGGGCGATCTTGTTTAGAAACGAGTCTTTCCGGCCCCATCACATATGAATCCCACATGGGAAAGTCCATATGTCATCGAACGGAAACTTGGAGAAGGAACTTTTAAGCTAGCGACCGTAGATGGCGCGACACTCCCCCAAGCATGGAATGGCGAACACCTGCGCCGTTATTACACTTAGCACAACTATTTCGCATTTTAGTTGTAATTATTTCAAGTTTACGTTCCTTTCGTTGTTTTTAGTTGTCAGCATGTAATAAGACAATTTAGTCTGTTTTTATTTGCTATGATCAATAATGGCTTGAAGCCATCTTTTCCATGAACTATTGTTGTTACCATATAGTGCACTTCAGTGACGAAGTTTAAATTGCGTTATTCTATCTGGCGTATGAACGCGCATTCAAAACTGAAAAATCTCTAAGTCCCCAAAGTGCGGATTAGAGTACTCTGAGTCCCCTGAGTGTGGACTAGAGTATAAACGACTGAAAAATCTCTAAGTTCCCAGAGTGCGGACTAGAGTATAAATGACTAAAAAACTCTAAGTCCCCAGAGTGCGGACTAGAGTACTCTGAGCCCCAGAGTGCGGGCTAGAGTATAAATGACTGAAAAATCTCCAAGTCCCCAGAGTGCGGACTAGAATACTCTGAGTCCCCAGAGTGCAGACTAGAATACTCTGAGTCCCCAGAGTGCGAACTAGAGTATAAACGACTGAAAAATCTCTAAGTTCCCAGAGTGCGGACTAGAGTACTCTGAGTCCCCAGAGTGCGGACTAGAGTATAAATGACTGAAAAATCTCTAAGTCCCCAGAGTGCGGACTAGAGTAGTCTGAGTCCCCAGAGTGCGGACTAGAGTATAAACGACTGAAAAATGTCTAAGTCCCCAGAGTGCGGACTAGAGTACTCCAAGTCCCCAGAGTGCGGACTAGAGTATGAACGACTGAAAAATCTCTATGTCCCAGAGTGCGGACTAGAGTACTCTGAGTCCCCAGAGTGCGGACTAGAGTATAAACAACTTCAAAATCTCCAAAGTCCCCTGAGCGCATACTGGAGTGTTCTGAGTTCCTAGAGTACGGATCAGAGTATAAGCGATTCAAAAAATCTCCGAGTCATATGGAGGTGAACTAGGGCTTATGTAGCTCGCAAGGTTTCAGATTTCGACTACGAGTTATACAGTGAGCTGAACAACAAAAGTCATTTGAAAGACAAAGAACGAAGTTTTATTCATTAATTCAAAATGAAGTCTTACTACAACTTCTCCCAAACTTGTGGCAAAAAGTCTATCTACAATGGCTATGAAAATAAATAAAAATAATTACATAATCCAGACTGATTCTCGTTGAACGAGCAGGATAACTACTTATTTGTCTTCTTCTCCTTCTTTGGCTTCTCAGACGATTCTTCCCCCACGCGTTTTCTCTTGGACGTTTTGCTCACTAATGAAGGGGTGTCCAAAGAAGGAGGAGGAACTTCATGTGGCCTAATCCCACCGAGAAGGATAATCTTTAAAGGCCTGTTCAGTAGGTCATCAAGTTCGACCACTTGGGACTCGACCTTGATCTCAACTTTTTTCTTTCTCTTCTGCAAGTTGCTCCTTCATGCTCACTTTCAAAGTGTGTCGTGAGGTGCCCGTAATCTCAACTTCACAACATTCTTCGACGGGTGACAAAGTGTCAGACTTTTCCTCGTCAAGCGCCTCAATCACTTGAGCATTAGGACCGGGAGTCTCTCCCGCTTGGATAGCCCCGCTCGCCTTCTCCCTCTCCTCCTTGGCATCATCGCTCCTTGGAGTTGGCTTAGGATCAGAGCGGCCTATGTAAAAACACGAGAGACAAACGTTAGAATACAATAACCTCTCACCGAAATCGACGACTCTTTGAACTTTAATAAGAAAGGTTATATACCGGCTTCTTGCTGACTCTCCACCGTCCGAGGTGTCTCGCCCTCTGGAATGGGAGAAAGAACATGAATGTCAAGGCCAGGGTCTTCCGGGTCGTAACCAACGTGCTGCTCAAATGGATCAAGTGCTGGCCGGCCAGTCGATTGAGTCGGAGGAGGAGCTGGGGACCCGGTCCCAGACAGACCGGCAATGTCATTCTTTCCTCTTGACGAGGAAGAACCTCCGCTATAGAGAGCCCTCGCTGCAGACAAGTCTGAAGGCTCATTCCCCCTAAGAAATTCCTTTACTAAAGCATCCTCGTCAACCTCCTCGGTACCCGATTCCACCTTTCTAATCTTTATAAGAGTGTCCCACGCCTCGGCAAGAGATTCGAGGTAACCCTCGCTAAGAAAAGTCAAATCCCGATGCATGAGGACGCGAGCGTTATATTCTGCTATAAGCGGGTCGAACAAGCACTTGATCTCCTCCATGCTGGCCTCGACAGCCGCCTCAAGGCACAAATCGATATCAGAGAGCGCCATCTTTTTACCTTCCTCACGAGCTATCTCCTTCAGTGCTTCGGCTTTGGAAAGCTCCTCATCTAGTTGTGTTTTGAGGAGTCGAGTGGCAACAATTTTGTCGCAGTAACGTTGTGATTCCTCTTGAGGAGCCACCTTTTCTTTTTTCTCTTTGAGAAATATCTCCTCCAGCTCTTTGACTCGTTGAGCAAGCACATCTCTATCCTTTTGAACAGAATCTTTCTCTAAAGCTAGGGCCCCGCAACGTTGAACCGTTTTGTTAATTTCTTTCTTATGTGTCATCTCCAGACGTCTAACGGCCTCCGCTGTGTCTTTAGCATTCTTTTGAGCAGCTTCGAGTTGAGACTTGTAGGAAGAGAGCTCTTCATCCTGAGCTTTAATGATGTCTTTGTCATGAATAGCCGCGAGCCTCAGACGGTCGATTTCATGTTGACGCTCAATAGAGACTTCCGAGACTTTTTCAACCAAATGGAAAAATGCGTCATGTTGGACGTAGACGTCGTTGTTACATGCAATGTCGCCTTGCTTGACGTGTCCCGGAATGGGATGGATAGCAGGAAGGAACTTCAGACCATCAAAGCATATTTTAGGGAACTTAGCCTTGAGCTCGGCCAGCTTTTCTGATACCGACGGATCTGGTGCGGGAGTAGGAGGAGTTGGTTTTGAAACCACAGTTTTCTTGTGAGGCCTTGTGCTGGAAGAGCCTGAGTGTTGATCGCGGGGAGTATCGGGCTGGGACCCTTTATGGCTAGATTTCTCCCTGCCTTGTTCCGGGTGGGAAGGAGAATTGTGATGAGATAAAGGCTGATGGTAAGTTTTCCTTCGGGATGACGAATCCCGGGAGCGGTAATCTTTGTTGTTGTCATCATCTCTATCCCGACGTTTGTCGGAGCTCGAATCTCGTCTAGAATGATGGAAAATAGAGGAACCGCGGAGGCAGTCAAATCCATGAGAATGCCCCATATCACCTGCATAAAAATTAAATGAACGCGGATTAGCCAGAATCACATAGTGACCAAAGATTGAGTGCAGGATGAAGTGTAAGTGTTATCGTGTGTGTCCTAGTGTTCCCCCTCCCCCAACGGACCAGTTTTTTTAGCTTTACTAATTGGAGTTTTCTCTCCTTGATTTTCTACTTGAGCATCTCCATCGCCTTTCTTGGGCGAGCGAAGCTTCAAGGCTTCCAGATCATCGAAGCCGTAATTAAGCAAATTGTCGAGAATAGTGAGGTCTGACAAGCCTTTCAATGAACTCTCTAAGTGTTGAGGAGAGGGCTCTCTCTCTACCGGAGTGATTGTGACTTTCGAGGTTCCGCCTGCCGTCTTTTTCCTCAATTTGTAAGTCAATTACTTCTTTCCCTTTGTAGGAGGAGGCATTACTTCAATGTCGTGAACCTCAACTACCGGCTCCTGGGCAGGACTAACATTTTTACCCGGAACTTCGGGCATTTTAGCTTCTCTAATCTCCCACTCCTCAGGTGTGTCAGGGGCACCACGTCCTGAAGGCCCAGCTTGCCTTTTGCCTTTATCCAAGGAAGAACCAGTTATAGTGATGCCGTGAGGGAGACTTATTCGGTGACCTTCCGCCAGCAGGCCGAATCTTGAGAACATTTCATTAGAAATGATAGACCTGATATCCTGATCTTCCACGGGGACAGCTCGGATAGCTTCAACGGCCTCGGAGTACCCGGAGCCTTCAGAATGTGGGCTGATACCTGTAAACGTAGAGAAAGAATTAGAAATGGCGCAACTCCCGCTGAATGCGAGTATTGATCTAGAAAAGAGACTCACTCCCTTCCACCCATCTCCTTGCAAAGCCAGGAGGACAGCGCACGTAGAACCATTCCTGCTTATACTGGGCGAATTTTCTCCATGCCCCAGTCAGAATTTGACACTTGCTATGCGGCTCAAGAAATACAAAGGATGGGATGTCAGATCGTCTCTTGAAACGATAAATATAGCGGATATCGCCAGGAGTCGGGAGCCTAAAAAGGACGATCATGAAGAGAATGCACGTGCCATATATGAACGGGTGAGTGCTAGGATGTAACTATGACGGAGCTATCTCAATATACTGTAATAGGTCGCGGAGGAAGGAATTGAATGGTGGCACGCTACCAACCTAGCACATAAATTTATTGCAGGCCGTATATCCGACTGGGGGCAAGTGAGGATGATCTTGTCCCGATAGAACCAACACATCATCAAAAGGAATCCCGTGTATTGAGCATATGCGACGAAGAGTGCTTTCGTTAATTCTTGAAGCTTGAGAATCGAACGGGTTATCTATAAAGATCGCTGCATCCAAGGCATCGGGAGCCAAGTCGACGGATGCGATCGTCGGACTCGGAATATCTTGTATAGGAGTAGTCGACGGGTTCGAAGTTCCAACTACTTCCTATCGTGAAGTTTGCTCATGTCTATCTGAGAATGTGGCAGAGCTGGATTTCCTAGACATCTCTGATGAATGCTGGATCTGATAAAACACCTGTTTGAACTATACTTGAAAAATGATCGACATTAGACATAACAACAAAATTACTCCCCCCGTGTGGTGTGTGAACTAGTGCAGCCATTCGAGTATAAGTGCCAAAGAATTACAAGTCATAGAGTTGGTGAAATAAAGTTAGGATTTAAACTATCATCTTCGAAGACCGTCATCGCTGACCGTCTACGAGAGCTTGTCGTAAGATGGTTTATGTTTTGGACTCGACATCGACACTGTGCATTGAAGGTTATTATCCATTTTAATCAAGTTAAATTCAGGTTTATAGTTGTCAAAACAGAGGAGTTATCAGTCTGGATTGTCCGATATGCTTAATTACTTAGGTCCTTGTCCTTATTCACTGTCATATATTCGGGCAAAAAAGTAAGTTAAGTCAACAATGAATTGTGTTCGACTTGTATTGTTGTTGTACACCACTCTCCTACCTTCCCTCTCCACCGTTCGGCATGTGGCAAGTCATGCCGAGCCGCATCGCTCGGCATTTTGCCCTCAGCTCCAACTTCCTTCCTACCCTCCATCTCTACCGCTCGTCACAGATGAGTCCTTCGCCAAGTCATGCCGAGCTGTACCGCTTGGCACTTTACCCATCTCCTACTTTTCTCCTGCACTCCCTATTACCCCGTTCGGCATACGGTATTCATGTTGAGCCGTGGTCAAACCGAGCCACATCGCTCGGCATGCTAAACCCAACTTCAACTTCACTCCTACACTCCCTCACCTCGTTCGGCATACGGTATTCATGCCGAGCCACAACCATACATCCTCCTCCAACTCACTCCTTCGAACAAACGAGATACCCTCCAAGGTGGCCAGACGATCACCACTCCACTTCGCATGCAACCTTCGACCGACCATATCAACCCTCACCAATTCCTACTGGACCGACACCCTCTTCCATCCTCCTCTCCATTTAATCCTAAGGTTTGCTTAAACCTCGGATCCACCTTCCTTATCTATGCGTATTCGTGGGTAAGAGGAAGGTCGTGAATTCAAGTCTTGTCCAAAATCCCTAATTGGATAAAGTTGACCAAATGAAAGGTTTGTACCTAGATGAAGGGGTCGAAGTCTAGAGAGGCGCTCGGTTTAGAAGGGGAATCCACTCAGATTTGTTGTTGAGGGTAGTCGAGGAGTAACGTGTAAGATTCAGGAGTTTAAGGGGAGGTTGGGATGTTGGCGAAAGTCTGGAAAAAGACGAGTTTGTGAGGATATTAGAGTGAAGGTAAAAGTAAAAGGGAGAAAGAAGAGAGGTATTGGGTTATAAGAAAGAGGGAAGGCGATAAGACAGTGACCGGTAGAACCGGTCAAGGCACCTCCCTCGTTCGACATCAATGTCGTGCAGCAAGTATGTTGTTCGGCATCAGTATGTCGTTCGGCATCAGTAAGTCGTTCGGCATCAGTATGTCGTTCGGCATTCACTGCCTCGTACGGCATTCAGGAGGTCAAAAGAAAACACGGAGTACTCATAATTCAAAGCGCATCATGTTCATCCACATGATACACTTTGGGGGGCAAGTGTTACCCAGTTGTTTGACCATGTAACAAGAGACTCGGCACACCTCAACTCGTTCGGCATTGAGGGGTCGCTCGGCATGACAGGGTCGTTCGGCATCTCACCTCGCTCGGCATGACGGGGTCGCTCGGCATGTTGCCTCATTCGGCATAGAGGGGTCGTTCGGCATTGAGGGGTTGTTCGGCATGACTGGGTCGCTCGGCATGACAGGGTCGTTCGGCATTTCACCTCGCTCGGCATGATAGGGTCGCTCGGCATGTTGCCTCGTTCGGCATAGAGGGGTCGTTCGGCATTAAGGGCTCGTTCGGAATGACAGGGTCGTTTGGCATCTAGCCTCGTTCGGCATGACAGGGTCATTCGGCATCTCACCTTGCTCGGCATGACAGGGTCGCTCGGCATGTTGCCTCGTTGGCATAGAAAGGTTGTTCGGCCTGGGTGAGTGGCTCGGCATACGAATGTCGTTCGGCACTGAGGCCTCGCTCGACAATTGCCATTCGGCATTTATGGCTCGGTGCGCAGAAGTTACTTACCACGGGCCAAGGTACGTTGTTCCTAGACCCATGAGGGAAGTCCAACCCATCTTCGTCTATAAATAGAAGGGCAGGGGCACAGTGAAATGGACCTTTTTTGGAAGAAACTAGGGAGACTCTGCCACTTTCAAGACTCATTCCTTTCAGTTCAAACTTGTACTCAAGTCATTAGTGTACGGATTGTATCTGTATTCAACTACTTGTGAAAGCAATAAAGATTAAAACTCAAAGTGGACGTAGGCAGTTATGCCGAACCACTATAAATCTGGTGTTCTTATTCTCTACAGTTAATTTAGTTTGCATCCCTCTGTTTTAATTTATCTTCTTCATTAATCTCTCTACACAAAACTATTTTTGGGTGTTAGTGACCAATTTTGGTGCTAACAGGCACAAGCTTCAATTCGAATCTTTCTCGGAATTGCTCCCAAGTAAGATCCACTTCAATAATCTCAGAAACCAAAAGCTCATACCAATCTAATGCTCTTTCTTGGAGCATGCTAGAAGCCACTTGGACTCGATGAAGATCAATAAGATTCATGCGGGAAAAGATGCGATCGCATGTTCTAAGCCAAGCTTGGACTTCTATAACGCTTTCGGAACCCTTGAATGGCCTTCCACCCAAAGCGGTATAATCTCTGCATAAGCGTGCAAACCCGGATTTAGGATGAGTAGGCTCTGGAATAGGTTCGACAACTTGAGCATTCTTCACGAGATCTAAGAGCTGTTGGGAAGACACAAATACTTTATCCTGAGGAGTAGCACTGGATTGATCGGTGCTGGGACGGCCTGATCTAACCATTTCTCTTCTTTAAGAAAGAAAGAAAGAAAGAAGACGAAAAAGGTTATTCTCAAAATGAATATCAAACAAACCTGATTGATAAAACAAGGCATCATAAAAAGAAATAGGATAGAACGGTACGAAGACTCGAATTAAATCTTATGGCACAATTCCTAAGAAAGACTTAGAACAATGATCCTTGCTAGATTATTCTACATTGTTCCGAAGTTTGGCTCTGATACTAAGCTGTGACGCCCCACCTCTATACTCACACTAGCCAAGAACACTACGGGGTAATGCCATCGACTAGCATGAAGAATATGACTGTTGAGGAGCGACCATCTGTGTAATTGCTTTGTGCGAGTACCGATATGTCAGATAGAATGACTTACATTTCGTTTCAAGAGGAAATCCGACATATCAAATACAAACTCAAAGCTACCACACAGTGGTTATGAGGCCTTCGGAAAAAAATATAGAAATAGACATAACACAAATCAGTCACAGATATTCATATCACAAAGGCGGAAACAGATATGAATATAACACATAGAAGTGTACATCAAAGTAGTGGTCAAACTAGATCCACTACATCACAAAAGAATAGATACAAGTGCTAGCAAAAGAATATGTATACATCAAGGAGTCTCTATCTCGAATGTATAATAACAAAAACTACTAAGCTAAAGTACTTAGCCAAAAGTCAGGTGACGGACCCTAATAAGAAGTCAAGCAGAAGCACCTGAAATACCTCGTCTGACCCGAGTATTATTTAAGAAGAAAATAATAAACAGACCAGTCTAGCTATAAATATCATATAAAATGAGATAAGATAAGAGATAACACAAAAACGTATGATAACAATAATGCCATACTACGACAAGTATACGTTAAATAACAACAAAAATCATACAATATCCTAAATCATCGCAAACATCCAAAAAGAATCGCATTCTTTAAATTATTCACCAAAAACACAAATAATTTATAGAGCTCATCAATGTCTATCATCAAAATTGGTGAAACACAAATTCTAGAAATCATCAACTAGCAATCCAGAAATCACAAAAAGGGGAAGGCCTATCACAAACGGGAGCATGAAAACTCACCAACACGTGTATCACAAATGAGACGCTATCCCATAAGCCGAACATCGACGCACCCTAAAAGATACGCCTCATGCACAGACTCGGTCGTGGTATAGTCCCCACACAGACGAATGAGCCGAACATCGACGCACCCTAAAAGATACGCCTTATGCATAGACTCGGTCGTGGTACAGTCCCCCACGCGAACGAATGAGCCGAATTATGATAATCCGGAATTCCAAGCAATTTAAATGTGATGATTTTAAATAGATTTTTTTAAAATAGAATGATTATCTTTACAAATTTAATTTGATTGTTTTATAAATAGATCTTTATGTAAACTTATTATTTTCAAATTTAATAATGTGTTGGTTTAAATTAATATATGTGTTTAAGTTGATTTTAAATTAGACTTTTAAAATTTGAATTCAAATTTAATATTTGGATTTAAATTTGAATTTAAAGGATAATTATTTTGAAATAATTTGGATATAAAAATATATGAATAAATTTTTCATTAAAATATAATTTTTTTATATTGTTTTTACTTAAAGAATTTATTTATAAAAATTATGAAAGTATTTATTTACATAGTAACAAATACAAAAGTTTATATTGTCATTTAAAATGAATATATATACATGTGTTAATTTATAAACCTCCTTAGGGACAAGTGTTAATTATGAAAGCTTAATGTTAACATGTGTTAAGTGATTGAGTGTGGTAAATAACAAGTGCCATTCCTTGTATTTTTCTTTTTCTAAATTTTTATAAAATCTTAAATTAGTTTATATAAACATACATCTTCCATTTTTATTTCTTTTTCTCATTACTAAAAAAAGAAAACAAATCAAATCTTGTAAAGCAAACCTCAAATCAAAACTGAAAACCTGTAAAACACTTTCAAGAATCAAAACACTACATACATCTCTCAAGTTCAAAAATCAAAATCTTGTAATCATTTTCCAAAATTAAAAGCAAGGCATGTAACATCTTCATAATGCATCTGAAGCAAGATCAGGGGGGAAAATTGAAGTAAAACAAAGATCATCTCAGTTTAAATTAAAAGCAGTAGTTAATATAAGAACAGGAAGCAATTCAAATTTCCAGAGAAGACCCAGGCTTCTCTGATTTTTCCAGAATGGTGAGTAAACTCTACTTGTTTAATTTAATCTAGATGCATGAATAGAAGTTAGTAGCTTGATGAAATTTGTTTGCATTCTGTTGTTCTAAATGTATCTGAATGAAAATCTATGTGCATGTGTTGATATATCAAAGTTCATCTCTGTTTAAAAAGTACAGAGTAAAAATTTAAGAAAAAAATTTCAATTCCTCTTATTCTAATCTTTGTTAGGCTAGGGTATTTAAACAAAATATGTTTGTTTAAGGTTAAACTAAGATTTAAAAATATTTTTAAGTTTAATACATAAAAATATTGCCTGGAAAAATATAAAGAATAGAGGAACTTTAGTTTTTGTTAAAAATCAAGTATATTGATTTGTTAATTCACATATATAATCTGAATCGTCTTTGTAAATCATGAATTTTAAAAGTAAAATCTTGATTTTTAGTTTGGGATCGAGTGAGTAATTCGAAGTTGATCAGAAATGGAACTTTGAGCTATTTCTGGTGGCCGGAGGACTCGGGGTGGTCGGGGTCTCTGCTGGAGGTTGCTAGGGAGTTGTCGAGTTAGGGAAAAATGCTGGGAAAATTTTCAGATCGTCGTGGTAGCTGGTCGATGGAAAAGTAGGGTTTATAGCATGTTTTTGTCTATGGTGAAGTTGGCTTCGTCGTGGTCGCATCGGGTTGAACCGGTGGTGGGGGGATCAAAGCATGGAGCTCAGGTGGAGGTTCTGGTGGAACGGCGAGTTCACCAGTGGACGGTGGCATCAGGGCGCAGGAGATTTGTTGATCAGGTTGTGTCGAACAACTTGATTTTGATTTACGACGTCGTTGGTTGTTCTGGGTGATCGGGATCGTTTCCGGGGTCGTAGGTGACTTGTTGGCATCGTCAATGATGATCAGAACGATGGCGATCATCGGTGCATGTGCACGCATCCACCTTTGGGTATGAGTGTTGTTGTGGAGTTTGGGGAAGAAAGGTGTTCTCGGGTCATGACTCAGGGAAGATGTTGATTTACTCGAAGTCGAGATGATGCGGGGAATACTCGGGGGTTAGCTCGGGAAAGTGGAAGGTTTGCTCGGGTTTTCTTTTGAAGCTAATAAATATTAGAAAGCTTTTAAAACAAGTTTATCTTAAATTTAATTAAGATTTAAATGAATTGAGTTTGGATAAATTAGTAGGTAATTAAAGAGTCATTAATTAATTTAATTAATAAATGATTATGGATTATTAAATAAGTAATTAAGGAATTGTTAATAGTTAATGAAGATCATTAACTAGGAATTTTGAATGATTAATTAATGTAATTAATTTAATATAATTAATTATATTAATTAAGGATAATCATTTGTGAAAATTGTTTAGGTATAATTACTTAATGAGAGTAATTAGAGGAATTAATTATTTAATGTAACTAATTAAATTAATGTGATTAGTTCAAGTTAATTAATTTGTTAAATTAATCTAGAATAATCATGGGAAGATGGGTTAAGTATAATTACTTAATGTATAATTACTTAGTGAAGTAATTAGTGATGGTAATTACAGGATGTAATAAATTGAAGATTGAAGTAGTCTTTGGTTAAATTGCTTAGTGTAGTTAATAAAGGTGAATAATTTCTTAAAGGAAGTAATTAATAATTAATTACTTAGGTAATTAATTTAAGAATTAATGAATAAAGATATTTGAAGATAACTAAGTGTTGTAATTAATTAAAAGTAATTAATTACTAATTGTGATTAATCAAGGAGAATTAATTAAGATGGATGATTATTGGGCGATTAATTAATTGGTTTGTAATTAATTATAAGCAGGATTAGAAGTAATTAAAATAATTAATTTAATTAAATGGTGGTTAATTAAATTAATTAGAGATGGTATGGTTAATTTATCTTGCTTATGAAGGATTGAATGATATTGAATGCCTTGGACTATTTAATGTTTCTGATATGAAATGTTTTGTTATATGATTGGATTGAACAGTGATAATGTGGTTATCTAATGAGATAAATTGTTGTGTAAAGTGACATTCTGTATTTAAAATTTGAATCGGATTTCACTTGAATAACTTGGTTTTTAAGATGAAATTGGATTGGGAGAGACCGAGGTCGGGTACCGGTAAGAGCCCGAAACCACTTCGATTTGTAATCTACTATGATTCTTTATAGATTGGTATGGAAGTCAATAGGCTGGAATGGGATTAATTTAAATGACTGGACCATTTAAACTAAGTAAAGGTACTTAGGGATTGATTTGTGAATTTAAATGTTGACCATAACAAGTTGTGAACTTGTAGTGAAGTACGAGTTACCCCGGGTTTTAAATAGGTTTTATACATTAGTATTTCATGTTAGACGGGTTTACTCACGCTGGTTTCCAACCTGACCCGGGTGTTACTTTGATGTAATGCTCGGGTCAGACCGAGTATTACAGATTTTCAGGTAAGGACGTTCTGGAGCTCAGGAGGCGAGCTGAATGGCAGGAACGTATGGAGTGTTTCCGCTGTGATATATTTCTGTTTATCTGAGACATGTTGATTTGTATATGTCTAGTGTTTGAGTATGTGTGTAACTCTGGTGTATAAAAAATGTAATCAACTGATACAGTATTCTTTTGTAAACTGTTATTATTTGATATTATATTTTGATCCGCTGCGAATGTGAGAATCTGTGTTGTGTTTCTGTTTCTTCTTCTTCTATCTCTTTCTTCTTTTCCTAACTATCTGGAATTTTCGGGATCGAAAATTTCGAGTCGTTACATTTGGTATCAGAGCTGAAGGTTAAGCGAGAACTTGGCTTTGTTGGGTTTACTCATTAAGGATAGGGTCAATGGTACCCTAGAATGAGTTGAGTGTGTATATATATATATGAGAGCGTACTTGTTATTTTCTTATATAAAGATTTTAAATGATTTTATATAAGAATATATTTTGATACATAGAGCAATATTTCCTTCTAATAAATATTAAGGTAATTGGTTGTTAAATTATTGAATTAAATATAAGTGGTAATAGTAATACAACTAAATTTAAATTGAATAAAGATAAGTTTGAAATGGATTCAAACTGGAATTAAAATCTTGAATTTGGAGAAGAGTTTCAAAATAAGATAATAATGAATTGGTTTCCAGATATGATAATCTTGGTTATTATCATAAATGATTGTTGTGTTTAATAATAAATGTGTATTAATGAGTAAGCAAAATGAAATGTTGTAGAGAAGTAAAACATTTAGGCAAGTATGACTTATAAATTGGAATTGAAGATAATTTAAAATTGTGAAGTTTTAAATCTAAATCCAGAAAACTTGAAATTGTTTTAAAGAAATTTGTTTTGAATTAAAACCAAAGGTGGTTTAAAAATTTAAGGTATAACTTGGTGTGTAAAGGAAATAAATATGTATAGATGAGGGATATACATAGTATCAAAGATAATTTGAAATAAACTCTAGAGTGATGAGTTTTAATTTTCCCTGAAGTGTGATGTAAAAACTTAAAATGAAATAAGTTTAGAACTTTTAAGAAAGAATATTGATAGAAATTTAAAATTTGAAATGGGGATTCAAATTGAGTAATGTTAATGGGATTAAATTGAATTTAACTTAGAAGAAGTTAAATAAGTTTGGAATGAACAACCTGATTTGGAAATTTCAAGATGAAAATTGGGATTTAACTTGGGAAGTTAAATAGTTGATTTGAATGGGAGTTATGAGTGCTCTAAAAATGGGTTTGAGATCTGGAAATTGAAAATTTGTGGATAAAAACTGTAAAATGATTTTGAAATAGAAGGGTATATTTTGAAAAATAAATGATGAAATAAAATGGGAGTTGAATATTTCTGTGATTAGAACTCATTAATAGAAAAGTGATATGGTTAATGACTTTATAAAAGAGTAATCAAATTTGAATATTAGATTTGGAATAAACAAAGTTATATATCTTTGTTATATATGATAAACTCCCCTTATTGAATCTATAGCCAGAAGAAAAGGGTTTTTGAAAGTATTTGAAGTATAAAAAGGGAATTTATACAAGTTTGAAGTGATCCAAAGATTTTCAAAGTTTTATATATTTATATATAAAGGATCTCGTGAGAATGATTTTGGAAAAGGTTTTGGAAACCTATGAATTTGGAAAGGCTTTTGATTTTTGGGAAAATCAATTTTGGAATTTGGAAAGCCTAGTTTGAGAATTATCGATTTTGGGAATCGATTTTGTGTAAAGGGGATTTGAATGAAAATCATTAAGGGTATGATTTGAAAGATACTATAAGAGTATAGTATAAAGTGTTTTGAGATTTGGCTCTGGGGAAAAAGGCGATCCCTTGAAATGAACTTCTCAGGAGTGCCACAGGGTGGTACTGCCTTGAACCCTAAGGGGGGTTCTAAAGTTGATCCTGTGAGGAGTCCGGACAAACTAGTTCTTGAGGATTGTTAGGTAGCGAAAGTCGAGGGCGTTGATGCCTACAGAGGCATTTGGGTTATGCTATAACGACAGTGTAACTCGATGTCGCTGCGATCTACTGTGTGGACCATAGTGAAAATCGTGTGGAGGATGAGTGCCAACGGACTACACTTGATTTTGCCGGGACGGCAACGTAACATCGGTAGGCTGCGATCTATGGTCGAGTGGAGGAGTTTCATTCTTTTGGCAGTGAAATTCGAGGGCGCTGATGCCTACGGTTATATGGGTTTTTGCTGTGATAGCAACGTAAAGCCCGGGTATAACTGCGATCTGTAGCGGGTTCCATGGTGTAATCGAGGGGCGCGAAGGCCTACAGTTATCTATGGATTTTGCCGGGACGGCAACGTAACCATTGGGTTAATTGCGACTGTGGATGGGGGTGATGATTTCCAGAGTATTCTCACCAAAGATATTTCCACTATTTTCAAAAATGTTTTCGATATTTCCAATAAATTATTTTCCAAGTATTTTTCACTGGGTGTTGAAAACGGGTCTGCTAAGTACTTATAGATTTTCAGTTCTACGTCGGATCAACGTATGACCGAATTTCTGTGAGAACGAGGTGGACTTGTTGGAACATCAAGTTATAAAATGTATTTTTTATAAGAACTATTTTAGTAATACTATATAGATTTTAAAGTGTTTTAAAAATGATCAAAAGACAATTTATCTGATTTTAAGTATTAAGTAAATTTCTGGCTTCGTTCGTTTTCGGGGACGAAAAGATTCTAAGGGGGGAGGAATGTGATAACTCGGAATTTCAAGCAATTTAAATGTGATGATTTTAAATAGATTTTTTTTAAATAGAATGATTATCTTTAAAAATTTAATTTGGTTGTTTTATAAATAGATCTTTATGTAAACTTATTATTTTCAAATTTAATAATGTGTTGGTTTAAATTAATATATGTGTTTAAGTTGATTTTAAATTAGACTTTTAAATTTTGAATTCAAATTTAATATTTGGATTTTAATTTGAATTTAAGGGATAATTATTTTGAAATAATTTGGATATAAAAATATATGAATAATGTTTTCATTAAAATATAATTTGTTTTATATTGTTTTTACTTAAAGAATTTATTTATATAAATTATGAAAGTATTTATTTACATAGTAACAAATACAAAAGTTTATATTATCATTTAAAATGAATATATATATACATGTGTTAATTTATAAACCTCCTTAGGGACAAGTGTTAATTATGAAAGCTTAATGTTAACATGTGTTAAGTGATTGAGTGTGGTAAATAACAAGTGTCATTCCTTGTATTTTTCTTTTTCTAAATTTTTATAAAATTTTAAATTAGTTTATATAAACATACATCTTCCATTTTTATTTCTTTTTCTCATTTCTAAAAAAAGAAAACAAATCAAATCTTGTAAAGCAAACCTCAAATCAAAACTGAAAACCTGTAAAACACTTTCAAGAATCAAAACACTGCATACATCTTTCAATTTCAAAAATAAAAATCTTGTAATCATTTTCCAAAATTAAAAGCAAGGCCTGTAACATCTTCATAATGCATCTGAAGCAAGATCGGGGGGAAATTGAAGTAAAACAAAGATCATCTCAGTTTAAATTAAAAGCAGCAGTTAAAATAAGAACAGGAAGCAATTCAAATTTCCAAAGAAGACCCAGGCTTCTTTGATTTTTCCAGAATGGTGAGTAAACTCTACTTGTTTAATTTAATCTGGATGCATGAATAGAAGTTAGTAGATTGATGAAATTTGTTTGCATGTTGTTGTTCTGAATGTATCTGAATGAAAATCTGTGTGCATGTGTTGATATATCAAAGTTCATCTCTGTTTAAAAAGTACAGAGTAAAAATTTAAGAAAAAAATTTCACTTCCTCTTATTCTAATCTTTATTAGGCTAGGGTATTTAAACAAAATATGTTTGTTTAAGGTTAAACTAAGATTTAAAAATATTTTTAAGTTTAATAAATAAAAATATTGCCTGGAAAAATATAAAGAACAGAGGAACTTTAGTTTTTGTTAAAAATCAAGTACATTGATTTGTTAATTCACATATATAATCTGAATCGTCTTTGTAAATCATGAATTTTAAAAGTAAAATCTCGATTTTTAGTTTGGGATCGAGTGAGTAATTCGAAGTTGATCAGAAATGGAACTTTGAGCTATTTCTGGTGGCCGAAGGACTCGGGGTGGTCGGGGTCTCTACTAAAGGTTGCTGGGGAGTTGTCGAGTTAGGGAAAAATGCTGGGAAAATTTTCAGATCGCCATGGTAGCTAGTCGATGGCAAACTAGGGTTTACAGCATGTATTTGTCTATGGTGAAGTTGAGGCAATGGCGTCGTCGTGGTCGCATCGGGTTGAACCGGTGGTGGGGGGATCGAAGCATGGAGCTCAGGCGGAGGTTCTGGTGGAACGGCGAGTTCACCAGTGGACGGTGGCGTCGGGGCGCAGGAGATTTGTTAATCAGGTTGTGTTTCCAGGTTGTGTCGAACAACTTGATTTTGATTTACGATGCCGTTGGTTGTTCTGGTTGATCGGGATCATTTCCGGGGTCGTAGGTGACTTGTTGGCATCGACGTTAATGATCGGAACGATGGCGATCATCGGTGCATGTGCACGCGTCCACGTTTGGGTTTGAGTGTTGTTGTGGAGTTTGGGGAAGAAAGGTGTTCTCGGGTTTTGACTCGGGGAAGATGTTGATTTACTCGAAGTCGAGATGATGCGGGGAATACTCGGGGGTTAGCTCGGGAAAAGTGGAAGGTTTGCTCGGGTTTTCTTTTGAAGCTAATAAATATTAAAAAGCTTTTAAAACAAGTTTATCTTAAATTTAATTAAGATTTAAATGAATTGAGTTTGGATAAATTAGTAAGGTAATTAAAAAGTCATTAATTGATTTAATTAATAAATGATTATGGATTATTAAATAAGTAATTAAGGAATTGTTAATAGTTAATGAAGATCATTAACTAGGAATTTTGAATGATTAATTAATGTAATTAATTTAATATAATTAATTATATTAATTAAGGATAATCATTTGTGAAAATTGTTTAGGTATAATTACTTAATGAGAGTAATTAGAGGAATTAATTATTCAATGTAACTAATTAAATTAATGTGATTAGTTCAAGTTAATTAATTTGTTAAATTAATCTAGAATAATCATGGGAAGATGGGTTAAGTATAATTACTTAATGTATAATTACTTAGTGAAGTAATTAGTGATGGTAATTACAGGATGTAATAAATTGAAGATTGAAGTAGTCTTTGGTTAAATTGCTTAGTGTAGTTAATAAAGGTGAATAATTTCTTAAAGGAAGTAATTAATAATTAATTACTTAGGTAATTAATTTAAGAATTAATGAATAAAGATATTTGAAGATAACTAAGTGTTGTAATTAATTAAAAGTAATTAATTACTAATTGTGATTAATCAAGGAGGATTAATTATGATGGATGATTATTGGGAGATTAATTAATTGGTTTGTAATTAATTATAAGCAGGATTAGAAGTAATTAAAATAATTAATTTAATTAAATGGTGGTTAATTAAATTAAATAGAGATGGTATGGTTAATTTATCTTGCTTATGAAGGATTGAATGATATTGAATGCCTTGGACTATTTAATGTTTCTCATATGAAATGTTTTGTTATATAATTGGATTGAACAGTGATAATGTGGTAATCTATTGAGATAAATTGCTGTGTCAAGTGACATCCTGTATTTATAATTTGAATAGGATTTCACTTGAATAACTTGGTTTTTAAGATGAAATTAGATTGGGAGAGACCGGGGTCGGATACCGGTAAGTACCCGAAACCACTTCGATTTGTAATCTACTATGATTCTTTATAGATTGGTATGGAAATCAATAGGCTAGAATGGGATTAATTTAAATGAATGGACCATTTAAACTAAGTAAAGGTACTTAAGGATTGATTTGTGAATTTAAATGTTGACCATAACAAGTTGTGAACTTGTAGTGAAGTACGAGTTACCCTGGGTTTTAAATAGGTTTTATACATTAGTATTTCATGTTAGACGGGTTTACTCACGCTGGTTTCCAGCCTGACCCGGGTGTTACTTTGATGTAATGCTCGGGTCAGACTGAGTATTATAGATTTTCAGGTAAGGACGTTCTGGAGCTCAGGAGGCGAGCTGGATGGCAGGAATGTATGGAGAGTTTTCGTTGTGATTTATTTCTGTTTATCTGAGACATGTTGATTTGTATATGTCCAGTGTTTGAGTATGTGTGTAACTCTGGTGTATAAAAATGTAATCAACTGATACAGTATTCTTTTGTAAACTGCTATTATTTGATATTATATTTTGATCCGCTGCGAATGTGAGAATCTGGGTTGTGTTTCTGTTTCTTCTTCTTCTATCTCTTTCTTCTTTTCCTAACTATCTGGAATTTTTGAGATCGAAAATTTCGGGTTGTTACACAAATGCTCCACGAATAGTCAAAAGACCATGGGTCGCTACCCCACCAAATTGAACCGAAGTTCCACAAACGGGGTTTTAAGTCCCCACACAAACAAAGAGACATCGCACATCGCTAGTCTAAATTACAAAATGATCACCATTGATCAATAAGAAGTGTGAACCACACTAAGCTAGTAAATATAAGAGTTTTGCTTCATGTCCCATAACCACTAGCTTAACTTAAATATTTACGAACAAATTGTAGATTTCCACTCGAAAATTGTCACAAGATTTCAATCGAACAAGTCTAAGAACTAACCGATGAATTAAACGCAAGCGTTTCATACCACTTGTTTTGCTAAGTCGTTCAATTAGATTTCTCGTACGAATGAGGTAAAGGTTTGTATATACTAATAGATTGGAAAACGGATTTAAAAACGAGTTTTATATTGAAAGTAAATGTTGAAATCGTTTTGATGAAAGAGTTTGAGTATTTACTACTAGTATAGAAACCTTTGTATTTTAAAGTGATAAACCACAGAAATGATTGTAGAAACAATCAATCACCAAAAATTCACATACGAAAACGTGAATTAAATCCATAAAAATCGATATCAAATCCATCAAATGGATATTCCTAAAAATCCAAAGAAATAAGTCATCAAAGTCGATAATAAGTGATAACAACTATCCGGATCAACAAAAATCGATTAAACAAAGAAAATCAAATCAAAATAGCCTAATAAAGGCAAAATGAACAGTTCCTGACATCTGGTTTAGAATCCAGACGTCTGGATTTGTTCTTTGGAAATAATCCAGAAAGATTCCAGACGTCTGAAATTACAAGGCAGATGTCTGAACCATAACCAGACGTCTGACCCAGTAAATCAGACGTCTGATGAGGTACTGGAAGTTCTATTCTAGATCATCTAGACGTCTGGGAAGTAAGTTCAGACGTCTGGATCACCCAGACGTCTGAAAAGCAAGGTCAGACATCTGAGCTGAACGTCTAGAATATTTATTCCTTAGCCTCAGACGTCTGATCCTTATACCAGACGTCTGAGCTGAAGCTCAGGCACGGATTGAACCTAGACCAATGATGGCCAATTCGTTTCGGAAGCGAACGGACGAGCAACGACGACTAGGGATTTATGCCAAGCGACAACCCAGCCTTAAAGGCTCTTCGATACACCCCAAATATCAATGTCCAAACATACATAGAAGGATTTTCATAAAATTGGACCAAAACACCAAATTTGGGGAAATTCACTAAATCAATTCAAATTAAAAGCAAATGAACATGCACAAATGTTAGGAATTCATACCTAACAACAAAGAAAGTTATAGACGTAGATGTGAGTTAAAGAACTCACCTTTAAACTCAAAAACAACGAACGAGAAGCTCTAAAGCAAAGGAAAGATCAACCACTCTTCAATTTCAACTCTAGAAGCTCCAATCTAAGATCGTAAGCAATATTTCCTAAGTTAGGTTATAGGGAATTTCTGAAATTAGAGAGAGATAGAGATGGAGAAGATGAAGAGGATGCTTACCTAAGCTTCTCCTTGATTTTTGACTTGAATTTGTATTTCCTAAACAAACTAGGGTTTTGGAATTCTAATTTCCAATCTTTTCCCCCATTTTTACTTTAGCTAGAGAGTATTAGGAAATGAGAATGTATGAAGAGGAGATGGGGTGGATTTAGGGTACTATGTTGGGTTAGTGGGCTGAAACCCAAACCCAAAGCCCAAATAGAAAAATAGCAAAATTCTACCCAACTTCAAACATATCGATGTTTATGCTCAAAAAGGTTGTAAATGCCATTTTGAACTCAATGGAAGTGGTCTCGAGTCCCAATTCGACTGTTTACAAAAAGTAACATTTCGGACTTAAATCCGACTAACGATGCTATATTTAAATAAAACATTTAAATATACAATCGTAAAATATGCGGGTTGTTACATCAACTTTCAAAATCGAATTATATAGAATTAAATTCCTTTAATTAATTTCTACGTGTTTCGAGCTCGCACAACCAAACGATACGTCTGATCGCCATGAAATTCTACGGCATATAATAATTCACTATTACAGATCCAATGAAACTGCTTTCGTCAAAATCCAAAACAGTGCTCTGGAAGGCTATTTTCACACGTTAATTGAAATGATTATTATAAAACAAGTCTATTCGCTTTTAATTCAAATTTAAAAGTTTATTATCTTCATTCTTATTTAAATAGAATTTAAATCAACTTTCGAAATCATTTTCATTCATATTAAATTCAAGATTCAATTATTTAAACAATTCCAAATATTCAAATAACCATTATATTTGAAATTCAAGTTATTTAACTTATAAAATTAACTTTCAATATTTAAAATCAATTAAATATTCCAAATTTTAATGACTGAAATTCTTGGTCGTTACAACAAAAGTCTTCTTACTTAAACAAAAAGTAAAAGTCACACCATTTAATTAACTTGCTTAAGTACTTTTAATTATACTTACTTTCAGCAAATGATTTTTACACTATTAAACCACATATACATGTGTACTTGGTTTGAGATTGTAGAACACATGGAAAAGAAGATGCAGTTTATGGAATAAAAGAATGTAAATGGACTTTTATATAAATGCAAATATGGAAAATTAGACCTACCACCCCTTAGCCAAATGACCTAAACACCCTTGAAATTTTGATCAAAGGACACCCACCCACATGCACCCATATGGATTTTTCATGATGATACAAAAGTACTTAAATCTACACACAAATGTAACGACCCACAAATCCGCACAATTCAAGCTGACAATAAACCACATATTTCCAACCCAAATTGAACAGAAAGACGGATAGTTATGGGAAAGAAAGAAGAAGAGAAGAGAAGAAGAAGAGAAAAAGAAACTAAAACAACGCAGAATCTCATAATCACAGCGGAACAACATGTAATATAATATCAATGATCTTTACAAAAGAGAAACTGTAATATACATACATCCATCAAAGTACAACAACAGATCACAATCATCAGCATGAACAGTTACAACAACCTGCCCTCACAAATGTTGATTATTTAAACAACAATCCAGTGGAAAAATAAACATATACGTGAATACGACCTGAAGACCTCCAGCTCGTCTATTGAATCTCCAAAGCATCCAAACCAATTCTATAAATATGCTCGGTCTGACCCGAGCATTGAAAGGGAAGAATGCTTGGATCAGTCTAGTAAACTAGTGTGAGAAAACACATCTCAATTAGATTTCAAAACTTTTCAAAACAAAGGTATCTTGTAAGACCACGCCGCACATAAACACGGACATGTTTTTACCTTACGATAAGACAAAATATTTTTATCAAATTCTAGTATATTATACTAGTGTCTAGTATACAAATAATATTAATCATAACCAAAATTGTTACCATTGTTAAATTCCAACATACTAGGCTCTACAACTAAAATCGCAAGCTCGTATTGGAGAATGGCTTTCCAAAAAATACCTGGTAAGGGACTACCTTCCGGCAGTATATTTATATAGGAATGAACCGAGGCCCAATTGATGGTCCTCTACCAACACAAGAATGGCCTACCTCTAACTAGATAGTACCGAATATGTCATTATCCTGGTTATTACCGACCTATCCGAGAGCTCCCTTTGCATACACTACAATAATTTGAAACCCGACGTCATAGCGGGAATAATTATATCTAGAAGCGGATGATCATATCCTAATAGTTGTGAACCACATAGTCTTGCCGCATCTACCATGTTTTAGCCATTTCCGGGTGTGAGGCCTGGGGTAACGATTACCTTTCATATAGAACATCAACTTTCACTTTGAATGCCACATTGCGATTCCACAATCACATAACTGATTTCTATAAACGTATAACTCCTGAGCTCGTATGTCTCAAGAAAGGATGTTAAGCTAAGAGAAGTTACCTTCTCCACCACCAAACAGATAATACATTTACATTGATCAATCAATGTGACCTAGAATGCAACATTAGACATTCGTCCATACAAGTTGTCCAGGAACAGGACAAACCGAAGAAACTTTCCTACCACATCCTATCGAGAATCAACCCTGGGATTAGTAGCGAGAAGACCTTGCATATCGAAGATTTTCATAACAAAGCACTACTGCCACCAGATATATATGATATGCATCACGGGTCTAATGGCAAGCAGCCCTGCATGATGAAGATCTCCATCTTCAAAAATCATAATCATAAACCTACACTTTTGAACGCATACGTTGGTCTGAAGTGGTTTTCGGATAAATCTAATCCCGGTCTCTCCGGACCAACAACGATAAAGAGGCCCTCAACCTCATACGGGAATCAAGTCTCGTAGACTTATCACGTTTCCAACACTCAACTTGCTATCCTTTGGTAAAGAAGGAAGCCCGGTAGATTGGAGTACCGTAGTCACTCTACACTACTCGAATCAACATTCTTAACCCAAACGATAATCAAGCCTACACAGTTGGCTTCATGCTAAGTGCACGACTAATAAATTCCCACATCAAGTCAAGGAACCAAAAATGGCCAAATTTTGATAGTCGATTATTTAACTATCAAAGCATCAAATAAAATCTAGCACATAACTAGTCACTAGGCCTGTTTAATTAATCTTCTATTAAATAAATCAATTTCCAAATATTTATCTCAAAATATCTTTAAAAAGATATATCTCAAAACCATTTCAACTATTCAATTTTTGGAAACCATTTCTATATACTTATAACAGTGGTATAAGTATATTTAATAACACTACCATTTTGCAAACACACAAAATTAATTTCTAACCGTATGACTCCAGAGTTCATACGCCTCCGGACGGGTGTTAAGTTAAGAAGCAATGCTCCTACTCCACCAAGCCTTTAGTACGATCATAAGAACCAATTCATGTATTTCGCAATGGAAGGTCAAAACATAATTGATTGGGTCAAAACTAATGTTGCGTAAAACATTGTTACGACAACCCAAAAACACAAGTATAGGGTTTCGATAAATTATATATATATACACATATATATACATATATATAAATCTCGTATAATATATAAAACATTTCCTTTCAGAAATCATTTACTATAACAACAGTGTTATAGTCCATGCCTACCTCATTTTCCCAAAAACGTTTTTTTACAATAATAAATGTTGAAATCTATAGTTTCGTCACTTAATAACTTTTAAATCATTTTAAAAACCATTAAATTCCATTTGAAATTATTATTTTTAGAACATTATTTAGAAAGATAAACATTTTTAAAAGCCAATAAACTCCAAATTTAAATCTTAACATAAATCATTTCTATGTTTATAAAACTATGTTTATAAATATCCTTTCTATTTTATAAACATCTATTTTTATAAAATCTCTTTATTTATAAAATTCTATTCATAAATTAATTTCCTTATAAATCTCATTTATCATAAAAGTCCATTTTATATATATATATATATATATATATCTATAAATGTCGTTTATAAATCTATTTCTTTATTTACAAAATATCACTTTTATGAGTTCTTTTTAATAACCATTCAAAAATCTCTGTTTAAAGTATTTCTCAAAACTATAATTTTATAACCCCAAAATCATACAATTTTATTTATTTAAAATAAATTCATTCCTTTTTATAATTTAAAAATTATTAAAACATATATACTTTCAAAATCACTTTGAAATCCCTTTTAAATCAAAATCATTATTTATAATATTTCTGTTATCCCGCCTTTTGGCAAGGCCGTGACACCAAAAACTTGACTAGAAACCAAGGACAGTTCATCCTGGAGATCGGTTATAAAGGTTCACTATGGATACCGGTAAATTTTGCTCGAGTCCGGATCAAGCTACAATTGATATGACACGACAAGCAAAGCTATGAAAGCCAATGTTTCAAATTCCAAGTCAATCGGAGTTCGTATGCTCAAGATATTGATCGATCGCGGTTGAGAAATCCAGCTCTATTTGTATCCATCCAATTTCATATCCATTCCCCAAGAGAGATTCAGTTCGTATCCATCGCCTACTAACTTCCTTCGCATACATAAAATGAAGCTACTTCGTATCCATCATGTTAACAGCACTTCATATCCATCAACAAATGCTCCTTTCATATCGGTCTCCCTCCATCCATCTCGTATCGATCTCCCACCATCATACGAACAGCAACAACCACCGATCGATACGAAGAAAGCAACATGAAGCATCGATACGAAGGAGACCTCCAACCATCGATACGAAGTAGCATGCAAGCATCGATACGAATAGAGCCACGCATGATTGATGCGAAATAGTATCGATATGAAGAAAGCGACATGAAGCATCGATACGAAGGCGGCCTCCAACCATCGATACGAAGTTGCATGCAAGCATCGATACCAATAGAGTCACGCTATCGATACGAACAGCATCGATACGAATTCAGCAGCCTTCGAAAAATCCAAACTTGCATCAATCATAACTCAAAATCTACAAGTCCAACTGCCACCAAATTTTCATAGGAGCTTGCAGACCACCTTGAGAATGTTCATAATCGATCTTGACTCGATCGGATAAAATCTCGATCAATGCGAATTCGGTTCGTATCGATCACGGATCGAGTGCAAACAGCATGGGATCGATCACGTAGGCCCACCCACGTGCGAGAAGAAGTCCTCCAAGATCTGGGCGAGATATTTGCTGCCTACGCCTATAAATAACAACCCTGGACCTACAGAAAATGGACTTTTGGCCTCTCTACGCCGATATTCTGCCGAAATGATTATCAAACTTCAGTTATACTGTTGTAATCTTTTGTAAACAGCGAGTGAAATTCAATAAACATCAATCATTTCATAGTGGACGTAGGCAATTCGACGAACCACTCTAAATCTGTGTGTTTCTGTGCATTTTCTTATCTGTTTATTGATGAGTTTGTTAGATCTGTCTCCTTTTTCATTTATTTTCTTCATTTTATCTCTTCAAACACATCCAAAGAGTGTTGTGCCCAATTTTGGTACAAACAATTTTAAAATACCAAAAATAAGGTCTAGTGCTACTAAAGCACTAAATAAGGGTAAACATATAAATGCAGTGGTCTATATCTTTTGCCCCATCATTTGGTTTGAATTCTAATTCTGACGAACGGTTGTTGCCTAGTGAGAATGCCGAGACTTTCACTGTTGTCTCCGATGTAGTTGTGCCAATTGAATCTTCGGCTGGACCTGACAAAATAAAATGTTGTGATTACATTGATGATGCTTGTGGAAATGACTGTGTGGCTACAAAGGCAAAACGCAAGTCTTCGTGTAATTCCCCGGATCCAAAGTTGCCGTCTCCTTGGACTTCTCTATTCACTAAGATGCCCAGTAACACGAGTGTTCAGACCCCGAGAGTGTTTGAAAATGTTGTGCTTGAAGGTGCTACGGTTCCTCCTTCCGAGGTGATTCAAGCTGGCATTGACTATTGGAAAAACTATTTTGTTGGATTTTTCTTTGATTCTAAACCAGACTATCAATTGTTAAAGCAAGATGCAATCAGATTTGGAAGCCAAGAGGAGATCTTAGTGTCCACTTTGATAATACTATGTATTATTTCAAGTTTACTCATTCTGATGAGAGGCAACGTATTCTAGAATATGATCTTATTCTTATAGCTAGGAAGCCGTTCAATATCACTTCCTGGAATCCTTCTGTTGACAGGGCTATCGAGCGGGTTTTATCCATTCCTATTTGGGCCCATTTTTCCTGTATTCCCTCAGTACTACAGCCTTTGATTGGTCTTGACTGGCTGGCCGGCCTTGTTGGCAAAGTGATTTGTTATGACGAGAACACGGTGGCAAGGAAGTATCTAGTTTATGCTAAAACCTTAATTTAGATAACCCCTACCAAACCCTTACCATCTTCTCTTTGGATTCGTCTTCCTGATGGTCATGAAGCTGAGGTTCTTGTTCGATACAGTTGGAAGCCGGAAATAGGTACTTTTTGTCAGTCGTTTGGGCATTCCACTGATTCTTGTTCGCATGGGTCATCTGCTGCTCCTTTGTTATCGAGGACCCCGCTTCTTAGACCCCATATTAGGCAGTGGGTTCGAAAAGCTTCCCATGTTATTCCTACCCTTCCTACTAATGACATCATTCAGATTGATCCTCCTAAAATTCCTCCTCCTATTATTGATCAGGTTGTTGATGTTTCCCCTGACCCATTGGCTGATGGTCCTTCCTCTGATATTATTGTTTGGGACCCACATAAGCATGCTTGGCTACACCTTCCTTCTGACATGAGGTTTTCCCTTGAGCGAAATATCTTTTATGCTTACATCAGTGACTCTGTTGAGGATATGAGAAGTCTTATTTACCATATTGATGTTGAGGGCCTTGCCCTCACTAGGGAGGGTGAGATTGGGGAAGTGAACAAGAGTAATTTCTATGATGTTACGTGGGATAGGTTGTTTATTTACTCTCCTGCTTCTATTGGATATGCTCCTGACCTGGCTCTACTTTTCGCTGCATATGCTGATGTTATTGGTCCAGTGTCAAATGATGTTAGTACTTGTCCTTCCTCCCCTACGGGGGGTTAGGCAGGTTCTTTTGTAGTAGTATAGGCCCTCTAGTCTATCTCATGTTCCTTAGTTTTTGGTGGCTCGTCCACTTTAATTAGTTGCTCTGTGCCTGTACAGATCACCGGTTCTTTATTTATATACAGTGGAACAGCCCACTATAAAGCCGGCTGGCCTTGCTAAAAAAAGGGTAAACATATAAATGTCATCAAATATGGCATCCAAAACATCATATATCAACATATATGATGTGTAAAATCAACATTGTGAGGAATCCTGATGGATCCCACTAACTTGTCCCCCCGCATCACATACAGTATATAATCAAATAATATAAATCAACCACTTCGAGGCGGGATCGTACACAAAGGGTCATCCGCTCATACACCGGAATATAATATGGTCTCATACGCTCTAAGGGTGGGAATATATCAAAACCAACTAATAAAATAGTAAATCATCCAAACAGTCAACAAACAATCAACAATAAAATTACCCACACTTATAAAGAAATATAAGTGGGCCAAAGAGGTAAGTTAACTCACATTGATTCCAGTTTTCGTCAAAACATTCTGGTTTGAATTAAAATTGAATGGGCATTCAATTTTTTCTCCAAATTCCTACAAGCTCCAAATTCACCCAATCCAACTCATTATTGTAGTATTCGCTGATACGATCGCAGCACAACTTTTCGCGTTTAATTTGGACCTCGTATGAATTAGATATGAATAAATGAATGTTGTGATTATTTATAAATTATAATGAAATTTAATTAATAATATTTAAACTTTTAAATACCATTTCCTCCATTGTTCGTTTCCAGGCCGCAAATTTGAAACCATCGCGATTTTCATCATTCGTCGCGCCGCCTCGCGTCGCTGCTCGCCGCCACACTCACGCTGGAGACTGTCACGACCTTGCTGCACCTCCAGTTAGCAGCCCCACCCTCTAATTCACCCTCGATTGCCGTGAAAACGCACCCAAACTGCCACTAGACATGGCCAAAATCCGACCACCATGCTCCATCATCGACAATCATGACCGTTGATTGCCTTCATCTTATCAAGCTCTACAACTTTCATGCAGAAGCTTTGGCCTGAAAGTGGATGGAGAGGCTCCGATCAAGCATGATCATTGAATGGAACGACTAGGCCTATGGTTTGGAATGAAAAAGAAAGAAGTGTGGGTCCTTTTATAGCAAATTTCAAAGCACTATTCATCCCTAAAAATTTTGAACTCCAAACGAGGCGTGTCGCCTGGCATTCTATATGTAATACCCCTATTTCGAACACAATGGAACTAGTATCGGGACCCAATTCGATCATATTCAGAAGTTAACTTTCAAAATCGAATTATATTGAATTAAATTCCTTTAATTAATTTATGGGTCATTACAACAAAAGTCTTCTTACTTTACTTAAACAATAAGCAAAAGTCACACCATTTAATTAACTTCCTAAAGTACTTTTAATTATACTTACTTTTAGCAAATTATTTTTACACTATTAAACCACATATACATGTGTATGGAAGTGTTATGAATGTGTACATAAGTGTGCAACACTGTTGCAACAACTTTTATACGATAAAAAGTCAAATATCTAAAAAAAAATCGATCGCATTTTCAATTTTTCACAGAACTATTTATTTATATAAACCAATATTCAAAATGAGTACTATCATTACTGATTAATTAAAAGAGGGTTATTTGGTTATTACAAACATTAATTGAATATGTAAAATTAATTAAATATTCACAAATCAAAGTGATAAAATTACGGGTCGTTACATCCTTCCCCCCTTAAAAGAATTTCGACCTCGAAATTTCATCACAAACCAACGACCCAGAAATAAGCCAAATTAATTCTTAACATTTCTCAAAATGTTAAATGACTAACAAATAAACTTAGAATTTTTCGAGGTTTACAACCTTTTCATCACACAAGGATGATAAACAATCTACTAAGCATACCTCATGCTTAACAACCATAGACTATTACTCAATCGATTATTCACACTACCTCGTGACAAATCGAAGAGTCATCTACCCAACTCCTTATAAACCATAAAACATTAAAGGAAAATATACTTACGCTTGTACGATATGTATGAATCATTCGTATGCAATATCTGATCATTTGTTCGGATACATAAATCTTTCATCCAAACTAGTGTGTATCATCTAACTTTTTCATCGTGGAACCCTTATCCAGTTCCTCGATCTGATACTTATATTTTCCTTGCATAGTCCTAAACTATGATAAAAAACACTCACATCATCCCCAGAATCTATCCCAAGTACTCGCAAACAAGAATCGAGTGAAAATGCCTAGTTCAAACTGGTGTATATCACCTAGAAATCTTGTATTTGAACTTTGGATCAAGAACTATCATGGGAATAAAATGATCCAAGTCCATCTTACGGTTTTATCCCTTTTAGGATAACTTAATAATTATACTACTCCAATTCTTTAAACTCCCAAAAATTATTTATGAAAACATTTCATAAAAACATAACTTCAGTTTTAAACTTGTATAATACCCTACTACGTCCTGAGAGTATATACAACTATCAAATTTATTCTTATCCTTCTTAAATTTAGATGTAGGCCTAAAATAAATCTAGGTCTTAAAACCGAGTTGACGTCTTCGACCTTTTTACCTATCTGGTCTATTAAGTAGCTAAGAAGAGTAGGATGCGAGTATCCAAACTCAGTTTAAAGTCTACTTTTCCTTAGACACGTCTAAGGTTTAGATGTTTATTAGTCAGCCAAATAATATCAAATGGTTTATACAACTTAGATTTAAAACAAAAGAAATGATTTAATAAAACAATGTTTATTAAAACCTTCCTATTAAATCTTGCATTCAGTTATCTCTACTCTAACCAAGAGTGATAGAAACTCATAAAAAATTTCATTTATCAACACACTCTTTATCAAAATACCTTTTTATTTTGGATCCATTTTCTTTATGGAACTTAAGAACTAAATACCCGGTTTTTATTTCAAAACCCATTTGAAATGATACTGTATAATTTAATCTATAGAAAATATACGTATTAACCGAGTAACTCTAAAATGATACCAAGGAGCTGGGTCCTACCAAATAGTATCATACATCCCCTTACCAAAAAGGGTAATGCTTAAGAGAAGTGCTTACTATCCGAACATATCTCTTGCCTATTTTTAGCCATTTTTGAGCCACTCGAACTAGTTAACATAAAAAAATTATTCTTTTTGAATCCTATTTTGAAACCATATTATATATATATTTCCAGATAAATAGTCTTTATCAAAAATATCCAGTTAACATAAACAAACATCTAATTATCACTTAGAAGATTATTCATATTACTACAAAACTAATCAAGACTCATTCCCCAAACTATCCAAAGAAAATGCATCTTACTCAAAAATCTTCTTGAAAATACTTACACTTATAAATACTTTCTAGTAATAGTATTATTACTTTTTTCAAAAATCATTTGAAACCTTTTCCAAAAACATCGAGATTTAAATTCTCAAAAATCCTCTTCATTTTAAAACCCATTTTATAAACCCAATTTATAAAATCATTCCTTCTTGTATCAAAATAAACTTTATAACAACATTACTACGGAACACCATATAGTCAAATTATGAAACTTAATTCATAAGGTGTTCATATTTAATCTAAATCCAACTAATAAATGTTCGTAAATTAGTTGAGCATAGTAATTAACAAACAGTAGACAAAGTTCCTAACTGGATGAGCATGACTAATCAAACAATAAATGATAGTAATTGAATATTAGAATTTCCTAACAAACAAACACATCATAAATAACTATATCAATTTTTTGAAAATTATTCTTTTATATATAAAATACAATCCTTAAAATTATTTTATTTACCAATATCAACCCAATATAAAACATTTTTATAATACTAACAAATACGTGCTCTCATATATAATACACTCAATTCATTGTAGGGTGTTGCTAACTCAATCTCTAACAAGTTTATCCTACCAAAGCCAAGGTTCTCGCTTAACCTTTCGCTATGATACCAAATGTGACGACCCTCCTTTTCAATCCTCAAATGTTGTAACGATCCGACTTTTGACCCTCGAAGGTCGACACTAAATACATCCATGGAATTCGTTTGTCGAGCACCCAAAGTGCTGGAAAGATAGAAAGTTAGGGTAATAAAAAAAGAATAGAACAAGAAAGGAAGAATACAACAACAGAATCTCACAATGTTAGGTAATATATAATATCAAAAGATTAGAACAGAGGGTTACTATGAATACATAAATCTCAGAGTTACTAAGACATAAGTACTATCATCAGCCTGGACAGTTATAACTGTATATCCTTATAATGTCGATATATACAATACACAGTGTAACATAATAAAAATACTACGGTAGGTAAACATATAGCTCGTCTTAATAAGCTCTAAAGCATCCTAAAATCTGGAAATATACACGGGTTGACCCGAGCATTATAGGAAATTAACACCTGGATCAGTTTGGTAATCAGCGTGAGAAACTCAAGAAATAAGAGTGATATATAATAGCACCTTTTTGAGACCGAAAGGATTACTGTAACGGTTTTCCCCTTAAATGAAACCAACCATTCATCTAGTTTAACGTATAGTGATATGATAGATAATGTCTAGTGTGTAGTATATAAATCATATCAAATATTGTTGTGTGAATGTCACAACAATAATAGGTATACAATCAATACGGCTAAGGTGTGTTTGCATAACTGTAAAGGTCTTCTGCGGAGATATCCTCGGATCAAGCCGAATCTGAACTCCATGACAAGGATTAGAAACTACCTTCCGAGCATCGTATATCTGTAGATAGGATATACTCTAAGGTAAGCATAACTGGATCACCCTCGATGTATGATCTGAATTATATCAACTCCCGTTAGTAGTAATCGATAAGCATCTCTAGATATGGAATTAATATACCATTGAGGTAAGCTAAACCACCGGCCATGCCCTTTCTCTAAGTTCTGCCATTTTCACAATGTTGAGGCGGCATCTCTCACACGAGTCTTCATCACTCGAACAGAACACGAATCACCCAATTGGATTCCTTTATCTCGAATAAATCGTGAATCGCTACATGGATTCGAGCATCTCGATCAGAACTCGAATCTCTACATGGAATACTGCATAAGTCTTCGGACGAATGCTAACACTATCCTCTCTCTTGGAATACACCTCAAGATATATAGTCCCACATGGCATCATTTGAAAAGTTAACACTGACCTTTCTTTTGGACTTAACCTTAGGATAAACAGTTCAACTCTATAACATTCTGCAACATCCCGCTTCCGGAGGCTCAAAACTAACTGCTACGGATGTTGTAGTCATCAATAGGTGTTATTTCTGAGTGACTGAAATCGGAATCTTGAAACTATTGGCAACATAGAAAAACAAGAATATGAAAAAAAATTAAACTTCAACAAAACAGAATTTCTCATTTCTTTTGAATTTCAATTTAAGATTTAATTACATAATCCCAGACGTTAACCACGTTCGGATCACATATACATGTACAAAATATGATAAGGGCGACATATGAAGATGTCCCCTTATGATGATCAGAGAACTAATAAATATGAACTTTACAGTTCTTAGTACATCATAGCGGAACACACAAAATAGCTCCTATATAGCCAATACCGCCTCCTGCACGTCTCTGGAAGCTTATTCATCCAAAAACCTGAAAGTCTCCCACTCTCAAACTACTCAAATTAATTTTGAGTACCCGAGAGTTTGTGGAGAAACACAAACTTCGAGTCAGACAATAAGTATGGTATGAATAATCCCCTATCATCTCTTATATAAATAGATATCTAGTGAGACCACGCCGTTTAGCGAAACGGGTTTTCCCCTCACTAGTATCCAAAATAAAACATGCAAATCATTTACTATGCCCCTGCACCCAAAATGATTAGTCTTAGCATAATATGAAATAAAGCCATAAATCATATGTATTGGATATCCCATCCACCCATTTATTAGATATCCCATCTAAAAGCAATTCATTAGATTTCCCATCTAAAATCAATTTATTAGAGTTCTCCTCTAAAATCTTTTAAATGACTATCTGTCATGATTTAATAGGACTGTCCATCCCAAATCCCTTTAAAATAAATGCAGATTATCCATCGTACATTGTTTTATAAAAGATGGTGTGGGCTATCCACCACACACTCCATAGTTTTCCTAGGATGACTATGAACCCTTGGGTGCCAAATCCCAAGGCTAACCACCTCTAGCAAAACATTCTTTTCTTTTAGAAATTTGATTTGGGCTATCCACCGCACATTCCATGGTTTTCCTAGGTTAACCAAGAACCCATCACTTGGCCAATTAAAATACCATGATCCCCATGATTATTTATAAAAACTCATGATCCTCATGATTATATATTTTTCCCCAGGTATTCCACCTGTTTAACCTATTCCCATTGGTAGCCCCAATTAGGTTAAATTAAATAAAAACACATTGATAGCCCCAATGTATAATTTTGAAAGCATATTTCTGTTTGTAACCCCAAACTATGTATCGAAATCAGTAATCCCACCCCGGTGTCCCCAAGGTTTAATAACATCAAATTTATATAAGGCTCCCCCTTACGTATTCAAACAAAATAAGTATTTTATGCGATAACCCTTCGAAGTAACCCCTTCAAATTAACAAAATTTTACTCAAGGAGAATGGCTAAAAATAACACTTTAAAACAATTCGAATGAAGTCCCATTCGAAACATCTAAAGTTAGCCCCTTCGGAAACCTTTCTTTTGAAAGCATCACAAAATCATACCTTTTGCAATCATTGAAGGTAACCCCTTCAAAATCTTTCGAAATCAAAACCTTTCGAAACCAAAACCTTTCGAAATCATTGAAACTCAAAACCTTTCACAATTATTGAAGATAGCCCCTTCAAAACCCTTCGAAATAAACCTTTTTCGAAGCCAAACCTTTCGAAACCAAACCTTTCGAAATCAAAAACTTTCGAAGTTAAAACCTTTCGAAATCAAAACCTTTCGAAGTTAAAACCTTTTGAAATCATTCGAAAACAATGAAGTGTTGGTGTTGGAACCAACCATTCAAAAGCATACTTCCGACCATGTCAGAAGGTTAACCCTTCGGCTTGCCGAAAGGTTTTTAAACACCTTTACGGAAAATATTTTAAAACAATACTCTTGAAGGTTTACGCTTTCGAAGATCCCCTTCGAAACCACTTCTTGAATATATATAAAAAATTTAGTCTTTTATAAAATGATAGAGTTGAAGGATCCCCCTTCAACTTATTTGAAAGCAATTTTTTATTTCTATCCGAAAGCAAAAGAAGCAGCCTCCCCATCCCTTCGCCCTTTTCTTCCCTTCGGCCATGTACCAACCTTTCGACTTTGACGAAGGATAACTGTTTACCTTCCGTCTTAGGCAAAAGGTACCTTTCGACTTCATCGAAAGGGTAAAAGCAGGCTTGTTGGTGTCGAAGGCATAATTGGGCCCACTAAAGTGATGTTTTTATCTTATTTGTCTAATTTTTATTGGCTGAGGAACCTTCTCATGTACTTCCAAATAGTAAAAAGTATCCAAAAGTCAACCTTTTTCTTAAAACATTGTTCTTCTTCCCCAAACAATTCTCAAAAACAATTTCCTCTGGCTTTAAATAAACGCGAAAGACATTTTTTAGTTTAGCCCTTAGGCTTAAATAATTTAATTACCTCAGTTAACCACTAAGTAAAAATCACCAAAAATCACCAAAAATCTTACAAATCATATACTTCAACATATTAAAATTTCAAAGCATATGAAGATCAAAACAACTTGAAATTTAACCAAAACCAAATAAAACGTGTTAATTAGCCCATCAACATTTTAAAACACCTATAGCTTATCCAAACAAAGGGTTAAATGGTTATATCCTAACCAAAATCACAAACATGAATCGTGTATAACCCATAACCGATCCAAACATAGAAAAACGAGATGATAAACATGATTATTCACCTTGATTAGTTGATTGGAGAATGAGATAATTTCCTAGCTATAATTCCTTAGCTTATTCTTCAATTTAAACTCTTCCAGGAGCTTTTTAATGGCCGGCCGAAAGTATACGAGAGTTAAGAATGAGCAAGTGGAAATTTATTCAAGTGGAGGAAGGGATATATACTAAGAAATGTAGCCCCATTTCCAAGTTTACCCCTTAGGAAAAATTCCTCCTCCTTAATTTATTTAAGACATTTTTATTTTAGTTCATTCTTTTAGAGACGGCCATTGGATTTATTAATCTCATCTCCCTACTATTCACATTATTCAATTTAATTTATCCAATTAAATATCTCGAATAATGCTAATTAAAATTCAGGGGCATTACAGACTCCCCCCTTAAAGAATTTTGTCCTCGAAATTTCAGTATGGACAAAACAACAAGCATATAGCCCATGCAAGCAAAGCTAGTATAACCTACTAGCCATATTCTATATAGACCCTATATAGAACATACCATCTAAAACAGCCTAGGAAAAGTAGCCCTAATCCTGTCTTCTGTCTCCCAAGTACAGTCCTCCACGTTGTCGCTCCACTGAACTTTCACCAACTTGACTGTCATGTTCCTTTGCCTTTTCTCATCTTTTGCCACAACACGAACTGGTTGCCTCACAAAAGTCATATCCAGTTCCACCACTAAGTCCTCTAGTGTCGTCGGAGCGATAGTAGTTTCTGGATCATGAACATATTTCCTAAGATGAGAAACATGAAACACATTGTGGACCCCGGCTAAATAGCTGGCAAATCTACTCGGTATGCGAGTCTCCCAATCCTTTCTGATATAGGAAATGGTCCAACATATCTTGGTGCTAGCTTCCCGGTCTTCCCGAACTGAACCACACCTTTCATCGGCGATACCTTGATGAAAAATCTATCTCCAACTGAGAACTCTAGGTCCTTACGCCTTTTGTCTACGTAACTCTTCTTCCTAGATTGAGCTTCTTCATTCTTTCCCGTATCAACTCGATCTTTTTCATCGCCTCTCTCACCAAATCTAGACCAAGGACCAATCTGTCTCCGGTCTCTAACCAACATGCTGGTGATTTGCATGGCCTTCCATACAAAGCTTCAAAAGGCGTCATTCCTATAGTAGTCTGGTAACTATTATTATAGGAAAACTCCACTAAGTGCAAGTGATCTTCCCAAGAACCACTAAAATCTAGCACACAAGCCCTCAACAGATCTTCCAATGCCTTGCTAACTCTCTTTATCTGCCCATCCGTCTGAGGATGATATGCGGGACTCATCTTGAGCTTAGTGCCTAACACATTCTGCAGGCTCTTCCAGAACTCGCTAGTAAACAAAGCATCTCTATCATTGACGATACTACTAGGAATTCCATGCAGTCTAACGATGTTCTTCATGAACAACTTAGCCAAAACAGGTGTCGTCTTGGTCGACCTTACCGTAATGAAATGGGCACTTTTGGTCAATCTGTCCACTATGACCCATATACTTTCACTAACTCGGTTTGACCTTGGCAGCCCGTCAATAAAATCCATGGATATCAAGCCCCACTTCCAAACTGGAACTTCCAAAGGCTGAAGCAACCCACTTGGATTCTGATGTTCGGCTTTTACCTGCTGACAGTTCAAACACTGTTTTACCCATAAGCCAACATCCCTCTTCATTCCTTCCTAGAAGAAACTTCTCTTCATATCCTGATACATCTTAGTTACCCCAGGATGAATTGTAAACTCTGATCGATGACATTCCCAAAGAACTTCCTTCCTAAGGTTTCCAACATTCGGAACACATAACCGTTCCTTCTTTCTCAACCAACCGCTGCGGTCAAAAATAAAATCCTTTAAGTCATCAATCTCGGCTCCAGTTTCTAGCCTTCTAATCCTCTCTAATAACACTGGATCCTCTTTCTGTCTGAAGCAATTCGTTCGATCAACACTGGTCGAACTTCCAAACAAGTCATCATGGCAATGTTCTGACTAGATCCAGCAGTCGACCTCAACTGCACACTGCAAGCAGCCAGTGCTTCCAAGTCTTTCCATTCTGCCAACATAGCTAACACCACATTTTGATGTTTCCTGCTAAGCGCATCCGCCACCTTATTTCCTTTTCCCAGTGTATACTCGATGCTAAAATCATAACCTGCAACAATCTCCAGCCATCTCTGATGTCTCATATTCAGCTCCTTCTGATAGAATGAATACCGTAGAGACTTATGATCCGTAAAAAGCTCAAACCTTTCTCCCAAAAGATAATGTCTCCACACCTTCAATGCAAAGATTACCGCTGCCAACTCCAAATCATGAGTAGGGTATCTCACTTCATGTGGTTTAAGCTGTCTAGAAGCATAGGAAATAACCTTTCCATTCTGCATTAGCACAGCACCTAACCCAGTACCACATGCATCGGTGTAAACTACCAACCCCTGATTCCCATCAGGAACTACTAATACGGGCGCATTGGTTAAAAAATGTTTCAGCTTAAGGAATGCCTCCTCACATTTGTCAGACCAAACAAATTCACGTCCTTCCTGGTTAGCATAGTCAAGGATGCCGCTATCCGCGAGAAATCCTTAACGAACCTTCGGTAGTATCCTGCATGTCCAAGAAAGCTTCTAATCTCACTTACCGTCTCTGGTCTTTTCCAATTGTTAACAGCTTCGATCTTATCAGGATCAACTGCTAAACCTTCCTCAGAAACTATGTGACCAAGGAACTTGACTTCCTTCTTCCAGAAATGACACTTTGAGAACTTCGCTTTCAGCTGATGTTGCCTTAGCATCTCTAACACTATTCTAAGATGATCCGCATGATCCTTCTCATTCTTAGAATATACCAAAATGTCATCAATAAAAACCAACATGAACCTATCCAAGTGCTCTCAGAAAACCCGGTTCATCAAATCCACAAAGAAAGCTGGTGCATTAGTAAACTCGAATGGCATAATCAACCATTCGTAAGACCCATATCTGGTCCTAAATGTCGTCAAAGGAATACTGCCCTCTTACACTCTTAGCTAATGGAAACCTGTCACCAAATCCAGTTGGGAAAACACTCTGGCTCCACTCAACTGATCAAATACATCATCGATTCTCGGCAAAGGATACCTATTCATGATCGCCCTCTCATTCAGCATACGATAGTCGATACACATCCTTAACGACCCATCTGGCTTCTTCACGAATACCACGGTCGTTCCCCAAGGCGAACTGCTTAGCCGGATGAAATTCTTTCCTTCCAATTCCACTAGCTGCACCTTTAATTCCTTCATCTCGGTTGGTGACATCCTGCTAGGTGGTCTACTTATGGGTTTAGCTCCCGGTATGAGATCTATCTGAAACTCGATAGTTCTTTTCGGCGGCAAGCCCAAAACTGGTTCAAACACATCTGCAAACTCTCTTGCTACATAAACCTGCTTCAACTCTGCTTCCGTTCCCATAGCACCCAATAATGCATAAGCATTTCCGCTTGAACTCCTTACCGAGTAAATGACTCGGTTACGGCTTTTAGGGTGTTTCAATGATATTTCCCCGTCTTGGCAAAATACCCTAGCATCATATCTAACTAACCAATCCATACCCAATATGATCCCGAAACCCACGAAATCAAAAACATATAAAGTGCATGTAAACATATGACCTAATAAATCAAGTTCTAACTGGTCATATCTCGTTCCTAGAGTTGCATACCCTCCTATAGGATTCACAACCCTTATAGGAGTAATAAGGTATAAAGGTTCCAGACATAAGAAATCTACCAAATACTGAGATATAAATGAGTGCGATGCACTGGTATCAAATAGTATACTAATCGGAGTACCATGAATCATAAGCATACCTTCCATCATAGCTTTTCCTTTCTCAGCAGCCGTTGGTCTAGAGGATGATGGTTCCAATGTAAAGACCTTTGCCTTTCCAGCCTTAGCAGCCTCGGGACACTTGTCCTTGTAATGCCCCATCTAGCTACGGTTGTAACACTTCACATTCGACCTCACTGCAACTACTCTTCCATCACCCGAGCGATACTCATTAGCATAGTGCCCCTTCTTGTCACACTTGTAACAAACAATATCAACCTTGCTCTTCTTAGCTGTTATCCCTGACTGGGCACCTTTCTTCTTTAAGAACTTCCTCTTCTTACCTTGAAAATTTTGAACCTCGACCGGTTTCCATTTTCCAAAAGTAGAAAGCATCTCTTCATTCTGAATAGCCATCTCAATAACAATATGACACGGATCCCGAAGGTTTGGCATGGTTGCTCTGGCGATCTCAGGATTCAATCCCCTAATAAACTAATCATTCCTCTAAATGACAGTATCCACAGTAGCATATCCGTAACGGGAAAGCTCACCAAACTCTGTAGCATACTCAATCACTGATCTATCCCCCTGGACTAAATCTATAAATTTTCTGAGCAATGCTGACTTGGCAACCTCTGATAGAAATTTTTCTTTTAACCTCCTTCGAAATTCAGCCCAAGTCAGGTCTTCCTTTGGCTCTCCTACGGTAACTCCATTCCACCAAAACAATGCTGCTCCCTGCAATTGCCTTGAAGCAAGTCTCCTCTTCTGCATATCCATCAAGCCGAGATCTGCAAATATCCTCTCACAATGAAATAGCCAGTTCTTCACTCCTACTGCATCCTTGGTTCGCAAAAAAGGCTTTCCTCCAAGACAAGCATAATCCCTGCTCAGCTCGGCATAATTATTACCAACTGGGGCCACCGGATTAGCTCCTCCAGCATTTCCTACACCCACACCTGCAGCTGCTCCAACTTACATCATATTCACGAAGAACTGATACATTGTCCCCATATCAATCGGTGGAATCTCAGCACTAACATTAGCATTTGCATTTGCCTGTCGACCCTGGTTACTCCTAGTATTGGGTTGAACATTTCCACATGTTGCAGTGCATCTCCCACCTTGATTCACTCTTCCATTTCTTGCCTCCATATCTTACTTCCCTACTACCTGAAATCCAATCTTGGTAAGATACAGAAGAATGGTCTAAGAGAGTGGGGAATACATACTTAGGTATTTATAGCAAAGTACACATACGTTACTATAACGCTTACCCAAGCCCAACCATATTTTAGATTCATTAGATTATGCTTTAAAAATCTTTTAAGGTTTAAATTCCTTTTAAGTACATAAACCATGCTCTGATACCACCTTGTAACATCCCGCTTCTGGAGGCTCAAAACTAACTGCTACGGATGTTGCAGTCATCCATGGGTGTTATTTTTGAGTGATCGAAATCGGAATATTGAAACTATTGGCAATACAGAAACACAAGAATATGAAAAAATTTAAATTTCAACAAAACAGAATTTCTCATTTCTTATGAATTTCAATTTAAGAATTAATTACAAAATCCCAGACGTTAACCACGTTCGGATCACATATACATGTACAAAATACGATAAGAGCGACATATGAATATGTCCCCTTATAATGATTAGAGAACTAATAAAGATGAACTTTACAGTTCTTAGTACATCACAGCGGAATACACAAAATAGCTCTTATATAGCTAATACTGCCTCTTGCACGTCTCTGGAAGCTTATTCATCCAAAAACCTGAAAGTCTCCCACTCTCATACTACTCAAATTAAATTTGAGTACCCGAGAGTTTGTGGAGAAACACAAACTTCGAGTTAGACAATAAGTATGGTATGAATAATCCCCTATCATCTCTTATCATAAATAGATATCTAGTGAGACCACGCCGCTTAGCGGAACTGGTTTTCCCTTCACTAGTATCCAAAATAAAACATGCAAATCATTTACTATACCCTTGCACCCAAAATGATTAGTCTTAGCATAATATGGAATAAAGCCATAAATCATATGTATTGGATATCCCATCCACCCATTTGTTAGATACCCCATCTAAAAGCAATTTATTAGATTTCCCAACTAAAATCAATTTATTAGAGTTCCCCTCTAAAATCTTTAAAATGACTATCCGTCATGATTTAATAGGACTATCCGTTACAAATCCCTTTAAAATAAATGCAGATTATCCATCATACATTGTTTTATAAAAGGGTATGGGCTATCCACCACACACTCTATAGTTTTCCTAGGATGACTATGAACCCTTGGGTGCCAAATCCCGATGCTAACCACCTCTGGAAAAACATTCTTTTCTTTTAGAAATTTGATGTGGGCTATCCCCCGCACATTCCATGGTTTTCCTAGGTTAACCAAGAACCCATCATTTGGCCAATTAAAATATAATGATCCCCACGATTATTTATAAAAACTCATGATACTTATGATTATATATTTTTCCCCAGGTATTCCACCTGTTTAACCTATTCCATTTGGAAGCCCCAATAAGGTTAAATTAAATAAAAACACATTGATAGCCCCAATGTATAATTTCGAAAGCATATTTCTGTTTGTAACCCCAAACTATGTATCGAAATCAGTAATCTCACCCCGGTGTCCCAAGTTTTAATAACATCAAGTTTAAATAATGTTCCCCCTTACATGTTCAAACAAAATAAGTATTTTATGATATAACCCTTCAAAGTAACCCCTTCAAATTAACAAAATTTTACTTAAGGAAAATGGCTAAAAACAACCCTTTAAAACCCTTCGAATGAAGTCCCATTCGAAAGAAAATAAACATCCAAAATTAGCCCCTTCGAAAACCTTTCTTTTGAAAGCATCATAAAATCATACCTTTCACAATCATTGAAGGTAACCCCTACAAAATCTTTCGAAATCAAAACCTTTCGAAACCAAAACCTTTCGAAATCATTGAAACTCAAAACCTTTCACAATTATTGAAGATAGCCCCTTCAAAACCCTTCGAAATAAACCTTTTTCGAAGTCAGACCTTTCGAAACTAAATCTTTCAAAATCAAAACGTTTCGAAGTTAAAACCTTTCGAAATCAAAACCTTTCGAAGTTAAAACCTTTCGAAATCAAAACCTTTCAAAGTTAAAACCTTTCGAAATCATTCAAAAATAGTGAAGTGTTGGTGTTGGAACCAACCCTTTGAAAGCATACTTCCAACCATGTCAGAAGGTTAACCCTTCGGCTTGCCAAAAGGTTTTAAAACACCATTTCGGAAAACATTTTAAAACAATACCCTTGAAGGTTTAAGCTTTCGAAGATCCCCTTCGAAACCCCCTCCTGAATATATATAAAAAATTTGGTCTTCTATAAAATGATAGAGTCGAAGGATCCCCCTTCAACTTATTCGAAAGCAATTTTTATTTCTATCCGAAAGCAAAAGAAGCAGCTTCCCCATCCCTTCACCATTTTTTCCCTTCGGCCATGTGCCTACATTTCGACTTTGACAGGGGGCAAATGTTTACCTTCCGTCTTAGGTGAAAGGTACCTTTCTACTTCATCGAAGGGAAAAAGCAGGCTTGTTGGTGTCGAAGGCATAACTGGGCCCACAGAAGTGATGTTTTTAACTTGTTTGTCTAATTTTGATTGGCTGAGGAACCTTCTTCTGTACTTCCAAATAGTAAAAAGTATCCAAAAGTCAACCTTTTTCTTAAAACACTGTTCTTCTTCCCCAAACAATTCTCAAAAACAATTTCCCTCCGGCTTTAAATAAACGCGGAAGACATTTTTCAGTTTATCCCTTAGGCTTAAATAATTTAATTACCTTAGTTAACCACTAAGGAAAAATCCCCAAAAATCACCAAAAATCTTATAACTCATATACTTCAACATATTAAAATTTCAAAGCATGTGAAGATTAAAACAACTCGAAATTTATCCAAAACCAAATAAAACGTGTTAATATTCCCGTTAACATTTTAAAACACCTATGTCTTATCCAAACAAAGGTTTAAATGGTTATATCCTAACCAAAATCACAAACATGAATCGGGTATAACCCATAATCGATCCAAACACAGAAAAACGAGATGATAAACATGATTATTCACCTTGATTAGTTTATTGGAGAATGAGATAATTTCCTAGCTTTAATTCCTTAGTTTATTCTTCAATTTAAACTCTTCCTAGAGCTTTTTAATGGCCGGCCTAAAATATATGGGAGTTAAGAATGAGAAAGTAGAAATTTATTCAAGTGGAGGAAGAGATATGTACTAAGAAATGTAGCCCCATTTCTAAGTTTACCCCTTAGGAAAAATTCCTCCTTCTTAATTTATTTAAGTCTTTTTTATTTTAGTTCATTCTTTTAGACACAGCCATTGGATTTATTAATCTCATCTCCCTACTATTCACATTATTCTATTTAATTTATCCAATTAAATATCCTAAATAATGCTAATTAAAATCAAGGGCATTACACATTCCACTTCATAAACGCTTCGAAAGCATAGATCGTGTATATGGTTTTGAAGTGATTACAGGTATAGGTCATCTCATATAAGTACACTTCCCCACTTACTGGATGCTCCAAAATAAATCGATGAATTTCCAATTAACTCAATTCCAGTTCTCTCAGAAGTAAACGAAAGCTAGAGACGTTTTGTACCAATGCTCCTCCCCGGGGGTTCTCATTAGTATGAAATCACAAGGCCTTTCGATAATTTCTTAAGTCAAATTTGGTCAAGTTCGATAATCGACGAATCGATTTTCTAGTTAAAACAATTGCTTATACAAATCAATATACGTACGCTTAACTCGTTTTCCACATTCCAACTTAACTATCCCTCGTCCAGAAGTGAAACTAGGTAAGTTTGAGTACTGGTTGCATCAAAGCCTTGCCTAGACACTTTATTCTCGAATCTGACAAATAGAGAAGTCTACCTCGTCGGCTTTTAGTGTTAAGTATGGTATTAATGATTTCCATAAACAAGTAAGAAATCAACACGATTAACATATTTATGACATTTTCCGATTGACGATTCCTTTGTCAAGAGGGAAGCCAGTAGGTTAGAGCTTTATTGCTTTATCCCTACTCGAACATCAATCTTAACTTTCATAAATAGATAATCCTGCTTTGTCGGCTTTTGCGTTAAACATGGTTAATTAATTTTCAAACAAGCGATTAAACAATTAACTATTTGGCCATTAAGCAATTCTAACCCCATTCTAAACCTTTTGTTTATACTTTTAAAACCCTTTTTAAAATGATATATATGTATACTAATTTATTTACCAAAACTCGGTATGTAAATAAATAAGTCAAAGATATTTTATTACATAAGATATAAAATAGTCAACATATTTTCTAAAAACTATATATACTTAAAAATGCTTTTAAAATACTTTATAATACTTATAAATGGTTTTAAAACATTTTCTCAAAATATTACTTGAAAATAACAACTTTATAATTTCCTTAAAAACTTGGAAAAAAGGTTTGTATTTTAAAATTCTCTTCTTTAAAAATTCAGAACTAATTCTTAAAAATTAATAAATATCTCAAACCACTTTTGAAATACTCTAATATGAGTTCATATATGCTTGTAAAAAGAATGAAACAAAATACTTAAATTTAAACATCTTTTTAAACCATTAAAATCCAAAAACAAGTACAAACAGGGCAGTTTTGCACAAGTGAAGTTTTAGCCACTTTTCAAGATGTTACTTAACTTTTAATCATCCAAACTTTTAATAGAAACAAACATACTTATAAAACATTATAAATATGGTGGGAAATCCCTAAGGATCTCTACAAAGTTATGTAGAAATAGCAAAAAACAAGGCAATTCCGAACTACATCTATAACGACTATCGCTATAAGTGTAGTTTCAAATCCGAGTTCGATCTAAATCAAATTCCATCTATAACCTATGTGCTTTGTTTCAAGGTCTTGTCACATGTCGTACAAGTCCGTTCAAGTCCATTCCAAGTACATAGACATGGATCACATATGCTTCTTGTTTTCAAAACAAGAATCAAACCAATGTTATTAAAAATGTCAATAACAATTCAACAACTTAAACACAATCAAAATACAACATATGTATGTAATATTTTCCATTCAAAGAGGTGGGTTAACTCACCTTTAATGTCAAAAACAACCAAGATCCAAGCACCCAAGCCCAACCCCACCTTGCAACATCCTTTCATTCCCTTCCTCCTCCTTGTTTCACTTGCCTTTTGCCTTCCCTCCCACTTGATTGCTCACAGCTATTGAGCATAGGGTGAGTGTAGCTCTACTTCTTGAACTACTAACTAGGTAGGATGTTTTGTAGTGTAGTAGTTAGGCTTCACCTGAAATTTGAGTTAATTTGGACAAGGTTTGCAATAATTTTGCTTTAGGAAAGTATGAAGAAGAAGAAGACATTAAAGAAGCTTGTATTTGCTTTGTGAATTTATGATTTATCTTCTATGGTATGCCTCTCTTATATAGGCTTGAGAAGGGTGCTTTCTAAGCTTTCTCTTACCCCCAACCATGCCACGAAAGCCCAACCTCCCAACACTTTTCCTTTACATCACTTTTCCTTTATGCTAATTACACATATACCCTTAACATGATAAGTCTCTTATCCTAATGGAAGCTTCTATAATGTTCTATACTTTATGAAGAGGTGTTTGTGTGTTAATTTGGAAAGTCCATAAGAGTTTGAACAACTTATATCGATTGAAAAGCCGTTTACCGATAAACCTATTTTCAGTCACATTATCGATTTTCTTCGAAGAATATATTTTTGTAAACAAATTTCAAAAACAAGTTTTTTATCATTATTCATTAATTAAATGATGTCTAACAATTTTATAAAATCATATTTATAACACTTAATTATATTTCAAAATGTTTCGGTATTCAAAGGTGAAATATTTGAATTTTCGGGTTGCTATCAAACGCTTTATAGTCAAACCGTGAAACTTAATTCACAAGGTGTTCGTTTCAACCTGTCTACCCAACCCATGATGTAGAAAACTGAAACTGCTCATTAACTGGTTAAGCACAAATCAATAACAAACAATACTCAATGTTCCTAACATTCCTAACATGACTAAACAGTCAAGGTTATGGGGTATTAAACTATGAGAAGCACTAGAGTCAAACAAACATGAATAGGAAAGCCAGATAGTATACCCTTAAGAATCTGCTTCCCCTTCTAAGCTATAGAGATAGCAAAGATCCTAGGTTTTTCCTCTTTCTTGAGTATGGGACAATCTCTAACAAAATGGCCAAGCTGATGGCAACTGTAGCAACTCTTTGTTGCAAACTGCGGTACGTACCATGTTGATGCCTTTACCATCTACCCCCTCTCCTTTCTTACAGTTTTTAGAAAAGTGGCCTTTCTGCCCACACTAATGGAAAACAAGACTGGAAATATACTTCGACTGTTGAAACTTTTGCTTATTGCTCCCAACTAGTATAGAAGCAGGAGGATTTGGTGCAGAAACTACAAGCTTCGATGCCAAACTCTTGAACCTCAAACCCATATTCACCAAATTCACAAAAGACTCCAAAAGATGATTAATTATATCCCGTTAGAAATTAGAGCCTATACCCGCAATGAACATCTCATTTTTCTTCAGTGGTGTATCAATCGATCCTAACCCGAATGGAGATAATGCAATGAACTGATTCTCATACTCCACCCCGGTCATGGCCCCCTACTTTAGATCTAAGAAGCTCCTAAATAACCAAGTATTTTTGACTTCCGGAACAAACATCATCTCGAACTCATTTTTAAATTGGGCCCAAGGGAAGTCGTTCTCTTGGACATTAGCTGTAATAGAACTCCACCAATCCATGTGTAACACCCCTAATTTTAGTTTAACATTATTTAGGAGATTTATTTGGATAAACTAAATAGAATAATGTAGAGAGATAAGAAGAACAAGATTTGATAATTTAATTAGGCCGTGCCTTAATAAATCAAGTGATAAGAGTGTTTAAACTTAGAAAAGAAAAGAATAAACGAGAAGGGTAAATTAGTAATAGAGTCGTATTTCATACCCTAAATTCTTCCTTCCTCTAATTCATTCTCACATACAAAATATACTAAGTTAAAATAAAAAACAAGGACGACCATTAACTAAGGAAGGAAGAAGGGGAAATCAAGGGATTCAAAAGGAAAAAGCTTAGGGAAACTAAACTCCATTAAATCTCAATCTCATCATCCAATTTAATGTGAATAATAATAAATGATGTGCGCGTAAAAGTGCATATTTTTACTTCCATATTTAATCTTCTTTTAATTAAATAAATGAGCATATTATGGTATTTTACACTTTTAAACCAAAATTTGAATTGTTTTCAAATTATCATTTATTCATCTTCATTTAGGGGGTCAAATGGCAATTTTGTGTATGATTTAATTTGAGAAAATTTATTTGAACATTTATATTTGTAGGAAACGGAGTGCAAATATAAAGAGCTTTCATGGATGTATGCATGCATATATGTTGAAGGCAAATGAAGAATGGAAATAAATGAATTCATGCAACATGGAGAAGCCCACAAACCCACTACTATATGGTCCACAATTAAAAGCACATGCACATGTTAATGGAGGTTTAAAGGCATGCTAGTGGGGATTAATCAATTTCCTAATGATTACTTGGAGGTTACACTTCCTAAAGGGTATTTTAGGTAGTCCCCTAAAATATGAATTAGAGTTTAAGCATGTATAAGTACCCTTTCTGTCCTGTGTAATTATCTTCTACCTTTCATGTAAGTTGTAACCACAAAATCAAAGATAAATAAAAGTTTCTTTCATGGCTTCTTAGCCTTGTTTTTACTTTCATGCAATTTTTATTATGCTTTCTTTTATGCTCTTTTATTCTCTTATGCTCTCTTCATTTATGTTTATGTTGAAATCACTTTATTTTATCATGTTTTCAAATATGAGTAGCTAAACCCCTTTAATTTAGGGGTAATGAAGCACTCATGAAACATATCAAATTAACATAATGATTTAATTTGTAGTCTCTCATTTGTGCTTGATGGAAAATTTGAATAATGATAGTTTATGTCTCTTTTTAGTGAATTTTGATAGTCTATGTTGACATCTCAAATAGGCTATGCTTATTCCATTTTAAACATAAATTATTTGATCATTTGCCTAAATGAATTTGATGTGAAAGTTAAGTAAGAATCAAAAATTTGATGGTCTATGTTACCAACTAATAGTAAATAGATCATACTTAAAAAAGATTTTAATTTTAATTTTCATGTCATTTTCATGAATGTTGATAAGTGGATAGAATGGTGTGTTAGAGTTTGATGATTTAAGTTGTGCTAATTAATAGCGTAAATAAATCATATTTATAATAGGCACATCAATCATTTCTACTTAACATTTTAATGAGAGATTACAAGTGAATTTCATGTTGATTTATATGAATGATTGGAAGTGGATTTGCCTCTAAATTACTTCTAATTATCATAGTTTATTCACCTTTGCTCTAGCTTAATTTTTGCAATTTTTCTTAGTTCAAAACCACTTCAAAACTTTGGGTTAATTTGATTGAGTAGTAATGAAATTAAGTTCATTCCCTACGAATCGACCTGTACTCGCATACGTACTATAATTGTACATCGTGCGCTTGCAGTTTATAAGGATAATATTTTCGGTGATTTTCTAATCGATAAAATATTCGCCGTCGAACAAGTTTTTGGTGTCGTTGTCGGGAAATTGCAATTTAATTTTAATTTTACTCTTCGAGTTATTATTTTTATTTTCATTTTATGTTTTTTTCTTAAAAATATATATATTATGTTGTACGTTTGTTGTGTGATTTTTGCTTTCATTTGAGTTGTGGTTCTTTGTGGTTCTATTTGCATTTGCATTTCTACTAAAATTAATTCATTGCATTTGTCTTCACCATTTGTATTACATTTCATTGTATTCCTTATTCACTGTTCATTGTTACATCCATTAAAAAAATTCATTACATAGTGCATTTCAAAATCAAAACTGGTCATTTCTACAAAACTATGCACTGCATTCTCTGTTTCATTTTTTGTTACACTTGATTACTGTCTACATTGTTTTATATTGTTTACATTTCATATGTTTACAAATTTGGGATTGTTTACATTATTTTTTTACATTGCATACTCCCTCAAACTTCACAACAAAACTGCCTGCAACATCCACCACTGACATTTCCACCTTCAACACTTCAAAAACCAGAAACCAGCAACACCATACAAACTGAACCACCACCATCAGCACTTTTAGTCATTTCAACAAGTGTCACGACCATCCATCAATACTTCCTCACTCTGCAATCACTAAACACAACCATCCAACTCTGCCTCCAACTCTTCCATCAACTTCCTACATACAGTCACCATCACATTAACCACCACCTCACTGCAACCTACAACATTCACTGTCAACAACCTGCCTTCAGCCATACAACACCAGAAACTGCCCCACAGCCACCATATCAATCCATCAACCAACACATCCATCATCAACTCCTACAACATTTGCATCAACCACCTCCTCACTACCTTCCTCATCACAACCAAAACATACAATATTCCATGCTGCTCCTATACATCAACCCCCTGCATACATCACTACTAACTTCTCCAATGCCCGTAAGATCATCCACTACATCCATCAACATCACAAACCTCCCCAAACTTGATAAATTACAAACCATCATAACCGCTCAACATAAACTCCCATTTCTTCAACTCCTTCACCTTCCAATCCAACTGTAACAACCCGCATATTTTACAATTATCTATTTAAATATTTTATTTAAATATGGTATCGTTAGTCGGATTTTAGTCCGAAAAGCTACTTTTTGCAAACTGTCGAATTGGGACTCGAGACCGCTTCCATTGAGTCCAAAATGGCGTTTGCAACTCTTTTAAGTATAAACATCGATATATTTGGAGTAAGTCGAATTTTGCCATTTTCTATTGGGCTTTGGGTTTGGGTTTCACCCCAACTAACTCTATAACCTAGTTCAGCCCTCCCCTCTCCTCTTCACTTCATTTCTATTTCTCTCAAACACTTAAGTAAAACTGAAAATGGGGAGAGGAATGGGAAATTAAAACTCCAAGCCCTAGTTTTCAATTGCAAATCCATATTCTTGCTCCAAATCCAAAGAGAAGCTAAGATATGCATCACCATCTTCTTCACCAACTCATTCTCTCTTTGATTTCAGAAAATTCCTAAACCTAATTTGGGAAGTGTTTCTCTTTTAAGCTTAGATTCAAGCTTCTTGTGTTGAGATTGAAGTGTGGTTGATCTTCCCTTGTCTTCAAGCTTCTCATTCATTGTTTTTGGGTTCAAAGGTGAGATTTTTATCTCACATCTTAGTCTATGATTATCTTTGAGTGTTAGGCATAAATTCCTAACTCTTATTCATGTGCATTTGCTTTGATTCAGATTGGTTTTGTGAATATTTCAATTTTTGGTGTTTTGAAGTTAAATCCTTAAAAATCATTGCTATGGTGTTTGATCATGTTTTTAGTGTGCATCGAAGAGCCTATGGGGCTGGGTTGTCGATTGGCAGAAATCCTTAGCGCCCGTTGCTCGCCCGATTGCAATTTGGAAGAGTTTGATCTTCAAATAGATAGGCTGGGAAGTGCTGGAAACAGGGTCCGGTCGACCGAAACTTTGGCCCGGTCGACCGACCTGCTACCAAAATACTTCCCAGGCTCTGGTCCGGTCGACCGACCTACTGGTCCGGTCGACCGACCAGTATCCCGCGGATTTCCCGGGTCTGATCCGGTCGACCGAACCCAGTGGGTCAGCCGACCGACCTGCTTCTATTTTTGCCTACTATGTCTATTTTTGCCCGTTTTGCTTGATTTCCAAATTTTATCGATTCGTGTTGATTCCCATTTGTTTTTATCATCTATTATTGACGTTAATGACTTCTTTTTCGGGATTTTTGAGAACATCTATTTTGATGGATTTGGTATCGATTTCTTTGGAATTGATTCACGTCTTCGTATGTGAATTTTTATCATTGATTGTTTCTACAATCGTTTTTGTGGTTTGTCACTTTAAAAATATAAAGGTTTTTATACTAGTAGTAAATATTCAAACTCTTTTACCAAAATGATTTCAACTCTATTTTTAATAAAAAGTTCGTTTATAAAACTGTTTTCTAATCTATTAGTATATACAAACCTTTACCTCATTCGTATGAGAAAATCTAATTAAACGGCTTAGAAAAACAAGTGGTATGAAACGCTTGCGTTTACTTCGCCGATTAATTTATGGACTTGTTCGATTGAAAATCTCTTATGACAATTTTCGAGTGAAAATCTACAATCTGTTCGTAAATATTTAAGTTAAGCTAGTGGTTATGGGACATGAATCTAAACTCATATATTTGCTAGCTTAGTGTAATTGACACTTCTTGATGATCGATGATGATCATTTTTGTGGATTAGACTAGCGATGTGCGATGTCTCTTTGTCCACGTGGGAGACTGTACCTCGTCTTGTGGAGCTTCGGCTCAAATTTGTGGGGTAGCGACCCATGGTCTTCGGACCGTTTTAGTGGAGCTTCGGCTCAAAATTAATGGTTAGCAATCATGGAATAGCGTTCCGTTTTGTGATACACGTGTTGAGAGTTTTCATGCTCTCGTTTTGTGATAGGCCTTCCCCCCTTCTTTTTATTGTGATTTCTGGATTTCTTGTTGATGATTTCTAGAACTTGTGTTTCACCAATTTTTGTGATTTACATTGATAAGCCCTATCAATATTTGTGTATTGGTGAATTTGTGTGTCGTAAACTTTTGTGATTGGCATTGATATTATAGTCAATATTTTTGTGTTTGGTGAATAAACTAAAGAATATGACGTTCTTTTCTGTGTTTGAGATTATTGAAGTATTGTATGATTTTGGTGTTTTACATGCATACTAGTTATAGTATGGCATTAATGTTATCATATGTCTTTTGTCCTATCTCATGTTCCATCTCATTTTAACCTGATATTTATAGTTAGACTGATCCGTTTATTATTTTCTTATTAAATAATACTCGGGTCAGACCGAGATGCTACAGGTGCTTCAGCTTGACCTCTCATTTGGGAGTATTATCTGACTTTTGGCTAACTACACTACCTTTGTAGTTTTTGTTGTTATACATTGGAGATAGAGACTCCTTGATGTATACATATTTTTTTGTCCAGCACTTGTATCTATTCTTTTGTGATATTGTGGATCTGGTTTGACCACTACTCTGATGTACACCTTTTTGTGTTATATATTCATATCTATTTCCGCCTTTGTGATATGAATGTCTGTGACTGATTTGTGTTATGTTTATTTCTATATTTTTTTTCCGAAGGCCTCATAGCCACTGTGTGGTAGCTTTGAGTTTGTATCGGTATGTCAGATTTCCTCTTGAAATGAAATGCATGTTATACTATCTGACATATCGGTACTCGCACAAGGCAATTGCACAGATGGTCGCTCCTCAACAGCCTCATTCTCCGCGCTAGTCAACGGCGTTACCTAGTAGTGCTCTTGTCTAGCGTGGGCATAGAGATGGGGCATCACAGCTTGTCCAGCAATTGTATTTATTCTTTTGTGATATTGTGGATCTGGTTTGACCACTACTCTGATGTACACTTTTTTGTGTTATATATTCATATCTATTTCCGCCTTTGTGATATGAAAGTCTGTGACTGATTTGTGTTATGTTTATTTCTATATTTGTTTCTGAAGGCCTCATAGCCACTGTGTGGTAGCTTTGAGTTTGTATCGGTATGTCGGATTTCCTCTTGAAATGAAATGCATGTTATACTATCTGACATATCGGTACTCGCACAAGGCAATTGCATAGATGGACGCTCCTCAACAGCCTCATTCTCCGCGCTAGTCGACGGCGTTACCTAGTAGTGTTCTTGTCTAGCGTGGGCATAGAGGTGGGGCGTCATAGCTTGGTATCAGAGCCAAACTTCGGAACAATGTAGAATAATCTAGCAAGGATCATTCTCCTAAATCTTTCTTAGGAATAGTGCCATAGAATTTAATTCGGATCTTCGTACCGTTCTATCCTATTTCTTTTTATGATTCCTTGTTTTATCAATCAAATTTGTTTGATATTCATTCTGAGATTAACCTTTTTCTCTTTTCTTTCTTTCTTAAATAAAAGAAATGGTTAGACCTGGCCGTCCCAGCGCCGGTCAATCTAGTGCTACTCCCCAGGATGGAGTTTTTATGTCTACCCAGGAGCTTCTTGATCTAGTAAAAAATGCTCAAGCTGTCGGACCTATTCCTGAGCCTACTCACCCTATGTCTGGATTTGCACGCTTGTGCAATGATTATACCAACTTGGGTGGGAAGCCATTCAAAGGTTCTGAAACTATTATTGAAGTCCAAGCTTGGCTCAGAACATGCGATCGAATCTTTTCTCGCATGAATCTTATTGATCTTCACCGAGTTCAGGTGGCCTCTAGTATGCTCCAAGAAAGGGCATTAGACTGGTACGAGCTTCTGATTTCTGAAATTAATGAATCGGATCTTACTTGGGAGCAATTCCGGGAATGATTCGAATTAAAGTTTGTGCCAGAAGCTGAGAAAGTGACTTTGGCTCGTCGTTTCATAGACCTTGTTCAAGGTGAATCCTCCGTGGCAGATTATGTCGCATCTTTCGAGTCACTTTCTAAATATGGGGTTGAGTACATCAACACCCCATTGAAGAAGAACCAAAGGTTTGTCTATGGCTTAAACAAAAATCTCAAGAAGCCATTACTTCTAAAATTAGAAGTCTCTTTTGATCAACTCATTGATATCGCTCTTCGTCTTGAAGAGGCGGATAGTGAGAGTGATGTTGAAGTAGTGGGTGCCAAACCAAACTTCAACAACAACAAGAAAAGGCTTAATAAATTCAAGGGTCCTTATCCCAATAAGAAAGGGAAGCAAGCATCTCCGGCAACTAAGACTTCTAACTCTAGTGGTGGGCAATGCTACAACTGTGGTTCTAAGGACCATTATGCGAATAAGTGTTCGAAGCCCCGTGCTTGTCGCTATTGCAAAAGCCCGGATCATTATTTATCGGCATGCCCCAAACTCCAAAACAAGAAGGAGGGAAAGCTTAATGTGGCGCAAGCCCCTAGTAATACTTCTCGTGATCAAGGTATTTTTCATTCTATCCTTGATGGCATTATTGTGTTTCATGATCATCCTATTCGAGTTCTTTTTGATACGGGTGCGTCCCATTCTTTTATTTCAAAAGAACTCGTTGATACTTTTTCTTTGGATGTTTTGTGTTTGATGACTTCTTTGAGAATTGCAAATCCGGTTGGTGGATCCGCGACACTCAGTTTATTGTGTAAAGATGTGGAGATTATTTTATGTGATTTTTCTTTCCTAGCCGATTTTCATGTCATGCGCTATTTAGGCTTTGGAATGATTTTGGGAATGGATTGGCTTAACCGTTACAAAGCTCATATCCTATGTCCTGAGCGGACTATTTATCTTCGACATCCTCAATCTGTTAAGCAGATTTCTGTAGTTCTTAAAGATTCGGATTCCACTTTGGCAGCATCCTTATATTCTCTAAATCCTCGTGATGGCGATAATGATGATGAGGAAGATGTCATTTCTCTTATTCATGTTGTTCGTGAATTTTCCGACATATTCGAACCCGTTCTAGGATTGCCACCTAAGCGAGCAATTGAGTTCAGAATTAATCTTGTCCCTGGAGCTCAACCTATCACTCGTCCTCCTTATCGCATGTCCAATAAGGAAAATGAGGAGATGCGCAAACAATTATCCGAATTGGAGATGAAGCAATTTATTCGCTCTAGTTCCTCGCCTTGGGGAGCTTCGGCTATTTTTGTGAAGAAATCCGATGGTACACTTAGGCTTTGCGTTGATTACCGCAAGCTTAATGATCTCACTATCAAGAATAAATATCCATTGCCTCGGATTGATGATCTATTTGATCAACTTAGTGGTGCTAGAGTCTTTTCACAATTGGACTTAGCAACTAGTTTTCATCAGCTTTGTATTGCAGAGGATAGTGTTCCTTTGACATCATTCCGTACTCGTTATGGATCGTATGAATGGCTTGCTATGCCATTTGGTTTAACAAATGCTCCAGCTTATTTCGTTGACCTTATGAATCGAGGTTTCAAAGACTTCCTTGATCGATTTGTTCTCATCTTTATTGATGATATTCTTGTGTATTCAAAAACCAAGGAAGAACATGAAAAGCATCTTCGGATTGTGTTGGAAACTCTTAGGAGTAATCAATTAAAAGCAAAATTTTCTAAATGCTACTTTTGGCAATCTCGTGTGAAGTTTCTTGGTCACATTATTTCCGAATCCGGAATTTTCGTGGATCCTTCGAAGATTGAAGCGATTCAAAATTGGAAGAGATTGGAGAGTGTGATGGAAATCCGTAGCTTTCTCGGATTGGCGGGCTATTACCGTCGTTTCATAAAAGACTTTTCTAAAATTTTCGTGCCTCTTACTAGTTTGACAAAGAAAGGAGTTAATACGTATGGTCCGACAAATGTGAAGCTTCTTTTCAAAAATTAAAGGAACTCCTTTCCGATGCTCCTATTCTTGTGATTCCCGAAGGAAACCAAGATTTTGTTGTGTATACCGATGCTAGTCGCGTTGGTTTGGGTGACGTTCTTATGCAAAGAGAACGTGTTATTGCTTATGCATCTAGGCAATTGAAGCCGGCCGAGACTAGATATGCCACTCATGATTTAGAGCTTGCGGCTATTGTTTTCGCTCTTCGAATTTGGCGACATTATCTTTTGGGAGAAAAATTTATTCTTTACACCGATCATAAATCTTTAAAGTATTTATTTTCTCAAAAGGAACTTAATTTGCGTGAACAACGTTGGCTCGAGTTCCTGGCATCTTATGATCTTGATATTCTTTAATACTCCCGGAAAGGGAAATCGTGTTGCCGACGCACTTAGCCGAAAGCAACAAGCGGTTGTTTCTATGATGATATCCGAATGAAATGATCTCGAGACTTTGTCTACTTGTGAGATTCGAGATCGTGTATCCGATTTAGGTTCATCTCTTGTTTTATGTAGCCTTGAGGCTCATCCATCTCTTTTGGACCACATTCTTGAAGTTCAAAGACTAGATCCCGAATTGGTTCTTCTTGGCCAAAATTTGAGGGATAAAATTGATATTGAAGGTATGAAAGACTTTGATATTGATTCTCGTGGCGGTATTCAAAAATTTGGTAGACTTGTCGTACCAAATATTAGTGGTCTTCGCAAAGACATATTAGAAGATTCTCCTCGTTCTAAATTCACCATTCATCCCGGTAGTAGCAAAATGTACGCGGATATGAAGCGACTTTATTATTGGGAGGGAATGAAATTTGATATCGCTAACTCGTTAAGCGTTGCATGACTTGCCAACTCATTAAGGCCGAGCATCAAAGGCCCGGTGGGTTATTGCAACCTTTAGACATCCCAATGTGGAAGTGGGATCATATTTCCATGGATTTTATTGACGGCCTTCCCCGTTCTCGTTCGGGTCATGATAGCTTATGGGTGATTGTTGATAGACTTACTAAATCCGCCCATTTTATTCCCGTTCGGTCTAATCGGACCGTTCCTCTTTTGGCCAAACTCTTTATTAAAGAAATTGTTAAATTGCATGGAGTCCCTACTTCTATTGTTAGTGATCGTGATCCATTGTTTACTAGTGGATTTTGGAAGAGTCTTCAAAAAGCTTTGGGAACGAAGCTTAATTTCAGCACCGCTTATCATCCGTAGTCCGATGGACAAACCGAGCGTGTGAATCAAACTCTTGAAGATCTTCTTCGTGCTTGTGTTCTTGACTTTGGTGGAAGTTGGGAAGATCACATCTCTCTTGTTGAATTTTCCTATAATAACAGCTTCCAATCTAGTATTGGTATGGCACCTTTCGAGGCACTATACGGAAGGCCATGCCGATCTCCTTCGTGTTGGCTTGAAGCCGGTGAGAAGCTGGTTTTAGGTCCAGATTTTATTCGTGATGCCATAGAAAAGATCGACCTTATTCGTCATAGGATGAAAGAAGCTCAAAGTCGACAAAAATCCTATGTCGATAACCGAAGAAGAAAATTAGAATTTTCTGTGGGAGATTTTGTGTTTATTCGTGTTTCACCTATGAAGGGTGTTATGCGTTTCAGTCGATCGGGAAAATTAGCACCTCGATATATTGGCCCATTTACCATCACCGAACGCATTGGTTCCGTGGCTTATCGCCTTTCGTTACCGGCTCAATTCTCTGCTATTCATGACGTGTTTCACGTTTCTTAATTACGGAAATTCCTTCGAGATTCCGATTCTATTCTCGAGCCCGGTGTTGTTAAAGAAATTGAAGTTTCGCCTAATTTGACTTATGAGCAACAACCTATCTGTATCATTACTTTGGAGATTAAACGCCTTCGAAATAAAGATGTCCCGCTCGTGAAAGTTCAATGGTCCTCAAATCCTAAGGATTTCTCTTGGGAATCTAGAGAATTCATCGAGCGAACACATCCGGACTTTCTCTCTTGAGCTCTTTGAGGTGAACTTCTTATATCAAATTTCTTCTTTTTGTGTTGACATGCTTTTATGGTTGTTACTTTTTGTTCATATATTTCTTATGATTGCGAGGACGCAATTTCTTTAAGGAGGGGAGTCTGTAACAACCCGCATATTTTACAATTATCTATTTAAATATTTTATTTAAATATGGTATCGTTAGTCGGATTTTAGTCCGAAATGCTACTTTTTGCAAATTGTCGAATTGGGACTCGAGACCACTTCCATTGAGTCCAAAATGGCGTTTGCAACTCTTTTAAGTATAAACATCGATATATTTGGAGTAAGTCGAATTTCGCCATTTTCTATTGGCCTTTGGGTTTGGGTTTCACCCCAACTAACTCTATAACCTAGTTCAGCCCTCCCCTCTCCTCTTCACTTCATTTCTATTTCTCTCAAACACTTAAGTAAAACTGAAAATGGGGAGAGGAATGGGAAATTAAAACTCCAAGCCCTAGTTTTCAATTGCAAATCCATATTCTTGCTCCAAATCTAAAGAGAAGCTAAGGTAAGCATCTCCAACTTCTTCTCCAACTCATTCTCTCTTTGATTTCAGAAAATTCCTAAACTTAATTTGGGAAGTGTTTCTCTTTTAAGCTTAGATTCAAGCTTCTTGTGTTGAGATTGAAGTGTGGTTGATCTTCCCTTGTCTTCAAGCTTCTCATTCATTGTTTTTTGTTTCAAAGGTGAGATTTTTATCTCATATCTTAGTCTATGATTATCTTTGAGTGTTAAGCATAAATTCCTAACACTTATTCATGTGCATTTGCTTTGATTCAGATTGGTTTTGTGAATATTTCAATTTTTGGTGTTTTGAAGTTAAATCCTTAAAAATCATAGCTAAGGTGTTTGATCGTGTTTTTAGTGTGCATCGAAGAGCCTATAGGGCTGGGTTGTCAATTGGCAGAAATCCTTAGCGCCCGTTGCTCGCCCGATTGCAATTTGGAAGAGTTTGATCTTCATATAGATAGGCTGGGAAGTGCTGGAAACAGGGTTCGGTCGACCAAAACTTTGGCCCGGTCGACCGACCTGCTACTAAAATACTTCCCAGGCTCTGGTCCGGTCGACCGACCTACTGGTCCGGTCGACCGACCAGTATCCCACGGATTTCCCGGGTCTGATCCGGTCGACCGAACACAGTGGGTCAACTGACCGACCTGCTTCTATTTTTTCCTACTATGTCTATTTTTGCCCGTTTTGCTTGATTTCCAAATTTTATTGATTCGTGTTGATTTCCATTTGTTGTTATCATCTATTATTGACGTTGATGACTCCTTTTTCGAGATTTTTGAGAACATCTATTTTGATGGATTTGGTATCGATTTCTTTGGAATTGATTCACGTCTTCGTATGTGAATTTTTATCATTGATTGTTTCTACAATCGTTTTTGTGGTTTGTCACTTTAAAAATATAAAGGTTTTTATACTAGTAGTAAATATTCAAACTCTTTTACTAAAATGATTTCAACTCTATTTTTAATAAAAGTTCGTTTATAAAACCGTTTTCTAATCTATTAGTATATACAAACCTTTACCTCATTCGTATGAGAAAATCTAATTAAACGGCTTAGCAAAACAAGTGGTATGAAACGCTTGTGTTTACTTCGCTGGTTAATTTATGGACTTGTTCGATTGAAAATCTCTTGTGAAAATTTTCGAGTGAAAATCTACAATCTGTTCGTAAATATTTAAGTTAAGCTAGTGGTTATGGGACATGAAGCTAAACTCATATATTTACTAGCTTAGTGTAATTGACACTTCTTGATGATTGATGATGATCATTTTTGTGGATTAGACTAGCGATGTGCGATGTCACTTTGTCTGCGTGGGGGACTGTACCTCGTCTTGTGGAGCTTCGGCTTAAATTTGTGGGGTAGCGACCCATGGTCTTTGGACCGTTTTAGTGGAGCTTCGGCTCAAAATTAATGGTTAGCAACCATGGAATAGCGTTTTGTTTTGTGATACACGTGTTGAGAGTTTTCATGCTCTCGTTTTGTGATAGGCCTTCCCCCCTTCTTTTTATTGTGATTTCTGGATTTCTTGTTGAGGATTTCTAGAACTTGTGTTTCACCAATTTTTGTGATTTACATTGATAAGCCCTATCAATATTTGTGTATTGGTGAATTTGTGTGTCGTTAACTTTTGTGATTGGCATTGATATTATAATCAATATTTTTGTGTTTGGTGAATAAACTAAAGAATATGACGTTCTTTTCTGTGTTTGAGATTATTGAAGTATTGTATGATTTTGGTGTTTTACATGCATACTAGTTATATTAGGGCATTAATGTTATCATACGTCTTTTGTCCTATCTCATGTTCCATCTCATTTTAACCTGATATTTATAGTTAGACTGATCCATTTATTATTTTCTTATTAAATAATACTCGGATCAGACCGAGATGCTACAGGTGCTTCAGCTTGACCTCTCATCTGGGAGTATTATCTGACTTTTGGCTAACTACACTACCTTTGTAGTTTTTGTTGTTATACATTGGAGATAGAGACTCCTTGATGTATACATATTTTTTTGTCCAGCACTTGTATCTATTCTTTTGTGATATTGTGGATCTGGTTTAACCACTACTCTGATGTACACCTTTTTGTGTTATATATTCATATCTATTTCCGCCTTTGTGATATGAATGTCTGTGACTGATTTGTGTTATGTTTATTTCTATATTTGTTTCCGAAGGCCTCATAGCCACTGTGTGATAGCTTTGAGTTTGTATCGGTATGTCGGATTTCCTCTTGAAATGAAATGCATGTTATACTATCTGACATATCGGTACTCGCACAAGGCAATTGCACAGATGGTCGCTCCTCAACAGCCTCATTCTCCTCGCTAGTCGACGGCGTTACCTAGTAGTGTTCTTGTCTAGCGTGGGCATAGAGGTGGGGCGTCACACCAACCACCACGCAGCCAAACTTCACCTTCACCTCAAACTGCTACAATACTCCTCTCTGCCAACCTCTGGCTGCTCCTGAATTCCATCCCTCCTTCTAACTGCCACTGCCATCCATACCATCTCACTATTTTTCTGTTACTGCCAGTAAGTTCAACTGCCCTCCAAGCACCGCAAACCAAACCTCATCAACACATAAACGCACCACCTTCAGTAACCACTCTTTAGTCACTGACTTCATCGAACCGCCATCCACTTATTCACTTCAAACAAAATCGCCTAAAACAACTCAAATTTCTCCCGCGACCTACCTCCGCCATCAACACCAAACCTGCGAATTTCCAATTGAACCCTCAAATCCAATTTGGTTTTTGGATTAAATTTTGATTTTGTTTTTAATTTGATTTCTAGGTATATGCAGATTTAAAAAAATTTACGATTCTGTGTTGTGTTCGGCTATGAATAAAAAATAGATAACATTGTATTTGCCTTGGATTTGGGCTTCTGGGTTATTTTGCTTGTTGGGCTCAATTTTTTTTATTTGTAAACTCTTTTCTCTTTAAAATTTTGAGTTGTTCTCCTAAAAAAACAAACGATAATGAAATTTTATTGGCTTTTAAATTTTTGAGATTTCTTTTATGTTGTTTTGTTTTGGCTTGTAAATATTTTCTTTTAATTTGCTTTTATCCATAAAAAAAATTCGTTTTAGTCTTATAAATATTTGTGTTCAACAATATTGCAGGCTGAAATTTGCAGGAACTTAGAAGAAGAAGACTTGCTTGCTAAAAAACAGCTTTGCTTGCTTATAAAATAAATCATTGCTTTAAAAAAAATTGCTAATAATTCTGCATGCTCTGGTATTGTGCCCTCATGTCGTGTTTTTATTCCCATTGCATTGTTGGTTGCTTACATTTTAAAAAAAATTCAAAAATAAAATAAAATTTCATTCCTAGTTGCATTGTTAAATCACGTTTAATTTTTGTTTTGCATTCATTTCATTTTGTTTTTCTTTTCTAAGTCTAACACCCAAATCCACATAAGGTAGGGGTTTTCATCACCCCTTCCTTGGCCCACAAATTGCATTTCATAGTAGAATTTGACTAATAATAACGGTTAAACTTTGGACTTAAGAGTGTCATGAGCTCACCTAGGGCTTAATTATATCTTGACAAGTTGTCTTCTTTTAACAATTTAATTTCTTAGTGTCTAGGCTACGACAGAGAAATAATCATATATAAATATTATGGTGATTCGTAAATACTATAGTGATTGTTTCTCTGAAGGTACTTAAATCTTCGGTTGCATTGCTACGGTGATTCATGGTGCACCGATAACTCCTTTACCTGGCTAAGAACTATTTTGTTGAATTAAGACAAAGTGTGATTATACAATTTTGGGTTAGAAGCTACCGAGGATAGAAAATTTGTAATCAAGTCCTTGCATTCATTTAGTTGCATTAGTTCATGCATATATAAAAAAACAAAATCCAAAAAAGTAAAAAAAATTTACATTTTACTTAACTTAGTTCTTTTTAAAAAAATCCAAAAAAAGCCTTTTTAAATCTTTTCCTTAGAAAAAATTCAAACAAAATCAAAATTCTAAAAACAAGCATTTTTCTTAAGTTAATTTTTTTAAAAAAAAACAAAACAAAAATCAAATCTCCCTTTTGAAAAATAATTCACTTTAGTAAATACTTTTCCTTTTAAAAAAAAATTATAAAAAAAAACAAAATAATATTTCATTTCATTTTCTAAACCTTGCTTCATTCTCTTAAACTCGACTCTCGCTTCTTTCTCTTCTTAACTTTTTCTTGTGCATGAGTACTTGGACTCGTGACACAACAACAAATCGTTTAACCCGAACAAACGATCCTCAAGCAATGGCAAACGAAAATGCCCCGCGAACTATCATAGATAGAATCTTTCCCCTTCTTACATCACATTACCCGCCCCAATGGGTAACCATTTCGAAATTCATTCCAATCATATTGCCACGCTCCCAAAATTTGGCAATTTTGAACACAATGATCCATACATTTTCTTAACAAAATTTGAACAAGTTTGTGCAACCATTAAACTCCGACAATTATGCGACGACGGAATCAAACTTCGGTTAATTCCATTTGTCCATACCGATTACGCTGAAAAATGGTTGTACAGTTTAACATCGAACTCAATCAAAACTTGGGAAGAATTTGTTAAAGTTTTCTTAAAAAAATCTACCCCTTGGAAAAAAAAGACCAAAATCCGAAACGGAATTGTAAATTTTCATCAATTTAGGGGTGAACCTTTCGGAAAATATTTTGAAAGATTTAAAGAGCTTTTGATAAAATGTCCATCACCATAATTTCGAAAAATGGACTCTTTGCCAAATCTTATACAATGGACTTGAAAATAGTTCACGAACCATGCTTGAATTGATGTGCCAAAGTAATTTTCTCGCCCAACATCACGATGATGCTTGGCAATTTCTTGAAAACTTGACCGAAAAGTCATCCCAATAGGGACGTTCTAAGAAAAAATCCATTTACGATCGAGCGCACACTCGATAGGATCATCTTTGGCTTTGGAAGCTAAAATCGATGCGATGATTTATAAATTCGATAATGTTTTCTCATCTAACCAAATGAACTAAGCTTCCCAACCAATGTGTTATAAATGCAATGATCCCAATCACATAGCCGATCACTGCCCTAATTCGGTAGAACAACTCAATGTTTTCAATAATGTTAAGAATGATCCGTTTTCTCCAACGTACAATCCTGGTTGGAGAAATCATCCTAATTTTGCATGGAACCAAAATAATTCCAACACGAATTTGGTTCGTCCCAATTTTCAAGCATTGCCGAACAATGCTTCGAATCCTCCCTTTCAACCCAATCATTTTCAACAAAATGTTATGAGTCCACCTCAAAATCAACCGCAATAATCTTTTGCTCCCCAAAACGATAAACGATTGAGTTCACTTGAGAAAAGTCTTGAAACTTTGGCTAAAGCAACCACTTAAAGCCTCCAATCAAACAGCAATTTGCAAAAACATTTAACCTCGTACATGTAGAATACAAGTCAATCAATTGCTAAACTTGAAACGCAAATGAGTCAACTAGCCACATCTATGAGTGAACGTGAACGATGCACTTTCCCAAGTCAACCGGTTCCGAATCCCAGAAATCAAAACACAAATTCAAATCAAGCCCATGTCGTTCAAGATAGCAACGTAAACCAAATGAATGCTATCACGACTTTGCATTCCGGTAAACAAATCGATAACCAAGTTGATAATCCAAATGATTTATCGGAAGTCCCTCTTGACACTTTGAAAACGAAAAGCGATTCTGAACAAAATGTTGAGCCAAACATCGAATCAAATTCTTCCAATCCAAATTCTACTTCTACTCAAGTAGACCAACCTACTGAGTATCGTGTTCCATTTCCACATCGCCTTTGACCCAAAATATTTTTTGACCAAATGGAAAAGATGTTGGAAATTTTTAAACAACTCAAAGTTAACATCCCACTTCTTGATATCGTTCAATAATTCCCAACTTACGCTTAGTTTCTAAAGGACTTGTGTACTCAAAAATGACACACTCATGTACCCAAGAAAGTTTTCTTAGCTATCCGACTTAGTGAAATCTTGTCCAAATCAATCCCCGTTAAATACAAAGATCCTGGATGTCCGACGATCTCGTGCACGATAAGAGACAAAACGATTAACAAGTGCTTACTAGATTGGGTGCGAGTGTCAGTTTGATTCCTTATTCAATTTACCAACAACTTGGTTTGGGTGAACTTAAACCGATGAAAGTAACTCTTCAATTTGTCGATCGTTCAATAAAGAAACCTATGGGAGAAATCGAGGACGTACTCGTCAAAATTGGTCAATTCATCTTCCCCATCGATTTCATCGTCCTTGAAACATAACCCGTGAACAATCTGATGAGTCAAATTCCATTGGTTTTAGGCCAACCTTTCTTGGCCACTTCAAATGCTCTAATCAATTGTTAAAACGGTTCGATGAAAATTTCTTTTGGAAACATGACTTTGGATCTTAATATTTTCAATCTTGAAAATTAACCAAACGAACCACATGACCAAATGTTGGAAGTTAGCTCCATTCAAGAAAATTTCGACAATGAAGCAGTTGACCTCAACCACAAACGCAAGACTGAATACAGACAACTGTTTCAAGATGAGCCTAACAAAATTGAAAATGTGCTTCCATTTGAACCCCTAAATGTTGAGTTGGAACTTCAACCAAATTCTTTGATTGAGCAACCCCCGAGGTTGGACCTCAAACCCCTTTCTGATCACCTTAAGTATGCATACTTAGGTGACAAAGAAATGTTTCCCGTCATAATCTCTTCAACTCTCTCTCTCTCTCTTGATCAAGAAACTTCTTTACTTTCTATTCTATCGAAAAACAAAGAAGCAATTGGATGGTCGATCACGGATATAAAGGGAATTAGTCCTGCTCTTGATCAACATCCTATCCATTTAGTTGACTATACCAAGCCTGTTCGTGATGCGCAACGAAGGCTTAACCCAAAAATGAAGGATGTGGTTCGTGATTAAATTCTTAAACTTCTCGATAGTGGAATCATATACCCAATCTCTGATAGTTCGTGGGTTAGCCTAATTCATGTCGTGCCTAAAAAGTTTGGACTCACTATAACAAACTGGACCTTTACTAGCGTTTAAAAACCGCTATAAAAGCATTTAACAGCGTTCTTGACTGCGCTGTGTGACAACATGCCATTATAGGTCAGAAACATACAATAGCAATACTAAAAACGTTGTAGAAAGTAAGTTTTGTTAGCGTTTGACTGATGTTATTAATACATTTTATAGCATTTGTGTTGATGAGCTAAATTGCTTTTCTTAGCGTTTGTCTTTTCTTATCAAATATATTTAATTACGGTAATCACATGCTATAATAAACTTTTATTAGAGCTCTTTCCATTGTTGTGACTTCTTTTTACAACGTTTCAGTTATTGTCATACTATTTTTTACAACGTTTATTATGATGTTATGAGTGTTATTTTATAGCGGTTTTATGTATTGCAGTAAACGCTTATTCATTGTAAGAACCCTTTTTGTAGCATTGTTTAAACGCTGTTGAATTTTTCCATAGCATTTTATGAACGCTATCGAATGTTTTCACAGCGTTTCAAAAACGCTGTTGTATAGTGTCCATTTCATAATCAACATATATAGCTGGTTGCAGCCCCATTTTATATATAGCACAACAGTTAATTTAAACACATACATTTCATAATCGACATATTATATTAGTCACACATTTCATAATCAACATATTATGTTAATCATAGCTAATAATCAACATGTAACATTATATAATAAACATATACAATATTCTTACATCAAAACATATAATAGTCCAGAATATTTCATAATGTAGAACAAACAGTAGCTAATGGCCAAAAGTAGTAATACATATGAGCATACAAAACAAAATGTAGTTCTGGCATCAAAAGTAACTTCGAATCCATAATTGTGGGATGTTACTACTTTTTTGCATCAAATACATCTATCCACCTGTAAAGTAAAGTTCTTTAGTAAAGCATACTTAATTAGAATTAAAAGGCTGAAACATTGAGTAGCTAGTTCTTAAGTTATTTTAAGCTTTAAATAACTCTTTATCATATAGAAGATTACATACCTTTAAAGTCTAGCAAATCTTTAATCAACGATACATGTTTATGTATATTAACTTTAAAAATATATGGGCAAAATAAGAGCGTGCAAGAAAAAAGAACTTCCATGGACCTATCAATTATTTGCAAGTTAATTTCACGGATAGAAAACGACACATGATATAAAGGATAAAAGTTCAAAGGAGCAATCAATTTGTGTAGCCCTATTATGGTGTCTAACTATTACTAACCACATGCACATAATTCCAAATAACAACTTGAATATATCCACAGTTTCAATTTAAATAAGAGCTTAAAATTATAACTCTGCATCACAAATTTGCAACTGTTCAGCTGTATTATACTAATTTTTGTTTTCTTCCCATGTATCATATATTTTTTCCGATCAAATTTTTAAAATCAGTTATCGTTAAAAGATAGTTGATTAAACGAAGTGGAAACTAGAACCAAACAGAAAAAACAAGATCGGACTTAACTTCCACCTTGCATAAGCATATTCACGTACTGCAGCAAAATTATGAATTTTGGTAATTTGAATTAACAAATATAACATAAACCTAGCACATGGTGTTGAATAATATTTCTCGATACAAAGTAATCTGAATCATATTAACATTACAATAACAGAAGGCCGCATTTAATGATATTTTTTCTCATAAAAACTGTTTGAATTCAACCAAGCAATCACCAACTATTTTTCCATAGGATAGACAAATTGTGTGCATAAAGTTTATCCAAAAATTAATTCAAGTCTTATCCAAAATTTTAAAATAGCACGAGCTACCATCTAGAAGTCCATATTTATTATCGAAACAAATTACTTCCATTTACCACTAGAACAAAGATGATATAAGTTGTGGTCCTTTTAATAAGAATATATGTTTTATAAATTGCTTTGCAAATTATCATCGGATAGAGAAATATTCCTAGATCTCGTAAAGGATTATGTCAAAATTATCTTACGAGATTTTCCTATCAAGACCTCAAGCTTGTTGTTATATATGTTCTTAGACCTTGTTTTACCTTTTTCTGCTTCAGGTTTCTATTGTCTGTTATTATCCCAAGTTCCCAACCAGCTAGCAACTTGACACAAGTTTGATGATCCAAAGAGCATTTATTAAAATGGTTTGGTTCTTAATTCAGTTTAACATCTTCGGTCTATTTTATTCTATGCACCATGAATATAACAATCCATTATCTTTTTACAAATTTATTTCATCCATTACGATGGCATCAAGGTGCACCAAGGATAACAAAATTTGGACATGGATGATGTTTTTCGACCCGGTTACATATTAAAAAACTAATTCATAAAGATATTGGAAGCAAACTATTCGAAAAAAGCATGATACTTGTTATTTTCTTACTACGGCCCTATGGTATTTCTTATTTCACTGTCTGATGTACATATAAAAAGAAAAAATCATTTATATATTATCAGTAGCTTTTGCTGAGGGAACGTTTTTAATCCGAACACTGCCCAAATTCAAATGGAATACTAGGAAATTTTGATCTCGAGACCTAAAGTGTTATTTCATTAAAAAAGTTTGTTATGGGTCACCATCTCTTGCCCTTACGGGCCTCTAGCAACGAATAGACTTTGTAATCAGAGTCTTTTTGCCCCTTTAGAGCTTTTTAGCTTGAAAACAATATTTAGTTAATTTAGTCTCAGGAAATTTGGGTATTTTTGTCACCACCATTTTAGCCTCAGGAAATTTAGTAAAACAGTGCTTTTTAGCCTCAGGAAATTTAGTCACCATCATTTTTACCATTTTCTTTTGTTTAAACTGTTGTTACAAATAACCCAGTTGGAATATTTTTGTATGGTTCAGTTTAGTGAGTCATTCAACCAAATATCCTAAGAAATACAACGTGCTCGACGCGCAACACAAAATTATAACTTTGAATCAGTTTCTTTATAAGAAAACAGTAAGAAAAGCACCATTGTCCTAGTGGTTAAGTGATTTGGCTTTGGTGCGAGAGGTCACAAGTTCGAAACTTGCGTAGCATAATTCGAACATTTATTGACATGTGATATGTTGTCATAGTGATTTGTTGTATATAAAGTAACATTTCAAAAAAAACAGTAAGTCATAATTTAATTTATTTTGGCATTGACTCAGTTTTTGCTAGGTCAATCAATCCAACGCAGTTTACGTCTTGACAACCAAACTATATAGGTTAAATGCTAATTTCCACTGAATAGCAGTTGTCCTTAACTATGTAAGCTCGCAGCCAACTGTGGATTGTGTTTAATAATTGATGAATTAAATGAATATTTTTAAAAGACTGGCTTGACTGATTGTATACATCTTCTTTATTTACACATCAATGTGTTTCCCTTTGATATAAGTTATGCATCATACACTAACGCGTAATATACAAGTTAGCATATTATTATTTATTACGGTACAATTCAAGGTTTGAAGTCTTGAACTGCTTTGAGAGATATTTAAACAAAATAAGTACAAAAAATAATATGAAATTGTTTAAACATAATAAAATTAACAAATAGGCATAACAAATTAAGTGTAAACAAGCGTAAGATTGACTTGCGTCTTGCTGCATTTTTTTTAATTAACTACCTTGCCCACTGTAAAAGATTTTCTGATATATGCAACTATGCTAGAGTCTATGAAATGGCTTAATTGAAAACTACCCTAGCCTATAAATAATATTTCAAGAGGCTCTTATTATAAATCAACCATACAGGCAGCCAAACATACTATCTGCATTACCGTAAAACCAAGCCTCAAAAACAATTTTAAAAGACAATAATATTTGAAGAAAATACCTACAGGATTTTAATTTAAGTGCAGGCTGCAAAAATAAAATTTTAAAAGGTTTGTTTGTTTAAAATTCTTGGTAGTTGGATGGTTTTAAGGCTTTTCAATTAGACGTTAAGAAAGTTAAGGCAACCAATCAACGAAACTAGATCCCTTAAGACTTGGCACTATAAATACTATGTTTGTTGTCCTTCTTAGCGAACTTGGTGTTTTAATTAAAGTGATTGCAATTGTGTTTTGCAAAGGTTCTTTCTATATTGATGGGTAACTCCGAATATCCTATCCGACCGACTCAGCTACTAATATTTAGCACTTTTATTAAGAAGAATTCTACATATAACAATCTGGAAGTGTCAAAAGAAGAAAATGTAGCAAATTATGCAGCTTATTTTTGTGATTTCAACTGAATGAGATTTATCTCTATCAAGATTAATTGACAAATACAAAAGATGATAGCATGCATAAAGAAAATTATTTTCATACTCAGTATAGAGGTTCTTGAAATGGAAGTATTGATGAAGGGTTATAGAGAAGCCCCATATTCATGTGAGTTTTTTTATTAATACCCTTATAAAATTATTATATTATCATAATGATGGTACCAATTTTTTATATATAAGTGTTAAATTTAGCATTAGACATAAATTTAGTCATATGTTAAACTAATACTACAAAAACTAAACTATGTATGTTTAATTATTCCAATCTGATATAAGGGAAAATTAAGAAATAGAAAAAAAGATGCACATCGGGTGTACACATGTCGAATCACCTCAGGTGTGCACGAAGATGCACGTAGACAAAAAAGGAATGAGATAGGGAAAAGGACTTTTGAAGCTCAATAGTAAAATTGACAATTGATCACTACTGCATTCACCTCCAACCAATTAATAAATTGGAAATAGATGCACATCAAGGATTACCTACCTTGTGTTTGATGTTTTTTTAGTTTGGTCTTCTTTGTCAGATTCAATTACATTATCCTTGCTAGAAATATCCTCCTTGTCTATCTCAACTACAATGAATGTTAATTTGTTATGCCTATTTGTTAATTTTATTATGCTTAATCAAATTCATAATATTTTTTGTACCTATTTTGTTTAAATATCTCTCAAAGTAATTCAAGACTTCAAATCTTGAACTGTACTATAATAAATAATAATATTCTAATTGTATACATCTTCTTTATATAGCTGATCGCTAAATTTTACATAGATAAAGGATTGGATATGGTAACTGAAATTATATTATCGGATTTTTCATTAGCATGTGAACCAACTGAAATTTTGCTTTGCATTTGTACTATTTTTCTATCCCTAACATGTGACCAAATTGCCTTAGTGAAGGTCATACCTCTTCTCATTCCTCTCAATCGTCCGGATCTATCTGGTCCTAACACATGCGATGGTGCATCTTCTTTGTAATTGATTATTGAGTCAGAATGTGATCCATCATCATTGTTTTTTGTCTTTTCCTATAGAGGTTGACATTGATATTATATGCTAGTGCACTATCACATTATCGAACAATTTCCAGTATAATAAAAATTTAAAAGTACTTACAATAGTATCTATAGTAGCGATGTTCACTGGTTTGCCATCTTTTCTAGTGCAAGATTTAATCCAAACTTCAACTCTAGAGATGGGATATGGATCGTTACTCTTCTCCTTCTACATTAAAAAGATCATTAAAACAACAAATCATATTAGCTAACTAGTTAATAAATATTATGGTAAATAAATTAACTTTTCTTACTAAATCTTCAGCCAATCGAGCCATTCCTCTATGACTACATGTGTGTGGCATCTGATTGCATATAATAGCTTTGAATTAATTGCTGACCATCTGAAATCAAATACACACAAAAGATTCTTTAGAAAATTAACATCACAATTCACAGTAGATAAGCACAAACCATTATTTTGTAAATGCGAACATTTGCTTTATATTGGTAGCCAAAACTTAATTGGAAGTGGATCACACATGCTCTCTAGAACATTAAAAATGTAATCCAATGAAGTTAATATAATCAAAAGGAGATAAGTATTGTTTTTTAAGTATTGTTTTTTAAGTATTGTTTTGATATTTGAATGTGTTTATAAAATATAGAGAGATAAATGCAGTATGACTGCTTTACCTTAAACTCTAGAGTTGTTTTCAACTTAATAAACTTCTTCCACTCCATCATGGTTTTGATGTTATCAGGTTTCAGCTGTATCTCTCCTTTTCATTCTTTGCATATACTATTTTGCAAACTAGTATGCTTTTGAAGATCTAAAAATACATCTCATTTGTTGAAATATGGGCACTTTTTACCATTCTTCGTCCAATTTAAATCTAGCCTATAATATTTATTTATTAAAACAACTGAGAAATTGTTTAAAAAAATATGTAGATAAGTGTAGACTGAGATATAAAATTAAAAACCAGTAAATATAGGATAACTAAGATATCAGAATGATATCTACACTGCAAAATTTCTTTAGAGGGGATGAAGAGAAGTTGGATGTGAAGAAGGCTGCTTAAGCTGTAAGTTTATGAAATTTTACATACTGTTGATGAGTCTGTATACAACTCATATTGATTTGGTTCAAAGTGTAATTTGTTCTTCTTTCTTGATGTTTTGAATAATAAGTTTTGTATTGTTGAGAAATTTTGTATGATTATTCTAGAGTAGAACAAAAAACTGGTTGATCTACATACATATATAATGAATTTGTTTATTTACAAAAATATATGAGATGCTCTTTGTTGTATTTAGTTTGATAGTATTCTCTTTACATTCATACTTGTATCTACATGTTTTTATATGCATGCACATATGAGTAAAACAGAAACAATGAATTTGTTTGGTCTACCTAAGTAATCACATACATTTATATGCATGCTTGTGTCTGCCTACATGCTTTTACATGTAGAGTAAATGCAAGTTTGGTTTGCTAAAATGAATTTAGATTAAGCAATGTAATTTTACATTGGTGGAAACTTGCACTGTGCAACTCCCAACTAAGACAAACGATTAATGACAATACCGTTAAATATTCTAAACAATTTTAATGCATGACTGACAACTAAGATAGTGTTCTTTGTGTAAAAAATGTAGAAGGTGAGAAGTAACAGGAACATTTATCTATCTTTACAAGTCACATCTCAAGTTTAAAACTAGTTATCAATCAAATTATCTCTTTAATTTATCTTCATTGTTTTGTCTTCAAGCTTCCATGGAACAAATGATAAATGGGTAAAAATAGTATACCCATTGGCATAACTGTATATTGTATACATAAACCTTTTACCGAGACAGATGATAGAATTAAAAAACCAATGATAGATGATGGGAAAATAAATCAGATGAGAATGGGTAAAAATATAATAAACGGAACATATGAGTTTGAAGAAAAAGAATTTGTTTTTCTATCTAGTGGGCCAAGTTAAGCGAGTAAATTGTCAGATAAGCAAAACTAATGGAAAGACTGAACTTATATGATCTAACATGATGTTTAACATGTATTGAATTTCTAGCAAATTGAAAATTAAAATTTGATCATCATGGGAAAAAACAGTCACACAATAGGTTAACACGTGCATTGCAAACAGAGTAATATATGTTCCCAATCCAGCAGCCAATGTGATGTGGAAAAAGTAAAAGCCATGAAAAAAGCAACAAAATGCACTTGATCATCAATTGCCATTAATGGGACTTATTTGTGGAACAAACTAAGCACATCCTAATTTAAGCCACAGTTGCTCATCAATTAATTGATGGGTATACATTTTACTGTCGGTTGGAGTATGTAGTGGTAAAATATAGTATAAAAAATTCTTTCTTAAATGCACATCGTATGTGAGAGGAAAAGAATACCGAACTAGGAAAAAATTACATTAAATTACGATGCTCAGCAACCAAGTTGTAAGCTAATACGATAGTGAGGATAAAACATGCTAAGCTAATGGGGAAAGTAAGCGTCTGTACTTGCAATATTACAACAAGTCAACCGTAGTTGCTGAATTTTGTAGCAAGAATGAGTAGTAAGACATAACAAATAAAGTTTTAGTACAAAAAGGGTATCTCTTAAAATTGCAAACCACCTGCTCATAAATGATGTACAACTGATCTGGTACTTGTGCTTTGTAAGTAAAATATGAAAAAAACATTAAAATACTATGACATATAGAAACATTTGCAAACAAAATAGGAACAACAAACATATGAACGATCGAATTACTGTAAACCAAAGTTGAAGCAGGTACAATACTTCTTCTACCAAAACCAATAATTAACAGTTGTAATTGGCTCATATAAAGAAAACAATGTAACAATTTTTTCCCCTTAACACTTAATGTTAATTAAGATTTAGTATGTTCAAGTTCAATAGCTACAGATGCGGACAGTACCGGTACTACAATTCCAACTACTGCACATGTAGATGATTATGTTTTGGGTAATGTAAACTTAGTCCTAACCACAGCCCACTAACATATAATTGATTTGAATTGACTGTAATTTATGAGACGGTAGAGGCGACTAAAACAAAAGGTGGCAAAGGACTGATTAGAAAAGATGGGAGGATTTGGACGTAAATACATGATTAATATTGTCAAATGACAGTACAATTTGAAAATCATTATCTAGCCTGTTCTACTGTAGGTAATAACCGTAAAAGGGCGATGAAGTGATAGAAAATAGCAATTGAGTAAAACGACCGTGTATAGGTGTTTTAGTAAAGATTTAGTATGTTCATGGTAAAAAGCTATGGATGCTGACGGTACCACTACTACAATTCCAACTACTACACATTTAGATCATTATGTAACCTATTCTACTTCAAGCATAACAACATTTGAACTGATGTTGAAGGAATAGATAGTACAAACTGTACCAGACGTTTGCTCTCAGTAAATACTGGCAGTACAAATGTTATGGAGGAAAGGTGTGTTTGTTTATTAAGAGAAATAAAATCAAAATACAACCAGTTGATTAACATACCATAACACAAATAAATCTTACAATCTCTCTAGTAAACAATTGGGCATAAATAAGGAATATAAACACATAACTACATGCATGACCGGACATAAACACCACAAACATACATGGTTTCATGTTTTCAGCAAATGAAAGGTTAACTTGTTGAATGTTCTGCCTCATAAAATCATATCATTGATTTATGATAAAACACAACTCACAGATTGTACTTAAAGATAAAAGCAAGGATAACTTCCAGATAAAGGCGTAGTAAATCATTATTTTACACTATAATTACTTGCACACATCCTGTTAATTTATTTCATATAAGTTTCTTAAACTCATAATTTACATATTTTTCATAGTTAAAGATGGGGTATAATGAAAAATCTTATTATATTTTACTCGAAGTAGCAATCTTGGAAAGCTAATATATTAAAACTTTTAAAAGTATTTTGTAAGCAGGAATGAGAAAAAGATAACCATCTTACTACAAATGGTAGATAAATATATAATTGCCATAAACTATTTTTATGTTCAAAATTTTAAGTTCCAAATATACAGGAAAAAATCCTAACGACCCACTAAATAGTCTTCCAAAATCTTAGTTTAACAGTTTCTATTTCATGTAATCACCTAAAAAAGGTGGGAATGAAAATGTAGCAGAATATATACAGGGTCTCTCATGTTTCCTTCTATGGTAAACAAGCAGGCAGAGGAAAAGTGGACATAAAGATCCTGACTTTTTTGCAACTCAAAACGTAGTTTCAAAGTAATGAAAGCTATAACAATGCAGAGTGAAATAAACCTGAATTAAAGTAATCTATGATTGATATTCAAATATTTTGGACCATTGCGAGGATTTAAATTCATATTTATACATAAAACTGTAGATATGAATAATGTAGAAACAAATATAAATGCATTTATTTCAAATTTCAAACTCCAAAGCATAAAATGAAATCCAACCACAGTAGAAAAAATATCATATAATATGTATTGAAGTATATACCTAACTGTTTGAAATAAAACAATATTTAAGAATCCTATAAATACTGGTCATGTCTTGTATTAAGGAAATTGTTTCTTAAAATGTTTCATTGAAAGATATCGTTGAGTCCCTACTCGGTTACAATTAGTGATGGTGATTCGAATGCAAACATAACCAGATCAAAAATTCTCACTAATTTTTTTCAAACTGAAAAATATGACAACATAAGTAAAATCAACTAGACAATATGTTTCCAAATTTAGTATAATCTCACCTACATCTGCTAGTAAAGCTATTTAGTATGCATGCTATATGAAATCAACTAGCCAATATAGTAAATTATTTTTGTCCTTTGGCTTAAGAAATATATGCAATTTATTTTGTCCTACTTTTGAAATCAAATTGTAAATTATAATCACTCAACAACATGATTTTTTTCTTTTTTAATTTTAGAGTATCTTATATCCAATAAGCAGTGACCTTATTCTTTAAATATACTATAAAGTACACTATATCATCCTCAGCATTATGAACTCAGCTATATTATCTTATGGCTTATTAATCCTCATTTGAAATCCAAGAATAGTACCGTAGTCCCAAGTTAACAGAAAAATGGCTAGAGGTAGATAATTTTGCTCTTGATAGATGCTGACTTTGGTTTACACTTCTAGACAGCATGCTTGTTTGTAATTAAAATATATCGATCATTAACTTAAAACTCCGGTAAAGTAAATTACAAGTACATATTATATACCCATTGGCATAACTATATATTCTACTTCCATCATCTATAACATACAGATACATATTATTGTAAAGGGTACTTGATACGAGGTAGACGACACAAAAGCTCCATAATTATTATAAGGCACCAAATAAGGTATAACTTGATAAAAAAACTGAAGTTTTTAATTTTGCAAATTTTTTCAATTAAAACTGATTTAATTTTGCAAGAAACTATGTCCAACCATTTATCAAATAATTTAATTCTATAAAAAACTCAATATAGATAAAATAGTAGGTAGAGAACCGGCTAGTTATAAAAAATAATGGCAAGGCTACAACTTACTCTGAAACTTGGAGGACGAAGGAATTGGCTACTGGCGATGATGGCTACCGATTTGCCTCCATCGACGAGCCAATCGACTGCAGTGGGAACTAAGGTTAACAGCGGTGAGGGCCGTTGATTCATTTCCACTAATGACCCTACAACAAGGACGACTGCAATGGGGACGATTGGAAATGGTGATTAAAGCTACTGGCGAACGATGATGAAAGCTAATGGCGATGAAATTTTATTTCGGAGGAGGAAATTCTGTAATTAAATTTGGAGCAGGGAACTAAAATTTGGGGAAGTTTTATTTTTTAAGGAGTACGTAGAAATGGAGGGAAAGGAAAGAAATTTAGTAGATAGCGCGCACAATGTTTGGTTTTACCGATTTACCGCCTAATTATTATTTTTGATGGAAAATCGTTCAGGAACGCCATTAGTTTATGCTAAGAAAAGGAACTTTTCTTATAGTGACCTACCGTTACGAAGAACGACTCTAACAAAATCATTCCAACTCGTACTCAAACGGGTTGGCATGTTTGCATTGATTATCAGAAATTAAATATTGCAACACGTAAAGATCACTTTCCTCTTCCTTTCATCGACCAAATGCTTGAACGCTTGCCGACCATGAATTATACTGCTTTCTTGATGGTTATTACAGCTATAATCAAATCCCAATCGCTCCCGAAGATCAAGAGAAAACAACTTTCACATGCCCCTTTGGCACCTTTGCGTATCGACATATGCCATTTGGCCTTTGCAATGCTCCTACTACTTTCCAAAGATGCATGGCTAGCATCTTTTCCGACATGATCGAACGCTTTCTTGAAGTGTTTATGGACGATTTTTCCATCTTTGCAAATTCTTTTTCCGAGTGCTTACATCATCTCGAGTTGGTTCTGAACCGATGCAAGGACAAACACTTAACGTTAAACTGGAAAAAATGTCATTTCATGGTCAAACATGGTATTGTCCTTGGGTATGTCATTTCAAAAAAAGGCATTGAGGTAAATAAAGCTAAAGTTGATGTAATTGCGAATCTACCCATTCCCAAATCTATCAAAGACATTCGTTCATTTCTTGGACACGCTGGTTTTTATCGACGCTTTGTGAAAGACTTTAGTAAAATCACTCGACCTCTGACGACTCTTCTTGGAAAAGACATTCCATTTGACTTCAATTCTGATCATGTTTCTGCTTTCGAACATCTCAAAAATGAACTCATTTCTGCTCCCATCATGTGCTCACCCAATTGGGATCTTCCTTTCAAAATAGTGTGTGATGCTTCTGACTTTGCAGTTGGTGCTTTCTTAGGACAACGAATCAACAAAATTCTTCATGTCATCTACTACGCTAGTAGGACTCTAAACGATGCTCAACTATATTATACGACCACTGAAAAATGGCTTCCAGCAGTAGTCTTCGTACTTAAAAATTTTTGACCTTATTTGATTGGCTCACACATACTTTTTACACTAACCATTCCGCTCTTAGTACCTTTTTGCTAAAAAGGATACTAAGTCCCGTTTGATCCGTTGGATTCTTTTACTCCAAGAATTTGACCTTATGATCAAAGACAAAAAAGGATCCGACAATGTCATTATTGATCATCTGTTATGTCTTCCAAACGCACCATCTTCTTTACTGATCAACGAGAACTTTCCCGATGAATAACTCCTTTCTGTTTCCATGATCCATGGTATGCCGACATAGTGAACTATTTAGTTACTAAGGAAACTCTTTCATTTTGGTTGAAACAAGATAAATATAAATTTCTTTCCCAAGTCAAGTACTTCTATTGGGATGATCGATACTTGTTTAAGTACTGTTCTGACCAAATCATTCGACGTTGCATTCCAAATTGTGAAATCAAAAGTGTTCTTTCATTTTGTCATAACCAAGCTTATGGTGGTCACTTTAGTCCTAAGAAAATAGCGAAAAAGGTGCTTCAATGTGGTTTTTACTGGCTTACGCTTTTGAAATATGCATTTGAGTTTTGTAAAACTTGCAATCGTTGCCAAATTTTAGGAAGAATCTCTTGACGAAACATGATGCCTTTGAACCCCATTCTTACGATCGAAATCTTTGATGTTTGCGGTATTGACTTTATGGGACCGTTTCCCAATACTTTCGGAAATCTGTACATTCTTCTTGATGTTGATTATGTCTCTAAATGGGTTGAAGCCATTCCTTGTAAAACAAACGACTACAAAGTTGTTGTGAAATTCATAAAAGAAAACATCTTTTCGAGGTTTGGAACACCTCGCACAATAATAAGCAATAATGGAACCCATTTCTGCAATCGTTCATTTGAAACTCTAATGAACAAATACTCGATAACCCACAAGTTATCAACTCCTTATCATCCTCAAACTTGTGGCCAAGTTGAAGTTTCATATCGTCAAATTAAACAAATTTTGGAGAAAACTGTGAATAAAAATTGAAAAGACAGGACACAAAAATTGACAGATGTGCTTTGGGCTTACAGAACTGCGTATAAAACCAATCTTGGGATGTCTCCTTTTAGGCTTGTATATGGTAAAGCGTGTCATTTGCCCATCGAACTTGAACATATAGTGTTGTGGGCAATTAAGAACATAAATTTTGATCTTCAAAAGGCTGACAAAAAAAGAAAATTGCAACTCAATGAGTTAGAGGAGATTAGGAACGATGGATATGAAAACAAGTAAATTTAGAAAGAAAGAACAAAAGTTTTTCATGACAAGTCAATCCTAAGGAAAACATTTTTGCCAAATCAGAAAGTTCTTTTGTATGATTCTCGACTTCATTTGTTCCCTAGGAAATTAAAATCAAGGTGGACAGGACCGTACATTATACGCACTGTTTTTCCACACGGTGCCATAAAAATAGAAAACACTAGGGATGCGTTGATTTTTAAAGTCAATGGTCATCGTTTAAAGTCTTACTTGGAGTTTGCGAGTGATCGAGAGGAGGAGCTCATGACTCTTCATGAGCCATACTACGTCTAGTAAGAAATGTTAACCCTCTCTTGTAAATATGTACATATTTTTCTCCGTTACACTCATTAGGTCATGCATTGACTATGGGGACACAGTCAAAATCAAGTGTGGGGGGAGTCTCATGTTCATTTTTGATTTTTCATGGTTTAGCTTTTGCATTTCCTTTCCAAAACTAAAAAAATCCCAAAAAGATTTTCTTTTTTTTAGCATATTGATTTACTTTTGAAGAATAGAATAAGTATATGTTTTTGGTTATTAAATTGAACTTTTTGAAAATTTATTTGTCTCAACAAAAATAAAAATAAAGTTTGGTTACAAGTAACTATGGTTTAACTAGTATATAGGAAGTTTCATAGGTGATAATTATGAAGTATGTCCTAACTGTAATCTTTGTTTTAAAGACTGGTTGATTTAAAGTAAAGGCGATACTTTTTTATCTTCAAAGTTAAGTGGTGCTAAGATGATTTTACAAAACTCTCTCTTCTTAAAAAATGCTTTTATAAAAATAAGAAACACCTAGATTCAGGTGTTCGCACGTAAGTATGTACACTCACCATACTCTGTACCATTCTCACGTAAGCCCGAAAGGCAGTGCATGATCGGTATATCTAGCCTCAGTTTATCTGAGTTAGGTGTATGTAAATAGATTTAATAAAAATAACCACCTAGTGTCATTGTTCATATGCAAGTGTGTACACTCGTCATGCTCTGTACTCTTCTCACGTAAGCCAGAAAGGCAGTGCATGATCGGTGTATCTGGCCTCAGTTTATCTAAGTTAGGTGTGTAAATATTAATAATGATTAATACTTTTCAAAAATAGAGAGAGCAAGTAATTGAAATCCAAGCACTATTTTCACTTATTTGATTCGACTTGTTATTCAAAAGAAATAAAAATACCACTTTGCGAAACTTTGATAATCAATTAAAGGATCCATTTCATAATTGCACTATGTTATCAACTGAAACAACTAGCCAAACTATAGTCTGATTGTGATGATAAATTAGTGTTTGTTAGAAGTTTTGATGAGTAGAAGGACTAAAATTTCTTAAAATTGACCAAAACTTATATTTAACTTACTCGTGTCAATTTAAAAGTAAATTCTTCATTAGTAAATATGTTTGAAAATTTTCATCATGTAGAATCTGCATATCGCATTTGGATTTTGTGGGTAGTATCCGTTGAAAACCCTTACAAGACAACACTCGTCCTACTAGGGACACCTAGAGGTTAAACGGCTTGTTGCATACGCTCAATGCAATCGTGTTTCCTACGAAAACAGATTTATCTTTGTTTTAGTTTATTCGAGGACGAATAAAAAGATAAGTGTGGGGGTATTTGATATGCACGTAAAGTGCATATTTTTACTTCCATATTTAATCTTCTTTTAATTAAATAAATGAGCATATTATGGTATTTTATACGTTTAAACCAAAATTTGAATTGTTTACTAATTATCATTTATTCATCTTCATTTGGGGGGTAAAATGGCAATTTTGTGTATGATTAAATTTGAGAAAATTTATTTGAACATTTATATTTGTAGGAATGGGAGTGCAAATATAAAGAGCTTTCATGGATGTATGCATGCATATATGTTGAAGGCAAATAAAGAATGGAAATAAATGAATTCATGCAACATGAAGAAGCCCACAAACCCACTACCATATGGTCCACAATTAAAAGCACATGCACATCTTAATGGAGGTTTAAAGGCAAGTTAGTAAGGATTAATTAATTCCCTAATGATTACTTATAGGCTACACTTTATAAAGGGTATTTTAGGTAGTGCCCTAAAATATGAATTAGGGTTTTAAGCATGTATAAATATCCCTTATGTCTCCTGTAATTATCGTCTTACCTTTCGTGCAAGTTGTTGCCACAAAATCAAAGATAAATAAAAGTTACTTTCATGGCTTCTTAGCCTTGTTTTTACTCTCATGCAATTTTTATTTATGCTTTCTTTTATGCTCTTTTATTCTCTTATGCTCTCTTTTAATTCATGCAATTAGTTTAGATTTATTTTATGGAAGTAGTTAGTTCCTTCTTCTTTTAATTAGCACTTCTCTGCATTTATGTTTATGTTGAAATCACTTTAAGTTATCATGTTTTCAAATATAAGTAGCCACCTTCAATTTAGGGGTAATGAAGCTCTCGTGAAGCATACCAAATTAACATAATGATTTCATTTGTAGTCTCTCATTGGTGCTTGATGGAAAATTTGAATGATGATGGTTTATGTCTCTTTTTATTGAATTTTGATAGTCTATGTTGATATCTCAAATAGGCTATGCTTATTCCATTTTAAACATAAATTATTTGATCATTTGCTTAAGTGACTTTGATATGAAAGTTAAGTAAGAATCAAAAATTTGATGGTCTATGTTACTAATTAATAGTAAATAGATCATATTTAAAAGAGATTTTATTTTTAATTTTCATGTCATTTTCATGAATGTTGATAAGTGGGTTGAATGGTGTGTTAGAGTTTGATGATTTAAGTTGTGCTAATTAATAGCAAAAATAAATCATACTTATAATAGGCACATCAATCATTTCTACTTAACATTTTAATGAGAGATTACAAGTGAATTTCATGTTGATTTATATGAATGATTAGAAGTGGATTTGCCTCTAAATTGCTTCTTATTATCATAGTTTATTCACCTTTGCTCTAGTTTATTTTTTGCAATTTTTCTTAGTTCAAAACCACTTCAAAACTTTGGGTTAATTTGATTGAGTAGTATTGAAATTAAATTCATTCCCTGCGGATCGACCCGTACTCGCATACGTACTACAATTGTACACTGTGCGCTTGCGGTTTATAACGATAATATTTTTCGGCGATTTTCAAATCGATAGGAAATTCGCCATTGAATAATAAATCATCTCTATTATTCCGTGTTTGAATTCAGTTATGGTTAATTTCCAAATTTATCTTGATTGATTTGCCAAGTTATGGATGTTTAATCATTGTTTGGATAGAACAATGATTTATGGAATTCTTATGAAATTATTTAGATAGGTTTTAAGGGTAAAACCTAAGTTTATGATTTCCAGTTGATTTGATTTTCTGGTATGTTGTATAAAACATTATTTGGGAGATGGGTTTTTTTACAATTTCCAAGTTAAAACGAAAATTTTATGAATTTTTTAAGGAGGAAATATTGTTTATTTCGGGTTTTAATTATTAAAAATAATTAAGTAATTATTTTGGCCTCGAAATTTTTATATAAGGAAGAATACATAGATACAGATTTATTGTGATTTATGGGGATTTTTCAAAAGTGATTATGAATTTCTATGAATTTATCATGCTAGAAAACCATTTAAATTAAAATTAACTAAGGGTATTAATTAATTAAGTTGATTAATGCGTTTGGAAGTATAAAACAGATTTGTGACAGTTTTCTAAAAAGAAATTGGTAAAGTTTGTTTTCAACCAATAGAAATTTGACAAGAAATAAAAGTTAGTAAAAAGAAATTACTTTTAATAGAAGTAAAGTGGTTTTTACAATAACTACGAAAATGCCACCAATATGTGGCATTCCCATGACGTTCGGCGCTAATAATAGATGGTGTCACATTACAGTTGTACGCGATGTCGAAAATAGGCGGCATTAACATGAAGTAATGCATGTGATACTTATACCATAAACATGTGATGCATTGAGTCATGCATCTGACATTGACGTTTTGGGAATATTGCATCTCGTGGGTGTTTGAGATATTGATGTCGTGAGTTACCAATGCCAACAGTTTTTAGCATTCTTAAATTAATGCTGCAAGTCATCAATTTTGGTATCAATCTATTTTGCGACAGTGACGCTGCTAATCTTTCTATGTATGCAGCATAATAGCCGAAGTATAATAATGATGACATACTTATAATGATGTCGTAAGTAATTGATCTTGGCTCAAGGTATTGATGCCGCCGTATATCAATGTAGGCATTCTTTGTTTAATTGTTTTAGAAACTATGTTGTGCGGCATTGATGCTGCACCTCTTTATATTAATACTATCGAGGCCTTGTTTTATGTAAACTAAAGGGAAGTTTCAAAGTCGAGATAGCCTATGTTTTAAGAAGGTCGATAACCTTATGATTTCGACAGCTAGTCTTATGATTTATAAAAATTAAAAATTTATTTTCTAACCTTGGATAGAGGTTCGATATTATTATTGCGGCATGAATGTCGTAAGTCCTTTATGTTGCTATATTAATAGTAGAGAGCCATAGGCTTATGATTTTGACATTATTCATTGGGGATACCAATGTTTTAAATTTCCATATGCTATAATTTTATGAATTTGACATTATTCGTTGGGGACACCAATGTGTATTATTTTATAATTTCGACATTAATCGGTGAGGATACCAATGCATATCGTTTTGAGATGTTATAAGTTTAAGGATTATACAACCTAATTGGGGATACCAATAAACATAGGTTGAGCACTTGGGAGAATAAAGTTATAAGCTAATTATAAATTGATATTTTATAGGTTCATAGTCATCCTAGGAAAATTACGGAATGTGTGATGGATAGTCCACATTATGCTAGAGAAAGATAGTCTCTATATGGTTAATGAAGGGTTCATATTCATCCTAGAAATACTACGAGATGTGTGATGGATAGTCCACATAATTTTAAATATATGGAACATGTGTGATGGATGGTCCATATAATTTAAATAGTAAAACCATGTGTAATGGGTAGTCCATATGGTATGGCATAGATAATCCATGAAATGTTTATATGTGAGATGGGTAGTCCATATAAATATAAGACAGACATTCATTTGAAGTTAAGACAAATAGTCAAATGAAATTAAGACGGAAAGTCAAATAAATTGGGATGGCTAATCCATTGTATGTTGCCTGAATGCAAATATTTATTTACTATGTTTTAACCATTGTGCTAGTAAGGGGAAAACCCATTCCACTCAGTGGCGTGGTCTCATTAGATATTTATTTTGTTTTGAGATGGTAGGTTATTATTCACACTAGACTGTTTGTCTACCTCAGAGTTTTTATTTTTCCCCTTAAACTTTATGGTACTCATTTGAGTAGGTCGGGAGTAAGGGATTTCAGGTTTCTAGTTAGACGAATAAGCTTCTGAAGACATATAGGAGGCAAGCTAGCTATATTAGGAGTTTTATTTAATTTTCTATGTAGTTCATTTTGTTTGAATGGATGTAATGATAGAAATTATAATTTTCAAGTAGTAGTAGACTCTGATCAACCAAAGGGGCATCTCATATGTTGCTCTTGGAGTATTTTGTAATAATTATACTTTCTCTGAACATGGGATCGAATGGGATTATGCAATGAATATGAAATATTATTCATGAAATGAAATGTGAAAACTTGTTATTTTGAAAAAAATTCATATTCATGTGCTTATGATTATTGATATGATTAACATAGCCGCATTTTATCATCGGAAATTAATACTATGGATGACTACAGCATTCGTAGTACTTACTTTCGAGCCTCAAAATGGATGATGTTACAGTCTAATATCAGAGCATATGTTTATGTAAAATTTAAAAGATTAAAAGAGTTTTGGAAACATATCCAAATGAATTAGAGAATAAGATTGGGGTATGGGATATTGCGATAGTAACGTACTTGTATTTGCTATATATAAATATGTATTCTCCCCTCTCTCTTAGAGCATTCTTCTATATTTTATTAAGGCTCGTATGCAGATTATGAGAAAACAAGTTATGGAAGCAGGAAACGGAAGAGTGAATCTATGTGGAGGAAGCACTATGACCAATGGAAATGTTCGACCCGATACTAAAAGAAACCAAAGTCGATAGGCAAACACTAATCAAAATGCAAGTACTAATGTAGGTGTTGGAAAGCCACCAGTAGATATAGGGACTATTTATCAGTTCTTTGTCAATATAATGCAAGCTGGAGTAGTGGCTGGTTTGGCTGGAGGTAATGCTGTTAAGCGGGAGGAGCTAATCCCATGGTACCAGTTGGCAATAACTATGTCAATCTGAACCATGATTATACTAGTCTTGGAGGAAAGCCTTTTCTTGGAACTGAGGATGTATTGCACTATGAGAGGATTTTTGCTGATCTGGGGTTGAACAATGAGCAGAAAGGGAGACTGGCTTCTAGGTAGTCGTAAGGAGCAGCACTGTACTTGTGGAATGGGGTGACTGTAGGTGTACCAGAAGTGAAATTGACTTGAGCTAAATTTCGTAGGAGATTTGAGGAGAGGTTCTTATCTGAAGTAGCCAAGTCAACCTTGCTTAGGAAATTTGCTAATTTGATGCAATGAGAGCTGTTCGTACTGGAGTATGCCACTACATTTGATGAGCTATCCAAATATGGATATGCCACCATTGATATTGTTATTAAGAGGAATGAGAAGTTTATCCAGGGTTTGGTGCCGGAGATTGCTAGGGCGACTATGCCACATCTCCGAGATCCAAGTAATGTTAAGGTGGAGATGGCAATCAAGAATGAATTAATGCTTTTGAATTTTAGGAAGGAAAAGTCAATGGAAACCCAGAGTTCTCAAAATAAGAAGAGAAAATTCTTCAAGGGAAAGGGGGCTCAGAAGGGTGGAGCTACCAAGAAAGGGAAAGCTGAAATTATCTGTTACAAGTGTGATAAGAAGGGGTACTATGCTAATGAGTATCGATCTGGTGATGGCTAGACGGTTGTGGGGAAGAAGAACGTAAATTGTTTCAACTGCGACTAGGTAAGGAATTATAAGAACAAATGTTCAGAAGCGGCCAAGGTGGAAAAGTGAAAGGTCTTTGCTTTGGAGCTATCATCATCTAGGCCAACGGCAGAAGGGAGAGAGAGAGGTTGTGATGGAAGGTACGCTTTTGATTCATAGCATACTAGTTAGAGTATTGTTTGATACAGGTGCATTACATTCTTTTATCTTTTGGTGTTTAGTAAATAAGTTAGAATTAGAACCAACATACCTTGTTACTTCCTTAAGGTTTGTGAATCCAATAGAAGGGTATTGCAACTCTGGGATGAGATTTGACCAGTTAGAGATTGAATTGTTCAGTCATACTTTTGCCTGCAGTTTGTATGTGTTTGACTTTGTGGGCTTTGGGATTATTTTGGGTATGGATTGGTTGAGAAAATATGATGCTAAGGTATTTTTCCAGGATAGAAAAATATCGTTAAGACGCCCTAATAGCCACGATCGAATTATATACTCGGTCGAGAACTTGAGTTTGGATATTTGTGCTTTGTTGGGCGCAATGGAAGTAGAAGACAAAGTAAATCGGGTTTTGTTATAAGAGAGAACGCAGATGTGTTTGAGCCTGTTACAGGACCACCACCGAAATGAGCTATTTGGTTTCAGATAGACCTTGTACCAGGAGCTGAACCCTTAAGTAGGTAGAATGACATCTACTGAGATGAAAGAGTTAAATATGCAACTGGTGCACTTGGAGGAAAGAATTTTATTAGACCAAGCAGATTGTCGTGGGGAGCGGCTGTGGTGTATGTGTAGAAACCCGATGGGTCGTTAAGATTGTGTATCGTTTATCATAAACTGAATGAGAAGACGATAAAGAACAGACATCCTTTGCCGAGAATTGATGATTTGTTTGATCAGTTGAGTAGAGCCAAAGTATTTTCCCAGTTGGATTTGGCGGCAGAGTTCCATCAATTGAGGGTGGCAGAGGACAGTATTCCTTAGACGGCATTTCAAACAAGATATGATTCATACGAGTGGTTAGTTATGCCATTCATATTGACTAATGTTCCTGCTTTCTTTATGGACTTGATGAACCGAATTTTCCAAGAGCACATGGATAGGTTCGTGTCGGTGTTCATTGATGAAATTTTGATATATTCTTAGGATGAGAAAGATCATGAGATTCATCTTAGAATAGTGCTTGAAACGTTGAGGCAGCATCAACTAAAAGCGAAGTTTTCGAAATGTCATTTTTGAAAGAGAGAAGTGAAGTTTCTTGGACATTTAGTTTCAGAAGAAGGGTGCTCTATGGATCTAGCTAAGATTAAAACCGCAAATAATTGAAAGAGACCTGAGGTGGTGGCCGAGATAAGAAGTTTTATTAGATTAGCTAGCTATTATCGGAGATTCGTCAAGGATTTCTCTCGGATAGCAGTGCCTTTGACTAAACTAACCAGAAAGGAAGTAAAGTTTATTTGGTCTAGTAAACATGAGGAAGCATTCCAAAACCTAAAATATTTATTGACCAATGCGCCCGAGTTAGTTATGCAGATGGTAATCAGGATTTGGTGGTTTATACAGACGTGTGTGGAACATGATTAGGAGCTGTGTTGATGCAAAGAGGTAAAGTGATTGCTTATGCTTCTCGATAGCTCAGACCACATGAAGTTATGTAGTCGACTCACGATTTGGAGTTGGCAGCTGTAATCTTTGCTTTTAAGGTGTGGAGACACTATCTTTTGGGAGAAAGATTCGAGTTGTATATAGATCATAAGTCCTTGCAATATTTATTCTCTTAGAAGGAGTTGAATATGAGATAGCAGAAATGGCTGGAGTTCTTAGCAGCTTATGATTTTGGTATTGAGTATACACCAGGGAAAGAAAATAAAGTTGTTGATGCACTTAGCAAAAAATTCAGAATATGATGTTAGCTACGTTGACGGAATGGACAGGTTTAGAGGCGTTGACTACTTTTAGTGTGCAGTTAAGATCGACTACTAGTTCTAGTCAGAGTACCGCCATATTGTCATGTTTGGAAGTTCTTCCAATGATGATCGATGCTTCTAAGCAGAAAGATGATACGTTGCTAGTCGAAAGGATTAGAAGATTGGAAGGTGGAACTGAGATTGTGGATTTAAAGGATTTTAGTCTTAACCAGAATGGGTGGTTAAGAAAGAAGGGACAATTGTGTATTCCAGATGTTGGTGAGCTAAGGAAGGAAGTTCTTAGGGATTGTCATCGATCAAAGTTTACTATTCATCTTGGAGGAACTAAGATGTATCAAGATATGGAGAGGATTTCTTCTAGGAAGGTATGAAAAGGGATGTAGGCTTATGGGTAAAGCAATGTTTGAATTGCCAGCAAGTGAAAGCCAAACATCAGTAGCCAAGTGGTTTGCTTCAGCCTTTAGATATACTAGTTTGGAAATAGGATTCTATATCTATGGATTTCATTGATGGGTTGCCAAGGTCGAATAAGGAAAATGAAAGTATTTGGGTTATAGTAGATAGACGAAAAAAAGTGCACACTTCATTCCCGTTAAGTCGACCAGAATGGCACATGTATTGGTAAATTATTTATGAAGAATATTGTTAGACGGCATGGGATTCCTAGTAGTATAGTTTGTGACAAAGATGCCATGTTCACTGTGAATTCTGGAAGAGTCTACAAGAAGTGTTAGGTACCAAGCTTAAGATGAGTACCAACTAACACCCACAGATGGATGGGCAGATAGTAAGAGTCAACAAGATACTTGAAGGTTTGCTAAGAGCTTGCATACTAGATTTTAGTGGGTTATGGTAAGACCATTTGTACTTAGTTGATTTTTCTTATGATAATAGTTATCAGAATAGTATAGAAATGGCGCCTTTCAAAGCTTTGTATGGAAGGCCATGCAAATCATCAGTGTGTTGGTTAGAGACCGAAGACAGACTGTTTCTTGGTCAAGATAACGTGAGAGAAGCCACAGAGAAGATTGAGTTGATCTGAGCATGGATGAAGGAGGCTCGGTCTAGGCAGAAAAGTTATGCAGATAAGAGACGTAAAGATCTAGAGTTCTCAGTTGGAGATCATGTTTTCATTAAGGTATCACTAATGAAGTGTGTGATACGATTTGGAAACTCAAGGAAATTGGCACCTAGATATGTTGGACCGTTCCCTATTATAGAGTGGATCAGAAAGCTCGTGCACCGAGTGGAGTTACCGAATAGTTTGGAAGGGGTCCATAATGTTTTTATGTTTCTCATCTTAGAAAGTATGTGCAGATCCAAAGACTGTTATTGCTTCGACTGCTTTGGAAGATTTAGTAGTAGAACAGGATCTGACTTTTGTTAGGCAACTACTTTGTGTTGTAGTGAGAGATGAGAAGAAGCTAAGGAACAAGACAGTAAGATTGGTGAAAGTCTAGTGGAGTGACAACAAGAAAGACTGTACTTGGGGGACAGAGGAAGGATTAGGGATACTTACCTTAAGTTGTTATGATGGTATGTTCTATATTTGTTATATAGAATTTGTAGCTGGAAGGATATACTAGAATTGTTTGTTACGGTTTTTTGCATGTTTGATATGCTTTTTTGTGGTCCTTACTGAATTTTGAGGATGAAATTCTTTTAGGAGGGGAGCCTGTAACACCCCTAATTTTAGTTTAGCATTATTCAGGAGATTTAATTGTATAAATTCAATAGAATAATGTAGAGGGATAAGGAGAATGAGATTTGATAATTTAATTAGGTCATTCCATAAAAAATAAAGTGATAAGGGTGTTTTAAACTTAAAAAAGAAAAAAATAAATAAGAAGGCTAAATTAGGAATAGCGTCGTAGTTCATACCCAAAACCCTTCCTCCCTCTCACTCATTCTCACACATGAAATATACTAAGTTAAAATCAAAAGCAAGGCCGACCATTACCTAAGGAAGGAAGATTGGGAAATCAAGGGATTCAAAAGGAAAAATCTTAGGGAAACTAAACTCCATCAAATCTCAATCTCATCATCCAACTTAAAGTGAATAATAATAAACCATCTCTATTATTCTATGTTTGAATTCGGTTATGGGTGATCTCAGAATTTATTTGGATTGATTTGCTAAGTTATGGATGTTTAATCATTGTTTTGATAGAATTTATGGAATTCTTATGAAATTATTTAGATAGGTTATAAGGGTAAAAACCTAAGTTTTTGATCTCTAATGGACTTGATTTTCTGATATGTTGTATAAAACATTATTTTATAGATAGGTTTTTAATTTCATAATTTTTCAAGTTAAAACGAATATTTTATGAATTTCCTAAGAAAGAAATGGTGTTTATTTCATGTTTTAATTACTAAAAATAAATAAATAAATAAATATTTTGGCCTAAATTTTTATATATAAAGAATATGTCAATTTAGATTTATTATGATTTTTGCGGATTTTTCCAAGTGATTATGAATTTCTATGAATTTATTATGCTAGAAAAACATTTAAATTAATATTAATTAAGGGTATTAATTAATTAAGTTGATTAATATTTTTGGAAGTATAAAACTAATTTATGGTAGTTTTCTGAAAGAAATAGGTAAAGTTTGTTTTCAACCAATAGAAATTTGACAAGGAATAGAAGTTGGTAAAAAGAAATTGCTTTTAATAGAAATAAAACAGTTTTTATAATAATTACGACAATGTCACCGATATACAGCATTCCCATGATGTTCAGCATTAACAATAGACGGTATCACATTATAGTTGTAAGCGATAACAGAAATAGGCGGCATTGACATGAAGCAATGCATGTCATACTTATACCATAAGTATGCATTGCATTGAGTCAACCATCCGACATTGATGTTATGGGAATACCACATCTCGTGGGTATATGAGATACCGATGTCGTGAGTTATCAATGTCGACAGTTCTCAGAATTCTTAAATTAATGCTGCAAGTCATCAATTTTGATATCATTCTATTTTGCAGTAGTGATGCCGCTAATCTTTCCATATATGCGGCATAATAGCCGAAGTATAATAATGACGACACACTTATAATGATGTTGTAAGTAATTGATCTCGGCTCAAGGTATTGATGTCGTCGTATATCGATGTCGGCATTCTTTGTTTAATTGTTTCAGCAACTAAGCCGTGCGGCATTGATATCGCAACTCTTTATTTTAATGTCGGCGAGGCTTTGTTTTATAAGCTCCAAAGCATCTAAACCTAAATCTGGAAATATACACAAGCTGACCCAAGCATTATAAGAAAATAACACCCGGTTCAGTCTGGTAAACCAACGTGAGAAACTTAAGAAATAAGAGTGATATATAATAGCACCTTTTTAAGACTGAACAGATTACCGTAACGGTTTCCCCTCAAATGAAAACCAACTATTCATTAAGTTTAACATATAGTGATATGATAGATAATGTCTAGTGTGTAGCACATAAATCATATCAAATAGCTATTGTGTGAGCACCACAACAATAATAGGTATACAATTAATACCACTAAGGCGCATTCACATAATTGTATAGGTCTTCTGTGGAAATCTCCTCGGATCAAGCATAATCTAAACTCCATGACAAAGATCGGAAACTACCTTCCGAGCATCATATATCTCTAGATAGGATATACTCTAAGGTAAACATAACTGGATCACCCTCGATGTGTGATCCGAGTCATATCAACTCCCACTTGCAACAATCGATAAGCACCTCTAGATATGGAGTTGATATACCCTTGAGGTCAGCTATTCACAACTGCTTCTAGGACATAGATCGCATATATGATTTTGAAGGGGTTACGGGTTTGAGTCATCTCATATAAGTACACTTTCCCTGCTTATTGGACGCTCCAAAATGAATCGATGAATTTTTGGTTAACTTGATTCCAATTTTCTCAGAAGTAAGAAAAAGCTAGAGATATTTCACACCAATGCTCCTCCCTAGGATTTCTAATTGTTATGAAATCGCGAAGCCTTTTGATAACTTCTTAAGTCATATTTGGTCAAGTTCGATAATCGACTAATCGATTATCTAGTCAAAACAATTGCTTATATAAATCAATATTCGTACGCTTAAGTCATTTTTGACATTCCAACTTAACTATTCCTCATCCAAGGGTGAAGCTAGGTGAGTTAGAGCATTGGTTGCATTAAAGCCTTGCTTAGACACTTTATTCTTAAATCTCACAAATAGATAAGTCTACCTCGTCGACTTTTAGTGTTAAGTATAGTATTGATGATTTCCATAAACAAGTAAGAAATCAACAGGATTAACACGTTTCAGATATTTTCCGACTTACTATTCCTCGGTCAAAAGAGAAGCCGGTAGGTTAGAGCTCTAGTGCTCCATCTCTACTTGAACATCAATCTTAACTCTCATAAATAGATAAGCCTACTTCGTCGGCTTTTAGCATTAAGCATAGTTAATTACTTTTCAAAAAGCGATTAAACAATTAACCATTTGACCATTAAGAAATTCTAACCCCTTTTTAAACCTTTTGTTTACACTTTTAAAACCCTTTTTAAAATGATATTTATGTATAGTAATTTATTTACCAAAACTTGATATGTAAATAAACAAGTCAAAAGATATTTTATTACATAAGATATAAAATAGTCAATATATTTTCTAAAAACTATATATACTTAAAAATGCCTTAAAATACTTTTTAATACTTATAATAGGTTTTAAAACATTTTCTCAAAATATTACTTGAAAATAACAACTTTATAGTTTCCTTGAAAACTTGGAAAAACAAGTTTTTACTCTAAAATTCTCTTCTTTAAAAATTCACAACTAATTCTTAACAATTCATAAATATCTCAAACTAATTTTAAAATACTTTAGTATGAGTTGGTAAACGGCTATAAAAAGAATGAAATAAAATACTTAAATATAAATATCTTTTCAAACCTTTACAGTCCAAAAATCAAGTCTAAACAGGGTAATTTTGCACAATTGAAGTTTTTTCCACTTTTCAAGATGCTACTTAACTTTTTATCATCCAAACTTTTAATAGCAACTAATACATACATATATATATATATATATAACATTATAGATATGGTGAGAAACCTCTAAGGATCTCTCTACAAAGTTCTATAAAAATATCCAAAAACAAGGCAATTCTGAACTGCATCTACAACGACTATCGCTATAAGTGCAGTTTTAAATCCGAGTCCGATCTAAACCAAAGTCCATCTATAACCTATGTACTTTGTTTCAAGGTCTTACCACACATCATACAGGTCCGTTCAAGTCCATTACAAGTCCATAGACATGGATCACAAATGCTTCTTTTTTTTCAAAACAAGAATCAAACCAGTGTTATTAACAATGTCGTCAATAACAATTCAGCAACTCAAACACAATCAAAACACAACATATATATGTTATATTTTCCATTCAAAGAGGTGTGTTAATACACCTTTAACCTCACAAACAACCAAGATCCAAGCACCCAAGCCCAACCCCACCTTTCAACCTCCTTTCCTTTCCATCCTCCTTGTTTCACTTGCCTTTTGCCTTCCCTCTCACTTGATTGCTAACGACCATTGAGGATGGGTTGAGTGTGACTCCACTTCTTTAGCTTCTCACTCTATAGGATGTTTTTCAATGTGGTAGTAAGACTTCACTCCAAATTTGAGTTGATTTGAACAAGATTTGCAATAATTTTGCTTTAGGAAATCATGATGAAGAAGAAGAAGATGGCATTAAAGAAGCTTGTGTTTGCTTTGTGAATTTGTGTTTTATCTTTTATGTTGTGCTTATCCTTATATAAGCTCAAGAAGGGTGCTCTTTAAGCTTGCTCTCACCCCCTCACCATGCCATGTAAGCATTAGCTCCCTTCACTTCTCCTTTATGCTAATTACACTAATACCATTACCATAATAAGTCTCTTATCCTAATGGAAGCTTCTAGAATGTTCCATGCTTTATGAAGAAGTGTGTGTGTTAATTAGTTGTTAATGTGTTCGTTTGATCATTAGACAAGTGCACAAGATTTCGAACAACTTATATCGATTGAAAAGTTGTTTACCAGTAAACCAATTTTCAATCACATTATCGATTTTTCTTTGGAGAATATATTTTTGTAAACAAATTTCAAAAATAAGTTTCTTATCATTATTCATTAATTAAATGATCTCTAAAAAGGTTATAAAATCATATTTATAACAATTAATTATATTTCAAAACATTTTGATATTCGAAGATAAAGTGTTCGAATTTCTGATTGCTACAAAAGTCGACACTAATACATCCACGGTATTCACGTGCCGAGCATCCAAGTGCCAGAAATCATCCAAGTGCCGGAAAGACAGATTGTTAGGGTGAAAGAAAAGAAGAGACGGAACATAATCTTACATCGTGACGAGTAATATATAATATCCAAATGATTTTTATTAAACAAAACTTTAATATACATACAACCATCATATTAACTAACTTATCATCAACTTGGACAATTATAACAGCTCATCCTCACAAATGCTAATAAATACAAAACATGATATACATCGGAAAAATAAAATACACCTGGTCTTGGAGGCATCCAGCTCATCTCCTGAAGCTCTAAGCGTCCAAAGCTCAATTTAGATAAGTACTCGGGTCTGACCCGAGTATTATAAGAAAATAACACATGGATCAGTCTGGTAAACCAGCAAGAGAAACTCAAATCATTTCGATTATTTAATGTTATAAAACCCTTCAAAAATAAAGGTATCTCATAAGACCACGCTACACATAAACATGTTGTCTTATGAGATACCTTATGATAACCAAACCATTTTTTATTATAAAATCTTATGATATTATAGTAATGTCTAGGGTTTAAAATAAATATAAAAACATAGTTGAATGCTTGCATCTCATATTCCAGCGTATTTGGTATACAACTAAGTCCGTAAGGCACGTATTGAAAAATGGATTCCATCAATTACAAGGCTATTGGGGTACCGTCTGTCACAGTACACCTCTAGAGAAAAAGTATCAAGGCCCTTACATGGACCCCCGCCAACACAAAACCGACTTACCCTTCCTGGATAGTATCAAATATGTCATCACCCCAGTTACATCTTACAACCATACCGGGCCCCTAACATACATAAATCCATAAATATCAATCTAGATCGGTGATGACCATACCCTAATGATAGTGAACCACATAGCCTTGCTGCATATGCCCCATTTTAGTTATTACCAAGCATGAGGCTTGAGGCAACGGTTTACCTCTTTAGCAAATCCCAATTGGAATGTTAATATTACCCTCTAGGTAATAATGCAATGCTAGCATTCACCATACTAGTTGTTCAGGATATGAACAAACCGAAGGCACTACTTCTACTACACCCTTTTTGGAATCATCCTCAGGATTAGTAGCAAGTAGCCCTTGCACCTTAAAGACTCTGTCTTTGATTCCATCATCTTCAAGATGTCTCTAATTTAAATGCTTATGCTAGTTCGAAGTGGTTTTCAGATAACTCATGCTTATCTGATCCCGGTCACTCCAAACCAAAAATCGATAGTTTCAAAACTAGCCAAGATTTGATAATCGGTTATTTAAATATCAAATAAGCAAACAATCTAATCAGTGATTTTTTTCACATGGAAATCCAACATGATTTAAGCACATAAGAAACCACTAAGCCTTTTTAATTAATCCTTTCATTAATTAAAATCTCCTTCCTTTTGGTGTAAGTATATGGATCATATGGAAATTAGACTAAATGTAATTACCACCACTTTTCAATTTCAAACTTGTAATATCCCTCGATTAACAATGCAGTCAGACAAGTTAGCGTACTATCCTTGCCTCAATGTACATTCTTAAACCCTCACGGATAGAGACGAGTTTCCTTACCTTGGAATTTGGTGTTAAGTATGAAAAGAATACTTTTCATACCATCATAAATTATAAAGATCATTTATCAAAATTGAATTACCGACCTTTGAATCCTTACCTCCTCATGCACTAGCGCTGCACTTAGTGCGTAAGCAGACATTGCCAAATAAATGAATAAATCATCCTCGTCGAGGGGTTTGGATAAGACCAGTGGTGTTTCCTTGTGCCTCAATAACTCCTCGAAGGCGTTCTGACAATCCTGATTCCATTCAAAATTCTTCTTGCCCTTCTTGAGAGAATCGAAGAAGGGTATACACTTGTCTGTTGCCTTTGAGATGAACCGACTCAAGGCAACGATCTTCTCATTCAAGCTCTGTAGTTCTTTCTTCATTGTTGGGGTGGTTACGTTCTTTAAGACGTTAATCTACTCAGGACTGGCCTTAATACCCCTAGCATTCACAATAAATCCTAGAAATTTTCCTAACATGACACCAAAAGAACATTTCAATGGATTTAGCTTCATTCAATACTTTCACAAAACTTCTGAAAGACCATTTAAGTGGTTCCGCAATAGCCGGGACTTTACCAACATATCATCCACATATACTTCCATCATTCGCCCAATTTGATTCCTGAACATAGAATTTACTAATCTTTGATATGTGGCTCCGGTGTTCTTCAAACCGAACAACATTACTCGATAGCAATACAATCCCAAATCCATTATAAAGCTAGTGTTCTCCTGATCCGGCATATGCATTGGTATTTGGTTATATCCTGAATAAGCATCCATAAATGAGAGTAATTTATTCCCTGCTGTTCCGTCTACCAGTTGGTCAATCCTAGGCTGAGGAAAGTTGTCCTTCGGGCATGCTTTGTTCAAATCTGAATAACCAATACATGTCTGCCACTATCTATACAATTTCTTGACCAACACGGGGTTTGATACCCATTCAGGGCACAAAGCATCACGGATGAAGCCGTTTTCCATTAACTTCTCTACCTTTCCCTTTAACGCAGCAGATTGCTCCAGACCTAGACTACATCTCTTCGGTTTTAAGGCATAAACCTTGGATCTATATACAATGTGTGACACACAGTATCCTACGATATCCCGCACATACCCGAATGCTTCCAAGCAAATATGTCCAAGTTCACTCGAAAGAAATTGACCAATTCCTTCCTTAGTTCAACTTCGAGCTGAGATCCAATCTTGAGAGTCCAGGAAGGATCATTCATATTGATTGGAAGGTCGACCATTAGCTCGGTCGGTGTCGCCCGCACTTCCTCCGACTTCTTCCTGGGTTCCATAGACTTATCGAACCTGCTATGGTTCCCAAACCAGGGCTTGGGCTTTAATTGCTATGCTTATGGATTTCAACTGCATAGGGTTTTCTCTACATCCTTTCCTTTTTCCCATGGCTTCGCTTCCATTAACTCCTCGAAATAACATTCTCTTCCTACGCTCTGACCTCCTCTTACCGATTCGACCCCATTCTCCATGGAGAACTTCATCATTAAGCACCAAAGACCTAGTGCTACTCTAAAATCAGCTAGGGACGGTCGGCTTAAAAAGGCGTTATATGCTGAATATTCGTCCATGGTCACAAATTTTTGAATTTGAACTATTCTACGATCTCCATCGCCCAACTCCACGGGCAAGCCACTCATTAGCTATTTCGCTTCACCCGTAAATCCTTAAATTTCGCTCTTGGAAGCCATAACCTCCTTCATATTAATTTTCATATGATCAAACGTTCTCCTGAACAACATGTTCACAGAACTTCCATAATCCACCAGGACTCAATGTACTATTGTCGGTCCAATACCAACCGTTATTACCATAGGATTGAAACTTGGTGCTTTGATTCCATCATCATCTATATTCCTGAACATTACATAATCCATTATCATCCTTTGTTGCTTGGTTGGGGTCCCGTCTTTTATGGCAAAGCAACTCTCCTATGGTGCGTGCTTCAACGAGTTTGCAAACCATTCCATTTCCCTCTATCTTTTCTCCGCTAGATGGGGTCGTCCCACTATTGTATTGATTACCAACCTTCCGTCAGTCCGCTTGGGTCTCTCTCTACTAGTCTAGGCTAGTTTCCTTAGGTAGATGGCCCTTGGGGTCTTTCATTCTGACCACCATCATGTAGCTTTTTCACATATTACTGAAGCTTTTTCTTTCTTATTAATTCTTCGATAATCTCTCAAATGTCGATACTCGTTCGTGTTGTATCTATGAGTTTCATGGAAACGTCAGTACTTTCCTGAGTGTCTTTCCTCTTCGGTCGCCTCCTTCCTAGGTGGCTTTTTATATCGCTCTGTTCCTTACATAGCAGTGTATATATTCTCCAACAAATCATTCAGGGGCGTATATTCATCAAGCCTCATATTCCTCGGACGCTTCTTGTTTTCATTTCGCCTACCATCATGGCCTTGATTTATTTTCTTTTGATTATTGAAATTCCCAACATTAACATCCACATTTCCAGAGCTTTCTTCAGTTAGCTTAATCGCCACATTGCTTGGATTACTTTCTTTGATTGCCCACCATTAGTCTGCCCAGCTGCCTGACTTGCTTCCTCCAAATGCAAGAACTAATTGGTCTTCTAATGGAATTCCTCCATCATCATAGGTTGTTTTATTTTCAAACACTTACCAAATTCCGTGTTTGGATGTATGCCCCTGACCAAAGCCATAAACACTAAACCTTCCTTTAGATTGCTCACTTTCGTGACTGCGACATTGAATCTATTTAAGAACCCCTTCAACGATTCCTTTGGTCCTTGAGAAAGGCTCAACAAGGACATCATGTCATTAAGTCAAGCTGCATGGAGCCAGAACTGCTCCATGGATATCTTAGCCAATTCATCAAATGTTGATATGAATTTCAGCTCGAGTCGGGTAATCTCATCAACACAGCACCTTCCAAAAATAGGAAAACACCTACATTGTACCGCCTCTGTTACCCTGGCACCATCCATGTGTCATTCATACTTGAACAAGTGCTGCTTGGGATCAGTAATCCCGTTATACGATGGCATTTTCGACATCGTAAACTTCCTGGCATACTCTTCCCTCAGAATGTTCTTTATAAATGAGGTTCTGCTTGGTGCTAAACCCCAAGCCTCGTTCTTTCTATTTTTGTTTTCTTCTATCAATCGTCTAACCATATCCGCTATATACTCCTCGCCGGCATGGTGCTCCGGAGGTCGATTATCAGGGGTTGGGCCAAGTGTTTGGCTCTGCGAATGATCTTGGTTTGACCGCTGATGTATAGATTCTCTGGTCTCTAGGATAACAATTCCTTCAGTCTTCCGTTGATGTCTGATTGGTTCTGTTGTAGTTGTTTAAACTTCAGCACCGTTAACTCCAACGTCGATCTCGTAATCATCACTGCCATGCTGCAAATCATCCTCCGAGTCAGACAAGTCCACAGCCTCGTCTCTCTATCCCCCTAATCCTCCAAGATTCCTCTTGTTACTGACCTAATTCTGGTCGATACCGAGTTGAATCCTTCTATGGGGAGCACTCCAGCTTCCTCCAGCAACTCCTTCTGCTTGCCCAACAACTCCTTTCTTCTGTTTTTTCTTATCATTTCGCCTATTCTGACCAGAAACAGATGAGTTCTCTTCCTCAGATTCGGCAGGTGAAACTTCCCTCCTGCTCCTCCTTGTTCTTTGTGCCTACTGGGTTAGTAGAGCTATGTTGGCGTCCATCCTGTCCAGTAGAGCTTTCTAACTATCCGCCAACTTTTGGTTAAACTCTTGCATTATCTTGTCAAATTCAACCCTAGTAACCATCTTATGTGAAGTAGATGGTCCTGGTATTGCCTGCTGATTGTTGATCTCCATCTGATGAGTAGCTCCTTCATCTCCACCAGCCACTGCTCCTGATTACCTTCCAGTTCTCCTAGGGTCCATTATCTCTAGTTCTCAAGTTCCTTAAAGCAAATTTTCTGGATTTAACTTCTGGATGCTCCAGTCCAAAATAAAGGCTATATCTACACCTGAGAATCTCCTTTCTCAGTGAAAACACCAAAATATTGACGCTAAAAATGAACCAACACCCAAAGAATTGTAGAAATATGGAGATCTAGCAAAAAATAGATTGAAAATAGTAAGAACAACAAGATTTTTAAAGTGGTTCGGCAATCTCTGACCTACGCCCACTGTATATTTTATTGATTATAGATTTGATAGTCGATAGTATAAGGGGTTTACTAATATAATAGTCTAGACCAGCAAATAGTAGCTTCCTTGGTGACTATGGTGGAGGAGAGATAGAAGAGGAAGAAGATAATGAGCCAAAAAAGTCCTTCTCCGGTTGTCGTTAGATTTGTATTGATAGAGAAATCATCTAGCAGAACCGGAGGTCCGTGAAATACCAAGCCTAAATCTGTATCCAAGCATGCGGGTGTGAGTAACAGTGCCCAAACACCAGTAAAAACAAATTGGTACCAAGTGGTATCGATCGATACCGACCATTTTCTATGGGGGGAATCTCTCCTTCTTTCCTTTGGCTTTCAACCTCTGATTCACTGTGTTCCGAACATTTTTTCTTTGAGATTTAGTTGTTTCTGATAGGTTCTGAAAGCGCTTGCTCTTGCCTACTTTAAGTCAGAAAACGCTTAGAGTTCTTCTATTCCTTAGGAAAAGCACCCCATAACAATCACTCGAGCCAGAGCTCCACATATAAGAGTTTCGGAGGACTCACGTGCAATACAAAGTGATCGGTATAGAGTGGTACTCTTTGCTCCAATGCTTTTGGAATCTCTTGAGTGTGTTTCTATTGCCCTTCTAAGCATGTTTTTAAGTCCGTGAATCGTTTCACCTTCATCTTGACGTTCTGACTCTGGTGAAGACCTACTTGGTCAAAAAGCCAAATATCACATATTTTTGTTTGCTACCTCATTATCCAACCATGTAAAGCATGCATCCATAAATTCCCGTAGACAATATTATTATTACAACCATGTAAAGCATGCATCCATAAATTCCCCTAGACAATATTATTATTACAACCAGGTAAAGCATGCATCCATAAATTCCCATAGACATTATTATTATTACAAAAAGTCACTTCTCAATGTGATAATTTTACATCTGTACCATACTAGAAATCTAAAGAATCACTTAATAGATACTTATTGTTTGTTCAAAATATTGTACCGGAATAAGAATCACTTCCCTTACTTATTTTGAACAATTATTTCCTTACTTATTTTGAACAATTAATACATGGTTAAGCTTTTACATTGAACTTTTATATAGATTTTATTGTTACAGAAATTTTTCTTCACTGCATTAGAAACAAAACCATAGCAATTTATGACATTTTATCTAAACTTTCGTTTACAAGTTTAAATAACAATTTTGAAACTTTAATTTTTGATTCACTAATTGGAAAGGTTGTAAATTTTGGAAAGAGTGATGATGCAAGGTTTCCATGTTTTAAACCATAGCAAGCCCTAATTTTTATGTTTGTATTTCTCAACATATTGATATAGCAGTTGATTACTTTCTTTAGTCTATTTTATTATTTTCTAAAACTTAGTCTCATTTGCATTCAACACATAAAAGCATACAACGTTACGCATGCTTGAAAGTCATGTCGTTAAAAATATTTTTCTAAAAAAGTTTATGAATATATATTTTTCATATGCAGCATTGCATTACACTTGCCCAAGTACTCATAGTAATAATAATTAATTAATTAATTAATTAATTAATGATAAGAGTGTAAAGTGATATTTTGAGAAATTTGGGTTTGCCATTTTTTAATGAAATTTGGATAACAGTACAACAAATTTAATAAAGTTTTGGATTGTGCAGACGCAGAAAATCAATATCACATAAACAAACTCTCGGACATAGAGATCACCACGTCATTTCCAGCAGAGAAAGAGGTCCAACTACAATAAAACTGTTCTGTCTACCAAGATGTTAACCTTTAAGTTAAAACTACTATATACAGAAAAATATGTCATTCCAAGGAACAATGTGGTCCTGTGTAAACATTTATAGATTGCTTTAAATACCATTACAATCTCACAAACTATAACAATGGTTAAAACTTTTCTACAAATACAATACAGCAATGTAATGGAAATACAAGAAAGGGATGAGCAGGGAAATTCACAAGCTTCACTCTCTACTTCATTATTATACATGCATATATCACTAACCGGGTGATCTCTATAGGTTAAAATGCTAGCTCTTAGAACCAGTTAGACACAGGAAAGTCTCTAAGCTTGCTTAAATGTTTCTCCATGTCTTGCCTTGTTTTCACCCACTCTTCTCTTTCTATTACAGCGGTTGGATCGTCCCTTTCGCTCTGACATCATCAAGTTGCAAAGGAAAAGTTAATACAATTCAGAAAGGAAAATGGTAGATAAGCAAAGTAAGACCCATGCAGCGGGGAGGGACTTACAATGTCTTTAATTACAAATGAGTTACCACCATCTCTTATAATCAGCAAATCCCTCTTTCTATCTCTCCCTCTTTCTCCAGGAACAGTCACCTATTATCAATTTATCATAAACCGAATGTAGCGTGATTTTGATAAATTATATAGCTGTCAATGGTAATAATGGGAACAATTCATGATTGGATATGCGCATTTAATCATATTAGCTTGCAGGCCCTGCACCTATTTTTAATAGCTTCAAATGAAGTTCTACTTTCTTTGGGGTGAGCCGCTATCTTTGTGTTTACATTTTTAAGCAAGGATATCAGGATCATTTGATGGTAGGGCACTTTAACACGATGTTTGCAGTTAGCAGTTCTTTAAGATAGCGCAAACTTATTCACTATTAACGAACATAAAATTAAATTAAATTTCCAAGAATAAGCTTACAAAATCTACAAGTGATGTCGAACGAGGGAAAAAAAACTAAAAAACTTACTGTAACTTTAGCTCTTGTAATAGACCTGGACTTTGAATCAATAACATAGATTTCTTCAAAATCAAGTACAAACTCGGGATCATTTGCTCGTCTATTCCTGTAATGCTTTGTTAAGAAAACCTGTATACAGTAAATGCAACAATACTGTTAGACCTTTATTACGATAATTTCTGAACCTAATTCATGAATAATATGAAAATCCAAGGGGGAAAAACTAAGAGAAGCTTCCTGAAGGTTATACTGATATAATACCAACGTGCAAGTTATGCAGGTTATAAGATAATGTCCTCCAGCTACTGATACAATTACCACTTGCAAGGTCAGCTGAAAAAAAAAATCCTTCTACACTCCGCCAAGACGCTAGACGAGGCTTGCCCGCCTAACCATCTGTCTACTCCACTTAGACAAGGCTTATAGCATCATCTAAAAATTCTAAACATGTATATAGGCACCACTTTAATACTAGTTGAGGTTTGATACCTCGTATAAGCATTTACATGACGGTTTCAGAAGGTCTTGCCTCCTTGGCTCTCCCAAGCTCATCCAAACATCAAAATTTTCATTTTGAATCAATTAATAGTAAATTTTATCCAAAAATACACGAGTTTATCAAAAATGATAAACTCCTAACTTCGATTAATCTCTGACTAATCTCCGCCTAAACAATTAATGCATAGTCCATGCTTACCGCCTAGTGTTCGACTAGCGATTTTTACAACCTTGCTTGCAAGTTATGCAGACTGTTGGCATCAAAATTGGCCACCAACACCCAATAGTGTGAAAGCACCAACATCCAATCACAGATCACATATAGTATTCAATGTGGAGAATGTAATATGAAGAATAAACAAATTGAAAATGAAAGTAAGTAAAAAGAGACGAGATTTATAGTGGTTCGGCTTACTCGAGCATACGTTCACTCCAGAATAATCCTCTTATTTATATTATAGTTTGATTACAGTTACAATTCAAAATTCAAGAATAAAAATGGCAAAGTATAGCCTAGGTAGAAGATGAAGAGAGACAGAATGAAGGTCCTTTTTCTAAAGTCATGCATGTTGTATTTATAGATGAAACTTCGGCTACGGGACCTTCTTATCTATATGGATCCACCATGGGGTTGCTAGACCCAAATTCCCATGGAGAGGGATCGGTACCGATCCCTTCCTTGGTTGATTTTTTAGGCTGCAACTCCTATGATGGATTCTTCATGATGAAATATGCTAAATCCCCAAGTTTCACATATTTTGGATCAAAGGAACTCAAATTATCGAATGTTGAATGCAAGTGTGCACTTGGATCCTTATATGTTCCGACCCCTCTTAGGAGAGCTCTCGTACGCCGAACCCTTATCAATATTTAACTCTGCTGGTCCCTCTTGTTCACTATACTAGCCGATCCCTCCATATTGGAGCATATCGATCCATCACATATGTCGATCCGTGGATACTCATTTATGCTTATCTCTTGAACTCCATTACACGATGTCGATCCATCCTCCATGCAACTGTGCCGATCCATCTTGTTCTATGAGGCCAGGCCGATCCCTTGCCTATCCCATATTCCTATGCCGATCCCTTGTTGTTAGTTGATGTATACCGATCCATCTGTTACGTCGATCCCTTCATCTTGCTTGGCTACTGGGACATACCGATCCCTCTGGTGACCATCCATGTCGAGCCCTCTCATCACCTATGTTGATCCATGCTTCTGCGCAGCGCTATTTCGTTCCCTCCTACTTCATGAAACTAGACCGACCTCTCTTATGCCATGAAGGTACGTCAATCCATCCTATGCTATGCCGACCCTCGGGTTCCAACCCAGCTATGTCGATCCATGTGCTTCCAATGAAATATCCATCTGCTTGTCCAAACTAACATCCATATTTCAAGCATCGTGCATCATTTATCTACCAACTCTGTCCAACTTTGGCTTCGTATAACCATTTGTACTTGATTCCTGGGCCCTACAACCATCGCTCAGAGCTCCTCAGCCTTGACAACCGTGAAGTCTGTTAGGTTATATCCACATGTACACTACCTTGCCAAAGGGCGGGTTAACACTTTAACCCCCAAAACATGCCTTGCAATAGGAAGGCGTGTTTTGAATTGCCATAAATCCAATGTTCAAAACTCGTTGATGACCTGTGAACAAATCAGCGATCTTGCCTCGTTGTTAGTAACGACCGTTCGGAATCATTAATCAAATTGTAGCCGTCCCAGGCTGAGGATGATCGCACGAGATCGAGTGTCTGTTTGAATCGAAATGCGATCGTTCGGGATCGTGTACCGTTCAAGCGAAGTGCGATCGTTCGAGATCGAGTGCCGTTCGAGGCGAAATGCGATCGTTCGAGATCGAACCCCGTTCGAGGCAAAATGCGATCGTTCGAGATCGTGTGCCGTTCGAGGCGAAATGCTGATCGTTCGAGCGAAATGCAATCGTTCGAGATCGAGTGCCGTTTGAGGCGAAGTGCGATCGTTCGAGATCGAGTGCCGTTCGAGGCGAAAGGCGAAATGCGATCGTTCGAGATCGAGTGTCGTTCGAGGTGAAATGCGATCGTTCGAGATCGTGTGCCGTTCGAGGCGAAATGCGATCGTTCGAGATCGAGTGTCGTTCGGGGTGAAAAGTGATCGTTCGAGATCGAGTGTCGTTCAAGGCGAAATGTGATTGTCCGGATGTGACTCAAAATCATTAATGTCAAATTCACGTTCGAGTGAGTTTAACCCAGTACCAAAAGAGAAACATAAACAAAAACTAAAGACTACAATGCATGCATTTCCGAGTGTGACGGTTCATTGTCAGCTCAGAGCATGCCTAGGGACCGTTCTCGATCCCGTACATGTGTAAGTGACTTAGCCGTTTTATTGTGGAGCTTATTACGTATTCTTTGCCATTCCGGTAAATTGATGACAAGTTGACGCCTCGATCCCGAGCAGTTCCCATTCGATGCGGATGGTGGTTGCTCCCATTCCACCGTCGCTGTCTGAGTTCTCACGTATTGCAACAGTCTGTCGTTCTGGACATGTCCCTAGATCTCATCCTTTAAGTGTCTGCAGTCGTTTGTGTTATGCTCGTTCAACTCATGGAACAGACAGTATTTATCTGATTTCTTTTCATCTTTTGTAGGGTCTCCTCATTGACCTCCAATAGGGGATCTGCTCCCTAGTATCCAGATATATTTGTTCCAATGTTTCAGTCAATTCCGTGTAAGAGGTGAATCTCGGTTTCCTTCGTGGACGCTTCGATCCATCAAAGTCATCCTCTGCTTTCCGTTTTCCTTTATCCTCGTTTGAACCTTCCTCGGACGGACCTCCACCTTGCACAGCATTCACTTCCAGTTTGTCTGCTCGTGCGTCTTTCTGTTGCAGAAACCTTTCTACTTCATGATAAAACTCTCCAAAATCCATAGGCGGATCTTGTGCCAACGAATCCTTGAACTCCGTGCCATCAGCAATTTCAGATACAACTGCCATTAAAACCATGGATGGATCTAGACGTTCCATTGATGCCGCTGCAGCATTAAACCGTGTTAAGAAACTTCTCAAAGACTCTACGGTCCTTTGTTTCAGTGTTGCCAAACTCATCACGTTTTTGGATCTCGTGATGTGAACCCTAAACTGCCTCATAAACCCTTCGATCAATTCCGTTCATGTGCCGATAAAGCCGCTTTCCAACTGTCTGAACCATAGTGCAACTATATCCATCAAATACAAAGGGAAGCACCGTGTCCTGACTTCCTCCGATGCCCCCAGTACTTCCATGTGTCTTATGTACCTCGTCAAATGAACAGCGGGATCCGTTCTTCCATCATAAGTCTCAAGCGTTGGTAGTTTGAACTCCGGTGGATTCCTAGCTTGCCTGATATTTGGAGCGAATGGACTTCTATTTACATCCTCGAGATCCCTGTTCATCAATCCTCCACGCATAGCTCGCCTTATCATCTCTGCAAACATGTCATTGTCTTCCAATGGTAGTCTCCTATCGTCATGCCCAATCTGCCCCCCGAGTCTACGAGGAAATTCTGGGACGTATTCCTCCGGTCGAGCATCCAAATTCTGGTTCACACCAGGTTTCATGGGATCGATCGCAGGTCCTCTAGCATCACGATCAACCAGACCCGAAGGCATGCCCCCCAGCCCTTGGGGATCGGTGGCGATCCCTCTTGGATGGCAGGGGACTGCCCTCAGCTGCTCTGTTCCATTCCCCTGTCTATTAACTCTGTTTCCATGCTCCCGATTCTGATTTTGGTTTTGCATTCCAGCAGCTCCTATGGCTCTAGCCTGTCTGATTTGTTGGAGTAGATTCTACATCATCTCCTGTTGTCTTTTCAACATCCTCTCCTGCATAGCATCCATCGTCGTTTCCATTTCATCCCGGGTGATATAAATAGATGCTTGATTAGCTCCAGCTCCCGAGGAAGCCTCCTGACTCCCTCTATGGTGACTCCTTTTCGGTAACACTCTCCTTGTTGATTGACTAGTCATTGCTTTCTAGATCCAAGAATCCAAGTTTCCAAATCGGCGCGTGCAAGTTTTCTCGGTGAAAGCACCAAAATGTTGACGTCAAAATTGGCCGCCAACACCCAATAGTGTGAAAGCACCAATATCCAATCACAGATAGTATTCAATGTGGAGAATGTAATATGAAGAATAAACAAGTTGAAAATGAAAGCAAGTAAAAAGAGACAAGATTTATAGTGGTTCGGCTTACTCCAACCTACGTCCACTTCGGAATAATCCTCTTATTTATATTGTAGTTTGATTACAGTTACAATTCAAAATCCAAGAATAAAAATGGCAGAGTATAGCCTAGGTAGAAGATGAAGAGAGACAGAATGAATAACCTTTTTCTGAAGTCATGCCTGCTGTATTTATAGGTGAAACTTCGACTACAGAGCCTTCTTATCCATATGGGCCAACCATAGGGGTCGCTAGACCCGAATTCCCATGAAGAGGGATCGGTACTGATCCCTTCCTTGGTTGAATTTTTGGGCCGCAACTCCTATGATGGATTCTTCATGATGAAATATGCTAAATCCCCAAGTTTCATGTATTTTGGATCAAAGGCACTCAAATTATCGAATGTTGAATGCAAGTGTGCACTTGGATCCTGATATGTTCCGACCCCTCCTAGGTGAGCTCTCGTACGCCGAACCCTTGTCAATATTTAACTCTGTTGATCCCTCTAGTTCACTAGACTAGTCGATCCCTCTATATTGGAGCATACCGATCCATCACATATGTCGATCCGTGGATACTCATTTATGCTTATCTCTTGAACTCCATTACACGATGTCGATCCATCCTTCTCCCTGCAACTGTGCCGATCCATCTTTTTCTATGAGGCCAGGCCGATCCCTTACCTATCACATATTCCTATGTTGATCCCTTGTTGTTAGTTGATGTATACCGATCCATCTGTTACGCCGATCCCTTCATCTTACTTGGCTACTAGGACATACCGATCCCTTTGGTGACCATCCATGTCGAGCCCTCTCATCACCTATGCTGATCCATGCTTCTGCGCAGTGCTATGTCGTTTCCTCCCACTTCATGAAACTAGGCCGACCCCTCCTATGCCATGAAGGTACGTCAATCCATCCTATGCTATGTCGATCCCTCGGGTTCCAACCCAGTTATGCCGATCCCTGAGCTTCCAATGAAATATCCCTCTACTTGTCCAAACTAACATCCATATTTCAAGCATCCTGCATCATTTATCTACCAACTCTGTCCGACGCTGGCTTTGTATAACCATTTGTACTTGATTCCTGGGCCCTACAACCATCGCTCTGGGCTCCTCAGCCTTGACAACCATGAAGTCTGTTGGCTTAAATCCACATGTACACTGTCTTGCCAAAGAGCGGGTTAACATAGACTATATAAGACTTTGTCATCCAATTACTTTAGAACTGACATAGATCATACATGGTGCACGAATCTCTCACCATAAACCAAATTTTGAGTCAAACCAAGCCATAATATATGTTCAATTAATATGGTTAACAATATTAATTTTCAATATACATAAAGTCGAAGGTTTTGCAGGTTTCAAGAATAGTTACTTAATAACTGGCCCATAGCATATAAGATGCACAAACGATGGCCAAAAAGAAAAAAGAAAAGTTATGTTTTTTTAATAAAACTGATAAACTGAGCAGTGGCATTCAAGAGAGAGTGCATCCAGCATGACCAGGCTATCAATATAGTTAGGCACTAGGTAGTTGCCAGTAATGTATTATAATAAAACAAATTAAAAGAACAATAATTTTACATAAGTCATTTGTTCATCACTTAACACCTCAACAATGCTGCTTCATTAAAATCTTGCAAAAGCTGCTTAGGGCCGGACTATGCTAGTCTTATCCTAATTTCTAGTTTTCTAATTTGCAATAGTCATAAAGCTGTGGTGGATTCAGTTCCACACATTTGCATGCAAATGCTCTAATGCAACGCTTTCAAAGAAAGAAGGAAAAACGAAAAACTAAAAGGATAAGCAAATTTCATTTTATCAGGTTTTCAAAAATGTGGATGAGCTATGCATTGTTGGGTGATGATTCTAAACAAATAAATTAGAATTTACCCAAGTTTCCTCAACCATGGCTCCGTAAGTTATGACTCAAACAAAGGTACAATAAGAACTACTAGCATACCACTACCTTGTGGACAACTAGAACTACTAGCAATTTTGAAACAAGCCCTGCTGGTTTTATAACAGGAATGAACAAGCATTTTACAGCAATTTCAAGATGCACAACTAGAAGCTAGAACTATAACATAACATTCAATAAACTCTTAAAGATGAAATAAGGAAGAACGCAAAAAAAAAGCACACCTTTGTAACCTCCCTCTCGGTTTTATACAGTGGATCTCTAGGTGCATCAATTGGTGGTTCAGTTACATTATAGCATCCAAAATCAGTTTTTGCACACCGAATATACTGAGAACAAACAAAAACCAGAAGGGACATTAAGACCACTGGATTCAAACAAATAAGAACTTCAAATTTCAAAATTAATCTTCTTCACCTTCTGTGGCATTGGAGCTAAAACCCGAGGAATGGAGTACACATCTGTATCTGGAGGTGTAACATACATCTGTTTACCAAATATATTGTTACAATGATATATTTCTTAATAAAACATGACAATCTATTAAATGCTTAATAAATAAAGGAAATTAAATCAATTAGTTATACCTCTCTGAAGTCAAAGACATTATTATCAGGATCAGGCGGCTTCCTAATGAAGAAATCACAATGCAACAGCGAAATCTTATGAAATTCATCCTCATTGATCCTATAATCCACCACCGTCTCCTCATCTCTTTCATTCGTCGCAACAAAACTCTTACTATCGACCATCTCAATCTCGTCCGACTCGTTCATCATTCTACTCGTAAAAGTGCCGAACAGTTTGTCGTACTCGACGTCGTAATCTTTCTTGTTGTCAAGTTCTTCAGCTTCATCCTCCTCCATCTCGTAGTCGTCGTCTCCGCCTGTGGGGTCCACGTCGCCGTCATCGGCGCATGGTATGATGTGGCGGAGGATAAGGCGACGGGTGGAGATGATGAGGGGAAGTTTGGGAATTTTAGGCGTTTGGTTTAGGTTTTTTAGGGATTTGGAAATGGAGATGAAAGCGATAGGAGAAGGAGAGAAGAAGAGAATGCTACTCATTGTTCCTTTAGTTCTTGCAGGCGAGCGAGGTTTTGGAGGTTTATCTGATTGGGATTATAAAGGGAGAGCTAAAAGGATAAGAATTTTTAATTCATGCAAATTTACTAATTTGTGTTGGTTAATTTCAATATTTTTTTATTTCATTTTTTTCAAAGAGGAAAAATTATTAAAACACAAGGGAAGTAAAGGCCACATACGACCAATTTTCACCTTCCTCCACTCACATCTTCTCTTACTCATCCATACCAGTTAAGTATTTCTTTCATCATCGTACGTTTCCATTTCTCTCCTATTTTTTGTTCTCTTTTCTTTTTAAGCAGATTCATATGTTTTTTTTTACTTTGAAAAAATAAACGTAAACAGCAATCGCTAAATTCAAATCCCATCAATTCCACTTCATTTACACAAATATCTATCAATTTGAAATCTATGTAGTAAATTATGATCAATTTGGCAATTTTTAAACCTTAACATGTGGCGATTTCACTTTGCACGAAAAAAATTAAAGCTATGACAATGACGAAATAGGAGCAATTATTCAAGCAAACAAATAAACTGAAAGCGAGTTTTTCTTCAAAAATTATGGATATTAGAATGTTTTCCAAATCGATCAACATAGATGTCTAAAGTGAGTTATTTGCTTATTATTTTAATTTCTTCTCAAGTGACATTAAGAAGTTTTTTAGTGTGTGTATATAATAGTACCCATAGGTAATGTTCAATATAAGTCTTAAAATTCATTTCAAACTGTAACTAATCTTACCATTTTAAATTAGGGTTATGATATATTAAATTTGAAGTTAATGATCGGTAAAAACGGTGCTTTATAAGGAGATGATGACTGGAAAAAAGAACAAGGAGAGCTACAGCGGAACTGGTAGCCAGTGGTGGGAGCAAGCAGCCGTGATCATTCAAGGAAGGATGCAGCAAGCGACGATGGATTTAAAGTGATAATGGGTTTGGTAAACTAGATATGAATTTGAAAAAGATGAAAAATAAGTGCATCATTTTTCACAACAAAGTTTACACTAGGAAGAACCTCAAAAAAATAACTCATTTGACAATTCGTTATACACTACAAATTATCCAAATCTAACGATCTTTTATATCGACCAAAATCATAACAGTTGAAGTTATATCGAAGACTACCCACTTTAGCATCAAATGATAAAAAGATAAAACGAATAAAAACATAATGTTGTTTGCATTATAACATGGTTAATTAATATAACATATTTAGTTCTTGGATAAACTTTTATAGTTATTGACAGTATTAAGAATGAGTTGATTTTCATCGTATTATTCGAGGTGAATAACGATGCTCAAAATCTAAATGTTTAAGAGTATTTTGGTACACTATATTAAGTTATAATAAACATACAATAAATAAATCTTTTTGTGTTTTTTTTTCAATTATCTTGTCCCTAACCAGTAATTCTCTTATATGTTTTACTTTTATATTTACATATCACCTTTATGATAATTAGATGGGCTACTTTAGTTGTGAATTCAAGAGTATTGATAGGTAAATTATTGAATTTATTAAGGAAGCGTCATTTTCTTATGGTTTTTTGATGGCTACTTATAGATGTTACTTTTCTATAATCGGCTCCAGTTATAAGTGCTGCTAAACATATTGTTAGCAAAACTTATAAGTGTCACTACTTGTATTTGGTAACATTTACAAGTGTTGCTAATGGAAATTAGTCATTGTACTATTTAATACATTAGTTGATAGAACTAGAAGTATGCCCTGGGGGCAATATACTATTGTTGCATATATCTAACTCGATAACCAATCTTGTTCGAAATAAAATGTGTTTTCTTTCTATTATATACTTGATATAATGTGGTATATTAATTAATTAATTTAATTAAAAGTATATTTAATAGAAAATTCATAAATGGTATGTTTTGTAATAGTGGTTACAAAGTGTTGTAACCATGAGTAATTTATCATAAGGAAATTAAACATGTTTTTTTAAATATTCCTAGTCAAGATGTATTGAGACTGGATATTGATACATACGTTGAGACTAGAATACGTAACGCTCTCCAAATATTGGGCAGTGATTACTCAGGACTGATGGGGACACTAAGGGGTTATGTACTGATAGTTATTGGATAAACATGGAATGACTCACTCGATAGTTTTCTGTTGGATAATATAACTAAGATCAAACAGAAAATATCGATGTGACAAAATTACATAGTTCCCTTGACGTGAGAATACTATTGATCTTCAATGTGGAAGTTTTGCTTTGATTATAGTTAAATCATGACAGGGCGTCCATTGAATGACTATAGTTGGGTCGAGTGGAAGCATTGAGAGTGAAACACTATTTAAGAGACGATTTGTCTCCTTAGTTATATGATGTTAGTATCACAGTCAACTAAAGTCAACTCAAACTCAAGGTCTTTTGCCAAAACAGTTCGGTTAATAATAATTGTTATTGCTGAATCAAGGACCTTTTGTTTAGACTATAGAGTTGAATATGGATGATATTAGAATTTTGACTGTTACCAAATTCCATAAGTCCAAAGTGATGTAGTTTTTGATGAAGAGCATTGGTGTAAATGATTATTACAGCCGGGTAATGCTTAATAAAGTAAAATTGGATTTTTACCGAAGCCAAATAAGTGATAAATTTGGCCATAATGTCACACCGCCTACTAAATGACGTGTGAACGTTAATATTCGAATTGTTAGATATTAATTGCTGATCAAATTTACGCCTAAGAGTCACATAACTGAAACGTTGAATACTCCTTTTACCACTCGATTTAATTAATTTTTAATTATTATAAATTAGTTAACTTAATTAATTTATATGAAATATTAATTATAAAAATTTATTTGATGTGTTGAACGATATTAAACAATGTGTTTATAATAGTTATAAATATATCGATCGATATACGGTATATGTATTTAAATTGGATTTAACTACGATGAATCTTGTTCAGACTTGAAATGATTTAGAGTCCCTTAAGGGGGCTTGAATTTTTGATTGGAAAGTGCAATAGTAATGATGGCTAAGGAGGGGTTGGATTTAAATTAAATGGAGGAGAAAAGGTAAGACAGAAATGGGGATTTGAATCCACATTTTTCTCCTTAGGTATCCTTTATTTAAGCATCTCTAAACCCTCATTTTCATTTTGGAATTTGGGCCTCCTCTTCATCTCTTTTGCTAGCCGAAAATTCTACCTTAGACCTCCACCTTATCAAGCATTTTTAAGATCAAATTAAAGTCAATTCAATCGTCGGTGGTAGCTGTGTTCGGGAAGCTAGCAACTTCTGGATACAAGATTCAATTCAGGGAGTTAGATTCTTCGTTTCAAGTTGTGAACAATTAGGCTTTGGTGGAAAGTAATATTACTTGTTTATAATGTCTAATCCTCATTCATGTCATATACTAGCTTGGTTAGAAACTAATACGTATATGAAGGAGCTAATATGTCCATTGTGATGTAAATCCTAACATTTGTACACAGACATGTTAAACCATGCACACGACTTATGTAGCACGTGCACGTCTGTACATATGTGTATATGATACACATATTATACTACATCATATACAAACATAATAATAATTAAAACCTTATTTATAAATTAAATAAAATATTGATTTTATTTAAAAAAAATTAGAATTCATAGGCCCAACAAGATCCAAATGGAATACTTCTTTTGAAATTTTCACTCATTTACCCCGTTGCGTGCTAACTCGGTTCCAACAATGAAACCAAAGCTAAATAGCCTATGCGGTCTAAATTAGTCGTATTAGGTCTAACTAATTAAGCATGCAACTCCATTAGCATGGTGTCTAAGAAAGGTAGAGTCTAGGTTAGATTGTTAGGTAATCAAGTACCATGTCGTACGGGGCTACCAGCCTGGCCCAAATAGTTATGCGAGCCCAAAGGTTTCTCCTAATAGAAAATGCCCAAATTGAATTGAATCTGGGCTAATTTTAAAATTGTTTTGAAATTAAAATAAAAATTTAAAAGTTAAATTTAAAATAAGAAAAATAGCATAAATGTTATAATATAGATTTTCAAATTGTTTTAAAATTAAATAAAAGATTTAAATTTAAAAGTTAAATTAAAACACATATCATAAAAGTTATAATATAATTTTTCAAAATGTTTGAAAATGTTATAAAACTAATTTCGAAAATATTATTTATTAATAAGATTAATAAGATAAATGGCTTTATTAAATAAGTTAATTAACTAAATATGTACGCATTTATAATATATATAATGATATATATTATGTTGACTTGAATTGTTTAAGATAATATGAATATACATGTGTGTATAAAAGAATTTTCAAAATTAATAAAATTGTTTAATTGAATAAATTAATTAAAAGTTAACTAATAAATTAAAATACATATATATAAGATATATGTGTGTTGTTATAATGATTATAGTGTGTGTGTGTGTGTATTCAATATAATATATTATAATTGAATAATATAATAATTAATTAAAGTGTTAATTAATTAAATTAATTAAATAAGATTTATTCAATATAATGTTATACATAAAATATTATATAAGTTAAATAAAATATAAAAGTTATATAAACGAAACTTATATAACATAAATGTATATGCTAATGGTGGAACAGTAAGAAACCCTAAACAGACTTAAGGAATAAATACATATGTAAAAGTACGTATACCGTGATTTATAATATGTTTGACACTTGAATCACGAGCATATTTAATAAGAAATATATTATTCCTTAAGTCGATATCACTCAATTAAATATATTGAAGATTATGAATGTTTAATATAAGTGTTGTCCTCTACCATTTATATATTAATAAATTACTTTCGTACTCTCTGGTTATTGAGCAAACTCAAGCTAAAGATTTTATGTGTAGTATTATTAATATATTGACTAAACGAGATAAGATAACTATATGTGTTTGTTAAGAAAATCATATACTATAGTTAGGCCTTCGTGAAATGGTAGATGCAAGTGGATAGTTTCTTTTGGTTTGTTGAGCAAACTCAATGTCGAAATGAGATCAGGACAAGAAACCATGGGTTAGGAGTTTTATATGATACAATTGATAAGGATTTAATACCATCGTTTGTGAGGCTATAACTTGTTGAGAAAAATCAAGGTCAGAATCATAAAATAGACGAGTCCTAACATCCGCTAGTAAAGTCAAAAGACTTCTATGTTTCGTCTTAGGGTTTGAAGAAACATAAAAGACTAGTGCGAGCCTTATTAGAAAATGAAATGGTAACATTTATCCTTTCTAATATTGTAAGAACATTTGCTGTATAAAGTTATAATAATCGACATTAATAAATTTGTGCAATTAATATAATTGATAAAATGTTTATCAATTAAAATATACAAATGAACCGAATTAATATTGACAAATAGAAATATAAAATATACTTACCAATAAATTTTTGCATGTTGACCCATGCAAGCTCCTAATTATACAACTGCTAAATACATTCTTAACTTGGTCACTTACGAGTTTACTTGGCCCAAAATGTGTATTGTCTAAAATGAGTTTCGAACTCTAAAAGAATATAGACATTTGATTAATATACGATCACATATAAACGTTATATGGTGAATAGGCATGATTCGTACTGTACTCAACCTCGATGAAATTCCACTATACCAGAAAAGATGATTCCCAACGGTTATAAGCGTTACGATTAATTTTATCACGCTTATAATCGTTGTTCTAGGGGCATTACCGTTTGTAGAGTAGACATACTAATGATTATAAGTGTATGCAAATAATCATTTCCAACGAATATAAGTGTTTGAACCTTCTCATTTCCAACGAATATAAGCATTGCTAGTTTTACATTTATAATGCTTATACTTCTTACTAAATTCAGCACATCAATAACTGTTGTTAATTTTACATCTGTAACACGAATAACCGTTGGTACTTACTATATAGTAACATCAATAACTGTTGCATTTCCAAATGCCAACACTTATTGATGTAAAACTAAAATGCATTAAATATTATAATATTTCATATTAGAAAATAAGGAAATAAGCCATGATATCAGCATCAATGAACAATATTCATATTCATCGTAGTAAAGTAAAGACATAACATTGATAATAAAGTTTCAATACAGAAGATTCCATGTCCATACTACAACCATCTTTAAATAAAAAAAAATATCTAGTTCATAATTAAAGCATGCAAGCCTACAAATACTAAGTGCAGAATCCATTATATATCACAAAGCTACCATCCATTATATTACCATAGCTTATAGTCTTCATTTTGAGATTCATCGTAAATAGGTGCTTCTGGATCCAAGGCTTCACACATCCAAACAAGTCTCTTCACTCACAAAACAAAGCCATCATCCATTGTATCACATAGCTTATAATTTCACCTCGTTTGGAATATTAAAGTAAAATATTAGTCACATTAAAAAATTCAACGAACAAAGTAACATAAAATTACGGTAAGTCTTTAAACATAAAAAAACAGTGAAAAGTGTACGGGTGATAAATTACTAATGCAGTTGAATGTCGTAAGTAAAAGAGTTCCACACTATAAACATTTACCTAAAGTTTAAACAATCATTAAGCGAGAAGAAAATGAAAACTAACACATATGTTATATTAATCTGTTGTAGGCCCAATGGTTTATACCATTTTATACTTCACATATAAATTTATGCTAAAGCATCAATGTTATTAACTAGAAGTAATAAAACTATAAATTAAATTAAATTTTTATTTTTATTTTTTACTTAACTTTTTTAAGGGCATACACAAACGTTGTATGCTAAAAAAAAATCAAAGTAAGAAAACTTAAGAGGTGGGTTGGTAATTCCATGTTTGAGTGTAGTGTTCTTAGTAGATTTCTGTAAGGCATTAAAAAAAACTTAGGAGGATGAATTATAAATATAAGGGGTTGTAATGGAAACAAAGAGAACATATCGACAAAATTGTATTTGAATAGTTGAATACTTTATGTGTCAATTATTATCATGAGCTGGTACTTCGTAGTTTAAGTAATATTTGGACCAAAGAAAATATTAATAGACATTATACCTAGAGTTACATACAATATTAATAAATATCACAGATATTCACATTATAAATATTAAGAAATGAGCATTTCCCTCCCTTTTCAACCAAGTAAGAGAAGGTATGATCAATAAACACAACCAGATGTATTATTCTAAACATGTATTATGCAGTTTTGATCTATAATAAGATGTATCATGGTATAATAATTACATACTAGTAACAAATGTATTATTGTTTCTTTAAAAAAGAAAACAAAAAATCAAACTACACTCATATCAAACTATGAAGTTAAAAAATCATTAGTAACAAATTTATCAAACTATAAATACCACCAGATGTACATTTAAAACTAAAACTACACTCATGTCAAACTATAAATTTAAACCTTTTTAGTAACAAATTTATCATTTACTATACTATGGAAAAAAACTTAAGAAAATTGAGTTTTTTATATGGTTATTTTTCAAAAGAGTAATATAATTTAAATATTTTCCACTAATATCTCATTTGATAACATGTGTAACTATAGTCTAATTTCTAGTATGCATGTAAATCACCTATAATTTATATTTATTCATTATAACTATCAGTATATAACAAAAAAGGTAAAGAAATAATTGACCATTGGCAATTTGAACATCTAAAAATTATGAATAGTTAAAATTCAAAAATCTCAAAAAAATTACCTATTTTTGCTGGTGCTTTATGTAACGATCCAGAATGTCAGTCATTTTAATTTGAAATATTTAATTGATTTTAAATATGAAAAGATAATTTTAAAAGTTAAATAACTTGAATTTCAAATATAACGATTTATTTGATAATTAAATTATTAAATTTAATATTGGGATTGTTTAAATAATTAAATCTTGAATTCCATGTGAATGAAAATGATTTGGAAATCTTATTTAAACAATTTAAAATAATAAGAATGATAATAGTGAACTTTTAATTTGGATATAAAAATGATTTATTTGGTTTTATAATAAATCGTTTTAGTTAACATATAAAAATAGCCTTCCAAGACATTATCTCGGATTTCGACGAAACCAGTGTTATTGGATCCGTAATAGTGAGTTATTGTATACCGACGATTTTCATGGCGATCGGACGTACTGTTTGGTCGTGCGAGATCGAAACGCTTATAAAGTAATTACAGAAGTTATATAATATAACTAGATTTGAAAAGCTATCTTCTGCATATGATCGAATTAGATCTCAAAACTAGTTCCATTGCGTTCGAAATAGGGGTATTACATATTGAATGCCAGCTGGCACGTCTCGATAGGAGTTCAAAATTTTCAGACGTTTATAGCTTGTTATTTTAAATTAAAATAATATATATATTTCCTTATTCACCATAACCTTACCCATACCCCACGTCTTGTGCCCATACCCCATCGTTTCCTATCATACCTCCATTCCCGTTTATATCTCCTCCTAGTAAACAAGGAAATGGAAGCTCCAAAATTCAAAAATCAAAATTTAATGAATTCCTATAAATCACGAAACTAAATCTGTTGGCTTCATAAAGGCAAGAGCTTCACCTTGGTATGATCAACCATGGGTGTGTCGACCATTAGTGGAGCTCGATTTAGAGGCCGTACATTGTGTTGGAGCTAGGGCTTAGGGGGTTTGGAAATTTACTCATCGGTTTGCAAAATCGGAGGGGATATTTGGATTCAGGATGTCGAACAACATGTGTGGCCGGTTTTTGGTGGCGTGTGGCGCCTTGGAGCGAACGCGACCTGGGGGGTCGACGTGGTGTAGGCAAGTCGCATTTTGATGGAGGGAGTAGGAGGCGCCGTGGTGATGTCAAAAGGGTCGAGGCCACATAGAGATGCTCAACGGTGAAGACAGATTTGAATTTCGACAACCGGAGCTCTATATCCTTGGTTGGATGTACGGTCGTGCATTGGGTTTCATGTGTAGGTTGGGGAGGTAATTAGTTGAAAGGAGGAAGATGGATTAAAAAGTAATTAGTTTATAATTAAGTAATTAATGGATTAAAATTTATTTAAAAATCAATAGCTTTAAAACTAAATAACTCTTTCATATGAGATCGGATTCGGAAGTCGTTTGTTGCGTTGCGCTCGTATGGATGTTAACTTCATGATGGAACTGGAAGATAGCTAAAATTTGGATTAAAATTGGACGTCATTCAATTTTAGTTCCAAACCGGAAAGTCTCGGCGACAACATAAATAATGGTGGGTTAAACTCACCTTTTTGGTTAACTAGAAATGTTATATAGTTGTTATAAATTGTTGATTGGATGTTTGAATTATTTATTGTTTTATTAGTTGGTTTGGATTTATTCCCACCTCTGGAGCGGATGACCTTTATATATACCTGCCTAATAGCAGATGCCCCATATTATATAAGTATATATTGTTTGTGATGCAGGGTGACGGGATGGAGAGATCCAACAGGATTCCTCACCACACTACAACAAAAATCACTTTTAACAGCAATAATTATCAGCGTTTGTTAAACAAATGCAGTTAAAAATTATTTTAAACGAACTAGTTTTCGTCAAAACGCTGACATAACGTTAATTCAAAACATTTCTCACTGCCTCTCTCATTATTACGAAAAAAATTGCTTTCCCTCTTCTTATTCCCTCTTCTTTTCGTTTCCCTCGTTCCTCAATTTCATCCTGCCCTAATTCCCTTCCATTCAATTTTTATCGTTCTCTATTTCCCTTATTTTTCAATTTCATAGTGCCCTAATTCTCTCGTTCAGGTACGTTGACCGATTCAGTTCAAATTTGTCTCTTGTCTCTTGGCACGAAAAAGTACCATTCCCTTTCTCCTATTTTTGCTAAACTTGGAAGCTCACATGGATCATAACTGTAGAGATTAATGGTTCCTATGATGTTGAAGCTGTGATTCCTATTGTTTACTTTGTGCTTGAGATAGAAGTCGAGCAGCTCTTCTTCTGTTGGGTGGAACCTGAATCCTGGTAAGTCCAGTTTTGATTCGTATCTTTCCATTTTACTTCGTATATATGATGCTTTTTTTTCTTTTTAATTTATTTTGAAAATGGTTAAGTGGGTTTATATATAAGTATATGTGATAAAGTGCGTGGAAACATAATATGAACACTACAAAATTTGATTAGAACAAGTCTTTGGGCTCTTAAGGAAAGAATGCCGAAATTTCCATTTTTTGTTGTTTTGTCTCTTTTGATTCTCATAAGCTGACTACCACTTTTTTAGAATAAAAGAGTGACAGGGTGGAGTTTTTGGTTTAGATGCAACTGATTTTAATAGTGTAGTGATAGAGGCATTAGTTTTTGTGTTTATGCCAGAGCGGTCGTTACTTTAAAAAAAAGGAATTTTTTTTCTGTCCGTTGGAACACTGCCATGTTGCCTTTAGCATCTATCTTTCAATATATGGCGAGTTTAATTTAGGATTAGGCAAAATTTAAAGTAGTTTAGGAAGTCCAAGCACCAATGCTTGTTACTACTTCTTTTATGGAAGCACAGAAACAAATATGTATTAAAATAATGAACTGGAAAATGATTTATTGTAGTGATTGATGATGTTAGTTACAGCTGTGGCTTCGAGGGAATTCAGATTGAAACTTATCCATTGTGAACTGATAATATTTACTTATGTCTTGTTTGTATTAGTATCTGTTTCCATCTATTAAAGGAAGTTAACAAGGACATCCACTATTATATTTACATTCTTCTTTTTTTGCAATCAAGCTTTGAAATAATTTTCGATATGAGATGAACAAAGTATAGCCCTTGCCTTGTGCCATTAGATTTCGCCTTTCTGTTTTATTTATATTTATTTTTTAACGTACGTAGTTTTAAATTTTTAGCACATAAAGCTTTATTTATTGTTCAACTAAAACTACCGGTTAATTTATTAGAACATATAGCTGGTCTTCATTAGAAAACCATTTTCTTCAGTAATAAGGCATGATTCAACAATTTTCTTCAGTAATCAAGCATGATTCTTAAGCAGACTGATTCAAAACTAAGTTTTCTCTTATGCGAGTCTTTGGTTGATGTTAAACCGAGTGGACTAGTAACAGTCGAATACTTGTCTTTCTCGATTGTTCTGTTGCTAACGACTTAGAAGTAAATGACAATGACTGGTCTGAAGATTTTCAAGTCTTAAAGTGGTTTCAATTTGTAGAACTTTCAGTAAATTCTCTATTTGCTAAGAATTATTTCAACTGATCTTTCTTAATGGGGTATATCAATTTGATAAGGTACGCTTTTTTTATTTGTTTATTATCGAGAAAATCTTTATCTTGTGATGGAATACTTAAGTGGTGGAGATCTATATTCATTGATGAGGAATTTGGGTTGCCTAGACAAAGATATTGCTCGTGTGTATATAGCAGAACTTGCAAGTTAAATTCTTTTGAGAGAAAAATGTATAAAATGCATTGTACTCACTCTACAAACTCTTTTTCTGGTTTTTTCTTTGGAATATCTACATTCCTTGTGAGTGTTACAACGAGATTTAAAACCGGACAACTTATTAATTTCACATGATAGCCATATTAAGGTATAACAGAAACAACAACTATGCTGTTGGATATAGGATTAACTAATTGAGTTCTCTGTAGTTCAGTCTCCAACATATACCCATGTTACATATTTCAATAATAATGGTCGCTATACATACAATGTGTATTTTTTTTAATTATTCTCAATTCCTTACCAGACTTTGATATTGATGGGATGCTATTACCTATCATTTTCTTGCTCTTTCATAATAGTATTAATACACTGATATTATGTAGCGCTACTTTAGGATTGTATAAACTAATTTTGGCCTATAAAGTAACCGTTATTTGTTAATATTATCATTGGCAATAACTATTAGAACTATGATTATAAGTAGTTGGTAATTTTAGTAATGTGAAGAACATAATGAAAATATTGATGATAAGTAAAATACTTGGAAATTTGAAAGCTGATGATAGATTTATGAGATTTTAAAAAATTCAAACTACTTGAATATTAATGTTAACAGAGCAATTTGGATAAGGATTCCAAACAAGGAGAGACTTAGATATTAGATGACGACAGAGGATTAAGAAGAGTAGAGTATCTGAAATATTGAGAGTGTTATTTTTTCTGATATGTGTAACCTGGTTTTTAGGTGGGCTGCATTTTAGTTATTCCAAGTTGGGCTTGGTTGTTTTTGTAGCATTTTTTTCTTCTTGTTCTAGGCTCCTAAAGTCAACGAACTCACTTTATTATGATAAATGAAGATCAATCACCTTTTCTCAAAAAATAAATAGTGACAGATAAAAATGTAGTTAAATAACTTTTTTGGTGAAACTGATACTCAGACCTCTAACTATGTATAGAAAAATGTAAAAAATTATTGAATAGAAGAATAATAAATGCTAGATCATTAAGGGAATGATTGAGCTATTGTTATTATATATAATAGACTTTGCAGCCGCTTGCATTTCATTTAGATTAAGTGTTTGCATAGTATCTGATATTATCAAAATGATGTGAGTACCATGCATTATCATCTCCCTAGATGTAAATGTTCTTACTCTATTACAGGAAGCAGAGCTAGCAAAAGATAAAACACAAGGTTATAAAATGGACAAGTCACATATATTTGCTATAAACCTGTTTGATAACTTCGATAGGTACATTAGCGTCCCGAATGAGTGGGTGCCAGTTGAAATTAAGCCTTACACTCCTGGGGTTAGTCTCTCTCTCTCACACACGCACACACTCTACTACTAAAATTAAATTTTGGTCAAGAAACTGGTTCATTATACCATGATTTTCTATTATTATAGGAAAACCTGCAACAATGGTTGGCTGAGGACAAAGCCAGAGATCAATTTGTTATTCATGCTGGTACGTGGACTGAGGTTCTTTGGAATGACCCTAGGCAGACAGTGCCTGAGCTTGTATATCAACGTCAGGTGATATTTTTGCACAGCAAATTTCACTTCTCCTCCATCCTGCATTTATTTTTTTCGCCATTGTTTACAACCGCCTCTTCTTGTACGATTTGATCATGAGAGGAGAAGAGAGAGGCAGACTTAGCTCCGTTTTCCAAACGCTACAATATGTTAAGCTGGAAGGGTTAGAAATTGGTCTGACGGTAATACCCTTCTCAATTGACTGCTGTCAACTAACGGCTTTGCCACGTTGACGTGTTCCTTGCGTCAGCCACCCAGGGCGTCTCAAAACGGTCTGGGTCCATAAGCGTAATTTATTCCTTTAGTTTGTTTTGAAAATGTTTTTTTCACTCTTTTCTTACTTTGGACCAACAACGCGTCTTTACAAGATGAATCAGTAGGTTACTTAATTTTGCCCATAATGATTATTTTTTTAATTCTCTTGGAAACTAATTTTAATTTTAGTTAAATATTTGTTAGGTGTAGATGCAAAATATTTACTAATTCATTATAATCAAGCTTTTCTTTCCATTGCTTCAAAAATTCATACTAGACATGAATCTCAAGTGTATATATATAGTTATAATGCATAATATATGTTGGTCTACATCATCACTGTGCCATTCATACTAGCTAAGTTTACATGCACATTGTCTTGTTTGTGATCATGGTGTAATACACTAGCCGAGTATACATATTTTAATCCACATAGTATATGATATAAGAAATACTACACAATGACGGTGTAATACAGTAGCTGAGTTTATAGGCAAAGATGCTGCCACAAGTGTTGAAAGCTAGTATCATCGAAGGGAAAGGTGTACCAGCTTGAATGAACAGCAGGAGCTCGCTACAGTAGAACCTAAGCTAAAGCATATTGGAGCACTTCGACAGGGAGCTAACCTAAGCTGAAGCTAAGACGGGCATGAAAATGGTAGCAGTCCATCTAGTTCTCTAGGATCAGTAAGCCTAATCATTTGTTATTTTCATTGTTATGTTCTTTTATGTTGTACCTTTTCTTATTAATTTGTTTGCAAGTATTGTTGCCTAAGATATGCAATATAAACAATACTTTCCGACAAAGATCTTTGTATAATCATTTTTATTTCAAGCAACAGTGTTTCGGTGGCCTATGTATTTGACTCTTTCCCTATCAATATGTTGTTTGTTGTCCAATATCCGAAATTTCTCTTTTTCCACTAATTTAATACTTCTCTCTAGAATTGGATGCAATTGTTTGATGGGTGTAGATTCTCAAATCTGAACCATATAATTCCTAAATATCAAAAATGATTTTTTTTTTAAATAAATAACTTTTTATGAAGTTTTCACGCGTTCATAGAAACAACACATAATACAACTCATTTAGTGAGGTCAGATTTTATCCTAAATATAAATTGTTTTTCTTTTTCCTTAAAAAAAAGGATAAGTACGATAAAATGAAGATATTCTAAACGTTTTCTTTATGAACTTCTTAGGAAGAGAAGCGAATACTGAATGTTTTTTTACTGCAAAGAAGAGTATACTAGTGTAGTAGGCTACCCTTTTTTTAAAGACAAATATTGATACAAGTATAATATGATACAATCTGGAAATAGGAAAATCAATTTTATGTTTGAAATTATCAGCTAAATTTTGGTTTATTACGCTTTATCTTATATTTTACTTTTATTTCTGAATACAGTAAATCCTGCCTTGTTTGTTTGTTTGTAAATTTATAAAAGAATGTAAATCATTTCTTTAACAGATAAGTAAAGAAGTTCTGTATCTCTAGCTGCTATTACAGTGTTTTGGGCTGATCTTTCGTTCTTCTGTGGATTTTCATTTCTCGGTGGTTCTTTAGGTGTGTTTGCGAAGAAGACTATTCGAATGGAACATTTGAAAGAGAAAGTTAAGTGAGAAATTGTGATTGAGGCTACGAAAGAGAAATTGTGATTGAGGCTATGAATATTGATATTAACAGTCGGAAAAGACACCAACGTATCTTCCACCACGGTTCATCTTACGTGACTAGGCATACGTACAAAGCTGATAAATCCTTCACTGTCTTTGTTATCAGGGTCATGAAAATGAAGTTAAAAGTGTATCTTGGAGTGCTTTTGGGTCTCTGCTTGCAACATGTGGCCGCGATAAGTCTGTTTGGATCTGGGACATACAGCCTGGTAATGATTTTGAATGCGTTTCAGTACTATAGGGTCACACACAAGATGTAAAGATGGTTCAATGGCATCCATTTTATGATGTTCTTGTTTCTGTTAATTACGACAATTCTATTAAAGTGCAATATTTTTTGCTGTTTTTATGTGGTTGAAGTACAGAAGTGTATTCAGGCTTATTTAATCGTGTCTAATGGTTTTGAAATACCCTTTATTTGTGCTATCAGGTATAGGTAGAGGATGGGGAGAGTGGTGACTGACATTGTGTGAAAACATTAAAAGAAGCTAATAGGTTGTTTATAGAAAACTTCACTGTAAATTTGTCCAGTTTTTTCTAGCTGAAAGTAAGTTTGTCCAATGTATGTTTTTCTATTATAATTTGCAAAATGTAGAACAGTTTCTTGTGGGTCACAACCATCCTATCCTAGCCCTTGCAGTTGTTTCTCTTCGAGTAAGCCCTTAGGTTCTCCCCTATTATAATGTGTACTTCATACCCCTGTGTGTATTTGTAGCAGGTATTGGCTGGCAGTTCTGTGGCTTTGTAGCAGGGAGGGAGATATACTGCACGAATTGCTGTGGTTGAATTTAAAGTCATACTGGTTGAATTTAAAGTCAATTCTTGGTTAGGGCTAGATTTCTTGCATCTTGGTTCCTTTGTTTGTCGTGCACTAGAAAACTTGCTTGGTCTGTATAGAAAATTCTAACAGGTAAAACAACTAGTGTGCTTTTTTTTCTACTTCAAATTTTCTCAAATTCTCTATGACCCTCATCATGAAAAAACATTGTATGCCATCTAATTTGAAATCACACCCCAAAACAATATGGAGTAGTTTCGTTTCCTTCCACCTACTCCATCATCCTTACCAAATCTTAATTTATTTTTCTAAATGAAAACTCTCCTTGATGTAAACCATATACCTGCCAATTAATTTTTTCTCTCTATTTTTCTTCTTTCTAATCCTAAGGTTTGAAATTTCATATTTAGAATGTAAATCCATTGCCAATTCGCCTAAGTAGCTAAGCTGATAAAACACTAGAGTAAATTTCAAGTTTATTCCTAATTACAGTAGTCATTTACATAGGTTGGGCTGTCAAGAGCACGTAGATTAGCTCAAGGTCAGACAATAAAGATTCACCTCCTTGCTCCTTTTCCTGTTCAAATAGATGGCGAGCCTTGGTTGCAGAAGCCATGCACCCTACAAATCTCTCATCATGGCCAGGTTCTTCCTTCTCCTTTTTGCTAATATAATAACATATTCAACCGTTCATTTTCAATTCTTTTATTAATTTTATTTCCTATAAAATAAACAGGCATTCATGTTAAAGAGAGCAGCAGAGGAGCCACTAGGTCATGCCGCTGCCATAATAACAGACGTGCTCGAAAATGCAGAAACCAACAAAGTCATTACTGCTTCACAAAAGCGAGCACTGCTTCAAGAAATGGCACTTAAGCTCTCCTAAATCTTTCCAACACTGCAGTATTCAGGTGGGTTGAGAGTTTGCATTGTTGTGTGCACAGAAATGGATATGGGTATGTCAGTTGGAGGTTAAATATTGGGGATTTGGTTGTGGCTGCTGTAAAGTAGGGTAGTGAAGTATAGTTGTTGATGATGAAGATATGGGTTGTATGTTGTTGATGTTGTGGAGGTGGAACTATTGCAGTAAGATGGTGACAGAAGTGGTTTGAGGAGGTTTGGTTGCGGTGGTTGAAATGGGTTAGTTGTCGTATGAAGCAGGTTGTAGCACTGATGTGCACTGGTGAAGAGTGAGGTTGAAAGACAGTGTACTCTGGTGATTGGAAGTGAACGTGTCTTTGTTTAACAGAATTTGTGGCAACTTGGTTTACTTTGTTATTTTTGTTTATGGATATTATTGAAACTTGGTTTATGGATGTCTTTTGTTTATTAATATTCTCTTAACTAGTTTATGTAACCAATTAATAGTTATTAGAACCTGTTATATATACTAGTTGCTTGAATATGCTTAAAATATAGTTTTGGAATATTCAAAAATAGAGTGGAATATTAAAGCTGTTATATAAATAGAAGACAGCGTTTGATTAATGCTGTCAATGAAGAAACAACAGCGTTTAATTCGTGCTGTAATTATCTTGAAACTGTCAATAACAGCGTTTATTACATGCTGTCGAAATAGTTGATGATTCAATCACAGCGTTTTTAACATGCTGTCGAAATTGTTGATGATTCAGTAACAGCGTTTAGAAAAAGCTGTTGTAAACAGTTAAAGTAGAATTTGAACATCTTCGACAACTAAATTATAAACGCTGTTGAAACATAATACAGCATGTCTGAAAACGCTGTAAAAGATTATTGACAGCTCATAATAAACGCTGTCACAGAGATGTTTCAACAGCGTTTATAGAAAAGCTGTTGTAAGTTATGTATATACGACAGCATGTCGTTATACAGCGTTTGTAATAACGCTGTTGTATCATATTACAGCGTTTATCAAACGCTGTTAAAAGCCTTTTGTGGTGTAGTGCCACTATTGATTTTATATATGTGTGTGTGTGCGTGTGCGCTGATATATATGAATTATGATGCATGGGGATAGGTTGGAGGGATCCAGCGGGATTCCTCGCCTTTATTGAAATGTTTTTAATCATATTCTTGTTGTATGACTGTTATCAAACATGTTTGTTAAATCTATGAGTTATGACATTGTTATATGTTCAACTCAAACCCAGTAGTGATAGAAAATCAATATCGATATTGGTTAAGCGTTTGTTAGCTATTGGCCTCAAATTAGTATACTAAAAATAATATAAATTGCCAATTGAGTTAGAAATGGATTTTGAGCCAGGAAATGATTTTAAATCTGAAATTGGGTTTCATAAATATTTTGTTTTAAAGGATTTAATTTCTATTTTATTCTAACCTATTTACCTATCTTTTTCTGAGTTATTTATTTATGTTTAACATTGTTTTAAAAAGTTATTTACTATATTTAACAATGTTTTTTAGAAAAAGTCATTTGTTTATATTAATATTGTTAAAGTTATTTATTTATATTAACATTATTTTAAAGTTATTATTTATATTAATATTTCGAAAGTTAAATATTTAAATAGTTAATGTGGCTTGAAATTAATAATAATGATTGATTAATAATGTTTTGGAAATTTATTATTACTATTTATAATAATGGTAAAGTTTAATTATTATTATTTATTTAATATTTTTTTAAAATTATTAATCATTATTTTAAAGGTGTTTTGAAGTAAATAATTATTATCTAAAAAAATGATTTTTGGTTAATGATTATTTTTATATAACAGTGTCTGAAGTAAATGGTTTTTATTTGTTTATAAATATTTCTGAGACCCATAAATAGAGTTTGATAAACTGACTTGGATTTTATAAGGAGAGTTTATAAAATGGTTTGAAGACTTAAGGGAAGATTATTTACAAGGTGAAAGAGTTTTATGAATGGTTAGATGTTTATAAACGAGTTTAAGAAATGGGTTTATAGATATTATAAAAGGAGTTTTATAAATGGTTTTATGGATTTCTAAAGGATTTATAAATGATTTAGGAATGTACAAAAAGAATTTATAAGTGATTGAATTTTATAAAAGAGACTATAAATGATTTTCAGATATTTATAAAATGATTTATAAATGGTTTTAGAGAATTAAAAGGAATTTATAAATGATTTTAGAATCAAATAAAAAGAAAATCTTTCTCAATTTTGTAAATATACTTATACCATTGAGATAAGTGTATGAGTACATTTTTCTAAGTTGTGAGGTGTAATGTGTGTGAATATACTTATACTGTTGAGGTAAGTATATGTATATTTTTTAAGTATTGAAATATAGGGATTGGTGGATATATCTTGTAAAAGTATTTTTTATACAAGTAATTTACAAAGTGATTTTAATGAATGATAGATTTATTAAAGGAAGCTAGTGATTGCTTATGTGCTTAACCAATGTTGGTTTTCCCTTTTGAAATAAATCCATGATTTGGATGTATGTTTGTTGATACTTAAATAATCGACTATCGAATCTGGACCCAAAACGTAACTTTGGAAATATCTAGGAAAAACACGTAAGTTATATGGCACAGTCATCTCCGATGATGCTGTATTGTGCATATAAATCTCGTTTCGTTCTTCTAGGATAAATGATAAGGAAGTCCATCCACTAACGGTTAGGAGTGATCTCCGCTCTTATCTTTGACTTTTTATTTCCTAAAGAACCGAGGTTAAGTTTACCAAAAATTATCAAATATTGTTTCGAAGAGATCGGTACCAAGTATGTTATCTAAAAACCACTTCGATCCAACTCAAGCGTTTCGAAGTGAAGATATCTTGAAGATGATGGAAATTGAAGATGGAGCTCTCAAGCGTTTCGTTTAGTCCTAGAATAAACTTGTATGGATGAATGTTAGTTTTGCATTGTTGCTTGGAGGGCAGTGTTAGCATTCCAAGTGGGAAGTGCTATATTAAAGGTAAAACGTAGCTTCAAGCCTCATTAACCGGGAATGACTAAAACAAAGGAGATGTAGCAGGGTTAAGTGGGTCGCTCCCAAGTTGTTAGAAATGCGGATTATGGACCTTAAGGCTAGAATAAACACTAGAGTGGGTGAATAGTGTTTTAAGAATTTACTAATTCTTTTTGAGTTTATATTAATTTGAACACAAATGTATGCAATATTCAGACACAGATATAATCACAGAATCAAACAGATGCAAATATAAAGTAAAAGAAGTAAAGGAAAGAACACACCGGATTTTATACTGGTTCGGAGTTACCCTACATCCAGTCCCGCAACACAAGTACAGATTTCCTTTCAAAATCAATTCTTACAATTACACCCTCGATTTCAAGGCCACGAGGTACACCACTCTAGATTCACAATCCTCTGGGTAGAGATACTTGATTTTACGGGCAATAAGTTCACCCAATTGATTTCCTAGGCTACAATCACACCTTCTCTCACTTGATTGATTTTCCAGGCTACAATCACACCTTTTCATGCTTGATTGATTACAAATAAGCCTATAACTCTGAATAGCACTAGGATCTTATTGAGATAGTGATAGAGAATCAAACCAGAGATGATCTAGTTAGATTCAATGGAGATTTCGGCAGAGTAATAGTAAAAATGTATATAAAGAAATATGGAAGAAGAAGAGAAGTGAAATCAGAAAATTATGAATATAAATTCGTTTAAAACAACCCCTATTTATAGTAGAACAACAACCATGTCCATTCGGGAATGGATTTGGCGAATAGACACTTCTTTTGAAATTCAAACTTTTGAAATAAACTGTCATCATGTCGACATGGGTACCTAGGGGTTGTCGACATGCCTAAGGTATTTTTGATAATTTGTTTTTCTTTTGAAAATAACTTCTATCTTATATTAAAACTATTTTAAACTTTATAAATATACTATAGTTAAAATACATAAATAAGTATAGAGAATAATATTTTGGTATATATAAAATTTTACTATAATTTCATATTTAAATATTAAATATAAATATTAAAAGTTAAGTACATTATAATTAAAGATAGTTTAAAACCAAGGATAATTTTGATATTGAAAAGATTATATTGAGGCTAAAAGTATTTAAAACCAGGATAGATGTTTTTGATTTAAAAAGGAAGATTTTGAAATCATTTTGAAAACAAGATATAATTTTGTAAAACATTTGAATAAAAGTTAGTGGATACAAAACGATGTTCCACTAGATTTTTCGTAGGTTCCATCCTACTTAGGGTTCCATCCCTTTAACAGGCTCGAAGTGGATTCCATTCCACGAATAAAATGGATTTTAAGATGTCAGTGCTTTTCTAGGAGTTTTAACATAATTCTAGACTCGATACTTGTCTTGTACTATTGAAATCTTGAACTCTTGATATCTTGATACTCATGAGCCTTGAATCTTGAGTCTCTATACTGTACAGTCTTCATTCTCAGTACCTGCATGTTTATATCCTGCATATACATATATATCTAAACTATAATGTTAGTATTTATATTTTATAACAAGTCCTAAGGTTGTTGTCATCAAAACCATTCTTTTCAAGGACTAGCAATCTCCCCCTTTTTGATGATGACAACCTTTGTTTATAAAATATTACTTCTATCCTAATAACTCTCTAATAACTCCCCCTAAAACTAATAACTCTCTAATAACTCCCCCTAAAACTAATAACTCCCCCTTAATCTATGCCTAACTATCCTATTTTATACTTCTCCCCCTTTGTCATCAACAAAAACAAACTAACTCCAAACTATATAACTCCCCATTAATCTAATATTGTATTATATGTGATTATAATGATAGTGTTATCATAAATAATCAATACTTAATTCTGAATCTAAAACTTAGCCCTTAATAACTAACTCTCCTAACTAGGAATCCATATATTATAATGTGATAATCACAAATCATTTATTAATTATATAATGTTATATTTACATTTGTGTAGAAAACATAAGTAAGATTATATACAAATAAGAAAGAACGAAAAGAAACTAATGTGTATTCTTGACAATGGGAGATCTATGAATCGAGCAATTTGGGTAATGAAAACAGAAATTTCCATTTTGTTTGACTAGATTTCCATCCTTGTCAAAGCTCACTTCGCCAACGCAAACAACTTTGTCGTCATCTTCAGCGTGCTCTTCGTCCATGGGGGCTTCTTCTTCTTCTTCCTCGTTGTCCTCTTGCACTTGAACATTGAAGATTCTTCATCGATAGAGATCGGATTGGCGTGATTGTCCATTAGAAACTTTTGCAAGTTTCTAAGGATTTTTCCTTGCCGTTCTTGTTCTTTGGCCATTCTGATTTGCACCACTTGAATTTCAATCATAAGTTGCAGTGCATCCTTCAAAGAATCTTCCATTTTCATCACCCGTGCAAGCGTAGTACGTTGAAATGGTCCGGTTGAAGGAGAAGGGAACGAAAAGATTGAATTTTTGTTTGATTTGGAAGAGGAAGCCATTGTTTTAATTTTTTAGAAGTTAGAATCAGAGAAAGAACAGAAGGAATGAACAAAATTTTGAAATAGGAAGAATATATAACCATTCATTTTGAATTTTGGTGGGAAAAAAACTTAAATTAAAAAAACGTTGTATGTCGACAGGGGTGTAGGGGGGATGTCGACAGGGTATTTGTAGTTTTGCTTATTTGATTTATTTTAATTTTAATTTAATTTTAATTATTGTTGTTATATATTTATATTTTATATTTCAGTTATTGAACAAATACCTAATTCTCTTCATAATTTAGTAAATATAGATTCATTTAAGGGTTTTGTTAAGATATCAGCAATTTGATTCTCGGAATTAATATAATCGAGAGAAATTACTTCTTTACTTATATTATCTCTGAGAAAATGATGTTTGATATCAATATGTTTAGTTCGAGCATGATGAGTAGGATTTTGGGATAAATTTATTGCACTAGTATTATCATAATAAATTGGTGATTTTGAGATATTTAAACCAAAATCTTTTAAAGTTTGTTGCATATATATTACTTGAGAATAAGCCAAAGCAGCAGAAATATACTCTGCTTTGGTTGTTGATAAAGAAACTGTGTTTTGCTTTTTACTAAACCAGGAAACCAGAGAATGCCCCAAAAAGTGATAAGTTCCACTTGTACTTTTTCGGTCTGATTTACAACCAGCATAATCAGCATCACAGTAAGATATTAATTCAAAAGAATCATTTTTAGGATAAAATAATCCATAATTATTGGTGTGTTTAATGTATCTTATGATTCGTTTCACAGCTTTTAAGTGGGTCTCTTTAGGTTGGGATTGATATCTTGCACAGAGACAAACACTATGCATGATATCAGGTCTACTGTTAGGAAATCAAATTCATGGTTTTAATGACAACAACTATACAATGAAAATCAAATGTGCATATATGTATATATACAAGAACTTGCTAGAGCAACATCACTAGAGTGACAAGAACAAGACTCAAAGAACGTATCAAGAGGCTACAACTCGATAGAATTAGAAAAGGAATTGCACAGACACAGATACAGCAACATGCACACATTCAGACGTCTAAATGCACTAGCCAGACGTCTGAATGAATCCTCTGGTTCACAACTCAGAAGAAAACAGACGTCTGATCCTGAACTCAGACGTCTGAAAGACATCCAGACATAAAACAGAAATGAAGACCAGATGTCTGGATAATAAACACAGACGTCTGAAATGCTACCAGACACAAAAATTATATGAAGGCCAGACGTCTGAGGTCACTTTCCAAACGTCTGATTATAGGCTCGACTGTGTATTTTCAAAGTCCAACTGTCACATCCGAAAAGACACATCCGCTCCTCTTCACTACAACTCTTCATCACCAACAGGAGCAACTATACAACGATTGTTAATGGAGGCAACTACACATAGAAACTCTTCACCACTATAAATAGCATTAGGAATTCAAGAGAAAGATTAACCTTACTCACTTACGCTCTTATCTCTTATACTCTGATTTATACCTGATCTCTAAGCAATCAACTACCTGTATTTAACTCTTCCATATATACAGAACTCCTTATTCAAATATTCTCTAGATAGATATATATATTGGAAGCATTTGTACTCAATAGTCAACATCTGTGTTATATAACACATTCTTGACAAAGAAACTCTGCTATTGTAAACATGTTCCTCCGGGTCAAGTGAGGGTTAGTTGAAAGGAAATTCCGAAGAGGAGCTTCGGGACTGGACGTAGGACGGGAGGTCCGAACCAGTATAAAATCCTTGGTGTGATTATTCTTATTTACTTAGTAATATATTGTTTTAGTTGCATCATATATTTTGCCACATATACTTGCATATACACTGCACGATCCACCCCGTATAGACTTTCAATTGGTATCAGAGCCTGGGATTCTAGAGATCGTAACAACATCCTAGAATAAATGACTATAAAGAGATCTACTCAAGGCAATGGGAAGAGGAAGAGCAATAAAGAAGAATCAAAGGAGAAAACAAACAATTGCTTCATGGCTAAACTCAGATCACAATCGGTATGCTTAGATTCTTTATATAAAGATCTTATGTCAGCACATTATGAATTATCAAAAGATTGTAAATCCTTGAATAAAGTTAATAGAATTGCTTTAGAAAAGTTAAAAGATTGTGAGCAAGAAAATTCCAGTTTAAAAGAGGAAAATAAATTTTTGATAAAACAAACTAAATGTTTTGAAAATACCGTAGAAGAACTTGTTTCACAAAAAGATTTCCTACAAAAAGAAAATGAGCAGTTAGAAGATAAAAACAATGATCTTTTAGAGGAAATCAACGTTTTGCAAAATAAAAATACTATCTTTGATAAAGAAAAGGAAACTTTTTCAAAAGAAATTACGGATTTGAAAAGACAAAATGATTTATTACAATCATCTTTAGATAATTCAGAATCTCGAATTTTTCTTCTCGAAAAAGAGAACTGTACGATAAAAAGAGAGAATTCTGAATTAAATAAGTAAATTGATATTTTGAAAGACAGTAATATTTCTTTTGAAAATAATTTTAACTTCAAAGCTAAATTTGATAAACTTAACACTGAAGTCACAAAATTTAATAAAGGTCAAAATGATTTAAACATGATTTTATCTAGTTCTAGACCTTTACATGACAAAAGTGGTTTAGGATATAATAAAAATGATCGTAGAAATAGCACTAGATACGCTTTCATGTATAGTAAAAATGTTAGTGCTAGTACTAAATTTCGAGTAAAGTCTAGATCAAATTATTATAGAAATTCAAATACTGCTATGGTCAATAATATTTATAATTTCTCTAGAAGTACAAAATCATTGAACGGAAATATGAATAAAAATTATCTAAGTATTTGGGTTCCTGTTAATTGGAAAAATAGAGAAAAATACATTGATGATTATTTTGATATGGTAGTTAATAATGAAAATTATATTTATAAAGGTTCAACCATGCCTAAATGGGTATGGTTTCCAAAGATCTAACCCCCCGGACCCTAACATAGTAAGTGGGTACCAAAAAATGATTTTTTTTTATTACAGGTACTTGGAGAAACAAAAGGAAATTTTTGGGAATTTGCAAATATGATTCCCTCATTCTTTTTTGATAATGACAAAGGGGAGAGATAATGGAAAGCACATATTCATGGGGAGATTTATAGAAATTACATATAAGTACATTGTATAGTTGTCATCATCAAAAAGGGGGAGATTGTTAGGAAATCAAATTCATGGTTTTAATGACAACAACTATACAATGAAAATCAAATGTGCATATATGTATATATATACAAGAACTTGCTAGAGCAACATCACTAGAGAGACAAGAACAAGACTCAAAGAACGTATCAAGAGGCTACAAGTCGGTAGAATTAGAAAAGAAATTGCACAGACACAGATACAGCAACATGCACACATTCAGACGTCTGAATGCACTAGCCAGACGTCTGAATGAATCCTCTGGTTCACAACTCAGAAGAAAACAGACGTCTGATCCTGAACTCAGACGTCTGAAAGACATCCAGACATAAAACAGAAATGAAGACCATACGTCTGGATAATAAACACAGACGTCTGAAATGCTACCAGACACAAAAATTATATGAAGGCCAGACGTCTGAGGTCACTTTCCAGACGTCTGATTATAGGCTCGACCGTGTATTTTCAAATTCCAACTGTCACATCCAAAAAGACACATCCGCTCCTCTTCACTGCAACTCTTCATCACCAACAGAAGCAACTATACAACGATTGTTAATGGAGGCAACTACACATAGAAACTCTTCACCACTATAAATAGCATTAGGAATTCAAGAGAAAGATTAACATTACTCACTTACGCTCTTATCTCTTATACTCTGATTTATACCTGATCTCTAAGCAATCAACTACCTGTATTTAACTCTTCCACATATACAGAACTCCTCATTCTAATATTCTCTAGATAGATATATATATTGGAAGCATTTGTACTCAATAGTCAACATCTGTGTTATAGAACACATTCTTGACAAAGAAACTCTGCTATTGTAAACATGTTCCTCCGGGTCAAGTGAGGGTTAGTTGAAAGGAAATTCCGAAGAGGAGCTTCGGGACTGGACGTAGGACGAGAGGTCCGAACCAGTATAAAATCCCTGGTGTGATTATTCTTATTTACTTAGATTAATATTGTTTTATTTGCATCATATATTTTGCCACGTATACTTGCATATACACTGCACGATCCACCCCGTATAGACTTTCATCTACTAGCAGTGATATAGAGTAGTGATCCAATCATTCCTCTATATAATTTTTGATCTACATCTTTCGAGAGATCTTCTTTACTTAGGTACTCATTGGTTGCCATGGGAATGGGTTTTCCACTTGCAGTAGTCAAACCAAATTTACTAACTAGGTCTTTAGCATCTTTTTCTTGACTAATAAAGATACCATTTTCTAATTGTTTTATTTGCAACCCTAGAAATAAGTTTAATTCACCCATATGACTCATCTCAAACTCTTTTGTCATTATTTCAGAAAATTCTTTATTCATTTCAAAATTAGTTGATCCGAAAATGATATCATCTAGGTAAACTTGTACTAGTTGAATATCATTCTTATTTCTTTTCATAAAAAGAGTATTATCTACTTTACCAATTTCAAAGTTTGATTGTAATAAGTAAGATCTTAGTCTATTATACCAGGCTCTAGGAGCTTGTTTTAGACCATATAAAGCTTTCTTAAGTTTGTAAAAAAGATTTGGTAATTTTTCGTCTTCAAAAAGTGGTGGTTGTTCAACATATACTTCTTCTTTTACAAATCCATTTAAAAAGGCACTTTTAACATCCATTTGAAATAATTTGAAATTATTATGATTTGTGAAAGCAAGTAGAATCCTAATTGCTTCTAATCTTGCTACGGGAGCAAAGGTTTCATCACAATCTATTCCTTCTTCTTGACAATAACCTTGAGCGACTAACCGGGCTTTATTTCTAACGACCTCACCTTGTTCATTCATTTTATTTTTATAAACCCATTTTGTTCCAATTATAGTTTTATTTTCAGGTCTAGGAACAAGTTCCCAAACATCATTTCTAGTGAATTGATTTAGTTCTTCTTGCATAGCCAAAATCCATGAATCATCAGTTGATGATTCTTTTGGATTTTTGGGTTCAATAGTTGATATAAAGGCTATATTGCTCATTTTACTTAGTTGATTTCTAGTTGTAACAACAGATTGCATATCTCCTAGTATATTTTCTATAGGATGATCTTTTAAAAGTTTAATCCTTTTATTAGGATGATTAATTTCATTATTAGTTTCAGTTGACTCCTGATTTTGTGTAATTAAATCCTCTTCATCATTTGTATCTTCAAAATTTTTGAGATTTTCATCGAATGAAACAAGCATTGTTTCTTCGATGGTGTTAGTTCTTAAATTAAACACTCTGTATGCTTTACTTCTATTAGAATATCCGATAAATATACCTTTGTCGGATTTTGAATCAAATTTATCTAAATTATCTTTTGTATTTAAAATAAAACATTTACTTCCAAAAATTCTAAAATAAGATACCTTAGGTTTCTTTCCGTGAAAGAGTTCATAAGATGTCTTATCAGTTAAAGGTCTAATTAAAATTCTATTTAAAATATAACAGGCGGTAGCAACTGCTTCTGCCCAAAAATGTTTTGGTAATTTACTATCTGAAAGCATAGTTCTCACACACTCTTAAATCATCCTATTTTTACGTTCTACTACTCCGTTTTGTTGTGGAGTTCTTGGAATAAAAAATTATGAGTTATTCCCTTTTTATTGCAGAATTCCGCAAACTTTTCATTTTCAAATTCACCACCGTGATCACTACGGATGGTTATAATTTTTACAGAAAGTTGATTTTGAATCCTTTTTGTAAAGTTCTTAAAACTTTCAAAAGTATCACTTTTATGTTTCAAAAATATTGTCCATGTAAATCTAGAATAATCATCTACAATTACAAAAACATATTTACTGTGATTTATTGACTGAATTAGAGATGGACCAAATAAATCAAGATGAAGTAATTCAAGAGGTTTTGAAGTTGAAATCATATCTTTTAATTTAAAGGAACTTTTTCTAAGTTTTCCTAATTGACATGCATCACATAAACTATCTACTTTAAAATTCATTTTAGGGAGACCTCTTACTAGATCATGTTTTGACAGTCTAGATAAGAGTTTGAAATTCAAATGCCCAAATCTCTTATGCCAAATCCAAGGGTCACTTGTATTTGCCAAAAGACACAGGTTATCATATGAAACTTTCATACTAAGAATATAAATATTCTTTTTCCTAATTCCCTCAAATATTATGGTTGAATTATTATCTTCAATGTGACACTTATCCTTTTCAAATTTAATTTTACATCCTTTATCGCAAAGTTGACTAATACTTAGCAGATTATGTTTCAGATTCTTAACTAGCAGAACATTAGTAATAATAGGAGTTTCAGAGTTACCGACATTGCCGAAGCCAATCACATATCCTTTTGAGTTGTCTCCAAAGTTAACCAGTCCTCCGTCTTTGTATGTTATATCATTCAGCATATCCAGATTACCAGTCATGTGTCTAGAGCATCCACTATCGAGTATCCATTTATTCTTTTTGATCTGCACAATTTGTCCATTGTGGATTGATTCCTCAGCACCTATAAAACATGTTTCCTGCACATCATAAAGATTTTGTAGACAACTTGAATTTGTATATAGATTATATGCAGCCTCATGATGCAATGATGATTTGAATATTTCTAAACTAGTATTAACAAGTTTTTCAAACATAGCCATTTTAAAGAAGTTTTCAAAATTCATATTATGAAACTTTGAAAACCTTGCTCTGATACCAAATGTTAGAAATGCAGATTATGGATCTTAAGGCTAGAATAAACACTAGAGGAGGGATGGATAGTGTTTTAAGAATTTACTAATTCTTTTTGAGTTTATATTAATTTGAACATAAATGTATGCAATATTCAGACACAGATATAATCACAGAATCAAACATAGATGCAAATATAAAGTAAAAGCAGTAAAGGAAAGAACACACCGGATTTTATACTGGTTCGAAGTTACCCTACATCCAGTCCCGCAACACAAGTACAGATTTCCTTTCAAAATCAATTCTTACAATTACACCCTCGATTTCAAGGCCATGAGGTACACCACTCCAGATTCACAACAAGTTCACCCAATTGATTTCCTAGGCTACAATCACACCTTCTCTCACTTGATTGATTTTCCAGGCTACAATCACACCTTTTCTCGCTCGATTGATTACAAAGAAGCCTATAACTCTGAATAGCACTGGGATCTTATTGAGATAGTGATAGAGAATCAAACCAGAGATGATCTAGTTAGATTCAATGGAGATTTCGACAGAGTAATAGTAAAAATGTATATAAAGAAATATGGAAGAAGAAGAGAAGTGAAATCAGAAAATTATGAATATAAATTCGTTTAAAACATCCCATATTTATAGTAGAACAACAGCCATGTCCATTCGGGAAAGGATATGACGAATAGACACTTTTTTTGAAATTCAAACTTTTGAAATAAACTGTCATCATGTCGACATGGATACCTAGGGGTTGTCGACATGCCTAAGGTATTTTTGATAATTTGTTTTTCTTTTGAAAATAACTTCTATCTTATATTAAAACTATTTTAAACTTTATAAATATACTATAGTTAAAATACATAAATAAGTATAGAGAATAATATTTTGGTATATATAAAATTTTACTATAATTTCATATTTAAATATTAAATATAAATATTAAAAGTTAAGTACATTATAATTAAAGATAGTTTAAAACCAAGGATAATTTTGATATTGAAAAGATTATTTTAAGGCTAAAAGTATTTAAAACCAGGATAGATGTTTTTGATTTAAAAAGGAAGATTTTGAAATCATTTTGAAAACAAGATATAATTTTGTAAAACATTTGAATAAAAGTTAGTGGATACAAAACGATGTTCCACTAGATTTTTTGTAGGTTCCATCCTACTTAGGGTTCCATCCCTTTAACAGGCTCGAAGTGGATTCCATTCCACGAATAAAATGGATTTTAAGATGTCAGTGCTTTTCTAGGAGTTTTAACATAATTCTAGACTCGATACTTGTTTTGTACTATTGAAACTTGAACTCTTGATATCTTGATGCTCATGAGTCTTGAATCTTGATGTCTCCAATCTTGAGTCTCTATACTGTACAGTCTTCATTCTCAGTACCTGCATGTTTATATCCTGCATATACATATATATCTAAACTATAATGTTAGTATTTTTATTTTATAACAAGTCCTAAGGTTGTTGTCATCGAAACCATTCTTTTCAAGGACTAACACAAGCAAGGTATGATTATCCCTATCCAGATTCGATATTATCTCTCATTTGTATGCTTTGGGGCCTATTAGCGGAGGGGTGATCATATTCGGTACTACTAATCAAGTGGTAGGCCGGTTCTGTGTTGGTAGGGGATCCTGGCGAGGTCCTCGATGTTATTTTTATTTAGAGGTGCACCGTGACGGGTAGTACCCCACTAGCCCAGTCATTATATGGAATCCATTCTGCAATAAGCGTCGTACAGACTTAGTTGTGCCTAATTATGCTGAAACATGAGTTGCAAGCATTTCAGCTATATTTATATTTTACTTTGACCCCTAGACACTATTATAATATCAAAGAATTTCATATGAAATGTTTTAGTTATCGTAAGGTAAAAACTCGTCCGTGTTTTTATGCGGTGTGGTCTTACGAGATACTTTTGATTTCAATGGCTTTTCATAACTTTAAAATCTAGTTGGGCATGTTTTCTCACGCTGGTTTTCCAGACTAACTCAGGTGTTATTTTATTATAATGCTCGGGTCAGACCGAGCATATTTACAGACTGCTTTGGATGCATTGGAGCTCAGCAGACGAGTTGGAGGTCTTCAAGTCGTATTTATGTATATGTTCATTTTCTGCTACTTTGTTGTTGAAATCATCAGCATTTGTGAGGACAGGTTGTTATAACTGTCCAGGCCGATGATTGTGATTTGTTATTGTACTCTAATTGATGTATGTATATAACAGTTTTTCTTTTGTAAAGATCATTGATATTATATTATATATTTGTTCCGCTGCGATTGTGAAATTCTATGTTATTCATTTTAGTTTTTCTCTTCTTTTCTTCTTTCTTCCTTCTTTCTTTTCCCCTAACAATCGGGTTTTCCAGCATTCGATTGCTCCGCACACAATATAGTGGACGTATTAGTGTCGATTTTCGAGGATCAAAAATCCAGCTATTATACTTTAGTGGAACCAATGGCATCGCTTAGGTTGAAGTTGAGTTTGTAATCATTGGTGCATGAAATATTGTTGCATAGTTCAAATATATTTGTAAAACTAACTCATAACCAAGTGCAATTATAAAAGGATTATAATGATTTACCATGTTAGCCACAAACTTTTCCTTCCTTTTTCATGGGTGATATGTAAAAAATGCTTTTGCTGCTTTATTTCCTTTATGGTTGCAAGTACAATTAATTTCTCTTCAAGTGCCTAGTAATAGAAATATTTTTGTTTGTTGAACCTACAATGTATTCAAAACAAAAATTGAATCTAAAATAAAAGTTAGCAAAGTATCATAATGAATTAAAAGAAAGGAGAAAGTGACTACTTATATGAATAGTGGCCTATTTATTCATAATTAACTAAAATCACTCTTTTAATGTCAAACATAACAAATAGTTCATGAGAAGCTCCCATAACATCAGTTGTGCTATGTATAAAATTACAGTGATATTAAAGTAAATATGTAAACTGACATGTCACTGTCAACGAGATCATATTGAAGATTACATGAAATATCAGTAGAAAAGGATGACTATGAATGTTCCAAGAAATAGAACCGCACACATAATGTATCCAAGAATTTAAATTTAACGATTTTGATTCCATATTCTATCATCTGCAACCAAACATCTATAATACATTAATATTTGATGTTTCATGTTGTATCACCTATTTGATGTTGTTAAATGGTAATGCAAATAAGTGTTGGTAAGACCATTATTTCAATGCAAAAATTAATAATACATTAATGTTTGCATCAATCATGCAGCTAATTTTATTAGAAGGCAATTGAAATATAAACAAACATTTAATATTGGTCATATAATAACATTTAATGCTCTAATATGAAACTAGACATACTATTAGTGTCATTGTAAAATTGAATAAAATATGGTAAAAATAAATGAAAATAGATATACTAGATTGGGAGCCATTAGCACAAAACAAGAATATTAAAGATATTGCAATATAACCATATTGATATTAGTTTACCTAGATTGAATGAAAATACTAGATTGAGTGGAACTGTATAGGCTAATTAAATAGCATTAGCATGCCATTTTACGGTACCATTTGGCATATAATATGATATACTAAGAATATAACATTTAATCGGCTAATTAAATGGTATTTACATATAACTTTTTACAATATCATTAAGGATATAATACGAGATGTTTAGAATATAGCATTTAATCTACTGTTGTAATCTAAAACTAGAAAGACCGATAATAAGTAAATGAGTACCCCTTTGTTCGTAATAAATTCTCGCCAAAAATTGCAGGAACTAAATATTCGAAAAGTGTATATTTATAAAAAACATGTTCATCCAATGAATTCCAAAAAAACTTTTGATTTTTGAATACCAGAAATATCAACTGCTTGTATCAACTCTTACTACAATATGTGTTAGATAAATCGTAGATAAATTCTCTATCATCTCCTACTCTTCTATACATTCAATTTATTTTTGTTTGTTTATTAGTCAGATGGCTAATTCTATTTGAACCTGAAAAGTTGTTGAGTATCCCCTTACAAAACTAAAAAACCCACTATACCCATTGCTGAGTATACCCATCTTATTGTTAAATTTTCCCTTTATACCCTTCGCTAGTGAAAATCATTTGTACAAAAATTCCACTATAGAATAAATCCCGAAGAAAAATCACACAACTACATAAAATTCAACTTTTATCTCTTTGGTAGATGGTGGATTTTTTAATTTAAAAGAAATCAAAACAACATGAAATTCAAGTTTTACCTATTTTGATTTCATTAGATTTGTATGTCATAATCACAATACATCGATTCGAGCATAAGGTTTGAAAATTTGCCTAAAATTAAATATAGGGTTGACATATGATGAGAGGTGAAAAGAGGATGAATGACATAAGGGCAATTTTGTCCCTAAATTTTTCTAAAATTTAAGGGGGTTACTCCGTAATATCATGTATCTAAATAGAATTGGTCTTTTTAGCCACTCCCTTGATTATATTTCTAAAAATATAAAAAGAGGGAAAAATTTGGAGGAAGAAAGAGGAAAGATATATGGAAGCATGTTTGACACCAATTAAAGTATCTCATAATATAAGTTACTATAATGTCCTTATATGCAAATCCATTTCTCTTTTACTCGTCTAATGATGTTTAATTTGATTTAAGTACTTAAAACACCAAAATATGCCAATAATATTTTCTAATCATAGCAAAATAACAACTTATTATATACCATATTGATTTCAACATTAGAATAACTTATTGTATAAATGTGAATACTATATATCAGTTTATTATAATACAATTTAGACATTAAATTACACTGATTTTGGTTATACTATAGCATAAAATTATCAAACATCTATATAAATGACTTTTTTAAGAATTGATTAAATCTATCTCCTAAGTACACTTCAAATCAAACTCTAACTAGCAAAAAAATTACATAAATTTGAGGAAAACACGATAGAATTCAAAGTCGAATCTTAATATTAGTAGTTAATTATAAATAAAAATGGAATTAAGAAAACTAACAGATTTGGATCCAAATTAAGAAATGGTTTAAACCAAATGCAAGAAACAGTAATTTCAATGGAATTTGAATCGAAATCTATTAATTAAATCAATAATTTTAACAGAAAATATCTTTATGGATTAATAAACTTGAGAGCAGCTGAGACGTGCCATAGTAATTTTTCCCTCTCATTTTTGAAGATATCATGGAATGAAGTGGAAAATGAAGCATAAGGTAGTGTTTGAGAAATATAAATGAAATATTAAAATCTTGCTCTTTTGGTTTTGACATATTTTCATTTCTACCAAGTGTTACAATAGGTATAAGTGTTGGAAATCTTTTTATTTCCGTTGGAACTAACTCCCTTTATTTAGCAATGGTTTTTATATGATTGCAATGGTTTTACCCTATTGTTAGTTTGTCACAACAATAAATGTTAGCAAACCAAAATTACATGTGTTGGTAGTTCCAGTTTTGGTGTAGTGTTAGTTCATTGAAGTAAGCAAGTAGACTGGAGTGTGAGATTGTGTATTCAATATGACCGATTACAATAATGATCTTATCGTGTTAAATGTAACACTAGACCAAATGTTACAGGATAGGTCTAAGAATTCGATCACTGAAATGTTAGCTTGATCAATTTACGTAAAGTGCAATTTATTTGATATCCTTAAAAGTTAAGGATGACCAAATGCACTTTTGTAAAGAGTTCGTTATGACATTTTAGTAAGGATTTTCTTTGAATGGTTCAACCGCTTAGAAAGGAAATAAAATATATAAGTGTGGATGTAACCTAAGGTACAATTGGGATGAAGAGAGTGAATGGTCACTTCTGCTTCATAAAAAAACATCGAAAACGAGAATTGAAAAATAAAAGTTTATACTTAACATTGGAATGAGAAATATGATTTCTATTGCAAAATGTATTTTCATATTGAAAATTGTTTATATGGGATTTATTCTTCTGAGTTTAAGATAATTGATATGAAAACCCTCGATATAAAATTGGTTATAGTCAGTGGAATAAATAGCCTACATTAAATGATTGAATGGATCTTTATAGTTCATACATTATTATAGTAATGATAGAAATAGTGGGAGTTTTCCATATAGTACTTATTAGTCGCATCAAGTTACAAAAATTCATAAAACGTAAAACATTATTTATGTAATAATTTTTTTCAATATTGACTGAAAAATAAACATAGTTTTATTTTAATATGAATATTATGAATATTCGTTATAAAATAAAACTATAGTACCGATATTTGTGATGCATTAGAAAATACAAAAGTATCTAAATTTTGTGTACAATTATTTTGAAATTAAGAATAAGCCATAGTTTGAGAAATAATTCTTTGAATATATGATTACGAACCATATGGTATTAATGAGTTATATCTAAAATAATTAAGGGCAAAACACTCATTCTGTGGGAGCGGCATAGGAGTTAATGAACTTTTCAAATTGATACGTATAACGTATGCAACCATAAGTCTAATAAACCCAAATGGTTCCATGCACTTAGTTGTATTCCCCGATGAATTATCACAAACATAAACATGTATATTTGATATACATGTTGTATGTTATAATGAGTTCATAGAATATAAAACATAATTAAATAAATAACGTGTGATAGAAAATAAAATAATTCGATTTGATTGAATAGATGAGTATATTGAAAAGAGTTCTGAATGTACCTAAAGATTCAATCTCAAAAGTCACTCCATCTATGATATATAATGATGTATCGACAAGGAATAATCGAACTTTGTTGAACAAAGTATGATTAATGATGTATCGACAAGGTCGTATACTTAAAAGTAGTATACGAGATTAAAACTAATTTCATACAAAGAATAGCTTACAAAATATTGTAAGATGAGGGTTTATAAGAAACCCTAACATATCATAGGCTAAGGAGTTGGCAGATTGTGCAAATCGAAAGACTGCACATAATAGTTGTACGTGAAGGATCTTGTATGAATCGCCTCAAAAGAATTTTGGAAACTACTATCATTGGATGATTCAATTTATGTTTGAACATAATTATTGTAAACTAAAACCAAATCAGTTTTATATATAAAGCAATTCATAAAATGTTTATGAATATCCATTCTGTTGAACTAAGAAACAATTATTGTTTCAAGAAATACCAACTTCATAGCGAAGGAATTTCTTTTAGAAATTATTGTAGTAAAAAATGGGTTTGGATACGATCCAAGAATAAAATCATATGAAATGAAATTAACCAAACCTAAAATGAACACGACATGTTAGAATGTCTAATAAGTAATCATGCACATTGAAAGAAACTATGAGTTTCTTATCAAAGTCTATCTCAGTTGTAAATTAAGCCATTATGAGTATTGACTCTACGATATGGTATGATATACAAATTCAAAAAGGATTCCAAGTACATTATCAAAATATGATTTTTTTGGTAGTTGTACCTGAAGGGATATGATCCATCGACTGCGAATGAGTCTTCAAGAGCAAGACTAATGCAGTTAGAATATAATGACAACGTTAATAAGAATAACATCGTAAATTTCATTTGTTGAGATTAGCGTAATAGATTTGTCATTTAACGTGCTTAAGAAAACTAAGATTTACTTTTAAAATTATCGCTAGGTATGTTTTGTGTTTTTGTGCATATATGCTGAAATGAAATTTTTTAAATAATGATTGAGAATAGACTATTTGCACATAACAACCATAGTATCTCGAAGTCAGTGGGAGCGATATTAAGTTTGTGGGTTATTGGATATGATCCAAGAAGTAATATGAAATTATCATTCTCTAAGCATCAAAATTGAATAAGAATTTTCGAATAGTTCGATTTTCAATAAAAATGCAGAAGAAGCGTGTATCTATAAGAATGAACCACTTAAAAGCTGTGCAGTTAAAGCGCTCGGCAGATTCAATGCGGCGGAGGTGCAAAAAGTCATAGCGGGGATACAGCGAGGATATAGCGGGATATAGCGGATGACTCTAAAATAGCATATAAAACTCGTACTTAATGTTTTTACAAATATACAAATGGTAATTAAATGAATATTTTACATTCAATTGAATTATAATTAATACATAAATAATTTAAATAAAAACATGTGCGAATATACTGTAAATAAACATAAAATTGTTATATAACATAACCAAATTTAGTAGAATATTAGAGTATTTTCATTTCTGAAAATATATTAAAAATTCAATCAAATAATTAATTTTATAATTTTTATATTGTATAAATGTCATTTTTTAGTTCATTTCTTTTAAAGAAGATATATCGGAAATAGCAGAATATAGTGGGAATAACGGGATATAGCGAAAATAGCGGGGCTTTAAGCGGAAAGGCTATATTTGGGGCTATGTGGAAAAATCATAGCGGTAGAAATCCGCTATGAGATATAGTAGGGTTATTGCGGGGTAATAGCGGGGCATTAACTACACAGCTTAAAGGTACATAAATATTTCTAAGGGGCATTTCACCAGAAGGACAAACTTTGCAGTCCAATTAGTTTCTAGGACACACATTCAAAGAAATTACTTTCAAGGCCAAAATCAGCATAATAATTACTTTCAAGGCCAAAATCAGCAGAATAATTACTTTCAAGGATAAAGTCAGCGGTCCAATTACTTTCAAGGATATAATTTCATAGATTTTTAGGCCCTATAAACTAATTATTTTACGTTTTGTCCTTGAAAGTAATTATTTCAATTGTATGTCCTATAAACTAATTTCACTTGCTAAAGAGGCCCTTGTGGCTAATTTCCACTATTTCTAAACTATAACTAAACAACATATCGTCGATTGCTAAAGATGTCCTTATGTTAAGACCAGTAATAGTTTAATACTCGATATTGGATTTGTAAATTATATGTTTTATAATACGTATAAAGGATGTTGGGAATGTCCTAAACAATATGTAAAGATGCCTTATTAAAATGTTTAATATTGAACATGTAAGATGGATTCCTTATGTATCAACAATAGGAATATCATATATGTATCGTCTATAATACCATATGTTGCTTATATATATGATGCTTGAAGAAAATATCAAATCCAAATTAAGATCACTAAAATTGTAGTTTAGAGTGTTCTTAAGTATTTACGGAATACTAGAGAATTAGTTACATAAACAACGAATTCTTTATGAAAGAGTGTTCAGGCTCGAACTTCATAAGTGCTATTGAGTATAATATGTCAATATCTATTTCATGTTTAAACCATAATTAAGAAGCTTTAAGTTGAAAATGTTCCAAATGAAACTTTGTGGCCGATTCAATGAAAAGGCTAAGTACAACATGTTAAATAGCGCCATAATAAAAGCAATGTGCATATATATATATATGCATAAATTTATAACTGATCAAGGGGTGATTCCAAGTATTTAGAATACTAATAATTATTATATGATAACAATGTAATACTAAAAGCTCGCTAAAAGTCGAGAAACATACTTCGAATATTTCCACATGATAAAGGTAGTTTATCAGCACCAAAGACGGTTGATTGATGGAGTAAATAACTAAAACAACATAGCAGATTCATTCACGAAGGGTCTAACTCAATTAAGTCTTATAAAAACAATTAAAAGGATGGGATAGATATTCCATAATTGGTCTCAATTGCAAGTGGGAGATTGATATAGTTAGGAGTATGCCCTAAGAGCAATTATGCAATTGTTACATATATCTAACTCGATAACCAATCTTGTTCGAAATAAAAGTTGTTTTCTTTCTATTATATACTTAATATACTATGTTATATTAATTAATTTAATCAAAAGTATATTTAATATCAAATCCACAAATGGTATGTTTTGTGATAGTAGTTACAAAGTGTTGTAACCATGAGTAATTTATCATAATGAAATTAAATATACTATTTTAAATATTCCTAGTCAAGATGTATCGAGACTAGATATCGATACATCTATTGAGACTAGAGTATGTAATGCTCTCCAAATGTTAGGTAATGTATTACTTATGGCTGCTGGGGGCACTAACGGGTTACATACTGATAGTTATTGGATAATCAATGGAATGACTCACTCGATAGTTTTCTGCTAGTTAATATAACTAAGGTCAAATAATATCGATGTGACAAAATTACAAGGTTCTCTTGACTTGAGAATACCGTTGATCTTTAATGTGAAAGCTCTGCTTTGATTATAGTTAAATCATGACATGACGTCCATCGAACGACTATTGTTGGGTCAAGTGGAAGCATTAGAAGTGAAACATTATTCAAGAGAGGATTCATCACCTCAATTATATGAGGTTAGTATCACGGTCAACTGAAGCCAATTCAAAGTCAAAGTCTCTGGCCAGAGCAATTCAGTAAATAATAATTGTTATTATTGAACTAAGGACTCTGTGTTTGGAATATAGAGTTGAATATGGATGATACTAGAATTTTGGTCATTACCAAGTTCTATAAGGCCAAAGCGATATAGGTTTGAAAAAGAGAATTGGTGTGAATGACTGTCACAACCGGGTAATGCGTAATAAAGTAAAATTGGATTTTTACCGAAACTAAATAAGCGATAAATTTGACCATAATGTCAAACCACCTGCTAAATGGCGTGCAAACGTTAATATGAGAATTGTTCTAATTAATCACTGATCAAATTTACATCTAAGAGTCACACAAGCGAAACGTTGAATTCTCCATTTACCACCCGATTTAATTAATTTATAATTGATATAAATTAATTAATATTTATAAAATATTAATCATAAAATTTTATTTGATGTGTCGAACAATACTAAATAGCATGTTAATAATAATTACAAATATATCGATTGATGTACGATATCTATATGCATTTAAATTGGATTTACTTACGATGAATATTGTTCGGGCTTGAAAAGATTTAGAGGCCCATAAGACGGTTTGAATTTTTAACTGGAATGTGCAATGGCAGGATGGCCATATTGGTGGCTAAGGAGGGGTTGGATTTGAATTAAAAGGATGAGGAAAGGTAAGAGATAAATGGAGATCCGGGTTCACATTTTTCTCTTTGGTATATCCTCTATTTAATCATCTCTAAACCCTCATTTTCTTTTTGGATTTTGAGCCTCCTCTTCATCTCTTTTGCTGACCGGATTCACAAAGATTGATTTTAAAACACAAACACAACTTTATAAAATATATGTATATTTATTTTATTAATATATATGCATTATAGTTTTCAAAAATTAATTAATAAATAAATTATATATATATATTAAATCCATATATAGATATTACATATATATAATTTATTTTAGTTATTATACTTAATTCTATATATTATAAATATATATATACACACACACATTGTAAAATATATATGTATTTAATAAAATCACATATATGTATTAAATAGTTTTCAAAAAAAATAATTTTTATCAATCTTAATAAATAAATAAACCTGCTTTTTTTAAACTGAAACTATTTTGAAAAAAGAAAATATTTATTTTCAAGTTGGGTATATACATGTCAATAAATATATACACACACACACATTTTTTGATTATTTATTCATACTAAAGGTTATATATACATATATGTATTTTCGAAAATATTAAAATATATAATATGTATATGAATCAAAAATAATAATAATAATTTCAAAATATTACACACACACACACACATAACTTTAATATTTTATATGAATTTGTAATATCTAGATATTTTATTATATAGATCTAGATCTAAAATCCAAAATTTGAAATTCAAATTTGATTTTTTATATATATATATAGTCAAAGCCAGCGGGGTTGAATGGACCCTTATCATTTCATTAACAGAAAGAAGGTATAAGGAAAGAAAACACAACCGAACAAAGCATACAAATAACCATACAGACAGAGGAAAATAAGAAACCCTAAATAATACACAAATGTATTATTCACGCTTTCAATTTTTCCCTCCTAATTTTTTAACAAAAAGAACAAATAAATCATTCTTAAAACTCCACACTCCATTGAAAAGCCTCGTGTTCCTCTCTTCCCATAAAAAGTAAACGAATTTCTTCGTTGTTTTCAACAAGAGCTTTCCTTTCACAGTTCTCCATCTCGTTGCCTTGAATATATTAAACCATTCTGCTTTAGAATCAATCAGGGGATAGTGCATATTCAGCAAACATAATAGTCTTTTCCAAATGTAATAAGTGTAATTGCCGGAAAAGAATAGGTGCTTAGTATTTTCAGGGGCAGCATGACAAAGCAAGCATTATTTAGAATTACTCTATATTATAATTTCGACTATACATATACAAACACACATATATAAATAAATATATATGAACATCCATATTTTACAAATACTATTTGCTATTATTTATAAAACTATTTTTATATATATGCATATATATATATATATAGGACAACGCATATGTATATGGAGGGGCTAATATGTCCATGGCGATGTAAATGCCAACATCTATACACGTGCATGTTAAACCGTGCACATGACTTATGTAACACGTGCACGTATACACATATGTATGTATGATACACATATTATACTATATAATATACAATAACTAAATTGATTTTACGCTAAGCAAACTTGATTCAAGCTAAATTTTCTTAGTGATAAACATGACATCAAAACACTTTTTAATCAAAATACTAAATTAGCATACAATACTCCAAATCGTATAATCCAATTCATAAAAATATCAAGTATATATTGTCAAAGACTATAATTAGAATGCTATTCATAAGGATATCACGCAATATGCATTGTGGTGGGCAATAGTTCATGGTCATCATCAAGCAAATACCTCAACCTTATGTTAATATAAACTCATGTCGGTACCATAAATCATATGCCCAAATTAGTATACAACTTGATACAGTGCCATATTTCCATATATGTGTGTAACTAAACTCATTACTAAAATACGTATATAACTCAAGTTAGTATTATTATTCATATTTAAGGAATACAATACAGTCCATACTTACACATTTTCATGCTTAATTTTTGTTTAGATTTATCAAGGTACTATAACAACTGAAGTCTTCATAAAGATTGTAAGCCATTTTCATATATGTGTGTGCGCGCACGCGCGTCTGTGTCTGTATAGTCGGTGCAAATTGAGTTTCCACTATGTGCAAACTCATTTCGCACTCTATGAAACTCAGTTTGCTCTCGCTGTTGCTAATTCGATTTCCAGCAAAATCGAATTTGCGCTCAGTCATGCAAACTGAGTATGAATAAGTGCAAACTGAGTTATGTTCGTGCCAGTTTGCACTCAGTGGCGGAACTAAGTTTGCACTAGTGCAAGCTAGTTAAGTTTGCATTAGTGCAAACATAGTTTGCACTGCTTAGTGCAAACTGATTTGGCACTACACTCGGTTTGCACTCCTTGCAAACTGAGTTGAGTTAGTGCAAACTGGGTTTGCACATATGTAAACTGCAAGTTTGCACTCACTAGTCAAACTGCAATCATAAAATGAGTGTTGGATCAGGTGCACTAGGAGTGGGGGTAAAAGCAAACATTTTTATTTTTATTAAATTGCATAAGATTTTTATTCTATGTTTGTGTAAATACACTACAACAAAAGTTTCTATTAATAGCACTATAAAATATGATCAAATAGCATTTCAGGGCAAATTGCTATATTTGCTATTATTAACGAAGTAAAAATAAATAAACGCTACATGATGGCTCTTTAACAAAATTTCAAGGCAGCATCTAAATTTATTTCAGTGGCTACTATTTCGTAATTTTTCATTATTCTCTAAAAGATGTTGGGAAACCTTCATTTCCATTCTTCCACTCCAAATCAAATTCTAATTAGTAACAAGCGATTCCAAAAATGGTGAAGATCTATACCTAAAATCCCAAATCAAGTCACAACTTCTAATCTGCTTCTCTTAATAAGGTATATGTTTAACCCTAATCTATTGCTTTCTAGGCTTGACCATATGTTGCGATTCTTGATTCTATGTTTATAATCTGCTTTAGATTTTCAGGATTGGACATGGATTCTTGGGTTTTTTCTATTGTGGACAAATTGGTTTAATGCTTCGTTCATCTCCATTCAGATAACCATATCCGTCAATTTTGGTGATTTTTTTAAAAAAAAATTGGAGTTTTTTTCTAGCTAATTTAATGTCAATTTATTATTAAGAAATTGTAGTTTTGGCTTGATGGTACATGACCCTAACATTAAAACTCCTATTCATTAAATGTGAAGCACCTCCCTGTGTGAGCATACTATAGTTGGGCTTTTGACTATGAAATCATGGACTTTATTTTTAAAACCATGCTGTTTAAAGAATTCAATTTTTAAATTTTCCGTCTACAAAAACAAATGCTTGACTTGCATTATAAAATATTTTACCTCAATTTTTGTTATGCGTTTGGAATCACAATTGATAATAATAATTTATTTCTTATATTCTTATTCTTTCATATAGGGGTTCATTTTTGACTATGAAAATAAGTTATCTCATGTTCTAAAGTGTTGCTATTTGACTTTAATCTATAATGAGGACATCGTTCAATCTTATTGTATGCTCATTATTTGTCTACTTAGAGTAGGAGCGTTGTCTGGCTCTTACGCATTGTGAGCACTTAATTCTCTTGTTGACCTCCCTTCTCGGTGTGAACAAGAGTGCAATGATCTTGTATTCCCTCAAGGACGTCAACTGTGGATGGTTCCTCCTCTCTAGCAAGAACATGAACATTAAGTGACTCTTTCATTCTCTTAGAGAGGAGCATGCCTACTACATCTTAGCTTCTTGCTAAACCATATACTATTTTCATTGCATATTTAAGTTATATGTTATGATAATATCTAACTGTTATTTATCACTTCATACACAACCTTCTCTCTCACTAGTTGCAAATTTCATGATTAACCGATGTTAAATGGCTATGGCATCGAGGATCATCAAAGCAAGTCGGCCTGCGAGGACATTACATGTGGAGGGAAATCAAGTAACTTTGGTGATAGCCGCTATGGGTACTTTTCCAAAGGTGATTAAGTGTTTGTTATTCCTAGTGATAACATGCCTTCCCTGTTGAAGCCGTATATAGGGATATTGCAGGGGGTTAAACTTGTTTAAGGAGTTTCAATTTGTCAAACACGGTCTTAAACATCATATTAACTGGATTGTCCCTATCTATGCAAATTTTGTAAACTTTTGCATATGCAATGAGGGTAAACTGTAACACCCCATATATTTTATAACCTTATTTAAGACATTTAATTAGTTAAATTAAATTAAATGATGTAAAGAGTAATAGATGGAGATTTAATTAGTTAGAGGTAGTCGTGCCATAATGAAGGGGTAATTAAAATGAAATAACACTAGGTAATGTGTTAGGAAATGAGAAGGGTATTTTAGGAAATGGCAACACCTTATACCCTAAACCCTTGTGAGATTTAAGTTCACAATTCTCATTTCATAAAAATGAAAACTTGCTAAGGCCGGCCACCATTTCCAATCTCAAGAAGAAAAAAGCTAAGATTCAAGAGGAAAGAAGAAATCAACTAATTCAACACTCTAAAATCTCATCTATAATCTCTAAAAGCCAAGGTGAATAATTACTACATCCATAATATTTCTAGTTTTTGTTTACATTCAAAATGATTTTGCTATAATATTTCCATGTTTGATGTTTTAAGATATATATGTTTGTTGTTGATGGAATTATAAATGTTTATTCGTGTTTTATGATAATGTTTAGCAGGAAAACCCTATTTAATGACATCCGAATACTTTGAAAATTTAAATATAGGTTGGGAATAATGTTTTAGAGATAAGTTTTGATTTTCATAATTTTCCGATTTAATATGGATTTAATATGAATTTTTGAATGAAGGAAATTGTTTATTCGGTTTTAAATTATTTTTGGTTGAAATAATAATTATTTGGGTTTGAGATTTTAATATGTTAGGGAATATATTAAAATATATTTTCTAGAATTTTTCCAGAATTTTCCTAAGTCATGAGGGATATATAAAATTATTTAAGGTATGGGACTTAAATGTTTATATATTTATAAAGGAGAAGGGGCATTTTGCAAAATAAAATGTTTTATAAATCCGGGTAACTGTGGCAGCAAAATTCTAAAAAGTATTTTATTTACCAATGAGAATTTGAAAAACAAAGGCAGGTTAGTTGAAAAGTTTCCTTTTTAAGTTTAAAGACAAAAATCACACTTTTTCCATGTTTCAATCCATACGGCTAAACACCTTCCGCCCCACACCTTTCGTCCCAATCGAAGGGTTAGCTTTCGATAAATTCAAAGTTCAATGCATAAGGTATCAAGAAATTGGTACGTAATGAATTGAATATAAACCGAAAGGTTGATGGCCGAAAAGGTTGGAATATAATTATTTTATAAGTGAAAAGCTTTCGCCTGCTTTGCTTTCGAACTTGAGCTTTTGGCTTGGTCACTTCCGACCAGGTCAAGTTATTTAAAGAAAGACTTTAAAACCTTCTGATGTGTCGAAAGGTTGTAGCTGCTACCGCCATTACTTTGTTTTGAAACCTTCCGGCATCGCCGAAGGGTTTCCATTGTTTTATAAAGGTTTTACTTCGAACCTTCAGACCCAGTCGAAAGGTTCGCCTGTTTTTAAAGGTAGCCATTTCTCCAAGGCTTTCGGAGGAAAGCTTACAACTTAGGTGGTCATTGTTTGGACGGCTAAATGTCTATTGAGTTAGAAAATAGCCGAACGAATATGAAATAAAAAAACCACAAGCGCACGGCGTACAATTCTAGTACGTGGCGAGTACGGGTCGATCCACAGGGAATTGTTAGATTTTAAATTTCTATTCAATCAAATTATACTGAAGTCGAGAGTGAATTAAACTAAAAATGTAAGAAAACTAACAAAAACTAGCAAAATAAAAATAGATAAAAATATGAAAGTTAAATGACAATTTAGAGATAATTTCACTCCCTAGATCACATAGTTCAACAAAACATGAAATTATGATCTCTCTTTTTTGGTCATAAGTGAATTTAAATGATGTGTTTATCATAAGTATGGCCTATTTGTGCTATTAATTAGCTCAACATAAGTCATCAAACTATAACACAACCATTAAACCACTTTTAATTCTCATGAAAAATAACAAGAAGTTGAAAATGAAATCTATTTTAAGCATGGCCTATTAACTATTGATTAGAAATATAGACCATCAAATTTTGATTTAATTTCACTTCATTGCCATAATCACATATAGATGAAGAGGCAATTTGTGATTCATATGACTAAGCATAGCCTATTTGTTTTAAACAACATAGGCTATCAAACTCAATACTAAACACAAAATTACATAAACACTATTTTTCCATGAACCACAAAAAGAGAGCATTAATTATCAAACTATGTTGAAGCTACATAATTAGAGAGCTTCATTACCCTTAAATTGAAGGGATTTAGCCTCTCATATTTGTTATCAAATCAATAAATGTAGCTTGGAACATTAAATGAAAACAAGTGGAAAAAGAGAGCAAAATGAAAAGAAAAGCTAAGTAAAGAAATAAACACTAATCTACTTGGATGAATAAATGAAACTACGCTACTAACATGAAAGGAAATAAAAAAGAAAAGAGAAGAACATGTATTGAAATTGCATAAAAAAAAGAATTACATAAAAGAAGAAATGGCTAAGTAGCCAGGAAAAGAAAGAGAGCTCTCATATTATTTTTGATCTAAAAATAACTAAAAGAAGAGAGCCTAAAGAAGAGACTAAGATAAGGAGAGGTTACATGAAACATAAGGGGTATTCATACAAGTTTAAAAACCCTAATTCACTTTTTTGGGGAATGCCCAAACTACCCCTCTAGAAAGTGTGGTGGCCAAGTAACCATTAGCATCCAATAATCATCCATTAAGTGTGCATGAAGAGTTAATGGCCTTTTAACATGTGGATTAGATCTAATTTTTTCATTAAGGTAGACGGGTAAGTGGGGTCCTCCATGATCATGGCTTTGAATTATTTCCATCTTCATTTGTTCTCTTCACTCTTGTGCATGCATATATCTTCATGAAATCACTTATAAAATTCACTAAAATTCCTACAAAACAACATAGAAAATTCCAAGTAAATTTTCACAAATTAATAAATGCACAAAAATGACCATTTTGCCCCTATATAAAGATGAGTATGTGACAATTTGAAAATAATTTGAATTTGGTTTAAACAATTTAAAATACCCGATATGACCATTTATTTAATTTAAATAGATTAAATATAGTGGTAAAAATATGCACATTTACGTGCACATCAAATACCCCTCACTTATCTTTTTATTCGTCCTCGAATAAAGAAAAACTAAGATAAATTCATTTTCGTAGGGAGCACGATTGCATTGAGCGTATGCAACAAGCCGTTAAACCTCTGGGTGTCCTCGGTAGGACGAGTGTTGCCTCATGAGGGTTTTCAGCGGATACTACCTACAAAATCCAAATGCAGAGTGAAAATATTTACAAAATGTAAGATTTATTTACAAAGAGATGAACGTAAGTTTTTGAAAATATTTACAGATCAAGGATTTACTTTTAAATTAACACGAATAAGTTAAATATAGGTTTTGGTTATTATCGATAAATTTAAGATCTTTTACTTGTCAAAATTTCCAACAAAAATCAAGTTATCATAACAAATAAACTATAGTTTAACTCGTTGTTTCGATCGATAATACAGTGTAATTATGAAATGGATCCTTAGTTGATTAACAAAGTTTATCAAAGTGGTATTTTTATTTCTTTTCAATAACAAGTCAAATCAAACAAGTTAAAATAGTGCTTGGATTTCATTTGCTTACTCTCTCTATTTTTTTGAAAATTTTATTGATATTACAATATTTACATATGCCTAACTCCGATAAACCGAGGCCATATATATTACCCGTGCACTGCCTTGAGGACTTACGTGAGGGGAATACAGAGCATGGCGAGTGAACACACAAGTGTGAACACTTATCGACTGTAGGCGTTATTAATAAAAGAATTTTTTGTATATACACACACCTAACTCAGATAAACTGAGGCCAGATATACCGATCGTGCACTGCCTTTTGGGCTTACGAAAGAAGGGTACAGAGCATGGCGAGTGAACACACGAGTGTGAACACATGACACTAGGTTTCGCACAATCACTTTAGCACCATTTAACTTAGAAGACAAAAAAAATGTTATATCCTTTTATTTGAATTCACCACTTTTTAAAAGATTTTCAATTAGGATATTTCATAATTAACACGTATGAATCTTCCTATATACTAGTTAAACCATCATTATTTGTAATCAAACTTCGTTTTTATTTTTGTTAAGAGGAATAAATTTTCAAAAATTTCAATTTAATTAACCAAAACCACATATTTATCCTACAATGTTTCTTTAAAAATAAATCAAAATGCTTAAAAATTTGTTTTTTTTTTGTGTTTTGAGATTTTCTTTATTTTGAAAAGAAAATAAACCATGAAAAATCAAGAAGAAGATCAGACTCCCCCCCCCACACACTTGATTTTGACTGTGTCCCCATAGCCAACCCAAGTGGAAGGAGAAAAATAAAAATAAAATAAAAAGATGGCCTATATTTACATGAGATCAAAAAGTATTTCGTCAAGGAGTAAATGAAACGGTCTTCCAAAAACCGATTCATTTGTCTCGCCAAGTAAGCGAAACATAGCTTAAGCGCAGAAAACCAAATCGTAAAAGATTTTGGAATCGAATGTTGATTTGGAAAAACGAATGTCGTTTTATTGAAAACCGTATGAGTTTTTTATTTTCAATGATTTTCGGGGTTGATAAAACAATTGATTGAAGTTCAAGTTTATTTTCACCAATTTGAAATTCAAGTCTATCATTGAAAACTTCTTCTGAATCATTGATTTCAAAATCAAAATAGTGATTTAAATCTTCCCCTTAGGAATTTAACAACTCATTTTCGAAAAGTCCAAAGAAATCGTGTTCATTGAATTCATCTTCCTTTATTGAATTATCGACAACTTCATTGCATGTGTCAAGTTCAAAATCCAAAGTTGTTGTGTTCAAATTTTCAAAATCGGGAAAAGGAAGATCAAATCTTAAATCGAGTTTCTCACCCTCAAAAGAATTAAAATCGAATTCAATTACCGTGTTTTTAACAAATTCATTAAGATCATCATTTTCAGTTTCAAAAGTCGTTGTTTGAAAATCGTCGATTTGGTAAAAGATCGATTATCATTTGACTCGTCAAATGTTGGGATTTGGTTTTGTTTCTCACGTTGTTTCATATATATTTCGAAAAACAAATCCATGTGATCATTGTAGATTTCGTCCATTTGTTCAACAAAATCCAATTTATAGTTATTAACTTGAGAATTTTCAATTTGGATTTGTTGAGAACAAAAAATTTCACTCGTATCGTAGTCGAGATTATTACCATTGCCAAAATTATTTGAAAAGTGGATCACATTTTCGTTTTGATTTTGAAATTCATTTTGGAGTTCGAAATTGAATTGACATGGGTTATACTCGAAGTCATTTGAATTTTGAAGTGAATTCAAATTTTGATTATTTTGAAAATTTTGACTTGAGTTATCGCACAAATATGACTTACAAAAATCATTTATACTTTGATTTTGTTGTGTAGAGAGTTCAAGTAAAGATGAAATGCTATTTTCAAGAGTCGAGGGTTGGTCATCGTTTTGAAAACTTTGTTGTTCAAAATTCGAATAGTTTATAGAATAGTTGTCGTTAAATATTCATACGAATTTGGAGTGAAATCATATGGATTATATTGATTTTCACAACTATTATAAAATTCAAGTGAATGTGGAAATTCAGACATTTTAAGAAATTTTTTTGGTTTTTTTATAAAGGAGAAATATTTACAAATAGAATTTATTTTTCAAAATGGAAAATTGATTTTTTTTGTATTTTGGTTTTTCAATTTATTTTTTGTTTTTGAAAAGAGTTTATATATATATATATATATATATATATATTTCGATTTTTGATTTTCTAAAAAAAAAAACTAAGTAAATTTTTTTTGGATTTTTGTTTTTGATTAAAAAATTCGAAAAAGGATTTAAAAACAAAGTTAAGGAATATTTACAGTTTTTTTTAGTTTTGGATTTTGAGTATTTTTTTTAAATATGCATGAACTAATGCAACTAAATGAATGCAAGGGCTTAATTACGAAATAGCTCCTAACCCAAAAATTGTATAATCACAAATTGTCTTAGATCTATAAGATAGTTCTCAGCCAGGTAACGGACATGATTTATCGGTGCACCACGAATCACCGTAGCAATGCAACCGAAGGTTTAAGTACCTTTAGAGGAAAAACCACTATAATATTTATAAATTGCCATAATATTAATAAATGGTTATTACTCTACCGTAGCCTAGACACCAAGAAATTAAATTGTCGAAAAAGGACAAATTGTCAATATACAATTAAGCGTTATCGATGTCTAACCGTTATTATTAATCAAATTCTAAGATGAAATGCAAAACTGAAATTAAACATGTATTAACAATGCAACTACGAATGAAATTTTTGTTTTTGTTTTTGATTTTTTTTTGTTTTTTTATATGCAAGCAAACAATAATGCAAGACAAATAAAAAACAATATATAGGGGTTAAAAGCAGTAAATTTTTATAAGCAAGCAAACAGTTGTTATTTTTTTAGCAAACCAAGCGGAGCAAACGACTCTTCCAATCTGCTTTTGCAACCTAAAAATAAAGCAAGATATACACAAGTTTTTTTTTGTTTTTTTATGTTTATCAAAGAAGAAATTAAAACAGGTGAAAAACAAAATAAATGAAAGTAAAACAAATGAAAACTAAATAACTTGAAAATAAAACAAATTAAAACTTGTTGTTTTTTTCTTCTGTTTTTTTATAAGATGGAAAAATAAAAACTAAACCAAAAATTTTATTGACTGCCCCAAGAAACAAAAGCAAAAAAATTTAAGTAGGAAGTAAACAATTATTATTATTATTTTGATTAAGAGCAAAAAGGAAAATGGACTTTAAAAAAAATAGAAACCAAACAAATGAATATCCCACCGCCCGGTGTCAAAGTCCATAACCCACCTCTCCTTTTAAACCAAACGAAGAATCACCATACAAGTAAATCGAAGTTCAATCTCAGGCGCTTGAAAAAAATAAAAATAAATAATTAAATCTTACGAAATCAAAGGAGAACGTCTTGGATTTGGCAATTCGTCGAGAAGGTCGTGAATTCGTGATATTCAAATTGGAGTCTCTGGTGGTTGATTCGTGGTCGGGGCGACTTGGCGTTCGATTGGATGGCTTCAGGTCGCGAATGGGGTTGCGCTTATGGATGTTAAGCAGAGAGCATTGATTCGATTTTGGGTTCGAAGTTGTTCGATATGGAGGTGGTATTTGCGAGTGATTTTTGGATTGTGGCATTTCATGTAGTTTACGGGCGATGGTGGCAGAGTATGTTTGAAGAAACGATGGAGCTGCCGAACTGTTGAATGAGAAGGGTAGTCAAGAGGGTGATGTATGATGGTGTTCAAAAAGATGGTGTTGAATTTGATGACAGTGTGTATGGCAGCTCGGTGGTGTATGAGTTTTGGTGGACAGTTTTTAGCAGAGGTGGTTTGAAGTGCAATTGGGTAGGAGGAGTCAAGGGGAAGATGTTGGTTTGATTGTAGACAAGGAAGTGTTAACCAATGTATGGTGGCTGATATATGATGGTGGAGTTCGTCAGTTGGTAGAGAGGAACTGGTTGTGTGGAGTCTTGGTCAGAAAGGAGGTGTTACTATCAAGTGGATATTTTAGCTTGCTGGATGATTGGTCGAAGGGAGGCAAGTCAAGTAGTGTTTGTAGTGTGATGAATTGTGGCAGAGTAGAACTTGTTTGTGGCAGTGCAATGGCTTGTGGAAAGAAGTGTCTGGTTGTATTAGGTAGGGGTGGATGGAGATGTATGGTTAGAGGGATATGCAGAGTTTTGGAGGGGGAACAGTAAGATATGCAGTATAGTATCGTATGTACTGATGATAGAATGTTGAGCAAGAAGTAGAGATAGTTGTAAAGGGACTGGTAGGTAAAGGGGTGGTTTTTTGTGAGTGTTGTGAGCAGAGGTAGGGGATGCTGTCAAGTTGGACAGTGAAAACTTTATTTTGAGGCAGTTCTGTTTTGCTGTAGGTTGAAGCGTGAAATTGCGGAAGTGAACAGGTTATTCTGGTTGGAGTGGAAGCAGTCGAGGCTATGGGTTGGTAGCAGTTCGAAGGGGAAGATGTGGTATGGTGAGGAGTGGGCAGAAGTATTTGACAGTTTGTTATGGAGTTTTGGTCAATGGTAATGTGGTGTTGGACGTAGCACTGTTGTGCAGTCTAGAGGTAGAACTGACGGCAGTTATAGAGGTAGTGTGGTGTGTTGTAGGTGATAAATGTTTGGGGTAATGGCAGTTTTAAGAGATGTAAGCAAGTTGATGTGGAAATTGTTTATATGGGTCAGGAATGTAGTTTGTACAGGGATGGTGTGAGTATGTTGGTGCAACTGTGAATGTTGAAGACTTGAAAGTTTGTGGTTTGTACTACAACAGTGCACTGATATGGTGGAAGGAGGTGTGTTGATGGTGTTTGGGTCAGGGAGATGTGAAGGAGGAATGTATGGTTGAAGTATAGGCTGCTGTAGTTTGTACAGTTTTGTTGATGTGAGAAGGGTAGATGATTGTATGTGGCGGTGTTTGTATATGGTGGAGGAATTGCAGAAATGATAATGTGCAGGGTGTATGGAGTAAATATGCTGTTGTAGCAGCAAGCAATGGGCAATTATTGATGTAAGAGTGACATGATGGGGGTGGTAGATGTACTTAAGGGTAGTGATGGTCGCGGCAATTGTGGAGGTGTATGGGCAGAAAAGAGAAGAGGGGAAGATCAGTGAATAAACGGGCAGGAGAAGTTTGGAGATTGCAACAGAGAATGTAAATATTGTAAAGAAAAATTGTATATTTTTTTTTGAAAATGTACAACAAAATGATGAAAATTGTAGTGTAAAAACAAAATGTAATGGAAAAACCTTTTTTTTGTTGATATGACTTTTGTTTTTTTTTTGGAAATAGAAATGCAAATGCAAATGATATTAGAAGAGCAAGCACACAAACAAAATGCAATCGAAATTCACACACAATTTTTTTATGCAAACACACACAAAATAAACACATAATAAAATCAAACAAAATTAATCCAAAGAATAGAAAATCAAAGCAATTCCCCGGCGAAGGCGCTAAAAACTTGTTCAGACGGCTAAATGTCTATTGAGTTAGAAAATAGCCGAACGAATTTGAAATAAAATAACCGCAAACGCACGGCGTACAATTCTAGTACGTGGCGAGTACGGGTCGATCCGTATGGAATTGTTAGATTTTAAATTTCTATTCAATCAAATTATATTGAAGTCGAGAGTGAATTAAACTAGAAATGTAAGAAAACTAACAAAAACTAGCAAAAGAAAAATAGATAAAAATATGAAAGTTAAATGACAATTTAGAGATAATTTCACTCTCTAGATCATATAGTTCAACAAAACATGAAATTATGATCTCTCTTTTTTGGTCATAAGTGAATTTAAATGATGTGTTTATCATAAGTATGACCTATTTGTGCTATTAATTAGCTCAACATAAGCCATCAAACTATAACACAACCCTTAAACCACTTTTAATTCTCATGAAAAATAACAAGAAGTTGAAAATGAAATCTATTTTAAGCATGGCCTATTAACAATTGATTAGAAATATAGACCATCAAATTTTGGTTTAATTTCACTTCATTGCCATAATCACATGTAGATGAAGAGGCAATTTGTGATTCATATGACTAAGCATAGCCTGTTTGTTTTAAACAACATAGGCTATCAAAATCAATACTAAACACAAAATTACATAAACACCATTTTTCCATGAAGCACAAAAAGAGAGAATTAATTATCAAACTATGTTGAAGCTACATAATTAGAGAGTTTCATTACTCATAAATTGAAGAAGTTTAGCCTCTCATATTTGTTATCAAATCAACAAGTGTAGCTTGCAACATTAAATGAAAACAAGAGGAAAAAGAGAGCAAAATGAAAAGAAAAGCTAAGTAAAGAAATAAACACTAATCTACTTGCATGAATAAATGAAACTACACTACTAGCATGAAAAGAAATAAACAAGAAAAGAGAAGAACATGTATAGAAATTGCATAAAAAATTACATAAAAGAAGAAATGACTAAGTAGCCATGAAAAGAAAGAGAGCTCTCATATTATTTTTGATCTAAAAATAACTAAGAGAAGAGAGCCTAAAGAAAAGACTAAGAGAAGGAGAGGTTACATGAAACATAAGGGGTATTTAACTATTTATACAAGTTCAAAACCCTAATTCATTTTTTTGGGGAATGCCCAAACTACCCCTCTAGGAAGTGTGTTGGCCTAGTAACCATTTGCATCCAATAATCATCCATTAAGTGTGCATTAAAAGTTAATGGCCTTTTAACATGTGGGTTAGCTCTAATTTGTTTATTAAGGTAGGTGGGTAGGTGGGGTCCTCCATGATCATGGCTTTGAATTATTTCCATCTTCATTTGCTCTCTTCACTCTTGTGCATGCATATATCTTCATGAAACCACTTGTAAAATTCACTAAAATTCCTACAAAACAACATAGAAAATCCTAAGTAAATTTTCACAAATTAATAAATGCACAAAAATGACCATTTTACCCCTATATGAAGATGGGTATGTGACAATTTGAAAATAATTTGAATTTGGTTTAAACAAGTTAAAATACCCGATATGATCATTTATTTAATTTAAATAGATTAAATATGGTGGTAAAAATATGCACATTTACGTGCACATCAGTTACCCTTGTTTTCTGAAATATAACCAAAGGCTTCCGAAAGGTTGTTTGGATATCCTCGAAAGGTTATATGAATATTTTCGAAAGGTTGCTTTAATAAAGATGAAAGGTTTTAAAAGATAAGTTTCCAGATTGTTTTAAAGTTGAACCCAATCTACCTTCAAAAGGTTATGTTTTAAAGAGTTTAAGCATTCGAAGGGTTTATTCCTGGACTGTTTCGAAAGGTTTATTAAAGGTTTTCGAAAGGTTTTGAAGGAAAGGTTTTTCGAAGGTTTTTCTAAGGAAATGAATTAAAGTGATTTTAAAGAAGGATGTCTAAAGCTTATAACTTCCGAAAGGTTTGTTTTGAATGAATTCGAAAGATTTTAGAGATGATTTTCAAAAGATTTAAACATTGAAATTGAATGAGATAATTTCAAAGTATGGAAAGAGGTTCTTTCAAATGGTAAAGTGTTTTCATCAACCAAGCTTTAAATAAAGAATATATATCTAACATGGTAATATGTTTTGAGTAAAGTATAAAGACTTATTTGTTTTCCTTATTCGAAGTTTGATTTAAAGTTTAAATCATTTTGAAATTGTTTCAAGGAAAATTATGGGAGGGGATCCTTAAGCATGAATGACTCGGATATTAGAAAACCAGTTGGGACTAGTATAGGGTCGCGCCCTGTACATTAGCTTGTAGCCCCATCTAATTGTGTCCAAAATTCCAGTGTGTAGAGCATGGTCATAGGTAGACTAAAATTATAATTACACACCGAAAGGAACATATGTTGTATACAGGTAGGTTATTGGTAAGCCCGAAAAACCACTAGGCTCGGGGGAACCTGGAAGATGATTAAGTTAGGGACATACCGTCCATAAGGAAGAGATTTAACAGACGGTTTAGGACAAGCCATCCAGATGGGAGATGTTAAATAGATAAATAAGGATAGACAATCCTAAATATAAAAATCTAACAGATGTTAGGTAAATTTTGATTATGATTATGATTATATTATCTGGTAGGCCCGAGTCAGCCAAAGGTTAAACTTTATTTGTGTTTGAACAGATAGTTCACTATTACCTGACATTTATGTTTGTTTACATAATGTATGTTTTGTGAGATTAACCATTGTGAATGCTGGCGCATAGTATATGGTTATATGAAAAGATTTGGAAAGATAGATTTTAAAATATGTTAGTAAGGGGAAACCCGTTCCGCTATGCAGCGTGGTCTCACTTAACATAACTAAACCGAGATGTGTAGTATTATTCATACCAGGCTTTATGTCTAACTCGAAGTTTATGCTCTCCCCTTAAACTATCGGGTACTCAAAACTAATTTGAGTAGATTGAGAGTTAAGGACCTTTTCAGGTTTTTAGGTTGTTTAGCAAGCTACCGGAGGATGCAAGAGGCAACGCATGTTGATACACGAAGATTTTGATCAATGACAATGTGCTTCAACAAAAAGGAAGAGATATATGCAAAATCAGAGGAAGATCGATGAAGACCAAAGTATAAACATAAGTATGATTTTTATAGGTCTAAAGTCTAGATTACTTGTTAAAATCTATCCTCAAGAGATTTGCACAAACACTAAAACACATTCATAAAACTTCATTTTTATTCACATGTTCGTTGTGCATACTTTTATAGTTCAGTCGACTGAACAAGTATGGACGGTCGACTGAAACTGGCACACATTTACAAATATGCACAGTTTCAGTCGACTGAATTTCCTGCCCAGTCGACTGAAAGCATTCCTGAAAATTTCTCTTCATATTTTCAGTCGACTGAATTTCCTGCTCAGTCGACTGAATCTGTAACTGCGAATTTTCTCTAAATAGACACCTTCCTCTTCTCAAGAGTTGCAACCATTCTCCAATGGAAATGGAAGCATCTCTTGTCTGCAACCTTTGGCAACACATGCACCTTTTCTACAAGAATAAATACATGATTCTAACATCATTCAATTCATCAATTCTAATTGCTTTAATCTTTCTATTTACTTGAACATACTTTCATATTTCTTAAGTTTTCAAAAGCAATCACAAACCAATTGCTTGAATCTCCGTTTTAACTATAACACCTTTTGATTCATAGCAATTCACATTTCCTAAATCTTCACAAACACTTTGTATACTCTCGAGGATAAGATTATAGGAAAGTTGTACTCAATTTGACGCATTAGTGTTATCAAGAACACAACAAGTCAGAAATACTTTTAGTATCTAGTTGAAGTCCTCTTCGGTAGTTGAGGCAAGAAATCCTGTTCGGTTGTTCGGGTAAGTTGTAAACCTATTCCTCCGGGTTAAGTGAGGGTTGTTGGTTAGTTGAATTCCTAAGAGGAGCTTAGGGACTGGACGTAGGACAAGAGGTCCGAACCAGTATAAAGTCTTGGTGTCTACTTTACTTACTGCTTACTACTATCTACCTAGACCATTTCACTATTCCATATTATACTATCCTACTGCATAGACTCTTTCAATTGGTATCAGAGCAAGGACGTCCTATAATCATAACACCGTTATTTGACATATTGATAATATGGAAAACAACACAAGCACAACATCTACCTACAAATCTACATTTGCGGAAGGACAATCTACTCAAAGACCTCCTCTATTCAATGGACTAAACTATAATTATTGGGCTACAAGGATGAGGATTTATATGCAAGCAACAAGTTTTGAAGCCTGGAATGCAACACAAGCAGAACTCGTTGTACCAACAACAGAATATTCTACATGGATGCAAGCTCAGAAGAATGAAGTTAGTGCAAATGCCAAAGCTATGAATATGCTATTTTGTGCTTTGGACAGAAATGAATTCAATCGTGTTAGCATTTGTACTACTGCACATCAAATATGGAGTACACTTAAAACCATACATGAAGGCACAAACAAGGTTAAACAAACAAATATCTCCATGCTAAAGAACCAGTTCCAAAACTTTAGAATGCGACAGAATGAATACATCAATGACATGTACTCAAGGTTTCAAGACATTCATCATGCCTTAATAGGGCTAGGAGAAAAATACACGGATTTTGATATTGTATCTAAAGTTCTAAATTCACTCACTGATGAATGGGAAAGAAAAGTCTTAGCAATCGAAGAAGCAAATGATCTATCAACAATGAAACCAGAAGAATTAATTGGAAATCTTATGTCTTATGAAGTTAACATGCAAGCTAAGAAAGATCAAACACAGGAAAGAAAAAATGTGGCTTTTCACGCAGAAAAGGAAGAATCAGAGTCTGAAAATGAGGATCTAGAATTTATTGCCAAAAATTTCAAGAAATTCTTAAAATATAGAAAAGGAAATGAAAACGGTTACAAAAAGAATTTCTTGAACAAACCTTCATCCTCAAATATGGAATGTTTTAATTGTCACAAGAAAGGTCATATGATAAAAGACTGTCTGGAGCTAAAGAAGGAGAATCAGAAAAACTTCAACAACAAGAATAAGAAAGACAAATGTAAAAAGAAGGCATTCTCTGTAACATGGGACGATTCAGATTCATCTTCATCTGAAAGTGATAATAATAGCGACAATGAACAAGCGAATGTATGCTTTATGGCTCAAGAATATGAGGTTAGTAATTTAACTTTCGACGATTTAATTGATGTAAACACAGAACTTTTGAGCACAATAAAAACTCTTAAAAAGAAACTCAAGGAAACTCGTGAAAATCAAAACAAAGCTGAATTTGAAAGAGATATGTTAAAAGATGAAAAGAAAATTCTAGAAGAAGAACTTGAAAATGTTCAAGAGTCTCTTTCAAATTCGGAAACTCAATTATCACTTTTAAGTCAAGAAATTGAAACTCAAAATACAAAGAATGATATAATTGTCTCTGAAAATAATGAGTTAAAAACTAAGATTAGACAAGTTGAGTTAGAAAATAATAGTCTTCAAGTTAGATTAGATAACATCACTAAAAATGTCTCTAATTTTAACAAAGGAAGAGAAAATTTATCTAAGATTTTAGAAAATTCTCAATCCTCCTCAAATAAACATGGATTAGGATATATAAAAAAGTCAAAAATTCCTAAAATGAAAAATACAAATTTTAAGAGGAATATTGATTCAAAACAACAAATGTTATTAAGAGAACCTATTAGAACAAAAGAAGAAACTAAGATAGTTAAAATTTGGGTTCCAAAGACTAACAATATTTTAATTAGGAATAAATATATTAAAGCATTTATGGATAGTGTTCATAATAATAAAAATTATATTTATAAAAAGGATACTGAACCAAATTGGGTTTGGTTTCCTAAGTTCTAACTTTTAGGACCCTATTGAAAGGTGGGTACCAATATTGTATTTATTTTTTGCAGGTCCCACTCAAGAAAAGAAAATGGATTTTGGATAGTGGTTGCTTTGTTTGACAGTTATATACTTCTACAAATTATTACTTCCTTTTTGTCGATGACAAAGGGGGAGAAATCTATGTAGCTAACTTGTTTTGTAGGAAAGATAAGTGCATACATTCAGGGGTAGAAAATTAGTAAATACATCTCTATAACACATTAGTGTTGTCATCAATCAAAAGGGGGAGAATGTTGATACACGAAGATTTTGATCAATGACAATGTGCTTCAACAAAAAGGAAGAGATATATGCAAAATCAGAGGAAGATCGATGAAGACCAAAGTATAAACATAAGTATGATTTTTATAGGTCTAAAGTCTAGATTACTTGTTAAAATCTATCCTCAAGAGATTTGCACGAACACTAAAACACATTCATAAAACTTCATTTTTATTCACATGTTCATTGTGCATACTTTTATAGTTCAGTCGACTGAACAAGTATGGACAGTCGACTGAAACTGGCACACATTTACAAATATGCACAGTTTCAGTCGACTGAATTTCCTGCCCAGTCGACTGAAAGCATTCCTGAAAATTTCTCTTCATATTTTCAGTCGACTGAATTTCCTGCTCAGTCGACTGAATCTGTAACTGCGAATTTTCTCTGAATAGACACCTTCCTCTTCTCAAGAGTTGCAACCATTCTCCAATGGAAATGGAAGCATCTCTTGTCTGCAACCTTTGGCAACACATGCACCTTTTCTACAAGAATAAATACATGATTCTAACATCATTCAATTCATCAATTCTAATTGCTTTAATCTTTCTATTTACTTGAACATACTTTCAGATTTCTTAAGTTTTCAAAAGCAATCACAAACCAATTGCTTGAATCTCCATTTTAACTATAACACCTTTTGATTCATAGCAATTCACATTTCCTAAATCTTCACAAACACTTTGTATAATCTCGAGGATAAGATTATAGGAAAGTTGTACTCAATTTGACTCATTAGTGTTATCAAGAACACAACAAGTCAGAAATACTTTTAGTATCTAGTTGAAGTCCTCTTCGGTAGTTGAGGCAAGAAATCCCGTTCGGTTGTTCGGGTAAGTTGTAAACCTATTCCTCCGGGTTAAGTGAGGGTTGTTGGTTAGTTGAATTCCTAAGAGGAGCTTAGGGACTGGACGTAGGACAAGAGGTCCGAACCAGTATAAAGTCTTGGTGTCTACTTTACTTACTGCTTACTACTATCTACCTAGACCATTTCACTATTCCATATTATATGATCCTACTGCATAGACTCTTTCAACGCATAGCTATTTAGGAATTGCTGCTTTTTACTTTTATTTGATGTATTTCCACTGTGTTATGATGTATTAGGTCTTATATGACCATTTGACTCTGATCAATCGAGGGGGTATCTTCATATACCGCTCTCGACGTAATTTGTAATAATTATATTTAATCAGTGCCTAGGAAAACGTTTGTGTATGTGATGAGAATATGGAACAATTTTATTTGGAAAGGTAATGAAGAAATCTGTGTTTTGCAATCTGTGTTTTGTTTCATATTCAAGTGCTTCTGATATTATTGATACCACTACATAGCCGTATTTAGTCGTCGGAAGCTAATACTATAGATGACTGCAGCATCTGTAGCGCTTAGTTTTGGACCTCTAGATAGGGGATGTTACGGCTTGGTATCAGAGCATGGTTTATGAAATACTTTAACTAAAAATGGTTTTTGAAAACATAATCCATAGGAATTAGAGTTAAGATTGGGGTATGGGATAACGTTATACCAACGTATTTGTATTTATATATGTATGTATGTATGTATGTATAAGTATACGCTCTATCTTTAGACTCCTATATTAGTTAGGTTATTCATTTGTATCTCACGAGGTTTGAATACAGATATGAAGGGGAGGAGAAGCCGAGTGAATGTTGGAGGAGACAGAACCACTACCAACGAAAACGCCTGACCAAATGCAAGGAGAGGTCCTAGTCAGGCACAAGCGGAGAATGTTGGTGCGGAGGTTCCCCAGGTGGATATGGGGGCGATGTATCAGTTCTTTGTGAATATGGTGCAAGATGGAGTGGCAGCAGGTGTAGTTGGAGGAAACGCTGCGGGAGGAGGAGCTCAAGAGGTTCCTACGGTTAACCAGTATGCTAATCTGAGTAGAGATTACATTAGGCTCGGAGGAAAGCCGTTCATTGGTACCGAGGATATGATTGAAGTAAAGAACTGGCTGTTGCACTGTGAAAGGATTTTCACTGATTTAGGGCTGAACGATGCACAGAAAAGGAGGTTGGCCTCAAGGCAGCTGCAGAGAGCTGCATTATTTTGGTGGAACATTGTCACTGCCGGTGTGGATGAAGAGACCATTACTTGGGAGGAATTCAGAAGAAGGTTTTCGGAGAGGTTTATGTCCATTATGGCGCAAGCTGCATTGGTAAGAAGGTTTGTGGAATTAGAGCAAGGATATATGAGTGTGTTGGAGTATACCAGGAAGTTCGAGGAACTAGCCCGATATGGGTATGCATTGGTTGATACTGTTATCAGTAGAAATGAGAAATACATCAGTATGTTAAGGCCAGAACTGATAAGTGCAACTTTTCCACACTTAAGGGACCCTAGCAATGTTGTTGTTGAGATGGCATTGAGGCAAGAAGAAGCATTGGCTTAAAAGAAAGTGAAAGAGGCTCAGGCTGGACAGGCTCAGAAAAGTAATTTTTTCTAGAAAAAGATTGCTCATAAAGAAGGAGCGCAGAAGAAGAGTAAATCTGAGGTGGTTTGTTACAACTGCAATAAGAAAGAACACTATGCCAATGAGTGTCGAGCCAGCAAAGGGAAAGGAAAAGGAGCTGGGGAGAAGAAGAATGCCAGATGCTTTAATTACGATCAAGTGGGTCACTTCAAGAACAAGTGCCCAGAGCCACCAAAGGAAGGGAAAGGGCGAGTTTATGCTTTGGAGCCCACAACCACAAAATCAGTTGCTCGGGATAAGGGAAGAGCTGTTTTAGGAGGCTCACTGCAGATCCATGGTATGTCTGTTAACATCCTAATTGATATTGGGGCATCCCGTTCTTTTATTTCTAGATGTCTGGTAGATAGACTTAACCTAGAACCCTCTTACTTAGTTACTTCCTTAAGGGTTGCTAATCCGATAGGAGGTTATGCAACACTTGGGATGAGGTGTGACCATCTAGAATTTGGTTTCCTAGGCCATACCTTTGATTGTTGTTTGCATGTATTTGATTTTGTGGTATTTGGGATTATCCTAGGGATGGATTGGTCGAGTAGATATGACGCTAGGATATTTCTCCAAGATAGGAAAATATCACTTAGTCATCCAGATTGTAGTGATCGGATAATTTATGCCATAGAGAACCCTAGTTGTGAGGTGAATGCTTTACTGGGTGTTATGGAGTTGGAAGATGAGTTGCATCGGGTTTTTGTAGTTATAGAATTTGCCGATGTGTTTGAACAAGTCGTTGGACTGCCACCGAAACGAGCTATTGAGTTTCGGATTGATTTAGCGGTTGGAGCTAAACTAGTGAGTAGACCGCCGAGTAGGATGACGCCTACAGAGATGAAAGAGTTAAAGGTGCAGTTAGTAGATCTGGAAGGCAAAAGTTTTATTAGGTCGAGTAGTTCGCCATGGGGAGCCGCTGATGTGTTTGCTAAGAAGCCGGACGGATCGTTAAGGTTGTGTATCGATTATCGTAAGTTGAATGAGAGGACGATAAAGAACCGACATCCATTGTCGAGAATTGACGATTTGTTCAATCAATTGAGTGGAGCGAAGGTATTCTCTCAGTTAATTTGGCGACGGGATTTCATCGGCTTAGAGTAGCACAGGATAGCATTCCTTTGACGGCGTTTAGAACGAGATATGGATCGTACGAATGGTTAGTTAAGCCATTCGGACTAACTAATGCGTCGGCTTTCTTTGTAGATTTGATGAATAGGATTTTTCGAGAGCATTTGGATAGGTTTGTGTTGGTTTTCATTGATAGCATTTTGACATACTCTAAGGATGAGAAGGAACATGAAGTTCATCTCAGAGTCGTGTTCGAGACGTTGAGGGAGCACCGGTTGAAGGATAAGTTTACAAAGTGTCATTTTTGGAAGAAGGAAGTGAAGTTCCTTGGTCGTGTCGTCTCTGAGAAAGGGTTGTCTGTAGACCCGACTAAGATTGAAGCGGTGAATAATTGGAAGAGGCCCGAGACGGTGATCGATATAAAGAGTTTCCTTGGATTGGCGGGGTATTATCGTAGGTTTATAAAAAGATTTTTCATGAATAACAGCACCGATGACTAAGCTTACGCGAAAGGATGTGAAGTTCGTGTGGACCGATAAGTGTGAAGAAGCATTCTAGAGCTTAAAATACTTATTGACCCATGCACCGGTGTTGGTGGTTTCAGAGGGGAATCAAGATTTAGTTGTTTATACAGATGTGTGTGGAACTGGATTAGGAGCCGTCTTGATGCAAAGGGGAAAAGTAATTGCTTACGCTTCTAGACAACTCAAACCACATGAGGTTGGGTATCCAACGCATGACTTGGAGTTAGCTGCCGTTATATTTGCTTTAAAGGTGCGGAGGCATTGTCTTTTGGGAGAACGATTTGAGCTATATACTTATCATAAGTCGTTGAAGTATTTGTTCTCTCGGAAGGATTTGAACATGAGATAGTAAAGATGGTTGGAGTTTATTGTTGCCTATGATTTTGGAATTGAGTATACACCCGGAAAAGGAAACAAGGTAGCGGATGCACTCGGTCGAAAACATCATAATATTGTCTATGATTACCGAGTGGAAAGATTTGGAGGTATTATCGGATTGTAGTGTGCGGTTTAGGTCCGAGGTAGGATCGAGTGTAGGAAATACTGTATTGTCTTGTTTAGAAGTCTGACCGGTAATGATTGAGAAGATAGCTTCTAAGCAAGAAGAGGATCCAGTATTGGCTGGAAGGATTAGAAGGTTGAAGGAAGGAACGGAGGGCGATGACCTAAAAGATTTCAATCTTGACCAAAACGGGTGGTTGAGAAAGAAAGGAAAATTATGTGTTCCGAATGTAGAAAACATGAGGAAAGAGGTTTTGGATGAGTGTCATCGTTCGAAGTTCACTATCCACCCAAGAGGAACGAAAATGTATCAGGACATGAAGAGAAATTTCTTCTAGGAAGGTATGAAGCGGGATATAGGATTGTGTGTTAAGCAGTGCTTGAATTGCCAACAGGAAAAGGCTGAACACCAGAAGCCAAGTGAATTGCTTCAACCGTTAGAGATTTCGTTATGGAAGTGGGATTCAATCTCCATGGATTTTATTAATGGGTTACCGAGATCTAGAAGAGGAAACGAAAGCGTATGGGTTATAGTGGATAGACTAACTAAGAGTGCCCATTTTATTCCGGTAAAGTCAACTAGAACGGCACCTGAATTGGCGAAGTTATTCATGAAGAATGTAGTTAGACTGCACGGGATTCCTAGTAGTATTGTCAGCGATAGAGATTCTTTATTTACCAGTGAGTTCTGAAAAAGTCTACAGGAAGCATTAGGAACCAAGCTCAACATGAGTACCTCTTACCATCCACAGACCGATGGGCAAACGGAAAGGGTTAACAAAATCTTGGAAGATTTGTTAAGAGCTTGGATATTATATTTTGGGGGAACATGGGAGGACCAGCTTCATCTAGTCAAGTTCTTGTATAATAATAGTTATCAGACTAGTATTGGGATGGCACTGTGAGAGGAAATTTGCAGATTTAGTCCAAGGGGATAGATCGATGATTGAGTATGCTACAAAGTTAGTATCAGAGCATGGTTTATGTACTTAAAAGGAATTTAAACCTTAAAAAAATTTTAAAGCAGGATATTACAGGCACCATTTGAAGCATTGTATAGTAGACCTTGCAAATCTCCCGTATATTGGTTGGAGACCGGAGATAGATTAGTTATTGGTCCGGATTTAGTGAAGGAAGTTGCGGAGAAGATTGAGTTGATTCGAGCTAAGATGAAGGAGGCTCAATCTAGGTAGAAAAGTTATGCAAATAAAAGAAGGAAGGATTTGGAATCTTCCGTTGGGGATTATGTGCTTGTTAAGGTTTCACCGATTAAAGGTGTAATCAGATTTGGGAAGTCAGGAAAGTTAGCACCTAGGTTCATTGGCCCATTTTGTATTATTGTGAGGATCGGGAAACTTGCTTATAAAATAGAGTTACCGAGTAGTTTGGCTGGAGTCTATAACGTTTTCCGTATTTCTCATCCTAGAAAATGTGTTAGAGACCCGGAGACTACTATAGCACAACAGTATTAGAGGATTTAGTAGTAGAACCAGATTTGACTATAGTTAGGAAGAAGATTCAAATTGTGGCCAGAGATAAGAGAAATTGAGGAATAAGATAGTCAAGTTAGTAAAGGTTCAGTGGGGCAATGATACTAGAGACTGTACTTGGAAAGTGGAGAGCAGGATTAGAGACACTTACCCAGATTTGTTTGATGGTATGTTTTACCTTTGATTGTTTGGTTGTGTACCTTATCGTAATTTCGAGGATGAAATTCTGTAAGGTGGAGAGTTTGTAACACCCCATATATTTTATAACCTTATTTAAGACATTTAATTAGTTAAATTAAATTAAATGATGTAGAGAGTAATAGATGGAGATTTAATTAGTTAGAGGTAGCCGTGCCATAATGAAGGGGTTATTAAAATGAAATAACACTAGGTAATGTGTTAGGAAATGAGAAGGGTATTTTGGGAAATGGCAACACCTTATACCCTAAACCCTTGTGAGATTCACGTTCACTATTATTATTTCATAAAAATGAAAACTTGCTAAGGTCGGCTACCATTTCCAATCTCAAGAAGAAGAAAGCTAAGATTCAAGAGGAAAGAAGAAATCAACTAATTCAACACTCTAAAATCTCATCTATAATCTCTAAAAGCCAAGGTGAATAATTACTACATCCCTAATCTTTCTATATTTTAGTTTTTGTTTAGATCCGAAATGATTTTGCTATAATAATGCCATGTTTGATGTTTTAAGATATATATGTTTGTTGTTGATGGAATTATAAATGTTTATTCGTGTTTTATGATAATGTTTAGCATGAAAACCCTATTTAATGACATCCGAATACTTTGAAATTTAAATATAGGTCGGGAATAATATTTAAGAGATGGGTTTTGATTTTCAAAATTTTCCAGCTTAATATGGATTTTATATGAATTTTTGAATAAAGGAAATTGTTTATTGGGTTTTAAATTATTTTCGGCTAAAATAATAAATATTTGGGTTTGAGATTTTTATATGTTAGGTAATATATTAAAATATATTTTCTGGAGTTTTTCCAGAATTTTCCTAAGTCATTTGAGGAATATATAAAATTATTCAAGGTATGAGACTTAAGTGTTTTATATATTTATAAAGGAGAAGGGGCATTTTGCAAAATAAAATGTTTTATAAATCCTGGTAATTACGGCAGCAAAATTCTGAAAAGTATTTTATTGACCACTGAGAATTTGACAAACAAAGGCAGGTTAGTTGAAAAGTTTTCTTTTTAAGTTTAAAGACAATATTCACACTTTTTCCATGTTTCAATCCATACGGCTAAACACCTTCCGCCCCAAAGCTTTCGTCCCAGTCAAAGGGTTAGCTTTTGATAAAGTCAAAGTTTAATGCATAAGGTAAGAAATTGGTATGTAATGAATTGAATTTAAACCAAAAGGTTTAAGCCGAAAGGGTTGGAATATAAATATTTTATAAGTGAAAAGCTTTCGCTTGCTTTCCTTTCGAACTTGAGCTTTCGGCTTGGTCACTTCCGACCAGGTCAAGTTATTTAAAAAAGACTTTAAAACCTTTTGATGTGTCGAAAGGTTGTAGCTGCTACCGCCATTACTTTGTTTTGAAACCTTCCGGCGTCGCCGAAGGGTTTCCACTATTCTATAAAGGTTTTACTTTGAACCTTCCAACCCAGTCGAAAGGTTCGCCCGTTTTTAAAGTTAGCCGTTTCTCCAAGGCTTTCGGAGGAAAGCTTTCGACTTAGGTGGTTACCCTTAATTTGTGAAATATAACCAAAGGCTTTTGAAAGGTTGTTTGAATATCCTCGAAAGGTTATATGAATATTTTCGAAAGGTTGCTTTAATAAAGACGAAAGGTTTTAAAAGATAAGTTTCCATATTGTTTTAAAGTTGAACCCAATCTACCTTCGAAAGGTTATGTTTAAAGAGTTTAAGCATTCAAAGGGTTTATTCCTGGATCTGTTTCGAAAGGTTTTCGAAAGGTTTTGAAGGAAAGGTTTTCCGAAGGTTTTTCTAAGGAAATGACTTAAAGTGATTTTAAAGAAGGATGTCTAAAGCTTATAACTCACGAAAGGTTTGTTTTGAATGAATTCGAAAGGTTTTAGAGATGATTTTCGAAAGGTTTAAACATTGAAATTGAATGAGATAATTTCAAAGTACGGAAAGAGGTTCTTTCAAATCGTAAAGTGTTTTCATCAACCAAGCTTTAAATAAAGAATATATATCTAACATGGTAATATGTTTTGAGTAAAGTATAAAGACTTATTTGTTTTCCTTATTCGAAGTTTGATTTAAAGGTTTAAATCATTTTGAAATTGTTTCAAGGAAAATTATGGGAGGGGATCCTTAAGCATGAATGACACGGATATTAGAAAACCAGATGGGACTAGTATGGGGTCGCACCCTGTACATTAGCTTGTAGCCCCAGCTAATTGTTGTCCAAAATTCCAGTGTGTAGGGCATGGTCATAGGTAGACTAAAATTATAATTACACACCGAAAGGAACATATGTTGCATACAGATAGGTTATTGGTAAGCCCGGAAAACCACTAGGTTCGAGAGAACCTGGAAGATGATTAAGTTAGGGACAGACCGTCCAGAAGGAAGAGATTTAACAGATAGTGTAGGACAGACCGTCCTGATGGGAGATGTTAAATAGATAAATAAGGATAGACAATCCTAAATATAAAAATCTAACAGATGTTAGGTAAATTTTGATTATGATTATGTTATCTGGTAGGCCCGAGTCAACCAAAGGTTAAACTTTATTTGTGTTTGAACAGATAGTTCACTATAACCTGATAGTTATGTTTGTTTACATAATGTATGTTTTGTGAGATTAACCATTGTGAATGTTGGCACATAGTATATGGTTATATGAAAAGATTTGTAAAGATAGATTTTAAAAGATGTTAGTGAGGGGAAACCTGTTCCGCTATGCGTTGTGGTCTCACTTAATATAATTAAACTGGGATGTGTAGTATTATTCATACCAGGCTTATGTCTGACTCGAAGTTTATGCTCTCCCCTTAAACTGTCGGGTACTTAAAACTAATTTAAGTACATTGAGAGTTAAGGATCTTTTCAGGTTTTTAGGTTGTTTTGGCGAATAAGCTACCGGAGGATGCATGAGGCAATGGATAGCTATTTAGGAATTGCTATTTTTTACTTTTGTTTGATGAATTTCCACCGTGTTATGATGTATTAGGTCTTGTTTGACCATTTGACTCTGATCAATCGAGGGGGTATCTTCATATACCGCTCTCGACGTAATTTGTAATAACTATATTTATTCAGTGCCTGGAAAAGCGTTTGGGTTATGTGACGAGAATATGGAACAAGTTTTATTTGGAAATGTAATGAAGAAATCTATGTTTTTGAAATCCTTGTTTTGTTTCATATTCAAGTTCTTTTGATATTATTAATACCATTAACATAGCCGTATTTAGTCGTCAAAATCTAATACTATAGATGACTGCAGCATATGTAGTGCTTAGTTTTGGGCCCCTAGATAGGGGATGTTACATAAACATTACGATGGGACTCCGATGGAAATAAAAGAATCATCTCTTGTCTTCTTTGGTGAATGTGGTGTTTGGCTCATGCTTTGATCCGAAGTGCTTTTAGTGGTCGGATCTCTATCACATACATAATTTCCCATGATTTGACCTTCTTTATATAACAACTTGATGCATCTTTGTAGGTCACAGCCACAACTGGTCCTACGCACACTAATTGGATCTCTGTAGGAGCTTGCCAGGTTTGAGGAGATGGTCTATTCCAAGTTCCTATATATGGTTGGTGAACATCGCGACCCTCTGGTTGATCAAATCTCCAAAATATTATGTTCACTCCTCTTTCTAATTAGCCTTTCTATTTCATCTCTTTAATGCCTAAAGTCGTAAGTATCATGGTCATTGAGTTTATAGTACTCACGAGATCTTCCTCATTTTTTTGTGTTTGTCTTTGTGCCCTAAGTGGGAAGCAAGCTATCTCTGATATATTAGCTGGTCTTTGGTCACTGGATACACGAACTCTAGATTTCGAATAAGAGGTGTGTATGACATGTACTTGGGTTGGTATTCTTGCCAATAATCATCACCTAAGCACCTTGTATCTAAACCCTAATTCCCATTATATTTCTAAAATCCCCTTATCGGATTTGTTCCTTCACTTTCGATCATCCTCATGACATTACCTGTGGTCTCGATATCTTCGATATCATAAAACAATATTCTTTCTGATAAACCTTAAACGAAGATGGACATGGTGTGACGATCCACATTTCGAAAGGTTTAAATCGACAATAATCCACACATGTCAAACTTAAACAATCTGGAACGTAGATAATCAATGAGGTTAAATAAGAAAAATAAGAAAAGAAGAAGAAAACAAACACAGAATCTCATAGCGGAAACGATAAAATAAAATAATCAAATAACAATTCATGAAGCTGTTTACTATACATTTGATTATAATCTATACACATTTACCAGAGTAATATATATACACATCAGAGATAAGTGATCAATATACAGGATAGCATGAATAAGGTAATAATAATACTAGTAATATACCAAAATCTTCGTCTTCATCCTCCAGTGAATAATCTTCAATAAGCTGAAAAAACTCAGGACTGACCCGAGCGTAAAGAAAAGACAAAACACTCGAGTCAGGACTAAAATACTCTTATGTAAGTCAAATTAATATCACAAATATGAGTGCAATAACCTAAGAGATGTTACTGGTTTTTCCATCTCCTAAGGATCCGTTAAACTATTTATATATAATAGTATACGCTATAATAGATAATGTATATCGGTAAAATAAATATCAAAATAGCGTTAAGGCTTTACATTGATCCACCTTAACACATTTGTACAGTTCTAAACCAAAGTCGTAATGTGCTCGTATAGGGATAAATATGACAAGGCATGTGAGGCAATGCCCAATGTAGGATTCTACCAGTTTACCCTTTCTGGCTGGTCGTAACCCATCCATGGTCGACCGCGACAATCAATCCAACCGACAAAAGGTGCACCCATCGAATACGAAATCACAATAGTAATATGAGGGATCAACGTTGTTAGAGGTAGCTAACTTCAATGGCCAGACATAGGCTCCTGTTTTAGTCATTTTAATTATGATACAAGTGTCAAGGCTATCCATCATCGTTCTCTTACTTCATTCCAGTAAACGTCGCCAATTCAACCACTACATTCTGGATATCATCCACCGCGTACACGGTTGTTAAAGTGATTCAAATATTGACAAAGAGTATGCCAATAAGAGGACCCGGTCTCTTTAACAACCAAACGTTGTTTTACACATCGGTTGGTACTTTTACATTTCGAAAACAGTTCGTACTTGATATCAAAATATCATATTCACTTCAAAATCAAATCCATTTCGAAATCATCATATTTGCTTCAAAAATCATATTTACTTCAAAATGTTAGTTCGATATATCGATTTTACTTCAAAACTTTATTCGAATTACAATTTTGGTTATAATTCACTTTAACCCAATTCGCATTTTAAATCCAAGATTTAAATATAAACATTCCACCCTTTGACCAGTTTGAATTTTTAGAAAATAGTTTAATATTTTTAAAATAGTTAAATAGTTTTAAAATAGTTAAATAGTTAAAATAGTTTAATAGAAAATAGTTTGAGTATTAAAATGGTTTATGTAGTAAAATAGTTTGGGAAATCAAAATAATTTAAATATTAAAGAATATAGATTTTAAACCGTTTATACTAAATTAATTCATTTGAAAATAGTTTCAAAGTCAAACCAATTCAATTCCAAATTTTCCAATTCAAACCAATTCCAATTTACATTTCGATTTAATCGATTTAATTCCGATTTCAAGTCGAATTCAATTTCAAATTTAACCATTTCGATTTATATCAATTCCGAGTTCGATTTCCAAAATATCAATTCAAAAACCTTAAGTCAAATTTTCCTTCAATATCCAATTTAAAAATAATAAAAAATCCAAACCTTCAAATATTATTACATTCCGATCTCAATTTCGAAATATAGTTTTATATCGCTTTTACTTAGCAATATCTAAAGTTTGAATTAAAAGTCCCACTCTTTTAAAACAAATAAATTTCTGGAATTCACATCATATTTCGATTGTAACTTCAAAATCTCAACTTCAATTATTTAAAACATTCCTGTGATCAAACTTAAATTTCAACACTTCGATCTCAAGTTTGAAAATAGTTCGATTTCCATAAATTCGATTTTCATTTCTTAAAATCAAATTATTTAAATAATTTCAAACAAAAATTTTAAAATCATTTAATTTAACCAATCCGGTGTCCGTATATCATTCTCTATCCTATGGCCAAGTGAATCAATTATTTCAATTTAATTCCAATGATGGATATATATCATTTCAATCCAAAATAATTGCCATAGGTATATATAATTTCAACCTATTTCTTAATTTATTCGAAATAATTCAATTTATAGTTTTATATACTGTAAATAATATACAGGATGATAACATGATATATCAAAATAAATAAACATCCAAAATATCAACCAATAGCATCCATCACAATCAATCATCCAAACAGTCAAAATCACAACAATCAACCAATTATTAATAATCGGGGATTTACTAGAAGTTTAATTCTAATTAAATTTAACTGTCAATTTAAATTCAGATGTCAATTAAATTTATCAAACAACAATTAATAAATTTAAATGACTTCACGATATAAATTTTACTAACATAAAAATATATTAGTCAACCGTGAGCGTATAAAACACTCACCTTTTTATGTGAAACTGAAAATATTTCAGTTTCAAACAAATTTCCAATCCAAATCCACGCTGAAGCCTTCGTCGATACGAATCCACTGCAATTTATTTCGTCTGAAACGGACCTTGTATGCAAAAGTTATGATTATTAATATATCGATTAATCAAAACTTAAATAACAAAAATAAAAATAAAAATAACTGACCTAAACACTCTCAACCCTAAACACGCACGCTTGCTCCATCTCCTCCCTATCGCGATCTCCACGACATCGCCAAACTGCAACCATCGACCGCCGCCTTTCGCCTACGCCGCTCATTCTGCACTCCAGCGTCACAGTCGCCTACGAGTCAGAGAAGAAATCGCATCCATTGTTCATCGCTTACGCCACCAACTCAAACCCTAACTCGAGCATGACTCATCGCTGTCACCTATTCCGATCATACTCCAATCGTGCCACACGAACGCGCCTCCTCCTTAGATGCTTGCGGTCGCACCTTCATCCATTCACTGCTCTATTATTATTATTTTCGATCGATATAATTTTTTTTATACGATCGGTCTCCTTTTTTCTGAGCGATTAGAAAAAGGAGGAGGGAGAACGGGTATGGAGGAACAATAAGCTTGTTTATCAATAAAAAGAAGAAAATAATATATATATAAAATATTAGAAAATATCTCATCAACTCGCTCACGAAATTTTCCGAACTCCAAATAACGCGTGCCGTCCGGCGTTTATAATGTTTTACCCCCATTCGGAACGCAATGGAACTAGTCCCGAGGCCTAATTTGATCGTATGCGGAAGATAGTTTTTCAAAGTCAAATTATTTTGTCGAATCCCTTAAATTGATTTCTATGCGTTTCAAGCTCGCACGGCCAAAAAACAAGTTTGATCACTATGAAACTTGAAATCCTAGAATAACTCACAATTACGGATCCGATGAAACTAGTTTCGTTGAAATTTGAGACAATGGCCAAAATGGCTACTTTACTCGTTAATTAAAATATAAAATTTCTAAATTTTAATTATTCACATTTAAATCAAATTTTAAATGTTAACCATCTTCTTTTATATTTAAATAAAATTTAAACCAATTTTCGATGCCATATTCATTCTCATTAAATCCAGAATTCAATTATTTAAATAATCTCCAATAATAAATTTAAACAGTTTAATTATCTAATAAACCAATATTAATAAATCATTAAATTTTAAATAAATTTTAGTTCTCAACATTATTTTATTTCTACCTAAATAATTCACATTTATTATTCAACTCCGGTTATTTATCATAAATACCATCGATACATATAATTTATTTCAATATAAACAATTCCAAAATTTTCAAAATTGTTTATTTCAATATTTTTATCCAAATTCATATCCAATAACCACACTAATAATTCATTAAATTTATTTTTAGCCATTTTTATTCAATAATTATACCAAATCCTATAATTTAACACGGTTAAAAATACGGGTCGTTACACATGGTATCAAGTTGAGATCTCTTTGAATACCACCTTGGGTCGCACTCTTGACTAGACGATCGTTAATTAGCGCTTTTGTTCTATCCATCTATCTATGGCTACTTCTTCGTTGAAGCATCAATATATGGTCCCAGTGATTCTCCTTTGACATGTTTGATGTTGATCAAGTCGCTTGCTTCTACAAATTTAGTACGAGAAGCAATAAAGTGGGTTTTGAAGTTAGAGACCATTTGCACCCAAGAATGAATGGCTTTAGGTTTGTAATTGAGATACCGTGTTAGCCAAACTAATGAAAGTAACTACGAAGAGAGTGCACTTGGCTAAGGTGCTCACCATACTTGGTTATATTTGGCACGATGACGTTTTTAGGGAGATGCGTGTTCGGGATTTGGGTCTTTGCCATCTTTGTCCGAATCGAATTTGTATATCTTGAATAATCTTTTGGCCTTCATCCTTATGAGCTATTTTTTAATCACATCATACTTATATTTGATTTTTTTGACTCTTTATCTCTATAGTGATACTCAATGCTCTATTCCACATGCTCTCTGAGTTTGCGCTCCTTGCACTTAGCTCCACTCAGCCTATTGAATTTAGGTGTTCATCTTCTCCCAATACGATAAACACAAACTTTTGTTGAACGTACTCCACCTTTCTCCATGAAAGGCGAGAGGGGTGGGTAGGTGCATCGGTTCCAATCTATCACCCATCGATGCCTACTAATTGATGTTACGTGCAGTATTGCAGTGGTTGAGTTAAGAAAAGGCTCAAGAAGCGTTAATCCCTAGACAATTGGCAATGGTTGGCTATGGATTTGGTTGTGATTTCCCTGCCTCTGGGTTTGTCTTTCCTTGGGCATAATGTGAGCTTTGAGATTCTCTACTTCTTGAGCCATCTTCTCAATCCCCTTTACCCTTCGAGCAAGGTAGATCCAAAAGTCCAGGCATAGCTCCACTAGATGAGCTATTTTATTGTTGGGTTTGCGATCGGTATGGTGATGGTTGTTGGTGGATTTTGCGGCGATGGTAGTAAATATCAACTAAAAATATAGTTGTTAACTGAAAGAAAATAAAGAAACCCTCCTTCTAACATCTAAATGTCGACTATAATATTCATTAACCTCGGAATAATGGATGCTTGTGGACTTTTGACCATGGAGTGTAGATTAAAAGGATTTTATGCTTAGGATTTGGTAAAGAAATAAATAGGAAATGCATAAACAATGAGACAGGTAGCTTTAGAGTGGTTTGATACGTTAAAGATATACATCCACTGAGGATTTTTTTATCTTATTAATCATTTCACGAATATTAAAAATGTGTTAACAAAGTAATATATGTTTTATGCTTTCCAAGTGTAGTTTCTCTCTCATTTGCAAGAGAATATATATTTTTAACTAAAAACTGATGATGTGGAAATGTCGATGCTGCAATGATATGAATGGTTGAGATGAGATGTTGGAATTGTTGTTGATTGTGAGCTCTCTTGATCTAGTAATGGTTGTAACTAATGTGTTTATGCTGGGTGTAATGAGGATTAACGGTTGGTTAAATATGGAGTTTATGGATTTTGATGAGGGTTTAACAATCAGGTCTAAGTGATTAAGGTGGCAACAGTTGCCTTATTAGTTATTAATGAGCCGAGTCGATTGCAAAGATGGTTTCTGATGTTCCTTTAATGCCTTGATCGTTGCAGAAGGGAAGGGGTAAAAGGTGCCAAACGTAGCATGTCCGACAATTTGCAGGATCAAATTGTTTTAGACTTAGTATAGATAGGTAGGTAATGCGCGGTTAAATTGGGGAAGCAACCGTGTGACTAGGCTTGAGTTAGCGATCTTTAGAAGGGATGGGGAGGAACCAATATAGGTTGACCTAGTAGAGCATGCGAAAAGGTTTAGATAAGCGGTAGGTGCCAACTAGGCCTGTAAACAGATACTTTCGAATACAGATATAGATAGTGTCGTATCCACATCTGCATTTGAACTCAATTTCGGATATCAGATATCAGCATCCGCGAATACGGACGGATATCGGATAATTACCTTATCCGCTAACGATCGTTAAATCAAGAAATATAAACAAAAGTTTTTGTTTTAGCGTAAAGTTTTTCAATCCCATTGATTATAAAAATGTAAAAAATAAACATATAGAATGGTAATAAATAATTTTGAACAATTAATATGCATTAAATTCATATAATACAAACTATTAGCTTAATAAAAAAATAAACATATGTCCATCGTTATACTAAAATACACAAAATATTAACTATAATTTTGACAAAAACCGAACGAATAATTTTCGAATGCGAATATCTTTGTATTCGCATCCGTATCCCTTTTTTAAGATATCAGATATTTATCCACTTTTGAATACGAATGCGGACTAATTTCGAATATTTCGGGTATCCATTGACAGGCTTAGTGCCAACTTTTAAACATGCCTTAATTTCGAGTGCAAATCACCTGATTCAAATTTGATGTCCCGATGTGCCCACGCAATCAGTATAAGACCCCAAGCATGAATTTTACAAATAAACTGAAACACCTCACACCCCTTAATATAACCAAAAGGACACATTAAAAGACGTGGTGCGTTGTATGTATAATTAAAACTAACAGAGACTGAGATTCACAAGACAAAAATATATAAAAACAGCGGAAACTTAAAATAATAACTTAATTAAAACAAAACTTAATAATTGCTTCATAAGTAAGTCAAATACCACGTACATGTCTAAAAATCCAATATGTCTCATGAAACAAAAACTCATAGTCTCAAAAATCAGAGTACATAATATCTCTCATAATAAGCCAGTACATGGAAAGAACCAAAGTTGAAAATAAAAGAAATACATAGTAGAAATCTCCTCCAAGAAAACTCCAAGCAACAACAATCTACCGACTTCTCCCTTGATTGCCTATGGGGGGAAAGGTGAAAATAGAGGAGTGGGTCAGACTAAAAGTCTGATGAATGATAGTAATTACTAGAGTCTTTAAGCAAGATAAAAGTAATAGACTCTACAATAGTTCTAACATAAATAAGGATAACAAAGGAAATAGGAAAGAAATAAACTGGAAATAAGCACGACTAAATATTGCTCAATTTATAAAATAGATTTACTTTGATTGTTTGCACTTTTCCTTGATTTCTGCTTTGATTAGGCTGAATTCATAATCCTGTAATTAGGATATAACCCTAATTCTACCATTTTTGATCGACCTGCTACTTCATAGACCTTACTGCGAACCAGACGTTATATAACTCCCTACACAGCAGCCAATGGTATCTACGAAAGATGCACAGAGCACCCACTGTGGATCCGAACGACATATATAGCTCCCTACACATAAGGCAATGGTGTCTACGAAAGACACTCATACTAAGCGCTTGAAACTCATAGTGATTACTGAGCACCCAAATGCAAGTCGCACGCATAATTGCCGCCATGCCCATGCTACCTTTTGCTCCACCTATTGGGTCTTCTTATTACCTCGAACTCCAGCATAAGTGTGCCCCTCATCTCACTTCAGGCTAATGTGAGATCACCATGTGTCCATAGAAAATAGGGAAAATGCTGTTGGTACTGGTCCGTCATCCAAACAATATCTAGTTGCGCCCCTTATCTAAATCCCCCATGATTTGGACTTCTATTTAACCAATTACTACCATTCTTAGCATAAGCGTGCCCTCGTCTCACTTCAGGCTAATGTGAGACCACCATTTTATCTAATAGGGAATGCTATTTGGTACATGACCTACTTTCATCTTTGCTTATTAACTTAGATAAATTATTTAAATAAACCTTCACACTTTTCGCTACTATCTGTGCTTATTAATTTATCCCAAGTCTTAAAATAAACCTTATTCTGTTCTTTTTCATATTATAACCTACGTTATAATTATGCTTATCACTTAACCCAAGGTCTAAGTGTGAAAATAAGTCTCTTTCATCTTTTTCTCTTTTTAGTTATAATTCTAAGTTATAACTAGGCCAATCTTTTTAATTCAATCTAATTAACGTCATAATTAGGCATAATTTTAGTCCAATTCCATTTATATTACAGTCTTTGAAATTTACATCTTATATTTCATTATTTTAGTTTTCTTACAATTTAATCCATATTCGCGTTGATCTTATTCTAATCCATACGCGAAGAAGAATGAGGAATAAAAGGAAACTGAAAATAAAAGAAAATCCAAAGCGTAGAAAGAAGATGTAAATAACGTATAAATAACAGTAAATAAGCTAAAATACTGTAAATAAACGGGAAAGCTATAACTAATAGGAATAAGCTAAAATTACTGAAAAGAATAGCTGAAAGGAAATAGACTGAAAATAATTCTAAAAACTGTAAATAAACTACTGAAAAAGCTATTCCAAAAATCATAGTAAAACTACAACTATTGGAAACCATATTATTTTAAATTACTTAAAGAAATCTAAAATAATTACAATCACCCACCTCCGGTGCTAAGCTCTTCCTTTGGTCTTCCCGGGTCCACTTGGAGTTGTAAAATAATTTAATTTATAACGATTTTCTCCTTTGGAAAAATTATTCCGTTTTGGGTCCTTCCTAGAAAGGTGAACCCAATTGGAGAAAACCTAGAATGAGAAAAAATGTTAGGTCTAGGGGTCTATTTATAGGGGTACAAGTGGATCTCAGACCGTTGGATTTTGAAGATGGAATGAGATGCAACTATGTCATAGGCTGAATAGAAGTCATCAGATGCAAAAATAAAAGGACCGGATTAAAATAAAGAATGCAAAACACGTCGGTTTGACGCTCTGGAACGTTCGAACAAGCAGAGGCGGGTCGACCTGCCTATATATATTTATTTATTTATTTATTTATTTCGCTTTTCGTTTTCTGCTTATTTTGTTTATTTTATAACTTGGTCATATTAGCTCAGATTTTGACGTTCTATATATGAAAATTGACCAGAAAATTACCACGGACACAATGGTGCAACTTCCGTGGCTTAATTATGATGATTTCACAAAGTTATTTTATTACTTAATTAATTAACGAATTAATTATTATGGATTAAATTTTGGGTTGTTACATAAACCCCGATAAAAGTTATGTTTGACTTATTTGTAAAATTTTAAGTGTTTTAATTGGATGGACACATCTGGACAATAAACTTTGGATCAGCTGATAAAATCCCCTTAATTTCTCACATTTTGACAGTTAGTGCACTTCATAAGTTGGAACTGATTGGATGATGAATCACGTCATGTTCTCCTTCATTCCTTAGCTAACCGGGAAGAGCTCCAAAAAACATACAACTTCAAATGTGGGTGAATTGGCCTGCGTACTTGATAACTAAGGTTCTTAGGCTGCTTTCGAATACCGGACTTCTTTATTATATATATACTAGTGTGTGGCCCGTGCTACGCACACGGGCATTGTTGATAATCAAACTGATATTAAAAGTTATTCTAGAATATAATGTATTAACATAAAGGAATTTTATATAGGAGAGGAATGTACATTTCTAGTATATTTTGATGTATATGTGTAAATGTAACATATACATACATACATATACATACATATACATATATATATGTGTGTGTGTGTGTGTTATGAAAAGCATGCTTAAGCACTAAATGCTTGTACAATACTTAATTTTTTGAAAAAAGCAATAGAATTAAGTGATGAGCGCTTAAGCGCGCTTAATTGGCGCTTATCTGTGCTTCGCTTAAATTTGAGCGATGATTAAGTACTATTAAGCAAAAAGATATTATTTTTAAAATAGAAAGAAATTGGTTTATAGCAAAAAAAGCCACGTTTCCCACCAAAATCTCCTCATTTTCTATTATATGGGTCGATGGATAGTGAGTAGTTTTTGCATTAAGCTATAATTATATTTATTTGCCAAATGTGAATGGTTTGTACTCAACTCGAGTATACTTACTTTTAATGAATAACGAAAGTCAAATCTAGATTTTGCAATCTGTGAATTTATAAGTTAAACTTTACTTCTTTATGATCAATTTGTGAATACACAGATGATGCACTTAATATAATCTCTTTACATAAATTTATATGGATATGAATAATTTATGCTAAATAATTAAGCAGTGCTTAAGTGATGCTTAAGTGACATTAAGCGAAGTGCGACTTCTATTACCTCGCTTAGCACTTGATAATATATATATATATATATATGTGTGTGTGTGTGTGTGTGTGTGCGTGTGTGCGCGCGCGCGCGTGGGTGTGCGTGTGCGCTCCATGGCACCTCTATTTGGAAGCGTCCAAATTGCACCTCGATTTCAGCCATAAATTTCTGTTTAAATAATTGAATGAGTGGTGAGAGAATCAGTGGGAAAAAAAAAGAGAAACAGGAACATGGAGTGGATATTTGGAAGCTGTAAGAGTGCCACACTATTTGGCGGTGCAGTTGAACGCTTTTCATACATACATACATATATACATACATATATATATATTTGCTTTTTAGTATAGTGATTTTTTTATATAAATTGACATCTTCAATTTTTACTTCAAAACCCTTGTTTAAAGTATAGTAATATACATATGCAATAGTATAGAGTGAAAATACAGAAACCGTATATTTTGATCAATATTTATGACGTTCGAAAAAAGTCAAATTTGCTTGCCGTCTTGAAAAATATAATCAAATAATGTCAAAGTAAGGGTATACCAAGTACCAATATTAATCTTTTTATTGGCAGGCACTGGACTTAGAAATGAAATGAAGTACATGAATCAGTTATATGCATATTTCTAGACCATCAATTACATATCACAAAAATGTAGATGTCTAAAATAATGAAGATGAAAAAGCGAGGCCCGCACAAATTGCACCAAATAAAATAGGATGGCATTGTTTCCCTTTTATCATACATAGGTTGGTCAATGAGATTGATTCAATCTGTCGAATGAGTTGTATCCAATGCTGATTAATCTGGACAGTACATGCATCAAACTTTGATAGCACACTGGTAAATTGTCCAATGTCAGAAACAAATTGCTCTTATCAAAAATGAAATTACAAACGGTTCCAAAGCAGTTGGATAAGTGCATTCTCCTTCACCTGTATCTTTGTTGTTACAGTTGAACCAAGCACCTGATTTAACATTAACAGAACCTAGATTACTTGAATGTTTGTGTAGTAGATCCTGTATAATTTAATTGGTGATCTTGTATCCACTGGAACAGTTGGTGGGATGCCTCCTACCCTGTGAAACAGGTAGAGTGATAAAGTAGGCATGTAAAATAATAGAAGAAAAGCAAGCATAAAAGCTCAAAGGGTGATGAGCTGTGAAGAAGGCTTCGATAACAATTTTAACTATAAAATAAATAGCCATTTAATATATTTTTATGATTCTACAGTTATAATTACAAATGGTGATATGTAAGGAAGAATGTATTTCCAATATAGAACGGTTTTAAAAGCATATGGTAGCAACGTTTTGTATATTTACAGTCAGATATGTCCAAATTTTCCAATTCCAATTTACAGTTTCATAATTTCATAGTGGTCTTCTCTATAATCTTTTTGTGTTACAATTTTGATGTATTTTTGCAGTACAGCCAGTAACATGCAACAACAATTGGAAATATGTGTTATCAAGTGTTTAACTGCTTTTGTATTTTACGTCTACTATCGGATTTAATCATTCTATCGAAGAAACACTATCATAAATATATTCCAGTAGCATGTATGAAAACAATTAGTGTAAAGGAAACTTCATTTAATCGTTAGAATCCCAATTAAAATCGTCAAAAAAATTTACAAACAATGAAAGTCAACTTTTTTGGGGGGCTTTGCCTAATTTCTTTTCATATGCATGTTATCTACTTCGTTTCAAAGTCGATTAATCTATTAGGTAAACCTACAATTTTCAAGCTAATCCTACCCCTTCTTTTATGAAGGGACCCAATCTTCTTAAGTGTGATGTTTTAACACTTACTGATCGGCTTCTAACTTCCTTTATGCCATTTTACTTTAGATATTTTCATCTTCTGAACTCAAGAGGTTGAAAATCTCCAAACAGAATATCCTTTGAAACTGTTGCACACATCCCTATCCTTAAGTATAAGTTCGAACTCTAAGTCGAGATAATTCCAAAAGTGAAGGAGAATATCAAGCAATGTTTTAATAAAACGATCAAACTGTTTACTTATCTAAATTGCCAATGTCTATTGCATGCACCAGAAAGCTCGTGTCATAAAAATTGTTGGCAAATATCTTCCCAGTATTAATCATAAGACGTCTATAAATCTAAGCAATTTTCTATATCTGCTTCCTAAATATTCCTTGACCTTTCAAAATTCAAATTTTATGATACGAATCTATAGAATAAAATGTATCATATTGGTTTTTTTTAAGAAAAGATATGATTAAATGTCAGTTTACCTATCAATTCTCTTTAAATAGTCTAAGTATAAGATGAGATAGCTTAACCAAATACACCATGTCATGCATAAATAATGTGTTGCACTTAAAAGATAAGAAAAAAGAAAAGAAAAGATATGCTTATCGATGACCATTGGTTACCGAACATTTCATATCTGAGTCAATCTGCCCCAAAGATTCACCGAATCTCTTGACATTGTAAATAGTTTTGGTAATTGAGTAGCTATTACCATTCCATTTTATAACAGACAAAACCTATGTGGGCTTCGCACCAGCCTTATACATACCGGCAACAATGCTTTCTTATCCTTGCTTAACCTACCAGCATAGCTATGACCCATTCTCTTTCTAGCTCTTTTCTTTTCTGCTTTTTCCATATCTTCGGTCTTTTAGCATGGCTTCTGTACACACCACAGCAGTCGTAAGCAAACATTAATCTGGCATTGCATTTAGCTATGTTTTATTTTATTTTATGATGATGAGTATAAAGCCCAGGTTGATTGCCTTCTGTACCATATTGGTTCTAAAATATGAACCAAGCTAACCATATTCTAGGGTTAGAAACTAAGATAAGGTATATGAGATAACATGGACCTCATCAACTAAGAACATGAAAGAGGTTATCTAACCCCTATAACATATGGCTAATTTAGTAATGAGATATGCACCTTATCAGCTATTAAGATATGCACTTAATTTTTCACTAAACTATGGGAAAATATATTAATATAATTTGATTCATATGGCTTGAAAGCCACAGAATTACTGATAGTTGACATTCACAACTTTAATCAATTACTACTCATGACAGGTAGTCATAAGAACCGGAAAACGCTCAAACTTATATTATTTTATTTCTTTCCTTTAACCTTTTGTTATGTATGTGTGACATTTAACCAACTTCACATAATATGTTCATTTTGTTCTCTTGAATAGCTATCACCTATCCGATAGCTCACTCTGTTTTGTTGCTCTTGTATAAAAGTTTATTATGACCACAATTTTCTAGCCTTACAATAGTTGATATGTTCATATATATTCAACCCACCAATTAAAACAATTAATGAAACATTTAATCTCCATTGACTTGTATTAGCATAGCAAGAAAATATGGTCAAACATATTAACAATCCCTTATCTCTTTTTGATCTTTTTATTAATTAATTCCACTTGGGCTTTCTGGTCTAGTATGGCAGAGAGTAGTTGTAGATCAGATATTGAGGGAATTACAGAGCAACCATGACACATGGTTGCAGGTGGTTCATATATTACAAAACTCTCAAAATTTGAATACCAAGTTCGTTACCCTTCAAGTAATTTGCTGGATTTTATGATAAATACATTCCATCTTACAGCAGACACAATTACAATGTTGGTCTGACTTGGTAATTATTATTTTGGATGAAACTGAACTGATTTCTTTCATGTTATGAACACATACAACATGAGTTTAAAATATCACATACCTTACTCTTTATATATTTTACATAAAAAGAGTTGAACCCTGCTTATATATTATAAGATGCCAGAATGTGCATATTATGTGCCTTATTATCTACCACTTCTTTCCCTCAAATGAATGACTTTTAAATTTATTTGTGATAAGAGATAGCTGAAACCTATTTTATATATTATCATGCATATTTTATGCCTTATAGTCTAGTACACCTCCCAGACGGATGTCATTTTAAAGTTTTAATTTTTTTTCGAAAATAGACAATGTTTTAGAAACATATGGTTGGAATCAAAATGGAAGAATGTGAAAAGTATAACATGCTGTGCTTATTCCATTCAGAAACTTTAATTTTTAAATTTGTGCAAAGTCTAAAACAATTTATTTGGGGATTGGAGTGATTTTACTGAAATCTCGTTTTTGTTTAACCTTTGCACTTCTATCAACCTATTAGTTGATGATTCATGGATACCATAGTAACAACCAAAAAAACAGTTTAAAATGGATTGATTCAAAGAACAATTTAGTTATAACCGTAAATATATGGCTACCTATTGAAGATGGTAGGTGCGAAGTGCATACAGATTGCCGAAATTAATTATAATGACAATTTAATATAACAAAAGTGCAACAACTGAGTTGATGATAAAACAAAATGGCACTGTAATTTGCAATGAATTTGAAGCTATATGAAATAACAACTGATTACAGCAAAACCATACCTACGTGTAAATAATTAAAAATCCGAAAACCCTAGCTTCAGTAGGCAAATGGATGTAAGAACTACTTAAAAAAAAAGTTACAATGCCCAAATAGCCTAAAGGAAAATGCGAACGACTTGATGATAAAACAGTAAGGTCTTATAATTGGCAATTAAATAGTAGTAATGTATAATAAAATTTGAATAGAATAAATTTGAACATGTATTGTATGTATGTTCTCCGACTTGGGAATCACAAAATTTGACATACATGAGACCTTACCTTCTGCGTTTTTGAGTGGAAGCGATTACAAATCCTAAAAAGTACACATCACTGTGAACTGATATTGAACGCCGAGAAACTTAAACTTACTACGTTCCCACCTCTTCATATATGAACAGATGAAAATAACATGGATGTTGATGAACCATCAGTCAATTAGGCCCGAAAGAATGTTTTGAAACACAGTAAAAAATTATGCATACTAACCATGATATCATTTGATCAACCATGTGTACTAAATTTAATTGTAATCCGATGTAAAAGGCTTGAACTGTACTATGGTACCTGAATATGAAAAATGATTATTTGTGCAACTGAATGAGATTTAAGATAAAAGAAAAACTAATAACAATGCAACTGTCAAAGGTAACAAATATATTTTTAAAATTGAGGATCTAAATAACCATGGTTAGCCACTTGAAAAAGCCAGTTTCGAAAACAAAACTAAATAAGTTTGGAGAAAATAAAAGTTTTGCAAAACATGATATGTAAAGCAAGTTAGTTGCCGATTGAAATATATCGATACAACAGATCATCAGCTTGTCTACCCAAACAAACTCTAAAAACAATGTCTTACAATTCAGACACAATTTCAAATTTGAACCAAAAAAACGTACATGAGATAGCAGGGTAGTAATAACATATCATGAAATTATGTTATACCACACTTCCTACCCAATAAGCCCTAAAATCTGTGAAGAATCTCGAATTTCAGTTAAAAATTTACCAAATTGCCAGCCTTAGAAACCTATTTTTTTTTAATTTGTAGTTGAACCAGTGGTTGGAAACCATGAATGTGGAGATCGATGAGGAATGGTCGTACACAAAGAGATAAAGGCAATGGTAGAGTTTGAAGAACGATGATTATGAAATTTTTGAGGATGAGAAAAGGGAGCAAAAAGGGTAAATATGATGGAACGAAATAAAATTAACATTAGCATTTACAAATTGATCGGTGTGCTTTAGAAAATTGTATTTTCAGAAATAGGACAGGTGTCATCTTACAAATGGTTTGATTTCTCTTTTCCTATTTAAATAATAGATAGATATAGATAACAAAGTGAATAATAACCACTGAACAAATGGCTAACAATTTATATTCCCAAAGCGACGTACTCCTTTTCATAGTAGAACTCATAACTTGAATACTAACTTATTAAGGTCATTTTTCCAATTCAATTGAGGAACAACATTAAATCTGCAAATATTTATGCATTAAAAGTTCGTGATTAAGGGGTACTGATTTGGGTGAAAAATTTGTACATGATAATAAAAATGTGGCTAACAAATGTGTTATTGCGCATTCGAGGAAATTTATTAAAATAGAGGGGGTACCTTAAAAAGTCCTTTTGAAGTTTGGTTAAAGTTTAAAATAATGAGCGTATAGGATTATTGATATTGACCATATTATATTTCCTACCATTATGCATGCTGACAACATCAATAACTCAAAATGCAGTAACCCACTCCATATTCATATACATCAGTAGTGTAAACCATATTATATCTCCCAACATTGTGCATGCTTACCATTGTGCATGCCGATAACATCAATAACTCAATATGCATTAACCCACTCCATATTCATATTCATTTCCTTTATTCTTTATATATATATATATATAAAGGAATTCAAATCTGTTTCTTTTATAATAGTTTATATTTTGCTTAAAAAAACCTGGCCCACTAAAACATGGTCACCAAAATTAGCAACACATATACTTATAATGCTCTAAGCATCATACCATTTGAACAGAAAAGTTTATACAAACAAACACTGACATACACAGGCTCACTCTCTCTTATAGACACACACATAAGCCCGTGCGCGCACGCATACATATGTATGTATATATGTACATATATATGTAATGTGTGTGTACAAATATTACACACACATTCTACATAAGCAAAAAGCTAAAAATTACCTTATTCAAAGTAGTTGACAAATATTAATAATATTACCTTTTTGCCAGATTTGGAGAACTGTCAGCACACAAATTCATCTGTTACAAAAATTACAACCACAATTCCATATCATTTAAAACACTAATAACTTTGTTCATTAAAAAATCCAAAGTAAAAGAACACGGCACACATCCTTGTTTAAGAACTAAATAATGGAAGTAACTTAGTTTGCAATTTTTAAATGCCCTTTAACAACAATAAAAAAATAAATACATTCCTAGAATTGAAAGGCAATTAGATATTTGAAGAGAGAGAAATAGAAACCCTGAGAAACCAACCAACCAAATACAACTATTATTGGTTGGCAAAGCTAAACTTTTGAACCGATATTGAACAACTCGTTGGCGTCAAAGCAGAACATTTTCAGAATTGACAGTCAATAGTCAGTAGCATACTTTTACAAATTAATTTCAATTATTGCCAAATTAAAATTGTATTTTGCAGGTAAAATTTAAAAATATAGCCTGCTCTCATGTACTTGTTGATATGTACTTGATTTTATTATAGAGATGCATCAGGCTATCGGTGATTATGAAGGAGATAAGTAAGAAAAATTTTATATTTGAAAAATATGCAGTGATGAGAAGTAATATAGATACTGGTACAGATGGTGGAACATCCATCACTGACATAATCCATAATTACAAAATGGAGTCCACCCTGAAATGCATGTTCTTGAATATGCAACAACCACTAATATTGGGATCCCACTCTCATAGACGAATTCAAGAATGGCACAAAAATTCAGACTGTACCACATTGATAATAGTCTAGTATAAATAAGAAGAAAAACTTTCTATTTATGACCTACATAATGCAACAATCAATCTTTTTACTCAGGCAGTGATAAACTAATTGTTTTGTTCCACTGCAACACCCATAGTGAATAAACCATTAGAGCGAACAAAATCAAGAAAGCATATTACTGCTGTAAGGAAAGGACATGTGATGGTGATATGAAACTGCGTATATCCAATTAAACACATTTCAACCAAATCAAAAAGTAATGATTTTTAAATCAGGGAAAAGTTTGTGAAATACCATATCGTAAAGAAAAAACTAAAATCAAGGAGTACCTACGAACTAAGCGGTTGGTATTAGAAAAGCGCAAGTTTAGTTCAAAGTGGAAAGCAGATAGATAACAAAAATCAGTAAGCAGTCTAATAGAAACTGTGGATACAACTCACTTACGAACAAAGTGTAAGAAATATTTGACGATGGTGGTCGCCTCCCTACGAGATGAGTCGATAATTAACCGAAATCGGTGATGTTGAGGTAGTTGAGGCCACCATCCCTAGATCGACAGTAGCAGAGCAGGCCGTGTTCGTCTCAAAATCATTGTCCTCCAAATCGATCTTCGTATGTAGTTCTGGATTGAGCGATTCAACTATTCACGTTGTCGTTGCTATTTCATCTACGTTTAACACGTAGTAAATGGAATGGGAAGTTAAAAAAGTCGAGGACGAACCATATTCTGTAAGTTAGAGAGAAGATGAAAATAATTTGGAACTGAAACTGAAACTGAAAAGGGGATGGAAGCAGTTTCTATTTAGGGTAAAAAAAGGTTGGGACAACAATTTGGTACTGTGAAATGGAGCGGAGTGGATAGATTAGCGTTTACGAACTGATTGGGGTACTGTTAAAAAATTGCACTGGAGGAGGACAGGTGTCGTTCTATAAATAGTTTGGTTTCTGCTTTCCTTTTTAAGTAATATATATATATACACACACACACAATAATGACCGTTAATTTGATGTGGTTTATGAATCTTTAGTTCATATTGCAAGTCAATTTTGAATATAATCCACGCAAATTTCAGTAGAATGCAATTCACTTTGTTATTACGCCAAGTAATTTTTAATGCAACACAACCAAATTTTAGAACGAACGCAAGTAAGTTTCAATACAGCGCAATTCAATTTTCAGTATGCTAAAGTTAATTTGTACCACAACGCAAATTAACTTATCACAGTGCAAGTCAACTTTAAACAAAATGCATGCCAATTTTGAAGACAATGCAAGTTAATCCGTATCGAAGTGCAGTTTAATTTAATTATTTCTCATTTTATTTTTTTATTTTGTAGCTCATACAAATTAAATAGTAATCAGTAGAAATAAAAATTACAGCTATTTTAGGGATGTTTTGATCTTTTTCACAAAAAGAAAGATTTGAATTATATTATAATAACCGAGAGATCCTTCTGATCTTTTTCTTTTTAATGACTTCTAACAAAAATCCTTTATAGATATGAACATATTTTGATATCTTAAGTAATCAAGCATGAATAGGAAAAAATTACCTTAAAGTTTCAAGTATAATAAAGCAATCCTGAAGAAAAATAATAACGACAATACTTGTTAAAACCTTAATCATAGAAAGGGTAGTACCCTTTAACCCGTAAAATAGAACAAACAAATGTAGTAAATGTACAAAACATATAAATTTAACATGGTGATGTTTTATGAAGTTTTTAACAATTCTTTCCCATAATTTGTATACATCAAAAGTTCTATAAAACAATTTCCATTATTTTTTCGAAAATAAAAATTATAACTCATTGATGGGGCGAGCTCATTTCCATTTAAACTTCCTTTGATAATTTTGGGCTGAGAAACGAAAATATTATAAGTAGAAAGGTTGAACAAAACGAGAAACAAAGAGATAATACGAACTGAAAAAAAAAAGAAGAATAAAATAAAGTAGAAAGTGATAACTTAAATCTTAATCTTCCTGTGGTACCAAGGACACCTCCGTCTCCTGATGTGTTTGCCCAATACCACTCGGGAGATTTCACCGAACGCGCCTTGCTAGACCCCGCGATGTTTCGCCAACGGAGATATATATATAGAGCAAGTATCGGTTACATATATATAGCTAATATTATTTAATTTCCAATCCAGATTCTGAATTAAATAATGTGAAAAATAGCTATAAGGACAAACTTTAGAAAAAAAATCAGACTAAAGGAGAACAATTTTTATTTTTGGACTAAAGGACAAACTTTGAAAAAAATTAGATGACAGTGTCAATTATAGCCAGCATTTTGTACAGTATAAAGCTGAATATAATGCTATTTATAACTATCATTTTGTATAGTGTAAAAACTGAATATAATGCTAGTTTTCAGTCTATTTTTTTTCTTCAAATTTTGTCCTTCAACCTAAAAATGAAACTTGTTATCGTTTAATCTATTTTTTTTTTCAAAGTTTGTCATTCTCCATATTTTCCTCTTTAAATAATATAGTTAATGTTATTTAATTCGAAAGGCAGAGTGGAAATCTTGAAGGAGTAGAGCCAATCGGTGTCATGTATATATACATACACACACAATGAATTGACTGAGATATTTTTTGCGGTCCCCTTGGTTCCATACTAATGTTAAATCTTTGATTATTAACGTCTGCAGTATATAAACATAGTCAAGGATGAATGACTCAAATGACAAATTTTATGACATTGTAGACCAAGATTTAAGAGCATTCCCGGGATTCATCAAATATCACTTCTGCCCATTCAAACCTCCAACCTCCAATAACCTACCCTCAACCAACAAAAAGAAAAACACCTCATCCATAGCAAAAAACCAAACTTCAACCAATTTTTAAAAAGCTAGCTAAAGTAGATCACGCGGATTGCAAATCTCATCCACACAATTGCAGCCTACGGGATGAGAATATTAAATTACCACCTTACTCAGCTTTTATAAAACCGGCTAAGTTTAGCCGGCTTTATAAAAATCGACTAACTTGGCTACCTCAAGATTGACGACCTTGCAAGTTGCCAAAACAATCCAAAATAAAGCAACTCATCCCCTCAATGGGTCATGTCCAACCGACGTTTTGGTTGGGAATGCTCTAACGATCATGAGTTTCAACCTCAAGATGTCAAATAAAATGTTTCTTGAATAAAATACCATTCTTATTCTATATAATACACATAAACATACCACATAGAACAAGGATCGGTCACACCACATTTTTACTACTGCTCATTTCTGCAAGTTTCGAATTAAATAATTATATTTTCTCACCGTTTTATCATTTCGTTCTATTATTTAATTCGAAATATGTGGTTAATAACCCCAATTTTAAAAGAAACTAGGCGATCGCATTTTTTGTTTTTTTTTTCGTCTTTTTCCTCCCCTTCCTTTCAAGTTCCATGAATACTTTTCATAATACCAATCGGTCAACCAAACATGCACAATCTACCGAACAGATATCACAATTGCCACCATTATAATGGAAAGGATTACCTTCGATTGTGTTCATCTGAACCCCTAAATCTCTGGTATTAACAAAGGAAATCCATTATATAAATTCAGCAATATATCACCATTTTAATTATCATTAAAATTACATAAATACCTTTTCCAAAATGTCATATCATGCTATAACCATGTTATGCACTAGGGTAAAGAACGCAAATTGCTGAATCACCTTGTAAAACTTAGCAATTTTTATAGGTGCAACTTCTCTATCGAAAATTCAAGACTTGTGGGATCTACAGTCCAAAGCCTTACCGTTTTAGCAGCGGTCAGACATAGATATTCAGTTTCATGACTGTATAAAGTTTCTCAGAAGACTTGAAAAATTACAGAGGATTTTTCTTTTCTTTTTTAATTTTGCTCTTACTGGTAAAAGCTAAAAAAGCATATTATCAGATCCCAGCATAAAAGTCATACTTGTGATAACAATCTAGTAGTCTCAATAACGGTTCAATCCTAATTTAAGTCTAAAATAGTTGATAGAGTATTAGCATGGATAACAATTGCAGTCTGTGCCAGCTATATGATTATACCAAAAGCATTCTGTCTCCATGCAATTGGAAGCCATCCTAATTGGTGACATCATGCTTCTCCAGAGCTGTGTCAGACAAGGGAGGATGTTTAGTTATCACATTGTTTTGATTCTTCTCGGTAAATAAGATGAAAATAAAATAAAAACAGAGAGTAAGATTTACTGTTGTAGTTGAGAAGCTTCTCAATAAGATCAACATGTGTCATCAGCATACGTCTGCAGCAGTAGCGGACAAGGCCTAGAGCATCAAGTGCGTCTCTGATAAATACCACATCAACTCGAAAATTATTTGATGATTAAAGGTAAATAGGTAAATAGAAAATAAACATAAAAAATCATGTTGTATATCCCGCCTTCTAATGCTGGAAAAATAGTGCTACAGAAATCAATAAAATTTAAGTTCAGTTCTGATAAGAACTATGGATTGAATTCTTAACAAAGACTAAGCACGCATGAACGTGTGCGCACGCATGCACCCGCACCTCTTTTAAACTATGTATCCTTCATATATATAATAGACCAGTTATTTAATTATTTTCACTGTTTGTACTTATTTGATTGAGCATGCAACTAAGTGCATGCCATTTGTATAAATTATTTTCCTGTGCATGCACGGAGCGTGTGTCGTTTGCACTTCTATTCAGAATCTTTGCTGTGTCTTGTTATAGTTAGGGCGGTGGAGTTTTCAAATGCAACCAAATGACTGTTTTATCAAAACTAATCTAAGACTAAAAATTCGTAGCCACATTCGGAGTTAATAAATACTAAATTGGTATTTTTCAACTAAGACGGTTAAGCAACATCTTTTGATAGGTTAAGCATGTGTCAATAAAAAAAATGACAGCACTTACAGCTAAAAGTACAATAATCCACAATCAGTGGGGAAACTGTTACTAAAGTCCAAGATCATTCCCTTAATCATCAATCAGATGGTCAAGGGAGGACATGAGATTGACCAAGTATCTTTAAGCATTGGAAGAGCTAGCTAGTTAAGTTAGTTATGACAAAATCACGCTGTACAAAAAAGAGTTTAGCTTGCCAAGTAACGTGTATTTAATGGTAAAAAAACTAGAGAACTAACAAGGTTGAATTAATGAACAAATGTGCCATATCAGCATTCAAAACAAGAAAACAATTTCAGATATGCTTAATGTTCAAACCACATATAACAAGCAACTGAATTTGAGGAATTATTGCTTAAAATTATGGAATTATAAGATACTTCATTTGCTGTCATTCTCTACATTTTTCTTTTGACTAATTTTTATTTTTGCCACATTTCTTCTCTTTGCTCTACAACCTTTAAAATTCAATTTATTTTATTAATAATCTACTATAAATTTCTTATTTTTGCAATATAAACTCTAGTGGGCTACCGCACAGCTAAACTAGGGATGGCAATTAGACCCAACCCGACGGACCCGACCCGGCGGATCTAGGTTCTAAGTGGGTCGGATTTTGTCGGATCTAAATACTACACATTTTAAAATCTAGACCCGACCCGAGGTTTAGTTCAGGTCCGGTCGGTTCAGGTCCGGTTGGGTAATAACATTAAAATGCATATATTTCAATGTTTTTTGCTCGAGTATTTCTGGTCAGGTCGGGTTTGATCAGGTCTTTATGGTATTTTTCATCACGCGGATCCGACCCGAGACCCATCGGATTCGGTTCGGGTTTGGATCTTCTCGGGTCGGTTCGGTTTTACAGTTCTCGGTTCTAATAGACAATCCTAGTTGAACCCATCCCCAAAGTATCTATCCTTGCGGATAGTAGTTAAAAATATATAGCAAATGACTCATATACTGAATAATGTTGAATTGTTAATAATAAAACTTCAACCAGCACATCACTGAAATTGATTTCATTGACATTAATTATCAGCTTGCCCATTGTCATTGAGTTCACTAACAAACCTATCTCCAGTTCACTACAACGTATATTCTAATTTGAAACTAACATAATGTTTGGAATCTCAATAATCCAGGCTACGCTGAAATCGCATTTAGTTGAAATCTTGTCTTGATGGCCTAGCACTCCAAAACTGAAATTTAAGTAAATCTTATTTGATGGACCGGCATTTTAAAACTAAACAATATCCTGTGAGAAATCTTGGATGAATTCATGCATCATGGATGAACATTTATCGAGCCTTACGTTTGACCATTTTTATGTCAATGGTGATTTGATACAAAATTCATACCCTATATAAATATTCAAAATAAGGTTAAACAACTAAAGCATCAATTAAATTTGTTTAACATGTGGATTAATGTAGACGAATTTCCTGACTTGATATAGTATACAAATGTTATCAAGTGCAAGCAGAGAAAGTTTCAAGTGAATTAAAATACAGGCATAAGATGGTATGTTGCTGAAAGTTAAAGTTAAGCATATCCAGTGTAGCAATAAAAACATCATGGTGTGTAGCACGGATGCCCATACCGTTGGCATCTATTTCTCCTAAGGTGTGACATATAAAAAGGCACACAAAATGACATCAATGGCGCAAAATATAGCACATAACGCAAAATAGCATGCCTCATTCATTTTTTACTATTCTTTTCATATATATTTTTCTCATTCTTTTCCAGGTCTAAATACATGAAAAACAATCAATTATTATGTGATTGTGTCTAATATTCAATAACATGTTATATTTGCAAGTGTGTTATTTTAGAATCTGAAAGGCATGGATAATTGGTTTTATACTTGAAAGTCGTTTATATTAGTATAAAGAATGCATTCAAATACGTAATTTAATGAACATTATACTCGTACAATTTTATTTTTGTTTTTGCTTTTAAAATGGCTTTTTACCTGAAACGCTACACTTACAACATTATGTACGATGACATTTTTGTAATATGATCTAGAAATCTTTGTTCAGTATCTTTTATTTTAAAAAAATGATCGTACATATTAGTTTGTTTCACTAATAGGTGATGCAAATAAAACAAGATAATTAAATATTCTCTTATGAATAGATGCAGTGTCTGCATGCCTCGCCATGAGCTAACACTCCAAGAGTTTTTGCACCTTTAAAAAGCCGAGTATATTTAACCTAAGTTTTAGATTATGTAGATCTTTAAATGAAATGACTATTCATATCAAATCTAAACAAACAAGTTTTTATGATATATATATAGACCTGTTTTGTAGAAATAGCAACTACATTTTTCAGCCATCACAAATGTTAAGGAGGAAAAAATCATCACCGTTCATATAAATTAGACTCATCTTACTCGAGACATGTCTGATGAGCGTGATTTTACATTAAAACCACCAACTATATATTTAAATTTTAAAATCTTATAGACGCATATACTATTATTCCACTAATCTCCTTTGTATGGTTTTGTATTCCATGTATAAAAGCATTTCAATCTACTCCGAGGTATATATCTATTTAATAGAAGCCTAATCTAAAGGATTTTGGGATCCAACAAATTTATGCTTGCTCAATTCTACCATTTTCAATTCCAGCTATTAACATTCTTTACATAAAATTATGAAAGCAATATAAGATTATTCAAAACATGCAAAACTATAATGGAAATCTCTTTATATATTTACGACCAACCTTATATTCATCGACTCTATTTGTCAATTTTACTTAAGAAAAATTACATACAACAGAGCTAAGAGTAATTCAAAGCTAAGGCAAGTTTATTCGATTACACCATGCTAACACTGAAGTACACAGTATATCAATAAAAATAATTTACCCAATCTTTAAGATCGGTAAGAATCCTAAATTTGACTGTACAAATCATTAATCAAGTATAACTATGCAACCACCGACGTGCATGGACTTAAAAGATTGTTAGTGGAGCAAATTAGTGACACCAAGGTTCAAAATCTCATATGACATGGCTGAGATCTTATTTTGAAAGATTCATGATGCAAATGGGTAAAACACATTTGGAATTTATCATGAATGATTTGAAAACTTCCAACCACTCATCTGAGATTTTGATTTCACAATATAACCGAAGTTACACATTTTTGATTTTTTTTTCTTACATAAAATCGTTTTACTTGGTCTACTAAACACGAAGACACAAATGAAAACCTTGACCAAAACGATGTCAAATTCAAGTCTACACACTGAAAACACAGAATTACAACAAAAACTAGAAATTGTCGATGTGTTCAGCTCAACACCTCAAATTTAATTCAACTTCTAATCACTAGCATCCCAATTTTAATTTAACTAAACTTTAAATTCAAATTAAATCAACATTAACTAAACTTTAAATTAAAATTAATTTAAAATTAACTAAACTTTAAATTAAAATTAATTTAAAATTAACTAAACTTTAAATTAAATTAAAATTAAAGTTAAACTAATTACTTTTAATCGCTAACTTAAATTTAACTTAATTAAAAAGTTCAAAGTGAACTTTTATTTAACTTAACGTTAACTTTTTAACAGTAATTACTTTTAAAATACTAACATAAATTTTGCTTAACTTTTAAAATTAAACTAATTACTTTTAGTCACTGCCTTAAATTTAACTTAATTTAAAGTTTTAACTTTAATTTAACTTTTAAACACTAATTACTTTTAAAATCAAGGTTTTAAATCTTGGATTTCGGTCACGAATCATCTCGGAAATTCTAAAGACCTGATTTCGTATCAGGGAAGATCTCGGACGAAATGAGTGCATCTCGGGCGTCCATCTCGATTTACATCTCAGATCATAAAGTTTATTTCGGGAATATCTCGAGGTATATATTATCTCTAAAATTGATTTGCATGCATAATAATATCTATAATTACTATCATAAAAATAATAATTTTCGCTTGATTTGCAATTTCGTTATTTCTACTCTAAATTGTCCAATTCCGTTTCTAATTGATCTAAATTATTTCATGATCCAAAATCAGATTAAACGCAAAAAATTGAACTTTATTATAAACTGAACTTCTCTTACCAAATTCAATCAAATTACTTATAGTAAAGTTTCCTTAATTTTTTAACAAATCAAACCAACATAAAATCACAATCAAATCTCTACCTAATCGAATCTAGTCATCTTCTAGTTTCAAAATCAATCAACCAATAACAATATCATATTAAAGTATATAGGGAAATAACATCCATTCATGAATATGAATAAAAGAGATAAAATAAGGGATTTACTCACAAGTTTCTCTTAATCGATATTAAATTTCGATTCCATTTTTCTTCTCTCTCTTTAAATAATTTGTCATTCTACAATAAAGTTCTCTTGTCAAATGGCAAATAAGACAGAAATATAGCGAATAAGATAGTTATGAGTCTATGACTCACGAAATTTTAGCCTCGGAGTTGAATTTTCGAATCTCAACGAAATAGATATCGATTCCCCTCAAATATTTCTAGTGACCCTCCTTATATCAGGATGCAGCTGGACAAATTTGTGTAAATCCCGAAATTAGTTTTCAAGTAACCAGTCGTATCTCGAATTATGTGCATCCAAAGATGATTTGACTTGCGCCATTATTTTTATTGATGTCAAAAACCCTCATTTTGACTGGTTACATACATATATAAATATTAATTATACTATCTACCACATAATTTTATTTTTCATCAAAATTAAAGTTCTCAAAAAAAATCTTAATATCGGATGAGATATCGGAATTTGATCTCGGCCGATGTTTCGTCCAAGATACTGAGATCTCAACCGATATATGAAAAACGAGATTTTCATCGATATTTTGTATTTCGTTTCGTTAGAACTTCTCCTCGAGATCTCGACCGAGATGGCCGAGATTTGAAACAATGTTTAAAATAGCAACTTGCATTTTACTTAACTTGGTTAAATACATAAGAAATATAACAGTATCTAAGCTGAGAAGATAGGCAAAGGGAGCTACAACATGACGTCGGTGATGGGCAGGAGTTTGTGGGGGTGGCAGCTCGAAGCAAAGGTTCTGATGGCGATGATGGCGCCTTGGCTTAATTTGTGGTAGTCTTTTTTGTTGCAGTCGAAGCAAATTAAGTTTCGACTTAATTTAGGGTGGACGACGGGTTCAAAATTAATTGGACCGAAGGAAGTACTCATTTTTTCAACCCAGGAACCAAACCCTAGTTGAGGCGCGTTTTATAGGCGCCTTGGGACGCCTTAGCAAAAGACGTGTTTTTTGGCGCCTTGAATAGCTTGAGCACCTCAAAAAAGGCGTAACTGTTACGTCTGAGCCTTTCTGCGTCTTAGACACGCCTCTAGGCGCACGTGCGTTAATAACACTGAATAAGAGATAATATATGGAAAAAGGTCTTATTTTGAAACAATCGATATCCAAAATTTCAAATTGCACGACTTAAAGATCAAAATTGACGGAGGAATTTATATTTAAATGATGGTTTTATATGCTTGCTCTAGATCTCAATGTTTTAATTTCTCATTTGTTGTGTTTGAGGTGCTAATTAAATATAAACACTCAACGTCATGTTGTCATCTTGTCTGCCTTCTTGTTACCAATAGGATATATTTCTTTTCCTGAATTATAATTCTTTATGCAACATAAGCATTCTAATGCAGGTATGATATGATGGATAGCGTAACCAATGGAAAGTTGTTTTATTGTATCAAATAAATTCTAAACAAAATTCTTTCTCTAAAGTTAAGATGTAAACATTGATTTTAAATGTTATCCTAACCAGGATCGTAAAAATCACTAGATGGATGCTACGTGGCAAGCATGAACTAGGAGTTAATCGTTTATGTGGGATTAACCGAAGAGTAATTGAAGTTATACATTTTTGATAAACTCGCGTATTTTGTACAGCATTTTGATACTTTACATAATATTAATTGATTCAAAATGGAAATTTAAGGGTTTAGATGGGATTGAGAGCATCTAATGAGGCAAAACAGCCTGAAATTAGCATGTAAATGATTATATGAAGCATCAAGCTTCGAATATTGCCTAAATAGTGCCTATATACCCAGAATATTATTGTCTCCTCTCTCGATCTAGAATGAGGTTATTCACCGTGTTGGGTGACTGATACTATGATAGTTGCCATGATTGAAACAAATGTTGTGGAATGTTCCACTTTCGACTTCTGATGGTGTTCCTCCCATTGGTCGTCTAAAAGATGCTTAAATGATGTGGTACGCCTCGTTCAGGCGGGCCTAGATTGATGGCTAGACTGCAAGCCTCGACTAATGCCTAGACGGAGCTAAGCAGGGGCTAGAAGGATTTACACAATAGTGAATATTCACGAGTTATTTTGGAATCCTACAACGTTGTATAAACAACATATTTGGTGCTCATTATTCTGAGCTTAACGTTCATCTACCATCTAAATTAAAAGATGAAATATAAAATACTACAGCATAAAATAAGAGACAAAGAGGAGTAAATTATAAATTAACAAAAAGGATATACACCAAGCATACTGATTTCTTTATTGTCGTGTTTTCTTTTAGATGCTAAATTCACTTGTTTATAGGTTGCCCATTCCATTCGTTTAGAACATAATTAATGATTTATAATTAAGGGAATAAGGATGAAAGTAAAAGCAGAATACTGATATGAATCATATGATAAGTTTACAATGATTAAGGCTGTGTTTGTTTTTAATCAGAAGTTCTATATCCATCTTTTGATTTATAAATCAAAACTTTCTATGTTGTTTGTTTTTTATCAATGTTCTGGATAAAGCTAAAACTTTTTTCCTGCTTATTTTTTGTTCTGAATGTTGAATGCAGTTTTTTATTTTGAATACCGAATGCAGTGAATGCAAACAAACAAGTGATTATTTAGAATTCAGCATTTAACATTGACTTTAGAGTTCAACAATCAAAATTCACGATTCAGCATTTTAAACAAACGAAGCCTAAGCATTACAATATCCATCACAAACCAATATTACAACATTTATCGCTAAACCAGAGCACACATATTCACACATCATGATCTCATAACCGTTGATATCATTCAAGGAAATATTCAAGTCAAGATATGGTAATAAAAATATGAATCTTACCCTTCAGAGTAGTCAGCTTGCAGTAAATCGAGATACGTGTCCCACTTGTTCCCTATCACCTAAATAAACATGAAAACGATATCCCTTTTTACCATCGAGTTGCACAGCAACGAAGCGATTAAATAGATAGCCTTAAATTTTATTCAATAGCAGTAAAATCCAGAAAACATAAACAAATAAACAGATTTTCTTTACAAGATTGATTCATTGAATGTATCTAAAGTCTAAACATATCAAAGGTTGAACACCTTTCCGCAAGTGAAGCAACGAACGGGGATGATCATCTTTTCAGCCTCTCTCTCTTCGGAACTAATAAATGATATATCTAGAAGCTAGGGTTTTAATATGGGCGACTTGGTTGCTATGGAGGGCTTCTATAAAAGTTTTTCTTTTCTTTCCGGACAATTTATATGGAGAGGTGGTAAATGCACCTGGTTTCGACCTTTGCTTGAAGGATCCAAAACCTTGAGGTACTTTGGATTTATTTGATTCATCGGTGCTGGCAAGCTTTCGAGCCTTGTACTGCCAATCGGACTAGGCTTGTCAATAGATATCTGAAATCTGTTCCGTATTCGAAAAACGGATAACAACGGATATGGTATTCGGAAATTATTTATTCGGTTTTTGTCAATATTATAGTTAATGCTTTGTGTATTTTAGAACAACGATAGACATGTGCGTATTTTTTTTATTAAGCTAATAGTTCGTATCATATGAATTTAATGCATATATAATTGCTCAAAACTATTTATTGTCTTTCTATTTATTTATTTTTCACATTTTTACAATCAATGAGATTGAAAATAATTATGTTAAACCAAAATTTTCTATTTATATTTCTCGATTTATCGATCGTTAGCGAATAAAATAATTATCTGATATCCGTCTGTATCCGCGGATGCGGATATCCGATATCTGAAAATGATTTCGGATGCAGATACGGATATGGCACTATCCGTATTCGAAAGTATCCGTTTACATGCCTAAATGGACTAAGTATGAATACCCTAAATTTCTACTAATGGCCAAACCTTTTCTTTTGAATGGCGCTACAAAACCAAAAATAATAATTGAAACCCCTAATTTCCAATGTCGGCCATATTTTTTGCATCACAAACAGTCAACTAGGTAATATAAAATCGAAGACCACCACTGCATTACATCACTCAATCGCCTAATAAAATTTATACACCAAACCCAGCTTCATTGAGTGGTGACTAGGATTAGATCAACGGCGATTCGAATGGGGTTTTTAAAGTCTTCATTTTTTTCTATATAAAAAATTGTTAGGCAAAGAGTAAAAAATGGATGGTAATGCGAAAATAATATATTGGTAGAAAGAGAGTGTGGAGAGAAAATGAGCTAGAAAGAGAGTGTGGAGAGAAAATGAGCTGGATAAATTAAAGAGAGGCTAAACTAAAGTTGTTATTGAGGTGCATTTAGCACCACTTTTTGTATATGAAAACTACAGCGCATCTTGTGCTTTACAAGCGGTAGTAGTGGGGAATGTTGCAGGGGTTGATTCGGGGGAATGTAAATCAGGGTTGAAATATGATTGGTCAATTCAAAGCTCAACGGTCTAGGCCTGCCTTTTCAAGGGATTGAAAAAAAACTGCAAGACTGGTTGAATCAGGGTTAAAAATATTCAAGAGATTGTTGAAACCAGGGTTGAAATCTGCTAGACCGTTGGGCTTCATCCTCTTTGGCTTTGACGCACTCATCTTTTCCCTCAACAGAGTCTGATCGGGCCCTAGCAGCCCGATCTAGCGCAAGTTGGCGTCTGTCGATATTAGCACCATGTTCCCCTGATTACCTACTGATTTGAAGATGGCGTCCATCCAACCAGCGATCTAGGACCAACCCTACCCTAAATCCACCAAGAACACTATGTTAAGGGAACACACATTGTTGAAGCAAGGGAAGCGATTGACATTCAAAATTCAAGATAAGAAAGAAGCACACCGAGATTTCAAATCTGTGTGTCGTTTGATCAACCAAAGATTTGTTATTTTTTTTCTATCGATCTAATTCGATGAATTATTGCTCCGTAAGAAGTGGAGACAAAGAACTATGTGGATGTTTCAATACTTGATTTTTAAAAAACTATAGCATATGTTTTAGAAAAGACGGTAGCTTTTTTTTGAAATCATGTATGTGGAGGTTGGAATTGACGGTGGACTCCACAAAAAAAGTGGTGTTGATAACCAGCTACTTTGTTCGGAAGACCAAAAATTGCTGGTGGAGTGACGTGGCTCTTTAAGTAATAATATTAGCCCTTTGGATAGCTGGTGTGCTTGGAGAGTTTGTATATCGACCGGATGAATAGCAAGAGGGCTCCTGAAGACTGGTCATGATAGATAACGAAAAAGGTGGCCATTAAGTTATAGTCATTGTGACGAGTTGGTGGTGGGTCGACGCCATCTAATGTGCATTAAGAAAGTGAATAATGGAGATGAAATGCAAGGGACGGCCTTCACTTTATGTAGGAAGCACCCAGGCAAAATAATCGAGGAGGAGGCATGTTCTCTCTATCCTTCTCGGATGGGATACAATGGGTTGACCCGTGTAACACCGTATTTGGTAAAGGCTTCAATCGACCCGTCCCAATATCTCGTACTTTTAATATAACATCTTTCAAATGAGTGACCAAAGCCAAAGATACCATAATCGGTTGTTCTCTTTCCTTTAGTAATCTATAAAAAATGTGAACGCAGCCTAGTTACTAAATCATCGTTGACGAAAGCTAAGGGGTGATGGTAGGCTCGAGGGCAAGTGCCCCCTCTCCTCCAAAAAAAGAGAGCGACCCAGACTTCAGCGCGCCCCATAAAGGAGCCTCGCAAGCATAGAGCCAATCACCATACTTAAATGTTTTTGCATAACCTAGTATGTAACTTGGCTGCATGACTTGTCTCCTCAAAGTATGGTATTTTGATAGTTAAACAGACCCCGGTCCAAAGCCCAGCTTACCGCCTTTGTCCTAAAAGTGGGAGGGGGTTCAATAGTTAATGTTTTTTTCAAGTTTCTTTTTGGGGGATGACGGCGCAGTTCAACTTCGACCGATCTAAATCGACCATTAACGTTGACCGACCAACGTCCTAGTTATGACTAACTCCGACCTAAGAGTTAGAATGGTAGAAAAGCATAAAATGAATAAGGAAGTCAACAAAAATCATGTTTTCGGCATAAAATCTTCGGTAAAGTAACGTGAGAAGAAAGAAGAAGGTACTCACTATCAAGGAAGAAGTTTAGAGTTAATCAGAAAATCTATGTGCAAAATTTTGAAATTTTTGTAATGGTAGCTTAGAGTGCGAAGGAAAAGTAAAGAGAAGAATAGGGAATCCCCTTCCTTTTACAGATTTGGGTCTCCAATCTCAACCGTTTGATGAAATGAGTGGAAATTAATCTTGGCCATTGAATTCCAATCATGTGCATAATTACATCGAGCATCACATCTCTGAACCATCTCGAATAGTGAAACGTCTCAACTAATAAAAGCATGACGCATGTTATTATCATTAATTATGAATAAGACAAGTTCGCCTCTTTCCGCAAAAGTGAACTTGGAGGGCAAAATGTTTCTCGATTTTCTCGCAAAAATCTAAGTTAGCTCATCGATTTAAGGCCTAACAGTCTAGGGATGCCTTCAACATCCTAACCCGCAAGGACCTAACTGCCCTGCTCACCTTAAAGCCACTATACACTCTTGATCAACAAATCACGAGCAGCACCTCCCACCTTGTCATTTGATGATCAAGTCATAGTTAGAAACCTCACTTCCTGAATCTCTCGACCGCCCATTGGTCACGCTTTCTCTTCTGCCTAGTCACCACATCTACATCGATGACCACCTTCACTAACCATTCCACCTTTGTCGTAACTTGGTAGGTTTCTAACAAAGGTCAGTGGTAGCCTCTATGAAGGGAGGTGGCGACCTCGTACTGTTCCATGACAAGAACAACACAAAACGACATTGTTTTTTTAACAAAAGCGTTATTGTGCAACAACCACTATACGTCCTTTGCTACCCACCTAGCAAAAACATCATTGTACATCAACCACTTCATGCTACATGTAGACTACTTGACACAAGCACGACATAGTATGACATGCTGGTTGGCACACATCTGAGCCTTTTTTCCACACGACATTCGAGTTGCCCATCATCCTAGCCGTAAGTTGCAATCAACAATCGCAAGGAAACCTTTAGTTTTCAAGGAATCAATCTAAGCCTTTCAAAACATGATCTCTATAGCTATAAATAGAGATCTACATGTACAGAGGACCAAATTTATTACCTACATGATAAATATATTTAGCACAAATCTTTTGTAAATGCCATAGAGAATCATCTTAAATAACTTAAATATTAAGCAATAAAATCATCAACTGTGGATGTAGTTCTTTGCTAAGATCAAACCACTCTAATTCTATATTATTTATTTTACTTGCACTAGTTGTAACTCTTTTAATCATTCCTCATTTTACATTTTTAACCACAGTTTTAGTAAGTAACTTTTGTTGAAATCCACTTCTGATTATAATTTTGTGGTTGGCTATAGTCAACATTTTGATGTTGGAAGGAGAGCTTTTCCTAAAAATATCTCGACTTTAATCACTTTTTCCCTATAAAAACGTACATTCTACTCAAATACGTCCACTATGCAAACTAACAACGATGAAACTAAGGCATGACAACTCTAATAGCCATAATACCAATGGCGACACTAAAGCCATCGTCGTTAGGTCATTCCTAGCATAAGCAATGACATATGGCTCAGCCTTGCTAATGAGATCATAAGTATTCGACAAATAGCCTATGACCTGAATGTGCTTTGTAAATGGATCGATGCTCAAGAAACCACTACATATGGTCCAAGAGTCCCGACTACAGCGGGCAGAACCCCTATCCCACCCATGATCATTAGAGCTTTCAACATCATGCATGATGCCCATGATAGGGTCATGCTCGAGACCCAAGTTAGGGCTACTCCCGCTCATAACAAGGATTCACATGCCATGCAAGCTCATGACTTTGCTCATGACGCCCTCATGCTTGAGCCTATCTAACCACCCATAACATATGTTGCTCATCGCTTCTGTAACGACCCTGGATTTTTATTAAGTTCAAATTGGTAATTAAATTTATTTTTGAATAAATTTTGTGAAATAAATCGATAAATGGATGCGAGTTTCCCCGAAGTCAAATAAATTCTATGTTAAATCATTTAAAATTTAAATATTATATATATATATATATATATGTATATATGTGAATATATATGTATACGGGCATATATGAGTAAAAATTGAATATATATGTATATACTTGATTTGAATTTAAATCTTAAATAAATGGATTAGAAATAAATGGTTTCATAATAAATATTAGAATTGATGGTTAATAATGGTTTGAATTTATAAAATAAACATAAGACAATTAATATAGAAGTAAAAATTAATAATAATAATTTAAATTAGAAATAAAAAAATGAAGTAACACTTAAATGAAATCTAACAACAAAGCTTTAAATATAAAGTAGACATTTGCTAAATTTTAACAATATATTAAAAATAGAAAATTACTTATATTATAAATTAATAAGTATAAGAAGAAATACATTCAAATGATAATTATATGTATGAAACAAATGAAGTATAAAAATATACACTTGAAAAAGGAAAACAAATTATATATATATGGAAGCTTGCAAATGAAACAAACAAACAACAATTATCTCATACATGCACATGTCGTATAAAAGTGGATAGGTATGAACAAATAAAATATATAGTTTGTACAAACAAATGAACTAAGTATAGGTTGGTAAAGCAAAACAAATATATGTGTTAGCTTGCAAAGGAAGCCAAAGATAATTATCTCTAGTACACAAGAGATATGTACCAGCCACCAAAATATTTTCATATCAGCCGAAGTATTGCAAATGAAAACATAAAGGACAGTAGCATTAAATGTTTGCATCTCTAAACACAATATATTCTCTATCAGCCTCCAAAGAAAAAGATCTCTGATCTTATTTTGTACAAACTAAACAATATCTACCCTGTGTTGTACAAATATACATAACATCACCTGTAAGCTTCTTCTATACATCCATTATTTTTTATCAGTTCGATCATTTTATAAAACCTGAGCAAATCTGGAGTGAAGATAATTTCAAAATTTAAACAATACTTTAATACTTCAACTCAACACAAACAAGAAGATCAAAGAAGGGAGCTTCAGCAAACAAATTACAAAAGATTTCAACTTGAAGCTCTGTTCTTTCTTCAACAACACTGCGAGTAATTATATTTTTTTTAAAAAAATTTATTGGATGAAATTGTTGTGAATAACTCTGTGCTCTGTTTGTGTAATTTCCTTTAAGTTTAACTCTGTATATATCTATCTGATGCTGTGAATGGTTTTCTTCTCTGTTTTAGTTTACAGGGTGGAAAATCACCTAGAAAATTTAATATATCCTCATCAAAACATTATTAGGCTTGGGTTTTAAAACAAAACAGGTTTGTTTATACTTGAGTTAGGATCTAAAAATAGTTTTAAGTTCGTAGGCGATATGTTGTTTCCAAGAATTGATTTCTTTTCTGAGGAAACTTAAATAATATGAAAATTCGAATGATATGATTTGTAAATACGATTTTATAACTTCATTCAACTTTCGAAAATATGAATTTTAAAACAAGAATGGTGATTTTTAGTTTTGTAAGCTAAGTGCAGTTTGAAGTTGATCAAAATGGGAGTTTCAATCAATTTCTGGCGATCAGAAGCATACTAGTGGTGGAGATTTTGATCGTAGCTAGTGTGTAGGATAGTGAAGTCAGGAAAAATGTTCAAAAAATTTTCTATTGCAAACATTGATGGAACGAATCAAATTTAGGGTTTAAACTGCTAGTTTGGGTCGTGTTGAGGAATCATATTGTCGCGTCGCCGTCGAAGCATTTCAGGCGATCGGTCATGGGGGGCTAGGTGCGTGGGGTCGCGGTGGAGCTCCAGGAGAAGTCGCGAGAGTTCTGGCGAAGTAAGGAGGAGTCGCGAGGTGAATTTGTTGATTCGAGTTAGGCTTCAGGAAAGAAAATTGGACTCGATTTTGCTCGATTTTGATCAGCTATTGATTTCTTCAAGCTGGATGGTCGGAGGTTTCAGCAGGGTCGTGGGCGACTTGATCGTGATCGGCGACTTGATCGGAGTGGCTCCGATATGGTGTGTACGTGCACACTAGGATCAGCGTATCTAGAAGTTTTTGTTCTCGTGTTTGAGAACGAGGAGATAGATGTTCGACTCGAAGAAAACAGGCTGTTATGTCGAGGAAGGCTCGGGTCAGTGGAATTAAGAGGGTAACAGGTTTAACTTTAAAACCAATCAAAGGAAAATTTAAGTTTTGCTTTGAAACAAATATTGTTAAAATAGATTTTTGTGAATATTAGTTATTGACCCAGTTTTGATTGGTTAAGAAAGTTTAATAAAGTTTTCTTATCAAGATTTAAAATAGTTTAGGAGATAAATACAATTTTTATTTGAAAGTTTATTTTAAACTTAATAATATTAAAGGTTAGTTAATTAATATAAAGAATGTTTTGATGGTTAATTAACTTTTAAAGGTTAAGTTAAACTCGTTTGTTAAAGGAAATTAGTTATTTGAAGTTAATTACTTAATAGTAATTAAGATAAAATTAATTAATAATTCAAGTTTAATTCATCAAGTAATTAATGAAAAAAATTAATTAAATAATTTATGATTAAAGATTGATTTAATCAAGTGTTTAAAGGTTAATAAGTTTAAAGAATAATTAATTAATGATTAAAGTTGATTAATTAAGTGATTTAACCAATAAGATAATTAAGGGATAATTTATTCAATTCATAAATTAATGATTCAGATTAATTTATAATTAAAAATTAATTAAAAGAAATTAAGAAATGTTATTAGTTAATGAAGATAATTAACTAAGAATTATTAAGTAATTAATTAATGTGATTGATTTTTAATAATTAATTAGATTAACTAATTTAGATAATCAATTATAAATTGTTTAAATTGTTGATTACTTCAAATTATGTAATTGGTTTAAAGGCTAATTTAATTTATATGATTAATTAAGAAGAATTAATTAAAGTGTTTGATAAATTAATTTATATCAAATGATTTGTAATTAATTAATCAGAATTTGATAATTAATTCATAAGTAATTAATTTACTTGGAAATAAATTGAATTAATTAGGATTAAACAATTAATTAATCCTGCCTATAAATGTTTATTGAATGCTTGACCTTACTCATGAATGATTGCATTGTATGAGATGCCTTGAATTGATTATCCTATCTGATCTGTGATATTTTGTTCTGTGAATTGTGTTATGTATAATTTATTCATTTATTGATGATACATCTGTATATTATCTGTGAATCTATGAATGAGCGATAAGCGATATAGTTTATACCGCTTATCAACTATATTTCGGTGTTTTAATCTGTTATGATTGAATGATGTTGCGCTATTGTGTGTAAAACCCCTGGACCACACCATACACACAAATATGGATTTCACGGGGAAATCGATTAAGTCACAGATTTTTGAAATAGTTTAAAAGTTGAATATTTAAATTCAAATGTTTTGGAAATGGATTGGGTTAAATGTTAAAGCTTTTGAAATGGAGTTATTAAGATAAAAGTTATTTTGAATAACTTGATAAAATTTCCAATTTAAATAATTCAATTTGAATTTGAATTCAAATAATTTGGAATTGAATTCCATGTTTGGAAATTACGATTAAAAATGTTATAAATATGTTTATACGAAGTTAAACCATTTTAAAAGTATTGGTTTTGAGAAATTGAATCTAACCCAAGAACTTTAACTCGTATAGATGAATCAGATTTCCAAAATGAAAACTGTTTGTTTTCAAAGAATAAAAGCTTTCACATAAGAAATGAAATTCCAATTTAAGTAAAGGAATTTCAAGTTTGAATTGAAAAAATGGTTTTCCAAGTTATGAATGAATTCTTTTTTGAAAGCTATGAATTGAATCTGTTTATTTTTAACAGATTTAAAATAATGATTTGTTTAAACCAATTAAAATGGAATTGTTTGAAAGCTATAAGTTAAATCTTTGTTTTAAAGATTTAACGAGTTAATCCAATTGAAATGGAAATTAATTTAGGAAATCTATGAATGAATCTTTTGTTTAAAAGATTAAAGTGTGGAAATTGTTTAAACCGTTGAAGGTTGTTAAAATGAATCTTTTTGTTTCAAAAGATTTGAAATGGTAATTTGTTTAAACCATTTGAAAGAAAATTTGGGTTTAAGTTGTGACTTAATTGAAATCCCAATATCCATATGTTTTTAAATATTGCGCTCATTATTCGGGTTAACCGGGAAAAGACCTTTGTGTCACATAACCCATTCCGAATAATGATACGTCGTATATGGATAGCATTTGAAGACCGGTGGTGAAGATCGGATATTTTCGAAAACGAAAGGACAACTCGTCGAATGTCTCTGCATCGACTGGTCCCCGGTATAGAGATTTGATCACCCTTTGTGATGGGAAGTCCGGACGTGATTAGAAAATTATCCAGATTTGCAAGGGCTTCTTTGGAAGTGCCTTCGGTTCTGTTCGAACCCGGAACAGACTTGTATGGTTACATGTCTGACATTACACTTTGAGATATAAAGCAGATTTCTTTCAAATACATTTCTATTGGTGGCGGAGAATTTGTTCTCTTAGTTTAACACCCTTCTCTGAGACGTATGAGCTCAGAGGTTATGTAGTTGAAATTTATCAGCGATATACTCCCAACTTGGTAATGTGGCATGCTGAGTGTTGTTGTGTGATGATCATTTATTGATCATTTGTGATCAAAGCGTGGCTTTGTGAAAAAGCCTAGCTTTGTGGATGAGACTTCGTCAGACCTCACGACCCGGAAATGGTCGAAACAGGAAGGATGCGGCAAGGTTTCAGGGGTAGCTTCCCTAGGGTATTACCATTCCTTCTGGAAAAGGGTAGTATCATGGTATGGAGCCCAGATACTTACTCATGTGGACACACTTTATTTATTATGTGTGATGTTGGTTACCGAGCGCTCGGATAAAGGTCCCAAAGGACCGGGGGTGGAATATCTCAGGTTTACTACCCGGGAAGGGGGTAACCGGCCTTGTGTTAGCAGAGAGCAGGTTGTCTCTCAGGGCGTCCCGCCAGAGGCATTCCCATGTGGCAGGAGGAAGTTCCTTAGCCTGACCATTTGTTGGAAATCCAAAGAAATAATACGAACCTTGTACGGTTTTAGTTGTATAACCTGCTATGGAATGTGGCGATAACCTGTTATTGAACATAGTAGTTATAGTAGGCATACAATAATGGTTGTATGTTGGCTAAGATTAATATTGTACTTTCGAAATGTTTTCTGCACTATGCACTAGTAATAATATCAAAAGAGTTTTTCTTGCGTAGTAAGCATGTTTGACTATCATAAGAAGAAATCTCCTCCAATTCTACGTTTGCATTGTGTGTGTGGTGGGAGGTCTTATGGTAGTTTCATTTTCCAAAAGCATTGCGGTTTCAATGTTTAAAATTCCTTTGTTGTTTGTTCTAAAGATAAACTGTTTTTGTTGCTCACACCAGTCCCACGACTGACTCGGAGTTTATTGTTCCCTTCCTAAACTCTGGGTGCCCATCATTTTCCACACGGGCAGTCTAGAGTTGGGTTTCTCAGATATTCAGGTTGAGTAGATTATCTGGAGCTAGTCAGTCCTTGGACGATTGACCTTGCTTTCCGCTAGCTATGGACTGGAGCATTCTATTGGAGACATTCTATCCGCTGCTGGTGTTATCTATTTTCTTTCCGCTGCTATTTCTTGTATCATATCTCTGATGTATATTGATATTTGTTGTATCATATTGTACCAGATTTTGTATCTGTCATTGTATCAATGTTATATATATGATATCATTGACTTCTTTATTCCGCTGTGTTGTTATACTTAATGGTGTTATAAGCTCCGGGAAGCCAGATTCGGTGTTTGAATCTATGGCATTTTGAGTACACGAGAAGTACGGGTGCCGATTTTCGAAGGCCGAGTTTTTGGACTCTCAGAGTCACAGCTTCCTTCCTTAAAAGATTTTCCACCTTCAACCGACTTAGGGCAACGCACAGGGGCATGATCTTAGGTAGTGAAGGATGGGTAAGGAATGATGAACCTTGGGAATTTCATGTTGACTTCAACCCTAGCGGGAAGTACCAAGGCCTCGCTCTTACAAGAGGTGGGGTCACCACTCCAAGTACCCCTCTATGAACAAACATAAGTGGTCCTCAACACCTATCATCCATCAGCACCCATCGCCTCCATATCGACATCATATATCTCTTCCCGTAAGACATTGAAGAAGCTCCTCCTTAACAAGGGCCTTGCATTGACTGCGGGAGGCAGACACATGCCTTAGGGAGGAGATGGCCTTACTCAAACATTAAATGCTAAGGATTCAGACAAGAAGCCAAGGTGGCGAGGGCCTCTTCGATGATAAGAACGAGGAACCATTCTTAGAGGAGATACCGAGAGCTTACATTTATCGTAGGTATGCCTTGCCTCCTATTAAGAATATGACAGGAGCATTGGACCATCTGACCATGTTAGACTTTCAACTCCATCGCTAGAGTCAGCCAACTTTTCAACAATACCAAATGCATCCTTTTCCCCTCTACCTTGACCTAATTAGCCTCATGTTAGTTCTTGCATTTACAGTTAACAACATCAACTCTTGGGCGTAATTATGTATCGACTCCAAAACTCGCTTCTTCGCTTATCGAATGCAAACCATGATGGCTAGTAAATTTTGCAATATCCAACAAGGTCTAACCGAGTCTCTCTACTCCTATGTTAACTGCTTTAACAAAAAATTAATGTGAGCAAGAGGAGTAGACAAGATTAGCATGGTCATTGCCCATTGTTCTGGATAAAGTACCGCTCCAAGGTATGGGAAGAGAGGTAGAAACAACCTGCTTTGCTGCTAACATATTTCTTTCAATAAGCAAATGGCATCATAAGGGTGGAGGAGGCTAACATGTCTGATAGTGATGATGAAGGCAGGTGGGAAGATGGGCCTGGTTCTTATAGCGAGAGCAGTCGTAGAAAGAATGGTTGTCAAGAGCACAACAAAAAATGCTCTTGGGATGACCCTACATTCAAACCCATGTATATGAACTAGCCTCATTAAATTACAATGTGGAAATCATCTACCACGCCAACAAGGATCGTGCCCCATACCAAAGGCCTCATTCCACCCGCTCAAGGCAAAAGGAGGCGTCCCACGGGAATGAGAAATTCTGCAAATTCCATCAATTTAATGGTAATGTTATGCATGTGTGTCATTACCTAAAAGATGGAGTAAAGTAGTTGATTCGCCAAGGCATACTTATGCAATATGTTGGGCAATAGGTAAACTAGCATGCCGAATGGAAAAATCTTCCCACCTTGCCTCAAGAAGTGGATGGAAACAATGTGGCTTTCGTTAACACATAAATCTTGCTAATATGCGACGACCTGTATGTCATTGGAAGCAGTAGAGGGGATAAATGTTTCGAATCCTCATCCAAGCTGCCTCACCTCAATGCAATGAACCAATCCCAAGAGAACACACAACACTCCCACTCATGCTGGGCCGAAACATTGAAAACCAACTTTCCTTTGCTAGTTAACTTAGAACCCAAAGCTCATCGCTATTTGGAATGAACAAGCCCACCATCGTTGCCAGGCGCTAATAAGTTTTACAATCATTGTTTTAAATCTCCTATATCTTGCCCAACCTCTCGTCCGAGATCTTCTTTTTACACTTAGACGAAACAAGATTTCAAATCTCATGAATATGTCGTCTGACACTCATTTCATCCGAAATATTCAAGTTTCATCTAAAATATGAATCAAAATCTCAATCCGAGATCTCATAAGAATCCTATCTTTATTGCACCAATTCAACCATTTTGTAATGCATAATTTTTAAAATTTGTAACAGTTATTTCTGTTATAAAGTAGCAATGGTTTATTTCATTACTTCACGTATGCAACAATAATAACCATGAAAAAAGTTGGTGATTTAGTAAATAAGTTGAAGTAGTACAAAGAGAGATGTAATTTTGCTTTCTTATTTACAATACTTGTTTCATGCTAATCGATTACGCTTCTATTCTCAATCATGGTTCTCATGGTCTATGGTTTTTTCCCCACCACAAGAAATCTCAAGGTCTCGGGTGATGCTTTTTTTTCAAATCCAAATTATTTTGTGATATTTGAATTCAAATGCTTGTTGTAGATATTGGATTATTTTAGTGGAGTTCTAATCACTAATTTTGTTCCCCTTTCGAATGTTGACTTTATTTTTTTGAATTGATTTTGAATCTTAATTCAAATTTAGGTTGCAACAATTTATATTCGATTTTTATTTGAATTTTAGCTAGGTTTGGAATTTAAATGCATATTCATTATAGAATAAAACTATTTGGCAATGATTTTCTCTACTCAAGCTTTCTTCTTCACACACTTTGAGTATTTTTAATTTTTTGAGTTAATTAATATCCAAGGATTTTGAAATGGGGTAGGAATTAATGAATTGATTAAAATGATTGATTAAACATTTAGTTTTTTTTGGAAAAACATTCAATTTGTTGTGCAATGTTATTGAATTTAACAAAATAATGATTGATTTACTTAATTATTAAATTGATGAAAATGAATCGATGTTCTCCAAATCTGTAGTCCCTCATGGAGTATTCATTCAAACAGTATTTATGTTAACTGCAAACATACTATTATCTAATCAGTTATCTGAAATTCATTGTTTATAGTAACAATAATTACTATCTGGGTTATAATATATAAATTTACTGATCTATGACTTGCAGATTTACATAAGAAACTTGCTGCAATTATGTACTAATTCAATTTTATTTAATATTGATTTCTATATTATATTATGTGAGTAGCTACAATAAAGCAATAAATTTTCTAGTGAATGGAAAAAAGAACTGGTAGTAGCATTGATAAAAAAAAATTAAGTTGGAGAAAGAAACAAATTGAAGCAAAAATAAATGAGTAGGAAATAATGTAGTGCATAAGTAAATCCCACATTGTGTATAAAGAGAAGATAATTTTGAATGTATTAGTACGGAGTTAAATATCCTATAGTGTAGGACTACATTAAGCTTTGCCAAATTTCAAGATTTAAGCAATAAAGAATTTATGGAAACTTATTTGAAAAGAACATGGCAACACCCTTCGAGCTAAAAATGCATACATTGCATGTTATGAAGGGATGCATAGTTTTCTTCTATACTTGTTTATATGCTAAAAATGTGTCACTTACGATTAACTTGTATGCTTAACATGAGTGTCACCCAATATTTAGTGTACCTTGACTGAAATTCAATTTTAACCAGTGAAGCCTTCATTACTCTTTGCTGAAATTAGAATATAGACTGATTTAGAATTTGTACACAAGCATATACAGTTCTTTCATTATTTACATTGCTAATGTTCAATTATAACATATAACTTTATTTAATACTCATAACTAAAGAAGTGCTGATATATTTAGTGTATCTAAATGTTTTTTTTCATTATTAGATTGATTCCTTAAATTTAGCATGGTTTGATTTTACTTCTAATAAATATCCAAAACGAATATGCAAAATTGATTGATTAGAAAAACATTATGTACATGCCTCCTTCACAGCAGCTTCATTGATATAACTTAACTGTTAACCCAAAAAATGGATCAATATCCTAGTTTGAGTGTGAAAGCACCAACCCTATTTATCAAGGCAAATAAAAATAGAAAAAGCAATAGCAAATAGTAGAAAAGGTAAAGAGATAAGAGATTTTTATAGTGGTTCGACTATTAATGAAGCCTACGTCCACTTTATAGATTCTTTTGTTGATCGACTGCTATTAAAAAGGAATATAGATTATAATATAATTCTTCTTTTCCTATATTAGATCAAGCCACCATTGTTGGAGACAAAAGGAGGATCTCAATTGTCCCTTCATGGCTGTTGTGTGGGAGAAGAAGAGTGACAAAATAATGGCAGAGCTTAGATTCCCTCTACTATTGCAGATAGGATGGTATTTATAGGGGTTAAAGAGCATTTGGGCCAGAGCCACTTTACCAAAAGCCTGTAGTCATCATGCAGAGGTCGCTCAAGAAGTTTGGGGGTGTTTGGAGCTAACTTTTCGGATCGGTACTGATCCAATTAGATCGGATCGGTACCGATCTAAAAGTTGTGCAATTTTTGAGTCTTCTCAATTTGGTTACCTTGTTATCCCATAATTGAGTGCCTTGTCTGAATATCAAGTCGTTTGGGGTTAGTTTGATCATCCATCTTCATAGATTATCCAATCCATCCCTTCGTAGAAGATCCATCCATAACTCACTCAATATTAACCAAATGATATGAAACTTCATACATGTAATGTACATGAGTAGGAGAGCCTCCAAATCGGATCTTATGAGGATTCGAGCTAAGTACTTGGATCGGTGATGACCCAATTGAGTCGGATCGGCGGTGATCCAAACCCTTAGCTTATTTTTGAATCTTCTTCTAGGTCAGAGGAGATCCAGCCATAACTCACTCAATACTTAACCAAATGACACGAAACTTCATATATGCAATGTACATGAGTATGAGAGCCTCCAAAGCGGATCTCATGAGGTGGGGCCCATCCTAGGTGGGTCGGAGCTGATCCGTCAAACTAACTCAATTTGGAGGAGATTCATTCATAACTCGCTCAATACTTATCAGAATCAGATGAAACTTTGCAAGTAACTTCTAGAGGATGTGTGGGACCTACACTATGGATCGCAAGTGGTGGGGCCCATCCTGAATGGATCGGACGATCTGATGAGTTTGGATCGGTGCCGATCCAAATTGGCTTGGTCAAATGACTTCATTTTTGGTGTGAGCCTTCTTTTATGTCTTCTAAGTGTCCCCTCCATATTTCAAGTCAATCCAAGTCCGTATGAGTTCTGTATGTCCATTTTAAGCTGCTCCGGTCCAAAAGCGGGTGGGTATTTGAATGTCTTAACTTCTTGAACTAGGTTGCTTGGAATGTTACCAAAGTTGATAGGTGAGCTTAGTAGAGGTGTAGGAGTACAATGAAAGTAGTTAGATAGAACCACGAGCCAACATTTCGGATCAGTGCCGATTTAATTGGATCGGATCGGTATCGATCCGAAGAGTTAGCATGATTCTGGACCAAACTTCTTATGTCTCTTTGTCTTGTACTTTTAGGCCTTTGGGTCAAGTTTCGAGCAATTCTAACTTAATCAGAATATTCTAACTCCTTTTGAATTCTATTGGGTTAAAAACCCAGTTAACACTTGCCCCCCAAAGTACGCCTTTAAAATGAAAGGTATCCTTTGCTCTAGAACAAGTTCCAGTAACTAGTCTTCGATTGTTGAGATTTCCAGTGGCTTTTAGCCTTGGCGAACCATCCAGATCCTTTGGATTCTTTCATCAATCATAAGTCGTTTCAAGCCTGTTATAGCCTAAGACTCTAGACTCTACCTAACTGTAATCTATACATCACAATCGTTCTGGTTTCTTTCAGAGTTATTACATCACATGTCTCTAATTACATTACACATCTCTAATCGTCACGTGTTCATTTGGGATTTAATTCAGACTTACAATATCATATATTAAAATCACATCATATATCGAAATCATATCACATCTTATATCAAAATCACATTATATCACATCGTATGTCTAAATTATCCTATGTCTATCCAGAATTTATCTGCATAAGGCATTCAAATCGTTTTTTCAAAATCAATTCTGTTTTAAGGTTCGATCTCGACGGACCATTTAAGTTTAACGCGCGATCTCTCTAGATCGTTTAATGTTTAATTTAGGGGATGATCTCTCTGGATCGTTTGTTGGTTCAGTTCAGGGGGATGATCTCTCCAGATCATTTACTTATTAAGTTAAGGAGGATTGAGTAAGCTCATCCGCTCATTCTTCGGTAAGGGAACTTACTTCTTACACTCTGGCCCGTCTCTTTGGTCGGGACTCTATGGCGTTCGATGTTCAGGGGGATGATCTCCCCGAATCATTTGCTTATTAAGTTAAGGCTACCCAATGAAGCGTGAGTTTAATGTACAGTCTTCCTCAGCACAACTTATTCAACCTATCAATGCTATTGTCGTTGAGAAGTGGTTTCTAACTGTTGCAACTACACTACCCCGATTAGTCCCAGTTCAGGCTTCAACCTGCATTTAATTCTATAGATGTCGCTGATGCTTCATATTACTGTCCACTGATGTCAAACTCGATGCCCTTGTTGCTTCTCATCCAATTCATGAAATTTCTAGTTATGCACACTCTGATTTAATTTATAACTCATGCTTCATTGCTTGTATATTCTGCTCATAGCGATATACACGACCCCATGTACAAGCTATTTCATATGCTCAAGCGCAATCCACTACACTAAATCAGCAAGTTTGTAACACTTTTTTTAATAAATTTGTAACAGTTATATCAGTTGTTAATTATCAATAATTATTTTTGTTGGTTAATTTTAGTAACGATTATAAGCATGAGTATATTTGATACTCGTGTAAATAAAATGAAAAATGGGGACAGGTTCGTAATTATTTTTTATCCTTTGTTTCCATTTAATGCGTTTGAAACACTTTCTTTCTTGGCCTCTAAGTCTAGGGTTTTGCTTCATATTCTGTTTCCTTTAATCTCATATCGAGTATTTTTTCACTTTTGAATCCATTTATGTATTCAGATATGGGTAGTTTTGTTCTTCTAAACCTTAACTCTAATTTGGATTTTATAATACAAAAATTATATTTAGGTGTGGCTAGATTATGCGAATCTAATACCATGCGAAGATTATTTCTAAAATTCAATGAAGCTGAAGATTGTAAATGGGATAGCAATCGAAAACATTATTTAACTAAACGACGGGAACATCAATTTCTAGTATGAAATTAAATTTGGTGTATTTGGTTTATGATACTTATTTGAATATATATATATATATATGTATATGATGATTAAGAATGTGTTTAATTTAATCAGTAAATGCAAAGTTGGTATTTTTAAAATGAAATAAATTATCACAGATTCAAACTTCTAAGTACATCTTTAGGAACAGGAATGTTCACAAAAGAAGGCTCGAAGTTATGTAAGACTAATAAAATTTGCGAAAGTTAATTAAATCAAGAAGATTAGTTAATAAGAAGAACCAAATTAGTATCACGTTTAGTTCTTAATATAAAGCTGATTTAAATCATTTTTTAATGTGTAATGGATGGAAGTGGCAAATGTGAAAACTGACCAATAAACGTTGAAATGAAGTTGAAATAATGTGCATAATCTCTATAAACAAGTAATTGTAGTAGACATGGTATGAATTTTATTATTATTTTTTCTTTATTTTGCCCGATACAAATTCCTGCTAAATACTTGCTAATTATACTTTTCTATCTAAATAAGATCAGTGATAATTAAAGTTATACAACATAAATTTAATGTTCCATTCAGTATTTTGCATTGGTATATATGGTATTGAATAAAATTAGCATGAATATCACATTTTAATACATTTTAGATTTTGATACCTATCATACATTTTTAATCATTTACTAGACCATGAATGTTGGATTTCAATCATATTTACTCTTCTACCACTTTAATACATTGAAGGTGTTTGATAATACTGATTCAAATGATAGATGTGTTAATTCTTACTGATATAATATGATCCCATAGTTATCCATGGCAAGTTATATCTAATTATTACATTGGATTTAATAGTCAATCCAATAGTAAATTCATAATTTTATGTAAATGTTATATGCATGATTTAGCCATATAACTGTGTACGCTCTCTGGCAAACTTTGTATTATTCTTTTCTTTTAATATATCCCTGCTGAATCTAATAAAGAGTTTGTTTTTGTAAAATTTCTTGCAATGTTGGCTATTAAAACGTAAACATGCATACATATGTGTGTGTGTACAGGGAGACCGCAAGAGTAGATTAGTGAAAGTCTATAAGGGTGGATCGTGTAGTGTATATGCAAGTAAATATGACAAAATATATGATGGAACTAAAATAATATTAATCTAAGTAAATATAGAATAAGCACACCAGGATTTTATACTGGTTCGGACCTCCCGTCCTACGTCTAGTCCCAAAGCTCCTCTTCGGAATTTCCTTTCACCAAATAACCCTCACTTCACCTGGAGGAATAGGTTTACAATAGTAGAGTTTCTTTATCAACTATGTGTTCTCTATTACACGGATTTTGACTATATAGTATAATTGAACTTCCTATATCCCTTGGATGATTGAATACAATATTGTTCGAGAGAATATAGAAGTGTATGATCTCAGATTTTCAGATTGGATAGCAAGTAGATGATTAGAACAAGAGATGATCAAGATAGAGAGTCGAGTTGTAAGGTAGTCAGGTGTGTTCTTTCTCTTGATTCCTGATGCTATATATAGTTGCAGATAGGTATGTTGAGTAGTTGCATCCATTAATGAGTGCTCTATAGTTGCTTCTGTTGATGATGAAGAGTTGCAGCGAAGAGAAACGAAGACGTCTATTCAAATCTGGCAGTTGAAGTTTAAATTTCAATCTCGAGTTTGAATTCAGACGTCTGGATGTTTGTATCAGACGTCTGAGCCTGTATAATTTTTGTTCAGGGTAGACTTCCAGACGTCTGGGTGCATCTACCAGACGTATGGTCTTGTCTGTTTTGTTGTTCCAGAGGATATTTTCAAACGTCTGACTTGTGCACTCAGACATCTGAAAACTGTGCATGTCCTTTTTGTGCATGTTTCTTGTAACTTCTTTGATCTTATCGACTTGTAGTCTCTTGTATTATTATTTGCACCTTGTTCTTGTCTTTCTAGTGATGTTGCTCTAGCAAGTTCCTGTATATATATATATATATATATATATATATATATATGTACATTTGATTTTCATTGTATAGTTGTTGTCATTAAAACCATGGATTTGATTTCCTAACAATCTCCCCCTTTTTGATGATGACAACTATACAATGTACTTATATATAATTTTTATAAATTTCCCCTTGCATATGTACTTTCCATTATCTCTCCCCCTTTGTCATTATCAAAAAGAATGAGGGAATAATATTTGCAAATTCCAAAATCTTTCCTTTTGTTTCTCCGAGTACCTACAATAAATAAAAATTATTTTTTGGTACCCACTTACTATGTTAGGGTCCGGGGGGTTAGGTCTTTGGAAACCATACCCATTTGGGTATGGTTGAACCTTTATAAATATAATTTTCATTATTAACTACCATATCAAAATAATCATTAATGTATTTTTCTCTATTTTTCCAATTAACAGGAACCCAAATACTTCGATAATTTTTATTTATATTTCCGTTCAATGATTTTGTACTTCTAGAGAAATTATAAACATTATTGGTTATAGTAGTATTTGAATTTCTATAAAAATTTGATCTAGACTTTACTCGAAATTTAGTACTAGCACTAACATTTTTTCTATACATGAAAGTGTATCTAGTGCTATTTCTACGATTAGTTTTATTATATCCTAAACCACTTTTGTCATGTAAAGGTCTAGAACTAGATAAAATCATGTTTAAATCGTTTTGACCCTTTTTAAATTTTGTGACTTCAGTGTTAAGTTTATCAAATTTAGCTTTGAGTCAAAATTATTGTTTTCAAAAGAAATATTACCGTTTTTAAAAATATCAATTTGCTTGTTTAATTCAGAATTTTCCCTTTTTATCGTACATTTCTCATTTTCGAGAAGAAAAATTCGAGATTTTGAATTATCAAAAGATGATTGTAATAAATCATTTTGTCTTTTCAAATCCATAATTTGTTTTGAAAAAATTTCCTTTTATTTATCAAAGATAGTATTTTTATTTTGCAAAACATTGATTTCTTCTAAAAGATCATTGTTTTTACCTTCTAACTGCTTATTTTCTTTTTGTAGGAAATCATTTTGTGAAACAATTTCTTCTACGGTATTTTCAAAACATTTAGTTTGTTTTATTAAAAAATTATTTTCCTCTTTTAAACTGAAAATTTCTTGCTCACAATCTTTTAACTTTTCTAAAGCAATTCTATTAACTTTATTCAAGGTTTTACAATCTTTTAATAATTCATCATGTGCTAACAGAAGATCTTTATATAAAGAATCTAAGCATACCGATTGTGATCTGAGTTAGCCATGAAGCATTTGTATGTTTTCTCCTTTGATTCTTCTCTATTTCTCTTCCTCTTCCTATTGCCTTGAGTAGACCTCTTTATAGCCATTTATTCTAGGATGTTGTTATGATCTCTAGAATCCCAAGCTCCGATACCAATTGAAAGTCTATAAGGGTGGATCGTGTAGTGTATATGCAAGTAAATATGACAAAATATATGATGCGACTAAAATAATATTAATCTAAGTAAATATAGAATAAGCACACCAGGATTTTATACTGGTTCGGACCTCCCGTCCTACGTCCAGTCCCGAAGCTCTTCTTCGGAATTTCCTTTCACCAAATAACCCTCACTTCACCCGGAGGAACATGTTTACAATAATAGAGTTTCTTTGTCAACTATGTGTTCTATATTACACGGATTTTGACTATATAGTACAATTGAACTTCTTATATCTCTTGGATGATTGAATACAATATTGTTCAAGAGAATATAGAAGTGTATGATCTCAGCTTTTCAGATTGGATAGCAAGTAGATGATTAGAACAAGAGATGACCAAGATAGAGAGTCGAGTTGTAAGGTAGTCAGGTGTGTTCTTTCTCTTGATTCCTTATGCTATATATAGTTGCAGATAGGTATGTTGAATAGTTGCATCCATTAATGAGTGCTTTATAGTTGCTTCTGTTGATGATGAAGATTTGCAGCGAAGAGAAGCGAAGACGTCTATTCAAATATGGCAGTTGAAGTTTAAATTTCAATCCCGAGTTTGAATTCAGACGTTTGGATGTTTGCATCAGACGTCTGAGCCTGTATAATTTTTGTTCAGGGTAGATTTCCAAACATCTGGGTGCATCTACCAGACATGAAGAATTCAAACAAAAAATACGAACGAAAATATAGGGTTTCGATCCCTATTTAACCCAAATTCATCATCGGCATTTTCTCATTCGATTTCAAGAAAAATCATAGAGCAAGCCATTGAAGTAAATCACAAACCAATAACTCGAATCGAAGTCGAGCATAATCAAAATCGAAAAAAGGAAAATCACGTACCAATTTAATCCAAGAAATTCGAGCTCGACATTTGAAGCTGCTGTAAGTAATCAAAGCCAGAGATTCGATTGACGAAGCATATCAAAGCAAAAGCATACTCCAATCGAACAATTTCAAGCGGCGGCATCAAATTAACAGAACCCTAGTTGTTTGAAGAGAGACAAAGGAACAGCCAAGGAAGTTCGAATGAAAAAAAAGGGAAGACGTTCTCTTTATTGAATTATTTAGTGGGCCGGTGCTTTTAATCATACTGGGCTTCAAATTATTAAATATATAGGGTTTTGTTTGTTCTTGTTTTTTATTTGTAATTTCTTTTAATATTGTGTAACTTTTAGTCATGTGACTAAGTACAAACTACAGGGTGTAGTTTAAGAATTCGCAACTCAGTGGCTGAGTTGTGACAGGGTTTTGAGCTTAGAGTTAGGTTAGTCAAGTTAGCGGGTGTCGCAAGTTTACTTGTGTTTGTAAGCATCTGACTACTTAATTTCTAGTAGAAACCTTGGAGGCAGCACGTAGGCAGGTTATTGCCGAAGCTGGGTAAATTTGTGTGTGATCTCTACTGCATTACTTTCTATTATTGTTCTTATTTCCGCATTAATTTTATTATTATTGGCATCATCCTATTCACCCCCAAGGGTTAAAACAATCCTATAGAAGTCCCCCTTGATCCCCGCATGGGGATATCAACCCGGATGGTGGCTTCGCAACAGACTTAAAACTACATTATGGACAACAATGATTCCAGTAGGGTTGTCCAAATTGGTATAGAACTGGACCCTAAGGTGAGAACAGGTTTGGTAGGATTCCTCAAGTGAATTACCAACATGTTCGCTTGGGGCATGCTATTATGATTGTTATAAATTCGTTTGTCATATGCAATTCCCTCAACATCAACCCCAAAGCTAATTGCATCCGTCAAAAGAGAAAATTACTTAATCTTGAGAGATATAAATATTTGAAAAAAGAAGTAGAAAGGCTCCTTGGTAATGGGTTCATTAGAGAATCCGAGTACCACGTACGCATGGCCAACCTAGTGCTAGTGCGGAAGCCCAATGGGACCTGGAGGACGTGCATTGACTTTTTCGACTTCAACATTGCCTGCCCAAAAGATAACATCTCTCTACCACGAATCGGCCGGCTTGTTGACATTACTTACCGGCACAAATTATTGACTTTATTGACGCATAGTCCTAATACAATCAAATTCATTCATAACTATTGAAGCACTGTATTATTGTAAGGTAATGCCCTTCGGACTTAAGAACATAGGGAAATGTATCAGAGGCTCATGAACAAGACGTTTGCTGAGCAAATCGAAAGGACAATGTATATTTATGTTAACGACATGTTGATGAAATCTTAAAAGGCGGGGGCTACAAAATCTTGTTGAAACATTTAACATCCTCGGCAAATATAACATGAGCTAAATCATAAGAAATTCTCTTTTGTTGTTCTATTTAGAAAATTATTAGGGTATGTGGTGAGCGCCAAGGGTATCGGAGTCAATCTCAACAAAATTCAAGATCTATAAGACATAAAGGTCCCCTACGCCATCAAAAAACTGCAAAGTCTTAATGGAATGGTTGTTGTGCTCGGTTCCTTTATATCTCAGGCAAGGAACATGTGTATCCCCTTCTTCGACATAATAAAGAAGGGAAAATCCTTCACATGGACTGATGAATGGATCAAAGTATTTGAAGAACTGAAACATCATTTGGCAACATCCCCATCCTCTCCAAGCTGATGGATGGAGAAGATCTTTACATATATCTTTCAGTTACTGGCCATGTAATCAATGTGGAATTAGTGTAGGACGAAGTACGTATTCATTAACCAGTCTATTATGTTAACAAGAGGTTGTCGGGACCAAAAAAGAGATATTCTAAGTCAGAGAAGCTGGCTTTTCGCTAACTCATGCTTGCCCGCAAACTCCGCCTATATTTTTAGATATACCCCATTAATAAAAGCCAAGCTCTGAAATAAGTGTTGAGTCAACTCGACACATCAGGTGATCTCTTGAAGAGGCAGTGGAACTCAGCCATATCACATCACCTTCGAACCTCATATGTCTATCAAGGGACAGACCTTAGTTGATTTTGTTGTAGAATGCTTTAACCTAGACAACCGCGAAGAAGGGTTACCTGCCAATCAATGCTTTTGGAAGTTGTTGGTTGGAAATCCAACAAAAATGGGCAAGAGCTGGCATAGTCTTCGTCGCCCCGACGAACATGACATTGTTTTTCCAGTAAAATTGTACTATAAGGCAGCCAACAACGAGACTGAGTACGAAGCCATCTTCCCCGATTTTCAAATGGAAAGAAAGCAAAAAATCAAATTAATCCAAGTATATAGTGACTCCTCACTTATCGTCAATCGAATCAACGAATGGTTCCAAATGAATGACAAAACATTAACCATGTATGTCGTTTAACTAAGAAACTCATCAACACCTTCTCCAATTTTAAGCTAAAACAAATACATAAGAAGAAGAATGCCAAGGCCGACTAATTGGCCAAGGCACCAGTAATCCAAAGAGGACCAGCCCCGGGGTCATATTGGAGGTCTGGAGCACCCTATTCTACAGATAAGGCGCAAACACCATGGAAATTAATGGAGAACAACAAGATTGTTCGGTGACCCTGCTCTTGAAATATTTGGTGAACAGAGAATACCTGGTGAGTGCAAATATTTAAATATTATTTTTAAATTGAAGTGATGGTTTTCAATTAAAGATTTATATGAACCGGATAATTTGGAAAAACCCTATACCACTGTTTTGACAATAAAATTGATATGAATTAGGGGGAGGGTAAATTGTACTATAAATTCACTTTAAATACTTTGCAGCTCTGATCCTCTACAGTTGTTAAAAGTTAATTTTGTCCATAGCATAGTTTATGAGGTCAATTTGTTAAATTACATCAAAATTTGAAGTTTTGGTAAAAATATGAAATACTTGGGGGTGGACCTGAGAATTACCCGAGACTTACTTGAGGCCGACTCTAGGCTAGACCCAAGAAAACTCGAGCAAACCCCAAGTCTCAAAAACTAAGGGCAGACCCGAGGCTTACTCGAGGCCGACTCCGAGCCAAACCCAGGAAAACATGGGGCATGCCCCAAGTCTCAAAAAATATTAATTAATTAAATGAATCAATCATATTTGAGTCTATTAAATGTAACACCCCACCTCTATACTCATACTACCAAAGAGTATTACTAGGTAACATTGTTTGATAATACCGAGAATGAGGCTATATTGGGTTGTCACATGTGAATATTACCTTGTGCTATACCGACACGTAGTAAAAATCTCATATAACACATCCATGCATCTGGTATTGATACAAAGCAATAAACATGTGCGTTTCTAGGTTAGAACAATACATAGCATAAAATAGGAAACAGAGAATATAGTGTCATCATCGCAACAATAATGTATAATTTATTAACGCATACAAATATTAGTGGGCCTATATAAAAAGAGTCAATATCCACTATCTCCCAAAAAAATAAAAGATAGGTCCAATACATACAATCCAATAACATATAGATATATGAGATCTTACATAACAATGCACAATGCTACAAATAATCCAGCCTCCAACTAAACCCTACAATCACAAGTTGGTCTCTTCATCCTTGAACCTGAAATGTCTCGGACTGACCCGGTATTATTCAAATAACAGACGGGTCAGACTATGTCTAGAATGTAGATGTCAATATATAATAACAACCGACATGGTGTACATAAGTATATCACAAATAACATAATCTTAAATGTACCCACATCATCCAAAACCATGCACACAAAATGTCACCCATTAAAACGAACAATCAATCATCACGTGAAATGGCTAAAGAAGGAAATGGGCGAAACGTTAGCAAACGATCAAATATCGAACAGCTACAACAGTCTATAATGTACATCTCGACCACCGACCCTAGTGAGAGACAATAACTCTCGATTGTATGGACCTAAGAGATATAAAAATAATATAATATGCAAACTCACATGTAAACATAGCATAACAGACAATTAAATGCAAAGATCTATCTCAACCAACTATTTTAATGAGAGAAAGTGCTATCAACTAAATGACACCAAGAGATATATAAATATGAAATACCTCAATAGATCTCTCAGCCCGAGGCTCTAAGAGAGAATAATAAACGAGCATACAAGTAGTCTCCAACGTCAGAAAAATTACACGCGGCTATCTTAGGTTAGGGTGTCCTAATAATAAACTAGAACAGAATCAGTGTCTAATGCCAAATAATCATCGTCTCTAGTGAAGTGATATCAAATGTCTCATAAATAATAGATCAATCTAAGTCATCCAGATAAGAGACTGACATACCATAGCACTGCTCCAAGAAACGTAATAATCGTAGCTTATTTCCTACAATCCTATAGTTGCTCCTACAATCGTGCTACTCATATCCATCACATATCATAAACACACTACGAGTCTGCGCTGTGCATTGGTCACGACTTCTACTTGCCTTTGGTACCGGACTGCTGGTCCTCAAGTGATGTCTGGATAATGGCTCTAATAAGAGTAATAATAGCCTACCTGGCGGGTCCTAATCACATGCTCTCCATAGTGGCATAAAACCTATAACGTAGATTCCCAATGAATACACCCGACTAGACGAGGTCCTAATAAGAGTAATTATAGGTACTTTCGACTCCATGCCTCCAAAGGAGAGTGTCTTAACACAATAAATCCTCGACTACTAGCCCTAAGAGTAAATAATAATACTTGACTAGCTAGTCATTGGAGGATAAATCCGTAAATTCCAACGCAACTACAACTTTTTGCCCTTAGAGAGTAATAGGGTCTTGACTACTAATCTCTATAAAAGAGTTACCTTTAGACGATATCATAAATCTCTAACCCATGATACAACAAAAGTGACATTTTCTTACAAAGAGTAATCGAACAAATATCAGCTTGGGCATCCCATACCACCTGGTGTTACTTGTTCATTTACTCAATGCTTATAAACTACACTCTCTACATACAATAATATTCTATGCAACAAGTCCACAATAACCAGAGATATTACCGAAAAATCCATACTATATGGTATTATAACTCTATTGATTAGGGTTCCTCGTTACACAGAAATATAGACAACCATAACACACTTTAATTTAGAAAAGTGGTTTTATTTTGAGAAATATATTAAAACTTCTAAAAGCATATATACATGTTCTTTAAAACTAAATACTCCATGTTTTAAGACCTTAAAAAATCGTTTTCATAATATAATTTATAAAAGTCATTCTACAATTTTTTATAATCGAATACAATTTTTAAATGAATTTACAAGATTCCAAATTAATTCTTGTTTATTTCAAATAATAGAATTTTTTTTGAAATTCTTCATTATACTTAAAATATCATTGGAAATTCTTTTAAAATCCACTACTAATATTTAGAAATCATTTCATAATTTTCCATAATTAAATAGGATTTTTAAATAATTAATTAAAGCCAGCACAATTTCTAACTATTTCAATATACAATTAATTCACTAATTATTATTTTATCTAAATAAAATATTTTCACAAAGATAACTTCCTATTTGAAATGCGTCAATTTCACTCTTTCAAATCCATATTTTATATAAATTTTTAAAAGAAAAAATGTTTTAAAGAAATAATATTTTTTTTACAAAGAACATGCGCAGGCCTGGAATCACGTCCAGGCCTTCACACCGATGCATTGGTCACCTTGATCGGTCCACTGGTATCGTAGCCTGGAATCTCGATTTTTCTAGGTTGTGCGACCATTTTTGATGACACTGGCCATGGTTCACTCCTCTACCCAAACCTTACTTCAACACCATCCATTACACAACATTTTAGCAACTACATTATAATTAATATCGCACACAAATGCAATCAATGAGAACATAGTAAATTGGTGCGTCCATAATAGGCAAGCAAGCAACTTTAAACATTTCAACCAAGCATGCATCAAACATTTTAAACATGGATTCTTAAGTGAAGAGCACTCACCTTAGCTAGGAGAAGCACTAATCTTCTCATTGCTCTTCGTAGCTTCACCAGAACCCAAATTTCCCCTTTATCTCCAATTTCCACCAAACCAAAACTTGCTCAAAACTTGAATTTGAAGATTCCTAGGGATGTATAATTTTGTAGAGAAGATTGGTTTTAAATTTCAAAATTTGTAGTATTTTATTTTATTTTATATAAGAATCATTGAAGAAGAAGGTAGGGTTTTAATCATTTTTGCAAAGTTGAAAGAATAAACTTTAGGATAATGCAAAGTGTATAAGGGAAGGAAGCTTGTATGCTAACGAGAAGGTTCTAGGCTTCTCAAGAGAACTAGAGCATGGAAAAATATCCTAAGTGTGAGTTTTGGGCCTAATGGGCTCAAAATAAATGAAATAAGTTGCAAATATACTTAACTTCCTTTCTTTTTTATGACATAGTTTGCTTTACTAAATCAAAATAACTCGAAATTCTAATTAAAAAAAAACTATATTCACTTAATAATAATGTTTACACAACATTGTATATTTTCATAATTATTATATTTTATGATTTTTCCTCACTATAAAATAATTATCTTAAAATTACATTATTAAGCCCATTATAAATAAATTCCTATTCCACTTATAAATCAAATAAAAATTCATTATTTAGTATAATGAATTTTCAAATCGCATTTATTAATCATTATTTAGCTTTGTAAAATTATTAAATCATTTTAATTCTCTTTAGTAATCATTTCTACTTTGAAACATCAATTTTGCTTCAAATTACCGAAATTATCATTTATTACTAATTCATAACCTTAAAAACATTTAATAGCAAAATAATTTGTTTTATGATCATTTTAACAAATAAATTTTTCAGTATAAATAAATATCATCAATTAAATCATCTTTATGGCAAATCTCACCAATAAATATTTTATCATCAGATTTCTTACCTTCATAAAATATTTCATCATAAATCCCAGATTACTCATATATTTCCAAATCATCACAAATCTCAATATTCAGATTTTATTATTAAAAATCATTTAGTTAGCTAAATCTTCGTTATTAATTTAATTAATTGCTTCTCAATATCGGGTTGTCACAAACACCCCTTTAAGAAAATTGCATCCTCGCTACTTTCTATAGGAAAAATTCATAACGTGTTAATACTTCTAGCTTTACCACACCCATCTACAATTAAAACAAACACGCAATTAACTAAATCAATCAGAAACATCCTACACAAAGTTCAACCAGTACAATAACGATTATTAGACCCTTCGGTGGCTTCTACAACTAACAGAATACCGTCCCTTACCCGTCTTCTTTGGCCATGGGCTTTGAGTCAAACAACTCAATTGGGATAATATCAAAGTCTCACAACCAAAATACACTTTAGAAGTTGAAATTTTCTGAAAACTTCAGAGTAATCTCTGTGGCACAAAGTGTATTTCGAGAATCCATAACATAGAAAAACACATCACAAACATCTATATATTTATAAATGCAAACTCTTTTAGTTAACTTCAAGATGTTAAAGCACCCAGTTACATATTACTTTTCAAAACTTTTTCAATACATATATACAATATAGGGAACCAAAAATATTCACAAATCTCAAAACTTCACATTTTGGAAAATCTTAGGTTTATAAAACTTGTCCTTGCCTTTAAATTTCAATTCCACAAAACAAATCTCAAAACCTTGTAAAGCACTTGGAAATAAAATTCGTGGCTTACACTCATGACTTCTCTAAAATAACAAACCGTTAAAACATATTATGGTTTAAAATTATGATCAACAACTTTAAAAATTCAGCATATAATTTTCTAAGATTTACAATACTTTGAAATTTTAAAAGGTTATTAATACACAAAAAAATTATATGGAAACACCGTTCATATCAAAGAAAGATTATCCTAAATCTGAACACATAATCAAAAGTTGTAGTTATTTAACATAGTGTCGAGATGCAATCTTAAAAATTCCCCTCAAAATTTTATTCCATTTAAATTAAATTTTCACTCTTTTTCAAATAAGCTTACAAACGTCTTCCAAATAATCCATTAATTCAAAAGTTCAACTTTCCAAAATATTCTTTTACTATCAAAAGCTTACTTTTCCTGCAAATCAAGAAATTTCCAACTCTTTAATGAAATTCCTAACAAAGTATCTCATAAATAAGACAATTGCATTCCTCTTGGAAAATTTCTTTTGCTTTCATAATTCTGAACTCATTTTATTTTCTTTCACATATTTTCCTAATCATTTATACTTTGAAAACCGGTTCTACTAATAATAGTATTTATCCATTACTTAAGAATTTTTTTATCAACATATATAATTATTACAACACATAAGTTCTTGTATAAATCATTTTCAACCACATAATTTCAAATTCAAAAATTACCTTATCATATCCCTTAAAGTATTATTACTTTATTTACTATAAAATTACACTTTACCAAAAATAATTTACAAAATCAATATGTTATTCCAAATATTCACTTCACTTTACTCTTGAAAACTTTTCTTCACAAAATACTTGCTATTTACATAAATAATTTCAAACAATCAATCCTTCCCTCAAGCTCTTAAATACCATATTAGTTCCAAAAATTACCTTCAAGTTGAAAACTTAAATATATAAACTTTTTTATTACTATGCATTACGTCATAAACGTTTCCACAACATTCACCAAGTCACAACTAACTATACAACATGGTAGGCATATAATCACAACATCACATACCGTACAAATTTAGAATTCCAAAATATTTACAATTTAACGATAATGCCTAATTATGATATTTAGCGGGCCACTTTGTCGACTAGATGTAGTGTTGACCATGTGATCAACATTGTCTTTCCATCGATCTTAGTCGTCCACTAGCATCAATGGCTGCAAACATCGTATGAAATATCTAACTTATGAAAATATTTTAATTATCTTTCAAATAATCTACTTTATAAAAAACACATCTATATTCTTATAATAAAATATTTACTAAAACATCTTTTTAGAATACAGCTTCATTTTACCGTATAATATATATATGTGTATATATATATATATCTCCTCATCAAAATGTTTTATCGTTTCTTAAACTATCATCTACATTCTATTCAAATACAGCTCAAGCTGTTTTCGTAAAATATTACTTTCCTTTCAAAACACTTTCTCAGAAATATTACTTTTACTTTCCTTATATTATATACTTCTTTCAAAATTGTAGTTTTTTATTTTATAAAACATTATACTCATTTCAAAATATTTCTCATACCATTCTAATCCTTTTTCAAAACGTTAAATACAACTTTCCTCAAAATGTTATTTCAAACATTGGTTTTAATATAGCTCAAAATATTTTACTTCCTTTTAAAGTATTACATTAATTTTCAAAACTTTATATCCAAATACCTCATCATAGTGTTTAGAAATTCCTATCGATAATCTTGATCAAGTGCATCGACGGAATTCTTAAAGCACTTAATGGACGGATTAACATGATATTAACTTTAAAAACTCCTTTAAAGATTTTCTTATTGATATACTTTAACTATATTGATCTTTGTAAAATCAATTGCTTCCAATAATCATCTTTCTATAACTATTATCCGACCTTTTGACCCAGCTATATCTAGACTGATTGGACAAGTTAGACTCGATGATAAACAAGGCAAGCGTCCCAAAGAGTTGATTATGGAGTCCAAAGATCAAGCATGGACAATGGTATGAAGCAACGATTGTGCGAGACAAGAGATAGACTATTTGGAATATTCTAAGTATGGGTTAGTGCCTTCCCTAGACAGGGGATCGGTATCTATCCCTTCCCCTATGCAGAGGATTAGATGTATCAATATGGCAGTGAACAACACAAGCCGACAATTCAACTCAATGGGAATCGATCAATATCTCTAAAAGCATATAGGCAACTATGAAAACAATTTTGGAAACATGAAGCTAGCATGGATATGGACCTACTAGACCGATCACACGATGCCACATGGCTTCTAAGACCGATCGGTGCCGATTGTTTAATATTGGGAATTGGGTCATGAAATTTTTTGGGTTACCACGTTTACATCTTGAGATTCTGTTGCTAGATTTTCAAGAAGATATTCGATCATCTACCCCTATAAATATGAGATCATTGTTCATTTAAAGCATCTTCATGCTGCTATTTTATTCGAACTTGAGGATCAATTCCGATCCCCCTGTACTCAGAAAACCAAGTGATTGATAAAGCAATTCCTTCAAAGTGGTCGTAGGCCATCAACGTCGAACCACTATAAATTTGTGTATTCTTGTTTTCTGCTTGTTTCTCTCTATTTTAAGTTTAATTCTTCATTTTATTTCTCCACTTTCAATCTATTAGGTGTTTGTGCCAACTTTTGATATAAACATTTGGTGCTTTTACCGAGAAGGAACTCTTAACTTGATTGGATATCATCATCTACTAGTGGATTCTCACATCCATGAGATAGATCCAGATTTCTACCAATAAGTGTCCATTCCTATTCAGATTTGAAGAAGATCTAAAAGAAACCTATTAGCCATGACCAGAGGAAAGTCTACTACTTCCCATACCGTTGAAGGCAGTGAAGATACCAGTGTTCAACAGGTTGACCGGAATGTACAACCGGCAGCCCAATTCCTCTTGGTTACATCACCAAAACCGACTTTGAAGTCCTAATAAAGGAACTGCTTGATACCCATCAGCAGCTCAATCAGCAAATCCAGACCAATATTGACCCGATGAAACAGTTGAAAGACCAACGTGACAAGACAAGGAGGGAGCCCTCTCCATACTTTAGTTAGAGAACGCCTCTTCATCTGACGACATCACAGGAGCAGACGGTGCAAGATGGATGCGTATGAAGGTGGAACCTCGAGGGGGAACTACGCGGCTGACTACTACCAGACTTCACAGATCGACACAGAACCCTCCAATCTAAGGGGAGCCATCAAGCTGGTGGAGGAACTAACTCCGAATGCGCCGCTGCCGATCAATGCGCCGAAGCTCAGGCAAATGTGAATGAACCCCGGCCGAGAGACGACGATAGGACTTCTTCTCAGGAGGAACATCAAGAGCATGTTGAGCCAAGGCAACGTGGTGCGGCCCGAAGGCATGGATCGGGCCGTTCATGTTAGGTGGAACACGACCACCACCTGGCACCAGGTCTTCAGACACCGGACTTAACAGCTATGGTGAGACAACTTGTAAAAGAGAGTCAAGGCTTGACCAATGATGATTGGGGACTGTCCAGAAGTCATACTCCATTCAATGACAACAACCTACATGCAAATTATCCATGGAGGTTTTATATGCCTACGATGCCTGCTTTTGTGGGAAAAACCAACCCCAGACAGCATCTCGTGACGTACGAGTTGCACATGTCCTCCGCACGTGCCACCGATGTAGTTAAGTGCATATGTTTTCCCATTTTTCTAGAAGGGGTTGCGATCGTGTGGTTCACCATGCTACCATCGCGGTCAATTTCTTCGTTTGATGAGTTAGCAAGGAAGTTTATGGAGCAATTCCGCATGCTTGCGACTTACCCCAAAGATGTCATGTCCCTCTCCAACTTGATCCAGACTCTAAGGGAGTCATTGAAAGATTATCTATAAAGGTTTAATATGTTTGTTACGGAAGTCAGTAATCCAAAAGATTATGCAATACTGATGGCACTGACTAAGGGAGTCGACCCTGATTCTGATTTTGGTGATTGGTTGGCGGGGAAGCCTCCTTCTATGTTGGACCATTTTTACGTGAAGGTTAGTTAGTACCCAAGGAAGGAGGAGGTGAAGCAGACTAGGAAGAGAGATGTTGCTAGCCAAAGTGTCGAGGGAGTACAAAGTAACATGGTGGTTAAACAGTCTGGAGATAGTTCTGGAAAAGTTGAAGTTAATATTCAAATGAAGAAAATGAGCAAAAGAAAGGTGGTGATAGAAACCACGATCGAAGATGGGATTCTGGGAGAGGAAAGTCAAGGATCCCGATATTTGGCACCTACACACTGTTGAACACATCATTAGAGAACATCTATCTATCGACCTGTAATACTATGTAGTATAGAAAACCACCTTTGAAAGAATTGACAGGGAAGAAGAAATAAACAGGGAAGTACTGTAGATTCCATGAAAGTCATGGTCATACCATGGACGAGTGCCTCCACCTTTGTGACGTCATTGAAAAGTTGATTCGTGAAAGAAAGTTGCAATAGTTCGTTAAAGCCTTGTAGGATGGCAGGCAGGGATATCAAACCCCAATAGAGAACAAGCCTCGCCTGGTGCTGAGGAACCTAGACGGGTGGGAGGACGGTCAGTCATTAACACTATTGTTGGAGGACCACATCCAACTGACAAAAGCTAGAATGAGACAGAGCGTTACGTAAGCGCTATCAGACATGTTGATATGGAGTGCTGCTCAAACGCGGAGGACGGTGCTCCGAAAAAACAGCAAATAACTATGAATGATGATATCATATTTCAAAGTAGAGATGCAGACATGGTGGAGGCTACTACAATAGACATGATAGAGAACTCAGCCATGATCAGCCCCGCTTGGGTAATACAGATTCTGATCGACTGTGGAAGTTCAATCAATATCATTTTTAAGAAGTCCTACGACCAGATGTTACTGGAAGCCAAAGATTTGAACCATGTAAAGCCCGTATTGGTGGCTTTAATGGTATTGCTACTGAAGCGGTAGGCGACCTCGAGCTACCGGTGGAGTTGGGGAACGATAACCGTAGGATAGTGCAGGTGCTGCCGTTTGTTGTGATGGATGTGAACTCTCCATACAATGCTTTCTTGGGCCGACCGGCCCTTGCAGAGTTCAGGACAACCATCGCCCCTTGTTGCTTAACACTCAAATTCTTGATAGAGAATGGCGTGGGAATTATTCATGGAGATCAGGTGACTGGCCGTGCTTGCTATGTTGCTGAGTTGAGGGATGCTCAGTAAAAAAAGGAAAGGATGTGGAGAAACCTCTTTGCATTAAAATTAACGAAGCTTAGCAATCAATGTCCGAGCCTTGGCTCAGGCACCATAGTCGGTTCTATAAAGATATAGATCCGAGAGATGAGGAAGAGGAGCCCAAAGAACCCAAGGACGGATCACTATGGCAATGAACAACACAAGCCAGCAATTCAACTCAATAGGAATCGATCAATATCTCTAAAAGCATGAAGTCAACTATGCAAACAACTTTAAAAATATGAAGGTAGCATGGATGGGGACCCACCAGGTCAATCGCACGATGCCACATGGCCTCTACGACCGATCGGTGTCGATCGCCTAATATTAGGAATTGGGCCATGAAACTTTTTGGGTGACCTCGTCTACATCTTGAGATTCTATCAGTGAATTTTCAGGAAGATATTTGATTGTCTACCCCTATAAATACATAGTTCATTATTCTTTAAAGTATCTTTGCACTGCTATTTTATTCGAACTCTATTGTAATTGAGGAACAATTCCAATCCAATCCCCCTGTACTTAGAAAACCAAGTGATTAATAAAGCAATTCCTTCAAAATGGACGTAGGCAATCAACACAGAACCACTATAAATTTATGTGTTCTTGTTTTCTGCTTGTTTCTTTCTGTTTTAAGTTTGGGGCCGATCGTCAATGGTGGATGCCCCAATCAGGGCTGATCTGGTCTGATCTACTCCGTCATTGTCGACCAAAGGTTTAGAGGGAAAGGCTCTCTATTATCGAGATGCCATTTTCCCCCGAATAGCGAGTTTAGCTCATTAGGCTTCTATGATGCTCCCTCGGTGTAAATGATATTGCAGCGTTTGGGTTGTTTAACTTCACACCTATCAATCGGGGATTACCATTGAGTCATGAAAGTTACCAACCATATCCAATTCCTTAGCTTAAGTATTCGTAATAATCTGTGCGCAATCAAGAGGCTTTTGACACAACAAAATTTAGGGAACACACATTTTATTAATAATCATTTCATAATTGTCTCATTTACATAATAGCTCCTACTTACTCTAGAACAACGGGCTCATGCCCCTCTGGAAGGATATGTAGCCTACTCTAGATATCATTGCGCGGTTGGGGCTCCATCTCCTCTTTCACAATGGATTACGGGTTTCTTAGTGTATCTGAAGATCGCTTCTTCTCATTTGCATCCTAACAGATATGCCATACTGGATAGCCTCTGCGCTGTATTCATGTAGAAGTTTTAAGTTCATGTACTCATCGATAGATCATATTGCTGTATGCGATCAAGAGTAAGGCAAATTGTTCCCTTTTCATTTATCTCCAAGCGGGGAGAAAATCTAAACCAATGAAGGACTTATATTCTAAGTATAGTATGTTTTAAGAAAGAGTACTTCTTTATCCGAAACACATCTCCATGCTTCCATCAATGACACTTGGGATGTAATTTATCTTAACTACTCATCCAAATTCGTTCCTTCTTGATAATGTGTTATTTTAGCCTTTGACTCCTCGATTTTGGTTTCGTCCTCAGGTTTGGTGAGAGCAGCGTCAGAAGATGAATTAGAGGAGAGGCTAAGGAACTTGCAGAAAATCCCTATAGAATTAAGGAAGGTTCCCGGTCTGGTGACAGACGAGAATTTAAGACAGCTCGAGCTGCTAGCTGTCGGGCGTTCGATTGGGAAAGGTAGGTCTCCCTCCATACAAGCCTAAAATGAAAAGGAAAGCCTTCGACAGTTGGTAAGACAAGCAAAGAACCACCTTCCTAGCCATACACTTCTGGTGTTGATTTGACATTGGACCCATCCGAAGCCATCCACCAGTTCACACAGACGTCACGGGTTCAGAGCTGGACTCCTTCAAGATTCAATCCCGCATAGGTGGTCGGCTTACATCCATATGGGAATGTGATGACAACAATATTCACACTAAGATAGTTAAGGGGGCGAGCCCTCATTCTCATGATAGCCATGCCACCGCTTCAGATTGTAGCGAGGCTCACTCCTCGGGGCATATCGGCCTTAAGACTTTGTCCAACTTAGATGTTGAGGAAGCTTTAAATCGAACTTTTGGGTTTGAGGAACAAGAAGAGTTTAGACATCATGGTGTCTAATTATATACAAGATTCTGAGTTATGGATTGATTATGATGACTCCGCCTCGATAGCGAAGATTCAATGCCGATTGGAATCGCACGAGGACCCTAAGGGTTCGTTCAGACGCCATGCACTTTTTACATATAAAGACACACATCTCCTTTCCATGCTATAGCGATGCTTCTTGGCTCATCTCTTGATTATAGATTGGTTCTAATTCTTTGTTTCTTATGCTTTTGTAAATGGCATGAGTTCGAAAAAAGGAAAACCGCTATCCGAGATTAAGCAGTTGAAACTTGATGCACCTCCTAAGGATGTTAAGAAAGCCGCCTCATTGTTTTGTACGATCTTTCTGATTCTAATTATCTTTTGGCTGCACACCTCAGCAGCGGGTTAGAAAATGCCCTTCAATATAATATACCATCTTGAATGATAAAGCAAGGTGCCTTCGTAAGATCTTTTTGGCTTCATTTCTATTGTCCGATAAGACCTCCTCACTCAAGTACCTTATAATCGATGTCATCTAGGTTTCCACGCCATCGATAGTCATAACCACGTTCACCTCCTCAAAGTTGGGACTAAGTGGTCACAATTGGTACCGATCCTAACAAAGGCCCATCTCCTGAACTCGCCAATTTAGTCAACTCATCTTCATCTTGGTTTTCTACCCATGGAATGTGTCTGATCATATAGTGCTCCATCTTGTTAAGCAGAGTCATCACCTTTTTTTGGATAAGCTACCAAATGTTCTCCTTTAGCCCGAAACTCCCCTAGCAGCTGATTTACGACCAACTAACAGTCATTTTGTGTTATTCGGCCTTTTGACCCAGCTATATCCGAATTGATTGGACAAGTTAGGCTCAAAGATACACAAGATAAGCAGTCCAAAGAGGTGATTGTGGAGTCTAGAGATCAAGCATGGACAATGGTATGAAGAAACGAGCAAGTGAAATCAAGAGATAGGATCTCTAAAATGTTCTAAGCATGGATTAGTATCTCCCCTATGTAGGGGATCGGTATCTATCCCTTCTCCTATGTAGAGGATCGAATCATATCACTATGGCTATGAACAACAATAATCAGCAGTTCAACTCAAAGGGAATCGATCAATATCTCTAAAAGCATGAAGGCAACTATGCAAACAACTTTGGAAACATGAAGGTAGCAAAAAGGGAGGTCAACATGATCGATCGTGTGGCATCACATGACGCCTAGGACCGATTGGTACCGATCGCCCAATATAGGGAATTGGGTCGTGAAACTTTTTGGATGACCTTGTCTACATCGTGAGATTCTTCTGACGAAATTTCAGAAAGCTATTTGGTCGTCTACCCCTATAAATACAGAGTTCATTGTTTATTTTTGGGATCTTTATGTTGCTGTTTTACTTATACTTCATTGTAATCAAGGATCAATCCGATATGATCCCCTGTACTTAGAAAAATAAGTCATTAATAAAGCAATTTCATCAAAGTGGACGTAGCCAATCAATGCTTAACCACTATAAATCTACATGTTCTTCTTTTCTGCTTGTTTCCCTAGTTTTAATTTTAGTTCTTCACTTTATTTCTCTACATAAAATCTATTGAGTGTTTGTGCCAACTTTTGGTGTAAACATTTTGGCGCTTTCACCGAGAATGAATTCTCAACTTGATTGGATCTCATCATCTACTTATGGATTTCCATATTTGTGAGATAAATTCAGATTTCTGCTGATAAGTTTCTATTTTTATTCAGATTTGAAGAAGATCTAAAAGGAAGCTATTAGCCATGGCCTAAGGAAAGTCTACCGTTTCATGTGCTGTTGAAGGCAATAAAGATACCAGCATTCAACGGGTTGGCCAGAATGTACAACCGATGGCTGCTGATGCCCCAATTCCTCTTGATTACATCACCAAATGTGACATTGAAATCCCGATGAAGGAACCGTTAGATAGCCGTCAGTAGCTCAATTAACAAACCTAGGCCAATATTGAACTAAATGAACCAGTTGAAAGACCAACATGGGAAGACAAGTAGAGAGCCCTCTCCATACTCAAGATCGGAGAACTTCTCATCATCTAACGATTATCACAGGAGCAGACGCCGAAAGATGGATGCGTACGATGTTGGAATGTAGTGGGGAAACTACATGATCGACTACCACCGGAAAGCAACCAAACCAAGGGGGAAACTTACCTGCCGCTGGAAGAGCTAACTCCAGACGCACCGTGATCGACCAAGGCACTAGAGCTCAAGCGAATGTGAATGAACACCAGTTGAGAGATGATGATAGGATTTCTTCTTAGGAGGAACATAAAGAGTACACTGAGCCAAGGCAACGTGGTGTTGCCCGAAGGCGTGGATCGGGTCATTCACATGTGGTGGAACACAACCGCTACCAGGAACCGGCTCTCTAAACGCCAAACCTGATGGCCATGGTAAAACAGCTTGTAAAAGAAAGTCAAGGCCCGACCAACGATGATTGGGGACTCTCCAGAAGTCATACACCATTCACTTACAACATCTTACATACAAAGTATTCGGGGATGTTTAATATGCCTACGTTGCCTGCTTATGCAGGAAAAACCAATCCCAGGCGGCATCTCATGAAGTACGAGCGACACATGAACTCCGCATGAGCCATCGATGCAGTCAAGTGCAGATGTTTTTCCACTTTTATAGAAGGGGTTGCGAACATGTGGTTCACCAAGCTACCACCACTGTCAATTTTTTCGTTCGATGAATTAGCAAGGAAGTTGGTGGAGCAATTCCGCATGCACACGACTCATCCCAAAGATGTTATGTCTCTCTCCAACTTGATCCAAGCACCAAGGGAGTCATTGAAAGATTATCTGGAAAGGTTTAATACAGCTATTATAGAAGTCAGTAATCCAAAAGATGATGCACTAGTGATGGCGCTAACTAAAGCAGTTGACCCTAATTCTGATTTTGACGATTCCTTGGTGGGAAAGCCTCCTTCTACTTGGACCAATTTTATGCGAAGGCGGCTCAGTACTTGAGGAAGGAGGAGGCAAAGCGCTCCAGGAAGAGAGATATTGTCGGCCCCAACACCGAGGGGGTACAAAGTAATGTGGTGGTGAAATAGTCCAGAGACGAGTTTTGAGAAAGTTGAAATTAATGTTCTGAACAAACAAATTGAGTAAAAGAGATACGATGATAAAAACCACGATCGAAGATGGGATTCTGGAAAATGGAAGCCAAGATCCCAACATTTGACACCTATACACCATTGAACACGTCATTGGAGAACATTTACCTATTGACTTGTAATTCTATACACCTCCGAAGAACCGACGGAGAAGCAAAAACAGACAAGGAAGTACTATAGATTCCATGAAAGTTATGGCCATATCATGGATAAGTGCCATCTCCTCTGTGACGTCATTGAAAAGCTAATCCATGAAAGAAATTTGCAACAGTTTGTTAAAACCCTGCAATATGGCAGGCAGGGAACATCCGACCCCAATAGAGGACAAGCTCCACCAAGTGCTGAGGAACCTAGATGGACGGGAGGAAGATTAGTCATTAACACAATTGTTGGAGGACCATATCCCACGAAAAAGCTGGAACGAAATGGAACGTTACGTGAACGCTATAAGAATGTTGATAATGAGTGCTGCTCGAACACGGAGGAAGGTGCTCTAGCAAAGCAACAGTGAATCATAACTGTAGACACCGTGTTTCGAAGTAGAGACGCAAAAAAGTGGAAGCCCCAACGATTGACTCATTGGTGATCTCTGCCATGATCGGCCTTGCCTGGGTAAGAAAGATCCTGATCGACTGCGGAAGTTCAGCCAATATCCTTTTTAAGAAGGCATACAACTAGATGTTACAGGAAGCCAAGAATTTGAAACCATGCAAAGCATATTCATGGCTTTAACGGTATTGCTACTAAAGCGGTAGGCTGTGTCGAGCTACTGGTGGAATTAGGAGACGGCAACTGCAGGAGAGTGTGGGTGCTGTTGTTTGTTGTGATGGATAAGAACTCTCCGTACAATGCTTTCTTGGGCCGACCAGCCCTTGCTGAATTCAGGGCAGCTATCACCCCTTGGTGCTTAACACTCAAATTCCCAATAGAGAATGGCATTGGAATTACTTACGGAGATCAGGCGACTAAGCCATGCTTGCTAAGTTGCTGAGTTGAAGGATGCTTAGTGAAAGAAAAAGGGAAAGGATGTGGAGAAGCCTCTGTGCATTAAAATTAACAAAGCCTAGAAATCAACGTCTGAGCCTTGGCTCGGGCACTGTAGTTGGTTCTATAACAATATAGATCCAAGAGATGAGAAAGAGGAGCCCAAAGAACCCAAGGCTGCACACGTTGTGCCGACGATTAACATCACGGTCAGCTACGGCGACCCATCACGAGTCCTGAAGATTGGATCATAGCTCAACACAACAACGATGAAGGAATTAGCTGGCTTTCTCCGAGCAAATCTTGATATGTTTGCTTGGACACATTTTGACATGTGTGCAATCTCGCCAACCATTGCGATTCATGCATTGAATATTGACCCGAGGCATGTGAAATGACCCTCTCTTTTATACCTTAATTTGTAAGGATTTTTTTTACATATATATATATATAAATATACATATACATATTTCTGAAACCTAGAGTCATTTTTTTTTCTATCAACAACATATATTCAGGATCAAAATCTCAACCAAAATAAATATATCAGTATGTACATCAGGATATGCACATACATGTGATGATGCATGTGCCTCTCTTGTTTGCATCAGAGTTCTGGAAAACAAGAGGATAATTTGATTGATTAAGTTTAATCAATCCACACATAGTTTACTTCAATATATACAATAAAACTCCATCCATACATGTATCAATATATATATATCTATATATATATATTTTAAACTCCTGATTCCTTACTAAATTCTCTATGGAGTATAATTCCTAGAAACCAGATGATTGTGTTATGGTCATCTATAAATTAATGGTGTTGTGTTTGTGCTCTGGGAAATGATATAAGCTTTTATCATTATCTATGTTTGATTTTCTTATAAAATCTGTTTAGAGTACTAACTATTTTCTGGAATATTTTTAAGTGAGGTATCATGTTTCAGAGGCTTAATTCTTTGATGACATGGTGCTAAGCTAAATGAAATGCTAACATGAGTGAGTTCACATAACTATGGGTACCCAGAAAAACATGGTTCAACCAGACTCTTTGTTCTGATAGAACTCATGGGGTCTAGAAAGATACATTTTTGCTCAATGCCTTAATGAAATGGACTTCAGATTCATGTTAAAAATACAAAGGTAACTGGTGTGTTGATATCTGTACAAAACATGTTTAAATGTACACATATATGCAACTTTTTTTTATGGACCTTGCTTTCAACTCCTATATTACAGACCCTTCCCTTATTTAAAAATAAGGTATAAAAATTTGTATAAAACAAGTTGAATTAGGAAACATTACAGACATATAAAATACATTCTTCATATGTTTATTATCTTTAGTTTACATATGCCATGGTAGAAAAATAAAACCATTTAATTTTTCTGAGAATTCAACTATCTAGATTTCCCAAAATTTAAACCCTTTTAAAGACTCAAGATTGACTAATACATTTATAAAATGTAACCATCCTATTTTTATCATAGTATTCTTGCTCATCACTTACAAGATTTAGATTAACTTCTTCAACATATCAGATAATATCCATATTTTTAAATTCCAGTTACAAGTCAATCTCTTAGCAAAATTCTTAGCAAAATATTCATCCAATATTCAACACTTAATACAAGTAGCAATTTAAATCATCAATACATGCAGAATTCATCATCTATGCTCTTATTTAACTAAGTTTAGCATGCTATAATCTTCTTCTCAAAGCCTTGCTCCTACTCCTACTTAGTTGATGCAGTTCCTGAAAATGCATTTGGAGCTACACCATTTTAAATGAGACACCCCATATGCCATTAGCACACTAGGGTCAGACACATGTCTGGTATGAGAAAATCCACTTAAACAATTTGTAAATCAAGTTAATGTTAAAACATGGATATATGTATATAACTCTGCCTTTAGAAAACAAGTGATTCATGTGTGCATGTTCTGTGTCAGTGTGCAGGTGCACACTTAAGTCTGCCTTTCCAGAAACCTCAAGAAAATATGGAACATTCATACATTCATATAATTCACTCATGAACCAAATAAACATCCATACAAACAAGAAGATCACCCAAAATGAATTAAATCATTTATTCACTTATCCAGATTTCGTTCCAGGAAAGCTCTAGTTCCTCTTTTATATCAAATTCTCTTATATTGATATATTTATCTATCTTGGTCTCATCTGCAATTAAATTGAATCAATGGACACACTGTAATGGACTAATTCACTCCATTACACAAAGATCTCAGGACTTAAACAAGCAATGTGTCAACTTGTCTTACTCAAGAAAACAAGTCATTCCTGTAGTGTTCTTGACCCCATCTCCTATCAGATTTTAAATTAATAATAATTCTTCTGATTTTTCATGACTAAACCATTCAGAGAATTATTTCACTAAAACAATCATTCATGTCATAGCATACCACATCATTCATAATCAAACAGAGGCAATCAGTCAATTAAATGAAATGTGTCTATTAATTAGATTCTGCATATATATATATATATCCTTGCAATTAAAAAGGGATATAGACAACTAACACTGGCTTATGGCTTTTGAAAGAGAGTTTTTCTTTTGCAAACATCTATGCTTGAGTTAAACTTAGAATGACCAATTTTCACTGAACCACAAAACTTATTTGCTATGTGTATGAATATTTATACATTTTCATTGAATCAGGAGCATCAGCACATAGGCAACCCTATTGCACTCCTAATTCCTTTTTGTCTCAAGCCTCAGCACTTATACATGAGTATATTGCAGCTCAATATGTTTTCATTTTTCTGGGTTGAGCCAAAACCAATACTACTTGTCTATATTCAACATTTTATTTTCTGGGTATTTACTTATGTTTCTAAACATTAGAATATCAGAGATCCGAGTTTATAAAACATATATGTACTAATAATACTTAAAACTTTCATATAATAAAGCAAGCAGAGCAACCAAATAAGAATCAAACCATTTTCATCTCTGAAATCACAGATAGATAAACACATATGAAGATACATTTTTAAGAAAATTAACTTATAACTGGCTGCCTACATTAGGACTTATTGCCTTAGATTTTGAGTGAGTTTTCTCACCTAGCTCTCTTCTACTTCCTAGTTGATTGGTAAGCTTCTGCCTTCAACCCTTTTTATTCTCTTGTATTATATTTATATAATATCTATATATTTTTCTCAAGAGCTATCCGGGAAGAAGAAGGTTTCTCATCTCACTGCCTATTTATGCAGGGTTTTTCTTAGGGTTTAAGAGATTGGCTAAAGTCATTTTTGCCCATCAGAAATCATGCCATTTGCATTTAGTTTTCAAACCCAAAATCTCACCCTCCCCCGGCTTGAGTTTGTGAAGAGAAAAGTGGTTATATCTTTTGGTTATTTTCAGAGATTTTCTTTTCCAGAAATTGCTTTTCTTTTTGTCTATTATCATGCTAAAAGTGTGACTTGATTTTATCATTTATCAAATATTCTTCCTAATTCTGCCTATACAAGACATTTCTCTGTTTTATCTTATTTTTTTCTATTTTTAGCTTTCATTTGAATAGTATGTACTTCCTTTATTTATTTAGAAGAGGATTTCTTCTCTTTATATCTTCATTCTTTTTCTTTCTGCCTATAATTTAAAATATGTTTATATAATTTATTTTGCTGATTTGAACTCTGGTATTCTTATTAACATATCTATATATATATATGTATATAAGTCTTACTGAATTAATTAGTACACCCATATATATATTTACACATTATTTTGTACTGACACACTTGTACATGTACACTCAAAATACTCAGTAGCATCCTTATATATATACATATATATTTACTTATGTATGTAGCTTTTAAGGATTAAATCAATATATATATATAATATTTCCATACACATCAACATGTATTCATTTTTGCCATTCAGGGATTAAGCTTTAGTTCATGTGTATTTCCTGTGCACACATGTATACACATACAGATACACCATATCAAGCTATATCAATTTCCCCTTCAAAATTTAGTTTAAAATTATTTTAAACTCATTTATATTTTTCAAAATGAATTCCTAAAATCTTGGGTCATTACATACACCCCACCTTTTAGAAATTGTGTCCCACAATTTTCCTAAGCTTAAATAAATCTTAAACTTAATTCAGAGAACAAGTACATTCTCAACTAAACATTTTTTTAGTTCTATCATGATAACTAAATATATATATACACCTAAAAAGGAAAACAAATTAAGAATCAGAATTACCTTTAATCTGAAAATAACTTAGGATAATTCATCCTAACTTTGTCTTCTAATTCCCATGTGCAATCACTAGGATCACAACTCCACTGTACCTTCACAAGCTTCAGAGATTTATTCCTCAACTTCTTCACATCTTTTGCCAAAATTCCCACTGGATCCTTTTCATAAATCAAATTAGGATTTATCTACACTTGGGTTGGGGTCTCAAGAATTTCTGCCTTATCATGGACCCATCTTCTCAACTGTGATACATGAAAAACATCATGCATCCCTTGCATATTTTCTAGTAATTCCAACTTATATGCCAAGGAACCAATTCTTTCTAGAATTTTGTATGGCCCAATATATCTTGGGGTTAACTTGCCTTGTTTCCCAAACCTTAGTACATTTTTCATAGGTGATATTTTGATGAAAACAAAATTTCCTACCTCATATTCCACCTGCTTCCTTTTTATGTCTGCAAATTTCTTTTGCCTATCTTGAGCTGCTGCCATTCTTCTCCTTACCAACTCAATTTTCTCTTTAGTTTCTTGTATGTACTCAGGCCCAAGAATAGCTCTTTCCCCTGCTTCTACCCAACACACAGGTGACAAGCATGGCTTGCCATATAAGGCTTCAAATGGAGCCATTCCTATGGTGCTTTGATAGCTGTTATTGTATGTAAATTCAGCTAAATGGAGACAGTCTTCCCAGTTACCTCCAAAATCCAGTGCACATGCCCTTCACAAATCCTCTAAAACCTTGTTCACCACCTCAGTCTACCCATCTGATTGTGGATGGTAGACAGTGCTCAAGCATAATTCACTTCCCATGGCTTCTTGAAAACTTCTCTAGAATCTTGAGGTGAAGATGGTATCCCTATCACTCACAATAGCTTTGGGAATGCCATGCAATCTTACCACTTCTTTCACAAATACTTGTGCTAACTTTGGTGCATTCCTTTCTGATTTGACTGGGATGAAATGTGCCACTTTAGTTAGCCTATCAACTATCACCCATATGCTTGTGTTTCCTCTTTTAGATCTAGGCAGTCCATCTATGAAATCCATAGATATATCTTCCCATTTCCACTGTGGTATGGTAAGTGGTTGCAACAACCCTGATGGCTTTTGTGTTTCAGCCTTGACCTGTTGGCAAGTCATACATTTTGCAATATATTTGGCTACATCTGATTTCATTTCCTTCCACTATAAATATCTTTTTAAGTTTTGATACATCTTTGTACTGCCTGGGTGTATGGAGTATTTACTTCTATGATATTCATTCAATATTTCCTCCTTCAACTCCATGTTCTCTGGCACACATATTTTATTCTAGTTTCTTAAATAACCATTTTTGTCAATATGGTAATTTATCACTTCCTCCCCTTTTGGTATGAGAACTCTCTTCTCCAATAAGTTTGTGTCTTGTTCTTGCATTTTTTCTACCTTCCAAATTAAATCTGATTGAAGTGTCAACAAGCTTTTACCTCTATTTTCCTGTGCACCATGCACATGTACATCCATGTGCACACAGTCATTCTTCCCAATTTCTAACTCAGCAAGCAAGGACATGTTCTTAAATTCTTCTATCATCATCATAGCTAATTTAGCATGTTGTCTACTTAGAGCATCAGCAACTTTGTTTGCTTTTCCTGGTGTATAGAGTATATCTATGTCATAAGCAGCTAAGAACTCCACCCATCTATGTTGCATCATGTTTAAATCTTTTTGTGAAAATAAATACTTTAAAGACTTGTGGTCAGTGTAAAGTTCAAACTTAGTGCCTAACAAATAATGTCTCCAAAGTTTCAAAGAATAGATCATGACTGCTAATTCAAGATCATGTGTGGCATACCTTACTTCATGGGGTTTAAGTTGTCTGGATGCATATGCAATGACTTGGCCTTGTTGCATCAACACTGCACCCAAGCCAAATCCACTAGCATCAGTATATACAACTAATTCTTCATTTCCCTGGGGTACTTTCAGAATTGGAGCATTCACCAATGCCTCCTTCAACTGTTCAAAAGATTTCTCACACCTCTCTGACCAAACAAAAGCTTGGTTCTTCCTGGTTAAGTTAGTAAGTGGTGTAGAAATTTTTGAAAAATCTTTTATAAATCTCCTATAATATCCTGCCATCCCCATAAATGATCTTACTTCACTCACTGTGCTAGGCCTCTTCCATGCTTGAATAGCCACTACTTTATTGGGGTTTACAGAAATCCCTTTGGCAGAAATGACATGGCCAAGGAAATGTACTTCCTTTTTCCAAAATACACATTTTGAAAATTTTGCCTTTAAATCTGTTTCCCTTAATCTAGACAAAACCAGATGCAAATGACTTTTATGTTCTTCCACTGTTTTGGAATAAATTAAAATGTCATCTATAAAAATAAGCACAAATTTGTCTAAATAATCTCTAAAGGTTCTGTACATTAAATCCACAAAGTATGATGGTGCATTTGTCAAACCAAGTGGCATAACCAAAAATTCATACAACCCATACCTAGTGTTAAAGGCAGTGTACTTAACACTTGACTCCTCCACCTTCATTTGATGAAAACCAGATGCTAAATATAGTATAGAGAACACTCTTGCCCCAGCTAATTGATCAAAAAGATCATCTATTCTGGGTAATGGGTATTTATTTTTAATAGTTACTTTGTTTAATTCTCTATAATCTATACAGAGTCTTAAGGAACCATCTTGTTTCTTAACAAATACCACTGGTGCTCCCCAACAAGAATTACTTGGTCTTATAAAACCCTTTTCTTCCAATTCCTCTAACTGTTTCTTTAATTCTTTTAGCTCATTTGGCCCCATTCTAGTTGACTTTTTAATCACTGGGCTTGCTCCTGGGATAAGGTTGATTTGAAACTCTACCGGTCTTTGGTGTGGAACACCCTTAACCTCCCCAAACACATCCAAGTATTCATTGACTATGGGAATTTCTTCAATTGTTAGTTCACTGAAATCTTTTTCTGAGTCAACTAAATGATATAATTTCCTTTCCTTAGCTACTTCACATAAAACTGTGATCCTCTGGCCTCTAGAATTTTGCAATGATATGGTGGATGAGTCTAAATTAATTATGGCTTTAAATTGCCTTAACCAGTCTACCCCCAATATAACACCCATATTTGGGTAATTTAAAACATATAAATTGGAAATGAAAATGTTTCCACCTATGTTTAATTCCACATCCACACAAATCATATTTAAAACACTTGAACTCCCTAGTGGACTTTGTATATGCAATGGAGTTTCAGCCAATATGCAACTTAATTTTAGCATTTTAACTAATTCAGAAGAAATCAAAGAGTGAGTTGCCCCAGTATCATATACTACTGCTATGGGTATGGTACAAATAAGTAATGTACCTTCCACTTGGCTATGGTTTTCAGCATTACTCTCCATTGTGGCTTTGCCTTTGCCTTCCAAATTTGCCAACTTTCCCTGTTGTTTATACTCAGGACAATTCCTCTTCATATGCCCCTCTTTCCCACATAGATAGCACTTGAAAGCTCCTCCTTTCAATTCTGGGCACCTAGGCTTGATATGTCCTTCCTTTCCACATTGATGGCGCACAATTTTCTTCTTGGTTTCCTTAGCTTTGACATCTCCAGTGCCTTTGTTACTGGCCTCTTCCTTCTTCTTATCATAAGGGTGATATCTCCCCTTACCCTTCTTGGTGTTATTGTTCTTAAAATTTCTGAACTTCTCCCTCTCCTTGTCATGCTGCTCCAACCTCAAAGCCAAGTCTATTACTTGATCAAATGTCCTATAAGCATAAGGTAACATGGCTCTGCTAAGTCCTGGGTTCAAACCTTTAATGTATCTATCATTCTTGGATGCTTCATCTGCCACAAGCATTGCTCCATATATGGAAAGCCCCTCAAACTTTTGAGTGTATTCAGTGACACTCAAAGTTCCTTGCCTAAGTCTAATAAATTCTTCAAGTAAGGTGGTCTTAGCTGATGCTCCAAGTGATTTCATTCTCATCTATCCCTGTAATGATTACTTCCCACCAGCTTAAAGCTGCCCCTTTCAGCTGTCTTGAAGCCACTTGCCTCTTCCTTTGATCATCAAGCTGCATGTCATTGAAAATCCTATCCAATGTTCTCAACCATGCTTGAATTTCCATAATACTTTCTGTCCCTTCAAAGCTTTTGCCTCCTAAATGAGTATAAGTCTTGAGTAATTTGGAGAGCTCTTCATGGGGATTTTCTTTCCTTTGTCCTGCCCCATCCCTAAATGCTCTCACCAAATCTTGCAGATTGACCATTGGTGGTGCATTGAAGAATCCAGCTCCTTGATTTGGTGGTCTTCCTACCATAGTTTGCTAATAATAATTTACATAGCTGGTTAGTTTTTTTATTTTTTTTATTTTTTTTATTTTAATTTTAACTCAAACTTGATCATCCAGTGATCAATCCCTACAAAATATTTTACTTATACTTTTGTTTCTTAAGTTTTTAATTTCATAGAAAGATTTGATTTTTAATTTTCAACTATGTTTTAGTAACATAGCTCTGATACCAAATGAAATGACCCTCTCTTTTATACCTTAATTTGTAAGGATTTTTTTTTACATATATATATATATATATACATATACATATTTCTGAAACCTAGAGTCATTTTTTTTTCTATCAACAACATATATCCAGGAACAAAATCTCAACCAATATAAATATAATAAAGCAAGCAGAGCAACCAAATAAGAATCAAACCATTTTCATCTTTGAAATCATAGATAGATAAACACATATGAAGATACATTTTTAAGAAAATTAACTTATAACTGGCTGCCTACATTAGGACTTATTGCCTTAGATTTTGAGTGAGTTTTCTCACCTAGCTCTCTTCTACTTCCTAGTTGATTGGTAAGCTTCTGCCTTCAACCCTTTTTATTCTCTTGTATTATATTTATATAATATCTATATATTTTTCTCAAGAGCTATCCGGGAAGAAGAAGGTTTCTCATCTCACTGCCTATTTATGCAGGGGTTTTCTTAGGGTTTAAGAGATTGGCTAAAGTCATTTTTGCCCATCAGAAATCATGCCATTTGCATTTAGTTTTCAAACCCAAAATCTCACCCTCCCCCGGCTTGAGTTTGTGAAGAGAAAAGTGGTTATATCTTTTGGTTATTTTCAGAGATTTTCTTTTCCAGAAATTACTTTTCCTTTTGTCTATTATCATGCTAAAAGTGTGACTTGATTTTATCATTTGTCAAATATTCTTCCTAATTCTGCCTATACAAGACATTTCTCTGTTTTATCTAATTTTTTTCTATTTTTTGCTTTCATTTGAATAGTATGTACTTCCTTTATTTATTTAGAAGAGGATTTCTTCTCTTTATATCTTCATTCTTTTTCTTTCTACCTATAATTTAAAATATGTTTATATATTTTATTTTGCTGATTTGAACTCTGGTATTCTTATTAACATATATATATATATATATGTGTGTGTGTATGTATATAAGTCTTACTGAATTAATTAGTACACCCATATATATATTTACACATTATTTTGTACTGACACACATGTACACTCAAAATACTCGGTAGCATCCTTATATATATACATATATATTTACTTATGTATGTAGCTTTTAAGGATTAAATCTATATATATATATATATAATATTTCCATACACATCAACATGTATTCATTTTTGGCATTCAGGGATTAAGCTTTAGTTCATGTGTATTTCCTGTGCACACATGTACACACATACAGATACATACAGATACGCGGACACTCTGCTATTTTCTCGACTCCTTCTTCACTTGCTTCAATGAACTTTTGGGGATAAGATCTAAATCATTAAACATGAAGAAAAAGAGCCTGTCTAGATCGATGTTCCAGGGACTGGTCTTAATGGTGTTGTAATCTACGTGTTTCAATCGTGTTGTAATCAAAGAATGATGGAAAAGTTGCTTGTTCTAATTGTGTTGTAATCAGAGAGTGATTGTAAAGTTTTTAATCGAAGGGTGATTGTAAAGTTTGTAATCGAGTCAGTGATAGAGGATGTAAAGTGGACGTAGGCTTGACTTTGAGCCGAACCACTATAAAAATTGCTGTCTTTTTTACTTTTTCTACGCTTTTCTGTTTACTTTTAGTTCCCGTACAAATGGGTGGTGCTTTCACTTTATTACTACTTACACCGGGGTGTTAGCGTTCATTTTTTAGCGTTAACATTTTGGTGCTTTCACTGAGAATTGAACTCAGGGATTCTACTACTTGGAAGTTGAGTTTGAAGGTTTAAGAGTTTAGATCTGGAAAACTATGACAAGGCAATCAAACAGACGACAAAGACCGGAAAGAAGTCAACACGAGGGAAGTCAAGAGGCTTCCTCAGGAGCGAACCGAACTTCGGTCTTCATCACCAGGGATGAGATAGAGGCAATGATGAGAAGACAAGAAGAAATGATCCAGAATCTGTTTCAACAGATCGGGCAACTTGGAGCCCAAAATCATAAACCAGATAGAGCGGGACCATCAGGGGCAGCCCCTGGGCTAGGGGGCATCCCCCAGGAGCATGTTGATCCAACCTTAGGCAGGATACCAACCGACACTAGGCCACTAAGAGCCAGCAGAGGAACAGGAACCCAGCCAGAAGGACAGATTCCGGAATTCCCTCGTGAGCTCGAGGGGCAGGTCGAAGGCAATGAACGAGAACTACAGCTTAGAGATAATGACAGGTTAGCAGAGATGGTCAGGCGGGCTATGAGAGGAGGATTGGTAAACAAAGACCTGGAGGATGTGAATAAGAGTCCATTTACCACAGCGATCAGACAAGCTAGGAACCCACCGGATTTTAAGTTACCATCATTGGATATGTATAATGGGAGGACAGATCCTACGGTTCATCTGAAAAAGTATATGAGGCATATGGAAGTGTTGAGGGCATCAGAGGAGGTCATGGCCCGGTGCTTTCCGTTATACCTGGCAGATATTGCAGCATTATGGTTTAGACAACTGGAGAGTGAGTCTATTGGAACATGGAATGACTTGACTGAAAGGTTTATGAGACAATTCAGGGTCCACATTTCGAGGCCCAAGAATGTGATGAGTTTAGCAGTACTGAAGCAAAGAACTGGAGAGTCTTTAAGAAGCTTTTTGACGCGGTTTAACGCAGCTGCATCATCGATGGATCGACCAGATCCATCCATGGTCTTAATGGCAGCTGTATCGGGCATAGCTGATGGCACAGAATTCAAAAATTCACTGACAAGAGATCCCCCTATGGATCTAGGGGAGTTTTATCATGAGGCTGAAGGATTCTTACGATTAGAAGACGCAAATGCTGAAAGAGAAGAAGGAGAAGGGACAGAAGTTTATGCACTCAAAGGCGGAAAACCTCTTGAAAAGGATTTTGACAAAGATAAAGGAAAGCGGAAAGCGAAAGATAATGATGATAGGTCAAAGCGGGCTCGAAGGGAGCCACGTTTCACCACTTATTCGGAATTGAATGAGAGCTTGGAACGAATTTACCAAGATACTAAGGAGCAAGTTTCTTATCGCAAACCAATGAGGAGAGATCCGACCAGCAATGAAAGAAAGTCAGACAAGTACTGCTTATTCCACGAGTTAAATGGTCATAACACAAATGATTGCAGACACTTGACGGATGAAGTTGAATGGCAGATCCGGAATGGTCTACTATCACAGTATATGAAAAGGAGAGCAACAACGATGGAGCAGGAGCGGCCACCACCTCCATCTACTGATGACGCCTCAGGGTCGAGATGTCAACTTGTCATCAATTGATTGGTGTAATGATGAATAAGTAGCAAACTCCACACCAACGCGATTAAGTCTCTTACACATGTACATGACCGCGAACAATCCTCAAGCATGCTATGATATGACTACTAATCACATCGGTGTAGGTGTTTGCACTTTGACGTCTCTGTTTTGCTTTTGTTTTCCATTTTTCATGCTTAGACTTGATTCTGTTTGACATTTCTGCCAAAAACTTATTTTCAATGAAAAATGCTACTTGTGATTCCATAACGGCTAAGCCACTTACACATGTAAGGGATCGCGAACGGTCCCCAGGCATGCTCTGAGTTGGTGATGAACCGTTGCAACAAACAATCTAGAAACTCACCCGAACGTGAAATCTGGTATTGATGATGCTAAGTCCCCCCCCCCTCGGGCACATATAAACTCGCCGCGAACGGCACTCGACCGCGAACGGTCACAACTCGCCTCGAACGGCACCCCTCGCCTCGAACGGCACATGATCGCGAACGGTCACATTCCACCTCAAATGGCTTGATCGCGAACAGTCGTCATTTGAGGTCATATAAAAATGCTAGATCACGAACGGTCGCATTCCACCTCAAATGGCTCGATCGCGAACGGTCGTCATTTGAGGACATATAAAAATGCTAGATCACGAACGGTCGCATTCCACCTCAAATGGCTCGATCGCGAACGGTCGTCATTTGAGGATATATAAAAATGCTTGATCGCGAACGGTCGCATTCCACCTCAAATGGCTCGATCGCAAACGGTCGTCATTTGAGGACATATAAAAATGCTTGATCACGAACGGTCGCATTCCACCTCAAATGGCTTGATCTCGAACGGTCATCATTTGAGGTCATATAAAAACACTAGATCGCGAACGGTTGCATTCCACCTCAAATGGCTCGATCGCAAACGGTCGTCATTTGAGGTCATGTAAAACTGTCAAACTCTTTGTAGGTTGTACCACAGGTCATCAACAAGATATTAACGTCCGGCTTATAGCATTACAAAACACACCTTACTCTCGCAAGGCATGTTTTGGGGGGCAAGTGTTATCCCACCTTTTGTGCATAGCGACTCAACTGCTAAAAGAAAAAGCCACGACTTAGCGAGTTAACAAAACAACGAGTTAATTACCCTGAAAACTCCGAGCGACTTAGCCATTTGCAGTCCCCAGCGACCTACGACCTATAGCATCAAGCGACTTAACTATTCATGGTTCCCAGCGACCTACCACCTATAGCATCTGGCTTACACGACTCAGCTATTTAAGGAGCTCCGCGACCTAACGAGTTAAGGAAGAAACAACTTAATGATCTAAAGACAACAAAGACTCAATGACTTAAGAAGATACGCGACTTAACGACCTAAAGCATAGAGCAGCTCAACATGGCGCGACCTAACTTCCTAACGACCTAACTTCCTAGCGACCTAACTTCCTAACGACCTAACTTCCTAACTTCCTAACGACCTACCTTCCTAGCGACCTAACTTCCTAACGACCTAACTTCCTAACGACCTAACTTCCTAAGGACTTAACCTTCTATGCAACAACATACTAAGTCGCTCACAGCATATATCTCGTCCAGGACAGCTCCACTAAGTCGCTAACGACTTATGCTACCTCAGAATCACCCTAGGTCGCAACACCTTAGGTCGCTGACGACCTGTGACCTACGACCTACGACTTATCTCCAGATTTCCCTATAAATAGCCACCTGCTCCACATTGAACGGGGACGGTGGGGAGGGGGACTTTTCGGACGGTGGGGAGGGGGACTTTCCGGACGGTGGGGAGGGGGACTTTCCGGACTTTGACACACGGACACTCTGCTATTTTCTCGACTCCTTCTTCACTTGCTTCAACGAACTTTTGGGGATAAGATCTAAATCATTAAACATGAAGAAAAAGAGCCTGTCTAGATCGATGTTCTAGGGACTGGTCTTAATGGTGTTGTAATCTACGTGTTTCAATCGTGTTGTAATCAAAGAATGATGGAAAAGTTGCTTGTTCTAATTGTGTTGTAATCAGAGAGTGATTGTAAAGTTTTTAATCGAAGGGTGATTGTAAAGTTTATAATCGAGTCGGTGATAGAGGATGTAAAGTGGACGTAGGCTTGACTTTGAGCCGAACCACTATAAAAATTGCTGTCTTTTTTAATTTTTCTGCGATTTTCTGTTTACTTTTAGTTCCCATACAAATGGGTGGTGCTTTCACTTTATTACTACTTACACCGGGGTGTTAGCGTTCATTTTTTAGCATTAACAAATATCAAGCAAAAGGAGCATGACTTGCTCCTTACCTCAATCGAGTTCAAGAACTACTAACTAATTTTGAGCATTACTCTATTACACACATCCCTAGGGATCAAAATGAGAAAGCCGACTCAGTAGCCAAGCTGGCCAGTTTCGGGGATGCACAACAAATGGGCATGGTCCCAGTTGAATACTTAATACTCCGAGTATTAACCAGATGGAGACTGATTAGGTCTTAGAGACATAGCCCGAGAAGGAGTCATGGATGACTCCGATCAATGATTATTTGCAGAGGGGAATCCTTCCCGAACGAAGGAATGAGAAACGACAAGTTCTTCGTAAAGCTTCATGATACATCCTTCAAGAAGAAGTCATGTACAAAAAGGGTTTTTCAATTCCCCTACTTCGGTGTATCGCCAACGGTGAAGTCAAGCAAGTATTAAGAGAAGTCCATGAAGGAGATTGTGGCGATCACACCGGGGGACAAACCTTGGTGAAAAAGTTACTTCGCTATGGTTATAACTGGCCAACTATTAATCGAGATGCAACCGATTATGCTAGACAATGCGAAAAGTGCCAGATATTTGCAAAGATTCTAAGAGCCCCACCGATGGAGATTACTCAAATGGTCGGTCCATGGCCGTTTTCTACTTGGGGTATTGTCATCGTCAGCTCCTTACCGATTTCCAAAGGTGGAGCGAAGTACGCCATCGTAGCCGTCGATTACTTCACTAAACGGGCCGAAGCTGAGCCGTTGACCATGATCACCTTAAAGAAAGCAATCAACTTTGTTGTTCAAAATATCATATGTCATTTCAATCTCCTCAAAAAAGTTATAATTGACAACGGGACCCAATTCGACACTGCTGAATTCAAAGACTTCTACCGCTGACATTGTATTAAGAAAAGATTTGCGGTAGTTACCCCCCCCCCCCCTCAAGCTAATGGACATGTTAAAGCTGTTAATAAAATCATAAAGTCTATTCTAATGAAGCGCTTGGAAAAGGCTAGAGGCAAGTGAGTTGATGAACTCCCGTTAGCTCTATGGGCATACAAAACCACCCATAAGTCCGCGACTGGCCACACTCCATCTACCTTTGCCTAGGGCTCTAAAGTCGTGATTCCTATAGAACTTGAAGCCCCTTCTGATTAAGTAAACTTACTATGACCCTAGAACAAATAGAGATCGCCTTTTGGAATCTTTAGACACGGTAAATGAGAAGTGCGAAGAAGCTGACTTAAGGGTAGCTGCACACTAGGTACTACAACGTTAAAGTCCAAGCTAGAACCTTTGGCGATCTCATCTTAAAACGGATCTTTCCTAGCCCCGTCAACATGGTTCCGAGATGGGAAGGACCGTATGTCAACGATCAGAAGCTTGGAGATGGAACTTTCAAGCTAATGATTGCTGATGGCATTGCACTCCCTAGAGCATGGAATAGCAAGCATCTACGATGCTATTTCACTTGATTTTGTTTCATACATTTGTATTGCATTCATAATTTGCTTTTGCATTTTAGAGCCATGTAATAAGACAGACTTTGTCCCTTTCTCTTTCAATTGGCAATAAAACTTGAAGTTTCTCTTATATATGTGAATTGTTTATGCATAGTATAATAGTTGTGATATGCGACCAACTTACATCTACGTATGCCTAATATAGACCAGCGAGTACCCTATGTCCGGTGCCAACCAAATTATCGGGTCCATGACGAACTGATCAGAATGAACGTGACTAGACCGTTTATCCATTAAGTCTCGCCTACAATCCAACGAATTGAGTATAAGACATAGAACGGATGTGACTCGACCATCCGTTATATAGCTCCATCCCCCGATTCGACGTAAGGGATGTAAATTAAAATTGGACGTGATACCACTTACCACTCTTTGGATTTTGCTCCTGACTTAGGGGCAAAGGAATTAACCAAGAGAAATGTGGTTTGACCATTTACCAGAACAACTCCAGTCCCCAGAGAGTGGGCCGAAGTATAAACACAAAACGGGCGCAATTAACCGCCCATCGACTAACTTTGATCCCCAGAGTGCAAAAGAGAGTATAAACAAATGAATGAGTGCGATCCAACCACTCATCTGCCAACTCTAACCTGAACCCGACGGTGGGAGTATAAACTTGTAATGGATGGAGTGCGACCATCCGCGGATTAACTCTGCCAACCCAAAACCGAGGGCATGAATAAAATCACTTAACCGCTGAATATAATAGTATAATACTGTGGTGCATGCCTTATGTTTGATACGACTCAAGGCCACGACCGAAATGAGGCCTTGAGATGAAATTATCGAATCAACGCTTGAAGAAACGGGCGATCGAATGACATTATAACTTAAACGACGAGCGATAAATTACAAGTATATTGAATGGAAAACATAATAGCTCGAACATTTAAATAAATTCACCCAAAAGTTAAACTAAAATGAAATAAGTTCTTATTCACAAGCAAAAACTTGAAAAGATAAGTACAAGTTTATCCATAGAACTAGAAACCAAAAGCAAGGGTCGTACCTGCACTATCATAACCAACAAAACGAAACTAGCTATCTAGCTATAATAGCCCCAACCGAGTCGAAGACTATTTCTTGTCCTTCTTAGGCTTCTTCGGGGTAGACTCATTGGAGCTCTCACCCTTTCCTTTCCTCTTCGACCTTCCTCCACCCTTGCACCCTTAAGTGAAATACTTTTAGAGATAGAAATAGAAGCAGTCTCACTTTAAGATATGGAAGGATCGACCTTTTCAGGGATGATACCGCATGATAGTATAACTTGGAGTGGAGTGATAACTACCTCGGCGCGCTCCCTTTTAAATTTCTTGTCTAGCTCTTCCTTCTCAATATGCTCCTTCAAGCTGTGTTGTATGTATTCTCAGAGGCATGGGTCACCATGACGTCATCTGCCTCGTCCTGGGCCTGTTGATCACTGGTCTTTTCTTCATTCAAAGTCCCTATAACTTCGATATCCGGGCCAGGAGTCTCGATGGATTGGATGGTTGGGACTATCTGTGAAGTGGCGACTTTTGTAGACTCCATGGTCAGAGCCTGCTGTCCTAGGATGGCTTCACCCCTAAAACCGTGTACAGAGGCAGACAGACCTTCAATTTCATAAGGTTCAATGGATAAGCCTGTGACTTTCATGTGCAAGATGTAAAAAATTTCAAAAGTCGGGGAGGTGAGTGATATACCTTCTCCAGATTAGCCTTCGATCGAAGCTGGAGTGCTGCCTTCAAGAATCGGAGATAGCATAAAAAGACTTGTGGATTTAGGATGATTTAGGCTGTAGTCTATCTCCTTTTAAGGGGCATGAGAAGCTAAGACACCAATTGCCTGACTTGTGAGAAGGTCTTGAGATCTAGACACGGAGGCTTCACCACCATCCTCCCTTTTCTCGGTGATCGCTGGGTCGTAGAATAAACTAAGTCGAGCAGCCTTGAGTTCATTAGGCTCTTCACTGCGTAAGATTTTGTGCATAAGTTGCTCTTCATCGACCTCGGCACCACCAAGGGTCTCTTCTTCCGCTCTATAATATAGTCCCAAACTTCGATTGGCCACTCAAGGTACCCATTTCCAAGGAAGCGAAGGTTGCGGTTCATGAGGACACTTGCAACATAATATATCAGCAGGGGATCAAAGTCATCCTTTATCTTTGTTCGACCAGCCTCCCTAGCTTCCTCATTGAGGGCCTCTATTTGCACAAGTTATTTATCAGCCTCAATCTTGGTTAGGCGAGCCTCGATGGTTTCTTAACAATATCGTTGGGACTCCAGTTGAGCCTCAAGTGTCTCTTGTTTTTCCCTCTCAAGCTCCTCCTCAATCTGTCAAATATGGAGGGCCATGGTGTCATTATCTTTTTTCAAGGCATCCTTTTCCTTTTGTAGAAAATCTTTTTCAAAGGCTAAAGTGCCACTGCGGCGAATAGTGGTATCTAGTTCAGCTTGATAAACTTTCATCAAACGTTCCACTGCTTCGGAAGATTTGCTGGCTCTTTTCTCAGCCTCGGCCAGCTTTGTATCCAGCCCCTTGACTTCTTCATCCAAGTGTTTGGTGGTGTCTTTATCATGAATCGCTTCTAGAGTTAAGCGATCGACCTTATACATTATTTCCATCGACACTTTGGAAATCCTTTTAAAAACATGTTGAATTGTGCCATCCTGGATTTAGACATCATTGACATAAGAGAGCACCGTGTCCATGGCCTTTGGAGGAATCGGATGCAAAGCAGGAACAAATTTGAACTCATCAACACATAAGTTTGGAAATGTGGCCTTGAGCTTGGCCATCTTTTCTGTAGTAGTGGAATCGAGATCAGTTGGAGTTAAGAGGGACTATTCATCATGCCTATGAGAAGATGTATCAAGACTGCCTATGCCAATCTAGCGTTCAGAAGATCAACGGGTGCCGAAAGAACTTGAATGTTGCTCGGGTGGTGTAGCCAATGTAGGGACATGAGGTAATGACTTGCTACTACTATAGACGGCGGGGTGTGGATCGGCACCCTTATGATGAGAAGACAGGGACCTTGACTTGTGCCTGGATAACGAATCTTTAGATTGATGACTTCTGTCCTGGTACTCCTTTCCGTCATGGCCCTTCTCTTTCTTAGCTAGGCCGTCGACCGGAGTTCGGACCTCGACTGGGACCGTGATAAGTCAGCAGAGAATATGATGGTTTCTTCAAGCGGTCATAGTTGTGATAGCGCCCCATGGAACCTACGAATAAAATGAAGATGTATAAGCACCACTAGAATTAAAGGTGGATATGTGTCGTGTGGTGCGGTGCACATAATCGTGAGTGTCCTAGTGTCACCCTGACGGACTAGCTACTGGAGCTTTGCTAGCTGGAGTGATCTCCCCTTTGCTATTTGGAGGGATGTCGGTACCGATTTGGATAGGAGGATCGGACCCTCCATTGCTCATGTTAGAAAAATCATAACTCCTGGCATCCACTGGTATCGGGAGTTTCGACAATCCCTCGAATAAATTTTCTAAAGGAAAAGAAGCAGATTGATCTACGGTAGTGATCGTTGGCCTGGGAAGTTGTGTGCCTTGGGAGGATCCAATTGCAGGCTCATGGCTTGAACCCACAATGTCACGATTGGGCTCATTAGCATCGCCCCTTACGTCGCCTTCTTTGGGGACATTCTGAGCCTCCTTGATTGGGCGCATGGTGGGATTAACCTTGCCACCTCCCTGTTAAGCAGCGCCTTTTCTCCTTCTCACTTCATCATCATCATTCCCCTGTTAACCTGGTACTATGACCCTCTTCTTGCAAGCCAAAGGCAAAGAGGCGCTCATCGGTAATAAGGGATCTAACATCTCTATCTTTCGAAGGTATCCTCCTGAGCTTAGCGACTGCCTTTAAATATCTATCAATGATCGAATGTGGATATCTACTTGCTAGATTCAAAGAACTGCTCAGTTTGAAATACGACTTGAATAAAAGCACTCCAGATTGAGTAAAACGACACTCACGTCGTTCCAGCAATCGCCCTGCGAAGCCGAGCAGGTAATGCACATAAAACCACTCATCTTTAAAGCACTTAGCTTATTCTAAGCACTAGTCACGACTTGATAATTATTGATTGATTCACGAAATGTATACGAGAGGCTTTCCTTTCATCGCTTGAAATTGAAGATGAATCTAATGTCCTCTGGAGTCGGTTCACGACATAAGGATTTAAGGAATATCATGTATGTACGGTAAAGAAATGCATAGTTGTTTGGATGCAACTGAGCCAAAGCCAATCTAAAATGGTGTAATATCTTCCGAACGAATGGGTTAAAAGGTGAAACACAACCTGCCCAGCACATATATCTGTTACAAGTAGTATACCCTTCCGGAGGTGAGTAACTCTATGATTGTGAGTCGAGACTCGTACATCCTCATACGGTGTCCCATGTTTAATGCAAATTCTGTGAAGAGAAGCCTCGTCGATTCTTGAAGCCATAGAATCTTCTGAGTTTTCTAAAAATATAACATCTTCTAAAGTGTCAGAAGTTGGGTCATCTTCTGCTTCTAGATTCACAGGAACTACAGGCACTTATTGAGAACTTTCGGGCTATTCTGATTGATTGCCTGGAGTGTGCCAAGCTATATTGTTGCGTAGCTTGATACATTGTCAGAATCGTCATGCGAAGCAGTATGTTCAGTAGCCATAGCAGCTAAACGCTCTGAGCGTCTAGAACTTATAGCAGTAAAACTTAGTAGATAGTCATTGTTAGAGAAAGAAACATGTTCCCCCCATGTAAAGTATAAACTAGTGTGGTGTGTTGTGCAGTGCAGTAATAAATAATTCAAAATTAAACGACGGCCGTGATGAGACTCTAGGAATCGACCAGAGTGAACGTCATCGCTGACCATCCTAACCAGTTTTCACATCTATGATTGTGGATTTCACATAATCTTCGGGATCAGTTATCAGCATAATGAAGTACAATCTTTGCGGTCAAGTTTATTCAAGTCCGTAATGACAGGCATATTCAAGTTCAGGTTCAAGTTTAAGATCTTATGCAAGTGTCAAAGTTCAAAAATGCTCATATCCAAGTTTATTTTACATGTTAATGCGTTTAAATAAAGTTTGGGTTCATTTATGCAAACAAGTTCACATGGTAAAGTCCTAAAGTTCAATTGTGCTCGAACCAAACTGAAAAGCGGCTAAGTCCCCTATGAAAAGGGATTATACCCGATCTTTGCTTAGGCAGTGTTGCCCTATGCCATTTCAAACTTCATACGCCTATAACCGATCCCCCGCTCTAAATCACACCGATCCCTCATTTTAGTAGATGACCAATCCCACCACGATTCTACCTATCTGAACTCCAAACAATTATAATCGATCGTATGACATCACCGATCGCTTTTCATCACTTCACTCCATCCGTGTCAGTTACCATGCCAAACGATCCCCATGCTTGTGTAATTTTGATGTCAAGATGACCGTGTACACCAACCGATCCCAAGTCATTCGCTACGCAACCATGCATGCAACTGATCCCTACTCCATTTCACCCCTTCTTGACTCACACCATCCTGCTCCTATACGACCACCAACATGAATAATCCCATTGTCTCCTTGCATTTTCAATCACATACAATTCAAAAACCCACCTATATGAATTAAGTACAAACGCAAGGTAAAGAGTTGAATTGACTCGAAGAGGATGAGAGCAATGCAGGTTTTAGTATCGATCTGAAATTGAGCTAGCAAAATTGGGAGTGGATTTGATTTGGTGTAATGGCAAAGGCTTCTAGCAAGGTGGAAGATGGAATTATGCAGGGGAGGGCATGGATCGATGGAAGATATGATGGAAGCTTTGAATTTGAAGATTGGCAATGGCTAAAGCAGGGGAAAGGGGGATCGGTTCGATTGTAAGATAAATGAAACAAGTGAGGAGATTAAGCTAAGTCATTTAGCTTATATGCAAAAGCGGGCTGCTATATTAGGGCCCAAGGCGACTATGTTTCTAAATAAACGGATCGGCCAAACCCATATGCCAAACCCCTATTTCAATAAAAAATGAATATATAGCAATGCAATTATATTTGAACTACGTGAAACAAGCAACGACCCATAAACGTGTGAATGTGTTTGGGGACCATTAACAAAGTGTGTACATGAACGTGCATGTGTGCATACCCTTCGATTTCTTGAATCGACGGAAATTGGATTCTCATCTGGATTTCACGGAAAAGAAGTCATTGCTGATAGCTGAAGCCTACTAATTTGATTGATAAGATCAATGGAACCGAGCATAGACAAGACTGAGGATTACACTCTGGATTTACATTGAATAATATCAACCAAGCATTGCGAGAAACAGATATGACTCTTTGGAAAGAAAACTCAACGGAAGGATAATGACTATTCAGGAAGCTAAATGTAATCCTTTTCGACGAATCTAAAATTCTTCGATTCAAAGCACGTCATGTTTGAAACAAGGCGTACTTTGAGGGGCAAGTGTTATCTGGCCTTTTAACCCGGCTATATCCAGACTGGTTGGACAAGTTAGACTCAAAGATAGACAAGGCGAGCAACTAGAAAGGTGATCATGGAGTCCGGAGATTAAGCACGGACAATGGTATGAAGCAACGAGCAAGCGAGATCAAGAGACAGGCTCTCCGGAATGTTCTAAGAATGGATTAGTATCTTCCCTAGGCAGGGGATTGGTACCTATCCCATCTCTTATGCATGGGACCAGATCGTATCACTATGGTAATGAACAACATCGATCAATAGTTCAACTCATCGGAAATCGATTAATATCTCTAAAAGCATGAAGGCAACTATGCAAACAACTTTGGAAACATGAAGCTAGCAAGGAGGGGGGTCACGTGACCGATCACGCGATGCCCGTGGCACCTAGAACCGATCAGCGTCGATCGCTCAATATAGGGAATTTGGCTATGAAATTTTTTGGGTGATCTCGTCTATATCTTGAGATTCCGCTGGCAAACTTTCAAGAATATATTCCATCGTCTACCCCTATAAATACAGAGTTCATTGTTCATTTTAGGGATCTTTACGCTGCTGTTTTACTTGTACTCCATTGTAATTAAGGATCAATCGATCCAATCCCCCCTGTACTCGGAAAAATAAGTGATTAATAAAGCAATTTCATCAAAGTGGACGTAGGCAATCAACGCCGAACCACTATAAATCTATGTGTTCTTGTTTTCTACTTGTTTCCTTAGTTTTAATTTAGTCTTCATTTTTATTTCTCTACATAAAATCTATTGAGTGTTTGTGCCAACTTTTGGTGCAAACAGTGTGCATGTATAATGACCTTATCTCTACTTATTTAGTTATCTCCAATCCTGCTATCAACACCTTATTTTCAACTTTGTCATTCGTACTTTAAATCCCATATGCACTACATAGCTTAGCTTCCTTACCCTTGGTGTTAGCAATACAAATCTTGCACTAGAGTCATGCTCGTTCAAAGCTCCATCCATAAACATCTGCCATTTAAGAGCTTCATCCTTCGAGAATTCCACTTCATTGTCCCCAATAGTAAATTCGGCAGTAAAATTCGCTAGGGCTTGTCCCTTGATTGTCGTTTGAGGATGATAGGTAATCTTGTATTGACTTGGTTCAACACTCCACTTCGTTACTCTTCCTGAGGTGTCAGGCTAAGGTAGGATCTACCTGAATGGTTGGTCTGTCAATACTCGGATGGGATGAGAATGTAGGATCTAGACTCCAGTCCGGTTCACATGATATACCGGTCGTTGTACTCGATCTTCTTCCCAAACCAATGCTGCACTCAAGGCATAGGTTGAAACAACTAAGTACAAATATAGATCCTCCATTCTACTAGTGTAGAAAGAATGGGCGGCTTTTGCAAATATTCTAGTAAATTGAGGAATGCCATCAAACAGTCATCCATACAGGCAAAATTTCCCTTCTTATTCTTGAGTGCTTCAAAGAATGGAACACACTTATCAGTGGCTTTAGATATGAACCTGCTCAATGCTACTACCTTACCGTTCAAGCTTTGCATCTCCTTTTAGGTTTTTGGGATCTTGATATCTTTTAAAGCTCGGACTTGTTCTGGGTTAGCTTCAGTCCCCTTGGCACGCATGATAAAACCTAAGAATTTTTCAAGTGAAACCCCGAAAGAATATTTCAGCGGATTCAGCTTTATCCTGAACCCCTATAAGATTTGAAACATCTCATCCAAGTGAGAAATGTAGTCCTTGGCCTTTTTTGATTTCACCAACATGTCATCAAAATACACCTTCATAGTTCTCCCAATATGACCGGCAAACATCTTACCGACTCAGCGTTGATACGTTGCTCCTGCATTCCTGAGCCCAAACATCATGGCCTTGTAATAGTAGATCCCTAAGTCAATAATAAAACTAGTGTGCTCCTGGTCTGGAACATACATAGCAATCTGACTATAACCAGGGTATGCGTCCATAAGATAAAAGCTCATGTCCCACGGTTCCATCTACTTACTGATCAATTCTGTGTAAATGATCCTTAGGACATATGTCATTCGGATTGGAAAATTCAATACACATCCACCATTTCCCATTCGAGTTCCTCACTAGAACTGGGTTTGCTATCCACTCTGGGTACCGAGACTCCCTGATGAACTCATTTGCTAATAAAGTTTCCACTTCTTTATTAAGGACTCTCAACAGCTCGAGGCCCATCTTCTTTTCTTTTGCTTTACTGAGAATTTCCTTAGGCTAATAGCATGACATGCAATTGAGAGGGAGATTCCACACATATCCGCATGAGACTAGTTGAACACATCTTGATTATCCCACAAAATTGTAACGACCCTAAATTTTTGACATTGGAAATTAGAATATTTAATTGATTTTAAATATCTGAAAGTTGGTTTAATTTGAAATTCAAACATCAGAATGAATTTGGCAATTTAATTAGTGAATTTAATTGTTTTGAGATTGGGTAAAATTTTGAAATTTGAGTTTTAAGCTTGTTAAAAATATTTTCAAGGCTTAGAAAATCATATTGATTATACTGAAGATGATAGAAGTTTCAGAATTGAATTTGAAACTGTTTTGTTCAGTTTTGAATTTTATCGTTTAAATCAATATTTGAAAATAGCGTTCCGGGGCGCAGTCTCGGAATTTGACGAAACCAGTTCCATTGGATCCGTAATATTGTATTATTATTGGATTTCAATTTTCGTAGTGTTTGGAGTTATCGTGTGATCGTACGAGATGAAAACGCCTAGACAATAATTTATCGATTTAATTTAAATATCTTATATCATTTCACCGGTCAAATTTCTTTCATCTCAGCCGACCTACTCCTCTCACTTCATCGCGTACTCCTTGTCTCCCTATTCCTCTACAAATCTCACGCAAGAAAGAAAAAAATCTCGTTCAAAAAATAAAAATAAAACAATGGCCGTGTTCTTTTTGAATTGAAATCCTCTTTGTTAAAGAAAAATATATGCCGAGCTTTTATTCTGTGATTCCCATTCCCTTAGAAATAAATGGCAGCCGCTTCTTCAGATAATTCAAAAAAAAATCGAATTCAAAGAAATAGAAAAAATCAATAGCTCCGCGTGCAACATGAGTTAGGGAGACTGGTCGCGATCTCGATCTGGGCGAGATAGGGCTAAGGCTTGGGGCCGCGTTCGTTAGTGAAGTCAGGAGGGTTTGCCGATCGATTTTGGGAATCTCAACTGGAACTCGAGTTCGATTTTGGGTCGCGATGGCTGGAACCAGGTGTGCGCTCAAGGTGGCGAGGTGGAGCTATGGGATTCATCGCTACAGTGCGACAAGGGAAGAAGGTCAGCGCGTTCGAGAGCGTGGTGCGAAGCGATGTGATGCGATGTCACGGTCTGAGTAAGGGTCGAGGGCTTCGATCAATGAAGGCGGCGAATGGTCGCGATCTGGTGGTGGAAGGAGCGTCGAGTTCGATCTTCAGAGCAGTAAGGTATAGAGTAGTTATTTATTCAAATTTTATAAATATATATATGTGCAGTTTTAAAAATTTATATACAAGTGTATGTATATATTTACAAAAGAAAAGAAAAGAAAATAATTACTGAAGAGAAAATATGTACATGTTTTTAAAACTCACAATTTAATTTTTAAATGATGTATAAGGTGATTAATTAGTTAATTAGCTTAATTATTTATTTTAACTGCTAAAAATATTTATTATAGGAAAATCAGTTTTAAACTAAATCATTAGTTAATTTGATTCATCAAACGGAAATTGATTTTTCGATTTGTTCGAATATTAATGAATCATGTAAATTTTTATTCAAGGTCTTAAATCGTGAAGAAATGACTGGAATGAAAATGGATTGCAAATTTAAAAGCAAAGGTGAGATCTTCTCACTCAAACAAAGGGGTTTGTTTAATTTTAATTAGTTATATTTAAAATTATTAATTGTGTTGATTGTGTGCTTGAATGATAGTATATATGATAGTAATATATAGCAATATATATATATATATATATATTGGTGATTGATTTTCCCGCATTATATAGCGGATGAGACCCTATGCGCCGCATAATAGCGATGATATTTTATAAATCCCATATACCGCGATATTCCACCTCGGAGTGGAATTGGTATTGTGCTAACATCTGTGGATGCAGGGAAACAGGTTGGAGGGATCCAACTGGATTCCTCAAATTATATAAATTTGTTTCATATGTTGTATGAATTTGTTTCATATGCTGTGTGATTATTTATTTATAATCTGTGAATGAATGTGTTGAAAATATTGTGATTGAATGTGTTTATTTATTTATATATTTGTGATTGAATGTGTTGAAGGCTATAATTTAGCCGAATGTATTTTTGGTATCGTTGGATACCAGAAATAAATGAAATTGGATTTTTGAAATTAAAGTTGGAAATTTTTAGTAAATTCTTTTTGAAAGAATTGAGTGAATTTAAAAGAAGGAATTTTAAAAGTATAAAGTTGATTTTGAAATCTTATTGAGGGTTTTGAAAATATTGTGTAAAAGTTGAAGAATTTATTGAAAGTGGAATTTTAAACCATTTGGAAGAAATAAAAGGATTTATTTAAAAGGTAATAAATTTCTAGAAATCCAATTGATAATTGATTTGGTATTGGAAAATAAATCTTTAGGAAATCGATATGAAAATTTATTTGGTGTTTGAATGAAAATTGATTTTTGTATTGAGAATAAATTTGGAAATCGATTTGTAAAATGATTTGGTATTTGGGATTAAACTTAGAATCAATTTGAAATTTGATTTGGGATTGAAATGAAACTTGGAAATCAATTTGAAAATTGATTTGGTGTTGAAATAAAATTTGAAATCAATTTGTAATTGATTTGGTGTTGAAATAAAATTTGAAATCAATTTGTAATTGATTTGGGGTTGAAATAAATTTGAAATCAATGTGGAATTTGATTTGGTGTTTGAAAAGTGAATATTTGGAAATTTAAATTCACAGTGGGAATTTATAAAGGAAAAGGGAAATGAATAATATCGGGAATTTTATTCCGCGAGTGAATGTGATTTGAAATTTGTTTTCAAAGTGATGAAGTGTGAAAATGTGATTTGAAATTGGTTTTCAAATGTGAAGTGTGGAAAATATATATCTTGTGAAGATATTTTGGAAATTTAATAATTTGGGAAAAATTATTTAAATTGGTTGATTGTTGTGAATGTTGTTGATAGTTAAATAACCGACTATCAATATTTGCCTTTGAAATGGCACTTGATTTGTTTTTAAAACAAACGCTCATTATTCGGTTAAGCTGGGAGAAGACTTTATGTCATATAACCCATTCCGAATAGTGATACGTTGTGAATGGACATTATTTGAAGACCGGTGTGAAGACCGGGTATTTTCGAAAATGAAAGGACAACCTGTCGAATGTCTCTGCACCGAGTTGCTCCGGTATATAGATTTATATCACTCTTCTTGTGATGGGAAGTCCGGACGTGATTAGTGAATACCCGGATTTCAAGGGCTTGTTTGGAAGTGCCTTCGGTTCCGTTTAATCCCGGAACGGACTTGTATGGATGTGTGTCTGACGTTACACTTTGAGATGTAAAGCTGGTTTCTATCAAATACATTTCTGTTGGTGGCGGAGAATTTATTCTCTTAGTTTAACACCCTTCTCTGAGACGTACGAGCTCAGAGGTTATGTAGTTGATGGTTACTAGTGATACATTCCCAATTTGGTAATGTGGCATACGAAGTGCTGTTGATCAAAACGTGGCTTTGTGAAAAAGCGTGGCTTTGTGAACGAAACTTCGTCGAGCCTCACAACCCGGTAATGGTCGAAACAGGAATGTTGCGGCAAGGTTTTTAGGGGTCGCGCCCCTAGGGTATGGCATTTCCTTCTGGATAAGAGGTGATATCATGGTATGGAGCCCAGATATTTTACCTATGTTGATGCTGCACATTTATTATACTTTGTGGTTGAGGATCCTCAGATAAAGGTCGGTAACGACCGGGGGATGGCATACTTGTGTGTTAGTTACCTAGTTACAGCTGTACCACGTGAGGTAGTGTCAGTGTGTTGGTTACCTAGTTACAGTTGTACAACGTGAGGTAGCGTCGGCCTTGTGCTTGCAGAGATCCGGTTAGGTTCTCGGGGCGTCTTTCCAGAGGCGTTTCTATTTCGGTGTAAGGAAGTTCCTTTGCCTGACCATTTGTTGGAAATCCAAAGAAACAATACGAACCCTGTACGGTTTTAGTTGTATAACCTGCTATGGAATGTGGCGGTAACCTGCTATTGAACATAGTAGCTATAGTAGGCATACAATAATGGTTGTATGTTGGCTAAGATTGATATTATACTTTCGAAATGTTTTCCACACTAGACATTAAAAATAATTTCAACTGATTTTCATAGTAAGCATATTTGACTATCATAAGGAGAAATCTCCTCCAATTCTGCGTTTGCATTGTGTGTGTGGCGGGAGGCCTTATGGTAGTTTCATTTTCCAAAAAGCATTGCGAATTTGTTTTATTTTCTTTGTGAAAATAACTGTTTTACGATCTCACACCAGTCACCATGACTGACTTGGAGTTTATTGTTCCCTTTCTAAACTCTGGGAGCCCATAATTTTCCACACGGGCAGCCTAGAGTTATGTTATCAGGATATTCAGGATATTCTGGAGCTTTGGAGATGAGCTGGATGGCGAGGCGTACTACCGTACTTGTTTATTTATTCCGCTGTGTATTCTGTATGAGACAAGTTTATATAACTGTCCATTGTTGTATTGAGTTGTATATTGACTCTGATTGATGTATGTATAAACTGATATAGTCTTTTGGTTTTAAAGATTAGTCATTCATCTATTGTATATTGTTCCGCTGCGAATGTGAGATTCTGTTGTTGTTTCTGTTTCTTCTTCTTTATTTTTCTTATGTCTTCTTCTACCTCTTCTTTTTAACCCTAATGATTCGGTTTTCCGGCATTTGATTGTGCGGCATTTGATACAATGGATGTATTAATGTCGACTTTCGAGCATCGAAAGATCGTGATCGTTACAAGACAAAATCCTATAAATCATATCTTTAGCTCTCGCACCAGTCTAGAACCGATATTCATTACTTTCGTCAGGTCACTCCTATCTACTTCCATTAACTCTACTACCTTTTTGGGCTCCGCTATGGCCCACTCTCCTCCATCCCTCAGGTTAAGTTCAAGGATTACTTGTAAACCCGAGCGGGGGCCTTCTTTAATTGCCATGCGATCGCGTTTTTTGTACAGGGTGATACCTATGTGTTCTTCCCTTTCTCTGGTCATTTATTTTCTTGAAGTTCCACCACGTAGCATTCTCCAGAGGCATCCTGATTCCCTTCTACTGCCCCCACTCCATGAGCTATAGGAAATTTCATGGTCAAGCACCATTGGGCTATCACGGAATGGAAATCTAGTAGGGCTGGTCGTCCTAGGAAGGCATTGTACGTAGCGAATCTGTCCACCAAAATGAAAGTTTGTTTTTATTTGGATAATCAGAAATGGGTTCCTAGCTCGATAGACAAATCTGACCTTTCTAAGGGCATTTTACCTTCTTCCCTGAAGCCATGCAGATGTGGTTGCATGGTGCAAAATATTTCATCAATAATCTCATCCTGTCAAATGCATCCTTGAATAAGATGTTCACTGAACTCCCATCATCCACCAAAATCTAATGTACCTCTGCTGGGCCGAGCATTGTTGAAATCACCATGGGGTTCATGTGAGGGTACTACTTTCCTTGTAAGTCACTATCACTAAAGATTATCTCATCCTACTCCCAACGAGGGGACTTAGATTTTCGCTCCTCGCCTATAGTGTACACAAAAGCTTCCCCGCACAGTAAAGATTTTGCATATCTCTCCATCTTGACCCAACTTTTGTCAACTACATGAGGTCATCCTATTATGGTATTAATTACTAATCTCATGTCCTTATCATGGTTAGCACTAGTTTCTTCTTCTCCATTTTCGGGTGGGAGTTTCCTCGGAGTCTACCGCATAGGAACAGAGGGAGCATTAGGATTCCTAATGTATCACTCCAACTTCTTCCTTCTGATGTCTTCCTCTATAAGGTCTCATATCGGCAATCGTCAGTGTCATGTCCTTAAGATTCGTGAAATCTATAATACTCCCCCATGTTTATGTCATCTTATGTCTACTTTCTCGATGGAGGCATGTTGCATCTAAGTTCCGCTTGCGTTGCGAGGTAGATGTTTTCCACAGTATCATTCAAGTCCGTGAGCATCAAACCTTGTTCCAGGCCTAAGTCTTTTTCGTTCCATTTTCTTTCCACCAGAACCGCTTTGATTATTGTCCTTCTTCTTCTCAACATAACAACCTCTGCTACCTTTAGCCATAGCATTTACACTATTGGATGCCTCTGATGATTTGATAACCATTCTAGTCTATCATCCGACCGCTGCCTCATCCAAGCGTATATACTTTGCTACTTTGAAAGAAATCCTATAGAGTGGTTGGTTTCTTCTTAGTTAATCTCCGAATCATTTTCATATCTAGGTGCACTCCCCTACATAATTCTATCGGAGTTAGTCGCTTATCAGCATTCTAGATGTTGGCTGCTGCAGCGTTGAAGCGAGTTAAGTACTGATGTAGTGTTTCATCCTCTCTTTATTTCACATTGGATAATGAATACAGATCCATGGGCCACTCTACGTAAACCAAATTTTGCTGATGAAATTTTCCTTTAATATTTCCCATGAATGGATTAAGCCAGGAGGAAGGCGGAAAAACCACATAGTCGTTAAGTCTAACAAAAATTAGAGAAAACAACTACACAAGACTTCCTCCATTGCTCCACTCATCAACATGTGTTGCCATACTGTTGCAGATGTACTATTAGGTTTGTTAGACCTTCGTAGGGGTCCATGGTGGGCATTCGGAAATTCCTAAGGTTTCGGGCTGTTTCTATCTCTATGGAAAATGGGCTACCAACTTTTGCTGCAATTCCTTATTCTACTTATTCACGATGGACACATTTCCTTATAATCTGTGCCATTCGGTCTTCTAGTTCGGGGTATGAGCAGAGCTAGGTCGACCTCTCCCTCCGGGATGAAGGACTTCTTTCACTTCTTTTATGATGACTAGTTCTGCGATCCCAGCTCCGATCTCAACTTTGAGATCATTCACAGTGGCAAGTCCACGTTTCGTCTACTGCCACTACTGCTAAGATAAGAAAGCATCACCTGGACTAGGAAGGTTTAGCCATAGCCGACCCAAAGTCTACAACTCTCCTAGTCGGTTCGGAGCTAAATCGGTCCTTGGGTATGGCTTCTAGCTTAGTCCTTGATCGATATGCTTCCTCGAAGTTCACTCGCCTTGCTCCTCGATTTTCTTAATCAGATCCACTATTAGAGTACGGCCTCCTTCGCCTCCTGACCCCCTAGACTGATCACCCTCTTACTTTAGTGTTACATGCAGTAGGTTGTGTAACATTCCCCCTTTCTAACCGCCTCCAGTCGGTAATTAAACCAACTCGAAACGTTCAAAAAGACGGATTGTTATTTAGTTTATGTAATTTAAACAGAATCAGCCACAGAAACACAGAATAATAATATTTCATTACTATAAATCTTTTTACATACATCAGAGTTTATACAATGTATTTAACTGATACAGCGGAATATCTTAAATAACAATTTTCTTGAAAACTGAAGTGAGCGTTTTACCCTCTCTCTCTAACTTCGCTGCTCGAAAATCTTCAAGCTGTAAAAATACTCGGTCTGACCCGAGTATTACATTCAAAAGAAAATAATACACAGGTCAGTCTAATTCAAACCAGTTATTAGTGCATAGAGGTAATAATAATCAAAAAGACGACAGTCACAAAAATTCTCCGTCTATCCAACTCTTTAAACAAAGAAATCGGATGACGGTCGATATAACACCTAATAGTGTTAAACAAAAATCAGGAAATTTGAATCATCTACGGAGATAAATAAACAATTTATCAAATTGACTAAATCAATTTAAAACAATTGAAATTGTCACTTTAAAACCATCAAAGTTTGATTGGCTGCCGTACACGCTAATGTGTACGGCCTCGCCAATACGACATACGAAATATGAAACGAATCAATGAATCAGAACAAAAGAAACATCAATTTAAAATCTGTACTGTGTGGCTACAGTACACACGTACATACATGTGCACTGCCTCGCCAACTCAATGCACAAGATCAAATCAAAATTAGATTCAACACAAATGCAAATGGCCTCGATCAAAATTCAAAGTGTAACTGCACAAGGCAAATGCATGTACAAGTTCAACAAGACAAGTACAAATTGGACAACAACAAAAGCCACCAAGCAGGCAAACTCAAGTGATCAAGTCTGTCAACATGATACTGCAACAATACAAATAAGGATGAACTCAAATGCAGACTCAAGTTTATATGAAGTAAATTGGATACAACAATATAAACAAGCAACTCAAAGAACAGTGCATCAATAAACTGCAATATCAAATGTATGCAATGCAGACAGGTATCAAAGACCAGACTACAACCGGTGTCAACATCTACATGGATGCAAGCATGTATGAATCAACTGAGCAAGACAACCAGTAAACAATGAGGTGCACAGCTACAAATGGTCAACTGCAACAAGACTACTCAAGTTCAAAAACAAGCATCAATGTACACTGGGATGAATTCAACTTCAATTGACTACTGGAATGTGGAACTAACCAGACAATTTAACAGCAGTGCAGCAGCTACAAACAAGTAGACATGTAACAGTTTCAAACAACATCAATATCTACAATAAATGCAATTGCATGTATGCAATGCAAACAGGGACCAAAATGTCCATATGAACTAAGAAGTCATCAACAGTTCAAGCATGTACAACAATAAAGACAAATTCGAGTACATCATGAAACAGAACCAAATGCAGTTCAACTGAAATGAACACAGGTGAAGGCAGAGACCAAAAAAATGACAACATGAACAAATGCACATATGAATGACCAGTAAACATCAGTGGTAAAGTCAGAGATCATGCAAGTATACAAAACTGTCAAATAGACAGAGAACCATGAAACAGTCACATATATACATACTTAAAAGTAGATATATATATGAAGTATCAAGAGCCAAAACCACAATGAAATGCTCAAGGCAAAAGCAACTAAAGTCAAATGACTAGAGGCCGAAGTACATCGAAGCCATAAAAATCAAAGTAAATTTTTTTTTATCAAAGAATATCAAATACCCGAAGTCATGAATGCTTCAGAAATGATAGACTGCAGTTCCAAATCAAAGTGGGACGAGCAGTGAATTTTTGTTTTCGAAATCAATGCCAACGATTCAAAGAAATTGATTTAAGTCAAAACAATGATGAACAAAGAATCCACTAAGTCAGATTTAAAAACTGGAATTATCACGTAATCAAAGAAATGCCGAATCACCCAAACAAAAATCAATACCATGGAAATTTATAAGTTCGAACTAGTACAAACCAACTCAAGTCCATAACTTCAAGAGCAAAAAAGCAAATTCGAACATACATATATACATATCAAATGATGTATATACATACGTGACTGCATACATATATATGGAGGCTAAAATGCAACTGGATGATGAAAGACACAACATGGAGAACTTCAAGTTCAACAAAGTTCATCGGACTCAAGACAGTCTGCTAACAAATTCAAAGTGGAAAAACCACCAAAGACTCAACAGTAAACATATGCTCAACAAAGGTCAGGCTACAAAAGCATATGAGATGTAGACTACAATGAGAGCAAGCACCAAGTCCAATGAAATAGAATGGAATGCAAATTGCAAGACAGTAGTGAGTGCAGACAAGACCAACTCGATGCAACTGGCCACAAACAACAGGCAAATGCCCCAACATGACAGTAGGCACATAGGATAGTCAAAGTCTTCAAGAATGCATATAAATGCAAACAAATGCAACTACAAGATGATTCATGAAATACAACCAAACCTGACCAGGTTGTATACATGTACACATATGCAAAGGCCTCAACAAAGAAGACAGTGGCAAATGCACTTTATCAAAACATAGCAGTATGAAAGAATGCAAACCAAAGAACATCTACAAGACTTCATAGTGCAGACAAAATAAAGAATGGCCATACACATATATACATACAAGAATGTATGTATACATATGATCAAAACCTCAACCAGACAGTAACTACAACTCAGTGCAGCAAAGAAGAAACTGGCAACTACTCAAACCCCAGTGAACAACCAAACAACATCAAGTATAGTGTGCTTCGAAGATGAATTCGAGCTAGAATCAAATGAACATGCAACCAACTCAAGTACATTAACTATAAGACTGACAGAGAAGATGGCCAGAGACGAAGCTCACAGGGGCCGGTAAACCAAAGCAATAAATCACAGTAAAGTCAACAAGGAACCACACGAAAACAAATATTGATTGAGATTTAAAAATGTGAAAGTTCGTTGCAGTGGGACTCAAGTAAATCAAGTTCAAAACAAAATCAAAAACCATCATAGCCATGTAAATCCATTCACAAAATCGCATAATTCTGAGATTAAATTAGATGTGAGATTTTACTCACCATTTATTCACGCGATCCTTCCCTCGATCGAGCTAAACGACATCACGCCATCACGAAGTCGAACGAACCCTAATTTGATTGAAGAACAGGTGACGAACGAGAAACGAGGCCGCCATTTATTTTCTTTTCTTTCGTTATTTTTAGAACTAAGGTTTTGAATGAGAAAAGGGGGAAGGTCGTGGTTTTAACAGAGAGGGGGAAGAAAAGATCGTGGTCTCGCAGAGGAAAAAATTGTGGCCTAGGGCATGGGTTACGGTACTAGAGGTATGGTATAAAGTATGTGTTATTTTTATTTTTATTTATCAATTAACTTATGTTATTAAATTTTGTAGATAAAATTTATCCCTTTTTAAACATCATTATCTATATTACATTCATTTGCACATATTATATCAAATTTAAATTTAAATATATTCCTCATATTTTTAAACTTGACAAATTCAAACAATTTCACAATTTTAAATTAAAATTAAATTCAATTATCAATTTAAAATAGTTTAAAAATTCGGGATCGTTACAATCTTCCCTCCTTAAAACTTTTCGTCCACGAAAAGGAAAGGTCGTTAAAATTTCACCGATATTTATACCCTACTAAATTTTTTCTAAGCTTGAAACTTATTACAAATAAATGAATATAGGATTCATTCCATTTGTTTAATCTCACTAGTTTTATTCATTGGTTTCTACAATCAAGACACAAAAGTCTTTTACCAAATTTTCGACTTACGAATCTCAGATTTACTTAAGATTCTTCATTTTAGAGATTTGCATAATATATCTCTTCCAAAGCTGTGGACTTTCAAAATATTTCAAAGATCTTCTTCCTTAGTTTATTAGGTAGGAATTATGTAATTCTAATTTTCAAACTATTGATTTGCTATTTACAGTTTGAAAATACTTGCTAACTCGAAATTTAACAAGTCCATCTTCGTTCTCACAGACATTAGGCATACGCTGGCCAGGCGCAGGTCTAAAAATCTCCAAGTACTAAATATACTTGCTTCAATTCCCAGTGAAAATACTTTAAAAACTCTTTTTAAAAAATGGATATGGAAAGCACGTTCCCCCATGGATTACATTTTACCCGGCGGTTACGCTACTATCCTAGTAGAGTCGCTCGTAATCTGTAGATTTCACATCTCTTAAATTTCGCCATGGTTGTCGCTATAGATCGCAGTACACCTGGCGGTTACGCTACTATCCCAGTAGAATCGCTTGTGTCTGTAGGCATCACGCCCCTCAAATTTCGCTTGGCATTTAAATTGCAGTTTACCCGGCGGTTACGCCACTATCCCAGTGGAATCGCTTATAACTGTGGGCATCTTGCCCCTCAAATTACGCTAATCAATCAATCTGATCCCATCGACATGATCCATCTCGAGGGATTTCCGATTCAAATAGTCACTCTGACTAAATGGAAATTCTACGTAGCTACGAATTTCAAATGGACACTCATCGAGAGTTCCAAAACCTTCTCAAATAATAAATGGAAGGTACTTTTCCATATCCTCAGTTTAGAAAACATAATGTCATATATATGTAGTACTTCATTTCACATTTCGTACATATAATATCTATGTAAGCTTACATAAGATTTCCATAACAATGACTTTCTAAACTAACGGTTTTCAATTTACCGCATTCATATATATATAAGTTCTGAAAACCTACATATCCTATATCCATAACAAAAATAGAGGATTTCAAAATTTTCCTCTAAGTCGATTCAGAAATTTTAAGGTTATCTCAAACCCAATTCATATTCATAATTCCATTTATTATCGACTTTCACATTCGATTTGGATTTCACGCTACATCGTCAATTCTCAACACAGAATTGATGTCTACCGATATATAACCTCTGAGCTCGTACGTCTCAGAGAAGGGTGTTAAGTTAAGAGAATAAATTCTCCGCCACCAACAGATATATATTTAATAGAGATCAATTGCTATGTCATCAATTCACAATGTTAGACATACAATCCAAACCATCATCTGAAATTCAAAACACATCTTATATTTTCTTTGGTGTCGAAGTTAAACTCAATTTTAACTCAACGATTCAATCTTTTTGAAAAATTTCAAATTGAACTAATTGTTCAAATTTCTCATTTAACTTTTCAACTTCGACTTCGAAAATGAATTTCAAATCATTTATCCCTTACGGAATATATTCACAACATTTCATTTTTGGAAAAACATTTCCATGCTTATTTAAAAATAAGTAATTCACAAATCCATTTATTTTCAATATTTGAAAATATTCGATATACTTTAATCAAAATTAAGTATATATTTCATCTTTAAGGAAATCATTCTCTTTCACATATTTATTTGAGTTAAAACGAATGTTACGTAAAACATCGTTACGATAACTCAAAATCACTAGTATAGGGATTCGAAATTTAGATAGATGTATAAATCCCAATACTATACAAAACATTTCCTTTCGAAAATCATTTACTATAACAACAGTGCTATAGTCCACCATTTCCTTTTATTCGAAAACGTCTATTTCAATAATGAATGTTGAAATGTATGGTTTCGATATTCAATGCCTTTGAAAACATCTTTTAAAACAATTAACTTCATTTTAAAATATCACTTTCCCAAAACATGTCCATTTAATTCAATGATATATTCACAACACTTCTACACATTTAAAAGATTATCCACTGTCCAAAATTATGGATATACTACTTTTAACAAGCTATAAGAATTTACTTATCAAAATAAGTCAGTTTCAGATTTATAAACAACGTTTATGAATTCTATTTCTATTTATAAAGACTTCAATTTATAAAAATCACTTTATTAATCATTCCTTTTACAACTCAGTTTTATATCAGAAATTTAATTTATAAGTAAATTACTTATAAATTCTTTTATTTTTCAACATCGATTCATTTTACAACTTCAGAAATTTTAATTCTGTAATTTTTCATCCACTTATGAAATCCATTTATATTTCATTTTTAACACTTATAAAAACTCATTTTATAATTCCAATATAATATCAACCTTTTCAAATCTTCTATATAATCTGTTTATATAATAATTCAAAAATTCCAATTTAAACTATTATACAAATTTATCAACTTTCCATTTCCAAAATAATCTACTAGTTCTTTAGTAAATCATTCATTGAATTGATTTTCAATTAAATCACATTTGATTTATTTACATTGGATTTTACTAACATTCATTCATATTTAATTAGTTTACTTTCACTAATTTATATTCAAGTTAGTTTGCTTTCGATTCAAATCAAATTCGACTCTATTTAGATTTACTTATCTTTCAATTTGAATTCAATTCCTTAGCTTTCAATTTCCATTAATTCAATTTCACTTCTTCACTTAATGAATTTCTATACAATCAACTAGCAAAACCAAATTTATTTACTTTGCTTACATTCAATTTGGTTCAACGCACTTAATTTCAATTGGTTTATATTCTAATTCAGATTGAATTCTAATACTCACCATATTCACAACTTCTTAACTTAAGTTTTATTCAACTCTTAACAACAACATTCCTAATCCATGTTTATTCACTAATTCACTTTTACAAAATAAAGTTGAATTTTCTTTATATAACTCAAATTCATATTCATTACTTCACTTTATCAATTCATTTTGATATCAAATTCAACCTCATTTAACATTACTTAAACTATGTTTCATTTTATCTTCACTTGCATTTATTTTCACTATACAACTTAAGTTTCGCCTCAAATTTATTTGAAATTCTATTTTATTTAACTTTACTAAAGTCAAATTCATATCACTATTCAAAATTCAGATTTTGTTTTACTTAACAAAACCGTTTAACCATTTTAACAATTGGTTTTACTTAAATTTTCTCATTTTATAAGTTATACAACTTATTAATTTAAACTTCCCAATTCATATTATATAATCACTTATCTTTCAAGTTTAACTTTCCATCTCAATAATTTATCTCATCCAGTTCAATTTATTTAACTTTCCTTTAGTTAAATTCCAAATCCATATATTTATTAATGCTAACTCAATTCTATTTAACTTTTCTTAAGTTAAAAATCTTTATTTTCAACAACAATTTTATACTTCTTTAGATTGAAAAACATTTTTCTTAAAGTGTTTCTAGTAAGTATTCATATTAAACACCATAAACTAAGCTTTGTGTAAACCAAAGCTCTGATACCACTTTGTAACATTCCCCCTTTCTGACCGCCTCCAGTCGGTAATTAAACAACTCGAAACGTTCAAAAAGACGGATTGTTATTTAGTTTATGTAATTTAAACAGAATCAGCCATAGAAACACAGAATAATAATATTTCATTACTATAAATCTTTTTACATACATCAGAGTTTATACAATGTATTTAACTAATACAGCGGAATATCTTAAAATACAATTTTCTTGAAAACTGAAGTGAGCGTTTTACCCTCTCTCTCTAACTTCGCTGCTCGAAAATCTTCAAGCTGTAAAAATACTCGGTCTGACCCGAGTATTACATTCAAAAGAAAATAATACACAGGTCAGTCTAATTCAAACCAGTTATTAGTGCATAGAGGTAATAATAATCAAATAGACGACAGTCACAAAAATTCTCCGTCTATCCAACTCTTTAAACAAAGAAATCGGATGACGGTCGATATAACACCTAACAGTGTTAAACAAAAATCAGGAAATTTGAATCATCTACGGAGATAAATAAACAATTTATCAAATTGACTAAATCAATTTAAAACAATTGAAATTGTCACTTTAAAACCATCAAAGTTTGATTGGCTGCCGTACATGCTAATGTGTACGACCTTGCCAATACGACATACGAAATATGAAACGAATCAATGAATCAGAACAAAAGAAACATCAATTTAAAATCTGTACTGTGTGGCTGCAGTACACACGTACATACATGTGCACTGCCTCGCCAACTCAATGCACAAGATCAAATCAAAATTAGATTCAACACAAATGCAAATGGCCTCGATCAAAATTCAAAGTGTAACTGCACAAGGCAAATGCATGTACAAGTTCAACAAGACAAGTACAAACTGGACAACAACAAAAGCCACCAAGCAGGCAAACTCAAGTGATCAAGTCTGTCAACATGATACTGCAACAATACAAATAAGGATGAACTCAAATGCAGACTCAAGTTTATATGAAGTAAATTGGATACAGCAATATAAACAAGCAACTCAAAGAACAGTGCATCAATAAACTACAATATCAAATGTATGCAATGCAGACAGGTATCAAAGACCAGACTACAACCGGTGTCAACATCTACATGGATGCAAGCATGTATGAATCAACTGAGCAAGACAACCAGTAAACAATGAGGTGCACAGCTACAAATGGTCAACTGCAACAAGACTACTCAAGTTCAAAAACAAGCATCAATGTACACTGGGATGAATGCAACTTCAAATGACTACTGGAATGTGGAACTAACCAGACAATTTAACAGCAATGCAGCAGCTACAAACAAGTAGACATGTAACAGTTTCAAACAACATCAATATCTACAATAAATGCAATTGCATGTATGCAATGCAAACAGGGACCAAAATGTCCAGATGAACTAAGAAGTCATCAACAGTTCAAGCATGTACAACAATAAAGACAAATTCGAGTACATCATGAAACAGAACCAAATGCAGTTCAACTGAAATGAACACAGGTGAAGGAAGAGACCAAAAAAATGACAACATGAACAAATGCACATATGAATGACCAGTAAACATCAGTGGTAAAGTCAGAGATCATGCAAGTATACAAAACTGTCAAATAGACAGAGAACCATGAAACAATCACATATATACATACTTAAAAGTAGATATATATATGAAGTATCAAGAGCCAAAACCACAATGAAATGCTCAAGGCAAAAGCAACTAAAGTCAAATGACTAGAGGCCGAAGTACATCGAAGCCATAAAAATCAAAGTAATTTTTTTATCAAAGAATATCAAATACCCGAAGTTATGAATGCTTCAGAAATGATAGACTGCAGTTCCAAATCAAAGTGGGACGAGCAGTGAATTTTTGTTTTCGAAATCAATGCCAACGATTCAAAGAAATTGATTTAAGTCAAAACAATGATGAACAAAGAATCCACTAAGTCAGATTTCAAAACTGGAATTATCACGTAATCAAAGAAATGCCGAATCACCCAAACAAAAATCAATACCATGGAAATTTATAAGTTCGAACTAGTACAAACCAACTCAAGTCCATAACTTCAAGAGCAAAAATGCAAATTCGAACATACATATATACATATCAAATGATGTGTATACATACGTGACTGCATACATATATATGGAGGCTAAAATGCAACTGGATGATGAAAGACACAACAGGGAGAACTTCAAGTTCAACAAAGTTCATCGGACTCAAGACAGTCTGCTAGCAAATTCAAAGTGGAAAAACCACCAAAGACTCAACAGTAAACATATGCTCAACAAAGGTCAGGCTACAAAAGCATATGAGATGTAGACTACAATGAGAGCAAGCACCAAGTCCAATGAAATAGAATGGAATGCAAACTGCAAGACAATAGTGAGTGCAGACAAAGACCAACTCGATGCAACTGGCCACAAACAACAGGCAAATGCCCCAACATGACAGTAGGCATATAGGATAGTCAAAATCTTCAAGAATGCATATAAATGCAAACAAATGCAACTACAAGATGATTCATGAAATACAACCAAACCTGACCAGGTTGTATACATGTACACATATGCAAAGGCCTCAACAAAGAAGACAGTGGCAAATGCACTTTATCAAAACATAGCAGTATGAAAGAATGCAAACCAAAGAACATCTACAAGACTTCATAGTGCAGACAAAATAAAGAATGGCCATACACATATATACATACAAGAATGTATGTATACATATGATCAAAACCTCAACCAGACAGTAACTACAACTCAGTGCAGCAAAGAAGAAACTGGCAACTACTCAAACCCCAGTGAACAACCAGACAACATTAAGTATAGCGTGCTTCGAAGATGAATTCGAGCTAGAATCAAATGAACATGCAACCAACTCAAGTACATTAACTATAAGACTGACAGAGAAGATGGCCAGAGACGAAGCTCACAGGGGCCGGTAAACCAAAGCAATAAATCACAGTAAAGTCAACAAGGAACCACACGAAAACAAATATTGATTGAGATTTAAAAATGTGAAAGTTCGTTGCAGTGGGACTCAAGTAAATCAAGTTCAAAACAAAATCAAAAACCATCATAGCCATGTAAATCCATTCACAAAATCGCATAATTCTGAGATTAAATTAGATGTGAGATTTTACTCACCATTTATTCACGCGATCCTTCCCTCGATCGAGCTAAACGACATCACGCCATCATGAAGTCGAACGAGCCCTAATTTGATTGAAGAACGGGTGACGAACGAGAAACGAGGCCGCCATTTATTTTCTTTTCTTTCGTTATTTTTAGAACTAAGGTTTTGAATGAGAAAAGGGGGAAGGTCGTGGTTTTAACAGAGAGGGGGAAGAAAAGATCGTGGTCTCGCAGAGGAAAAAATTGTGGCCTAGGGCATGGGTTACGGTACTAGAGGTATGGTATAAAGTATGGGTTATTTTTATTTTTATTTATCAATTAACTTATGTTATTAAATTTTGTAGATAAAATTTATCCCTTTTTAAACATCATTATCTATATTACATTCATTTGCACATATTATATCAAATTTAAATTTAAATATATTCCTCATATTTTTAAACTTGACAAATTCGAACAATTTCACAATTTTAAATTAAAATTAAATTAAATTATAAATTTAAAATAGTTTAAAAATTCGGGATCGTTACAGGTTGTGTCTGCCCTAAGTGTGTCATGATCTGATCCACAAAGCTTGTTGTTGGGCAGCGAGTCGGGTATCAATTTCCCTCATAACTCTATCCAAGTTGCCTTTGGTGATAATATCTGGTCCTGGAGTACTGGATGAGTAGTTATCTTAATTGGTAGTGGTTTGGTTAGTGTTCCTGCTGGTAGCACCGTCCTTGCTCTTAGATTTGGGCTTCCAATGAAAGCACCAAAAATATTTGCACGAAAAGTGGACAAACACCCCCATCCAATTTACAACAGTGAAGAAAACATAAGGAAAATGCTAGAAAAATAAAGTACATATAGATTTATAGTGGTTCAACCATAACGGGCTTACGTTCATTGTTCATTTTTATTCTCTTTCTTATATTTCAACTGTTACAAGGATTTGGATGCAAAATACAATGATTTACTGAAGTTCTTAGGCTTTGTTCGGCTATTTTTGCTCGACAGAATCTGGTGGCTCTAAAAGGTTGTCCTCGTGGCTATTGGAAGCTTGGATATTTACAGGAATGAAGAGGTAAGGATGTCATCTCGGTAAATCTGACAGTTTCCATGTATAACATGTTCGGTTCTGTTATTTCTATATATAGAAGATATGATTTGAAATTTCCTTATATATTCAGATTTCATTCCTTAAATGCTTTTGCTTGGTTCACTGAAATAGTCTTGTTTAATGGTTGCTAGACCGTGGATGGATGTAGATGTCTTATTGGCCATGTATCATGGTGTATCTCCTTGGTTCGGCATGGCCTCCCCTCCTTGTTCGGTTATTGTCTTGTACTGGACAAGGTTTCCTATTTGGGGTATCACCATATGCCACAAAGTGAATCAGACAACAATGATCACACAACATAAGGTAGATTCTCTGTTATACCATTTTTTCACACAACACATGGAAAAATTATATGTCGTGTGACACAACGGCGATTAGATAACATTTGCTTTCAAATAAAATTTACCTATTGTTTGATTGAAATCATAAAATTTTTTTGCCTCCTTATCAAAATTTTGGTTTCCCTCTTAATATTGCCTAAATTATTTCGTGGCTGCATTCCTTAACTTATTTCCCTCCCTCTTTCTTTTGTTTCTAGAAGGAAAAAAATGGTGTTCCTTCGGTTTATTCATGGCCGCCTTATTTCCTTCAATTATTTTCCCTCTTATCAGAAAATCAAACAACCCGATACTCTCTCTCTCTCTCAAAACCTAATATCGTGGAACCCAACTGAAGCCGCTTGTAATTAAGGTTCGTTCAATTTTGGAAGGTTCGTTCAATTTGTCGAGTATTCTTCGACAAATTTGTCGAGTATTCTTCAATCAATAACCCTGAATTAAAGCCGCTTGTAATTAGGGTTTGTTCAATTTGTTGAGTATTCTTCCATTGATATACAGTATGATTTCTACCCCCTTTCGATTTTGTATTGATTTCAACTTGATTTACCCGTGATGATTTGAGTGTTTATATAGGAATCAATTTCCTATATATTCGTATATACCTTTTCCAATGATTTTGTATCGATCTCGACTTGATTTGCCTGTGATGATTTGAGTATATTTGATTATTTGAAACTTGACTTGTTCGTTGTTAATAGTAAAGAGTTAACTGAAGTTGATAATTTTTGCAATGGTTTCTTTTGAATTTTCGTTGGTTTTATGATTTTAGTATTGTTGTACCTTTTATTATTTCCCTTAATTCAAATTAAATGTTTGCCTTATCTTTGTTTACTTCTTCAGTTTTAGTTATAATATATTTTCTTATATTTGTATAATAAGCTTAGAATCACTACATTATATATTGCATTTGTCTGATTGTTTTATTATATTTGCTTCATTTGATTGTACCATTTGCTTTCCTAGAGGATGCTCTATACTCATTATATAACAAGATAGACAGTCGGATCTTTAGCCACTTTATTGTTTCGCTGGTTGCTCCTTATTTGTATTGTTGAACATGCATACATGTATATACATATATGCATGCATGCATCCTTGCCTTGTTGAAATTATGTATACATATATACATGTATACATCCTTTCCTTGTTTTGTTGGCCACTTCGTTGGTGCGACTGTGCACATGTATACATGTATATACATATATGTATATATGTGCACATGACTAAAGTTATGTTCGGTGCACTTAAGTATTGCACTTGTTGAACCCATACACACATTCTTGCCTTGTTGAACTGCCTGGACTTATTATTATCTGATACTCTTCCATGTACATACATACGTATGTAATTCATTTGATAGTTCATGTGTACACTTGAGTTCCACTTGCATTACCATGTCCGAGTTCATGTGTACACTTGAGTTCATGTGTGCACTTGAGTTCATGTTTGAGTTAGTGTACACTTGAGTTCGTGTGCACACTTTTCCTTGCCTTGTACCTGCTGTATTCTCGATGGTTTGAACTTCCATGTATATACACACATACATATCTATGTATATAAGTGTGAATGTCTGTGGCACTGCCTTGTTTTAATTTGTGGCACTGCCTTGTTTTTATTTGTTTGTTTAATTTGTTTATGCACCTTTATGAACTGATTTGAGCTGAACCAATTGTTGAATTGCTTTGAGCTGAACCATTTTGAATTACCTGAGCTTGAACCATTTTCTGAACCATTTTGAGCTGAGCTTGTTTTGAGTTGCATTTTCACTAGCACTTGAACCATTTTTTAATTTGTGGCACTGCCTTGTTTTAATGTGTGAATGTTCGATTTTCCTGGAGCTTTGATGCTTATGTTGGCTGTTGGTTCATCCATGTATATACATGCATACATATGTATGTATACATATGTGAATGTTCTTTTGATTCCAATATATACATTGCATACATATCTTTGCAGAGTTCTTTTGACGAGCCAGTGCACTGGTTGTTCATTACTCTTTGGCCTTGTATATATGCAGTTGTTTCTAGGTGTGTGTTTCTGGTTATGTGTACACCAAAATGAGGCAGTTTGATTTCTGACCCATAAACAAACTCAAGCAAACCAAACCGTGTTTCTGGATATCTGTATGAATGTTTTCACATATATATATATACATACATACATGTATGTTTATATCTGCATATCGCTACATACGTGTGTGTATATTTGTGAATTTCCATACATATACATACATACATACATACATATGTATGTATATATGTGTGAATGTTCTTATATCTTCATATATATGTGTGAACTGCCTTTTGTACATGAGTCTGATCTGGTTCATATCAAGTAATTTGAGACTTCCATGTATATATACATACATATGTATGTATATATGTGTGAATGTTACCGCTGCTTCATATTAAGTAATTTTTGGCACTTGCTGTTTATGGCACTGCCTTGTTTTAAGTTGTGATCTACCTTGTTAAATTTGTGGCATCTACTGTTTTAATTTATGGCACTTGCTGTATTAATTTGTGGCACTTGCTTTTGCATTGTGATTTCTTGTTACACTTTCAATTTGCTGTTTTAATGTGTGAACATCCATGCTTCAACCATTTTGGGGTTTAGTTGAACTTGTTTTCAGTTCTGAACCATTTTGAATTACATTTGAGTCAATGTGTGTGCTTAGTTTTGCTGCTTGGTTCAAGGTAGTGTCAAGATACTTTTGATTCTACCATGAATCTGGTTTGCTGGTGCTCGACTTTATGCATCTCCATGTGCACTGAACTTGTTTGTGCACTTTGGCTTTGCTTGCTTGGGCTTTGCTTGCTTGCTGGTTTGCCATGAATCTGATTGATTGTTGCTTGCTTTGACTTTGTGCATCTCCTGCGGAGTTTCCTGAGCTTGTTTATGTGCACTATCTTGAATTCTTGCCTAGTTTTTGTCTGGTTTATACATGTGAATTTCCTATATTTCCACGTACTTTCTTCTCCTTGTTTTTGTCTAGTTTATGCATGTGCACTTCAGCCTTGTTCATGCTGCCTTGAGATGCTACTATATGCATTATGCTTAAACTATTTTGAGATTTCTTGCCTTGTATGCACTATGTACTCTTGTCGAAACTTGTTTTATGATATGTGCACCTGAGTTGAGCTCGAGGAGGCTTAGGCTTGACCTTGTGCACATTTGCACTATGTTGAGCCTTCGGGCTTGACCTTTGCAATAGTCTGTGAGATTTAATCGATGCCTAGCCTTGTGATATTCACAGTGATAAGTTGCGCATATCATAACTTGTTTGTGCACATATATATATTTGTCCATGTCTAAAACATGAAAAGGAAACAGACCTATAAACTAAGGCAATATTCAAATTCAAATTCAAATTTATATTTGCAATTTAGGGTTGTTTCCTTTTTCCATTTTACTACGCTGTTTATTTGACAGGTATATGAGATGGCTGGACACAAGCTGGAGCAAGCAAATCAAGATCAACATCAAAATTAAACTTGAGTGAGTGTGAATGAGTGCAGGTAAAAAAATGTTATATACGATACGAGAGTGTAGAGAAAATTTGTATATATGAGAGTGATAGTGAAAGTTGTATTGTATTTGAAAATGTAAGTATAATGAAAGTTGTATTGTATTTGAATTTGATTTTAAATAAAATATTAATTTAAATAAAATTACAATTCATTATTTCATTCTGCAAATATAATATAAGTGTAATTGGTATGCATATTAGTCAATATATATATGTTGTCTGATAGGAAATTCTAGAAATGATACTATAACATCATACAACATATGATTTTTATATTTTGTTAGTACATATCAGACGACTGGGCATATCTGTTGTCTGATGTGCAATGAGACGACACGAGATTTAACGATGGATATATATGTAATTAGACAACGGAGTATATATGTCATCTGATGCGTTTTTTCCTATAGTGTACGCACCATCGGATAAGATATCTTGTCCGGTAGTTCTTCATACCGGATAAGAATTCTTGTTTGGTGTTTAGACCACCGAGCATGAATTCTTGCCCGGTAGCTCCCTAACGAACACAATTTCTTGTTCAGTGGGAAGAACACCGGACATGAAATTGGGTAGCATCCCATTCGGGGCAAATATAAGGAATATCACCGCCTTATTTGGTTTACATGTGAGTACTTGGTGCTCCTTGGGTTTCTTATCCCTTTAATTTAGGATCATTCGAACGGATCATGATCTCCATGGCATACATGCACCTAGGTCGCTTTTGCAATAGTTTGTTTAATCTGCCTCTGTCATTCATTAGGCAAAAGCGCCTATAACAGTACTAAATAAAATAGATTTACAAAAAATACTACATAAAAAAATCTTGTAAAAGTACCGGTCCTTCACATGTTATATACAAATAGAATTGTAAGTATAATGCCACAAACTATTGTAAAAGAGTTGCAAATAATACATAATTACATAAAATTATCATATAACTTGATCACATCAACTCCAATGCAAATACAACACTAAAGTTACAACATCAATCTTCTTCATAAAAATTCCAAATCACATGATGTTGTATAGAAGTAGCATCATGACATGCAGCTTCCATATTCTTCCTCAAATTGAATGTCACCTCTAAACCTCTACCTTCACCACCTTCGTTGTTGCCGTACCTCATTAGTCGTCATCACTTACCTTCCAGTCATTATTGTTCATCGGCCAGCCATTGTTGCCTCCTTCACTAATTAACACAACTGGAATTAAAAAATGTTGCACCCAATCAATTGTTGTCTCTCCGCCAATCCTTACTACTGCCACCTCCACTATTTATTGTCTAATAACGTACAACACTCTAGTTTATGGATCCCTTTGACATGGCACAAAAGAATGTTTTTTCTTATGAATTTGGTATAAAATTTTGACTTTGAGGTTTAAAGAACTTTATGTTTTAAAAACTACTTTTTATTCAAAGTTTGACCTTAAGATTGGTTTCCTCCATGTATGTGTAGATATGTATTTATACATCAGTGCTAAAGTTTAAACTAAGAAGTTTGTCGTAAAACAAGTTCATCTGAACGACAAGGCTATTCCGCTCAAATACAAATCAGGTACTTCGTGAAAAACTGAAATAAAATAGCTAACCCCTCTATCGAGTTCCATATATTTCACTTGAAAAATTGTTTCACATCGCATTTTTTCTTTGCTGAATTTACAATCACATTAGAATGGTTGCATGCTAATAATCAATCTTTTGGCGGGAACAACAAAGAGGAGATGAATATGCACATCAACCAAGAGAAACTATCAATACTTAAAACATATTTTTAATGTAGAAACCTCCTTTTCTTTTTCTTTTTTGAGTGCATGAATTAGCGAGATAAAATTAGAACTATTATGGTAGATTACTGCTCCCATTTTGCAAAAATTGTTATCGTACCGATTTTACAAGAAATCTAAAGTCATGTACTATCATGTTTACTACTCGATATACCTTAACTTGGTATATCGATAAACTGGTAATTATAATCATTTTGTGAAAAAAAATCAAAATATTTGGTACTTTTAGCAATGTAACGCTACTTCTCTATATGCTGGCATGAAAGAAAAATATGCAATAAATAAGAATGCAGTAAATATCGCTTGTACTAAATTTCAAGATTAAACCTCACCTTTTGCTTCTTTTTTGAAAAATACATGAAAGTATAAGAAGGTAAAAGATATATACTGATTAGTAAATTACCGTTTTGTTTTAAAAAAATATCACCGATGCTTTATAATTAGAAATGATGATTATTGTTATTGGACTGATTGTAGTGACATACCAATGGAGTTAAAAATAACACCAATTGGTCTGTAATAGTGTGTTAATAATAAATTAACAATTATCTAATTGTACTAGATAAAACTCTATATTTTACAACACATTTTGAGATGGATAAATGCAGGATCGGTCCTAGGTGAATTTGGTCCCTGGACAGAAGGTAAACTGAGCCCTGTGTAGAAGGTTAAACTAGGCCCTAACATGTGTGTGTATGAAAATGACATAAAAAATGAAGCTTCTAGGACTTAAACCCTGCCGATATGGCCAAAAATGATATACTTTACCCCACATTCTAATACATTCTTTGTAAAGTAAATCAATACTATATTTATAGTAACTAGTACGAGTCTGTGCTATGCACACATGGTCCACCACATAATTTACTTAGTGGTAGATTTTAGTCATATGAAGATAAAAGTGTATATTTGTATATTGAATTTATCTAGATTGGTTTATTTCTTAAAAAAATGGAAAATTTCTATCCATAAATGTGCTTAAGTAATCTTGAAACACACATGGTATAGCAATTTTTTAGAGAATACTGGATTTATATAAAAAATATTAACATCACATGTCAATTATTCCTTACTTGGTAGCATTATATTAGTGAGCATGACTATTAATTTAAGCGATACATAAGTTCAACATGAGTTCATCTTATATAAAATATAACTTCAAATATGCACACATTCGGTATGATAATTGTATTCTACATATGGAATAAAGAAACTATGCTAAGTGTGAAATAGTGTTTCGAAACTGGTTTAAATAAACAATATTCTAAATTTGCATTAGTATACTTATTGACACTAACGAATACTAATTGAATTAGAAATATATTTTAGTGGTATCAAAGGTTATATTTTTAATTGATATAACATATAATGACGTGAGAAATATAAATAAATAATAAAGTGTACTATATTATTATTGAACATCTAGGTAAGCTAGCCAGTTTCATAAACTTCTTAGTGAGTGCACTAGAAAGTTCCTCCATTTTGGATAATTAACAAATTGAGTTAATGTTGTCGTTTGTAATCGATCCTTACACCTCTTTATTATCTATAATGTCATGACCAGATAAGCGACCACTTAAGGACATTGGAGTCTAACTTCTGGAACAGCTAAATAATTCTAGCATTTACTTCAAATGTTCATACCGTATAATGACCGAAGAAATATAAAATTTAGCGTAGTTCAAAACAATATAATTATCACCATGGGAAATACATGTGGATACACATAAAATACTCTAGATGGCATCACAATGAAAATAACTATAAGGCCGAATGAAATAAGAGAATATAATTAACAAATCTAGCAATTAAATATCATGTAATTATAAATACTTGTAATATTTTTGTTTTTTCATCCAACATTGGCAAAATATAATATTTATAACCTAGTACAATTATTATGCAAATAATACAAAAATTATAATTGCATTTTGAAATATATCGAATAAATAATATTTTACTTCAAACATAAGAAAATATGTATAAAATATAGATGCCCTTAAAGTACAAAGAAATGTTCCCCTAACATTAATATGGTAAGTTTTTGTTCAAGAAAATTATTTGTAACTCCATTTATTCTATAAAAAAAATGAAGTTTTTACTAATTTTATTAAAGGGAAGAAAAATATTAAAATAAAAGGAAATAAGCTCCTATGTTACTATTTTTCTTTAATGCACATATTTCACATATCAAGAAAAGATTTGTTAAATTTATAAAACACTTCTTGTTAGATATTTTCTTATTGAGTTATGTATATGAAATGTTGTTAATTGCTGATAAAAGGAAATAAATAAAAAGATTTAATTGATTACATATTGATTCTATAATTGATTAGAGTTAAATGAGATTTACTGTATAATTAATTCTCTCATTTAATTGAACTACAAACAATTCTCAAATTATTTTGAATAAAAATTGGTCAAAATTAAAACAATTAATTTCTTTTATTTACTGCATGGAATAGTATTTGACATTATCTTCACTATTTATAAATAGTTCACTTATAACCATAATAATGAATAATTTAATTTCTAATTTATAATTACTTATTTACAAAACACTTCATACTACATGTTCCCTTATGGAGTTTTCATCTGAAATGTTAATGATAAAATGAAATAAATAAAAACAATTAATTGATTACATATTAATTAAATAATTTATTAGCATTAAAGAGAATTAATAATATGTAATTAATTCTCTCATTAATATGAACTACAGTTTAATTCTCAAAGTACTTTAAATTTAAATTAATCTAAATTAAAAGCAATTAATTCATATACTTTTTGCATGATAATAATATTTCATATGATCCTTCCTTCTTAAAAATAGTTCACTTCTAACCATTATGAATAACTACATCTTTAATTTTATAATCATCTAAAAACATTTCCAAATTGCAAAAAATAAAACAAAATAAAACAAAAGAGACTTTATAAGAAATCAGAAATAATTACCCCATTCTTGTTTAAGATCTTGCAGAATTCGATGATAATCATAAATGTTTGTTGCATATGAACATTACATAGTATATTAAAAAACACGACCGAAAAATATTAAAACCCTAGATTGATTACAGAAGGACGATGTTAAAATTTACCAAAAAAATAGACCGACTAAGAAAACGTAAAACATTTAAAAATAAGTATGTTTCCAAAACACATATTTAAAAATAAAAGTTTAATAAATTTTAATATCGTCTTCCGAAGACAGAACGTAGAAATGTTGCTTATACATTTATACTTTTCCCTAAATATAACGTGAAATTCATTATTTAAATAATTTTTTGCTTTAATTATATTCCAACTTGATTTTCTATATAGTTAATTTTTTTGAATGAAATAAAGTTCAACTTTACCTCAATTTGATCATAAAAAATCTTACGATGTTTTGGTATATATATATTAACAACCTAATTACTTCCTACAAATATATGGAGGACCCAAAATTCATAGTCAGACCAATTAGGAGAAAAACATGGAAATGAAATTTGATATAAAATACGAGAAAGTAGAAATAACTTAACTTCATTTTTAATAGATTTTATATAATAGCAGAAGCTTCTAAGGCTATTATGCATCTGAAATGTTGTTGATAAAAGAAAATAAATAAAAATAATTAATTGATTAAATAATTAGTGCTTGGTATGTAATTAGTTCTCTTATCAAATTAAATTTCATTTAATTCTTCAATTACCTTCGATTTAAATTAATCAATTAAAAGCAATTAATTTTATTTATTTATTGCATGGCAATAATATTTATTATGATTATACATAATCATTTTCGAACTGCAAAAAACTTAAACAACATAACATAAAACAAATTTCACAAAAATCATGGATAATTACCTCATTGTTGCGTAAGATCACCAAGATTTTAATGATAACCATGAATGCATGTTGCCTGTAACGACCACGACTTTCTCTCCATAGAAAGTCGTATCGCTAATAAGAAAGAAAGGGGTAGAAAATAGAAAAGAAGAGAAGAAAGAAAGAAACAACAACAACGATCTCACAGCGGAACGAATAAATTATATTAATAACATTATGGTGAGGATTCTGTTAAGGTGTCTGACCCAAGTGTTTATTTTCTGTTTTATTAAACTTAATAACCCAGCAAAATTTAACTGCAATGTTTGTAGAGTAGACAATTTAATATCCCGGAATTTTGGCAATATCAATTTTGCTGGGTTATTTGATTAATTAGTCTTAATTAATCAATCCTTAATTACATCATTAATTAATTAAGTAATTAAAGGTTAATTACTGAATTTGGTTAAGGATAATTAATTTGTGAAATTAATTAAGATAATTACTTAAATGTAATTGAAGAATGATTAATCAAGGTGATTAATTAAAGTGGATAATTAGAGAAAGATTAATTAATTTATTTGTAATTAATTAATGATTATATAAGTAAGATCGTTGTTGTTGTTTCTTTCTTTCTTCTCTTCTTTTCTATTTTCTACCCCTTTCTTTCTTATTAGCGATACGACTTTCTATGGAGAGAAAGTCGTGGTCGTTACATTGCCTATGAACATTTCATAGTCTGTTAAATAACAAAATAGAAGAATATAAAATAGACTGAGATATAAATACAATTGAGCAAATAAGTGCAAAATTATTTCTTGAATTAAAGAGAGTACATGATATGATCTAAGAGTGAAATTAAAGAGAGAAGGTATATCATATATAATAGAATAGATGGATAGATTGAATAGATATTAGACTGATTGAATATAGAGATATAATATATACAAAATAAGTGGTATGGATTTAAAGTAGAAAACAGAGAGTTTTTGGCATTTTAAATAAATTCACTTGTTTTATTTGCGAGGAGTGAGTGAGAATCCTAAATTTAATTTGAGGACAAAATTTAGCAGAAGACATTAACAATGTTCTTAAAGTAGAAGATTAAACATTATTGTTTGAACTAAAAACATATTTAATCTGGAATGGATCATGCGCAAAAAATATCGTAAGTATTCTTTAAGTTACTAAAAAGGGAAGAATCAGGTGGAAACATGTCCGGTTTATTTTCTAATGGAGGATGAGAATAAAAAATGCATATCAATATTATGTTAGCACATATTTTACAAACGAGTACAATGTTAATTTAAATATTTAATACAATTTGAAGGGATTGGGGGACTTTACTGTAAAAGTTAAGATATAAATTATCGGAATCAAGAATTTAGGATGAGATTAAAAGTGGCGAGAGATAAACTTTCCATATAACAAAATAGAAGACGCATAATAAAAAAGTGAGTAATCTTTATCTTTGAGTCAAAATGCGTGGAATCCAAAAGGAAAGTTGATTTTAAACCTTGAATGCTTATGAAAATACAATAAAGAAAGGGGTGAGTGGAGGGTTTAATTTAACCATCGAAGCAAAGTTGTGATAAATATTGATTTTAGAATGGGTGAAAATTTCATTTTATAGAAGTATATTAATTCATATTAATTGAGAAGTGATAACATAAACGGTCTTATGTTCAATTTCTTACTCAATAGAAAAGAAGATATGATATATTGAGATATAAATATAAATAAGGAGGAAAGTACAAAATTATTCCCTGAATTAATGAGGACACAAAATATGAGATCAAAGTGAATTAGAAAAGAGGTATAAATGGTTAGATCTTGAATTTTTTTATACAATAGAATAGATCTGGCAGTATCACATGTATAATGGAGTTACTATGAAAATTGAATCAAAATCCCTTTTGTTTTTTTAAGTTGACATTTTAGCAATATATATCTATAACCAAAGGAAGATGATTATAGTAACTTTTCGAAAGAGTAATATCTTTTATTATGTTTTTTATAATGTTGATTCTATTAAAATAGACCACCTATCGGAGATCAAATATTATTCTATTTTAAAAATTAATTTTTTAAGAGGTGCAACCTAATTTTTACAAATCTTATTGATATATAATAAATTGAACATTACATATCCAAAACCTTGACACATATCACAAATTAAGGAAAGAGAAATATGTAACTCAAGGCAAAGCAAGAAAATACAAACTACAAAAAGTGAACTTTCAGTCAGACATCAGTGGCTAGAAAACCGAGGAGGTCATAATATATGAGAATTCAAGATTTTGTTTTAGACGAAGAAGATGAGAAAATAAAAGTAAATTAGGTAAATGATGGTAGTGGAAGATGTACATATATGAACAAATGAAGCAGAAGGTGAAAAGGTACACAATTAACATTATAATGAAATTAACTTGGGGTCTGAGATTAATTATTTGAAAGGTAGGAGAAATTCATAAAAACGAAGCCGCACTTATTTTATACACATGCACAAGTTAAAAGTTGAATTACCTTGCGTGCTCTACCATAGAAGGAATGAACATGTATAATGGTAGCATGATTAAAGTAACTGATTTATGACATTAGCCATCGTTAGAAAAGTAATAAAAACAAAGATGAAGTAAGTTTGAGCATCCAAGAAAAATAAAATAGAATTTATTTTGTAACTTAGAAAAGAAAGAATGTTAGGTAAAATAGATAAAGAATATTTTTTTGGTGAAGATGCGTTTTTATTTCTGAAATCAAAAGAAGAGAAAAAATATTTAAGAGAAATGGATTAAAAGAATATCACGTGGCAAACGGAGAAAACTCAAAAGTCATAATTGAGAATGAAGATGGCTTAGGTCAGGGCCTGCCGCGGATAAATGGAGGGTAGACTCCTTTTTGGCGAACAATGAATATACAGCAAACCCTTTGTTCGCCGAATGCATCAAACCCTTTGTTCGTCGATGAAGTATGCATCAAAATGAAGAAGCAAATAAAAGGTGAAAAGGTGGCAAGTGTACGGATTCAAGGAGTTCTCTCTCCAACAAAGATACAAACCACAAACGTTATTACGGAAAAAAGCATTAGAAAACAAACCACCCACGTGTCTCTTGGCACATTAAACAGGTTACCCAATTTTTATGCAGCCCGCTCCTATATCAAAGTCCACCGCCTCTTTCCCACCAAATAAACAATGGCAGCACGGTACCGTAAGCATGCTCGGTGAAGGCTAAATGGTGCAAGCAACCCAATTTCTCCTAAAGAGATTTGAACAGAAAACGCTCGAACTGTCAAGGCAAAACGAAGGAGCTCATTCTATTTTCCACTTATCCATATAAATCGGTTCCCTGTATGGTTCTCCACTTTTCCCCTGACATTCGCCCCTATTTATTTTATTTTCCTATTGAAATGACTCAATTTCTATTTCATTTTTTTTTCCTTTTTCCAGTTTGTTGCATTTTCGCAAAGAAGACAGAAAGGTACGTCTGTTGTTTGAGATATTATTTTATTTTGAAATTAATGTATGTGCATTGTAATTACTTGATTAGGTATATGTTTTAGTTTGATTTTAATTAGCCATGTTTTGGTTAGAAATCAATTTTTGATAAAAAAAATCCCATATTATCACAAGCAAGGAGGGGAAAAACTCAGGATTTCAAGTTTTGTACTGCTTAAGTTCTCATATGAAGGACATGTGAGTGGAAGATTTATTTGTGTATAACATATGTGGGTTTGTACAATGTAAGCTTATTCACATAATGGGTGGGTGATAAGCCACCTTTGTACGATGAGGGGGCAAAAAAAATGGTCACTCATTTTTTTTTTTTTTTTTACACTATGCCTGGTAACTCCGTACTGGAAAAACACATCCAAATTCGTTGCCCTCTACCGAAAACCCTCTCATATTCAAAAGTGGAGTCTCTTTGACAATGCACGGTAATAAATGTGGTGCACATCTTGAAATTGTACAAATACAATGCTGTCTAAATGGTTACACATATGTTTGAATGCCAGCATCTTAGTCTAAACTCTCTTCATGGACGAGATTGTAATAAAAGGGATTACGTTGATTCTTATTATGCACAGACTTTGATTTTGAATTGATGTCATTTAAATAACTCAATCTCACACATTGACTTATCATGGTAGACGTAGTTAAGTTGGATACAGCAAGCTCCTGTGTACATGTCATGTGTGTCAATAAGATGAAGATAATGATTTAAAACCCATGTTATCTACATGATATAGTTTCAGTTTCAGGTTTATTGGTGCTTTATATTGCTCCACTGCATAGCAATTTAGTTTTTGACTTTAAATAAGGCAACAATTGTTTGGGGGAATATAGAACTATGAGGACTGAACAAACCTTAAATTATTACAAGCCAATCTAAAATAGCTGTATTTGTTAGATGTTTAGTGATGCAACTATAATACAATAGATGATTATGAATTCAATTATTACCATTTAATTCTACTATGATTTTTATGCCATACCGTGATCGTGTTTTGGTACACACTACCCACATTGCAAAAAGAATGTATATCTCATGTGTCAGCAAATAAAACGCTCAGATGTCAAAATTTCTGGTGATTTCTTCCCAAAATATGCACAGTATTACGAACAAATAAAGGAATAAACAAGAGAACACACATGAATTTAACTTGGTTCGGTTACATTGATTTACCTCCATAGACTCAACAACTTACTTTTATTCACTTAGCAAATCAAAGTTTGCAAAAAGTAATAACCGAGAGCTCGTTTGATAACAACTTATTTCAAATCTCCTTAAAAGGATAGTAAATTATAAGTAGTTTTGAGGGAATGGCGACAAGTTAAAGTGTTTGGATATATAAGTTAAAATTACGGCGAACTTAGTTGTAAAATTTAAAATAAGTCATAAGCAAGTATTTGATGCTTATGACTTATCAACTTATTTGCTTCTTTTAAGTCAAAAACTAAAGTTGTTACAAACACTTCAAATTATGAAAGTAGCTTATTATTTACTTTTGCTACTTATAAGTCAGTTTCAAACACCATCTGATTACTAGATCATTGCATTACAATAATGAAGTAATATCACCAATAGTTTTCATTCAAGAGTCAATTTCCAGAAGTGAACATTCAATCATAAAAAACCCTCAGTTTTTTGCTAGGGTTTGTACTTGATTATTGATTTGGTTTTAATGAGGATTAGCTTAAGAAGATAATGGAGGCTAGGTTAATTATATCATTTGTAGCTAATCCTAACTGTATGATTAGAAGATTAGAAGATAGGTTGTCCCTTGTCTTAGAAAGATTAAAACCCAAGAGTCTGAAAACTTCAAAAAACTGTCAAAAATTGGGCGTTTCACGCTGTCATTGATGACCACACAATTTCTTGTGATGAATGATCTGAAGTCTTGGCCTCTCCAGGGGTTAATGACTAGTTAGTGCAAAAAATTGCACTAGTTTCCAATCTAGGGGACAATGCAGGTAGATTTCCAACTATAACTACTTCAATGCTCATTTTCCTTAGTCTTAACTCCGCTTCACATCTCATTTTTACACTGCAAACTTATTAATCTCCTTTTCGATTTGACATATTTGAATCACATAATTTTAACAATCCACCTCAACTCATAATAATTTCGTCTTTTTAAGTCCATCATCACGCCTAGCAGTAGCTACATGGTTCTACTCCCCATGGTTGCCAAGCTCAAGACTTAGCTAACCAAGTTCGGTACTACCACACAAACTTTACTTCCATACCATCTTATTTCCCAAGCATAAAATGAAGCCACACACATCAACAAATATCGTGCGATAAAAATCAATACATTCGATGTAGGAGATGACTCCGTAGATAACATAATCCGAGAGAGCAGTGGAGAACTCATAGAACGCTTCACCTTCTTCATTCCATACAAGTGAACGTACACAATATGCTTCATATCATCTCCAGTCTCATTCTTGATGTTTTAACCCGACTCTTCAAAGTCTATCATGTAAAACTCACCACCAAGCTCTATAACACCGAGCACACATACCGTGATATCTTCAAGATCAACATGTTCTTTATTGAAGCCAACAAAGTCAACCAGCTTTACTCGTGAATGAGCTCCATCTTGAGTTCGAAACTATGTAACATTCTCATCAATCATCACATCATTCAAAACTACACTAACTCTATGTATATAGAAATACTCCAATGACCTCAAATGTGTTTGGTACTCACCTTTTGTCCTCGTACTTTCATTACTTGATGGGGGTTGCACCTTCAAAAAAAATATCTTTCTTTAAATGTTACTTGCCTACCAATCACAATACCTTTGATTGTTGGACACTACAATCCATAGCATTTTATTTCTTCTCTACAATATAATAGAACATGTTTGCTTTCTTTAGGATTCAATTTATCTTTTCTTTTTATAGATAGGCTAGACGGCGAAACACTCTAAGAAACGAACAATTTACATGCTCTTCTTATCATATATCCTTTGGAATCTTTATATATAACGGCGTGGAAGGTGCACGACTGATGAGAAATGCCACCACTAATAGTAATAGCACTTTTGACTAAAATCTCGTCTTCGACCCAACAATCAATCTCAAGCAGTTAGTCTTCAACAATGTCCAACTCATTTTCTTAGCTCATTCATAGCCCTTGCTCACCAAAAATAGTAACACATCTAACTACCATAACCTCCCGTTCACATTAGGTGGTGAATTCTTATGGCATAAATTCACTAACGTTGCCAATTTTGAGTACCCTCAAGTGCTTATTTGACTGGTTCTTTCCCAAGGTCTTCCACTTACAAAACTGAGTAAATGTCTCATCTTTGACCTTCATGAAATAGAAGTATAACATTCACAAAAAATATCCACAAACAGGACGCAAATCTGCTTTCACTCGATGATGCAACCAATGCGGAGATTCACATAATGGACGCACTTTAGAATAACCAAGTGGAATTTTAATTACCAGAGTTGGTAACAACTGTTGACTCTTTCATGACCATCGCTTCCCAAATCACATAAATGTTACATGCTCAAACACCCTTTGTTACAAACAACGAATTCCTCTTTACTCTTATTCACTCGCCATTAACTACAACCGTCATAACAAGCCTACTCAATTCCCAACTAATAACAAACTCCTATGCTACTTCAACAAATCGAACATCCACGACAGGCTATTAAACATTTCAATCGCCACACTTCCTACGCCAACCATAAGATAAGATGCGTTCTCATAAATAACGCTGCTCCATCATGACAAACACCATTGTCCTAGTGGTTAAGCGCTTCGATTTTGGTACTAGATGTCACATGTTCGAAACTTGTGTAGCGTGTTTCGAACATTATTGACATATAATAATATGTTTATACTACCTAAGGTTTATAATACTAATATGTGATACCATCTAAGTATCCAATTTTTAAAAAAAAACGCTCCTCCATCAATCTTTCTATAAGTGATAAAATGACTCATATTTGGCATCATGAGATAAGCTACTCTTAAATCAATCATCCATGATGTACTCTCTGTTAAAGTAACACCGTTTAAAACGCTATGCTATCCATATCGTTCTCATTATCCAACAATTTTGTCAAAATTGTAGACATTGAACATTTCCATTGAACGGTTCTTCTTCTCTTCTCTACCTAAAGAAATGGACACTCAAATCTCAAAATGTCTACTTCTCGCAATGATAAGAAGTACCCCTCCTAGAATACTCAACTGAAACCTATACTGTAATTTGTTTCACCCCGGTGCTTTTGACCCTTATCTTTACTATGAATAACGAAATCATCAGAATCACTATCAACATTCTCACCTATTAACTAACTTAACACCTCATCATGCAAGTCTACCTTCACATTCGACAAGTTGATCAAGCCTTGTCCGTAAATAATAGAATTCAAAAACGACGTATATTCTGAAAGTAATAAATATAACAATGTGTATGTCTGTGCCTCTTCGCTTATCTCTGTATTCACTACCTTTAAATTATTAATTATGTGTTGAGCATATCCATATGTTCTAAAAGTGTAATCATGAATTTCATCTTGAAAGCATGTAGTTGTTGAATATCTATGCGGTTGGTCATCGACTTATTTTGATAGGTTTTATCAAGTCAATCCCATACTTCACTTAAGAGAACTCTCACATCTTTATCAGAAAGACAGTTGAATAGAGGTGAAGACTTCCCATTTATCTCTTCCAATGCCAACAATTTTCTTAAATTTAGAAACGGTCTTGAACGTTACTCGTTCTTCAACACCGTTTTCATTTAACTTCCATGCTTCAAATCTTCTTTATCACATAATTCATACTACCCTTGGACGATCCATTCATTGATAAAGAATATCTAAGCAAATCAAGTAGCTTGGGCAATTTTCTCTTAAAACACGTCTAGGATTATCTTTCGGTATCAACCAAGAGCAACAACAGTATTAGTTACCAATGCAAACTAATAAAGGAATAAACATGTGAACATGGTGATTTATGCGATTAAATCAATCTGACCTGCATCCATGAATTCTGTAATATATTTTTATTCACTTTCACATAATCAAAATTTGCAAGAGATGATAACCGCTTGCAAGATTATTGTACTATAATAATGGAACAATCTTCCTGATAATCTCTAGTCTAAGAAACAATTTCTAGAAGAGAATACCTAATCAACAAAACCCTAAATTATTCATAGAGTTTCTATTTATTTGTTGATTTGATTTGATTTTAGCAAGGATTAGTCCAATGAGATAATGGATAGTAGGTTAATTATGCAAGGTGTAATTAATCCAACCATAGGATTAGAAGATAAGTTAATCTTTGCCATGGAAAAATGGAAGTCTAAAGCTGAAATCTTCAAAAGACAATCCAAAATTAAGAATTTCATGCCATCGACGATCACCACACAATTTCTTGTGTAATCGAGTCTTTGATCTTTGTCTCTACAGGAAGACATGATTAGTCGGTGCAAAAAATTGCACCGGACGGCTCGTTCTAAAAAACAGTGTCGAAAAATTTCTAACATACAGGTTAGCTCCAACTTCATATGTCCGTATCTTTTTCCTTTTGACTCTGTTTCATCGTTCATTTCTCCTTTGCATGTTCTACTCTTCAATTACGAATCAACAAAATGGAACAAAGATTTTTATTTTAAAGTTCTTTATCCTTTGCCATAGATTTAGTTAGCATCTGATGAATTTTGAATGAATTTTAGTAGGCTTGATGATCAATTTCAAAGAAAGAGAAGTTTATGAGTATTCAGAAAGAAAGAGATGATCCAAAATTGGTGAGAAATGATGATCAGAAATAAGTTTCATGCTAGAGGTGTAGTTAAGTTGAGTATAGAAATATGTTATATTAAGTGCTAAGCGAGGCGATGCGATATAAGTCTCGCTTCGTTTAATGCTACATAAGCGTCGCTTAAGCATCGTCTAAGTGTTGCTTAATTTTTTTGGCATACGTTGTTCATATCTATATAAATTTATGATAAAGAGATTATATTAAATGTATTATCTGTGTATGCATAAACTGATCACAAAGAATTAAAGTTTAACTTTGAAGTTAACTTATAAATTCTTAGATTGCGAAAGTTGGATTTGATTTTCACTACCCAGTAAAAGCAAGCATACTGGAGTTGAATACAAACTGTGCACATTTGTCAAATAAATATAATCATATTTTAATGCAAAAACTACCCACTATCCATCGGCCCATATCATAGAAAATGAGGAATTTTCTTTAGGAACGTGTCTTTTTTGCTATAATTCGTCCTTTTATTTTAAAAATAATATTATTTTGCTAAGTAGTGCTTAACCGTTGCTTAAATTTAAGCAAAACACAAATAAGCGTCAATTAAGCACGCTTAAGCGAATTAAGCACTTTTAAACGTATGTCGCTTAATTCTTTTGTTTTTTCAAAAAATTCAGCGTTGTACATGCATTTAGCGCTTAAGCGCATTTTTTATGACATATGTATATAATGGATAAGATAGAGTTGCTAGCAAAAGAAATAAAATAAGAATGAGAGAAAGTAGTAGATCTATAAAGAAAATAAAGTTCTTATTAATTCGAATCATTGGTTACATTTTGACTATTACACCTATATTTATACACATCTTTATTGTTAACAACGTTAATTCAATTAAACATATCAATGGAAAACAACTTTTAAAAATGAGGAACAGTTCAAATTGCATATAAGCAGTTTTGACCTTATGCACAATTGTGTGCATGCACATGTGCACACTCACTCTATGCATTAATATGACAAACTAATGGGCGTGTCAAGTGTGCCATGTCGTTACCATCATATTCATGTCACATCCCCAAGGTGTTTTGATCATCTCTGTTGATGTTTGTGGTGATAGCACTTTATCTTGCGAGAAAAGTGTGTCAAAATACTCGAGTTGCTAACGTTTTCTTTCTTTTCAAAAACCGATCTTGTCTCAAGGTCAAACGTGGAAAATCTTACGGTTATCCTCCCATGTATCTTCTTCTTTTGATCCATCTTTCCATTTAACCAACAGTTGTGATGCAACCTTATTGTTTCTTTGCGTCATTCTCCTATCAAGTATGCCATCAGAATATTCAATCAATTCCTCAGTGAAACTAGGCAGCTTATCTTGTATGATAACGTCAGAACCTAATTTCTCTTTGATTGAGACACATAGGAGACTAAATGTATTCTTAACCCCTTTGGTAGCTTGAGTGTATAGATCGTAAAGTTGATTTTCTCTAAAATCTAATATGGACTACAGAACTTGCGTGACAACTTGTGTGTTTTTCATTGACAAACAATTATTTGTCTATAGGACAAATGCTTCAGATATATTCAGTCTCCTTTGTTAAAATTTCTCCCACTTCTCTTTTCTGCATACTTCATCTTATTTTTGATGGATTCAAACTATCCTTCAACAATTGAATGACAACATCTTTAAAAAAGAGTATTCCTATTACTGGTAGCTTTGAAGTGTGGGAAGTAGTAAAATACAATGAAATGGGGTGATCTACAATAAACAATATGAAATGATGTGGTGCTAGTGAAAGACTTCAAATGGTGTTGTGTCAAAACTCAATCATAATTAGCCGCTTAGACCGCTCATTGAGTTTGTGACTCAAAAAGCATCTCATGTAGTCTTCCCAAATTTTATTAATGATTTCACATTGCCATCAAACTTGGTATGGTAGGTTAAACTCATAGCTCATGTGCACCATTCGAACCTAGATAATTCTTGCCAAAACATTCAAATGAAGATTGAGTTTCTATCACTTATTATCGATTTAGGCAACCATGCAATTTATACACTCCATCAAAAAATACTTTGAGCCACGTTGCGTGCTACAAGGGTTACTAAGTGGAAAGAAGTGTGCGTTTTTAGATAACCCATCAATCACTACCAGTATGATTGAGTAAGATTTATTTTTTACCAAGTTAGTGATGAAGTTTGCTTATATCAATCTTGATCATTTATGGAATAAGCAAAGTTTGTAGCAATCCTGGTGTAAGAACATTCTCCGATTTTATTCCGTGACATTATTTACAATTTCTGGCAAAATCCCTAGCTTGTTTCCTCATGCCTTGCCATTTGATGTTCTACTTGATGTAAAGTTCTCTTGATGCCACAATTGTAAAAATCAATAGGAGCACACTGAACGGTTAATATGGATTAGAGATTAATCGTTTATGCGGGGATTAATCGAGGATTAATTGGAGTTAAGGATTTTTGATAACTCATGTATTTTGGATAAAATTTTAGTATTCTGTTAGTGTTGATTGATGTAAATTGAAATTTTGGGATTTTGAATGTGTTTAAAAGTAGCCAATGAGGCAAGATCGTCTAAAACTAGCATATTGATGCTTATATGGGACATCGAACCTTAAATAATGCCTAAACAGTACCTGCATACATGTTTTGATTCTTATATGAGACGGTAAACCTTATCTAGACGTGCCTATGCAATTGCTAGGCAGTAAGCCTTGCCTAGCGTCAAGGCAGGGCCTAGGCGGGGACCTAGAAGGATCATAGTGGTGTTGCATGTAATTCATTGATCAAGATGTTCCCGATAATGGAGTCATTGTGATCGATGCGTTGTTTGTCATTATAGAAAATCAGTCCATCTATATTATGATATTTTTCCTATCTTGTTCCCTTGTTCCCTTGTTCCCACTTCTTGTATACGTTATGATAAAATGTTGAAGCTTTGAATTTATTTCAAGTTCTTCCGCCCCATGGGCTATGTAGTGTACTATAGTTTTGCCCATTAGTTGCTTGTCTTTAACATTATCATGTCTTTTAAACAATGCATTAGTTTTCACATTTTCCTTTCCCTTCTAGATCTCAACCACATAGTCAAATTGTGCAATTTTGTAAACAACTTGCTCTGGGTGCTCGTGTGGATTTTCTGAATCAACGCTTGCTTTAAAATTTGATGATTAGTTTTGGGTGTAATGACTCAATAGTTATCCACCCTATTTTTTGTAGCAAGAACTAGGACTGATAATTCCTTTCCATTTTTCTTCTTCTTTTGAGCCATTGGATGATGTAAGCAACGTGCTTGGCTTCTTGTAGTAGTTGCTTCTAAATGTCTCAAGGTAATAGAAATTTTACTGTCGTTAGATTCTTGTCTTTTCCATGGATCTTGATCCTCTCTTTTCCATGGATCTTGATCCTCTCTTTCCCATTAATTGTGGGATTTTGAGTCTAATTTAACGGTTAACCTAGGATCTGGGGAATGGGATCATTAGCTTGCTTGTTCAATTGCATTGTGTCATTTCTAACAAAACACATTAGGCAGGACCCTCCTCTAAAAGTTATCTTGTAAGTGGATGGTGTTAAATATGTTATATACTTATCATTTACATCATACTAGGCAATATGGAATATTAAGTACGACCACGTTTTCAAGGTGGTCCGACATCCAGTACGACCACGTTTTCAAGGCCCAACATCCACATCAGCCTACTCTATAGGCACTGATTCAATGGTTGCCTTTCTTTTTTGGATGGTTTCATTTACCTATCAGTATTCAATAGATTGTATCACGTCCATACATGTTACCAACCTATTTTAATATGGGCTATAGGTCACCCCCTCTATGACTCAAATTTTGGTGGTGCATGGTGTTAGGCTTTGATATCAAATTGTAAGTATCTATTTTTTTACCGTAGACCTGGTTAGCATTTAATGAATTTTGAATAATGTTAAGTGGGCTTGGTGATCAGCTCCATACAAAGAGAGGAATTTTGAGTATCGGAAAAGAAAGAGATGATCAAAAAATCGGTGAGAACAGATGATCAGATATGAGTTTGCAGGCCAGAGGTTTGGTTAAGGTGCATATAGAATATATAAGATGGAGTTGCAAGCAAAGGAAATAGAGCAAGGATGAGATACAGGAGTAACAGATATAGAAAAGAAAATTACAGATTTTTTACTAATTCAAACCATTCCTCACATTTTGATCAGATCTGCATCTATATTTGTGCACAGCTTCACTGTTAAAAACTTTAATTCAATTCAACAAATCGGTCAAAAATGACGCTTCAGAAAATGAGGAACAATTCAAACTGCATATAAGCAGTTTGGACCCTGTGTACAGAAACATGCACAATTGTGTGCATGTGCACATTCACCCTACGCATTAATATGGAAAACTAATGGGTGTATCAGGTGTGCCTTGTCTTCCCCATCAAGCTCATGTGCAGTCTTGGTCCCCAAGGTGTCTGGATCACCTTTGTGGAGGTAGTGGTGATCACAGCTTGTATTGCTTGAAAGGTGTATGCCAGAATGCTTGAGTTGCCAACGTTTTCCAAATTTTTCTAGCATCGTATTAGCTTAATTGAGGTGCTAGCTAAATTTGGAATATGCACGTGGATGTTGGATAATTTGCAGTCAGGGTGGGTAGGTGGTGGGGTTTAGGATTAAACATTATTTCTAGTTTGTTAGTAATATCTAAAAACATATAACAGATTAAGCTTTCTAACTTTAGAGGGTATAGAATCTATTTCCAGATATTTTTTCTTCTTCTTTCCTAGTTGACTAGTAAGACCTTAAATCTTGATGCAAACTCTCCACTAAGCATATTTTTGCTCTCCACTCAATTGTGCAATTGTTTTATTTTTACACTCGATTTCATCATACACTTGGAGGCAAAACAGCCATAATTATAAATGAGTGTTCTGTGTTCTGCGTATTGACACCTGTATTGTTTCTTAGTGCCTTTCCGGTTGCCTACCAGTCTTGTATGGTATCATAAGATATAAGTTTCCTTATGATGTTTAGGTTTTGTTTATTTATTATCATTATCATTATTATTATTCATGCTTAAAAGGATATTTTTTGCCTTTGCATACTAATGAAGTACTTTAATCCTAAAAGAAGGAATTGATGCTTCAGGGAATACATGAATTGTTTATTTGCAAGTTAATAATTCAGATATTACACTGATTAAGGGTTATTGCATGCCACAATATGCCATTTGGAAAAAATCAACGACTAGACCCTCGGAGGTCTTCACCATACTGTTCAACAACAACAATAGTGGTACTTGTTGCACTTTGCTTGGTTGGAGTATGGATGATGACATCATCAACTGTAGTTCCTGTCGATGTCCCTGCAGATAGTACTAATACAGAACAGAAACAAGAAATATCTGAGAAGGATGCTACACAATTTCAAGATAGTAATGGAGATATACCTACAGATGTGAATAAAGGTGATACAAATACTGTTTCAAACAACATTGTGGAAGCAACATCTCAAGTGGATACTTCTACTAAAGAGAGCGAGGCAAGTAGACAAGAATCAGTTGCTACTTCAGAGAAAGGAACATATAGTGATCCCAATGGGAAGCCTGAAGATGGCGTGACAGTAAAAAGTGATGAACAAATAATTAAAGAAGCTGGAATATCGAAGTCAGAGGATGAAAATAAAAATACAGGAGGACAAGAAGACAACACAGGAAAAGTAATGGAAAATAATACAAATGAAAATAAAATCTCTGAGCAGGAACAGAACGGTAATATGAAATCTGATCAAGCAGTTGATAACATAAAATCTGATCAAGCAGATGGTATAGAACAAATTAATGCAAATACCATCCCACAAGATTCTACTGAAGCAGAAAATAATGGCCAAGGATACAATACTATACAAGAAAATAAATCTAATGGCGATACAACACAAGCTTCTATGCAAGAAGAAAGCATAGAGGAAAACAAAAAGGACAGTGAAGAAAATTCCCAAGAAAAAAAACCTGAAAGCCATGATCCCAATGTACTACTACCATCTGGTGCTCACTCAGAGTTGCTTAATGAGACTAATACGCAAAGTGGAGCCTGGTCAACACAAGCTTCTGAGTCAAAAAATGAGAAAGAAGTCCAAGCGTCGTTATCGCCAAAAGTTCAAATTGACAGCTCTAGTTGGAAACTATGTAATGCAACTGCTGGTCCAGATTATATTCCCTGCCTTGATAACGAAGAAGCTATTAAAACACTTAGAACTACCAGGCATTATGAACATAGGGAGAGGCATTGCCCTGAGGAACCTATTACATGCCTTGTTCCTTTACCTGAAGGATACAGAAGGCCCATCGAATGGCCTGCCAGCAGGGATAAGGTATATTTAAATATCACTGAAATGCATAAATCAGGAACAAGCTTCCACACACATGCACATACCATATAGACCCACACACACATATAATGTATGTTGAGACATTGGAGATTGTTGGTCCAACCTTTTCCTGTGCAATTTAATGCATTCGTGAAGTCTCTATCATGGCATTGTAAAAGCAATTACAGGGGAACTGTTGCAAACTTGTCAGGGGCCGAGGTACATTGTTCTGAGCTAGGGCCAAGGCCCTACCTGAAATTTTTAATTTTCTTTTACAAAAATCAACCTACTAGTTTTGGCCCCAGCTGAATTTAAAAAAACTGCCCTATGTGAACTAACTTACCAGTTCTATATCTTAGGCTATCCTGGTAGTTTCTTTCCTACATTTACTAAAAAGTTCAACACTCCAAAGTCTGCATAAAAAAGGTTTCACATTATTACCTACTACATGAAAAATATTTCAGTACCGGTACGTAATCTTTTATATATTTTCATATCCAGTTGTGCTTTGGTTGACAGTTAGAATCAAAATTTACACAAAAAAGGAAACATTTTTAAAATAAATCCTCAGCACTATGGTTTGCAAGTTTTTAATAAATTTTCGTATATGTGATGTCCGCCCTATCTAATTTTGCAGGCCAGCTCCGCCACTGAAACTTGTAAAAAGTAGTATTAGAAAATAATTCATTTTGTGGTTATTCATGTCCTGATCTGTGCAAGTAATCACTAATCTCTGTTGCATGCTTGTTCTATCTGTGTAATTTGTGAAGTGGAAAATATTCTTGAAATAAAACGATTGAATTGTGTCTTGGAGCAATATTTCTATTTAATTTATCAACAATTCATTTGTTGAATATATCGAAAAAATCCCTTTCAAATATAATTATGTGATAGGGTATTAAGCAAAAAAAATTTCCAGAAAAATGCTGGATCAGGATATGTTCTAAAACTTCAATCACAATATATTTATGATAATTATTGAATACAAATATCTTATCAGTACATTTTTTTGCACGTGTATAATTACAGATATGGTACCATAATGTACCGCATACGGAGTTGGCAGCAGTAAAGGGACACCAAAACTGGGTGAAAGTCTCTGGAGAGTACCTCACTTTTCCTGGTGGCGGAACTCAATTTATATATGGTGCATTGCACTACATTGATGTCATCCAAGAGGTTTGGATGCCTTGTTTCAATTGTTTATTTTTATCCATGGATGCATCTAATTTGTTGTACTAATGGTTTCCCAACATGGTTAGTTATCTAAAAGAAAATTTACTGTACACATCCTAAAATATATATGTTCCAGATGCTAATTTTACATGGTGATCTCTTTCAGACCGTCGTATAATAGCACTCTTATGCACTGGGTTATGCCCTTTATTTATATAAAGATAAAAACTATTTTTTTTGGGTTTGTTTGTGACTCGCCTATAAACATTAGTTTGGATCAATCGAATCGACATAATTTCCTCTCATGAATCATTTTTTCTAATTGTTGTTGCAATTGATAGTCTTCATTGGATTGCCCATCAAAACATTTCTACCAACATTTTCAGTCTTGAGCAATAACGTGCTGTGTAGAAAATAGTGGTAAATTTCTACACAGACTCTTATGTTATTGCTCTAGATTTAAAATGTTGATAGACATGTTAAATAAAAGGAAGAAAAAAGGAAGAAGAAATCTGCGTTATATATGTTTGTGCTTATCATCATCTTTAGAATTCTGCATCCCTCAATTGTGAAATAAAATCTATGTGCTTATTTTCTTCTGTTCTTTACTAGGCAATGCCTGATATAGCATGGGGAAAAAGAAGCCGTGTCGTGTTAGATGTTGGTTGTGGAGTGGCTAGTTTTGGAGGTTACCTGTTTGATAGAGACGTACTTACTATGTCATTTGCTCCAAAAGATGAACATGAAGCTCAAGTGCAATTTGCTCTTGAAAGAGGAATTCCAGCAATATCAGCTGTTATGGGCACGAAAAGACTCCCTTACCCTGGAAGAGTCTTTGATGTTATTCACTGTGCACGATGTAGAGTTCCATGGCATATCGAAGGTGTTCATTAAGTTGCATATAATCTGTCTCTTTATTTCCTCCATTGATTGTAAGATTATTTATGAGATTAAGTTATAGGTGGCAAGCTTTTGTTGGAGTTGAATCGGTTGTTGCGACCAGGTGGGTACTTTGTATGGTCAGCCACTCCAGTATACCAAGACGAAGAAGAAGATGTGCAAATATGGAATGGTGAGTAGTCGTAAGTTTCCACCAAGATTTTATATCCTTCTTTATACTCTAAGCACTATGATTTTTTTTTCCCTCTTACATCAATGATGCTCCATAAGAAAAGGGAAATTGTGACAATCCAGCTGTGCTTAAACCAATACGATGATCTATCATGTAATAGAGATATGGTTGATGTCAGTTAAACAAGTGATCCTCAGAGCTCGTGTTTTGTAAATGCCACATATATCCCAAAAGAAATAAACAAAATGACAGTGAACTAACCTAGAACAAATTAGCATTGATTAAGAACAGAGCCTTAATTATTTAAGAGTAATAGCTCTTTTTGTTCAAGGGAGTAACGACTTTTTCCCAACCAAAGACTCTAATCGTCAGACAATATTCTCTTTGAACCTTAGTTCCAAACAGGAGTCCACAAAACAGACCAAATCCTCACTGTGTCTCCATCGTATGACTGATCATACCCTATCAGGCACTTAATGATGTACCTGTGTAAACTGGTGCCTTCCTTCGTTTTCATATACCGAGCTCTTTTCTGTATGTTAAACAAATTAGACACTAATTCAACACTTTTCGTGAACACTTCATGCATGTAGCTAAATTTGTTAAATAATTCTTTCTGTTTCAAACTATATAGCAAAATTAAGTTGCTTTGCATTATGAAACTCAACGCTATTAATTGCTTTATCATAGTTTCATCCTCCAACCATTAAGTAGATTGTGTCCAATGATATGTTTGCATAAGAGTTTGTTAATAAAAAATTATCAACTATACTGGAACTATTCTCTTTTAATAAAAATAGAACAAAACTTTGTCTGGTCATTAAAAGAATCATATAGAATCAAAAGGAAAAATATATATATAACAGTTGTACAATTTGATTGATCTTGGGGAATTTGCCAGAAATGTCAAAATTGATGAAGTCAATGTGCTGGGACATGGTGGCTAAGACTAAAGATACTGTAGATAAGGTGGGTCTTGCAATATATAGAAAGCCTTCAAATAATTCCTGCTACGAGAAAAGAAATGAGACTAGTCCTCCGCTTTGTCCAGATTCTGATGATCCAAATGCTGCCTGGTAATTTTTATGATTGAATATGAATTACTGAACATTTACATAATTGTATGAGATTTTTGATATAGATTTTATTGTCTTGTATATGAGAAATATTTTAGCTTACTCGGTGCATACTAATGTATTACGTATAGCACAAATTTCCTGAAAGGTAATGCAAATTGCTAATAATGTGATAGTGTGTAAAAAACAAGAGAAGGAGATAATTGAATTAATCATCATCTCGATCACTATTAACTTTTCGAATGAAACTTTCCCAACTCAGTGACAATAGTAAATCCCTTTCCTAATCACTTGGAGCGTGTGTTGCAAAGCCAATGCATATTTCCTCAGGAGTTTATGGACATTGCCCTGTTCACATAGGTATTAAAAAGAATCTGTGTCAATTCAATAAACTGATATTGGAGCAACATAAATATTCTCAACTTAATTTTTGCTTGATCACAAACTAGAGCAAATGCTAATATTACATTTCAATACTTCCGTTTATGAACATAATGAAAACAAAGGTATTTGTATAGCGTCTCAAAATTTGTCTTTGCCGATTCAATAGGTAAGGTACAAAATTTTATTTTCTCTCCAATGCGTTTTTTTGCATGTATAGGAACGTACCATTGCAAACTTGCATGCATAAGTTCCCTGTAGATTCAGCAATGCGTGGGTCCCAGTGGCCAGTAAACTGGCCGGTGAGGTTGACGACACCACCTTATTGGTTAAATAGCTCTCAAACTGGAGTATACGGTAAACCTGCTCCAGAAGATTTTAAAGCAGACCAGGAGCACTGGAATACTGTCGTTACCAAGTCTTATATGAGCGGAATGGGAATTGATTGGTCTAGAGTGAGAAATATTATGGATATGAGAGCCGTATATGGAGGGTAATAATCTTTTCTTCTGTTTTACATGTTCTTCAACCAGTGTTAAAGTTTGAGTTGCTAAACTGAAGGAAATCACTTCACTTTTGGCTATATATCAAAACTTAAGTATTAATATGTATACATGTTATGGTTTGAACATCTCATTCCTCCCAAGTGCTCGAGAATAAATCCTATTGCGTGCTTTGGAGGGTACTTAAAACATTAATGGTTTTATTATCAATACCAGTATGAATGGACTGGTGTATGGCTAGGATTATTATTATTATTATTTTATGTTTTTTCCCCACATACAGTACACAAGTTTATTTCTGCTCTATTTATCTATTTAATTTTTTTTTTTTACCATGGACTAATCTTTTGATACATGTAGCGCAGATTTGCTTCGGCTTTAAAAGATATGAAGGTGTGGGTCATGAATATAGTGTCAATTGATTCACCAGATACACTTCCTATTATATATGAGCGTGGGTTGTTTGGGATGTATCACGACTGGTGTGAATCCTTCAGCACATATCCAAGATCATACGATCTTCTGCATGCTGATCACCTATTTTCAAGGGTAAAAAAGAAGTAAGTTTAGAGCCTTCTATATCTTCAATCTACCAATTTTATTACATTACATATCTTGATTTTCACTTCACCGAGAGATAATTCTACACACGCATGCGCATGTGCGCGCATTTAGAAAAAAAACAAAAATTTATCACGGTGATTGAAGTACCGACCTATGTAATACACTTGATTTTGATTTATTCAAAATTATTGCACTCGGTTTTGGTGATCAAGTGCTGAGCATTTTGCATTACAATCTGAATGACCTTTGGCTTAATTGCAGTATTTTGAGTTTGTTGCTCAGTTGAATTGAGTTATGGACTTATAATTGCATAATGCAAATATAAGTCAGACTGAATACCATTGATAATTCTGGTTATATCAAAAAAATAAAATGGTAGAAAACAACAAAAATCCCAACTGTTATCATAGCCATATTACATTACTGAAATTCATCACTTTGGTTAATCAACCAAAAGACTATGAATTTTAAGTAAATATAGAAGGGTCATGTTAACACTGCCTGCCCTAGGGCGTATCTTAAGGTACCTGAAAGTTCATTGAAAGCTTAAACTTTTCTGTCAAATATTACAATTATCCTTAGAAGTGTATAATAATATACAATAAGCTTCAGTAATTAATCGATATAAACATGTGTCATTAAGGCACATTTACATTTTCCAATCTGTGTACTACAGGAACTGCACCTAGTTGCCATCCCGTATAACTGTAAATATACTCTACTATTTTCAGTGTCGAAAGAAAGTGGTTTTTTGGTGGACCATTGAGCTAGTGTCGCGCGCATGCGCACACACACACAAAAATAAAAAATAATAGTAATAAAAATTAGAACTTATAAAAGTCCCATTTACTTTCAGGTGCAAAATATTACCCCTCATGGTAGAGGTGGATCGTATGCTAAGACCAGAAGGCAAGTTGATTGTGAGAGATACTGTTGATATAATTAGTGAAGTGGAAAGCATTGCAAAATCTTTGAAGTGGGAAATAAGAATGACATTTTCTAAGAAAAATGAAGGGATCCTTTGTGTTATGAAGACAGCATGGCGACCTAAGGAGCTGAACTGACAGTACCCTATTGTCTATACATACAAATACTTAGAGGCATACCAATATAAAGTTTATAAATATGATTTTGCTTCCTCTGTTTCTTGAGAAGAAATGGATGGATGTATATTAATGTCAAACTTGTTTGTGGAGTTGCAGAAACTTTTTAAGACAAGACAATGGAAGTCATGAAGATTTCCTTTATTATTTTGATGATACTTCTCGGAAGAGTGTTAATAGTTTTTAATTTATGTACAATTTTGCCTTTTAAATTGTTCTGTACAATCTACAGTTTTATTGTTCCATGTCTAAAAGATTCAACTTACACAGCAAATGAAGCTACATTGATGAAACAAATGGTTGGTTATTTTTTCCTGAGAAACTTGTTCATTGATTGTGCAAGTTGTTCATATCATGCATGTGTAATCTTTCATATTGACATCTTTTGGATAAAATAGAAAGAATTACATTCTGAACAATGGTGGAAATATATAAATTACCGTGAAGGGGAGGCTGTTGTGAAAATTTAAGTTCATGCTAGAAAATATTCAAAAATCTAGCTTACCGATTAATTATCGACATACAATTCAATGAACAATAATCAACGAACGATAACAGATAGAAAACTAAAAAACACGAAGATTTAATTCGTCAATTTGTCTATATCCATGGACGTAATTACCTGATTTTATTGAAGAAAAAGAAAGTAAAAGAGACACTACAAAAACTATAGGTAGAAAAGTACAAAAACTATAGGTAGAAAAGCGGAAATGCTAAACTATAATTACACTCAAAAGTTCTAATTTGATTTATATAGACTTCGTAGTTTACTAACAAAGAGAATAGTGGTAGATTCTCTGACATCAGTACGAGGATTACCAAATTCATTTATATAAACTTGAGGCTAAATGCATTACTTTTAGGATAAACCACATTCATTTATATAAACTTGAGGCTAAATGCATTACTTTTAGATTAAGTAAGTTAACTGTTCAGCTATTTTGTAACCTTTTCCAAATTTTTACTATTTGATTTTGATGCAAATAAATAATGACGATCTTGGTTTCCATGATTGTCCGTAATTGAATCTTTATGCATATGATCTTTTCTTTCTTCATATTGCAAAATTAACTATTCAACTAGATCAATTAATTAATCTTCTTCTTTTCATATAACATGATTACTTGAACGATTGAATCAATAATTACTATCTGTTCTTTATGTATTTGTTAAACATTTGAATTACACAAATTTTACGGAGGTCGGATTTTTATCATTAATGGTTAAGGTTGGATCAGTGATGCCAATACTCCGACGATCACCAGGATTGGTACTAGATGAGTTATTTTCTCACTCAAGGTCCCTTATAGTCAATCAAACATTATGCATGCGTATATTACATGATTATATCACGGTGGTGATGGCCACGAGATGGTGGTGTAGACAGTTATAACTGTAATTTTACATGGATTTCCCTCATTTTATTTTATCTTGTTTGGATATTATTGTTTTGGGGACTGATGTTAGCATATTTAATGCTAATGGATTAGTGGTTGTTTTCCTTAGGTTTGTGAAAACAACCAATAAACGTGGAGCAAATCCTTCGGTCCTAATAACCCCTGTCTATGTACGCATGTTCCACGACTAAAAGTTTGATACATAATCAAACATTCTGCAAAAAATATGCAGTACTATAGTAGATGACTAATTTATAAAATTTCTCTCTTCAATTGGTTGGGCACATGGGATAGAGAAATTGAGGATCGGGTAACTTGGTGCCCAATAACCATTGTATCTAGTCAAGCTTACAACGCACGGTTGAAATAAAGGTACTATTATGATGATTTTGATGTTTAAAGTGTATCTTAGTTTTTGTTGGAAGTTCATCCAAAAAGTTTTTTGGGGGAGGCAGTGAATTAGTTTTGATGGCTTCTTAATGAACTTGGAAGTCGTGATGACTGATCAATCTGGTAGAGTTATGGTGTGCTAAAAGAGAAAATATGTAATTCAATTATATAACTTAACTCTTATAACAAATCTTCTTTGAAATAAAGTAAGCATTTTTTATTTACTATTGTATATACTATTATATTATGATATAAACAATGTTTTAAATACATTAAATGTATACAACTAGAAAATCCTTAGAAAAAGTATTTAACTCATTGCAGTTACAAATACTATTGTAACCATAAGTTTTAAATCATATAAATTATCCTTAAATATTCATAGTAAAGATGTGTTGATAATGAGATATCGATATATCTGTTGAGACTAGTGTTTGTAATGCTCTTCATATGATGGATGATGAATTACTCATGATTGTTAGAGACACCAAGTGGTTACACGTGTGTTGTTGTTTGGAACAATTACAGAATGACTCATCAAGAGTTTTTTTAGGTTAAATGCCAAATGGAAGATCTCACGTGACGATGTGCATTACTCTTTTGACTTGAGAATGCTATGAATCTTAAATGTCTAAACTATGCTTTCATTATGATCGATCACACGACAATGATGATCATGTGAAGGCCATAGTTGGGTATAATTTGAGCCACTTGAAGTGAACACTATTCAGGAGAGGATTCATCTCCTTTAAATAGAAGGTTAGTATCATCATAATTGATAGTCAACATAAAGTCCAAATCTTTGGCCAAATCAAATGGGTTAATCAGTAATAGTTATCGGATTGGATCATGTACTTTAATGTTGGATTTCACATTAACTAATATTATTACAGTTTTGACCATTAACTGAGCTCTAAATGTCTAAATGATACAATGATAACGAAGATAAAGCATGCACAATACATCACTGCTTAAGGGTGTAGCTTTAAAAGATAAGAAATTGGATCCCACCTAGATGATATGTAAGCAACTGAACTTGTGTCCAATACCATACTTTAGCAAAGTCCGTACAATATTTAATATTTGAATTGTTAAAATATCACCGATGACTGACTTCACATCTGAGGATCACACAATCGTAACTTTCAACGTGCATCTGAAATTAACTCAAATAAAATAATATAAATGTATAAATTATTGTGGAAAATATAATATAATTGTTATATTGATTTAATATTCTATTATTAATATTATTAAATCGCTAAAAATTTAATTAATAATATATATAATTGTTATATATTTATATAATTATTTGTATAGGTTGAAAATAATATTTGTTAAATAACAAATACTGTATGCTAGTCGAAATTATTAATACTGATTAATAATTAGAGGACTAACCATATTGATAACAACTAAATGGATTATTATCAAATTGGGTTAATGGACCTAATAAATTAATAAAATCTGGCCTATGGAGATAAATTAAGGAGATACATTTAGCATGTGATGCTATAAATAGACCAACAAAGCCTCCATTTAGAGAGATTGGATTATTCCATCATTAACTTAACTTTAATTAGTGGCTTTGCACACTATTAATTGAATTAGAAAAAAGGTCTTTGAGAGGCGGTGCTTATGGTTCAATGTATGATCGACCGATGGGATCAAATAGGTAACCGTCTATGAATAATATTAGATACATATCAACTTTGTGAAATACGAGCAAACAAAGCGCCAAATTATTCGCCTTAACGATACGATGAAACAACAAGAGTTTTTTTGTTTCATGTGACAATAGGTTGATTAGAAATCTCACGGTCAAAAGTTCGATTGTTGGAGTTGACTTACCAATCCAGTATATTAATAGGTAGGCCAGGGAACTTCACACCATGGTAGTTCATCTCAAGGAGGCAATCATGACATCATATGGGGAACCGATTTATAGCATACACAAACGACATTGATGATCGCAACGGTAGATATGGATAGTCGAACACTAGTGAAGTAAATTATGGTTCGTTGAACAGAGCATCCAACGTGCTCTAAATGGTATTTCGACTCCTCTCCTCATAAGGGACTCCATTATAGCGATCTAAGCATCTTTGGCAATCCACGGTGGCTAGAAAAACTGCTTGGGACAAACAAGTTGGTAGCGCTAGGGCTATAAGAGGAAGAAGATGTAATTTTATCAAAAAGACCCTAATTTACAATAAACCACATATAAGCCCATCCTATTTCAAACACGAATAACTCCCATATATGAACTATGTTTTATGTACATCCCACGTTAATGAGTTTGTAATTAAACTCTAAACATGTTCACAATATCTAATAGTAAACTATATACTTATTTCTGATATTGTAAATTACCTAGGCATTATAATATTAATATTATCATTAAAAATTTACGTATCAATATCATTAATCAATAATATACTAATACACTATTCATTTGATTTGAATAATGATATTCGAGTTAAAACAAATTATAATCATTTAAATGTGTACAATCAGTTTATGACATATTAATTTCGAACAAACGTTATTTGAATTTATAACAAACTTATTTAAATAATAATTATTATTCAAATATCTTTTATTCGTAGTTAAAATTTATATATATATATAAATCGTATATGAAAAGTAACCTATTATTGAAATGTAAAAGAATTACATTTCAATAAAAATTGTTCAAATTGATAGTTAATTATTTTGTTAAATATTTGAATAAATAATATAATTGTATATCAAATTAATATAACAATAACATAACATATAATTCAAATCAATAATATAAGGTTTGTGTTAATTTATTTCTTAATGTATGTACAATATATTTCGAGTGCTATAAAACACTCTCGAAAATGCTTTAGATCTATATGACACTTGAAAATCTTAAAATTATATCCCTGGCACAAAATGTTTTAGTCATATCTCTTATAATGTTTTTCTTTAAGTATATGGTTATACATGACATTCTCTAAATAAACATGGTATAAAGCGTCAATGACCACTAGCTCAATTGGTTAGTGGTATGATGCTCTAGCCTTAGGTGTTGAGGTCATGGGTTCGAATCCCGAAAACATCAAAATGAATGCTCTATTTAAATAAAATATCGGTCTTACTATCAAAAAAATATATGATATAAGGCATCATAAATAAATCACATAACAAATATCACTGATGAACACTATAATCAAATGCTACATAAAATTATATGTAAATGACAGTAAATGTCGTACTGAATAACATGAATGAATGTAATTGCTGTGATGTATATTCGAACCATTATACAGCTATGCATAATACTAACTCTATCTTTAGTTCATTATTTGAATACTTATTTAAGACCATTAACCATGCATTTTGATAAAATATGAAAAACTGTTGCTCCTTTTTTTCAATATAATTATTTAATCAAATAATTTTGATAATATCAAAATGGATGGTATCTGATATATATTATGCAGAAGTAATAAATTGGAGTGGACCAAAATCAGAAAGCGGACCTCTATTCATAAAGAACTTAAGGTTTACATTTGTAGACTTCACCATGACAACCAGATTTATATTATTTCATACAAACTTAACATTGCAATATCAAAACAACTGCGTGAGTGTGTACATTAACATAATGATGTAACTTCTCATAGCATTAATAAGTTAATAACTGCTCATATATTTGAACATTATCAAACTTCATTTTCGACCTCAATCCAAAATAGCACAGCAAGAATAATAAATACATACTGCCATCATATTCCTTTTTTTAATAAACATTTTCGTGAATCTACTTACAATGCCACAAGGAGGCAAAGAATTATCTCTACTTAATAAAGAGAATTCAATCAACATGATTTATAAGGTTTCTTTTTTAAATTCTAAAATTACCTCCATTCATTAATGGAATCTCACCATCCTTTCCGACTATCCACCAACGTAATTTTACTATCAATTTGTCATCGATATTGTAGGATTGTTTTCACCCTAGAGGGGGGGGGGGGGGTGAATAGGGTGTAATAAAAATTAATGCGGAATTAAAAATAAAAGCAGAAAGTAACGCAATAGAGATCACACACAGATTTACCCAGCTTCGACAAAAACCTGCCTACGTGCTGCGCCCAAGGTTTCTACTAGAGATCAAGTAGTCAGACGCTTACAAATACACGTAAACTTTCGACACCTGCTAACTTGACTAACCTAACTTTAAGCTCAAAACCCTGCCACAACTCAGCCACTGAATTGCGAATTCTCAAACTACGCCCCGTAGTTTGTACTTAGTTACACAACAAGAAAGTTACATAATTTAAAAGGAAATTACAAATAAAAATCAAAACTAAAACAAAACCCTATTTTTTAACTAAAGCCCAATATAAAATAGAATCGGCCCAAATAATAATTAAAAGAGAGACCGTCTTCTCCTTTTCTTTTGAGTAGTATCTTCGGCCGTTCCCTTTTGCTTCTCTTCAAAAATTGGGGCTTCTTCCAAATTGAAGACGCCGATTCAAATTATTTGATTGAAGTGATGATTTTTCTTCGATTTGCTTCGTCAATCAACTTCCTGGCTTCGAGTGCTCATGACCGCTTCAATTTTGTCGAGCTCGAATGAATGTTGTGAATTGGTACGTGATTTTCCCTTTTTTGGTTTTTGATTATGCTCGACTTATCGATTCTGCCGATGATGATAATGGAATTAAATAGGGATAAAATCCCTAAATTTTCGTTCGTATAATTTGGTTTGAATTTGTTGTGATTTTATCATCTGCGTTGATTTTTTTTGATAGTATGATCTTGATACTTCTGACTGGTTCATTCCTCGATTGTAGCTTGGCATTTGAATTTTTTCTGTTCTTTTCTTCTACGACTTGTTCATCTGTTGCTTATCGGTTGAATATGTTTCGATAATTGCTGCTACGACTTGTTCATCCTTTGAATGTATTTCTGATAAATTCAAATACGTTTAAATCCATTCGAGTTTGTTAATACTTTACTGTCAACAACTTGTTCTTCATTCACTGACACTGCAACTTTTTCTACTCCTTGACTTTGTTTCTTGAACTGCCGTAGATACTATGCTTTGATCATGTCATGTTCTCTTGTGCACTTTATGTTGACTGAACTAAACTTGTGTATATGCATGTAGTCCTTGTGCCATTTGAAATTTGTTTGTAGCTGTCTGCATTTGCTTGTACCTGTTGTCATGTTGTATGTGTTCATTGCATTTCACCTGTCCTTGTGCAATTGTATTCTATGGAGTCTTGATTTTGTGATAGTTGCTTGTCGATTTCCATGTTCATTTCCTTGTAGTGTTTAAAAGAACCGCCTTGTTAAGAATTTTGTGTGTCTGGTTCCATCTTCATGTATTCATGTGTGTGTTGTTGTGAGCATTACACATCCACACTGATTGGAGTCTGGTTGCATGTGAACTTGTATTCATGAGGTCTGGTTTGGTTGATACTTCATGTGTACTGTATTTGATTTAGAGAACTGCCTTTGTACATTTCTTTGTTATCTCTGAAACCCTGTGTAGCCTTCATACCTGAACTGCCATGTGTATGTATATATGCATACATGTGTATCTTCATGTATGTTGGCCGGTTGCCTCTGGTCTGCATTGTGGTGGTCTTAAGTCTTATTGCATTTGCTTGTTGAGTTCATTTGGAGTCTTGTTTGCCATTGCTTTATTCTTTGTACATGTGCATTTTCTGTTTAGTTTTGATTTGAAGTCTGGTTTGGGTTTCAGGTTGATTGATTGGTCTTCATATGTACGTTTGAGTCTTGTTCCATGCCTTGACTCCATTGAAGTCTGGTTTCATGATGATTCAGTCTGGTTGTCACTGCATATATATCTTGTTGCACTTTAAGTTTGAATGCATGTTGTATCCATGTTCACAATTGTGTTGTTATGCTCTGTCCACTGTTGTGTTGAAACAGAAATTGATTGTTGCTTGGTTGAGTGTACTTGTATTTGTCCTATTCCACTAGAGTATGTCTGGTGCACTGCCCTATACTTGTGCCTAAATTCTGATCTGGTCGGGTTCATGTTGATGATGATTGGTCTATGGTTCCTTGTTGGTTGAGTCTGCACGGTTGCTTCTGATCTGGGTTCACTTTGTTACTTTCTGAACTGAATTTTGTTTTGGATTTTGGATTGCACCTGTGTTGAATCCAACCTCGGCTTGGGTTTGACCTTGTGCTCACCTGTCCCTGCAATTTTAACGAGCAAGCGTATATCGGTGTGTACGACCTTGTGGCATGTACAGTGATATTGTGCATGTCACAAGTTGTTCGTGTAAGATTAAAAAAAACGACGACGAGCAACCCAAATAACCGAGGCAAATAATATTTTCAAAACACACACTTTATTTTGCACTGCAAAAATATTTCTTTTTCAATTTTACCGTGTCAGTTATTTAACAGGCATAATAGATGGCTGGACACAAGCTAAAGCTAGTTAAGATCAAGTGTATGAGTGTTAAGTGAATTTTGTAGTGAGGTGAACTATGTATGAAAAATTGTGTATTGAAAATTGTGTTGTAATTGAAACTTGTATAGTGAGAGCTTAAATTTGTACTATTCGAATTTGTAATAAAATATTTGTTTGAATAAGAATTCCGAGTTATTTATTTTATTCAACATATATTTATTTAATTATGTGGAAAAATAAAATAGTACAATAACAAATACATTTATATATATATATATATATGTTTATTATCATCAAACAAAAATCATACGCTATTGTATTCTACAGATATCACTAACAAAACAACTTGAAATGTGTTGTGAATTCAAAAACATTTGCACTTAAAACACACATCCATCCAAGATAAATATCTTTGGATATTAGATGCAAGTACATGCTAGTGTATATAAAAAATAATCAAGCACCAGGCTCAAGGCTATTATTAAACCATTTTAGAATCCATGTCCTAATTTAATTTGTACGTAATTCAATGATAGCTTATAACTAGAAGACTTAGCTAAACCAAAACGTTGTGATTTATTGTATTGGTTTTAAACCAAAAGATAAAAACTGTCCAACTCCATGATGCACATCGCTTAAATTTAACATGAATAGCATAATAATCGTATGCATATGTAATTAGATAATAATGGTTGAAAATTCAAACCTCAATTATGCCTTTCCAAATGCACTATTTCGTACAAATGCATATGACTAAGTCCAATAACTTGACAAAATCAACAACTCACATATTTTAATAGGATATATCATGTCATCCTTTCTAATATTCGTTTCATTTACTTTCTAAATTCATCCATATAATAAGACAATTACAAAATGCATGGTACTATAAGTTATTAATCTATGATAATACATAACTTGTTAGAAGTCATGGTGTTGTCCCGATTAATTTACTAAAACTACTGAATCCATCAATTTCAATCTCTCAAACAATATTAAAAAAATTAATTTTGTATGATCACGGACCATAAAATTATAAATAATTCTCAACAAAAGATTAATAATTGATGCCTCCAATACCACTTACAATCAATTAAAATGCCTTGACATCTCCACATTAATCCCATGATAATTAGATTTGATCATTTAGTTAGCCTTTACATCAAAATAGCACAACATATTTAATTTTCATATGAGGGTCATATGTTGAAATATTCTAACATAAATATCTTGATTTGGATAATAAATTAACATACATCATGAGAATATCACTAGTTATATAAAAAACATCAAACACGTCAAATATACAAGGTCCATCGCATCCAGTTTGCTAGTGTTATTGTAATGACCCTAATTTTGACTAACATTATTTAGAGCACTTAATTAGATAAATTAATGAAATAATATAGATGGTTAATGGATTAATATTTGTTGACCAATAAGGGGGTCGTGCCTTAATAAATATAAGCAAAAGAGAACTAAATTAAGTAAGTAGAAGAAATATGATAAGGGGCAAAATAGGAATATGCTATGTTCTTATACCTTAAATCCTTCTTACCTTCATTCTTGTTTTATTTTTACAACTGCAAATAAAAAGACTAAAACCCTTGTAAGTTCGGCCGGCCACCATTGAGAGATTCAAGAAGAAGAAAAGCTAAGATTCAAGTAGGAAGCTTAAGAAAATCAATCAAAAGACAAATCACAACCTTCTTAATAACAAGCTAAGGTGAATAATGATCTTACATCTCATTTTTATTGATTTTAGTTTCTAGTTAGATCCGAATTAGTTTTGCAAGTAACCTATCATGATATAATTAATTAAATAGATATATATATATACACACACACACACACACACACACACACACACACACACACACACACTTGTTGATACTTTATGTTGCCTCATATAGATTTATAACAAGTTTAGATTTGAAAAACCTATTAAATGACATTCAAATGACTTGCCTTTTTGATATATGGTCAAAAAGAACATTATTTATAAGTAGGTTTCAAGTTTCATAATTTTCTAAGCAATTGTGGATGATTATGAATTTTCTATGAAAGAAAATAGCTAAAATTGGGTTTAAAATTATTTTCAGCAAGTATATATTGGTTTTGGGTCTGAAATTTAAATATATTTGAAAGCATATAAAAAGTGAATTCTGGTGATTTTTGGAGAATTTTTCCTAAGTATTTTATTATAGTTATAAAATTACTTAAGTTAAGGGACTTAAAAATTTATATGTTTATTCACGGAGAATGGCTTAATTGTTAAATGTTTTTAATTTGATAATATCTGAATTTGGCAGAACATTTAGAAAAATATTTTGAAAAAGAAATTGCAACCAATTATATGTTGATAAATAAGGCAAGTTAGTTGGAAAGAAATTACTTTAAAAGGCTAATAATCAGTTTTGCTTAAATTTTCTGCTTCGCCACTTCCATCAGTAGCTTTCGACACCATACCTCTGCTAGATCCCTTTTCGAAACCAATGTGCATGGTATCAACCAATTGATACGCAGTGAATTGGAGAAAGGCGGAAGGTACAGTGTCGAAACCTTGTTTTCGAAGGGGTAGAAGCCACTCTTATTAACTTTAAACAATTTTCGTTTATAAATGGTGCTTTCGAAATGGTTGGAGTTAGCTTTCGACTTAATCAACTTGCTTTGTTTATATAAAAGAGCTTTCGAATGAGTTGCCGCCTTTATGTTGTAAAAGAAGCTTTCGGAAGGACAAAACCCATGCTGCCGCATTCAAACCTTTCAAACCAATGCTTTCGAAAGGGTGCTTCCGCCTTTATACTTTGAAGCCGCCTTCTCCATGTTTTCGAAAAGGTAGATTAATTGCTTTTAAAATGGTTTCGAAGGCAATGGTTTCGAAAGGGTTGGTTTCGAAACTATCCTCTTTCTTTTACTTAGGATATATGCTTTTGACAGTATTGCTTTTGCCTTTGTTCTTTCACAACCCTTATTTATATTAAAAGTTAAACCCAAAAGGTTTTGAAAGGAATGATTTTAAATGGTTTCAAAGCCATGTTTCCACAACTTTTACTTGAACCTAATACTTTCGAAAGGTACATTTTAAGTGAAGAATTTCAATGCTTTTGAAAGGTATATAATATGGGTTTCGAAGGAGAGATCCCCATTGTTTTTGAAAATTTTATTTTGAGTATTTGAATGGAGGGTTTCCAATGCTTTTGAAATGTAAGTTTAAATGGTTTTAAAAGAGGATGTTTAAGGTTTTAGTAAAGCTTTTGAAAGGGTTATTTTCAATGATTTTGAAAGGTATTGTTTAAGGTTTAAACAGAGGTTTCAAATGTATTATTTGACTTCATGGCCTATAATCATTTAAGTTAAAAAGGGTTTTAACTTACTTGGAAGGGATAGATAACCCCATTGATAAGGGTTCATCAACACTGTTTTATGTAAAGTATATATATCATGGCATAAGAGTTTTGAGTAAAGCAAAGTATATGATTTACTTGTTTTATAATGGTATGTCAGAGGTAAATCATTTGTAAAGAATATTTAAAATGAAATGAAGTTTTAACAGGGTAGTTAACCCTAAGACAAGAAATGAAACATGAATAGGGTAGTTAACCCTAAGTTTATGACTCAGATATTAGGAGACCAAATGGGTCTGGTGTAGGGTCGCGCCCTATACTATAGCTATTTGCCCCTAGCTAAAATAAGTCTAAAATTCCAGTGTGTAGGGCTTGTGAAAGGTGAGACTAAATTGAGGTTACACACAGAAGGGAATATACAGAGTAAAGATAGGTTATTGGCAAGCCCGTAAAACAATTAGGTTCAGTTGACCCTAGAAAAAGAAAAGTTAAGAGCAGTCAGCCCAGTATTGTGTCTAACAGAAGTTAGATTACTCAGTATATCTGGTAGGCCCGAGTCAACAAATGGTTAATAGTTAGCCAGATAAAAACTATAGTGTGGACAGTTACTCCATTGATTCTTGGTTATTTTGCATACACACACACACTTACTATTATTGTTATAATCAGTTTGATTGCAGTATTCTGATTTGCAAAAGATATGTTTTTAATAGGATATTATTAAGGGGAAACCCGTTCCGCTAAGCGGCGTGGTCTCACTTAATATCAGTAAATCGAGATGTAATAGTAATATTCATACCAGGCTTTTTATCTGATTCGAAGTTTATGTTTTCCCCCTTAAGCTCTCAGGTGCTCAAAATTTAACGTAGGTAGATTGAGAGTTAAAGTTTTTCAGGTTTAGTGGGCTGGACGAATAAGCTTCTAAAGACATGCAGGAGGCAAATTTAGCTATATAGGAGCTATTTTGTTTTATTTCCGTCGTGATGTATTTATGATCAGCATGTCTATCTAGTACTTTGATCATCCATGGGGGCATCTTCATATGTCACCCTTGGCGTAATTTGTAATATTATATTTGATCAGAACTTGGGAATCGTTTCGGGATTATGTATCTAAATGTGAAATATTGATTTGAAATGTAATCAGAAAAGCTGTATTGAAATCTGTGTTGATTTTATTTCATATTCATGTGCTTTTGATATTATGGATACCATTAACATTACCGTATTTTGTCACCAGAAGTTAATACTATAGATGATTGCATCATCTGTAGCGCTTAGCTTTGGGCCTCAAGATAGGGGATGTTACAACTTGGTATTAGAGCATAGGTTTATGAAAACTTAAAAGAAATTTTAAACCTAAAATGGTTTTGAAAACATAATCCTAAGTAATTAGAGAAACGACTAGGGTATGGGATAACGCTATAGTAACGTACTTGTATTTTCTATATATAAGTATACGCCTTATCTCTATTCTTCCATCTTTCTTAGGTTATTCTTCTATATCTTACAAAGATTCGAATGCAGATTTTAAGGATGTAAGATATGGATGCAAGGAGTGAAAGAGTTAACATTAGTGGAGGAAGCACCACAACCAACTGAAATACTCGATCCAACAGGAGAACCGGGTCGACAGGCAAATGCTAATCTAAATGCAAATTCTAATGTGAGTGCTAGAGTGCCGCAAGTTGATATGGGAGCTATGTATCAGTTCTTCATTAATATGATGCAGGATGGAGTTGCTGCAAGTTTAGTCAGAGGAAATGTTCAAGGAGGAAATCAAGGAGCTCCAATGGTCAATAACTATGCAGTACTAGCAGAGATTATGCCAGGCTTGGGGGAAAGCCGTTTATCGGGACTAGGGATGCAATTGATGTGGAGGATTGGTTTCTTCATTGCGAAAGGATCTTTGCTGACTTAGGGCTTAATGATGAGCAGAAGTGGAGGCTTGCTTCTAGGTAGTTGCAAGGAGCAGCACTGTACTGATGGAATAGTGCTACTATGGGAGTTAATGAGGAGACCATGACTTGGGCTAAATTTAGAAGGAGGTTTGAGGAAAGATTCATGTCAGAGATTGCTAAGTCAACTCTTCTCAGGAAGTTTATGGAGTTGGATCAAGGAGACATAACGGTGCTTGAGTATGCAAACAAGTTTGAGGAGTTATCGAGATACGAATATGCTACGGTTGACACAGTTATCAAAAGTAATGAGAAGTTCATCCACAGACTGAAACCTGATCTAGCTAAGGAAACTCTTCCACATATCAGGGATCTGTGTGATGTATTATTGAGATGTAATTGAGGCAGGAGGACATGCTTGTTTTTCATGGTGGTAACAAAGCAGGGGAAGCTTAAAGTGGGAGGAACTAGAAGAAAAAGTTTTTCATAAGAAAGCCACTCAGAAAGAAGGAACATCCAAGAAAAAGAAGGCCGATGTAATTTGCTATAAGTGCGACAAGAAAGGACACTGTGCTCACGATTGTCGGACATGCAAAAGGAAGAAAGCTGCTGATAAGAAAGGGCGAGGTGCTTTAACTGTGATCTGATTGGACATTATAAGAACCATTGCAAGGAACCAGCCAAGGATGGAAAAGGCAGGATGTTTGCATTGGAACCAGCTACCTCTAGACCAATAGCCGAGGAGAAAGGAAAACTGTATTGGGAGGTACGCTTTTGATTCATGGTGTATCAATTAGAGTTCTATTTGATACTGATGCATCACATTCTTTTATATCTCATTATTTGGTAGATAAGCTTAACCAAGAACCCTCGTATCTAGTTACTTCCTTAAGGGTTGCAAATCCGTATGCGACTCTTGAGATGAGATGTGATCACTTAGGGTTTGATTTGTTAGGTCATATATTTGCTTATAGTTTGCCTGTATTTGATTAAGTAGGTTTCTGAATTATTTTGGGTATGGATTGGTTAAGTAAGTATGATGCTAGGATATTTTTTCATGATAGGAAAAAATTTCTTAGGCACCCTAGCTGTATTGATCGGATTATATACTCCACAGAAGACCCTATTTTTGAGGTAAATGCTTTGTTCGGTGTTATAGAAGAAGAAGACGAATTAAATCGAGTTCTATTGTTAGAGAGTTCGCAGATGTCTTTGAGCCCGTAGTAGAACTACCGCCGAAACGAGCCATTGAGTTTACAAATAAATTTAGTACCTGGAGCAGAACCGGTGAGTAGACCGCCAAGTAGAATGACACCTACTTAGATGAAGGAGTTAAATGTGTAGTTGGTGGATTTGGAAAGTAAGAACTTTATCAGACCAAGTAGTTCGCCCTGGGGAGCAACCGTAGTGTTTGCAAAGAAATCGAACAGATCGTTAAGCTTGTGTATCGATTATCGTAAGTTGAATGAAAAGACGATAAAGAATCGATACCCCTTACCTAGAATTGACGATTTGTTCGACCAGTTGAGAGGAGCCAAAATATTTTTCGAGTTGGATTTGGCAATAAGATTCCATCAGCTTAGAGTGGCTGAAGATAGTATTCTTTTGACGACATTTAGAACAAGATATGGATCGTATGAATGGTTAGTAATGCTGTTCGGACTAACCAATGCGCCAAACATTTTTTGTGAACTTGATGAACAAAATCTTTCAAGAACATCTGGATAGATTCGTGTTAGTGTTCATAGATGACATTTTGATATACTCTAAAGATGAGAGAGAGCATGAAGTTCATCTTAGGATGGTGCTTGAGACATTGAGGCAGCATCAACTGAAAGAAATTTTTTTGAAATGCCATTTCTGGAAGAAGGAAGTGAAGTTTCTTGGTCATTTAGTCTTAGAAAAAGGGTTGTCCGTAGATCCAATCAAGATCGAGGCAGTGAATAATTGAAAGAGACCCAAGACAGTGACTGAGATAAAGAGTTTTCTTGGATTAGCTGGTTACTATCGAAGATTTATCAAGGATTTTTCATGGATAGCGGCACCGAGGACTAAGCTAACTCAAAAAGACGTGAAGTTTGTCTGGACTGATAAGTGTGAGGAGGCATTTCAGAAATTGAAACACTTATTGATGAAACCTGTATTAGTTGTTCCAGAGGGAAATCAAGACTTAGTGATATACACGGATGCATGTGGAACAGGGTTAGGAGTTGTATTAATGCAAAGAGGTAAGGTGATTTCCTACGCTTCACCATAACTTTGACCGCATGAAGTTACATATCCAATTCATGATTTGGAATTAGCGACTGTAATTTTCACATTGAAGGTGTGTAGACATTACCTTTTGGGAGAAAGATTCGAGTTGTATACGGATCATAAGTCATTGAGGTATTTATTCTCTCAAAAGGAGTTGAATATGAGACATCAGAGGTGGTTAGAGTTTTTAGCCGCTTATGACTTTGAAATATAGTACACCCATGGAAAGGCAATAAGGTTGCAGATGTACTTAGCAGGAAGCATCAGAATGAAGTATTGGCAATGATAGCCGAGTGGAAAGATTTAGAAGCATTGACTACATTTAGAATACAGTGGAGATCTGAAGCTAGTTCTGGTAAGGAAACTGCTATGTTGTCATGTTTAGAAGTTCGACCAGTCATGATCGAAAGGATTGCTTCTACGAAAGGGGAGGATCCATTATTAGTTGAACATATTGGAAAGCTAAGGAATGGAACTAAGAGCGATGACTTGAAAGATTTCAGTCTTGACTAGAATGTGTGGTTAAGGAACAAAGGAAGACTGTTTATTCCGAACGTGGGAAACATTAGGAAGGAAGTTCTTGGAGAATGCCATCGTTCAAAGTTCACCATTCATTCGGGAGGGACTAAGATGTATCAAGACATGAAAAGAAGTTTCTTCTAGGAAGGTATAAAGAGAGATGTAGGCTTATGGGTGAAGTGGTGTTTGAACTATCAACCGGTAAAAGCTGAACATCAGAAACCAAGTGGGTTACTTCAGCCTTTAGATGTTCCAGTTTGAAAATAGGATTCTATGTCAATGGATTTTATAGACGAGTTTCCAAGGTCAAATCGAGGAAATGAAAGTATATGGGTCATAGTGGACAGGTTGACCAAGAGTGTCCATTTCATTCCGGTTAAATCAACCAGGACGACACCTATTTTGGCTAAATTACTCATGGAGAATATAGTTAAACTGCATGGAATTCCTAGTAGTATAGTAAGCGACAGAGATTCCTTATTCACTAGCGAGTTCTGGAAGTGTCTACAGGATACTTTAGGTACAAAGCTCAAGGTGAGTACCGCTTACCATTCGCAGACAGATGGACAAACGGAAAGAGTTAACAAAGTCTTAGAGGACTTGTTAAGAGCTTGTGTGCTAGACTTTGGGGGATCATGGGAGGACCATCTACACTTAGTTGAGTATTCATATAAAAACAACCATCAGACTAGTATAGGGATGGCACCGTTTGAAGCTTTGTATGGAAGGCCATGCAAATCTTCCGTTTGTTGGTTGCAGACCGGGGATAGGTTAGTTCTTGGTCCAGATTTGGTTAGAGAAGCTGCAGAAAAGATTGAGTTAATTCGAGCTAGGATGAAGGAAGCCCAGTCTAGGCAGAAGAGTTATGCTGATAAAAGACGGAAAGACTTAGAGTTCTCAATTGGAGATCATGTTTTCGTCAAGGTGTCACCAATAAAAGGTGTAATAAAGTTTGGAAAATTAGGAAAATTGGCACCAAGATTTATTGGACCATTTCCTATTGTAGAAAGGATCAGGAAACTCGCATATAGAGTAGAGTTATCGAATAGTCTGGCAGGAGTCCACAATGTTTTTCATGTTTCTCATCTAATGAAGTGTATTCGAGATCCAAAAAATACTATTGCACCGACTGTGTTAGATGATGTAGTAGTGGAACCGGATATGACTATAATTAGAAAACCAGTTCGTATTGTCGTGAGAGATGAGAAGACGCTAACAAGACAGTCAAATTAGTCAAAGTCCAGTAGAGTGGCAATGATAGAGACTGTACTTAGGAAACCGAGAGTAGGATTAGAGATACTTATCCAGAATTTTTTCATGGTATGTTTTACCTTTATGATTGATTGTTATGACTACCTTATCGTAATTTCAAGGACGGAATTCTTTAAGGAGGGGAGTATGTAATGACCGTAATTTTGACTAACATTATTTAGAGCATTTAATTGGATAAATTAAATGAAATAATGTTGATGGTTAAGGGATTGAGATTTGTTGACCAACATGGGAGCTGTGCCTTAATAAATATAAGAAAAAGAGAATTAAAATTAAGTAGAAGAAATATGATAAGGGGCAAAATAGGAATATGCTATGCCCTTATACCCTAAACCTTTTTTACCTTCATTCTTTGTTTTATTTTTACAATTGCAAACAAAAAAACTAAAACCCTTGTAAGTTCGCCTGGCCACCACTAAGATATTTAAGAGGAAGAAAAGCTAAGATTCAAGTAGGATGCTTAAGCAAATCAATCAAAAGACAAATCTCAACCTTCTTAACAACAAACTAAGATGAATAATGATCTTACATGTCATTTTTGTTGATTTCGGTTTCTAGTTAGATCCGAATTAGTTTTGCAAGTAATATGTCATGATATGATTGTGTAAATGGATATATATATATATATATACACACACACACACACATACTTGTTGATGGTTTATGTTGCCTCATATAGATTTATGATAAGTCTAGATTTAAAAAACCTATTAAATGACATCTAAATGACTTGCGTTTTTGATATATGGTCAATAAGAACATTATTTTAGAAGTGGGTTTCAAGTTTCATAATTTTCTAAGTAATTGTGGATTTATTATGAATTTTCTAGATAGAAAATAGCTAAAATTGGATTTAAAATTATTTTCGGCAAGTAGATATTGGTTTTAGGTCTGAAATTTAAATATATTAGAAAGCATATAAAAAGTAAATTAGGGTGATTTTTGGGGAATTTTCCTAAGTATTTTACTATGGTTATAAAATTACTTAAGTTGAGGGACTTAAAAGTTTTATGTTTATTCCAGGAGAAGGGCTTAAATGTTAAATGTTTTTAATTTGATAATATCTGAATTCGGCAGCACATTTATAAAAATATTTTGAAAAAGAATTGGTTAGTTGGAAAGAAATTACTGTAAAGGGTTAATAATCAATTTTTCTTAAATTTACTACTTTGCCACTTCCATTAGTAGCTTTCGACACCATACCTTCGCTAGAACCCTTTTCAAAACCAATGCGCATGGTATCAACCAATTGATACGTTGTGAATTGGAGAAAGGCGAAAGGTACAGTGTCGAAACCCTGCTTTCAAAAGGGTAGAAGCCACTCTTATTAACTTTAAACAATTTTCGTTTATAAATTATGCTTTCGAAAGGGTTAGAGTTAGTTTTTGACTTAATCTACTTACCTTGTTTATATAAAAGTGCTTTCGAATGAGTTGTCACCTTTATGTTGTAAAAGTGGTTTTCAGAAGGACAAAATCCATGTTGTCGCATTCAAACCTTTCAAATCAATGCTTTCGAAAGGGTGCTTTCGCTTTTATACTTTGAAGCCGCCTTCTCCATGTTTTCAAAATGGTAGTTTAAATGCTTTTAATATGGTTTCAAAGGCAATGGTTTTGAAAGGGTTGGTTTCGAAAGGGTTGGTTTCGAAACCATCCTCTTTCTTTTACTTAGGATATATGCTTTCGATAGTATTGCTTTTGCCTTTGTTCTTTCATGACCCTTAGTTATATTAAAGTTAAACCCAAAAGGTTTTGAAAGGAATGATTTTAAATGGTTTCGAAGCCATGTTTCCACAACTTTTACTTGAACCCAATACTTTCGAAAGGTACATTTTAAGTGAAGAATTTCAATGCTTTTGAAAGGTATAGTACGGGTTTCGAAGGAGAGATCCCCATTGTTTTTCAAAAGGTTTATTTTGAGTATTTGAATGGAGGGTTTCCAATGCTTTCAAAAGGCAAGTTTAAATGGTTTTAAAAGAGGATGTCTAAGGTTTTAGTAAAGCTTTCGAAAGGGTTATTTTCAATGATTTCGAAAGGTATTATTTAAGTTTTAATAAGAGGTTTTGAAGGTATTGTTTGGCTTCATGGCCTATAATCTTTTGAGTTAAAAAGGGTTTTTAACTTACTTGGAAGGGATAGATAACCCCATTGATAAGGGTTCATCAACACTATTTTATGTAAAGTATATATATCATGGTATAAGAGTTTTGAGTAAAGCAAAGTATATGATTTCCTTGTTTTATAAAGGTACGATTTCAGAGGTAAATCATTTATAAAAACTATTTACAAGGAAATGAAGTTTTAATAGGGTAGTTAACCCTAAGATAGGAAATGAAACATGAACCCTAAGTTTATGACTCAAATATTAGGAGACCAAATGGGTCTAGTGTAGGGTCGCGCCCTATACTATAGCTATTTGCCCTTAGCTAAAATAAGTCCAAAATTCCGGTGTGTAGGGCTTATCACAGGTGGGACTAAATTGAGATTACACACAGAAGGGAATATACAGAGTAAAGATAGGTTATTGGCGAGCCCGTAAAACAATTAGGTTTAGTTGACCCTAGAAAAAGAAAAGTTAAGGGCAGTCAGCCCAGTATTGTGTCTAATAAAAGTTAGATTATTTAGTATGTCTGGTAGGCCCGAGTCAGCCAATGGTTAATAGTTAGCCAGATACATACTATAGTGTGGGCATATAGTCCATTGATTCCTGTTTATTTTTCATATATATATATATATCTTGTTATTATTGTTATAATCAGCTTGATTGTAGGATTTTGATTTGCAAAAGATATGGTTTTAAAGGGATATTAGTGAGGGGAAACTCGTTCCGCTAAGCGGCGTGGTCTCACTTAATATCAGTAAATCGAGATGTAATAGTATTATTCACACTAGGTTTTACCGACTCGAAGTTTATGTATTCCCCCATAAACTCTCGGGTGCTCAAAATTTAATTTGGGTAGATTGAGAGTTAAGGTTTTTTAGGTTTAGTATGCTGGACCAATAAGCTTTCGAAGACGTGCATGAGGCAAAGTTAGCTATATAGGAGCTATTTAAGTTTATTTCTGTTGTGATGTATTTATAACCGTCATATCTTTCTAGTACTCTGATCATCCAAGGGGGCATCTTCATATATCGCTCTTGGCGTAATTTGTAATAATTATATTTAATCAAAACCAGGGAATCGTTTTGGGATTATGTATCTGAATAGGAAATATTGATTTGAAATATAATCAGAAAAGCTGTTTTGAAATCCGTGTTGATTTTATTTCATATTCATGTGCTTCTGATATTATGGATACCATTAACATTACTGTATTTTGTAACCAGAAGTTAATACTATACATGACTGCAACATCTGTAGCGCTTAACTTTGGGCCTCAAGATAGGGGATGTTACAGTTATTCATTATATATTTTCATCATATCAATGCACTGATAATTTTCCCAACTAACTATTAATCTAGAACACATACCATCAGGATCGGCCCCCATCTTTCTGTTGCCCTTGCCGACACACAATTAAATATTTCTACACTACCTATATTATGCATGTTATATATAAGAAACCGTTGGCTGAGCCTCTATTATAATACAACACATATAATAACTATTTCTTGGTTCTAAACTTAATTATTCTATAGAGGTCTAGTTATTACAGTATGTTGCTATATGTATATTCATAGCATATAAAACTAAAAATACTAAAAGGATATAATTAAAAAAAATAGATTTTCATATTGGTTCATCCTATTGGAAGTGTTGCCCTAGGCATTAGCCTTCATAGACTTGCCTTGGGGCCGGCTCTGCATATCATTACTAGTTTACCACAGAACCACTAACCTATGCATAGCGTCATTGATAGTTTTATGGAATAATCACAAAATTTAATTACTAGAAATTTTACAGGCTCACCACTAATCCTTAGCTTAACATCGTTAATAATTTTCAAGGATAACCACTAATCCATTTAACTATTAGTCTTGGCGACTAATGACTACTTCACATATATACGACTCATTCTCATAGATCATCCATTTACATTAAAACGATAAAGAGTTTCACCATACATAAATATAACATGTAAAAAGTGGGTGTCCCCACTCAGTTCAACACAATGCATATCAAACACAATTGGTTAGCCCACACCATAGATAATATATCTATAACTTATTGGTGCTTAAGTTACCAAGTCTATCACCTTTAGTGCCAAGTCATTGTGGTATTTCTGATGGAACTCGTTATCGTCACCCTCTTTGTCATGTATTTATGTCTCATTTATTTCCATCTTTATTATCCAAATCCCTAATGTAAGGACCGCTTGGGAGAAAATCAAATTGAATAATTGTTTTGCTAGTTTTTACTCAGTAACTTTAGCATAGCTATAGGTATGGCCCTATCAGTTTCAAGGCATGTATCTAAGGCTTTTACATCATATTAGTTTAGACTACATACATAATCAATATTAACTTAGCAAAACAACTCGATTTGTCCCAATACTTCAAATGCACCAACCATTCAATTATTATTATTGAACCGATCCATTCGGTTCCTCGATATCTCTAATACGACTGCTACTCGATTTTCTTGCAAAATGTATTGGATTGATCCACTAAGCATTCGACACTCTTGCCCCACATTGTATTGCCTCGAAAACTTCCAACGTGGCCCACCACTTACGTACATGCCTTGTGCAACGACTCATTTGATAGGTGCCCCATCAATTGATGGGTCTGGATAGTGTCTTGGCTAGTACACTATCAATGAAAGATCTCAAGCACCGCACATAACATTGACCTATCTCGTCAACAGACAACTTGTTCACATATGAAGACCTCCCACCGGCTTCCTTTCCAAACCCCATCGATTTTCTCCACTTGCATATCCCTAGAAGACCGTCCGCTCCAATTGTTTTATTTTGTCTTGACTCGACAGACCTCTGACCAAAGTGCCTTCTCCCCCTTCATAAAGAAGCGAGGACTCCATACCATTCCTTTGAAAAATCAACATAAAATGACAATGTTCATCTAACAAAAGCATCACTATACAACAATCGCCCCCGTCCTTTACTGACCATATGACTGCAACACCAATGTTCAACAACACTTTGTTCTCATATTGCCTTTCTTACAACAACACACCTTTGTACGGCCTACCAGTTGGCCATTATCTTAGTCATTCACTTAATTTGGCATCCTAGTCGACTTGCATCTTGTTAAAACTGTCCCAGCCCATAGTGGAAGAAATGAGTGAACTTCAAAAATTTTACCATTTTGAATCTTTTGGGCCTATGAAGTCTAAAGGTATATTAGATCAAATCTAATGAAGTTTTTAAATAAAATCTTATTTTATTTAAAAATTAACCAAACGAAGTTTTTAATTAATTTAAACTTAAATATATATAATGTACCAAATACACCAAACAATTACTCATAAGGGTAAATTTATTCTTTCTTTTCTTTCTCTAAAAATTAGGCAATGTAGAGAAGGAAACTTTTCATTTCCTTCTCTTAACTTATTTAATTAATAAGAGGATACTTTATTCATATGGAAAGAGAAAATTTTCATTTCTCTCTCTTTAATTAAATTGATTGATAATCTAAATGTCATTAATTAGCAACATGTACATGGCATAAATGTAAGTATAACCAAATATATATATATATATTAGTTTAAATTGTGTAAGTGCACATATGATAGGTGCTATCAATTGATGAAAAAGTGTAGACATATAAATAGAAATAAATGGATAGCTAATCACATAAGAAAAAGAGAAATAAATATAAGGCGAGAAGGATGATTTATTCATCTTTTCATTTGGTAAGCTCAATTAATGCAGCATATAAATGATAATTAATAGGTGTAAGAGAATATAAAAAGTCAACAATAACTTTATATATATAATTGCCTCATTTTAAATTGTTTATTTTTTTCTTTGGAAAGAAATCTAATTCATACAATTATCTCTTATTTAAATTTCATCGATATCGTACATCAATGCACGCAAATATAACTTTTATAAATGTATTCAAATAATTACAAACAACTTTCAAAAATAAAATAAATCAAATAATAATTAATATTTCTCAAATCTTAATTAATTTAATCAATTTACAACATTTTATAAATTAATTACATCATGTGGTTTTTCAGAGAATTCATCAGTACGGTTGTGCGACTCAAAGGTGTAAATTCAGTCAGCGATTAACACCAAACAATTCAAATATTAACGTTCAAAGTTCACTTTAGCTAGTGGTGTGACATTTTAGCTAAATTTATCGCTTACCCATCTTTTGGTAACATCCAATTTTACTTATTATAAGCGGTACTCGGTAGTGACAATTATTTAAACCAATTCTCTTCGTCAAAACTATATTAGATTAGGACTTATGGAATTTGGTAATGGTAAAAATGCCAATATCGTCCAAATTCAACTTTATAGTCCAAACACAAAGTCCTTGGTTCAATAATAACAATTATTATTAACTAAAATGCTCTGACCAGAGACTTTGACTTTGAGTTGACTTCAGTTGATAGTGATACTAATCTCATATAACTGAGAAGACGAATCCTCTCTTGAATAATGTTTCACTTTCAATGCTTCCACTCGATCCAATTATAGTCATTGGATAGGCGTCATGCCATGAGTTAACTATAATCAAAGCGCAACATCCACATTGAAGATCAACAGTATTCTCAAGTCGAGAGAACTGTGTGAATCAGTCACATCGATATTCTCTGCTTGGCCTTAGTTATATTAACCAACAGAGAACTATTGATTAAGTCATTCCATAGTTATCCAATAACTATTAGTACGTAACCCCTTGGTGTCCCCAGCAGTCATGAGTAATACATTGTCCAACATTTGAAGAGCGTTATGTACTCTAGTCTCAACGAATGTATCGATATCCATTCTCGATACACCTTGACTAGGAATATTTAAAATGGTATATTTATTTTCATTGTGATAAATTACTTATGGTTACAACACTTACCACTTAAGGATTTTATATTAAATATACTTTTGATTAAATTAATTAATTAATATAACACATTATATCAAGTATATAATACAAAGAAAACACCTTTTAGTTTGAACAAGATTGGTTATCAAGTTAGATATATTCAACAAATTACATAATTGTCCCTAGGGCATACCCCTAACTCTATCAATCTCCCACTTACACTTGGGGTCAATTTTGGAATCTTATTCCAACTTCTCCAATCGGTTTCCTCAAAACCAATTGGGTTAGTCCCTTAGTGAACATGTATGCTATTATGTTTTAATTATCTATTCTATCAATCAACTTTCTCCAATGGTGATAAACTGTTTTATCATGTGGAACAATTCAGACATTGTTATCATATAACAATGTTATGAGATTCTCAACATTTGGAATCATCCTCGACTCAGTTATAAATTTATGCATTTATATTTATATACATTGCTTTTATTGTGGTGCTATTTGAGACGATGTACTTAGCCTTTTTCATTGAATTAGCCATAGTCTTTCATTTGGACCATTTCCAACTTAAAGGTTCTTAGCTTGAATTTATTATTGATATATTATACTCAATATCATTTATGAAGTTTGAGTCCAAACATTCCTTCACAAGGAGTTTGTTGTTTCTGCAAACAATTCTCTAGTATTTCATAAATACACGAGAAAACCTCATGCAACTATTTAATGATATCAATTTGGATTTGATATTTGCTTCATGTATCAAATACATAAATAAATCACGATATCGTAGATAACATAACATGTATGATAATTCCTATTTCCAATACAAAAGAAATCCTTCTTACATCTTCCTTACTAAACATTTCAATATGGTGTCCTCACATATCGTTTGGGACATTCCCAATATCTTTTATACTTTCTATAAAAAACATCATTTAAAAATCCAATATTGAGCATTAAAACAACTAAAATTGATCTTAACACAAGTACATCGTTAACAATCAGTAGTGTGTTGTTTACTTATGATTTAGAAATATATATGTACCTTTTAACTTTCTTTCTTACGAGCACACGCTTCCTCTACAATTTGATTGACAATCAAACTATTTAATATTTCTATCAATACATTTATTCAATTGATGTTTATAAAATGATACTTTCTACAATTTCTTGGATCATATCCAAAAACCCACAAATTCAATATCACTCCCACTGACTTCAAGACGCTTTCGTTGTTTATGTGCAAGCAGTCTAGTCTAAATCTATATTCAGAACTGTCTATTTCAACACATATATACCAAAATCCAAAATCATACCAGGGGATAATTTTTTTGTAAATCTGAATTAACGTACATTGAATAACGAATCTATTACACTAGTTTCAATAATTGAAATTTGCGAGGTTATTCTTATCAATGTTGCTCATTAAACTCCAACTGCATCAGTCTCTTAAAGACACAATCGCGGTCGATGGATCACATCCCTTCGGATGTGACTACAAAATGTATTTTGATGACGTATTTAAAATGTTTTTGGATTTGCGCATCATACTATATCAAAGAGTCAATACTCTTAATGGTTTAGTTAAATAACCGAGGATTATATATTTTCGACATTGATAAAAAAACTCATAGTTTCTCTTCAATATATGAGAATACATGTTAGACACTCTAATGCGATGTATTCATTTGGGTTAGTTAATTTCATTTCATCTCATGTCATCAGTTTTATCTTTGGATCATATCCAATTCTTTTTACTGCCAATAATTTCTCAATGAAATTCCTTCACTATGAAGTTGGTATTTCTTAAAACAATAATTGTTCCTTAGTGCAATGAAATAGGTATTCATAAACTTTTATGAATTTCCTTATTTATAAAACCGATTTGTTTCTAGTTTACAAAACTTATGTTCAAAATATAAATATGTCATCTAATGATAGTTTTTTCCAAAATCCCTTTAGGGTGATTCATAAAAGATCCCTCATGAACAATTATTATGTGCAGACTTTCGATTCCTACAACCTGCCAACTTCTTGGCCTAGAATATGTTGGGGTTTCCTATAAATCCTTATCTTGTATGATTTTATAAACTATTACATATATGAAATAATATTAACCTTGTGTACTACTCTTATGTACATGACTTTATGAAAAGAAATTAACTCAACTTCACTCATTATTAATCGTGCTTTGTTCAACAAAGTTCATTACTCCTTATTGATATATCATTATGTATCACATGAAGGAGTGACTTTTGAGATTGAATCTTTATTTATTTTTAGGTACATTGAGAATTCTTTCTAATATACTCATCTATTTGATCAAATCGAATTGCATATTATTTTATTTATTGTCGTTTTATACTTTATGTTCTTATCATGGGCATACCGCATTTGTATCAAATACATATGTCCATGTCGGTAATAAATAATCAATGAATATAACCAAGTATGTGGAACCGATTTGATATTAATAGACTTGTGATTACATACATCAATATGTATAAATTCGAAGAGTTCATCAACTCTTACGATGCTTGCACTAAATGGGTGCATAGCCCTTAATTGTTTGAGATATAAGTAGCCAGTATCATATGATTCGTAACCATATAATAAAAATTAGTTTTCAAAACTACAGCTTAGTCTATAATTACAAAATAATTGTAAATAATTTTAGATACTTCATTATTTTCCAATGCATCATTTTGTTAAGAAAGCAAATACCACATTATAGTTTTATTTCATAATGAATATTCATAATATTCACATTGAAATATAACTATGTCTATTTTTCAATCGACACTGAAAAATAATCATTATTTCATAATTAATGTTCACTATGTTTTACAAAAACAATTTTTGTAACTTGATGCAATCAATAACTATTATATGGCATGCTTCCACTGTTTCCTCCATTACTATAATAGCGTACCAAATATGGAGATCCATCATCCACTTAATATAGACTATTTATTTCATATAATGCAACAAGTTTATAGTAGAAAGTTCTTTGATCAAATATCTTGAATACATAGAAATAAATCTCATAGAAAAAAATTTCTATGCAAAATTAAATTTCGAAATAGAAATCACATTACTCATTCCAATGTTAAGTATCATATCATTATTATTACAATTCTCGTTTTCGATATTTCTTTATGAGCAGAAGTGACCATTCACTCTCTTTCTTCCAACTGTACCTTAAATCACATTTACTCTTATACATTCGTTTTCCTTTCTAAATGGTCAAACCATTCAAAAGAAAACCCTTACTACAATAACATAACGAACTCTTTACAAAAGTGCATTCAATTATCCTTAACATTTAAGAAAATCAAATGTGTTGCACTTTACATAAACCGATCAAACTGACATTTCAGCAATCGAGTTCTTAGATTTATACTATAGTTTTGGCCTTATTTTATTTAACACAATATGATGTTTTATGTAATCAATCAGATCGAATACTCGATCTCATAGTACTGTTTATTGGCTTATTTCGAATGAACTAATTTTATCGAAGTATCGTATATTCCCCCTATAATACTTATATGCGATAATATATTGATCAAATATCCATAGTCTTGTATTGCTTTTAGAGTTCAAAACTCATAGAATGCAATAAAAGGGTCTTGACCAAATAAACACGTAAGTGACCATATAACGAACGTATTAAGTAGTTGTAAAATTAGTCACTTGCATGAGTATAAAAAACATTAACATGCAAGAGGCATTTAATAGTGAGTATATGTTATATTTCTATTAGTCAATTTTCAATTTAGTTAATTTGTATATATTACTTGATAAATGTTTTATCAATCAAATTAAATGCAAAAATTAATCATTGTAGATAATTATAACATTATTTAGCACATGTTCTTACAATATTAGAAAAGTTAAATGTTACTATTTTATCTTTCTAACAAGGCTTCCACTAGTCTTTTATGTTTCACCAAACCCTAAGATGAAACATAGAAGTTTTTCTACTTCACTAGTGAGAGTTAGGACTCGTTTGTCTTGGAATTCTAACCTTGAGTCTGCTTAACAAATCATAGCCCTACAAACGATGGATAACTCCTTATCAGTTGTATTGCATTACAACTCCTAACCCATGGTTTCTTGTCCAAATCACATTCCGACCTTGAGTCTGCTCAATAAATCGAAATAAAATTATTCACTCGCACCTACCATATCGCGATGGCCTATGTATGGTATATGTATCTTGTGTTTTCTCAACACATATAGTTATCTTACCTGTCTATTCAATATATTAATAATACTACACATAACATACCCAGCTCGAGTCTGCTCAACAACTAAGGAGTATGCAAGTAATTTATTAGTATATATATGGTAGAGGAAAACATTATATTGAAGATTTATAATCTTCAATATATTATATTGAGTGATATCGATTATGGAATAATGTATTTCTTATGAAATACCCTCATGATTTAAGTGTCAAACACATCAGAAATCACAGTATAATACATTTACATATGTGTTTATCCCTTAAGTCTATTTGGGTTTCTTTAATGTTCAACCTTTAGTTTATACATTCATATCATATGAGTTTTATTATTATATAAGTTTTATATTTCATATCACTTATATAATAGTCTTATGTATAGTATTATATTAATTAAATCTTATTTAACTAATTTTAATTAATCAACTCTTTAATTAATTTTATATTAGTGTTCCGATACAACTTTTATACTGGATATATCTGTTATAACCTTTATAGTGTATGTTATAACCTTTATAGTATAACACATATATCTTATATATATATATGTATTTTTTTTAATTAATTAACCTTTAATTAAATTATTTGATTAAACAATTTTAATTAAATTATTTCAATTTCAAAATTTATCTTACATACATACATGTATACTTATGTTATCTTAAATACTTTAAAATAACATAACATATATCAACATATATAATACACTGATATAAGTATTGATTAATTAACTAATTTAATTTATTTATTTTATTAATCTTATTAATAAATTTTAAAATTTGAAATTAATATTTGAATAATTTCAAACATTTTGAAATTTTCACTACCTTTTCAAACATTTTGAAAATTTATGTTATATTATAACCTTTTATAATAAACTTGATTTTATTTTAAATTTAACTTTTAAATTTAAAATCTTGTCTTAATTTTCAAAGTTATTTTGAAAATTAGCCTAAGCCCCAATTCAAATTGGGTCTTTTCTATCAGGGACAATCTTTGGGCTCACGTCACCTTTCAGGCTAGGCTGGTAACTAGGTAGGACATGATCTTGATTCCCTAATTCCAATCCTAGATATTACCTTTCCGGACATCGTACTAAGTTGGAAAGCTTAATTAGTTAGCTTTAACATGACTAATTTAGACCGCAGAGGCTATTGCACTCTGATACAATTGCTGAAATTAGGCGAGCCCGTAGCGGAAGAATGAGTGTATTTCAAAAAAATTACCATTTTGAATCTTTTGAGTCTATGAAGTCTAACGGTATATTAGATCAAATCTAATAAATTTTTAAATAAAATCTTATATTTAAAAATTGATTAAAAGAAGTTTTTAATTAATCTAAACTTAGATATATAGTGTATCAAATACACCAAACAATTACTCATAGTAAATTTAGAGAAAGAAACCTTTCGTTCCTTTCTCCAAAAGCTATGTAATATAGAGCATGAAAATTTTCATTTCCTTCTCTTAACTTATTTAATTAATGAGAGGATACTTTATTTATAGGAGAGAGAAAAATTTCATTTCTCTCTTTCTAATTAAATTAATTGATTATTTGAATGTCATTAATTAGCAACATGTACATGGCATAAATGTAAGTATGACTAAATATATATATATATATTATAGTGTAAATTGTGTAAGTGCAACATATGATAGGTGCTATTAATTGATGATAATGTGTAGACATATAAATAGAAATAAATGGATAGCTAACCACATAAGAAAAAGGAAATAAATATAAGGCGACAAGGATGATTGATTCAACTTCCCATTTGGTAAACTCAATTAATGCAGCATATAATTAAAATTAATAGGTGTCAGAGAATATAAAAAGTCAACAATAACTTTACACACACACACACACACACACACACACACACATATATATATATATATATTTATAATTAACTCATTTTAAATTGTTTTTTGCTTTGGAAAGAAATACAATTCATATAATTTTCTCTTATTTAAATTACATCGATATCGTACATCAATGCGCGCAAATATAACTTGTATAAATGCATTCAAATAATTACAAAAACCGCCAAGCATCAAATAAATTAAATAAAAATTAATATTTCTCAAATATTAATAATTTAACCAGTTTACAATATCTTATAAATTAATTAAATCATGCGGTTTTTCAGAGAATTCATCATTATGGTTGTACGACTTAAAGATGTAAATTCAGTCACCAATTAACACCAAACAATTCGAATATTAACGTTCATACGTCACCTTAACTAGTGGTGTGGCATTTTGGCTGAATTTATTGATTTCACATCTTTTGGTAAAATCCAATTTTACTTATTATAAGCGGTACCCAGTAGTGGCAATTATTTACACCAATTCTCTTCGTCAAAACTATACACATTAGGACTTATGGATTTTGGTAATGGTCGAAATTCCAATATCATCTATATTAACTTTATAGTCCAAATACAGAGTCCTTGGTTCAATAATAACAATTACTATTAACTGAATGGGTAGAGACTTTGACTTTGGGTTGACTTTAGTTGACCATGATTCTAACCTCATATAACCGAGGAGACGAATCCTCTTTTGAATAGTGTTTCACTTCCAATGCTTCCACCCGACCCAACTATAGTTGTTCGGGGGACGTTGTGCCCTGGTTTAACTATAATCAAAGTGGAGCTTCCACATTGAAAGTCAATAGTATTTTCAAGTCGAGAGAACCATGTGAATTAGTTACATCAATATTCTCTACTTAACCTTAGTTATATTAACCAACAGAAACTATCGATCGAGTCATTCTATAGTTATCCAATAACTATTCGTATGTAACCTTATTGGAAAACTATTTTCTTACCAAAAATCAATATCAAGCCTTTACTGATATATACATATAAATATTTAAGGATTTAAAGAATTAATCATTTTCAAACCAAAAATTTCTTAACAAGACCAACTTAGTGGTATATGTGTTTCTTTGAAAATTAATTTAAAACTTTCCCAAAACAAAATTTTCAAAAATAAATCTTTGGAAAAAGAAATCCTTTGAAAATCATTTTTTCAAAAAATATAAGGCATTTCCAAAGTATACTTTATATAAATTTTCTCATAGGTTTTAAACTAAGGAATCGACGTTAATTATTCAAATAAAAATCCGGTTTGCCATCAAAGAGGTGATTAGTGAAGGCACCCTGGCAAAACTTGCTTTCGAGCAATTGCGACATACATACTCTAATTTCCCATCCACTTGGAATTATATTGTGTGTCTCCGACTGGAACATCTAAAATCACAAGGTAGCTAGAATCTCAACCATCAAGTCGAACACCTCCAGTCTCCATGATTCAGCCATATGTCATACTCAGGCTCTTCATCAATAGCGTTTTATGTATCGTTAGCACTCTGTGCGGTACTTCGAAGTCGGTGTGAAAATATTAGCTCTAAGATATTTCCAAACCATAGTTGCTTTTGCTCATTCCTTCAGAGTGGAACTACAACTACTTCTATAGTCGAAACTCTTAGAGTTTAGCGTAAAAATATAATATTACTAGATAGGAAAGTACGAATACATTCTCTCAATTTATTCTAATTCCTCTATTCTACTAACCTAGGCTCTGATACCAAATGTAACAACTGCACCTTAATTTGTCAAGTTTCGAGAAAATCGAAACCCAAGTCAGTCAAAGCATGGACCGTTGGAGTTGGTACCTGCAAATAAGCATGACCATTATCAGAGATTGATAGAAATTTTAAACTCACGGCGAAAACAATAATAATATAAGAATACTGACTATGACTACTACCTTGGAAATAATTATATTCCTAGGATAACAGATTGTCAAATCACCATCGAGCATGAGAGAAAAGAAGACTCTCCAACAACAAAGCACATCCAGCTCCAATGACCTGTTCCTTTAAATTCTATCATGTGGGTTGTAATGAGAAAGGGGGTCCGAGCAACGTTCTAGTGATTAGAAAAATATAAATGTCCATAACATAAACTTATACCGATAGGTTTTCATTTAATTGTTATGTCCATTAAGGTAAGAAATTCTAATCTAACCTTGCATTACACATGCGATTACTACCTACCCCTTCCCAAGGTACAAAATACTTATAAAGCCATATCAACCACCCAATACTTCCAAACCCATTAGCACTTTGTACTTCTAAATATGAAATGGGCTTCAATAATACTTTTAAAAAGAGAAATAGACAGACTCTTCCATTTAAGACCTTAATCAAGGTAGACTCCATCATTTAAGACCTATTGCTAAGGTGGTTTCCTAACAATGTTTTCAATGGTCAGTGGGTCCTAGCTACAAGACATCTAACTGCTATTTAAGGCTTCTGACATTTAATGTCCAACTATTACCACATCTATCGCCGATAAAATCATAGCCATGTACTAAACAGTACCCAAGCCACTTAATACCTTTTATTAGAAAATAGGTAGACTCCGGTCATTTAAGACCTTAACTAAGGCAGACCCCATCGTTTAAGACCTATCCTGAAGGCGTGATCCTAAATGGTACTATTTTCATTACAGCCTTAGCAATGTAAGAGACTATACCCAAGGCACTTAATACTTCCAAATGGAAAGTAGGTAGACTCTGGTCATTTAAGACCTTAATTAAGGTAGACCCCATCATTTAAGACCTATTTCCAGAGGTGTGCTCCTCAATGGTACTATCTAGATGTCATTGCCTGAAAATCTCATTGGGCTACTTAATACTTCTTTTATAGGAAAGAGGAGGACCTTACGGTCACTTAAGACCCCAAACCTGAAGCGCACCCTTCCCGAGATATCCACTCTCACTCTTTAATTATAAATATCACATCTCATTAGGTTACTTCTTTCGGTAGGGAGTCGGACCCTTCAGCCACGTAAGACCTAAACACTGAAGTAAACCCTTTTTAGAGACATCCTTATTTATTTATTTGAAATCTCACTAGGTTACTTAATACTTCCATTTAGGAGAGAGGCAAACCCTTTAGCCACGTAAGACCTCAAACCAGAAGCGAACCCCTATGGAGATATCCCTCATCGCTCCTAATTCCAAGTTTGGATCATTTAATACTTTCCAATTAAGAAAGCAAGCCCAATCTCTCACATTGTCATAGGTCCTAGGATTAGTGATATCTCACTTCATTGGTAAGTACACCCGACTGTTGGTAGCCTCAAAATAAAGGGCAGCCTTCTGTTGAGCGACTCGACTGACCTCACATCACTAACTCACTAAGTCCAATTAGCCATCCGAAGTCTTTATTTATATTATCTTAGCAGACATTGGACTTAGCCTACTAATTCCTTTTTTATTTAAGACAATAAGATTTACCTTAAATATTTGTCTACCCATAAATTCCCTGCTTGATGCTCATAAATGTCAATTTGTCCATAAAATCCTAACGGACATTTCCTAAGGCATTTATGTATGATTACTAATTTCAAATTAGTAACCTTTTATATCTATTCCATTTTTATCAGTTCCATTAATCCATTTACCCTATCAAATTATTGCAACTCCCATATTTATTACCATTTAAATTCTTTTTCCATTAGTTAATTACCCTAAACACGAATATTATGTGCAAGTGTCGTTATTAGCTTTTTATTTAATTATTATAAGCACGGTGATTACGTACAAATATTTACTTTTATCAAATATGTTCTAGTTATATATCTTCACTAGAATATACTTTTTCACGTTAAATTGTTGGAATCATATCTAAAAGGGTTATCCCTTATAATTTCCATAAATTAATCCAAAACAAAAGATTTAACTTTAAAAATATAAAAGATTACATCGTTTTAAATTACAAGGAACAAACATTTCTTTTTATTACTGAAATAGACAGTGTAAACTACAATGAATTCATACTTTACACATCTCCTTTTCTTTATATTTGCATATATTCTTTTTAGATCAAACGATGTATCTTTTTAAAAGGGAAAGAAATCAAACTAACTTACAGATATTAAACGGATCTAAATTCCAACAATTCCAAACATAGAAAAGCCTACATTCCTAAAACACCCCACACCCCTTAGTATACCCAAAAAGGGCACACTAAAAGATGTGGTGCGTTGTAGGTATAGCTAAAGCATCACAGAGACTAAGGTTCACAAGACAAATAAATAAAAACAGTGGAAACATTTAAAATACTTATCATTACTTCATAAAATAAGTCATAAAAACAGAATATGTCTTAAAAACCAAATACACATGTCTTGTGAAAAATACAATCTCAGTCACATCATCAGAGTACATAAATAATAAAAATCATCCCTCTCACAAAGTACTAGTACATCAAAAGCCAAATGAAAAGAAAACTGAAAAGAAGAAGAAGAATACATGAAGAACTCTAGGAATGTATCTACAAGAAATCTAAATCTACTGTCATCAACTCTGCTGGCCTATGGGGGAAAAAGGAGAAATAGAGGAGTGGGTCAGACAATAAGTCTGGTGAGTGAAAGTAATACTAGCATTTCTAAGCAAGATAAAGATAATAGACTAAGCAATAGTTCTAGTATAGAAAGAAATACTGAGAAGATAAAAATGGGGTAAAATACCGTTTCTGATTCTGTTTGGCTGTTTAATTGTGATTGTTTGCACTTGTCTTAAACTGTTGTGATTAGGATGAAACCCTAATCCTATTTTAGTTAGACTGAAATCCTAATTATACCAGTTGATTGGCCTTCTATCTCTGTTGTGCCACTGTGAACCAATCATGTTGGTCACAGCAAAAGACACATGTTTAGCGCTTGGAACGCGGTAGCGAATTATTTACCCTAATCGATGTCGCACGCTCGGTCATCGTCGGTACACACTAACTGTCGCCCCCTATTTTGACCTCTTATTTACCCTAATCAGCATAAGCATGCCCAGCCTCACCTAACTGTTGTGAGACCATCAGTCCTAGTCAAAAAGGGAATGCTGCCCAGCCTCACCTAAGTGTTGTGAGACCATCAGTCCTAGTCTGAAAGGGAATGCTGTCGGTACTGGTCCTAACAAAAAAATTCTAGTTTGCGCCCCTTGCCTAAATCCCCAGATTTGAGCTTTTATCTATTGGCCACTTATGTACCCTAATTAGCATAAGCGTGTCCCAGCCTCACCTAGCTATTGTGATGACTGAAAGGTAATGATGTTGATATGGGCTCTTCTTCTATGTTTGCTTATTAACTTAGTGTAAGTTTTAAAATAAGCCTCTTATATTATTTCTGCTATATTTGCTTATTAACTTAATCTAAGTTTTAAAATAAGCCTTTTCTGTTCTTTCTGCTTAATTATAACCTATGTTATAATTGTTACTCTTCCGTTCTATCTTTTTAGTTATAACCACTAGTTATAAACATGCTTGCAAATGTCTCAATACTGCTAACCTCAATACTGCTCCAAGACCCGTCTCACATGCATTAGTGTATACTGTAAAAGGCTTAACTCCGTCGGGTAAAACTAACACTGGTGCACTAGTAAGGGCCCTCTTCAGCATCGTGAAGGAATCCTCACAATCTACGTCCCACACGAATGCCGTATTATTCTTAGTGAGGCGAGTAAGCGGTGCTGAAATCTTAGCAAAATCTCTGATAAACTTCCTATAATAGCCAGCCAAACCTAGGAAGCTTCTAACTTCGGTAGCATTCTTAGGGGCCTTCCAATCCTGTACTACTACTATCTTAGCGGGATCCACAGCTAAGCCCTCTCTTGAGACTACGTGCTCCAAGAAACGCACCTCCTCACGCCAAAAGCGATACTTCAAGAATTTTGCTTTCAACTGATGAACACGAAGTATACGAAGAACCTCCTCAAGATGAATAGCATGCTCTTCCATACTCTTGGAAAACAGTAGAATGTCGTCCACATATACTACAATGAACTTATTTAGGATATCTCGAAAAACACGGCTTATCAAATCTACAAAATAGGCTGGGGCGTTGGTCAGCCCAAACGGCATAACCAACCACTCAAAGAATCCATCGGGTGTCCTAAATGATGTCTTATTGATGCTATCGTAAGCGACCCTAAGCTGATGAAATCCAGTGGCTAAGTCAAGCTGAGAAAATACTGAAGAGCCAACTAACTGATCGAAAAGATTGTCTATCCTAGGAAGTGGGTAATGGTTTTTCTTCGTGAGCTTATTCAACTCTCTATAGTCTATGCAAAGTCGAAGGGAACCATCCGTCTTTAAAGCGAAAACGACTGGCGCTCCCCACTCAGATATGCTCCTTCTGATGAAGCCTTTCTCCAATAGCTCACCAATCTGCTTACTTAACCCCTTCCTCTCTTTAGGAGCCATATGTCTCATGGGCAATGCCACTGGCTTAACATTGTCATTCAAATAGATCCTAAAGTCGATCTCTCTTAGGGGGTAGTCCCCTAACCTCTTCAAAAATGTCTGGGAAATCTCCAACGACTGGAACAGAATCTAACTCTCCTAGTGATGAATCAAGGGAATAAAGGAAGCTCAACATGACTGACCCTTGTGGGTTGCAAGAAACCTCGAGAGTCCTTCCGCTACATGTCTCTAGTCTGACGACTCTCCTCTCACTGTCTAATATTTCTCCATAAGTGGATAACCGGTCCATACCCAAAATCATCCCATGTCCCGAAAATCCCAGTACATAGGTGTCACAGTCAAATTCTACGCCTAGTATAAAAAATTTCAAACTCCTACAAATCATGGATAAATGTGTCGACCCTCCTATGGGGTTTGAAAACACTACAGGGTCTACTGCTAGAGAAATATCTAAGTGCAAACAATCAACTAAGGAAATAAAAATGAAAGAATGCTATGCTTCGAAGCCAAAATGAGTCCGAATAGGAAAATCCGACATAGAGATCAAACCTTCTACAGAGACTTTCCTACCTCGATCCGGTCCACTAGAAGGTGCTACATCCAAAGCCTGTACTTGCGCTGTAGGTGCACCTGCTCTCTGCCCTGCCCTCTAAGGACAAGCTCTACTAAGGTGCCCAAGCTGCCCATAGTTGTAACACCTCCCCTTCATCATTTCCTTCTTACAGTCCTTTGTGAAATGAACAACCAATCCACAACTATGACATTTATCGCCTTTCTTGATATGCTTTTGAGGTCCTCCTCCTTTCTTCTTGTCCTTATCCTTTTTATTCTTCCACTAGTGCTTCTTAGTGTTTTCTAATTTAGGAACCTCCTTACCCTCTTCTTTCTTAGCAACATCTGACATGAGAGCCATCTCCACAAGTGACTCATACGTCGCTCCCATAGGTACATGTGTCAATGCCAACCCTTGGAGGGGCTGGCTCAAACCCTTAGCAAACTTGATGGTCTTCTTATGCGGTGTATTAACAAGCTCCATTCCGAACCGCGATAGCTCATTAAACTGATTTATATACTCTTTCACCGAAAGACTCCCTTGCTTCAGACTAATGAACTTCTCAAACTACATGCTTTCCTCAGCTTGCGACAAGAACTTCCTCTCAAACCTTTCTCGAAATCCAAACCAACCAATGTCTCTACCTTCCATCTCTATGATCTCCCACTAGTAAGAAGCTTCTCCCTTCAGTTGCCAAGATGCAAGCTGAACTCTCTGTCGGTCCTCCAATCCTAACAGTCCAAATATCCGCTCCATATTCCTCAATCAAGCTCATGCCTCCACGAAATCCTCCATGCCGAAAAATGTCTTCCTCCTAGATTAGCGAAGTCCTTGCATAGCTTAGAAAAATTGGCTGCTGCAGGTGGATTAATGGGATCTCCACCTGCTGGTGCTGCATTGGGGGCTTGCACTTGCACCGCTGGTGTCATAGCTTGAAGGTATCTACGAAACCAGGCAGGGACTTGGACACCCTCTGGAAGATTTGGGGCGTCCGCCATTCTATGCAGAGAAAAGAGAATTTAGGCTCGAAAGAAGGTTGAACTGGACTTTGAGGGGATTTTTATAAAAACTCTCTTATACTTAAAAACCATTTCTTTAATAAGAGTTTCTTTCTGAAAAACACTTTTAGTTTGAAGATATGTTGCTTTTGAAAAATAATTTACTTTTAAAACAAGTTTTTAGGGATCCTTTAACCTTAGGCTCTGATACCAATTGAAACACCCCACACCTCATAGTATATCCAAAAAGGACACATTAAAAGATGTGGTGCATTATAGGTATAACTAAAGCATCACAGAGACTAAGATTCACAAGACAAATAAATAAAAACAGCGGAAACATTTAAAATACTTATCATTACTTCATAAAATAAGTCATAAAAACAGAATATGTCTTAAAAACCAAATACACATGTCTCGTGAAAAATAATCTCAATCACATCATCAGAGTACATAAACAATATTAATCATTCCTCTCATAAAGTACCAGTACATCAAAAGCCAAATGAAAAGAAAACTGAAAAGAAGAAGAAGAATACATGAAGAACTCCGGGACTGTATCTCCAAGAAATCCGAATCTACTGTCCTCGACTCTGTTGGCCTATGGGGGAAAAAGGGGAAGTAGAAGAGTGGGTCAGACAATAAGTCTGGTGAGTTAAAGTAATTACTAGCATTTCTAAGCAAGATAAAGATAATAGATTAAGCAATAGTTCTAGTATAGAAAGAAATACTGAGAAGATAAAAATGGGGTAAAATACCGTTTCTGATTCTGTTTGGCTGTTTAATTGTGATTGTTTGCACTTGTCTTAAACTGCTGTGATTAGGATGAAACCCTAATCCTATTTTAGTTAGACTGAAATCCTAATTATACCAGTTGATTGGCCTTCTATCTCTGTTGTGCCACTGTGAACCAATCCTGTTGGTCACAGCAAAAGACACATGTTTAGCGCTTGGAACGCAGTAGCGAATTATTTACCCTAATCGATGCCACATGCTCGGTCATCGCCGGTACACACTATCTATCGCCCCTTATTTTGACCTCTTATTACCCTAATCAGCATAAGCGTGCCCATCCTTACCTAACTATTGTGAGACCATTAGTCCTAGTCTAAAAGGGAATGCTGCCCGCCTCACCTAAGTGTTGCGAGACCATCAATCATAGTCTGAAAGGGAATGCTGCCGATACCGGTCCTAACAAACAAATTCTAGTTTGCGCCCCTTACCCAAATCCCCAGATTTAAGCTTCTATCTATTGGCCACTTATGTACCCTAATTAGCATAATCGTGTCCTAGCCTCACCTAACTATTGTGATGACTGAAAGGGAATGTTGTTGGTACGAGCCCTTCTTCTATGTTTGCTTATTAACTTAGTGTAAGTTTTAAAATAAGCCTCTTCTATTATTTCTGCTATATTTGCTTATTAACTTAATATAAGCTTTAAAATAAGCCTTTTTCTGTTCTTTCTGCTTAATTATAACCTATGTTATAATTGTTACTCTTCTATTCTATCATTTTAGTTATAAACACTAATTATAAACATGTTTGCAAATGTCTCAAAGTTGCCTATTTCAGTCTTTTATTACAGTTCTTTCTTATCTAATTTCTGTAAATTCAGTGTTTATTTCCATTTAATCCATATTAGCGAAATTTTCACTTTTTAAAATTCCTATATTTTATTCGCGTAAAAAGGAATAAAAAGAAACTAACATTTACATGCTAAATTCTAACGTAAACAGATGTAAATAAATACAAATAACTATAAATAACTGAAGAAAATACCTGAAAAAAATAGACTAAAAAGAACTTTAAAAACTAACTGTAAATAACTTATATAAAATCTGTCTTAAAATTGCAGAAGAACTACAACTATTGAGAACCCTATTATTTTGAGTTACTTAAAAATCTAAAATAATTACAAAACACTCACCTGTTGTCCTTAGCTCTATCCCTTGGCCTTCCCGGATCCACTTCTAGGGCGTAGAATATTTTTATTAAAAAGATCTCCTCCTAAGAAATTTTTTCTTTTTAGGGTCCAGCCTTAGGCAATGAACCCAATTGGGAGAAAATTTGAATGAGAAAAATAGATAGGTCTTGGGTCTTATTTATAGTGTAGCTTAGGGATCTCAGGCCGTTGGATTTGCAGATTAAATCTGGTGCAACCACATCATAGGCTCGCTAGGAACCGTCGGATGGAAGCATGAACGCACAGGATTGAAGAAAAATCAAAATATGATGCGTACGAACGAAACATCGTTCAAGAATTAAGCGGGTCGACCAAACTCCTATTGGGGTCGACCTACAGGACGACCAATGGCCTTTGGGGGTCGACCCTAGGGTCGACCTGGCCTAAGTTTGGGTCAACCTAACCCCTTGTTGTTGTTTTTTCATTTTATTTTCGATTTCTTATTTCTCTCATATCTTCTCCATACTGACTCGGATTTTGACTAGTTATATATAGAAATTGATCAAAAAATCACCACGGACACAATGGTGCAACTCTCGTAGCTCGATTCTGACAATTTCACAAACTTATTTTATTATTTAATTAATTCATTAATTAATTATTATAGCTCAAATTTTGGGTTGTTACAATTCCAATAAGATTTAGGTAATAATTCATATTTATATCATTATTATACAACCTATTTTAGATCTGGAATGAATTTCATTTAAATCAATATTTTAAATTCATACTTTTGAGACTGATTTCCAAATCAGGTTGTATACAATATTAAATCAATTCATAAACAATAATATGTATGCGATATTTATTATATTCAGATCATATCTAATTCTTTGCCTACAACTCATATAAAATTATTCAATTAGGCATAAAAATCAAATATACACCAATGGGATAAATTTCATATTATTACAAGCTAAAAAATTTCACACTCATCTTTTAAAAGCACTCCAAATCTCCAGATCTAAAGTAGAACCATTGATTCATCTCCAATTCCTTTTTAATCTAAGAGATATGTATAAAAGGGCATATGCATACATTATAATTATAGATTTGTGAAGAGATTTGGGATTGGAAGAGAAAATAAATACAAATATATATAAATATATAGATTATCTCAAATACACATATGGTTGATTCTCTCCTCTTCTCCTTTTTTTAGATTTCTACGCTTTTCCGATTTGTATGAATATAGATACAAATATCTTATCTTTATAGTTTAGAAAGAAAGTGAAGAAGAATAAATGGTAGAACTTTGCTATTGCTTCCATATAATATGAGAAGAGAAGGGAGGGCTTGGCCTGAATTTATAGGTGCTAGAATCAATCAGAATTGTTAGATCGGAATATATTAAATCCGGACCGTTCTGCCTAGGTTTATTAGAGCTGCTAGGTCACCACCAGTCGACTACCTTTGGGTCACCGGTCGACCGCTGGGGGTCAACCGTCCCTAATAACGGTTGGCCTGGGGGTTCGGGTTATTAATATAAAAACGCTAATTTCTTCTTATTTAATTATTTTCATTTCAAATTCGTTTTTCGTCCAGAACTTCTTCGTTTGGACACCAATCGCAAAACTCCAAATATGAAAGTTGTTCAAAATTTCGCCACAAACGCAATGGTGTAAGTTTCATGGTCAAATTACATTTTCAAAGTCTAATTAACTAACTAACAAATTAAATAACTAACATCGAATTACGAGGTGTTACATTCTTCCCTTCTTAAAAAGAATTTCGTCCTCGAAATTTGACTAATGACTAAGTCAAGATTTTAGCTCCTAATTATCCTAAACTACACAACCAATGAGTGCACAACAAATTTTGCAACCAAACATGCATAAATGCATGGTGTATTACCATATCACCACAAAGAAAATATACATGCAGAATGATTCTAAATCAGATTCTCTCATATGAATGCATTTCTTTTGAAAATATGATTTACGCAACCTACATATATACTGGCAATTCTACATGTATGTAGCTTTTTGAAAAATCTTTTCAATCAAAACCTCATACTTCTACGAATAGAAGTATGAAATAATCAATTTTGCATCTACTTCCTATCATCCAATAATCCACCGCATCGAAAAATCGCTTCCTAAACTTTACTCCTATGCTAGAAAAAGGAATTTAGGCGGAGAATTTAACATTCTTACCACTCTATAACCTTCTTTTTTCCGTAGTATAGTGAAAATTTCTTCGCTATCCCGGTACTCCAAATTTTCCACGTAAAAAGCACATAAGGAGGATTATTTTCAAGCTCTAAAACGGAATTAAATCTACAAATAGACTTGCGCGGGTATGAAAATAGAAATTCCAAAACTAAAATAGCTTTTCCCTTGTCACAGCTTGCATTTATCACATCATCGACCCGAATGCACCACTAAATTCGCAAATTCTAACTCTGTTTGCCTTACCTGGGCCTAGCATGTAGCCTTCAAAATCAAAGTTTTCACAAAAATCTTCACTTTTCAAATTTGTACGTCATTTAAAAAATAAAATTCCAAAATATTTAGACGCACATCTTAAAATAAGATTTTGAACAAAAAATCTAACAATAATTTAAGAGTCAAAAATAACTAAAGCATAAAACTTTTTTTTTCTTTTTTTTTTCAAGAGAACTTTTCAAATCAAGGATAAATTTTTCAAAATATTTTCCTTCACAAAAATTTTGGAAAATCAAGACACAATTTCAGCGTAGTTGGAAGTTAGTTATGTGCTAAACGCATAAACTAAATTCCACAATTCTATGACTAAACTCTACCCAAAAATTTGACATTTTATTTAAAAATGTCAATACATCTATTATTTAGTTTTTTTAGCTTTTAAGGAGCATGAATAATGACCCGTGATATCAAAACAACTTTATCATGTCCTTCACTAAAATTTCCAACTATTCTAAACTTCCAGTCTTATATTGCTTCTACTGTTAGTTAAGTATATTTATGAGATTCTCATATTTATATTGCTTCTCTACTATGCATATATATAGGAGTGGTTCGCATATCCAGAAACAATATTGGAGAAAATGAATAGAAACTCATAATATCATGCGTGCCTTTTATACGAGACAACTAACAGTTTACAGCCCAACAACCTAAAAAAGAACAAATGGTGGAAATAAAAAGATACAATAATCTTAAATAAAACACTGCCTAAGAACCGTGAGAAGGTTTCGCTCCACGGCTGTTGCTGCGACCACGGAATGGTTGTAGCATGGCGGCTATGCACCCAATCTCACGCCCCGGCGCTACTGCTCCGTCCTAATCTCTTGGAGCTCCTCCTGAACTTGACGGATAGCAACAAGTCATGACTCATGTATCCCTCGATGCCCTACGCTATCCCTTGCTGCTGGTGCTGCGGCTTTGGTGCTGTTACAAGTGGTGCGGTGGATGGTAAAGAAATATTTATCCTCTTAACGGTGGTCCAGTCGATGGAGGGAGGGACCATCCTCACAACTAGCTCTCTGCTCAAATTTACCTCGTAATGCCTAAACACTCGAGTGAGTAAGTGGCAATATGGAAAGAAAGTTCTTAGGGTCACCAACTCTCTGATTGACCATATGGAGCATCAAGACACGGGCCCAATTGATGGCTACGCCGCTAATTATCGCATATGTGGTTCTCCGCACTGAGGTATAGATCTGGTCAAGGATCCCCATCTTCGGAATGATGTTGTGTTGAATGATGCAAACGACGAGACATGCCACCAGTCGTAAATTGTCGGTCCTCTAATCACCGACATTTACAAAAAATACCCGCTGTAGAATCTCAGGACCAGTCATTTCTATGTCATCCAGATCTGCGCCTACTACATATATCTCCAAAATTCTAGCGAGATCATTATCTGACATCTCAATCCGAGCTTCCTTCACCTTGGGCTCGATATAGCTATTGTCATCATCAAAATTCTGCACCATCTATGCATTGAAAAGACAGATGCAACGCAGGTAATATTCCCGCTTACAAGTCTCGAAGCAGAGTATCGGTGCAACTCCTGCCGCATCGAAAAGTTCTTCAAGACCAAGAGTGGCGAAATCTCCTAACTTCACCGATCGTCCGTGAAGAAAATCAAAGTCCACCATCTTGAGATAAGTGGCGATCTTTCGCTCGCTTCGATCAAGCCAAGTGGCTTCTTACGGAGTGAGGCTAGAATGACGAGAGGAAGAGTCGCCGGTGCATGGCGGTGCCATAGGTTGAGTAGCAGTTGAAAAAAAGGAAGAAAGGGTTTAGATCCGAAGTGGTGGTGGGGCAATCCGACGCACAAATTTTTTGGTGTTGCTTAGTGGAGGAATGGAGGAGAGAGGCTTTGGTTAAGTGGAGGAAGGGAGAGGTGGAAATGGTTTCGGCTAAAAAAATAAAGTGGAGGAAGAGAGTTAAAGGGATGCAACGGCTGAAGGTTTGGACGCGACTTATAGTCGCATTCCATGTTTGTGTTCATCCTAAATACACCTAGCGGTCGACCACTATTAGGTCAATCGGTCGATCGCTACGGTCGACCTCTTCGTTGACCGCTAACCCAGATTTGGGCACGACCTGAAACTGGACCCATAAGACCGGTTAAATTAATTAATATTCTAATGACCATTCTGCACACTATCTTCAGTTTGACCCATCCAAAAAAATTCTGCCTTCCATACAACGATATCCTTCTTACCATGTAGACCCTTCCTTGGCAAGACTGCGATAGCCATAGTAAATCTGTTACGACCAACAACACTTCTAAAAACCCAAAAATATTCCAGCTGCTATTTTCTACCTTCTTCGCACGGAAATATTTCTTCTAATAGCTGGTTGGTAAAACAACACTTCAAACTACATACCCCAACAAAATTGAATGTCATTCCTATTTTATCCGTATCTTAAAGAGAGAAAATATAAGAACCTCGATTTTATAAACCGATCTCTGAGCTAAATAAATGCACTTTTATACTTGTTTCTAAATAATAGAAACCATTTCATACCAAAACTTCCCTTAAAAGTAAAATATATATATATTTCAGGGTTTCCCAAAATCTTTCTAAAAAAAATTTCCAAATTGAAAAACTATTATCTTGCCAAAAATCAATATCAGGCCTTTACTGATATATGCATATAAATATTTAAGGATTTAAAGAATTAGTCTTTTATAAACTAAAAATTTCTTAACATGACAAACTTAGTGGTATATGTGTTTCTTTGAAAATTAAAACTTAAAACTTTCCTAAAAAAAATTTCCAAAATAAATCTTTGGAAAACGAAATCCTTTGAAAACCCTTTTTCAAAAATATAACACATTTCCAAAATATACTTTATAAAAGTTCTCTCATAGGTTTTAGACTAAGGAATTGACTTTAGTTATTCAAATAAAAATCCAGTTTACCACCAAAGAGGTGATTAGTGAATGCACCCTAGCAAAACTTGCTTCCGGACAATTAGGACATACAGACTCTAATTTCCCATCCATCTGGAATTATTGTGTGCCTCCGACGGAAACTCAAAATCCAAAATCACAAGGTAGTTAGAATCTCAACCATCAAGTCGAATATCTCCAATCCTCGGGATTCAGCCATATGTCATACTCATGCTCTTCATTAATAGCATTTTATGCATCGCCAGCACTCCATGGGGTACTTCGAAGTCGGCGTAAAAATCTTAGCTCTAAGATATTTTCAACCCATAGTTGCTTTCCTCATTCCTTCAGTGTGGAACTATAACTACTTCTATAGTCGGAACTCTTAGAATCTAGCGTAAAAATATAATATTACTAGATAGGAAACTACAAGCACGTTCTCTCAAATTATCCTAATTCCTCTGATCTACTAACCTAGGCTTAATATCAAATGTAACAACCCACACTTTAATGGGTCCAAATTTTGACAAAAATCGAAACCAGAGTTCATCAAGTCACAGATCGTTGAATTTAATACCTATAAATAAGCATGAGCATTATTAGAGATGGATAGATATCTAAACTTCACAACAGAAATAATAATAGGATAAGAATATTGAACATGACTACTACCTTGGAACTAATGGTATTCCTTAGATAGTACATTGTCGCATTAGCAACGAGTATGAGAGAAAAGAAGACTCTCCAACAAAAAAGCACATCTTGCTCCAGTGACATATTCCTCTAAATCCTATCCTGTGGGTTGTAATGGGGAGGGGGTCAGAACAACGTTTTGGTGATTGAAAAAATATAAACTATACATAACATAAACTTATACCGATAGGTTTATATTTAATTGTTATGTCCATCAAGGTTAGCAATTCTAGTCTAACCTTACATTACAAACATGATTACTACCTACACCATTCCAAGGTACAAAATGAAAGTCTTGCGGATCGTATATATGTTACTAATGTGCAAGTGTACTAACAGTATATCAAAGATATAAGCAGATATGTAAGCAGAAATAAAAACGATCACACTAGAGTTTTTATACTGGTTCGGACCTCCCGTCCTACGTCCAGTCCCGGAGCTCCCCTTCGGTATTTCACTAACCAAATACCCTCGCTTCACCCGGAGGAACAGGTCTTTTTACAATAGAGTTTTCTTTGACAATCTTGTGTTCTGATCAACATTGATATTGACTGATAATACAAATCTTCCTATAATCTCCTTTGAGTGATTGTGTAAGTGTGAGCACAGATTTGAGGAAGAATATAACCAATATAAATAGTGGTTATAGTTTTGATTTGAGAATATTAGAAATTAGGTTTCAAAAATCAACTTGATAATAATAATTCAAGAGAGTAGAAATCAGTAAGTTGAGTAAGTAAATCTCAAATCAATTTGATAGTATTTATAGAATTTGAAAAGTTATGATTAAAGAGAAGTGACTGGAAACCATTGGTGAAAGGTTGCAACTGTTTAAAGAAGAAGAGCGTTTGTTTAAGGTTTCGCAACCTTTCAGAATATAGCCGTTAATTAAAAAAACGTTCGTCACCAGAAGTTTGCAGGAAAGCTCAGACGTTTGGAGTTTGTTTCAGAGAAATTTCAGAAACTTACTGTAGACATCTGAGTATATACTACAGACGTCTGGAGTATGTTATTTCCAGAATTCATAATGCGTTGTGCGTGTCACTTCATTGGAGATTGTACAATAATTCTATATACTACTTACACATTTGTTTACAGAATAATCTCCTTGTAATCTTCAAATCATAGCTCTTTGACGTGATGAATATCTTGAATACCTGCATATGTTAATATATATATATAATATTGTATAGTTGTTGTCATTGAAACCATAGAATGGAGGTTCCAACATTCTCCCCCCTTTTGATGATGACAACTATACAATATTTTGTTAGAGATATGAACATATTTACTCCCCCTAAATATGTTATCTCCCCCTGAATATGTGCAAATATATTTTCTCCCCCTTTGTCAGAATCAAAACAGAATGAATGCATACAAATATGACATAAAACAAATAGTTTAAATAACATAAAACAAATAGTTAATACATATGAAATGCAAAAAAATGAAAGAAATATAAAAACATATTATTCTCCTTCATAGAAGAATGCCCCTCCATAAGAAGAACCATATGATGAATAAGGATCATATGAAGAAGAATCCCATTGTTGATATCGATATGGAGGTTCCTCTTGAATTGAAAGCCCTTGCATAGCCTCATATGGTAGATATGGTTCCGTTGGCTCATCATTGTCATCGTTATCCTCTTCGGTTGAGTCATCGTACTCTTCTTTTTCTTCTTCTTCGATAATCATTTTACCTCTATTGGTTGAAGAAGGTTGACGGGATCCTTGTCCTTGAGTAGGAGCATGAGGAGCAGGAGACGGTGACGATGATGAACTTGAACTAGACCGACCTCTAAACTTCTTCATCATTTTTCCTAAGCTCGAAACCACTTTGTCAAGAGTTTTCTCCACTTTGGTCATTCGTGTAGAAAAAGACCTTTTAAGCTTCTTTTGGTTTCTTGCTAAAATGGATTGGTTGCGTAATAACACATCATTAATTGATTCGTTTGACGCAAGTGATGGTTGGATTTCCAAGATTTCTGAGTCAGAATAGTATTGTGGGGTTGGTTGCGATGAAGAGGCTGGTTGTTGTTGAGGTTGAGAAGATTGTGGTCGATTTTCCCATTGTTGGAAAGACATGATAGGAGGTGGTGTTCTCGGGATTTGCATTAAAGAAATAAACCGTTTTCCTCCGTCTTTTGTTGGAATTTCTTCAAAAGAAGATAGATATGAAGGTATTTCCAATGCCGTTAAAATACGCATAATGTATGCGGCATATGGAATGGTTGGTTTGGGATTAGTCCAATAATCTTTTATTTGAGTCAAGATAAATTGTGCCCAATTAACCAAGACATTACCAAAGATGGCGTACAACGCCTTATGATCATTTTCGTAGACCATCTCATGGCTACCAAGTCTAGGAATAATAGTGTTGATTATCATCTGATTTAGTAACCTAGCTCGGGGTCGTAGAAAGTTTGAGCGCCATTTCATATTGTCTTCCCATATAAGGTGAGTAATTCTATTTCTAGGTTTTCCTAGCATATCGGGTATATCATCAAACATCATACCTTCATAACTACAACCTAGAATTGCCCCAATTGTTGGAATATCAAGTCTTATAAATTTACCATAGACGGATGTCCAAAGAGTATTATTACTCTCTTCTTCTTGTGATAAACCGGCACTTGAAAGATTTGCATAAAATAGATAGATAGCTAGAGGATCTATATTTACCGAATTTACTTCAATGTCAATCAAGGAAGAGCAACTGGAAGCTTGAGTTAGTTGATAAAGATGGTATTCCAAAGGATGATGAATGTTGTAGAAAGGACCATTGTGAATCTTTTTCTTCTTGATGGTTTCAAATCTTTTGATTATTGCTTTTTCATGTCTCATCCATTGAAGAATTTGTGTTTCGAAGACTAGGTTTGCTGAAGATGATGACTGACCTTGCTTTTGTCTCTTGGAAGCTACTTTCTTTGGTGCCATTCATTAGGATTTGAAGAAATTTAGAGAGCTAGGGTTTTGGTAAATATTGGGGGCTGGTAAAAAATGAGATAGGTAGGTAAAATATGTTATATAGGGAGGCAAAAACTAGTGTTTTTCGAGCTGTTAATTTTTGGCCCGAATGTTCCTGCAGACGTCTGGAATAGGGGTCAGACGTCTGAGGTAACAGACTTTTGTTTTTTCACTGTTTATTTGTGTATTTTGGTAATCTGTTGAATTTATGCAATTCTTCTTAGTTTAATGTAAGAAACAAATAATTTATTCAAATATATATAAATATTCATAAAAACTTTTGAAACAAGATGACGGACAAACAAATTATTCAAAAATTATATAAAAGAAAGAGTGAGTTGTTTCCAGAAGGACATCCTTGCTCCCATGAGTTTGGTTCATCCTTGATGATAGGATCATACATTGGTCGAATGGGCGACCAACGATTGGGGTGAACCGGAGAAGGAGTACGTTGAATGCAATTAACTGTATCTTTCTTTAGAGAACGACCACATATTTTTGCAATGTGACGAGTTAAGAAATTCAGTTGTTCTCCTTGGCGTTGTTGTTCCCAGGCCATTTCCTTTTGAAGGCCTAGGCTCTCCCTTTGAAAATGATGTAAATCATCAATCTGATAGTCATCGGTTTGCATGATTGTTCCTTGAAATTCAATCGCAGATTTTACCTTCTTTCCTTTAGGTGAATATCCAGTTGTAGTATCTTTTGGAGGAGTCGAAATTCGTAGAGAACCTTTGTAGCAAGGAGGCGGAGCATAATCCGGATATTGAACAGTGAATCCGGGTGGAATAATATAGCGTTTCAGGTGATCAACATCAGGAAAGTTAGATGGTGGTGATGGAACGGTATAGGCAGATGAAGAATGATTGATCGATGAGTGTTCATTTGGAGATGAGGCAGAATTGTAAATTTCTTCGTGAGAAGACGTTGTAGTTTAAGAAAGATATACTAGTTTAATGAAACTATGAATTTAAATATACGAATGACTCTTAAATTAATATATGCTTATGATATAAAAATAGTAATATATAAAAAGTTTTTGAGCCATGCATTATTTTAAGCAATGAAACTAACCATTTGTTAGAATTACATTTGAGGAAATTTCAACCAATAATATAAAAAACTGTTTTGCTATAAATAGAAAAACTTTAAGTTTTTTTTTAAAAGAATGTTTTTATATACAAGGTAGTTTATAAAAACAAGAGGTATATTTTATTTAATCTATTTAAACAAAAAAATATACATAAGAATAAATTTAATCTAAATTCTATTCTAGTTCGGATAATGAGCAAATTCTTAAGTTTCTTCTTAGTTTAATAAAAGTCATTTCATTCAATGGTTTAGTAAAAATGTCTGCAATTTGATTTTCAGTATTTACGTATTCTAAGTTGATTGTTCCTTTTTCGACATTATCTCTTAAGAAATGAAGTCTTATATCAATATGTTTTGTTCTAGAATGATTTATTGGATTTTTAGATAAATTAATTGCACTTGTATTATCAAAATAAATTATAGATTTATTTAATTGACTACCGTAGTCTTGTAATGTCTGTGCATGTATATTACTTGAGCACATGCTAAAGCGGCAGGAATGTACTCAGCTTCACAAGTAGACAAAGACACGCAATTTTGTTTCTTGCTAAACCATGAAACTAGTGATTGACCTAAAAAATGACATGTACCACTAGTACTTTTTCTATCCGTTTTGCAACCACCAAAGTCTGCATCACTATAGGATACGAGTTCGAATGGATTATTTTTCGGATAGAACAAGCCGTAATCTGTTGTATTTGTTAAATAGCGAAGAATACGTTTTATTGCACGATGTGATTCTTTTGGTTGTGCTTGAAAGCGTGCACATAAACATACACTCATCATTATATCAGGTCGATTGGCAGTTAAATAAAGAAGAGATCCTATCATACTTCTAAAAAGTTTTTGATCAAAATCTTTACCATTTTCATCTTTATCCAAGTGAGTAGTGAACCTCATTGGTGTTGGTTTACTAGAAGTTTTACTCATACCAAAACGATTTAATAAATCTTTACAGTATTTTTCTTGATTTAGAAAAATTCCATTTTCTAGTTGTTTTATTTGTAATCCTAAGAAAAAAATTTAATTCTCCCATATGTGACATTTCAAATTCGTTAGTCATTATTTGAGAAAATTCTTTACATAAAAGTTCATTTGTTGATCCAAAAATTATATCATCAACATAAATTTGTACTATTAAAATATCATTTTTCTTTTTCTTAATAAACAACGTTGTGTCAATTTTACCAATTTGAAAAATAGATTTTAATAAATGAGATTTTAAGCGATCATACCAAGCTCGAGCTGCTTGTTTTAAACCATATAGTGCTTTATTAAGTTTAAAAACATGATCTGGGAATTTTTCATGAACAAACAACGGGGGTTGTTCAACATAAACATTTTCTTTTATAAAACCATTTAAGAATGCGCTTTTAACATCCATTTGAAAAAGTTTAATATTATTATGACAAGCAAAAGCAAGTAAGATTCGTATTGCTTTGAGACGAGCTACTGGTGCAAAGGTTTCTTCATAATCAATTCCTTCTTCTTGGTTGTAACCTTGTGCAACTAGTCTTGCCTTATTTCGAACGATATTACCATGTTCATCTGCTTTATTTTTGAAAACCCATTTTGTACCTATTACAGATTGATCACTTGGTCGGGGTGTAAGTTCCCAAATATTATTTCGTTCAAGTTGATTTAATTCCTCTTGCATTGCTAAAATCCAAGAATCATCATTAGATGCTTCTTTATTGTTTCTAGGTTCAAAGTTAGATATAAACGCTACTTGACTCATTTGATTTAGTTGATTTCTTGTCGTTACTTTAGAATCTAAATTTCCTATAATATTATCTGTAGGATGATCTTTTAAACTTCATGGCAGTGATTTTAATGTATTAACATCATTATTTTCATTTGAAATTTGTTCTGAGTTTATATCTTGATTTTGTGATAAAGTTGGAATTTATTCATCGTCATTTTTCGATTTAATAGAAAAGTCTTCATCGAAGGATACATGTAAACTTTCTTCTATTATATTTGTTCGTTTATTAAAGATTCGATATGCTTTACTTCTATCAGTATATCCAATAAGTATTCCTTCATCTGCTTTTGCATCGAATTTTCCAAGATTATCTTTTGTGTTTAGTATAAAACATTTTGAACCAAATACTCTAAAATATGTTATTTTTGGTTTTCTTTTATAAAACATTTCATAACTCGTGTGTTTAGTCATAGGTCTTAAAGTTACACGATTTAAGACATAGCATGCCGTTGCGACTGCTTCTGCCCAAAAATTCTTTGGTAAATCGCTACTATTTAATAGCGTCCGTGCACATTCTTGTAAAGTACGATTTTTTCTTTCAACAACACCATTTTGCTGTGGTGTTCGGGGAAAGGAGAAATTATGACTAATACCCTTTTTATTACAAAAATTTGTAAATAATTCATTTTCAAATTCTCCACCATGATCACTTCGTATATTTTTAATTTTTAAATCCATTGAGGTTTTAATTCTTTTAGCAAATATTTTAAACATTTCGAAAGTATCACTTTTATGTTTTAAGAATAAAGTCCAAGTATATCTTGAATAATCATCCACAATAACAAAATTGTATTTACTATGATTATAGATCGTACTTGAGTTGGTCCAAATAACTCTAAATGAAGTAATTCAAGTGGTTGTTTAGTGGAAATTTCCTTTTTAGATTTAAAAGAGCTTTTAGTTAATTTGCCAAGTTGACATGCGTCACAAAGATTTTTAACTTTAAAATTGATCTTAGGTAAACCTCTAACTAATTCATGTTTAGCTAATTTATTGATATTTTTAAAGTTTACATGACAAAAGCGTCTATGCCATAACCATGGATCATCATGATTAGCGGCTAAGCATACATCATTTTTATGATTAACATTCATATTTAGAACAAAAATATTTTGTTTTCTAAATCCTTCAAATATTAAACTTTTAGTTTGATCATAGATGTTGCACTTATCTTTTTCAAAATCAATTTTAAAACCTTTATCATATAATTGACTAATACTAAGAAGATTATGTTTTAAATTTTCTACTAGTAAAACATTTGTAATTATAGGAGATGTAGATATACCTAGATCGATGACTTCACCAATGCCAATGACGAATCCTTTGGAATTATCTCCGAATGTTACTGTTCCGCCATCTATATTTTTGATATTTGTAAGCATGGCTTTATTTCCCGTCATGTGCTTGGAGCATCCACTATCTAGTATCCATTTCTCTTTTCCCTTACTTTTATTTTTGAGTACCTACAAAAAATAAATAATAATTTAATTAGTACCCACTTCCTCCGTTAGGGTCCTAAGGGTTAGTAGGGGAAGGTAGCCATACCGATGATGGTTTGGGACCTTTAAACAAATAATTATTGTTATGAACTACTTTTTCCAAATATTCATTTATAAATTTCTTTCTAATCAAATTATTATTTGTTTTTGGAATCCAGATTTTAATATTTTTAGATTCGTTGCTTTTATGAAATACCCTTGATTTCTTAAAGTTAGTGTAGAGAGAACTATACTTAGTTGCAGTATTCAAATTTTGTTTCTTGGTTTTGACTTGATTTTTAACAAATCCTAATCCATTTTTATTTCCTGATGGTTTAGAATTTTTAATTAAACTTTCTAAATTTTGTTTCCCTTTATTAAATTTTGAAACATTATTTGTTATTTTTTCTAAACTATTTTTCAAGTTAGATATTTCAATATTGTCAAATTCTATCTTTTTTTAAAATCAATATTTTCTTTTAGAATAACATCCTTTGTAATTACTTCTTTTTGTAACTCATGATTTAAATCAGAATTAATTGTAGACAATTTTTTACATTCATCTTGAGCTAATTCTAATTCTTCTTCTAGAATTGTTTTCTCATCTTTTAACATTCCGGTTTCTAATTCTAATCGAGCAAATTTTCCTTTATATTCTTTGATCAATTTTTTTGATTCTCTAAATTTATCGTCTAATTCCATACTTATTTCAAGTAGTTCGTTATAAGATAAATTGGAAAGTACCTCATCAGTGTTAGCCATAAAGCAAACATTTGCTTGTTCAGAATCACTCTCACTATCTGATGATGATGAGTCAGAATCGTCCCATGTTACTTGAAATGCTCTCTTCTTTTTCTTGAAATCGAATTTGTTCTTTCTTTTATCATTGTTACCTTGACGAAAATCCTCTTCATATGTCTGAACTTATCACATCCAAAGCATTTGATTGAAGTTAGATCAGTTGTTTTAGAATTTGAATTTCCTCCGTTTCGAAACTTTGTCATTTGCTTGAATTCCTTGAATTTGTTGTAGTTCTTTGCTATGAATACAATTTCATCTTCTTCGAAATCTGAATTTTCATCATTGGCTTGAAAAGCAATATTTTTCTTTTCTTGATTTGCTTCTTTTCATGCCTGCAAGTTAGCTTCGTATGACATCAAATTTCCTATTAATTCTTCAACTTTGAGTTCGGAAAGATTATTAGCTTCTTCGATAACCAAAACTTTTCTTTCCCATTCATTAGTCAAAGAATTTAAAATTCGAGTAACTAGTTCAAATTGAGTAAATTTTACTCCTAGAGCCATAAGATCATGTTGTATAGTTTGAAATCTCATGTACATATCACTTATAGTCTCATTGGTTTTCATTTTGAATGATGAAAACTGATTTTGTAGAATCGAAATCTTTGTTTTTTTAACTTTTGTAGTTCCTTCATGAGTAACTTGAAGTGTATGCCATATATCATACGAAGTGGTGCATAACATAACTCTAGAAAATTCATTTTTATCAAGAGAACAAAATAAAAGATTCATAGCTTTTGCATTATTACCAGCTAAGAGTTTTTCTGCTTCTGTCCATGTGTTTCTAGCAGTGGTTGGTGCTTCAAATCTAGTTTGAGTTGTTTCCCAAACATCTAGACTGTTAGACTCCATAAAAATACGCATACGTGTAGACCAATATTCATAATTTGAACCAGTGAATAATGGAGGACGTGTAGTAGATTGACCTTCTTCAAAAGTACTTGCCATATTAGTGATAATTCAACAACATGTTACTGTAACTTGAATTAAACTAAGCTCTGATACCAAATGAAAGTCTTTCGGATCGTATATATGTTACTAATGTGCAAGTGTACTAACAGTATATCAAAGATATAAGCAGATATGTAAGTAGAAATAAAAACGATCACACCAGAGTTTTTATACTGGTTTGGACCTTCCGTTCTACGTCCAGTCCCGAAGCTCCCCTTCGGTATTTCACTAACCAAATACCCTCGCTTCACCCGGAGGAACAGGTCTTTTTACAATAGAGTTTTCTTTGACAATCTTGTGTTCTGATCAACACTGATATTGACTGATAATACAAATCTTCCTATAATCTCCTTTGAGTGAATGTGTAAGTGTGAGCACAGATTTGAGGAAGAATATAACCAATATAAATAGTGGTTATAGTTTTGATTTGAGAATATTAGAAATTAGGTTTCAGAAATCAACTTGATAATAATAATTCAAGAGAGTAGAAATCAGTAAGTTGAGTAAGTAAATCTCAAATCAATTTGATAGTATTTATAGAATTTGAAAAGTTATGATTAAAGAGAAGTGACTGGAAACCATTGGTGAAAGGCTGCAACTGTTTAAAAAGAAGAGCGTTTGTTTAAGGTTTTGCAACCTTTCAGAATATAGCCGTTAATTAAAAAAACGTTCGTCACCAGACGTTTGCTGGAAAGCTCAGACGTTTGGAGTTTGTTTAAGAGAAATTTCTGAAACTTACTGCAAACGTCTGAGTATATACTACAGACGTCTGGAGTATGTTATTTCCAGAATTCATAATGCGTTGTGTGTGTCACTTCATTGGAGATTGTACAATAATTCTATATACTACTTACACATTTGTTTACAGAATAATCTCCTTGTAATCTTCAAATCATAGCTCTTTGACGTGATGAATATCTTGAATACCTGCATATGTTAATATATATGTATATATATAATATTGTATAGTTGTTGTCATTGAAACCATAGAATGGAGGTTCCAACACAAAATACTAATGAAGCCATATCAACCATCCAATACTTCCAAACCCATTAGTCACTTAGTACTTCTAAATATGAAACGGGCTTCTATAATACTTTTAAAAGGAGAAATAGATAGACTCTACCATTTATGACCTTAATCAGGGCAGACCCTGTCATTTAAGGCTTAATGGTCAGTGGGTCCTAGCTACAAGACCTCTAACCACTATTTAAGGCTTCCGACATTTTGTGTCCAATTATTACCGCATCTATCGCCGATAAAATCATAGCCATGTAATAAACAGTACCCAAGTCACTTAATACCTTTTATTAAAAAATAGGCAGACTTTGACCATTTAAGACCTTAACTAAGGCAGACCCCAACATTTAAGACCTATCCCCATGGCATGCTCTTAAATGGTACTATTGTTATTATGGCTTTAGTAATGTAAGAGACTATACCCAAGCCACTTAACACTTCCAAGTGAAAATTAGGTAGAATCTGGTCATTTAAGACCTTAATTAAGGTAGACCCCATCATTTAAGACCTATTTTCAAAAGCATGCTCCTCAATGGTACTATCTAGCTGTCGTTGCTTAAAAATATCATTGGGCTACTTATACTTCTTTTATAGGAAAGAGCAGGACGTATAGTCACTTAAGACCCAAAACCTGAAGCGAACACTTCCCGAGATATCCACTCTCACTCTTTAATTATAAATATAACATCTCATTAGGTTACTTCTTTCGGTAGGGAGGCGGACCCTTCAGCCACTTAAGACCTCAACACTGAAGTAAACCCTTTTAAGAGACATCCTTATTTATTTATTTGGAATCTCACTAGGTTACTTAATACTTCCACTTAGGAGAGAGGCAGACCATTCAGCCACTTAAGACCCCAAATGAGAAACGAACCCCTATGAAGATATCCCTCACCGCTCCTAATTCCAAATTTGGACCATTTAATACTTTCCCATTAAGAAAGCAAGCCAAATCTCTCATGTCGTCATGGCTCTTAGGATTAGTGATATCTCAAAGCAGTGGAGTACACCCGACTGATGGTAGCCTCAAATTGAAGGGCAACCTTCCGTCATGTGACTCTACTGACCTCGCATCACTAACCCACCGAGTCCAATTTACCGTCCTAAGTATTTATTTATATTATCTTAGGTAGACATTGGACTTAGCTTACTAATTCCTTTTTAATTTAAGGAAATAAGATTTACCTTAAATATTTATCTGCCCATAAATCCCCTGCTTGATGCTCATAAATGTCGATTTGTCCATAAAATCCTAACGGACATTTCCTATGGCATTTTTGTATGATTACTAATTTCAAATTAGTAACCTTTTATATCTATTCCATTTTTATCAATCCCATTAATCCATTTACCCTATCAAATTATTGCAACTCCCATATTTATTACTATATATTGGAGTTACGGCCTTTTAAATTCTTTTCCCATTAGTTAATTATCCTAAACGTGAATATTACATGCAAGCATAGTTATTAGCTTTTTATTTAATTATTATAAGCGTAGTAATTATGTACAAATATTTACTTTTATCCAATATGTTCTAGTTATATATCTTCACTAGAATATACTTTTCTATGTTAAATTGTTGGAATCATTTCTAAAAAGAGTATCCGCTATAATTTCCATAAATTAGTCTAAAACAAAAGAGTTAAGTTTAAAATATAAAAGATTACATCATTTTAAATTATAAGGAATAATTATTTCATTTTATTACTAAAATAGATAGTGTAAACTACAATGAATTCATACTTTACACATCTCTTTCACTTTCTATTTGCATATATTCCTTGTTAGATCAAATGCTGTATTTTTCTAGAAAGGAAAGAAATCAAACTAATTTACAAATATTAAGATCTAATTCCAACAATTCCTAATGTAGAAAAGTTTACATTCCTATAAGATTAGGGTAATAATCCAAATTTATCACATTATTATACAACTTATTTTAGATCTTGAATAAATTTCATTCAAATCAATATTCTAAATCCTTACATTTGAGACTGATTTCCAGATCAGGTTGTATATAATGCTAAATCAGTTCATAAACAAGAATATGTAGGCGATATTTATTATATTTAGATCATATTCAATTCATTATCTATAACTTATATATAATTATCCAATTAGACATAAAATTCAAATAAATACCAATGGGATAATTTTCATATTATAACAATCTATAAAATTTTCTACTCATCTTTTAAAAGCGATCCAAATCTCTAGATCTGAAGTAGAATCTTTGATTCATCTCCAAATCCTTTTTAATCCAAGATATTTATATAAAGGGTATATACATACATTAGAATTACAGATCTGAGAAGAGATTTGAAATTGAAATAAAAAATAGAAACACACACACACACACACATATATATATATATATATATTTGTATATATTACTTCAAATATGCATACGGTTGACTCTCTTCTCTTTTTATTAGATTTCTACCCTTCTCCGATTTGTATGAATATAAATACAAATATCTTATCTTTATAATTTAGAAAGAAAGTGGAGAAGAAGAAATGGCAGAGCTTCACTACTGCCTCCATAAAATTATGCGAAGAGAAGGGAGGGCTTGACCTGAATTTATAGGCGCTAGAATCAACCTGAACTGTTAGATCGAAATATATTAAATCAGGGTCGTGGCGGCCTATGTTTATTGGAGCCACCAGGTCGCCACCGATCGACTGCCTTTGGGTCACCAGTCGACCACTAGTGGTCGACCGTTAGCAATAATCGCGGCCTGTGGGCCCGGCTAATTAATATAATAACTTTAATTTCTTCTTATTTAATTATTTTTATTTCAAATTTGTTTTTCGTCCGTAATTTCTTCGTTTGGACTCGAATCACAAAACTCCAAATATGAAAGTTGCTTAGAATTTTGCCACGAATGCAATGGTGCAAGTTTCATGGTCAAATTCCATCGTTTGCACAAATTCCATTTTCGGCGCTTAATTAATAAACTAGCGCCAAATTACGGGGTGTTACAGGCGCACTCAGTCCCATTCGGGGATTGCAACAACATGTGGCTTGGCTAGGTTAACGAGCTTACTAATATGGTAACAGCCGAAAATTTAATAAACAAATTAAATTTATACATGGGCGAAAACAGAATTTTTGCAAACTTTCAAACCAAGGTATGAAACTGACACCGTTGCGTTCGTAGCGATTTTATGAATGATTTTCATATATTACACTTTGAAATCGAAGCTATTGCGAAGAAGTTATAAACATTTTTAAATTTAAAAATTAGAAATATTAAATAAGGAAAATATACTAAAATTAAAATTAAATAGCTTCGTCACAGATCATAATGTGAGAACCCCTAATCATGGTAGTAGTAAGGATCAAACCTAGGACATTAATGTACCAGGTGAACACCTCAACAAACCTCGCTCTGTTGCCATTGAAGGATATGATCCAATATGTAAAAACTAAAATGGGTAGGTTTCAAAAAAAATCCTTATTTGGATTATAGTGAGCTTGTGAAGTCTAATGTATTTTACTTATTTAACTTTTCGATTTAATTTAAATAAAATCCAAATATATTTAAATTTTCGATTTAATTGATTAAATTTAAGTTTATAAGCATAAAGTTTGAATAATTATGAATATATCAAATTAATTCATATTTCTAAAAGTTGTTTAAAAAGGGGAACAAACACATGATTAGGTCTGGATGCAATCACATCAAGATCCCAAAGGAAAGAAATAAAAAGGTGATATCAACAATTGATTACATCTTCCCCCTTTTCAGACATTCCACCGAAACTATACCTAATTATAATACAAAATGATATGTGATAATATAATATTAACAGACATGTAACAACAGAGCAACAAAAATTTCAATATATATATATATATATATCTGTGTGTGTGTAAATATTAGGATTTATATCTACTATGTATATATTCGCCCTTTATATGTATATATCAATTGCCTTAATTTAATTTGATTAAAGTAAAGTGTATTTTTGGTTACAAAATTTTATGAAATATGAATATTAATAACAAAGGTTGAAGAGGCAAAATTATGATAAATCGACTAAGGAAATTTTAATATCCGAATTTGAAGTTACAAATATGAGTTTACTTTGACAAGTTTTACTCAACATTCAAATCTAGATTACTTTTGATTGATTTGAAATAACATTAATAAATTAAGTATCAATATTAGAATTTTACATACACACACACATATATAATTATAAAGTTAAAAACAATTTCAATTATTCAAAAAATATATATGTATAAACACATATGTATTTAATTAAATTGTTTTAATATAAACATAAGGTTCACATGTTTCTAAATGCTTTTATGTATAAATATATAACAAACTATGTATATATAATATTTAATTTTATCTCTCAAAATCAATTCTAATTAAAAAAACAGTCAAAATGAATTTTTAAATCAAAATATATACAAAAGTCTAGAACAAGATGTTAATGTATTTAATGTTTCAAAATGATTCAAATCTATTTTTAACTCATTAAATTTATATTACCTTAGAAAATCATTACATATATTTTAGATCATTTTGTAGATCAAATTATAATTTTACATATAAACATTTTTAGTTTTAAACAAATGAATTAATAAAATCATCCAATTAATTGTTTAGATTATGATGTCAATTATAAATTATGATGAGGCAATAATGTATGTGTGTACACACACATACGTACATACGTACATATAAAATCGTTATAAAGTTATACGGCAAAATACAAAATATGAAGAAAAAGTTTCACCTTATGGATCTAGTCAATAGGTGGCACCTTGATCTATTAATCTTCTCTAAAAATATACACCCAATCTTTGTCGGAGATGGATGAACCATGTAGCTTTTTATTTTATTTGATGTTTTGATTTAATTGAAGTTGATAATTTTCAAAAAAAAAATTAGAGATGGAAGGTTGAGGGAGGAAGAGAGAAAGAAATTGAATGAGGAAATAAATAATAATAATTTGTTTTAATGGAAGAATATAAACATTTCCTATTCTTTATTTAAAACCTTCCCTTTTTAGTTCCTAATTATTTTTTAACTAAGCCAAATCACCTCATTTACTTTGTATGGTCGAACAAGCATGTACAGTTACGTGGACTAATTTTCCAAAAAGCCCATTAAGTAATTAACTATTTTAAAATTTGTTTAAATACATACCAATACTGTATATCAATACATATGTATAAATTTTATATATACATCCAATAGTTACTATCAATACCTAAAACATCAAATAAATTAATAATAATTAATATTTCTCAAATATTAATTAATTAAATTAATTTATAACATTTTATAAACTTATAAAACCGTGTGGCATTTCAAAGAATCCACAAATGTGGTTGCAAGTCTCGGATGTGTGAATTCAGTCAGCGATTAATATTGAAAAATTCAAATATTATGGTTTACATGTTGTAACGACTCGTATTTCTAATAATTGGATATTTATATTATTGATTTAAATATTGAGCCGTTAATTAATTGATGGTCCCAAAAATATTTTTTTTTGCATATGATCAAATATCACTTGAGACCACTTCCGTTGAGTTCGTATCGACGTTGCGAATTAAAATGAGTATACGGATCGCTATGTTTGGAGATCAGACAATTAGCCGGTCGAAACGATCTCGAAAAGCGCGAAATTATCATCTCAAAATGTTGTCTCGGATAGAGACGAAATCTATACCATCGAGACCAGAAAAATGAGATGATGTACGCATACGAGTTTCGTTGTGATCGGATGCACTGTTTGATCGTAAGAGCTCGAAACGCACAACTATTTTATTTAAGAATTCAAATAAAATAAATATTATATTATTTAAACCAAAACCCTCATCCAATCCTATCTCTCTCGCTTATATGTTACTGTTTCATTTACAAAAATGGCCGCCTCCCCTTTTCAAGTTTCAAAAATCAAAATCCAATGTACGAAACAAATTCCATTCAACTCGTATCAAGAAAAAGCTTCGAGCCCATACCAATTTTAAAGGGTGCGGTTGCACTTGGCCAAGATCCACCTTTTAGTCGTTGCCTAGGGTTCTGCTTTCCCATTGATTGAAGCGACGATATGCGAAAGGGAGTTCGCCATCATTTTTCTCTTACTGATATCTACCGCCGCCGCAACTTTCAGATGGTCCGATTACCTATGGCAAAGTGCGACTTGGGCGTAGTCGATAAGGAGGAGGATGCGACGTGTTTTGGCATAGGCAATTAAGCTTGGGAACTCTATATCATCGAAGAAATGTGCACGCAGTGATAGGTATCTGCACATACATGCCATTCCATATTTGGAGAAGATAATTAAAAAAGGTAATTAGAGTGGTTAATTAGCATTTAAGCTAATTAATTATTTATTTAATCCTGGTTCTTATATTACGCGTATCTTTTGCATACGATGTCCGTCTTGGATGCCGTTTCTTGCGTTGTGCTCGTGATGGAGAGAGCTCTATAACTTGGCATTGTTTTTGTCAGATTTGGTTGAGGATAGTGATATTGTCTCTCACCGTACTATGATTGTTAGTATAGTGTTTAACGACGTTTTGAGATGATTTCTAACTTTAAAATGTGATTTCTAAAATACTTAAACCTATATATTATTTTATAAAAAAATTTAAATGTGCTTTTAAATGGTTTTGAATTAAAAATCACATTTTTCCCATGACGCACCATTTTGACGGTATTGATAGATTTAGGCTAGTTTTGATATTAATCCCCCGTTGGTTGCTTGGATGTATCGTATTATGTTATTATAGGTGTATATAGGCTATTATAGACATTAGTATACTTGTTGGCTGCATGCGTGCTTGTTTGCTTAGTGTGGTTGAAAACACCGTTCGAAGGTGATATAGTATTAAGAAATATCCTATAGGATAGGATTTCATGGACATAGTTTCGTGTACGTCGATTGATCTGATGACGGAAGATGGATTTGGATATGTGCTTCGGATTTCGAGATGGATGCTAGACAATTTTTATTTGGTTTGTACTTAATCACCTTTGGTTAAGTACGCGACAAAAGTGGTCGTTATCAACTGCTCTAGAGTGGTCGATATCAATCACTATTGATGATGGCTGATTTGGTCAATTTTGATGTGAACGATGGAGAAGCTTTGAGGAGCACGATGCGATGGTTCATTCGTCTGTTCGACGTTCAATTTTGGTGTTATTTCTCTTCAACGAGTGGCTTTTGTGATGAAGTGAAAGTTTGAAGCTTTGACGCGATGACTTCACGCCTCAATGGTGATGATTTTTTATGGAAAGGAACGACTTCGATGATGGATAGTCATACTTTGGGATGCAGAGTAGGCGACGACGATTCGGATTGATAGTACTATCGAAGGAAGGTTCTGGGACGCACAATGACACTCCATGACTTATGATGGTTGTCTAGAGTAGTTCCTAATCACGACGACTTCAGACGAGGGTTGTACGGACAGTTCCAAATAATCTCTACTGTGGATGACGTGTGCAAAGAGATCGTTAATATTCGTGGGTTTCGATGGGTACTCATAAAGCAAGGGTATGCGTGATGATATCCACTTGGAATACGGGGAAGCCCTGGATACTTCACTTAGGTGTACGGGGAAGCCTTGGATCGCGCGATGTTCAAATCTTTTATACCCTAGACAATCAGACAGGTAGTCTAGTTCCTAGCCTACTGAGTGGCAGGATTCAAGTATCGAGAAACCGGGACGTTGAGTAGTCCTTGGCTCTATGGGTGGTCATACGAGTATTATGTATCCAATGCACCGAGTGAGTGGATGTGAGGATGGATGATGGATGCTATGTTTGCTTGATTGTCTATCACCTTAGGGATGTCATAGGATGTGGATATATAGACACCCTTAGTACTTTGATGTATAGTACACCTATGATGACTACGATGATAGAGTAGCATATATCCTATTTTATGTGCTAACTCCGTGGATGCAGGGATAGGTCAGGTATGATTCTCTTCTTTTCTTTTCCTCTTCTTTACTTTTATTTCTTTCTCTTGACAATCGTCCTACATCGGCCGGATGCTCCAGCGGCGTGCTATCAGTCATATGAGTGGTGTAGGGCGATCGTTACACACATTATCTTTTAGCTAGTCGTGCGATAGTTTGGCTGAATTCATCGGTTATAGATCTTTTCGGTAAAATCCAATTTCATTTTTTCTTAAGATGTGCCTTTCTGCAACGATTATTTACACACATTCTCTTTGTCAACCCTATATCACTTTAGGATTTATGGAATTTAGTTATGGTCTAAATTCCAATATCATCCTTATTCAACTCAGTTAGTTCATAAACGAAGTTCTTGGTTCAATAATAGCATTTATTATAAACCGTATACTATGACAAGTGATTTTGACTTTGAGTTGGTGACAGTTGACCCTGATACTAACCTCATACAACTAAGAAGACAAATTCCCTATTGAATAGTATTTTAATTCTAATTGTTCAACTCAAATCCTACTATAGTCGATCAATAGATCGCCATGCCATGATTATATCGAAGTGGAGTATTCATATTGAAGTTCCACCGTGTTCACAAATTGAGCGAACTATGTAATATCGTCATCCTGAGATTTCCTATTTGGCATAGTTATTATTAACCAACAGAAAAATCTCGGACATGCCATTCTATATTTATCTAGTAACTACGATTACTTAACCCCTTAGTGCCTCTAGCAGCTATGAGTTTTACATGGCTGAATATTTGGAGAGCATTACGCACTCTGGTCTCGATATTATTTCTCGAAACATCTTGATCAAGAATATTTAAAATAATATGTTATTTTATATTGTGATAATTTTCTTATGATTACAGCTCCTTGTAACTATTATGACATACCATATCATTTAAGGAATTTCTATATTTATATACTTAAATTAATTACTTAATTAATATATAATAATATAATAATTATAAAGTATAAAATTAAATACCTTTATTATGAACAAGATTGGTTATAGAGTTAGACATATGTAACAAATTACATGATGCACTTAGGACATACTACTAACTTTCTCAAATTTATGCGCCAAGTTTGATCAAATGAACAAAAGTTGTTAAGTTATACGATCTGATTAGCAATGTGACTTCATCAAAATACTCCTAAAAATATTTTCAATTATACCACGTATAGTATTTTTGCTACTAGCATCGGAGTCTAGATCGAACAAATGAGAGAAAATAATTATTACTATAATATTTAATGTGTAGTGAATCCAGGCCCGGCCTTGAGGTATGGATTGCATTAGGCAAAAAATTTTTTTTGCTTTAAGTAAGAGGAAAAACGATACGAATAATAAAATTAGTTTTGTCACAATCTAAAATTGAATCCGTAGACTTTTGATAGAGAGACCCACGATATAACAAACTTTGGTAGAACAACTTTTATTCTAGTTTCTGTTATAATTTATTTATTTAACTTCCACAGTCTCTCAAATTTGATTTTTCTTCAACAATGGTTGCTCGAATGAGGAGGGTTATCCGATTCAGTTGTCTCATAGGCTTAACCCTAGGGCCGACCCTTGGTGAACAACCATACTACGCTCACTAACTTATTTGTAAATTATTTCCATTATTGAAGAAGAGGAATATTATTTCTTACATGAATGAAAAACAGAAATTACATACAACTGTACTGTTTTTATAACAAAAAAAAGATGCCAGGCTGGCAATGATAAAGCAACAACTGGCAACGATAACAATATATCTAATACCCCCCCTCAAGTTGGAATGTCATGAGATAACTGGAGTGACATTCCCAACTTGGATAAAAGCTCATTATGCTGAGATGAAGGCAAAATCTTGGTGAACACGTCTGCAAGTTGAGATTGGGTAGGTAAGTAAGACAATTGTATTAGTCCTTCCATAACCTTTTCTCTAGTGAAATGGCAGTCAATATCGATGTGTTTAGTGCGTTCATGAAACACAGGGTTGCGAGCAATGTGTAAAGCAGATTGATTATCACAATGCAAAGTCACAGGCTTGAGATTTTGAATTCCTAACTCTTCCAACAACCTAACAACCCAGGTTACTTCAGATGCTGCAGCAGCCATTGCCCTATATTCAGCTTCAGAGGAGGATTTAGAAATGGTACTTTGTTTCTTTGATTTCCATGTAATCGGAGACTGACCAAGAAGCAGTACATAACCAGTTATAGATCTTCTAGAATCAGCACAGCTGGCCCGGTCTGAGTCTGAAAAAGCTTGCAACTTAAGAGTGTCTAATCCTCTTAATAGGATCCCCTGCCCTGCTGTATGTGCAACATACCTCAAAGTATGATGTAAAGCTTGCAAATGATTTGTTCGAGGAGCTTGCATAAACTGACTTAAGTTTTGCACAGCAAAAGAGAGATCGGGCCGTGTATGAGTTAAATAATTAAGCTTGCCTACTAGAGAACGATACATCTTAGCATTTTGTAGTATATCACCATCTGTTGCAGTAAGTTTTAGATTTAAAGGCAGTGGAGTCATAGCTTTCTTGCTTAGATCAAAAGAACAATTATTCAACATTTCCTTGGTAAACTTTTGTTGGCTTAAAATAATACCATCTGCTGTATATCCAACCTCAATGCCTAGGAAGTAGTTCAGAATTCCTAGGTCTTTTATACTGAAAGTAGAGTGTAGATGAGCTTTTAATTCTGCAATTGAAATTAGATCATTTCCAGTGAGTAAAATATCATCAACATAAACTCCTACAATACAAATTGTATCTCCCGTCCTTTTAATAAACAAACTGTGATCATTTTTAGACTGGCAGAACCCTTTTTATTTTAAGGAAGCATGTAATTTTTCGAACCACTGTCTAGATGCTTGCTTAAGTCCATAAAGAGATTTCTTTAACTTGCATACTTTATTGTGAGGATTTGGAAAACCTTCAGGTATTTGCATATAAACTTCTTCTTTCAAATCTCCATGCAAAAATGCATTATTCACATCTAACTGGAACAATTTCCAATCTTTACTAGCTGCCAATGCAATTAAACATCTCACAGTACTCATTTTCACCACTGGACTGAAAGTTTCTTCATAATCAATCCCATATTTTTGATTGAATCCTTTAGCTACAAGTCTCGCTTTACATCTTTCAAGATCACCATTTGCTTTAAGTTTTATTTTATATACCCACTTACATCCTATTGCCTTCTTTCCTTTTGGAAAATCAACAAGTTCCCAAGTACTATTTTGTATCAAGGCTTCAATTTCTTTATTCATTGCTTCTATCCAAAGAGGATCAGTGGCTGCCTCTTTGTAGGATAATGGTTCATGTAATTCACATGCATGAGATACAAAAGCTTTATGGTCATCAGGAAAAGAAGTGTAAGTGATTAGATTGCACTAGTGTGCATTTTGGTAATCAATTGAATTACATTGGTAATCATTTAAATATGAAGGAGCTTTGTGAATTCGTGTAGTTCTCCTAACAGTTTCAGTGGGCAAATTCTGTGTCATATCTATGACAATTGAAGGGTCAATGGGGCTAGGACTAGAAGAAGAAATAGATGATAAGGTGTTTTGTGTCTCTGAAGTAGATAGATCATTTTGTGGTTCTGGTGGATTATCATGAGAAGGAAAAGTGGTGTTTGGAGAAGAATCATGGAAAATTGGAGCTGTAGAAGCAGGAAGATAAATGGCAGTTTGCATATGTGAAAGAGATTTTTGTTTGTGAAAAAGATGATAAGGAAAATGTTTTTCATGAAATTTAACATTTCTGGACACCATTGTTTTTCCAGTGGCAATATCAAGGACTTTATAACCCTTTTGACTAACTGAATATCCCAAAAAAACACAAGGAGAACCTCTTTGATCCATTTTCCCTCTATTGATTCTGGAAGTGTAAACATAACACAAGCAGCCAAAAGTCCTTAAATGATCTATTGGTGGAGCTTTATTATAAAGTCTTTGATAAGGAATATCATTATTTATAACTCTCAGAGGCATCCTGTTTATCAAATAAGTAGCACATAGAACACAATCTCCCCAAAATCTATCTGGAACCATTGATTGAATGTATAATGCTCTGGCAGTCTCAAGAAGGTGCCTATGTTTCCTCTCAACAACTCCATTTTGTTGGGGTGTGTCTGGGCAGCTAGTTTGATGAAAGATTCCCATATTTTTGTAAAATATTTTCATGTCTCCTTCACACAATTCTTTTGCATTATCAGATCTGACACACTTAATTTTAGAATCAAATTGTGTTTCAATCATTTTAGCAAAATCAATCATGATATTAACTGAATCACTTTTGTTTTTTAAAAGATGTACCCAAGTAAATCTTGTGTAATCATCAACAATAGTCAAAAATTGATTACATCCACTAGGAGTCTTAACTGGATTTGGACCCCAAACATCAATGTGAATTAGTTCAAAAGGTTCTTTGGTTTTTATGCTACTGGAAGTAAAAGACAGCCTAGTTTGTTTCGCTTTAGGACAAACTTGACAAATAGTACCAACTGAACAAGGTTTTATTTCACAATTTGTGTTGACAAACTTCATTTGATTAAAAGGTAGATGTCCTAACCTCAAATGCCACAATTTAGCATCTTCTATTGCTGACAAACAAACTTTATTACATGTGTGAGACTGCACTTCATCATTATTTGCTTTCTTCTGGTCTTCCACATTGTATAAACCAGCTTTCAATTTACCAAGAAGAGTCAACTGTCCTTTCTGTGAGCATACAAAACACTTGTCATGTGTAAAATGTAATTCACAATTCATGTCCTTACACAATCTGTGTACAGAAATAAGATTGAATCTAAAATTGGGAACATGTAAAACATTGTGTAGAACAATTTCATCATTTAGCTTCACAGTGCCAACATGTTTCACTAATATTCTGCTTCCATCAGGAATAGTTATGTGATTGTTATGGCTCATTAAAGGCTTATATTCAGAGTAATATTTTAGTTCAGAGCAAATATGGTCACTGGCTCCACTATCAAGAAGCCAGAGTGAATCAGAGCAAGATAAAAGGCAATAATTACCTGCCACCATGGCATGACTGTGAGAAATTTCTGCATGATCATTAGACTTGTTGCTTTGTTGTTGTGACTTAAGCAAGCTCATTAGCTGGTTGTATTGCTCCATAGAAATAGATTGAGTGGGCTGTTGATCAACTTGCATGCTGTCAGTGTCATTGTGAGAAACAGCTGCAACTCTTTTTTCTTTAAATCCTTTGAAGTTGGGTGGATAACCATGTACTTTGAAGCATCTATCAATACTATGTCCAGGTATCTCACAATGAGTGCAATAATACTTAGACCCTGGTTTGGCATTGTTTTTGTTATTGGTGGTCTGTTTAGGATTGCCATTGTGATTCTTGAAACCTTTGAATGTGCCTGCACCAAGGAACTTCTTCTTATTAGCCATGAAAGCCATGGATTCAGATTGTGTAGCTAATTGAGAGATTTCTTTGTGTTTTTCTTCTTGTGCAAAAATTCTGTAGACTTCAGTGACTTTCGGTAGGGATTGCATCATCAACATGTTTCCTCTAATTGTTGCAAATTGATCTGACAATTTCATCATAAACTGTATCACCATTTTCTGTTGATGCCTTTCAAGTAGTCTCTTAGTCAAGTTACATGTACAGTTGTTGCAAGTACAAAATGGAAGTGGATGAGCTTCATCTATAGCATCCCAAATAGATTTGATGGAAGTGAAAAATTCAGAAACAGATTTATTTTCTTGACTAATATCAGCTAACTTCTGTTCTAGGGCATAGATTTGTGCTAAGGATGTATAACCAAACCTTTCTTCAAGATCCAACCAAATGTCTCTAGCACTCCTCAAAAACATAACAGAACTAGCAATGCTTTCATCAAGATTGAATAAAATCCAAGAGCATACTAAGTCATTGCATCTCTCCCATGCTTTGCATTCAGCTTCATTCTCATCAGCAGGCTTTTTGTATAAACCATTAATAAAGCCTACCTTATTCTTTGCTGATAGACTTAATAACATAGCTCGTTTCCAGCTGGTGAATCCATCGCCATTAAATTTGAATGACACAAGTTGTGTAGAATTAGCATCCGACGAATGAATGTAGTAGATACTAGCAGGATTTTGGTTTAGAGGTAGATTGATGTTGTTTTCAGGCATATTTCATGAAATCGAATCAATTAACTAGTAGATCGAATGAATTTTGACGGAGAAATTGATGAAGAACTGCGAAAAAAAAAAAAAGATCTAGGTATCGAAATATCTGCTCTGATACCATATTTCCATTATTGAAGAAGAGGAATATTATTTCTTACATGAATGAAAAACAGAAATTACATACAACTGTACTGTTTTTATAACAAAAAAAAGATGCCAGGCTGGCAATGATAAAGCAACAACTGGCAACGATAACAATATATCTAATATAAATTTTACATATACAAGTGATGTTATGTCAACAATTAACATATAAGTTTTTGGAATTTAAATTGTCAAGCGGATCGTGAGTTATTTGTATCATTTATATCTTTCTCGCACACAGTGCATGTTTTTATACTATTTGTTTTTCCATTTATGTACGCCGCATCTATCTGTCGTACTAGTCATTTTGTTTTGTTTAATGTGTGCCATTGGATCGTGTTACTAAAAATGAAATGGAATCCTACTAGCATCAGAGTAGATAACAATTCAAATATAGCTTTGCAACTATGAACATTAGAGATATTTTTGACATTAGAGATATTTTTGACTTTTTTTTAGAGGAAAATAGGGAAGAGGACAAATTTTGAAAAAAAAAAAATTAGACCGAAGGAAATCAAGTTTTTTTTTGAGTGAAGGACAAATGCTAGTTATAATTAACATTATATTCAACTTTCAAAATGCTAGTTATATCTAGCGTTATATTCAGTTTTAAATTGTATAAAATGCTAGTTATAACTAGCATTGTCCTTTAGCTAAAAATCAAACTTGTTGTTCTCCATTCTAAATTTTTTTCTAAGTTTGTCATTTTACTTATTTTCCTGTTCTTTTTAAGTCTTAAAAAGCAAAAACTTTTTTTTTTCCTTCTCTTTTTCATACTTAAATGTTGCTAAAAGCAAGTAAGTTTTCTCTCTTGATTACACATCCATTACAATAAAAAAATCATAAACAAACCATTGTCGCAATGCGTCGAAGGTCCATAATCATATACATTCTTATTTCAATTATTTATTTATTCATTCATAAAACATTCAATAAATACAATATTAGAAATAAAACAATAATACATCAACAACTTGTAAGCAATCAGAGAGGCGATGTTTTAGGGAGCCTTCTGTCACAGTTCACTCTCGTCCATCCAATCTGCTGCTTCTCATTGTCGTACACCACCATAAGATCTTGCATTGATACATCTGCATCACAAATGCTCTTTAAATACACAAATTTTTATTCCCATACTTCCTCGATACAACTAATTTGTTGCAGACACTTGGAAATTCATTTACCTCCAATTATGTTGAGATCCTTCAATCCTACCTCAGTTCCATTCAGAATTCCCAAACATGCATTCCCCAGTTTCTGAATATATTTATCAATTCTCAACAATTCATATTTCAAAATATATAATCAAAATCAGTAAATACTCACTGTAATTATCAGATAATTTTCTGGAGGTATCTCAAACTGTATTGCTTTTCTGGCAGTAACGAAATTCATAAACAAACTGCTGAAATATTTCGTGACATCCATCAATGATTTAAATGGCTTTGCTCCTTTCCAGCACACTGGAAGAGATGGGTCTTCCACTGCCTCTTTAAGTGGCTTCTTGTGTAGATCATCTTTCATCTTTCAATCAAAATTACAATATTAATTTCTTTGTACTTCAACATTAGCAACAGATTGGTATCTATTTCTTGCTTTTGTTTGAATTTTCCTAATGCTTATCATACAGGTCATTCTTTTAGTTTTCCATACTGCTTACCTCACAATTGTTTACTTCTATTATAGGGAATTCCAGTGATGTTGATTAGACTTACAGAAATTATGGGGGCAACTATAAGTTGTCAAAATTGTTACCGCAGTTAGAAGTTGATGGTAAGGCTGATTTGCGAAGTATGTATAAGAGCTCCCGCTGTCAAAGACTACAGGCTGTGGTTGTTTAACACCTAAAGTTTGGTTTCCAAGGAAGATACTTGCTTTGCCAGGTGAATAATAATTCCTGCAAGAAAAGCAACACACAAATACATTGACATCATTTATGGAAAAAGAATTTGGAGAGTGGCAGTTAGCCTCCAAACCAAACCAAATTATATGATTGGGAAGCATAACAGTTCAATGATCAGTGCCTTACAAGGTGCACAATCTAACATACAGTAACTAACATAAGGAAGCATTTTACTTTACCGATATGAAATTCGAGACATAGGAGCCCATGTCACGCCATAAGAAGGGACCAAATCATCCCCAAAGAAGAGAAAACCTCCCCCTCTCCTGCTTAAACAATGACCAATCACATTTTGAGTTATTCCTTGCTCCTTCAACTGTGAAATCACACTTGACTGCCCACTCCCAAGTCCTAGCACACCATCGGTCGGAGTTCTCAAGTTAGCCCCTGGACCTTGCTGGTCATAACCGCAACTGTTCAAACACAATAAATAATCATGAATCCAAACCGTCTCTAATAACATAATACTAAATCGTGTTCAGTGATGATTGTAGTAAGATACTTGGTTGTGCAGTCAAATGTATTGAACTCAAAACCTCTAAAAACACATATCAAAAACCCATATTAATGAAAGCCAGTTATTCCTTCAACATTCAGGTAAAACAAGCATTGTCCACGATGATGAAATATGCATTAACACTACAACAAGATATTGATGACAATATGAAATCAATACTGATAAGAAAACACTATTTGGTTACCCAAATGCAAGGCGAGGGCGAACAAGTGAAGAATTTGTGAGACGAAGAGGGAAGGTATCGCTAACAAGAACCCCGACACTAGACCAATGATCTGCGTATTGAATCTCGTAATCACATTGATCCAGTGACTCACATTCTTGATTTTGATGTGTTGAAGCATGAAGAGATGCGCACAACTGATCTTTGCATGGTACTAGTCCGTTCTTCTTTGGTCTATACAATGGGTGCGGCCCCTATTCACTCAAATAGTTCCCAATTTCAAGTTTTGACAATCATTCTTTCAATTTTATTCTGATTGAGATATAGAAGAAGCTATACCTTCGAGCATCTAACACATGGAGCGTCGCACTGCAGCCATGTCAGATCGCTACCTGTATCCACGTCGAGAAAATAGGGCTTAGGTGGGTCTCCGACCATCATCGTCACAAAATACAACCTGAACAAAAACGGGTTCGCCCCTTTATTCGTTTGCTAATTCAGTTGAACAAAAACCTAATCAAGTGTAAGATGTCTCAAATCAGTAATTGATTTTCTTTACCCATGGGGATAGACATTGCCATGAATTGGGAACACAGCGGATGACGTCACCCTCCTAATGAAGCCGTTACCGTTTTCCTTCGTAGTTTTATAGTTTTTTGATGGGGAGTTAACGGCGGCAGAGGAGAAGGGAATAGAAAAGGAGATGGAAAGGAGGAGGACCGTGAGGAGGATCTGGGAAGGTGCCATGGCTGGCACGTAGGGAGTAGCAGACTTGACACGCGGGACGTAGCAAAGCTGACACGTAGGAAAAACTGAGGTTTAGTTCACAGCCGGTGGAGGAAGGGGAAGGAAGACCGAGAAATGAGGAAGGAGATGGTACTTATTTGGACTATTTGTAGTGCGACTTGGCTTTCCACTGAAGTTTCCCGGAAAAATGGGACAAGATAAAAGATGAAAAAAGAGTCGCTATTTGGTTCATTTTTGGGGAAATTAGGTTAAAGTGCACTTTTAAGCCTACTAATTAGTTTCCAGGCCCACAAGTTCAAAAAATAAGTTTCCAGGACATTTTACATATCCACGTAACAAAAGCCCTCCAAAATTAAGGTTTTCTTTCTACTTCCCGTATTTCATTCAACTCGGGGTGAAATTGCTCAACCCTACTTTTTTCCAAATCAATTCGAACTCTTCACTAAATCGTCCAAAATTTATACAAACAATTTTTCGTGCAAGTAGATTCGAACTCAATATCGCTTTAATCCAAGATCTGTACTCGGCCGAACGATTTCTGCTAAAAGAAAGGTAATTTTGTTATGTTTGTAAATGTAACGCCTGTAATGTTGTGAAGCAACATTAATCCTTCATTTTGAGTTCGTTTTCATACAATGTATTGTTGTTTCGAATGTTTTCTTCTATATTGGTGTTTTTAATTTCGAATTATAGTGTTGCTCAATTGGTTTACTCAATGAATAGCAACTGAATGTCACTGAAATTGTTCCTTGTTATTTTCTCCATGCATATTTCGAATGAAAATATGATTTACTCTATGGATTTACTACATGCATATACTCCATGGATTTCTGCTGAAATATGATTTACTTGTCATTGATTTACTCCATTGATATTTGGATTGAAATATGATAGCATGTACTCTTACTGCAATATAAGCCGAACCATATTTCCTTGTTGTTTATATGAAGGTCAAATAGTTAGTTTTAAGTAGTAGATTTGCATCACTCTGTCACTCGAGGAATCTCATCATAAACTGTACCACAGTAGTAAAATAATAACAAATAGGAATCCAACAACATCCAAAATTACATTGATATATGATTAATCTGAGCCAAAGAGTATATTGAAGTCATTTAACTGTAAGGCTAGATGTAGATACTTAACAGTATAATAGGGCTATTTTTTTGTTTGCTAAATGATAAAACTATATATCATTTAATAAAAACTTATGCTTCTACCTTTATTGTTTATTAAATGATAAAACTATTTATTTTTATGACAAAAGAATTGAAGTAATCTTTTTAAAGTTATTTGTTTATTAAATTATAGTTGTATTTATACTATTTCTAGAATAATTGTATCATTTTAAGTATATACAAAATATAATAATTCATCATTTCATATGAAGCACTACAACATTGTTAACATATTAAAAAAATAAGCATTTGTAACCAAAAGATAACACTAATTATCATTTTCAAAAAGTGATAAATTCTTTTATCATTTTTATTAAATTGGTAAATTTTCATAAAGTGATAAAAGCATCTTGCAACTTAAATATAGAGAATTTAAATGGTCATCATTTTATATAAGCATTAAAGCAGTCTTACTGACTTATATTATACAACAACCATGTTTATTTTTGATAAAAAGATAATACCATTTATCTTTTTTTGTAAACTGATAAAAGAATTATCATTTTAAGTATATACAAAATATAATCATTCATCATTTCATATGAAGCATAACAACATTGTTAACATATTACAAAAATATTCATTTGTAATCAAAAGATAATACTATTTACCATTTTCAGAAATTCATACACTCTTTTATCATTTTTATTAAATTGCTAAATTTTTGTAAAGTGATAAAATCATCTAGCAACTTAAATATAGAAAATTTAAATGTTCATCATTTTATATAAGCATTAAAGGAGCATAAATGACTAATTATATTACAAAAATGCTTTTTGATAAAAAGATAATACCATTTATCTTTTATAGAAACTGATAACAGAATTTATCGTTTTTCACAAATTGGTAAAAGAATTACCATTTTAAGTATACAAAATTTAATTTTTCGTCATGTTATAGAAACATTACAAGACTGTATTATTTGATTGTATTATTTGACCTGTTATGTGAATACACCTGTATGTTTCATCTCAATAATGTTTGTAGTTGTGACAATTTTAGTTCTGGGACAACCAAGGCACATAGAATAGTTGTATTGGTAAAAGAATTACCATTTTAAGTATACAAAGTTTAATGATAATACTTTAACCTAATTTCCCCTATGCATTATCAAACATTTGCCATGGCAACTGCACCTTTCATGTCTAATTTGAAATTATATTTATCCTTATATCAAAATGACAAAATTTCTTTTTTATATGCAGCTATAAAAATGCATACTAGAAAGAAATCCAAAATTGCAGAAAAGCTCAAATTAAACCAAAACAATTTAATGAATACTGCAAATTGTATATTTATCAATATAAATGGTCAGCAGTGTATCAACATAAAGCCTTCGAGCAGTGCCTTCTGTGAGAAACATAGCCAATCTACTCCAGAATCTCAATCTACTCAAAAGCAAACAGCAACGGTACGTGAAGTTTCTTTATTATTAACAATTTTCTTATGATGCACATCATATTTAATTGTTACTATAATAATAACATAATCGAGATTGATTCAGATTTTTATTGCATCAATAGATCTAAACTGTTTAATTTCAGTTTAATTAAGCATTGAAACTACTACTAGTTTTAGTGTCATTAACATATTTTTCATTAACTTGGATTTTTCTAGCAGCAATAAATCTTGAATCAATCCTTATCTGTTTTTTTAAAATCCTTAAGTTTGTCTATCAATTTAATACTAATTTCTTGTACTCTTTAAAAGAAATTTTAAAATTGACCTTGTTGTTTGTTGCCAGAAAGCATATATTTGCATGTTCTGAGTTACTATCTCTGTTTGATGATAATGAGTTTGAGTTATCCCAGGAGACTTGAAACACTTGCTCCGTATTTTGAATTTTTCATTCATGTATTTTGAAGCTCTTTATGGCCTTATTCATTTTAGGGAAGTCATTCACGTGATCCATCTTATCCCATTCTTAGCAGTTTAATGATGTCAAGTTATTATTATTGCTATATCTACTGGTTTCCTTAATATTGTTGACTAAACACCTATTTGGTTTTCTGCAATATATTCGATCTTCTGTCATTGTACTGTCTGATGCTCTTATCTCTCAAACTAGTGTACAGCCACCATCTCAAATTGCCTTGCTACTTGCATCAAATAGTGCTCTCCATGGATAATTTAGTTCATTTCATTCTTAATTTGTGCATCTGTTCAAATTTACAGATGAGACTGAAATTTTATTCCATCTAATAACCGAAGAAATATATATTTGCATAGTTCAACTTTTCTCTCCTTTTCACTTGCATACACCTATGAATACACAACTAAATAACCATATATTTTATCTTCATTTTATTTTTTCAAATATTCCTGTGCATTATATTTCTTGAATGTGCTTCTGTTTCCATCAATCCTTTCATTTGAATCACTTCTAATGTACAATAAATTATTATGATATGAAGTGATATGTTAGAAAATGTTCCTGACAATTATGATTACTAAATAAGCAAATGTACCAAGACATCAGTGCCGATTTCCATAACTAACTACTGGTGTACATACATTAACCTAAAATCTGATACTTATACTTCTAAATGTTTATCTTTGTACAAAAAGATAATTCTGTGTATCTTTTTATACAAAATCTATATGTTATGAGATTATTAAATATTTATGTTTATTTCATTTTCACATACTAATGTGTTATTTCCATTATAACAACACACAATACAGATATCCAGTTTACAAGTAACTGAAGTTGAAGAAAGAGGCATTGATTCTCAACTACAAAGGCAACAACAAGAAGATAGAGCAGTTCAATTTCATGAAACAAGTGAGGAAAAAGAAATATGTTTGACAAATAGAAGTGAAGAAACTGAAACTGATGAAGATGTTGAAAAATATGAAGTTCAACAGAAAGAAATAAAGCATTATAGTGGAACATATAGGTGTAATTTAGATGCACTTTTCAAAGTGATGAGCAAAATCAAAAAAAAGAACTTGTTATCAACTGATGCTATTTCATACATCAGCAAAACCCCATTCAAAAATTTTTTTGAAATCTTTTTAAAGGACAAAATACAAAGGCAAGATTTTCGAAAAAGTGCAAAGAGTTTAGATCAAGTTATAACATCTTATGATAAAAATGAGAAAGCTTTTAGAATAGGAGATTCATTGTTGAAACTAACAGAAGAAGATGTTAGCTTGATTTTGGGAATGCCATTAGTGGGTAAAGATTTGTTCCCTATTGGAATAATAAGCAGAGATAACTTGCCGGAGGAATTTTTTGATTTTTTGGATAAAAATTTTGAACGGGGAGAAAGAATTAACAAAAAAACAGTGGGAAAGAGAATGAAGAATATGATTGATAGAGGATATGGAGGTGTCGACTTGGTGAAATTGCTGATTTTATTGATGGTCATAACATTCTTGTTTCCAAATAATCAAACATATTTGCAATGGGGATTTATTCCAAAGTTATTAAATTTGAAAACTTTGAATTCAATATCTTGGCCAAAAGCAATATATAATCATGTTTCAAAAAATGTTGAGAAATTTGCACAAGATCCAAGAAGCATGCCAGGTTGTTCTATGATTTTATTGGTATGTGCTAAATCTTATTATAAGATAATTATGTAGCAAAAAGAAAATATTTGAATAAAAAAGTAACACTGTATTTTTTATTCTACAGTATTGGATATGTGAAAAGACAGAAATCATAGAAGAAAAAAAAGGTTTTGAAATGGCAAGCCCGAGGATGGTAAAATGGAATTTGTCCAAGCTCAAAAACGTGTCAATTGATATGATTGAAGGAAAAAAGGTATAATAATTTTATTCTAACCAGACAAGTGAAATAATTATTAATAAAGATAATTCATTTTATCATTTTCAATTGTAGTAGTACATGCTTGTTGATAGGTGAAAGAATTCAAATTAAACTTCTTGTTATTCTTCTTGCATAATTATTTATTATTCAATTATTATGGACTGCAGTCTAATTGTTAGCTGTCTAGTAAAGATGTATATGTTGTTATCTGTCTAATTGTTCTACAGTGCAACATTGTTGCAGTAAAAATTAGTAATAACAGCCATTGTTTTGTATTAACTTATTAAAGATGGTGCAGTTTAATTGAAGTGTAGTTGTACTTTATAGGTTCCTAAAATTAATGTATCTACTTTGAGTTACCACTGCAGTTTGTCGTGTACATTTGTTTGAGTGGCATTCAGCAAATGTATGCACTTCATTTCTGCTATTAGTTTCTCTTTACATTTTGTAGTTATTTTCATTTATACTTGGTTTATGTAGTCTGAATTTTGTAAGAAATTCTATGAGGTAAAATGATGTTTAGCAAATGTTATTGGTCTAAACAAGAGCTTGAAAAACAGTTTATTTAGTTGAGATACATGATTATAGGCTTAAAGTGAATGCCAATTAAGTTATAATCAATGAATGCAAATTAATATTTTGTTGCTGTTAGAAACTAGAATCATTGTTAGTTTCCAATCAATAACCTTTTTAACATTTTTCATCTTCTTGTGTCTTCTTATTTATGTATTTTTTTCTATAAATTTAACATCTATCAACATCTTCTAAATCTTTTAACATCTTTTGACAGATTGCGAAAAAGTTCAGAAAAATATCACAAAATGAGAAGAAACTACTAACTGAAATGTCAGACCTTGTTGAAGAACAAGTAGAGGAGGAAAGCAACTCAAAGAAGAGGGAAAGCAGGAAAAGAAAAAGAGAAGAGAAAAAAGAAGAAGAAATATTATTGATGGAAGATGAAGCCAAACAAAAGGAAATAGAAAGTCTAAGAAAAAAAATTATAGAGCTGGAAAAAACAGTTTTGCTAAAAGAGAAAGAATTGGAAGAGGAACAAATTTTGAGAAAAAAATTCGAATCTAAATTGAAAGAGTTGGGGAAGGAATGTCTAGTGAGGGAAGAAGATGTACATGAAACAACTGGAAGCAGAAGAAGACATGTATTTGCTGGGCACACAAACAGTTCGTTAGAGTTTCCATCTTTCAAATTATTTGAATCACAAGATTTTAAAACACCTGAAATGGAAAAGGAACTCGACAAAAATCATGGCAGGGTGTACAATGAAGATAAACATGAACTGAAAGAAGATGAAAAAGAAAAGGACATGGAAACAAAATCAAAAAAAATTGAAGTGAAAGTAAAGGCAGGAACAAAAAAGAAGAGAAAAACAACAAAATTAGAACCAAGTTCTATGCAGAAAAGAATAAAACAAAAGGTAAGGGTGGCAAAAAAAGATCCAAATTACATTTATGAAGAAAAGAAGAATGTAATAGATCTAGAAAAGTACAACATAGAAAAGTATGATGAGCGGATAAAGAAGAAAAGTAGAAACATAGAAAAATGTCCATTGTTGAAGCATTTGCCACACAATGAAGCGAAGATGATAACAGATTTCTTCAAAGTGGTCGGAGACATTGAGTAAGTGAAATTATAAATATTTCTTATACTATTTATATATTTGTATAGAATAATAGAAATAAACATTGTTATTGAAATTTTCAGCGAAGAAGCTTTTAATTTGGATGATGAAAATATGATTGTCATATACAAAAGTATGATAGAAGAAATGCTTTTTGGTGGATTCATTAGTGGGCAGGTTAGTCCAAATGTAAAATAAAAAACTTATATTCTTATTAAATTATTTTTAATAGTAATTTATATAATTGATTTTTTGTATAGATTATTGATTGGTATTGGTTTAGGAGAGCGAAAATGTATGATAGCACTTCTAGCATAACATACATTAACACGACGATGACAGTAAGACCAATTTATATAAATAAATGCTATCCATTGTTGATAAAATTTTATTTACAGTATTTGTGTCTTCACAGAAAAGTGCATCTGCTGACATTGAAAATGTGAAAAATCAACTGTTCATTCCAGCAATAAGAAGGGCTCTATCAAATACTTTGTGCTGTACTCTACTATTTCCAGTACATGATGAAGCACATTGGACGCTTTTGGAATTTGATAGAGGAACGTCATCCTGGATTCTTTACGACTCAATGTATTCTACGTCAAGAAATAAAACTTACAGCGGTAGGCATAAGAGGGCTGCCTTGGAAATAGTAAGGAATTTTTTTATTTAATCAAAATTTGCATACTAAATTATTTTATATTTATTTTTATGTTTTTTAAACCTATTGCTGTACACAGAAAAGAATTGTCAACCATATCATCAAGGAGTTCAAATGCCACGAAAGCAACACAAATTTCAAAAATTTAAGTACCCTTACAGTGGGAATTTGTGCTCAACAAGAAAATGGGTAATTGTTTTTAAATTATATGTTCATGCTTAATTAACTATTGTTAATGCTTAATTAATTAATGATTAAAAGTTTGACAGAGCCAAGTTCAAATTTGATGTATGTAAACCATATGATACATCCTACTTTGTATAGAATTATAGTTTATCAGAAATTGACAAAAGAATTATCATTTGAGGTATATACAAAATATAATCATACATCATTTCATATGAAGCACTACAACCTTGTTAACATATTACAAAAATAATCATTTGTAACCAAAAGATAACACTAATTATCATTTTCAAAAAGTGATAAATTCTTTTATCATTTTTATTAAATTGGTAAATTTTCATAAAGTGATAAAAGCATCTTGCAACTTAAATATAGAAAATTTAAATGGTCGTCATTTTATATAAGCATTAAAGCAGTCTTACTGACTTATATTATACAACAACAATGTTTATTTTTGATAAAAAGATAATACCATTTATCTTTTTTTGTAAACTGACAAAAGAATTATCATTTGAGGTATATACAAAATATAATCATACATCATTTCATATGAAGCACTACAACCTTGTTAACATATTAAAAAAATAAGCATTTGTAACCAAAAGATAACACTAATTATCATTTTCAAAAAGTGATAAATTCTTTTATCATTTTTATTAAATTGGTAAATTTTCATAAAGTGATAAAAGCATCTTGCAACTTAAATATAGAAAATTTATATGGTCGTCATTTTATATAAGCATTAAAGCAGTCTTACTGACTTATATTATACAACAACAATGTTTATTTTTGATAAAAAGATAATACCATTTATCTTTTTTTGTAAACTGACAAAAGAATTATCATTTTAAGTATATACAAAATATAATCATTCATCATTTCATATGAAGCACTACAACCTTGTTAACATATTACAAAAATAATCATTTGTAACCAAAAGATAATACTATTTACCATTTTCAGAAATTCATACACTCTTTTATCATTTTTATTAATTTGCTAATTTTTTTAAAGTGATAAAAGCATCTAGCAACTTAAATATAGAAAATTTAAAAAGGCATCATTTTATATAAGCATTAAAGGAGCATAAATGACTAATTATATTACAAAAATGTTTTTTTTGATAAAAAGATAATACCATTTATCTTTTATAGAAACTGATAACAGAATTTATCTTTTTTCACAAGTTGGTAAAAGAATTACCATTTTAAGTATACAAAATTTAATTCTTCATCATGTTATAGAAACATTACAAGACTGTGAACATTGCATTGAAATTTGTAGCATCGCTGTAATTTTTATTAAACAAAGCAAAGCAAAAGATAAGTGTACTGACAAATTTCAATGTATATGGTATAACTTACTTTTGTCTTTCTACAAAATAGCATGCTTTTCACATTTTATGTTATTTGATTTGGCATATTGTACTTGCTTTCACACTTATTTTGGGCCTTGCTTGGATTTGTAAACTTCTACTTGCATACAAATTTCATTCCTGTTATGCGTATACACATGTATGTTTCATCTCAATAATGTTTGTAGTTGTTTTATATGAGGAGTACGTACTTCCCTGACATGCTTGACTTACCTATTTATTAGCCTGAAAGAAAAAATATCATGCCAAGCTTTAAATTTTCGAAAGTTTGCTATACAGTGGTATACAAGTCTAAGCTTAGTTATTACAGTCTAAGCTTGTATACAAGTCTAAGTCATAATGTTTGCTTTGCTGTCTATATATTACAGTCTAAGTTATACTATAAACAATGTATACAAGTGTACTGTATGGACTAAGCTTGTATACCGGTTTATAAACATGCTATTTATTTATAAAACATGCTACAAGTTATCTATGATTGTAATTGAAAAGCAGTATATCATTGAAATTCAAGTTATTTAATTATATTTGGATTGACATGCTACAAGTGTATAAACAAAACAGTAATATCATTTATCATTATTCATTTGTAATCAAAAGATAATACCAATTATCATTTATTGTTTATTGTTTTCTAACTAAATGTTTTACAATAGATATGACTGCGGAATGTTTGTCATGGTCAACATGAGGAAGAAAGCTGCAGGTTTACCATTGGTTGAAAACATTTCAGAAGAAGATATTGCTCAGTTAAGAGCAAATATGGTAGCTGATATTATGACCGATGAACCATATTGCTGGACCATGGAAAAGTTCTGCAGTTCACAACAGAAGCTACATGAAGAACAGAATATCGTTGAAAAAAGCAGTTGAAGCAAGATGAATGTTAATCCAATTTGTTAACATCATTGAAAGAAAACATTTTACGTTTAGTTAGTTTTAACTTCTTTTTTCTTATAAGAAAAGAACAAAATTGCACTGTATGTTGAACAAAAAATCTATATGTTTGTTTTGTAATTTGTCTCTACTGCACAGGTATAATATTTCATATGTTTACCATTTATTGCTTGATATGATTTAGATTTTGCACCTGTACTTCATAGCCAGTTTATATGGTTGGTTAGTTTTAACATCATTGATATTATATGTGTAGTTAGTTTTAACATCATTGATATTGCTATTATTGGCAGAGGAATGATTGGATTGACATTTTCAAGTGCATTGTGCATGATCATTTTATGATTTGCTTAATTTTGCCACCGTATTCTACTGCTGAATAATATACGGTACTTATTTGCAAGTTAGCTAGTAAATCACATCTTATTTACACATTATTACTCATCTGCAACTATATTAGTGAGGAAATGTCTTGATCTTGTCTGGTGCATCAGGCACTTGCAGTGCAGTCTGAGTAATGCGAGGTTGATAATGATCTTTCTTCAGTGATTACAGTACATATGCCATCTTGTCTTATGCATTAGTCACTTGCAGTGCATTCTATTTAGATAATGTGGACCACTCTTTTATACCGTTGCTTGTATCACTTTTCTTCTTGAGTAGGTGTTGTTTTTTTATTATGATAGGTTGACATTAGGAGTCCATCTTAATTCTGCTTCCTGTGTTTGGATGCTTACATGCTTTTTCTTCTTAAAAGAGTTACATGACAGTTACTTTTGTGATAGCAGGTTCAGAAGAACAAATTTCCATTTCCATAAGAAAATAATTTCCATTTCATTTACAATTTTTATTTGTACAACTTTCAAAAAAAAAATTACACAAGTCATTTCATTTTCTATTCTCTGTTCACCCTTCTGTGCACTGTGCACATTCTAATCTCCCTTCCTTTTCCAATTGCCATTCTCCCTGAACTACATTCCCCCTAACCTGACATATACTCCTGCCTGCACTTTCAATTTTGACCATCACCTCTAAACCACCCCCACTACCCTCTGTCAATCCATACAACCACTGTCCTCTGAACAATTCATTCAGTTACACCTCTGCACAATCCACATTTGCAAAATTCCGACCATCAAACTGTCAGTCACAATCACTTTATCTCCATTCTTCTTTTCTGATTATTACAACAAAAAGATATATCTGCATAAAAAACTTATTCAAAAATGTAATTCATGGCCTGCCTTATACTTACAATGATTATGTAATGGTTGCTAACAATTTGAATGTACGTTATGCTTACAGGTAAAAGTTAACTAAGAGTTGCATGTAGTCATCCTATTACTGAAACAGAAATAAACAAGATATTTCTCTGCACATTATTTATTACCCATAAAAAAACAAATGAAAGCAGTGAACACAGGAATAACCTAATATTAAAAGCAAAAGAATAACATAGAACAAAATTATAATTGAATACAATAGCTTTTAAACTCTAGAATCCAAGAATATCTCAATACAATGTTGAAAGCAAAAACATAATTATCTTCAAAGAAAATGACATAAAAATTATAAAAACATTCAACCACTCAATGGACAACTTCTACGATTATGACCTAACTTCTTACACTTTCCACACTTATTTTGCTTCCCATGAAAAACATCCAACCCACCAAGTCTGTTAACTCTAGGTCTACCAGCTCCACGAATAGCCTTAGGAGGAAGAATAGGAGCAAAACCTTCAGAAACAATATCATTTTTATCAAAAGTAGGAATAGGATTGATAACATGCGAGTAAGAAGCACGATAAGCCTTAGTCGTGAAATAATATTCAATAAAATCATAGACATTAAGTTTGGCCATTGTAATGCACTTCAATGCATGTGCACAAAGAAAACCAGTAACTCTCCATTGGTTACAAGTGCACATCCGATTTTCAAGATCAACTTTGTGAGATATAGAGGAATGTACTTCAAAAACAAAAGTAGAAGAACGAGAAACATTCCACCCAAATCCTTCTTCTTTTAATTTCAATAAACGATTCTCCATTTTAGGACAAAGTATAGTAGTCCAACTGGATGCCTCTTCTCTACGCTTTGACATTTGAGCCATAAGCTTAATTCGAATTCCATCAAGACAACATGTAATAGGAAGATGTCTTTCTTTCACAATCCAGGAGTTAAAACTCTCTGCAACATTTGATTTATTCTCACCATAGCGATTGCCAGGAAAAAATAAATCAGCCCAATGATCAAATGGCTTATCTTTTAGAAATTCAACAGCTTTTTCACCTCCAATTTGACTATATTTTGTCATAGCTCTTTGAAATTCATAAGGAGTACAAGCTATAGCACAACGTTCCAATAAATGTGCTACCCAAGGCCCCTTTCCACCCTTTACAATATTACCAATATTACTTTGCATATGATATAGACAGTATGAATGGAAAGCCATTGGAAAAATTTTAGGAATACTTAAAAGCAAACCCCAATGTCTATCTGATATAAAGACCAAAGCTCGATCAACTCCAATCGAAGATTTCAAATGATCCAAAAACCAAGACCAATTTTCCTCATTTTCCTTTGCAACAATAGCCATAGCCAATGGAAAAAAACCTAAAAAAAACATTGTTAACAAATAGAAAAAACTATGTACATATATGCAATAAAGTAAAATTATAAATGAATTTTTTCAATTTATACTAATAATTATAGTGAACAATTTATAATTCTTTCATTTGTTATTGACTTCAATGTTTAAAAAAAAACTTACATATAACATATGTATAAATAAAAACATATTTTCAATTTATATAACTAAATTTTTTTTCACCTGTAACATATTTGTTATTTATCAACATATGGATTACTCTCAATCATCCATTTTGTAATACCTTTTGTTTTATCTACTAATTTAGTAGAAAATGCATATTTATGTTTATATTACTTCAAGGTTAATTATAAAACACTGGCATATTGTGTGAACCAATAAATATACACATACAAACATACATAGATCTGTTATTTACCCAAATATACAACTATACATAGCTTCTACCCCAAGATATCATTGTTGATCATCCAACGCAATAAAAAATGGAGAATACATATTTAAATGCTAGTGGGTAGTATTACACTTACAACTGTTACATATTTATCCATCTTATCCATTGACAATCAATTAAAATACCTATTACCTTACTATTATCTAAAATAGCATAAAGATAAATACTTTTATCTTTACATAAAACTATAATGTAACAATGATAGTAGAGATAACTACTTTAATGACTATCACTTTCCAATTACGAACAATACTACTACAAAAATTTACCAATGATATTATATACTTAACAAACAAACCTTTATACAAAATTGTAAAAAAATAAAAAAAGTACTAAACAACCTATAACTAAAACAAATCAATTATCATTATCACATTAAATTAACATATAAATATTAAAACAATAAATCATACCTTGGTTCCCATTTTTTGCAGTAGCAGCCATTAAACAACCATTCCTACCTTTCAGAAAGGTGGCATCAAGAAATATCATAGGACGGCAATGATAAAATCCATAAATGCATGCTTCGTAAGATATAAAGACTTTTTCAAACTGATTGGTATTTTCATTAACAACCATAGATGTATGACTATTAGGATTACTTCTATCAACTGCTTTCAAATACCAAACCAAATCATTATAAGATTGTTCTTCATTACCAAAAATTTCCTTCAAAGCCATCTTCTTGCCCATATATGCATAGTAATAACGTAAACTAATATCGTACTTTCTTTTAAAACTAGCAATAATATCACTAGTCTTTCTTGTTGGTTCATCACGAATTTCATCTAAAATCAAGGTCTTCACAAGATCACTTTTAATTAAAGGACTATTAATTGATCTAAAACCACCACCACATGAATGATTAGAATCAAATCTTCTAACTAAAAAGTGATCCAATTGTTTAAACTTGCAAGAAGCATGAATTTTAAAACTACAACCTTCTACAGCACATTGCACCGTAATTCGCTCTTTACAATTCTTCAAGAACTTAGGTTTGAATCCATTTTTTGCACAATATGCAATGACAGTCTTACGAAAATCAGATGCAGACTGAAATTTTTGACCAACACCAGTAAAAAACTCTAAAGTAGAACCTTTCTTCATCAAGTCATTAAAAGCAATCTCTTTATCAGAAGAAAATTCCAAACTATCAACCCCATCATATGCACCACTCACACAATCTTCAATACCAAGTGATTTACTGCTTGAGCAAGATCTACTACTACAACCAACATTATTCTGACACAATTTCTTCAATTTAACAAACAAAACCAGAAATTCCTCTTTTCTAAAAAATGACAAGCATAAAATAGCTTGCAAATCACTATCTGTCTCAATAAAAGTAGTCTTGGAATCTCGAACATAAAAGATATCAAAGCTCAAAGGAGAAAGTTGATCCCAAAATTCACATATCTTGTTTCGAACAGTAGTAATAGGAGAATCCAATAAAAACCTAAAACTAAAGTTGTTTTTATTGAAATCAAAAACAACCAAAACAGTAGCAGCAGTGCTAAGAGCAAAAATGAAAAAACATATAAAAAAAAGTTCAGTATACAAAAATATCAAAAAATAATCAAAAAATACAGTAAAAACAACACATACCTTAGATCATCAATATTTATCATCATCCTGTGGCCAAAAGCAAATCAGCATAATTTTAACATATCATACGCAAAAACGAAATCTGAAAACAGCTAAAAAAACACAAATTGGACTAACAGTAAAAGGAAAAGAAAGGAAGATGAGCGAAAATTATAAATCGGGTAAAACTTTTTCAATCGACAATGAAATCGATATTTAAATCAAAACTAAAAGGAAGATTGAAAATAAGACGAGCGGAAATTGATATAAAGAGAAGCGAAGAGGATTTACATACCTTGTAGAATCGAAGAGTAGCGAAATTTCCTCGAGTGACAGATTGAAATTAAGACGAGCGACCAGTAGAAGGAAGGGAGGGGAGCGAAGAGCGAAGATGTGAAAACGCAAAAAAGAGGAGCGAAATTTACTTCACAAAATAACGGCCAGGAAAAATAAATGTCCTTTAAACTTAAATTTTTAAACAGCTGTCCTAGAAACAAATACGGTTTACAAAATGGTCACTAAAACATAATTTCCAGGTTCATTTTTTATCTCTGGTTTTGTGTTTTTGACCTTAAACAATCACAACCAAAACAAAAATTGAAATTTTAGTTCGTTACGCTGACGATGAAAGGATGATGGAAGCGATGAAGGGATAGGTATTGTTTTTCATTCTTTTGTTATTTCTCAAACACGAAAAATAAAATAAATTTATTTTCTATTTTTTATGTTAACTTTGTTTTTCAAATTAGTTATTTTCGAAAAATGCATAAATCGTGTACACGCTTTTTGAACGGAAACACAAAACTAAAAATGGAAAACCAAACGGATCTTTAGACTTTCATCCCAAGCACTATTTTATTCCCTCTAGGTAAAAGCCGAACAAAACAACTTATACATCCAAAAGCATCAGAACTAATCACAAAACCACATTTTTAAATAATTCAAGGAATAAATAAAACGAAAACGCAACTAAATGAGAACTAATTGTCGTTTTAAAGACAAAGACATTCATTTTGTCATTGTATTTCATCATTTCCCTTCGCACCAAACGCACACAAAACCCTCTCTTCTTCTCAATTCCTAGTCATCGTACACAAAATTCACCTTATTTTCCAACTTTTAATCTATATTTTTCACCAAAATTTTCGAAAAGTATCTAGATTCTACGTGGATTATAATGGGTTGTAAATTTAAAAAAATAATAATTTTTATACAAGAAGAAGGAAGCGGCGACGATGGTTCGAGTAGAGGTGGAGGCAAAGAAAGTGAAAATATTGAGTCTCTGGCATTGTGCTGTATGAACAAGAAGTCGAAGTTGAAGATATTTTGGAAGAGTTAGACCGTAAGGGTAGGGCTGTCAATGGATACTCGAAAAATTCAAAATTCGGCTCCATCTTTATCCGAAAAGCGGATACATATCTGATATTCGAAAAAAAGGATGCGGATGCGGATACACAAACATCCGCATCCAAAAATTATCCATTCGGTTTTTTTAAGATTATATTTTAAATTACGTGTATTTTAATACAGTGAAAGATATTTAATTATTGTCTTATTAAATTAGAAGTTCATTTTATACGCACTAAATGTATATTAACTACTCAAAAATATTCATTATCATCATATTTGTTAATTTTTAACATTTTAACAATCAATTGGATTGAAAAAAATTATGTTAAACTAAGACTTTTCATTTATGTTTCTTAATTTATCGATCGTTAGTGGATATGACAATTATCCGATATTCAATCATATTCGCGGATGCGGATATCCAATATCCAAACATGATTTCCGATACAGATACAAATATGACACTATCCACATCCGACCGTATCCATTGACAGGTATACGTACATGGGAGGAAGAAGGCAATATCGGTGGTCGCAGAGGGCGTGGTGGTCGGGAAGGAAGAGCCGCACATGGATCATCGAGGTGCGCGTGTTCATAGCAATAGAGTTGCGGATTTGGATGGGTGCGAAGATATTGGCGAGCACAGGAAGCAGCTTTCTAATTTTCATCTCCTTTCAAATGACGAAGTGCGTACTAGCGCCTAGCCGATCGACACAATAAGTATATAATTTTTTTATATACGTATAATGATTATGTTATATAATATATGTTAAACGTAATCCTTAAAGTTTACTATATGTTAAATTTATACATTCCCATAGTCTTAGAGGACATGGTTCGTTATTATCTAAGTATTAAATTCTATCACGTGCACTTCGTGAACATACCGCAAATTATGCTATTTTTATAGCATATCAGATTCAACCATTTCGTAGGTAAAAATTTTTAAAAAACATAATTGAAAATATTTCCTTTTACTCTTTTTTAAATAGATTTTAATTTACTGTTTAAAATTACCTTTTAGGTATTCACATGGTTATTAATGTTGATTTTCAGTTAGTTTCAACTGTTGCTTGCAAGAGGTATAAAACCCCACACACATTTCATTTTTCTTTAGAAGAGGTAGGGACCACACCATTAGATTTTCCTATGCTTACTGATACAGCATAAGACATGCTTATTTTCCTTCACTGTCCTTTGATGAAAGGTGGCGCGATACAGACATAATATTTGAATCGCTTGCTCATTTGTCCTGTGAGTCCAAAACTTTTAAGTCTACTCCATATACTCAAGTCAGTGTAGTTTTCGCTACAATGTAGGATATACTGAGCTATCTTATGGAACACATATTTTTTTACTATTTTAGTTCTTGGGATTGCTTTTGACTCTGCATGATACTACTTAGATAGCCCATATTGAGTGTAGTGTAGCTCCGTTCTTGGAGGTATTACTAATGTACATGCTTTGGGAACGATATCGGGGTTTATTCGGCCCTTTGAATGCAGCGCAGTCCTTCTCTTTTGAGCTCATGTTTCGATGACGGTGCACTTCTGAAGGCGGTGCATTGTGCCACTTCACTCTTTTCTAGTTCAAAAGGAGATAACACATCCCTATTTTCCTTCAATGCAAGATTGTTAGTACGGTTCTGCTATCTGTATGTATTTGCTCGTGAGTGCATTATGTCATTGATTGTGTGCGTCTTTTTAAGCGAAGTGTGTTATGCTTTGACGCTATTTATATAACTTTTTGTGTCACAGGGCAACATTAACGTTTTATTATTATTTGGGGTTTTGGTTATGCCGTAGTTCTATGTATTATAATTATAGACCATCTACTACATCTTGTGACCGTGTTTGGTTTTGAGCTCAGTATTATAATGTAATACTAGGATTAGGGAGATCGGTGCAATTTAAATCTTTGTTGTTCTCTACAATTCCCGAGCACGATATTTTCTTGACTTTGCTTCATTCTTTGTCATTCTTCTTTGTAGTTTATCTTTTATTATGAGGACATCCCATTTTGTCTTGGTGCTTACGTCATATTGCCTTCAACGGAATTCAGGGAATATGGGTGTAACACTTACCCCCCAAGTTTGTGGCGATTGCAAATCGACGTAGACTTGTCTTTATTGGCTCCCACATCCATCATTTCCAACTACTCCTTTCTTTCCTATCACCAAAGGGATAAAGTCTTGATAGCCATTTCACATTCAATGCTCTTACGCACATGCCATTCTCCGATTGGCCAATCCCCTAAATCATTCCCACATCGCCCACTTCGTTTTCTAGGTAAATCTACCTCGATATTCATGCTCATTATCTTTGCTATTTATTGATTGATGTTTCGTAAGTTCCCTTTTTATTCTGGTTGTGCAGCTAGTATACAAATTAAGGTGCATATATATGGTTTTGTTGAATTTGTTGTTTTGACGATGTAGTTAATGATGCATGCTCCTGTACTAATTTTAACATGTTGGTAGGGGGCCCAATCTAGTTTTAATCCCCGCCCTGACGTAGAGGAGTGGGTGGAGGATTGGCGCCCATACGTATTTTGGTGGTTTTACCAGAAATATTAAGATGGCCAAGGCTCGGTTGATGGACACTTTAGAGGGCACGAGGGAGAAAGCCGTGCTTAAAATTTATGCGTTTGAGGATTCTTGAACGAAGTTTGGGGAAAGGCCGCCTTTTTCTCAAAAAAATTTAGACAAGAGAAAGCTAAGAGCTTGATGGGGCAGGTTTTCCCACAGCGCACTAAGGATGTCTTCGACCATTCTTACCTTGCGCTTTACCTGCGCTTCCCATGCAATGTGGCAAGCTTCAAGGTGGCCGCATGAGAGCTAATGGACCCTTGGGTTGGTGCTTGCTATGACCCTCGAAGGTCTATCTACATTAGTGGAGCCCATCTCTGACCAAAGTTCCTCAAATGTTTTTTTTGTTGCGAAGTGCATGCAAATGTGTAGAACATATAACTGTATGCAGATCTTTAATGAGTATAGGCAAAACTAAGTAAACTTGAATAGACTTTAGTTTCTGATGTTTAACTAGCGAGCTTTAAGCAGTTTCTGGAATCGTACCCGATCTGTAAGTTGTAGTAAGTTCCATGTGTTGTTTTCCCTTGTCATTTTATGGATTAGTTTCTTGTGCAGCTCATGAACCCTAAACTGAGCTTTTGACATGCCTCTTTGCCGCATGCTTGGCATGATCTGCCCCTTGTTCGGAGGTAGGCTCACGTTTGTGCATTTGGCGTGGTCTGCCCTGCTATTTGGAGGCAGACTGTCATTTGACTGTGAAGTCAGGTCACATATTTACAACCTTCTTAATTCATGTACATGGTTTTTATGATTGGTTCAGGCTATCTAATGTACTTACCTTAGTGTGGCTATGTTAAAGGAATTAACATTGAGAGATGTTTATACTGGTTTGGACCGCCTAATATCCCTATGACCAGTTTGGCTGAGAAAGCTCGGTTGTGTTTTGTGCAGCTTCGTTTTGATAACTGGTTCAGGCCGTCCAATATCCCTATGTCCAGCGTGACTATGCTAACAAATTAACACAAAGAGGTTTTTTTATACCGGTTAAGGCCGTCTAGTATTCCAATGTCTAGTTTGATTATTCTGCTACGTCAAAGGGATTAACACGGAGAGATTTTTATACTGATTCGGGCCTTCTAATATCCCTACGTCTAGTTCATTGTATTATTACTTTTCATAACAATTACAATATTTATTACACCGGTAATGTAAATCATATAAAGTAAGGCCCGAGGTGCTCTGAATTCCATGTTCTTGGAAATAGGTTGTTATCAGGCTTTGATTGTCGGAACGCTCCGTTTGGTAGAACTTCTGTTATGACCAATGGGTCTTTCCAATTTAGGCTCAGTGGTCCATCTGGTGGCCTTTTTTGTTGGCCATTACCCTTTGCAGTACAAGATCCCCCTTGCAAAAGTTTCTCTCCTTGATCCTGACGTTGTAGTTCTTTGCCATCTTTTATCGGTATACGACATACACTACTGCCGCCTCATCTCTTCTTTTCTGAATGAGATCTAGGGCAGCTTCCTTCGGGCTTTTGCTCTTCTCTGCTATATACGATATTCTTTTGTGTGATGGGACTTCTACATCGACAAGGAGCATGGATTTATATCCATTGGTTAGGGAAAAAGGAGTATGGCCCGTTGGGGATCTAATCGAGGTTCGATATGCCAATAATACCAAAGATAGCTCTTCCACCCACTTTCTCTTAGCTTTCTACAGTATTTTCTTAAGTAAATTCTTAATGATTTTATTTGTGGGTTCAACCTATCCATTTGCTTGTGGGTGTGTGACGGAGGAAAAACTCTTAGTTATGGCATTCTTTCCACAAAGCTCTGCAAACTTCTTCAATTTGGGTTCCATTGTCGAAAATTATCTTATGGGGGATTTTGAATTTGGTGATTATGTTTCTTACCACAAAAGTGACCATCTTCTTTGTAGTGATCGTGGCTAAAGGTTCCACCTCTACTCACTTGTTGAATTAGTCTATTGCCATTATGATGTACTTTTCCCCTCCCTTAGACATAGGAAGTAGATCTATCAAATTTATGCCTCATATGTCGAGTAGCTATGGACTGGTAAGTGGGATGAGCTCGTGGGATGACTGTCTAGGGATACTCAAGAATCGTTGATATCTGTCACATCTTCTTACGAATTCTCTTGCATCCTGAAGCACTATAGGCCAGTAATAACCATGCCTTAACACTTTCTTTGCTAACTTGGCTCCTCCTAAATGATCCTCGCATTAGCCCTCATACACTTCCCTCATTACCCATACCCCCTCTTCTTTGGATACGCAACTAAGATATGGGGTTGAGTACCCTCTCTTGTATAATGTGCCATCAAAGAAGGAGTAGTACAGAGCTTGGTATCTTATATTTTGGGCTTCATTTCTGATTTGGGCTAGGGTCCCATTTAGCAGGAATTATTTGATGGGAGTCATCCAGTTGTTTTCCTTGGTATGTTGAAGGATGGGTTCAACTGGGGAGTGTTCTCTATTTTTTATTGTTTCTTGATCTTGAACCCCTTGAATTACTGCTCGCTATGCTCGGGTTAAGACCAGTATCTGATTTGATTCTATCATGCTTGGCTCTGCCTGATGCCCTATTGCTACTGCCTTCATTTCATTTGCCGCTTTGGTTCTTGCAAGTTTGCCTACCAAGTCAATAGACGAGTTGTTTTCACGTAGAATTTATTCTATGCTAAACTGTTTGAACTGCTTTAGTAATTTCTTAAAAAGTTCCACGGATTTGGCTAAGGTTGGTTCCTTTGCTTGGTAATTTCCCTGCACTTGGTTCACAACTAATTGAGAATCACTATGAATTTTAGTATGGGTTACCTTTATTACCTGGGTCATTCTCAGGTCTGTAAGGAAAGCTTCGTAATTTTACAACATTGTTGGTTGCTTTGAAACGAGGCCGCACTACTCCATACAGCTTTTGTTATCTAGAGTGGTCAGTATATACCCAATTCCTGCCCTATGTTCATTTGATGCTACATCCATGAATAGTTATCAAAAGTGAGGGCTTGAGGCCCTTCTTCTAGCTAAGGTTCGACCGACAACGTGCATTCTGCGATGATGTCTGCCAGTGCTTGACCTTTGATTGCCTTTTGAGGACAATAAGTTATGTCGTATTGACTGAGCTCCATCGCCCATTTTAGTAAGTGGCCCGGTGTTTTTGGCTTCTATAGTATCCTCCTTAGGGGTTTGTTTGTGAGGACTTTAATGGATGCGCTTGGAAATAGGGCCACAATTTCCTTGCTGTAAGGAGCAGGTTGTAAAATAGCTTTTCAATGACTGAGTAGTTTAGCTCTGCTCCTGGCAGCCGCTTGCTTGTGAAGTAAATGGGCCTTTGGTTCCCCTCGTCCTCGTATCACTACAGAGCTAACAACTTTATTAGTTATAGCTAAATAAACATACAAGTCCTCACATGTTATCGGTTTAGATAGTATGGGAGTGTTGACCAAATGATCCTTCAGGTTTTGGAATGCAGCTTTGCATTCCTTCGTCCATAAATTTTGCCCTTTCTTTACCTGGTCGAAGAACAAGATGCACTTGTCCAGTGCTTTTAATATGAATCTGCTTAATGTTGCCACTCTACCATTTAAGCTCATCAAATACTTCGGTTATTGTGGGACCCCCATTTGTCTTATTGCTTCTATCTTTTTGGGGTTCGCTTCTATGCCACGTGCACTTACTATGTATCCTAGGACTTCTTTGATTGAATAGAAAAGGTGCATTTTAGAAGATTTAGCTTCATATTGTACTGCTTCAAGACTCCAAATGTTTACTCTAGGTCTTGAATGTGACTTGATGCTACCTTGGAGTTGACCAGCATATCAGCCATTTCGACATTCTTTCCGATCCTCTGAGAACATCATGTGTACTAGCTTTTGGTAGGTTGCTCTGGCGTTTTTGAGTCCAAACAACATGACCTTATAGCAGTACTTTTTTTTATCTGTTACGCAACTGGTATGCTCTTGGTCTTGTTCAAACATAGCTATTTGATTGTATCTTGAGTATGCATGCATGAATGAGGGCAGTTCATGTCTGCTGGGTGTGTCCACTAACTAATCAATTATGGGTAAAGGAAAGCTATCCTTCGGACATGCTTTGTTGAGATTGGTATAATCAATGTTGGTTCTCTATTTTCCATTGGGTATCTTTACGAGCACTGGGTTAGCGTTCAATTTAGGTAATATACCTCCTTAATGAATCCATTTTCCTTCAAAATTTTGACTTCTTAGTGCAGGGCACTATTTCTTTCTTAGTCTAAGGTTCAGCACTTTTGTATGACTGGATGGGCATCTGAATCGATGTTAAGTGCATGACAGATGATGGCTGGATCTATTCCTACAATGTTTGAATGAGTCCAGGCAAATACATCTGTTGATCTCTTTAAGAAGTCTATTAGTTTAACTCATGCTTCTGCACTAAGGTTCTTTCTTATTTTTGAGTACCTTTCTGGGGTCCTCTGGATCTATTTATACGTCTTCAAGATCATCTATCGACTCTAACTCTTTATTTGATGCCCCTAATCTCAGATCTATCTCACTTTCTACTTCCTCTTCTGAATGTGAGTTCACCGAGAATACCTATTTCTGGGCTTCTTCGGAGAAGTACTATGTTTAAATTAAATTATATTCATCAGTGTCGATCATGTGCATATATGTTCTTTTCTCTTTCTTTACGGAATTTGGTGTTGCAGAATGGTCTACCCAAGTATCGGCTTTTGTGCTCTGTACCAACGCAGTTCTTTAAATTGGTTTGGTTTTGTGTTTATTACTATTAGCGCAAATATCAGAAGAGACATCAGAATAGTTTTGAATAATCCTATTGCTAGAGTTAAGAGTTACACTGTATAGTTCCCTAGCTAAAAATTGTTCGCCTCTCACTGATCCAAACCTAGTCGGAGTGTTGAATTTCATAGGCATGTCTTTCTGAGAGATGACGACCTCTAAATCTATCAGCCTAGGCCTTCCTAGAAAGGCATTGTATGGCGATGGTTGATCGATGATTTGGAAGCTTGCATAGAATGATTTATGTAGAGGGGAGATTCTAGTTGTAACAAGCATGCATGCAGATCCTATTGGGATGGTATTGCGTTGTTGAACCCGTAAATTGGTTCAGGGATAAGCTTCATAATTTCTACGGGGAGCTTAATCTTTCCATATGATGATTTGAAGATAACATCGATCGAACTTCCCAAATCAACAAAGACTTTCTTTATGGTGCAAATCGAGATTTGCACCATGACAATAAGGGGGTCCTGATGTGGGAATGTCACTCCTTCTACATCTGCTGCTGTGAAAGCTATCTCTTGAGCCGGCCTTTGTTTGATATGGAAAATTGTCCTTTGCTATACCTTGGCCTCTTGCACATATCTCTCTTGTGCTTTTTTTCTTGCTCCAGCAAGGTATGGCCCTCCATGAATCGAGGCTATGAGTTTGGAGGGGTCTCCTACTTGGTTTTTGTTTGGGTCCGAAGTGAGGTTTTTGCTTCTATTTTTATTGCCGGACTTCTTAAAGCTACCCAGATACCCTTTTTGGATTATTCTTTCTATTTCATTCTTCAAATATCTACAGTTGTCGGTGTGATGACCGTTGGCTCTGTAGAAGCGGCTGTATGCTCCACCTCGATTCTGCTCTGCTTTATTTCCTTTATTCGGTAGGTTGTATGCGAGCACAGCCTTGGTCATCTCGTATATCGCCCTAGGAGTGTGAGTGAGGGGATGTTGGTTGTGATGTTCAATTCCTTTCCTTGCTTCATAGGTGGGTGGTATCCTTCTGCCTCTCTTTTCTTTTCATAGCTGGGGGTGGAAATTCTCTGAGGTTGCACTGCAGATTCGACTTCCACCATTCTGATATAGTCGGTTGCGCTTTCATAAAGAGCCTTTATGCTATGGCATGACTTTCTACTATTTTTATCCCATATAGCAGTTTCGCGTCTAATCTCGACATGTGCCGCCATTAGCAATGCTTCTTCACTAGTCTCTCCAATCCGGAGTGCCTCGGCTTTGAAGCGTTTAATGAAATTACATAGGCTTTCATTTTTACCCTGCTTTACACGTGACATGGTATGGACATCTGAGGATGCCTCTCTTCTCAAATTGAATTGCCTCAGAAAATTGGTAGATCGAAACTCCCCTGGTCCGTACCTCCTGAATCGTGGGATGGCTACACCGGCTAAGTAAACAGGGAAGAACTTACATCGGGCCATCTTTCCTACCTTCAGGATGTCCATGTAATACTCAAAAGTACAAAGGTGGTCGTTGAGGTTTGTAGTTCCATCGAACTTATCGATTGAAGGAGCTTTGAAGTTATCAGGAAAATCTGCTTCAATGATAGTTTCACTGACCACCGAAGAAACCCCTTCCCCTATTTTTTTCCTCGGTGCTTTGTTGATAGATTTTTGCTAGCTGCTCCACTCGAGTCTTTAGTTGACGAATTTCTCTCTCTCTCTCTCTGGTCGATCTGGAATGAATTTCCCTCAGAAGCAGTGTCTTCATCATAAAGGGCGAATTGGGCTTATTTTTCCACCAATAGTGGGTTAATATTTGTCGACTTTGTTTTGATCTGAGGATTAGCTTGAATTTTTCCTTTAACTTGGCGTTATTTTTCTGGCCAGCGTCACCGTTCCCATTTCTAGGAGTGCGGTTTTCACTTACCGCTGCATAGCTAGCATAGTTGGAGAGTGATGGCGATGAGCTGTGGAATGTGGAGGGGAGTCTGGCGTGAGAGAAGTGCGTTGGGCCATCGTCTTTTCTAGCCCTTACATGCGTTGGTTGATTTGATTTGTGATGGAATGAAATGCGATCAAGATGGGGTCTATAAGGACCTCAATTGAGGCTCCCACCTCGGTTTGCACTTTTTAGGTTATAAGTGTCTTCTTTGCATTTTTTTTTGAAGCCATGTGTGATTGTTCCTGAGCAAGAGGGATAGGTAAATCGGTGGGATCCATGGTATGCGGAATAAATTTGGGTAAAATTTTACTGGATGCAGGAAATGAACGTTGGTTCAAGCCCTTCTTCTAGTGTCAAAATGTTAGTGAGATTTTTTGTCTCACCACACTCGTATAAACGTGAAGTAACTTTAGCAATAATTATTTCGAGGATTTAGAGTTAGAAAATTTAAGTAATATTAATATTTTCCTTTAGGTAGTAATTGTGCCGTTGGAAGCTTACACAATTATGTAGTTGCACTTTAACTGTTTAAATGTCAATTCGAACTAGTACGTAATTCAAATAAAGATAAAACAAAATCTAACATTGAAATCTAGGTAAAAACAAACAAAAATGCAGAAAAGTAAAAGACATAAAGAATTTATGTGGTTTTGATATTAAGGAATCCTACATCCATGGGGAAATATCATTTTCGTCTTTATATTTCTCGATGCATATTTGAATAGGAGAGGGTACAAATGCTTTTGCTTTCTCAACCTTAAAAATAAAAAATCGAGAAAAGGTCCCCTTCTCGCTACAATGCTTTTTCTATTTATAGTACAAAGATGCATGTGTATTACCACGTTCCTTCTTCCGCCGTTCTGATTTCTGTCCTAGGATCATGCCACACATCACCCATCTATGCTGTTTATTAAATGTACATGGATTGGTAGCGTGTTATTAGAAGGATATTGTGATTTGAGCTGTTGAATTTTTTATTTTGGATGGAGATCTAAAATTGAAGCGGGAATGTTTAAATTTGAGATGGGAGGTTCCAAATTGGAATAGGCTTTGAATTCCCTCTCTTCGAAGGGTGAATGACCCTGGCATTACTCCCTTTTGCGAATGTGAGTATGGCAAGTGCTATCCCTTTTTCCTTCGGGGTGAACTGTGCCGCTTTTGCATCCTTTTCCTCAAAAGATGATTGCCCCTTTGATTTTCCTTAAGCACTGATGATTCTTACAAGGTTGTTTAGGGTGATCGCCCTGCCATTTGTGAAGGCAACGCTTTATGCGATTTTGTGGCGAGCTGCTTTTAGTGGTGGACTGCACAGGTTATTTGTAAGGGAGACTTATACCTTTGACGTTTACACGTGAGCGTGGATCTGCATTAGCACACTGTTTTAATGGCCCTATGTGCAGCCCTTGTATTACTTTTGACTCCGTGTGGTACTGCTTAGGTGGCCCATAGTGAGTGCAATTCAAATCCGTTCTTGGAGGTATTAGCAATGTACATGCTTTGGGAATAACATCGGAGTGTATTCGGCCCTTTGAGTGCAGCGCAGTCCTCTATTAAACTCATGTTTCGATGGTGGTGCACTTCTGATGGTGGTGCATTGTGCTATTTCACTCTTTTCTATGTCAAAAAGGGGGTAGCACATCCCTATTTTCCTTCGATGCAGGATTATTAGTACAGTTCTTCTATCCATATATACTGACTCGTGAGTGCAGTATGTCATTGATTATGTGCGTCCTTTTAAGTGAAGTGTGTTATGCTTTGATGCTATTTATACAACTCTTGTATCGCAGTGCAACACTAACGTTTTATTGTTATATAGGGTTTTGGTTACACTGTAGTTCCATGTATTATAGTTATAGACCGTCTACTACACCCTTTGACCATGTCCGGTTTTGGGCTCAGTATCATAATGTGATACTGGGATTAGAGGGATCAGCGTAGTTTGAATCTTTGTTATTATCTTATAATTCCTAAGGTTGGTATTTTCTTGACTTTGCTTTATTCTTTGCCTTTCTTCTTTGTAGTATATTTTTATTGTAAGGGCTTCCCGTTTTCATCTTGGTGCTTACATCATATTGCCTTCAACAAGATTCAAGAAATACAGGTGTAACACTTGGCATCCCTTTCATAGCAGTGATTATATTGACCTTGATTTTATCCAAACATCTCAAACTCTTAGCGCTTGTCGGTTTCCATTGGGTTCTTTTTCTACTAATTCAGGATCCTTCTAGTATATGAGAGAGTGTTGCTTCCGACGACAATATGACATTGATGCTATTCCCAACGACCCTCATTTGCATACATATATTGGTATGGTTTATAGTCCCGATGAGTTACGTGCAACATGTAATATGGGTTGGTGGCCTACTGATAGATTTATCATCACTGGTATCCCTTACACGTCATTTTAGCATAGATATTACAATAGTTGTGGTGATACCATTTTACATTCATCTTCAATTGATTTGGTTGGACCATCTTCCCTTCATTATGGGATAGTAACATCGCTTGTCTAGGATGTTACTCAGCCGAGTCAGGATTACAATATACCCGACTGTCGCTTCTAGTCATGTTGGTTGGACTATGGCAGTTCCACATCTAGTAGTATCGATAGATATGCTGATATTTTTCATGGTCATTTTATCAGTACCCCAATCGTACATGGATTTCCTATCTTGACTTATACGATTTGAAAATGAGGGTATGACATACTGGTTACATTAAGCACATGGGTAGCATTGACTACTATGAGAACTTTTTGAAGCAAAATGCGAGGCTTTGGAGTGGCAAGCGATGGAAGCTCAGTTAAAAGCACAAGCCGTAGAGGCATATTATATGGCATAAGCACAAGCTTTAGAAGCACGGTTCAGAGTGTAGTTATGGAAGGAGAGGTATAGGCTTAGTGATTAAAGGATTTACTATGATGACCTTGTTGCACATCTGATGATGTTGAGCTACGACATCACAGTTCTCGCCCAAGGAACAATTAGTATTGAATAAGTATTTTTGTTATACTATGTTTTGTTGTTGGATATGTATATTTATCGACTATTATGTTTGTTGATTATGTATTTTTCTCGTATCTAGTTATGTCTAGTATTTTATGTTGTTGAATATGTTCATTGATTCTGTATTTTTTCGTGTGTAGTTATGTCTTCTGCTATTAGATATGTTCATTTACTGTAACAACCCTAGATTTTGGCCTATATTTTTAAATGTGACTTTATTTTATTTTTGAAACTATTTTTAACTTGTTTGATTTAAAACATTTCATTTTTAAAATAAATGTTAATTATTATGTGAACTATAATTTCAAACTAGTATAAATTTGTTATTTTACTGAAAGTGAATTTCTGGTCAAACCATTCAAACTTTGACTTTTAAACTTCAAACTTAAATTATTTTAAAATCTTAAATTTTATCTTTTATTATGAAAATAGATGTAATAACTTGAACGTTGCTTTTCGTTTCGTTGAAAATGGAGTTAAACAGTGAAAGTTATGTATATTTCAATATTGACTGCAATTTGTTTATTCTGCAATTTTGTTATTTTTAAATTGTATAAATTATATTTTATTGTCATATTTCATTTTAATCTGGGTCAATATGTTATTTTATGAATATTTTAACTTTCAAATATTTTAAAAATGATAATAGGATTTTTCCAAAATTTACTGTAATTATTCCGTATTTTTAAAAGGCTGTTTTCTATTCTTCTGCTAATTTCTTCATTTAAATTTTATTTAAATAAAAATTTTATATATTTATTTGTGAATGAATTTTTACTTTTATGTTGTTATCTTTGTTATAAATATTTTTACAAGTCCATATAAATTGTCCAAAGTTCATTTTGTTTATTTTCCATTTTTGTAGACTAGGTTTGCAATTTTGCGCTATTTTCTTATTTTAACCTTATATAATTAATACATATTTATATATATTTTATATTTTGTTATATTTTCGAATTTGTAACTTAAATTATTATTATTTTCAGTAAGGTAAACTTATATGAATAAATTAAGGAAATTTGAAAGGTTTTAAAAGCTTTTGAAACGTAAAGTCGTTTCACCTCCTAAGTCGTTTCTTTTACCGTTTCCTCATTTACTCCTCTTTATTCGTTCAAATCTTTTCTTGCCATCCACACCACTTCATAATTCACGTACACATTTACTTCACATTTCATTTCTAGAAAGAAATGTATGCAAATATATGGCTTGGAGAAATTTAAGAGGCATACGTTTCATTGTTTTAAAACACTGTCTTTTCATTTGCATTTAGGAATAAATGATATATTGATTTGGGTTTGGATTTAAATGATTTCTATATTTTATTTTTTATTTTATTTTTCCTATGTTTATTTCCCTAACTTTTTTTTTATTTTTTTTATAAACTTTGAATATATTCATTTGTTCTTTGATTGATTTTTCTTTGAATAATAGCTAAGGAATTTCAAGAGATAGGTTACCTGTTTTGTATATTTATTGCATTTTTCATTGCATGCAAACAAAGGAAAATTACACAAGATTCTTCCTCCTTAATTTGTGCCTTTTTAATTTCTTGCCTTTTATTTACCTACCCTCTTTATTTCAAACCTTAGCTAATTACTTCCCACATCTCTAGCCGTGCATAACTCCTTCTATTAGCCATGAGAGACATCTCATTTCCTATCTCTTCATTCTTATTCACGGCTAAGAAAAGGAAATTTAATTAAATCCATTAAGCCATTTGATTAAATAGGAAATAAATCCCCTCATTTACTAGCCTCTTTTATTCTTGCCATTCTTTTGGCCATTCATCTTCATAACCCTAGCCGCCATATCATATTTGCAATTCACGTACAAAGCTTTCCTACATCTCATTCTCATTTTATTTCCTAAGAGAAAAAAATTTATAGATCTAAATATCCATGGCTTCTTCTTCCTCTTCTTTTTTCTTTTCTTTCTTTCTTCTTTTTCTTTCTTTGTTTCCTTCATGAATAGGCTCGGCCTCTACCTCCTATTGCTAACCCCATCACCACCTCCATCACCACTTGCATAAGATAGAGCAAGGTTATGCCATCCTATCTCAATCATTTTCATTCTTTATTTCTTCTAATCTTTTGTATTAAATATACTTATGTATTTTGTATTTGTTTGTGTACATAAGTTGAAATCTTAGCTCTCCTATCACTCAAGTTTGGATCGTGCTTTGTCGTGCCTCTTGTGTTTTCCGGAGTTTGATCTTTGTGTTTGAATTGTGGTCTTCATCTTTAAAAAGGTGAGTAAATCTCACCAGACATTTATACTTATACAAATGTGAATTGACACCATTTGAATGTGTAGGACTATTATGTGATGTTATAACTGCCTGTGATCATTTATATATGATGTTAAATTGTTAATTTACCTGTCATCTTATTTGTTACTGTTATATGATGCTATTCTGTTTATTTATATCTGTTTATCACACTACAAGTTCCATGTAGATTAGATTCACTATGGGTTGAAATGATACATACCCGAACGGACTTTAGAATAGGGAAAAATCGTTATGGGCTGAAATGATAGGCCTGAACGATTTTTATTTATTTTATTTAACTTGGGATTGTGGGTTTGAAATGATAGAACCTGGATTTTTCTTTTTAAACTGCGGATTGAAATGATACATATCCGTATCATTTGACCTAGGTTAGAAAACCATATACAGGCCCGCGGTTATTTTATAAAGTGTTTTGGATATTTTTTAAGTATTTTAAAAATATAAATTTATGAAATTTGATTTAAATAGATTTTGAAATGTTTTAAAATAAAGAAATTATGATTTTTCTATGTGTTAAAAATGTAATTAATGAATGGTTTAACTGGATTTTTGAAATATAACTTAAGTTTGGAAATTTGGAATTTTGATTTAAAATGATATTTAAGTTATATGAATAAAATGGAAATTTAATTATATTGGAAATTGGTAAATATGATAATTTGATTAAATTTGAATTTAAGCAATTTATTAAAGCATTATTGATTTTTCTATGAATTTAAGTGGTTAAATAAATGAATGTTTAAAAGTGATCTTTTAAAATATAACTTGACTTGGAAATGTAAAATTTGGTTTTAATTAAAGGTTTAAGTTAATTAAATAAAATTGGAAATTTAGTTAAATTTGTGAAATGGAAAATTAAATTTGAAGTGTTGAGTTTATTTGTTGAAATGTGAAAATTGGAAACTTTTACACTTAAATTTATTAAGTAAAATGTTGAAAATTGGATTTAATTATAAGAAATTTATTGTGAAAAAATATATATGTTAAATGATATGTTAATGAACATTTTTAATGTTAAAAATATGATTTTGAAATGTTTAAATGATTTAAAATAAAGTTTATTATTTGCTGGAAATACACTAAAATCTGGAATTAACTTTTAATAACATTCAGAAATGCTATAGTTTCTGAATTGAACTAAAATTGTGTAAAAAGAGTTATTACAGCATTTCTGAAATGCTGTAGTTGCTGTGGTTGAACTTATAGGCTAATATTGAACTCAGGTCTATTATAGCATTCTCTGGAAAAGCTATAGTGGTCTGCAGTCTTTGCTGAAATCAAATAAAACCTTTGTTTTGAAATCTGAGTTACCGCAGCACTTCTGAAATGCTGTCTTTTCTGTTTTGAACTATAATTTAACTAAAAACTGAGTTTTAACAGCAGTTTTAAATGTTGTCTTTGCTTAATAAAAATGTTTTCAAGTATAACTTATAACAGTTTTTTTATGCTGTGAAAGGCTGAAATTTTAATAATTATGGTTTTTGACTTAGTAAACGAACTCAGAATGGTTTGAAACTTTGGAAACTGAATACTTGAATTGAGAGAATAATAATTATACTTTTAAAGGGTTTAAATGAAGTAATTTAATTGAAATATGAATCAATTAAAAGGTGGTTTGAATCGAAAATGAATGAATGTTATCTTTGAATTTAGAGGGGTGTTTAAGATATGATATTTTGATATATTAAATGGTTTGGAAATGATTTGATCTATATTTTGATATATTAAAATGATTTGAAATGAAGCTTTGGAAAGATAAGATATTTTGATATATTAAAATGATTTGAAATGAAGCTTTGGAAAGATATGATATTTTGATATATTAAATGGTTTGGAAATGATTTGATCTATATTTTGATATATTAAAATGATTTGAAATGAAGCTTTGGAAAGATAAGATAATTTGATATATTAAAATGATTTGAAATAACTCTTTGGAAAGATAATATATTTTGATATATTAAAATGATTTGAAATGAAGTTTTGAAAAGATATGATATTTTGATATATTGAAATGATTTGAAATGAAGTTTTGGAAAGATATGATATTTTGATATATTAAATGGTTTGGAAATGATTTGATCTTTATTTTGATAAAGATTTGGATTTGAAATGATATTCTATTTTGAAGTATAAACTGTTTTTAAATTTTAACCACGGGTTATAATAACGATTGGTTGTTAAAGAGATCGGGATCGGATATGGACATACTCTCTGTCGATACCGAAAACCACTTTGACAACTGTGTACGCGGTGGAGTTTCCAGAATGAAGTAGGATGGTGGCAACGATCCTAAGGTATATACGTAGACCCGACTCCCGTGAGTTGGCATAAGGTGGCTAAAACAGGAGCGATTGACGGACCAAGGAGGTAGCACCTCTGATCGGACACACTCCTTCGATACCATTCTATTACTTGTGATTGATTTGGTGGCACCCTTGATTTGGGAGTGTTGTTCGAGGTGGGCGGTATTGGATGCTATGCGTCACCACCAGTCCGGATGCGTAATTGGAATATCTACCCTGGCATTTCCTTGTGTGCCGTGTCACCTACCATATCGAGCCCACTACGATTTTGGTTTAAAGATCCGACCGCGTTAAGGTTCACCATCCCCTTAATGCTATTTTCTATATGATTATACTTTACTGATTAGACACTACTGTATATAGCGTATATTACTATATAGTAAATAGTTTAACGGATCCTTAGAGGATGGGCGGTCCCAAGCATCCTTTAAGTTACTTGTACTTTTACTACAGTTCACTTGAGTTGGTTTACATTGTATAAGTGTATGTCCTGACTCGAGTGTTTGTATTTTTATTTACGCTCGGGTCAACTTGAGTTATTCACAGATTTGGATTCCACTTTCTGGAGATTGGAATCGCTGGAGATTATATGCTTATCTAGTCTTACCTATTCCAGTTCTGTTGTTCTATCCAGCTTGTACTTGGTTGTCATCCTGAGACTTCTGTTGTACTTTATTTTCTCCTGTTGTATCTTATGTAACTCTGATATATTTATATAGTAGCTTCATGAACTACTATCTCTTTTACTTCCGCTGCATTATTATTACTCTATGTCTGTGATCTGTGATTTTATTTACTGTATACTCTGAGATTTGCCAAATTTTTATTTACAACGCGGTATTTTGAGCAATTCAATTCCGGCATGAGTGTCTACCTATACACTTATAATGGATGCGAATGGTTGAAAATACCGGGATGTTACATTTACCATTTAGAACATACATTGGATTCTTTTATGGTCATGTCATATGCACAATATTTTACAGCGTAGGTATGTTATTCTCCAATCCAAAGAACTATGTTATTTATTATTTAGTATGTGCATTGGCTTTTTATATTCTAGTCGTATGCATAGTGTTTTACAATCCATTTATGTCTTGTGCTGGCACTGTTCAATGATGTTTCATAAAGGAGAAATCCATGTACATTCATGTCATCAACAATGTTGTTCAGTAATGTCAGAAAAAGAAAACGTGAGTTGTCCATTCATATCATCAACAGTATTGCTTAGTGACTTCAGATAAAGGAGCGGTGACTTGTCCATTTATGTCATTAGTAGTTCATTCAGTGATCATTTAGTGTTTTTCATCAATGGTGTTGTTCATTTTTCTCATTATATAGGTCACCCCCTCACCCACTAATCTATACCACCAACTAACCTAAAACATACTTCTAAACAATGATGATTTCTTATCCATCATCTTAGTCAGGAGAAGGACCACATGACCATCCCGTGAGGTCTACTCCACCTTAGCCAGAGGTGCTCATTGACTAGTACGTCGAGATGGAAGAGAGGCACTACTAGGACTTGCACGAACATGAGATGGAGCTTGAACAAAAAATAACACAACGAGTCTTTAACAAGACCAATGTGTGACTCATAATAATCAGATGAGAATTAATGAATGTGTAATTCATGATAAACAGAGTATAAATAATGAACACGACCAGGAACAAGATGTGGATTCTCATCCAATATGTTGTCACTATGGATGGCCATCTCCGATCTCCATGGTTAGAAGTGTTACTGATATCAATAGAAGGTTTTTAATATGTATAATATTTTTCTAATGGTTGTAATTTAGTAGAGTGGATTCACTATAACTACCCGGAATTTAATCGCTATTTAAATGAATATTTAATTATATTTTAGATAATTAATAAATGGATTTTTATTAACAAATAAAACTATTTTAAATAATAATTAATGATAATAAAATCATTTTCAAAATTTGTTTACCAAATATATAGTTCATAGAAAAATAAAAAATGTGATCGAAAGTTTTTTCCGAAATATCGATTTTTCATTGGTTAAAAATTGTTTTAAAGGTTATAACACTATGTTAAACACACATGCACACATTACAAAATAATTTAACATGTTGTGTACATGTACACATTTACACGCTTAAACATATCAACATATAAGATCTTATTTAACAAAAGTAAGTATATATACATATATATACATATAAAAATACACTTTTTCAACATAAGGGCACAAGAGCACGACATGAATAGTGGAAAGCATGAGGAGGGGGTAGTATGAATGGTTTTGAGAGGAGGGAGGAGGTACGGCAATGCATGCATACATATATTTTAATATAAGCACTTACATATATTTAATTAATATCCTAAGCCTATAAATACCACTACTTCTTCATATTCTCAGTTTTACAAACCTCCTCTTCACTCCAAAATTTCCTAAGAACTTGAGCTAAAGCATCCATGGCTTCCTCTTTATTAATTTGAAAATAGAAAAAAAAATCACTTCCTGATGCAAAAATCCCTTCTTTAATTCACAAAACCACTTCTACATCTCCTAAAACACTTTCTCTTCCAAAATACAACATTCCAACCACTAAAACAAACCATGGCCATGCCCTACAAGGCCTAGGCCGAGCCCAAACCCAATTGGTCGAGCCCATTTCAAGTGTTCAAGTGTCTTCGAAAGCGTTTTCATGATCCAGAAAAAGTTGCTTTGATCTAGAAAATTTTACGATGAGTAAAACTTTTGTTTTTGGAAAAAAAATTAAATTGATTTTGATGAACTATATTTTGTGAAAATATGGTGATTTTTATGTTGAATTATCATGTCGTATTTATGGCATATGATGATATGTTTATGTTTGAACTTGGATTTGGTGATTGGTTGATATGTTGATATGTTGGATATGTATATGGATATGGATATGGATATGTGATATTGGATATGATATTATGATATTATGTTTATGAAACAAAACCATGTGTACATGATGTAAATGTCGTGAAGTTTGCATCTTGAAAAGTCGCAAAGGACTTGAGATCCGGTTTGAAAATGAAAGCTATTTTCTAGCTTTGGATTTTTGAAAATGTTCTTCTTAGTTTTTACCTTTGTTTTAAGTTTTCATAACTTTCCCATTTGTGTTTTCAAAAATTTAGTAGCTAGAGTTAAAGTGAAGATTTCACCTAGAAATCAATTCTAGCGAACAGCGTTCATGGCGATAGTCGCTATGGATGCAGTTCGGAAATTTTCACGATTTCAAGTTTTAAGTGTTTTCTTTTGGATTGTTTTTGAAAACTCGTTTTAAATTAATTAAATCAAAAGTTTAAGTTTTTAAGTTTTTAATTATTTAATAATTTATTTATTTAATTTAATTTAATTTGGGTAATTAGTAAGTAATTAATTAAACTCCGCCTATGTAGTTTTCTATGCAGCCTGTCCCAAGCCAGGATAAAAGAGGAGGGTTGTGATAGGCTTGGCGAGCCAACGTAAAAACGGCAATTAGGCATGCGATGTTGTATGGTGCAGAATGTTGGCCTACTAAAAGCCAACACGTCCAAAAGATAAGCGTAGCAGAGATGCGTATGCTGCGATTGAGCTGCGGTCATATAAGAAGAGACCGAATTAGAAATGATGATATACGTGATAAACTTGGAGTAGCACCAATTGAGGAGAAGCTAATTCAACATGATTAAGTTGGTTTGGACATCTTCAACGAAGGCCGCCCGAGGCACCTGTGCGTGTTGGAATTATAGGCCGCGTTGAATGCTCAAAGAGAGGTAGAGGTCAACCAAGGTTGACGTGGGAGGAAGTAGTAAAAAGGGATTTGAAGGATTAGGGTATATCCGAAGAGCTGGTGACGGATCAGAGCGAGTGGAAGTTAGCGATTCACATACCAGAACCATGAGCGTTGAGTTTTATAAGTTTTAGATTATAAGACTATGGAACATGAGCCTAAGACGTAGGTTTGGTCTTTGACCAATATTACTATTAGTATCATTATCGCTATTAGTATTATTATTATCACTCTTCTTATATATATTCCTACATATTTTTATTTTATTTTATTTTACTTAGTTATTATTATTAATTTACTTATTTGACTTTATTTTATTATTGTTATTGTTATTGTTATTATTATAACTTTTAAATTGATTTTTTTATTTAGTTTTGGGTTCCATCTCTAGCCGACCCCAACTTGTTTGGAAATAATGGCTTAGTTGTTGTTGTTGTATTAATTAGTTAATTAATTAAGTAACTAGGCTAAATAATTAGAGTTTAAGAAATTATTAACTAAGTAAATATTTTTAATTGAGTAAGTTTTAAATGATGATTATTAAGATAAAAAAATTAATTTTTATTTAATCAAGTTATTTATTTTAATTAATTATTTAATTAGAGTTAATTATTTAATTAATTATTATTTAATTAAAGGTTAATTATCCACTTAATGAGGGTTTACTTTCTTAAATAAATGTTAATTAATTAAAGTATAATTAGGATTTAATTATTAATAAAATTTGGATTATTAATGATTTAAATTTGATTTAATTAAGATTAATTAAGGTTTAATTGAGTTTAAACTTAAGATTTAGTTAAAGTTTATTTGTTTTTAATGTTTCTTTAAAAACCCTATTGGTTATTTATTTTTAACCAATTTTCTTGTTTAAGTGAATTATTTTAAAACTAAGGATCTCTTGTGTGATGACCTACATTTCGGAAGGTTTAAATCGACAATAATCCACACGTGTCCAACTCTGTGCAGTTAATTCCCCGCTATAACCCTGCTATATCTCATAGCGGGCTTCTACCACTACGATTTTTCCATATGGCCCCAAATATAGTCTTTCCGGTTTAAGCCCGCTATTTCCGCTATATCCCGTTATTCCCGCAATATTCTGCTATTTCCGCTATATCTTCTTTAAAAGAAATGAATTGAAAAATGACATTTATACATTATAAAAATTATGAAATTAATTTATTTAATTGAATTTTTAATATATTTTCAGAAATGAAAATACTCTAATATTCTACTAAATTCAATTATGTTATATAGTAGTTTTACGTTTATTTACAGTATATTCGCACATGTTTTCATTTAAAACTATTTATGTATTAATGATAATTCAATTGAATGTTAACTTTCATTTAATTACCATTTATGTATTTGTAAAAACATTAAGTACGAGTTTTATATGCTATTTTAGAGTCATCCGCTATATCCCACTATATCCTCGATGTATCCCCGCTATGACTTTTTGCATCTCCACCGCATTGAATCCGTTGAGCGCTGTACCTGCAAGTTCTAACTTAAACAATCCGGAACATAGATAATCAATGGGATTAATTAAGAAAAATAAGAAAGGAAGAAGAAAACAACACAGAATCTCGCAGCGGGATGAAAAAATATAATAATCAAATAACAGTTCATGAAATTGTTTATATTATACATTTGATTATAATTTATACAACATTTATCAAAGTTATATATACAACAGTGACAAATAAATAATGCAGCAGAACAACATGATGCAGGGAATAATAAAAGTAATAATAATATACCAAATCTTCGTCTTCGTCCTCCAGTAGATAATCTTCAATGCACTGAAATACTCAGGGCTGACCCGAGCATAATGAAAAGACAAAACACTCGAGTCAGGATTAAAATATCCTTATGTGAGTCAAATCGATATCACGTAACATGAGTGTAATGGAGTCAGAGATGTTTACGGGGTTTTACATCTCCTATCCAGTGTATAACATGCATGCGATAACTCAAGAAATGTTACGGGATTTTTCATCTCTTAAGGATCCTTTAAAATATTTTTATATAGTAGAATATGCTATATATATAATGTCTAATCAGTAAAATAAATATATTTTTTTAGCATTAAGGCTTTACATTAATCCCCCTTAATGCCTTTTTAAGCATTGTCATATAGTTTACATATAACGCTCCAGTAGCACGTCGGGGAATAGGGATGCGCCGTGATACGATAACACTAAACCAAAATCGTAGTGGTCTCATATAGAGATAAAAAGAATGACAAGGCATGTGAGGCTATGCCCAAGGTAGGATACTATTAATTCGGGACGCAGGGCTGGTGGTAACGCATCGAAGCCACGACAGCCCACCGCGTCCATCCATCACATATCGAGTCAAGGGAAGCTATCCCAAATCAAGGTTCACCAATCGAAACCAACAACAAGAGTAATAATATGGACTGAGTCCAAGAAAATCGAAGAATGGATGGCCGCTAGAGGTAATTAGCCCGCTTGGCCCTGTCAAGCCGTCTTGTTTTAGTCATTTCAAATTGGCACAAGTGCCGGGGTCTATCCATCATCGTTCTCTTTCTTCAAATCTAGCAAACGACGTCAAATCCAACCACTTTGTTCTGGAGTCTCCTTCGCGTACACAGTTGTTAAAGTGGTTCCAATATTGACAGAGAGTATGCCAATATGAGGTCTCGGTCCCTTTAACAACTAAACGTCGTTTTACACACCGGTTGGTACTTTTACATTTCAAAACGATTCATATTTATCAAAATGTCACATTCGCTTCAAAATATCATTTCATTTTGAAATCATCATATTTACTCAAAATATACTATTTCACTTCAAAATATTATTTCATTTCAAAATCATCACATTTACTCAAAATATACTATTTCACTTCAAAATTATTTTCGCCTCAATATCTCGATTTCGCTTCCAAATTGTTTCGAATTTCAATTTAGGTTATAACTTCATTTTAACCAATTCGCATTTAAATCCATGATTTAAATACAAAAGTTCCCACTTTGACCAGTTTGAATTTTTAGAAAATAGTTTGAAATTTTTAAATAGTATAAAAGTTAAAATAGTTTAATATAAAATAGTTTGAGTATTGAAAATGGTTTATATAGTGAAATAGCTTGGAAAATCAAAAATAATTTGGATATTTAAGAAGGTAGATTTTAACCACTTTATATTAAAATAATTTATTTGAAATAGTTTCAAAGTCAAACTAATTTAATTACAAATCTTCCAATTCTAATCCATTTCAATTTAAATCGATTCAATCCCAATTTCAATTCAAATTAACTTCGATTCCAATTTTAATTCAAATCGATTTCAAATTAATTCAATGTCGATTTCAAATTAATTCAATGTTGATTTCAAATTAATTCAAATTCCGAATGCAATGGAACTAAGCTCGATGCTTAATTCGATCGTATTCAGAATATAGCATTTCAAAATCAAGTTATTTTAATTAAATTCTGTAAATTAATTTATGCGCGTTTCAAGCTCGCACGGCCAAACGATAAGTCCGATCGATACGGAACTTGAAATCCTACAACAATTCACTATTATGGATTCGATGAAATTGGTTTTGTCAAAATCCGAGACAGTGGCCAAAATGGTTATTTATACACGTTAATTAAAATATAGAATTCCCAATTTCTATTTCTTCACTTTTGAATTCAATTTTAAAAGCTAACAACCTTCATTCTTGTTTAAATAAAATTTAAATCAACTTTTAAGATCATTTTCATTCATATAAAATTCAAAATTCGATTATTCAAATAATTTCCAATATTAAATTTAAACAATTAAATTATCCAATAAATCACTATAATTGAAATATAAGTCATTTAACTTAAAAAAATTACTTTTAGAACAAATTCAAATAATAAAACAACTATTTCCATTTCATAATAATTCAACATTATTATTCAATTTAAGCTATTGATTACAACACATTAAATACATAGAATTTTATTTCAATACTTGTTATCGGCAAAATCTTCGAAATTAGTTATTTCAAAATTTTATTAAAGTTCATATTCAATAACTACACTAATAATTCATTAAATTTTTGTTTCTAACAATTTTTATTCAATAATTATATTAAATTTAATAATTCAAAATAGTTAAAAATACGGGTCGTTACATTCTCCCCCACCCAAACTTTTCGTCCTCGAAAAGGGGTTAAGTACGTAATTTAACATTGATATATTTTATTCAAAATAATCACTTATAAAAATTTAAAATCTTATTAGAAATCCTTTATTACGCTTCTACTACGCCACTCCGATCGGCTTACAGAAATTACAAGTTAGTTACCAAAACAAGTTATAAAATTTTCAAAACCACAAAAAAATTCTAACACTCGGATTTACGGAAAATTTCAGCAGAGTCTCCTTCGTGCGACTCGATCGGAAAATTTTTACAATACAATATATTATCCAAATATATATCAAATATACATCCATCTACGAGGCATCCCGTAAGGAAAAATATAAAAGTGCGGTATGTAATCCGAGATACGTACCCTATTATTATTAGTATGAGCGAGTTCGCTTATATTAAGCAAGCAAAACCAAAATAAAATCTGCATATACATCTAAATGGTCTTCGTATGTACCTATCTCAACTCAATTTTGAATATTAGTCACTTATAATAAGATTTAGAACATATATGAGTTATATAGAACCATATAGAATGAATGTTGAATCCAAATCATAAGAACAGGCACAGATACACAACATACAACAATCATATGCAATCAAACAGTTATAACAATGGTTTGTAACAAAAGAAACCATTCAATAATTATTAATATTCATTTAGTTAATCCAAATTATCAAAATTTACATTTCCAGTGTCAATATTTAATTTATACACTTCATTTCTCATTAACATTCAATTTTTATTAACATTTAATTGGTTTACTTCCAATTTATGTACATCTATTTCATTTACATTCGATTTATTCAAATTTTAATTATTTCACTTATGTTTAACATATTTCATATAAATTCATTTATGGACCATTTTATAACTCATTTCATTTAATCTTATCTAAATTAAATTTCACTTCATTACCACTTAGTATATTTTCTTTAATATTAGTATCATTTATAAACCATTTAAGTTTATTATAAACATTTTATATAACACAACTCACGTTTATTATTATTACTTCCTATCTTAAGTTCATATTAATTCATTGATTCACTTCATTAGTTCATATTCATAAATTTAAATTCATATTAATAATTTTTACTTAAGTAAATTTTATTTTATAAAATGATTCACTTCATTGGTTCATTATTAATTTTACTTAAGTAAAATTTTATTTTATAACTCAAATTCATATTAATAATAAAATTTTCTTTTTATCACAATCACTTTCATTCAACTTTCTTAAGTTAACCTCCCTTCTATAATTCATTTCATTAACTTATTTGGTATTCAATTAGTTAACATTCAATTTATAAAACTCACTCCACTTGCATTTAATTTATTTACATCTGATTAAATCAAATTCAATTAATCATATAAATTTTACTTACAGTCATTTATTTTTATTCAATTGCTTTCACAATTCAAATTGCATTTCATTTTATAACTCAAGTTCATATTCATTCTGTTAATTCATTTTATAGCTTAAGTGGAATTACACTACTACAAAACAGATCATTTGCGTCGGTTGTTTACCCTTTGTTGCGATGGTTTAACAACCATAGCAAATGCAGACGTCGCAATAGGTATAAACCTATTGCGACGGTTTCTACACCGTCGCAATAGGTATAAACCTATTGCGATGGTTTCTACAACGTTGCAAGCAAAGACTTTTTGCTACGGTTGTTTATAACAACCGTCGCAATAGGCCTATTTTTTGCTACGGTTCTTCATAACAACCATCGCAATAGACTAGCCTTTGGCTTCAAAAGTGTGGCATGTGCTACGGTTGTTTATTACAACCGATGCAACCGGCCTTTTTTATGCTACGGTTCTTTATAAAAACTATCGCAATAGACTAATCAAAGCACATAACATATTGCTCTTTGCAATTGAATTAAAAACCATTCACAATACACTAATCAAATCTTAGTATTGCATCATCGGTAATGATATCTCAAAGGTATGGTACTGAAATAGAATCCAAAAGACCAAATGCAAATAAAGAAATCTAAATTCTATTGGGACACTTGATAAAACAAAACAAACTAAATTATCATTAGTAACAAAATAAGTTTAAGCACCCTGTCCAAGGTTATTATAATTTTCCACCAGTATATATAACATATACAAATAAACAATCGAAAATTAAAAAAACATTTTGATAGATCTTTCTACATGTGGCTGGTAGCATAATGGGTCAATTAGCAAAGAAATGATGTTCTCTTGAATACGTACCATCTCCATCATTTGAGAGAACCTGCTTACCCTACAAAATGTAGAAACCATAACTCATTGATTGGAAAAATGTTGAAGAAATCTTAAAATAAGTACAAACACTAGCTTCAGCACTGTCTTGTAAAAGGCAGTGTGTGCACTACCTTGTACAAGCAGTGTTGTAGCCTTGAACAAGACAATGTTATGCACTGCCTTGAATAAGCAGTGTGCATGCACTGGCCTTGTAAATTTGAGATACCACAAAAATCTCATTTTTATAACTTTTTATTAAAGCAGGAACTAATTGCAAATTAGAAAGACATCCATTTGATAATATGAATTAGTTTGATCCACAAAAGTCACAGGGACTACATGCATCGCTTCATTGGGATTCATAGGGACTTATGGACAAGCAAGTATAAAACAGTTAATAGAGTTGTTCTGATAACAATAATACCCACGTTCATGTGGACATGCTAGCTAAGTGTTCACATACAAGAACTTAAGAAACAAATATGGTTTCACATAAAACATGAGACAAGCCTTGTTAAGAATCAATGAACAGTACGTAGAATAGGAACAAAGCAAATAACCCAATTTAGATAGAAAACTAGGATCACTGAGTGCTCCATGGCGTTCAACTATCCATGCCAACAGTGAGACAAGCTTAAGCAATAAACGCTTTCTGGAAGCTGGAAAGGTAAGGGTATAACATTTTCCTTAGAAAGGAGAGTGGCATGATACATGGTGTTTTTTTTCAATTGAATGTCACATTTTGTACATGAGATCACCAAAATGATACTTCTTTCATTCACGATGCAACATTTCAGTAGCCAACCAGAATTCATTCAAAGTTCACAAAGATCAAGTTGAAGAAACTCATACTAGACCAGTAAAAGCATAACACAGTGCTAGCTAATACAACAGGTGTCACCAGTCCAAACAAGAAATATGATGCTTTACGTTGAAAATGAATCATCATGGCACTAGTATATGGACGCACTACATTAAACAAGTCAATAAAGTATGTAAACCATAAATAAACAGTAAATTGCAGAGCAAACCACATTTATCTACAAAGTTGGATCTTCGCCCTGATCTCCATCATTGTTTCTCGCCTTCCATTTGGCCCATACCCACCTCATCACCATAAATCCAGCAAATGCATAAACCTGGAAGGAAAAATTTATATATCAGTTCAATGAATAATATACTCTCTGCATTATATTGAGTACGCTATGAACATATGCCGCGAAAAGAAATTTTCTTTCCAGTAACCATAGGTTAAAAAGTTTAATACTTGCTTTGATAGTAAAAAATAACAACTGATTAGTCAGTTGCTTTGGCAATAATTCTAAATTTATAAGACGTAAATCATCGCGAACAGTCACGTAAAATCATTAGACTAATCCAAGTTTAATACTCCTCTCATTGTCAAAAACCAAATAATTTTTAGAACTTAAGAGTTGAAACATAGCATTTGGTTAAAATATATTTTATGAGTTTCAATTATTTATAATGCATCCCACATACTCTTATGCAAGGAAACTCATCCCATTTATCATTTAAACATCATATTGTTGGATTAGAGACTCGCTAGAATTTACAAACCCCATGTTGACTATCGATTAAACATACAAGGAATTACATTTTCTTATCAGCTAGTATGCCAAGCTTCCATGGTTTCTATTCAAAACTTCTCAATAAAAATAAACACATCCTAAGTGCAATGAACAAGAAAAATAAAAGTTTCTATAGTATCCCATTTATCTTGAGCTTAGTTGACAACTTCTTTAATCTTTATTGTATTTCTTTTACCTCTCTGTCTATACTCCATATGATTCAGCACTATTAATATCTGTGACTGGGTTGTGAGCAGTTGAATAGGGAAAGAAAGTGATGGAATATAAAATTTTTAGCATGCTGTGATCCTAGCCTTAATGATGGAAACATAACTTAAATTGATTTTGAATTTTTGCATCTAATTTTAGTCCTTAATGGTTTGTTTTGTAGGGGTTATGAGTCGGGACCTGTCCAAAATGGGGGGTTTTGCTGTTGGAAAAAACACAATAAGGTATGAATATGTACATCTCCTCACACAACTTTTGTTTGTTTGTTGAACATTGAAGCTTTTTCTATCAAAGTGATGCAATTGAAGTGGTCATGCAGTGAACGCATGTTTCCATAACATTTTACAATATTTTTAGAATTTAGTTTTTGTACTTGTTCAAATTAAATAGCTATATATTTTTATGAATAAAAAAATAGAAAGACAGCAACCGTCCCTGGGAAAATCATAATTATAAATTTTTCAGACATGGATACATTTGAAATTTTCGTAAAAAACTTTTCCGCCTATTATTTGCATTACTGACTTTTGGTTGCAGCGATAAGAGGAATTGAAAAGTTTCATGTTGGTTAACCACTTGTTTGCCTGCTATCATCTTATACATTATAAGATGCAGCATAAGTTAATTCCATCTCACTTACCTCTTGAAAAAACATGCAAATAAAATTTAAAATTTTCAATGGTATATTAGTTCGGATAAATAGATCACTTCACTTATCTTAATAATCAACTTCCCATAAAAGTTGTTTGTACTTTTTTTAATCAACCATACCTTTTGTATAATCATTTTAGTTTTGACAAAGGTGGTTTTAATGAAATTTCAGGCCAAGAAAAGTAGCAATGTTTGGTCACTAAAAGCAGGCAACCGCTGATGTTGTGGGATAACTGATCGTGAAGGAATGCAGTCATTTTGCGAGCATTTCATTTTTCACAAATTCAAACAACTCAATTATATGATTCTATGGTATATTATTGGTGTAAATGGAGGGAAAGAAAATTGAAAATATTGTTAAATTTGAATAGTATTACCGTGAAAGCGTGCTTGGTTTACATATTTTATAGCCTGTAGTCCAAATTATGCACTTGATTAGTAGCTCTAAACGAGAAATTCTAGTATGATAATAGACTTATGTGAATTTGAGTGTTTGCATATTTTACATTGGCACCAGCAGTATTTTAATATTATTTGCTCGTTTTATTCAGAGATATGCAAATTGTTCTATTGCAAAGCTTTATGAGATGCATAATTCGGGTAACCTTATCTGCTTGCAAATATTATTCTTTAAACTCATATTCATTGTCTAGGTAACTGTTTGTTCTTCGTTTAAATGCCATTTTGTTTATGAAACCTGAGAGTTAAATATTGATTTAACCTTAAATTTTTGGTTTTCATCTCTAAACCCTAAAATTAGTAAATATTGAACTCTATTTTTTCTTCCCTTTTAATCATTGAGTATCACCGTGAGAGTGTAATATCTTTATATTTCCATTCCATCCAATCACTGGATTAGATAAATTATGTAGAGATCGGCAACACAATTGATTCCATTGTGTCACAAGTCAATCACCAACTTGTGTTAAGATGGGATGTCACTTTAGATTTATTTAATATAATCGATAGTTTTACAGAAGTTATTTGTTGATACCAATTTAAGTGGATGGTATTTTTGAATTATATATTTGCTGTTCAATCAATGGATTTAATCTATTCTCTTTATATAATATATATTTAAGATTTTAGATTCTTTCATACTTACTGAAATTATTATTATTTTGATTTGAAAATAGTTTTCATCCTTTTAAATTTATTTCAAAATTATTTTCTTTGTGATTTTATCTCAAAATTTGATCATTGCACTTAGGATGTGTTATATGAGCATAAAAAGAATGTATCATAATAATATACTGGACAAACCTCTGGATATCCCTTAACTTGACAATACATTCACGATATTCCAAATCATTAACCACGTGATGTTGCAGCACTACTTCTCCACATAAAATTATCTTTGACCCTTCCGGCACATGGAGATATAATATAGATGAATATGCTTGTAAAGTTTACAAATCAAGAGATAAGACACTTACTCGAAGAGAATATTTCAGTCTATTTGCAACATTTTTCTAGGACAGCTCCCGTGTACCTTTCTTTGGTGGATGTTTTCTCTATGTCTTATTAATCAAGATATCCTATGTCAGGCGAACAAAATTTACTGAAAGCATGACCCAAAAATAAAGGTAAAATTATCCAATTACCACTTTCACAATTATTTAAAAGAATGAAAAAAAATGCAGTTGGGTAGAGATTTTTTAGAGCTAACCTTTGGATCTGTTTCAAAATTAAGCTCCATTTCGCCATCGTCGTTATACCATACATTGAACCCGATTACTTTCGTTCCATGGTGTCCTATGTCATTGAACTGCTCATTAAATCCAGCAAAAATGTGGAACAAATTAATGTCAGAAGAAGTACTAATTGAGTATTCAAAGTTGAATACATCTAATATACTTGTCCAGATATAAATAAATACATGATCAATGCTAGGGCAAAATTGGAATAAATAGAATAACAAAGACGAAAATGACTGCTAAGTAAATTGAAAAATACATTTACTGCACAATGCACAAACATGCGATAGTTAATATAAATGCCCATATCCCTACTTCTAATAATCAAGATTCCCAATTTCAACTAATAGTGGAAAATTCAAATATTGATAAAATAGAGCAATCATTTGCCAAACATCATAATTCAACCGCCAATGATAACTTGTACTTCTATGGCCTTTTTCTAATTCAATCTTATATCTGCTAAAATTGTATTATTTGAAGATTCTAATTATGTACTTCTATAAAAGAAATAAATAGTCGTGCTGGATGAAAAATAATCTCATACCACTAGCTATAGGAAGATCGGCTGTTATAGCACAAAGAATTGGCGGCTACAAAATAGAATCAGCCTGAATTATTCTCTGGCGTGAACGTCGGCTCTGCCTCGAACTCGAGATGGAGAAGTATCGGCTTTTTAACACCAAAAATCGATGGCTTAGCCTCGAACTCAAAATGGAGAAGTATCGACTTTTGTAACACCAAAAATCGGTGGCTCGGCTCTAGCACGATTGATGTGGGCACGATAATCAGACTTTGGTTCAAGTTGGGGTCGAAGAACGTGATTAAACAATCGATGAGGTGGCCATGGATGAGGGAAGAAGATAGAAAAGAAAACTAGAGAATAAAATGAACGAGAAAATAATGTTTTAAGGAAATGATGAGAATATTTCATATTCTTTCTTTAAAAATTTCTCATTAACTTTCAATTAAGTGAAACCCCTCCTTTCCCGCTTTTATAGTCAGCCATTGTTTAATCCTTAGTACTGACAAAAACGTTTCGTTATAATAAACATCTGAATTTGTTGGAAACCTTTTGCAACCAAACTTGCTTTATTGGTCTTGACCTTTCCATTTGCACTAATCTTCTTCTTGGAGATCCATTTGAAGCCATTGGGTTTAATACCTTCGTATACATTTTCCAAAGTCCAAACTTTGTTCTTGTATATGGACTTCTTCTTAGATTTCATAGCATCAATCCACAAGGAAAATCTTCACTCTCCAAGGCCACTCGGTATGTGAGGGGATCGCCGTCATGAACGATACATTTTGCATTCTCATCGTCTGAGAAGCACATAGTGTCTCTCTAAAGCACGAGATTCCTTGTCAGACCTTCTAATAGGTTGTGTATTTTAATAGGAGTCGAACTACTATCTATATTCTTGGTCTCTATGGAAGTATCTCGTATCTCATCCAAGTTTATCGTATTTCCACTAATTTTTCATGAGAGGAATCCTTTTCTAATAAGGCGGTGAGTCAAGAAACAAAAACCTTTTGTTCCTTAGTGTGATAGAATATGTATCCATAAACATTTCTTAGATACCCCATAAACTTGCATAAGACTGATCTTGCTTCTAACTTACTAGGGTTTACATTCTTAACGTAAGCCGAGCAACTCCAAACCTTAAGATAATTAAGGTGGAGTTTCTTCCTAATCAGTAACTCATATAATTTTTTAGGCACGGACTTATACGGTACACTATTTAACCTATATTCCATAGTTTCAAGCGCATAACCACAAAACAAAGGAGATAACTCAACCCACTCATCATCAATCAAACCATGCCTAAAAAGGTTTGATTCCTCTTGTCATCGTTCTCTTGTAGAATATATGGAGGAGTAACTTGAGAGAAGATCCCATTCTCTTTTAGGTACAATTAGAGTTCTAATCCAATGTACCCACATCTTCGATCTAATTAAAGAATTTATATTTTCTTATTGCCTCGCTCATTTTAGTATTCAATGAACTTTTCATAGACCGCTGGTTTATGTTTCATAAGATACACATATTCAAATCTAGAAAAATCATCAGAGACTGTAACAAAGTAAGAGGTTCCACCATTGGTAATTGTAGACAACGAACCACACACAACACCAAAAAGGCCATTTTATCACACTTATAACCGTGATAAATTAAATTCCCCACGGTTATAAGCGTTGTCCCAAGTGGCGTGGGCAAATATTATCACAGAAAAAATAACGCTTATAACCGTGATAATTTTGGGTATTGTTCACGGTTATAAGCGTGAGAGTTATGGTGTTTACTCACGGTTATAAGCGTGAGAACGATGAATCACGGTTATAAACGTGGGAAATTTCATATCTATCACGTTTATAAGTGTGGTAAATCTGGATTTAATCGTAATTTGAAGTATAACGGTTATAAGCGTAAGTTTTCTGGGGTTTCACCACGGTTATAAGCGTGAGTATTCAAAACATTCACAAATCATTACCTACCATCCATATCGTTGATAATACGTATCAGCACACTATGTTTTATAATATGCATATATACCTACCAACACATGCATTAATATGGACGTCAATATTGCACATGCAAACAAATAAACTTCATATAGCAATTGACATGTGCATTACTATGGATAGTTTTTTTAAATACATAAATCTCGTACAAAACAGCTAAAAAGAACTAATTAAAACATGACCATAAATATTTTCAGTTCTCCTAGACATAATGGTAGGAGTTACAAACTACTATTTTAGCATCTATAGGACAATGCCATTTTCCAAACTATTGAGAGCTGCATATTGAACTGGAACCTGAAAATCGACACCGTCCAGCACTGCATATTGAGAGCATAGGAACGCTATGTTTATGTAAGCGTAGTTGTTAGTTCCACATGTTTCTGCTAGTGTGCCTTCCTGTCCATTCTGACCCCAGTATATCGCTATTTTTCCAGCATAACAATGAAGCAGCCCTATATTAAAAAGAATCAAATATGAAAAGAATTTCAACATCGACCTTTTTTCAAGACAGCAAATTCTAATATGCATAGATGGTAAGCGTTGCTGTGCTTTATATACTTTCTTTCTACCATAACTTGACAAATAATGTTATAGAATATATGCTGTGAGTTTGTTGATATATGTGTATAATGATGATTTTAAAAGTGTTGCATATGTGGGACCTTAGATTGTATCACGGCCTAGTTTATCACATATTCTAGCATTGGACATTTTCAGAAGATTCTAGTTTGAGAATATACAGCAGCGTTCATGCCAAAAGTTAATCAAAATAATGATCGTACAAATGGCATCACAGATATAGGCAATGGAACTGGAAAACAGAACTAGTTCCAGACACAGATTGAAGAAAATGCTCATCAAACTGACAGTGATAATACTTCAAGTAATATATTGAATCAATCCAAGTCAAGTCAAAGGATGAAGCAATTCATAAGTCCGGCAATAATTATAGTCAGGATATAGAAAAGCAGTAACAAAACAACCTAAATACAAGCTCGGATCTAATGTTACACTCAGAAAACCAAGACTGCTACAATGTTGATCATAAGAAAATAACAAGTGAACACGAAAATGCACAAGAAAAAATCAATATTAAAAAACCATGCAATTGTGAAAAGGAGAGTTCAACCAAAGGTTCTGCCAATTGTAATCTACATCCCAAAGACAACCATATGAATGAAGAACATATTCATACGAGTTGCCAAAAGTTTCAGAAAAATCAAGCCAAACAAAATAAGGAAATGGTGGATGCAGCAATCAACAGCTCTATCAACATAAGGCTAAAAAATAATAGATAATCCAGAATAGATGAAATGCCATTTGAATTTAAAGCTACACAATCTTATGAAGTGGTGGAAAATCCTACATGGAATAACATGGTGAATCAACTTATGTTCAAAGGAAGAAAATCAAAGAAAACAAAGATTAGTGGGGTATCACAAGGCTGAGGTTTCTACCTACTCTTTTGTTTTACTATTCTGTAACGGTTCTGCTATTGCCTACTGATATTTTGGATTTTAAATTAAAGATGAATGCCTTAATGAACAAATGTATATTGGGTACATGGATTGTTTTGATATAGTTGAGACTTTACCACAATTTTTTACTTTTCAAGGAAGGGGGGCATCGGAGCAGCTACAGGTCGAACTCATCAAGCAATGCTGGTAGACTGACCTAACCTTGGCAGTTTTGGGCACTGAGATGCCCTTAGCAGCACAAATTCATTTTATCGCAAACGATACTAATTAGTAACTAATTCAAGTCTAGAAAAAATTAACTTACTAAATTGCATATTCATTTTATCTTCATTTAGCTTCCAAACGATACTAATTAGTAACTAATTCAAATCTAGAAAAAATTAACTTACATATTTTCACTGATATCGCAAACGATACTCAGGCCAGATCACAAAACCCCCATCAACTAGCTCGGATAGCGTGTAATGGCCATTTTGCGGTGCATCAAAAAGTGAAGCTTCTGGATCAATAACATCTTCAATCCAAACGACTTGTTCTCCTTCAACCACCTTTCTACCATGGCACATTTTTTGCGTCCCAATGTGCCCTTTTGCTACCTCCTTCAAATCTGGTGCTAGCAGCTTTACTGATTGTTTTTCTCTAGTAGAAGATCTCGTTCCTTTATCTAATGAAGCACTTTTGCTAGGACCTCTATCTAATGAAGCACTTTTGCTAGGACCTCTATCTAATGAAGCACTTTTGCTAGAACCCGGATTGTTGATATTCTCATTATTCTGCTCGGTGTTCGAAACATCTTCCGGTCTTGATGTTGACACGTTTCCCCCAATTTGATTCACAAGCAACTGCATACATTGTTTCATATCAATGATAGCCGAACTCATTTTTTTAATCTCTTCATACATTTGATTGTGTTGGTTCTGCATTTCTGTTCTCCATTGTTGATTTCCACTCTCTTGGTAATTGAGTATTGCTTTCGAAGCTTGCGCGAGTTTTACTTTCTTTACATTAGCCGTAGAGCTGATAGCACGACAATAACTTCTCTTTCTATCATCTCCAAAAACTTCAGCAACGGGATCTCTTTCAAACTCTTCTAAACTTCTTATGCCATCACCTCCATTGACACTAGATTCTGATTTTTGTCTTTCTTCTACTGCTTCTATCAATGCCTACATATATAAACCAAAGTCAGAAAAAACAAAATGAGTTTATTTCAGGTTGTGTCGTTTGTTATTTAAAGAAGAGGGACTTCAAAGCTGTTACATTTAGGATTTTAGTAATTTGTACAAATACTGTATGTACAGATACTGACTTGTTCAAATAAACTATGCCTGCATTACTATTTTTTTTTAACAAGTTCTTCATATGTAGAATGAAGATTTCATATCCAAATTGGAAAGGTTGATTTGCTAATGCAAAAACACTATTACAGCACTTACCGTTCAAGTGCAGAAACAATCACAAACTGTCGCTACAACTGATTCACATTCTTTTATAATGACACCATCTTTTCTGACATGTATAACTGTGAAAGAAACTGCTAACTTCCCTCAAATTCATGGTACCAGCCAGCAACAAAATCCTTACTATGAATGCTTAATATCTTCCATTACTTAAAAATAGCTGCCGAAATTTGCAGGGTGCGAACAAGATGGTTTAGTGTATGTGTTTTTGAAGGGTTGATATGGCAGCATATTCAGGCAAGTATGTTCCCTTAAACCAAATGAACACTACGCCATAAATGACCTTCTGCAACATTTTTGCAAGGTGTTGCCAGCTAAAATGTTGCGATAGCTATAGAATTTTGGTCCTACTGCAACGTTGTATTTTTGGTGTTACCTTAGCCATAGAAATGTGTTGCTCTAGCTAAACAAGTGTAACACGATGCAACATTTTTATATAGTGTTGCCATAGATGTTATCAGATTAAAAAATTAAAAAAAAAATTACACCTCAGCGATCCACACCACCATTTAAAACAAAATCTCAACCGTTGATTCACACCATCGATCCACACCTTACCAATTTCCATTTCCCGCTTTACTTTTCACTCATCCGCTTTCGTTTCTCACCCCCAATTTTCCAATCCCTAATTTTTATTCCTCCGACTTTAAAAAAAATAACGCCGCTCCTCCTTATTTCTTCGATCTGGAGAATAACTGGCTTTGATTTTATCCCTTGTCGGCCATATCAATTTCCGTTATTTTCTTTCGCCTCGCGTCAGTTTTCCTCACTACTTCCGGATTTGCGATTTTGTTCAGGTTTTTGGCGATTCTGGTGATTCGAGGTAAGGCTGTGGGATTGCGATGGTTCAAGGAGTTGCTGATTTGGTTGCAATTTCGTGGTTGGGGCCTGATGTCAGAGTGGCAGGGGGTAGTCGAATTGGTTTCGGTGAAAACTAGGGCACGCGATTCCAGTTGCTTTGATGCTCTGATTGATCAAATCTAGTGTGAGAAACGTTCCTGGTAGCTTGCTCCTTCGTTCTCCTTGATTGATTGCTCGAATTGCTTTGACTTCGTCGTCGGGTGCGATGTGATATTATTTGGTATGTTTTCTGCCTTCTGGTTTACTTGAATATTCTTGATTTTGGTTACACTCGCACGCTTTTGCCGATGATGAATTGGGATTTATTTATAGGCTTTATTTCCTATAATCTCGTGTTTAATCTTTCTGTTGGACTTTGAGAAATCTGGTATGTTGGATTGCAATGATGAATACAAACATATGTGTGTTGAGCTTTGTTGGTTTTGCTTGGTCTGGACTGAACTGGTACCATGCTAACCTTGTTCTTTAACATGAACTGATGCTCCAAGTCCTCTGTATATCATGTTACTGCCTAGGTTTCTCTTGTACATGCCTGATGCATTCACTGTTTTTGCTTGATGGGCTGCCTATGTGTACTGCTGTGTTTCTTGCACTGGCTTGTCTATATTTTGCTGAACCTGGTTCTTGTTTGTTTTGTTGGTTGCTTGGCCCTGAGTTGAATCCAGTCGATGACTCGGGTTTGACCTTGTGCCGTGTCCGTTTTTTTGGCTTGTCTACATATCTGGCTGCACTTGAGTATGAACTTGCACTTGAGTAGTTGCACTTGAGTAGTTTCTTGTACCAAGCCTTATGATGCATGTATGTTCATCCATGTACATGCATTTCTTGGTCATGTTATGTTGCTTGCTGTGTTGAGTACTACTTTGTGCACTTGGCTTCTCCTTTGTGCATTTTTGCTTGAACTGTTGCTTGCTGTCTTCCATACTGCCTTGTATCCATGTGTTGCATTCATGTTTGGCTTATGCACTTATGAAAAGAAACAACCCAAATACCTGAGGCAAATAATATAACAAAAATATTTTCATTTTCTGTTCGAGTTAAATATTATTTTCCAGATTACTGCTTTTGAATTATATGTGACAGGTATTAAAGACTGGACAGCTGGATATAAGCTTGAAGACAGAGTCAAATCAAATGTGCATGAGCTTGAAGACAGGTTTCAAAGAAGGCTCGATCTTTCGAAATCGGATGAATCGGGTCGATCCCCGCCGGGACTGCGGTGCCCCGGACCCCCGCCGGCGCTGCGCCCGGACCCGCTTCTCGGCTCGCCTTCGGCTCGGCACTCGGCTCGCCTTCGGCTCGGCATATATTTGTCAGTGTCGGTGTTTGTATAAATTGAAACTGCATATGTAATGAGTGAACTGAGTGATGTAGTGAGGAATATCTGTATATGTGAATATCAGTGTTATATATCATTGAATTGTAAAATAGTGGAGTCAGGAATTTGTACTATTTCAAATGTTGAAATAAAATATTTATTTAAATAAATTACTGTTTAAATATCAAATTCTATGCAATAGCATTTTATTAAATAAATATTTATTTTTATTAAAAAATCAAATATGCTCTATATTGTGGGCCCCACAAATTCAAAAAGTTCATATCTATAGCAACATTTTGGAATGTTGCTACAGATACCTATGGGTGTTGCCATAGACCCAAATAGGGTTCTATTGCAACAATATTACTTATGTTGCCTTAGATAGTCAAAATGTTGCCTTTGAGGTCTAAGGCAACGGCAAAAATTGCATCACCCTAAAAGTGTTGCCATAGACCTATGGCAACATTTTTCGGGCCTGAGCCAACATTTTTTTTGTGTTGCAGTAGGCCATTTATGGCGTAGTGGAAGAAGCCAGTCAGAAGAACTATACATATGTGTTGCATTTCTTGCATACATAAACTAAGTTTGTATGGTTGATTTAAGTTATAACCGAATCATTTTTTCAAGGTTATCTATTCCTTCTTTGTATAAATTTCTTGATGATTTTGGGGCTTTTTTTTGGAGGAACCAGGTTTTGTTTGGTTAGCCATTTAGCAGGTATAGTTAACTTGTTCAAATAAGTGAACAAGTTAAAGAAAATGAAGGTAGGAAAATTAACTTACATATTTTTCAGCAGCGCAAGGAATCACATCTCCGGTTTTTTTACTTGTGTGTGCCACTTTCCACGCCTTAGTTCGTGAAACTTTACTATTAGGATCTTCCGCTTCCTATACAAATAAATATGAATATATTCAAGAGCCACACAATATTATCGAAAATTACCGTAAAAGACTTGATACGAACCAATTCTTCATATAATCGAGCATAAGATTTTCTACCCAATGTGTGATTTATAGTGTTCTTTGCTTTGTTATCACTGTTCGTCTTGCATTGTTTTTTCTTCTTATCCGTGTATTCATTGTCGATGAACCCCTCCCACTGAACTTTATCGATGTCATCGGGTCGGTTTTCAATAGGAAGATGTCTAGGCAAAAACTCCTGCTCTTTTGTTTTAATATATGTCTTCCTCAATTTTGCTTTTGCCGTTCTGAAATATTGTGGAAAAAACTGCTCCAAAATTGGTCGAGCAACATCGGGATTTATATTCAACTCAAACTCCTTCTATTAAAAAAATTGTAAAAAAAGTATTGATTATTCACACATCTCACATAAAAAGATTGTAAAAAAAGTAAAGAATTCTAGAAAGTAGGCACAAGAGTAAAGGTTGTTTTCTATAAAGGATAAAGTAAAATACCATAAGCGCTTTCCATAATTTGTTTTTGTAAAACATATCCACTTTCCTCCAATCGTCGTAGTTAATAGGAATATGCCAGCGAATCAAAACGCCACAACGGGATGCCCACTTTGATGAGTCTTTACCTTTTGCACCATCCATTTCAACAATTATTGAGTATTTTTTGTTTGGAGGAGGAGGAGGAACATCTTCTTCTATGCTTTCTGCTATATGTTGCGATGGATTGCTGCAACTAGCCGACATTCTGCATATATACAAATATATACTTCACAGTATCCAAATATATAACAAAGAACAAGACAATGAAAGAAAACATTGAATGACTATGAGATATTTTGTGAATGCATAATTATTTCTGATAATGAAGATCAATATTCTTTACTATAATAATGCTATGTAAGCATTACTAAATTACTATAAAATAATGCACTTTTAAAGAGCACCGGTGGAAATCTCAATTTCAACCATTCATTCAGATCAATTTCTGTAACTAATTTTCAGAATGTTTGATTAAGTATAAGTTTGAAAAAATATCTACCATTATTTGTTAATATTTATAAAGGATCCTTTATATTAATTGTCACGGGTAAGAATCCGGAATCAAACTTTAACTTTAGTTTGCAGCTTACATATTTTTGCTATAAAAAAAATCCATAGAACATGATGATTATTACATTTATTAGTCATTACATGAACACTTAATAATTCAGCATAAATAATCGTTTATTGCATAGAAAAGTTGGAGTGGGTTGACTTACACGGTTCCAGGAAGACGAGGTCCAAATAAATGAAAGTTTGACTGAGTGGCAGGTCACTGGTTTAAGTCGAAAAGGGTAAAAAGGAAGGCCCACGAGGAAAAGGAAACTTGTTCAGCATAAAAAGTAAACTGTGCAGCAGAAAAAGAAGAAACAACTGTCAGACTTGTCATTTTCAGAATAAAACATGGTATGGTGCAGTGGTTGTAATACTTGTCTTGGCACATTTTGGTCGGACTAAATGAATGGAGAAGGCTTTGAATTACCTGCATTAAACCTCAAAGGATCTGGTTTTGCAAATATTAAATGAAAGTAGATAAAAAATAGCAGCACAAATTATTCAGCTTCAACCAAAACGATGCACTTGTTGCAATTTATCACATAGAGAAAACCATAATACATTCATCTATTTGACTTCAATACATTTTGACAACGCTACTAAATTAGGTTGCTCATTTAAAGTTGATTGAAAGTTTGTTGGCATCTTGTAATCATCCACGCTATCGGTCAAACGTTTAGGTGAACGTCGTACAACAGACCAATCGGGATTTTGTATGTCTTTTATGTAAAAAACTTGACTTGCTTCTGACGCAAGAATGGCAGGTTCATCATACTCCCCATCACTGCTTTTAAGTTTGTTAAGATTCACCATCAACAAATTAGAATCTGAACAAATCTTACAACCATGTATTTTGTCAGCAATATTGACCCACTCGCAATAGAACACTACATGTTGAAATTCATAATAATCAACTTCAATGATCTCTTTAATAATACCATACCAAGTAGCGTCATCATCTGTAGGATTTAAATCTTTTGCACTTGCTATAAATGTTGTAATAGCATCCATACAAACACCACTATCTTGTGTTGAAAGGGTGTCATCATAGTGCTGTGGAGAGAATACATAGCCATTGATTCTATACTTAAGGTGAGTTTTGGCTTCCCACGTTGGTCCACTAACATAATACCATAACACTGAATTCATGCATTTTTCTTCTAGTAACTGCCAAATTCATTTAAATAAGTTAAATAGTATAAATTTTATTATTGAAATATGAGCTTTGTAAAATCTAACAAACCTTCTTGTGCAACCAATCAATAAATTCAGTTTGTACTACAACTTCTGTCCTTGTGTGGTGCTTTTTTTACTCCGTTGAACATCTTCTAACAATGATCGATATTCACTACAAATAAAAATGTTGTAGTTTAAGTAAATATCGAAATTAGATTTAATAACGTATCAAAAAAATACAAACCTATAATAATCATCTCGGTCTGGGATGTCCATCCTAAAGAGTATCCACCTTCGAATTTGCGTACGTTGCACGCCAGATAGCTTGATAATTTTACCCTCGATGATGGAACGTTCATAAGTATCATCTCCGTTCTCATCTAAAAACGGTGCTTGTTTACAGCTATGATTACCGGTACGTGGATTTGGCATATATTCCATGGCATATCTAACAGATTCTGAAACAAGATATGCTTCAGAAATTGATCCCTCCACGTAACGCTTATTGCTTGGTATGTTCTTACACTCCTTCATAGCTCTAAAAAAAATTACATTTATTGAATAGATCGTGTAATTATTATACGAAAAAATAGTGTACCTTTCAAATGGATACATCCATATATAGCTAACTGGTCCACATAGCAATGCTTGATCAGCTAAATGCACCATTAGATGTATACTTATATCAAAGAATTGAGAAGGAAAATAATGCACCAATACACACAATGCCTCAGCAATCATATCTTTGGCAGCTTGGACATGCTCTCGAACTAAAACCTTCGAACAAATAATATTGAAATACAAGCATACTTGTAATATTGCACGTCTTAAGTCACGATGCTTTGGATATGCATGTTGCACCATAATAGGCAGAAAATACTGGATAATAACATGATAGTCATATGACTTTCTAATATTCAAACCAGGTGGTTGAATATTTACTAAGTTGCTTAACTTAGTCCCAAAGCAAGAAGGAAGTTTTACCTCTTTTAGGACTTGACAACAGCGAATTTTGTATGTTTTATCGAATGCAAATTTGGGAGATTGTTTGCTTCTATCAAACAATAAATTAATAAAATGCTCCGATACATTCTTCTCGGTGTGCATCACATCAATAGTATGTCGCACTTTATGACTACTCCAATACTCTAAGGTAAAAAGAATCGAATTTTTATACCATGCTGGTCTTTCATCATCGGCTTTTTCATTAACATAATATTCATCATCAGGATCAACATCATTTACCACGCGCTTTCTGTTTTTTGGTATTTTACCTGGTACATAATTGATATGAGCAAGCTTTTCTACAAGTGTTGATCATGTCAATCGTGTTGGAGGTTCCTTATCCTCTATGCACTTATACCATCCATGTTTCAGTGCCCTATATGGATGACCATTCTTCAAAAATCTTCTATACTTCGTATAAACTATCTTATTACCGATGCGTTCCGATTCAGTCTCCACACCACAAATTGGGCATGCTTTATAACCATGTGTTACACAACCAGATAAATTACCAAATGCAGGTAAATCATGTATTCCCCATAATAACATTGCTCTCAAAGTGAAATGCTCTTTTTTGTCCATGTCAAATGCAGACACTCCTTCTACCCATAGCTGCTTCATCTCATCCACAAGAGGCTCCAAATACACATCAATATCTTGACTTGGTGCTCTTGGTCCAGGAATTAACAAGCACAACATTTGAAACTCTGGTTTCATGCATAGTGATGGCGGTAAGTTATAAGGAACCGTATAAACAGGCCAACAACTATAACTATTAGACTGGGTTGTACTAGGATTGAACCCGTCGGTAGCAATACCAAGCCAAACATTTCGTCCATTTCTACCAAACTCTGGCCACTTGTTCTTGAACGATCTCCATTCTGCCGAGTCAATAGGATGACGCATGTAATTCCAACAAGGTTTTGCTTCACTATGCCATAACATTTTTCGAGCTATCCATGGTATAGTGTACAACCTTGTTAATCTCGGAGTTATTGGGAAATATTTCAAAACTTTTCGAGGTTTTTTTGTGATTTTTACCACTTCTCCTTGAATTTTAGTTTTAAATCTTGAAGTGTGACAATGAGGGCATTCCAATGCATTACTATGCTCCTTCCAAAACAACATGCAATCATTTTCACAAGCATGTATACACTCTGCTTTCATTCCCAAATCTTTTAAAATTTGCTTCATTGTCGAGTACTTCTCTGGTATCGTATTTTCCTTTGGAAGCCATCGTTTCAATCGCTTCAACAACTCAGTCATACTATTTCCTGACCAATTAAAATCTTTTTTCAAATTATGAAGCTCTACCATAACACTTAATGTTGTAAGACCATCTTCGCAAGAAGGGTATAATTTTTCATTTGCTCTTCTTTTGTACTCCTGGTATTTTTTCCAATGGTTACCATCACCAAGTCCTACGCTATCATACACTCCATATGCATCATCAACAAGGTCTCCAAGTGCATCTCCTACGTGGTTTTGCTCTTGAAATTGGTTAGAGTTGTAAGCCTCATAATTGACATGTCGCATGGGATTGACCACTGTGTCATTGTCGCTTCTCTCACCATGAAAAACCCATTCATCATATATTGGATCCATACCATAAACAATCAAGTGTTTCTCTACTGTATTAAAATGCAACTTTTTTGAGTTTCTACACTTTATGCAAGGACAACTGCATAGTTCGAAGTCCGGTGGTGAATGACACTTAACGAACCCCATAAAATTTCGAACTCCTTGTATATATTCATTATTATTTCTATGTCGAATTCTAATCCACTCTCTCGACGAAGACTTCGACATTAGCAAGATTTAAAAAGCTGCAAATATAACGAACCATTATTTTAATTTATCATTTCAAGTCTAAACTAAAAAGCTGCAAATATAATTTAACATGATTTTTTTAATACACGAAGCAACCCACATATTTGCTTTTTTATTTAATTTAGTTGTTAATTGTTGCAATTGAATTTCAAAATCGAATTTATTATTACTATTTATTATTCAAAAACTGTTAAATAAAACTATTAAATCTATTAAATAGATATTCAATTTAAAATACAATTATTAGAGATGCTATCCAAATCCAAATTCACTAATCCAAATATTTTACAAAATTTAAATGTTTGAATTCGAGTTTAAAATCATGAAACCATTTATTCAATATTTAAATCAATCAAATGTTCAAAATCAACGACTATAATTATTTACATGGTAAACGAACAAAAAATCATATGTTTTTTTAAATTGATGGTCGGTCATCCTACTTCCCACTACAAACACAATAATGTAATTACATTTTATAAATCATTTCAGATTAAACGATTTAACAAAATTTCGGCAGCACTTCCCTTTTGTTCCCTGTATCGTACACAAATGCGTGTACACAGGGAACAAAAAGGAAGTGCTGTCGAAATTTTGTAAACCGTTTAAAATGAAATGATTTATAAAATGCAATTACTTTATTGTGTTTGTAGCTTGTCCAATACAGGGACAAATCCGACAAATATTGTATCAGATGAATATAGATGTCCGTTCTGTTAAAAAACGAATATCCATATAACGATCATATACAATACTTGTCAGACGGGGCCAAAAACTCTCTAAATGATCAAAAAACACATTTTACAATTACTATTTTAACAACTACAAACCTTCTAAAGGAAAAATGGATCGAAGAAAAATGATCGAAAGGAGCGGCTACGGCATAGGGATTGGGAAATAGAATAGAGAAAATATAATTGTAAATTGAGAAATAGAATAGAGAAAAAGGACAACATAAATATAATTATCTTTACATTGTTCAGTTGTTCATTTATGATCAGATTCTATTATTGTCATTCTTCTATGATTCAAAACTGATTTCTTATTTTATTGTATCAAAAGTTACTAAGTTAGTATCATTAAGATTGTACTAAGACAAATGAGCATCTTCAAAGACGTATAAAACTTTGATGAATTCTGATTTTATAGAATTTTGTCATCCTTGGAATCAACTCTAGATAAAATCAAAGTGTTGATAATTATATATGCAAACAAATGTTTTAGCTATATATATTTTCAGTTAGGCACCAGCCATGATTCATCTATATGATTTAGTCGAACAAATTAAAGTACTGATTAACTGAAAGAGATTCAATTTCCACTATTCACGGAAAGAAGATATAAGTAATATTTTATGATTCCAAGATTGAGTCACATTTGATTTTATATATGTAATTCAAATCTCATACATATAAACTCTTCTTTTTTTTTTGTGGATAAATCTCGAGATTCACCATGCATTTTTCTATTTACACGAAACAAAGAGCTGTATGCATTACCGAGGCTGCTAAGTTATAAAATACTGCCTTGATTGTCCATGTCTGTAGCATGTACAATAAGATATTCAAGCCTCACCTAACTTCTGCAAATTACATTTCTAAATGGTAATGTGATCAACGCGAGAAGTTTTTTTTATCTTGAAGACTAATGGATCACAGTATATAACTAATTCCGAAAAGCGTCACCTCATTCTCATGACATGTAACACACGTATTTGATGGTTTGAAAATTAACTAAATTAAGCGAACATTTTCAGCATATATTCAGTTAATAAATGATAACGATATGAGCTCAGCTGACTTGGTGAAACAATCTTACTAAATATAAGATGAAGGCTACCTAAGTTGTTTTTTTAGAATAGAAAAGGGTAAATGAGAGAATGACATGATGAAATATCTTTATAATTTGATTTTATAACTTGCCCATCCAGTGTGTACACAATATATAGTAAAAAAAACTATAGCATAGCACACAATACATACAGGTCTCACTTAATCAGGCTATAAGTAGCCTAAAACATATACATTTATAAAACAACTAGCAGAAGCAATGATGAGAAAGAATTGGATAGAGGAAAATAAACCAGTATTTGCAATGGTTGCAATACAACTGATATATGCACAAACTGATGAGGGTAAGGGGAGAAAAGTGTTTGGTGAAGGATATAATTGAAAATAGAGTATGGAGTTGTGATAGATTCAGTTTCTTAGGTAATATAAAAAATGAAATTGAGGCAATAATAATGAAGAAGAAGAGGAGGAGGACTTTCTGACTTGCATGAGACTGAAAGAAAACAAGTTAAAGTTGAAAGAGGTAATAGATGTGATAAGAACAAAATACGACCGTGTTTTATGGTGGAAGTAGGTCTGGGGGATTATTACCTACCCCAAATAGGCACTTTGTACATTTAAAGTCGTTACAAATTTACTACCCATAAAAGATCGAATGCTAAAAAACATCTACTGATGGACTCGTTGTATGTATTTTGCAAGTCAGTTAACTACTCTACAAAACACTTGTTTTTTCAGTGCAAATTACGTGCAGACATATGGAAGTGGATCAAAATAAAACTACTTTGGCCAGCTAGTTACATAGAGGTATTGTCGATCTATTCTGAAATCATGTCCATCTAACAATAAGTCAAACATAAGTGCAAAAGTAAAGATATTGCAAGTATTGCTTTTACCATGTGCATATAGTTCATTTTGAAAGAGCGCAACACAAGAATATTTGAGCCAAACAAAATCAAAACTGAATTTGATGAATGTGAGAAAATAGTGTACTTGGTGAAAATTAGTCCAAACACAATACAGGTAGTAATGATCATGATAAGGATATATGTGAACAATGGTCAGAGAAGGTCTTACCCCCCATCCTCTTTGATACTGGTTTTAATGGGACAAATTGAAGGCTACTGCCAAATCTCTATATAGGTTCGAAGCATTCTTGTTTTACTTATGTTTCCCTATTTACTCCTCTTTACTTTCAGGTTCAAATCTATAAAAAAAAGTCAGGAAACCAACCCAACATATTGGCGTAGAGCAACAAAATAGGCAAGTGAGTTCTGTGCTCACATCAGATACCGGATTCAATCAGTTTTTCATAAACATAAAGTTAACCTATGGTGACACACATCCAAGGAAGTTTCTCCCTGTTGCGCTTAAGATCAATACGGAATAAATTTTTATAATCAAGTTCTAACATTTAGTAAAACAACAACATATTAGAAAATTCAATAAAGTAAGCTTGCATTATATTCACAGTTCACTTGCATATTTGCATCATATTAAGTAATAAGTTTGACCAATTAATCACAATCTTCTCTACATAGATATATTCATTTCTGCAAATTTTAGGGATATCTAACTGTTCCTTTCAAGATTAAAATGATGCGAAAAATTGATGAGATTACCTTGAAATAAATAAACAAAAAAACTATTCCAACTTTATTAAACTGCACAGACCAATTTTCATTTCTTTAAAAATACCTGTTGACTCTTTATATCAGTAAATCTAACCTTTTTTTGTTAAACTTCCTGTAAAGTACTCAAAACGGGCGTATAAAGTGATAAGAGAGGTACATATTTTACTTTTGTGCATATTAAAGATCGTATACAATGTGACATGCGAATACAAATTAAAGAGCAGTTCATCGTATTGTATATATTTTAGAATGCAAATAAGCTAACAATGGTTTGAATTACACTGTTGTACCGGTTAGCATATAAATTATGTTTTTATTGTCTAGTTACATGCTCAATCGTGCTGAGGATCTCATAAAAAATATATATAAAATGCCACAGATATTGTTTTTAGGCTCGCACTCAAGCAAGCTACAGATCAAAACCACTGGAATGCGATCTAGTACATGTAATATTAGCAACCATAATGTGTCTTGAAAAACATAAAAGAGAATTCTAATAGTATAATGCACAACATCCAGAAAACAACATATGATGGACATACCGTTACAAATTACAGTGGATTTGGCGAAAGAGAAAGGCGGATTAGGAGAAACAAATGGAAGGAGGCTTTGAAAATACGACGATAGGCGGGCGACTCACAACAAAGGAAGACTGGAGCGTCGGCAATAGGCGGCAACTCGCAATGAAGGGAGGCTGGAGTGGCGGCTTTAACCTAATTAGATTCAAGGGAGAAAGATAGAAGCCAGGAGCTGAAGCGTGACAAACAACCGAAGTAAGGATTGAAAGATAAATGACGATTCTATCCAATGTCTTTTAGCTATTTACGAAAAGCCCAAATTTTGTCACGGAAATAACCGTGGTAATACAATGTAACAATAATAACCGTTACAAATTTCCAACATAAATAACCGTGACAAACTGAAACGAAAAAAGTGTGACAAAAGTCACAAAATGGGCTGTTTGGTGTAGTGACATATATCAGTATGTACGAGTCCTAAGATTTCATCAACTCTTTTGTTGTTCCTACTGAATGAGTGCTTAGCCATTTTACCATTAAAACTTTACTCACAAGTGTTGAATAATTAAGAATTTAATGCTAGAAGAAACCCATGGTTTCTTAACTTGCTAAGTCATTTCTTAATAATATGTCTTAGTCTACAATGCCATAGATTACTATCATTAACGGTACACAAAAATATTTTCAACAACAAACATTTGATTTAAATTAAGAACACAAATACCATTATTCAATGCACCAAATCCACCTATTTTATTTCCAACACAAACATTCATAATATTGTCTTTACAAATAAAAATGCATCCGGGTCAAATGTGAGATGGATATTATTCTAGAAATAAAATTTGATACATAATAAAAGTTGTTCAAAATCAAATCATAACCACTTGGTAGTTTAGCATGATATTCTCCCATTGCTTTTATAGCTACAACTTGGAATTCCATGCTCTCTCTACAGATGGGCCTTTGGCTTCCAAGTCGCTGTAAGAAACTATAGGTATGAGTTCCAGATAAAATATCTAAAACCCAACTGGAAGCACAAATATATTAAAAAAATGTATATGAAAATACCTTTGGGTGTGGAGTCGATTCCTTTCCTTTTCTGTCTTTAAGTACATTGGACAGTTATTGTTCCAATGTCCTTGCTTCGAGCATAAGTGACAAGTGATAGTCCCTTTCTTTTAAGCCTTTGACTTACCCTTGCCACCCTTCAACTTACATTTTCTCTTCTTTGATCCATTCGATGAAGAGCCATATTAACAGTGAGCACTAGCTGGTTTCTTCCTGAACATACTTTCGGAAGACTTAACATATTAAAGAGCTTAACGACAACACTTCAACGAGTTCATATTTAAATTCAATATTAAGTTGGGTCAAATTGTGGTGATAATGACCTATGAATTAAGTCGATCTGAAGCTCGGTATCTAGAGTAATACCTAGCTCGACTAACGTCTCGATGCACCCAATCATATTGAGTATGTGATCTTTGATTGAGGAACCTCTGCTTATCTATATGTGAAACAATTTTCATAAAACTTTGTATCTCGTGGTACAAGACTGTTCATCGTGCAACTTTTGTAGGTGGCATACTATTTCACGAATATTCATTTTCTCGTGTTGTTGTTGGAGTTTGAAACTTGTAGTGGACAACATGTAATAGTGGCTTGGTCGCAATCAATTTTCGAACCCTCATAAGCCTTAATTTTTTTGGTCATGACATCTTTGTCAGGTTTAGTTAAAGGTTCATTAACAACGATGTACTGAAGCTTTACATATGTGAGTGCAATTTTAACATTCCTTAGCCAATCTTTGTAGTTCGTTCCTGTTAAAGTATTATTTTCAAACAATAGATTCATAGTTTCCATTTATCCATGCAATCTCATTAGAGTAAATTAAATATCACTGCATATGTTATCATACTTATTAGAATGGTTTATTATATTTTTCTAATAAGGCACTCACTAAAATTTTCACTCTCAAAAACCCTAAAACAGATATGAGAGTTCCATAAATTCCTTTAGTAGGAGTTAGGATCCGTTTATCATGTTACTACGACCTTGAGGGTGCTCAACAAATTGTAGGCTCCATAAATAATAAGTGACACTTTACTAATTATATCCAATATAAGTCCTCACATACATTTTCACTATGCTCATAATCATTTTATGAACTTGAGGGTGCTTAATAAATTATGAAATACATTAGACACTTTAGACCCGATCATTTTGTGATATCCTAAGGAAAGCTATGTAACCCTTATGGATCCTTAACCAAGTTAAATAACATTCTTATATACCTATAGTTAACATTAACATCACCTAAGATATTCTATGCCTTGAGGGTACTCAACAAACATAAATACGTAAGGCTTTTTGGTTATATTATAAATATCGGAGAGCAATCTTGTTATTAAATTCATAATTTAAAAATAATTTTGTTGAGTATTATCGACTATTTAAGAAAGATGAGTATATAACAATTATAACTCGTTATATCGAATATCTTATATATATATATCCAATGTATACTTCCTTAAGTCTCATGGTTTTATTTATACTGACCTCATGTTTTACTTATACATATAATATATATACTTTTAATTATAACATTTATAACTTGTTTAGTTACATATATCGTCATATGTATTTCTTTTTTTAATTAATCAACTTCATAAATTTATAAGTATAAAATTTACTTTTATTTATTAAATTTACAACAAATTTTAATTTAAATTTATAACCCTTTATAAAATTAATTGGTTACATATTTAATTCAAAACAGTTTTATATTTTTATTGCTTTCATAAAATCATGTGATTAATTATTTAATCTAAAATAATGTTCAATTATTTTATAATATTGAAACATGATATTCGAAATAACCTAAGACTCAAATAGCATTTAAGTCTTCAACAAGGGCACACTCTAGAATCAGACCATTTCGATGAGGTAGCGAGGGCCTGAAGATCATGAGTTTTTCCACATATAGTGGTCCCTGTGCAGTTAATGCCCCGCTACTATCCCGCTATAAGCATGCTATATCTCATAGCGGATTTCTACCGCTACGATTTTTCCATATAGCCCCAAATATAGTCTTTCCGCTTTAAGCCCCGCTATTTCCGCTATATCCCGCTATTCCCACTATATTCCGCTATTTCCACTATATCTTCTTTAAAAGAAATGAATTTAAAAATGACATTTATACATTATAAAAATTATGAAATTAATTTATTTAATTGAATTTTTAATATATTTTCAAAAATGAAAATACTCTAATATTCTATTAAATTCAATTATGTTATATAACAGTTTTACGTTTATTTACGATATATTCGCACATGTTTTTATTTAAAATTAGTTATGTATTAGTTATAATTCAATTGAATGTTAATTTTTCATTTAATTACCATTTATACATTTGTAAAAACATTAAGTACGAGTATTATGTGGGCTTTAACTGCACAGAGTGGTCCTTAATTGGAATGACCTCTTTAGTTTAAGCATCCTTTCATAGACACACAGCTACTTTGGATGATTCTTAAGGCATTGCCCTCAGTGATGGTTAATTTATTTACATAAGCATAATGTGGGCTTTGATACTATTGTTGGAATAGATGCATTGATACTGTTGCTGGAATAGGTGCATTGGCAGTGAGGTAAAAGGGGTGAATTTCATAAAATAAATTTCTTCTATTAATTTGCACAAAATTTTTAACTAGTTTTTGTGTAAATAATATTTCATTTATACCAAAACAAATTTAGTATTTTGTTAGTAAAAGAGTTTAGATGTATTTTAAAATTTAATTTAGTTTAAAATGCTTATTTATTATTAATGTTTAAAATTAAAATTGTTATATTCTAATTTAAATTAATTTATTTTAAACATTTTTAAAGTAATGTGACGTTCATATTCACAATACGAACATCTCAACTATATATGTGTGTGTGGGGTATCTAATTGATATTATAAAATAAATCACATGGCTATAATTAAACAAATACTCACACGTAAGAAATAATGGTGAAAGAGAGTGATCTGAGGAAAATAACTGCCACAAAGGGGATGAAGAAAAAGAACCGCCTGCTAAAAAATGATATACAATTGAAAAACGATAGAAAACCTATACAGAAGCAGTGAGAAGTGGTAGCCCTATTTCTTAACAGAGGACAAAATTAGGGCAAACTGGAAAAACTAGATTTGTGTGGGAGACTGTAATGCTTCTCTTAAGTTTGTTAACCCTGAGGAAGGCTGCGTATTTTTACCAGAGAGGGTGTTCTACATGGCAGAGACATGGGCAAATACAGTTGGCCTATGAAGTTGGATATAAAATGTCCTATTTTAGATTAAAGGCTTTCTTGGATCACGTCTGTAAACCCTTAGGTAATTACATCATTCATAATACTAAAAATAATTTCTTCACAGCCCAGTGTTTGGACAGCATGGATCATGGAAAGGCGCTAAATCGCAAAACTTATTCTTATTTTGGTAGGGTTGATTATTGTCGAATCTTGGCACCCGGGTGTTGAATGTAAAGTAATTTACTTGCATAAAATACAAATCTGGGCGAACTTCTTTGGTTTGGAGATGGAAATATGGTCTAATGAAGCACCATCTATCATTGCAAGTTATATAGGCAATCCGATTAAACTAGATGCAAAGACCGCGGAGAAAAAAATGACAAAAAATTTGCAAAAAGTGTTGCCAAGATAATAGTTCGGTCCAAATTAGTTACAAAGATTCCAATATTATTACATAATGGAACAAAAAAGGAAATTACCGTTTCCTATGCTAATACCCCTCCTTGTCCTTGCTGCATTATATGTAATGCTTTTGGCCATAGGGAAGGAAAGTGTTCGCTCTGAACAAGCTAAACCCGGATGGGTACCAATACAGGATGTCAATGTAAACGCGCCTCAAAGCTCTAAAACTCCAAATTCCTCTAATGCAACCTAGGTTCAGTCTGGCATAAATGAAGTAAACTGCAATTGACAGGAATACCTAAAATAGAAACAACGCATAGTGAGAAAACTAATTATGTTCATGCAGAAAGTACTTCAGAAACAACTGAACAGGATCAACTAGAGGCTACTAAGGAAACCCCAAACTGGTCCCATTTAGAACAGCAGACAGAAGGAACTCACAATGATAAAGAACCAGAGAAACAAGACCATTTAAACTTTCTTGATACTGATCTACCACATTCGGTAGAATCAAATGACTTTATACAGAATGTGGCAGACTCAATCTTTGAGGAAACGAGCATTGATGATGGCAGCATTGATGTTTCAACATATATAACAAAGAATGAAGAGTACTTATCAAAGGCGCAAGGTAAGACAATTGCACAAAAGCATGCTCCCCCTAAAAGAAACTTGAGGAGGAATTCCAAAATCAAATGAGTTTAGTTGCTTGGAATGTTAAAGGGCATGAACACACACCACTAAGAATGAATGATGTGTTCAAGCTCTTAACAAAATATAAGCCAAACATAGTTGGCTTAATAGAAAATAAATTAAATGCTGAAAATTTAGCTTTATTTCAAAATAAAATCCCAAGACATTGGGGTTTAGTTACTAACAATTCAGCATAGGTTAAAAGGCGAATAATGGTTATATGGGATGCAACATTATGGAACTTGTCTCCTATATCTCAATCTTCCCAATACATCACTTTCAATGCAACTAATACTGGTGGCCGTAAAAAGAGTTTAACTATTATTTATTGAGCAACTTGTTTTCAAAATGAGAGCATCTATGGCAGAATATAATAACGGAATCATCAAACATTACGTACTTTTGGGTGTTAATGGGAAACTATAATAATGCTCTATCACCAAAGGACAAAGAGGGTGGTTTACCGATACATTCTCACTGGTTAAGAGCTTTTAACAACTGCCTTATGCAATCAGGTTTGACAGAAATTAAAGCAATGGGATACAATTTTACATGGATAAAGAAAGGTTTGGCAAATAACATTGACAAAGTAATGGCCAACACTGCTTGCTTACAAAAAATATATTATATGAAAGCATTAATCCTCTCTAACTTCATATGACCACAATCCACTGTGGCTTTATCTAATTTAGGTTCGTAAAGATAAAGGCCATCCCTTCTGATATGATAATGTATGACATTTGCAAGAAGGTTATTGCCCTTGTGTTTCATAGGGTTTATTGGTTTAAATACTACAACTTGGGGTTTCCCTAGTTATGTTTTTCAACACAAGTTACTGCATGTAAACAATAACTAAAAGCATGGAATAAAATGAGGAAGGAAGGAAAATACATGTATGCAAAAGGCTGAAGAGGAATACGAATTTTTGGCGCAAGCAGTTGATGATGACCCTACCAATCCACAGTTGTATGAAAACATGTTACAAGCAAGACATACTTTCAATTGCAGCAGTGAATACAATATAGGAGTTATAAATAAAAAGCAGAGGTTCAATGGCTTCGACAAGGTGACATAAATTCTAAAATTTTCCATTCAAAGATGTCTTTTAGAAGACATCTAAACAACATTCAAGCTTTGATCAATCAAAATGGCGAATTTATTTACAAGCCAGAAGAGATTGAGCATGTAGCTATTACTTATTATTCTGAACTGTATAATGGCTGCCTAACATATGAGCTTCCAGATTTTCAGATTATCTCAACAATAAATGAAGTTGCCAAAGGTTTTTAACTAGAGAAATTAGCATCGATGAAGTTAAAACATCAAATTTGACTTATTAAAGGAAATTTCAGATTTGTTTATGTTGGAAATTGTTGTTTGAAAATAAGCGAATTCTTAAAATTGACTAAGTATGAAATGGCTCCTATTATATGAGAATATGAATAGTCCAACATTGTAGGATTATACTTCTTAGAAACTAAGTTGGGTCATTTGGACACCCAATGATGCTTTTTTATAACGAGGGATACCATGCTTGACCACCACACGTGCCGACCGACCCGACCCGGATCGCGCTAGGGCTTATAGTGGTGTAATCCTTATATTTTTGGTACAAAATTGTTTAACCGTTTTTAGACCGGGCAGGAACGGTCAAATCAGACCAGACCCGTATTGGAGAACGTTCGTTCTTTTTGACCCGTTATTTTCTCAGATCCGTTTTTCGAGACCAAAATTCGTTTTTAAAATCCACAAATTCGAGCAACGTTTTCTGAGTGCAAACAGAATCGTTTGGCGGTTGATCCGAACTGCTTTGCACTGTACGGCAAATCGTCGAAACGTCTTCATGAGAGTGACGTAGTCCACGACTCAGCCGAAGATCAACATTGTTTTCAACAATTTGAAGACGACGCCACCAACGATGACTTCCGCTGCAGATCTAGATGCCGCTGCTCCCGCTTCACTCTTCCAAGTCCCGACGGTCTCTGCCGCGCCTTTCAATTTTGAGGGCCTCCACTTCAAATGCTGGAAACAGAAGATGGAATTCTCCACCATGAGAAAGGTGATGGCTGTGCTGACGGCCGACAAACCGCAGCTACCAAGTAGACCAGACGATGTAGACGCGGATCCGATGCGAGCCTGGACAGAAAAATCAAAGGAACTGCAGAACTGGACAGAGCAAGACTACCTATGCAGAAACTTCATACTCAACGACCTCAGTGATGGCCTCTACGACTACTACAACTCCGACAAGACAGCCAAAGAAATCTGGGAAGCGGTGCAAAAGAAGTATGATACGGAAGAGGCTGGAGCGAAGAAATTTGCAGTCAGTCGCTACCTGAAATACCAGATGACGGATGACAGGTCAGTAGAGATGCAGTCTCGTGAGCTTCAGAAAATTGCTCATGAGATCATCTCCGAAGGTATGAGTTTGGACGAACAATTTCAGATTGGTGTTATTATTGATAAACTGCCCCCAGGTTGGAAAGATTTTAAGAATGTGCTTAGACACAAGACTAAGGAATTCTCCTTAGAGAGCTTGATCACTTGCCTCCGTATTGAGGAGGAGGCTCGTAAGCAGGACCAGAAAGAGGAAGTGCTTGTTGTCACCATGGTTTTAAATCTCCTATATATCGCCCGAGATCTCCTCCGAGATCTCCTTTTCACACTTAAACGAGACGAGACATCAAATCTCCTTCATATCTCCCTCGACACTCATCTCGTCCGAGATATTCAAATCTCATCCGATATATGGATCAAAATCTCAATCCGAGATCTCACCCGAAATTATATATTTTTCTTATTTTCCATAATATTTTTATTTTCATATTGATTCCAAAGAAACTACTCAATCCAATTATAATTTACCAACTTCTTGAACATATTCTTTATTTTTTCTCTTAATGAGTCATAGCGAAAGGTTTCACTTCTTTATTATGTTCAAATAAAAGGATATTATTCAATCATTACCAAATCAATTAAGCTAATCAAGCTACCATTCTTATAAAAATATTCTTTTTTCCATGTAAATCAAGTATGTTACCATTTTTATTTTTACTAAGGAAGTTATAACGTTAAATAAATTTTTGACACATCAATTTTAGACACATAACTACATCCGAAATATTCCCGAGATGTATTATAAGGCCCGAGATGTCAATCCGAGATGTACACCCGATATGTACTCATCTCATCCGAGATCTCCCCCGATACGAGATAACTTGTGTAAAAATTCCGAGACGAAACGTGACCGAAATCCGATATTTAAAACCTTGGTTGTCACCAACAACAACAATAAAAAGTCCAAGCCCGCAGTTCTGAAACCGAATCCGAAAAACTTTAAGAATCAGAACCGCAACCGCAACAAACAGAATTGGAACCCGCAAGGGAACCAAAAGGGACAGCAGAAACCAACCCAAAAGAATGATCCTGGACAGTTGTTTATGTGTTACAACTGTGGAAAACCAGGTCATATGGCACGCAAGTGTAGGAACAGACCAGGTCCTGCACCGCAGGCTAACCTGGCTGAGGAACCTCTTACGGCTATGATTTCTGAGATTCATCTAGTTGGTGGATCAGAGGGTTGGTGGGTAGATACCCGTGCATCCCGCCATGTCTGCTACGATCGTGCTATGTTCAGTACATACATGACTGCTGATGATAAGAAAGTGCTGCTGAGAGATTCCCACACCACTACAGTTGCTGGCATTGGAAATGTGGAAAAAAAGTTTACCTCTGGAAAAACAGTTCTTCTGAAAGATGTGATGCATACTCTAGAGATGAGAAAGAATCTGGTTTCTGGATTTCTCCTTAATAAGGTTGGCTTTACTCAAGTTATAGGGGCTGATTTGTATACTTTGACTTATAAAGGGATGTTTGTAGGGAAGGGTTATGCTTGTGAGGGTATGTTTAGACTTAATGTTGAATCTAATAAAGTAACTAGTTCTGCTTATATGTTGTGTGATTTTAATATCTGGCACTCTAGATTATGTCATGTAAGTAAACGTATTATTCATAACATGAGCACCTTAGATTTAATTCCTAAAATGTCACAAACTGAATTTGATAATGTGAATTCTATAGTCAAGAAAAAATCACTTAGAAACCCCATAAATTAGTTGATAGAATTTCTGAACCCTTAGACTTAATTCATTCTGACATATGTGAGCTTGATGGCACTTTGAATAGACATGGAAACCGTTACTTTATCATTTTCATTGATGATGGCTCTGATTTCACTTATGTATATCTTATGAAAAATAAAAGTGACGCATTTGATATGTTTAAATTATTTATAACTGAAGTCGAGAATCAATCTAATAAGAAAATTAAGAGACTTCATAGTGATAGAGGAACAGAATATGAGTCTAGTCCATTTCTTGATTTTTATAAATTGCATGGTATAATTCATGAGAGAACAGCACCTCATTCACCTGAAATGAACGGTAAAGCTGAAAGAAAGAAAGAATAGGACCTTTACTGAATTAGTTGTAGCTATTTTATTAAATTCGGGTGCAGCAAAACATTGGTGGGGGGATATTTTATTGACTGTATGCTATGTATTGAATAGAATCCCAAAATCAAAAAGTAAGATTTCACCTTTTGAAATTTTAAGAAATTATAAACCGAATGTATCTTACTTTAGAACTTGGGGATGTTTGGCATATGTTCGTATACCTGACCCTAAGAGAATAAAATTAGCAAGTAGAGTTTATTAGCTATGCTATTAATAGCAAAGCATATAAATTTTATGACCTGAATACACATAATATAGTAGAATCTAATGATGCTGATTTTGATGAAACTAAATTTCCTTTTAAATTGAGGAATAGTGGGGGCACGTCAAATAACACTGTGCCTATTGGAACAGAACTTAATAAATCTTCTGAAATCGAACCTAGAAGAAGTAAAAGAGCAAGAGTTGATAAAGATTTTGGCTTGGATTTTTGCACTTTTACTATAGAGGAGGATCCCACAAACCTCCAAGAAGCCTTATCTTCATTAGATACGATTTTTGGCAAGAGGCTATAAATGATGAGATGGATTCCTTAGAATCCAATAAGACTTGGCACTTAGTAGAATTACCACTTGGTTGTATGTCTATAGGCTGTAAATGGGTACTTAAAAAGAAATTAAAACTTGATGGCACAGTTGAAAAATATAAAGCACGTTTGGTAGCTAAAGGTTTTAGGCAAAGAGAAAATGTAGACTTTTTTGATACTTTTTCACCCGTAACTAGAATCACATCCATTCGAGTACTATTTTCGTTAGCATCTATTCATAATTTAATAATACACCAAATGGATGTTAAAACTGCTTTTTTAAATGGTGAATTAGAAGAGGAAATTTATATGGACCAACCCGAAGGTTTTGCAATTCATTGTCAAGAACATAAAGTTTGCAAATTAGATAAATCATTATATGGTTTAAAACAAGCACCTAAAGAATGTCATGAAAAATTTGATAACTTAATAATCTCAAATGGTTTCAAAGTTAATGAAAGTGACAAATGCATTTATTATAAATTTAAGAATGACGTTTTCACTATAATATGTTCGTATGTAGATGATCTACTTATTTTTGGATCAAACATTCATGCCATAAACACTATTAAATCTTTGTTAAGTGCCAATTTTGATATGAAAGATCTAGGTGAAGCGAGTGTAATCATTGGTATTAAGATTACTAGGTCCGAAAAGGGACTTTCTTTGGATCAATCTCATTATATTGAGAAGATCTTAAAGAAATACAATTACTTTGACTGTAAACCTGCATGTACACCAGATGATCCTAGTGTAAAGCTATTCAAGAACACTGGTGAAGGTGTAAGAGAGTCTGATTATGCGAGCATCATTGGCAGCCTTCGGTATGCCACTGATTGTACTAGACCCGACATTGCCTATGTCGTGGGATTATTATGCAGGTTTACTAGTAGACTTAGTATAGAGCATTGACACGCTATTGAGAGGGTCATGAGATACCTAAAACGAACCATGAACCTTGGATTACATTATGAAAAGTTTCCAGCTCTCCTTGAAGGTTACACTGATGCAGACTGGAATACTTTATCTAATGATTCAAAAGCAACCAGTGGTTATACCTTTAACATTGCTGGAGGAGCTGTTTCTTGGAAATCCAAGAAATGGACTATTTTGGCTCGGTCTACTATGGAGTCTGAGATGATAGCACTAGCCACAGCTATTGAAGAAGCAGAGTATTTAAGAAATTTGCTAGCTGAGAGTCCCTTATGGGAAAAACCGATACCAGCTGTGTTGATCTATTGCGATAGTACCGCGGCTATTGCAAAAGTACAGAACCATTATTATAATGGCAAGAGATGACAGGGATGTCGTAAGCACAACACTGTTAGAGAGCTACTCTCTTCAGGAGCTGTTAGAGTGTCACATACGTAGTGACGAGAATTTGGTGGTCCTTTGACGAAAGGACTGGCCAGAGAGGAAGTTCTTACAACTTCTAGAAAAATGGGAATATTGCCCTTAGATTGTTGAGTCACGCACAATGGTAACCCGACCTAATGACTGGAGATCCCAAGAACTAGGTTCAATGGGTAAGAACAAGTTGCGAAGTGATATGAGTTGAACATGCTATTTTTCATATATATAGAAACATGTCTTCCCGAAGTGATTAGAGGATGAGTTAATAGAAACTCTTAATGAGATCTATACTCCATTTGGAGTGGAGTACCTACCTTCAGGAGTACTCTTGATAGACTCACCTGTGTGAATGTGGAAATTTGACCGTTTTCTATGGAGTTTTAGGCAAAACTCCTAGAGCATTCACTAAACTGGGATAGACGTGCATGGCCATAAATGCACGGGCATATTTGATTGCACTCTAGAAAGATTGTGTGTGGTCTGATGTCAGGAATAGAGTTCAAGACTACGTGTCACTCTAGTAAAAACTGAATCTTATCCACTATGCAAAGGTTCAAGTCGGAAGACACCTTTGTTTATGCACAATCTTATATTTTTTCAGAAATTGCTAGAAAATATTTTAAAAAAATTCAAGTGGAGGATTGTTGGAAATTGTTGTTTGAAAATAAGTGAATTCTTAAAAATTGACTAAGTATGAAATGGCTCCTATTATATGGGAATATGAATAGTCCCATATTGTGGGATTATATGAAAGAACCAAGTATTTATACTTGATTCTTAGAAGCTAAGTTGCACCCTTTGGGCGCCCAATGATGTTTTTTTTGTGAGGAGGGTACCATGCTTGACCACCAAACACGCGTGCGCACGCGCCGACCGAACTACTCGACCCGACCCGGGCCAGGCTCGGGTACGGGCTTGTAGTGGTGTAACACTTATATTTTTGGTACAAAATTCTTTAACCGTTTTTAGATCGGGCTAAAACGGTCAAATCAGACCAGACCCGTATTGGAGAATTTTCATTGTTTTTGATCCGTTATTTTCTCAGATGCGTTTTTCAAGACCACGTTTCCACCAACCAGCAAGGTTCTTTTTGCTATTCCGCCTTCTTAACTGATAAGGAGACGAAACAGAAAGAACAACATCTCATTCAAATTAGTTTTTAAAACCCACAATTCGAGCAACGTTTTTTGAGTGTAATCAGAATCGTTTGGCGGTTGATCCGAACTGCTTTGCACTGTACAGCAGATCGCCGAAACACTCTCAGGAGAGTGACGTAGTCCACAACTTAGCCGACGATCAACATTGTTTTCAACAGTTTGAAGACGATGCCACCAACGATGACTTCCGCTGCAGATCTTAGATGCCGCTGCTCCCACTTCACTCTTCTATGTCCCGATGATCTCTGCTGCGCCTTTCAATTTCAAGGGCCTCCACTTCAAACGCTGGAAATATAAGATGGAATTCTTCCTAACAATGAGAAAGGTGGTGGCTGTGTTGACGGCCGACAAACCGCAGCTACCGGGTAGACCAGACGAAGCAGACGCGGATCTAATGCGAGCCTGGATAGAAAAATCAAAGGAACTGCAGAACTGGACAAAGCAAGACTACCTATGCAGAAACTTCTTACTCAACGGCCTCAGTGATGACCTCTATGACTACTACAATTCCGACAAAACAGCCAAAGAAATCTGGAAAGCGCTGCAAAAGAAGTATGATACGGAAGAGGCTGGAGCGAAGAAATATACAGTCAGCCGCTACCTGAAATACTAGATGACGGATGATAGGTCAATAGAGATGTAGTCTCATGAGCTTCAGAAAATTTCTCATGAGATCATCTCCGAAGGTATGAGTTTGGACGAATAATTTCAGATTGTTGTTATTATTGATAAACTGCCCCCAGGTTGGAAAGATTTTAAGAATGTGCTTAGGCACAAGACTAAGGAATTCTCCTTAGAGAGCTTGATCACTTGCCTCTGTATTGAGGATGAGGCTCGTAAGAAGGACCAGAAAGAGGAAGTGCTTGTTGTCACCAACAACAACACTAAAAAGTCCAAGCCCGCAGTTCTGAAATCGAATCCGAAAAACTTTAAGAATCAGAATAGCAACCACAACAAACAGAATTGGAATCCGTAAGGAAACCAAAAGGGACAGCAGAAACCGACCCAAAAGAATGATTCTGGACAGTTGTTTATGTGTTACAACTGTGGAAAACCAGGTCATATGGCACGCAAGTGTAGGAACAGACCAGGTCCTGCACCGCAGGCTAACCTGGCTGAGGAACCTCTTACGGCTATGATTTCTGAGATTCATCTAGTTGGTGGATCAGAGGGTTGGTGGGTAGATACCCGTGCATCCCGCCATGTCTGCTACGATCGTGCTATGTTCAGTACATACACGACTGCTGATGATAAGAAAGTGCTGCTGAGAGATTCCCACACCACTACAGTTGCTGGCATTGGAAATGTGGAAAAAAAGTTTACCTCTGGAAAGACAGTTCTTCTGAAAGATGTGATGCATACTCCAGAGATGAGAAAGAATTTGGTTTCTTGATTTCCCTTAATAAGGCTGGTTTTACTCAAGTTATAGAGGCTGATTTATATACTTTGACTTATAAGGGGATGTTTGTAGGGAAGGGTTATGCTTGTGAGGGTATGTTTAGACTTAATGTTGAATCTAATAAAGTAACCAGTTCTGCTTATATGTTGTGTGATTTTAATATCCGGGACTCTAGATTATGTCATATAAATAAACGTATTATTCATAACATGAGCACCTTAGATTTAATTCCTAAAATGTCACAAACTGACTTTGATAAATGTTCATTCTATAGTCAAGCAAAAATCACTAAGAAACCCCATAAATTAGTTGATAGAATTTCTGAACCCTTAGACTTAATTCATTCTGACATATGTGAGCTTGATGGCACTTTGACTAGACATGGACACCGTTACTTTATCACTTTCATTGATGATGGCTCTGATTTCACTTATGTATATCTTATGAAAAATAAAATTGATGCATTTGATATGTTTAAATTATTTAAAACCGAAATCGAGAATCAATCTAATAAGAAAATTAAGAGACTTCGTAGTGATAGAGGAACATAATATGAGTCTAGTCCATTTCTTGATTTTCATAAATTGCATGGTATAATTCATAAGAGAACTGCACCTTATTCACCTGAAATGAACGGTAAAGCTGAAATAAAGAATAGGACCTTTACCGAATTAGTTGTAGCTATTTTATTAAATTCGGGTGCAGCAAAACATTGGTGGGGGGATATTTTATTGACTGTATGCTATGTATTGAATAGAATCCCAAAATCAAAAAGTAAGATTTCACCTTTTGAAATTTTAAGAAATTATAAACCGAATGTATCTTACTTTAGAACTTGGGGATGTTTGGCATATGTTCGTATACCTGACACTAAGAGAATAAAATTAGCATGTAGAGCATACGAATGTGTATTTATTGGCTATGCTATTAATAGCAAAGCATATAGATTTTATGACCTGAATACACATAATATAGTAGAACTAATGATGTTGATTTTGATGAAACTAAATTTCCTTTTAAATTGAGGAATAGTGGGGGCACGTAAAATAACACCGTGCCTATTAGAACAAAACTTAATGAATCTTCTGAAATCGAACCTAGAAGAAGTAAAAGAGCAAGAGTTGATAAAGATTTTGGCTCGGATTTTTGCACTTTTACTATAGAGGAGGATCCCACAAACCTCCAAGAAGTCTTATCTTCATTAGATGCTGATTTTTGGCAAGAGGCTATAAATGATGAGATGGATTTCTTGGAATCCAATAAGAGTTGGCACTTAGTAGATTTACCACCTGGTTATAAGTTTATAGGCTGTAAATGGGTACTTAAAAAGAAATTAAAACCAGATGCCACAGTTGAAATATATAAAGCCCGTTTGGTAGTGAAATGACCCTATTTATTTTACCTAATTTTTATTAGGATTTTTTTTACATTAATAAATTCCTAGAGTCATTTAGCCTTTCTATTAAATTATCCAGGATCCTAATTTTTCTACTAATATATCTATATCAGTTCATTAATAAATATATTCACATACATGTGAAGATGTATGTGACCCTCTTTCTTGGATCAGAGTGTTGGTAAGCAAGAGTGCATCCTGATTGAATTTGAATTTCTAGTCAACCAGTACATAGCTCATTTTCCTTTTTCTATTTGATATTTTGGGTCATGAGAGTGAATCTCATAATCATATATGATTTATGCCTAGTACATTTTTGATCATTCTTTTGGTGATTGCCTGTTAGTTTAACTTAGCAAAGTGATCTCAGATTATATAGCAAGTCATCATAGTTTTAATCTAATTGTTTGATATTTGATCAAAAGTCAGAAAGAAAAATGATATACACATTTATCATTTTCAGCATGAGTGATTTTATCACAAATTTCTTTACTTATAACCAAGCCAGTTGAGTGATTCATTCACAATTTATATAGTTGTGTTTCTCTGAATCAATTCCATTTCCCTAATCCCTGAGTTACCTCAGCTTGCATCCTAGTTTAAAGGTTGCTTTACTGGATTTAGAAAATCCAGATTTTATGGTCATTTAACAAAAGTAGTATTTAAGTAATATGTGTGCATATCAGATGTATTGTGCTCTTTGGACTAAGAAAGCGACTCAAAATAAAAGTGAATTGCTCAAGTATTTGAAAATGTCTTTGTACTTGCATTTGCAGAGAAAGCTTCAGATTTTACAAAGTGCATTTTCTTCCTTTAAACCCAAAAACTCTGGTCATCTTGATCAACCCCGACCTCACTCCTTTTGAGGTGGGTTAACCTTATGACTAGGTCATCAAAACATTAGTGCCTGGCTATTGCAATGTAAATTCAGATACAAGATACTTGAAAAATCCCTTAAAACATGTACACATCTTTGTACAGTGCACGAAAATATATATATTGTTTCTTTTATCAAAACACTTCTGTATATAGTCACAAAATCCTTGAAATATTACTTCTAGCTAAACTCAGATTTTTAACTTCAAAACTTAAAGCTTTTAAGTGACTCAAGATTGACTAATACGCAATATATATATGTATCCATTTCTCAAATATAGGCATATATCATCTACAGATTTCTACCATAATACTCAAAGATATTTTCTTGCATAAGATTCAACTAAGTCTTTGGTTTTTCCCAACCTTAATACATTACCTGATTCAATTGAAACAACTAAATAAAATCCAAACATTCAAGATCATTACATAACAACAAAAGCAGAATTATAAAACTTCCAAGATTACATGCAAATAGTTCATTCTAAGCTCTTATTTAATTCTAATTTAGCATGCTTATCCAATCATTCTCATTAGCCATAGCAGCTTCCTATTTAGAACCAGCATTCCCTGAAAGAGCATTAGAGGCTGCCCCATTTTAAATGAGACACCCCAGATGCCATAAGCAAACAAGGGTCAGATACAAGATCTGGTGTGAGCAATATAAAAAATTCCATGATATTAAGTAGATAAGTGAGACATAAGCATTTTGTATAGGTTGGCATAACTTCTTTAGTCAATTTGCCAGACTTGTTTCTGATATATTGTGCATATATGATCAGTATTAAAACTAATTATGTACACACTTTCAACTATGCAAACATACATGTCAACCAGAGGTACTCAGGAACTATCATAGCTCCAATCCAATCAACCTAGGAATAACTCAAGTTCCTACTTCATCAATTTAGAGTTGCATTTACCAAATTAATTCCTAGCCTCATCTGCCATAAAGGAATCACGGGGACACATTGCAATAAAATAATTCACAATATTGCACAAAGATCTCAGGGCTTAAACAAACCATGTGCCAACTTGCATACTTTAAATATAACAAGCATTCCAGCAGTCTTCTTGGCTCACAATCCTTAGTTTATTTACTAAGTGTTCATGTTTGATCCTATCATGAGATAGCTAGGTGATTAAATCACAGTGTACATGAAAGATTACATAAAACTTGCAAGCATACTTCAAAAACAAGCTAACATTCATATCCAGGGGAAATCATATTTTCAAATATCCTGGCTTAAAGAAAATACAAGAATATTTACAACTGTGTATAGAGACTAGGCATGTGGGTTATTATTGTTTCATAAGCAACCATTTTGGAACTAAATTCAAGATCTAGCTTAAACAAGGTTTCTGGCTCATGGGTTTTCTATTTGATTAAGGGTTCAGCACTTTTGGGTATTTCCATTGCACCCATGAATCTTTCACTTGAGCCTCAGCACTTACACAAGTGTAATGCAACTCATATATATATTTTGATTTCTGTATTTTCCATGCCATGTCTAAACCATTTACAAGTATTCTCTATTTACTTTCATGATTTCATACTTTAACATTTCTGGGTGTAACCAAACAGAGCAAAATACTCAACCATCAAAGCAATCAAAAGCATTCATAAACACCCATTAAAGCATCCATTAAAACCATAGTAATAAAATCAGAAATATGTAGAAAAGTAACATAAACTTGGCTGCCTCATAACAGGACTTAATGCCATGGGATTTAGTGAGATTACTCACAAAAAATGCTCCTCTTGCTTAATCCAGAAAAGAAACCCTTTGAAACTTTGCTTTTCTTCTTGCAAATATTTTTCTTCTTTGTTTTCTTAAATGTCTCGGGTAGAAAGTGATTTTTCTGGTTTAAACTTGGATTTATAAGAGAGGTTTTCTAGGGTTTTACAAATGTAAAATCTCATTCTTACCCTGGCCAGTGCTCATGCATTTTGCATTTCTCATTTGCTTATTCTCCTTTTTCTTTTCCAGAATATCTATTTTGTTCTCTTTCTAAATCATGACAATTGTGTGACATTGTCACTTATTTATTTTCTAAAATCCTTCTTTCTATTTTCTGCCTAAAGCAATTGTTTTGCTTGCAATATGTCTTTTGCTATTTTAATGTTATGCTTTCCCTTGCTTATTTCTTTTTTTTAATACTTTCAGTACTAAACGAAATGTACATATGCATACATATCTTATATAGGCTTACTTAACTCCTCCTTAGTTTCAGAAAGACATACACATATATGTGCATACATGTTTCAAATCCTTATCTAATTTATCCTGGGTTTAAATTAAGTAAAAATCTGTTTACTGGTTCAAACAAAACTTGCTTTGTCTTATTTTCTAAAATAATCCATATAAATCCAAAAATCAAGTATCCATGTCTGGTTTGATAATTTTCATTACAAAATCATGTTCGTAAGGCTTTTCCAGTTCTTGTTTTAATTTCAGGAAATTTGGAGTTCTTCCTTATGCCATATCAGTGTGCACGTGCACACATGCACACACACTTGCACACAATTAATTCCAAACATTCCTATACAAATAAATTCATATATTTTCAAAATTCAACCAAAATAAGGTTTCATGAATTTCTGGGGCATTACAATCACCCCACCTTTTTTTAGGAATTGTGTCCTCAAAATTTTCTCATTTTTACTTTAAACATTTCCAGATTTTTATAAAATCTATCAAACATTGCACAAGCAAACAATTCAGTCAAAACAACCATACATATTAAACTTTTTAGGAAATTAGAATTTACCTTCCACTGCAAAAAACTTAGGGTAATCCATCTTTATCTTATCCTCTAACTCCCATGTACAATCATTAGGGTCTAGGCTCCATTGAACCTTCACCAATTTCAGAGTTTTGCTCCTCAACTTCTTTTCCTCTTTAGCTAAAATCCCCATTGGTTCTTTCTCATAGACCAAATCAGGATTTATTTGAACTTGAGTGGGTTTCTCTAAAATTTCCTCTTTATCATGCACCCATCTCCTAAGTTGTGACACATGAAATACATTGTGCATTTCACTCATCTCTTCTGGTAGCTCCAACTTGTATGCTAATGAACCTACTCTTTCCAAAATCTTGTAAGGTCCAACATATCTTGGGGTAAGTTTTCCCTGCTTGCCAAACCTCAACACCTTCTTCATAGGTGAAACTTTGATGAAAACATAATCACCAACTTCATATTCTACCTGCTTCCTCCTTACATCTGCAAACTTCTTTTGCCTATCTTGAGCTGCTGCCATTCTTCTCCTCACAAGCTCAATTTTCTATGTATTCTCTTTAACATACTCAGGCCCTAAGACAGCCCTTTCTCCTGCTTCAACCCAACATATTGGTGACAAACATGGTTTGCCATACAAGGCTTCAAATGGTGCCATACCTATGGTGCTTTGATAACTATTGTTATATGTAAATTCAGCCAAGTGGAGGTGATCTTCCCAATTACCTCCAAAGTCCAATGCACATGCCCTCAACAAATCCTCCGAAACTTTGTTTATTACTTCAGTTTGACCATCTGATTAGGGGTGGTATGCAGTACTCAAGCATAACTCACTCCCCATGGCTTCTTGAAAGCTCTTCCAAAATCTGGATGTAAAGATTGTGTCCCTATCACTCACTATAGTTTTAGAAATTCCATGCAATCTTACTACTTCTTTCATGAATATTTGAGCTAGTTTAGGTGCATTTCTTTCTGCCTTCACTGGTATAAAGTGTGCCACTTTAGTCAATCTATCAACTACTACCCAAATGCTTGTATTTCCTCTCTTTGATCTAGGCAGACCATCTATGAAATCCATAGATATATCTTCCACTTCCACTGTGGTATGCTTAGAGGTTGCAATAGGGCTGAGGGTCTTTGGGTTTCTGCCTTGACTTGTTGGCAAGTCATACACTTTGCAACATGTTTGGCCACATCTGATTTCATCCCTCTCCACCAATAATCCCTTTTTAGGTTTTGGTACATTTTGGTGCTGCCTGGATGTATGGAATATTTACTCCTATGGTATTCATTAAGTATCTCTTCCTTCAACCCTATATCTTCTGGAACACATATCCTACCTTTATTCCTTAAGTAACCATTCTTATCGGTGTGGTAGTTTGCTACTTCTTCTCCTTTTTCTATTAGAGTTTTCTTTTCTAATAAATCTGGATCTTCCTCTTGCATTCCCCCACTTTCAAAATTAAATCTGATTGCAAAGTTATCAAACTTAATTTTCCTTTACTCCCTTCTTCAATCATTTCCATGTTCACCTCATTGTTTTCCTCAATTTCCAAATCAGTAAGTAGTGATAAATTTCTAAACTCTTCTATCATTAACATGGCTACTTTTGCATGCTGCCTGCTCAAAGCATCTGCAACCTTATTAGCTTTTCCTGGAGTATAAAGTATGTCTAAATCATATGCTGCTAGAAACTCAACCCATCTATGCTGCCTCATATTCAAATCTTTTTGTGAAAAGAGATATTTCAATGCTTTATGGTCAGTGTATAAAATAAACTTAGCACCTAGAAGATAATGTCTCCAGAGCTTTAGTGCATATACCACTGCTGCCAACTCAAAATCATGGGTTGCATACCTTGATTCATGTGGCTTCAATTGTCTTGATGCATAGGCTATAGCTTGATCTTGCTCCATCAATACAGCTCCTAGCCCAGAACCACTTGCATCAGTATAAACAATCAAACCCTCATTTCCCTCTGGTAGTCTCAACACTGGTGCATTGACTAAGGCCTCCTTGATTTTACTAAAGGCTTGCTCACATTTCTCAGTCCATATAAAGGGTTGGTTCTTTCAAGTTAGGTTGGTAAGTGGTGATGATACCTTAGAAAAATCCTTTATAAACCTTCTATAATACCCTGCCATCCCCATAAATGACCTAACTTCTCCTACTGTGCTTGGTCTTTTCCATGCTTGGATAGCCATAATTTTATTGGGGTTCACTGAAATGCCTTTGGCAGATATAACATGCCCAAGGAAATGCACTTCTTCTTTCCAAAATGCACGCTTAGAAAACTTTGCTTTCCAATTCTTCTAACTTTTTCTTCAACTCCTTCAACTCACTTGGCCCCATCCTAGTGGGTTTCTTAATAATTGGACTTGCTCCTGGTAGGAGACTAATCTGAAATTCCACTGGTCTGTGGTGTGGAACACCCTTAACTTCTCCAAACACATCCAAGTATTTGTTAATTATAGGGATTTCTTCAATAGAAGGCTCACTGGAATCCTTATCTAAGTCAATCAAATGATATAATTTCCTTTCTTTGGCTACTTCACACAAAATTGTGATTCTTTGGCCTCTCGAATTTTGTAATGATATGGTGGATGAGTCTAAATTAATTATGGCTTTGTGTTGCCTTAACCAGTCCACACCCAATATAACACCTATATTTGGGTAATTTAAAACATATAAATTGGAAATAAAAACATTTCCTCCTATGTTTAATTCTACATCCACACAAATCATGTTTAAAACACTAGAACTTCCCAATGGGATTTGCACTAACAAAGGGGTTTCAACCAGTATGCAATTTAATTTAAGCAATGCAACTAATTTATGGGAAATCAGAGAATGTGTTGCCCATGTATCATACACTACTGATATGGGTAGGGTACAAATAAATAAGGTACCTTCCACTTGACCATGGTTTTCTGCAATAGCTTCTACTGTGGATTTGCTTTTGCTCTCCAAACTTGCTAGCTTCCCTTGCTGTTTATACTCAGGGCAATTTCTCTTGATATGTCCCTCCTTACCACATAGGTAGCACTTGAAAGCTCCTCCCTTCAATTCTGGACACCTTGGTTTGATATGTCCTTCTTTTCCACAATGATGACACACTATCTTCCTCTTTGTATTAGTGGTCTTAGTATCATTGGTTTTCTTGCTTTCTGTCTCCTCCTTCTTTTTGTCATAGGGGTGATACCTTCCCTTATTTTTCTTGTTGTTGTTGTTCTTAAAACTCCTATACTTCTCCCTCTCCTTGTCATGTTGCTCAAACTTTAAGGCCAGATCAATGACTTGATCAAAGGTTTTATCTGCATATGGCAACATAGCCCTACTAAGCCCTGGGTTTAAACCCTTAATATACCTATCATTCTTTGATGCCTCATCAGCCACAAGCATAGCTCCATACTTAGACAAGCCCTCAAACCTTTGAGTATACTCAGTCACATTAAAGGTTCCCTGCCTAAGTCTGATGAATTCTTCAAGCAATAGAGTTTTGGCTGATGCTGGAACAAATCTAGCTTCCAACATCTCCTTGAATTGATTCCAAGTGATTTCATTCTCAATCCTCCCAGCTATGACTACCTCCCACCAGCTTAAAGCCACACCTTTCAGTTGTCTTGAGGCCACTTGCCTCTTCCTTTGATCATCCAATTGCATGTCATTGAAAATTCTGTCTAGTGTTCTCAACCATGCTTGAATTTCCATCACACTTTCAGTTCCTTCAAAGCTCTTGCCTCCCAAATTGGTATAAGTCTTTAATAGTTTTGAAAGTTCCTTATGTGGGTTCTCAAGTCTCTGCCCTACTCCATCCCTTAAAGCCCTCATAAAGTCTTGCATATCAAGCATTTGTGGTGCACTTGATCCTGCATTGTGATGAGATCCTCTTCCTACCATGATAGGATAACTAGGGTATGGGTAGATAGGGTTAGTTTATCATGAGTATTTTTCTTTTGCTATAACTTTCTATCTGAATTATTATTTTACTCAAACAAATAGTACATACATATGGTTACAGTACTTCAATCAATCAATACAATCATTCTTAGCTATGTATAGTTTTAACATAGCTCTGATACCAAATGAAATGACCCTATTTATTTTACCTAATTTTTATTAGGATTTTTTTTACATTAATAAATTCCTAGAGTCATTTAGCATTTCTATTAAATTATCCAGGATCCTAATTTTTCTACTAATATATCTATATCAGTTCATTAATAAATATATTCACATACATGTGAAGATGTATGTGACCCTCTTTCTTGGATCAGAGTGTTGGTAAGCAAGAGTGCATCCTGATTGAATTTGAATTTCTAGTCAACCAGTACATAGCTCATTTTCCTTTTTCTATTTGATATTTTGGGTCATGAGAGTGAATCTCATAATCATATATGATTTATGCCTAGTACATTTTTGATCATTCTTTTGGTGATTGCCTGTTAGTTTAACTTAGCAAAGTGATCTCAGATTATATAGCAAGTCATCATAGTTTTAATCTAATTGTTTGATATTTGATCAAAAGTCAGAAAGAAAAATGATATACACATTTATCATTTTCAGCATGAGTGATTTTATCACAAATTTCTTTACTTATAACCAAGCCAGTTGAGTGATTCATTCACAATTTATATAGTTGTGTTTCTCTGAATCAATTCCATTTCCCTAATCCCTGAGTTACCTCAGCTTGCATCCTAGTTTAAAGGTTGCTTTACTGGATTTAGAAAATCCAGATTTTATGGTCATTTAACAAAAGTAGTATTTAAGTAATATGTGTGCATATCAGGTGTATTGTGCTCTCTAGACTAAGAAAGCTACTCAAAATAAAAGTGAATTGCTCAAGTATTTGAAAATGTCTTTGTACTTGCATTTGCAGAGAAAGCTTCAGATTTTACAAAGTGCATTTTCTTCCTTTAAACCCAAAAACTCTGGTCATCTTGATCAACCCCGACCTCACTCCTTTTGAGGTGGGTTAACCTTATGACTAGGTCATCAAAACATTAGTGCCTGGCTATTGCAATGTAAATTCAGATACAAGATACTTGAAAAATCCCTTAAAACATGTACACATCTTTGTACAGTGCACGAAAATATATATTGTTTCTTTTATCAAAACACTTCTGTATATAGCCACAAAATCCTTGAAATATTACTTCTAGCTAAACTCAGATTTTTAACTTCAAAACTTAAAGCTTTTAAGTGACTCAAGATTGACTAATACACAATATATATATGTATCCATTTCTCAAATATAGGCATATATCATCTACAGATTTCTACCATAATACTCAAAGATATTTTCTTGCATAAGATTCAACTAAGTCTTTGGTTTTTCCCAACCTTAATACATTACTTGATTCAATTGAAACAACTAAATAAAATCCAAACATTTAAGATCATTACATAACAACAAAAGCAGAATTATAAAACTTCCAAGATTACATGCACATAGTTCATTCTAAGCTCTTATTTAATTCTAATTTAGCATGCTTATCCAATCATTCTCATTAGCCATAGCAGCTTCCTATTTAGAATCAGCATTCCCTGAAAGAGCATTAGAGGCTGCCCCATTTTAAATGAGACACCCCAGATGCCATAAGCAAACAAGGGTCAGATACAAGATCTGGTGTGAGCAATATAAAAAATTCCATGATATTAAGTAGATAAGTGAGACATAAGCATTTTGTATAGGTTGGCATAACTTCTTTAGTCAATTTGTCTGACTTGTTTCTGATATATTGTGCATATATGATCAGTATTAAAACTAATTATGTACACACTTTCAACTATGCAAACATACATGTCAACCAGAGATACTCAGGAACTATCATAGCTCCAATCCAACCAACCTAGGAATAACTCAAGTTCCTACTTCATCAATTTAGAGTTGCATTTACCAAATTAATTCCTAGCCTCTTCTGCCATAAAGGAATCACGGGGACACATTGCAATAAAATAATTCACAATATTGCACAAAGATCTCAGGGCTTAAACAAACCATGTGCCAACTTGCATACTTTAAATATAACAAGCATTCAAGTAGTCTTCTTGGCTCACAATCCTTAGTTTATTTACTAAGTGTTCATGTTTGATCCTATCATGAGATAGCTAGGTGATTAAATCACAGTGTACATGAAACATTACATAAAACTTGCAAGCATACTTCAAAAACAAGCTAACATTCATATCCAGGGGAAATCATATTTTCAAATATCCTAGCTTAAAGAAAATACAAGAATATTTACAACTGTGTATAGAGACTAGGCATGTGGGTTATTATTGTTTCATAAGCAACCATGTTGGAACTAAATTCAAGATCTAGCTTAAACAAGGTTTCTGGCTCATGGGTTTTCTATTTGATCAAGGGTTTAGCACTTTTGGGTATTTCCATTGCACCCATGAATCTTTCACTTGAGCCTCAGCACTTACACAAGTGTAATGCAACTCATATATATATATTTTGATTTCTGTATTTTCCATGCCATGTCTAAACCAGCTACAAGTATTCTCTATTTACTTTCATGATTTCATACTTTAACATTTCTGGGTGTAACCAAACAGAGCAAAATACTCAACCATCAAAGCAATCAAAAGCATTCATAAACACCCATTAAAGCATCCATTAAAACCATAGTAATAAAATCAGAAATATGTAGAAAAGTAACATAAACTTGGCTGCCTCATAACAGGACTTAATGCCATGGGATTTAGTGAGATTACTCATAATAAAAATGCTCCTCTTGCTTAATCCAGAAAAGAAACCCTTTGAAACTTTGCCTTTCTTCTTGCAAATATTTCTCTTCTTTGTTTTCTTAAATGTCTCGGGTAGAAAGTGATTTTTCTGGTTTAAACTTGGATTTATAAGAGAGGTTTTCTAGGGTTTTACAAATGTAAAATCTCATTCTTACCCTGGCCAGTGCTCATGCATTTTGCATTTCTCATTTGCTTATTCTCCTTTTTCTTTTTTCCAGAATATCTATTTTGTTCTCTTTCTAAATCATGACAATTGTGTGACATTGTCACTTGTTTATTTTCTAAAATCCTCCTTTCTATTTTCTGCCTAAAGCAATTGTTTTGCTTGCAATATGTCTTTTGCTATTTTAATATTATGCTTTCCCTTGCTTATTTCTTTTTAATACTTTCAGTACTTATAGAAATGTACATATGCATACATATCTTATCTAGGCTTACTTAACTCCTCCTTAGTTTCAGAAAGACACACACATATATGTGCATACATGTTTCAAATCCTTATCTAATTTATCCTGGGTTTAAATTAAGTAAAAATCTGTTTACTGGTTCAAACAAAACTTGCTTTGTCTTATTTTCTAAAATAATCCATATAAATCCAGAAATCAAATATCCATGTCTGGTTTGATAATTTTCATTACAAAATCATGTTTGTAAGGCTTTTCCAGTTCTTATTTTAATTTCAGGAAATTTGGAGTTCTTCCTTGTGCCATATCAGTGTGCACGTGCACACATGCACACACACTTGCACACAATTAATTCCATACATTCCTATACAAATAAATTCATATATTTTCAAAATTCAACCAAAATAAGGTTTCATGAATTTCTGGGGCATTACATGTAGATAAAGGTTTTAGGCAAAGAAAAAATGTAGACTTTTTTGATACTATTTCACCCGTAACTAGAATCACATCCATTCGAGTACTATTTTCGTTAGCATCTATTCATAATTTAATAATACACCAAATGAATGTTAAAACTGCTTTTTTAAATGGTGAATTAGAAGAGGAAATTTATATGGATCAACCCGAAGGTTTTGCAATTCATGGTCAAGAACATAAAGTTTGCAAATTAGATAAATCATTATATGGTTTAGAACAAGCACCTAAACAATGGCATGAAGAATTTGATAACTTAATAATCTCAAATGGTTTCAAAGTTAATGAAAGTGACAAATGCATTTATTATAAATTTGAGAATGACATTTGCGCTATAATATGTTTGTATGCAGATGATCTACTTATTTTTGGATCAAACATTCATGCCATAAACACTGTTAAATCTTTTAAAGTGCCAATTTTGATATGAAAGATCTAGGTAAAGCGAGTGTAATCCTTGGTATTAAGATTACTAGGTCCGAAAAGGGACTTTCTTTGGATCAATCTCATTATATTGAGAAGATCTTAAAGAAATACAATTGCTTTGACTGTAAACCTGCATGTACACCATATGATCCTAGTGTAAAGCTATTCAAGAACACTAGTGAAGATGTAAGACTGTCTGATTATGTGAACATCATTGGCAGCCTTCGGTATGCCACTGATTATACTAGACCCGACATTGCCTATGTCGTAGGATTATTATGCAGGTTTACTAGTAGACCTAGTATAGAGCATTAGCACGCTATTGAGAGGGTCATGAGATACCTAAAACGAACCATGAACCTTGGATTACATTATGAAAAGTTTTCAGATGTCCTTGAAGGTTACACCGATGCAGACTAGAATACTTTATCTGATGATTCAAAAGCAACCAGTGACTATATCTTTAGCATTACTAGAGGAGCTGTTTCTTGGAAATCCAAGAAACAGACTATTTTGGCTCAGTCTACTATGGAGTCTGAGATGATAGCACTAGCCACAGCTAGTGAAGAAGCAGAGTATTTAAGAAATCTGCTAGCTGAGATTCCCTTATGGGTAAAACCGATACCAGCTGTGTTGATCCATTGCGATAGTACCGCGGCTATTGCAAAAGTACAGAACCGTTATTATAATGGTAAGAGACGACAGAGACGTCGTAAGCACAGCACTGTTAAAGAGCTACTCTCTTCAGGAGCTGTTAGAGTGGATCACGTACGAAGTGACAAGAATTTGGCAGATCCTTTGACGAAAGGATTGGCCGGGGAGAAAGTCCTTACAACTTCTAGAAAAATGAGACTATTGCCCTTAGATTGTTTAGTCACACACAATGGTAACCCGACCTAATGTATGGAGATCCCAAGAACTAGGTTCAATGGGTAAGAACAAGTTGTGAAGTGATATGAGTTGAACATGCTATTTTTCATATATATAGAAGCATGTATTCCTGAAGTGATTAAAGGATGAGTTAATAGAAACTCTTAATGAGATATATACTCCATTTGGAGTGGAGTACCTACCTTCAAGAGTACTCTTAATAGACTCAACTGTGTGAATGTGGAAATTTGGCCGTTTTCTATGGAGTTTTGGGCAAAACTCCTAGAGCATTCACTAAACTGGGATAGACGTGCATGGCCATAAATGCACGGGCTTATTTGATTGCACTCTAGAAAGATTGTGTGTGGTCTGATGTCAGGAATAGAGTTCAAGACTACGTGTCACTCTAGTAAAAACTGAATTTTATCCACCATGCAAAGGTTCAAGTCGAAAGACACCTTTGTTTATGCACAATCTTATATTTTTTTTTCAGAAATTGCTCGAAATTTTTTAAAAAAATTCAAGTGGGGGATTGTTGGAAATTGTTGTTTAAAAATAAGCGAATTCTTAAAAATTGACTAAGTACGAAATGGCTCCTATTATATGGGAATATGAATAGTCCCATATTGTGGGATTATATGAAAGAATCAAGTATTTATACTTGATTCTTATAAGCTAAGTTGGGCACTTTGGGCACCCAATGATGCTCTTTTGTGAGGAGGGATACCATGCTTGACCACCACACGCGCGCGCGCGCCGACCGACCGACTCGACCCAACCCGGGCCGAGCCGGTTCGGGTTCGGGCTTGTAGTGGTGTAACACTTATATTTTTGGTACAAAATTCTTTAACCGTTTTTAGACCGGACTGGAACGGTCAAATCAGACCAGACCCATATTGGAGAACGTTCATTGTTTTTGACCCGTTATTTTCTCAGATCCGTTTTTCGAGACCACGTTTCCCCACAACCAGCAACGTTCTTTTTGCTATTCCGCCTTCTTAACTGATAAGGAGACGAAACAGAAAGAACAACATCTCATTCAAATTCGTTTTTAAAATCCACAAATTCGAGCAACGTTTTTTTAGTGCAAACAGAATCGTTTGGCAGTTGATTTGAACTGCTTTGCACTGTACAACATATCGCCGAAACATCTTCAGGAGAGTGACGTAGTCCACGACTCAGTTGAAGATCAACATTGTTTTCAATAGTTTATTTTGGGTAACCTTCCAAAAGGTATAAACTATACTTTTAACCAAAATCAGATAGACCAAGCATTATCATGGATTGTAGACCAATTTCCTGCTGTAACATGTACTACAAGACTCTAAGCAAAGTACTTTGGAACGAGTTTATAAGTGGTAGGTATATTAGTGGTAGGTATATTTGGACCAAGCATTTTTCCCCGGTAAATATCCAAAAATCAAAATGCATTCATAAGTGGTAGGTATATTAGTGAGAATATTCTATTAGCACATGAATTGATGAGAGATTTTAGTAAAAAAAGGAATAAATAAATTTTGCATTAAAGTGGATATATAAAAGGCATATGATAAGATAAATCGGTAATTTATATGTCATGCTATGAGGAAGATGGGATTCCTGACACATTTTATAAATGTAATATTTGAATGCATCAATACCCCTTCTTTCTCTATATTGATACAAGGAATCCCAAATGGATTTATTAGTAGTAATAGAGGACTTTGACAAGGAGATCCATTGTCTCCTTATTTGTTTATGATTACAATGGAATGTTTTACGTACCTAATGAATGAAGCATCTGAATTGAAATTGTTCAGGCCATACGGTTCTATTAAACCAAAAGTAGCATGTCTACTATATGCTGATGATTTAATGGTGTTTGGAAAAGTTACTCCTACCACTGCTGAAATAGTTTTGACTGTCTTTGACAAGTTGTCAAAGGGATCGGGCTTAAATATCAACATAATAAACTCAAAAATCTTTTTCAGCAAGTACGCGATAAGGACAGAAGAGATATAACAGTGCTTAAATTTAGGAAGAGGGTTTATAACCTATCACCTACCTTGGAGTTCCTCTTTCTTCGATGTATCTTCACTATTCCCAAAGTAACCACCAGCTGCACAAAATACACAAAATGTTAGAAGGCCGGTATTCTCATTTACTTGGTATTTCTGGAAGGGCAGAACTGATTCATACATTTATAACTCCAACGGTTCTATATTGGTTGTTTATTTATCAACTACCGGAACAAACAATAGATAAAACTAATTCTCCGTGTGTAGAACTTTTTTGGGCAGGAAAGAGACACAAGGTGGCATGAAATGTACTATGTAAACCTAAAAATAAAGGTGGTGTGGGCCTTAAAAAGTTTACTGATCTGAAGCGGGCTGCCTGTCTTAAGCTGATGTGGACTTTTCTTACAAAAAGAATCTTTGGATTGAATGGGCAAAAGCAAAGCATTGTACAGGTAAACAATTTTGGTCTATGAAAATTGACAACGCTGCTTCTTGTACATGGAAATATATGTTAAGGCTAAGGAGTGGTGGTAAGCAATTTTAAAAAAAAGTTATAATGAATAGATAAAAACTTCTTTATGGCAAGAGCTATGGATTAACTGCAAATGCTTAGTGGATCTTTTGGGATATGATAGATTCCATGTTATTGGTTCATTACAGATGAAAGTTGCAGGAATTATAAATCCATTTTTAAATATATAGGAATAAGATAAATATATCTGAGGTGTAACATGTATAAATAAAAGAAAATCAAAGTGTTGATTTATATGAGTGGTGTGATGGTGGTGACTTTTTTACTTCCATACAGCACATGATAAAATTAGACAGCATGATCAAATTTGAAAATGGTCAAAATTAGTTTGGCGCAATAAAAACAACAGCAAAATGGCTTTCTATGCATATCTAGCTTTATCAATCGTCGAGTACAAAGATAGGCTGCTACGTATGGGTTTATGTACTGATACAGTCTGTGTACTATGTGAAGAACAAATCGAATGCAGGAACCACTTATATTTTGAATGTCATTACAGTAATTATATTTAGACATTGATCGGATTAAAATTAAAACTCTTACCATCCTCTGCGGCATCACTTGAAGAAGAACCCGAGGATCTACTTTACAATTTTAAATGCAAAGATCAGATCCAGGATCTGGGGTTCGCCGCTTTAACAACAACAATATACTTTATCTGGAACGAAAGCAACACACGTATTTTCAAGGGTAAGAAAATGGATAAAATTCAGATAGCAAAGCAAATTGAGAAGGAAGATGTTTACCTCGTCAAGGACAATGGAAACAAAGTTGCGAGAACTAACCACAACGTCGAGATACCGGGTCATTTGGGGAATAAATTTAGTGAAATGGGGGACATGTCCCTAAAATCAAACTTAATACAGAAAACATTCTCATCATAAAAAAGATCCTTAATATATGGATTGCAGCAACGTTGATTCTTCGTATATGGATGTTATTCTCACATCTACGATTAAAATTTGCACCTCATTAATTATCAATATTTAAAACGCAATAACTTCTTATAGAAACGACGGATTAACAAACTGTTTTCACCATTAAATCACGAATTTTATTACCTTTCTAACGAGTGGTATTGTGCATATGTAAAAACAACGGCAGGACAAGATATTCACATATCCAACTATATGGTATGATTTTTGCAATTATATGGTATGATTGCAGACAATTCAGCAATTATATGCAATAATTGCAGAAATGTCTGCAATTATATGCAATAGTTGCAGACATTTCTACAACTATATGCAATAATTGCAGACATGTCTGCAATTATACCATATAATTGCAGAAATGTTTACAATTATATGCAGTGGTTGGAGACATTTCTGCAACTATATGCTATAATTGCAGATATTTCTGCAACTATATGCTATAATTGCAGACATGTCTGCAATTATATGCAATAGTTACAGACATTTCTGCAACTACATGCAATAATTGTAGACATGTCTGCAATTATACCATATAATTGCAGAAATGTATACAATTATATGCACTGATTGCAGACATTTCTGCAACTATATGCAATAATTGCAGACATGTCTGCAATTATACCATATAATTGCAGAAATGTCTGCAATTATATGCAATAGTTGCAAATTTGAAGAAAAATGGAAGGTGTTCAAAATTTGTAGAATTGTCTGCAAATATATGAAATAATTGCACATTTACTGCAAATATGATTTTTTTTTTGGTATCAACAATGGATCTCATTTTAAAGATCATAATTTTTTTGATTTTTTTGGTGAAAACGGTATGCTGATCCGATGTTTCTATAGAAAGTTATACGCGTTTGAAATGTTAAAAACGTAAAGGGTATTTGGGTCTTTGTGTGCGCATGAATTTGAAAACAGAGATCGGAAACTTATTAAAAAAACGGAGGGATGTTTTGTATATTTTCAAATCTTACCATGGATGTATGCCAAACGCTCCCATAAATTTAAGGGAACATTTGGCATTCATCCTTAATAGGTTTGAAAATATACAAAACATCCCTCTGTTTTAATTATAAGTTTCACATCCTTATTTTTAAACGTGACAAAAAGATTTCCCTACATACCCTTACGTTTTCTCCGAACAAAACCTAGAACCCTTCAAATTCTTTTCATCGATTAACATCTTAAAAAAAGAAAACCCTAATCGCCTGAATTATAAATCAGAATTAGTTGCTACTTCAAAATTCAATGTCCAAATCAAGTCCAAAATTGAAGAAAGTTGAGATTCAGATGATGAAAACAACACAAATCAGAAAATCGAAGGTTATCTATTAAGAAATTTCTATATGCAATTTTATTGAAAAGTTGCAAACATACTTGCAATTATTATGAATAGTTGCATATATCTTTGCAATTACTATTAACAATTGCATTTTTAAATGCATTTCACTTATGAAGTTATGGATTGCATCATTTTTAAATGCATGTCTGATATGCATCTTAAAATTACAACTGTTATATGTAAATTTTAACTGCATATGAAATATGCAGTTAAAACATACAATTAAATGATGCAAATTTTAAATGCATTTCACTTACGTATTTAAAAAGTCATAAGATTTTTATTATACTTGCAGACATACATGCAATTATTATGGATAGTTTCATACATGTTTGCAATTATTTATGAACAACTGCATTTTTAACTACATTTCACTTATGCAGTTATAAATTAAGCCATTTTTAACTGCATATCTGTTATGCAGTGAAAAATAGCACCTGTTAAATGCAATTTTTAACTGCATATAACATATGCAGTTAAAACATACACTTGAATCATACAAATTTTGTTGTGCATTTCACTTATGCAGTTAAAAATTCATAAGATTCTTATTATACTTGTATACATATCTAATATAAAGTTATGAACTGTATTATTTTTAACTGCATATATCATATGCAGTTAAAAATTATAGCTGTTAAATGTGTTTTTTAACTGCATACTTGATATGCAGTTAATAAATACAACTGTTAAATGCAAATTTTAATTGTATTTTACATATGCAGTTAAAAACTAAAAAGATCCTTAAAAAATCTTGGTACTGAACTGCTGCATTTTAAGACTACATATGTATTACATAGTTAAAAATTAATGAAAAACGTAGTTAAAATTTGTACTAAAATACAGTTTTAATTACAACAGTATTAGTTTCAAATAATTGCATATTTGTATACACATACTTAGGTTTTTTCAACTTTGTATGCAATTATTTAAAAACAATAATACAAAGTCGATTAAAAATTAAATCAAGCGTTTACCTACAAGATGATGAAGCCATAATGAATCGCAAAAAAAATCGAACAGTTGATCGAATTAAATCTGATTTCCCTACGAAGATTTTAAATCTTGATTGCCAATACAATCACACAAGAATAGTCGACATGAAATAAACGAGGTAATTAGGGAAACAAAATATTGTAAAAAAAATAGGGACCGGATTTACAAGTTTAAAACGGAAGGATTTTTGGGCTATTAAATTTGATTTTAGGGACGTGGGCCTAATTTTCACTAAATTTAATTGATACGGGATGAGGAGGCGCCTCTATTATTTTGCCGTAGGGTTTGGTGATGAAAGATGAAATGAGTTGGAATCAGACTGTTGTTTTCGATTACACCACTTTGAAGCGGGTCAAAATGCTGCGCCTAATAGGCCTCGAGTGTGCTGGTTATTTATTTGTACATCATTTGTATTATGAAGTCTGTAACTCATGTTTTGTTTGTGTCATCCAGCCTTTCGGTCCGGCTATATTCAAATTGACTGAACAGGTTAGAATCAACGATTATCGAGACAAGCTGCCTAAGGAGATGATCCTAGGGTCCATGAACCAAGTACAGACAAGACGACGAAACGACGGTCAAACAGACTTAGAAGAGTAACACCTTAGAATACACTAAGTATGGATTAGTACTCCACCCTACATAAGGGATTGGTACCGAGCCCTAAGGGTACACCTATGGTGGCCCCCACTGCCTGATTCAAGTGTTGTTCTAGAATTCTTGTGCGTATATTGGCAATCTCCATATACAGTCTAAAGCATCAATTCACCTTCTGTAGATCCATCGCTTGGGCCAAAAAACACCTAGGTAATTATGCAAACAGCATTGGAAACTCGAAGTCAATACCAAGAAGAACCACCATGAACGATAGACAATCCCCTATCTCCATGTATAGGGATCGGTTCCGATCCCCAACCGTAAGAGATCTTGGGCCTAGATTTTTTGGAGGACTTTGTCTCAATAGAGAGGCTTTGTAGGAGAAATATCAATGAGATATTTGGTTGTCTACCCCTATAAATACAGAAGGTTTGACTCATTCTATGGATCTTTATGTTGCCATTACACTCTTACTATCTTGTATTCAAGGATCTATTCTGATCACACTCTCTTGGTATCACAAAAGCTAGTGTAAAAGCAATAAAATCATTCAAGTGGACGTAGGCCAAGATTGCCGAACCAATATAAATTTGTGTGTGCTTTTTTTCTGTCTGATTTCCTCTATTTTCATTTACTTTCTTCATTTAATCTCCACTACTTACTTTTCTGGGTGTTTATACCAATTTTGGTTCAAACATTTTGATGCTTTTACTAAGAAGGATATTCTCAGGCCATTTGGATCCATCATCTATTATTGGATTTCCTATATCCAAGAGATAGATCCAATTTCTCTACCTTTTGATTCTACAACTCAAATTACCAAAGATCTACTAGAAGCTTCCTGCTATAGCCCCACTAAGGAAAGAAACACGTACCATAACAACCAGAGCTATCCCCAATCATGCTGAGAACCAGAATCCCCAACATGGGAATGAAACTAACCAGCCGGAGCAAACGGAGATCCAGACTCCAATTGACGCTGGGACCAGAGTGGAGAGGGATAGGATGATGAAGAAGGGAGATGAATCAAACAATGCAACAGAGCTTGAGGCTACTCAATAAACTGACTCAGAACAGTCGTAGACGGAGTAGAAGGTGTTCCAGCTCAATGTTAGAGAGGTCTTCTTTATCCGAGCAAAGACATAGGGATAGAAGGTAGAGGAGGACCTAAAACAGTGTTGGGGCATCATATCAAGGGAGACCGCCAACCGAGGTCGCAAGTTTAGGGATCGGTACCGACTCCCCAGAGGGATCGGTACCAAGCCTCATTATGGTGGGCTAAATGCTCAACAATTGAAAGGCGGCATGGGTGTGGCCTTTGGACGTGCTGCTGATGTTCAAAATATGGAGTTTTTGACTGCTACTGACAATACAACTCATGGTAATCAAATAGGGGGGACTATTGGACAAATGGATCCCCCAGAGTTTGGGAAGCCTAGGTACCGAGCACCTTCCTAAGAGCGTTCGCCAGGCCGAACACTTGGGACATGACCCGATTACCGCCGTTCAGTCAAACCTGTTGACTCGGACTATTTGGAAGATATGGTTAGAAGATTGGTGAGTAAAAACAAATTTAGAATTAATGATGAACGGGGTACCAACGCGAGTTGGAACCCGTTCACGGAGGATGTTCTTTGAGCGAGATATCCTTGGAGATCTAATATGTCAATGATTTCATTATATGGAGGAACAACGGATCTTGGGCAACATTTATTGAGGTATGAATGACACATGGATTCAGCCAAAGCTTCAGATGCTGTGAATTGTTGTTGTTTCTCAATTTTCATAGAGGGGGTAGTAACGATGTGGTTCACTCGGCTTCCGCCGAAGTTCATATCGTCTTTCGTTGAGCTGTAGTGAAAGTTCATGTAGCAATTTTGCTTACACACTTCACGTCCGAAGCACATGAGCCACTATCCAACATTTATCAAGCCGAAGGAGAGTCATTGAGGGAATCTTTGAATTAGTTCATCATGGCTGTAATAGAAGTGACAGAACCTAAGGAAGACATGGTACTGATGGAACTCTATGGAGGAGTTCATCCTGATTAGGATTTCAGAGACTGGTTGGAAAGGAAGCAACCGTCGACAATGGAAGCTTTTTACAAGAAAGCCGACAAATATTTGCATCGAGAGGATGCATGCAAGCATCCATGAAGGACCATTGCTGAAAATTCAGATGAGATAATACAAAGTAATGTCACTATTAAGCAAGCTGGAGGAAATTCTGGGGATGTAAATGTGAAGGATGGAAATCAGAATGAAGGTTGAAAACAGAATAATGATGGGGCTAAGAAGCGTAAGCCGGATAACCGCGAACATTTTCAGACTCCTAAGTACGACAATTACACTAAATTGAACAACTCAATAGAGAACATCTATTTGGCTACTCGGAATACTGAACCATATAGGAAGCCGACTCCTGGAGAGTCTACCGAGAAGGAGAGGAAGTCGGGCAAGTTTTGTGGATTTCATGGGACTCACGATCATAATATCAATGAATGAGGGCATTTGCACGACATGATTGAAGATTTTATTAGAAAAAAGAAATTGCAGCAATATGTGAAAGCCCCGTAGGGTGGCGGGCAAGGAACTTCTAACCCCATTGGGACATTTTCCTATTAGAGGCAAGCTCAGCTTAGTGCTAAACCACCCAAACTGCCAGAAAGATGTTTGGTGATCAACACAATCATCGGTGGGTCGCATCCTGCCAATAAAAGCTTTGCGGAAACGGATTGATACACCGGAGCTTTAAAGCATGCTGAGAATGAAAGTTGTTGTGCTATTGAGGACGGAACTCCGGTGAAACAATGTCGAACCATGGCAGACGATATTGTTTTCCGAAATAGAGATGTCAATGGAATGGAAGCTCCGATGATCAACCCACTCATGATTTCAGTCATGATTGGTCCTGTTGTTGTATGAAAGGTGCTTGTGGACTGTGGAAGTTCAGTCAATATCTTATTTAAGAAATCCCATGTTCAAATGATGTTGTAGGAGAAGGATTTGAAGTCTTATAACTCTCAAATACAAGAGTTAAATAGGATGGCTATTGAAGCCATATGATTTGTTGAATTACCGATGGTGCTTGGTGAGGACAACCGCCAGTGAGTGCGGGTCGTGCCTTTTTCGGTGTTGGATATATATTCTGCTTATAATGCATTTTTGGGCCGAATGACCCTAGTTGAATTTACAGCGGTCATCGCTCCTTGGTGTTTGACTATGAAGTTCCCTACAGACAATGGAGTGGGAATTGTGCACACAGATCAGGTGGAAGGCCGCGAATGCTACGCCGTCGAGCTAAAGAAGGTAATGCAAAAGGAGAAAGGAAAGAATATAGCGGGGGCCCTTTGCATAAAGGCTTTGGATGCATAGCAACTATAGCCTGAGCCTCGACTTAGGCAGACTAGTCGGCTGTATGATGATATGGACCGACAAAAAGAGCTAGAAGTTGGATAAGCAGCTCCCGTCTAGTTGATGATCTCTGTTCCAGTCAGCAAGGATGATTCAAGCAAAGTCCTGAAGGTTAGATCTTAGCTCGACGCTAGAGTGTTGAAGGAGTTGTTAGATTTCTTTGGGCGAACCTGAATGTGTTTGCCTGGACACACTTGGATATGTATGAGATCTTGCTCGGGATAGTGAGCCATGCATTAAACATTAATCCCAAATGCGTTCATGTGAAACAAAAATGTCGTAGCCTGGATTCGGAGAGATCCACTACACTCAAAGAAGAAGTGGATAAGCTAAAATACAATGGCTTCATCCATGATGCTTTATACCTGGATTGGGTATCAAACCCTATCTTGGTGAAAAAAATCAAATGAGAAGTGGAGGACATACATCGACAATATGGACTTGAATAAGGCATGCCCAAAGGAGAGCTTCCCACTTCCGGGGATAGATCGGCTAGTGGACTCGATCGCTGGACACGAGCTACTTTCATTTATGAATGCAAACTCCGGAAATAATCAAATCACGATGCACATCCTAGATCAGGAACACTCCAGCTTCATTATTGATCTCAGACTCTATTGTTATCTAGTCATGCTGTTTGGATTAAAGAACGCAGGTGCGACTTACCAGAGGCTCGTGAACCAGATGTTTAAAGAACAGATTGGACGATTGATGGAAGTTTACTTAGACGACATGTTTGTGAAGTTACAGTGTACGAGAGATCACGTTGATGATTTGGCAGAGATGTTTGGTGCCCTCCAACAATACAGGGTGAAGGTTAATTCATTGAAATGCTCTTTCGGTGTTGCATCGGGGAAGTTCTTGGGCTTCATTGTCAATTCCCATGGAATTGAAGCTAATCCAGAAAAGATCAAGGCTTTAAGGGAGATCAAAGCCCCAAAGTCGATTAAGGAGGTCCAAAACTTAAATGGGAAGGTCGCCGCCCTGAGTAATTTCATCTCTAGAGCCACTGACAAATGCATCCCCTTCTTTAAAGTAATCAAGAAAGGGAAGAGAAACTTCGATTGGAATCAAGACTGCAAAAATGCATCCTTGGCTCTAGTGACTCGCTTGGAGAGACCTCTCATTCTCTCGAAACCGGTGGATGATGAGGATTTCTTCGTATACTTGGCGATGTCGGTGCATCCCCAGAGCGCCGCACTTGTACGTGAGGAATCCTGCATCCAGCGACCAGTCTACTATATCAGCAAGCGGTTGACAGGAGCAGAAATAAACTATTCGAGACCGGAAAAGATCACTTACTGCCTGTTGATTGCTTTTAGAAAACCCCGCCCCTATTTCTAGGCTCATCGGATCAATGTCCTTACCATCCAGCCTTTGCGATAAGTTTTACAACGACCTAAGACTTCTGAAAGGTTGTTGAAATGGAACATTGAACTAAGTCAATTTGACATAATTTACCAACCTCGAAGAGCAATCCAGGATCAATCCTTGGCAGATTTCATAGTTGAATTCACTGCACGAGGTGATCCCCCGGAGAGCAGTGGAGAAAAAGAAGTTGGATGGAAGATGTACACGGATGGTGCATCTAATGATTGGTGTTCCGACGCTGGAGTTGTACTTTTCACTCCCGAAGAACACTCAAGCAGTTACGCCCTGCAACTCAACCTCCCAGCGAAGAACAACAAAGCTGAATACGAGGCCCTGATTGTATAACTTAAAATCGAAAAGGAACTGAGAATAAAGACTTTGCATATTTTCTACGACTCCTAGCTAATGGTATGCCAGGTTTGGAAAGAGTATCAGGAAAAGGGAGCAAGGTTAGCTCCTTATCTAAACCATGTTATTGAGCTACTCGATGACTTTAAATATTATACGATAACACATATTCCTAGAGACGAATGAAAAGGCAGATTCATAGGCTAAGTCGGGCTAGTTCTAGAGATGCGTAGCTCATGGGTTTGGTTCTAGTGGAAGTACTTTTAGCTCCAAGCATCGACCAGATGGATGTTTCTTGGATCTTGAAGAGTAAACTTAAAAGGGAGTCATGGATGACTCCGATTCAGAATTACTTGCAAAGAGGGATCCTTTAGGAGAGAAGGAATAAACAACGAAAATTCCTTCGCCAAGCCTCGAGATACATCATGCAAGAAGAATTATTGTACATGAAGGGTTTTTCTGCCCCCATGCTTCGGCATGTCACTCACGACGAGGCCAAACAAGTCCTAAGAGAAGTTCACGAAGGGACTTGTGGCGAACACACTAGGGGGCTAATCTTGGCGAAGAAGATTCTTCGATATGGATATTTCTGGCCAACTGTCAATCGAGACGCAACTGATTATACCTGAACGTGTGATAAGTGCTAGAGATTTGCTAAAATTTTGAGAGCCCTACCGATAGAAATTACTCAAATAGTCAGTCCTTGGCCATTTATTGTTTGGGGAATTGATATTATCGGTGTTCTACTGATGTTAAAGGTGGCGCGAAGTACGCCATTGTGGCGGTTGATTACTTTACCAAATGGGCTGAGACAGAGCCATATGCCATGATTACCATGAAGAAAGTAATCAACTTTGTAGTTCGAAATATTATCTATCGCTTTGGAGTTCCACAGGCAATCGTTACCGATAATGAGACCCAATTTGACAGCAGGAGTTTAAGGATTTCTACCACTGACATCGCATAGAGAAGTGATTTGCATCGGTAGCACACAGTTGACCCGATTTTTCGTCACGAGTACAGAAAACATGGTCGAACCTCGGAATGTGATCACGCCGGTGAGGATACCGTCATGTCGATGCTAGGCTTGCTTTTTGGACTAGTTGACCCTGGAAGGAAGGCTCGCCATTGGTGGAGGGTGTGAACTCGTTTGAGCCACAAGGTTGGTCATGGGCCGACCATCCCCAGGAGGAGGGTGGCCGGATGGGCCTTTTGTTGTTGGGCCTTTGCTTGGGGGAATGTGGATTGAGATGGGCAGGAGAGGACGGAGGCGCTTGCCTATGGTAAGGAGTATGGAAGGCTGCAGTGGACAGGGAGACTTGCCCATGGCGGAAGATGACAGAGAGTGATCCTAGGGAGAACTAACTACATAAAGTAAAAACACAATGATATATAGTGGTTCGGCCTTATGTGACCTATGTCCACTATGATGTTCCCTTACTATATCGACCTCTTACAATTTACAGACTATTACAAGAGAATAATAAAGGAGACTAGACTACATATTACAAGAGTATAATATCCTAATTTAAGGGTCTTGTAGGGAGGAGATCTAAGGGAAGACCCATAGGGAGGGTCGTCCCTTGAAGAGGAGTCTCGAAGATGGAAAAGCTCTTGAAGGAGGGGCTATTGGCGGTGGTCGGAAGGTAGGCGATAGAAGGAGGTGCCGCTAACTGGAGTGATAAGCTTGCTACTGGAGGCGATGGTGGTGATAGAGCTTGGTGGGTAGAGCATGGTGTGTTGAGTGGTAGGGCTTGATAAAGGCTCTCTCTAACGGAAGTCGGGCGATGCCGCCATTAGAGAGGCATTGGAGGAGGAGAGAGTTGGTGAGGGAGATGAGTTGGAGAAAATGTTATGTCCATCCTTCCCTTCCTTTCGCTCCTTTTGCCATATGGTATGGCATCGGGTATATATAGGGGATGTGGGATGTGAATGGATGGTCGATATTGTAGGACAAGTGTGCAGGAGAGGTTATAGGTTATGGATTGGAGGAGGCGTAGGATGAGAGCCAGCTGGAAAGTGAATTCGAGCCTACGGCTTGGATTACTCACCATTTGGAAAGGAGGGTCTACGGCAGACCTAGGAAAGGCGGCAAGCTTTAATAGGTAGGGGTGCAGGTGTTCTGATTGGCTATTGGAAAGGTGGGGGAAGAAAAGGGCTACGCATGGAGTATTGTTGGTAGAGGAACATTACTTTTCTCTAGCGGCATGTACTTCAGAGCAGTTGGACCGGGAATGGTTAGGGTACTTTGCGGTAAGCTACATCGGGTTAAGCAGGCGGTCCTAGCTAGTAGGTTTAGGATTTCTAAGGACATAAGGCGATCGGTCCACCGCGGTCGGGTAGATCCCTTTGTAAGAGTAGTTGGACCACACATGAGATAGCCAGTCCAGTATCGACTTTGAACGACCCAGGTGTTTAGCGGAGGACGGGCATTCCGGGCTCGTTTGCAGTCGTGTGGAGAGCAAAGTCGACGGATGGTCACGTGAGAGCGGAGCTACTTCTGATAATAGGATCGTACCAAGGGCGGACCCGGGCCTTAGAGGGGGAGGAAGGCCACTAAGGAATGGTGTTGCATGGAAGCTATGGTACTTGGCGCATGGATTGGATGAAGGACTGGATCGGGCAGGTGCCGAAGAGGCCGGGGGCGGCTCTGGCTGCTAGGGAAAGGATGCCAAGGAAGGCCCGAGGGCGCAACCTTGGGCTTATGCCTTGAGGAGTGGTCGAGGCTGACCGGCTTCAGGGGATCATCAGAATGTTGAGAGCGCTCGGTGCCTTGTTGAGGAAGGCGGGTCACTTGAGGGCTGAGCTTCCATCCATGGTACAGAGTAGGCGTGATTGGTCATTGAAGACGATGGACTGGTCGCCCATTGACATGAGTAACCAGCTAGCTGAGCGAGGATCCCGTGGATGAACCGACTTCGGAAGCTTGTCCAGAAAGTTTTTGTTTATCCAAAATTTTGGGTAACATTTTGCCTTCGAATTCTGTCCTTGCTTGTAAGGGCGGACTTGAATGCTTCGGGTTGATCCAGATCCGAGGGAAGAATGACCATGGCTTACTGATGAATTGAGCGGCTGAGAATTGGAGGGTGGACTCGGGGGGCTTGCTTTGTAGTTTTAAGGATTTCGAAGACACGATGCCCCGAGCCGTGGGAATGCTGATTGAGAGGCTAGCCGGTGTGTTTGCCTTCTTGCTAACTATAGATCGGTAGTGGACATAGGAGGATATCCCTTGCCCGGCCCATAGCGGTTAGGGCATTGCTCGATTCGGTGAGAGTGAACAACGCAGTCCGCTAATGTCTTTGGTTACTCCAGGTGGGTTCAGGTGTTTTGGCGCTGGGGCATTTGGAGGGCTGACGGAGGACGATCGTAGATGAAGACAACTGTAGGAGTGCTGGAGGAGTACCTATCTGGGGGGGATCCATGTTGTGTCGGCTCCAAGCTAACATCGAGTAGCAGTCGGAATGCGCGTTGCAGGCTCCTTACTGGTTCGGAGCTTCCTGGCATGAGTTGAAGTGCGCGACCGCCTCCGGGGTCTGCGATGGGGATGCACCGTCGATTAAATGGAGATACAATCCTGAGCCCAAGTCAAACCCGTGCCGAACTGGAGCACTATGGCCCGCTTACAATTCTGATGAATAGGATGGGCGTGATTAGATGCATTCCATATTCTCGGGCGGTCCTCATGAGACCCCGGATGTGTCGTGGCTTGCTTTCACGGGACTCTCCTAGGCAGTGGTGCATGCCCTTGGGTCCGAAGGAGGACGTTGGCAAGGGAGGGAGGGTGGAAAAATGCTGGTGCTGCCCGAGTTGCTTGGATGGAATGGCGGAAGTGGTGACCATGTTTCAGGACTCTAGCTCTGAGTGAAGTAGGATGTGCAGCTGTGGACGCCAGAATATTATAGCGTGTGCGGGCTAGCTTTGGAGTGACGCCGTGGTGGTCTTTCAAAAGGGGCGAAGAAGCTGCCGCTCGCCACGCTGCTCTTGGGGAGTACGTGTGAGACCAAGGAGGAGATGCTTGCCAACCTAGGGGATTTTCCCTTCGATGCTCGAATCCTCTACCAATGGTCTTGGGAGAAGGCCAAGGGTTAGAATTCGAGGCTGTTACCGATGGTGCAGGGAAGATGCTCCTCAGCTTTGCATTCCATTTCCCGTCCTTCAGGGCAAGAGGTACTGCCCTCAGGTTGCTTGCCGATACTACAAGGGAGAAGGAGGGAGAGCGGGGGCGCTTTGCCGACCAGCACAGTTCCTAGAGGTCCATGGAGTGCACTGTGAGGATGAAAGAAGGCTGAAGGATGCAGATGGGACCACATCTGGGGGAACACGAGACTATGGGACAGGAATCTGAATTCCTCTCTCTTCTGGCCGGTATTCCTTTTTCTTGGATGGATGGAGGAAGAGGACCAGGAGACCTTTGCAACTGAAGCTGGGATATAGGTTGATGCATGATGAGGTTGCTGCTTTGAGGCTTTCAACCTTGTGGTCATGTGATCGGTCCCCACGATGAATACCAGAATGTTGACCCAAGTTTTCGTCACGGGTATGAAAAACCCAGAAGAACCTCAGAATGTGATCGCACCGGCGAGGATACCGCCGCGTCGACGCTAGGCTTTCTTTTTGGACGAGTCGACCCCAAAAGGAAGGCTCGCCATTGGTGGAGGGCATAAATTGTTTAAGCTACAAAATTGGTCATAGGCCGACCACCCCTAGACGGAGGGCGGCCGGATGGGCCTTTTGTTGTTGGGTCGTTGCTTGGGGCAATGTATATTAAGATGGGTAGGAGCAGACGGAGGCACTTGCCTATGGTAGGGAGTATGGAGGGCTGGAGTGGACAAGGAGGCTTGCCCATGGCGGGAGATGATAGAGAGTGATCCTAAGGAGAACTAATTACAAAAAGTAAATACACAACGATACATAGTGGTTCGGCCTTATGCAACCTATGTCCACTGTGATGTTTCCTTACTATATCGACCTCTTACAATTTATAGACTATTACAAGAGAATAATAAAGGAGACTAGACTGCATATTACAAGAGTACAATATCTTAGTCTAAGGATCTCGCATGGAGGAGACCTAACGGAAGACCCACAGAGATGGTCGTCCCTTGAGATGGAGTCTTGAAGTCAAAAGAGATCTTGAAGGAGGGGTTGCTAGTGGTGGTCGAAAAGTAAGCGCTAGAAGGAGGTACCGCTAGCTGGAGTTATAAGCTTGCTGTTGGAGGCGATGGCGATGGTAGAGCTTGATGGGTAGAGCATGGTCGGTTGAGTGGTAGGGCTTGGTGGGTAGAGCATGGTGGGTTGAGTGGTAGGGCTTGATAGAGGCTCTCTCTAACGGTAGTCGGATGAAGCCGCCATTAGAGAGGCATTGGAGGAGGAGAGAGTTGGTGAGGGAAACGAGTTGAAGAAAATATTCTATCTGTCCTTCTCTTCCTTTCGCTATCTTTGCCATATTTATGGCATCAAGTATATATAGGGGATGTGGGGTATGAATGGATGGTCGAGATTGTAGGACAACAGTGCAGGAGAGGCTCTAGGCCGTGGATTGAAGGGGATGTAGGATGGGAGCCAGCTGGAAAGCAGATTCGAGCCCATGGCTCGGATTGCTAACCAGTTGGAGAAGAGGGTCTACGGCAGACCTAGGAAAGGCGGCAGGCTTTAATAGGTAGTGGTGCAAGCATTTTGATTGGCTATTGGAAAGATGAGAGAGAGAAAAGGGATGCACGTGGAGTACTGTTGGCAAAGGAACAGTACTTTTCCCTGACGGCGAATACTTCGGAGCAGTTGGACTAGGAATGGCTAGGGTACTTTGCAGTAAGTTATCACTACAACAAAAAGAGACTTTTGCAGCATTTTAGAATTGCTGTCATTATCATCCACAGCGTTTCGAAGAACGCTGTATTATGTCTTGCTGCAAAAGAGCACTAATATACCGCAGCGTTTCTGAAAGGTTGCTAAAAACGAATAACCGCAGTGTTTCTGAAAGGTTGCTAAAAAATGGATTCTATAACTTTTATAAAACGCTGCGAAAAGTTGTTAGTGCAGCGTTTTCTAAATATTGCAAATTCATTTAGCAGAATTTCGAAAAACGCAGTCAAAAAACATGCTTCAACATGTCATTAATATAACATCATTTATAAAACACTGCAGTAATATATAATGCAGCGTTTTTTCTGTTTTGCAGCATTTTGCTATTTTATTTTGCAGCAGTTTAAAAACGCTGCTGTATATTAAAGTTTTGCTTCATTTTTCTCATTTGTTGCAGCAGTTTCTAAGGAATTCAATAACAACTTGCTCAATTTATAACACAATAATGGATATACTACGATATAATAAACAACTATAAAGAGTAAACATAATCAAAGCTACATCAATTTCATTAACTATAAGATTTAGTCATATACAAAATTATAAAACCGTGTTTTAACTCAAATGTTAGCGACATAAAATCTTACAAAAAAATGTTTGTTAAAATAGCATAATATAAATCAAGGAAAGTCCAAGCTCTTCTCCTTCAAAAGTCTAATATTCCTACAAGAAAAAAACAATTAGAGATAAACGGTGGAAGAATGTCATATAGTGCTTGGAAATGGTCATTCAACACACATAACAAGAATGGTTATTCAAACAATAACAACCTGCATACTCATCTAGCCTGTATCAATCAGTACATATAAAGCATCAGCATCAAATAAAACATAGTAAAAGTAAAGTACTACTACCAGTGACTAGCGAGGACAAAAGATTCAGCAAAATATAAAAAAACCAACAAGCTGAAGATATGCACATAAAGACCGCTTTATTTTATGCGATTTCAAGAGTATTTATATGAATTTATTGCAGACAGTTGGCAGGTGCACCAACTAAACAACAAGAAAATTATCGTATTATGATGCAGGAGGCACATAACTTACCTAAAAGATATACTATCTAACTTGGATGTGGTCAATTTCTAGTTAAAAATTCTGAATTTTAAACCTTTAAAATATTGAATGACCGAAATGAAGTGGAATCATAAGAAATGAAAGTAGTCATGCATGCTATTAAACTCATTTTTGAACCCATATTGAAATAAATACACATGTATTTTCTTATTTTGGTGGCTTAATAGGGGTGAAATTGAACAAAATAATAACCGAAATTGAACAGGTTTCAAAGTTGGATGATTGCATAGGCACAATGTTTTGGTTCTATGTTAGCATGCACCCATGTTAAGGTTGGTTAAAAATTGCATTGGTATTGATGATGGCAGTATGTAGACCTCTCATTTCTTCGTTTTTTTAAGAGGAAGATGACCATAATATATTAAAAGTACGACACTAACCTACATTGCATTTGTCAAATGTAATTACTAGGCAGGTCTTCCTCTAGGCTAAATAACAGGAAACCTTATATGTAATATATGACATGTCCCTGTGACGTTTGTGTGATTGGTTAACAGCCAGCAACATTGTTTTTTAATCAACCAAGAAAGGGAGGAGTTATCACCCTTCATGCAATAAATTTCAACAATCGTGATGCATACAGTTGGCAGGTGCACCAACTAAACAACAAGATAAACACTATGTAAAACTAAGAATAAACACCAAAGCGGAATGACACTATGTAAAACTAAGAATAAACACCAAAGCGGAACGACCTTTCAAAATGCCCGCTCTGGCTGCTTTAGCTATTTCTGGAACCTCTATCTCATTACCAGGAGCAATATATGATTTGGCTGATTCTGTACCAAAACAATTAAATTCATAACAACTTTAGTTCCTATGTTGACTGGTGATTTCTTTTCCTATTAAATTCTGTTAAGTCGACGTTCATAATTCCAAATTGCAAGTGGTTAAAGCATATTTATGCTTTTCTAACTAAAAGAGTAACATGAATAAGCATTCGTATAACCTGTAGGAGCCACAGTAAATTGGTTATACTTATTCAGATTTCGTGCAATACCTCCTCTGCATGCATCCCAATGAGTATAAATTGGTTAAAGCATTCTGTCCTCGGCCATTTGAATAATTCGAGTAGATCTCCTTACACCATGAGTCATATCTTGTCTGTATAGAGACAACATATATACTCTTAGGATTTAATGAATAATCTAAACTGTTAGAAAGTCTGATTGTGAAAATCAAATAAATTTTGTCCTATTTTTAGTGCAAATAATATCAGATGATTATGACAATTTGTCTGAATACATTCTTCTACAGATGCATTTACTTGTCTGAAAATACATGCTGGTGAACTCAACTATCATGGACCAACATTATTTATTTCAAATGGACATGAATTATTATTATTTTCTTAAAAAATATATTAAAATAAACAAATATTTGATATACTGATAAATATGAGTCATAGCATGCCTGAGTTTTGTGTCCTTGGGGTAAGGCGTTTATGTGCATCGACAGCAATGTAGGCATCTACCGCTTCATTTTTGTTTGCATTCTCTTTTCCCATCATCACATTTTCGAGAATTGAAGTAGAGAAAAGAACATGCTCTTGACCAGCCATCCTAATCTGATCTCTCATCCACTTCACGTTCAGTATCCTCATATCCTGACCATCCAAAAATATCATACCTGCACAGAAAATATCACTCCCATCTAATTACAATGTACAAGGTCCAACAATATCATGCATACAAATTGTTTTACAAAATGACATTAAAAATAACAGCAAGTGATAATCTCATATAAAAGTAATGGACTGGGAAAAATCAGTACTATGCAAGCCAAAGTGTGTAGTAACAGTCATAAAACGATTGAATTTGTAGTTTAAAGAAATATCATTGCTTCTAGTAACTGAAAAATACAAATCCGAAAGCAGAGATTCAGATATAAGACATCTCTTTAGAATCATGTGAATCTGGCTACATTGAGACAAATATTATCCCATAAGTTATTTTATTCTACTTTTGTTTTGATGAAGATGATGAAATCAAAACAACCACTAAAACATGTTTAAGTGGACCAAAAATACATAAAGATGAATGGGCACTCATAAAATCCTTATCAATTTTATTTGTAACAGTTGGTACAAAAAAGTAGGTAAAACTTTCCATATGGAAGATTAAGCATATCATTTTTCCCCCGTACTAGTCACCCGTCTCTATTTTAGCATGTACCAATGATAAAAAAACTAAGGTGATTTGCAGCAACTGTTTTAAATTTAATCGCAACCACCCTTTCGTCGCCTGCACCGAACCATTCTCCTTCACTACCAACAGTGGAACCCAAGTGGACTGCAAATAAATCGAGGTTATTAGGCCTTCTTTTCATTACCATACATGTTCATTTATCTAAAATTCGCTTTAAACGATGACTTAAACAAGATACTTGATTGGTGCAGTTTATGTAAGATAGCGAAATGTTAAATATTATATGATTATGCACACATAAAACATTATATGATAGGTGTCTAAACAGAGAGAATTGGATATGCAGATGTCCTGTTTGTGACACATAATTTTGCATGTGTGACGCCTATCATTTAATAGCGTTGATCTACTTTTTTTTGTTTATCCTCTTTCTATGGTCAAATAACAAATCCAACGTCAAGTTCTTGTTCAACAATTATTCAAATTCAATCTTTAGAGGTCCTGCAAACAAATAAAAGAAAATTAAAGAAAAATGCAGGCAGCAAAAGAGAAAGCAAAGGACATGGGCAGTGCAGCAAAGGAAAAAGTAAGCAAAGGCATGGCAAAGACAGAAGAGAAAGCCAAATTATTGGGAAACAAAATTCACCGTCTTTTAACTCATTAAAAAATGCCTAATTTCATCCATAAGATGACTATAAAACTTACAAATCAATAAAAAATGTGAAGTTGGAAGGAAATTGTGAACAACAAACTTATAAAGCAAACTATCGATCTATCTGTGACATACAGGTTAAGATTGCAAATAATATAATATGAGGAAACATATAATCCTCTGATTGCTAGAAGAATGTATGTAATTATGATTTCAACTTAAAAAACTTTATACGTTTTTTTAAGTATACAAGAACTAGGATCATGAAGCATGAACATAGAGATCAAAAGCATGAAGGAAAGTATCTTTGCCAAATGTTCCCCTGTGCACTAAAAGAACTCTCAACCCCACACACACACGAAAATCCAGCTACCATGACCTGAACTCCCCACCTTCCATGTTGCAGCCGGTCGTTGCAAACCCATCACCAATCGCATCACGACAACTCACCTAAACTCGCATTCAAATTCACTATGCAAAACAACCAAGTCTTGGCTAGGAGTTCAAAGTTGCCAAAACTGAAAATTTTCATTTAGATAGGTGAAGAACCAGGGAAAATAAGCTAAAGAATGAAGTATTGATATGTGTTGTTACATTGATATTCTATATTGAGTTTATTTCTCTATCTCTTACAAAATAATTTTCTATAGATTACAAAATAATTTTCTATAGATTACAAAATAAACATTAATTTCAAATTTAAACACTTAAATCCAATTTCAATCATACTTGTCTTATTTTTGAAAGATATATTGTTGGGCACAAATTTTGAATTTAATTTATTATCCCTCATCTGTATAAGACGTTTGCTTATTTTTATCTTTTCTAATATATTAAAATTAATTTTAGCTATGACTACCCAGTCCTAATTTTAACAGTCCTTGTATTTGAAAAAACTATTGTTAGACGTAAACTATTTTTTAAACATTATTTAGTTGTCGGCGAGGGGATTCAATGCCAACACATCTTCACGGACAATCAAGAGAGATACCACTATCTCATAGAAGATATCCCATTGGACAAAAAATCGAAAACCTTGCTGATTTAGCTTAAAAATGATATCCAACTGATCGGTATCGGTGTGGTTATGGGAAAATTTACTATTATTATGAAAGCCCTTTTAAGGTTATGCTTTTGTGTTCAGGATTTAGAATATGGAATATGTTTTTGGTGTACTTATCACATGAACCTTGTTCCAGTCAAAGGTATATTCTTTGTACAAATGTGAAGAACTGCACTTTTATATGATATATATCATCAATTAAAAGAAAATTTGAAGAGATACCTGTAGAAGCTGCAGCTGTGAGGGCCCTAATATCACCATTAGACAGCACATTTACCCTCGACTGAATCACATTCAGTACTTGATCTCTAAATGCTCCCATTTCCACAGCCTTTTCTATACAGTGTGACACTATAAATACAGTAGCCGATGATATAGCTGTGTACATACTCGAATCACCAATTCCTTTGCTGGCTGTAACAGCTGCTACGACAGCAGCTACCCTAGCCACCGAAGTGGCAGCACACACTTGTGCTTTTGGCATCGATCTTCTTCTTTCTTACACGATTTCTTTGTTTTACTTCTCTTGAGGAGACTGTTATTTTTCTGATAGTTAACGAGAGAAAAGGATGCTGTTAAAACTTCCATTGCTTTAGGAGTTCATTTTAGCTGATGATATAGAAGTAAGGTACCGTGATATATCCGTAATCTTTTGAAGAAAAATAAGGGGAATAGACTAAACTATTCTGCTCTTCTTTGACATTGAAACCTGCATTACTGTGAATTGAAGGAGGAGGAGGAAGCTTATCATTGAGTGCTTTTGAGAGCTCAGACGCTGAGAGGCTCCAAGACCTTGTAAGGAACTCCATTGCTTCTGTATGTGTTTCTAGAACTTGTACTAGTGTGGTTTTAGCAGTTTCTTCTTCATCATATTCTTGTGTACTAGTGTGGTTTTAGCAGTTTCTTCTTCATCATATTCTTGTGTATTAGTGTGAGTTCTGGATTGCCATTTGAGGTTGTTTTCATCATTTAATACTTCGCCAATCTCCATATTTGAAACATGAAGAAAAATAGTGTACCTGACCATTTATAAAGATCAAGTTTATGTATGCGAGAGGACAGATGGATGGTAAGAAGACTTATCCCATGGTTAGAAGAACGGAGTAATAATAATAATGTTATTAATGTTGCAGTACATTTGTAAATAGCTGATGCCATAAAATAATAATGAATGAATTCAAAATACACAGTTGAAGGCAAGAAAAATCAAACTTACCGATAAGAATTGTTTTTCCTAATAGCAAAAAATGAATTTAAAATACACAATCGAAGCGGAAGAGTTTTTTCTAAGTTGGTAAGTGGGGGTAAAAGAATATACCTTACGTAGATGTCATAATAAATAAACAGATAGATTGTAATAATAATAAATAAATAGATATGATGAAATTTAATAGGAAAAAAAAATCAAAAAGACCGTCTACAAAATGTTTCCTCAAATAAATGAGAAATGAGCACATAACTTGAGATCAAATTAAGGAATGAGAATACAAACAGTGAAATATTGAATTTCTTATATGACAGCATATATGTGAAAATGTACTTTTGATGTAAATTCAAGGATCACACATGCTATTATTTTCTGAATAATCCTTCAATTTCCAATTATTTATTGAAGAAAAAAAAGATGGACAAGTAACAAATCTTTCATGTTTGAGTATATTATTTATTGATTTTGTTTACTAATGTTTGAGTATATTATTTATTGACAAGTAACAAATCTTTCATGTTTGAGTATATATGTATTGGTTTTTACATTGGTAAGGAAACTATTAAATATATATTGCCATAAAATGGCATATCACTCTCTCTAGTTCTAATTGTATTTGTTATTTGACTTCATTAATTTGACTTACAGATATTAAGAAATTAAACTCATGGTATGAAACTCACTAAGGTGATTATGCATACGACTTCAGTGCAGGAAACAAATGTGCATCGATGATGAAATTGTCTTTGATATATAACCATAAAACATGAGTATACACATGCCAAACCTAGTGTATGATATGAACCAAAAGCCCCAAGGTTGATGTGCTACAGTGCATGCATGATCAAGAACAAAACAGTTGACAGAATATCAAAACATTAAGAAAATATCTGATAATAGAATTCTGAACACTTTTAAGTCTTCAACAATGTAAGAATCTTTCACATCAACTACAGGAAATCTTTCTGGTTGTTAGCTTGTTAAAGCAAGAAGGTTTCTTTTCCCTTCAAATCATATTTCACTACAGAAGAAATTTTTTAAAAAAAATCGTCAAAATCTAATCACAAATCCAAATAAAAGTAAAAACGACTCTACTAATCCAAATAAAAGTAATTAATCATGAAAATCAATCTGAAAGTAGGCCACAGAACAACAAAAGAAGAAGGATGTATTGGTCTTGATTAACAAAAAGTAAAGTTTATTCTGACACAACTAACTATTGTAGCCAGTTTTACATACATTTTGCGACGCTAATAATCAGGGGAATATGGTTGGACCTACTTGAACATATGTTTGACATTTGAGTTCTAAGTGGGGGCAGTATTACCGTCCAGGTACTATCCAATGCTTCTAATGTCTTTACAACTGTTTTAATTATATCTTATGTAGATTGAAAGGGAATTATCTTGAAGTCAAGAAACACTGGGTTCCACATACTAATATTGTCTTAGAGATATAACATTTAGGTATATATCTCATGCACGTTTTACATCAAAAAACTTAATGATTATTTTTCCTGGTTTGTTATTTTTGCCAAAGTTTGCGGGACTTTTTACATTTTGACCTAACGCGGAACCTATAGAAATGCATGTGCATTTCAAGTGGTCAACTCCTGAAATGTTTCATTTGTATTTTCTTAAGCAATATGGTGAATCTGGTTAACCAAGAGCTCCCAGAAAAGGGCAAGAGAGAATAATAACATGAATCTTTATTTTGACAATGACTATGTCCAAAACAAGGATGGCTTTGATAATTGGTACTACTGAAGATTTTGGAGTAGCCTAATCGGTTATGACCAACTCAATTTATGCTTACAGAGAACTATATAGCACATGTTTTGACTAGGAATAGGAGTTTTGCTTTGACTAACCTATATTTGTTTATGTTAGCAAGCTATAAGTATAAACTTCTTATAAGAATTTCAAACAAGACTTTACCACTGTTGGTATAATCAAACGTACTAGAAAACTACACAGGCATATACAGTTTGATTGACTTGATCATTATGTTCAAGAATGATGTAAGTAGGGTTTGATTTTTGGCACCAAAACATTGAATCATCATCATTTAAAAATGATTTTCCCTTTCAAATGGTCATGAAAAACTATTTTGAAGTTTAAATTTATACGACATTTGATTGTAACAAAATATATTCCTGATATTACATTTTTATAATCTCATATCTATAACACACTTTTTTTCTTCATATTTCTTCATTGTGGAGATATTATATAGCAAGTTCAATCCCCGCGGCTATTAAGGTCAATCCAAGTAGTCATTCTTCATACAAGCCAGTCACATCTGTAACTGTTATTCACATATTTCTGGTGAAATATTATAATTTAAACATTTAAAACAGTCATTTTGCATCTTTTATTTTCTACAATTACATATAAAGTTCTCTATAATGTTTTCTGCTTCAAAATAATGCATACTATTATTATTCTGGCATATAAATAAACATTTAGAGTGGAGTAATTGTTCCTTTGCTCTACAAAGGATCGACAGTCTGACATAATAGAATATGATATAAATAGCAGCATTTGACAACAAATCCAAACTGAAGAGTCAATGCAACATTTATGTACACAATAAAAACTAATAATGTGTCATGCTGATAACCTATAACATACATACATTTGAATTTCCCGATATTAGTTTGTTAATTATAGTTTAACTACTATCGCAAGCATTAATTTTACAAATCTAAAATCAGTGATTCAGTTAAATATCAAAATTGAATTTACATTGAATCACTGACATGAATGAGAACGACGAATTATCAAAATTAAATTGTTTAAAACATACAACAATGAAAAATCCAAATTAAGTTTTAAGTAATACCTGTAGTCGCCTGCTGCCTGGAGGCTGGAGGAGAGTCACTGCTTGCAGTCCGCAGTCGCCGCCTAGATGGAAAGCCGCTGTTGTTGCCTAGATGGAGCGCCTAATGCCGCCAGTTCGTGATTCGTGAACCGCCATTTAGTTTTTTTAGGTATCGCGTATGAGTTGGTGAATTGGTGCCCTAGTTTTTTTGGGCCCCAAATGGTAGCTTCTTACGCTTTGGTAAAGGGTCGGACCTAGATGTAGAGTGATGTAGAATTTCTGAAAGTTGAGGAAGATGGAGGGTTGCTAAAGCTCATGAGAGGTTGAATCGATGGCAGAGCTATGGCGCAAGGTTTCAACGTGCGTATTATAGAGATCGGCGATGGATTTGTGAGAGAGGAAGAAGAGTTTGATTATTAATTAAATTTGGGATAGAGTATGCGGAGGAGATGGTCGATGTTGAGTGATTTATGAGAGAGGCGACATATTTTTATTTTCCCGCTTACGTTTTGTCGCTGCTTCCTATACATTCGTTAGCAGCGTTTAAGGAATTGCTTGTTTTTATTTTCTAATTATCTACCCATATAAACGCAGCTTTAAAACACTACGACATATTGCTGCGAACAATATATTTTCTTATAGTGTATTTCAGGTTAATCGGACGGTCCTAGCTGGTAGGTTTAGGATTACTAAGGAGGTAAGGCAGTCGGTCCACAGCAGTCGGGTGGATCCTTGTGCAAGAGTAGTTGGGCCACATAAGATATCCAGTCTGGTATCGGCTCTGAAAGACCCGGGCGTCTAACGGAGGGCAGACATGCAGGGCCGGTTGCAACCATGTGGAGAGCGAAGTCGACGGACGTTCATGTGAGAGCGGAGGTACTTTTGATACTAGGATCGTGCCGAGGGCGAACCCGAGCCTTAGAGGGGGAGGAAGGCCGCTAAGGAATAGCACTACATGGAAGGTGTAGTACTTGGCGCATGGATTGGGATGAAGGACCGGATCAAGCGGCTGCCGAAGAGGCCAAGGGCGTCTTTGGCTGCTAAGGGAAAGCATGCCGAGGAAGGACTGAGGGTACAACCTTAGGCTTATGCCTTGAGGAACGGTCGAGGCTGACCAACTTCAGGAGATTGTCAGAATGTTGGAGTGCTTGGTGCCGTGTTGAGGAAGGCAGGTCGTCTGAGGGTTGAGCTTCCATCCGTGGTGTGGATTAGGCGCAATTGGTCGTTGAAGATGATGGACCAGTCTCCCGTTGACATGGGTAACCAGCTGGTTGAGTGGGAATCCGACGGACCGACCGACTTCAGGAGCTTATCTAGAAAGATTTTGTTTATCCAAAATTTTGGATAACATTTTACCCTCGAAGTCTGTCCTTGCTTGCAAGGGCAGACTTGAATGCTTCGGGCTGATCCAGATCCGAGGGAAGAATGGCCATGGCTTGCTGACGAACTGAATGGCTGAGAACTGGAGGGAGGACTCGGGGGGCTTTCTTTGCAGTCTTCTTATTAATTCCATAGGTCAATTTTAAAGTCCCTGGTTCAATCAGATAACATTTACCGATTACGGTGATAAAGACCTTTATAACTAATGAGATGAACCCTCTCTTGCGTAATCTATCACTTCAGGTGTTTTAACATGTACCCAACAGTGGCCATAACACGGTCGATATGCCATGTGTTTATCTGTAATCAAAGTACCATGTACACACTCAAGTTTGATAGTACTCTCAAGTCAGATGACTATTGTATGTCGTTACCTTGAGATCTTCTATTTTGACTAAGTTATATAACCTATAAAAGACTCCCGTTGAGTCGTTCTGTGATTTTCTAAACAGTCATAAGTACGTAACTCCTTGTTGCCCTTAATGGTCAGAGTAAATCATCGTCCACCATATGGAAAGCGTTACATACACTAATCTTGATTGATGTATCGTTTCCTTTTCTCGATACTTCTTCACTAGAAACATTTAAGAGGTTTGTGGTTTGTTAATATCGATTTAAGATTCATGATTACGAACTCATTCGTAACTTCAATCGATAAAACAATACTCTTAAGGATTTTCTACTTATATATATTTAAGGTTAATATTTATTACTTGTATCAAAAATAACAAACATATATAATGGAAAACAAAACCAAATATATAATTTATTTCGTACAAGATTGTTTATAGAATTAGGATTACATAATTGCCCCAAGGGTAAACTCATAATGCTATCAATGGTGAGGTCACCTAAAAGGAGGAGGGAGAGGGAGACTATGATGGCTATAACAAAGTCGGGAAGTAAACAGAGAGTGATGGAGGACGCGCAATGACAAACGAAGCAAATCCAAAAAAGGTTACGGGGATCAGTTTGATGGCACGCATCTAGACTGCTGTGTGTGAGTGGAAAACTTATGACCCATGTTTATATGACCACGCGGTGAAGGAAATGCAAGGGACATCCACCGGCTAAGTGGAGTTGTTGATGGGTGATCAAGTTGCCGAATATAATATTTTATGGTCATTTAATTATACAAGCACATTCGAAACTCTAGAGGAGGAAAGAACTTGGGTGTAGACGAGGAACCCGAACACCTCGGAGAGGATAAGCTCTTTTAATAAAGTTCCTCCTCCCAAAAGGTCCTCCAACCGACCTAATTAACTCTTAGACGTGTTGGTTTAGGCTCATTGGTAGTGGTGTTAAAAGGGTGGATTTCAAAAAAATTCCTTTTATTAATTTGCACAAGTCAGTAATATGTTTTTATATAAATAATAATTTTATACAAATCATATTTAGTATTAACTAATAAAAGGGTTTGGGGTATAGTTTCAATCAAATTAATTTATATATTGACTTATTTATTTATTTTTTCTTATATAATAATAATATTTTATTATTAATTTAATTTATTAATCTAGTTTAATTTAATTTTATGTTTCGATATTTTAATAAGTTTGTATTCACAATTCAAACATCATAAGTATATTTAGCATGGTAATCCAACTCAGGGGTAATATAGGAACGTATGTCATAATCAACCATTGTGATTTACAGTTAACAAATAGTTTTAATGTAATAAGCCAATGAGGATGTCATAAATGAATATATACACAAATATTTAAATCCATATCCACACAAAATAATAATTTTTTAATTAATTCGGCCATCAATTATTGATTAATACACACACATACATGCAATATAATATTATGTAAAATTAAACATATATTTGTTATAAAATAATTTTTGGCAATTTTATTACAACCAAAAAGAATTTTTTTTTATTATTTTTCTATGAATAAATTTTGAGCATAATATACATATACTCATATTTATATTAAATTAAAAATAAAATCCGATAAAGTTTTTTGACCGAAGTCGAAAATGAAAAACACACACATATATAAGCCGAATATAAAATCATAAATTATTTTATATTTGAAATATTTATTTATGTATATATTTTTATAGAGCCAAACACAAATTATTTTTATATATTTTAAAATTGAGAATATATATATATATATATGCATGCATGCATGCATGTATATAAATGTTTAATCATTAATTTAATTATTAAAATACATACATACATATAGATATATATATATATATATTCATAAAATTTATTTTGAAAATATTTTTTATATTATTTCTGGTGGAGTTAAGTAATGATGATGGAAGCATACATGAACATAAGCATACGTATGAATAAATTAAAATAGAATTTTTATCTCTTTATTGTGATCCGACCGATCGTTGAACACCTTAGCCGTTGATTATTTCCTCTCTAGATTTCCTTATTCTATCTCCTTGTCCAGGGGATGCAACTCCATCTCCTTGGATTCATCAGCGTCAGCAATTGAGGCTAGGATTAAGGTCTGATCAAGTTTTAAGGGAGAATGAGAGGGGTGGCTATTTATAGCCAAATAAATTACAAATATCTAGACCTTTCTCTTTAATCTTAGAAGTCCAATTACCTTCCTTGCTTTGTGATGCTGTGGCGGCCTATATATGGGTTTGGGCTTCCAAACATTCGGTAAAAATGATTTTAATAATTAAATCATTTATTTAATTAATTAATTCAAGCCCATTCGTTAACTAAATCAACGTATAACTTTTATACATCATTAAAATCAATTTTTAGGGTTTAAATAAAAAATTAAAATGCCACCAAAATTTAATATAGCATTGGTATTTAAGCTTATTATTAATTTATAACATTTATAAATTAATTATACATTAGTCTAGCCCGAAAATAACTAACAACATGGTTCTATTGATTCATTGGCGTGGACTCAGTGCTTAGTCAATATTTAAACAATTTAAATACCGAAGCTTGTATGGACTCGGCTGAAGTACATCAGGCACAAGTTCAATCGCATATAGATCAATTAGGCAAAATCCAATTTCTAATCTATATTAAGTTGCACCCAACAACGACCTTTTTACACGTTTTGTTTTCATCATCATCGTATAACTTAGATATCTAGAGTTTGGTCGAGGTTAAAATCTCTTCAATATTCGTATTTAATTGCGGAAGCTCCATTAAAGTCCTTGGTTCAATTCAATAATATTTATCAGTAAATCCATTTATTCTGCCTAAATATTTGACTTTAAATTGACAACCAATTACAGTGATAATAACCTTCTACAACGAGGGAGTCGAATCCTCTCTTCAGTAGTGTTTCACTTCAAGTAGTTCAGCGTACACCCAATTATGGTCATAACATGGTTGCCATTGCATGTGTTTGACCATAATCAAAGTACAACCTAGCTATTTAAAATCGACATTACCTTCAAGTCTAAAGGCTAATGTACATCATTACCGTGTGATCTTCTATTTTGGCTTAGTTGTATTAACCTATAGAAGACTCTCATAGAGTGGTTCTATGATTGTTCCAAACTACCATAAGTACGCAACCATTTGGTGCCTCTAACGTTCATAAGTAATTCACCGTCCATTATATGGAGAGCGTTACAACACTAGTCTCAGTAGATTTATCGATATCCTTTTCTCGAAATTCTCAACAAATAACATTTAAGTAGTAAGTATTTAAATATCGATTCAATATTTGGTTATGAGCTCATTTATAATCATAATCGATAAAATACTTTCCCTAAGGATTTTCTACTTATATATGTTTAATATATTTAATTCATTATTTATATCTCTATATAACATCACATATATAATAAAATAAAACTAAAAGCATACTTTATTTCGAACAAGATTATTTACAGATTTAAGTTTATATAACTATTTACATAATTTCCCCTGGAGCACATTCTTAACTCTATCAATCTTCCACTTGCACTTGGGGCCAATTATGGAGCCTCATCCCCTACTTTTGATAAGTCTTCCTAAATCAGAGTGAGAAACCACCTTAGTAAATGTATATGTAATGTTGACATTGGTATCTACTCTTTCGATTATGATCTCTCTACTACTGATAAATTGCCTTATCAGTTGGAACTTACAGAGGATGTGTTTCAGTATCTTATGAGCTCGTGGTTCCTTGGAAATCTATATTACTACATTATTATCGCAATACATGAGCAGCAGACCTTCAATGCTTTGAATCACTCCTAGATCCTCAATGAATTTTCAAATTCACACTACTTATTTTGCAGTATCATTCAAGGGATGTACTCATCCTCCATGGTTGAATCAACCACAACTTCTAGTTTGGAACCTATAAAACTATTCGCTCCTTTTTGAGGGCAAACATAAAACCAAAAACTGATTTGCTATCATTAACATTACTTTGAAAACTCTAGTTCGAATACACCCTCATCAGAAGTTTATTTTCATATATTAGAGACAAATCCTTAGTATTTCTCAAAACTTCAGGATGATCTTAACTGTCATCTAATGATTTTCTCTTGGATTTGATTGATATTTATTGAGAGCACCTAGTGCAAAAATGGCACTTGACCTACCACATAGCATGGCATGCGTGATGGATTATATTGCCAAAGCATAAGTAATCCGACTCATGCACTATCTTTCCTCATCCGTAGATGGGGAGTCCTTCTTAGAAAGGACAATTTCATACCACATTGAAACATTTCCACGTTTGAAATTTTCCACTCTAAATTGTCTTAGTATGGTATCTACGTATATAGATTAGGACACTCTCAATATTCTCTTAGATCTATCTTTATAGATCTTCATACCAAGTATATAGGATGCCTCCCTAAATTTTTCATCAAGAAATTATTGGACAACCGTGCTTTAACTGATTGTAACATTGGTGCATCGTTACATATCAATAGCAAGTCATCAATGTATAATATTGAAAATATTGTAGCACCATAGCCTTTTCTTATACATGCATGTTTCCTCTGTGTTTTGGCTGAAATCAAATTGTTTCCGAGATGCTTGCTTAAGACCATAAATTGATCTTAAGAGTTTGCATGCCTTGTCATCGCTTCCACTGATCCCCAAACCCTTTGGTTGTAACATAGACACAATCTCTTCTAAATCACTATTTAGAAATGTTGTTTTAACGTCCATTTGCCATATTTCATAGTCATAATAACCAACAACAACAAATCGAATCTTAATTGATTTAAGTATGGCGACTAGTGAAAATGTTTCATCATAATCATCACCTTGACTTTGATGGAAACTTTTCTTGATCAAACTTTTCTTTATAGGTCTCAACCTTTCCATTTGTGTCGATCTTTTCTTAAAGATCTGCTTGCAGCTGATGGATTTCACCACTTCGAGTAAATTCTCTAAAGTCTATACTTTGTTTTTGTACATGGAATCAGTTTCTGATTTCATCGCATCAAGCCATAAGAGAGAGTATTTATTCTACAAGGCTAGTAGATATGTGAGGGCCTCGCCATCATCAATGATGCTATCCATGTTCCCGTTGTCAATGAGAAACCTATAGTATCTCTTATCCATGCGAGATTCCTTACCAGACCTTTTAATACTTGGTTTTAAATTTCTATCTTAATTTTTTCTTGGTGTTGAATTAGTATCTATGTAACAACCCGTATATTTAGCCATTTTAAATTATTAAATTTAATGTAATTATTGAATAAAAATGGTTAAAAATAAAATTTAATGAATTATTAGTGTAGTTATTGAATATGAACTTGAATGAAATTTTGAAATAACCAATTACGAAGATTTTGGCAATAACAAGTGTTGAAATTAAATTCTATATATTGAACGTGTTTATAATCAATAGTTTGGATTGAATAATGAATATTGAATTACTGTAAAATGGGAGTAGTTGTTTTATTATTTTAATTCGTTTTAAAATTAGATTTTATCAGTTAAATAACCTATTTTGAAATATGGTGATTTATTGGATAATTAAATTATTTAAAATTTAATATTGGAATTATTTAAATAATTGAATCTTGAATTAATGTGAATGTAAATGATATCGAAAATTGATTTGAATTTTATTTAAATATGAATGAAGATTGTTAACATTTAAAATTGGATTTAAAAGTGAATAATTAGAAATTGGAAATTTTATATTATAATTAACGTGTAAAATAGCCATTTTAGCCACTGTCTCGGATTTTGACGAAACCAGTTTCATCAGATCCATATAGTGAATTATTATAGGATTTCAAGTTCCATAACGATCGGACTTGTCGTTTGGCCGTGCGAGCTTGAAACGCATAGAATTTATTTTCAGTATTTAATTAGAAATAATTGATTTTGAAAAGGTATCTTCTGAATACGATCGAATTAGGCCTCGAAACTAGTTCCATTGTGTTCGGAATGGGGGTAAAACATTATGAACGTCAGACGGCACGCTTCGTTTGGAGTTCGGAAATTTCACGGGTCATTTGGGTCGGAGCATATATAAGGTCACGTTCGTTTAGTCAAACCCTAACCCTAGAAAATAGCAGCCACTCTTACTATCAATTTAATGGTCAAAAATTCGCAACCTTTCTTCCTCGATATCTCCAAATCCGTTCAACGAAACCAAAATCTTCCAAAAGCAAATGTGTAGAGCTCGACGAGCTCTACACATCCAATGGTCGACTCGAGCCGAAAGCTCATGAAATCGCCAGGATCTGGCTTTGAAGTCGGCTCGCTTATTGGGTTTCGTGATGATCGGCGGCGGCGTAGGCCTTGTGCCTGCTGGCGAAGGCAGAGGAGGTTGGGACGCGTCATGCTATGCCATTGGATCGAAGTCACGTCGTCTCGAATTTTCACACACGATTGAAGGGTTGGTCACGTGATGGGTTTAGCTGGGAAGAAGAACGCGTACGAGATGAACAGTGAGGTGGAATTCTATTTTTAGTTCATTTCTGTTAATTTAGATATTAATTAAAATCGTTATATTAATAAAATCATAACTTTTGCATACGAGATCTGATACGGGTGAAACAAGTGGCGTTGGAATCGTATCCACGAAGGCTACGTCGTGGAGTTGGTTTGAAATTTATTTGAAGCTAGAAAAATTGTCCGTTTCAAATAAAGGTGAGTGTTTTATAACGCTCACGATGCACTAAAATAATTTTTATGTTAGTTAAATTTGAAATTATGAAGTGATTTGAATTTATTTATTGTTGTTTGATAAATTTAATTGAAATTTAAATTGACATCTGAATTAACTGATAGAAATTTGAATTGACAGTTAAATTGAATTGGAATTAAATTACTAGTAAATTCTCGATTATTGATATCCAGTTAATTGTTGTGATATTTTGACTATTTTGATGATTGATTGTGATGGATGCTAATTGGTTGATATTTGGATGATTGGATGATTATTTATTTATATATATATCTTGTTATCATCATGTATATTATTTACAGTATATAAAACTTTAAATCGAATTATTTTGAATAAATTAAGAAATAGGTTGAAATGATATATACCTATGACATTTATTTTGGATTAAAATGATATATATCCATCCCTGAATTAAATTAAAATAATTGAATCACTTGGCCATAGGATAGAAATTATATACGAACATCGGATTGGTTAAATTAAATGATTTTAAAAATTCTTGGTTTTGGAATTATTTAAATGATTTTGATTTAAAGAAATAAAAATCGAATTTATGAAAATCGAATTATTTTCAAAATTGGGGTCGAAATGTTGAGCTTGAAATTTGTTAACAAGAATTATTTAAATAATCGAATTGAAATTTGAAGCTATAAGTGAAATATGATTTAAATTATGGAAAGTGATTTGCTTAAAAGTTTTGAACAATTATTCGGACCTCGAAATAAATCCAGGCAAAAATAATTTAAATGGATGTTTCTAAAATTTGGCTCGGAATTAAATTGTTTTAAAGAGTTGAACCTAGAATTAACTATTGAAATTTAAAGTTTAATTTAAGTGATGTAAATCGATATTTTGAAATCGAGCTCGAAATTAATATAAATTGAAATGGTTTTAAACTGAGAATTGAATTGAAATTTAAACTATTGAATCGAATAAATGAAATTGGAATTGGAATTAATTCGAATCGAAATCAAAATTGAAATTGAAATTAAAATCAAAATTGAGGTTGATTTGGATAAAGTGGAAATTGATGTTTATTCAAATTGAAGTTGAATTTGGGTCGACTTGAAGTGAATCGAGATTGAATTGATTGAGTTGGAAGATTTGTAATTGAATCAGTTTGACTTTGAAACTATTTTCAAATAAATTATTTTAATATAAACTATTTAAATCTATCTTTTTAAATATTCAAATTATTTTGATTTTCCAACTATTCCCATATAAACCATTTTTAATATATAAACCATTTTATTAAACTATTTTCTATCAAACTAATTTTAACTTTTTAAAACCATTTAAAAAAATTCAAACTATTTTCTAAAAATTCAAACTGGTCAAAGAGTGGAATATTTATATTTAAATCATGGATTTAAATACAAATTGGGTTAAATTGAAGTTATAACCCAAATGGAAATTCGAAGTAAATTTGAATTGGAACTGAAATCGAGATATTAAGGCAAAAATGATTTTGAATTGAAATAGTATTTTTTGAGTAAATATGATGATTTCGAAATGAATTTTATTTTGAAGCGAATATGATATTTTGATATCCAGTACGAATTGTTTTTGAAATATAAAAGCACCAACCGTGTGTAAAAAGACGTTTGGTTGTTAGAGAGACCGGAGCCTCTTATTGGCATACACTCTATCAATATTGGAACCACTTTAACAACTGTATACGCGAAGAAAACTCCAGAACGAAGTAGTTGGATTTGGCATCGTCTGCTAGATTTGAAGAAAGAGAACGATGATGGATAGACCCCGACACTTGTGCCAATTTGAAATGACTAAAACGGGATGGCTTGGTAGGGCCAAGTAGGCTAATTACCCCTAGCGGATATCCGTTCTTCGATTTTCTTGGACTCGGTCCATATTAATACTCTTGTTGTTGGTTTCGATTGGTGCACCTTGATTTTGGACCCTTGACTCGACATGGGATGGATGGACATGGTGGGCGGTCATGGTTACGATGTGTTACCACCAGCCCTGCGACCCGAACTAGTAGTATCCTACCTTGGGCATTGCCTCACGTGCCTTGTTATACTTTTATCCCTATACGAGACCCTGCGATTTTGGTTTAGTGTTGTCGTATCACAGAGCATCCCTATCCCCCAATGTGCTACTGTGGTGTTATATGCAAACTGTACGACAATGCTTAAAAACACGTTAAGGGGGATTAATGTAAAGCCTTAACGCTAAGAAAAATATTTATTTTACCGATTAGACATTATATATGTAGCGTATTCTACTACATATAAATATTTTGATGGATCCTTAAGAGATGGAAAATCCCATAACATATCTTGAGTTATTGCACGCACGTTATACACTGGAGAGGAGATGGGAAATCCCATAAACACCTCTAACGCTATTACACTCATGTTTTATATGATATCGATTTGATTCACATATGAATATTTTAGTCCTGACTCGAGTGTTTTGTCTTTTCATTACGCTCAGATCACTTGCCTCCGTATTAAGGATGAGGCTCGTAAGCAGGACCAGAAAGAGGAAGTGCTTGTTGTCACCAACAACAACACTAAAAAGTCCAAGCCCGCAGTTCTGAAATCGAATCCGAAAAACTTTAAGAATCAGAATAGCAACCACAACAAACAGAATTGGAATCCGTAAGGAAACCAAAAGGGACAGCAGAAACCGACCCAAAAGAATGATTCTAGACAGTTGTTTATGTGTTACAACTGTGGAAAACCAGGTCATATGGCACACAAGTGTAGGAACAGACCAAGCCCTGCACCGCAGGCTAATCTAGCTGTGGAGCCTCTTACGGCTATGATTTCTGAGATTCATCTAGTTGGTGGATCGGAGGGTTGGTGGGTAGATACTGGTGCATCCTGCCAAGTCTGCTATGATCGTGCTATGTTCAGTACGTACACGGCTGTTGAGGATAAGAAAGTGCTGCTGGGAGATTCCTACACCACTACAGTTGTTGGCATTGGAAATGTGGAAATAAAGTTTACCTCTGGAAAGACAGTTCTTCTGAAAGATGTGATGCATACTCCAGAGATGAGAAAGAATTTGGTTTCTTGATTTCCCTTAATAAGGCTGGTTTTACTCAAGTTATAGAGGCTGATTTATATACTTTGACTTATAAGGGGATGTTTGTAGGGAAGGGTTATGCTTGTGAGGGTATGTTTAGACTTAATGTTGAATCTAATAAAGTAACCAGTTCTGCTTATATGTTGTGTGATTTTAATATCCGGGACTCTAGATTATGTCATATAAATAAACGTATTATTCATAACATGAGCACCTTAGATTTAATTCCTAAAATGTCACAAACTGACTTTGATAAATGTTCATTCTATAGTCAAGCAAAAATCACTAAGAAACCCCATAAATTAGTTGATAGAATTTCTGAACCCTTAGACTTAATTCATTCTGACATATGTGAGCTTGATGGCACTTTGACTAGACATGGACACCGTTACTTTATCACTTTCATTGATGATGGCTCTGATTTCACTTATGTATATCTTATGAAAAATAAAATTGATGCATTTGATATGTTTAAATTATTTAAAACCGAAATCGAGAATCAATCTAATAAGAAAATTAAGAGACTTCGTAGTGATAGAGGAACATAATATGAGTCTAGTCCATTTCTTGATTTTCATAAATTGCATGGTATAATTCATAAGAGAACTGCACCTTATTCACCTGAAATGAACGGTAAAGCTGAAATAAAGAATAGGACCTTTACCGAATTAGTTGTAGCTATTTTATTAAATTCGGGTGCAGCAAAACATTGGTGGGGGGATATTTTATTGACTGTATGCTATGTATTGAATAGAATCCCAAAATCAAAAAGTAAGATTTCACCTTTTGAAATTTTAAGAAATTATAAACCGAATGTATCTTACTTTAGAACTTGGGGATGTTTGGCATATGTTCGTATACCTGACCCTAAGAGAATAAAATTAGCATGTAGAGCATACGAATGTGTATTTATTGGCTATGCTATTAATAGCAAAGCATATAGATTTTATGACCTGAATACACATAATATAGTAGAACTAATGATGTTGATTTTGATGAAACTAAATTTCCTTTTAAATTGAGGAATAGTGGGGGCACGTAAAATAACACCGTGCCTATTAGAACAAAACTTAATGAATCTTCTGAAATCGAACCTAGAAGAAGTAAAAGAGCAAGAGTTGATAAAGATTTTGGCTCGGATTTTTGCACTTTTACTATAGAGGAGGATCCCACAAACCTCCAAGAAGTCTTATCTTCATTAGATGCTGATTTTTGGTAAGAGGCTATAAATGATGAGATGGATTCCTTGGAATCCAATAAGAGTTGGCACTTAGTAGATTTACCACCTGGTTATAAGTTTATAGGCTGTAAATGGGTACTTAAAAAGAAATTAAAACCAGATGCCACAGTTGAAATATATAAAGCCCGTTTGGTAGTGAAATGACCCTATTTATTTTACCTAATTTTTATTAGGATTTTTTTTACATTAATAAATTCCTAGAGTCATTTAGCCTTTCTATTAAATTATCCAGGATCCTAATTTTTCTACTAATATATCTATATCAGTTCATTAATAAATATATTCACATACATGTGAAGATGTATGTGACCCTCTTTCTTGGATCAGAGTGTTGGTAAGCAAGAGTGCATCCTGATTGAATTTGAATTTCTAGTCAACCAGTACATAGCTCATTTTCCTTTTTCTATTTGATATTTTGGGTCATGAGAGTGAATCTCATAATCATATATGATTTATGCCTAGTACATTTTTGATCATTCTTTTGGTGATTGCCTGTTAGTTTAACTTAGCAAAGTGATCTCAGATTATATAGCAAGTCATCATAGTTTTAATCTAATTGTTTGATATTTGATCAAAAGTCAGAAAGAAAAATGATATACACATTTATCATTTTCAGCATGAGTGATTTTATCACAAATTTCTTTACTTATAACCAAGCCAGTTGAGTGATTCATTCACAATTTATATAGTTGTGTTTCTCTGAATCAATTCCATTTCCCTAATCCCTGAGTTACCTCAGCTTGCATCCTAGTTTAAAGGTTGCTTTACTGGATTTAGAAAATCCAGATTTTATGGTCATTTAACAAAAGTAGTATTTAAGTAATATGTGTGCATATCAGATGTATTGTGCTCTCTGGACTAAGAAAGCGACTCAAAATAAAAGTGAATTGCTCAAGTATTTGAAAATGTCTTTGTACTTGCATTTGCAGAGAAAGCTTCAGATTTTACAAAGTGCATTTTCTTCCTTTAAACCCAAAAACTCTGGTCATCTTGATCAACCCCGACCTCACTCCTTTTGAGGTGGGTTAACCTTATGACTAGGTCATCAAAACATTAGTGCCTGGCTATTGCAATGTAAATTCAGATACAAGATACTTGAAAAATCCCTTAAAACATGTACACATCTTTGTACAGTGCACGAAAATATATATATTGTTTCTTTTATCAAAACACTTCTGTATATAGTCACAAAATCCTTGAAATATTACTTCTAGCTAAACTCAGATTTTTAACTTCAAAACTTAAAGCTTTTAAGTGACTCAAGATTGACTAATACGCAATATATATATGTATCCATTTCTCAAATATAGGCATATATCATCTACAGATTTCTACCATAATACTCAAAGATATTTTCTTGCATAAGATTCAACTAAGTCTTTGGTTTTTCCCAACCTTAATACATTACCTGATTCAATTGAAACAACTAAATAAAATCCAAACATTCAAGATCATTACATAACAACAAAAGCAGAATTATAAAACTTCCAAGATTACATGCAAATAGTTCATTCTAAGCTCTTATTTAATTCTAATTTAGCATGCTTATCCAATCATTCTCATTAGCCATAGCAGCTTCCTATTTAGAACCAGCATTCCCTGAAAGAGCATTAGAGGCTGCCCCATTTTAAATGAGACACCCCAGATGCCATAAGCAAACAAGGGTCAGATACAAGATCTGGTGTGAGCAATATAAAAAATTCCATGATATTAAGTAGATAAGTGAGACATAAGCATTTTGTATAGGTTGGCATAACTTCTTTAGTCAATTTGCCTGACTTGTTTCTGATATATTGTGCATATATGATCAGTATTAAAACTAATTATGTACACACTTTCAACTATGCAAACATACATGTCAACCAGAGATACTCAGGAACTATCATAGCTCCAATCCAATCAACCTAGGAATAACTCAAGTTCCTACTTCATCAATTTAGAGTTGCATTTACCAAATTAATTCCTAGCCTCATCTGCCATAAAGGAATCACGGGGACACATTGCAATAAAATAATTCACAATATTGCACAAAGATCTCAGGGCTTAAACAAACCATGTGCCAACTTGCATACTTTAAATATAACAAGCATTCCAGCAGTCTTCTTGGCTCACAATCCTTAGTTTATTTACTAAGTGTTCATGTTTGATCCTATCATGAGATAGCTAGGTGATTAAATCACAGTGTACATGAAAGATTACATAAAACTTGCAAGCATACTTCAAAAACAAGCTAACATTCATATCCAGGGGAAATCATATTTTCAAATATCCTGGCTTAAAGAAAATACAAGAATATTTACAACTGTGTATAGAGACTAGGCATGTGGGTTATTATTGTTTCATAAGCAACCATGTTGGAACTAAATTCAAGATCTAGCTTAAACAAGGTTTCTGGCTCATGGGTTTTCTATTTGATTAAGGGTTCAGCACTTTTGGGTATTTCCATTGCACCCATGAATCTTTCACTTGAGCCTCAGCACTTACACAAGTGTAATGCAACTCATATATATATTTTGATTTCTGTATTTTCCATGCCATGTCTAAACCATTTACAAGTATTCTCTATTTACTTTCATGATTTCATACTTTAACATTTCTGGGTGTAACCAAACAGAGCAAAATACTCAACCATCAAAGCAATCAAAAGCATTCATAAACACCCATTAAAGCATCCATTAAAACCATAGTAATAAAATCAGAAATATGTAGAAAAGTAACATAAACTTGGCTGCCTCATAGCAGGACTTAATGCCATGGGATTTAGTGAGATTACTCACAAAAAATGCTCCTCTTGCTTAATCCAGAAAAGAAACCCTTTGAAACTTTGCTTTTCTTCTTGCAAATATTTTTCTTCTTTGTTTTCTTAAATGTCTCGGGTAGAAAGTGATTTTTCTGGTTTAAACTTGGATTTATAAGAGAGGTTTTCTAGGGTTTTACAAATGTAAAATCTCATTCTTACCCTGGCCAGTGCTCATGCATTTTGCATTTCTCATTTGCTTATTCTCCTTTTTCTTTTCCAGAATATCTATTTTGTTCTCTTTCTAAATCATGACAATTGTGTGACATTGTCACTTATTTATTTTCTAAAATCCTTCTTTCTATTTTCTGCCTAAAGCAATTGTTTTGCTTGCAATATGTCTTTTGCTATTTTAATGTTATGCTTTCCCTTGCTTATTTCTTTTTTTAATACTTTCAGTACTAAACGAAATGTACATATGCATACATATCTTATATAGGCTTACTTAACTCCTCCTTAGTTTCAGAAAGACATACACATATATGTGCATACATGTTTCAAATCCTTATCTAATTTATCCTGGGTTTAAATTAAGTAAAAATCTGTTTACTGGTTCAAACAAAACTTGCTTTGTCTTATTTTCTAAAATAATCCATATAAATCCAAAAATCAAGTATCCATGTCTGGTTTGATAATTTTCATTACAAAATCATGTTCGTAAGGCTTTTCCAGTTCTTGTTTTAATTTCAGGAAATTTGGAGTTCTTCCTTATGCCATATCAGTGTGCACGTGCACACATGCACACACACTTGCACACAATTAATTCCAAACATTCCTATACAAATAAATTCATATATTTTCAAAATTCAACCAAAATAAGGTTTCATGAATTTCTGGGGCATTACAATCACCCCACCTTTTTTTAGGAATTGTGTCCTCAAAATTTTCTCATTTTTACTTTAAACATTTCCAGATTTTTATAAAATCTATCAAACATTGCACAAGCAAACAATTCAGTCAAAACAACCATACATATTAAACTTTTTAGGAAATTAGAATTTACCTTCCACTCCAAAAAGCTTAGGGTAATCCATCTTTATCTTATCCTCTAACTCCCATGTACAATCATTAGGGTCTAGGCTCCATTGAACCTTCACCAATTTCAGAGTTTTGCTCCTCAACTTCTTTTCCTCTTTAGCTAAAATCCCCATTGGTTCTTTCTCATAGACCAAATCAGGATTTATTTGAACTTGAGTGGGTTTCTCTAAAATTTCCTCTTTATCATGCACCCATCTCCTAAGTTGTGACACATGAAATACATTGTGCATTTCACTCATCTCTTCTGGTAGCTCCAACTTGTATGCTAATGAACCTACTCTTTCCAAAATCTTGTAAGGTCCAACATATCTTGGGGTAAGTTTTCCCTGCTTGCCAAACCTCAACACCTTCTTCATAGGTGAAACTTTGATGAAAACATAATCACCAACTTCATATTCTACCTGCTTCCTCCTTACATCTGCAAACTTCTTTTGCCTATCTTGAGCTGCTGCCATTCTTCTCCTCACAAGCTCAATTTTCTCTGTATTCTCTTTAACATACTCAGGCCCTAAGACAGCCCTTTCTCCTGCTTCAACCCAACATATTGGTGACAAACATGGTTTGCCATACAAGGCTTCAAATGGTGCCATACCTATGGTGCTTTGATAACTATTGTTATATGTAAATTCAGCCAAGTGGAGGTGATCTTCCCAATTAGCTCCAAAGTCCAATGCACATGCCCTCAACAAATCCTCCAAAACTTTGTTTATTACTTCAGTTTGACCATCTGATTAAGGGTGGTATGCAGTACTCAAGCATAACTCACTCCCCATGGCTTCTTGAAAGCTCTTCCAAAATCTGGATGTAAAGATTGTGTCCCTATCACTCACTATAGTTTTAGAAATTCCATGCAACCTTACTACTTCTTTCATGAATATTTGAGCTAGTTTAGGTGCATTTCTTTCTGCCTTCACTGGTATAAAGTGTGCCACTTTAGTCAATCTATCAACTACTACCCAAATGCTTGTATTTCCTCTCTTTGATCTAGGCAGACCATCTATGAAATCCATAGATATATCTTCCACTTCCACTGTGGTATGCTTAGAGGTTGCAATAGGGCTGAGGGTCTTTGGGTTTCTGCCTTGACTTGTTGGCAAGTCATACACTTTGCAACATGTTTGGCCACATCTGATTTCATCCCTCTCCACCAATAATCCCTTTTTAGGTTTTGGTACATTTTGGTGCTGCCTGGATGTATGGAATATTTACTCCTATGGTATTCATTAAGTATCTCTTCCTTCAACCCTATATCTTCTGGAACACATATCCTACCTTTATTCCTTAAGTAACCATTCTTATCGGTGTGGTAGTTTGCTACTTCTTCTCCTTTTTCTATTAGAGTTTTCTTTTCTAATAAATCTGGATCTTCCTCTTGCATTTCCCCCACTTTCAAAATTAAATCTGATTGCAAAGTTATCAAACTTAATTTTCCTTTACTCCCTTCTTCAATCATTTCCATGTTCACCTCATTGTTTTCCTCAATTTCCAAATCAGTAAGTAGTGATAAATTTCTAAACTCTTCTATCATTAACATGGCTACTTTTGCATGCTGCCTGCTCAAAGCATCTGCAACCTTATTAGCTTTTCCTGGAGTATAAAGTATGTCTAAATCATATGCTGCTAGAAACTCAACCCATCTATGCTGCCTCATATTCAAATCTTTTTGTGAAAAGAGATATTTCAATGCTTTATGGTCAGTGTATAAAATAAACTTAGCACCTAGAAGATAATGTCTCCAGAGCTTTAGTGCATATACCACTGCTGCCAACTCAAAATCATGGGTTGCATACCTTGATTCATGTGGCTTCAATTGTCTTGATGCATAGGCTATAGCTTGATCTTGCTCCATCAATACAGCTCCTAGCCCAGAACCACTTGCATCAGTATAAACAATCAAATCCTCATTTCCCTCTGGTAGTCTCAACACTGGTGCATTGACTAAGGCCTCCTTGATTTTACTAAAGGCTTGCTCACATTTCTCAGTCCATATAAAGGGTTGGTTCTTTCAAGTTAGGTTGGTAAGTGGTGATGATACCTTAGAAAAATCCTTTATAAACCTTCTATAATACCCTGCCATCCCCATAAATGACCTAACTTCTCCTACTGTGCTTGGTCTTTTCCATGCTTGGATAGCCATAATTTTATTGGGGTTCACTGAAATGCCTTTGGCAGATATAACATGCCCAAGGAAATGCACTTCTTCTTTCCAAAATGCACACTTAGAAAACTTTGCTTTCCAATTCTTCTAACTGTTTCTTCAACTCCTTCAACTCACTTGGCCCCATCCTAGTGGGTTTCTTAATAATTGGACTTGCTCCTGGTAGGAGACTAATCTGAAATTCCACTGGTCTGTGGTGTGGAACACCCTTAACTTCTCCAAACACATCCAAGTATTTGTTAATTATGGGGATTTCTTCAATAGAAGGCTCACTGGAATCCTTATCTAAGTCAATCAAATGATATAATTTCCTTTCTTTGGCTACTTCACACAAAATTGTGATTCTTTGGCCTCTCGAATTTTGTAATGATATGGTGGATGAGTCTAAATTAATTATGGCTTTGTGTTGCCTTAACCAGTCCACACCCAATATAACACCTATATTTGGGTAATTTAAAACATATAAATTGGAAATAAAAACATTTCCTCCTATGTTTAATTCTACATCCACACAAATCATGTTTAAAACACTAGAACTTCCCAATGGGATTTGCACTAACAAAGGGGTTTCAACCAGTATGCAATTTAATTTAAGCAATGCAACTAATTTATGGGAAATCAGAGAATGTGTTGCCCATGTATCATACACTACTGATATGGGTAGGGTACAAATAAATAAGGTACCTTCCACTTGACCATGGTTTTCTGCAATAGCTTCTACTGTGGATTTGCTTTTGCTCTCCAAACTTGCTAGCTTCCCTTGCTGTTTATACTCAGGGCAATTTCTCTTGATATGTCCCTCCTTACCACATAGGTAGCACTTGAAAGCTCCTCCCTTCAATTCTGGACACCTTGGTTTGATATGTCCTTTTTTTTCCACAATGATGACACACTATCTTCCTCTTTGTATCAGTGGTCTTAGTATCATTGGTTTTCTTGCTTTCTGTCTCCTCCTTCTTTTTGTCATAGGGGTGATACCTTCCCTTATTTTTCTTGTTGTTGTTGTTCTTAAAACTCCTATACTTCTCCCTCTCCTTGTCATGTTGCTCAAACTTTAAGGCCAGATCAATGACTTGATCAAAGGTTTTATCTGCATATGGCAACATAGCCCTACTAAGCCCTGGGTTTAAACCCTTAATATACCTATCATTCTTTGATGCCTCATCAGCCACAAGCATAGCTCCATACTTAGACAAGCCCTCAAACCTTTGAGTATACTCAGTCACATTAAAGGTTCCCTGCCTAAGTCTGATGAATTCTTCAAGCAATAGAGTTTTGGCTGATGCTGGAACAAATCTAGCTTCCAACATCTCCTTGAATTGATTCCAAGTGATTTCATTCTCAATCCTCCCAGCTATGACTACCTCCCACCAGCTTAAAGCCACACCTTTCAGTTGTCTTGAGGCCACTTGCCTCTTCCTTTGATCATCCAATTGCATGTCATTGAAAATTCTGTCTAGTGTTCTCAACCATGCTTGAATTTCCATCACACTTTCAGTTCCTTCAAAGCTCTTGCCTCCCAAATTGGTATAAGTCTTTAATAGTTTTGAAAGTTCCTTATGTGGGTTCTCAAGTCTCTGCCCTACTCCATCCCTTAAAGCCCTCATAAAGTCTTGCATATCAAGCATTTGTGGTGCACTTGATCCTGCATTGTGATGAGATCCTCTTCCTACCATGATAGGATAACTAGGGTATGGGTAGATAGGGTTAGTTTATCATGAGTATTTTTCTTTTGCTATAACTTTCTATCTGAATTATTATTTTACTCAAACAAATAGTACATACATATGGTTGCAGTACTTCAATCAATCAATACAATCATTCTTAGCTATGTATAGTTTTAACATAGCTCTGATACCAAATGAAATGACCCTATTTATTTTACCTAATTTTTATTAGGATTTTTTTTACATTAATAAATTCCTAGAGTCATTTAGCCTTTCTATTAAATTATCCAGGATCCTAATTTTTCTACTAATATATCTATATCAGTTCATTAATAAATATATTCACATACATGTGAAGATGTATGTGACCCTCTTTCTTGGATCAGAGTGTTGGTAAGCAAGAGTGCATCCTGATTGAATTTGAATTTCTAGTCAACCAGTACATAGCTCATTTTCCTTTTTCTATTTGATATTTTGGGTCATGAGAGTGAATCTCATAATCATATATGATTTATGCCTAGTACATTTTTGATCATTCTTTTGGTGATTGCCTGTTAGTTTAACTTAGCAAAGTGATCTCAGATTATATAGCAAGTCATCATAGTTTTAATCTAATTGTTTGATATTTGATCAAAAGTCAGAAAGAAAAATGATATACACATTTATCATTTTCAGCATGAGTGATTTTATCACAAATTTCTTTACTTATAACCAAGCCAGTTGAGTGATTCATTCACAATTTATATAGTTGTGTTTCTCTGAATCAATTCCATTTCCCTAATCCCTGAGTTACCTCAGCTTGCATCCTAGTTTAAAGGTTGCTTTACTGGATTTAGAAAATCCAGATTTTATGGTCATTTAACAAAAGTAGTATTTAAGTAATATGTGTGCATATCAGATGTATTATGCTCTCTAGACTAAGAAAGCTACTCAAAATAAAAGTGAATTGCTCAAGTATTTGAAAATGTCTTTGTACTTGCATTTGCAGAGAAAGCTTCAGATTTTACAAAGTGCATTTTCTTCCTTTAAACCCAAAAACTCTGGTCATCTTGATCAACCCCGACCTCACTCCTTTTGAGGTGGGTTAACCTTATGACTAGGTCATCAAAACATTAGTGCCTGGCTATTGCAATGTAAATTCAGATACAAGATACTTGAAAAATCCCTTAAAACATGTACACATCTTTGTACAGTGCACGAAAATATATATTGTTTCTTTTATCAAAACACTTCTGTATATAGTCACAAAATCCTTGAAATATTACTTCTAGCTAAACTCAGATTTTTAACTTCAAAACTTAAAGCTTTTAAGTGACTCAAGATTGACTAATACACAATATATATATGTATCCATTTCTCAAATATAGGCATATATCATCTACAGATTTCTACCATAATACTCAAAGATATTTTCTTGCATAAGATTCAACTAAGTCTTTGGTTTTTCCCAACCTTAATACATTACTTGATTCAATTGAAACAACTAAATAAAATCCAAACATTCAAGATCATTACATAACAACAAAAGCAGAATTATAAAACTTCCAAGATTACATGCACATAGTTCATTCTAAGCTCTTATTTAATTCTAATTTAGCATGCTTATCCAATCATTCTCATTAGCCATAGCAGCTTCCTATTTAGAATCAGCATTCCCTGAAAGAGCATTAGAGGCTGCCCCATTTTAAATGAGACACCCCAGATGCCATAAGCAAACAAGGGTCAGATACAAGATCTGGTGTGAGCAATATAAAAAATTCCATGATATTAAGTAGATAAGTGAGACATAAGCATTTTGTATAGGTTGGCATAACTTCTTTAGTCAATTTGCCTGACTTGTTTCTGATATATTGTGCATATATGATCAGTATTAAAACTAATTATGTACACACTTTCAACTATGCAAACATACATGTCAACCAGAGATACTCAGGAACTATCATAGCTCCAATCTAACCAACCTAGGAATAACTCAAGTTCCTACTTCATCAATTTAGAGTTGCATTTACCAAATTAATTCCTAGCCTCTTCTGCCATAAAGGAATCACGGGGACACATTGCAATAAAATAATTCACAATATTGCACAAAGATCTCAGGGCTTAAACAAACCATGTGCCAACTTGCATACTTTAAATATAACAAGCATTCAAGTAGTCTTCTTGGCTCACAATCCTTAGTTTATTTACTAAGTGTTCATGTTTGATCCTATCATGAGATAGCTAGGTGATTAAATCACAGTGTACATGAAACATTACATAAAACTTGCAAGCATACTTCAAAAACAAGCTAACATTCATATCCAGGGGAAATCATATTTTCAAATATCCTAGCTTAAAGAAAATACAAGAATATTTACAACTGTGTATAGAGACTAGGCATGTGGGTTATTATTGTTTCATAAGCAACCATGTTGGAACTAAATTCAAGATCTAGCTTAAACAAGGTTTCTGGCTCATGGGTTTTCTATTTGATCAAGGGTTTAGCACTTTTGGGTATTTCCATTGCACCCATGAATCTTTCACTTGAGCCTCAGCACTTACACAAGTGTAATGCAACTCATATATATATATTTTGATTTCTGTATTTTCCATGCCATGTCTAAACCAGCTACAAGTATTCTCTATTTACTTTCATGATTTCATACTTTAACATTTCTGGGTGTAACCAAACAGAGCAAAATACTCAACCATCAAAGCAATCAAAAGCATTCATAAACACCCATTAAAGCATCCATTAAAACCATAGTAATAAAATCAGAAATATGTAGAAAAGTAACATAAACTTGGCTGCCTCATAACAGGACTTAATGCCATGGGATTTAGTGAGATTACTCATAATAAAAATGCTCCTCTTGCTTAATCCAGAAAAGAAACCCTTTGAAACTTTGCCTTTCTTCTTGCAAATATTTCTCTTCTTTGTTTTCTTAAATGTCTCGGGTAGAAAGTGATTTTTCTGGTTTAAACTTGGATTTATAAGAGAGGTTTTCTAGGGTTTTACAAATGTAAAATCTCATTCTTACCCTGGCCAGTGCTCATGCATTTTGCATTTCTCATTTGCTTATTCTCCTTTTTCTTTTTTCCAGAATATCTATTTTGTTCTCTTTCTAAATCATGACAATTGTGTGACATTGTCACTTGTTTATTTTCTAAAATCCTCCTTTCTATTTTCTGCCTAAAGCAATTGTTTTGCTTGCAATATGTCTTTTGCTATTTTAATATTATGCTTTCCCTTGCTTATTTCTTTTTAATACTTTCAGTACTTATAGAAATGTACATATGCATACATATCTTATCTAGGCTTACTTAACTCCTCCTTAGTTTCAGAAAGACACACACATATATGTGCATACATGTTTCAAATCCTTATCTAATTTATCCTGGGTTTAAATTAAGTAAAAATCTGTTTACTGGTTCAAACAAAACTTGCTTTGTCTTATTTTCTAAAATAATCCATATAAATCCAGAAATCAAATATCCATGTCTGGTTTGATAATTTTCATTACAAAATCATGTTTGTAAGGCTTTTCCAGTTCTTATTTTAATTTCAGGAAATTTGGAGTTCTTCCTTGTGCCATATCAGTGTGCACGTGCACACATGCACACACACTTGCACACAATTAATTCCATACATTCCTATACAAATAAATTCATATATTTTCAAAATTCAACCAAAATAAGGTTTCATGAATTTCTGGGGCATTACATGTAGATAAAGGTTTTAGGCAAAGAAAAAATGTAGACTTTTTTGATACTTTTTCACCCGTAACTAGAATCACATCCATTCGAGTACTATTTTCGTTAGCATCTATTCATAATTTAATAATACACCAAATGAATGTTAAAACTGCTTTTTTAAATGGTGAATTAGAAGAGGAAATTTATATGGATCAACCCGAAGGTTTTGCAATTCATGGTCAAGAACATAAAGTTTGCAAATTAGATAAATCATTATATGGTTTAGAACAAGCACCTAAACAATGGCATGAAGAATTTGATAACTTAATAATCTCAAATGGTTTCAAAGTTAATGAAAGTGACAAATGCATTTATTATAAATTTGAGAATGACATTTGCGCTATAATATGTTTGTATGCAGATGATCTACTTATTTTTGGATCAAACATTCATGCCATAAACACTGTTAAATCTTTTAAAGTGCCAATTTTGATATGAAAGATCTAGGTAAAGCGAGTGTAATCCTTGGTATTAAGATTACTAGGTACGAAAAGGGACTTTCTTTGGATCAATCTCATTATATTGAGAAGATCTTAAAGAAATACAATTGCTTTGACTGTAAACCTGCATGTACACCATATGATCCTAGTGTAAAGCTATTCAAGAACACTAGTGAAGATGTAAGACTGTCTGATTATGTGAACATCATTGGCAGCCTTCGGTATGCCACTGATTATACTAGACCCGACATTGCCTATGTCGTAGGATTATTATGCAGGTTTACTAGTAGACCTAGTATAGAGCATTAGCACGCTATTGAGAGGGTCATGAGATACCTAAAACGAACCATGAACCTTGGATTACATTATGAAAAGTTTTCAGATGTCCTTGAAGGTTACACCGATGCAGACTAGAATACTTTATCTGATGATTCAAAAGCAACCAGTGACTATATCTTTAGCATTACTAGAGGAGCTGTTTCTTGGAAATCCAAGAAACAGACTATTTTGGCTCAGTCTACTATGGAGTCTGAGATGATAGCACTAGCCACAGCTAGTGAAGAAGCAGAGTATTTAAGAAATCTGCTAGCTGAGATTCCCTTATGGGTAAAACCGATACCAGCTGTGTTGATCCATTGCGATAGTACCGCGGCTATTGCAAAAGTACAGAACCGTTATTATAATGGTAAGAGACGACAGAGACGTCGTAAGCACAGCACTGTTAAAGAGCTACTCTCTTCAGGAGCTGTTAGAGTGGATCACGTACGAAGTGACAAGAATTTGGCAGATCCTTTGACGAAAGGATTGGCCGGGGAGAAAGTCCTTACAACTTCTAGAAAAATGAGACTATTGCCCTTAGATTGTTTAGTCACACACAATGGTAACCCGACCTAATGTATGGAGATCCCAAGAACTAGGTTCAATGGGTAAGAACAAGTTGTGAAGTGATATGAGTTGAACATGCTATTTTTCATATATATAGAAGCATGTATTCCTGAAGTGATTAAAGGATGAGTTAATAGAAACTCTTAATGAGATATATACTCCATTTGGAGTGGAGTACCTACCTTCAAGAGTACTCTTAATAGACTCAACTGTGTGAATGTGGAAATTTGGCCGTTTTCTATGGAGTTTTGGGCAAAACTCCTAGAGCATTCACTAAACTGGGATAGACGTGCATGGCCATAAATGCACGGGCTTATTTGATTGCACTCTAGAAAGATTGTGTGTGGTCTGATGTCAGGAATAGAGTTCAAGACTACGTGTCACTCTAGTAAAAACTGAATTTTATCCACCATGCAAAGGTTCAAGTCGAAAGACACCTTTGTTTATGCACAATCTTATATATTTTTTTCAGAAATTGCTCGAAATTTTTAAAAAAAATTCAAGTGGGGGATTGTTGGAAATTGTTGTTTAAAAATAAGCGAATTCTTAAAAATTGACTAAGTACGAAATGGCTCCTATTATATGGGAATATGAATAGTCCCACATTGTGGGATTATATGAAAGAATCAAGTATTTATACTTGATTCTTATAAGCTAAGTTGGGCACTTTGGGCACCCAATGATGCTCTTTTGTGAGGAGGGATACCATGCTTGACCACCACACGCGCGCGCGCGCCGACCGACCGACTCGACCCATCCCGGGCCGAGCCGGTTCGGGTTCGGGCTTGTAGTGGTGTAACACTTATATTTTTGGTACAAAATTCTTTAACCGTTTTTAGACCGGACTGGAACGGTCAAATCAGACCAGACCCATATTGGAGAACGTTCATTGTTTTTGACCCGTTATTTTCTCAGATCCGTTTTTCGAGACCACGTTTCCCCACAACCAGCAACGTTCTTTTTGCTATTCCGCCTTCTTAACTGATAAGGAGACGAAACAGAAAGAACAACATCTCATTCAAATTCGTTTTTAAAATCCACAAATTCGAGCAACGTTTTTTTAGTGCAAACAGAATCGTTTGGCAGTTGATTTGAACTGCTTTGCACTGTACAACATATCGCCGAAACATCTTCAGGAGAGTGACGTAGTCCACGACTCAGTTGAAGATCAACATTGTTTTCAATAGTTTATTTTGGGTAACCTTCCAAAAGGTATAAACTATACTTTTAACCAAAATCAGATAGACCAAGCATTATCATGGATTGTAGACCAATTTCCTGCTGTAACATGTACTACAAGACTCTAAGCAAAGTACTTTGGAACGAGTTTATAAGTGGTAGGTATATTAGTGGTAGGTATATTTGGACCAAGCATTTTTCCCCGGTAAATATCCAAAAATCAAAATGCATTCATAAGTGGTAGGTATATTAGTGAGAATATTCTATTAGCACATGAATTGATGAGAGATTTTAGTAAAAAAAGGAATAAATAAATTTTGCATTAAAGTGGATATATAAAAGGCATATGATAAGATAAATCGGTAATTTATATGTCATGCTATGAGGAAGATGGGATTCCTGACACATTTTATAAATGTAATATTTGAATGCATCAATACCCCTTCTTTCTCTATATTGATACAAGGAATCCCAAATGGATTTATTAGTAGTAATAGAGGACTTTGACAAGGAGATCCATTGTCTCCTTATTTGTTTATGATTACAATGGAATGTTTTACGTACCTAATGAATGAAGCATCTGAATTGAAATTGTTCAGGCCATACGGTTCTATTAAACCAAAAGTAGCATGTCTACTATATGCTGATGATTTAATGGTGTTTGGAAAAGTTACTCCTACCACTGCTGAAATAGTTTTGACTGTCTTTGACAAGTTGTCAAAGGGATCGGGCTTAAATATCAACATAATAAACTCAAAAATCTTTTTCAGCAAGTACGCGATAAGGACAGAAGAGATATAACAGTGCTTAAATTTAGGAAGAGGGTTTATAACCTATCACCTACCTTGGAGTTCCTCTTTCTTCGATGTATCTTCACTATTCCCAAAGTAACCACCAGCTGCACAAAATACACAAAATGTTAGAAGGCCGGTATTCTCATTTACTTGGTATTTCTGGAAGGGCAGAACTGATTCATACATTTATAACTCCAACGGTTCTATATTGGTTGTTTATTTATCAACTACCGGAACAAACAATAGATAAAACTAATTCTCCGTGTGTAGAACTTTTTTGGGCAGGAAAGAGACACAAGGTGGCATGAAATGTACTATGTAAACCTAAAAATAAAGGTGGTGTGGGCCTTAAAAAGTTTACTGATCTGAAGCGGGCTGCCTGTCTTAAGCTGATGTGGACTTTTCTTACAAAAAGAATCTTTGGATTGAATGGGCAAAAGCAAAGCATTGTACAGGTAAACAATTTTGGTCTATGAAAATTGACAACGCTGCTTCTTGTACATGGAAATATATGTTAAGGCTAAGGAGTGGTGGTAAGCAATTTTAAAAAAAAGTTATAATGAATAGATAAAAACTTCTTTATGGCAAGAGCTATGGATTAACTGCAAATGCTTAGTGGATCTTTTGGGATATGATAGATTCCATGTTATTGGTTCATTACAGATGAAAGTTGCAGGAATTATAAATCCATTTTTAAATATATAGGAATAAGATAAATATATCTGAGGTGTAACATGTATAAATAAAAGAAAATCAAAGTGTTGATTTATATGAGTGGTGTGATGGTGGTGACTTTTTTACTTCCATACAGCACATGATAAAATTAGACAGCATGATCAAATTTGAAAATGGTCAAAATTAGTTTGGCGCAATAAAAACAACAGCAAAATGGCTTTCTATGCATATCTAGCTTTATCAATCGTCGAGTACAAAGATAGGCTGCTACGTATGGGTTTATGTACTGATACAGTCTGTGTACTATGTGAAGAACAAATCGAATGCAGGAACCACTTATATTTTGAATGTCATTACAGTAATTATATTTAGACATTGATCGGATTAAAATTAAAACTCTTACCATCCTCTGCGGCATCACTTGAAGAAGAACCCGAGGATCTACTTTACAATTTTAAATGCAAAGATCAGATCCAGGATCTGGGGTTCACCGCTTTAACAACAACAATATACTTTATCTGGAACGAAAGCAACACACGTATTTTCAAGGGTAAGAAAATGGATAAAATTCAGATAGCAAAGCAAATTGAGAAGGAAGATGTTTACCTCGTCAAGGACAATGGAAACAAAGTTGCGAGAACTAACCACAACGTCGAGATACCGGGTCATTTGGGGAATAAATTTAGTGAAATGGGGGACATGTCCCTAAAATCAAACTTAATACAGAAAACATTCTCATCATAAAAAAGATCCTTAATATATGGATTGCAGCAACGTTGATTCTTCGTATATGGATGTTATTCTCACATCTACGATTAAAATTTGCACCTCATTAATTATCAATATTTAAAACGCAATAACTTCTTATAGAAACGACGGATTAACAAACTGTTTTCACCATTAAATCACGAATTTTATTACCTTTCTAACGAGTGGTATTGTGCATATGTAAAAACAACGGCAGGACAAGATATTCACATATCCAACTATATGGTATGATTTTTGCAATTATATGGTATGATTGCAGACAATTCAGCAATTATATGCAATAATTGCAGAAATGTCTGCAATTATATGCAATAGTTGCAGACATTTCTACAACTATATGCAATAATTGCAGACATGTCTGCAATTATACCATATAATTGCAGAAATGTTTACAATTATATGCAGTGGTTGGAGACATTTCTGCAACTATATGCTATAATTGCAGACATTTCTGCAACTATATGCTATAATTGCAGACATGTCTGCAATTATATGCAATAGTTACAGACATTTCTGCAACTACATGCAATAATTGTAGACATGTCTGCAATTATACCATATAATTGCAGAAATGTATACAATTATATGCACTGATTGCAGACATTTCTGCAACTATATGCAATAATTGCAGACATGTCTGCAATTATACCATATAATTGCAGAAATGTCTGCAATTATATGCAATAGTTGCAAATTTGAAGAAAAATGGAAGGTGTTCAAAATTTGTAGAATTGTCTGCAAATATATGGAATAATTGCACATTTACTGCAAATATGATTTTTTTTTGGTATCAACAATGGATCTCATTTTAAAGATCATAATTTTTTTGATTTTTTTGGTGAAAACGGTATGCTGATCCGATGTTTCTATAGAAAGTTATACGCGTTTGAAATGTTAAAAACGTAAAGGGTATTTGGGTCTTTGTGTGCGCATGAATTTGAAAACAGAGATCAGAAACTTATTAAAAAAACGGAGGGATGTTTTGTATATTTTCAAATCTTACCATGGATGTATGCCAAACGCTCCCATAAATTTAAGGGAACATTTGGCATTCATCCTTAATAGGTTTGAAAATATACAAAACATCCCTCTGTTTTAATTATAAGTTTCACATCCTTATTTTTAAACGTGACAAAAAGATTTCCCTACATACCCTTACGTCTTCTCCGAACAAAACCTAGAACCCTTCAAATTCTTTTCATCGATTAACATCTTAAAAAAAGAAAACCCTAATCGCCTGAATTATAAATCAAAATTAGTTGCTACTTCAAAATTCAATGTCCAAATCAAGTCCAAAATTGAAGAAAGTTGAGATTCAGATGATGAAAACAACACAAATCAGAAAATCGAAGGTTATCTATTAAGAAATTTCTATATGCAATTTTATTGAAAAGTTGCAAACATACTTGCAATTATTATGAATAGTTGCATATATCTTTGCAATTACTATTAACAATTGCATTTTTAAATGCATTTCACTTATGAAGTTATGGATTGCATCATTTTTAAATGCATGTCTGATATGCATCTTAAAATTACAACTGTTATATGTAAATTTTAACTGCATATGAAATATGCAGTTAAAACATACAATTAAATGATGCAAATTTTAAATGCATTTCACTTACGTATTTAAAAAGTCATAAGATTTTTATTATACTTGCAGACATATATGCAATTATTATGGATAGTTTCATACATGTTTGCAATTATTTATGAACAACTGCATTTTTAACTACATTTCACTTATGCAGTTATAAATTAAGCCATTTTTAACTGCATATCTGTTATGCAGTGAAAAATAGCACCTGTTAAATGCAATTTTTAACTGCATATAACATATGCAGTTAAAACATACACTTGAATCATACAAATTTTGTTGTGCATTTCACTTATGCAGTTAAAAATTCATAAGATTCTTATTATACTTGTATACATATCTAATATAAAGTTATGAACTGTATTATTTTTAACTGCATATATCATATGCAGTTAAAAATTATAGCTGTTAAATGTGTTTTTTAACTGCATACTTGATATGCAGTTAATAAATACAACTGTTAAATGCAAATTTTAATTGTATTTTACATATGCAGTTAAAAACTAAAAAGATCCTTAAAAAATCTTGGTACTGAACTGCTGCATTTTAAGACTACATATGTATTACATAGTTAAAAATTAATGAAAAACGTAGTTAAAATTTGTACCAAAATACAGTTTTAATTACAACAGTATTAGTTTCAAATAATTGCATATTTGTATACACATACTTAGGTTTTTTCAACTTTGTATGCAATTATTTAAAAACAATAATACAAAGTCGATTAAAAATTAAATCAAGCGTTTACCTACAAGATGATGAAGCCATAATGAATCGCAAAAAAAATCGAACAGTTGATCGAATTAAATCTGATTTCCCTACGAAGATTTTAAATCTTGATTGCCAATACAATCACACAAGAATAGTCGACATGAAATAAACGAGGTAATTAGGGAAACAAAATATTGTAAAAAAAATAGGGACCGGATTTACAAGTTTAAAACGAAAGGATTTTTGGGCTATTAAATTTGATTTTAGGGACGTGGGCCTAATTTTCACTAAATTTAATTGATACGGGATGAGGAGGCGCCTCTATTATTTTGCAGTAGGGTTTGGTGATGAAAGATGAAATGAGTTGGAATCAGACTGTTGTTTTCGATTACACCACTTTGAAGCGGGTCAAAATGCTGCGCCTAATAGGCCTCGAGTGTGCTGGTTATTTATTTGTACATCATTTGTATTATGAAGTCTGTAACTCATGTTTTGTTTGTGTCATCCAGCCTTTTGGTCCGGCTATATTCAAATTGACTGAACAGGTTAGAATCAACGATTATCGAGACAAGCTGCCTAAGGAGATGATCCTAGGGTCCATGAACCAAGTACAGACAAGACGACGAAACGACGGTCAAACAGACTTAGAAGAGTAACACCTTAGAATACACTAAGTATGGATTAGTACTCCACCCTACATAAGGGATTGGTACCGAGCCCTAAGGGTACACCTATGGTGGCCCCCACTGCCTGATTCAAGTGTTGTTCTAGAATTCTTGTGCGTATATTGGCAATCTCCATATACAGTCTAAAGCATCAATTCACCTTCTGTAGATCCATCGCTTGGGCCAAAAAACACCTAGGTAATTATGCAAACAGCATTGGAAACTCGAAGTCAATACCAAGAAGAACCACCATGAACGATAGACAATCCCCTATCTCCATGTATAGGGATCGGTTCCGATCCCCAACCGTAAGAGATCTTGGGCCTAGATTTTTTGGAGGACTTTGTCTCAATAGAGAGGCTTTGTAGGAGAAATATCAATGAGATATTTGGTCGTCTACCCCTATAAATACAGAAGGTTTGACTCATTCTATGGATCTTTATGTTGCCATTACACTCTTACTATCTTGTATTCAAGGATCTATTCTGATCACACTCTCTTGGTATCACAAAAGCTAGTGTAAAAGCAATAAAATCATTCAAGTGGACGTAGGCCAAGATTGCCGAACCAATATAAATTTGTGTGTGCTTTTTTTCTGTCTGATTTCCTCTATTTTCATTTACTTTCTTCATTTAATCTCCACTACTTACTTTTCTGGGTGTTTATACCAATTTTGGTTCAAACATTTTGATGCTTTTACTAAGAAGGATATTCTCAGGCCATTTGGATCCATCATCTATTATTGGATTTCCTATATCCAAGATATAGATCCAATTTCTCTACCTTTTGATTCTACAACTCAAATTACCAAAGATCTACTAGAAGCTTCCTGTTATAGCCCCACTAAGGAAAGAAACACGTACCATAACAACCAGAGCTATCCCCAATCATGCTGAGAACCAGAATCCCCAACATGGGAATGAAACTAACCAGCCGGAGCAAACGGAGATCCAGACTCCAATTGACGCTGGGACCAGAGTGGAGAGGGATAGGATGATGAAGAAGGGAGATGAATCAAACAATGCAACAGAGCTTGAGGCTACTCAATAAACTGACTCAGAACAGTCGTAGACGGAGTAGAAGGTGTTCCAGCTCAGTGTTAGAGAGGTCTTCTTTATCCGAGCAAAGACATAGGGATAGAAGGTAGAGGAGGACCTAAAACAGTGTTGGGGCATCATATCAAGGGAGACCGCCAACCGAGGTCGCAAGTTTAGGGATCGGTACCGACTCCCCAGAGGGATCGGTACCAAGCCTCATTATGGTGGGCTAAATGCTCAACAATTGAAAGGCGGCATGGGTGTGGCCTTTGGACGTGCTGCTGATGTTCAAAATATGGAGTTTTTGACTGCTACTGACAATACAACTCATGGTAATCAAATAGGGGGGACTATTGGACAAATGGATCCCCCAGAGTTTGGGAAGCCTAGGTACCGAGCACCTTCCTAAGAGCGTTCGCCAGGCCGAACACTTGGGACATGACCCGATTACCGCCGTTCAGTCAAACCTGTTGACTCGGACTATTTGGAAGATATGGTTAGAAGATTGGTGAGTAAAAACAAATTTAGAATTAATGATGAACGGGGTACCAACACGAGTTGGAACCCGTTCACGGAGGATGTTCTTTGAGCGAGATATCCTTGGAGATCTAATATGTCAATGATTTCATTATATGGAGGAACAACGGATCTTGGGCAACATTTATTGAGATATGAATGACACATGGATTCAGCCAAAGCTTCAGATGCTGTGAATTGTTGTTGTTTCTCAATTTTCATAGAGGGGGTAGTAACGATGTGGTTCACTCGGCTTCCGCCGAAGTTCATATCGTCTTTCGTTGAGCTGTAGTGAAAGTTCATGTAGCAATTTTGCTTACACACTTCACGTCCGAAGCACATGAGCCACTATCCAACATTTATCAAGCCGAAGGAGAGTCATTGAGGGAATCTTTGAATTAGTTCATCATGGCTGTAATAGAAGTGACAGAACCTAAGGAAGACATGGTACTGATGGAACTCTATGGAGGAGTTCATCCTGATTAGGATTTCAGAGACTGGTTGGAAAGGAAGCAACCGTCGACAATGGAAGCTTTTTACAAGAAAGCCAACAAATATTTGCATCGAGAGGATGCATGCAAGCATCCATGAAGGACCATTGCTGAAAATTCAGATGAGATAATACAAAGTAATGTCACTATTAAGCAAGCTGGAGGAAATTCTGGGGATGTAAATGTGAAGGATGGAAATTAGAATGAAGGTTGAAAACAGAATAATGATGGGGCTAAGAAGCGTAAGCCGGATAACCGCGAACATTTTCAGACTCCTAAGTACGACAATTACACTAAATTGAACAACTCAATAGAGAACATCTATTTGGCTACTCGGAATACTGAACCATATAGGAAGCCGACTCCTGGAGAGTCTACCGAGAAGGAGAGGAAGTCGGGCAAGTTTTGTGGATTTCATGGGACTCACGGTCATAATATCAATGAATGAGGGCATTTGCACGACATGATTGAAGATTTTATTAGAAAAAAGAAATTGCAGCAATATGTGAAAGCCCCGTAGGGTGGCGGGCAAGGAACTTCTAACCCCTTTGGGACATTTTCCTATTAGAGGCAAGCTCAGCTTAGTGCTAAACCACCCAAACTGCCAGAAAGATGTTTGGTGATCAACACAATCATCGGTGGGTCGCATCCTACCAATAAAAGCTTTGCGGAAACGGATTGATACACCGGAGCTTTAAAGCATGCTGAGAATGAAAGTTGTTGTGCTATTGAGGACGGAACTCCGGTGAAACAATGTCGAACCATGGCAGACGATATTGTTTTCCGAAATAGAGATGTCAATGGAATGGAAGCTCCGATGATCAACCCACTCATGATTTCAGTCATGATTGGTCCTGTTGTTGTATGAAAGGTGCTTGTGGACTGTGGAAGTTCAGTCAATATCTTATTTAAGAAATCCCATGTTCAAATGATGTTGTAGGAGAAGGATTTGAAGTCTTATAACTCTCAAATACAAGAGTTAAATAGGATGGCTATTGAAGCCATATGATTTGTTGAATTACCGATGGTGCTTGGTGAGGACAACCGCCAGTGAGTGCGGGTCGTGCCTTTTTCGGTGTTGGATATATATTCTGCTTATAATGCATTTTTGGGCCGAATGACCCTAGTTGAATTTACAGCGGTCATCGCTCCTTGGTGTTTGACTATGAAGTTCCCTACAGACAATGGAGTGGGAATTGTGCACACAGATCAGGTGGAAGGCCGCGAATGCTACGCCGTCGAGCTAAAGAAGGTAATGCAAAAGGAGAAAGGAAAGAATATAGCGGGGGCCCTTTGCATAAAGGCTTTGGATGCATAGCAACTATAGCCTGAGCCTCGACTTAGGCAGACTAGTCGGCTGTATGATGATATGGACCGACAAAAAGAGCTAGAAGTTGGATAAGCAGCTCCCGTCTAGTTGATGATCTCTGTTCCAGTCAGCAAGGATGATTCAAGCAAAGTCCTGAAGGTTAGATCTTAGCTCGACGCTAGAGTGTTGAAGGAGTTGTTAGATTTCTTTGGGCGAACCTGAATGTGTTTGCCTGGACACACTTGGATATGTATGAGATCTTGCTCGGGATAGTGAGCCATGCATTAAACATTAATCCCAAATGCGTTCATGTGAAACAAAAATGTCGTAGCCTGGATTCGGAGAGATCCACTACACTCAAAGAAGAAGTGGATAAGCTAAAATACAATGGCTTCATCCATGATGCTTTATACCTGGATTGGGTATCAAACCCTATCTTGGTGAAAAAAATCAAATGAGAAGTGGAGGACATACATCGACAATATGGACTTGAATAAGGCATGCCCAAAGGAGAGCTTCCCACTTCCGGGGATAGATCGGCTAGTGGACTCGATCGCTGGACACGAGCTACTTTCATTTATGATTGCAAACTCCGGAAATAATCAAATCACGATGCACATCCTAGATCAGGAACACTCCAGCTTCATTATTGATCTCAGACTCTATTGTTATCTGGTCATGCTGTTTGGATTAAAGAACGCAGGTGCGACTTACCAGAGGCTCGTGAACCAGATGTTTAAAGAACAGATTGGACGATTGATGGAAGTTTACTTAGACGACATGTTTGTGAAGTTACAGTGTACGAGAGATCACGTTGATGATTTGGCAGAGATGTTTGGTGCCCTCCAACAATACAGGGTGAAGGTTAATTCATTGAAATGCTCTTTCGGTGTTGCATCGGGGAAGTTCTTGGGCTTCATTGTCAATTCCCATGGAATTGAAGCTAATCCAGAAAAGATCAAGGCTTTAAGGGAGATCAAAGCCCCAAAGTCGATTAAGGAGGTCCAAAGCTTAAATGGGAAGGTCGCCGCCCTGAGTAATTTCATCTCTAGAGCCACTGACAAATGCATCCCCTTCTTTAAAGTAATCAAGAAAGGGAAGAGAAACTTCGATTGGAATCAAGACTGCAAAAATGCATCCTTGGCTCTAGTGACTCGCTTGGAGAGACCTCTCATTCTCTCGAAACCGGTGGATGATGAGGATTTCTTCGTATACTTGGCGATGTCGGTGCATCCCCAGAGCGCCGCACTTGTACGTGAGGAATCCTGCATCCAGCGACCAGTCTACTATATCAGCAAGCGGTTGACAGGAGCAGAAATAAACTATTCGAGACCGGAAAAGATCACTTACTGCCTGTTGATTGCTTTTAGAAAACCCCGCCCCTATTTCTAGGCTCATCGGATCAATGTCCTTACCATCCAGCCTTTGCGATAAGTTTTACAACGACCTAAGACTTCTGAAAGGTTGTTGAAATGGAACATTGAACTAAGTCAATTTGACATAATTTACCAACCTCGAAGAGCAATCCAGGATCAATCCTTGGCAGATTTCATAGTTGAATTCACTGCACGAGGTGATCCCCCGGAGAGCAGTGGAGAAAAAGAAGTTGGATGGAAGATGTACACGGATGGTGCATCTAATGATTGGTGTTCCGACGCTGGAGTTGTACTTTTCACTCCCGAAGAACACTCAAGCAGTTACGCCCTGCAACTCAACCTCCCAGCGAAGAACAACAAAGCTGAATACGAGGCCCTGATTGTATAACTTAAAATCGAAAAGGAACTGAGAATAAAGACTTTGCATATTTTCTACGACTCCTAGCTAATGGTATGCCAGGTTTGGAAAGAGTATCAGGAAAAGGGAGCAAGGTTAGCTCCTTATCTAAACCATGTTATTGAGCTACTCGATGACTTTAAATATTATACGATAACACATATTCCTAGAGACGAATGAAAAGGCAGATTCATAGGCTAAGTCGGGCTAGTTCTAGAGATGCGTAGCTCATGGGTTTGGTTCTAGTGGAAGTACTTTTAGCTCCAAGCATCGACCAGATGGATGTTTCTTGGATCTTGAAGAGTAAACTTAAAAGGGAGTCATGGATGACTCCGATTCAGAATTACTTGCAAAGAGGGATCCTTTAGGAGAGAAGGAATAAACAACGAAAATTCCTTCGCCAAGCCTCGAGATACATCATGCAAGAAGAATTATTGTACATGAAGGGTTTTTCTGCCCCCATGCTTCGGCGTGTCACTCACGACGAGGCCAAACAAGTCCTAAGAGAAGTTCACGAAGGGACTTGTGGCGAACACACTAGGGGGCTAATCTTGGCGAAGAAGATTCTTCGATATGGATATTTCTGGCCAACTGTCAATCGAGACGCAACTGATTATACCTGAACGTGTGATAAGTGCTAGAGATTTGCTAAAATTTTGAGAGCCCTACCGATAGAAATTACTCAAATAGTCAGTCCTTGGCCATTTATTGTTTGGGGAATTGATATTATCGGTGTTCTACTGATGTTAAAGGTGGCGCGAAGTACGCCATCGTGGCGGTTGATTACTTTACCAAATGGGCTGAGACAGAGCCATATGCCATGATTACCATGAAGAAAGTAATCAACTTTGTAGTTCGAAATATTATCTATCGCTTTGGAGTTCCACAGGCAATCGTTACCGATAATGAGACCCAATTTGACAGCAGGAGTTTAAGGATTTCTACCACTGACATCGCATAGAGAAGAGATTTGCATCGGTAGCACACAGTTGACCCGATTTTTCGTCACGAGTACAGAAAACATGGTCGAACCTCGGAATGTGATCACGCCGGTGAGGATACCGTCATGTCGATGCTAGGCTTGCTTTTTGGACTAGTTGACCCTGGAAGGAAGGCTCGCCATTGGTGGAGGGTGTGAACTCGTTTGAGCCACAAGGTTGGTCATGGGCCGACCATCCCCAGGAGGAGGGTGGCCGGATGGGCCTTTTGTTGTTGGGCCTTTGCTTGGGGGAATGTGGATTGAGATGGGCAGGAGAGGACGGAGGCGCTTGCCTATGGTAAGGAGTATGGAAGGCTGCAGTGGACAGGGAGACTTGCCCATGGCGGAAGATGACAGAGAGTGATCCTAGGGAGAACTAACTACATAAAGTAAAAACACAATGATATATAGTGGTTCGGCCTTATGTGACCTATGTCCACTATGATGTTCCCTTACTATATCGACCTCTTACAATTTACAGACTATTACAAGAGAATAATAAAGGAGACTAGACTACATATTACAAGAGTATAATATCCTAATTTAAGGGTCTTGTAGGGAGGAGATCTAAGGGAAGACCCATAGGGAGGGTCGTCCCTTGAAGAGGAGTCTCGAAGATGGAAAAGCTCTTGAAGGAGGGGCTATTGGCGGTGGTCGGAAGGTAGGCGATAGAAGGAGGTGCCGCTAACTGGAGTGATAAGCTTGCTACTGGAGGCGATGGTGGTGATAGAGCTTGGTGGGTAGAGCATGGTGTGTTGAGTGGTAGGGCTTGATAAAGGCTCTCTCTAACGGAAGTCGGGCGATGCCGCCATTAGAGAGGCATTGGAGGAGGAGAGAGTTGGTGAGGGAGATGAGTTGGAGAAAATGTTATGCCCATCCTTCCCTTCCTTTCGCTCCTTTTGCCATATGGTATGGCATCGGGTATATATAGGGGATGTGGGATGTGAATGGATGGTCGATATTGTAGGACAAGTGTGCAGAAGAGGTTATAGGTTATGGATTGGAGGAGGCGTAGGATGAGAGCCAGCTGGAAAGTGAATTCGAGCCTACGGCTTGGATTACTCACCATTTGGAAAGGAGGGTCTACGGCAGACCTAGGAAAGGCGGCAAGCTTTAATAGGTAGGGGTGCAGGTGTTCTGATTGGCTATTGGAAAGGTGGGGGAAGAAAAGGGCTACGCGTGGAGTATTGTTGGTAGAGGAACATTACTTTTCTCTAGCGGCATGTACTTCAGAGCAGTTGGACCGGGAATGGTTAGGGTACTTTGCGGTAAGCTACATCGGGTTAAGCAGGCGGTCCTAGCTAGTAGGTTTAGGATTTCTAAGGACATAAGGCGATCGGTCCACCGCGGTCGGGTAGATCCCTTTGTAAGAGTAGTTGGACCACACATGAGATAGCCAGTCCAGTATCGACTTTGAACGACCCGGGTGTTTAGCGGAGGACGGGCATTCCGGGCTCGTTTGCAGTCGTGTGGAGAGCAAAGTCGACGGATGGTCACGTGAGAGCGGAGCTACTTCTGATAATAGGATCGTACCAAGGGCGGACCCGGGCCTTAGAGGGGGAGGAAGGCCACTAAGGAATGGTGTTGCATGGAAGCTATGGTACTTGGCGCATGGATTGGATGAAGGACTGGATCGGGCAGGTGCCGAAGAGGCCGGGGGCGGCTCTGGCTGCTAGGGAAAGGATGCCAAGGAAGGCCCGAGGGCGCAACCTTGGGCTTATGCCTTGAGGAGTGGTCGAGGCTGACCGGCTTCAGGGGATCATCAGAATGTTGAGAGCGCTCGGTGCCTTGTTGAGGAAGGCGGGTCACTTGAGGGCTGAGCTTCCATCCATGGTACAGAGTAGGCGTGATTGGTCATTGAAGACGATGGAATGGTCGCCCATTGACATGAGTAACCAGCTAGCTGAGCGAGGATCCCGTGGATGAACCGACTTCGGAAGCTTGTCCAGAAAGTTTTTGTTTATCCAAAATTTTGGGTAACATTTTGCCTCCGAATTCTGTCCTTGCTTGTAAGGGCGGACTAGAATGCTTCGGGTTGATCCAGATCCGAGGGAAGAATGACCATGGCTTACTGATGAATTGAGCGGCTGAGAATTGGAGGGTGGACTCGGGGGGCTTGCTTTGTAGTTTTAAGGATTTCGAAGACACGATGCCCCGAGCCGTGGGAATGCTGATTGAGAGGCTAGCCGGTGTGTTTGCCTTCTTGCTAACTGTAGATCGGTAGTGGACATAGGAGGATATCCCTTGCCCGGCCCATAGCGGTTAGGGCATTGCTCGATTCGGTGAGAGTGAACAACGCAGTCCGCTAATGTCTTTGGTTACTCCAGGTGGGTTCAGGTGTTTTGGCGCTGGGGCATTTGGAGGGCTGACGGAGGACGATCGTAGATGAAGACAACTGTAGGAGTGCTGGAGGAGTACCTATCTGGGGGGGATCCATGTTGTGTCGGCTCCAAGCTAACATCGAGTAGCAGTCGGAATGCGCGTTGCAGGCTCCTTACTGGTTCGGAGCTTCCTGGCATGAGTTGAAGTGCGCGACCGCCTCCGGGGTCTGCGATGGGGATGCACCGTCGATTAAATGGAGATACAATCCTGAGCCCAAGTCAAACCCGTGCCGAACTGGAGCACTATGGCCCGCTTACAATTCTGATGAATAGGATGGGCGTGATTAGATGCATTCCATATTCTCGGGCGGTCCTCATGAGACCCCGGATGTGTCGTGGCTTGCTTTCACGGGACTCTCCTAGGCAGTGGTGCATGCCCTTGGGTCCGAAGGAGGACGTTGGCAGGGGAGGGTGGGTGGAAAAATGCTGGTGCTGCCCGAGTTGCTTGGATGGAATGGCGGAAGTGGTGACCATGTTTCAGGACTCTAGCTCTGAGTGAAGTAGGATGTGCAGCTGTGGACGCCAGAATATTGTAGCGTGTGCGGGCTAGCTTTGGAGTGACGCCGTGGTGGTCTTTCAAAAGGGGCGAAGAAGCTGCCGCTCGCCACGCTGCTCTTGGGGAGTACGTGTGAGACCAAGGAGGAGATGCTTGCCAACCTAGGGGATTTTCCCTTCGATGCTCGAATCCTCTACCAATGGTCTTGGGAGAAGGCCAAGGGTTAGAATTCGAGGCTGTTACCGATGGTGCAGGGAAGATGCTCCTTAGCTTTGCATTCCATTTCCCGTCCTTCAGGGCAAGAGGTACTGCCCTCAGGTTGCTTGCCGATACTACAAGGGAGAAGGAGGGAGAGCGGGGGCGCTTTGCCGACCAGCACAGTTCCTAGAGGTCCATGGAGTGCACTGTGAGGATGAAAGAAGGCTGAAGGATGCAGATGGGACCACATCTGGGGGAACACGAGACTATGGGACAGGAATCTGAATTCCTCTCTCTTCTGGCCGGTATTCCTTTTTCTTGGATGGATGGAGGAAGAGGACCAGGAGACCTTTGCAACTGAAGCTGGGATATAGGTTGATGCATGATGAGGTTGCTGCTTTGAGGCTTTCAACCTTGTGGTCATGTGATCGGTCCCCACGATGAATACCAGAATGTTGACCCAAGTTTTCGTCATGGGTATGAAAAACCCAGAAGAACCTCAGAATGTGATCGCACCGGCGAGGATACCGCCGCATCGACGCTAGGCTTTCTTTTTGGACGAGTCGACCCCAAAAGGAAGGCTCGCCATTGGTGGAGGGCATAAATTGTTTAAGCTACAAAATTGGTCATAGGCCGACCACCCCTAGACGGAGGGCGGCCGGATGGGCCTTTTGTTGTTGGGTCGTTGCTTGGGGCAATGTATATTAAGATGGGTAGGAGCAGACGGAGGCACTTGCCTATGGTAGGGAGTATGGAGGGCTGGAGTGGACAAGGAGGCTTGCCCATGGCGGGAGATGATAGAGAGTGATCCTAAGGAGAACTAATTACAAAAAGTAAATACACAACGATACATAGTGGTTCGGCCTTATGCAACCTATGTCCACTGTGATGTTTCCTTACTATATCGACCTCTTACAATTTATAGACTATTACAAGAGAATAATAAAGGAGACTAGACTGCATATTACAAGAGTACAATATCTTAGTCTAAGGATCTCGCATGGAGGAGACCTAACGGAAGACCCACAGAGATGGTCGTCCCTTGAGATGGAGTCTTGAAGTCAAAAGAGATCTTGAAGGAGGGGTTGCTAGTGGTGGTCGGAAAGTAAGCGCTAGAAGGAGGTACCGCTAGCTGGAGTTATAAGCTTGCTGTTGGAGGCGATGGCGATGGTAGAGCTTGATGGGTGGAGCATGGTCGGTTGAGTGGTAGGGCTTGGTGGGTAGAGCATGGTGGGTTGAGTGGTAGGGCTTGATAGAGGCTCTCTCTAACGGTAGTCGGATGAAGCCGCCATTAGAGAGGCATTGGAGGAGGAGAGAGTTGGTGAGGGAAACGAGTTGAAGAAAATATTCTATCTGTCCTTCTCTTCCTTTCGCTATCTTTGCCATATTTATGGCATCAAGTATATATAGGGGATGTGGGGTATGAATGGATGGTCGAGATTGTAGGACAACAGTGCAGGAGAGGCTCTAGGCCGTGGATTGAAGGGGATGTAGGATGGGAGCCAGCTGGAAAGCAGATTCGAGCCCATGGCTCGGATTGCTAACCAGTTGGAGAAGAGGGTCTACGGCAGACCTAGGAAAGGCGGCAGGCTTTAATAGGTAGTGGTGCAAGCATTTTGATTGGCTATTGGAAAGATGAGAGAGAGAAAAGGGATGCACGTGGAGTACTGTTGGCAAAGGAACAGTACTTTTCCCTGACGGCGAATACTTCGGAGCAGTTGGACTAGGAATGGCTAGGGTACTTTGCAGTAAGTTATCACTACAACAAAAAGAGACTTTTGCAGCATTTTAGAATTGCTGTCATTATCATCCACAGCGTTTCGAAGAACGCTGTATTATGTCTTGCTGCAAAAGAGCACTAATATACCGCAGCGTTTCTGAAAGGTTGCTAAAAACGAATAACCGCAGTGTTTCTGAAAGGTTGCTAAAAAATGGATTCTATAACTTTTATAAAACGCTGCGAAAAGTTGTTAGTGCAGCGTTTTCTAAATATTGCAAATTCATTTAGCAGAATTTCGAAAAACGCAGTCAAAAAACATGCTTCAACATGTCATTAATATAACATCATTTATAAAACACTGCAGTAATATATAATGCAGCGTTTTTTCTGTTTTGCAGCATTTTGCTATTTTATTTTGCAGCAGTTTAAAAACGCTGCTGTATATTAAAGTTTTGCTTCATTTTTCTCATTTGTTGCAGCAGTTTCTAAGGAATTCAATAACAACTTGCTCAATTTATAACACAATAATGGATATACTACGATATAATAAACAACTATAAAGAGTAAACATAATCAAAGCTACATCAATTTCATTAACTATAAGATTTAGTCATATACAAAATTATAAAACCGTGTTTTAACTCAAATGTTAGCGACATAAAATCTTACAAAAAAATGTTTGTTAAAATAGCATAATATAAATCAATGAAAGTCCAAGCTCTTCTCCTTCAAAAGTCTAATATTCCTACAAGAAAAAAACAATTAGAGATAAACGGTGGAAGAATGTCATATAGTGCTTGGAAATGGTCATTCAACACACATAACAAGAATGGTTATTCAAACAATAACAACCTGCATACTCATCTAGCCTGTATCAATCAGTACATATAAAGCATCAGCATCAAATAAAACATAGTAAAAGTAAAGTACTACTACCAGTGACTAGCGAGGACAAAAGATTCAGCAAAATATAAAAAAACCAACAAGCTGAAGATATGCACATAAAGACCGCTTTATTTTATGCGATTTCAAGAGTATTTATATGAATTTATTGCAGACAGTTGGCAGGTGCACCAACTAAACAACAAGAAAATTATCGTATTATGATGCAGGAGGCACATAACTTACCTAAAAGATATACTATCTAACTTGGATGTGGTCAATTTCTAGTTAAAAATTCTGAATTTTAAACCTTTAAAATATTGAATGACCGAAATGAAGTGGAATCATAAGAAATGAAAGTAGTCATGCATGCTATTAAACTCATTTTTGAACCCATATTGAAATAAATACACATGTATTTTCTTATTTTGGTGGCTTAATAGGGGTGAAATTGAACAAAATAATAACCGAAATTGAACAGGTTTCAAAGTTGGATGATTGCATAGGCACAATGTTTTGGTTCTATGTTAGCATGCACCCATGTTAAGGTTGGTTAAAAATTGCATTGGTATTGATGATGGCAGTATGTAGACCTCTCATTTCTTCGTTTTTTTAAGAGGAAGATGACCATAATATATTAAAAGTACGACACTAACCTACATTGCATTTGTCAAATGTAATTACTAGGCAGGTCTTCCTCTAGGCTAAATAACAGGAAACCTTATATGTAATATATGACATGTCCCTGTGACGTTTGTGTGATTGGTTAACAGCCAGCAACATTGTTTTTTAATCAACCAAGAAAGGGAGGAGTTATCACCCTTCATGCAATAAATTTCAACAATCGTGATGCATACAGTTGGCAGGTGCACCAACTAAACAACAAGATAAACACTATGTAAAACTAAGAATAAACACCAAAGCGGAATGACACTATGTAAAACTAAGAATAAACACCAAAGCGGAACGACCTTTCAAAATGCCCGCTCTGGCTGCTTTAGCTATTTCTGGAACCTCTATCTCATTACCAGGAGCAATATATGATTTGGCTGATTCTGTACCAAAACAATTAAATTCATAACAACTTTAGTTCCTATGTTGACTGGTGATTTCTTTTCCTATTAAATTCTGTTAAGTCGACGTTCATAATTCCAAATTGCAAGTGGTTAAAGCATATTTATGCTTTTCTAACTAAAAGAGTAACATGAATAAGCATTCGTATAACCTGTAGGAGCCACAGTAAATTGGTTATACTTATTCAGATTTCGTGCAATACCTCCTCTGCATGCATCCCAATGAGTATAAATTGGTTAAAGCATTCTGTCCTCGGCCATTTGAATAATTCGAGTAGATCTCCTTACACCATGAGTCATATCTTGTCTGTATAGAGACAACATATATACTCTTAGGATTTAATGAATAATCTAAACTGTTAGAAAGTCTGATTGTGAAAATCAAATAAATTTTGTCCTATTTTTAGTGCAAATAATATCAGATGATTATGACAATTTGTCTGAATACATTCTTCTACAGATGCATTTACTTGTCTGAAAATACATGCTGGTGAACTCAACTATCATGGACCAACATTATTTATTTCAAATGGACATGAATTATTATTATTTTCTTAAAAAATATATTAAAATAAACAAATATTTGATATACTGATAAATATGAGTCATAGCATGCCTGAGTTTTGTGTCCTTGGGGTAAGGCGTTTATGTGCATCGACAGCAATGTAGGCATCTACCGCTTCATTTTTGTTTGCATTCTCTTTTCCCATCATCACATTTTCGAGAATTGAAGTAGAGAAAAGAACATGCTCTTGACCAGCCATCCTAATCTGATCTCTCATCCACTTCACGTTCAGTATCCTCATATCCTGACCATCCAAAAATATCATACCTGCACAGAAAATATCACTCCCATCTAATTACAATGTACAAGGTCCAACAATATCATGCATACAAATTGTTTTACAAAATGACATTAAAAATAACAGCAAGTGATAATCTCATATAAAAGTAATGGACTGGGAAAAATCAGTACTATGCAAGCCAAAGTGTGTAGTAACAGTCATAAAACGATTGAATTTGTAGTTTAAAGAAATATCATTGCTTCTAGTAACTGAAAAATACAAATCCGAAAGCAGAGATTCAGATATAAGACATCTCTTTAGAATCATGTGAATCTGGCTACATTGAGACAAATATTATCCCATAAGTTATTTTATTCTACTTTTGTTTTGATGAAGATGATGAAATCAAAACAACCACTAAAACATGTTTAAGTGGACCAAAAATACATAAAGATGAATGGGCACTCATAAAATCCTTATCAATTTTATTTGTAACAGTTGGTACAAAAAAGTAGGTAAAACTTTCCATATGGAAGATTAAGCATATCATTTTTCCCCCGTACTAGTCACCCGTCTCTATTTTAGCATGTACCAATGATAAAAAAACTAAGGTGATTTGCAGCAACTGTTTTAAATTTAATCGCAACCACCCTTTCGTCGCCTGCACCGAACCATTCTCCTTCACTACCAACAGCGGAACCCAAGTGGACTGCAAATAAATCGAGGTTATTAGGCCTTCTTTTCATTACCATACATGTTCATTTATCTAAAATTCGCTTTAAACGATGACTTAAACAAGATACTTGATTGGTGCAGTTTATGTAAGATAGCGAAATGTTAAATATTATATGATTATGCACACATAAAACATTATATGATAGGTGTCTAAACAGAGAGAATTGGATATGCAGATGTCCTGTTTGTGACACATAATTTTGCATGTGTGACGCCTATCATTTAATAGCGTTGATCTACTTTTTTTTGTTTATCCTCTTTCTATGGTCAAATAACAAATCCAACGTCAAGTTCTTGTTCAACAATTATTCAAATTCAATCTTTAGAGGTCCTGCAAACAAATAAAAGAAAATTAAAGAAAAATGCAGGCAGCAAAAGAGAAAGCAAAGGACATGGGCAGTGCAGCAAAGGAAAAAGTAAGCAAAGGCATGGCAAAGACAGAAGAGAAAGCCAAATTATTGGGAAACAAAATTCACCGTCTTTTAACTCATTAAAAAATGCCTAATTTCATCCATAAGATGACTATAAAACTTACAAATCAATAAAAAATGTGAAGTTGGAAGGAAATTGTGAACAACAAACTTATAAAGCAAACTATCGATCTATCTGTGACATACAGGTTAAGATTGCAAATAATATAATATGAGGAAACATATAATCCTCTGATTGCTAGAAGAATGTATGTAATTATGATTTCAACTTAAAAAACTTTATACGTTTTTTTAAGTATACAAGAACTAGGATCATGAAGCATGAACATAGAGATCAAAAGCATGAAGGAAAGTATCTTTGCCAAATGTTCCCCTGTGCACTAAAAGAACTCTCAACCCCACACACACACGAAAATCCAGCTACCATGACCTGAACTCCCCACCTTCCATGTTGCAGCCGGTCGTTGCAAACCCATCACCAATCGCATCACGACAACTCACCTAAACTCGCATTCAAATTCACTATGCAAAACAACCAAGTCTTGGCTAGGAGTTCAAAGTTGCCAAAACTGAAAATTTTCATTTAGATAGGTGAAGAACCAGGGAAAATAAGCTAAAGAATGAAGTATTGATATGTGTTGTTACATTGATATTCTATATTGAGTTTATTTCTCTATCTCTTACAAAATAATTTTCTATAGATTACAAAATAATTTTCTATAGATTACAAAATAAACATTAATTTCAAATTTAAACACTTAAATCCAATTTCAATCATACTTGTCTTATTTTTGAAAGATATATTGTTGGGCACAAATTTTGAATTTAATTTATTATCCCTCATCTGTATAAGACGTTTGCTTATTTTTATCTTTTCTAATATATTAAAATTAATTTTAGCTATGACTACCCAGTCCTAATTTTAACAGTCCTTGTATTTGAAAAAACTATTGTTAGACGTAAACTATTTTTTAAACATTATTTAGTTGTCGGCGAGGGGATTCAATGCCAACACATCTTCACGGACAATCAAGAGAGATACCACTATCTCATAGAAGATATCCCATTGGACAAAAAATCGAAAACCTTGCTGATTTAGCTTAAAAATGATATCCAACTGATCGGTATCGGTGTGGTTATGGGAAAATTTACTATTATTATGAAAGCCCTTTTAAGGTTATGCTTTTGTGTTCAGGATTTAGAATATGGAATATGTTTTTGGTGTACTTATCACATGAACCTTGTTCCAGTCAAAGGTATATTCTTTGTACAAATGTGAAGAACTGCACTTTTATATGATATATATCATCAATTAAAAGAAAATTTAAAGAGATACCTGTAGAAGCTGCAGCTGTGAGGGCCCTAATATCACCATTAGACAGCACATTTACCCTCGACTGAATCACATTCAGTACTTGATCTCTAAATGCTCCCATTTCCACAGCCTTTTCTATACAGTGTGACACTATAAATACAGTAGCCGATGATATAGCTGTGTACATACTCGAATCACCAATTCCTTTGCTGGCTGTAACAGCTGCTACGACAGCAGCTACCCTAGCCACCGAAGTGGCAGCACACACTTGTGCTTTTGGCATCGATCTTCTTCTTTCTTACACGATTTCTTTGTTTTACTTCTCTTGAGGAGACTGTTATTTTTCTGATAGTTAACGAGAGAAAAGGATGATGTTAAAACTTCCATTGCTTTAGGAGTTCATTTTAGCTGATGATATAGAAGTAAGGTACCTTGATATATCCGTAATCTTTTGAAGAAAAATAAGGGGAATAGACTAAACTATTCTGCTCTTCTTTGACATTGAAACCTGCATTACTGTGAATTGAAGGAGGAGGAGGAAGCTTATCATTGAGTGCTTTTGAGAGCTCAGACGCTGAGAGGCTCCAAGACCTTGTAAGGAACTCCATTGCTTCTGTATGTGTTTCTAGAACTTGTACTAGTGTGGTTTTAGCAGTTTCTTCTTCATCATATTCTTGTGTATTAGTGTGAGTTCTGGATTGCCATTTGAGGTTGTTTTCATCATTTAATACTTCGCCAATCTCCATATTTGAAACATGAAGAAAAATAGTGTACCTGACCATTTATAAAGATCAAGTTTATGTATGCGAGAGGACAGATGGATGGTAAGAAGACTTATCCCATGGTTAGAAGAACGGAGTAATAATAATAATGTTATTAATGTTGCAGTACATTTGTAAATAGCTGATGCCATAAAATAATAATGAATGAATTCAAAATACACAGTTGAAGGCAAGAAAAATCAAACTTACCGATAAGAATTGTTTTTCCTAATAGCAAAAAATGAATTTAAAATACACAATCGAAGCGGAAGAGTTTTTTCTAAGTTGGTAAGTGGGGGTAAAAGAATATACCTTACGTAGATGTCATAATAAATAAACAGATAGATTGTAATAATAATAAATAAATAGATATGATGAAATTTAATAGGAAAAAAAAATCAAAAAGACCGTCTACAAAATGTTTCCTCAAATAAATGAGAAATGAGCACATAACTTGAGATCAAATTAAGGAATGAGAATACAAACAGTGAAATATTGAATTTCTTATATGACAGCATATATGTGAAAATGTACTTTTGATGTAAATTCAAGGATCACACATGCTATTATTTTCTGAATAATCCTTCAATTTCCAATTATTTATTGAAGAAAAAAAAGATGGACAAGTAACAAATCTTTCATGTTTGAGTATATTATTTATTGATTTTGTTTACTAATGTTTGAGTATATTATTTATTGACAAGTAACAAATCTTTCATGTTTGAGTATATATGTATTGGTTTTTACATTGGTAAGGAAACTATTAAATATATATTGCCATAAAATGGCATATCACTCTCTCTAGTTCTAATTGTATTTGTTATTTGACTTCATTAATTTGACTTACAGATATTAAGAAATTAAACTCATGGTATGAAACTCACTAAGGTGATTATGCATACGACTTCAGTGCAGGAAACAAATGTGCATCGATGATGAAATTGTCTTTGATATATAACCATAAAACATGAGTATACACATGCCAAACCTAGTGTATGATATGAACCAAAAGCCCCAAGGTTGATGTGCTACAGTGCATGCATGATCAAGAACAAAACAGTTGACAGAATATCAAAACATTAAGAAAATATCTGATAATAGAATTCTGAACACTTTTAAGTCTTCAACAATGTAAGAATCTTTCACATCAACTACAGGAAATCTTTCTGGTTGTTAGCTTGTTAAAGCAAGAAGGTTTCTTTTCCCTTCAAATCATATTTCACTACAGAAGAAATTTTTTAAAAAAAAATCGTCAAAATCTAATCACAAATCCAAATAAAAGTAAAAACGACTCTACTAATCCAAATAAAAGTAATTAATCATGAAAATCAATCTGAAAGTAGGCCACAGAACAACAAAAGAAGAAGGATGTATTGGTCTTGATTAACAAAAAGTAAAGTTTATTCTGACACAACTAACTATTGTAGCCAGTTTTACATACATTTTGCGACGCTAATAATCAGGGGAATATGGTTGGACCTACTTGAACATATGTTTGACATTTGAGTTCTAAGTGGGGGCAGTATTACCGTCCAGGTACTATCCAATGCTTCTAATGTCTTTACAACTGTTTTAATTATATCTTATGTAGATTGAAAGGGAATTATCTTGAAGTCAAGAAACACTGGGTTCCACATACTAATATTGTCTTAGAGATATAACATTTAGGTATATATCTCATGCACGTTTTACATCAAAAAACTTAATGATTATTTTTCCTGGTTTGTTATTTTTGCCAAAGTTTGCGGGACTTTTTACATTTTGACCTAACGCGGAACCTATAGAAATGCATGTGCATTTCAAGTGGTCAACTCCTGAAATGTTTCATTTGTATTTTCTTAAGCAATATGGTGAATCTGGTTAACCAAGAGCTCCCAGAAAAGGGCAAGAGAGAATAATAACATGAATCTTTATTTTGACAATGACTATGTCCAAAACAAGGATGGCTTTGATAATTGGTACTACTGAAGATTTTGGAGTAGCCTAATCGGTTATGACCAACTCAATTTATGCTTACAGAGAACTATATAGCACATGTTTTGACTAGGAATAGGAGTTTTGCTTTGACTAACCTATATTTGTTTATGTTAGCAAGCTATAAGTATAAACTTCTTATAAGAATTTCAAACAAGACTTTACCACTGTTGGTATAATCAAACGTACTAGAAAACTACACAGGCATATACAGTTTGATTGACTTGATCATTATGTTCAAGAATGATGTAAGTAGGGTTTGATTTTTGGCACCAAAACATTGAATCATCATCATTTAAAAATGATTTTCCCTTTCAAATGGTCATGAAAAACTATTTTGAAGTTTAAATTTATACGACATTTGATTGTAACAAAATATATTCCTGATATTACATTTTTATAATCTCATATCTATAACACACTTTTTTTCTTCATATTTCTTCATTGTGGAGATATTATATAGCAAGTTCAATCCCCGCGGCTATTAAGGTCAATCCAAGTAGTCATTCTTCATACAAGCCAGTCACATCTGTAACTGTTATTCACATATTTCTGGTGAAATATTATAATTTAAACATTTAAAACAGTCATTTTGCATCTTTTATTTTCTACAATTACATATAAAGTTCTCTATAATGTTTTCTGCTTCAAAATAATGCATACTATTATTATTCTGGCATATAAATAAACATTTAGAGTGGAGTAATTGTTCCTTTGCTCTACAAAGGATCGACAGTCTGACATAATAGAATATGATATAAATAGCAGCATTTGACAACAAATCCAAACTGAAGAGTCAATGCAACATTTATGTACACAATAAAAACTAATAATGTGTCATGCTGATAACCTATAACATACATACATTTGAATTTCCCGATATTAGTTTGTTAATTATAGTTTAACTACTATCGCAAGCATTAATTTTACAAATCTAAAATCAGTGATTCAGTTAAATATCAAAATTGAATTTACATTGAATCACTGACATGAATGAGAACGACGAATTATCAAAATTAAATTGTTTAAAACATACAACAATGAAAAATCCAAATTAAGTTTTAAGTAATACCTGTAGTCGCCTGCTGCCTGGAGGCTGGAGGAGAGTCACTGCTTGCAGTCCGCAGTCGCCGCCTAGATGGAAAGCCGCTGTTGTTGCCTAGATGGAGCGCCTAATGCCGCCAGTTCGTGATTCGTGAACCGCCATTTAGTTTTTTTTAGGTATCGCGTATGAGTTGGTGAATTGGTGCCCTAGTTTTTTTGGGCCCCAAATGGTAGCTTCTTACGCTTTGGTAAAGGGTCGGACCTAGATGTAGAGTGATGTAGAATTTCTGAAAGTTGAGGAAGATGGAGGGTTGCTAAAGCTCATGAGAGGTTGAATCGATGGCAGAGCTATGGCGCAAGGTTTCAACGTGCGTATTATAGAGATCGGCGATGGATTTGTGAGAGAGGAAGAAGAGTTTGATTATTAATTAAATTTGGGATAGAGTATGCGGAGGAGATGGTCGATGTTGAGTGATTTATGAGAGAGGCGACATATTTTTATTTTCCCGCTTACGTTTTGTCGCTGCTTCCTATACATTCGTTAGCAGCGTTTAAGGAATTGCTTGTTTTTATTTTCTAATTATCTACCCATATAAACGCAGCTTTAAAACACTGCGACATATTGCTGCGAATAATATATTTTCTTATAGTGTATTTCAGGTTAATCGGACGGTCCTAGCTGGTAGGTTTAGGATTACTAAGGAGGTAAGGCAGTCGGTCCACAGCAGTCGGGTGGATCCCTGTGCAAGAGTAGTTGGGCCACATAAGATATCCAGTCTGGTATCGGCTCTGAAAGACCCGGGCGTCTAACGGAGGGCAGACATGCAGGGCCGGTTGCAACCATGTGGAGAGCGAAGTCGACGGACGTTCATGTGAGAGCGGAGGTACTTTTGATACTAGGATCGTGCCGAGGGCGAACCCGAGCCTTAGAGGGGGAGGAAGGCCGCTAAGGAATAGCACTACATGGAAGGTGTAGTACTTGGCGCATGGATTGGGATGAAGGACCGGATCAAGCGGCTGCCGAAGAGGCCAAGGGCGTCTTTGGCTGCTAAGGGAAAGCATGCCGAGGAAGGACTGAGGGTACAACCTTAGGCTTATGCCTTGAGGAGCGGTCGAGGCTGACCAACTTCAGGAGATTGTCAGAATGTTGGAGTGCTTGGTGCCGTGTTGAGGAAGGCAGGTCGTCTGAGGGTTGAGCTTCCATCCGTGGTGTGGATTAGGCGCAATTGGTCGTTGAAGATGATGGACCAGTCTCCCGTTGACATGGGTAACCAGCTGGTTGAGTGGGAATCCGACGGACCGACCGACTTCAGGAGCTTATCTAGAAAGATTTTGTTTATCCAAAATTTTGGATAACATTTTACCCTCGAAGTCTGTCCTTGCTTGCAAGGGCAGACTTGAATGCTTCGGGCTGATCCAGATCCGAGGGAAGAATGGCCATGGCTTGCTGACGAACTGAATGGCTGAGAACTGGAGGGAGGACTCGGGGGGCTTTCTTTGCAGTCTTCTTATTAATTCCATAGGTCAATTTTAAAGTCCCTGGTTCAATCAGATAACATTTACCGATTACGGTGATAAAGACCTTTATAACTAATGAGATGAACCCTCTCTTGCGTAATCTATCACTTCAGGTGTTTTAACATGTACCCAACAGTGGCCATAACACGGTCGATATGCCATGTGTTTATCTGTAATCAAAGTACCATGTACACACTCAAGTTTGATAGTACTCTCAAGTCAGATGACTATTGTATGTCGTTACCTTGAGATCTTCTATTTTGACTAAGTTATATAACCTATAAAAGACTCCCGTTGAGTCGTTCTGTGATTTTCTAAACAGTCATAAGTACGTAACTCCTTGTTGCCCTTAATGGTCAGAGTAAATCATCGTCCACCATATGGAAAGCGTTACATACACTAATCTTGATTGATGTATCGTTTCCTTTTCTCGATACTTCTTCACTAGAAACATTTAAGAGGTTTGTGGTTTGTTAATATCGATTTAAGATTCATGATTACGAACTCATTCGTAACTTCAATCGATAAAACAATACTCTTAAGGATTTTCTACTTATATATATTTAAGGTTAATATTTATTACTTGTATCAAAAATAACAAACATATATAATGGAAAACAAAACCAAATATATAATTTATTTCGTACAAGATTGTTTATAGAATTAGGATTACATAATTGCCCCAAGGGTAAACTCATAATGCTATCAATGGTGAGGTCACCTAAAAGGAGGAGGGAGAGGGAGACTATGATGGCTATAACAAAGTCGGGAAGTAAACAGAGAGTGATGGAGGACGCGCAATGACAAACGAAGCAAATCCAAAAAAGGTTACGGGGATCAGTTTGATGGCACGCATCTAGACTGCTGTGTGTGAGTGGAAAACTTATGACCCATGTTTATATGACCACGCGGTGAAGGAAATGCAAGGGACATCCACCGGCTAAGTGGAGTTGTTGATGGGTGATCAAGTTGCCGAATATAATATTTTATGGTCATTTAATTATACAAGCACATTCGAAACTCTAGAGGAGGAAAGAACTTGGGTGTAGACGAGGAACCCGAACACCTCGGAGAGGATAAGCTCTTTTAATAAAGTTCCTCCTCCCAAAAGGTCCTCCAACCGACCTAATTAACTCTTAGACGTGTTGGTTTAGGCTCATTGGTAGTGGTGTTAAAAGGGTGGATTTCAAAAAAATTCCTTTTATTAATTTGCACAAGTCAGTAATATGTTTTTATATAAATAATAATTTTATACAAATCATATTTAGTATTAACTAATAAAAGGGTTTGGGGTATAGTTTCAATCAAATTAATTTATATATTGACTTATTTATTTATTTTTTCTTATATAATAATAATATTTTATTATTAATTTAATTTATTAATCTAGTTTAATTTAATTTTATGTTTCGATATTTTAATAAGTTTGTATTCACAATTCAAACATCATAAGTATATTTAGCATGGTAATCCAACTCAGGGGTAATATAGGAACGTATGTCATAATCAACCATTGTGATTTACAGTTAACAAATAGTTTTAATGTAATAAGCCAATGAGGATGTCATAAATGTATATATACACAAATATTTAAATCCATATCCACACAAAATAATAATTTTTTAATTAATTCGGCCATCAATTATTGATTAATACACACACATACATGCAATATAATATTATGTAAAATTAAACATATATTTGTTATAAAATAATTTTTGGCAATTTTATTACAACCAAAAAGAATTTTTTTTTATTATTTTTCTATGAATAAATTTTGAGCATAATATACATATACTCATATTTATATTAAATTAAAAATAAAATCCGATAAAGTTTTTTGACCGAAGTCGAAAATGAAAAACACACACATATATAAGCCGAATATAAAATCATAAATTATTTTATATTTGAAATATTTATTTATGTATATATTTTTATAGAGCCAAACACAAATTATTTTTATATATTTTAAAATTGAGAATATATATATATATATATATATGCATGCATGCATGCATGTATATAAATGTTTAATCATTAATTTAATTATTAAAATACATACATACATATAGATATATATATATATATATATATTCATAAAATTTATTTTGAAAATATTTTTTATATTATTTCTGGTGGAGTTAAGTAATGATGATGGAAGCATACATGAACATAAGCATACGTATGAATAAATTAAAATAGAATTTTTATCTCTTTATTGTGATCCGACCGATCGTTGAACACCTTAGCCGTTGATTATTTCCTCTCTAGATTTCCTTATTCTATCTCCTTGTCCAGGGGATGCAACTCCATCTCCTTGGATTCATCAGCGTCAGCAATTGAGGCTAGGATTAAGGTCTGATCAAGTTTTAAGGGAGAATGAGAGGGGTGGCTATTTATAGCCAAATAAATTACAAATATCTAGACCTTTCTCTTTAATCTTAGAAGTCCAATTACCTTCCTTGCTTTGTGATGCTGTGGCGGCCTATATATGGGTTTGGGCTTCCAAACATTCGGTAAAAATGATTTTAATAATTAAATCATTTATTTAATTAATTAATTCAAGCCCATTCGTTAACTAAATCAACGTATAACTTTTATACATCATTAAAATCAATTTTTAGGGTTTAAATAAAAAATTAAAATGCCACCAAAATTTAATATAGCATTGGTATTTAAGCTTATTATTAATTTATAACATTTAGAAATTAATTATACATTAGTCTAGCCCGAAAATAACTAACAACATGGTTCTATTGATTCATTGGCGTGGACTCAGTGCTTAGTCAATATTTAAACAATTTAAATACCGAAGCTTGTATGGACTCGGCTGAAGTACATCAGGCACAAGTTCAATCGCATATAGATCAATTAGGCAAAATCCAATTTCTAATCTATATTAAGTTGCACCCAACAACGACCTTTTTACACGTTTTGTTTTCATCATCATCGTATAACTTAGATATCTAGAGTTTGGTCGAGGTTAAAATCTCTTCAATATTCGTATTTAATTGCGGAAGCTCCATTAAAGTCCTTGGTTCAATTCAATAATATTTATCAGTAAATCCATTTATTCTGCCTAAATATTTGACTTTAAATTGACAACCAATTACAGTGATAATAACCTTCTACAACGAGGGAGTCGAATCCTCTCTTCAGTAGTGTTTCACTTCAAGTAGTTCAGCGTACACCCAATTATGGTCATAACATGGTTGCCATTGCATGTGTTTGACCATAATCAAAGTACAACCTAGCTATTTAAAATCGACATTACCTTCAAGTCTAAAGGCTAATGTACATCATTACCGTGTGATCTTCTATTTTGGCTTAGTTGTATTAACCTATAGAAGACTCTCATAGAGTGGTTCTATGATTGTTCCAAACTACCATAAGTACGCAACCATTTGGTGCCTCTAACGTTCATAAGTAATTCACCGTCCATTATATGGAGAGCGTTACAACACTAGTCTCAGTAGATTTATCGATATCCTTTTCTCGAAATTCTCAACAAATAACATTTAAGTAGTAAGTATTTAAATATCGATTCAATATTTGGTTATGAACTCATTTGTAATCATAATCGATAAAATACTTTCCCTAAGGATTTTCTACTTATATATGTTTAATATATTTAATTCATTATTTATATCTCTATATAACATCACATATATAATAAAATAAAACCAAAGCATACTTTATTTCGAACAAGATTATTTACAGATTTAAGTTTATATAACTATTTACATAATTTCCCCTGGAGCACATTCTTAACTCTATCAATCTTCCACTTGCACTTGGGGCCAATTATGGAGCCTCATCCCCTACTTTTGATAAGTCTTCCTAAATCAGAGTGAGAAACCACCTTAGTAAATGTATATGTAATGTTGACATTGGTATCTACTCTTTCGATTATGATCTCTCTACTACTGATAAATTGCCTTATCAGTTGGAACTTACAGAGGATGTGTTTCAGTATCTTATGAGCTCGTGGTTCCTTAGAAATCTATATTACTACATTATTATCGCAATACATGAGCAGCAGACCTTCAATGCTTTGAATCACTCCTAGATCCTCAATGAATTTTCAAATTCACACTACTTATTTTGCAGTATCATTCAAGGGATGTACTCATCCTCCATGGTTGAATCAACCACAACTTCTAGTTTGGAACCTATAAAACTATTCGCTCCTTTTTGAGGGCAAACATAAAACCAAAAACTGATTTGCTATCATTAACATTACTTTGAAAACTCTAGTTCGAATACACCCTCATCAGAAGTTTATTTTCATATATTAGAGACAAATCCTTAGTATTTCTCAAAACTTCAGGATGATCTTAACTGTCATCTAATGATTTTCTCTTGGATTTGATTGATATTTATTGAGAGCACCTAGTGCAAAAATGGCACTTGACCTACCACATAGCATGGCATGCGTGATGGATTATATTGCCAAAGCATAAGTAATCCGACTCATGCACTATCTTTCCTCATCCGTAGATGGGGAGTCCTTCTTAGAAAGGACAATTTCATACCACATTGAAACATTTCCACGTTTGGAATTTTCCACTCTAAATTGTCTTAGTATGGTATCTACGTATATAGATTAGGACACTCTCAATATTCTCTTAGATCTATCTTTATAGATCTTCATACCAAGTATATAGGATGCCTCCCTAAATTTTTCATCAAGAAATTATTGGACAACCGTGCTTTAACTGATTGTAACATTGGTGCATCGTTACATATCAATAGCAAGTCATCAATGTATAATATTGAAAATATTGTAGCACCATAGCCTTTTCTTATACATGCATGTTTCCTCTGTGTTTTGGCTGAAATCAAATTGTTTCCGAGATGCTTGCTTAAGACCATAAATTGATCTTAAGAGTTTGCATGCCTTGTCATCGCTTCCACTGATCCCCAAACCCTTTGGTTGTAACATAGACACAATCTCTTCTAAATCACTATTTAGAAATGTTGTTTTAACGTCCATCTGCCATATTTCATAGTCATAATAACCAACAACAACAAATCGAATCTTAATTGATTTAAGTATGGCGACTAGTGAAAATGTTTCATCATAATCATCACCTTGACTTTGATGGAAACTTTTCTTGATCAAACTTTTCTTTATAGGTCTCAACCTTTCCATTTGTGTCGATCTTTTCTTAAAGATCTGCTTGCAGCTGATGGATTTCACCACTTCGAGTAAATTCTCTAAAGTCTATACTTTGTTTTTGTACATGGAATCAGTTTCTGATTTCATCGCATCAAGCCATAAGAGAGAGTATTTATTCTACAAGGCTAGTAGATATGTGAGGGCCTCGCCATCATCAATGATGCTATCCATGTTCCCGTTGTCAATGAGAAACCTATAGTATCTCTTATCCATGCGAGATTCCTTACCAGACCTTTTAATACTTGGTTTTAAATTTCTATCTTAATTTTTTCTTGGTGTTGAATTAGTATCTATGTAACAACCCGTATTTTTAGCCATTTTAAATTATTAAATTTAATGTAATTATTGAATAAAAATGGTTAAAAATAAAATTTAATGAATTATTAGTGTAGTTATTGAATATGAACTTGAATGAAATTTTGAAATAACCAATTACGAAGATTTTGGCAATAACAAGTGTTGAAATTAAATTCTATATATTGAACGTGTTTATAATCAATAGTTTGGATTGAATAATGAATATTGAATTACTGTAAAATGGGAGTAGTTGTTTTATTATTTTAATTCGTTTTAAAATTAGATTTTATCAGTTAAATAACCTATTTTGAAATATGGTGATTTATTGGATAATTAAATTATTTAAAATTTAATATTGGAATTATTTAAATAATTGAATCTTGAATTAATGTGAATGTAAATGATATCGAAAATTGATTTGAATTTTATTTAAATATGAATGAAGATTGTTAACATTTAAAATTGGATTTAAAAGTGAATAATTAGAAATTGGAATTTTTATATTATAATTAACGTGTAAAATAGCCATTTTAGCCACTGTCTCGGATTTTGACGAAACCAGTTTCATCAGATCCATATAGTGAATTATTATAGGATTTCAAGTTCCATAACGATCGGACTTGTCGTTTGGCCGTGCGAGCTTGAAACGCATAGAATTTATTTTCAGTATTTAATTAGAAATAATTGATTTTGAAAAGGTATCTTCTGAATACGATCGAATTAGGCCTCGAAACTAGTTCCATTGTGTTCGGAATGGGGGTAAAACATTATGAACGTCAGACGGCATGCTTCGTTTGGAGTTCGGAAATTTCACGGGTCATTTGGGTCGGAGCATATATAAGGTCACGTTCGTTTAATCAAACCCTAACCCTAGAAAATAGCAGCCACTCTTACTATCAATTTAATGGTCAAAAATTCGCAACCTTTCTTCCTCGATATCTCCAAATCCGTTCAACGAAACCAAAATCTTCCAAAAGCAAATGTGTAGAGCTCGACGAGCTCTACACATCCAATGGTCGACTCGAGCCGAAAGCTCATGAAATCGCCAGGATCTGGCTTTGAAGTCGGCTCGCTTATTGGGTTTCGTGATGATCGGCGGCGGCGTAGGCCTTGTGCCTGCTGGCGAAGGCAGAGGAGGTTGGGACGCGTCATGCTATGCCATTGGATCGAAGTCACGTCGTCTCGAATTTTCACACACGATTGAAGGGTTGGTCACGTGATGGGTTTAGCTGGGAAGAAGAACGCGTACGAGATGAACAGTGAGGTGGAATTCTATTTTTAGTTCATTTCTGTTAATTTAGATATTAATTAAAATCGTTATATTAATAAAATCATAACTTTTGCATACGAGATCTGATACGGGCGAAACAAGTGGCGTTGGAATCGTATCCACGAAGGCTACGTCGTGGAGTTGGTTTGAAATTTATTTGAAGCTAGAAAAATTGTCCGTTTCAAATAAAGGTGAGTGTTTTATAACGCTCACAATGCACTAAAATAATTTTTATGTTAGTTAAATTTGAAATTATGAAGTGATTTGAATTTATTTATTGTTGTTTGATAAATTTAATTGAAATTTAAATTGACATCTGAATTAACTGATAGAAATTTGAATTGACAGTTAAATTGAATTGGAATTAAATTACTAGTAAATTCTCGATTATTGATATCCAGTTAATTGTTGTGATATTTTGACTATTTTGATGATTGATTGTGATGGATGCTATTTGGTTGATATTTGGATGATTGGATGATTATTTATTTATATATATATCTTGTTATCATCATGTATATTATTTACAGTATATAAAACTTTAAATCGAATTATTTTGAATAAATTAAGAAATAGGTTGAAATGATATATACCTATGACATTTATTTTGGATTAAAATGATATATATCCATCCCTGAATTAAATTGAAATAATTGAATCACTTGGCCATAGGATAGAAATTATATACGAACATCGGATTGGTTAAATTAAATGATTTTAAAAATTCTTGGTTTTGGAATTATTTAAATGATTTTGATTTAAAGAAATAAAAATCGAATTTATGAAAATCGAATTATTTTCAAAATTGGGGTCGAAATGTTGAGCTTGAAATTTGTTAACAAGAATTATTTAAATAATCGAATTGAAATTTGAAGCTATAAGTGAAATATGATTTAAATTATGGAAAGTGATTTGCTTAAAAGTTTTGAACAATTATTCGGACCTCGAAATAAATCCAGGCAAAAATAATTTAAATGGATGTTTCTAAAATTTGGCTCGGAATTAAATTGTTTTAAAGAGTTGAACCTAGAATTAACTATTGAAATTTAAAGTTTAATTTAAGTGATGTAAATCGATATTTTGAAATCGAGCTCGAAATTAATATAAATTGAAATGGTTTTAAACTGAGAATTGAATTGAAATTTAAACTATTGAATCGAATAAATGAAATTGGAATTGGAATTAATTCGAATCGAAATCAAAATTGAAATTGAAATTAAAATCAAAATTGAGGTTGATTTGGATAAAGTGGAAATTGATGTTTATTCAAATTGAAGTTGAATTTGGGTCGACTTGAAGTGAATCGAGATTGAATTGATTGAGTTGGAAGATTTGTAATTGAATCAGTTTGACTTTGAAACTATTTTCAAATAAATTATTTTAATATAAACTATTTAAATCTATCTTTTTAAATATTCAAATTATTTTGATTTTCCAACTATTCCCATATAAACCATTTTTAATATATAAACCATTTTATTAAACTATTTTCTATCAAACTAATTTTAACTTTTTAAAACCATTTAAAAAAATTCAAACTATTTTCTAAAAATTCAAACTGGTCAAAGAGTGGAATATTTATATTTAAATCATGGATTTAAATACAAATTGGGTTAAATTGAAGTTATAACCCAAATGGAAATTCGAAGTAAATTTGAATTGGAACTGAAATCGAGATATTAAGGCAAAAATGATTTTGAATTGAAATAGTATTTTTTGAGTAAATATGATGATTTCGAAATGAATTTTATTTTGAAGCGAATATGATATTTTGATATCCAGTACGAATTGTTTTTGAAATATAAAAGCACCAACCGTGTGTAAAAAGACGTTTGGTTGTTAGAGAGACCGGAGCCTCTTATTGGCATACACTCTATCAATATTGGAACCACTTTAACAACTGTATACGCGAAGAAAACTCCAGAACGAAGTAGTTGGATTTGGCATCGTCTGCTAGATTTGAAGAAAGAGAACGATGATGGATAGACCCCGACACTTGTGCCAATTTGAAATGACTAAAACGGGATGGCTTGGTAGGGCCAAGTAGGCTAATTACCCCTAGCGGATATCCGTTCTTCGATTTTCTTGGACTCGGTCCATATTAATACTCTTGTTGTTGGTTTCGATTGGTGCACCTTGATTTTGGACCCTTGACTCGACATGGGATGGATGGACATGGTGGGCGGTCATGGTTACGATGTGTTACCACCAGCCCTGCGACCCGAACTAGTAGTATCCTACCTTGGGCATTGCCTCACGTGCCTTGTTATACTTTTATCCCTATACGAGACCCTGCGATTTTGGTTTAGTGTTGTTGTATCACAGAGCATCCCTATCCCCCAATGTGCTACTGTGGCGTTATATGCAAACTGTACGACAATGCTTAAAAACACGTTAAGGGGGATTAATGTAAAGCCTTAACGCTAAGAAAAATATTTATTTTACCGATTAGACATTATATATGTAGCGTATTCTACTACATATAAATATTTTGATGGATCCTTAAGAGATGGAAAATCCCATAACATATCTTGAGTTATTGCACGCACGTTATACACTGGAGAGGAGATGGGAAATCCCATAAACACCTCTAACGCTATTACACTCATGTTTTATATGATATCGATTTGATTCACATATGAATATTTTAGTCCTGACTCGAGTGTTTTGTCTTTTCATTACGCTCAGATCAGTCATGAGTTTTTCAGCGCATTGAAGATTGTGCTCTAGAAGACGAAGACGAAGATTTGATATATTATTACTATTAATATTCCCTGCATCATGTTGTTCTGTTGCATTTTATTTTGTTTCTGTTGTATACATAACTCTGATAAATGTTGTATAAATTATAATCAAATGTATAATATAAACAACTTCATGAATTGTTTATTTGATTATTATATTTTATCGTTCCGCTGCGAGAGTCTATGTTTTTTCTTCTTCTTTTCTTATTTTTCTTAATTAACCCCATGATTATCGATGTTCTGGAATGTTTGGTTGGACATGTGTGGATTATTGTCAATTTAAACCTTCCGAAATGTGGGTCGTCACAGTTGGTATCAGAACTTTGGTTTAGCGATAACCTTAGCTTTGTGGGGTTTGACTCATTAGAGATAGGGTAGTAATATCCTAGAATGAGTGGTTTGAGTGTATATATATGAGAGAGCGTACTTGTTGGTGTTATAAAATATTTTATATTGTGTTTACTTGTCCATTGGGTTGTTTATGAATTCTGGTCGGTGCATGGGACGCTATGTTATCGATAGAGGTTTCTAAACACTTAAACGGGTCAAGTCGACATAATATTGTTTTAAAATTTGATAAATGAAACAAATTTACCTAAGTTATATTATATATATATATAAATGATAATTTTTAATGAAATTGTTGTTAGGAGATGATAATATTTAGTTATCATCAATTATTGATTGAATTAAAATAAAACGAATACTTTCTGAATTTTGTTTCACGAAGCGTTCAATAACTAAATTGAATTAAAATTTAATTACAATAAGAATTGTTTAAAATAATAAATTTGTAAATTAACGAAATATTTTTATAATAAGGTAATGAAATTGAATAAGTATATTTATAATATAACTTACAAATAGAAAGGATTTAAAAGCTAAGGATTTTTGAATTTAAAATCTGTTGCTTTCAAAAATAAATTTTCAAAGCCTTCAAGAAAAATTAATAATAATATTATTTGAAAGTGTTTTGATTAGAAATATATTTTGGAAGGATTTTTAAAGAAATAAAAGCATTAAACTCGCTTTACTCGCTAAAAAATAATTCTGGGAATGGCTGCAGCATCGCTAGTATTCATTTTCGAGTTTCTGAGTGAGAATTGTTATCAAAAGAAATTTATTTCTCGGTTGAAAACAAGTTTGATTATGAAAAAAAAAATTCCAAGTATGATTTGATAATTATATGAACTTATATATTTGAAATAGAATAGAAAAGAAATAAGTTTATAACTTATAAATTTAAATAGGAAAATAAAATCGAATTTTAAAATGGTTAAACATTTTGGTTAAGCAAACAAAAGAAAATTTGAATTTGAGATATGAAATAAAATAACTAACCTAAGAAATGTTAAATAAATGAAGTTAGTGAAATTAAGTAAATAAAATGAAATTTAACTCAAGGAAGATTAAATAAAAGTGAATTGTATTTGATATGAATTAGATAAAAATAATGAAATGAACTTTTTAAGTGAATTAATTTGTATAACTTATAAATTTGAGAAATATTAAGCTAAAATAAATTTTAAATTGATGAATGTGAATGATAAGAAAAAATGACTTGAATAAAGTTAAATAAAATAAGTAATGGATTAAATGAAATAATATTGCACTTAATGAAGATTGAATTGAATTTGAATGGAACTAGATGAATTAGTCAAGCAAATTAATTCCACTTAAGCTATAAAATGAATTAATAGAATGAATACGACTTGAATTATAAAATGAAATTTGAATTGTGAAAGAAATGGAATAAAAATAAATGAGCGTAAGATAATTAATACGAGTAATTGAATTTAATTTAAAATTGGATGTAAATAAGTTAATGAAATGAATTTTAAGACGAAAATTAACTTAAGAGAAATTGAATGAAATTGATGGTGATGAAAGATTTATTAATATGAATTTGAGTGATAAAATAAAATTTACTTAAGTAAGATTATTGATATGAATTTGAATAAATGAAATGAATAAATGAAATGAATAAATGAAATGAATAAATAAAGCGAATCAATGAATTAATATAAACTTAACATATGAAGTGATAATAATAAACATGTGTTGTGTTATGTAAAATGTTTATAATAAACTTAAATTGTTTATAAATAATAGTAGTATTAAAATACTAAGTGGTGATGAAGTAAATTTTTTAATTCAAACTAGGTTAAATGGAATTATTTTATAAAATGGTTCATAAATAAATTTATATGAAATATGTTAAACAAAAAGTGAAACAATTAGAATTTAACAAATTAAATTAAATAAATTGAATGTGAATGAAATAGATGTAAATAAATTGGAAGTAAACCAATTAAATGATAATAAAAATCGGATGTTAATAAGAAATGAAGTGTATAAATTAAATATTGGCATTGGATAATGTAAATTCATATAGTGATGAATTAATTGGATGAATGTTAACAAGTGTGAATGGTTTCTTTGGTTGTAAATCATCGATTTTATTGTTTTGGCTGCAAATGATTGTTTTGTCATGTATTGGTGCTAATGTCAATGATTTGGATTCAAAATCCATGCTATGTGGTTCTATTTAACTCATACATGTTTTGTATCTTATTATAAGTGACTTATATTCTAAATTGAGTTGAGATAGGTACATACGAAGACCATTTGGATGTATACGCGGATTTTATATGCTTTAGCTTGCTTAATACGAGCGAACTCGCTCGTATTAATAATAATAAGGTATGTATCTCGGATTACATACCGCACTTTTATGTTTTTCCCTTCGGGATGCCTCATCATTGAGATGAGATGTATATTTGATATATTTGATATATATTTGTGTTATATATTCTATTGTAAAAAATTTCCGACCGAGCCACGCAAAGGAGACACTACCGAAATTTTCCGTAAATCCGACTGTTAGAAAAAATTTAAAGTTTTAAAATTTTTTATAACTAGTTTTTATAACTAAATTGTGATTTCCGTAAAACCGATATCGGAGTGGCGTAGCGGGAGTGTAGTAAAGGTTTTGTAAATAAGATTTTAAAGTTTTATAAGTAGGAAATTTTGAATAAAATATATCGAATGTTAAATTTCTTACTTAACCCTTTTCGAGGATGAAAAGTTTTGAGTGAGGGAGAATGTAGCGGCCCGTATTTTTAGCCATTTAAATTATTAATTTAATGTAATTATTGAATAAAAATGATTAAAAATAAAATTTAATGAATTATTAGTGTAGTTATTGAATATGAACTTGAATGAAATTTTGAAATAACCAATTACGAAGATTTTGGCAATAACCAGTGTTGAAATTAAATTCTATATATTGAACGTGTTTATAATCAATAGTTGGGACTAAATAATGAATATTGAATTACTGTAAAATGGGAGTAGTTGTTTCACTATTTGAATTCGTTTAAAATTAAATTTTATAAGTTAAATAACTTATTTGAAATATGGTGATTTATTGGATAATTAAATTATATAAAATTTAATATTGGAATTATTTAAATAATTGAATCTTGAATTAATGCGAATGAAAATGATATCGGAAATTGATTTAAAATTGATTTAAATACGAATGAAGATTGTTAACATTTAAAATTGGATTTAAAAGTGAATAGTTAGAAATTGGAAATTTTATATTATAATTAACGTGTAAAATAGCCATTTTGGCCACTGTCTCGGATTTCGACGAAACTAGTTTCATCGGATCCATAATAGTGAATTATTATAGGATTTCAAGTTTTGTAATGATCAGACTTGTCGTTTGGCCGTGCGCGTTTGAAACGCATAGAATTTATTTTCAGTATTTAATTAAAATTAATTGATTTTGAAAAGCTATCTTCTGAATACGATCGAATTAGGCCTCGAAACTAGTTCCATTGTGTTGAGAATGGGGGTAAAACATTATGAACGCCAGACGGCATGCTTCGTTTGGAGTTCGGAAATTTCACGGGTCATTTGAGTCGGAGCTTATATAAGGCCACGTTCGTTTAGTCAAACCCTAACCCTAGAAAATAACGGCCCCTCTATCAATTTAATGGCAGAAAATTCGGAACCTTTCTTCCTTTATATCTCCAAAACCGTTCGACGAAACCAAAATCTTCCTAAAGCAAAGTTATAGAGCTCGACGAGCTCTACACATCCAACGGTTGAATCGAGCCGAAAGCTCATGAAATCGCTGGGATCTGGCTTTGAAGTCGGTGCTCTTATTGGATTTTTTATGATGATCGGTGGCGGCGTAGGCCTTGCGCCTGTTGGCGGAGGCGGAGAAGGCTGGGGTGCGTCATGCTATGCCGTTGGATCGAAGTCACGTCATCTTGAGGTTGCACGCACGATTGAAGGGTTGGTCGCGTAATGGGTTTAACTGGGAAGAAGAAAGCGCACGAGATTAAACAGTGAAGTGGAATTCTTTTTCTAGTTAATTTCTGTTAATTTAGATATTAATTAAAATCGTTATATTAATAAAATCATAACTTTTGCATACGAGGTCCGATCTGGGCGAAACAAGTGGCGTTGGAATCGTATTGACGAACGCTACGTTGTGAAGTTGGTTTGAAATTTATTTGAAGCTAGAAAATTTTCCATTTTCAACTAAAGTTGAGTGTTTTATAACGCTCATGACGGACTAAAATAATTTTTATGTTAGTTAAATTTGAAATTATGAAGTGATTTGAATTTATTTATTGCTGTTTGATAAATTTAATTGAAATTTAAATTGACATCTAAATTAATTGATAGAAATTTGAATTGACAGTTAAATTGAATTGGAATTAAATTACTAGTAAACTCCCGATTATTGATATCCAGTTAATTGTTGTGATATTTTGGCTTTTTCGATGATTGATTGTGATGGATGCTAATTGGTTGATATTTGGATGATTGGATGATTATTTATTTTTATATATATCCTGTTATCATCCTGTGTATTATTTATAGTATATAAAACTGTAAATTGAATTATTTTGAATAAATTAAGAAATAGGTTGAAATGATATATACCTATGACATTTATTTGGATTGAAATGATATATTTCCATCATGAATTAAATTGAAATAATTGATTCACTTGGCCATAGGATAGAAAATTATATATGAACATCGGATTAGTTAAATTAAATGATTTTAAAAATTCTTGGTTTTGGAATTATTTAAATGATTTTGATTTAAAGAAATAAAAATCGAATTTATGGAAATCGAATTATTTTCAACTTGGGGTCGAAATGTTGAGATTAAAATTTGTTAGCAGGAATTGTTTAAATAATCGAATTGAAATTTGATGCTATAATTGAAATATGATTTAAATTATGGAAAGTGATTTGCTTAAAAGATTTGAACTATTATTCGAACCTTGAAATAAATCCAGGCAAACATAATTTAAATGGATGTTTCTAAAATTTGGCTCGAAATTGAATTATTTTAAAGAGTTGAACCTTGAATTAAATATTGAAGTTTAAAGTTTCATTTAAGTGATGTAAATCGATATTTTGAAATCGAGCTTGAAATTGATATAAATTGGAATGGTTTAAAACTGAGAATTGAATTGAAACTTAAACTATTGAATCGAATCAATGAAATTGGAATTAATTTGAATTGAAATCAAAATTGAAATTGGAATTGAAATTGAAATTGACATCGAAATTGAGGTTGATTTGGATCAAAGTGGAAATTGAAGTTTATTCAAATTAAAGTTGAAATTGGGTCGACTTGAAGTGAATCAAGATTGAATTGATTGAGTTGGAAGATTTGTAATTGAGTCAGTTTGACTTTGAAATTACTTTCAAATAAATTATTTTAATATAAACTATTTAAAACCTATCTTTTTAAATATTCAAATTATTTTGATTTTCCAACTATACCTATATAAACCATTTTTAATATATAAACCATTTTATTAAACTATTTTCTATCAAACTAATTTAACTTTTCAAAACCATTTAAAAATTTTCAAACTATTTTCTAAAATTTCAAACTGGTCAAAGAGTGGAATGTTTATATTTAATTCATGGATTTAAATACGAATTGGGTTAAATTGAAGTTATAACCCAAATGGAAATTCGAAGCAATTTTGAATTGGAACTGAAATCGAGATATTAAGGCGAAAATGATTTTGAATTGAAATAGTATATTTTGAGTAAATATGATGATTTCGAAATGAATTTGATTTTGAAGCGTATATGATATTTTGATATCAGTATGAATTTTTTTTGAAATATAAAAGTACCAACCGGTATGTAAAACGACGTTTGGTTGTTAGACAGACCAGGGCCTCTTATTGGCATACACTTTGTCAATATTGGAACCACTTTAACAACTGTGTACGCGGAGGAGACTCCAAAACGAAGTGGTTGGATTTGGCGTCGTTTGCTGGATTTGAAGAAAGAGAACGATGGTGGATAGACCTCGACACTTGTGCCAATTTGAAATGACTAAAACAAGACGACTTGGCAGGGCCGAGCGGGCTAACTACCCCTAGCAAACATCCGTTCTTCGATTTTCTTGGACTCGGTCCATATTATTACTCTTGTTGTTAGTTTCGATTGGTGCACCTTGATTTTGGGATAGCTTCCCTTGACTCGATATGGGATGGATGGACATGGTGGGCGGTCATGGTTACGATGCGTTACCACCAGCCCTATGACCCGAACTGGTAGTATCCTATCTTGGGCATTGCCTCACGTGCCTTGTTATACTTTTATCCATATACGAGACCCTACGATTTTGGTTTGGTGTTGTCGTATCACGGCGCATCCCTATCTCTCAACATGCTACTGAGGCGTTATATGCAAACTAAACGAAAATGCTTAAAAACGCGTTAAGGGGGATTAATGTAAAGCCTTAGCTCTAAGAAAAATATTTATTTTACTGATTAGACATTATATATGTAGCGTATTCTACTACATATAAATATTTTGATGGATCCTTAAGAGATGGAAAATCCCGTAACATCTCTTGAGTTATTGCACGCACGTTATACACTGGAGAGGAGATGTGAAATCCCATAAACATCTCTGACGCTATTACACTCATGTTTTATATGATATCGCTTTGACTCACATATGGATATTTTAGTCCTAACTCGAGTGTTTTGTCTTTTCATTACGCTCAGACCAGTCCAGTTTTTCAGCACATTGAAGATTATGCTCTGGAAGACGAAGACTTGATATATTATTACTATTAATATTCCCTGCATCTTGTTGTTCTGCTGCATTTTATTTTGTTTCTGTTGTATATATCTCTGATAAATGTTGTATAAATTATTATCAAATGTATAATATAAACAGCTTCATGAACTGTTTATTTGATTATTATATTTTATTGTTCTGCTGCGAGATTCTGTGTTTGTTTTCTTCTTCTTTCTTATTTTTCTTAATTAACCCCATAGATTATCTATGTTTTGGATTTTTTGGGTTGGACATGTGTGGATTATTGTCAATTTAAACCTTCCGAAATGTGGGTCGTCACAGCCTGACCACTCGGTTTCTATGGAAGTTTCTTGGATCTCATCTAAGTCTATCTTTTTTCTGAAATTTGATAACTTATTTACATAGCAAAAGGATATAGTATAGTAGAGCATCCAAATAAGTACAAGAGAAAGAACACTAACTATAAAATAAAAGAACTTATAGGGATACCCTACCAAATACAGTACATAGTATACATACAAATCCATGACTATGCAAAAAACAAGATGATTAAAAATAATATACAAAAGACATATATCCATCATGAGTTGCTCTAGCAATTCAAAAATTCTCAAGCCAAAACTTAGAGTAGAATTGATAATGGCGGAAAATAAAGGAAAAATGAAGGCACATACGCAATGAAGTTTTAATTTTCCAGTAAGATTTTGGTGTCCTAAATAATCATAATTTCCCTAAATATCAACTCTTTTAGATGTTTAAATGAATTTTCAAGTTTCTTTCAGCCCAGATATGCTAAATAGTAGTAGTAATTAGTATATTAACCAGATCTCTAAAGATACCTTTGATTTACTTACATTGTATAAGTTATCCAACAAATATTTTAAGTTGTAATCATTTGTCAACTTGCAATGAAGTGTACTTTGTATAGATAACCAAATTCGTATTTAATACTAAAGATTAAGAAACATATGCTATAAATATACATTGTAGTTGTTGCACAAGATGCAAGTAGTAGATGCGATGCCTCTTTGTTTACTTATTTTTGATAGTGTGGGAAGCCTATTGAAAAAATAATTATTGTACAGCTTTTTATTAGATATAAGTTGTTCAAACATTTTTAGACACGCTAAATAACATAGGAAACCATTAATAGCTAATAATAATATTTTTATGTTTATGGCTAACTAAATGTGAATAGTAACAAGAGATTAGCAAAGTAATTAAGAGAAGATGTTTTTGTGTATAGTGTAAAATTATTTATTTGGTCAAAGATGAGGTGTAAAGGTGGCATATGAGGGGGAGTCTCCTTTGTGACCTTTGATGAAGTACAGAAGGTGGTAGTGACCTATTGTACAAGCCTACAAAAACACCCTTAAGGGTGCCCTATTCACTTTTTAGGAAATTAAGAAAATGATAGAGCCTAATTAGTGCTAATCCAAATGTCCTCCAAACTTCACCAAACCTGGACAAAGGCCTTATAGATCATCACAGGAAGCATGGATATCAAGTCAAAGATGGAAGAAAAGGAGTAAAACCAACTCATCCTATCATGGACCGTGAGCTATTTTGGAGAAGGAAGGAAGCAAAGTTCAAAAGCAATGCTAAAATTGAAGTCTTTAGATGTTTGGTGATGGTGGGAAGTGGTTCTATGTTCTTTGGTGTTTGTGCTTATGTTTGGCTTGGTTTTGGTGAGCTAGATCGCCATTTTAAGAGTATATATGTTTGTGTTTATTATAAAATATGATTGACTATATATTATTGCTTCATCTTGTGTGATTCTTGCATTGGAAAGCAAATGGCATATGCAATTGATGTATTTGGACCTGTATAAGTTTCTATGACTTTTTGCATGGCTTTGTAACAAAGCACATAGGACTTTGATTTGAATAGGACATAAATTGGAAGTGGTTTTATAGCGATAGTCGCTATAGAAGCACTTTAAAAATGTCTTGTGTTCGACATTTTCTATGATTTTTATAAGGAGATCCTTAGAGGTTTCTCGTCATGGTTGTGAAGTACATTGTGTATATGTGTCACTGCAAAAAAATTGAATGTTAAAATGACTGTTAGCATGCTAAAAAATGACAAAAATTTTGAGTAACTAAAACTGCCCAAGGTCATAGCCTTTTGTGGAGTCAGCCGCAGCACTTTAAAAAGTTGTCTCTGTACTGAACCAACTTTTACAACATTCTGAAAATGTTGTCCTTCATGTTTGAGACTTTAAATTACTTTGAAATGACTTTAAATTTAAGTATTTCCGTTCGGTCTTTTTAGAGGTCTTTTCTAATTTATATTAGAGTATTTTAACAGTGATTTGGAATTTATATACTTTTAATAATTTCTTATAAATTATTAAAGTAAGAGGTTTATTTTTTATAAAAGAAAACATGTTAATTTGAAGTTTTAAATAAATTATAAATTAGATATTTTAAAGTAATATTTTAAATAAAAAATTTAAATCATATTATAAGTATTTTTAAGTATGTATAGGTTTTAGAAAATTGGTTAATTATTTTATCAAAGTATTAAAAAGATTTTATGATATAAGATCTTTTAATTTTTTTTAGAATTTTGTTAATTATATTAGCTTAAATTAATTAGTATACATACATACATACATACATACACACACACACACACACACACATATATATCATTTATATAGTTTTTAGTAAATATATAAGTTTTGAAAAGTATGTTAAGTCTTTTACAAAAGAATAAAGGTGGTTTTGGATAAAATTAATTCAAAAGTATACTACCTTGTTCAATTAGTGTAGATATACTTAGATTTCTATAATGAATGTTTTTAAAGATAATGACAAGTATAAAATGATTTTGGGTTTATAGTAAACAATGTTTAAGCAACATTTGTTTTTAACTTTTTTTATTATACTTAGTAATATAATTAGATCTTTAAATGAATGTTTTAAAGATAATTATAAATGGAATGGTTTTGGGTTTGTAGTAACAATGTTTTAATGATATTTGTTTTTAACCCATTAAAGTATACTTGTGCAAGTGTGAAATCTTGTTTAAGATATGTGAATATTATTATACTAATTGAAATAAAAATATTGATACATTTCTAAGTATTGAAAAACGTATAAATGAATAGTGAAATAGTAGTATACATGTATATATCTTTTGTAAGGTATTTTAAATACACACACACACACAAAAGTATTTATAAAGGGGTTTTAATTAATAAAAGTATTAACTAAATAAAAAGGGATTAGGTGTTGCTTTAGTAGCTTAATCGTAATTTATGTGACTTAATTATGCTTTATACGACTTAATCGTGCTTTGTTTGTTTGCTTATTTATGGAAAGCACTTAGTCTTGTACTTAGAACTAAAAGCCGACAAAGTAAATTTTGTAGGATCGTTTTCACCCTAGAGGGGGGGTGAATAGGGTGTACTAAAAATTAATGTGGAAATAAAAATAAAAAATGAAAGTAATGCAATAGAGATCACACACAGATTTACCCAGCTTCGGCAAAAACCTGCCTACATGCTGCTCCCAAGGTTTCTACTAGAAATTAAGTAATCAGACGCTTACAAACACACGTAAACTTGCGACACCCGCTAACTTGATTAACCTAACTCTAAGCTCAAAACAATGCCACAACTCATCCATTGAGTTGCGAATTCTCAAACTACGCCCCATAGTTTGTACCTAGTCACACAACTAGAAATTCACCAAATTTTAAAAGAGAAAATTACTAAAAACTAAACAAAACCCTATATTTTCAAACTTAAGCCCAATACATAAACAAGAAAAACCAGCCCAAATTAAAATTAAAATAGAACGGGTCTCCCTTTTCTTTTGTTTTTCGGCTGCCTTGTTTCTTTTTATGGCTTCGTAAAATTATGGCTTTTCAAATTGAAGCCACCGCTTAAACTTTGATTGACTGAAGTAATGATTTCAACTATGGTTAGCTTCGTCAATCGATCCTTAGCTTGATTGCACTTGGTTGCTTCAATTGTCGAGTTCAAATTCGATTATGGCTTTGGTATGTTTTTGAATTTGATGTTTTAATTAACTTGATTATGCTCAAACTCGAACTGATGATCATTTGCCGATGATGATACTAGGCATATATAGGGATCAAAACCCTATATTTCGTTCGTATATTTTTGGTTTGAATCTTTCGTGATTTTATCACTTGCGTTGATTTTTGATCGTATGGTCTTGTTATTTGCTGACTTGTTCATCATATACGAGTTACTCCATATTTTTTTGATGAATTCGAATCTGCTTAAACATAGTTGAATTGTTCTGTTCTTTTCTGATATGACTTTGGCATTTGAATTTGAGATAGTCTTGACTTGATGAAGTTTGACTTGTTAATCATCTTACCCTCTGCGACTTTTCCTAAACATGTTGCATTGTGATTTTTGTGCTAGCTGTTGTCGAATTCCATATTCATTTCCTTTTCTTTCATTGTTTTGTTGGGTTACCCAGTGTTGCCTTCACAGCTGAACTGACATACATACATATACATATATATGTAACTGTGCTTGAACTGTTTTGAACTTGTTTTTGAACTGCTTACTTGGTTCATGTTGAAATAGAGCTTTGTACATGTTGAAATTGAAGTCTGGTCTGGTTCATGTTGAAATAGAGCTCTGTACATGTTGAAATTGAAGTCTGGTTGGGTTCCTTTTGAATTATGGTTGCATTACATTCATGTTAACCCATCTTAGTATGTTATCATGTTGCCTTGTGTCTTTGTACATTTGGAGTCTGCACTTTGTACATGTCTTGATGGAGTCTTTGTGTTCACCACTTGAAGTTTAGTTGTATGTTGATTTGCATTCATGTTGACTTTATTCTTTGAACTGATATATGTGTATACATATATATATATGCATGTATGTATACATGTGTATATACTAACTGTGTCTGGTGAACTTTATGTTTTCTCAAGTCTGGTCTGGTGGAAGCTTTGCATTCATGTTATTTAACTTGAGCATGTTTGAAGAATCTTCATGGGTCTGTTCTTGTGCACTTGTTACTGTAGTCATGTCTTGTGCATTTTCATGTTGCATTGCTTTGCATTTTAAATCTGGTTTTGAGTCTGTCTGGTGCATTATCCTCGTCTGGTTGAATCTGTTGTCACATGTGGAACTGGTATTGGTTTGTATGTGGTCAAGTTGTATTTGAAGTTACGGCTGGTCCAGTTCATCTTGTTATTTCAGTCTGGTTTGAAAGACTGGTCTAGTTGAGCTTGATTTGAATTGAGTTAAAAACTACATTGCTTCGAGTCATTTCATTGACCTGGTCTAGTGGTCTTGACATTTCATTGCTTTGTTTACTCGAGTCTGGTTGTATGCTGGTTCTGGTTACATAGGCATTTATAGTGTAGTCTAGTGAAGTCTGGTTGCATTGTGTTCATAACTGCTTTTATGTTGAAGTCTGATTCCATTTATTGTCTGGTTATATTTGGTCTGGTTCACCATTTTGTCATGTTGTAACTGAACTTGCATTTGTCCTTCCTTGTGCATGTCTGGTGTACTTTGGTCCATGGTTGGTTCCATTTGAAGTCTTTATGTTTTCATGTGTGGTTCCATTAAAATTGAAACAGAACTTGATTGCCTGAGTGTGCTTGCACATGTATCAGTGCAGGTATACTTTGTGTCATTTTGAAATTGGATTCTTAGTTGCTGTCATTGTGAGTTGTTTTGATCTTCATGTGTTGCTTTGACTTTGTTGTTTCTGTCCATGTCTTGTGTACTTTCTAAACTGAATTTTGTTTGCATGCACTTGAGTTGAATCCAGTCTCGGCTTGGGTTTGACCTTGTGCTCACCTGTCCCTGCTATTTTAATAACCAAGTGTATATCGATGTGCACGACCTTGTGGCACGTACAGTGATACACTATGCATGTCACAAGTTGTTCGTGTAAGATGAATTAAACGAAAATCATGACGAACAACCCAAATAACCGAGGCAAATAATATTTTCAAACACACACTTCATTGTGCACTACAAAATATTTCTTTTTCAGTTTTACTGCATTAGTGTTTATTTTGCAGATAGTTCAGATGCTGGATACAGGCTGGAACAAAGTTGAAGATCAAAATACGAGTGAAGAGTGAATATGTAGTGAGGTGAAAACATGTATGAAAAAAATTGTATAGTAAAAATTGTGCTGTAAATGAAACTTGTATTCGAAATATAGTGAGAGCTTAAATTTGAACTATTTGAATTTGTAATAAAATATTTGTTTGAATATGAATTCTGAGTTATTTATTCTATTCAACAAATAATTGTTTAATTATGTGGAAAAATAAAATAATACAATAAAAAATACATTTAAACGAATATATATGTTTATTATCATCAAACAAAAATCATACCTAGCATATTCTGCAATCTCCCCCTTTTGATGATAACAAACATATATTAAGATTTTGACTCTATTAAATGTATTTGGTCTTGATGAATTCCATGGGCTCCCCCTATTTGAATACTCTCCCTACAACAAAGCTCCGCCTTCACATATGCATGAAAATAAATAAATATTAAAAAATGCAATGAACCTAGATGGGAATATGAAAATAAAAAATTTGAACTTATTTGCCAAAATCTTAACTTCTCTCCCCCTTTTGTTATCAACAAAAGAGTAATAGTGTTAGATAAGAGTGATAAAGTGATAAACATTAATACAGCAGTAATACCTAATCGTGTATAAATATTAAATTGCAATAAAAAAATCAAACAAAAATCATAAATACTCTTTTAGGTGCATATTCCATTTTAGAGTGATAGGGGTGATGTCGGCATAGAAAATCATATAGTCGTGTCCATTTGTGGTATATTTATGATAGGAATTTGAATACTTACTAACCATGCATAACTGTTAGGACTTTTAAATAAGATTAGTAGTATTCCCAATTCTTATTAAAAATGAATCCCTAGTATCTTCTAACCATGCATAACCGTGAGGACACTTTTAAATGGGGTTAGAATCAACTCGCCTATTTAATAGTCAATTTTGATATGTGTTCCATACATGCATCCATATATGTATACATGTATATGTACTGGCTGTGTCTGGTGAACTAGATTTTTTCTCAAGTCTAGTCTGGTGGAAGCTTTGCATTCATGTTATTTAACTTGAGCATGTTTAAAGAATCTTCATAGGTCTGTTCTTGTGCACTTATTACTGTAGTCATGTCTTGTGCATTTTCATGTTGCATTGCTTTGCATTTTAAATCTGGTTTTGAGTCTGTCTGGTGCACTGTCCTAGTCTGGTTGAGTCTGTTGTCACATGTGGAACTGGTGTTGGTTTGTATGTGGTCAAGTTGTATTTGAAGTCACGGCTGGTCTGGTTCATCTTGTTATTTCAGTCTGGTTTGAAAGACTGGTCTAGTTGAGCTTGATTTGAATTTAGTTAAAAGCTGCATTGCTTCGAGTCATTTCATTGACCTGGTCTGGTGGTCTTGACATTTCATTGCTCTATTCACTCGAGTCTGGTTGAATGTTGGTTCTGGTTACATTGGCATTTATGGTGTAGTTTGGTGAAGTCTGGTTGCATTGTGTTTACAACTGTTTTCATGTTGAAGTCTGATTCCATTTGTTGTCTGGTTATATTTGGTCTGGTTCACCATTTTGTCATGTTGTAACTGAAATTGCATTTGTCCTTCCTTGTGCATGTCTGGTGTACTTTGGTCCATGGTTGGTTCCATTTGAAGTCTTCATGTTTTCATGTGTGGTTCCATTAAACTTGAAACCGAACTGATTGCCTGAGTGTGCTTGCACATGTATCAGTGCATGTATACTTTGTGTCATTTTGAAATTGGATTCTTAGTTGCTGTCATTGTGAGTTGTTTTGACCTTCATGCGTTACTTTGACTTTGTTGTTTCTGTCCATGTCTTGTGTACTTTCTGAATTGAATTTTGTTTGCATGCACTTGAGTTGAATCCAGTCTCGGCTTGGGTTTAACCTTGTGCTCACCTGTCCCTGCTATTTTAACAAGCAAGTGTATATCGGTGTGCACGACCTTGTGGCATGTACAGTGAGTGATACACTGTGCATGTCAGAAGTTGTTCGTGTAAGATGAATTAAACGAAAATGATGATGAACAACCCAAATAACTGAGGCAAATAATATTTTCAAACACACAGTTCATTGTGCACTACAAAATATTTCTTTTTCAATTTTACTGCGTTAGTGTTTATTTTGCAGATAGTTCAGATGCTGGATACATGCTGGAACAAAGTTGAAGATCAAAATATGAGTGAAGAGTGAATATGTAGTGCGGTGTAAACATGTATGAAAAAAATTGTATAGCGAAAATTATGGTGTAATTGAAACTTGTATTCAAAATATAGTGAGAGCTTAAATTTGTACTATTTGAATTTGTAATAAAATATTTGTTTGAATAAAATATTTGTTTGAATATGAATTCTGAGTTATTTATTTTATTCAACAAATATTTATTTAATTATGTGGAAAAATAAAATAGTACAATAACGAATACATTTAAACGAATATATATATATATATGTTTATTATCATCAAAAAAAATCATACACTAGCATATTCTACCGATTTATTCTATCTGTGAGAGTTAAGACTAATGTTCGAATAGGGTTTAGAAGCAATAGTGCTTTAGCCTACCAGCTTCACTCTTGACCGAGGGATAGTATAAATTGAGAAAAGTGGAAACATGATTAGTATACGAGATTTGGTTTTCATATATGATCGTCTATTTTGTACTTAATAGTCAATTAGTTAAATATTGAATTTGACCAAATTAACTTTGAAATTATACATAAGCATCGTGTATTGATATGGTTTGAGATCCCTCGGGAAGGACTTACTCATATGAATCATCTCTTGCTCTAGGAATGTATATATACGACATCCCCTAAGGAGGACCCCTTCATATCGTTCATTTACTTCTTAAAGAATTGGAATTGAGTTAATAGAAAATTCATCGATTTGATTTTGAAGAGTTTGGAATTGGTAAGTGTTTACTTACCGAATATCACTCAAAACTAATATACGAGTTCTATGTTTTGGAAGCGGTTGTGAAGTGGAATGTCATAGAGTTGAACTTTCTATCCTAAGGTTAAGCTAAAGGGAGAGGTCAACCTTAACATTTCAGAATGCTACAAAGTTGAACTGTCTATCCTAAGGTTAAGTCCAAGGGAGAGGTCAGTGTTAGCATTCATCGAACGACTTATCCTAGGATCCAAAGAGAGATTCACGTTCTGTTCAAGTGATGAAGACTCATGCGAGAGATACCGAACATGACCTCCACATCTAAAATGATAGAAAAGATAGTAGGGGCACAACCTGGGGTTTAGCTAACTCGCGATAGGGTACATCAACACCAAATATCTAGAGTTTCTTTCGGTTGTTGTGCATGGGGGTTGTTGGTATTTGGGATCACATGTTATGATGTGGACCAATTACCTTTAGGACATATTTTATATAGAGATATGCATTGATTCAGAAGTTAGGTTCTGACCCTTGTGTAGGAGATCTGCTTCGGTTTATTGGAGGCATCTCCATGGAAAATCCAATATGCGAATGTACTTTAGCGGTTTTGATTATATACCTATCCAATATTGTTGGTTGAATTCTCACCACCGGTCCAGGCTTCGCCGAACCAACCATCTCAGGCTTCGCCGAACCAACCCTCTCCAGGCTTCGCCGAACCAACCATCTCCAGGCTTCGCCGAACCAACCATCTCCCTCCCTACCACCGAACCAGATCCTTCCTAATGCCCACCGAACCAGCTCCCTAGACCAAAGGTGCCGGACCAACTCCTCTTTCACGCCTCACCGGACCAATCTTCCTCCACAGAACCACCGAACCAACTCCATAACCGGACCAGCCCATGCTGAACCATCTCCGCACCGGACCAACCTCACCATCCTACCACCGGTCCAAGCAACTACCGGTCCATTCTACACTCCAACCACCTCCGAACCAAGCAATGACGAACCAAGACGTACCAGGCCAGATCACATCAGCCCAGGCCCATCAGCAACTATACACATCTTGGACCCCTACCCCTAGCCTCACTCTATAAATAGAGGGGCAGGGGTATAACAATGGGGACAAGTTTGAGAGCTCAAGCACGGAAGGAACTTTCAAACAACTTTCTTTTACTTGTATCAAAGCTTTGTACTTGTAATCAGAATAAGAGAAGAGAAATAACATATAAAGTGGACATAGGCACATTCTGGCTGAACCACTATAAATCTGCGTGTCTTTTTACAGTTTAGCCCCTGTTTTTCATATATTTGCATAAATCGCTCAAATCACTAAGAATAACATAAGATCTACTAAATCATACAACTTCGAGGTGTTTGTCCATTTTTTGTGCAAACATTTTTGGTGCTTTCATTGAGAGCTAGAAGCTCGAAGCTTCAGCTTCATCCGCTTAACAAGTTTTCCTAACAGCATCGTCCGCCACTTGGAAAACATGCCTTCCAAACAGAGAAAAGATGTTAACAAAGGAAAAAACATCGCATCCAGCAGTCTTCCAGATCCAGCTGTCACGAATCAAGTAAATCATCCTCCTCCAGCAACAGTAACAAATGAAGAACAAGCTAACCCAACTACTCCTGCTACAGAACAGCCTGCAGCAATTACTAGAGCAGATCTGGACAGAGTTGTGGTTGAAGTAACTAACCGCTTCACGTCCCAGCAGGAAGCCTTGGTGGACCATCTCATGTCACGCTTAAGGGACGCTGAAGAATCCAACCGCAACACTGAATCATGGGGCGAGTCCCAGTCTGGAGGATCTCAGAGACAACAAAGATCTTCCTTCTTCGAAGGAGCTAACGGCAGGAGTAGCCGTGGTAGGAGCCGAGACCGAGCACAGCCCGAAGTTAGGCCTGAGGAAACGTTTGGTACCGAACCCAACGGGGAAGGTACCGGGCGAAGGTCAACTGTAGCTGAGCCTGTCATGCTGTCTAACCACAGAAACGCCTGTGAACGGGGCCGAGCTAGAGTCCAGCCCGAAGTTGGACCCGAGGAAGTGCTTAGATCAGAACCCAACAGGGGGAGATCAAGGCAAGGGCCAACTGTAGCTGACCCAAGCATGCTCCCAGAAGATCAAAGGCAGCCACTGGAAAATATGAGGAATGATAGACGATACCATCCCTACAGGTCATCTGGACGGAATCAATCCCACAGAACAGAACCAAACTCATTTCTATCTGCTCCAAGTTCTGATGAAAGGATGGCACGCTTATTCAGAGAGTGTGTCCAACGGAAGCAAAGAGATCGAGGGATAGGCGCTAGGGTAACCAGCCCTTTCGCCCGCAATATCGAAATTGCTATCACCCCCCGAGAATGGAAGATGCCAACAATGGAACCCTACAAAGGAACCTCCGATCCCGTTGTACACTTACAGAGGTACACGCAGCATATGCTCATGAGTGAAGCGACAGAGGGAGTACTGTGCAAATGCTTTCCGCTCTTCTTAGCAGATCTTGCTACCTCCTGGTTCTGTCATCTACCCCAAGGATCCATCAGCTCGTGGGAAATGTTGAAAGAAAAATTTATCAGTCAGTTCCGCATTCATGTGGAGCAACCTAAGGACGCTTATTCCTTATCCAGCGTCAAACAGAAACCTGGAGAAAAGCTGCAGCAATACCTAACCAGATTCAACGCCGCAGCAGCCGCAGTCCAAGATGCCGATGAGAAGCTTATCCTAATGGCCCTTTGCAGTGGTGTGCATCCGGACACTAAATTTGCTAGAAGGTTGACAAAAGAAAAACCAGCTACTTTACCCGATTTCTTCCATGAAGCCGGGAAATACATGAGGCTTGAGGATGCTGCCGTTGAGGGGCAGTCAGGACAGCAAAATAAGACAACCCATGGCAACGCCCCTGCTGTGGCAAGGGACGTTCGAAGAAATGATTCCAGAGACAATGCTGGGGGCAAGAAGGGAGAAAAGCGCCTATATCGGCCAGGACCAAGATTCGACACTTACACCCCTTTGAACGAGACCGTCGAAAATATCTTCCTTGCCACCCAAGGCGAAGTTAGATACAAACGCCCACCATAAAAGAAAGAATCAGATAACGCACAGAAGTCTGGAAAATTCTGCCGCTTCCACGAATCTCACGGGCATGATACCAACGAATGCCATCATCTCCGAGATCTGATTGAGGAACACATCAGAAGAAAGAAACTGGAACGTTATGTAAAAGGTCAGGACAGGACCCCAGCTCCTGCCAATGAAAACCCAAGGCTACCCTCACCGGGGGCCGACAGAGGAAACCGCAACGCTAGCAGCTCTAGCCAAGAAAAGATAGTGGTCCATACCATCTCAGGAGGGCCACACATCGTAGACAGAAGCTGGAAAGAGATGGAAAGATACGGAAAGTCGCTTAGAGACAATAAAGACTATGTCAATTCGGTTATAGAAGAGCGCCACCCGAAGCGGAAAGAAAGTAATGACATCACGTTCGGTAAGCGTGACCTAGAAGGAAGGCAGTACCCTCACATGGATCCCATGGTCATCTCTGCCCGACTTGGTCCCGCCGAAGTATACCGAATCCTGGTAGACACTGGAAGCTCGGTAAACATCCTGTTCAAACACGCATTCGACAAAATGAAGCTATCAATGAAGGATGTATCCCCCTGTGATAAACCACTACACGGCTTCACTGGAGATGCGAAGATGCCCCTCGGGCAACTGGACCTTTTTGTTGAAATTGGAAGCCATCCCCGCTCCGCTGTACGGAAACAAACGTTTGTGCTAATAGAAAACCAGTCGGCCTACAACGCCTTCTTAGGAAGGCCATCCTTGTCTGACTTCCAAATTGTCTTAGCCCCATGGTGCCTAAAGATGAAATTTCCAACAGACAATGGAGTAGGGGAAGTGGAAGGAGACCAGGACGTTGCTCGAGACTGCTATGTAACTGAACTTCGCAACAACCACAGGAAGGATAAAGGGAAGGGTGTAGAGATTGCCCTCTGCACAAAAAGCCTAGAAGCATAGCAACTAAAGAAAGCCCCTCCTCTTCGATATACCAGCGACCCTTTCAATGAATTAGACCCTAGGGACAAAGAGGAGGAGGCCACCGCCGAGCCTGCAGAGGCTATGGAGTTTATATCTGTAGACAAGCACGACTCAAGTAGACTATTGAAAATTGGGTCCCAACTAAAAGCCGAATTGAAGGAACAGCTCATCGATTTTCTCCGCCACAACTTGGATGTATTCGCTTGGTCACACGCTGACATGACCGGAATCTCCCCCGACATAGCATGCCACGTATTAAGCATTGATCCTACCAAGGCGCCTGTAAAACAAAAAAAGAGAAGTATGGGGGCAGAGCGATCAGCAGCCCTCGATGAAGAAGTAAAGAATCTACTCGCCAATGACTTCATACGAGAAGCTGTTTACCCAGAATGGATCGCCAACCCGGTACTGGTAAAGAAGGCTAACGGGAAGTGGCGGACCTGCATCGACTTCTCCAACCTAAACGACGCCTGCCCAAAGGATTGCTTCCCACTTCCCAGAATTGACCAACTTGTAGACAGCACAGCCGGGCACGAGCTCCTATCTTTTATGGACGCGTACTCAGGATATAACCAAATTCCTATGCATGCTCCCGACCAAGACCACACTAGTTTCATCACCGATCGGGGTTTGTACTGCTATAAGGTAATGCCTTTCGGACTTAAAAATGCAGGAGCCACCTACCAGCGCCTCGTCAACAGGATGTTTGCAGGGCTAATAGGACAAACTATGGAAGTATATGTGGACGACATGCTGGTGAAATCACGGAAAGCCAAAGATCACGTAAGCCACCTAGGCGAAATGTTCCAGGTACTTCAACAGTATGGAATGAAGTTGAATCCACTAAAGTGCTCCTTCGAAGTGTCATCGGGAAAATTCTTAGGGTTCATCGTCCATGCCCGAGGGATTGAAGCAAACCCTGAACAAGTCCGAGCGCTAAGGGATATCAAGATACCTTCCACCCGAAAGGAAATGCAAAGCCTAAATGGAAAAGTGGCCGCCCTAAGCCGATTCATCTCCAAGGCAACGGACAAGTGCGTCCCCTTTTTCGAAGCTCTAAAGAAAGATAAAGCAAAGTTCGAATGGACGGACGAATGCTTAACCGCTTTCCTTAACCTAATCGAACACCTCCAGAAACCACCGGTACTCTCGACCCCAAGCGAAGGCGAAGAATTATATCTATAACTTGCTGTGTCATCTCACGCTCTAAGCGCTGCCTTGGTAAGGGAAGACAACCGCACGCAACGACCAGTTTACTTCGTCAGCAAAAGGTTTACTGGGGCAGAAGTTAGATATCCTAAACTTGAGAAGTTAGCATACTGTTTACTAATCACTTCACGAAAACTACGTCACTACTTCCAATCCCATTCCATCAAAGTTCTGACCGACCAACCACTGAGGCAGGTACTCCATCGTCCCGACACTTCCGGGCGACTACTTAAATGGTGCATTGAGCTGAGTCAATATGATATCACCTATCACCCTCGCACCGCCATCAAGGGACAAGCCATGGATGATTTCATTGCAGAATTCACTACCAACGAGGATAAGGAGCAATTGGAAATAACAGAAGATATCAAGTGGAATCTCTTTGTGGACGGTGCATCTAACGAACAAGGCTCGGGGGCAGGTGTGGTAATAATCACTCCCAGGGGAAATAAACTGCACTATGCTATAAGGTTGGAGTTCGCTGCCACCAACAACGATGCAGAATATGAAGCAGTGATAGCTGGACTAGAAATTGCCATAGAAATCGGGGCCAATTCTTTGTGTCTTCACAGCGATTTTCAACTTATTGTTAATCAAATCCTAGGAGAATTCCAAGCTCGAGAAGAACGACTCATAGCATATCTAAAGAAGACCAAGTTACTTCTCGGCCGATTGGACCACTACTTAGTCAAACATATCCCTCGGGAGGAGAACCGAGAGGCCGACGAATTAGCAAAGCAAGCAAGTGTGAGAGACATCACCATCTTCGGGGCAGTAACCATCTCAAAGCAACTGGCCCCAAGTTTTGAGCAAGTAAATCTGATAGCTGCAACCGAAGAAGCAACTTGGATGACTCCCATCCGAGACTACCTACAAAGTGGCACTCTACCCAACGGGCGTAACGAAGTCAAGAAAATCTTGAGGAAAGCATCCCGCTACACAATACAAGAAGACATCCTTTATCGGCGCGGATTCTCTAACCCGTTATTAAGGTGTGTCGCCGGGAGAGAAGCCAAGGAAATCTTATCCAACATCCATCAGGGGAGCTGCGGAGATCACACCGGAGGGCAAACATTAGCAAAAAAGATACTCCGATACGGATATTTCTGGCCCACCTTAAGCAAGGACGCCTTAGATTTCGTCAAGAAGTGTGACAGATGCCAGAAATTTGCTAAGATTCCACGGCTACCAACAACTGAGATTACTCAAATGACCAGCCCTTGGCCCTTCGCAATATGGGGAATTGACTTAATCGGCGAGCTACCGATGGGCCGAGGCGGGGCCAAATATGCTATAGTGGCAGTTGATTATTTCACCAAATGGGTGGAAGCGGAACCTCTGAATAAAGTATCTTCAGCAAAAGTTATTAACTTCTTAATCAAAAATATTCTATGCAGGTACGGAGTCCCGCTCAAAATCATATCAGACAATGGACTTCAGTTTGACAGCGAGGAATTCGCCAACTGGTGCCAAAAACACGGAATTCATAAAAGCTTCTCATCCGTAGCATATCCCCAGGCAAACGGACAAGTCGAAGCAGTCAACAAAATTCTGAAAACTCTGATCAAAAAGAAGCTCGAAAAGTCAAAGGGCGCTTGGGTGGATGAACTCCCTACGGCACTGTGGGCCTACCGCACATCTTTCAGAACATCAACGGGGCACACTCCTTTCTCTTTGGCATACGGATCGGAGGCTATGCTCCCAGTTGAAACCATTGTGCCTTCCCACCGTAGGATCCACTATAACCCGGAAGAGAATGAAGAGCTCCTCCACATGTTTTTGGATCTAGTTGAGGAGAGAAGAAATGATGCAGTCCTTAAAGCAGCAGCCCACAAACAAAAAGTGGCGACACACTACAACTCCAAAGTCAAGCATCGTACCTTACAAGAAGGGGATCTTGTCCTCAAGCGTATCTTCCCTCGTCCCGGAGCACTAGACCCAATCTGGGATGGACCATATGTAATTCATAAAGATCTCCACAACGGAGCCTATATTTTGTCAACAGTGGACGGAGAGGTGTTCCAGAGGGCATGGAACATCCAACACCTCCGTCGATACTTTTCTTAACTTGTATTGCCCATATGAAGTGAATTAACAAAGAGAATCAGTGGACGTAGGCATTTTCGTGCCAAACCACTTTAAAAAACCTTGTCTCTTTTTTAACTTGTTCCTTTGTATCTTGGCTGCTTGTTAACTTTATCCTTTTCTGTTGAACAAAATCCTGAGCATATAGCATTTCTATTCAAAGCACTCCACAACGCAACTTCACCTGGACAAGACCTAGCAGGTACTATGCGAATCTATGCCCTCGCCAATGAGACACTTTTGCTCCGGCATCCCTCTGCTGTGGGTTAACTCATTGCTCGCGACGGCCCTCAAAGCCAACTATAATGAGTCGATTATAAGCCACCGAGAAGGCCGACTATAGCCGAGGCAGCTCATTACGGCGTTAGGCTCGCCGGCAACTGTGAACCGACTATAAGCCCCAACATAAGGTGTGGCCAGCCAGGGGCAGTTCACAGTTGACGATCGGCACCCACGCTAGCCGGCCACGGTAAATCGAATAATACCCACGATTACGGGCCATAATGGCCCGGGTAGTTACTGTGCGCGATCTCGGCTCCGATGTGTCTTAAGTGCGGCTGTGGTAAAAAAGAATTAACTCCCCGCAGAGGCGTAAGATGGGTGACAAATGTCTCCAAGACCCACAGCTAGGGAAAGTGACTACAAAACCCGTTTGCCACGAACTTAAGCACATCGAAGGCCTTCCGTGATTGGAAGTTTTACTATTTCATATATTTCAATTTTACTTAAAAAGCTTTCCTCCTATCCTCTATAACAATCCATAAAGTACAGGATACAGAGTAGGAGATACTCACCAATGGATGCAGAGATTCACAATCGGATGGCAGGGCATTCAACTGCTTTCCATGCTCGGTCATACAAGATATTCGAAACTGCCATCTATAAACAGAACATGAAAGGCAGTATTTTCTTCCTTTATGTGCAAATGCATGACTATAATTTGTTCACACCATACACTAACATCGCAAGTCATGGAATTATGTCTTAAACCAGAACCCGACATCAAACACAATTTAATTACAAGAATATACATAGCTATATTTCTCATACGACATGCCAAAATAACAGCAAACATTCAAAAGACGACAAAATCAGCTTAAGTTAAAGAATTACACATCAAAAATAAGACTATTTATTACAAGTGGCAAAATATTACAACCTAAAGGCTACTTTACTATTTTTCGACTAACGTATACAACACTGTCAAATCCACAAAGAGAGTTTTTCCAGGTATAATCAAGGGGCCGGCTGCAGTGGAGCTTTATCCTTGTCTTGTTGACCCCCTGTCCAGTCAGAAAAAGGATTCATTAGCAATAAGCAACCAAGTTGATGGAGAAACTAAAAGGGGAGACTTACCAGCGCCTGCTTCCTGACTATCCTGATCGTCATCCTCTACCTGCACGCCTACCTCCTCAGCGGCAAGCAACCGCATACCTTCCTTCACCGCCACCTTCTCCTCCTTGGCAAACTGAGCAGTGACCACATCCATGCTGAAGACCACGCCACCATCTTTATCCGCATCGGCCTTAGCCTCCTCCAAAGCCCGAAGATAGATCTTAGCCATGACCCTAGGATAATCATCCATCCAAGATAGGTTGCCCTGCTTCCAAGTTCGGAAGTACATGTCCTGAAGCATTTCATCCATCATCCCCTCATTCTCCTCAAACTCACTCATCCGGGCCTCGGAAGCCGACAACCTTCCAACAGCAGCATCTCTCTCCAAACGGTATCTCGAGCAGTCAGCCTGAAGGGATTTCCGCATCGCCTCCATCTCCTCCTTCAGCCTAACCTGAGCGAGCTCTGCGGCTTCAAGCTTCCCCGACAGCTCCTCTACCCGCTCAAGATCTGCCCTCCGAACCTCATCCACTGTCGAGATGGCCATATTTATCTGTTCCTTGCAGGCGGCCTCCATCTTCCGCAGTTCCGCCTTACTAGCCTCCTCCATAGCCTTCCTCAATCGCCCGGAGGCAGCCTCATGCTGAGAAATCTGAATGGCCTGGTCAGCGAGCTGTTTGGCCTGGTCCGAAACCATCAATCTTAGTTGGATGTTGGCACTCCCAATCTCCTCTCCAGCCTTAACCAGCCGGGCATGATGCCCCATCAGCTTCCTAGTCTCCTCCGCCACCCGATCAATACTAGCCTTGGCCTCGTCTCCCATGGTAACTATCCGAGTGGTAAGTAGATCAAGATCTAAGGACTTAGCCTCATCAAGCACCCGCACCATGGGATTACGGGGAAGAAGGTGCTCACCAGTAACCTCGTCAAAGGTAATGTCGTGGGAACTTGGATCCAGATCAGGATGACCCGCAAATGGATTACGAACCAAGTCAGGACGGTCAATATGAGTAACAGAAGGGTTTCCGGACGGGTGCAGAAAAGGTGCAAACTCGCTGTCCTCCTCCGTGATATCATGAAGAGGCTGAGCCGGGAGCTGAGGACCGGGCGAAGGTTCGGATAAAGGACGACTCCTCTTTCTCTGCTGAATACCCTCTTCGATAACCCCGAGAAGAGGACGGTAGCCGACTACATCCCCGGAGCGGTGGTTCGAAGGCTTCGGCTTGACAGAAGTTTTGGAAAGCTTGTACTGTTCAAGCCTGTGCCAAAGATCTGAGACCTTGGCCGTTTTACCTGCTCCTGATATGAAGAAAAAGTGTCACAAGCATACATTGATCTATAATTCGAGAAAACACGGCAAATTAAAAGGTAATAAGAAAGGAAACACATCTGTGGTTGTACAAACCCTGGGGAGGAGTAGGATACTGCAATAAGTCCTGGATTTCATTCCAGGACGGGAGCGGGTCATAAAATATTCCTAAGTCCCTATCATAAATGGAGCCCGCAGGAATCAAAAGTTCACCTTGAGTCGTCGGAGCCACCTTGGCTGGAATAGTCTGAGGAGGCTCGCTTGCACCAGTTCCAGCCTTGTCAGTTTTCCCAGTTTTCTCTACCAAAGCCGGATCTTCGTCCAGCCCCTCGAAGGCCTGGTGGAACGCATCATCCGTCCACTCCTGAATCTCACCTGCTTGCCCAAGAAGCAAGGCCCCGACGCCATCGCCACCTTTATCACCTTCCCGACCGTCTCCACCCTCACCTCTTTCCTCCTCTATGTCTTCCTCCTCCTGGGTAAGTGGGCAATTGCTGGGGGAGGGACCGTCCGACTTCTTGAGTTTCTTACCTCCGACGGTTGGAGGTTTTGTAAAAGGCTTCCTCTTGCTACTCTCTACCGTAACACCTCCCTTAGTCTGAACAGCCACCCTCTCCTCCGCCGTTTCCCTCAGCTTGACTACTGACTGCTGTGGAAGGATTAAGTTATACTCCAGAAGGGTCGCATTTCTGATCAGGAAGGCAGATGATCTATATTTCCCGAGAATAGCTTCTATCTCAGCCGCCGTCTGAATCAGGAGGTCAGTCTCCACAATCGCAAAGCCACCTGTCGCTAGCAAAAATGAGAAAGTATGAGAAGAAGCATCGCAATCGGAATGGAAATTAGAAGTAAAAGCATCAACTTACATCCAGAAGTAAAGCGCCGAATTGAGACGGAGTCGTCCCTGACAAAGAACCATTCCTTCTTGAACATGCTGAATTTGGAATACAGATCCAAGACCGGCTTGAAGGTCACAGCTGACTCCAAGCTAATGTATGGGGACCCCTTCTTATAGCCCCTCAGATTATATAGATACCGGATCTCTCGGTTGGAAGGAGCACGACCATACTTCCTCTGAAAAATGATGAAGAGGCTCACCAATATAGCATAGGAGTTGGGTTGAAGCTGGAATGGGGCCACCTTTAGATATGTGAGGAAGCTGGCTATCCAAGCGTTAAGAGGAGGAATGGCACCACACATGCAGTGGTATCGGCTGTAGGCGAAGTACCCTTCAGGAGGGTCATACGGCATAACGTCTCTCCCAGGCAATAGCAAGTGCGCCCTATCGATTCCAAAGGATCGGGAAATGACATCAAGCTGCTCCTCCTTGAGGGAGCTAGGAAAGCAATCGGGCGGGGAGTTCAGAAGTTCCTGAGGGCCGTACCCGTCCACTAGCGATCTCGGGGTTGGTCCGTGACGTTCTTGATTCGGCTGAGCTGGGGGCACGGCAGAGGAACCTCCTTCGCCCCCGGATTTCTTCTTGTCTGATCGAGTTTCCGCTTTACGAGACATTATCTGCAAACACAAAGAAGAATGTCGTTAGGCTAAAGCAAGAAAAGAAGCGAGTGTGTGCAGTCTAGAGTTTCACTCATAAATGCTCAAATTCCCATTGTCATTCAGTAAGGTGAAGGTTAAAGGTTCATTCGGTGAGACAAATGCAAAGGTTCATTCGGTGAGACAAATGCAAAGGTTCGTTCGGTGGGACAAATGCGAAGGTTCATTCGGCATTCCTCGTATGGGTTACATTCGGTGATCCAAATGACAATATTCATTCGGTATTCAGAGTATCAAGGTCCATTCGGCATTCCCCGTATGGGTTTCATCCGGTAATCCAAGGACGATAGTTCATTCGGCACTCGAAATACCCGGATTCGTTCGGTTGTCTAAAGGGGCTATTCGGCGAGAGAAGGATGTATCACCTGATTCGATTCGGTATGAATGACTGGTTCGATTGTCTTGGGTTGGAAGGGAATAATGCACGTCTACAGCCCCTACTTATAGGCAACTATAGGATGCCGGACCAGTTGGATCGGCGCTCAGCGATCGAATGGAAGGAAACAAAGTAGGCCATAAGCCAGCATATACCCCACTTTGGGGGGCAAATGTTGGTTGAATTCTCACCACCGGTCCAGGCTTCGTCGAACCAACCATCTCAGGCTTCGCCGAACCAACCCTCTCCAGGCTTCGCCGAACCAACCATCTCCAGGCTTCGCCGAACCAACCATCTCCCTCCCTACCACCGAACCAGATCCTTCCTAATGCCCACCGAACCAGCTCCTTAGACCAAAGGTGCCGGACCAACTCCTCTTTCACGCCTCACCGGACCAACCTTCCTCCACAGAACCACCGAACCAACTCCATAACCGGACCAGCCCATGCCGAACCATCTCCGCACCGGACCAACCTCACCATCCTACCACCGGTCCAAGCAACTACCGGTCCATTCTACACTCCAACCACCTCCGAACCAAGCAATGACGAACCAAGACGTACCAGGCCAGATTACATCAGCCTAGGCCCATCAGCAACTATACACATCTTGGACCCCTACCCCTAGCCTCACTCTATAAATAGAGGGGCATGGGTACAACAATGGGGACAAGTTTGAGAGCTCAAGCACGGAAGGAACTTTCAAACAACTTTCTTTTACTTGTATCAAAGCTTTGTACTTGTAATCAGAATAAGAGAAGAGAAATAACATATAAAGTGGACGTAGGCACATTCTGGCTGAACCACTATAAATCTGCGTGTCTTTTTACAGTTTAGCCCCTGTTTTTCATATATTTGCATAAATCGCTCAAATCACTAAGAATAACATAAGATCTACTAAATCATACAACTTCGAGGTGTTTGTCCATTTTTTGTGCAAACAAATATTGATGTATCGTGAGAGCGAGCAACACAGCTATTTTCTGATTTATATTCTTCACCCTAGACATTATGTATTATATCACCTTATGTACTTATTAGATAGGTAGTTCTTTTGAAGGGATAACGTTATGGTGATCCATGTGGTCTTAAAAGTAATGTTATATATTGGCCGCATATTTCTTGAGTTTCTCACGTCAAGCTTATCTCTGACTCATGGTTTTATATTTGTCTTATTTCAATGGGTGATTTTTCAAGCAGTCTGGGAAAGACATGTTTTCATTGATATTCTTTGAAACTCGAGAAGATGAGCTGGATGATTTCACCTACTATAGTATTGTTATTTCTGTTGCATTACTACTATATATATCATCATTATGAGGATATGTTGTTATAACTATCTAGGCCGATGATATTACTTAAGATTGCAACTCTAAAATGCTTTGTATCTTAGAGTGATAGTTTGCACTATCTTTTGACATTATATGTTGTCGTTCTTCTGGATAGACTCTGGTGTTGTGTTCTCTTCTTCCTTGTTTTTTCTTCTTTTCATTTTACCCTAACAATCTGTCTTTCCTGCACTTGAGTGCTCGGCACACGAACATCATGGATATATTAGTGTCGACATTTGGAGGTCGAAAAGGACGACTGTTACAATTTCCACCAATGATTATTAATAAAAACCAAACATGACTATTTTGATCCATATATAAGGCTAAATTTTCACCATGTAATTTATGTAGAAGCATATCATTATATAACCATGGATTATGCTAAATTTTTGCATTTTCACCATTAATAATCCTTCTAGGAATAGTGTTTGCAAATGTCTATACTTTTTAACACTATTCAGTGGAAGCATTATTATCAATATTAATAGTCGAAATATTTTTCTCTTTAAATTCTTTTAATTCCATTTAGCCCGTGTAGATTTTTGCTGAAGAAACCTCCATATTAATTTTAAAGCTACTGCATTATTTAAGTCTAAAAGCTTTTTGAGGCCAAGACCACCCTCACTGTTATCCCTACAAATAGTATCCTAATTGTTTTATGTTACTTTTTCTCCCAAATAAAATTAGCATAAAGGATTTCAATCTTATTAAAGATAGTGGAAGGGTTATCACTTATCGGTATTAAGTATGATATGATCGAATATATTATAGTACGAATAAGCTCTAGTTTGCCAGTAGTACTTAAGAATTCACAAGTCCAACCATCTAATTTCTTCTTCATCTTCTCAATAAGAGGTGAGAAGTTATTTATCTTTAACTTGTTATTACACAAAGGAAAGCCAAAATAAATAAGAGGAAAATCAGCTAATTGCACCTTCAAGGTGTCATATATTTCTTGTTTATTGCTTATCCCTTTACTTCATATCGATTTTGTTTTGCATTCGCTCATCATCAATCTAGCATATTTATCTTTCTACTCCATACTATCTGTAATACAATTAATGCTATTATTAGTAGCTTTGGCAAAAATTAGTAAATCATTAGCGTAAATAAGATGACTAATAGCCGGTTGCACATCATGTATCATATGTAAATTAACTTTGATATATTGCATGTTTATGAGAATTGAAATATATTCCTTAGAAATGACTAATAGGAAAGGAAGAGGGGATAACCTGTCTTAAACCTCTATTACTATGAAAAAGCCATGAGGGGACCCATTAATCACAGTAGAAAATGTTGGAGATGGAATACACATATGAATTAATTGCATAAATTTACTTTGGAAACCCATTAACTTCATCACGTGAAGAATAAAATCTCTATCAATCATATCATTTGCTTTGGTAAGATCCACATTTAGACAAAAACACTTTGATTATTTTCTTTTAAATTCCCTAATAAATTCATGAGAAAGAAAGGAATTTTGTGAAACTAAAAGCATATTGATTTCTAGAAATTAGATCATTCATGTAAGGTTGCATTCTTCCACATAAAATATCAACAAAGATTTTGTATAAAACATTGTAGCATGAGATGGGCCTATCCTCACTTACTTTTGTGAATTTTGACACTTAGGGATAAGAGTGATGAAAGTATGATTTAATTCTAGTATAATTTTATCATATTAAATATGCTAGTCATTGCTCTAAATATTTTTGATAGAGTTAAGGGTATGCCCTATGGACAATTGTGTAATTTGTTACATATATCTAACTCGATAACTGATCTTATTCGTCACAAAGATGTTTTATTTCTATAGTATACCTTATTATATAGTGATATAATTAATCAAGAAATTAATTTAAAGTATAAAAAATAGAAAATCCTTAAATGATATGTTATGTGATAGTAATTACAATGTGCTATAATCATGAGAAATCTATCATATTAAAATAACATATTATTTTAAATATTCCTAGTTAAGACGTTAAAGGATATCAATTCATCCGTTGAGATTCGAATACATAATTCCCTCCAAATATTGGGTAGCGTATTACTCATGGCTTCTAGCGGCACCAAGAGATTATGTACCGATAGTTACTCCATAACTATGGAATGACTAACTCAAGAGTTTCTGGTTGGTTAATAATAATTACGGTCAAAGTAACGATGTTACACGGTCCCTCGACTTGAGAATACTATAGAACTTCAATCTTGATACTCCACTTTGATTATGGTTAAATCATGGAATGGTAACCTATTGGGTGACTAAATTTTTTGTTTGAGCTGAAGCATTGGAAGTGAAAAACTATTCAATAGAGAATTCATCTCCTCGATTATAAGAGGTTCGTATCAAGGTCAACTGTACTCAACTCAAAGTCAAAGTCTCTGGTCAGAGCAGTACGGTTAATAACAAATGTTAGTATTAATCCAAGGATTTTGTGTTTGGCCAGAGCAATATGGTGAAATGCTTTTCAATATTGAAGTTTTGACCAAATCAAATTCCATAAGTGCTAAAATGATATAGTTTTGGTAAAAAGAATTGATGTAAATAATCATTACTAACAGGCACCGCTTAAAACAGTCAAATTAGATTTTTACCAAGAAGATATGTAAGCGATAAATTCAGTCAAACTATCACACCACTGGCTGAGGTGATGTGTGAATATAAATATTTGAATTATTCGATATTAATCGCTGATTGAATTTACATATTCAAGTCACACAACCATATTGATGAATTCTCTGAAAAACACACGTTCTAATTTATTCACAAAATATGGTAATTAATTAAATTAATAATTTTTTTGATAAATATTAATTATGATTTGATTTATTTGATGTTTTGGAGTTATTTGCAATTATTTTAATGTATTTATAAAAGTTATATTTGCATGCGTCGATATACTATATCGATGTAACTTTAAACGAGTTTAAATGAAAGATAATCGCATGAAGGGATTTATGGAAATTTTATGCCATTTGATGGAAAGCATTTTCGGCCAAACTTGTGAAGAGTAGAGTGGGGAGAGAGAGAAAATTAAGGTAATTGATTAGGGAAGTATTAATTAAAAGAATGTGAAAGATCTCATTCTTTCAATAAAAACAACTCTACTAATTCATTTCCTCTATACATTCATTTTATTCACTTTTCTCTTCTCTCTTCATAACCTTCCATGGCCGAAAGTCAAATGAATATTTCCAAAATTTTATCAGCTCCAAATCAAATGCAAACATCAAATACAATAAAATAAGTGGTTCATCCTCATCTTGTAAAGTTGAGTATGGATCTTCGATATCTAAGGAGAAATCTTTATTCAAGGTGCCTATCATGGGCTACCTCTTTAAGTAATCTTTTAATTTTATTATCATTTATATTTACATCATTTGATCGTATATATTAGATTTGTATACAAGTTATAACAAAATTTATGTGTGCCTTTATTGTCTAGTTCAATTTGTATATTCAAATTGATTAAATTAAAAAAAAGAAATACAATAACAATTTTTTATATTTGAATTTGTTTTAATGGTTTAAAAATAAAAATGATTTTTTAATATCAACTGTAACACCCCTAATTTTAGTTTAACATTATTCTTGAAATTTAATCGATTGCATTAAACAGAATAATGTAATGGGAGATAGGGATGAGATTTGATAATTAATAGGATCGAGCCATGATTAATCAACTAAGTAAGATTGTTTAAACTTAATCTAATGAGGAATAAATGATAAGGGTAAAATAGGAATAGACCTATCTTTTATCCCTTAAACCCACACCCTCCCATTCATTTCTCATTTTCCACACTTATAAACAATCAGAAAGGAAGATATAGGCCGACCATTAATCAAGATAGAAGGAAGAAGAAATCAAAGGGGATTTAGAAGATAAAACTTAGGGAAACTAAACACCATCAAATCTCAACTTCAACATCTAAATCTAAGGTGAATAATAAGTGAACCATCTTTATTGCTTGCTTTAAAATTTGGCTATAGGCAATACTCGAATTATATGGATAATTTATGTCGTGTTTTGATTGTATGATCATTGTTTGGATTAAATAATGAATTATGGAATTCTTATGAAGTTATTTGAATGGGTTTTAATGGTACACTTAAGCTTTTAAACTCTGTTCGATTTGATTTTCTGGTATATTCAGTAAAACGTTATTTTGAAGATGATTTTTTAATTTCATAATTTTTCAAGTTAAAATGAGTATTTTATGAATTCCCTAAGGTGGAATTCGAGTTTTAATTATTAAAAATAATAAAATATTGTTTTTTGTCCCTGAAAATTTTATATGGTAAAGAATATTATATTCTTGAATTTTTTGTTATTTTTAGGGATTTTTCCCATATGTTTATGAATCATTGTGAATTTATTATGCTTGAAAAGCATTTAAATTAATAGTTATTTAAGAATGTTAATTAATTAAAGTTGATATATGTTTTGGGAAAGTAAAAGTGGTTGTGGCAGTCTTCTAAAAAGATCCAGACAAAAGTATATTGTAATCCAATAGAAATTTGATAAGGAATAAGATTTGGTGAAAAGGAAATGCTTTTAATAGAAATATTTTGGTTTTTATATTAATTACGGGATTGTCGTCGTCGTCGTCATCATTGATGCCGCTATCATCTATGCCACAACTATGCTTTTCGATGTTAGCTATAGTGGATGCATAAGATATCAACTTCAATTGGAATGGAATGAATCCACTTGGTTGAAGTGAGAAGTACGGGTAAGGTCGGCATTCATGCATTCGGTATAAATGATGCCGCATGTCTTAATTTCACATAGCAATGCTGTAATTTTTCATTATAGTTTTAAATGGTGCCGCATACCACCATTTTGATACCAACTATATTAAGGTGGAGCAGCTGCTTGTTTTCTATATCGACGTCATGGCTTAAGGAAGTGATGCCAAAAGCATTATTTTCGATATTAACTATTTTATGGCGATGATGCTTCTATTTCTAAGTTTCGGTATAAAGAAAATTCATATCATGGATTGTCAATGCTGACACCCTATGTTTTATGGCATAGAACCGAAACATTATAGTATAAATGCCGTAAGTGATTGATTGTCGGCGATAATACCAAGTGGCATTGATGTTGCTACTCTTTATTTCAATGCTGACAAGACTTGGTTTTATGCTAACTAAAACTATGTTTTCAGAAGGTCGATGACCTTATGACTTTGGCAGTTAGTCATATGATTTATAAAAATCAAAGTTTTTTGTTTATGACCTTGTGGTTCGACGTTGTATAGTGCAGCATGAATGCCACATATTTTCTGTAGTAACGACACTAAGCCATAAGTTTTATTTGACATTGTTTATTGGGTATACCAATGTAGATTGACTTCGACACGCTATATGCTTTAGAAATTTGACATTATTCATTGGGGATACCATTGTATATCATGTTGACACCATTGCTTTATGAATTGGCATTAATCATTAGGGATACCAATGTATTTCATTTAAAATTTCGACATAGACCATTATGGTTGCAATGTGTATCATTCTGAGATGCTATAAGTATAAGGGGTATACAACCTAATTGGGGAAACCAATAGACATAGGTTGAACATTTGGGTTAAACATGAAGTAGATTGATAAGTGATGGGTTTATAGTTATCCTAGGAAAACTATGGGATGTGTGGTGGATAGTCCATATTATGCCGGAGATGGATAGTATCTATATGGTTGAAGAAGGGTTCATAGTCATCCTAGGAAAACTATGGGATATGAGATGAATAATCCATATCATTTTAATTAAATGAAATATGTGAGATGGATAGTCCAAAAAACTTTGATAATGAAAGCATGTGCGATGGGCAGTTCATATGGTAGGGGATGGGTAACTCAAATAATAATTACATGTGAGATGGCAGTCCACATAAATATAAGGTGTATAGTCATTTGAAATTAAGATAGCTATTCATATGAAATTAAGATGGATAGTCAAATAAATTAGGATGGGTAATCCAGTGCATGTTGCATGATTGCAAATGTTTATCTATTATATTTTAACCATTGTAGATGCAGGAGCATGATATATGGTTGATATGTTTTGATCAAGATACTAGTAAAGGGAAAACCTATTCCACTCAGTGGTGTGGTCTCACTAGATATCCATTTGCTTTGAGATTGTGGGTTATTACTGACACCAGACTGTTTGTCTGACCTAGAGTTTTTTTTCCTCTTAAACTCTCGAGTACTCACTTGAATAGGTCGAAAGTAAGGATTTCTAGGTTTCCAGTAAGATGAATAAGTTTTTGGAGACGTGCAGGAGGCGATCTAGCTATTTAGGAGTTCTTTCTAATCCGTTGTGTTGTTTGATTTTGTCTAAATGGATGTAATGACAAGTTGTATAATTGCCAAGTATTAGGCTCGGATCAACTAAGGGAGCATCTTCATATGTCTCTCTAGGGGTATGTTGTAATAATTATATTTTCCCTGAACGTGGGTTACAAATGAGATTATGTAATGAATATGAAATATGATTTGTGAAATGAAAAGTAAAAGTTTGTTATTAAATTATGTGTGAAAATTTTCATATTCATGTGCTTTTGATTATTGATATGATTAAGATATTCGGTATTTTGTCATCGGAAATTAATACTATAGATGATTGTAGCATATGTGACACTTATTTTTAGGCCTCAAAGTAGGGGATGTTACAAGTTGGTGTCAGAGCATAGGTTTATGTAAAACTTAAAAGATTAAAAAAAAATTGAAAACATAATCCTAATGAATCAGAGAATAAGATTGGGGTATGGGATAACACTATAATAACGTACTTGTATTTGATATATAAGTATGTATTCTCCCCTCTCTCTTAGACCTTTCTTCTATATCTTATTAAGGCTCATATGAAGATTACGAGAAAGCAAGGTATGGAAGTAGGAAACAGAAGAGTGAATCTTGATGGAGGAAGCACTACAACCAATAAAAACGTTCGACCCAATACCATAAGGAACCAAGGTCGACAGGCAAATGCTAATCAAAATGCAAATGCTAATATAGCTGCTGCGACCTTACTAGTAGATATTCAAAACTATGTTTTAGTTCTTTGTTAACATGATGCAAGTTGGAGTAGTTGCTGGTTTGGCTGAAGGAAATACTACTAATGCAGGTTGAGCTAATCTCGTGGCGTCGGTTGGTAATAACTAAACTAAGCTGAACCGAGATTATACCAGTCTTGGAGGATAGTCTTTTCTTGGAATCGAGGATGCTATTAAAGTGGAAAATTGGCTATTGCACCATGAAAGAAAGAATCTTTCTTGACCTTGGATTGAATGATGATTATAAAAGGAGGTTGGTATTGAAGCAGTTGCAAGGAGCAGCTTTGTACTGGTGGAACAGAGTGACCGTTGGAGTACCAAAAGAGGAATTGATTTGGGCTGAATTTCAAAGGAGATTCGAGAAGAGATTCTTATCTGAAGTAGCTAAAGCAACCTTGCTTAGAAAATTTATAGAATTGAAGCAAGGGGAAATGTCGGTGTTAGAATATGCTATGAAGTTTGATGAGCTGTATAGGTATGAATATGCTACCGTCGACACCGTGATTAAACGGAATGAGAAGTTTATCCAAGGTTTGAAGCCGGAGATTGCAAAAGCAACCATGCCACATCTCTGAGATTCAAGTAATGTAGTGGTGGAAATGGCTATAAGGAATGAGGAGATGCTTACGACTTTTAGGAGAGAAAATTCGGTGGAAGTCCAGAGTTCTTAGAATAAAAAGAGGAAGTTCTTCAAGAATAAGGGAGCTCAGAAGGGTGGAGCTGCCAAGAAAGGGAAATCCAATATTGTTTGTTATAAGTGTGATAAGAAGGAGCACTATGCTAATGAGTATCGATTTGATGATGGCAAGATGGTTGTGAGAAGGTAGAATGTAAAGTGCTTTAATTGCGACCAAGTGGGGCATTACAAGAACAAATGTCCAAAAGTGGCCAAGGTTAATAAAGGAAAGATGTTTGCTTTGGAGCCATCTACATTGAGACTGACTGCTGCTGAGAAAGGAAAGTCTGTAATGAAATGTATGCTTTTGATTCATAGCATACTAGTTAGAGTATTATTTGATAGTGGAGCATCGCATTCATTTATCTCTCAGTGTTTAGTAGATAAGTTAAATTTAGAACCATCATACCTTGTTACTTTTTGAGGGTAGAGAATCCAATAGGAGGGTAAGAAACTCTTGAGTTGAGATGTAACCATCTAGAGTTAGAGTTGTTAGGTTATACCTTTGCTTGCAATTTGTTTGTGTTTGATTTGCGGGTTTCGGGATTATTTTGGGTATGGATGGTTGAGAAGATATGATGCTAGGATATTTTGCCAAGATAAGAAAATATCATTGAGACATCCTGATAGTAGTGACCGAATCATATACTCAGTTGAGAATTTGAGTTCGGAAGTTGTGCTTTACTTGGTGCCATAGAAATAAAAGACGAGCTAAATCGTGTTTTGGTTGTAAGAGAATTTATGGATGTTTTTGAGCCCGTTACAGGGCTACCACCGAAACAAGCTATTGATTTTTGAATAGACCTTGTACTTGGAGATGAATCCGTTAGTAGACCACCTAGCAAGATGATACCTACCGAGATGAAGAATTTAAAGGTGCAGCTACGGGACTTAGAAGGAGAGAATTTTACTAGACCAAGCAGTTCGCCATGGTGAGTGGCCAAAGTATTCATGAAGAAACCAGACGGATCATTAAGATTGTGTATCGATTATCGCAAACTGAATGAGGAGACGATAAAGAATAGATATCCTTTGCTAAGGATTAATGATTTATTTGATCAGTTGAGTGGAGCCAAAGTGTTTTCCCAATTGGATTTGGCGATAGGATTCCTTCAATTGAGGGTGGCGGAGGACAGTATTACTTTGATGGCGTTAAGGTCAAGATATCGTTCGTATGAGTGGTTAGTAATGCTACTCGGATTGACTAATGTGCCTGCTTTCTTTGTGGATTTGATGAATCGAATTTTCCAAGAGCATTTGGGTAGGTTCGTGTTGGTGTTCATTGATGATGTTTTGATATATTCTAAGGATGAAAGAGATCATGAGATTCATCTTAGAATAATGCTTGAGAAATTGAGACAATATCAGCTAAAAGCGAATTTTTTGAAGTGGTATTTCTGGAAAAGAGTGGTGAAATTTCTTGGTCATGTAATTTCAGAGAAAGGGTTGTCGGTGGATCCAGCTAAGACCGAAGCTGTAAATGGTTGGAAGAGACCTAAGACGATGACCGAGACAAGGAGTTTCCTTGGATTAGTTGGCTTTCTCCAAAGATTTATCAAGGATTTCTCGCGGATAGCAGCACTCTTGACTAAACTAATCAGAAAGGATGTAAATTTTGTCTGGTATGATAAATGTAAGGAAGCTTTCCTTAAGTTAAAGCATTTGTTGACCAATGCCCCCTGTTAGCTATTCCGGATGGGAATAAGGATTTAGTGGTGTATATAGATGCATGTTGAACACGGTTAGGATTTGTGTTGATGCAAAGGGGTGAAGTAATTGCATATGCTTCTCGATAGCTCAGACCCCATGAAGTTAGATATCGGACTCATGATTTAGCATAATCATTGCTTTGAAGGTATGGAGACACTATCTTTTGGGAGAAAGATTTGAGTTATTTATTGAATATGTGACAATTTGAAAATAATTTGAGTTTTGGTTCAAACAAGTTAAAATACCCGATATGATCATTTATTTAATTTAAATAGATTAAATATGGTGGTAAAAATATGCACATTTACGTGCACATCAAATACCCCCACACTTATCTTTTTATTCGTCCTCGATAAAGAAAAAAACTAAGATAAATCTGTTTTCGTAGGGAGCACGATTGCATTGAGAGTATGCAACAAGCCGTTAAACCTCTAGGTGTCCCCAGTAGGACGAGTGTTGTCTCGTGAGGGTTTTCAGCGAATACTACCCACAAAATCCAAATGCAGGATGAAAATATTTACAAAATGCAAGATTTATTTACGAAGAGATGAATGCGAGTTTTTGAAAATATTTACAATGAAGGATTTATTTTTAAATTGACACGAATAAGTTAAATATAGGTTTCGGTCATTATCTTGAAATTTAAGTCATTTACTCGTCAAAATTTTCAACAAAAATTAAGTTATCATAACAAATAGACTATAGTTTAACTCGTTGTTTTGGTTGATAACAAAGTGTAATTATAAAATGGATCCTCATTTGATTATCAAAGTTTATCAAAGTGGTAATTTTATTTCTTTTCAATAACAAGTCAAATCAAATAAGTTAAAATAGTGCTTGGATTTCAATTACTTACTCTCTCTAATTTTTTATTTGAAATTTTATTGATATTAACAACATTTACATATGCCTAACTCAGATAAACTGAGGCCAGATATACTACCCGTGCACTGCCTTATGGACTGATGTGAGGGGAATACAGAGCGTGGCGAGTGAACACACAAGTGTGAACACTTATTGACCGTAGGCGTTATTAGTAAAATAATTTTTATATACACACACCTAACTCAGATAAACTGAGGCCAGATATACCAATTGTGCACTGCCTTTCGAGCTTATGTGAGAAGGGTACAGAGCATGGCGAGTGAACACATGAGTGTGAACACTTATTGACTGTAGGTGTTTATTAAAAACTATACATATATACAAGAAACATTTTTTTGTATTTTTCTTTTTGTTATTTTTTTCTTTCAAAGAGAGAGTTTTGCAAAATCATCTTAGCACCATTTAACTAAGAAGACAAAAAAAATGTTATATCCTTTACTTTAAATTAACCACTTTAAAACAAAGATTTTTAATTAGGATGTATTTCATAATTAACACGTATGAATCTTCTTATATACTAGTTAAACCATTGTTATTTGTAATCTAACTTCATTTTTATTTTTGTTAAGACAAGTAACTTTTCAAAAATTTAAATTTAATAAACCAAAGCCATATATTTATCCTATAGTGTTTCTTTAGAAATAAATCAAAATGCTTAAAATAATTGTTTTTTTGTTTTTGAGAGATTTTTTTCTGGAAAGAAAATAAAAATAAATAAACCATGAAAAATCGAAAATGATGATGAGTCCCCCCCCCCACACTTGATTTTGACTGTGTCCCCACAGTCAACCCAAGTGAAAGGAGAAAAATAAAAATAAAAAACATGACCTTTATTTAAATGAAAATTAACGGTATTTACACGAGATCAGAAAGTATATCATCAAAAAGTAAATGAAACGGTCTTCCAAAGACTGATTTATTTGTCTCGTAAAATATGCGAGACACAACTTAAGCTCGGAAAACCAAACCATAAAAGATTTCAAAATTGAATGTTGATTTGGAAAACGAATGTCGTTTTTTTGAAAATCGTACGAGTTGTTTTATTTTCGATGATTTTTGGGGTCAATAAAACAATTGGTTGAAGTTCAAGTTTATTTTCACCAAATTGAAATTCAAGCTCTTCATTGAAAAATTCTTCAGAATTATTGATTTCAAAATCAAATTGGTGATTTAAATCTTCCCCATTAGAGTTTAACGACTCGTTTTCAAAAAGTCCATAAAACTCGTGTTCGTTAAATTCGACTTCCTTTGTTGGATTATCAACAACTTTATTGCATAAATCAAGTTCAAAATTCAAAGTTATTGTATTCAAATTTTCAGAAAAAGGAAGATCGAAATTTAAATCGAGTTTCTCACCCTCAAAAGAATTGAAATCCAACTCAATTACCAAATTTTCAACAACTTCATTAAGAACATCATTTTCAATTTCAAAAGTTGCCATTTGAAAATCAGTGATTTGGGTAAAAGATGGATTATCGTTAGACTCGTTACACGATGGGATTTGATTTTGTTTATCACGTTGTTTCATATACGTTTCAAACAACGAATCTGTATGATCATTGTAGATTTCGTCCATTTGTTCAACAAAATCCAATTTATAGTTATTAACTTGAGAGTTTTCGATTTGGATTTGTTGAGAACAAAAATTTTCAATTGTAACATGGTTAAGATTATTCCCATTGCCAAAATTATTTGAAAAGTGGATCACATTTTTGTTTTGATTTTGAAATTCATTTTGGAGTTTAAAATTGAATTGGCATGGGTTATACTCGAAATCTTTTGAATTTTGAAGTGAATTCAAATTTTGATTATTTTGAAAACTTTGATTTGAATCATTGCCCAAATATGAATTACACAAATCATTTGATTTTTTTCTATAGAGATTTCAAGTAGAGATGAAATGCTATTTTCGAGATTTGAGGGTTGGTCATCGTTTTGAAACTTTTGTGGTTCAAAATTTGAATCATTTAAACAATAATTGTTGTTAAAATATCCATACGAATTTGGAGTGAAATCATATGGATTATATTGATTTTCACAACTATTGTAAAATTCACGTAATTGGGGAAACTCGGACATTTTCAAGAATGTTTTGTTTATTTTATAAAGGAAAAATATTTACAAATAAAATTTATTTTTCAAAAGGGAAATTGATTTTTGTTTTGTTTTTCAAATTTTTTCTTTTTTTTGAAAAGGTTTTACAATTTTTTTGGATTTTGATTTTTAAAATTTTTTTTGGATTTTTTAAATTTCAAAGAAAAAGGATTTAAAAATTTCAAAGGAAAAGGAATATTTACAATTTTTTTAGTTTTCGATTTTGAATTTTTTTTTAAATATGCATGAACTAATGCAACTAAATGAATGCAAGGTTTTAATTACAAATGATTTATCCTAAGTAGCTCCTAACCCAAAATTATATAATTACAAATTGTCTTAAATCAACAAGATAGTTCTCAGCCAGGTAATAGGCAGGATTTATCGGTGCACCACAAATCACTGTAGCAATGCAGCCGAAGGTTTAAGTACCTTCAGAGGAACAACCACAATAATATTTATGAATCACCGTAATATTTATAAATGGTTATTACTCTGCCGTAGCCTAGACACCAAGAAATTAAATTGTCGAAAAAGGACAATTTGTCAATATACAATTAAGTGTTATCAATGTCTAACCGTTATTAATCAATATTCTAGGATGAAATGCAAAGCAAAAATTAAACGTGTATTAACAATGCAACCACGAATGGATTTTTGTTTTTGAATTTGAATTATTTTTTAAATGCAATTAAAAAACAATGAAAGACAAACAAAAACAATAGATATATACAATGCAAGGCAAATAAAAAGAAAATTATAAACAAGCAAGCAGATATTTTTTTGGCAAGCTCAACAAAGCAAGCAATTCTTCCTTTCTGCTTTGGCAACCTGAAAAAAACAAGAGATATATATACAGAATTATTATATATATATATATATTAAACAAGGTAAACAAAAGAAAACTGAAACAAAATAATTAAAAGAGAAAGTTGTTTATATTAACAAAACTAAAAACAATTAAAACAAAACAAATCAAAAACAAAACATAAGAAAATAAAAAAATAAAAATTCACTTAGGCCCATCACAAACGTTATAACCCGACCCAATACAATTCAAAACAATTCTTTTATCATGTTCATCAAGAAAAAAATTTCACCTAGTAAAAACGAAATACATAAAACAATTCAACACACAGTTCTTCCTCAATCAAGATCACCACCACTATCTCAATACTTCAACTACTAACAACCAGAGCCACCAACAATTGAACGACCTCCTTGACCTACTCACCGCAATCAGCAACTCATATCAAATTAACCAAAGTTGAAAATGTAATTAGCTAAAAATGTAGAAAACTAGCAAAAGAAAATTGATAAAAATATGAGAGTGTGAAGGCAATTTAGAGGCAATTTCCACTCTCTAGGTCACATAAATCAACAAAATGAAGTTATGATCTCTCTTTTCTTGTCATTAGTGTAATTAGTTGATGTGCTTGTCATAAGTATGGTATATTTGTGCAATTAATTAGCACAATATAAACCATCAAACTATAACGCAACCACTAATACACATTTAACTCTCATGAAATATGATAGGTCATTAAGGTATTTATTCTCTCAAAAGAGTGGAATATGAGACATCAGAGATGGTTAGAGTTTTTAGCAACTTGTGATTTCGGTATTGAATATACGCGGAAAGAAAACAAAGTAGCAGATGCACTTAGCACAAAACATCAGAATGTGGTATTAGCTATGTTGGAAGAATGGAAGGATTTAGAGGCATTAATTAGTTGTAGTGTGCAGTTAAGATAGACTGCTAGTTCTAGTCAAAGTATTTCCATGTTGTCTTGCTTAGAAGTTCGACCAGTATTGATCGAGAGGATTGCTTCTAAGCAGACAGATGATCTATTACTAACCAAAAGGATTAGAAGACTGGAAAGTGGAACCAAGATTGATGATCTAAAAGATTTTAGTCTTGACCAGAAAGGATGGTTAAGGAAGAAGGGATGGTTGTGTGTTCAAGATGTTGGTGACCTAAGGAAGGAAGTTCTTAGGGAATGTCATCGATCGAAGTTTACTATACATCCTCTAGGAACTAAGATGTATCAGGATATGAAGATAAGTTCCTTCTGAGAAGGTCTGAAAAGGGATGTAGGCTTATGGGTAAAGCAATGGTCAAATTGCCAGCAAGTGAAGACCGAGCATCAGAAGCCAAGTGGTGTGATTCATCCCTTAGATATACCCGTTTGGAAATAGGATTTGATACCCATGGATTTATTGATGGGTTGCCAAGGTATAGTAGAGGAAATGAAAGTATTTGGATTATAGTGGATAGACTGACCATGAATGCATATTTCATTCCCGTTAACTCAACCAGGACGGCACTTGTATTGGCTAAGTTGTTTATGAAGAATATTGTTAGACTACATGGGATTCCTATTAGTATAGTCCGTGACAGGGATGCTTTATTCACTAGGAAATTTTGAAAGAGTCTACAGGAAGTGTTAGGTACCAAGCTTAAGATGAGTACCGCTTATCACCCATAGATGGATGGACAAATAGAGAGAGTCAATATGGTAGTTGAAGATTTGTTGAGAGCTTGTGTACTAGATTTTGGTGGGTCATGGAAAGACCATTTTCCCTTAGTTGAGTTTTCCTATAATAATAGTGATCAGACAAGTATAGGAATGGCGCCTTTCGAAGCTTTGTATGGAAGGCCGTGCAAATCACCAGCATGTTGGTTGGAGACCGAAGGCAGATTGGTCCTTAGTCTAGATACGGTAAGAGAAGCCACAGACAAGATTGAGTTAATCCGAGTTAGGATGAGGGAAGCTCGGTCTAGGTATAAAAGTGAAGCAGATAAGAGGCGTAAAGATTTGGAGTTCTTAGTTGGAGATCATGTTTTCATTAAAGTATCACCGATGAAGAGTATGATATAGTTTGGAAAGTAAGGGAAACTAGCACCAAGATATGGTGGATCCTTCCCTATTATAGAGAGGATCCGGAAACTTGCGTACCGGGTAAAGTTACCGAGTAATTTGGCAGGAGTCCATAATGTGTTTCATGTTTCTCATCTCAGAAAGTATGTACATGATTCAGAGACTACTATTACTCCGACCACATTGGAAGGTTTAGTAATGGAACCAGATATGACTTTTGTCAAACAATAATCAATAGGGTCGAGCCATGATTAATCAACTAAGTAAGATTGTTTACACTTAATCTAAGGAGGAACAAATGAAAAGGGTAATATAGGAATAAACCTATCTTTTATCCCATAAACCCTCACCCTCTCATTTATTTCTCATTTTCACACTTGCAAACAATCAAAAAGAAAGATACAAGGCCGGCCATTAATCATGGTAGAAGGAAGAAGAAATTAAAGAGGATTTGGAAGATAAAGCTTAGAGGGACCAAATGCCATAAATCTCAACTCCAACATCCAAATCTAAGGTGAATAATAAGTGAACCATCTCCGTTGTTTGCTTTCGAATTCGACTATGGGTAATACCCAAATTATTTTGATAATTTATGCCATGTTCTGGTTGTACGATCTTTGCGTGGATAGAATAATGAATTATGGAATTCTTATGAAATTATTTGAATGGTTTTTAAGGGTAAAACCTGTTACCTGAAGATTTGACCAGGCAACTAGGCACTCGGCACTTGCATACCGTTCGGCATTAAGAGCCGTCCGGTATTGTGTATCGTTCGGCATCTATGGCCGTTCGGCATTCGAGAGTGTTCGGCATACATGGATCGTTCGGCATTCGAGAGTGTTCGGCATACATAGAGCGTTCGGCATACATGGATCGTTCGGCATGGCAGAGTCATTCGGCACTCCATACTGCTCGGCATCCACACCTCATTCGACACTCCATACTGCTCGGCGTCCATACCTCGTTCGTCACTCAACCTCGTTCGGCATAAATCTCGGTCGGCATTCGAGATCGTTCGGCATCCAGAGATGTTCGGCATTCAGAGTTGTTCGGCATCTAGAGATGTTCGACATTCAGAGGCGTTCGACATTCATCCAATCTCGACCGGCTTCGACTATTGCTCAGCCTGCACTCTCCACTCAGCACATCACTTCGTTCGGCATCACTTCGTTCGACATGACGATATCGTTCGGCATCACTTCGTTTGGCATCTATGGTTCGGCATACAGAGCTCACTCTTTTTGGGCCGAGGCATTTAGCTGCCAGGCCCTCCAGGGAAGTCCAACCCATCTTTGTCTATAAATAAAGAGGCAGGGGCACAATGGAAAGGACCTTTTTCGAGAACACTGGGGAGACTCTGCCGCTTTCAAGACTCGTTCTTTTTACTTAGCAATTGTACTCGAGTAGTTGGTATACAGATCGTATCTGTAATCAATTATCAAGTAAAGCAATAAAGATTAACCTCAAAGTGGACGTAGGCAGTTACGCCGAACCACTATAAATCCGGTGTTCTCGTCTTTGCATTCAATTTAGCATATTGCTCTCTGTTTAAATTTACTTTCATCATTTATCTCTCTACACAATCTTTCTCAACGAGGTTAGTGACCAATTTTGGTGCTAACACTTTGGTGCTTTCACTGAGAATCGAATTCTCAGGCCACAAGGATCTGCTTTGAAGCTACTGGATTGAATAAATCCCCCAAAGGAGATCCGAGTCATTCATAGGACGTCCGTTGATTCTACTCAGAGTTCCTACCAATAACTCTACAATGGGAAGACCACGTACCAGATCGGCCTCTCATAATGCGGACGCCCATGAGACTGCTAGCGTACAACAAGTAGGGCCTAGCAATCAGCAAGCAAATCTGGGCGCAGGGACTACCGCCCAGGACCAAATGCAAGTTGTCACCAGAATAGAGTTCAACGACTTGATGAGAGAACTCATGGAAAGCAGGAGACAACTTGGAGAGCAGATGCAAGCCAACGCCAACCTTATGGCACAGCTCACTCAACAAACAACATCAGAATGCTGGGAACAGTCCAGCTCCTTACTCTTCATCTGACAGCTCAACTTCGTCTGATGAACCTCCCAGGCGTAGACGCCGCAAGACTGAAACTGCACAGGCAGGTGCTGCTGTTCGAACAACTGGGGACCATTTACACCTCGGAGACCGAGACCAAGCAGGAACAGGAAACTTAGGAGCTGGAGCGCAGGTGGAGGCTGGACGCCCGGCTCACCAAGACGCCGATGATGCCGAACCTCAAGGTGCACGTTTGGCAGATCGCCAGCAGAGGAGGCATCAACCTGATCAATCCCATAGGACAAACTCCAACCTTCCATCTTCCATACAAACCCTAGACCTAACAGCTATGATCAAACAGTTGATGAAAGAGAATCAAGGCTTGTCGAATGATGATTGGGGGGTATCCAGGAGTCATACTCCGTTCACAAACACTGTCCTACGGGCTGAGTACCCTAGGAAGTTTAGCATGCCAACTATCCCGGCTTACGAAGGAAAGACTGATCCCAGGCAGCATGTGAAGAGGTACGAATGGATGATGGATTCAGCTAGAGCAAATGATGCAACCAAGTGCAGGTGCTTTCCAATAACTCTATCTGGGATCGCTACTATATGGTTCACTCGACTTCCTCCGCGGTCTCTATCCAGTTTCGAGGAGTTGGCGAAGAAATTTATAGAACAGTTCAGAATACATACTACTCGTCCAAAGGACGTGATGTCTTTATCAAGTGTAATCCAAGCTCTTGGGGAGTCGTTGAAGGAGTGTTTACAGAGATTCCATGTTGCGGCTACGGAGGTTAGCAACCCTAATGATCACGCAATTCTTATGGCTGTGATGCGAGGTGTGGTTCCGGATTCAGAGTTTGGAGATTGGTTAGCAGGAAAACCTCCAACTACGCTAGAGCGTTTCTACTCAAAGGCTCATCAGTTCATAAGAAGAGAGGAAGCCAGGTGGATAAGGCGAGATAAGGCACCAGGGCCTGTTCAGGAGACCGTGAAAAGCAACATTGCTGTGAAGCAATCCGGAGACAACTCGGGGAAAGTTCAGGTCAATGTCCAGAACAAGCCTGGGCAATCTAAGGAGTCCGGAGGAAGAAATCATGGGAAGAAAAGAGAAGCGGGGAAATGGAAGCCGAGAATTCCAACCTACAACGAATACACCCCACTGAATGCGTCCCTTGAGAACATTTACCTATCAACTTGTAATACCTTTCAATACAGAAAGCCGCGCCCAAAGGAGTCAACCGAGGAACAAAAGCGGACTGGGAAGTATTGCCGCTTTCATGAGACTTATGGGCATAATACTGAAGAGTGCAGACACCTACACGACGCTATAGAGAAGTTGATTAGGCATAAAAAGTTACAGGAGTTTGTAAAGAATCCGCAAGAAGGTGGACAAGGAACGTCCAATCCCGGTCATGCACCAGCTCCACGTCACCCCGAGGAGCCTGCTCGGACCGTGGGCAGACTGGTCATAAACACGATCATCGGCGGACCTCGCCCTGCATATAAGAACTGGCAGGAAATGGAGCGGTATGCTAATTCCTTGAGACATGCAGATTTTGAGTGTTGTTCCAACGTGGAGGATGGGACCCCCGCTAAATAGCTGCGCATGATGACAGACGATATAGTATTCAGGAGCAGAGATGCTGACCAAGTGGAAGCTCCTACCATTGACCCGATGGTCATATCTGCGACGATCGGGCCGGCTTTTGTGAAAAGAATCTTGATTGATTGTGGAAGTTCTGTCAATATCATTTTTAAGAAGGCTTATGACCAAATGAAGATGGAGACGAAGGATTTGAAGCCATCTAAAGCTCGTATACATGGCTTTAATGGCGCAGCGACTGATGCAGTAGGGTATGTTGAGTTGCCAGTTGAACTGGGACAAGGTGAGCGTAGGAGGGTGCAAATCCTACCTTTCGTAGTTTTGGATGTAGATTCTCCATACAATGTGTTTCTGGGCCGACCGGCCCTGGCTGAGTTTAGGGCAGCATTGGCCCCGTGGTGTTTGACTTTAAAGTTTCCGACTGATAAAGGAGTAGGTGTTGTTCATGGCGACTGGTCATGCATGTTATGTGGCTGAGCTCCGAGAGGCTCAGCGGAGGGAGATAGGAAAGGTTGCGGACAATTCCGTCCGCATTCAGAATTCTAACAATTGACAAGTAATGCCCGAGCCCTGGCTCGGGTAAAATTCTCGGATCTACAGAGACATAGATCCGAGAGACAACGATGAGGAACCCAGGGAAGAAAAAGAAGCACCGGCTGAACTGACGATTGACATTTCAGTCAGCCGAGACGATCCATCGCGAATACTGAAGATTGGATCACAACTCAACCCCTCGATGACCGAGGACCTTAATGATATCCTCTAAGCGAATCTTGATGTTTTCGCTTGGACACATTCCGACATGTGCGGGATTTCTCCCGCTATTACGAGTCATATGTTGAACATAGACCCGAAGTATGTCCCAGTTAAGCAAAAGAGGAGAGGAATGCACCCGGAGAGGTCCGCTGCTCTTAGAGAGGAGGTGGACAAACTCAAAGCCAATGGGTTCGTCCGCGACGCCCTCTACGCTGAATGGGTATCAAACCCCGTACTGGTGAAAAAGGCGAACGGGAAATGGAGAACTTGCGTAGATTATTCTGATTTGAACAAAGCATGCCCCAAGGACAGTTTCCCATTACCTAGAATTGATCAGTTGGTCGACTCCACTGCAGGACACGAGTTGTTGTCATTCATGGATGCATACTCGGGATACAATCAGATCCCGATGCACATTCCGGACCAGGAACACACCAGTTTCGTCACAGACGTTGGGCTATATTGTTATGTAGTAATGCCTTTTGGATTGAAAAACGCGGGAGCGACCTATCAGCGTTTGGTGAATTGAATGTTCAAAAATCAGATTGGTAGAACGATGGAAGTCTATGTGGATGACATGCTCGTGAAGTCACGACAGTCAAACGACCACATTCGAGACTTAGCCGAGATGTTCAGTATACTCAGATATTATGGGATGAAGATCAACCCTCTGGAGTGTTCCTTCGGCGTTGCGTCGGGGAAGTTTTTAGGATTCATTGTTAACGCCCGGGGAATTGAAGCTAACCCAGAAAAGATTCAAGCTATTCGAGATGTACAAGTGCCCAGAACCATAAAACAGATACAAAGCTTGAATGGAAAGGTGGCTACGCTGAGTCGATTTATATCCAGAGCCACAGACAAGTGCATTCCATTCTTCGATATAATAAAGAAAGGAAAGAGGAATTTTGAATGGACATCCAACTGTGAGGAAGCATTCCGAGATCTGGTGAGGCATTTGGAGAGTCCTCCAGTGCTGTCGAAACCAGTAGACCACGAAATGATGTACGTATACTTAGACATATCCCCGCATGCTATAAGTGCGGCTTTGGCCCGCGAGGAGGACCGAGTTCAAAAGCCGGTGTATTACGTTAGTAAACGTTTAACGGGGGCAGAAAGAAATTATCCTAAAATTGAGAAATTGGCCCATTGCTTGGTGATTGCATCACGCAAGCTGCGTCCATACTTTCAAGCACACTCAGTCATTATTTATACCGATCAGCCCTTGCGACAGGTACTCCAACGACTAGAAACTTCTGGAAGGATGTTAAAATGGAATATCGAATTGAGTCTGTTCGATATTACCTACCTGCCACGAAGAGCCATACAAGGGCAAGCATTAGCAGATTTCATCGCTGTGTTTACTGTATCGGACGAACCAGATGGTCACAGTGTCATTCCTCCCATTCAGTGGAAATTGTACACTAATGGAGCATCAAACGACCGTTGCTCCGGGGCTGGTGTAGTTCTTGTGACTCCAGAAAATCGATCAATTTGTTATGCTTTGAAGCTCAATTTCCCGGCTAAGAATAATGAAGCAGAATATGAAGCATTGATTGCTGGTTTAAAGCTCGTTGGAGAACTCGAGGTAAAGTCAGTTGAAATATTCTGTGACTCACAGTTGGTGGTGTACCAAGTGCGAGGAGATTACCAAGCAAGGGGACAAAAGCTTGCTCCGTACCTTGCTCTGGTACAGAAACTATTGGCGAACTTCGAACATTATGACATTTCGCATGTCCCGCGTGAACAGAACAAGGAAGCCGACTCGTTGGCCAAATTTGCAAGCACTGACGATGCACAGCAAATGGGATTGGTTCCCGTCGAAACCTTACATGCTCCAAGCATAGATGTGATGGAAGTCGATTTAGTGTTGGAAACGGAAATCGAGAAGGAGTCGTGGATAACTCCATTCAAACAATACCTGCTAAACGGGACTTTGCCCGAGAAAAGAAGCGAAAGGCGACAGGTTATTCGCAAAGCCATGTGATATGTGATGCAGGGAGGAGTAATGCATCAGAGGGGGTTCTCGGTTCCCTTACTATGGTGCATCGCCCGTGATGAAACAAAGCGAGTCTTGGAGGAAGTTCACGAAGGAGAATGCGACGATCATACCGGGGGGCAGACACTAGCAAAAAAGATCCTCCGCTACGGATACTGCAGACTATGTAAGAAAATGTGACAAGTGTCAAAGATACGCAAAAATCTCAAGAGCTACACCGACGGAACTCACGCAAATGGTTAGTCCATGGCCGTTTGCAATCTGGGGAATCGACATAATCGGTTCTTTGCCTATATCCAAAGGTGGTGCAAAATACGCGATAGTTGTGGTCGACTACTTCACGAAATGGGTCGAGGCAGAGCCTTTAGCCATAATCACCTCCAAGAAGGTCATTAACTTCGTTGTACGAAACATTATATGCCGCTTTGGCCTTCTGAGAACCGTTATTACAGACAACGAAACTCAATTTGAGAGTAAAGAGTTCAAAGATTTCTGTTTAAAGTACGACATTGAGAAAAAGTTCGCCGCCGTTACTCATCCAAAGGCTAATGGACAAGTTGAAGCTGTGAACAAAATAATCAAGTCCATATTGAAGAAGCGTTTGGAAAAGGCTGGAGGCAAGTGGGAAGATGAATTTCCAACAGCGCTATGGGCTTACAGAACTACCCACAAGTCCGTTACTGGCCACACTCCATTCGCATTGGCATACGGCTCGGAAGCTGTTATACCCATGGAGCTTGAAGTTCCATCGCATCGGGTAACACATTATGATCCAAGGACGAATCGTGATCTCTTGTTGGAATCACTGGACTTCGTTGATGAAAAACACGAAGAGGCTGAGTTAAGGGCGGCAGCGTACAGGCACTGAGTTAAGCGATATTACAACGAAAAGGTCCGCCCAAGAATCTTTGATGTAGGTGATCTCGTTTTGAAACGAGTTTTCCCGGTACCATCACGTATGAATCCCAACTGGGAAGGTCCATATGTCGTTGAACGGAAGCTTGGAGAGGGAGCTTTCAAGCTAGCGACCGTTGATGGCATGACACTCCCCCGAGCGTGGAACAGTGAACATTTGCGACGTTATTATATTTAGCCTATTTCTTTCCTGTTTTAAGTGCAATTGTTTCCCGTATGTTTTTATTCCGTTGATTCTTAGTTTCCTTTTAAGCATGTAATCAGATGATTTAGTTTATTAATAAAGGCTTGAAGCCATCCTATCTATGAATTATTGATGTTTCTGAACCTTATAGTCGGTGACAAACAACTGGAGTTGCATTATTCTACCTGACGTACGAACTCGCATAAACGACTTAAATCTCCAAGTCCCCTGAGTGCGGACTGGAGTACTCTAAGTCCCCGGAGTGCGGACTAGAGTATAAACGACTTAAATCTCCAAGTCCCCTGAGTGCGGACTGGAGTAATCTAAGTCCCCGGAGTGCGGACTGGAGTATAATCGACTTGAATCTCCGAGTCCCCTGAATGCGGACTGGAGTACTCTAAGTCCCCGGAGTGCGGACTAGAGTATAAAGGACTTGAATCTCCGAGTCCCCTGAATGCGGACCGGAGTACTCTAAGTCCCCGGAGCGCGGACTAGAGTATAAACGACTTGAATCTCCGAGTCCCCTGAATGCGGACTGGAGTACTCTAAGTCCCCGGAGTGCGGACTAGAGTATAAACGACATGAATCTCCGAGTCCCCTGAATGCGGACCAGAGTACTCTAAGTCCCCGGAGCACGGACTAGAGTATAAACGACTTGAATCTCCGAGTCCCCTGAATGCGGACCGGAGTACTCTAAGTCCCCGGAGCGCGGACTAGAGTATAAACGACTTGAATCTTCGAGTCCCCTGAATGCGGACTGGAGTACTCTAAGTCCCCGGAGTGCGGACTAAAGTATAAACGACTTGAATCTCCGAGTCCCCTGAATGCGGACCGGAGTACTCTAAGTCCCCGGAGCGCGGACTAGAGTATAAACGCTTGAATCTCCGAGTCCCCTGAATGCGGACCGGAGTACTCTAAGTCCCCGGAGTGCGGACTAGAGTATAAACGACTTGAATCTCTGAGTCCCCTGAATGTGGACCGGAGTACTCTAAGTCCCCGGAGCGCGGACTAGAGCATAAATGACTTGAATTTCCGAGTCCCCTAAATGCGGACCGGATTACTCTAAGTCCTCGGAGCGCGGACTAAAATATAAATGACTTGAATCTCCGAGTCCTCGGAATGAGGACCGGAGTACTCTAAGTCCCCGAAGCATGGACTAGAGTATAAACGACTTAAATCTCCAAGTCCCCTGAACGCAGATTGGGGTGCTTTAAGCCCCCAAAATGCGGATTAAAAAATATTCTAAGTACCAAAAATGTGAAACAAGAGATGTCAATGTGAAGGTGGTTGGGAATTTATGTAACTCACGAGAACTTGAGTTTCGTCCACAGTTACACAGCAAGCATTAGCAGAAATCATTAGAAAGGCAAAGAAACTAAACTTTATTCACTAATCCAAAATGGGGTTATACAGCTACTCCTCCAAAACTCGGAGTCAAAAATCTGTCTATGTTGACTACAAAGATAAATAAGTAAAAAGTAGCTACGTGATCTAAGCTAACCCTCGTTGAACGAGTGTAGTGGCTACTTCTTCGGTTTCTTTAGCTTCTTGTCTTCCTTCGTTTGTTCGGACGACTCCTCCCACATGCGCTTTCTCTTGGACATTTTGCTCGCCAGAGAAATAGTATCAGGAGTGGGAGCTGGAACATCCAGTGGTTTGGATCTGCTAGGAAGAATGACTTTTAGAGGCCTGTTCAACGGATCGTCAAGTTATACTACTTGAGACTCGATCTTGACCTCAATTTTCTTCTTTTTCTCTGCCTCAAGTTGTTCCTTCATACTCACTTTCGAAGTGTGTTCTGAGGAGCCCGTGATTTCAATTTCATAACTCCCTTCAACAGGGGACGAAGTTTCAGACTTATCATCGTCGAGAGCCCCGATAACTTGAGCATCAAGATCGGGGGTTACTCCCACGTGAGTAGCGTCGCTCGCTTTCTCCATTTCCTCCTTGGCGTCATCGCTCCTCGGAGTCGGTTCAAGGTCAGAGCGGCCTGCATAAAAATACAAAGAACGAATGTTAGAATCAATAACTTCTCGCCGAAAGCGGCAGATTTTTGAACTTCAAGAGGAAGAATTTTATACCGGTTTCTTGTTGGCTTTCAGCCGTGCGAGGAGTCTCACCCTCTAGAATGGGGGATAGCACATGAATGTCGAGGCTGGGATCTTCCGGATCGTAACCGACGTGTTGCTCGAATGGGTCAAGTGCTGGCCGATCGGCCGGTTGAGTAGAAGAAGGAGCCGCAGCCTCGGTTCCAGATGGACCAACTATGTCATTTTTCTCCTTTGATGGAGAAGAGCCTTTACTATAGAGAGCCATGGCTGCAGACAAGTCTGATGGCTCGTTCCCCCTGAGAAACTCTTTCACTAAAGCATCCTCGTCGACCTCCTCGGTGCCCGACTCCACCTTTCTAATCTTTATTAAAGTCTCCCAAGCCTCGGCTAAAGATTCAAGGTAGCCCTCGCCTAAGAAAGTCAAGTCCCGGTGCATGAGGACACGGGCGTTGTATTCGGCTATCAGTGGGTCAAACATACACTTGACCTCCTCTCTGCCGGCCTCTGTAGCTGCCTCAAGGCGAGAGTCGATCTCTGTGGACGCTATTCTTTTGCCCTCTTCGCGGGCTTCGTCCTTCATCATCTCGACCTTAGAAAGATCGTCGTCGAGCTTTGCCTTCAAGACTCGTGTAGCAACAAGCTCGTTGCAATATCGTTGAGACTCCTCTTGAGCAGCTATCTTCTCTTCCTTCTCCTTAGAGAATAGCTCTTTCAACTCTTCGACTTGCAGGGCAAGCGCATCCCTTTCTTTCTGAATAGAATCTTTTTCTAGAGGCAGGGCCCCACTGCGTTGGACCGCTTCGTCAATCTCCTTCTTATGAGTCATCTCTAGATGAGTGACGGCCTCGGCAGTGTCTTTAGCACTTTGTTCTACAGCCTCGAGCTTGGACTTGTACGAAGCGAGCTCTTCATCCTTATTTTTGATAATGTCTTTATCGAAGATAGCTTCAAGCTTCAAGCGGTCGATTTCCTGTTGACGCTCAACGGAGATTTTCGAGACTTTGTCGACTAAATGAACAAATGCGTCATGTTGAACATAGACGTCGTTGTTGCAAGCGATGGCACTCTGCTTGACATGCCCCGGAATGTGATGAATTGCAGGAAGGAACTTCAGACCGTCAAAGCAGATTTTGGGAAATTTAGCTTTAAGCTCAGCCAGCTTCTCCGATATCGTTGGGTCTACCGCAGGAACAGGGGGAGGAGGTTTTGAAAGTTCTGTTCTCTTACAATGTTCCCGAGATTGTCGTGTGCTTGATGAAATAGAATGTTGATCTCGGGAAACATCGGGTTGAGATCCCTTCTACGAAGACTTTTCTCTGCCTTGCTCTGTTTGAGGAGTAGGATCGCGAGAGTATGAAGACTGGCTGTGAGATTTCTTTCGATAAGTCAACTCTCGGGGATGGTTGTCTCGGTCTCCGGAGTCGTCTCTAACGCGGCGCTTGCCGGAGCCCGAATCCCGGCCAGAATGGTAAAAAATTGATGAGCCATGAAGACGATCGAATTCGTGGGAGCATCCCATGTCACCTATATAGAATGAGAATAACGACAAGTTAGAAAAGATCAGGGTGATGACAAAAGTTGAAGTATAAGGTGAAGTGCACGTGTTTGTGTGTGTCCTAGTGTTTCCCCCCAACGGACCAGTCGTTTTACTAACGGGAGTTTTTTCTCCCTGATGTTGGGCTTGAACGCCTGCATCGCCTCTGATGGGCGAGTGAAGTCTGAGTGCCTCCGGATCGTCAAAATCATAATTGAGTAGATCATCGGGAATGGAGAGGTTCGATAGGCCTTTTAAAGAACTTTCTAAATGTTGTGAGGAAGCTTCTTTCTCCACTGGAACAAGAGTAACTTTAGAAGTTCCGCCAACTTTTTCCTTCCTCATCTTGTACGTCAGTTTCTTTTTCCTCTTCGAAGGGGAAGATGACGTTTCGATGTCGTGAACTTCGACCGTCGGATCTTGAGTGGGACCAACATTCTCATCTTGTACCTCGGGTGTCTCAGTCTCCTTAATTTCCCCCTCTTCTAGTGCATCAGGAGCATTGCATGCTGAAGACTCAGCTTGTTTTTTCCCTTTGCCAGAGGCAGGCCTGGGAATGGTGACGCCTTGAGGAAGGCTTATCCGACTGCCTTCTGCCAACAGTCCAAGCCTTGTAAGTGACTCATTCGAAATGAGAGTTCTAATGTCCCGTTCTTCGGCAGGAAGGGCTCGAATAGCTTCGACGGCATCAGAGTATCCACGGCCGTCAGGACGTGGATTGATACCTTAAAAGATGGGTAAAAGTTAGAAAAGGTACAGCTTCGACTAAACATGAGTAACGGTCCAAGAAAAAGGCTTACTTCCTCAACCCATCTCCTCGCAAAGCCGAGAGGACAGCGCACATAAAACCATTCATGTTTATACAAGGCGACCTTGGTCCACGCCTTAGTTAAGATTTGACATTTGTTATACGGCTCGAGAAACATGAATGATGGGCTATCCTTCTGCTTCTTGATGCAATATATGTATCTGATATCGCCCGGAGTTGGAAGCCTAGAGAGGACATTCATGAAGAGGATGCAAGTACCGTAGAGGAATGCATGGTCGTTCGGGTGCAGTTGCGATGGGGCAATGTCAATATATTGCAGCACATCCCGAAGAAACGAGTTGAACGGTGGCACACTGCCAACCCAGCACATGAATTTATTACAAGCTGTATATCCGACTAGGGGCAAGTGTGGACGATCATGCCCCGATGGAACTAGCACGTCATCAAAGGGGATCGTGGACAGAGCATATCCAATGGAGTGTACTTTCATTAATCTTCGAAGCATGTGAATCGACAGGGTTGTCCAAGAGAATTGCTGCCTCCAGAGCATCGGGAGCTAAGTCATGTGCAGGGGAAGTTGACGGGTTTGAATTATCTGTGACTTCTCGTCGGGAGGACGGCCCATGTCTGTCTGAAATCGTGGCGGAACTAGATTTCATAGACATCTCTGATAAAGATTGAATCTAGCAGAGCACCTGTTCGAACTATACTTGAAAAATAATCGACGTTAGACTTAACAATACGAATATTCCCCCCCGTGTGGTGTGTGAACTAGTGCGATCATTCAGGTGTAGACGCTGACAAATTATAAGTCACAGAATTGATGGTATAAAGTTGAGCTTTGAACTGTCGTCTTCGAAGACCGTCATCGCCGACCATCTTCGAAATCCAGTCTTGCAATGTTTTCAATTTTGGACTCGGACATTGGCACTGCATGTTAAAAGCTTTTATCTGTTTTTATCGATTTAAGTTCAGGCTTGTGATTATTGAAACTAGGAAGTTATCAGTCCAGATTAGTTCGATATGCTAGTATGCTTAGGTCCTTGTCCTTGTTTTTGTTATATGATTAGGCAAGGTGAATAGGTGTTCGGCCTAGATGTCGTTCAGCCTTTGTTCTGTTCGGCCTTTGTTCTGTTCGGCCTTCATTATGTTCGTCCTTCGTTCTGTTCGGCCTTCATTCTGTTTGGCCTTCCTTCTGTTCGGCTTAAATACAAGTGCATGCGGTAAATCATGCCGAGCCGATTCGCTCGACCTTCTGCCCTTAACATCACTTCTCTTTTTTTTCCTCTATCTCTCCCGACCGGCATGGCCGAGTCTTTCGGCAAGCCGTGCCAAACCACGGCCATGCCGACCCACATCACTAGGCCTTATCTCCAATTCCATGCACCCTTATACTCACTTGGCTTTAAAAGATCGTGCCCAGCCACAACAGTTCATCACCCACACGCCTCTTACTCCCTATAATCTATGGAGGATTCACGAGTTTGAGTTTTGTGTTATGCTTCCTAATTTGAGAAAACGATCGAAAGGTTCTTACCGAAGAGAACAGCGGGAGCTTGGGGGTTTGTGAACTTAAGATTGAAAGTTGTTCGAGCTTAATTTGGGAAGGGCTTGTTGGATTCAAAGTAGGAAGGGAAGATCGGAAGAGGTGAATAAAACTTAAGGGAGGTAAGTTACGTATTCTTGGAAAATCACGGAGGTAAAAAGTGAAAAAGAGAAGAAGAAGGAGAATGCTGGCCTTTATAGGAAAGGAAAGGAAGTCGAAGAGGCAATAACCGGTAGAACCAGTCAAAACGACATTGTTCGGCATCAGCTATGTCGTTCGGCATCTAGGGTGCTCGGCTTCGGCTATGTTGTTTGGTATTTGCATATCGTTCGGCACACATCGCCTCACCTGGAATTCGAGAGAAGATACTGTCGTGAAGACTAAGCCACGACTTGAAGCAAAGCACGGTGGATTCATGATTCAAAGCACATCACGTTTAACGACATGATGCACTTTGGGGGGCAAGTGTTACCTGAAGATTTGACCAGGCAACCAGGCACTCGGCACTTGCATACCATTCGGCATTAAGAGCCGTTCGGTATTGTGTATCTTTCGGCATCTATGGCCGTTCGGCATTCGAGAGTGTTTGGCATACATGGATCGTTTGGCATTCGAGAGTGTTCGGCATACATAGAGTGTTCGGCATACATGGATCGTTCGGCATGGCAGAGTCATTCGGCACTCCATACTGCTCGGCATCCACACCTCATTCGGCACTCAACCTCGTTCGGCATAAATCTCGGTTGGCATTCGAGATCGTTCGGCATCCAGAGGTGTTCGTCATTCAGTGTTGTTCAGCTTCTGGAGATGTTCGACATCCAGAGGCGTTCGACATTCATCCAATCTCGACCGGCTTCGACTATTGCTCGGCCTGCACTCTCCACTCAGCACATCACTTCGTTCGGCATCACTTCGTTCGGCATGACGATATCGTTCGGCATCACTTCGTTCGGCATCTATGGTTCGACACACAGAGCTCACTCTTTTTGGGCCGAGGTATTTAGCTGTCAGGCCCTCCAGGGAAGTCCAACCCATCTTTGTCTATAAATAGAGAGGTAGGGGCACAGTGGAAAGGACCTTTTTCGAGAACACTGGGGAGACTCTGCCGCTTTCAAGACTCGTTCTTTTTACTTAGCAATTGTACTCGAGTAGTTGGTATACGGATCGTATCTGTAATCAATTATCAAGCAAAGCAATAAAGATTAACCTCAAAGTGGACGTAGGCAGTTACGCCGAACCACTATAAATCCGGTGTTCTCGTCTTTGCATTCAATTTAGCATATTGCTCTCTATTTAAATTTACTTTCATCATTTATCTCTCTACACAATCTTTCTCAACGAGGTTAGTGACCAATTTTGGTGCTAACAAAACCAAAGTTTTTAATCTCAAATCAATTTGATTTTCTGATATGTTGAGTAAAATGTTATTTTAGACATGGGTTTTTAATTTCATAATTTTTCAAGTTAAATAAATATTTTATGAATTTCCTAAGGTGGAAATTGAGTTTATTTCGGGTTTTACTTATTAAAAATAATTAAATATAGTTTTTGGCTTTGAAATTTTTATATGATAAAGAATTTGATATTTCTAAATTTTTGTGATTTTTGGGGATTTTTCCTAAATGTTTATGAACTATTATGAATTTATTATGCTAGAAAAGCATTTAAATTAATAATTAATTAAGGATATTAATTAATTAAAGTTGATATATGTTTTGGGAAAATAAAATTTGTTGTGGCAATCTTTTGAAAAGATTCAAACAAAAGTATATTGTTACCCAATAGAAATTTGATATGTAATAAGATTTGGTGAAAAGGAAATGCTTTTAATAAACATAAATTAGTTTTTATGTTAATTACGGGATTGCCATCGTCATCGTCATCGTTGATGCCGCAATCATCTATGCACAACTATGCTTTTCGACGTTAGATATAGTGGATGCATATGATATCAACCTCAGTTGGTATGGAATGAGTCCACTTGGTTGAAGTGAGAAGTATGAGTAAGGTCGGCATTCATGCCTTCGGTGTCAATGATGTCGCATGTCTTAATGTCACATGGCAATGCCACAAGATTTCACCGTAGATTTAAATGACACCGCAACCACCATTTTGATACCAATTATGTTAAGGCGGTGATGCCGCATGTTTTATATCAAAGTCATGGCTTAAGGCAGTGATGCTACAAGCATTATTTTCGATATTAACTATTTTATGGTGATGATGCCGCTATTACTTGGTTTCGGTATAAAGGAAATTTATATCATGGGTTGTCAATTCCAACACCTTATGTTTTATGGCATAGAGCCGAAGGACAATTTTTTTGCAACATTATAGTATTAACACCGCAACTGACTGATTTTACTGATTTTCGACGATAATGTTAAGCGGCATTGATGCCACTACTCTTTATTTCAATGCCAGCAAGGCTTGGTTTTATGCTAACTAAAACTATGTTTTAAGAAGGTCGGTAGCTTATGACTTTGGTAGTTAGCCATATGATTTATAAAAATCAAAGTTTTTGTTTTTTAACCATAGATAGAGGTTCGATGTTGTATAGTACAGCATGAACGCAGCGTGATGTGCATGTAAATGTGCATATTTTTACCACCGTATTTAATCTATTTAAATTAAATAAAGGATCATATTGGATGTGTTAACTTGTTTAGACCAAAATTCAAATTATTTTAAAATTGTCACATATTCATCTTCATATAAGAGCAAAATGGTCATTTTTGTGCATTTATTAATTTATGAAAATTTACTTGGAATTTTCTATGTTGTTTTGTAGGGAATTTAGTGAATTTTACAAGTGGCTTCATGAAGAGATGCATGCACAAGATTGAATACAAAGGAATGGAGATGGAAATAATTCAAAGTGATGATCATGGAGGACCCCACTTACCCACCTACCATAATGTACACTTAGGAGCTAATGCACATGCTAAAAGGCCATTAAATCTTCATGCACACTTAATGGATGACTATTTGAAGTTAATGATAACTTGGCCACCACACTTTCTAAGAGGGTATTTTGGGTAGTTCCCAAAAAAGTGAATTAGGGTTTTAAACTTGTATAAATACCCCTTATATTTCATGTAACCCTCTCTCTTCTCTTTTAGGCTCTCTTCTCTTAGTTTAGTTTTTGGTTCATAAATAAAAGAAAGCTCTCTTTCTCTTTTCACTGCTACTTAGCCATTTTTATTTCAAGTAATATTCCTTTTTTTATGCAATGTTAAATTAGTGTTCTCTTTTATTTACATGCTATTTTCCTTTCATGTTAGTAGTTAGTTTATTTTTCATGCAAGTAGATTAGTTCTTCTTTATTTGCTCTCCTTTTCCTTTTCTTTTTCTTTCATGTTGCATGCTACAATTTTTGATATGATAACAAATATGAAAGGCTAAACCCTTTCGATTTAGGGATAATGAAGCTCTCTAATCATGTAGCTTCAACATTTTGATCATTTATGCTCTCTTTATATACTTCATGGAAACACTTGAAGTGGTTTAATAATGTTGTTTATCTTTGAATTTGATAGTCTATGTTGTTCATAACAAATAGGCTATGCTTAAACATACAAAACACAAATTGTCTCTTCATCTAAATATGAGTATGGCAAAGAAGTGAATGTTAAATTAAAATTTGATGACCTATATTTCTAAACAATAGTTAATAGGTCATGCTTAAAATAGATTTTGTTTTCAACTTTGTTGTCATATTTCATGAGATTTAAATATGTATTAGTGGTTGTGTTATAGATTGGTGGTTTATATTAGGCTAATTAATAGCACAAATATACCATACTTATGATAAGCACATCAACTAATTCACTAGTGACCAAAAGAGAGATCATAACATCATTTTGTTGATTTATGTGATCTAGAGAGTGGAAATTACCTTTAAATTGTCTTAACACTCTCATATTTTTATCACTTTCTTTTTGTCATTTTTCTTACTTTTTTTAGCTAATCACTCTCAACTTTAGTTTAATTTGATTGAATAGACTTTTAAAATCTAACAATTCCCTACGGATCGACCCGTACTAGCCACGTACTAACATTGTACGCCGTGCGCTTGCAGTTAGTTTTATTTCAAAATTTGTGGACGGTTTTCTAACTCGATAGAAATTCCATCGCTGAACAAGTTTTTGGCGCCGTTGCCGGGAAATTGCTTTGATGTTGATTTTCTATTCTTGAATTATTTTTGTTTGATTTTTGTGTGATTTTGTCTTGTGTGTTTGTTTTCATTAAAATTGTGTTTGTTTGATTTTTGTGTGTATTTGTTTGTGTGCTTGTTTTCTAGTGTTTTGTCCATTTGCGTTTACATATATATATAAATGAATCATACACAATTTAAAAAGAAAAAGTTTTATTCTATTTCCTTGTCATTTACAATATTGCATTTACATTTTTACTATTGCATTCTTCGTTTTCTATTTACATTGCAAAAAAAACTATGCACTGTCTACTTGCAGTTCACCATAACACACCCCCTGTCAACTCCAAAACACAAACTACCATCCCCAGAACCTATTTCATCACCATACAGTCCAGCTGTTCATTCGACCAAGACACAACCAACATCCCCAAACATCTCAAACATCAACAAACACTTCAACATCAAGTTACCACCCCACCACACTCTCAAACCTCCAACTGCCTGTCATTACTGCAAAACACCATTTGCAGCATTCAACTTCTGTCAAAACAGTGATCAGAGGAAGTTGCACTCAATCACTCTTCACTGCCTTTAAATTCCACCTTACTGCCTTTTTATTCACCCTCTTTACTGCACATTGTCTTCACATAACAGCACTCAATCACTCTCTTCACCAATCACAGTCCAACATACTATCGACACCATTCATTGCTCCTCCAAACATCATCAGTCATCCATTGCAGCTCCACCACCCATACTGTCAGCATTAACCAACAACGACAATACAACTGACCATCTACTTGCCTCGACAGCAAGTCACACCTACCATACATTCATCGACAGCAATCCAAACAACTTCACTCACCATCTCAATTGCTTACTCCAGCCTCCACCACAATTTGATCATACACTTCGGACACCGGCCACAACTTCAATCATCCCTGACCTAACCAAACCTGTACATCAATACCCCTCCAAACTCACATCATACAAAACTGCAATAACCACACAATCTCCATCCACTTCTTACTCCAGCAAGCACAACATCAACATTCACTGTGAACCTCCTTTCCACCACCTCTGACAACTCCACATTTCCACTCACTGTTTCGACAAATTACTTCCACTCACTGTCTCGACACTGTGAACATATTCATCATAAACCGCAGTGAACATCACCATACAAAAACTGCATGCATCACCTTCACAACCGCTACCATACTCTAGATCCACCATCCTACCTGTTTGCTTAAACCGGCATACTCCATTGCTTGCTTGAACCATCTACCACCGAGCTACCTGCATTGACAGATCACCATTCCACAGCCTCTCCTTGCTACAATCCCCGAACAGCCTTCATCAACATTTCATATAACTTCATACATCAACCTTATCATTGCCATACAAAACCACACCATCAACTCTCCATACACCACTGTAAACACTGTCAAAATTCACTACTGCGTGCAAATCCATTCATCCCACTGACCATTTCCACCCCAACAGACCATCATGCAAATAAAAACCCAAACTAACCACCAATATCTAACTAGAAACGACACTGCCACAACTTACTTCCAATTGTCCAAACTCCAGCGCCCTTCCTCAATAAGCAACCACGACGGCAATAGATAAATGCCAATCTCCCACTCGCCTGAAACTTCAATCGAAATCGCCTTTAACCACAACCGAACTCCTCCAACCACCTCACTACAACCCCAAATCCACACAAAACCCCCAATCAACTCGATCACTTTATCTTCTCGCCCAACTCCAATTCGCGGCCTCCATTCGAACTCGAGAATAGCTCGCCTCGACCTGAAATCAATCGCCTCAGCAACTCAAATCACTTCAATTTTCAATAGCGAACCATCGAATCGACTAACGGAAATCTTCACTCACTCGCCATTTTTTTCGAAAAGACGACAATTTTAAACTGAAGTCGTGGTTTGGGGAAGTTGCGAAAGTATTATGTGTGGGCCGGGTTGGTTGTTGTTTGTTTGCGGCTGAAGCTTGTTTTGTATAAAAAAAAAAGAAATTGTTTTGTATATAAAAGAAAGTTTGTGGTTTTGTTTTTATTTTATTTTATTTTTTTAAAAAAATTTTCTTTTAGTTGTGATGCTTGATTGAGTGGTTTTAGATTAATTTGTTTTAAGTTTTTTCTCTTCTCTTCAAAAAAAAAGAAAGAAAGAAAGAAATAGAAAAAAAATAAGTTTCAATTTGTTTTATTGTCAAGATATTTAGTTTTCATTTGTTTCGTTTTGTTTGTTTTGTTTTGTTTTGATTTGCTTTATTTTGGTTTGTGTTAATTTGTTTTAATATATATATATATATATATATATCTATATATATATATCTATACTATAATGCAAATACCTGGTCAAACCGGTCAAAGTGAAGCCTTTTTTGCATGGACCAAAATACCCTGTTTGACAATTAAATCACCAATGTTTGTCTAAGGTTAATTTTGTCATTTTCAACACATACACGTACAACACTTATGCGGTTACTTCTCCTAAAACCACCCACTCTTCTCCTAATACTCATCGCTGCTGTTGAAAAAAAAATAAACCTCAAAACCAAATTCAACATTCTAACCATCAATTAAATTAATCTATCCCTTTTATTATATTTACTTGACTCTATGGAAGATGCAGATCGCTGAAGAAGAGGCACGGTGTCGAAAATAGGCGATGGCTGTGGATCTAGGGTTTTCGAACGCCACGGATCGAGTTTGGAGTTTGTGGTATTCTACCAAATTTAGCTTTTAAATTTTTTATTTACATGTTTGTTTGCTAATTGGATGTTGATAGAGGTAAAATTTCAGTAGTTCTAACCATGTTAGGTGTTGGATGATCATAGCAGTAGACCGGGATCAGTCAGGAGTGATGATGAAAGTTTCCAGAATCATGACGCTTGGATCTGTACTTCCTACGAATTTCTAGCTGGAAGAGAAAATCAATTAAAGCTGAGATTTTTGAATTATTCACTGTAAGTTATCTTTCTCCCCTTTATCCTATCTGTTAAGGGGCATATTCATTTAGATCAATAGATCCAAACCATAATTTTTTATCTTACATTCTTTTCTATTTTGGAAATTCAGTAATGACGAAGGAATTATCTCCGCCGATTTGCAGATTAGAATGGATTCGCCAATGTACGAAGGAAACAGTTCTGCCTATATTCAAATTAAAATGGATCCGCCAGTGTTCGAAAGGAGTTGTCTTCATCAATGGACGGAGAGGATGCCTCCGCCAATTTCTGTAGAGCCTGACTCCGCCAATCGATGATAACTCAGGTCAGGGCCTACTGCTGTGTAATAAAGTCATCGTTTCTGCACCAAAACATGTAAGTCAAGGTATTGGACTCTAATTCTTTTAAAAATTCTACAAGTTTTAAATCGATTGTGAAAGATAAGTCTTCAAACGTTTCAGGATCTTGGAAAAAGTAATACTTTGAGCTTTGAAAATGACTGTAAAGTTGATCTCAAAACTGTTATATTTTAAAACGAAAATTTACTGAAACTAAACGTATAAAAAGTTTCAAACTTATTGATTTCAAAGGAAATTGATTTTAAAAGTGAGAAATTTGGTTTCATAAATCACTTGATTCCATCTCAAAACCATGGATTTCATCTTTTAGGTATTAAACATATGATTCTTAAGTATATACATATCCCTGTTTTAGAGTGTATGCGTGTGTTAGATTTGTACACCACAGTTTTCAAGTACATTTGATTTAGTTACTCATATACAAATACGAATTGGCTTTGAATATTTAAGTTTTGAATAAACAAACAATTTTAAGCATATGTGATTTCTAATATGTAAATAAATTCATATATACACATAAGCTTCCAAATGCATCAAACACCAAACGTGTATGGTACATACCAGTTTTCTCAAAATGTAGAGTTTCCTTTGTACATGAAAGCGAGCTTTTGGAAAGTTTCAGACTTTATCCATTCATATCTATTTGGCTTTGAAGGTATAATAAATACACAATTTCAATTGTAAAAGCTCTTAGCTGATTATCAGTTTGTATATTAATTATACAATCATAATCATTTACTTTCTATACCTTATTTACTATTAATGCTAATCAACTCTACCACTAGACCTTTTGGCACGAGTTTTTTTACAGTTTCATCGAAGGGAGTTGTCATTTATGCCCTAAATCAAAGTGATGAATTTTTTTTAATGAAATAAATGAATTTGAAGGTACTGTGCCATGTCAATTTTTTGTAGTTAATTAGCAAAGTGAACGAGTATAAAAATTATCTTATTCATTATCTCAAACTTGCATTTTCTTACTTCAGTTATCATTTATCTATTTGATTTTGTATAACAGCCTCGAAAAGTGTGTTGTCTATTGTATTCTTTTTCATTTTCTACCTTTAACACAGGGAGTTGTTGGGGACAAAGTGGAAAGGAGTTGGAGAGAAGTTAAGGCATATGTATATACTTGACAAAGGAAAAGATGATAGATGAGATTTTCAAGTTAATTGTGAGGTAATGTTTTGTCAGACTATTCTGTTTGAATTATTTTTCTATGTAGTATCAGTGTACATTTTCCGTACTATATTCTAATTGGTTGAAATAGTGTATAATTGATGATATAGCAAAGATTTAAATGCTCACAACTTTTGTATGTAATGTGTTCTCATCATGAATTTTAGATATAGGCTATTTTAGATAAAACATTGTCTTACTCAACATGCGAGACACAAGAGAAACAAATATAAGGATACAGAAGAAAGAGTAAACAAATCAGTTTCAAATTAATGATCAGCTACCATGTACACTATTTTATAGTCACTGACTTTAGCTTTTACTGTGACTTACCTATTTTTATACTTGCCCATTTTGATATATCAATAATGATTATATAATCTCCTTTTTTCATTAACCATCAAAGGTGATTTAGCCATTGTGTTTGTGTGTGTACCTATTCATGCTGGCAATTCTGAGTTACATTGTGTTTGCTAAACGAAATGTGCACTTTTTCATTGAAGTTCTTATTCCACTAAATATAGTATGTTTCTCCCTAGGATCAATATTGTTAGCTTATGATAAACCTCACTAAAATTTCCTACTAAGACACACATTGTAAGTAGTACTTAAGTGTAACTAAATTTAACATTGAAATGCGATGCTTTCTTTGTTTATTTTTAGTTTACTATGTTATTTATAATTGGTTTTTATAATTTGTTTTGCATGCATACAACAAACAGATAAAAAAATTATGCTTGGTTAAATTTGTCTATTAATTTCAAGTATTGTCCAATTCAATTGTGGGCAACATCACCTGACAAATTCTGTATTATTAGTCCATCATGAGTATTCATTAATAAAAGACTTAGGTGATACAGTGTCAATAAACAATTGTACAGTTTTGATTATCGAGGAAATCAAGTGTGATAGCAATAGTTTCAGTCTATTTTATTACCCGATAATTTTCACTTTGGATAGGGTCGGTAGAAGAAACGCTAACTGGAACGCTCACCATGACTGGATCACGTGCAATGATGCGCCTCACGATGGTCTTCCTCCCCTTCTACTTATGCCAAATTGAACATTAGAGATTTTTTGCGCCAACTCCACTATGTGCGTACACCATTCTTTGTTGCATCAGATGCACCTCCCTGAACCGCTTGCCTCCGTTTCCAGCCTTGCTTCTCCAATCTACTGGCATCATTCATCCACCAGTCCCCTTGCATCTTGCTACACACTTAAATACTCTTAACTTTTTGCCCCTCAACATTTTCCAGGCACACACATGGGTTTCCAAGCACAACTCAACCACTGTACTTTGCATGGGTTTCTGCCAACACACGAGTCCCTGCTAACACACATGCCAGCCTACAAATGCATCATGTATCAGGAATATGCATATCAAGTCTTCCTCGGCAAATCCATGTTTCAGCAAACCCTTGGAGTTTCTAAAGTTAAAGTCGGCACCCAAATTTCTGATATGTCATTCTGCAACAATATCATGCTACCACATGCACTCAACAACAAAACCATCTTTCGGCATAAGTGCATCAATCATGGCTAGCATCCATCACATATGTGCAGCAGCATTTTTTTGAAAATGTTGTAGGCCATAGGGAAGGAGGCTAGGTATTTAAGGTTGGTCGATTATGATTGGTATCTGGGCCAAATTCAGCATTTTTATCGAATGGGTCTTGCTGAGAGTGAAATTTCGATTGGGATATTGGTTGTTAAGGTGCTGGGTTGTGTGATCTTTTGTGCAGAGTAATTTGAGGATGTTGGGATATTGCAATTACGGATTGAATTTTCTCATGGGCTTAATCCTAGGCTAAAAATTTAGAGTTCGATGATTTCAAATGGACAAGCTTGGTGAAGGTGGACTGTTTCCATAAGGTTTGGGGTGTTTTTGGGAGTGGGCTATTGAACTCTCCTCAATCGAAGATGACCTAATCTGAAATTCATGGTCAGTGCATTGGGTCGGTAATTTTGTGATAGGCTGGGGATTTTGCGATAGGTTGATTTGCATCAATAATTTTTTACAAATGGGCTGGAAAGAGAATGATGCGGTTATAGTTAATGGATTTTGTGAATTTAGAATGAAGGTATTAATAATATTTGAGTATGAGTTTAGCGGATGATTTTGTTTGAATTTTTAAGTAGGTTCCGAGTAAGTAGTATTTGAATTTGTTTTATGCGAGGGTGATGAACTGTTTGGAACTCATACTAGAGTGGTTTCAAAACTTTAAATTTTTTTTTGGCAGTTGCATATTTTGTGATCTCGCCTCAGCCGCCTTGCAAGTTGCAATCCATATGGTCTCTCGCAATCCTTGCAATCCATAAGGATTCTTGCATGCCTGATGCACTTTTGGAAAAAATAGGCAGTTCATATTTTCGTCCACTATTATAGCACATTCTTCTATGTATATGTGTGTCATTACCTGTAAAATATATGTACAGTTTTTATTAATAAAGTCATGAGTACTTTCCTCTAGGACCACTCTTTCATTTTAGAAAATGAATGTTTCTGAAGAAAAAAATACGCTCTTACAAAAGTTTGTAAGTGCAAATACTATAAACTGAATAGCTTATTTACTATGTAACAAATAACTAATCTTAAAGGTGTGTGGATAAAATAAAATTAATCTTGACACTTACTAAAAAGGAGAAAATGTGACAAGTCACAGATTAGTGTCATGCATTTTTATACTTTTAAAGTACCAAGGGTCTGTATATAGTAGCGATTATTTTTTGAAGAAAGATGATGTAATGTTTCCTGATTTCGTAGGATGCGCATAGTTTTATGTTTATTTCATTTCTTGAGATATTGATATATTAATTGGTTGCTCTCTTTGTTTTATTCTATTATTTCTTGAAATCAACTAAGTCTCACTCTCTGTTCAACAAACGATTGATTTGCACCTTTATATATGTAAAAGCATACAACCTTATGTGTACTTAAAAGTACTATTGTAAGATCCAAAATTTATATAAACGATGTTTATTAATCTATATTTTCCATATGCACGTGCATCGCACGTGCCAATTTACTCGTATATATATATATATATGTATGTATGTATGTATGTATGTATGTATGTATGTATGTATACTGTATATATCTTGTTTTTCATTTCAAGTTGTCAAAGCAGAAATTCAAGAGGAATTGCTTGCTTCGCTCGGCTCTCAAAATTAAATTGCTTGCTTGCTTATAAAAATTATTTTTATTTGCTTTGCATTGTTGGTTGATTGCATTTAAAAAAAATCAAAAACAAAAACAAAAAATCCATTCGTAGTTGCATTGTTAATTCACATTTAATTTCTACTTTGCATTTCATTTTAGAATTTGATTAATAATAACGGTTAGTCATCGATAACACTTAATTGTATATTGACAATTTGTCTTCTTTGAACAATTTAAATTCTTGGTGTCTAGGCTACGGCATAGTAATAACCATTTATAAATATTACGGTGATTCATAAATATTATAGTGGTTGTTCCTCTGAAGGTACATAAACCTTCGGCTGCATTGCTACGGTGATTCGTGATGCATCGATAAATCATGTCCGTTACCTGACTGAGAATTATCTTGTTGATCTAAGACAAAGTGTGATTATACAATTTTGGGTTAACCTAGGATAAATCATTTGTAATTAAACCCCTGCATTCATTTAAGTGCATTAGTTCATGCATATTTAAAAAGAAAAATAATTACAAAATCCAAAATTAAAAATTAAAGAAAAAAGAAATTGAAATATTCCTTTTCAAACTTTTAAATCCTTTTCCTCTGAAATCTTTCAACATCAAAAATCCAAAAAAAAAATACAAAATCCTTTCAAAAAAAATGTTCAATTTTCCATTTTGAAAAATAATTCCTCTTTGTAAATATTTTTTCTTTATAAAAAAACCAAAAAAAATCCTTGAAAATGTCCGAGTTTCCATTTCCATATTCACATGAATTTTACGATAGTTGTGAAAATCAATATAATCCATATTATTTCACTTCAAATTCTTATGGATATTTCAACAACTATTGTTTAAACTATTCGAAATTTGAACCACAAATTTTCAAAATGACGAACAAGTTCAAAATGAACAACCCTCAACTTTTGAAAAGAGAATGAAATCTTTACTTGAAAATTTAACACAACAAACTCAAGTAATGAATAATTTGTGTAAATCACTGTGCAACAATTCAAGTCAAAGTTTTCAAAATAATCAAAATTTGAATTAACTTCCAAATTCAAATGATTTTGATTATAACCCATGCCAATTCAACTTCGAACTCCAAAATGAATTTCAAAATCACAATGGAAATGTGAATCACTTTTCAAATGATTTTGGCAATGGGAATAATTTCAATTTTGGTGTGATTGACAATTTTTGTTCAACAAATTCAAATTGAAAATTCTCAAATTATTTATCATGAATTTGATTTAGTTGAGCAAACGGAAAAAGATTACGAGGATTTGTTGCGTGAAACGTATAAAAAATTCGTGAGAAAAAAAATCAAATCCCAACTTGTGAAGAAGCAAATGATAATCCATCGCTTATCGAATTTGACGATTCTTGTTCTCAACAAGTCCAAATAAAAAATCCTTAAGTTAATAATTATAAATTGGATTTTGTTGAACAAATGAATGAAATTTACGATGATTACACGAATTTGTTTCGTAAAACCTACAAAAAATTATGTGAACAACAAAATCAAATCACAACGTGTGAAAAGTCGAGTGATAATCCATCTTTTACCCAATTTGACGATTTTCAAACAACAACTTTTGGAATTGAAAATGATGATCTTAATGAAGTTGTTGAAAAGACGGTAATTGAGTTGGATTTCAATTCTTATGAGGGTGAGACACTCGATTTGAAATTCGATCTTCTTTTTTTCGATTTCAAAAATTTGAATACAACAACTTTGGATTTTGAAATTGGTACATTGAATGAAGTTGTTGATAATCCAACAAAGGAAGACGAATTTAATGAACACGAATTTATGGACTTTTCAAAGACGAGTTGTTGAAATCCGAAGGGGAAGATTTAAATCACCATTTTGATTTTGAAATCGATAATTCTGAAGAAGTTTTCAATGATATGCTTGAATTTCAATTTGGTGAAAATAAACTTGAACTTCAATCAATCATTTTATTAGCCCCGAAAATCATCGAAAAGGAAACAACTCGTAAGATTTTTAATAAAACGACATTCGTTTTCCCAAATCAACATTCAACTTTGAAATCATGTATGGTTTGGTTTTTCGAGCCTAAGCTGTGTCTCGCATATTTGACGAGACAAATGAATCAGCTTTTGGAAGACTGTTTCATTTACTTTTTAATGATATACTTTCTGAGGCCGTGTAAATACATTTCATTTTCATGTAAATAATAATAAACGTTCCTTTCACTTGGGTTGACTGTAGGGACACAGTTAAAATCAAGTGTGGGGGGAGTCACATCTTCATTTTTAATTTTTTCATGGTAATTTTTAATTTTTCATAGTTTATTTTTACAATTTCTTTCCAAAACTTAGAAAAAAACAAAATGAAAAATCTCAAAAAATTCTTTTTAAGCATTTGTGATTTATTTTTAAAGAAACACTATATGATAAATGTATGGTTTTGGTTAATTAAAGAGAAATTGTTGAAAATTTATTTGTCTTAACAAAAATAAAAATGAAGTTTGATTACAAATAACGATGGCTTAACTAGTATATAGGAAGGTTCATACGTGTTAATTATGAAATATCCTAATTGAAAATCTTTGTTTCAAAAAGTGGTGAATTCAAATAAAAGGATATATCATTTTTTTGTCTTCTAAGTTAAATAGTGCTAAGATGATTTTGCAAAATTCTCTCTTCAAAAAAAAACAAAAAAATATATATATTTGTATATATGTATATAATTTTTATTAACACCTAGAGTCATGTGTTCACACTCGTGTGTTCACTCGCCATGCTCTGTACGCTTCTCAGTAAGCCCGAAAGGCAGTGCACGATTGGTATATCTGTCCTCAGTTTATTTGAGTTAGGTGTGTGTGTATAAAAAAATCTTTTATTAATAACGCCTACAGTCAATAAGTGTTCACACTTGTGTGCTCACTCACCACGCTCTATATTCCCCTCACATAAGTCCGCAAGGCAATGCACGGGTAATATATCTGGCCTCAATTTATCTGAGTTAGGCATATGTAAATATTGTAAATATCAATAAAATTTTCAAAAAAATTGAGAGAGTAAGCAAATGAGATTCAAGCACTATTTTAACTAATTTGACTTGTTATTGAAAAGAAATGAAAATACCACTTTGATAAACTTTTACAATCAACTAAGGATCTATTTCATGGTTACACTTTGTAATCAACTGAAACAACGAGTTAAACTATTGTCTATTTGTTATGATAACTTGATTTTTGTTGGAAATTTTGACGAGTAAATGACTTAAATTTTCAAGATAATGACCAAAACTTATATTTAAATTATTTGTGTCTATTTAAAAGTAAATCTTTCATTTGTAAATATTTCCAAAAACTTGCATTCATCTCTTTGTAAATAAATCTTGCATTTTGTAAATATTTTCATCCTGCATTTGGATTTTGTGGGTAGTATCCACTGAAAACCCTTATAAGACAACACTCGTCCTACTGGGGACACCCAGAGGTTTAACGGCTTGTTGCATACGCTCAATGCAATCGTGCTCCCTATGAAAACGGATTTATCTTAGTTTTTCTTTATTCGAGGACGAATAAAAAGATAAGTGTGGGGGTATTTGATGTGCACGTAAATGTGCATATTTTTACCACCATATTTAATCTATTTAAATTAAATAAAGGATCATATTGGGTGTTTTAACTTGTTTAGACCAAAATTCAAATTATTTTCAAATTTTCACATATTCATCTTCATATAAGGGCAAAATGGTCATTTTTGTGCATTTATTAGTTTGTGAAAATTTACTTGGAATTTTCTATGTTGTTTTGTAGGAATTTTAGTGAATTTTACAAGTGGCTTCATGAAGATATGCATGCACAAGAGTGAATACAAAGGAATGGAGATGGAAATAATTCAAAGTGATGATCATGGAGGACCCCACTTAACCACCTACCTTAATGTACACTTAGGAGCTAATGCACATGCTAAAAGGCCATTAAATCTTCATGCACACTTAATGGATGATTATTTGAAGTTAATGATAACTTGGCCACCACACTTCCTAAGAGGGTATTTTGGGTAGTTCCTAAAAAAGTGAATTAGGGTTTTAAGCTTGTATAAATACCCCTTATGTTTCATGTAACCCTCTCTCTTCTCTTAGTTTAGTTTTAGGTTCATAAATAAAAGAAAGGTCTCTTTCACTTTTCATGGCTACTTATCCATTTTTATTTCATGTAATTTTTCTTTTTTTATGCAATGTTAAATTAGTGTTCTCTTTTATTTATATGTTCTTTTCCTTTCATGTTAGTAGTTAGTTTATTTTTCATGCAAGTAGATTAGTTCTTCTTTACTTTGCTCTCTTTTTCCTTTTCTTTTTCTTTCATGTTGCATGCTACAATTATTGATATGATAACAAATATGAGAGGCTAAACCCCTTCAATTTAGGGGTAATGAAGCTCTCTAATCATGTAGCTTCAACATTTTGATCATTTGTGCTCTCTTTTTATGCTTAATGGAAACACTTGAAGTGGTTTAATGATGTTGTTTAGCTTTGAATTTGATAGTCTATGTTGTTCATAACAAATAGACTATGCTTAAACAAACAAAACACAAATTGTCTCTTCATCTAAATATGATTATGGCAAAGAAGTGAATGTTAAATTAAAATTTGATGGCCTATATTTCTAAACAATAGTTAATAGGCCATGCTAAAATAGATTTTGTTTTCAACTTTGTTGTCATATTTCATGAGATTTAAATATGTATTAGTGGTTGTGTTATAGTTTGATGGTTTATATTGGGCTAATTAATAGCACAAATATACCTTACTTATGATAAGCACATCAACTAATTCACTAATGACCAAAGAGAGATCATAACTTGATTTTGTTGATTTATGTGATTTATAGAGTGAAAATTACCTCTAAATTGTCTTAACACTCTCATAATTTTATCACTTTCTTTTTGTCATTTTTCTTACTTTTTTTAGCTAATCGCTCACAACTTTGGTTTAATTTCATTGAATAGATTTTTAAAATCTAACGATTCCCTACAAATCGCCTCGTACTCGCCACGTACTAACATTGTACGCCGTGCGCTTGCGGTTATTTTTATTTCAAAATTTGTCGACAGTTTTCTAACTCGATAGAAATTTCGTCGTTAAACACCGCGTATTTTCTGTAGTTACAGCTGCGAGTCATAAGTTTTATTTGACATTGTTCATTGGGGATACCAATGTAGATTGACTTCGATACGCTATATGCTTTAGAAATTTGACATTATTCATTGGGGATACCAATGTATACATGTTGACTCCATTGTTTTATGGATCGACATTAACCATTGGGGATACCAATGTATTTCATCTTAAAATTTCGACATTTATCATTGGGGAAGCCAATGCATATCATTCGGAGATGTTATAAGTATAAGGGGTATACAACCTAATTGGGGACACCAATAGACATAGGTTGAAAATTTGGGTTAAACATGAATTAAATTGATCAGTGATGGGTTCATCGTTACCCTAGGAAAACTATAGGATATGTGGTGGATAGTCCATATCATGCCAGAGATGGATAGTCTTTATATGGTTAATAAAGGGTCCATGGTCATCCTAGGAAAACTATGGGATGTGAGATGGATAGTCCACATCATTTTAATTAAATGAAATATGTGAGATGGATAGTCCACAAAACTTTGATAATGAAACAATGTGCGATGGGCAGTCCATACGGTAGGGGATGGGTAATTCAAATAATACTTACAAGTGAGATAGGTAGTCGACATAAATATAAGATGGATAGTTGTTTGAAATTAAGATAGAAAGTTAGATGAAATTGAGACGGATAGTCAAAAATATTGGGATGGGTAATCTAGTGCATGTTGCAAGATTGCAAATATTTATCTATTATGTTTTAACCATTGTAGATGCATGAGCACAGTATATGATTGATATGTTTTGGTTAAGATACTAGTGAGGGGGAAACCCATTTGCTCAGCGGCATGGTCTCAATAGATATCTATTGGTTCGAGATGGTAGGTTATTATTCACAACAAACTATTTGCCTGACCTGAGTTTTTATTTTTCCCCTTAAACTCTCGGGTGCTCATTTTGAGTAGGTCGGGAGTAAGGATTTCTTGGTTTCCAGTAAGACGAATAAGCTTCCGTAGATGTGCAGAAGGCAATCTAGCTATTTAAGAATTCTTATCTAATCCGCTATGTCATTTGATTTTGTATGAATGGATGTCATGGCAAGTTGTATAATCGCCAAGTATTAGGCTCTGATTAACCAAGGAGGCATCTTCATATGTCGCTCTTGGAGTATGTTGTAATAATTATATCTTTTCCGAAGTTGGTTGTGAATGAGGTTATGTAACGAATATGAAATATTATTTGTGAAATGAAAAGTAAAAGTTTGTGAATACACTTATACTATTGTATATATAAGTATATGGAAAAAAAATTCAAGTTTTTGAAAGTGAAATGATTTGTGAATATACATATAATGGGAAGATATTTATATGAATATTTTAATAAATATTTGAAAGGTGATTTTAAAATAATGAAAGACTAATTTTAAGAGGCTTAGTGGTTTCCATGGGAAAATGTAATCTTTATTTTGAATGTTTGTTTATTTGATAGTTAAATAACCGACTATTAAATTTTCGCCTAAATATGTAATCCTTCTTAATATTGGTGGTAAGGAAATATTCTGTACTTAATACTGAGGATTTTAACTCTGGAAATATCTAGAAGAAACATGGGGATTATATAGTATGGTTACCGTCAGTGGTGTTATATTGTACATATAAACTCATTTTGTTCTTCTAAGACAAATGATGAGGAGATCCGTCCACATAAATGGTTAAGGGGTTATCCCCTTATTATGTATTGTCTGATTATTTCCAAAAGAGCCGTTATTTAGCCTTGGAAATCGATCGATTGGTTTTGGAACATCCTATAAGTGGGGGACTGTACTTGTAAGAGATGACTCAAAACCGTAACCTCTCCAAAACCATATACGGGATCTATGCTTGGAGGAGATTCGAGATCTATTTTGGATGTTGGAATCCATGTGTGATTCCAAGACCCGTTGGGGGTATGGGAATCCATGTGTGATTCCGAGATCTTGGCTGAGATGTTGGAATCCATGTGTGGTTTCGGGACCTGTTGAGGTATGAGAATCCATGTGTGGTTCCGAGATCTGTTCAGGTGGCGGTTCATAAGCTGGAATGCCGGATGTAGCCTCATTAGTCGTAATGACTAAAACTAGAGTTAAGATGCTTAGCCAGGGGTTTAGCTAACCCATGAGGGTGCAGTTGTCTCCTTCCTTGAGTTACTTATAGTTGTTATGCATGCATGGAGCGATGCATTCAACCTTGTATGGCCAGCTATGTATTTCCTATTGTACATCACTAGGGATGTATCATTTCTTCGAAAGGATAACTCTGATCCTTGTGCAGGAGGACCGTTCTTGAAGCACTGACAGCCCCTCCATGAAATCCTACACAATTAGCAAACATGTCTTAATGATTTTTGATTATATACCTAGTATAGTTGCGATGTACACTTACGAGCATCACAGCTACTTCATTATTGATATTTTCACCCTTACACATTATTATAATTTCACTGGATATTCTGATATAAATGGTTTGGTTATCGTAAGGGAAAAGCTCGTCCGTGTTTATATGCGGCGTGGTCTTACGAGATACCTTTTATTTGAAGAAGGGTTTTCAAATATAGTAATCAATATGATTTGATTCTAGTTTTCTCACGTTGGTTTACGAGACTGATCCGGGGGTTATTTTCTTGCAATGCTCGGGTCAGCTCGAGCATATTTTCCAGATTTAGCTAGATGCTTTGGAGTTTTTAGGCGACAAACTGGATTCTCCAAGATGTATTTACGTATCTTATATTCTACCGCTGTTTTGTTGTTCCGATTTCTATCTGTATTTATCAGCAATTGTAAGGACAGTTTGTTATAAGTGTCTAGGCTAATGATAGTATAACATTCTCTATTTGTATATGTATGCATAATAAAGATGATTTCTTTTGTAAAGACCTTGTGTATATTATATGCTTTTCTTGTCACGATGAGAGATTATGTTCTGTGTTTTCTTCTTTAACCCCAAATAATCCATCTTTCCGGCACTTGGATGTTCGGCATGTGAATACTATGGATCTATTAGTGTCAATTTCTAAGGGTTGAAAAGGGAGGTCGTTGAAACATCGAGTTTTCTAAGATGGGAATTTAATCCCTTAACATTGCAAAAAAATTACATTTATGAGGAAGAAAGGCGAAAATCCGATTCATAAGAGTGTATCCACTCTTCTTGCACCTCTTGGCTATTTTAGCCTTTGGCTTTAATTGGATTATAAAAGAATTCCATTTTGGATTTACTAACACATCTGGATTTTCAAAATTTAAACTATTACCGAAGCAATAGAAACCTTTTTAATCTGTCTAGCCCAATGAGATTTGAATTTTTTATTCCTTATCATTTTGAGAGAATTATGCATATGCATCATTAGGAATAATTTTATCTACTTCCATCTGAGACACTGAATCATTCTGAGTAATCTTTAAAACCAAATTTTTGACTGATTTACACATTGCATCAGAATTTCCAAATCATTCATATGCTTTACAAGTCGGAGGTAGCCATTCATATTTAATACATTGCCAAGTTATGCATTCTCATGACTAATAATAGGAACTTTTTTAGAAAAGCCAGTTTCACAATCCATGTCAATTAATACTCTAGCAGAAGCGATGTGAATCATACCCTTGGTAACTTAATCCAATTTAATAGGCTTACCAATAACAGAGACAATACAACTTATCATTTCATTAATCCAATAATCAAGATCTTGACCTGGAAGTCTAACTAAATAGGAATAAAGAAAGAAATTTTTTGTTCGATTTCATAACTAGGTGTCGTTTACACATCATCACCAATTTTTTGTCATAAAAATATGAACCACCTTGAATAACTTATCACAATTTGCACTTGAGTCAAATTTAATAATATAAAGGCCATTTTTCCTACCGTAACTTTGATAATCTCCTTGCAGCTGCCAAACATGTGAAATATGTGCTTTGGGGAATTGAAAGTATGGACTTATGCCAGGGACATAAATAATTTTAATGTTACCCCACTTCGACCCAGCCTTCTGTTTCAAATCTTCAATGACGCAAGTAGATAACATACCATTCACATTCTAATATGGAATATAGTGAAGTGGAAATTGCACTAAAAGAACCTCTCTCGACAGAACTTCACTCCAAGCTCTAGACTTATTATTAGGAATAGGGTTAGCACGAGATGAAAATGAATAATGTAACAACCTGCCATCTACGATGCCCTAATTCATGTATTTTGTCTTGCATTCGCCTTATTTATTATTTAACAAGTTTTAGCCAAATATCATATGTTAAGTCATCTTGCACTAAGCTCCCATAACTTAAACCATGTTTGGGTAAAATGACACAAAATGGTATTTACTGCTTATTATTATGGAAAAATTCAATTTAGCAATCTACCTTTCCGACTCGAATCTCAATTGAAAAGGCTAGCAAATTCCTATGCTATTTTTCCTTCCCCCAAAGCTCCTAACACTTCACATATCTGTATACTAGAAAGTCCTTAGCATATTGGCATATGGTCACTCTAGCTAGTTCACTATAATTAATTCAAACTTTATAGGTTGTGTAATTCTTTTCTAACTCCAATTCAAAAGTTTGAATTTAAGTGTAAATCACAATTTTCATTTTAGTTTTAAACCAAAATCCATTTATTTTAAGTTCGTTTCTCCAAAAATCTAGCAAACTTCTAAAACTATAAAATCCTCTAGTAATTTCGATAAACATATAATAAAAATCACAAACATTTATTTTCCAAATTGTATTCTTTAATTTCTACACAATAGAATTTCAAAAACTTTTACTTTAGACATTTCATGTTTAGTCATTTCATAGAAAACCATAAATCAAATTTGTATCAAGTTAATCATCTTATATCCATTTGTAAGTCTCCTTATGAAACAGTTAACATAATTTCAATTTTCAAAACTAATTTTCTTTTAACATTTCTTAACAATATTTAACTCCTAAAATTCAGTTCTTCATATCCCTACCAATTCAATAATAATTACTTAAAATATAATTAGATTTGAAATAACTTCGGTTATTTTCTGAAATACTCATACTTCATTTTTAAAACATTATTTCATATAATTTATAACTATTTTATCATATGCATAAGCATATATCATTTTATTTTATAATTGGCAAGTGTCCAATATCTTTAAATAATAAATCGTGTATATGCATAAAAATATAATTTTGAATCATTTTTGACTACAAACCATATTCATATCCAATTCGAAAATGATTTCTAAAAATTTTAAATCATTTATTAATTTATATTTCAAGGTTTTATATCACGACATTACAACTACATTTAGAAATAAATATATATTAAAATAGAGAAATTCAACAATTTTAAAATAATAATTTTTAAATCTTATTTTTTTCAGTTTAAATTATATCCAAAATTGTTTAATTTAAATTAAAAAAGTAGGCATGTAAACTGTATCCTTTTAATTTTTTTTGTAAATAAGAATTCATAAATGTGTAAAGAAAATGTAATATTTTGATTATTTGGTAAAGTGTGAGACTGAAATATTTATAAAATAAAATACATTCGAAAAGATGCATTTAATTAATTGTTAATTTTCTTTCAAAAGTTTCTATGTCAAAAGGGAAGTAAAAATCAAACTAAAAGTGGAATAATATGCCTAAACATTTTTCAAAAATGAAACCTTTAAATAGCTTTGGGAAATCACTTTTTATTAAATTTTCTTATGTTAAAGCTTAAACAAGTGGTTATTATTTTAATAAATCAAACATACTTCAACTTCTATATTATTCAAAAATCTCAAACATTAATGTTATTAACCTTTTTAGGAAGATATTTCAAATGATTAAAATACATTAATCGAAGTAGATCATAACTTACACAAGCATGCAATCTAACAAGGCATCAAGTGCCTCCATTACACCTTATAGAGTATCAAACTTATGTTCTATGGACTCAAGGGTACTATTCTTCTTTTTGTTCATCCTTAGACTCATAATTTACTTTATTGCTAGTTGGTATAGAGACCCTGTATTAACAATTCTTTATAGAGTGAATTATGATAAATGTAATGGATTATTTTTCACCCGAAATCGTCTTTTAATCTTAAAATTTATTTAGCTCACAGTTGTTTCATTCTATAAAGGATAAACAAACGATTATCTCTACAAGAATATATATGTGTGTGTGTGTATAATAGAAAATTACAAATACGCTCTCTCATGCGCCCTAATTTAATAGGAATCGCCTAACTTAAGCTTTGGTACCACAACAACATCCCGCCATCTACGATGCCCCGATTCACAGACAAAATGATGCAGACATCATGTAACGCCCCATTTTTATACTCATATTACCCAAGAGTATTATCGAGTAATGCGGAGAATGAGATGATGTGGGTGAAGCACACGTGAATATTCCCTTGGATAACACTGAGTATGTCTCATAATATGAAAATTGCTCATCTCGACGTAGACAGTCTCAGTACAAAGCAATAAACACGCGTGGTGCCCGAGAATAAGACAATACACAATAAAATAAGTCTCAGAGAACACAGAGTCATCAATGCGGTGATGAAAATATAATACATCATATAAGTCTGAGTAGGATACAAAAAGTCTGATACCCACTAAATCTCAATTACAAACAATATAAATTTGAAACATCTAATCCGACATCATATGCATACACGAGTTTAAATACGTAACATGCAATACATCTAGTGATATAGCCTCCAACTAAGCCCAATAAGCAAATCTGGTCATATTGTCCCTGAACCTGAAATGTCACGAACTGACCCGAGTATTATATAAATAATAAATGGGTCAGACTATGTCTAGATTTAACGGAGAGAATATATACGATATCTCAAGGAATAATATACCCAACATAATAAGAAGTTGATCCAAAAGAAGAATAAAATATCCACGACTCGTAAAACAACATCCATAACACATCAAATATTTAAACATCCATCAAACATCAAAACACCATCATACACATCACACAACATACATCAAACATCCATCACACATCATATATATCCCATACATCATGCATCACACACAACATCCATCACAAACAACATACCACTAACATTAATTATTCATATTTATTTAGCAGTATTAAATTTATTCATTTTATTCTTCATTTTCAATTTCCTTACCGCTACTTCATTTTATTTGTGCCGTTTTTATTGCTACTGCCAGAAGTCGAGGCTACACCTGAGCTTCGATGCTTGTCATGTGCAAAGGGAGACCCAAGTTGTAATATTTTTGTGAGCGTCCTCACCAGTCTTTAGCTACATAATAAACATGCATCGGTTCCTTGCCTCCTTGCTCCCATTAACCTCCTCACCTCGTTCTGAATTTGTCCCGTTAGCCCATGTATCGGACTGTGACTATGCGACGAAGAGGCCATGTCGTCGCAACCGCATTGGGGAGCGACCCCACGGTCGGTCAATCTAGGATGGGGCTAGCAAAAACTTCTGGCCTTACATCATCATTGGAACTTCTTATTCCTTGTTCCACTCAAAAACGGAGATAATCATATTCCCGCTTTAAAATAAAACAAGTAATAATATAATTTTCCACACATGTCAAGTCAGAAATTCAAATAATATCGATCGATATGGGTGTATAATATAGAATAATCCACTAACACCCAAATAACAAATACTCGGTCCTCAATGAATTGCTCGATATTATACTTGTGTTGAGTAAATAAATACACCCCATATGGATGTCCCACAGCGCTCTGTGAAATATAATTATATACAAAACACTCTCAATTAATCAACATTAAACAAATTTCCACTTTGCTTATTAAATCACTCTCGCTTAAATCGCTTTTATATTCATTATTCTTTAATTTTGTTGAATAACACAACGGGTAATTTTACTTCATCTCGTTCGTAGCAGACAAATCAACAATCATCCATTCACATCAATGTATTATTTATTTAATCAGTATTTAACTAGATGAAGATTTTTATTTCAATATATTTTACTTCAATTTCGTTTTTCTCTTATTATAAAGATACTTCATTTAACTTTAATCACAAAACATTTCTTTTATTTATTCCTCCTCTTCTGAAATAGTAATTATTTGTTCTCAAATCTAATTTCAAAATCCATAATTCAAATCAATTCATTTGGTTTAAAAGAAACCTTTATTCAAACCTGTTAATAAATTTTAAAACCTCAAAAATTACTTTCATTTCTAATTTCCACTTTATCATTATTGAAGTACTTCAAATAAAAAGATTATTCTCATTCCATAAATATTTTCAAACTCAATTTTATAATTTCAAAATCATCATTTAAATTCCTTATTTATTTTCAAACTTCTTTAAACCAATATTATTGATAAATAATTCATCAAACTCTAATTCTACTTCATATCATTTATTCCCAGAATACTTCGATAGTTAAACTCAGATATATATAAATTTCTTTCAGAGTTCACTTCTCATTATATGACAAATGCAAATTTTCTCTCAATAAATAAAATAATTTACGATTATTTTGTACTACTTCAAAATATCATTTTATTTAGATTCAAATTGCTTGTCATTACAAAAATGTAGGTTTCAAACTTCATTTCATAAACATCCTCTAAATACTTGTATAATCATCAGTATATTTAATCTTCGAAATTCCTTTATTTTATAATATCCCAAAATTCATATTTTTCCAAAATAATTTCAATTTACTATGATCTCGAAAGTATTCAACTTATAAATATTTTTCTCAAAATCATTCCTTTTTCGATTTTCTATTAATTCAATAATCTCAATATTAAAAATAAAACATATTTCTAAAATTTGCTATTTATCACCAAAATAATTTATTTGTTTCAAATTTACATCATTTACTTCATTTGCCTATATTTTAATCAATTTAAATGTTGTATTCAACCAATATCGTCATCAAAATCAACCAACATAAACACAACAAATCTCAACCCAAAACACACAACACTCATCCAATCAATATCATAAAATAATAATACATTTCATCCAATCCAACAACATTAGACATCGATCATCAACAAACAATCAATCATATCTATTAATCAATCATCAATTCAGTCAAGCAATCAAGTAAATATATAGGGAATTATGCATCAAAGAAAAAGAAATAGACATAGTTGTGAGTGAGATTAACTCACCGAAATGGCGCTTGAGTTAGCGACAACCATCGGCATTCTAACTTCATGAATCAACTCTGCGCCCTTCCATCATTCACAGTTGCTCCTCTACTTCGCCAGCCATCGCCAAGCTCGCACTATCACTTGATCCTCATACACGCATCTCCAAGACTACAACCACACTACCACCAGCCTTCCAAGTTATTACAGCTCCTCGTTACTCATGCCTGGACGCAATCAATCTCCCCTCAATCTCTAGCGTCCTCTCCTTGTTCACCTATAGCAGCCGCCCTATTCTAAAACGCCAACAATGACCACTGAACCCCTTCCAGAATGTGCGCCTCCATCTTCGCAGGTAAGCCTGCATCCACTAGGTCACACCGACCTCATCCAACCCTTACACCTCCATTGTCCTCGTGTCACCAAACTCCCATCGCCATCACCGCAATCGCAACACCATCACGTCGCCTTGCCCTTTGCTTGCATATTCATCAATGCAATGTTGAACTTCCCCTTCTCCAGCGATAACTTCCCTGATGCCAAGCTCGATCAAGATCGCTTTTTTTAATGTGACGTAAGTTATGGAATTCTAGAAATTAGGGCATAAAATGGAAAATAGGAATCATATATGAGTTTGGGCTTAAGTCGAGAAGTGGAGAGAGTTTTCCAGAGAACATGGGAAAAATAGATTAGAGACGGGTTTGGGGTGGTATAGTTTTTGGCCATGCTTTAATTTAATTTAATTTTTGTTAATTTCCAATACATTTAAGTTTGACTTTTAATCTTTGAAATAAATTTTAGTCTAATATAAATTAATTTACATCTCATTCTACAAATTACATCTTGATAACTGACAATTTTATTCAATTCGACACTCACTTATTACTATTTATTAACCCATCGCATTGTTACAAAACTTTTTTAAAATATATTGACCATAAATCAAAGTCAAACACTTTTATTGTAATATAATTTATTAATTTATACAGCATAGAAAATAGGGTTGTTACACATACCTCACAAATGATGGATTGTTTTAGGGTAGAATATAAAAAGATCACAAATTTATCTATGAAATTATATACCTTTTGAAACTCGAAGTGGAAGGAATAAAACATAACAGTAATCAATAATACAATCCTAGATAAATAAAACAATACAGTATCAAATAAACTGTAACCAAACATCTCTCTATACTAGTAACTGAAATAGTTTAATGCTTAGAAATAGCGAAATAAAATAATGGATATCTAATAGATAAATAAATGCACATCTCCATCGCACCTCTAAGCCACCATAAGTCCTCTTTAACGATATATCTGAGAAGAGCAAAAATAAAGAAAATGATAGAGGGGGCCAAACATATGTCTGGTGATTGAAACACTTTATATAAAAGTATAATACTGATAAGTTAATAAAGCAACAGTTATGCTCAAAAACCATACATTAACATGTGTCACCTACACCAAATAATTAAGCTAAACATAATATAATGCCATAGTGGAAACATATGCTAATGTCTTACCAAATCTATTCCATGCCTAATCATTTGCACGCGATTAAAACAAAAGTCCCAACTAACTATCGCCAATTATATATTGAGGACTAAACTCCTCGAACTACTGTATATTGAGGACAACTCCTTGGACTATCGTATATTGAGGACTCAACTCCTCAAACTTTTTATATGGAGGACTTAACTCCCAAACTATCATATATTAAGGACTCGGCTCCTCTAACTATCATATATTGCATACTCAGCTCGTCGAACTATCGTATATTAGGGACTCAGTTCCCCAGACTATCATATCATCAAATTATGCATAATGTATAACAAACTTATCAAATTAAGAAAGTTTTCCATGGTATCTCAAAACATAGCAAACAATATACTAAAACATTCCCCTTCTCTCCATGACCATGATGCTGCAAACCTCATGTCAAACGAAGGTCATATGCTAGAGTTATAAACATATGAAGTATAAGGGTATTTTTGTAATTTCATTAATTAATATTACCTTTTATCATCGAATGAACATAGCTAATGGATTCTGTCATCAAGAACTACATTTTTGATATATAATATATTGAATTTGGATCACTTTATGTTTTACACTTTTATGATTAAGGAGGGATTAACTTACTTCTAATTAGAATAAAAATCATTTTTAATTAACTAACCTTTTCATACTGCATCCTAATCATGAAGTATTATAAATTTCATCATTTATAATTTAATTCAAGACCATAAGGGATGAATAACCCTGTCTTATTAATATTTACCTAAATAGGAAGACTCACACTCACCGAAACGCTCGAATAAGAAGAACCCAACACTGTTATGCTGTCACGTGCCTTTTTTGCCTAGATACCTTAGAAATTCTCCATATTCATTTATATAATTTTAGTGTTCATCTGCATGGTCATTTCAGTAGGTTGATCGTAAATATACATTAAGAAATGATAGAGATACGTCATTTCGAAGTTTGATAGAGAAGGATGAAAGTGGTGTATGAGAATTCGTTACTATTCTTTGCTGTCCGGGTCTCCTGCACCTCCAATCTTACAAATTCCACCTCCAAAATGATATGAGATCATAATATTCTTCTCATCATTCGATTTTCCATCGATTTCATCGAAATTTGTTGGAAAATAAAGAAGTTATAAATTTTCAAAGTTTGATGAAGAAGAGGGAAGAATAAGAAAAAAAATGAAAGTTTCGAATCTGGTTGAGATTTGATGGAGATTAATAGAGATGAATAGTTTTGTATTTAGATTAAGATAGAATAAGGAGGAGCTAGCCTTCGCATCTATTTATAATCTTAATTTTCAGCCCAAAGCCAAAAATATCCAAAGTTCAATATATTACGAAAATACCACTAGGTTTGACACTATTTATTTTCCTACCTTTTTTTATCAAATTCAGCAAGTTATATTGTTTTTCTGATTGTAAATAGCATTCCAAGTGCAATGAGGTAGGCGTTGAAGCCCAATTCTATCTTTTGTAAAAATTTACTATTTTCCCATTTATATAAAATTATGATTTTGCCTCTTTAGTTTAATTATTTAATTTCATAAAATTATGGGATGTTGCATTCCTCCTTAGTTAAAAGAATTTCGTCCTAGAAATTCCAAGGCGGATAATGTAACTCATTCTCCAGGGAAAAACATACAAAATAAATATAGTTCACACATCTAACATCCATCATACAACACAAGCAAAAGCACAATAATGAGCATATAATACATATGATAGATAAAAATATAATGATATGATGTGAGATGAGTGCGAATGCAACTAAATTGGCCTCCTATATTAATGCATATGTGCTACAACCAAAAATATATGCAAACATATTAATATACGCATATGATTTTCTATATGTATGTGCATCCATGCATCCATATGTAATAACCATATCGAAAAGTAGTCAAATAACCACATCCATAAGTAAAGGCATATATAAAGTAAAAATGGTATATGTGTGTGTGTGAGATCTTCTAACTTAAGTTAGAACGTGCATAAATATGAGTATCCATCACAGTAAGTACTAAACTGGTATATCCAAAACACAGCAACCATAGCAACCAAAACATGTTATAAGGACATGCATACAACCAATCCTAGCATCCATAGATCCATACCTATGTCTATTAGCTATCTAATGAAACCATGCAACCATATGAACGACCACATGAGTAAACAAACTCATAAACTAACTAAAAAGAAAGATATTGGAAGAGATCTCGTGATGGACAACTCGAATTCTCTCCTCAAGTTCCCTCGTACCATTATCCCGACCTTTTCCTCTACGTACTTAGACTATTTTCATTTCTTCATTCTTATGTCATATCACATCAAGCTCTAAGATGTGAATACATCTATAGAGTATTTTAGACTTTGTCTCTACATTCACCTCATTAAGCAGACAAGATATACCATAACCTCTAAATTCTCGATGTACATTTGCAAATGAGATAATCCGAATGCATGTGAACACTCACCAACTTTTCAAGAAGTCCACTCGAATAAGCTGACTTCCCTACTCTCTACATGATTGGGAAAGGCCTAACAACTGATGGCGCTAGCTTACCTTTATAACATAACTCAATAGTGAGCACTTCAACTATACCATGTCACTACAGTGAACTTTCTATGCATGCCTATCTTATGTGGTTTCCATTCCTCGTTGTATCACTGAGGTGTCACTAATCATATAATGTCCAAGTATAGCTTTTATTTAAATATTATCATATCACCATAGTCAAATACCTTGCAATATACTCTGCCACTTGCTTCCTCATCCTCGACCAGTTGAAAACCTTTTCGTATCCCTTAACACACCTCACTAAACTCCTTCTTTACGTCCAAAGACATGAAAACCGATAATAGACAGTGTCTCCCTATAGGTGGTCTAACATTTAAATTCCTAGGTGAACCCATACTTCATCATCATTTAATTACAGACATCACAAATGGGTGAATACAATATTACTATAACGAACATATAAACCAGGTTGTGCATTTTTCACTTATATTTCACTACATCGGCCATTGAAAATAATTTATATGTAAAATTCAATATTTTGGGAAATTGACTTAATAAGATAGTTCTTTCAATCTCAATGATGATCGAAAAGAACTAATTAATCTCACCTCTTTTCTAATTTTCATTCAAATTACCAAACCTCACCTTCCTTAAAAGTCGCTTTCGTACCTTAGTACATGCAAGTTAAGATATTTGCTTCATGTTTTGAGATTTTATAACACTTAATACTTCAAAAATAATATTAACTCCACATGCTTGTGAAGTCCTTACTAACATACGGCTAGAGTACCTTTATATACATCGCCGTACCCCAAAAATACTTTACATATAATTGTTTGATGGTATCTTCTTTAACATAGTGCCCTCATCTACTCACTTTCAAAGTACAACGGACGATGCAACCCAATACGAAATAGTGCCCCGCCCTACGAACTTAAAATAGACAATTAGCCACCAAATAACATAGTCTTCATAAACTCCATTAACATCATACATAAACATAGAAAAATGGATCGATTCCTTATGTAGCCAACATGACATTGAGCTCCTGTCGCATTCATCTACTCATACGTGATATCAAGATCACACCTTAACGGTACACACCCAAATGTTAATTAAAACCATGACCCAAACGAAACAATTCCCCACTTTGGGTACTCTTACATAATAATAACTCAATGGAAACATACCTATGTATAATATAGCACTAATAGTCCAAGTGCATCAACTCCGAATTAATAACCAATACTTGGGTGTACCATAAACCAAAACAAACACATGTATCATAAGACTAACTGATACTTCAATGTAATAACACTCTCTAAACAATTCTGGTCATCCTTTTTCATCGACTGTCTCATGCAACCATCTTTTATTATTCAACCTTTTAGAAAAAATTCACACTCAACTATGCTCTAATTCTTCACAATGTCTTATGTGAGTGTATCCTAGCCCTTAATATCATATTGTCATTTGGCTTAACACCTCTTCACTATGACTATACGATAAATGTATTTTGGCTTATTCTATCTTATTTTATTATTTAATAATTTTTAGCCAAATCTCATCTCTTAAGTCATCTTGCACTAAGCTCCTATATCTTAAACCGTGTTTGGGTAAAATGACATGAAATGGTATTTACCTACAATGACCAGACATTTCGATCGTCGAATGTTGACACTAAATACATCTACGGTATTTGTGTGCTGAACACCCAAGTGACGGAAAGGTAGAAAGTTAGGTTAAAATAAAAAAATAGGACAAGAAAGAGAGAACACAACATCCAAATCTCACAATAGAACGACAATATATAATATCAAAGGAATTGTACAAAGGGTTACTCCGAATATAGAAATTTCAGAGTTACTGAAACCCAAGTACTATCATTAGCCTGGATAGTTATAACTACCTATCCTCACAATGCGTGTCCTCACAATGCTGATATATACAATATAGTAATCCAGTAGAAATAATAATACTATGGTAGGTAATCATTCAGCTTCTCTCCATAAGCTCCAAAGTGTCCAAAGCTAAATTTGAAAATATACACGGGCTGACCCGAGCATTATAAGAAAATAACACCTGGATCAGTCTGGTAAACCAGTGTGAGAAACTCAAGAAATATGTAACAAGTAACAGTAATCATTGAGACCATACGGATTACCATAACGGTTTTCCCCTCAAATGAAACCAACCGTTCAATGAGTTAATATATTGGTATAATAGATAATGTCTAGGGTGTAGAACATAAATCCGAAAATAGTTGTTGTGCGTACAACACAACAATAATAGGTATACAATTAATACCGCTAAGGTGCGTTCGTATATGGATTTTTCTGCGAAGGTCTCTTCAGCCTGGCCAAATCTGAACTCCACGACAAGGATCAGAAATTACATTTCGAGCATCGTATATCTCTAAGTAGGATATGCTTTAAGGTAAACATAACTAGATCACCCACGGTGTGTGATCCGAGTCATATCAACTCCCGCTAGCAACAATCGATAACCATATCTAGATTTGGAGTACCCTTGAGGTTAGTTAAAACCCCTGCCATGTCCCTCCATTATTTTCTGTCATTTTCCCGATGTCGAGGCATTGTTCGGCATCTTTCACATGAGTCTTTATCATTCGAACAAAACACGAATCCCCAAATAGATTCTATCATCTCGAATAGACCATGAAATGCTACATGGATTCGAGCATCTTGAATAGATCTCGAATCTCCATATAGATTCCTACATAAATCCTCCAATGAATGCTAATGGTGTCCTCTCTTTTGGAATACTCCTTAAGGTAGACAGTCCCACACAATAACATCATTTGAAATGTTAATGCTGACCTCTCCCTTGGACTTAACCTTAGGATAAACTGTTCAACTTTATAACATTTCATTTCACAACTACTTCCAGAACATGGATTACACATATGATTTTGAAGTGGTTACAGGCTCGAGTCATCTCATATAAGTACACTTTTCCCGCTTTTTGGACGCTCTAAAACCAATCGATGAATTTTCGGTTAACTCATTTTTGGCTCTCCCAGAAGTAAGCAAAAGCTGGCATATCAATGCTCCTCCCCAGGGGTTCTCATTGGTATGAAATCGCGAAGCCTTTCGATACTTCCTAAGTCAATATTATATCAAGTTCGATAGTTAACTAATCGGCTATCTAGTCAAAAACAATTGCTTATACAAATCAATATTCGTATACTTAACTCATTTCCAACATTCCAATTTAACTATTCCTTGCCCAAGAGTGAAGTCGGGTAAGTTAGAGCACAAGTTGCATCAAAGCCTTACTTGGACACTTCATTCTTGAATCTAACAAATAAATAAGTGTACCTTGTCGGCTTTTAGTGTTAAGTATAATATAAATAATTTCCATAAACAAGCAAGAAATCAACACAATTAACACGTGTTCGACATTTTACGACTTAACCATTCACCGGTCAAGAGGGAAGCCGGTAAGTTAGAGTTTTATTGCTTATATCCCTACTCAAACATTAATCTTCACTCTCATAAATAGATAAGCCTACTTCGTCGGCTTTTAGTGTTTAGCGTAGTTAATTAGTCTTCAAACAAGTAATTAAACAATTAACCATTTGGCCATCAAGCAATTCTAACCCCCTTTCTAAACTTTTGTTTATACTTTTAAAACCCTTTTTAAAATGATAAATATGTATAGTAATTTATTTGTAAAACTAAATATTAAATAAACCATTTTTAGAAGATATTTATTACAAAGGACATAAAATAGTAAATATATTTTCTAAAAAGTATATATATGTAACAATGTTTTTAAAATACTTTGAAATACTTATAATAGGTTTTAAAACATTTATCCAAAATATTACTTGAAAATAACAAATTTATAATTTCCTTAAAAACATGGGAAAACAACTTTTTACTGTGAAATCCTCTTCTTTAAAAATTCATTACTAATTCTTAAAAATTCATAAACATCCCAAACCATTTTGAAATACTCTAATATTAGTTAGTAAACCCTTGTAAAAATAATGAAAAAAAATACTAAAATTGAAATATTTTTTTAAGCCTTTAAAGTCCAAATATTAAGAGTAAACAGGACAGTTTTGCACAAGTGAAATTTTGGTCACTTTTCGAGATGTTAACTTTTTACTATCCAAAATTTTTATACCAACAAAAATACATATAAAAATTATAAATATGATGAGAAACCTCCAAGGATCTCTCTATAAAGTTCCATAAAAATCGCAAAAAACAAGGTAATTCACAAGTGCATCCATAGCGGCTATCGCTATAAGTGCACTTCAAATCCAAGTCCGATCTAAACCAAAGTCCATCTATAATCTATGTGCTTTGTTTCAAGATTATGTCATATGTTATACAAGTCAATTCAAGTCCATTCAAGTCGGTTTAAGTCCATGCATATGTCAATTGCTTTCAAAGCAAGAATAAAAACCAAAGTTTCAACAAATGTCAACATCGATTCAGACAACTTAAACACAATCAAACACAACATATATGTTTGCGCCAAAATTGGTCACAAACAGCCAATTACCGATGGAAGCACCAGTTCACAGCCACAGATCACAGATAACAAGTATGTAAAGAATTAGAAATGAAGAACACTTAGAAAAGTAAGAGGAAAACAGTAAAGAACATGGAGTTTATAGTGGTTCAGCAATCCGGCCTACGTCCACTTTGAATTTGATGATTTTATTGATGTATGCTTGCTGATTACAACGAGTTACAACTGATTACAACAGTAAAATCCGAGTATAATAATGGTGTCGGCGGAATCTCGACGTAGAAGAACAAAAAAAGGTCCTTTTTCTATAGGCTCTGGAATGCTATTTATAGGCGTAGGTTGCAAATATCTCGCTCAGATCTCGAGAGATCTCTTCTGGCACATAGGTGGGCCCACGCGATCGATTCCACATGGTTTGCACTCGACCTGTGATCGATACGAATGAATTTCGTATCGATCAAGATTTGGCCCAATCGAGTCGAAATTGAGCATGAACATTCTTTAGGTTGTATGTAAGCTCCTGTGAAAATTTGGTGTCATTTGGACTTGTAAATCTCGAGTTATGATCGATACGAATTAGAGTGTTCTTGAGATGTTTAGTTCGTATCGATCAATTTCGTATCGATACTGGTTCGTATCGATACCATGCACATGCTCGTTGGTGACGTGGCTCTATTTTCAAGTCTCGATCCATTTTTTATGCCGAGTTGAATGCTTCTTCCTTGGAATAACGCTTGCTTCTCGTTCGTGTCCAAGATGTGCTTCGCATCCATTATTTTGCGTTCACTTGTTTGTGTCGATCTATTCGCATCGATCAAATCTTGATCGATACGAACATGTATTGAGTCGAAATACATAACACCCTTCTTCTTGATCGATATGAACGATGTGTCCGTATCCATGTCGATCGATACGAACGACGTGTTCGTATCCATGCCGATCGATATGAACGTATCCATGCCGATCGATATGAATTCGTATCGATTCGAATGGGACATCCTTGTGCACGTATCCATCAATTTCTTGAGCAAATGAACTCCGTTTGACTTGAAATTTGAAACATAGCCTTTCCTAGCCTTGTTCTTCATTCCCAATCGATCTCGTCTTAATTGGAGCTTGGCCAAATTTTGACGACATCGATCATAGCCTTGCCTCCAATCGATCTCCAATCCTGATATCCATCCTTTCCAGCTAATTTGTTGATATCCCGGCCTTGACCAAAAGGTGGGATAACATTTGCCCCGCAAAACATGCCTTGTGGTAAGAAGGCGTGTTTTGAAAAGCTCTGACTCCGACATCCGAAGTCCATATTTCATCCATAGCCATACTATCTGATTCATAATCCGCGACTGCTCCGAGTCGATGTCCGAGTTTGAATCCGGTAACCAAATCCCTAGCCAATTCCATAGCTATCTGAATCCATCAACCGAGCTTTAATCCATCTATATCCAATATCCCATAGCCTAATCCACAACATTTCTGAGTTGATTTTCAAATTCGGGACCGCTCCGAGTCCTTTGCCAAATCCAGGACCTCTCCGGGCCCTTTTATCCCAAACCGAAATCCGAATCCATAATCTCTCCGGGTTTGACTTCAAATCCATAATCCTCGTCGGGTCGCATTATCCTGCTTTGACCCCGACTCTTCGGTCAAGGGCTTTTTATATTCACCGGCCTTGGCTCTCCGACCGAGGACTTTTATATTCACCGGCCTCGGCTCTCCAGCCAATGACTTTTTTATTCACCGGCCTCAGCTCTCCGGTCGAGGACTTTTATATTCACCGGCCTCGGCTCTCCGGCCGAGGACTTTTATATTCACCGGCCTTGGCTCTCCGGCCATGGACTTTTATATTCACCGGCCTTGGTTCTCCGGCAAAGGAATTTTATATTGTGCTTTGAGTCCATTCCATCACTCTCCGGCGAAGGGACTCGTCATTTGCGATTACTGCCCCGTCTCTCCGGTTGAGATCGTAATCGCGAGACCTGCATTATTCATTACATCGATCCAAATCCAATCATTCAAAATAAAAGTTTTTACAGCCAGGGGAGACCACATAAATGTCTGTACATCCAAGGAAGAAACCAAAGTTTTCATGAAAACGAAAAAAAAAACAAGATTTCATAGGCTCGAGTAACATGGTTTATCATCGCCTCAGAGCATGCCTAGGGACCGTCCTAAATCCCGTACATGTGTAAGTGACTTAGCCGTATTACTTCGAGCGCTATTACTTATTCAAAGCCATAAAACTATTCAGTTGATAATAAGCCGACGTTGCCTAGATCTAGTGCCATCTTCGTTCGAGGTGGGCGGTGGCCGCTCCTGTTCAACTGCCACATCTTGATTCCTTACATACTGCTGTAGATGGCCATTCCTTACATGCTCCTCAACAATATCCCTTAAATGCCTGCAGTCGTTCGTGTTGTGCCCACCCAGCTCATGAAATAGGCAATGCCTTCCCGATGCCCGCTCGTAATCAGAAGGTTCCCTTCTTGCTGGTCTTCGATACTGGAGGCGCCTCGAGTATCCAAGTAAATCCTTTGCAGAGTTTCATCTAGACCCGTGTAAGAAGAAAACTTTGAATCCCTCCATGGCCTTTTTAAAGTGTCATCGTTGTCATTCATTTTCCTTTTGCCTCTATCGTCTTTGTTTGGGTTTTCTCTGGGTGGACCTCCATCCCTTACCGCATAAGCTTTAGCCTCTCTCCCTTCTCTTTTAGCTTGCACATCTTCCTGCCTTAGAAATCTTTCCGCCTCATGATAGAACTCCCCAAGATCCCTCGGTGGGTCCCGTTCCAACGATATCTTGAAGTCTGAATTGTCTGCGATTCCCAAAACTGCTGCCATTAAAACCATCAATGGATCAGGTCGGTCCACCGAAGCCACTGCCGCATTGAATCTGGTCAAGAAATCTCTAAGTGACTATCCTTTCCATTGTTTCATTGATGTTAAAGTCATCACATTCTTGGGTCTGGCTATGTGGACTCGAAACTGCCTCATAAACCTTTCCATCAATTCCGTCCACGTGCTAATAGAGTTACTCTCCAGCTGTCTGAACCATAATGCTACAATATCCGTCAAATACAAAGGGAAGCATCTCACCATGACTTCCTTCGATGCCCCCAGTACTTCCATATGCCTCATGTACCTCGTCAAGTGAACAGTGGGATCCGTTCTCCCATCATACATCTCCAGTGTTGGTAGTTTGAAATCTGGCGGGTTCCTAGCTTGCCTGATCGCAGGAGCAAAGGGACTCCTATTCACATCCTCTAAGTCTCTATTCACTAATCCACCTCTCATGGCTCGTCTAACCATATCTGCCAATCTGTCGTTGTCGCCGAGCCATAGTTCCTGTCCATTGCCTCCAATCTGCCCCCCGAGTTCATGAGGGAGTTCTAGAATCTGCTCTCTTGAACGAGTATCCATTCCTCTACCGATGCCGTGTTGCACTGCTCCACCTGGTACCCTACCCGGGATTGGATCAACATGCTCTGGGTGGGTGCCCCTTAGATCTAGTGTTCCTCCTGACGGTACTGCTCTATTCTGAACTTTGGTTGTCCTATGCTCCTGATCTCTATCTCCAGCATCTCCTGCAATAGTGTTCCCTTGATTCTGCATTCTGGTTTGTCCAGCTTGTTGGAGTAGGTTCTGCATCATCTCTTCTTGTCTTTTCAGCATTCCCTCCTGCATAGCTTCCAACATCATCTCCATCTCATCCCGGGTGATGAAGATTGAGGTCTGATTTGCTCCAAAGGAAGCCTCCTGACTCCCTTCATGTTGACTCCTTTCATCTCTTTGTCTTCTTGTTGATTGCCTTGCCATAGCTTTCCTGATCCAAGTCTTTAAGCTTTCAGATTCGAAGTCCAAGTTGTAGAATTCCTGAGTTCAATCTCTCAGTGAAAGCACCAAAATGTTTGCGCCAAAATTGGTCACAAACACCCAATTGTCGATGGAAGCACCAGTTCACAGCCACAGATCACAGATAACAAGTATGTAAAGAATTAGAAATGAAGAACACTCAGAAAAGTAAGAGGAAAACACCCAAGTCTTTAATCTTTCCAGATCCAAGTCTTTAAGCTTTCAGATTCGAAGTCCAAGTTGTAGAATTCTTGAGTTCAATCTCTCAGTGAAAGCACCAAAATGTTTGCGCCAAAATTGGTCACAAACACCCAATTGCCGATGGAAGCACCAGTTCACAGCCACAGATCACAGATAACAAGTATGTAAAGAATTAGAAATGAAGAACACTCGGAAAAGTAAGAGGAAAACAGTAGAACACGGAGTTTATAGTGGTTCGACAATCCGGCCTACGTCCACTTTGAATTTGATGATTTTATTGATGTATGCTTGCTGATTACAATGAGTTACAACTGATTACAACAGCAAAATCCGAGTATAATAATGGTGTCGGCGGAATCTCGACGTAGAAGAACCAAAAAAAGGTCCTTTTTCTATAGGCTCTGGAATACTATTTATAGGCGTAGATTGCAAATATCTTGCTCAGATCTCGGGAGACCTCTTCTGGCACGTAGGTGGGCCCACGTGATCGATCCCACGTGGTTTGCACTCAACCTGCGATCGATACGAACGAATTTCGTATCGATCAAGATTTGGCCCAATCGAGTCGAAATTGAGCATGAACATTCTTCAGGTTGTACGTAAGCTCCTTTGAAAATTTGGTGTCGTTTGGACTTGTAAATCTCGAGTTATGATCGATACGAATAAGAGTGTTCTTGAGATGTTTAGTTCGTATCGATCAATTTCGTATCGATACCGGTTCGTATCGATACCATGCACATGCTCGTTGGTGACGTGGCTCTATTTTCAAGTCTCGATCCATTTTTTATGCCGAGTTGAATGCTTTTTCCTTGGAATAACGCTTGCTTCTCGTTCATGTCCAAGATGTGCTTCGCATCCATTATTTCGCATTCACTTGTTTGTGTCGATCTTATTCGTATAGATCAAATCTTGATCGATACGAACACGTATTGAGTCGAAATACATAGCACCCTTCTTCTTGATCGATATGAACAACGTGTCTGTATCTATGCCGATCGATACGAACAACGTGTTCGTATCCATGCCGATAGATACGAACGACGATACAAACGACGTGTTCGTATCCATGCCGATCGATACGAACGTATCCATGCCGATCGATATGAATTCGTATCGATTCGAATGGGACATCCTTGTGCACGTATCCATCAATTTCTTGAGCAAATGAACTCCGTTTGACTTGAAATTTGAAACATACCCTTTCCTAGCCTTGTTCTTCATTCACAATCGATCTCGTCTTAATTGGAGCTCGGCTAAATTTTGACGACATCGATCATAGCCTTGCCTCTAATCAATCTCCAATCCTGATATCCATCCTTTCTAGCTAATTTGTTGATATCCCGGTCTTGACCAAAAGGTGGGATAACAATATATATGTTATATTTTCCATTCAAAGTGGTGTGCTAACTCACCTTTAACCCAACAACAACCAAGATCCAAGTAGCCAATTCCAACCTCTCCTTAATTTGCAACACCTTTCCTTCCCTTCCTTCTCCTTGCTTTCACCTTCTTTTACCTTCTCCCATTGTTATTTGCTCACGGCCATTGCTTGGTAGGTGAGTGTGGCTTTGCTTCTTCCAACGTAAACTAAGAAGAAGGTGTTTGAATACTGTACTAAGACTTATGGAAAAGTTTGAGTGGATTTGGAATTGTTTTACAATTATTTTCTTTAGAACATAAGAGAAGAAGAAGACATGAAATAGCTCACTTTTGCTTTGTGAATTTGTGATTTATTAACATGGGTATGCCCCTTCTTATATAGTCTCAAGAATGGTGCTCTTTAAGCTTGCTCTAACCCCCCCACCATTCCATGGAAGGTTCACCTCCAATCATTTTTCCTTTACATCACTTCTCCTTTAGGCAAATTACCATGATACCCTTCTCATGATAATATATCTTACTCATTTTGGAAGCTTCTAGAACCTTCCATTGCTTTATGAAAAGAAGTGTGTTAATCAGAAGATAATGTGTTCATTTGATCGTTAGACAAGTGCAAAAGAGTTCGACCAACTTATATCGATCAAAAAACTATTAACCAATTAAACCGTTTTGGTCACATTATCAATTTTCCATCGAAGAAAATATTTTTGTAAACAATTTTCAAAAATAAGTTTCCTATAATTATTCATTAATTAAATGATGTCTAATAAGGTTTTAAAAATATATTTATAATACTTAATTATATTTCAAAACGTTTCGATATTCGAAGATGAAGTGTTCGAATTTCTGGGTCGCTACATTCTCCCCCACTTAGAACATTTCATCCTCAAAATTCAAACAAGTACGATAATAAAAAAAGGTAGACAAAGCAAGATACATCTATAGAGTGCTGCTGCAACTATATACAAGCTAAACCGCAAACTGCATGCAAACTAAGCGACTACACCTCAAGCGATGAGTACACGACAAAAGGTATATGATACTAAGATAAGAAGGAACCCATGGTCTATAGGCAACTTTGGATTAAACCCCTTCAAACTGTCATCCATCTTGGTACCACCCCAAGCATCCTCGCTCCATGGTACTTCTAACCTTAGCAAAGGAAAACGCACACAAACACTCAAATAACATTCATAATTACTAGCAAGCAAAGCTCATGGTATGCTCAGGTTCAAAATTCTTCCATCGCCCAAGAACGATAAACAACCTACTAAGCATACCTTATGCTTAACAATCTTAGGTTATTACTTAGATGATTATTCATACTACCTTATAAAAAATCAAGGAGTAATTCTCCAAACTCTTCAAAAGCCAACATAACACATCATACAAATGTACTAAATCCCGTATGATGCACATGGACCATCCGTACGCAATATCTGATCTAATCACTTACTCAATCACATAAATTTCACTTCCAAACTAGTATAGATCAGTTGACCTCTCTAGTGTGGACTCCGATTTGGTTACTTGATTAGAAACCTCTGTTCTCCTTGCATAGCCATGTACTATGATAAAAAAAACATTTGGATCGTATCATGAATCCGTATTAAGTTTTCGCCATCAAGAATCGAGTGAAAAATCCTTGTTCAGACCGGTGTAAACCACCTCAAAAACATGTACTTGAATACTGAATCAAGAACAGTCATGTAAACAAAACGATCTATGTATAACTTACATACTTATCATATTGGTTTCTTAACTACACCTGTTTCTTTATATCATATTTCTTTTATACAAATAGTATGTCATTCCATACTAAAATCATTTTTAAACCACTTCATAAGACCTAACTTCAGTTTATAAGAATTTTATAACTTAAATTCATACTCGTATAATACTCCACTACATCCTAGGAGTATATACCAAAATATTAAATTTGTTTTTCTTAACAAGTATGTTCAACCATTTAACACTTGTTTTAACTTACTACCTTTTCAAATTCAAGTGTTATATAAACTCAACTGTATATTTTCAAAAACATTTAACTACAAGTTCTATAATAATCCAAAAGTTTTCGTCTATCCAAAATCGCCGAAAATTTCGTTTCATTTTAACAAATGAAAACTACCAAACAACAAATCATATCATGATGCACCTGCCATACTTTCCTAATGCATAGGCTACATATGTCCATGAAATAACTTAACAAGAAAACTTTAGAACTAAACACCGATTTGAATTTCAAATCATTTTGAAATAACATATACATATAACTTTTGTATATCAAATCATACTATTGGGATTTAAATAAAAATCTATTCTACCAAAAATGAACATCGATGAAACTGCAGCCATCACCGAAATTATTTTCAAAGAATAGAAGCGAGTTCAATGCATCCAAACCATAACTTTGGTACTTAATCAAAATCATTCCAAAGCAGTACCACATAATTAAACTAATTCCCAAATATTTACTTTAAAAAATACTAATATTATTTTCTTTAAAATCTTGAAAAGGATTTCCAAAGATACGAGGATCTAAGTTCTTAAATTCTCTATTTAAATCCTTTTCATTTATAAACAATATTTTATAAACTATACTTATATAAACTCACCTTTTTATATAAATCTTTTCACAAATATTCGCTTCCAATTATTATATCTTTTCTTGTAATTATAGTAAACATCTTTTATTAAATTTTAACTCCTAACCTAACATTATCACCAAACGCCTTATAGTCAAACCATGAAACTTAATTCACAAGTTGTTCATTTCAATGTATACACAATTACTGTCTATCCAACCCATGATGTAGAAAGGTAAAACTGCTCAAAAACTAGTTGAGAAAAAATCAATAACAAGAATTGCTCCTAAATTGATTACACATGATTTAAATAATCATCAAGGTTATTGAATATTTGAACTATGAGAAGCACCAGAGTCACACAAACATGAATATAAAAGCCATAAAAAGATCATATACCCTCAAGAATCAGCTTTCCCTTGCACCTGCAGAAGTAGAAGATGCTAAAGAAAGTGCAAGTACCTTAGGCTATTGCCCTACCTGAAGCATCGGAAAATCCTTGACAAAATGACCTAGCTGGTGGCAGTTGTAGCAACTCTTTTGTGCAAACTGTGCTACCTCCCATGTTGATGCCTTTAACATCTTCCCTCCTCCACCCTTCTTACCGGTTTTAGCAAAGTGGTGTAGGATCATTTTCAACCTAGAGGGGGGTGAATAAGGAGTACTAATAAAAATTAATGCGGAAATAAACATAGAAAGTAATGCAGTAGAGATCACACATAGATTTACCTAGCTTCGGCAAAAACCTGCCTACGTGTTGCCTCTAAGGTTTCTACTAGAAATTAAGTAGTTAGATGCTTACAAACAAACGTAAGCTTGCGACACCCGCTAACTTGATTAACCTAATTCTAAGCTCAAACCCTGCCATAACTCAACCACTGAGTTGCGAATTCTCAAACTACGCCCTGTAGTTTATACCAAGTTACACAACTAGAAGATTACACAATTTATAAATAGAAATTACAAAATAAAACTATAAAACTAAAAAACCCTATATTTAATATTAAGCCCAATAAAATTAAAAAGAGGAACCGGCCCAATTATAATTAGAGTAAAATACTGTCTCCTCCCTTTTTTTGTTCGTATACTCTGCCATTCCTTTTTTCTACTCTTCACAAATTAGGGTTTTGCTCGAACTTGGAGCCACCGCTGGAAATAGTAATTCGAATCGATTACTTCGTTCCTCAATTTGATTACTACTTCGATCTTCGATTTGTTTCGGCTGCTACAAGGTCGAGTTCGAATGGAATAAATTGGTATGTGATTTTTTACTTTATTTGCTCTGTTGTTTTGCTTGAATTCGAACTCGATACTTTGTGCCGATGATGAGATGGGTTTAGTTATAGGGATGAAAACCTTATATTTTAGTTTCGTATATTTGAGTATTTTATTTTTCGGGAATTTGGCACTTGCGTTGATATTTGATCAAATGAACACTGTGACCTCTGACTTGTTCGTTGTTGAATTTGCTTGAATTTCGTTGAGTCGGTTCCGTTCTATGCTCCTATGACTTCGACATTTTGAATTTTACAATCTGGACTTGACGAATTTTGATCTGTTCCATTTTTTGAGACTCGAACTCTTCTTGACTTGTTCAATTCGTATTACCCTCTGTGACTTTTTCGGCTTGATCATATCCTTTTTTTTAAACCTCCCCTTTACTTTGAACTGCGACTTGCAACTATTTTTACTATAGACATATAAACTGCTTCAATATATGTATGTATATATGTGTACGATTGTTGTGCCTATCCACTTGGTTGGCTTGATATCTCCACTACTCATTGCCGTTGCATTACATTTATGTTATCATGTTGCCTTGTGTTTTTGTACATTTGGAGTCTAGTTTTCATATATACATGTCAGGTGCATGATTGTTGTGAGCCTGGCCATTGCATTGCTTCGAGTCATACTTGATGTTTGTTGTACATATATGTTGCTGTCATTTTTTGGTCATGATGATTTTGAGTTTGGTTCCTTGCATCTTGCTTGTGCATGTACACTTGTATTTGTCTCTGGTCTGGTTGCAGCCCTTGTTGTGTTTGCATCCTGTTTTGATCTTGTTTTCATGTTCATTCCTGAATGATATATGTGTATACATACATATATATATATATATATGCATCCATATGTATATGTGAGACTGGTCTAGTTGAGCTGCTTATGCTCTAATGCCTGGATATGTTATGTTGACATGTATCACTTTGTATGCTGCATTTGCATTTGTATTGAGTAACTCACTGCCTAGCCTTGCTGTGTGGTTCCTGCTTCTGGACTGACCTTGGTCTGGTTCCACATGCTCTGATCTGGTCTAGTCTGGTTCACCACTTTGTCCTTTTGCACTTTAGTCTGTTTGGAGCGTGTTGTCATGTTGGGTTGAAATGTTGCATTCACCACTTTGTACATTTGAGCATGTTGAACTGTTGTGTCTTTTGCATGTTTTGAACTGGTGGTGAACTTGTTCCACTGGCTTGTTGTTTTGAGCATTCATGTGTGTACATGTTGTTTTCATTTGCACCTGACCATGCCTGAAACTTTGTTGCTTTATGAACTGAATTTTGTTTTGTATTTTGGAATGCACCTATGTTGAATCCAGCCTCGGCTTGGGTTTGACCTTGTGCTCACCTGTCCCTGCAATTTTAACAAGCAAGCATATATTGGTGTGCAAGACCTTGTGGCATGTATAGTGATACACTGTGCATGTTACAAATTGTTCGAGTAAGATGAATTAAAACAAAATGATGATGAACAACCCAAATAACCGAGGCAAATAATAATTTCAAAACACACACTTTATTGAGCACTGCAAAATATTTTGTTTTCCAATTTTACCACGTCAGTGTTTATTTTGCAGACAGTTCAGATATTGGATACAGGCTGGAACAGAGTTGAAAATCAAATACGAGTGAGAGTGAATATGTAGTGAGATGAATTATGTATGAAAAACTGTAAAGTGAAAATGTGTTGTAATCTAAGTTGTATTGCAACTGAAAATGTATAAATTTAGTGAGAGCTCAAATTTGTACTATTTGAATTTGTAATAAAATATTTGTTTAAATATATGAATTCTGAGTTATTTATTTTATTCAAAAATATTTATTTAATTATGTGAAAAATAATATAGTACAATAACAAATACATTTAAACGAATATATATATATATATATATGTTTTATCATCAAACAAAAATCATAGGCTATTGTATTCTACAATCTCTCCCTTTTGATAATAACAAATATATATTAAGATTTTGACTTTATTAAATGTTTTTGGTCTTGATGAATTCTATCTGCTCCCCCTACTTGAATGCTCCCCCTACAACAATGCTCCCCCTTCACATATGCATGAAAATAATAAAAAATATGCAAATAAAAAACAATAAAAAATGCAATGAACTTAGATGGGAATATGCAAATAGAAATTTGAACCTTATTTACCAAAATCTTAACTTCTCTCCCTCTTTTGTTATCAGTAAAAGGGTAATAGTGTTAGATAAGAGTGATCAAGTGATAAACATTAATACAACATTAATACCTAATCGAGTATAAATATTAAATTTCGATAAAAAATCAAACAAAAATAATAAATACTTTGTTAGGTGCATATTCCATTTTAGACTGAAAGGGGTGATGTCGTCATAGAGAACCGTATAGTCATGTGGTATATTTATAACAGGAATTTGAATACTTACTAACCATGCATAACCGTTAGGACTTTTAAATGAGATTGGTATCATTCCCAATTTTTATTAAAAAATGAATTCCAAGCATCTTCTAACTACACATAACCGTGAGGAATTTTAAATGGGGTTAGAATCAACTCGCCTATTTCAACCAATTTTGATATGTGTTCCATACATGCATAACCATGAGGACTTTTAAATGAGCATGAAAGCACATAATCAAAGAATCCAAGTAGTTCGCCCATGCATAACCGTGAGGACTTTTAAATGAGAGTGAGTACTTTTGGATGATTTTATTGCTAATTAATTAAAAAAATGAATAATTTCCTGTTTAAATACCACATTTTGGCATACTATATTGGATTTTGATGAGTGATTGTCGTAGAAATATGATAGAAATAGAGATGGTCATGGAATTTTTACCAACAAAAGTTATTACAAATTTTGTTTAAATTTTTAAAGAAATTTACTAAATATACTCTCTCAAGTCATAATGTATGATTAATATCAACACTCATCACTTATTTCAATCAGATTAGATAATGTAGGCATTTAAGATCAAATCCAAAAATATAAAATCAAATTTCTAAAATGCCTAAACTGAGACGAAGTCTACAAAAACTATTTTTTGGAAGGGGTTTTGTAAAAATATCTACCAATTGAGAATTAGTTGAAATGAAATTTATGCAGATATTTTCTTTGGAAATATGATCTCTAATGAAATGATGTCTAACATCTATAAGCTTGGTGCGAGAATGATGTACAGAATTATTTGTGAGATCAATTGCACTTTCGCTATCACACATAAGTGGGACTCGTTTAAAATTTAGACCATAGTCTTGCAAAGTTTGTATCATCCATAAAATTTAAGCAGAGCAACCGCTTAGAGCAATATACTCTACCTCAGTGGTAGATAATGCAGTACAATTTTGTTTTCGCCTTGACCATGCAACTAATAAATGTCCCAACATAAAACACATTCCACTAGTACTTTTTCTATCAACTAGACTACCAGCATAATCCACATCTGAATACCCTTTTAACTCAAAGTTATCCTTAGTTGGATACCATAGACCAAACCGTGGGGTGTGCAGCAAATATCTTATAATCCTTTTTACAGCTTTTAAATGGGATTTTTTGGATTTGATTGAAACCGTGCACATAAACAAATAGCGAACATAATTTCAGGTCTAGAAGCAGTAAGATAAAGAAGTGATCCAATCATACCTTGATATTTCTTTTGACCAACTACCTTACCTTTTTCATCCTTGTCAAGTTTAATTGTTGTGCTCATGGGAGTTTTTGCAGGTTTAGCATCTTTCAATCCAAATTTGTTGACAAGTTCTCTGATATATTTCGTTTGAGAGATGAACGTACCTTTATCGCTTTGTTTGATTTGAAATCCTAAAAAGAATTTCAACTCTCCCACCAAGCTCATTTCAAACTTTTCCTGCATGACTTTTTCAAATTTCTCATACAACACATTGTTAGTGGCACCATAAATAATGTCATCAACATATATTTGAACAATCAAAAGATCATCATTTTCGTGCAATAGAAATAATGTGGTGTCTACACAGCCCTTTTGAACCCATTTTCAAGGAGATAGGTGCTAAGACATTCATACCAAGCCCTAGGGGCTTGTTTTAATCTATATAGTGCTTTCTTAAGTTTATATACATCGTTAGGGTATTCATGACTTTCAAAACCTTCAGGTTGTTCAACAAATACATCTTCTTTCAAATTTCCATTAAGAAAAGCACTTTTAATATCCATTTGTTTTAGTTTAAATCCTTTATAACAAGCAAAAGTTAACAAGATTCTATGGGATTCTAGTCTTGCTACCGGTGCAAAAGTTTCATCAAAATTAATTCCTTCAATTTGATTATAACCTTTAGCAACTAACCTAGCTTTATTCCTAATCACATTTCTAGATTCATCAAAATTTATTTTTAAAAATCCATTTGGTTCCTACAACTGGATAATCATTAGGTCTAGGTGCTAGAGTCCAAACATCATTTCATTCAAATTGATTTAACTGTTCTTGCATAGCCATAAACCAACTCTCATCATTTAGAGCTGTATCTATGTCTTTAGGTTCAATTTCTGAAATAAATCCACTGAATAGACACAAATTACATAAATTCCTAAAGGAGGAACGAGTTTGAATACCTACGGTAGGATTACCTATTACCAATTTTGGAGGATGAGCTGCTTTGAATTTCAATTTCTCTGGTTCCAAATTTCTTTGGACTTCTTCCGCGGTTGTAGTTTCTTTTGAATTTTCACTTTCAACTTTTTCGTTCTCCTCTTCAACATTGCTTTTGATTGTTCCCTTACTTTGATCATCAATGCCTTCATCAAATTTCACATTGATTGACTCCATGATTGTTCTCGGCCTTTTGTTGTATATTCTATAAGCTTTGCTACTGGACGAATATCCCATGAACATGGCTTCGTCAGCTTTTGGTTCAAATTTTCCCAGTTGATCGCCTGTATTGAGAATATGACACGGACAGCCAAAAACTTTGAAATATGCAATGTTTGGCTTTCTGTTGAACCATAGTTCATATGGTGTTTTCTTAAGAATCGACCTAATCATGACTCTATTCATTACATAACAAGCTGTATTTACTGCCTCTGCCCAAAAGAACAAAGGCAGTTCATACTCATTTATCATAGATCTAGCCAACTCTTGTAAGGTTCGATTCTTTCTCTCGACTACTCCATTTTGTTGTGGAGTACGTGAGGCAAAGAATTCATGTTTAAATCCATTTTTATCACAAAAAATTTCAAATTCATCATTTTCAAATTCTCCACCATGATCACTTCTTAGCAAAATAATAGAAACTCCTTTTTCATTTTGAACTAATTTTGTGAATTTAGTGAAGTATGAGAAAGTTTTTAATTTTTTAGCTAAGAAGTGTACCCACGTGTATCTAGATTAATCATCCACCAATACAAAACAATATTTCTTACCACCTGAACTTGCAATATCGTTAGGTCCAAACAGATCCATATGAACTAGTTCAAGGACTCTAGAAGTACTTACAGTGTTCTTGGCATGAAAGGATGATTTTTTAAATTTTCCCATAGTACATGCTTTACATAGAGTTTCTTTTTTGAAATCATGAGATGGTAAACCTCTTACCAAATCTTTTCTTTTTAATTTGTTTAACAAATTCATGCTAGCATGTCCTAATTATCTATGCCATAAGTATACTTCTACATCCTTAACTACCAAACGTTTTGAAAGAGTGAGATCATCAAAAGATAGAGAATATATATTACCTTTCCTCTTACCTGAAAATAATGTTTCTTTTGATGTTTGGTCAACAATTTTGCACAAATTAGAATCAAAAACAACATTCATTCCCTTATCACATAACTGACTGAAATCAGATTATGGTGCAGATTTTCAACATATAATACATCGTTCAAGGTAAACGTATCGTTACCTACTTTACCTTTACCGATAATTTTACATTTATTATTGTTGCCCATTGTGACTCTACCACCTTTGTGCTTCTCTAGGCTAAGAAACTTCGATTTGTCGCCCGTCATGTGCCTGGAACAGCCAGAATCTAGGTACCACTCTTGTTGTTCCTTAGCTTTCCAACACACCTCACTTGGCTCGTCATCATCGCGGTCATTTGTTTCTCCTGAAAAGCACACATTTGCTTTTTCATTCTCACTGCCAGTGCTTTCATCATTATCTTCATTGTACTCACTACTAAGCATGGTAAGGGGAGATTCTTTGACTTGGGAAGTTCCTTCATGAGTCACTTCAAGCGTGTGCCAGATTTCCTGCACAGTTAAACAACGTGAGACACGATTAAATTCAATTTGATCTAATGAGAAAATAATAGAGTTCATAGCTTTGGTGTAAGCAGTTTGCAGTTTATTTTCAAGATCTGTCCATTGATTCATAGGTTTTTCAACTTCTTGATCATCTACCATTACTGTTGGCGTCCTATATCATGTGTCAACAATATTCCAAGCATCTATGATTTTCAGAAAAATTTTCATTCTATCTTTTCAATATGCATATTCACCATTGAACATGGGTGGTCTAGCTATGGACTGACCCTCAGCAAAAGCATTATTAAAAGAAGCCATTTTTATAAAAAAAATCAAAATTTTAAAACAAAAAAAATGTTTTTTCTTCCTAGCTCCGATACCACTTGTAGGATCATTTTCGCACTAGAGGGGAGGTGAATAGGGTGTACTAATAAAAATTAATATGGAAATAAACACAGAAAGTAATGCAGTAGAGACCACACACAGATTTACCCAGCTTTGGCAAAAACCTGCCTACGTGCTGCTTCCAAGGTTTCTACTAGAAATTAAGTAATCAGATGCTTACAAACACACGTAAACTTGCGACACCTGCTAACTTGATTAACCTAATGCTAAGCTCAAAACCCTGCCACAACTCAGCCACTGAGTTGCGAATTCTCAAACTACGCCCCGTAGTTTGTACCTAATTACACAATTAGAAGATTACACAACTCATAAATAGAAATTACAAAATAAAACTATAAAACTAAACAAAAACCCTATATTTAATATTAATCCCAATAAAATTAAAAAGAGGAACCGACCCAATTATAATTAGTAAACCACTGTGTCCTCCCTTTTTTTGTTCGTATATTATGCCGTTCCTTTTTTCTACTCTTCACAAATTAGGGTTTTGCTCGAACTTGGAGCTACCACTGGAAATAGTAATTCGAATCGATTGCTTCGTTCCTCAATTTGATTACTGCTTTGTTCTTCGATTTGTTTCGGCTGCAACAAGGTCGAGTTCGAGTGGAATAAAATGGTATGTGATTTTTTACTTTATTTGCTCTGTTGTTTTGCTTGAATTCAAACTCGATACTTTGTGCCGATGATGAGATGGGTTTATTTATAGGGATGAAAACCCTATATTTTCATTTCGTATATTTGAGTTTGAATTTTTCATGAATTTGGCACTTGTGTTGATTTTTGATCGAATGAACACTGTGACCTCTGACTTGTTCATTGTTGAATTTTCTTGAATTTCGTTGAGTCGGTTCCGTTCTATGCTCCTATGACTTCGGCATTTTGAATTTTACGATAATCTGGACTTGACGAATTTTGATATGTTCCATTTTCTGAGACTCGAACTCTTCTTGACTTGTTCAATTCATGTTACCCTCTGTGACTTTTTCGGCTTGATCATTTCTTTTTTTTTAAACTTCTCCTTCACTTTGAACTGCGACTTGCAACTATTTTTACTGTAGACATATAAACTACTACAATATACATATGGATATATGTGTACGATTGTTGTGCCTATCCACTTGGTTGGCTTGATGTCTCCACTACTCATTGCTGTTGCATTACATTTATGTTATCATGTTCCCTTGTGTTTTTGTACATTTGGAGTCTGGTTTTCATATATACATGTCTGGTGCCTGATTGCTGTGAGCCTGGCCATTGCATTGCTTCGAGTCATACTTGATGTTTGTTGTACATATATGTTGCTGTCATTTTTTGGTCATGATGATTTTGAGTTTGGTTCCTTATATCTTGCTTGTGCATGTACACTTGTATTTGTCTCTGGTTTGGTTGCAGCCCTTGTTGTGTTTGCACCCTGCTTTGATCTTGTTTTCATGTTTATGCCTGAATGATATATGTGTATACATATATATGCATATATGCATCCATATGTATATGTGATACTGGTCTAGTTGAGCTGCTTATGCTCCAATGTTTGGATATGTTATGTTAACATGGTTTCACTTTGTATGCTGCATTTGCATTTGTATTGAGTAACTCACTGCCTAGCCTTGCTGTGTGGTTCCTGCTTCTGGACTGACCTTGGTCTGGTTCCACATGCTCTGATCTGGTCTGGGCTGGTTCACCACTTTGTCTTTTTGCACTTGAGTCTGTCTAGAGCTTGTTGTCATGTTAGGTTGAAATGTTGCATTCACCACTTTATACATTTGAGCATGTTGAACTGCTGTGTCTTTTGCATGTTTTGAACTGGTGGTGAACTTGTTCCACTGCTTGTTGTTTTGATCATTCATATGTGTACATGTTGTTTTCATTTGTACCTGACCATGCCTGAAACTTTGTTTCTTTCTAAACTGAATTTTGTTTGTATTTTGGATTGCACCTGTGTTGAATCCAGCCTCGGCTTGGGTTTGACCTTGTGCTCACCTGTCCCTGTAATTTTAACGAGCAAGCATATATCGGTGTGCACAACCTTGTGGCATGTACAGTGATACATTGTGCATATCACAAGTTGTTCGAGTAAGATGAATTAAAACAAAATGATGACGAACAACCCAAATAACTGAGGCAAATAATATTTTCAAAACACATACTTTATTGAGCACTGCAAAATATTTTCTTTTTCAATTTTACTGCGTTAGTGTTTATTTTGCAGATAGTTCAGATGCTGGATACAGGCTGGATCAGAGTTGAAGATCAAATACGAGTGAGAGTGAATATGTAGTGAGATGAATTATGTATGAAAAACTATAAAGTGAAAATGTGTTGTAGTCGAAGTTGTATTGCAATTGAAAATGTATAAATGTAGCGAGAGCTCAAATTTGTACTATTTGAATTTGTAATAAAATATTTGTTTGAATATATGAATTCTGAATTATTTATTTTATTCAATAAATATTTATTTAATTATGTGAAAAATAAAATAGTACAATAACAAATACATTTAAACGAATATATATATGTTCATTATCATCAAACAAAAATCATAGGCTATTGTATTCTACAAGTGGCCCTTCTGCCCACACCAATGGCAAACAAGGTTGGATATAGAATTCGACTGTCGAAACATTCGCTTATCGTTCCCAGCTGGTATGGAAGCAAGAGATTTGGTGTAGAAACAACAGGCTTTGGTGCCAAAATCTCGAACTCAAACCCACATTCACCATATTCACAAAAGACCCCATAAGTTGATTAGTCGTATCTCTTTGAAACTCAGGATGCATACTTGCCACAAACATCCCACTCTTTCTAAGCACCATGTCAACTAACCCAAACCCAAACTGAGACAGTGCAATGAACCGGTTCTCATACTCCGCCATAGTCATGGCCCCCTACTTCAGATCCAAGAAGGTTATAAATAACAAAATATTTTCGACTTCCGGAACAAACTTCATCTCAAACTCATCTTTAAATTATGCCAAAGAGAAGTCAATCTGTTGAACATCAGCTGTAATAGAACTTCACCAATTCGTTGTTGCATCTGTCGGATGTCGTGATGCCAACCTATGCTTTATTGTGTCATCTAGCTCCATATCTCCTAATATCCAATCATATAATTTAAGCTAAGACTGGACTTCTATAATGTCTCTGTGCCACTAAACCTCTTACCCCCTAGTCTCTCATAATCATAGCAGAGCAATGTAAAACTCAACTGAGGCCCGACCTGCATAACCTCCTCTACGACATTCACCCTTGGTTCCTCAATTGGAGCAACATTCCTCGGTGCTCGATTCCCGCCATTCGTGATAGTACTACCCCGACCATCTCTAGCATTTGCAGCTTTAGTACTTATAGTTCTTACTACCTAACCAAGGCAAAACTCTTTTAGGACACGAAAGGATAGAGTTGTTTAAAAGAAGGAGTTATTATAAGGAGATATTCCTAATGAATAATTTTAAAGTCTAGTTTTTAAAATACAAATACTTTATCATATGTATAATACACTCGACTTATTCTAGGGTGTCGCTTACCCCATATCTGATGAGCCATACTTAACCAAAGCCAAGGTGTTCGCTTAACCTGGCTCTGATACCAAATTTAACGACCCGACATTTCGACCCTCGAATGTTGACACTAAATACATCCATGGTATTAGTTTGTCGAACACCCAAGTGCCGACAAGACATAAAGGTAGGGCAAAATAAAAAATAGAATAGAGCAAGAAAGAGAGAACATAACATTAGAATCTCATAATAGAACGATAATATAATATCAAAGGAACAATACAAATAGTTACTCTAAATACAGAAATTTCAGAGCTACCAAAACCTAAGTACTATCATCAGCCTGGACAGTTATAACTGCCTGTCCTCACAGTGCTGATATATACTATATAGTAATGCAACAGAAATAATAATACTACGGTAGGTAATCATTCAGCTTCTCTTCATAAGCTAAAAAGTGTTCAAAGCTTAATTTGGAAATATACACGGGCTGATCCGAGCATTATAAGAAAATAACACTAGGATTAGTCTGGTAAACCAGCGTCAGAAACTTAAGAAATGTGTAACAAGTAACCATAACCATTGAGACCGTATGGATTATCGCAATAGTTTTCCCTCAAATGAAACCAACTATCCGATAAGTGAATATATCAGTACAATAGATAATGTCTAGGATGTATAACATAAATTAGAAAATAACTATTGTGCATGTGACACAACAATAATAGGTATACAATTAATACCACGAAGGTGCGTTTGTATATGGATTTTTCCACGGAGACCTCTTCGGTCTGGCCACATCCAAACTCCATGACAAGGATCATAAACTACCTTCCGAGCATCGTATAGCTCTAGATAGGATATACACTAAGGAAACCATAACTGGATCACCCTCGGTGTGTGATTCAGGTCATATCGACTCCCGCTAGCAATAATCGATAAGCATCTCTAGATATGAAGTTGATATACCCTTGATCCCTGCTAAACCCCATGGCTATGTCCCTCTTCTTTTTTCTGTCATTTTCCCAATGTCGAGGCTACGTTCGACATCTTTCACATGAGTCTTCATCACTCGAACGGAATACGAATTCCCAAATGAATTCCATCATCTCAAACAGATCACGAATCGCTACATGGATTCGAGCATCTTGAACGGATCTCGAATATCCACATAGATTCCCACATAAATACTCCGACGAATGTTAACGCTGCCCTCTTTCTTGGAATACTCCTCAAGATAGACAGTCCCATACGATAGGAACGTTTGAAATGTTAATGCTGGCCTCTCTCCTTGACTTAACCTTAGGATAGACGGTTTAACTCTATAACATTTCCCTTCACAACTGCTTCAAGAACATGGATTGCGTATATGGTTTTGAAGTGGTTACTAGTTCGAGTCGTCTTATATAAGTTCACTTTTCCCGCTTACCAGATGCTCCAAACCCAATCGATGAATTTCCGATTAACTCAATTCTAGTTCTCTCAGAAGTAAAAATCAAGAGACGTATCGTACCAATGCTCCTCCTCGGGGGTTCACATTGGTGTGAAATCATGAAGACTTTTGATACTTCTTAAGTCAATATTAGTTAAAGTTCGATAGTCGACTAATAGACTACCTAGTTAAAAGTAATTGCTTATACAAATCAATATTCATATACTTAACTCATTTCCGAACATTCAAACTTAACTATTCCTCATCCAAGAGTGAAGCTAGGAAAGTAGAGTACTGGTTGCATTAAAGCTTTACCTAGACACTTCATTCTTGAATCCTACAAATAGATAAGTCTACCTCATCGACTATTAGTGTTAAGTATAGTGTTAATGATTTCCATAATCAAGCAAGAAATCAACATTATTAACATGTTTCCAACATTTTCTGACTTAACTATTGCTCTATCAAGGGTGAAGCCAGTAGGTTAGAGCTCTATTGCCCATATCCCTACTTGAACATCAATCTTAACTCTCACAAATAGATAAGCCTACTTCGTCGGCTTTTAGCATTAAGCATAGTTAATTACTTTTCAAATAAGTAATTAAAAAATTAACTATTTGACCATCAAGCAAACCCCTTTCTTAACTTTTTTTTCATACTTTTAAAACTCATTTTAAAATGATATATATGCATAGTAATTTATTTATAAACCAGATATTAAATAAACTAGTTTTAGAAGATATTTATTATATAAGATATAAAACAGTCAACATATTTTCTAAAAACTATATATACTAAAAATGATTTTAAAATACATATTAGTTTTTAGAACATTTACAAAAAATATTACTTGAAAACAACAACTTTATAATTTTCTTAAAAACTTGGAAAAATAAGTTTTTATTATAAAATCCTCTTCTTTAAAAATTCACAACTAATTCTTAAAAATTCATAAATATCCCAAACGTTTTTGAAATACTGTAATATGAGTTAGTAAACACTTATAAAAAGAATGACACAAAATACTTCAATTTAAATATCTTTTCAAACCTTTAAAGTCCAAAAATCAAGGCTAAACGGTGTAGTTTTGCATAAGTGAAGTTTTGGCCACTTTTTGAGATGTTACTTAACTTTTTACTATCCAAAATTTTTATGGAAACAAACATACACATAAAACATTATAAATATAGTAAGAAACCCCTAAGGATCTTTCTACAAAGTTCCATAGAAATTGCCAAAAACAAGGCAATTCATAAGTGCATTCATAGCGACTATCGCTATAAGTGCACTTTCAAATCCAAGTCCGATCTAAACCAAAGTCCATCTAAAACCTATGTGCTTTATTTCAAGGTTATGCCACATGTTATACAAGTCCATTCATCTCTGTTCAAATCCGTTTATGTCCATACAAATGTCACTTGCTTTTAAAACAAGAATCAAAACCAATGTTTCAACAAATGTCAAGATCAATTCAGACAACTTAAACACAATCAAACATAACATATATATGTTATATTTGCCATTCAAAGTGGTATGTTAATGCACCTTTAACCCAGCAATAGCCAAGATCCAAGCACTCAAGTCCAACCTCTCCTTTCAACACCTTTTCTTCCCTTGCTCCTCCTTGTTTTCACCTTCTTTTGCCTTCTCCCCTTACTATTTGCTCGCAGCCATTGCTTGGTGGGTGAGTGAGGCTTTGCTTCTTCCAAAACAAACTAGGTAGAAGGTGTTGTAATATTGTACTAAGGCTTGTGGCAAAGTTTGAGTGGATTTGGAATTTTTTGCAATTATTTTCTTTAGAACATAAGAGAAGAAGAAGACATGAAATAGCTCACTTTTGCTCCGTGAATTTGTGATTATTAATATTGGTATGCCCCTTCTTATATAGGCTCAAGAATGGTGCTCTTTAAGCTTACTCTCACCCCCTACCATGACATGGAATGTTCACCTCCTATCACTTCTCCTTTACAGCACTTCTTCTATAGGCAAATTACTCTTATACCCTTCTCATGGTAATATCTCTTATCCATTTGGAAGCTTTTAGAACCTTCCATTGTTTTATGAAGAGAAGTGTGTTACTTAGTATTTAATGTGTTCATTTGATCATTAGATAAGTGCAAAAGAGTTTGAACAACTTATATCAACCAAAAAGTTGTTTACTGATAAACCGATTTTCGGTCAGATTATCGATTTTTCATCGAAGAATATATTTTTGTAAATAATTTTCAAAAACAAGTTTCTTATCATTATTCATTAATTAAATGATGTCTAACAAGGTTATAAAATCATATTTATAATACTTAATTATATTTCAAAACATTTCGATATTCGAAGACGAAGTGTTCGAATTTTTGGGTCGCTACTTTACCCCTTATTATATTAGAAAAATTCAATTTGATACTCTACCCTCCCAACTAGAATGTCAATTGAAAAGGCTACTAAATGTCTATGCTAATTACTTTTCTCACCCAAACCTCCTAACACTTCATAAATCCATAATGTTCGACACTAGAGAGTCCTCAATACATTGGCATATTGACTATTCTAGATAGTTCACCATAATTGATTCACACTTTATAAGCTACATAATTCTTTTTAACTCCAATCCAAATTTTTTAACTTCATTTTTCCCACAAAAATAATGAACTTCTGAAACTATAAAATCCGCTACTAATTTTGATAAACGTTAATAAAATTCATAACCATTTTTTTCCAAATTGAATTCTTTAGATTTTACTAACTATAGGCCACATCTAATTAGGTATATCCATGATTACAATCTAATTTGTATATATGTATGATGTTGATTATTTATTTATGCTTAACTATCACCACTTTTATATGTATGTTATTACCATGAAAACCATATATATACATTGTTAATCTATGAATAATTATTCATTGTGTATATTAAATCTGAAGTATTGTTATTTAAAAAATATATGATTTTTTTGTATATATATTAGTTACATTTGGCCTATATGTATTAAATATATTTATATGTATTTAAATTTGTAAAACATATTACAGAACAATATTTTAACAAACTCCTTATATACACACACACACACACATGTGTGTGTGTGTGTGTTTTAAATTGAATTAATTAATACAAAAAATATATATACATATGTTTTAGAAGTTTTATTCTCAGCAATGAAAAAACTACAAATTATTACATAATTTATTTAAATATTTAGTGATATTATAAGGCTAGTTTTATATTTTAATTACACACCCTCCCAACGCTCCCACATACATACATACAAACACGTGCGTGCGCGCACGCTCACACACACATATATATAAACCATTATATATATTCTATAATATAGTTTCGTATTTTAAGTAAAAAAAAATATTATTTTTGGCCTAAATGATAACATATATTGCATATTTTATAACATTTAATAACTTATAAAACGTTTTTAACATTTTTATTATTATAATTATTTTCAAAAAATATATATACATTTATATTTTTTTAAATTATATATTTTTTTATCACTATAATAAATGAAGTCAAATTATGATATTTAAATGGATATTAAAGTGGATCTCAGATCTAGTTTTAAATTTGAATTCATTTTACTTAGTTAGATTATATATTTAGATATCTCATTAACAATTTGAAATTGATATTTCAAGATTAAGATATTTAAAAGCCTATTAAATTAGATCTCAGATCTAGTTTTGAATTTGAATTTTTTACCTAGTCATATTAGATATTTGATTAAAAAGTTTGAATCTGATATTTAAAGTAATTCAATTTACAAGATATTTTCTAAGTATTTTACATCAGAAAATTATATTTTCGAATATGTATATAATATGTGTGTGTGTGTGTATAATTATAACTTTAGCAAAATACATACATATATACAATGCCAAGTATATACATAATAGAAGTAAATTTTAGCTCTATATATGTCAATATTTAAACCATACACACCCTCTACCATGTTACACGTGCATGATTTACCAACATGAGCATACATTGATACACTCATAAACTATTCGAATTACATTTAAATAAATTCGTAAATTAAATAAATCAGAAAAACCAAACAAAATGTGATTGTTTTTAAATTAATTAGATTGGATCTAATTCTAGCTTTGGACTTTATAGGCCTAATCGATCCAAAATAGGAACTTTTTCGAAATCTACCATGTTTATCCACTGTGACCCGACCCAGATCCTTATGATCTACAAAAGATCCCTCACGAGAGAATATTTTGTGTAGCCTCTTGACTAACACAACCTATCAACTCCTTGACCAAGGATATGTAGGGTTTCTTATCAACTCTTATCTTGTATGATCTCATAAACCATGCTTTGGATGAAATCAAATTTAACCCTATGTACACACTATTAAGTACACGTCTTTACAGAAAGAAGTTAACTCAACTTCACTCATTATTAATCTCACTTTCTCTAACAAAGTCTGATTACTCCTTATCGATACATCATTATGTACCATAGGGAGGAATGACTTCTGAGATTGAATCTTATTCATTTTTGGTACTTTTGGAATCATTTTCCAATTCGTCACATATTCGATAAAATCAAATTCTTGTTCTCCTTTGCATGTTATGTTTTCTTCTTTCATTTTATATTCGATGAACCTATCATAAATACACTACTTGTGTATCAAATACATATGTTTATTTCAGTGATAATACATCTGTGAATTTAACGAAGTAAGTGGATCTGTTTGTTAGAATGTGGACTAAGGATCTTAAGGCTAGAATTAACACTAGAGGGGGTGAATAGTGTTTTAAGAAATTTGTTAACCTTTTTGAATTTATCTTAATTTGTTAACAATGTATACACTAATCAGACACAGATATGAACACAGAATCAAACACAGATGCAAATATAATGTAAAAGCGGTAAAGGAAAGAAAACACCAGATTTTATACTGGTTCGGAGTTACCCTACATCCAGTCCCGCAACACAGGTACGGATTTCCTTTCAAAAACAATTCTTACAAATACAACCCTCGATTTCAAGGCTACGAGGTACACCGCTCCAGATTCATAATCCTCTGGGTAGAGATACTTGATTTCTGGGGCAACAAGTTCACCCAATTGATTTCCAAGGCTACAATCACACCTTTTCTCGCTTTATTGGTTACAAAAAGTCTATAACTCAGATTAGCACTTGGATCTTGTAGAGATAGTGGAGAGAATCAAAACCAGAAATTATCTAGTTAGATTCGATATTGATTTCGGCAGAGTAATGGTGTAATTTGTAAATAAGAAAGTGGAGAAGAAGAAGAGAAGTTAAATCAGAGACAAAAGTAATTAAAATTCGTTGAAAACACCCTTTACTTATAGTAGATCAATAGCCATGTCCATTGGTGAAGGGATGTGGCGAATAGACACTTCTTTTAAAAAACAATTTAACTGTCACCATGTCGACAGGGGTACATGTGAGCATGTCGACATGCCCTTGTATTTTTTTGGTGATTTGTTTTTCTTTGAAAATAATTTCTATATTATATTATACTTATATTTAAACTTTAAAATATACTTATATATAGTTATAATACATAAATAACTATAGAGAACAATACTAAAATATATATAATAATTTTCTATACTTTTATATTTAAATCTTAAGTATAAATATATAAAACAGCTAAATATATTAATATCAGAATTATAGTTTAAAAACTTAGGATAATAATTTAAAATCAAAGATATTTAAAATTAAGGATATATAAAACTAAGGATATTTTTTAGGCAAAAATATATTGAAAAACCAAGACAGATGATTTTGGTTTTTAAACAGGAATATTTAAAATCATTTTGAAAAACAAGCTATATATTTTGAAAATCATTTTGAAATAAAAGTAAGTGGATACAAAAAGAAGTTCCACTAGATTTTTCGTAGGTTCCATCCTACTTAGGGTTCCATCCCTTTAATGAGCACGAAGTGGATTCCATTCCACGAAAAAAATAGATTTTAAGATGTCAGTGCCTTTCTATGAGTTTTAACAATATTCCTAACTATATAACTTATCTTGGAATCTTGAAATTCTTGATACTCATGAGTCTTGAATCTTGATATCTTCAATCTTTGATCTTGAATCTTTATACTATACAGTTCTTCATTCTTTAGTACTTGCAAACATATCTATATATATCTACACAATAATGTTAGTATTATATATTTTATAATCTAATTCTAAGTAAGGTTATTTTCATCAAAACCAACTTCTCAGGGACTAACAATCTCCCCCTTTTTGATGATGACAACCTTTGTTTATAAAATATCACTTCTATCCTAATACTTCTAATAACTCCCCCTTAATCTATGCCTAACTATCCTATTTTATACTTCTCCCCCTTTGTCATCAAGAAAAAACCATATAACTCCATAATTATAATACTATATAACTCTATATAACTCCCCCTGAAACTAAGACTACATTACTTGTGATTATAATGATAGTGTTATCATACATAATCAATACTTGACTTTAAACTAAACTCTTAATAACTACTTTTCCTAACTACTAAACTATTTATTCAAAAGAAAAGAGAATATACGAATAAGAGAACACAATTTTTTTATTCATAATGGAGTTTTTAATATAAAAATAGATAGTTAAACTGATAATCATGATAACTTAAAAGATCATATATTATTAATACTAATCATATGTATGTTATATTTTACACACATAATATCAATCCATACCAAGTCAAATTCAAGCAAATCAAACTAAATCCTAATTAAGCAAGCAAACAAATAAAAATTAAACAAAGTTAATCAAATATTACGAGGAACATCAACCCATCCTTCTTCTCCAAAGATAGGGTCTTGTTTGATGGCATCCCAATTATCATTATCAACAGAGAGAGAAACGGGAGGATGTGCTTCATTATCTCCTTGTGCAGGGAGGAAATCATCCATTGAATTGCTTCGAAATGCCTTTCTTGCTCCTTGATCTTCTGCATTTGACTCAATTCTAAGTGACGCTGATTACGGAGAATGATAGAGAGAATTTCCTCGAAGGATTTAAGAGTTTCTTCAAGATTTTTAGATAAATTGTGAATAGTATCAGCCATTTTTGTGAAAAAGAGAAGAAATATAGATAGAATAGATAAGTAATGATTTTGAGTAAAGATTTCTGGAAGAGAACAGGTATTTATAGGTGTAAATTTCTTTTGAAATGAATAGATACAAGTTAGTTATTTAAAATTCAAAAATTAAAATGAAAAGACACTTCAGATTTTAAGCATGTCGACAGGGTGCCTTTGGGGGTTGTCGACAGGGTCATCTGTGTTTTGATGACTTGTTTTTTATTTTGAATAAATGTATATATATATATACATTTATATATATCATATTAACAGTTATTCTAGAGATGAAATAAGCTAGATAATAGAAAGAACTTCAACATTAATTCAAACTGGAATGATACATGGATTAAACAACATGAAATACAATAACATTCAAACTTAAAACAAACTTAAACAACTACGACAAGGTATGAAAAGATAGATCTAATTGGAGGATGATGAGGAAGATGATAGGTTAAACTTCTTGCCGACTTTTGAGAAGAACTTGTTCATCTTAGAAGACATTTTATCCAACTTTTTACTAACGGATCTCTTAAGTGTCCGTTGATTTTCCACAATTATCTTTTGGTTTTGGATAATCATCTTGTTGGTTGGTTTGGAGGTGTAATCAATACTTTCAAGAGATGTTTCACCTTCCTCTTCTTCTTCTTGAATATCCATTTCATCCCCTTCTTCTTCTTCTTCCTCCTCTCCTTCTTTCATTTCTTCGTGAGCTAAACGCTCTTCCTTTTCCACAAGGGATTCATAAGGTTGAAAAATGTATGGAATTTTCATAAGTGAGATATTGGAATGATTGAAAACTTTTCTAGAAATGAATTCCTCTCCTTTAAAATTCACTCCAAAATAGTTGAAAATTCTAGTAAGGTAAATTCCATGATATAAAATCTTTTCTCCCATTTCCAAGTTTTTAGGCCGAAATTCATCCAAAATAACTTGAGCCCAATTATTACCATAGTTTCCAAAAAGAGCGAAAAGAGCTTTACAAACTTTTGAAGTAGGATTATTAAAACTTTCCGATCTCGGGGTCAAAGTGTGTTGCAAAAGAAGGCTCACAATTTTTGCTTTTGGACGAAAATTGCGGTTTATAAAATCAAAGTTTTCGTCACTTTCAAAAATATGGTGGAAAGTCTCACGATCACTTTCATTAAAATTGAAATTTGAAAGACCCATACCCGTACACTTACAATTTAGAATCGCCCCAATAACATCACAATTTAAAACAATTTGAGTGCCTTTTACACTACTCCATATTTCATCATCGTTTCCTTGATAAAAGCCACGATTAAGATTTGCATAAAACATTTTCACAAGATTTGGGTAGCATACAAAATCATTTTGAGAATCGTCAACAAGACTTAAAATGTTGTTGCTAACACAAAGAGAATCGATTTCATAAGAAGCAAAATCGTCGAAAATTGCAAACTTTCCGGGATGAAATTTTCCATAATTAGCATAGCCAATATAGGCTTTGATTGCTTCCGGATAATAAAAGAGGTCTTCTTTTAAGGTTTTGGAAAGTCTCATAGTTGATGGAGTACTTGAGGAGGCCATTGATGTAGAGAGAAGAGAGCTTGAGTTATGAAGAAAGAGTTTGAATTTGAAAAGTTAAGTGAAAAGATGAGATAAATGATAGTAAATAAATAGAAATTAAATGGACAGTTTCTCTGGTCAATAAGTGTCCTTTCAGAGTCTCGAATGGTGTGAAAGAGTGGAGGAAAATACAAGCATTTGAATTCAAAATTCGAATTTCAAATATTTTATACCATGTCGACGGGTAGGGATGGACCCATGTCGACAGGTATCCGTAAATTTTGATGACTAGATACTTTTATATAATGTAATATTTATATATATATATATCTATTATTTTAATGTCTATATAATATCTGGAATATTACTAAGACTCATAAAATATTATAATATTATTAAAAATAAAAATAATAAAAAAAATAATTTTTTTATAATTCAAACGACACATCAATTCAAAAACAACCAATCAATCAATCAATTCAAGCATGCAATTTCAGCCAATGTATTGTAAACGTGTACCTTTTTCAGAGTCCATGTCTTTGGTATCGACTAAATCGAGAATTGTTGTGAAACACAGATTTGAATTATCTTTCTTCTGTTCATCGTCGCTGGAGGATGAGTCAGAGTCATCTAGAGTAGCAGTGAATGCACGTTTCAGTTTCTTTGCAGAATCATTGTTTGTAGGAGGGTTTTGCTTATCTGGATGCGGACAGTCTCTTTTGATATGACCTGGTTCGTAACAATTGAAGCATTTGATAAAGTTTGGTACTGTAGTCTGATTACTGGAATTCTTAAAGTTGTTTCTCTTGGAACTATTCAATTTTCTGTACTTCAGGAATTTCCGAAAATTCTTGGTCATAAAAGCAATCTCTTCATCATTATCGCTGTCTGAGTCTGATCCTTCTGTTAGTGCATTGAATGCAATTGATTTCTTTTCTGATTCCTTGCTTTCTCTTCTCCCAAGCATTTGAACTTCAAACGACATTAGGTTTCCAATCAATTCATCAATCTTTAAGATGCTGATGTCATTTGCTTCTTCGATTGCGGGTGTCTTTTGATCCCATTCTGGAGTAAGAGAGTTTAGGATTTTTCTGACTTGATCTTCGTCGGAGAATACTTTTCCCAATGATATTAGAGAGTGGACAATATCCTGGAATCTACTATACATATCTGGAATAGACTCATTATGATTCATTTTGAATAATTGAAACTGATTTGTGAGCATGGAGATTTTTGTCTGTTTAACTTTGCTTGTTCCTTCATGAGTAACTTGCAAAGTTTTCCAGATTTCATATGCAGACTTACAAACTGACACTCTATTAAATTCATTCCTATCAAGTGAACAAAACAAGATATTCATAGCTTTAGAATTATTCTGTGCAACAGTCATTTGATCAGCAGTCCACTGAGCAAAAGCAGTTGTGGGTTCAGAATATCTGTCTATGTGACATTCCAAGTGTCTAGTCCTATAGATTGTAAATATATTTTCATCCTACATGCCCAATATGCATAGTTACTACCATTAAAAAGTGGTGGTTTGGTAGTAGACTGACCTTCTACAAATGAACTAGTGTTGGTGGTAATAGCAGTACTAGTGTTAGTAGCCATTTTGAAATTTTTCAAAATTCAGATAATGAAACTTTTGAAAACAAAGCTCCGATACCAATTGTTAGAATGCAGATTAAGGATCTTAAGGCTAGAATTAACACTAGAGGGGGGTGAATAGTGTTTTAAGAAATTTGTTAATCTTTTTGAATTTATCTTAATTTGTTAACAATGTATACACTAATCAGACACAGATATGAACACAGAATCAAATACAGAAGCAAATATAAAGTAAAAGCGGTAAAGGAAAGAACACACCGGATTTTATACTGGTTCGTAGTTACCCTACATCCAGTCCCGCAACACAAGTACAGATTTCCTTTCAAAAAAATTCTTACAAATACAACCCTCGATTTCAAGGCTACGAGGTACACCGCTCCAGATTCACAATCCTCTGGGTAGAGATACTTGATTTCCGGGGCAACAAGTTCACCCAATTGATTTACAAAGCTACAATCACACCTTTTCTCGCTTTATTGGTTACAAAAAGTCTATAACTCAGATTAGCACTTGGATCTTGTAGAGATAGTGGAGAGAATCAAAACCATAAATTATCTAGTTAGATTCGATATTGATTTCGGCAGAGTAATGGTGTAATTTGTAAATAAGAAAGTGGAGAAGAAGAAGAGAAGTTAAATCAGAGACAAAAGTAATTAAATTCGTTGAAAACACCCTTTATTTATAGTAGATCAATAGCCATGTCCATTGGTGAAGGGATGTGGCGAATAGACACTTCTTTTAAAAAACAATTTAACTGTCACCATGTCGACAGGGGTATATGTGAGCATGTCGACATGCTCTTGTATTTTTTTGGTGATTTGTTTTTCTTTGAAAATAATTTCTATATTATATTATACTTATATTTAAAATTTAAAATATACTTATATATAGTTATAATACATAAATAACTATAGAGAACAATACTAAAATATATATAATAATTTTCTATACTTTTATATTTAAATCTTAAGTATAAATATATAAAACAGCTAAATATATTAATATCAGAATTATAGTTTAAAAACTTAGGATAATAATTTAAAATCAAAGATATTTAAAATTAAGGATATATAAAACTAAGGATATTTTTTAGGCTAAAATATATTGAAAAACCAGGACAGATGATTTTGATTTTTAAACAGGAATATTTAAAATCATTTTGAAAAACAAGCTATATATTTTGAAAATCATTTTGAAATAAAAGTAAGTGGATACAAAAAGATGTTCCACTAGATTTTTCGTAGGTTCCATCCTACTTAGGGTTCCATCCCTTTAACGAGCACGAAGTGGATTCCATTCCACGAATAAAATAGATTTTAAGATGTCAGTGCCTTTCTATGAGTTTTAACAATATTCCTAACTATATAACTTATCTTGGAAGCTTGAAATTCTTGATACTCATGAGTCTTGAATCTTGATATCTTCAATCCTGGATCTTGAATCTTTATATTGTACAGTTCTTCATTCTTTAGTACCTGCAAACATATCTATATATATCTACACAATAATGTTAGTATTATATATTTTATAATCTAATTCTAAGTAAGGTTGTTGTCATCAAAACCAACTTCTCAGGGACTAACAATCTCCCCCTTTTTGATGATGACAACCTTTGTTTATAAAATATCACTCTATCCTAATACTTCTAATAACTCCACCTTAATTTATGCCTAACTATCCTATTTTATACTTCTCATCAACAAAAAACCATATAACTCCATAATTATAATACTATATAACTCTATATAACTCCCCCTGAAACTAAGACTACATTACTTGTGATTAGAATGATAGTGTTATCATACATAATCAATACTTAACTTTAAACTAAACTCTTAATAACTACTTTTCCTAACTACTAAACTATTTATTCAAAAGATAAGAGAATATACGAATAAGAGAACACAATTTTTTTATTCATAATGGAGTTTTTAATATAAAAATAGATAGTTAAACTGATAATCATGATAACTTAAAAGATCATATATTATTAATACTAATCATATGTATGTTATATTTTACACATATAATATCAATCCATACTAAGTCAAATTCAAGCAAATCAAACCAAATCCTAATTAAGCAAGCAAACAAATAAAAATTAAACAAAGTTAATCAAATATTACGAGGAACATCAACCCATCCTTCTTCTCCAAAGATAGGGTCTTGTTTGATGGCATCCCAATTATCATTATCAACAGAGAGAGAAACGGGAGGATGTGCTTCATTATCATCCTTGTGCAGGGAGGAAATCATCCATCGAATTGCTTCGAAATGCCTTTCTTGCTCCTTGATCATCTGCATTTGACTCAATTCTAAGTGACGCTGATTACGGAGAATGATAGAGAGAATTTTCTTGAAGGATTTAAGAGTTTCTTCAAGATTTTCAGATAAATTGTGAATAGGATCGGCGAGTTTTGTGAAATAGAGTAGAAATATAGATAGAATAGATAAGTATTGATTTTGAGTAAAGATTTCTGGATGAGAACAGGTATTTATAGGTGTAAATTTCGTTTGAAATGAATAGATACAAGTTAGTTATTTAAAATTCAAAAATTAAAATGAAAAGACACTTCAGATTTTAAGCATGTCGACAGGGTGCCTTTGGGGGTTGTCGACAGGGTCATCTGTGTTTTGATGACTTGTTTTTGATTTTGAATAAATGTATATATATATATATCATATTAACAGTTATTCTGAAGATGAAATAAGCTAGATAACAGAAAGAACTTCAACATTAATTTAAACTGGAATGATGCATGGATTAAACAACATGAAATACAATAACATTCAAACTTAAAACAAACTTAAACAACTACGACAAGGTATGAAAAGATAGATCTAATTAGAGGATGATGAAAGGTTAAACTTCTTGCCGACTTTTGAGAAGAACTTGTTCATCTTAGAAGACATTTTATCCAACTTCTTACTAACGGATCACTTAAGTGTCCGTTGATTTTCCACAATTATCTTTTGGTTTTGGATAATCATCTTGTTGGTTGGTTTGGAGATGTAATCAATAATTTCAAGAGATGTTTCACCTTCCTCTTCTTCTTCTTGAATATCCATTTCATCCCCTTCTTCTTCTTCTTCTTCCTCTCCTTCTTCCATTTCTTCATGAGCTAAATGCTCTTCCTTTTCCACAAGGGATTCATAAGGTTGAAAAATGTATGGAATTTTCATAAGTGAGATATTGGAATGATTGATAACTTTTCTAGAAATGAATTCCTCTCCTTTAAAATTCACTCCAAAATAATTGAAAATTCTAGTAAGGTAAATTCCATGATATAAAATCTTTTCTCCCATTTCCAAGTTTTTAGGCCGAAATTCATCCAAAATAACTTGAGCCCAATTAATATCATAGTTTCCAAAAAGAGCGAAAAGAGCTTTACAAACTTTTGAAGTAGGATTATTAAAACTTCCCGATCTCGGGGTCAAAGTGTGTTTCAAAAGAAGGCTCACAATTTTTGCTTTTGGACGAAAATTGCGGTTTATAAAATCAAAGTTTTCGTCACTTTCAAAAATATGGTGGAAAGTCTCACGATCACTTTCATTAAAATTGAAATTTGAAAGACCCATACCCGTACACTTACAATTTAGAATCGCTCCCAAAACATCATAATTTGAAACAATTTGAGTGCCTTTTACACTACTCCATATTTCATCATTGTTTCCTTGATAAAAGCCACGATTAAGATTTGCATAAAACATTTTCACAAGATTTGGGTAGCATACAAAATCATTTTGAGAATCGTCAACAAGACTTAAAATGTTGTTGCTAACACAAAGAGAATCGATTTCATAAGAAACGAAATCGCCGAAAATTGCAAACTTTCCGGGATGAACTTTTCCATAATTAGCATAGCCAATATAGGCTTTGATTGCTTCCGGATCATAAAAGAGGTGTTCTTTTAAGTTTTTGGAAAGTCTCATAGTTGATGGATTACTTGAGGTGGTCATTGATGTAGAGAGAAGAGAGCTTGAGTTATGAAGAAAGAGTTTGAATTTGAAAAGTTAAGTGAAAAGATGAGATAAATGATAGTAAATAAATAGAAATTAAATGGACAGTTTCTCTGGTCAAAAAGTGTCCTTTCAAAGTCTCGAATGGTGTGAAAGAGTGGAGGAAAATACAAGCATTTGAATTCAAAATTTGAATTTCAAATTTTCTATACCATGTCGACAGGTAGGGATGGACCCATGTCGACAGGTATCCGTAAATTTTGATGACTAGATACTTTTATATAATGTAGTATTTATATATATATATATCTATTATTTTAATGTCTATATAATATCTGGAATATTACTAAGACTCATAAAATATTATAATATTATTAAAAATAAAAATAATAAAAAAATAATAAAAATTTTATAATTCAAACGACACATCAATTCAAAAACAACCAATCAATCAATCAATTCAAGCATGCAATTTCAGCCAATGTATTGTAAACGTGTACCTTTTTCAGAGTCCATGTCTTTGGTATTGACTAAATCGAGAATTTCTGTGAAACACAGATTTGAATTATCTTTCTTCTGTTCATCGTCGCTGGAGAATGAGTCAGAGTCATCTAGAGTAGTAGTGAATGCACGTTTCAGTTTCTTTGTAGAATCATTGTTTGTAGGAGGGTTTTGCTTATCTGGATGCGGACAGTCTCTTTTGATATGACCTGGTTCTTCACAATTGAAGCATTTGATAAAGTTTGGTACTGTAGTCTAATTACCGGAATTCTTAAAGTTGTTTCCCTTGGAACTATTCAATTTTTTGTACTTCAGGAATTTCCAAAAATTCTTGGTCATAAAAGCAATCTCTTCATCATTATCGCTGTCTGAATCTGATCCTTCTGTTAGTGCATTGAATGCAATTGATTTCTTTTCTGATGCCTTGCTTTCTCTTCTCCCAAGCATTTGAACTTCAAATGACATTAGGTTTCCGATCAATTCTTCAATCTTTAAGATGCTGATGTCATTTGCTTCTTCGATTGCGGGTGTCTTTTGATCCCATTCTGGAGTAAGAGAGTTTAGGATTTTTCTGACTTGATCTTCTTCGGAGAATACTTTTCCCAATGATATTAGAGAGTGGAAAATATCCTGGAATCTACTATACATATCTGGAATAGACTCATTAGGATTCATTTTGAATAATTGAAACTGATTTGTGAGCATGGAGATTTTTGTCTGTTTAACTTTGCTTGTTCCTTCATGAGTAACTTGCAAAGTTTTTCAGATTTCTTATGCAGACTTACAAACTGACACTCTATTAAATTCATTCCTATCAAGTGAACAAAACAAGATATTCATAGCTTTAGAATTATTCTGTGCAACAGTCATTTGATCAGCAGTCCACTGAGCAAAAGCAGTTGTGGGTTCAGAATATCTGTCTGTGTGACATTCCAAGTGTCTAGTCCTATAGATTGTAAATATATTTTCATCCTACATGCCCAATATGCATAGTTACTACCATTAAAAAGTGGTGGTCTGGTAGTAGACTGACCTTCTACAAATGAACTAGTGTTGGTGGTAATAGCAGTACTAGTGTTAGTAGCCATTTTGAAAATTTTCAAAATTCAGATAATGAAACTTTTGAAAACAAAGCTCCGATACCAATTGTTAGAATGCGGATTAAGGATCTTAAGGCTAGAATAACACTAGAGGGGGGGGGTGAATAGTGTTTTAAGAAATTTGTTAATCCTTTTGAATTTATCTTAATTTGTTAACAATGTATACACTAATCAGACACAGATATGAACACAGAATCAAACACAGACGCAAATATAAAGTAAAAGCGGTAAAGGAATGAAAACACCAGATTTTAAACTGGTTCGGAGTTACCCTACATCCAGTCCCGCAACACAGGTACGGATTTCCTTTCAAAAACAATTCTTACAAATACAACCCTCGATTTCAAGGCTACGAGGTACACCGCTCCAGATTCACAATCCTCTGGGTAGAGATACTTGATTTCCGGGGCAACAAGTTCACCCAATTGATTTCCAAGGCTACAATCATACCTTTTCTCGCTTTATTGGTTACAAAAAGTCTATAACTCAGATTAGCACTTGGATCTTGTAGAGATAGTGGAGAGAATCAAAACTAGAAATTATCTATTTAGATTCGATATTGATTTCGGCAGAGTAGTGGTGTAATTTGTAAATAAGAAAGTGGAGAAGAAGAAGAGAAGTTAAATAAGAGACAAAAGTAATTAAAATTCGTTGAAAACACCCTTTATTTATAGTAGATCAATAGCCATGTCCATTGGTGAAGGGATGTGGCGAATAGACCCTTCTTTTAAAAACAATTTAACTGTCACCATGTCGACAGGGGTACATGTGACCATGTCGACATGCCCTTGTATTTTTTTGGTGATTTGTTTTTCCTTGAAAATAATTTCAATATTATATTATACTTATATTTAAACTTTAAAATATACTTATATATAGTTATAATACATAAATAACTATAGAGAACCATACTAAAATATATATAATAATTTTCTATACTTTTATATTTAAATCTTAAGTATAAATATATAAAACAGCTAAATATATTAATATCAGAATTATAGTTTAAAAACTTAGGATAATAATTTAAAATCAAAGATATTTAAAATTAAGGATATATAAAACTAAGGAAATTTTTTAGGCTAAAATATATTGAAAAACCAGGACAGATGATTTTGGTTTTTAAACAGGAATATTTAAAATCATTTTGAAAAACAAGCTATATATTTTGAAAATCATTTTGAAATAAAAGTAAGTGGATACAAAAAGATGTTCCACTAGATTTTTCGTAGGTTCCATCCTACTTAGGGTTCCATCCCTTTAACGAGCACGAAGTGGATTCCATTCCACGAATAAAATAGATTTTAAGATGTCAGTGCCTTTCTATGAGTTTTAACAATATTCCTAACTATATAACTTATCTTGGAAGCTTGAAATTCTTGATACTCATGAGTCTTGAATCTTGATATCTTCAATCTTTGATCTTGAATCTTTATACTGTACAGTTCTTCATTCTTTAGTACCTGCAAACATATCTATATATATCTACACAATAATGTTAGTATTATATATTTTATAATCTAATTCTAAGTAAGGTTTTTGTTATCAAAACCAACTTCTCAGGGACTAACACTGTTTTGGTACCATTAGACTTTAAACTGCATACATAGTTATGTATCAATCCGAGCAGTTCATCAACTCTTTTTTCTTCCCCACTGAATGGGTGCTTTTCTCTTAATCGTTTGAGATACAATTCACTAGTGCCATATGATTCATAATCATAAGATTATTATATTATTTTTTAAGGGCATGGCCTAGTCTATAACTCCAAAATAATTGTAGAAATTTTAGATACTTCTATATTTTCTATAGCTAACGCATCATTGATGTAATAAAAAAATATTGTTGTTATAATAGATTTATCTCATAACGAACGTTCATAATATTAATAATAAAATAAAACTGTATCTATTTTAGTCAATACTGAAAATGGTTATTATTTCATAAACAATATTTATGAAAATAATTTTTCATATCTTGATGCATCCACTGATAAGTGTTATAGGACATGCTCACATTATTTCCGCAATTACTATAATAACCTATGAAATAAAAAGTTTCATTCTACCACTTAATCTAGGCTATTATTCATTTATGATAATTATTTTACAGTTAAGAGCTTCAGATCAAACATATTATAGTCAAAGAAATAACTCTCATAGAAAATAATTTTCTATTGAAAAAATACATTTGGAATAGAAATCACATTTCTCATTCCATGTTAGATATATATTAGTATTTTATACAATTCTCATTTTCAAAGTCTCTTCATGAAATGGAGACAACCATTCACTCTTTTTATCCCAATTGATCTTAAGTTACATCCACTCTTGTACTTTCACTTTTCTTTCAAAATAATCGAACCATTTAAAGGAAATCCTTACTACAAAACCACATCGAACTCTTTACAAAAGTGCATTTGATCATCCTTACATTTAAGAATATCCAATAAATTGCACTTTACGTAAACTAATAACACTGACATTTCAATGATTGAATTCCTAGGTTCATCTTGTACCTATTGGTCCAGTGCTACATTTAACACAACAAGATCCTTACTACAACAATTGTATTGAATAATCATGTAGCGTTATGGTTTACTTGCTTATTTCAAATGAACTAATTTCGTTGAGGTTTCATATGTCACGAACCATGACCATTTACCATATAACATTTATATATGAATATGGATCAAATATCCATATTCTTGTATTATTTAAGAGTTTGAATCTCATAGAAGACTATACATAGTCTTGGATAAATAAACAATTAGGTGACCGAATGTTTTAATAGTTGTATAATTTGGCTCTTGCATAGGACTTGAGGTGACAACATGCCAAAAGATTTATTGGTAAGTGTATTTTATATTTCTGTATCAATCATAATTCAGTTCATGTGTATGTTTGGGCTATAAACATTTTATCAATTACATTAGTTACCCAAATTTATCAAAGTAGTTTATTTTAACTGGTATAACATATATTCTTAGAATATTAGAAAGGTTAAATATATTCATTTCATTTTTATAATAAGGCTCCCGTTGTATTTTTTATAACCCTAAGCGAAATATAGAAATCTTTTGATTCCTCTATTGAGTTTGCTCAATAAATCATAGGTCCACAAGTGATGGATAACCCTTTATCAGTTGTATCACATAAAACTCCCAACCATGGTCTTTGTCCTAAACTTGACCTCGTCCTTGAGTTTGCTCAGAAAATCGAAAGAGATTATTTACTCTTACATACTATTTCACAATAACCTATGTATAATGCATGTACCTTGAGTTTGCTCAACAAATATGTGCATGTATCTTATCTCATCTAGGCAATATATAATAGTACTACACAAAATGGCCCTAGCTTGAGTTTGCTTAAAAATTAATGCATATGCAAGTAATATATTGACATATAAATGGTAGAGGGAAACTCTGTATACTAATGATTCTTAATCTTTAATATATACATACTAAGTGATATTAGTCCAAGGAATAACGTGTTTCTTATGAAACACCCTCGTGATTCAAGTGTCGAACACATTTGACATCATGGTATATGTACCATACATATCCAAAATTCTATTTGGGTTTCCTACAGTTCCAATTATATTATATCTATTAATATATAATTATATAAGTTTAATTTATTTATAACTATTATAATTTAATTAACTTATATATATATATATATATTATTAATTGAATCAGATTTAATAAATTTTAATTCTTATTGACTAAATCATATTTAATTAATTTTAGTTCGTTAATTAAATCCAATTTAGTCAACTTTTAAATCCTATTATTAGATCATATTTAACTAATTTAATTTATTTAAAATTTCTAAAATTTTGTACTACTCATCTGAAACTATTTAAAATAAATAATTAACTATAACGTTTATAACTTGATTATATACACATATCAATATATATATATACATTTTAATTAATTAACTTTTAATTAATCGTATTTAAATAAACTCATTTATTCAATTAAAAAATTTAAGTGAATATTTAAATTAATTCAAAAATTCGGTGTATTGCATCTTAACCATTTCACGATGGCCCGAGTATAATGCATGTACCTTGAGTTCGTGCAACAAATACATGCATGTATCTTACTTCATTTAGGCGATATATCAGTAGTACTATACATAGCAGCCCTAGCTTAAGTTTGCTCAATAACTAGTCGTATGCAAGTAATTTATTAGCATATAAATGGTAGAGGATAACTCTATATAGTGATGATTCATAATATTTAATATATACATATTGAGTGATATTGATTTAAGGAATAATGTGTTTCTTATGAAATATCATCGAGATTCAAGTGTCGAACACATTTGAAATCATAGTATATGTACCATACCTATGTACTAATCCAAAATTTATATGGGCTTCTTACCATTCCACTTATATTATATTTTAACAAGGCTGCCACTTATATTATAGTATACATATATAATTATGTAAGTTTCATTTATTTATAACTATTATAATTTAATTAACTTATATAATAATTATATAGGTCTCATTAATTATATCACATTTAGCTAATTTAATTTATCTAATATTTCTAAAATTTTACACTATTCGTCTTAGTTATAAGATACATTATATTTTTATTATATATACATATCGATATATGTATACATAATTTATTAAATTTTAATTGATTTTATTTAATAAATTCTTTTTTACTTAAAAAAATTTAACTAAATATTTAAACTAATTCAAACATTCAATATTATGTATCTTAAACAAATGTAAGATAAAAACCTATTATAACAATTATAATTACACACACACATACATATATAATTAACCTTTTAATTAATTATTTTATTTTATTTATTTAATCAAATTAATTAAATATATATATATTAAAATTAAAAATTAATTATTTCATTTTTAGAATATTTTGTAAAAGTTTAAATATATTTTATAACCTTTATAAAATTTCATTTTATATTTCAAATTTAACATTTAAATTCAAAATATATTTTTATTCAAATCTTAATTTGAAAATTAGCCCAAGGCCCAATAACTTTAGGCCTTACATCTAAGCTAACTTTTGAACTTACACCACCTGCCGAGCCTGGCCGGTAGCAAGAGGAGTGAACACTTGATTATTCAACCCCAAGCCTAGATACTCTTTTCTATACAACCTTCGGATAAGTAGGTTTAGTAAGTTGGCCCTAAATTTGACTAATTAGATTGCATAGAGCATTTGGGCTCTAATATCATTATTGGAACCAGGCTTGTCAACATCGGGTGAAATGGATCGATTCAAAAAAATATTCTTTATTCGGATCATAGTAGGTCTATGAAGTCTAATGGATTATATCAGAAACAATCTAATTGATTTAAATAAAACCCAATTTTATTTAATTTCTAATATAATTAATTAATGAATTAATTAAAATTGATATACGTACATGCATACATACATATATATAGTATGAGTACATCATCATATACTCATATGTGTATAATGTGCACGTTCAACATAATAATGTATACGTATATAGATGTTAGGATTTGCATCTACGACATACACATTTGCCATTTATATGCGCATTGGCTGTCTCAAAATATTATTTATATAATACACACATATTACTTCGAAATCTATTTATATTGAATCAAATAAACTACAAAATATTTAATTATATTTTAACAAAGTTAATAAAATTTAAATTCAAATCTAATATCCAAAATATCTAATTTGGATGTAGTATATTATTTTTAAATTCAAATCTAGATCTATAACATCTTTTAAAAACATCTTTTAATTAATTAAAGTAGATATTTTTAATTTTGAATATTATTTTATAACTGCTGAAAGTAATTTTTTTAATATATACAAACTATTTAAAAACCATAAATTAATTAAAATATTTAATTTTCAAGAAAATTAAATACTAAAATTTTATACAACTTTATTTATTTTCGACAATAATATTTTTTATAAAAAATCCAAAAGTATTTATTGTATTTTAATAATTGAATATATATATATTAATATAAACATTATTAAAATTATTAAATATAAATATTATATAAAATATATATTTTTTCAAATTTATTTATAAAGCCAAAACATATTTATATATGTATGTTTCATAAACACCTTTTAAATAAACATATATATATATATAGTTATTAATAGGTAAATAACATACATCAAATTATTAAAATAATTTTAAAATTTTAAAATAATATAAAATACATGTCATAGCAGAAATGAAATATTATTTTAAAGATTTAAACAATAATTTGACTAACATAAACTGATCAATACAATTTAACGATAGATAATAGGGAGACAGTAATTGCGCATATAAAATTGTTACACACACACAAACATATACATACATACATATATACGTACACACAAACAAACACATACATATATATAACGATTTTATATGCACAATAGCTGTACATATATATTACATGATGAAAATGATATGAAATGTAAATAAGACTTTATACCTTAGGGATATGGCATTTGAACACATGTTGATTGATGATATCTACTAGATTCACCTTGAATCAATCTTTGAAAGTTGAAATGGCCTATAATACAATTGGATCTACTGTATTTGACGTCATCTGGGCTTTATAAATTTTCACAAAAAAAGGGAGTTGGTGATTTGCACGACCAAGTGGTAGGGAGAGTTCAAGAAAGAAAAAGTGAGGGGATAGCTTGGTTTAACTAGAGATGAGAAAAATTATCCTCCGTCGATTATTTTTTCTCCTACTAATTCTTAGATCCAAATCTAGAATTGAATAAAAAAATCTCCCCTTTCTCCTTGGATATGGTCGGCTATATCAAGGGCTACATGGGCCAATATAAGCTCTAACCTGTTTAGTAATTAATATCATTTAAATTGTATTTAAACGTGTATCAATATTGTATATCGATACATTCATATATAACTTATATTCATCTAATCAATTACTAATGACACTTAGAATATTGCCAATAACATTCAATCCATTTAATAAATAATTAATATTTCATAAATATTAATTAATTTAATTAATTTGTAATAATTTATAAATCAATTAAATCTATGGTATTTTGGAGAATTCACCAATACGGTTGTGTGGCTTGTAGGTACGTGTAAATTCGGCCAACGATTAATATCGAACTTTCGAATATTAATTTTCACTCTTCATCTTTGCTAACGGAGTGACAATTTGACCAAATTTATTGTTTATACATCTTTATTGGTAAAATCCAATTATATGATTTAAGTAGTACCTTTTAGTAATGATTCTTGCACCAATTCTCTTCGTCAACATTATATCACTATAGGATTTATGGAATATGGTTTTGGTCAAATTTCAGTGTCATGCTATTCAGCTCGTTTAAGCCATAAACAAAGTCATTGGGTCAATAATAACATTTATTATCCAACCGAACTACTTTGACCATAGATTTTGAATTTGATTTGACTACAGTTGACCGTGATCCTAACCTCATACACTAAGAAGACGAATTCTCTATTGAATAGTGTTTCGCTTCCAATGGTCCAACTCAGACCCAACTATAGTCACTCGATGGTCGTTATTCCATGATTTAACTATAATCAAAGTAGAGTATCCACATTGAAGCTCGTATTCTCAAGTTGAGATAATTGTGTAATATTTGAGAGAGTTAAGGGTATGCCCTACGAGCAATTCTGTAATATATTGTAAATTATTAACTTTGCAATAAAATATCGTTTAAAATAAAAAATTGCTAGTTTTCTATTTTATGCTTGTTATATTATGATCTATTAATTAAGTATTTAATTTAAGTATATTAAATAGAAAAACCTTAAATGATATGTTACGTGATAATAAGTACAAGAGTTGTAATCATGAGAAAGTTACACAACATAAAATAACATATTATTTTAAATATTCCCAGTCAAGATGTTTCGATAAAGGATATTGATACATCCTTTGATACCAGAGTGCGTAAGCTCTCCAAATGTTGCGTAGCGTATTACATGCTTGCTTAAGGCACCAAGGGGCTACGTATTTGTAGTTGTTGGATAACTATGGAATGATTTGTCTAAGAGTTTCCTATTGGTTAGTAACAATTAGGTCGAATAGGAAATCTCGGAGTGACGAAGTTACGTAGTCCTCTTGACTTAAGGACACTATGGAACTTCAATGTGAATACTTCACTTTGATTATCATCAAATCAAGGCAGGCGATCCATGGAGCGACTATAGCTGGATCTATGTTGAAGCATTGGAAGTGAAGCACTGTAAGTGATGAATTCGACCAAACTATCATACCACTAGCTAAGGTGATGTATGAACGTTGATATTAGAATTGTTCGATCTTAATCGCTGAATGAATTTGTATAGTTGAGTCTCACAACCAATTTGTGAATTCTCCGAAAAACCACATGATTTAATTAATTTATAAAATGTTTTATATTAATTAAATTAATTAATATTTTAAGAATATTGATTATTTTTATTTGATGTTTTGGAGTTGTTTGGAGCATATATAAAAGCTATATTTGAACGGATCGATTAATGATACCGGTGTAACTTTAAATATGTTTAAATAAAAGATAATTGCTTGAAGTGATTTTTGAAAATTTTGCACCATAAAGGTGGCAAATGTGGTCGACCATAGATGTGAAGAGGGGAGGGTGGAGTGAGAGAAAATTAAAGGATCAATTAAGGAAGTTTTAATTGAAAGAAAGGAAAGGCTTCATTCTCTCAATTAAAACAAAACCATTAATTTTATTTCCTTCATTCATTTTATTTTTCTTCCTCCTACTTTTTTTGTCATGGCTTAATTTTTCGTCATCCCCTTCTAAAATAAAACCAGCTCCAAAATAAATTAAAACATCAAATAAATATAAAGACTATGTGATAACTGCACCACCCGACACACCGATCCAAATCCTAGGGTGACTTTCAGACTCGCGTCCGTGCCAAAAAGTACGGGTTGTCGGGGTTATTAAACATTTCAAAGACTAAATATATAAGGATAAAATCTAAGACATACCCTACTTTCAGATCTCATAGTGCAAGGTAGAAAAATATAATTACTAAAAATAGTCATCTCAGAAAATATCCGAAACATAGTCTCCAAACAGTATGTAGTCAAATCCATAGTGTACAAAAATAAATAAAAAGTCAGATAAAATACTAGATACAATAAACAGTACATGGAGAGTAATAGGAAATAAAAAGCAACTCTAGTGCCAAGATCACCTCTCCAAGTACTATCACTGGGCCTATTACCTGCTGCTCTGTCCTTCTGTGGTAGGGAAAAGAAAGGAAAAATGATGAGTCAGACAAAAGTCTAGTGAATAAGTACATCATTAATATATGATGATCACATGCAATTGACTTTAGTAATACTTTATGTGGCCTAAAATGTCTTACAAGTGTCCGTGAGTTACTTATTTTCTTTATACACACCTACACTAACAACTTGTGCGGGCTCATACTTAGGATCGAACAACTAATCGAATCTCAAGACAACTAATGATCGGCTAATGGCTACTAGAACTACTCCACATAGGTTTCCCTACAATTTCCACCATAGGACTACATTTCCCACAACAATGGCTACACGTAACTATTCCATATAGGTTTCCCTACAATTTCCATCATAGGACTACATTTCCCACAACTACGACTACACGTATCCTAGTTACGCATTGTGTAATGACCCGGATTTTTGGTCGTTGATTTTGAACATTTAATTCATTTTAAATGTTGAGTTATGAAATGTGAATAGAATTTAAATAAGGAATTATAGATCAAATAAGTGGAATAAAGCTTAAAGTTTCAAATATAGCAATTATTTGGATAAATTTAATTGTTGAATTAATAATTGGAAATCGTTTAAATAATTGAATTGGAGTAGAATATGAATCAAAATTGATTTCTAATGTTGATATAAATTCAATTGGAATTATAATTTAGTTAGTAAGATATTAAAATTGAAAATTTCAAGTGATTTCGATAATTTTTGAAATCGTCGATTTAATCGATGAGTTAAAATAGCGATCCGAGGCACGGTCTCGGAATTCGATGAAACCAGTTCCATTGGATCCGTAACATTGTATTATTATCGGAATTCAAATTTTGTAGCATTTGGATTTACCGTGTGGTCGCACGATCTGTAAACGGCTAAATTCTAATTGAATTTAATTTAAATAGTCGGTTTAAAAAGCTATCTTCCACATACGATCGAATTAGGACTCGAAACATGTTCTATTGCGTTCAGAATAGGGATATAACATTATAAATGCCTAGCGGCACGCCTCAGTAGGAGGTCGAGATTTCACGGTATGTGATTCGAAATATTTTAGATATAAAATAAATAATATTTATAAAAATAAACTTAGTCGTCCTAGACAAGCCACCATACCTTCTCAAACACGCCTTATCCCTCCAGTATAACTCGCGTTCCCTTCTCTGTTAACTCGCGTTCTCCCCCTTTCTTTTACTCGACAATGAAATAAAATTCGTTCGTTTAGAAAAAAATCTCGAAACCGAAATTACTCGGAGAGAAAAAAAAATTAGTCGCGATCGAAATCGCGATGAGAGGCGCACGATCGATTTGAGGAGGGCGACATTGATTTGATGTGCGCGATCAGCGACCACGTGATGATGATGGTCCGATGATGTACGTGAGGCGACAAAGATGGGGGATATCGAAGCAGCAGTGGAGAGATGATGGCGCACGTACAGGCGCTGGCGACGTGGAAGCTTGGGGTTCGGCGTAGTCACGATGAAGGCAAAGTTCGAGGGAAGCACCGTGATTTAGAAAATTACGATTACTAGTGTCATTTCGAAGCATGGAGCGGCGAAGGCAGAGCTGAGGTCGAGGGCAGTTGCTTGGAAGCTTCAGCTAAGAACGTGTGATTTAGTTTTTTTTGGGTGAGTCTGTTTGTACACGATGGTTGAAGAAGTAGCGATGCTGAGGAGGAACTGGAAGTGGTTAAGTGCTATTCAGATTGTTGATGAAGGGGGATAGTCGCGATATGCTGCACAGAGGCAGAAGTTTCATTTTGGAAGAAAGGTTATCTTGTTAGTAAGGTATTTTTATTTAAAAACAAATTTTAAATTAAAGTTAATTATAAATTAAATTAATTCGAAGTTAATTAATCCATATAAAATTGTATTTCGAGGTCTAAAAATCGTGAAGAAACAAGTCGAGTGTGGTTCATAGCGGTGAAACCTACAATATGATTGGTTTGGCAAATTAAAAATCAAGGTGAGAAATTCTCACTCATTTGGATTGCCTAATTTAATTTTAATTAGTTAAAATTAATTATTGGATGATTGGTTGAAGTTATTAATTATTATCTGTTGAATGATATATTATATATATAGTAGTATATATATTAGTAGTTGGATTGATGTTCCCGCATATTTTAGCGGATGAGACCCTATGCGCCCCGCATAATAGCGGATGACCCTATATACCACGATATCCCCCTAGAAGTGGGATTGGTATTTTTATGTTGTATTAACATCTGTGGATGTAGGAAAACAAGTTGGAGGGATCCAACTGGATTCCTCAAAATATTGAATTTAATTTCATATATTGTGATATATGGTTTGTGTAGAATAATCTATTATAGATTATTATAGTGATTGCAATTATTGGATGCTATTGTAACACTGGCTTGAATTTTGGTATTTTAAATACCATAAAAATATTTTTAAAATTGAAGGAATTAAAGGAAATTTTTGATATAAAAATATTTATATTGGAATTGGGGGTATTTTAAAGAAACTGAGTTAGAAAAATATATTTGATTTTTGGTTATACTTAACCATTCGTGAATTGTTTAAATGGAGATTTTAAAAATGAATTATATAAAAGAATTTATAAATGATATTCTGGAAATATAAAAAGGAGTTGAAGTCGATATTAAAAATAGATTAGAAGTTATAAATGGGATTTATAAAGAAATGGATTTATAAAATGGAATTTTATAAATAAGATTGTTTTTATAAACAAGTAAAACTCAAAGGAGTATGAAAATTTATAAATGATGTTTATAAATAAGGTAAGCGGTATCGGTTGATATATTGGGAATATAAATTCGTAGGGTGAATTTATATTAGAATATGGGAATAGGGTTGAGGAAAATAGTGGATACTATTTTTCAAAAGTGGAGATGGTTAGGAGAATCGGAATGAAATCGATGGGTTGTGAATCGAGAGGAATTTATAAAATTAATTGGTTATTGAGATTTTTAAAATATATTTTTATTTAAGAAGTTAAGTTTGTTTTTTTTAAAAGGGAATTTTCATTTATTAAACTAGGTGATTTTAAACTAGTTAGTTTTGAAATATTTAAAAAAAAGTGGATTATCCAAATATTTAATATTAATTGAAATAAATTCTAATTTTCATAATTAGCTTGTAAATTGATTTGTTTTATTTTAAAATGAGTTATTGATGTTTTATTTAAAATGTTTTAATATTTTAAATAATTACTTAAACATATTTTAAAAATAATTTATTATTCTTTGAAAATACTTATTATATATATATAGTTTTGAAATGATCGTAATTTATTTATAAGTTCTCTCGAAAATATGTAAACGGAGTTGTTTAACGGATATGATTTTATAAGAGAAATCTTATAGTGGGATTTTGGGAACCTAAGGGAATTTTCGAAGTGTTTAAACACAGAAGCTTCGAAATGAACTAAAATTCATAAAAAGAGTTTGAAATGAGTAATTGGAATCGTAGACAGGTATAATCGACTTTGGGAAAATTAAAGGAAATAATTAAGGAGTTTCGGAAAGGTGTAGAACCCGTTTTTAAATGAGTTAAGGAATTTACAAAGGGATTTGTAAATGATTTTGGGAAATCGGGAATAAATGGAATTTTTCCTAAGTATTGGAAATAAAACGCTTTGGGAAATATACTTATAATATTTTCCTAAGTATTGAAAGGAAGGTTTTGGAAATATTTTTAGTGGGAAATGATTTGGAATAGGAATATTTTTCCAAGTGTTATAAAAATGGAATTTGGGAACATTGCTAAGTATTGGTATGGCAAAATATCCTGTTATGGATTTGAGTAATTGAAATTTGTTTCCAAATATTGAAATATTGAGAGGGATTTTGAATTATATCTTTGAAAAGATATTTCAAATAAAAAATTTGGAAGAAAATTATAATAGGGCCTAGTGACTGCTTTCGGATGTTATTTGATAGTTAAATAACCGACTATCAAATTTGGCCAAATTCGCTGATTGTTTCGAAGAGACCGGGATCGGATTTAATTATCTGAGAACCACTTCGATCCAGTTTGAACGTGATATCGTGAAGACAGTGAAGACGGTGACTCGGTTTGTTCAGACCTAGGATAATTTGTATGGACGAATGCTATCAGAACATCGTCATTGGAGGACGATGAGCATTCTAAGTGAAATTGTTCTTGAAAGGTAATCGTAGCCTCAAGCCTCATCAAACGAAATGACTGAAAATCAGGGGAGATGCAGTAAGGCTAAGTGGGTCGCACCCAATTAGGGTATGTTATCACCTTTCTAGATACCCTCAGAAATATATATAAATTATGGATATGGTTGTGCATGGAAAAGTGAGCGCTCGATTTTAAGGGTGGGAACACTCGAGGTGATAACATATTCGGTTCTATCCAGGTTAGGGATAGGGCCGGTCTTGTGTTGTAGGGGATCCCGGCGAGATCCTCGATACATTTTTCTAGAAGTGTACCGTGATAGGTGGTACCCTAGTGCCTAGTCATTGTATGTAATCCATTCTCAAATAAGCGCCGTACAGTTTTGATTGTGCCCAACTATGTTGAAACGTGAGATGCAAGCATTTCAGCTATTTTCTATTTACTTTGTTTAGACGCTATTATAATATCATACGGTTTTGATAAAAATGTTTTGGTTATCGTAAGGGAAAAAACCCGTTGTGTTTGTGTGTGACGTGGTATTACGAGATTCCTTTGTTTTCAAAGGATTTTGATAAAAGTTAATAATTCAAATTGAGCGTGTTTTCTCACGCTGGTTTTCCAGACTGACTCGAGTGTTATTTTATTATAATGCTCGGGTCAGACCGAGTATTACAGATTCAGGTTAGGATGCTATGGAGCTCAGGAGATGAGCTAGATGACAGAGACGTATTACATGTACTTGGTTATATTCTGCTGTGTGTGTAGACTGTATAGACAACACTAGTGAGGACAAGTTATAATAACTGTCCATATTGATGTATTGATTGTTGTACTCTGATAATTATATGTAAATTAACAGCTATGAATTTTTTGCATGAAAATATGTTATTATTTATTATATTTGCTCCGCTACGATTGTGAGATTCTGTGATATTGTTGTTATATTTTCTTCTTTACCCCAAAAATTCGTATTTCTGTTCAATTTGAGTTGAACTGATGTGAATTACGGTCGATTCAAAGGGTACGGAGATACGAGCCATTACACATTGAGGGGGAGCCTGCAATGCTGACACACGAAGTGTCTCATCGGCGTTGCATCCATGTCCACCTCTCGATGGTAACGTGATGCCTCTTATCGCATCGCATCAGAATCCATCAACAACATAGCATCGCATCGCTTCACCGTGAATACCAAGGAACTCCCGTTGGTGTCGGGTCACACACTTCATCAAGCATTATCATTAGTGTTGCACATCCACCGTAGAACCCCATATGTGACGCCCCACCTCTATACCCACGCTAACCAAGAACACTACGATGTAGTGCTGTCAATTAGCACGGAGAATAAGGCTGTGGAGGAGCGACCATCCATGTAACTTCTTTGTGCGAGCACCGATATGTCGGATAGAATAGATTGCATATCTCTTAAGGAGGAAATCCGACATACCGATACAAACACAAAGCTATCACACGGTGGCTATATATAATCTTCGGAAACAAACATAGAAGTAATCATAACATAAATCAGTCACAGACATCCATATCACAAAGGCGGAAGAAGATATGAATAAATATATATAACACATGAAAGTGTACATCAGAGTAGTGGTCAGAAAGATCCACGATAATACAAAAGAATAGCAACACGTGCTATACAAAAGAATAAGTACACAACGTAGAGTCTATATCTCAAATGCGTACAATCAAAAACTACTAATCTAAGTAGTTAGCCAAAAGTCAGAATAATCCTGAAGAGAAGTCAAGGAAAAGCACCTGTAACATCTCGGTCTGACCCGAGTATTATTTATAAGAAAATAATAAACGGATCACTCTAGCTATAAATATCAGATGATAATGTATAGGATAAATAATATGGCATGAACATGTAACAACCAAACGGCATACTACTATAAGTATGTAAATGATAATCAACAAAAGATCAATCAATATCACAAGAATCTTCTCAAAGTTAAAATAGGGTATCATACCCTAAACTTGTATTCATAACAAGTCAATAACACATAAATTCACCAATGTATAAAAGCTGATATCATATCAATGAAAATCATGAAAATTGGTGAAGCACAAAGTTCCAGAAATCATCACCAGAAATCCAGAAAAACACATAAATAAGGGGGGAGGCCTAACACATGAATGGGAGCATGAAAACTCACCTACGCGTAAAACACATGACGAGAAGCTATCTCATGGAAGCTATCCATTAAATTTTCACACAGGAATGGCCCGAAGACCGTAGGGTGCTACCCTACATATGTGATGGCGAAACATCACACAAACGGGGTATAGTCTCCCTCGCAGACAAAGAGACATCGCTCAATCGCTAGTCTAAATCACAAAAATGATCGTCATGATCATCAGGAAGTGTCAATTACACTAAGCTAGTAAATATATGAGTTTAGCTTCATGTCCCATAACCACTAGCTTAACTTAAATATTTACGAACAAACTGTAGATCTTCACTAGGAAATTGTCACAAAAAGGGTTCAATCAAACAAGTCCAAGAGCTAACCGACGAAGTGAACGCAAGCGTTTCATACCACTCGTTTTACTAAGTCGTTTAAGTCGATTTCTCATTCGAGTGAAGTAAAGGCTTGTATATACTAGTAGATTGGAAATCGGTTTGAGAAAACGAACTTTTGATATTTAAAATAGTGTTGAAATCGCTTTGATGAAAGAGTTTTGATATTTACTACTAGTATTGAAACCTTCATATATCTTTAAAGTGACAAGTCATAAAACGATTGTTGAAACAATCTATCACAAAAATTCACATTCGAAGACGTGAACAAAATCCAAGGAAATCAGCTCAAAATGCATCAAAGTGGAAGTTCTGTTGAATGCTTTTCAGATAAGATCGCCTACGAAGGGGTGTACGGGGTTCGACCTGCCCGGTCAGGTCGCGGGGGTCCAGGGGGCAGCGCCCCGTCAAAACGGTACGGCTTAGTGAAGCCAAGCTGGTCAAGCGACCTAAGAAAAAGTAGGTCATACGACCTAAGGGTTCACGCGACCTAACACAATGGCCGAGCGACCTAACTGGAGTTAAGGGAGGCGAGCGACTTAAGGTCCAACGACCTACGACTTAACAGAGTCGAGCGACCTAAAAGCACACGACCTAAAGACACGCGACCTAAAACTCGCGACCTAAAGACGCGCGACCTAAAACTCGCGACCTAAAGACGCGCGACCTAAAACTCGCGACCTAAAGACGCGCGACCTAAAGACACGCGACCGAAAACTCGCGACCTAAAGACGCGCGACCTAAAACTCGCGACCTAAAGAAGGGTGCGCGACCTAATTGGTTCACGACCTAAGGAGGGTGCGCGACCTAACTGGTTCGCGATCTAAGGATTTACACGCGAGCGACCTAAGGGGTTGAAGGGTCGAGCGATCTACGACTTAAGGCCAGTGCGACCTAAAGTTTTAACTCGCGAGCGACCTAAAATTATAAAGGCCAAACGACCTAAGGCTTAACTCGCGAACGACCTACGGCTTAAGGCTTAACTCGCGAACGACCTAAGAAGGCGGTGACTTTTCAACGCAGCGACCTAACGCCTTAACTCGCGTACGACCTAGCGAAGGCCAAAACGACCTAGTGCCAGAAAAATCACCAAAACACCAAAAATTGAAGTTTTTCGCCAATCCAATCCAAACCAAATGCAGATATTCATATAAATGCAATAGGGGATCATTCCCAACAGCCCAATGACATCCATAGGCAAGATGTGAGATCAAAAATCTCACCTTTTCCATGAAATTGATGAAGATGAGACTTGAGAGCAAAGCAAGAACACCAACAAGCTTGAATCAATGTTCTTCACGTGAATTTGATGTTGAATCTCGGATTTGCAATAGAATTTAAGTTTGGAGTTTTAATTTCCACTTCCCACCACCATTTTTGATGAAGCTTGAATGTTATTTGATGAAGTGATGAAGAGAAGAGGGGGTTGGGCTGAGTTAGTGTGTGTTCAGCCCCAAACCAAAGTCCTAAGCCAAAAAGTGATGAAAATTTTACTATCTCCAAACATATCGAAGTTTACACTCAAAAAGATCGCAAACGTCATTTTGAACTCAATGGAAGTGGTCTCGAGTCCTAATTTGACCGTATGCAAAAAGTAGCTTTTCGGACTAACATCCGACTAACGATAAAATATTTAAATAAAATATTCAAATATAAAATCGATAGATATGCGGGTTGTTACACCATATGAGTGCAATTTGCAATAAAATTGCCCCTAGTTGAATATCGACCCCTGCTGGGTAAATAGCATTTATCCAGTCCCGCAACGTCATAGAGTCACCACATAGGGAACTAGCTTCCCTACTTGTACTAACATTCCCCCACACACACGGATACACACACACATACATGCGCGCTAACTATTTTATATATTTATAACTTGGGCCTCAGGCCGAGGTTCATATTGTGCTTAGAAACGTTATCCGGTTGACCGCTTGCTCCTGGAGTGGTCGACTGGCTCCAACGAGTGGTCGACCGATCAAAATGTTAATTTTTAGGTTAATTAAATTATCATCTTCGAATTTTGGTTAAACTAAATCGTTCCCATATTCTAAACAGTAAACCTACAATTTCATATTATAGTAATTTCTGTGAACCCTAAATTTATGAAATCTAAGTTGTATTTGTCCAAATTTAGTCAATTTCAATTTACAGTAAAATGGTTATTTATATTTAGCATCAACATAAATAGGTTATATCAGTTCATATTTGATTAGAGAAAAGGGTATAACTTGGACCAATTTCTATTTAACCAGTTTATATTAAATTATAATTACTGTTAAATCTCAGATCTAAACAAACAAAATTTTCAATTTATAGCAATCTAAATCAAATATGGTAACTAAAATTAACTGCATATAAATCATCTATTAACATTGTACCCATTCACCTCAAATCCAAGCTATTCTCTTTTCTTTTAGCACTTGGAATCACCTCCGTTTGATATAGATCTTCCATTGATTTAGTTCTCTTCTTCTCCTTTGGATTTTTAATTTAATTTTTGTTTTAAAGAAAATTAATTTGAAGAAGAAAAAAATTGGCAAAGTTTTTATGTACTAGTTAAAATTTGTGAATTTGGGTTTACATTTGCTAACTATTTATAGGATTTCAAACTGATATAGACCTTTCAAAATATACAACCAAATCTGAAGTGGTGATAAATTTATAAGATCAAACTTGGGTCGTTGGCCTAACCAAATCCCAATTGTTTTATCATCGACCGGTTGACCGCTTAGCTTGGAACGGTCGGCCGCTAGGGGTCAAACGGTCAGGGTAATGCTGTCGACCGGTGGAGCTTTCTAATTTTATAATATTTTTTTCCTTAATTGTTTATTTAAATAGTTTCTCTTCCAACTTTCAAACGCTTATAACTTCTTAATACTAGCTCCGATTTCCAAAAGTCATATATGAAAATTGTACAGAAAATCGGCATGAATGCAATGGGAAAAGTTTCGTAGTCATATTCGGACATTTATGAAAATTTCATTTTTTTTCTTGTTCTATTTAAATTTAATTCTTTTATTAAATTTCTGCATGAATTTTCGGTGTGTTACGAACCACATGGTTCATCCTTCCCCTACAAATTTGTGTGTAAATTGAAGGATCTAAGGAGGGATTTCTAATTAGATTATTAGTTGTAATATGCTTATCATTATTTTATATGTACATATTATTGCCTCGTCTTGATTTAGAATTAGTACTTCAATTCAAACAATTTTTTGAAAGATTTGATTTTGTATCAACATGACAAATTGAAAGCAAAATTTATATATAATTTAAACTATGTTTTGGTTATGGATCTATGATTTTAAATTAATTATATTAATATTATAAACATATATTAAATAATTTAATAATTTAGATGTCTCTGTTCGAATTTTTAAAAGATTGTTGATATCTTGTTTAATTCATCATGTGTAATTTTGGTTTTATAATATTTTGACTATTTAATAAAAAGAAAACAAAATCTTATTTTGGGTTGAGATCTTATTTATCTATATGTGTGTATTTTATTAACTAATTTAAGCATACATAGTTTTGCAAATACATCTGAAAAATTTGACATAATATGAATGTTTATTTTTGAATAAATTGGAAAGTTTTTGGATTGATCATTACATACACACACGCGCGCACACACGCACACACATATATAATGTATATATGTGTACACATAAACATACACATTTATATTTATATTTTATACTATTAAGGCATGTTTTGGAATATATTTTTTTAATTTTTATTTTCATTGAACAACTTAAATTTAGGCAGTAATATATATATATATATACATATAAATAGTGAATATATACATGATATATATAAATCCCAATATCTACACATTTATATATATTGACCATGTTACCGCTTGTTTTTTGGTTAATTTACCATATTTTGTATCATATAATTCCTTTTATATTAATTAAATGTTGTATCAATTAAGTTTTCTTTTAGATCCTGATGTGATTACATCTAGATCAAATTCCATGTTTGTTCTCATCCTTTAACACATAACAGTTACACTTGCTTTATGTTTTACATATTTGTCACATAATTTATAATATGAATATATTTGACATATTCAAACCTTTTCAAATTTCACACTTAATTAACATGGATTTAATTAATTATAGATAAAACAATATTAATAAAATATGATTTTATTAAAAATGACTAAATTAGAACTAGTGAAACCCATTAGACCTCATAGGCCCACTATAATCCAAATCAGGATTTTTTTTTTAAAAAAATCTACACATTTCACCGGTTGCGAAATGGACCAGTTCCTTTAATGTCGTCACTCCGGATATCTTGTTTCACCTATATTTTATTACCAACTAGAAAATATTGGGTGATTCATTCCATGGTTATCCAATAACTATCAGTATGTAATCCTGGATGCCCCTACCAGCCAAGAATAATACTCCACCTAACATTTGGAGAGTGATACATACTCTGGTCTCAACATATGTATCGATATCCTTTCTTGAAACATCTTGACTATGAATATTTAAAATAATATGTTATTTAATATTATTATCATTATTACAAGTCCTTGTCATTGTTATCAGATAACATGACATTTAAGGATTTCTATTAAATATACTTAAATTTATCATTAATTTATATATCACAATATAATAAGTATATAACAGAAAATAAACACCTTTTATTTCGAATGGGATTTTACTACAGAGTTAATAATTTATAATAAATTACAAAAATGCTCCTAGGGCATACCCCTAACGTTCTCAGTTTCCACGGTGAGTTGTAACATATAGGCTGATGATGTTTAATTTTAGTTTTTTCGAACTGTAACGATCCATCATTTATGACGTTGTTGACATCAATTTAGGTGATTCAAATGATGGGGTGTTACAAGAGGAGTATTGAATAATGTAAACCTTTATAGTTTGATTAGTCGTGTCGTTAACAATAGAAGCGAGTGTTAGGGAGCTTAGTGCATGTTGAGTAGGTGGAGAGATTAATATGTGTGTTGCTTGTGATTATCAAGCTGATGATCATGTGTTTGATATGGGTCTTTATGTTGATGATGCTCAAGGTATCTATATTAATCGTGCAGTGTGTCTCATTGCTGAAGGTGCATTACTAGTAGACGATGATATTGGTTTGTGAGTGTGATTGAGAAAATGAGAGTCTTGATTGATCTAAATATGATGATGACTTGTGTGTTATTTTATTAGACAATGCCATCTTTGTATGCTAGCTCTGTAGTGGCGATATGATTGAAGGTAAAGATCGATATTGAGAAAACGGTAGTGTGCGATTTTGTATCAATGTAAAGTGTTGTAATTTGAGATACAAACTTTATTAAATAATAGAAAAGAAGAATTTCTAGCTCTCCTATTAATTTTAAGAGTTTTCTTCATTCTCCTTAATTCTCTCAAGATATTTTATTTTCAAATTTTTATAATTTATCACTTTATATTTAGTCTACTAAGCTTCTCATACCATTTTCCATTTAAATACGTACTTTTTAAAAATTTCTACAATCATTTACAAGTCTCTTATCAGTTCTTTTCTAATATTTTACGTTCAAGCCCATATATGTAAGTTAATTACATAATCCAACATTTAAATCGTTTGATAAACTCAGTTAACTAATATTTAATCCATCAAATAAATCCTTAAAGATGACAATCTCAATACGTATACCATAGCCACAACAACGATTGGTAAAATTAATTATTCATTTAGATACAAAGATTAACAATAATAACAAATTTATTTTATAATTCATTTATCTCAATGAAATTATCAAGCATTGCACTGAAAACAATCTATTTTTAACTTCAAAATACCTACATTTTAAAATTTATACAATTACTTACAAACCCTTCTCCATTTTCTCCTAATATTTTATATTCAAATACATGTATTGGACTAATTATGTAATCCTAAATGTAAACTAGTTATATAGATTCAATGAACTAATATTCATTAATTCATCTAATAATTCCTAAAGGTAAGACAATTTAAATAATTATATAATTGCTTATCATTCATCTCAAAAAATTTATCCTACACTGCAAAACAAATTTTTTTTAACAACTTTTAAAGGATAAATTTATATGTTATAATATTGTGATGTAAACATAGAAATTACATAAATAAAAGTTAGGTTATGTAAGCACTCTCATTTTCAACATGATAATAAACCATTCACAGCTCATAACTCAACTAAATGCTACATTATCAAAGTTGTAAACACGATCTTCTTGCGATTATAAGAAATACATGGCTATAAAGTTAAAATGGTTAATAACAAGGGGTAAAACTTCACATGTAATAAGCTGGCCATATGATGTTTTCTTATCTACAATTGCATAGTTCTTCTCAATTTTCTCCTACTTTGTACGTTTAAATCCTTATATTTGACTAGTTAAGTTAATCATGAATTTAGATTGTTTAAATAAATTCAATTATTCATTTATGAATCCTTAAAAAAATAACAATTTAGTATAGACACATACATACAATATTCATACTAATAAAGTTATTTTTTTCCCTTCATTTATGTACGAATATACATATCACAGGACATCAACCTTTTTTTATAGTCAAGACGTTAATTCGCACATAATAGATAGCCAACGAGGATTAAATCGTCTACCTAATCTAAATGTTGCATGTCATTTTAATTCATAATTCATCCATCTCAATAAAATTATCATATAGTGCATAATAAAATTCCGTTTTCATTAATAAATAAAATATAAATATTATTTTAATTAATATTACCAGGTGCAACATACCGGCGGGAGAAAAGTCACATTTAAAAGAGAGAATAAAGAAAAAAGTATGGATAAATTGAATTTGCATACATTAATATTGTAGACTATCCCACTTTCTAATTCAATGCAATAATTGATTTGTTATCACATGGGTGAATTGAATATCAAATAATTGGGCCCTATACAAGTATAGTCACCATTTTTCAAGATGTGGAAAATCTGAATTCGATATTTCTTGTTTTGTTTTGATTTTTCCCTCCAAGCTGAGTTGAATCCTGGGCGAAACACAATAATGAAAAGTAATTACCGTCGACGAATACAAACATGGGCTTCAGCCCAAACCATAACATTTCTATTCCCTCGTTCAGCCTTTTTGCTATCTCGTTCGCTAAATTGAAAAGTTAATGAAGTACTCTTTGAAATTCCTTTGTTCATCGCATTACTTCAGTGAATCGCCACCGTCTCTGAATCACTGATGAATCATTGTGCGCGTCTCTGGGAAATCCCAATTGCTAACCTCTAATTGTACACCTGCTTGAAAAATCCAATTACTGGTAATTGCCTCCCTGATTGGTTAATAATCAATTTATTGTTAATTTAAATGTGTAATTTTTTGATTAAATGTTTAATTAATTCTAACTGTTAATAATTAGTCATCAATGAATGTCAGAGTTAGTTCTCTGATTAGTTAAAGATCAGTCTGCGATTGCGTTTAAAACCAAATATGACTGTGTTTGTTTTTGATAATCAGATTTATGTTAGTGATAAAGCGATAGTAATTAAAATTTTAAATCAGTAGTAAATAATAACTGGTATGTATCAGTTAAAATCAGTTAAAACTAACAACGTGCATAACTGTGTCTGTTTAAGGAGCATTTTCAAATATGATGCTTGCCAAAATGATAATTAATAACATCATGTGATGAAATTTCTTGCTGAATGCATGATTCTTTATGTTGAACAGAATTTTACTTGGAAGATTGACTATTGTAGTTAAAGAAATTAGGCTTTATATGGACTCATTCAAAGGTGATCAATATTCGGTTAGAATCGAACAAACTGACCAAACCAGTTAATTTTGATCGATTCAGTTTGGTTATAAAATTATATCTATTTGAATTCAATTTGTAAAATTATATTATTTGATTATCTATTTAACCGAATTAACCAAAAGCTTAGTATATTATCCAAATTTATGATGTAATAATATATTTTATAATTAGTTTAGTGATAAAAAATAAAGTTTTTGTATAGAAAACATGTCAATTTTGCTTATAAACATAAGATTAATTTAGTAGAAAATCTTTAAATACAAATTTGTTTGTTTTCTTGAGTAAATTGAACGTTTGAATAATAACATATGACAAGTTTTCTTATTAACAGTATGGTTAAATCGGTTATCTATTGAATTAATCGAAATTAATTTGATTCGGTTTTCAATTTTTTGGATTGCAATTTGATTTGAACTTTTTTACCTTAGAAACGCCCGAACCGACCGAATGTTCACCCCTAGACTCATCGTACACGGTTAAGCTAGATATTTGTTATTAGAAGTGAATGTGAAACCAGTTATTATTATTGAATGTAATTTTGTTTAGTTTAATTAGTCTTAGTATATTTTTTCATTTACCCTTTTTTATTACTCAAAGTAACATAAGTATTTTCTTCTTCTCATTCTAAGTAGCCTAATGTCCTAGTAATTTGTAGGTCCATATTTGGATTCAATTTGTGTTTTGTTTACCTTTATTTATCAAATTAATTATGAATAATTGTTTGTGAATCTATAAAAGGGTGATTGGGTGAAATTTTATTTGTGTTGGGATTTGATTGGTTTGCGTTTGGAATTGTTATCACGATTAGTTAATGTTCAAATATTGTTACCCTATTCAAAGTTCTTTGTGACATAACTGATATCTGATCTTGGGATAAATTTCTACAGCTTGTTTATCATTTGTTAAGTTTCGCGTATATGTATATGTATCTATGCAGTTAAAAAGCTTAACGGTTCTATAGAGGTGGAGGTGCAAAATGTTATAGTGGGGATAAAATGATGATGTAACAGAAAATAACAGAGGTGCTTCATTCGATAAAAAAATTTAATTATTTAAAGTTAATTTATTCACATTCTCACATCATTTGTATAGAAAAAAACATATTGCAAAACCGAATAATATCATGATTTATGCGATTCAGATTTGATGACTATAGTAGATTTCTAACTTATATTAAGCACTTATGTCTTAAAATTAGATATTTACTCGAACTTTATTGATTTGGTTTGAAATAGATTGGTCAAATCAATCTTTTTAAATTAATGTTGCTAAAACGGATGCTAAAACACATTGGTTTAGCGAATGTAGCGGAAAATAACGGGGTTTAAAGCGGATCTACTGTTTAATAGCGCTAAATTGAAAATGCAATGCTGTCGAAGTACACTACACGCTATAGTGGGGATTTTGCTAGGCTTTAACTGCACATATATATGTACACACACGTGTGTGAGTTTAATTTGAAACAAATTTTCTTTTGTACTATTTAGAAGTGGCTCACATTCACTCTCTTTTCTAACCTCTTTGTCTATTTTAAAATAAAAATTCGAAAGAGTATCCATGTTACTAGGGATTGTAAGCAAATAATTTTCCTTATCATGGTAAATATTGGGACTGTTGTGGAAATTATAAATTTACCATTACCATAATATTACCAAGCAATTTGTACTTAATTGAGATTGTTGGGGCGTCTCGTATTGTATATGGGTAGTGAGTGTACATTGGAAAAAAGAATACTCCCCCACCGTGAAAAACAATGGAGGTAGAGTGGGGGGTGTGTGTGTGTATATGAGTTTGGTTGCATGTAACAGCAAGAGGTTTCTTTTGTTGAAAGGTGTTGACCAAACTCACACGTTGCCTCGTGTAGGGATGCGCGGACCGGATTTCAACATGGTATCAGAGCCGATGGTAACGCATGAGATTATGGATAATGCGCAAGAGATCTGTAAACTGTGTTGGTTAGCAGTGTAGGCTTAAGTAGTCAGACGTAAGGTGAAGCTAAACCATTGTACGTGGGATCTGGTAGAATGACACAGGAACAAAATCTCGATAAAGTGCATGCTTCGTGTTGGCGTATTAGAAGACGGATGGATGGATGCGAGCCAAGATGGAGATTTGTTGGGGTGTCTCACATTGTACGTGGGTAATGGACGCACGTTGAAAAATAATAATCTCACACCGTGAATAATAATGGAGGTTAAGTTTGGTCGCATGTAACAACAATGAATTCCTTTTGTTAAAAGGTGTTAATCAAACTCATATGTTGTTCCTACATAGGGATATGCAGACCGGTTTCAATAGAGATATATCAATATACCGATGCTATTGGTATGATAAGGGTACCCATAATCAATAGTAGATATAGCGGTAAATAAATATCTAAACCAGTAGTAATGGTGATTTACCAACCATATTTAAGTTTGTTTTTTACTACTCTATTAACCATAAATACTTTTGAAGATATATCCAATATTAAGAAGACGTTTGTAGTTTTATTTATGACGATGTTTCATTTTTAGTGTTTTTTTTTCTTCAGAATTTTTGAATTGCAAAGTTATCGTTTTAAATTATTTTTATGATGAAATAAGAAAATTTTCAATATCAACTATAATAATCAAAATATTGATATATGCATTAGCAGACTTAGTATCAACAAAAAAATGTCTACTTTTTTAAAAAGTCAATATTGGAGTTTTAATGCAATAAAATTTTATTTCTTTATGCATTGGAAGTTTACAGTTACCAATCAATTGTTTATCCAACGATCATTTTATCAATGATATCAATAGTATTTTTTGATTTATCTATAATATCGGTACGACAAATATTTGATCGTATTTGTAACGGTTATCATTATCATACAACCTAGGTAAGTTTTTGTGATGTTGTCAATTTCTTTGCAAAGAATGAGAGAAAATTATATTGGTCCCTTGGGATCTTATGTAACATTTGTCGGCTACAGCCTTCCATTTTTTCTAAGCTGTTTGATTTATTGGGTTAGAAACATTCTGTAATTAAACCCTCATATATAAAGTACAAATAGCAATAAAGAATGATTTCTGAAAACATACATTGTGTTTGTGAGCATGAGCAACGAATGATTTTACTGTTCTCATGTGTCAAACCCATCTCAACCATTAATTTGTGTATCTTCACATTATTTTAATAGCATTATGGGTTCCGAAAATAAATAAATTATGTGATGGATGGTTCAGATTAGATGGTGCGCATGGGATAAGTAACTTGGGACGGAGAAATTCAGCCCAAGCTTATGTTGGGGAAAAAAATCCCTTCAGATGATCAGTCTAAGGGAATAAAACACAACACAGCGGAAAACAATTGGATCGTGATTGTAGTGAGACCGAACAAACAAAAGATGAACACTAGAATAGACAGTCACAGATCTATCCAATGCAGAAAAAATAAATAACACCAGTATTTATTGTGGTTCCACTACCGTGAGGCAGTGTACGTCCACTTGGGGAGAGGAGATTTTATTAATCACTGAAAGATTAGAGTTACAAGATTGATTCACTTTTGGAGGCTATACAAAAGAAGAGTTAACAATACAGTCAAAATTCTACAGAGTTTCAGCTCTCTAGGATGACTCTGAAAGTGGCTGAAATTAGCTCTCAATTTCGGCTGTCATTGTTGTCCAGAAACTCCCCTATTTATAAAGTGAGGAAATGAGGAGGGGTAGCTGCTATATAGCAGCTCTGGGGTTTGGTTCGGCATGCATCTGGTTCGACGCCATTTGGTTCGGCAAAACACCGAGCGAAAAAAATATTTCGTTCGGCAAATCACCGAACGAAATAATTCGTTCGGCAAATCACCGCTCCAAATCCTTCCAAGCCCTAGCACTACAGATTCTTCCTCGTCAACATTTCGTTCGGCATTCTTCTAATCATGTTGCTTCTTCTCCGAACGAGCTCCTTTACCGAATGAACTCCCTATCTCCAAATCACCTCTCAAATCACCGCTCGGCAAAAGCATTACCCCTATTTCTCATTCGGTGATTTCAGCTAGGGTTTCGCTTTCTTTTCCTCCTCCCGGCTCCTTCTTCTTCTTCTTCAATTGGAATCGAGTATCAATTTCAACAATCTCCACCTTGATACCAAATTCCATACAAGCCTTCCAACTTCTTCTACACCTTTATGCTCCACGCATTGAATACTTACCCAATGAGCTTCGACAATGCCATCACCTATTACACTTTGTCAACGAACTCCAACAAGGCCACCATCCGTCAACAAAGTGTTTGAAGTACCCAGTCCGTGTAGAACCTATCAATCTCCACCATGAAAACAAACGTCTTCATGAGCCAGCTCAACTCTCCCCCCGTGCCACCCCGTGACACCTAGCACTTCATTAAGCGAATCAAGTCCGAGCAATGTTCGAACTTAGTAACAGGCAACGACTTGGTAAACATGTCTGCTGCATTCTTCTTTTTGTGAACTTTCTGAAGACGAACCAGCTTCTCTTCACTCATCGAGACAATGAACGACTCTCTTACCTCAATATGCTTCGTCCTTGAGCTGAACGCCAGATTTTCAGCTAAGTGAATTGCACTCTGATTGTCACAGTACACATTCACTCCTTCGTATTCGAAGCCCAAATCACATAACAATCACCTCAAATAAAGCGCCTCCTTAGCTGCTTCGACTGCGGCTATGAGCTCTGCCTCTGCAGTAGACAAAGTCACAATCGTCTGCAACCTCGCTCTCCAACTGATCGTTGTCCCGCCAATGGTGAACACATATCCGGTGGTTGACTTCCTTCGATCTCTATCACCGGCATAGTCGGAATCACAAAATCCAACAAAGCTGAAATCTCTATCTCTGCCGCCAAAGACAAGTTCATGGTTTGGAGTTTCTCTAAGGTATCTGAAGATACACTTCACTGCTTTCCAATGCATCTTTCTTGGATTTCCAATGAACCTACTCACCAATCCAACCGCATGTGCAATGTCGGGCCTAGTGCAGACTATGGCATACATCAAGCTACCAACTGCATTTGCATATGGGACCTTCATCATATAAACCTTGTGCTTTTACAAGATCGGGGAGCCTTTACTAGAAAGCTGTATGTGAAAAGCATGAGTGTGCTGATTGTCTTTGCCCCTTCCATGCTAAACCGAGCAAGCACCTTTCGAATGTACTTCTTTTGAGTGAGGCTCAAAAGTCCTAGCTTTCTATTCCTTTGGATTTCCATACCCAAAATTTTCTTTGTTTCTCTAAGGTCCTTCATTTCGAATTCCGCTTTTAGCTTTAGCTTCAAACTATTGATTTCATCCTTATCCTTGGAAGCAATCGAGATATCATCCACGTACAAGAGTAGGTACACTCATCTATCATTCTTTAAATGCTTGAAGTACACACAAGCGTCTTTGATGCTACGATCAAAACCAAGTGAAAACATAAAAGAGTCAAACCTCTTGTACCATTGTCTAGGCGACTGTTTAAGTCCATACAATGACTTCTTTAATTTGCAAATCCAATTTTCTTTTCATCTACAACAAATCCTTCTGGTTGCTTCATGTAGATGGTCTCATCCAATTCTCCATGCAAGAAAGCGGTTTTCACGTCCAGTTGCTCCAGCTCCAAGTCATGAGCTGCGACCATAGCGAGAAAAATGCGGATGGACGTATGCCTCACTACTGAAGAGAATATCTCATCATACTCCAATCCCTTTCTTTGTGAAAACCTTTTAGCAACTAATCTAGTCTTGTACCTTCCATCATCCTTCACCTTGAACACCCATTTGCAACCTATGGCTCGGCTTCTTTGAGGAGGTGATACCAAATCCCAAGTCTTGTTCTTCTTCAACGACTCTAACTCCCACTACGCCATAGTTTGCATACTGCAACACCCAAAAAGTGATGCAGGAAGTGCTAAAAAATGTTGTTGTAGGCAAAAAAAGGGCAAAAGCAACACTTTCTCGGTGATGCATTTTGCCGCGTTGCCCTAGAGTCAAAGGCAACATCTTTGCGGCCCTAGGGCAACATCGGTTCTGTTGTTGCCACATGTACCAAATTTACTAAAAAGTGGGCCCTACAATCTGGGCCCCACAAATTTACTATTTTATTTTCACAAATTAAATAAATATTTGCTGAATAAAATAAATAACTCAGAATTTAAATTCAAACGGATATTTTATTCAAACAAATATTTATTACAATTTTGAATAGTACAAATTCAAGCTCTCATTATATATATACAATTTCAATTACAATACAATTTTGATTACATCACAATTTTCCATTTACATTTGCACCTCACTATATTTCACTCATTCACTCGGCATATATGTTAGCAGTATGTTGAAGCAACTAGAGCTCTCAATATATAAACACAATTCAACAGTACAAAAACAACATGCACTTAATATACTTATGCAACAGCAAGAACAACCTGACTATACAATGAATGCAAACAGTATCATAGGCTAACAGGATCAGGTACACCAGAGAACAACAACTGTGAAGCCAACAACAAAGCATGCTGCAGTTCAAAGCAATGCCAAAGTCGAGTATGCTACAGACATGAACAATCATGCCAAAGTCAACAAGCACAAAGAAAGGAATCAATGTCAAGGCAAAAATCAATGACAAGCCGTGGTGGCCACGAAACAAACTCAAGCCGAAGTCAAAAAGAAAAAATCGAACAGTTCAAATTCGAAACCATGATGCACAAGGCAACAAGAAATTGAACCAAGTCAAAAATCAATACCGTGGGAAACAAGCAAATAAAATATACGAATTGGAAGAAGTCAGAGAAATCACCAACATTCAACTATAATCAAACGGCCAAGCGAAGAATTATCAGACGATTTCGTATAGAATACACGAACAAAAATATAAGGGTTCGAACCCTATATAAACCCGCAACATCATAGGCAAATACTTATTCGAGTTCAAGCAACAACTAAAACGAACAATCATTCAACTTGAATCAAAGTCGAGAAAAGTATAAATCGAAAAAGGACTAAACGTACCAATTCAATTCAAAGCATCACTCAATCTCGACTTCGCAGCCGCAAGCTAACTCTGACAGAGGAAAGTATTCGAAGCATCTTCAACAAATTGAAGCGGCGCCTCAAAGCCCTAATTTCATAGCAAAGAGGAACAAACGAGCAGCCATTGAAGTACAAGGAGTCGGCCGATAGAATAAAATGAGCAGCTATTGATTCGAACTTGCCCTAATCGAACCCCAATTAAGCTTGTAAACTTATAACTTTTAGCCCTAATTGAAATCGCAGAGTGTTTGAGTGTTTGAGAGGTTGAGCGGCGGAGTACGTATTTTGTTAAGTTTTTGAGTGAAACCCTTCAATATTTTGTTAACTTTTGCCGCTTTGTTTTTGCTTCCCGCGTTAAAAATTATTTCAGCCTGCTTTTTTTCAGCCCGCACTCATTTTTTATAATATTTTTATAAGTCTATAGCTACTGCAACATAGTGTTGATATCTATGCTAACATCCTGAAGCTAATATTGTAATAGACAAAAATCAGCATAGCTATCATTACATTATAGCTAGCAACATCTTGTATTTTCGTTGCAATAGACCATCTATGGCGTAGTGTCCTCTTCCATAGCACACATCCACTTCAAACTGTCACATGACTTCAAAGCTTCATCAAGGTCAAGTGGCTCCTCAAGAACCACATGTAGGGCATAGTCAAACTGATCACCAAGGCTAAGGTTCACAAACTGCCAATCACCATAGCTTTCGGGCGGCCTAATAGTCCTACAACTGACCCGGGTAGGTACTGCTTCGTCTAAACTTCTTTCAGCTCCACCTTGAACTGAACTTCCTCTAAATCCATGCACATCACCAGCACTACTAGAAGATACCTGTGGACTATCCTGTGATGTTTCATCAACTGTGTTTTTCTCGACAGCATCAACAACAACTCTACTATTTGGCTGGAACACAGGAACTTCTTCCATCTCCTTAGGCCTATCAGAGTCTTCTGATGTGGTAGGTAGCTTCTCCTTCGGATTGAACATAGCAGACTCATCAAAAGTAATATATTTGGAATGAACAATCTTCCAATCAACAGAGTTCCAAATTCGATACCCTTTTATACCATCGGTGTATCCCATTAGTATGCCCTTGTATGCTCTAGCCTCTAACTTGTCATCACCTGTATGGTGAACTTACACTGGATAACCAAAAATTCAGAAGTAACCAAGATACATTGCTTTACCTCTCCACTTCTCCTTTGGAATCTTTCCATCTATGGCTGAGCATGAAATTCGATTTATGATATGCGCTCCAGTTGATAATGCCTCAAACCAAAAGCCTCTAGACAAGCCCGCAATCAATCTCAAGCAACGAGCCTTCTCCAGTAGAGTCATGTTCATCTTTTTTGCAACCCCATTGGATTGCGGATCGCCGGGTGTAGTGAAATGTCTCTGAATGCCATGATGTCTACAAAATGAGAGGAACTCCCTCAAGACAAATTCACCGCCATTATCAGATCTCAGCACCTTCAACCTAGAACCAGATTGGTTCTTAACAAGTGCTTTCCAGTCTTTGAATTTCTCAAAACTCTTTGATTTGGCCTTCATCACATATAACCATACTTTCCGAGAAAAGTCATCAATGAAAGAGATAAAATACTTTGCTCCTCCAAGAGAAGGAGTAGCAACCAGTCTCCAGACATCTGTATGTACATATCAAGTACTCGCCTCGATCTATGGAGTCCAACTCCAAAAGATACTTTAGTTTTCTTGCCTAATACACACTCCTGACAAAAGTCCATCTTATCGAAGCTTTCTCCTTTGATCATCTTCCGTCTCTGAAGCAACTCTAAGCCCTTCTCTCAAATATGACCCAACCTGAGATGCCAAAGCTTTGTGGCATTCAAAGCACGAGAACTATCTACTCCAACGCACGACTCTCCAAGAACTGTGGTTTCTTTCAACAAGTACAGATTTCGGAACACATCTCCTTTCATAAGAGCTAGTGCACCTCTCGAAACCTTCAGACTATCCTTCTCGATAGTTACCTTGCATCCCAGAGATGTCAATTGTCCTAAAGAAATTAAGGACTTCCGAAGACCTGGAACATACTGGACATCTGTCAAAGTGCGTATCACTCCGTCAAACATCCTGATCTTCATTGTACCTTCATCCATAGCTCTACAGCTAACATCATTACCCATAAGAATAGAGCTTCCCTCCCGTCCAACGAAAATACTGAAGTAATCCTTATTAGGCGTCATATGGAAAGGCGCCCCCGAGTCTAGCACCCAATGGTTTGAGACATCTGACACTGCTGCAGACAACACATCATCAGATACAGACTTCTCCACCGCAAATGATGAAGATCCGTCTTCTTCCTTCTTCAAATCTGGAAAATCCTTTTTCCAATGATCAGGTTTCTTGCAAATAAAGCACTTCCCATCCTTAGACTTTCCTCTCCTACCATTACGGGCTTCCTGGACTTGGAACACCCTCTAGAGTGCCAATTCTTCTTATCATCTCTTCCTCTTTCAACAAACAGGTCGTGACTACTACTTCCACCTCTACTTCCTTCACTTATCTCCTTCATCTGATCTCTCAAGCCCTCAGATAGAAGGTCTGACTTCACATCTTCCACTGTCAATGTGTCTCTAGCGAAGATAAGGCTGTTAGAGAAACCTGTGTATCGCTCCGAAAGAGAACACAAAAGAATCATTGTCATTTGCTCATCATCCATCTTCAAGTCAACAGTCTTTATCTTCATCACGAGATCATCAAAGAAATTAAGATGTTTCTTCACTGAAATACCCTCTCTCATCCGCATGGTGAAAAATGTCTTCAGCAATATCAGATGGTTAGTCATAGATTTCTTCAAGTAGAGATTTTCCAGCATGGTCCAAATGCCCCTAGCAGTGGTCTCACTGCTAATCTCTGAAATGACATTCTCTCCCATGGCTAACTGTAAAGTAGTAAACGCCCATTTCTCCATTACCTTCCTTTCCACGACTGAGATGTCAGCCGTCAACTCATTAGGGGAAAACACTACTGGATGGACTTCATTCCTCATTAGAACAACCTTCATCCTCCATTGCCACTTTTCGAAGTCTTTATCCCTGTTATATTTCTCAATTGTCAACTGTGATCCTGACGCGATATATATCCCTCTAGTATAGGGTCTTGTAACAACTAGAGTTGTTTCATCTCCTGTCATAACGTCTAACACTCCTCAATCAACCTTGCAGCTCTGATACCGGACTGTTGGGGAAAAAATCCCTTCAGATGATCAGTCTAAGGGAATTAAAACCCAACGCAGCGGAAAACAATTGGATCGTGATTGTAGTGAGACAGAACAAACAAAAGATGAACACCAGAACAGACAGTCACAGATCTATGCAATGTAGAAAAAATAAATAACACTAGTATTTATAGTGGTTCCACTACCGCGATGCAGTGTACGTCCACTTGGGGAGAGGAGATTTTATTAATCACTGAAATATTAGAGTTACAAGATTGTTTCACTTTTGGAGGCTATACAAAAGAAGAATTAACAATACAGTCAAAATTCTGCAGTGTTTCAGCTCTTTAGGATGGCTCTGAAATTGGCTGAAATTAGCTCTTAATTTCGGTTGTCATTGTTGTCCAGAAGCTCCCCTATTTATAGAGTGAGGAAATGAGGAGGGGTAGCTGCTATATAGCAGTCCTGAGGTTTGGTTCGGCATGGATCTGGTTCGGCGCCATTTGGTTCGGCAAAACGCTGGGCAAAAAAAATATTTCGTTCGGCAAATCACCAAATCAAATATTTCGTTCGGCAAATCACCGCTCCAAATCCTTCCAAGCTCTAGCACTAATCACCGCTCGGAAAAAAAGCATTTTCCCTATTTCTCGTTCGGTGATTTCAGCTAGGGTTTCGCTTTCTTTTCCTCATCCCGACTCCTCCTCCTTCTTCTTCAATTGGAATCGGGTATCAATTTCAACAGCTTACGTAAGAAGCATGTATAATATTTCAAGTGGAAATTAGGTTGAAGGGCTTCTAGTTGCAGGGTAATAAGTTTTAAGGACAACACTTCCGAATAATTAGTTTTAAGGACAATTTACAGCATAATAATAAATTCATTTATCTTTTTAAGTTATACAGGAAAATGATAAGTTTTTTTTTCATTATTTTTGTATAACTGAAAATGATAATTTTTTTTATTTTTTTTCTGTAAAATGTCATTAAAACTAATTTTTCAGAAATAGTGTCTTTAAAACTTATTACCCTACACAAATAAGCCCTTGAAGTGAAAATCCCCAAATTTCAACTTTACTGGATTGTGTTAGTACTGTATTCTTTCACAACTACCTGAATTTAAAGCTACAACACTATACAGTCATTTGTTGTTTGAAAACTAACTCTCTCTCTTTTCAAAATTGGAAATTTGTACCAACCAAGTACAAGAAATACTAATTTTTGAATTATTTAAAAATCAATGGCATGAAAGTAAACAAAGGGGAACATTAAAAAAAAAAGTTAAGAAAACACATATAATGTGTGTTTCATAAAATACTTTTACCTGATCAAACACTTCTATTTTTGGAATTAGTTTAAAGTTCAATGAGATGTATAGCACATTTATATTATAAGTAGGTGAGTGCGGTTAGGCAAAGGCTTCTAGAATGCAAGCCCACAGCCAACCCTTCTTTTTCTTATTGCCATATATACATTCACCATTCAACCCCATTGAAAGTGACATTACAAATTTTAAAGATAGAAATAAGATTAGATGGTTATCACGACATAATACATCCCTTTAGCTAGACATTTGTAAGGGTTTATATGCATATATATAATATGCTCATGTCATCTTGCTACCAACCTTCAACTACCACCACCAATCAGTTCTTTCCTTAATTTTTTAATGTCTCTGATTCTAGATGTTAACTTTGAGAATAATTGTAGTTTATCTTTTACACTTTTCTCTGTGTTCTAGAAACACTTGGAGTCAACAATTTTCCATTTCCCTGTTTTTATAAATATCTCCCATAACATCAACTATATAAATATACGGTATGTTTAATTTTCACATATATCAAGCATCATTGCTTATTAGCATTGTTGATTCCCATTTTGACAAAAACAAGACATTGTATTAGTTACAACAAGTTTTTCTAAAGTGTTTGAATATGGGAGATGACTTTAGTACTTTTTGTTGCAATTTTTATTTTTATTTTTTGGACTGAATAATAGCGAACTCCTCGTAAATACTTCAATTGCAGTTCTATGTAATAGTCATCGTGCAGTTCTATGTAATAGTCATCGTGCAGTTCTATTTAATAATTACGTGTTAGTTAAAATCGAGTGGTATGTAAGGATCATAATAATGGTATTTCAATGGTCCATTTAGTTGTTGTTATGTTACATGATGATATTGTGCTGTAGTTGTATAGTATGTTAGGACGTCAATTAGTTTCCTACGCCAACACTAACAAACAATTTTAGTAGACCAACGATTCTATAAAATGCATATTTTACTATATGAAAATGAAATGATCGTAGACCCAACATTTTAGTTTCCTGGTTTATATTCATTTCAGGGTTCGAGCTCTTAGACAATATGCTAAAATTTTGAAACGAAAGGTTCACATAGGCCAGAAAATCCTTGAATTAGTAAGGGAAAGTGAGAGATATAGAGTTTGAACCATGTCATATCTTTATTCATATTTATGTAAATGTATGAATACATGTTTCAAAGCTTACAAACAAAATTTGTTTACCTTCAACTACTAGGTTCAAACAGAAACCGCAGAGTTCGTCGCATGTCTCCAGATCAAAAGATTAGTAGTCTAAACAAGCATTTAATAATGAGTACAATCCAATTCAGCATATACTGTACATTGTTGATAGCAAATAGCACTATAAAGACAATAGAGTTGGTATGAATGTGAAATCTATCATGTTCAGTTCTGATCTAACTACATTATTGAAGTATGCATATCCATGCATTTGATTGAAAACTATACCATCCAACTAATCTTTAGGCCTACCATGTATATGCTCGTACTATCCAGTCAAATTCAAGTAACTTTTAACCAATCTTGATGAATTCAAAATTTCCGGTTCCATTCTTGACATTTCAGAAGGTCCGCTTTAATTTCAGTTTTCTAATTCTGATACATTTTTCTATTTAAATTGCTAACACATTAATAAATATTGAATACCATCATAAATTTATAATATATTCTTTACATTATATGCAAAATACTATTATAAATTTATAGTCCATTTGAGATTTTCAAAATTTCGATTAGTTTCGAAAATTTTGATTTTTTATTATGATTTCGGTGTATATTAACAAAAGTATAACAACTTTTTTCTTGTCTATCTATTTATTGTTTTGTTAAATTCGTTTTCTTTTTTAACTTTTTTGTATGCTTATTATATATTTTTATTTTCTGCAATTTTTTTTTTCAATACTTGTATGCTTAATCAAAACCGAAATTTTGAATGGATTCCATTCCAATTACTGGAATAATCGGAATTCCACCGGAATTTTGAATCATGCTTTTAACCTTAAAATGCGTTTGATTCTAACTTTGAGTATCAAAAGTGCACTAATTTGATATACATACATATATTCATACATACATACATACATCCACACACGCGTGTATGTGGGGGCAATGAGAATATAATGTTGAGAATGTATAACATCACTACAAAACAATACATAGCGAGACCTATACACACACACATACAAAGAATTCGCTTAATTTTGTTAATTGGTTTTGCATATGGAATTGCAATGAGGAATTAAAATATAATGCCAAAAAAAATGACCTAACCAAGTTTTAAAAGAGCGCTTTCACACTATTAATTGGTTTTGTGATGGTAAGTCGTTTTTTGATATTCTATCAATTCATGTGGTTTTTTAATATATCAGAACTAAGCTCAGTCCATCGACAAACAAATGAAGTATGCATTGAGATTAATATCACTTTGTTATGGAAACAATATACTTGAAGCTGTTCTTGATTTAAATAAGATTATTCATATAATGTATGCTGAAAAACAATGAACCAGTTTCATTGTTTACACATGGTTAAGACTTAGTATTAGATTTCAGATCCGAAACTTTCCTTGTGGCACTTCTGTTTTTTTTATTTTTAACAATTTTTGGTCTGAATATTAACCAAGCTCTAAAGTTCACATGCAGTGATACCAATAAACCAGGTGAAAAAGAGTCCAATTCAAACAACAACAATAAATTCATTTATTAAAATTCAAAATTTCTAATATTTTTATAAGAGTCTATGAACAATATCTGGTTTATCCAAGTATTCAGAATAAAATCACCAAATTTTATGCGTATAAGCGAGTATAGAAGCAGTAGTCCAATACTAAGGGATACGTGCCAATTAAGAGATGATAATATACCAATAAATTGTACATAAATTATTATAGTGATACACCAACCACACTACATTACATGTGAGAGGACAAACTCTGAACAATGCCATGACTAACCAACCTCTTCATCACTTATTCCCCATCCCTAATTTTCTTTTTCCTTTACTATTTTTATATTTTATTTATTTAATTAATGTTTTAATCTGATCTGGTCACCTACCCAAAACTATTCACATGCTTCTTTCTTTAGATTTCAGAATGCTTTTAGCTCACTTCTATTATTCCCCAAAAACATAAAATAATCATGCAGACATATTGCTTAGAGCATGTTTGATAAAAACTTCAATTTATAAGTAACTTAAGTACAAGCCAACAAAACAAGGGTTTTCCCAAACACTTGCATAGACGAGTCCCGTAGAAACCCATAGTACCCAAACATGATTTTTTTTCTTCTTTCTCTTCTTCTTCTGTTTTTTGTTTGTAATGTACTGAAATTAAACAAAATCAGCAACAAAAAAGATTTTTTTAATTTCAAGAAATGCAAACTTAAAATAGTGCAAGGTTCAAATGCTAACAGATATATACAATCAATCATGTACAAGTTTCCAGAGTGCGAAGGTAACAGAAATGTTTACCTAAATTTACTTTACTACATGGTTTGGCACCTTGTAAGGAGATATCTTTTACCTCATATTATAGTATTTGGATAATAGATTGTTGTACCAAGTTTTGTACAGAAAAACTATTGCTTCTTTTCATAGAGCAGAAAGCTCTGTCCATCAGTAAATTAAGTTGTTCAAAACCAGTTAAACACTCCTTAACAATATTCATACGAGCAACATAATGAACATAAAGTGGAATGTAACATGCAAGGCAAAATATAGCGGTAGAGTATCAAGAACATAATTTTTTTTAACTATCTCCAAACTCTCTCAGCATAACATTATACCCAAAAAAAAGTTGCCTAAATATGAGTAGCATTATACCCACCTTCAAATTGTCTATAAAATCTGAACAAATTAGGATTCTGCAACTCCTTACAATTACAAGCATCGCTATTCTGAAACCCAAGATTGTAACAAAAGCAAATAGTTGATGCGGTTTCCATATTTTTATTTGCATTCATGGACTGCGAAGACTTTGAACTGGGAGAACAAGATTGGTAGCTAGGAAGACTTATAGACAAGTTCAAGTTAATATCTTGATATTGTTCGTCATCGCTGCAGCTATGAGCAGCTCCATTGCTTGATTCCTCTTCTTTTATCATAACATTTCGCACTGTGTTAATTTCTTGATTTGGTTGCACTTCTTTCTTGGAGAATGCATTGATTGGACTGTGTGTTTGTGGATCGATTCCTCGGCTAATTAGTTTGCGCTTTATGTGTGTGTTCCAGTAGTTCTTGATTTCGTTGTCTGTTCTGCCTGGTAATCTTCCTGCTATAAGCGACCATCTACGTAGAAATAAACAAATAAAGGTTTAGTATTCATGGTTTAGAAAGCAAAACAGAGTAACAAAAAGAAATAAATAATTGCATTACTTGTTTCCAAGCAAGCTATGAAGTTTGATAATAAGCTCATCTTCTTCTTCTGTAAAATTGCCTCTCTTGAGGTCGGGGCGAAGATAGTTTATCCATCTGAGGCGGCAACTTTTTCCACATCTAAGCAGACCTTTACATTGAAAACAGATTAAAAAAAGCCCAGTATTGTTTACAGTAGAGTAATGATAAGCGGAGGAGCAAGTAATACCAGCAGCTTTAGGAAGAGATCTCCAGCATCCTTCACCATGGAGTTTAATGTAAGAAATCAACCTTTGATCTTCTTCTTTAGTCCAAGCACCTTTGTTTGTGTGAGCTTTCTCACAGCAAGGAGATCTACCCATGTTATGTTATGTTATGTTTTTTTGTTATGTTGTTGAGTGGAAGGTTGAAATATTTTGAATGAAGGTATGAATGGGGGAGTAGAGTAGCAAAAGAGTGAGATTTATATGAAGAGAGAAATGGGAGGGGCAAATGTATTGACTCAATCTAACTTTTTGTGAGACAATTTGGTTGAGTTGGTGCGTTTAGCTAATAGGCTAGTAGTGGTGGTTAGATTAATTGGGAACCCTTCCATTTTATTTGCTAGGTAGGTGTGCTTTTATGACATCTATTCTTTTCTATTTCTTTTTTCTTCGACTTGAATACTGTACTGAAATCAAGTTCATGATTTTTTGTTTCCTCCCATAGGACTTCTTTTTGTTCAAGACTTGAACCCTTTACAGTTAAAAACACAATGATCTAATTCACTACTCAAATTCGTAGACAAATAACTATTATTGTTTTAGAAGTTATGACCACACAATCGCTCAGTTCTCCTCATATTATGGATTCTAGAAGACTACACTTTTCTTTACTTTAGTATTCGAAAGAATAATTTAATTAGGTCTGTTTAATTTGTGGGGAATTAGCGAGAATAAAATACCCAACTGATTTGAATAACCAATCTTTGCGGGAGGGAACAATTTGGGGAGAAACAATTAGGTATCCTTTTTGCTATAGTTTTTTGTTCAGATTGAGTCCCCGACGAGTCCGACACGGCACGTCCGGGGTTCGCTATTTTGTTCAATTGGGGTGAACTGATCAAATTGATATGTTAATATACGACTCATCGGACGCTAACAGTAATTAATGATAGTTAATTCCTTTTTTCAACACATATTAATACCATGGTCTCTTTACAACACAAATAAATAATACTTTCAAACTTAATCAAAATACTAACAAAACAAAAGATTTTTCTTTCAAATGTTTTTTCACAACACCAGAACGCATTTTTTTTCCGTGCTTATTTCAAATGTCCATTTCGTTTAACAAAAGAATGTATTTTTAGTCTTTGGTCCATAGAAAAGTAATTTTATATAGTTTCTTGATTCAACACGAACCTTGGTTGATCATATTTTCTAAATGCATTGACGCATGGATTTCAAAAGTTTTTCTTACAAGACTAGTTTCAAATTGACTATTCATGTTGAGATAATTTAAGAAGGCGGAGAGATTTCGAATATGGATAAGGAACTAGAAGTTTGGTAGTTAGAGAGACGAGGATCCGATAGAGAGGCTGTATATCGGGGGCTTGTTCGCCTCACCCGATTTGTTCTCTGTGCCCATTTCGCATGCAGTTTGTGTAACATTAATGCATTCTTTTCTTTTAAATTACTTCAAGCTCTTAATCTCACTTCTTACCGTGCAGTAATAGAGAGTTGGAACAATGTCAATACAAGATCGAGTAACTCATTAGTTTTCTTATCACGACTATATCTCAAGTCCCGACCCACAAAAATTACTACTATGGGTATCTTTCTCATTGGCCCATGATACTGGATTTTCTATCATATTTGTCCCCTTTGTCCTATCACTAGAGTTTGACAAGTCTGGTTCCTTTTCTTCTATTTCTTCGAACATTAAAACTTACATCGGGTTCGATGTATGGTGTACATTCATTGAAAACTAACTTCAAATTTGACACCGATATCAAAAACTTCATTATATCCACTTTTGGAGGTACTTCATCAATCCCGCGATTAGGATTCACTCGATCCCGCGATCTTCATCCACAACCTCACCTCTACCCCAACCACCAACACAATCGCCTCTCTCCTCGTGCCTCATCATCCCTTTGCTTCTTTGAGCTATTATTTGTCAAGTTTATGTCATCATCTACCAAATTTAATTGCTCGTTTCGCATATCTCTTTTTACTGCTTACTCGCATATCTCTCAATGACAGACATTTGTTTCCTCTGTTAATCACATGGTGAGGTGTCAGAGGGGCTCATTATGCCTTATTGTCGTCTTAGTGTTCCTTCATTAGCTATCATCGAAGTGGTTGTGGAGGATACTTTAGTATCAGCGATAGACATTGAAAAATCCAAACAAAAAGCAAAAGTCAACAATTATTACACATTGTCAAAAGCTACAATAATATGTCATACTACAATATGTTACTTTGAGTTTTTCAACTATGCTACGAATAAATAAGGGATGTGACAAGGATAATATCTTTTTGTTTGAAAGTAGGAATTAGGCAAAATATTTCACATTAATTACGCATGGGATTTCATTCAATAAGTGTGAAGAAAAAAATTGTTAAAGATTCAACATGAATAGTTAGCTTATTTGGAAAGAAGAAACAACAAATCGCAATATCTTTTTCAAAATATTTGTCTGGTCCAATATTAAAAATATATTCAAGAGCTTTCACAAAAATATATATTCAACATTCAAGATAGGTTCTGGATGCTTCCATGATCAAATCTTGATGGTTTGAAGCAAATATTATTGCATCTTTAGGGTTTTTAGATTAGATTTATATATATGTTAATTATCTCAAATCATTGTTTAATATATTTACAAAATATATAAATATGGATATAAATTTCTAAATTATCTATATATAATAAAATATAAAATATCTAGTCTAATTTTGACCAAGTCTAATTAAGACTTAGTAAAACATTTTAAAATTAAAAACCAAATCTTAAACTTATCAATAAAAACATCTTTAATAAATTTAAATTTGTATATGATATAAAATTAATTATTACAACTAAAATTAATTTTTATTTTTATGTTTATTTACTTAAAATACACAACACTGTTTTAATATGTATAAACAATATATATATATATATTATAAAATAAATATTGTAAACTTATACATATACGTAAAACATTATTTGACCAGTAAGATTTTTTTTTAAATTCGAAAGCTAATTTTAATAAATGTATATGTACATGTGTGTGTGTATTACTACATTAAAGATGTAATTAAAGATGTATGTTGTATTAATATATATATATATAATGAAATTTCAGTCAGAAAAGTTTTTTTTTTAAATTTAATCATTCAAAATTTATTTTAAAATAATTTAATATATTTATATGTATCTTTAAATATGATTTAAATAAATTTTAGGTTTTAAAATTAATAAATAATCATTAAAAAATATTAAAACTATCTATAATTCTTAGAAAATTATAATATATATTAAAGTGTGTGTGTATGTATATGTGTATGTGTGTGTATGGTCAAATTATAATATTTACACACATATTTGATTTTAATTTTTTATTAAATAAATTGTTTTATGTAAAATTGTTGTTTAATGAGATATGATTCATATTAAGGGGAGACATTAACAGATATACAAAATCGTTATAAATGTAAATAGATGACATATATTGTGAATATAGAATTACCAAAAATGTAGATGCCTTAGACTTGGAGCTTGAACTATCATTTTCCTGGATCTACACCACTATTGCTAACAATAAATGCACAACCACTGGAAATTATTGTAGCTCCTTGTATTTGGACTAATGAGGTCGATACTCAGTTGGTAAGTGCATCCAAAACTATTGAGGGAGGAGGCAAAAAATCAAAACTGGTGGCTTGGATTTGTATTTATAGGAAGAATTAGGAGAATAAATCTCAACATTTCTCTCCTACTAATTCAAACCCGAATCCATATCACTTTCCCTCCATTTACCCCTTCTTTGGCTGACCTATATTGGTCCCATTGGACCGATAAAATACTCAAATAGATTTGGAGTTAATTCTATTAAATCAAATTTAAATGTGCATTGATATCGTGTATCAGTATGCACATATATAATTTTATATACGTACCCAACTAATTACCAATAGCATTTAGAACATTTCTAGAGACTACCCATAACTAAATACACACCATATAAGAATTACAACAAAAATTAATATCTTACAAATATTAATTAATTTATAACTACTATAAATCAATTAAATCGAGCGGTGTTTCAGAGAGTGAACAGATTCAGTCGTGTGACTCACATATGTGTAGCGATTAATATTTGAACAGCTCAAATACTAATGTTCGCACGTCACTTAGCTAGTGAGTGATAGTTTGATTTAATTCATCACTTATAAATTTCGTTAATAAAACTCATTTTTATAATTTTAAGCGGTACCTTTTAGTAACGATTGTTTACACTAATACTCTTTGTTAACACCATATCACTTTACGATTTATGAAATTTAGTTTTGGTCAAAATTTCAATATAATCCATATTCAACTTGGTTAGTCCATAAACAAAGTTCTTGGTTTAATAATTACATTTATTACTAATCGTACTACTCCAACCATAGATTTTGACTTTGATTTGATTATAGTTGACTATGATACTAACCTTATAAAACTAATGAGAAAAACTATCTTTTGAATAGTGTTTCACTTCCAATATTTCAACTTAGACCTAACTATAATTGCTCAATGGCCGCTATACCATGATTTAACTATAATCAAAGTGAAGTATCCATATTAAAGCTTAACAATATTCTCAAGTTTAGAGAACTATGTAACATCATCACTCCAAGATTTCCCATTTAACATAATTGTTGTTAACCAATAAGAAACTCTTGGATGAGTCATTTCATAATTATTCAGCAACTGTAATATCCCCTACTTCAAGACCCAAAAATGAATATCGATGATGCTGCAATCATCACTAGAATTATTTCAAGCGACAAAGTGAAATCAATATAATTTCTTCACAACATTAACTAAACAGAGCAGCTAAACAGTTTCATTACATTAAAATGTTTTACAAAAGTTGTTACATCATCATTAACCCATCTCGTTTTCATGTAGAGGTAAATATATAATAAAACCTAAATAGCATACTATGTTCGACATATGAGAATGCTGGCATGGACACTTAACCATTTATAAATTCCGGTTTTACACAACTGAATTTTATATTTTGAGAAAATGTGTGATCCTCTGTAAATAGAGGAGAGCACACATGAAACTATATATATCACAAAATAAGGCGCTGCCAACATGTCTGGTAGGTAACAAAACTAGGTACAAGAATAAAAAATACTTAGGTACCCCTAAGATGAGTTTCGACAAGGCCACCACCCATCACACCCTAATATCGAGCTCCGGCATGGCCACCGCCCAATATTAAGGTGTTAGAAGTACCTAAAAAACTAAAGAAAAACCAATAAAACTAGATGTCATCTCAAGCTAAGAAGGAAACTCCATGTTTCTAGATCGGAAGGAATGGAAAATCAACTACTCTGAAGTGGAACTGAAAATGATACTGAATGGAAAATCCGCTCTGAAGACTCTGTACAAATGGAAGAAGCGCCAAGCAGAAGAGTAAATCCTCCAGAAAATAGAACGCCATAGTGAAGATGAAGGTGTCCTGTATCTGAGGTGGAACTGCTAGTGGATCTGTGAGGAAAAATCTGCTCTGATGACCTCTCTACAAACCGAAATCCTGCAATCTGAAGACATGAGTACCTGCAAAGTGAACCTAACACCCTATCACCCATACCTGCGTCTGAAGAATGACTAAGAAAAAAATTTAGAATGATACATATATATTTATATTTATTTAATTTATATACGTATATATGTATGAAAGAGGTAGGAAATAAAATATCTAGATAAGACTAACTGGACAAATACTAAAGAGATAAAAGATTTATAAACTAATACCAACAATGACTAGTACAATAATTGGTACAAAGCTAAGATATTCTTAAGGACCTTTGATCATAAGTAGGTTATGAGCAATAGTGAAATCGTCATGTAAGTTTGAAAAAAATATTAATACTACTATTATTAAAGTTAAAAATATTATTATTATGTTTAAATAGATTAATATTATAGCTAACCTTATTAAGATACCCTTTAAATATGTTATTTTTAGCTAATTTATATTTGGGATTAGAAATCCAATTAAAACAAAATAAAGAAATTGTATAAATCAATTTATTACAATGGCTATTATTATTATTAAAAATTCTTTGATTTCTTTCAAACCAAATATACCAACAAATAATAATGAATAAAGTGTCTAATAATAGCTTTTATTTGTAAAATTAACCTCTTATTTCGTCTTCTGAGTCTTTATTCATATTTTTCAAAAGCTTCAGGGCTATACCATAAACTCAGCCTACTCGAATGAATATCGATGAGTTTATGAAAAATAAAAAAAAAACACTACTCTGGCATTAAGCCTGATATGAGTAATACTTCACCCTAAGAAAATAACATATAGTAAGACTATACTGCCAAAGCATAGAATGAGTTTTCCTCTCACTATTCCAATCGGCATCCACTACATCATACTAGGTAATAACATCATATCATGAACAAATGCATAAATAGGATATACAAGTATATATGGTCTTCATATGTATTCGAATCTATAGCAAAACATCATTTTAATTTTGTTTACAAATTTTCACAACAAAGGAAAATAGGTTTTCGGTTGAAAATTAGATCCCGAAGATTTTTAAAACATATAATACATCATATATAAGTAAGAGGATACAAATCATCAAACAGTGATTCAATCCCACCAAACCTCCAGATCTACTCAAATCTGAAATAGACAATAGACACATGATGTAATTTGCCCCAAAGCATTAGTTTGACAATTAATAAAGGTTCCTTTAAGCTTCTACTTCTTAATCTAATTATTTCTCTTCAATAAGTGATGTTTTTAGTTAATTTTTAATGAAGAAAGTCTAATAGAGGTTTGAGAATATTTTTTGATGTGGAGATAATGAAGTTGGTAGCTTCTCTAACCCTATCTTAAGTCTAGATCTCAAAATTAACATTAGGTCATTAGTTTTGGGCATTTTGGTCAAACTGTAAAATCTATCTAAAGCTGTTAGCTTATGCTAAAACCTTAAAACATGCATAATTATCAAATGTATGGGTTAAAGCACTATTATGACCACCATGTAGAAAGAGAATCAACTTGATCTTTCAGTTGACACTAAAATGAACCTCTAATTTTCTAATATCAAAAGTTATAGACAAAACGGTGTTTCATTCTCAAAAGGTGTCACAATTTTATCTACAGTTGAAAATTGTTAAATTACACATTTTCCCAAAGTGTTAGCTAAAAAAAGTCGGTTGGTCATGTAAAACATAATTTCCCTATATAATCTTGTATAAAAGTTTGGGTCATTACATGTTTGAAGTGTTCTAATGATTGTGCATGTTGGCTTTTGTGACAAGGTAATGTTAAACATTAAATTGATGCTAGATTTGCATGTATAAGAAGTTGTTCTATGATCAAACCATCTTGAAAGTAGAATTGAGTCATTATCTTTGGGTGGAGGTGTTGAGGTTATCAGAAGAAAACATCCATAACTTATATCATGTTAGGAACAATCATAGAAGGAAGTTGATATCGGAATGTGTTTACAATTAGCATAATCCCGATTTAATCGAGTTGCAAGCTAAATTTTATAATTGCTTTATCCATGTTAGGATAAGTATTACTATAATTGAAAATGCAAAGGAAGGATTATATTTATTGTAATTGTTAAATGGATTATATATTAAGAACATGAAAATGGTGGTATTTTGGAGTGTATTTATTGATAACAATGCCTACAGTTCTAGAACAATACGATATAGTGTTTTGGGATTTCTCATATTCAAGGAGGTACAAAAGAAAATAAATCATTGAAATTTTTTACAAAGTAAAAAACATAGATGTGACACAAACTCGAATTCAAGGGATATATTTGAGCATTCTCGAATTTGGTATTCTAACTGAAATTTTTGAGTTTCATGGGCCACAAACCCAAAATTTCAAGTTTTGCATCAAGTAGAAGTGCAAGATGTTATTAGATACTATTAAGGAAATTCATGTTAAGTTAATAAAGTTATGGGGAATTGATATGTCATAATAGTTGGGGGTAAAAACAGAGTCAAACTTTGAAGGAGAGAAAGAATTCAAAGTCGGCAAAGAACCAATACTAAAATGATGATTTGTTGATAGAAAAATCCATGTTATGTCGATAAAATTATGGTCTTAGTATGATGCAGGCAATAGGGCTTCGTCGATAAAACTCCCTTTTCTATTGATAGAATCGTAGTCTTAATTTTTTTCCCAAAGATGTGGAATCATATAACTAAAATCTAATGGCAATCTAATCTAGTGTATAGTGAATATTGATGTATATGTTCTTGTTGTATCATTCATTGGCACATTCAGTCGATATTATAATTAGGATATCAAATTTGTACTCCTCAGATAAAGGACCACATTTCGATTTTTCACCAAATTTTTGATAATTTTGTAAGAAATAGTTTGACAATCTCACATATTTATAAGAAAGTTAAAAATGTTGCTAAGTAGGTAAGCTTGAACGAACTAGAATAATATAATATTTTGTTTTTTTTTACTTCGATTGTGTTAGTTGCATTATCATTGATTGTTTGATTATTATTCAGACTCGACCTGACTACATCAAATTATAATCATTTCAACCATACATCTTGCTCAATGTTATAACTATCAAGTTACAGCGATATTTTTTTATGATTACTCTACATCCAGAAAGTCACAATACATTGTGTAGTCAAATCTCTTACACATATAACATTTCAAAAAGTGCTATCCCTATACTTGACTAATAGTTATTATTGTAAAAAAATTCTTCCAAATGAAGATGGTCTTCCAATGATCTTGCAAAATTGAGAACTTATGTTTGTGATATAGCCTATAGATGATATGTTATACTTAAGCTCAATTTCATTCTTAGAGTCTCATGCAGAATCGCTAGAAGACTAGTGAACAAAAGACCCTGACGACTGTTTGTATTATTAAGAATTCCATAGAGTCTCACAACAGATATAACATACAACCTTGCTAAGTTTTGTTTTATTCTTGTTATATGGAATAAATGATCAATTTTAGTCAATAAATCAAGTACTATCCAGATACTTTTATGTCCACACCATTGCTTGGCAATCCATGTATGAAGTCCAAATAAATTGTTGTCATGTTTAATGTGGAACCTCGTGTAGTTGTATTAATCCACTTGATCTTTGACACTCTAACTTAACTTATTGAAAAATTAAGCATCTTCTCACATATATACCGCCATCTCTTTCATGCCTTTCCACCATAAAATGCTTTTCATACCTTGGTGTTTTCTATTGTAGAAGAATTTGTAATTTAGCTTTCTAGAATGTGCTACGCAATGGGTCGTTATCTTTAAGACATTCCATGGCTCTGGTCAAAGTTGTGTAAGGCACACAATCAACCACGTTGTTCCTATGATGAAACAACTTAGATTGGTATTTGACTACACAAACGATACACCGTCACTTTTGTTAAGCTTATAAGAAATCATATATTCGATACTCTAACTTATAGATAAATTAAGCATGCTCATATATCTACCAACATCTCTTTTCATGCATTTCCACCATAAATTCTTTTCTTACCTTGGTGTTGTTCTATTGCAACAGAAGCTATAATTTAGCTTTGTAGAATGTGTTGTAGAGTAGGTCGTTATCTTTAATTAAAACGTTCCATGGCTCCGGTAAAAGTGGTGTTAGGCACACGATTAACCACGTCATCCTATAACGACCTGCCTTTTCAACCCCCAAATATCGACATTAATACATCCACAGATTCATTGCCGAGTTACCAAGTGCCAGAAAGACAGATTGTTATGGTAAATAAAAGGAGAAAAAAAAGAACAAGGAAGAAAGAACACAACATCAGAATCTCATAGTAGAAGGATAACATATAATATCAAAAGACAGTACAAACTATCACTCTAAGATACGTATCATTTCAGAATTACAATCCTAAGTACTATCATCAGCCTGAACAGTTATAATAGCATATCCTCATAATTTTTGATGTATACATAATAGTAGTGCATCGGAAATAAAATACTACAGTAGGTAAATGGAAGAATCTAATATGTCTCCTTAAGCTTCAAGGAATATCAACGAAAACTTTCCTTTCTCTACTACTCAAAAGAGCACTCGAGGAACTAATGGAAACATAAAACCATGAGTTAGACATATGTCTGGTATAAAAAACTCAAGAAATATGTGATCAGCATGTAACTATATTTTCGAGACCACCCAAATCACCAGAATGGTTATCCTCTCAAAAGAACCAAACCCATCTAATAAGTACATATGACGATACAATAATGTACATAGATGTCCATGATGTAGAATATAAATCAGAAAATAGCTGTGCTGCTTACATCTCACAACACAACAATATTAGAAGTACAACTAAAACTACCATGGCACGTTCGCATATGAATTTCCGTAGAGGTCTCCTCAGTAAACCGAAGTCGACCTCCTTACAAGGGTCAGAAACTACCTTTCAAAACGATGTGCTCTAAATAAATGTGTCACAATGGAAAACATAACTTGTCCAAACCTGAACACATGATACCAAATACCAACAACTCCTGTGCCCCTTAACCGAAAGCGTCTCTAGATATTTGTTGATGTACGCTTTGGGTTAGAAAAACCTCCTGGCTATGCCCCTACTCTATTTTCTATCATTACCGATGGTGAAGTCATGTTCAGCATCTCAATGCACAAGTCTTCATCACTAGAACCGATCTCGAATTTCGATAAGGATTCGAGTATCTCGAACAGATCTCGAATCTCTACAAGGATTCCAACAGCTTGAACAGATCTCGAACCTCTACAAGGATTCTAGCAGAAGTCGTTCGACGAATGCTAACTCTTTCCTCTCTCTTGGCAAGATAGACAGTACAACACGATAGCATCATTTGAAATGTTAACGCTGATCTATCCCTTGGACTTAACCTTAGAATAGAAAGTTCAACTCTATAACAATTCACTTCACAACCGCTTCCAAAATATAGAGCTCATGTATTAGTTTTGAAGTGGTTTTCGATAAGTAATACACCTATCCGATCCTGGACTCTTCAAAACTAAATCAGTAAATTTTTGATTAACTCAATTTCGGTTCTTTAAGAAGTAAACAAACAATATAAAGGAGTCCTCTGTGGGGGATCTCATATATATACGTTCTTAAAGCAAGAGACAATTCATACAAATGAGTCCCACTTGAGGGATCTCAAAGCGTAATAATACATGATGCTTATTGGTCAAGTTCGATAATCGACAAATGATTACCAAGTACAAAATGAAAATGATCGCATACAAAAACCAAGTCTTGTATACTTATCATGTTTCTGATCTTCTCAACTTACATTATCCTTCGGTCAAGAGTAAAGCTAGTAGGTTAGAGCACTGTTGCTTCTATGCCTTACTCGGACATCATTCATAACTCTCACAAATGGAAAAAGTCTACTTTGTCGGCTTTTAGTGCTAAATATAGGATTAAATACTTTCCATAAACAAGAAAACACACAAAGCACGATTAAGTCACATAAGTGACTTCTAATCCCATTTTTATTTAATTAAAATCCTTTGCAAATACTTGTATATATATTTAAAATTTCTTTACAAAAGAAATATATGTGCATAATACTATTCATTATTCATTTCTACTCTTTTCAATACTTAGAAATGTATTCATATTCTTACCCCAAATGATAAGAATATTCACAAATCCTAAACAAGATTTCACATTTTCAAAAGTATAATTAAACGGGTTAAAAACAAATGTTGTTAAGACATTATTGCTCTAAATCCAAAACCATTTTATACCTAATATGATTTTTAAAACATTCTTTTTAAAGATCTAATTGCATCTACACTTATTTAGGCAATGTACTTTTAATTAACTTCTCAAAAGTCATTCGCTATAACTTTTAGGTTATAACAAAACAACTTTTGTCCTTTTATAAATTACGTAACTTTCGTTTCCAAACTTATATATATAAATACTTAAAAATACTTATAAATATATTTTAAATATCCATATAAAATTTACTTAAAAATAACTGAACTAGAATTTTAACGAAAATCATAAGCATGTTTTGTATTTAAAATCTCTTTACTTTAAAAGTTCATAAATAATTTACAACATATATTTAAACTTTAAACCACTTTTAAAATACTTTAATATATGTTATTAAACTTCCCAAAAAACATTAAAGAAAAATGATTATCTTAATTATGATTTTTAAACATTTTAAAGCTTCAAACCAACATGTAACAACTTACTTTAGAAAGTGTTGCAAATGGAAATAGAAATGCTTTTCTGGTGTTTCAGATTCAAAGATAGCATTTATAAGTGCTATCTAAAGTTTTGGATAGAGAACAATATATAAAAAGCATTAACTTTTTGGCCAGCTTTACCACTTAAATAAATGATTTTAGATCTAACTTTTTTTTACAATAAGCAGTATACTTAGACTACTTAAAAAATATACAGAGAAACCCCTAAGAATATCTTCCAAAATTATATTAAAAATTCTCGAAAACAAGGTATTTTCAAAGTGCACATATAACGACCTTTTTGCTATAACCTTTTCCACTTCGTTCAACCAGTTCTATTACTTTTTAAACCTTGATATTTTTATAGAAATAAGTAAACATATTTTACTTATTAAAACAGTAAAGAAACTCCTAAGGATGTCTCTCAAAATTATATTAAAAATCACTGAACACACGGCGATTTCAAAGTGCATCCATAACGACTAATTCGCTTCTAACTTTTACAACTTTGTTTCACAAGTTCTACAACTTTCAAAACCACTTTCTTGTTTTCAAATACACTTATATATGTGTAAAGCACAACCATAATATATTATATCACAATTATATTCACATACAAACAATTTGAACAAGTTTAAAGTTAAGGTGATTCAAAGTGCTTTCATAGCGACTATTGCTATATGAACCATTCCATATCGATTCCAATTTCAACACACGATCCTAAGAATAACATATGAACTTGGTCAAGGCCATGCCACATGTCATAGAAGTTTTAGAAGTGATGATATACATTATAGAGTTGTCATTTTCTTTTAAAAGCAAGTAAGGTCAAAAGTTATAACTTTATTAGTTCAATACTTTATATTATATTCAAGCACACACATATACACATTATATACAATCAAATGTTGAGTTAACTTAACCCACAACCAAGTCAAAACATGCACAAGCCTTTACAAACACATGAACACTTCCTACTATCACCAAAAGCTAAAAGATTCCATCTTTAGCCTTTACAAACACACGGTCGTTTCCCCACCACCCTAAGTGCTCACAACCTCCCCTAGGTATCCCAAATTTTCCCACTTCTTCCACTTTTGAGATGCTAGACCATATTAACAAGATAATCTAAGGCCTTTGCCAGAGTTTGAAAGGGATTGGAGAAGTTTTGATATGATTTTAGGAGGTTAAAGAGGAGAAAAAGAGTATGAACACTTGGTCATTTTTGCATAAAACTAAGCAAAATATAAATGTGAACAAATGCACACTATTATGTAGATTTGACAAGAGGAAAATGACCCTCATACCCCTAGTGGTCGGCCAAACATCCCCTTATATGTTTACTTTCCACCTCACAAATTTCCAAAACAAATATCTAAAGAATATTCACCAAAATATCTCCTTCATTAATCCATTTGTGAATCTTTTACTATTTACATATAGTTAGCCATAAACACTGAAATAATCGTAGTTTCTAATTAATTACACATTAATATATTAGGAAAGCACGACAAGTTCGAACAACTTTTATCGAGTACAAAGTCGTTTAACAATAAAACGAGTTTCGGTCATATTATCAATAATTCTTCGAACTATTTATTTTTGTAAGTGTTTGTACCAAAATTGGGAACAACACCCTTCAGATGTCTTTGAAGAGATGAAATGAAGAATATAAATGAAAAAGGAGGCAGATTTAACAAACACACCAAAAATAAACAAGAAAAACGCACAGAAACACACAGATTTAGAGTGGTTCGGCGTATGGCCTACGTCCACTATGAAATGATTAACTTTATTGATTTTTGCTTGCTGGTTACAACGAATTACAACAGTAAAGCTTGAATACAACAGTGATTTCGGCAGAGTCTGGACGTAGAAGAGCCAAAAGTCCATTTTCTATAGGTCCAGGGCTGCTATTTATAGGCGTAGGTTGCAAATATCTCGCTCAGATCTCGAAAGACCTCTTCTCTCATGTGAGTGGGCCTACACAATCGATCCCATGCCATTTGCACTCGATCCATGATCGATACGAACGAACTTTGTATTTATCAATATTTCTTCCAATCGAGTCTAGATCGATCATGAACATTCTTGAGGATGTACGCAAGCTCCTGTGAAAATTTGGTAGCATTTGGACTTGTAGATTTTGAGTTATGATCGATGCAAGTTTGGGTTTTCTGAAGGCTGTTGAATTCATATCGATGCTGTTCGTATCGATAGCGTCGTATCGATAGTTTTGCACGTGATGTCTAATGGCGCGTCGCTTGCTTTTAGGATCGATCCACATTTCATGCCGAACGATCGAGTCTTTCCTATGTATACGCCTCGTTCGTATCGACCCAGTTTTGCTCTGTTCATATCGATCATAATTGCTCTGTTCGTATCGATTGTAACTGCTCTGCTTTGTTCATATCAATTGTAACTGCTCTATTCGTATCGATCACTGGCCGATCGATACAAAGTAGCGGCTTTGTGTGGTTTTGATGAATACATAGTGGAGTTGGTTGATCGATGCGAACAAGATGGAGATGATGGATGCGAAGAAGTTTGGGGAAGGATGGATACGAAGAACACCGCCCTCTATGGATACGAACCCGTGCTCCCCTGATCGATACGAAGTCGTATGCATCTGATGGATTCGAACCGGATCGATATGAAAGGGGAGTTTCTTCTGGTTGCTTGATCGATACGAACAAGGTGATCACTTGAGTTGCATCGATCATATCTTGAGCATACGAACTCGGATTAACTTGAAATTTAGAATACTGGCTTCTATAGCTTTGCTTGTCGTGCCTTGTCAATTATAGCTCGATCCGGACTCGGATAAAATTCGCCAGTATCCATAGTGAATCTGTGTATAACCGATCTTCGGGACGAACTGTCCTCGGTTTCCAGTTAAGTTTTTGGTGTCACGGCCTTTCCAAAAGTCGGGATAACATTTGCCCCCCAAAGTACGTCTTGTGAGAACATAAAGTGCTTTGAAAAGTTGCAATCTTCATCCTGAATAGTTTTATCCGACTTATCTGAACGGTTTTTGTCTTTTCGTTGAAAGCTGTGACTTTTGAATTATCTTTAGAAATGTAAATTATAAACCGTTGACTGCCAATTGTTGTACCGTGCACTGTTGTAGCTGAGTATTGTATGATAGTAATATGTTTTTCGTTGTATTTGTCATCAGGTGAGCCTTCAATTCCTGTAAATTTTAAGAATTAAATGTTGTTTTATGGCATATAGAATATATATAAACTTGGCTCTCGTCAATGTTTGTTCGTTCAGGAGTTGTTGCCAAGTTCTTTAGTTCTTGTTTAGATCGAGTTTCGTATCGATCCTCTCCTTAATCGATGTTAAATTCGAGTTGTAGCAACGATCAATAGTCGTTTTAAGTAACTTCTTTCGTATCGATCCTCTCCTGGATCGATACGGGATGTTGGAATGCATGCTTCGTATCGATGGCTATCGATACGAAATGGATAGCCCTTGGAGGTACATCGTATTGATGGATATGAGGTTTAGGTCTTCGAGCAAATGGATACGTAATAATTGTTTCGTATCGATTAAATCTTCACTAATGGATACGAAATGAACGTTTCGCATCGATGGAGTCATGTGGCTCCAGTGCAACCTGGCTGCTCCTTTCGCATCGATGGATTGATGGACACAAAAGCTTTGTCCCAGATCGACTGTAGATGGATACGAAGAAGGCATTTTCGTATCGTTCTGGCTCTTGACCGTTTCAACCGGTTCATTTTACTGGGAGACAAATCATCTCTTTCCCTTGAGTTCGAGTCCATATAAAGGTATTTTGGACTTAGCCGAATTTCCACTTGTCATTGTTTTCTTATCTGCCTTCGTATCGATCGAGAACACGGGAAGAAAGAACTGACTTCGTCTCCAAATTACTTAACTTTTTAATCCTCGATCCCATTCACCTGAACTAGGTAATTAATTGACTGAAACCATTTTAAAATGATGAGACCCGAGTCTTAATGCCATTTCATCCAAAGTCGTGGCCGATTCTGGTACTGTTGATGCCGGAAGTTGGTCGTGGTGAGGTCGTAGAAGCAGTAATGGCGTTGTTGTAGCTTGGAGAAGAAAAGCTATTGATGGATACAAAACAGTCATTGGAAGAATCTCTGGCTTCGGTCTCGTATCGATGATGGATAGAGGAGGCACCTTTGTATCGATCTGAAATGTGGAAACTCGTATCGATCTGGAAACGATGGATGAGGGTGTAGTTTCGTATCGATCTGGAATAGTGGGAGTTCGTATCGATCTAAAATGATCGATATGAAATCCCAACTGGCAATTGATACGAAGCTCTAGACGTCGATCGATACAAAATCTTAACTAGCGATCGATACGAAGCTCTAGATATTGAGCGATATGAAATCTTGACTGACGATCGATACGAAGCTCTGGATATCGATTGATATGAAATCTTGACTGACGATCAATACGAAGCTTTGGATATCAATCGATACGAAATCTTGACTGACGACCAATACGAAGCTCTGGATATCGATCGATATGAAATCTTGGAGGGAGATGGATATGAATCCGATCTTTTTGGAGGAGCGTTTCATGTTGAACTTTGATAAATACAAAACTATTGCACATTCGAACCCTTGACTCCATCGAGCTTTGGCCCTGCATAATTGGACTTGACCATTAAACTGCATATTTGACTACTCTTTAAAGCTCGTCGATGGAATTGTAATTTGACAAACTTAACAAACTCTAACATGGATCGTTCTTCAAAATCCGGCTGGCACGGTTGTGACGGTCAGCGATGACGGTCACTCCGGTTGAATCTCGAAGTCTCGTTGTTTGAACATTCCTTAAACCTTTATAGAATTTCTTAAGTATCATGTAGCACTGCACTGCACAACACATTCATGCACTTCACACTGGGAACACACGGGCTTATTATCATCTAATGATGGTTTTTACCGAGTTGACTAGTTATGGAACCTACAAGTTCGCAACAGCAGGAGCCTCAAAGCTCGTCTTCTTTGGTAATAGAGATCTCGGCCATCGCCGCCGAAGTAATAGATCCAGCTCCGGACGAGCTTCCAGAAGCAACCTTTATTGCGAGCCCACAAGATTCCGTGCCATCCAACGTCTCCGAAGACATGCTAGGGCGAATATGCTTAAGACACGATTTATCTTTAGACGACGTCCTGCTACCCGGACCAAATAACAGGCCGCACGCTCCCCCAAAAGGATTCACGGCTTTCAATCGACATTCGTGCACAGCCGAAACACTTCCCCCATTCAACCAGTACATTCGGGAAGTGTTGGCTTTTTTCGGAATCGCCCCCTTGCAATTACATCCCAATGGATATGCGCCGCTGAACAACCTATTCATTGTATTCATGGAGCATCTTTATCAACCCCCGACCCCGATCGAGATCAGATACTTGTTTAACGTTAAGAGTTGGGGAGACAGTCCTTCGTTCACATTTCTAGAGGCAGTTAGGAACTGCCAAGTGGTGGCCGAATCCTGGACCAGACTTAGTTATTTCAAGACAAAGTGGTTCTACGTCCGATGTCCTCCAGGGTTTGCTAGTCGATGGTTGGTCAGACGTAAGTGTTGCAATTTTTCCAGTAATTAACGAGATAACCATAGTTGATGTCGAAACTAATATCTTCTTTCTTTTACAGCTGCAATCCCGCGACCCGAAGGTGCTCACTTCAAAGAAATAGTGCGAATTCTCTAGGAAGTGCTGGGCGAAATGAGAGATACAGACTCGGTGCTAACAGACAGAAACTTAAGGATCGTTGGGCTGATCGAGCAAAACCAAAGCATAAGACTTGAAGGAACACTTAGGGCAGCCCCGACGAGGCGGGTGAAGCGTAAAGCGCCCGGGGTCGTGATAGCTGAGGAAGGCGATGAAGAATATACGCCTATTGACGACGAACCCATAGCCGGGCCTTCTGATAGTTTTCAGGGTTTAGTGGGAAGGAGAAAAGACAAGGCAGTAGTACACAAGCATCATAAAGCTTCGAGATGGAAATCTGTAGTTGTGTCTCTGCCAGACGGTGTTATAATTTCGAAGGCTCCTTCCTCGCAAGTAGAGAATCCTTTTGAAGTACTTGCTGATATTCCAATTCCGGACTATGTGTCACTTCAACACGACACCGGATTGGAGGGGCTTCAAAGTGCTCTAGATTTAAGCGAGTCTCTTCCCATAAGCGTGGCCGACATTTCCGGTTGGTCGGGGGGTTGCACACACATATACACTTCACGGCACTACATGGTTTCCAGTCTTAAGTTGTCTGCTTCGGGAGATTACTAACTCTGTTTTTCTTTTATTCTACAGATACAATGACTAGGCGAGATTCTATGCTTGGAAGCCTCCATTCAGCGCGCCAATCATCGAGTTCATATTATGAGTCCCGCCGGAGGGAGGATGATAGAAACCGCGATCGCAGTTATTCTAGCCAAGAACGTTATGAGAGGGATAGGGATAGAGACAGAGAATATAGATATCGCTCCCGATCACGCTCTCCACCTCCTCGGGCTCCAACACCACCCTCCGGACACGGGAAATAATCCCTAGAGCCTCAACGTCAAAAACCACCTTCCCAAGCTCCCAGGCCCGATCCGCAACGTCGTAGAACCGAGGCCGAAACTCCCCTTATCACCAATCAAGCCATTACTGAGCCTACTGGGGAAGGAGCGATTAAAATTGCCCAGTTGAGAAAAGATTTCCTGAACATTTGCTTCGACGGCTTTATCTTCCCTCCTCACCTAAAGAAAATCCCATCTGAAGCTGAACAAACGATGCACGACTATATCCATGATATTTATACCCAATACAAGGAGTGGACGAAAGCCACGGATAAAGCATCGGCGGTGGCTTTTGAGTGAGTGAAAATAATTGAGAAGTTAGAAACCAACCTCGCCCAAAAAGACCGTATTATCCAAGTGCTCAATGATGAAGCTAAATCCTCTTGGAAATCCGAAATAGAGGCCACCCAAAAGCTGATGAGGAAACTCTATCTATGGAAAGAATGCGACAAACGCATTTCGCTTTGGTGGAGCAGATGGGCCACCGAAACACCACCGTCACAGCCGAAAGGGATTCTGCTCTGAAAGAACTTAATGAGCATAAAGCCAAACTTTCTGAAATCATCAAGGAGAAGGATGATGCAAATAAAGCAGCCCAAGAGGCGTGTGAATAGGCTGTGGTGCTTTGGGGTGAACGGGATGCGGCATCACTTAAAATCCGGGAGGTTGAGGCTAAGGTTGAGGATGAAGTTAAAATGGCTGAAGCAAGGTTAGAGGCAGACATTGAAGATCTCCTGATTACATACAACGCTAGAGTGTTGAAGCACATGGATCTGACTTGGCTTGATAATTATCCAACACATCTGTACAACGCTTGGGGCCGGTTGGTGCAGGATGAGAGAACTGAATGACAAGCAGAATCCGTTGATGAGTTCGAGCTTGAGAATCAGGTGCTAAACGAAGATGAAAGAAAAATTGTCCATGACATCATGATTGTATATGAAAAGGAGAAGCTTAGCACTCAGCAATCTGTGGCTTGATAAGGTTCTGGTGTTGAGCACCACGATGCGGGCTCTGAAATTCCGGTGCCAACTCAGCCTTCGCCTACATCTGCGGTTGATCCCCAGTCTGTTCCTGCATATAATCCCGATCAACCGCGGTTGTCTCCAGGTCACGAGCACGTCACGGAAGCTGATCCAGCTCCGCCTACAAGTCAAACTGAGGAAGGTATTCTGAATATCTTTTGTGCTCACCAAAAGTTGGAAATGTTGATTGAATTAATCTCTAACTCCTGTTATTCGTCTCTATTCAGTGACAGGAGTTCCATCTGCCATGCCTCCTGCAACCCAAGAGTTACATCATGAGCAGGAGGCTATCATGACTGAAGCGACGATGACAACGGCTACTGCACCTACGAATGAGGAGCAAGGGAGCACACTTATCTTCGATGAACAGATGACGGAGGAACTCTTCGGTCATCACAGTGACCCCTTTGCTGATCTACCGTTTGTCATGAGTGGGAATGGACCTGTGACTAGCTCCTCGAGCCCAACTGCTAGTGTCCCCAGCGAAGCTCAAACAATTCACGAAGAAGAAATACTGGCTGAATTTAACGTTGAGATGGAAGCAGCTGCGTAGGGCAGTGGCTTTGGAGGCAATATGGCGGCACCTGGCCCAACCCCTTTGCGGATGATCTCCCCGGGTGGAACGGTCGATGATACAAATGTGCCTCCTTCGCCTGCTAACATTGATCTTATCCCTCCGACTGCGCCTTCGGGAAGCATTCCTATCCGCTTGAGTTCAGAGGAGGACATTGATATAATGCCCTCAACTGGAGATCGGCCGCCAAAAGGCAAGAGTTTGAAAAGGAAACCAAGCGGTGAATCCAGCGGGTCGACGCCGAAGAAGAAGTCGAGAAAGAAGAAATAATAGACACGTCTCTTCGGCTCATTTTTGGTAGATAGGCAGGAATCTACTTTTGTGTTCTTTTTGCAGGCCGTGTATAGATGCGGGTTCGGCCCCCGCCAGTAGGGCTTTTGGTATAGTTTTGTACTTACCTTTTTTCTTCCAAAGAATAATTGAAATAAAATTTCATTTTGTCTTCAGCTCGATTTGTGTTCATTTTTCAAAGTGCTTCAACGTTTGAACTTTCATTCAACACATTTATAGAGTTTTAGCCTTTAAATCAAATCCGGGTTTAGTTGTTAAGTTCTAGAGTCATGGCCTCAGATCGCGATCGAGCGCTAAGTCGAACTCCGGTATTGCACTATCCCGATCAGTGGCTGGCACTTATGTTCTGCCCCTACTTCCGGGGAGAAATTGAAAAGATTGGCTAACAATCATTGATTTCCTTTAATATATCAAGCTACACTTCACTGAAGTGGAATTGAAACAGGACGAGTTCAGGTGGTCGAATCAAACTTGCTTGTTTAGCGGCGATCGCATCCACACTCTGGGTATTGTACTTGTAGATCGGTGGTCTGTCACACCTGCACAAGGTTTTGAGATACGTCCGCGCTCCAAGGACTTAAGTTATTTTATGGGCGGTCAGTCACGCCCGTTCGATATTCAGAACTTCTTCCGCACTCTGGGAACTTAGACTAGTTCGTGGGTGGTCAGTTACACCCGACTAGCGTTTATACCCCAATCCGCACTCTGGGGATTTAGAGTTATTTGAGTTTATACTCTAGTTCACACTTTGGGAATCTGGAGTTATTTAATGTTTATACTCCGATTCGCACTCTAGGAATCCGGAGTTAGTTAATGGGTGGTCAGTCACACCCATTTGGTATTTATGTTCATACTCCAGCTCGCACTCCGGGAGTCTGGAGTCAGCCGACAAATGGCCTGTCACATCTGTTTAAGCTTTAGGATTTCGTTTACACTCTGGGAATGTTGGATCTATCAAGATCGTGGATGGTCAACTCACATCTACCCTGAGTTAACAAGTGAGGTCGTTAGATGGACGGATCCATCTTCCTCGAACTTAGTTCGAATACGGGCGAAGTCGTTAGGCAAACAGATCTACCCCCTTCGAAACCGCATTTATAAGTTTATACTCCAGTTCGCACTCTGGGAATCTGGAGTTGGTTAAACGATTGTTGTGTATCAATCCTTTTTTTGCTTCAGTGTGATGACTTGTCCCCGAGCTCGGGTTTCACTTAGTGAGTGACCGGTCGTATCACAATCACTCCCTATTTGAATAAATTCCACCATATGATGGAACCTAGCTCTTCGTGCATAGTGATGGCTACATGACGCATTCCAAATAAATCACAGCTCTGGCTCGAAGAGATTGCATTTTATTGCTGAAATAAGAAAATATGGCAAAATCAGTTGCTTTATTACAAATTCAAATTTTGAAATGCATAAACAAATTGCAAATGGAAAGTAGATTGAATAAATAAACAGAGCCTGTTATGTGTAGTAGCGACGAAGACTCTCGCTGTTCCAGCCTCTCGGAAGAGTGAGACCGTCAACAGTCGATAATTTGAATGTTCCATCTCCGAGCTTTCGTTCAATAACATATGGCCCTTCCTAGGTTGGCTTCATATATGAAGGGACCGGGTAAATTCTCTTGAGGACGAGATCGCCGAGTTTAAAGGTTCGCGGTCGGACCTTGGCGTTGTATAATCGGGCGACTCGACTTTGATATGCGACTGCCCTCAAATCAGCCTCTTCGCGCTTCTCATCCAATAAATCGAGAGATTCGGCAAGTAATATAGCATTTGTCTTCGGATCATAATACGTCACGTGGTGAGATGGTACTTCCATCTTGACTGGAATATTGGCTTCTGAACTGTAGGAAAGAGAAAATGGAGTGTGGCCGGTTGCGGATTTGTAGGTTGTCCGATAAGCCCATAAAGCCATAGGAATTTCATCGACCCATTTGCCCCCGGTCTTTTCCAGTCGTTTCTTTAGAATATACTTTATAACTTTATTAACAGCTTCAACCTGTCCATTCGCTTGAGGGTGTGCAACTGCGGAGAATTTCTTTTAGATGTGAAACCGTTGACAGAAATTCTTAAATTCAATACTATCAAATTGGGTTCGGTTATCAGTGATGATGGTGTGTGGGAGACCAAATCGACAGATAATGTTGCGTACGACAAAGTTGATCACTTTTTTCGTTGTGATGGTAGCAAGGGGCTCAGCTTCCGCCCACTTGGTAAAGTAATCAACTGCAACAATGGCGTACTTCGCACCACCTTTGGCCAGAGGTAGAGAACCAATAATGTTAATGCCCCACACTACAAACGGCCATGAACTGACCATCTGAGTTATTTCGATAGGCGGGGCTCTTGGAATCCGAGCGTGCTTCTAACATCTGTCACATTTTCTGGCGTAATCTGATGCATTGCGATTTGCAGTTGGCCAATAATATCCATATCGGAGCACTTTCTTGGCAAGAGATTGCCTGCCGGTGTGATCGCCACATTCTCCTTCGTGTACATCATGCAATACTCGTTTGATCTCATCGTGAGCGATACATTGGAGCAAAGGAACATAGTATCCTCTTCTATACATGACTCCATTCTGGATGGTGAACCGCAAAGCTTTTCGAAGAACTTGTCTCTTTTCACTCCTGTGCTCTGGCAGGGTCCCATGCTCGAGATAGTTTTTGAACGGAGTCATCCATGACTCCTTACCAAGAACTACTCCAGTGGGTATGGTTGCGCTCCCATTGAAGCCATGAATATGGGACTGACAAGGCTTTAAATCCTTTGTTTCCATTTTCATCTGGTCATAGGCTCGCTTGAACAGTATGTTCACCGAGCTTCCACTGTCTACTAAGATCCTCTTCATCCAAGCAGGACCTACCTGAGCTGATATAACAAGCGGATCAATAGTGGGGGCTTCGACCCTGTCGGCATCTCAATCTCTAAATACGATGTCGTCTGTCATCGTTTTCTATTGCTTGGCTGGAGCCCCATCTTTCGAATTACTACAAAATTCAAAGCTCGCATGCCTGATAGAGCTGGCATACGACTCCATTTCCCTCCAGCTTCGATCTGGTGGATGTGGACCACCGCTAACAGTATTTATCACCAACCTCCCGCCAGTACGAGCGGGTTCCTCCTGTCTTGCCTGATTTGGCACATGGTTCTGATTCGATGGGCCCGCACCACCTAACTGCGATGCCCGCACAAACTGCTCTAACTTTCTCTCATGTATCAACTTTTCAATGAGGTCTTGTAAATGATGACACTCATTCGTTTTATGGCCATAGCTCTCGTGGAATCTACAGAACTTCCCTATCTGGATCTGTTTTTCCGATGACTGTTTCGGAGCAGGTTTCATATACTGAAAAGTATTGCAGCTCTACAAATACACATTCTCCAACGACGTATTCAAAGGGGTATAATTGTCAAACATAGGAGCCCTACGTCGTGGCCTACGGTTCTGATCTTGTTTCCTGTTTTGATCTCCATTGCCTTTCTGTTGATTCTGTTTATTTTGTATATTCAGTTGTACTTTTCCGGAACTCTCCCCGGTTTGTTTAACATCAACATTGCTCTGGATTCCTTCCATACTAGGCCCCGCATCATCCTTCTTCCTAGACAGTTTCGCATCCTCCCTTCTCAAGAATTGGGCTGCCTTGGAATAGAAACGGTCTAATGACGTAGGGGTTTTTCTGGCCAACCAGTTGCCGAATTTAGAATCGGGGTCAATCCCCTTAGTTAGTGCCATTAGAATTGAATTGTCATTAGGGTTACTAATTTCAGCGCATGTAGAATGAAATCTTTCCAAATAACATCTAAGCGTCTCTCCGGGAGCTTGAGTAACACTAAACAAAGTATTAACATCTTTCAGCCTTGCGACATGCATGTGGAATTGCTCAAAAAACTTTGTCGCCAATTGGTCAAAACACGAGATGGATCGAGGTGGTAAACGAGTGAACCACATAGTTGCTATGCCTCCTAGAGAGATCGGGAAACTTCGACACTTAACTGCATCATCAGCTCGTGCAACATTCATTAACCATTCATACTTTAAGATATGTTGATTAGGATCGGAGCTTCCTTCATAAACGGGTAAAGTCGGCATCCTGAATCGCCGAGGTGGTTCAACATAGAGTATCTCATCAATAAAAGGGGTATGACTCCGGGAGATTCCCCAGTCGTCATTAGTAAGACCCTGACTTTCACGGATCATTTGACGGATCATCGTCGGGATGTCCGGCATCCGGACATTTTGAGCATGTTGGGCCAAGGTGTGGTCGGGTTACACAATGCGAGGAGGGGCTGGTCGCTGTCGACGGTCCATGTCTCGCCTCCTTGGCTCTAGGTCTTATGGCATGTAAGGCTCAGGAGTATGGTTGTGTTGGCGGTGAGGCAGATCCGTTCGATTCCGAGTAGTAGCTCCCAATTCAGTAGTAGCGGTGGTAGTGCGGTTGTCGGTAATATGATATGGCGTAGCACCCCCTCGGGAGGAGGGTCCAGTCTGGTGGCTGGTTGACGGGCCAACTCTCGGTTGCCCAAGATTCAATGCGTGCTGATGCTCAGCGGCTTGTGTGTAACTTCCGTCCAATTGTGGGCATGTGGATCTATGATTAAAGTCAGAAGAGGCTGAACTTTCAGTGGATGAATAGGAAGCCTGATCCCTCCTGGATCTCCTTCGTCTTTAACGGTTTAGTTGATTAGTCAGTTCTGTGTTGGCACGCAGTTGCTGAGTAAGTTGTTGGCGGCTTTGAGTAAGATCTTGCATTAGCAATTGAAATTCTTCCCTGGTGATAGGGCCTTGCGGATCTGATGGTCCGGCAACATTCTGATCAGCAGGAGGTAGTTGTACGGAGTTCTGTCTATCTCATCCTTCTGGATCTGTAGTAGTTGAAGTGGTCCTAGGCTTAACCATGATGGATAGCGAAGCTCTTTCCTAGACTTGATGCAAATCTGAATAGGATGGAAGAACTTTAAACTTGGAAATCTGGATCTTCTTCTTAGATTTATGCAATCTGGTGTCGATAGTAGATCCAATGAGCAGGAGAAAAACTGGGTTTTCTCAGTGAAAGCACCAAAATATTTGTACAAAAATTGGGCACAACACCCTTCGGATGTGTTTGAAGAGATGAAATGAAGAATATAAATGAAAAAGGAGGTAGATTTAACAAACACACAAAAAATAAACAAGAAAAACGTGCAGAAACACACAGATTTAGAGTGGTTCGGGTATGGCCCACGTTCACTATGAAATGATTGACTTTATTGATTTTTGCTTGCTGGTTACAATGAATTACAACAGTAAAGCTTGAATACAACAGTGATTTCAGTAGAGTCTGGACGTAGAAGAGCCAAAAGTCCATTTTCTGTAGGTCCAGGGCTGCTATTTATAGGCGTATGCTGCAAATATCTCGCTCGGATCTCGGAAGACCTCTTCTCTCATGTGAGTGGGCCCACACAATCGACCCCATGCCATTTGCACTCGGTCTATGATCGATACGAATGAACTTCGTATCGATCAATATTTCGTCCAATCAGGTCGAGATCGATCATGAACATTCTTGAGGATGTACGCAAGCTCCTGTGAAAATTTGGTAGCATTTGGACTTGTAGATTTTGAGTTATGATCGATGCAAGTTTGGGTTTTCTGAAGGCTGTTGAATTCATATCGATGCTGTTTGTATCGATAACGTCGTATCGATAGTTCTGCATGTGATGTCTAATAACCTGTCGCTTGCTTTTAGGACCGATCCACATTTCATGTCGAACGATCGAGTCTTTCTTATGTATACGCCTCGTTCGTATCGACCCAGTTTTGCTCTATTCATATCGATCATAACTGCTCTGTTCGTATTGATTGTAACTGCTCTACTTTGTTCGTATCGATTGTAACTGCCCTGTGATCACCGGCCGATCGATACGAAGTAGCGGCTTTGTGTGGTTTTAATGGATACAAAGTGGAGTTGGTTGATCGATGCGAACAAGCTGGAGATGATGGATGCAAAGAAGTTTGAGGAAGGATGGATACGAAGAACACTGCCTCTATGTATACGAACTCGTGCTCCCCTGATCAATACGAAGTCGTGCGCATCTGATGGATTCAAACCAGATCGATACGAAAGGGGAGTTTCTTCTGGTTGCTTGATCGATACGAACAAGGTGATCTCTTGAGTTGCATCGATCATATCTTGAGCATACGAACTCGGGTTGACTTGAAATTTGGAACACTGGCTTCTATAGCTTTGGTTGTCGTGCCTTGTCAATTATAGCTCGATTCGGACTCGGATAAAATTCGCCAGTATCCATAGTGAATCTGTGTATAACCGATCTTCGGGACGAACTATCCTCGGTTTCCAGTTAAGTTCTTGGTGTCACGGCCTTGCCAAAAGGCGGGATAACAGTAAATATTTTCAAAAACAGGTTTACCATCATTAGTTATTAATTAAAATAGGGTTAACAAGGTTTTGTAATCAATTTAATCACATTAACTCCAATATTTAAATATTTGAATCATTCATATATTTAAATATGAAGTATTTGAATTTCTGAGTCGTTAAATTCTCCCCATGTAAAACATTTCTCCCTCGAAATTTCAATACGACAAAAATTAAAAAAACAAGTACAATCAATAGTTAACATCATTCAAAATCACTAGCAAACAAAGCTTATAGTTTGCTCATGCTTAAAAACTCTCTCATCACACAAGGAAGAAAAATAATCTACTAAACGCTATCTTACGCTCAACCATGCCAGGTTATTACTGTGACGACCCGACATTTCGATCCTCGAAAATATCGACACTAAATACATCCACATTATTCGTGTACCGAGCATCCAAGTGTCGGAATAACAAAAGGTTAGGGTAAAATAAAGGAAATAGAATAAGAATGAGAGAACACAACGTCAAAATCTCACAATGAAATAATAATATATAATATCAAAGGAACAATACAAATGGTTACTCTGAATACAAAAATACCAGAGTTACTAAAAATTAAGTACTATCATTAGCCTGGATAGTTATAACAGCCTATCCTCATAATGATATATACAATACAGAAATGTAGTGGAAATAAGAATATTACGGAAGGTAATCATCAAGCTCTTCTCTATAAGCTCCAAAGCATCCGTAGCTAAATCTGGAAACATACACGGGGCTGACCTAATCATTATAAGAAAATAACACCCGGATCAATCTGGTAAACCAATGTGAGAAACTCATGAAATAAGAGTGACATATAATAGCACCTATTTGGGACCGTACAGATTTCCATAATGGTTTTCCCCCTCAAATAAAACCAACCATTTATTAAGTTTAAAATATAGTCATATGATAGATAATGTCTAGAGTGTAGACACATAAATCATATCAAATAGCTGCTATGTGAACGCTACAACAATAATAGGTATACAACCAATACCACTAAAGCGCATTCGCATAGTGGATTTTCCATGGAGATCTCCTCGGATCAACCTAAGGTCAAACTCCATGACCAGGATCAGAAACTTCCTTCCGAGCATCATATATCTCTAGATGAGATATACTCTAAGGTAAACATAACTGGCCTAATGATGAACTGCATGGCACCAAGTATCAATAACTCTCATGTGCAACATATCGATAAGCATACTCTAGATATGGAGTTGATATACCCTCATGGGTAAGCTAAATCCAAGACTGTGCATCTTACTCTGGTTTTAGTCATTTCTGATGTCAAGGCTATGTTCGGCATCTTTCACACGAGTCTTCATCACTCGAATAACACATGAATTCCCAATTGGATTCCATCATCTCGAACATATCATGAATCACTACATGGATTCGGGCATCTTGAACAGATCTTGAACCTCCACATAGGTTCTCCGCATAAGTCTTCTAACGAATGCCAACGATGTTCTTTCTATTGGAATACTCCTCAAGATAGACGGTCTCATACGATAACATCATTTTGAAATAATAACACTGACCCTTTCCTTTGGACTTAACCTTAAGATAGACAGTTCAACTATATAACATTCCACTCCACAACTGCTTCCAGAACATTGACCGTGTATATGGTTTTGAAGTGATTACGGGTTTCGGTCATCTCATATAAGTACACTCTTCCTGCTTATCGGACTCTCCAAAACCAATCGATGAATTTTCGGTTAACTCAAATTTGGTTCTGTCAGAAGTAAGCGAAAGCTAGAGACATTTCGTACCATTGCTCCTCCCCGGGGGTTCTCGTTGATATGAAATCGCGAAGTCTTTCGATAACTCCTTTAGTCAATATTTGGTCAAGTTCGATAATCGACTAATCAATTATCTAGTCAAAACAATTGCTTATACAAATCAATATTCGTACGTTTAAACTCATTTCTGACATTCCAACTTAACTGTTCCTCATCCAATAGTGTAGCCAGGTAAGTTAGAGCACTGGTTGCATCAAAGCCTTGCCTAGACACTTCATTCTTGAATCTCACAAATAGATTAGTCTATCTCGTTGGTTTTTAGTCTTAAGTATAGTATTAATGATTTCCATAAACAAGAAATAAATCAACACGATTAACATGTTTCCGACATTTTCCGACTTACTATTCCTCGATCAAGAGGGAAACCGGTAGGTTAGAGTTCTATTACTCTGTCCCTACACGACATCAATCTTAACTCTCACAAATAAATAAGCCTTACTTTGCCGGCTTTTAGTGTTAAGCATAGTTAATTACTTTTCAACGAGTAATTAAATAATTAACCATTTAGCCATTTAGCAATTCCAACCCCTTTTTGAAAACATTTATGTATACCTTTAAAATACTTGGAAATACTTATAATAGGTTTTAAAAAATTTATCCAAAATATCACTTTAAAATAACAAGTTTATAAAATTCTTTAAAAACTTGGAAAGAACATGTTTCTATTTATTTTAACAAAATATCTCTTCTTTAAAAATTCACAACTACTTCTTAAAAATTCACAAAGATCTCAAACCACTTTTAAAATGCTCTAGAAATAGTTAGTAAACACTTGTAAAAATAATGATACAAAATATTTAAATTTAAATATCTTTTCAAACTTTCTTAAGTCCAAAAAACAAGTCTAAACGGAGTAGTTTTGCACAAGTGAAGTTTTGGCCGTTTTCAAGATGTTACTTAACCTTTTACTATTCAAGCTTTTAATACCAACAAACATATATAGAAAACATTAAAATATGTTAAGAAATCCCTAACAATCTCTCTACAAAGTTCCACAGAAATCGCCGAAAACAAGGAAATTCCGAACCGCATCTATAGCGAAAATCACTATAAGTGCACTTTCAAATCCTAGTCTAATCTAAACCAAAGTCCATCTGTAACCTATGCACTTTGGTCAAGGTCTTCTCACAAGTCCATTCAATTCCATTCTAAGTTCGTTTAAGTCCATATACATGGATCACATATGTCATTTACTTTAAAATAAGAATCCAAACCAATGTTTTAACATATGACAACAACAATTCAACAATTAAAATACAGCATATATATGTTATATTTTCCATTCAAAGTGAGGTAAGAACTCACTTTTAACCTAACAAACAACTGAGATCCAAGAACCCAAGTCCAATCCCAAGCTAGCAACCTCCTTTCCTTCCCTTCCTTTCTTGCTTTTGCACTTGCCTTTGCCCCTCCACCTCACTGTATGCTCATGGCCATTCAAGTAGGGGAGTTTGGCTTTCAAAATTCAAGATCTAACTAGGTAGAACGTTTTGTAATGTGGTAGTAAGGCTTCCCTCAAAGTTCGAGTTGATTTGGATTTGATTTACAAATATTTTGCTTTAGGAAATTATGAGGAGGAAGAAGAAGAAGCCATAGATTTTATGATAACTTTAGCTTGTGGATTTGTGGTTAGAACTCTAAGGTATGCCTCTCCTTATGTATGCACAAGAATGGTGTTGCCTAAGCTTGCACTCACCCCTACCATGCCATGGAAGCTTCACCTCCTATCACTTCTCCTTTATGCTAATTACCATTATACCCCTCTCATGATAATATCTCTAATCCTAATGGAAGCTTCTAGAAAATTCCAAGCTTTATAAAGAGGTGTGTGTATTAATTAGTTGATAATGTGTTTATTTGATCATTAGACAAGTGCACAACAGTTCAAACAACTTATATTGATCGAAAAGTTATTTACCGTTAAACCGATTTTCGATCACATTATCGATTTTTCTTCGAAGAATATACTTTTGTAAACAAATTTCAAAAGCAAGTTTCTTATCATTATTCATCAATTAAATGATGTCTAACATGGTTATAAAATCATATTTATAACACTTAATTAAATATTTCAATATTCGAAGATGAAGTGTTCGAATTTCCGGGTCGCTACATTCTCCCCCACTTAGAACATTTTATCCTCGAAATTCAAACAAGAACGAGAATCAAAGGAGATGGAAGAACAATATATATATATATATATATTGCATACTTCTGAAACTGTATACAAACTAAACTGCAATTGAATGCATACTAAGCGAATCTACCTCAAGCGGTGAATACACTACAAAAGATATGCGATACTAAGATAAGAAGGAATCCTAGTCTACAAGCAACCCTGGATAGAACTCCTTCAAACTGCCCTCCGTCTTCTTGGTACCACCTCGAGCATCCCCGCTCCATGACACTTCTAACCTTAACAAAGGAATAAGCACACAAACACTCAATTATTATTCATAATTACTAGGACCCAATGCTCAAGGTTTGCTCAGGTTCAAAACTCTCTCATTGTCCGAGGACGATAAACAATTTACTAAGCATACCTTACGCTCAATAGTCTTAGGTTCTTACTTACATGATTATTCATGCTACCTTATAATGGATCAAAGAGTGATTCCCTAAACTATTCATAAGCCAACAAATATAGTATACAAATGTACTAAAGCCCATACGATACACATGAACCATCCGTAGTAATATTCGATCTAATCACTTCTTCGATCGCTTAAATTTCACTTCCAAACTAGTATAAATCACTTGACCTCTCTAGTGCGGGCTTTGATTTGGCTCCTTGATTAGAAACCTCCATTCTCCTTACATAGCCACATACTATGATATAAAACATCAGGATCGTATCATAAACCCATATCAAGCATTCGTCGTCTAGAATCGAGTGAAAAATCCTTGTTCGGACCGGTGTAAACCACCTCAAAAACATGTACTTGAATATTAGATCAAGAACAATCATGCGAATAAAACGATCCACATACAACTTCATATTTATCCTCTTGGTTTCTTAACTACACCAATTCCTTTTTAATCAAATTCATTTATACAATTAATATGTCATTCAATACTAAAACCATTTATGAATCATTTCATAAAACATAACTTCAAGTTTATCCACATTTTATAACTTAAGTTCATACTCGTATAATACTCCATTACATCTAAAGAGCATATACTAATATCAAATTTGTTTTACTTAACAAGTAAATTTAAACTTGTTTTAACTTACTACCTCCTCAATTCAAGTGTTATATAAACTCAACTTTTTATATTTTCAAAACACTTAGTTTCAAGTTCTATAACAATTTGGAAGTTCTCGACTATCCAGATTGCCGAAATCTCGTTTCATTTTAACAAATGAAGACTACCAAACAACATCTCATATCATGATGTCTTACCATACTTTCCTAATGCATATGCTATATTGTCCATGACATAACTTAACAAAAAAAACTTTAGAACTAAACACCGGTTTTTCATTTCAAATCATTTTGAAATAATACATACATATAACTTTGTATATCAAAATTTACTTTTGGAATTTAAATCAAAATCTATTTTATCAAACAGTTTTGTAGTATCCCACATTTAGAAACTCGAAAATTAACATCGATGATGTTGCAGTCATCACCGAAATTATTCATATATTTAAATATGAAATATTTGAAATTCTGGGTCGTTACATTCTCCCTCACTTAAAACGTTTCGCCCTTGAAATTTCAACACGACCAATAATTTAATAAACAAGTACAATCAATAGTTAACATCATTAAAAATCACTAGCAAACAAAGCTTACAGTTTTCTCATGTTCAAAAACTCTCTCATCGCACAAGGATGACAAATAGTCTACTAAGCGGTACCTTACGCTCAACAGCACTAGGTTATTACTTAGACGATCATTCATGCTACCCCAGAACAAATCGAAGAGTTGTTCCCTGAACACCCCTTAAGCCAACAAAACATAGTATGCATATACTTAGCCCGTACGATGCACATGGATCATCTGTACGCAATATCCGATCTGATCACTTGCTCGATCGCCTGAATTTCACTTCCAAACTAGTATAGATCACTTGACCTCTCTAGCACGGGCTCCGATCAGGTTTCTTGAATGGAAACCTTTGTTTCCCTTACATAGTTATATACTATGGTAGAAAACTTTGGGATCATTTCAAGAATTCATTTCAAGTGTTCTCCATCAAGAATCGAGTGAAAAATCCTTGCCCGGACAGGTGTAAAGCACCTAAAAACCATATACTCAATCCTGAACCAAGAGCTGTCATGCGAATAAAAGGATCTACGTACGACTTATGTATTTTATCCTATTGGTTTCTTAACTATACCAATTTTTTTATATCACATTCATTTACACAAATAGTATCTCTCATTCAATATTAAAATCATTTCATAGAATATCACCTAAGTTTATAAACATTTTATAAAGTTATAAGCATTCTATAAAGACATAAGATTATTAATAAAACATTTCATCAAAACAAGCTTCAAGTTATTACTCGTATAATACTCTAATACATCATAAGAGTATATATAAAATGTCAAATTCATTTTACTTTTTAAAAATCCAGATGAAGGCCCAAAATAAATCTGGATATTATAGCCGAGCCAACCATTTGACTTCTTCAACTGTTAGATTAAGCAAGTAGCTAGGAAGAGCAGGACACTGGTATCCAAACTTGGATCTAGAGTCTACTTTCCTTATAAACTCCTAAGGTAAAGATATTTATTAGTTGGCCCAATAACATTAAATGGTTTACTTAACATGGATGTTCAACAAATTTAAAACATGCATTAACATACTACATTCTCAATTCAAAAGTTATATAAACTTATCTTTATAAGTTTCCAACACTTAGCTTTAAGTCCTATAACGAGCCGAAAGTTTCGGACTGTCCAAAATCACTGAAAAATCCATTCCATTCTAACAAATGAAAACTATCAAATAATCGTATCATAACAAGATGAACATGCTACACTGACCTAAATCATAGGATACACGTGTCAATAAAATAACTTAACAAAATTACATTTACTTATTAAACAAAACTTATTACAAAGGAAAAACAAGAAAACTTTCCACAATTATATGGGTTATGCCACTACCACTTGGGCTCCCTACATAGCATACATATAAATCTTTTCTATAGAAAATTTATATAAAAATCTGTATTACCCAAAACTACCCTTTATTAAACTACTCTTTATTAAACTACTCTTTATTTTATATCAATTTTTTTAAAGAAAACTTTTAGAACTAAATACCAGGTTTTATTTTAAATTATTTTGAAACAATAATATATACATATACCTTTTGTATATCAAATCATACTTTCAGGATTAAACAAAAATCATTTTCAAAGCCATATCAAATACCTTGTATAATAGTACTACGTATCATGATCTCAATTTATAAATCAATTTCCTAAATATTTACTTTAAGATCATAGAAAATATACATATAGATAGTGTAATACAAAAATGATACCATCAAAATAGGTCCTGCCAAGTCATACCATATATTCCCTTACTAAGAAGGGTAAACTCAAGAGAAGTGCTTATAAAACGAAAATGTCTCTTGTCCATTTTTAGTCACTTTCGAGCCACTCGAACTAGATAACATAAAAATACTTTGTTTCTGAATTGACTAGCCGATTCTGAGAGCAACCTCAAACTTGAATAAATCTAAAAAACTCTTTTCAAAATTTTAGTATTCACAGATACTTTAAAATAATACTGTTATTATTTTCTTCAGAATCTTAGAAATCATCTTCAAAGACATCGGGATTTAAGTTCTCAAAATATAAGTTCAAATCCTCTTCATTTATAAACCGTACTTTTATAAAATTTACTTTCTTAGAAAATTTATATTAAACTTATTTCCTTAAAGTAAACTTCTAACCTGGCATTATCACTGAGCACATTATAGTCAAACAGTGAAACTTAATTCACAAGGTGTTCACTTCAATGCATACTGTCTACCCAACCCATGTATTTAAAGGTAAACTGCTCATAAACTTGTCGAGCATAAATCGACAATCAATAGGAGATAATAAATGCTCATAAACTGGCCAAGCATAATTAATCAATCTACAATGATAACAATGCTCATAAACTAGCCGAGTATAATAAGCAAACTACAAAGGATAAAAATGCTCATAAATTGGTCGAGCATGGCTAACTAATCAATGAGGGATAAGGAATGAACATCATTAATCACCACATTAATTAAACTACATTTTAATAATTCATACTTATATAAGTATAACTTCATACGCTCTTATATATATAATACACTCAACTTATTCTAGGGCATCGCTTACCCTATCTCTAATTGTTAGAACCTTCATTCAATGTTTCAATTACAAAAACTATAAAATCATATATATTATATACATCTTATCAAGATAACAGGTATATACTACAAGAAGACATCATGCTCGAAGATATTAGGACACGAAGACAAACAAAGATCTATCAACCATACAATAATCAGTAAGGCTATTCTAGTGTAAAGAGTCTCAGATAAAATGTTTTAAGGTCTTCTTGAGTATATATGCGCACAAGATCACACATGATTTCATATACACTAAACATAAAGTGAAAAACTGCATTTAACATTCACAGACGTTTGAGGAAAAATCACAGACGTCTGTGACAATCCTCGGGAAATTATTTCTTGAAGCCACAGACATCTGAGGTTTTCCCATAGACGTCTGTCATTTGAAAAACTGCAAAGCTCTAAACAGACACTTCTGTTGAACGAATAGAAATTAACTCTTTATTGAAAGGTTGCAGCCATTAAAATGAATAGACCTTATCTAATAGTAACAACTCTTCATATGCATCTCTTTAACTCTATAGATACTACCATGATTGAGATTTAGAGATTAACTGAATTGAATTAATTAAAACTATTCTCTCTTTATTTCTTATTACTCTCTTGTGCGTACAATTGCATACATACTCTCAATCTATCATAACCAAAATATGATTTTGGTTAACCCACTTCCTACAACTCAAAGCATTCACATTCATATACTCAAAGAAGATCATAGGAAGATTTGTACTATCAGTCAAAATCCATGTTATTTGGAACACAAGATTGTCAGAGATATACTTTTGTATTAGCCTATTCATCTAGAAGCGAGGGTTAGTTGGTTAAAGGAAATATCGAAGGGGTGCTTCGGGACTGGACATAGGACGGGAGGTCCGAACCAGTATAAAATATCTGGTGTGATCGTTTTTATTATTTATCTTTTTTTGTTTTTGGCAAAGCCAGCGGGGTTAACTGGGCCCCTACCAGTTTTATTGCAATACAATAAAGATACATAATTGAAGGAAAAAAAACAGGAAAAGCAAAGGAAAACAAAAAAGGTCAAGCCCAACCAAGAAGCAATTCATGTGGGTATGCTCTTTTATTGTTCTTCAATTGGCAGTAGGTACCATATTTTACTTCATTCCACAGCACTTCAACATTCTTTCTTTGGTTTTCAAAAACTATAGCATTCCTTTCTCTCCAAATCACACTCATATAAATTTTCAAGCAAACTGCTAAAACCCTGCCTCCATCATTCCTCTACCTTGTGGCTTTATAAATAATATTCCAGTCAATACTAGAGTTAGTTGAATTAAGGTTAAACCCAGTTATTGAACTAATTCTAACCAACATGAAGTGTAAAGTAGGACAATAAAAAAAAATGTGCTAAGAAGTTTCTTCATGAAGATCACAAAACATGCACTGAGATGAGCCGGCCAGACCATACTTGTTCAAAACACTTCTAGTAAGTAAAGCTTGATTTATAACTTTCCACAACATCAAATTGTCTTTAGGAATTGAATCACTTGTCCAAATAACAGAGAACCATTTGGAAGCAGGCAAAGGAGCATTTGCAGTAATAAGATTGTAGACACTTTTAACAGAGTGTGGCTTCATATCCCAAACAACAGAGTCAATTTGATTTGTAGGTAAGAAATTTAGTTGTATCTCACACCACAGCTGCCTTATCAACTGATTGCTACTATATGACAACACTATCTTCCCATCATGAAGAAAATCATTTGCCTTTGCATCTTTATGAATTCCAGACTGCAAAATCTGAGAATAATCACAAACCTTGGCAGAATCTGCCCTTTGCTAACCCATGGTTCATGCCAGAAGCTTACATCAGAATTTGCATTAACAGGATATTGAATCATAGGCAGGTAGACTTCTCTCAGCTTCAACATGTTTCTCCAATTCCAACTGCAGTTTTGTGGAATGTCCATACACCAAAAATTATTGTTCTTTATGTTGTGATGCCATGTCCAGTTAACCCAAAAACTGCCTCTGTTGTTAATAAGATCATTAAAATGTTTACTTATAGCTGCAATATTCCACTTCTTGACATCAATTACTCCAAGCCCTCCCAGTCTCATGGGAGTTTCAAATTTGGAAAATGAACAGGGGATCAGCTTCCTATTGTGAATACTACCAGTCCAAAAAATTCTATTCATGGCAGACCTAACAAGATGCAAAAGTTTGACAGGAAGAATCAGAGTACGTGCCCAATAGACTAGAGAGGAAAAAACAACAGATTTAATCAGCACTAATCTACCACTCTGGGTCAAGTACCTATTAGCCCAAGCAGACATAACAGAAGTAATTTTGTTGTAAAGGGGTAAACAGTCATGCGTTGTAATCCTTTTAGAAATCAAGGGAAGACCAAGATACTTCATGTCAGTGTCCATACTTGAGAAACCTATATGTTGATGTAATGCTGCAGCTTGTATTTCACTAACACCAGCAAGTAACATAGAAGATTTAGCTTGATTAATTGAAAGTCCAGTCATACAGTGAAAAGTCTTCAATGTATCGATTAAACCATTCAAGGAAGGCAACTCAGGTTTGGTAAACAACATAACATCATCAGCAAACATAATAGAAGTTATTTGATGTTGAGAGCACTTTGGGTGGAACTTAATTATCTTCTGTTCATATCTTGTTCTAAGACTAACAGTAAAAACTTCCATAACCAACAAAAATAAGTAAGAAGAAATCGGGTCACCTTGACGAATTCCTTTGCTACTTCTGAAATTACCCACAGGTCTGCCATTTAAAACAATAGAGAAAGAGGGTGTGGAAATGCACACATAAATCCAAGATACAATTTTTTTGGGAAAACCCATCACAGCCATAATCCTAACAACAGAGGCCCAGGGAATAGAATCATAAGCCTTGGATATATCAATTTTAAGAGCAGCAGCAGGGGGCACCTTAGATCTACCATAACCTTTTAATAATTCCTGAGCAAGGAGGACATTATCAAGAATACTCCTAGAAGGGATAAAGGCAGCCTGATTACTGGAGACAATAGTGGGCAGAACACTGACAAGACGAGTTGCAAGAATTTTAGAGATACATTTGTAAACCACATTACAGCATGAAATAGGCCTGAACGAGGAGACAGTAGTAGGTGGATTGACTTTGGGTATAAGTGCAATATTAGTGCAATTAACTTCCCCAAGTAACTTGCATTTGGAAAAAAAATTGTGAATTGCTATACAGAACTCACCACCTAGCACACTCCAAGTAGAGATAAAGAATGTCACATTTAGACCATCAGGCCCACCAGAAGATTGCTGATTCATGGAGAAGAGAGTTGTCTTTATTTCCTCATCAGTAACAAGCCTAATAAGGGAGGTAGCTTCCTGGATAGATATGCTAGGCAGAGCAAGTGTTGAAATTTGGTCAAGGTCAGGAATAAAACCATTAGGGTTACCAAGAAGATTAGAGAAGTAATCTATAAATGCCTTACCAACAGAATTTGCAGTGGAAAAAAGTGAACCATGTTCATCAAAAATACTAAATATATTTTCTCTTGCATGCTTAACCTTTCAGGATTCATGATAGAACTTAGTGTTTTTGTCTCCTTCATCTATCCATCTTTTATGCAATTGTTGCCTCTTCATGCTAGCTTCCATGTACAGGGCTTTGTTGACCTCTTTGAATAATTTGCCTTCTTCTGCAGCAGCATGAACATCAAGAGGATGCTCCATCATATAATCTTGTTGAATCTTCAGCTGTTCCTTTAGAGTAGTTGACAGCAGGCAACTAGAAACAAAAGTGGAAGAAGCCCATAGTTTAATCTCCTGTTTGATACTTTTTAACTTCCTGCAAAACTTATACATTGGATTTCCATAACAAGAAAATTCAGAGTTGACATGAGAAACTAAAACAAGAAAGTGTTCATGTTTAACCCAAGCATTAAAATTTTTAAAACTTCTCTTTTCCTTTCTAAAATGGTGACCAAAAGTTAAAATTAATGGGGAATGATCAGACATTATGGGTTGAGGAAGGAAAACAGACAGGGAAGGCCAAAGATTGATAGCTTGGAAATTACAGAAAGCATGATCAATTGTAGTGAAGGTACGAACACCACTACGACTTCTATTGTTCCAAGAATACTTTGCTCCTGACTTGTTAACCAAAATCAAGTCAGATTCAAAAACAGCAAGGTTGAGAGGATCAATATCTCCAGGAGTTAGAGGAATTCCACCAAATTTGTCATTATAGTCATAGCAAGAGTTAAAATCACCCAAAATTAGCCAGGGGTGAGTAGATTGTCTTAAAGGAGGCAAGGGAAAAAGGAATTTCTGGAAATGACAGAGTTGTCAGCATATACAAAAGTAATGTAGAAGGAGGATAGTGCTTGAGAATCATGAACATGAAAATGAATATATTGTCTAGAAGAGAGAAGAGGAGTAAGAGACAACACAACAGGGTCATAGATAACAAGAATTCTACCATAAGAAGCAGAGTCAAGGTTATGATAAAATGACCATTTAGGGTTAATGTATGAAGCAGCTTTTATGGATAAAGTAAGATTAAGCTTTGTTTCTAACAGAACAATGAGACAAATATTGTACTAAGAGATAATACTTTTAACTTGATCAAGTTTCAAATTACTATGGCTCCTCTGAGGTTCCAAGATGCAATTTTTTTAAACATAATATATTTATTGAGGAACGGAAGTGATATTTCTTCTCTTGGAAGAAAGAGATCTTGTTTCAATTTTCCTACGAGACTGAGACTGAGGGGAGGATGGTAGGGAGTTTGAAAGGGAGGAGGAACTGTTTGGGGTTGAGGGATGGGGATGCAAGTTGGCCATCCAGGCAAATCAATAGAAAAGTTATAATGAGGAGGGTTAGGAGGTTGAACATCATCACAAGATTTATGCATGGAGGTAATTAATTGGGTAACTTGAAACTCAAATGATTTGCACCAGCCTTTGTCAAAGTCTGATACAAGAGTATCAGAGTGTGCATGCACTTCAGAAGTTTCAATACCAGCTTCATTTCTGTTGCAACTAATAGTAGAAACCTTTAAACGATTATTCTACACATCAGTATTTGAAGACAGTTCTTTATTAACAGTTACTTTGCCATCAACAGTAGAAGTGGTTTTTAAGGTAGTATCATTATGTTGTACTTCACAGTTCTCTTCATTAGATATTTCCCCTTCCTCTTCATCAAATGTTTCCAATAAGCCTTGCTCATTCTCTACAGTTTGCAACAAGTTGTACTTGTTATGTGTCGTAACAGTACAAGCTTGCTCATCACTATGTGATATATGCACATAATCAAGTTCAATTATATTTTTCTCATTTCTTTCATGCACAATTGTTTCCTTTGCACCTTGCATCTTCAAGGCAGTATCTTCCAATTCTTCACATATTATTCTTTTTTCCCCCTTATTCTTGTTCACTTTTTGCCAAACTTGCTTCACTTTGTCTTGCTTATCAATATTTTTCACCTTCTTCATTTTGTTCTTATTCTCATCACCAGTTTTCTTCTGCTCATTAATTACACTTAGATCAACATTTCCTTCACATTCAACTTTCTTGCGGTTTTTAACCAAATGCCCAAACTCCTTACATATAGTGCAAATTTCTGGTTTCCATAAATATTCAACTTTCACAATCTGTTCAGATCCATCAAGCAACATTACTGTAAAGTTATTAGGTAATTCATTGTTTGGAAATACCTCAACTAAACATTTGGCAAAAGAGATACGCTCAAATTTTTCAATTGAAGCATCCATACATAGAAGTTTTCCAACCCTAGCTGCTAACCAGTTGATACCCAATGGAGACCAAGCATACAATGGAATATTAGATAGTTTAATCCAAACTTGTATAGCTTTGATGCTACTACAACTATTGCCTATATTTTCATCCCAAGGCTTCACTATAAATAGCTTATTCCTCATCACTACTAGGTCAGATTCAGATATTCTTTTCCTATCATCATCATTAGAGAACTTGAACAAGAACAGAAACCCATCAGATTTGACAGTAATAGATCCACTTAGTTTCCAAGCTCGCTTGAGGTAGTACAAAACAATTGAGTATGGAAGAGGGTTGTCTAGGAAAAAGCCAACAAGATAGTCTTGCCACATAGTGTTACCTGCCTTGACTACATCAGTAGGAGGCACAATTGCATCACCTTTGAACTCTAGATGTATGACACGAGGCACTTAAGTACCAGCATTATTGGGTTTAGCTTTGAAAAGAGAGTTCCAAGCAAGAGGTGGATGGGATTAGGTTTGTGAAAGCAAAGAATCAGAAGGCTTAGGAGAAGCTTCAGCATGAAGAGCAGAGACAACACTGACACAGGGGAGGATGGATGGAGCATGGTTTGGCAGAGAAAGGAGGGAAGAAGCAGAGGGAGGTACAAGAATGGGAGATGAAGGACAAGTCTGAAGAGAAGTTGAAGGATGGGACGGGTCAGCGGGAAGAGGAATTAAAAGAGGAGGGGTCCCCATTTTAGAAAAGCTTCATTTTTGCCTAAAAAAGTAAGTTATTATTATTTATCTTATTTATATTTAATTACTGTTCTCTGCTTAATATAGTTAGTAATATACATCCTCACATGTATACATATAAATTGCATTATTTGTAAAGATCCTATAGACTTTCATTTGGTACCGGAGCAAGGTCATTTCAATCTACGGTAACACGTAATTGAAAAATCATTAAAATGTCAAGCACATTTCAAGAAGGTCAATCAACTGCTCATCCTCCACTATTTACTGGTTCTAATTATGCTTATTGGTCAACATGTATGCGAATTTTTATAGAAGCAAATGGCTTAGAAATATGGCTAGCAACTCAAAAAAAATATGTAGCACCTGACACTAATATTAGCACATGGATTGATGCACAAAAAGCAGAGGAATCTAACAATGCCAAAGCTATGAATATATTGTTTTTCTCACTTGACAAAAAAGAGTTTTCACGTGTCATGCTCTACAAGACAGCATATGATATATAGCGCACTTTACAAGTCATACATGAAGGCACGATAAAGTCAAGAAAACTAAAATTTCGATTTTAAAAAACCAATTGTCATCTTCCAAAAAGAAAACAAGTGAATCAATTATTTATATGTATGCAAGATTTCAAACCATTCAACACGATCTCATAGCACTTTGAGTCAAATTCACAGATTTTGATATAATCACGTGAATTTTAAAATCTTTGACAAATGAATGGGAAATAAAAGTTTTAGCCATCGAAGAAGCTAATGATCTTTCTCAACTCAAAGTCAAAGAGCTAATAGGAAATCTGATGTCGTATGAAGCTAACTTGCAGGCTAGAAAGGATCAAAATCATGAAAATAAAAACATAGCATTCCAAGCAAGTAACGAAGATTCAGACTTAGACAAAGAGGAGATTATCTTTATTGCCAAGAACTACAACAAATTCAAAAGTTCAAGAAGATGACCAAATTTCAAAATGGTGGCAAACCAAACTCCTCAAATCAAACATCGATTAAATGTTATGAGTGCGACAAATTTGGCCACATAAAGAAGGATTGTCCACAACTCAATAATGATAAAAAGAAAAGAAAATTCAAGAAATTCAAAAAAGGAAAGATTTTCAAGTGACATGGGATGATTCAGATTCATCTTCTTCTTCAGATAGTGATAGTGAAAGCGACTCGGAACAAGCAAATGTGCGTTTTATGGCTAACAATGATGAGGTACGTCCTAAACTTACTTATGATGAAATAATGGAAATAAGCATTGAATTAGATGATAAATACAGAGAATTAAAAAAAGAAGGAATATGTAGGATAGTTAACTAGATCAGAATTAGATATTGGATTATTAAAAGATGAAAAAATTACTAGAAATTGTTCAAAAAAATATGCAACATTATTATTTCAAAATGATAAATTATTAAATGATTTAGAAAATTATAAGTTAGAAAAAGTTAATCTGGGAAAAGGAAAACTAGAATTACAAGCAAATTTAAATTCTAGAAATACTGAAATTTGTGATCTTAAAAGTAAGTTAGATAAAATAACGAATAATGTGACAAAATTCAACAAAGGAAAACAAAATTTAGAAAATTTCATTACGATATCTAAACCATCCGGATATCGAAATGGATTAGGTTTTAAAAAAAAACAAAAGTTAAAGAAATATAGCACATTATACACAAAATTCAAAAAGCCAAAGTTAGAAACTAATTTTAAGAATTCATATACAAATATGGTCAAAATATGGATTCCAAAAACAAATAATAAACTAATTAGACAAAAATATATCGATGAATATTTACAAAAAGTTGTATATAAAAAAAATTACATTTCTATAGGAAGGAAATCCTCGTGGATATGGCTACCTTCCTCCACTAATACATAGGACCCTAATCAAAGAATGTGGGTACCAATTAAAATTTTCTTATCTTGCAGGTACCTAAAATAAAAATAAAAATAAAAATAAATGGATACTCGATAGCGGTTGTTCTAAGCACATGATGGGAAATGCTAATATGTTATCAAATATAACATATATTGATGGCGGCATTGTAACATTCGGAGATAACTCAAAAGGATTTGTCATCGGCATTGGAGAAGTATCAATATCGGTATTTCTAACTCTCCTATAATTACTAATGTTTTATTGGTAGAAAATTTGAAACATAACTTATTAAGTATAAGTCAATTATGTGATAAAGGATTAAAATTGATTTCGAGAAAAATAAATGCAATATTTTTTATCAAAATAAAATTTTAATTATTGAAGGATTTAGAAATCAAAACATATATGTTTTAAACATGAATGTCAAAAACAATACTAATTTATGCTTAGGCGCGAATCATGATGATCTATGGTTATGGCATAAACGTTTTTGTCAAATAAATTTTAAGAATATCAACAAACTAGCTAAAAATGAATTAGTTTGAGGATTACCAAAAATCAACTACAAGGTTGAAAACCTATGTGACGCTTGTCAATTTGGAAAATTAAAGAAAAGTTCCTTTAAATCTAAAAATAAAATTTCCACAAAGCAACCTCTCGAATTACTCCATCTAGATTTATTCGGGTCAACTCAAGTACGTTCAATAAATCATAATAATATGTTTTTGTTATTATTGATGATTTTTCAAGATATACTTGGACATTATTTTTAAAACATAAAAGTGACACTTTTGAAATGTTCAAAATTTTTGCCAAACGAATAATTTTTTTAATGAATTTAAGAATTAAAAGTATACGAAGTGATCGCGGATGTGAATTTGAAAATGAACTATTTACAAATTTTTGTAACAAAAAAGGAATTAGTCATAATTTTTCGTTTCCTCGAACAACACAACAAAACGATGTTGTAGAAAGGAAAAATAGAACTTTACAAGAATGTGCACGAACTCTACTAAATTGTAGTAACGTACCAAATTTTTTTTGGCCCGAAGCTATTGTCACTACTTGTTATGTATTAAATCGTGTAACACTTAGACCCATGACTAAAAACACATGCTATGAAATATATTTTTACAAGAAATCGAAAGTATCATATTCTTGCTTATTTGGGTCAAAATGCTTCTTATTAAACACTAAAGGTTATCTAGGAAAATTTGATTCTAAAGCCGATGAAGGAATTTTTATTGGCTATTTGGATTGAAGCAAAGCATATAGAATCTTTAATAAACGAACAAAAATTACAGAAGAAAGTCTTCGTGTCTTATTTGATAAAAACTTTAAAGGTAATAAAAATGATGATGATGAAGAAATTATAAATAAAACTAATATACCTATACATGAAAATAATAATAACAATGTCAATAACAATAATGATAATATGATAACATCATCACCTAGAATATTAAGAGACCATCCTATTAATAATATTATTGGGAATTTAAATACAAAAGTATCAACCAGAAAACAGTTAAATCAAATGAGTCATGTTGCATTTATATCAAATTTTAAACCGAAAAATTATAAAGAAGCATCAAAAGATGATTTTTGGATTATTGCAATGGAGGAAGAACTTAATTAATTGAAAGAAATGATGTTTGGGAACTTGTACCGAGACCAAATGATCAATCTGTAATTGGAACGAAATGGGTTTTTAAAATTAAGGCGGATGAAAATGGAAATTTTATATGAAATAAAGCAAGGTTAGCAGCTCAGGGATATAATCAAGAAGAAGGAATTGATTATGACGAAACATTTTCTCCTGTAGCACGTCTCGAAGCAATACGAACATTACTGGCTTTTGCATGTCATTATAATTTTAAACTTTTTCAAATGGACGTAAAAAGTGCATTTTTAAATGGATTTATAAAAGAAAAAATCTATGTTGAACAACCTTCTTTTTTTATTCACGAGAAATATCCCGATCATGTATTTTAACTTAAAAAGGCCTTATATAGATTAAAACGAGCACCTCGTGCTAGGTATGAAAGATTAAAAACTCATTTGCAAAATTCCGATTTTCAAATTGGTAAAATTGATTCCACTATATTCATAAGACACGAAAATAATAGTATTTTAGCCGTACAAATATATGTTGACGATATTATATTTGAATCCACTGACGAAAAATTGTGTACTAAATTTTCTAACATAATGAAAGGTGAATTTGATATGTCACATATGGGAGAATTAAACTATTTCTTAGGTTTGCAAATAGGACAATTAGAAAATGTAATATTTACAAATCAAGAAAAATACTGTCAAGATTTATTAAAACGTTTTGGAATGGAAAATATTTCAAGTAAACCAACTCCAATAAGTACTACTCTACATTTAGATAAAGATGAAAATGGAAAAGATTTCGACCAAAAATTATATCGAAGTATGATAGGATCTCTGTCATACTTAACAACTAGTAGAGCATATATTATGATGAGTGTATGCTTATATACTCGATTTCAAGCACAACCAAAAGAATCACACCAGCGAGAAGTAAAACTAATCTTATGATATTTAACAAACACTAAAGATTACGGACTTTTCTACCCGAATGGAAGCTCATTCGAACTCGTGTCATATAGTGATGTTGATTTCAGCGGTTGTAAAACGAATAGAAAAAGCACGAGTGACACATGCCATTTTATTGGCCAGTCTTTACTTTCTTCGTTTAGTAAAAAGCAAAACTATGTTTCACTTTTGACATTAGAAGCCGAATACATCTCAACGGCTTTAGCATGTGCACAAGTAATCTATATGCAACAAATTCTTCTAGATTTCGGTAAAATAATAACAAAATCTCCTATATATTGTGATAACACTAGTGCCATAAATTTATCAAAAGATCCTATTAACCATTCTCGAACAAAACATATTGATATTTGTTACTATTTTCTACGAGATAATGTGGAAAAGGAATTATATCACAGGAATTTGTAAATACCGAAAATCAAATAGCTGATATTTTTACTAAACCGTTAAGCGAACTAACTTTTATTAAATTAAGACGAGATCTAGGGATATGTTCTTACAATGAATTGGTTAACTAAATCTATAGGATTAGATTTTGTACACTTAATTTTTTTTTAAAAAACATTAAAAAACTACACAGAATAAAATTTGCACACTTAAACTAATACTAACCACATGAAACTTAACTACCTTCTATTAAAAGTTATATGGTTAAACTTATTTTTCTAAAGCAAACTTCTAAGTATAGTAGAAACTCTCTCTTATAAATAAATCGGTTTATTTTCGTCCTAACTAAATACAAATAGTTTATTATGACCATTATTACTGTAAAAAAATGTCTTTCGATCACGAGTCCACTTATTCAACTGTCGACTATAAATCACCCTCATCAAACAACACCTATATTTCATCAACTAAATCCTCATCTCCATCAAATCACTCAGCCTCTCTGAACATTATTACATCACCTACATATCACACTGGCTTTTCTCCTTAAGAAAAGAGAGCCAAACAATCAATTGATCTACAATCAACATCTCTCACTGAAAAGTTGATGAAACATATCACTATCAACAAGAAATGATGGGAGTTTAACCTGAAACGTATTACAAGCAACGACGTCAAGGATCTCATCTAAATTTTCTTGAAAAACATATTCTAGGAATTTGTGGACATTCACCAATAAAAAATTGCATACATAAAAAATCTCCTCAATTACAAGAAACTCCAATAAAAGCATATAACATTACTCCATGAAATCTATGCAAGCCAGGACCATCAAACCAAGATTGCATTACCACGCCAGTTCATCCGAGTTGGTCTCCATTAAAGTCGTTGATTGACGACACAAAGGTTGAACCGAATTCATGGGATATGCAACAAATTAAAAATTCTAACCTCTCCGACAAAAACTAAATTTATGCTAAGCATTTTTTCAAAATAAGTTTATTTGTTAATTTTTAATCTATATATTGTTTTATCTTGATATTTCAATAAATAAAGATTGATATTTAAATTTTAGGCAAAATTTCAGAAGAAAACAGACCACAGACATCTATGACAATACAACAGACGTCTGTCAAAGGGTTCGGGAAAACATTTTACTGAAACCACAGACATCTATGGAACACTCACAGACGTCTGTCTTATGTTTCTGTTTATTTTTACTGAAATCACAAATGTCTGTGACTCCACCACAGATGCCTGTATTTGCTCCGACCTTAATTTTTCAGCAGCCATATATAAATGATTTTACCCCAATTTTAACTTTTACCTCCAATCTACTTCCCCAATTCTAAAACTCTAGCCTCCATCAACTTCAAATTTAGAAATCAATGGCTTAAAAGAAGCAGACCGTCTCTAAAAAGCAAAAGCAAGGACAATCTTCCTCCACTTCTCAATCCCTTGTTACCCAACCTGACATAAATCAATGGCTCCGATACAATCTCACTGCAATCAATCGATTTCAAGTGCTTTCCAAGAAGAAATTCCATGTCGGTCCTGCTACCGCCTTGGAAATGTAATAGAATACTATATTCAAGGATTAGCAATGGATGCCGGTTGCCGTGACCTCATTAGTTATGATGAAAATAAGGTAATTATCGATCCTCTCTCTATCTATCTTTTCTATTCCAACTTATGTAGTGCAGAAATATGGAATCCGGAAAATTAAGAAGGATGGTTATGGTCAAGTGTTTGTGGTAAAGAAACAAAAATTGATGTATATACAGCTGGCGTATACTAGGATGTTCTCATGCGGGAATCGATTTAACAGAAATACCGGACCATAGTCTTTTACCTCGAGATGAAGTTACCCATCAAATTTGGGAAGATAGGATGCTCTAATGGAAATCAATTTACCTACGACCACGTGCTGGACTACTTAATAGGATGATAATCAACACAATCATTCCACATCTAGGTAGCCACGAACAAGTTTATCCAAATGACCATCGAGCTTTATATGCAATATTTGGTCGTCTCCCAGTAAATTGGACAAAATTTGTTCATGACCAAATTAAAGGTTTTTGGACTCAGCATCGTCGAACAATTGTATATGCTCCGTACATTATGTGTATCTTGCAAGATCCTGGCGTTACTTCATACTTTTCACAATACGAGGAAATTCCAACGAAAGATAGTGATCCAAGATACTTATCCTTGATGAAACTTCCCAAAAACCCACCTCCTATCATCCCCTTCAACCAATGGACTATTCAACAACAGCAACAAGTACATCATGATCCACAGCCCACTCCTACTCCTCAACATACTTATTTACCTCGTTCTTTTCAACAACCTGCCTCCTCCATTCATGCTACCGAATATTATTCGGATTCAGAAATTCAAGAAGCTCGCATTCAACCGATGCAAAACGAATCACTTAATGATTTAGCGCTCAAAAATCAAAAACTAATCACAGTCAACCAACGGGCTTTAAACAAAAAAAAAGACTAGTTTGGAACTTTCTTTTTTGACGAGGATGACTAAAATGGAAAATAATTTAGAAAAGGTAATTTCGACTTTAGGAAAAGTTATGAGAAAAGTCCGTGGTAGATCGTCCACTCGCTCCTCATCTTCGCCATCACCGACACCACCTCCTCAAGCACAAACACCAGTTTATCGGCCTCATACTTCTCCTGAAGGAACTTCTCATGACAGAGGAAAGACTCCTATGCAAGAGCAACCCGAGGAGGAAGAAAATAGTAATGGTATGTACGTGTCTGATACTCAGCAATTTCAACATCAATCATACATGGCGTTCCAAGGGCTCTCCATTCAAGAAGATGAGTTGAGTATAACGATCGAAACAACTATCCAGGAACATACGACCAAGATCCTTCGTATTATTGGGAATACTATGAAAATTATGGAGGCCTTTCTTACTCTTCCAATCGGTACAACTAGCATTTCTTTTAGTTATTTTTGACTATTTTATTTAGCATTTATGTTTATGCTTGTCTATTTAACTTTTAACTCCTACTACATTAGTCTCTATTTCTTTTTGGACTTACTTATTTACTTTTAATTTTTCATGATATTATCTATAACATGCTATTATCTAAATATTCTATATCCTTTCTTCTATTTTGATAATGACAAAGGAGGAGAAATTTATGCATATACATAAGGGGAGACAAAATATACTTTATGCGAACAATCTCTATTTTGATTAATATTTCCTCTAATTTGATTGTATAGTTGTCATCATCAAAAGAAGGAGAATGTTAGAACCTCCATTCAATGTTTCAATGACAAGAACTACACAATCATATATATTATATACATCTTATCAAGATAACAAGTATATACTACAAGAAGACATCATGCTCGAAGATATTGGGACTCGAAAACAAACAAAGATCTATCGACCATACTATAATTAGTAAGGCTATTCTAGTGTAAAGAGTCTTAGATAAAACGTTGTAAGGTCTCCTTGAGTATATATGCACACACGATCACACATGATTTCATATACCCTAAACATAAAGTGAAAAACTGCATTTAACATTCATAGACGTCTGTGACAATCCTCGGGAAATTATTTCCTGAAGCCACAGATGTTTGCGCCAAAATTGGTCACAAACCCCAAATGTTGTGAAAGCACCAGTATATGAACATAAATCAACAATATTCACACACAAATCTCAAATCTAAGCAAACAGGGTATCACAATTCAGAAATAATGAACAGAAACACGAGATTTATAGTGGTTCGACGATCTTGCCTACGTCCACTCTGAAGTTGATGATTTTATTGATGTTTACTTGATGATTACAATTTCTTCTGGAGTAAAGTACAACTGATTATATGATTACAATCTGAATCTAAGGAAGCAGTGGTGTTCTGGAGTAAATCTGGTAGAATCTGGGCGCTCTTCAGTACTTAGAATTCTCCGACCTCTTTTCTGAATGACTAGGGGCTCTATTTATAGGTGTAGGAGGCTGATATTTCGCCTAAAATGAGGGGAGACCAGTTCTGGTACGTCAGGGGGCCCACATGGACGAAATCTGGAGATCCGGGCCCACTTTGGGATCGATTCGACCCTTGGTTCGAATCGATCAAGAAATCATCCAATCGGGCTGAAATTTGGAGTGAACGTTCTTCATCATGTGCTTAAGCTTCTGTGAAAATTTCATGGCATTTGGACTTGTAGAACCTGAGTTATGATCGATTCAAGATTGCACTTTCGGTGAAGATGGTGGTTCGAATCGACCCCTTCGAATCGATAGGGTCGAATCGATGCCAGGTGCATGTGCGTGGTGATGTGGCGAGCGCTTTTCTCGAGTTGATCTGGCTTTCACTCCGAGGCGACTGGGTCGACTCCACCTTTTCTGCTGCCTTGACTTAGTGGATTCTAGAGAATGGATTCGAAGGTGTGATCGTTCGAATCAATTATGTTACGCTACAGCCAATCGATTCGAAGTCATCATAATAGGATGGGTTCGAAGGTATTCATTTCGATGGAGTCGAAGGAAGGCACTTAATGGATTCGAACATGCCACCCTCGCATGGATTCGAAGCGGAGCATCTGGTGGGTACGAAGTGGAGTAGCCTCATGGATTCGAAGCAGAGCGTATCGTCGGATTCGAAGTAGGATATCTCCATGGATTCGAACTAAGGAAAACTTGAAGGAAACGAATGTGTATTCGGGGAATGGACACGAAACCTGACCATCTGATCGATTCGAAGCTAGGCCTAGTGGGACAGATTCGAACCATGGGCTGGCTCGATGGAGTCGAAGAAAAGGTGTTTCTCATGGATTCGACCATGCTGAGGTGATGCCGGTCTGATGGATGCGTGTTTCATGGATTCGAACATAGGTTTCGCCTATGGATTCGAACTAAGGACTGTCTACTCCATTTTTCGTTGGTGATATCTTGAGCATACGAACTCGGATCGCCTCGAAATTTGGAATGTTGGTTTATACGACTTTGCTTGACGTGTCTTATCAATTGTAGCCCGATCCGGACTCGGACAAAATTCATTGATATCCATGGTGAAACAGTGCATAACGAACTTTTACGACGAACTGTCTTTAGTTTTCCGGTCAACTTTTTGGTGTCACGGCCTTGCCAAAAGGCGGGATAACATTTGCCCCCCAAAACATGCCTTGCGATAGGAAGGTGTGTTTTGTAGTTTCATAAGCTGGATGTTCATATCCTGTTGATGACCTGCAAAGACATTGATAGTTTTATCCGACCTTAAATGACGACCGTTCGCGATCTAGCCATTTTGAGGTGGAATGCGACCGTTCGTGATCTAGTATTTTTTGTATGACCTTAAATGACGACCGTTCGCGATCTAGCCATTTTCATATGGCCCCAAATGACGACCGTTCGTGATCAAGCCATTTGAGTTGAGGGGTGCCGTTCGAGGCGAGTGGTGACCGTTCGAGGTCGGGTGTCGTTTTAGACGAATTGTGACTGTTCGAAGTCGGATGTCGTTCTAGACGAATTAGGATGGATTATGACCGTTCGTGGTCGAGTGCCGTACGAGGCGGAGTGTGATCGTTCATGATCGAATGTTGTACTAGATGAAGTGTGACCGTTCGCGGTCGGGTGCCGTTCGAGGCTAATGGTGACCGTTCGAGGTCGGGTGCCGTTCGTGGCGAAGTGTGATCGTTCGCGATCGAATTGTGACCGTTCGCGGTTGGATGCCGTTCGAGGCGAATTGAGTGTGCCCGGGGAGGGACTTAGTATCATCAATACCGGGTTTCACGTTCGGGTGAATCCCCGGATTGTTTCTTGCAACGGTTTATCGCCATCTCAGAGCATGCCTAGGGACCGTTCGTGATCCCGTACATGTGTAAGTGGCTTAGCCGTTATGAAATCACAAGTAGCATTTTTTCATTGAAAATAAGTCTTTAGCAGAAATGTTAAACAAAGTCAAGTTCAAATGTTCAAATCAAAATGAAACAAAAGCAAAGCAAGGATGTCAAAGTGTAAACTCCCACAACGATAGGGTCAGTAGTCATTCACAACATGCCTATGGACCGTTCGTGATCTCGCACATGTGTAAATGACTTACCTGTGTTGGTGTGAGGTTTACAACTTGTCCATCGTTATTTCAACTAATTGATAATCATACGATGTCCTGGCTCGGGGGCACCCCTGGCTGATGTAGACGGTGGTCGCTCTGGCTCCACCGCTGGAGCTCGCCTCCTCACATATTGAAGTAGCATACCGTTCCTGATGTGCCCTTCCACCTCATCCTTCATATGTCTACAGTCGTTAGTTTTATGACCATTCAGTTCGTGGAATAAGCAGTATCTGTCTGATTTCCTCTCGTCAACAGTGGGATCCCTTCTATTGGCCTACGGTAGGGAACTTGCTCTCGTGTATCTTGGTAGATTCGCTCCAAACTCTCATTCAGCTCTGAATAAGTGGTGAATCGTGGCTCTCTTCGCAGTCGCTTTGACCTGTCACCATTGTCCTCAGCCTTTCGTTTTCCTTTATCCTTGCCTGAATCATTTTCGAGAGGCTTTTTGTCTTTAAGTGCATAAACTTCTATTCCCTCTCCTTCTTCTCTTTCAGCATTAGCATCTTCCAATCGTAAAAACTTTTCTGCCTCGTGATAGAATTCTCCTAGATCCATTGGCGGATCCTTAGTTAATGAATTTTTGAATTCCGTGCCATCGGCTACTCCGGACACAGCTGCCATCATAACCATGGATGGATCTGGCCGATACACCGATGCTGCTGCCGCATTGAATCGCGTCAAGAAATTCCTCAAAGACTCCCCAGCTTTCTGCTTTAGCGTTGCCAAACTCATCACATTCTTGGGTCTTGAAATATGAACCCTGAATTGCCTCATAAATTTCTCAATCAAATCGGTCCATGTCCCAATGGAGCCGCTCTCTAGCTGTCTGAACCATAAAGCTGCTATGTCTGTCAAATACAATGGGAAGCACCGGGCCATGACTTCCTGTGATGCCCCCAGCACTTCCATGTGCCTTATATACCTCGTTAGATGGACCGCAGGGTCCGTCCTCCCATCATACCCTTCTACTGTTGGTAGTTTGAATTCTGGTGGGTTCCTAGCTAACCTAATCGCAGGAGAAAAGGGACTCTTGTTCACATCTTCAAGATCTCTGTTTACTAATCCTCCTCTCATGGCTCGCCTGACCATCTCTGCCAATCTATCATTGTCTCCAAGCTGTAGTCCTCGTTCACTACCTTCGATCTGCCCCCCGAGTCCATGTGAGCTTTCGGGTGTTTGCCCCCCTGACTGAGCGTTCATCCCTCTATTGCTGTCAGGTTGCTCGGATGTCCTTGTCTCTCTTCCCGTGTTCGGATCAACATGTCCTAAGTGGGTGCCCCCCAGCTCCGGCGCTGCGCCAGATGGTCCTGCTCCGTTCTGGATTCTGGTTGTTCCTTGATTTTGTGCTCCAAGTTGTCCAATTTGTTGAAGCAAATTCTGGATCATCTCCTCCTGTCTCTTCATCATTGTTTCCTTCTCATCCCTGGTGATGAAGATCGATGCTTGGTTTGCTCCTGAGGAAGCCTCTTGACTCCCTTCGTGCTGACTTCGCTCTGGTCTCTGCCTTTTACTAGTTTGTCTCATCATGATTCTTCGGATCTAAGTTTCTTATCCTTCTGATTCAACTTTCAAATGATAGAACCCCTGAGTTCAAGTTCTCAGTGAAAGCACCAAAGTGTTTGCGCCAAAATTGGTCACAAACCCCAAATGTTGTGAAAGCACCAGTATATGAACATAAATCAACAATATTCACACACAAATCTCAAATCTAAGCAAACAGGGTATCACAATTCAGAAATAATGAACAGAATCACGAGATTTATAGTGGTTCGGCGATCTTGCCTACGTCCACTATGAAGTTGATGATTTTATTGATGTTTACTTGATGATTACAATTTCTTCTGGAGTAAAGTACAACTGATTATATGATTACAATCTGAATCTAAGAAAGCAGTGGTGTTCTGGAGTAAATCTGGCAGAATCTGGGCGCTCTTCAGTACTTAGAATTCTCCGACCTCTTTTCTGAATGACTAAGGGCTCTATTTATAGGTGTAGGAGGCTGATATTTCACCTAAAATGAGGGGAGACCAGTTCTGGTACGTCAGGGGCCCACATGGCCGAAATCTGGAGATCCGGGCCCACTTTGGGATCGATTCGACCCTTGGTTCGAATCGATCAAGAAATCATCCAATCGGGCTGAAATTTGGAGTGAACGTTCTTCATCATGTGCTTAAGCTTCTGTGAAAATTTCATGGCATTTGGACTTGTAGAACCTGAGTTATGATCGATTCAAGATTGCACTTTCGGTGAAGATGGTGGTTCGAATCGACCCCTTCGAATCGATAGGGTCGAATCGATGCCAGGTGCATGTGCGTGGTGATGTGGTGAGCGCTTTTATCGAGTTGATCCGGCTTTCACTCTGAGGCGACTGGGTCGACTCCACCTTTTCTGCTGCCTTGACTTAGTGGATTCTAGAGAATGGATTCGAAGGTGTGATCGTTCGAATCAATTATGTTACGCTACAGCCAATCGATTCGAAGTCATCATAATAGGATGGGTTCGAAGGTATTCATTTCGATGGAGTCGAAGGAAGGCACTTAATGGATTCGAACACGCCACCCTCGCATGGATTCGAAGCGGAGCATCTGGTGGGTACGAAGTGGAGTAGCCTCATGGATTCGAAGCAGAGCGTATCGTCGGATTCGAAGTAGGATATCTCCATGGATTCGAACTAAGGAAAACTTGAAGGAAACGAACGTGGATTCGGGGAATGGACACGAAACCTGACCATCTGATCGATTCGAAGCTAGGCCTAGTGGGACGAATTCGAACCATGGGCTGGCTCGATGGAGTCGAAGCAAAGGTGTTTCTCATGGATTCGACCATGCTGAGGTGATGCCGGTCTGATGGATGCGTGTTTCATGGATTCGAACATAGGTTTCGCCTATGGATTCGAACTAAGGACTGTCTACTCCATTTTTCGTTGGTGATATCTTGAGCATACGAACTCAGATCGCCTCGAAATTTGGAATGTTGGTTTATACGACTTTGCTTGACGTGTCTTATCAATTGTAGCCCGATCCGGACTCGAACAAAATTCATTGATATCCATGGTGAAACAGTGCATAACGAACTTTTACGACGAACTATCTTTAGTTTTCCAGTCAACTTTTTGGTGTCACGGCCTTGCCAAAAGGCGGGATAACAACAGACATCCGAGGTTTTCCCACAGACGTCTGTCTTTTGAAAAACTGTAAAAACTCTTAATAGACACTTCTGTTGAACGAATAGAAATTAACTCTTCATCAAAAGGTTGCAGCCATTAAAATGAACAGACCTTATCTAACAGTGATAACTCTTCATCTGCATCTCTTTAATTCTATAAATACTACCATGATTGAGATATAGAGATTAACTAAATTGAATTAATTAAAACTATTCTTTCTTAATTTATTATTACTCTCTTGTGTATACAATTGCTTACATACTCTCAATCTATCATAACCAAAATATGATTTTGGTTAAACTACTTCCTACAACTCAAAGCATTCACATTCACATACTCAAAGGAGATCAAAGGAAGATTTGTACTATCAGTCAAAATCCGTGTTATTTGGAGCACTAGATTGTTAGAGATATACTTTTGTGCTAGCTTATTCCTTCGGGCAAAGCGATGGTTAGTTGGTTAAAGGAAACACCGAAGGGAAGCTTTGGGACTAGATGTAGGACGGGAGGTCCGAACCGGTATAAAATATCTGGTATGATCGTTTTTATTATTTATCTTATTTATATTTAATTATTGTTCTCTGCTTAATATAGTTAGTAACATACATCCTCACATGTATACATATAAATTGCATTATTTGTAAAGATCCTATAGACTTTCACTATTGAGTTATACCCAACTAAAGCCAAAATTCTCGCTTAACCTTTAGCTTTGATACCAGCTGAAACAAACCGCCTTTTTTACCCTTAAATGTCGCCACTAATACATCGCGGTATTGACATGCCGAGCAACTAAGTGTTAAAAAGGCAGATTGTTATGGTAAACAAAATGAAAAAGAAAAAGAATAAGGAAAAAAACAACACCAGAATCTCATAGCGGAACAATAACATATAATATCAAAAGATAGCATAACTATCACCCTAAGATACATTGCATTTTAGAGTTACAATCCTAAGTAATATCATCAGCCTGGACAATTACAACAGCCTTTCCTCATAATTGCTGATATATACATAATAATAGTGTAGCGGAAATAAAATACTGTAGTAGGCAAATTGAAGAATCTAGCTCATCTCCTTAGGCTTAAAAGAATATCAATGAAAACCTATCTTTATCAACTGCTTGAAAGAGAACTCGAGTAATTAAGAGAAACATAAGACCATGAGGCAGACATAAGTCTGGTATGAGAAACTCAAGAAATATGTGGTCAACATGTAACAGTACTTTCGAGACCACTTGAATCACCGAAATGGTTATCCCTCAAAAGAACCAAAATCATCTAGGGTGTAGAATATAAATCGGAAAATAGCCATGCTACTTGCATCTCATAACACAACAATATTATAAGTACAACTAAAACCACTAAGGTACGTTCGCATATGAATTTCCATGGAGGTCTCTTCAGTAACACATGATATTGAATACCAACAATTCATGCATGCCTCAACTGAAAACATCTCTAGATATTTGGAGTTGATGCACCCTTTGGGTAAGCTAAACCACCTAGCTATGCCCCTACTCTTTTTTCTGTCATTACCGATGGTGAAGTCACATTCAGCATCTCAACACATGAGTCTTCATTGCTCGAACATATCTCAAATTTCTATAAGGATTCCAATATCTCGAACAGATCTCGAATCTCTATATGAATTCCATCACACGTCGTCCGATAAATGCTAACTCTGTCATCTCTCTTGGAATCAACCTTAAGATAGATAGTACAACATGATGGCATCGTTTGAAATGTTAATGCTGAACTCTCCCTTGGACTTAACCTTAGGATAAAGAGTTCAACTCTATAACATTTCACTTCACAACCGCTTCCAAAACATAGAACTCATATATCAGTTTTGAAGTGGTTTTGGGCAAGTAATATACTGATCACGCACTCTTCAAAACTAAATCGGTGAATTTTCGGTTAACTCAATTATGATTCTTTAAGAAGTAAACAAATGATATAAAGGAGTCCTCCCCGTGGGAACTTGTATACATACGTTCTTAAACCAAGAGACGATTCATACGGATGTGTCTTCCCAGAAAATCTCAAACCGTATCAATACATGATGCTTACATATACTTCCAAAGTTATTTTGGTCAAGTTCAATAGCCGACTAATTGACTACAAAGTATAAAATGAAAACAATCACATACAGAAACCAAGTCTCGTATGCTTATCACTTTTCCGACCTTCTCAACTTATACTATCCCTCGCTCAAGAGTGAAACCCGTAGGTTAGAGCACTATCGCTTCTAAATATTACTTGAACATCATTCTTAACTCTCGTGGATAGAACAAGTCTACTTTGTTGGCTTTTAGTGCTAAGTATAGAATTAAATACTTTTCATAAATAAGTAACACGCAAAGCATGGTTAAGTCACATGAGCGACTTCTGATTCCCTTTTTATTTAATTAATTCTTTTATTAACTAAAAATCCTTTGTAAATACTTGTATATATATATATTCAAATTTCCTTTACAAAAGATATATATACATATATACTACTAGTTCACTATTCATTTCTACTCTTTTCAATACATAGAAACGTATTCATATTCTTATCCCAAATGGTATAGGAATATTCATAAATCTTAAAAATGATTTCACATTTTCAAAAGTATAATTAAATGGGTTAAAACCAAATGTTATTAAAAAAATTGTTACTATAAACCCAAAACCATTTTATACTTAACATTATCTTTAAAATATTCGAACATCTAATAACATCTACACCTATTTAACAAGGTAGTGTACTTTTAATTAACTTCTCAAAAACCATTCATCATAACTTAAGTTATAACTAAACCACCTTTATCCCTTTTGTAAATTACTTTACTTACGTTATCAAACTTCCATACACACGCACATATATGTATAAATACTTATAAATACATTTTAAATATCCATATAGAATAATACTTAAAAATAAATAAATTAGAATATTAACACATATAATAAAAAGCATGTTTTGTATCTAAAAATACTTTACTTTAAAAATTAAAAATAATTGTTTAAAATATATTTAAACTTAAAACCACTTTTAGAATATTCTAATATATTTGATTAAACTTCCTTAAAAAGTGTACAGAAAAATAATTAATTTAAATATGATTTTTAAACATTTTAAAGCTTCACAAAAAACATATAACAACATACTTAAAAAAGAGGTGCAAATGGAAATAGCAACACTTTCTTGTATTTCGGATTTAAAGATAGCATTTATAAGTGCTTTCTAAAGTCATGGACAAAGAATAATATAGAAAAAGCATGAACTTTATGGTCAGTTTTCACCACTTAAATAAATGGTTTAAGATCCAACTTTTTTACAGTAAGTAGTATACTTAGACTACTTAAAAACCATGCATAGAGACCCCTAAGAATATCTACCAAAATAATATTAAAAATTCTCAAAAACAAGGTATTTTCCAAGTGCTCATATAATAACTTTTTGCTATAACTTTAGCCACTTCGTTCAACCAGTTCTATAAATTTTAAACCTTGATATTTTTATAGTTATAAGTACACATATTTTACTTATTAAAACAACAAAGAAACCCCTAAAGATATCTCTGAAAATCATATTAAAAATCGCCGAACACTAGGCGATTTTAGAGTGCATCCAAGTGAGTGATTGGCTTCTAACTTTTACAACTTTATTTCACAAGTTCTACAAATTTCCAAACCACTTTCTTACTATCATATACACTTATATATGAGTAGAACACAACCAAAATATATTATATCATAGTATATTAACATATAAATAATTTGAACAAGTTTAAACACAAGGGGATTCAAAGTGCTTTCACATCGACTTTCGCTATATAGACTATTCCATATCTATTCCAATTTCAACACACAATCCAAAAAGCTATATTTACATAATGCCAATGCCACGTCACATGTTATAGAAGGTTATAAAAGTAATGATATACACTATAGAGTTGTCGTTTACTTTCTAAAGCAATTAAGGTCCAAAGTTATAGCTTTATTAGTTCAAGAATTTATATTATATTCAAGCACACAAATATACATGATATATACAATCAAATGGTGAGTTAACTCACCCTATAACCAAGCTAACACAAGCAAAAACCTTCACAAACATATGAACACTTTCTACCATCACCAAAAGCCAAAAGATTCCACCTTAGCCTTCACAAACACAAGGCATGCCCCCTTCCACCCTAAATGCTCACGGCCTTCCCCAGGTGTCCCTTTTTTCCACTTCTTCCACTTTTTAGATGTTATACCATGTTGCCAAGATGATCATGGCCTTTGCCGAAATTTGAGAGGGATTGGAGAAGATTAGATATGATTTTATAAGGTTAAAGTGGAGAAAAAGAGTATGAACACTAAGTCATTTTGCACAAAACTTAAGCAAAATAAAATTGTGAATAAATAAAGAGTATTTGGTAGATTTAACAGGAGGAAAACGACCCCCTATACCCCCTAGTAGCCGGCCAAACATCCCCCATGTGTTTGCTTTCCACCTCACACATTTGCAAAACAAAAGTATAAACACTCTTCACCAAAACATCTCCATCCTTAATCGATTTGTTAAACTTTTATTATTCACATTTAGTTAGCCATAAATACGAAAATATTTTTAGTTACTGATTAATTACACATTAGTATATTAGGAAAAAACAACAAGTTCCAACAACTTTTACCGAGTACAAAGCTGTTTATTGAAAAAATGATTTTCGATCATATTATCATATTTCTTCGAACTATTTATTTTTGTAAACATTTTTCAAAAACAAGTTTACCATCGTTAGTTATTAAGTAAAAAGGGGTTAATAAGGTTATAAAATCAATTTAATCACATTAAATTCAAGATTCAAATATTTAAATAATTCAGATATTTAAATGCGAAGTGTTTGAAATTCGGGGTCGTTACATCGTCGCTGTGATAAAACAACTTAGATTGGTATTTAACTACACAAACAATACGCGGTTTATTTATCACTTTAGTTTAGCTTGAAAGAGATCAGTTTTTTAAAATAATAATAAGATAAAATGGAATGTGGTTTTGCATTTTTGATGTATCACTTTGTTCCTTTTCATAGATAGAACATACAATTAGCAGAATCGTCTTTCGGTGCATCGAGGAGACGACAATTTATAGAGAAAATTAAGGAGAAAGAACAAGGGTGACGAGTTCAGTCTCCTTCGATTTACAGCATAATGAAACATATTTGATTTTGGAAATAACGTTTTAAAATATCTCAATTTATTAAATAATTTTTGATGAAAAGAATAAAGTGTTTCACCATTGTCCCAATGGTTAGACATTATGACTTTGGTGTGAGAGGTCATAAGTTCAAAGCTTGTGTAGCGTGATTCGAACCATTAGACATATAACGATAAGACTTATGGTACTAATATGTATTACCATTTAAGTACCCAATTAAAAAAATAAAAATAAATTAAGTGTTACACGTTATACCAAAAATAAAAATAAATAGTGTTACACATTACACCAACCTAGTTCGATCGTGATTAATTGGAGACACACTTTCATCTATTATCAAGCACGACTTCTATCTTTAACACAAGAAAAAACTTTGAACGTATAAAAAAGTTCAATATAACTCCAAGAGAGCCCTATTTTTAGATAGGATTTTTTTTCATAATATCTCAAGACTGGGACTACCCCAAAACAAGTAGCCTAAAGACACTATTCCAATATATGTTTTGTAATTCATTTTCATAACAATTTCCAAGACTTGTTACATCTTTGTTACCTTTAGGATGATTATAAATATTGAAACACTAAGTACATCTTTAATCTCATCTACATCTAGATACATAGCCATTCATACTTCCCTAGCCTATCAATTTGGTCAATCTTAAAAAATATTTTCAGTTTGATCTATTTGATACTATTGCGATATATGATATAAGTAAAAAACGAGGGAAAACAAAGGAAATGGGAAAAAATAAAATAAAATGTTGATCAATATGATTGAACCTTGATAAAATCACGTCTATTGTTGTCTCTTGTTTCTAGTGTGCTGGGTTGTTGGATATTTTCAAGTTTTTCCATTGTTTTGTTTTCATGAAGAGAGAGGAAAGGAAGAGGGAAGAAAGAAGAAAAGCAAAAGTCCCACATCTTGGGATATTGGGGACCATGCTTGTTTAAGTATGGGTTTCTCATGAAGGAGTTGGGGCTCCTAAATGTTTACTTTGTTGAGAGGAGGGAAGTCATGTATAACCACCACACAGGCGCGCCGCCACCGCCGCCGGTCTGTCTGACCGACCGAACCGGTCCAGGTACGGGTACAATGACGATATTTTTTTGGAGCCAATCTGAAAACAGTAACGGGTCAGATTTCAGCCCGTTATGGACCAAACGGGAAGTCATGAATTTCAAACGGCGCGTTGTTAACGGTTCTGAACCATTGGACGCAACCTTTGATGAACATACACCTCCTCGAACTCTATATAAAGGACGGCCAAAACTATTATTCAAAATAGCAATAATCTCTGTTTCTCCTTCTTCTTCCAACACAGATCTGCGATGCCATTAGAGTGTTACTGAACGCTCTCATATCAAACGAATTTGTAACGCCTGCAAGGTGTTGCAAATTCAGTCTGCTTGTCACATCTGTATGGCATTGCAGATTTTTCCTTTCTCTTCTTCAATCTATCTACCTTCGGATTTTCCACCATTTGAAATAAAACAAAGTGTTCTTGGCCAGATCAAAACCGTACAAATTTCGAATTTGGTTACGCTGTTCCAAGGCTTCATTGAATCCCTAATGTCGATAGTTCGATAACACATTTATATCTGCTGGGTTGAACTATTGTCTGAAGGAATCTATTCCATAGATCCTTTAAGTCAGAAGTACGGCATTATATTCGTCAGATTCGACTCGAACCGCAGATTTCCCAACAATTTTCAGATAATATCTTCAACCATGGAAGGTTCAAGCGCCCTGCAAGTCATGAATCAACATTTAACTCGATTGGAGTGGTTTGATGGAGACAATTTTACTCGTTGGCAAGAGACAATGAAATTCTTCCCGATCACCGTCAAATTGTTCTACATTATGGAAGATGGCTTGGAAATAATACCCGACGAAACTGACAAAGATGACGCTGCTCTAAAGGCGAAACGTGCAAAGTGCAAAGAAGATGATTTTCTATATAGAGGGCACATTCTGAATGCGTTGTCTACTTCTGTCTACAACGCTCATAGGACCTTGGAAACTGCAAAGGCACTTTGGACTGCACTGGAAAGCAAATACCACATATCCGAGGCAAGTAACAAAAAATTTCCTTATTTTCAATTTTATGGATTTCAAAATGGTCGCCAATAAGTCCATAGTTGGACAAGTAAGTGAAATCCTATTGTTGGTGAATCAACTTAAGAATGCTGGAATAGATATCCCTGAATCTTTTGTTATTGGAGTTATAATTTCAAGACTCCCTAATTCTTGGAATGATTATAAGAAAAAATTGAAGCATGCAGAAACGGATTATGATTTAGACGGTTTACAACGTTATCTTCGTATTGAAGAGGACCCTCGTAAACGCAAACTAGATGATAATCCACAAATTGAGTCTCATTCTATGGCAAATAATGTTCAAATTACTGATAAGCTAAAGCCTAAGAATGAGACACAGTTTAAGAAGAAGAATCATTCCAACAATAAAAAGAAAGGTGCTTGTTACTACTGTAACAAGCCCGACCACTATGCCCGAGACTACCGTCAGCGGAAGAAACAACAAAAAGTGAATGTGGTTGAAGACTCGCTTGTGGCTGTAGTGCAAGAGGCGAACTCCGTTAGTGAAAATGATAATGATTCGTGGTTTGATACTGGAGCAACCATTCACATTTGCAAAGATCGTAATCTGTTTAAGACTTACGAAGAAAATAATGGAGAAGCTGACAAAGTTACTAGAGCAAATAAGGTTCTAAGAAAAGTTTTGGGAAAAGGCACTATAGAACTTACATTCACATCTGGAAAAGTTATTACATTGGTTAATGTATTTTATGTACCTGATATGTGTAAGAATTTGGTCTCTAGGTACCTTCTTAACAAAGGAGGATTCAAGATGGTATATGAGTCTGATAAGTTAGTGTTGTCCAAGAACGACAAATTCATTGGACATGGATACTCTTGTAACGGCATGGTTAAGTTAAATCTAATAAAGAAATCTTCTATTTATATTGTTGATTCTATTAGTTTATGGCATGGTAGACTAGGACATGTTAATTATAATTCCCTTAAAAATATGCATAAATTAGGATTAATTTCTGATTGTGATTTCGATACTATCTCTAAATGTGAAATATGTGTTCAAGCAAAAATACACCGAAAATCCTTTAAATCTGTAGAAAGGAAAACTGGCTTGCTTGATTTGGTATATAATGATGTGGGTGACTTAAAAAGTCATACCACCTATGGTGGTACACAATACTATATAATATTTATTGATGATTATACTAGATTGGCATATATGTATCTAATGAAAACTAAAGATGAGGCTTTCAATAAATTTAAAATTTACAAAGCAGAGGTCAAAATACAATTAGGAATTAAAATAAAAGTATTACAGTCAGATCGTGGTGGTGAATATTTCTCAAATGAATTCACCTTGTTTTGTTAACAACATGGTTTAGTTCACCAATGCATTGCCCCATATACACCACAACAAAATGGTGTTGCTGAAAGGAAAAATAGAACTAGTAGAAATGGTTAATGCCATGCTCATAAGTTCAAACTTACCTTATAACCTATGGGGTGATGCTATGTTATCTTCATGTTATATCTTAAATAGAGTACCACTTAAAAGGAATAATGTTTCCCCTTATGAATTATGGTTTAATAGGAAACCTAATCTTACAAGACTTAAAGTTTGGGGTTGTTTAGCATATGTTAGAAAACCGACCCTAAATGACCAAAGTTAGGAAATAGGGCATTTAAATGTGTTTTCATAGGATATGCACTTAATAGTATAACTTATAGGTTCCTAATTCTTGACACCTTAGAAGTTATAGAATCCATAGATGTAGAATTCTTTGAAAATCAAACTGTTGAGATTACATTGCGATCATCTAGTCTAGAACCTAATACGATTGATGATATCAATGATGATGACTATGCTCCTGCTCAAAACAGCAAGGAAGTATCAGTACTAGATAATAGTACTGAACAAAGGAGAAGTAAAAGAGCAAGAATAGAGAAGGACTATGGTCCTGACTTCATTACGTATCTTATAGAAGACAGTAAGGACGAAGTCCTTAATGTGGCTAGATATGTCATGAACGTCGATGATGACCCCAAAACTTATTCTAAGGCTATGAGTTCTAGAGATTTAATATTATGGAAAGAAGTTATAAATGATGAACTGAATTCCATACTGTTAAACCAAACTTAGGTTTTAACTGATTTACCTCCTGGTGCTAAACCCATAGGATGTAAATGGATATTTAAGAAAAAGTTAAATACAAATGGATCCATTGATAAGTTTAAAGCCAGATTAGTTGCTAAGGGATATAAGCAAAGACATGGAGCAGATTACTTTGATACATATGCTCCAGTTGCTCGCATATCTTCTATACGCTGTTTGATAGCACTTGCATCAATTCATAAATTGGTCATACATCAAATGGATGTAAAGACTGCCTTTCTAAATGGAGATTTAGAAGAAGAGATATATATGGAACAACCTGAAGGTTTTAAAACCTCAGACCAAGAAAAGAAAGTTTGCAAATTAGTAAAGTCTCTTTATAGCCTGAAGTAAGCTCCCATGCAATGACATGAGAAGTTTGATAAAATAGCATTGTCATATGGATTTATTGTTAATGATGCTGATAAATGTATTTATAGAAAATCGGACAACAACGATTGTGTTATAATATCTTTATACGTTGATGACATGCTAATATTTGGTTCCAATATATCATGTGTGAATGAAACTAAGAAGTTTCTATCTTCTATGTTTGATATGAAAGATCTAGGAAAAGCTGACGTAATTCTGGAAATTAAAATCATTAGGAAAGAGTGGGAGTTGTTACTAACTCAATCTCATTGCATTGAGAAGTTCCTCCGAAAGTATGGTCATTATAATGACAAACCAGCACTAACTCCTTTAGATCCTAGTATTAAATTAGAAAAGAACATTGGACGTACCATTTCTCAACTTGAGTATTCCAGTATTATTGGGAGTCTTATGTATGTTATGCATTGCACTAGACCAGACATAGCACATGTTATAAGCATGTTATGTCGATTACGAGTAATTCAGGTTTCAAACATTGGAAAACTATTTCCAGAGTTTTAGCTTATTTAAAAGGAACCATTACCTATGGTTTATCTTATAAAGGATATCCTGGTGTAATAGAAGGATATAGTGATGCGACATGGAATAATGTAGAATCCAAATTCAAGTCTACGACTGGATGGATCTTTACATTAGGAGGTGCTACTGAAACAGACCTATATATCCGACTCAACAATGTTGTCTGAATTGATTGCATTAGCAGATGCATGTAAGGAAGCAGAATGGCTTAGAAATTTATTAATAGAAATCTCATTATGGAAGAAGCCATCTCCAGCAGTCTTGATTAACTGTGATAATAAGGCTACAATATACAATGTCTCTAATAAGACATATAATGGGAAGTCTAGACATTTGAGTCTAAGACAGCAAATGATAAGACAGTTACTCAAAAGTGGAGTAATAACTGTTGACTACATAGAAACAAAGAAAAACTTCACCGACCCATTCACAAAGAGTCTTCCAAAGGCAATGGTTTCTATAAAATCAAAGAAAATGAGACTAAGGTTTGTGAATGAAGATTGATCATCCCTAACAGAAACCCAACTTATATTTTGAAAAGGATAGACAAAGTTCAATGGGTACCAACAAATTAAGAGAATGATTATGGAACACTAAATCAATAATCCCATAATATTTAGTGTTGGATTATGCAAGAACAAAGGATGGATAAAATATCCTTAATAACTCTAGATACCTTAAAAAGGTGTATCACATAAACACCTTAAGAGACTTACCTATATGAGTATGGAAATCAGGTCATTTCCTAAGAAAGTAGGATCACTTTCTAACGTAGACTCATGAACCCAGGATTAAAAGCACATGGCCATTAACGTGCTGAGCAATATAGAACACTTTACTTAAGAAAACCAACATGTGTGATTGTTCCGGTTTTATCATAAGGGATACTTGTTTCAAGGTTCGTTCATCATAGAATTTCGATAAAGCTTTGAATGGTTTACACTAAGTAAAGGTTCAAATCCAAAAGATACCTTTTATTTATGTGTTGGTTTTCACGATGGTGCAATTCTTTGATCTTAGAACTACGTTTGGCTTGATCCCACTTGGGTACGTAGGAAATCACTTAAGTGATGCAACTATTCCGGTTTTAACCTTAAAATGTTTTTTAAATTATCCAAACTTAAAAATAGGGGAAGAATGTTGGATATTTTCAAGTTTTTCCATTGTTTTGTTTTTATGAAGAGAGAAGAAAGGAAGAGGGAAAAAGAAGAAAAGCAAAAGTCCCACATCTTGGGATATTGGGGACCATGCTTGTTTAAGTATGGGTTTTTCATGAAGGAGTTGGGGTCTTGGGGCTTCCAAATGTTTGTTTGTTTAAAGGAGGGAAGTCATGCATAATCACCACACGCGCGCGCCGCCGCCGCCGTCCGTCCGATCGAACTAGACCGGGTACGGGTACAATGACGATATTTTTTGAAGCCAATCTGAAAACAGTAACGGATCGGATTTCAGCCTGTTATGGAACAAACGGGACGTTTTTTGAACCATTGGACGCAACCTTTGTTGAACAGACACCTCCTCGAACTTTATATAAAGGACGACCAGAACTGTTATTCAAAACAGCAATAATCTCTGTTTTTCCTTCTTCTTTCAACACAGGTCTGCGACGCCATTAGAGTGTTACTGAACGCTCTCATATCAAACGAATTTGTAACGCCTGCAAGGTGTTGCAAATTCAGCCTGCTTGCACATCTGTACGGCGTTGCAGATTTTTCCTTTCTCTTCTTCAATCTATCTACCTTCGGATTTTGCACCATTTGAAATAAAACAAAGTGTTCTTGAGCAGATCAAAACCGTATGAATTTTGAATCTGGTTACGCTGTTCCAAGGCTTCATTGAATTCTGAAATTCGATAGTTCGATAATCCGTTTGTGCTTGTTGGGTTGGACTACTGTCTGAAAGAATCTATTCCATAGATCATTGAAGTCAGAAGTACGGCATTATATTTATCAGATTCGACTCGAACCGCAGATTTCCCAACATGGGTTTGTTACTATTGATTATTTGATTAAGTTTTAGTTTAAATCCAGCCGATTCTGTCAAATTAAAATAAGTTCAACCAGGAGGCTTGCTCAATGTTCATAATTTTCAATTCACAATGATAGTTTTGTTTGATTATCGTTCTACACCAAGAAAATCTCAACAAATATTTGATCACATGTATAAAAATATCGCGGTCAAAAATAAACAAATTAGTACTGGGGTAATTATTTTAAGTAAAATCAGTCGGCGTTTCAACTTGATTTATTACATTATCAAAGATCCTACTCAATGTACTATTATACCCAGCATACAGTGGAAGATGTTTGCTTTCTATTTGTTCAAAATCTTAAATATGTCGTGATTGTGGAAATTTTCAAGCAGGCCATAATATATTTGCAATTATTCGAGGAAAACTGGTAATGGTAAGTGACTGGGTTTATGAATGCGACTTAATATCGCTAACTGAGGTTAGGAGGTGACCTACTTTTCTCCTTTATGTAGCTTTTTGATTATTAAAGTTTACTAACTTGCCTATCATTTGGGCATTAGGTGAAATTATCGTTACCATACATCACTCCAGACATGAACAGTCGGTAAAAAAAAATAAGGCTTTGAAGAGCCAAACATGACATTTCAAGGTGCAGTCCACGATCTATCCACTATTAACACTATCCTATGTGTATATTTAACTATATGTCAAACAATGGTAAATATGTGCTGGTATGTAGTAGTTGCTGGATTAAGATTGCTTAAACATGTCATTTCAATCTTATAACCTCGTCATTCTTCGTCACGTCAACTTTTGCAACATGAAAGTTTGGCGACCCCAACAATACTGATAAAACATTCTAACGTGGAGTGTCCGATAGATTAAAATGTGTTTTTGTCATAAAAGTTTGTTATCCATATAGCACATCATTTGTTTATTTCATGTCAAAATTTAAAGAATTAACAGTCCTCTTACAATGGATATGCCTTGGTATGATAACAAAAGACAATACACATTACGTATTTCTTCGGAAATGTAAGATTATCATGCATGTACTGGGGTTTAACTCAAAATTACCCAGGAAAAAAAACTCCCAACACATTCAATTCAAACTCTTGTAGCATGTTTTGTTTGAAAACAAGTTTTATTATTTGCATTCGGAGGTGCTTATGAAAGTAACAAGAATTGTAAAATTCTAGTCATCTTTACTACTAATAATGATACTTCGTCCAATAAGCATCAACCGTGTCTTTATGAGATGACCAAACTACCCTTCTGTTTCACGCTCTTTTGAACACGTTCTTTTGAGCGCGATGCTTCCTCTCGCTTCCACACGGAAAAAAAACTACATCCACGCTCTACTGTCTACTGGCGAATTATCGAAAACAGTTATTGAAAACCATTTCTCTTTTGCTTATCGAGCATCCTAGATCGGCGATTATCGAGCATTCTAGATCGGCGATTATCCAGCATCCTAGATCGGCGATTATCGAGCATCCTAGATCGGCGATTATCGAAAACCCTAGACCAACGATTATCGAAAACCCTAGATCGGCGATTATCGACCACCAAGTAAACAGTTAAGCCCACGCATCCCCAACCGATATCCATCAAACTTCAGCCTTAGGTAATAATTTGTCGATTTTCATTAACTGCTTAAAAGTAATTAGCTTTAAGTGAGGATGATGACTAAGTCTTGATGGGAATCTCTCTGATGCTTCTTTTTTTATTTCATGATCTTTTGGGCATGTAAACTTCATCTAATGATGCATTCATTGCACGTATTAACAGATAATACATAAATGATGATTCATTACTATGTTGTCACTACCACTGAAGACGCAAGTTTTCATGCCGATGATTTAAGTTATTTGTCTTCTGTGATTTCAATTTCTACCTAAAATTTTATATTGGTGAATTGCTGATTACAAGTGATGATAAAATAGACAGGGACTCAGAATGCATGCTCATTAATCGTTAGGCAGTCGAGCAAATTTGCTAGGGTAGAATTTGCTGAGAGCTGGAAACTAGATAAAGAACGGGATGAATAGTAGTAGGGTCATTAATCGTTAGGCAGTTGAGCAAATTTTAAACCGTGGATCTAAGGTGAATATGGTTGCTGCATCCCATAACCAAAAGCAAAACTTAATTAATTAATAAGCTAATCCACAGTGGACTATCTTAAAATAATTAATGGATTAACTTAAAAAGTGGATAAGCTAATGGAAGCCTTGGATACAAATAAAACTCACCATAATTATACTGTCAACTGGATATGGTATCAACATATTTAACGGAAAGAATACTGAAAACATGGACAGGTTTGCTGTTTTGCATTTTATAACATGTATAGGTAATACTATGAACACATGCACGGTGTAGCTAAAGGAGTTTTCTCATTTGTAAGCTTCTCAAGAGCAATTGCAAGCTCTATTGCTATAAAGAAATTTAAATTCATAACAAATGTATGTCATATGCAGTTATTAATATATAAATATTTAGTGCATCACCTTTGTCGGAGTTATCAAATTTGATACGGGTGCCATTAACTGCTTAAATTTTGATTACTGCGACTAATAGAGAATGTAAATAAGCAATGAAATGCAACTCAGTGCACTGCAAGGAAACAAAGTAATAGAATATATATTTTAATTATAATGGAAACATCAATTTTCAATATGTTGTCTTTGCTATTGTCCATGGCCGTGTCCCATTAATATTTCAGTTCTGTAACCTTTATGTGCATTGGAACGGTCTCAATTTATAGCTAAATTCTCCTTTACTTTTCGTTTGATATAGCTAACTTAATTCAGAGGTGTTGTCTCATTACTTCATCTATTTTTTGATTTTGTTTCATTTGTTCAAAAATGTTTGAATGACCATTTTATTCCTAAATTATTCATGTTTACCCTTTTTATAAAGCAGGTAGCTTAAGGGGTCTAAAAGATATTCATCCAAAAAAGTTAAAAAGATCACCGAAGGAACAAAGTAAGCATTGTTTTCTTCTTCCCACTTTCCATAACGTTTATTTGTTACGTTGGCATGATTTTTCTCATTATATTCAGTGTTATTAAGGATTATAATGAAATAATAATTATGTATCATAAGGTACAAACAACGTACATTTATGAATATAAGTTTAAAAGGTTATTAATGACAATTTTCATCTTCTTAGGAGAAGAAAATTGTAGATCCTATTAAATATCAAAAGATTGTGCAAATGTCAGGGTGATATCAAAAGATTGTGCAAAGGCCAGGCCCATGGATTTCTATGTCCTAACCCAATCTGTTTCAATTTTTACATTAATTCACATTTCAATTTAAAATTGCTTTTGAAGCGTTAAGAAGTAAAAGAGGGTCAAGAAGAATAACTCAAGCAATAAGTGCAGTACTTAATTCTTTGATTAAGCAAAGTGTGCATTCGTGGCTTCCATAATCAGTTCGTTTAAAATAATCAAAAGGAGAAAATACCATCGAATTATTGCTTATGAACAATTAATATTTCTTATCAAAAGCAGCAGTGCTTTCCTAAATACTTCACCAATAGTCTTTTTTGGAATTGGTTTTGTTTTCAAAATTTATCGTTCGGTTCCATCTCATTTATTAGTGAAATGTTGTTTCTGCTATGATATGATTATTGTACACTCAGTCCCATTGTGAAGATGGAGATATCAGTTGAAGAATTTAATTTTATTGTCAGTATTAATAATTTTGAAAAATAGTCCATTTGTATTAAGTTGTTGCTATTTTATTTGTCCGACTACAAAATATATCAAAATTGTGTAGAACAAGTACTTATTTCATTATTTAAAACTTTTCTTTTAAATCACTATGTTGTGTAAGTAACTCATCTTTACATTCATCTTTTATGGAACAGTCGTTTCATTGTTGAAGCCGAGGTGCAGATTACATAACAAGATGTAGAACAGCCATCAAGCTAAGTAATTAATTATTGTTATATTTCCCTAATATGTTATGTATTCATTTAAATACCTAGGCCGACATTTTTCTTCATTCATTTTATATGTGGAGAAAACGATAAATGTTTCTATAAAATAAAACAGAGTAGCGACTAGCTAAATTTTGTAGTATATTTCTACTGATTCAATCAAAATATTTACATGTTAATTACAGAATGTTTCCTATAAAATAAAACAAAGAAATATAAGCTTTCTAACTTTGCTAACAATGAAATCAGGGCATTCTAACTTGAGTCTGGAGCTTGCGTCTGAAGCATGAATACATCATGGTATGCTTAATGCACAGGTCAGAGACGTGTATATTTCTAGAGTGTTTGAGATGAGTGGCATAGGTATACTCTCTTTAGAATTTGAAGTGTCAAATAGTGATGTACACCTAAGTAACACATCTAGCATGTTGGTATACTCTCTTTGCTGTGTTGATTTGTTGTATATTTATTATTGCATTCGAGTTTAAGAAGATAAGATTTATTAAATATTGTGTAGATGGTTTGACTCAATTATGTGATATGCCTTAATACTGTTATGTGGCAGCATGAGGTTTAACAAAGTAGAAGAAATGAAAATCTTAAGAAGCCGAATAGGCTAAAGTGGCAAAGAATGAAGAAAGGAGGATGACAAGTAGTGGTGACTGGCCTTTCATGCTTGCAAATAATATTTTGAAAGTCTCTGGAGCTTTTGTGATATGGAAATTGTCTATTATTATATTTATTTATAGATGAAAATTTTGGGCTGAAGTGTAGAGTATGACAGTACAAAGCATAAGTCTTGAATGGTAACAATTGATTGATAAATAATTTTGAATCTTTTATTTTGATGCATGAATCTTCGAGAAGTATTTCAAAATCTGAACGTTGGTTTCATATTTTTAGCTGAATGTGAAAACATAGGGATTCTTTATTGGTGGAGTATTTATTAGTCTTTTTCACGTACAGATTCATTCTATATATCTTGAATTGGTTTAAAACTGCTATTTAAATATATATATATATATATTTCAGTTTCCATGTCTTTTTTTGGTCACTAATTTTGTTATCAATTGTTTTTTCATTGTACAACTACAACTCACCTTGGTTTACTAAACATTGATGATAGAACATTCAACACAAGGCAATGTTCTCCTTACGTGGATACATAGAAAACAATCACAGTCGTTTGCTTTGAATCTTAGCCATATATATAGTAACCAACTTAAAAAATAAATGTTATATCGGAAGGATTGAGAGCAACAAAATTTTGTATGGTCAAGGGTCTATAAAGTCAAAAATTTATATGGCAATACATCTCAAATGTGTAAGATGCAAAATAATTTATAGACACTGTAAGCTTCATATGTCTCTAATTGCCTATTTTAGGACAAGAGCTTTTCCTTTCCGATTTAATTGCTTCATATGATGCCATCACCTCTTTGAATTTTGCCTCTGCAGCCTCTGCATATAAAAACATAACAAAGGTGTTCAAGGTTAGGATCTTGATGACTTTGGTTTCAATTTATTAAAAAAAAGTATTTCTCCATATTGTTTACAATTTGTTAGTACATATGATGGTAAAAGTTTACCGCACATGTTTACTGTTTTGCTATATCATTGCACATAGAAAATGTTATTGGCATTTTGGTATGTAACAGTTTGATATATAGCCGGGTGTCGGTGTTTGTACTTAATGTTTGAAAAGATTTTTTTTCCAATAAAAGTAATAATAAAGCTTTCAAAAGGGGTTGAACCACTAGGTCAATACCATTATCACTTATAATAAAGCTTTCAAAAGGGGTTGAACCACTAGGTCAATACCATTATCACTTATTATGACCAATTAATGCACAAATTATGACATAATATATCAAAATATTACTCTTGGTCCAACAGGTTGCAATTGGCATTCGACGATTATATTTCTCTAAAAAAATAACCGGTTCATAGTTTCAAGTTATTTTGTTAACATCTGCAACTTGAAAAAGCACCTTATATTAAACACCTTTGGAAACTTCTTTCATTTCTTGATAAAGCATTTTAACGAAAATAAGAATATCCTTGACTCCTATAAAATGCTTGATGCATGCAAACTTGGCTATATCTACCAAATAGGATAATTTACACTGTTGAATTAATGCATATACATTATGATTAGATGCAGGCCCACCTGGGCGTGCATACATACTCGTTAAAGAAAAGGAAAAAGAAGAAACATAATTTTTATTATTTCACAAAGGCTGGAAAACAACAAAAACAAATAATTTTCAATTTTATATGTTAAAATTATTTTTCAAACCGACCGTTTTTCACTGTTTTTTATTTTATTTTTTAAATACACTTGAAAACATAAATCGCATTTTAAACCTAACTATTAGGATCAAAAACCGAACTATATTTGGATAAAGCACGCAATTCAAAGAAAACGAGACTGCATTTTTCTTCTTTCCATTCACACTTCCCGTCCTCAATAATTCATGTCATTTAGCAATTTACTATTCTACTCAATTAGTCAAATATCATAGATGTATTCTTTCGTTTTTAATTAAGCTCAATATTTATGGCTTCAAACAATAAAATACCTAGTATTGTCTGCAACTGCAACCAGTGCGTATGATTTTATATCTAATTTATCTTATATTTAATTTATCAGAAAATTAACATCTCATATGGTTTGAAAAACTTTAGTGAATACACATTTACTTAAAATGAATACAGCCTTTAAACTCAAAACATAGTTTTTTCGAGAATAAGAGCAGTTCTTTATATTAGGTGTGACTCAAATTGTATTAAAGTAGATGCGTAGATAGGTTTACGTTTAGTCCTACATCGCAAGATATCCAAAAAGAGATGAATATATACATGAGACTGGTAGCACGTAATAATAAGAGATTCCTTTTATTACAACAAGTGTTCCCATAAACATATATGTGCTCTAATAAAATATTACAATGCTTCCGAGCTTAGATTGTTGGAATAGATACCGTATGATCGAGATTGTGCTACCAAGACTCAAAAGTTGCTCCAGGTCATTAACGCACCTGACTGGTTGATATGCATGCCAACAGGGATGCCATTTGAACTATATGGTGTAGATGATGCCAACTAATGAGTTGTACTTAGAGCATGCTTTGAGTAGGGGCGGCATCATAGGTCCAAGGATTGGTTTTGAAGAGAAGCTTTGGTGGTAGAAATGGACATGGAGTTGATACCGCATAATCGCCCATTTGTTAAGAGAGCGGTGACGTGTTTGTCCTTTTAGAGTAATTGCGCAATCGTGGCTTCTTTTGGCAGTGGCGGTCTGGCGCCTATGGCCAAAGCCTGCTGTTTTAAGATAATAAAACTTCCATAAGTGCGGGTGGTGGGTGTTGAAGATGAGCGGAGGACCTGGACGCTGGTTAAGTTGATGACTGCATTGGTCGACGGTTGAGGAGAACTTCCTATGTTGAGCCGCTATATGTTGTCTCGTCCACAGTTGTTGAAGCAGAGATCGTTGGGATAATTCGTGCTTGAGCCGGGCATGCTACTTATTGAGTGAGCCTTATTGTCTGGTCTGGGTTTTAGCTTAGCACTACGCCATAAATGGCCTACTGCAACATTTTTGCAAGGTGTTGCCAGCTCAAATGTTGCGATAGATATAAAAATTTGGTCCTACTGCAACATTGTATTTATGGTGTTACCTTAGCCATAAAAATGTGTTGCTCTAGCTAAACAAGTGTAACACGATGCAACATTTTTATACAGTGTTGCTATAGATGTATACAAATTAAAAAATTAATAAAATTAGCAATCCGCGTGAATACGATCCAACGGTCTACATTTAATCCGACTGTTAAAATGGATCACCGCTGCACTTTTTACCAAATTTTCGTTTTCCCGCTTATGTTGGTGTAGATCCCCTTTCAGTTTACCATATTCACGAAATCCCCAAATTCATACTTCCAAAAAATTCACGAAATCCCCAAATTCCAGCAAATTCACGAAATCCCCAAATCAAAAAACAAATTCACGAAATCCAGCAAATTCACGAAATCCAGCAAATTCATACTTCCAATTCGCTGTTGCTAACAAAATAAAAAAGGCACTGTAACTAGAAGCTGCCTTCAATGCTAGGTCAGATCTAAATTTCCTATGCCTGAATCTTGTAGTTGCTGATTCCACCTAATGCCTGATGAGTTTTGTTGTTTACTGCCGCCCATTTGATCTTTGCTCGCTGTTGGATCTGGATCTAAGCAGAAGTTCATCGTTGTTCGATGCAGCCGCCTTGAAGAAACGCGATGCCTCGTTGTTCTGATGGAGTCGCTTAAGTCGCAATGAAGTTTTTGCCTCTGACTTCGCTTGAATTGAAGACGTTTCCTCAGCTTGCGTTTTTGTCAATGTTCGTGCTCTGACTGCGGCTCTATTGATGATGTTTGTGGTTCTTTGACACTTAGGGTTGAACTTGAAAGTGTTGGTGTTCAGATAATGGTTTGCCAAACTTTGGATTGCAATGGTGTTGGTCTTAAACGTGGAGAAGGTTGTGTGCTAATTGCCCACTGTCCAGATTTTGGTCTTATTGGTGATTGCTGATGTGTTGAGCACTGTCGTGATGATGATCTCTTGCTGCTGATGCTGAAATCGATTGTGTAGTTCAATGCTTGCCGTAGTTGATAGCCTGATGTCTTGAATCTGGAAGCGATTCCTAAGGTTGATGTAAGACTTTCGTTACACGAACACAGCGATCGGATTGAGGTGAAGTTTCTCTTGTATATCATATTACTGCCTATGTTTCTCTTGTACATGCCTGATGCATTCACTGTTTTTGCTTGATAGGCTGCCTATGTGTTGATGATGTAATTTGATGAGGCAGTGAGTGGGTGTTTTGTGAAAGAGGTTGGGAGTGTGGTCAGTGTTAGGTAGATGGTCAGTGTTTCAGGAAATTGTGTTTCAGGTAAGTGGTAGATGGGCAGTAGTTCCGATGGGTGATGAAGTTGCTGAGGATGGGGTTTGCTAAGTTCAGTCTTCATTTGTGCATCATTTTACGTCGTTTCAAAGAAGGCTCGATCTTCCGAAATCGGATGAATCGGGCGGTGCCCACTTGTTATGTAAGTATTTCCCCGCCGGGACTGCGGTGCCCCGGACCCCCGCCGGCGCTGCGCCCGGACCCGCTTCTCGCCTCGCCTTCGGCTCGGCACTCGGCTCGCCTTCGGCTCGGCATATATTTGTCAGTGTCGATGTCTGTATAAATTGAAACTACATATGTAATGAGTGAACTGAGTGATGTAGTGAGGAATATCTGTATATGTGAATATCAGTGTTATATATCATTGAATTGTAAAATAGTGGAGTCAGGAATTTGTACTATTTCAAATGTTGAAATAAAATATTTATTTAAATAAATTACTGTTTAAATATCAAATTCTGTGCAATAGCATTTTATTAAATAAATATTTATTTTTATTAAAAAATCAAATATGCTCTACATTGTGGGCCCCACAAATTCAAAAAGTTCATATCTATAGCAACATTTTGGAATGTTGCTACAGATACCTATGGGTGTTGCCATAGACCCAAATAGGGTTCTACTGCAACAATTTTACTTATGTTGCCTTAGATAGTCAAAATGTTGCCTTTGAGGTCTAAGGCAACGGCAAAAATTGCATCACCCTAAAAGTGTTGCCATAGACCTATGGCAACATTTTTCGGGCCTGAGCCAACATTTTTTTTGTGTTGCAGTAGGCCATTTATGGCGTAGTGTAGGCAAGCGAGTGAGTCAATGTGATGAGTTTTCGAAATGTGTGGGCTAAGAGGCTGGCCAAGATGTGCCGCTATAGCCATACGGGTCAGTTGACTGATGCGGGCCGACCCTTTTATTACTTTGCGAGAAAACCGAGCAACATTTGCCCCCTAAGCCCGTGTTCGTGAGCGTGCGTTGGCTTGTCAATAATGCATTTAATGCCGCTACTCATGTTGCCGTGTGATTGGCGATAGCGGTTTATATTCCTATACGTTGCAAGAATGGTTCACATTTTCAACGTGTGATTTGATGAAGGTATTGATGATACCTAAATAGCTCAGATTGCTTCCTACGTGGCTAATCCAGCAGTTCACGTCTCTCCCTGCTTTCTATAAATGCCTCTCCTCCTCTTCTTCTCATTATTTACCGAACTATCTTACATTTCCATCATTAAAGAGTTAGAGAGCATACACCATCTCCTCCATCTTTGTTCAACAACAGTAAACCTCGACTTCAATTAGTAAGTATTTCTAGTATAAACCTCGACTTCAATTAGTAAGTATTTCTAGTATCAATTCATTTTTCTTTTCACAATGCTTTGTTGAACTTCTGATTGCTTTTGGGTTATTATTTCATGACTCTTGCTATAGCTATTTTTTGCATTTCATTTCGATTCTTCTTTTGCATTTCTTTTGTTGCCACTGTCACGTTAACCATGGCATTGACATTGCCTTGATAGGCATTGTAACGACCTGGAAATTAATCGCTATTTAAATGAATATTTTATTATATTTTAAATAATTAATAAATGGATTTTTATTAATAAATAAAACTATTTTAAATAATAATTAATGATAATAAAATCATTTTCAAAATTTGTTTACTAAAATATATAGTTCATAGAAAAATAGAAAATGTGACCGGAAGTTATTTTTCGAAATATCAATTTTTCATTGATTAAAAATTGTTTTAAAGGTCATAATACTATGTTAAACATAGATGCACACAATATAAACCATTTTAACATGATAAATACATGTGTACATGTGCGTGAATATGCTCCCTTTTAAGTGTATATATAAGGATAAAAGGAAATATTTTATAAAGGAATATATATATGTATATATATACACATAAAAACACACATTTTTCAACACAAGGACTCATGACATGGTGTGAATAGTTGAAAGTATGGGGGTTGGGGGTTAGAGTGGACGATTTTGAGGGAAGGGAGGGAGTATGTTGTGCATGCACATGTATTTTCAAATACAAAACACTTATTATTATTTAATCAAATCCTAAGTCTATATATACCCCGTTATCTTCATGTTTTTCATATTACAAACCTCCTTCTTCATTTCAATTTCCTAATAGCTTAAGAAAAAAAACAATGGCCTCCTCTTCATAAATTCTAAAATTAGAAAAATCACATCTTTTGGCTAAAATCTCCTCTTTTATTCACAAAATCACTTCTACGTCTCCTACAACATTTTTTCTTCCAAAATACGATGCTCCATCCACCAAAACATCACTAGGCTGAGCCAAGAACATAAGAGCCAAGCCCAAACTAGTCAAGGTGGAGCACAAATTAGCCTAGGCCGAGCCATCTTGGAAGTTCAAGCACCCAAAATTTTCAAATTTGCAACATTCTTAAGTGTTTTCAAGTTTTGGAAAAAAGTTCGCTTTGATTTAGAGAAGTTGCGGTGAGTAAAACTTTTATTTTTGGAAAAACAATTAACTTGATTTTGATGGACTATATGTTGTGAAAATATGGCGATTGTTATGTTGAATATCATGTCGTATTGATGATATATGATGATATGTTTATGTTTGAACTCGTATTTGGTGATTGGTTGATATGTTGATATGTTTGAATATGTATATGGATATGGATATGTGATAGTGGGTATGATATTATGGTAGTATGTTTATGAAAACAAAACCATGGGTATATGATGTAAATGTTGTGAAGTTTGCACCTTGAAAAGTCGCAAAGGACTTGAGATCCGATTTGAAAATGAAAGCTATTTTCTAGCTATGGATTTTTGAAAATGTTTTTCCAAGTTTTTACCTTTGTTTTAAAATTTCAAAACTATCCCATTTGTGTTTTCAAGGATGTAGTAGATAGAGTTAAAGTGAAGATTTCACCTAGAAATCAATTCTAGCGAACTGCGTTTATAGCGATAGTCGCTATGGATGCAGTTCGGAAAATTTCACAATTTCAAGTTTTAACTGTTTTCTTTTGGATTGTTTTTGATAACTCATTTTGAATTGATTAAGTAAGTCAAAAGTTTACGTTTTTAATTATTTAATAATTTATTAATTTATTTTAAATTAATTTGGGTAATTATTAATTAATTAAGTAATTAGGTTAAATAATTAGAGTTTAAGAAATTATTAACTAAGTAAATTAATTTTAATTAAGTAAGTTTTAAATAATGATTAATTAAAATAAAAGGAAATTAATTTTTACTTAATCTAAGTTTATTTTCTTTAATTAATTATTTAATTAGAGTTGATTATTTAATTAATTATTATTTAATTAAAGGTTAATTTCCACTTAATTAGGGTTTAATTTCTTAAATAAATGTTATTTAATTAAAGCAAATTAAGGTTTAATTATAAATAAAATTAGGATTTTAATGATTTAATTTTGATTTTATTAAGATTAATTAAGGTTTAATTGAGTTTTAAACTTATGGTTTAATTAAAGTTTGTTTATTTTAAAGTTTCTTTTAAAACCCTATCGGTTATTCATTTTTAACCAAGTTTCTTGTTTAAGTGTATTGTTTTAACCCACGGATCTCTTGTCCATGCTATTAAGTAGCCGAACGAATTAAAGTAGTTGCAATAAAACATTGACACGTTTTATTGACAGTAAGTCGACTTATACCTATCACAAATACCGCACTTCGGGAATGTGATGAATACAAGGGGGTTAATTTCGATAAGCGAGTCATGATAATTTAAGCATATGGAACGTATGTTCATATGTAAATCTATACACGATGATAGTGGGAAGTCCACTACAAACAACTTGACCATTTAAAATTATCGAATGTTGGTTTGGAGAGACCGATATCAAATATCAGTTGTTATTCGAAAAACACTTCGAACTAACGTAAGCGTTCAAATTGGAAATAGTAAGGCAAATGTCCAAGATGAAGACTTTGAAGTGCTTGGGCTATTTGCTACTAACCCTGAGGGTGATTCCAAAACGGATGTAGTGGAAATAGTGCCTTCAGTTCGTTCATCTATTAAACGACTTGTATGGATGAGTGCTGACATTGTATCAACATGCAGAAGGTAATGTTAGCATTCCACATGGCAATGCTATAATAAAGGTAAACGTATCCTCAGGCCTCATCAATTGAGAATGACTAAAACAGGGGAGATGCAGCAAGGCTAGGTGGGTCGCTTATATGAGGGTAAGGTCATCCCTATCTAGAGTCCCTACTATTAACTCATTTATGCTTCGGTACGGTTGTTGATCCCAACCGAGGGATGATCTTATATGGTACTATCCAGTAAAGGGTAGGCCGATCTTGTGTTAGCAGGGGCCGATAGGTTCGACCTCGGTGTTATTTTATCTTGAGATGCACCGTAATGGGCGATACCCCAGTAGCCTAGTCATTATATGGAATCCATTTCCCAATAACTGCCTTCAGTCTTAGTTGTATACCTATTATGCTGGAATTTAATTAATGTAACAATTTCGGCTATGTGAACTATTTATTTGAAAACCCTAGACATTATGATAATACCACTAGATTTCTATATAAAGTGTTTTGGTTATCGTGAGGTAAAAACCCATTCGTGTTTATGTGCGGCATTGTCTTACGAGATACCTTTGATTTTTAATATTCATGAACTTGCTTGCTTGACCTTCTCCCTGTTTCCCTTTTCCTTGATTCTTCCAATTCGGATTGAACTTCCTCTTATTAGAACCATTCCCACTGGTATTTCCGCTAGATGTTGCTGGAGTAGGCTTCTTCTTTTCCAAGGCCTCGTACCTCAGAGCCATGTCAATTATATCCACAAAAGTACCTTTGATATGAGCATAAACATAATTTGGAAGTGGTGTTGGAAACATTGAGGAGACATGTCCTGAAGGCGAAATTTTCTAAATGCCATTTTTGGAAATCAAAAGTAAGATTCTTAGGACATATTATGACAGGAGAAGGTATTTCAGTGGATCCAGTGAAGGTGGAAGCTGTTCAAGGATGGAAGCGACCGCAGACTCGTATCGAGGTTCATAGTTTCTTAGGATTGGATGGATACTGTAGGAGGTTTATTCAAGATTATTCCAAGGTTTCCTCCCAGTTAACTAAGCTGACTAAGAAAAATGAGAAGTTTGTATGGACCCCTAAGTGTGAAGATGCATTTTTGGAATTGAAGAAGAGATTGGCCAATGCACCAATTTTGGCTGTTCCAGATAGAAATAGCGGGTTCACGGTTTACACGGGTGCGTGTGGAGTAGGACTTGGTGCTGTTCTGATGCAACATGGTAGAGTGATTACATATGCAAGCATGCATTTGAAGCCTCACGAGAAGAACTATTTTACGCATGACCTGGAGTTGCTAGCTGTTGTCTTTGCATTGAAAATGTGGAGACATTATTTGCTGGGTAAGGATTCTTCTATTCCTCTTAGTTTCTTGCTAATCTTTAAAGATTTTAGGTGTGAGTTTTCTTTCTTAAATTAGGTGAAAAATTCGAGCTCTTCATGGATCATAAATCTCTGAAGTGTCTTTTTACTCAGAAGGATCTGAACCTGATGCAATAGAGGTGGTTAAAGTTTCTGGCGGCTTATGACTTGGATATTCTGTATACGCCAAGAAATGCTAATATGGTAGCGAATGCGTTAAGCAGGAATGCCATTTTGACTCTTTTGGAGGTTACCCCGACTCTCCTAGAAAGAATGGTGAGCAAGCAAAGAGAGGATAGGGGCTTATTGGTGATCATCAGGAAGGTTGGGGAGGGGAAGTGTACAAGTTTTAAGATTGATAACCGAGGAGTTATGATGATGAATGGACGGATCTGTGTACCAAATGTCAATGGTCTTAGGCAGGAAGTTTTATCAGAATGCCATCGTTCCAAGTTGTATATCCATCCAGGTGTCTCAAAAATGTATAGGGATATGAAGCGAATGTTCTGTTGGAAGGGAACGAAGAGAGATATCTCTATCCTTGTTAGCAGGTGTTCGTGCTCTCAGAAAATGAAAGGCAATCATCAGAAGACATCTGGATTATTACAACCATTGAAAATACCCAATTGGAAATGGGAAATGATATCAATGGATTTTATTAATGGTTTGCCCAGGACCAGAAAAGGAAATGAAGGAGTATAGGTTATGGTGGATCGGCTAACGAAGAGTGCACATTTTATTCTGCTAAAACCATCGAGTTATTCTAGCATGTCCGAGATGCCCGAGGTAGAGTGGACATGCAGATGGGAGCAGGAGTGAGATGCGCCAACTAACAAAGGCTCCTCCTCCAAGACCCCTCCCACCCATCGATTTTTGACCCAAGTAACACACACTATGCCTCCCGACGGACAAAAGTACAAAGCATCGCATTTTAACAGTAACAGCATGGGGTCCACCTGCCCGTCTCTAGTTAGAAGGCGGTGGGGGGACCGGTCCAATAAGGGTCGCTTAGTCTTATCTTGCCTTGTCTTTATTTTCTTTGAAAATATTCTTACACTTTTCCTTGTTCATGTTTTTACAGCGGCCCATCTAAACATTGCAACAACTATCGATTTAGCTATAATGGGGAGCACCATTTTGCAGACTCCCACCTCACAAACTTGCATAGACACCGACACCCAGTAATATATGTCGATCATTTCTTTGATGGGCCGCTCAGGGAAAGTTACCCCTCGAGGCCATTTCATCCCCATCTTGACACTCCTCCTCACCCCTGGGTCGATCCTAGCCAAGATATTCCGCATCGGTTGGCAGCGGGGTCAGACCTAGTTTGATTTAATAGAAGGATGACTAATGAGGAGCCAGAGAGATATGAGGGGAGGCTATCTTTCATCTTTTCTCAGGAGGTCGAGATTATTGGTCAATTGCTTGGGATCGACAAGTTAGGGACGATTGGATCCTTTAGCCTCTTAGTGGTGGGGAAACAAGATGAGATGGGTTTGTTAGGGCTTCTCATGACCTTGGAGGGTATTGCTTTGGAAGTGCTGGCTCAAACGGGTTGAACCAACAATGGGTGAACTAGACATTTCACTTAGTATTAGATGCCGATGTTAGGGAGGCTTTCTTGGTAAGATTATAGACTCGGCCATTTTCTCTTTTCTTTCCTTCTTCCTTTTATTTATCCATTTCTGATTCGCAAGCTGGGTATCGTGCTCTCCACCTCCGCAATGATGTTCTACTTTATAAGAAATGAGCCGTAGATGAAGCCACAGCCCACCATTTGGTGGAAAAGAAGCTGCCTAAGTTTGAGAAGAGAGCCACTAAGGACAAGGCGGCCAGGGAAACTGCAGCGAAGGATAGGGCGGAGGAGGTGACTAGGATGGGAGGGTCTTGAGGTGGAAAATGCCCAATTGAGAGCAGTTTTGGAGGTTATCTGCAAGGAGGTGGATGATATGAGGGGCAGGTTGCACAACACTTATATTGCACCACCCAAGAGTAGTAAACAAGGGTGAAGGCCACTATGGATGAGGAGTGCAATGATAGGCCGATAAATGTTCCGAAATTGATCTTCGGAGCCAACTATTACCTCCCTTTGGCTCTTGGCGTCCTCTCCCAAATGGAATATGATGAACTATGCAAAGGTAGCAGCCAAAATGGTGGAGGATGGAAGGACTCCTTGATGATTTTGACTCAAGAGCAGATTGCCAATTTGACATGTGGGCTAATTGAACCAGTCGTCGATGATGCTCCTGTGGTGGACAAAGTGTTTGTTTTTATGATGACAGCCACATTATCGGACACATCCCGCCCTTATGAAATGTAGGACAATGGGAGGTCTTTTTGTTTTTTCGTACCTGTTCTCCTTTTCCTCTTTTTTGTTGCTATGTTAATCGAGCGAGACCTGGTGTTGTAATGAACTTTGCTATGGAATGAAATGAACTCTTTTGTTGTATTAAGCTCTCACCTTTATGATGAACGTTGTTATTTTGGATTCATATGTTTTTTTAATATTATGCATTTGCCTTTTACTTTTATGCTAGCATTCCACATATATACTTGTCTTCTATGTTTACTTATTTCTTTGACTTTTATTTGCTTTATGTCATCATGCGCAAGCAACCCCCGACTTTGTTAGGTAAACACGTAGACTTAGCCCTTTATGCATAATCATAACAAACAAGTAGACATAAGAAAAATAAAGAATAAACCAAACAAACTTATCTTTCATCAAGGTAGTTTGCACTGTGTATGTAAGTCGTAGCAAGGCATCCTTTGGTGGTAGGTTGGTACTTATGATGGTCTGCCTTTGTTGTATTTACGGGTCGTCTTGGGGCTGGACTTTGGTTGATAATGCCACTTTGGCTGTCCAAGTCAGCCAACACTACAAATGCCAAGCTCGGGGTTAGGGCATGGGTAACTGCACTACCATAGCACTAGTACCTTACCACGCTGGAGGGATGGGCAGCATCACAGGCGAGCGAATTGGGACCATGACATAGGTAGTCACGCCATCGGTGTGTCAATTCCTTCAAAACAGAATGGAGCATTGAGTGGCCCATACATCCACACGGATTAGCACTAAGTATGCTAGGTTTGGGGTTACCACATGGGTAACTATGCTGCCATGGCACCAACACCCGTCCCACTAAAAGGACGAGAAGCATCACCAGCGAACGAATCGGGACTACGATGTGGTTTTTCGTGCCCTCATTACATCGATGCCTCGGCACGGAAGGGAACATTGAGTGGCTCACGCATCCTCATGGAGCAACACTATGAATGCCAGGTTCAGGGTGATAGCATTTGTAACTGCATGTAATAAGCTGCCAACTACGACGTCCTGATCCACGTCTAAAAGTGAAACTGGCATTGCGACCCTCACAAACAGCGAAAAGTTTTAAAATAAAATATAAAATAGATCACAATGCTATCTATAATATTCTACACTTTTTAAAAATCACAACGAAAGGAATAAAATATAATATTTAACAATATAATCCCAGATGTATAAAACAACGCGCTATTAAATAAATTCCAATTACAACATCACGTATAATGTTTAAGAATAAATGAAATAAAATAGTAGATAGCTAATAGATAAATGCGCGGGTCTCCAACAACCATCACACCCCCAAATCACCACCATTCCTGTCTATTAACCTATTAAAGTATAACTAAAAGAAGAAATGATAGAGGGGTCAGACATATGTCTGGTGAGTGAAACACATCATATAAGTGTATAATATTAATAAGCTAGTAAAACAACACTTATGCTCGAAAATCATACCTTAACCTGTGTCACCTGCACCCAACAAGTCAGCTAAACAAAATATAATACTACAGCGAAAACATAGGATACGGTCTTACTAAAATCTTACCCATATCTAATCATATGCACTTGATCGACCCAAAGTCCCAACTCACATGCCAAAGGCCGATTGCAACATGACTGATCCCAAATTCGCAATTCGCTATCTCAAATCGTAAACTAAGGATTCCACTCCTTTAAATGTGCCATAACACCAAATCGGACACGTAGAACTCAGGTTCTCGGACTATCGTATATTGAGGATTCAACTCCTCAGACTATCGTATGTTGAGGACTCAGCTCCTCGGACTATATCCTATATTGAAATCTCAGCTCCTGGATTATTGTATGTTGAGGACTCAGCTCATCGAACTGTCATATATTAAGTGCTCAGGTTCTTGGACTATCATATATTGAGGACTTAGCTCCTTAAACTGTCGTATATTGAGGACTCGGACTATCATATCCTTTAATACAAACTCTGTACAACGACTTTGCCCAACTAAGACCAATTTTAGACCAATTTCTAAACTATCTCAAACCTAACAAACAATATACCAAAACGTTTCCCGTCTCACCACAATACGGATGCAATGAACTGTGCATGAAATAGAGGCCATATGCGTGAGTTATGGGTAGTCAAAGATTAAGAATAATTTAGTTAATAATTTGATTAATAATATTATTGTTATTATTTTTACTTAGATGTCACATTTGGTACAATAACTCCTAAATTATGACAACGTCGTTTTCAATCAGTTGCAACTTCCTATTGTTGCCCCGCCTTGCTCCGGTCACCGCGGCTAAATCCGACCACACCATTCTCTCCACCATGAAAATCCGTCCTCAGACCACACCTTTCGCTCCTCCATGAAAATCGTCGTTATGGGTGATCTTTCTATCGCCGTCGTTCAATGGCGTTTTACCGCCACCTCATGCTGATCTGGGATGATCAACGATTGGCGTGAGCACCTACTCATCCTCCTCAACCCAGCCTTGCTTTCCGGTCATCGTATCGTCATCATTTCACCGTTGGATCAAAACAGATGGACCATGTTTGTTGAACTTCTAATGCCTTTCTTGGTCAATATGTACACCCAATCGACGAACGGACAATAACGGCGAATTCGCATCATCGAGAACTATAATTTTGATGTATAATACACTTAGTTTAGAACACTTTTCTATTTTGGACTTTTTAATTAAACGGAGATTAACACTCGCTAGTTACAGTCAATAAAAATTAACTTTTTAATTAAAAGAAGATTAACACTCACTAGTTGTAGTTAATAAAAAATAACTTTTTAATTATCTAGCCATGACATACTACATCATAATCAGGTGTATATAAATTAATCAGTTTTTAATTATTAATTATGTCATTTTAATTTGATTTAAGATCATAAGAGGTGAATTACTACGTCTTACCAATATATATATATATATATATATATGCAAATAGGATAAACCTGACTCATCGATTAGCCGTGCCTCCTCTCCAATTTGATGTAGATCCTTCCTCACCTTCACTGTACAAACTTTCCAAGCCTTCAAAACTGAAAATTTCTCAATAGCTTCAATTTATTTACATAGCTCTCTTCATGGTTATCAACGCCATATAGTTATTTGTTTAATTTGGTTTTGGTGGATTTGGAATTGATTTTGTTTATAGGTAGATGAAGAAGAAGATGAAGATTAGAGGTAAGATGTTTAAGCTAAAATGTGACTAGGGAATGTGCTTTAATTTCTATTTATAAGCTGAAGTAATTCAAATTTAATTAAAAATCTTGAACTTAATATATTACGAAAACGTCACATGATTTGACTTCTTCTAATTTCTAGCATGTTTAACCAAATTCAGCAAGTTATGTATGTTTTCCAACTGTAAACTGTATTATGGACACAATGAAATCGGTCCCAAAGCCTAATTCCATCTTCAATAGAAATTTCCTATTTTTTCCTTTATGTAAAATTACGATTTTGTCCTTTTTAATTTAAGTATTTAAGGAGTGTTACATTCTCCCCTCCTTAAAAGAATTTCATCCCAGAAATTCCATGAAATGAACAATGCAACTCCCTTTACATCATAAAACAATACAAAATAACATATCTATATCCATCTAACAACTATTATACAAGAAAAACAAAAACATAACCAAGAGTATATAATACATAATATATGATAATATGATATGAGATGAGTGCGAAAGCAACTAAATTGGCCTCCTATATGAATGCATATGTAGTGTAACCAATAAGTATGCAATAAGCCTAGTATATGCAGACACACACATACACACATGCATCCATATATCTATATGCAACATCTATATCAAAATGCAAGTAAATATCCACGTCCACAAACCAAATCGGTAGACAAATATATAAAGGAACAATAAATAGCATATATAATTATCTAACATAAATTCGAATACCTAACTATCGGTATCTATCCTAGGTTAGAATGTATATACATACAAGCCAACAAGATTAAAAATAAACTGGTATTACTCAAACAAAACAACTATAGCAAACAAAACATGTCATACAGACATGCATACAACCAACCCTAACATCCATACATCCATGTCTACGCCAACTAGCTAGCTGAAGCAACCATGCAAACAAACAGTGACTAACGAGCAAATTAACCTACAAACTAACTAAAAGAGAAACCTATTAAAAGAGATCTCGTGATGGAAAACTCTAATTATCTCCTCGGTCTCCATCACACTCCTATCTAAACCTTTTCCTCATCGTACTTGGACCAGCTTCATTTCCTTATATTTATTCTGTATCATATCTAGTCATAAGATATCAATACGCCTATAGAGTATTCTAGACTCTGTCTCTACATTCACATCATAAAATGACTCGTCTCTACGATAACCTTTAAATTGTCAACATGCGTTCGCAGATAGGATAAACAAAAAATGTAACGACCCAACTCCCAATATACTAGTATTAAACCAAAATTTTATTGTACATATAATCGAGCTGGATTTTGTAATGAAAATTATTTTATAGGTATTTTATTGAGCTAAAATCTGCTAAAATAAGAAATTTTATTTTATTGTTTTAAATTAAGCAATTCGTTTTTTAAATATATTTTAAAATAAATAGAAGAGTTTCAATATTAGGGAATCAATAATTACAAGTTAATAATTAGAAGATATAGTTTAAAATTTATAGTAAATCAATACTTAAGCAAGTCAAATTTATAGTAAATCAAATTAAAGTTGAATAAGAATGCATTTACTTAGTTGAAATAGAAATATAAATTTATAAATTTAAATTTTATTGACTTTAAATGTGAAGGAAAAGGGAAAAGTTAATTAATAAAGGCCCAAGCCCATCTTAACTTATATATCCTTAAGCACTCATTTTACTCTCTATCCTAACACCCATTCTCCTCAATCTCTTCCCTAATGCCCGAATTGTTAAAAAAATGCCAAAGAATAAAAACATGAAGGCGATTGGTGACTCGAGCTTAAGAGGGTTTTGTGCGTCATTGTGCTGGTGTGGCCGTGAAGGCGGCACGTGAGAAGTGAGGGCTCGACTAGATGTGGAGTTCGTGGTTGCTACTAGGTATGGATGGTCATGTGTAACCAGATGGCACCATGGAGGAGTTGGAGCATGCGATGGTGGTGATGTGGTTGCTATCACGCAATGGATAGGATCAGCTGTGTTCATCTTGCGATGGGGAAAATGCAGATAGACAAACGTGGAAGTCGTTGGGGTTTTGGTGAGTTAATATATTCTAAATTTGAGCAATACCTTCTTATATTCATTCCATATCAAATTAAGATGCATGCTATAATTTGTAGAAATCATTTGAGTGAAATTTATCTGTTAGCATTTACTTATAAATTTCATACGATGCATGCATTTCTATAGATGGTGATCGATGATGATGGAGGTTAAAAATAACATTTAATTATGTGTTTTGGATTGGTTATATGGAATACCATGAGTTGAACAATTAACAGTGAAATAAAAGAACCATATTAATTTGATATATGATCGATATTGAATTAAATAAAACACCAAAGTATTGATTTAACGGATGAATGGTGATTAAATTGTTTAAATTGATAAATTTGACTTTGTTTGAACCAAAAGTTGGCACAAATACCCAATAGATTGAAAGTAGAGAAATGAAGTGAAGAATTAAACTTAAAACAAAGAGTAAACAAGTAGAAACAAGAACAAACAAATTTATAGTAGTTCGATGTTATTGCCTTCACTTAAAGGAATTGCTTTATTCAAATATTTGCTTTTCTAGTTATGAAGGGTTCAGATCGTAATAGATCCATGATTACAATAGAGTTGAAGTAAAACAGCAGCGTAAAGATCCCTAAAATGAACAATAAACTCTATATTTATAAGTGTACCATTGAATATCTTCTTGAATTTTGCCGATAGAATCTCGCGATGTAGACGAGGTCATCCAAAATGTTTCGTGGCCCAACTCCTAAAGATGGACGATCGGGGTCGATCGGTCCAAATGGCCATGTGCATCACACGATTCCTCCAGTGGGTCCTCCTCCATGATAGCTTAGTGTTTTCAAAGTTGTTTTGCATATTCGCCTACATGTTTTGTGGAGATATCGATTGGTTTCCCTTGAGTCGAACTACTGATTTAAGTTGTTCATAACCATAGTAATACGATCTGATCCCCTGCATAAGGGAAGGGATAGGTACCGATCCCCTGCCTAGGGGAGGCACTAATCCATACTTAGAATAGTCCAAAGAGTCTACCTCTTAGTCTCGCTTGATCGTTGCTTCAAACCATTGTCTGTGCATGATCTCTAGACCCCCCGATCATCCCTATGTGCCACTTTCCTTATTTACCGTTGAGCCTAACTTGTCCAATGAGTCAGGATATAGCCAGGTCAAAAGCCAGATAACACTTGCCCCTCAAAGTATGTCTTGTTACAAACATGATGTGCTTTGAATCGAAGAAAGTTAGAGTTGTCGGAAAGGATCACGTTCAGCTGCATGAATAGTTGCTATCCTTCCGTCGAGTTATCTTTCCAAAGAGTCGTATCTCTCTTTGTTCGTTGCAACGCTTAGTCGATATCTGTCGGTATAAAACCAAGATGTAATATTTAGTCTTTGTCTATGCTCGATTTCATTGAGCTTGTCGATCGAGCTAGTAGGCCTCGGTTATCTGAATTACTTTTTTTCAGAAGATTTCATATGAGAATTCAATTTCTGTCGAGTCAAGAAATCAAATGTCTAGTATGTACACGTGCATGTACACTCATGTACATATTTTGATCATTGGCTCCTAGGCATTCTTACACGTTGATGGGTCATTATTGACTTCTATATAATTGCAAATACAAATGTTTTACCAGCATTCATATTTATTCTCCTTTTTTTTGAATAGGGGTTCGTATATAAGGCATACAAGCCTTATATCCTTCTCACGTGGGTTCATTCCCATTGCAAACCGAACTGAACCCACTCTTCTTCTCGCTTCCACTATTAACAACCCTTCGAGCTTAATATTTTCGCCCAGTCCTCCATCGATCCATCCAACGCCCTATACGACCCGACTCTATACCTTGCTAGAAGCCTTCGCCACCACTCCAAATCGAACTTGCCTTCGTTCCATCGACTCATTTTTGGATTCTACCCTAATCGCCCTCATTATTCTCATGTTGATTTGTTTTTTTGGCCCTTTTTGCGTTTGATTTTGCAAATATTGGTAGGTTTGAATTTGTAGTACATGAATTGGAGTGAGAGATTGTAACGAGACAGTTGGATTCACATTCTTAGTTGTGGAGAAGCGAGTTTCGGATTGGAGAAGGCAAAGTGGATGGTGTTGCAAACAAGTATGGGATCAGTTATTGGCTAATATGGAGGGATCGGTGTGAGGATCGGTGTGGTTGGGATAATGAAGTAGATGGAGGGATCGGTTCTGCTAGGATCAGTATAGGCAAGTTGGGGGTATCGACTCGAGTCTGAATAAGCTTAAATGAGTTCACCTAGGAAATGGGATCGGTTCCGATCACTTGCCTAGGCAGGACTTAGGCAAATTTGGCTTGATTTGAGCACACTTGGACTTGAAAACTGGGAGTAGTGAACTTATATATGATCTTGAACTCGAACATGACTCAGAACTTGAACACAGTTGACTTGAGCGCATGGATTTTGGGTTGGAACTTGAACTTGTAAACGAACATATACGTCTGTATGAACTTAAATATGAATGTCGTACTCCTGTATGGCGATAATTGATCCTGGAGTTTATGTGAAATCAATAACCATTGAAGTGAAAGCCGGTTGGGACAGTCAGTGATGATGGTCACCTTGGTTGAATTCCAGGGTCTAGTCACAACTGTCTTTAATTCTGACTTGTTCTTCACTGCACTGCATAACACCACACCACACCGTAGTAGTTTACACTTTACATTAGGGGAACGGGTTTCTTTCTCTAACAGCAACTATCTACTGAGTGTGATAGTTTATGGGTTCCAGACGCTCGGGGCTTTTGGCTGCTATGGCAGTTGAGCAAGCTACTACACACGATGGATCTGATGCTGAATTAAGCACTGCAATAGTCTCTGCTCACTATTCTCCAGGTCAGCAATCAAAGCAACCTGAAAGCTTGCATTGAGTTCCTGAAATCCCTCCAAGTCTAGAAGCAATAAACGAGCCAACACCTGACACTCTGGAAGATGCCATCTTTTTATAAAATCCGAAAGACTTTATGGCTTCGAGAGTCGGCGAGGCTTCTCTTCGTAGAATTTTCATTAAGCATAGAATCCCGTATGAGGTTGCACGAGTCCCATCTTGTAATGATAGAGCTTCTTTCCTCTGAAAGGGTGTACTACCTGTAACAAGTATATGTGCTAGGCAGGATGTATCCCACCTTTTAATCCATTCATCCGGAAGATGCTGCATTATTTGAGATTGGCTCTGGTTTAGTTGCATCCAAACGGCTACACTTTCTGTATTGCACATATATGATTTTTCTTGAATTCTTATATCGTGAACCGACCCTAAAGAATATTAGATTCATTTATAATTTCAAGCGGCGAAAGGGGAGCCTCCCGTACACTTTTCTTGAGCCAATCAATAACTGCCAGGTCGTAACTGGTACTTGGAATAAGCTAAGTGCTATTAAGAATGAATGGTTTTATGTGCATTTCCTATCTGATTTCGCAGAACGATGGCTGGAAGCATATAAGTGCTGTTTTGAACTCAATTTTGGGTGCATTTATTCAAGTCGTACCTTGAACTAAGCAATTCTTTGAATCTGGCAGGTATCTATCCACGACCTAGTGGTAATAGGTACTCAGAGGTGGTTTCAAAGCTCAGGAATATACCGATGGAAGATAGAGATGTTAAATCCCTTATTATCGACGAGTGCCTTTTTGCTTTCGGCTTGTTAGAAGAGGACTGTAGCACTGGGTTATCAAGGTATGCTGAGGAAGAAGTGGTAAGAGGAAGAGGCGATGTTTGGCAGGGAGGTAGCGATGTTAATCCCGTCGTGCCTCCAATCGAAGAGGCTCGGGATGATGCCGAAGAAGATGAAATAAGAGGTGATGCTAATGAGCCTGATCGTGACAATGTGGGTTCTGGCCATGAGCCAGTAGTCGGGTCATCTCAAGACACACAACTCCTTGCTTCAAAGAAGAGAAAATGAAAGAATCTCATCTACAAGCTTCGCAAAGGACAAATTGCTAAACGACCCAAGCCAACCACTACTACTGTTGATCAATCCACTTCTTTGCCTTCAAAAGATATACTCAAGGGATTGGTGAACATCCCGATACCAGGGGATGTCGGGAGTTATGATTTCGCCAATATGAGCCTTGAGGGGTTTGATTCTTCTACCCGAATTAGTGCTAAAATTCCTCCCACTAGCATAGGAGAGGTCATTCCGGCTAACAATGCTCCAACACTTGGTCCGTCGAGGGGACACTAGGACACTTACATCCACGTGCACTATACCACATGACACATGTCCATCTTTAATTCTAATGATGTTGATACATCTTTTTAATTTGTAAGTTCCATGGGGCGCTCTCATAACTTCGATCGCTTAAAGAAGTCATTGCATTCCCACCCTTCTCATTTCGAGCCCAGTCGAGGTCCAGACTCTGGCCAAGAGAGGGAAAGCCATGACTGAGGGGATGATCGGGACATAAGCTACTTGTCTAAGGATTCATCGTCTAGACACAAGTCAAAGTCTCAGTCTTCTCATCACTAGGACATCGATCCACATCCCGCCATATATAATGGTGGCAAGTCATTTTCTCACGCACCTACTTCAGCTACAGTACCCTAGCAACATCTAGGTTCTTCCGATACCCGACGATCCTCTGAACGCCGGCCTGCTGTAGGAAGCCTCGATGCATCATTTCAATTGGCATGGCAAATAGACCCTTGTAACCTTAACTGCTCTAGTTAAACCTTCAACAGTGCTTGATGCTACCACTACAGAAAAGATGGCCCCACTTAAGGCCACATTCCTAAAGATATGCTTCGATGAGTTCAAATTCATTCCTGTTACGCACCTGATTCCTTCAGAGGCAAAGGACATGGCGCTTTCTTATGTTAGTGATGTCTATGACCAACATAGCACAATTCTACATGTGGCTGAGCGAATCTCCGAAGTGTTGATGAAAAGGAAACATGAAATCAATTGCTTAATTCTCAAGGTGGTCCATAATAAAGACACCATCAAACACCTAGACAAGGAATTTAAGGGGTTGAACACAAAGATGGTTGATGCCAAGAAGAGAGCCAGCGAATCTGCTGAATTAGCTGAGCATATAAATAAAGAGAACCAAATTGAAGTAGATACTACCATTCGTCGCAGCGGTACTTTATCTCTCAATAAGGATGTTCTGCAGAAACAAAAGGATGCTCTAAAAATAGATAACGATGCTCTGATCTTCGTATTCGACAGCTTGAGGAGGAGCTTGAAAGGGAAAAGAAGGAGAAAATTGAAGCTCAATAAGAGTCTTAAAATTTATGCAAGGAAATCGTTGAGGCTCGCATGACTAAGGAGGAGGCTGAGAAACAACTTAAGCAAATAGAGACCCTCAAAGAAGAGGCTAAGGAGGCAGGTAGGATAGTGATAAAGGATAATTTTGATCTCCTGTTGATATATTACAATACAAGTTTCCTTCTTAACCGCAATCTCCAATTCCTTGGAGAGGGATACCCAAAGTCATTAGTCGAGGCTTAGGTCATATCGATATCATAAGCCGCGCACTTCCATAAGTCATGCATCACTTCTTGAGCTGTAGAACCATGCTCTTGAAGCATGAACTCCTCACATTACCCGAAGATTGGCAATGTCAAGAAGTTCCAAACCATTCTCAATCGACCGATCGTATCGATCCCATAAGCCGGGCATTTCATAAGCCGCATACTCTCAAAAGTCGTGCATTTCGTAAGCCACGCACTCTCAAAAGCCGTGCATTTAGAAAGGTTGCGCACTCTCAAAAGCCTTGCATTTAGAAAGGCTGCACACTCTCAAAAGTCGTGCATTTCATAAGCCGTGCATTTTTATAAGCCGCGCATTTGATAATCCATGCAACACTACTCGATGTTGCTCTGGCATCATCAATGAACCGTTAAAATTTTCTAAGTACTGGTGTTGTCCCGACAGCACCTGGAAACTTGTCTATTGTAGGATTAACAGGGATCAACTCCCCCACCCGAAAGGACCGACATTGCTCTAATAGTGCTGCAAAGTTCACAAACTAAGAAGCCGACAAAGAATTCTGATCTTTGACTAAAGTTAATGTAAAAAATGTCTAAATTCAAAACATCCAAGCCACGAGTTCCCAGATATAGGAGCTGCGATACAACTATGACTGGGGCATCCAGGGAGCTGCCCAGAACATCAAGTCTCACATCAATTGTTCAGAATAATCAGCCCTGTGGATTGAGGGGCACATAACACATTAACACTTGGTCATGATAAAAAATCACTCTAACTTGCAATAAAAGAAGGAACTTACCGTCACCCAGAGATAGACGATGATGGAAGGTATTTCCAAAATCAAACCAGTTTCCAAAGACAGAAACAAGTGCTCGACTGATGTCTCAAACCCCAACTTGCAGAAAACCAGTTGTTATTTGAAGATAGACAATGACAAGGAGAGAAGGCTCGAAACCGAGCGGCTCAATCATTGATTCCCAAAGATTGGAACCAACAAATAAGGTGGATATCCGCAACAATTTTATCAGCCTAGCATAATGCATATGGCCTGAAACAAGCAAGGTTAAGTGTCACAGATTCAAGACAAACACTACCAAACTCTACCGGTCCGTGATCAGGATAGGAATGAATGCGGTCGTACCGGGGGCAATGTGATGACTCACTCCATAATTTCTAAGTTTTTATAAAAACATAGAATTTGACATGTAGAAATGAAGGGTTCCGCCTAGAAATGAGGGGGTCCACAGATAGAAGTCAGATCATAAGAAAAACCGGTTGGAGGAAATCCGATTTTTCATGAATAAGAATAACCATGGAATTGGTTAAGCAACAACCCTGCATTTCCAAGGGTAACACTTGACGATGATAAACAAGGCTAGGAAATAGAAACGTCTGGGACTCCTATCCTTCCAGAACATCGTGTAACCCAAAGTTAAGCAACGTTGAGAAAAACAGCCACATTGGGTTGAAAGGGATCTACTCAACTATACAAGATCGGATGAATGATTCAATCCTAACCAACATGAATTTAACATTGCCCGTAGACAGTCAGCACTAAGAATTGACTTCTACAATCTAATTATCAAGGTGCGAGTTTTTGAAGACCGAAACTAGTGCCCACCTGGATTAAAAGCATTACCGGATCGGTGGGGAAAACCAATCTTGTAACACCCCTAATTTTTGATAACATTAGTCAGGAGGTTTAATTAGATAAATTAAATAGAATAATGTAAATGTTAAGTGATAAGGGGTTGAGATTTGAACAAATCTAATTAAGGCCGTGCTTAATAAATAAATAATTGGGCTGAAGAATGGTTTTAGGTTAATTAATTACATAAGGGTATATTGGGTATTTGTCGCACATAACCCTTACCCTTATATATTTTCGTTCCTACTAGTTTATTCCTCATTCACGTCATTTTGAAAACAAAAACTAAAAGCGTAGCCGACCATTAAGAAAGAAGAATTCAATTAAAAGCTAGAGACTCAAGCTTAGGAGAAATCAATCTCGATCCAATCTCCTTATCTAAATCAGGGTGAATAATAATTCCATATCTATTTTGTATAGAATCATATGTTTTTGGATTTAAGGATAAATTCGTTTTTATGATGAATTGGATGATGATATGCTTGAATATTGATTGTTTAATTTAAACAAGATTGTTTAAACGGGATTATACATGGTTTTAGGGCTAAACCAATTTATATTGATGTTTAAATGCCATGGAAAATTTTTATGTTGTATAAAATATGATTTTGGAGTTGGGTTTCAATTTTGATATTTTTCCAAGCTATGGAAATATTGTTATGAATTTTCAAAGGAAAATAAGGTTATTTGGGTTTATAAATTTATTTTGGAAAATATATTATGAATTTGGGTCTGAAATTTTGATATGTTAGATAACATGATTAAAGTGAATCTCTGGAATTTTTGGGGATTTTTCCAAAGAGATTTGCTATGAAAATTAAATTATTTTAAAAGAGTGATTTCTTTGCGATATTCGTTTTGCTTAATGGAAGGGCTTATTTGATTATCTTAACCATGGTTTAGATCTGAAATTAGCGGAAGTTATTTTAGTAAAGAGTTTGAAAAGGTTAAGGCAATCAATCTTGTGTTGACACGTGGCAGGTTAGTTAGAAAAAGGTTTGCTTTAATTAGTATTAAACCAGGTTTACTCAGAAAAGTTGGTTCCGCCTTCTTTAGAAGTACCTTTCGACACAGAGCTTTCACCTTCAACCCAGTCGAAACCTACTAAGCCGAAACCAATACACAAGGTATCACAAAGATGATACGCAGTGGATTGGAGAAAGGCGAAAAGTTAGGTGTCGAAAGTATGGCTTCCGAAGGAGTCGATACCCTGGTTTGTTTTTAAAAAGAGAAGTGCATGCCTTTGTTTTAATTAAGCCTTCGAAGGAGTCAAAGTATATGTTTTCGAAAGAGGATTTTAAAAGGTTTTGAAAGGGTTGCCATTAACATACATTTGCTTTCGGGTTCCTTTACTTGTGAAAGAATGTTTTGAAAGAAGGGGGTTCCGACCTAGTCGAAGCCCTGCTGCCGTTCTTTAGCCTTTCGAAGGTATTGAAGTCATTAATGCTTTCGAAAGGTAGTGTTTGTTTTAAAGATGTCTTAATTCACTTCCTAAAAGGCTTTCGAAAGGGTTCAAGGGTTTCGAAGGCAATGGATTCGAAAAGGGTTTCGAAGCTATCCTTCAATGTTTTGTTTAAATGGTATGAAGCTTTCGAAAGAGATGTTGCCGACGCCATCATGTTTTTCCCAATATTTTTATATGATAAAGGATGGTTTTGAAAGAGATGCTTTCGACTATATTCACTTTTACCCAAATAATATTTTAAATATAAATCCAATGGTTTCGAAAGGGGGACTTTCAATGATTTCAGAAGGGTTACTTCCAATGGTTTCGAAATGGGGACTTTCAATGATTTCAGAAGGGTTACTTCCAATGGTTTCAAAAGGGGTACTTTTAATTGGTTTTAAAGCTATGCTTCTATTAATACTTTAATACAATCGAAAGGTTTCAAAAGGAAGGTTTTAAAGTAATAGAAAGGAAGGAACCTAATGTTTTAAAGATAGATTTTAACGCTTTCGAAGGAGGTCATCCTATGAAGTCGAAAGTAAGGTTTTGAAGGTTTCGAAAGGTTTTGTAACCCAAACTCATTTTTAAAGGAAAAATCCATTGCTAAATTAAAAGAGTTTTGAAATGATTTTAAGAAGAAGATTTCCTTGATTAAAATTATGGGTTAAAGGGATTAACCATGTTTTATATGAAAAGTGTTTCAATGACATTAAACCCACATGGGCGGTATTGTTTTGTAATTATGTTTGCTTCTTCAAATATAAATATATTCACATTATAATGGACCCATAACTGCATTTTGGGGGAAAACGGCAAAAGAACCAGCTAGGTTGACCCAGTAGTGAATATAAATTGATTAAACTAACTGGATGAGTAGATTTGCTTCCAAGAGGTCATGGAGACCAAGACATAGGATGCCTAAATATGGAAGTTGTCAAGGGGACAGGTTCATAGTGATCCCATGAAAACTATGCTTAGGAAGTTATTGGAGTTACCAATATGTTCATAGTGATCCCATGAAAACAATGTTATAAAGAGTGGTGGGCAGGGGCCAATTGGTTCATAGTGATCCCATGAAAACTATGTCTGAATTAAGTTATTGACAGATGTCAATAGGTTCCTAGTAAACCCATGAAAATTAGGATAAGAAGAGAAGATATTGGCATGGGCCAATAGGTTCCTAGTCAACCCATGAACACTAGGATAAGGGAGAAGTTATTGGAGTAACTAATAGGTTCAGAGGAACCCATGAATCAACTAAACCTACAGGAGTGGTAGTGTTAAGTTAATTGGCAAGGGCCAATAGGTTCATAGTGCACCTATGAAAACTATGAAATATGATAGGGATTCCAAATATTATATAAAGGTTATTAGTAGGCCCGTGAAAACTAATAGGTTAATAATGACCCTAGAAACTATAAATATGATAGGGAGTCAATTAAACAGAGGACGGGAAATCTAGTATGTTTTAAAATGTTTGCATATCATCATAATATTTTGAAATGACTATGGTTTTAACCATTGTGAATGCAAGAGCGCAGTATACGGTTTTATAAAGGTTTTAGGATACCAGTGAGAGAAAACCCATTCTGCTAAGCGGCGTGGTCTCACTAAATATCTAAATGATTTAAAATGGTAGATTATTATTCATACCAGGCTTTATGTCTGACTCGAAGTTTATGTGTTCCCCTTAAATTCTCAGGTACTCAATTGATTTTGAGTAATTTGAGAGTTAAGGTTTTCAAGTTCCTCATTAGACGAATAAAGCTTCCAGAGACGTGCAAGAGGCATGATAGCTATTTAGTGTTCTCTTTTATTTGATTCCGTTGTGTTGTTTGTAATGGCAAAGTTGTTATATTGCTTGTATATACTCTGATCATCCAAAGGGGCATCTTTATATGTCGCTTTTAGCGTATGTTGTAATAAATATATTTTCTCTAAACGTGATTTGCGATTGTGGGATTATGTAATGAATTAGAAATATTTTGAAATGAAATATGATTTTGTTTGAAGTTTTAAATTTTTTCCATATTCATGTGTTTCTATGTATCAATGAATCTAACATTGTCGTATTTGGTCACCGAGGATTAATAACTATGAATGACTGCAGCATCCGTAGCCATTAGTTTTAGGCCTCTAAGTAGGGGGATGTTACAGGTTGGTATTAGAGCCAGGTTTATGAAACTTTTAAAGAAAGTTAAACCTAAAAGATTTTCAAACATAATCCAATGAATCGGAAATATGACTGGGGTTGGGATAACGGTATAGTAACATACTTGCATTTGATATATATATATATATATAAGTACATATTCCCATCTCTCTTAGACTGTTCTTCTGTATCTTACTAAGGCTCGTATGAAGATTTACGAGAAAGAAGATATGGAAGCAAGAAACCGAAGAGGAAATCTAGGTGGAGGAAGCACCACAACTAACGGAAATGCTCGACCTAATACCAGGAGGAACCAAGGTCGATAGGCTAACGCTAACCCAAATGCTGAAGCCAATGTGGGTGTGGGAAATCCGCCAGTAGATGCGGGGATGGTTGTTAGCCAATCTTTTGCAAGCTGGGGTTGCTGGTAATGTTGGAGGAGCTAATCATATGGCCCCAGTTGGGAATAACTATGCTAAGTTGAGCAAAGACTACACCAGTTTGGGTGGAAAGCCGTTTGTTGGAACAGAGGATGCTGTTGAGGTTGAGAATTGGCTATTGCACAGTGAGAGGATCTTCACTGATCTAGGCTTGGATGATGGGAAAAAGAGGAGGCTGGCCTCTAGGCAGTTGCAAGGGGAAGCGCTTCACTGGTGGAATAGTGTGACCACCGGAGTTCTGGAGAAAAAGCTGATCTGGGCTGATTTCAGAAGGAGGTTTGAGCAGAGGTTTCTATTTTAGGTTGCTAAGGCGGCATTAATGATAAAGTTCATGGATCTAGTTCAAGGAGAGATGTCAGTAATCGAGTATGCTGCTAAGTTTGATGAGCTGTCTCGATATGGATATGCTATGGTTGACACTGACATTAGAAGGAATGAGAGGTTTATTCAAGGAATAATACCTGAGTTTGCTAGAATGACCATGACCCATACCCGATAAACTTGTAATGTGGTAGTGGAGATGGCCATTCGCCATGAAGAGATGCTGGCTGGTTGTGCTAGAGAGAAGCCAGTTGAATCCCAGGGTCCTCAGGGAAAGGAGAGGAAGCCCAGAAAGGGGATGCTGCCAAGAAGGCAAAGGCTGATTTAGTGTGCTTCAAGTGTGACTAGAAGGGTCATTATGCTCATGAGTGCCGGTCAGGCTAGGGGAAGAAGGCAGCAGATAAGAAGAATGTGGAGTGCTTTAATTGTGATCAAGTTAGGCATTATAAGAACCAGTGTCCAAAGCCAATCAGAGCGGACACGGAAAAAGTTTTTGCTGTTGGATCATTTGCTAAGCCTACTGCAGCTGATAAAGGAAATACTGATGGAAGGTACGTTTTTGATTCAGAGTATACCAGTTTGGATACAATTTGATACCGGTGCATCACATTCATTTATATCCCAATATTTGGTTGATATGTTATGCTTAGAACCCACATACCTTGTTACTTCCTTAAGGGTTGTGAATCCAATAGGAGGGTATGAAACTTTGGGGATGAGATGTGACCAGTTAGAACTTGATTTGTTAGGTCATATATTTGCATGCAGTCTGTATGTTTTCAATTTCGTAGATTTCGGAATCATTTTGGGTATGGATTGGTTGAGAAGGTATGAGGCCAGGATATTTTGCCAGAATGGAGAGATATCATTAAGACACCCTGATAGTCACAACCGAATTATATTCTCAGTAGAGAATTCTGACCGGAGTAATTGTGCTTTGTTAAGTGCAATGGAAGTGGGAGAATATCTAAGTCAGTTTCGAGTAGCAAAAGAGTTTGCAGATGTCTTTGAGCCAGTTACAGGACTACCACCGAAACGAGCTGTTGAGTTTCGGATAGATCTTGCTAGGAGTTGAACTTGTAAGTAGACCACCTAGCAAGATGAAACCGACTGAGATGAAGGAATTGAAGGTGCAGCTAGTGGATCTTGAAGGAAGGAATTTTATTAGACCAAGCAGTTCGCCTTGGGGAGCAGCCGCGGTATTCATGAAGAAACCAGATAGGTCCTTAAGGATGTGTATCGACTATTGTAAGTTGAACGAAAGGACGATAAGGAATAAGTATCCCTTGCCGAGAATAAATGATCTATTTGATCAGTTGAGTGGAGCCAGAGTGTTTTCCCAGTTGGATTTGGCGACGAGGTTCCACCAGTTAAGAGTGGCAGACGACAGTATTCCTTTGACAGCATTTCAGACTAGATATGGTTCATATGAGTGGTTAGTAATGCCATTCGGGTTGATGCACCTACTTTCTTTGTGGATTTGATGAACCCACTCTTTCGAGAATATTTGGATAGATTCGTGTTGGTGTTTATAGATGACATTTTGGTATACTCTAAGGATGAAAGAGAGCATGAAGATCATCTTAGAGTGGTGCTTGAGACGCTGAAGCGGAATAAGCTAAAGGCGAAGTTTTCCAAGTGTCGTTTTTGGAAGAAAGAGGTTAAGTTTCTTGGTCACATGGTTTCAGAGAAAGGGTTGTCAGTCGATCTAGATAAGATCGAAGCTATGAACAATTGGAAGAGACCAAAGACGGTGACCGAGATTAGAAGTTTTCTTGGACTTGCTAGCTACTACCAGAGAGATTCATGAAGGATTTCTCATGGATAGTAGCGCCTTTGACTAACCTTACCAGGAAGGAGGTGAAGTTTGTTTGGTCCGACAAATGTGAGGAAGCAATACTTAAGTTAGAGCATTTGTTGACCAATGCACCAGTGCTGGTAGTTCCAGATGGAAATCAAGGGTTGGTAGTATACACTAATGCATGTGGGACTGGATTGGGAGCAGTGTTGATGTAGAGGGGGCAAAGTCATTGCCTATGCATCTAGGCAGCTTAGACCATATGAAGTAAGATATCCTACTCATGACTTAGAGTTGTCCGTGGTGATTTTTGCCTTGAAGATTTGGAGGCATTATCTCTTAGGGGAGAGATTTGAGTTGTATACTGATCATAAGTATTTAAGATATTTATTCTCTCGGAAGGAGTTGAATATGAGACAGCAAAGATGGCTGGAGTTTTTGGCTGCTTATGATTTTGGTATAGAGTATACACCAGAGAAAGGTAATAAAGTGGAAAGTGGCTGATGCTCTTAGCAGAAGATATCAGAATGTAGTGTTGGCTATGTTAGCAAAATGGAAGGATTTAGAACCTTTGGCCAGTTGCGGTGTGCAGTTAATATCGATTGCTAGTTCTAGTCAGAGTACAGCCATGTTGTCCTATTTAGAAGTTCGACCAGTGTTGATCAAGAGAATTGCTTCTAAGCAGAAGGATTATCCCTTATTAGCTGAGAGGATTAGAAGGCTTGAGGTTGGAACTAAGGCCGATGATTTGAAAGATTTTTGTCTTAACCAGAGAAGATGGTTAAGAAAGAAGGAGAAATTATATGTTCTAGATGTTGAGAACTTGAGGAGAGAAGTTCTTGGGGAATGTCATCGATCCAAGTTTACGATTCATCCCGGAGGGACCAAGATGTATCAAGATATGAAGAGAAGCTTCTATTTGGAAGGCATGAAGAGGGATGTTAGCCTGTGGGTTAGGCAGTGTGTAAACCGTCAACAAGTGAAGGCCGAACATCAGAAGCCTAGTGGGTTACTTCAGCCTCTAGAGATTCCAGTTTGGAAATGAGATTCAATATCTATGGATTTTATAGATGGGTTGCCAAGGTCAAGCAGAGGAAATGAGAGTATACGAGTCATTGTGGACAGGTTGACCAAGAGTGCCCATTTCATTCCAGTAAAGTCAACCAGGTTGGCACCTGTTTTGGCAAAGTTGTTCATGAAGAACATAATTAGACTTCATGGAGTTCCTATAAGCATAGTCAGCGACAGAGATGCTTTATTCACTAGTGAATTCGGGAAGAGTCTGCAGGATGTGTGTGACGCCCCACCTCTATGCTCACGCTAGCTAAGGACACTACGGAGTAATGCCGTCAACTAGCGCGAAGAATAAGGCTGTTGAGGAGCGACCATCCGTGTAATTGCTTTGTGCGAGCATGGATATGTTAGATAGTATAACATGCATTACGTTTCAAGAGGAAATCCGACATACCGATACAAACTCAAAGCGACTACATAGTGGCTAAGTGGACCTCGGAAACAAATATAGAAATAAACATAACATAAATAAGTAACAGGTGTTCATATCCCAAAGGCGGAAACAGATATGAATATAACACAAAAAGGTGTACATCAGAGTAGTGGTCAAACAAGATCCACAATATCACCAAAGAATAGATACAAGTGCAAGACAAAAGAATATGAATACATCAAGGAGTCTCTATCTCACATGTATAACAACAAAAACTACAAATGTAATGTAGTTAGAAAAAAGTCAGAAGGTGATCCCAGATAAGAGTCAAACAGAAGCACTTGTAACATCTCGGTCTGACTCGAGCATTATTTAATAAGAAAATAATAAACGGATCAGTCTAGCTATAAATATCAGATAAAGGAATGAGATATAAGTAGAGATATAATAAGAACGTATGATAACAATGGTGTCAAGCTGTGACAAGTATGTTTTAAACAACAACAAAATCATACAATATCTCAAGAAATCTCAAAGCATAAAAAAGAATGTCATATTCTATATTTTATTCACCAAACCGCAAATATTGACAAACATATCATTGCCAATCACAAAAGTTAGTGAAACACAAATTCTAGAAATCATCAATTAGAGATTCAGAAATCACAAAGGGGGAGGCCTATCACAAACGAAAGCATGAAAACTCACCGACACGTGTATCACAAATGGAACGCTATTCCATGGTCGCTAACCATAAATATTGAGCCGAAGCTCCACAAACGGTCCGAAGACCACGGGTCGCTAACCCGCCAAATTGAACCGAAGTTCCACAGAAACAGGGTTTAGTCTCCCTCGCAGACAAATAGACATCGCACATCGCTAGTCTAAATCACAAAATGATCATCATTGATCAATAAAAAGTGTCGATTACACTAAGCTAGTAAATATATGAGTTTAGCTTCATGTCCCATAACCACTAGCTTAACTTAAATATTTACGAACAAATTGTAGATTCCCACTCGAAAATTGTCACAAGAATTTCAATCGAACAAGTCCAAAAAATAACCGACGAAGTAAACGCAAGCGTTTCATACCACTTGTTTTGCTAAGCCGTTTAATTATATTTTCTCATACGAATGAGGTAAAGGTTTGTATATGCTAATAGATTAAAAAACGATTTTATAAACGAGCTTTGTATTAAAAATAGAGTTGAAATCATCTTTGTAAAAGAGTTTTAATATTTACTACTAGTATAGAAACCTTTGTATTTAGAAGTGACAAATCACAAAATGATTGTAGAAACAATCAATCACAAGAATTCACATTTCGATAACGTGAATCAAACCATGGAAATCGATATCAAATCGATCAAATAGAAACACCAAAAATCTAGAAAAGAAATCATCAAAGTCGATATTAATTGACAATAACTATATGGATAATCAAAAATCGATAAATTTGGAAATCTACATAAAAAAATAGGCTAATTTCCAGAAATCAACAGCCATAGACGTCTGTCGGAAATCCACAGACGTCTGTCACCTGTTTCGGGAAATAATTTTCCTGAAGCCATAGACGTTTGTGGATAATCCACAGACGTCTGTCGCCTATAGCTGGACAGAATTTGCAACGCCCTTAAAGGGGCAAACCTACACAACTTCTCGGATTCGGAGCGATTGAATGAGCAACGACGACAAAGGATTTATGCCAAGCAACAACCCAACCCTCTAAGCTCTCGGAAATACCACCAAAAGCATGTTCATAAATCAAAGCTAGGATTTTCAAAGTTTTAACTTCCAAAACACCAAAAATTGAAATGTTCACCGAATCAATCCAAACCAAAATCAAATGAACATGAAAGGGTGTTAGGAATCCATACCAAGCAATCAAGGATAGTTATAGACATAGATGTGAGATAAAAATCTCACCTTTTTACACAAAACAAGGAAGGAGAAGCTTGAAAACAAAGGAGGATCAACCACTCTTCAATCCCAACTCAAGAAGCTTGAATTTAAGCTTAAAAGAGAAACATTTCCTAAGTTAGGTTTAGGAATTTCTGAAATTGAAAGGAGAACGAGTTGGGGAAGAAGAAGTGAAGGCTTATTAAAGCTTCTTCTTTGAATTTGGAGCTAGAACTTGATTTGCAAATGGAACTAGGGCTTAGGAATTCTAATTCTTTTTCTCCTCCACCATTTTTATCTAGAGGAATAATCGAACAAAAAGTAACAACCATAGAAGCATATCAACACAAAAGAAATTTTGAAATAAGAAGTTCACCTTAAAGAGCTCAAGAGAGTAAGTCTGGATGTGTTTGCTCGATGAATTCTCTAGATTCCCAAGAGCAGTCCTTAGGATTTGAGGACCATTGAACTTTCACAAGAGAAACATCTTTATTTTGAAGGCGTTTGACCTCCGAAGCAATGATTCGAATAGGATGTTGCTCATAAGTCAAATTAGGCGAAACTTCAATTTCTTCAATAACACCGGGCTCAAGAACAGAATCGGAATCTCAAAGGCATTTCCGGAGTTGAGAGACGTGGAATACGTCGTGAATAGTAGAAAATTGAGCTGGTAACAAAAGGCGATAAGCCACGGAACCAATGCGTTCGGTGATGGGAAATGGGCCAATATATCGAGGTGCTAATTTTCCCGATCGACTGAAACACACAACACCCATCATAGGTGAAACACGAATAAACACAAAATCTCCCACAGAAAATTCTAATTTCCTTCTTCGGTTATCGGCATAGGATTTTTGTCTACTTTGAGCTTCTTTCATCCTATGTCGAATAAGGTCAATCTTTTCTGTGGCCTCACGGATAAAATCAGGACCTAAAACCAGCTTCTCACCGGCTTCAAGCCAACACGAAGGAGATCAGCATGGTCTTCCGTATAGTGCCTCGAAAGGTGCCATACCAATACTAGATTGGAAGCTATTGTTATAGGAAAATTCAACAAGAGAAATATGATCATCCCAACTTCCACCAAAATCAAGAATACATGCACGAAGAAGATCTTCAAGAGTTTGATTCACACGCTCGGTTTGTCCATCGGACTGAGGATGATAAGCGGTGCTAAAATTAAGCTTCGTTCCCAAAGCTTTTTGAAGACCTTTCCAGAATCCACTAGTAAACAATGGATCACGATCACTAACAATAGAAGTAGGAACTCCATGTAATTAAACAATTTCCTTGACAAAGAGTTTAGCCAAAATAGGTACGGTCCGATTGGACCGAACGGGAATAAAATGGGCGGATTTCGTAAGTCTATCTACTATCACCCATAGGCTATCATGGCCCGAACGAGAACGGGGAAGACCGTCAATAAAGTCCATGGAAATTTGATCCCACTTCCATATTGGAATTTCCAATGGTTGCAATAACCCACCGGGCCTTTGATGCTCGGCCTTGACAAATTGGCAAGCTATGCAATGCTTAACAAAGTTAGCAATATCAGATTTCATTCCCTCCCAATAATAAAGTCGCTTCATATACGTGTACATTTTACTACTACCGGGATGAATGGTAAATTTAGAACGATGAGAATCTTCTAAAATATCTTTACGAAGATCACAAATATTTGGCACGATAAGTCTACCAAATTTTCGAATACCGCCGCGAGCATCAATATCAAAGTCTTTCAAACCTTCAATATCGATTTTATCCCTACAACTTTGGCTAAGAAGAAGCAATTCGGGATCATGCTTTTGAGCTTCAAGAATGCGGTCTACAAGAGAAGGATGAGCCTCGAAGCTACATAAAACAAGAGATGAACATAAATCGGATTCACGATCTCAAATTTCACAAGTGGATAAAGTCGCGAGATCATTCCACTCGGATATCATCAAAGAAACAATCGCTTGTTGCTTACGACTGAGGGCATCGGCAACAAGATTTCCTTTTCCGGGAGTACAAAGAATATCAAGATCATAAGATGCAAGGAACTCGAGCCAACGTTGTTGACGCAAATTAAGTTCCTTTTGGGAAAATAAATACTTCAAAGATTTATGATCGGTATAGAGAACAAATTTCTCACCCAAAAGATAATGGCGCCAAATTCTAAGGGCGAAAACAATAGCCGCGAGCTCTAAATCATGAGTGGCATATCTAGTCTCGGCTGGCTTTAATTGCCTAGAAGCATAAGCGATAACACGTTCCCTTTGCATGAGAACGACACCCAGACCAACGCGACTAACACCGGTATAAACAACAAAATCTTGGTTCCCATTGGGAATCACAAGAATAGGAGCATCGGAAAGGAGTTCTTTTAATTTTTGAAATGAAGCTTCACATTTGTCTGACCAAATGTATTTAATTCCCTTCTTTGTCAAATTAGTAAGAGGTACGAAAATCTTAGAAAAATCTTTTATGAACCGACGGTAATAGCCCGCCAATCCGAGAAAGCTGCGAATTCCGTCACACTCTCCGGTCTCTTCCAATTTTGAATCGCTTCAATTTTTAAAGGATCCACGGAAATTCCGGATTCAGAAATGATATGTCCCAAAAATTTCACACGAGACTGCCAAAAGTGGCATTTAGAAAATTTTGCTTTTAATTGGTTGCTCCTAAGAGTTTCCAATACAATCCGAAGATGATTTTCTTGCTCTTCCTCTGTTTTAGAATAAAAAAGAATGTCATCTATAAAGATGAGAACAAATCGATCGAGGAAGTCTTTAAAAACTCGATTCATAAGGTCAACGAAATAAGCTGGAGCATTCGTTAAACCAAATGGCATAACAAGCCATTCATAAGATCCATAACGTGTACGGAACGACGTCAAAGGAATGCCATCCTCTGTAATACAGAGCTAATGAAAACCAGTTGCTAAGTCTAATTGTGAAAAGACTTTAGCACCACTAAGCTGATCGAACAAATCATCAATCCGCGGTAAGGGATATTTATTCTTGATGGTGAGATCGTTAAGCTTGCGGTAGTCAACGCAAAGCCGAAGTGTACCATCAGATTTCTTCACAAAAATAGCTGAAGCTCCCCATGGAGAGGAACTAGATTGAATAAATTGCTTTGCTTCCAATTCGGATAATTGTTTGCGCATCTCCTCATTTTCTTTATTGGATATACGATAAGGAGGACGAGTAATAGGTAGAGCTCCAGGGATTAGATTAATTCTGAACTCAGTTGCTCGTTTAGGTGGTAATCCTAGAACGGGATCAAATATATTGGGAAATTCACAAACAATGTGAATGAGAGAAATAACATCTTCCTCATCATCATTATCGTCATCATGAGGTTTTAGAGAATACAAGGATGCTTTCGAATTGGAATCAGAATCTTTCAGGACAAGAGAAATCTGCTTAACAGATTGAGGATGCCGAAGATATATAGTCCGTTCAGGACATAGAATATGGGCTTCATAACGGTTAAGCCAATCCATTCCCAAAATCATTCTGAAACCAAGGTAACGCATAACATGCAAATCGGCACGGAAAGAGTAATTACACAAAATAATTTCGACATCTTTACATAATAAACTGAGTGTTGCGGATCCACCAACCGGATTCGCAATCCTCAAAGAAGTCACCAAGCCAATAATATTCAAAGACAAGGCATCAACAAGTTCTTCTGATATAAAACAGTGAGATGCACCCGTATCAAAAAGAACTCGAATAGGGAGATCACGAAATATAGTAATGCCATCAAGGATAGAATGAGAAATACCTTGACCACGAGAAGTGTTAGCAGGGGCATGGACAACATTTAGCTTGCCCTCCTTCTTTCCTTGAAGTTTTGGACACAAAGATAAAGTATGGCCCGAACTCTTGCAATAGCGGCAGAAAAGAGGCTTTGGGCACTTGTTTGCATAATGGTCCTTAGAACCACAATTGTAACATTCTCCACGGCGGGAGGTAGGAGTATTTGCTACCGGTGTTGCTTGCTTTCCCTTTTTGTTGGGATTAGGCTTGAATTTGAAAGGTCTCTTCTTGTTGATGTTTGGTTTGACCTCAGCATCGCTATCTTTATCCGCCTCTTCGAGTCGAAGAGAAATATCAACAAGTTGGTCAAAAGAAACTTCTAATTTCAGAAGTAATGGCTTTTTGAGATTCTTGTTCAAGCCATAAACAAATCTCTGGTTTTTCTTCAATGGGGTATTAATATACTCGACCCCATATTTAGACAAAGATTCGAAAGAAGCGACGTAGTCGGTCATAGAAGATTCACCTTGAACAAGGTCGATGAAGCGTCGGGCTAAAGATACTTTTTCAGCTTCCGGCACGAATTTTAACTCGAACCTTTCCCGGAATTGCTCCCAAGCAAGGTCTGCTTCAATAATTTCGGAGATTAGAAGTTTGTACCAGTCTAATGCTCTTTCTTGGAGCATGCTAGAAGCCACTTGGACTCGATGACGATCAATAAGATTCATGCGAGAAAAGATGCGGTCGCATGTTCGAAGCCAAGCCTGGACTTCTATAACGCTCTCGGAACCTTTGAATGGCTTTCCACCCAAATTGGTGTAATCACTGCACAAGCGTGCAAACCCAGATTTAGGATGTGTGGGCTCAGGAATAGGTCCGACAGCTTGAGCATTTCTTACAAGATCAAGGAGTTGCTGAGCAGACATAAATACTCCATCCTGGGGAGTAGCACTAGATTGACCGGCGCTGGGACGGCCAGGTCTAACCATTTCTCTTCTTTAAGAAAGAAAGAAAGAAAGAAAAGAGGAAAAAGGTTAATCTCAGAATGAATATCAAACAAACTTGATTGATAAAATAAGGCATCATAAAAAGAAATAGGATAGAACGGTACGAAGACTCGAATTAAATCCTATAGCACGATTCCTAAGAAAGACTTAGGACAATGATCCTTGCTAGATTATTCTACATTGTTCCGAAGTTTGGCTTTGATACCAGGCTGTGACGCCCCACCTCTATGCTCACGCTAGCCAAGGACACTACGGAGTAATGCCGTCAACTAGCGCGAAGAATAAGACTGTTGAGGAGCGACCATCCGAGTAATTGCTTTGTGCGAGCATAGATATGTCAGATAGTATAACATGCATTACGTTTCAAGAGAAAATCCGACATACCGATACAAACTCAAAGCGACTACACAGTGGCTAAGTGGACCTCGGAAACAAATATAGAAATAAATATAACATAAATAAGTCACAGATGTTCATATCTCAAAGGCGGAAACAGATATGAATATAACACAAAAAGGTGTACATCAGAGTAGTGGTCAAACAAGATCCACAATATCACCAAAGAATAGATACAAGTGCAAGACAAAAGAATATGAATACATCAAGGAGTCTCTATCTCACATGTATAACAACAAAAACTGCAAATGTAATGTAGTTAGACAAAAGTCAGAAGGTGATCCTAGATAAGGAGTCAAACAGAAGCACCTGTAACATCTCGGTCTGACCCGAGCATTATTTAATAAGAAAATAATAAACGGATCATTCTAGCTATAAATATCAGATAAAGGAATGAGATATAAGTAGAGATATAATAAGAACATATGATAACAATGGTGTCAAGCTGTGACAAGTATGTTTTAAACAACAACAAAATCATACAATATCTCAAGAAATCTCAAAGCATAAAAAAGAATGTCATATTCTTTATTTTATTCACCAAACCGTAAATATTGACAAACATATCATTGCCAATCACAAAAGTTAGTGAAACACAAATTCTAGAAATCATCAATTAAAGATCCAAAAATCACAAAGGGGGGAGGCCTATCACAAACGGAAGCATGAAAACTCACCAACACGTGTATCACAAATGGAACGCTATTCCATGGTTGCTAACCATAAATATTGAGCCGAAGCTCCACAAACGGTACGAAGACCATGGGTCGCTAACCCGCCAAATTGAACCGAAGTTCCACAGAAACGGGGTTTAGTCTCCCTCGCAGACAAATAGACATCGCATATCGCTAATCTAAATCACAAAATGATCATCATTGATCAATAAAAAGTGTCGATTACACTAAGCTAGTAAATATATGAGTTTAGCTTCATGTCCCATAACCACTAGCTTAACTTAAATATTTACGAACAAATTGTAGATTCCCACTCGAAAATTGTCACAAGAATTTCAATCGAACAAGTCCAAAAATTAACTGACGAAGTAAACGCAAGCGTTTCATACCACTTGTTTTGCTAAGCCGTTTAATTATATTTTCTCATATGAATGAGGTAAAGGTTTGTATATACTAATAGATTAGAAAACGGTTTTATAAACGAGCTTTGTATTAAAAATAGAGTTGAAATCATCTTTGTAAAAGAGTTTTAATATTTACTACTAGTATAGAAACCTTTGTATTTAGAAGTGACAAATCACAAAATGATTGTAGAAACAATCAATCACAAGAATTCACATTTCGATAACGTGAATCAAACCATGGAAATCGATATCAAATCGATCAAATAGAAACACCAAAAATCCAAAAAAGAAATCATCAAAGTTGATATTAATTGACAATAACTATATGGATAATCAAAAATCGATAAATTTGGAAATCCACATAAAAAAATAGGCTAATTTCCAGAAATCAACAGCCACAGACGTCTGTGGGAAATCCACAGACGTATGTCACATGTTTCGGGAAATAATTTTCCTGAAGCCACGGACGTCTGTGGATAATCCACAGACGTCTGTCGCCTGTAGCTGGACAGAATTTTCAACGCCCTTAAAGGGGAAAACCTACACAACTTCTCGGATTCGGAGCGATTGAATGAGCAACGGTGACAAAGGATTTATGCCAAGCAACAACCCAGCTCTATAAGCTCTCCGAAATTCCACCAAAAGCATATTCATAAATCAAAGCTAGGATTTTCAAAGTTTTAACTTCCAGAACACCAAAAATTGAAATGTTCACCAAATCAATCCAAACCAAAATCAAATGAACATGAAAGGGTGTTAGGAATCCATACCAAGCAATCAAGGATAGTTATAGACATAGATGTGAGATAAAAATCTCACCTTTTTACACAAAAACAAGGAAGGAGAAGCTTGAAAACAAAGGAGGATCAACCACTCTTCAATCCCAACTCAAGAAGCTTGAATTTAAGCTTAAAAGAGAAACATTTCCTAAGTTAGGTTTAGGAATTTCTGAAATTGAAAGGAGAACGAGTTGGGGAAGAAGAAGAGAAGGCTTACCAAAGCTTCTTCTTTGAATTTGGAGCTAGAACTTGATTTACAAATGGAACTAAGGCTTAGGAATTCTAATTCTTTTTCTCCTCCACTATTTTTATCTAGAGCTTGAAAGTGTTAGGAAAATGAAGTGAATGAAGATAAGTGGGGGTGGAGCTAAGGGCTTGAGTTAGGATATAGGGCTGAAACCCAAACCAAAGCCCAAAGTGAAAAAGTAGCAAAATTCCACTAACTCCAAACATATCAATGTTTATACTCAAAAAGGTCGCAAACGTCATTTTGAACTCAATGGGGGTGGTTTCGAGTCCTAATTTGACTGTTTTCAAAAAGTAGCTTTTGGACTATAATCCGACTAACGATGAAATATTTAATTAAAATATTTAAATATTCAATCGTAAAATATGCGGGTTGTTACAATGTGTTAGGCACTAAGCTCAAGAGGAGTACCATATATCACCCTCAAACTGATGGGCAGGCAGTGAGAGTCAATAAGGTACTCGAGGATTTATTGAGAGCTTGTGTATTGGATTTTGGTGGATCTTGGGAGGATCACCTACATTTGGTTGAGTTTTCCTATAATAATAGTTACCAGACTAGTATAGGAATGGCACCTTTTGAAGCTTTGTATGGAAGGCCATGCAAATCACCAGCATGTTGGTTGGAGACTGGAGACAGATTGGTCTTAGGTCCAGATTTGGTTAGAGAGGCGTCATAGAAGATTGAGCTGATCCGAGAAAGGATGAATGAAGCTCTATCCAGACAGAACGTTACGCAGATAATAGGCGTAAAGACCTAGAGTTCTCAGTGCGAGACAGGGTTTCATTAAGGTATCACCGATGGAGGGTGTGGTACGGTTTGGGAAGTCAGGGAAGCCGGCACCGAGATATTTTGGTCCATTCCAGATTATAGAAAGGATTAGAAAGCTTGCATACAGAGTAGAGTTGTCGAGCAGTATGACAGGTGTCCATAATGTGTTTCATGTGTCTCATCTTCGTAAGTATGTGCATGATCCAGAGACTACTATTCCTCCAATAGGGTTGGAAGATCTAGTAGTAGAGCCTACTTTGGCTTTTGTTAGAAAACCAGTTCGGGTTGTAGCGAGAGATGAGAAAAGATTGAGGAACAAGACAGTCAAGTTGGTGAAAGTTCAATAGAGCGACAACGAGAAGGTCTGTACTTGGGAGACAGAGGACAAGATTCGAGATAGTTATCCTGATCTACTTTGAGGGTATGTCTATATTAGATTTATATAGATAATTCCTAGTCAGGTAGACTAGAATGGGTGTTAGGAGTCGTTACAGATGATTGCTATGTTTAGTATTTAGTCCATACTGAATTTTGAGGACAAAATTCTTTAAGGAGGGAAGCCTGTAACACCCCTGATTTTTGATAACATTAGTTAGGAGGTTTAATTAGATAAATTAAATAGAATAATGTAAATGTTAAGTGATAAGGGGTTGAGATTTGAACAAATCTAATTAAGGCCGTGCTTAATAAATAAATAAATGGGCTTAAGAATGGTTTTTGGTTAATTAATTACATAAGGGTATATTAGGTATTTGCCACACATAACCCTTACCCTTATATATTTTGGTTCCTACCATTTTATTTCTCATTCACATCATTTTGAAAACAAAAACTAAAAGGGGAGCCGACCATTAAGTAAGAAGAACTCAATTAAAAGCTAGAGATTCAAGCTTAGGAGAAATCAATCTCAATCCAATCTCATTATCTAAATCAAGGTAAATAATAATTCCATCTCTATTTTGTTTTGAATCATATGTTTTTGGATTTAAGGGTAAATTCGTTTTTATGATGAATTTTATGATGATATGCTTGAATATTGATTGTTTAATTTAAACAAGATTGTTTAAATGGGATTATACATGGTTTTAGGGCTAAATCGATTTATATTGATATTTAAATGCCATGGAAAATTTTTATGTTGTATAAAACATGATTTTGGAGTTGGGTTTCTATTTTGATAATTTTCCAAGCTATGGAAATACTGTTATGAATTTTCAAAGGAAAATATGGTTATTTGGATTTATAAATTTATTTTGGAAAATATATTAAGAATTTGGGTCTGCAATTTTGATATGTTAGATAACATGATTAAAATGAATTTTTGGAATTTTTGGGGATTTTTTCAAAGAGATTTGCCATGCAAATTAAATTATTTTAGAAGAGGGACTTTTTTGCAATATTGGTTTTTCTTAATGGAAGAGCTTATTTGATTAACTTCACCATGGTTTAGATCTGAAATTAGCGGCAGTTATTTTAGTAAAGAATTTGAAAAGGTTAAGGCAACTAATCTGGTGTTGACACGTGGTAGGTTAGTTAGAAAAATGTTTGATTTAAGTAGTATTAAACCAGGTTTACTCAGAAAAGTTAGTTTCGCCTTCTTTAGAAGTACCTTTCGACACAGAGCTTTCACCCTTAACCTAGTCGAAACCTACTAAGCCTAAACCAATACACAAGGTATCATAAAGACGGTACGCAGTGGATTGGAGAAAGGCGAAAGGTTAGGTGTCGAAAGCATGACTTCCAAAGGAGTTAATACCTTGGTTTGTTTTTAAAAAGAGAACCGCCTTCTTTTGTTTTAATTAAGCCTTCGAAAGAGTCAAAGCATATGTTTTCAAAAGAGGATTTTGAAAGGTTTTAAAAGGGTTGCCATTAACATACATTTCCTTTCGATTGGGTTCGTTTACTTATGAAAGAATGTTTTGAAAGAAGGGAGTTCCGACCTAGTCAAAGCCCTGTCGCCGTTCTTTAGCCTTTCGAAGGTATTGAAGTCATCAATGCTTTCGAAAGGTAGTGTTTTTTTAAGATGTTTTAAGTCACCTCCTAAAAGGCTTTCAAAAGGGTTCAAGGGTTTCGAAGGCAATGGCTTCGAAAGGGATTTCGAAGCTATCCTTCAATGTTCTGTTTAAATAGTCTAAAGCTTTCGAAAGAGATGATGCCGACGCCATCATGTTTTCCCCAATATTTTTATATGATAAAGGATGGTTTCGAAAGAGATGCTTTCGCCTATATTCACTTTGACCAAAATAATTTTTTAAATATAAACCCAATGGTTTCAAAAGGGGGACTTTCAATGATTTCGGAAGGGTTACTTCCAATGGTTTCGAAAAAGGTACTTTCAATTGGTTTTGAAGCTATGCTTCTAAGTTAATACTTTAATACAATCGAAAGGTTTCAAAAGGAAGGTTTTAAAGTATTAGAAAGGCATGAGCCTAATGTTTTAAAGATAGATTTTAATTCTTTCGAAAGAGGTCATCCTACGAAGTCAAAAGCAAGATTTCAAAGGTTTCGAAAGGTTTTGTAACCCAAATTCATTTTTAAACAAAATCCATGTCTAAATTAAAGGAGTTTTGAAATGATTTTAAGAAGTAGCCTTCCTTGATAAAAATTATGGGTTAAAGGGATAAACCATGTGTTATATGAAAATTGTTTCAAGGACATTAAACCTGTATGGGTGGTATTGTTTTGTAATTATGTTTACTACTTCAAATATAAATATATTCATATTATAATGGACCCATAACTGCATTTTGGGAAAAAAGGGCAGAAGAGTCAGCTAGGTTGACCTAGTAGTGAATATAAATTGATTAAACTCCTGGATGAGTAGATTTGCATCCAAGAGGTCAGAGAGACCAAGACACAGGATGCCTAAATATGGAAGTTGTCAAGGAGACATGTTCACAGTGATCCCATGAAAACTATGCTTTGGAAGTTATTGGAGTTACCAATAGGTTCATAGAGATCCCATGAAAACTATGTTATAAAGAGTGGTTAGCAGGGGCCAATTTGTTCATAGTGTTCCCATGAAAACTATGTCCAGATTAAGTTATTGACAAATGTCAATAGGTTCCTAGTCAACCCATGAAAACTAGGATAAGAAGAAAATATATTGGTAGGGGCGAATAAGTTCCTAGTCAACCCATGAAAACTAGGATAAGGGGGAAGTTATTAGAGTAACCAATAGGTTCAGGGAAACCCATGAATCAACTAAACCCACAGGAGTGGTAGTGTTAAGTTAATTGGCAGGGGCCAATAGGTTCATAGTGCACCCGTGAAAACTATGAAATAGGACAAGGAGTCTGTATATTATATAAAGGTTATTAGTAGGCCCGTGAAAACTAATAGGTTAATAATGACCCTAGAAACTATAAATATGACAGGGAGTCAATTAAACAGAGGATGGGAAATCCAATATGTTTTAAAATGTTTGCATATCATCATAATATTTTGAAATGACTATGTTTTTAACCATTGTGGATGCAGGACCACGATATATGGTTTTATAAAGGTTTTAGGATACTAGTGATGGGGAAACCCGTTCTGCTAAGCGCGTGGTCTCACTAGATATCTAAATGGTTTGAGATGGTAGATTATTATTCATACCAGGCTTTATGTCTAACTCGAATTTTATGTTTTCCCCTTATACTCTCGGGTACTCAATTGATTTTGAGTAGTTTAAGAGTTGAGGTTTTCAGGTACCTCATTAGACGAATAAAGCTTCCAAAAACGTGGAGGTGGCGTGATAGCTATTTAGAGTTCTCTTTTATTTGATTCCGCTGTGTTGCTTGTAATGGAAAAGTTTTTATATTGCCTGTATATGCTCTGATCATCCAATTGGGCATCTTCTTATGTCGCTCTTGGCGTATGTTGTAACAAATATATTTTCTCTAAACATGATTTGCGATTGTGGGATTATGTAATGAATCAGAAATATTTTGAAATGAAATGTGATTTTGTTTGAAGTTTTAATTTTTTTTCATATTCATGTGTTTCTGTGTATCAATGAATCTAACACCGCCGTATTTGGTCGCCGAGGATTAATAACTATGGATGACTGCAGCATCCGTAGCCATTAGTTTTGGGCCTCCAAGTAAGGGGATGTTACAAATTCCAACCTCCTGAGTGTCGGTGTTGCCCCTGCAACTCTAAGGCCTTTTCTCATTTCCTAAGTGTCGGCGTTGCCCCGGCAATGTCAAGAAACTTTCCATTTCATAAGTATCGGCGTTCCCCCGGTAACGCCAGGAAATCCTCTATTTCTTAAGTACTGACATTGCCTCGGCAATGCCAAGAAATTTGCTATTCATTATGTACCGGTGTTGCCTCGGCAACGCTAAAAAAACTTTAATCTACGAGTTCGATAAGAAACACTCATCTTAGTAAACCATCAATGTACTAGCTTTCGAAGAAAGAAGTTGGTCCTCAACTGAGATTCTACCCTTTTCTTCCGAAAACTACCGTTGCTTGAAAATGGGCAACAACAAGAAGACATAACCTTTCATAGGTCACCCGGATGGTTCGACCTTTCGTCACAAGAATCAACCACTATGCAGGAATAAAGCAGCGCCAAAAGGAAATCCCAGGATTGAATAGCTCGTGTGCTAATTTCTAAGGATGAAAGCTGGTGCACAACCGAATTTCTAGAATTCAACTTAGAAAGAATACAAGTACAACCAAAATATAGGCAGCCTCGAGGAAATGTTGCTTGGAACTAAGCAGCTAGGTTATCAATTCCCGAAGATAGGAATTGGCATATGAACAGAACTTCCATGACGACATCAATCAAGCAAAGCATGCACAACTAAGGACAACTAGGGACAATCATGGAAGGTCAGAACTAAAACCGTCGGACTTCCTCAATCCCAGAATAGATTGAGAGCCAGACTAAGGGAAATCGAATCATTTGTTCCAAACCTCTCCATCTCCCACAATTGCCCAAATACAGGCGTTCGAAATAGCGAGTCCCTTGAGCAGGGATAGATGCACATATACTTGATCGAAAGAAATGTTGCCAAGTCCAATCATGAATAACCGGAGGTTGGTTAGATAATGGTTCTGTATCACAAAATAGAGCATTATGGCAACAAAATCACCAACAAAGGAAATGAAGGATTTAACGCTCAAAAATCAACCGTCACTCGCAGTCTGGTGATGACGAGAAGGATCAATGACCTACTGACGGTCTAACTAGATCATTTGGTTCCAATTTGCAGGAATATGCCATTACCCAAAGTTTGGTGATGCTAAGAAGAAACCCCCAGAATGAAACTATCAATACATCGGCTTTTGGAAACAGAAGCAAGAGTTTGATTGAATCTTTAGCCCTACCTTCTGGCATCTTATGTTATCTGAAGATTAAAAACATCAAGGAAAAATCTACAGAGTTGAGTCATCCGTGCACGATTTTCTAGGGATAGAAACTAATACATGATTAGGGTCCCAACACTGGACTTGGAAGAATTCACTCTAGCAAAAGATGACGGCGACGGTCTTTCCAGCACATGTACGCAGAATGACATTGGATGATGATGTCAACTTGGAGGAATTCAATTACAATCAGAAAACAGACATCATTGAAAAAATTAGAGCTTGGAGTCAAGCAGTAGAGTGCCTCCTAGAGATATAAGCTGTCATGTCAACCAAATTGAGGTAATCGAACGTATTTCCCAAGAGACCTAGTCTCCAGAAAACCTATAGACTTAGTTTTCAGAGAAATCGGCCCTATGGACTAGGGTAGATACACCAACACTTTGTTGAAATGAACTCAATTGAGCATAAGTAGGGATTAGCTATAGAACTGGCTAGACCAAGCTACCTCATAGTTCTGAACAAAGCTATGAAATAGAATATGCTGAAATGGCCGTAGAAGTATTACTTACATGTATAGATAAATGAGTATGCTGCACATGAACACAAGAAGTGAAACAGCGAGAAAAAGCAATGCTCTAAATTGAGAAATTAAACCAATAGTCTCCAGAGACAGAGGCTGGTGTGCAGATTGAATTTCGAAAAACGCAAAGGAAGGATAACCGTAATCGAACAAGTCATTCGCTAGTTTCCGAAGACTAAAACTGTGCCTGATCAAACTTCAACTACAACTCTACAAGAGCAGTTGTGCCTTGTAATTTAACTATAATCAATCATCCCAATATGATAGGAATAATAATCGAAGCCTAAGTTGCGAAGGACCCATTTTCTAGAGGAGTGGAATTCCCTCCACCAGACTAAAGATTGGATGATCGAAAAGTCGTTTTCAACAATAAAACTTAGCATTCAACCATGTCGGGTATGTTTTACTTCAGATATTATCCTCGTATAACCAAAACCCGGAATCCAAGGGAAGTCGACGTATGTTGACCAGTCGCGTTCTGAGCGTTAACTGGGGCAGATGCAGTGTGTTATCTACATGAGAAGAGTCCAATATCCCGAATATTGCAAACGAACAATCCAGTGTAGATAGCTTGCTTACATTTGAAAAAAAATCCATATCATCCTTTGAAATTATCGTTTCCACACTTACTCGTTATAGATCAACGATCGATAACAGAGCTGCTGTCCGAACCGACTTGGGAAGCTTTTCTTTTAAGGATCATTGGAGTATAGAAACGGGAAGAGCGATACGATTGAATCCTCCACTATATCTGATTTTGGTATAAACTGTCGCATTAGAATTCAAATCGATGACAGAAACTTAACCAAGTTCTCGAAAAGAAATAGTTAAAGACAAAGAGCAAGACTTCGCTCCAGAATGACGTACAATCATTCGAGACAAAACTTAGCTTCATCGCCGACCGAGTTAAAACTATATAGGTCGACTCCAAACCTACGTCGTGCACCCACTTACCGACCTAAACCCTTGTGTAAACTACAGAATAAAGATTGCATCGTCAATACCAGTAATTGAAATTCAGATCAAAATCAAAAAAAGAACGGCTATCAGAAGTCAGTCAATTGAAAACAATATCTTGAGATGGACTCCAATGATTCACTGAAATTCACAAAATAGTAATCTGAAACTTGTCTTGTTCTAGAGAACACTTTGTTTCCAACGAAAGACTACTTAACAAGGTTTTTAACCAACTAGAATTCAACAGGAGTTAGAACATCCAGATTAAGCAAGAATGACTTGAAACTTGAATAAGGCATCTTAAAGAACAAGCCAATGGAACTAAAGAGAAAAGGCCGAAAATCCCCTAAGTAGATGGATCGCTGGCGATCCATTAACCATGGATCGCCAACGATCCAAAAGGAAGAATCATAGGCTGTCAAAGCCTCTTGCATCATGATCTACTACCTCTTCTAAGAATACTTACCAAGTTTCATAGCATTCCAAGCAGCGTAGTTCAAGAAGTAAAGACTCATCTGATTCAAGCTATTTTGACAAAAACAGCTAGCTTAAACTGGACCTAGAGAACTCATACGGAATCGGGTTGACTTGAAATTTGGAGGAAATACTTAGAAGACAAAAAAGAAGGCTCACATAAAAAATGAGCATGACTGGAGAAGATTTGAGTGATTGTTGGCGATCCATTTTGATGGGTCGCTAGCGACCCATGTAGGGGCCCCCACCACCTGAAATTCATACGGTAGGTCTCACGCACCCTCTAGAGCGTACCTGCAAAGTTTCGTTTGATTTTTTTAAGTTTTAAGTGAGTTATGGATTATTCTTTTGGACCAGATGACCCATGTCGATGGATGATCAAACTAACTCCAAAAGGCTTGATGCTTGGACAACACGCTCAAAAGAACAAGTGAATGGACCTAAGAAAAATTAAGCCAAAAATATGCTAAGCAGATGGATAGCTAGCGATCCATCCCCTATGGATAGATAGTGATCCATCATGATAGGTTGGATTGTCCTCAAACTTTCTAAGCTCTTTCGTAGTAATAAGTAAAGGCTTCTGGTAATAAAATATGCTAAGTTGATGGATAGCTAACGATCCACCTCCTATGGATAACTAGCGACCCATCCCTTATAGGATAGCTAGCGATCTATTGAAATGACTCAGATTGATTTGAGATTTTCGATGATGACTTGGCATAACAACTGGACTCTTCTGCACTTGGACTTCTGGCCCAATACTCACTGAATTCCCCTATAAATACTCACCTATCTGCAACATAAAGAAGATCTTCTGGACAGGCTGCTGGACCTATGCAGAGATTATTCTTGACTCTTCTCCTCCCACACAATAGTCATATAGGGGTTCACTTTGGTTCTCCGGTGAACTCTTGCATTTGTGACTTGATCTAGCATAGAAGATTCAATCGTATTATAATCCGATTCAACTTGTAACAATAGTCAGTTAATAGAAAGTTATAAAGTGGACATAGGCTTCATTAACAGCCGAACCACTATAAAACTCTTCTATCTTTTTACTATTTCTGCTCTTTTTACATTTGTTTTCTATATTATTGCTCTGTAAGAATAGGGCTAGTGCTTTCACACTCAATCTAGGTTGTTGACCCATTTTTTAGGTTAACAGATATATCGATATCTAATCTCGAGACATCTTGACTGGTAATATTTAAAATGATGTGCTTTTTATATTGTGATACAATACTCATGGTTACAACTATTTAGAACTGTTATCATAGACACATCATTTGTGGAATTTCTAATATATATTCTTAAATTAACTAATTAATAATTTATAACATTTATAACAAGTATATAATAGAAAGAAAACACCTTTTATTTTGAACAAGATTGGTTATTGAGTTAGATTTATGTAAAAAATTACATATTTTCCCAGGGAATGCCCCAAACTCTATCACTAATAATGCACCAACCATCAAATACAACAACAATTATCATTTCTTAACTATTAATTAATTTATGTTACTTTATAATCTAATTAAATCGTGTGGTATTTTGGAGAACATGAATACGATTGTGTGACCCAGAGGTGTGAATTCACTCAGCAATTAATTTGAACAATTCAAATATTAACGTTCACACGTTATTTAAGCTAGCGGTGTGACAGTTTGTCCGAATTTGTCGATTATAGATCTTTTTAGTATAATCATATTTTGCATTACCTTAAACGGTATATATAGTGACAATAAGTTACACACGTTCTGTAACATCCCCTATCTAGAGGCCCAAAGCTAAGCGCTACATTTTTCTGATTACATTTCAAAACAACAATTCATATCCAAGTTACATAATCCCAAACGTTTCCGAGGTTCAGATAAAATATAATTATTACATAAATATGCCAAGAGCGACATATGATGATGCCCCCTTGGTTGACCAGAGTACTATATATACAACACAGCAGAATCAATTCAAAATAACATAGCAACTCCTAATTAGCTATTTGTCAGCACATGCTCATCACCAGAAGCTTTATTCGCCAACCTACTAAAATCTGTAAACGTCAACCCTCAGCCTACTCAAATCAATTTTGAGCACTCGAGAGTTTAAGGGGGTAGTATAAACTTCAAGTCAGACTTAAAGCCTGCTGTGAATAATATTAAACATCTCGGTTATTTGATATTAAGTGAAACCACGCCGCTTAGCGGAACGGGTTTCCCCTTACTAATATCCTTTTTTAAAACATATCTTTTGCAAATTAAAATCATGCAACCAAAACTGGTTAAATCTATAAAGCAATATCATGTATATGTACATATCAGTTATCGAATGGACTATTTGTCCATACACTGTAGTTTTGTTTGGCAAACTGCTAACCCTTGGCTGACTTAGGCCTACCAGAAAAACTTAAAAATCTAACATCTGTTAGATACTCCTCTTCTGGATGGTTTGTCCCTACTTACTTCTCCAGGTCTAACTAATTCTAATGGTTTTGCGGGCTCACCAATAACCCGTCTTTCCTTTTTAGATTCCTTTCTATGTGTAACATAATTTTAGTCTTAATTCTGACAAAGCCCTACACACTGGAATTTTGGACCTATTTTAGCTAGGGGCTACTAGCTAAAGTATAGGGCGCGACCCCATACCAGTCCCATCTGGTATTTTAATATCTGAGTCATTTTACTTAGGGTTATCTACCCATAAAATTTTCCTTGAAAACCTTTTCTTTCAAATTGATTTAAACCTTTAAATCATTTTTTAAACAAGGAAATTATTTATATAATACTCTTTGCTTTACTCAAATCACCTTGCCATGTTATATATTCTTTACACAAAACCTTGTTGATGAAAATGTTTAAACTTTTGAAAGTACCCCTTTTGAAACCATTGGAAGTAACCCTTTCGATATAGTAAAACCATAGGCCGTAGGCCAAAACATACCTTTCGAAATCATACCTTTCTAAACCATTCATATTTATCCTTTCGAAAGCATTGAAAAACATCTCCTTCGAAAGCTTTAAAACCTTAGACATCCTATCTTTAAAACACTTAAACATTGCTTTTCGAAACCATTGGAAAACCTTTCCTTTTAGACCTTTCGAAACCATTGGGGAACCACCCCTTAGAAACCTTTCTTTAAAACCTTTCGAAAGCATTAAAACATCAAGCCTTTCAAAAGCATTTGGGTTCAATTTATAACATGTGGAAACACCTTTTGAAACCATTAAAACTATCTCTTTCAAAACCATTTGAGTTCTACCTTTTATAGAGCAAAAAGGGTCATTAAAACATTTATGTCTAAAGCGTCCCTTTCGAAAGCATTTCTAGGTAAAGAAGTGTTGTTGTCGAAACCATGCCTTCGAAAGCATTGGAGATGCAGCTTGGTTTTAAAAACAAGGTAACCCTTTCGAAACCAATCTAGGTCGAAAGGTAAAAAGCGGCAGTCAGGGGTTTCGACCCCTTCGAAAGCATTCATTTAAAACAAAAGGCGCAACCCATTTGAAACCTTTCCTTCGAAACATTTGACTCAGCCGAAAGCCAACCAAGTCGAAAGCACTTCCTTTGAAAGCAAAAGCAGGTGCATTTTCAATTTAAAACAAAGCATGCTTCGATCCCCTCGAAACCTTTGGTTTTGACCTAGTGCCTTCCGCCATTATCCAATTCACTACGTACCAGTATCTGATATCATGTGCATTGGTTTAGATGGAGTCGGAGGCGAAGGTAAGGAGTCGGAATCCTAGTGCCGAAAGCATTGAAACAGGAAAAAGCATGTTGATTTAACTATTTAAATTAACCCTTTGTACCTAACCTGCCTTGTTTGTCAACTTATGATTGGTTGCAAAATTTTCTTTTCTAAAAGTACTGCTAGTAATACCCCTTCTCCTTTGTATAAATATATAAAACATTTAAGTCTCATACATTAAATAATTTTATATATCCATTAAAACACTTACGAAAATTCTACAAAAATTCCAAATTTTTTTAATATGTTTTCTAACATATATAAATTTTAGACCCTAAGCCAATATAATTTGGCCGTAATTAATTTTAAACCCAAATTAGTATTTTATTTACTAGAAAGTTCATATAAAATCCACATTAATTCAGAAAATATGAAAATTGAAACCCATTTCTAAATTATTGTTTCTAATCTAAATTTAAATTCGCAAGGCAATTGGATGTCATATAATAGGGTTTTCATATCAAACATATCACAAAATCTATGTGAATTATAATATATCATCAACAACATATTGATATACATTTTATATCCAAAACATGGCAAACATTTGCAAATAATTCAGATTTCATACTAAAAACCGAAAACCATTAAATACTTGAGATGGAGTCATTATTCACCTTAGATTTTTGATTAAAGATGTGAGATTTGTTCTTGATTAAGTGATTTGATTCTCCCTCTTGATATCTAAGCTTTTATCTTCTCTTGAGCTTGCTAATGGTGGCCGTCCTTAGCTTGTATTTTTTTGATTTGTGAATGATAAAGTGAATGTGAGTGTTGAGGGGTTAAGGGTTTAAGGATTAAGGATGTGCCTTTTTCCTATTTTGCCCTTGTATATTTCCTAACCTTCTATTCTTTTTTCTTTTTTTTAGTTCACTTGTTTAATATGCCACGACTACCCCTTATTTAATCACAATCTCAATCCACTAATCATATTACATTATTTATTTATTTGAACAAAATAAATATCCTAAATAATGTTACTAAAAATATGGGGTGTTACAGACTCCCCTCCTTAAAGAATTTCGTCCTCGAAATTACGATAAGGTACACATTAAAACAATCAAAGGTAAAAGATACCATCAAACAAATCAGGATAAGCATCTCTCATCATGTTCTCAATCTCGCAAGTACAGTCTCTCTCGCCCTCACTCCACTAGACTCTAACTAATTTGACTATCTTGTTCCTGAGCCTCTTCTCATCTCTTGCGACTATGCGAACCGGCTTTCTAATTATAGTCAAATTCGGCTCTATGACTAAGTTATCTAACACAGCCGGTGATATAGTAGTATCCGGATCTCGAATACACCTCCTTATATGAGAAACAAGGAAAACATCGTGGACTCCTGCCAAACTGCTTGGTAACTCAACTCTATACGCGAGTTTCCCGATCCTCTTAATAATATGAAATGGTCCAACGAACCTCGGTGCCAACTTTCCTGATTTCTCAAATCGAATCACACTCTTCATCGGCAACACCTTAATGAAAACATTATCTCCAATAGAAAACTCTAAGTCTTTCTGTCTTACATCCGCATAACTCTTCTGCCTAGATTGAGCTTCCATCATTCTAGCTCGAATCAACTCAACCTTTTCTACAGCTTCTCTAACCAAATCCGAACCAAGAACCAACCTATCTCTTGTCTCTAACCAACAAACTAGAGATTTGCATAGCCTTTCATACAAAGCTTCAAATGGTGCCATCCCTATACTAGCCTGATAACTATTGTTATACAAACATTCTACTAGATGTAGACGGTCTTCCCATGATCCCCCAAAATCTAGCACACAAGCTCATAACAAATCCTCCAAGACTTTGTTAACTCTCTCCGTTTGCCCAGCAGTCTGTAGATGGTAAGTGGTACTCATCTTGAGCTAGGTACCTAAGGTATCCTGTAAACTCTTGCAAAACTCACTAGTAAATAAAAAATCTTTATCACTCACTATATTACTAGGAATTCCGTGCAGTCTAACTACATTCTTCATAAACAACTTCGCTAACGCAGGTGCCGTTCTGGTTGAATTAATTGGAATGAAATGAGCACTCTTGATCAACCTGTCCATAATGACCCATATGCTTTCATTTCCTCTATTAGACCTTAGCAACCTGCCAATGAAATCCATAGAAATAGAATCCCAATTCCATAATGGAATGCCCAAAGGCTGAAGCAACCCACTTGGCTTCTGATGTTCGGCTTTTACCCATTGGCATTTCAAACACTGCTTCACCTATAAGCCTACATCCCTCTTCATACCTTCCCAGAAGAAATTTCTCTTCATATCCCGATATATCTTAGTTCCTCCCGGACGAATAGTGAGCTTTGAACGATGGCATTCCTCCAAAACTTCCTTCCTAATGTGTCCCATATTCGGAACACACAATCTTCCTTTTTTTCTCAACCACCCATTCTGATCAAACCTAAAATCCTTTAAGACATCGCTCTCCGTTCCATCCCTCGACTTTCTGATCCGTTCAGCCAACACTGGATCCTCTAGCTGTTTAGAAGCAACCCTCTCGATCATAACTGGTCGAACTTCCAAACATGATAACAAAGCAGTTTCTGTACTTGAACTACTCTTAGTCCTCCACTGTACTCTGCAAGTCACTAACGCTTCCAAATCTTTCCACTCGACTATCATTGCTAACACCACATTCTGATGTTTTTCGCTAAGCGCATCTGCAACCTTGTTGCCTTTCCTCAGTGTGTACTCAATACTGAAATCATAAGCAGCTAAGAACTCTAACCATCTCTGCCGCCGCATGTTCAGCTCCTTCTGAGAGAATGAATACTTCAACAACTTATGATCCGTATATAACTCAAATCTTTCTCCCAAAAGATAATTTCTCCACACCTTTAGTGCAAAAATCACCGTAGCTAACTCCAAGTTATGGGTTGGGTATCTGACTTCATGCGGTCTAAGCTGTCGAGAAGCATATGTAATTACTCTACCCCTCTGCATTAACACAGCTCCTAACCCAGTCCCACATGCATCTGTGTACACCACCAAATCATGATTCCCCTTTGGAACAACCAACACAGGTGCATTAGTCAATAAGTGTTTCAGCTTCTGGAATGGCCCCTCACACTTATCGGTCCAAACAAACTTCACATTCTTTCAAGTTAGCTTGGTCATTGGTGCTGCTATCCATGAAAAATCCTTAATAAACCTCTGATAGTTACCAGCCAACCCCAGAAAACTTCTTATCTCAGTCACCATTTCTGGTCTCTTCCAACTATTCACGGCCTCGACCTTAGCTAGATCCACTGATAACCCATTCTCTGAAACTACATGGCCAAAAAACTTCACCTTCTTCCAGAAATGACACTTCGAGAACTTCGCCTTTAACTGATGCTGCCTCAGCGTTTCAAGCACTAATCTAAGATGAACTTCATGCTCTCTTTCACCCTTAGAGTAGACCAAAATATCATCTATGAAAACCAATACAAACCTATCCAGGCGTTCTCGGAAAATCCGGTTCATCAAATCTACAAAGAAAGCTGGCACATTAGTCATTCCGAACAACATAAACCATTTGTACGATCCATATCTGGTTCTAAATGTCGTCAAAGGAATACTATCCTCTACCACTCTAAGCTGATGGAAACCTATCGCTAAATCCAACTGCGAAAATATTTTGGCTCCACTCAATTGATCGAACAAATCGTCTATCCTAAGCAACAGATATCGATTCTTTATCGTTTTCTCATTTAACTTACGATAATCGATACATAACCTTAACGATCCATCCGGCTTCTTAGCAAACACTGTGGCTGCTCCCCACGGTGAACTACTAGGTTTGATAAAAAAATTACCTTCCAAATCCACCAACTACACCTTGAGCTCTCTCATTTCGATAGGTGTCATCCTACTTGGCGGTCTACTTACTGGTTCTGCTATAGGCACCAAATCTATCTGAAACTCAATGGCTCGTTTCTGTGGTAATCCAACTACAGGTTCAAAAATATCCACAAATTCTCTAACCAAAAAACTCGATTCAGCTCGCCTTTTATCTCCACAACACCCAACAAAGAATTTACGTCACAGCTAGGGTTTTCTACGATATATACAATCTGCTCCCTACGGTCTGGGTGTCTAAGCGATATTTTCACATTATGGCAAAATATCTAGCATTATACTTACTTAACCAATCAATACCCAAAATAATTTTGAATCCTACGAAATAAAACACATGCAAACTGCAAACAAAAGTATGACCCAACAAGTCAAACTTTAGGTGGTCACATCTCATCCCAAGTGTTGCATACCCTCCTATTGGATTTGCAGCCCTTAAGGAAGTAACTAGGTATGAGGGTTCTCGGTTAAGCTTATTTACCAAACAACGAGATATAAAAGAATGCGATGCACCAGTATCAAACGGAACACTAATGCCATACTAAGAATCATAAGCGTACCTCCCAACACTACTTTCCCTTTTTCCCATACCGTGGGTCTCGAGGTAGCTGGCTCCAATGCATATACTTTGCCATTTCTATCCTTAGCAGGACCTTGCATTGGCTCTTGTAATGACCCATCTGATCGCAGTTGAAGCATTTGATATTCTTCTTCTCGGTCACCTTCTTTGCCTCTCCAGAACGACATTCAATCGCAAAATGTCCTTTCTTATCGCACTTTAAACAGACAACTTCTGACTTTCCCTTCTTCACGACTCTACCCTTCTGGGCACCCGTCTTAGGAAAGAACTTCCTTTTCTGACTCTGCCCTACCTGGACCTCCTTCACCTCACACTTCTCCACAAAAGCAATCATTTCCTCGTGTCTTAGAGCCATCTTTACTACAACATCACAAGGATCCCTGATATGAGGTAATGTAGCCCTGGCCAATTCAGGTTTCAACCCCATAACAAACTTCTCGTTTCTCTTAATCATGTTATCCACAGTGGCATGACCATACCTTGCCAACTCCTCAAACCTTTTAGCATACTCTAACTCGACAAACTATCTGAGCAAGGTAGACTTTGCCATCACAGACATGAATCTCTCCTCGAACCTCCTCTTAAACTCAACCCATGTCATCGTTCCTTCATCCACTCCAACGGTCACACTATTCAACCAGTACAAAACTGCCCCTTGAAGCTACCTCGAAGTGAGCCTTCTTTTTTGTATCATTGAACCCTAGATCTGTAAAATCCTCTCACAATGTAGCAACCAGTTCCCCACTTCTATGGCGTCTTCAGTCCCAATGAATGGTTTTCCTACCAACCTAGCATAGTCCCTACTCAAAGCAGCATAATTGTTGACTACTAGAGCTTCCTGGGCTCCTTCTCCAACTACTCTAGCAGCAACCCCCGCTTGCATCATATTCACGAAAAACTGATACATGGCTCCCATGTCAACTTGCGGAACTTCAACACCAATATTTCCAGCTCGTGCTTGACCTTGGTTCCTTTTAGTATTAGGTCTAGCATTTCCATCTGCAGTGGTGCTTCCTCCTCCAACATTATCTCTTCAAGAATCCATATCTGCATTCGAACCTTCGTGAGGTACAGAAAAATAACCTAATAGAGATAGGAGACTAGAGATAAAGCGCATACTTATATATAGCAACTACAAGTACGTTACTATTATGTTATTCCTTACCTCGCTAATTCCTTAGGATTACATTTTCAAAAATCATCTTTTTAGTTCAAAGTTTCCATAAACCTATGCTTTGATACCAAGTTGTAACATCCCCTATCTAGAGGCCCAATGCTAAGCGCTACATTTTCCTGATTACATTTCAAAACAACAATTCATATCCAAGTTACATAATCCCAAACGTTTTCCAGGTTCAGATAAAATATAATTATTACATAAATACGCCAAGAGCGACATATGACGATGCCCCCTTGGTTGACCAGAGTACTATATATACAACACAGCGGAATCAATTCAAAATAACACAGCAACTCCTAATTAGCTATCCGTCAGCCACCTGCTCATCACCGGAAGCTTTATTCTCCAACCTACTAAAACTTATAAACCTCAACCCTCAACCAACTCAAATCAATTTTGAGCATCCGAGAGTTTAAGGGGAAAACATAAACTTCAAGTCATACTTAAAGCCTGGTGTGAATAATACTGTACATCTCGATTATTTGATATTAAGTGAGACCACACCGCTTAGCATAATGGGTTTCCCCTCACTAATATCCTTTTTAAAACATATCTTTTGCAAATTAAAATCCTACAATCAAAATTGGTTAAATCTGTAAAGCAATATCATGTATATGTACATATCAGTTATCAAATGGACTATCTGTACATACACTTTAGTTTTGTTTGGCTAACTACTAACCTTTGGCTGACTCGGGCCTACCAGAAAAACATAAAAATCTAACATCTGTTAGATACTCCTCTTCTGGACGGTCTGTCCTTACTGACTTCTCCAAGTCTAACTGATCCTAATGGTTTTGTGGGCTCACCAATAACCTGTCTTTCCTTTTTAGATTCCTTTCTATGTGTAACATAATTTTAGTCTTACCTCTGACAAAGCCCTACACATTGAAATTTTGGACTTATTTTAGCTAGGGGCTACTGGCTAAAGCATAGGGTGCGACCCCATACCAGTCCCATCTGGTATTCTAATATCTGAGTCATTTTACTTAGGGTTATCTACCAATAAAATTTTCCTTGAAAACCTTTTCTTTCAAACTGATTTAAACCTTTTAATTATTCTTTAAACAAGGAAAATATTTATATAATACTCTTTGCTTTACTCAAATCACCTTTCTATGTTATATATTCTTTACACAAAACCTTGTAGATGAAAACATTTAAACTTTTGAAAGTACCCCTTTCGAGACCATTGGAAGTACCCCTTCCGTTACAGTAAAACCTTAGGACGAAGGCCAAAACATACCATTCTAAATCATACCTTTCGAAACCATTCATATTTATCCTTTCGAAAGCATTGAAAAACATCTCCTTCGAAAGCTTTAAAACCTTAGACATCCTATCTTTAAAACACTCAAACATTGCTTTTCGAAACCATTAGAAAACCTTTCCTTTTAGACCTTTTGAAACCATTGGGGAACCACCCCTTAGAAATCTTTCCTTAAAACCTTTCGAAAGCATTAAAACATCAAGTCTTTCGAAAGCATTTGTGTTCAATTTATAACATGTGGAAACACCGTTCGAAACCATTAAAACTATCTCTTTCAAAATCATTTGGGTTCTACCTTTTATAGAGCAAAAAGGGTCATTAAAACATTTATGTTGAAGTTGTCCCTATCGAAAGCATTCCTAAGTAAAGAAGTGATGGTGTCGAAACCATCTTTTTGAAAGCATTGGTGAAGCGGCTTGGTTTTAGAAACAAGGCAATCCTTTCGAAACCAATATGGGTCGAAAGGTAAAAAGCGGCAGTCAGAGGTTTCGACCCCTTCGAAAGCATTCATTTAAAAAAGGCACAACCCATTTGAAATCTTTCCTTTGAAACATTTGACTCAGCTGAAAGTCAACCAAGTCGAAAGCACTTCCTTTGAAAGCAAAAGCAGGCGCATTTTCAATTTAAAACAAAGCATGCTTCGATCCCCTCGGAACCTTTGGTTTCGACCCAGTGCCTTCCGCCTATATCCAATTCACTACTTAATTCGTATCTGATACCATGTGCATTGGTTTTGATGGAGTTTGAGGTGGAGGTAAATAGTCGGAAGCCTGGTGCCAAAAGCATTAAAATAGGAAAAAACATGTTGATTGACTTTTTAAATTAACCCTTTGAATCTAACCTGCCTAGTTTGTCAAATTATGATTGGTTGCAAATTTTTATTTTCTAAAAGTACTGCCAATTTTCAGAAATAACAATTTGAATTATTCACAAAGTACCCCTTCTCCTTTTATAAATATAAAAAACATTTAAGTCTCATACCTTAAATAATTTTAAATATCCATTAAAACACTTAGGAAAATTCTACAAAAATTCCAGAAAATCATTTTTAATATGTTTTCTAACATATATAAATTTTAGACCCTAAGCCAATATAATTTTGCCGTAATTAATTTTAAACCCAAATTAGCATTTTCTTCACTAGAAAATTCATATAAAATCCACATTAATTCAGAAAATTATGAAAATTGAAACCCATTTCTGAATTATTGTTTCTAATCTAAATTTAAATTCGCAAGGCAATTGGATGTCACGTAATAAGATTTTCATATCAAAACATATCACAAAATCTATGTGAATTAGCATAAATCATCATCAACATATAGATATACATTTTATCATCCAAAACATTGCAAAACATTTGAAAATAATTCGGATTTCATACTTAAAACCGAAAACCATTAAAAACTTGAGATGGAGTCATTATTCACCTTAGCTTTTTGATTAAAGATGTGAGATTTGTTCTTGATTAAGTGATTTGATTCTCCCTCTTGAAATCCTAGCTTTTATCTTCTCTTGAGCTTGCTAATGGTGACAGGCCTTAGCTTGTATTTTTTTTGATTTGTGAATAATAAAGTTAACGTGAGTGTTGCGAGGTTCAGGGTTTAGGGTATAAGGATGTGCCTTGTTCCTATATTTCCCTTGTATATTTCCTAACCTTTTATTCTTTTTTGTCTTTTTTCTTTAGTTCACTTGTTTAACATGGCACGGCTACCCCTTATTTAATAACAAATCTCAATCCATTAATCATCTTACATTATTTTATTTAACTAATTAAATATCCTAAATAATGTTACTAAAAATATGGGGTGTTACACGTTCTCTTCCTTAACACTATATAACCTTAGGACATTTGAAGTCTTGTACTGGTAAAAAATCCAATATTATCTGCATACAACTTGATTAGTCCATAAACAAAGTCCTTGATTCAAAAATAGCATTTATAATTAATCGTTTTACGCTAGCCAGAGATATTGACTTTGACTTGACTAAAATTGACCATGATACTAACCTCATACAACCAAGGAGACAAATTCTCTACTAAATAGAGTTTCACTTTCCATTCTTCAGCTTAGATCCAACAATAGTTGCGTGATAGTCGCCATGCCATAATTAAACTATAATCAAAATAGAGTATCCACATTGGAGTTACATGACATTCTTAAGTCGAGAGAACTTTGTAAAATCATCAAACCAAGATTTTCTATCTGACATAGTTGTTATCAACTAATATGAAACTCTTGGACAAGTCATTCCGACATCTATGAGTAATACACCACCCAATGTTTGGAGAGGTTACATACTTTAGTCTCAACGGATGTATCGATATCCTACCTTGAAACATCTTGACTAGGAATATTAAACAAATAGTTTAATTTTATATAGTGATTAATTACTCACGATTACTGCTGTTTGCAACTAAAATTGCATAGAATTTTATTTAAGGATTTTCGTATATATATATATATACACACACACTTCAAATTAATTAATACCATAATATTACAAAGTATATAAAAGAACGCAAATTCCTTTATTGCAAACAAGATTGATTACAGAGTTATATATATATATATATATATATATAACGAATTATATAATTTCCCCAAGGCCATACCACTAACTCTCTAAATTCCCACTTGCACTTGAGGGGTAATTATGGATGCTTGATCACATTCATTCGATAAGTTTACTCAAAACTGATCGAGCTAGTCCCTTTGTGAACGGACATGCTATATTGTTTTATTATCTCCTCTATCAATCAAAACTTCTCTATCATGGATAAACTACCTTTATCATGTGGAACTTTCAAAGTATGGTTCTTGACTTCTTTTGGGACCTAAGTTCTTTCACAATCGATATCACGATACTGTTATCTCAATCAATGTAACGGGATTATCAATATTTGGATTCACCAATAGCACAGTCATTTTTTTTAATTTTTGCATTTATACATACAACTTTCGTTGTGGTGCTATTCAAGGCAATGTATTTAGCCTTTTGGTTGAGTCAGCCATAACCTTTTCTTTGGAACATTTCCAACTTTAACTAAGGTTGAACATGTAGTTAGGATTAACGTACTATATTTGATATCAATTATGAAGTTTGAATCTTAACACTCCTCTATAAGAAGTTCATTGTTTCTATAAACCATTCTCTAGTTCATAAATACTCAAAAGCACTCTTAACTACCATTTAGTGATTTTATCTTAGACTTGATGCATCTTTAATACATCAAGTGTATTAGCGAGATATGATACACCACACAACACAACATATGTGATGATTCTTTTTGCTAATGCATAAGGGATCTACATCGTATATTCCATATTAAACATTTTAATATGATGTTTGTGTATATAGACTGGGATAATCCCAATATCCTTTTATACGAAGTATAAAAGATATCTCTATCAAATCCTATATTGATAATTAAAAACCATACTAAATCGATTTTAACACTGGAACATCGTTAATAGTCCATAATATGATATTTTCTTATAGTTTTAGAAATTTTTTAGTACCTTTTAATTCCTTCTTAAGGACAATTGCTTTATCGGCATTTTGATTGAAAATCAAACTATTTGATATTTCTGTCAAAATATTCACCCAACTCCAATGCTTGTTAAATGCCATCGTTGTATTCGCTCTTGGATCATATCCAAAACACACAAATCATGTTATCGCTTCCACTAACTTTGAGATATTTTGGTTGTCATGTGCAAACAATCTATTCTAAATCTATATTTAGAAGTACCATTTCAACATCAACATGCAAAAAATTCGTAATCAAATTATGTGATAATTGCATGTAGAATTCAAATAGACTTATGCATGTTGACTCGCGAAATTACCTTACTAGTATATAAAAAATTCATTGATCTTCTTCTTGAAGACACACTTGTGGCCGATGGATCACATTCTTTTGGTACAACTATCATAAATATTTTGATATTATACTTGGAATCCATTTCAGATTTAAAGCATCATGGATATGGAAGAGTCTATACTCTTCATATCTTATTGACAACTGAGAAAATTGTTATTCCTAATAATTCTATTTCTACATTGATAAGAAAATTATGGTTTCTCTTTAATGTGTGATAATTCTCATTATACATTTTAATGTATTTTGTTAATTTTAAGCTTGGTTAATTTTATTTCATGTTGCGTAGTCAATTTATATATTCGAGTCTTTAGATCGTATCTAAGTCTATTGTACTACTATTAATTTCGAAAATAAATTCCTTCGATCATGAAGGTGGTGTTTATTAAAACAACAATTGTTTTTCAATATGACGAAACATGCATTAAGAAATATTTTATGAATTGCATTTATAATTTCATAATTTTTTTTTAGTTTTGGGTTTATGAAACTTATGTTCATAACATAAGCTAGGCAACCATACATCTTAAACTATTTAAGACCGAGGTTTCTTATCAATTCGTATCTTATATGAATATGATCTCATAAACTATGCTTTAGATGAAATTATATTTAAAATATGTACTTACCCTTAAGTACACATTCTCATAGAAAGAAGTTAGCCTAACTTTGCTCATCAGCAATCGTACTTTAATCAACAAAGTCTGGTTACTCCTTATCAATATATCATTATGTATCATAAGGAAGAATGACTTAGAGATTGAATCTTGTTAAATTTTAGGTACATTTGGAACATTTTCCAATATAGTCACATATTTGATCGAATCAAAGTATTTTATTTCCTTTGCACGTTTTTTTTTCTACATCCATTTTATATTCAATGAACTTATCACAAACATATTATTTATGTATCAAATACACATGTTCAAGTCTATCAAACTAAGTGGCTAATTTTGGTATTATTATACCTTGGACTACATATACCTATATATCAATCCAAAGAGTTTATTAACACTTTCGTCACACCCACTGAATGAGTTCTTTGTCATAATCATTTGATATACAATTCGGCAAAACCATATGATTCATAATTATATAATTAAAAAATTACTTCTTGAAGATATGGCTTAGTCCAAGATTCAATTGCAAAAGATCTGGATATTTCCATATTTTTATAGCTAATGCATCAATTTGTTATAAAAATGAATACCATTATTATTAATTTATCTTATAATCAATGTTCATAATATTTGTATTAAAATAAAATCATATCAATTTCGGTAAATGTTGAAAACTAGATATTCTTTCATAAATAAAATTGATATATATACGAAGAAAATCTTCCGTAAGGTGATATGTTTACTAATAAGTGCCATATGGTATGCTCCCATTGTTTCTTTCTACCATTACAATAAAAGCACACGAATATGAAATTCTATTCAACCACTTATTATGGGCTATTTATTTCATCCACTATTACTAGTTTATCGTCAAGATTTTAGATCAACATCTTAAACTCAAAAAATCAACTCTTATAGAAAATAATTTTCTACAAGAAAAATACATTTGGATTAAAAATCAAATTTTTATTCAATATTAAGTATATAATCATATTTTATACAATTCTAGTAAACTATATCTCTTTTGAAGCGGAGGTGACTATTCACTTTCTTCATCCTAACTATGCATATGTTACATACACATTCTTCGACATTTGTTCCCTTTCCACATGGTTATATCGAATTCTTTACAAAAATGCATTCAATCGTCCTTAGCATCTAAAGATATCGTATAAGTTGCATTAATGTAAATTGGTCAAAATGACATTTTAATGATCAAATTCCTAGGTATATTTAGTAATTCTTAGTTGGTGTTGCTTCTAGCACAACATGATCCTCATTATGTGCAATCGTATTGAACATATGATTGGTGGAACTAGCCCCGTCTATAGCGAGTGAAACGGGTAGGTTTCAATAAAATTCTCCATTTGGACTATAGTGTGCCTATGAAGTCTAATGGGTTTCATTAGATATAATCTAGTTATTTTTAATAAAATTATATTTTGTTAATATTGTTTTATTTTAATTAATTAAATCAATGATAATTAAGTTTGAAGATTGAAAAGGTTTGAATATATCACATATATTTATATTTTAAATTATGTGACACATCATGATCTAAATGGAAATAATTGAAAGGGGGTATCATTGATTGATTCCACCTTTCCTCTTTAACAAAATTTATTACAACATCTAATTAATATACGAAGAATGATATGATACAACAATATGGTTTAATTGACAATAATAATAAATAATAACATGATCAATATATACATGTGTATATATTTGGATTTATATTATCATGTATAAATTCACTACTTATATGTATATATTATTGCCTCAATTTTAAATTGTTCAATGAAAATAAAATTTCTAAAACATGCCTTAGCAATATAAAATATAAATGTTTAAACACATACAGACACATGTGTATATATAATGATTAATTCAAAACATCTAAATTGATTCAAAAACAAACATCCATATTATGTTAAAGTTTTATGATGTATTTGCAACCATATACATGCTTAAATTAATTAATAAAATACACACACGAATCCGCATTCACACACACGCTCACACACACAATATCAGCCCAAAATAAAATTTAGCCTTTTTTAATAAATAGTTAAAATATTATAAAATCAAAATTGCACACAGCAAATCAAACAAGGTATCAACAATCTCTTAACAATTCAAACAAAGATAATTAAATTATTTAATTGTTTAATATGTTTAGAATATTAATATAAGTAATTTTAAAACTTAGATCCATTATCAAAACATTGTTTTAATCATATATAAATTTTACTGTTAATTTATTAGGTTAAAACAAAATCTAATCATTCAACAAATTATTAAAATTTCATTATTAATTCTAAATCAAGGTAAGACAATAATGCGTACATATAAAATTATGAAAAGTGTATTACATCCAAAAATACAATTAAAATTAGAATAAGCCTTTTAGATCTAGCCAATAAGTTACACTTTGATTCGGAAATCCCTCCTTAGATCCTTGAATTTAGACCCAACTTTGCAAGAGAAGAATGAATCGCTTAGTCTTTATATTTATTTGATGTTTTAATTTATTTTGGAGTTGATTTTATTTTAGAAGCAAATATTGGAAATTTTTCCACGGCAAGAAGAAAAGGAAGAGAAGGAAAAATAAAATGAAATGGATGGATGAAGAAAATAAAATTAGTGGATTTTATTCATGGCAAACTGTTCATTATTAGACCTTGGTCTCCATCAGTCGATACAGTGAAATCATGGTTTCTTTCGATTCCTATTTAGGCTCACTTTATACATATCCCTTAGGTTCTGCTACCAATGGTTTTTCTTGATGGGTTTGCTAGCCTTGTTGGTAAGCTGCAATGTTTTGATGCTAACACAGTAGACCAAAAAAAGCTAGTTTATGCTATAGCACTAATTTAACCAATAAACCTTTGCCTTCCAAATTGAGCGTTAGACCGGCCAAGGTTATAGTTGGAAACCAAATGTATGCACATCCCAATAGTCATTTGGGCATTTTGCTAATTCATGCTTATTCTATTGTCCATCCATGCTAGTTGTGGCTGAAGCCCCAATTCCTATTCCCTCAAAGAATCCTCTGCCTTGGCATCCTGTTATAAAGTAGGTTCCCAAGGCTTCTCCTTCTTTATCACTTCCGATGTCATAGTTGATGTCTCCTGTCCCTTATGTCAGATTCCTATGGTCGTTACTCGTGTAGTTTCTTTGGCCGATGTGCCAAATGTTCTAGCTACCTCTGATGTGATGACCAGCCTTTTCGACCCTCAAAAGTGAACACTAATACATCCACGGTATTCACATGTCGAACATCCTAGTGCTAGAAAGATAAATTATTGGGGTGAAAGAAAAGAAAAGACAGAATAGAATCTTACATCATGACGAGTAATATATAATATCCAAATAATCTTTACAAAAGAAAATTTTAATATTCATACAATCAATCAGAGTAACTAACCTATCATTAGCCCGAACAACTATAACAAGCTATCCTTACAATTGCTGATAAATACAAAACAAGAAATACAACAGAAAATAAAAGACGTCAGGTCTCAGAGGCATCCAGCTTGTCTCCTGAAGCTCCAAGCGTCCATTTCTAAATCTAGGAAAAGTACTCAGGTCTGACCCGAGTGTTATAAAAAAATAACACCTGGATCAGTATGATAAACCAACATGAGAAACTCAAATCATATGGATTGTTATATTTATAAAACCCTTTTGAAGATAAAGTTATCTTGTAAGATCGCACCGCAATAAATACGGATGGATTTACCTTAAAATAGCCAAACCATTTTTTTGGAAATCTTATGATATTATAATATGTCTAGGGTATAAAATAAATATTGAATCATAGCCGGAATAGTTAATTAGTTACATTCAATAGCATATTTAGCATACAACAAAGTCCATATTGACACGTATTGGAAAATGGATTCCATACAACAACAAGGCTACCGCGGTATCGCCTGCCACGGTACACCTCTAGAAAAGTATACCGAGATCCTTTGCTGACTCCCTGTAAATCAGGACTAGCCTACTTCTTCCTATACAATACAGAATATGTCATCATGTCGATTGTTGCATACAACTGAACTAGTGCCTCCAACATACATAAATCAATAAATATCAATCTAGATTAGGTGATGATCATACCCTAATGGGTGGAACCTACATAGTCTTGGAGCATATCCCCTGTTTTAGTCATTCACAAGTATGAGGCTCGAGGCTACGTTTTACTATTTTATTAAATTCCACTTGGAATGTCAATACTGCCCTCTAGGCAACAATGCAATGCCAGCATTCATCCATACAAGTTGTTAAGGATATGAACAAACCGAAGGCACTACTTCTACTACATCCTTTTTGGAATCACCCTCAGGATTAGTAGCAAGTAGCCCTTGCACTTCAAATAACTCCTTCTTCTATTCCCACCATCTTCAAGACGTCTCCAATTCGAATGCTTATGCTAGTTTTAATCGGCTTTCAGATAAATCATGCTTATCCGACCCCGGTCTCTCCAAACTAACAATTGATAGTCTTCGGTCGACTCAATTCCAGTTCTTTCAGAAATAAGCGGATGATATAAAAGTCCCAAGGGATCTCAAATATACACCCATAAAGCAAGAGGTGTTTCATCGGAATGAGTTCTCCCTAGGGAATCTCAACTCATATAAAATCATGAAGCTTTCATATACTTCCTAAGTCAAAATAGTTCAAGTTATCGATAATGGACAAACCACTATCTGGTGTAAGTATATAGTTTGCAGATGGAAAACTAGACATCATACACTTATCACTACTTTTCGATTTCAACCTCGTACTATCCCTCGATTAACAATGAAGTTGGACAAGTTAGCGTACAACCCTTGCCTCGACGTACATTCTTAAACTCTCACAGGTAGAAACGGGCTTCCATACCTCGAAATTTAGTGTCAAGTATAAGATGAGGTACCTTCCATTACTTAATTAATTATGACCTATTTATAGAAATTAACCCGCTTATACTTATCACGTTTTCAATATTTCGACTTCTCTATCCCTCACCCAGAATCGAAGCCAGGTAAGTCAGGGCACTGGTTGCTCCAAGCCTTTCCTAGACACTACGATTCTAGAACTCATAGATAGAGGAAAGTCTCCTCATCGGTTTAGTGCTAAATATAAGATGACTTACTTTCTACAAAAGTGTCAACATTTTAGCACCACTCATCATATTTGTTTTGTTTTAATTAATGGTACCGATAAAGAAATCGCTGGCATAAAACAAAGTCTTTTTAAAACAATTGAAAAACCAACTCTTTAAACTTATTTCTAGTCTTTGATTTCAAACTTGTTATCATAAACATTTTCCAAGCTCATTTATTTAAACCAAAGCTTGATTTAAAAGGCAACATCTTTTCCTTTTATAATGTAAACAACTTATTTAGTAATAACAAATTGTTATAAACCAACTTTCCTTCCAATTTTCCGAAACCATTTATTAGAACAAGAATGTTATAGTCCATAATCTCTTCCTTTTTCTTAAAAACATTTAAAAACATTTATTACAATAATAGTGTTGTAATCCTTGCCTTCTTATTACTTACTTTCATATTTAAAATATTTAACCACTGTTTAAAACCTTCATTCAAACATCATTTAAAAGTTACTACTTTTGGAAAAGAATTCTACTTTGTAAAATAAAGGAGTTTCTTTTATATAAAATAAACACATACTTAAATATTTCGAACAAATCCTTTTAGAAATATAATTAAATTCCAAACCACCTTTAAGAATACTTATCTCACTTTTGTAAAACATAATTGGAAGGAATTTATCAAATATCCAAGGTAGATATACTTTGCTAAAATCGTATATTTTTCAAAGTGCATCCATAGCGACTATCGCTATATGGACCGTAACTTTTTAAAACTTTGTTTTGTAAATCAAATAGTTTTCAAACTATATTTTTTTCTATATTTTAAACCACTTTAAATATCTTTGCCAAAAGGATTTGAAAAACAAAAGTCATGTTCAGAAACCATTACAAAACACTTTTATAAAACAAAGTAGTAAACCACTTTAAAAAAAAACATGGGATAAAAATGTCGCATATGAACAAATCATCAAACAAATCAAGTATCAACAACATCCACTCTATTACGTCATACTTAGCAAGTAATAATGTAAAGTAAAATCAACATTTGCGAGGGTTCCCTTTGGATCCCTCCATAAATTTCTTGAAGTGTTCGTTGTGGCCATTCCGCTACGAACCACTTCATCACTCTTCCATGGTCCGTTGCAAATTACGAATCATATATCTCCGCTAAATGAGCAGGAACACATCTCCATAACCACATACACTTTCACATACAATCAAACACATAAGCAAAGTAATATAACATTATTTCAATAACATATTTCAAACTTTAGGTCGCTTAAAAATGAGCTTAACTCACTTTAAACGAATTCAAACTTCAACCAAACGCCATGACTTCTTCCCGCAACCGACCAACTACTCAAGAACCTAGCTTCCCCTTGCCAAAACTTGATTTTGAGGACCCCAAGGACCTCCCTTGCTTTGGTCGTGCCCTATAAGGGTGGATTTGGGATTATCTTTGATAGCTTGAACGATGTAGAGGGTGTTGCTTATTATTAAAGGCTTATATTTTTGTTTTAAAGGAGAAAAGAAGTGAATTTGAAGTATTTTCTTTTGTGAAATCTTAAAAGAAAAAGGTGGACGTAAGAAGAGAAATGGAGTAAAAGAACTTGAGTTTTGAAAATGAAGTAAAGAAGAAAAGTAAAGAGGAGATGTTGTTCTATAGAAATGGGATGTAGACGGTTACTAACATACCTTTCTCGTTACAATAAACCATTACCCTCCTTAACATATTGACAACTCACCCTCTCCCTCATCATGGAAGGCTACCCGAGCCATCACATCCTCTTTTCCTATGTCCTTTACGTACTTTTAGTATTTTACACTTAGAATAAGAAAGAAAGTTCTTTTCCTTACTTTATTACTTTAATTGATTACCTTTTTAAATCCTTAAATTATAATTACTTTTACTAATCCATTTTACATTATTAAACCATTTATTATATGTATGAATGAGTGTGCATATATATGCAAAAACGTTGCGACAACTTTCGTACGATAAAAAATCGAAAATCGAAAAAACGATTTTTGGTCACATTTTAATTTTTCTTTGAATTGCCTATTTTTGTAAACAAATTTTTAAAACAAGTTTACAACCATTATTTATTAATTAAAAGAGGATTATTTGACCATTAAATACCACTATTTGAGTATTAAAATTTGCCAAATACTTACAAATCAAAGTGATAAAATTTTGGATCGTTACATCTGAAGCTCCTGCTTCTGGTCTTATAGTTACTTCTTACGATAGCATATATTGGGAATCTAAAGAAAAAGCTTGGATACATGAGGCTATAGAAATAAGATACTCTCCTATGTGTAACTCCTATCATAATTATGTTGATGATGATGTGGGTGAGACCAAACGATTATATTATCACATCATGGAGGAAGGTCTTACCCAGTCTATTAATGGTGAACTTGGAGAATTGAAAAGGATTACTTTATTGGATGACACTTGGGGTTGGAAATTAATTACAGTTGTGATTCTTTATATTTTGTTCCTAACCTGACTTCATTTTTTTTAGGTTTGTTTATGTCCTTGGACCTAATTCGTTTGATGATGGTAGTAGATCCTTCTCCTTTGGAGGGGAGGGTGGCCCATGTCTTCTTTTTTTAGTAGCTTAGGAATGTTGCCTAACTCCCATGCTATAGCTTATTTGATGTTTTTTTAGCTGTTGATGGAATTTCCCCTACACTTATAATAACTTGTTAAAGTGGAATGACTACTATAATCTAGTTCGCCCATAATAATATAATTTTTTACCTGCAAAAATTAGTAGAATCGTTTTAATTGAGGGAATGGAACTTTTTCCTTTCTTTCAATAAAACTTCCCTAATTAATCCCTTAATTTTGTCTTACTCTGCCTTCCTCTCTTCACATCTATGGATGATCACATTTACCACCTTTGTGGTGCAAAATTTCCAAAAAGTTCTTTAAGCAATTATCTTTTATTTAAACCCGTTTAAAATTACATCAATATCGTATATCGACGCACACAAATGTTACTTTTATATATGCATCAAATAATTTCAAACAACTCAGAAACATCAGGTAATTAAATAATAATCAATATTTCTAAAAAATATTAGTTTATTTATTTTATTTACAATATTTTGTAAATTCAGTCGGCAAATGATTTTGAATAATTCAAATATTAATGCTCATATGTCACCTTAGCTAGTTGTGTGAAAATTTGGCCAAATTCATTGGTTGAAGGTTGTAACAACCCTGGTTTGGAGATTACCTATCAATACTAAATTATAATTAAACTCACATAATCTAACAAAATAATGCTTCTAATTGCAAAAATTGTAAGTAGTTTAGCTTATGTAGAAATATTTTTGAGCTTGCTTCTCTGTTGTTCAAAACTGTTCTGTAGTGCTTCTTTCGAGGCATGTATCTTTTGATTCCGGCAACGAAATGCTGCCGGATTTCTTGCATTTGGTAGTTTGCATATTGAACTTTGTTGCTGCAAAATTTGGTTGGAAAATATTATCATTTGAGTGTTCAAAACTTTGCTGCAAAATCAACTCAAGCACATATTTTTGCCTGTAGTTGTTTTCTGAGTTGCTGCAAACATGGCTTGAGTTGCTGCAACATGGCATGAGTACATGTTTGAGACAGCATAACTCATTCATTTATTACTGGAATTCAATAATTCTTCTTTTGTTTGAAAGAAGAAGTTTTCTAGTATATTCCTACATATTTTCAGCTCGATACAAAGTAATTTGATCCTCTGTTTCATACCTGGAAGTTGAACCCATGATGGTTTCTGACCTATACATTTTTTGTTTTTGAACTGTTGCAAACATGGCCTGAGTCCATGTTTGAGACAACATAACTCATTCGTTTCAAATCGGATTTGAGTGATTCTTTTTGCAGGTTAAATTAGGAGTGTTGAGTTACATTCTTGCAAATTTTCATGACAATCTAGGTTCGGTTGCTATTTCAAAACTGCTGTTGAACTTGTACTCGTAGCTTGCTGTAATTCAGTATTTAAAACCTTGTTTTGGTTCAACTTTGAAACGACGCAGATTCTTCGTTTCAAATCGGATTTGGGTGATTCTTTTTGCAGATTGAAGTAGGAATGTTGAGTTACATTCTTGGAAATTTTCATGACAATCTGGATTCGTTTGCTATTTTGAAACTGCTGTCGAACTTGTACTCGCAGCTTACTGTAATTCAGTGTTTAAAACCTTGTTTTGGTCCAACTTTGAAATGATGCAGATTCTTCGTTTCAAATCGGATTTGGGTGATTCATTTTGTAGATTGAATTAGGAGTGTTGAATTACATTCTGGCAATTTTTAATGACAATCTGGGTTCTTTTGCTATTTCGAAACTGCTGTCGAACTTGTACTCGCAGCTTGCTGTAATTCAGTGTTTAAAACCTTGTTTTTGTCCAACTTTGAAACGACGCAGATTCTTCATTACAAATCGGATTTGAATGATTCTTTTTCCACATTGAAGTAGGAATGTTAAACTACATTCCTGCAAAATTTCAAGTCATTTTGACACAATTTACTTGTTCAAACCTACTGTCGAATATTGCATCGCAGCTTGTTTTAAACGGATAATACTTGAGTGTAATTTCCGTTATTTTGATGTTTTCTTGATATTTCTTTCTGGATTTCATACACAGGTATTATAATGTGTTTTAAAAATGTTTTTCAAATAAATGGGCTTTTGAAATTACTATTTATTATTTTTTTAGTATAAAAAATTATATACTCTATAATAAGAGAATTTCAAAGGCAATTTCTAAAGCGATTTCGAAACGTTCCTAAAACTCATTTTCTCCAACTTAATTTCTATATAAAACACACAATTTTGCACTTCGAGTGAAGAGGGAGAAGAATTAAATGATTAGATAAAAGCATGCTATGAACACGTGCGTTTATTTTTCAGTTAATTCCTAATCTATTCGGTTGATCGTTTTGACCTTCGGGTCTGGTTTACCGATGAGATGAGGTAAACTTTGTACTGCTTTGAGTGTGGAATTGACTAACGGTTAGTAAACCGTTTGGTGTGAACGTGTGGTATGGGACACACGTTAACACTTTGCGGGTTCCTATCCGAGGGGTTTGTGACACATATTGCCAATTAGAGGTGTCCAGTTCTGGGCCTCCGAACCTTCGTCACTACGGTTTGTTGCCTTTGGGTTTGTGCCTTCGGGTTTTTTGCCTTCGGGTTTGTGCCTTCAGATTTGTTGCCTTCAGGTTTGTTGCCCTATAGTATCGCTTTTGGAGTTGGTCCTTCGTCACCGCTCGAGAGATACTTGGGTTTGTCGCCTTCAGGCTTGTGAATCCTTGTTTATATAGTACTGAGCACGTGCATCTTTTGTTTCATTGATATTTATATTTCCCTACAGTACCGCCTTTCGGAGTAGGTCCTTTGAACCACTCGATACATAGCGATTACCTTGTGGAAAATAGTGTTACATTCATTGGTATTTGTTATTTGCCTTTTTGGCTTGATTTGGAATATTCATATCCTTTGTTTATTTGAGTTGCCGATGATATGAGGCTTGTTATGATTCATCTTTTGTTAGATGATCGAGTTATCTCTTTTAGAGATATTTGTGGTACTTATGACCTTGCATGTTCATTATCATTTAGCTTACCTAACTGATTTGTTTAGTTAGCCTGACCCGTGTATTTTTATACTCGGGTCAGACCGAGGTGTTTCAGGTTAGGTGCATTTGGACTTAGCCTATTCTGCTTCTGCATGGACTATTCTACTAGCTCCTTTTGTTATACTTTTTGCGTAGTCCTTTTTGGTTTTAACTCTGATATGTATATTCTTTTGACTCGCATGTATATTGTGGTTGCTATACCACTTGACATGTATCATTTTGTATACTCTATGATGTATCTGTATATGTGTATATGTATGTGATGATCTAGTGTCCTGTGATGTGTTTTGCATTCGAGTTGTTGTATTTTGTTCTGATAGATCCTGTAGCCACCTATGGCTTTGTATTAAGTATTTATTGGATATGTCGATCCACTTGAGATAAAAAAAATATAGCATTTGTCGACGTATTCAATAGATTTTTAAGACAAGGCTATAGATGGTCGCTCCTATCCAGCCCTATTCTCTACATTAGTAGACAGTATTACCCAGTAATACTCTTTGTTAATGAAGGTCTCGGGGTGAGAAATCTCCAAACCAAGGTTGTTACACAGATCTTTTGGCTAAAATCCAATTTTATATTTTTTAAGTGGTACCTTTTAGTAAAGATAGTTTACACATATTCTCTTCTTCAACACTATATCACTTTAGGACATGGAATTTGGTTTTGATCAAAATTCCAGCATCACCCTTATTTAACTGAATTAGTTCAAAAACAAAGTACTTAGTTCAATAATAATTTTATATTAACCATACTACTCTAGCCAGAGATTTTGACTTTGAGTTGACTATGGTTGATCATGATACTAACCTCATACAACTAACAAGACAAATTCCATATTGAATAATGTTTCACTTCCAATGCTTCAACTCAGACCCAACTATAATCACTTGATGAGTGCCAAGCCATGATTTAACTATAATCAAATTTGAGTTTTTACATCGAATGTTAACAATATTCTCAAGTCGTAGGAATTGTGTTTATTGTCACTTTGAGATTTCCTGTTTGACCTAGTTGTTATTAACCAACTGGAAATTCTTGGGTGAGCCATTTCATAAGTATCTAATAACTATTAGTATGTTACCCCTCGGTACCCCGGTTGCCATAAGTAATACACTGCCCAATATTTTGATTGTGTTGCATACTTTGATCTCAACGGATGTATCGACATCCTTACTCGAAACACCTTGACCGAGAATATTCAAAATAATATGTTATTTCATACTATGATAATTCTCATGAGTATAACTCATTGTAATTATTGCCATATGACATATCATTTAAGAATTTTCTATTTTAAATATACTTAAATTAAATACTTAATTAATATATCACAATATAACAAGTATACCATAGAAAAACACCTTTTATTTCGAATGATATTTAATTACAAAGTTAATAATTTACAATAAATTACAGAATTGCCTTTAGGGCATACCCCTAACTCTCTCGCTCTCTCACTTGCACTTGGGGTCAGTTATGGAATCTCAATCCCATCCCTTCGATCAATTTGTTCAGAACCGATTGAGCCAGACCCTTTGTGAATGGATATACTATGTTGTCCTTAGTATCTACTCTTTCAATGACCACTTATTTCTTGCTAATAAACTCCCTTATCAGATGGAATTTTAGAAGAATGTGTCTTGATTTCCTATGAGCTCTTGGTTCCTTCACGATCTACGTTGCGACTTTGTATCACTTAACAATGTTATGAGTTTCTTAACATTTGGAGCACCCCTAGCTCAGCCATAAATTTGTGCATCCTTATCGCTTTTTTAGCTACATCATCGAATCCAGCCTTCATCGTTGAATCAACAACAGTTTCTACTTGGAACTTTTTCAACCAACCACTTCACCGTTCAATGTAAGTACAAAATCTACCACCTATTTACTCTCATTGATATCACTCTAAAGCTGGAATTTGTATACCCATCATAAGGATGTCTTCATTCTCATATATAAGGAATAAGTCTTTAGTATTTCTCAAATATTTAATAATACACTTCACTACCGCCAATGTTTTTCTTCGGGATTGGACTGATATAAGCTTATGCATCCAAATGCATAAACCACATTGGGTCTAATACATATCATAACGTGCATGATGGAATCGATAATAGATGTATACAACATCCCCTACATATTATGCTTTTCCTCATTGGTATGAGGAGCATCCTTCTTAAAAAGTAAGATTCCAGACCGCCTCGGAACATTTCTACGCTTGGAATTCTCCACACCGAACCTTTTCATATGTATCTATGTATAAGGATTGGAATAATCCTAGCAATCTTTTGGATCTATGTCTATAGATCCTAATACCAAGAATTTTGGTTACTTCTCCCATATCCTTCATGGAGACGTTTTTGTACAACCATACTTTTATCAATGCAATGTCATTGCTAGTCATGAGCAAATCATTGACATATAAGATTAAGAACATGATAGTCCTTCCCTGTTCTTTCCAATATACGCACACTTCCTATATATTTTGATAAAAACCAAAATATTTGATTATTTTATCAAAACACTTATTCCAACTCCTTGAAGCTTGCTTAAGACCAAAAATTGATCTAGTTAGCGCCAAAATTGGTCACTAACACCCAAACGTAAATGAAAGCACCAACTAATAGTCACAGATAACAGATAGAGTGTATATAAAGAGTATAAATATGAAGAGCAGTAAAAATTTAAAAGAAAGCAGAAAAAACAGTGGATTTATAGTGGTTCGGCTGACTCTAGCCTACGTCCACTCCAAAATTTCCTTTTAATTGATATGAGAACCAATTACAGTTACAATCCGGAGTTTTCAAAACAATTATGGCAGAGTAGCCTTAATGAGGAAGAAGAAGGGAAACATAATGAAGATCCCTTTTCTGAAGCCCCGTTTGCTGTATTTATAGGCAAAATCTGAGTTACTGGGCTTCCTAAGTGATCCGGGCCCATTAGGACCATAGTCGAGCCATATAGCCGACCACTGCTTTCCTGGAGTATGTAAAATGTCGATCCACTCCAGAGTCCAACATGCCAACCCACTCCAGACTCCAACATGCCGACCCACTCCAGACTCCAATGCCGACCCACTCCAGACTCCAACTTGCCGACCCACTCGAGACTCCAATGCCGACCCACTCGAGACTCCAATGCCGACCCACTCGAGACTCCAACATGTCGACCCACTCGAGACTCCAACATGCCGACCCACTCGAGACTCCAACATGCCGACCCACTCGAGACTCCAACTTGCCGAACCACTTGAGACTCCAACATGCCGACCCACTCCAGACTCCAAATGCCGACCCACTCCACCCACTCGAGACTCTAACTTGCCAACCCACTCGAGACTCCAACATGCCGACCCACTCGAGACTCCAACATGCCGACCCACTTCAGACTCCAACATGTCGACCCACTAGAGACTCCAACTTGTCGACCCACTCGAGACTCCAACTTGCCGACCCACTCGAGACTCCAACATGCCGACCTAGAGCATTACCATGGATTACTTGTAGAAACCATCAAGAAAACCCGAAGCAAGTCCAAATACAACTCAAAGCGAACTCCAGGCAACCCGCGACAACTCAACTTTTGTCAAAACTCGTATTTCGAGTATCCCACGACTTTTGTCCATCGAATATGCCGAATCCCAACTTCATAATCATGATTACCATCCATGATTGATTGTCTATCCATCCAATTGACTAAAACCCATCGTATTCCAGTCTTGACAACCGAGCAACCGATTTAGTTAAATCCGCCTATCTACGGCCTTGCCAAAAGGCGGGTTAACATTTTCCTCCCAAAACATGCCTTGCTTTGGAAGGTGTGTTTGGAATAGCCTTAGATCCGTTAATCAAATCCGTGATCTCTCCGGATCATTAACAAAATCCATGACTGTTCTAGGTCAATATCCAATTCCTAATTCATTCTGTATCCATTAACCAAATTCACAATCTCTCCGGATCATGTTATCCAAGCTTGGGACCTCGCCGGGTCCATATCTAGAGCCGAGACCTTGCCGGGACCTATAATCCATATCCGTAATATTATCGGGTTCATATCCAAAGTCGGGACTTCGCTGGGTCCTATAATTCATATCCGGGACCTCACCGGGTCCATACCCAGATCTTGGACCTCTCTAGGTCCTGTAACTCAAATCTGGGTTATTTTATCCTATTCTGGCCTTACTCTCTGGTAAAGGACTTAATCCGTAGGGTATCCTTCTCTGGCCTCGATCCCTAGTCGAGGACTTTATATTCTCCGGCCTCGACTCTCCGGTCGAGGACTTTTATATTCTTCGGCCTCGACTCTCCGGTCGAGGACTTTTATATTCTTCGGCCACGACTCTCCGATCGAGGACTTTTATATTCTGCGGCCTCGACTCTCCGATCAAGGACTTTTATGTTCTTCGGTCCATTCCATGCTAGAGTCCATTCCATTGCTCTACGGCGAAGGGACTCGTGACATGCGATTTCTTCCCCGTCTCTCCGATCGGAACCGTAACCGTGTGACCTGTACTATTTATTACATTAATATTCCAAATCCAATCAACACAGAGTTCCATTGATAAAATAAAAGTCCATACAATAAAGAAAATCAAATGTCCATAGTACCAAGAAAGAAACTAGAGTTCACAGAAAATAGAAAAAACAATTTCATAAACCCGAGCATCACGGTATATCATCAACTCAAAGCATGCCTAGAGACCGTCCTCGATCCCATACATGTGTAAGTAACTTAGCCGCCTTACTTTGGGGTTTACTACTTATTTAAAGCCATAAATCCATTCAGCTGATAATAAGGCGACGATGCCTAGATCCAGTGCCAGCTTCGTCTGATGTGGGCAGTGGTTGCTCCTATTCCACTACCACAGCTCGATTCCTTATGTACTGTTGTAAATGACCATTCCTTATATGTTCCTCAATGATATCCTTCAAATGCCTGCAGTCATTTGTGTTATGCCCATCCAGCGTATGGAATAGGCAATGCTTTCCCGATGCTCGTTCGTGTTCGGAGGGTTCCCTCTTTGCTAGCCTTTGATACTGGAGGCGTCCTCGAGTATCTAAATAAATTCTTTCCAGAGTCTCATTCAAATCCGTATAAGAAGAGAATTTTGATTCCCTCCGTTGCCTTTTCGATGTGTTTTCGCTATCCATTTTCCTTTTGCCTCTGTCGTCATTGTTTGAATCCTCCCTGTGGACCTCCACCTTTTACCGCATAAACCTCTACCTCCCTTCCTTCTCTTTCAGCCTTCGCATCTTACTGTCTTAGAAACCTCTCCGCTTCATGGTAAAATTCCCCGAGATCCAATGGTGGATCCCGCTCCAACGATATCTTAAAATCCGAATTATCCGCAATCCTTGAGACTGCCGCCATCAAAATCGTCGACGGATTAGGTCGATCCACCGAAGCCACTGCCGTATTGAATCTGGTTAAGAAATCCTTAAGTGATTCTCCCTTTCATTGCTTCATTGAGGTCAAAGTCATCACACTCCTAGGTCTCATGATGTGGACCCGAAATTGCCTCATAAACCTATCAATCAGCTCCGTCCATGTGCCAATAGAGACACTTTCCAGTTGTCTGAACCATAGTGCCGCTATATCCATCAAATACAAAGGGAAGCTCCGTGCCATGACTTCCTCCGATGCCCCCCAGTACTTCCATGTGCCTCATATACCTTGTTAGGTGAACCGTGGGATCTGATTTCTCATCATACATTTCCAGCGATTGTAGTTTGAAATCCGACGGATTCCTTGCCTGCCTGATCATAGGAGTGAAGGGGCTCATGTTCACGTCCTCCAACTCTCTATTCACCAATCCTCCCCTCATAGCCCATCTGGTTATGTCCGTTAACCTGTCATTGTCATCAAGTAACGGCCTCTGTCCGTTGTCTCCAACCTGCCCCCCGAGTCCATGAGGGAATCCCGGAACCTGCCCTTCTAAATGAGCATCCACTTCCCTATTAACGCTAAATTTCCCATCATTGCTTGGTATCCTTACTGGAATGGAGCCTACACGACTCGGGGGCATGCCCCCTAGTTCAGGGGCCGTTCCCGATGGTCCAACTCTATCCCGTACTCTGGTCGCTTCCTGCTCTTGGTCCTAATTCCGGGCAACCTCCGTTCCTGTCGCTCTAGCTTCGTGATCCTCATTTCCAGCATCACCTGCTACTCCATTCCTTTGGTTTTTCACTCCAACTTGTCCAACCTGTTGGAGGATGTTATGTATCATTTCCTCCTGCCTTTTCAGTATCCCTTCCTACATAGCATCCATCATCATTTCCATCGCATCTCTGGTGATGAAAACTAAGGTCTGATTAGCTCCTGAGGAAGCCTCCTGACTTCCTTCATGCTGACTTCTTTCCGCTCTTTGTCTCCTTGTTGATTGATTTGCCATAGCTTCCCAAGAATCCGAGTTCCTAAGCCTTTAAATCCAAAGTCCAAGCTTTAGAATCCCTGAGTGCTAGCTCTCTCAGTGAAAGCACCAAAATGTTAGCGCCAAAATTGGTCACTAACACCTAAACGTAAATGAAAGCATCAACTAACAGTCACAGATAACAGATAGAGTGTATGTAGAGAGTATAAATATAAATAGCAGTAAAAATTAAAAAGAAAGCAGAAAAAAACAGTGGATTTATAGTTGTTCGGCTGACTCTAGCCTACGTCCACTCCAAAATTTTCTTTTAATTGATATGAGAACCAATTACAGTTACAATCCGGAGTTTTCAAAACAATTATGGAAGAGTAGCCTTAATGAGGAAGAAGATGGGAAACAGAATGAAGATTCCTTTTCTGAAGCCCCGCTTGCTGTATTTATAGGCAAAATCCGAGTTACTGGGCTTCCTGGGTGATCAGGGCCCATTAGGACCATAGTCGGGTCCATATAGCTGACCACTGCTTTCCTGGAGTATGTAAAAAGCCGATCCACTCTAGACTCCAACATGCCAACCCACTCCAGACTCCAACATGCCGACCCACTCCAGACTCCAACATGCCGACCCACTCGAGACTCCAACATGCCGACCCACTCGAGACCCAACATGCCGACCCACTCAAGACTCCAACTTGCCGACCCACTCGAGACTCCAGCATGCCGACCCACTCGAGACTCCACCATGCCGACCCACTCGAGACTCCACCATGCCGACCCACTCGAGACTCCACCATGCCGACCCACTCGAGACTCCAACATGCCGACCCACTCGAGACTCCAACTTGCCGACCCACTCGAGACTCCAACATGCCGACCCACTCCAGACTCCAACTTGCCGACCCACTCGAGACTCCAACGTGCCGACCCACTCGAGACTCCAACGTGCCGACCCACTCGTGACTCCAACGTGCCGACCCACTCGAGACTCCAACGTGCCGACCCACTCGAGACTCCAACATGGCGACCCACTCGAGACTCAAACATGGCGACCCACTCGAGACTCCAACTTGCCGACCCACTCGAGACTCCAACGTGCCGACCCACTCGAGACTCCAACGTGCTGACCCACTCGAGACTCCAACGTGCCGACCCACTCGAGACTCCAACTTGCCGACCCACTCGAGACTCCAACTTGCCGACCCACTCGAGACTCCAACATGCCAACCCACTCCAGACTCCAACTTGCCGACCCACTCGAAACTCCAACTTGCCGACCCACTCGAGACTCGAACATGCCGACCCAACTTCCTACCGACCCAAATTCCTACCGACCCAGCTTCCTACCGACCCAGAGCATTACCTTGGATGACTCGGAGAAACCATCAAGAAAACCCAAAGCAAGTCCAAATACAACTCGAAGCAAACTCTAGGCAACCCGCGATAACTCAACTTTTTTCAATACTTGTATTTCGAGTATCCCGCGACTTTTGTCCATCGAATATGTCGAATCCCGGCTTCATAATCATGATTACCATCCGTGATTGATTGTCTATCCATCCAATTGACTAAAACCCATCGTATTCCAGTCTCAACAACCGAGCAACTGATTTAGTTAAATCCGCATGTCTACGGCCTTGCCAAATGGCGGGTTAACAGATCTTAACAATTTGCATGTCTTACCCTTGCTCCCACTGGCCTCAAAACCCTTACGCTGCGACGTGTAATCATTCTCCTCTAAACAACTATAAATGTCGTCTTTATGTCCATTTACTGTATTTTGTAGACATAGAACACGGCGATAGCATGCATGATCTGAATGGACTTAAGCATGGCTACGAGCAAAAATGTTTCACCATAATCAATGCTTTGAATTTGATAGAACCCTTTAGCGACTAGTTTTTCTTTATAAGTCTCTAGTGTCCATCCATGTTTAGTATTTTCATAAAAATCCATTTGCAGTCGATGGGTTCTATCCCTTTAGGTATTTCATCCAAAGTCCAAACTTTATTGTCATACATGGCATCCATTTTAGATTTCGTTGCTTCAGGCCAATGTGTAGAGTCTTTATCGTGCAGTGATTGTCGAAATGCTAGGGGGGTGTCGTCTTCTAAGACACGATCTTCTTTATCATTATCTAAGAGGAAAATATAATATCTCTCTAGAGCATGAATTTCCCTATTAGATCTTCGAATAGGTTGTGTGTTTTCGTATAATGGCGAATTTGATTCTTCTACCGGTTCAGCATTAGTGTTAACTTATTGGATTTCATCCAAGTCTACATCTTCAATGTTAATTTCTCTCTCCATAAAGACAGTGTGTCAAGAAATAATAACTTTTTTCCTTAGTGCTATAGAAAATATATCCCATGGATTTCTTGGTATATCCTATAAATTTACACAGAGCTTGTTTAGCCTTAAGTTTATTGGGGTCAACGTTATTAATGTACACTGAACAACCCCACACTTTCAAATAGTTGTGGTGGGGTTCCTTCCCATACCACATATCATATGGTGTCTTGGAAATAGATATTTTAGGCATCACATTCAACATAGGTGCTGCATTTTCCAATGCATTCCCCAACAGGAAGTAGACAACTTAGTCTTACTCATCATAGAATGAATCGTATCTAATAGGGTATGATTCCTTCTTTCCAAAACACCATTGTGTTATGGAGTATAGGGTAGAGTAAGCTAAGAGATAATCCCATTATCTTTTAAGCACCATTGGATATTTTGTCCAACATGCTCAACTCTTTGATCTGATCAAAGTATTTTGATTTTATCGTTCGTCTTATTTCAATCTCATTCTTATACTCTTTAAATTTCTCACAGACATCACTTCATAAGATACACATATTCTAATATCGAGGTATTGAGAAGTCGTTAGTAAAAGTTACAATGTAAGTTGAATTGTTCTCAATCACTATAGGCATCGGGCCACATACATCAGTACGTATAAGACCCAAGAGTTCAGTGACTCTTTCATTTGTCCCATTGAAGGGGTGATTGGTCATTTTCACTTTGATATATGACTCATAAATGCCAAATGATTTATAATCAAATGAAGGTAGAAAATCTTGGGTTATTAATTTGTGCGATGTTTCGTTACTAATGTCACCTAGCATACAGTGCCATAAGTAACATTATTAATGTCAACCGAAATTTATTAATAAAGATATGATTAAAGTTAATTACATAAATTCCATTATCCAAAACACTATCCCAGCTCCATCAAACACAATATTCCCAATATTGTTATTACAATAAAAAAAACCCATTTAGATAGTCTAGAAACAAATATAATAACATAAATAATAATTCTGATATAACAAAAATTATTAAGAACTAAATCAAATCCACTAGGAAATCTCAGGTGATAATCTCCAACTACGGTTGCATCTACAATAGATCCATAAGCCATTCTCATTTTACATTTTTCCACATGTCGTTTGCCTCTAGGTTGTCGTAATGAATTACAGATATAATTCCTAGATCCAGTATCTAAAACCCAAGATAATTTATTTATTGAAAAATAGTTTAGAATCATAAATATACCATTAGGAGCTGAGGAATTAGATTCCCTCTTCCTTTCTTTGAGCATCTTCAAATAGTCAGGAAAAACTGTGTTTTTAATAAACCTTCTTTAAACAATAGTGACATTCACCTTTCTTGGCAGGGACATCTTTCTTACCTTTCTTATAACTACGCTTGTGCTTCTTTGAACCTTTCGAAGATGATCCCTTACCCTTAACATTTGATACCGTGTTTTGATCCTCAAACAATCCCTCGGCCGACCTCAACGTATTGAGTAGCTCAATAATGCTTATGCTCAAGTGGTTCATATTGTAATTCAATATTAATGGATTAAACTGCAAATTTAGTCCAACCTAGGATCAAATACACTTGAAGTTCATTGGTTATCTTAACATCTAGCTCAGAAAGTCTATCGGTATGGCATTTCATTGTTTAGATGAAATCCTCACCAAGACTGCCCTTACTCATCTTCGCATTGAATAATTTCTAAGTAGTCTCATAACTCATGGAAAGAGATTACCCCCAAAACAAAGCTTTGAGGCTTTCAAAGATTTTATTACCTTTGCATACTAAGCGATTTCACAATCATATACCCAAGTGTTGTAAGTTTTTGCTATCTCGGGGTCAGAATTTTCACTGTGTTTCATTCTTAATGATTCAGTAATTGATGACCATAAATGTAATGACTTGACTTTTGACCCTCGAATGTCGACATTAATACATCCATGGTATTCGTGTGCCGAGCACCCAAGTGCCAGAAAGACAGAACGGTAGGGTAAAATAAAAGAAAAGAATAGAAAAAGACAAGAAGAACACAATATTAGAATCTCACAATGGAACAATAATTTATAATATCAAAAGAACAGTACAAAGGGTTACTCTGAATACAGGATTTTCAGAGTTATAAAACCTAAGTACTTTCATCAGCCTGGACATTTATAACCACTTGTCCTTATAATGCTGATATATGTATAGATCTAATACGAAACAACAGAAATAGAAATAGATAGATAATGGAACCCTCCGGCTCGTCTTCTGAACTCTGTAGTTTCCAAGGTAAAACCTGATACTCAGCCTACTCGAAAGAGTATGCGAGGATTTTAAGGAAAAAAAACTAAGCGTCAAACATAAGTCTGGTATGAGGAAACTCGAGATACATGCAACATGTAATAGTAACTACTAAGACTGTATGGATTCCCGTAACAGTTTTCCCTTCCAATGAAACCAACCATTCATTAAGTTTTAATATAGTGATATGATAGATAATGTTAAGATGTATGATATGATCATATCAAAGAGCTATGCTGCTTACATTGGTCACACCACAACATAATTAGGTTACATTTAAAATCGCTAAGGTACGTTCACATATTGGATTTCCATTGAAGACATCCCCAGATAAACTAATGCCAGCCTCCCGACAAGGGTCGGAATGTACCATCCGAGCATCATATATCTCTAGATAAAATATACCATTAAGGTAAACAAAACTAGCCCATGCACGAATCTATAGAACCACGTAGAACCAAGTACCATCAACACATGCCCGCAACCATGATAAACATACTCTAGATAATAGAGTTGATATACCCCATTGTGGGTCAGCTAAACCCCGGTCTGTGCATCCTACTAAGTTTTCTGTCATTTCCGATGTCGAGGTTACATTCGGCATCTTTCACTCGAGCCTTCATTACTCGAACAAAACATGAATCCCCAATTGAATTCCTTCATCTCGCATAGATTATGAATCGCTATATGTACTCGAGCATCTTGAACGGATCTCGAATCTCCACATAGATTCCCCTTCTTCAACCGCTTCCAAAACATAGAACTCATATACTAGTTTTGAAGTGGTATTCGATAACTAGAACACTAACCGAATCAGAGTCTTCAAAACTAATCGATGAATTTCCAGTTAACTCAATTTAAGTTCTCTCAAAAGTAAGTGAAAGCTAGAGATTTTTCATACTGATACTCCTCCCCGGGGGTTCTTATTGGTATAAAATAAGGAAGTCTTTCGATGACTTCCTAAGTTAATATTAGGTCAAGTTTGATAATCGACTAATTGATTATCCAGACAAAACAATTGCTTATACAAATCACGATTCGTACACTTACCTCTTTTCCGACATTCCAACTTAACTATTCCTCGTCCAACAGTGATGCCAGTTAAGTTTGGGCACTGGTTGCTCCAAGCCTTGCCTAGTCACTTCATTCTTGAATCTCACAAATAGATAAGTCTACCTCGTCGGCTTTTAGTGTTAAGTATAGTATTAATGATTTCCATAGACAATACGGAATAAACACGATTAACAAGTTTCTGACATTTTCCGCTTACATATTCCTTGGTTAAGAGGGAAGACCAGTAGGTTAGAGCTCTATTGTTCCATCCCTACTTGACATCAATCTTAACTCTCACAAATAGATAAGATTACTTCATCGGCTTATTAGTGTTAAGCGTAGTTAATTACTTTTCTAATAAGTAATTAAACAATCAACCATTTGATCATTTAGCAATTCTAACCCCTTTTTGGAAACATTTAAAATACTTGAAAATACTTATAGTATGTTTTAAAACATTTATCCAAAATATTACTTAAAAACAACAAATTTGAAAAATCAACAAAACTTGGAAAAAGAACATGTTTTATTATAAGATTTCCTTCTTTAAAAATTCACAACAAATTCTTAAAAATTCATAAATATTTCAGTCTACTTTTAAAATACTCTGAAATTAGTTAGGCGATACTTTAAAAAAGAATGAAAGAAATCGCTCGAACTTAAATTCCTTTTTGAAACAATCGAAGTTCAAAAATCAAGGTTAAACGGGGCTATTTTTCACTAGTGATGTTTTGGCCGTTTTTGAGATGTTACTTAACTTTTTACTATTCAAGCTTTTAATAGAAATAAACATACATATAAAACAATGCAAATATGGTGAGAAATCCCTATGGATCTGTCTACAAAGTTCCATAACAATTGTCAGAAACAAGACAATTTTGAACTGCATCCATAGTGACTATCGCTATAAGTGCACTTTGAAATCCGAGTCATATCTCAACCTATGTGCTTTGTTCAGGGTCTAGTCTTATGTCATATAAGTCCATTAAAATCCATTTAATTCCATATATGTATGCTATGTGCCATTTGTTTTCAAAACAAGAACCCAAATCAATGTTTTCAACATATGTCACTTAACAATTCAAACTTCTTTAACACAACAAAATATAATCATATATGAGTTATATTATCAATCCAAATGGTGAGTTAGCTCACCTTAAACTCAATAAAAAACTAAGCTTAAGCACTCAAGTTCAAACCCAAGCTAGCAACTACCTTTCCTTCCCTTGCTTCCTTGATTTTCAACACTTTTCCAGGCTATAATAACCTATGATGCTCACGGCCTTGAGAGGAGGGGGTATGGCTTTGGTTTTTCACAATATAACTAGGTAGAGGGTGATGTTATGAGGTGGTAAGTTCTCACTCCAAATTTGAGGTGATTTGGAATTGATTTGCAAATTATTTGCTTTAGGAATTTAAAATGAAGAAGAAGAAGATGACATTGAAATTTGATCTTAAGATTTCGAATATTTTTGATATATTTCCTAAGGTTGTACCCCTCTTTATATAGGCTTAGGAATGGTGATGGGAAAATACCAAAAATCCCTTGAAACCCTAGTGCATTAATTTCTTTTTATCATGACAACTTTATGTCACGTCTCCTTTATGGCGAATTACTCTTATACCCTTCTCATAATATTATCTCTTATCCTAATAGAACTTTCTAGAACATTCCATGCTTTATGAAGAGGAGAGTGTACTAATTAGTTGCTAATGTGTTCATTTAATCATTTGTTAAGTGCATGATAGTTCAAACAACTTATATCGATTGAAAAGCTGTTTATCGATAAACCGATTTTCAGTCACATTATCGATTTTTCTTCGACGAATATATATTTGTAAACACATTTCAAAAACAAGTTTCATAAAATTATTTATTAATTAAATGATGTTAAACAAAGTTATAAAATCATATTTATAACACTTAAACATATCTCAAAATGTATCGATATACAAAGACGAAGTGTTCGAATTTTAGGGTCGCTACATTCTCCCCCACTTAGAACATTTCGTCCTCGAAATTCAACAAGAACGATAATCAAAGAAGATAAAATAACAAGATATATATAGCACCGCTGAAACTATATACATACTAAACTGCAACTCAAATACAAACTAAGATAAGAAAACTCTAGTCTAAGAACAAACCCGGATATGATTCCTTCGGACTATCCTTAGTCTCCTATGTACAATCCCGAGCATCCTCGCTCCATTGTACCTTGACTAACTTTACAAACTTTGGCCTCAATTGCTTTGTATCTCTATCAACAATATGAACAGACTGCCTCAACACTGACAAATTTGGCTTCATCTCCAAGTCTTCTTGCTGCGACGCATCCACTATCATTGAAGGATCATGCACAAACTTACGCAAATGTGATACATGAAATACATTATGCACATCCGATAGCCTAATCTGTAACTCGACTCTATATACGAGTGTACCAATCCTCTCTAGAATCAAGAATGGTCCCATATAATGAGGAGCCAACTTCCCAGCCCTTCCAAATTGAATAACACTTCTCATCGAAGAAACCTTTACAAATACAAAGTTTCCAACCTAGAACTCCAAGTCTCTGCGCTTCTCATCGGCATGGCTCTTCTGTCGGTTCTACCGAACACGATAGAGATTTTCAAGGCCTTCCATATAATGCTTCAAATGGTGCCATTCCAATATTGGCCTGATAACTGTTGTTGTATGAAAACTCAACAAGTGGTAAGTAATCTTCCCATGAAACTCCAAAATCTAAAATGCATGCTTGAAGAAAGTCCTCCAACACTCAGTTCACCCTCTCTGTTTGCCCATCTGTCTACGGATGGTAAGCAATACTTAAACTAAGCTCGGTCCCTAATGCTTCATACAAACCCTTCCAGAACTGGCTTGTGAATATCAAATCTCTATCACTCACGATATCACAAGGAACACCATGCAACCTGACTATCTCCTTAACATATAACTTAGCCAAACTAGAAGCTGTCCTTGTAGTCTTAACAGGTAAGAAGTGCGCGCTCTTGGTCAATTGATCCACAATAACCCACACACCTTCGTTACCCCTCCTCGACCTAGGCAATCCGTCAATGAAATCCATGGAAATATGCTCCCACTTCCACTTCATAATCTCAAGTGATTGAAGCAGCCCAGCCGTCTTTTGATGACTATCCTTTATCTGTTGGTAGTAAGCACATTTGCACATGAAGATAGAAACATCTCTCTTCATGCCCCCCACCAGAACGTCCTCTTCATATCTTGACACATCTTAGTGACCCCAGGATGTATCGTCGACCTAGAATGGTAACTCTCTACCAGACCTTCCTGCCTAATCCCATCGAACATTCAAAACACATAACCTACCATTCATTCTCTAAATGCCACGGCTATCCATCTCGAATCTTGGCCACCTCCTTGGTGCCTCATTCTCGCTTACATTCTTAACTATCCTAGTAAAATGAAGATCTCTATGTTGATTCCCCTCGATACGACTAATCAAAGTCGCACGAAACTCAACATTCGCCATAATTGCATACCTTCTACTTAGCGCATCAACAATGACATTAGCTTTCTCCGGAGCATGGTTTTAAATCTCCTATATATCGCCCGAGATCTCGTCCGATATCTCCTTTTCACACTTAAACGAGACGAGACGTCAAATCTCCTTCATATCTCCCTCGACACTCATCTCGTCCGAGATATTCAAATCTCACCCGAAATATGGATCAAAATCTCAATTCGAGATCTCATCCGAAATTATACATTTTCTTATTTTGCATAATATTTTTTATTTTCATATTGATTCAAAAGAAACTACTCAATCCAATTATAATTTATCAACTTCTTAAACATATTCTTTACTTTTTATCTTAATGAGTCAAGCGAAAGGTTTCACTTCTTTATTATGTTCAAATAAAAGGATATTATTCAATCATTACCAAATCCATTAAGCTAATCAAGCTACTACTCTTCTAAAAATATTCATTTTTCAATGTAAATCAAGTATGTTACCATTTTTATTTTTACTAAGAAAGTTATAACCGTTAAATAAATTTTTGACACATCAATTTTAGACACATAAGTACATCTGAGATATTCCCGAGATGCATTATAAGACCCGAGATGTCAATCCGAGATGTACACCCGATATGTACTCATCTCGTCCGAGATCTCCCCCGATACGAGATAACTTGTGTAAAAATTCCGAGACGAAACGTAACCGAAATCCGATATTTAAAACCTTGCTCCGGAGTATACAAAATATCTAGATCATAGGCCGCAAGAAACTCCAACCACCTTTGCTGCCTCATGTTCAAGTCCTTTTGCATAAAAAGATACTTCAAAGACTTATGGTCCTTGTATAACTCAAACCTTTCACCTAGAAAATGATGCCTTCACATCTTTAATGCAAATACCACAGCTAACAACTCTAAGTCATGAGTTGCATACCTCTCTTCATGCAGTTTGAGCTACCGATACGCATTAGCGATAACCCTCCCATGCTGCATCAACATAGCACCTAAACTTATTCCACACGCATCAGTCTAAATAACAAAACCCTCACATCCTTCTAGCACAATAAGAACAGGAGCACTAGTCAACTTTTCCTTTAGTTCTAAGAATGCTTACTCACATTTATCTGTCCATACAAATTTAACATCTTTCTTCATCAAATTCATTAAGAGACAGAAAATCTTTGAGAAATCCTGTATGAATCTCATGTATTAACCTGCTAGACCCAGAAAGCTTCTAATATCCATTGCGCTTTCTGGCCTCTTCCAGTCCTGAAAGGCCACAACCTTCATGGGATTAATAGAAATATCCTATGTTGAAACAACATTACTTAAGAACCTAACTTTCGAACACCAAAAATGGCACTTCAAGAACTTAGCCTTCAACAGAGAACTTAGTCTTCGACACATGCTCTCTTAGTGTTCCTAGAACAATCCTTGGATGGTATGAATGTTCCTCCTCGATCTTGGAATAGACCAGCATATCATTGGTAAAAACAAGGACAAAATTATTCAACACATCTTGAAAAACCCGATTCATTAAGTCTACAAATTATGCTGGAGCATTAGTTAGGCCGAATAACATAACTAACCACTCATAAAACTGGTCAGATCTAAAAGCAGTCAATGGTACACTCTCCTCTTCCACCCTCAACTGATGAAGCCCTGTAGAAGGTCAAGATGAGTAAATACTCGACCTCCATGAAGCTGATCGAACAAGTCCTCTATCCTAAGCAAATGATACTTGTTCCTAATATTCTTCTTATTGAGCTCGCGATAATCTTAACACAATCTTAAGGAAACGTTCGCCTTCGTGGCAAAGATGATAGGCGCTCTCCAACTCGAATTACTTGATTGGATCAAGCCCATCTGCAACTAATCACTAACTTGAATAGATAGCTCCAACTTCTCCTTCGGTGCAAGTCAACGAACAGGTAATATGACATGCCTTGCATCTTTAACTAAATCTATGCCAAATTCAATCTCTCGATGAGGTGGTAAACCTGACACCTCTTCGAAGACATCCTCAAACTCCTGAACAACCAAGATTGAACCTAACTCCTCCTCTTCCACATCAAGAGAATAAAGAAAACCACACATAAGCAAACTGGGCTCTCCACTATTAATTATTAGGGTTTTTCCATCCTTTAATTGTAAACAACACAGTTCTCTTCACACAGTTCAGAACTGCACGATATTGGGATAACCAATCCATCCCAAGCAAAATATCAAAGCCCATAAATCCCAAAACATAAAGATCGCAAGGAAAGAGTTGGTCAAAACAAGAAATTGGAACTCCTAAACAGATAATGCTAAGGTTAGCCGAGCCCCAACAGGGTTCGACACACAAATAGGGTCTAAAGCCATAACTAGCTCAAGTTTCAATCTATCAACAAGAATACAAAAAATGAAACTAAGAGAAGCAACAATATCAAATAAGATATGAATGGGAATTCCAAAAATAGATAGAATACCTTCCAAAATTTGCTTCCCCTTTGCAGCTGTAGAAGTGGAAGGTGTTGAAACTAGTGCGTAAGCTCGGGCTGTTCTCCCTTCTGGAGCAACGGACACTCTCTAGTAAAATGGTCTGGCTGATGTAGTTATAGCAACCCTGCCTTGGAATGAACTGAGTCTTAGCCGTTGGTGGTTCTATCGTTGGGACCTTAGCAATAGATGCCTTCACCAACGGTGCTTTTGCCACTTGTCTTTCCCGAACAGATGCACAGTTCCTGGCAAAATGCCCCTTCTTCCCACAATTGGGACAAGCCCGAAATATCTCTAGGCGACTGGAACTTCTGCTTGTTGTCCCCAGTTGGTGTAGCAATGGACGACTTTGGAGCAAAACTCTCAAACCTCGACCCTATGTTCACTAGATTCACATAAGACCCCAAGATGTGAATTGTCAAATTACCCTTGAACTCCGGACACATCCCTATGATGAACATCTCATTCCTCTTTAAGGGTGTATCTACCAAAACAGGACTAAACTGAGACAAGGTAGTGAATCGGTTATCATACTCCGCCACCGTCATAGCCCCCGCTTCAAATCGAGAAAGCTCCTTAACAGCAAAGTCTTCCTGGATTCCGGGACAAACTTCATCTCAGAACCCTCTTTAAATTAGGCCCAAGAGAAGTCATTCTCTTGGACATTAGTAGTGATAGAACTCCACCAATCCATGGCCGCATTTCGTCAGATGTCGTGATGCCAATTGACACTTCATCGCATCATCTAACTCCATATCCCCAAATATACGGTCACATAACTTAATCCAAGTCTGGACTTCTATGATCGTCTCCATACCACTAAACCTCTTTCCTCCTAACCTCTCATAATCGTGGCAGAGCGAAGCAAAGTTCACCTAAGGCCTGACCTACACGACCTCCTCTACAATATCCACTCTTGGTTCTCCAACTGGAGCAACATTCCCTTGTGCTCGATCTCCACCATTAGTGACGATACTACCTCGACCACCTCTACCTCCTCGAGCATTGACAGCCCTAGTACTCATGATGTACAACCTGAACATAACATAATATATTTAGGATACTAAAGGCTAGAGTTATTTCAAAGAAAGAGATTATTCCTATGGAAAGCTGAAAAAAGGGTGTTTAGGTTTATAGAAAATAAAAACACGCTCTCGTATACACTCGACTCATTTTAGGGTGTCGCTTACCCTTTCTCTGATGAGCCATACCGAACCAAAGCCAAGGTGTTCGCTCAACCTTAGGCTTTGATACCAAATGTAACGACCCGACTTTTCGACCCTCAAATGTCGACACTAATACATTCATGGTATTCGTGTGCCAAGCATCCAAGTGCCGGAAAGACAGAAACTTAGGGTAAAATAAAATAAAAGAATAAAATAAGACAAGAAGAACACAATATCAGAATCTCACAGTGGAACGATAATTTATAATATCAAAAGAACAGTACAAAGGGTTACTCTGAATACAGGATTTTCAGAGTTACAAAACCTAAGTACTATCATCAGCCTGAACAGTTATAACTACTTGTCCTTACAATGCTGATATATGTACATAGCTAATACAAAACAACATAAATAGAATTAGATAGATAATGGAACCCTCCAGCTCATCTTCTGAACTCTAAAGCATCCAAGGTAAAACCTGATACTCATCCTACTCGAAAGAGGCACGCGAGGATTTTAGGGAAACAAAAAAATAATCGTCATACATATGTCTGGTATGAGAAAACTCGAGATACATGCAACATGTAATGGTAACTATTGAGACCATATGGATTCTTGGAACAGTTTTCCCCTCAAAAGAAACCAACCTTTCATTAAGTTTTAATATAGTGATATGATAGATAATGTCTAGATGTAGGATATAATCATATCAAGTAGCTATGATGCTTACATTGGTCACATCACAACATAATTAGGTTACATTTAAAACTGCTAAATTACGTTCGCATATTGGATTTCCATTGAAGACATCACCAGATAATCTTAGGCCAGCCTCCTGACAAGGGTCAGAAAGTACCTTCCGAGCGTCGTATATCTGTAGATAAAATATACCATTAAGGTAAACATAATTAGCCCACGCACGAACCTATAGAACCATGTGGAACCAAGTATCACCAACTCCTGCGCGCAACAACGATAAGAATACTCTAGATAATATAGCAGATATACCCTATCGTGAGTCAACAAAACCCCGGGCTATGCGTCCTACTCTATTTTCTCTCATTTCCGATGTTGAGGTTATGTTCGGCATCTTTCACTCGAGTTTTCATTACTTGAACAAAACATGAATCCTCAATTGGATTCCTTTATCTCGAACAGATCACGAACCACTACATGCATTCGAGCATCTTGAACAGATCTTGAATCTCCATATAGATTCCTCTTCTTCAACGCTTCCAAAACATAGAACTTGTATACTAGTTTTAAAGTGGTATTCGGTAAGTAGAACACTTACCGATCTCAGACTCTTCAAATCTAATCGATGAATTTTTGATGAACTCGGTTTCAGTTCTCTCAAAAGTAAGTGACAGCTAGAGACATTTCATACCAATACTCCTCCCTGGGGGTTCTTATTGGTATTAAATCGTTACTTCCTAAGTTAATATTAGGTCAAGTTCGATAATCGACTAATCGATTATCCAGTCAAAAAAATTGCTTACACAAATCACGATTCGTAAGCTTAACTCGTTTCCGACATTACAACTTAACTATTCCTCGCCCAAGAGTGAAGCCAGGTAAGTTTGGGCATTGGTTGCTCCAAGTCTTGCCTAGATACTTCGTTCTTGAATCTCACAAATAGATAAGTCTACCTTGTCAGCTTTTATTGTTAAGTATAGTATTAATTATTTCCATAAACAATAAGGAATCAACACGATTAACACGTTTTTGACATTTTCCACTTACCTATTCCTCGGTTAAGAGGAAAGCCTATTGGGTTTGAGCTCTATTGCTCCATCCCTACTCTACATCAATCTTAACTCTCATAAATAGATAAGATTACTTCATCGGCTTATTAGTTTTAAGCATAGTTAATTACTTTTCTAATAAGTAATTAAACAATCAACCATTTGGCCATTTAGAAATTCTAACCCCTTTTTGAAAATATTTAAAATACTTGGAAATACTTATAATAGGTTTAAAACATTTATCCAAAATATTACTTAAAAATAACAAATTTAAATAATCAACAAAACTTGAAAAAAGAACATGTTTTATTCTAAAAGTTCCTTCTTTAAAAATTAAAAACTAATTATTGAAAATTCATAAATATCTCAAACTACTTTTAAAATACACTAAAATTAGTTAGGCAATACTTTTAAAAAGAATGAAAGAAATCGCTCGAACTTAAAGCCCTTTTTGAAACAATTGAAATTCAAAAATCAAGGTTAAACAGGGCAGTTTTGCACTAGTGATGTTTTGACCGTTGTCGAGATGTTACTTAACTTTTTACTATTCAAGCTTTTAATAGAAATAAACATACATATAAAATAATGCAAATATGGTGAGAAATCCCTATGGATCTCTAAACAAAGTTCCATAACAATTGTAAAAAACAAGACAATTTCGAATTGCATCTATAGCGACTATCGCTATAAGTGCACTTTCAAATCCATGTCATATCTCAACCTATGTTTAACTACAACCTATGTACTTTGTTCATGGCCTATTAATATGTCATATAAGTCCATTCAAATCATTTAAGTCAATATATGGATCCTATGTGCCATTTGTTTTCAAAACAAGAATTCAAATCAATGTTTCAATATATGTCATTTAACTATTCAAACAACTTTAACACAATAAAATATAATCACATATGAGTTATATTATCAATCCAAGTGGTAAGTTAGCTCACCTTAAACTCAAAAAACAACCAATCTTAAGAACTCAAGTTCAAACCCAAGCTAGAAACTACCTTTCCTTCCATTGCTTCCTTGCTTTTTTACACTTTTCTAGGCTACAATAGTCTATGATGCTCACGGCCTTGAGAGAAAGGGGGAGTATGGCTTTGGTTTTTCATAATCTAACTAGGTAGAAAGTGATGTTATGTGGTGGTATGGTCTCACTCTAAATTTGAGGTGATTTGGAATTGATTTGCAAATTATTTGCTTTAGGGATTTACGATTGAAAAGAAGAAGATGACATTGAAATTTGCTCTTAAGCTTTGGAATATTTTTGATATAATTCCTGAGGGTGTACTCCTCCTTGTATAGACTTAGCATTGGTGATGGGAAAATTCCAAAAAGCCCTCAAAACCCTAATGCATTAATTGCTTCTTATCTTGACAATTTTATGTCACTTCACCTTTATGTCACTTCTCCTTTATGGCTAATTACTCTTATACCCTTCTCATAATATTATCTCTTATCCTAATAGAACTTTCTGGAACAATCCATGTTTTATAAAGAGGAGTGTGTTAATTAGCAGATAATGTGTTCATTTTATCATTTGTTAAGTGCATGATATTTCGAACAATTTATATCAATCGAAAAGCTGTTTATCGATAAACCGATTTTCGGTCACATTATTGATTTTTCTTTGAAGAATATATTTTTGTAAACACTTTTCAAAAAAAAGTTGCTTAACATTATTTATTAATTAAATGATGTTAAAAAAGGTTATAAAATCATATTTATAACACTTAAACATATCTCAAAATGTGTCGATATTCGAAGATAAAGTGTTCGAATTTCAGGGTTGCTCCAATAAACATTCATACGTGGGTGCTATCTCCATCACTTTTAGCCAATTAATATAATCCGATGAGCTTATAATTTTGCAATATAGTCTTAGGTTGGTCATTATGCTGCAAATTTAATGAAGTAAATTAGAATAGGTTGTACATAGCAGATGTTCTTATATTGTTATAAAAGTTAAATGTATTCATTTTATTATTCTGATGAGCTCCCACTAGATTTTTAAGTTTCTCAAGGCCCTAAGAAAAACATAGATATCTTATGATTCCTATAGTGAGTGTTAGGACTTGCTTACCTTAGGGTTTCAACCTTGAGTTTGCTTAACAAATCTAGACCCGTAAACAATGGATAACTTCTTTCGGCCGTATCATATACAGCTCTTAACTAGTGGTCTTTGTCGTAATCTCATCTTATTCTTGAGTTTTCTGAACAATTCAAAAGAGATTACTCACTCATACCTACCACTTCATGATTGCCTAAGTATAATGCATGTAAATTGATTTTTCTCAACAAATACATGCATGTATCTTATCGTGCCTAGTCAATATATTAATAATACTACACATAACATCCATAGCTTAAGTTTTCTCAACCCCTAAAGAGCATGCAAGTAATCTATTAATATATAAATGGCAGAGGACAACTTTATATATTAAAGATCCATAATCTTTAATATATAGAGAGTGACATTGATTTAGTGAATAATGTATCTATGAGGAACCCTCATGATTCAAAACATATCAGAAATCATGGTATACGCATTATACATATATATTTATTCCTTTAACCTAAGTTGAGTTTCTTATAGTTCCATTTACGATTATACCTTCGTATTATATTAGTTTAAATCATTTATAATTGTTTAAAATTTAATTAACTTATATGATATTCATATGTATATCACTAGCTAAATCTTATCATTTTAATTTATTAATTAAATTAACAAATTAAGTAAATTTATTTAAATTTTCAAAATTTATTTTATTTAACCTAAATAATTTAAGATGAACATTAACTATATTATTTATAATTATATATATATATAACATTATATATGTCCTTTTTAATTAACATATAATTAATATTTATTTATTAAAGAAATATTCATTTAATTAAACAATTTAATTGAATATTTTAATAAATTCAAAATTTCAATTTATTATTTACCTTAAAATTTAAGATAAATGTATATATAAATATATTATATATATATATATTAGTGAATTATTTATTCAATTAATCCATCTAATTAATATAATTTCAAAACAATTTTGAAAATATTTTATAACTTTTATATATTTTATTTTATATTTTAAACTCAACTTTTAAATTTAAAATATATTTTAAATTTTCTTACGTAATTACGAAAATTAGCCCGAGGCCTAAATCGATTTGTACCTTTACAATTTAGCCAACCGTTTGGACTTACTCCATTCATCGGGTCAGGCTTATAGGCAGGAAGGCGAGAATACTTAATTATTCAACGCCAAGTCTAGACACTACGTTTCTAAATACTCATTGGATATGCAGGTTTAATGGCTCTAAATTTGCAAATTTGGTCGGATAGACCATTTGGACTCTGATACCATTGAAGGAATTGTCCCTTCTACATTGAGTAAAATAGGTAGGTTTCAAAATTTTTCCAAAGTCTAAGGGGATTCATTATATCAAATTTGGTTATTTTAAATAAAATCATATTTTATTAATATTGTTTTATTCATAATTAATTAAATCCATGTTAATTAAGTGTAAAGTTGAAAAGGTCTGACTAATCAAATATATTCACATTTCAAATTATGTAGCAAACATGTGAAATATAAAGAAATTGTAATTGTTAGGTGTTAAAGAGTGGGAACAAACATGAAATTAGATCATGATCACATCAAGATCTAAAAGGAAAGAAATGAAAGGCTGCATCATTAATTGATTCCACCTTTCCTCTTTAGAAAAATTTAATTGAAACAACATCCTATTAATATACAAGGACTGATATGATACAACATTACGATCAAATTGTAAAAACCAACAAATGATGACATAATCAATAAATGCATGTGTAGATATTGTAATTTATATATATCATGTATATATTCGCTATATATATATTACTGCCTCAGTTTAGATTGTTGAATTAAAATAAAATTAAAAAAATATTTCTAAAATATGCCTTTAACACAATGAATATAATAAGGGGTTGTTAAAGGGACTCCAATTTCGGATAAGGAGTGGTTTTTGGTGGGGTAGGTCACCGAATTTGGGGATTTTTTTTAGCAGATAGTTGCCGAATTCGACGTAATTTTTTTTTCGGTGGGGGTTGGTCGAAATTTTTTATCTTCCTTATCCAAACGTGGAGTCCCTTTATCAATCCCCTAAAATATTATATGCTTTTGAATTTTTATTCCATAATTGTGTATTAATTGTCCATGGAGGTTTAATATTTCCTCTTTTTTTTATCAAGGTTTTGAATTTGAAAATTATCCTTGGTGGTTCAATGTTACGCACATGGTACAAAGTTTATAAGCAGGGTTTAATGGTTGATATAACTTCATATCTCAACGTTTATTTATAGGTTGAGAGGATTCTAATCATACTAAGGAATATATTTATTATTTAAACAACTTTTTCTCTCTATCTTTTAGGGCGCTGGATATCAAAATTATCCAGTGGTTTAATTTTGCGATAAAGGTGAAAAATCTTGTGCATGGTTTTGTAGTTGATATAGCTTCATATCCTCACTTTTTATTTTGGGATATTTTTTCAAACGCTCTTCAAAAGTTTATAAAATTCACTTCCCCCTATCAAAAATATGTTTCATGAAAAGCCACTTCCAGTAAAAATATGCATTGTAAATTGCACGTATTTGCATTTAGTACTAGAAATATTTACACTCTACGCTGCTAATATATGCAGTTCTAACCTCACATTTTTGTAAAATGAAAATTTGCAGTCTACACCACGAAACTACGCATTCTATACTGTAAACATTTTTGTAATATGTTACTACACATCACATTATTATATTTAATTTATCTATTTAAATCTCCTAAATAATAATCTAAATTAGGGGTGTACAGGCTCCCCTCCTTAAATAATTTCGTCCTCGAAATTTCATTAAGGATAATAACAGGCATAACAATCATGCAAACATCTGTAACATCACCTTACAACAATACTAGCCTATCTAGCTAGCAAAAATTCTATATGCAACAAATATAGGACATACTATCAAAACAATGCAGGATAAGCCTCTTTAATTCTGTCTTCTGTCTCCCAAGTATAGTTTTTTTCATTGTTACTCCACCGAACTTTTACTAACTTGACTGTCTTATTCCTTAACCTCTTCTCATCTCTCGCCACAACACGAACTGGTTGTCTAACAAGTCATATCTTGTTCCACCACTAAATATTCCAATGCAGTCAGAGTAATAGTAGTCTCTGGATCATATGCATACTTTATAAGATAAGAAACATGAAACACATTATGAACTCCTGCCAAACTATTCGACAACTATAACAACCCATCATTTTCACCCTCAGAAGTCGACACTAATATATCCACGATATTCACATGCCGAAAAACCAAGTATTGGAAAGCCAGATGGTTAGGGGAAAGAAGAAGAAAGAAGACAAGAAGAAACTAAACACCATAAAATCTCACATCGCAATGAATAATCTATAATCTAACAATGATCTTTACCAAAGAAAACCTTTGTATACATACATCCATTAGGTACTAGCTTATCATCTACCTGGACAGTTATAACACATGTCCTTACAATTTCTAGTAAATACAACAAACTATGTAGTGGAAAATAAAGAAAACCGTAGATATGTCTTGGCTTCCAGCTCATCCCTTGAGCTCCAATGCATCCAAAGCTCATCTGGAAAATATGCTCGATATGACCCGAGAATTATAAGAAAACAACAAAAATTTAATTCCATGTGGGGTCTACTAAGCCTCCATTTACTTAATCTTTTCATAATCAAATCACTTTCATATATTTTATTCAAAATACCTTTACAAAAGGTATTATTTACAAACCTCTTATTTTCCTTCAATACTTGGAAAACATTCATATACTTATCTCCGCGGTATAAGTATATTACCAAAATATTGTACTCTCCAAGACTTAGAAAACATATCCATACACTTATCTCATTGGTATAAGTATATTTACAAAAATTAAGGAAGATTTCCTCTTTCCAAATTCATTCATAAAACTCCCTTATGAAACTCAAAAATGATTTATAAACTCCTTTACAAAATACTAGTTGTAAATCTGTTCCTAATAAATTCTTTTCATAAAGTATAATCCTTTTATAAAACAATTTATCCTTTATAACACCCTTAATCAATTAAATAATTTCCTTTAAACATCATAATAATTAAAACAAGTAATTAATTTTAAAAATTGTTAATTCAATAATCAATTAACTTTAAACATACCTAAAAATATAGTTACCAACTTACTTTAAAACATTTCTAATAAAATAGTTAATTAACTACCTTTGAAACATCTTTTATAATTTATATAAACACTTCTCAAATTGTAAATAAAATTGGAGTTAATTTAAAACCAAAATTTATATATTTAGAAAGAGGCTTAGCGACCACAATGGTACTAAATCAAATTACCCTTTATTTCATAACGACACTCAAGTCGTAACACAAGTATTTACATAGACAACAGATATGTAAATAAAACTCATAACCCAAAATCAAGGAATAACATATCAATATAAGACAACTGGCATATACATGTCTAAACTAACATAGTAGCAGGATGGTGATTTATCCTGCTAAATAGATGTCTAAATAATCTATTAAGTTTAACTATAGTAGAGCATTGATTTATTTTGCTAAAAGATGTCCAAATAATCTACTTAATTAGGGTATAGCAGAGTGGGGATTTATTCTGCTAACAAATGTTAAATTTTAGTATAGCCTATTCACATTTGTACGGTTACTTAGTGGTATCGACAATAGAATCCCTTGTGTTCAAAACTATTCTTTGTAAAATAAAGTTACCTTTAAACAAATTGATGGAAAACAAAGTAATTAAAAACTTAAGCCTCTTTTTAAATAATTAATTACAAGTTAAATCCTTTTATTAAATCATAATTAAATCTTAATTAAGGCTTACTTAACTTAATTATTAATTAAGAAATAAATAAAACTTTAAAGATGAATTATTTATAAATTAAAACCCTTAATTAATTTATAATTAAAAATAATTAAACACTTACTTAATAATTAATTAATAATAAATCCTATAATTAATTAATAATTAATTAAAAATAAATCATATATTTAATCCATAATTAATTAATAATTAATCTTACATAATCAAAATTAATTAAAATTAATCTCACTTTTAAAAGGTAATTAATTAATAATTAATCCCCACTTAATTATGACTAATAAACCTTGTTTAATACTTAATTAATTATTAATTACCAAACTAAATTAATAAATAATAAATAAATATATTAATAAATCCTTAATTACTTCTTAATCATTATTATTAAGTTTTATAAAACATTTCCAAATTGTTTTAACTATAAGAACTTAAATTGCAAAAAGTGGATTTTTAGCGAAACTGCATCCACAACGACCATCGCTATGAATACCATAACTGGAAAATGTTTCTTAGCTTTCTCCTTTGAAATCTTAACATTTGAAAGCTTACTAACTTTTCCAAAACATACGTGTGTTTTTATAAAAAGTAAAACAAAGTTTAGAACTTGAAAATGATTTTTATTTTGAAAACAATTTAACATAACTTCCACAAGGAATCCAAGTCGCCAATACCATACAAGGTGTTAACTTCCTTAGCATATCATCACATGCTCATGTCTATAACATAAAATAACATATCACAACCATAAACCTAACCAAAGCTCACAACTTTACCAAAAATATAGCAAAGGTCTAAACTTTATATCAATCACAACACCTTTTAACTTATTTTTCAAGTCTAAGTCTCATTCATAAACAAATACAAACATATTCACATCCAAACAACATGACAAGTCAATACATAAGCATATTTACATACAAATACAAGTATGAGATAAAGGTGTAAACTTTTTCCAAAGGGAGTGGGTTTATACCTACCAAAAGTAACCAAAACATAGCAACTTGGACTAGAGCTATGGAAAACACATATATCTTAAATTTCTCTTAGCAAAAATTAGATTTTTAACCAAAAGAAGAGGCAAGTAGGATCGACCATGATGTGATTGGCTTTGCCCTAGGGTTGTTGGGCACGGCCAATGGTAGACAAGAGTGGATGTGGGCTTGTTTGGCTGAGAGGAGGTAAAGGAAGAGGAAAAAGGTATTTTTAAGCTATTTTATGAGTTTATAGGAAAACGAAGATGGATTTGAACTTAGGACAAATAATGGACGCCATTCAAGTGATTTTAGAAGTTTAAAGAAGAAGATAATATTTTGAAATTTTTTGAGAAATTAAAATGGAAGAGGGGAGAGAAAATGGAATATATTTGATAGAAATGAACTTATTGAAATTACCTTAATGCCCCCAAGTACCATTTCCCTCCACTAGTGTAATGACCGAGGATTTTGGTCATTTGAATTTGAAATATTTAATTGATTTCAAATATTGAAAAGTTAATTTTATAAGTCAAACAACTTAAATTTCAAATATAGTGATTTATTTGATAATGTGAATTGTTAAATTTAATAATTGGAATTATTTAAATAATTGAATCTTGAATTTAATATGAATAAATGGATATCATAAGACTGTTTAAATTCAATTTTAAATAATAAATGGTTAGAGTAAATTTTAGTTTATAATTTAAAGTGATTAAAATATTTTTAATAATAATTCATTTTAACCAATGGGTGAAAATTACCTACTGGGACATTGTCTCGGATTTTAACGAAACCAGTGCCAATGGATCCATAATAGTGAATTATTATATGTTAATGAATTTCGTGGCGATCGAACGTACCGTTTAGTCGTGCAAGCTCGAAACGAGTAGAACTTAGTTAAATGAATTTAAATTAATATAATTTGATTTTGAAAGCTAACATCTATATATGATGGAATTAGCCCCCGATATTAGTTCCATTGTGTTCGGAATGGGGGTATTTAGTATAGTACGCCAGGCGGCACGCCTCGATTAGTGTTCGAAATATTTTGACATGAATAGTGTTTGAAAAATGTTCTATATAAGGTCCTCATTTTCTTTCTATTTTCCAAAACAAAACCCTAGCTGTTGTTTCATCACCTTCATCCAACGACCATCGTCGTTCAGGCTACTTGGGGCATTTCTGGTCGAAGGTCTTAACTAGTGAAAGGTGCGGGGTGATGAGACAAGAGGATCTGACGGTGGGATCATCGTGGATCTAGTCGAGGTAGCCACAAATCGCATGCGAAGGCAGCAGTTTTGGTTCGTGATATCATGGCGGTGGAGGCGATTGGGGAGGGGAGACCAAAGTCATGGCGATATCATGGCACGCGGAGAAAACGTTGTGGCTGGGTTCGATTTCGTGCAACCTGGAGTTGATAACATGGATGGTTAGGGTTCAATTAATTAGGCCAATTAGATGATTATCATGATAATTAGCTGATTAATTAATTTAATTAAATCGAAATATTGAAAATTGAATAACTTTTTCATACTAGGTCCAAATCAAATGCGGTAAGTCGCATTGCGCTCGTGTCTGCGATATCTACATTATGGAGTTGGATTGGAGTATTTTGGAGCATGTATGAATTTATATTAAAATCAAACATCCGTTCGATTATAATTCAAACCAGAACGCTTTGGCAATAACTGGAATTTTGTGAGTTAACTTACCCATCTAGCCAACTTATATTTTATATAAGTGTGGATGTTTTTATTTATGCTTGTTGTTAATTATTTGGATGATTTAATGTTTTATCATTTTTTTTGGATTTATTCCCGCTCTTGGAGCGGATGACCTTTTTATATATACCCACCTAGTTGCCGATGACCCATATTATATGATTATATACTGTGTGATGCAGAGGGAGAGGTTGGAGGGATCCAACTGGATTCCTCATTAGTTCTGATTTTACTTTTCATATATATTGTGATATACGATTTGTTGGATGTCATATTTGATGACATGGACATGATTATGCTTATTTAGTGCTATAGTAGCACTTGGCCTAATTTTTGGTATTTTCGAGATAATATAAAGTGAATATTTTGAATAAAAGGATTTTAAAGTAATTTTGAAATAACGTATGTTTTTAATAATTATTCTTGAATTATTAAAAGGAGTTTGCTTTAAATAAAATAAAAGTAAGATTTTGGTATTATAAACTGATAGTTTGTGAAGTATGTTAAATAGAGATTTTTGAACAGTAATTTAAAAGTTTTAAAAACCTAATATATATATAAGTCCATCTTTTATTATAAAGGAAATACAGTTTTAAAGAAGATAGAAATAGTTTGAAACGAATATTTCTGAAATGGTTTATATAAAAGATTTATAAAAATAATATCAAATAAAAAAGTAAGAGATTTATAAACGGAGTTTTATAAACATTAAAAATGAATTTGTAACTGATATTTGGTAAATAGATTTATAAATGGGATTTTATAAATGAATGAGATTTATAAAGGAATGGGTTGTTTATAAATAGAATTTTATAAATAAGGAGATTTGATAAAGGGAATTTTTATAAAATAGAATGGAGATTTATAAACATAGTTTTATAAATATGGAAATGATTTATGTAGAGATTTTAATATGGAATTTTACAAAGGGAATATATTCACGTTTTAAAAGTTAAAATAATATTTTTAATGAATGTTTTGAATTTCAATGGAGTTAAATGGTTTTAAAAAGTGATTTAAAATGTACTAAAGGGACAAAGACATAGATCTCAACATTTATTTCTGTGATAGATGTTTTCAAGAAAAACAAGGAAGGCATAGAGTATAACACTGATGTTATAGTAAGTGATTTTCGAAAGAAAGTGTTTTATATAGTATATGAGATTTATATAAATATAAATAGTCGAATCTCCATACTATTGTTATGGATCGTCATAACGATGTTTTATGCAACATTTGTTTTGACCCAATAAAGCGTGTTGGAAAAATATGAAGTTTTCCTCAAAAGATTTGTAAATAAACTTATTAGGATTTAAGTATATAGAGATATTTTCTAAGTGTTCAAAATGAAATGGTTTATGAATATACTTATATCGTTGAGATAAGTATGTGGAAATTTTTTCCAAATATCGAAAGATTAAAATGGTTTTGAGAATATACCCTTTTAAAGATATTTTGAGATAAATATTTGGAAAGTGATTTGATTAATAAAAGATTAATTAAACAGGCTTAGTGATTGCTTGTGTGCTAGATTGTATTTCAGGCCATTTTTGGTTCCTTGGCTTGATGTGGGACTGAGTAGGCTTGATTATGGTTTGGCGTTAAGAATGATGATTAAAGTAGAGCGGAGTAACTATGGTACTACAATCTGCTTATCTTCCTACTTGGCTGAAGGATAGCTAGTTGAGAGTTGGAAACGTGATAAGTCTACAAGACTTGGTTTCCATATAAGGTTGAGGGTCTCTTATCGACTGTTGGTTCAGAGAGACTGGGATCATATTTATCCAAAAACCACTTCCGCCCAATGTATGCATTTGGAAGTGAAGACATGTTAAAGACAAATAAATAGCAGTGGTCCCTTCGTTCTGGGATCTTCGTATGCAAGGACTACTCACTACTAATCCTAGGGGTAATGCCTAACATGACGTAGTAGGAGAGGCCTTCGGTTTGTCTTGTTCCTGGACAACTTGTATGGATGAATATTTGATATTGCATTTCTAAGATCATGGTGCATTGATCTCTACAAACGTACATCTATGGGTGGTGTAGGAGGTAACCCCTCTTATATTTAACACACTTCTCTGAGACGTACGAGCTCATAGGTCGTACTTTTGTTGAAATCAATAGTGTGTTGTTAGGAATGGCAATGTGGAATATTAAGTGAAAATGTTCTAAGAAAGGTAAACATTACCTCAAGCCTCACACCCGAGGAATTGTGAAACAGAGGTTCCTTTAAGGCTAAGTGGTTCGCAACCATCAGGGCATGATATCACCTTTCTAGATCTATTTATTTCTACCTGCTATGACGTCAGGATTAAATTATGTGGTGTATGCTATGGGATCCTGGATAGGTCGGTAACGGCCGAGGTGATATCATATTCAGTGCTATCCGTACCATCTGTTGGTCTTGGGTAAGCTGGTCTTAATTTGCAGTGGTTTTGAAGATGTAGATCTTTGGTACATTCCTTTACAAATGTACTGTACGGTAGGTAGTCCTTTACCTCGCTATTCATTGGAAATCTAAATCTCTAATAAGAGCCTTCGGTTTTAGTTTAAAACCTATTATGCTGTAAAATTTAACCAATGTAACAATTTCGACTATGATTAATATGTATTTTTATCCTAGACACTATTATAATATTAGAGGATTTAATATGAAGTGTTTTGGTTATCGAAAGGTAAAATCCCATCCATGTTTATGTGCGGCATGGTCTTACGAGATACCTTTGTTTTTGAAAAGTTTTTATAAGTTTAAAAGCCAACTGAGATGTGTTTTCTTACGCTGGTTTACTAGATTGATCCGGGTGTTCTTCTCTTTTAATGCTCGGGTCAGACCATGTATATTTGCAGATTCAGTTTGGATACTTTGGAGCTTCCGAAGACAAGTTGGAGGTCCTCAAGTCGTATTCGCGTATATGTTTATTTCCCACTGCATTGGTTATTTAAATTATCAGCATTTGTGATGACAGATTGTTATAATTGTCCAGGCTGATGATTAGTGATTTGTTGTTGTACTCTGATTGATGTATGTGTATTACAGTTTCTCTTTTGTAAAGATCATTGATATTATATTATATGTTGTTCCGCTGCATTGTGAGATTCTATGTTGTTTGGTGTTCTTTCTCTCTTCTCTTCTCTCTTCTTTCTTCTTTCTTTCCCCTAACTACAACTTCAACATTAAATGATTCTTTTCTGCTTTGGTGAACCTCTTTCGAATATAATACATTGGCCTTTAGATTCTGCACTCCTCATGTACAAAGGCTGCACTTAGTGCATGAGCTGACATATAGCTAAATAGATGAATAAATCTTCTCCTTATAAAGGCTTCGATAGAATCAGTGGTTTCTCTATATGATATAAAAAATTCTAGAAAGTATCTTGACATTTCTGTACCCACATGAACTTTCCTTTCTCCTTCTTATGGGCCTCAAAGAATGGTAATGTACCCTTGGCTTTCAAAATGAATTAGCTCAGTGCGGCGACTTTCTAGTTCAAGCTCTATATCCCCTTCGTCATCGGGGCAGTAACCTCTCTTATGCTTTAATATTTTCTAGGTTAACTTCAATGCCTCTTGAGTTTACAATGAAACTCAAAATCTTGCCCAATGCAACTCTGAAAGAACATTTCAGTGGATTGAGCTTAATCCCATACATCCAAAGTACATTGAACATCTTTGAGAGATTGCCCATATGATCCGTCGATCGCTGTGTCTTCACTAGCATATCATCCACATGAACCTCCATTGTTCATCTGATTTGATATTTTAACATTTTGTTCACCAAATGCTGGTAAGTAGCTCCAACATTATTTAGAACGAACAACATGACTCAATATCAATACAGCCCCATCTACGATTAAACTAGTATGCTCCTAAGCTGGGATATGCATCGCTATCTGATTGTAGCCAAAGTACAAATCCATAAATGATAGCAGCTCATGTCTGGTTATTCCATCTATGAGTTGGCTGATTCTAGGCAATGGAGAAGAGGTCTTTAGGAATGCTTTATTCAAGTCAGAGTAATCAATGCATGTCTGCCATTTCCCATGCCTTCTTGACCAAGACAGGATTTGATACCCAATCTAGGTATAGTGCATCATGGATAAAGTCATTTCCCTTCAACTTATCCCCTATAATGCAGTGGATTGCTCCAATTCCACACTGTTCCTTTTTTGCTCCATATGAGGGTATCTTAGGTCCACACTCAATGCATAGCATGCTATCTCTAGTGAAATTCCACACATGTCGAAATGCATCCAAGCAAACTTGTCCATATTTGCCCATAGAAACTCCACCAGCTCCTTCCTCATCTTCAGGCCGAGCCGAGACCCAATCTTGAGAACCCTCGTTGGTTCATCATCATCAATTGGAATGTCAATCGTTAGCAATATTGGTGCTGCTCGTGCTTTCTATGTCTCTTTTTGTGGGTCCATAGGCTTTCGAAATTTGATGTGGGACTTGAGCCAAGGCTTGGGCGGTAGTTTCTATGCCTCTAAAGATTTGATGCAGAGAGGTTTCTCTGCATCCTTCCCATTCTCTTGTCACTTCACCTCTTTGAGCTCAACAACATAACACTCTCGACATATGCTCTAGTCACTTTGAATCGCCCCCAATCCATTCCTAGTCAGAAATTTCATCTTTAAACACCATGAAGAAAGGGCAATTTGAAAACTAGCGAGGGCCGGTTCGCGTAGAAAAGCATTGTAAGCTGAAATTCCATCCAACACAACAAACATTTGTACTAGCAAAACCTTTCGTTCTCCTTCCCAACTCAACCGACAATTCAATGCACCCCATCGACTCATTAGCCTCTCCGGTACATCCTTGGATGTAGGATTTACACGACTTCATATCTTTTTTTATCAAGGCGCACCATGTCAACTATTTTTTGAACCAGATATTCACTAAGCAATAAGGACTAGGTGCACCATCATCGGCCCAATCACGACTGTAACCACCATTAGGTCGAGTGTCGATGCTTCAACCCCATCAACATCTCGATTTCGAGACACAATATCATCAGTTATTGTTCTCTGTTGCTTAGTTGGAGTTTCATCCTTAATGGAAAAACACATTTCTTGAGGCATATGCCTCAACAAGCTGCCATAGCACTCCATTTCATTCCATCTCTTCTCCGCAAAATGTAGAACTCCAGAATTAGTATTTTCATAATTCCTCAAGTCGACTGTCTAGGTCCTTCTCTACTTGATCCAGCCTAATTCCCTTAGTTCGGTTGCCCTTGTGTTTGATTGTTTGATGGCCCACCAGCCTACAGATTCCTCACATATTGTTGCAACTTCTTTTTACAAATCAAATCTTCTATAACATCCCTCAGATATATGCACTCATTCTATTGTGCCCGTGGGCCACATAGAAGTAACAATACTTTCTCTAGCATCATTCTTCTTCAGTAGCTTCCCATGGAGGGATTTCTTATAATTATATGTACATTCCGTAGCAAGGTAGATATTTTCGAAGAAGTTAGTCAACTCCATATAATCCTGAGGACGAGTATACTTAGTACGCTTCTTGGTGTCCTGTTTATTACCACTAGCATTTTTTCTTCATTTACTATTATTGTTGTTTCCAACATTCACTACAACGTTACCAACACAACCACTACTCAGTTTGACAACAATGTTGCTCTGTATTGCACTATTCGTTCCCTCCTGACTGTCAGTAGCTAATCCTGAAGCCAAATCTTCCTCTTCTTAGCGTAGAAATTGAGATGCTTTATGGTATAACTCCTTGAAGGCATGTGGTTCGTTTCTCTTGAGCCATCTGCCAAAATCACTCTTTGGGTGAACCACATTCATCAACTCCAGCAACACGATTTCCTACGTGGGGTTGCTTAACTCAGTCACAACTGCATTAAACCATTTCAAGAAACGCTATAAGGTCTCTCCGAACCTCCGATGCCCATCGAACAATGACATAATGTCCTTTGATTGAACAATGTGGACTTGGAACTGCTTTATAAACTTTCTGATCAACTATTGAAATGATGATATGGACCTCAGCGCAAGCCGAGTGAATCACATTTTCATTATTCTTTCTGAGAAACATGGAAAGCATCTACATCTAATAGCATTTGTTGCATGGGAAGTATTGATGTGCAATCTGTACTTCAATAGGTGTTGCCTAAGGTCTATCACACCATTAGAACTTAACATGGTTGGCATCACAAACTTCTTAGGATGCCTAGCTATCAGAATATCTTCAATGAATAGGGTCCGACTTCTGGCATCCTCGTAATCCTATCCATGCTAACTTTCATTTAATAGCCTTTTCACCATATCTACAATATTCTTCAGGGTAGGCGATTAGGCGGCAATCATGAGGAATAACCCTTGAGTGTTTGACTCTGCAAACGATGTCGGTTAGTTGCATGGCATCTAGGTTCCCCTATCTTTGGAGGAATCATCTATTCCAACCCACATCATTCTCTTTTAGCTAGTTCTGTAATATTTGTCTGAACACTGCTAGCATGAGTACCAATAGCTCGTCCATTTCCACTCGCATCAACATCATTTTGGAGCTCATCTTCTGAATCACTCAGCACCACCCTATCGAACTGATTACTATTGAGTTGTTAGGACCGTTAGGTACCGATCATTCATGGTCAAGGACCTTCAATTCCAGCAATTGTAATTTCTTTCCTTGATGTTTGTACATCCCCTCTCCACGTCTTTTCCTTTGCCATCTGTTTGATCGCGATCTACTAGAGATGATCTTTTTTCTTCAAATTCTAAAGATAATGAATCTCTATGGCTCTTTCTATGCAATTAAGTGGTTGGGACATCAAAGAAAAACTCTTCTACATTTCATCCATGAGGGTATTTTGGTTCTCCATTCATCTTCCTATTGATCTCAACCTTCGGCTACCGCCTACGCCCACTATCAACTTTGATACCGATTAGTTTTGCAATTACAACCAAATACAACTTGATAAATCACTCAAGTATGAATTTTGATCGAGTGTCTGTGTAAAAACCAATAAACAATCAAAAGATCAAAGGTCGTTTCCTAGTTGTAATATGCTTGATATTTATAGGCAAAATCGGCAACCTAATTCGTTGGGATCGATTTGAACAAGTTAATGCCTTCATATTTGAATATTCAACAAGAAGAATCATTCTAAACACAAAAACCACCTACAAAAATAGTTCATCATTATGGATTAATACCAATCTATTTCCTTGTCTTATTCCTTCATTCTTCTTCAACTTGGCATCGTCTTCAACAATACATAGAAGGGTCCACATCACAAACTATGGTCATTCGATACTAATCCTTACAGGTTGGCACCGATCCATTCACTTGATTGGAATTCTTTCTTCTTCTCCTATTTTCATATTTTTGGCTTTTGAAATGGCTAAGTAAACCAACTTCCATAATGTTAGGTACCAATCTATATGGATCGGTAATGATCCATTTGATCTCTTCTACACTTAGTTATTTTTCTTGTATTCATCGTTCTTGATATCTCTTATTATTCTTCATTCATTCCTTAACACTTAATAATCCAAATCCGTCAAGATATCGCTTGGTTTAAATGTGAGATAACAGTATGGTTTGCAAAGTGTTGGCTGGGATGATTTGTCGAATTGCCTTTGTTGGCATTCGTCTCATGGAAGATCATCAATGATAAGAATTAAAGCACAGAAGGTAGTGGGTGGTCACAAGGTCGTCATGCCATGAAGCATGACATTAGGGGTAAGGAAGTTCAAGATAGTGGTTGTGTGAAGTAATGAGGTGGGGTGAATTCCCTTAGGGGATTTCACCCATCAAGGTTCAGGTCGACAACTCGGTAGGTTTTCACTGACTGGTGGGATAGGCAGTCGACTGAATAGAGGTCAAAAGAGACAAATTTCCCAGCCTATAAAGAAATTGGCCAACAATGATTTAATTTACTCGATTGGATCCATAACCAGTTCATTAGAATTGGTGGTAATCGACTGGTCGTGGTAGTTTAGAAAATTGGATTTGCAATAAAGGAAATACTTTGGTTTTTTTAATGCACGATATTCGGGCGAGACTTTGATGACTCGGGCGAGGCTCGTGGTAACCGGAGTAAATATGGAGCGGTGTTTTGGAGTTCTTTGACATAGGAGCACTGTAGATCACGTCGAGAATTTAGGAATGTACTAAAATGTATGGTGACTGGGAGATAATTAAAAAGTGCGATCGGGAATGAGTAATGGATCGAGGTATTTGGACGATCTATGTGAGGGATGACTAAGCGAATATGCTCCAGGTGACTTCTACATGGTTTCAGCATTAGGTATGACTTTGTTATCTGTTCATTAGGGTATCGAAGACATGCAGATCAGGGATGAGTATGGTATGGTGATGCTAACACTGGAGGCCTATAGCTATGGCTTAGCCATTTTTATTTTTCCATCGAAATTGTTAGGGTTCAGCTATGAATTTTACCTAGTGTGACAGTCAAAGAGGGATGGGGATGCTCATGTATACCGGTGGTTGCCATGAAGTAGCAATGACCATTTTGTTTTCTCCAATGCATGGTAGATCAATGGAAAGACATAGATTCATTAGTACATGTTAGCATGATATTTAGTCACAAACAAACTCTCCATATTTCTAGAAGCAGGTTCCAAGAATATTAATATGAAAACAAGGTTCAATCGAAGATAGTATGCCTAAGTTGAAAGTAATAAGAAAATAGGATGCCAAAAGTAACTACATAGAGAATTTATAGTGGCTCGGGACTTGTCCATACGTCCGCTATAACTAAGCCTTTGTTACTTTGTCAAATGAGCTATGAGTATTTTTATAAGGTCTAATTGGCACTGTCTGTCATTAATAACTTTTAGGAAATTTGCTTGAGTTTGGAAAACTAAGATGATCACAAATGATAAAAATACTATGCAACAAGGCATTCAGAGTTCATATTTGAATCCTTTTTCTGGATGTATGTGCCTTGCATTAATTGGTAGTTCATAGATTTTTCTTTATCATAGAGCTTTCCACTTCAATTGCTAACTTGGTCCATTTGTAGGGCTAAGATTTGGACAAGTGTCATTATTTGGTTGCTTAAAGACTGATATGGATTGCTGAAGTGGAATTTCTATATATAGCATTTGGTGTTGTAACCTATATGATTAGTACAAGCTTTTAGGCTATTCAAGTCATTAATGATGATGGAGACTATCATAGCCATTGATCTTGGTTTCATATTAAGGTGCTTCAGGCCTTGAGAAGAGACAGTTTTGGTCTCGTATGTCGAGCTTGGTGTTTTTAACTCGTATTCTTGGGTACGGCTAATTGAAGCCATATCGTTAGGTAATGACCACGCAAAATTCTTGGTACATGATTTGAAGGTAATTTGTAACCTCAGAACTACAACATGCTTGGATGACTTTAATCTTTCGATTGAAATTCTATGATTTTAGTTTGAGTCCAGCTAGGTGACTATTGCTATCATGGTGGTTGGATTTGAATCACATTACCATGCTTTAGGATGTTATCTTTCGGACATCGTCATGGTATTTAATTCTTATGAGGAACCATATACATAATAAAGCTTTCGAGCTTAAGTTGAAGAGTTAGAACTCTTGATATTCATAATAGTAGTTGAATATAAAGGTACAACACATGCCCTTCAAAGTTTACTTTGTATAGTGAATACGAAGTTAACTTTGGATTATTGAGAGTCAAATTATATTTTGTAATTGGTTGTCTTGCTCTTTCTCTATTATGTATTAGTTTATCATAACCCTTAAATTGATCGATGTCTTGCTGAACTTTGAAATTGAACCCCATCATATAGCGAGGATTGGCGTAAAGATTTAAAAAGCTATCCACTTTGTACAACAAGGGTTTTGAAAGTTTAACCTCATAGTGAGGGTATTTGAAATCTAGTTCATTGTATGTTGATGATTTGAAAATAATACTTTTTTTGTGTGGGTTTTGAAATCTAACTTTTAGTGAGGGTTTTGAAAATTATACCTCATTTGTAAGGGTTTTATGATCTAACCACATTGTATATTGGGAATTTTGAAAATTGTACCTCATTTGTAAGGGTCTAACCTCATTGTATAGTGATGATTTGAAACTTGTACCTCGTGTACGAGGGTTCTGAAATCTGTCCTCATCATTGGTGAGGATTTTAAAATTGTACCTTAAGGATTTTGGATGTCGAAGGCAATATATTGTAAGTATCTGGAGGATAGATTGTTTTTATGCCGAAGGCTATGTATAGTAATTGTCTAAAAGCAAAATTGTTTGCTTAGGTATAGCAAATGGCTGAAGGCGAAATTATTTTTATGCTGAAGCTATTTTAGTAAGTGTGGCGACCACCGTACACCTTCGACACCAAATATAATTGGATAATGCACTACAACATGCCTGATCGAAGTAGGACCGTTGTCAGGGTTTTAAAGTAAATAAAATAATCATAAAGTCCATCGTATATCTCATAGTTTATCAAAAAATATATAATAATCATCATAGATATAAAACATGCGAGACTGAAATAGCTAAATGAACCACAAAATCAGAGTAAACAGGTTTATACGGTTTTATAAAATATTAAAAGAGTTTATACAATTCGTAGATAAACTCCAAATGATAAAATGTCTTTAACTAAAATAAACAAACATTTTCTAGGATCCATGGAGCCGCATAATGGAACAAGCAATAATAAGCCCAACTATAATACAAGAAACATAGCCTCCTTTTAATCGGTCTGTACAGCTCCATGTGTCACCTACACTTGTTATTTAGCCTACTCAATTAATAGTACCCGAATAATAAGAAGCAAATCATAAAAAACGATTCAGACAATAGTCTGGTGTGAGCGATAAACAAATCTTAAAATACTATGAAAACCGATATAGTAAGGAATAATGGAACGAAGAACCATACCCGGTATGTCCCTGTAACCAAAGAGTTACCACAAAGTAACATATGTTGATCTACTAACATTGGAAAGTGTACAGCATCATAAGTACAACATTGGTGTCTAGGTATCCGCATTCATAATACCTACATTTATGGCAATCCTAAAGAGACAAACAAACATGACAAACACAACATCCATGAAACAATCATCACTATCACTCATGTGCTTCCACTTGTTTCATTTGTTTCCATTTTTCATAGTGGAACCCTTCCACGTTTCTGGCTTTCCATAGTAGAACCCTTCCTCGTTTCACCCATGAGTTCCCTTTCTCAAACCCATATTTATGGATATCATCATGACACCCTCGATCAATTCATCATCATCAGAACACTTCTAAACTTCCCATGCAAGTCGTAGAATCCATACATCAAAGTTATGAAGCCATCACATCGAAGCGCTACACCTTCACTTTGTTGTTTATCATCGTTCTTCATAATTCCACGGTCATTGAAACCAAATGTCGAACAAACGAAAGAACACACATGACACGATCACTTAGGCATCGCTCGTGCTCCCTAAAGCTTGCACCATATATCCCATGACCTCTAACATGGTCGGTATCAACCATATATAGTCTTTACCGATTATGTAGGTTGGTTCATACTTGGCCAAAACGTCCAAGTGCCGAAGCTCCATTTCTTCTCATCAAGCCCAAGTCAACCTGAAGCATCCCTTATCAAAACTCGAAGCATAATGCCAATTTGCTTGGGCATGGCATGGTCGGTACCGACCATGTTAAAGTACCTAAATTTGGCTAAGTTAATATTTTTCCACCATGTCATTTTCTAGTATGACCCGAAGCTTGCACCCCAAAAGCCCAAAGTCTAGGCTCCCTTGACACGAAGGTTTCCCTAATGCCGACCATGCCAAATACCAACCAAAATTTTTCTATATACCAAGCATATGTTCCCCATCTTCCTCAGCTTAACCTAAAGCATCTGCACAAAAAACCAAAGCAAAACCATCACGATTCAAAGTCACCCAAATGCCAACCATATTTCATGACCACTGACCATATTTCATGACCACTGGCCATATTTCAATGACCAAAATTTGGGCCATCGAATCAAGTCCAAACAACTTTTGATTTGTTTTGGGTCTCTTAGGCTTTAAACAACAACATATTTCAATTATATCACGTTTCAAACAATTTTGTTGCCACTTTGCACCAAATGATGGCAGTATTTCTAATTACGCAAAACAACTAATAAACACATCAAAATAATTTATACAACCATCATACATTATCGCATAACATCCAAGTAGTACATACAACTAAACTACAAAATTACAAGCATATACCATCCTAGATCAAATTTTGTATAAAATTTACAATATGGTTGGTAATTAGTGTAAAATGAGTTAAAATACAAATATAGATTTTTAATCTCGGTTTTAAGGTGTCATTGGTGTCAAATATAAGTTTTAAAGCATTTTAACTTTGAAAATCATTCCAAAAACTATAATTTAACCATATCAATAACCATAGGATAGTAAGAGAAGCAATATCACTCACCTACTTTTAAATTACCCAAATTTTCAAGCCAAATTAAAGATTGAACAGTAGATGCACGAGTCCTAAGATCTCCCAACGGTAGATCATCAATATTCTTTTGTTAATCCCACTTTTAATCCGCTAATTATGCTAAGTATTTGATGGAAATAGTGGATCTAGGTTTAGTTTCATACTGAAGGTGGTTAGAGGTGATTAGAAATGAGGGAAAATGATTAGTGCTTGCTGATAGAAGTTACTGTTAGATCTAATCACCTACTAATTATCCATTAAATAGCTATAACTTCTAAATGGTAAGTCCAATTTCCCATTATGACCACTCCATGGAAAGAGAAACCATCATCTCTTCCCAATGTAAGTGGTTTTAGACCCTAATTCGATTCCTATCCAAAGTTACCACTATTCCAATATTTTTAGGGTTGAAATCGTCCCACGAAAATTCTTAAATAAGAAATGTCATTAGTAGGCATTTAACAAAGTTATAGAGTCATACGACCACATATGAATTTAAAATATAATATCTTATGATCCTCCGATATGTAAAATGTGAATCGTTACACTCTCCAACCCCTTTCCCACCCTTCTAGGAATTTCGCCCTTGAAACCCCAAAACTAACAAGAAAAGGTCAGACATAATTACCTCACACGTCTAACAATCGTAAGCAACCATCTCAAGCATCAACCATGCAACCATAAAATCAACAATATAAATATCCATATCCTAGCATGTTAGATACTAGACTAACCTATATGATATCACAAAAGAAAGTAAATGGGATAGATAGAAAGCCTTAACATGTGAAAAATCATAGATAAGATGCCCTCATGCACCCCTCGATTTTCTACATGCAATCGGCTTCGCCTTCACTCCACTGAACATTCACTAACTCCACTATCTTCCTCCTAATCTGATTCATATCAAGTTCGATAATACGAATGGGCCTACGAGGTCTCAAACCTTTTGATTCAATTTTGATATCATCCATTTGATCTAGTGAAATAGTAATACCTGATCCATACACATTCTTTCATAAGTGAGATACGTAAAATGCATTATGCACGTCTACCATCTCCAAAGGTAAGTCAACTCTGTGCGCTAGGTTCCCAATCTGGTACCGGAAAAGGAACTACGAATCTTGGTGCCAACTTCCCTTTTGTAAATAATCGAACTACATTCTTCAATGGAGAGATCTTCACAAACACCATATCATCGACATAGAACTCCAAATCTTTAGTGTCCTATCTGTATAGCTCTTCTGTCTAGCTTGAGTAACTTCCATTCATTGCTGAATGATCTCGATCTTCTCCGAAGTCTCCTTGACCATATCTGGCATAAGCATCAATTTTTATCCCATCTCCCACCAATATGAAAGAGTGTTAAACAGTCGACCAAACAATGCCTCAAAAAATGCCATACTGATGCTAGATTGATAACATTGTTTTATGCGAAATCTACCAAATGCAAGTGATTATCCCATGAGTCTCCAAAGTAAAGTATGCAAGCTTGTAAGAGATCCTCCAAGATAAGATTCACCCACTTGATCTTCCTGTCTGTTTATGGGTGATAAATTGTACTGAGGTGCAGCTCTGTCCCCAACACCTCTTGTAAGCTTTTTCAAAAACTGCTAGTGAATTAAGGGGCTCGGTCAATCACAGTGCTCTTTGGCACACTATGGAATTGCACAACCCATTTCATATACAACTTGGCCAATTTGGATTTCGTTATATTAGACTTAGTGAGTATGAATCGGGTACTCTTCGTCAATCTATCAATTATGACCTAAATGCTATCGTACTTTCCATTGGTTCTTAGTAATCTATCTAAACTTGTTCCTACTTCCACTCGAGAATCTTAAGTAATTGCATCAACCCATTTGGCTTCTTATGCTTTGCCTTTACCAATTAATAGTTTATGCACTTTAAGATGAATGCATCGATGTCCTTCTTCATCCCCCACCAATAATATGTCTAGTTCATATCATGGTACATCTTATTACTATCGAGATGTATGGTTAGTCTTGAATAATGGAACTTTTGTAGTTTCTCATCCCTCAATCCACATCAGGAACAAAAAACCTCTCATCCTTATGGAGCCAACCATCTCGATCGAGTATGTACTGCCTCATCTCATCAAACTCAACTCCTTCCTCTGTCTTTGTTATGATCTTCGCTAGTATAGTGTCTAGCCTTTAATTAGTGCAAATCCTCCTAATCGGAGTAGGTCTGATAATCAAACTTGCCAATATCTCTGGCTTTAACTCATAATGAGGTCCGAAGACATAAACAACAATAAACTTAAGTTGCGTCCACTCTAGGAACATCGTCATCGAACTATCATGTCTTCTACTTAAGCATCAATAACTGCAATTCCCTTACTAGGCATATAAGAAATGTTAAAGTCGTAGAAGGATAAAAATTCCAACCATTGTTGCTGACCAAGGTTGAATTTTTTTTGAGAGAAAATGTATTTCATCAATTTGTGGTCAGTGAATAACTTGAACTTTTCCCAAAGCAAATAATGCCCTTAAATCTTCAAAGCAAACACTATCGCCATCAATTCCAAATCAAGGGTCGGGTGCTTCCTCTAATGTGACTTCAACTGTCGGTTAGCATATGAATCAATCTTACCTCCTTGCATCGGTACCGCATCCAATCTAGTACCACATGCATCTGTGTATACTGTCTTCTCCTCATTTTGCTTGCAATGGTCAACATCGGTGCACTTCTCAACCTCTCTTTCAGACTCACAAATGCATGTTCGCACCTCACATCCCATACAAAAGTCTGGTTTTTCTTCATCAAATTAGTCAATGGTGCCGCTACCTTCAAGAAGTCCTTGATAAAGCATCTACAATATTCCATCAATCCAAGGAAACTTCTCACATCTGTAGCGTTCTTATGTTAGCTCCAATCTAGAACTGCTGCCACCTTAGTAGGATTTACAATAATATCTTGTTTTGAAACAACGTGACCAAAGAATTTCACTTCCCTCCTTCAAAGTGATACTTCGAAAACTTCATCTTCAGTTTGTGCTTTCTCAACACTTCAAGCACAATTGTAAAATGCGTATTGTGTTCTTCTTCCATCTGTGAGTAGACAAGAATATTACCCATGATCCATACTGTTTATAAGATCAACAAAGTACGACGGTGCATAAGTTAGCCTGAACGGCATAACAATCGCTCATAAAATATGAACGGCACACAAAATATTGTAATCGACATACTCCCCTTCGCTACCCTTAGGTAATGAAATCCCACCGTCGGCTCTAACTGAGAGAATACCTTCACACCGTGGAGCTAATCGAACAAGTCATTAGTTGGGATACGACTCTTGTTCTTTCTTGTCACCTTGTTCAGCTTATGGTAATCAACATGCAACCTCAAAGTGGCATCTGCCTTAGTAGCAAATACTACAAGTGCACCTTACTTAGATATACTCTTGCGAGTGAACCCCTTCCTCATCAGGTTATTCACTTGCACCTCTAATTCCTTCTACTCTTGGGGTGACATATGCCTCAAAGGAATAACTACCGGTCTGATAGCCTTTACTAATCTATGTGGAACTTTATCTCTAGGTATGATGGTAATCCAGTCACTTCCTCGAATACGTCCAGATATTCTCGAACGATAGGAACAAATGAAAACTCAAACTGTGGGACCTCTAGAGAATATAGAAAGCTAACCATAATATCGTCCTTTGGTAGGCAGCCTAACTCTACCTTTCGCCCATCCTCGATCCCAGTTGTCACCAACAGCTTCCTGCAATTCACCACTACCAATACTTCTTCAACCAGTCCATCCCTAAAATAATTCCAAACCTCATAAAACCCAAAATAAAGCAATCGTAAACAAAAGAAAATCCATGGCTCAATATGACCAAATTACGGTAAACCATACATAGGCCGGTGGAGCCTCCAATAGGGTTTGTTACTACTAAAGATCGATCAACAATTTTGGGTCTCACTTTTAATCTATCTACCAAGTCACTAGATATAAAGGAATATGAAGTCCCGGTATCGAACAAAACACGTATGGAAACATCATAAATAGAAAGCATACCTTACATAGTGACACTCTTCCCTTTCTCCTTAGTCGAGGAGCACTCGAAGAAGTCGAGACAACATCCAATGCATATGTCGCTTCACCGGTTTAGGACAATCTCTCCACATATGCCCTGGCTTGTTGTAGTTGTAACCTTCCAATTATTATTCAGATGACCTTTGTCACTGTAGTTATAGCAAGTAGGGTTCCACTTAGCCTTTTATTGAGCATATGTATTCTGGAATCGCTTTCTCTTGCCGTTCCACTTTTTCTTGCCTCCACCACCTAACTGTGGCATTAGCTTTCCTTTAGAAACAACAGTAGGCTTAGATTTGTGGTATAGACTTTCATGTTAAAGAGCCTTCTCAACGAGTTCCTCAAAGGACTCGCCAATGTGTCCCATTAATTTCTCTTCCAAATAATCATCCAATCTCATAATAAAATTTTCATTCTTCTTTAATGGAGTGTCGGTAGAAGACATCCTAACTTCGGTAAAGCATCAAACTCAACCATATACTCGAAGACAGACATGTCCCCCTACTTCAGATCCACAAACTTACAAAATAGAACCGACTTCTGATCTACTGGTATGAATTTATCCTAAAATCTAGTCTTGAGCTGATCATAAGTGAATCGGTCCTCAGGAATGACAACTTTCATAGGATTTCACCATTCATAGCTCCTCCTTAGATTTTTCGAGAGGCTAGCCTCCTCCCCGTTGCATCATCCAACTCTAGATCATCAAAGATCCTTTTGTAGGTGTCTAACCAATTCTACACTTTAGTAGCTGACTCCAATTCTTGGAATGGTTTGCCACCAATACTGGCAAAATCCTTATTCGACTTCACGAAATTGGCTTTGGACACCTGCACTTGAGCACCACCATAAAAAGTAACTTTCAAAGCAGGCACCTGAAATTTTTCAGTATGTTCCTCCTCATAGTATTAGACATTGTTTGTAAATCGGGATTAGCAACTCCCAAGCATGCTCCTTCCTTTTCAAACCAAGAGACGGGGTTCCTAGTAGTGTTACTTGTACGCTAGCTCATTCTTAATATGTAATAAGAATAATCAATCTCCTATAAAGAAAACTGCATCATGTTAGAACCTCAGTTCCTGATATTTTGATAATAACAATTATATGTGTTTATCTAACCAAGTTTTACAGGAAAATATTGATGACCAGATTCCAGATTGATAGTTTACAGGTTATAGAGTCTGTGTCTAATTAGTAATATATGTTAAAATCTCTCCTAATTGGTATAGATGCACAAGCTATTGAATACACACACTTGTTTTCAAAAGAAGTTTTAAAGATGTCTAAATTAGCAGAATTCAGACGTCTGACTGCTGAAGTAAAGCACTTTTAAATAGCAAATTCAGACCTCTGAACACAATATTCAGACGTCTGAATAAGGTCAAAAATGCACTGTTTCAATGCTGCCTTGTTATTTCACTACACTCAAAAGGCTGAATTTTAATTCAGAAGTCTGAGTTAAAAATAACGGCTAGTTTTTTGAAAGGTTGCTTCTCTTCCCTGAACAGAAACAACGTTCATTTCAACAGTTGCTTCTATTCTGATTCATGGCAACTCTTCACTAATCATTGCAACCTTTAACAACTATAAATAGCAAGCAATTTCAACACTATTCTTAACCAATTCTTATTTTGATTTCTAAACTCTATATTCTTGCTATTTACTTTCAAGTTTTACAAATCAAACTATTTGATCACCAAACACTCAAGCATGCTCTTGTGTGGTCAACTAGACTTCCTTTCTTCACAAATTACACTATATACCATAAAGGAGAAGATTATAGGAAGGGTGTACTTATATTGACTTATTAGTGCTATTTTCAGAGAATACTCAGTCAGAAACATTTCCATTTGTATTTGAAGTCCCGTTGTAGTATCCTCAAGCGGTAGAAGTCCTATTCGGTTGTCTAGGCAGTGTAATACCTGTTCCTCCGGGTGAAGCGAGGGTATTGATTAAATCCAGAAGGAGTCTAGGACTGGACATAGAACGAGAAGTACGAACCAACGTAAAAATCTCTGGTGTCTTTTACTACTCTGTTATTACTTCTATAATTATTCTGCATAAGTAATTAATTTAGTTATAATTTCATATTACACGATCACATAGTCACTTTCATTTGGTATTAGAGCTTTGTTATCTCTTAACCGTAACACAGTTATTTGATATTTTAGTAATATGGAAAGTAACACCAACACAAGTTTTACTGAAGGTCAATCCACTGAACGACCACCACTATTCAATGGTTTGAACTATAACTATTGGGCTACTAGAATGAGAATCTATATCCAAGCTAATGGTTATGACACATGGAATATCACTCAAACTGAATATCACATACCAACTACTCAATTTTTGGAATGGTCAAACACACAAAAACTAGATGCTACTGCAAATGCAAAAGCTATGACCATGTTATTTTGTGCTTTAGAAAAAAATGAGCTTAATAGAGTTAGCATGTGTACTACTGCTTATGAAATATGGCGCACATTGAAAATTACCCATGAGGGTACTAACAAAGTCAAACAAAGCAAGATCTCTATGCTTAAGAATCAATTTCAGAATGAAGCAAGATGAATCTATAAACGATATGTACTCTAGATTTCAAGATATATATCATTCACTTTTGGCACTAGGAGAAAAATTTACTGATTTTGATATCGTCTCAAAAATCCTAAATTCGCTAACGGATGAATGGGAACGAAAAGTCTTAGCAATTGAAGAATCTAATGAAATTTCAACCATCAAACCAGAAGATTTGATAGGAAATCAAATGTCTTATGAAGTTAATCTCCAGGCTAAACGAGTACAGGCACAAGATAAAAAGACAACAACTTTCAAGGCAGAAAAAGAAGAATCTGATTCAGATGATGAAGATATGGCTCTTATCGCAAAGAATTTCAAAAAGTTTTTGAAGTTCAAAAAGAACAATAGGTTTGGACATAACAAAAACAGCACCAAACCATCAACTTCTACTATAGAATGCTATGGATGTCACAAGAAAGGTCACATGCAGAAAGATTGTCCTGATAAAAAAAAGACGAGTTCAAACACAAAAAGGAAAAATACAAAAAGAAGCAGGCATTTTCAGTAACATGGGATGATTCAGAATCCTCTTCCTCATCAAATAGCGACAGCAACAGTGACAATGAACAAAAAAATGTTTGCTTTATGGCTACAAATGATGAAGTAAGTGATTTAACTTTTGATGATTTAATTGAGATAAATTCAGTTTTATTAGATAAAATGAAAAACATCAAAAGGAAATATAAAGAGGCTAGTGAAAAGTTAAACAGAACCGAACTTGAAGTTGAAATGCTAAGGGATGAAAAGAATATTTTAGAAGAAGAACTTCAAGCTTCTCAAGAATCTTATTCTAATACAACTTCTCAAATTTCTATGCTGAGTCAAGAAATCAAAACTCAAAAAGAAAAGAATGACTCTCTCCAACTTAAAAATCATGATTTAAAATCAAATGTTAAAATATTAGAATTAGATATCTCTAGTCTCAAAACACAGTTAGAAGGAATTACCAAGAATGTTTCAAATTTTAATAAAGGAAGAGAAAATCTCTCTAAAATTTTGGAAAATTCTCAAACTGTGTCAGATAAAAAGGGTTTAGGCTATAAGAAAGCTTCAAATAGTTTACCTAAGAAAAGGAATTCTTTTGAAAATCATGTCAGAAAAGAAATCATGGTATTATTGATAGTATTTCAAAAAGTCCAAAACATTCTAAGAACAATAAAATGTGGGTTCCTAAAACTAACAATTTTTTGGTTAGGAATAAATACATAAAATCATTTATGGAAAATGTTCATAAGAATAAAGATTTTATTTACAAAGGGAATGCTGCCGTTTGGGTTTGGTTTCCTAAGATCTAACTCTTAGGACCCTAACAAAAAGTGGGTACTGAAAGTTCTTTGTAATTACTATTTTTCTATTTGTATCTTTTGTTTATAGATTATACATCAGTTGATTTTATAGATTTTATTATTATATATTTTTAGCAAGATGATTGTTATACAAAATTGTCTTTAAACCAGAAATTTCAATGGTTGTGAGTTTAATTGGTTATAATCATTTCTACCAGAAACACCTCTTTATTTTAAGTTATATATTCACTATATATTTGGCTTCAAAACTTTTAAATTCATATTCAATTCTTCTTGGTATCAAACCAAAATTTGTTTTATTCTCAAATATGTCTTCTCATGAAAACTCTGAATATTTTTCCGGCTATTCATCAATCAACTTTGAATCTCCTAGTTCGGGATCATTGTCATTACCTACTCCTACTCCTTATCATGAAAAGGCTCTGATTAACCATAGTGGTTACACTTCGGAACCAAAACGACCAAGAAAACTTCACTTTGGTTCTCCATCAACCAAAGAAAAGATTAATGATATCCATCCTTATCAACAGGAAACTTTGAATATTCAGAGAGAACTTTACTATGAACAAAAAAATTCAAGGACAAAAACTAAATTGGTTGGAGAAAATGGCCGTCAAATTCTGTGGCTCCACTCCGGTTCAAAATCAAACGATCGTTCATTCACCTCAACGTCCTCATGTGTCACCAAACTCATGGGAACGTGGACAACCGGTTGGATCACCGGCTCGTCAGAACTACTGGTCTCTTCTCAAACCACTCAAAGAAAACACTAAGGTCGAACCAAGGAATTTTGATGACTCTCCTTCCAACTATTAGTTTCTGTTTTATTATCTTATTTTGCATGTTGAATTTTACATAAAATCTTGTTTGTTGTTTATTTTAATGGTCATGTTTTATAAAAAGTTGAATAAAGTTTTTATTTTTTTATTTTACAAACAGAACTGATATTAGCATCCTGTGCTAATTCAGACGTCTGAATTATCAAATCAGACGTCTGATTTGTCAATGTGGGCAAAAAATTCTACCCAGATTCAAACGTCTGTTTTTATATTTCAGACGTCTAAGTCAAGCCCGAAATACACTATTTTCTTGCTGCTTCTCAACATTGATCAAAAAAAAGTCTGTTTTGAAAATAGACGTCTGTTTCAAACCAGGCAAATTTTTTAACTGGGGTAGGGCATACATCTTTTAATCCACCTACTTTTTCAACTTTACTCTCTTACCTCCCCATTTTTTCACCACATCTCTTCATTATTTACTTCACCAACCCATTCTCTAAACCCTTAAATACCATTAAAATTCTAAAATCTTCCTCCACAAAATACAAACAAAATGCCTCCTAAGACCAAGAGATTAAGAGAATCATCAACCGGACCGTCCGAAGCACAAATTAGATCTTGGCTTCATAATGAGACGGCTATTGCAAGATTCAACACCATGAAGAACTCCAAAATCTTTGAAGGAGCTTTTATGCAATTTCCGGAATTCAACGGCTATAGGATTAGAGAAATGGCGGAATCAAATCACTTTGATTCATTAATTGGGTATGATTTCAATAACTTGAAAATCAATCATCTACTTATCAAGTTATTTTATGCAAATATGAATTTAGATCATCACAATCCCCAAAATAGAGAAGATTATGTTTGGACGATGGTATGTGGCGTCAAAATCTTTCTCCCGTTACAAAGATTAGGCTATATTTTAAGATGTCCTTACGAAGGAATAGACATTAACCAGGTTGATGCGGATATGTATGAACGAGACGAAGTATCTCATAGATTTCTTTCCGATGATATGACAAATATGATATCATCTAAGCTGCATCCCCAAGCTAGTATAAACCACCGAACACTCATCCGATCTCTACAACCAAGAACCGGTAGTTATGAGAAGATTTACAAAAGGGATTTCCAAGCACTCTATGCTATTTATTTTAACCAATAATTCAATTGGGGGAAAATTATATTGGACGAATTTCAAGATGCAACAATTCATCGGAAATACAAGACTTTACACTATGGCGCTTATACCATGAGAATTTTAATGCAATGTGGCATACCAATACCCGATTCGAAACGTTCGTCTGTTAGCGTGCTTGGCTCTAAAACTTTAGGGCTAATGCAATTACCAAAGCATCCGCCATCTCATGATATCATTCCATTCATCAATGGATCGACAACCGGAATCATGGTATTCGTCAACCATCAAATCCTAACATACCTTCGTCATCTTCATCTCAACCTCCTCATCAACAAGAAGAAGAAGAATACTATGAGGAAATTCAAGAAATCTGAGAAGATGCAACACCAAAGCAAGCTTTAAGAACTCTTTCGCAAAATCAAAAGAAACTTCAAAAACAAATGGTGAGCATGGAAAGAAACACGAACAAAAAATTCAACTCCATCAAGGGTTTCTTAAACAAAATCTGGGATAAGCTTTCTTGTATGTCTTCCTCATCTTCCGACATTCAACACAACCCGACCCCATTCAATTGGTCTTCCGATCAAGAAGAAGAAAAAGAAGAAGATGTTAATGTTGTTTTCGATAGTGAAGAATTTTAAGTTGGTATGGATGATTTTCTATCTTTTTGTTATGTTCTGTTATCTTATTACTACAATTCTAGTTTCCGTGTCTTAAGTATTATGTTATGTTCTGTGACGTTGTCATTTGAAACGTTGTGTTCTATTTTAAATTAGCTGTATGTTTCTCTCCATTCATTCTCTGTGATATTATCATATTCTGTATATTTCATTGTTACTTTAGTCACCAATTCCTTTTAGTAATGACAAAGGGGGAGAAAAAGGTAAAAATATTGTTGTATGAATTCTTTTATTCAGAGGGAGAAATTTTATATTTTCATACTAACCAAGTTTTAATGACAAGAGAAGTTATTATTTACTAACCAATATTTTCATAGTTGTCATTATCAAAAAGGGGGAGAATGTTAGAACCTCAGTTTCTGATATTTTGATAAAAACAATTATATGTGTTTATCTAACCAAGTTTTACAGGAAAATATTGATGACCAGAATCCAGATTGATGGACGTATTCGTTTACAGGTTATAGAGTCTGTGTCTAGTTAGTAATATATGTTAAAATCTCTCCTAATTGGTATAGATGCACAAGCTATTGAATACACACACTTGTTTTCAAAAGAAGTTTTAAAGATGTCTGAATTAGCAGAATTCATATGTCTGAATCATAAATTCAGACATCTGACTACTGAAGTAAAGCACTTTTTAAATAGCAAATTCAGACGTCTGAACACAATATTAAGACGTCTGAATAAGGTCAGAAATGCACTGTTTTAGCGCTGCCTTGTTATTTCACTACACCCAGAAGGCTGAATTTTAATTCAAAAGTCTGAGTTAAAAATAACGGCTAGTTTTTTGAAAGGTTGCTTCTCTTCCCTTAACAGAAACAACGTTCATTTCAGCAGTTGCTTCTATTCTGATTCATGGCAACTCTTCACTAATCATTGCAACCTTTAACAACTATAAATAGCAAGCAATTTCAACACTATTCTTAACCAATTCTTATTTTGACTTCTAAACTCTATATTCTTGCTATTTACTTTCAAGTTTTACATCAAACTATTTGATCACCAAACACTCAAGCATACTCTTGGGTGGTAAACTAGACTTCCTTTCTTCACAAATTACACTATATACCATAAAGGAGAAGATTATAGGAAGGGTGTACTTATATTGACTTATCAGTGCTATTTTCAGAGCATACTCAGTCAGAAACATTTCCATTTGTATTTGAAGTCCTGTTGTAGTATCCTCAGGCGGTAGAAGTCCTATTCGGTTGTCTAGGCGGTGTAATACCTGTTCCTCCGGGTGAAGCGAGGGTATTGATTAAATCCAGAAGGAGTCTGGGACTGGACGTAGAACGGGAAGTTCGAACCAATATAAAAATCTCTGGTGTCTTTTACTGCTCTGTTATTACTTCTATAATTATTCCGCACAAGTAATTAATTTAGTTATAATTTCATATTACACGATCACATAGTCACTTTCACATCAATGGTACTCATGTGTGCAACCCGACTTATATACTATACACACACACACGACTATATAGTTTGAAAGCTAAAATATACAAGTATGCTCTCTTGTATATATTTTCGAACCATTCCAAGATAAGAACTCTTTATATCAATGGATCATGGTATCAACTTAGAATTAAGAAAGTTAACCTAAGTCGAATCGCTTAACCTAAGCTTTGATACTGAATGTAACGACCGCCCTATACCTTGCGGATCAAATATACCTTGATAGTGCGCTGCGACGGTGCCCGATAGATGAAGGACGTTTGACAAGGTCGTAAAGTAAATAAAACAATCATTAAATTTGTCATATATCTAAGAGCGCATTGAACAAAATATAATAATCATCATAGATATAAAGCATGAGAGATAGTATTAACTAAATAAACCACAAAATGAGAGTACATAGGTTCATACAATTATACAAAACAGTAATAGAGTTTATACAAACTGACAGATAAACTCCAAACGGTAAACTATCTCTAAATAAAGTAAAGAACACTATCTAGGCTCCACCGTGTTGCACGGTAGAATAAGCAATAATATGCTCAAATATATGTATAAGAAGGCATCGCCTCCTACCAGTCCATCTATACAGCTCCACATGTCACCTGCACCTGTTATCTAGTCTACTCATTTAAGAGTACCCGAGATAATAAGAAGAAAAATATAAAACCTTGAGTTAGATAATAGTCTGATGTGAGCAATAAACAAATCTCAAAATAATATAAAAACCAATACATCAAGGAACAATTTTACAAAGAATCATACCTGACTCGTCCCTGCAACCAAAGAGTTAGCACATAATAACATATGCTAATGTAACTAACGTCAGAAAGTGTACACTATCCTAAGTACAACATCAGGTGTCCAGGTATCCGCCACCACAATTCCGACATCATATGACATCCATAGAGCGATAAACAAACATAGAAAACATAACATTCATCAAACAATCTTCACTATCGCTCCTGTGCTTTCAATATATGATAACTCGTATGACCATTCCTTTGTCTGGAATTAATGGAAAAATCTTGGTTTCTAGGTACCCGAACATTATCTATACAGATGCTAGACAATGGATCCCTTCCTCGATCAAGGGAACACAAATCCCTTAATCTATCTGAGGTAACCGACTAAGTACCTAGTAAACGTCCTCACATACCCATGCTTTATGAGTACACTAGAAGTACTTCGAGTATAAATGATTCTTCGCATGCATATCCAAGCCCTTCCTTGTTCTGCTTGTTTCCATTTTCCATAGCGGAACCAGTCCTCATTCTACCCACGAGTTCCTTTCCTCATACCTGTGCTTATGGATCAAATCATTACGACTCCCTCGATTTGGTCATCATCAAAACACTTCTTGATGTCCCACATCAATTGTAGAATCTACATATCAATGTTTTGAAGCCATCACATTAAAGCATCACACCTTTGCCTCGCCATCTATCATCGTTCTTCATCGTGCCACAATCATCAAAACCGAATGTCGAATAAACGAATGAAAACATGCGACGTGATAACCTAGGCATCGCTCACACTCCCCAAACCTTGCGATTCCATCCCATGAACTTTGACATGGTCTATATTGACCTTATATGGTTGTCACCAACCATGTAGATCAATACATACTTGGCTAAAATAGCCAAATGTTAAGGCTCCATTTCATCTCGTTAAGCCCAGGTCAACCCAAAGCATGCCTTTTCAAAATTTGAAGCGCCATGCTAATTAACTCAGGCCTGACATGGTCGGTACTGACCATGTAAAAGTACCCAATTTAGGTTAAGTCCAAATATTTTTCCACTACATCACCTTCTAGTCTGACCCAAAGCTTGCATCCTAAAAACCCGAAGTCTAGGCTCCCTTGACATGAAGTTTACCCCAACGCCCATCATGCCAAATACCAACCAAAAATTTTCTACATACTGAGCATCCTTTCTCCCACTTCCTTAGCTTAGCCCAAAGCATCCACACCAAAACCGAAGCAAAGCCCTTCACAACTCGAAGTTACCCAAATGTTGACCATATTTCACCAACACTGACCATTTGTCAATGACCAAAATTTGAGTCCTCAAATAAACTCCAAACCACTTACAACTTGTTTTGGTGTCTTCTTAGGCTTCAGACAACATTATATTCTAACCGTGTTACATTTTGAACATTTTTGATGCCACTTTGCACTAAGTAACAACCAGATTCCTAATTACGCAAAACAACTAACAAACATATCAAAATAATCCATGCAACCATCTTACATCATCACATAATATCCAAGCGGTACATATAATCAAATCTAAACACAATTTATGAGCATATATCATCCTAAATCTGATTTTGTATAAAATTAACAATACGGTTGGTAATTGGTGCACAACGAGTTAAAATACAAATCAATCTTTTTAATCTCGATTTTAAGGTATCATTGGTGTCAAATATAGTTTTAAAACATTTTAACTATGAAAATCATCCAAAAATCATAATTTAACCATATCAGTAAATATAGGATAGTGAGAGAAGCAATATCACTTACCTACTACCAAATTACCTAAATTTTAAGGTATACTAAAGTGTGAAAAGTAGTGCACGAATCTCAAGACCTCCCAATAGTAGGTCTTCAATGTTCTCTTGTTAATTCCACTTTTAATCCACTAATTATGCTAATTACTTGATGGAAATGATGGATCTATATCTAATTTCATATTAATGGAGGTTAGAGGTAATTAGAAATAAGGGAAAATGATTAGTGGTTGATGGTAACCTTGTATACCCTTCTCACCTTGTATACCCTTTCGTCAATTAACCCATATCCTATATTCTCAATTAGCACTACATCATCAGCAAAGAGCATACACCAAGGAATCTCACCTTGTATACCCTTTGTAACCTCATCTAACACTAGGGCAAAAATGTAGGGGCTCAAAGTTGTCCCTTAATGTAAACCTATGTTAATGAAAAAGTCACTGGTTTCACTATCGCATGCTCTGAAACTAGTCACAACATCATCGTACATATCCTTGATAAGGTTAATGTACTTTTTTAGGACTCTCTTCTTTTGAAGAGCCCACCACATAACCTTTCTCGGTACTTTGACACAAGCTTTCTCCAAATCGATAAATACCATGTGTAGATCCTTCTTTTGCTACCTAAATCGTTCCATAAGTTGTCTTATTAAGAAAATCGCTTTTATGGTTGACCTTCCAGGCATGAAACCAAATTGGTTTTTTGAAATGCTTGTCATCCTTCTTAATCAATGTTCAATGACTCTCTCCCAAAGCTTCATTTTATGACTCATAAGCTTAATTCCTCTGTAGTTTGTGCAACTTTGAATATCTCCTTTATTCTTGAAGATTAAAACTAACATGCTTATCCTCCACTCATCCGGCATCTTGTTTGATTTGAAAATATTATCGAACAACTTAGTTAGTCAGGCTATCCCTGCATCTCCAAGGCATCTCCACACCTCAATGGGGATGTCATCAGGCCCCAATGCCTTGTTTGCTTTTATCCATTTTAGCACCTCCTTTACCTCGGACTCTTGAATTTTACGAACAAATTGTCTACTAGTATCATCAAAAGAGTCGTCTAGCTCAATCGTAGTGCTATCACCTTCTTCATTGAATAGCTTGTCGAAGTATTCTCTTCATCTATTCTTTATCTTATCATCCTTCACCAAAAGTCTATTATTCTCATCCTTGATGCATTTAACTTGGTTGAAGTCTCTCGTCTTCCTCTCGTGGAGCTTAGCTATCCTATAGATTTTTTTTCACCTTTCTTCGTACTTAGCATTTGATATAGATCTTCATACGCCCAACCCCTTACTTCACTCACCGCTCTCTTTTAGTTCTTCTTTGTCGCTTTGTACTTTTGCATGTCGTCCTCGCTTCTATGATGATACAAGAATTTATAGCATTCCTTCTTCTCTTTGATAGCCTTTTGCGCATCACTGTTCCACCACCATGAATCTTTAGGTTCACGTTTATTTCCTTTTGTTATCCCGAACACCTCAGTAGCCACTTTCCTAATGCGCATTGCTATCTCATCCCACATATCATTTGCTTCTCCTTCCATGTTACATACCCCTTCTCCTATCACTCTATCCTTAAACACCCGTGAGGAGTCTCCTTTTGAGTTTCCACCATTTCGTCCAACTAATCTTGGCTCTTTTATCCTGTCGAACATGAAACCGAAGACAAACTCAGGTATCAAAAGATGATGTTGTGAGACGACATGTATGACTTTGTAATTTACACAAACTCATTTGTCATCTCTTCTAGCAAGGAAAAACTCAATTTGGCAAGTGTTGGCCATTGCTGAAAGTAACTAATACGATTGTCTCTTTCTAAAGAAGGTATTAGCTATCTTGAGGTCATAAGCAATAGCAAAATTCAATATTTCTTCTCCTTCTTGGTTCCTATCACCATATCCAAAACCACCATGCAATATCTCAAACCCCCTAGTTGTACCAACATGGCCATTGAAATCTCCTCCTATGAAAAGTTTCTCGCTACTAGGCACATCACTAAACATGATATCTAACCCTTTCCAGAAATTCCTCTTAGTGGCTTCACTTAGGCCTACTTGTGGGGCATAGGCACTAATGACGTTCAAAACAATATCACCAACTACCAGCTTGTAACATCCCCCACTTGGAGGCCCAAAGCTAAAGGCTACGGATGCTACAGTCATCCGTAATTATTAATTCTCGATGACCAATTGCGGTAATGTTAGATACATTGATATAACATAAACATATGGATATGAAAAAAAAATTATAAAACCATAAAACAAATTTCTCATTCCACTTCAAATCATATTTCAAATTCATTACATAATACTAATTTCGAGAACCATGTTTAGAGATAATATGATTATTACAAAATATGCTAAGAGTGACATATGAAAATGTCCCCTTGGATGATCAGAGTCTAAACATAGGCAATCAAACAACTTTGCCATTACAATCAAAACACACCGGAATCAAACAGAAAAGAACTCCTAATAGCTAGCTTGCCTCCTACATGTTTCCGGAAGCCTATTCGTCTAAAGGAGAACCTGAAACCTTAAATATCAATCTACTCAAAATTAATTGAGCACCTAAGAGTTTAAGGGGGAAACATAAACTTCGAGTCAGACAAAAAGCCTTGTGTGAATAATAACCTACCATCTCGAACCATATTGATATCTAGTGAGACCACGCCGCTTAGCGGAACGGGTTTTCCCCACACTAGTATCTTAACCAAAATTTATAATAACCATATACTATGCACCTACATCCACAATGATTAAGACATAACATAATTAAATATATCACGATGTTATGCAAACATGCAATATTTTCTGGATTTCCCACCCCCATTCATTTGACCATCTGTCTCGGTTATAGTTTCTAGGGTCACTATTAACCTATTACTTTTCAAGGGCTGACTAATAACATGTTCCAAGCTTATGGACTACCTGTCTGGTTTCAAAGTTTTCATGGGCTCACTAAGAACCTATTGGTATCTACCAGTAACTTCATCCAATTATAGTTTTCATGGGCTCACTATGAACCTATTGGATTATCCAATAACTTCTCTCACGTCATAGTTTTCATGGGTTGACAATGAACCTATTGATCTCTGTCAATAGCTTAATCTGGATATAGTTCTCATGGGATCACTAAGAACCTATTGCCCCACTACCAATAACAATTTTCAATCATAGTTTTCATGGGTTTACTATGTACCTATCTAAACTAACAACTATTTTATCAAGTCTTTGGGCATCCTATATTCTGGTCTACCAGACCTCCTGGATGCAATTCTACTCACACAGGAGTTAACTCAATATATATTCACTACTGGGTCAACCTAGCTAGTTATTCTACCCTTAATACCCCAAAATGCATTTATGGGTTAATTATAAAGTGAATATATTTATAGTAGAAGCACACATGATAACTCAACCATCCATGGTTTAATATCCTTGTAATCATTTTCAAATTAAACATGGTTATTACCTTTAACCTATTATCTTTAGCAACGAAAGCTTCTTCAAAAAAATCCAAAGTTAAATGCCATTTCAAAACTCTTTCATATTGCCATGAGTTTATCTTTAAAAATTGAGATTGGGTTCCTTGTTTTGAAACCTAGGGCTTACAAAACCTTAGACTCTCTCTTTCGAAACCAATGAAATATACATTTCGAAAGTATTCAAATCTTCTTTTCTAAACACTTAAATATATACCTTTCGAAACACTCAAAACATCCCTTTCGAAAGCATCAGAACCTTTCTTTCGAAAACATTAAAACATTCCTTTCGAAAGCATCAAAACTTTCCTCTCGAAATCATTTAGTTCAAGTAGAATTTATAGAAACAAAACTTCGAGACCATATGAAAGTATCTCTTTCAAAATCTTTGGGTTTAACCTTAAATATAACTTATGGGTCAAAGTGAACATAAGCGAAAGTACCTTTTTTCACAAACATTAACCTTTAAGTAAAATAATTGGGAAAAAGGACAGCTCCGAAAACGACCTTTCGAAACTATTACTTTCAAAACCTTTAACATAAATGATTAAGGAACCCTTTCGAAAGCATTAGGAAGTGGCATCAATATTAATAAAACAAAAGCTTCCCTTTCGAACTCATTGTCATAAGGCTATAAAGAAAAACGGTCTTTAACCCATTCGAAAGGTATGAAGACGGCAGCTAAGTTTTGACTTGGTCCAAAAACAACTACTCTTTCGAAAGCTCCTTTTTAAAACTTAATATGCAGCAACTCAATCGAAAGCTAATTTAAAACAAAGGTAAGTGGCAATCCCTTCGAAAGCTATAACCCCTTTCGAAAGCTTCTTAGAAAACAAATGGTAACTCTTTCAAAAGCAAAGCAGAAGCAAGTGGGTTGATTCGAAAGCTATTAAAATGGCATCAACCCATGCGAAAGCTAGCTTTCGACCCCATCCCCTTTCGCCTTTCTCCAATACACTACATACCAATTATTTGATATCATGTGTATTGGTTTTGAATGAGTTCGAAAGGCAATCTGGGATGATTTCGGAAGCAAGCAAATGGAAGTGGCAAGCTTGTAATTTGAAGCAAAACTGATTTTATTCCTTTAAAAGAAACTCCTTTATTTCTAACTTGCCTTATTTGTCAAAATGTGATTGGTTGTCAAATCCTTTAAAAAAATCTTTTCTAAAAAGGCTTCTGAATTCATCCATTAATAATTAAAAATATTTTGGCCAAGGAGCCCTTCCTTTTAACAAAACAATTTAAAACATTTAAGTCTGCAAAATTAATTAACTTAATTTCCATAGTAAACCACTTAGGAAAAATCCCCAAAAATCATCTTAATTCACTTTTAACATGTTTTCTAACATATGTAAATTTCGGACCCAAAATATTTATATAATTGCCGAAATAAATTTTAAACCCAAATTATCCATTTCATCCGTTAAAAATTCGTAATAACCATAACTTGGATAATTATGAAAATTTAAACCCATCTCCAAAATAATGTTTTACATAACATATTAAATCCTCATGGCATTCGAAACCCATTTTATACGATTTTAACCTTAAAATCAAATCAAACCTTTTTCAAACATACTTGTTTAAATCGAACATGACATATAATCAAAGCACGTCATCATTTAGATCATCCAAACGGTTTTAAGATCTTAAACCCAAAATCAAAATGTTCATCAAGACATAAATGAAATGGTTTTGATTATTATTCACCTTGTTTTGGATAAGAAACTTGAGATTTGATCTTGCTTAATTATTCCTTGCTTGAATACTTAGCTTTTAGTTGATTTTGGTCCTCTTTTCACCTAGGGTTATTGTCGGCCTTGAAACTTCTTTTCTTATGTTTTTATTCGTGAATGAGAGTGAGGTAAGGGTTTAGGGGCCATGGGGTTATATACGGCTATTCCCATAATACCCTTGCTATATTCTCTTAACTTATAAAACCATTTTATAAACCCATCCTTACAATTTTATTTAGTTAAGGCATGGCCTCTACTTAGTTTTCAAGTCTCAATCCCCTTATCACTCTAGTTTCTACATTATTCTATTTAATTTATCTAATTAAATCTCCTGAGTAATGTTATTTAAAATTTGGGGTGTTACAGGCTCCCCTCCTTAAGTAATTTCATCCTCGAAATTAAGTAACGACTAAATACTAAACATAGCAATCATCTATAACATCTCCTAACTACCATACTAGCCTACCTGACTAGCAAACAGTCTGTATAAAGCAAACATAGAACATACCCCTACAGCAGATCAGGATAAGTATCTCTAATCATGTCTTCTATCTCCCAAGTACAGTCCTTCTCGTTGTCGCTCAACTGAACTTTCACCAACTTGACTGTCTTATTTCTTAACCTCTTCTCATCTTTTGCTACAACCCGAACTGGTTGTCTAACAAAGGTCAAATTCGGTTCTACTATTATATCTTCCAACGCGGTCGGAGGAATAGTAGTTTCTAGATCATGCACATACTTACGAAGATGAGACACATGAATCACATTATGGACACCTACCAAACTGCTCGGCAACTCTACTCTATAGGCGAGCCTTCCGATCCTCTCTATAACTGGGAACGGACCAACATATCTCGATGCCAGTTTCCCTGACTTTTCGAATCGTACCACACCCTTCATCAATGATACTTTAATGAAAACTTTATGTCCAACTGAGAACTCTAGGTCCTTACGCCTCTTATTTGCAAACTCTTCTGTCTAGATTGAGCTTCCTTCATCCTACCTCGGATCAACTCAATCTTCTCTGTTGCCTCTCTAACCAGTTCTGGACCCAAGACTAATCTGTCTCCAGTTTCCAACCAATATGTCGGTGATTTGCATGGCCTTCCATACAAAGCTTTAAAAGGGGCCATTCCTATACTAGTTCGATAACCGTTATTGTAACGCCCCCCGAGATTTTCGACCCTTGAAAATCAACATCAATACGTTAACTATATAGCATGCCGAGCAATTGAGTGCTGGAAATACCGGATCATTAAGGGTGAAGAAGAAAAAAGATAGAAGAAAACAGAAATAACAATATAGAATCTTACAATCACAGCGGAAAAATATATAATAAATAATAACAGATCTTTATACAAAAGAAACTATAACTGTTAATATACATACCATCATCAGAGTACAACAATCAACAAATCATTCTGGACAGTTATAATAACTTGTCCTCACAAATGTTGAATATACAACCTACACACATAGCGGAATATAATCAAGTACGTGGAATATGCCTGGGACTCCTCCAGCACGTCTCCTGAGCCCTATAGCATCCTAACTTGAATCTTTAATACTCAGTTTGACCCGAGCATTATAATAAAATAACAACCGAGTCAATCTGGAAAACCAGTGTGAGAAAACACACTCAATTTGAATTATTAATGTTATCAAAATCCTTTCGAAAACAAAGGTATCTCGTAAGACCACACCACCCATAAACACGATGGGTTTTTACCTTACGATAACCAAAACATTTTATATCAAAATCATATGATATTATAATAGTGTCTATAGAAAATAAACTATAAAATAGCTGAAATGCTTGCATCTCACGTTTCAGCATAGTTGGGCATAATCAAAACCGTACAGGCTCGTAGTGGATATTGGATTCCATATAATGACTGGGCTACTGGGGTACCGCCCACCACAGTACATCTCTAGAAAAAAAATGTACCGAGATCGTACCTAACGATCCCTACCAACACAGGACCGGCCTACCCCTGACCTGGATAATACCGAATATGTTATCACCCTGGGTGTTCCCACCCTATCGAGCGCTCTCTTTTCCATGCACAACCATATCCATAATTATAATATATCCGAGGGTATCTAGAAAAGTGATAACATACCCTACTTGGGTGCGACCCACTTAGCCCTGCTGCATCTCCCATGTTTTAGTCATTCTCGGTTGATGAGGCTTGAGGCTACGTATTACCTTAAGAATAGCATTCATACTTGGAATGCTAACATGCCTTCCAGACCACGATGCAAATGATAGCATTCATCAATACAAGTTGTTCTGGATTTGAACAAACCAAATCTCCTTCAATATCACCATCTCCATTATCTTCGAGATATCACAATTCGTAACGCTCAAATCGGATCGAAGTGGTTTTCGGATAATTAAATCCAATCCCGATCTCTTCGAAACGATTAACGAATTTGGCCAGATTTGATAGTCGGTTATTTAACTATCAAATTACACACCTAACCAGACACTAGGCCCATATTATAAATCTTTAAACATTTATTTCAAAATATTATTACAAGGGTATATATTCAAATCTCTTTCAATATTTCAATATTTGAAAACAATTTCAAATACTTAAATCTATAGCAGGATATTTCAATCCATATCAACACTTAGAAATATTTTCTTTCAATTCCATTTATAATTCAACATTTTGAAAATATTCCTATGATAATAATCTTGTAGTTAAAATATTTCAAATCCTTCCAGTTCAATACTTAGGAAATATTAATAAGTATATTTTCCCAAAATTATTTTATTTCCAATACTAAGGAAATATTCCATTTATTTCATACTTCTCCAAAATCCTTTACCATTTATTCATAAATTCCTTAACTCATTTATAACGGATTCTATAATTTTCCTGAATTTCATAAATTAATTTCCTTTAAAATTTCCAAAATTGATTTTACTTGTCTATAATTCCAGCTACCATTTCTAACTTCTTTTATGAATTCTAATTCATTTTTGAAGTTCTCATATTTTAACATTCCGAAAGTTTCCTTAAGTTTCCAAAATTCCATTACAAGATTTCTCTTATAAAAATCATATCCGTTAAATAAATTCTGTGTACAAATCTCGAGAGGATTTATAAATAAATTACAATCATTTCAAAACTTACATATATTATAAGTATTTTTAAAGAATAATAATTTATTTTTAAAACATGTTTAAGTAATTATTTAAAATATTTAAACACTTTAGATAAACATCAATAACTCATTTCAAATTCATTTTTAAATAAAATTAATCGATTTACAAAACTTATTATAAAAATGTTAAGTCATTTCAATAAATATTAAATATTTGAATAATCTACTTTTCAAAATATTTCAATACTAAAACAGCTTTAACTATATAGTTTAATAAATAAAAATCCCATTTTAAAACATTTTTAATTTCTCGACAAAAAATCTATTTTTAAAATCTAATATTACCAATTTCAATTTTTAAATACCTCTCGATTCATATCATATCGACTACATTTCAATTTCATAATCATTCTCATATTTCAAAAATAGAATCTACTATTTTTTTTCTCCAAAAACCGATTTCCATATCTCGATATAAATTCACATTGTAAATTTATATTTCCAATTTATCAACTGATAATCATTTCCCCTTATTCATAAACATTGTTTATAAGTTTATATGTTTATAAACTCATTTGGGATTCGCTCGTTTATAAAAATAATCTCCTTTATAAAATTTCATTTATGAATCCATTCCTTTATAAATCCCATTTATTTTACAAATCTATTTTAAATATCGATTTCAACTCCTTTTCCATATTTTCAGAAATATCATTTAAAAATCCATTTTTAAAAATCCTTTGTATAAATTATTTTAAAATCTCTGTCTAAAACATTTTACGAATAGTTGAGTACAACCCAAAAATGAAATCATTGTTTTATCCAAATCAATTTCCTTTAAAATAGTCCAAATTCGATATAAATATTTTTATATCCAAAATCCCTTTTTAATTCCAAATAATATTTATGGTATTTAAAATACAAAAATTAAGGCCAGTGCTACTATAACATCAAATAAATCAAATCACACATAACCTATAACAGATTATCTACACACATCATAGATCACTATATATGAAAAACAATCAATATATTTGAGGAATCCAGTTGGATCCCTCCAACCTGTTTCCCTGCATCCACAGATGTTATATAACATAAAATACCAATCCCGCTTCGAGGTGAGATACCGCGGTAATATAGGGTCATCCGCTATTATGCGGGGCGCATAGTGTCTCATCCGCTCTAATCGGCGGGAATATTCCCAACTACTATATATACATACTAATATATATATATATATATAATATAACATCCAACTGATAATAATTTATAAATTCATCAAATCATTCAATAATTAATTTTTAACAATTTAAATTAAAAACAGTAATCCAAGATGAGTGAGATTTACTCACTTTGATTTTTATTTGCAATCCGTTCCAATTTTAAATTAAATCGAACAACGTCCAATTTAAATTTAAAATCCCAACTGACTCCGAAAAATCCCAAACTAATTCCAGATTGTATATTTCGCAGCTACGAATCCAACGTGACTAATTCCGTGATTTCTGGACCTCGTATGGATAAAATATTAAAATTTATTAACATTCGAATTTATATAACATAATCAATTAATTTTAATTATAATTAATTTCTTAATTAACTTGGCTAAAAAAATAGGTCGTTACCTCTATCTCAAAATCTACTCGTTCCCAGAAAAACGATCGACACTTTGATTGCTTCTCCTCGTCGCCGTACGCCGCCTGGAGCCATCGCCTCCCACCAGATCGTGCGCCTCCCTCGGGCGAACTCCACGTCCCAATTGCCAGCTCCCATTAGCCTCCTCCGCCCCCTAAAACCCCCAAAAATGATTTTTGCTCCTTTCCAAACTGCGGCCACTCACAACGACCATCCACCACCACGTGCTCCCAAATCGAAGCTCTAGTCATTGCCGCCTCCATTCCCACAGGCGATGCCACCTTCGACATTCCCCAACTTGAGATCGAGCTGCTACCACTGTCGACATTCATGCCCCTAGCCGCCACCGTGTACCATAGCGACCCCTCGACGTCGAGCCGCGACCTCCCCCTTAGTCGACCTCATTCCAGTCGCTCGCGAGTCGTTCGACTTATTTATTTTTTATTTCGTTTCATTTTCGAACAGAAGAATAAAGAGAGAGAGGCTCACATGCTTTTAAAACTGAGGAGGCGGCGTGCGTTTCAGACGTAGGGTGGCTCAAGAAGGTTAGGTCGGCTAGAAAGTTGATCTTTGATTTTATTTTATATATTCAAAATATCCCGCTTTGCATAACTCAAAGTTTCGAACCCCTATTTAGGCGTGTCACCTAGCGTTCCTAATGTTATACCACTATTCCGAACGCAATGGAACAAGTTTCGAGTCCTAATTCGATTTTATGCAGAAGATAGCTTTTTGAACTCAATTATAATATTAAATTTTCAATATTAAATTCAACGCGTTTCTCTCCCGTACGACCAAACGGCAAATCCAGACGCTACGGAAATTGAAATCCGATAATAATACACTATTACGGATTCAGCAGAACTAGTTTCGTCGAAATCCGAGATTGTGCCCGGATCGCTATTTTAACGCGTCGATTAAATCGACGATTTCAAAAATCGATGAAATTACATGAAATTTCAGTTTTTAAAAACTTATTAACTCAATCCTAATTCAAATAGAACTTATACTCACATTAGAAATCGTTTCGATTCATATTCAACTCAATTTACATTCCAAATCAATTTTTAAAACCATTTAGATATTCAAAATCAAACGACGGAAAATCTGGGTTGTCACAGTTATTATAGGAAAACTCAACTAAATGTATGTGATCTTCCTAAGAACCACCAAAGTCTAGCACACAAGCTCTTAATAAATCTTCGAGCACCTTATTGACTCTTTCTGCCTGCCCATCCATCTGAGGGTGATACGTAGTACTCATCTTGAACTTGGTACCCAACACATTCTATAGACTCTTCCAAAATTCACTAGTAAAAAAAGCATCTCTGTCATTGACTATACTACCAGGAATTCCATGTAGTCTAACTATGTTCTTCATAAACAATTTAGTTAAAACAGGTGTCGTCCTGGTTGACTTAACTGGAATGAAATGGGCATTCTTAGTCAACCTGTCAACATAACCCATATACTTTCATTTCCTCGATTCTACCTTGGCAACCTATCCATAAAATCCATGGATATCAAATCCCATTTCCAAACTAGTATCTCCAAAGGTTAAAGCAATCCACTCGGCTTCTGACGTTCGACCTTCACTTGTTGACAGTTCACACACTGCTTAACCCACAAGCTAACATCCTTCTCCATACCTTCCCAGTTGAAACTCCACTTCATATCTTGATACATCTTGGTTCTCCCAGAATGAATCGTAAATTAGGATCGATGACATTTCCTAAGAACTTCTTTCCTTAAGTCCTCAACATTCGGAACACACAACCGTCCCTTCTTTCTCAGCCATCCCCTTTGGTCAAGATTAAAATCTTTTAGATCATCAATCTCCGACCCAACCTCAAGCCTTTTAATCTTCTCGGCTAACAATGGGTCTTCTTTCTGCTTAGAAAAATCCTTTCAATTAGTACTGGTCGAACTTCCAAGAAAGATACCATGGCAGTGCCCTTACTAGAACTAGCAGTCGATCTTAACTGCACGCTACAAATAGTCAAAGCCTCAAGATATTTCCATTCCGCCAACATGGCTAACACCACATTCTGATATTTTCTGCTATGAGTATCCGCTACATTATTTCCTTTCCCAGGTGTATACTCTATACCAAAACCATAAGCCACTAAAAAATCCAGCCACCTTTGTTGTCTCATACTCAACTCCTTTTGAGGGAATAGATACCTTAAGGACTTATGATCTGTATATAAGACAAATCTCTCCCCTAAGAGATAATGTCTCCATATTTTCAATGCGAAGATCACCGCTGCCAACTCTAAATCATAAGTAGGATATCATACTTCATGCGTCTAAGCTGTCGTGAAGCATAGGCAATAACTTTATCTTCCTGCATCAACACAACCCCTAATCTGGTTCCACATGCATCGGTATACACTACTAATCCTTGGTTTTCGTTTGAAACCACTAACACGGGCGCGTTGGTCAACAAATGCTTTAACTTAAGGAATGCTCCCTCACATTTGTCAGACCAAATAAACTTCACGTCCTTCCGGGTTAGCTTAGTTAAAGGCGCTGCTATTCACGAGAAATCCTTAATGAATCTCTGGTAATAGCCCATGAGTCTAAGAAAACTTCTGATCTCAATCACCATCTCAGGTCTCTTCCAGTTGTTAACAGCTTTGATCTTATCCGGATCAACTGACAAACCCTTCTCCAAAACCACGTGACCAAGAAATTTAACCTCTTTCTTCCAAAAATGACACTTGGTAAACTTCGCTTTCAGCTGATGCTGCCTCAGCATCTCAAGAACTATTCTAAGATGGACTGCATGCTCTCTTTCATCCTTAGAGTATATTAAAATGTCATATATGAATACCAATACGAACCTTTCAAAGTACTCTCGGAAAATTCTGTTCATCAAATCCACAAAGAAAGATGACGCATTCGTTAAGTCAAATGACATTACTAACCATCTTATGAACCATAACTAGTCCGAAATGTCGTCAACGGAATACTGTCTTCTGCCACTCTTAACTGATGGAAACATGTCGCCAAATCCAATTGGAAAAATACTCTGGCTCCACACAATTGATCAAATAAATCATCGATTCTTGGCAAAGGATCATTATTCTTTATCGTCTTCTCATTCAACTTACGATAGCCAATACACATCCTTAACGACCCTTCCAACTTCTTCATGAACACTGCAGCCGCTCCCCAAGGCGAACTACTTGGTCTAATAAAATTCTTCCCATCTAAATCCACAAGCCGCACCTTCAATTCCTTCATCTCGGTCGGTGTCATCCAACTAGGTGGTCTACTTACAGGTTCTGCTCCTGGCACAAAATCTATTTGAAACTTAATGGCTCGTTTCGGTGGTAGTCCTGTAACTAGCTCAAAAACATCTGCAACCTCTCTTGCTACCCGAACCTGACTCAATTCTTCTTCTACTTCCATAGCACTCAACAAAGCACAAGCACTCCAATCTGAATTTTCCACTGAGAATATAATTCGGTTTCGACTATTAAGGTGTCTTAGCGATATTTCCATATCTTGGTAAAATATCCTAGCATCATATTTATCTAACCAATCCATATCCAAAATGATTCCAAGGTCTACGAAATCAAAAACATACAAACTGCATGCAAACTTATGACCTAACAAATCCAGTTCTAACTGGTCACATTTCATCCCCAGAGTTGCATACCCTCCTATCGGATTCGCAACCCTTAAGGAAGTAACTAGGTATAAGGGTTCTAAACATAACCTATCAACCAAATACTAAGATATAAATGAACGTGATGCACCAGTATCAAATAGTACCCTAACTGGTATACTTTGAATCAAAACCGTACCTTCCATCAGTCTTTCTCTTCTCAACAGTAGTTGGCCTAGTAGACGATGGTCCAACAGAAAAGACCTTTCCCTTGTCTGCTCTGACCGGTTCTGAACACTGATTCTTATAATTCCCAATCTGATCGCAGTTAAAGCACTTCACTCCTTTCTTGTCTGCAGACTTCTTTCCTTTTCCAGTTCGACATTCATGAGTATGATATCCCTTCTTATCACATTTAAAGCAGACTAAATTAGCCTTTGCCTTCTTGGCAGCTTCTCTCTTCTGAGTTCCTTTCTTCTTAAAGAATTTCCTCTTCTTGTCCTTAAAACCTTGGGTTTCAGCCTGCTTCTCCTTCCCATAAGTAGCAAGCATATCTTCATTCCGGATTGCCATCTCCACAACAACAGTACTTGGATCACGGAGATGTGGCATTATCGCCCTAGCAATCTCGGGTCTTAACCCTTGAATAAACTTCTCGTTCCTTTTAATGACGATGTCAATGGTAGCATGTTCGTATTTGGATAGCTCATCAAACTTCGTAGCATACTCTACCACCGACATCTCACCATGCACCAGATCCATGAACTTTCTCAGCAATACTGAGTTAGCCAATTTCAGAAAAAAACCTTTCTTCGAATCTCCATCGAAATTCTGCCCAAGTCAACTCCTCCTCGGGACCTCCCACTGTAACAATATTCCACCAATGAAGTGATGCTCCCTGCAACTGTCTAGAGGTAAGTGTCCTTTTCTGCTCATCGTTTAATCTTAAGTCAGCGAAGATCCTTTCACAATGCAAAAGCTAGTTCTCTACTTCTATAGCATCCTCTGTTTCCAAAAATGGTTTCCCACCAAGACTGGTATAATCCCTGCTCAGCTTAGCATAGTTGTTACCGACTAGGGCCATCGGATTTGCTCCTTCAACAGTATTAACCCTAGCTACTCCTGCAGCTACTCTAGCTTGCATCAGGTTGATGAAGAACTGTACATCATCCCCATATCTACTAGCGGATTTCTAGCACCTACGTTGGCATTTGCATTTTGATTAGCATTTGCTTGTTGACCCTGATTTCTCTTGTTGAGTCGAGCATTTCCATTGGTTGTGGTGCTTCCTCCACCTAGATTTCCCTTTCCGTTTCTTGCCTCCATATCTTCCTTTCTTGGAAATCTACATACGAGCCATAGTAAGATATAAAAGAATGGTCTAAGAGAGAGGGGAGTACGTACTTATAAATATATCCATAGCAAATACAAGTATGTTACTATAGCGTTAACACAAACCCCGATCTTATTTTCTGATTCATTGGATTATGTTTTGAAAATCTTTTAGGTTTAAATTTCTTTTTAAGTTTAAATAAACATGGCTCTGATACCGACTTGTAACATCCCCCATTTGGAGGCCCAAAACTAACGGCTACGGATGCTGCAGTCATCCATAGTCATTAATTTTCGGTGACCAAATGCGGTAATGTTAGATACATTGATATAACAGAAACACATGGATACGAAAAAAATTTAAAACCATACAACAAATTTCTCATTGCATTTCAAATCATATTTCAAATTCATTACATAATCCCAATTTCGAGAACCAACATTCAAAGAAAAAATAATTATTACAAAATACGCTAAGAGCGACATATGAAGATGCCCCCTTGGATGATCAGAGTCTAAGCATAGGCAATCAATCAACTTTTCCATTACAACCAAAACACAGCGGAATCAAACAGAAAAGAACTCCTAATAGCTAGCTTACCTCCTACACGTCTCCGGAAGCTTATTCATCTAAAGAAGAACCTGAAAACCTTAAATCTCAATCTACTCAAAATTAATTGAGCACCTGCGAGTTTAAGGGGAAAACATAAACTTCGAGTCAAACAAAAAGCCTAGTGTGAATAATAACCTATCATCTCGAACCATATAGATATCTAGTGAGACCACGCCACTTAGCGAAATGGGTTTTCCCCTCACTAGTATCTTAGCCAAATTTATAATAACCATATACTATGCATCTACATCCACAATAGTTAAGACATAACATAATAAAATATATCACGATGATATGCAAACATGCAATATTTTATGGATTTCCCATCCCCAAACATTTGGCTATCTATCTCAGGTATAGTTTCTAGGGTCACTATTAACCTATTAGTTTTTATGGGCAAACTAATAACCTGTTCCAAGCTTATGGATTACCTATCCGGTTTCATAGTTTTCATGGGCTCACTAAGAACCTATTGATATCTACCAGTAACTTTATTCAATTACAGTTTTCATGGGCTCACTATGAACCTATTGGGTTCTCCAATAACTTCTCTCATTTCATAGTTTTCATGGGTTGACTATGAACCTACTGATCACTGTCAATAACTTAATCCGGATATAGTTTTCATGGGATCACTAAGAACTTATTGACCCCCTGCCAATAACAATTTCCAATCATAGTTTTCATGGGTTTACTACGAACCTGTCTAAACTAACAACTCTTTGATCAGTCTTTGGGCATCCTATATTCTTGTCTACCTGACCTCCCGGATGCAATTCTACTCATATAGGAGTTAACTCAATATATATTCACTACTGGATCAACCTAGCTGGTTATTCTGCCCTTAATACCCCAAAATGCAGTTATGGGTTCATTATAAAGTGAATATGTTTATAGAAGAAGCACACACACTAACTAATCATAACATGATAACCCAACCATCCATGATTTAATATCCTTGTAATAATTTCAAATGAAACATGGTTAATACCTTTAACCTATTATCTTTAGTAAGGAAAGCTTCTTCAAAAAAATCCAAAGTTAAATGTCACTTCAAAACTCTTTCATATTGCCATGGGTTTATCTTTAAAAATTGAGATTGGGTTCCTTGTTTTGAAAACTAAGGCTTACAAAACCTTAGACTCTCTCTTTCAAAACCATTGAAACATACCTTTCGAAAGTATTCAAATCTTCTTTTCTAAACACTTAAATATATACCTTTCGAAACACCCAAAACATCCCTTTCGAAAGCATCAAAACATTTCTTTCGAAAACATTAAAACATTCCTTTTGAAAGCATCAAAGCCTTCCTCTCGAAATCATTTAGTTCAAGTAGGATTTATAGAAACGTAACTTCGAGACCATATGAAAGTATATCTTTCAAAATCTTTGGTTTTAACCTCAAATATAACTTCTGGGTTAAAGTGAACATAAGCGAAAGTACCCATTTCAAAAACATTAACCTTTACGTAAAATAATTGGGAAAAAGGATAGCTTCGAAACAACCTTTTGAAACTATTGCCTTCAAAACCTTTAACATAAATGATTAACGAACCCTTTCGAAAGCATTAGGAAGGGGCTTCAATATTAATAAAACAAAAGCTTCCCTTTCGAACTCATTGTCATAAGGCTATACAAAAAAGCGGCATTTAACCCATTCGAAAGGTATGAAGACGGCAGCTAGGTTTCGACTAGGTTTAAAAGCAACTACTCTTTCGAAAGCTCCGTTTTAGAACTTTATATGCGGTAACTCAATCGAAAGCTACTTTAAAACAAAGGTAAGTGGCAATCCCTTCAAAAGCTATAACCCTTTCGAAAGCTTCTTAGAAAACAAGCGGTAACTCTTTCGAAAGCAAAATAGAGGCAAGTGGGTTGATTCGTAAGCTATTAAAATGGCATCAACCCATTCGAAAGTTAGCTTTCAACACCATCCCCTTTCGCCTTTCTCCAATACACTACATACCATCTATTTGATATCATGTGTATTGGTTTCGAATGAGTTCGAAAGGCAATCTGGGATGATTTCGAAAGCAAGCAAATGGAGGTGGCAAGCTTGTAGTTCGAAGCAAAAATGATTTTATTCCCTTAAAAGAAACTCATTTATATCTAACTTGCCTTATTTATCAAAATGTGATTGGTTACCAAATCATTTACCAAAATCTTTTCTAAAAAGGTTGCCGAATTCATCCATTAATAACTAAAATTATTTTGGCAAAGAAGCCTTTCCTCTTAACAAAACAATTTAAAACATTTAAGTCCCCAAAATTAATTAATTTAATTTCCATAGTAAATCACTTGGGAAAAATCCCAAAAAATCATCTTAATTCACTTTTAACATGTTTTCTAACATATGTAAATTTCGGACCCAAAATACTTTATATAATTGCCGAAATAAATTTTAAACCCAAAATATCCATTTCTTTCATTCAAAATTCGTAATAAATTATCCATAACTTGGATAATTATGAAAATTTAAACCTATCTCCAAAATAATTTTTATATAACATATTAAATCCTCGTGGCATTCGAAACCCATTTTATACGATTGTAACCTTAAAATCGAATCAAACATACTTGTTTAAATCAAACATGACATATAATCAAAGCATATCATCATTTAGATCATCCAAACGCTTTTAAAATCTTAAACGCGAAATCAAAATGTTCATCAAGACATAAATGAAATGGTTTTGATTATTATTCACCATATTTTGGATAAAAAACTTGAGATTTGATCTTGCTTAATTTTTCCTTGCTTGAATCCTTAGCTTTTAATTGATTTTGATCCTCTTTTCCCCTAGGGTTATGGCCAGCCTTGAAACTTCTTTTCTTATGTTTTTATTTTGTAAAAACTTGAATGAGAGTGAGGTAAAGGTTTAGGGGTTATGGTGTTTTATACGGTTATTCCCATAATACCCTTACCATATTCTCTTAACTTATAAAACCATATTATAAACCGATCCTTACAATTTTATTTAGTTAAGGCACGACTTCTACTTAGTTTTCAAGTCTCAGTCCCCTTATCACTCTACTTTCTACATTATTCTAGTTAATTTATCTAATTAAATCTCCTGAATAATGTTATTTAAAATTTGGGGTGTTACACAGCTTGACTAGGGTAAACCTGTCCCCTTGGCTCCTAACGTCGACCCCTCCGTTTTTAAGGTTCTTGTCAATTAAGATGCCTACCCCGTTCTTGTTACGTTCTTTTTCCGTGTACCATAACTTGAAGCATGTGTTCTCCATATCCTTCGCCTTTTGGCCCATTCATTTGATCTCTTGAACGCATAAGATATTTACACGTCTCCTACTCATAGTATCAACTATCTCTCATAACTTTCCTGTTAAGGACCCTACATTTCAACTATCTATCCGAATCCTACTTTCATCGACTAAGCTTCCTTGCCTCTCGCACCAACCGAGTAAAGTACGAAGGTCTTTGCTCATTTATCACTACATCGGGGCGTCGATGTAGCGCGCCACTAAGAGAGTGACCACCGAGCCCTTGCATATTTATCACCATACTCGAGTCTCGATACGGCGCACCACTAAGGGAGTGGCAACCCAACTCTTGCTTATTCATCACCATACCCGAGCCTCAATATGGCGCATCGCTAAGAGGGTTATGCGTCAATGAAATATAATAAGGTTACATTTTCATAAGAGAGGCTATGGATTTTATGTTGGCTCGCCAAGCCTATCACAACCCTTCTCATTTATCCTGTCTTCGGACAGACTACATAGGAAACTACACAGGTGGAGTTAAAACATACATTCTTATGATTATAAAAATTAGTATTGGGTCCCTCTTAATTTTCTTTTACAAATTACATCTTTATTTTCAAAAAAAATAAAAAAAATGAAACTCACGGGGTATTTGAGTATATTACCAACTTTAACATACGCTCTTAGGATATACGTCTACAACTCATAATCGCCGCAATACAGATCGCATCGGCCGCTTTTAAATTTGAAAACGGGAGAAGTAAAAAGGAAGAAAATTAAAAAAAAAGTATATAGATTATAGTTTCTATAAGGAAAGAGTATAAAACAAATAAGTTTAGAAAAGAGAGATGTGCCCCAGTTTTCACTTTTGAAAATATGCATGTTCAATTAGGGAGCGTGCATATATAGATGCTTTGGAAGTTAGTCGGTATTTGGAATTGTGATATTTAATTCCATGATAATATTGGAGACTGTTTGAAGTTTGAGTTTTAGGGTGGAGCTTGAATGACATTTATGGAATATCGTAACAAGGTAAATAATTTGGTGATACAATATTTCATATTTAAATAGATGTTGGGGATATTTGAGTTAATATGGAATTGTGATTTAAATCCATTGCCCATTTTATAGATTTTGGTGATTTTGGAGGATGATTAATTGCCTCTTTTATTGTTTTAAAAAAGAGATGAATTATCTATATGAGAAAGATCTATGAAAATTCAATAACTTCTTAAAAAGATATTTTGTCAATACTATCATAAATACGCATGTATAGGGTTTATTAGATATGTGGAAAAATGTTATTTTTTTAAGGGGTTGGGATTGAGATATCTTTTTAAATTTTTGTTTTCTTTTGCAATTTTAATGAATTACCAAAGGTTTTGGTTGGAAGAATTTGTTTGTCAATTTTTTTTCTTTACTCCTTATCTTTCTACGATCCAACCGTATAAGGATCCTCCAAAAAACCCTAACAGGTTTATCTAACCATATAAGGATCCAACGAAAAACCCTAACAGGTCATTGGTAGTGGAGTTAATTTTGGATTTTGGGAACTAGCTAAGAATTTGAATCCCTGGAGAAATAAAAGTGTACTGAAAACTTTAAGATTTGAACATGAAAGCAAATACTGATGTACGTAAACATATAAGAATAATCGTTATATTTATTGTAACACTAACACATGTTCAATAGCAGCTATGAGAAGGTACGCAGCAACAGGTAATTAGAGAGGGAGAGAGAAGAGAGGAGGAACAATCTGCAATGGGAGTTTAATGGGATTCAGAAAATGGTAGATATACTCCATATTCCACATGCTTCTGCATGCTGCTGCATTGAATAAGGAACGATAAAGAAAGGGTTAGGTAAAACGATAATAATGAATATTATTGTACTTCAATAAATGCTCATATAAACTGTTCACTTCATCTGACTTTACCCACCTACTTTTCCTAACACATTTTGGCTCATATTGACTTAGTCAAGTAATGTGCATGTACATGTGTACTTCCATCCAAAGGTGAGCAGTATTCACCATACGACATTGCCATAATATATATTACTACATAGATAGCGAGCATGTTATGAACAGTTTTAACAAAATCGTTTAATTTATATTTTCAGCTTACTGGCTGTTTTTGAGTTTGAATGTCTAAGTCAGGTAGTCAGGGAAAAAAAAAACAGAGAGAGAGAAAGAAAAAAGAACGCTATATTCACTCTTATATTTGTATAGGAATTGCATTAGTGTGCGATACTCCCCGTTGCAAAAAAGGATACGTCTCCATTTGGTGCAGTACAAGTTTAGATGAAGCAGTGATAACGTACACAGTAGTAAAAGAGGAGCAATTAATTCTCGTATCTTTTAGTTGTTGAACTGAACATAGCCGATGTATGCCATTATTAATCTTCTTGGATCGTACTAATTATTATTGTCTGCCTACAGTGTTCATATCTTTCGACCCATTTATTGCGTCCATATTTAATGACTACGTCGCTAGTTGACTCAGTAGATGTTGAAATATTTATGCAATAAAATACATCCAAACGGCCCGTCGTTTTGAAGTTATTGTTCAAAAGACACGGAATTTTATAATTCGAAGACAAAATGGAATGCAGTGGATGGAAAACAACTGCCAAGTCTAGACTCTAGATAACTATTCAGAAAGTTGAATCCTCCACAAGGGTTATTGCAAGAAACAAGACGCGGGGTAGGAAAAACGTAAAAAATCTATCCATCAGCACTACATATTTATATTTGTTGGGGGAAATCTCTTTAGATGATCAGTCTAAGGATATAAAAAAAATCCAATGCAGTGGAAAACAACTGTATCGTGATTGTAATGAGACGATACAAATAGAGATAAATACCATAACAGACAGTCACAGATCAATGCAATGCAGAAAAATAAATAACACCAGTATTTACAGTGGTTCCACTACCGCGAGACAGTGTACGTACACTTGGAGAGAGAAGATTTTATTAATCACTAAAAGATCAGAGTTACAAGATTGATTCACTTTTGGAGGCTATACATAAGAAGAATTTACAATACAGATAAAATTCTGCAGAGTTTCGCCTCTCTAGGATGGCTCTGAAATTGGCTGAAATTAGTTCTCAATTTCGGCTGCCATTGTTGCCCAGAAGCTTCACTATTTACAGAGTGAAGAAATGAGGAGTGGTAGCTGCTATATAGCAGCCATGGGGTTTGGTTCGGCATGCATCTGGTTTGGTTCAGCAAAACGCCGGGCGAAAAATTTGAACCGGCATCTCGGCATCTCCAAAATACCGAACGAAAAAGTTCATTCGGCAAAACACCGGTCAAAATTACCGAACAAAGTTCTTCCTTCTTTGCCAAACGACTTCTCCAAATCACCGCTTCAAATATTTGGTTCGGTCCTCCTCAATGCCGAACGAAGTTTCTACATCTTCCCTGCCGAACAACTCGCCACCGAACGATAATTATGGTTCGGCATTCTTTCCACCGCTCCAGACTTCCCCCTTTCTCCAAATCATCGCTCAAAATCACCGCTCCAAATCATGCTACCACTTCAAGTCCTAGCATCTTCCTACGTTCGGTGATTTCAACTTCTGCTCTCTAGGGTTTCGCCTGCTCCTTGCTCCTTCTTCTTCTTCGAATTCTGGTATCAATTTTAACAATCTCCACCTTGATACCGAATTCCATACAAGCCTTCCAACTTCATCTACACCTTCATGCTCCAAGCAATTGATACTTACCCAATAAGCTTCGGCAATGACATCACCTATTACACTCTGTCAACGAACTCCGGCAAGGCCACCGTCCGTCAACAAAGTGTTCGAAGTACCCAGTCTGTGTAGAACCTATCAATCTCCACCATTAAAACAAACGTCTCCATGAATCGTCTCAACTCTACCCCCATGCCACCCCGTGGCACCTAGCACTTCATTAAGCGAATCAAGTCTGAGAAATACTCGAACTTAGCAACAGGCAACGATTTGGTAAACATGTCAGCTGCATTCTCCTTTGTGTAAATCTTCTGAAGACAAACTAGCTTCTCTTCGCTCATCGAGACAAGGAACGACTATCTTACCTCAATATGCTTCGTCCTCGAGCTAAATGCCAGATTTCCAACTAAGTGAATTGCACTTTGACTATCACAGTACACATCCACGCCTTCATATACGAAGCCCAAATTACACAATAGTCGCCTCAAATAAAATGCCTCTTTAGCTGCTTCAACTGCAGCTATGAGCTCTACCTCATTAGTAGACAAAGCCACAATCGTCTGCAACCTCGCTCTCCAACTAATCGTTGTCCCACCAATGGGGAACACATATCCGGAGGTTTACTTTCTTCGATCTCCATCACCGGCATAGTCGGAATCGCAAAATCCAACTAAGCTAAAATCTCTTCCTCTACCGTCAAAGACAAGTCCATGGTTTGGAGTTCCTCTAAGGTATCTGAAGATACACTTTACTGCTTCCCAATGCGTCTTTCATGGATTTACCATGAATCTACTCACCAATCCAACAGCCTGTGCAATGTCAGGCCTAGTGCAGACCATGACATACAACAAGCTGCCAACTGCACTTGCATATGGGACCTTCATCATATAAGCCTTGTCCTTTTCCGAGATCGGAGAGCCTTTACTAGAAAGCTATATGTGCAAAGACATGGGTGTGCTGATTGCCTTCGCCCCTTCCATGCTAAACCGAGCAAGCACCTTTCGAATGTACTCCTTTTGAGTGAGGCTCAAAAGTCCTAGCTTTCTATCCCTTTGGATTTCCATACCCAAAATTTTCTTTGCTTCTCCAAAGTCTTTCATTTCAAATTCGCTTTTAGCTTTAGCTTCAAACTATCAGCTTTATCCTTGGAAGGAATCAACATATCATCCACGTACAAGAGTAGGTACACCCATCTACCATTCTTTAAATGCTTGAAGTACACACAAGCGTCTTTGATGCTACGATCAAAACCAAGTGAAAGCATAAAAGAGTCGAACATCTTGTACCATTGTCTAGGCGACTGCTTAAGTCCATACAATGACTTCTTCAATTTGCAAACCCAATTTTATTTCCCATCTATGACAAATCCTTATGGCTGCTTCATGTAGATGGTCTCATCTAAGTCTCCATGCAAGAAAGCGGTTTTCACGTCCAGTTGCTCCAGCTCCAAGTCATGAGCTACGACGATAGCGAGCAAAATGCGGATGGACGTATGCCTCACTACTGGAGAGAATATCTCATCATACGTCAATCCCTTTCTTTGTGAAAACCCTTTAGCAACTAGTCTAGCCTTGTATCTCCCATCACCCTTCACCTTGAATACCCATTTGCAACCTATGGCTCGGCTTACTTGAGGAGGTGGTACCAAATCCCAAGTCTTGTTCTTTTCAACGACTCTAACTCCTCTTCTATAGCGCACATCCACTTCGAACTATCACATGACTTCAAAGCTTTATCAAGGTCAAGTGGCTCCTCAAGAACCACATGTAGGGCATAGTCAAACTGATCACCAAGAATAAGGTTTGTAAACTGCCAATCACCATACCTTTCAAGCGGTCTAATAGTCCTATGACTAACCCGGCTAGGTACTGCTTCGCCTAAACTCCTTTCAGCTCCACCTTGAACTGAACTTCCTCTAGATTCATGCACATCACCAGCACAACTAGAAGGTACTTGTGGACTATCCTATGATGTTTCATCAACTGCGTTTTCCTCGACAGCATCAACAACAACTCTACTATTTGGTTGGAACATGGGAATTTCTTCCATCTCCTTAGGCCTATCAGAATCTTCTTATGTGGTAGGTAGCTTCTCCTTTGGATTGAACATAGCAGACTCATCAAAAGTAACATGTTTGGAATGAACAATCTTCCGATCAACAGGGTTCCAAATTCGATACCCTTTGATACCATCAGTGTATCCCATTAGTATGCCCTTGTATGCTCTAGCCTCCAACTTATCATCACCTGTATGATGAACGTACACAGGACAACCAAAAATTCGGAAGTAACCAAGATACACTACTTTACCTCTCCACTTCTCCTCTGGAATCTTCTCATCTATGGCTAAGCATGGAATTCGATTTATGATATGCGCCGCAGTTGATAATGCCTCAGCCCAAAAGCCTCTGACAAGCCCGCCGTCAATCTCAAGCAACGAGCCTTCTCTAGTAGAGTCATGTTCATCTTTTCTGCAACCCCATTGGATTGCGGATCTCCAAGTGTAGTGAAATGTCTCTGAATTCCATGCTGTCTATAGAAGTCGAGGAACTCCCTAGAGACAAATTCACCGCCATTATCAGATCTCAGCACTTTCAACCTAGAACCAGATTGGTTCTCAACAAGCGCTATTCCAGTCTTTGAACTTCTCAAAGCTCTCTGATTTGGCCTTCATCACATACACCCATACTTTCTGAGAGAAATCATCAATGAAAGAGATGAAATACTTTGCTCCTCCAAGAGAAGGAGTAGCAATCGGTCCCCAAACATCTATATGCATGTACTCAAGTACTCGCCTCGATTTATGGAGTCCAACTCCAAAAGATACTTTAGTTTGCTTGCCTAACACACACACTTGGCAAAAGTCCATCTTGTTGAAGCTTTCTCCTTTGATAATCTTCCGTCTCCGAAGCAAATCCAAGCTTTTCTCTGAAATATGATCCAACCTGAGATGCCAAAGTTTTGTGGCATCCAGAGCACAAGAACTATCTACTCCAACACATGACTCTCCAAGAACTGTGGTTCCTTTCAGCAAATACAGATTTCAGAACACATCTCCTTTCATAAGAACTAGTGCACCTCTCTAAACCTTCAAACTATCCTTCTCGATAGTTACCTTGCATCCTAAAGATGCCAATTGTCCTAAAGAAATTAAATACTTTAGAAGACCTGGAACATACCGGACACCTGTCAAAGTGTGTATTACTCCTTCAAACATCCTGATCCTCACTGTACCTTCACCCATTGCTCTACAGCTAGCATCATTACCCATAAGAATAGAGCTTCCCTCTCATCCAACGAAAGAACTGAAGTAATCCTTATTAGGCGTCATATGAAAAATCGCTCCCGAGTCCAGCACCCAATGGTCTGAGACATCTGATACTACTGCAGACAACACATCATCAGATACATACTTCTCCACCGCAAATGATGAAGATCCATCTTCTTCCTTCTTCTTCAAATCTGGACTATCCTTTTTCCAGTGACCAGGTTTCTTATAGGTAAAGCACTTTCCATCCTTAGACTTTCCTCTTCTTCCATTACCGGGTTTCCTGGACTTGGAACGCCCTCTAGAGTGCCAATTCTTCTTATCTACTCTAACTCTTTCAACAAACAGGCCATGACTACTACTTCCACCTCTACTTCCTTCACTTATCTCCTTCATCTGATCTCTCAAGTCCTCAGATAAAAGGCATGACTTCACATCTTCCATTGTTAATGTGTCTCTAGCGAAGATAAGGCGGTTAGCGAAAATTGTGTATCGCTCCTGAAGAGAACACAAAAGAATCATTGCCATTTGCTCCTCATCCATCTTCAAGTCAACAGTCTTCGTCTTCATTACGAGATCATCAAAGAAATTAAGATGTTTCTTCACTAAAGTACCCTCTCTTGTCTGCATGGTGAAAAATGCCTTCAGTAATATCAGACGGTTAGTCAGAGATTTCTTCAAGTAGAGATTTTCTAGCTTGGTCCAAATGCCCCTAGCAGTGGTCTCATTGCTAATCTCCGAGATAACATTCTCTCACATAGCTAGTTCTAAAGTAGTAAACGCCCATTTCTCCATCTCCTTCCTTTCTGTGACTAAGATGTCAGCCGTCAACTCCTCAAGGGCAAACACTACTGGATGGACTTCATTCCTCATTAGAACAGCCTTCATCCTCCATTGCCACTTCTCGAAGTCTTTATCCCTATTCCATTTCTCAATTGCCAACTATGATCCTGACGCGATATACATCCCTCTAGTATAGTGTCTTGTAACAACTGGAGTCGCTTCATCTCCTACCATAGCGTCTAACACTCCTCAATCAACCTCGCTCCAATACCAGACTGTTGGGGGAAATCCCTTCAGATGATCAGTTTAAGGGAATAAAAAAACCCAACGTAGCGGAAAATAACTGGATCGTGATTGTAGTAAGACGATTCAAACAGAGATAAACACTAGAACAGACAGTCACAGATCAATGCAATGCAGAAAAATAAATAACACCCGTATTTATAGTGGTTCCACTATCGTGAGGCAGTGTACGTCCACTTGGGGAGAGGAGATTTTATTAATCACTGAAAGATCAGAGTTACAAGATCGATTCACTTTTGGAGGCTATACATAAGAAGAATTTACAATACAGACAAAAATCTACAGAGTTTCAGCTCTCTAGGATGGCTTTGAAATTGGTTGAAATTAGCTCTCAATTTCGGCTGCCATTGTTGTCCAGAAGCTCCACTATTTATAGAGTGAAGAAATGAGGAGGGAAAGCTGCTATATAGCAGCCCTGAGGTTTGGTTCAGCATGCATCTGGTTTGGTTCAGCAAAACACCGAGCGAGAAATTTGGACCGGCATCTCGGCATCTCCAAAATACCGAACGAAAAAGTTCGTTTGGCAAAACACCGCTCAAAATTACCGAACGAACTTCTTCCTTCTTTGCCAAACGACTTCTCCAAATCACCGCTCCAAGTATTTGGTTTGTTCCTCCTCAATGCCGAACGAAGTTTCTACATCTTCCCTGCCGAACGAACTTATCACCGAACGATAATTATGGTTCGGCATTCTTTCCACCACTCTAGACTTCCCCCTTTCTCCAAATCATCGCTCAAAATCACCGCTCCAAATCATGCTACCGCTTCAAGTCCTAGCATCTTCCTTCGTTCGGTGATTTCAACTTCTGCTCTCTAGGGTTTTGCATGCTCCTTACTCCTTATTCTTCTTCGAATTCGAGTTTCAATTTTAACAATATTCACAAGTATCTTCAATTAGACGTAGACAATGCGAAAGAAATTTTCTTTCGCTGCGTCTTTCCAACTCCATAGTAGAGATGGTGTAGGAAAATTTATCACTTTTAAAAAGATAAACACTGAAAATTCTTTATGCCTTTCAATTTTCTTATGTGTTCTAAAAAAGAATTAAACATAGAGTTTGTGTAGTTATATATATTAACCAATATTGATAACTTATGATTTATTTTTCAATATTTTTAAAACATTAATTATTTATAAAATTTATAATGTACAATTAATTATGTACTTTATTAATGGGAATGATCAGTGAAACTGACAATATTGTTTTTGTTCTAATTTTTTTTCAAAATTCAGTCATACAAAATCGTTAATCTTACTATAAAACCTTAAATATAAAATCTTGTATCATACGGACTTAATTAGTTTGATACTCAATCTTATAAGTTATGTTTTTTAGATATTTATCTCATACCGATTAATAATTAATTTTGTAAGGATTGAGTATCAAATTGAGTTGAAATAACACGAAATTTGTATATTTAAGCTTCTTATACAACATTAATTAATGTATGCGGTCGGATTTTGAAATTTTGCCTTTCCACATTGGCCATTTTAAATAAAACTTAAAAGAAAATTAAATTACAATCATTTTAAAAATTAAATTTGAAATTAAATTATAAATGTAACATCTAAATAAACTTTGCAAACAAAATTAAATCTAAATTAAATTATAACAAATGAAAAACAATTTGATCAAATTATACTGTATATATATATAACTACTAAAATAAAAATTAGATAATGTAACTTCTAAATTTTAAGTTTACACTAAATTATAATAACATTTAAAATTAAAATTTGCATTAAGTTAAAAAAGTAATAATTAGAATAACTTTCCAAACTACATTTAAATTTAAATTAAATGAAATTAAATTGTACAAATTTTCAGAACATAATTCAGATCAGATAATATTATATATATAATTAAAATTAAATTATATATCGTTTAAATTTGAATTTAAATTAAAAGTAAATAAATTATAATAACTTTAAAAACAAAATTAACATTAAGTTATAGATATAATAATTAAAATAACTTTTCAAACTAAATTTAAGTTTGAATAAAATTAGAAAAACACAATTTGGATCGAATTATATATATAACTAATAAAACTAAATTGAAATTTAATTAAAACCAAAGTATAATTATTCTTGTGTGGGGATTACTTAGGTGTTACCTATGCATTCCCTACGCCAAATCATTTTCATGGATTAAAAAGATATGGGGTGGGAAGGCATAGGTAAGTATTATGCCTACATCAAATATCATCCCACCCAAACCAGCCCGATGCCTATTCACCCACACTTAATATCTCAATCCTTGAGATACCTCCCACCTCCTCCATCCTAAACTCATTGCCACAAATAACCGCCACAACATCTCTCAATGCCAACATCGCCAAACACCGCTACAAACCAAATGCCTCTTGCCTTTATCGCACGCAATGTACGAAAATGTAGGTTATGTAGGAATGGTTCCATTTCAATTTTTAGAGATTTAACTTAATTCATGCAAGTGGCATCTTCCATTGAGACCAACATGGCATCCGTTGTCCTTGCAAGAAGTGTAAAGCTACAAAACATTATTCCTATCTATTTGTACATATGCATTAGACTAAAATGAGAACAAAACATATATATTTTATGTCAATGGTCCGATTTTGTGTCTTAATTCACCAAATGTTGAGGAAGAACCAAGTTGAAAAATTAAACTTTTTAAATTTGTTAGAAGCATCACAACATTTGCTTTTTAATGGATATCCAATGATAGAGTTGAAAATGACATCTAGGTTAGTTGCTATAAAATCCACAAACAACAATACAAAAAAATTAATGAATGATATTCTTAGTTTGGTTTGAGATACGATCTTATATAGTTTGTAGATTAGTTTGGCGGAAAATCGGTATTAACTAAAAAATAAGTGTTAAACCGGATTATCTTACCAAAAAATAATATGTGTCGAAGTGGGTGCATGCTATATTGGAAAGAAGATATACATATTTCATATTGCAAGTTTATGGTTTAGGAGGATATGAAAAGAAAAAGTATATTGGTAAAGGTGTACCTTTCATCTGTATGCATTATATTCCACTTATTCCTAGTTTACAAATATTGTATGTATCTCATGCCACTACCGAGCACCCGAAATAGCACATTGAACAAGTTTAAGAGGGTGAGATTGATGTCGTCCATCGGATGGGAAAGTATGGAAATATTTTGCTGACAAATATCCTGGTTTTTCCAATGAATCCCGAAATATTGGACTAAATTTGAGCACAAATTGTTTCCAACCTATTAGCTAGTATGATAAAAAAGCATTCAACTTGGCCCAACTATTCTAAAACCCAACAATTTGCCCCCATGGAAGTGTATGCAAAATCCGTATATGTTCTTAACTCTTAATGTTATTAGACCCAAAAATGGAATAAATGTTTATTTGCAACCATTAATCGAAGAGTTGAAAAAATTGCGGACATAGGGAGTTGAGAGTTACGATGCGTCGAAGAACAAAATCAAAACTATTTGCATGTATTGTGATAAATAAGCGATTTTCTAGAATAAAGGATGTTTTTCGGATGGAGTATGGGAGGTAAATTGTATGCTATGTGTGCATGGATGTGACGAAAGCATTTACATTAAAACATAGGTAAGCATTGTGTTGGGATTGTCATCATCGTATTTTGCATATAAACGACCTTCCAGGCATGATAAGAATAACTTTAAAAAAAAAGTTGAAATTTTTGCAAACACTAGTAATTTTGAGTGGCAAAGCAGTACTTGATATCGTAAAATATTACTCAAAGTACACGAGATGGGAAATAAAGAACCAAAAATTTCTAATATAAGGGATTTTGAAAACTAGTGCAAATAAAGTATATTTTGAGAATTACCACATTGAAAGGATCTTAAACTTCGACACAATTTAGACATGATGCATAACAAAAAAATGTGTTTGAGAATTTATTTCACATGATTATGAAAACAAAAGGAAAAAAGCCAAAGTTGAATTGAGATCCACAAAAGATATTGACCACTATTGCAATTGTCAAGAACTAAAACTCATGCGTCCAAATTCCAAAGATGGGGTCAAAGCAGATGAAGATGCGGATAAACAATTCAAAGATGAAGATGAGAGTGATCAATTCAAATATGATAAGGTGAATAATAAGAGTGCTAATAGTGAGTAACGGTAGCATGAACATTTAATTTGGATTATTTTCATGTATATTAAGCTATTTGGCTTTTCATGTACACAAAGTTGTTCACATTTTAGTTAACTACAGATTTTCATTTGTTGTTTCATGTTTATTCTTTTTTATATTTGTTCTCAAATCTTGTATACGTTATTGTATCAAGAACGATATACAAGTTTTTCGTAGTTAAAAGCAAATTGTCGAAAATGAAGTTCATATTTTTTATTTGAAAATGTTAACTTACCTTATAAACAATATAGTTGCATATATTGTATTATTCTAATAGATATGACTTCTTGTGGTGGTGGTAGTTATAGTGGTAGTATCGTGGTTTTGGTATAGGTTTGATATAGGTGTAGCAACCTAGAAATTCGAACACTTCGTCTTCAAATATCGAAACATTTTGGAATATAATTAAGTGTTATAAATATGATTTTATAGCCTTGTTATACATCATTTAATTAATTAATAATGATAAGTAACTTTTTTTATAATTTGGTTACAAAAATATATTCTTCGATGGAAAAATCAATAATGCGCCCGAAAATCGGTATATCGGTAAACAGCTTTTCAATCGATATAAGTTGTAAGAACTTTTGTGCATTTATCTAATGATCAAATGATCACCTTAGATACTAATTAACACACACACCGCTTCATGAAGCATGAAACATTCTAGAAGCTTCCATTAGGATAAGAGACATACAATGTTAAGGGTATAAATGTAACTAGCATAAATTAAAAGTGATGTAAATGAGAAGTGATGGGAGGTGAGTCTTCAATGGCATGGTTGGGGGTTGAAGGCAAGCTTAGGCAACACAATATGAAGCTTATAAAAGGAGGGGCACACTTTTAGTTATTATTCACAGATTCAAACCAAAACCAAGCTCTCTTTAATGGCTTCGTTTTCTTCTTCATCTCTAAATTCCTAAAGCAAATTAATTGCAAATCAAATCCAAATCAACTCAAACTTGGAGTGAAGCCTTGGGGAAATATTGAACACCTTCCACCATGTCAAAAATTGAAGAAACAAAGCCAACCTCTCTCCACACTCTATAGCCATGAGAAATTAGGTGGATTGAAGGAAGGAAAAGCAAGTGAAAAGAGGAGGAAGGAAAAAGGAAATGTGGTTGCAAGGTGGAGGTTTGACTTGGGTGCTTAGATCTTGGCTATTGTTGGGTAAATGTTGAGTTAACATGGGTCTTTAAATGGAAAATAATATATATATATATATATATATGTTGTATTTTGATTGAGTTTAACTTGTTAAATTGTTATTGACATTATTAAAAACATTGGTTTGATTCTTGTTTTGAAAATAAGAAGCATATGTGATCCATATCTACAGACTTGGAATAGACTTGAATGGACTTGTATGATGTCTGACAAGACCTTGAAACAAATCACTTAGATTATAGGTGGACTTTGGTTTAGATCAGACTCAGATTTGGAAATGCACTTATAGCGATAATCGTTATGGATGCAATTTGGAGTTGTCTTGTATTCGACGATTTCTATGTAACTTTGTAGAGAGATAATTAGGTGTGCCTCACCATATTTATAATGTTATATGTATGTATGTATGTATGTATGTATGTGTTTCTTGCTATTAAAAGCTTGGATCGTAAAAAGTTAAGTAACATTTCAAAAAGTGTCCAAAACTTCACTTATGCAAAACTGCCCCGTTTAGCCTTGATTTTTGGACTTTAAAGATTTGAAAAGATTTTTAAATTTTAGTATTTTGTTTTATCCTTTTTACAAGTGTTCACTAACTCATATTAAAGTATTTCAAGAGTGGTATGAGATATTTATGAATTTTTAAGAATTAGTTGTGAATTAGTTGGACTTTAAAGGTTTGTAAAGTTTTTATTTTCAAGTAATATTTTGATTAATGTTTTAAATCCTATTATAAGTATTATAAAGTATTTTAAAAGAATTTTAAATTATATATAGTTTTTATAAAATATGTTGACTATTTTATATCTTATGTAATAAAATATCTTTAAACTTGTTTTTTTACATATCAAGTTTTGGTAAATAAATTACTATACATATATACCATTTTAAAAAGGGTTTTAAAAGTATAAACAAAAGCTTTATAAAGGGGTTAAAATTGCTTAATGGCCAAATGGTTAATTGTTTTATTACTTGTTTGAAAAGTAATTAACTAAGCTTAACACTAATAGCCGACGAAGTAGGCTTATCTATTTGTGAGAGTTAATGTTGATGTTCGAGTAGCGATGGAGCAATAGAGCTCTTACTATAGGCTTCCCTCTTGGTTGTGGAATAGTTAAGTCCAAAAATGTCAGAAATGTGTTAATCGTGTTGATTTCTTACTTGTTTATGGAAATCATTAATACTATACTTAACACTAAAAGTCGATGAGGTAGACTTATCTATTTGTAAGATTCGAGAATGAAGTGTCTAAATAAGGTTTTGATGCAACCAATTCTCTAACTTACCTGACTGCACTCCTGGGCGAGGAATAGTTAAGTTGGAATTTTGGAAATGATTAAGTATACGAATATTGATTTTTATAAGCAATTGTTTTTGACTGGATAATCGATTAGTCGATTATCGATCTTGACCAATTATAACTTTAGAAGTAATCGAAAGGCTTCATGATTTCATACCAATGAGAACCCATGGGGAGGACTATCGGTATAAAATTTCTCTAGCTTTTGCTTACTTTTGAAAGAACCAGAGTTGAGTTAACCGGAAATTCATCTATTGATATTGAAGAGACTGGGATCATTAAATGTTTTTCTTATCGAATACCACTTTAAAATTAGTATACGAGTTCTATGTTTTGGAAGCGGTTTTGAAGTGAAATGTTATAGAGTTGAACTGTCTATTCTATGGTTAAGACCAAGGGAGAGGTCAGCATTAACATTTCAAATGATGCTATCATATGTGAATGTCTGTCTTAAGGAGTATTCCATGAGAGAGGACAGCGTTTGCATTTGTCTGAGGACTTATGTGGGAATCCATGTGGAGATTCAGGACCTGTTCAAGATGCTCAAATCCATGTAGTGATTTGTTCGAGATGCAAGAATCCATTTGGGGATTCGTATTCTGTTTAAGTGATGAAGACTCGAGTGAGAGATGCCGAACATAGCCTCGACATTGGAAATGACTAAAACCAGAGATAATATGCATAACCAAAGGGAATGTTGCATTTTAGTTATCCCAAGAGTGCAAGCGACTCCATCTAGTATTAGTTATAGACATGCATGTGCGAGCAATGCATCCAGAACCATGAGCGTTTGGGCGTGGGCCAGTTATATGTTTCCTATAGTACATTCCCAAAAATTGTACGTTGCTCGAAAGGTTATCTCTGATCCTTGTGCAAGAGTTTGGATTTGGCTTGATCCGAGGAGATCTCCATAGAAAATCTACTATGCAAACAGACCTTACGGTATTGATTATATACCTATTATTATTATTATGCGTTCACACAGCCGCTATTTGATATGATTTATGTGCTATATATTAGACATTATCTATCATATCATAATATGTTAAACTTAATGAATGGTTGGTTCATTTGAGGGTAAAACCGTTATGGTAATTCGTACAGTCTGAAAAAGGGGCTATTATATGTCACTCTTATTTCTTGAGTTTCTCACGCTGGTTTACCAAACTGATCTGGATGTTTTTTTCTTCTTATGCTTAGGTCAGCCCCTTGCATGTTTCCAAATTTAGCTACGGACGCTTTAGATCTTATGGAGATGAGCTGGATGTTTACCTACTGTAGTATTCTTATTTCGCTGCACAATCGTATTGTATATATCAGCATTGTAAGGATAGGTGGTTATAACTGTCCAAGCTGATGATAGTACTTAGGTTTTGATAACTCTAAAATTTCTATATTCGGAATAACCTTTTGTATTGTTCTTTTGGTATTATATGTTATCGTTTCATTGTGAGATTATGATGTTGTGTTCTTCTTTTCTTATTCTTCTATTTTATCCTAACTTTCTGTCTTTCTGGCACTTGGGTGCTAGACAAATGAATACCGTGAATGTATTAGTTTTGACATTTGGGGGTTGGAAAGTCGGGTAGTTACATTTGGTATCAGAGCTCAAGGTTGAGAAAACATCTTGGCTTTGGTTGGGTATGGCTCATTAGAGATACAGTAAGAGACACCCTAGAATGAGTCGAGTGTATAATACATATGAAAGCGTATTTGTATTTTGAAAAACTAGACTTTTAAAACTATTCCTTAGGAACATCTCTTTCTTCGTAACCCTCTCTTTGGAGTTACTCTATCCTTTAGTTTTCTAAAGCTATTCTACTTTGATTAGGTAGTAAGAACTATGAGTACTAGAGTTGCCAATGGTAAAGGTGGTCGGGGTAGTACTGTCATAAATGGCGGGAATCAAGCACCGAGGAATGTTGCTTTAGCTGAGGAACCGAGAATGAATGTCATAGAGGAGATCGTACAGGTTAGGCCTCAGATGTGTTTTGCTTCGCTTTGCCATGATTATGAGAGACTTAGGGATAAGAGGTTTAGTGGCATGGATACTATTATAGAAGTCCAGTCTTGTCTCAGATTATGTTATCGGATATTTGGAGATATGAAGCTAGATGATGTAATAAAGCACAGGTTTGCATCACAACATCTGGTAGATGCAACATGGATTGGTAGAGCTTTATTACAACTGATGTCCAAGAGAATGACTTCTCTTAGGCCCAATTCAAAGATGAGTTTGAGATTAAGTTTCTTTCGAAAGCTAGAAAGACTTTGTTATTTAAGAGCTTCTTGGATATGAAGCAGAGGGCCATAACCATGGCGTGGTATGAGAATCGGTTCATTGCATCTCGATTTGGGTTGGGGTTAGTAGACATGCCATTGAAGAAGAACAAGATATTCATTGCGGGTATGCATGCTAAGTTCTAGAGGGATATGACTAATCACCTCATGGGGTCTTTGTTTGTTTGGTGAATATGGCTTTAAGGTTTGAGAGCTTAGCGTCGAAGCCATCTATTTCTACACCAGCCAGGTACAACAAGCGAAAGCTTCAGCCTCCAAGAGATATTTCTAGTGTAGTTTACCATAAGTGCAGGTTGATGGACATTTTGCTTAGAGTTGTAAGTCAGGGAATGAAAGGCGGGTGGCTAGTGCATAGATAGTGAAAGCACCGATTGAAAAGTTTCCGAATCTTGGGGCGCATTTTGCACCAAAGTTGTTATAGTTGCCATCAGCCTAGCCATTTTGTTAGGGATTTTCCTATGCTAAAGAAAGGGGAGAAGCCTTGGGTCTTTGCTATTTTTGCAACTGAAAAGAGGAAGCAGATTCTTGAGGGTATACCATCTGTTTATAGTTTACCTATTTGTGTTTGGTTTGATATTAGTGTTTCTCATACTTTAATACCCCGTAACCTTAATTGTTTAGTCTTGCTCAACATGTTAGGAACATTGACTATAGTTTGTTATTGATTTGTGCTCAACCAGTTTATGAGCAGCTTAACCTTTCTACAACATAGGTTGGGTAGACAATAATTGCAGGCACATTGAAATGAATACTTTAGGAATTAAGTTTCACGGTTTGACTATAAGACGATTGGTGATAATATTGGGTAGAAGTTAGTAAGAGTTATTTACTATAATCAAAAGAAAAGATAGAATATTTTGAAAATAAATATTTGTGAAAAGATTTATATAAGTATAATTTATAAAATATGGTTTACAAACGAAAAGGATTTAAATAGATAATTTGAGAACTTAAATTCCGGTATATTTGAAAATATTTTTCAAGATTTTGGAGAAAATAATATTAGTATTTTTTGAAAATAAATATTTGGGAATTGGTTTAGATCATGATACTTAGTATTATTATATGAAGTATTTGATACCGCTTTAAAGTAATTTTGGTTAAATACCAAAAGTACGGTTTGGATGTATTGAACTCACTTCTATTGCTTGAAATAATTTCGATGATTACTGTAGCATCATCGGCATTCATTTAAGGGTTTCTAAGCATGAGATGCTGCAAAGTTGTTTGATAAGACTGTTTTAGATTTAAATTCCAAAAGTATGATTTGATATACAAAAGTTATACGTATATATTATTTCAAAATGATTTGAAATGAAAACTGGTGTTTAGTTCTAAAGTTTTCTTATTAAGTCATTTCATGGACACATGTAGCCTATGTCTTAGGAATGTATGATATGTGCATCATGATATGATATGTTGTTTGGTAGTTTTCATTTGTTTAAATAAAATGGGATTTTCGGTGGTTTTTGATAGTCGGAAATTCCGAATTGTTATAGAACTTGTAGTTAAGTGTTTAAAAAAAATAAAGTTGAGTTATATAACACTTAAATTTGAAAAGATAGTAAGTTGAAACGAGTTCAAATTGTTGATCATCCTTGTTAAGTAAGATGAACTAGATGTTTGTATATACTCTTAGGATATAGTGAAGCATTATACAAGTATGAACTTAAGTTATAAAATGTGGATAAACTTGGAGTTATGTTTTATGAAATGATTCATAAATGATTTTAATATTAAAAGACATACTATTTTGATAAATGAATGTAATTAAAAAGGAATTGGTGTAGTTAAGAAACCAATAGGATAAATATGTAACTTGTACATAGATCGTTTCATTCGCATGACTGTTCTTAATTCAGTATTGGAGTACATTTTTTTAAGATGGTTTATACAGATCCGAACAAGGATTTTTCACTCGATTCTTGATAGCGAATACTTAATACGGATTCGTGATACGATCCCGATGTTTTCTATCATAGTATATGACTATGCAAAGAGAATGTAGGTTTCTAATCAAAGAACCAAATAAGAGTCTACACTAGAGAGGTCAAGCAATCTACTCTAGTTAAGAAGTGAAATCTATATGATCGAGCAAGTGATTAGATCAGATATTGTGTACGGATGATATATGTACATCAGATGGACTTTAGTACATTTGTATGATATGTTATGTTGGCCTATAAAGAGTTTGGGGAATTACTCTTCAATTTATTATGAGGCAGTATGAAAAATCATCTAGGTAATGACCTGAGGCTGTTGAGCATAAGGTAAGCTTAGTAGAATGTTTATCATCCTTGGACAATGGAAGAGTTTTGAACTTAAGCAAACCATGAGCATTGGTTGCTAGTAATTGTGAATACTATTTGAGTATTTGTGTGCTTCTTCCTTTGTAAAGGTTAAAAGTGCCATGGACCGAGGATGCTTAGGATGGTACCAAGAAGATGGAGGGTGGTTTGAAGGAATTCTATCTAGGGTTGCTTATAGACTAAAGGTTCCTTCTTATCTTATTATCGTATATCTTTTATCATATACACACCATTTGAGGTGGAGTCGCCTAATATGCATTTTGGTTTGCAGTTTAGCTTGTATATAGTTTCAACATTGTTAGCACCAAAATTGGTCACTAACCTCGTAGAGAAAGATTGTGTAGAGAAATAAGTGATGAAGGTAAATTAAACAGAGAAGACAATGCTAATTTAAATGCAGAAAGTAAGAACAGCAAATTTATAGTGGTTCAGCGTAATTGCCTACGTCCACTTTGAGGTTAAACTTTATTGATCTTCTTAATAGTCGATTACAAATACAATTCATGAATCAAATGCTTGAATGAAGTTGTTAAGTAGAGAAGATGAGTCTCAAAAATGGCAGAGTCTCCCCAGTGTTCTCTCCAAAAAGATCCATTTCATTGTGCCCCTGCCCTTCTATTTATAGAAGAAGATGGGTTGGACTTCCTTCACGGGCTCAAGGCCAAGGTGACTTGGCCCATATAGGGCTATCTCAAGCTAGTTGGTCTATTCTTGCCGAACCGTACCTAAATGCCAAAACATGTCGACTGCGTCAAACCTGTATATCCTCAGGCTCTTCTTGGTCAGAATCTTATCTAGTGCTAACGATAATTTCTTCAACTGTCGTCTTGTAGCCGGGCCAAGGTGCCGGTTAACACTTGCCCCCCAAAGTATGTCGTGTGAAGCAACACAACACGCTTTGAATCAGCGAGTATTCCTTGTCTTCAGAAAGAAATCCACCATGTTTCTTGAATAGTCATTATCCTCCAATTTATCCTCCCAAGGTGTTGTATCCTTCTTTGGTCATCGTGATGCTTGGTCGATTTCGAATATTATAAATCCAGGGTTGTAGTTCATCAGTGGCCATTCGTGTCTGATTCTGCAGAGCTAATAAGCTTCGGCTATCTGATTTAGTCTTCTCTTAATAACCCTTAGTGAGAATTCAATTTCTGTTGATTTCAAGAAGTCCAACTTTTTCGGATGTACACATGCACGTTCGGGTACATGTTCTTGCCATTGGCTCTCGGATGCGTTTTATATGCTCATAAGTCGTCGCCAACTCCATCTAGTTTAATTGCAATTCAATCGCAATTCCTTGTTTGTATTTTCTGTGAAATAAGGGTTGCAATCAGCCACTTGAGGAGTTTTCCAAACCTCTCTTCAGTACAGACTCTATGATTTTGTTCACAGCTTCAACCTGTCCATTTGCAGTTATAATGGATCATGGAAGGTCATAAGGACAGAGGATGTTACGGATAAAGAAGTTGATTATTTTCTTCATCTTGGTCGTGGTTAAGAGTTCTTCATCTGCCCATTTGGTGACGTAATCAACTGCTATGATGGTGTATTTCGCACCACCTTTAGGATCGACAAGAAGATGATTTCAGTGCCCCCAAGTGGCAAACAGCTATGAACTAGCCATTTGAATAATTTCCATCGGCGGGGTTCCCGGATTTTTTGCAAACATCTTGCACTCGTCACATTGTCTAGCATGATCAACCGCTTCTGGGTTGATAGTTGGCCAGTAATACCTGTAGCAGAGTATCTTCTTTATCATGGTTTTCCCCCTGATGTTATTACCGGATTCTTCTTCATGGACTTTGCTCAAGATATCATCATGGGCGATATGCCGAAGCATGGGGATGGATAAACTCCTTTTGACACACGACTTATTCTTAGATGCTTTGGCGTGAAGCTTTGAGGAGGATCTGTCGTTTTCCATTCCTCCGTTCAGTAAGAATTCCTCATTGTAGATAGTCTTTGATAGGAGTCAACCATGACACCTTTTCATTTTGTTCGCTGAGTACGTGTGTAATGATGTAATACGTGAAGTCGGTTAGTAGCTCTTGGACTTGGCCGAGATAAGGAGCAAGACAATGCCCCCTAGCAAGATCAACTTCCTTAAATTTGTATACTACCAATCAAGAATCACAAAAGATATGTAAAGTTTTCACTTCAAATCCTCTACAAGTTTGAGGCTGGCAGTCAAGGCTTCATACTAAGCATCGTTGTTTGTTACAGGTAAATCGAGTTTTAGGACGTAGCAGATTGATCGTTCCTCAAGAGTCATTATCATGACTCCTATGCCATAACACTGATCATTGGATGCTTCATCCGCATACATTTTCCATCTTATGGTTGGTTCTCTGCTACTCTTCGAGTAGTCATCTGAGGTAGTGAATTTGAGTGTGAGGTCGGCTAATTTCCGTCCTTGGATAGCCCTTCGTGGGAAATAAGTGATATCGAATTAGCTTAGTTCGATATTCTATTTAAGTAGTCTTTCAGACGTCTCAGGTCATTGTATGCCCTGTCGCAAAGGCTGATAGGCATAGACGTTGATGGGGTGAGCCTAAAAGTAAGAGTGGAGCTTTCATGATGAAATCAATAGATATTGTGCTAGCTTTTGTAGCTTCGGGTTGATATCCAATGCATGGCTCGCGATAGCTAATGAAATCACATATGCATGTCAGAATGGGTCCAAGGGAACATATCATCATTTATTCAGAAAAATCCAACTAATTCTTTTATCATCACTGCACTGAGCCGTGATCTGATATTCAGCACCCGGAAAGGGTCGCCATGGCTGGCTGTAGTGTCGACCATCAGCTTAGCAGGTGCCATCCCAGATTCTTTGAGTAAAGATGTAACTATTTTGCATAACATTCAATGTGAAATATGGTTGGGACGGCCAATGTTGATGGTTACTCTAGTCGAATCCTAGAGTCTTGTCATGAGTTATTGAGTCTAATAGCGAAGGGCTCTGAATGCTCTAATATATTATCAGCAAATGGCCAAAAATCAGGCTTAAAAGCGCGTTGAAGGAAATGCCGAGTATGGGCCAACGTCGAGTTGCGTGCAACTGCATAGCTGGATCTTGCTATGAGTTTGAATTTGCTTGTATATTCGAGTAACGCATTTTCTATTCAATGCATTCATGATCCTTCACTCGCCCTTCGGGTTGGAGTGACAGTCAGTTGCCCACAAGCTTTGGCATCGATTTAATGATTCTATCTCTAGGCATCCTTTTGGTCGTTGCCTTAAGTAGTTGTAAGCACTATATATAAGTTTTAATACTGAGCTATCGTAGCCAGTTTTTGGATGACCATGCATCTTCTCCCAGTCTCGGGTTGATAAATGTACTGCATGGACGGTTGAGTCTCGTCCTAGCTATGTTTATGTTTTCACCTAAACTCCAAAGACATAGAGGTGATTGGTGAATAGTCGGTTCACATTCATCTTGCTTCTCGCTCATGCCCCCAGGTCTGGGGCATATACGGATAAGTAGGAAGGCCAGCCATGCCCACTTTAGCTTTACTCTCTTTCCCGTTGAATCGTGGGATCATGTCAGTCGATGGGAGACTAGGTCTCACCTATCTTGGATTTTATCATGGTTTTTCATTCCAAGAGGAATACTTCGATGCCACGTAAGTTTCAGGGCGTAATTTGGACAGTGGATGGTCATCCACGTCCACTTTGGTTCATGCTCTGTAATCAGACCTCGGGGTAAAGTTGGCTACAAATGCAGTCGAGTTATGCTCATCCAGTTTCATACTCCTCTTGACGAATCGAACGAGGGTGCTGGAGAATTTTTGACCAAGTATTCGTGGTTTACCCTCCTTTCCATACTCTGGGGGTCATAGTTTTTCAAAAAACATCCGAGTCACATTCGTATGTGCTTGGTGCGGATCGGCATTGACCCTTGGTTTGAGGTATGATATAGTAGGTTGCTCGTAGCTTTGGATGCCGTTTCGATTGGTTCTGTATTGAGGCCTCCCTACAGTCGCTGCCTCAAGTTATAAAGAACGCCATGCTAGGGCTATAGTAAGCTGTCGTATTCGGCTTTTTAGTGTTTTGTACCCCTGCCCCCAGGATTGATTTTGCCAGGTCACTAGTTGGATGGTCGAACTCCATCCTCAGCGGGTTAATAATCCTCCTGTCGATTCCAGACCGAAGTTTACGGAATAGAAAATGGTCGGGATCCACTCGTCTATTTATCGATGTTTATACACCACTCTGCATTCTGGTGACTTAGTGTTATTCTCCCTCCGGTTGACTCGTGCCTAATTTGTGCTCATGCTTCGGTCCATGCTCCGGGGACTTAGAGATTTGTAGAACGGTTTATGCTTTAGTCCACAGTTCGAGACGTAGAGATTTTCGTCAACTCGTTTATACTCTAGTTCGCACTCTGGGAACTTAGAGTAATCTGGTCTGCTTCTGGGATTTAGGGATTTTTCTGAAGTTGTCTATAATCTAGTCCATGCTCTGGGGACTGAGAGTACCGTAGTCCGCACTCTGGGGACGTAGAGGTTTTTGAGTCATTTATACTCTAGTCCGCACTCAGGGACTTAGAGTACTTTAGTCCGCATTCTGTCTCCCGTTCTAGAGGGTGAGACCCCCCGGATGGCTGAGAGTTTGCCTAAACCTGGTAGATAATCCTTCTCTTTAAGATTTCGAAAGTCGTTATTCTTTATGCAGGACTATTGCATTCTAATGCTTGTTTTCCACGATTTTGTGCATGTTCGTTCTGACCCCGAGCCCACTCCGAGTAGCGATGTCGCCAAGGAAGTGGGGGAGAAAACAAGTGAAGCCACTCACGTAGGGGAGGCTCCTGGTCCAGACGCTCAGGTGATCGGAGTGCTTGATGAAGACAAGTCTGAAACCTCCTCTCCTACCGACGGGGGTTATGAAGTAGAAATTACAGGCACCTCTGAGCACACATCCGAATTGAGCATGGAGGAGTGGCTCGAGAAAGAGAAGGAGGAGACGGTCAAGGTCATAGTAGAGCCCCGAGTTGTGGACTTGGATGATCCTTTGAACAAGCCGTTGAAGGTCATCCTTCCTGGCGGGTCCAAGCCCATGGAAGGCCCCCGTACTCCTTCAGTTGCTACCCCTTTATCAAAGAAGAGTACCAAGGGTAAATGCTCTGGAGAGGAGCCGTCTGGAAAGAAGTTGAAGAAGCACAAGAAGTGATTACTATCCTCGTTCAACGAGAGTTAGTTTAAGTCATGTAATTATTTTCATCTATTTCCTTAGTCCTTGTAAATAGAATGTCGACTCCGAACGTTGGAGGGGTTGTAATAGAAACTCATTTCTGAATAAGGTTTAGTTCCTTTTTCTGTCTCTCTTATTGTTCAGTTTTCTTTGTGATTGTGATTTTAATCCAAGCAGTTGTGAGTAACATAGACTTCTCAGTCCATCTTCATATAACTCGGAAACTCTTCGGGAGTCGTTGAACTTCCATTCTATGCTTCGAGCACTTAGAATACTTTCTAGCCCGTATGTCGGGGATTTGACAAATTCAAGTCATTTGTGTCATAGTTCATATTCAGGGAACTTGGAGATCCGATTCGCTTATATTCGAGTCCGCACTCTGGGGAGTTAGAGTACTCCAGTCCGCACTCTGGGGACTTGGAGGTTTAAGTCATTTATACTCTAGTCCGTGCTCTGGGGACTCAAAGTACTCCAGTCCGTGCTCTGGAGACTTGGAGTTTTTGTCGTTTATACTCTAGCCTGTGCTCTGGGGACTTAGAGTACTCTAGTCCGCACTCTGGGGACTTGGAGATTTTAGTCATTTATACTCTAGTCCGCGCTCTGGGGACTTAGAGTACTCCAGTCCGCACTCTGGGGACTTGGAGGTTTAAGTCGTTTATACTCTAGTCCGCGCTGTGGGGACTTAGAGGTTTAAGTCATTTATACTCTAGTCCAAGCTCTGGGGACTTAGAGTACTCCAGCCCACACTCTGGGGACTTGGAGGTTTAAGTCATTTATACTCTAGTCCGCGCTCTGGGGACTTAGAGTACTCCAGTCCGAACTCTGGGGACTTGGAGGTTTAAGTCGTGTATACTCTAGTCCACGCTCTGGGGACTTAGAGTACTCCAGTCCGCACTCTGGGGACTTGGAGGTTTTAGTCATTTATACTCTAGTCCGCGCTCTGGGGACATAGAGTACTCCAGTCCGCACTCTGGGGACTTGGAGGTTTAAGTCGTTTATACTCTAGTCCGTGCTCTAGGGACTTAGAGGTTTAAGTCATTTATACTCTAGTCCGAGCTCTGGGGACTTAGAGTACTCCAGTCCACACTCTGGGGACTTGGAGGTTTAAGTCATTTATACTCTAGTCCGTGTTCTGGGGACTTAGAGTACTCCAGTCCGCACTCTGAGGACTTGGAGGTTTAAGTCGTTTATACTCTAGTCCACGCTCTAGGGACTTAGAGTACTCCAGTCCGCACTCTGGGGACTTAGAGGTTTAAGTCATTTATACTCCAGTCCGCGCTCTGGGGACTTAGAGGTTTAAGTCGTTTATACTCTAGTCCGCGCTCTGGGGACTTAGAGTACTCCAGTCCGCACTCTGGGGACTTGGAGGTTTTAGTCATTTATACTCTAGTCCGCGCTCTGGGGACTTAGAGTACTCCAGTCCGCACTCTAGGGACTTGGAGGTTTAAGTTGAGAGGAGTCGTATTTCCAATTTTTATTTTGTATTCATCTACTGTATTGAGGCTAATGTCGCCGAATGAACAATCGAACCACGTTTGCTCACGGAATGGGATTCTGCCCCCCAGGATGAGGGACGGAATTTGAAAAATGGACGATTGATTCTCGTCCGCTTGGTGATTATAGCTCTTCCAATCAAGTCAAGGAAGGAGGTATATGACAGATGGTTGGATCACATCCATGTTGGGTTAGATAGCCAAATCTCTTACAATTTGCTCCGTATCTCCTTCTAGAAAATACGGATAATAGATTGTTGAGTAGACAAAGTAAGTTGCCTATGTTCCAAGGTGCAGTCGTGTCCATATATTGAGAGCGATGGTTAATGAGTAGGAAGTCCACCACAACTACTTCAAGTCAGGCTTTCGAATAACCTTTTGTGTTTGAGGTAGGATTTGATGTGTAGATGAACAAATCATGTCCACTCTAGACAGATCCCGACGTCACTGAGTTCCAGGAGGGGCATCTGTATTTTGTCGAACTTTGTTCTATGACTCGCTTTGAGTGGATGATCAGGCCATACCCATTCCAAGCCTTGCTTAGGTCTCCGAGTCAAACGTGGAGGTCGATGAATGGATGGTTGGTCATGTTGACTTTGTATTAGGCTCTGATCGTGATGAACTTTTCAATATTTAGTCCATAGACCCAAATCAAAGGCATATGGTTGATGATGAGCGATTGAATTATGCTCGTCCAGATGTAACTCCACACGTCCGATCATGGTCTGCGTAGATTGGTTGGCAACCAAATCTGAGTACCTGGTCACCTGCATCGTTTTGAAAGTAGTTTAGTTCAAGTTAGTCGTAGTTCATAGAACAATTGAAATAGAGATGGAAATGGAAATAATTCAAAGAAGATTATGGTAAATCTCATTGATATGTGAAGCAGCATCGTGTGCTTGCTATTCGACTCCGCCCCTGGCTCCTTTCAAAGGGATGTCGGCCATCAACCGTCCAATTGATAATCATAGCCCTTTATTAATAGGCATCGGATATTCGCTGCCCGCCATTCTGCAGGACTTGTACATACTATTGAAGCTTTCCTTTCCAGGTCATCTTTTCGATCACACCTCGGAGGTGTTTGTAATCGCCCGTGTTAGGATCAGTGAGCATCTGGGAATATACAACATTCCCCTGATTTTCTTTAGACTTTGGTGTACTCTCTCGAGGTTGGTTTCCAGTACCACTTCGAGTCGTGAGTCTTCAAGTAGAGGTTGTCAATTGAACCTTTCAAAGAGCATATGAGCTGAATTCTGAAGTCTTGTTTCGGCTACTGGGATCTACATCCTTAGCCAACGGGCCTTCATTGCTATTTTTCTTAGTCTGCTCCACTCCTCCTCACTTTAGTTCTGATTCATTTTGTAAAAGAAACGATCCATAGTCGTAGGAGGTTCTTTAGCTAACTAGATGCCAAAATATATCTGGGGGTCGACTTTTCTCAAATGCGATTAGTATGATACCCTTGTTAGTATTTGGAATAAATTGCTTAGAGCCAAACATTGGTTTGCTCGGAGTCACTAAATTCGAAGTGCTGGGTTAGCGAAGAATGGTGCTTGGAGTCATCTTGGCGTTTGCTAGAGTCACATCATCTATGTTCTCCAACCTTTGGGAGTACCGTTTGAATAGCGGTTGCTTGTCCATTCCCTTGATGTCGTTCATAAGCTACCGCCAGATCCTCTATGCCCTGGTCGATCATGGGATGTCAGGGAAGTGGATAGAATGTTCCTTTATTAAGAGACTGGTGTAACTTAAGTTTCGATCAGCATTGAGGGCCGTTCGGCATGACAAAGTTGCTCGGCATACAAGATTGTTCGGCATCCACACTGTTCGGCATTCCACACTGTTCAGCATTCCACACTATTCGGCATTCACACTGTTCGGCATCCATACTGTTCGACATCCACACGTGTTCGGCATTCACACTGTTCGGCATTCCACACGTGTTCGACATTCACACTATTCGGCATTCACACTGTTCGACATTCCACACCATTCGGCATTCACACTGTTCGACATTCACACTGTTCGGCATTCCACACCATTCGGCATTCACACTGTTCGGCATTCACACTGTTCGGCATTCCACACTGTTCGGCATCCACACTGTTCGGCATTCCACACATGTTCGGCATCCACACTGTTCGGCATTCCACACGTGTTCGGCATTCACATTGTTCGGCATCCACAATGTTCGGCGTTCCACACGTGTTCGGCATTCTGATGTCACTCGGCCTGGAGGTATGGATCGGCATAGAGGTATGGATCGGCCTGGAGGTATGGATCGGCATTCGGATGTCGCTCGGCCTTGAGGTATGGATCGGCCTGGAGGTATGGATCGGCCTGGAGGTATGTATCGGCATAGGCATTTTCTGAAGTAGTCGACATACCCCTTTTCTGGAGCATTCGGCATACGCCTTTTCTGGAGCGTTCGGCATGCGCCTTTTCTGGGGCGTTCGGCATAAGCCTTTTCTGGGGCGTTCGGCCGAATTGCCTTCAGAGGAGGGTCAGCCTTCATTCAACTTTCGTGCAAACTTCAACGTCCAATCCCCAAATCTTGCGTACATCAGTGAATCCAATCTACGGCTATCAGCTTCCTTTAGATTTCTTTCAAATCTGAGTAGAATAGGAAGTTTTCTAGTAAACAACTGGATCTATCTCACGAATATGGAAATCCACTAGTAGACGATGAGATCCAATCAAGCTGAGAATTCAATTCTCAGTGAAAGCACCAAAGTGTTAGCACCAAAATTGGTCACTAACCTCGTAGAGAAAGATTGTGTAGAGAAATAAGTGATGAAGGTAAATTAAACAGAGAAGACAATGCTAATTTAAATGCAGAAAGTAAGAACACCAAATTTATAGTGGTTCAGCGTAATTGCCTACGTCCACTTTGAGGTTAAACTTTATTGATCTTCTTAATAGTCGATTACAAATACAATTCGTGAATCAAATGCTTGAATGAAGTTGTTAAGTAGAGAAGATGAGTCTCAAAAATGGCAGAGTCTCCCCAGTGTTCTCTCCAAAAAGATCCATTTCATTGTGCCCCTGCCCTTCTATTTATAGAAGAAGATGGGTTGGACTTCCTTCACGGGCTCAAGGCCAAGGTGACTTGGCCCATATAGGGATATCTCAAGCTAGTTGGTCTATTCTTGCCGAACCGTACCTAAATGCCAAAACATGTCGACTGCATCAAACCTGTATATCCTCAGGCTCTTCTTGGTCAGAATCTTATCTAGTGCTAACGATAATTTCTTCAACTGTCGTCTTGTAGCCGGGCCAAGGTGCCGTTTAACAAACATAACTTTATATATGTATCTTGTTTCTTTTATCTCCTTTGATTATCATTCCTGAATTTAGGGGACGAAATGTTCTAAGTGGGGGAGAATGTAGCGACCTGGAAATTCGAACACTTCGTCTTTCATTTTGGAATATAATTAAGTGTTATAAAAATGATTTTATAACTTTGTGAGATATCATTTAATTAATTAATAATAATAAGAAACTTGTTTTTGAAATTTGGTTATAAAAATATATTCTTCGATGGAAAATTGATAATGTAACCGAAAATCGGTTTATCGGTAAACATCTTTTCAATCGATATAAGTTTTGAAACTCTTATGCACTTGTCTAATGATCAAATGAACACATTTGCAACTAATTAACACACACACCTCTTCATGAAGCATGGAACATGCTAGAAGCTTCCATTAGGATAAGAGACATACAATGTTAAGGGTATAAATGTAATTATCATGAAGGGGAAGTGATGTAAAAGAGAAGTGACGGGAGGTGAGTCTTCGATGGCATGGTTGGGGGGAAGGGGTGAAGGCAAGCTTAGGCAACACCATATGAAGCTTATAAAAGGAGAGGCACACCCATAGTTATTATTCACAAATTCACAAACCAAAACCAAACTTTCTTTAGTGGCTTCTTCTTCTTCTTCTCTAAATTCCTAAAGCAAATTAATTGCAAATCAAATCCAAATCAACTCAAACTTAGAGTGAAGCCTTGGGGAAATATTATAACACCTTCCACTATGTCAAAAATTGAAGAAACAAAGTCAACCTCTCCCCACACTCTATAGCCATGAGCAATTAGGTGGATTGGAAGGAGGAAAAGCAAGTGAAAAAAGGAGGAAGAGCAAGGAAAGGTAGTTGCAAGGTGGAGGTTTGACTTGGGTACTTGGATCTTGGTTGCTGTTGGGTTAAAGGTGAGTTAACACACTTTATTGAATGGAAAATATAAAATATATATCTTGTGTTTTAATTGTGTTTATGTTATTGAATTGTTATTGACATTGTTAGAAACATTGGTTTGATTCTTTTTTTTTGGAGCAAAGCCAGCTGGTTTGATTCTTGTTTTGAAAACAAGAAGATTATGTGATCCATGTCTATGGACATGGAATGGATTTGAACAGACTTGTATGATTTTTGATAAGACCTTTAAACAAAGCACAGTTATAGATGGATTTTGGTTTAGATTGGACTCAGATTTCGAAATGCACTTATAGCGATAGTCGATATGGATGCACTTTGGAGTTGCCTTGTATTCAACAATTTCTATGTAAATTTATAGAGAGATTCTTAGGGATTTCTAACCATATTAATAATTTTATATATACATTGCTATTAAAATCTTGGATAGTAAAAAGTTAAGTAACATCCCGAAAAGTGGCCAAAACTTCACTTGTGCTAAACTGTCTCATTTAGCTTGATTTTTGGACTTTAAATGTTTGAAACGATATTTAAATTTAAGTATTTTGTTTCATTCTTTTAAAAAGTATTTACTAACTCATATTAGAGTATTTCAAAAGTAGTTTAAGATATATATGAATTTTTAGGAATTAGTTGTGAATTTTTAAACAAGAAGATTTTATAATAAAAACTTATTTTTCCAAGTTTTTAAGGAAATTGTAAAATTGTTACTTTCAGGTAATATTTTTAGTAAATGTTTTAAAACTTATTATAAGTATTATAAAGTATTTTAAAAGCATTTTAAGTATATATAGTTTTTAGAAAATATGTTGACTATTTTATATCTTATGAAATAAAATACCTTTTGACTTGTTTATTTACATATCGAGTTTTGGTAAATAAACTACTATACATATATGTCATTTTTAAAAAGGGTTTTAAAAGTATAAGCAAAAGGTTTAGAAAGGGGTTAGAATTGCATAATGGCCAAATGGTTAATTGTTTGAAAAGTAATTAACTACGCTTAACACTAAAAGTTGATAAAGTAGGCTTACCTATTTGTGAGAGTTTAGATTGATGTTCAAGTAGGGACGGAGCAATAGAGATCTAACCTACCAGCTTCCCTCTTGGCCGAGGAATAGTTAAGTCGGAAAATGTTAGAAAGGTGTTACATGTGTTGATTTCTTACTTGTTTTTGGAAATCATTATTACTATACTTAACACTACAAGCCGACGAGGTAGAGTTACATATTTATGAGATTCAAGAATGAAGTTCTAAGCAAGGCTTTGATGCAACCAGTGCTCTTACTTACCTAGCTTCACTCTTGGGTGAGGAGTAGTTAAGTCGGAATGTCGAAAACGAGTTAAGTATACAAATATTGATTTGTATAAGCAATTATTTTTTATTAGATAAACGATTAGTTGATTGTCGGTTTTAACAATTATAACTTAAGAAGTAATTGAAAGGCTTCGCGATTCCATACCAATGAGAACCCCTGGGGAGGAGTATTGATTCGAAATATCTCTAGCTTTCGCTTACTTTTGAAAGTACCGGAATTGAGTTAACCGGATATTCATCGATTGGTTTTGAAGTGGCTAAGATTGATAAGTGTTTTACTATCGAATACCACTTCAAAACTTGTATACGAGTTTTATGTTTTGGAAGCGATTGTGAAGTGAAATGTTATAAAGTTGAACTTTCTGTCCTAAGGTTATGTCCAAGGGAGAGGTCAACATTAACATTTTGAATGATGCTATCGTGTGGGACTGTCTATCTTAAGGAGTATTCTATGAGAGAGGAAACGTTAGCATTCGTTGGAGGACTTATATAGAAATCTATGTCGAGATTCGAGATCTGTTCAAGATGCTCAAATCCATGTAGTGATTCGTGATTGATTCGAGATGTGGGAATCTATTTAGGGATTCACATTCTATTCAAGTAATGAAGACTCAAGTGAGAGATACCGAACGTAGCCTCGACATCAGAAATGACTAAAACCAGAGATATGATGCATAGCTAGAAGGAACATAGCATTTTAGCAATCCTAAGGGTGCAGGCGACTCCATCTAGTTTTACTTTCTGACATGCATGCAGAAGCGATGCATTCAGAATCATGAATGTTTGGGGGTGGGCCAATTATGTATTTCCTATAGTACATTCGCTGGAGATGTACGTTGCTCGAAAGGATATCTCTGACCCTTGTGCAGTGCTTCAGATTCGGCTTGATCCAAGAAGATCTCCATGGAAAATATATTATGCGAACGCACCTTAGCGATACTGATTGTATACCCATTATTATTGTGGCATTCACATAGCGGTTATTTGATATGATTTATGTGCTACGTGCTCGACATTATCTATCATATCACTATATGTTACACTTAATGAATGGTTGGTTTCATTTGAGGGGAAAATTGTTATGGTAACCCATATGGTCTCAAAAGGGTTATATGTCACTCTTATTTCTTGAGTTTCTCATGTCGGTTTACTAGACTGATCTGAATGTCATTTTCTTATAATGCTCGGGTCAGCCCCGTGCATGTTTTCAGATTTAGCTACAGATGCTTTGGAGCTTATCGAGATGAGCTGGATGTTTACCTACCGTCTTATTCTTATTTCCGCTGCACTACTATATTGTACATGTTAGCAATATGAGGACTTGTAGTTATAACTGTCCAGGCTGATGATAGTACTTAGGTTTTGGTAACTCTGAAATTTCTGTATTTGAAGTAACCCTTTGTACTGTTCTTTTGATATTATATGTTATCGTTTTGTTGTGAGATTCTGATGTTGTGTTCTTCCTTTCTTGTTCTATTCTTTTTTTATTTTATCCTAACTTTCTGTCTTTTCGGCATTTGGGTGCTCAGCACGCAAATACCGTGGATGTATTAGTGTCGACGTTCGAGGGTTGAAAAGTTGGGTCATTGCATTAGGCATCACCACACTCCACTGATCGATGGGCCACCACTGCAAATAAGAAGATCATGATACCTTTAGGCTATCTACACAGTTGTTGCAGACTAGGTCGACTTCCTTATTAGGGATGATATGTCTTTTATCTCACGTCTGAAGAGTAAGTAAGATTTATAAAATTTTGATATTACTACATATCTTAATAATACGATATCAGATTACATAATATATGCACTAATGGGTGAGAGTTTGCAAATAGTGGCTCCATGTGTTGTACCATATGCAATACGCTTAAGGCCTATATCACATCATTCTAGCCTTATTTCAACAAGGTTCCTGATTCTATTAAGGACTATTGGTCCAAAGAATTGAAGGTAAAAAACTTTTAAAATTTATTCTATTACAATATTAGATTTGTTTACAAGTAGTTTGTTTAAATATATTTAATCTATTCACAATTACAGCCCTTGTAATCTTGGGTTCCCAAAACTTTATTTTTTAATATAAGGAGAATACAAGAACACAAGTGCACTCTGAAGTACATGGCATATTATTATAGACATGAAAAGGTAAAATAAGAGGAATCGTTGTATGTCAGATGTTGAAACAACCCGCTATCTACGATGCCCCAATTCATGCATAAAAGGATGTTTACATCTTGGACCTTGCAGACGGTGAATCATTTTAAAGAAAAATATATAAAATAGAATACTAAGCTATCTACACTATTCTACATTTTTTGAAACTCATAATGGAAGGAATAAATTATAATAATCAATAATACAATCCATGATAAATAAAAAATGTAACATCAAATAAACTTCGACTACAACATCTTTTATACCTTAATGAAAAATAGTCTATTGTCTAGGAATAACTAATACAAAATAAATAGTATATAGCTAATAGATAGATAAATAAACATCTTTGTCACACCACAAGTCCTCTTTATCAACATATCAGAATATAACTAAAAAGAAGAAAATAATAAAGGGGACATACGTGCGTCTAGTAAATGTACGACATCATATAAGTGTCACTTGGACTCGAAAACCGTACCTTAAACAGTGTCACTTGCACCTAACAAGTCAACTAAATACAATATAATACTATAGTGACATCATATGCCGATGTCTCACTAAAATATCCTATACCCAATCATATGCATCCAATTAAGCTTAAAGTCCCACTCGCATGCCAAAAATGTATGCAACTCGCTAATAAGAAACTATTATCTTGGTCCACTATCGCTAAATCATACACCAATGACTAATCTACTGTAAATGTTATACATTTTCAAATTATACATGACTCGCTACTAATGAACTACATGTCTCAGCTCGCTATTATTAGACGTCATTATTCTCACCGAAGAACTCGCTTCCTTTGGAAAGTGTACATTAATGCTTACACTATTGAAATCGCGGTTATTAGACATCAATACTTCGAATGATGAACTCATTTCCTTTTAAAAGTGTACCATACCTTTGTCATCAAATTGTGCACTGAGAAACCCAGCTCCTCTAAAAAATGTGCTGAAATGCCATCGTTAAATGTTACAGTTACACCAACGAACTTATTTCCTTTGAAAAATGTACCATAATGCATATCCTTGTAATCGCCATAATTAGATGTCAACTATTACAACGAAGAACACATTTCCTCTAAAAAATGTACTGTAATGCCTATCCTTGTAATCGTCATCGTTAGATGTCATCGGTTACACTAAAGAACTCATTTCCTCTGAAAAATGTACTACAATGCATATCGTGTTCTACAATATTGGAATCATCAGTCGAACAATGTATAATGAACCTACTCAAACAAGGAGTATCTCAAAGCATAGTAAAAACCATACCAAAATGTTCCTCTTCTTGCCACAATTCCAATGCCATAAATCGTGCATGAAACATAGTATTATGCGAGAGTTATAAGCATTTAAAGTTCAAGTAAAATACCATAATTTACTTGTTAATTTATTAATTTATTATTATTGTTATCGTAATTATTATTATATTCTTAATATGTGCTATAGTACATAAACACTCTTGATGTAGTCCCAGCCCCCACCTTAGTCTTATCGTCGACGCTGCCTCACACTGTTCCACTTCGATCGGACCATGTCACTAACCTTCCCACTGTTAATACCCAAGGTATTGATTTTGATGGTAGAAAATAATATAAATATTATTACTCATGTTTTCTCAAGTTATATAGTATATTGTGTAGGATATCAGGAATATTTAACATGTTTATACAAGTAATAATTAAATAAAAGCTTAAAGAACTGATCGGTATAAATCAAGAGATGATCGAGATATATTTGAAGGATCAAGAGTTTTGAGGAATTCAAGAATAAAAGCATGAAGAGATTAAGTCATTTATCTCAGTATTTTATCGAGTCTTAGATTAAATGTTCAAAACCAAAATAGTATCATATCTTTGATTATCTTCACTTCGAAAATCATTTTTCCACTCAAAATTGTTTTATAAAAGATAATATTAAATTTAATTATAAAATAAATTTTAGTAGAGTATTTATAAAGAAATATATTTTAAAACATACTCGAAGTGTTTCTAAAATATAAAAATTAATATTTATACGTCGACATATAATGGTCAAATTTCAAAAATTAAAAATTTAATTATTTTAAGAGGAAACGGTTATTAAATTAAAATTTCTCTTTTATAAACATATATTTAACCACGGAGAAACATCCATATTTTCTTCTCTGAAAATTCTAATTTATTTTCAAAGAAAAATGGATTTATGTATGGGTATTTATAAAGAAAATTTGAGTGACAATATGGAAGAGACGCTGCAATCTTTCAAGAAAGCTTTCCATGTAAATTTGAGAAATAATTTTTTTTGGAAATGAATCAAAAGAAAATAATTCATGAACTTGAAAGGAATCTTGCACCACTTTAATGCTTCATATGTTATGTCTTAAGGTAACAAAATCTTTATGTTCCAAAAAAATACTAGTAATAAGGAAACCGATGATAAAGACATAGAAGTGGACATGGGGAAACTCACAGACCAAGAAGAAAATTTCGTTGAAGGAAATTTTGGTCCAGACAATGGATGGGTAAAAATTCCATCAAATAAACCATGATTTCCATAAAATATTTTTTTTACACATTTTCTTGTATTATTTAATATTATGTAATGATCCGCCTTTCTTACTCCTAAAGACGACACTCAATACATCCACTGTATTCATGTGTCGATCATCTAGGCGTTCGAAAGACAAGCCGTTGGAGTAAAAGAAAAGAAAAGACAAGAAAAAACACAGAATCTCACAACATAAGGAAACCATTATAATAGAACATAAGATAGTACATATGGTCACTACTAAAATGAACATCAAAGTCACAACAGGTACTAACTTCAGCCAGGGATAGTTATAACTGCCTGCCCCTACAATGTTGATACGAAATATACATACACAGAGGAAATAAAATAGATAACTAGATAACGTCGAAGCCTCCTACTCCATGCTACTCCAAATGCATCTGTAAGAACCTAGACTACTTGGCTACTTATACAAATTTGAGTACCTAAGAGTTTTAGGGAAAGAAAGAAAAAAAACTCTAGGTCAGACATAGGTTTAATGTGAGTAAACTCCATACAACTGAATTGTTATACTTGCAAAACTCCTTTAAAGGTAAAGGTATGTCATAAGAACACGTCGCACATAAACATGGATGAGTTTTATCCTACGATAACAAAATCATTTCGATAGAAAATCCAATGATATTATAATAATGTTTAGGGTTTAAAATAAATATTGAACATAGCTGAAATGCCTACATCTCACATTCCAACGTATTTGGGCACAACTAAGTCCGTAAGGCACTTATTGGAAAATGGATTCCATCAATGACAAGGCTACTGGGGTACCGCCTGTCATAGTATACCTCTAAATAAAATGTACCAAGGGCCTCACATGGACCCCCAGTATGACAAGACCAGCCTACCCCTTACTTGATAGTACCGAATATGTCATCACCTCGGTTGCGATCAACAACTGTACCAGTGTTAATAACATACAAATATGGACCATACCCTAATAGGTGCGACCCACACAACCTTGTGACATGTCCCCTATTTTAGGCATACCCAGTGGTGAGGCTTGCGGCAACGTATTTTACCTTTTTATATAGCAATCCCACTAGGAATGCCAACACTGCCCTCCAGGCAATAATGCATTGCTAGCATTCATCCGTACAAGTTGTTCAGGATATGAACAAACCAAAGACACTACTTCTACTACTTCCTTTTTGGAATCACCCTTAGGATTTATACCAAGTAGCCCTTGCCCTTCAAAGAGCTACTTCTTTGATTCCATCATTTTTAACATGTTTTCAATACGACACTTGAGTTGGTTCGAAGTGGTTTTCAGATAATTCATGTAATCTGATTCCTATCTCTTCGAACCGATATTCGATAATTTTAAAACTAGTCAAGTTATCAATAGTGGATAAATGCACTATCTGGGGTGAGTATAAATTTGCATATGGAAAGTAAGACATCATATACTTATCCCCACTTTTCAGTTTCAAACAGTACTATCCCTTGATTAACAATAAAGTCTGACAAGGTAGAAAACCATCCTTGCCTCGACGTACATTCTTATTTCTCGAGACAAAGATGAGTTTCCATACCTCGGAATTTGATGTTAAGTATATAATAAAGTATCTTCCATATACTTAATTAATCATAATCCATTTATCAAAATTAACTCTCTTATATTTATTACGTTTTCGACATTTCGACTTCTCTAACTCTCAAGTAGAAAATGAAGTTATAAATCTTATATGTAGAGGAAAGTCTACTCATTAGCTTTTAGTGCTAAATAAAAGATGACTTACTTCCAATAAAACGTGTCAACATTTTAGCATAACTTATTACATTTGTTTGGCTACTTAATGGCACAGACAAGAAATCGCTTGCATTTAAAACAGTTCTTTGTAAAGAAAGTTGCTTTTAAACAAACTACATTTGGAAATAAAGTGATTTATAATTAAAAACCATTATATAATAAATTAATAATAAATTAAAAACTTTATTTAAAATAGTAATTAAATAGTAATTAAACCTTTCTAATTAATAATTAAAAAATAATTGAACTTTTACTTAATTAATAATTATTGAAAATATTTTAATATTATTTTTTAATGATTAAGCCTTTTTAATTAATAATTAAATAATAATTAAACCATTACATAATTAATTTATAATTAATAAATATCCTTTACTTAATTAATAATTATTGAAAATATTTTAATATTACTGTTTAATACTTGTAATATATTTTAAAAGACTTTTCAAAATTACTAAAGTAAAAACTCTTTTTAGTTTACACAAAAGTGGTCGATTTTTGAACTGCATCCATAGCGACCATCGCTATTTGGACCATAAATTTCTAACTTGCTTTGTATATCAAAATAGCCTTTTAACATTTTCCTTTTATATTTAAAGTACTTAAATAAATTTGTATAAAGCTTTTGAAAACCAAAGTAAACTTTCGGAAAACTTTTTAGAACCATTTACAAAATAAGTTAGTAAACTAGTTTTAAAAACACACGGGATCTCGATGTCGAACATAAACAAATTCAATTGTTAACTTTCAATCGACATTTAACCATCCATACACATAAGCTCAAACATATATTCAAATGTAAACAACATCCATAAAGAAGCAAAGACCATCACTTGCACATAATCATTTAAATACTTCAACTATATTTTGAAGTTTACAGCAAATCATTACATATAAACACATATATGTATGAACACAAGCAATATTACTCTCCAAAACAAACAATAACAACTATTATTAACACCAATAATAAAGTTTAAAACTTTGTTTTTAAAAGGTGAGATTTACTCACCAAAACCAAACGGATTCAAACCAAAACTACTACAACTCTTGTACCGACACCCAAACTTAGCCTTCCTTTGTAAAAACTTGATTTTTAGGAGCTCAAGGGTTGGAAGTGGGCTCGGTCTAGGGTAAGGATGGCTCAACCTTACTTTGAAAATTGGTTTTTGGACTTGTTTTTGGAAGTTAAGAGAAGTAAAGAGGAAAAGGAAGGATTTTAAATAGGTCTTAAGGATTTAGAAGAAAAAAAGAAAGGATTTTTTTAACTTATAATTTTTGAGCAAGCCATGGAAATATAAGAGGAGCTTGAAATGGAAAAAAATAAAGTTTTGAAAATGAATGAAGTGGAAAATATGGGAATTGGAAGGAAAAAATTGTTTTTATATAAAACGAAATATAGAAAATTACCTTTTTGCCCTTAACTCTTTACCCTCCATACTTTGTTGCCACCTCATACTCTCCCTTACCCACTCAACACGCAACCTCCACCCTCCCCCTCTTGTCCATCACTTCATCACTTTTATGATGTGATGTTACCTTTTACACATTTTTCTTTTTTATATATATAAAGAAAAGAAAAGTCAAACTTACTTTTAAACTTATTAACTTAAATCATTTTCTATGTTATTTATATAAGTGTGTGTGTATATATTCTCTAGTGTACAGAACGTGTTCCAACAACTTTTAGACGATGAAAAGTTGAAAAGTCGAAAAATTATTTTCGGTCACATTTTCGATTTTTCTCCAATCTAATTATTTTTTAAAACCAAATTTGAAAATAACTTCACCAACATTAATTATTATTTAAAAGAATTTTATTTGAGTTATAAAATCTATACATTAATTATTTAAAAATATATTAAATATTCATATTTAGAGTTATTAAATTACGGGTCGTTACATTCTCCCTTCTTAAAAGTATTTCGTTTCGAAATTAACACATAAAAAGTTAACTCAAATAACTTAAGAGGGCATATATTATAAGATGAAACACATACAAAAGGTACATACTAAGCAAATACATCACAAATAGAAAGTACACAATTCACAAAACAAGCAAACTACTATCCTAACATCAACTCGGAATAAGCTTCCCTCATGCTATCCTTAGTCTCCAAAGTGTAGTCTCTGGGATCTTCACTCCACTGTACCTTAACCAACCTTATGACCTTACGATGCAATTGCTTCTCATCCTGATCTACAATACGAACTAGATGTCCTATAATAGTCAAGTTTAGTTCCACCTCCAAATCCTCTTGAATAGATGGCTCCACAACCAGCGATGGGTCATGCACATACTTCCGCAAAAGCGACACATCAAAAACATTATGAACTTTTGATAATCGTTCCGTCAACTAAACTCTACAGGCAAGCTACCCAATCCTCTCAAGAATTTTAAAAGGTCCAACATACCTAGGTGCCAACTTCCCTGCTCTTTCAAATCGAACAGCTCCTCTTATCAGGGAAATATTCACAAACACAAAGTCTCCGATAGAAAATTCCAAATCCCTTTGCCTTTGATTGACATGGCTTTTCTATTGGTCTTAAGCTTCCTTCATCCTCCTCTTGATCACAATAACCTTCTTTGTAGCTTCTCGAATCATATTAGGTCCAAGCACTAGTCGATCCCCGGTTTCCATCCAACATGATGGTGGTTTACATGGCCATCCATAAAGAGCTTCATTGGGTACTATGCCAATGTTTGCTTGAAAATTGTTGTTGAAAGAGAATTCCATCAATTGTAGATGATCTTCCTACGATCCTCTAAAGTTCAAGATACACACTCTCAAATGAACTTCTAAGATTTGGTTCACCCTTTCTGTTTGCCCATCCGTTTGTGAATGGTAGGCTGTGCTTAAACTTAGCTTTGTTCCCAAAGCTGCTTGTATTGCCTCGCAAAACTAACTGGTAAAGATTGGATCTCGATCACTTACAATGCTAACTGGAACTCCATGCAGTCGAATGATCCATCTCAAATAAATCACTGCCAAAGTTGCTGCAGTCCTTATCGGCTTTACTGGAATAAAATAAGCACTCTTGGTTAGCCGATCCACAATAAACCAAACACTTCGTTACCTTTTCATAATCGAGGCAAACCATCTATAAAATTCATTGATACTTGCTCCCATTTTCAATTTGGAATCTCCAATGGTTGGTGTAATCCAGTAGTCCTTTGGTGATCGCCTTTGATTAGCTGACAGTTCGCACATCGGCTGACATATATTAAGATATCCCTCTTTGTCCCTACCCACCAAAAATACTCTCTTCATATCCCAATACATCTTGTCAACTCCAGAGTGGATACTTAACTTAGATTTATAGCATTCCATTAAAACTTCTTGCCTAAGACCATCAACATCTGAAACGCATAATTTCCATTCATCTGCAAAACTCCACGGCTACGATCTCAAAACTCGAACGTCGACCTTCCTCCACTTCTTGCATAAATTCTACCAGAAGACTATCTTCCCTTTGTTTACTTGCAATCTTCTCCAGAAGAATCAGAGTAACTTCCGAAAGAGCACAAACTACATTCTTGATCAAAGCATATGCTACCATATTTTCCTTTCCTAGCGTATATAAAATATCCAAGTCATAGGCCGCCAGAAATTCCAACCACCGCTGTTACCTCATATTCAGATCCTTCTACATGAAAAGATACTTCATGGACTTATGATCCATGAAAGAGCTCGAACTTTTCAACCAATAAGTAATGCCTCCATATCTTCAATGCGAACACCACAACTAATAACTTCAAATCATGTGTTGCATAATTCTTCTCATGAGGCTTCAACTGCATGATTAGCAATGCCTCCACATCTTCAATGCAAACACCATAGCTAATAACATCAAATCATGTGTTGCATATTTCTTCTCATGAGGCTTCAACTGCCTGCTTAGCATAAGCAACAACTCTACCATGTTGCATAAGAACTACACCCAATCCTACACCACAGGCATCTGTATACACCATCAATCCTCCACGTCCATCTAGAATAACCAAAACAGGAGCACTGGTCAACCTCTTCTTCAACTCAACGAACGCTTCTTCACACTTTGGAATCCAAATAAACTTCTAATCTTTCTTCACCACCTTGGTCAAGTGCGAGGCAATCTTAGATGAACCTTTTATAATATCCAGCCAAGCTTAGGAAGCTTCGAACATCCGCTACCTTTGCCGGATCAACCGAAATACCATCTCCTAACACAAGAAGTCCGAGGAACCTTACTTCAGATTGCCAAAAATGGTACTTAGAAAATTTCTCTTTTAAAACATGCTTCCTTAATGTCTCCAGCACAACTTTCAAATGATGTTTTTATTTTTCCTCGATCTTAGAGTAAATAAGGATATCATCTATAAAGACTAATACAAACTTATTCAACACATCTCTAAAAACTTGGTTCATAAGATCTACAAAATAAGCAGGTGCATTGGTTAGCCCAAAAGGCTTAACTAATCATTCGAAGAAACAATCTGGTCCTCTAAATGCTGTTAAGGATATATTGTCCTCTGCTACCCTTAGTTGGTGAAATCCTAGCAAGGTCCATTTGGGAAAATACTCGAGCACCATGGAGTAGGTCAAACATGTCCTTTATAAAGGTAAGGAATACTTATTCTGAATTGTCTGCTTATTCAGCTCCCTATAATCTGCACAAAGTCTTCAAGAACCATCAGACTTTGCGATAAAAACTATGGTGGCTCCCTAACTTGAACGACTTGGTCTAATCAGCCCTCTTCTACCAAATCATTTATCTGATCCCTTAACTCCTCCGTCTCTCTCGGGGCCATTTTACAAATAGGTTGAATAAAAGGTTTCAAACTGGGAATTAAGTCAATATTGAACTCAATCTCCCGATGTAGAGGTAAACTGTTAATTTCTTAAAAAACATCAAGGAAATCCTCAACATTTGCTATTGACCGTAACTCTTGTTAGGACAAATCAAGGGCATATAAGAAACTACTCATACATTTGTCTAGATCATCGCATGATACTTTAATATGATCCCCTCTCTTATTTTTCAATAATACCATCTTTCAATACAATCAAGAATAACTCTATTTTCCACTAGCCAATCCATACCGATTATAATGCTAATCCCCATAAAATTAAGAAAAAATAGGTCACAAAAAAGATAGTGGGTAAGGGAAGTAATCGGTAGATACTCACAAATCATGCACATATTAGTTGTACCTCCTATGGGGTTAAACACACAAATAGGAGTTTCTATAGTTATTAGGGAATGTTGCAATTTACCTACTGATTCTATAGAATAAAACTATGGGAAGCCCCGGTATCAAGCAATACTTGAACAAAAATGTCATTGACAATTAAGTACCTTCAAGAACTCCTTTCCTTTTCACATTCCTTGAGGTTTATGGTTCATCCTTGATGGCATAAACCTTGACTTGCTGATCCTTCTTCATTAACGGTCAATCCTTCACCATGTGCCCTAGTTGCTGATAGTTGTAGCAAAGTGTTTTCTGAATCATTGGAGAAATAGGTCCTGAATGCTACTTTGAAGCTTCAAAATTCTTACAAAACCTTGCCAGATTGCCCTTCTTCTTACGCTGAAAATACTCAACATCCTTGAACTTGTTCCTTGATCTCCTCCCGATTTTCTCTTCTACTGCTTCTTTCATTGCAGGTTGAACTTCCTCTTGTTCGGGTTGCTATTATTGTTACTTGGTGTTGGCCAGCTTCTTCTTCTCCAAAACTTCATACCTCAAAGCCATATCTACCAAATCCACAAAACATCTCTTCAGATGGGTAGTCACTTCTACTAAATCCTTCTCCCATTCCCATCACAAACATCTCGTTCTTCTTAAGTGGGTTATCAATCAATTCCGGGCCAAATAGAAATAGGTCATTAAACTTGGTTTCATATTCAAACATCGACGAATCTCCTTGCTTAAGATCCAGGAAAATCCTATACATACGAGTCTTTCCTGTAGTGGGCATTAACTGCTCTTCAAACACCTTCCAAAATATAGCCCAAGAAAACTCATCCTTCGGAACATTCGCTGTAATGGAGTCCCACCATGCTGGAACTCTATCTTACAACTGCCAAGATGCTAAGAAATGCTTTTACCAATCGAAAATATCTAGTCACTTGAGAATCTTTTTCCAAGAATGAAGACAAGCTTGGACTTCGATGATGGATTTCGTGCCCTTAAACAACTTTCCTCCCAGAATTGTGTAGTCTTTGCATAGAGCTTCAAAGTTCACACGGAGATGCACCGGTGCTACCTCTTTAACTACTCCAACTCTTCTTGGAGCTCGACTAATGGTGGTCGTGGTGCTACTAGCTCCTCTACCTCATCTTGCCCTATTACGCATTCTTACTACTTGGATATAATTAGATAACTTTAGAATACTTAGACGAGATAATCCAAAGAAAAGGGTACTAAATCAAACATATCAACAATGATCAAAATAATTCGAACATATATATATATATATATATATATATATATATACAGATAAAATTACAAATACATGTTCTCATAGACTTATGTCATTCTAGGGCATTACTAACCATATCTATAATGAGTTGACCCTAACCAAAGCCTAGGTGTTCACTCAACCTAAGCTTTGATACCACATGTAACGATCCGCCTTTCTTACTCCTAAAGACGACAATTAGTGCATCCATGGTATTCATGCGCCGATCATCTAGGTGTCCGAAAGACAAGCCATTGGGGTAAAAAAAAAGAAAAGACAAGAAGAAAGAAACATAGATTCTCACAATGCAAGGAAATCATATGTAATAAAAACATAAGATAGTACATATGGTCACTACAAAAATGAAAATCAGTGTCACAACATGTACTAACTTCAGTCAGGGACAGTTATAATAACCTGCCCCCATAATGCTAATACAATATATACATACGCAACGAAAATAAAATTGGTAACCAGATAATGTTGAAGCCTCCTGTACCATCCTCCAAAATGCATCTGTAAGAACATGTACTACTTGGCTACTCTTACAAATTTGAGTACCTAAGAGTTTTAGAGAAAGAAAGAAAAAACTCCGAGTCAGACATGGGTCTGGTGTGAGTAAACTCCAAATGACTGAATTATTATACAAATAAAACTCCTTTAAAAGTAAAGGTACCTCATAAGACCACACTGCACATAAATGTAGATGGGATTTTACCATACGATAACTAAAACATTTCAACAGAAAATCCAGTGATATTATAGTAATGTCTAGGGTTTAAAATAAATATTAAACATATTTGAAATGCTTGCATCTCGCATTCCAATATATTTGGGCACAACTAAATCTGTAAGACACTTATTGGAAAATGGATTCCATCAATGACAAGGCTATTGGAGTACCACCTATCACAGTACACCTCTAGATAAAATGTACCTAGAGGCTCACATGGACCCCCTACATGGTAAGACTGGCCTACCCTTACTGGATAGTACCAAATAAGTTACCACCCTAGTTGCGATCAATAACCGTACTTGGGTTACTAGTATACAAAATCTGGAAACATCGATCTAGATCGGGTGATGACCATACCCTAATGGGTGCGACCCACATATCTTTGTAGCATATTCCCTATTTTAGTCATTTTCGGTTGTGAGGCTTAAAGCTACATTTTAGCTTTTTATATAGCAATCAGAGTTAGAATGCTAACACTACACTCCATGCGATAATGCAATGCTAGCATTCATCCATACAAGTTGTTCAGATAGGAACAAACCGAAGGCACTACTTCTACTACATCCCTTTTGGAATCATCCTTGGGATTGGTAGCAAGTAGCCCCTGCACTTCAAAAATATTCATCTTCGATTCCATCATCTTCTAGATGTTTCCAATTCGAACACTTATGTTAGTTCCAAGTGGTTTTCGGATAACTCATGTTATCTGATCCTGGTCTCTTCGAACCAATATCCGATAATTTTAAAACTAGTCAAGTTATCGATAGTGGCACTATTTAGGGTGAGTAGATTTGCATATGGAAAGTAAGACATCCTATACTTATCCCCACTTTCCAATTTCAAATAGTACCATCCCTTGATTAACAATGAAGTCAAACAAGTTAGAAAACTATCCTTGCCTCGACGTACATTCCTACTTCTCGGGATAGAGATGAGTTTTCATACCTTGGAATTTGGTGTTAAGTATACAATGAAGTATCTTCCATATTCTTGATTAATCATGACTAATTTATCGGAATTAACTCTCTCATATTTATCACATTTTCGACAATTCGACTTCTCTATACCTTACCTAGAAAATCGATTCTAGATCTCACAGATAGAGCAAAGTCCCCTCATCGGCTTTTAGTGCCAAATACAAGATGACTTACTTCCAATAAAACATGTCAACGTTAGCATAACTTATCATATTTGTTTGGCTACTTAATGGCACAGACAAGAAATCCCTTGTATTAAAAACCATTCTTTGTAAAGAAAGTTGCTTATAAACAAACTGACCTTTGGAAATAAAGTGATTTAAAATTAAAAACCTTTGTACAATTAATTAATAATAAATCTAAACCATTGTTTTAGATAATAATTAAACCTTTTTAATTAATAATTAAATAATAATTAAACCATTACATAATTAATTTATAGTTAATAAATATCCTTTACTTAATTAATAACTATTGAAAATATTTTAATATTACCGTTTAATACTTGTAATATATTTTAAAAGACTTTTCAAAAATATTTAAAGTAAAAACTTTTTTGAGTTTACATAAAAATGGTCGATTTATGAACTGCATCCAAAGCGACTATCGCTATATGGGCCATAACTTTCTAACTTGCTTTATATATCAAAATAGCCTTTAAACCTTTTCCTTTTATATTTAAATCACTTAAATAATTTTGTATAAAGGTTTCAAAACCAAAGTAAAGTTTTGGAAAACTTTTTGAATCATTTATAAAAAAAGTTAGTAAACTAGTTTTAAAAACACACGAGATCTCGAACTTAAACAAATTCATTTGTTAACTTTCCATCGACATACAACCATATATACACATAAGCTCAAACATATATTCACATGTAAACAACATCCATAAACAAGTAAAGAACATCACTTGCACACAATCACTTAAACACTTCGACTATATTTTCAAGTCAACAACAAATCATTACATATAAACACATAAATGTACGAACACAAGCAGTATTACTCTCTAAACCAAACAACTAACAACTATTATTAACATCAATAAGAAAGTATAAAAATTTGTTTTAAAAGGTGAGATTTACTCGCCAGAATCAAACGGATCCAAACTAAAACTACTACAACTCTTTTACCTACACTCGAACTTAGCCTTTCTTTGTAAAAACTTGATATTTAGGAGCTTAAAGGTTGGAAGTGGGCTCGGCCTAGGGGAAGGAGGCTCGGTCTTGCTTTGAAAAGGGGGTTTTGGACATGTTTTTAGAAGCTAAAAGAAGTAGAGAGGAAAATGAAGGATTTTAAATAGGTTTTAAGGATTTAAGAGGAAAAAGAAATGATTTTTTAGCTTATAATTTTGGAGAAAGCCATGGAAATATAAGAGGAGCTTGAAATGGAAGAAAATAAAGTTTTGAAAATGAATGAAGTGTAATAAAATGGGAATTGGAAAAAGAAAAATTGTTTTTACATAAAATGAAATATAGAAAATTATATTTTTGCCCTTAACCCTTTACCATCCATACTATGTTGCCACCTCACCCACTCCCTTAACCACTCTACACACAACCTCCACCCTCCCCCTATTGTCCATCAATTCGTCACCAATATGATGTGAAGTTGCCTTTTACACATTTTTCTTTTTTATTTTTCTTTTTAGTATATAAAGGTAAGGAAAATGTCAAACTTACTTTTAAACTAATTAATTAACTCCAATCATTTTCTATGTTATTTATATAAGTATGTGTATATATATTCCCTAGTGTACACAATATGTTCCGACAACTTTTAGAAGATGAAAAGTCAAAAATCCAAAAAACGATTTTCGATCACATTTTCGATTTTTCTCCGAACTAATTATTTTTGTAAACCAAATTTGAAAACAAATTTACCATAATTAGTTATTATTTAAAAGAGGTTTATTTGAGTTATAAAATCCATACATTGATTATTTAAAAATATATTTAATATTCATATCTCAAGTGATTAAATTACGGGTCGTTACATGTTACGTTGTCTATGCTTTTATGTTTCTTAAATTAATGTACTCTAATGTCTAAATATATATGTACATATGTAACTATACATTTAAAGGTAAACTGATAACTCCTTACGTATAATCTATAATAAACAGATAATGTTCTTTACTAAGAGTAGAAATATTTATAATTCACTATATAATTTATTGACACAACTTATTCATCTATTTTTATTGATGACAAAGGGGGAGAAGTTGAATAAAATATAATTGACAAAATGATAGAGGGAGTTGTATAGCATATATACAGGGGGTGTTAGGGTGAGTTTTTAACTAAACACCATTATACTTTATAACAAAATATCTAATGGTGTCATCCTCAAAAAGGGGGAGATTGTTAACACCTAAGGTATTGGTATTGATGACAACAGCCATATAAATTTTGTTATCAACATTTTCTCAAGTTATATAGTATATTATGCGGGATATCAGGAATATTTAATAGGTTTACAAAAGTGACGATTGAATAAAAGCTTGAAGAACTTATCGATATAAATCAAGAGTTGATCAAGATATATTCTAAGACTCGTGAGTTTTTGAAGAATTCAAGAGTAAAAGGATGAAGAGCTCAAGACATTTGTGTCAGTATTTTATCGAGTCATAGATTAAATGTTAAAGACCTTAGCGATATCATATCTCTACTTCAAAAATTATTTTCCCGGTCAAAATGTTTGTATAAAAGAATAACATTTAATTAATTATAAAATAAATTTTAATAGAGTTTTTGTAAAGAAATATATTTTAAAAAATGCTTAAAGTGTTTCTAAAAATATACAAATTAATTTGTATATGTCGACATATCAAAAAAATGTATATTGACATATGGACTGTTGCGGTTTTCTAAATTTTCAAAAGAAGCAACTTTTGGTGCTATTCTTTCATGAATGGACACAACTCTTTAGCCTCTATTTAAAGCCTCTGATTTTGAATTTTTAAAGACAATTCTAATTAATTTCTTTATCTCTCTCTTCTTTCTCATTTTCTTTAAGATTTCAACGAAGTGTTGTCGATTTCTACATCAGTTTTCTTTCTCTACATTCATACAAAAGATCGGAGAAGATTCACTTCTATTCTACACCATTAACTCTCTTATCTTCACCCAATTCTACTCAATAGCAAAGATAATCACCACTGAAGGTTTATAGGAAACTGTATCAACAAACTACTTGGAATTGTGATCGAAAGATACAATTTCTTGTACTCCACTACTACTACCTATAAAAAGGTGATCTTAACCACCCGAGTGAAAGTTAAATCGAGATTTTAAAGATAGTTGTCATGTCTCCAGAGTCAAAGACAAGATACATGTTGTTGTTACTTGAGTCAAATTCTAGTGCGCTGGTTACCCAAGTTGAATTTTAGCAGATGTAGTTGCCATTTGAGTCAAAGTAAAGAGGTTTAAAGGGTCTTCTTGCAACGTAATATGAAGTAAAGACGTGATTGGTGAAATTCTATATGTGGTATTGGATTGGATGTAGGATTGGGAATCTGAATCGGTATAAAGTTATTATTGTCTTCTTTACCTTTACTTTTATTGCTTTGACTTACTATTATCTGATTGTTCTGTAATAAAGTTTGAAATTTGCAAATATATTCATAAAAAGTTTAAATACACTATTCACCCCCTTCTAATGTAAAATAGCAATAAGCTCCATTTCGTTGTAGTATAGATTAGGTTATCACACCTACCATCATCCTATCCACATCCACGCCATGGTGCACCCAAAGCTACCAATGCTACCCCCTTTAGCCAACTCAGCCTGTTCCGCCATCGCTGGAGGTTTTCTTTGATATACACTACTTCGCCTTAGTCTTAGGTAATTGGCGACCAACATGAGACCTCACTCGACCTCCTCTTCACATCCATGCTTCTCGATCATGGTATCATCTCCGTATCACCGTTGAATCGGGACGATCCATATTCATCAAACTTCCACTGCATTTTCTAATCTATCCGTACATCCATTCGAAAAAAGAACACCACCAATGAATTCGAATAGTTGAGAACTACCGTTTCGATATATAATATATCTCATTTAGAATAGTTTTATATTTCACACTTTTTTATCAGGGAGTAATCAACTTGGCTAATTACTATCAACAAAAATTCACTTTTTAATTACCTAGCCATGACATACTACATCCTAATCATGTGTGTATATATTAAAAAATCACTTTTAATTCAATAACATTATTTATTACATGATTTACGACTATAAGGGAAGAAATTTATATCTTACTAATATATACTCAAATAGGATGAGTCTCATTCACTGATTAACCATGCCTCATTTTCAATATGCTATGAGTCCTCCTTCTTTTTTGTTTAGAAATTCCTTACCTTCAAAATTCTAAATTTTTTGATAGCGTTGATTTATTTACATAGCTCTTTCTATGGTGATCGATTTCATAAATAAATTTATTTAATTTGGATTTTGTTTGTCAGATTTGAAATTAATTTAGGGATTATGATTTCACAAATAGAGGCAAGATTTTTAAGGCAAAGTAAATAGGGTTGTCGATCAATTTATAGGTTGAACACAAAAAAAATCTAGGCTGAAATTTCGTAACCGGTATATTACCAAAATGCTACTAGGTTTGACTTTTCCTAATTTCTAGTTCGTTTAACCAAATTTAGCAAATTATATATATTTTCTGTCTGTTAACAACATTCTGGACTCGTTGGAAGCTAATTCCCATTTTTGTAAAATTTACTGTTTTGCCCTTTATGTAAAATTACTATTTTACCCATTTAATTTAATTATTTGATAATGTAAAATTACGAGGTGTTACATTCTACCCTTTACAATAATTTTTTCCTTGAAATTCCACGAGGAGGACAATGCAGCTAGCTTTATAGTGTATAAACAAACGAAACAAACATAGCTACATCTATCCAGCCTTCATCATACAACACAAGCAAATATACAGCCAAGAACATATAACACATACAATAGATACAACTACAATGATATGATGTGGATGAGTGCAAATGCAACCAAATTTGCCTCCTCTATGAATGCACATGTAGCGACAACCAAAAATGTATGCAAACATCCTAATATATGTGTGTGTGGGCTCATTCATACATCCATATGTAACATCCATATCAAATTGCAAGCAAATGACCATGTCCATAAACACAATCTGTAACGCATATATCAAGAAACAATAAATAGAATATATATAATCATCGATCATAAACTAGAACATCTAAATATAGGCATCTATCCTAGGTTGGATAGTATAAACATACAAGCCAACATGATATAAACTAAACCGGTATAACTCAAACAAAATAATCATAGCAACCAAAACACATCATAAGGATGTTCATACAACTAATCCTAGCATCTATGCCTATGTCAACTAGCTAGCTAAAGCAACAATGCAAATAAATAATGACCTAACGAATATGCTAACCTACAAACTAACTAAAAGTGGAACTTATTGGAATAGAGCTTGTGATGAAAACTTGGATTATCTACATCTACAGAGAATTCTAGACTCCATCTTTACATTCATCTCATAAGATAACTAGGCTCTACTGTAACCATTAAATCGTCATGTTCGTCCGCAGATGGGATAAAAATTATATGTGTGAAAACCCATCAACTTTTCAAGTAGCCCACTCTAACATGCTAACTTCCATACTTCCATACAACCATGAATGATCTCACAACTTATGGTACTAGCTTTCCCACATAACATATCTCAAAAGCAAGTCCATCACCTACCATTCCACCTATTGCAAACTCTCTATCCATGCCTGTCCTATGTGGTTTCCATTCCTTTTCTTATCACTAAGGTGACTCTAATCATATAAAGTCCAAGTATAACTTAAATTTAAATAGACTTCACTACTGGCATATCACCATTATCAAATACCTTGCAACATATTATGCCACTTGCTTCTTCATCCTTGGCTAATGTAAAACCCTCTTCGTAACCTTTAACATTCCTCATTAAATTCCTTATTTAAGTTCATAAGTAGGACAATATGATTATAACGGTGCCTTACATTTAAGTTCATGGTGTAGATTGAACATCTTCGAAGTTCCATTTGATTTGGAATAACGCAGCACCAAAAATAATAAAGGTGTAGAGTGAGGTGCAACAAAAGAGAGCGGCAACATCTACCAAATATATATATATATAGACATATGAAGATTTAAATATTTTATTAAACAAATAATATATATACATTTAATGTTTAAATATTCAGTTTTATTACATTTTGATCAAAAAATATTTTTTTTGGGATATACACACATAGCTGTGTGTATGTATGTATTTTATTAGGGATATATTTTAAAGTTTAAAACTTAAATTTGATCATATATATATGTATGTATGATTTTTTTTCAATTGAAAAGAAAACGATATTTTTTAAAGCCTAGAAAGATTTTTTAAAATTTATGATGAGAACATTATATATGTATTTATATATATATATATATTCATATTATTAAAATAATATATTATTTTAATTACATTGGTCGAAATGAATAAAATGTTTTATTAATATTAAACACACATATACATGTATTTATGTATATATATGAACATTATACGTATATATAATATATATGGATATATTTATATATGTTTATTTTTTATTATTATTCTGAAAATAATTTTTTTGCTGGCCAGAAATAAAAGGAGAGATAAATGCGTATAAAAAATTATTTAAAATATAAATTAACTAAGATTTGCCTATTGTCAATACGTTATGATATCAACTCTTCTTGCGGACCATAGTTCTTTCCACCTTCAACCTGGTATGCAAATACCAACTAAAAGGCTTCAATAAGTTTTAATGGAGGCTAGTGTTATTTAGTTATTATTTATGTTATGAATGATAGATGGTGGGACTATTTATAGCTACCAGAAATAGTAAATATCTCCATTTTTTCCTATCTTTTAATTCAAGATTTGATCTAGGTTAAAAGACTCATTCAAACTCTCGCCCTCTCTATGTCTCCCCCTTTTATGGGAAATCCATGATATTAGGCCAATTAATACATAATATATTACTTAATTAATTATTTAACACATGTAGTTAATTAAATTAATATATAATAATTTTATACCATATCAAATAATTTTAAAGCCCTAAATAAATAATTAAATGTCACAAAAATTTAAAACAACAATTGTATTAATTTTTACTGTTAATATATATATATATATAACATTTATAAATTAGTTTAAACTAGTTGAACTTGGAAAATAGCTAATAACACAATTGTTTGCAGCCAAATTTGTCACAAACACCCAGGAGTAGATTTATGTAGAGAAGTAAGCGAAGAAAGTAAAATTAAAACTGAGGAATATGAGGAATAGAATAAACTAACAGCCAAATAAAAGCAATAATCAGAAACACAGAGATTATAGTGGTTCGGCGTTATATGCCTACATCCACTTTGAAGATTATCTTTATTGATCAATTAATAATCTGATTACAGCAGCGAGGAATAAGAAAAACTTGATTACAATAAAGACTAAAGTAACCAGCAACCTAAAGATCCTCCAAATGACCCCTTAGGCCAGTATTTATAGGTGAAGATGACCACCAATCTCTCTGAAGCTTTGGCTATAGGACCTTCTAAGCCATAAGGGACCCACCAGAGGGGTCGCTAGGCTCAAATCCCCATGAAGAGGGATCGGTACCGAACCCTTTATTATTTGATTTTTAGGCAGGGATCCCTACGGTGGCTTCTGCATGCTTTAATATGCTAGCCCTCTAAATCTTTTGTCTTTTGGACTTAAGGAGCTCAAGCTATTGTGCGATCTTTGATTTAGTATTGTTTGTGCACTGCCTTCCACTGATCTTTTTATAGGTTGCATACCAATCCCTCCATCTTTGTTTGTTTGATGCACGATCACTACTGTATACTCCCTAGCATCCACATGCCTTGCATTCCTGTTTCCATATGCTTTGGATTTACAAATCTTGATATATCGATTGTTGAATGCACGAAGGCACTTGCAATCAGTATGATGCCGATCCCTCTTCAACAGAGCCAGCTGATCCATACTTCCTAGCAAAACATGTCGAACCCTTCTCAATACACTATACCGAGTCCTCCTCTGTGAATTGAAGTATGCCAATCCAAGTCAATAAACCATGCCGACCCCTTCTTTGTTAATCGAAGTATGTCGATCCATACTAGCCAACTATGCCGATCCCTTACTTACTCAACCATGCCAACCCATGCTCGCTCAATTATGCGGAGCCCTCGTTTATTTGACCATGCCGACCCTTTATCATTAAATCATGCCAATCCCTCCTTTGTTAACTGCAGTATGTCGATCCCTACCAAATAGTCAAACCACCGACCCCTTTCTTTTGACTAAGCTATATTCCATTCCTTAAACATTTTATACTTTTTATCTACCAACTTCGTTCGATTCTGGTTTCATATATCCATTTTTACTTGACTTCCGGGTCCCACAATCATCATTCTAGAATCATCGGCCTTGAGGCAATTGGGTCTGACTCGTGCAGCTAGTTCAATATATTCGGGTTGGAATGCCGGGTAACACTTTCCCCCTAAAGTACGTCTTGTGAGTAACATGACGTGCATTAAATCGAAACAAGTCTAAATTGTCGGAAAGAGGTCCATCTAGCTTCCCGAGTGATTGCTATTCCTTTGTCGAATCGTTTTCCCAAGGCATTGAATTTTTCATTGATTGTCATGATGCTTGGTTGATTTCCAATAATATAAATCAAATGCTATATTTCGTCAATATATATATAAGTCCGGTTTTGCGAGACTTATAAGCTTTTGTTATCTAGTCCAGCCTTAAACTTGAAGGTTTCAGGTTTGATTTCAATTTCTGTTGATTTCAAAAAATTGAACTTCTAAGTCATTCACGTGCACATTTATATATACGTTTTTGTTGTCGGCTCCGGACGTGTTCGAACACTTACAGGTCGTTGCCAATTTCTATAGTATTTTGTATGTTCATGTTCATAGCCAAATCCTTATAACTATTTTTGTTTTTCCTTTTTCTTTCTCTTTTTTTTAAAATTTATAGGGTCGGCATGCATTATGTTGATCCCTCTTTCTAACCAAGCTAATAGGGATCAGCAAGCTTCTATGCTGATCCCTTTCTCCTCTAGTTGCGCTCAGTATTTTGGGCCGAACCCTTATCCTATGCATATAAAGCAACGCGCTTACTTCCTTCCCCTTCACTAGTTTCATTTTTCTGCCTTTTTCTTAAAGCTCCGAACCCTTACCTTTTACTCACGAACCCGGACAGAAATTTGCTTTTACTCATACTTAACTCTTCTTACCTTCCATCCCTTCCATAAATTTACTTCGATTTCCCTTCAAATTCATGTATATTCAAACACTCGACTCCACTTTGATTCAAACATTCATATAGGTAAGATTTTTGAAACACGTCTTTTAATTATGTGATTAGATCCTAGGTCTCTAAGTAGTTGGTGATTACGAAGGTGTTCAAGGTCATGATGGCAAGCAATGTTGGAGGGATTAATGGCTAGGTAAATGGTTTGGTGGATTGAATTAGGAGATGAGAGAGGAGAGGAAGAGGAAAGGTGAGGGTTCGGCGAGGGGTTTTGATGGAAGGAAGGCTATGGGCAAAAGAAGGAAGAGATCGATATACAAGAAAATTGCAGAGGAAGGGATCGGCCACGTAGGGATCGGTGGTGTTGGGTTAGAAAGGAAGAGGTCGATTTTAAGGAAACTGGGTGAAGGATGGGTAAGGCATGTATTTTTTGGAAGGACCGGTCGTTTGGCTTTGGAAATGGTTGGCTTATCCACAAGGATCGGTTTGATCTAGTTCAAGTGAGGGATCGTAGTAGTTTTATGGAGTGAAGGCTCTGTGGTGAAGCCATAGGAGATGGGTCAGCCCACCTATAGGGATCGATTGGTCTTAGTTGAGGAGAGGGATCGGTAGAGGATGTCTTACTGAAGGATCGGTTATGGTGGTGGAATAGGGTTTGGTATTCCCTGGTCGAAATGTGGGATCGTTATAAGGTCTTTGGGATGGGGATCGGCATACTCAATGGGATCGGCATAAAGTCAAGAATTGGCTTCCTGAACTTGTAAACTAATCCAACCTTGTTTATTTGAACAATCGCCATTAATTTTCTTTAATGACCTTGGACATATGATGACGATGAATAATATAACATGCATATACACTGTTGAACTTGAGATTGAGCAATCAAATTCCGGAACTTTCAATATGGAGTAAAAACTTGCATATGGACTTAAATGACAAACTTCACACCCCAAGGTGCTGATAGTCGATCCCAAAGCTTTAGTAATCAATCAATCTTCTTGCCAGTTGAGACGGTCGGCGATGACGGTCTCTTTGGTCAAACACCTAAGTCTCATTGTTTTATTTCATTTTTCTAATTTCAAACTATTTATATATGTCATACACTACACCGCACTACACTAGCTCACACTTAGCATGGGAGGAACAGGTTAAATTTTATAACCACGATTATCTACTGAGTATATCTAATATGGATTCCCGATGCTCAGAGCATTTAGATGGTATATCTTCTGATCCGACGATGCAACACATCGATTCTGAAGCAAAATCAAGTTCTGCAACTATATCCGATAGGCTTTCTCTCAGCCATTAAGTGGGACAAATAGAAGTTTCCGGCCCATATGTCGACCTCCTCTCAGATATCCCGGTCCTCTCGGCGGAGGATATAAGTCCCGCTCCTGATGCAGTAGAGGGTGTTATTCTTTTAAATAATCCAGTAGACCCACAAGCATCTCAAATCGGTGAGGCTGCTCTTTGCCGGCTATCTTCTATTCCTGGAGTTCCATTCGTAGATGTCTTAGTCCCTTCAATAAAAGATAGGCCTCACTTGCACTCGGCGGGGTACACAACATGTAATAAGTTTATATGCTGGGCTGGATGCGTACCGCCCTTTAACTCATTTATTCGAGAGATGCTGGAATATCTCGGGATTGTTCCCACTCAACTGTATCCAAACAGTTACACCTTTATATATGGAACCTTCTTGCTATTCATGAGCGTTCTATTTCGTCCGCCAGCTTCCGAAGATATAAGTTTCATTTAAAACTTCAAATAGCAATCCGGAAGTCCTTATGTTTTTCTTGAACACTCGCCGAATTGACAAGTTTTGTCAGGCGCTTGGAATAAACTTTCTTTATTTAGGCATGAGTTACCCAGCTTTACTAGGCGATGGTTAGAAGGACGTAAGTATTACCTTCGCTTCTTTCTCAAGTTCACTAATCCAAGTCATAACTTTTCCTTTGAATCTACTTACATCCGGTGTTCTTTTAGGTGTTCGCCCACGTCGTGAAGGCACCTATTTTTCAAGAGCTACCGCTGCAATTCGCGCTACCCCCGTCAAAGACAGGAATATTAAACTTCTTGTAACTAACGAGCTATTATCTTTATTCAGGCTGTTGAAGGAAGGCCGTAGTATCGGGCTCCCCGAAAGTACAACATCGCCAAGGAATGTTGCCGAAAAAAGAAGGGATACCATCAATCCCGCTGTGCCCCCTGCCGAGGGGACTCGGGACGATACTGAAGAGGGCGATATTAGGATTTCTCAAGCCGATAAGCCGGGCGATGTTGATGCAGGCCCCAGGAAGGCGCCTATGGTCGAACCATCGCATAGCGCACAATCCTGAACATCCACTATCAGAAAGAAGAGGCTAGTGTATAAGCTTCGTAGAATAAAACTACCATGGATCCTGAGTTTGTTATTACTCCTGTTGAAGAGGAATCGTCTTCTCAACACTTAGGAAGTTCATTGAAGAGATTTTCAAATCTTCAAATTCCGAATGATATCATGACCTACGACTTTTCAAATATCAAAATTGAAGGACTCAGCTTTCCCACTAGGAGTGGTGAAGGCATTCGTCCTTCTGATAAAGGAGAGAAAACGCCGATGAGCAAGGCTACAGCCACCGTCTGTTGGGGGAAACACTAGGACACTCACAACCACATGCACTCCACTACAAACCTTTTGTTTTATTTTTTGTTCAAAAGTTACTCATACGCTCTCATTTGGTTTTTGTAGGTGCTATGTTTCAATCCAGAGCCTTTGATCGCTTAAGAAGTTCTTCATCATATTATCGATATATCCGGGATTTGGAGTTTGGCTAGCACAAGGAGAGAGATGAGGGATGGGATAAAAGCTATCACTCAAGGGAATCTTCCTCTTCTAAATGCAAGTCCTAGTCCCAAACATCACGTTAACAAGAACAGTCTAACTTTCCTTCTCACAGTGGAGACCAGCTTTCTTAACGTGGCCCTTATACCGCCGCATCTCACGAGCAACATTCCGACTCCTCGAGCTCTAAACAATCTTGCGAACGTCGATCAAGCAACATCCAATTGCTACTTATGATCTGCCTTTACTGGCTACTACTCCTAAAGTTTCAACAGCGGAGAAGTTGGCCGAGCTTAAGGCCACTTTTCCAAATATTTGCTTTGATGGGCTTAAATTCCTTCCTTCTATTCATATAATTCCAGGGCATGCTAAGGAGAGTTCTCTTACGTGCGTCAATGATGTGTTTGTGCAGCACAAATCATTCCTACACTAGGTAGAAAAAGTTTTTGAAGTATCCATTGAGCGACAACATGAAATAGACCGCCTCAAGTTAGAAGCTATACTAGATAAGGACATAATCAAACATCAAGATGCCGAATTGTTAGAATTGAAAACACAACTTGCTAAAGCGGAGAAAAACGCTAAGGAAACGACAGATGTGGTGAGCCGTTTGAAAATTTCTCACAAAAAGGAACTCGACGCAGCCCTTAATCGTAGCGGGGCACTGCCTCTAGAAAAAGACTCCTTGCAAAAGGAAAAAGACGCTCTGGCTCACCGCGTCGAGTAACTTGAAGAACTTTTCAAAAAGGAAAGGGAGGAGAAAATCGAAGCCCAACAAGAATCGTAGAAGTACTACGAAGAGTTTGTTGAGGCCAGGAGCCTAAAAATCAAGATTGATGAGCAGTTCGCAAAAATTAAAGCTTTGAAAGAGGAAGCTCAGAAAGAAGGCCACAAAGAAATGATTTAACAAGTTGAATCCTAAGTGGAAGCCACTAAAAATCCCAAGTGGCACTACTCTCGAAAAATCCAAGAAGGAGAGAAAGTCAAAGAAATTGCCGTCACTTCGGCTCAATATGTACATAGTTTGCACTGTCGTTTCTTTCATTAGCCGTGGTTGTACGGGCATGAGTCTCGATCATAGGAATAACATATACTACAATCTCAAAACCTGCTATGTGAATAATATTTTTTGTTTTCTGTTGAGCTTTCATGTGAATTATTATTTAAGTAGTCGAACTATTACTTTCCATTCAATGTACTTGTAATTTGTTATTCATAAATTCTTGTAACAATCCACTAACTCTATCCCAAGGCCTCCTAGTGGTCGTGGCCTCGAGTCATATCACACACTAGGCTTGGGCCTTAGTGTTACGCTACCGAATTCGGCGGTTTTTGAGTATCTATACTTCTGCCCCCGGTTTTGATTTGGCGAGGTCATGTGTTGGACAGTCGAATTCCATCCATAGCGAGTTTATACTCCTCCAGTCGGTTTCAGGCCAGAGTTTGTGGAATAAAGAACGTTCGAATTGCACTCATATATTCATTCATGTTCATATCCACACTCTAGGGATAGTAATAGTTGATGGGTGGTCGGATCGCACCCAGTCTATGTTTATACTCTAGTCCGCACTCTGGGGATCCAGAGTTATCTTGTGAGTAGTCGATGCATGCCCAATTTACGTTTATACTCTAGTCCGCACTCTGGGGACTTAGAGTTATCTCGCAGGTAGTCGGTTCACACCCGATTTAAATTTATACTTCAGTCCGCAATCTGGGGACTTAGAGTTATCTCGTGGGTAGTCGATCACACCCGATTTAAATTTATACTTATGTCCGCACTCTGAGGACTTAGAGTTATCTCGCGGGTGGTCGGTTCACACCCGATTTAAATTTATACTCCAGTCCACACTCTAGGGACTTAGAGTTATTTTGTAGAGCAGTCGGATCGTACTATTTTTGACTGATTAATTTGACCCCCAGGATTTAGGGTTTGATTTAGCATGCGATTGGTCTATCATGGTCGCTCTAATTTTATACCAGTTCCACAGTTGGACAAGAGTTGTTCGATCATCAGATTGTCGGACACATTCATTCCTTATTATGTATCCCATCCTTTGGATTATGAATGAGAGTAGTTAAGTGAACAAGTAGATTGAGCTCATCTTGTTAAATCCCATTGGAAGTTAGCATGATTGATTGATTTCAAACTCTGGGAGCCTATTCATTCATATCGACATCAATCAGTTTTGCTATGTAATTAGCATAAAATGCAAAAGCAAACATAAATATAGAGGAAGCCTGAAACTTTATTCATTAAATGGAAAGGAATAACATAAACTGTCTTATTACACATTCGAAAAATCAAACGCTAAAGCAGATTTTGAATGTAAATAAAACCGAAATGTAAAGGAAATAAACTAAGTGAAATAGCATCGTAAATGTTCGCTATTCCACACCCTTAGAAGTGTAATCCATCTATAGTCTCTGTTCAATGACATGTTGTCCTTCCCAGATTAGATTCATGTGTGATGGGGTAGGAAAAACCAATTTTAGGATGAGATCGCCAGTTTTGAAGGCTCTCAGTCAAACTCTATAGTTGTAATACCGGGCGACTCGATGTCAATGTGCAGCTGCCCTTAGATCAGCTTCTTTGTGCTACTCATCAATAAAATTAAGAGATTTCAAAAGGAGATCTTTATTCGTATTGGGATGGTAGTAAGTCAGTTGATGAGAAGGGACTTTGAGTTCAATAGGAATAACGGCTTCAGAACTGTAGGCAAGGGCGAATGGAGTATGGCCTGTCACGAACATGTGGGTGGTCCTATAAGTCCAAAATGCCATAGGGAGTTCATCCACCCACTTGCCTCTAGCCTTCTCCAAATGCTTCTTTAGAATAGACTTTATGATTTTATTTATTGCTTCAACCTGTCCATTTAACTAAGGGTGAGTGACCGCTGCAAATCTCTTTTCAATATGATATCTTCGACAAAAGTCTTTAAATTAAACACTCTTGAATTGAGTCCCATTGTCAGCTACAATAGTATGTGGAAGACCGAAGCGGAATATGATGTTTCGGACAATAAAGTTGATTACAGTCTTGGTTGTGATCGTGGCTAAAGGTTCTGCTTTGGCCCATTTGGTGGAGTAATCAACTGCAACTATAGCGTACATCGCGCCACCTTTAGAGACCGGCTAGGAGCCAATAATGTCTATATCCCACATGGCGAACGACCACAGACCGACCATCTGCATGATTTCTATTGGCGGAGCCCTTGGAACTTTTGCATATATTTGGCATTTATCACATCGTATTACATAATCAGCCGCATCTCAATTTATGGTTGACCAATAATACCCATAACAGAGTATTTTCTTTGCCAGAGTTTGCCCCCGGTGTGATCGCCGCATTCTCCTTCATGAACTTCTTTTAGAACACATTTTATCTCATCATGAGTGACACACCAGAGTAAAGGGACTGAAAAAACTTTCCTGTACATAATTCTTTCTTGCATAATATACCGTGAAGCTTTGCGAAGGACTTGTCGCATTTCATTTCTTTTACCACACAGTACTCCACGCAGTAAATAGTCTTTGATCGAAGTCATCCACGATTCCCTTTTAGATTTTGCTTCCGATCGACCTCCATTTTAACATCCCCTATCTGGAGGTCCGAAGCTAAGCGCTACAGATGCTGCAGTCATTCATAGTATTAACTTCCGGTGACCAAATACGGCAATGTTAATGGTATCCATAATATCAGAAGCGCATGAATATGAAACAAAAATCATAGATTTGAAAGACAACTTTTCTGATTACATTTCACAAAACATGTTTCATATTCCATTACATAATCCCAATCGTTTCCCAGGTTCAGATCAAATATAATTATTACAAAATATGCCAAGAGCGATATATGAATATGCCCCCTTGGTTGACCAGAGTACTAAATAGTCATAACTGGCTTAATACAACACAGCATAATCAAACAAAATAAAACAACAACTCCTAAATAGCTATCCATTAGCCACCTACTCGTATTTGGAAGCTTTATTCATCCACCTACTAAAACCTGAAAATCCTCAACCCTCAGCTTACTCAAATCAATTTTGAGCACCCGAGTGTTTAAGGGGAAAAACATAAACTTCGAGTCAGATAGAAAGCCTAGTGTGAATAATACTATACATCTTGGTTATTTGATATTAAGTGAGACCACGCCGCTTAGCGGAACTGGTTTCCCCTCACTAACATCCTTTTAAAACATATCATTTGTAAAGCATAATCCTACAACAAAAACTGGTTAAAACTGTAAACCATTATCAAGTAAACTTACATATTAGGTAACAAATGAACTATCTGTCCGAACACTATAGTTTTGTCTGGATAACAACTAACCTTTCGATGACTCGGGCCCACCAGACAATATAAACAAATAATCTAACATCTGTTTGGTATTTCTCTTCTAAACGGTCTATCCCTAACTTACTTTCTCCAAGTCAACTGATCCTAATGGTTTTGCGGACTCACCAATAACCTACCTCTGTACAAATATATTCCTTTATGTGTGTAACATCATTTTAGTCTTACCTGTGAAAAAGCCCTACAACTAGAATTTTGGACTAAATTAGCTAGGGGCTAATAGCTAATGTATAGGGCGCGACCCTATACCAGTCCCATTTGGTATACAAATATCTGAGTCATTTTACTTAGGGTGATCTTCCCTTAAATTTTCCATGAAGACCTTTTCTTTTCAAATTGATTTAAACCTTTAAATCATACTTTAAACAGGGAAAATAAATTCTATGCTTTACTCAAATCACCTTGCCATGTTATATATATATATATATACAAACTTACTTTCTTTGTTGATGAAAACATTTTAAACCTTTGAAAGTACCCCTTTCGATCTCATTGAAAGTATCCCTCTCAAAACCAAGTAAACCCTTTATAACCTAGGCCGAAAGGCGTAAACATTCCTTTCGAAACCATTCATATAAACCTTTCGAGACAATTGAAAAACCTTTCCTATGAAAGCTATAAAACCTTAGACGTCCTATCTTTAAAACACTTAAGCATTGCCTTTTGAAAACTTTGGAAAACCTTTCCTTTCAAACCATTCGAAACCATTGGGGAACCACTCCTTTGAAACCTTCAGTAAAACCTTTCGAAAGCATTAAAACATCAAACTTTCGAAACCATTTGGGTTCAAGTAAAACATGTGGAAAACCTTTTGAAATCATTTGAAACTATCTTATTCAAAACCTTTGGGTTCTACGTTCAACAGAACAAAAGGGTCATAAAACATTTAAGTCGAAAGCACTCCTTCGAAAGCATTTCCTATGTACAGAAGTGACGATGTCGAAACCAACCCTTCGACATATTAGAGAAACGGCTTGGGTTTTATAAAACAAAATAACCCTTTCGAAGGCATCACTTTGAAAGGTAGAAAGCGGTAGCAAAAGGGGTTTCGACCCCGACGAAAGCATTTACTTAAAAACAAAGGCGCAACCTCTTCGAAACCATTCTTTAAATCAATTTGACCCAGTCGGAAGCGAACTAAGTCGAAAGCTACTTAGTTGAAAGCAAAGTAGGCGATTTTCATTTAGGAGCAAAGACACGCTTCGACTTCTTTGGAATCCATCGTTTCGACTTCATACCTTCCGCCTACATCCAATTCGCTACGTACCAAGTATTGATACCAGGCGCATTGGTTTCGATTGTGAAGGTGGCGGGAGTACTGGGTCAAAAGCATAGTGCTGAAAGTGGCGAAACATGGAAAAAGCATGATTAAATCGATTTTTAACCTTTTAAAATAATCTTTTAAATTAACATGCCTTATTTGTCAAAACTTGATTGGTTGCTAATTTTTTTTCTAAAAGTGCTGCCAAAAATTTCAGAATTAAACAATTTAAATAATTTACAAAAAACACCTTCTCCTTTTATAAATATATAAAACATTTAAGTCCCAAACCTTAAATAATTTTATATATCTATTAAAAACTTAGGAAAATTCTATAAAAATTTTAGAAAATCATTTTTAATACGTTTTCTAACATATAATAATTTTAGACCCAAAACATATACTATTTAACCGTAAATAATTTTTAAACCCAAATAATCAATTTCCTTACTAGAAAATTAATGTTAAATACACATTAATTCAAAAAATTATGAATATTGAAACCCATCTCTAAAATATAATTTCTGATCTAAATCTAAAATCACAAGGTATTTGGATGTCATTTAATAGGGTTTTCGCATCAAAACATATAATAAAAGCTATATGAACAAGCATAAATCATCAACAAGCATATATAAACATTTTATCATTCAAAAACATGGCTAAGCTTTGCAAAGTAAATCGAGTTTAACCTAAAACCGAAAATAATCAGAAAACATGAGATGTAGTCACTATTCACCTTCGCTTTGAGATTAAGGATTTGAGATTTGGTCTTGATTAAGTTGCTTAAGCTTTTCCTTTGAAATCTTGCTTATTTTCTCTTTTCTTCCCTTAATGGTGGTCGGCCTCTAGTTTGTTTCTTTTGTGAATATAGAAATGAACGTGTGAATGATAAGGTTAAGGGTTTAGGGTATAAGGATGTGTCCTACTCCTATATTGCCCCTTATCTATTTGCCTTAACATTTTAATTCTTTACTTCATTTGTATATGACACGCTACCCTTACTAATCACAAATCTCAACCCATTAACCATTTTACATTATTCATTTAATTTACCTAACTAAATGTTCATAATAGTATTACTAAAAATATAGGGTGTTACTGACTCCCCGCCTTAAAGAATTTTGTCCTCGAAATTACGATAAGGTACCCAACAAATCAATAAAAAAAGTAAAACATACCATCAAACAAATTAGGATAAGCGTCTCTAATCCCACTCTCAGTCTCCCAAGTATAGTCTCTCTCATTGTCGCTCCACTGGACTTTAACTAATCTAAATGTCTTGTTCCTTTGCCTCTTCTCATCTCTCGCGACCATACGAATTGGCTTTCTAACTATAGTCAAATTCAGCTCTACTACTAAGTCCTCTAACACAGTCGGTGCTATATTCTTTGGATCTCTAATACACTTCCTTAGATGAGAAACATGGAAAACATCGTGGACTCCTGCATAATTGTTCATAACTCTACTCTATATGCATGTTTCCCGATCCTCTCTACAATAGGAAATGGTCCTACAAATCTTGGTACCAACTTTCCTGATTTTCAAAATCTAATCACACCCTTCATTAGTGATACCTTGATGGTCTTCAACAGAGAACTCAAAGTCTTTCCGTCTTCTATCCGCATAACTCTTCTGCCTAGACTGAGCTTCCTTCATCCTAGCCCGAATCAACTCAATCTTTTCTGCAGCTTCTCTAACTAAATCTTGACCAAGAACCAACCTATCCCCAGTCTCTAACCAAAAAATAAGAGATTTGCATGGCCTTTCATACAAAGCTTCAAACGGTGCTATCCCTATACTAGCTTGATAACTATTGTTATACGAAAACTCGACTAAGTGTAGATGGTCTTCCCATGATCCTCTAAAATCTAACACACAAGCTCTTAACAAATCCTCCAAGACTTTGTTAACTCTTTCCGTTTTCTCATTTGTCTGTGGATGGTAAGCAGTACTCATCTTGAGCTTGGTTCCTAAAATTTCCTGTAGACTCTTCCAGAACTCGTTAGTAAATAAGGAATCTCTATCTCTTACTATACCACTAGGAATTCAATGAAGTCTAACTATATTCTTCATAAGTAACTTAGCTAGAAAAGGTGCCACCCTAGTTGACTTAACTAGAATGAAATGGGCACTCATGGTTAATCTGTCCACCATGACCCATATACTTTCATTTCCTCTATTAAATCTTGGCAACCCGTCTATAAAATCCATAGAAATAGAATCCCACTTCTATACTGGAATATCTAATAGCTGAAAAAACCCACTTGGCTTTTGATGTTCGGCTTTTACCTGTTGGCAGTTCAGACACTGCTTCACCCATAAGCCTACATCCCTCTTCATACCTTCACAGAAGAAACTTCTCTTCATGTCCTAATACATCTTAGTTCCTTCTGGATGAATAGTGAACTTCGAATAATGGCATTCCTCTAAAACTTCTTCCCTTATGTCTCCTACGTTCAGAACACACAACCTTCCTTTCTTTCTCAACCACCCTTTTTGGTCAAGACTAAAATCCTTCAAGTCATCACTCTCCTTTCCATCCCTTAACTTCCTGATCCGTTCAACCAATACTGGATCCTCCTCCTATTTAGAAGCAATCTTTTCGATCATCATCGGTCGAACTTCTAAACAAGTCAACGCAATAGATCCTCCACTAGATCCAGCCTCAGATCTTCACTACACTCTACAAGCCGACAATGCTTCCAAATCTTTCCACTTAGCTATCATTTCCAACACTGCATTCTGATGCTTTCTGCTAAGTGCATCTGCAACCATATTACCTTTCCCTGGTGTGTACTCAATTCCAAAATCATAAGCAGCAATAAACTCTAACCATCTCTGCTATCTCATGTTCAGCTCCTTCTGAGAGAACAAGTACTTCAACGACTTATGATCCGTATATAGCTCAAAAATTTCTACCAAAAGGTAATGTCTCTACACCATCAACACAAAAATCACTGCAGCCAATTCTAAGTCATGCGTATGATATCTAACTTCATGCGGTCTAAGCAGTCAAGAAGCATATGTAATCACTTTACCTCTCTGCATTAACACGGCTCCTAAACCAGTTCCACACGCATCTATATAAACTACCAAATCCTAATTTCCTTCTGGAACAACTAGTACAGGTGCAAGAGTCAATAAGTGTTTCAAGCTCTGGAATGCTTCCTTACACTTATCGGTCCACACAAACTTCACATTCTTTCGCATTAGCTTGGTCATCGGTGCTGCTATCTGCGAAAAATCCTTAACGAACCTCTGATAATATCCAGCTAATCCAAGAAAACTCTTTATCTCAGTCACTATCTTGGGTCTCTTCCAATTATTCACCGCTTCAATCTTAGTCGGATCTATAGACAACCCTTTCTCTGAGACTACATGACCAAGAAACTTCACTTCATTCATCCAGAAATGAAACTGCGAAAACTTTGCCTTCAATTGATGTTGCCTTAACGTCTTAAGCACCACTCTAAGATGAACTTCGTGCTCCCTTTCATCCTTAGAGTATATCAAAATATTATCTATAAAAACCAACACGAACCTATCTAAGTGCTCTCGGAAGATTCGGTTCATCAAATGCACAAAGAATGCTGGCGCATTAGTTAGTCCGAACGGCATCACTAACCATTTGTATGATCCATATCTAGTTCTAAACGCCGTCAAAGGAATACTATCCTCTGTTACTCTAAGCCGAAGGAAACCTGTTACTAAATCCAACTGAGAAAATACCTTGGCTCCACTCAACTGATTGAAAAAAAATCATCAATTCTAGGCAACAAATATCGATTCTTTATCGTCTTCTCATTCAACTTATGTTAATCAGTACACAACCTTAACGATCCGTCCGGCTTCTTAGCAAACACAATGGCTGCTCTCCAAGGTGAACTACTAGGTCTAATAAAACTCTTGCCTTCCAAATCCACCAACTGCACTTTCAACTCTCCCATCTCTGTAGGTGTCATCCTACTTGGCGGTCTACTCACTGGTTCTGCTCTAGGTACCAAACCTATCCGAAACTCGATGGATCATTTCGATGGCAATCCTACTACCAGCTTGAAGACATCCGCGAATTCTCTAACCATAGAAACTCGATTCAATTCATCTTTTACCTCCACAACACCCAACAAAGCATTCACCTCACAACTATGGCTCTCTACGGTATATACAATCCGATCACTACAGTCAAGGTGTCTAAGTGATACTTTCCAGTCATGGAAAAATATCCAAGCATCGTACTTACTTAACCAATCCATACCCAAAATAATTCTGAACTCTACAAAATCAAATACATGCAAACTGCAAACAAAGGTATGACCTAACAAATCAAACTCTAGGTGGTCACATTTTATCTCAAGTGTCGCATACGCTCCTATCGGATTTGCAACCCTTAAGGAAGTAACTAAGTATGAGGGTTCTGGGTTAAGCTTATCTACCAAACAATGAGATATAAAAGAATGCGATGCACCAGTATCAAACAGAACGTTAATAGACAAACCATGGATCTGAAGTGTACCTCCCAACACTGCCTTTCCTTTTTCCTCTACCATTGGCCTCGAAGTAGCTGGCTCCAATGCAAATACTTTGCCCCTTCCATCCTTAGCAGGCTCTTTGCACTGGTTCTTGTAATGACCAATCTGATCGTAGTTGAAGAATCTAATATTCTTCTTCCTCGTTCACTTCCTTCGCCTTTCTAGTACGACATTCATTAGCAAAATGTCCCTTCTTATCGCACTTGAACCAAACAACCTCCGACTTTCCTTTCTTCATGGCTCCACCTTTTTTAGCACCCTTCTTATGAAAGAACTTCCTTTTCTGACTCTGCCCCACCTGGACTTCCTTTGCCTTACTCTTTTCAAAAAAAGCAAGTATTTCCTTATGTCTCAACGCCATCTCTACTACAACATCATAAGGATCCCTAATAGGAGGCAATGTAGCCCTTGCCAACTAAGGCTTCAACCCCTTTATAAACTTCTCATTTCTCTTTATCACAATATCCACATTGGCATATCCATACCTAACCAACTTCTCAAACCTCCTAGCATACTCCAACATAGTCATCTCCCCCTGTTCCAACTCAGCAAACTTTCTGATCAAGGTAGACTTCACCATCACAGATATGAACCTCTCCTCAAACCTCCTCTTAAACTCAGCCCATGTCATCATTTCTTCATTCACTCCAACTGTCACACTATTCCACCAGAATAAAGCTGCTCCCTGAAGCTGTCTCGATGCAAACCTTCTCTTCTGCTCATCATTGAGCCCCAAGTTTGCAAAGATCCTCTCACAATGCAGCAATCAATTCTCCACCTCAATAGCATCTTCCGTTTCGATAAATTGCTTTCCTCCAAGCCTAATATAGTCTCTACTCAAAATAGCATAATTGTTGACCACTGAAGCTCCCTGAACTCCTCCTACAGCATTTCCTCCAATTACTCCAGCAGCAACACCCGCCTGCATCATGTTGACAAAGAACTGATACATAGCTGCCATATCAACTTGTGGGACTCCGGCACCCACATTTCCAGCTTGTGCCTAACCTGGGTTTTTCCTCGTATTTGGTCTGGCATTTCCATTTGTAGTGGCGCTTCCCCTCCAAGGTTAACTCTCCCACTTCTAGCATCCATATCTATATTCAAGCCTCGTAAGATATAGAAGAATAGCCTAATAGAGATAGGAGAATAGAGATATCGTGTATACTTATATATATATATATACACACACATATATATATATAGCAAATACAAGTACATTACTATAGCATTATCCCATACACTAATCTTATCTCTAATTCCTTAGGATTTTGTTTTCAAAAATCATTTTAGTTTAAAGTTTTTCATAAACCTATGCTCTGATACCAAGTTGTAACATCCCCTATCTGGAGGCCCGAAGCTAAGCGATACAGATGCTGCAGTCATCAATAGTATTAACTTTCGGTGACCAAATACGGTAATGTTAATGGTATCCATAATATCAAAAGCACATGAATATGAATAAAAAATCATAGATTTCAAAGACAACTTTCTTGATTACATTTCACAAAACATCTTTCATATTCCATCACATAATCCCAATCATTTCCCAGGTACACATCAAATATAATTATTAGAAAATACGCCAAGAGCAACATATGAAGATGCCCCCTTGGTTGACCAGAGTACTAAATAGTCATAACTGAATTAATACAACACGGCAGAATCAAACAAAATAAAACATCAACTCCTAAATAGCTATCCATTAGTCACCTGCTCGTCTTTGGAAGCTTTATCCGTCCACCTACTAAAACCTGAAAATACTCAACCCTCAGCCTACTCAAATCAATTTTGAGCACCTGAGAGTTTAAGGGGAAAAACATAAAATCTAGTCAGACAGAAAGCCTGGTGTGAATAATACCATACATCTTGATTATTTGATATTAAGTGAGACCACACTACTTAGCGAAACGGGTTTCCCCTCACTAACATCCTTTTAAAACATATCTTTTGAAAAACATAATCCTGCAACCAAAACTGGTTAAAACTATAAAGCATTATCATGTAAACTTGGATATCAGGTAACAAATGAACTATCTGTCCGAACACTATAGTTTTGTCTGGCTAACTACTAACCTTTCTCTGACTCGGGCCCACCAGACAATATAAACAAATAATCTAACATCTGTTAGGTATTTCTCTTCTAGACGGTCTATCCCTAACTTACTTTCTCCAAGTCAACTGATCCTAATGGTTTTGTGGGCTTACTAATAACCTACCTCTGTACAAATATATTCCTTTTGTGAGTAACATCATTTTAGTCTTACCTTGACAAAGCACTACACATTGGAATTTTGGACTAAATTAGCTAGGGGCTAATAGCTAATGTATAGGGCACGACCCTATACTAGTCCCATCTGGTATACAAATATCCGAGTCATTTTACTTAGGGTAATCTTCCCTTAAATTTTCCTTGAAAACCTCTTCTTTTCAAATTGATATAAACCTTTAAATCATACTTTAAACAAGGAACATAAATTCTATGCTTTACTCAAATCACCTTGCCGTGTTATATATATATATATACACACACTTTACATCTTTGTTGATGAAACATTTTAAATCTTTGAATGTACAACTTTCGATCACATTGAAAGTATCCCTTTCGAAACCAAGTAAACCCTTTGTAACCTAGGTCGAAAGGCCTAAACATTCCTTTCAAAGCCATTCATATAAACCTTTCAGAACCATTAGAAAACCTTTCCTTCGAAAGCAATAAAACCTTAGATATCCTATCTTTAATACACTAAGCATTGCCTTTTGAAAACGTTGGAAAATTTTATTTTCAAACCATTTGAAACCATTGGGGAACCACCCGTTCGAAACCTTCATTAAAACCTTTCGAAAGCATTAAAACATCAAATCTTTTGAAACCAATTAGGTTCAAGTAAAACATGTGGAAAACCTTTCGAAACCATTTAAAACTATCTTCTTCGAAACCTCTAGGTTCTACCTTCAACAAAACAAAAGGGTCATAAAACATTTAATTCGAAAGCACTCTTCTAAAGCATTTCCTAAGTAAAGAAGTGATGGTGTCAAAACCAACCCTTCGAAAGAATTGGAGAAGCGGTTTGGGTTTTATAAAACAAAATAACCCTTTCGAAGGCATCGCTTTGAAAGGTAGAAAGCGGCAGCAAAAGGGGTTTCGACCCCGACGAAAGCATTTACTTAAAAACAATGGTGCAACCTCTTCGAAACCATTCTTTAAATCAATTTGACCCAGTCGGAAGCCAACTAAGTCGAAAGGTACTTAGTTGACAGCAAAGCAAGCGCATTTTCATTTAGGAAAAAAGACATGCTTCGACCCCTTCGGGATCCATCGTTTCGACTTCATACCTTTCGCCCACGTCCAATTCGCTACGTACCAAGTATTGATACCAGGCACAATGGTTTCGACTGTGAAGGTGGCGGGAGTACTGGGTTGAAAGCATAGAACCGAAAGTGGCAAAACATGGAAAAAGCACGATTAAACCAATTTTTAACCTTTTAAAGTAATATTTTAAACTAACCTGCCTTATTTTTCAAAACTTGATTGGTTGCTAATTTTCTTTTCTAAAAGTGCTGCCAATAATTTTAGAATTAAACAATTTACAAATACCCCTTCTCCTTTTATAAATATATAAAAAATTTAAGTCCCATACCTTAAATAATTTTATATATCTATTAAAACACTTATAAAAATTATACAAAAATTTCAGAAAATCATTTTTAATATGTTTTCTGACATATAATAATTTCAACATACATTATTTAACCGTAAATAATTTTTAAACCCAAATAATCAATTTCCTCACTAGAAAATTAATATTAAATCCACATTATTTCATAAAATTATGAATATTGAAACCCATCTCTAAAATATCATTTGTGATCTAAATCTAAAATCGCAAGGTATTTGGATGTCATTTAATAGGGTTTTCACATCAAAACATATCATAAAAGCTATATTAATAAGCATAAATCATCAACAAGCATATATAAACATTTTATCATTCAAAAACATTACTAAACTTTGCAAGGTAAATCGGGTTTAACCTAAAACCGAATGAGATGTAGTCACTATTCACCTTAGCTTTAAGATTATGGATTTGGGATTTGATCTTGATTAAGTTGCTTAAGATTTTCCTTTGAAATCTTGCTTATCTTTTTTTCTTCCCTTAATGGTGGTCAGCCTCAAGTTTGTTTTTCTTTTGTGAATATAGAAATGAACGTGTGAATGATGGGGTTAAGGGTTTAGGGTATAAGGATGTGTTCTATTCCTATATTGCCCCTTATATATTTGGCTTAACATTTTAATTCTTTAGTTCATTTGTATATGCCACGGCTACCCTTACTAATCACAAATCTCAACCCATTAACCATTTTACATTATTTCATTTTATTTACCTAATTAAACGTTCCTAATAATGTTACTAAAAATATAGGGTGTTACATCCATCATGTTTATGCTTGGTGTACTTAGTACTTCTACGGGAACCTAGCTCATCTGTTGTGCATCGCCGGTGCTAGCAAACTTTTCTAATGAATCAACCTCTTTGATACGATCTAGTGGAATATGCGAAATGCCATAATACTCAAATTCTGTCAACAGCTCTTGGACATGGACAAGGTATATGGCAAGCTGTTGTCCCTTAGCCTGATAATCTCCCCTAACTTGATACACCACTAGCTATGAATCACAAAAGATTTCAAGAGATTTTACTCCAAGTTCCCTAGCGAGTTTACGTCCAGCAACTAGAGCTTCATACTCAGCTTCATTGTTTGTTACCGGGGAATAAAGCTTTAATGCATAAGTAGATTGACCGATTTTCAGGAGTTACAAGCACAATCCCAGCTCCAAAACAATGATCATTATATGCTCCTTTAGTATACAGTTTCCACCATACAGTAAGGATTTCGTTGCTTTTTGGAAAATCATCTTGCATAGTAAACTCTGCTATGAAGTCTACCAGCGGTTGACCCTGAATAGCCCTTCGAGGGAGATAAGTAATGTCGAATTGGTTGAGCTCAATACTCCACTCGAGTAACCTTCCAGACATCTTAGGTCGCAATAGAACCTGTCATAACGGCTGGTCGGTATTGACATTGATCTGATGCGCCTGAAAGTACGGATGAAGCTTCCATGATGCAATTAGTAAGCAGCACGCCAATTTCTCTATTTTCGGGTAGTTCATTTAGTTCTCATTAATCATTTGCTGACGTAATACACCGGCCTGTGGATCTAATTCTCATCACGAGCAATGCGGCACTTATAGCGTGTGCCGATACAGCCAAATAAGTATACAACTCCTCATGATCCACCGGTTTTGACAAGATAGGGAGTCTCTCCAAATGATTCACCAAAGCTTTAAACGCATCTTTATAATCTTGCATCCATTTAAAGTTTCTTTTTCCCTTTAATAAATCGATGAAAGGAATGCATTTTTCGGTAGCTTTGGAGATAAATCGACTTAAGGCAGCAACTTTTCCATTCAAACTCTACACTTGTTTAATAGTTCTCGGTACTTGAATATCATAGATAGCCTGAATCTTCTTGGGATTAGTTTCTATTCCATGTGCATTAATAATAAAGCTCAAGAACTTTTCTGATGCGACACCAAAAGAACACTTCATAGGATTGATCTTCATCTTATAATTTCGGGGGATGTCAAACATTTCCGCCAAGTCTCTAACGTGGTCGCTTGATCGTCGTGACTTCATGAGCATATCATCCACATACACTTCCATTGTTTTTCCAATCTGGTATTTAAACATCCCATTAACTAAATGCTGGTAAGTTGCTCTGGCATTCTTTAATCCAAACGACATTACCATGTAACAGTACAATCTAACGTCGGTAATAAAGCTGGTGTGCTCCTGATCGAGGATATGCATCGGCATTTGGTTATATACCGAGTATGCATCCATAAAAGATAGCAATTGGTGTCATGTGGTCAAATACACCAGCTGGTCTATCCTCGAAAGGGGAAAATCGTCTTTTGGACACACCTTGTTCAAACTTGAATAATCAATGCACGTTCTCCATTTCCCATTCTCCTTCTTCAAAAGTACAAGATTTGATATCCATTTAGGGTAGAGGGCGTCGTGGATAAACCCATTGACTTTTAGTTTATCCATCTCCTCTTTGAGAGTGACAGATCTCTCCAGATCCACACCATGTCTTTTTTGCTTCATCGGAACATACCTCGAGTTAATGTTCAATGCACGGCTCATAATGGCAGGCAAGATTCTACACATGTCAGAGTGAGTCCAAGCGAATACATTTTGATTTGCTTGGAGAAAACCAGCAAGTTCCTTCATCATCGAGGGTCTGAGCTGTGACCCAATCTTTAGAACTCGTGATGGGTTGTCATGGTTAACCGTAATATCAATTGTCAGCTCAACCAGTACGGCTTTGGTCTCCTTCGGCTCCTTTTCATCATCCCTTGGATCTATATCTCTATAGAACCGATTGTGGTGCCCAAGCCAAAGCTCAGGTGCCAATTGTCAATCATCGGTAGCTTGGATGCGGACAGTCTTGTCCACACCCTTACCTTTCTCTTTGCACTGAGCTTCCCTCAACTTAGTTACATAACAGGCACGTCCAGTCACCTGATCGCCATAAACAACTCCTACACCATTGTTTATCGGAAACTTCAAATTCAAACATCACGGAACAAGAGTTGACCGGAATTCATCCAGGGCCTGTCTGCCTAGAAAAACACTGTATAGAGAGTCAACATCCAAAACAATAAACGACAAGATTCACACTCTACTTCATTCACCTTCTCTCGATTCAACAGGTAACTCCACATAACCAACAGCTTCGGTTGCAATGCCATTAAAACCATGTATACGAGCTTTAGATGGTTTTAAATCCTTGGCTTCCATTCTCATTTAATCATATGCCTTCTTGAAGATTATATTCACCGAACTTCCACAATCAATCAAATTTTTTTTACCAATGTAGGACCAATCATAGCTGAAATGACCATCGGGTCGAATGTCAGAGCCTTTACTTTGTCTGCATCCGTATTCCTAAACACAATATCATCTGCCATTGTGCGTTGCTTGTGACGACCCACCTTTTTGGACGGTTTAAACCGATAATAAACCACACATGTCTAACTCAGACCATTTAAAAGGGGTAGATTATCAACGGGTAAATAAGAAAATAAGAGAAAAGAAGGAAAATAAAACATAGAATATCGCAGCGGAATGACAAAATACAATAATCAAATAAATAGTTCATGAAGCTATTTTACAATATACATTTGATTACACTATTTTACAACAAAATCATAGTACAATCAACAAACATACCAAAATGATGCAGCAGAGTAATACTAATAATATAATATACCAAACTCCATCTTCGTCCTCCATAAATAATGTCTTCAAACACTTAAAAGCTCAAGCTGACCTGGGCGTAATGGAAAGACAAAACACTCGAGTCAGCATGAGCTTTTCAGTGTTTGAAGACATTATTTCTGGAGGACGAAGATAGAGTTTGGTATATTATATTATTAGTATTATTCCGCTGCATCATTTTGGTATGTTTGTTGATTGTGCTCTGATTTCGTTGTATAAATTGTGTAATCAAATGTATATTGTAAACAGCTTCATGAACTGTTTATTTGATTATTATATTTTGTCATTCCGCTGCGAGATTCTGTGTTTTATTTTCCTTCTTTTCTCTTATTTTCTTAATTACCCCATTGATAATCTATCTTTTGAATGGTTTGAGTTAAACATGTGTGGCCTATTGTCGATTTAAACCATCCATAAAGGTGGGTCGTCACGGTTGTTATCAGAGCTTTGGTTTAGAGATACCTTAGGCTGTTAGGATTAACTCATTAGAGATAGGGTTATTAATACCCTAGAATGAGTTTGAGTGTATATATACGAGAGAGCGAATTTTTTAGTGCTATAAAAATGTTTGGTATTGTGTTGATTTGTTCTGTAGAGTATTTATGAATTTTGGTCGGTACATAGGACGTTATGGCATCGATAGGGATTTCTAAACACTTAAATAGGGTAAACCAATACAATATTATTTTCGAAATATAGGTAAATGAAATAATTTTACCTAGTATTATATTTTGTATTTAAAGGATAACTTTTCATAAATTGATATAGTTATTTCTGTTATGCTGGTTGTTAGAAAATAATAATGTTTGATTATTGTCGTTTATGGTTGGTTAGTCAAGGTTCATAAAAACCATTGACTATTGTATGTTATAAGAAAATTGTAATTTTGTAAATATAGGTTTATGAATATGATTTACAATTAAAACGAATAATAAACGGAAATATGAGAACTTAAATTTCGGTGTTTTGAAATTGGTTTCAAATATTTTTTGGAAAAATTAATATTAGTATTATTTGGAAGTATTTTCGGATAGAAATATTTTCAATGGGATTTAAAAGGAATGTTTTAAAAGAACTCTAAAGAAAATAAGTTCTGTACTCCCCTCTTCTATCGTTGGAAAATAATTCCGGTGATGACTGCGGCATCATCGACATTCATTTTCGAGTTTCAAAGTGGGAAGACAACTATAGTAGCTTTGCTAATAGTTATTTAGTGATACAAATTTTAACTTTAATTTCCTAAATATGATTTGATATACAAAAGATATAAGTATATATTATTTCAAGATAATTTGAAATGAAACCTGGTATTTAGTTCTTGAGTTTCTGTTAATCAATGATTTTTAATTAATGTAATAGAATGGAATCTTCGACTACTTTAATGGTTGGAAACTTCCAAATTGAAATATGAAATTTAAAGCTAAGTGTTTAATGAAAATATAAAGAGTCAAAATGAAATTGTGTTAAAGAAATGTTTATTGGTAAGGAATTAAGAAGTATAAGAAATATTATGAACTTAAGTTAATATTTTGAAATGCTTAAGAATTAAATTTAATAGTAAAACGGAGAATACCATTGAAGTAAATGATTATAAACTTAAGAAAATGTTGAAATGATTCATGAATAGTTTTAATATTAAATGATACTGTATATGAAGTGTAACGACCTGCTATTTCGAACCATTCAAATCGACAATCATCCACACATGTCAGACTTGAATTGCTCAAAACAACGGATTGTTAATTTTATATTTGGCAAACTTAGCATATACAGTAAATAAATCAATCACAGAATCACAAACACGGAGTAATATAACAATAAGCAGCGGAATAGATAAATAGTAGTTCATGAAGCTACTACATAAAATCAGAGTCTGAAACAAATACAACAGAAAATCCAAAATACATAGAAGTCACTAATACAAAAGCAATTGATAAGTCTGCACATAAACAACTGGGAATAACTGAAATAACTGAAAAGATGAATAGATAAAGATGGAACTTCAAGCAAAGCTCCAAGCTCCAAAGGTGAGTCTAAATTGTGACACTCAGTCTGACCCGAGCATAAAGCAAAACATAAAACACTCGACTCAGGATTAACATTCTTATGCAAGTAAATCAACTCAAGTGAAATGTCCAAGTGAAATGCAATATAACTTAAAGGATGTTTGGGTTTCCCATCCTTTAAGGATCCATGTAACTATCTACATACATAGTACAATACGCTATATATATAATGCCTAAAGTAAAGTAAACTATTAAGTTAAGGCGTTACCCATATCCCCATTAACACATTTTTATATATTTCCGTAGTCTATACAGATATTGTAAGCTCCACCAAACCGGTGGGATACTTAGTGAGCACTCCATAGGTACGGTACAAACCAAACTCGTAATGGGCTCGATAAGGCATGTGACAAGGCACGCGAGGCAATGCCTAAGGTAGGATACTACCGTCTTGCGAATCCGGACTGGTGGTAACGCATAGCAGCTACTACCGCCCACCTCGAGACACACTCCCATAATCAAAGGTGCACCCAACCAAATCACAAAGTAATAGAATGGTATCGAAGAAGCATGCTCGATCAGAGGTGCGACCTCACTTGGCCAGGCATGGCTCCTGTTTTAGTCACATCAAGCTGACTCGTGGGAGTCGGGGCTACTTTCATACCTCATATGACATTCGCCAAACCATCTTACTTCATTCTAGAGTCTCCACCACGTACACAGTTTTTAAAGTGGTTTTCAATATTGGCAGAGAGTATGACAATATCCAATCCCGGTCTCTTTAACAACCAAACGCTTATTTCACACCATGGTCATTTTTCATTCCAAACAGTTCATACTTCATATCAAAATATCTTATTCATTTCAAAACCATATCCTTTCGAAATCATATTCATTTCAAAATCATATCACTTTCAAAATCATATTCACTTTAAATCATAACAGTTCCAACCTATACAATTTAAATATTGAAGTATTTTATATATTGGAATAGGTATACATTAAAAATAGTTTATATTTAAAAATAGGTTATAGATTAAAATTGTTTATATATTAAAATAGTTTTTAGATTAAAATAGTTTATTTATTAAAAATAGTTTTTATAGTAAAATATATACATTTAATTTTTTTATAAATTTAAAGTAATATATATTAAAATAGTATATATATTTAAAAGAGTTTATATCGAAAATAGTTTCAAATTAGAATTGTTTCTTCCAATTTCAAAAATCAATTCAAATCAATTTTAGTTTCAAAAATTCAATTTAAATCAATCTCAGTTCCACAATTTCAATTAAAAAGGTTAAAGGTTCAATTCGAATTCTCATTAAAACCATTTTTAATTTATATCGATTTCAAATCCAGGTTTGAACTACAATTTAAACCACTTCCAATTCAACAAGTTTCAAAGTTTAAATATTCAAGCAATTTAAATAACTCAATTTGATAAATTTCATTTATATTTCAAAATTCAACTTTAATTTTTATTTAAATTTGAAAATATTCACTTAATCATTTTTAATAACATTTAAATAAAATCTCATATTACATATTAAAATAAAAATTAAATATTCAAATTCAATTTTATTTAAATTTAAAAATATTCTGTTTGCACAAAAAATGGACAAACACCTCAAAGTCGTATGATTTAGTAGGTCTTATGTTGTTCTTAGTGATTTGGGTGATTTATGCAAATATATGAAAAGCAGGGGCTAAACTGTAAAAAGACACGTAGATTTATAGTGGTTCAGCCAGAATGTGCCTACGTCCACTTCATATGTTATTTCTCTTCTCTTGTTTAGATTACAAGTACAAAGCTTTGATACAAGTAAAAGAAAGTTGTTTGAAAGTTCTCTCCGTGCTTGAGCTCTTCAAACTTGTCCCCATTGTTGTACCCTGCCCCTCTATTTATAGAGTGAGGCTGGGGGTAGGGGTCCTGGATGTGTACAGCTGCTGATGGGCTTGGGCTGACGCGATCTGGCCTGGTAGTGTTGGTTCGGAATGTCTTGGTCCAGTAGTAGGTGGTCCGGTAGGAGCTTGTTTCGATGGCAGCTAGGAGATGGTTGGTCCGGCAGTGGTAGGAGGAGCTTGGTCCGGCAGTGGTAAGAGGAGCTTGGTCCGACAGTGGTAGGAGAAGCTTGGTCCGGTAGTTGGAGTTGCTTGGTCTGGCAGTTGGAGTTGGTTCGGCAACGAGGTGGGAGGCAAGTTAGTTCGGTGGATACTCTGGTTTGGTGTTGCTTGGAAGTGGACCGGTGGAGCTTTGGAGGGTGTGTGCCTTCCTTTCTTTTGGCTCGGTAGGGGCAAAAACGCTCCCAACATTTGCCCCCCAAAGTGGGGTATATGCTGGCATATAGCTTACTTTGTTTAAGCCTGATCGTCCTTGTTCAGTCTGTGTGTCGAATGGATTGGTTCGGTGGCCTCTTCCTTGCCTATAAATACCGGAGCTATGCCACCGTTGTTTCCTTACCGTCTGAGATAGCCGAAACAACTGATTGCCGAATCAAAATTTCTACCCTTTGCCGAATCAGCTGTGTTAGCCGAACCAGGTGAAATCCTTTTACAGCCGGATGAACTTTGATACTGCACTACCAAATGAGCTTTTCGTGATGAGAATGCCGAATGGGGTTCTTGAAAACGAGAATGCCGAATGGATTTTGAACCTTTTATGTTTCGGATTACAAATGAAATCCCGGACTGTACGCTCTCGCCTATTTATGTCTCTACATCTTTTGTTTTAACAACGTGCTTTTGTGTTGCAGATAAATGTCTCGAAAAGCAGAAACTCGATCGGATAAAAAGAAGTCCCAGGGCGAAGGAGAATCTTCCGCAGTGCCCCCTGCTCAGCCAGGACTGGAACGTCATGGAATTGCCCCGAGATCACTGGTGGACGGGTACGGCCCTCAGGAGCTTCTGAACTCCCCGCCCGATTGCTTTCCCAGCTCCCTCAAGGAGGAGCAGCTTGATGCCATCTCCCGTTCTTTTGGAATTGATAGGGCGCGCATGTTGTTGCCAGGGAGAGAAGTTATGCCATATGACCCTCCCGAAGGGTACTTTGCCTACAGCAGATACCACTGTATGTGCGGTGCCATCCCGCCTCTTAATGCTTGGGTACTCAGTTTTCTTACATATCTAAAGGTGGCCCCATTCCAGCTTCAACCCAACTCTTATACTATACTGGTGAGCCTCTTCGTCATCTTTCAGAGAAAGCATGGGCGTGCTCCTTCCAACCGGGAGATCCGGTACTTATATAATCTGAGGGGCTATAAGAAGGGGTCCCCATACATCAGCTTGGAGTCAGTTGTAACCTTCAAGCCGGTCTTGGATCTGTATTCTAAGTACAGCATGTTCAAGAAGGAGTGGTTCTTCGTCAGGGACGACTCTGTTTCTATTCGGCGTTTCACCTCCGGATGTAAGTCGATGCTTTAATTATAATTTCCGTCCTGGTTGCGATGCTTCTTCTCATACGATTTCATTTTTTGCTAGCGACAGGTGGCTTTGCGGTTGTGGAGACTGATCGCTTGGTTCGGATGGCGGCTGAGATAGAAGCTATCCCCGGGAGAGATAGATCGGCTGCTTACCTGATCAGAAATGCGACTCTTTTGGAGTATAATTTGATCCTTCCACAGCAGTCAGTAGTCAAGCAGAGGGAAACGGCGGAGGAGAGGGCAGCTGCTCAAGCTAAGGGAGGTGTCACAGTAGAGAGTGGCAAGAGGAAGCCTTTCTCAAAATCTCCAATGGTCGGAGGTAAGAAGCTTAAGAAGTCGGATGGTCCTTCCCCCAGCACTTGTCCACTTACCCCGGGGAAGGAAGATATGGAGGAGGAGAGAGGTGAGGGTGGAGATGACCGGGAAGGTGGCGATGGCATCGGGGCCTTGCTTCCTGGGCAAGCAGGCGAGATTCAGGAGTGGATGGATGATGCATTCAACCAAGCTTTCGAGGGGCTGGACGGAGAAACGACTTTGGTAGAGAAATTCGGGAAGGTTGACAAGGCCGGGACCGGTGCAAGCGAGTCTTCTCAGATTATTCCAGCCAAGGTGGCTCCGACGACTCAAGGTGAACTTTTGACTCCTGCAGGCTCCATTTATGATAGGGACTTAGGAATATTTTATGATCTGCTCCCGTCCTGAAATGAAATCCAGGACTCATTGTAGTATCCTACTCCTCCCCAGGGTTTGTATAACTAATGTGTTTCCTTTCTTCTTTTAACTTTTAATTTACTGCATTTCTCGAATTATGGATCAATGTAAGCTTGTGACAATTATTCTACATATCAGGGGCAGGTAAAACGGCTAAGGCCTCTGATCTTCGGCACAGGCTTGAACAATACAAGCTCTCCAAAGCTTCCGCCAAGCCAAAGACTTCGACCCACCGTTCCGGGGATGTAGTCGGCTACCGTCCTCTTCTCGGGGTTATTGAAGAGGGTATTCAGAAGAGAAAAAGGAGTCATCCCTTATCCGAACCTTCACTCAGTCCTCAGCCCCCAGTTCAGCCTCTTTATGATATCACGGAGGAGGATACTGAGTTCGCACTCTCTCCGCACCCGTCTGAAAATCCTACTGTTACGTAGATTGATCGTCCTAGTTTGGCTCGTAATCCATTTGCGGGTCATCCTGATCTGGATCCAGGTTCCCATGATATTACCTTCGACGAAGTTACCAGTGAGCACCTTCTTCCCCATAATCCCATGGTACGGGTGCTTGATGAGGCTAAGTCCTTAGATCTCGATTTACTTACCACTCGGATAGTTACCATGGGAGATGAGGCCAAGGCTAATATTGATCGGGTGGCGGAGGAGACTAGGAAGCTGATGGGGCATCATGCCCGGCTGGTTAAGGCTGGAGAGGAGATTGGGAGTGCCAACATCCGACTACGATTGATGGTTTCGGACCAGGCCAAACAGCTTGCTGATCAGGCCATTCAGATTTCTCAGCATGAGGCTGCCTCCGGGCGGTTGAGGAAGACTATGGAGGAGGCTAATAAGGTGGAATTGCGGAAGATGGAGGCTGCTTGCAAGGAGCAGATAAATATGGCCATCTCGACAGTGGACGAGGTTCGGAGGGCGGATCTTGAGCAGGTAGAGGAGCTGTCGGGGAAGCTTGAAGCCGCAGAGCTTGCTCAGGTCAGGCTAAAGGAGGAGATGGAGGTGATGAGGAGGTCCCTTCAGGCTGACTGCTCGCGATACCAACTGGAAAGGGATGCTGCCATTGCAAGGCTATCGGCTTCTGAGGCTCGTATGAGGGAGTTAGAGGAAAATGAGGGGATGATGGACGATATGCTGCAGGACATGTACTTTCGCACTTGGAAGCAGGGCAGCTTATCTTGGATGGACGACTACCCCCGGGTTATGGCTAGGATTTACCTCAGGGCTCTAGAGGAGGCCAAGGCTGAGGCGGATAAGGAGGGTGGAGCGGCCTTTAGGATGGATGTGGTCACCGCTCAGTTTACCAAGGAGGAGAAGACAGCGGTGAAAGAGGGGATGAGGTTGTTCGCGGTTGAGGAGGCAGGTGTGGAAGTAGGGGATGACGACCAAGACGATCAAGGGGAAGTTGCTGGTAACCTCTACTTCACTAGTATGTTCTTTTGTTAACTCTATTGCTTATCACTAATGATTTCTTTTTATGACCGGACAGGTGGGCAACAGGACATGGACAAGACTCCAACGCAGCCGGCTCCCTGATTAGACCTGGAGAATTCTTTTTGTGTACTTGACATGGCTGTATATGTTAGTCTTAAAACAGTAGAGTAACTTTTAGGTTGTAATTCTTGCTACTTGTAATAAATAGCTATATTCTTGATGTGCAATTCTTTAACTTAAGCTGATTTTGTCGTCTTTTGAATGTTTTTGCTATTTTGACATGTTGCATAAGAAATATAGCCATGCATATTCTTGTAATTAAATTGCGTTTGATGTCAGGTTCTTGTTTAAAACATAATTTCATGACTTGCAATGTTAGCGTGAGGTGTGAACAAATTATAGGCATATATGAAAGAAGGAAATACCGTCCTTTATATTTTGCTTGTAGATGGCAGCTTTGAATATCCTGTGTGACTGAGTAAGGGATGCGGTCCAGTATCTTGCTGTGAGTATCCGCTTCTATTAGTGAGTGTCTCCTGTTTTGTGTCCTGCACTTCAGGGTTTGTTACAGAGGATAGGAGAAAAAGTTTCTTAAGTAAAATTGAAATATGCGAAATAGTAAAACTTACAATCACGGAAGGCCTTCGATGTGCTTAAGTTCGTGGAAAACGGGCTTTGTAGTCACTTTCCCTAGCTGTGGGTCTTGGAGACATTTGTCACCCATCTTACGCCTCCGCGGGGAGTTAATTCTTTTTTACCACAGCCGCACTTAAGACACATCGGAGCCGAGATCGCGCACAGTAACTACCCAGGCCATTATGGCCCGTAATCGTGGGTATTATTCGATTTACTGTGGCCGGCTAGCGTGGGTGTTGGATAAGATTTCCTTGGCTTCCCTCCCAACGACACACCTTAATAACGGGTTAGAGAATCCGCGCCGATAGAGGATGTCTTCTTGAATTGTGTAGCGGGAAGCTTTCTTAAGATTTTCTTGACTTCGTTACGTCCGTTGGGCAGTGTGCCGCTTTGTAGGTAGTCTCGGATGGGAGTCATCCAAGTTGCTTCTTCGATTGCAGCTATCAGATTCATTTGCTCAAAACTTGGGGTCATTTGCTTTGAGATGGTTACTGCCCCGAAGATGGCGATGTATCTCATACTTGCTTGTTTTGCCAATTCGTCGGCCTCTTGGTTCTCTTCCCTAGGGATGTGTTTGACTAAGTAGTGGTCCAATCGGCTGAGAAGTAACTTGGTCTTCTTTAAATATGTTATGATTCGTTCTTCTCGAGCTTGGAATTCTCCTAGTATTTGATTAACGATGAGTTGAGAATCGCTGTGAAGACACAAAGAATTGGCTCTGATTTCTATGGCAAGTTCTAGTCCGGCTATCACTGCTTCATATTCTGCATCGTTGTTGGTGGCAGCGAACTCCAACCTTATAACATAGTGCAGTTTGTTTCCCCTGGGAGTGATTATTACCACACCTGCCCCCGAGCCTTGTTCGTTCGATGCACCATCCACAAAGAGATTCCACTTGATATCTTCTGCTATTTCCAATTGCTCCTTATCTTCGTTGGTAGTGAATTCTGCAATGAAATCAGCTATGGCTTGTCCCTTGATGGCGGTGTGAGGGTGATAGGTGATATCATACTGACTTAGTTCAATGCACCATTTAAGTAGTCGCCCGGAAGTGTCGGGACGATGGAGTACCTGCCTCAGTGGTTGATCGGTCAGAACTTTGATGGAATGGGACTGGAAGTAGTGATGTAGTTTCCGTGATGTGATTAGTAAACAGTATGCCAGCTTCTCAAGTTTAGGATATCTGACTTCTGCCCCCGTAAACCTCTTGCTGACGAAGTAAACTGGCCGCTGCATGCGGTTGTCTTCTCTTACCAAGGCGGCGCTCAGGGCGTGAGGTGACACAGTAAGGTATAGGCATAATTCTTCGCCTTCGCTTGGAGTCGAGAGTACCGGTGGTTTCTGGAGGTGTTCGATTAAGTTAAGGAAAGCGGTTAAGCATTCATCAGTCCATTCGAACTTTCCTTTGTCTTTCTTTAAAGCTTCGAAAAAGGGGACGCATTTGTCCGTTGCCTTGGAGATGAATCGGCTTAGGGCGGCCACTTTTCCATTCAGACTTTGCATTTCCTTTCGAGTGGAAGGTATCTTGATATCCTTTAGGGCTCGGACTTGTTCAGGGTTTGCTTCAATCCCTCTGGCATGGACGATGAATCCTAAGAACTTTCCTGATGACACTCCGAAGGAGCATTTTAGAGGATTCAACTTCATTCCATACTGGTGAAGTACTTGAAACATCTCGCCTGGGTGGCTTACGTGATCGTCGGCTTTTCTTGACTTCACCAGCATGTCATCCACGTATACTTCCATAGTTTGCCCTATTAGCCCTGCAAACATCTTGTTGACGAGGCGCTGGTAGGTGGCCCTTGCATTTTTAAGTCCGAAAGGCATTACCTTATAGCAGTACAAACCCCGGTCGGTGATAAAACTAGTGTGGTCTTGGTCGGGAGCATGCATAGGAATTTGGTTATATCCTGAGTATGCGTCCATAAAAGATAACAGCTCGTGTCCGGCTGTGCTGTCTACAAGCTGGTCGATTCGGGGAAGTGGGAAGCAATCCTTTGGGCAGGCGTCGTTTAGGTTGGAAAAGTCAATGCATGTTCGCCACTTCCCATTGGCCTTCTTTACCAGCACTGGGTTAGCGATCCATTTCGGGTAGATGGCTTCTCGTATGAAGTCATTGGCGAGCAGATTCTTTACCTCTTCATCGAGGGCTGCTGATCGCTCTGCTCCCATACTTCTCCTTCTTTGTTTTACGGGAGCCTTGGTAGGATCAATGTTTAGTGCATGGCATGCTACGTCGAGGGAGATTCCGGTCATGTCCGCATGTGACCATGCGAATACATCCAGGTTGTGGCGGAGAAAATCGATGAGCTGTTCCTTTAACTCTGCCTTCAGTTGGGATCCAATTTTCAATAGTCTACTCGAGTCGTGCTTGTCTACAGATACAAACTACATAGCCTCTGCAGGCTCGGCGGTGGCCTCCTCCTCTTTGTCCCTAGGGTCTAATTCATTGAAAGGGTCGCTGGTATATCGAAGAGGAGGGGCTTTCTTTAGTTGCTATGCTTCTAGACTTTTTGTGCAGAGGGCAACCTCTACACCCTTCCCTTTATCCTTCCTGTGGTTGTTGCGAAGTTCAGTCACATAGCAGTCTCGAGCCACGTCCTGGTCTCCTTCTACTTTCCCTACTCCATTGTCCGTTGGGAATTTCATCTTTAGGCACCATGGGGCTAGGACAATTTGGAAGTCAGACAAGGCTGGCCTTCCTAAGAAGGCGTTGTAGGCCGAATGGTTTTCTATTAGCACAAACGTCTGTTTCCGTACGACGGAGCGGGGATGGCTTTCAATCTCAACAAAGAGGTCCAGTTGCCCGAGGGGCATCTTTGCATCCCCAGTGAAACCGTGTAGTGGTTTATCGCAGGGAGATACATCCTTCATTGATAGCTTCATTTTGTCAAATGCATGTTTGAACAGGATGTTTACTGAGCTTCCAGTGTCTACTAGGATTCGGTAAACCTCGGCGGGGCCGAGCCGGGCAGAGATAACCATGGGATCCATGTGAGGGTATTGCCTTCCTTCTAGGTCACGCTTACCGAATGTGATGTCATCACTTTCTTTCCGCTTCGGGTGGCGCTCTTCTATAACCGAATTGACACAGTCTTTATTGTCTCTAAGCGACTTTCCATATCTTTCCATTTCTTTCCAGCTTCTGTCAGCGATGTGCGGTCCTCCCGAGATGGTATGGACCACTATCTTCTCTTGACTAGAGCTGCTAGTGTTGCGGTTTCCTCTGCCGATCTCCGTTGAGGGTAGCCTTGGGTTCTCATTGGTAGGAGCTGGAGTCCTGTCCTGACCTTTTACATAGCGTTCCAGTTTCTTCCTTCTGATGTGTTCCTCAATCAAGTCCCGGAGATGATGGCATTCATTGGTGTCATGCCCATGAGATTCGTGGAAGCGGCAGAACTTTCCAGACTTCTGCGCGTTATCTGATTCCTTCTTGTATGGTGGGTGTTTGTATCTAACTTCGCCTTGGGTGGCAAGGAAGATATTTTCGACGGTCTCATTCAAAGGAGTGTAAGTGTCAAATCTCGGTCCAGGCCGATATAGGCATTTTTCTCCCTTCTTGCCCCCAATATTGTCCCTGGAATCATTTCTTCGAACGTCCCTTGCTACAGCAGGGGCGTTGCTGTGAGTTGCCTTATTCTGCTGTCCTGACTACCCCTCAAAGGCAGCATCCTCAAGCCTCATATATTTCCCGGCTTCGTGGAAGAAATCGGGTAAAGTAGCTGGTTTTTCTTTCATCAATCTTCTAGCAAATTTGGTGTCCGGATGCACACCACTACAGAGGGCCATTAGGATAAGCTTCTCATCGGCGTCTTGGACCGCGGCTGCTGCGGCATTGAATCGGGTTAGGTATTGTTGCAGTTTCTCTCCAGGTTTCTGTTTGACGCTGGATAAGTAATAAGCGTCCTTAGGTTGTTCCACATGGATACGGAACTGACTGATAAACTTTTCTTTCAACATTTCCCACGAGCTGATGGATCCCTGGGGTAGATGACAGAACCAGGAGGTAGCGAGATCTGCTAAGAAGAGCGGAAAGCATTTGCACAGTACTCCCTCTGTTGCTCCACTCATGAGCATATGTTGTGTGTACCTCTGTAAGTGTACAACGGGGTCGGAGGTTCCTTTGAGGTTCCATTGTTGGCATCTTCCATTCTCGGGGAGTGATAGCGATTTCGATATTGCGGGCGAAAGGGCTGGTTACCCTAGCGCCTATCCCTCGATCTCTTTGCTCCCGTTGGACACACTCTCTGAATAAGCGCGCCATCCTTTCATCAGAATTTGGAGCAGATAGAAATGAGTTTGGTTCTGTTCTGCGGGATTGATTCCGTTCAGATGACCTGTAGGGATGGTATCGTCTATCATCCCCCATATTTTCCAGTGGCTGCCTTTGATCTTCTGGGAGCATGCTAAGGTCAGCTACAGTTGGCCCTTGCCTTGATCTTCCCCTGCCGGGCTCTGATCTAAGCACTTCCTCGGGTCCAACTTCGGGCTGGACTCTAGCTCGGCCCCGTTCACTGGCGTTTTCATGGTTAGGCAGTATGACAGGCTCAGCTACAGTTGACCTTCGCCCGGTACCTCCCCTGTTGGGTTCGGTTCCAAGTGCTTCCTCAGGCCCTACTTCGGGCTGTGCTCGATCTCGGCTCCTACCATGGTTACTTCTGCCGTTAGCTCCTTCGAAGAAGGAAGATCTTTGTTGTCTCTGAGATCCTCCAGACTGGGACTCGCCCCATGATTCGGTGTTGCGATTGGACTCTTCAACATCCCTTAAGCGTGACATGAGATGGTCCACCAAGGCTTCCTGCTGGGACCTGAAGCGGTTAGTTACTTCAACCACAATCCTGTCTAAATCTGCCCTAGTAATTGCTGCGAGCTGTTCTGTGGCAAGAGTGGTAGGATTAGCCTGTCCTTCATTTGTTACTGCTGCTAGAGGAGGACGATTTACTTGATTCGTGACATCTGGATCTGGAAGACTGCTGGATGCAATGTTTTTTCCTTTGTTAACATCTTTTCTTGGTTTGGGAGGCATGTTTTCCAAGTGGCGAACGATGCTGTTAGGAAAAATGTTGAGTGGATGAAGCCGAAGCTTCGAGCTTCTAATTCTCAGTGAAAGCACCAAAAATGTTTGCACAAAAAATGGACAAACACCTCAAAGTCGTATGATTTAGTAGGTCTTATGTTGTTCTTAGTGATTTGGGTGATTTATGCAAATATATGAAAAGCAGGGGCTAAATTGTAAAAAGACACGCAGATTTATAGTGGTTCAGCCAGAATGTGCCTACGTCCACTTCATATGTTATTTCTCTTCTCTTGTTTAGATTACAAGTACAAAGCTTTGATACAAGTAAAAGAAAGTTGTTTGAAAGTTCTCTCCGTGCTTGAGCTCTCCAAACTTGTCCCCATTGTTGTACCCCTGCCCCTCTATTTATAGAGTGAGGCTGGGGGTAGGGGTCCTGGATGTGTACAGCTGCTGATGGGCCTGGGCTGACGCGATCTGGCCTGGTAGTGTTGGTTCGGAATGTCTTGGTCCGGTAGTAGGTGGTCCGGTAGGAGCTTGGTTCGATGGCAGCTAGGAGATGGTTGGTCTGGCAGTGGTAGGAGGAGCTTGGTCCGGCAGTAGGAGGAGCTTGGTCCGGCAGTGGTAGGAGAAGCTTGGTCCGGCAGTTGGAGTTGCTTGGTCCGGCAGTTGGAGTTGGTTCGGCAACGAGGTGGGAGGCAAGTTAGTTCGGTGGATACTCTGGTTTGGTGTTGCTTGGAAGTGGACCGGTGGAGCTTTGGAGGATGTGTTGGTCCGGTTGTGCCTTCCTTTCTTTTGGCTCGGTAGGGGCGAAAACGCTCCCAACATATTCATTTAATCCTCTTTAATCAAAATCAAGTTATCAAGTTACAGAAACATATCTTTAAATCTCAAAATCAATAAGTTCCAAATCGATATTTATTTAAATTCAATTATTAACCAATTTAAATTTCAAGTCAACTTTAATTTATTTTTCCAACCTCTATTTATTAAAGTTATTACAAAATCTATTTTTAAAATATAAATAAAATTTTAAATAAAAACTTAAACATGTTATACATATACTAATTTAAATTAAATTTTATTAAATTTATTTTATATAAATTCTCATTTTATATATTTAAAAATAATAAAATTATAAGTAAAATCTTAAAATTTATATTTTTCAAAACTTAACTTATAAATTTGAAATTTCCAAATCTAAAATTTAAAAATCTAAATTTTACTCATTATTAAAATAAATAAAATCTATATATATTATATTTTAAGTCAATATTCCATTTAAAACACATACTTAAATAAAACCTTTATATTATATTTTAAAAATCAATACTTATTAAAACCCATCTATTTCCTTTCAAAACTTTGGAAATCATTTTTCAAAATAGACCAACGGTGTTCGTATATAATTTTCTATCCTATGGTCAAGAGATACAGATATTTATCATTTTAATCCGTAATAAATTTAATGTTTACAAGTATATATCATTTCAATCCGCAATCCCAAAATTTCCAAATCAATAAAATCGCTTGGGTTTATCATTTCAACCCATAACGGTTACCCCTAATCTATAAGATCGTTCGGGTATGTATCATTTCAACCCATAAGGATTTTCTAAACTAACAAGGAACTTGCAGTGTGAGAACAATAAAATAATAGCATAAAATGACATGGCATATCAATGGAAATTATGATCATAATTAACAATTTAAATATAATATATATATATATATATTTGTATTAACAGTTTAATGGTGTCAATATTGTAAATTAACATAGATGAAAAAATGCAAATAATAACATATCATTTTTAACAATTTAATCACTAATCAATTCTAATTAACAACATATTTCAATCGTCATTTCAGGTGAAATCAATTTAATAAACATAAGAATGTCAATCGTGAGTGATTGCTCACTTTTCGAGGCTAGAGAAACAACGAGAATATGCAAGCCGACACGGACACGCACACGGATACTGATAGGACAACTCGGATGCGAATCCGGACAGCGGCAAACAAAGCAAAGCACGGTGAGTTGGATTCAACGAACAAAGCAAAGCTAAAACTTGGAATAGATTAAAACATATCAAAGCTAGTTTGATATAGATTAAACAACATATATATACGAAATATATATATATATATATATCTTTTTTTCACAAGCACGAAGATGAAAAAAGCAGGATTCACAACTATATATAAGCAACTGATCTATATAACTTATATATTTTCCTCAGGCAAAAGCAGAAGAAGAGCAGCAGGTATCATCAGCAAATATATGAAACTTCATATATATACATATATATATATATATATTATAAACAAAGAGAAGTTCGGTTACTACGGGAAACACGGGGAGAAGGCTGTCAGGTGCGAGTTCATATGGCTACGGTGGCAGCTGGGAAGCCGAGGCGGTTAGGAAGTGATGTGGTGGCTCGGCGGTGGTGTGTTGCGAGGCCGTGGCTGTAGCCATGCAGGGTGTTTGGAGGCGGGTCAGTGGATGATGAACTATCACTGGACGTAGGAAGGATTTTCTGGATGAAGGAAAAAATTGCAAAATTGTTTAGCACAACAGTGTAGGTGTGGGCTGTCGGTGGTGAAAGGGCGGAAGGCGGTCAAAGGTTGGGGTTTTGCGACTGCAGTGGGAAGCGAAGGGAGGTGCACTGCGTGGAGAGAGAGAGGTGAAGGCGGAGGGTTTCTTTGGGTGTGCGGTTGTGTGCTGGAGAGGGATGGTCGGGTGTGGGGTTGGCGAGGCAGAGGTGGGTTGTTGTGCTCAGTGATGGGCAGGTCTGGGCCGGCGGTTGTCAGGGGTAAAGGGCGGCCGTGTCGTGGCGTTGGAGGGGAAGGTTGGGTTTTCTGGCAGATTAGAGAGTTTAGGGAGGAGCACCAAGGTGGAGAGTCGGGGAATGGTCGGTCTCGTCAAGAAAAAGAGGGTGAGCATATTGAAGAGCAAGGAGAAGGAATAGATGCAAATTATGCGAACTTATATATATATGAACATCAAATATATATATATATATATATATTCTTTTTGAAGCAAGAAGAGCATAACGAAATGATAAGAGGAAGGAGGGAATGAGAATTAGAAAGGAACCAGAAAATAAAAGCAACCATAGAATAGAGAAAGCCAATTGATGAATTCAAGAAATATTTAAAGCTTGTGACCATTTATTTTCTCACGGTGGACAACTGAATGACCATAGAGAAACCAAAAGTCTCAAAACTGTACCGATACGGCTAACCGTTACGAAGATTTCGCCGCGTACTAGACATCGAAATAAACAAATGAATATACTACAGAGGTCAACATGGCGAGATGAATAGAATGGTACACGGATATGAGTGACACAACCCATCTATCTAAACTCGATATTCACTGCCAAAGCTGCTGCTAAAATGCCGAAAATAAGATAAACGGGGCTAGAGCTGTCCAAATTTGGCAAAATGAAATATGACGCCTCACTCAGAAAATGATATACAAATATATTATATAAAAATATTCAGATTTTAAAAATATTTTATTTCCATTAATTAATTGATTTTAAAATTTAAATTTCACAACCAAACAAACCTTCATATTTTCTGATGAAAATCTAACACTTGCTACATTTCAATATACACATAACAAATATCAAATTTTCATTTCTAAAATTTTATTGCTTAATTTCAAGAAATTTTTTTAGTTAATTACGTTATTTAAATCGTTAAAATTTACGGGTTGTTACACTCTCCCCCACTCAAAACTTTTCGTCCCCGAAAAGGAACGAGATAGGAGAATAGAAACAACATAAAGGAAAGATGGATTCAAAATACATAGTACCAGATACAATAATTAATTCAAAACCATATAAATTTCATTTTTGGATATTTTAATTACCTACATTTATATTGTATATTATTCAATTACCTGTTCACATTAACATTTAAACCCTTTTCAGGTAAGTATTATTAATGTTTCCGAATGTAATTGAGCACTATACCAATATACCTTTTAGTTACAACATTCCTATTAAGCAAAAATTTGTTTGAACATTTTTATTACTTGTTTATTTCTTGTATAACCTTCAATTACATATTCACACTACATTGTAACTTTTTGAATATTTCAGGTAAGTTATATGTTTTAGAATTCAATTGAGTATTATACAAATAAATTTTATCCTAGTTCAACTGTTCCAAGTTGTTTCAATTTCGTTTCTCATTAGACACTCCAATTATTCAAAAATTTTGCTTCATTTCAATAATTTAAGATCATCACTTAACATAAACTTAAGAGTTAAATTTTCGGTTTCACTTCAAACCATTTTGAAATAAATATATACATATATATATATACATTTTATACATCAAATCATACTCAAGATATTCAAATCAAATCCATTTTCAAAACAAAAGTATAGCAAAGCTACTAAGTGGTCTTTCCACTTTGAGACTCGAAAATGAATGTCGATGATTCTACAGTCATCATCGAAATTGGTTTCCAGCAACATAAGAGGAGAGTACTAACTTACTTCTTTAAAATTCTTTGGAAACAATTTCCATTCAAAAATACTTTCAAATAATATATTTTTTTCAAAACTTTGAAAACCAAATTTTGAAAAGCACCGAAAATTAAATTCTCAAATAATTAATTTAAATTTATTTCTTTTGCAAATCAGATTTATAAGTCATGTTTATAAAATTTCAACTCCTTATAACATACAATAATAGTTAATAGTTTAGGAATGTTGACAAAACAATAAATGATAATCTAGTACTATCATTTCTAACAACCAATTCAATTAATTATCCAATATCAAAAAATTATACCTTTATATATAAAATATAATCGTACATAAAATCATTTCATTTACCAATTTTGAAAACAATATTGTGTCAGTTTGCTCTGTTCAAGTGTTTTGAAATTCCTATCGATAGCGTTGGCCAGACGAATCGATTGAAACCCAAAATTCAAACTTAACAACTCAAACAACACAATATAAAACATTTTTATATCAATTACAAATATGTTCCCTCATAGGATGATTCAAGAATGGATTTTAGGACAAGGATAGTGATTTAAATTTAGAGGGACCCTAATCAAAGAGAATTCTAACTAGGAAGATAGACTCGAAAGGAAGATAAGACAATAAAATTACAAAAGAGGAAAGATGGACATACTTATATTAATCACGGCAACCTTAACCGGATCAACCGAGACTCCATTTTCAGAACAATGTGTCCAAGAAATTGGACTTCAACCCTCTAGAAATGGCATTTAGAATATTTGGGTTTTTACTGATGACTCCTAAGAGTTTCCAGCACATAGCCCAAATGCGACTCATGTTCCTTCTCAGGCTTAGAAAAGACGAGAATATTATCAATGAAAACCAGGACAACTCGTTGAGAACATCGCAGAAAATGCGATTCATGAGTTCGACGAAGTAGGCATGAGCATTGGTTAATCAAAAGGGCATGACTAATCATTCATAGAAACCATTCGTCTGGGAGGAAGGACAACAGGTCGAGCTCCAAGAATAAGATCAATGTGGAATTCAATTTCCCACTTAGGAGGAAGAGAAGTGACTTCACCAAAACATCAGGATAATCCCTGACTATCAGGGTGGACTCGAGATCACTAAGCTAAGAATCAAGCAAAAAGATGAAACTGCCTGCAAATCCTGAGGCAATCGACATTCGATCACAAGGGAATTTCCCTAGTCGTTTACTAAAGAAATGGTTCGGGCTTTGCAAGAGATAACAGCATCAAAACCGAGGACATTGAAATCTCCAATGAATCGACGCTTGTTGTAAAGGAGTTTCACCCCTTTACAAATCATACAAAGGTTGGCGGGACCGCCGATGGGATTAGTCACACATAAGGATGAAGTTGCCAATTGAGGTTGCAAGATGATCAAATTTATTGCAGAGATCAATAGAAATAAAGCTATGGGATGCTCCAATATCAAGAAGAACACGAATAGGAAAAGACACGAATGGATTTCAGAAGAAAGGTAAAGTTGGAAAATTCAAAAAGAAATCCTAATCCAGGAGGATCCTAACGAAGAATTTCAAGCTCGAACGAATATGATTCTATAATTAATTCCACTCATTCTAGGGTATTACTACCCTATCTCTAATGAGTTTTTACTCCATATGCTAAGTTTTACCTAAACCACAGCTCTGATACCAACTGCAACAACCTACTATTTCGAACCATTCAAATCGACAATCATCGACACGTGTTGGACTTGAATTGCTCAAAACAATAGGTTGTTAATTTTATATTTGGCAACCTTAGCATATACAGTAAATAAATCAATCACAGAACTACAAACACAGAGTAATATAACAATAAGCAGCAGAATAGATAAATAGTAGTTCATAAAGCTACTACATAAAATCAGAGTCTGAAACAAATACAACAGAAAATCCCAAATACATAGAAGTCATTAATACAAAATCAACTGACAAGTCTGCACATAAACAGCTGGGAATAACTAAAATAACTGAAAAGCTGAATAAATAAAGATGGATCTTCAAGCAAAGCTCCAAAGGTGAGTCTCAAATGCTGTGACACTCAGTCTGAACCGAGCATAAAGCAAAACACAAAACACTCAAGTCAGGATTAACATTCTTATGCAAGTAAATCAACTTAAATGAAATGTCCAAGTGAAATGCTATATAACTTAAAGAATGTTTGGGATTCCCATCCTTTAAGGATCCATGTAACTATCTACATACATAGTACAATACGCTACATATATAATGTCTAAAGTAAAGTAAACTATTAAAATAGCGTTAAGGCGTTACCCATATCCCCCTTAACACATTTTTATATATTCCCGTAGTCTATACAGATACTGTAAGCTCCATCAAACCGGTGGGATACTCAGTGAGCACTCCATAGGTACAGTACAAACCAAACTCGTAATGGCCTCGATAAGGCATGTGACAAGGTACGCGAGGCAATGCCTAGGGTAGGATACTACCGTCTTGCGAATCCAGACTGGTGGTAACGCGTAGCAGCTACTACCGCCCACCTCGAAACACACTCCCATAATCAAAGGTGCACCCAATCAAATCATAAAGTAATAGAATGGTATCGAAGAAGCACACTCGATCGGAGGTGCGACCTCACTTGGCCCAGCTTGGCTCCTGTTTTAGTCACATCAAGCTGACTCGCGGGAGTTGGGGCTACGTTCATACCTCATAATTACGTTCGCCAAACCATCTTACTTCGTTTTGGATTCTCACTCAGAAAATGATTTACAAATTTATTATATAAAAATATTCATATTTTAAAAATATTTTATTTCCATCAATTTAACTGATTTTAATTTTTAAATTAAAATTTCACAACTAAACAAACCTTTATATTTTCTGATGAAAATCTGACACTTGCTACGTTTCAATAGACGCATAACAAATATTAAATTTTCATTTCTAAAATTTTATTGCTTAATTTCAAGAATTTTTTTTAGTTGATTACGCTATTTAAATCGTTAAAATTTACGGGTCGTTACATGAAGAATAAATAGGAATAAAAGAATAGAGAAACTTAAGTTTGAAATGATTTATTAACGAATATTAATATTAAATGGAAATCAAGTATGTAAGTAAATAATAAATATGAATTAAACTGTAATGAAATGTATATAATACTTCAATAATGGATTCATTGATGATTTCAAATGTTGAATGGGAAATAAATTATGTAAGTAATAAATGTAAATTAATAAAAGACGACCTTGTATGAATGAATAAAAATAAATGGAAAGTAAATGATGTGAATAGAAACCAATAGAATAAACTTAAATAATATTTAAAATTATATGTAGTTTGGCTTATGGGAAGTTTGGGAAATGATACTTCAAATCGTTTGAGGTCGTATGAATAATATATTAAGTAATTATCTAAGGCTGTTGAGCGTAAGGTACACTTGGTAGTTTATTTATCACCCTTGTGCGGTGCAAAGTGTCTGAATGTGAACAAAATATTTGTTTTTGATTGCTATGGATGTGTGATGGATTCTTTAGTTACATATAATGGTTGTCCTGCTTTTGTTTGCATATGATTATTATTTATGTTGTGTCGTTTGTATCATTAATTGAAACAACTAAATATTACTCTTTTTACATATTTTTAACTATTTTGGATTATGTAAGTAAGATACAGGTTTATGGAATCAATAGCAGTTGCTTTTGGTTTCATAAATAGAGCTTTGTTGTCCGACAAATAGGTATGTTTTCGGATTACGGTATTTGTAACGGTACTTTATTGTTTTCCCATGGTTTGGAATGCATTTTAATTAAATTATGATATTTACAATGTAATTATTGATATTGTTATTTTTCCGGACCTATCCGCGCAAAGGAGAGGCCATTGAAATATTTTGTGAATTTAGGACTTAAGTATGTAAGATTAATTGTTTATAAATTGATTATTTTGAAAAAAAAAATCAAATCTCTTGATTCCGTCTTGTTCCTTTTCGGAGACGAAATATTTTAAGTGGGGAAGATTTTAACGACCCGTATTTTTGATAATTAAAGATATTCAATTAAATAAGACTTTGGAATTTAATATTATCATAAATTAAAATTTATGATTTATAAATGGAAAAAATATATTAGAATAAAATTTAATAATATTGATTGAATGTAATTGACAACTATTTTAACGTAATTTCAATAAATTGTAATAATAAAGGTTAATAATGAATAAAATAAATAATGTATAAAATAGGGAAATCAGATGTTATTTAATTGAAATTGGTTTTTACATTTGTAAGTAAATTTATAATCTTTGTTTTAAACAATAAATTTATAAATGCATTTAAATTAGTGGAAATTAGGGAGGCATCCTTATCATATTTTCATATTGTAAAGCGGGTCCCTGTCAAAGTTTCATTGTAAAGCGGGTCCCTGTTTTCTGGAAACGAAGAAAAATTATTGCTGAAATGTCAGCAACTTTTATAAATAAGTGCTGATATTTCAGCAACTATCTATGTCAAAGTTTTATTGTAAAAACAAAGAAAAATTATTGCTGAAATGTCAGCAACTTTTATAAATAAGTGCTGATATTTCAGCAACTTTCATAAACTGTGTTCACAGTGTACATAAATGTTGCTGAAATATCATCAACTTTTATAAATAAGTGTTGATATTTTAGCAACTTTCATACACTATGTTCACAGTGTACAGAAATGTTGCGGAAATGTCAGCAATTTTTATGAAATGTTGCATCATGCTCTGCAATAATCGTGAATAAAAAACAGGGACCTAATTTACACTGAAATTTAGTGAAGGACTTTTCGTGAATTTTGAAACTTAATAAGGACATGTGCCAAAAGTACCCTTTAAATTACTTAAATGTAAATATTGGTTATTTCTCATCTTATTATAAAATCCGTTTGAAACTAATTTGGAAATCAAATGGGAATTTAATACAATTGTAATATTTCAATTAATATGGTAAAAGACGCAAACTTTAGAGTATGAGAATAATAAGATGGAAACTTATTAAATACATAAGGTAATAGTTGATTTAGTATAAGAACATTTAAATCAAAAATAAAAGAATATGTCGAAATTTAAATTATAATAAACTAGATTTTTGTTTCTATTGTAATTTAATGTTTAAATTAATTTAATATTTAAATATTGGATTTAACATGGAAAATTGTATTTTAAAAGATTATTAATTCCTGTTTAATCTAGAATGATGATAGAAAACTTTTAATTTAGAATTTAAAAGCGATTAAATTGATTTTTAAAATAGATTGTTTTAATTAACGTGTAAAATTAATCTTTTTGGGCACTGTCTCAGATTTCGACGAAACCAGTTTCATCGGATCCGTAATAGTGAATTATTACAGGATTTCAAGTTTCGTAGCAATCGGACTTATCGTTTGATCGTGCGAGCTCAAAACGCGTAGAAATCAATTAAAGGAATTTAATTAAAATAATTTGATTTTGAAAGATAACTTCTATATACAATAGAATAAGAGTTTGAAATTAGTTTCAATGAGTTTAAAAATATTGAAAACCTATATTTTGATATATAGGATGACCTATTTTCGTTACGGGAACGAAACGGGCTTTTCAGGTCTTTGTTATCGCTTTGGCGTAATCGATCTGTTCCATTCATTTCTATTCCATCTTTGTCTATATATGTTGTTATAAACCCTAGCAGCTTCTATTATATTTTCTATACATACAATTCAGTTCTTATCTGCTCCTTCTCAATGGAGATTGGCAAAACCATAATTACACATTTCAAATCAAACTCCAAAAATTCAAACTGCTCAAATCCTATCAAATAATATATCGTCGCGAAGCTCTCGACGAATGGAATCTCTGCCTGTAATTCGTTTTTCAATTGGAGGCTCCATTTTTCTAGAAATTAGCGAATTATTCTCGGCTATCCATTCTAGGGTTTCGATTCGACGGTGGATCGTCGATTATACGACGATCGGAAGGCACTGGCATGTAGAGGAGGTCGAGCAGCGTTCATCCACAGGGTCCGATCATCACCTACGTGCTCAGGTTTGGCGGATTTGGGCATAGAGGGGGGCAGTGGCACTGGCTGATCGGGGGCGTCCAAGGTGGTCGCGCGACCACTGTTGGAGGCGGCTTTGGGCGAGTGACGCTTTGGCGAGGTCTGATCGTGGTGGCATGGCCTCTAGGAGGTGGCAGCAGTAGGTCAAAGATGGCGGCTATGGGTTTTGGGTTTTGAGTTGAACGATACGATTTGGCCAAGGTAAAGATAATTGCCAATTTGCCCCTGAATTTTATTTTAATTTTAAATTTCAAATTTCAAACTTCAAACGTGGATAACTTTTGCATACAAACTCGGATTCACGCACGGTTTCTTCCGTTGGACTCGTATCAAAATTCTAGACGACAAGAAACTAGTTTGGTTGAATTTAGAGACTATTGAAATTTTGGACTTTTATTGTATTTTTAATGGGCTGTAAATCAAAGGTGAGTGATTTAACCCACTCACGCAATACTAAATTTTCTTATGTTAGTCGAATTAAGTTTATGAAGTGGTAAGAATGTTATTAGTTGTTGTTGATAGTTTAAATTGACATTTTAATTGAAATTGAATTTTATATTGAATTAAATTGACGTTTAAATTAATATTGAATTTAATTGCTAGTCAAACACCGACAATTGATAATTGATAGCTGTTATGATATATTGGTTGATTTGGATGTTGATTGTTATTGGATGCCTATTGATTGATATTAGATGTATGGTTGTTGATTTATTTGATATATTCCTGTTATTACCCCATTTATTATTTAACATCCTATAAATGGTCATTTGAATTATTATTTTTAGCAAAAGCTAGCAAGGTTGGCTGGGCCCCTACCAGATTTTATTGCGGGAAACAATAAAATTAACTTGAATCAGAACATGCTTTGACTCAAGAAAGAAAATACAAACATACAACACACAAGGAAAACAAAAAACAGAACATACCTATGTCATTTAATTTTGAATTATTTCAAATAAACCAAGAAATAGGTTGAAATGATATATACCTATGTCATTTAATTTTAGGTTGAAATGATATTTATCCATCCATGTAATTAAATTGAATTAACTAATCACTTGACCATAGGGTAGAAAATTATATACGGACACCGGATTTGGTTAAATTAAATGGTTTCAAAATCTTGAATTTAAATTGGTCTAAATGATATTGTTTTAAAGAGAATAAAAATTGGATTTATATAAACTAAATTATTTTCTAAATTTGAGTTTTGAATTGTCAAAATTTTAATTGTTAAAAGAAATTGTTTAAAGGATTTAATTTGAAATCTTAAAGTGAAAATTTGAATATGTTTGAATTTATTGAAAATGAATTATTTTAAAGGTTTAAACTTTAATTTAAACCTTGAATTTACTTTAATTGAATGGTTTAAATTGGTATTTCGAAGTTTGGACGCGAAATGGATTTAAACAAATTGTTTAAAATTAAGAATTTGTATTGAGACTTTCAGCTATTTGAATAGAACTGTTTAAATTGAATTTGATGAAAAGTTTGAAATTATTTTGAATTGAGGCTGATGTAAATCGGAATTTGAATATGAAGTTGACTTGAAATTGGAAGTTGAAAAGTTGAATTTGTTGTGATTTGATATGGGAACATAAGTTCAAATCGTTTTGTAAAGGAAGAAACGGTTTTAATATAAATTATTTTAATATATAAACTCTTTATCCAAACTATTTTCAATATTAAAATCTATCTTATATTTAAAAATATGTCCAATCTTTAAACTATCCTAATTATTCCAAACTATTTTTCAATATTAAAACTTTCCTAATTGTCCAAACTACTTTCACTACTTTCAATATTCAAACTATTTTAATTATTCAAAACCATTTTTAATATTCAAACTGTTTCAAAAGGGGAACTATTTATATTTAAATCATTGATTTAAATACGATGTTTTGATATGAAGGTATAACCTATTTTGGATTCAAATGATTTTTGAAGTGAATCTGATACTTTGATATGAAATTTGACTTGTTCTTGAAATGTAATAGAACCAACCAGTGTGGAAAATGATGTTTGGTTGTTAAAGAGACCGAGGCCTCTTATTGGCATACTCTTTGTCAATATTGGAACCACTTTAACAACTGTGTATGTGATAGATGATCCAGAATGAAGTGGTTGGATTTGGCAAACGTTTGCTGGATTTGAAGAAAGAGAACAATGATGGATGACTCCGACACTTGTGTCAATTTGAAATTACTAAAACAGGAGCTTATATCTAGCCAAAGGGTTAGCTACCTTTATGGGCCCCACCCCTTCGTATTATTATATTGATTTCGACTTGATCGGTGCACCTTGATTTGATTTTGGGGGTGGTGAACTCGCTCGGCAGTCGCTGCGGCGATGTGTTACAATCAGCCAGAAAGGATAAACTGGTAGAATCCTACCTTGGGCATTGCCTCACATGCCTTGTCATATTTTTATCCTTATACGTGCTCACTACGACTTTGTTTTAGTATGGTACCTATAGGGGACTCACTTGCTACCAACCTTATTGGTTGTGTTACAGGACCTGTATAGACTACCTGCTTAAAAACGTGTTAAGGGTGATCAATGTAAAGCCTTAACGCTATTTTAATACTTTACATTACTGATAGACACTACATATATAGCATACCTTACTATATATAGATAGTTTAACTGATCCTTAAGAGATGGAAAATCCCGTAACATCTCTTAAGTTATTGCACTCGCGTTGTACACTTGATAAGAGATGGAAAATCCCATAACCGTTTCTGAAGCTATTACACTCATATTTACTTGTTATTGACTTAACTTACATAAGATCTTTTAGTTCTGACTCGAGTGTTTTGTCTTTTCATTACGCTCAGGTCATCCTGAGTATTTTAGTGTTAAAGATATTATTCCTTGAAGATGAAGATGGAGTTGCTAGACCGTATTTACTATTATTATTCTGCTGCATTATTTTGGTATGTTTGTTAATACTCTAATTATGTTGTAAAAATTGTGTAATCAAATATATATTGTAAAACATCTTCATGAACTGTTTATTTGATTATTATATTTTGTCATTCCGCTGCGAGATTCTGTGTTTTGTTTTCTTCTTTTCTTATGTTTTCTTATTAAATCTCATTAATAATCTGCCCTTTTGAATGGTTTGAGTTAGACATGTGTGGTTTATTGTCAATTTAAACCATCCAAAAAGGTGGGTCGTCATATTGCTGTTTTCCCGAAGCTCCATCTTCCATATTCGAACGGCATTCAAAATCTACATACCTAATCGCGGTAGCATTGCGCTCCACCTCTTGCTTACTCCTATCCACCGGGTGTGGTCCTTCGACTATTGTATTTATCACCAGTCTGCGTAGGCTCCTTAGCCCTACACGGAGTTTGTCCTCAATTGGGGTTAAAAGTCCCCTTCCCGCCATCCTACAGGGCTTTCACAAACTGTTGTAACTTCTTTTCTCGAATAAGTTTTTCTATAACATCCTGGAGATGCCTGCATTCATTAGTGTTGTCCCCATAGCACTCATGAAACCGACAGTATTTCCCGGTCTGCTTCTGCTTCTCTGTTGATTCCTTTGGAGGTGGCTTCCTATACTGCATGGTATTGCAAGTGGATAGATAAATATTCTCCAAGGACATATTTAGCGGCGTGTAAATATCATACATTGGAATCCTAGGCTTTAGTCACCCAGAATCCCTCTTTCGCTCCCGATTCCTATCTGCATCTCTCTTTTGCTTATTTGGCTTATTCTGAACGTTCACTTGGACTTTCCCAGAGTTGTCATCAGACTATTTCATTGCAATGTTACTCTGTACTGCTTCTCCACTCGGACCCGCAACGTTCTTTATTCTAGAGGACATGGCTTCCTCCTTTCTCCGAAACTAAGTTGCCTTTGAATAAAAGCGCTCCAACGTGGTAGGCGGTTTCCTAGCCAGCCAATCGCCAAACTCAGACTTTGGATCAATCCTTCTCATCACGGCCATAAGTATAGCGTGTTCATTTGTATTACCGACCTCCGTGGCAGCTATGTGAAATCTTTCCAAATAATCTTTCAACGACTCCCTTGGAGCCTGGATCACGCTGGAAAGGGACGTTGCGTCTTTAGGACGAGTCGCTATATTCGGAATTGCTCCACAAACTTGGTTGCTAACTCATCGAATCTAGAAATTGATCACGGGGGTAGTCTTGTGAACCACATCGTCGCTATTTCGGAAAGGGTTATGTGAAAGCATCTACACTTGGTCGCGTCATTGACTCGCGAAGAATCCATCAGCCATTCGTATCTCATAATATGCTGCCTGGGTAGGTTTTTCCCTTGTAGGCAAGCATTGATGGCATGTTGAAACTTCTCAAATATTCTGCATGTAGCACATTATCAGTAAATGGGTATGGCCTCTCGAAATTCCCCAGTCATCGTTAGTCAAGCCTTAGTTCTCTCTCACCAACTGTCTGACCATTGCCGTTAAGTCCAGTGTTTGGATGGTTGGTGCCAAGCGGTGGTCGTGCTCCACCTCACATGAATGGTTCGGTCGATATCTATAGGTCGTTTCACGCCTTCTTGATTAACCATCTTCTTGGTGCGCATCTTGAACATTTATCTCGTCATCATTCCGGAGGAGTACCTGGTTAGCATTCAATCGAACTCCACCACCCAAGCCATCAGGAATAATTCCAGCACGATTCCCCAAGTGTAAGGAGGGAATCCTTCCTTTGGAGGAGGGACCAGTACTGATCCCTAAGGAGGGATCGGCACCGATCGGTCGTGGCAGACCGTGATGGTCTGCCAAGCAACGCTCTAAAGTTTTTGCATGATTTGCTTCAATCCTACGATGCCTATGCCTGTGATATTCATTCAATAAGCTTGAAATTTCCGATGCTGAGTAAGGAGTAGGGTCCCTCGTAGCTTTCCCACGCCGCTGCTGAGTAATCTGGTTCATCAGGTTAATATTTGTCTGAATTTGCTGATTTAATTGTCGACGGCTTTCCATCAACTCTCTCATTAGATTATGAAATTCAGCTCTGGTTATAGAATTAGTAGGATTATGAACTTCAACCGGATCAACATTCAAATTTGTAGATTGATTGCTTGGGTCTACTTGCTAAATGCTAGCAGTTTCATTTACATCCACATTCTGAGAAGTAGATCTAGTATGTCTCACCATTATTAAGTTCCTTATTTTTTGAAAATTTGAGTAGTACAAGCAACTTTATGAAGATAAGTACAGATCTCCATCAGTGAATTTGTCCAATCCAGTAGCAACAAAGGGGAACCTAGCAAGCTGAGAATTAGGTTCTCAGTGAAAGCACCAAAATGTTTGCAGCCAAATTGGTCACAAACGCCCATGAGTAGATTTATGTAGAGAAGTAAGCGAAGAAAGTAAAATTAAAACTGAGGAATATAATAAACTAACAGCCATAAAAGCAATAATCAGAAACACATAGATTTATAGTGGTTCGGCGCTGTATGCCTACGTCCACTTTGAAGATTATCTTTATTAATCAATTAATAATCTGATTACAGCGGCAAGGAATAGGAAAAACTTGATTACAATAAAGACTAAAGTAACCAGCAGCCTAAAGATCCTCAGAATGACCTCTTAGGCGAGTATTTATAGGTGAAGACGACCACCAATCTCTTTGAAACTTCGGCTATAGGATCTTCCAAACCACATGGGCCCACCAGAGGGGTTGCTATGCCCAAATCCCCATGAAGAGGATCGGTACCGATCCCATTATTATTTTATTTTTGGGGAGCGATCCCTATGGTGGCTTCTGCATGCTTTAATATGCTAGCCCTCCAAACCTTTTGTCATTTGGACTTAAGGAGCTCAAGCTATTGCATGATCTTTAATATAGTATTGTTTGTGCACTGCCTTCTGCCCATCCCTTTTATAAGTTGCATACCAATCCCTCCATCTTTGTTTGTTTGATGCACGATCCCTAAGGTATGCTTCCTAGGGTCCATGATGCAGCAGCGGAAATAACAAAATGATGATTCTGTGAAAGTAGCAATCGATGGAATGAAGAATACTGAATGGCCCAAATTCGTTGATCCGAAGATACCGAATTCTAGCTATCTTCGTCACGTTGATCGCGCACGATACCGTGAAAGAAGATCTGCAATTCTTCAGACGTTGATCAAGCGCACTTGATACCGTGAATTGGCTTCTACGATCGTTGATTCGAGTGCACTCGAATGCCGAAAGAGGAGATAGGAGATTACACTCAACTACCAATTTGGTGAAAGCACAAAGCTAACGAAACAAAAGTTTTTATTCAAATCAACTAAACTCTTACAAATGGCACCACCGACCTATTTATAGAAGTTACAATTCACAACACAAAACTGTACAACACTTAGGTCGTTTCCGACCTAACAAAGACCAGCGACTTAACAAAGCACACAACCTAACAAAGATCGCGACCTACGACTTATATACAACGACATAAGAAAACACACGACTTACAATATTTACATCTCAACACATTACAAACCATCACGACTTAACACCTGACCGACTTAACAACGAGGCAGCGACTTAGAGAACAGCAGCAGTGAGTGAACTAAAAACAAGCGGCATCCCAAATTAGCGACCTAACTCTCCCCGCGACCTAACTTAGGTCGTAGGTCGTTTACGCGACCTATCATAGGTCATAGCTCTTCTTCAGCGACCTTGAATTTAGGTCGTAGCCCTTCTTCACGACCTAACATAGGTCGTAGCTCCTCTCCGCGACCTAACTTAGGTCGTTTCTCTTCTCTGCGACCTATCTTCACGCATCTTATCTTCCAGCGACCTAACATAGGTCGACTCATATCTCCGCGACATAAAGTAGGTCGTAATTCAATCTCGCGACCTAACTTAGGTCGTATCTTGTTAGCTCGTTCGCCTGCCTTCACGCTGAATCCATTAACTCGCGTGCCACCTTTACTAGGTCGTGAGCAACCTTCACTAGGTCGTGAGCGACCTAAAATTTTGTTAGGTCGTGAGCGACCTAAGTCTTCAACTTCCAACGACTTATCCCCCAGTTTTAGTTTGTTAGGTCGTCTGCGACCTAGGACTTCTTCAGGCTGGGCTGCATCATCCTTCCTAGGTTGAGAAAAATTCGTCCTCGAATTTGCGCCCTCTTTTTCCACAACAAACTCATTCCCATGATACGGTATTAGATGTTTAACATTAAACACGTCAGACGTGTACACATCCTCCGGCAGCTTCAACCTGTAAGCGTTTTCATTGATCTGTTTCACAATTGTTACAGGACCAATCTTTCGTGCTTTAAGTTTATTGTATGCTCCCACTGGAAAACGATCTTTTGTTAACACAGCATATACTAAATCTCCTTCATTAAATTCGATGCTTCTTCGCTTCAAATCTGCAGATCGCTTATATTTTTCATTCGCTTTCTCCAATCGTTCCTGAACGATTTTATGACATTCTGCCAATCCATCAACAAAATCAACAGCCCGTTTAATAGTCCCCTTTGGTTGCGGTACTATTGTCAAATCCAATGGCCCCTTTGGTAAGCTTGAATACACAATCTGAAATGGACTGAAACCCGTACTACGGTTTATAGCATGATTGTGAGAAAACTCCGCTTGACATAACTTCATATCCCAACTCTTCAGATTATCCTTCACAAGGCACCGTAATAAATTTCCCAAAGATCTGTTAACAACTTCAGTCTGACCATCGACTGCGGATGGTAAGCACAACTGAAATTTAGCTTTGTTCCCACCATCTTCCACAAACTTAGCCAAAAATGACTTAAAAATCTAGTATCCCGATCAGAAACAATGGATTCTGGAAAACCATGTAAACGATACACTTCTTTAAAGAATAACTCGGCAACACGGACGGGATCAGATGTCTTCTTACAAGCGATGAAATGTGCCATCTTCGAAAACCTGTCCACTACAACATATATCGAATCATTTCCCCTCTGAGTTCTCGGTAATCCCAAAACAAAATCCATACTGATATCAACCCATGGTCTAATCGGCACGGGTAACGGCATATACAATCCCGCATTCGTCGCTGTTCCCTTGGAAACTTGGCAAATATGACATCTCTCCACAAACTTTCCAACTTCCCGCTTCATCGAAGGCCAATAATAAGATTGAGTAATCAATTGCAAAGTACGGTCTCGGCCCACATGACCTTCCTCATGCGACTCCTTTACAATCTTCATACGTAAGCTGCACTCCGGTATACATAATCGATTTCCCTTAAAAAGAAAACCATCCACCATAACAAACTCATCCGTCTTCCCCTCCTTGACTTCATCTACATACTTCGCAAAGTAAGGATCATCAACAAACAGTTCTGGCAATACGTCAAACCCCGTCACTTCTACCTTCATTGTAGTCAACACATGATTCCTTCGACTTAATGCATCCGCCACTCTATTCGTAATTCCCGATTTATGCTTTACCATAAATGTAAATTGTTGTAGGTACGCAATCCACGAAGCATGCCTTGCCGCAATCTTGTCCTGTCCCTGCATATGCTTCAATGCCTCATGATCAGTATATAACACAAATTCTTTATGAAACAAATAATGTCTCCAATGTTTGATAGCTTGCACGATAGCATAAAATTCCACATCATATGTACTATATCTCATCTTTGCTCCCGATAGCTTCTCACTGAAATATGCAATAGGACGACCTTTCTGACTCAACACCCCTCCAATTCCAACCTTCGATGCATCAGTATGCAATTCAAAAAACAACTGAAAATCTGGCAACACTAGAATTGGTGTTGTCGTCAAAATCTCCTTGATCCGCTCAAAAGCAACCCCTGCTTCCTCTGACCATAAGAATTGTTTCCCCTTCATACAATCAGTAACTGGTGCCATCACGCTACTGAAGTGTGGAATAAACCTTCGGTAGAATGATGCCAAACCATGAAAGCTTCTAACTTCTGTATATGTCCTGGGTTGTGGCCAATTTTTGATTGCTTCAACTTTATTCTAATCCACCTATATACCTCCTCCCGATATAACATATCCCAAAAATAAAACACTATGCGTCATGAACACGCATTTCTTCGTTGCAGCATAAAATTGTTCCTGTCGTAATACCATCAACACTTCTCTCAGGTGTTGCAAGTGTTCTTCTGGATTCCCACTATATATTAGTATATCATCAAAATACACCACCACGAACTTCCCAATGAATGGTCTAAAGATTTGATTCATCACCCGCATGAAAGTACTCGGTGCATTCGACAAACCAAACGGCATGACCAGCCATTCATAAAATCCTTCACGTGTCTTAAATGTGGTCTTCCATTCGTCCCCTGGTCTGATTCGAATTTGATGATAACCACTCTTCAAATCAACCTTCGAAAAGATAGTAGCTCCACTAAGCTGATCCAACAAGTCATCCAGTCTAGGCATAGGAAATATGTATCTCACTGTAATCTTATTCAACGCCCGACTATCAGTGCACATCCTCCACGTCCCATCCTTCTTCGGTACTAACAAAGCTGGCACCGCACAAGGACTTAAACTTTCCTGCACACGCCCCTGTTCAAGCAATTCTTCCACTTGCCTTCTCAACTCCTCATGTTCTTTTGGACTCATTTTGTAGTGCGGTCTATGAGGTAACACAGTTCCTGGAACAAGATCAATCTGATGTTGAATGTCCCTCAACGGCGGTAACTCCGTTGGTAGCTCCTCATGAAATACATCGTCAAACTCTCCCAGCACTGGTTTTACTTCTTCAGGGATCTCAACCACTTCATGACTCTCACGTCCAATCAACAAGAATACTTCAGGCTCCTCTTCTACCTCCTTAACAAACTCCTTCAATGATAACAAAGTTTTCAACTCTTCAATCTCCTACAACTTGCTCTCCTCTTGTTGTCGCTTTTTGGGAACTAGAGTAATCTTGGTGCCTTCAAACATGAAACTGTAGCTGTTCGTACGTCCATCATGTTGCACCACTCTATCATACTGCCACGGTCTCCCCAACAACAGATGACATACGTCCATATCCACAACATCACACCAAATTTCATCCTTGTATTTCTTCCCAATTGAAAAATTAACACAAGCCCTTCGTCCAACTTTCACCTCCCCACCTTTCCTCAACCAAGCTAACTTGTACGGTTTCGGCTGCTTCTCTGTTTTCAATGATAACTTCTTCACAGCTTCTGTAGAGATAATATTGTTGCAACTTCCTGCATCAATAACAAACTTGCAAACCCTTCCCAAGATAGTACATGTTGATTGAAAGATGTTACTCCTCAACCAGCTAGTTTCCTCCTCCTGCTTTGGTGTTAAACACGACCTCTTCATCATCAATGAATACCCTTCATCTCCCGACACATTCTCTTCCTCCTCATCATGCAGTGAATTAGAACAGTCAGCCTCTACCTCATCTTCCTCTGCCTCAGCAATCATAGTTCTCTTCTTCGGTTTTGGACATTCGCTGCTCTTGTGACCCACTTCTTGACAATTATAGCATTTGAAATTAGTGTTGACCCTTGGTTTAACCACTTCCTGAACAATCGGTTTATTCGATGCTTTAGGAACATTAGAACTACTACCTTCTCCTTTGTTCTGCCTTGTAAAACTTGGAAACACACCTCCCCCACGTCTTCCTTGTTTCTCCCAAGCCAACGCCTTTTGATGTGCTTCTGCCACAGATCTAGGGTCGAACATGTTCACCATATCCTGGATCTGTGTTCTAAGTCCCCCAACAAACCTCGCGGTCAATTGTTCTTCTCTCTCCATGATATCATTTCGAGCAATTAATTGGTAGAACTCATCAGCATAATCAGCAACCGTCTTCGTTCCTTGCCTCAAATTCTGTAATCTCTGATACATTAGTGATTGGTAATTATAGGGCAAGAACGTAGCCTTCATCAATTTCTTCATCTTTTTCCAAGAAACAATCTTTGACTTTCCCATTCGTTCTCTAGTAAGTTTGGTTTGCTGACACCATGCCATAGCTCTCCCCCTCAACCTAGTAGCAACCAACTTCACTTTACGATCCTCCGGAACCTCCTTGAAGTCAAATATTTCCTCAACATAAGCTAACCAATCAAGAAATTCCTCGGCTTGCATACCTCCCTTGAATTCTGGTATTTCAGTCTTCATCCCAGACTCCCACTTGTGATCATACTCCGACTGATTCCTTCCTTGTCCTCGTCCTCGTCCATGAACACTACCACCATCAAACTCCTCCTCGAAATCTGATGTATAGCGATGTCGATCCTGACCACCAACATCTCTACTACCATCGTGTCTTCCACCAACATCCCTTCTATCTACATTCCTCCGATCACGATCATTCACATTCCTACCACGTCTTCAATCATCATCATCTCTATAACAATCTCGACTCACACTTCTATGATCATTATCAGCACTTCTCTTCCGATTGGAATGTGGTGAAACTCTACTTCCCCCATGGTTAGATTCAGGTGAAACCCTTCTCCGATTCTGATTCATCTCCAACATCATCTTCTCTAATCGACCAATCCCTTCGTTAAGCTTTTCACTAAAATTTTCGTTTATTATTTGCTCCATTTCATCAGCTTCTTCTCTTCTATACAAAGCTTCAACATTCTGATGGCGATTAGCTCTTCTCGGCGGCATGGTTGATTCTTCAAAACTTTAACTTTCGGCCTTGAACAAACAAATGATCAAATGATACCAAATGATGCACTTCACGCTTCACTTAGTTCGGATCTATACTTCAAATTCTCGGTCTCGAACAACAAGGTGATGCACGACTTGAATTCTTCGATAAAATCTTGGCTCCAAGACTCGGCTTAGCTATGATTGGCTAAACCTGGCTCTGATACCAAATGATGCAGCAGCGGAAATAACAAAATGATGATTCTGTGAAAGTAGCAATCGATGGAATGAAGAATACTGAATAGCCCAAATTCTTTGATCCGAAGATACCGAATTCTAGCTATCTTCGTCACGTTGATCGCGCACGATACCGTGAAAGAAGATCTGCAATTCTTCAGACGTTGATCAAGCGCACTTGATACCGTGAATTGGCTTCTACGATCGTTGATTCGAGCGCACTCGAATGCCGAAAGAGGAGATAGGAGATTACACTCAACTACCAATTTGGTGAAAGCACAAAACTAACGAAACAAAAGTTTTTATTCAAATCAACTAAACTCTTACAAATGGCACCACCGGCCTATTTATAGAAGTTACAATTCACAACACAAAACTGTACAACACTTAGGTCGTTTCCGACCTAACAAAGACCAGCGACTTAACAAAGCACACGACCTAACAAAGATTGCGACCTACGACTTATATACAACGACATAAGAAAAAAAACGACTTACAATATTTACATCTCAACACATTACAAACCATCACGACTTAACACCTGACCGACTTAACAACGAGGCAGCGACTTAGAGAACAGCAGCAGTGAGTGACCTAAAAACAAGCGGCATCCCAAATTAGCGACCTAACTCTCCCCGCGACCTAACTTAGGTCGTAGGTCGTTTACGCGACCTATCATAGGTCGTAGCTCTTCTTCAGCGACCTTGAATTTAGGTCGTAGCCCTTCTTCACGACCTAACATAGGTCGTAGCTCCTCTCCGCGACCTAACTTAGGTCGTTTCTCTTCTCTGCGACCTATCTTCACGCGTCTTATCTTCCAGCGACCTAACATAGGTCGACTCATATCTCCGCGACATAAAGTAGGTCGTAATTCAATCTCGCGACCTAACTTAGGTTGTATCTTGTTAGCTCGTTCGCCTGCCTTCACGCTGAATCCATTAACTCGCATGCCACCTTTACTAGGTCGTGAGCAACCTTCACTAGGTCGTGAGCGACCTAAAATTTTGTTAGGTCGTGAGCGACCTAAGTCTTCAACTTCCAACGACTTATCCCCCAGTTTTAGTTTGTTAGGTCGTCTGCGACCTAGGACTTCTTCAGGTTGGGCTGCATCAGTCCATATGCCTTGCATTCCAATTCCATATGCTTAGGACTTACAAATCTTGATATATCAATTGTTGAATGCACAAAGGCACTAGCAACCGGTTGGATGCCGATCCCTCTTCAACAGAGCCTACCGATCCATACTTCCTAGCAAAACATGCCGAACCCTTCTTAATACACTATACCGAGTCCTCCTCTGTGAATCAAAGTATGCCAATCCAAGTAAATAAACCATGATGACCCCTTCCTTGCTAATCGAAGTATCCCGATCCATACTAGCCAACTATATGGATCCCTTACTTACTCAACCATGTCGACCCATGTTCACTCAATTATGCTGAGACTTGTTTATTTGACCATGCCGACCCCTTATCATTAAATCATGTCAATCCCTCCTTTGTTAACTGGAGTATGTCGATCCCTACCAAATAATCAAACCACACCGATCCCTTCCTTTTGACTAAGCTATATTCCATTCCTTAAACATTTTACATTGTTTATCTACCCAATCCATTCAATTCTGGTTTCATATATTGATCTGTACTTGACTTTCATGTCCCACAATCATCATTCTGGAATCATCGGCCTTAATGGCAATTGGGTCTGAATCGTGCAGCCAGTTCAATATAGCCAGGTTAGAATGCCAGGTAACACTTGCCTCCCAAAGTACATTTGTGAGTAACATGACATGCTTTGAATTGAAACAATTCTGAATTGTCAGAAAGAGGTCCATCTAGCTTCTCGAGTGATTGTTATTCCTTTGTTGAATCATTTTCCCAAGGCGTTGAATTTTTCATTGATTGCCCTGACGCTTGGTTGATTTCCAATAATATAAATCTAATGCTATATTCCATCAATATATATATATAAGTCCGGTTTTGTGAGAATTACAAGCTTATGTTAGCTATTCCAGCCCTGAACTTGAAGGTTTCAAGTTTGATTTCAATTCCTGTTGATTTCAAAAAATTAAACTTTTAAGTCATTCACGTGCACATTCATATACACGTTTTTGTTGTCAGCTCCCGGACGTGTTCGAACACTTATGGGTCGTTGCCAATTTTTGTAGTATTTTGTATATTCATGTTCATAGCCATATCCTTATAACTATGTTTGTTTTTTCTTTTTCATTCTCTTTTTTTTAAATAAAAATCTGTAGGGGTCGGCATGCATTATGCCAATCTCTCTTTCTAGCCAAGCTAATAGGGTTCCGCAAGCATCTATGCTGATCCCTTTCTCCTCAATTTGTGCTAAGTATTTTGGGTCGAACCATTAGCCCACGTATATAAAGGAGCACACTTACTTCCTTCCCCTTCACTTGTTTCATTTTTCTGCATTTTGCTTAATGCTTCGAACCCTTGCCTTTCACTCACGAACCCAAACAGAAATTTTATTCTACTCATACTTGACTCTTCCTACCTTCCATCCCTTCCATAAATTTACTTCGCCTCCCCTTCGAATTCACGTATATCCAAACACTCGCCTCCACTTTGATTCAAATAATAGTATAGGTAAGATTTTTGAAACACATCTTTTAATTATGCGATTAGATCCAGGGTCTCTAAGTAGTTGGTGATTACGAAGGTGTTTGAGGTTGTGATGGCGATAAATCTTGGAGGGATTAATGATTACTAGGTAAATGGTTAGGTAGATTGAGTTAGGAGATGAGAGAGAAGAGGAAGAGAAAAGGTGAGGGTTCGGCGAGGGGTTTTGATGGAAGGAAGACTATGGGCAGGAGAAGAAAGAGGTCGGTATACAAGAAAATTGCAGAGGAAGGGATCGGCCACGTAGGGATCGGTGGTGTTGGGGTAGAAAGGAAGAGGGCTGTTTAAGGAAACTAGGTAAGGGATCGTTAAGGCATGCCTTGTTTGGAAGGATCGGTCGTTTGGCTTTGGAAATGGTTGGTTTATCCACATGGATTGGTTTAATCTAGTTAAAGTGAGGAATCGATGGTAGTTTTAGGGAGTGAAGGCTCTGTGGTGATGCCATAGGAGATGGGTTGGCCTATCCATAGGGATCGATTGGTCTTAGTTGAGGAGGTGGACCGATAGAGGATGTCTTGTTGAGGGATCAGTATAAGGTCTTTGGGATAGGGAATGGCATACTCGTTGGGATCGACATAAAGTCAAGAATTGGCTTCCTGAACTTGTAAACTAATCCGACCTGATTTATTTGAACAATCACCATTAATTTGCTTTAATGACCATGGACATATAATGACGATGAACAATATAATAGCATATCCACTGTTGAACTTAAGATTGAGGAATCAAATTCCTGGAACTTTCAATATGGACTAAAAACTTGCATATGGCTTAAACAAAAAACTTCACACCTCACTACGCCGATAGTCGATCCTAAAGCTTTCGTAACTGATCAATCGAGACAATCAGCGATGACGGTCTCTCTGGTCAAACTCCCAAGTCTTGTTGTGTTATTTCGTTTTCTGATTTCAAACTGTTTATATCTGTCATACACTACACCGCACTACACTATCTCACACTTAGCATAGGGGGGAACATGTTAACTTTTCTAACCTCGATTATCTACCGAGTATAGCTAATATGGATTCCAGATGCTCGGAGCGTTTAGCTGGTATATCTTCTGATTTGACAATGCAACACATCAATTCTGAAGCAAAATCGAGTTCTACAACTATATCCGGCAGTGTTTCTCCCAGCCATCAAGTGGGACAAATAGAAGTTTCTAGCCCATAGGTCGACCTCTTCCTAGATATCTCGGTCCTCCCGGTGAAGGATATAAGTCCTTCTCCTGATGCAGTAGAGGGTACTATTCTTCTAAATAATCTAGTAGACTCATAGTCCTCTTGAATCGGTGAGGCTGCTCTTCGCCGGCTATGTTCTATTCATGCAATTCCATTCATAGATGTCTTAGTCCCTTCAATAATTGATAGGCCTCACTCGCCCCCGATGGGGTACACTGCGTGTAATAAGTTTATGTGCTGGGCCGGATGCATACCGCCCTTTAACTCATTTATTCGAGGGATGTTGAAATATATCGGGATTCCTCCCACTCAACTCCATCCAAACAGTTACGCCTTTATACATGGAACCTTCTTGCTATTCATGAGTATTCTATTTCATCCGCCAACTCTCGAAGACCTAAGATTTATTTACAATTTCAAATGGCGATCGGGAAGTCCTTCTTATGTTTTTCTTGAACCCTCGCCGAATTTCCAAGTTTTGACAAGCGCTTGGAATAAACTTTCTTTGTTTAAGCATGAGTGGTTTTATGTACAATGTCCACCCGGCTTTGTTAGGTGATGGTTAGAAGGACATAAGTATTACCTTTACTTCTTTCTCAAGTTCACTAATCCAAGTCATGACTTTTCCTTTGAATCTACTAACATCCGGAGTTCTTTCAGGTGTTCGCCCACGTCCTAAAGGCACCGATTTTTCAAGAGCTGTCCTCGCCATTTGCGCTACCCCTTTCGAAGACAGAGACATAAAACTTCTTGTAACCGACGAGCTATTATCTTTATCCGGACTGTTGGTGGAAGGCAGGGACATTCAACCTGTTTAGTAATTTTTTCCATAATCCAATTTAAATCCTTATCGATATCGTATATCGATACGAACTTATATAATTTTTATATATGCACCCGACAAATTACTAATAGCACACCGAACAATTCTAGAGGCTATCCCATTTTACTAAACACACCCATATAATTAAAAATAATAACATTTAATATTATGCAAATATTAATTAATTCAATTAATTTATAACTATTATAAATAAGTTAATTCAAGCGGTGTTTTGAAAATTGAATAGGTTTATTTGTACGATTCATTTGTGTGAATTTAGGCGGTGATTAAAATTTTAAAATTTTAAACACTAATGTTCATATGTCACCTTAACTATTACTGTAACAGTTTGACTTAATTCATCACTTACAAATCTCATTGGTAAAGTTCAATTTTACAAATTTAAGCGGTTCCTTATAGTCAAAATTAACTATACCAAATCTCCTCGTTAACACTGTATCACTTTAGAATTTATAGAATTTGATTTTGGTCAAAATTCCAATAACATCTAGATTCAACTTGGTTAGTCCATAAACAAAGTCCTTGATTCAATAATAAGTTTAATACTAGTCGTGTTACTTTGGTTGAAGATTTTGACTTCAAGGTTACTATGGTAGACCATGATACTAATCTCATACAACGGAAGAGACGAACTCTCCATTGAATAGTGTTTCACTTCCAATGCTTTAAGTTGAACTCAATTATAGTCACTTGATGGTCGTTATGCCATGATTTAGCTATAATCAAAGTGGAGCATCCACACTGAAGTTCAATAGTATTCTCAAGTCGCGAGGACTGTATAATATCATCAATCGAGATATCCTATTTGACCTATTTATTGTTAGCCAAAAGGAAACTCTGGGACGAGTCATTCCATGGTTATCTTATAACAATCAGTACATAATCTCTTGGTACCCCCAGCAATCATGAGTAATACGCTTCCTAAAATTTGGAGAGAGTTAAGTACTCTGGTCTTAACAGATGTATCGATATCCTTTCTCAAAATATATCTTGACCAGGAATATTTACAATAATATATTATTTAACATTGTGATAATTTTCTAATGATTATAATTCCTTGTAATTTGAAAATGACATATCATTTAAGGATTTATATTAAATATATGTCAAATAATCATTTAATTAATATATCATAATATAGCAAATATATAATAGAAAATAAACACCTTTTATTTCCAATAAGATTTTATTACAAAGTTAATAATTTATAATATATTATAAAATTTTCCCTTGAGCATACACCTAAATCTCTTAATCTCCTACTTGCACTTTAGGCCAATTATGAAATCTCAATCACATTCCTCCAATCAGTTTTCTTAGAACCGGTCGAGTTATCCCCTTTGTGAATGGATCTATTATATTATCTACAGTGTCTACTCTTTCAATCACAACTTCTTTATTTACTGACAAATGCTATTATTCGGTGGAACTTTCAAAGAATGTAACTTGACTTCTTGTAAGCTCTTGGCTCTTTCTTAATCTACATGGTATTGTTATTACATAACAATGTTATGAGTTTCCTAATGTTTGGAAACACTCCTAGCTCAGCCATAAACTTGTGCATCTGGATTGCTTCTTTAGCTGCTTTGTTGAGGGTGATGTATTTGGTCTCCATCGTTGAATAACTACCATCTCTTACTTAAAACTTTTCCAATCGATCGCTCCATCGATCAATGTGAATACATAACTAGACATGGATTTACTATCATCGATATCACTCTGAAAGCTAGAATCTATACACCTCTTCATAAGGAGTTCTTCATTCTCATATATTAGGAGTAAGTCTTTAGCATTTCTTAAATACTTGGGAATAATTTCATCACCGTCCAATGTTTTTCTCCAGGATTAGACTAATATAGGCTTATACATCGTAGAAAGTAAGCCACATTTGGTCTAGCACATAGCAAACCATACATGATGGAACCGATTATTGATGAATATGGTATTTTTCCCCATACGCTTCTTCTCCTCGTTGTACGAGGAGCGTCCTTCTTAGAAAGGATGATTCTAGACTATGTTGGAACATTTCTACACTTGGAATTTTCCATAGTGAACCATTTTAGTATGGTATCTATGTATAAGGATTGGGACTATCCCAACATCCTCATGGACCTATCTCTATAAATCCTTATAACACATATAGGTTGCTTCTCCCAAATCCTTCATAGAGATGTTTTTGGACAACCATTATTTCATTGATTGCAATAACATAAAATCATTTCCAATCAGGAGCAAATCGTCGGCATACCAGACCAAGAACATTATACCACTTCCCTATTCTTTCCGATATATGCATGCATCCTCTATACCTTGAAAAAAACCAAACTTTTTGAGTACTTTATCAAAGAGCTTATTTCAACTCTTTAAAGCTCGTTTAAGTCCATAAATTGATCTTAACAATTTGCATGTCTTTCCCTCGCTCCCACTGACCTTAGTACCCTCGGGTTGCGATATGTAAACGATCACTTCTAAATCACAATTTAGAAAAGCTATTTTCACATCCATATGCTATATTTTTTAATTATAGAACACAGTGATAGAAACCATTATTTATATAGACTTAAGCATGGTTGTGGGCGAAAACATTTCATCATAATCAATACTTGAATTATATGAAATCCTTTCATAACTAGCCTTGCCTTATAGGTCACTACCTGTCCATATGCATTTAGCTTTTTTTAAAAATCCATTTGTAGCCAATGGGTTTTATACTTCCGGGTATGTCAGCCAAAGTCCTTACTTTGTTGTCATATATGGAATCCATCTGGGATTTCATAGCTTCAAACCATAGTGTAGAGTCTTCACTCTACAATGGTTGTTGGAATGGGAGGGGCGTATCATCTTCTAAGACGTAGTACTCTTTCTCGCCATTCAAGATAAAACCATAGTATCCCTGATGCATGAGATTACCTATTGGACCTTCTAATAGGTTACAAGTTATCGAATAATGGTGATGTCGATTCTTCCACCAGCTTGGCCTTTGTGTTAAATCTTTAGATCTCATTCTAGTCTACAACTTCACTATTAATATCTTTTGATAGATATATCTTTTCTAAAAGGAAAGCTTCTTGAGAAACAATAACTTTTTTGCTTGATGTTATAGAAAATACATCCCATAGAATTTTTAGGACATCCTATAAATTTACATAGTGTCGATCTTGCCTCAAGTTCATTGGGGCTAAGGTTCTTAACGTAAGCTAGACAGCCCTACACCTTTAAATAATTAAAGCGAGGTTTCTTCCCATGCCACATCTTATATGACGTCTTAGGCACAAATTTAGTAGGCATCAAATTCAACATATGCGCCATGGTTTCTAGTGCATATTCCCAATAGAAAAATGGTAACTCGGCCTTACTCTTTATGGAACAAACCAATTCTAATAGGGTTCGATTTCTTCTTTCTAAAACTCCATTGTATTGTGAAGTATAGGGTGGAGTAATCTGAGCGAAAATCTTATTATCTTTCAAAATTGTTGTAGCTCTTGTTCAACATACTCACCTTCTCGATTTGATCAAAATATTTTAATTTTCTAGTTCATTTGATTTCAACCTCGTTCTTATAATCTTTAAATTTCTCGCATAAATTGGATTTATTCTTCCTAAGATATACATATCTTAGTCTTGAGAAATCATTAGTAAAGGTTATAAAGAAGTTGAATTATCCTTTGTCACTATAGGCATTCAACCACACATATCAGTATATATGAGACCTAAGAGTTCATCAACTCTTTCGTTTCTCCCACTAAAAAGGTGCTTGGTCATTTTCACATCGAGAAATGCCTTACATGTGTCAAATGATTCATAATAAAATGATGGTAGAAAACTTTTGTTTTTAGTTCATCAGATCTTTTGTTACTAATATGACCTAGCCTATGGTACCATAAATAACTATTATTAATGTCAATTGATGATTTGTTAATAGCACTGATATGGTGAAAATTAAGTACATAAGTCCCATTATCTAAAGCACCATTGAAAATTATATTTTCATTAAAAAAAATGTTCATAACACTGTATTCATAATGAAAACTGTACCTAGTCTCAAATAATCTAGACATAGGTATTATTCCAAAAATAATTTTTTAACATAATAACAATTATCCTAAATCACGTTACTTCTACTTAGCAAAGTCAAGTGATAGTCTCCAACTCCGGTTGCATCTACTAGAGATCCATCAACAATTTGAAAGCTCATTTCACCTTTCGCCACTTGCCATTTGCCTCTAAGCCTGGTAACATATTACAAATATAAGTCTCATGTGCAGCATCTAAAACCCAAGAAATTTATTGATTGCAAAACAATTTTGAATCTTAAACATACCTCAAGAGCAGAAGAAACATTTTCCTTCTTTTTTGACCATCTTCAAATAGTTCGGACAATTGTGCTTCCAATGTCCCTTCTAATGACAATGGTGACATTCACCTTTGTCAGTAAGAGCATCCTTCTTACCATTCTTACAACCCCTCTTTCGTTTCTTCGAACCTTTTGTAGACATGTCCTTAGCATTTACTGCTAACACCGTATTTTGATCCTTGAACGATCCCTCATCTAACCTCAAAATATTGAGTAGCCCAACGAGGTTTACACTTAACTGGTTCATATTGTAGTTCAATATAAACAACACAAACTGTGGAGTTAGCAAGCCTAGGATAAAATCAACCTATTGATCATTGCTTATAGTAAAATATTTAGCTCTGAAATTCTACCATTATAGCCTTTCATTGTCAAAACAAAATACTCAACACGACCACCCTTACTTATCTTCGTATTGAACAATTTTTTAGTAATCTTATACCTTAGGAAATAGGATGTTTCCCCAAACAATGCTTTGAGTCTTTTGAAGATTTAGTGGATATACATATTTTCGTGTTGCCTTTGCAATGGTTTATCTAATGTAGACAACACGAAAACTTAAGCGATTTCACAGTTACCTACCCAAGTGGTGTAAGCATTTACTACTTCAGGGTCAGCGCCTCAATAAGTTTTTCCCTTAAAGGTTCATTGATTGACTACCATAAACTATTGTATTTGAGTGCTATCTTAATTGCTCTTAGCTAGCTATTATAGTTTGGTCCGATAAGCTTATCATATTTTGAAAATAGTCTTAAGTTGTTCATTTTGAGGTAAATTTAATTTAAGTAGATTAGGATGATTTATATATAGCAGGTGTTCTTGTATTATCAAATAGCTTAAATGTTACATTTCATTTATCTAATAGGCTCTCACTAGACTTTTATATTTCTTAAAACCGTACGAAAAAATACATATGTCTTTCGATTTCTCTAGTGGGTGTCAGGACTCGTTTGCCTAGGGATTCTGACCTTGATGACGTTTAACATATCATAGGCCATCAAATGTTAGAAAACACTTTATCAGTTGTATCATATACAACTCCTAACCCTTAGTCTTTGTCCTAGTCTCAACTCAACCTTGAGGATGATCAATAAATCAAAAGAGATAATCCACTCATAGTCTACCTACCATTTCATAATGGCCAAAGCATATTGCACGTACCTCGAGGAAGATAAACAAATACATGTATGTATCTTACCTTATCTATTCAATATATTAATAGTACTACACATAACATATCTAGCTTGACTTCGCTTAACAACTATTGAGTATGAAAGTAATCTATTAATATATAAATGGTAGAGGACAACTTATATATTGAGGATTCATAATTTTTAACACACACACACACATTGAGTGATACCGATTTAGGAAACAATGGATTTTTTATAAAATAACCTCATGGCTCAAGTATTGGAAACATCTAGAACCACTGTATACGTACAATATGCATGTACTTGTTCCTTAAAGCTAAGTTGGGTTTCTTATAGTTACACTTATGTTTTATACATTCATATTATTTAAATTTAATTCATTTGTAACTCTTTATAATTTAATTAACTTATATAATATTCCTATTTATACTATTAGCTAAATCAAATTTAATTAAATTATTAATTTAATTAACAAATTAACTAATTTATTTTGAAATTTAAAATTTTATTTTATTTATTTGAAATGATTTAAATGAATATTAACTATAACACTTATAGTTTTATTTATAAATATCGCCATATATATTTTTTATTAATTAACATTTAATTATTTTTTATTTAATATTTTTATTCAATTAAAAATAATTTTAATTAAATAATTTAATAAATTCAAAAATATTTATTTTAATTTACCTTAAACAATTTAAGATATAGACACACAAATATATATATATATACATATTTATATGTATGTATGTGTGTATATATATGTATGTATGTATGTATGTATGTATTCACCTATAACATTTATACACACACACATTGATCAATATATATATGTTTATATTAAGTAATTAACTTTTGGTTGACTGATTAATTAATTAATCATTAAATATGAGTCGATCGAAAGAGAGAAAACGAATGGTAAGTACTGCCGTTTCCACAAAATACGCAAATATAACTCTAATGAATGTAGACATTTGTGGAATGTAATCGAAGACATAATATGAAAAAGGAAACTTCAGTAGTATGTGAAAGCCCTGCAAGATGGTGGGCAAGGAAATGTTCATCCCTAGGGCAAGATGCTCTAATGGGACCAGGTTTGGCCTTGTGAGGATGAATCTAGGCAGCTTAGGAAAAGGCTTATCATTAATACTATCACTAGCGGACCTCATCTAACTGGAAAGAGTTGGAATAATATGGAAAGGTATGGATGTTCTTTGAAGCATGTGGTTCAAAAGAGATGCTTTGCCGTTGTAGATGGACCTCTAGCAAACAGCGATGATAGATTATGCTGTATTCAAGAATCGTGATGCCGACGAGGTGGAAGCACCAATGCTTAACCCTTTGGTTATAATGACCATGATTGGGCCAACTACTATTAAGAAAGTTCTCATCGATCGTGGGAGCTCTATGAAATTTTGTTTAAGAAAATCTATGATCAAAAGATGAAGGATGGTTGGGATCTGAAGCCATGTATGTCCTGGATTTAGGGATTTACCGAAGAGGCTACAGAGCCCGTTGGGTGTATTAATTTTCCCATGGAATTAGGTGAAGGTAACTACAAGAGAGTGCGAGTTGTGACCTTTGTTGTGAGGATGCATATTCTATGTAGAACGCCTTTTTGGGCTGATCGTCCCTCGCCAGCTATAGGGTGGCACTAGCCTCATTGTGCGTAACAATGATTTCCCACGGAGAATGAGGTAGGACTCATCTAAGATGACCAGAGTGTAGGCCATGAATGCCATGTCGTAGAGCCTAGTGAGGCAAAGCGACGTGATAAAAGGAAAGACATGGAGAATACTCTTTGCATCAAGTCAATCGATGCATAACAACCACTGCATAATCCCTGGCTTAGATGGCATAGTAAATTTTACAAATCTATAAACCTGAGGAAAGAGCAATAGGATGGGAGGGCGGCACCAGTAGATTTGACGATCAACTTCTCGGTCGATCTGGATGATCCAACTCGGGTCCTGAAGATCGGATCTCAAATTAGTTTGAAGATGAAGATGGAGTTAGCAAGGTTCCTCCAGGCAAACCTAGATGTGTTTTCCTGGATGCATTCTGATATGTGTGGAATGTTGTCAAAGATAATGTTACATGCATTAAATGTGAACCCCGGATGTTCTTCTCTGAAGCAAAAGTGGTGCAACCTAGGACCAGAGCGATCTGTTGCACTAAAAGAGGAAGTGGATAAGCTAAAGGCCAATGGCTTCATCCATGATGCTTTATACCTCGAATGGGTATCTAGTCCAATGTTGGTTAAACAGCCTAATGGAAATGATATGCGTGAATTGACTATTCAGATCTGAAAAAAGCATGCTTAAAAGAAGCTTCCCATTGCCGAGAATCAACCAGTTAGTGGATTCAACAACTGATCATGAAAAACTGTCATTAATAATGCTTATTCCAGCTACAATCAAATACCGATGCATGTTCTAGATCAAGAACATGTTAGCTTCATTACTGACATGGGATTGTGTAATGTCATTCGGTCTGAAGAATGCAGAATTAGTAATGTCAATACTGACATGTTAGTCACTCCCCAAAGACTCGGGAGAATTAGCTTGAAAGTTATTGGAGGCATGGGTAGAAGTTGGGATAATGGTAGGTGGTATAGGCAATGAGATCGATAGGGAAGGAGGAATATTATCTAACTTTTCCTTCTTGATGTTTTTGAGCCTTAAAGTCTGTAGTTTCTATTCCTCCTACACCAAAGGCCAAGATGCATGCTTAGTAGCCCTAGAGATAACAATGTCTTCTCCCTTTTATGCGATGATAGGATCGTCTATGGTCTCTTCATCCATAGCGTGGATCATTTCAGCATCTGGCCTAAGATTAGTGCCCGACAAAGATCTTGGAATTGGAATAGGGGTGGACATAATAACCGATTCAGTTGTTGTAGCTTGTGTGCCCAAAGATAAGTCTTATTCAGGCAAGCGGTAAGAGTGGGTGGACCTAAAACTGGAAAAATGGAAAAGTACAGATTATAGACATCAAATGGAGTCACGTGAGCCATCTTGAATACTGGTGTATTTCAAGAAATACCCCCAAGGGATGAAAAGGTCATATGCACTGCTGAACCTCCCTCCATGATGGGGGTAAGGTATGCAATTTCAAAAGTGACTGTGATTTAGTGTAGCCAGGTTGCTCGGGGTTATATTATACATCAATTGAGGATGTTAAAGTAGTTGAAATGGCCGAAGCAATAGTGCGAGTCATATAAGTACCAAAGAAATGAATAAAAAGCTTAGTGGTTTGTAGCCCCAATGTAGAAGAAGTTGCGACACTAGATGTACCAGTCATTTGCATCAGAATCTTTACCGTAGGTCCATGGGGAACAGAACTAGAACTTTCACCTATACATTTGGAATTGGGCTTGGAATGGGCCCTGACAAACGCACTAGTTCGGAGAATAACCTTAGAAGTTAGAAGGAGCCTGCCTGCCTTGACTGTTTCTATATCTTTGTCTTTCAAAGGTCAAGCTTTATTTCTTCCTAGGCCATAGCTAGAGCCCTGGGATACCAAGCCTTCTCAAGTTCCCAAAATTAAACGAGTGTAGGCTTGATCTCAGATTTAACCCGGCCTCAGCTTCCTTGACTCATTCATCAACTGTCTTCATACGGACGTCGACTTCCTCTTTTGCCAGCCGGGCATCCAATAGTTTGTTGCAGTACTTTGGGGCTTGAGTAAGAGCATCATCTTTTGTTTAATACCTTAAGTATTGATTTATATGAACAACCATATAAATATTACTACCAACATTTCTTTAAGTTGTGTAGTACTTTCAGATATATTATGGAGACATTTTATAGAAATAACACAAGAACTCGGTGGAAGCAAATGAATTCTATATGTGAAGGTTAATAAGAGCAAATGGAAGAATAAAACTGATTAAAGAAGAATGTTGTAACGGTAGAGGTATTTGAAGTGATGAATCTTAGAATCTTTGTTAAAGACCCCATGGCAATTATACTTGAAGATCATTAACCGTTCACCTCAACCGAATCAAAAAATATCCACAAATATGAGTTACTTTGACATTAGAAAATCTACAACACTTTATTAGAGTTCATGTTTTTGAAACACACATATGTCGACATATGCTTTCTATATATGTTGACATACTAGCCGTTTTTTAGTTTTTTAAAATTTAAATGAAGGAATTTTCCTACTACCTCTTCACCAATAAATATGTCTCTTTCACCACTATTTAAAGGGCCTTGAAAAACAAAATTTCACAACAACTTTCTCTTCTTTTTCATACTATTTCATATCCATACAATTGTGAGAAAGATCTATCACATATTCTTCCACTCTTTTTGCAAATCTATATACTTTCACTCAAATTCTTCAAGGATTTGCAAACCACACAAATCATAAAACTTGTACTCGAATTCATATCATTCTCTCTCTAATTTCATCCTATTCCTTAAAGAATTCAAAGATATATTTCTAGGTCTATAGGATCATTGTACTGAATCTGTGAGAATTTATATTGAAGATACAACTACTCTCCGTATTCTACTGTTGATTGTAAAAAGAAGAAGGTGTTCTTGTAACCGGTGAAATCAAGTGGGTAATTTTATAGCCCGATAAATCAAGAAGGTGCATCTTGTAGCCCATGAAATCAAGATTGTAAAAGTGTTCTTGCCACTTTGGAAAGCAAGTGGTTAGTGAAATTCTATACGATCTAGTACAGGACTGGATGCAGGGTTGGTCAATCCAAACGAGTATATAAATCCACGATGTTATTTACTTTGCTACATTTTACTCTATTACTTACTTATTCTATGATTATTGGTTTCTGTTTGCAATTTGAGTAGATATTCTTTTAAATTCATAAGTAAGTTTTAAATAGTCGAAATACACACTTCGCCGTCTCTAGTGTATAAATAGCTTTAAAATCCATTTCGCATTATGTTATAGATAACTCATTTTTCCACATTTGTTATCAAAGCTGCTAGTTTTCTAAAATTTATAACTTGATTTTTGAAAAGTATAAATGGCTAATAACACTAGTAACACTTTCTTTAACACTTTTGTAGAAGGACAATCTACTAGTAGACTCCTAGTATTTAATGGTAGTAATTATGCTTATTAGGCTTGTAGGATGAAAATTTATTTGCAGTTTAATGGTTTCAATATTTAGAACATTACCCAAACAGAGTACACTGGGCCCTAAATGAATTATACACAATCGACCACCCACTAAAAAACAAAAGAACTCGACAATTCATAGCATATAAATATTTTATTCTGTTTCTTGGATAAAAATGAGTTTCACCGAGTATCTATTTGTAAAAGCGCATATGAAATTTGGATAACACTACAAGTCACCAAGGCACTACCAAAGTTAAATAGACAAAGATATCCATGTTAACTAATCAATTTCAACTGTTTAGAATGAAACAAAATGAATCCATTTTTGATATGTATTCTAGATTTTAGGACATATTACATGCAGTAATATCATTACGAAAGAATGTTACTAAAGAGGACCAAGTCAGAAAGATCTTAAATTCACTTTCTAGTGATTGAAATCGAAAGACTGGCAATCGAAGAAGCCAACGATTTTAGTACTACAAAAATAGAAGATTTAGTTAGTAATATGATGTCCTATAAAGTACAGTTGCATGTTAGAAAGGAAAATCAATCAAATGAGAAGAAATCACTGGAACTTAACGCTACAAACAACAATCATGAACCAGATGATGATGAGGAAATCGATTTCATGACCTTTAAGAAATTCTTGAAATATATTAAGATGAACAAACTTTGGAAAACTAAAAACTATAATTCCAAAAATGGAAATATTGTTAAGTGTTTCGAATGTGATAAAGCTAGTCATTTGAAAAGAGATCGTCCAAACCTAAAGAAATCAAAGTACTCTTCAAACACTTTCAATAAGAAGAGGAAATAGCTTTCAATGCAACATGAGATGATTCAGATACATCATCAAGTGATAGTGATTTAGAAACTAAAAACGCCAACATGTGCTTCATGGAAAATGATGACCATGTGTGGAATTTTAATGAAGAAATTTCAAATATTTTAAATGATATGTATAAGGGATATAAAATGCTCAGAAAAGAGTACATGATTAGTTTAGCAGAAATAGATAGATAAAAAATGTTTAACGAAATGTTAACTAAAGAAAAACAAAGCCTAGAAGATGAAATTAAAAGAGTTAATGATGGAAAGGATTTAAAACTTGAAAGTTTTGAAAAATTGAAAAGTGAAAATTAATCCTTTAAATTGGAAAATCTTTTAATGAAGTCAAAAATCACAGATCTAGATGACAAAATAACATCTTTAGACAAAATTATTCTTAACCGTAATAAGGATTTTGATAAAATGAAAACTGATGTTAACAAATTTAACAAAGGGATGGATAATCTAGAAAATTTACTATCTGCATCTAAACCCACTAACAATAAACATGGACTTTGATACAACCCTAAGCCCAAATTAAAGAGAAACAGTACTCAAAGTACTAAATTTGTTAAGGCTACCAAGTTCAAACCAAAATATAGAAAATTAGAGTTAAGGCCCCATCAAATATGAAAATATTATATTTTATCTCTCAAATATTTATATGATTGTCATCATAAAAAAGAAGGAGATTGTTAACACCCTAAGTATTGATTTTGATGAACAACCATATAAATAGTACTACCAACAGTTCTTTGAGTTGTGTAGTACTTTTAGATATATTATGGAGACATTTTATGGAAATGAACAAGAACTTAGTGGAAGCAAATTAATTATATATGTGATGGTTAATAAGAGCAAATGGAAGATCAAAACTGATTAAAGAAGAACGCTGTAACGACAGAGTTATTTGAAGTGATGAATCTTAGAATCTTTGTTAAAGACACCATGGCAATTATACTTGAAGATCATCAACCATTGACCTCAACCAAATCGAAAAATATCCACAAATATGAGGTACTTTCAAATCTGAAAATCTGCAACACTTTAATGGAGTTCCAGTTTTTTGAAACACAAATATGTAGACATATGCTCTCCATGTATGTCGACATACTAGCCGTTTTTCAATTTTTTAAAATTCAAATGAAGGGATTTCCCCCCTACCTCTTCACAATAAGACATGTCTCTTCAACGACTATTTAAAGGGTTTTGGAAAATGAAATTTCATAAGAACTTTCTCTTCTTTCTCATACTCTCCATAGTCTACTATTGATTTTAAAGAGAAGAAAGTGTTCTTGTAGCCTGTGAAATCAAGAGGGTAATCTTGTAGCCTGATAAATCAAGAGGGTGCACCTTGTAGCCCGTGAAATCAAGATTGTAAAGGTGTTCTTGCCCCCCATGGAAAGCAAGTGGTAATAGTGAAATTTAGTATGGTCTAGTACAAGACTGGATGTAGGATTGGTCAATCCGAACCAGTATAAAAATACCTGGTGTTATTTACTTTGCTGCAATTTACTTTATTACATAATTATTCTATGATTATTTGTTTGTGTTTTAAATTTAAGTAGATATAGTTTTAAATTCATAAGTAAGTTTTAAGTAGTTTAAATACACACTTCACCGTCTCTTGTGTATAAATAACCTTAAGAACCATCCCGCGTTGTGTTATAGACAACCCATTTTCCCATAATTTTTCCTTCTTCCCAACCTCTTACACCTCTTTTAAAATTTGAATTTCTAAGGCTCGCTATCCCATGGTCTTTTGAAGCCTTTCATTTTCTAGCTAAGGGAGTGGCTCTTATAATGGACATATTTAATTTGGCCTCTGCTGGGTCTTGTTTTGCTCTCCAAAGGACTTGGTCTTTTCTTCCAATTTCTCTCAACATCTGCCAACGAGACCTTAACCTCTTCAACTTCCTTATTAAAATTTTCAATGATGCACTTGTTGTCTCTCTTAATAAGTTCTTCCCTTGAAGAGGAACTTTTCTTGCATAAGATACTTCAGAGATGGCCTTCACTATCTTCTTCCATTTGTAATATTGGTTTCATACGTTACCCACGTAAACCAGGACCTCGAGCTTAATATTTTAAGAAATATCCTTTAGGTGAGGAACGAATATGACATCATCAAAACAAAACTTTAGGAAGGTCCTTTTCATGGTGGCCAGATGTGGGTTCTAAACGACTTGAATCTCTACAGTCATAATGGTAATAGGAAGTTGCTCTTTACCAGGCCTTCGCTTAAAAGCATCAGAAGACACAAGCCTAGATGGCTGCTTAGGTTGTCGAGGCACGTGTGAGGACACTATTGGTTGTGTTGCAAGTGGAACTGAAGATGGAGAAGTTAGGGCATGAATTGGGGGGACGGGATCAAGCCTCATTGAATATCTATCCATGCTTTTCTGCAATGGAGAGCGGGACCTACGTTTAGAAGGAGAGGTCCCATCAGATCATCCTTGGCAATCACAACGACGCCTATAATCTCTACCCCCGCCTTCCGTGTTCTCTCCTATGACGTCTTCTTGAGTCGGACTCATGAGACGATTCATGATGACGGCTCGATGTGTCAAGCCTCTTCTAGTAGCCTCCGAAGCTCTTAGTCTCATCAAAACGATGTTGGTGGTCTATGGCATCTGAAACAAAGCATAGACAAGTTAATACTAGGAAGATCAAAAGCATGTGTAGTGTAAATGTGCAATGGTTCAGAGGAGCCCTAGTACCCTCCATGGATTGTGGCTTTAAAGCTTGCTGACATGGGTTATCTCCTCTACACCAGTGGTAGGTACATCAATAGACAAACAAATAGGAGAATCGATGTCACCGATGCTAATGTTGCCGAGACCAAAAGAAACAATTTCATCTGGTATACTCTCGAATGACCCATAAATATCTCCAGATGGAGGGGTCGGTGTCTCTTCTGCTACGAAGGCCGGTGGTGGCTGTGAAGAAGTGTGGGATAAGACTACCTTTAACTTTAGCCGTCGAGGGTTAAGTAGCAGCTGATCATCATTGCCTGTATTACCAGCTTACTCATGGCCAAGATTGATACCTTCATCGGTACAATCACCACCTCCCACAGTAGTGTCCACATCTCTACCTCCCTCCATATTCTCTTCTTGATTGATTTGGGGATCCTTCTGAAAAATATTTTATAACTTTAATAAAATTTATTTTATATTTTTAATTTAACTTTTAAATTCAAAATATATTTTCAAAATTTTAAATTGAATTTGGAAAATTAGCCTGATGCCCGAATCAATTTGGGCCTTTACAAATAAGCCAACATTTTGAACTTACTCCAGCATTAAGCGAGTATAGTAGCTAAGTAGGGGAGAATACTCGATTTTCGAACCCCAAGCCTAGACACTACTATTCTAGACACCCAAATGATAAGTGAGCTTTATTAGTTGGTCCTAAAGTTGTTGATTTAGACCATATGGACCTTAGGACTCTGATACCATTGTTGGAGCAGGACCGGTCTATAATGGTTGAAATGTGTAGATTTAAAAAAAATCCTATTTTTGATCATATTGGGCATACGAAGTCTGAAGGTTGTATAAGATCCAATCTAATTAATTTGAATAAAAACATATTTTATTCGATTTTTCTAATTTAATTAATTGATTAATTTAATTGTATGAAAATTATACATTTTATAAGTACACCAATACACACTCATGTATGTAAAACGTGCATGTGCAACATAGCAAATGGTGTACAAGGTTAAGTTTATATATAGTAGATATTAGGATTTATATCTATTTACTATATATAAACTTCACTTATATATATTGCCTGATTAAAATATTTCATAATAAAATACATACATACGTACATATATATATATATAATATTACAAAAATATAATTTAAAGTTTTTGTAAATAGATTTTAAATATAATACAAATTTAACTTAGTCTTTAATTTTAACTCCCAAATTAAAATATCTAATTTTGAATTAGTAAACAAATTAAATTTAAATCTAGATCTAAAATATAAATTCAAAGTTTCAAATTCCATAGTCTGACTTGGTAATATTTCAAAATAATACATATGTGTGTTGTCTATATATATTTAAATGAAAGAATAGTAGAATTTTTTTAATTAAGCATATGTATATAAACACTTGTATTAATATTATATATAAGTAAATATTTAAATTTATATATAAGTATAAATATTCATAAAATTATATATATATATATCAAATATACATGCATATGTGTTTTGGTAAAATAATTTTCTAAAATTCGAAAATAAAATTTTGTTATTTTGAAAATAAATGAATTTATTTATATAAATATACATACATGACTATTTTAGAAAATAATTCAGCCAAAAGTATTCTGACTTTTTAATCCGAAATCTTTTAATAAATAAAATTATTTACATAATATTTTAACTAAATCTATTTTGTAAACAAATGAATTTACTAGTACATATATTAATTATTTTAAATTAAATATTAATTTGGGCAAAAGGTAAGATTTTTAATTTTTGAAAACTTTTATTGAATAAAAATTATCTATCTACAAAATATTTTAAATTAATTTAATTTATAAAAAATCATTCAAAACACTAAGTAGTGTGTAAGTTAAATCATTAATATATTAATATATTAAAATAATTTGAATCAAAAATTATATATATATATATATATTATTTTGGCCGAATCAAAATCATACATATATGTATATATTTATTTATCATTGACATATTATAATAAAAGGTGGTATACTAGGATCAATAGTTGAATATCGAACTGACAAAATACTAATGGGCAATAACACACACACACAGATATATATATATATATATATGACAGGTTATTTGAACACAAAATAAAACACAATTGGTGACACAAAAAATCTAGACCATTGGATCATTTTATCATGATATGGATGGTGGAAATCAACAGACAGTCTAATGTTGGAGATCCATTGTGCCACAAATTGTGTTTTCATTTTGTGTTCTAATAGAATTTCACCCATATACGTAATATGTGTGTGTGTGTATGGAAGGTGATTTAGCTAATACATGGTGAAATGAACATTATATAATATAGAATAAATTTAACCTTAGGAGATAAAATCATCGATACACACATCGATCTTGATCATCTCCTTGATCTGTCAGATTGATGCTTTCTACTGCGAAAAAAGAAGCATACAAATACCAATCTACTAGTATTTCATTATTTCGATGTGATTGAAGTAAGATAAATGAGAAGGGGTAAGGGATGCTTATGGCCAATAGATGAAGTATGAGGAGGCAAAATGTCAAAGTAAAAGTGGAGGTTAAAGTCGTAATATACAATAAGGTTTAGAAAGAAATATCTTAAATAATCCTCTCTTACCAATTTCGAAACAAAGACCCACTATTGCCCATCACCTCTAGCTGCGTAGATTAGGGTCCATGATCGAACAAAACAACCACTCAACCCATTTAATAATTTATTAGACTTAAATCCAATTTCAATCCTTATCGATATTGTATATCGATATGCACGTATATAACCTTTATATACACATCCAATAAATTACTAATAGCACTCCAAATAAGTTTATATGTCATTCCATTTTACTTAATGCCCCAAAAAAATAAAAATCAATGTTCAAAAATGTAACACCCCTAATTTTATTAACATTATTCAGGAGATTTAATTAGAATAAATTAAATTGAATAATGTAAAGTGATAAAAGGATTGAGATGGGTAAATGAATATTAGTGGCCATGCTTAGTTAAAATGAATAGGTTTATAAATGGTTAAGTGTACTAATTAAACATAAGGGCATTAGGGTAAATTGCCGCCCACATCCTCCCTTATACTATTGTTCCTAAGACCATACATGTTCATTTTACCATAAGCAAACTTTTAAATGAAGAAATAGAAAGTGGAGGATGGCCATTAGGAAGAAGAAAAGAAGAGAAAAATCAAAGTAAAAGCTTAGGATTAAGCTAGAAGAAATTAATCTCAATCAATCTTCAATTTCCTTATCCAATATAAGGTGAATAATAATCAGTACATCTCTATTTTAATTTCTATAATCATATTTTTTTGGATTTAAGGGTTTTATGATATACTGGATAATGATATGCTTGATTTATAATTTATTAGCTTAAACAAGATTGTTTAAAAGAAGAATATGCATTGTTTTAGGGAAAAACAAAGGTTTAATTTATTCTTAAATGCCATAGGAAATTTTTATGTTATGAGAAATATGATTTTGGAGTTGGGTTTCAATTTTTATAATTTTCCAAGCCGTGGGAATTACTTATGAATTTTCAAAGGAAAATATGGTTAATTGGGTTTATAAATTTAGTTCGGAATTTATATTAAGAATTTGGGTCAGAAATTTTGATATGTTAAACAACATGATTAAAGTGAATTTCTGAAAATTTCGATATGTTAGACAACATAATTAAAGTGAATTTCTGGAATTTTTAGGGATTTTACTAAGTGATTTAGTATGGAAATTAAATTATTTTTAAAGGAGGACCTAAATGATTTAATTGTTTTGTTAATGGGAAGGGCTTATTTGTTAAATGTTAATTGGATTTAGATCTGAGAAAATTGCGGCAAATATTAGTAAAATAATTTGAAATTTTATGTAACCAATCAGGTGTTTACATGTGGGCAAGTTTGTTACAAAAAGTTTACTTTATTTGGGAAAAAAAGCATTTTACTCAGAAAAGTAGGTTCCGCCTCCTTTGGAAGGAGCTTTCAACCTAGAGCTTTCGCCTCCAGCCTAGTCCAAACCTCCTAGGTAGAAACCATTAAACCAATACACATGGTATCATTTAGCTGGTACATAGTGGATTGGAGAAAGGCGGAAGGTAGGGGTCGAAACGTAGCTTCCGAAGAGGTTTGTTCCTTTGTTTTGTTTTGTTTTAAAAGAAAAGCGCTTGCCTGTTTACAAAAAGGGTTTCGAAGTAGTCAAAACCAATGGTTTCGAAAGGGTATTTCTAAAGAGGCTTGCGAAGGAGAGCCGTCGCCTTTGTATTCAAGTAGTAGCTTCCGAAGAAGTTACTTAGTTTTTATTTGAAGCTTTCGGAAGAGGTAGTTTCGACCAAGTCGAAACCCTTCTGTGATTTGATGCCTATCAATGGTACTGAAGACATCAATGCGGTCGAAAGGTACCGTTTATTTTATAAATATAAGACACTTCCTATTGCTTTCGAAAGGGGTTAGGGGTTTCGAAGGCAATGGTTTTGAAAGGGGTTTCGAAGCCAACCTTCCACTGTTTTACCTAGATGTTTTAATGCTTTCGAAAGGATGGTTTCGACACCATCATGCTTACCCAATACTTTTTGAAATAAAGAATGGTTTCGAAAGAGATGCTTTCGCTTATATTAACTTTGACCCAAAAATGTTATTTTAAATATAAACCTAATGGCTTCGAAAGGTGTTGGTTTCGAAGGGTAACCTTCAATGGTTTCGAAAGGGGTATTATTGAATGGTTTAGAAGCTATGCTTCTATACTTATATGATAATATTTTAACAAGGTCGAACGGTTTCGAAAGAGATGTTTTAAAGTATTCGAAAGGCAGGAGCCTAATGTTTTAAAGATAGAATTTAATGCTTTTGAAGAAGTTATCCAATGAAGTCGAAAGCAAGGTTTCAAAGGTGTCGAAAGGCTTTTTAAACCCAAACTCATTTTTAATGGAAAAACCCATGGCTAAATAAAGGAGTTTTGAAATGACTTTAAGTATGTAAATTTGAAGAAGTATGGCCTTGATAAAAATATAGGTTAAAGGGATTAACTATGTTTTATATGAAAAGTTTTTCAAGGACCTTAAACCCATAGGAGTGGTATTGTTAATTTGTTATGTTTGCTTCTTCAAATATGAATATACTCACATGATAAAGGACCCATAACTGTATTTTGGGGATAAAGGGGTAGAAAAACCGGCTAGGTTAACCTAGTAGTGAAATATAAATTAATTAAACTCCTAAATGAGTAGAATTTCATCCAGGGGGTCAGGGAGACCAAAATATAGGGTGTCTAAACCTTGAAGTTGTCCGAGAGATTGGTTCATAGTAAACCCATGAAAACTATGATTAGGAAGTTATTGGGGGTAACCAACAGGTTCACAGTAAACCCATGAAAACAATGTATTAAGGATGTTTAGCAGGGGCCGATTGGTTTGTAGTGAACCCATGAAAACTATATCCGGATTAAGTATCAATGTCGGTAAAAAGGTTCCTAGTCAACCCATGAAAACTAGGATAAGAAAGAAGCTTGTTTGCACAAAAAATGGGCAAACACCTCCAAGTCGTATGATTTAGTTGATTTTATGTTGTTTTTAGTGATTTGGGAGATTTATGCAAATATGTAAAAAGAAAGGACTAAAGTGTAAAAGACACGCGGATTTATAGTGGTTCAGCCAGAATGTGCCTACATCCATTTTATATATTATTTCTCCTTTCTTGTTCAGATTACAAGTACAAAGCTTTGATACCAGTAAAAGAAAGTTGTTTGAAAGTTCTATTTGTGCTTGAGCTCTCAAACTTGTTCGCCATTGTTGTACCCCTGCCCCTCTATTTATAGAGTGATGTTGGGGGCAGTGGTCTTGGATGTATATAGCTGCTGTGGGCCTGGGCTGATGCGATCTGGCCTGGCAGTGTTGGTTCGGTACGCCTTGGTCCGGTGGAACTTGGTCCGGTGGTGAGTGATCCGGTGGTGCTTTGGTTCGGCGATGGGTGGAGTAGGTTGGTTCGGTAGAGGTTGGTCCGACATCATTGGTCTTGGGAGATGGTTCGGTAGAGGTTGGTCCGGCATCATTGGTCTTGGGTGATGGTTCGGTAGAGGTTGGTCCGACATCATTGGTCTTGGGTGATGGTTCGGTAGAGGTTGGTACGGCATCATTGGTCTTGGGTGATGGTTCGGTAATCATGAGGAAGGAGATGGTTCGGTAAAGGCACCTTGCTCTGATTCGGCAGGTAGTGGAACAAGGACTGGTTCGGCTCTGCGTGGGAAGAGTGTTGGATCGGTAGGAGATGGAAACACGCCCAACATTTGCCCCCCAAAGTGGGGCATATGTCATCATATGTCGCGCTTTGTTTGAGGCCAGTTAGCTTGGGGGAATTCTTATCCGGTCCTGTGTGCCGAACCCATTGGTCCGGTTGTTGATACTTGCCTATAAGTAGGGGCTTCAAGTTACGGTTTATTCCTTACCAAGAGGGATAGTCGAACCAGATTTCCTTGCTGAATCAAACCTACTGCCGAATCGTGTTAGAATACCGAATCAGGTGATTTAGCCTTCCCTCGCCGAATGGCTCTTTTTTTGACTTTGATTTACCGAATGGGCAAAGGACCATAAGTACCGGATGAAACCGATGACTTTGATTTACCGAATGGGCAAGGGTCCTTAAGTACCGAATGAAACGGATGACTCTGATTTATCGAATGAGCTTTTATGTTTTGAATTATGAGTGAAGTTCCAGACTACATACTCTTATACTTTCTTATGTTGCAGATAAATGTCTCACTAAGTTGAAACCCGATCAGAAAAGAAGAAATCCCAGGACAGAGAAGAGCCATCCGCCGTGCCCCCAGTCCAGTCAGGACCGGGACGTTATGGGCCCACCTCGATATCATTGGTAGATGGATATGGTCCTCAGGAGCTTCTGAACTCACCTCTTGATTGTTTCCCTAGCTCACTCAAAGGCGAGCAGCTTGATGTTATTTCTCGCTCCTTTGGGATTGACAGAGCACGCATGCTATTGCCGGGGGAAGGAGTGATGCCGTATGACCCCCCTGAACGCTACTTTGCTTACAGCAGGTATCACTGTATGTGCGGTGCCATCCCGCCTCTCAATGCCTAGATAGTCAGCTTTGTCACATATCTGAAGGTGGCTCCATTCCAGCTTCAGCCTAACTCCTACGCCATTCTGGTGAGCCTGTTTGTCATTTTCCAAAGGAGATACGGGCATCCTCCCTCCAACCGGGAGATCCGGTATTTGTACAACTTGAGAGGCTATAAGAAGGGGTCTCCATACATCAGCTTGGAATCAGCCGTATCTTTCAAGCCGGTCCTGGACTTATATTCGAAGTTCAGCATGTTTAAGAAAGAATGGTTTTTTGTCAGGGATGACTCTGTTTCCATCCGTCGCTTCACCTCCGGCTGTAAGTGTGAAGCTTTATTTATAATTTCTGTTATAACTGCAATGCTTCTTCTTATGTGTTTTTATTTCTTGCTAGCGACAGGTGGCTTTGCGGTCGTGGAGAATGATCGCCTGGTTCAGATGGCTGTGGAGATAGAAGCCATTACGAGAAGGGACAGGTCGGCTTCTTACTTGATCAGGAATGCTACACTTCTGGGGCACAACCTGATCCTTCCGCATCAATCCGTGGTTAAGTAGAGAGACACGGCGGAGGAGAGAGCTGCCAAAGCTACAGGAGGGGCCACGGTGAAAAGCAGCAAAAGGAGACCCTTCCCGCCGCATCCAGTCGTCGGGGGGAAGAAACTCAAGAAGTCCGATGGACCCTCTCCCAGCACACATCCGGATGTTCAGGAGGAGGAAAAAGGTGAGGACGAAGGAGGTGAGGCGGAGTGCGGAAGTGGTAGAGAAGGTGACGGTGATCGTCACGGTGATGATGGTGGCGAAGGACAGGGCGGTGATGGCACCGGGGCTTTGCCTCCTGGGCATGCGGGTGTGATTCAAGAGTGGACAGATGACGCTCTCCGCCAAGCCTTTGAAGAGTTAGAGGAAACAGAGAAGTCTAAGAAAGCTGATAAGGTTGGGACTGGTGTCGATTTATCTTTCGGGAGTGCTTCTACTGGGGCAACTTCTGCGGTTCAAGGTGAATTTCTCTTTATTCTTTTTAATTCTTGAATGATGGCTCAATGCATGCTGGTGACACTTGATTTTTATTCCAGGAGCAGGCAAAACGGCCTAGACCTCAGATCTTCGGCATAGGCTTGAACAATACAGACTCCTCAAAGCTTCTACCAAGCCGAAGCCTCCTACTAACCGCCCTGGAGACGTAGTCGGCTATCGTCCTCTTCTTGGAGTTATCGAAGAAGATATACAAAAGAGGAAGAGGAGTCGATCTACGTTTGAATCTCTTCCTGGTCCTCCGGCCCACTCCAACCTATTCACGATATTGCGGAGGATGATACTGAGTTTATACCTTCCCCACACCCGTCTGAGAATCCAACCTTCACCCCGATAGATCACCCTGGCTTAGTTCGCAATCCGTTTGCGGGTCATCCAGACCTGGATCCGGCCTCTCATGATATCTCCTTCGACGAGGTTACTGGTGAGCATCTTCTCCCTCGCAATCCTATGGTACGGGTGCTTGACAAAGCTAAGTCCCTGGACCTTGATTTGCTTACTACCCGGGTTGTAACTCTGGGGGATGAGGCTAAGGAAAATATTGACCGGGTTGCTGAGGAGACCAGGAAATTGATGGGGCACCATGCCTGACTAGTCAAGGCCAGGGAGGAAATTGGGAGTGCCAACATTCGGTTGCGGTTAATGGTCTCCGACCAGGCTAAGCAGCTTGCCGATCAAGCCATCCAAATTTCTCAGCACGAGGCCGCATCTAGGCAACTGAAGAAGACTATGGAAGAGGCCAGCAGGGAAGAGTTGCGAAACATGGAGGCCGCCTGTAAGGAGCGAATTGACATGGCCATCACGACGGTGGATGAGGTTCGACAAGCGGACCTTGAGCGGGCGCAGGAATTATCGGGGAGACTTGAGGCCGCGGAGCTCGCTCAGTCTAGGTTGAAGGAGGAGATGGAGGTGATGAGGATATCCCTTCAGTCCGACCGCTCACGATACCGATCGGAGAGGGATGCTGCCATCGCTAAGCTGCGTGCTTCTGAGGCCCGAATGAGGGAGCTTGAGGAAAACGAGGGGATGATGGATGAGATGCTCCAGGACATGTATTTCCGCACTTGGAAGCAGGGTAATTTATCATGGATGGATGATTACCCCCGAGTTATGGTCAGGATTTATCTCCGGGCTCTGGAAGAGGCTAGGGCTGATGCGGGTAAAGAGGGTGGTGCGGTCTTCAGAATGGATGTGGTCACTGCCCAGTTTACCAAGGAGGAGAAGGCGGCAGTGAAGGAGGGTATGCGGCTGCTTGCTGCTGAGGAGGCAGGTGTGCAAGTAGAGGATGATGACCAGGATGGTCAAGAAGTAGGTGCTGGTAAGTCTTCCTTTCTAGTCTTTCCGTTAACTTGGTTGCTTATCACTAATGAATTCTTTCTTTGACCGAACAGGTGGGCAACAGGACAAGGACAAAACTCCGACGCAGCCGGCTCCTTGATTTGACCTGGATATCTTTTTTTTTGTGGACTTGACATTATTGTATATGTTAGTCTCAAGACAGTAACGTAACCTTTAGGTTGTAATTATGCTACTTGTAATAAACAACATTATTCTTGACGTGTAATTTTTTAACTTAGGCTGATTATGTCGTTTTTGAATGTTTTTGCTATTTTGACATGTTGTATGAGAAATATAGCTATGCGTATGCTTGTAATTCAATTGTGTTTGATGTCAAGTTCTTGCTTAAAACATAATTTCATGTCTTGCAATGTTGGTGTGATGTGTGAATAAATTATAGCCTCGTGTTTATACATGGAAGAAGAAAATACCGCCCTTCATATTTTACTTGAAGATGGCAGCTTTGCGTGACTGAGTACGGAATGCGGCCCAGTGTCTTGCTGTGAGTATCCGCTTCCATTAGCTAATGTCTCTTATTTTGTGTCCTGTACTTCAGGGATTGTTACAGAGGATAGGAGAAAAGTTTCTTGAATAAAATTGAAATATGCGAAATAGTAAAACTTCCAATCACGGAAGGCCTTCGATGTGCTTAAGTTCGTGGCAAACGGGTTTTGTAGTCACTTTCCCTAGCTGTGGGTCTTGGAGACATTTGTCACCCATCTTACGCCTCCGCGGGGAGTTAATCTTTTTTACCACAGCCGTACTTAAGACACATCGGAGCCGAGATCGCGCACAGTAACTACCCGGGCCATTATGGCCCGAAATCATGGGTATTATTCGATTTACTATGGCCGGCAAGCGTGGGTGCCGATCGTCAACCGTGAACTACCCCTGGCTGGCCACACCTTATGTTGGGGCTTAAAGTAGGTTCACATTTGCCGGCGAGCCGAACGCCGTAATGAGCTGCCTTGGCTATAGTCGACCTTCTTGGTGGCTTATAATCGGCTCATTACAGTTGGCTTTAAGGGCCGTCGCGAGCAATGAGTTAAACCGCAGCAGAGGGATGCCGGAGCAAAAGTGTCTCATTGGTGAGGGCATAGATTCGCATAGTACCTGTTAGGTCTTGTCCAGGTGAAGTCGCGCTGTGAAGTGCCTTGAATGGAAATGCTATATGCACAGGATTTTGTCCAACAGAAAAGGATAAAGTTAACAAGCAGCCAAGATATAAAGAAACAAGTTAAAAAAGAAACAAGGTTTTTTTTAAAGTGGTTCGGCATGAAAATGCCTACGTCCACTGATTTTCTTTGTTAATTTACTTCATATGGGCAGTATAAGTTAAAAAAAGTATCGACGGAGGTGTTGGATGTTCCATGCCCTCTGGAACACCTCTCCGTCCACTGTTGACAAAATATAAGCTCCATTGTGGAGATCTTTATGAATTACATATGGTCCATCCCAGATTGGATCTAGTGCCCCAGGGCGAGGGAAGATTCGCTTGAGGACAAGATAGGTACGACGCTTGACTTTGGAGTTGTATTGTGCTGCCACTTTTTGCTTGTGGGCTGCTGCTTTGAGGGCTGCATCATTTCTTCTCTCCTCAATTAGATCCAAAGACATGTGAAGGAGTTCTTCGTTCTCTTCTGGGTTATAGTGGATCCTACGGTGGGAAGCCACGATGGTTTCAACTGGGAGCATAGCCTCCGATATGTATGCCAAAGAGAAAGGAGTATGCCCCGTTGATGTTTTGAAAGATGTGCGATAGGCCCATAGTGCCGTAGGGAGTTCATCCACCCAAGAGCCCTTTGACTTTTCGAGTTTCTTTTTTATTAGAGTTTTCAGAATTTTGTTGACGGCTTCGACTTGTCCGTTTGCCTGGGGATAAGCTACGGATGAGAAGCTTTTGTGAATTCCGTGCTCTTGGCACCAGTTGGCGAACTCCTCGCTGTCAAACTGAAGTCCATTGTCTGATTTAATTTTTAATGGGACTCCGTACCTGCATAGAACATTTTTGATCAAGAAGTTAATAACTTTCGCTGAAGATACTTTATTTAGGGGTTCTGCTTCCACCCATTTGGTGAAATAGTCGACTGCCACTATAGCATATTTGGCCCCGCCTCGGCCCATTGGCAGTTCGCCGATTAAGTCAATTCCCCATACTGCGAAGGACCAAGGGCTGGTCATTTGAGTAATCTCAGTTGTTGGTAGCCGCGGAATCTTAGCAAACTTCTGGCATCTGTCACATTTTCTGACAAAATCTAAGGCGTCCTTGCGTAAGGTGGGCCAGAAATATCCATATCGGAGTATCTTTTTTGCCAAAGTCTGCCCTCCGGTGTGATCTCCGCAGCTTCCTTGATGAATGTTAGATAAGATTTCCTTGGCTTCCCTTCCAGCGACACACCTTAATAAGGGGTTAGAAAAGCCGCGCCGATAGAGGGTGTCCTCTTGTATTGTGTAGCGGAAAGCTTTCCTCAAGATTTTCTTGACTTCGTTACGCCCGTTGGGTAGTGTGCCACTTTGTAAGTAGTCTCGGATGGGAGTCATCCAAGTTGCTTCTTCGGTTGCAGCTGTCAGATTCACTTGCTCAAAACTTGGGGTCAGTTGCTTTGAGATGGCTACTGCTTCGGAAATAGCGCCGTCTCTCATGCTAGCTTGCTTCGCCAATTCGTCGGCCTCTTGGTTTTCTTCCCGAGGGATGTGTTTGACTAAGTAGTGGTCCAATCGATTGAGAAGTAACTTGGTCTTCTTTAAATATGCTATGAGTCGTTCTCCTCGAGCCTAGAATTCTCCTAGTATTTGATTAACAATAAGTTGAGAATCGCTATGAAGACACAAAGAATTGGCTCCGATTTCTAAGGCAAGCTCTAATCCAGCTATCACTGCTTCATACTCTGCATCGTTGTTGGTGGCAGCGAATTCCAACCTTATAGCATAGTGTAGCTTATTTCCCCTGGGAGTGATTATTACCACACCTGCCCCCGAGCCTTGTTCGTTTGATGCACCATCCACAAAGAGGTTCCACCTGATGTCTTCTGCTATTTCTGATTGCTCCTTACCTTCGTTGGTAGTGAATTCGGCAATGAAATCGCCCATGGCTTGCCCCTTGATGGCGGTACGAGGATGGCAGGTAATATCGTATTGACTTAGTTCAATGCACCATTTAAGTAGTCGCCCAGAAGTGTCGGGACGATGGAGTACCTGCCTCAGCGGTTGATCGATCAGAACTCTGATGGAATGGGATTGAAAATAGTGTCGCAGTTTTCGTGATGCGATTAGTAGACAGTATGCTAGTTTCTCAAGTTTAGGATATCTGACTTCTGCCCCTGTAAACTTCTTACTTACAAAGTATACTGGCTGCTGCGTGCGGTCGTCTTCTCTTACTAAAGCAGCGCTTAGAGCATGAGACGATACAGCAAGGTACAGGTATAACTCTTCGCCTTCGTTTGGAGTCGAGAGTACCGGCGGTTTCTGGAGGTGTTCGATTAAATTAAGGAAAGCTGTTAAGCATTCGTCAGTCCATTCGAACTTTCCTTTGTCTTTCTTTAGAGCTTCGAAGAAGGGGACACACTTGTCCGTAGCTTTGGAGATGAATCGGCTTAGGGCGGCCACTTTCCCATTCAGGCTTTGCATTTCCTTTCGAGTGGAGGGTATTTTGATATCTTTTAAAGCTCGGACCTGTTCGGGGTTTGCTTCAATTCCTCTGGCATGGACGATGAATCCCAAGAACTTTCCTGATGATACTCCGAAGGAGCATTTTAGAGGATTAAGTTTCATTCCATATTGGCGAAGTACTCGAAACATCTCGCCCAGGTGGTTTACGTGGTCGTCGGCTTTCCTTGACTTTACCAGCATGTCATCCACATACACTTCCATAGTTTGTCCTATTAGCCCTGCAAACATCTTGTTGATGAGGCGTTGGTAGGTGGCTCCTGCGTTTTTAAGTCCGAAAGGCATTACCTTGTAGCAGTACAATCCCCGGTCAGTGACGAAACTAGTGTGGTCTTGATTGGGAGCATGCATGGGAATTTGGTTGTATCCTGAGTATGCGTCCATGAAAGATAAGAGTTCGTGCCCGGCTGTGCTGTCTACAAGTTGATCGATTCGGGGAAGTGGGAAGCAATCCTTCGGGCAGGCGTCATTTAAGTTGGAGAAGTCAATGCATGTTCGCCACTTCCCATTAGCCTTCTTTACCAGCACCGGGTTGGCGATCCACTCTGGGTAGATGGCTTCTCGTATGAAGTCATTGGCCAGTAGATTCCTTACTTCTTCATCGAGGGCTGCTTATCGTTCTGCCCCCATGCTTCTCTTTCTTTGTTTTACGGGCGCCTTGGTAGGATCAATGTTTAGTACGTGGCATGCTATGTCAGGGGAGATTCCGGTCATGTCAGCATGTGACCATGCAAATACATCCAAGTTGTGGCGGAGAAAGTCAATGAGTTGTTCCTTCAACTCTGCTTTTAGTTGGGACCCGATTTTCAATAGTCTACTCGAGTCACGTTTGTCTACAGATACAAATTCCATAGCCTTTGCAGGCTCGGCGGTGGCCTCCTCCTCTTTGTCCCTAGGGTCTAATTCATTGAAAGGGTCGCTGGTATATCGAAGAGGAGGGGCCTTCTTTAGTTGCTATGCTTCCAAACTTTTTGTGCAGAGGGCAACCTCTACACTCTTCCCTTTATCCTTCCAGTGGTTGTTGCGAAGTTCAGTTACATAGCAGTCTCGAGCAACGTCGTGGTCTCCTTCTACTTCCCCTACTCCATTGTCCGTTGAAAATTTCATCTTTAGGCACCATGGGGCCATGACAATTTGGAAGTCAGATAAGGCTGGCCTTCCTAAGAAGGCGTTGTAGGCCGAGTGGTTTTCTATCAGCACAAATGTCTGTTTCCGCACAACGGAGCGGGGATGGCTTCCAATTTCAACAAAGAGGTCCAGTTGCCCGAGGGGCATCTTTGCATCTCCAGTGAAACCGTGTAGTGGTTTATTGCAGGGAGAAACGTACTTTATTGATAGTTTTATTTTGTCGAATGCATGCTTGAATAAGATATTTACTGAGCTTCCAGAGTCTACTAGAATTCGGAAAACTTCGGCTGGACCGAGCCGGGCAGAGATAACCATGTGATCCATGTGAGGGTACTGCCTTCCCTCTAGGTCACGCCTACTGAATGTGATGTCATCACTCTCTTTCCGCTTCGGGTGGTGTTCTTCTATAACAGAATTAACACAGTCTTCGTTGTTTCTAAGCGACTTTCCATATCTTTCCATTTCTGCCCAGCTTTTGTCGGCGATGTGCGGTCCTCCCGAGATGGTACGGACCACTATCTTCTCTTGTCTGGAGCCGCTAGTGTTGCGATTTCTTCTGCCTATCTCTGGTGAGGGAAGCCTTGGGTTCTCATTGGCAAGAGCTGGAGTCCTGTTCTGACCTTTTACATAGTGTTCCAGTCTCTTCCTTCTGATGTGTTCTTCAATCAAGTCCCGGAGATGATGGCATTCATTGGTGTCATGCCCATGAGATTCGTGGAAGCGGTAGTACTTTCCAGATTTTTGTGCATTATCTGATTCCTTCTTGTATGGTGGGCGTTTGTATCTAACTTCGTCTTGGGTGGCAAGGAAGATGTTTTCAATGGTTTCATTCAAAGGAGTGTAAGTGTCGAATCTCGGTCCTGGCCGATATAGGCGCTTTTCTCCCTTCTTGCCCCCAGCATTGTCTCTAGAATCATTTCTTCGAACGTCCTTCGCTGCAGCGGGCGTGTTGCCGTGAGCTGCCTTATTTTGTTGCCCTGACTGCCCCTCAGTGGCAGCATCTTCAAGCCTCATATATTTCCCGGCTTCATGGAAGAAATCGGGTAAAGTAGCTGGTTTTTCTTTTGTCAATCTTCTAGCAAATTTAGTATCCGGATGCACACCACTACAGAGGGCCATTAGGATAAGCTTCTCATCGGCATCTTGGACTGCGGCCGCTGCGGCATTGAATCGGGTTAGGTATTGCTACAGCTTCTCTCCAGGTTTCTGTTTGATACTGGATAACGAATAAGCATCCTTGGGTTGTTCCACATGAATGCGGAACTGGCTGATAAACTTTTCTTTCAACATCTCCCATGAGTTGATGGATCCTTGGGGTAGATGGCAGAACCAGGAGGTAGCTAGATCTGCTAAGAACAGTGGAAAGCATTTGCACAGTACTCCCTCTGTTGCCCCGCTCATGAGCATATGCTGTGTGTATCTCTGCAAGTGTACAACGGGGTAAGAGGTTCCTTTGTAAGGTTCCATTGTTGGCATTTTCCATTCTCGGGGGGTGATAGCAATTTCGATATTGCGGGCGAAAGGGCTGGTTACCCAAGCGCCTATCCCTCGATCTCTTTGATACCATTGGACGCACTCTCTGAACAAGCGTGCCATCCTTTCATCAGAATTTGGAGCAGATAGAAACGAGTTCGGTTCTGTTCTGTGGGATTGATTCCGTCCAGATGACCTATAGGGATGGTATCGTCTATCATTCCTCATATTTTCCAGTGGCTACCTTTGGTCTTCTGGGAGCATGCTAGGGTCAGCTATAGTTGGCCCTTGCCTTGATCTTCCCCTGCTGGGTTCTGATCTAAGCACTTCCTCGGGTCCAACTTCGGGCTAGACTCTAGCTCGGCCCCGTTCATTGGTGTTTCTGTGGTTAGGCAGTATGACCGGCTCAGCTATAGTTGACCTCCGCCCGGTACCTCCCCCGTTGGGTTCGGTTCCAAGCGTTTCCTCAGGCCTAACTTCGGGCTGTGCTCGATCTCGGCTCCTACCATGGCCGCTTCTGCCATTAGCTCCTTCGAAGAAGGAAGATCTTTGTTGTCTCTGAGATCCTCCAGACCGGGACTCACCCCATGATTCAGTGTTGCGGTTGGACTCTTCAGCATCCCTTAAGCGTGACATGAGATGGTCCACCAAGGCTTCCTGCTGGGACGTGAAGCGGTTAGTCACTTCAGCCACAACCCTGTCTAGATCTTACCTAGTAATTGTTGCCGGCTGTTCTGCGGCAGAGGTGGTCGGACTTGCCTGACCTTCATTTGGTACCGCTGCTGAAGGGGGACGATTTACTTGATCTGTGACCACTGGATCTGGAAGACTGCTGGTTGCGATGTTTTTTCCTTTGTTAACATCTTTCTTCTACTTGGGAGGCATGTTACCCAAGCAATGAACGATGCTGTTAGGAAGAAGGTTAAGTGGAAGAAGCTGAAGCTTCGAGCTTCTAGTTTCTCAATGAAAGCACCAAAAATATTTGCACAAAAAATGGGCAAACACCTCCAAGTCGTATGATTTAGTTGATTTTATGTTGTTTTTAGTGATTTGGGAGATTTATGCAAATATGTAAAAAGAAGGACTAAAGTGTAAAAGACACGCGGATTTATAGTGGTTCAGCCAGAATGTGCCTACGTCCACTTTATATATTATTTCTCCTTTCTTGTTCAGATTACAAGTACAAAGCTTTGATACCAGTAAAAGAAAGTTGTTTGAAAGTTCTATCCGTGCTTGAGCTCTCAAACTTGTTCGCCATTGTTGTACCCCTGCCCCTCTATTTATAGAGTGAGGCTGGGGGCAGGGGTCTTGGATGTATATAGCTGCTGGTGGGCCTGGGCTGATGCGATCTAGCCTGGCAGTGTTGGTTCGGTACGCCTTGGTCCGGTGGAACTTGGTCCAGTGGTGAGTGATCCGGTGGTGCTTTGGTTCGGCGATGGGTGGAGTAGGTTGGTTCGGTAGAGGTTGGTCCGGCATCATTGGTCTTGGGTGATGGTTCGGTAGAGGTTGGTCCGGCATCATTGGTCTTGGGTGATGGTTCGGTAGAGGTTGGTCCGGCATCATTGGTCTTGGGTGATGGTTCGGTAGTCATGAGGAAGGAGATGCTTCGGTAGAGGGACCTTGCTCTGATTCGGCAGGTAGTGGAACAAGGACTGGTTCGGCTTTGCGTGGGAAGAGTGTTGGATCGGTAGGAGATGGAAACACGCTCAATAAAGCTATTGGAGGCATCAGTAGGTTCCTATTCAACCCATGAACTAGGATAAGAACGGAGTTACTGTAATAATCCATAGGTTCCTAGTCAACCCATGAAAACTAGGATAAGAGTGGATTTATTGGAATGACCAATAGGTTCAAAGGAACCCATGAATTATTAAGATAATTGGTAGGGGCCTATAGGTTCTTAGTGATCCCATGAAAACTATGAAATAGGATAGGGTGTCTATAAATTATGAAAAGGTTATTATTAAATCCATGAAAACTAATAGGTTAATAATGACCCTAGAAACTATAAATATGATAGAGGTTCAATTAAACTGGGGATGGGAAATCCAAAATGTTTATATATACATATCATTATAATATTTTTGAAATGCTATTTTTTTAAACATTGTGGATGCAGGAGCATAGTATATGGTTTTAAAAAGGTTTTAGGATACTTGTGAGGGGAAAACCCGTTATGCTAAGCGGCATGGTTTCACTAGATATCTAAATGGATTGGGATGTTAAATTATTATTCGTACTAGGCTTTATGTCTGACTCAAAGTTTTTGTTTTCCCCTTAAACTCTCAGGTACTCAATTGATTTTGATTAGTTTACGGTTTAGGGTTTCCAGGTTCTCTTCTTAGACGAATAAAGCTTCCGGAGGCGTGCAAGAGGCAGTTAGTTATTTAGAGTTATCATTTTCCGCTGTGTATTTTGGATGTAAAGGCAGACTTATAATCCATATTATATACTCTGATAAACCAAAGTGGCATCTTCATATGTCGCTCTTGGCATATGTGTAATAATTATATTTTTTGAACGTGGTTAACGTTTTTTGGATTATGTAATGAACATGAAATGTTTTAAATGGAATGTGGAAATGTGTTTTTAATTTGTTAAATTTTTTCCATATTCTTATGATCTGTGTATTAATGTATCTAACCCCGCCGTATTTATTCGTCGAGGATTAATAACTATGGATGACTGCAGCATCCGTAGCCATTAGTTTTGGGCCTCTAAGTAGGGGGGATGTTACAAATTTTTTTAGTTAATTTAGTCAATTAATAACTATAATAAATCAATTAAATCAAACATTGTTTCATAGACTGAATAGATTCAATTTTGTGACTTTTAGGTGTGAATTTAGGTAGTGATTAATATTTAAACAATTTAAATACCAATATTCACACATCACATTAGCCGATGATGTGATTTTTTGGCTCAATTCATCGCTTACAAATCTCATTGTTAAAATCAAAGTTTGCAGTTTTAAGTGATTCCTTATAGTAACGATCACTTACATCAATTCTATTCATCAACATTATATAATTTTAAGATTTATGGAATTTGGTTTTGGTCAAAATTCCAATATCATCAACATTCAACTTGGTTGGTCCATACACAAAGTTTTTGGTTTAATGATAACATTTGTTATTAAATATACTACTCTGGCCGGAGATTTTAATTTCAAGTTAACAACAATTGACCATGATACTAACCTCGTACAACTAAGGTGGTGAATTCTCTATTGAATAGTGTTTCACTTCTAATGCTTCAACTCTGATCTAATTAGGTTACTCGATGGTCATTATGTCATGATTTAACTATAATCAAAGTGGAGCATCCATAATAAGGTTCAATCATATTTTTAAGTCGAGAGAACCGTGTGATATCGTTACTCGATGTTTCCTTTGACCTTGTGGTTGTTAAACAATAGGAAAGTCTTGGACGAGTCATTCCATAGTTTTCCAAAAATTATCAACATGTAACCTCTTAGTTCCCTGGCAACCATAACTAATATATTGCCCAACATTTGGATAGTGTTACATACTCTAGTATCAAAGGATATATCAATTTCCTTTCTCAAAACGTCTTGACCAGAAATAATTAAAATAACACCTTGTTTAATATTTTGATAACTTTCCCATGATTACAACTTCTTGTAATTATTATCACATAATATATCATTTAAGGATTTTCTATTAAATATATTTAAATTAATTATTTAATTAATATATCACAACATAATAAATATATACCAGAAAACAAACATCTTTTATTTTAAACGAGATTTTATTATAGAGTTAATAATTTACCATAAATGTCAGTATTACCCCTACGGCATTCCCCTAACTCTCTTAGAGACAACTCAGTATCACTCTTCATCAATTGAACCATGTCTAATAGAGTTTGATTTCTCCTTTTTAATACACTGTTTTGTTGAGTAGTATATGAAGGAGTTCATATCTAGTGTACTCACTGTCTCGATTAGATTGAAATATTATAATTTTCTTGCATTTTTGTTTCCAAATTTGTTTTTATATTATATTAATTTTCGTAGGCCTCTGATTTAGGTTTCATAAGATAAACATATCCACATCTACATGAACCGTCGGTAAATGTAAGGAACTATAAGGATCCAACTTTTATAGCTATGGACATAGGCCACATACATCTATATGTACTAGTCCTAAAAGTTCAGCAACTCTTTCATTTATTCCACAAAATAGGTGCTTAACCATTTAACCTATAAGACGCAAGTACAAGTATCATAAGATTTAGGATCAAAGGATGGGAGAAACCCTTGGTTTCTCAACTTGTTTTGTCATTTATCACTTATATGACCTAGTCTATAGTGCCATAACCAAGTATCATGTATTTTAGATGCATTATTATTTTCAATGGAAAATACTTGACTATAGTTAAATATATAAATTCCATCATTAAGAGTACCTAACAGTTTTATTATCACAAATATTCATAACATTGTTATCATAAATAAAACTATAACCGTTTCCCATCAAACGGCTGTAACACCCCATAATTTTGCGAATTAAATAATTAAACTGAAAAGGGTATTATCATAATTTCACATAAAGGGAAAAAACAATAAATTTATATAGGATTTGGAATTAGGATTCTCGATCTATTCTATTGCATGTCATTTAGAGTCACAAAATATATATAACTTGTTGAATTTGGTTTTAAGGGTTAGAAATTAAAAAAAGTCAAACTTAGTGGCATTTTCATAATATATAAATTTAAAGATTTTTACCTAAGTTTGAATTACTTCAGTCTATAGATAGAAATTAAAATATATTCCTTAATCACATTTCAACCTAGACATCTTACATCTAATCTTCTTCTTTATCTATCTCTAAACAAAATCAATTTCAAATCCACCAAACCAAATCCAAATTAGACGAATAAATATATGGAATCGATCATCACAAAGAGAGCTGCATAAATAAATTGAAGCTATCGAAAGATTTGACATTTTCAAAGTGAAGAATTTCTAGATAGAGAAGAAGGAGAAGGATTAAGCTCGGATCGGAGAAGATACAAGGCTAATCGGTGAATGAGATTTATCATATCTGCATATGTATTGATAAGACGTAGTAATTTATCCCTTATGGTTTTATACCAAGTATAAAAAAATTGAAATTAAAAAGTGGTTTTTTATACACATACACCTGGTTAGGATATAGTATGCTATGGCTAGATAATTAAAAATTTAATTTTTATCGATTGTAATTAGCGAAAGTTGTTCTCCTTCTAATTAAAAAAATGTGTGAAATATACAAGTATTCAAAACTAGACATATTATATATCAAAATTGTAGTACTTGACGATATGAATCCACTTGCGGTCTTTTTCTATCGATTTGGTGTACGGATTGACCAAAAACACGTCAGAAGTTCGGTAAATATGGACAGTTCGTTTTGATCCAATGATGAAATGACAACGATGGGACGATCAGAGAGAGCATGGTTATCAAGTGGAGCTCAAATAGGTTGCCAGGTGGGGTCTAATCGACTCCAAGTTGTTGGCATTTGGTGGAATCTAACTAGAAAGGAGCGGTGGCTAGGGTTTAGGCAGAGGTGTTATTCATGGAAGAAGCAGGTTAGGAAGGTGAGGATCGACAAGCACACGCCAAAGTTGGTAGTCGATCGATATTTAGGGGCCTAGGGCGGTAGTGGCGAGGCGTTGAAGGAGGCATAGATGGGTTCAGACAATGGTATCGGGTTTCTCCCTTTCCTGCATCACAAATGCACAAGAAAATTTAAATAAAATAGAGAGAGAAAATAATGAAAAAATAATAATCTAATAAGTTACGTAAATGTCCTTAACTTTAATTGTTTATTTCCCTTGCATACAACCTCTATTTCATGCGCAGTTCTCAACATTGGAATAATGATGAGATGAGGAACGTTTTTGTATATTGGTTTCTATGTTTTGATATACTTCTAAAAGATGCCTTGTTTTAGTAGATTTGTTATATGTTGTTTGGTATGACGATAGTGGGCTGGGGCATTTTTTTCCTCAGTAGCGAGTCGCTTACGATTGGGCGATAGTAGGTTGAGACATCTTGTTCTTCAACAGTGAGTCGCTTAAGATTTGATGATAGTGGATTAAGACATTGCTTTCCTCAAAAGCATATCATTTACGATTTGACGATAGCAGGTTGAGACATACAGTTCCTCAACAGTAAGTCATTCACAGTTTGGGGATGGTGGGTTGGGACATGTAGTTCCCTAGTAGTCACTTATGATTTGGCGATAGTGGAATGAGCCATTGCATTCCTCAGTAGTGAGTTGCTTACGATTTGACGATAGTGGGCTGAGACATAGAGTTCCGCGGTATCGAATCATTCACAGTTTAGTGATTGTGGGCTAGGAATGTGTTCCTCAGTAGTGAGTCGCTTACGATTTAATGATAGTTGTCTAATACATATAGTTCCTCGGTTGCGAGTTGCATACGTTTTTGGCGATGGCGAGTTGGGATATTGGGCTCAATTGTGTTGCAGCCGGTATTTGGCATGCAAGTTGGAACTTTGGGTTCGAGCAAGTGCATATGATTAGATATGGTTTAGACTTTTGTGAGATCTTATCCTATGTTGTCACTATGGGATCATATTATGTTTAGCTGACTGTATGACCTTATACTATGGTATAATATTATATTATGGTAGTATATTTGATACTGTATTATTTTGTTTGTCTGGGATATTGTATTATTGATTATTATATTTTAATCCTTCCAATGTGAGTTTCAAAAAGTGTAGAATATTGTAAATAGCTCTATGATTTATTTTATATTTTACCTCAAAATAACCTGCCATTTGTGACATCTATAATGTTTGCATCCTTTTATACGTGAATTGAGGCTTCGTAGATGGCGGGTTGTTACATGTGTTATAAGAGCTTATGTTAGGATATTCCTACTAAATTAGGGCATATGAGAGAGCACGTTTGTAATTTTAATTATTTATATGATATATATTATATCTATGTCATTCCTTATCTATTTTGACCCATAGAGGCAGTTGTTGGCTTATCCCTTATAAAAGCAAACAACTACAAGTTAAATAAATGTTGATATTAAAATAGTTTTGGGTGGAAGATAAATCCGTCACGTTTTTTGCAATTTACCCCATGTAGAATTATTAAAAGAGATTTTATATGCGAAGTAGCAGTGGAGTAAATTTTGGGATAAGGAATGAATAGAAAGAAGAGTACCACCCATAAGTCCATAGATGCTCAGTTAAAGCCCCGTCAAAGCTATGCAAAATCCTCGTTATAGCGCATAACTCCCTTCGACCGCTACGCTTTTTCAGTTTAGCACTATTAAATAGTAGATCCATTTTAAGCCTTGTTATTTTCCGCTACACCTACTAAATCAAGGCTTTTTAGCACCCGCTTTACAACAGTAACATAAAAAGGTTGATTTGACTAGTTATCTTATAAGAAAATCAAAAAATTAGAGTAAAGACCAAATTTTAAGGCATAAGTGCTCAATATTAGTTAGAAATCTATTGTATTCACCAAATTTGGACTGCATAAATCATAATATTCTTCAGTTTTGTTATATAATATTAAACAAGATTATTTTTTTCTACACAAATGATGTAAGAATGAGAATAAATTAGCTTTAAATATTTGGTTTAATATCAAATGAAGCATTTTATACCTCTGCTATTTTCAGTTATATCCTCAATTTATCCCCGCTATAACCTTTTGCATCACCACCGCTATGAAACCGCTAACCGCTTTAACTGCAAAGGTCCATAGTATATAATATGACATTGATGGTGTCCTTAAGTCCATAGGAATGTAGATAGTGTATAATGAAGGTACTTACGCATTTTTTTAGATTGCAATTGGACTTTTGTAAGGTATGATTTACTTCAATTAAGCCATTTGAATTAATTGAAATGTTTTTCCTAAAAAGTTAGAAATAATAACATTTGAGATTTGTGTGAAAATGGAGAAGTTGAAGCTTGTTTAAAAAGTTGAAATAAAAATCCTTATTTTGAGCTTTAAACATGAGGAAATTTAATGAAGGGAAGTTTCCATAAATATTTTAAAGGTTTTTTTTAAAAAAAATTTATGTAAGGCGCATTGTTGCCCTTACATTTTGTTATATATTTGCTTTTGATAAAGAAACTTTTAAAAGTAAATTACAAAGTAAGTAAAATTCATGTTTTTAAATGTCTTTTATTTCATTTGCGCTTGAAAAAAAAGTTTTAACGTTACATTTTCTTTACATCTTTATGAAAATTTCTTATTTATAAAATAAAATTTTAAAAATATATCTTTTAAAAGCTTATTTTTCTAAGTTAAATCGAACCATTTTGGATAGAATTTAAATTGAAAAAAAACATTAAAAATTATTATTTTGGAATTTTTCTATTTTAATACGCATGTATTTTTGAATGGAAATTGAAGTTTTGTGATATAAAATCTTGAAATTGTGAGAAATGCGGATTACGGATCTTAAGGCTAGAATTAACACTATAGGGGGGGTGAATAGTGTTTTAAGGAATTACTAATTCTTTTTGAGTTTATATTAATTTGAACACAAATGTATGCAATATTCAGACACAGATATGATCACAGAATCAAACACAGATGTAGATATAAAGTAAAAGCAATAAAGGAAAGAACACACCGGATTTTATACTGGTTCGGAGTTACCCTACATCCAGTCCCGCAACACAAGTACGAATTTCCTTTAAAAATCAATTCTTATAATTACACCCTCGATTTCAAGGCCACGAGGTACACCGCTCCAGATTCACAATCCTCTGGGTAGAGATACTTGATTTTACGGGCAACAAGTTCACCCGATTGATTTTCCAGGCTACAATCACACCTTTTCTCGCTCGATTGATTACAAAGAAGTCTATAACTCTGAATAGCACTGGGATCTTGTTAAGATAGTGATAGAGAATCAAACCAGAGATGATCTAGTTAGATTCAATGGTGATTTCGGCAGAGTAATGGTAAAAATGTATATAATGAAATGTGGAAGAAGAAGAAGAGGAGTGAAATCAGAGAAAATATGATTGTAAATTCGTTTAAACAGCCCCTATTTACAGTAAAACAACAGCCATGTCCATTCGTGCAAGGATATGACGAATAGACACTTCCTTTGAAATTCAAACTTTTGAAATAAACTGTCACCTTTTCGACAAGGGTTCCTTGGGGTTGTCGACAGGCCTCAGTTATTTTTGGTAATTTGTTTTTCTTTGAAAATAACTTCTATCTTGTATTAAAAATATTTTAAACCTTATAAATATACTTAACTATAGTTACAATACATAAATGAGTATAGAGAATAATATTTTGGTATATATAAAATTTTACTATAATTTTATATTTAAATCTAAGTATAAAAGTTAAATATATTATAATTAAAAGATAGTTTAAAACCAAGGATAATTTGATATTGAAAATAAAGATTATTTTGAGGCTAAAAGTATTTTAAAACTAGGATAGATGTTTTTGATTTAAAAAGGAAGATTTTGAAATCATTTTAAAAACAAGATATAACTTTGTAAAACACTTGAATAAAAGTTAGTGGATACAAAACAATGTTCCACTAGATTTTTCGTAGGTTCCATCCCACTTAGGGTTCCATCCCTTTAACGGGCTCGAAGTGGATTCCATTCCACGAATAAAATGGATTTTAAGATGTTAGTGCTTTTCTAGGAGTTTTAAAAAAATTCCTAACTAAATTACTTATATTGAAATCTTGAACTCTTGATAATCTTGATACTCATGAGTCTTGAATCTTGATATCTTCGATCTTGAGTTCATCGGTTCTTGAATCTATATACTGTACAGTCTTCATTCTTTGGTACCTGCATATATATCCTGCATATACATATATATCTAAACAATAATGTTAGTATTTAAATTTTATAATCTTATTCTAAGGTTGTTGTCATCAAAACCAACTTCTCAGGGACTAACAATCTCCCCCTTTTTGATGATAACAACCTTTGTTTATAAAATATTACTTCTATCCTAATAACTCCCCCTAAAACTAATAACTCCTCCTTAATCTATGCCTAACTATCCTATTTTATACTTCTCCCCATTTGTCATCAACAAAAACTAACTCCAAACTATATAACTCCCCCTTATTCTTGTACTAAAGTACCTGCATTAATAAAATATATAATTGAGTATATAATAGATAGATTAAGAGATAATTATACTGATAGACATGATAACTAATCAAAGATCATATAAATATCAATGTGTATTTATACATATTATGTTTTGCACACCAATTATCAATCCACACTAAACCAAATCAAATCAAATCAAATCAGTCCAAGCAATCAATTCAAATTAAACAAAACAATCAAATAAAATCAAACATTATGAGGAACTTCCACCCATCCTTTTTCTCCAAATATAGGGTCTGCTTTAATGGCATCCCAATTTTCATTTTCATTGGTGAGAGAGCCTGGAGGATGTGCTTCATTATCATCTTTGTGCAGGGAGTAAATCATCCATCGAATCGCATCGAAATGCTTTTCTTGCACCTTGATCATATGCATTTGACTCAACTCTAAGTGTCGCTGATTATGGAGAATGAAAGAAAGAATATTCTTGAAAGAATTAAGGGTTTCTTCAAGATTCTCAGTCAAACTATGAATTGGATCGGCAATATAGATAGAGTAGATAAGAAATGATTTTGAGTGATGAATTCTGGAAGAAATATATATTTATAGGTGTATAAATTCATTTGAAATGAATAGACACAAGGTAGTTATTCAAATTTCAAATTTAAAATGAAAAGTCATTTCTGACCAGTACTTATCGACGGGGTCTCTAGGGGGTTGTCGACAGGGGTCAGTTAATTTTGATGACTCATTTTGATTTTGTGAATAATTGTGTGTATATATATATATTTATATAATATACTAACATTTATTCTGGAGATAAGATAAGCTAGATAACAGAAAAGTAATTCAATTTCATTTCATAAAAGAACGATACAATGATTAAACATTAAGAACAACACGAACATTCAAATCAAAACAAACTAAAACCAATACAACATGACATGAAAAGGTAGAACTAGTTAGAGGATGACGAAGATGAAGATAATCCAAGCTTCTTGCTGACTTTGGAGGAAAAACTTGTTCATCTTGGATGACATTTTATCCAATCTCTTACTAACGGACCGTTTAAGAGTCCGTTGATTCTCAACAATGGTCTTTTGATTTTTGAGTAAGGTTTTTTTGGTTGGATTAGAGGGATAGTCAATACTTTCCAAGGATGTTTCACCTTCTTCTTCTTCTTCTATTTCCATTTCATCCCCTTCTTCTTCTTCTTCCTCTTCCATCTCCTCATGAGCCAAACGCTCTTCCTTTTCGGCAAGAGTCTCATATGGTTGAAAAACATATGGAATTTTCATAAGAGAAATGTTTGAGTGATTAAAAACCTTTCTTGAAACAAATTCTTCTCCTTTGAAATCCACTCCAAAATAATTATAAATCCGAGTGAGATAGATTCCATGATACAAAGTGTTTTCACCCACTTCAAAATTTTTGGGACGAAGTTCATCCAAAATAACTTGCGCCCAACTAATATCATAATTTCCAAAAATAGCAAAAAGTGCTTTGCAAACTTTTGAAGTTGGATTGTTAAAACTCCTCGATCTTGGGGTCAAAGTATGTTGTAAAAGAAGATTAACAATTCTAGCTTTTGGTCGAAAATTTCGATTTATGAATTCAAAGTTATCATTTCCTTCGAAAATGTGATGAAATGTCTCACGATCATTTTCATCGATATTAAAACTAGAAAGATCCATTCACGTGCTCTTGCAATTGAGAATGGTACCCAAAACATCACAATTTAAAATGATTCTAGTGCCTTTGACACTACTCCAAATTTCATCATCATTTCCATTATAAAATCCACGGTTGAGATTTGCAAAGAAAATTTTAACAAGATTTGGATAACAAATAAAGTCATTTTGTGAAGCATCAACAAGACTAAGAACTTGGTTGTTTGCAAAAAGAGAATCGATTTCATAAGTAGAGAAATCTTGAAATAAAGCAAACTTTCCGGGATGGACTTTTCCATAGTTAGCATAGTTGATATATGCTTTTATAGCCTCTGGATTATTGAAAAGTTGCTCTTTTATATTTCTGGAAACTCTCATTGTGGAAGGGTTGCTTGAAGAAGCCATTAGAGTAGAGAGTAGAGAGCTTGATATTTTGAAATAAGAGTTGAATTTGAAAATGAAAGTGAAAAGTTGTGCTAAGAGATAGTAAATAAATAGATTCTCAAGGGACAGGTTCTCTGGTCAAAAGGTGACTTTTCAGAGACTTGAATGAAGTGAAAAGATGGAGGGAAATTCAAACATGTGAATTCAAATTTGAATTTCAAATTTCTGTACCCTTGTCGACAATGTGGGGGGGCCTTGTCGACAGGTGTCTCTGAATTTTTATGATTTATTTCTCTTAATTATTCTAATATATATATATATTATTTTTAATGTCTATATAATATCTGGAATATTACTAGAATTATAGTATATTCCATAAAATATTATTATACTATTTAAAAATAAAAATAAAAATAAAATAATAGTAAAAATATAATAAAATAATAATAAAAATTTCAAAATTCAAACGACACACCAGTTCAAAATCAACCAATCAAACATCCAATCCTAAGCATGCAATTTCAACTAATGTATTGTAAACGTGTACCTTTTTCTGAGTCCGTTTCTCTGAATTCGTTGGAGTCGTGAATTGCCGTGAAACACATATTTGAATTATCTGTCTTCTGATCATCATCGCTTGAGGACAAGTCTGAGTCATCTAGAGTAGCGGTAAATGCATGTTTTCGTTTCTTTGCGGAATCATTGTTTATAGGAAGATTTTGCTTATCTGGATGCGGACAGTCTCTTTTGATATGGCCTGGTTTGTCACAGTTGAAACATTTGATATAGTTTGGCACTACATTCTGATTACCAGAGTTCTTATAGTTGTTTCTCTTGAGATTATTCATCTTTCTATATTTCAGGAATTTCCGAAAGTTCTTGGTCATAAAGGCTATCTCTTCATCATTATCGCTGTTTGAGTTTGATCCATCGGTCAATGCATTGAATGCAATTGATTTCTTTTAAGATGCTTTGCTTTCTCTGTTAGTCCTTGAGATGATGGTTTTGATGACAAGAACCTTAGAATAAGATTATAAAATATAAATACTAACATTATAGTTTAGATATATATATGTATATGCAGGATTTAACCATGCATGTATCAAGAATGAAGACTGTAAAGTATAGAGATTTAAGATATCAAGATTGAAGACTCATGAGTATCAAGAATATCAAAAATATCAAGATTATCAAGAGTTCAAGATTTCAAGAATAAGTAATTTAATTAGGAATTTTGTTAAAACTCCTAGAAAAGCACTGGCATCTTAAAATCCAATTTAGTCGTGGAATGGAATCCACTTCGAGCCCGTTAAAGGGATGGAACCCTAAGTAGGATGGAACCTACAAAAAATCTAGTGGAACATTTTTTTGTATCCGCTAACTTTTATTCAAATGATTTTACAAAATTATCTTGTTTTCAAAATGATTTCAAAACCTTCCGTTTAAAAGTATCAAAAACATCTATCCTGATTTTAAATACTTTTAGCCTCAAAATACTTCCCATGAGAGTCAACGTTCCAAATCTCAAGTCAATCCGAGCTCGTACGCTCAAGATATCATCGATTCAAGATGGAGAAAATTACCCTAAGTTCGAATCCATGAGAAGTACCATTGCTTCGACTCCATCAAAACACCCTCCACGTTCGAATCCATCCAAGGCCTCCCGTGGTTCGAATCCATCAAAATATTTCCAGCTTCGAATCGATCAATGGGAAGATCTTCGAATCCATGCAGTTGAAGCCTTCGAATCCATCCAGACATAGTTGCTTCGTATCGATCGAATGGAACACGTCACGATCGATACGAACGAACCCTTGTTCGAATCCAGATATGATCACTGTCTTCGAATCCAACGTCTCGAGTCCACACAGCTAAAACCCCGGGTACGACTCAGTAAAACTCGGAGATAAAACGGGGTTGACCCGAGGCATGCGCATCACGCCGAAGTCTTCGAATACGGGGGGATCGATTCGAACGAATCGATTCGAACGTATCGATTCGAACGACTCCAGGAAACGAAAAACACCAACTTGAATCGATCATAACTTGAGATCCACAAGTCCAAATGCCATGAAATTTTCACAGAAGCTTAAGCACATGATGAAGAATGTTCACTCCAAATTTCAGCTCGATCGGATGATTTCTTGATCGATTCGAACCAAGGGTCGAATCGATCCCAAAGTGGGCCCAGATCTCCAGATTTCGGCCATGTGGGCCCCCTGACGTACCAGAACTTGTCTCCCCTCATTTTAGGCGAAATATCAGCCTCCTACACCTATAAATAGAGCCCCTAGTCATTCAGAAAAGAGGTCGGAGAATTCTAAGTACTAAAGAGCACCCAGATTCTGCCAGATTTACTCCAGAACACCACTGCTTCCTTAGATTCAGATTGTAATCATATAATCAGTTGTACTATCTCAGAAGAAATTGTAATCATCAAGTAAACATCAATAAAATCATCAACTTCAGAGTGGACGTAGGCAAGATCGCCGAACCACTATAAATCTCGTGTTTCTGTTCATTATTTCTGAATTGTGATACCCTGTTTGCTTAGATTTGAGATTTGTGTGTGAATATTGTTGATTTATATTCATATACTGGTGCTTTCACAACATTCGGGGTTTGTGACCAATTTTGGCGCAAACACTTTGGTGCTTTCACTGAGAAGAACTAGCACCCGCTACACAAGATTTGAAAATTTGAAAGACAATGACTCGACAAACAAGTAGAAGGCAAAGAGCTGAGAGAAGTCAGCACGAAGGAAGTCAAGAGGCTTCCTCTGGAGCAAACCAAGCATCGATCTTCATCACCAGGGATGAGATGGAGACAATGATGAAGAGACAGGAGGAGATGATCCAGAATTTGCTTCAACAAATTGGACAACTTGGAGCACAAAATCAAGGAACAACCGGAATCCAGAACGGAGCAGGACCATCTGGCGCAGCGCCGGAGCTGGGGGGCACCCACTTAGGACATGTTGATCCGAACACGGGAAGAGAGACAAGGACATCCGAGCAACCTGACAGCAATAGAGGGATGAACGCTCAATCAGGGGGGCAAACACCTGAAAGCTCACACGGACTCGGGGGGCAGATCGAAGGTAGTGAACGAGGACTACAGCTTGGAGACAATGATAGGTTGGCAGAGATGATCAGGCGAGCCATGAGAGGAGGATTAGTAAACAGAGATCTTGAAGATATGAACAAGAGTCCCTTTTCTCCTGCGATTAGGTTGGCTAGGAACCCACCAGAATTCAAACTACCAACAGTAGAAGGGTATGATGGGAGGACGGACCCTGCGGTCCATCTAACGAGATATATAAGGCACATGGAAGTGCTGGGGGCATCACAGGAAGTCATGGCCCGGTGCTTCCCATTGTATTTGACAGACATAGCAGCTTTATGGTTCAAACAGCTAGAGAGCGGCTCCATTGGGACATGGACCGATTTGATTGAGAAATTTATGAGGCAATTCAGAGTTCATATTTCGAGACCCAAGAATGTGATGAGTTTGGCAACGCTAAAGCAGAAAGCTGGGGAGTCTTTGAGGAATTTCTTGACGCGATTCAATGCGGCAGCAGCATCGGTGTATCGGCCAGATCCATCCATGGTTATGATGGCAGCTGTGTCCGGAGTAGCTGATGGCACGGAATTCAAAAATTCATTAACCAAGGATCCGCCTATGGATCTAGGAGAATTCTATCATGAGGCAGAAAAGTTTTTACAATTGGAAGATGCTAATGCTGAGAGAGAAGAAGGAGAGGGAATAGAAGTTTATGCACTTAAAGACAAAAAGCCTCTCGAAAATGATTCAGGCAAGGATAAAGGAAAACGAAAGGCTGAGGACAATGGTGACAGGTCAAAGCGACTGCGAAGAGAGCCACGATTCACCACTTATTCAGAGCTGAATGAGAGTTTGGAGCGAATCTACCAAGATACACGAGAGCAAGTTCCCTACCGTAGGCCAATACGAAGGGATCCCACTGTTGACGAGAGGAAATCAGACAGATATTGCTTATTCCACGAACTGAATGGTCATAACACTAACGACTGTAGACATCTAAAGGATGAGGTGGAAGGGCACATCAGGAACGGTATGCTACTTCAATATGTGAGGAGGAGAGCTCCAGCGGTGGAGCCAGAGCGACCACCGTCTACATCAGCCAGGGGTGCCCCCGAGCCAGGACATCGTATGATTATCAATTAGTTGAAATAACGATGGACAAGTTGTAAACCTCTCACCAACACGGGTAAGTCGTTTAAACATGTGCGAGATCACGAACGGTCCATGGGCATGTTGTGAATGACTACTGACCCATTCGTTGTGGGAGTTTACACTTTGACATCCTTGCTTTGCTTTTGTTTCATTTTGATTTGAACATTTGAACTTGACTTTGTTTAACATTTCTGCTAAAGACTTATTTTCAATGAAAAAATGCTACTTGTGATTTCATAACGGTTAAGCCACTTACACATGTACGGGATCACGAACGGTCCCTAGGCATGCTCTGAGATGGCGATAAACCGTTGCAAGAAACAATCCGGGGATTCACCCGAACGTGAAACCTGGTATTGATGATACTAAGTCCCTCCCCGGGCACACTCAATTCGCCTCGAACGGCATCCGACCACGAACGGTCACAATTCGATCGCGAACGATCACACTTCGCCATGAACGGCACCCGACCGCGAACGGTCACAATTCGATCACGAACGATCACACTTCGCCACGAACGGCACCCGACCTCGAACGGTCACCATTAGCCTCGAACGGCACTCGACCACGAACGGTCACAATTCACCTAATACGACATTCGATCGCGAACGATCACATTTTTGCCTCGTACGGCACACGATCGCGAACGATCACATTCCTCTTTCCACGTCACTCGACCATGAACGGTCACAACTCGCCTCGAACGGCACCCCTCACCTCAAATGGCTTGATCACGAACGGTCTTCATTTGGGGCCATATAGAAATGCTATATCGCGAACGGTCGCATTCCACCTCAAATGGCTAGATCACGAACGGTCGTCATTTAAGGTCATACAAAAAATACTAGATCGCGAACGGTCGCATTCCACCTCAAAATGGCTAGATCGCGAACGGTCGTCATTTAAGGTCAGATAAAACTATCAATGTCTTTACAGGTCATCAACAGGATATGAACATCCAACTTATGGAACTACAAAACACACCTTCCTATCGCAAGGCATGTTTTGGGGGGCAAATGTTATCCCGCCTTTTGGCAAGGCCGTGACACCAAAAAGTTGATTAGAAAACAAATGACGGTCCGTCCTAGAGATCAGTCATACATAGGCTCACCATGGATATCGATGAATTTTGTCCGAGTCCGGATCGAGCCAAAATTGATAGGACATGACAAGCTAAGCCATGAGAGTCAACGTTCCAAATCTCAAGTCAATCCGAGCTCGTACGCTCAAGATATCATCGATTCAAGATGGAGAAAATTACCCTAAGTTCGAATCCATGAGAAGTACCATTGCTTCGACTCCATCAAAACACCCTCCACGTTCGAATCCATCCAAGGCCTCCCGTGGTTCGAATCCATCAAAATATTTCCAGCTTCGAATCGATCAATGGGAAGATCTTCGAATCCATGCAGTTGAAGCCTTCGAATCCATCCAGACATAGTTGCTTCGTATCGATCGAATGGAACACGTCACGATCGATACGAACGAACCCTTGTTCGAATCCAGATATGATCACTGTCTTCGAATCCAACGTCTCGAGTCCACACAGCTAAAACCCCGGGTACGACTCAGTAAAACTCGGAGATAAAACGGGGTTGACCCGAGGCATGCGCATCACGCCGAAGTCTTCGAATACGGGGGGATCGATTCGAACGAATCGATTCGAACGTATCGATTCGAACGACTCCAGGAAACGAAAAACACCAACTTGAATCGATCATAACTTGAGATCCACAAGTCCAAATGCCATGAAATTTTCACAGAAGCTTAAGCACATGATGAAGAATGTTCACTCCAAATTTCAACTCGATCGGATGATTTCTTGATCGATTCGAACCAAGGGTCGAATCGATCCCAAAGTGGGCCCGGATCTCCAGATTTCGGCCATGTGGGCCCCCTGACGTACCAGAACTGGTCTCCCCTCATTTTAGGCGAAATATCAGCCTCCTACACCTATAAATAGAGCCCCTAGTCATTCAGAAAAGAGGTCGGAGAATTCTAAGTACTAAAGAGCACCCAGATTCTGCCAGATTTACTCCAGAACACCACTGCTTCCTTAGATTCAGATTGTAATCATATAATCAGTTGTACTATCTCAGAAGAAATTGTAATCATCAAGTAAACATCAATAAAATCATCAACTTCAGAGTGGACGTAGGCAAGATCGCCGAACCACTATAAATCTCGTGTTTCTGTTCATTATTTCTGAATTGTGATACCCTGTTTGCTTAGATTTGAGATTTGTGTGTGAATATTGTTGATTTATATTCATATACTGGTGCTTTCACAACATTCGGGGTTTGTGACCAATTTTGGCGCAAACAATCTTTATTTTCAAAATCAAATTATCCTTATTTTTAAACTATCTTTAATAATAAATTTAATATTTATACTTAGATTTAAATATAAAATTATAGTAAAATTTTATATATATTATTCTCTATATTTACTTATGTATTTTAACTATAGTTAAGTATATTTATAAAGTTTAAAATAGTTTTAATATAAGATAGAAGTAATTTTCAAAGAAAAACAAATCACCAAAATTTCCTTTGGGATGTCGACATAGTTGCAGTTGGTTTCAAAAATTTGAATTTCAAAAGAAGTGTCTATTCGACATAACCTTTCACGAATGGACATGGCTGTTGTTCTTCTATAAACAAGGGATGTTTTCAACGAATTTTAAATAATATTTTTCTGGTTTTCACTCCTCTTCTTCTTCCACATTTCTTTATATATATTCTTACCATTACTCTGCCGAAATCACCATTGAATTTTACTAGATCATTTCTGGTTTGATTCTCTATCACTATCTCAACAAGACCTCAGTGCTATTCAGAGTTATAGGCTTCTTTGTAATCAATCGAGCGAGAAAAGGTGTGATTGTAGCCTTGGAAATCAATCAAGTGAGAAAAGGTGTGATTGTAGCATAGGAAATCAATTGGGTGAACTTGTTGCCCGGGAAATCAAGTATCTCTACCCAGAGAATTGTGAATCTGGAGTGGTGTACCTCGTGGCCTTGAAATCGAGGGTTGTAATTGTAAAGATTGCTTTTGAAAGGAAATCTGTACTTGTGTGCGGGACTGGATGTAGGGTAACCCCGAACCAGTGTAAAATCCGGTGTGTTCTTTCCTTTACTACTTTTAATTTATATTTGCATATGTGTTTGAATCTGTGATCATATCTGTGTCTGAATATTGCATATATTTGTGTTCAAATTAATATAAACTCGAAAAGAATTAGTAATTCCTTAAAACACTATTCACCCCACTCTGGTGTTTATACTAGCCTTAAGATCCGTAATCCGCATTTCTCACATTTGGTATTAGAGCAAGGTTTTCAAAGTTTCATAATCTGAATTTTGAAAAGTTTTCAAAATGGCTACCAACACTGGTATTCTTACTAACACTAGTTCTATTACTACTGTTACTAGTTCATTTGTAGAAGGTCAGTCTACTGTCAGACCACCACTTTTTAATGGCAGTAACTATGCATATCGGGCATGTAGGATGAAAATATATTTACAATCTGTAGGACTAGACACTTGGAATATCACACAAAATGAATATTCTGAACCCACAACTGATTTTGCATAGTGGACCGCTGAGCAAAAGACTGTTGCACAAAATAATTCTAAAGCAATGAATATTCTGTTTTGTTCACTTGATAGGAATGAATTTAATAGAGTGTCAGTTTGTAAGTCTGCATATGAAATCTGGAAAACTTTGCAAGTTACTCACGAAGGAACAAGCAAAGTTAAACAGACCAAAATTTCCATGCTCACAAATCAGTTTCAATTATTTAAAATGAATTCTAATGAGTCTATTTCAGATAAGTATAGTAGATTTCAGGATATTGTGCATTCTCTAATATCCTTGGGAAAGGAATTTTCCGAAGAAGATCAAGTCAGAAAAATCTTAAATTCTCTTACTCCAGAATGGGATCAAAACACACTTGCGATGGAAGAGGCAAATGACATCAGTACCTTAAAGATAGAAGAATTAACTGGAAATCTAATGTCGTTTGAAGTCCAAATGATCGGGAGAAGAGAAAGCAAAGCATCTGAAAAGAAATCAATGGCATTCAATGCATTAACCGATGGATCAGACTCAAACAGCGATAATGATGAAGAGATAGCCTTTATGACCAAGAATTTTCGGAAATTCCTGAAATACAGAAAGATGAATAATCTCAAGAGAAACAACTATAAGAACGCTGGAAATCAGAATGTAGTGCCAAACAATATCAAATGCTTCAACTGTGACGAATCAGGCCATATCAAAAGAGACTGTCCGTATCCAGATAAGCAAAACCTTCCTATAAACAATGATTCCGTAAAAAACGAAAACGTGCTTTTACTGCTACTCTAGATGACTCAGACTTGTCTTCAAGCGATGATGATCAAAAAACGGATAATTCAAATATGTGTTTCACGGCAGTTCATGACTCCAATGAATTCAGAGAAACGGACTCAGAAAAAGGTACACATTTACAATACAATTGGTTGAAATTGCATGCTTACAATTGATTGCTTGATTGATTGATTTTGAATTGGTGTGTTGTTTGAAATTTAAAATTTTTATTTTTTATTATTATCTTACTATATTATTATTTTATTATTATTTTTATTTTTATTAGTATCATAATTTTTTATGGAATATACTAATAATATTCCAGATATATATAGACATTAAAAATAATAAGAATATATATATATATATATATTAGAATTCTTATGAAAAATAAATTATAGAAATTCAAAGACACATGTCGACATGGTCCCTACCATGATGTCGACATGGGTACATAATTTGAAATTCAAATTTTGAATTCAAATGGTTGAATTTCCCTCGACCTTTTCACTTCATTCAATTCTCTGAAAAGCCATCTTTTGACCAGAGAATATGTCCTTTGAGAATCTATTTATTCACTATCTTTTATCACATCTTTTCACTTTCATTTTCAAATTCAAACTCTCTCTTCAAAACTTCAAGCTCTCTACTCTCTACTCTAATGGCTTCTTCAAGCAACCCTTCCACCATGAGAATTTCCAGAAAGATAAAAGAGCAACTCTTCAATGATCCGGAGGCCATAAAAGCATACATCAATTATGCTAACTATGGAAAAGTCCATCCCGGAAAGTTTGCTTTATTTCAAGATTTTTCTACTTATGAAATTGATTCTCTTTTTGCAAATAATCATGTTCTCAGTCTTATTGATGCTTCTCAAAATGATTTTCTTTGCTATCCAAATCTTGTTAAAATTTTGTATTCAAATCTTAATCGAGGATTTTATAATGGAAACGATGATGAAATTTGGAGTAGTGTCAAAGGCACTAGAATCGTTTTAAATTTTGATCTTTTGGGTACCATTATCAATTGCAAGAATACGGGAATGGATCTTTCTAGTTTTAATATTGATGAAAATGATTGTGAGACGTTTCATCACATTTTTGAAGGAAATGATGATTTTGAATTCAAAAATCGAAACTTTCGACCAAAAGCTAGAATTGTCAATCTTCTTTTACAACATACTTTGACCCCAAGATCGGGGAATTTTAACAATCGTACTTCAAAAGTTTGCAAAGAACTTTTTGCTATTTTTGGAAATTATGATGTTAATTGGGCGCAAATTATTTTGGATGAACTTCGTCCCCAAAATCTTGAAATGGGTGAGAATACTTTGTATCATGGAATCTATCTCACTCGGATTTTTAACTATTTTTGAGTAGATTTCGAAGGAGAAGAATTTGTTTCAAGAAAGGTTTTCAATCACTCAAATATTTCTCTTATGAAAATTCCATTTGTTTTTCAACCTTATGAGACTATTGCCGAAAAGGAAGAGCGTTTGGCTCATGAAGAGATGGAAGAGGAGGAAGAGGAAGAAGAAGAAGGGGATGAAATGGAAATAGAAGAAGAAGAAGAAGGTGAAACATCCTTGGAAAGTATTGACTATCCTCCTAATCCAACCAACAAAACTCTTCTCAAAAACCAAAAGACCATTGTTGAGAATCAACGAATTCTTAAACGATCCGTTAGTAAGAAGTTGGATAAAATTTCATCCAAGATGAACAAGTTTAATTCCAAAGTAAGCAAGAAGCTTGGATTATCTTCGTCTTCATCATCCTCTAACTAGTTCTATCTTTTAATTTCATGTTGTATTAGTTTAGTTTGTTTTAATGTTCATATAGTTCTTTATGATTAATCATTGTATCACTCTATTATGCAATGAAATTGAATTTCTTTTTCTGTTATCTAGCTTATCTTATCTCCAGAATAAACGTTAGTATAATATATAAATATATATATATATATACACAATTATTCACAAAATCAAAATAAGCCATCAAAATTCACTACACCATGTCGACATCCCCCCATGACCATGTCGACATATACTGGTCAGAAATGACATTTCATTTTAAATTTGAAATTTGAATAACTACCTTATGTATATTCATTTCAAACGAATTTCTACACCTATAAATACCTATTTCTTCCAGAATTCATCACTCAATATTATTTATTATCTACTTTGTCTATCATTCTTCTCTCAAACTAAAATATAGCCAATCCAATTCATAATTTAGCCGAAAATCTTGAAGAAACTCTTAATTCTTTCAAGAATATTCTTTCGTTCATTCTTCGTAACCAGCGACACTTAGAGTTAAGTCAAATGCAGATGATCAAGGAGCAAGAAAGGCATTTCGATGCAATACGATGGATGATTTCCTCCCTGCACAAGGATGATAACGAAGCACATCCTCTAGTCTCTCTCACTAATGACAATGAAAATTGGGATGCCATTAAAGCAGACCCTATTTTTAGAGAAGAAGCATGGGTAGAAGTTCCTTGTAACGTTTGATTTGATTGCTTTGTTTGATTTGAATTGTTTGCTTTGATTGATTTGATTTCATTTGTTTTGATTTGATTTGATATGGATTGATATTTGGTGTGGATTGATATTTGTTGTACAAAACATTTATACATATGCATTGATATTTATATGATCTTTGATTAATTATCATGTTTATCAATATAATTATCTCTTAATCTATATATTATATACTCCATTGTATAGTTTATTAATGTAGGTACTTTAGTACAAGCACGAGGGGGAGTTATATAGTTTGGAGTTAGTTTTTTTTGTTGATGACAAAGGGGGAGAAGTATAAAATAGGATAGTTAGGCATAGATTAAGGGGGAGTTATCAGTTTTAGGGGGAGTTATTAGGATAGAAGTAATATTTTATAAACAAAGGTTGTCATCATCAAAAAGGGGGAGATTGTTAGTCCTTGAGATGATGGTTTTGATGACAACAACCTTAGAATAATATTATAAAATATAAATACTAACATTATAGTTTAGATATATACGTATATGCAGGATTTAACCATGCAGGTATCAAGAATGAAGACTGTACAGTATAGAGATTCAAGATATCAAGATTGAAGACTCATGAGTATCAAGAATATCAAAAATATAAAGATTATCAAGAGTTCAAGATTTCAAGAATAAGTAATTTAATTAGGAATTTTGTTAAAACTCTTAGAAAATCACTGGCATCTTAAAATCCAATTTAGTCGTGGAATGGAATCCACTTCGAGCCCGTTAAAGTGATGGAACCCTAAGTAGGATGGAACCTACGAAAAATCTAGTGGAACATTGTTTTGTATCCGCTAACTTTTATTCAAATGATTTTACAAAATTATCTTGTTTTAAAAATGATTTCAAAACCTTCCTTTTAAAAGTATCAAAAACATCTATCCTAATTTTAAATACTTTTAGCCTCAAAATAATCTTTATTTTCAAAATCAAATTATCATTATTTTTAAACTATCTTTAATAATAAATTTAATATTTATACTTAGATTTAAATATAAAATTATAGTAAAATTTTATATATATTATTCTTTATATTTACTTATGTATTTTAACTATAGTTAAGTATATTTATAAAGTTTAAAATAGTTTTAATATAAGATAGAAGTAATTTTCAAAGAAAAATAAATCACCAAAATTTCCTTTGTGATGTCGACATAGTTGCAGTTGGTTTCAAAATTTTGAATTTCAAAAGAAGTGTCTATTCACCATAACCTTTCACGAATGGACATGGTTGTTGTTCTTCTATAAATAGGGGATGTTTTCAACGAATTTTAAATAATATTTTTCTGGTTTTCACTCCTCTTCTTCTTCCACATTTCTTTATATATATTCTTATCATTACTCTGCCGAAATCACCATTGAATTTAACTAGATCATTTCTGGTTTGATTCTCTATCACTATCTCAACAAGACCTCAGTGCTATTCAGAGTTATAGGCTTCTTTGTAATCAATCGAGCGAGAAAAGGTGTGATTGTAGCCTAGGAAATCAATTGGGTGAACTTGTTGCCCGGAAAATAAAGTATCTCTACCCAGAGGATTGTGAATCTGGAGTGGTGTACCTCGTGGCCTTGAAATCGAGGGTTGTAATTGTAAAGATTGCTTTTGAAAGGAAATCTGTACTTGTGCGCAGGACTGGATGTAGGGTAACCCCGAACCAGTATAAAATCCGGTGTGTTCTTTCGTTTACTGCTTTTACTTTATATTTGCATCTGTGTTTGAATCTGTGATCATATCTGTGTCTGAATATTGCATACATTTGTGTTCAAATTAATATAAACTCGAAAAGAATTAGTAATTCCTTAAAACACTATTCACCCCCCCTCTAGTGTTTATACTAGCCTTAAGATCAGTAATCCGCATTTCTCACATTCTCTTCTCCCAAACATTTGGACTTCAAACGACATTAGATTTCCAATTAATTATTCTATCTTTAAGGTACTGATGTCATTTGCCTCTTCGATCGCAAGTGTCTTTTGATCCCATTCCGGAGTAAGAGAATTTAAGATTTTTCTAACTTGATCTTCTTCCAAAAATACCTTTCCCAAGGATATTAGAGAATGCACAATATCTTGAAATCTACTATACATATCTGGAATAGACTCAGTAGGATTCATTTTAAATAATTGAAACTGATTTGTGAGCATGGAAATTTTGGTCTATTTAACTTTGCTTGTTCCTTCGTGAGTAACTTGCAAAGTTTTCTAGATTTCATATGCAGACTTACAAATTGACACTCTATTAAATTCATTCCTATCAAGTGAACAAAACAGAATATTCATTGCTTTAGAATTATTTTGTGCAACAGTCTTTTGCTCAGCGGTCCACTATGCAAAATCAGTTGTGGGTTCAGAATATTCATTCTATGTGATATTCCAAGTGTCTAGTCCTACAGATTGTAAATATATTTTCATCCTGCATGCCCAATATGCATAGTTACTGCCATTAAAAAGTGATGGTCTGACAGTAGACCGACCTTCTATAAATGAACTAGTAACAGTAGTAATAGAACTAGTGTTAGTAAGAATACCAGTGTTGGTAGCCATTTTGAAAACTTTTCAAAATTCAAATTATGAAACTTTGAAAACCTTGCTCTGATACCAAATGTGAGAAATGCGGATTACGGATCTTAAGGCTAGTATATACACCAGAGGGGGGTGAATAGTGTCTTAAGGAATTACTAATTCTTTTTGAGTTTATATTAATTTGAACACAAATGTATGCAATATTCAGATACAGATATGATCATAGAATCAAACACAGATGCAGATATAATGTAAAAGCAATAAAGGAAAGAACACACCGGATTTTATACTGGTTCGGAGTTACCCTACATCCAGTCCTGCAACACAAGTACGAATTTCCTTTCAAAATCAATTCTTACAATTACACCCTCGATTTCAAGGCCACAAGGTACACCGCTCCATATTCACAATCCTTTGGGTAGAGATACTTGATTTTACGGGCAACAAGTTCACCCAATTGATTTTCCAGGCTACAATCACACCTTTAATCGCTCGATTAATTACAAAGAAGTCTATAACTCTGAATTGCATTGGGATCTTGTTGAAATAGTGATAGAGAATCAAATCAGAGATGATCTAGTTAGATTCAATAGTGATTTCGGCAGAGTAATGGTAAAAATGTATATAAAGAAATGTGGAAGAAGAAGAGGAGTGAAATCAGAGAAAATATGATTGTAAATTCATTTAAACAGCCCCTATTTATAGTAGAACAACAGCCATGTCCATTCGTGAAAGGATATGACGAATAGACACTTCCTTTGAAATTCGAACTTTTGAAATAAACTGTCACCTTGTCGACAAGGGTTTATTGGGGTTGTCGACAGGCCTCAGTTATTTTTGGTAATTTGTTTTTCTTTGAAAATAACTTCTATCTTGTATTAAAAATATTTTAAACTTTATAAATATACTTAACTATAGTTAAAATACATAAATAAGTATAGAGAATAATATTTTGGTATATATAAAATTTTACTATATTTTATATTTAAATCTAACTATAAAAGTTAAATATATATTATAATTAAAAGATAGTTTAAAACCAAGGATAATTTGATATTGAAAATAAAGATTATTTTGAGGCTAAAAGTATTTTAAAACGAGGATAGATGTTTTTGATTTAAAAAGGAAGATTTTGAAATCATTTTGAAAATAAGATATAATTTTGTAAAACATTTGAAAAAAAGTTAGTGGATACAAAACAATGTTCCACTAGATTTTTCGTAGGTTCCATCCTACTTAGGGTTCCATCCCTTTAACGGGCTCGAAGTGGATTTCATTCCACGAATAAAATAGATTTTAAGATGTCAGTGCTTTTCTAGGAGTTTTAACAAAATTCCTAACTAAATTACTTATATTGAAATCTTGAACTCTTGATAATCTTGATACTCATGAGTCTTGAATCTTGATATCTTCGATCTTGAGTTCATCAGTTCTTGAATCTCTATACTGTACAGTCTTCATTCTTTGGTACCTGCATATATATCCTGCATATATATATATATATCTAAACAATAATGTTAGTATTTATATTTTATAATCTTATTCTAAGGTTGTTGTCATCAAAACCAACTTCTTAGGGACTAACAGAAATATGCATTAATAAATGGTTTAAAATTTTGAAAAATTATTTCGAAATTGAATATGAATATTATTTGTAGCCAAAAATTAATTTAAAAGCATAATATTATTTATATGCATGACGTATTATTTAAAAGTGTTGGAAATTGGCTAATTATAAAATAAAATGATATATATGTATACATATGAAAAAGTGGTTATAAATTATATGAAATAAGGTAATAAACGTGAAATATGAGTATTTTCGAAAAATAATCAAAGTTATTCTGAAAGTAATTTTGAGTAATAAATATTGAATTGGTTAAACTATAAAGAATTGAGTTTTGAAAGTTAAATTTTTTTAGTAATGATATTTTCAAGAAATGTTGAAAATGAATTGGCTTAAATTAAAATTATATTATTTGTTCTATAGGGAGACTTAGGAATTGATATGAAGTGATTAACTTGAGATAAATTTGATTTATAATTTGATTAAATAAGAAACATCTAAGGCAAAACTTTTTGAAGATTTAATAAGTCGAATTTAAAGAATCTGTTCTAAAAAATGTGTTATGATTTTATTAATTGTTTATTAAAATTAACAGAGAATATTATGATTTTTAAATCGTAAACATTATGTGAAGAATAAGATTTGAGATCAATGATTTTGATTTAAAAGCTTAATTGAAAAGTTATTGATATTTTTATTGAGATTTATTTGGAGCTAGAAAGGAATTACACAACATATAGAGATTGAATCGATTAAGGTGAACTTGCTAGGATAGTAAATATGCCATTGTGCTTAGAACTAGCTAGAAATGAACGTTAGGAATTCGCAATTTAGGGGTTCGTATTGAAAATTAGTAAGGGCATTAACTGTGAATTTTGGAAAGTTTTGAAAGAATAATGAAAAATTTATTTTAAATTGGGAATTTACATATAAAGTATGGAGGAATTTAAATAAATAGTAATATGATTTTATTCGAAGACTGTCTAAATTTTTAGCAAATAATAATATTACTATTTATGGAGTTTATGAAAAAAAAAATATTATTTAAGCAATAAAAATAGGAGGTATTATGAGAATAATAATAATAAAGAGATATTTTCCTTGAATATTTTTGGACAAATTATTTATTTTATATATAAATAATAGTAAAAAGGATTTTTTAGATGTAGAATATTGTTATTTTTTAATTAGATAATAATAAAGTGTTTGTAAAAATATGATTTAAATAAATATAATTATTTTTGATGTAAAGTGATAATAATGTTGTTGTTTTAAGGGAAATTTAGCAAAATGTTTTTTTTTGGATGAAATAATGATGTTTAAGATGGTTAGAGTAATATGATGAAAATACAGGATTTTTGAAGTATATTATTGATTTGGGAAAAAAGCATACTATTTTGAGATAGTTGTGAAAAAATAAAAAATAAATAACCGTTCTTATAATAAACAATACCGAGATGATTTATACTTAAGAAGAAAATAACAAGTTTAAATATATTATTTTGAATTATTAAGATATGTGTGATTAAATATTGTCTGAAATTAACATATATGTTTATGTTAATGGCTTGGATATGCTTACATAAGATGTGAGAAGCATAAGAGTATAGTTAAGTAAAAAAGTTTTCTAAGTAGTTGAATAAATGAGGATTGGTTGTATGAGACAGTCTTTGATAGAGGATGATTAGTCTTATCTATGTAAAGTGTTTTAGGAATACGACAATGTATATAAAGGTACTCTAGCTATATGTTACTCTATAGGACTTCACATGTATATGGAGTTAATATTATTTTTAAAGTATCCAGTGTTGTATGATTTCAAGACATGAAGTACATGTGCTGATTTGCATGTATTAATGTATGAAGGTGATTTTAAGGATGGCATTGGCGATTTGTATGAAAAATCGACTAAGAGATTAGATTAGTTCTTTCAGTCATCACTTGGATTGAAAGAATTATCATTTCAAGTCAATTTTCTGAAATTGTAACCATTTGTGCATAACTTATTTTCAATACCTAATGCACGTGAAAATAAGTGAAAAGCGCACAACCTAATATGTGAGTTCATTATAGCTATATTGTGTTCACAAAAAATAAGGAATCATCCACTTGTGATATCCATAATTAATCGGTGATGGATTATAGAATTCACTCAAGAATCCAAACTATTAGTCCACTTAGAGGGAACATACCTTCCGTTATCGTGTTGTTTTTCCTATGGACTTAAAGAAAGGAGTTTAGTGTGGTATGCCAAAGGATATGAAGAGGGTTTCCATTGGTCGAGGGCAAAGAGGCAAGTGAGGGAGCACTTTTGATGATGGAGATATACCAATAATACAAACTATTTAAATTTAAGCTATACTTGGATATTATATGATTAGAGACACCTTAGTGATATGCTAAGAGATGGAAACCGCATAGTAAAGGCATCCATAAAGAGTTTGTAGAGGGTAGCTAGGCAGGTAAAGGACTTTTTAGTTGAGATATGTTATTTGGGAAAGATAGCGCCATAAGTTGTTGAGTGTTTCCCAAATGGTATAAAGAGTAGGGAAGTCAACACATTTAAGCGAGCTTCTTGAAAATTTGGCGGGTGTTCATACATTTTATGTTTATTCCATCTGCGAACGTATGTTGACGATTTAGCGATTATGGTAGAGACCGGTCGGCTTATAAAGTAAATGTAGAGATATAGTCTAAAATACTTCATCGGTATATTCACATCTTAGGACTTGATGTGATACGACATAAAAATGAAGAAATGAAGTTGTCTAGGTACAGTGAAGAAAAGGTTTGGACGAGAGTACATGGGAACTCGAGGAGAGAATCTGAGTTCCCCATCACAAGCTCTCTTCCAATAAGTTACCCTTTTGGCTGGTTTGTAGGTTGGTTTGCTCATTAGGTCATTGTTTGTTTGCTTAGTTGCTTTCGCTAGCTAGTTGACATAGGCATAGATGTATGTATGCTAGGATTGCTTGTATGCAGATCGTTATGATGTATTTTGACTAATATGGTTGCTTTGTTTGTATTATACCAGTTTGGTTTATACCATGTTGGCTTGTATGTATATACATTCCAACAAGGATAGAGATTTGTAGTTAGGTGTTCTAATTTATGCTAGATAATTTTATATATGTTATTTATTTTCCTTTTATATACGCATTTATTGATTATGTTTATGGATTTGATTGTTTACTTACACATTGATATAGATGTTGTATAAGGATGTATGGATGCACATACATATAGAAATATATATATATATATATATATATATTTGCATATATTAGGATGTTTGCATACATATTGGTTGCACTTCATGTGCATTCATATAGAAGGCCGGTTTAGTTGCATTTGCACTCATCTCATATCATATTGTCATATTTTATCTATCATCTGTATTATATACTCCTGGTTGTGTTTTTTTACTTTTGTTGTATAATGGATGTTAGATTGATGTAGCTATGTCTGTTTTGTATGTTTGTATGATGTAGAGGGAGTTTTTTTCCCATCTCTTGGAATTTCAGGGACGAAATTATATTAAGAGGGGAGGATCCAGCACCCTATAATTTTACAAAATTAAATGATTAAATTAAAAACGGTAAAATCGCAATTTCACATAAAGGGAAAAATAGTAAATTTGCATAGGAGTTGGAATTAGGTTTCAGAACCTATTCCATTACGTCAAGAATAACGTTTATAATCAGAAAATATATTTAACTTCCTAAATATAGTTTTACAGGCCAGCCCGCAATGGAGTAATCAGGTACGTTTCAAAAAAAATTCATTATTAGATCTTTAGTGTATCTATGTAGTCTAAATTCATTTAGAACTTTTCTAAATTTATTTTAAATAAAATCAACATTTCATTTAAATTCATAAATAAAGTTTTATTTTATATAATTTGTACCTTTATATATGTGTATCATACACACGTATGTGTGTGCATGCACATGCAATAGGATAAAATGTACATGGTTTGACATGCTTGTATGTAAATGCTGGGATTTACACCGTAATGGACATGTCAGTCCCTCGCGTGTACAAATGGAATTTTTAAATGTATATATTTATATGTATATTAAAATATTATATATATGTGTGCGTATGTGTGTAAAATTATAAAATAATGATTATATAATGATATACATTATTGGTTGTATATTATTCACATAAAGCATTTATTAAAATACATATACATAATCACATATAAATATATAAATGAATATAATTAAATTATTAAATTACTTTTAAGTATCAGTTTATAAATAATTTAGAATATTTATAATGTGAAATCTGAACTAATTTTTTCATGTTTTAAACTAATTTAAATGTATATTACATATAAATATAAAACTAGTTTTAACTTCATATATATATATATATATATATAATTATATAAATATCGATGCTGCTTTCGCCCAAAGGAAAGAAAATAGAATTTTTTATTATTATGTAATTTTTGATTTTGAATAATTTAAGAATTAAAAACTTATAATTGATTAAAACCGCAGGAATAGATAAAATCATTTTAAAATTCATTTTCGAAATTATAATGTGTATTTTATATTACATAAAAAATTACAGAATTTTATATTATTAACAAACATATACATACGTACATTTTATTTATATAAACAATTTTAAATTAAATAATAATATTTATACATATATGTATATAATAATTACCTCAAATTTTTTTTTCTTTTTTATTATTGTTGAAAGCTTTTCTAACAAAATTAAATTTTGAAATTTTTTTTGAAATATATTGTGTTGTGTTAATCTTTAAAATTAGATTTAATATTTAAATCATATAACATATTACTATTTAAGTTATTTTTTATTTATTTTCAGCCTAAAAGCATATGCAAGTAAATATACATAAAAAAATTTAAATTTATATATACAACCGTCGACATGTGACAATCCATCGATATACCGATTCATGATATTTAAAAAAACAATATATGGAGAAATGATCATATAAATATACATATATAGTATTAAATTAGAAGAGTGTCTTTCACCAAAACCTAAAGCTCACATTTTGAAATGAATAAGCGAACTCATTGAATCCAATTCTAATCATGAAGTTGTTAGCTCCCAAATTGCCTTTCCACCAACAATTATTTGATTTTAATTTGTATTTAATTGCTTGATTATTTAAGAAGAGAGAAGGGATATATTTCAATCGACAAAGGAATGATGGAGGCAACAAAAAGATCATAAGAAAACAGGGGCTAAGGTGTTTATATATAGGAGAGAGTAGTGAAAAAAGTAGGATCAGAATCCTTAATTTTCGCTTACCCATTCTCTTATTTTCTTAACATTCAAAACCACCCGCATAAACAATCAGATGGTCGACCTATCTTGCTCCCAATATGCATACTATTTACTATTGTTCAACACACATCAAATAAAATTTTATAATTAGTATTTAATCAATATTAATTAATTTATAGCAATTATAAATTAATTAAATTGGGTGAAAAAAGGAGTGTCCAACATTTCAATTATGTGACTCTTAAGTGTAAATTTGGTCAGCGATTAATATTGAATAATCCGAATATTAACGTTTACATGTCATTTAGCAGGTGGTGTGACAGGTTGGCCAAATTTATCACTTATTTGGTTTCAGTAAAATCCAAATTTACTCTGTTAAGCGTTACCCGGTTGGGATAATTATTTATACTAATTCTCTTCGTCAAAACTATATCATTTTGAACTTACAGAATTTGGTAATGTCAAAATTCCAATATTTTCCATATTCAACTCTATAATCCAAACACAAAGTCGTTGGTTCAATAATAAAAATTATTATTAATCGAAATGCTCTAGCCAAAGATTTGACTTTGAGTTGACTTTAGTTGACAGTGATATTACCCTCATATAAATGAGGAGACGAATCATTTTTTGATAGTGTTTCACTTCCAATGCTTCCAGTCGACCCAACTATAGTCAATCGATGTATGTTGTGCCACATTTTTATTATAATTATAGTGGAGCTTTCACATTGAAGATCAACTATATTTTCAAGTCAATAGAACCATGTAATTTTGTCACATTGATATTTTCTGTTTGACCTTAGTTGTATTAACCATCAAAAACTATTGAGTGAGCCATTCCATAGTTATCCAATAACTATTAGTACGTAACCCCTGGTGCCCCCCATCAGTCACGGGTAATACATTACCCAACATTTAGAGAGCGTTATGTACTCTAGTCTCAACGGATGTATTGATATCCAGTCTCGATACATCTTGACTAGGAATATTTAAAATAATATGTTTAATTTCATTGTGATAAGTTACTCATGGTTACAACACTTTGTAACTAATATTACAAAAAATACCATTTATGGATTTTCTATTTAATTTATCTTTATTTAAATTAATTAATTAATATAATACATTATATCAAGTATATAATAAAAAATGCCTTTTATTTCAAACAAGATTAGTTATTGAGTTGGATATGTGTAACAAATTATATATTTACCCTTAGGGCATACTTCTAACTCTATCAATCTCCCACTTGCATTTAGGGCCCATTATGGAATCTTTATCCCGTTCCTTTAATCAGTTTGATGAGAATTGATCGAGTTACACCCTTCTTGAATGAATCTGCTACGTTGTTTAAATTATCTACTCTGTTAGTTAACTCTCTTCGATGCTGATAAACTACATTTATCATGTGGAGTTATTCGGAGTATGTTTATTGACTTCTAGTGAGCTCTTATCTTTACATTTTTATCATATTACTACGGGTTGCGGAATTATGGATCTTAAGGCTAATTAAACACTAGAAGGGGGTGAATATTTTTTCTAACTTTTTTAATTATTTTTATATTTCTTTCAGATTAAATATTAAATTTCAAATTAAATATATAGAATTATACTATAAAACAGTTGCAGATGCAATCATAGATAAAAATAAAAGCAGTAAACAAAGTAAAGAGTTAGAGAGATGACACTAGGGATTTTATACTAGTTCGGATTTCTCCTACATCTAGTCCCATACAATTGCTTGTACATATTTCTTTTCAAATGCCAATATTTAAACGGGCAGGAGGCAAGCCCAATTACAATCTCGATCCTGGGCTAAGAAACACACCTTTCTGATTTTCAAGGCTCAGGGTATACCCACTTGATTTGGATGGGCTACAAGCGCACCCACTTAATTTGAATGGGCTACATGTACTCCCAAGCAAATACAAATAGATTTTATTGGTTTTTCCAAAGACAATTTCTTGAACGTTTGATACAATGGATCCTATAGCCACTTGGAAAGCACTTTGATATTTGATTTGAGAGAGAGAGAGAGATGGTTCCAAAATAGAAAGAAAGTAGTAGTGAATCAAAATAATGAAGTTTGAATTGATTCTATATGATTTTTAAGAGAACAAAATATATTTTTAATAGAGTTTTCAATTGAGTAAGAGGAGAGAAGAAAATAAGTTAATATCCATCAAAAAATTCATTTGAACTCCTATTTATATAGTAAATAAACAGACATATCCGTTCGTGAAGAGTTGCGACGAATATACACTTCTTTTCAAAATTTGAAAAACATTTGGCGGTATGTATGTTGACATATTATCTAGGCATATGTCGACATATGCTTATTGAATTTGAAAACTTGTTTCTTTTAAAACATTTTAAAAATCCTATACTTTGTAAAATATTTTGATACTTTGTAAAATGGTTTGAACATAGTTTATAAAAATTTTGAACTTTTGAATAAAATTTACAAAATATTTTTAAATATATTTTGAAATTTTATTTTGTTTTTAAAAATATAAAAGACATAAAAAAAGTGATAAAGATCAAAGGTTGCTACCTGGGATTTAACACTACATTATGACTCTATACACTATGTTCTAGTCTTGAGATCTTCATATCTTGGTCTTTATACACATGAGTCTTCATGTCCATCTCTTGAGTCTTTTATACTTTACAATATTTGATTCAACACCTGTGTAATATCCTGCACTATATACTATATAACTTGGCAAAACATTGGTACCTATATTTTATATGAATGTATTTTTGTCGTTATCAAGGTTGTTATCATCAAAATCAATAACTAAGGTTTTAACAATCTCCCCCTTTCTGATGATGACAATCATTAAATAGTCCTATATATAAATATGATATAACTCATTCTGAGTTAAATAATTCCCCCTAAATATAAACAAGATAAGATATGAAAATGATATATGGGGACTTATAAATAAATAAAATAAGATTTTATTTACTCAATCCAAACAATACATATCAAGCTGTCAATCGGAACATAAACAATCAAACCAAAACAAACAAACTCTACGCAAATATACACACCAAGCCTTAATCAAATCCTAACAAACAAAACTAATAAGCATTATAGTTAAATCTATGGTGTAGCGACCCAAAAATTCAAACACTTCGTCTTCGAATATCGATACATTTTGAAATATAACCAAGTGTTATAAATATGATTTTATAACCTTGTTTAGCATCATTTGATTAATAAATAATGATAAGAAACTTATTTTTGAAAAGTGTTTATAAAAATATACTCTTCAAAGAAAAATCGATAATGTGACCGAAAATCGGTTTATCGATAAACAACTTTTCGATCGATATAAGTTAATCGAACTATCGTGGACTTAAGTAATGATCAAATAAATACATTAGTAACTAATTAACACACTCTCTTCTTTATAAAGCATGGAATGTTCTAGAATGTTCTATTAGGATAAGAGATAATATTATGAGAAGGGTATAAGAGTAATCAGCCATAAAGGAGAAGTGACATAAAGTTGTCATGATAAGAAGCAATTAATGCATTAGGGTTTTGAGGACCTTTTGGTCTTTTCCCATCACCATTTCGAGGGGTACACCCTTGGGAAATATATCACATATATTCCTAAGCTTTGAGTTAAAATTTCATTGGCTTCTCTTCTTCTTCATCTCTAAATTCCTAAAACAAATTATTTGCAAACCATCTCCAAATCACTCCAAACTTTGCCACAAGGCTTAGTAATATATTAAAGAACCTTCTACAAAGTCAAAAGTGGAAGAAGTAAAGCCAAACTCCCCTAATCCACCTTGGGCCGTGAGCATATAAAGGGAGGAAGGCAAAGAAGGCAAGGCAAAGCAAGAAGCGAGGAAGAAAAGGTGGTTGCTAGCTTGGGTTGGACTTTGGTTAGCTTGGATCTTGGTTATTGTTGGATTAAAGGTGAGTTAACACCTCACTTTAAATGAAAAATATAAAACATATATGTTGTGTTTGATTGTGTGAATGTTGTTTGAATTGTTTTAACTTATGTTGAAAACAATGGTTGTAACTTCTTACTTTAAATGTAAGTGACATATGCGATCCATGTACATGGACTTGAACAAACTTTGAATGGACTTGTATGACATGTGACTAGACCTTGGAAACAAAGAACATAAGGTTTAGCAGGGAACGGGCTCGAATAGAGTTGAAAAAGAAGTGGTTTAATAGCAAAAAGGTCGCTATAAAAACAATTCGAACTAGCTAACTTGTGGAACTTTTGTAGAATTTTGTAGAGAGATCCTTAAGGGTTTCTCACTTTGAATATGATGTACTATATGTATACTAGTTTGTGTAAAAAGATTGGGAGCTAAAAATTTGTTAACAACTTCAAAATCGATCAAACATTGAAGTATAAAAACCTGAAAATTCATTATTCACGTCAGAGAACTTTCTATAGCATTTTAAAAGCGCTGTAGTAAACCTGACGTTGTTTTTATAGCAATTCTTAAATGTTGTATCTTCTGTTTTGAACAAAAATCTACATTTAGCCCTGAAACGTCTTTTAAGTATTACAGAACTTTTCATAGCACTTCTGGACTGCTGTAGAAACTGTTTTTTGGGAATTGTTTTAAAACCGTTTTAAACAGTTACTGTATTTTCTATAGCATTTAGTAAATGCTGTCTTTTCCATTTGAGGTTTTAAAATGGTTAAAAATGACTTTAAATTCCACTATTTCACTTCAATCTTTTTTGGTAATCTTTTCTAACATATATTAGAGTAGTTTAAACGTGATTTGAGATTTTTTGAATTTTTAAGAATTAGTTAAGAATTTATATAAGAAGAGGGTTTTATGGAAAACACGGTTTTCTACGTTTTAAATTACAAAATGATTATTTTTAAGTAGTATTTTGTATGGATGTCTTGAAACCTATTATAAGTACTTTGAAGTAAAAATATCTTATATAAATATCTTGGAAATATCTTATACAAACATCTTGGAAAATATCTTATATAAATATCTAGGAAATATCTTTTATATATATCTTACCTTTTAAATTTTTTTAAATTATAAAACAAAGGGTTAGTAAAGTGGTTAGTAAATGCTTAATGTCCAAATAGATACTTGTTTAATTACTTATTTGAAAAGTAATCGATTATGCTTAAAACTAATAAGTTGACGAGGTAATCTTATCTATTTGTGAGAGTTAACATTGATGTCGATTAGGGACTAAGCAATAGAGATTTTACCTACCGGGCTTCCCTCTTAACTGAGGAATAGATAAGTGGAAAATGTCAAAAAAATGTTAATCGATTTGATTCCTTATTGTTTATGGAAATCATTAATACTATACTTAACACTAAAAGCCGACGAGGTAGACTTATCTATTTATGAGATTCAAGACTGAAGTGTCTAGGCAAAGCTTGGAGCAACCAGTGCCCAAACTTACATGGCTTTGCTCTTGGGCGAGGAATAGTTAAGTTGGAATGTCGGAAACGAGTTAAGCATATGAATCATGATTTGTATAAGCAATCATCTTTAGAACTTGATAGTTAACTAGTTCATACTGAACATGACTAGATATGACCTAGATCTTTAAAACAAATGTTTGTAAAGATAGTAACAAGTAGGAAAATGACTTGTGTTTGTTGTGACAATGTGTTAATCGCATTCGTCTTTAACCCTTTTTTATTATACTTAGGGATGTAAATAGATCTTTAAAAGAATGATTCAAAGATAAGCAAAAGCGAAATGGTTTGGGTTTGTAGTGAAAATGTTTAAGTAACATTCGTCTTAAACCTTTTGAATGGATTTGTGAAAGTACTTGATCCTTAAATGGATATTTTAAAGGAAATAATAAATAAAGGAATCTTTTGGAAAATGATAGAAAAAGTAGAAGTTTATAAGATAAATGAAGTTTACTGATAAAGGAGTTTTAGGTATTAAAAGGATTAATTAAATGGAAGAGATTGGGAGTTACTTAAGTAACTTGATCATACATTGTGTGGCTTGATTTTGTTTTGGATAATGATAGTGTTTTGTGTGTTTATTTGTTTATGGAAAGAAACCTAGACTTGGTTTCCATTTACAAACATATATCTTGTACTAGATAGTCAATTAGTCGACAATCGAATTGACCAAATATGACTTATGAAGTTATCGAAAGGCTTCGCAATCTCATACCAATAAGAACCCTTAGGGAGAAGTATTGGTACGAAACGTCTCTAGCTTTCGCTTACTTCTGAGAGAATCGAAAATTCATCGATTGGTTTTGGAGAGTTCGGTAAGTGGGAAGGGTGTACTTATATGAGATGACTTGTACCCAAAACCACTTCAAAACCATATACGTGATCTGTCTTCTAGAAGCGGTTGGGAAGTGGAATGTTATAGAGTTGAACTGTCAATCCTAAGGTTAAGTCCAAAGGAAAGGCCAGCATTAACATTTCGAACGATGCTATCGAGTCGAACTGTCTATCTTGAGGAGTACTCCAATAGAGAGGGCAGCATTAGCATTCGTCAAAGGACTTATGTAGGGAATTCATGTAGTGATTCGTGGTCTGTTCGAGATAGAAGACTCCATTTGGGAATTCGTTTTCTATTCTAATGATGAAGACTCATGTGAGAGATACCAAACGTAGCCTCGACATCGGGAAAATGATAGAAAACAAAGAAGGGGCATGGCCAGAGAGGTTTAGCAACCTCAAGGTTATACCAACTCCATCTCTAAAGATGCTTATCGATTGTTACTAGTGGGAGTTGGTATCGCTCGGATCACACATTGAGGGTGGTCCCGTTATGTTTACCTTAGAGTATATCCCATCTAGAGATATACGTTGCTCAAAAGGTAGTTTCCGATCCTTGTCATGAAGTTTGAATTCGGCTAGATCCGAGGAGATCTCCATGGAAAATCCATTATGTGAACGCACCTTAACGGTATTGATTTTATACCTATTATTATTGTGGCGTTCACACAGCAACTATTTGATATGATGACTATGTGCTACACCCGACATTATCTATCATATCACTATATATTAAACCTAATGAATGGTTGGATTCTTTGAGGGAAAAACTATTATGGGAATCTATACGGTCTCAATGGTTATTGTTACTTATCACTCATATTTCTTGAGTTTGCTCGTGCTGGTTTACCAGACTGATCCGGGTGTTATTTTCTTATGATGCTCGGGTCAGCCCTGTGTATGTTGCAGATTTAATCATGGATGCTTTGGTGCTTCAACAGAAGAGTTGGAGTTCTACCTATCATAGTATTTATTTCCACTGCATTACTTTATGTGTATCATCAGCATTTATGAGGAAAGGTTGTTATAACTTTCCAAGCTGATTATTGTAACTCTGAAAAACTTTTTTTCTTAGGATGACAGTTTATACTATCTTTTGATACTGTATATGATCATTCCATTGTGAGATTCTAATATTGTGTTCCTTCTTTCTTGTTCTATTTCTCTTTCTTTTATTTCACCCTAACAATTCGTCTTTCCAACACTTGGGTGCTCGGCACATGAATACCGTGGATGTATTAGTGTCAACATTTGTGGATCGAAAAGGCGGGTCATTACAACTGGTATCAAAGCTAAAGGTTAAGCAAGAACCTTGTCTTTGTTGGGTATGACTTATTGAGAGATAGGGTAAGCGACATCCTAGAATGAGTCGAGTGTGTTATACATATGAGAGCATATTTATATTTTGAAAACTAAACTTTTAAAATATTCTTTAGGAATATCTCTTTCTTCGTAATCCTCCCTTAGTATATTTCCCATGAATAACTCTATCCTTTAGTTTCCTAAAGCCATTCTGCTTTGATTAGGTAGTAAGAACTATGGATGCTAGGGCTTCTAATGCTGAGAGTAATGTAGTAGAAGAAGTGGTGCAGGTTCGACCATAGAAAGACTTTGCTTCGATATGGCAAGAGTTTGAGGTGTTGGGCAGAAAGAGGTTGAACGGCACCGAGACTATCATCAAAGTCCAGGCTTGGATTAGTTTATGTAACATGATATGTAAGGATATGAAAGATCATATCCAAGGAGCATTCAAGGATATTATAAGTACAGCTTTTAGTTCGAGGGTACGGCCCAAGGCCATCTATATCTGCACTAACTGAAGGCAATAAGCGGAAGTTCCAACCGTCGACAAATATTTCTAGTTTAACTTGCCAAAAGTACAGACAGAAGGGTCATTTTGCTAGGAGTGTAGGTTGGGTGGAAAAAGGCAGATGGTAAAAGCACCAAACGTGAAGGTTCCGAAGATTGAGCCATAGACATTAAATGAGCAATTTGCACCGGGGACTTGCTAAAACTATCACCAGCATGGTTATTTTGTTCGAGATTGTCCTATGCTTCAGATAGGACAATTGCCTAGAGCTTTTGCACTTGCTTCAGCACCTTCCACTTCTGCAACTGAGAAGGGGAAGCAGATTCTTGAGGGTATACTATCTGCTTATAGTTTACCTATTCATGTTAGGTTTGATATTAGTACCTCTCTTAGTTTAATATCCCATAACCTTGATTGCTTAGTCATGCTTTGCATGATAAGAACATTGACTATTGTTCATTTATTATTGATTTGTGCTGGACCAGTTTATGAGTAGTTTTACCATTCTACGTCATGGATTGGGTAGACAGAAATTATGAGTACATTGACTGATCACCTTGTGGATTAAGTTTCACAGCTTGACTATAAGGTGTTCAGTGAAAATGTTGGATTAAAAGTTGAAAATTTAGTAAAAAATGTTTACTATAATCTAAAGGAAAGATAAAATATTTTGAAGGTAAATATTTGTTAAAAGATTTATATAAGAAAGTAATTCTACATAAGTATAGTTTATGAAACGTGGTTTATAAACGAAAAGGATTTAAATAGAGAGTTTTAAAAATTAAATCTCGTGTCTTTGAAAATGTTTTCAAGAATTTGGAGAAAATAATAATAGTATTATTTGAAAGTAAATAATTTGGAGGTTGATTGAGATCATGATACTTAGTAACATATACGAGATATTTGATACCACTTTAAAATGATTATGGTTAAGTACCAAAATTATGGTTCGGATGTACTGAACTCTCTTCTGTCACTTGAAAATAATTTCGGTGATGACTGCAGCATCATCGGTATTCATTTTCGATTTTCTAAGTGTGGGATGCTACAAAATTGTTTTGATAAAACAGATTTGATTTAATCCCAAAGCAAGATTTGATATACAAAAGCTATATGTATATATTATTTCAAAATGATTTGAAATATAAACCGATGTTTAGTTCTAAAGTTCTCTTGTTAAGTTATTTCATGGATACACGTAGCTTATGAATTAGAAGAGTATGGATGTGCATCATAATATGATATGTTGTTTGGTATTTTTCATTTGTTAAAAAAATAAAGTGGAATTTTCAACGATTTTGGATATTCGGGAACTTCCGGGTTGTTATAGAACATGTAATTAAGTGTTTTGTGAAAATATAAAAGTTGAGTTTATGCAACACTTAAAGGCAGCAAGTTAAAACTAGTTTTAATTTGTTAATCATGCTTGTTACAAATTTGATGTTGGTATATACTCTTTAGATGTAATGGAGTATTATACAAGTATGATTATAGGTTATAAAATGATTATAAACTTGAAGTTATGTTTTAATGAAATGATTCATAAATAATTTTAATATTGAAGAGGTATACTATTTAGACAAATGAAAGTGATAAAAGATATCGGTATAGTTAAGAGACCAATAGGATAAGTATGTAAGTTGGGCGTAGATTGTTTTATTCACATAATTGTTCTTGATCCAATATCCGAATACATGATTTCGAGGTGGTTTACACCGGTCCTAAAAACGATTTTTCACTCGATTCTTGACAGCGAACACTTGATAGGGATTCATGATACGATCCTAATTTTTTCTATCATAATATATGGCTATGCAAAGAGAATAGAGGTTTCTAATCAAGGAACCAATCAAAGTTTGCACTAGAGAGGTCAAGTGATCTATACTATTTAGGAAGAGAAATCTATGTGATCGAGCAAGTGATCAGAATTAAAATTGCATACGGATAGTCCATGTACATCGTGCGGGTTTTAGTATATTTGTATACTATATTTTGATTGGGTTATGGAGAGTTTAGGTGATAACACTTCAATTTGTTATGAGATATTGTAAATCATTGACTAAGTAATGACTTGAGGCTGTTAACCATAAGGTACGCTTAGTAGATAGTTTATCATCCTTGTGTGATGAGATGGTTTTGAACTTGAGTGAACTGTAAGCATTGATTGCTAGTAATTGTGAACTCTATTTGAGTGTTTGTGTGCTTATTCTTTTTCTAAGGTTAGAAGTGCCGTGAAGCAAGGAAGCTTGGGGTGGTGCAAGGAAGCTTGGGGTGGTACAAGGAAGAAGGAAGGTAGTTTGAAGGAGATCCATCCAGTATTGCTTATAGGCTAGGATTTCTTCTTATCTTAGTATCGTATATCTTTTGTAATGTACTAACCGCTTGAGGTGGAGTGGCTTAGTAGGCATTTTAGTTTGTAGTTTAGTTTGTATATAGTTTCCATAGTGCTATATAAATCTTGTTCCTCTATCTTCTTTTATTATCATTTTTGTTTGAATTTCGAAGACGAAATGTTTTAAGTGGGGGAGAATGTAGCAACCTGGAAATTTGAACACTTCGTCCTCGAATATCGATACATTTTGAAATATAACTAAGTTTATAAATATGATTTTATACCTTTTTTAGCATCATTTAATTAATAAATAATGATAAGAAACTTATTTTTGAGAAGTGTTTACAAAAATATACTCTTCGAAGAAAAATCGATAATGTGACCGAAAATCGATTTATCGATAAACACCTTTTCGATTGATATAAGTTGTTCGAACTATCGTGCTCTTAAGTAATGATCAAATGAATACATTAGCAACTAATTAACACACTTTCCTCTTCATAAAGCATGGAATGTTCTAGAATGTTCTATTAGGATAAGAGAAAATATTATGAGAAGGGTATAAGAGTAATTGGCCATAAAGGAGAAGTGACATAAAGGAGAAGTGACAAAAAGTTGTCATGATAAGAAGCAATTAATGCATTAGGGTTTTGAGGGCTTTTTGGTCTTTTCCCATCACCAATCTTAAGCCTATATATGGAGGGGTACACCCTTAGGAAATATATCACAAATATTCCTTTGAGTTAAAATTTCAATGGCTTCTCTTCTTCTTCATCTCTAAATTCCTAAAGCAAATTGCTTGCAAACAATCTCCAAATCATTCCAAACTTTTCCATAAGGCGTAGTAATATATTAGAGAACCTTATACCAAGTCAAAAGTGAAAAAAGCAAAGCCAAACTCCCCTAATCCCCCTTGGGCCGTGGCATATATAGAGAGAGGAAGACAAAGAAGGCAAGACAAAGTAAGAAGCAAGGAAGAAAAGGTGGTTGCTAGCTTGGGTTGGACTTTGGTTAGCTTGGATCTTGGTTATTTCTGGACTAAAGGTGAGTTAACACCTCAATTTAAATGAAAAATATAACACATATATTTTGCATTTTATTGTGTGAATGTTGTTTGAATTGTTGTTAACTTATGTTGAAAACAATGGTTGAAACTTCTTACTTTAAAAGTAAGTGACATATGCGATCCATGTACATGGACTTGAACAAACTTTAAATGGACTTGAATAGACTTGTATGACATGTGACTAGACCTTGGAAACAAAGCACATAAGGTTTAGTAGGGAACGGGCTCGAATAGAGTTGAAAATGAAGTGATTTTATAGCGAAAAGGTCGCTATAAAAACACTTTGAAATAGCTAACTTATGGACTATTTTAGAATTTTTTAGAGAGATCCTTATGGGTTTCTTGCCTTGTAAATGATCTATTATATGTATACTAGTTTGTGTAAAAAGATTGGGTGCTAAAAAGTTTATTAACACCTTCAAAATCGATCAAACATTGAAGTATAAAAACCTGGAAATTCTTTATTCACATCACAGAACTTTCAAGCAACTATAAAGCGCTGTAGTAAACCTGAGGCTGTTTTTATAGCAATTCTGTACTGCTATAGCTTCTTTTTTAAACTAAAATCTAATTTTGTCCTAAAAATCTATTAAGTGTTACAAAACTTTTCATTGCACTTCGGACAGTTGTAGAAACTATTTTTCCAAAATTGTTTTAAATGCTTTCTTTTCCGTTGAGGTTTTAAAATGGTTAAAAATGACTTTAAATTCCACTATTTCACTTCACTCTTTTTGGTAGTCTTTTCTAACATATATTAGAGTACTTTAAAAGTGATTTGAGATTTTTATGAATTTTGAAGAATTAGTTATGAATTTATATAAGAAGAGGGTTTTATGGAAAACACGGTTTTCTACGTTTTAAATTACAAAATGATTATTTTTAAGTAGTATTTTGTATGGATGTTTTGAAACCTATTATAAGTATTTTGAAGCAAAAATATCTTATATAAATATCTAGGAAATATCTTATATAAATATCTTGGAAAATATCTTATATAAATATCTTGGAAATATCTTATATAAATATCTTACCTTTTAAATTGTTTTAAATTATAAAACAAAGGGTTAGAAAGGGGTTACTAATTGCTTAATGGCCAAATAGGTACTTGTTTAATTACTTATTTGAAAAGTAATTGATTATGCTTAACACTAATAAGCCGACGAAGTAATCTTCTCTATTTGCGAGAGTTAAGATTGATCTTGAGTAGGGACGGAGCAATAGAGCTCTAACCTACCAGACTTCCCTCTTAATCGAGGAATAGGTAGTTGGAAAATGTTGGAAACATGATAATCAAGTTGATTCCTTATTGTTTATGGAAATCATTAATACTATACTTAACATGAAAAGCTGACAAGGTAGACTTATCTATTTGTGAGATTCAAGACTGAAGTGTCTAGGCAAGGCTTGGAGCAACCAGTGTCCAAACTTACCTGGCTTCGATCTTTGGCGAGGAATAGTTAAGTTGGAATGTCAGAAATGAGTTAAACGTATGAATCGTGATTTGTATAAACAATCTCCTTTAGAACTGATAGTTAACTAGAACTTGACTGAATATGAACTTAGATCTTTAAAACAAATGTTTATAAAGATAGTAACAAGTAGGAAAATGACTTGGGTTTGTTGTGACAATGTGTTAACCGGATTCTTCTTTAAGCCTTTTCGATTATACTTAGGGATGTAAATAGATCTTTAAAAGAATGATTTAAAGATAAGCAAAAGCAAAATGGTTTTGGGTTTGGGTTTGTAGTGATAACGTTTAAGGAACATTCATCTTAAACCTTTTGAATGGATTTGTGAAAGTACTTAGATCCTTAAAATGGATATTTTGAAGGAAATAATAATTAAAGAATATTTTGGAAAATGATAGAAATGGTAGAAGTTTATTAGATAAATGAAGTTTATCAATAAAGGAGTTTTAATTAATAAAAGGATTAATTAAATGGAAGAGATTAGGAGTTACTTATGTAACTTAATCATACATTGTGTGGCTTGATTGTATTTTGGATGATGATAGTGGTTTGTGTGTTTATTTGTTTATGGAAAGAAACCTAGACTTGGTTTCCATTTACAAACATCTATCTTGTACTAGATAGTCGATTAGTCGACTATCGAAATGACCAAGTATGACTTAAGAAGTTATCGAAAGGCTTCGCGATCTCATACCAATAAGAACCCCCAGGGAAGAGTATTGGTATGAAACGTCTCCAGCTTTCGCTTACTTCTGAGAGAACCAAACATTCATGGATTAGTTTTGAAGAGTCCGGTAAGTAGGAAGGGTGTACTAATATGAGATGGCTCATAACCGAAACCACTTCAAAACCATATACGTGACCTATGTTCTTGAAGCGGTTGAGAAGTGGAATGTTGTAGAGTTGAACTACCAATCCTAAGGTTAAGTCCAAAGGAAAGGTCACGTTAATATTTCGAACGATGCTATCATGTGGGAATGTCTATCTTGAGGTGTACTACAAGAGAGAGGGCAGTGTTAGCATTCATCAAAGGACTTTTGCGGGGAACCTATATGGAGGTTCGCTATTTGTTCAAGATGCTCGAATCCATGTAGTGATTCTTGATTTGTGAGATTGAGGAATCCATTTGGGGATTCATGTTTTGTTCCAAAGATGAAGACTCATGTGAGAGATACCAAACGTAGCCTCGACATGGGGAAAATGACAGAAAATGGAGAAGGGGCATGGCTAGAGGGGTTTAGCAACCTCAAGGCTATATCAACTCCATCTCTAGAGATGCTTATCGATTGTTGTTAGCAGGAGTTGGTATGGCTCGCTTCACACGCCAAGGGTGGTCCAGTTATGTTTACCTTAGAGTATATCCCATATAGAGATATACATTGCTCGAAAGGTTGTTTTTTATCTTTGTCATGGAGTTTGGATTCTGCCTATTGTGGTATTTATTTCCGCTGCATTACTTTATGTGTATCATTAGCATTTGTGAGGACAGGTTGTTATAACTGTCCGGACTGATTATTGTAACTCTGAAAAACTATGTATCTTAAGATGACAGTTTATATTGCCTTTTGATATTATATATTATCATTCTGTTGTGAGATTCTGATATTATGTTCCTTCTTCCTTGTTCAATTTCTCTTTCTTTTATTTTACCCTAATAATTCGTCTTTCCGGCACTTAGGTGCTAGGCACGTGAATACCATGGACGTATTAGTGTGGACATTTGGGGGTCGAAAAGGCGGGTTGTTAATATTGTTTCCTTTTTATTATGGGCGGCTTATGGGTGAGGTAAAAGGGATAGTGAAGAAACAAAAGTTTACTTATTATTCCATGAGATATCCATCCCGATCGAAGCAAACTTCACGAACACATTTGACTTCACCATCATCTTAAGCATCATCCTATTCTTCCTCTTCTTCCTCCTCTTCCTCTTCCTTATTATCCATAGGATTATAAATGACAAGGTTAGGAGTATCCTTTTCGAGTTCAATTGGATTTGATTCGTTATCCAATAGGTGCTGTATGAGATTGCGAAGAATGCGCCTTTGCTTCTTTTGTTCTTTCAAGAGGCCTAGTTGAACGACCTTTATTTCTAAAAGCATATTGTGAATATGCTTCAGATAATCTTCTACCTTGATGACTTTGGCCATGGTGGTGGTTTGGAAGGTCCCCAGAGTGGAGGTTTCGAAGGATAAGGGAGCGGCCTCTTCTCTTAGACGTTTGAAACTTGAGAAAGCCATTGATTTGATTTTATTTGAATTTACAGAAAGAAGAAGACTAGAAAATGAGAAAGAAATCGAAATTTGTTGGTTATATAGCCTCATTTCGAATTTTGAATTTTAAAGGGAAATCTATTTTCAAAATTCTACTGTATATGTCAACATATACACATAATGTATGTCGAGATACATGTGTAAATTTTGTGATTATATTTTCTTTTTAAATATTCATTTTATATGTTATTATATTTATATTTCATGGAAAGAACATATTCCTAATAATAAAAGATGTTTGAGTTAATGGTTTTTTTAAAATATTAGCTATTTGATTTTCTATATATATAAATTCAAGTGAAGTTAGTTCTTTATTTACGTTATCTTTTGGAAAATGATGTTTTATATCTATATGTTGTTAGTACCATAGGTATTGGTTTTGATGATAACAACTATAAACATTATATAAAATATAAATACTAATGTTTTATCAAGTTGTACATAGTATATAGTGCAGGATATTAGACAAGTGTTGATTAAGAAGACTGTACAATATCAAGAGTAAATTCAGGATGATGATATAGAGTTTCAAGAATTGGAGAATGAAGACTCATGAGTATTGAAGAGTTCAAGATTTCAAGATATTCCAGATAAGTTATAGAGTCGTAGAATTTATGTTAAAACGTTGATGGCACTTTCCTGATCTCTCTCATTCTCTAATTTTGTTTTAAATTATTTTTGAAATATCCTGATTTTAAAATAATTTTTCAAAATATTTCTCAAAATGATTTTCAATCTCTTGTACTTTTAAAGATATTATTTTAGAGTTTTTAAGTTATATATATATATATTGAATTTTTGTTTATATTTTGAAAATGTGTTTGCATTTACTAGTTGAAAAGAAATCCTGGTAACTCCAAACTATTCTAAAATCATGGTATGTTCTTTCCTTTTTACTTTTACTGCATTTACTTTTATCCGCACATTGACTCTGTGATTGTTAATTACATCATTCCAAGTAGAATATTAAATAATTTGAAAAATATTCATATAATCCATTAAACACTATTCACCCCCCCTCCCTTCTCGCGTTAATTTATCCTTAAGATCCCTATTCCGCTAGCTCACATATATTTGGTTCTATCATGATATGTTGGATTTCTAGATAGATTTATTGCACTAGTGTTATCACAGTATATTGGTGATTTAGTAAAATTTAAACCAAAATGTTTTCAAGTTTGTTGCATATAGATAACCTGTGAATAGGCTAATGCAGCAAAGATATATTATGCTTTTATTGTAGATGGAGATACAGAATTTGGTTTTTGCTAAACCAAGAAACAAGAGATTGCCATAAAAAGTGACAAGTTCCACTTGTACATTTTTGATCTGATTTGCATCCAACATGGTCAGCATCACTATATGAAATTAAGTCAAAAGAATCATCTTTTGGATAAAAGAGTCTATAGTCTAATGTGTTATTTACATATCTTAGTATTCTTTTTACTGATTTTATGTGAGTTTCCTTAGGTTGAGATTGATATCTTGCACATAGACAAACACTATTCATAATATTTGGTCTATTAGTAGTTATACATAGTAATGATCCTATCATACCTATATACAATTTTTGATCTACATCATTTGAATTTTCTTCCTTATTTAATTTTTCATTAGTTTCCATAGGAATTGGCTTACCACTGATATTTGACATACCAAATTTCTTAACTAAATCCTTACTATATTTTTCTTGACTTATAAAAATACCCTTATTTAATTATCTTATTTGTAATCCTAAAAAGAATGTTAGTTCTCCCATATGACTCATTTCAAATTCCTTAGTTGTTATATTTGAAAATTCTTTATTTAACTGTTTGTTTGTTGTACCAAAATAATATCATCTATGTATATTTGTATAAGTTGAATATCATTATTATTTCTATTGATAAATAGAGTACTATCTACTTTTCCTATTTTAAAATTAGATTGTAATAAATAGAATTTAAGTCTACCATACCATGCTCTAGGAGCTTATTTTAGACCATATAAAGCATTCTTTAATTTATAAACGTGATTAGAAAGTTTTTCATCTTTAAAAAGTGGAGGTTGTTCAACGTATATATCTTCTTTAATAAATCTATTCAAAAAGTTACTCTTGACATCCATTTGAAATAATTTAAAACTATTATGATTTGCGAAAGCGAGTAGAATTCTAATAGCTTTTATTCTAGCTACAGGAGCAAAAGTTTCATCAAAATCTATACATTCTTCCTACTTATAACCTTGAGCGACTAAATGTGCTTTATTTCTAATGATTTCTCCTTCATCATTCATTTTATTTCTACAACCCCATCTAGTTCCTATTACAGACTTGTTTTTAGGTCCTGGGATTAATTCCTAAACACCATTTCTAGTAAACTGATTCAGTTCCTCTTGCATAACAAAAATCCATAAGTTGTTTCTTCAATGGTGTTAGTTCCGGTGTTGAAAAATCTATAAGCTTTACTTCTATTAGAATAACTAATAAAAATTCATTTATCTGATTTAGCATCAAACTTATCTGGACTATCTTTTATGTTTAATATAAAACATTTACTACCAAAAACTCTAAAATAAGATAATTTAGGCTTTTTATTATAAAATAATTCATAAGGAGTTTTCTTAGTCCAAGATCTTGTTAAAATTTGATTTAAAATATAACATGCTGGGGCAACTGCTTCAGTCTAAAAGCTTTAAGGTAATTCACTATCATTTAACATTGTTTTAACATATTCTTGTATAGTCCTATTTTTGCATTCTACTTCTCCATTTTGTTGTGGTATTCTTGGAAAAGAAAATTATTTGTAATTACTTTCTTATTACAAAAAATTTCAAAATTCTCATTTTTGAACTCTCCTTCATGATCACTTCTAATCGTTTTAATTTTGGTTGACATTTGATTTTGAATTCGTTTAGTAAATTTTTTTAATATTTCAAAGGCTTCACTTTTAAGTTTTAAGAAAATTGTCCATGTAAATCTAGAAAAATCATCTATAATTACTAAAACACATCTATTATGATTTATTGATTATATTTGCGATGGTCCGAAAAGGTCTAGTGAAAAAGTTCAAGAGGTTGAGAAGTAGAAATCATATCTTTTGATTTAAAAGAACTTTTACAAAGTTTTCCGAATTAACAGGCATCACATAAATTTTGTATATTAAAACCCATTTTAGGAAGACCCCTAACAAGTTTATATCTAGGAAATATAGATAGATGTTTAAAATTTAAATAATCAAATCTTTGTGCCAAATCCAAGGGTCATTAGATTCAGCCAAAAGACACAGATTGTCATTAGACACTTTCATACTTAAGATGTAATGTTATGTTTCCTAACACCTCCAAAGATAATGTTAGACACAGTATCTTTAATGTGGAAATTATCTTTTTCAGATTTAACTTTAAAAATCTTAACACATAATTGACTAATCCTAAGTAGGTTGTGTTTCAGATTCCTAAGTAGCAAAACATTAGAAATAATTGGAGTTTTAGAGTTACCCACATTGCCAATATCAATCACGTATCCTATTGAGTTGTCTCCGAAGTTAACTAATCCACCATCTTTGTAAATAATATACTTCATGATCTCCGAATTTCCAGTCATATGTCTTGAGCATCCATTATATAGAATCCATTTGTCCTTCTTGATTTGTGATGTTTGAACATCATGTATCGACTCACCGTTAGCCATATAACAAACTTGTTCTTGCAATTCAAAATCATACCTTTCCAACATATCAAGTGTCTTTTCAAAACAACTAATTTCTAATAACATGTTGGTTTTAAAAAATTGTTTTTCTACAAAAGTGTTAAAAATATTACTAGCCATTTAAACTTTTCAAAAATCAAGTTATGAGGTTTTGAAAACCTAGTGTGCTGATACCAAATGTGGGTTGTGAAATTATGGATCTTAAGGGTAATTAAACACTAGAGGAGGGATGAATAGTGATTTCTAACTTTTATAAATCTTTTAATTTCCTTGCAAGTTAAATATCAAATTTCGAATTAACAACACAGAATTATACTATTAAAAAGACACAGATGCAATCATAGACAAAAAAAAGTAGTGAACCAAAGTAAAGAGTTAGAGAGATGACACCAGAGATTTTATACTATTCAGATTTCTCCTACATCCAGCCTCGTACAATTTTTTATACAGATTTCTTTTCAAATGCCAACCTTTAAACAAGAAGCAGGAGAACCCAATTACAATCTCGATTCTAAGGCTACGAGTCTCACACCCTCCTGATTTGTCGGGCTTAAGGTACACCCGCTTGATTTGGACGGGCTACAAGAACACCCACTTAGATTTTCGGGCTACCAAGCATACCCATTTGATTTGAACGGGCTACATGCCCACCCCAAGCAAATACAGATAGAGTTTGATGGTTTTACCAAAGATAATTTCTCGAACTTTGGATACAATGGATCTTATAGCCTCTTGGACACAACACTTTGATCTTTGATTTAAGAGAGAGATGATTCCAAAACAGTAACAAAGCAGTTGTGAATCAATACAGTGAAGTTTGAATTGATTTTATATGATTTTGAAGATAATAGAGTATATTTTTAATGGAGTTTTCAAGGGAGTAAGAGAAGGGAAGAAAATAAGTTAATAACCATCAAAAAATTTGTTTGAACTCCCTTTTATATGGTGAATAAATAGACATGTCCATTCATGAAGCGTTGCGATGAATAAAAACTTCTTTTCAAAATTTGAAAAACCATTTGGCAGTATATATGTCGACATATCATTTAGGCATATACGGACATATGCATGTTGAATTTGAAAACTTGTTTCTTTCAAACGTTTTGAAAATCCTATACTTTGTAAAATATTTTGATACTTTGTAAAATGGTTTGAACATAGTTTATAAATTTTTTGAACTTCTGAAAAAAAATTATAAAATATTTTGAAAATTTATTTTGTTTCTAAAAATATAAAAGATAGAAAAATATGAGATATATATCAAAGATTGCTACCCAGGACTTTAACAATATATTATGACTCTATACACTATATTATAGTCTTGAATCTTCATATCTTAGTCATTGCACTCATGAGTCTTCATGTTCATCTCTTGAGTCTTTTGTACTATATAGTCTTCGATTCAACATCTGTGTAATATCCTGCACTATATACTATATAACTTGGCAAAACATTAGTATCTATATTTTATATGAATGTATTTTTGTTGTTATCAAGGTTGTTATCATCAAAATCAATAACTGATGTATTAACTATAACATTTATGTAGTATTATTAATACTTCGAATCACCCCTAGCTCAGTTTTAAATTTGCGCATATACATTGCTTTTATTGTGGTGCTATTCAAAGTGATGACTTAGCCTTTTCATTGAATTAGCCATAACTTCATGTTAGGAACATTTCCAACTCAAAGCTCCTAAAGTAAGATTTGAACATGAATTTAAAATTGACATATTATACTCGATAGCACTAATGAAGTTTGAGATCTAGCACTCCTTCTTAAGGAGTTCGTTGTTTCTACAAACAATTCTCTAGTATTTCATAAATACTCTAGAATGCTCTAAACTACCATTTAGTAATTTTAATTTGGATTTTATATTTTCTTCATGCATCAAATACATAAGCAAAATATGATATTGTAGACAATACAATAAGTATGATAATTCCTATTGTTAATACATAAGGAAACCATCTTACATGTTTCATATTAAACATTTTAATAAAGTGCCTTTGCATATTGTTTAGGACATTCCCAACATCCTTTATACTTATTATAAAAGATATGATTTACAAATCCAATATCGAGTATTAAAACAACCAAACTATTACTAGTTTTAACAAAAGTACATCATTAACAATCAACAATATGTTTATTTATAATTTAGATATCTATGTATGTTTTACTAGTTCTTTCTTATGGACACACGCGTCCTCTGCATTTTGACTAAAAATCAAACTATTTTATCTTTCTATAAAAATACTTAATTGTGATGCTTACAGAATGGTACTTCCGTATCATTTCTTGGATCATATCTAAAAACCCACAAACTCAATATCGCTCCGACTAACTTCGAGGCACTTTGGTTGTTATGTGTAAACAGTCCATTCTAAATCATTATTTAGGATTTTCCACTTTAACACATCTATACCTAATACAAAGGCATACCAAGTGATAATTTTGTGAGTAAAATCCAAATTAACTTAAGTACATCGAATGATGAACCTATTACGTTAATTTCAACAATTGAAATTTACGATGTTATTCTTATGATGTTGCTCACTATATTCCAACTACATTAGTCTTTCTCTTGAAGACATATTTGAAGCTGATGGATCATATCCCTTCAAGCACATCTACCAAAATCATATTTTGATAATGTACATGGAATATGTATCTGATTTGCGCATCATACCATATCGTAGAATCAATACTCTTAATGGTTTAATTGACAACCGAGGATTATCTATTTTCAACATTGACAAGAAACTCATGGTTTCTCTTTAATGTGCAAGAGCACTTATTAGACATTCAAATGCATTGTATTTATTTAGGCTTGTTAATTTTATTTCATCCCTCGTAACCAGTTTGTCCTTGGATCGTATCCAAATCCATTCTACTACAATAATTTCCAAAGGAAATTACTTCGCTATAAAGTTGGTATTCCTTTAAACAATAATTATTTCTTAGATCAGCGGAATGGGTATTCATAAACATTTTATGAATTTCCTTATATATAAAACTAATTTAGCTTTCAGTATATTATACTTATGTTCAAAACATAAAATGGTCATCCAATGACTATCGTTCCCAAAATTCTTTTTGGGTGATTCATACAAGATCTCTTATGTACAATTATTATGTGCAGTCTTCCGACTCGCTCAACCTTCCAACTCCTTCGCCTAGGATATGTTAAGGATTCTTATAAATACTTATCTTGTATGATTTTGTAAACTATTCTTTAGATGAAATTAATTTTAACTTCATGTACTACTCTTAGGTATGCGACGTTATAGAAAGAAGTTAACTAAACTTCACTCACTACTAATCATACTTTGTTCAACAAAGTTCGATTACTCCTTACCGATACATCATTATGTATCATGGGGAGGAGTGACTTTTGAGATTGAATTTTTATTCATTCTTAGGTGTGTTCGGAACGTTTTCCAATATATTCACCAATTAGATTGAATCGAATCATTTATATTTTCTATTGCATGTTATTTTATTTACTTTCATTTTATATTCTATGAGCTTATCATAGATATATTGTATATATATGAAATACACATATTTATTTTTGTGATAACTCATCGGTGAATACAATGAAGTATGTGGAACCATTTTTTATTAATAGACTTACAATTGCATACACCTATATGTATCAATTCAAAGATTTCATTAACTCTTATCAAGATCCTACTAAATGGGTGCTTTGTCCTTAATTGTTTGAGATATAATTAGCTATTATCGTATGATTCATAATCGTATAATCAGATTATTTCTCAAAACTACAGCATAGTTTATAATCCAAAATTATCGCAAATAAATTTAGATATTTTTGTATTTTTCAACGCATCACATTTGTGATGAAAACAAATATCACATTAGAGTATTATTTAATAATGAATATTCTAACATTCATACTGAGATAAAACTATGTCTGCTTTTCAATCAATACTGAAAGACGTTTATTATGTCATAAATAATGTTTGGTATTTCTAAGAAAACAACTTTCATAACTTGATGCGACTAATAAGTGTTATATGGTATGCTCTCACCAATTCCACAATACTATAATAGTGTATGAAATACAAACTCCATTCGACCCTTAATATAGGTTATTTATTTCATTATTGTAACTAATTTACAGTCAAGAATTTTTATATCAAATATCTTAAATTCAAAGAAATAAATTTCATAGAAAACAATTTTTATTCGAATGTATGTTTTGGAATAGAAATCATATTTCTCATTCCAATTGTAAGCATTAATTATTATTTTACAATTCTCATTTCCAATGTTTTTTATGAACCAAAAGTGACCATTCATTCTTTTCATCCCAACTGTGCCTTGGGTTACATCCACTCTTATACATTCAATTTCCTTTCTAAATAGTCGAACCATTCAAAGGAAATCCTTACTACAATATCATAAAAAACTCTTTACAGAAGTGCATTTAGTCATCCTTAACTTTTAAGGGTATCAAATAAATTGCACTTTATGTAAACTGATTAAATTGACATTTCAGTGATCGAATTCTTAGATCTATCTTGTAGTCATTGATCCAATGTTACATCTAACACAATAGAATCATTATTGTAATCAATCATAGTGAATACGCGATCTTACAGTACAATTTACTTGCTTATTTAAATGGACTAATTGCATCAACATTTCTTACATTGTGAATTGTGACCGTTCACTATATAACATTTATATATGATCGTATATGGATCAAATATCCATATTCTTATATTGCTTTTAGAGTTCAAATCTCATTGAAGACAATAAACATCTTAGGCAAGTAGACTCGTAAGTGACCAAGTTACGAACATATTTAGTGGTTGTATAATTAGGCCCTTGCAAGGGTCAACATGCAACAATTTATTGGTAAGTATATTTTATATTTCAATTTATCAATATTAATTTAGTTCATTTGTATATTTCAATTAATAAACATTTTATCAATTATATTAATTGTGCAAATTTATCGATGTAGATTGTTATAATTTTATATAACATATGTTCTTATAATATTTGAAAGGTTAAATGTTACCATTTCATTTTTCTAATAAGGCTCCTACTGCATAGAAGTCTTTCGACTTCACTAGTGGGTGTTAAGACTCGTCTTTTTTGGGATTTTGACCTTGATTTTGCTCAACTAGTCATAGCCTAACAAATGATGGATAACTCCTTATCGGTTGTGTCACATACCACTCCTAACTTATCATTCCTTCTCATAATCACATTTTGACCTTGAGTTTGCTTAACAAATCAAATGAAATTGTTCACTCGTACCTACTGTTTACGACGGCCAAAGTATAGTATATGTATCTTGAGTGTGCTCAACAAATACATATAGTTATCTTACCTCATCTAGTCAATATATTAATAATACTACACATAAGATCTCTAGCTCGAGTTTGCTCAACAATTAGAGAATATGCAAGTAATTTATTAATATATAAATGGTAGAGGACAACACTTGTATTAAAGATTCATAATCTTCAATATATTTAATTGAGTGATATCAATTTATGGAACAATGTATTTCTTATTAAATACTCTCATGATTCAAGCATCAACCACATCAGAAATCACGGTATAAGTACTTTTATGTATGTATTTATACCTTAAGTCTATTTTGGGTTTCTTTAATGTTTCGCCTTTAATTTATACATTTATATTATATAAGTTTTATATTATAAAAATTTTATACTTTATATACCTTATATAATATTTTCTGTATAACATTATATTACTTAAATCTTAATTAATTGATATAATTAATTATTATATTATTCAATTATAACATATTATATTGAATATATATACTTAGTAATACGCATATATCTTATATATATGTATTTTAATTTATTAATTAACTTTTAAATTAATTAAACAGTTTTAATTAAATTTTATTAATTTTGAAAGTTCGTTTATACAAACATGTATACTCATATTGTCTTAAACAATCAAAGGCAACATAAACTATATCATTTTATATATCACACATTTATATATATTTAGTTAATTAACTTAATTAATTCCTTTATTTTATTACTCTTGTTAATAAATAATATTCTAAAGATTAATTTAATAACATTTTCAAACAATTTGAAATATTATATTATAACTTTTGTATATGTGTTTTATTTTAAATTTAAAAGTTAAACTTAAAATTTTAATTTTAGTTTAAAAACAATTTGAAAATTTATATTATAACATTTGTAATATTTTTCTTATTTTAAATTTAAAACTTTTATTTTAATTTTAAAACAATTTTAAAATTATCCCAAGGCCCAATTCAAATTGGGCCTTCTATTTGGGGCAACAGTTAGCGTCAAAAATGGCACTAACACCCGTAGAATTATGTAGAGAAATAAAATGATGCAAAGTAAATTAAAAATGATAAATAAGCAGTAGACAATCGATATTTCATGGTTCGGCAAGGTGTGCCTATGTCTACTTAAAGGTTCTTCTCTTTTTATTGCTGAAAATACAACAAGTGTTCTTATGGTTCATCATCGAATGATAAACAATTACAGAAGTGCTGAAAATTGAAAAAGATCCCCCAAATGAAGCCCTTCATGATCTATTTATAGGTGTAGGTCCATGGAAAGCCTCAAGCAAGTCAAAACCCACGTTCTCTATGATCTCCTGGTAGTTGCTGAAGAAGAAGATGTGTCCGGCTTAGCATTCTCTATGGGTCAGTACCTAACCATAACTATGTGCTGGTACCAACCCATAAAACTTTGGCAGTCATAATTCTGGACTTTTGGAGATTGGTTTTTTGACTGTTAGCTTTATGGTTCCATAGTTGTTTGAGCTATTGCTGACATGTTTCTAAATCCAATTTATGGGTTGGTGGAAGGTTGAAACTGCTTATTTGAAGTGCTTGAGAAGAACAATAGGGAGCTTCACGTGAATGATGATATAGAGCTTGGAATGGTTTTTAGGACCTTTAGCTAGCATGTGGTGAGAAAATGAGACACGTCCTATAGAGCACTATAGGTCGGTACCGAACCATAGATGTTCGGTATCGAACCGTAGACTTAGGGAAGAATCCCCTTGTTTCATGAGTGATGTGCTTTGTTTTAGTCTCTGGGCTTGGTTTGACCACTTTTCTTAAGCCTTTTGGCTATCCTTTTGGATCGCTTGCCCTGATATTCTTCATATGTGACTTGTCTAATCTAACTGAATTTTGTCGGGTTAAAGGGCTGAATAACACTTACCTCACTAAGTACATCTCATTTCAAACGTGATGTGCTTTGAATCGAGTTAGGTTATGTTCGTCGTGTCAGATTTCAAGTCTAGTTTCAAATAGTTGTTACCCTCCCTTAGGTTCATTCCTGTGAATAGTCGTGTCTTTTCCCATTTGCCGTGATGTTTCAACAGTGTCTAGGATTATAAATTGGAAAATTTCTTCATGACTTATTATTCCAAGTCTGGCATTCTCGAATACTTCCATTTCTAGAATTTTCAGGTTAGAATTTCTTGTTGATCGAATTCTGAAATTAACTGTTCTGTACACAAGCATACACACATACAAGTATATGATTGCTAAAGTCTAGGAGTATACAAGCATAGATGAGCGTGTATGTTGAATCATGCTTCTCTTCTTTCTTTTTCTCTTTTCTTTATTATTATTATTATTTATTGGATCATTTGGTACCAGACTATATGGTTAGGTACTGACCCAAGGACTTAGGATTTAAGCTGGTCCATAGCCAAAAAAATTGGCTTTGGCCATATAAAAATTGGCCGACCCATGCCCTTTTCTTCACATTACCTTGTTATCGTCTTTTAGACTTTAGTTCTGCCATTAAAGGACTTTGGGACTTAAGATTCAAACTTTAATACTACCACCCCTCTTGAACCAAACCTTACCGTCGTCACCTTCTAGCCTCGATGATCAAACATCTCCTCCACCTCGACCCAAATCGACGCTGCTTGGGATCACTTTTGACCCATACCGACTCATACTAGCATAGGTTATATGCCCATACTTAGAACTTCGACCTTGAGCATATTTGGTGAGTGGTGATGACGGAGAGTGCCTAGAGATGAGTGATGTTAAGGAGCGCGTTTGGACGGGGTTGAAGTTCTTGCGACATGAAGAGTAGGAGAAGAAAACACGAAATCCTCTAAGTGGGATGGTTCGGTACTGAACTAGCCCCTTAGTGGGATTTTCTGAGTTCTCCTCTTTATACAAGTGTGGTCAATTTCTAGTGAACTCGGCACTCTAAGCTCCAAGGAATCCCAAGCATTCTTCTGATGATGCGAAGATCGTTGAGACGGTCAGTAATGACGGTCTCTTTGGGTAATCTTTGATCTCTGTAATGGACTTTTGCACTAAACATCGGACATTTTCAGTTCACAACATTTCATAGCACTACACTAGGTTCACTATAGCACATGGGTGTAGACTTTTAATCTATCTAATGTTGATTATGTATTGAGTTTTTGATAGCTATGGACGTCATTCTGAGCGCCTTTCTTCTCAAACTATTGATCCATCAACTGTCTAATATAACGAATCAAATACTCAGTCCAGCACGATAAGAGGTTCTTCAAAGCAATGAACTCCGGCACAACATGCCGTTCAACCTGATGTTCCTCAAGAAGATCAGCCTGCTTAGGGATTCAAAAAAGAGCATGTGTTAGAACCGAAAGCATAACCTTCTCCCGACACATTCCCAAATGTGGTTATATTGGAAGATCCCATTGATTATGTTGCCTCCAAAGTTGATAAGGCATCGCTTAGGAGGACCTATGAGAAGCACGACATTTCATAGGACGACGTGACGGTCCCAACCCATCTCTAGAGGGCACATCACCCTCCTGAAGGATATACGGCCTGTAATAAGTACACGTGCATGTTAGAGGGAATTCCACCGTTTAACCCATTCATAAGACTTATTTTGCATCAAATAAAGTTGGCTCCTACTCAACTCCACCCGAATAGCTATGCTTTTCCCAACTGCTTGTACATCATCTTTGCTCGTCACTTTCAACGGGTCCCAACTTTTTAATAGATCTGATACTTATATAGTTTCAAGCATCATAAAGGATTTCTTCTCATATCGTCCTAGAGTCGTCCAGGATGTGCAAAGTCATGGTTAGAACTTGGAACAAGTTAAGCTATTTCAAGGGAGAGTTTTTTTATTCGGTATCTTCCTGGGATTGCACAATGGTTGCTATCTAGAAGTAAGTCTTTGTTCTCCTCTCTGAGGTATAAATCCGTATCTTTGACTTTGTGATTTCTAATTGACTTTTGCCTTTCGCAGATGTTCTACGCAGGGACAATAATGCTACCCTGGCTGAGACCGTGGGAAAACTTTAGGCACTCCCCGTAGTAAAGAGAAGAGCCAAATTATTGCTTATGATGAAAATCTTTTGGCTCATCGCTTATTGGACCATAACCATAGTGTCAGTCCTACTTTGATTGTCACAGACAGTGAGGAGGATGAACCAGCAGTTGGGAATGGCGTAAATGAATCATCACCGCCCCCAGTCCAAAGTCCAGCAGTTGGGACTACTGATGTTTGGGAGCCTACCGAAGAGGACAGAGGTGGAGGAGGAGTAGGGGGCATGATGAAGAAGGTGACAATGATGAAGATCAGCAACCTCTCTAGAGGAAAAGACCTAAGATTAAGCTTCCTAAGAAAGAAGCCCCGGATTCCTCTTCCTCTAGTTATGTCCACACTCAAGACTCTAGTACTAGCTTTTAAAGACCCTTATGCTGCCTCTTGGGCTATTCTAGATGTAATAAAATCATATAGTCTAGCCAATATGACTCTCGAGGATGTTACATCCCCTATTCACTTCAGTGAAGACATTCCTTCAACAAAGGTAGGGAGATCACCCCTGTCAGCAAAATTAGAACCCATGGTCCATTAAGGGGACAACATGACACTAACACACACATACACAAACAATGTACTTTAATCATGTGCCATTTTAATTCAGTCAAGATTGACTCGTCTTTGTTTCATGTGCTGATTATATGGATCATTGTGGATTATATGATGATTTCTAGGAGCATAAGAGGTATAACCCGAGGCGTAAACCAACCGTCTAGCCTCACAACTCTGGCCATGGGACTGAGTCCAGCCGTCACTCGAGCCGGGATCATGGAAGTAAAGAGAAAGACTACAGGTTGTTCGATTCGTCGTCTAAGTATCATTCTAGATCTAGATCTCCCCCATCCAGAGGTTCAGAGAGACATTATAATTGCCAAGACGATCGTCCATGTGATGACAAGTCTCATATCTCTACTCTTGCCAAGCAACCAACGTTGTCTCATGCTTCTCAGCAATCTCAACAACCTATAAATTCCACTACATCTGATTCCTCTTGATGCAAGTATGATAAGGAACCTGTTGAGAAGTCAGTTGAATAACCTGACAAGTAGTCTATTGTATAAGTAGAGCAATCGATCTCTTTGAACCCACTGGTAGTGCAGTGTCACTTTCCTAAGATCAATTTGATAGCTTGCAAGTTTGTTCCGAGCATAAAGGATATTCCTGGGCGATATTAGACTGAGACAGTTGCTTATGTCAATGAAGTCTATGATCAGTATTTCACTTGGAAAAGGTTGACTGAAAGAATATTAGAATATTCCAAGGAATTGGAAGTTGAAATTGCGAGAATGAAAGGCATAGGGGACCAAAATAATGCGACCATTGCCCATCTCGATAAGGAAGATGCCGAGTCAAAGAAGGCAAAAGTGGAGGCTGATCAAATGGTCAAGGAGCTGCATACTAAGTAAGAAAGAAAGAACCATGTGATCAAAGTGGAATCCATTCACCACAGAAATTATGATCTGGTTGAAGAGGTTAAAGCATTAAAGGCACAATTTGAGAAGGAGAAAAAAGAGAAAGATGAGGCTCTTTTAACCGCTTATAACTATTGTAATGATTTACATGATGTGCGCGAAGAAAGAGATGTTGCTCATAGAGAATGGGATGAGGCACTGGATAAAGCTAATAGAGTGGATGAATTAGTAGCCTCTATGGGAGAAAATTAAGGATAGCTTTGATCCACTCATTACAAATTACAGTACTAATGTTCTCAAGTTTAGAGATCTAGCATAGCTTGGTAAAGCTTATCCCCACACCTTGGCGATGGCTTGGGAGAAATTAGTGAGTGATGAGTGAAAACACTCAAAGAAAGGTGAGGTAGACTTGGAGGAGTTGGAAAAGGAGTTTCTGAGCGAGGAGTAAATTGAGGTGCTCAGAGCCGACGAGCGCATTCTACACCCTGAACTTGTTATCATTACTCATAGGGACCAAGCTGAAGGTTCTGGCACCACTGCTCAAGATATTACTATAGGCCTTTTCATTGGGCCACCGGCTGCCGCTGTCATTTCATCGGATCTTCGAAACAACCTAGAAGCATCGCGATTTCATGGGCCTAGCATGCTGTCTCCCATCTAGGAAGGAAATTCAGACAGTACTCCTGTAGATTTAGAGCCACACTCGGGTGGAGGTGTATCATTGACTTCACTGATTTTTGAGAGGGAAGACATGATGCCGGTTGACGTTGCTAATCTCTCGTTTCACCTTTCTCAAATCTCAGGTCACCCGGCGATCTCAGATCTGCCTAAGGAAAGCTCCCAGCTGGGTTCATATGTAATAATGACAGACTCAACGGTCGTGTCTATCTTCGGGACTATCCCGACCATTCCAGGGACTAATGCCCTCGATCCTAATTTGTAGAAGATCTAGGCTTTGGACGAAGAAGGGACTGGTGAGTTTTAAGAGATTCAGGTTGACGAGGATGTTTTGATGATGGTGACTTCGGGGCCTGCCGTAGGGCTCACCATGCAGAAGATTCACGATGAATGAGTCTTGGATATCAGTAAGATCAAGTTAGAACCGATTGACCCTCCTCCAAATTCGTTGCCATTGCTTTTCCCACTGACTCTATTCATGTGGTCGGTAATACCCAGATTGCAACCATCTCTTCATCGTAGAGCACTCAGGTAAAGGGCCAAGGAAGTGAAGGATAAGGAAGCAAAAGGAAAGAAAGGGAAGAAACACAATAAGTTGTAATCGCTCATCTCCTTTATGTTTTTGCTCCACAGCAACCGTTTATAATTTCAAAGTCTTTTTGCTTTTTGGGAGTGTTATGCAGATTCGGCCTCCGCTTTTGTTTTTCGGTTCAAAGTTAATAACACTTGTAGTTATTTTGGCTATGAAATAAAATGACTTTTTTGGTTTAAGTCTTATGCGAATCTTTTTTAAGTGTTTGAAAAATGCGCTTTACATTCAATGTCTTTTGCGATCCATTTCTCATTGTCATTGCTAGGATAAGTCACCGGCTTATTTTATCCTTCATGAGTAAAGGACGATAAGTCACCCGGACGTCTCTCTAGACATCCATGACCATGCCAAAATGTGGACATCGATCAAGGTTAACCTCTTAACATAGCATTTTAAATATCCTTTTATAGGATATTTGTAGGTAAGATCTTACCTACTCCGGGTAGAAATGTATGCTTTACCAGACTCCAAGCATGAGCAGTAGTGGAAAACTAGCTCGTTTAGCCTTTGAATTCCTTTGAATTTTGAATATATACTAAATATATATACTCCTGCCCCCAAGTCAATGGTTGGAGGAGTTGTTGGGTACCTATCTCCAGGCACCTACATAACTGCAATTTTAATTTGCAAGTCTATTTAAATATACACCGTTCATAGGGTTAAATCGAGTATAGACAAATTTATGAGCTCTAAAAAGTCATTTCTTTTATAAAAAATTCGAAATGATAGACTCTGTCTTATTAAAAGGGAAGATATATACAAATTTACAATCAAGTGAAATAGCATCATAAATGTTCGCTATTCCACGCCCACGGGAGTGAGATCCCGTCTACCGTTGCTAGTTTGAACGTGCCATCTCCAAGCTTTTTCTCAATTGCATATGGACCTTCCTATGTCGGATCCAAGTTCTTAGGGCCATGAATGATCCACTTAAGAACGAGATCTCCAATCTCAAAGGTCCTAGTTCAGACCTTCGTATTATAATGTCGGGCGCCTCAACTTCGGTATGTGGCTGCCCTCAACTCAGCTTCATCGCGTTTCTCATCGATCATGTCTAGAGACTCCAGTAGGAGTTGCTTATTTACCTGTGGGTTATAATGAGTCACTCAATGAGAATGCACTTTAAGATCCACCAGGATCTTAGAACTCTTATCTGTAATTAAGAGCGAACAGAGAGTGACCAGTTGCCGATTTGTGGATTGTTTGATAAGTCCAAAGTGCTAATGGTAATTTATCAACCCACTTGCCTTTGGCCTTCTCAAATCGCTTTTTCAGAATGGACTAGATAATTTTGTTTACTGCTTCAACCAGTTCATTCGCCTGAGGATGCGCCACCACAACGGACCTCTTCTCAATAAGGTGTCTGCAGTAGAAGTCTTTGAACTCGGCACTGTCAAATTGGGTACCATTGTGGGAAATAATCGTTTGTGGAACCCCAAAATGACAGATGATATTTCTAATAGTGAAGTTGATTACTTTCTTCATTGTGGTAGTGGCTAACGGCTCTGCCTTAGCCCACTTGGTGAAGTAATCAACCACGTCTATAGCATACTTTGCACCACCCTTGGATATCGACAACACACCAATGATATAGATTCCTCAAACTTCAAATGGCCATGGACTAACCATTTGAGCAATCTTCATAGGCAGGGCTCTCAGTATCTTAGCGAATCTCTGGCATTTGTCACATTTTCTAGTGTAATCAGTTGCGTCTCGATTAACGGTTGGCCAAAAATACCCATAACGAAGGATCTTCTTCGTCAGGGTTTGCCGCCCGGTGTGTTCACCATAGGCCTCTTCATGAACTTCCTTCAAGACTCGCTTGGCCTTACCGTTGGCGACATACTAAAGCATGGGAACAGAGAACCCTTTCCTATATATCACTCATTCTTGCATGATGAATCTGGTAGCTTTACAAAGAAGTTGGCATCTTTTATTCTTCCTATCTGGAAGGATCCCTCTCTAGAGATAGTTCTTTATTAGAGTCATCATTGACTCCTTAGGTTTAGCCTCCAAGATCCAATCGACATACATTTGGTCAATGCTAGGAGCTGACAATACTTCCATCGAAACAAGATCCATGAGTTGTGCATCTCCAAAACTGGCCAATTTCTCCAAAGAATTGGCCTTTGCATTCTCTTCTTTAGGAATATGCATTATCGTGTAAGATTCAATATCATTAACCATCTTAAGGGATCAGTTTAGATAAGGAGCTTGCCTTACCCCTTTCGCTTGAAATTCCTTTCGCACTTGGCATACCACTAGCTGGGAATCACAGAAAATATGCAAAGTCTTAACTCCCGTTCCACTCACTAGCTGGGACTTCTCCACTTCATCTTTGAGTGGAACGGATCTCCGGACCCAGGCTGTAGCATTTTTGTTTCATGGGAATGCATTTTGGATTAATATTTAATGCATGGCTCGCTATCTCCAGCGTTATTCTACACATGTCAAAGTGAGTCGAAACAAACACATCCAGGTTTGTCCAGAGAAAACCAATTAATTATTTCATCATCCTCATGCCAAGCTTTGATCCGATTTTTAGGACCCATGTAGGATCATCTTGACTTACCGGAATGTTAATCGTTAGCTCGGCCGGTGTAGACCTTCCATCCTCTTTCTCTTTATTCGGATCCATATCCTTATGGAATTGACTATGCTGCCTAAGCCAGGGCTCAGGCTGTGGTTGCTATGTATCCAGAGCCTTGATTCAGAGAGTTCCCTCTACACCTTTTTCTTTCACTTTTCGCTTTTCCTCTTTAAGCTCAGTGACATACATTCACAGCCAAGCCCTTGATCCCCCTAAATAATCCCTACACCATTTTGGTCAGGAACTTTATTGTCAAGGACTAAGGAGGGAGGGATGCTCTAAATTCAACAAGGGCCGAATGACCCAAAAAAGCGTTGTAAGCCAAAAATATATCCAAACAACGAAAGGTGCGACTCGCACTTGCTTGCGATTGCCCTCTTCAAGAACTACTGATAGATCCACGCAACCCACTGGCTCAGTAACCGATCCATTAAATCCTTGGATCCAAGATTTACATGGCTTTAAATCCTTCGCCCCCGGTAGCATCTGGACATAGTCCTTCTTAAACAGATGTTAACTGAACTCCCACAGTCAACCATAATCTTCCTCTCTACAACTGGGTCAATCATGGACGAAATGACAAGCGGATCAATAGTTGGGGCTTCCACCCCATCTGCATCCCTATTACCAAAAATAATATCATTAGTCATACACCTGAGTTGTTTTTTCGAAGCACCATCTTCGATGGAAAAACAACTCTCACTTACTGCATGCTTCAAAGCACCAGCGTACCGTTCCATTTTATTCAACTCTTCTCAACTAGATGCGGTCCACCTATAATTGTATTAATAACAAGACATTTTTCAAGCAGTCTGGGCTCATCAACACAGGCCCGGCTTGCCCCGGCTGGGGGTTAGAAGATCTTTGCCCGCCATCCTATGGGACTTGAACATTTTGCTGTAATTTCTTTTCCTAATCAATTCCTCAATCACATCGCGTAAATATCTGCACATTAGTATTATGACCATGAATTTCATGGAACCTGCAGAATTTACCAAACTTCCTTTCTTTTTCAGTTACCTCACTCGAAGCTGGTTTTCAATATTGTTTCTTACCTTGAGTAGCCAAATAAATGTTTTCAATGGAACTGTTCAACATTGACATAGTTGAACCTCCAACATCATTTATTTGAAGACGTTTGTGTACTTCTTCCAACCACAAGTACTGTTTGGCCATTCTATAGAATGCAACCATCGTTAGTGGGGTTTCCTCTCTAACCATTCCCCGAAATCCATCTGGGGATGAACCCCCCGATTAGTGCCATTAGAAAAATATCCTCCTAAGCGTTACTTATTTCTGTCGTTGTTGTATGGAATCTATGCAAAAAGTCCTTTAACAATTCTCCATCTCGTAGAAAGAGGTTAGAAAGAGACATAACGTCTTCTGGACTTGTGTATGCATGCAGAATTGTTCTATGAATTTTCATGCCATCTGATCAAAGGACGATATGGATCTCCGCCGCATCCTAGTAAACCACATCGTCGCTACCCCTTCCATAAAGATTTGAAAGCAATGACATTTCACTACATCACTAGCTCGGGAAGTGTCCATATTCCAACCATACTTTATCAAATGTTACCTCCGATCAGTTTTCCCATCGTATGCTGGCATCTTTGGCATCACAAACCTCTGTGGCTATTCCTTGAGTAGGATATTCTCTATGAATGGATTATGGCTAGGGGTAGTAGCCCAATCATCACTGGTCTGATGTTGGCTTTCACTAATAAGCTTCCTGATCATCTCAATTAAATCTGGTTCAGTTGGTTCTACCGAATGGGGTTAAGTATGATCCGCTCTAAGTGTTTGGCCTGACAAATGCTCTTAGGTTGTTTTATAATACTTGGATTCCCATAACTCCAGAATAATCGTTCGTTCAGTAGTTTGATGGTTCCTTCGAGGCGGATATGCAGCACCCACCTGATCTCCAATATTCTGAGCATTTGAAACATGTTCAAACGTCAAACCAGTAGCATCACCCGGGAGTTGAGCACCATGGCCTACAGATGATGGTTTGGTACCAAACGGTCTTGATGGTTCGGTATCGATCCATGTTCCTTGGCTTTGGATTCGAACCATCCTTTGTTTCAACCTCCCGGCATATTTTCTTAAAATTTTCTGCTTTCCATCCCTCTGCCTATGCTTCGACGATGAGGAACTATCTGATTCTGATTTGGAAGATGCTCTATCCTTCTTGTTTCTCTTACGACCACTAGTCAGTTGAGTCAGCAAATCTATATTCTACTTCATCTGTGCACTTTACTTGTTGCGAATTTCTTGGAACTTATCCTCCATTTGTTTCATCATGTAGTCCATTTCAACTCTAGTGACCACATCAGTCGGGTTCTGAACATCCGCGGTAGTTGGTTGTGCACCCTCTTCGGCAAGTTCAGGATCAATCTCCTCAACATTATCTATAGCACGTGAAATGGTGGAACGATCTCTTCTGGGTACCATACTAGCAAGCACTTACATATAATTTTTGAAAATCTGAGTAGTAGGAAATTCGAAGAAAAACTGGACCTATCTCTTGGATTTGGATGATCTAATAGTAGATGATGGATCCAAATAGGCTTGAGAATATCGATTCTCAATGAAAGCACCAAAATGTTAGCATCAAAAATGACACTAACACCCGTAGAATTATGTAGAGAAATAAAATGATGAAAAGTAGATTAAAAATGAGAAATAAACAGTAGACAATCGATTTATAGTGGTTCGGCAAGGTTGTCTACGTCGAGACTATCAATAAAACCAGAGACCTTATAGAGAATAAAACCAGACACCTTATAGAGATGTTGTATCTCCGGTTTTATTGATATCCAATTTGGTAGATGCTTCTTCTCTACCTTGAAGTAATTGCTTGCCATTGAGCTTGCGCATAGCTTCTTCTATTTCCTTTCCTTCCACTTAAGGTTCTTCTCTTTTATTGATGAAAATACAACAAGTATTCTAACGGTTCATCGACGAATGATAAGCAATTACAGAAAATAAGTACAAGTACTGAGAAGTGAAAAAGTTCCCCAAATATAGCCCCTCATGGTCTATTTATAGGTGTAGGATGGTGGGAAAGCCTCAGCTACATCCAAACCCACGTTCTCCATAATCTTCCGGTAGTTGCTGAAGAAGAAGACGTGGCTAGCTCAGCATTCTTTATGGTTTGGTACCTAACCATAGCTATGGGTCGGTACGGACCCATAAAACTTTATCAATCATAGTTCTGGACCTTTCGAGATTGGTTATTTGACTGTTTTCTTTATGCTTCAATAGTTGTTTGAGCCATTGCTGACATGTTTTTGAATCCAATTTATGGGTTTGTGGAAGGTTGAAACCGCTTATTTTAAGTGCTTGAGAAGAACGATAGGGAGGTTCATGCGAATGATGATATAGAGCTTGGAATGGTCTTTGGGACCCTTGGCTAGCATATGGTGAGAAAATAGGACAAGTCCCATAAAGCACTATGGGTCTACAGAACCGTAGATGGTTCCGTATCGAATCATAGACTTAGAAAAAAATTCCCTTGTTTCATGAGTGATGCGCTTTGTTTTAGTCTCAGGGGCGACCACTTTTCTTTAGCCTTTTAGCTACCCTTTTGGATCGCTTGCCTTGATATTCTTCGTGTGTGACTTTTCTAATCTGACTGAATTTGCCGGGTCAAAGGGACGGATAACAACAGCCTTTAAGCTCGCATAATTGTTCGGGCCGGGCTAGTAGCAAAGTAAGATAGAGTACTTGATTATCCAACAATCCAGCCTAGACACTACCTTTCATAGACATCCTACTAACTATATTGTAATCTTAATTAGTTAGCCCAAGCATGACTAATTTAGACCAAATAAGCTATTGCTCCGATATCATTGTTAGAACTGGGCCAGTCCACGGCGGAGTAATAAGGAAAATTTAAAAAAAAATCCATTATTGGATTTTTAATGGGCTTATGTGGTCTAAATTCATTTAGAACTTTCTAAGTTTCTTTTGAATAAAAATAATATTTTTATTTAAATTCATAAATAAAGTTTATTTTATATGATTTTGTTATATGTTATATATATGCATCATAAACACATATGTGTGCGCGTGCACGTGCAATAGGATAATATGAATAATGGTTTGACATGCCCATTTGTAGATGTTGGGAGTTACATATATTAGCCCCTTATGTTGACAAATGGATTATCTAAATGTATGTATTTATATATACATCAAAATATTATATCTATATATATAATTAAAAAATAATAATTATATAATATTATACATTGGTTGTATATTATTCACATAAAGCATTTATTAAAATACATATACATAAATACATATAAAAATATAATTAAATATAATTAAATTATTATTTTAAATATTATTTTGTAAATAATTTATAATATATATAATATGAAATCCAAACCGAAATTTTTTTATATGTTTTAAATTAATTTAAATGTATATATATATAAACATAAGACTAGTTATAATTATATATATATATATATAATTAAACATATATATTAATGTTGCTTTTGACCAGAGGAAAAAAAATTATTTTTATTTTAATTTTCGATTTCGAATAATTTAATAATTAAAAACTTATAATTGATTAAAACTGTACGGAATAAATAAAAAAAATAAAAAATTAGTTTCGAAACTATAATGTTATTTTATATTATATAAAAAATTTGGAATTTATATTATTAATAAAAATACATATAAATACATTCTATTTATATAATAAATTTTGAATAAATAATAGTATTTTATATATATAATAAATACCTAAAAAATTAAATATTATTTTTATTATCGTCGAAAGCTTTTCTAACTAAATTTTGTAAAGTTTTAAAACATATATTATGTTTTGTTAATCTTTTAAATTAGATTTAATTTTAAAAAGTCATATAATATGTTATTATTTAGATTTTTTTTTCTGGCCAAATGAATATGCAACTAAATGTACATAATTTTTTTTAATATATATATATATGTATGTATGTATGTACATATATATATACACACACACACAAAACCATTAATATATGATAATCCATCGATATACCGATTCGTGATATTTTTAACATAACAATATATGGAGCAATGATCATATAAATAGTTATACATAATATTAAATTAAAAGAGTACCTCACCAAAGCCTAAAGCTCACACATTGAAATGAAGAAGTGAACTCCTTGAATCCACCAATGATTATTTGATTTTAATTTGTATTTAATTGCTTTGAGGAGAGGGGAGGGATATATTTCAACCAGCAAAGGAATGATGAAGGCAACAAAAAGATCAAAAGAAAATAAAGGTTAAGATGTTTATATATAGGAGGGAGTAGAGAGCAAAAGTAGGATCAAGGTCCTTAATTTTTGTTTACCCATTCTCTTATTTCTAAACATTCAAAACTACCCCGATAAGCCATCAAATGGTCGGCCTATCTTGCTTCCATTATGGCTGAAATTTTAACCCTCATATGGCCCTCAAATCCACTGTAAGCCCAAAAAATATTTATTGCATTTAAATCCAATTTAAACGTGTATCGATATCATATATCGATTAGTGTTTATATAACTATTATATGCACACTATTTAATAATGTTCAATACACGTCAAATAAAATTTTATAATTAATATTCATAAATACTAATTAATTTATAACAATTATAAATTAATCATATCAGGTGAAAAAGGAGGATTCATCGTTTCGACTATGTGACTCTTCGATGTAAATTTGCTCAGCGATTAATATCGTACCATTCGAATATTAACGTTAACACGTCACTTAATAGGTAGTGTGATATTTTGGCCAAATTTATCGCTTACTTGGTTTTGGTAAAAAGTAATTTTACTTGTTAAGCGTTATCCGATAGTGACAATTATTTATGCCAATTTCTTCGTCAAAACTAGACCACTTTGAACTTATGAAATTTGGTAATAGCCAAAATCGTCCATATTCAACTCTATAGTCCAAACACAAAGTCTTTATTTCAATAATAAAAATTATTATTAACCAAAATGCACTAGCCAGAGACTTTGACTTTAAGTTGACTTCAGTTGATTATGATACTAACCTCATATAACCAAGGAGATGAGTCCTCTCTTGAATAGTGATTCACTTTCAATGCTTCCACTCAATCCAACTATAGTCGTTCGATGAATATCAAGCCATTATTTAACTATAATCAAATTGGGACTTCCACATTGAAGATTAACAGTATTCTTAAGTCAAGAGACTATGTAATTTTGTCATATCGATATTTCATGTTTAACCTTAGTTATATTAACCAATAAAAACTATCGAGTGAGTCATTCCATAGTTATCAAAATAACTATCAGTACGTCACCCCTTGGTGCTCTCTAGCAGTCATGAGTAATACGCTGCCCAACATTTAAAGAGCATTACGTACTCTAGTGTCAATGGATGTATCGATATTCAATCTTGATATATCTTAACTAGGGATATTTAAAACAGTCTGTTTAATTTCATTATGATAAATTTCTTATGGTTACAACACTTTGTAACCACTATACAAAAAAAACCTATGGATTTTCTATAATTAAATTAGTTAATTGATATAACACAATATATTAAGTAAATAATAGAAAGAAAATACCTTTTATTTCGAACAAGATTGGTTATCAAATTAGATATATGTAACAAATTACATAATTTCCCCTAAGGCATACCTAGTAAGAAATTAGAAGAAGTCAACCAAAGTGACATTTTTGTAATATATTAATTTTCAGATTTTTACCTAAATTTGAATTACTTCAGCCTATAAATAGAAATCAAAGCCTACTCTCTAATCATATTTTAGCCTAAACATCTTTCCTTTAATCTCCATCTTTTTCTTCATCTATCTCTAAACAAAATCAATACTAAATCCACCAAATCAAATCCGAATTAAATGAATAAATATATAGAACCGGTCATCATGAAGAGAACTATGTAAATAAATTGAAGCTATTGAGAGACTTGGCATTTTCAACTTGGAGAATTTCTGACAGCGAAAAAGGAGAAGGATTCACCTTGGCTTGAAGAAGATGATGGGCTAATCGATGAATGGGATTTATCATATTTGCATATATATTGATAAGATGTAGTAATTCACCCCTTATGATCTTAAATCAACTGTAAGTAATATAATTGGAAACTAAAACGTAGGCTTTTTAATGTACACACCTGACTGGGATATAGTAGCCATAGTTAGATAATTAAAATGTTAATTTTTTTATTGTAGTTAGCGAAAGTTAATCACCTTCTAATTAAAAAAGTGTGAAAAATACAAGTATTCCAAACCAAAAATATTGTATATCAAAATTGTAGTCCTCGACGACACGAATCCACTGGTGGTGTTCATTCCTCGATTGGGTATATGGATTGATCTAGAAATACATTGGAAGTTTGGTAAAAGTGGGTTGTCCATTTTGATCCATGTAACAACTCGCATCGCGATGGGCCAGAATTTTTGCTAAATCGAAAACCCAAGTCCACCCAAGTATGGATCGTTGGTTTGGTATCCTGAAAAAACAAACAAATGCATATCAGAGCACATCGATATACCTCACAGTAGAATAGTAAAGTATAATAGATCATACAGTTACTGATTAAGATCGAAACTTCCATATCTAGTGCCCTTGTCGGTGTCGAGCATACATAAAGAGACCTGTCCTTCCACTGCTCCCACCTTGCACCAGTACTTGCCCCTCTAAAGCTGTCCTATTGGTTGTAACGAGGAGGGGGTTAGAACAACGTTCTGGTGATTGGTAAATTTTACATTTTACACATAACACTAGTTTATACCGATTTTCTTCCATCACATGTTATGTTTATTATTTTACTTAGTCATCTCGACTCCATGTATGCATACGACACGCCCAATCTACCCGAAGTAGATCATAACTACATACATGTGTGTACACATGCATACATACATACATACATACAGACATATATATATATATGCACATACACACTATTGTTCCCCTTTGGACCCAAATACTAAACCCGCTAGTATCCCTAACACAGCACCCCATTAGGATCCATCATCAATGCAGTACCATGTTCTTATTGTCGTGCATACCAAGGGACTCTCGTAGTGTCTAATAATTGCGTTAAAATAGTAAAGCCGTAATCTACCTCGTCTTGGGGATATACTGCTTGCATATGTCCTATTATGGACTCATTTGCTCAGACTATTGAGGACTTGGCTCCTCGGACTAACCCATTTGTTTTGAATGACCTATCCTAACAAATAAACTAGCAAACAACTTTGGCGGTGCATGACCTAAACATGACATACACTAGTAGGAGTTGTAGCCCATTTAGGTGTAACCATCGTCTTTCCCGCTGACTGCTCAGGATCGATGACGTTCTCTACCTATGTATAGCTCCTACTCTCTAATATGACAACAAACTGACACATCGCCGATCCTTGCTCACCGTCCTATTTAGATTGCCTAATGCAATCAAAGCAATACCCCTACTAAAAGTTGAAGCAGACCCTACTCTTCCTTCACCTATATGCAAATGTATATAATTCCACAGGTTCTGCGGTTGGATATGTCCCACATCAGTATAATGTATACACAACTATTGGCCCCTTGCGATGGCAGACTTCTGTTGTGTAACTCTACTAACACCTTGCATTCCAACCAATTCTAATGGTTATGTCATTCTTATCGATCTAAGTTATTTACTAATTTTAATAATTCACACCCCTCATAAACGCACACTTGAGGCTACGTATACATACATGTGCGTGTGTCTATACACACATACACATGCGTGCATGCATGCATACATACTTGTCTGATTATTACACCTCCAATGTTCGACTATTAATAACATTTTTTACTTTTTCATGCATTTACTTCTTACCCGATTTTAAGGTCATTTACCACTTCTTTTAAAAGATCTGAATATCTTCTCCTATTTACTTCCCTTTTCTCACTACTTAATTTTTACCTCTATTCACTTTTTAACCTTTATTTCCCTCCCTTATTTAGTGATCTTTCCATACCCTTTTTATTCTAAATTATTACTTGCCTACCTTTTCATCATTATTATCTAATTTTTATCTTGCTTATATTGCACATTTATCGATTCCTTTCTTTGACCATTGTTATTATCGCATTTGCAATCTTTTAACTAATCTGTAGGGATTTCTGCATTTTAATGTATTGAAATTACATCTCTCCCAAAGGAAAGGCTAACAGTGTAAATTTCTATGTCTTATCCAAAAAGGAGAATTTGTGTTACGTTTGGAATTACATGGAATTATCTTCTTCATACTTATTGAAATAGACAGTAAACATACGGTAAATATCCTTATTTTATACATCTCCATCTTTTTGGCGTATTCCTTGTCCTTACAAAAGATACACATTTATTTATAGATTTGAGCTTGATAATCTATAGGAATTTACATTGCAACCCTCTACATTCCAACGAATTAAAAATACTAGTTAAATCCCAACAATTTACTATGATAACTTAATTTACATTCTATTTGCACATGTCATTTAAATCTACAATTATGGAGATATCACATTTATTTATAAATTCATAGACTACTACCACCCAATATTTCCAGATTCACATACATGCAATATATATATATATATATATATATCAAGTTATCAATCACAAAATATGTTGGCAGGGTTTATAAATCATTGCACGTATACAATTTTAGCCAACAACTCCAATTTATGTTTTTGGCATACAAGAATAAATTTACAATGATATGAATCCAATATTATATAAAATATACAATTTCCCACTCACCTTTTTAACTTTCTAAATCTTCGTATCTAATCCCTATTATTCAGTTTGACTCCCTTCTTCTCCCCATTTGAATACACATACCTATCAGAAATCTAGATTAGAGAAGAGATTCAGATTTAATTTAGATTTTATATCTGGATTTATAATTTAACTTGGCTTTGATGATTTGATTTAACCATATTCTTCTTCTCAATCATCCTCTACTATTCCCCATTTGTATGTACGTATATAAACTATCACTATTTTTAAGATTTAAGAATTGTGTGGAGAAGAGAAAATGGAAGAGCTTTGACGTCGCTTAGAAAATATGAGAAGAAAAATGAGGGGTTAGATTCATATTTATAGGGGTTTGAATCAACGCCAGCCATTCGATTAAATGATTTATGAATATACTTATACTATTTGAGATAAGTATATGAATACTTTTTGAAGCATTGAAAAGAGTATAAATGAATAGTATAAATTCACAAATGATGTATTATTAAGTAAAAGAAGTTTTACTAATAAAAGAGGTTTTAATTAATAAAAGAATAATTAAACAAAAAGGGGATTAGAAGTCGCTTATGTGACTTAGTCGCACTTTATATGTTTACTAGTTTATGGAAAACATTTAGTCATATACTTAGCACTAAAAGCTGATGAAGTAGGCTTATCTATTTGTGGGAATTAAGACTAATGTTCATGTAGGGACAAAGCAATAGAGCTCTAACCTACCGGCTTCACTCTTAACCGAGGGATAGTGTGAGATGAAAATATCGAAAATGCGATAAGTATACGAGACTTGGTTTCCATATGCGATCGTTTATTGAATGACCAAATTCGTCGATTCAGTCTTGAAGAGATCGGGATTATTAAGTGTTTTACCTATTAAAAACCACTTCAAGACTAAGATATGTGTTCTATCTCTTGGAAGTGGATATATTCGAGATGCTAGAATTTAGGTGTGGTTTCAAGATCTATTTGAGATGTGGAAATCCAATTGGGGATTTGTGTCCTATTCGAGTGATGAAGACTCGTGTGAAAGAGGCCGAACGTAACCTTGACATTGGAAATGGTAGAAAAAAGATTAGGGGCATAGCTTGGGGTTTGGTCGACCCACGTCAAGATATTATCGCTTTATATCTAGAGTATGCTAATCGATGTTGCATGCGCAAGGTGATGGTAAACGTGGACTCGGTATGTTTTCATTAATGGTATATTTTATCTAGAGATATAAGATGCTCGGAGATAGTTACTGACCCTTGTGCAAGAGATTAGATTTGGCATCGACCGAAAAGATCTCCACGAAAAACCCAATACGGGAACATTACTCATCGGTTTTGATTGTACCCTCTAATATGTTGTTGAATGTAATGAATGTAACCATTCCGGCTATGTTATAATATTTATATTATACACCCTAGACATTATCTATTATATCACCTTAGGTACTTATTAGATGGTAGTTTTTTTGAGGAGATAACCGTTATGTCATCCCATATGGTCTCAAAAGTATTGTTATATGCTAGCTACATTTTTCTTGAGATTTTCATACCAAACTTATGTCTGACATGTGGATTTTTTTTCCTTAAATTCCTGTGTGCTCTTTTGAGCAGTTTGGGAACGACAGGTTTTCATTGATGTTCTTTGAAGCTCGAGAAGGCGAGCTGGATGTTTCAACTACTACATAGTTTTCCTATTTCTATTGCATTACTATTGTATATATCAGCATTTGTCAGGATGGGTTGTTATAACTGTCCAGGCTGATGATAGTACTTAGGTTTTGTAACTCCAAAATTTCTGTATCGGAGTAACCTTTTGTACTACTCTTTTGATAATATATTACTGTTCCACTAGTGAGATTCTGATATTGTGTTCTCTTCCTTCTTGTTCTATTTCCTTTTCTTTTTATTTCATCCTAACAATTCGTCCTTCCAGCACTTGGGTGCTTGGCACATGAATACAATGGATGTATTGGTGTCGACATTAGAGGGTGAGAGGGTGGATCGTTACATTGGTATCGGAGTTGAAGGTTAAGTGAGAACCTTGGATTTGGTGGGTATAACTCATTAAGAGATAGGGTGATGGAATGCCCTAGCAGGAGTTGAGTTTGTTATACATATTGGAGCATATTTGTAATTGTCATAAATGTATACCTTAAAGGTAATTATAACTGTGAAAATTAAAGATCTTATATAAAGTAACTTATATAAGTGAACTGTTAAAGCATAGTTTAATTAATGTAGGGGTTAATGATATTTATCTACTATTTCTCGTTAATTAGTTTAGTTATGCTTAGCCAGTTTATTAGCATTAACCATCATTTGTTGATTATTGATTGGTGCTTGACCAGTTTATGAGCGGTTTAACCTCATATTGCATGGGTTGGGTAGACAATATTTGTGGGTGCATTGAAACCAACACCATGTGAATTAAGTTTCACAATTTGACTATAAGGCATTCGATGGTAATGTTGGGTTAAAGTTGAATTTAGTAAAAGATGTTTATTTTAATATGAGAAAGATAAGATATTTAGTAAATAAACATTTGTGAAAGGATTTTACATAAGAAAGTGATTTTATATAAATATGGTTTATAAAACATGATTTATAAATAAGGAGGATTTAAAATGATATTTTGAGAACTTAAATTCCGGTGTCTTTGAAAATGTTTTTCAAGATTTTGGAAAAAATAATAGTAGCATTATTTGAAATTTATTATTTAGGAAATTAGTTTATGAAATCGAGATCATGGTACTTAGTAATATTTACGGAGTATTTGATACCATTTTGAAATGATTTTGGTTAAGTCCGAAAGGCATGAATTGGATGTACTGAACTCACTCCTATCACTTGAAAATAATTTTGGTGATAACTTCAGCATCATCGACATTAATTTTCGAGTTTCTAAATGGGGATATTTAGTAAAATGGATTTTAATTTGATACTAAAAGTATGATTCGATATACAAAAGATATATGTATGCATTATCATTTCAAAATGATTAGAAATAAAACCTGGTGTTTAGTTCTAAAGTTTTTTTTAAAAGAAATTTGATATGAACTTTTTATGTAGAATTTTTTTAAGGTAGGGTGCCCAAGTGGTGGTGGCATAGCCCAGAATAAATGTTGGAACTTTCATGCTTCCCTTTTTGGTAAACTGTGTTTAACAAATTAATTATTAAAATATTTTATGGACAAATGTAGACTATGCATTGGGATTGTATGGTATGTGCTTAATATTATGATATGTTGTTTGGTAGTTTTCATTTGTTAAAATAAAATGGGATTTTCAACAATTTTGGACAGTTAAAAGCTTTCAAATTATTACACCTGAAGCTTAGTGTTTTTTGAAAATATAACAGTTGAGTTTATCTAACACTTGAGCTGAGAAGTTGATAAGTTGAAGAAAAAAAGTTTAATTGGTTGAACATACTAGTTAAGTAAAATAAAATTTGGTATTTTGTATATACTCTTAGGATGTCATGGAGTATTATACAAATATGAACTTAAGTTGTATAATTGGTTATAAAACTTGAAGTTATGTTTATGAAATGTTTAATAATGATTTTAATATTGAATGACATACTATTTGGATAAAAGGATGTGATAAAAGATATTGGTGTTGTTAAGAAACCAATGAGATAAATACGTAAATTGTGCGTAGATCTTCTATTCCCATGACTGTTCTTGCTCCAGTATTCGAGTATGTGATTTCGAGGTGGTTTACACCAGTACGAATAAGGATTTTTCATTAGATTCTTGACGGTGAACACTTGATACAAAATCTTGATAAGAACTCAATATTTTCTATCATAGTATATTGTTATATAAGGCGAACAAAGGTTTTTAATCAAGGAACCTGATTGAAGTCCGCACTAGAGAGGTCAAGTGACCTATACTAGTTGGGAAGTAAAATTTATGTGATCGAGAAAGTGATCGGATTTGATATTGCGTACGGATGGTCCATATACATCGTATGGGCTTTAGTATATTTGCATACTATGTTTTGTTGGCTTATGGGGAGTTTAGGTGACGACTCTTTGATTTGCTATGTGGTAGCGTGAATAGTCTACTAAGTAATTACTTGAGACTATTGAGCGTACGGTACGCTTAGTAGGTTGTTTATCATCCTTGTGAGATGGGAGGATTTTGAACTTGGGCAAACCATAAGCAATGTTTGCTAAGTTATTTTGAATACTATTAAGTATTATATGTGACTGTTTCTTTGGTTACTCGCGTTTGAATTTCAAGGACGAAATATTCTAAGTGGGGGAGAATGTAACAACTCGGAATTTCGGGCACTTCGTATTTAAATATTTGAACCTTGGATTAAATGTTATTAAATTGATTAAATAAGCTTTTTAACCCTCTTTAAAATCATAAGTAATGATGGTAAATTTGTTTTGGAAATTTTTTTACAAAAATAAATACTTTGAAAAATTATCGATGATGTGACAGAAAATCGTTTTATCGATAAACAGTTTTTTAACCATCAGAAGTTGTTCAGATTTTTTTTACATACACTTATTTTCTTAGGAAATTAATAAAATGGAATAAAAACTTTTTACTATTTATGGAAATAAACTTTTGGATGATGTCATGGGTGATGTCATCAAAGATATTTAGGAAATGACCTTTTATGGCAATACATAGCATTTAAGTAAAAGAAGAGAGGTGTGAAGTTAACATGTGAAAAGGAGGCTCATTTGTGACCTTTCATGGAAGGTAAAAGGTTGTTGTGACCTCTTGTAAAACCCTAAAATCCTATATAAGGAGAGGCATACCATAGATAATAAATCAGTAATTCACTTAAGCTTAAGATAAAGTATGAGAATTAAAAGCGGTGGAAGTGCTTACACTAATCCACTAATTATTCCCTAATGTTTTTAAGTCTTAACCAAATCATCTTCAATCTCTTATAGCTTTGGCTTTAGGCCTAAAATATCATGGGAGGCATGTTTAGGAAGTAAGAAGTGATAGAAGGTGAGAGGAAGAGGGGTATCCAAAGGGGGGCCATGAACATAGGAGGAGGAGGAAGTGTGGCTTTGGTTTGAAAGTGCTAAAGGGTGGATCTTTAGGCTTTTGGTGACGGTGGTAGGTGGTTCTTTGTTCTTGTAGCTTTATAGTTAGATTTGGCATGGATTTAATTGAGTTATCTCACTATCTTATAAGTATATATTGTGTGTGTGTTATGTGAAAAGTATAAAGTTAAAGTGACATTAACTAAGTAAAGTTATAAACTTTGGACCCTTCTTGCTTTTGAAAGCAAATGATAATTTATATTATATAACACCACTTCTATTACCCTATTAAACATGTGGAATGGCCTTGACTTGATGCTTAAATGGTTGTTTAACTCGTGTGCTAAATTGATGTTTGAAAGTGTTTGAGGCGAGAATAGTCGTTATAAATGCACTTCTGAATCCCTTGATTTTGGGAATTTTTATAAATAAATGGGAAAACATACTTAAGGGTTTCTTTCCATGGTTTTTAAGTACCCTAAAGGTATTACTTATAATGAAAATTTCTAATCTTAAACCATTTGTTAAAGTGGTTAAAACTAGTCGTAAAGATTGTGCTTTTCAATGTTGTTTTAACAAGGACTTTTAACAGCATTTATAAATGCGCAGTAAGTCATATTTGGTTTCAAGTGTTTGAAAATGATATTTAAATTTGGTATTTTCTGTAGTTTTTTTAGAGATGTTTTCTAACCCATTTTCAACTATCTTAAAGTTGGTTTGAAGTTTAAATATATTATTAATAATTATATATGTATTTTCAAAGTAAAGAGGTTTTATAATATAAAACATATATTTTATTAAATTATAAATTAGTTATTTTCAAATAATATTTTACATAGATATTTAAAACCTATTAACAAGTATTTTTAAAGTATACATAAGTTTTGAAAAAGGTAATTGACAAGGTTTAACACTAAAAGCCTGACGAGGTAGACTTCTTTATTTCTGAGAGTTAAGATTGATGTCGAGTATGGACAGAGAAATAGAGCTCTAACCTACCGGGCTTCCCTCTTGAATGAGGAATAGTTAAGTCAGAATGTTGGAATGTTAACCTTGTTGTTTACTTACTTTTTTAAAAGGTGATTAATTTTTCTTAAAGCTAAAAGCCAACGAAGTAGGCTTTGAGTTAATGTTGAGTAGGGATGGAGCAATAGAGCTCTAACCTATCGGACTTCCTCTTGAACGAGGAATAGCTAAGTCAGGAATGTCAAAAACGAGTTAATCATGTTTTTTTATTACTTGTTTATGGAAATCGTTAATACTATACTTAACACTAAAAGCCAATGAGTAAACTTGTTTATTTGCGAGATTCAAGAATGAAGTGTCTAGGCAAGGCTTTAATGAAACGAGTGTTCTAACTTACCCGGCTTCACTCTTGAATGAGGAATGGTTGATTTGAAATGTTGGAAATGAGCTAAGTATACGGACATTGATTTGTATAAGCAATTGTTTTAATTGGATATTCGATTAGTCAACCATCGAACGTAACCAAATATTATTTTGGATCTTTAAAAGAAGGTTTTAACAATGATACAAGTATGGAACGGTTTTGGATTTGTTATGACAATATGTTAACAACATTCGTCTTTAACCTATTTTTTATTAAAGTTATGAATGTAAATAGAACTTTAAAAAAATGATTTAAAGATAAGCATAAGTGAAATGGTTTTGGGTTTGTAGTGGCAATATTTTAAGTAATATTAGTCTTAAACCTTTTGAATGGATTTGTGAAAGTACTTAGATCCTTAAAATGGATATTTGAAGGAAATTATAAGTAAGGAATCTTTTGGAAAAAAGATAGAAAAAGCAAAGGATTAAAGTAGAAATCTTGTTAATGATTATTTAATATACTTATACCATTTGAGATAAGTATATGAATACTTTTTGAAGTACAGAAAAGTAAAGGTTTAAAGAAGTCTTGTTAACGATTTGGGAATATACTTATACCATTGGAGATAAGTATATGAATACTTTTTGAAGTATTGAAAAGAGTACAAATGAATAGTAGAGATTCACAAATGATGTTTTACTAAGTAATAGAAGTTTTACTAATAAAAGAGGTTTTAATTAATAAAAGAATAATTAAACAAAAAGAAGATTAGAAGTCGCTTATGTGACTTAATCGTGCTTTGTATGAATTGATCGTGCTTATATGTTTACTCATTTATGGAAAACATTTAGTCATATACTTAGCACTAAAAGCCAATGAAGTAGGCTTGTCTATCTGTTGGAATTAAGACTGATGTTCGTGTAGGGACGGAGCAATAGAGCTCTAACCTACCAGCATCACTCTTGATCGAGGGATGGTGTGAGATGAAAATATCAAAAACATGATAAGTATACGAGACTTGGTTTCCATATGCGATCTTTCTCATTATTATTAAATGACCAAATTCGTCGATTCAGTCTTGAGGAGACCGGAATCGATAAGTGTTTTACTCATCAAAAACCACTTCAAGACTAAGACACGTGTTCTATCTCTTGGAAGTGGATATGTTCAAGATGCTAGAATCCATGTGTGGTTTCGAGATTCGTTCGAGATGTGGGAATCTAGATGGGGATTCATGTTTTTTTCAAGTGATGAGGACTCGTGTGAAAGATGTCGAACATAGCCTTGATATCGGAAATGGGCAAAAACAGAGTAGGGCGTAGCTTGGGGTTTGGCTGACCCACGATTGGATATTATCTCTCCATATCTAGAGTATGCTTATCGATATTGCACACTGGAGGTGATGGTATTTGGGATCGCGTATTTAGACGTGGACTAGCTATGTTTTCCTTAATGGTATATTTTATATAGAGATATACGGTGCTCGGAGGTAGTTTCTAACCCTTGTGCATGAGATTGGATTCAGCGTTGACCGAATAGATCTCCATGGAAAAAGCCAATATGCAAATTTCCTTATCGATTTTGATTGTACCCTCTAATATGTTGTTGAATGTAATGAATGTAACCATTTTGGCTATGTTATAATATTTATATTCTACACTCTAGACATTATCTATTATATCACCTTATATACTTATTAGATGGTGGTTATTTTGAAGGGATAACCATTACGGATTCCCATGCAGGCATAAAAGTATTGTTATATGCTTGCTACATATTTCTTGAGTTTCTCATACCAGACTTATGTGTGATACGTGGCTTTTGTTTTCCATAAATTCTTAGTGTGCTCTTTCAAGTAGTTTGAGAAAGGCAGGTTTTTGTTGATGTTGTTTGGAGCTCTAGAAGACAAGCTGGATGTTTCACCTACCATAGTATTCCTATTTCTGCTACATTACTATTGTATATATCAGCATTTGTGAGTATATGTTGTTATAACTATCCAGACTGATGATAGTACATAGGTTTTGTAACTCCAAAATTTCCATATCGGAGTAACCCTTTGCACTGTTCTTTTGATATTATATTACCGTTCTGCTAGTGAGATTCTAATATTGTGTTATCTTCTTTCTTTTTCTATTTCCTTTTCTTTCTATTTCACCCAAATAATTCGTCCTTCCAACACTTGGATGCTCGGCTCACGAGTTTCATGGATGTATTAGTGTCGACACTTGGGTCGAGAGGGTGGATCGTTATAACTACCAACGGTTGAGCTAGCTTCAACGACCCAATTCGGCAAAGCTTTTACCACTCCATCTCGCTACTAGTGCCTATCCATTCCCAATGGCCATCATTTTTCCCCAACCATCCTCTCCAGCATCTACTCCTCTTTCATGCTTTCCCTCTGTTTAGTAAGCATGGCTTTCCCTAGCTAATTCAATGCTTAACATTTTGAATGCTGCAGCCACTTTTGGTGGCTCATCTCTGATCTCTAATATGGTTATTCTCTCCACTAGTGTGGATATATTATAACCGTTGGGTTCAAAAATGTTGGTGCCAAAAGCAATGTAAAGGTAGGAGGGTTGGATGAATGTATTTATGAATGCAATGAGACATGTATTATCGAAGGAAAGTTGATTGATAGTTGAGTGGATGTTAAGTAGGTTGGATTGACTGAGATTTTGGAATGCTCGCAACCTGTTTGTGAAAATTCCATAATCAAACATCCTGATGGATGACTAGTCATAGGCAATGCCATTCTTATATTGGTCTCTCCGCTTAAATGTCTTTGTTGAATATGCTAGTATATGATTTTTGTTTGATGATAATAAACATATATATATATATATATATATTCATTTTAAATGTATTTGTTATTGTACTATTTTATTTTTCACATAATTAAATAGATATTTGCTGAATAAAATAAATAACACAGAATTTAAATTCTAACGGATATTTTATTCAAACAAATATTTATTACAATTTTGAATAGTACAAATTTGAGCTCTAACTATATATATACAAATTTCAATTACATTACAATTTCAATCACATCACATTTTTCAATATACATACATTTGCACCTCACTTCATTTCACTCATTCACTCGTATTTGATCTTCAACTGTATTCCAGATTAAATCCAGCATATGAATTATCTGCAAAGAAAACACTAACGCAGTAAAATTGAAATAGAAATATTTTTGCAGGGTAAAATAAAATGATTTTTGAAAATGTTATTTGCCTCGGTTATTTGGGTTGTTCGTCATCATTTATTTTGAATTCATCATACACGAACAACTTGTGACATGCACAGTGTATCACTGTACATGCCACAAGGCCGTGCACACCGATATACACTTGATAAAATTACAGGGACATGTGAGCACAAGGTCAAACCCAATCAAAAGCCGGGTTCAACTCAAGTGAAATACAAATAAAGTCACGATATTAGCACAAGGTCAAACCCGAGCTATAAGCTAGATTCAACACAACTGCAATCAAAATGTACAAGTTCAATAAAAATGGTCAAGACAGTTAAAACAACTCGACCAGTCCAAAATCAAAGATAAAATGGTCAAGTTTTAATGATTGGAACAAGTCTCGACCAAAAACACAATTGTGTAATTCAAGTCAGTGCACATCAGTAATGACTAAAACAAGCCTCGACCGAAAATTCAATTGTGTACAACAATGAACATGTACAAAGCTCAAAGTTTCAGCTAAAACAACACCTCAAATGCCATATGATACAAGACTGCATCAAGAAACCAAAATCAGACACAAATGTACAAAACCAAGTTCAAGCTCAACTGAATCAATATGTGCAGAACACACATATACAAAGGACAACAATGCTACAGATGCCAGCTTCAAAAGCATTTAGTGCAGACAACACAATCAAAGACAAATGCAAACAAATGAAGACTTATGGGCATATGAAATGCAGCAGTGGCATGGCACAAAGGCATAAAATGAGAAAAGCTTCAACTTAACAAACATGCTCGGTTCTAACAAGGACAAAATGCATGCACACTTGTATACATATATGGTAATGAAAAAGTTTAATACAATGAGACAGCAAGCACATGAATGCACAGTACAAACTCAATGAAACAACACTGCAAACAAGTCACTTGTTCCAAACAACCAATATCACTCATAACTTCATGCATACAAATGAATACAAGTCGAAATGCTCAGCTCACAAAAATGCCAAGCTATGCAGTGAAACCAAGTGCAAACAAGCTACATGATCACTGACCGCATATGAAGCAAACTCAAGTGAAGTCAATGCAAACACACATGTACAATAGTGGACAGAGCTCAATGCAACTCATATCACAAAATCATTGGTCGAAGTTATAGAGAAATCACCATCATTCAAGAATAATCGAATGGCCAGCTTAGAATTATCAGACCAAGCTAATGAACAACAAGCGAATGATTAGACAAATATGCAAAAAAAAATGCAATGCATCAATGAGACTCAAATCTACAACATACAACATGAATATATATATATATAGGTGAACGTATATATATATATATATGCAGTGAAACCAGTGGCAACCTGTTGAAGTAACAAAGTCAAGAATGCAAGCAAAAATGAAAGAACCGCAGTTACAAAAATAAGGACAGTGATCGAACAATCAAAGTCAAATTCCAACAAGCTACAGAGTTTGAGTTTCAAACCCAAACCAAGTCAAAGACAACTGTAGTTCAATATCAAAGCAATGCCGAAGTCATCAGAAATTCACGGAACCAAAGATGCCAGAAAATCATGCCGTGGTAGCCAAGGAATCAAACAGTTCAAAATCAAAGCCGTGATAATCAAGTAATCACAAAAATATACGAATTTGAACAAGTCAGAAACATCACAAGCATCCAAACGAAAATCAGTGACCAAGGACGAATTCAATAATATATATACGAATGAAATTATAGGGGATCGAACCCTATGTAACCCTATCATCATCGGCATTTTCAAAGCATTCGAGTTCAATAAAAATCATAATGTCAAGTTTCAATTTAAGTTCAAAATCAACAACTCGAATCAACGTCGAGCACAATCTAAATCAAAAAGGAATTTCACGTACCTATTTTTCAACCAAGTAAAGGCGCTCGACAATTTTAAAGCAGCCGAGAAATCAATCAAAGAAAGCAAACGAAGCATCATTCAATCTACAACTGAAAGCAGCGGCTTGAAAGAATTTCCAAAGCCCTAATTTTTCGTAGAAGAACGAACGAGCTAAAGGAAGCAAGAAGTCAGGCCGATTAAAGATAAAAGAAAAATGGGACAATCGTTTATCACTTCATTTTATTTGGGCCGACTTCTTCTCTTATATCACTTTTGGCTTTTTCATTTAAATTAGGGTTTTTATTATTGTTTTATTCTGTATTTTATTTTTTAAACGTTGTAAATTCTAGTCGTGTGACTAGTGGACGAACTATGGTGGTGTAGTTCGAGAATTCGCAACTCAGTGGCTGAGTTGTGGCAGGGTTTTGAGCGTAGAGTTAGGTTAGTCGATAGCGGGTGTCGCGAGTTTACATGTGTAAGCGTCTGACTACTTAATTTCTAGTAGAAACCTTGGGGGCGGCATGTAGGCAAGGTTTTGCCGAAGCTGGGTAAATCTGTGTTGTTGTATTTCTACATTTATTATTCTGCTATTATCTATGCTACTATTATTCTACTATATCCATGTTGAAATTATTTTATATACTTCCACATTAAATTTTTATAATTGTTAGTATCACCCTATTCACTCTCTCTCTAGGGTGAAATCGATCCTACAAGTGGTATCAGAGCTAGGAACAGAATCTGATTTTTCAAAAACCATTTTTGTTTTAATAATTTGAATTTTTAAAATGGCTTCTTTTAATAATGCCTTTGCTGAGGGTCAGTCCATAGTTAGACCCCCAATGTTCAATGGTGAATATGCTTATTAGAAAAATAGAATGAAAATCTTTCTGAAAACCATTGATGCTTGGAATATTGTTGAGACAGGTTATAGGACCCCAACTATAATGGTAGATAATCAGGAAATAGATAAACCGATGGATCAATGGATAGATCTTGAAAATAGACTACAAAATGCTAATGCTAAAGCTATGAATTCTTTTATTATTTCATTGGATCAAATCGAATTTAATCGTGTCTCACATTGTCTAACTATCACACCACTAGCTAAGGTGGCATGTGAACGTTGATATTTGAATTGTTCAATATTAATTGCTGATTGAATTCATACCTCTGAATCACAAAGTCGCATTTGTGATTTCTTTGAAAACCACATGATTTAACTAATTTGTAAAATGTTATAAATTAATTAATATTTATGAAATATTAGTTATTATTAATTTATTTATCATTTTGAAAGATATTGGTAATTATTTAAATGCATATGTAAAAGTTTTATTTGCATATATTGACATATGATATTAGTATTCTTTTAAACAAGGTTTGAACAATAAATAATTAAAAGTTTTTGTTTGGAAAATTTGCACATTTAAAATATGCTAGGGTCGGTCATGTAATGGTGAGTTGAGGAAACCAATTAATTAAATTGATTGAAATTTTTAAGAGAAATAAGTAACCCTCTCGAAGAGGAAAGCACTTATATAATTTTATTCTACACTTATAAAATGTGCTACCAACAAGTCTGATAAGTAACATAACCCCTCCCTCCTCCTGGTATAATGAAAATAAATGAAAGAGAAACCCTCCCGATGCCTAATATATATGTATATACATATAAGATCATTACTATAGCGTAATAAATATAAGACAAGGCACAACAAGAAACCATTAGCTAAGACCATCTGGGGTAGCCAAAAAGAAAAGTCAAATTAGTAATCTACATCATCCCAAGTGTACAACAAATAACTTGGCCAACATGACGACATCCTAGCTCTGGGCCCTCTCAAAAAGAAAAATCCATAGTGATCCGTCAGAAAGCATCCACTAACAACTACTCTGCATGCATAATCTTTCCTTAACAATGTCATTGCAAAGGGAGTTCAATATATGACAGCCAATCTAACCTGAAAGAGCTTGACAAAAAGTGTGAGCCCGCCACATATATATGTATATATATATATATATAAATACATATATGTGTGCGCGTGCGCGTGTGAAAAGAAAAAGAAAAAACCTTAATTCTTTGTTAGAAGCAGAACTTTTGAGTGGATGTCTTCGCTAAAAGTGCCAACTAGGTCAATATTAAGGCCCTATTGTGCCCTCCATAGGCGTAGGTGATTTTTATTCTTAAGATGTCAATGTGACCTTTAACTTTTTTGAGGAATTCGTTGAAGAAAAAAGTATTGTCTAATTTATAACTGGGATTTGCCATCAAATTATAGCTGAAATGTGCGATCATATATATTAGGTTATTAGGTGAAGTGTTTACATCGGTAAACATTCTTTGGTTTCTTTCGAACTATAGGTACCAACTAGCGATGGTTAAGATGGTATTGCGAGAAGTTCTATAGCAATTAGTATACTGGAATCTTAGGACGTTCCAATAATAGACGCGACTGAATTCACTGCTGGCTAGGTAGAAGTCAAAAATTATAAGAGTATTTATAAGAATAGAATTAGTTGGGGGACAATTATAATACAAGTTCGTTATGTTTTCTATGTACAAATTATAGAAAGTCTTATTTACAGATAAGTTCTTTTTGTTTGGGAAATCAATTGTGTTTAATTTTTTATGTAAAATTAGCCACATATGAAGTTTTGTTTTAGGAGAAGCATCAGCTTTCAAGATCATTTTAAAGATCTTTAGCTTAACCCCGGAGAAATTTAAAAATTTATAGGCAGAGTTTGAGGAGTACATTTTATTACCGTTCCAACACCAAACTTTAGTGTCACTCTCGGTATCTAAGTGATATTACTCAAGCTTATTGCATAGAGATTGAAATTAAGTCAAAGTGGGACCTTCTAAGGCACATTCAAAGTTGAAGTTCCATGGGAATTCATTATTAGATCTAGAAACCTCAAGAATAGATGCATTTTTGAAGCGACAGATTTCAAAAAGTTCCTTGAATTCAATTCTCAAGGGTATAGCGGAAATCCAACAATCATGCCAAAAAGATGTATTGCTACCTAAGTGAATTATATTGCTAATGCCATGGTTATAAATATTAAATAAATTTAAGATGGATTTCTAGAAGTGAGACATGCTGTTAGGATTAGTAGTGATATGGTGGAGGTTGTAGGAAGCACCATAGAATTGGTTTGAAATTATTTCTTTCCAAATTAGGTTTTCTCTATTATCGTTAAATTTCTAAAACCATTTACCTAGTAAAGATACATTAAGATTATGAAGATTTATGATTCCTAGGCCCCCTTCCACTTTGGATTTACAGACTGTTTCCCAATTGACAAGGCAATTAATGTCACTACGGGAAATTTCCCTGCTCCAGAGAATAATTCTACTGATGCTATCTATCTTATCGATTACCCATTTTAGAAATAGGTAATAGGGCAACTAATAAATTAGTAAAGTAGATAAAAGAAATGGTTAATTGTAATGATTTTACCTTCTCTTGACATAAGTCTATTGTTCCAATTCGATAATTTTCTTTCAATTTTATCGATTATTACATTCCAATCCTCGTTTTTTAGTTTAGTTGGTCTAATCAAGAACCCTAGGTAATCTCTGAGGAACTTCATGGTTTTACAATTAAGGGTATGTAACATCCCTAATTTTTGATAACATTATACAGGAAATTTAATTAGATAAATTAAATAGAATAATGATGATAAGGGAATTGAGTTTGAATAAAAGTCGTATAATGGGCCATGCTTAATAATAAAGTTTTAATGGGCTTTAAGTTGGTTTATAAGATAATTAAATTACACATGGGAAAATTAGTAAATTAGCCAATCTATTATACACAGCTATACATTCTCATTTTTGTCCATTCACATTCATTTTTCTTAACTCAAAAATAAAACGCAAATAACCCTAAGATAGCCAGCCATTAACAAGGAGGAAAAGAGAAATTTCAATCTAAAAGCTAAGGATCAAAACTAGAAAGAATTAATCAACAACAAATCTCAAATTCCTTATCAAGTTTAAGGTGAATAATAATTAATTCCATCTCTTTTTGTTTCTATAATCCTATGATTTCGTATTTAAGTGTTTATTTCGTTTCAATGATATTTTGGGATGATGATATGCTAAAATTATGGATTGTTTGATTTAAACAATTTATTTATGCGCAAAATTCATGCGGTTTAGGGTTAAAATCATGGTTTATTGGTTTTAAAATGCCATGGAAATTTTTTATGTTAAGTAAAACATGATTTTGGAGATGGATTTTAATTTTTAGAATTTTCCAAGCTATGGAAATTTTATTATGATTTTTTGACGATAAAAATGATGTAATTGGGTTTAAAATTTATTTTGAACATTTTAGAAAGAAATTGGGCCTAAATTTTTAATATATTTAATTACATGATGAAATCTAATTTCTGTGATTTTTAAGGATTTTTCACAATTGATTTAAATTGTTTTAAAAAAGGGACTTTTCTGCAAATATTACTTTCCAAAGGGCTTAAAGGTTACCTTTCTGTGGTTTAAATCTAATTAATGTGGCAGTTTTCAATGGAAAAGTATTTGAAAAGTTGTAAAGTGGCCAATCAAGGAGTCACAACTGGTAGGTTAGTTAAAAAGCAATTACCGTGTTTAGCTACAAATCAGCGTTTCAGAAAAAGGTGGTTCCACCAATTTCGGAGGCACCTTCCGACTCGTTTACCACCATGCCATCTCAATCGAAACCATCCCTATCGAAACCCACATAGTTGGAACCAAGGCACATGGTATCAATGAAATTGGTACAAAGTGTATTAGAAAGTAGTGGAAGGTAGGGTGTCGAAAGCTATGCAATCGTCTGAGTTGAAACCAAGGTTCTGTTTTAAAGAGATAAATGCCTGCCTAGTTTTTGAAGGGCTTTCGACTGAGTCGATACCCTATAGAGTCGAAACCTTTGTTGATTTATAAAGTTAAATTTCTGCCTTATTTTACTTAAAGTTTTCAACATAGTCGAAAGTCATACTTTCGAAAGGGACTTTATAAATAGCTTTCGAAGGGGAACTTTTTCTTTAAATAAGAAGCTTTCGAAAGGATAGGTTCCAACCTAGTCGAAACCTAGCTGTTATTTTCCTTTTGAAGTATTGAAGCCATCAATACCTTCGGAAGGTCATCCTTGTTTTTACCTAGGTTAAGCCGCTTCCTAATTACTTTCGAAAGGGGTTGAGGGCTTCGAAGGTATTGGAGTCGAAAAGGGGTTTCGACTCTGTCCTTCGAAGTTCTAATTTTAAAGGTCTTTGCTTTCGAGCTAGATGGTTCCGACACCATCAACTTTTCCCCAAATTTATTTTTGTTGGTTTCAAAAGAGATACTTTCGTATATGACCATTTTGACCCAAATGATATTTTTTGAGTAAACCCAATGCTTTCAAAAGGGTACTTTATTTGTTTCAAAGCTATGTTTTAAAGAATGCTTTCTTGATATCATCGAAAGGTATCATTGGTTTCGAAAGTTATATACTTACAGTTTTGAAAAGAGGTTTTCTATGCTTTCGAAGGAGGTCATCCAGTGGTTTCGAAAGTGATGTTTTAAAGTTTCAAAACAAATAACCCATTCTCATTTTAAAGGAAAAATAATGGCATAAATAAATATTTTGGAAATGTTATTCGCATTGTTATTAACCCATAACTATATTTTGGAGAAAGGGCGGAATAACCAGTTAGGTTGACCCAGTAGTGAATATAACTTAACAGATGTTAAAATATTAATTAAAGATATTGGCAGAGGCAAATAGGTTTACAGTAAGCCCATGAAACTATATGATATTGGCAGGGGCCAATAGGTTCATAGTCAGCCCATGAAAACTATGATTTGATACTGGCAGGGGCCAGTAAGTTTGTAGTTAGCCCATGAAAACTATATCCGGTTTAAGATATTGATAGTCAGTCAATAGGTTCCTAGATAGCCCATGAGAACTAGGATAAGAAATAAGATATTAGAGTTACCAATAGGTTCCTAGTGATCCCGTGAAAACTAAGTAATTGGACAAATAGTCCATAAACATTTAACAGGTTAATGGTAACCCTAGAAACTATAATTGAGACATATAGTCAGAATGAATGGGGATGGGTAATATAGAATTGATTTCTTCATTTTGCATATCATCATAATGTTTAATATTATGTTTTAACCATTGTGGATGCAGGAGCATAGTATATGGTTTTATAAATGTTTTAGGATACTAGTGATGGGAAAACCCATTCTGCTAAGCGGCGTGGTCTCACTAGATATCTAAATGGTTTGAGATGGTAAATTATTATTCATACCAAGCTTTATGTGTGAACTCAAAATTTTTGTTTTCCCCTTAAACTCTCGGATACTTGATTGATTTTGAGTAGGTTGAGAGTTAAGGTTTCCAAGCGTTCTTTTAGATAAATAAAGCTTCCAAGGACGTGCAGGAGGCAATCTTGTTATTAGAGTTCTTTTATTTCCACTGTGTGTTTTGTTTGTAAAGGCAAATGGTTATCTTGCCTATCTATATACTCTGATCTACCAATGGGGTATCTTCATATGTCGCTCTTGGCATATTTTGTAATAATTATATGTTATCTGAATGTGGTTTTGCGAATTGGGATTATGTACTCAATCTGGAATATTTTGAAATGGAATGAGGAATTTTTTTGCTGTTTAATTTTTTTCCATATTCTTGTGTTTCTGTATATCAATGTATCTAATGTCGCCGTATTTGGTCATCGAGAATTAATAACTATGGATGATTGCAACATCCTTAGCCATTAGTCTTGGGCCTCCAAGTAGGGGGATGTTACAAGTTGGTATTAGAGCATAGGTTTATGAAACTTTAAAAAAACTTAAACCTAAAAGATTTTTCAAACATAATCCAATGAATCAGATAATAAGATTGGGGTTTGGGTTAACGTTATAGTAACTAATTGTATTTTCTATATATAGTTATATATATATATATATATATATAAGTACGTATTCCCCGCTCTCTTAGACCGTTCTTCTGTATCTTACCAAGGCTCGTATGCAGATTTACGAGAAAGGAGATATGGAAGCAGGAAACGGAAGATGAAATCTCGGTGGAGGTAGCACCACAACTAATGGAAATTCTCGACCCACTACTAAGAGGAATCCGAGTTGATAGACTAATGCTAATGATCAAAACGTTGATGCCAATGTGAGTGCTGGAAATCCACTAGTAGATATGGGGGTGATGTATCAGTTCTTTGCCGGTTTGATGCAAGCTGGAGTTGCTGGAAATGTAGGAGGAGCTAATCCTGTGGCTCTAGTTGGGAATATTGCTTTGTTGAGTAGAGATTACACCAATTTGGGTGGGAAGCCATTCTTGGGGATGGAAAGTGCCGTAGAAGTTCAGAATTGGCTGTTGCATTGTGAGCGTATATTTTCTGACTTAGGTCTGAATGATGGCAAAAGAGAAGGTTGGCCTCTAGACAGTTGCAAGGGTCAGCAGAACATTGGTGGAATGGTGTCACTGCCGGAGTACCGAAAGAGCAATTAACTTGAGCTGATTATAAAATGAGATTTGAGCAGAAGTTTGTATCTGTGTTTGCCAAGTCAGAGCTGATGAGGAAGTTTATGGATTTAGTACAAAGAGAGATGTCAGTAGTCAAGTATGCTACTAAGTTTGAAAAGCTATCTCGATATGGATATGTTATTATAGATACTGACATCAAAAGGAATGAGAAGTTCATTCGGGGATTGAGGCCCGAGCTTGCTAGAATGACCATGACACATGTCTGTGATCCTTGTAATATAGTGGTGGAGATGGCCATTCGCCATGAGGAGTTGCTGGCCGATTTAGCTAAAGAGAAGTCAGTGGAAACTTAGGGTTCTCAGGGGAAGAAGAGGAAGTTCTTTAAAAAGAAGGGAGCCTAGAAGGGAGATAGAGCTAAGAAGTCAAATATTGAGATAGTTTGCCATAAGTGTGACAAGAAGTGTCACTTTCCTAATGAATGCCGGTCAGGAAATGGGAAGAAAGCTGCAAGTAAGAAGAATGTGAAATGCTTCAACTGTGATCAAGCTGGGCATTACAAGAATAGTGTCCAGAGCCAGTTAGGGAGGACAAAGGAAAAGTTTTTGTTATAGGACCAGCTAGGCCTACCGCAGCTGATAAAGGAAAGACTGTGATGGAAGGTACGCTTTTGATTTGGAGTATTTTAGTTAGAGTACTTTTTGATACCGGTGCATCACATTCATTTATATCCCAGTGTTTGGTTGATAAACTATGTTTAAAACCCACCTACCTTGTTACTTCCTTAAGGGTTGCGAATACAATAGGAGGGTATGCAACTCTAAGGTTAAGATGTGACCAGTTAAAACTTGATTTGTTGGGTCATATATTTGCATGCAGTTTGTATGTTATTGATTTCGTAGATTTCGGAATCATTTTGGGCATGGATTGGTTAAGTAAGTATGAGGCTAGAATATTTTGCCAAGATAGGGAAATATCACTGAGACACCTTGATAGTCATAACCGAGTGATATTCTAAGTAGAGAATACTGACCGGAGTGTTAGTGCCATGTTTAATGCTATGGAGGTAGGAAATGAGTTAAGTCAGGTTCAGATAGCAAGAGAGTTTGCAGATGTCTTTTAGCCAGTCACTGGACTACCCCCGAAAAGAGCTGTTGAGTTTAGAATAGATCATGTGTCAGGAGCTGAACCTATAAGTAAACCACCTAGCAGGATGACACCAACCGAGACGAAGGAATTGAAGGTGCAGCTAGTTGATCTAGAAGGAAGGAGTTTTATTAGACCAAGCAGTTCGCCTTGGGGAGCGGCCGCGGTGTTCGTAAAGAAACCAGATGGGTCGTTAAGGATGTGCATTGATTATCGCAAGTTAAACGAGAAGACAATTAAGAATAAGTATCCTTTTCCAAGAATAGATGATATGTTTGATCAGTTGAGTTGAGCCAGAGTGTTTTCCCAGTTGGACTTGGCAACATGTTTCCATTAGTTAAGAGTGGCGGAGGACGGTATTTCTTTGACAGCATTTCGAACTAGGTATGGTTCATATGAGTGGTTGGTGATGCCATTTGGATTGGCAAATGCACCTGTTTTCTTTATGGATTTGTTGAACCGAGTTTTCCAAGAGTACTTGGATAGGTTTGTACGAGTGTTTATAGATGACATTCTAGTATACACTAAGGATGAGAGAGAACATGAAGTTCACCTTAGAGTGGTGCTTGAGACGCTGAGACAGAATTAGCTAAAGGCGAAGTTTACCAAGTGTCATTTCTGGAGGAAAGAGGTAAAATTTCTTGGTCACATGGTTTCAGAGAAAGGATTGTCAGTCGATCCAGATAAGATCGAAGCCGTGAATAATTGGAAGAGACCAGAGATGGTGACTAAGATCAGGAGTTTTCTTGTACTTGCTAGCTACTACTGAAGATTCATTAAGGAATTCTCGTAGATAGCAACACCCTTAACTAAGCTAACCAGGAAGGAAGTGAGATTTGTTTGGTCTGACAAATATGAGGAGGCATTCCTTAAGTTAAAGTATTTGTTGACCAATGCACCCGTGTTAGTAGTTCCAGATGGAAACCAAGGATTGGTGGTGTATACTGATGCATGTGGAACTGGATTAGGAGCGGTGTTAATGCAGAGTGGTAAAGTGATTGCCTATGCATCTAGGCAGCTTAGACCGCATGAAGTTAGATATCCTACTAATGATTTGGAGTTGGCAACTGTAGTCTTCACATTGAAGATTTGGAGACATTATCTCTTAGGGGAGAGATTTGAGTTATATATTGATCATAACTCTTTACGGTATTTATTCTCTCATAAGGAGCTGAGTATGAGACAGCAAAGGTGGCTGGAGTTTTGGCTGCATATTATTTTGGTATAGAATATACACTAGGAAAAGGTAATAAAGTGGTTGATGCTCTTAGCAGGAAACATCAGAATGTGGTGTTAGCTATGTTGGCGAAGTGGAAGGATTTAGAAGCTTTAGTCAGCTGTGATGTGTAGTTAAGATCGATTGTTGGTTCTAGTTAGAGTACTGCCATATTATCTTGTTTAAAAGTTCGGCCAGTATTGATTGAGAAAATTGCTTCTAAGCAGAAGGAGAATCTAGTATTAGCAGAAAGGATCAGAAGGCTGGAGGTTGGAACAGAGATCGATGATTTAAAGGATTTAAACCTTGATCAAAAAGGAGGGCTAAGAAAGAAGGGACGGTTGTGTGTTCCGAATATAGAGGACTTGAGGAAATAAGTTCTTGGAGAATGTCATCGGTCCAAGTTTATGATTCATCCTAGAGGGACCAAGATGTATCATGATATGAAGAGGAGCTTCTATTGGGAAGGCATGAAGAGAGATGTTGGCTTGTGGGTTAGGCAGTGCACAAACTGTCAACAAGTGAAAGCTGATCATTAGAAACCGAGTGGATTGTTCAGCCTTTAGAGATTCCAGTTTGGAAATGGGATTCGATATCTATGGATTTTATAGACGGGTTGCCAACGTCAAATAGAGGTGATGAAATTATATGGGTTATAGTGGACAGATTAACCAAGAGTGCCCATTTCATTCCAGTTAAGCCAACCAGAATGGCACCTGTTTTAGCTAAGTTGTTCCTGAAGAATATAGTTAGACTACATGGAGTTCCTAGTAGTATAGTCAGTGATAGAGATGCTTCGTTCACTAGTGAATTCTGGAAGAGTCTACAGGACGTGATGGGTACCAAGCTTAATATGAGTACTGCGTATCACCCTCAGACGGATGGGCAGACAGAGAGAATCAACAAAGTACTTGAGGATCTACTAAGAGCTTGTGTATTAGACTTTGGTGGATCTTGGGAGGATCACCTACATTTGGTTGAGTTTTCCTATAATAATAGTTATCATACAAGTATAGGAATGGCGTCGTTTGAATCTTTGTATGGAAGACCATGCAAATCACCAGCATGTTGGTTGGAGACTATAGATAGATTAGTCTTAGGTCCATATTTGGTTAGAGAGGCGTCAGAGAAGATTGAGTTAATCCAAGGAAGGATGATGGAAGCTCAGTCAAGACAGAAGAGTTACGCAGATAAGAGGCGTAAGGACCTAGAATTCTCAGTTGGAGATAAGGTTTTCATTAAGGTATCACCGATGAAGGGTGTGATACGATTTGGAAAGTCAGGGAAGTTAGCCTCAAGTGTGATAACCCTGATTTTTGTGAAGCAATGATTTAAATTAGTTTATGTTTGTTTTAAAATTTCATTGGAAAAGATAGGAATAGGAAACTGATTTGCAGATACATGGTTTAAAACATGTACAAGTGCACAAGTTAGTGCACATACATGCACATAGTTTCTGCATAATAAAATAGGCAGAAATCAATATATAAATTAAAATAACTAATTTAGAAATACATATGCATGAGGATAGGATTTTGTCTTTAAATAAATCTGGCACAAGGAAAATAAAAGCTAGGCAGAAATAAACTTAAAATTATTTAAAGAAAGAAAGAAAATAAAAAGACTTAGGCAAAAAAAATAGCATACATATGTTATACATAGACACAGGCAAGCATTGCAGGTGAAAAAAAAGAGAGAAAAACAAAGCTTGCATGGAAATGGTATGAACCCTTAAATAAACACTTTATCCATTTCCAGCAATTCTTTTTGCTTAGGAAAATTAAAGTCATGCATATAACATGACCCGGGGGTAAGGTTAAAAGAATAAGGTTTATTTTCTAAAAAAATTTAACAAGGACCACATACCCTTTTCTTTTTATGAATCAAGTGGAAGGCAGATCATATTATGGGGTAGAACTGACATTGGGTAATTCCATAAAACCCTAGTAACAGCTAGGGTTTATATAAAGAGGCTTAGTGTAGTAAGATCATACACATTTGCTCAGTGGGTCATTTCATTTGGTATCAGAGCTATGTTGTTAAATAACATAGCAAAAAATTTTGTATGAACTTGTTTGCGTTGGATGTATGGAAGTGTTGACTGCTTTGGATGCTTTGTTTGTTAATGTTTACACTATTAATATCTATTATGACAGAATAAGTGATAGATTAAAATGAATTAATCTATAGAGTATTAGGCAAAACAGACTAACCTAAGTATTATATCCATAGAGATATGGTAGGACCCAGACATCAAAATGTAGGTACAAGTGAACCACCCATGGTGAATGTGCAAGAATTCATGAGAGCCATAAGGGATGGAGTAGGCAACAGGCAGGAAAATCCACATGAGGAGCTTTCCAAACTACTCAAGACTTTTACCAATCTTGGAGGCAAAACTTTTGATGGCACAAAAGGAGTTATGGGAGTTCAAAATTGGCTTAGAATTTTGGAAAGAATCTTTGCAGACATGCAAGTTGAAGACCAAAGGAAGAGGCAAATTGCATCCAGGCAATTGAGAGGAGCAGCTTTGGATTGGTGGGAATTTATCATAGCTGGAAGACCTGAAGGAGAAGTGACATGGGATCAATTTAAAGCAATGCTGGAAGGTAGATTTGTCCCTGCATCAGCCAAGGAATCTTTGCTAGAGGAGTTTATCAAATTAAGGCAAGGGACTATGAGTGTCACTGAGTACACTCAGAAGTTTGAATCATTGGCAAAGTATGGTGCAGTACTCATCACCACTGAGGAGGCTAAGAATGGAAGATATATTCCAGGGCTGAACCCTAGCCTTAGTAGAGCCATGCTACCATACAAGGACAGGACTTTTGATCAAGTTTTGGATTTGACTTTGAGCATTGAACAACATGATAAAGCTAGAGAGAATTTCAGGGCATTCAAGAATAACCAAAACAAAAAGGGAAAGGGTAAATTTCACCCTTATGAGAAAAAGAAAACAGACATAGCTTCCACCAAGAAACCAGAAGAAGTCAAGGCTACTGAAATTAAGAAGAAGATTACTTGTTATAACTGTGGCCAGGAGGGGCATATGAAGAATAGATGCACAAATGTTAGGCCTGCAGCCTTCAATTGTCACCATTGTGGGAAGGAAGGTCACATAAAGAGGAATTGTCCAGATTTTAAGCAAGGAAAATTAGGGGCTTTGGAAGGGAAAGGCAAGGCAGCTGAGGGATCAAGTGTTGAAAAGCATGGTCAAGTTGAAGGTACTTTGCTTATTCACTCAATACCTTTTGCAGTAGTGTATGATACTGGGGCTACACACTCATTGATCTCTCATGATATTGCACAACAATTAAAATTGAATTGTATGATTGTTGATAAGCCACTGTTAATTAGAAGCCCTATAGGTAGTTCATGTGTTCTGGGTATGATATGTATGCAACTAGGATTAAATATAGGAGGACATGTGTTTGAGTCAGACCTATATGTGTTGCAATATCCGGGCATAGGGATTATTTTAGGAGTTGATTGGTTGAGTAGATATAAGGCTATCATAAATATGGAGACATCCACCATATCATTGAAAGTTTCTGATGGACAAAGAATAGTTGTTCTTTGTGAGGCAAACAAGAATAGAAGTATAGCCAACCTTTTTACATTGTCTAATGAAAAACCCATGCCTGCATTAGAAGAAATCCCCACAGTGAATCAATATATAGATGTGTTTGGTGAAGTTAGGGGAATTCCAAACCACATGCCAGTTGAGTTCTCAATAAAAATAATTCCAGGAGCTAGCCCAGTGGTTAAAAGACCAACCAGAATGGGGCCTAAGGAGTTGATGGAACTGAAAAAGCAATTGGTTGAACTAGAAGAAAAAGGTTTTATTAGACCCAGTAGCTCATCATGGGGAGCACCAGTAGTCTTTGTTAAGAAACAAGATGGATCCCTTAGGTTATGTATTGACTATAGGGAATTAAATAAAGTCACAGTTAAAAATAAATATCCCTTACCAAGAATTGATGATCTCTTTGATCAATTGAGTGGTGCAAAAATATTTTCTAGGCTTGATTTAGCTTCAGGCTTTCATCAAATAAAAGTAAAAAAGGAAATCATTAAGTATATAGCCTTTAACACAAGATATGGACTTTATGAATTTTTAGTAATGTCATTTGGTTTGACAAATGCTCCTTCCTATTTTGTTGATTTGATGAATAGGATTTTTAGAGAATACTTTGATAAGTTTGTATTGATATTTGTTGATGATATACTAATTTATTCTAAGTCAATCAAAGAGCATGAAAATCATTTGCATATGGTATTTGAGAAATTGAGACAGGAAGACTTGAAAGCAAAGTTTTCAAAATGCACTTTTTGGTAAAATGAAGTGAATTTTCTAGGTCATATTATATCAGAAAAAGGAATATCTGTGGATCCCAATAAGGTCATTGCAGTGCAAGCTTGGAAAAGGCCTACTAATGTCACTGAGGTCGGATCATTCATGGGAATGGCTGGTTACTATAGAAGGTTTATAAAAGAATTTGCAAAAGTTTCAATCCCATTAACCAGATTGACTAGGAAAAATCAAGTGTTCACTTGGACTGAAGAATGTGAGAAAGCCTTTGGGAAACTAAAGGAAGCACTAGTACAAGCTCCAATCCTTAAAGTGCCTGAAGGAAATGAAAACTTGGTGGTGTATACGATTGCAAGTGGACAAGGGCTTGGGGCAGTATTGATGCAACAACATCAAGTGATAGCTTATGCTTCTAGGCAGTTGAAACCAAGTGAGGTAAGGTATGCTACTCATGACCTTGAATTGGCTGCTATAGTGTATGCTCTTAAGTTATGGAGACACTACTTGTTAGGAGCAAAATTTGAAGTCTATACAGACCATAAATCACTTAAATATTTGTTTTCACAAAAAGAATTAAATATGAGGCAACAAAGATGGATTGAACTCTTAGCCTCATATGATTTTGAAATATTATACACCCCTGGTAAGGCTAATAAAGTAGCAGATGCCCTAAGTAGACAACATGCTAACATGGCTAGATTGATGGTAAAAGAGTTTAACACTTTATCATTGTTAATTGACTTTATCATTGTTAATTGATTCAGAGATAGAAAGTGATAATATAGAAAACATGAGCCTATGCAGTGAGAATGTAGAAATGGGAAAATTAAGTTTTATTACTCTGGGGTCAGAATTGAAGAATAAAGTTGTAAAGCTACAAGACCAAGATCCATTTTTATTTGAAAAGAAAACTCAGATGTTAAATGGTGAAGCAGTGGAAGGTTTTCAGTTAAATGATCAAGGCCATTTGAAGAAAGGAAAAAGAATATGTGTTCCAGCAATTGATGAGTTGAAGCAAGAAATCTTGGATGCTTACCACAAAAGCAAATACACTATACACCCAGGAAGCACAAGAATGTATCACAACCTCAAGAGGGATTATTGGTGGAGTGGTATGAAGAGTGCAGTGGCAACCTATGTATCTAAATGTATGGTTTGCCAACAGGTGAAGGCTGAGTATCAAAAACCCTCAGGGATGCTTCAACCTTTGCAAATACCACAGTGGAAATGGGAAGACATATCAATGGATTTCACTGATGGTTTGCCTAGAACTAGGAGGGGAAATGATAGTATTTGGGTAGTGGTTGATAGGTTAACCAAGTCAGCCCACTTTATACCAGTGAAATCAGAAAGAAATGCAAGTACACTAGCCCAGTTGTTTATTAAAGAAGTAGTCATACTGCATGGTATACCAAAGACTATAGTAAGTGATAGAGATACCATCTTCACTTCAAAGTTTTGGCAGAGTTTTCACAAGGCAATGGGGACTGATTTATGCTTAAGCACAGCATACCATCCTCAATCTGATGGCCAAACAGAAATTGTGAACAAATTGCTTGAAGATATGTTAAGAGCTTGTGTATTGGATTGGGGAGGAAGTTGGGAGGATCATATCTTTTTAGCCGAATTCGCATACAACAATGGCCATCATAGTAGCATAGGCATGGCACCCTTTGAAGCTCTCTATGGGAGACCATGTTTATCACCCTCAAGTTGGCTTGAATATGGGGGAGAAAGTGGTCTTAGGACCAGAAAATGTGAAGGAAACTTCTAAAAAGATAGCTTTGATCAGAAAAAGAATTGCTTCTGCCCAAGATAGGGAAAAGAAATATGAAGATCAAAGAAGGAAGGCAGTACAATATGATGTTGGAGATTATGTATTTATCAAAATATCACCCATGAAAAAGGTTCTAAGGTTTGGGAAGCAAGGAAAGTTGATTCCTAGATATATAGGGCCATATAAAATTTTAGAAAGAATAGGAACTGTAGCCTATAAGCTAGAGTTTCCAGAAGAAATGAGAGCAGTGCATGATGTTTTTCATGTGTCTCAACTTAGAAGATGGGTTCATGATAAAGAGGCAATCCTAAAATCCTCTAAGGATGTGCAGATTGATCCCAGAATGATCTATGAAAAGGAGCCAGTGGGCATAGTTTCTAGAGAAACCAAGAAATTGAGAAACAAAGAAATTAAATTAGTGAAAGTGCAATGGAGTTTTGACCCAAATGATTGCACATGGGAAGTGGAGGATAAAATCAGAAATGATTATCCACAACTGTTTGATTAAATGAAAGGTAAATTTATATATATTAATGAATGTTTTGATTGAATATGCATTATGATTTTTTTTATGCATAGTGTTTAATCAAGTGATTGGCTTGACAATGGTGTGAGGTCAGAAAAATTGATTTTTCTGGAGTAATGATACTTAAGCTAAGTATGAGAGAATTGTGGGACACAATTCCTAAAAAGGAGGGGTATATGTGATAACCTTGATTTTTGTGAAGCAATGATTTAAATTAGTTTATGTTTGTTTTAAAATTTCATTGGAAAAGATAGGAATAGGAAACTGATTTGCAGATACATGGTTTAAAACATGTACAAGTGCACAAGTTAGTGCACATACATGCACACAGTTTCTGCATAATAAAATAGGCAGAAATCAATATATAAATTAAAATAACTAATTTAGAAATACATATGCATGAGGATAGGATTTTGTCTTTAAATAAATCTGGCACAAGGAAAATAAAAGCTAGGCAGAAATAAACTTAAAATTATTTAAAGAAAGAAAGAAAATAAAAAGACTTAGGCAAAAAAAAATAGGCATACATATGTTATACATAGACACAGGCAAGCATTGCAGGTGAAAAAAAAAGAGAGAAAAACAAAGCTTGCATGGAAATGGTATGAACCCTTAAATAAACACTTTAACCATTTCCAGCAATTCTTTTTGCTTAGGAAAATTAAAGTCATGCATATAGCATGACCCGGGGGTAAGGTTAAAAGAATAAGGTTTATTTTCTGAAAAAAATTAACAAGGACCACATACCCTTTTCTTTTTATGAATCAAGTGGAAGGCAGATCATATTATGGGGTAGAACTGACATTGGGTAATTCCATAAAACCCTAGTAACAGCCAGGGTTTATATAAGGAGGCTTAGTGTAGTAAGATCATACACATTTGCTCTTCATAACCAAAAGGAAAAATAGAAAAAAAATATAAGCCAGAGAAAATAAGGAGCACTGGCCATTAGAGTTAGAGGAAGGCAGAGGATCAAAAGAAAAGCAAGGCTTAGGGGAAAAAAGGAATTAAGTGTGAGTAACCTCACTGAAAACTTTGGCATTAAGTCCTGAATATTGAGGCAGCCTATTTGAATTAATAATTCATTTTTGCAAGTTATGTTCATTTTATGATTTGATTTGTTAATGATCTGTTCAAGTGTAAAACCCTTCATAGTGATTTACCCACAAATAAGAGTCATGGATTTCATGTCTAAAATGCTTATCTGTGCTGTGAATTAACTTGGAGATAGAGTGATTTCTTTTTATGGGTTTTCTTCATAAAGTTATTTATAAAATCCCAGGATTCATGTGGTAGATATATAGTCAGAAAATGGAAAGAAAGATGGGGCTGCAACATTGTATTGTTGCTTATGTCTCATGTTAACTAAAACAAAAGAAAATGTAGAAGTGCAATGTTATACATGTGCTGAGCTTCTATGTTTTATGAACTACCCAAATCAAAATATATACTTATGGTTTAGCCAGATCTTCAAGATTAATAAGGATCTGATTGAACCAGAGGTAAGAGAAGATAACTAGTAAACTACTTATGACCATATGTTTATAACTTGATCCATTGAAACCCATAGGCAAAATAATATGCTAAGAAATCACATCTGTTTTCATGATTAAATGTTTGCTTCTGAGAATATGACTTACCAATCTCTGGATGAATGCATGTTGGGTGAATTGTTTATTTTTCTCTGATTGAAAAGTGAGATGCAGAGGGGATTATCACAATTATGAAAAAGGAAATAACACTTAGTAATTTAACTAAGGACTTTGGATCTTAGGGCTACAAAATATAGCTTGGCAAGGTGAACATTGCAAGCTCACACATGGTATGTTTATACCCAGGGGCCTGAGTGTGCTGGGTTAACAGAGAAATGCCCTAGGCAGTGTGTGGTTTAACAAGAGAAAGTAGCTAAAGACCATATGACATTTGATAGTGAACTATAGAAATAAGTTCAGGAGAGGCATGGGCAAAATCCCTGATGGCCAGTAAATTTGTAAAGGGGGCTTGATGACTGAATTGATGATTGCATTGGTTGGTTTATGATGTTTTATTGGTGAATCTTATGATTGTTTTCTCTGAACTGAATCACTGTGATCATATATAATTTGTTTAGCACCGCTATGAAGGCACATGCCTCACAAAAACATGCACATGGATGATACTGAGTTTCTTAATTCATTCAAAGTAATTGATTATAAATAAAAGTCATATAAAATCATGTTTTCAGGTAGATTACTCATACCAGACATTAGTCTGACCCTTTTGTGTTTATGCACCACTGGGTGTCTCATATTTGTATGAGGCAGTTCATGGTGATTATGCAGGAAAATAGGAATTTCATTGATCAAGCTTGGATGAGTTAACTGCTTAAGGAATTGGATGCTATTTTTAAAGACTTTGCTGAAGTTAAATTAGATATTCATGTTGAACTATGTTAAGATATTTTGTTTAAGTTGCTTAGAAAAACCAATGTATTGTTATTTACTGTTCCGTAAGTGTTGAACTTATATGTATCAGCTGAAACTATGTGCTTTGTTTTGCAAATGCTTTGCTAAGAAATGAAACTCAAAAACTTTAAGAACAGTTAGTTTAAGTGGTAGAAAAATCTGAGATTAAAAGGGTTTAAGGATTGAACATACAATCAAGTGGTTGGCATAGGAAAACTCATGTTTAGGTGGTATAAGATCTGACAGAGGAAAAGGTTTGAGTTGCTTTGAAAAGAAAACAAAATAACATGTATTTTGTTATGAAACAGTGCAAACTGAATATAGCTAACATAGCCATTTTATTGAGTCTGGGTTAAGCCAGCACTCAAGAACTTTTAAACTGAATTTTCAGTTATGTTATTTTATAACCCAGATATAGGAGAGACTCAGTCACTTTGGATGACAAGAAGAAATAGAAAATTAAACACTTAAAACTTCCTCTGACACACACATGCACAGGAACATGCACACACATGCACAAGCAAAAGCACTGTTCATACAGTAACAAAATTATGGAAATACAAGTAAAATGCCAAGTCTTTAGACCTGAAACCAATAGTCATGAAATAATCTAAGTATATTTAGAAGACCTGGTTTTTGAAACATAGTTGCTATGTAGGGATTATTTCTTCAAAATGATCCCCAAACAGATTTGTTCTTCCAAACTTTTGTACTCTGATTCAAGTAGGAAGTAGCTTATATATCCTCATATATATAAGTTTAAAATGATTTAAGCAAACCAATATTCTTATTGGCATAAAGATCCTGGATAGAAGAAAATTGGAATGAAATATTTTCTTATTTAAATGGCCACTGTATGTAAAAAAAAAATTAAGTGGGTCATTTCACCAAGATATGTAGGTCCATTCTAGATTATAGAGAGGATTCGGAAGCTCGCATGCAGAATAGAGTTGACGAGCAATTTGGCAGGTGTCCATAATGTATTTCATGTATCTCATCTTCGCAAGTATGTGCATGATCCAAAGACTACTATTCCTTCGACAGGGTTGGATGACTTAGTGGTGGAGCCTAATTTGACCGTGGTTAGACAACCAGTTTGGGTTATAGCTTGAGATTAGAAAAGATTAAGGAACAAGACAGTCAGGTTGGTGAAAGTTCAGTGGAGCGACAACGAGAAGGACTGTACTTGGGAGACAGAGGATAGGACTAGAGATACTTATCCTGATCTGCTTTGAGGGTATGTTTATATTACATTTATATATATAATTTCTAGTCAGTTAGACTAGTATGGTTGTTAGGAGTTATTACAAATGATTGCTATATTTAGCATTTAGTCCTTACTGAATTTCGAGGACGAAATTCTTTAAGGGGGGAGCCTGTAACATCCCTAATTTTTGATAACAGTATTCAGGAAATTTAATTAGATAAATTAAATAGAATAATGATGATAAGGGAATTGAGATTTGAATAAATCGTATAAAGGGCCATGCTTAATAATAAAGATTTAATGGGCTTTAAGTTGGTTTATAAGATAGTTAAATTACACATGGCCTAATTAGTAAATTAGCCAATCTATTATACACAGCTATACATTCTTATTTTTTTCCATTCACGTTTATTTTTCTCAACTCAAAAATAAAACGCAAATAATCCTAAGATAGCTGGCCATTAACAAGGAGGAAAAGAGGAAATTCAATCTAAAAGCTAAGGATCAAAACTAGGAAGGATTAATCAACAACAAATCTCAAATTCCTTATCAAGTTTAAGGTGAATAATAGTTCATTCCATCTCCTTCTGTTTCTATAATCTTATGATTTCGGATTTAAGTGTTTATTTCGTTTCAATGATATTTTGGGATAATGATATGCTAAAATTATGGATTGTTTGATTTAAACAATTTATTTATGCGCAAAATTCGTATGATTTTAGGGTTAAAATCGTGGTTAATTGGTTTTAAAATGCCATGGAAAATTTTTATGTTAAGCAAAACATGATTTTGGAAATGGGTTTTAGTTTTCAAAATTTTCCAAGCTATGGAAATTTTATTATAAATTTTTGATTATAAATATGATGTAATTGAGTTTAAAATTTATTTTGAACATTTCAGGAAGGAATTTGGTCTAAATTTTTAATATGTTTGATTACATGATGAAATTGAATTTCTGTAATTTTTGGGGATTTTTCCCAATTGATTTACTAGGGAAAATGACTATTTTAAATATAGCACTTTTCTGCAAATATTACTTCTGTTATATGGAAGGGCTTAAATGTTACCTTTCTATGGTTTAAATCTAATTAATGCGGCAGTTTTCAATGGAAAAGTATTTGAAAATTTTTAAAGTGGCCAATCAAGGAGTCACAACTGGTAGGTTAGTCAAAAAGCAATTACCATGTTTAGCTTTAAATCAGCATTTCAGAAAAAAGTGGTTCCACCTATTTCGGAGGCACCTTTCGACTCCTTTACCACTGCACCATCTCAGTCGGAACCATCCCTGTTGAAACCAACATAGTCAGAACCAAGGCACATGGTATAAATGGAAATTGGTACGAAGTGTATTGGAAAGTAGCGGAAGGTAGGATGTCGAAAGCTATGCTTTTTCGTCTAAGTCGAAACCAAGGTTATGTTTAAAAGAGATAAATGTCTGCCTAGTTTTTGAAGGGCTTTCGACTGAGTCGATACCCTATAGAATCAAAATCTTTGTTTGTTTTCTAAAGTTAAATTCCTACCTTGTTTTACTTAAAGTTTTCAACATAGTCGGAAGTCTTACTTTCGAAAGGGACTTTATAAATAGCTTTCGAAGGGGAAATTTTTCTTTAAATAAGAAGCTTTCGAAAGGGTAGGTTTCGACCTAGTCGAAACTTAGCCGCTATTTTCCTTCCGAAGTATTGAAGCCATCAATACCTTCGGAAGGTCATCCTTGTTTTTACCTAGGTCAAGCTGCTTCCTAATTGCTTTCGAAAGGGGTTGAGGGCTTCGAAGGTATTGGAGTCGAAAGGGGGTTTCGACTGTGTCCTTCAATGTTCTAATTTTAAAGATCTTTGCTTTTGAGCTAGATGGTTCCGACACCATCAACTTTTCCTTAAATTTATTTTTGTTGGTTTCAAAAGAGATACCTTCGTATATAACCATTTCGACCCAAATGATGTTTTTTGAGTAAACCCAATGCTTTCGAAAGGGTACTTTATTTGTTTTGAAGCTATGTTTTAAAGAATGCGTTCTTGATATCATCGAAAGGTATCATTAGTTTCGAAAGGTATATACTTAGAGTTTTGAAAAGAGGTTTTCCATGCTTTCGAAGGAGGTCATCCAGTGGTTTCGAAAGTGATGTTTTAAAGTTTCAAAACAAATAACCCATTCCCATTTCAAAGGAAAAACCATGGCATAAATAAAGATTTTCGAAATGTTATTCACATTGTTATTAACCCATAACTATATTTTAGGAAAAGGGCATGATAACCAATTATATTGACCCTGTAGTGAATATAACTTAATAGATGTTAAAATCTTAATTAAAGGTATTGGCAGGGGCCAATAGGTTTACAGTAATCCCATGAAAATTGTATGATATTGGCATGGGCCAATAGGTTCATAGTCAGCCCATGAAAACTATGATTTGATACTTGCAGGGGCCAGTAGGTTTGTAGTTAGCCCTTGAAAACTATATCCGGATTAAGATATTGACAGTCAGTCAATAGGTACCTAGTTAGCCCATGAAAACTAGGATAAGATATAAGATATTGGAGTTACAAATAGGTTCTTAGTGATCCCGTGAAAACTAAGTAATTGGACAGATAGTCCTTAAACATTTAACAGGTTAATAGTAACCCTAGAAACTATAATTGAGATAGATAGTCAGAATGAATGGGGATGGGTAATCCAAAATTAATTTATTCATTTTGCATATCATCATAATGTTTTGAAATACTATGTTTTAACCATTGTGGATGCCAGAGCACAGTATAAGGTTTTATAAATGTTTTAGGATACTAGTGAGGGGAAAACCCATTCCGCTAAGCAGCGTGGTCTCACTAGATATCTAAATGGTTTGAGATGGTAAATTATTATTCATACCAGGCTTTATGTCTGACTCGAAGTTTTTGTTTTCTCCTTAAACTCTCGGGTACTCAATTGATTTTGAGTAGGTTGAGAGTTAAGGTTTCCAGGTGTTTTTTAGGCGAATAAAGCTTCCAAGGATGTGCAGGAGGCAAGCTTGTTATTAAAGTTCTTTTATTTCCGCTATGTGGCTCTTAGTGTATTTTGTAATAGTTATATGTTATCTGAACATGGTTTGCGAATTTGGATTATGTACTCAAATTTGGAATATTTTAAAATGGAATGTAGAATTTGTTTGCTGTTTAAATTTTTTTCTATATTCTTGTGTTTCTGTGTATCAATGTATCTAATGTCGTCGTATTTGGTCGCCGAGAATTAATAATTATGGATGACTGCAGCATCCGTAGCCGTTAGTTTTGAGCCTCCAAGTAGGGGGATGTTACAGGGTATTAGCCACTGATTTTCTACGTTGTCTACATCATTCGGTAACAACACCAAGCATTTGTCAAAATTGATTTTAAGCCCTAAAATCTTTTCAAATCTATATAAAATAAATTTAAGATTTATAATATGACCAGTAGAATGTGAACTAAAGAGCATGGTATCATCAACGAATTAGAAGGAGATTCCTTTGCTAGTGATATCATTACCTATGCTATCTAAAAATTTGTTTGCAATAGAAAGCTTGATGACCATAGAGAAGACATCTGGTGCCAAGATAAACAACATGGGTGAAAGGGGATAGCCTTACCTAAGCCTACATTTAGATTGAATTTTATTTCCTAGATTACCGTTGGCCATTATAGTAGAGTTTCCTATTTGAGCAAATTCATAATCTAACTAACCCATCTCAAACTAAAACCCTTAGCCAATAATAGATCTTTAATATAAAAAACTAGCCGATAATAATGTATTTCTGTAGCATGGCTTCCGAAACCACCGCACACTTATTCTTCGAATGTCATTTCACTCAACATATAATCAATAATGTATTTTCTATTTTTGACCTTGACACGAGTAATAATATCCCAACCCCACAAGAATTTTGGACCAACTTCGGATTTAACTATAACTGTTAGCTTAGGAAATTTTTAGATACAACATATTCTATAACACGTTGGTGTCTTTGGAATGAAAGAAATCAACGATTATGCAACAACCTGTATAGGAATTCTTAACTCGTATAGGAATTCTTAACTCTATTTTATATTTTATTACCCGGTATATCGATCTTTGAACAGGGACCAGTAGAAGATGATAGAGTTAAGGGTATGCCTTAGGATAAATTATGTAATTTATTGTAAATTAATTAATTCAGTAATCAATTCTCGTTCATAATAAAGGTGTTTTTCTTTCTTTTATATATTTAATAATTAAATGTTTAACTAAAATATTTTAACAGAAAATCCATAAATGGTATGTTCGTGATAGTAATTACAATTAGTTGTAATCATGAATATTATACCACAATATTTTATAAAACACATCATTTTAAATGTTCCTAGTTATGATGCATCGATACTGGATATCGATGTATCTATTGAGACTAGAGTTAAACAAAAAATTCAATGTGACTAACTTACACAGTTCTCTCAACTTGAGAACACTGTCAATCTTCAATATGAAAGCTCCGCTTTGATTATAGTCAAATTATGACACGACATCCATCGAATGACTATAGTTAGGTTGAGTGGAAGTATTGGGAGTGAGCCACTATTCAAGAGAGGATTCGTTTCCTTAGTTATATGAGGTTAGTATCACGGTCAACTCAAGTCAACCCAAAGTCAAAATCTCTGGCCAGAGTAGTACGGTTAATAATAATTGTTATTATTGAATCAAGGCTTTGTGTTTGGACTATAGCGTTGAATATGGATGATATTGGAATTTTGACCATTACCAAAATCTATAAGTCCAAAGTGATGTAGTTTTGACGAAGAGAATTGGTGTAAGTAAATGTCACAATAAGGGAACACTTAATTAACTAAAATTGGATTTTACCGACACTAAGTAAACAATAAATTTGGCCAAAATGTCACACCGCCTGCTAAGTGACGTGCGAACGTTAACATTCGAATAGTTCAATGTTAATCGCTGATCAAATTTACACCTGATGAGTCAAACAACCGATATGATGAATTCTTTTTAGACCAAATGATTAATTAGTTTATAATTGTTATAAATTAATAAAATTAATTAATATTTAGGAAATATTGATTATAAAATTTTGAATATGATTTGAGGAATAAATATTATTGTATATATTTATAATAGTTATAAATATATCGATCGATGTGCGATATCGATAAAAAAATCTAAATCAGTAATATTTAATTGGACCAAAATGGGTTGTTAGCCCATGATGTATGGTGATACATTCGGTAGCAATAAGCATGTAGGGGCAGCTAAAAGACGGGATAGGAGTATCTTAGATGGATGGCTCTGATTTAGGGAGAATGGGTAAGAAATATGATCCACCTTTCTCTCTATTTCTTCCACTATAAAAGAACTCCTAATCCTAATACATATGTATCTTTTTTATCTGCCATTTCATCTCTTTGCTGGCCGAATTAACCTAGACAAAAGCTCCAACAAAGTTCATCTCAAATCAGTTTCCAATCAACAACTATTGGATAGTCAACGGTCTACAATTCAAATATTAGTAGTCTGCTGAATTGAGAAGAGTTCTAAGGAGGGATATTCATCATAGCAAGAAGTACTTCGAGGCATAAGTTTTGGTATGCTTTTGTTATTTCATATGACTTATAGTTTATGTATAATATTCTATTGCTTGTTTAAATATATCATAATTATATTGTTAGTTAGGTGAGATTTTGTTGCCACATATTGAATAGTTATATGTATGTATGTATAAAACCCAAAATAATTTTTTTATATAGATCGAATGTACGCACAGCCAAATAAATTTACTTTAATCTTTATCAGTTTTTTAGTTAATTATACTTATCTTAATATGTCATATTACATGAATTAAATGACTTATAATTAATTATGCCATCGTGTCATGGTAAAAATTGATCTTGTATTTTATATATGGAAATTTATACTAATTATAATTTTATGTAACAGCAAGTATTTTTAATAATTATTTTCTATTTTTAATATTACTTAAATCAAAATATAACTTGAATAACTCAATACAAAATAACATATGCTTCGAAAATTATATTTTATGTTTTATAAAATTTCTTCATCGCCATATTATCTTTCGGCCAAAATCACCGAATTTAAAAATCAATATTATTATTTTCTAAAAATAATGTAATAATGCGGTCGATATTAATTAAATAATAAAAATATAACTTTGACTTAGAAAATTATAAAAAAAATTCCGTGACTTTATAATATCATATTTGACTTTTATAAAATTTAAATTTTGAAAAATATTTCGTGAAAATATTTTTAACATTATTTTATTGTTTTCAACTAAAACACACACACACACTTTAATAATATAAAATTATAATAAAATATTTTATGTGTTGTGTATAGGATCCGGAATGCTATAAAGTTATTTTAACTTAATTTAATTTTCATAATTGATATAATTATATAAACAAACACACGCGCGTGCACACATATATATTAAATACACATATTTATAAATACTTTAGATATTAAAATATAATCATATATACAAGGGCAGAGCCCCATTGCAAATGGGGTAGGCACGTGCCTACCCCAGTATTTGAAAATAAACAAATGCAGTTTGCATGCAGAACGTTTTGTAGTATTTTGCAAACCAGAAACTTGTGCTATTGGAGGTAAGTTGTCTGCTGATGAAATGCTTGAATGAAAACGGACATAAAAGCAATGTTATGGGTTTTGCAATCAAACCAGTTACAGGATTGAATAATTTAGGATAACTACTGCTATAACACTTGAATGGGAGTATAACTCAAATGAGAGAAACTTATAATGTTCTTGCTTTGACATTTTTTTGGAAACGGGCTATAATGGTACATTGTTTATAAGTAAGCTCAATACTTGGAGTAATGATACATTTTTCAGAAATGGCTGGTGTATAGAGTGACCACCCCAAAATTGAAACCTGGCTTCGCCACTGCATATATAGATACATATATACATGCATATATAAATATATATATTATTTTCTTACTATAAAATATACGTGTATATTACATTTAATAAAAAAAACAACTTTGTATATTATGTGTATGTGTGTATGTTATTATATATATAGTCATTTATCAAATTAATATCCAATTTAATACACATATACACACACATATATATTATATATTATTTTTACATTTGTGTAATACATGTATTATATATAAGTAAATATTTATATTGTTTTAATACTTATTTAAATAACAAGTTTATATGTATATATACATATATTTGGACAACATACAATACACTTAAGATGAGCTAACATGTCCATTGCGATGCAAGTCCCAACATTTATATACGGGTATGTATGTACCTTGCATGGATTGTTATGTTACACATGTACACACATACATATATGTATATGATACCTATGTATACAATTATATTTAATTAAACGTAAATTAAATAAAATTCAATTCATTGTTTATAAATTTAAATGAAATAAAAGATTTTATTTAAATTAAATTTAGAAATGTTCTAAATAAATTAGACTTCATAGGCCTAATATAGATCTAACAAGGGAATTATTTTTAAATTAACCCTTATCTTCCATTGTGGGCTGGCCTAATTCAAATAGAAGACATGCTGAATGGAGACCATCTCTTGATCAGATCACATACGACACTCCATCTCAAGACATTCTACCTCCTCTCCTATTTGAAGACCGACTCAGAGATAATGCAAGACTTGCCTCATTCCATGTTCGCTTAGGAGGCTTTTTGCTACTATACTTCTTGATGTGTTAGTTCATCTGCTTCTTCAGTAGCCCGCACCATTAGCAGGATATTTAATGTAACGACCCGTAAATTTTAACTGTTTTAATAACGTAATTAGTTGAAATTTTGTGAAATTTTAAACGATAAAATTTTGAAATAAAAATTTGATATTTGGAATGCGTCTAATTAATCATAGCAACTGGTAAATTTTCATCAGATAATTTGGAAGTTTATTTTCTAGTGTAATTTTATTCCAATTTATATCAGTTAAAATTGATGATAATAAAATGTTTTCCAAACCTGAATATTTTTACATAGAAAAATTCTAATTCATCTTCTGACTAAGACGTCATTTTTCGTTTTTCCAAATTCGGACTTCTTTAGCTCCGTCGATCTTATTTTTCTGCGTTTTTGCTGCATTTTCCGCTAGTAGAAAATTCGAATTTTTATAATTCAATCGTACCATTGATATCTGTATACCGTTTTGATCGTCTCGTCGTGCTGATCTTTGTAGTATATTTATTTCTGTGTTTTGAATTCCGATACACAGCGGAATCCACGAAACCGGTATCTGTATCGGTACGGATCCGTGGCCTTTTGTTTTCTTTTGCGTTCCAAACTTTGAAACGTGCTGCCCAAACAAAATTAATTGCTTTAAATTTTAGCTGAATCGGGGCTTGTGACCGTTGCCCTCTCCTACGTTGAAACACTCGCTGATTCATTCTCTTTTCCCTTTTCTCGGTTCTGTCTCTTAAAAATAAAAAATTTATATTAAATGCAAACTTATATTTTGCATTTTCTAAGTCATCTTGGAATCTGAAAAATTTAGAAAACCAAACTCACTCCAGCCTGTCCCCTTATTTTCCCAAGGCAAACGTAAATAAATAAATAAAGCTATGAAGCCACTGTTGAACATCCTCTCCACTTTCCTGAGATCTACTTCATTTCTTTTAGAGAAAAAAATTTTTTGTAACCAAAGTTATATATTTGCAGTGCTCTTTCTCTTGCCTTCCCTCTCCCATGGCCAAACTCAAAGCCATGCACATGTCTTCCCTTTCCTTTCAAAACCCGAAACAAGAACCCAACCACTTCCCCATCAACTCACGCACACCCAAAGCCTCCACTGTCCCGTCCATCACCATGCACGAGCAGCCCACTCGAGCATACCCTCTGACCCATTCCTCCTCCTATGCTCGGCCGAAGACGCAGCATCCATCAACCCTCTTTTCCTCCACGCTTCTTCAGCCGTGACCGTCTTCTCTTTGCCGCGCCTCTCCACCCACTCACGCAGTCAGTCAGCGTGCATATATTCTTATATGTAAGTATGTATAGTATGTTTGTCTTTATATATGTGAATTTCTATAAGCCATATTATTTTGCTATCAAGTAAAAGTTTATATATTTGTATTTAAATGTCTATGTTCTCTGTTCTAAAGTTAGTACAGACCAGATGAATATATAGTAAGTGGTATATATTAGTTTATATAAGTTATAAGTTGTTGATTTTATATGTTTTATAAACATGTATATATTAATATGTATATCGTGTTTGGTTTAAAGTAAGATGATTGCATATAACAGTTTGGTCAGTTGATTATAAACGCATATATATATATATATATAACAAGGTAAGTTTTATATAATAATTTATATATAGTATATTGGCGTGAGTATGTAAACATTACAAATGATTATAAGCAATATGTAAATATACATGTACAAGTTTGTATATATATTACTATACGTTGTTTATATATTAGTATATTGTACTGTTGATTTCAAAGTATTGCGTATGTGAGTTTGTATATATTAGTTTTATATATTTATATATATTAGTTTATAGATAGTTGGTATTCATACCGTATGATGTAATTGTATAAAAAGGGTGTTATAAAAGGTAAAGTTTATATTGATTTTTTTTGTGTCAGGAATGAAATCTAGATATGTTCGGTTATAGCCTCTCTGTTTAAGTAAGTTATACATACATCGGTTTTATTATTAAAAAAATGTATGTTAGTGTACATATCTGCTTGTTCATAATTTAAAAATGTATATATATCAAGTTTTGTTAATATTTAAGTGTATATACATATCACAGTTGTTCATATTTTAAGTACATATTTTGGTGCTTTATGTATATATATTCTACCTTGTATTTATATAAGCTGCTACACTGTGTTGTATATTTTAAGTATTCTATGTCGTTTAAGTACATATATATATATATATTATGTTATATTAATGTCAGTATTGTAAACCGTATAAATATATTATAAAACCTTGTTCTAGTTATGCATTGTTTTAAATATGTATGTAAAGTTATATATTGGATTTATATAATAGTTTATATATATGTAAGAATATCTTGTGATTTAAACCTATATAAATATTAATGTTAAATATATATATATATATATATATATATCGTATACATGTTGATTTTTATATAGGTGTTTAATTAAAACAATGATTTTAATTATATATATTATTTTAGTATTTGTTTTAAATTTAAACTTTTGATTTCATGGAAATATATATATATTCTGTTTCTATCAAGCTGACTCTAAGTATTTCATCAATTCTGATTTATCAGCTTTGTTCATTGATTCATGCCCATCTCACTTTGCTTTGGAATTCGTGTTTGGATTCGTAACTCAATTTCAATGTCTATTCTCTCTAGCCTCGAAAGGTGAGCAATCACTCGCGATTAATATTCTTATATTTATTAAATTTGATTTCAATTGAAACGACAATTGAAATATGCTGCTGCTAGTTATTTACATTGCTATTTATATGCTGTTATCTGTATCTGTTCACCTGTGACATCTGACACCATTATCTGTTATTTATATTGATGATATATGCATGTTATGTTATTATCATATCTGTTATCACTCTGCAAGTTCCCTGTTAGTATATAATTCACTATGGGTTGAAATGATACATACCCGAACGATCTGTAGAATAGGAGAAAATCGTTATGGGTTGAAATGATAAACCCAAGCGATTTTCATTGAATTGAATTTGGGATTGCGGGTTGAAAAGATATATACCCGTATATATATATATATATATTTAAATTACGGATTGAAATGATAAATATTTGTATCACTTGACCATAGGATAGAAAATTGTATATAGACACCGTTGGTCTATATATATTTTGAAAAAAAATGATTTCTATGGTTTCGAAAAGAAATATATGGTTTTAATAAATATTGATTTTAAAGATTTATTAAAGTTGATTTGAATCAATATTAAATATGTTTAAGTATTTATGTAAAATTTATATTTTCAAATATAGAGTTTATAATGTTTCAGGTTGAAAGATAAGTTTGAATTTGATTTGAAATTTTTAATTATTTAAGAATTATACTTAAATAAGTTTGATTTGAAATCTATTAAATTTGAAATTTTAAGATATGTTTTATAACTTGAATTTGATTAAAAGTGGCTTAAATGAATATTTCAAACTTATATAAATTTAAATGGGATATTTTGTTTATATAAATTTGTAAATTGAAGTTGTATTTAGATGTATTGAAATGATTAAAGAAATATCTCAGAAACTAAATGAAATGAAATTAAATTGAGATATAAATGGAATTATCAAATTTAGTTTTTGAAATGTGGAATATTTAAAGCTTTGAAATATATTGAAATTTAATGGTTTATTTTGTGTTTCAAATCTGTATTTGAAATCGTTATAATTCAAAATGATTTATTGAGAAATTGAATTGAGTTGAAATTTATGAATTGAGATTGAATTAAGTTGAATTTGGAAGTCGAGTTAATTTGAATCGATTTGTGAATTTGTGGAAGCTATTTTATTTTATAAAGTATTTTTAAACTATATCTACAACTATTTATATTTTACTTTATAAATTATTTTAATATAAACTATTTTATATAAATCATTTCAATATATATTATTTTATTATAAACTATTTTAACTTATAACTATTTTATATAAACTATTTTTATTTTATAAACTATCTTATTTTATACACTAATTTTAATATCTAAACTGTGTAAAAGGAAAGTGTTATGAATTCCAAAATGTTATGATTTCAAACTATAGTTTCAAAGTGTTATGAATTTCAAGGTTTTGATTTCCAAAGTGTTTTGATTTTAAAAGACTTACGATTTCGAAAGCGATATAACTTTGGAAAGTGATATGATTTTGGAAATGGATTTATTTGAAGTGAAAATAATATCGTATGGATATGGTTTTGAAATGGCAATGATATTTCGGTTTTGAAATATAAACTATTTTGAAAGTTTTATTAAATGACCAATCGGTGTAATAATTACGTAGTTATTGAAGAGTCCGGGATCGGTTAGGGACGTACTCTCTGTCCAAACCGAAAACCACTTTAATAACTATTATACGCGGAGTGTGATCCAGAATGAAGTGGTTGGAATGATGACGTTGCTGGATTTGAAGAAAGAGAACGATAATAGATAGCCTTGACACTTGTGTCAAATTTGAAATGACTTAAACAGGAGCCATGTCGGGCCAGTGAGGCTAGCTACCTTTAGCGGACACACTTCTTCGTAAACTACTCATTACTTGTTTTTTATTGGTGCGCACCCTTGAATTGGGAGTGTTGTTTCGCGGTGTTGCGATCGTTGCGGCGATGCGTTCTCACCAGTCCGGATTAGGCAAATGGTAGTTTCACTACCTTGGGTATTGCCTCATGTGCCTTGTCATACTCGTATTCCTATGCGCGACCACTACGATTTGTTTTGTGTTATACCTATGGAGTACTCCTTGATAGCCCACTAGTTTACAGTGGAGTTTACAGTGTTGTATAGACTATGTGCTTATATAAAATGTGTTAAAGGGGATAATGGTAACGCCTTAACGCTATTTTGATACTTTATATTACTGATAGGCATTATCTACTTAGCGTACACTACTATATATAAATAGTTTAACGGATCCTTAGAGGATGGTTATCCCAAACATCCTTTGAGTTACTTTTATTTTCAGTTGTTATTTCACTTGAGTTGGATTTATTGATATAAGAATGTTAATCCTGACTCGAGTGTTTTGTGTTTTGCTTTACGCTCGGGTCAGACTGAGTGTACCAGTATTCGAGACTTACCATTGGAGTTGGAGCTTCGCTTGGAGATCCAAGTATCTATCCAGCTTTCAGATATTCAGTTGATTCCAGTGATGTATTCTGATCTTGTATTTGACTATTGTATTCGAGACTTCTGTTGTATCTTGTTTAACTCTGTTATATATATATATAGTAGCTTCATGAACTACTATTCTTTTGTTTCCGCTGCATTATTGTTATATTACTCTGTGTCTGTGATTTTGTGATTATTTATTTACTGTATATATGCTGAGTTTTGCCGAATTTTATTTACAATATTGTTTTGAATTATTCAAGTCCGACATGTGTGGATTTATTGTCGATTTGAATGGTCCAAAATAGTGGGTCGTTACATTTAATTTGGCCTTCCCAGCACTAACTTATAGTCTTGGGTGCACCTTCCAACCTTTGCTTTTTCTTATCTCGACCTAGATACATCACTTATACCGTACATCGCACATCTTTTGCATTTTAGTGGTTGTGTAGATACCTCTTTTGTTTATGTACCTAAGCGATCATCTATGTGATGATCATTTATCTCATTACTGCTTAGTTTTATCATGTACAGTTACCCATCGGAGTTGTTAATAGCTTTTGGCTTTCCCTTTTAACACAATAATAATAAAAATAATGAGTGCTCTCCTCAATCTGAGAATCACTCTTTCATAATAAAAAAACAGTCGATGGAATCAAAAGCTTTAGCAAAATCAAGTTTTAAAAGAGTGTAGGAAATATTATTTTTACAGTAATAATTGATAAATTCTTAAAATGCAGCGACTTCATCCATGACATTCCTACCCTTAACAAATGCGGATTGTGTATTAGCAATAAGCTTATTCATTTTAGAGCTTAATCTAAAGCCAGGACCATTGAGATGATTTTAAGAGAACGGTTAATTAATGATATAGACCTAAAATCTTTAAGCTCTATGGTCTCCACTTTCTTATGGATCAGAATAACATTAGCAAAGTTAAATCTTTTCAGTTCTAAATTATTTTTATAAAATTCATAGAACATTTTAATTAGATCATATTCTAATATATGCCAAAATTTCTTATAAAATAAGATAGGAAAACCATCTGGCCTCGAGCTTTACCGCTAGGCCTGTCATTAGTGGCCTTAAGAATTTCTTCGTCGGAGAATGGATTATCTAACTCGTTTAAAACAATCCTCATGTTTTCGGGATATAGTTTGTTCCATCTTTCTTTAATTTTATGACCTCTATTAGTTCCAAATATATCTTTGTAATAATTTGTGAAAGCATTATTGAGTTCATTTTGATCAAAAATTTTCGCATTGTTAATTCACATTGAGTTTATGGTGTTACTACGCTTATGCCTGTTAGCTACTTTATGAAAAAAACTTTGTATTCTTATATTACTTGTCCATCCATTGGACCCTAGACCTTTGTTTCTACGTTATTTACTCTTGACTAATTGTTTTGCTAAGTACTTCTCTAATATTTGAAAGCACATTTTGTTTAGAAACATTTAGGGCTCTAAATTCCTTTAATTTATTTAATTTTAATATTTTGAAAAGTAGATTTTTCTTTTTATTTTTAATGTTAACAAAAACATCCTTGTTCCATTTTTTAAGAAAATTCCTAAGATCTCTTGGCGTTTCAATGAAAACCTTAGCTATATTTCCAGAATATCTAATGCTATCCAAACTCATGGAGTGCCATTTATTAGTAATTAGGTTTGGAAAATTACTCTCTAAGAGTCAAATATTTTAATGCATGAATTATAAACTCATGGAGTGCCATTTATTAGTAATTTATTGAAATTTGAAAAGGAATTAAAGATGGAAGTTTGATAAGGAGAATTGGAAAGGTTACTTTTATTCTATTAAAACAAAATCTCCTTATTTTTTGATTTCTTTAACAGTGCATAATTTTTTCCCTCTTCTCTATCATTCATGATCGAAAATTCTTCTAAAAGAGAAAAAACCTCAAACAAATTCAAATCAACATCAAATTAAATTAAAGAAAGGTGTCATCCTTCTCTTGCAATGTGGGATGCTGATTTGCTTGAAATCTAAAGAGAAGCCAAAAATCAAGTTATGATAAAGGGCAGGGTTTATCAGGAGTTTATAATTCAATCATGATGTATAAAATAAACTTTTTTTTACATATATGTGAATTGCAGCCACTTATAAAGACCAGTTTCACTATGTATTGTGAATGACTGCGAGTTCTATTTGTATATTGTTTTGAATGTTGATGATTTAATTAGATTTGAAATAACTATTTGTTGTGGAATAAATTTGTTGAATTTTTTTATCATAATTGGTTAATGATTTATCTAACCAAATAAAATTTATTTTATTTCATTTGAGATTTGAAACAAATCTTCTTGTTCGTTAATCTATTATGTGTTATTATAAACCGTTTTTATTTCAATAAATTACTCTTGTTGTTAGAGCTATTCCTTTCAATCATGGATCTAATTTTAGTATATCAAAGCATGAAATTATATGTGTGTGTATGTGAATATACATATGTATGTGTGCATCAAATTCAATTCTTTTTCATACCTTCAAACTGTAAACCAAAAATTACGTGGTTGATTTGTCTTAGATTAATTCAATTTCATGATTTAAAATGCATATATGTATGTACTTAAATATAAAAGTTTTGTTTCAGTTTCAATTATATTGTTAGGGTTGATAAATTTAATTATAAAACTTTTAATTTTCACCATGTTAATTATATGCCTTTTTTGATTTAGATATAACACAAAGAGGGAATTAGGCACAAGGACAAACTTTGAAAAAAAATTAGGCTGAAGGACACAAAGTTTCATTTTTGGGCTGAAGGACAAACTTTGAAAGAAAATTAGGCTGAAGGAAAATGCTAAATATAGTTAGCATTTTGTACAGTGCAAACATTGTACAAAATGCTAATTATAACTAGCATTATTTTCAGTTTTACATTGTACAAAATGCTAGTTGTATTAGCATTGTCCTTCAGCCTAATTATCTTCCAAAATTTGTCCTTCAGCCTAAAAATAAAACTTGTTGTCCTTCAGCCAAAATTTTTATGAAAATTTGTCCTTGTGCCTATTTTCCACTAACACAAAATTCTTTTGTTTTCAATAATTTGAATGTTTGGTACAATTTAAGTTTGAAATTTAATATGGTATTAAATTAATTATTGAATTGGTGGTTGAAGAAGAAAAGTAAAGTAGAATTGCACTACATGTTTATTTCCTTTTTAACTTAGATTTGATTAGATTTAATTGCAACATAAATTTATATAGTAATATAAATGTTTTATATCTTTATAACAAACTAATTTGGTATTCATATATAACTATTTATATAACAAGTAATTAAAACATACAAATTATTTTATAATTTTAAGTACAATTAATTTGATAAAATAATTTAAAAGCAGATATACAGAGACAATATATATGGTGTTAGGTCTGTAGTTTCAAACGATATGAAGAGGCTTGTGGAGGAGGTGCGAGAGCTGCAGAGTACAAATCAAGAACCGGGAGGCAAGGTTAACAAGCTATAGGAACAAATGATTTCCATGCTAGATTTTTTACGGAGCTGTGGCAAGAGCGGGGTAGTGATCTTGATCTTCTTAGTGTGTTATTCTTATTCTGCTTTTATATGTATGAGTCGATTGTATTTTTGTGATGGTATGAACTTGATGCAACAAACGTACATTTTGTGATGGTACGAACTTCATGCGGTGGATGTGGTTTGACTTATGTTGGACATTATGCTTTTCAAACATGTATTTGTTCAACTTTGGAGTTGAAGTGCATTGTATTATATAGGTTATTATGTTTATTTTCATTATTACTTTTTTGGGATGATAAATATTGATAGTATTGCATGTTTGGCACGGTTGGTTCAGCTTATGTGATATTCTATTGTGATTTTTGCTCGATGGAGCAAAATACAACATAAATATATAACGTGTTGCTTCAAGTAGGCATAGTAAAATTCATTTTTTGCATTGAAACAATGTAGAGAAGGCTAAAGGAATTTCGTGGTGCAGGAAGACGTAAAGAATGAGATGTAGGAAAAGTGTGGGCAAATTTGTAGGAAACAAGGAAAAAGCATAATCACAAAGAGAATGACTTAGATAAATCATGACGTAGGGCAATTTCAATTGTAGGCACAGAGAATGTGGAAGAATTTTTTTTTACGATTTGATTTTTTTTTACAACACGATTGTGGTATTGTTATGACGTAAGGAAATGTTCATCCTACGTTGTCCCCAATTTATAGATGTGGAGGAAAGAAAAAAAGGAAAGAAAAAAACAAATCTTTTTATGGTGATTCTAGCAGTAGCTTACTTTTATCGGTGGTAGCGGCAAGCGGCAATAGCAATAACAACAAACTGATTTATTTTTCTGTATGTAAGTTATCAAATTGGTAGGCTGATAAACGGTTGACCTTTTGTTGCCCTTAAATACAAATGGACAGGATCCAGTGGACCTAATAAACCTTTAAAACATCCAAAAAAAATTCGCGGGTATGGGTTGCACCAAGTTCAGAAACTACTGGGTTAAAATATGAAATCAAAAAACATTAGTAATTTATTTAAGGTTCTAGAAGAAATATAGGTTCATGCCAACATCATTTTTCCCCCTCTCCCCTTTATTCCGTAAACATGGTAGCTCTCCAACTAAAGTCCATACTAACCTACCAACAAAAGGACGCATAACAACAGCGTCTCACCCATCATTATTCATTTTACTATTCCCTACCTACCACTTCCTGTTTTAGAATCCCCTCTCCAACCCTTGCACTTGTACAAGTCTCTTCATTTCCCTTTACATAGTTGGCCTTTTTAATCATCTACCATATATATATCTAGCCAACCATTAATATTCTTCACATATACTTCAACATTTACACGAAGAATTCATTATCAAATCTAGTGCGACAGTTTATGCATATGTAAAAGAATTAGCCTAAATCTATTCATTTTTTAAAAAAAAAAAAAAATATTAGCTGCCTAGAAAACAACACAAAACTGTTCTGCCTGGAAAAATATGTTAAGGTTGAGAATGTTTTAAGTGCTTATCTCTGCAACCTGTTATCGTTTGTTTGCTTCTGTATTTGTCACTTTGATTGTCTCTTCTGCTTAATGGAATCTTAAACTAAGTTTTATAATTTTATATATGCACCATGTTATGATGTTTAGTTCAGATATCAGCAACTTTTAATCTGGATTACGAGAAAATTGAAATTCTTAGTTGTACCTAACTGCAGCATGATACTACTGTTAGATTATGCATGTGATTAGGTGAAGCATATTAAGATCTAGAAGTGAATATAATATATATACATGATAAATTGCAACAATTTAACATCTATTTGCAATCAGAGAAGAAAGATTTGAGAAACATTATTTATAGCTTTATACTTAATCTCATAATGAACTGTAACAAAATCAGCGTATTTTTTAGAAGGAAATTTTTTTGATAGTAGGATATTGCATGTTTCAACACTGTTCACGGGCCAAAAATTCTGACCAAAACAAGGTATGGAGTTAGAACGTTTTAAACGGGCTGAAGCAAACTAGACCACTAACGTGATTGGGCCAGGGACAATAATTTATAATGAATTGAATTTAGCTGCTTTTCCCCTCAGAGAGAAATCAAAGGGTACGATCGGTGAAGGGAAAATAATTCAGCTTATGCTATTCATTAAAGGTTGAATATGTATAATTTTACACAGTAAGACTCACATATAACGGGCGTCTTTCAGAATTGAACCCCAAGCAATTATCCAGCTCGCACATGCTGATCAACTTTGACCTGATGGAACTCTGAGCTAGTTGGGTCTGGTTTTATCAAGTTTAACTTAAGGATTTTAAACCTAAACACCAGCAGACCCGATGAATGTTCAGCCCATGTTTTCGATCAGATTAAGTAACACGAAACTAAGCCCACGAAACAAAGCCCGCAACTCCCATAAAGTATCATATGTAGTCGACAAGTATTAGGCCACATCCCAACCACATCCACTCCTGTTGTCCGGTGATATAATGGACTTTCCCAGTCTGCCCCAGTAGTGGAATCAAGATCCCTATTCTTCGTATTACCACATCATGCCCTATACCGAACTATAAACTATTAAAAGAATTTCATAAACACATATCCCAAATCAGCAAACTCAAACTCATATGCCACTGTGTGCAATGGCATACACATGAATACAACCAAGACCCTAGACACTTGATGTCTCTGCACACGAGTCGCTCCATCACCGTATCTCATCTCCCTTGCCCCGATCATGTTTTCTGTCATCGTGAAAATCCATCAAAGCGTCCCTTCTTATTGCACCTCATCTCCTTCAACGGAAACCATACCTTGGGTCCTGCCACGTTTCTACATTGGCTCGAGATCCTCCTAAAAGCTCCATTGAACTGCCTCACCAAAAACTGAAATCCCTATAGGAGATTGCTTATTAAAAATGGTCCTAAATCTCGGTTCATTAAGCAACCCGAACCGTAACCAATTGGTCAGTTATGGTCCTATGTACCACTAGCCAATCGGTTGATCCAGACCCATGCAGCCTGTAGGATACAAGTTTGAATCGTAGCAAGTGAAAAGAGTAATTTCAAAAGAAATCATATTTGGATCTTAATGTGCTCATGTAATCTATTAACTAGCATTAGCTACATTCTATTTATTATCATATTTATTTTTGAAATATTTTCATAATCATATAATCAATCATATTAATTAAGTTTTAATTAATAATCACATATAAATTTTGGAACGTTACAAGATAATTAATTCTATACACTACTAGAAAATGGCTAAATAGCGACGGAGACGACAGCTTCCGACGGGCCGTCGGCGGCCGTCAGAAGCCGCCGGAAAATCGCGAATTACAGGGCTCAGCCGAGCCTTCTTCTTCCTCATTTCCAATACGAAAATTTTTAACCCAAAATCCCCAAATCTCTTCCCCAAGCTTCCAATTATCAATTTCGAGCTTTCAGATCCTCCCCGGCTGCGTAATCAACGTCTATTGCTCTCTAGCTCAGGTATAATATCTTATTTTCGCCAAAAATCTAATTTTTACCCTAAATCCAGATTTGCATAAGTTGTTAAATTAGGGCTAATTGGTGATTGAAATTGTTTCCAATAGTGTTATAATAGTTTCTAGCATTCCATAGTATTCCTATTTCATCTTTTATCGTGAAATTGTGAAAAACATGTAATTTGTGGTTGTTCGTGATGTAAATCGTTGTGTATGCCTTGATTCTACGATTGTATATGTGTGTATCGCTGCGATCATTGTATTGTGTTAGTTGGAATAAGATAAAATGAATGCACGAGCTAGGAATATTATATTGTGCACGTATTGACTTATGCAACAACAAAAAATGCGTCGAACGAGCCTTAAGTTGATGTAATACGTCGAATAAATGTGTTAAATTAAAATATATTTTTGTAAATGTGAACAGTTAGTAAAACTGTATTTTTTCGTAAAATGCGCACATCTAATTGACAAATGTCCCTTAGAGAGTTTTTGGCCCCGTCCGACGAGTGTTGTACATGATCGTTGTATAAATAGTCGTTTTTTTCGAAAAATGACCATTTATATTCATCTGGTACAATGTTTGTTGGATTTGTCCGTGTATTGGACAAGTTATGAACACACTAAGCATTTACATTTTGTATATTACTTCGTCTCAAACGGTTCATAAAATTTCGGCCTAACTTTTCTTTTTTGTTTCCTACGTACACGCGTTGTGTACAATGCAGGAAACAAAAGGGAAATGCTGCCGAAATTTGTTTGAATCGTTTGAGACGAAGTAATATACGAAATGTAAATGCATACTGTGTTTATAATGGGAAGTAGGATGCCTGACCATGGAAAAAAAATATTTTTGTACAATTTTTTGTATCGATACGTTAAAAAATAAAATGTGCCATATTTGAAAATATTTTTAAATTTGTGAAGTAGTTCTTTAAATTCAAATATTATTCGACCGTGAAAATAATCTTTTTCGAATTTGTATTCTTGAAAATAAATATTAAATTTTGAACTTCTCATTTTCTCAAATAGGAAAATTGATTGATTATTTTGTTGATCGGAGGAGATGGATGTACCAAAGAAAATGACTGAGGGGCTCAATAAAAGAAGATTTTTATAATGGTATAAACGTATTTGTTGAATTCGCTTTAAGTAATAACGGAAACGATCCAGAAATTCGTTGTCCGTGTAGTAGGTGTAGACATATGAAGAATTTGCTATCAGATATTGTGAAAGTTCATTTGTGCCAAAACGGTTTCGTACCCGAGTATTATGTTTGGGATCGGCATAGAGAAGTTGTAGCAAATACTTCTGTAGAGTCTGAAAGTGTCGTTAACGAAATAGTTGCGACGACCCGTATATAAAATATGGTCGAAGATGCAGCACGATCAATGTTTCCTATGGTTGCAGTTGACGACGATGATGGAAATGTTGAAGAACCAAATATTGAAGCAAATTTTTTTATGATTTACTAGATGCTGCTAAGAAACCTATTTGGGATGGTTGTAAAAGTGGCACTCAGCTGTCAGTAATCGCAGAATACATTGCGATGAAGTCAAAATACAACATCACTGAAGCTGGGTTTACAGATGTTGTTGAAGCTACAAAAAGACATATGCCGCCCAATAATCTAATGTGTGAAAATCACTATGAAGTTAAAAAACTTATGTCGGCTTTTGGTTTACCTTATCAAAAAATAGATACATGTTTAAAAGGCTGCATGTTGTTTTGGAAAGAAGACGCAAACCTTAGAAATTGTAAAATTTGTAATCAGGAGAGATACAAACCAAGAAAAAAGAAGGGGAAGGAAGTTTCGTACAAGCGTATGAATTGCTTACCCATAACTCCAAGGCTTCAAAGATTATATGCATCTTCTGTAACTGCATCTAATATGAGATGGCATAGTGTGAGAACGGAGGAAGATGGTACGTTGACACATTCGGCCGATGGAGAAGCATGGAAGCATTTCGATAAAACGTATCCAAATTTTGCAGCGGAGAGTCAAAATGTTAGATTAGGATTATGTACGGACGGTTTTTCTCCATTTTCTCAATTTGGTTCTAAATATTCATCCTGGCCCATTATCGTCACACCGTATAATTTACCTCCATGGATGTGTATGGAAACGCAATATATGTTTCTTACTGTTGTCGTTCCTGGCCCCGACTATGAAACCAAATCTGTTTACCATTGTTTACATGTTTTATGTCATTTCCATTTGTCATTTATTTAGCAATTTTTATTAAAAATGCAATGAAATCTGCTTATCGTCGGAACAGTAGACCCATTATGAATCAAGTATAACACACTTCCATTTCTATTTTCATTTCAGTCATTAATTAAGCAATTTATACCGTTGATGTCATTTACATATGAAATATATTTCATTATCATGTTATTATTCTCTTATATAATGATGTGTATATATGTCATAGGTTTATCATAATGTCATATAGAGGTAGAAGCTCTTCTCGATCATCAGGAGGCGATGGCAGTGGCCCATCGTAAGATCCACAGCATCTAGTAGTTTCGTTAGTCCCTAGAGCAGAGGGGTAAGAATTAAATTTTATTCAGCATCTTATTTTTTTTATGATATACGTACGTACTTATCTGTATCGTATTTAAAAATAGGGGGTTCGACCTACTTCCCTCGAAGGTTGTGCTGGATGTCTCTAGAGCTTCTTATCGCAGTAGGATGAGTGCTTGCTGGCCGAAATGGGATAACATCCCTCCCCACATCATAGAGTGTATATGGCAGGATGTCCTAGTATGTATATTTTTCTGTTTTCCATTTTTAATTCGTTTTTGTCGTTTTTCTACTGTTTATCGTTTACAGTGTAATCTTTTTTTTGCTTTTTATCGTGAAACACAGGCTGAGATAGACATCCAGACAGACGATATGCTGCTGGCACGAGGATCTGGATGAAGAAGATGCGCAAGAACTATAGAGACTCGATATCTGAAATTAAGAAATCTGGTAAGAAACCACGGTGGATGGGGGAGAGCGTATGGCAAGCATGGTTGGCATACTTGGAAACTGACGAGACGAAGGCAAGTATACTAAATTTTTTTGAATTATTAATTTGACGTGATCGAAAAATAATGTATCAAATTTTGAATGTACAGGCAGAGTCGGATAGAAACTCTGCAAAAAGAAATAAAAATCCCGTCACTCATCGTGGAGGGTCGAAGTCATTTCAGCAGTATCGGCAGGAGTTGGTAAATTTACTGAATGATAATTGTAAATAGTTTATGCTATATAATTTTAAATGTATAATAATTGTATGTATAAATCAACTTCAGGAAGCTGAGGCGCATGGTCCCGTGGGCTATATGGACGTGTTCACTCGTACGCATGCTGTCGAGCATGTAAATCCGGATGGGACTGTTTCGTACACATGACACGACGATAAATCCAGCAGGAGCCATGTAAGCATATTTTATTTTATGTAGTATTAGTAATTGTTCTGCTTTTTAAACTATAATGAAATAAGATATGATGTTATTAATTTGTTAATGCAGGAAAAGTTTATGGAGCAGCGCCAGAAACTCCTTGCTGATACGGGTCGAGATAAGCTGACGACTGATGAGGATGATGCTATTTTTGAGTCCGTTATGGATCCATCAGAGCATGGCAGACGATACGGATTTGGCAATCAAGTGGTAAATAATTTATTTTACTGCTAATTTGATATTTAAGTCATAATTAATTAAATCGTAGGGATTTATACAAGCATCTTGTACCCAAAGTCCTACGCCTCTCCCAATAAATGTTTAATTTACTAGTTTTAAGTCATTTGACTTTCATTAAGACAGTTATTCCCGTAATGTCACTATGGCCCATCAATAGGCCATATGATTGTGTGTTTAGAATTACAGTTAAAATTCACATACCTGCAAATACACTTACAGAGATCACACAGCTAAATTAAATATTTATTGCAGGCCAGCAGTCAGAGACGGGGTCGACAGACTAGAGCTTAGATCGATCTAGCAGAGATCGAAGATTTGCGGACTAGAGTGGCCCAGCTGGAGGATCAGAACCGCCGACAGGCCATACAGACCGCACAGTTGCTAGACCGGCGTATCGTCGAGTACATGCAACAGTATGGTGGCCGCTTTCCTTCCTCTGCTGGCTCTGGATCTGGAGGAGAGTGATTGATTGCTTGCCTTTTCAGGTATGTTTATTTTAGTTTTGTACAATTTGATAGACGGTGGAGGCAGTTGTTGATTTTTGTATGATTATGTTTGATACACTTGGTTATGTAGTTGTATGATGATGTGGATGTTGATGATTTTGTGTTATGTTGTGTATATATGACATGGTAGAACACTTGTTGTTGGGGTTGTTGTGAATGTTAGAATGGTTATGTATATTATGTATTTTATTTTGATGTAATTTGATGTATTTGTGTGTTTGATGAATTTTGTGTAGTTTGGGTTTTGATATTTGGTTGGAATATTGTATACTGGATTCTGCAGTATTGGTGTAATAGTGTTTGGATGAGAAATGTGGATGGAAGGCTGTATTGCAGCAGGAATTAAAAAAAAATACAGCAGATTTCCGACGGCTTCCGACGGCTTTCAGGTAATAGTTTTCCTACGGCTTTCGATGGCTTCCGACAGCCTATAGGCCATTTTTTCCAACGGTTTCCGACGGCTTCCGACAGGTGTCGGAATCCGTCGGAAGCCGTCGGAAAAATGTTCGGCGCCCTGTGTCGGAAGCCGTCGGAAACACTACGCCCCGACGCCTTATTTTCCGACAGCTTTTTCCGACGGCTTCCAACGGCCGCCTATGGTTTTCAGCCGTCGGAAAATGTTGTTTTCCTTATAGTGATATATCATACTAAAATATATTATAAGTGTGATACACACACATACATGTGTGTAATTTAGTTAGGTATTTGTGTTCTATCGGTTAGGTATGTGATGAGTCAAATTGTTAATTATGGAAACAACTTAAAAAATCCAAGTTTGGAATGATCCGTCGTGCATGCTTTTAAACCAAGAAGCTTTCAGATGAATCTAGATATCAAGACGAAGATGAAAGAGTTCAAGGACTTAGGGAAAGTTTGAAATGTAACTGGATAGGGCTTCAAGGAGTATGGAGTCCAAGTACATTTGGAAAAAGAGTTCACTACCGAGTTCTTTTTAGGAGCTAAAATAAGCTCTAAAGCTTTGATCGATGAGTAGTTGGTTAAAGTGGTTGTCTTGGGGTCCATATCTGAATAAGTAGTTGAGCAACTTCAAAAGGTTGTGCAAAAGAGGACAAGTACCAAATGTGTCAGAACATCTCGGTAATGATCATATTTCTAAGATAAAAATGCTCGTGGCTCGAAGATCTGAATATGTAAGATGAAGTATGGGGAATCATGTGATTTGCACCAAGTAAATCATGTTGATACCAATATGATTCATATCAGTATCGACATGAGTTTATCACAGGAGGACTCCGTCTTCCCTCCTACTTTCTAGAATATAGAGTTTTATCTGGCCTTCGTGATCCAGCAACTTCGATGTGAGATTCCTCTATAAATAGCAAGCCTAGAGAAACTTTGAGATGACTTTTTGGCCATTCACTTCTTCACTCTTGATCTCTACTTGGACAGTGTCACTTAAGAGGCTACATTTGTTGTTCTAAATGAATTTGAAATGTAAAGCCCTTATATTTATGACAGTCGGCTCTATAATTAGATTAAAGAGGACATAAGCCATAGAATTTGCCAATTTATATATTTCTGTTGATCTCTTTCTATTTTTTACTAAATCTACTCGTGTTTATCTACTTTAGTATGTTGTGCCACCTTTTAGTCCAACATTTTTGGCGCTTTCACCGAGAATGTAGCTTCTTAAGCGTAGATCTAGCTGTGTATTATAGACTAGGGCATCTAGGAGTTACATATAGAAGGTTTTGTGGTATGTTTAAAGGATTTTCATACTTGGAGTAATGATACTAAGGAGATCTGGTAAATCTGAAGCTATGGCTATAGAGAAGATGAAGCTTCTCTCCATAATGAGCAAACTAACATTTGACAGCCACTGTGCCAGGGCCATCTAACCCTCAAGAGACGGTGTTGAGAATGAATTTTGACAAGATGTTGGTTGAGTTAAATCAAAGAATGGAGGATATCCAGAAGACAATAATTGAGAAGATGGATGCTAATATTGCTTTCTGACCTAGCAGTCCTAAATGCTAGGAAGAGCAGGAGAGATGCTTCACTTTCTGGTTCTGAATAGGAGAATTCATCCTCTTCCGGTCAGAACAGAAGGGATGGAAAATAGAAAATGAAGTAGCATATTACTAGAGAAGCAAGAAAGAACGCTGGAGGAAGTAGCCTAACTGCAGATAGATGAATTCATATCGATATCGATCGAAATCAGGTCAGTACTAGCATGAAATTAAGGCGTTCTAGGGGGCCCGGGCCTGATGCCGTCAGTTTGTCAGATTCTAAGGATGATCAGCAAGACACTGGCAATGGCAATGAAGAATGTTGGAGCTCATGTTCAAACAACTACTGTAGAGCCAGCTAGATGTCAAAAGAGATCCATAGAAGTAAGTCTCCTAGGGATAGGAGATCCTAGACGTCATTGACCGAACCGAGACCATTTGTAGAGTCAAACACTTGACGCTGCTCCGGTTAGTCGTTTTTTGGACCACCAATAGTGAGGAGCATATTGGTGATATGATAAAGCAGTTGATGGACGAAATTTCGGGTAATTACAAACTCATTAGGCAATGCTTATAATTTCCTTCATCTAAGTGACCTCATAACTATGCATGGGAATAGATATCTTGATCTCATTTCTAAATAAGTTAGGACTAAAACCGTCCTCAAATAAATACCTCACTCGGTTTTTTGATCTGTGGTTAGAATGGCTGAGTTTATTGTTAATTGAATGGCATGTTATTATTTTAAAAGGTTTTAAAAATTGTCACCCATTATATGTATTTAGGATGTGTTTTTGATCAGTGGTAGTTGTTGTATTCTTGTGTTTAATGTCAAAGTGAAAACATATAATTTTTACACTCTTACTCTTGATGTTTTGACTGGTTATTTACCTCTTTTATTTTGTTATCTATTCTTGCTTTTGATGAATACAAAAGAGGGGAGAGGTTAAGATTTTGGTGGTAGTAGTAAATGCGTTGACAACATATAAGATGTTTTTTAGGGATTAAGGGAGGACAAAGGGATTAAATTCTAAGAGTAAGAGAGGTTAAGCATGTGCGTACGGAAAGCATTTGTATAGGCGGAGCTTAACTCAGATTGTGGAATAATGCATAGTTTTCATTTTCCAACATATCAAGCACATCTGTTTAGTTTTTGTTATCATCAAAAGGGGGTTATTGTTAAATCATGCAATCAACGACTTTTGTTTGATATTAAAAAAAACATATGTTTTATATAGTATATTTTTTAGTGTTGTGCATTTGAAGGACTCGGACTTCATTCACAATAAGAAGTAGAGAATATGGAATATGAAAACAAATTTTAAGAATGATTTTGTCAATGATCAGAATTAGAATATTTTGAGGAGTATCTGGATGATGCAATCAACATATTTCTTCTCTTTAAGATAGAATCAGTTACTTGATCTCCTCAATATATTCTGTTGCCGCAAAAGAAAAAAAATCCGAATCTAAAATTTTGGACTTTATTTAGAACAAAGAGAAGAGAATTTGGAATATGGAAATAAATGTTAGGAATGAATTTGTCAACGAGCAGAATTAGAATATTTTAAGGAATATATAGCTGATGCAATCAATATATTTCGTCTCTTCAATATATGGCTAACGCAAATTAAGTACTTGATCTCCTCAATATATTCTGTTGTTACAAAAGAATATAAAATAGTGAAAATAAGGGACACATTCCTAAAATCAAACTTAATACACAAAACATCCTTCCTAAAAAAAGATATAAATTACACCCTTGTTTTCAAATACCGCGATTTTCTTTCCTAAAATACCTTCTGTTCCATGGCTGAACGTTGGTTCTTCATATGTGGATGTTATTCTCACATTCATAATTAAAATTCGCACTTCATTAATTATCAATCTTTAAATCACAATAACTTTTTATAGAAACGACGAATTAATAAACCGTTTTCACCATTAAATCATAAATTTTATATCTTTCTAATGAGTGGTATTATGCATATGTAAAAACAACGGCAGGCCAAGCTATTCGCGGATCTAACTATATGGTATGATTGTAGACAATTCAGCAATTATATGGTATGATTATAGACAATTCAGCAATTATATGTAATAATTGCAGAAAAGTCTGCAATTATATGGTATAGTTGCACTTTTCTACGATTACTTGAAATAATTACAAACTTTTCTGCAATTATTCGATATAATTTGCATAAAAGTATGCAATTATATGTAATAATTGTAGAAACCTCTGCAATTATTCCATTTAATTACATAAAAGTCTGCAATTATATGGAATAATTGCTGACATTTGAAGAAAAATCAACAATTATTTCATATAATTGCAGAAAATGGCAAGTTTGCAGAACAATTGCAGAAAAGTCTGTAATTATATGAAATAATAGCATAAAAGTCTATAATTATTCCATATAATTTCATAAAAGTCTACAATTATATGGAATAATTGCTGACATTTGAAGAAAAATTGATGATTATTTTATATAATTGCAGAAAATGGCAAGTATACGGAATAATTGCAGAAAAGTCTGTAATTATATGGAAAAATAGCAGAGAAGTCTGCAATTATTCCATATAATTGTATAAAAATTTGCAATTATATAGAATAATTGCTGACATTTGAAAAAAATTGATGTTTATCAAAAATTGCAGAATTCTCTGCAAATATATAAAATAATTGCAGTCTTACTGCAAATATGATTTTTTTTTTTGTATCAACAATAGATCTCATTTTAAAGAGTGTAAAATTTATGATATTTTGCTGAAAACGGTATGCTGATATGATATTTCTACATAAAGTTATGCGTGTTTGAAATGCTAAAAACGTAAGGGGTATTTGGGTCTTTTGGCGTAGACGGATTTGAAAATAGGGACTAGAAACGTAAGTTTATTTTGGGGAGGATGTTTTCTCTGTTTTGAAACTTAACAGGGATGTGAGCCAAATTATCCCTATAAAATATCTAAATCTAAAAGTTCATATATACAACTCAATACCAAGGGATGCATTCAAAGACAATATCAAAGTAAGAATCAATTATAATATTCTCTCTAGATCTCAAATCCAATATTCCATATTCATAAATGTCAAATCATTATTTTATTATATGGGATCAAATATTGAGTTGAGAATGATTCAAAAAAGGAAAATATCATATATCGATCTTTTGCGAAGATTTGGTCCACCAATACAAGTCCTATAAAATACAAAGTTTCTCATATCTTTACATCTATCATATTACAAACTCAATGCCATAAAAAGCTTAAATTCTTTGCAGTTCTCTATATTTGATTAAATCGGTAGAAAATCCAACAAATTCCTCTTAATTTGCTGATCAACCAAAAACCTACCTTTATTGTATCACCTCAAATCAAATCACGACCAAATTCAACTTTCACTTTGTCGCTAAAACTCTGTATTTTGGACTGCACCGACTTAGAGTTGCATAGTGCTCAAATGACAGAATATTTTATAAAGGTGTTTTGGTTTTTGTTTTGCTTTCTATTTTTTCTTTTCAAAAACTCTATATCTATTAGGTCTAAACCGGGGGGTTGTAGTTTAATAATTCTTGACTTGGGGATAAAGTCAAGATAATTTTACCAGGCATAGAATGAGTATATTCTAATTAGCAAGGAGTATGAGTTTACATGTGTTTTTAAGCATGTTAAATATATAATTCTAGTGGTAACTTTGAGAGCTATAGTAGACACTGGCCAGAAGCTGGATAAATCCTCGTATCATTTACTTATGACATTTATTTTTCTATGCATTATTATATCCAGGAAGTAACAAACTTTTGAATACATCGTTCATCCTCCGTTCTAGGTTTTACTGCACGATCTTGCAATAGACATGTATATGTATTGTTAAAAGTCTCTATAGCTATGCATTTACACACACACACATATGGACACACAATTTATTATAAAATAAAAATTTTAATCACAATAACAATAAAGATTTTGTGCAACTTTGACATATTTTTTTAAGTTCGTCTTTTTACCCTTGTTGTGTGGCACACCTAACTTAGAACAACCCATCATTACCACAAACCCTAATCACAGCTTGATTTTTCCATCGCACTACACCATCATGTCTTGTTACCACACCATGCACTAGCTTTTATGACCATACACCAATGCCTACCATCTCCTAGAAAAGGAGAATGGCAAATAAAAAATGCTAATTTATACTAACGTTATACATATACCATATTCAATTTCAAAGCGCACAGGGTTATATTCAAATAATGAAATTTTTACCTAGTACAGTACACAAAATGCTAGTTGTAACTATCATTTAACATATCAAAGCTATATTCATTTTTAGTGTACAAATGTTAATATAACTATAGTTACTAGTTCAATATTTCAATCAAAGCTTTATCTCCACCAAGCATCGACACACCCTCCTCTACCATCATTGACGTTGCACCTCCAATAGGCGTCACTATTGCACCTTCACTAGTTATTTATGCTACATTTCAAACACTAATCATGTTTGTCACTTTCCCTTCAAGTTAAAAGAAAACCTTACTCTTAACTATTGTCTTTGCTCTATCCATTATCTTTCCTTGCCTGCCCTAGACATGTCGTTGACTCCCCTTGCAAATCCTAGTCATGTTCCATTGCATTGCATTTTAACCAGATCATTTAACCATATTAAACATTACTTGTGAGAAAAGATTTTGCTTACGTAGTGGATAATCGTCAGAAGTTAATCCTGTAGCTTTAAAATAAAACTTACCGTCCACAAGGTTAAAGGTGCATTTTTTTTGAGCAAAAGTGCATTCGAAAGGGTATTCTAAATGAGACATAAATGGGGATAGTTCGATGAGAGAGAAATGTGTTTTGTCCAAATGTGAAAACAAAAGAGGAATGATTATTTTGTAATTGTGTTGTAATAATTGTTGTTAATAATAATTAATACTTGATAGTAGTATGTAGTTTGTAATTAAGAAAAATCACACATAATTAAATAATCCAGTAAATAAGCATAATGGTTTATAACAATAGCAAATGAAACAGATACAACAACGTAGAGATCTACACACATACAGACACAAACGCACATGATGATATAAATTAGAAAATATATTTTGTGAAGTCCATCAACTATTTCATTTCTTATGCTATATCGACCTAGGGCCGGTTATTGGGCAAGGCCCAATAGGCCATTGAATAGGGCAACCCCCCCTTACGGGGCAACCCACGACCAAAAAAATCAAAACCCTATTTCTCAAAATTTCAAATCGCGAAACCGATTGCCTACTTCGGCAGCCTCCCACCTCCACGCACGACGCGAGCCACTCGGCGAGGCGTTCTCCTCCACGGCGCGCGACAGCAATCTCCAAGCGACGCCGCGACAGCCACAACACTTGGCGACAGCAATCTCCACGACTGCACTTGGCGACACTGCGACAACAATCTCCAGGTAGATACAAAAAGGTTATATTTTTGATTTTTGATTTATTTATCTGTTCAGTCCCGTTTCTCTGAGTTAACAATTATGCAAAATCCAAAAAATCTAACGTTGTGGTGATTTTATTTTTCTTCGATTTCAGTTTCAAGTTGTGCGCTTGTATACCTGGAAGAAAAAGAAATTCTTTTTCTACATTGTGGGCTCATACAGGTATGATTTAATAATGTCTGGGAAAAAAAAACTTGCAAAGCAAATCATATACTGGTCTTTAAATCGAAATGGATGATGTTAATTTAGTTCAATTAATACACATTCAGTGCGTGTTAAAAAAAAAGGGTGCTGCCAATAAGGCAGCAGCCACGCTGCTACTAAGCAAGTATGCAGCAGCAAGGAATTTTTTTATATTGACCTTTGTGATTTTCTTCTTTAATTTGGAATGAATGTTATTTCAGCAATTCCAACGCTATGATTATTCCAAACAATCACCAATCTTGACAATGTGCAAGAGATTTGAGTTTTAGTTTTGCTTGCATCAGGAAAAATTCCTCATCAGATTGAATGCTTCATATCATATATACGATGTTAAAACTTCACTTATTTCATCGAATTAGAAATTTACAGGGAATATGACGAAGAATGAAGATGATAAAAATCGAATTAGATTTCGTAAACAAAACTCCGGATTTTACAATAGAAAAGTTAAGCAAAAGAAAGATGAATTTGCAAAATCTCTCGTTGGTTCGATTTCTAATTTATTTCAAGCACAAATTCAAAGATCTCAATCTACAACTTCAAGTAGAATTGAAGAGATGGATGTTCATGAAATGGATGGAGATGTTGATGTCAATGAAGAGGCTATTGAAAATGAAGAAGGAAATGTAATTGAAGAAGACGTAGTTGGTAAAGTGAATGATTTGAATGAAGGTGTTGACGATTTTATTGTGCTTGATCTTGAAAAGGATGTTGATGTCAATTATGATCCGGGATTATGGGGAAGAATAACCGATAGTAAAAGGATAATCCTAGTTAAACGAGGGCCTATCAAAATTGTGAAAGAAAATGAAGATTTTCCTAAAAATGAAATTGATGGTAGACATTTTTCTTCTAAACACTATTTTAGTTGTTATCCACGAGGAGAAGAACACGAAAGAAAATGGCTAATTTACTCAAATGAAGTAAATAGAGTCTTTTGTTTTTGTTGCAAGCTATTTAAAAACCCACAAAAAAAGTTTAAATTAGGAGAAGAAGGAATGGATGATTGGCATAACATTACAATCAAGCTAAGAGAGCATGAAAGTAATCCAGAGCATACCTCAAATCTTATAAAGTGGGTTGATTTGTACAAAGGTCTTCAAGAAAAGGCAACAATTGATGAAAAAATGGAATCTTTAATCGATCAAGAGAGACAACGTTGGAAAAAGGTATTAGTGCGTATAATTGGTATTGTGAAAACTCTTTCTCGAAATAATTTACCATTTCGTGGTACTAATGAAAGAATTTATGAAAAGAATAATGGACTTTTTTGCCAACTTGTGGAATTTGTAGCCGAATTTGATCCAATCATGGAGGAGCATCTTAGAAGAGTTGTAAATAATGAAGTAAATAATCATTATCTTAGTCATAACATTCAAAATGAATTAATACTTTTGTTGGCAAAAAAGATTAAAGAGACGATGCTTTCAAAAATATTAAAGGCAAAGTATTATTCAATCATTCTTGATTGTACTCCGGATTTGAGCCACAAAGAACAAATGTCAATTATTATAAGATGTGTTGACATTGATGATGCTATCAAGGTGGAGGAATATTTTCTTGGCTTTATAGAGGTTGATGATACATCGGGACTTGGTCTATTTAAAAAGCTTCAAAATATTCTAATTGATCTTAAACTTAACATTGATTATGTGAGGGGCCAAGGTTATGATAACGGATCCAATATGAAAGGTATGTTATATTTTATAACATGAATTTTGTAGTTTAGTATTATTATATTATATCATGTCATAAATAACTTAAATTTGATATTAGGTAAACATCAAGGGGTACAAAAGAGACTTACCTATCAAAATCCAAGAGCATTTTATATTTCGTGTGGATATCATAGTTTAAATCTTGCTCTATGTGATATGGCAAAATCATGCATGAAAGCTAGAGATTTTTTTGCATATGTCCAAAAGATCTATATTATATTTTCCGGTTCAACTCAACGGTGGGAAATACTTAGACAACATGTAAAACGTTTAACGCCAAAACCATTATCGGCAACTCGATGGGAAAGTCATGTAGAAAGCGTGAAAGCGATAAGACTTCAACCGGCGGAGTTCAGAGATGCTTTAATTGACGTTGCAAATAAGTATAAAGATGATAGTATCATGAGGGTGGAAGCTAAATGTCTATGTCAAAATGCTTTAGAAGATTACGAGTTTTTTAATAGTTTATGTGTTTGGTACACTATATTGGATAGTATTAATCGAGTTAGCAAAATACTTCAACGTGAAGACATGGATATTGAAGATGCAATTACTAAAATAAAGGAGCTTATTGCATTTTTTGAGAAATTTAGAGAAGATGGATTTGCAAGCATGATAATTGAAGCTAAAGAACTCGCGGATGAAGTTGGCATTAAACCTAAATTTGCTAAAAAAAGAATTATTCGTAGAAAGAAACATTTTGATGAGGATATGGATGTTGATGCTCATGAAAGTCAATCTTTGGAAGATAATCTTAGAACCACTTACTTTCTTCATATAATAGACCAAGCTCTTTCTTCACTTAAGGATCGGTTTGAACAATTTGAGCTTTATGAAAGGATTTTTGGATTTTTGTTTAATGCAAAGTTCAAAACTATTGAAGAAAAACAATTGAAAGAGCAATGCATGAAACTAGAAAGTTTTTTAGAATATAATCAAGAGAGCGATATATGTGGGAAAGGATTATTTCTTGAACTTAGACAATTGAAAAGAATATTGCCATCGGAAACAACGAAATCAATTAGTATTCTTGAGTTTTTAAAATCCTATCGTGATGTGAGTGGATTTCTAAATGTATGGGTTGCATATCGAATTTTATTAACTATACCGGTTACGGTTGCTTCGGCAGAAAGAAGCTTCTCTAAGTTGAAGTTGATAAAAACTTATCTTCGAACTACTATGTCGCAAGAAAGACTAAGTGGGTTGGCAATGATTTCAATCGAAAATGGATATTTGGATAGTTTAAAATATGATGATATAATTGAAGAATTTGCTTCCAAAAATTCAAGAAGAAGTTGTTTTCGTTGAATGTGATTGATATGGTAAAGATATTAAAGTATGTATATGAAGTTAATGAGAAAATATTGTGGAAGAATGAATGAAATATGTATTTTGGATGAACTTTGTTATTATGTGAAATTAATAAAAAATATTTACAATGTTATAATGTCTTTTTTTTATTTTTTTCTTATGTAAAAGATTAAAAAAATTGTGCTCGCCTAGGGCAACCGAAAGGCTAGAGCCGGCCCTGTATCGACCAATGGCATATTATTTTCTAAACTTCTTTCGACTAGTCCATTTTCCTTTTCTCCAATCCCGTGAATATTGTATTATTTTTTAAGGTGTTTTTTTGGAATTAAATTAGGATTAGCATCATGTGGCATAAAGTCTGCATCCCCATTGTTGTATTTCCCATGACATTATGAATAAACATTGTCGCGACAACCATCTTAACTTAAGCTGGAAACTGGTAAGTTGACATATTACTTAAGTTCGTGAATTTCCTCATCCATATTCGGAATGTTCTTTTGATTACTATATGTAAGCTTGAATGGTAAAATTTGAAATTTTCATTATTTGATTTTGGTTCATTCCGAGCTTCATGGAAATCAGGAATATGATATCTCACATGTCGATATGGAGACATATAACCATCTGCTAGTGGATATCCTGAATTAACTAAATAATATTGACTCGATGGAGAATGTGGAAAGTTTGAGTTTTGATCATTTATTATAGAATTGAATACTCTACTATCGTGTGCGATTTCTTAGCAACATGTCATGGCACATGCAATAGTCATATCAAATGAATACATGGTGATAAACATTTTGTGTGGTCTACCCTTTTCGTTCAATAAATGGTTGTGCGTTGCTATTAGATAATTGTGCAACTATGTGTGCAATGTTTATTACTCCAATACCAGTTCTGAAAAAAACAGATAATATTGGTTAGAACTTCTAATTTGTTCCAGCACAGTGTTAAATTGTGGATTATCCATTTTAATTATATATCTTTTGACATTAGCGCAACAACTTTTAGAACAACATGAAAATAAACAAAATACCACTACATGAACTTTGAATTCTTTTCGCAACTTGACGTGTTGGAAGAGACAAAGTGATGTTGTACAAAAATATTATAACCATTTTTTTAACGTAAAATTTCATTGTGGGTTGCAAATTGAAAGATTCCAAATGATCATACAACATATTGGCACACGGTCTTTTCACATCAAAATTTTGTTGACAACTCTTTTACTGTCTACTGTCTGAAAAGAATATCGCTAAACCAGCGCATGCTGGTGTAAGTTGAAGTGTGAATCGATATATTTTTTGTTTTTTCATTGATTTAAAAATTCGTTTATTACGATCAAGTCTTCCCGTTCTTCATTGTTGGAATGACTATCAATCATTAATTTGTAAGAAGTGTAAGATATAGCACAAAGAGAGTAAGAAGTGAATTGTAGTAAGGAAGTGAATGTGGTAAATTATACAATGGAAAAAATTTGCTCTTTCGCGCTTGACATGTTCGATGTGTTAAGCTCAAACAGTCTTATTATCTTGTGGTCCAACAACGGGTCAAATGGAAGGTTAGCTTCGTTCAAAATTTATAATCGATTTGTCAAAATTGAGGTTAATTAGGTTCGCAATTGTTGATGCGATGCAATCCATTAGTTATTGGGCTTTTAAAATGGAAACAGTGTTTATGCAGAAAATGATATTTAATCTTCTAATAAGTATTAGATAAATCTTTTTTTGCACTAAGCACGTTTTATTAATTAATTCTTTTTTATAAACAATTTTGAATAATGACGGTACTATCTTGACAAACTATCGGTGGTTCATAAATGCGCAAATAGAACTTTCAGAAAATATTTATTTGGCTGGGAAACTTTTTCTTAAAGCATCACCGACTTCCACGTGTCGCGCAATATACGTTGAGCAATGATTGATAAAGTAGTGGAAGGAAGAAAGAGAATCATATTTCTTTTGACTAAAAAACCTACGATACCAATGCTCCCACAAGTCACAAATAAAACAAAGTACGCAGCATCCACTCAAAAATCAATAATGGCACCACTCATCCCAACCATCATCATCTTCTTCTTCGTTCTCACAGCCACGGTAGAATCAAAATCAGACTCTTTCATAAAAACAAGAAAGAAGCCAACCAGCCCAGAATTCAAGCACGAGAAGTTAAGCCACCTCCACTTCTACTTCCACGACATAGTAAACGGAAAAAACGCAACTGCCGTCCGAATCACAAAGCCGGTTGTTTTGAACAATAATTCGGCTTCTTCATTTTCAGCGTTTGGAATGATAACGATGATGGACGATATGCTGACGGCAGGGCCGGAGGCAGAGTCTGAGTGCATAGGACGTGCTCAGGGCATGTACGCCTGCGCTGCTTTGCAGGAGCTTGGCTTCTTACAGGCCATGAACCTTTACTTCACTGCAGGTGCTGTCTACCCAATTCGTTCTCTTTTTTGCTTTTACAGTTTCTTTTCATTTAACGTCAACGAAAACAATACTGATTCGTGTCTGTTGCTGCAGGGAAGTACAATGGAAGCGTGTTAACGGTATTAGGGCGCAACGCTCCGATGAATCCGACGAGGGAGATGGCGGTGATAGGAGGAAGCGGGCTCTTCAGATTTGCACGGGGCTTTGCTTTGGCCAGGACTCACTGGATTGATTTTGGAACTGGGGATGCTGTTGTTGAGTATAACGTTACTGTGTTACAGCGACTCCTTCTACTATTTTATATGTATCTTCGTGGTTACCGGTTTGGATTACTTCTCGTTTCGTTATCTTCGTGATTGGCGCGTGTGTGTACATATTTGGCTGTCCAAATACCCAGATCATTTAAGTAGATCTTACATGACTTGGGCTAGACCCATTAAAATAAATAAATAGTTTAACTCGGTAAAACCATTTAATCCAGTAAAATAAATAGTTTAATTGGTTTAGTCTGTTTAACTATCTTTAACCCATTTAATCCAACATAATTTCTCTTTTCGACTAGAAGATTACGATCCAAACAAATAATTGTGGTTTCTTATTTCTCAGAGGGTCTCCTCTTTCAATATCGACCGCTCTTCAAATATCTAGGATCAGTTCTTGAAGAAAGACTATTTCTATTTATTTATCTATTTTAGATTGAATGCATATCAGAATCACTTGAGGAAAAATGGTAGTCTCTTGAAGGCATCATTGGAGCGAATTTTATTCTAAACTAGTAGGTGAGCCCGTGAATGCACGGGTACGAAAGTTTTCCAAATTATTATATACTCTTGAACATGCAAACAATCCATATAAGTCCGTGGCATATATTTCATTGAAGCAACTGTATATGAAAAGAAACTAATCTGCAGAAGAACTGATAAAAATGCCTATTAAAGTTAAACATTAACAAAATAAATTTATTTTATTTTAGTCTAGTGTTTGCAGTGTGATGTCATATATATATATATATATATATATATATATATATATATATATATATATATAAGTTTTCGAATAAGTCCGCAACAAATTCACATGATTGCCATAAAAGAAATGGTGATCTGATAAGACAACATGTAGTGATAGTTTACATCATTAATGGGTAAAAGTATCTGATTTAAATTTATATGAACATGGTCAACATTCAATTGATCTTGCAAACATCTTAAAGAGAACTTACCAACTTATGAAAATCAACCATGTTTTTGTTCTCTGAGAAAGATTCTTCTCCACATCCAAATATTTGATCGTGAAGTTGAACTGTATGTACATTTACGGTAGGTGGTGGTAATAGGAATGACAATGGATTGGGTTGGTGTCGGTTTTCATGCCCCAGACTCGCTCGGGTTTATTGAACCCACCCCAAATCCACCTCGTAAATCCGGTGTGGGTTCATATTTTTTATCCAAACCCAAAACCCGTACGGATCAGGATAGATCCACCATGCCTCAAGATCTGGTGGGACTCTATGTATTAATTCAAAATTATGTACTAATATACATATAATTGTTTATTTTTATTTGTAAGAGGTATTGTTACAATATGATACATTAAATACAAACAAAAACGTGTTTACAATGGTAAATGAAGATAATAAAAATGAGATGTGCGATAACAGTTCAAAAAAATATGCACATGTTATTGTACCGTTATCAATAACGCAACTTAATACTGTAAGAAATTTATAGTGTACTGAATGGAACAATATAATATCCATGTCATAATCAATTACATCTAAAAAGATCAACAAATCAGCATACAGTAATAAAGCGATTTCATGAGATCTCGGTACGAAGAAGTACGACTCGGGTTGGGACGGATCGGCCAAGCCCCGATCTGATTCTAGGTCCAGAGCTCTCAAAAACGGGTCATGTGTCTACCCGTTCCGAAGACCCTATGCTGTGTCTTGGCGGATCAAAACATGGATGGGTCTATCAGGTTTTGGACTCTGGAACCCCTCGTTGCCAACCCTAGGTGGTAGCAACCCAAGTTTTACTACTTTTTGTTAAATAATGACTCTGAAACTGACTCTTCTTATGACTGTGTCATAAATAGCTTTTGTTGGATTTCAATATTGGAACATATTACCTGCCGATTCATTTAGAAGTGTCATTTGTTTTCAACTTTGAGCTATTGATTACCTTAATATTATGAATGACAGCCACATGTTTTTTCCACGGACCATCACGAAGATCTTGTAGGAGTTTCTGAAGCAATGATGCAAATTATGATAGACCTAATTGTTCATCCCCTTCAGCTCCATGTCTATTTGTAATATGTACTAAATGATCTCAAATGTGATTGTCTGGACTCGTATACATTTTATACACGTAAAAAATTGCCAGCTTCCAATAAATCATGGTAGGAACTTGTAACTTCCATAGATTGTAATAGTTGAAGAAAAAGGTATCCAAATGGTATGAAATATAAGCTCCTACATTGTAGGAATGATAAAATCAGTCGTAACAATGAAAGTTTCAAAACATTAGCTCTGCCCTACGACCAACTAAGAGTTGGAATATCCTTTATCGGTAATGATATGGTCAGCATAAAATCATATATTAGTCCATGATGAAGATTCAATTATATTTTTGACATCTTATGGTATATGTTATTAGAATCTTTGGCTTATGGGGACAAATATGTATAAACTTCATAATATTTATTTCGTAGATTAGATTTTTTTTTGAAATAAGGTTAATGGGCTGAGCCCAGTACAAATCGGGTAAGGATAAAACCAACCCGCATCACTAATGAAATCACAAAAGAAAACAAACCCTAGCCGACATATCACAATACACAGCCTCAAGCCCTAAAACTAATAATGGCGACGAGTAAAACTCGTACGCGATAGCTTATATCTCCTCAGTCTTCTCCTTTCCACTACTCTCACCCCTCTCCCAATAAGAAAGCCCGTGATTGAGCTTGCTTCTCATGCTTCTATCAGCTTTGCTAGAGTTGGCGTAGTTATTTAAACCAGCGATTTGATTTCTTAAGCTAAGATTTACAGATCTGGTGTCATTGCGACCCAGATCTGTAGATTTGTAGCTATACTCTCCTTCTCTACGATGCCTGATGATTTGGAGCTCATTGTCGCTCTGGGTAGACTGCTGATGATTCGTAGATTAGTTTCTTGAAGCTGCAATAGATAATAATTAAGAATAAACCACCTAACATTTTCTAGGATAAAAGGGACATCCAATAGAATATCAAATAATAGTTTATGCATAAATGTAATATATATTCTACATATTAAGTCTCATTCATCTAAATTGACATATTTGGCAATACCAAGAGATCGTAAAACCAAAAGACTCAGATTGGGACATAAATGCTAACTTGAGAATCTCAAAGGCTCTTAAAGAGGAAGTTCAGGGATTGAATGTTCACTACAAGAACTACAGTATATTCCGACAACTCTTACCGATGGCCGTCGACGACAAATTATCGACGACTTTCAACGGCTAATGTTTTCTGGACTTTGTTACAATTAAAATAATTAGCCGTCGCTAACCGTTGGAAAATTGTTATTTGCGGCCGTTGATAGCCATCGGAAAATCGCGACTATCTTCTTCCCAGCCCAAACCAGAAACATTTCATTACTCCCCCAATTCACAAACCCTCCTCCAGCTCCAAGCAACGAATTTCTGCCGAAATCAACTCCAACTTCATCAAATCGGAATATCATCTTCTCCAAGCCCCTAATCTCCTCTATTTTAGGTATTATCCCTAAACCCTAATTTAATGAATTTGTTAATTTAGGGTTAATTTGTTAGTTTAATTATTTATATTGTCTCATTGATTGTGTAGTATAGTTTATTGAATGTTAATTACTGTTATTATCCTATATAAGTGTTGAATACTAACTTGTTTAGTTTGTGCGATAAGAAAATAGTGTGCATTAGTTGAATAATTTAGTGCTTTTATGCGTTACTTGGGTTATTTAGTGTGGATGGGCATAATTTAGTTTATGCGTTTTCTAAAACGTCGAAAACGATAACTAATTTTATATACGTACGGTTAGTTAATTAAAGTTCTAAACTGTACGTATGTGATAAACCATCGTATACGGTAGTTTAACTTAAATGTTAATCAGTTTAATGTAAACGACGAAAGCCAATTTTTTTTAAAATATAAAATATGTAATATACTTTATTCATAAAACCCTTAGAGTGTTTTTTGGTCCCGTCTAATAAGTATTGTATATGATCGTTATGTGGGTATTCGTTTTTTGATAGAACGGACATCTATATTCACCATATACAATATTTTTAGATTTTTCCCTGTATTGGACAAGTTACAAACACAGTAATGTAATTACATCTCGCAAATCATTTCATTTTAAACGGTTCACAAAATTTCGACAGCGCTTCTTTTATGCTCCATGTGTACACACAATCGTGTACGACTCAGGGAACAAAAGGAAAGTGCTGCCGAAATTTTGTTGATCGTTTAAAATGGAATGATTTACGAGATGTAATTATGTTACTGTGTTTGTAATAGGAAGTAGGATGACCCAGCAACAAAGTGTCAATGATCAATTAATATGAAACATTAAACTGTAAAATTGTATTGAAAAATAACTTGTGAGTGTGGTTTTCATTTATATCGTATTTTATAATTATATAGGAGAGATGATGAACTATTTTACTGATCGAAGCTGGATGTATCAACAACGAAGGAAAATTGGATGTTCAATAAGTGAACATTTTAATAATGGTGTACACGTATTTATTGATTTCGCTTTAAGTAATAATGGAAACGACAAAGAAATCCGTTGTCCATGTATTAGGTCCAAATTGTTGAAGCATTTGATACCAGAAATGGTTAGATTTCATTTGCGTCAGTACGGTTTTGTGTCGAACTATTTGTTATGGGATCGGCACAGAGAACTTGTAGCACCTAATCCTGTACAGTCAGAGGAGGTAGTGAGTAATGAGATTGTTACGAGAAAACATATGGTTGAAGATGCAGCATGTTCAATGTTCCCTACTGCACAATTTGTTGATGACGATGTTTATGTTGAAGAAGAACCAAATATTGGAGCAAAATAATTTTATGATTTATTGGATTCCACGAAGAAACCCCTTTGGGAAGGCTGTACAAGCGGCACCCAATTATCAGTAACTGTAGAATACATTACGATAAAATCTAAATACAACCTCACAGAAGCTGGATTTACAGATATTGTACAAGCTGCGAAGCAGCATATGCCTCCCAACAACTTAATGTGCGAAAATCATTATGAAGTGAAAAAACTTATGTCGGCTTTTGATTTACCGTATCAAAAATTAGATACATGTTTAAACTGTTGCATGTTGTTTTGAAAAGAAGATATCAATCTTAGGAATTGTAAAATATGTAATCAGGAAAGGTATGAACCAAGAAAGAAGAAGGGAAAGGAAGTCCCGTATAAACGTATGCATTATTTACCTATTACTCCTAGGCTTCAAAGATTATATGCATCTTCTGTAACCACGCATCATATGAGATGACACAGTGTTCAAACGTAGAAAGAAGCTACGTTAACACACCCAATTGATGGAGAAACATGGAAGCATTTTGATCAGAAATATCCTAATTTTGCAGCGGAGAGCCGTAATGTTAGACTTGGTTTATGTACGGATGGATTTTCACCATTTTCTCAATTTGGTTCTAAATATTCATCTTGGCCTATAATTGTTACATCTTATAACTTACCTCCATGGATGTGTATGAAAACTCCATATATGTTTCTCACAATTGTCATCCCTGGCCCTGATGATCCGACACAAGGAATCGATATTTATTTGCATCCATTGATTGAAGAGTTGAAAACATTGTGGTACGAAGGAGTTGAAACATACGACATCTCCAAAACAAAAAAGAATTTTCGTATGTTTGCTTCTTTTTTGTGGACTATTAGCAATTTTCCTACGTATGCAATACTTTCAGGTTGGAGTATGACCGGTCGCCTAGCTTGTACTTATTGCATGGAGGAAACACGAGCATTTTCTTTACCGCATGGAAGGAAAATTTCATGGTTTGATTGTCATCGGTGTTTTCTCCATATTAATCATTCTTTTAGAAGAGGCAAAAAAACTTTACAGCTAATAGACACGAGCCCTTGCAACCACCAATGGTTTGGTCAAGCGAAGATATATATGAAATTGTAAAGGATTTTCCAAAGATACATGAGACCGGAGAACAAATTGAAATTCAAGGTAAATCAATGATTCATAATTGGTGCAAACAAAGTATATTTTGGGAGTTGCCGTATTGGAAAAATCTACTACTTCATCACAATATTGACGTGATGCACAACGAGAAAAACGTGTTTAACAATGTTTTTAATACAATTTTGAATGTTAAGGGGAAGACGAAGGATGATTTGAAATCAAGACGCGATATCGAAGTGATATGTAATCGCCCCGAGCTTCATATCAAGCCAAATGACATAAAAAAAACTAAAAGCATGCTATGAGCTAGACAATAACCAAGTTAAAATACTTTTAAAATGGGTGGCATGATTAAGATTTCCTGACGGTATTTCTTCCAATATTCGTACATGTGTCGACTATAAGAACAACAGACTTAGTGGGATGAAAAACCATGATTATCATATTATGATGGAAAATTTGTTACCCTTTGCTTGTAAAGAACTGTTGCCCGTAAAAGTTTGGACGATTGTAAGAGAACTAGTTTGTTTTATAAGGAGCTCTGTTCTATTACGTTAAAAGTTGATCGTCTACGTAAACTTGAGGAAGAAATCACCATACCGCTCTGCAAACTAGAGAAAATATTTCCTCCAAGTTTATTCAATGTAATTGAGCTTTTACCTATTCATCTTCCATCTGAAGCACGTCTTCGAGGGCCTGTGCAATATGGATGGATGTATCCATTTGAGAGGTATTAATGTTTAGTACGTTAAATATTAATTTAATTCATGTATAAATAAATTTTATGTTGGAATAATTCTTAATAGGTACTTAAATCATCTAAAGAAAAAAGTGAGACAGAAAGCACGAACTGAAGGTTCGATTTGCAAATCATATATCGAAGAAGAAGCTTCGTATTTTCTCTCTCATTATTTTAGTGATCATGTGAACTTATCGTTTGAAAGTGCTACACGTAATGATGAAGGTGTAGGATCGATTTCACCCTAGAGGGAGGGTGAATAGGGTGATACTAATGATTATAAAAATTTAATGCGGAAGTATATAGGATGATCAGAGCACTGATAATACCAGAATAATAGCAGCACAGTTAATAGCAGAATATTAAAAGCAGCAATAAAACAACACAGATATACTCAGCTTCGGCAAAACCCTGCCTACGTGCTGCCCCCAAGGTTTCTACTAGAAATTAAGTAGTCAGACGCTTACACACGTAAACTCGCAACACCCTCTATCGACTAACCTAACTTTACGCTCAAAACCCTGCCACAACTCAGCCACTGAGTTGCGAATTCTCAAACTACACCACCGTAGTTCGTCCCCTAGTCACACGACTAGAATTTACAATAGGTTAAAAATAAATACAAAATTTAAAAACAATTTAAAACACAAAACCCTAGTTTTAAAAATATAAGCCCAAACGTATTTATCAAAGCGGGCCCAAATATGTTAAGTGATAAAAATTATCCCCTTTATTCTTTTATACTATCGGCCCACTTTGCTCTATGAAAATGGTTGCCTTTCTTCGTTCCTCTTCGTTCCTTTTTGTTCTGAAAAGTTAGGGTTTTGTTGGAAATTGAAGTCGCTGCATTTTATTGATCGATCGAATAGATGATTCTCGTGATTGCTTTGACGATCAATCGTCTCTCTGATTTGCGAACAGCTCCTTCAAATTCGTCGAGTTCGGTATGAATTGATATGTGATTTTCTGTATTATTTCGTTGATATGCTTGAACTCGATTTGATTCGAGTTATTGATTTATTCTTCTCTGTTGTTGCTTGAACTCGACTGAGATTCCATGCCGATGATGATATGGGTTATATAGGATTCGAATTCCTATAATTTCGTTCGTATATATCTTTGAATTTGTCTGTTACTTTTTGGCTCTGCCGTTCGATTTTGCTTGAATGTAGGTGATGATATTGACTTGTTCAATTCGTGTATTTTCCTGATTTGGTTGCTTGGTCACCACGGCTTGTTTTCTAATTTGGTTCCGTTCATTCTTCTGACTTGTTCATCGTATTCTTTGATTTCGTGAATATCACGGCTTTGAGTTTGCTTTGGTTGTGGTTCCGTTCTTTTCTCTTGTGACATCTTTGATTTCGGTACTTGACATTTGTGATAATATTTTTGATAATGTGTTACTCACTGGCTTTGACTTTGACATTTAACTTGACTTGGTTACTTTTGAAATTCCCTATACTTGTGCATTGCATTTTCCACTGCCGTGTGCTTCAATATGCATTGTGCTTGAAGTCTGTAGCTTGGTTCTCTGGTCTCTGTAGCATATATACGTTACTTGTTATTCATGTAGATATGTACTTGATTCATGTCCATATATATATACATATAAATACAGTCTGAATCAATCAAGTTCACTTTTGTCCATGTTTTATAAGTGGTCAGTGTTAGTGATATTGTATGTTAGCTTGCATTGGGTTGCTCTGATTGTATGTCACTGCTGCATTTCATATATATGTTCCTTGGTTGCACTGTCCACATGAGTTCATATGCATTTGACTTTGATTGTGCAGTCTGCACTAAAATGTTGTGCACTGAAATGCTTTTGAAGCTTTGTACTGCCCATAAGTCTTCATTTGTTTGCATTTGAACTTGACTGCCTTGTTGAGTTCATCCTGTAGTTTGATATTGCATTTCTTTGAACTTTGCACTGTCCTGGTTTGAGTCACTTGTAACAGTCCATTGCCGTATTGCTTTGAGCTAGTTTGCATTTTGATGATGAGTTGCTTATGAGTTGGTTCATGAAATCTTCATGTTAGTCTGGTGGCTGTTTTGGTCGAGACTGTGTTCTTATTTGGTTGTATTTGAATTCTTGTGCTCGACAGTTTTGTGATGTTTTGTAGTGCACCTGGGTTGAATCCAGCTTATAGCTCGGGTTTGACCTTGTGCTCATGTCGTGACATTGTTCTTATTGCACTTGAGTTGAACCCGACATTTGATTGGGTTTGACCTTGTGCTCACCTGTCCCTGCAGTTTTGTCAAGTGTATATAGGTGTGCACGACCTTGTGGCATGTACAGTGATACACTGTGCATGTCACAAGCTCTTCGTGTATGATGAATTCAAAACAAATGATGACGAATAACCCAAATAACTGAGGCAAATAACATTTTCAAAATACACATTTTATTTTACACTGCAAAGATATTTCTTTTTCAATTTTACTGCATCAGTGTGTATTTTGCAGATTGCTCAGATGTTGGATTCAATATGGAATAGAGTTGAAGATAAATACGAGCGAATGAGTGATATGTAGTGATGTGCAAATGTCAATTAAAAATTGTGATGTAATCGGAATTGTATTGTAATTGAAATTGTGTATATATATATAGTGAGAGCTCAAATTTGTACTATTCAAAATTGTAATAAAATATTTGTTTGAATAAAATACCTGTTTGAATTTAAATTCTGAGTTATTTATTTTATTCAGCAAATATTTATTTAAATATGTGAAAATAAAATAGTACATTAACAATACATTTAAATGAATATATATATATATATGTTTATTATCATCAAACAAAAAATCGTATACTTGCATATTCAACAATCTCCCCTTTTTGATGATAACAAACATATATTTAAGATTTTAAATTTATTAAATGTATTTGGTCATTCAATTTGCTTCCCATATTTGAATGCTCCCTCTCTACACAAAGCTTCCCTTCATACATGCATAAAAATAAATAAAAATATGCAAATGAACCTAGACGCAAATAGAAAATACAAAATAAAATATTTGACCTTTATTTTCCAAAATCTTAACTTTTCTCTCCCCCTTTTGTTATCAGCAAAAGAGTAATAGTGTTAGAAAATAGAGATAAAGTGATAGACATTAATACAACATTAATACCCAATTCGAGTATAAATATTAAATTTCAATAAAAAAAATCAAACAAAAATCATAAATACACTATTAGGTGCATATTCCACTTTAGAATGATAGGGATGATGTCATCATATAAAACCATATAGTTAAGTCTATTTGTGGTATATTTATATGAGGAATTTGAATATCTACTAACCATGTATAACCGTTAGGACTTTTAAATGAGATTAGTAGTATTACAAATTTTTATAAAAAAATGAATTCAAGTATCTTCTAACCACGCATAACCCTGAGGAATTTTAGATGAGATTAGAATCATGTCTATTTAATCAATTTTAATATGCGTTCCATACATGCATAACCGTGAGGACATTTAAATGAGCATGAAAGCAGATAATCAAAAATTCCAAGTAATTCACCTATGCATAACCGTGAGGACTTTTAAATGAGAGTGAATACTTTGGATGTTTTGATTGCTAAAAATATAATAAAATGAAAGTGAATAATTTTCCGTTTAAAATACCACATATTGACATACTATATTGGATTTTGATGAGTGATGGTCGATAGAGATATGATAGAAATAGAAATGGTCATGGAATTTTTACCAACAAAAAGTATTTTATAAATCTTGTTTAAATTTCTAAAGAAATTTACTAAATATACTGTCCAAAGTTAGAATATATGATTAATATCAACACTTATCACTTTTTCAACCACTATTTATCTTTCGATAATCAGTAGGAAGTCAGATTAGTTAATGTAGTCATTTAAGATCAAATCCAAAAATAATTATAAAATCAAATTTGCTAAAATAACTAATCTGAAACAAGGTCAACAAAAACTATTTTCTGGAAGGGGTTTTATAAGAAAAATGTCTGCTAATTTAAAAATCAGTTGAAATGAAAATTATGCAGATATTTTCTCTGAAAATGAGATGCAACTAATGAATGTCTCTTCATAAAACACGTTCCACCAGTAATTTCTCTATCAACTAGATTACCAGTGTAATCTGCATCTGAATATTTCTTTGACTCAAGATTATTATGTAGTAAACCAGACCGTGAAGTGTGCAACAAAAATATTTTAAAATCATTCTTAACAGCTTTTAAATGAAATTAATTTGAAGCCGTGCAAATAAATAAACCGTGAACATAGTGTCAGATAAGATAAACAAATATATCCACTTGTATCATGAGTAATCATCAATCAATAAAACACCATCATTAGTCCAAACAAATCTATATGAAATAATTCAAAGATGATTGGTCAACAATTTTGAATAAGTCAGAATCAAAATCAACATTCATTTCTTTCTAACTTAACTGGCTGATTTAAATCAAATTATGGTGCAGATTATCACATTTAATAAATCGTTTAAGATTAAATATACCGTTACCTATTTTACCTTTACGATAATTTTTCATTGTTGCCCATTGTGATTCTACCACCTTTGTACTAGGCTAAGGAACTTTGATTTGTCGCCCGTTGTGTGCCTGGAACAGCCAGAATCCAAGTAACGCTGTTGTTGTTCCTTAGCCTGCCACCATACCTACACGAGAGAAGATTTTTGTGACCTATTTGTTTTTATAGGTCCATGGTTGTTAGCGACAAAAGGTTTTGAAAAATATGTTTGAGTGGACCCAAAACTATTTATATATGTTCCTTCTGGCACCCAGATTTGTTTGACTTTGAGGGATTTTATATTCGTGCCTTTTGGAACCCAAATTGAAATGGTTTTCATGTGTTTGGGTCTATACCAACAATTGTTTTGATTGTGTCCAATTTTTCTACAAATTGTGCACTCGAAATTTACTTTATTAATTTTGTTTCTAACAAGTTCAGATTGATTATATCCAAGTCCTTGTCTAACTGTATTAACAGTTTGTTTCCCTAACATCATATTTAACGATCTTTCTCCTTTGGAAAATTTTCCTAGAGTTGTAGACAATTGTTGGACTTGTATTTCGAGCGATTCATTTTCCTTCAACAATTGAGTGCACTTTTTAATAGAATTTTCTCTTCTAGTGTTTTTTCACTCTCTTTCAAAATCAGAATTTCATTTTCAAGTGATTTTATTTTAATTTATGATTTTTTAATTTCTTCTTCAAATATTGGACACTTTTCACACTTAGGGCACTTGGTTTGCTAGTTTTTAACTAATTGATCAAGTTGTTTATTTAAATCTATCAAAGTATCTCTTTGTGATTCAATTTTAGCGTATTTCTCCCTAAGTCGTTCAAAACAGCCATTTACTTCATGGACATATATAAGTAATTCTGAGTGAGTTTTGATACCTTGCTTGGCTCGCCATCATCGCTATCGGTTATATCACCTCGAAGACACAGATCTTCTTTTTCACTCTCACTGCTAGTGCTTTTATTATCATCGTCACTTTTATTCCACGTGGCTGCAAAACTTCTCCTTTTCGATTTCTTTTCTTGGCCGTGTCGATTCTGAAAACAATTGGGCTTGATGTGACCAGGTTTATTGCACTTGTGACAGATGATTTCCTGCTCTTCTGAGTTGTCTAGTGCTTTGACTATTCTGCTTTTCAATTTTTGATTTAGAGCTGGATTTCCGTATTTGCGGTTCCACTTTTTGAATCCTTTTATTAGTAGCGCCAGCTCAGCTGCTCCATCATCATCATCATCGTCACTTTCCGTTGTTCCTTTGAGAGCTACTAAATTCTTTCGTGTATCATCTCCTTCGCGTTCTTCTTTGAATTTTATTTCTAGCTCATAAGTGGTGAGATTTCTGATGAGTTCTTCAACTTTAATTTGTTTCAAATCCTTTGATTCTTAAATAGTTATAACTTTCGCTTCAAAACTTCGTGGAAGGACTCTGAGGATTTTTCGGACTATTTCCAACTCTGTGTATGATTTTCCGAGAGCTTTCGATTTGTATACGATATTGGAAAGTCGTCAGTACATCTCTTTGACATTTTCTTCCTTGGCCATTGTGAAATTCTCGTATTCCCTACTACGCATGGCAGGGCGAGATTCCTTGACTTGAGATGTTCCTTCGTGAGTCACTTCAAGTGTGTGCCATATTTCATGCGCAGTTAGATAATGTGAGACACGATTAAATTCGATTTGATCCAATAAACAAATAATAGAATTCATAACTTTAGCATTAGAATTTTGTAGTCTATTTTCAAGATCTGTCCATTAATCCATCGGTTTATCTATTTCCTGATTATCTACCATTATAGTTGGGGTCCTATAACCTGTCTCAACAATATTCCAAGCATCAATGGTTTTCAGAAAGATTTTCATTCTATTTTTCCAATAAGCATATTCATCATTGAACATTGGTGGTCCAACTATGGACTGGCCCTCAGCAAAAGCATTATTAAAAGAAGCCATTTTAAAAATTCAAATTTTTAAAACAAAAATTGGTTTTTGAAAAATCAAAATTTTTAAATAAAAATTGACTTATGTTCCTAGTTCTGATACCACTTGTAGGATCGATTTCACCTTAGAGGAGGGGTAAATAGGGTGATACTAATGATTATAAAAATTTAATGCAGAAGTATATAGAATGATCAGAGCACTGATAATACCAGAATAATAGCAGCACAGATAATAGCAGAATATTAAAAGCAGAAATAAAACAACACAGATTTACCCAGCTTCGCCAAAACCCTGCCTACGTGCTGCCTCCAAGGTTTCTACTAGAAATTAAGTAGTCAGACGCTTACACACGTAAACTCACGACACCCGCTATCAACTAACCTAACTCTACGCTCAAAACCCTGCCACAACTCAGCCACTGAGTTGCGAATTCTCGAACTACACCATCGTAGTTCGTCCTCTAGTCACACGACTAGAATTTACAATATTTTAAAAATAAATACAAAATTTAAAAACAATTTAAAACACAAAACCCTAGTTTTAAAAATATAAGCCCAAACGTATTTATCAAAGTCGGCCCATATATGTTAAGTGATAAATATTATCCCTTTTATTCTTTTATACTGTTGGCCCGCTTTGCTCTATGAAAATGGTTGCCTTTCTTTGTTCCTCTTTGTTCTGAAAAGTTAGGGGTTTGTTGGAAATTGAAGTCGCCGCTTTTTATTGATCGATCGAATAGATGATTCTCGTGATTGCTTTGACGATCAATCGTCTCTCTGATTTGCAAACAGCTCCTTCAAATTCGTCGGGTTCGGTATGAATTGGTATGTGATTTTCTGTATTATTTCGTTGATATGCTGAACTCGTTTTATTCGAGTTATTGATTTATTCTTCTCTGTTGTTGCTTGAACTCGAATGAGATTCCATGTCGATGATGATATGGGTTATATAGGATTCGAATTCCTATAATTTCGTTCGTATATATCTTTGAATTCGTCTGTTACATTTTGGCTCTACCGTTCGATTTTGCTTGAATGTTGGTGATAATATTGACTTGTTCAATTCGTGTATTTTCCTGATCTGGTTTTTTGGTCATCACGGCTTGTTTTTTGAATTGGTTCCATTCATTTTTTTTGACTTGTTCATCGTATTCTTTGATTTCGTGAATATCACGGCTTTGAGTTTGCTTTGGTTGTGGTTCCATTCTTTTCTCTTGTGACATCTTTGATTTCGGTACTTGACATTGTGATAATATTTTTGATAATGTGTTACTCACTGGCTTTGACTTTGACATTTAACTTGACTTGGTTATTTTTGAAATTCCCTGTACTTGTGCATTGCATTTTCCACTGCCGTGTGCTTCAATATGCATTGTGCTTGAAGTATGTAGCTTGGTTCTCTAGTCTCTGTAGCATATATATTTTACTTTTTGTTCATGTAGATATGTACTTGATTCATGTTCGTACATATACATATGTATATAGTCTGAATCAATCAAGTTCACCATTGTCCATGTTTTATAAGTGGCCAGTGTTAGTGATACTGTATGTTAGCTTGCATTGCGTTGCTCTGATTGTTTGTACTATTGCATAGTTGTTGTGAATCTGTCTCACTTGAACTGTTTGCATTTCCATATGAACTGATATGTGCTTGTGTATATATGCACATATTCTATTTGTCACTGCTACATTTCATATATATATATATATATGTTCCTTGGTTGCACTATCCATATGAGTTCATATGCATTTGACTTTGATTGTGTTGTCTGCATTGAAATGTTGTGCATTGAAATGATTTTGAAGCTTTGTACTACACATAAGTATTCATTTGTTTGCATTTGAACTTGACTGTCTTGTTGAGTTCATCCTGAGTTTGATATTGCATTTCTTTGAACTTTGCACTGCCCTGGTTTGAGTCACTTGTATCAGTCCATTGTCGTATTTCTTTGAGCTAGTTTGCATTTTGATGATGAGTTGCTTATGAGCTGGTTCATGAAATCTTCATATTAGTCTGGTGGCTATTTTGGTCGAGACTGTGTTCTTGTTTGGTTGTATTTGAATTCTTATGCTCGATAGTTTTGTGATGTTTTGTAGTGCACCTAAGTTGAATCCAGCTTATAGCTCGGGTTTGACCTTATGCTCATGTCGTGACTTTATTCTTATTGCACTTGAGTTGAACCCGACTTTTGATTTTTGACCTTGTGCTCACCAATCCCTGCAGTTTTGTCAAGTGTATATAGGTGTGCACGGCCTTGTGGCATGTACAGTGATATACTGTGTATGTCACAAGCTGTTCGCGTATGATGAATTCAAAACAAATGATGACGAACAACCCAAATAAATGAGACAAATAACATTTTCAAAATACACATTTTATTTTACACTGCAAAGATATTTCTTTTTCAATTTTACTGGGCCAGTGTGTATTTTGCAGATTGCTCAGATGCTGGATTCAATCTGGAATAGAGTTGAAGATAAATACGAGCAAATGAGTGATATGTAGTGAGGTGCAAATGTAAATAAAAAATTGTGATGTAATCGAAATTGTATTGTAATTGAAATTGTGTATATATATATCGAGAGCTCAAATTTGTACTATTCAAAATTGTAATAAAATATTTGTTTGAATAAAATATCTGTTTGAATTTAAATTCCGAGTTATTTATTTTATTCAGTAATTTTTTTAAAATATGTGAAAATAAAATAGTACATTAACAAATACATTTAAATGAATATATATATATGTTTATTATCATCAAACCAAAAATCATATACTTGCATATTCAACAGAAGGCATTGATCAAGATGATTGTCAAGCGAGTTTATCTATTTTTTAAAAACATGGCCGACCTGCTGGTAAATGTGTGGAATTATGGTTGGACGATAGAGATTACCATGTAGCACACACATATATTCTTCTCAATTGTGCTGAAGTTGCACCATTTGTTAGGTAATGCACATATATTCTTATTAATGCATTATATCATCTACATATGCGTATATATACATATGCACACGCGTGTGTTAATTATAATGCAATATTTCTTCTATAATTGCAGTGTTTACGAATCACAACATCCAAATGGCGATATCGGCAAAGATTTTGCTACTTGGTTTTCAAATTACGTTTACGACACGACAAACTGTGTGGTCGACAAAGGATTGAAACATTTAGCTATGGGACCAAAAAGGAAAGTTAAGTCCTATCCAATATTTTTTGTTAATGGATATAAATTTAACACCAAAGAATACGGTGCTAAAAAATTAACTAACAATACCGGTGTATTTCTTAAAGGTAATGATGATCCAAATGATCATGCAAATGATTTTTATGGCGTGTTAACCCAGGTTTTGCAATTGACATATTTCACAAGACCTGCAGAAGAAGTTTTTTTGTTTAAATGCAATTGGTTCAGCAACGTTCCAGGTTCTGGAATCAACGTACACCCAAAGTATAATCTTATAGAAATAAAGCATACCTCACGTTATTATAAGTACAATCCTTTTATACTTGTTTTATACTTGCCAAACAAGCTCTTTAAGTTTATTACGCTCTGTACCCATCTCTACGAAGAGATAAAGCAGATATGTCGGTTGTTTTTAAACAAAAGCAAGATTTACATTTGATGGACATAATATTCCAAACGAACAAGCTTATCAAGCAGATATCGAGGAAAATACTGGAACAATAATAACTGATGATCAAACTGATTTTGGACCTCTGAACGATGAATCAAATGCATTAATAGAAGCATTTGAGACTACATAGGAATAAAACATAGAGTATGAAACAAAGTCTGAATCAGAAAATGACGAGGACTGATTAATAATCTACATATCGGGAGAAGGTAATTTCTGTGTTTATTTATCTTACATTTTCTCATTAAAAATGCTGTGTTCTGCTAATGATATGTTTAGTCGTAATTTGTTTCAAATAATCATTTTATGTTTCTGGCATAATGTATGTTTCACTTAATTAAATGATATATTTCTCATGTATGATATGTCTGTAACAGGTACTGTATATACATGTCTTTTTTCCGTAGACGCATCTCGTCCCATACAGGATCTCCCTCTTCTTCTTAGAGAGGGACGAGTGCGCCTCCAGTTGATGATGTCCCCGGTCCATCACAGGAGTCGGCTCTTCCTGCGATCTGGTTGCAGGCCAAAGTCGATGGATCGTAAGTATTAAATTTATTTCAGTGTTAACAATATTTTTATGTATACAATCTATTATATATTAGTCTTGCTTTATTAAATGCTTGTTTCTTTTTGACACATGGCTTCGAGCTTGAGCCATCAGCCACAGTGCTCTCCATATCCAGACAGGCATATAAATGCAGGATGACTGCCCGCTGGCCTAAATGGAGCAAGATACCGGATAACGTCCGAGAGAGCATTTGGCAGGATTTTCTGGTAATTGTAAATTTATGTTTCGCACTTTCTCTTTGATCATAGATCACTTTATATGTTGTAGACTATTTATAAAAATGTATAAATTTCATTTTCTAAATGTGCAGGATTCGATCGACCTACAAGAAACCGATGTATCCCTGGTGCAGCGGCATTGGAATAGCAAAATCGCCAAAAATTATAGGGATACGGTGTCCACTATGAGAAGAGCGGGGAAAAAACCCAACTGGATGAGTGCTAGCGTTTCGGAGGCTTGGGTCGCATGGTGGGGCAATGGGGAGTTCCAGGTAAGTTTACCACATATTAAATACTTTAAATTGTTGCGTGTATTTAATACATAATTTAGAACTGTAATGTTATTTCCAATTGAAATTTGCAGAGGGAGTCAGATAGAAACTCCACAAATAGAAATAAGAATCCCGTCACACATCGCGGTCGTTCCAAATCATTCCAGCATCATCGCGAGGATTTGGTAAAATTTTATATTCACATTTTTATATTTAAGTTATAAGTTGTTAATAAGTAGTTAATAAAACAATAATATATATATATATATATATTCATATTTCAGAAAAGAGCGCGAGGAGGTGTTGTTTCGTATTGGAATGTTTTTGCTCATACTCATGCCCTGAAACAGACCGACGATTCAGGCTCAGTTATATACTCATGGGAGCATTACAACATTAAGTTAAAAGTCATCAGTTAATTAATTAAGTACACTTATAGATACATTAACTAGTGTTATTTATACCAGTGACCATTTCAACTTTTTGTCAATTAGTATAGAGATTAGTCTACTAAATTGTATTCTATATTTTGCATTACAACAAAAGTTTCAGGAAGCACGGGCACAGCTGCTGGTTGAGACAGGACGGGGTGAGTTGACAGCTGATGAGAAGGGCGCTATTTTTGAGTCTGTCATAGATCCACCATCTCGCAGCAAGCGCTATGGATTTGGGAACCAAGCGGTAATTTTTAGAAAATAAACTAAATTCAAATATTGCATATTTTTCAATTAAAGCTATGTAAATTACGTTTATGATGTTGGAGGCAGTATAACAATTTATTTATATTCGCAGGCTAGGACATCGTAGAAGGTGTATAAGATGGCTCAAGATAAAGAAGAAATTGCAAAGCTACGAGCCGAGATCGCCAAGCTGTGGGAGCATGATCGTCATCGTGCTGCGCAGATGGAGCAGTTGAACCAGCGATTTGCGGAGTATATGGAGCAGCATGGGAGGTTTCCTTCGTCGGGTGGTTCTGCACGAGATGATGATCAGTGATGCTAGGTATGTTCTATTATGTTTTTTTGTCTGTATATATATGCTTCAAGTGGGTGAGGATGTGTTTGATACATTTTGATGGATTGTATATTATTTTATGTGGGTTTAGATGTTGAGTTTGTGGATTTGGATGTTGATTTTGTGGATTATTTTGGATTTGGATATGGATGGAATATTATGTATGCTTATATATATGATTATTGGTTTATATATGCTCGAAAAGGAGCTGTTATTAGTATTGATGGATGTGGGGTGGATGGAAGGCAGCATGTTCAAATTCATTAAAAAAATATCTAGACTACCAACGGCTTGTAACGGTTTCCGACGGCCTATAGGTCATAATTTTCCAACGACTTCCAACGACAAACTCCGACCATTTTCGACGGCCTGGAACAACTATTTGGTTTTTCAGGATTGACACGTGGCCATTTTGGCCGTTGGAAACGGTCGGAGATTTCCGTCGGAGGCCGTCGGAAAAGTGTCGTTGGTGCCGTTGGAAATCGTTACTAAATGAGATTCGTATTCCAACGGTTGTACCTACGGTTTCCGACGGCCTTCCAACGGCCGCCGACGGCTTTGGGTCGTCGGAAACCAGTGTTATTCTTGTAGTGGTTCTTTCATTTAGAAAAGGATGTGAGTTTCAAAATGGTTTAAGTGTTTATCATGTAAATGAAAATCAAAAGTAAAAAAAAAAGACTTGTAGTATTAGAAAAGAATTTTATAAATGTGATATGCTAAAAATTAGCATATTACCGTCACAGTAGTCTATTGTTATACTAGTATGACCGCACAACGGTGGGAAAACCGACCGTTGTGATATTAGATATGAAAGAAAAACATTTTTGTTTAATTTTTTCCTTTATTGCAAATTTGATAAAAAATTAAGTGCGTTTAAAAAAAAATTGAAACTGTGTAAATTCAATTATATCAATGATTAAAAATGTATGTCAACTTGATACTAAGGATGTGCTATTAATGTATTGATATGAACTACCCACAGACACACAGACATATATGTATAAAAAAGGTTCAATATACAGTTAATTTTGAGCTTATTTATAGCTCTAATGTATTAATGAATTTGGGAAGAAAAAATCAATAATAAAACGTACTATAATTTATTTTCCACCTTGCAATATATTAAGTTATGGACTACAAAGTTATGGACTACAAATAGTACAGATGATAAGATTGATTCTGATTACATTCAAACCAATAAATACCACATCAAAAACTTAGCATGCTCCATAGTCCATAATTCTATATATTACAGTATTCATTTTAATATCACACTACATGCATGCTGTCATGAAAAAGTCTAAATTATAATCCTGCCTTGAACAATTTTACATTCTGTAACTTGCCTCCGATATCCATGACAGAACCAATTGACGAAAGAACCGATACAACCAATGCTATTAGACTCAAAAATTGAAGCATCAAAAATTTTCTTTCTCCTTTGCCAATCTTATTTTGCTTAATATACAACGTCACCGAAAAATAAACTGTTACAGGCCAAAAAGATATTGAGCCAAGCAGTCCCAGAACTGCATTGAAGAACGAAAGCAGCATACCGACTAGTGTAGTGAATACCACAAACATAGTGCGTAGCACAAACATAGTTCTCTCAAAATTTGCTTTCACATATTCGTTACGGAATTCTGTATCATCATTGTAACATTCAAAAAACTTCTCCACATGTTGATCAACACATTTATAACAATATAGATGAATAACTTGAGTTCGTTAGGTAAAAAGCTGAAGCATATATCTATTTACCTGATTGTTACAATAGATTATAAGACCATGGGTATCTCCTGCAAATTTGAATTCATCAATTGCCTTTCGTTCATCCCTGAAATCAATACAATGGACCTGCAGAGAATGACAAAAAGTACAATTAGTTTTTCTTTGACAGAATGGTGTGTTTTTGCTGCTGGAATTTTGTGGCTGTAACTGATTTATGATTTTGTTTAAAAAAAATATAACGGAGAAAAAGCTGACATAGCAATAAAGTATTTATAACCTCATTGTAGTATTGTTATTTAAGATTCAGTGAACAAATAACTAAAAAAGATGAGGGAAAATGCGATGTGTATGATAAGAAGTGCAGGATGTTTTGTTTAATGTACAAATTCTGAAAAAGTATTTTGGACCACTCTATAAACGGTTTAAAATGATTATACAAAGGTATAGTTATATGAGTAAACACATCGAGCTTAATGAAATGGAAGTCATATTATAAGTTTTAACTAGTTAAGATATTTGGAAACCAACTGTTTCAAAGGAGATTTATCAAATCTTATTTTGAAAAATTCAGAAGAAACTAGTATCTTTTCCCATTAACTACAAAGGTATAGTTATATCCTCACTAGTAGGTTTGGTAGCCTCATCTGGCGTTGTTGTACTTGAACCAACTGGAGTCATGATGTTTTACTACATTCATCATATGTTAAATTGCGTTAAATAGGACTGACTCACCAACGACGATTGTCTAACTGGAAGCCATACAACTCATTTATAAACAAACTCATTAGCACGTCACCTGTATGCAGAAGAAAATTATAGATATTGAGACAGTATATAAAGTTGCAATAAAAAAAAATAGGATATTCATATAAGCATAAAACTATATGTTAAATGCTTACAAATTTTGCAAATACTTCAATAGTAATGGTAATTACGAAGCTGACCTTCAACTTCCATATCTACAACACCACCAAATAGTACTGCTCTCTTTTTGTGAACACACATTGAGAATCCAGCACGTGGTCCTGGAGGCATTCCACTTTTCTTTACCTATTCACAAAGGGTGGACTTTCATACGACTGTAACACTAAGCATATGCTGACTAGAATTTTAATTTTAAACATCGAGTTTTATGCTTTTAAAATTAACTACATGTTATCATGAAAATGATTTTCAGTATTAACTTAGTATTAGTCAAATGCAGGTGAAATCTAGCATAACAAACGCTTCTGAGTGTAAATATAATATTAAAATGTAACAAAAAAATTGATTTCATTTCCAGAACCATGGCTTAAAGGGAAAGGGAAACAGTGACTGTGACAATTATTTGCATAATGCAAAAATAGTAAGATTGCACAAAGAAGGTAAATACTGAATTTCAACTAACATTTGATGGGCATGCAACAGAATATTCATAAATATAATTTGGTTGCAACAAAAAGATATAGGATTTTCTCTCTCACAATGTTGAACTTAAAACATATCTACATCTATTTTACAACATATAACAAAAGCATATCACTTTCAGAAAAGCATGTACAACTGTGCAACTTGAGACCGCTCCAGCATACTTGAAAAAGTTGCGGTGATTTGAATCCTGTAGATGTATTTTTGTCAAGCCAACAGAAAATGTATTTGAAATTTTGAAACTAATAATAGTTGTTTTTACTTACCATTTATTCAACAGACATTGCAGTTAAACGTTCTTCCTCTAATAATCTAGAAGGCAAGCCTTTGGATCTTCCAATTTGTGCAAGTCTTTCAAAAGTAAACATAGGATTGAAAGCAAGATCCTCTAATTTTCTAGTTCTTGATAACGCAACAAACGTTAAACCAAGACTTTCTCGATTGCCGATATTAATGATTGTTTGATCAAGTGTCATTCCTTGACTTTTATGTATTGTTATTCCCCAACGTAGAACTAAAGGTAACTGAGTTCTCATACATGTTGTACCGGATGAAGTTTTCCAATTGACTGTTTGTGGAGTTACTGGAATAATATTTGTTCCCTCACGAAATGGAATACCACGGTATTTATCAAAATCGACTATGACCGCTAACGGTAGATCGTTAGGAGAACTTGATGACTGTGAATATACAATATCCATAACAGTACCCATTGCACTATTAACCAATCCATTTTGCACTGAAAGATTAGATCGTAACATCACTCGAGCACCTACACAAAGATAAATACATCGTTCTAAACCTTTTGCATCATCAACATAAGCATTAGATGCTGCTTCACAGTTATTGAAAGAAGGAATGCATGAAATAGGTTTTCCAAGTTGAATCAAACGGTTTTTATTATGTTCATTAGCAGCATTTCTTGTTGGAAAAAGACAAAGAGCATTCTTAAAGGTTTCCTTCTCTTTGTTCGATAAAATTGACCAATCTCTGATTTTGAAAAGTTTCCAATCATCTAAATTAGATGCACCTCTACTCAGTCTTTCTAAAGCTCCTCTTAAAGGTGCTTGCTCATCTCCAACTTGACGAAATATATACGATAATCTTACACACTTGTCAAAACTCATATATGCAAGTCCACCACGTTGTTGTAAGAGATTACCACCTTTCAAGTATAACGAACTATCACAAACAGGAGGTAGTTGTCGCATATCACCAACTAAGACAATCGAAATGCTAGCGAATAAGTCATTTATTGAATAAATATCACGACACCGTAAATCAATATTTCCCATCATTGTTCTACCAAGCATACTATATTCATCTATTATAATCAACTTTGTATTTTTAAATTCATCTTGCATACGATGACATTGCTCTGATGATAGTTCTTTGTATGATGATTTTCTTTCCGTGGATATTTGAAGTTCATGATGAATTGTGCTACCACCAATATTAAATGCAGCCACTCATGTTGGAGCCATAATGCGAACTGCTTTGCTGGTTCCAAAATGAGTAACAATTGTTCGAACAATGACATTTACAAGCGTTGATTTTCCTGTACCAGCACCACCGCAAATAATCATTCGAATTGATTTACCTTTAGATATTGCTTTAAATATCACATTATGTGCAATCCTCTGTTCTATAGACAAGCTCTCAAAAGGAACAACAATTGAACTGTTTATGATCTCATTTTCATGTTCCATAATTGAACGTAAATTGGTATGGATAAAATTATGTTCAATATTTATATTAGGGTATCTCTGAAGTGCTTCATTCCAATTATGCAAAGTATCGAATTCTCTAAAGCCCATTTCTATTTCCTCTCCTGAAACAAACATTGGACCCATCGCGGCTGCTATCATCCATTCTTCCTTTTGATTTTCTTCTACATCATTGTTTATACTATCATCTTCGAAATCATCTTCTACAGCATTTGGGAGTGATTGATGTTGAATCAAACCTAAATTAACATATCTATCAGACCAAGCATCGAAGTTTCCTTTTGCTTCATTAAGATTTCTATAGTGATGACGTAGTAGTACCTGTATTCATATTAAAAAACAAGTTTAAGTATGATTTCATATTTTAAATATAATAAAAATCAATGTAGTTTTTAATTATCAAAGTTTATCATTAGTATTTGTAAAATTTTATCTAATAAAAAACAGAGAAGGTGCATTACCTGTTGTTCGCAATAAAATTCCCACTTTTCACCGAATGGAGGAATATTGCTACTTAGATCCGGTACTATTCGTACAATTGCCTCTTTTCGAAACTTATGCCACCCTTTATTATAGTAACTGAAGTTTTTTGCCATATCAAGTAGTGAATGGTTTTCAAGTTCGCTTGGTCGATCCATATACCTTGTAATAAAATTTGGGTCCGAATCAACGATATCTTCATCTATTATTGTATTTCGACGTCGAATTATTATTGATAACATGTTTTTTTCCAGTTACGTTAAGTTGCACTATTATTCTAGATGAACTTACTAGAGGGTAAGACATGAGAAGATGACATACCTCTTGTGCAGAAATGTCTCGTTCGGATACACTCTTGAGAAGTAGTTTCTTGATGGCGGAAGTTGATGTTTGACAAGGTCGATGGTTATTTTCAACTATTGTTCTGCATGTGTCTGTAAAGCTCTTTGAAACTGGTTCAGATTTTGCTGCATATTTTCCAATATAATTTACCACAGCATGCACAGATAACACAGGAGACCAATCAATATTAGCACGCCAAACCTGAAGTACTTTTCTATTATGTGAGCAGATCAGAGGATCATTATGTTTTGAAATAAATCGAAAGATTTTACTATTTGGAGAATCTTCTATAATTTTAGATTGTGGAAGCACGTCAAACGGATATTTAAAGCGACATGTCAATTATTTGGTTGTTCTATGTACTCGCAAACAGTAGTTTCCACACCTGGAATGACGCATGACCCAAGTAACTAGATTTCCATAATCGTCGTCGTCCGTATCCAAATTTGCATCGGGTGGAATAACTTGTGAACATGGATGCTCTTGTTCCCGTGAAGGTCTACCCATATTTGGGTTTATTGTACAAACAAGACGATCAAAATATTCAATAATTGTAGATTTTTCATATGAATTTTCGGTAACAGAAGATAAATCTGGTGCATCATGTAACCACAAAAAGCCATGGATATGTCCACTTCCACGATTTTGCCATTCAAAACGATACCAATAGTCCTTAACAGAAAATTCCGGTGTCAAAAATCTAGTACAAAAGTTTTAACCCTTGCTTGGAAAAACCATGCAGCAACAAGTGGATTTTCATTTAGTAACTGTGCCTTTCTTTTTATTTGTTCACTGTTGCTTAATTTTTGCAATTCATTTGTTTGATCAAGAAGTTTACAAAGTTCTTGCCATTGCAAATCTGCTGAACTTAATGTGAAAAATATAGTTGGCACACCTAACTGTTTGACCATAGCTGTAAGCTCTTTTAATCTTGTAGACTAGTAAGAACGGCTTCCACGAATGCCTTTTGCATAGTAAGAAATGCGTTGGGATAACTGCTTATCTCCCGATTTTAACATTTCACGGATATCATTTATAGATAAATTCCCATCATCCAGGTTTTTTTATACGTATATGCTACCAATATCTAACGCACGCCACCTACTAATTGAATTGTACGCAAAATATCTAAATCTAGAATCTTTTGCAAACCTTTGATCATGATATTTCATTAAAAATTGAAAATATTCTAAGGGTCTAATTTTTCGGGGTCGTGCTTGTCGTAAATCAGCATTACCTAAAGGAAATAATGTTGGAAATGCCATTGAGATATATCCAGGAGTATTAAACTCATCAATAGCAACAGAAGAAATAGGCAACTGAACAACTGTTTCATTTATTTCTTTATTTTCCAAAAAGGATAATAGATAGGCTTGGTGGTTCGGTTGTACTGCAGCCGTGGCTGCACCTGATATCTCAAATTCACCGATGTGAGTTATTTCGCTTTCAAATTCTGGAGGTCCATCAAAATCGTCGTTGTGAATTTGAGTTTGCGAATTATCTTGAATATGAGGAAGATTTAAAGGTACACCGTCCTCTGGTAACTCATGGAGAGATATTTCATTAATGTGCACATCGGAATAAAATATATTATTAGATTTAAGCCAAAGTAGTGCCTTTCTTACATGTTCACGTCTTACGCAAAACTCTTGACTTTCATTCGTTCCACTTCTATTGACAACTAATACTGCCGATAATTCATTTGGTGTGAAAGGGAGAGAACGTGCTATTGCATTGATATCCTGAGGGAAATTAATAATATTTCCACTATATTTATATTGTTGTCCTTTAAAATGATAAACTGACATAACTGGATGAATGCGCGTAATGAGGATTCGCTCCAAGTTAGTAAGGCAGGATAATTCAGGTGGAACAGGACCGGGTTCCATTAGATTTTGAGAACTAAACTTGTAGGGAAGGCCATGCTGTGGTTTATCAGTACGACAATAAGAGCATGTACTTGATGTAACAATTAAATCCGGAAAAAATCGAGAACAAGTCTGACAACTTGCCCAATTCATATTTTGGCATGAGCTTATAAATTTGTGAGCAGTTGTAACTGGAGATATTAGCATTGTAGTGTTGATGTTTGAGGATTTGACATGAGTTCCTTCATTCAATTTCTCTTCTACGTTGTTTTTGTTGATCAGTTTCTCTCAAACGTCTAGCTCGTTGGTTGGATGATCGATTTTCATTATATTTAGCCATCATTTTTTCATATTGACGAAATATAGGCGAGTCTCTAGTATAAAAATATGTACATCCAATTAAAAAATAAGTCAAAAATAGTAAGAGTAGTAATCTTTTATTTGCATGTTATAAGTAAATGTAGCATTATATACCTTTGTAAGGTGCATGATAAGTCTAAAGGACAAATTGCATCAACTGACTCTTTTAAAACATCGTGTGAAATTGAACCGGAAGGGGTGAATAAATCAACCTTGTTGGATGCATCAAAAGGAACAAAATCTCTATTCAAAGCATCAGATAACGATAATGGATCTTCTACGAGGATAGGTTGACGTAGTACATCATGTGACATCTATGCAAGTATAGAGCTGTGCAGTTAAAGCGCTCGACAGATTCAAAGCGGCGGAGGTGCAAAAAGTCATAGCGGGGATACAGCGAGGATATAGCGGGATATAGAGGATGGCTTTAAAATAGCATATAAAACTCGTACTTAATGTTTTTACGAATATATAAATGGTAATTAAATGAAAAATTATCATTCAATTGAATTGTAACTGATACATAAATAATTTTTAAATAAAAACATATGCGAATATACTTTAAATAAACGTAAAACTGTTATATAACATAATTGAATTTAGTAGAATATTGGAGTATTTTCATTTCTGAAAATATATTAAAAATTAAATCAAATAAATTAGTTTCATAATTTTTATAATGTATAAATTGAATTTTTCAATTCATTTTATTAAAGAAGATATAGCGGGAATAGTGGAAATAACGGGATATAGCAAAAATAGCGGGGATTAAAGCGGAAAGGCTATATTGTGGGGCTATATGGAAAAATCGTAGCGGCAGAAACCCGCTATGAGATATAGCGGGGTAATAGCGGGGCATTAACTGCACAGGTATAGAGCAATTTAAAAAGTAAGGAAAAGGGTAATATGGGACATAAACTAGCAAATTATCATTAAATATTTATACTATATTAATATGTTTGATTACTGTAAAAATTAAACATTAAAATTAAAATAACGGTAAATGTGGAAAAAATTATAATATGGAAGTTCACCTTTACGTTTGTCGTTGACACTGCTTGCATATTATCGACATAACCTGATATTGACTGCTCCTCATTGTCAAGCAAAGGTGATGCATTCAGATCAATACAGTGCATATCAACTGCAGAGGTGAAGACAAATAATATTATTCGTCATAAATTTAAAAACATCACAAAAACTTATAATAAAGGTGATAAAAAATAATTTGTACTGATATATTATACAATTGTACATTATGGTAAACGAGTCACCTTTATCGTTAGTTTGTGTCTTTTTTGAAGTTTCTTCAAATTGTGCAGCACCTACTGATGATCTTGGATGTTCTTTACATATTGCTTCAACCGGATTCTAAACATGTTAGTGCAAATATCATTAGAAACTTATTCATCTGACCGTCGAATAATCTTGTATCGTAAATATAAAAAATAAAACATAAATTTGACATACAGACAAATTAAATAACATTGTAGAGAAATTTACCGTACGGAAGTTTGACTGCGATGTTGATACCATTTGTTCATGATCAACATGATCTTCATATAGTTGCTTGTCATTACTACACAATGGCAGTGCATTCAAATCAATAGGACATATATTTTGCATCCCATTTTTCTGAATATGTGAAATAAATTAGTTAGCACGATTGATCATAGTAGAATTATCATTAGTAAAAAAAAATCTTTATCCATTATTTTATATGAAAATGATTACCGTATCAAAGATCGACGTTAATACCACATGCTTATTATCGTCACGATCTTCAAATGGTTCCTCATCATTGATCATTGAAGGTGATTTATTTAAATCAATATGATACATATTATTTGTCATATATGCCTGAACATGGTAAAAGGTAGTGAGTATTTAAATAAAATAAGTACTTTAACTCGGTTAAGCAAACAATGAAGTTAGAGTGCTAATTTGTCGTCTACCATATGATATGTCAGTTAACAGTTGATGTATATCTATGTACTCTACGATGTTTATAATTTAGCAAACTTGTAATTATACTACTTTCCAATTTTATAACTTAAACCACATATAAGTATAACACAATTATTATTTAATATAAACTTAGTAAGCTCAGTTGTCAATCATTAGAGCAAAAGATGCTTTTACAGTTGAGAAAGCTACCAGATATTATGAGGCAAAAAGTTCTCACCTACATATATGTATATGGAACTTGCAGCACTGAGATCCCCTAACACCAAATCATTGTATCCCATGTCCACAATTCATCCTCTCAATTCAGTCATATTGTTTGTTTCATTAATTAAATGTATGGCAGAGGGTGATTAGGAAAATGGAAACACAAGATTTTGGAGGTAGAAGATCTCTTAAACATATGGACCGTAATCAAATTCAGCCAATCATACCTTCGCTCAAAGTTTCATACAGAATCACAAACCACCATGGTACTAAGGTTTTTCAATACCACAAAAAGTTTAGTGCTGAAAAAAAAACTAATACTAAAATATTTATCTACCAAAACATTAAACAAAAATTATTTCAGAAAAACTAAGATGTGATGCAAAATTTTGAAATAAAAGCATATCGATTAAAAGGTAGACCCAGTGCACGAGGCTCCCGCACAATAGCGGGCTCTGGGAAGGGCGATAATGTACGCAGCATTTCCCTCGAATTGCGAAGAAGCTCCGGAAATTAAAAGCATATTGATATTTAAAAAAAAAGTTTCCATCTTATAATTTACTTCAAAACAAACCAAAGTAACAAGGAAATAACAAACCTGCACTGCAATTTATTTCATGCACATCTTTTAACGAACCTCTAAAACTTTAGTAAGCAGCAACCTTTGTAACTTAATTGGTTCTAATTGCCATCAAAATATTAGTTTTAATTGTTTTTTCTTAAACCCCGCAATGTGAATATAGAATTCCATCAGTTTGAACTTTGAGAAACATCATTGTCAAAATTATCAAACATGCCTATCAAACATATACTACATTATACCCTCGAAATTTTATATGTGCATCTAGAAACTTTGCTTCGGGTAATGAAATGTCAAATCTGCCAAAACCTTGTTACAAACTACTGGTGCGCTCAGTTAAGCTTTGTTTATTATATTTTGGCAAGGCATTATAATATTTGGTTAAAAAAACATTTGTATCACATTTACAGCAAAAAGTTAAATTTCGCACGCAATCAAAACGCTAATGCTAAGTGCCAACAACACTTGCATTCAATTGTAGCTTTGTACAACTAACAAATATCTAAGGTAAGAGACGAAAAAGCAAATTAAATCCGATCTACAATTCTTGAAGAAGGAACTTACCTGGAAGAGAGGAAACGATGCGTCGTACTCTAATCCAGTGAGTGCCGCAATTCGTGAAGGAGAAACTTACGTGGAGAGGAGGATCGTTCGAGAAGAGGAGTATGTGGAACAATCTTTCGTACTGGGTTAGGGTTTTATTTGGGGGAGAAGAGGCGTATGTGGAAGAGAGGATTGACCGGAAAGAACGGAGGTGAAATTGTCAAAGTGAGAATACGAGGTGAGGAAGAGAAAATTCGGGGGAGAAGGAAACGAGGAAAAAGAACGAGAGAAAATCCGGGGGAGAAGGAAACGGGAAAAAAAAAACAAAACAGGGAGAATGTTTTTTTGGCTTCAGGAAAATTGATTTTGGCCAGTGGAAGTAAGCAAACCTCCCTACGGTCGGTTTGATTAACAAAATTATGGCTACTGTCGAGGAATGTACAGGTATTTTGCAATATCGATATTTAAAGTAATTTGTCACCTGATAATAAATTTCAATAGAAAATTGTGTTTGTGATATAAAAAAGGAATAAAAAATGCGGATAGATAAACATATCTAAAATAAAACAAAATAACGTGTCGTGAGAAGGCATAACATTAAAGTATAACCTTGACAATGGAAGAAAATTAGATGAAACTGACGATGTAGAGAGAATAAATCACCAACAAATAAATCACCTAGTGCGAACCCGTGCTTCGCACACGAATGTTGAAAAAATATTGTTGTTGCATATGTCATATCCAAATGTATAAGAAATTTAATACGGTGGTAATGAAAAAACATTGTTGAACGATAGTGTTATATCATGAATAACAATTTGGTAGGATAAAGAATACATAGATATATTTAGTTATGATAATCACAATTAAAATCGAACAAAACAATTATAGTGAATATGTTAAAGTTCACAGACTATTTAGAGGATAATGTGTTAAAAATTTATCCGCTAATGCATAGATATATTCACTGTGGCATATAACGCCAATGTTGTTGCTTTTGCAATTACACAGCTGCTTCAATGTACATAGATATAGTAGAAGTATTCATTGTGAACTGCAGACACAAAGACACAGTGCAGTTCGATTCAATTAAATAAGTGTAACAAAAGTTTTTTGCAATGGGGAGAAATATAGTAATAGGATGAAATTTGTAAACAGTCAGGAAAAGTATTTGTCAACAGCTGAAAAAAGGAAGCAAAAGAAAAAAGAAAAAAGCAACAGATGTAGTACAGGGGAAAAGTAGTAAAACAGAAGATTCAATTGAAATAGAAATGATGATGCAATAAGAAAATAACATGGGTTCCAATATAAATTACTATTGTTCATCGAATCTGATCTATGTCGATGCAGGGTACAAAACACGGCATACTGCTGGTCGCAGTAACCAATATTTGAAAATATCCAAAACATACAGAAGAGAACAATTGTGAGAAGTCCATTCATTTTTTAGCCTCAGAAATAACTGCTAGCAACGCGTGTATGATATTGGCTTGAGCGCAAATAGGTGATGTTTTCTTGGCCTTAATAGATGCATTACATCAGTCAATTATTTTAACCATTGAAGGTATTTGTACCTGCAGCCAAAAAAGGCAAAAGTGTCATTGATGTAGTATTATTACTAAATTCTCTCATTGCTCGTCTGACCTATTAACTATATCTAATAATCAAACTATGACTACATAATCATCTATACAAAGATACATTCATCAATTGTTTTCTAGAAGTTTTCCGACGGTGGTGGTGCAAGTGATTTTAGAATTTACTGTAAAAAATAAAAAATAAACTAGGTGGTTATCAACATTATTCTCACTACAATACATGTTTTGACCCAGCACTTAAACTGTGTATCTACCTTAAGCCCGAATACAACAACTTATATGCTTATTGTATTATTGATCATTGTAATTGTAAACAAAATTGAGTAAACTTAGCCAAATTATGTCATCAAACCTGGAAGCAATGTATTAAACGCTGAGCTGCACGGTTGAATCAAGCATTAATTATGTGAAGTCATTATTTAATCATCTCAAGCTATCAAAAATCAAAATTCATTTTTCAATTATATTTTCATAATGCGGTTAAATAACTATCGTTAACATCAAACAAAATTATTACTACAGCTAAATTAGTATTGCATCACACAAATGCAGTTAAAATATTCAAAACAATAATTGCTTAATTCCAAAAATACTGCAAAATAATAACCGCTTTTGCTTAATGCATTTAAATTTTAACTACAGTAAGCTCGAATAAATCATCGTGTACAACCAAAATTATTACTGCATCACATAAATATAGCTGAAATATTCAATTTCTACCATGCATAATTCAAAATTGTCATTAAATTATAACTGCATTTTATTAATGTAGTTAAATTTTAATTGTATTAAGATTGAATAAATTCCTGAAATGTAGCCAAATTTATTACTTCATCACATAAATGTGGTTAAAAACCTTCAAATATAGTTAAATTTACCCAAAACTTGCTGGTAAATTATAATTGCATTTTCTTAATTTTATTAATTTATAATTGTTTTAAAATTGAATAAAATTATCAAATACAGTCAAAATCATCAATAGTAAATGCAATAAAAAAATGCTAACGTAGTTAAATTAATTCAAAAAATGCCTATAAATTATTACACCATTTTTTGATGGGGTTAAATTATAACTGCACTAAGTTTGAATACTATCAAACACAATCAAGATTATTACTTTATTACATAATGTAGTTACAATATTCAAAGGCAACCATAATTGTATAATTCAAAAAAAATATTCCTTCCAAATATGTTAAAAGATAATAAATACATTATAATAATCTAGGTAAAACTACTATGTAATGTTTATGATCATCATAATAATGCTGTTACAGAAACGCGGTACACAACGGTGACACAAAATAATTGTGCAATTAAAGCTGCTATATAAAATTATGATTTTAAAAAATTTATTTTTAGCTATCAACAATGGATATCATTGGAAAGCAAATTAAATTTGAGATTTAATAGTGAAAACGATTCTTAAATCCAATCAATGTAGAAAAAGTTATCACATTTTAAAGTTTGGAATATAAAGAAATTAAAAATGCGACTGTTCAGTTGCCAAATTTCAAGGGGGCCTGTGTGAGCTTGAAATTCAACTCACTAATAATAATATAGTATAGATAAATCACCAACAAATAAATCACCATACGTTGGAAGCATGGTCCTACGAAATAACGGCACTACATAATAGATTAAAACATTGAGTGCTATTTGGCTGAAATTAAAGCTTGAGTTTTACCTTAATATGTTATTCTTTCATTTTGGCCTACTTCTTTTATGTAAGCTCCTCACTCTGACCAAAATTTCTATCTATCATTGTTAAGAATTTAAATACTTGGAACTATTACCACTTACATAATATATGTATATAAAGTCTAATTTAATATATATAACCTTATTCACCATATAGGCCTCAATGATATTTTCCAAGTAACAATTTTTCTTAACTAACCAAGGGTCAAATCTAAAAATGATTTTAACATCTAGATACCAATAGACTTGCCTTATTCCCTATTAATTGAAAAGATTGTCTTAAATGTATTAGCATGAAAATGCCGGTCTTTGATGGATCTGAATTTCCATTAAGAAAACGATTCATATTACAAAACATCTTGCTTCAAAATAAGATCCTTGTGTATGCATACCTTTTGAAATACTGATACCGTGTTTATATACATATGTACATTGAATCAGTTAACATACTCAAGGATAATTAATGTAGTTAATTTGAATAAATAATAAGTTTATTGTTTGGGACCATTTAGCCTACCAAGTTGAATAATCATTTGCGAAGTAGGTTTATAAACTTGGTTTGTACAGTCTGTAACATAAATCAGCAATTTCATAAAGATGAGCACTGAAATCTTGTATATTTAAAAGAAAAGGCCACAAAATCATCGCATACAGTATGATATGATTGATCTTTCATTCATACAGTATTACCATCATTAAAAAAGCAGTACACATATGAGCACATAGCATAGCGGATAGTCTTCTTAGATTTAGAAGCCTTCAATCTTTAAACTGGAAAGTGTCATCATTCCTATGTCAAAACAAAGGGGAAAGCTATGATCATAGTATGTGCAAAATTCTAGTTAAAAAAGCAACCATGGTTTACTGAAATATATCAATTCCAATCATGTAAGATATAAATCTACGCATGATGTAGGGAGTAGTTTATACAACTAATAAAGTTTTCTATGATTCGTGCACCTAAAAAGAAGTAACAAAAAAGAAAAAAAACAGATGTTAAACCTGTTTGACAGAACACAATCGGTAATTTCGGATTCATTTCAGGAGCAGATCTGTGGAACTCCTTTATGTAACTTGAAGTAAATTTAAATTATGTAAAGAAATATTATACCAAAAAATGTGTAGAATAACTATAGTAATCTTTATAAACCAAGTCTAAACCAAAAGAAAAATTGATAAAACTGAAGATTCAAAGGGAATACAGTTGAAATAATAACATTATATATTTAAAAGAACCATATACGGAAATCAAGTAAAAAGTTGATAATACTAGAGGATAGGGAAACAAAAACTAAGGTAACAAAGTACAACCAAACCTTCCAATCCACGAAGAGCACCTCCCTTATTTCATTTTCTAGTGTGGAAGACAGCATTGCAAAAGAATGAGAAATAATTCACAAAAAAAAGAGTTCAACTATATATACAGTGTTTCCTCCATTTATTACTAGCAAATTGTTTTGAGTTTATTTTCTTGATGACCACAAGTACATATTGTTGTGTTTCAACACACCAACGCGTCCCATGAATGCGCGTTTCATTGATCCGTAACGACGCCATCTTGATGAAGCTTCCGATGTGCCAGCGTCCTGATTGAACATCCATACATCGTCTTCCGGAACGGACACATATGTGCTCTTGGCAACACATGCTTGTAACAAAAGAAATTCTTAATGTTACATGTCACCAATTCCACATATATACCACGTTATGCGCCATATTTCTTGCGATGTGAGACTTAACATTCAACCCACGCACTCTCAAATGCGAGCCACACCTAACAGGTCTCCACATTGGCGAGCATTTACTCTAACCTTCATTTGGAGCATACTGAAGAAGCTTTGAAGTTGGCCAGGCTGCTTTCACTTCTTTACGCAGTTGGTGATGCTGCGTTACCAAATCTCCACCTTAAGGCGAGCATTTACCCCCTCGCATCTTCCGTTATGCGCGCACTTCATTTAGTGTAGAAGAGACAAGACCACTGAACGAAGCTCTTGGGGTGCCAACGTCATGATTGGATAGCCTTACATCCCCCTTAGAGCACATATATTTTCATGGCAACATTTATTGTAACAAAAGGAATCCCTTATTCTTATATGATATCAATCTCATATATATGCCCATCTCCTTTAGGATTTCTTGCGATGTGGGATTAATTATAATTCAATCTACGCACCAACTCTAATACAACACGAGCCACACCTAACAGATCTCCACCTTGGCAAGCATTTCTCAATTCAACTTGAAGTTATATAGAGCCCTAAACACTTGGATAAGGTCACTAACACCTTCAGTAGTTTAGATTAGGTCGCTACCGCCTCTCAGCAGTTTGGCCAAGCTGTTTTTTTACAAAGAGTCCACTTTTCCACGGTTGGAACAGACCGCGTTCTAACATATAACTCCACCTTAATGAGAATCCTGAACTCAAGCCACATACTGGAGCATTTTTTAGGTCAACGCTGCATCATATTGGTCCTCTCGAACCATTGGCTCTGATACCATGTTGAAATTTTCGGCATCCCCTAGCATCTTCGGCTATACACGCACTTCATTTGGTGTAGAATAGGCAAGACCACTGAACGAAGCTATTTTGGTGCCAACGTCATGATTGGATATCCCTACATCCCCCTAGAGCAATATATTTTCATGGAAACATTTATTTATAATAAAAGAAATCCCTTGTTGTTACATGTTACGAATCTCATATATATACTCATCTCTTTTAGAATATCTTATGACGTGGGACTAATCATAATCCAATCTACGCACAACTCTAATGCAACGCGAGCCACACTTAACAAAGAGAGATTGATATCAGAGCTAGCTGTCTTGTTCTAGATTAGTTATCAATGGCAAATTCTTTTAGTAGTGGTATGAAAAATTATGGCATCACCAAATTTATTAGAAAAGAAATTTTTGGGACATGGAAGGCGAAGACTAACGACGGTGTTCTTCAACAACAACTTCGTTCATTTAGAGAAAGAGAAAAAATCCAGAAGCACCTTGGAGGTAAAAGAGATATGCATAGGTCCCACTTCAAGGGTCCTATAAGGGGTGCTTGCTATTATTGTAAGAAGAAGGGGCATTTTGTAACGACCCAGTATTTTTGGACCATTCAAATCGACAATAAATCCACACATGTCGGACTTGAATAATTCAAAACAATGGATTGTAAATAAAATTTGACAAAACTCAGCATATATAGTAAATAAAATAATCACAGATCACAGACACAGAGTAATATAACAATAATGCAGCGGAAACAAAAGAATAGTAGTTCATGAAGCTACTACATATATATAACAGAGTTAAACAAGATACAACAAAAGTCACGAGTACATAGATGTCTCAATACAATAATCAAATACAAGATCTGAATGCATCACTGGAATCGACTGAACAACTGAAAGCAGGATAGATAAATAGCTGGGTCACCAAGCGAAGCTCCAACTCCAAAGGTGAGTCTCAAATGCTGTATCACTCAGTCTGACCCGAGCGTAAAGCAAAACACAAAACACTCGAGTTAGGATTAACATTCTTATATCAATAAATCCAAATCAAGTGAAATATCAACTGAAATACAAGTAACTCAAAGGACGTTTGGGATAACCATCCTCTAAGGATCCGTTAAACTATCTACTATGTAGTAATATTCGCTATTATAATAATGTCTAATATAAAATAAACATACTTTTTAATAGCGTCAAGGGGTTACCCATATAGCCCTTAACACGTAATAGTCCCAGTAGTCTATCCAGTATTAGCATACTCCCAAAATGGGGGCTACCCTCGATACTCCACATGCTACGGGAGAAATCACAACTCGTAGTAAAGCTCGATATGGTAGGTGACACGGCACACAAGGCAATGCCAGGGTAGATATACCAATTATGCACACGGACTGATGGAAATGCATAGCAGCCACTACCGCTCCACCTCGAATAACACTCCCAAATCAAGGGGTGCACCCAAACAACCACAAAGTAATAGAATGGTATCGAAGAAGTGCGTCCGTTAAGAGGTGCTACCTCACTGGTCCGAGATCGCTCCTGTTTTAGCCACCTTATGCCAACTCACGGTAGTTGGGTCCACGTATATACCTTAAGATTGTCACCACCATCCTACTTCATTCTGGAAACTCCACCGCGTACACAGTTGTTAAAGTGGTTTTCGGTATCGACAGAGAGTATGTCCATGTCCGATCCCGGTCTCTTTAACAACCAATCGTTATTATAACACCGCGGTCATTTCAAAATAGTCTATACTTCAAAAACCGAAATACCATTCTCATTTTCAAAACCCAAATCAATACGATATCATTTCCATTTCAAATATATCCATTTCCAAAAATCATATCACTTTCCAAAGTTATAACGCTTTCGAAATCATAGTCCTTAAAAATCAAACACTTTGGAAATCACAGCATTGAAATCATAGCATTTTGGGAATCATAACACTTTTGAAATTATAGCATTTTGGAAATCATAACACTTTTGAAATTATAGCATTTTGGAAATCATAACACTTTCCCCTTAAACAGTTTAGATATTAAAATTAGTATATAAAATACAATAGTTTATAAATAAAATAGTTTATATAAATAGTTATAAGTTAAAATAGTTTATAAATAAAAATAGTTTATATTAAAAATGATTTATATTAAAATAGTTTATATTAAAATAATTTATAAAGTAAAATATCAATATTTTAAATATAATTTAAAATTTACTTTATAAAATAAAATAGCAGTTCAAATCAACTCGAATTCCAAAATTCACATTTAATTCAATCTCAATTCATAAATTTCAACTCAATTCAATTTCTCAATAAATCATTTCAAATTATATCGATTTCAAATACAGATTTGAACCACAAAATAAACCATTTAATTTCAATATATTTCAAAGTTTTAAATATTCAACATTTCAAAACTAAATTCGATACTTATATATATATATATATATATCAAATTCACTTAACTATTATTTAGTTTTGAAAAATTTAATTAATCATTTCAATAACATCTAAATACAACTTCAATTTACAATTTAAATAAATAAAATATCCCATTTAAATATATATATACGTTTGAAATATCCATTTAAGTCACCTTTAATCAAATTTCAAGTTGTAAACACTTCTTTAAATTTCAAATTCAATACATTTCAAATCAAACTTATTTAAGTATAATTCTTAAATAAATATAATTTCAAATCAATTTCAAATCATTATAAACTCTATATTTGAAAATATAGATATTAAATAAATACTTAAACATATTATTTATCAACTTTATTAAATCAACTTTAATGAATCTTTAAAATCAATATTTATCAAAACCATATATTTCTTTTCAAAACCATAGAAATCATTTTCAAAATATTTATATAAAGACCAACGATGTCTGTATATAATTTTCTATCATACAGTCAAGTGACACAGATATTTATCATTTCGATCCGCAATTTAAATATATATACGGGTATATATCTTTTCAACCCGCAATCCCAAATTCAATTAATTGAAAATCGCTTGGGTTTATCATTTCAACCCATAACGATTTTCTCCTATTCTACAAGATCGTTCGGGTATGTATCATTTCAACCCATAGTGATTCTATACTAACAGGGAACTTGCAGAGTGATAACAGATATGATAATAAAATAACAACGGTAACATGCATATATCATCAATATAAATAACAGATAATGGTTTCAGATGTCACAGGTGAACAGATACAGATATCAACGTATATACAGCAATGTAAATAACTAACAACAGCATATTTCAATTGAAGTTTCAATTGAAATCAAATTTAATAAATAAAAGAACGTTAATCGTGAGTGATTGTTCACCTTTCGAGGCTAGAGAATAGACAATGGAGATGACACGGGTACACACACTGATACGGACCTTGAAATTGAGTTACAAATCCAAGCAAAGCAAATCAGCACGAATTCAACGATCAAAGCTGATAAATAGGAATAGACGAAGTCAAATCAAGACTGGATCGATGAAGATAATTGGTATAGGTGAATTTATAAATAACTATATATATCAAGTCATATTTTAAATTCAAGCATATATTAAATTAAATATATATGTATTTCAAAATCATTGTTTTTAAATTAAAGTACATATATAATATACTCAACCAAACCTAAATATAAGTAGACTAATATTTTATACCTACGATCCATCCTTATTATAAAATCAAAAATAAAAATTTTAAACACATATGTATAAACAAAGAGGCTGTTAATATATTATACTGTATACTTATAAAAGCTGAAATAGTAAAACCCATACCACTATGGATCTGCATATATATCTTTCAAATCAAAGTGTATACGTGTACACTATTATCTTAATATATTTGTAGTATATTATATAAACAAACGTTGAATTTCCCAACAACAAAACTCTATATACTCTAACACCTAGAATGAAATATGTATACTACAGCTAAGAACATATACATATATATAAATATATGATATTAAAAGTACATGAAATCATTTAAAATAATATACTGGTATACAAATATAATTGTTTCAAGTAAACATTTTTGAAAATAAATATTTATGTAGACAAGTAACATTATGTAGTACTTATATAACCTATATATTATAACCAGCATATATAACAACTTCCATAACAGATTTTATTCCTTATAAATGACCACAAATATTCATACACAATTTTTTATACATACTTATAAACAACATATATATTGGATATAATACCAAACAGGTCATATGAACATATGTGTACCACTAACCTTCATAGACTATATTTTTAAAATAATATATAACTTGTATACTACGTATAGATCTGTATAAATATATATATATATATATATATACAAGTCAGACCTGAACACAATACATGCCAAAGTACATTTATAAAAAGGTGTATATACGAAACCATGCAGTTACAGTCATATGCAACTTTTATTCATACAAATATATTTTATAAAACCTTTATATATATAAGCTACCGGAGTATATATAGCTTGCTATATTAAATAGATATGTGAACTTTTAAAACTTGTATAAACATATGATTTCATAAAGTAATATGAACAACTAACTTATATAATAAAATCTATATAAACAGAAAGTAGAAGATATATATACAACGGCAGGTCATCAAATTTTCATAAAATTTTTATATACCGACTTTATATATAATATATATACAAGACTTATATTTTACACATATATACTTAAAAAAATGCAAAATACTTACCTATATAATATAAAGCACGCAAGTGACGAGTTGGAGGTTGACGAGGCGGAGATGGATGCGGCCACTGGTCGTGGATGAGGTAGGTGCGGTTGTGAGCAAGAAGGAGGAGGAGGCGAGCTTCGTTGGGAAGGACGGTGAAGTGGGGTCTCGGTGTAGGCACGCTGCAGAATGGATTCACTGTCACAACAAATACAGGTCATATGTTTATATTTTTGCAAAGGGGAAGGAAGACGTGGCCACCTTAAAGAAGAGAGAACAACAAGGCCCAGGGAAGAAGACAGTTGCTATGGAGGCCGCGAGTTAATGGCGAACAAACAAGGTTTTTCCAAGGAAAAGCAAGAGAAAGTTTAAAATATCTACACATTTTTTTTTCATAACATAAGTATGGCAGACGAAATGGAAAAGGCAAAGTGAAAAATATATTATGGACAGAGAATTTTGAACGAACAAAAAAATAATCAGGCTAGGGAAAAGCAAAGTCTCACGTTACTCAGGGAATTATTAAAAGTTAACGGCTACTGGTATAGACCAGTTAGATAATGGAAAGACAGGGGAATCCAAAATGTAACAACCCGGGATTTTGTAATTTTTAATTACCGTCAAAATGACGATCAAACTGTTTGCTAAGTGCTATTGAAATTTTAATCAATTTGAAATTCTTTTGTAAATTCATAAAATGTTGTGTGGGCTTTACATTTTGAATCGTGGCCCATGGTTCTTCGTTTAGCCGAGATAATATCAGAGGCAATCCCGATCCCCTATTTTCATTTTCGCATTCGAAACCCTAAAACAAACGAGATCGAACGGAAAAAAATGGCGGTCTCGTGGTATTCCTTCGTTCGTTCTTCTCAAAGCTACGACTTCAAAGACTCGATCTAAACTCGATTTCTCTACTCTGATGGAAGATAGTCTCTTCGATACTGCGTTGGCTGCTAGGGCTTCAGGCTGCTCGATCATTCCACTCACGCGTTCTTCAATTCGATAAGTAGGGATTTGAGAAAAATCAAAGGCGCCAACTTCAATGAATCGATCGAATGATGCCGTTTGGTCGATCGTTCGTGCTCCGATAGCAAGGTGAGTGACATTCTTCACTCACATCTAGTTTAATCTCGGTTATTGGTGAATCTTGAACTGTTTCGACCCCTAGGCCACTACGGCTTCAATTGCATCTGATTTCAGTATGGTTTTAGAGTGTGTGATTCCATGATTTTGTTCAGTAGCTTACGGCTTCAGATTGATTTGGTAATTACCAGGCTTTAACTCGATTTTTAATCTTCGATTTCGAGTTTGAAAATTTGGTTGCTTTTGGTTTCGTGGTTGTATTGGTTGGTTTCAATGATGGAAATCGTTTCGCCCTTGATTACTGATTTCCCTTTTTGCTTGAATACTACAGTCTGATTTCGGTCGGTTTCTCTGTTGTAGGTTTAACCCGATGCTTGAATGCAGTTTTATCACCATGTTACCTCGATGCCTTTCCCTTTAACTTACTGTTGTACCATGATTTGTGAACTTGCCTTAAGTATAATCTGGAGTTAGTTGACATGATGATAATCAGTTGTTTTTGTTTGATGCTTCACTGCTGTCTGCATTTTGATAACTCATAGCTTGATTGAGTTGTTGCCATCTGTTGGCACCAACTTCTTCATGTCTGCATTTTTATAATCTAGTGGTTGTTGACCCAGTGTGCTTCGACTCTGGCCATTTGTATGTGCATCCCTGAGCATTTGCGACATACTGGTTGCACATTGCTTCCACTACTACCACCCACACTTGGGTACCTTTTTCTTTTAACAATTTAAAGGGATGTTTAGAGTTATAGCAGTTTTTACCTTGTACATGCTTCATCTACATATTGTACATGCAGAGTATTGATTGTCTGCACTTTTTCCGGTATCACTTGTGTCACTTCATTTTCATGTAGCCTGGTTCATGTGCATACTGTCTATACAGGCTTTGGTTCTTCTTTAGTCCTGACTGTATGGAGTACTTATGAGTTGCATTGGTGTTATTGTTGGCAGTGGTTCATCATGTTCTCTGTCTAACTGATCTTGTACATGCTCGATCAGTTTATCCCTGACCTGTACCTCACCATTTACCGGTTCAGTGTAACTTTAGCCTTTGATGTGTAGTTGTTCGTACTTGCCTTGGTTTTGGAGTTTGGCATTTCCTTAGCATACCTGACTTTGGCCTATTGCTTAGAGTTTGTTGACTTTGATACATTAGTCCTGTACCACTCGGCTTCACACAGATGCTTCACTTGTTCTTCACTTACCTGTTGGATACATTGCTGTTGTAGATGTTGATGTTGTTACGGCTTGATCTATTGTTGTCATTGGTGTACTTGAGTCAATGGTTTGCTTCATTATGTACTTTAGTCTGATACTTGTGTAAGTGCTTGTATTTGGTTGTCTGCATATACATGTTGGAGCTCTTAATTCTGGTCTGGTGGTAGTTTTGCATTCATGTTAAGTTGACTGGTTTCATTTTGTATGCTGCTTTGACTTTGGCATTTGATATGCTGTTTTACTGGTGCATCCTTGTTTCAGTGATGTGATTCTTTGTTTTGGATTGTTGCTTTTGCCTTGAGTATTTGTATACTCCTGCAGCTTTGTATATGGCTATTCTTTGGTCTGCCTGGTCTGGATTTGTGTTGATTGTATGTAGCTGTCTTGATGTATTCGAATTTGATTTTCGAATTACACCTGAGTTGAATCCGGTCTCAAAGACCCGGGTTTGACCCTGTCAGTTTATTTATGTTGACTTCTACAGTTTTGATTGCTGTTAGTTTTCACCGTCCTGATGATTTCCAGTACTGTGTGGCGAGGCAGTGCACGCGTGCGTGTACTGCAGCCACATAGAAATTTGATTTGATTGATCTTTTGAGATTGCTGATTTGCTGATTAACACTATTTAGTGTTATATTTATCGTTATCCAATTCTCGTATCGAGAGTTGGATATACGAGATCTCTGTGATTATCGTCTATTGACTATCTGATTATTATTGCTGCTATGCACTAATAACTGAGTTTGAATTAGACTGACCCGTGTATTATTTTCTTTTGAATGTAATACTCGGGTCAGACCCGAGTATTTCAGGTTGTAGATTTCTTTCTTTGAGTTGCTGTTCGGGATTGAAGACTTTTCACATCTTCTGAAGTTGTCAGTCATTTTGTAGTAGTCGTGTCATTGTATCGAATGTTATGTATTCATGTATATTAGTCGATAGTGTACTTGTATATATAACTTCTAGAGTCGACAGTTGTAGTTGTATCATATGTATTGTGTCAACTATGTATTAACTGACATCGAGTATATATATATATGAGATTTTTGTTAATCTGTGTTCCGCATTTATATTATCTGCGTTATTGTTATATCTAATGTCCTAAACTATTATGAACTATCGTAGTTTGTTTTATACTGATAATTGGATATGTCGATGGGAGTAAATAAATAATAGATGAAAAATAAAAAGTATATACCACTCCTATCGAGATAACCGATATTAGTGTAAGGCCAATTACGGATGGTTGCTCCTATCCAGCCTTATTCTTCGTAATAATAGACAGTATTTCTTTTAATACTCTTTGTTATTATGAGCATAGAGGTGGGGCGTCACAGTTGGTATCAGAGCTTGGGGTTTATGGACATAAAATAAAACATAACTGGGATGGAACATATGTTACAACTATTGGTCGATGTTTTATTTGTACTTTGAGTCAAAACTAAAGTTTTGAAATTTGGATGAAATTTTTAAATATCTTTATTTAAAAATAATAGTGAAATTGTGTTCTGATGATATGATTAATTTGTGTTCTATTTATCAGAGTGCGCAGCGGAAACAGTGAAACCGTCTTCGCTGAGTATAACTGATAATCTTTTTGATTTAAAGATCAAAATATGAAATCGATATGAATTTCAATAGTTGTTTACATAGCTGTACTTATTTTGTTTCTTTGAGAATTTCGAATCCGAATTGAGAATTCGAAGAAATTGCAGTTATGTGATTTTTGTTGAAATTTCCGCTGGCTTTCTTTTGTATTAATCATCTATTGATTAGATTTTTGCTGTTTTGAATTATCTTCATTGAAGATACATTTGAATGATTCTTTGTTCATTTTGTAGTACGTGCAAAAATTTAAATTGCACGTTATTGCATTTATTTTACGTTGAACCGATGCTTGGTTATGAAACGTATTTTGTTGCCGTTATTTCTACAACGGAATTTTACACCAATGCAGTATTTTGAAGTACGGTGTTTTGTGGCATTTTGATGAATGGAAATTCACTGATATTACATTTTGATATAAATTGTTTTGATGTGATTTTGACGTTTTAAAATTACTGTCGCTTTGGCTTCAGTAACCGTCAAGTTTTAAAAGTGGATTTTCAAGCGGTTATTCCGCAATACTGATTTGTGACCGTTTTTACGGTATTTTGAGAAGTACAATTTCCTTATCGAAATTGTTACTGATTTGCTGTTTTAATCACGTGATTGGAAAATCGTTTTAAAATGAAAATTGTTTTATAAATTTTTAACAGTTTACGTTTTCAAAAGAATGAGAAAGCGACTTAAACGATTCAGCAAAATCGAGGATTATGACCCCTTTCTTTTACTGTTTCGCTTAACTCCGGACTTGTCCAGTTGAGAATGTGAATTGTTATTTTTACAAAATAAATAAAATTGTTTTCAGAAATTTTAACAGTTTACGCTTTCAAAAGAATGAGGAAGCGATTTAAACGTTTCAGCAAAATCGAGGACTATGACCCCTTTCTTTTACTGATTCGCTTAATTCCGGACTTGTCCGTTTGAGAATGTGAAATGTATTTTTACAAAATACACAATTTTGCACTTTCAAGGAAACGATGAAGAGAATCAAACGATTTAGTAAAACACGTGGTATGGGACATGTGCATTTGCTATTTCGGTTAATTCCGGACTCGTTAATTGAAATATTTGATGATTTCGTGTGCTTTCGAGCCACTATGAGGACCTTCGGGTCATTTGTTGGGCTTTCGGGCCACTCTGCGGACCTTCGGGTCAAATACCAGTACTAGACCTTCGGGTCACTCTGCGGACCTCCGGGTCAATCTGATGGGCGCCAAAATTATGTTGAGTACTTGGTAGGCTTCGGCCCTTTGTTGTTGCACGTGCGGCGAATTAAAAACTCGCCATCTGATGGGATCGATCCAAGCTTTTATGTTGATTTTCTAGTCTTCTTAATTGATTTCTAGATATTTGTTGCTTCCAATTATCTGCAGGTAATTGGATATTTGTTGATATGAGTTCTGATTATCGTTTTTGATAATCAGATATTTGTTGTTTCTAATTATCGCTTGTGATAATTAGATATTTGTTGATATGAGTTCTGATTATCGTTTTTGATAATCAGATATTTGTTGTTTCTAATTATCGCTTGTGATAATTAGATATTTGTTGATATGAGTTCTGATTATCGTTTTTGATAATCAGATATTTGTTGTTTCTAATTATCGCTTGTGATAATTAGATATTTGTTGATATGAGTTCTGATTATCGTTTTTGATAATCAGATATTTGTTGTTTCTAATTATCGCTTGTGATAATTAGATATTTGTTGATATGAGTTCTGATTATCGTCTTTGATAATCAGATATTTGTTGTTTCTAATTATCGCTTGTGATAATTAGATATTTGTTGATATGAGTTCTGATTATCGTTTTTGATAATCAGATAATTGTTGTTTTTAATTATCGCTTTAGATAATTAAATAATTGTTGATTCGAGATTTAATTATCGTCTTTGATAATTAAATATTTGCTGATTTGAGATTTAATTATCGTCTTTGATAATTAAATATTTATTGATTTTAGAAATTCGATTATCGTTTTTGATAATTGAATACTTGTGATTTAAGAAATTTGATTATCATTTTTGATAATCGGATATTTGTTGAATTTGAAAGTTGATTATCGTTGTGCTGATCGAATATTTGTTGAATTTGATGTTTTGTGATATTCGTTTTCGATAATTTGACATTTGTTGATTTGTTTTCTGAGTATCGTTTGGATAATTGGATGTTTGCTGATTTTATTGATAAGAGATTTTCTAGTCTCTAATTTAGTCTAGATTATGTTGATTTTATTGAATCGCCATTTTCTATCTATTTCTGTTAATAGTCAGAGTTTACTGATTTTGAAGTTTGTGTTTTCTAGTTAATTGTTGAATAACTAGATATTGGCAGTTTTGCAATTTGTGATTTGTGTTTCCTAATTATCCTTGTCGATAATTATATTTCGTTGTTCTCTAATTATCGTATCGGTAATTAGATATTGCTGTTTTGTGACTTCTGAATTTCAGTTGTCTAAATGATAACTGAATGTGCTGATAATTGTATTTATCCAGTTTTGCTGGTTTCTGATTATCTATTGATAATTAGGCTTTGTTGGGAATTTGTAAATTTCTTTTATGGAAGTGAAAGATTTCTTTGGCGATTGTATTCCCGTCTTTTATTTTCTAGCTTAACCAGTTTATGTTAGAAAAATAATTGTTATTGACAACCTTAATTATGAAAATTGCGGGGACGCAATTTTTATAAGGAGGGGAGTCTGTAACAACCCGGGATTTTGTAATTTTTAATTACCGTCAAAATGACGATCAAACTGTTTGCTAAGTGCTATTGAAATTTTAATCAATTTGAAATTCTTTTGTAAATTCATAAAATGTTGTGTGGGCTTTACATTTTGAATCGTGGCCCATGGTTCTTCGTTTAGCCGAGATAATATCAGAGGCAATCCCGATCCCCTATTTTCATTTTCGCATTCGAAACCCTAAAACAAACGAGATCGAACGGAGAAAAATTTACTTATATATATAATATAATCGTACAAATTTATTTCATTTACCAATTTAAAACAATATTGTGTCAGTTTGCTCTGTTTAAGTGTTTGGAAATCCTATCGATAGCATTGATCAGACGAATCGATCGAAAACCCAAATCAACATCAACAACTCAAACAACACAATATATAAAACATTTTAATATTAATACAAATACAAATACACTCCCTCACTCGATGATTCCAGAATGGATTTCAAAACAAGGATAAAGATCCAAATTAGAGGAACCTAAAACAAAGAATTCAAATTCGAAGATAGGCTCGATAGGGAGATAAATAGATCTCAAAAAGAGAAACGAATGGATGCACTTATATAAATCACGGACAACCTTAGCCGGGTCAACCGTGACTTAAAAATAAGATCGAGGTAGAATTCTGGAACAAATCGACATTCGATCGCCAGAGATAGAATTCGGGTATAGCAAAAGATAGCAGCATCTAAACCGAGGATACAGAAATCTCCGGTGAATCAATGCTTGTTGTAAAGAAGTTTCACCCCTTTACAAATCATTCAAAGATTGGCGAGACCACCGATTTATTATAGAGATTATCCAAGGTGGAGTTATGGGGATACTCCAGAATCAAGAAGACATGAATAGGGGAGACAAGAATGGACTTTGGAACCGAAGTGAACGTTCCAAAATTCAAATAAACCGGGTCAAAGAAGAAGGAATTCAAGCTCGAACGAAAGTGATTCTGTAATTGAATTTTTACTCTATATGCTGAGTTTTGCCTAAAACCAGAGCTTTGATACCACATGTAACGACCCAGTATTTTGGACCATTCAAATCGACAATAAATCCACACATGTCGGACTTGAATAATTCAAAATAATGAATTGTAAATAAAATTTGGAAAACTCAGCATATATAGTAAATAAAATAATCACAGATCACAGACATAGAGTAATATAACAATAATGCAGCAGAAACAAAAGAATAGTAGTTCATGAAGATACTACATATATATAACAAAGGTAAACAAAATACAACAAAAGTCACCAGTACATAGATGTCTCAATACAATAATCAAATACAAGATCTGAATGCATCACTGGAATCGACTGAACAACTGAAAGCAGGATAGATAAATAGCTGGGTCTCCAAGCGAAGCTCCAACTCCAAAGGTGAGTCTCAAATGCTGTATCACTCAGTCTGACCCGAGCGTAAAGCAAAACACAAAACACTCGAGTTAGGATTAACATTCTTATATCAATAAATCCAAATCAAGTGAAATATCAACTGAAATACAAGTAACTCAAAGGACGTTTGGGATAACCATCCTCTAAGGATCCGTTAAACTATCTACTATGTAGTAATATTCGCTATTATAATAATGTCTAATATAAAATAAACATACTTTTTAATAGCGTCAAGGGGTTACCCATATAGCCCTTAACACGTAATAGTCCCAGTAGTCTATCCAGTATTAGCATACTCCCAAAATTGGGGCTACCCTCGATACTCCACATGCTACGGGAGAAATCACAACTCGTAGTAAAGCTCGATATGGTAGGTGACACGGTACACAAGGCAATGCCAGGGTAGATATACCAATTACGCACACGGACTGATGGAAACGCATAGCAGCCACTACCGCTCCACCTCGAATAACACTCCCAAATCAAGGGGTGCACCCAAACAACCACAAAGTAATAGAATGGTATCGAAGAAGTGCGTCCGTTAAGAGGTGCTACCTCACTGGTCCGAGATCGCTCCTGTTTTAGCCACCTTATGCCAACTCACGGTAGTTGGGTCCACGTATATACCTTAAGATTGTCGCCACCATCCTACTTCATTCTGGAAACTCCACCGCGTACACAGTTGTTAAAGTGGTTTTCGGTATCGACAGAGAGTATGTCCATGTCCGATCCCGGTCTCTTTAACAACCAATCGTTATTATAACACCGCGGTCATTTCAAAATAGTCTATACTTCAAAAACCGAAATACCATTCTCATTTTCAAAACCCAAATCAATACGATATCATTTCCATTTCAAATATATCCATTTCCAAAAATCATATCACTTTCCAAAGTTATAACGCTTTCGAAATCATAGTCCTTAAAAATCAAACACTTTGGAAATCACAGCATTGAAATCATAGCATTTGGGAATCATAACACTTTTGAAATTATAGCATTTTGGAAATCATAACACTTTTGAAATTATAGCATTTTGGAAATCATAACACTTTCCCCTTAAACAGTTTAGATATTAAAATTAGTATATAAAATAAAATAGTTTATAAATAAAATAGTTTATATAAATAGTTATAAGTTAAAATAGTTTATAAATAAAAATAGTTTATATTAAAAATGATTTATATTAAAATAGTTTATATTAAAATAATTTATAAAGTAAAATATCAATAGTTTTAAATATAATTTAAAATTTACTTTATAAAATAAAATAGCAGTTCAAATCAACTCGAATTCCAAAATTCACATTTAATTCAATCTCAATTCATAAATTTCAACTCAATTCAATTACTCAATAAATCATTTCAAATTATATCGATTTCAAATACAGATTTGAACCACAAAATAAACCATTTAATTTCAATATATTTCAAAGTTTTAAATATTCAACATTTCAAAACTAAATTCGATACTTATATATATATATATATATCAAATTCACTTAACTATTATTTAGTTTTGAAACATTTACTTAATCATTTCAATAACATCTAAATACAACTTCAATTTACAATTTAAATAAATAAAATATCCCATTTTAATATATATACGTTTGAAATATCCATTTAAGTCACCTTTAATCAAATTTCAAGTTGTAAACACTTCTTTAAATTTCAAATTCAATACATTTCAAATCAAACTTACTTAAGTATAATTCTTAAATAAATATAATTTCAAATCAATTTCAAATCATTATAAACTCTATATTTGAAAATATAGATATTAAATAAATACTTAAACATATTATTTATCAACTTTATTAAATCAACTTTAATGAATCTTTAAAATCAATATTTATCAAAACCATATATTTATCAAAACCATATATTTCTTTTCAAAACCATAGAAATCATTTTCAAAATATTTATATAAAGACCAACGGTGTCTGTATATAATTTTCTATCATATGGTCAAGTGATACGGATATTTATCATTTCAATCCGCAATTTAAATATATATACGGGTATATATCTTTTCAACCCGTAATCCCAAATTCAATTAATTGAAAATCGCTTGGGTTTATCATTTCAACCCATAACGATTTTCTCTTATTCTACAAGATCGTTCGGGTATGTATCATTTCAACCCATAGCGATTCTATACTAACATGGAACTTGCAGAGTGATAACAGATATGATAATAAAATAACAACGGTAACATGCATATATCATCAATATAAATAACAGATAATGGTGTCAAATATCACAGGTGAACAGATACAGATATCAACATATATACAACAATATAAATAACTAACAACAGCATATTTCAATTGACGTTTCAATTGAAATCAAATTTAATAAATAAAAAACATCAATCGTGAGTATTAGCTCACCTTTCGAGGCTAGAGAATAGACAATGGAGATGACACGGGTATGCATACTGATACGGACCTTGAAATTGAGTTACAAATCCAAGCAAAGCAAATCGGCATGAATTCAACGATCAAAGCTGATAAATAGGAATAGACGAAGTCAAATCAAGACTGGATCGATGAAGATAATTGGTATAAGTGAATTTATAAATAACTATATATATCAAGTCATATTTTAAATTCAAGCATATATTAAATTAAATATATATGTATTTCAAAATCACTGTTTTTAAATTAAAGTACAATTTAATATACTTAACCAAACCTAAATATAAGTAGACTAATATTTTATACCTACTATCCATCCTTATTATAAAATCAAAAATAAAATTTTTAAACACATACGTATAAACAAAGAGGCTGTTAATATATTATACTGTATACTTATAAAAGCTGAAATAGTAAAACCCATACCACTATGGACCTGCATATATATCTTTCAAATCAAAGTGTATACGTGTACACTATAATCTTAATATATTTGTAGTATATTATATAAACAAACGTTGAATTTCCCAACAACAAAACTCTATATACTCTAACACCTAGAACGAAATATGTATACTACAACTAAGAACATATACATATATATAAATATATGATATTAACAGTACATGAAATCATTTAAAATAATATACTGGTATACAAATATAATTGTTTCAAGCAAACATTTTTGAAAGTAAATATTTATGTAGACAAGTAACATTATGTAGTACTTATATAACCTATATATTATAACCAGCATATATAACAACTTCCATAACAGATTTTATTCCTTATAAATGACCACAAATATTCATACACAATTTTTTATACATACTTATAAACAACATATATATTGGATATAATGCCAAACAGGTCATATGAACATATGTGTACCACTAACCTTCATAGACTATATTTTTAAAATAATATATAACTTGTATACTATGTATAGATTTGTATAAATATATATATATATGTATATACAAATCAGACCTGAACACAATACATGCCAAAGTACATTTATAAACAGGTGTATATACGAAACCATGCAGTAACAGTCATATGCAACTTTTATTCATACAAATATATTTTATAAAACCTTTATATATATTTAAGCTAACTGAGTATATATAGCTTGCTATATTAAATAGATATGTGAACTTTTAAAACTTGTATAAACATATGATTTCATAAAGTAATATGAACAACTAACTTATATAATAAAATTTATATAAACAGAAAGTAGAAGATATATATACAACAACAGGTCATCAAATTTTCATAAAATTTTTATATATCGACTTTATATATAATATATACAAGACTTATATTTTACACATATATACTTAAAAAAATGCAAAATACTTACATATATATTATAAAGCACGCAAGTGACGAGTTGGAGGTTGACGGGGCGGAGATGGATGCGGCCGCTGGTCGTGGATGAGGTAGGTGCGGTTGTGGGCGAGAAGAAGGAGGAGGAGGCGAGCTTCGTTGGGAAGGACGGTGAAGTGGGGTCTTGGTGTAGGCATGCTATAGAATGGATTCACTGTCACAACAAATACAGGTCATATGTTTATATTTTTGCAATGGGGAAGGAAGACGTGGCCACCTTGAAGAAGAGAGAACAACAAGGCCCAGGGAAGAAGACAGTTGCTATGGAGGCCGCGAGTTAATGGCGAACGAACAAGGTTTTTCCAAGGAAAAGCAAGAGAAAGTTTAAAATATCTACACTTTTTTTTCATAACATAAGTATGGCAGACGAAATGGAAAAGGCAGAGTGAAAAATATATTATGGACAGAGAATTTTGAACGAACAAAAAAAATCAGGCTAGGGAAAAGCAAAAGTCACACGTTACTCAAGGAATTATTAATAGTTAACGGCTACTGGTATAGACCAATTAGATAATGGAAAAGACAAGGGAATCCAAGTCCCAAATTTTTGAAACCGATACGACTGACTGGTTTACCGATTTCATCGTGTCCCGAACTTCGAAACACACGAATGAATATGCTATTGAGATCAGCACGACGAGACGATCAAAACGGTATACATATGTCAGTGGTACGATCATCCTATCAAAAGTCGATATCGGTACGAAAATGCTGCTATTTCGTCGAAAATAAGATCGACGGAGCAATAACAGTCCAAATTTGACGAAACGAATAATGACGTCTCACTCAAAAGATGATTTACAATTTTTCTATATAAAAATATTTAGGTTTGAAAAACATTTTATTATAATCAAATTTTTAACTGATTGGAATTGAAATAGAATTACATAAGAAAATAAACTTCCATATTTTCTAATGAAAATTTACCAGTTGCTATGTTGAAATAGACGCATTTCAAATATCAAATTTAAATTTAAAAATTTTATCGTTTAAAATTTCACAAAATTTCAATTAAATATGTTAATAAAACAAATAAAATTATTAAAAATCTACGGGTCGTTACACATTTCATACGGGATTGTCCAGCTCTTCGAAAGAAGAGAGAGAAGAAGGAGAAAGCTTCAGTTACGGCAGCAGTTAGATCAGATGCAGATAGAAGCGATAGTGATACATCATTATTTTCAACCAGTATTTCACCTTTTGAGAGTACAATTTGGGTGATTGATTCTGGAGCCTCTTGTCATATGATGCCGGATAGGAGCTGTTTTGTCAATTACAGGAAGATTAATGGCGGAGTAGTTTATATGGGGAGTGACATATCTTGTCATGTTGTGGGCGTCGGAAGTGTGAGGTTTAAGATGCATGATGGTGTTGTTTGGACTATCGCGGATGTTAGACATGTTTCGATGCTACGTAGAAGTGTGTTGTCAGTTGAAGCTTTGAGTAGACTTGGTATGAGGCTAATAATAGATGGAGAGAATTTGAGAGTGGCGAAGGGTTCCTTGGTAGTGATGAAAGGGGTGTGAGTTGGTGATATATATGTGCTTCATGGAGAGAGTCTTAGGAGAGTTGGTAGTTTCTACCGATTCTAGTGTTCCAGATTCTACTCAGTTATGGCATCTTCGTTTAGGTCATGTTGATGAGGAGAGTCTTGAAGTATTAAAGAAGCGGAGGTTGATTAATGGTGTTTGTCAATCGAAGCCTATCTCTTGTGGGGATTTTTCTTTTAGAAAGAAGAAGCATGCCACATTTGATGTTGGAAGGCCTAGTGCTACAAAGTTTTTAGAGTATGTTCATTCTTATATGTGGGGACCTACCCTAGTTGCATCTTTTGGTGGAGCCAATTACTTCGTCTTATTTCTGATGATTTCTCACGTAAGGTCTGGGTCTATTTCTTAAAGGCCAAAGACGAAATATTTGCCCAGTTTTGTAAGTGGAAGACCTTGATAGAGAAGCAGTCAATGAAGCGTTTGAAGGTTCTCAAAGTTGGAAATAGTAGTGAATTTATGTCATAAGAATTCACTAACTATTGTACATCCGAGTATATAGTTAGAGATTTTTCTATTTTTGTTGAGTCACATTGTTATGGAGTGGCAGAGAGCATGTGTCGAATATTATAGGAGAGAGCTATGAGCTTGAGAACGACTGCTGGTCTAGAAGAGGGATTTTGGGCAGAAGCGATTTCTATGGTAGTATTTATCATCAACCATACATCTTCTATTGCCATAGATATGAAGATCCCGAAAGAGATATGGAAATGAGAGCCAGTTGATTATTCATTCCTTAAAGTGTTTGGTTGTTCAGCTTATTTAGAAGATGAAAAGATTATAGAGGTTCAGACTCTAGGTGGAGCTCACTTGTTGGAAAGGCCTTTTGGTTCAGTTGGCCCTATTTGTAAGCATATTTGTAGCGATGATTCTTCATCTTATGCTTTGAATGTTGTGGAGCTTGTTGGTGAGTCTGCTGATGTTGACTTAGGAAAGTCTAGCAAATTTCTTGTGGAGGAGATTGGAGTAGATAATGTTGAGTATGTCCTCACTCAATTTGGAATGGAGAAGGTGAAGCGTGCTGTTAAATCTCCATTGGTCTCTCGAAGCTTAGTGTCCACATGTTCATCTCCAACATCGGATTTGTTGAAGAATTTTGGTATTTTCTCGTATGCATTTTGTTTGTTGATGTACATACTATCTTTCTTATGCTTGGGAAAGATTTGGAAGCTCCGTTTGGGAAATAATGCCCAAACTAGTTCATATTGAGCTTGATGGCGTAGACCTAATAATTTGTTGAGATGTGTTGTTGAAGAGAGATTGTTATATTTGAATCAAAGTGGAGTATTAAATTTGGATGATTCAAATATTTTCTCAAGAAGAAAATAATTTAGCTAATTGATCGTATGAATCAATTAGATTATAGGTGGAAATAAAAAGAGGAAAGTTATGTGTGATTGCTTTGGGAGAAAGGAAACTAATTAATTTGCTAATTAATTAATTAGTCAAAGAATTTGTTATATGAAGAAAGAAAAAATTGCTGATGGAGATTGATTCAAGGAAGAAAAATTATACAAACCAAAATCACCATTATCCATTTGCATAGAAATCAAATCATGGATATTTGGAAAGATTTCAAGATAATTGGACAATTAATTTTCTTAATCTCCAAGTAATCCTTCATTCTCAAGCCTATTTAAATAAAGGGAGTTCATCTTCATATGTGTGTGAGAGAGCATCCACTATTATCCTCTTCCTCAGTAAACCCTAATTTCTGTAGTCAAATCCAATTAGGGGTTTTGAGCGCAAACAAGTCCTTAAAGAAATTGATTATTCAATTTGTAATTATAGGTTAGTCTCTCCACTTTGCTACCTATAATTTTTTAATCTCTCCTTTGTACTCTTTTTCTTCAGTAAAATAAAGAATAGTTGTTGGATCCGTGGACGTAGGCAATCTAGCCGAACCACGTTAAATCTCTGTGTTCTCTACTCTTCTGTTTCTCTTTGTTTAGTGATTATTTTTCATTGAATTGGCGGTTGATAATTAATCAATAAGTTAGACCCTTCTTTTGATTGTTTCTATGCTTTAGTATTCCGTTGCAGTTTTGGAGTTAGTGCAAATTAAAATTTTGCACAACACAGAAAAGATATAAAATTAGCTAGAAGCATCTTATTATTGGCCAATAAAACTACATTGTTCAATGTACATAGCTGGCTACATCTTTCAATTCATCGATAAAATTAAAAAATAAATGCCACACAACAGAAATTATTACCTAAAACATGCCTTAAGAAATGGACTTTAAGAGAATATAAGTTGCCATTGTTAGGGGTAGGCGGGAGTTTAGTGTATGGTAAATGTACAATAAAATTTTGGATGTTAATTTGTAGCTATCTTTTGGTTGATGCAAATAATAATAACTCGCAGTTACACCATTAACTTTGTATATTAGCCAGTGTTACATTAACACTCATCAAAGTGGTGTCAACAAAATCAAGCTTGTTAATGTAACATGTTTCAACAAACATGCCCCTTGAATTTTGATCAGGGCCGGCCTGCATTCAGCATAGACCCACTAGGCCACTGCCTAGGGCCCCAAAATCTGAGAGGTTAAAAAAATACGTATAGGGTAATTGCAGCAGCTGTAGGGGAAAAAATATGTCGATTCTTCCTCTTTCATCAGCAGCAACGCACACACGCGCAAAAAAAAAAATTAATCATTCAGCAGCTTCAGCTAGGTTTTGGATGGTTTGGCAAATTTCAAAACATCTCAACTTCAGCTAGGGTCCAATTGATTAAGGAGACAAAAGAGCAATGGAATCCAATTTCTATTTCAATCGACTATTAGGCAGAATTTTCACAATTCTTTCTAATTCAATAGCTTCTAAGTTATTTAAGAAATTTTATGTTTGATTGATTGAGACTAATTCAATTATCCAAGCAATTAGATATGTTATCACACAAATTCAACAAAATTTATTTTTACAATGGTATGTTTGTAGATTGTAAACTAATTCAACGGCATGTTTGAGTGGTTGAGAATAATGATGATACATTTTTAGAGTTTTAAATTGATTGTTATTAGACTAATTCAAGCAATTATAATGTTAAAAAATAGAAGGGTGAAATCATAACTAATTGAGTTATGGTATCATTATTTTTACAGGATGTCTTTTAGAAAATATGAGTCTGGGGCTTCCAAAAGAAAGAAAAAACTTGAAATTGAAATGGTATTAGAAAACAAGCAGGCTCATTTAATAAATTTTTTAGTAAGAAACAAGAAGAAGAAGTTGTTATTGAAATAGAGAGAAATGAAGTTGAAATGAGGTTGCAGTTGATGAGGTTGTAACAAACGAGAACGCGGTTATTGATGTGAATGAGATTAATTTAAACGAGGACATTGCTATGGAGTTTGTACCACTTTCTTTAGATATTGGTGACCCGGTAAATTGGAAAAATATGAATCAACACTTGAGAGATTTGATTGTTCAAAGAGCTCCTACAAAAGATAATAATATTAATTTTCCTAAAGATGTATCAAATAGACATTTCTCTACCATACACTATTTTAGACAATTGTCAAATGGAGAAAAGCATGATGGAAAATGGTTAATGTACTCCAAAGCTTTAGATAAAGTATTTTGTTTTTTACAAGTTATTCAAAAATGATAAAATGATGCTTCAATTAGCAAATGACGGAGTGAATGATTGGAAAAATATTAGTGAAAAACTCAAAGCACATGAAGTTAGTGTTGATTATATCACTAGGATGGAGAAATTGATTGAATTGGAAATAAGATTTCAAAAGAATGAAACAGTTGAAAAAAGTGTACAAGAACAAATTAATAAGGAAAAAGTGCATTGGAGACAAGTAATTATAAGAATAATATATGTTGTCACAACTCTTGCTCAAAATAATTTGGCATTTCATGGTGATAATGAGAAGATTTATCAAGAGAATAATTCAATATTTTTAAGCATTATAGAAATGATTGCCAAATTTGATCCACTAATGCAAGAACATATTCGTAGAATTCAAAGTAAAGAAATTCATTGCCATTATCTTAGTCACAAGATTCAAAATGAGTTAATACTTCTAATCGTGGGTGAAATTAGAAAAGCGATTATTGAAAAAATTAAAGAAGCAAAGTATTTTTCTATCATGCTTGATTGTACTCCGGATCAAGCCATGAGGAACAAATGACTATAATCTTGAGGTATGTAGATATTTCAAACAATACGGTAAATGTGGAAGAGTTTTTCTTAGGATTTTTAATGGTTGATGACACTTTCGGTAAGGGGCTTTTTGATGAACTTGTTGATGTTTTGAATGATTTGGAACTTGATATTGAAAATGTGAGAGAACAAGGCTATGATAATGGTTCTAATATGCAAGGAAAAATAGAAGCGTGCAAAATAGATTACTACAAGTTAATCCTAGAGCATTTTACAACCTTGTGGTTGTCATAGCCTTAATCTCGCCCTTTGTGATATGGTTAACTATTGCTCTAAAGCCGTTTTTTTGGAGTAGTACAACACATATATACTCTGTTTTCATCCTTAACTAAATGATGGAAAATGTTTAAAGATAATGTTGATGGTCTTACACTAAAGCCATTATCACAAATACGTTGGAAAAGTCATATTGAAAGTGTGAAAGCGATTTGGTCTCAAGCTCCAAAAATAAAAAAAATGATTTAATTCAATTGGCGAGCCTTAATGATGATCCTATGTGCAAAAGTGAGGCCGAATCCTTAGTAAAGTATGAGTTTGAGAACTTTGAGTTTTTGCTTGGTATGGTTATATGGTAAACTTTATTAAATAACGTTAATCGAGTAAGCAAAGAGCTACGAGTAGAAGATATGCATATTGATGTTGTTATGAATCCTCAATGTTGGAAGCCAAAAAAATTGCAAATGAATTTTGAATTAAACCTTTATTTTTCGAAAGGCGCATAATTCGTAAAAGGAGACAATTTGATGAAAATAGTAGCGAACACATTGTGCAATCATCAAAAAAATCTTTTAGAGTCAATTATGTTAGAACTTGTATTTTAATGTTTTGATTGTGACAACTATATAAGTAAATATTATATGAACTAACCAAGTTTGTAGAAGAAGATAATCAAAAAATATGAAGACCAGATTCCAGATTGTTGCTACAACGTATTGTTAAGTAGAGTCCGAGTCTAGATGTAGATAAATGTTAAAATCTCTCCGTAGTGGTATACACATACACACATAACAAAAGAATTGGCAAATCAAAAGAACTGCACAAAAACATTGCATTCAGCTAGCTGAACGATCCCTTTCAACCGACTGAATGCTGTACATGTACAAAAATAAATAAGAACTTTCAGCCGGTTGACTTACAATATTCAAACAGTTGAATTCTATCTATTTTGCACTAATTTCTTGCTATTTCAAACTTTACTCGATTCAGCTGGATGGAATATTTAATTCAGACGGCTGAAGCTTCATAACGGGTAGTTTTTGAAAGGGTGCTTCTCTTCCATGAACAGTAACAACTCTTGATTCAGAAGATACTTCTATAACTCTTCATGGTTGCTCTTCATGAACGTATACAACCTTTTAATTTCTATATATAGCAAAGAAATCCAACATCTTGTTAATCAATTTTTCTATTTCTTAATTCTATCTATTCTTGCTATTTACACTCAAAGGCTTTCTACGCATAAACACTCTATTGATCACTTATATATTCAAGTTTATTCTTTTATGAGCAAATAAATTTCCTTTCTTCATGAAATACACGATATACCGCAAAGGAGAAGATTATAGGAAGGGTGTACTCTAAAGACTTATCTGTGCTATTCAAAGAGCACAATAGTCAGATATGTTTTATTATTGAAGTCCCGTTCGGTTGCTCAGGTGGTGTAAAGTCCTACTCTATTGCTTAGGCGTTTGAAGTCCTGTTTGGTTGCTCAGGCAGTGTAATACCTATTCCTTTGGGTTAAGAGAGGGTTGATAGTTGAATTCCAGAAGAAGTTTGGGATTGGACGTAGAACGTGAAAAAGTTCGAATTAGTATAAAAATTCCTGGTGTCTTTTACTTTACTACTTTAATTTTATACTTACATTCTGTACAAGTAGATAGATTTTTTAATATTCTATATTATACGATCCATAGTCACTTTCATTTGGTATCAGAGCCTAGAATTCTATCGATCGTCACAACATTATAGAATAATGACGAGAAAAAGATCCAATCGAAATACAACAAGCAAAAATCTTGTCAAAGCCACCAATAAGGACTATAAAAAGGTACTTTTTGCTTTACAAATTTCAGTAGATGATAATAATGAATTAGTTAGTATAAGCGATAAGATCTCAAAGCTTAATTTTATTATTTTAGAAAAGATGAAATCTGTCGAACTTGAAAATGAGAAATTGAAAAATAAGAAATTGAAAAATGAGAAATTAAATTTAGAAAATCAACTTGGTGTTTTAAAAAGTAAATTTAAAACTCTTAAAGAATTTCTAGATGAATAAAACACCTTATTTGAAAAAGAGAAAGAAAAATTTTCAAAAGAAACTTTTGATTTGAAAAGACAAAATGATTTATTACAGTCCTCTTTAGATAATTCAGAATCTCAAATTTTTCTTCAAAAAAATGAGAACTGTACGTTAAAAAGCAAGAATTCTGAACTAAATGAGAAATTTAATATTTTGAAAAATAGTAATTTCTTTTGAAAATAAAAACAGTGACTTTAAAACTAAATTTTAAAAATGTAAAAATGAATTAATGAAATTTAATAAAGATCAAAATGATTTAAACATGATTTTATCTAGTTCTAGACCTTTACATGATAAAAGTGGTTTAGTATATAATAAAACTGATCGTAGAAGTAGCACTAGATACGCTTTCATGTATAGTAAAAATGTTAGTGCTAGTACTAGATTTCGAGTAAAGTGTAAATCCAATTTTTTTATAGAAATTCAAGTACTGCTATGACCAATAATGTTTATAATATCTTCAGAACAAAATCATTGACGGGAAATATGAATAAAAATTATCTAAGTATTTGGGTTCCTGTTAATTGGAAAAACAGAGAAAAATACATTGATGATTATTTTGATATAGTAGTTAATAATGAAAATTATATTTATAAAGCTTCAACCACACCCAAATGGGTATGACTTCCCAAGACCTAACCCCCGAATCTTAACATAGACAGTGGGTACCATAACATATATCTCTTTTTTTAGGTACACCACATATAAATGGGGAGATATATTCCAAATTTTCTGATACTTATGGAAATGAAGGCACAAACATGATGTTCACATTTTCAATGTACCTGGAGAAACAAAAGGAAAATGATAGATTTTGGAATTTTAAAGATGTTCCATACATTTAATGGAATTACGTGCTTATAATGAAATATGGACTTCAGCAAATACGGTAAAATCTATTTATTTTCTCCATAATTAATATTGGGTTTATCTTGCTATTTACAAGATATTTTATAAAATTTATTATATTCCTTCATTCTTTTTTATAATGACAAAGGGGGAGAATAAGATTGATAGAGGGAGTATCCAGTCGGGGGAGAAAAATTAATCTTTATACTTAAAGCTTACATAGTTGTCATCATCAAAAACAGGGAGAATATTAGAACCTCGAATTTTGATGTTTTTATTGTGACAACTATATAATAAATAAATATTATATGAACAAACCAAGTTTGCAGGAGAAGGTAATTAAAAACATATGAAGACCAGATTCCAGATTGTTGCTACAACGTATTGTTAAGTATAGAGTCTTAGTCTAGATGTAGATAAATGTTAAAACCTCTCAGAAGTGGTATACACATACACACATAACAAAATAATTGGCAAATCGAAAGAACTGCACAAAAACATTGCATTCAGCCGGCTGAACGATCCCTTTCAACCGATCGAATTCTGTACGTGTACAAAACAAATAAGAAAATTCAGCCGGCTGACTTACAATATTCAGACGGCTGAATTCTGTCTATTCTGCACTAATTTCTTGCTGTTTCAAACTTTACTCGATTCAGCTGTCCGAAATATTTAATTCAGACAGTTGAAGCTTCATAACGACTAGTTTTTGAAATGGTGCTTCTCTTCCATGAACAGCAATAACTATTGATTCAGAAGATACTTCTATAACTCTTCATGGTTGCTCTTCATGAACGTATACAACCTTTTAGTTTCTATAAATAGCAAAGAAAGCCAACATCTTGTTGATCAATTTTATAATTTCTTAATTCTATCCATTCTTGCTATTTACACTCAAAGGCTTTCTATGCACAAACACTCTATTGATCACTTATATATTCAAGATTATTCTTTTATGATCAAATAAACTTCTTTTCTTCACGAAATACACGATATACCACAAAGGAGAAGATTATAGGAAGGGTGTACTCTAAAGACTTACCTGTGCTATTCAAAGAGCACAATCAGTTAGATATTTTTTATTATTGAAGTCATGTTCGGTTGCTTAAGCGGTTAAAAGTCCTACTCTGTTGCTTAGGCGGTTGAAGTCATGGTCGGTTGCTCAGGCGGTGTAATACATATTACTCTGAGTTAAGAGAGGGTTGATAGTTGAATTCCAGAAGGAGTCTAGGACTTGATGTAGAACGTGAAAGTTCGAACTAGTATAAAAATTCCTGGTGTCATTTACTTTACTGCTTTAATTTTATACTTACATTCTATACAAGTAGATAGATTATTTGATATTCCATATTATACGATGCATAGTCGCTTTCAAATTATTTTTTATATATTGTGGATCAAGGTTTGTCATCACTTGAGAGTAGATTTGAACAAATTAAAAAGTATGATGAAATATTTGGATTTTTGTATGATCTAGAAAGATTGAAGCATTCTTCTTATATATGATAGTTTGAAGTCTTCATGTGATAACCTCGAGAATTATTTGAAACATGAGACGGTTTCCGATATTGATGGAGCGGAGTTATTTGCGGAGTTGCAAATCATTAGAGAGGTTAACCAACAAATGAAAAAAGTGCTATTGAAAGTATTAAATTATATCAAGAGGATGAGTTGTCTTTATGTTATTGTATGGATTGCTTGTAGAATATTATTGAGTATTCCTATGGCCGTTGTCTCGGTGGAAAGAAGCTTTTCAAACTAAAACTTATTAAATCTTTTCTTCGAACGACTATGTCTCAAGAAAGATTGAATGGATTGGCAACAATATCTATAGAGAATTTTTTTTTAGAATCACTTGATTTAAGTGTTTTGTTTTGTAATTTTACCACTCAAAATGTACGAAGAATGAGTACAATGTGAAAGTCTTTTGTTCCATTTCTCTGTGTAATTATAACTATGAACTATCATTTTGTTCCTTAATTGGAAAAAAAATATTTCTTTAATTGTTAATATTGACTTATTATGATCCACTTTTTCCTATTCATTTTGTTTATCAATTATTGAATGTTGTTCGGTTCGTGAAGAATATCACAAAGCGCAAGAATAGATGATGAGCTAATAAGGTCTTGTTGGTATGTTAGCTAGAGTAGGAGGTGCAAGGAGAAATTAATTACTCATTAACTTTCGTATCATAATTATAAGCGATTTACAGGTTCCAGTTTAGTTGATATACACTTTATAATAGGGAGCAATTGATTCTTAGTTTAATGCATTTTAATTCATCATAAGTCAAAACATCCAAATACCTTCAGTGCATTCATTCTGTAAAGTTAGCAGCTTCATAGTAACCATCACACAAATATCAACGATTTGCACATGTACATTCATTATTATTGCAAGAATTTTTCTATTTTACTAATAGTGGGAAATGATTTCCAAAAGAAATTTATAATACCGCGATTAGCAAGTTAGAGAAAATTTGGAGAATACATAAACCAACTAAGGTTTTGTCCGGTGGACAAGTAATCTTTTTAGCTACATCACTTGTCCTTGCAGTCCTTTATAAAATGCTTCGATGAGTCCTACATTAATAGTAAAAATTCTTATTTGGATATGAAGTTTGAGTGCACACTTCTGGATTGTTATATTAGTTTCATTTTGTGGAGTATGTGGCTATAAATCTATATTAGCCCGAGTGATTTCATAAGTGTCTGTATTAGAATATATATATGTATGTATGTATGTATATATGTATATGTATATGTATATTGTTAGACACTAACATGTTGAAACTTCTGCACACTATTGGACTTTGAAATAACTTCAATGTTTATGTTTCCTGAAGTTAAAAGTAGTTTCTATACAAAGCAACTACCATGTCGACTGCCAATAAAGCGAAAAACATGAGTGTAAATTCATTGTTGGGCAGTCCTTTGCAGCTATAGTATATTGCCACTTTATGCATTGGTCACTCGGCTACTTAACCGAGTGGTTTCTAATATGTCTTTGGTTTGTAATTTTCCAAATATATTTAAATCAATACGAAAACTGATTTGAATTATTGGATCTGATTAATTTTGTATTAAATTCGCTCAAAGCTTTGGGATGTTCTAGCTATTGTTTATGCATGGATAACTTTTGTTATCGTTGTGTCAAATTCTGTAAATATTGCATGTTGACTAAATGCATCATATATTGTACATCTGATTTTTACTACCGTCGATTATTTGCTATAATCTACATATGAAAACTGATGGTAATGAAATTGATGCTTCAGTTTTTTCGATAGTTGATTGATTACTACTACTGTCTTTTTTATGTTGCATAGTTTTTGCTGCAGTTTCGTCCAAAATGGGCTTAGCGGGTTAAGTCGAGTTGACCCGTTAAAATAGTGAATTGGGTTGTGTTTACCCATTTAATAAATGGATATAATGAGTTGGGTGTATTTTTGTTTTAAATGGAATTAGATTAATTTTCAAACAAACTCATTTACACCCAACCCAACTCATTTCACAGCCATATATATATATATATATATATATATATATCTTATATATAAAGCAAATACCTGGTCAATTGAAGCCTTTTTCTAACTACCTAAAATGTTCATTACTAAAATTCAACGGATAAAATAATATGAGGACAATTCAGACATTTTGCTTTCCAACTATAGTTTTGTCCTAACTTTTTTCCCACGTTCCAAAGCACGCCTTCCACTACACTATCATTTGCCGCGTATTCCATGCTCATCGTTCAGCCCTCTTTCTCCTACCAATGTCCAGAAAACCCATTTCCTCCAACTACATCCCATTTTTTTCACATTTTCCCAACTAAAATTCTGAAAGTTTATAAACAAAACAATAATGGTTGAGATGAGTAGGGAAAACCGAAGCTGATCCCAAAACTTTAGTTTTAGGTATTGTTAAATTAATTGCTTTTCCTGTTGAGATTTGTTATTTATTCGTCGGCAAACGAAATTTAGTTGGCGTGCAGGATGATCGATTGCCTCAATGTTGGCCTTTATCCAAGCTTTCTCCAGGCAAGATATTTTTTAGGTATTATTTCCTATTTTTTGAAATCGATAATTACGTGTCCTTATTTTCATCCATGAAGGTGTTCGCGGACATTAAGTGTGGAGATTGAAAATGGTTATATAATACCAGATTTAGAAATCGCATCTGAAGACAAGAAGCCCTGATTGAAAAGCAAAAGACAATCAATTTAGACCTATCTCAAATATCAAGTAACTTTTGTACCTTTGATTTTTGTATGCATTTTTGTTTATTATCAGTAACATCCCATGTCTTCTTTTCGTTATATTTTTAGTAACTTATATTACCTTATTCTGCTTTTGTAATTAATGTTCATTTTAGTGTAATAGTTTTAGGTTGGAATCTTTTAAAAAGTTTACGATGAAGACGATGGTAACATCATCCGACAATAAAAGCTATCATTTAACAGATATTTTCCATTGAATAATAGCGATATCTTATAGTTGTCTCTTTAAATAACTTCAACGTATTCTATTTATGTGCCAATAATTTAGTGCGTGTATTTTTTTCTCTTTGCAGATGATTCATTCTATTGTATTGTAATTTAGTTCCATTTATATTCAAAAGGATGATAAACAATACTTATATCGATATGAAATGGAAGTAAAAATAATTGTTTATGTTTAATATTTTAGTGGTAAATTTTAAGAAGTTGTCAAAAACAGATAAAGTCTATTTATTTGGGTTGTTTAGTTGAAATATTTAAGCCACTGAGTTGTCAGTTCGAAAAGTGAATAAGTTACTTTTTGAAATCACATATCCACTTATTAAATTTTGAATTAAAATTTAACGTGTTATAAGGTTTTTTTTCCTATTTACCGGAGTTGTTAATTAGGTGGATGTTATAAGTACTAAAGCGAGGAGCCGATTCCCTCTCACTTCCAAATCTTTGAATTTTCTGTAAAAATTGTCGAAACTTTAACCACTGTGCTTTATAGACACTAATGTCATTAAGTGTGAAAGATATGCCATTTTTGGTTTTGTTTTAGCATCCCATAACCTCAACTTACCCACATTATCATGCATGACACATAAAAGCGAGCCCACAAATTTGCATAGAAAATATTACTAATTTTCACACCTGGAACCTCTTTGTTTGTTTATTGAATTGTGTATCAATATAGTTGTGTAACCCCATATACTTTTTTGTTATATGTGGAGATAATGGAGATACAAGCTTAATTAAGTGACGTCCATTCTTAGTAATTGTAATATTAAATGTTGTTATATGTGGAGATAATGGAGATACAAGCTTAATTAAGTGACGTGCATTCTTAGTAATTGTAATATTAAATGTATTATAAAGCTATCGTTTACACTAAAAATCGAACCCCAACAAATATTATCTTTAACGGTCCCATGGACAACTAAAAATAGATATGTTTATTATGTGTTTGTAATTTACAAGTTTATTTGGATTGATTTTCATTCTTGCGTGGTTAAGACCCTGTAGTCAATTTTTCCATAGAGTTGGTTATGCAAAAACGAATGATACAATTGATCTAAATTTTTTTTGTAGTTAAGAATTTACTAATCACTCCATTACTGATAAAGTTATTGTAATTTCTAACTTTTAAAACTGAATTTCATTGTGTTTTGGAAACCGGTTACAAATACATGTATCTAAAAGGCAAAGAATTTTTTACAAAATTAGATTGATTCTTGCTATTCATTGATAAACATAGCATTTCAAGAAAAAAAATGCCTTTATTACTTATTATTTTGGACAATCAATACATGAGTTTTTTCTAATTTTATATTTGTTGGACAGTCAGTTGGTCTGCTTTGAATTTTTATGTTGTTAAGTTGATTTTTTACTTTGAGGTTTTACATAAAAAAGTTTATATGGAAATTTATTTTCGCTTTATTGGAAAAGAATATATTTTAGATTTGATTGTTCATAAAAATTGTTGTTTATTAATTTAGCCATCAATCCACCCATTTATTCAGGTATATTTTATCATGGTCTTCCATAAATGGATAGACAATGAAATGCTTAATTATGTCATTGTATAAAAATTGATCTTAAACGACATGTGTAATCTTTAATGATAATAATAAATGTAGTATCGTAGATAATTTGTCATTATTTAAAGAAAAAGAAGGGATAGGGGAGATGGCCAGTAGATGAATATATTGGTTTGAGGATTCAGAAGCTCGCACATGAGACTATTGGTGTAGGGTAACTGAGCATGTATTATAAGTATGATGTACATCCTTTTGTTTGTATTAGCATTAGCTCTTTTCTTCTTTTCTGGATGTATTAAATATGATGTACATCTTTTTTACTTTTGTCAACAAATAGAAAAAGGACTCATTTTTGTCTATATTTGACAAGATTCACATTATATTGGTAAAGGACAATAAATTTGTTATCCTAAAATGGTAAATTTGAAACTTGATAGTGCGTTTAAATTCTTGATACATTTATCTTTTATTAAATACATATGCATTCAATTATACTTTTTAGTTTCACATTGCTGTGTATAACCCTTCAACAATATCTCATGTTTGATCAAATGTGATTGTGCCCTACAGGAGGCATGTGTGGGCAAACTTTTGTCTGGTGAATGGTAGTAATAAGCTCATCAATGATGATTCTCCTATTTCAGACCATGGCTTGCAAAATAATTCTCAGGTCCACTCCTCTTCAAATGATTTCAACTATAAAACAACATTATATGATACAGCAACTCCTGGAAAGTGCTGTAAGGTGAACTCACTCAGGTTCTAATGCATTAATAGAACAACCAGTGGAAAAAATCTTTAAATGGGTAAGATGAGTGGAGGGGGTTACTATGAGTGGAGGGAGTTACTAATTTCAGTAGTCCAGGTCGCTCGCCTGCCTCCTTCGTGCAAGTACTTATGTTCCACTTTTATGTTGATTTTGATATGAAAATCAAAAAAAAAAAATTGTGTGTGAAGTTACAGTTGACATGAAGGAAAGAAGGTAAATCCTCTAGATCAGAGTTTTTTACGGTTGATATAACTAATTTTAAGGTAAATATTTTTTGTAATATCAAACTGTTACATGGATGAAGTTTTTTATACAGGGAGACAACAATCAATCATATTCAATCAATGTGTATATTCATTATCAATAAATATAACAATTACATGTGTAATAGTATGCCTGATTAGGGTATGGAGTTTTGGAATTCAATAACAGGAATTCAAGAACGCTATTTCCTCTATAGCAATGCCTATATTTTAATTTCTACTTACACTTGATAACCCAAAATTGATGCATGGATGGTTTGAAACCCCAAGCTTATCTAAACTAGAGTTTTATGCCTGGTTATTGATATAATAGCAATTATGTTTTCTTTTCAAATAGGTGTAAAAGCGGTACAAAAATGCTCGATATATTAATATGGTGGTTTAATACTTTTTAAAAGAGAGATGATATAAGTTTTTTAAGTTTCAAACTACTGGAAGCGCTAATATTAATATTTGTTACATTTCTCAATATATTCATATAATAGCTTATTATTTTCTTTACATATTTGATTATTTCATAAAATAACTTGGTCTCATTCATATTTTGATAAACGGTTGATTTATGCACACACACATAAATAAATCCAACATTACGCTCATGTCAAAGTCATTTTGAAAATCCAACAAACCATACAACCATCGTTTTTTAATACAAATTCCTCCCGCGCACGTGCATCGTACGTGCCAAAGTACTCGTATATATATATATATATATATATATATATATATATATTTCTACACTACTACAATTGAGTTATGTGAACGAAGGAAATCGAATGTGATGTGTTGTGGCCTGAGCGATTTGACTTGCACTACTATTTTACCCTTGTATTTAATTCATGCATAAATTACAATTTGACACAAAAAGTTACATATGATCTACAGAAAAGTATAATTCGCATGGCTTACTAAGATGCTGTGGATAAAAATTTAGCGAAGGAAAAACTTTAGCCACATTTTTGTATGATGTACGTTTTAAAATTTAGTCTAAAGGACACTATATGCTTATATTAATATAGCATCAGATAAAATAGACGTTATATAAACTATGAAGATGAATGTTATATGAATTTAGTATTATATATACGTAAAGCTATATGAACTTAACATTATATATGTGTAATGATATATTAATTTGACATTTCTTTAACTGTGAAAATAAATGCTATTTTAATTTATCTAGCGTATTTCGTCCAATACTAGTTTTGTTTAGCATTTCGTTATCTGATGTTAGTTTAACATAACATTCTGTTTTATCTGATGTTATATGAATATATCATATAGTGCCATTTAGATAAAATTTTAAAACTTGTATCGTTCAGACTAAAATTGTTGCCGTATTTTTTCTTTAAACTAGTTCACTCTTTATTAGTTAGCACTTAGAGGCACGATATAAAAAGAACAAGATCTTCTACAATGTGCTAAAGAACAAAAGAACGACAGTGTTAAAGGGACTCTAAATTTGGGTAAATGGGGTCATATTGCATTTTTCGGAAAATTTCTATTGAGTGTACCAAAAATTTTCCCCTTAGCATAAAAATAAAATCTGCACTACCCTCAGTATTTCGATGACCCTCTGCTATTTTTTGACTTTCTTTCTGATCATATTTCATCAAAAATGATTTTTGATGAACCATCATCGGTTTTTTCTATTTTCCGATTACGTGCCAACGAATTTTGCTTTGCACGAGAAGTAAAAGAGTAAATCATTTTATTTGGTGAAGCCCTCGTAATAAATTTTTTCCTAGTTGGAGTCCTCCTAAAGTTTTCCCTTCTTATCCAAAAATGCAATCCCTTTAAGAATGGCCCATAAGAAAATGTTGTATATGCATGGACAACAATTGCCAAACTAAAACTTCTAAATTATCGAGGAAATAACATTTATGCCACTAAAACAATGCCCCCACCAACATAATGCCCTCACACACATGGCTCTAAACTTGGCCAACGTCATTATGATTTGAAGCACTAAATCAGAGCTCTCACTCTTTATTATAGTACCCAATTTTGATCTAATTTTTTAAAATATTTCCAAAACCGAGCAAGTTATCATGCAAGGTGGATCTATGTACCTACTGTTTTGTCTAAGTTTTTTTAAATTTTTTAATAAAAATTATATTGATTTTCAAATTAGATCTATCTAGATATTATAACTTGCCAGAAATAACTTCATTTCCATGCTAAATTTGCAAAATACTTCATGTAACATAACTTTAACCAATTAATTTATACTTTTTATTTTCTAGTTTATTATATAAATATGAAAACAGAATAAAAACAATACCGATTCCTCTATCATCAAATTTTGTGTCTTAGTGTTTTGTAAATCGTCATAGTTCATTCCTTTTAATTAAAATTCCTTTTAATTAAAGGCAAATTCTATTAACCCCTCGCATTTTGCTTTACATCCCATTTATTGCTTCAAAGAATTCATTCCCTTTTTATTCTCTTACTCCGCTTATGCTATTACACTTCTATTATCCTCTTTTTCTCCTCCTCCTACCTGCACATCTTCCCTTCCATACATATTTTTTTACAAACTTTACTCATTGATGATTTCCACTTTCTTCTTTTCTAAGATGGTTGCATGGATTAAATGCTAAAGTAGCATACCAAGTTAGTTTTATATTAGATTAAAGTGGATGACTGGTAGCTAAAATTTGAGTAAAATAATAAACAATTGAAATTTTCAATATATTAAAAATGAAATTGACTATAGAAGTTCCATATAACATGCTTTAGCACACTATGTAAGAAAAATGTGGATGCATCAAAATTCTTAGGTGAATTCCTTAATTCCATATCCAAAATATTAACATGGTTGCAACATTGATCATGTTTTATTTCGCCTTGTCTATGGATTTCCCAAATATCTAAAACTACTAATTTTTTTTATAATAAGAGTAATACTTCAAGCAAAACACTCATTTTGATATCTTGAAGGTTCAAACGTATGACCTTTAAGAGCTCATCCTACAAAGCTTACTTGAGCCAGTGATCCTTAACCTAATGCTAGTTTTAGATACTAACTATGTCTAATATTTTTATTTCAAATATTCATATTTTCATTGAGGGGACTAAAGTTAAAAATAGGGTTTCATTGGAAAAGGCTAATTAAATAATTAATTAAATCAATGCAACTTGGAATGAATGATTATGATGATGTAGGGATAAAGGCACATGTAACTGGAAAAGGAGAAATTAATCCTCTTTTCAACAACTTTTCTCTTCTCTTCCTTCAACTATTTAATGTTCCCATTCTTTATGCTCTTATTTAATCAATCTCAGCGACGACAGCTAGTTTTTAATTTCTTCTTCAAATCATATTCTTAACTAATTTTTCTACTATTCTCATTCCTCATCTTCTACCTTAATTTCATCATCTGCTATAATAATTTCAACTATCTTCTCCATTTACCCACTCATGTGTTTTCCCTAAATCATTGCAAAAATTTAGAAACCCTAATCTTTAATAGTTACACAAATTACTTCAAGTGAATGTCGATTCCAAAATTCAAAATTTGGATAAACATGTAAGAGTTAGACAACAAGAAGAAGGTTAAACTTTAGTTCCAATTGAAATCTTATTCCTTGATGATAAATTTATTAGCAATGTCTTGTTTGGATGAAGAAAGTTTTATTTGAATAATGGTACTTATTCAAGTATATCATTATAGAATTCAATTGTATTGTACACTAAAAAATACACTCTTTTCATTGTTTTTTAAAAATTACGGTTTACAGAAACTCATTTGGTGTATAAGTATTGATGATTTCTTCGGGTGAGATTTAAATTACTGATGACGGGCTGTAAACTATTTTTTACTTAATTTACTTATTATTATGTTATATATGGGTTCGTCCCGAGAAATTAGTCGATTATGGATATGCTTATCGATTATGAATATGCTTAATTGATTCAAATCATTAATGATAAATAAGTAGTGTTACAAGGCTGATTGTACTTTTTTATGTATTTTTATGATCAATGTTTTGGATTATTTAATATTTCTTTTTCTACACAATTGGTACTCCCTACATTAGCATGGTTGAGTTGTGTCAATAGAGAAAATAAAATATTCTTATGATATGAGGTGCATTCATATACAATTTTTTTCCGTCGATTTGGGTTTCTAACTCGTCGAAAACCCAAACTGGCCAATCAAAGAAAATGGACTGTTTGGACAAAGTTGCTACGATTTTTTTGTATTTCGTAATGTCAACTACTTCCATTAGTTCTTCTAGTTGAAATATTGTCGATTGAAATCTCGAGAGGACTTTGATTTTCATTAATGTTCACATTTCACTACTAGACACTCGCCATGGTCGAGTTAGCAACTTGTGCAAGGATGTTATCATTGAGTTTAATATGAAGCAAAAGTAGGTGGTAAGGAATGATATTCTATAAACACCAGGGTGCGTTTGGTTAATTGAACAAGAATGCATTCAAGGAGATAATGCATTATGGGAGATGACAGCTTTATGATTCTATGGCTTTAAAGAGCATGATACGTTAGATTTAGAAAGCTTGACCAGATGTATGGTGGTGGGATATCAACGGGAAAATGTGTCTACGACATTCCTCCTTCGCTTCCAGCTCACGTCGACACCCAACTTTACTCGAACATTCTCAATGGGAAAGCAAATGATCCGCTTTCTAGTCCACCGTCACTACTACTCATCAAACCATCAATGCTGCTTTCTCATCTCGGGCAAGGCACATGGGATTCCCTAGCGTGAGAAGTGACAATATGACTTCTAGAGAGAATTGTATGAGAATTCGAATGTGGTATGAGAATTGTATGAGAATTCGAACATCGGACGACAATTGTTAACGATGGAAGCTTCATGCAATATTTAGGACCTAATATGCTGATTTTAAGTTGGCTCGTACTTTGTCGGACAATAATTATGAACTTAGAAATATACTGAACTGAATGGTTGCAAATTTTAGGAAAAATAATTGATGTATTATTAACTTAAAAATTAGGATCCTTAAGGATCAGTACCGATCCATCTACTTATAAATTTGGCTAAGTAGTTTCTTCCTTAGTCGAATTCCTATGGTGTAACTCTTTTTGCAACGGTCTAACTCCAAACTCTCTAGAGTCAATCCCCTTGCTTATCAAAGGATATTACCCAAGAATCAATAGCTAAACCCAGATTTTCTTTTCCAAAAATATAGATTTAAAGCTCTCTAATGAATCCCCTTTCTTATCGATGGTTTGGATTTGACCTTGATGAGAAAAGCGAAGAGTTTTGGGTGAAGAGTGGAATAATGGAGGTTGAGACTTATTTGAGAAATGGAGGAAAAAAATGATACAGGGGCGATGACTCGGCCTATTTATAGCCAAAACTCATAGCACCCCCAAAAGCACCGGACAGACCTCCCCTCGAACCAAGCACCTACTGGAAAGCAAATCCTGTATGGCCATGATCATGTTTGGCCTCCTAGACAGAACAACATCGGAGAGAAAATCTGAAATTTCTATCAATTTCAATCTTCAAACAGTTATATCTCCTAGACAGAAAGTACAAATCACTATTATGACCACTCCACTGAAAGGGAAACCATCATATCTTTCCAATGTAAGTAGTCTCAAATGCTAATTAGGCTTCTATTAAAAATTAGGATTTTTAATGATTTTGAGGGTCGAAATTGCACAAAGAAATTCAACAAAAATCATAGATGTGGGAAATGTCCCTAAGAGTCATTTTCCAATGTCATAGAGTCATACCACCTCACATGAGTTAAAGAACAATATTTTATGATCATTTGATACGTAAAACACAGGTCGTTACATCTGATCCTATACAAACTAATTTTTATATAATAAGAGCTGGATGTCTAAATCCTATAGCAAGACATTTGAAACAAGTTAAAAATGAATGTGCTCTTTTCTTTTTCATGTTCAGACGTCAGATCCTATTTATTCAGACATCTAACCCTATTTTACAAGTTTTAGAAAATACTACAGTCAAACGACTGACCTCATGGTTTGGATGTTTGAGAAGGAATAAATGACTATATTTTAAACGGAAATCTATTTATGAAACGATACGATCTTTGAACAAAAAGGTATGATCTCTTGAATAGTCCTAATCTTCAATATATATTTTCACCATTATAAATAGAGACCATATTCATTCATTAATTTTAATTTATTCTTCCACTCTAATTCATAATCTATCTACGGATCTCTGAAATCAAAAGTAATCAAAAACTATTCTTTGCTTCCTACATTATTGCACATTTAATCACGATTCATCAAAGGATATTATAGGAAGGATGCACTAAAGTGTGACTTATTAGTATTGTTGAGAGCACATTGAGGTCGAAAAGCAAAGTGTTTTGCTTTAAAGTTGGCTGAAGTTCTGTTCGAGTGTTCAGGCAATTGTAAACCTATTCCTTTGGGCGAAGTGAGGATTGTTGCTAGTGAAATTCCTAAATGGAGCATAGGGACTGGATGTAGGGTGAACCAGTATAAAATCTTAGTGTGATCATATTTTTATTATACGTTATCTATTTATCTTCTCAATTGCTTATAGTATAATATAATTCATATTATGCTAGATCCTATAGACTCGTAAATTACAAAGTAATTAGTTGGTTTAACTATAAATAGAATAATTTAAAGATGGATTTAGGTGAAGATAGAGTAAATGGAGGATTAGACTTGTTTAGGAAGAAAATAAAGTGATTTGGGAATGTTTTTACTGTTGTAACTAGCAAAAATCCAAAAATCCTTAAGAGGGCCTAATTTTGGCTTAGACCTAATCACATATAAATCTGCCTAACAATGTCAAACTTATAGTTGCGATAACCCCTAAACCATGGCCAAATTAATATTATGACTACTCTACAAAAAGACGAACCATCATATCTTGCATTTGGAACAAGTTTCAGACCTGAATTTGGCTTCTATCGAAATTATAGACATTATAAGATTTTTGGGCCAAAAATGTCCACAATTAATTCCAGGGGAAAAACTATCAACACATAATATACCTTAATCTTTAGTCAGATTTAAGGTCATATGATTATAAAAATAATATTTTTATAATTCATCGATAAAAAAGGTAGGTCGTTACATTCTCCTCATCCCCCTTCCCCCCTCACCCAATTTAGAATTTCGACCCCAAATTCCAACCGACATCAAAAACAAACAATCAAACATGCACGATCAAAACATGGCAATCAAGCCTGTATTAGCATACTATCATGTATATAATACTAACAGGATGGTCATGGGATTCGAACCCTTGCCGGTAGGAAAGCAACACCATGCACTAACCACTGTGCTAAATGTTTTAACTTTTCAAAAGAGATGTTATAGCCCACCTTAAATAACAAAAATCCTCATTGGCTCATCATTACACACCACCTCGGTGTTGTGTTTGTAATTAGCACTATGCAGTTAAAGCGCTTGGTGGTTTCATATCAGCGAAGGTGCAAAATTTTATAGCAGGGATATAGTAGAGAATAACAAATGTGCAAAATACTTCATTATATATAAAACCAAATATTTAAAATTAATTTATTTTCATTCTTACATCATTTGTATAGGAAAATGAAATATTATTTAGTCTTATATAATAAAACCAAAGAATATTATGATTTATGAAGTCTAGATTTGGTGACTGTAATTGATTTCTAACTTATATTGAGCACTTATTCCTTAAAATTAGGTCTTTACCCAAACTTTGCTGATTTGGTTTAAAAGAGAACTAATCAAATCAACCTTTTTATATTAATGTTGCTAAAGAGGATGCTAAAAACCCTTGATTTTGCGGGTGCAACGAAAAATAGTGGGGCATAAAGTGGATCTATTATTTAATAGCACTATATTAAGCAAGCATAGCATTTAAAGAGTGTTATGCGCTACAATGTGGATTTTACGAGGCTTGAGTGGGGATTTAACGGCACAGAACCCGCATCAGTACTACACCAACTGACATTCGTAGCATTACAACACACAATTTTGCTTGGGTACTAACTCTAATACCAAATGCAACGACCATGGGATTCGAACCCATATGTCTTAGAAAGCAACACCATACACTAACCACCATGCTAAAACATTTTTATTTACTTTCCAAAGGTGATGTTACACCAACAAACACATAAGATACCACATGTAATAGAAAATGGTATAAATGAAATCTTACCAACCAAAGTGCTCTGAATAAGTGGTCCTCATACTCTTCTTAGCCTCATAAGTGTTATCGCCTTTGCTTCCACTCCATTGAACCCTTGTAAGTTTAATGTTTGTCCTCCTAAGCTAATTCATGCTATGTTCGCTATTAGTTCTATAAGGTGGCTTTAGATTGAACTTCCAAATCTTCCATTTAACCCGGTGCAACTATCATGCGTGAATATTGCGCAAACTTCCGAAGATGCCAAACATGGAAGATGTTTTGCACACTTTCTATCTTATAAGGTAAGTCGACTCTATATGCAAGGTTCTCGATCCTCTCGAGTATCAAAAATAATCCTACAAATCTTGGTGTCATCTTCCACTTATTACTGAATTGAATTGTATTCTTCAATGGAGAGATCTTGATGTAACATCCCCTATTTTATGGTTCGAAACTAAGCGCTACAGATACTACAATCATCTATAGTATTAGTTTCCGATGACAAAATGCGGTCATGTTAATGGTATCCATAATATTAGAAGCACGAGAATATGAAATAATTTCAAACATAATTTCAAAGCAAACTTCCATATTTCATTTCAAAGCCATAATTTCATATTCAGTACATAATCCTCAACGTTGCCCAGGTTCAGATAAAATATAATTATTACATAATACTCCAAGAGCGACATATGAAGATGCCCTCTTAGTTGATCAGAGTTACTAAATAGATAGATGCATCCGCCGTCAATACATTCATACAACAACCGACATAACTTAGCGGATAATAGTAATAAATAAACTCCTACATAGCTAGCTCAGCCTCCCACATGTCTTCGAAAGCTTTGTTTACCAAAACCTACTTAACCTGTAAAACCCTTACTCCCGACCTACTCAAATCAAATTTTGAGCACCCGAGAGTTTAAAGGGAAAACATAAATTTTGAGTCAAACAAAAAGCCTGGTGTGAACAATAATATTCCCTCTCGGTTTATATATATTAAGTGAGACCGTGCCGCAGAGCGGAACTGTAACGACCCGGAAATTTCGATCCCGAAAATTCCATATAGTTAGGAAAAAAGAAAGAGATAGAAGAAGAAAACGAACAGAAATACTAAAACACAGATTCTCACATTCGCAGCGGATAAAATATAATATCAAATAATATTCTTTATACAAAGAAAGCTGTATCTGTCAATTACACTTTAATACATCAGAGTTACAACCATTTATACATGAACTGGACAGTTATACAACTTGTTCCAGCCTACAATCTATATAGACTACACAGTCTCAAATACACAGCGGAATACTCCATACGTTCCTGCCGTCCAGCTCGCCACCTGAGCTCTAGAACGTCCTTACCTGAAAATCTGTAATACTCGGTCTGACCCGAGCATTACCACAAAGTAACACCCGGGTCAGGCTGGAAACCAGCGTGAGTAAACTCATCTAACATGAAATTTAAATCCATAGAACTTATTTAAACCCGGGGTAACTCATACTTTACTACAAGTAAACAACTTATATAGTCAACATTTTATTTTCACAAAACAATATCTAAGTATCCAACTTAGTTTAAATGATCCATATTATCCCAAACCAGCCTATTGATTTCACATATCAATCTATAAAGAATTATAGAAGATTTCAAATCGAAGTGGTGTCGGATATTTCTGATACCCGACTCTGGTCTCTTCGAATCCAATATCATCCTAAATCCAGTTGTTTAAGTGAATTCACTTTAATTTAAATACAGGGAGTCACATTCACACAGCAATTTATCATCGATAGATAACCCACATTATCACAGTCAAACCAAACATATCATGTCACAGTATATCACAAATTATCAGACTAGATATTAATCCAATCCTTCAATACCATTTACTCATCCATAAGCAAGATTAATTTGTCACCCAATCTAATTAATTTAATTAACACAAAATGAATTAATTACCTTTAAATCCTGCTTAATTAACATTAATTAAACCATTTAATTAATTATTGAAATTAATTAATTATTCTTTAATCATTCATATTAATTAATTAACCTTTAATTACTTACATTAATTAATGATCCTTTAATTAATTTCATTAATTAATTATCCTTTAATTAATTTAATTAATTAATTATCCTTTAATTAATTTCATTAATTAATTATCCTTTAATTAATTTCATTAAGTAATTATCCTTTAATTACATTAATTAATTATCCTTTAATTACATTAATTAATTATCCTATAATTACTTAAGTTAATTAATTAACCCTTAATTACTTAAGTCCTTAATTAATCTAAGTAAAACCATTATCTTAATTAATTACTTAATTAAATCATTTAAGTCTTATTTAAATTAAAGGATTGAAATTAATTTATTCAAAATCACTTGAGACCTTTTTATTAATTAAAGTTTAATATACTTACCTTGATCATCTATTAAGTACATCATTGAATTACATTTGAAATCACTTAGAGATTTAATTAAACAATTAACCTAATAAAAATTATCCAATCAAAACAAATTAAATTTCAAAAACATTTAATTTATATTGAAACTTGTTTTTGATAACTTGATCACACTTTATTTTGAAAAACTTGTTTAATAATTACTTTGAAAACTTTTTTTTAACATTTTCTTTTATAATTTAAAAACCTGGTTAACTAATTAAAACCCAACCAGAGCCCAAACCCGAGCCACTCTCGCATCTACTACCTCTCGATAAACTCGAGAACTACTTCGAGCGAATCTTCATCTTTCCCGAGCTCGAACATCACAGCAACATCACCAGACATGAAGGACACATGTGCACATGCACACCAGATCTGACCAACTCCGATCCATGCTCCGACCACCAACAAGTCGCCGATCTTCCCCTGAGTCGTCCCGACCACCCAGATCAACGATACCGATTGGAAATCGAAAATGAGCACGTCGAGTTCTTCCTGGAACCCAAACCCATCGACGACATCACCCGCGCCGCCGCGTACCATCGCCAGAGACCCCGCGATCCCATCCAGAGTTGTGTCACTGTCCCACGCATCGATCCCCCTCACTCCGGTCATCTCCGGTTCACCCACGTTGTCGCGATGCCCTTTAGAACAACGACGACCAAAATTGCTCGTTAAACCCTACTTCAACGACAACCCGCCACCATGGCCACTAATAAATTCCACCACCATTTTTCTAGTAATCTCCATCCTTCCAGCTACCACCGACCTCAAGCTTGTCCAATATCGCCTCGCCCATCGTCGGCAATTGGTGAAAACTCGAAATTCGTTCAACTCACAAATTCTCGTGATATACTAAATTAAAAATCATGAATTTTCTTTTAAAAATCATGGTTTTCACTGTCGAACACAATGATGTATATAAATCAATAGATTTCGAGATTTGAATTTATCATGTTTATGAAACTTTTCACTGTATATTTAAATTTTCCAGATAAACTCAATTTAAATCTTCTCAAAAGTATTTTTAAGGCCTAGATCTTGACTTTACAAACATATTTAGTTTAAATACCCAGGCCTAACAGAGATTAGAGTGAGAAGAATTGGAAATTTAATCTAAGCTTTAAACTCTGAAACTTAGAACAGAGATGATCACTTATATGTCCAGACATACTCACAGTATCTTCATTCGTATAAACATGTATTTAAGATTTAAAACAATCATGCATACACATTTTCAAACAATCGTACTTCAAGTATCAACCACAATATCAAAAGCACATAGGTAGATAAGTGAGTTTGCTCACCTGGCATTTGAAAGACAGAGAATAAGCTTTGAAACTGTACATTTTCTTAGTTGAGTTGATCTTGCTTTAAATCCGAGATGATCTTGTTTTGATTTAGCTTGATGATTCAGGTTGAGAGAGTGGTTGCTTTAAATTTTCTGGTTTGCTAATTTTTGTTTTACAGGCTTTTGATTTTTATCTTCTGGTTTGAAGTTGTTCACAGGCCTTGGTTTCTTAGTTTTGAAAATAAGGATATCAAAGAAATGAAAGAGAGGAGTGTAAATATATTTATAGCTTGATTTCCTAATATTTTTAAAAATAAAAGAAAATGAATAAAGGTGACACTTGTTTAATAATCTTACATTTGTCATTTGCATGAGTTAATTAACTTACATTTGTCTTATGCATGTGTTAACATATTTTTAAATGTTTTTATAAAACTTTTATATTTAATTTCTATTTGGTAAATACATTTTCTAAATTTATATTTATAAAATCCTTTAAAGAAAATAATATAGAACTAATTATATACTAATAAAAATCAAATATACATTATTTTTAAATCTAATTTATTTTAAGATATCAATCTTTTAAATTTCAAAATTTAAATTCAAATTTCAATTTAAAATCCAATTCAAATATATATTTAAACAAACCCAAATTCAATTTGTAAATAATAATTCTATAAAAAAAATCTATTATATATAAACAATTCATTATTTGTTTTTAAAAGAATAATTTGTAAATTTTAAGTAATTAAATTAGGAGATTATCGAATAAATATTTCCAGATATAAATATTTATCGGATTTATTTATTAATCTATAAATCAGTATCTTTAAATAGTTAAATCAGATAATTATTCAATTACCTGATGTCCCAAAAATCCGGGATATCACATTCCTCCCCTCTTTAAATCTTTTCGTCCTCGAAAAGGAACGAAGCCAAAATTTATTATTTACTTATTATCAGATAAATTTCTTGTTGAACATTTTAAACTATAAATTCTCTTTATATTAAATTTTTAAAATACTTTAAAATCTATATAATATAAAAAATAGTTTTTTATAAAAATACTTTTATAACTCAATGTCTCAACAAGTCCATCCTTGTTCTCACAGAAATTCAGTCATACGTTGATCAGACGTAGGACTGAAAATCTATAAGGACTTAGCAAACCCGTTTTCAACACTTAGTGAAAATACTTGAAAAATAATTATTTGAAAATATAGAAAACAGTTTTGAAAATAGAGGAAATATCTTTGGTGAGAATGCTCTGGAAATCATCACCCCCATCCATGGTCGCAGTTACATCCTGGGTTACGTTGCCATCGTAGCAAAAGTCCATGTAACTGATTACACCATGGAACCCATAATAGATCGCAGTTACATTCCAGGGTTATGTTGCCGTCGTAGCAAAAGTCCATGTAACTGTTGGCTCTCAGCGGCACATACGATTTTCGCTGTCAAAATGAAACTTCTCCACTCCTACATAGGTCGCAGTCCACCGATATAAAATCAAACGCAGACTATTGGCTCTCAGCGGCACACATGACTTTCCCTATGTTACCATAGTGTCATAGTCTACCGATATAAAATCAAACGTAGACTGTTGGCTCTCAGCGGCACACATGACTTTCGCTATGTTACCATAGTGTCACAGTCTACCGATATAAAATCAAACGTAAACTGTTGGCTCTCAGCGGCACACATGACTTTCGCTATGGTCTGCAGTAGATCGCAGTGACATTGAGTTACACTATCGTCACAGCATAACCCAAATGCCTCTGTGGGCACCTGAAATGACCCTCTCTTCTCTACCTTCATTTTGTAAGGATTTTTTTTAGAGATGATATATGTATATATCATTTATTAACAAATATATTTTTCCACGGTCATTTTTCTCAATAAAAAAACTTCATCTAGGATCAAAATTTTTACCAATATAGATATATCAGTGCAACCACAAAAATATGCACACACATATGAAGATGCATGTGCCCCTCTGGTTTAATCAGGTTATGGCAAATAAGAGGTTATAGTGATTGATTAAGTTTAATCAATCCCCACATAGCTTAATTTCATTTTATTATTTAAGTAATGAAAATCTTATTCATATAGGTAATAGTATGGTTTTTATTCTTTGATAGCTTGCTGGATTCTCCATGGAATATGATTCATAGAACCCAGATAATTATGTTTTGATTATCTGTAAAAATCAATTGTATAGTGTCTGTGCTTTGAAAATGATATAAGCTTATATCATTTCCTATGTTTGCTTTCTTATAATATCTACCTTATATGCAAACTCATGTCTGGGATATTCTTAAGTGAATCATCATATTCCAGAAGCTTGATTCCTTGATACCAAGGTACTAGACTAAATGAAATGCAGTCCGGGGTGAGTTTCCTCACACATGGATACTTAGCAAATAAAATATGGATTAAACAGACTCTCTACTCAGACATATTTCAGAAGGTCTTAAAATGCATTTTGCCCAAAGCTTTAGTAAAGAGGGATTCGGATTTTATGTTAAAATTACTACGGTACTGGTGTGACAGTGTCTGAGCAAATCATATCTGAACATGTAAATAATTTACTAATATGGATCTAACATCATTATCTTATAAAATCCCTACTGGTGATCTTACTTACAAAATTATAGCTAAAACTTTTCAACATTCCAGATAATAAAACTCAGATATTTTAAATACCAGTTCCAAGTCAAATTCTCAAAATACTTAACCAAATATCCAACATCACTCTGTACTTAGTACAATGGAATTTTTTTTTAAATATCATACATGCAAATTTTCATCTTGTAAGCACTTATCTATCTAATTCTAGCATGCTATAATCTTCTTCTCAATGCTTTGCTTCTACTCCTATCTAGAGGCTGCTGTCCCTGAAAAAGCATTTGAAGCTGCCTCATTTTAAATGAGACACCCCAGATGCCATTAGCACACTAGGATCAGACACATGTCTGGTATGAGAAAATTCACAAAAGAAATTAATTAATTAGGTTAAAATCAAGTTAAGTACATATACATAAAGTTCTGCCCTTTGGAAACAGGTAATACTTGTGTGCATGCTCTGTGTCATTGTGCATGTGCATATTTTAATCTTTCTTTCCAAAGACTACATATATAAATATGGTACATACATTCAAGCATACAATTCAGTCATAGTCAAACAATCATTCACACCAAACAGGAAAATAACCAATATGAGTTAAATCATTTATTCCATCCTCATATTTCAATTCTGGGAAAAACTCTAGCTTCCTCATCATATCAAATATTTTTCCCTTGGTATATTTATCTATCCTGGTCTCATCTGCAATTTTATGAATCAATGGACACACTGTAATGAACTAATTCACTCCATTACACAAAGATCTCAGGACTTGGACAAGCCATGTGTCAACTTGCATTACTCAAGAACACAAGTCATTCCTGCAGTAATCTTGACCCCATTTCCTAATCAAATTCTTAGGTACTTTCTCTTTTTAAATTTTTCAGAGCAAACCCAATCAGTGAGTTATTTTACAAAAACAAGCATTCACCTCATAGCATTCCTTATCATTCTCATAAACAAACAGAGACAACCAAGCAATTTTAGTATTGGTACTCATTAAAACATGTTCTTGCAATTTTAAAGAGATATAGACAACTAACATTGGTTTATGGCTTTATGGGAAGATTTTATTGCAAACATCTGTGCTTTAGTTAACTCAGGTTGACCAAGCTTCCTAAATCACAAAATCTATTTGCTGGGTGGATATTGTATATTTTCTTTGAATCGGGAGTATCAGCACATAGGCAAGCCTATTGCACTCCTAATTCCTTTTCATTTTAAGCCTCAGCACATATACATATGTATATTGCAGCCCATAAGCTTATCAATTCTTCTGGGTTGAGCCAAAACCAACACTACTTGCTTATATCCAACATTTTATTTTTCTGGGTATTTATTTGTTTCTAACCAGTATCATATTAAAAAGAGATCTGGGTTTCAAAGATACTTATGTATGCATGCAGATCATATTTAGAATATTCACAAAATAAAACAACCAGAACAACCATTTAGCATTAAAGCATCCTTAACTTCTGAAGAACAATCACATATACTTTTAAGAAAAATTCATTTATAACTGGCTGCCTTCATTAGGACTTAGTGCCTTAAGTTGTTGAGTGAGTTTTCTCACCTAGCTCTCTTCTTTGCTTCCTTAATTAATTGATGAACTTCTGCCTTTAGCCTCAAGCTCTTTTCCTTCCCTTGCCTTATGATTTCTATGGTGTTTTTTTTTTCAAAGTTCTTTTCTGAGAAGGAGAGGAGGCTGCTGCATATACATATATATATACAGGGTCCTCCTTAGGGTTTTGGGTATTGGCTAAAGCCATTTTTGCCCACCAGAAAAATTATGTTATCTGCATTTTATTTGAACCCAAAATTCTACCCTTCCCGGCTTAATTTAGGTGAAGAGAAAAGTGGTTATGTTCTTTTTGGTTAATTTCAGAAATTTGCTTTTCAGAAAATACTTTTTCCTTTGTCTACAATCATGCTAAAAATGTGACTTGATTTGTTATTTATCAAATACTCTTCCTAATTCTGCATATACCAAGCATTTCCCTGTTTTGTCTTATTTTTCCTATTTTTAGCTTTCATGTAAATGGTATGTACTTCCTTTATTTATTTACAAGAGGACTACTCCTTTTTATATCCTCATTTTTTTTTCTTTCTGCCTATATACTAAAATATGTCTGTATATTTTATTTTACTAATTTGAACTCTAGTATTTTATTAACATATATATATATAAGTCTTACTGAAATAATTAGTACACCCATATATATATTTATACATCATTCTGTATTGACACACACACACATGCACATGTACACTCAAAAATATTCAGTAGCATCCATATATGTATATTTACTTATGCATACAGCTTTTAAGGATTTAATCTATATATATATATATATTCCCATACATATCAATATGTATTTATTCTTAGAGTTCAGGGATTTTAGCTTTTGTTCATGTGCATTTCCTGTGCACACATGTACACACATACTGATACACTATCAAGCTATATCAATTCCCTTTCAAAATTTATTTAAAAATTATTTTGAATTTATTTATATTTTTCAGAATAAATTCCTAAAATCTTGGGTCATTACATACACCCCTCCTTTTAGAAATTGTGTCCCACAATTTTCCTAAGCTTAAAATGAATTTTAAACTTAATTCAGAGAACAAGTACATTCTCAACCAAATAGATTTTTAGTTCTATAATAACTAAAAATATATGCATCTAAAACAATCAAAAATCAGAATTACCTTTAATCTGAAAATAGCTTAGGATAATTCATCCTAACTTTGTCTTCTAATTCCCATGTGCAATCACTAGGATCAAGACTCCACTGTACCTTTACAAGTTTCAGAGATTTATTCCTCAACTTCTTCACATATTTTGCCAAAATTCCCACTGGATCCTTTTCATAAATCAAATTAGGATATATCTGCACTTGGGTTGGGGTCTCAAGAATTTCTGCCTTGTCATGGACCCATCTTCTCAATTGTGATACATGAAAAACATCATGTATACCTTGCATGTTTTCTGGTAATTCCAACTTATATGCCAAGGGACAAATTCTTTCCAAAATTTTGTATGGTCCAATATATCTTGGGGTTAACTTGCCTTGTTTCCCAAACCTCAGCACATTTTTCATAGGTGAGATTTTGATGAAAACAAAATTTCCCACTTCATATTCCACCTGCCTCCTTTTCATGTCTGCAAATTTCTTCTGCCTTTCTTGTGCTGCTGCCATTCTTCTTCTTATCAACTCAATTTTCTCCTTAGTTTCTTGTATGTACTCAGGTCCTAAAATAGACCTTTCTCCTGCTTCTACTCAACAAACAGGTGAAAAACAGGGTTTACCATATAAGGCTTCAAATGGAGCCATTCCTATGGTGCTTTGATAGCTGTTGTTGTATGTAAATTCAACTAGATGAAGATAATCTTCCCAGTTGCCCCCAAAGTCCAGTACACATGCTCTCAACATGTCCTCCAAAACCTTGTTTACTACCTCAGTCTGCCCATCTGACTGAGGATGGTAGGCAGTACTTAAACATAGTTCACTTCCCATTGCTTCTTGAAAGCTTCTCCAGAATTTTGAGGTGAAGATGGTATCCCTATCACTCACAATGGTTTTGGGAATGCCATGTAACTTTACCACTTCCTTTATAAAAATTTGAGCTAATTTTGGTGCTGTCCTTTCTGACTTGACTGGGATGAAGTGCGCTACCTTGGTTAGCCTATCAACTATCACCCATATGCTTGTATTGCCTCTCTTAGATCTAGGCAGTCCATCTATGAAGTCCATAGATATGTCTTCCCACTTCCACTATGGTACACTAAGAGGCTGCATCAACCCTGATGGCCTTTGGGTTTCAGCCTTGACTTGTTGGCAAGTCATACATTTGGCAATGTATTTAGCTACATCAGATTTCATCCCCTTCCACCAGAAGTATCTTTTCAAATTTTGGTACATTTTTGTGTTGCCTAGTTGTATGGAGTATTTACTTCTGTGATATTCATTCAATATCTCTTTCTTCAATTATGTGTCCTCTGGTACACACATCCTATTTTGGTATCTCATATAACCATTTTTATCAATATGGCGATTCATCACTTCCTCCCCTTTTGAGAGGAGCATTTTCTTCTCTAATAAGTTGGCATCCTATTCTTGCATTTTTCCTACCTTCAGAATTAAATCTGGTTGAAGTGTCATTAAGCTTAACTTCCCTTTATCTTCTTGTGCACCATGCATCTGCTCTCAATGTGCACACAACCATTCTCCCCAATTTCTAACTCAGTTAGCAAAGACAAGTCCTTAAATTCTTCTATCATCATCATAGCCAATTTAGCATGCTGTCTACTTAGAGCATCTGCAACTTTGTTTGCTTTGCCTGGTGTATAGAGTATGTCAAAGTCATAGGCAGCTAAGAATTCCACCCATCTATGTTGCCTCATGTTCAAATCTTTTTGTGAAAATAAATATTTTAGAGACTTGTGGTCAGTGTAAAGTTCAAACTTAGTGCCTAACAAATAATGTCTCCAAAGTTTCAAAGCATAGATCACAGCTGCTAATTCAAGGTCATGCGTGGCATACCTTACTTCATGGGGTTTAAGTTGTCTGGATGCATATGCAATGACTTGGCCTTGTTGCATCAACACTGCACCCAAGCCAAATCCACTAGCATCAGTGTATACAACTAATTCTTCATTTCCATGAGGTACCTTTAAAATTGGAGCATTCACCAATGCCTCCTTCAACTGTTCAAAAGACTTTTCACATTTTTCTGACCAAACAAAAGCTTGGTTCTTCCTAGTTAGGTTAGTGAGTGGTGTAGAAATTTTTGAAAAATCTTTTATAAATCACCTATAATACCCTGCCATCCCCATAAATGACCTTACTTCACTCACAGTGCTTGGCCTCTTCCATGCTTGAATAGCCACTACTTTATTGGGGTTCATAGAAATTCCTTGGGCAGATATAACATGGCCAAGAAAATGCACTTCCTCTTTCCAAAATTCACATTTTGAGTATTTTGCCTTTAAGTCTTTTTCCCTTAGTCTAGACAAAACCATGTGCAGATGGCTTTCATGCTCTTCCATTGTTTTGGAATAAATTAAAATGTCATCTATAAAAATAAGTACAAACTTGTCTAAATAATCCTTAAAGGTTCTGTTCATTAAATCTACAAAGTATGATGGTGCATTGGTCAAGCCAAATGGCATAACCAAAAATTCATACAACCCATATCTAGTGTTAAAGGCAGTGTACTTGATGCTTGATTCTTCCACTTTCATTTGATGAAAACTAGATGCTAAATCTAACCTAGAGAATACTCTTGCTCCAGCCAATTGATCAAAAAGATCATCTATTCTTGGCAGTGGGTATTTATTTTTAATGGTTACCTTGTTTAATTCCCTCTAATCTATGCAGAGTCTCAAAGTACCATCTTATTTCTTAACAAACACCACTGGTGCCCCCCAGCAAGAATTACTGGGTCTTATAAAACCCTTATTTTCTAATTCCTCTAATTGTTTCTTTAATTCTTTTAGTTCATTTGGCCCCATTCTTGTTGGCTTTTTAATCACTGGGCTTGCTCCTGGAACTAAATGAATTTGGAATTCCACTGGCCTATGGTTTGGAACACCATTAACCTCCTCAAAAACATCCAAGTATTCATTGACTATGGGAATTTCCTCAATAATATGTTTACTGGAATCTTTACCCAAATCAATCAAATGACACAATTTTCTTCCCTTGGACACTTCACACAAAATTGTGATCCTCTGGCTTCCATGGTTTTGCAATGATATGGTGGATGAGTCTAAGTTAATTATGGCCTTGAATTGCCTTAACCAGTCTACTCCCAAAATAACACCTATATTTGGGTAATTTAAAACATATAAATTGGAAATAAAAGTATCCCCTCCTATGTTTAATCCCACATCCACACAGATCATGTTTAAAACATTAGAACTTCCCAGTGGACTTTGTATATGTAAAGGGGTTTCAACCAATATGCAACTTAATTTCAGCATTTTAACTAATTCATAAGAAATTAAAGAATGAGTTGCTCCTGTATCATATACTACTGCTATGGGTACATTACAAATAAATAGTGTACCTTCCACTTGACTGTGCTTCTCAGCATTGATCTCCACTGTTTTGCCTTTTTCTTCCAAGTTTGCTAATTTTCCTTGCTGCCTATTCTCAGGACAATTTCTTTTCATGTGCCCTTCTTTCCCACATAAATAACACTTGAAAGCTCCTCCTTTCAATTCTGGACATCTTGGTTTGATATGTCCTTCTTTTCCACACTGATGGCACACAATCTTCTTGGTTTCCTTAGCTTTGACATCTCCAGTGCTTTTGTTACTGGCCTCTTCCTTCTTTTTATCATAAGGGTGATACCTCCCCTTACCTTTCTTGGTGTTATTGTTCTTAAAATTTCTGAACTTCTCCCTTTCCTTGTCATGCTGCTCTAACCTCAAAGCTAAGTCTATCACATGGTCAAAAGTCCTGTCAGCATAGGGTAACATGGCTCTGCTAAGTCCTGGGTTCAAACCTTTTATGTACCTATCATTTTTGGATGCCTCATCTGCCACAAGCATTGCTCCATATGTGGAAATCCCCTCAAACTTTTGAGTGTACTCTGTGACAGTCATGGTTCCTTGTCTAAGTCTAATAAATTCTTCTAGCAAGGTAGTCTTAGCTGATGCTGGTACAAACCTTGCTTCCAACATCTCTTTGAATTGATTCCAAGTGATTTCATTCTCACCTCTCCCTGCAATGATTACTTCCCACCAGCTTAAAGCTACTCCTTTTAGCTGTCTTGAAGCCACTTGCCTCTTTCTTTGATCATCAAGTTGCATGTCATTGAAAATTCTTTCCAATGTTCTCAACCAAGTTTGAATTTCCATGATACCCTCTGTCCCTTCAAAGCTTTTGCCTCCTAAATGAGTATATGTCTTAAGTAATTTTGAGAGTTCTTCATAGGGATTTTCTTGCCTTTGTCCTGCCCCATCCCTAAATGCTCTCACCAAGTCTTGCAGATTCACCATTGGTGGTGCATGGGAAGATCCTGCTCCCTGATTTGGTGGTCTCCCTACCATAGTTTGCTAATAATAATTTACATAGCTGGTTAGTTTGATTGGTAATTTTGTTATTTCAGTGGTTTTTATTCACACTGAAAACATTGATATATATTTAGTTCCTTTAAATTTTATTTCTATCTAAGAACTTGATCTTTACTTCTACTATGTTGAATAACATAGCTCTGATACCAAATGAAATGACCCTCTCTTCTCTACCTTCATTTTGTAAGGATTTTTTTCCAGAGATGATATATGTATATATCATTTATTAACAAATATATTTTTCCAGGGTCATTTTTCTCAATAAACAAACTTCATCCAGGATCAAAAAATTTACCAATATAGATATATCAGTGCGACCACAAAAATATGCACACACATATGAAGATGCATGTGCCCCTCTGGTTTAATCAGGTTATGGCAAATAAGAGGTTACAGTGATTGATTAAGTTTAATCAATCCCCACATAGCTTAATTTCATTTTATTATTTAAGTAATGAAAATCTTATTCATATAGGTAATAGTATGGTTTTTATTCTTTGATAGCTTGTTGGATTCTCCATGGAATATGATTCATAGAACCCAGATAATTATGTTATGATTATCTGTAAAAATCAATTGTATAGTGTCTGTGCTTTGAAAATGATATAAGCTTATATCATTTCCTATGTTTGCTTTCTTATAATATCTACCTTATATGCAAACTCATGTCTGGGATATTCTTAAGTGAATCATCATATTCCAGAAGCTTGATTCCTTGATACCAAGGTACTAGACTAAATGAAATGCAGTCCGGGGTGAGTTTCCTCACACATGGATACTTAGCAAATAAAATATGGATTAAACAGACTCTCTACTCAGACATATTTCAGAAGGTCTTAAAATGCATTTTGCCCAAAGCTTTAGTAAAGAGGGATTCAGATTTTATGTTAAAATTACTACGGTACTGGTGTGACAGTGTCTGAGCAAATCATATCTGAACATGTAAATAATTTACTAATATGGATCTAACATCATTATCTTATAAAATCCCTACTGGTGATCTTACTTACAAAATTATAGCTAAAACTTTTCAACATTCCAGATAATAAAACTCAGATATTTTAAATACCAGTTCCAAGTCAAATTCTCAAAATACTTAACCAAATATCCAACATCACTCTGTACTTAGTACAATGGAATTTTTTTTTAAATATCATACATGCAAATTTTCATCTTGTAAGCTCTTATCTATCTAATTCTAGCATGCTATAATCTTCTTCTCAATGCTTTGCTTCTACTCCTATCTAGAGGCTGCTATCCCTGAAAAAGCATTTGAAGCTGCCTCATTTTAAATGAGACACCCCAGATGCCATTAGCACACTAGGGTCAGACACATGTCTGGTATGAGAAAATTCACAAAAGCAATTAACTAATTAGGTTAAAATCAAGTTAAGTACATATACATAAAGTTCTGCCCTTTGGAAACAGGTAATACTTGTGTGCATGCTCTGTGTCATTGTGCATGTGCATATTTTAATCTTTCTTTCCAAAGACTACATATATAAATATGGTACATACATTCAAGCATACAATTCAGTCATAGTCAAACAATCATTCACACCAAACAGGAAAATAACCAATATGAGTTAAATCATTTATTCCATCCTCATATTTCAATTCTGGGAAAAACTCTAACTTCCTCATCATATCAAATATTTTTCCCTTGGTATATTTATCTATCCTGGTCTCATCTGCAATTTTATGAATCAATGGACACACTGTAATGAACTAATTCACTCCAATACACAAAGATCTCAGGACTTGGACAAGCCATGTGTCAACTTGCATTACTCAAGAACACAAGTCATTCCTGCAGTAATCTTGACCCCATTTCCTAATCAAATTCTTAGGTACTTTCTCTTTTTAAATTTTTCAGAGCAAACCCAATCAGTGAGTTATTTTACAAAAACAAGCATTCACCTCATAGCATTCCTTATCATTCTCATAAACAAACAGAGACAACCAAGCAATTTTAGTATTGTTACTCATTAAAACATGTTCTTGCAATTTTAAAGAGATATAGACAACTAACATTGGTTTATGGCTTTATGGGAAGATTTTATTGCAAACATCTGTGCTTTAGTTAACTCAGGTTGACCAAGCTTCCTAAATCACAAAATCTATTTGCTGGGTGGATATTGTATATTTTCTTTGAATCGGGAGTATCAGCACATAGGCAAGCCTATTGCACTCCTAATTCCTTTTCATTTTAAGCCTCAGCACATATACATATGTATATTGCAGCCCATAAGCTTATCAATTCTTCTGGGTTGAGCCAAAACCAACACTACTTGCTTATATCCAACATTTTATTTTTCTGGGTATTTATTTGTTTCTAACCAGTATCATATTAAAAAGAGATCTGGGTTTCAAAGATACTTATGTATGCATGCAGATCATATTTAGAATATTCACAAAATAAAACAACCAGAACAACCATTTAGCATTAAAGCATCCTTAACTTCTGAAGAACAATCACATATACTTTTAAGAAAAATTCATTTATAACTGGCTGCCTTCATTAAGACTTAGTGCCTTAAGTTGTTGAGTGAGTTTTCTCACTTAGCTCTCTTCTTTGCTTCCTTAATTAATTGATGAACTTCTGCCTTTAGCCTCAAGCTCTTTTCCTTCCCTTGCCTTATGATTTCTATGGTGTTGTTTTTTTTTCAATGTTCTTTTCTGAGAAGGAGAGGAGGCTGCTGCATATACATATATATATACAGGGTCCTCCTTAGGGTTTTGGGTATTGGCTAAAGCCATTTTTGCCCACCAGAAAAATTATGTTATCTGCATTTTATTTGAACCCAAAATTCTACCCTTCCCGGCTTAATTTAGGTAAAGAGAAAAGTGGTTATGTTCTTTTTGGTTAATTTCAGAAATTTGCTTTTCAGAAAATACTTTTTCCTTTGTCTACAATCATGCTAAAAATGTGACTTGATTTGTTATTTATCAAATACTCTTCCTAATTCTGCCTATACCAAGCATTTCCCTATTTTGTCTTATTTTTCCTATTTTTAGCTTTCATGTAAATGGTATGTACTTCCTTTATTTATTTACAAGAGGACTACTCCTTTTTATATCCTCATTTTTTTTTCTTTCTGCCTATATACTAAAATATGTCTGTATATTTTATTTTACTAATTTGAACTCTAGTATTTTATTAACATATATATATATATAAGTCTTACTGAAATAATTAGTACACCCATATATATATTTATACATCATTCTGTATTGACACACACACACATGCACATGTACACTCAAAAATATTCAGTAGCATCCATATATGTATATTTACTTATGCATACAGCTTTTAAGGATTTAATCTATATATATATATATATATATTCCCATACATATCAATATGTATTTATTCTTAGAGTTCAGGGATTTTATCTTTTGTTCATGTGCATTTCCTGTGCACACATGTACACACATACTGATACACTATCAAGCTATATCAATTCCCTTTCAAAATTTATCTAAAAATTATTTTGAATTTATTTATATTTTTCAGAATAAATTCCTAAAATCTTGGGTCATTACAGCACCAGCCCCTCGACTTTCGCTACACAAATAATCCTCAGGAACTAGTTTTGTCCGGACTCCTCACAGGATCAACTTTAGAACCCCCCTTGGGGCTCAAGGCAGTACCACCCTGTGGCACTCCTGAGAAGTTCATTTTAAGGGAGCGCCTTTTTCCCCAGAGCTATTCTCAAAACACTTTATACTATACACTTATAGTATCTTCAAATCATATCCTTTATGATTTATATTAGAATCTCCTTTACATAAAATCGATATCCAAAATCGATAGTTCCAAACTTGGCTTTCCAAATTCCAAAATTGATTTTCCCAAAAATCAAAAGCCTTTCCAAAATCCATAGGTTCCCAAAACCTTTTCCAAAATCATTCTCATAAGATCCTTTATATATATATAGATATATATAACTTTGAAAATCTTTGGATCATTTCAAACTTGTATAAAACCTCTTTTATACTTCAAATACTTTTAAATACCTTTTTTTATTCTGGCTATAGATTCAACAAGGGGAGTTTATCATATATAACAAAGATATATAACTTTATTTTATTCCAAATCAAATATTCAAATTTAATTTCTCTTTTATAAAGTTATTTACCATATTACTTACCTCCATAAAGTAAATTTCAACCAAAGAAATCTCCAATTCCATTATATTTCACAAAATATACCTTTCATTTCAAAAACCATTTCAAATTTCTTATCCACAAATTTTCAATGCCAATTTCATTCAAACCCGTACAATGTATACATATCATCCGTACGCTATATCAATTTGATCGCTCACTCAATCACACAATTTTACTTCTGAACTAGTATCGTCCACCTGACTTCCTAGTGCGGACTCAGATCTGGTTTCTTGATCAGAAACCGTCATTCTCCTTGCATAGTCTTAACTATGATAGAGAATATCCAGAACCAATCAAAAATCCATATCCAGGTTCGCCGTCGAAAATCAAGCGAAAAATCCCAACTCGGATCGATAATACTATCTCGAAATTCTGTGCTCGAATCTGGATCAAATCACTATGCAAATAGAATAATATACGTACATCCTACGTATTTACCTTTATTGGTTATTAGCCAAATCAATTCTCTTTTCTATTCACATTTCCTTTAATTCTATTCTCTTATTCTCAATTGCTTCCATTTACAATTGAGTTATTACTTCAATTACAAACAGTTTGAACTCTGACCAATTTAAATTTAAAAATAGTTTGAAAAAGTTTAAAATAGATAAGTAGTTGAAAAATAGTTATTAGTTTGTAAAATAGCTGTAAAATAGTTAAGTAGGTACAAAATAGTTAAATAATTGCAAAGTAGTTTTTTTTAAAAAAAAAATGGTGATTAGATATAAGTAACTGAAAATAGTAATTAGTTTATAAGACAGCTTCAAAATAGTTAAATAGTTCCAAAATAATTGTAAAATAAGTATAAGATAGTTTGGGGTTTAAGAAGAAAGATTGTATAGTAAATAGTTTGGAAAAAATATATTTGTATTAAAACAATTTATTTTGAAAATAAACTAGAGCCAAACTGTTTAATTTCCCAATCTCCATCTCCAATTAATTTCCCATCAATTCAATTTAAATTTCCACTTCCTTTTAAATTGACCTAATACTTCAATTTCCATTGAAATTGATTTAATCCCAATTCAAGTTGAATTAACCTTAATTCCTTTCCAATTTCAAATCAAATTCCATTTGATTTTTAAACTTATTTTAATCACAATTCCAAATTATTTCAAATCAATTTGGATTAATTTCAAAATTGAACCAGCTTCAATTTCAAATCATTTCAATTCTAATTTACCATTTGAATTTTTAAACTTATACATCTTCAATCACAATTCCAATTAATTCAAATCAAATCCAATTTGAAATTTTTTTATTCAAATCTCAACTTAAAACCATCTCAAATTATATAAATTTGAGTTAAAAATTTAAATGTTGATTTAATCCCTTAAGTCAAATTAACCCTTACTTTTAAATTAAATCAACCTTTATTTTTAATTTAACAACTTTATTTAATTCTGAATCCAAATTCCAAAATTCCATTTTAAATTATCATTACTTAACTTATTTTAAAGTTCAAATTAAAAGTTCAAAGAAATTTTATCTTCAAAATTCAATTTATTGCCCAATTTTATCTTCCAACTTTGAAACTGATTCTTAAACAATTTTAAGTTACAAATTCAATTCTTAACATTCAAATCTTAAGTTAAAAGGGATTCCATATCCTTAATTTCAAATTAAGGTTTAATTTTCATTTATCTCTATAATGGATATATTATCACAATCCATTTCTTCATTCATTCAAACAAATCAAATTCACCATTTTAACTTCCCAAGTTAAATCTCAATTTCATCTTGAAATTTCCAATTCAGGTTGTTTATTCTAAACTTATTTAATTTCCCAAAATTAAATTCACTTCAATTTAATCCAAACAACTTTGCCCAATTTGTATTCTTATTTCAAATTTTAAACTTCATATTAATAATCTTCCCACTTATAAGTTCAAAAACTTATCACTTTGGGTTTTCATATCACATTCCAAGGAAAAATTTAAAACTCAACACTTAGAGTTTATTTCAAATCATTTTTAATATTATGTATATCCTCATTTATATATATTTATTTCCTTTACACACCAAGTTATACCTTAAATTTTTAAACCACCTTTGGTTTTAAATTCAAAACAAATTTCTTTAAAACAATTTCAAGTTTTCTGGATTTAGATTTAAAACTTCACAAATTTAAATTATCTTCAATTCCAATTTATAAGTCATATTTACCTAAAGGTTTACTTCCCTAAACATTTCATTTTGATTACTCATTAATATACATTTCATTATTAAATACAACAACCATTTATGATAATAACCAAGATTATCATATCTGGAAACCAATTCATTATTATCTTTATTCTGATAACACTTCTTAAAATTCAAGATTTTAATTTCAGTTTGGATCCATTTCAAGCTTATCTTCATTTAATTTAAATTTGGTTGTATTACTATTACCACTTATATTTAATTCAATAATTTAACAACCAATTATCTTAATAGAAATATTGCTTTATATATCAAATATAATTTTATATAAAATCATTTACCTTTAAAACTATTTAAAATCTTTATATAGAAAAGTAACAAGTACGTTCTCTCATATATATATACACTCAACTCATTTTAGGGTACTATTGACCCTATCCTTAATGAGTAAACCCACTAGAGCTAAGGTTCTCGCTTAACCTTCTGCTCTGATACCAAATGTAACGACCCGGAAATTTCGATCCCGAAAATTCCAGATAGTTGGGAAAAAAAAGAAAGAGATAGAAGAAGAAAAAGAACAGAAATACTAAAACATAGATTCTCACATTCGCAGCGGATAAAATATAATATCAAATAATATTCTTTATACAAAGAAAGCTGTATCAGTCAATTACACTTTAATACATCAGAGTTACAACCATTTATACATGAACTGGACAGTTATCAACTTGTTCCATCCTACAATCTATACAGACTACACAGTCTCAAATACACAGTGGAATAATCCATACGTTCCTGCCATCCAGCTCGCCACCTGAGCTCTAGAACGTCCTTACCTGAAAATCTGTAATACTCGGTCTGACCCGAGCATTACCACAAAGTAACACCTGGGTCAGGCTGGAAACCAGCGTGAGTAACTCTAGATCTTTTCTAATTTAATTTATTAATATTCGATATATCTGTGATAAATGTGTGATATTTATCTGTGAATTCAAGTATTGAATTGAATTAAATTGTTTAAACCTTAAACAACTTGGCCTTTAAGATAAATTATTCTTTTAATTATTAATTAATAAACCTTAATTTTCAATTAATAAAACTTAATAACAAATTAATTAATATGTAATTAAAGATTAATTAATTTGTTATTAAGTTTTATTAATTGATAATTAAGGTTTATTAATTAATAATTAAAAGAATAATTAAACTGTAACGACCCGGAATTTTCGAACCCGAAAATTCCAAATAGTTAGGAGAAAAAGAAAAGAGATAGCAGAAAGAAACAGAACAAGACACAGATTCTCACATTTATAAAGAATCGAAGTGGTTTCGGGTATTTACTAATACCCGACCCCGGTCTCTTCGAATTCAATGTCATCTCTAATCCAAGTTGTTAAGTTTTAAACAATACAATTTATACCCAAGATATCATACAACAATTCAACTCAGATAGGTAATCTACATTATCATAGTTTAACCCATTCATATCACGGCACAACTCAATCGCCCATCAGAGATAAAATCAATCCAAGTCATCCAATACCATTCAACCATCCATAACAAGTTGACTCATTCTTAATTAATTTAATTAATCTCTAATTAAATTAATTACTAACCTTTAATCGCTTGGATTACCTAATCCATCTTACTTAACATTAATTAATTACAAATTAATTAATCATTTCTTAATTATTCATCTTAATTAATCTTCCTTGATTAATTATCCCTTAATTACAATAAGTAATTATCCTTTAATTATCCCTTTTATTTAATCATTCTTGATTAATTACTTTTTTATTTACATTAAGTAATTAAACCTTAATTATAGATTAATTATCCTCAACCATTCTCAATAATTAACCTAAATTACTTTCATAAATAAATTAATGATCTTCTAGCTACTTCCTTAATTAATTACTCTTTTAATTAATTACCTTAACAAGTAATTAATCACATTATTTATTAACCTTAACCCTTTAATTAATTCATTATTCTTTACTTAATTAACTAACCCTTTAATTAGTTATATTAATTAATCCTTTAATTAATTACACTAAATGATTAATCCTTAATCACTTCCATATAATTACTTCCATAAATGATTTCTCTTTTTATTAATTACATTCCGTAATTATTCATTAAATTACTTCTCTAAGTAAATATACTTAATTAATTAATAAGTGATTATCTTTAATTAATTAGACAAATTAATTAACTTAAAATCAATTAATCACTTAATCCCTAGTTAATGATTCATCTCTTAGTTCACTAACTATCCACTAATTACCTCATTAGGTAATTATTCTTAATTACAAATAGTAATTTACCTTTAATTACTCTCATTAATTAATTTAGTTAATTACTTTTGAAATCAACAACCTTAAACATTTTAAATTTGGAAATATATTCAATTAAATACTCTTGAAACTTGATTGACATTTATTTAGAAAAGAACTTGCTTTTAAATTGTAAACTTGATTCTTCTTTTTGGAGATTACTAGACACATGTGCACGTGCACACCAGATCTGACCAACTCCGATCCATGCTCCGACCACCAACAAGTCGCTGATCTTCCCCTGAGTCGTCCCGACCACCCAGATCAACGATACCCACTGGAAATCGAAAACGAGCACTTCGAGTTCTTCCTGGAACCCAAACCCATCGACGACATCACCCGCGCCGCCGCGTACCATCGCCAAAGACCCCGCGATCCCGTCCAGAGTTGCGTCACTGTCCCACGCATCGATCCCCCTCACTCCGGTCATCTCCGGTTCACCTACGTCGTCGCTATGCCCTTTAGAACAACGACGACCAAAACTGCTCGTTAAACCCTACTTCAACGACAACTCGCCACCATGGCCACTAATAAATTCCACCACCATTTTTCTAGTAATCTCCATCCTTCCAGCTACCACCGACCTCAAACTTGTCCAATATCGCCTCGCCCATCGTCGGCAATTGGTGAAAACTCGAAATTCGTTCAACTCACAAATTCTCGTGATATACTAAATTAAAAATCATGAATTTTCTTTTAAAAATCATGGTTTTCACTGTCGAACACAATGATGTATATAAATCAATAGATTTCGAGATTTGAATTTATCATGTTTATGAAACTTTTCACTGTATATTTAAATTTTCCAGATAAACTCAATTTAAATCTTCTCAAAAGTATTTTTAAGGCCTAGATCTTGACTTTACAAACATATTTAGTTTAAATACCCAGGCCTAACAGAGATTAGAGTGAGAAGAATTGGAAATTTAATCTAAGCTTTAAACTCTGAAACTTAGAACAGAGATGATCACTTATATGTCCAGACATACTCACAGTATCTTCATTCGTATAAACATGTATTTAAGATTTAAAACAATCATGCATACACATTTTCAAACAATCGTACTTCAAGTATCAACCACAATATCAAAAGCACATAGGTAGATAAGTGAGTTTGCTCACTTGGCATTTGAAAGACAGAGAATAAGCTTTGAAACTGGACATTTTCTTAGTTGAGTTGATCTTGCTTTAAATCCGAGATGATCTTGTTTTGATTTAGCTTGATGATTCAGGTTGAGAGAGTGGTAGCTTTAAATTTTCTGGTTTGCTAATTTTTGTTTTACAGGCTTTTGATTTTTATCTTCTGGTTTGAAGTTGTTCACAGGCCTTGGTTTCTTAGTTTTGAAAATAAGGATATCAAAGAAATGAAAGAGAGGAGTGTAAATATATTTATAGCTTGATTTCCTAATATTTTTAAAAATAAAAGAAAATGAATAAAGGTGACACTTGTTTAATAATCTTACATTTGTCATTTGCATGAGTTAATTAACTTACATTTGTCTTATGCATGTGTTAACATATTTTTAAATGTTTTTATAAAACTTTTATATTTAATTTCTATTTGGTAAATACATTTTCTAAATTTATACTTATAAAATCCTTTAAAGAAAATAATATAGAACTAATTATATACTAATAAAAATCAAATATACATTATTTTTAAATCCAATTTATTTTAAGATATCAATCTTTTAAATTTCAAAATTTAAATTCAAATTTCAATTTAAAATCCAATTCAAATATATATATTTAAACAAACCCAAATTCAATTTGTAAATAATAATTCTATAAAAAAAATCTATTATATATAAACAATTCATTATTTGTTTTTAAAAGAATAATTTGTAAATTTTAAGTAATTAAATTAGGAGATTATCAAATAAATATTTCCAGATATAAATATTTATCGGATTTATTTATTAATCTATAAATCAGTATCTTTAAATAGTTAAATCAGATAATTATTCAATTACCTGATGTCCCAAAAATCCAGGATATCACAAGAACAAGTTTCCCCCTCACTAATATCCCTCTTTAAAGAATATCTTTTGCAAATCAATTCCTACAACCAAATTAGTTATATAAGATAATATAACAATAATGTGCATGCTTGCTACATAGGTAATCATGACTATCCATCAAATCAGTAGACTATCGGTCCTAATGTTTAGTTTTCATAGGGTAACTACCAACCTATATGGCTAACTTGGGCCTACCGGATATACCAAATTTTCTAACTGATAGTTAGAAGAAAACTGGACGGTCTGTCAAAATACACTTATCTTAGTGTTTATCTGACTATCTGTCAAACTCATAGTTTTACTAGGCTTACTATGAACCTAAAGGTTTTGCAGGCCAACTTATGACCTACATTGTTTGTATGTATTCCTTTCTGTGCGTAAACCTACTTTTTTCGTACTTTGGACAAAGGCCTACACATTGGAATTTTGGACTAATATCAAATATGGGTTAACAGCTGAAGCATAGGGCGCTACCCTACACCAGTCCCATCTGGTCTTCTAATTTCTGAGTTAATTCATCCTATCACAATCTATCCAAAAGTGATAAGAACAATAATTTCTTTAGTAAAATTCTGGTCTAAATACCCTTTTCTATTTCCTTGAAAACACTTTCTTTATAAATGATTCGACCCTTGAAATCATACTTTCAAAACAAGAAAAACCTAGCCCTTTACTATATCCAAAGTAATTATGTCATGTTATAAGCTTTTATAAAGTAATATTGATGAAGTTCGAAGTCATTTAAGGTCATTGCTTTACAAAACCATAGCCTATAAAGCCAAAACAATATAGAGTCTTTATATTGATAAAACACAGCAATGACATAATCGATTAGGGTCTTCGCCCCTCTAAACATATCTAAAACAATAAAACATAATATATTGATAAAGCTCGGCATTATTATCGCCATTGGGGTCATCGCCCTTCTTCAATATAAAATATGTTAAAGTCTTTAACTTTTAGAACATAAGGCCATAAGGCCGATAACATGGACGTGGCACTTCATAAAACATCGATGTCCTAAGGTATAAAACTTCGTTTACATAAGCCTTAAAAATAGAGTCGACATAGTTGAATCTCGATGTCATTGCCTTAAGGAAAATTAGTAGCTTCATCGAGCCAAAGTCATTAGAAGAAGCACGCTAGCTATCTTCGAAAACATATAATTTTGAATAATGGCGGCATCGTCATCAACGATGTCGATATAGCTTAAAGCGACATAGTTGTATATATTGTCGAAGTCAATAGGTATAAAACTTGTGGCATCATTATCACCGCTATAAACCACATCAAAACCATTGGGGTCGGCGACGTCAAAGGCAACAGGTGGCATAGTAAAATGAGTCATCAATCAGTTAAAGAAAACGGCCTCATCCACTTCGAAGATCACGATGTCGACGTTGTTGCTGGCTTCCTACTTCGACCAAGTCGATGCATTCCTTATCAACCTAAGTTGATACTCCATGCATTGCTCTTGATCGACATCGAAGACCATAGAGGCGGTGAGATAGGAACGACATCATGAACTTCGGCATGGCAAGGTTTTAATTGATGGGAAAACTATTTTATTACTATTAGAATTAGTTTCTTTTCACCAAATCCCAATTATTGGTCAAATATTATTGGACAGCGCTTCTTTTACCAAAATCTTTTCCATAAAACTTCTAAGGAGTAGAATTATTATTCCCAAAGTACTTAGCAAACCTTGCATTTTATATTAATATTTAAATGTACTAATTAAGCCTTTCTAGCTCAAATAATTCATATTAAATCATAAATACTTGGAAAAAATCCCCTAAAATCATGATAAATCCAATTTATTATCTTCTTTAACATATAAAAATTCGGGACCAAAAACCTAATTCAATTAATTTTAATAGTTAAAACCCGAAATAAACCATTTTCCAACCTTAGGAAATTCACCAAATATTCTAGTTAAATTCAAAAATTATGAAATTAAAAACCACTTTCAAAATAATATTTCTAACATCATATCAAAATTTCAAGTCATTTAGGTGTCATATGTTAGGTTTTTTAACTCAAAGTTATCAAATAATTTCATATATAAATGAAATAAATTCACCAATAAGCATATAATCATTCAAACTACCATAGCATGGCATAATATAAACAAAAAATTGGATCTATACTTAATCCCACAAATAATACTTAAAACATGAGATGCATATCTTATTATTCACCTTGAATGGTTTAAGAAGGTTGAGATTTGTTTTAGATTTGATTCCCCTGAGATTTGCTCTTGTTTTCCCTAGCTTTACTTCCCTTAAAACCCTTGTTAATGGCCGACCTTGATTCCTTGTTTTCATTTTTATTAAATGGAATGAAGGAGGAAATGAGAATGGGTATATTTGTTAAGGAAACATGCTCCTTTCCCATTTTTCCCTCCTCATATACCATTCTTCTTATTAATGTTCTAATTAATTCTATTACTTCATTAATGAAGGCTCGACCCATTCTAATTACCAAATCTCAATCTTCTTATCTATTTACATTATTTTATTTTATTTATCCAATTAAATATCCTAATTTATGTTAATTAAAATTAGTGTTGTTATAGACTCCCCTCCTTAAAGAATTTCGTCCTTGAAATTAGGATGAGGTACACACACCAAACATAACAGCATAGATGTAAAACATACCATCAAACAAGTTAGGATAAGTATCCCTAATCCCACTCTCTGTTTCCCAAGTATAGTCTCTCTCATCATCATCCACTGGACTTTACTAATCCGACTGTCGTGTTCCTTAACTTTTCTAGTCCTTAGCCACAATACTAACTAGATGCCTAATTATAGTCATGTCTAGCTCTACTACTAAATCTTCCAATGCAGTCGGAGTTATAGCGGTCTTTGGATCTCGAACACACTACCTTATATGAGAAATATAGAAAATATTGTGAACTCCTATCAAACTGCTCAGTAAATCTACCCAGTAAGCAAGTTCTTCAATCCTTTCGGTGATAGGAATGGTCTAACAAATCTAGGTGCCAATTACCCTAACTTTCCAAATCTTATCACACCTTTCATTATTGACACTTTGACGAAAACATTATCTTCGACTGAGAATTCCATGTCCTTCCATCTCTTATCTACGTAACTTTTCTGCCAAAATTGAGATTCCTTCATTCTAGCCTGAATCAACTCAATCTTTTTTGTGGCTTCTCTTACCATATCTGGACCAAGAACTAATCTATCTTTTGTCTTTAACCAACTACAGGTGATTTACATGGCCTTCCGTATAAAACTTCAAAAGGCGCCATTCCTATACTAGTTTAATAACTATTATTATAGGAAAATTTAACCAAGTGCAAATGGTCTTCCCAAGACTCGCCAAAATCTAGTACATAGTCCCTCAATAACTCTTCAAGTACTTTACTGACTCTCCATCTACCCATCTGTTTATGGGTGATAAGCGGTACTCATATTAAGCTTGATACCTAAAACCTCTTGTAGACTCTTCCAGAATTCGCTAGTAAAAAAGAATCTCTATCACTGACTATACTACTAGGAATACCATGCAGTCTAACAATATTCTTCATAAACAACTTAGCCAATACAGGTGCCGTTCTGGTTGACTCAACAGGAATAAATGTGCACTCTTGGTCAGTCTATCCATTATGACCATATACTTTTATTTCCCCTGTTCGACCTTGGAAACCCATCAATAAAATCCATGGATATCGAATCCCTTTTCCAAACTGGTATGTCCAAAGGCTGAAGCAATCCACTTGGCTTAAGATGTTTGGCTTTTACTTGCTGGAAATTTGCACATTGCTTCACCCATAAGACTACATCCCTCTTCATACATTCCTAGAAGAAATTACCTTCATATCCTGATACATCATAGTTCCTCCAGGATGAATAGTAAACTTCGATCGATGACACTCCCTAAGAACTTCTTTCCTAAGGTCACCAACATCGGGAACACGCAATCATTTCTTCTTTCTCAACCATCCATTCTGGTCAAGGTAAAAATCCTTCAAATCATCAATCTTAGTTCCACCTTCCAATCTTCTAATTCTTTCAGCTAGCAATGGATTATCTCTTTGCTTAGAAGCAATTCTTCTGATTAATACCGGTCAAACTTCCAAACAAGGTAACACTATGGACTCTGATTAGAACTGGCAGTCGATCTTAAACACACACTACAAGTAGTCAGTGGTTCTAAATATCTTTCCATTTAGCCAACATAGCTAATACTGCATTCTGATGTTTCCTGCTAAGTGCATCTGCAACTTTTTTTCCTTTCCTTGGTATGTACTCAATTCCAAAATCATAAGTAGCTATAAATTCTAACCGCCTATGCTGTCTTATGTTCAATTCCTTCTGAGAGAATAAGTATTTTAGCAACTTATGATACGTACACAACTCGAATATTTCTCCCAAAAAGTAAAGTCTCCACACCTTTAAAGCGAATATTACAGCAGCCAACTCTAAGTCATGAGTCGGATATCTAACTTCGTGCGGTCTGAGCTGTCGTGAAGCATAGGTAATCACTTTATCCCTCTACAATAACACATCTCCTAATCCTGTTCCATACACATCAGCCTACACTGCCAAATTTTGATTTCCATTCAGAACAACTAACACAGGCGCGTTGGTCAATAAATGTTTCAGCTTTTGGAATGCCTCCTCACATTATCGGTCAAAACATACTTTACGTCCTTCCTCGTTAGTTTAGTCATCGGCGTTGCTATATGAGAGAAATCCTTGTTGAATCTTTGATAGTAGCTAACTAGTTCAAAAAAAATCTTTGTCTCAGTCACCTTCTCGAGTCTCTTTTAATTTTTAACTACTTCGATATTAGCTGGATCTACAGACAACCCTTTTTCTGAGACTACATGACCAAGAAACTTCACCTCTTTCTTTCAGAAATGACACTTTGGAAACTTCGCTTTTAACAGGTGCTGCCTCAGTGTCTCAAGCACTATTCTAAGATGAATCTCATGATCTCTTTCTTCCTTAGAATATATCAAAATGTCGTCTATAAATACCAATACAAACCTATCCAAGTGCTCTCGAAAAATTTGGTTCATTACGTCTACAAAGAAAGCAGGCGCATTAGTCAATCCGAATGGTATTACTAACCATTCATATGAATAATATCTTGTTCAAAACACCGTCAAAGGAATACCGTCTTCCACCACTCTCAATTTATGGAACACTGTTGCCAAATCCAACTGGATAAATACTTTGGCTCCACTCAACTGATCAAACAATCACTGATTCTCGGCAGAGGATATTAGGTTTTACCGTCTTTTCATTCAACTTACAATAATTGATACACAATCTTAATGACTCGTACGGTTTCTTCACAAACACCATGGTCGCTTCCCAAGGCAAATACCTTGGTCTAATAAAATTATTTCCTTCTAAATCCACCAGCTACACCTTTAACTCTTTTATCTCGATAGGTGTCACCTAGCTAGGTGGTATACTTATGGGTTCAATTGCAGGTACAAGATCTTTTCAAAACTCAATAGCTCATTTCAACGGTAGTCCTGTAATAGGCTCAAAAACATCTGCAAATTCTCTAACTATGAAAACCCGATTCAATTCATCTTCCTCCTCTATTACACCAAATAAAGCACAAACATCAAAACTTAGATTCTCTACTGAGTATATAATTCGTTCACTACTATTAGGGTGTCTTAGTGATATTTTCCTATCGTGGAAAAATATCCTAGCATCATATTTACCTAACCAATCCATACCCAAAATAATTCCAAAGCCCATGAAATCAAAGACATGCTAACAGGCAAATACATGACCTAATAATGCAAACTCTAAATGGTCACATCTCATCCCTAGAGTTACATATCCTCTATCGAATTCACAACCCTTAAGGAAGTAAGTAGGTATGATGGTTCTAGGTTAAGCTTATCTACCAAACAATGAGATATAAAAGAATATGATGCACTAGTATCAAACAGTACTCTAACGAGTATACCATAAATCAAAAGCGTACCTCCCATCACAGCTTTCTCTTTCTCCTCAACTGTTGGTCCTGAGGTAGCCGGTTCCAAAGCAAATACTTTTCCTTTTTCCGCCTTGGCCACTTTCGAACATTTGTTCTTGTAATCTCCTGCTTGGTCGTAGTTAAAGCACTTAATGTTCTTCTTCCCGATAGCATCCTTTCCCTTTCCAGCTTGGCACTCATGAGCATAATCCCTTCTTGTCACACTTGTAACACACAACCTAGGACTTTCCTTTTGTAAAGACTCAGATTTTTCTGTCATTTAATTTTGGATATTTAAATGGTTTAAATATTGGATTTGGAATTATAATTGAGTTCAAAAGTTTTTAAAACTGAAATTTAAAGCGATTTCGCAAATTTTTGAAATCGTCAATTTAATTGACACATTAAAATAGCGATCCGGGGCACAGCCTTGGAATTTGACGAAACTAGTTCCATTGGATTTGTAATAGTGTATTATTATCATATTTCAAATTTCGTAGTGTTTGGAGTTATTGTTTGATCGTACGGGATAGAAACGCGTTGAAATTAATATCGAAATTTAATATAATAATTGGGTCCAAAAGGCTATCTTCTCCATACGATCGGATTAGGACTCGAAACCTTTTCCCTTGTGTTCGGAATAGGGGTATAACATTATGAACACCTAGCGGCACGCGTCGATAGGAGTTCGAGATTTTGAGTTGTGTAAATCGAGACATTTTAAAATTTAAATAATATTTATAATTATATTGATTTACCGCATTCACATTAAAACTTTTTTCCTTCCTTTCAGAAACACTGCAGCCTTCATCCTACATGCCAACATCACATCTCCCTTCCCTTTTAAAAATCGTGTACACTTCCCTCTTCTTGCTCCAGGAATTCAAACGAAAAATTTAAAAGTAGATAAAAAAGGGGGAAGTAGATATGAATTCGAAATCACGTATCCTCCTTTCTCCTTCTTCAATTTCAAATCGAAAATCACCACTCATAAAAAAATGGAATCGCGGTCGTCTTGAGATCACGAGGGTGAGCGTTCGAGGTTGGAGTTCGTGTCGATGCTATGGGCATGGTCTGGGGTTGGAGAGGGAGTCGTGGCCATCGATGGATTCGAGCTCGATGGTGACGGCGATGAAGAGCCGCGACTATGCTGGCGCGAGGTGGGTTCGTAGTCTGGTGGGTTCGGTGGTCGAGGCGGCGCTGCACATGGAAAGGTCGAGCGACAGTAGGGTATGGAGCGGGGTCATACACGAGGCAGGCGATGTCGATGTCGAGAGGGGAAGGCTCATACTCGAGCTTGGTAGCTTCACGAAGGATTGATGCGATTGAGCTAGCGATCGATGGGGAGGGACTCGTGAGGGTAGGCGGGTTGTTGCTGGTGAAGCAGGCGGAACTTAGGGCAGGCTCTGGTGATGGTCGGCGTGGGTAAGTTGTCGTGTGCATTCTGGGGCGTGAAATCAGAGAGAAGGTAATCTAATTTTAAAACATTTTCTTTTTATGATAATCATGTTTAAACTAAAAAAATAGATAAGATTTTGAAACATGAATTTTAAATGTTTTGATTTGGAAAGTTTATATAAAAATTAGATTTTTGGAATTTATATAGATCATTTTTATAAAATGTATGTGGTTTCAAATGGGAAATTTAATTAGTTATTACAATTTAAAATTTTAAGTCAACTTTAATTCAAACAAAATTTAGTTATCTCAATGATTAATAAAATCCGTAATTTGCTTGTACGAGGTCGGATTTGCAAGAAACAGCAGTGTTGGATCCACAATGACTTCGGCTATGCAAGGGAATTAAAATTTGAATGGAGTGCAAATAAAAATCAAGGTGAGAATTTCTCACTCATTTGGATTGCCACAGTTTAATTTAAAATGTTGAAAATTTAAATTATCGGTTGATTGAATGATTTGATAATTTTAATTATCTGTTGGATGATTATATAATATATATAGTAGTATATATATTAGTAGTTAGAGTGATATTCCCACATATTATAGCGGATGAGACCCTATGTGCCCCGCATAATAGCGAATGACCCTATATACCGCGATATCCCCCCTCGAAGTGGGATTGGTATCTTATATTTTCTAACATCTGTGGATGCAGGGAACAGGTTGGAGGGATCCTACTGGATTCCTCAAATATATTTAGTGTTTTTCATATATATAAAATATATATGATGTGAATGAATAATTTGCTGGATTATTGTGTGTTGTAAATTTTTAAATGTTATAATAGCATGGAAATTAACTTGGGTAAATTAAATACCATAAATATTATTTTGAATTTTTAAGGAATTAAAAGGATATTTTTAATATAAAAAATATGTATATCGAAATTTGGATTATTTAAAAGAGATTGATTGAATAAGCAATAATGGATTTTTGATCGTATTAAATAATGCCGGAAAAATATTTTAAATAGAGATTTTAAAATAAATTATATAAAGGGATTTTTAAGACTAGATTTTAAAATGATATTCGGAGAATACAGAAAGAAGTTGAAATCGATATTAAAAATAGATTGGCAGAAATGAATGAAATTTATAAAATGGAATTTTATAAATGAGGTTAATTTTAGTGAAACTCATAGGAGTTATAAAAATTTATAAACGATGTTTATTGATAAAGAAAATCGATATCAGATGATAAATTTGGAATATAAATTTACAGGGAGAATTTATATTTAAATATGAAAATAGGGTGAGAGAAAAATAGTAGATACTATTTTTGAAGTGAAATGATTAAGGAGACTGAAAGGGAAGTGATGTGGTGGAAATCGAGAGGGATTTATGAATTTAAAATTTGGATTATTGAGATTTAATTTTTTTTATTTATAAGCTAATTTTTATTTTAAAAGGAATATTTTATTTATTAAACTATGTAATTCAAAGTTAGTTAGTATTGAATACTTTAGAAGTGAATTTTTCAAATACTAAATATTTATTTTAATAAATCTTAAATTTTAAATCTGTTTTGAAAAGTGATGTTATAAAAAGTGTTTCAATATTTTAGATAATTATTTGAACATGTCTCAAAAGTAATTCATTATTATTTTTCTTTAAAATACTTATTTTTATTTACATATGTATATATATAGAGTTTTGTAATGGTTTAAATTTATTTATAAATCTTCTCGAGAGTTGGGAAAGGGTTATTTAGTAGATAGGACTTATAAGAGAATTCTCAAAACGAAATTTGGGAAAAGTAAGAAAATTTCCGAAGAAGTTAAGTAAAAGTGAACTTCGAAAAATGAAATAGAATTCAAAAAAAAAGAAGTCGAAAGGGAAATTGGGGTTATACGTAAGTATATTTGACTCTGCAAATATTGAAGGGAATTAATTAAAGAATTCCGGAACTCATAAAATTCGTTATAAAGGAGTTAAGAAATTTACAAATAAATTGTATTTAATTTTGACAAAAAGAAATAGGAAATAAATGGAATACTTCCTAAGTGTTGAATATAAAATGAAGTAGGGAAAATATTCTAAGTATTGGGAAGGGGTGAAAATATTCCGTTGAAAATATAAGGATTTGAAAACTGTTTTCAAATGTTGAAGTAATATCGTATAAAGATATTTTGAAATAAATTTTGGAAAAGTTTGAAATAAGGCCTGATGTCTGCTTTTGGATGTGTATTGATAGTTAAATAACCGACTATCATTTTTGGCCAATTTCGTTAATCGTCCCGAAGAAGCCGAGATCGGATTTAAATATCCGAAAACCACTTTGATCCGGTTTGAACATTACGAATGGATATCGTGAAGACAGAGAAGACGGTGATTCAGTTTGTCGAGACCCAAGACAACTTGTATAGACGAATGCTATCAGAACATCGTCATTGGAGGACGATGAGCATTCTAAGTGAAATTATCTTTGAAAGGTAATCGTAGCCTCTAGCGTCATCAACCGAAATGGTTGAAAATCAGGGGGTATGCAGCAAGGCTAAGTGGGTCATACCCAATTAGGGTATGTTATCACCTTTCTAGATAACCTCGGATATATTATATTATATGGATACGGTGCACGCGAAAGAGCTCTCGATAAGGGTGGGAACACCCGGGGTGATAACATATTCGGTTCTATCCAGGTTAGGGATAGGGCCAGTTTTGTGTTGCAGGGGATCCCGACGAGGTCCTTGGTACATGCTTCTAGAAGTGTACCGTGATAGGTGGTACCCCAGTGCCTAGTCATTGTATCCATTCTCCAATAAGCGCCATACAGTTTTGATTGTGCCCAACTATGCTGAAACGTGAGATGCAAGCATTTCAGCTATTTTCTATTTACTTGATTTAGACACTAATATAATATCGGACGGATTTGATAAAAATGTTTTGGTTATTGTAAAAATAAAATCCTGTCGTGTTTATGTATGGCGTGGTCTTACGAGATACCCTTGTTTTTCAAAGGGTTTGAAAAATAATAGTAATAATTCAAATTAAGTGTGTTTTCTCACGCTGGTTTTCCAGAGTGACTCGAGTGTTATTTTATTATAATGTTCGGGTTAAGCCGAGTATTACAGATTCAGGATAGGATGCTATAAAGCTTAGGAGACGAGTTGGATGACAGAGGCATATTTCCGTACTTGATGTATATTTCCACTGTATGAGAATAAGTTATTATAACTGTCCAGATTGATGTAGTGATTATTGTACTCTGATGATTGTAAGTATTAAACAGTTAAAGATTCCTTTGTATACAAATCTGTTATTATATATTATATCTTGTTCCACTATGATTGTGAGATTCTGTGTTTTTGATTTCTGTTTCTTATTCTACCTTTTTCTTCTTCACCCCTAATGAACTGGTGTTTTTCTAGAACTCGATTGCTCGGCATTCTATACAGTGGACGTATTGATGTCGATTTTCGAGGGTCGAAAATCCCTGTTCGTCACACCTTTCTTGGCAGCTCCACCCTTCCGAGCTCCCTTCTTCTGGTAAAACTTTCTATCCTGATTCTATCCACCCTGATTCTCTGCTAGCTTGTTATTACTAAACAAATTAAGCGTCTCTTCATTTTACAAAGCCATCTCTATAACTACATCACATGGATTCGTGAGATGTGGTAAAGTCATTCTAGCAAGCTCAGGTCTCATTCCACGGATGAACTTCTCATTCCTTTTGATAACAGTGTCAATGGTAGCATATCCATACCTTGGTAACTCCTCAAATCTAGTTGCGTACTCAAGTACCCTCGTATCATCTAGCACCAATTCCGCAAACTTCCTCAACAGAGTTTACTTAGTGATTTCAGACATAAATCTTTCTTCAAACCTTCTTCTGCATTCAGCCCAAGTCAAAGTCTACTCTACTACCCCGATAGTCACGCTATTCCACCAGTACAATGCGGCTCCTTGCAATTGCCTGGATGCCAATCTCCTATTTTGTTCGTCATTCAAACCAAGATCAGCGTAAATCCTTTCACAATAAAGCAATCAATTCTCCACTACAATTGCATCCTTGGTTCCAATGAATGGTTTCCATTCAAGTCTTGCGTAGTCTCTACTCAAAATAGCATAGTTGTTGACCACTGGAACTTCCTGATTAGCTCCTCCAGCATTTCCACCAACCAATCCAGTAGCGGCTCCTGCTTGCATCATACTTACAAAGAAATGATACATTGTTCCCATATCAACTAGTGGTGTTCTAGCACCTATGTTAGCGGCTGTTAGTCGATCGAAATTTCTCCTAATGTTGGGCCTGACATTTCCATTGGTAGCGGTGCTTCCTCCACCGAGATTCACTCTTTTGTTTCATACCTTCGTATCATACTTCTTTAAATATGCATTTAAATCTTAGTAAGATACGAAAGAATGGTCTAACAGAAAGGGAGAATATAGATAAAGCATATACTTATATATAGAAAATACAAGTACGTTACTACAGCAATATCCCATACCCCAATCTTATTCTCTGATTCATTAGGATTATGCTCAAAACTTTTTTTAAGTTCAAAGATTCGTTTGGTTTTTACATTAACCTATGCTCTGATACCAAGTTGCAATATCCCCAATTTTGAGGCCTGAAACTAAATGATACAGGTGCTGCACTCATCTAAAGTATTAATTTTCGATGAAAAAATGTGGCCATGTTAATGGTATCCATAATATCAGAAGCATAAGAATATGAAATATTTTAAACATAATTTGAAAGCAAACTTCCATATTTCATTTCAAAACCATAATTTCATATTCAGTACATAATCCCAAACGTTACTTAGGTTTAGATAAAATATAATTATTACAAAATACTCCAAGAAAGACATATGAAGATGCCCCCTTGGTTGATCAAAGTTGCTAAATAGACAAATACATCTGATGTCAATACATTTATATAACAACTGACATAACAAGTGGATAACAGTAACAAATAAACTCCTACATAGCTAGCTTAGCATCCCGCATGTTTTCGAAATTTTTGTTCGCCAAAAACCTACTTAGGTAATTTACAGGTTAAGTAGTTTTTTGGCGAACAAATAAACTCCTACATAGCTAGCTTTGCATCAAATAAACCCTTACATAGTCAAATCTAGCTATGTAGGAGTTTTTGGCGAATAAATAAACTCCTATATAGCTAGCTATGTAGGATGCAAAGCTATCTATGCGCATGTTTTCGAAATTTTTGTTCGCCAAAAACCTACTTAACATGTAAATTTTTATTAGCCAAAAACCTACTTAACTGAAAACATAAACTTCGAGTCAGACAAAAAGCCTGGTGTGAATAATAATGAGCTATCTCGGTTTATAAATATTAAGTGAGACCATGCTGCTGAGCGGAACGGGTTTTCTCCTCACTAATTTCCCTCTTTAAATAATATCTTTTGCAAATCAATTTCTGCAACCAAACTAGTTATAATAGATAATATAATAATAATGTGCATGCATACTACATAGGTAATCATGACTATCCATCAAATCAGTAGACTATAGGTCCCAATGTTTAGTTTTCATAGGGTAACTACCAACCTATATGGCTGACTTGGGCCTACCGGGTATATGAAATTTTCTAACTGACTGTTAGAAGAAAACTGGATGGTTTGTCCAAATACACTTATCCTAGTGTTTGCATGACTATTTGTCATACTCATAGTTTTTCTAGGCTTACTATGAACCTAAAGATATTGCAGGCCAACCTATAACCTACCTTGTCTATATGTATTACTTTCTGTGTGTAAACTTACCTTTTGTCTTACTCTTGACAAAACCCTACACACTGGAATTTTGGACTAATATCAGCTAGGGGCTAATAGCTGAAGTATATGGCGCTACCCTACATCAGTCCCATCTAGTCTTCTAATTTATAAGTAAATTCATCCTAGCACAATCTATCCAAAAGTGATAAGAACAATAATTTCTTTAATAAATTTCTAGGCTAAATACCCTTTTCTATTTCCTTAAAAACGCATTCTTTATAAATGATTTAACCCTTGAAATCATACTTTCAAAACAAGAAAAATATAGCCTTTTACTATATCCAAAATAATTATTCCATGTTATATGCTTTTATGAAGTAATATTGATGAAGTTGGAAGTCATTTAAAGTCATTGCCTTACAAAACCATAGGCTACAAAGCCAAAACAATATAATGTCTTTATATTGATAAAACATGGCAACGACATAGCCGACGAGGGTCTTCGCCCCTCCAAACATAGCCAAAACATTAAATATTTATATATTGATAAAGCTCGGTGTCATTATCACCTTTGGGGTCATTACCCTTCTTTAATATAAAATATGTTAAAACCTTTAATTTTTAAAACGTAAGGCCATAAGGCCGACAACATGGATGTCACACTTCATAAAACGTAGTCGTCCTAAGGTATAAAACTTGGTTTGCATTAACCTTAAAAATAGAGTTGACATAGTTAAATCTCGACGTTATCGCCTTAAGAAAAACTAGCGGCTTCATTAGAGCCAAAGTTATTCGATAGGCACCCTAGCCGTCTTCGAAAATGTAACGGCCAACCTTTCTGGATGGTTTAAATCGACAATAAACCACACATGTCAACTCAAACCATTCAAAAGTGAGGATTGTTAATGGGGTAAATAAGAAAATAAGAGAAAAGAAAGGAAAAACAAAACACAGAATCTCACAGCGGAATGACAAAATATAAAAATCAAATAAACAGTTCATGAAGCAGTTTTACAAATACCATTTGATTACACTTTTACAATACAGATTAGAGTTATACATGCAGCAGGAATAAATAAATAATGCGGTGGAACAGCAAAATGCAGTGGAATAAATATAATAAATAGTAATAATATACTAAATCTTCGTCTTCGTCCTCCAGAAATAAGGTCTTCAACGCTGAAATTCTCACGCGGACCCGAGCGTAATGAAAAGACAAAACACTCGAGTCAGAACTAAAAGACCTTATGCAAGTTAAATCAACAATAAATAAATATGAGTGCAACGGCTTCAGAGATGTTTATGGGATTTTACATCTCTTATTCAGTGTCAAACGTGCGTGCAATAACTTAAGAGATATTCGGGATTCCATCTCCTAAGGATCCGTTAAACTATCTACATATATAATACAATACGCTATTATAATACGTCTACAGTAAAGTAAAGTATTAAAATAGCGTTAAGGCATTACTCATATCCCCCTTAACACATTTTATATAAATGTCGTAGTCTATACAGTACTAAAAACTCCACCAAACCGGTGGGTTATCAGGGAGCTCTCCATAGGTACGACACAAATCAAACTCGTAGTGGGCTTGATAAGGCATATGACAAGGCAAACGAGGCAATGTCCAGGGTAGGATACTATCGTTTTGCAGAACCGGACTGGTGGTAGCGCTTAGTAGCTACTACCGCCCACCTCGGCACACTCCCATAATCAAATCGAAGGTGGCCACCAAATCAATCACAAAGTAATAGATATGGTATCGAAGAAGCATATCCGATCAGAGGGGCGACCTTACTTGGCCTAGGTATAGCTCCTGTTTTAGTCATATCAAGCTGACCCTAGGGGGTCAAGGTTGCGTTCATACCTCATACAGTAGTGTTCGCCAAAGCACACTACTTCGTTCTGGATTCTCCACCACGTGCACAGTTGTTAAAGTGGTTTTCGGTATTGGTAGAGAGTATGACAATATCTGATCCCGGTCCCTTTAACAACCAAACGCTTATTTCACACCGGTTGGTTCTTTTACATTTCCAATACCGATACACAATTGATATCAAAATATCATATTCACTTCAAAATCATATCACTTTCGAAATCATATTCACTTTTGAAATCATTATTCACTTTAAATCATGTTCATTTTCCAAATCGTAACCACAAAATAGGTTAAACCATCATATCAAAGTATTCGTATATAAATCGGTTAAATCTAAATCATAACAGTTCCAACTTTAAATAGTTTGAATATTGAAGGTAGTTTATATATTGGAATAGTTATACAATAAAATAATTTATATTTTAAAAATAGGTTATAGATTAAAATAGTTTATATATTAAAATACGTTGTAGGTTAAAATGTTTTATATATTAGAAATAGTTTATATATTAAAATAGGTTATAGGTTAAAATGGTTTATATATTAATAATAGTTTATATATTAAAATCGGTTATATATATACTAAAATATATATATATGAAAAGTTGTTTATAAATTTAAAATAATATATATTAAAATAGTTTATAATTTAAAAATAAGTTATAGATTAAAACAGTTTATATATTATAAATAGTTTATATATTAAAATAGGTTATATATTAAAAATAGTTAATGTATTAAAAATTATTAATATATTAAAATGGTTTATATGAGAAAATAGTTTATATGTTAAAAGAGTTTGTATATTAAAAGAGTTTATGTCGAAAATAATTTCAAATTAGAATTGTTTTTTCCAATTTCACAAATCAATTCAAATCAATCTCAGTTCAATGGTTTCAATTCAAAAGTCTAAAGGTTTCAATTCAAATTCTCATAAAAACCATTTCAATTTAAATCGATTTCAAATCCATGTTTGAACTACAAATTTAAACCACTTCAAATTAAATAGGTTTCAAAGTTTAAATATTCAAATGTTTACAATAACTCAATTTTGATAAATTTCATTTATATTTCAAAATTCAACTTTAAGATTTCAATTTAAATTCTTTAAACAACTCATTTAAACCAATTTCAATTTCAACATTTTAAAGCTTGGATTTTTTTCTGAAAATAATTCAGTTCATATAAATCAAATTTTATTTCGAAATATCATTTTACTGGATTCAAAAATTAAGGATTTAAAATCATTTAATTTAACCAATCCGGTGTCCGCATATAATTTTCTACCCTATGGTCAAGTGATACGAATATATATCATTTCAATCCGCAATAAATTTAAATTTACGGGTATATATCATTTCAACCCGCAATCCCGAGTAAAATTCAAAATCCATAAAATCGCTCGAGTTTATCATTTCAACCCATAACGATTTTTCCCTAATCTTTAAGACCATTCGGTTATGTATCATTTCAACCCATAGTGATTTTCCTAACAATAACTAAGGAAACTTGCAGTGTGATAACAACATATAAATAAACATACATCCAATCATCCAAAAATATCAGCAAATAAGCATCCATCACGATCATCATTCAAATCAACCAATAAATCACAACATATAAACTGGTCATCATCATCAGGTATTTAACTGGCAATTAATTCCAATATTAATTTAAATGGCAATTAAATTAAATATAAATTAAAATTAAATTTGAATGACAATTTAAAAATGCCAAACAACAATCAATAAATTTCTAATCACATCATAAATTTAATTTAACAAACATAAGATGGTTTAGCATTCGTGAGTGGGTTAAAACACTCACCATTGATTTATCGGGGATTCAAAATCCAAATAAAGGCCCAAATTTGAATAGTCTCAGAATTTGACCAAACTGATACCATAATGTCCGAAATTTCGATACGATCGCAACAGAGAAAACCACATCCAAATCGAAGCTAGTATGTAAAAGTTATGAATATTAGATCGTTTAAAATTTAAATTTGAACTAAAAATAAATCGAGGGCAATAAAGTAAATAATCGTACCTCTCTAACCCTAGCAGCCCTCACGTACGCGACCTGAGAAAACCCAGCCGCCGTCGACTTCCATTTTTTTTTGCCGCTGCCTCACGCAACTACGACTCGATCAGGGACTGTTGCCATTATCTTCCAGCTGAGGCGCCCATCCACACCCAACGTCGTCCATCTCGACGCCTCCTGGAGCCCACCGCCGCCGCGCCATTTCTAGCCAGTTTCTGGTGAATCTTCCTGCCTATGGCACGAATGAACCGTATGGATCGAAGCCTCTCGACGCCCTCTACAAGCCTGCACCACCCGATCGTCAAATAGTCGAAGATCCACCGTTAAAATGAAAACCCTAGGATGGACGGCCGAGAGTGTTTCGGTGATTTCTGGACAAATTGTGACTCAAATCAAAAAACGAATTACAGATCTAGATTGCGCTCGTCGAGAGCTTTCCAACGATATATAATATGACAGGGTTCGAAGAGTTTGAATTTTTCGATTTGATTTTGATTTGAAAATTGAAATTTGGAAATTAGGTTCTGCTTTATCTGCCATTGGAAAGAGGGGATGAGAAGGAATGTACGTGCAGACAAAAATGAAGAGTAGCTAGGATTTCAAAATAGAACGGGCTAGGATAAACATATATTCACACCACACGTTCAATTGGGCCCAAATGGTCGCACAGGCCCGAAAATCTCATTTCCAACCTTGAATGAAACCATGACATTTTATATATCGAAAGTGAGGTTTTCGATATTTCTGAACTCAATGGAACAAGTCTCAAACCCTAATTCCATTATATCCAGAAGTTAGCTTTCAAAAATCAAATTATTTTAATTGAATTCATTAAATTGATTTCTACGCGTTTCGAGCCTGCACGATCAAACGATAAGTCCGATCGGTACGAAACTTGAAATCCTACAATAATTCACTGTTACGAATCCGATGGAACTGGTTTTGTCAAAATCGAAGAAAGTGGCCAAAATGGCCATTTTCACGTTAATTAAATAAATTATTATTAAATTAATTTAATCACTTTTAAAATCTAAATTTAAAAGTTAACAATTTATCATCCTTGATTTCATAGAAATTAATAATCCTTTAAAATAAATTTTCCATGTCAAATTCAATATTTAAATATTGCATAAATTACAGTGTTCAATTACAACTGTAATAAATTCATAAATTATAATTTAAATTCCAATAAATTCATTTATTTTGATTTACACTCTTATTATTGAACCAATTATTACCTTATGAATATAACTAACATAAGTTTACATCTTATTACATTCATATTTTACACTTATCATCTTTTACCAAATTAACTATAATATTTAATTACATTAATTTTATTGATTTCCAAATTAATTTCAACGGATTAAATAATAAGGTGATAAATAAACAATTATTGTAACTGACAAATTCAAACACATTTCGGAGTTAATCTTCAACAAACAAAGCTAATACTTTATGTACTAATAAATTTTTATTCATATTCTATAATAAACCCATTTCAATTTAATTAATTCCATTTATTACTAATTTAATACCTTATTTATAATTATAACCAAATTAACTTTACAATTATTCAATTGATTGAAATTTCATTAAAATAATTTTCAATAACATTCAAACAACATTATTAAATCATATTCTAATTATTTTTCTCATTAATAAATCATAAATTTCAATTTTTCACAATATTAAATTCAAAAATCTTATTAAATTTAACCGTTTTAGTTATCAAAATTTACGGATCGTTACACTCTCCCCTACTCAAAACTTTTCGTCCTCGAAAAGGAAAGAAGGAATTAAGAAACTAATTCATTTTTATTCAATTAATCAATTTATAAACATTTTAAACTTACATAATTAAGATTTTAAATATATCAATTTATAAACAATTAAATCTTTCGTATTCAAGTCAAATAAAAGTTTGAAAATATTTTCACTTTCACAAAAAAATTTCTAAGTCTTAAATTCATGAAAAATTTCAGTAGAGTCTCCAGTGTACGGGTAGGTCCGAAAAAATAATAATATCAATAATTACAATATATATCATATTTCAAAAATAAAACATCCCAAACCACGGGAAAAACAATAAAATATAGCTATAAATCGTAATCCGTAAACGTACCTATTTGTCGGGCAAACAAATTTTATGAAACCAAAAGCAGTAGCTATTGCTTCCATAAATTTGTATTTCACTTATAAAATCCAAAATAGTGAGAATTATGTACAAGAGAAATATTTAGTTGTTTCAATTAGTAACAAAAGCAAATCAACACAAAACATATGCAAACAAAACAGCATGACCATCATATGCAACCAAAGAATCCATCACACATCCATAGCAACCAAAGCTAATGGTTTGTTCAGTTCAGAAACATCTCATCATTCAAGGGTGATAAATAAACTACTAAGTGTACCTTTCACTCAACTGCCTTAGATAATAACTTAATAGATTATTCATACCCCGTTAAATAATTTGAAGTGTCATTTCCCAAACATCCCATTAGCCAAACAATACAGAATTTAAATATTATTTAAGTTTATTCGATTGGTTCCTTTTCACATTATTAACCTTAGATTTATTTTAAATTCTCATTTATTCATACAATGTCATTTCCATTAATTTACATTCATTTACTTACATATGTTATTTTCCATTCAATTATTTAGAACATCAATAAATCAATTTTTAAAATATTATATTAGTTTCTTTGCAAATCTAATTCCCATTTATTATTTACTTATATAACTTGATTTCCATTTAATATGAATATTCATGAATAAACATTTCATACTTAAGTGTTTCTACCTTTTTATTCGTATTTTCCTTTCTTTTACAGTGTCAATTAATAATAAACTTATTTATGAATCATTTCAGTCATTTCTTAAGTTTATAAACATTTTCTTAGATAATATTCACTTTTTACTATTCGATATAATTATTAGCATTTCAAAACATTAACTTATGCTTATAACATTTCTTGTACATCAAAATTCTTATTTATAGAAATAATTCCATTTGAACACTTTCATTACTTAATTTTACTTGTATAATATTCTATTACATATTCCTATTTAACATTACAACATTTTAAACATTTCAAACATTTCTGGTAAGTTATATATATGTTTTAAGAATGTAATTGAATGTTACACAAGTTTATCTTATTCATTTTAGTTAACAAAATGTTCAATAATTACATCTTATAAATTTTTATATCTTTTGATTTACAAGTTACAAATTCCCAATTTCTTATATATTTCATTAATTACTTAGCATCTAATTTCTTATTTTTCATTTTAGAAGTTTTCGACTATTAAAATAGTTAAGATTTCATTTCATTACAATAATTAAAATCCCTGATTTATAGAAACTTAAGAACTAAATGCCGGGTTCATTTCAAATCATTTTGAAATAATATATATATATATTCATATCTTTTATATATCAAATCATATTTAGAAATTTAAAATTAAGATTTTTTTATCAAAACAAATGTGTAGTAAAGCTACTACAGTGGCCTTCCCACTTTGAAACTCGAAAATGAAAGTCAATGATGTCGCGGTCATCACCAAAATTATTTTCCAATGACAAGAGAGGGGAGTACAGGACTTATTTCTTTTTAAAATTCCTTTAAAACATTTCTTTCAAATCACATTGAAAATATTTATATTCGAAAATACTTTTAAATAATTCTAATATTAAATTCCAAAATATTTTGAAACCAAATTTCAAAACCCCGGAACTTAAGTTCTCAAATTTTCAATTCATATTTACTTTATTTGTAAATTTTATTTTGCAACTAATATCTATAAAATTTCACTTCTTAACAAACAAACATATCGAATACTACTATATCCATTTATAAAATTTATTATTCTTTCATATACAAAATATAATACTATGTAAAATTATTTCATTTACCTATATTTCAAAACAATGTTGTGTCGGACTACCCTATTAAGTGTTTAGAAATCCCTATCGATGCCATAGCATCCTATGTACTGACCAAAATTTATAAATACTAAACAGAACAAATTAACACAATATAAAACATTTTATAACACTAACAAATATGCTCTATCATATATATACACTCAGACAAACTCATTCTAGGGTATTACTACCCTATCTCTAATGATTAGACCCCACAAAGCTAAGGTTATCGCTAAACCAAAGCTCCGATACCAAATGTAACGGCCCACCTTTTTGGACGGTTTAAATCGACAATAAACCACACATGTCAACTCAAACCATTCAAAAGGGAGGATTTTTAATGGGCTAAATAAGAAAATAAGAGAAAAGAAAGGAAAAATAAAACACAGAATCTCACAGCGAAAAGACAAAATATAAAAATCAAATAAACAGTTCATGAAGTTGTTTTACAAATAACATTTTGATTACACTTTTACAATACAGATTAGAGTTATACATACAGCAGAAATAAATAAATAATGCAATGGAACAACAAGATGCAGTGGAATAACTATACTAAATCTTCGTCCTTTAGAAATAAGGTCTTCAACGCTGAAATTCTCAGTCTAACCCGAGCGTAATGAAAAGACAAAACACTGGAGTCGGAACTAAAAGATCTTATGCAAGTTAAATCAACAATAAATAAATATGAGTGCAACGGCTTCAGAGATGTTTACGGGATTTTACATCTCCTATCCAGTGTCTAACGTGCGTGCAATAACTTAAGAGATGTTCAGGATTCCATCTCCTAAGGATCCGTTAAACGATCTACTTATATAATACAATACGCTATTATAATACGTCTACATTAAAGTAAAGTATTAAAATAGCGTTAAGGCGTTACTCATATCACCCTTAACACATTTTATATAAATGTCGTAGTCTATACAGTACTGTAAAATCCACCAAACCGGTGGGCTATCAGGAAGCACTCCATAGGTACGACACAAACCAAACTCGTAGTGGGCTCGATAAGGCATATGACAAGGCACACGAGGTAATGCCTAGGGTAGGATACTACCGTTTTGCAGAACCGGGCTGGTGGTAATGCATAGCAGCTACTACCGCTCACCTCGGAACACACTCCCATAATCAAATCGAAGGTGGCCACCAAATCAATCACAAAGTAACAGATATGGTATCGAAGAAGCATGTTCGTTCGGAGGAGCGACCTCACTTGGCTCAGGTATAGCTTTTGTTTTAGTCATATCAAGCTGACCCGAGGGAGTCAGGGCTGCGTTCATACCTCATACAGTAGCGTTCGCCAAACCATGCTACTTTGTTCTGGATTCTCCACCACGTGCACAGTTGTTAAAGTGGTTTTCGGTATTGGAAGAGAGTATAACAATATCCAATCCCGGTCCCTTTAACAACCAAACGCTTATTTCATACCGGTTGGTTCTTTTACATTTCCAAAACCAATTCATAATTGATATCAAAATATCATATTCACTTCAAAATCATATCAGTTTCGAAATCATATTCACTTTCGAAATCATTATTCACTTTAAATCATGTTCATTTTCAAAATCATAACCACAAAATAGGTTAAACCATCATATCAAAATATTCGCATTTAAATCAATTAAATCTCAATCATAACAGTTCCAACTTTAAACACTTTGAATATTGAAGGTAGTTTGTATATTGGAATAGTTATACAATAAAATAGTTTATATTTTAAAAATAGATTATAGATTAAAATAGTTTATATATTAAAAATAGTTTATATATTAAAATAGGTTGTAGGTTAAAATGGTTTATATATTAGAAATAGTTTATATATTAAAATAGGTTGTAGGTCAAAATGGTTTATATATTAGCAATAGTTTATATATTAAAATAGGTTATATATACTAAAATATATATATTAAAAGTTGTTTATAAATTTAAAATAATATATATTAAAATAGTTTATAATTTATAAATAAGGTATAGATTAAAATAGTTTATACATTAAAAATAGTTTATATATTAAAATAGGTTATATATTAAAAATAGTTAATGTATTAAAAATTATTAATATATTAAAATGGTTTATATGAGAAAATAGTTTATATGTTAAAAGAGTTTGTATATTAAAAGAGTTTATATCGAAAATAGTTTCAAATTTGAATTGTTTCTTCCAATTTCACAAATCAATTCAAATCAATCTCAGTTCAACGATTTCAATTCAAAAGGCTAAAGTTTCCAATTCAAATTCTCATAAAAACCGTTTCAATTTAAATCGATTTCAAATCCATGTTTGAACTACAAATTTAAACCACTTCAAATTCAATAGGTTTAATATTTAAACGTTTACAATAACTCAATTTTGATAAATTTCATTTATATTTCAAAATTCAACTTTAAGATTTCAATTTAAATTATTTAAACAATTCATTTAAATCAATTTCAATCTCAACATTTTAAAGCTTGGATTTTTTTTTGAAAATAATTCAGTTCATATAAATCAAATTTTATTCAAAATATCATTTAACTGGATTCAAAAATTAAGGATTTAAAATCATTTAATTTAACCAATTCGGTGTCTGTATATAATTTTCTACCCTATAGTCAAGTGATACAGATATATATCATTTCAATCGGCAATAAATTTAAATTTATGGGTATATATCATTTCAACCCGCAATCCCGAGTAAAATTCAAAATTCAAAAAATCGCTCGAGTTTATCATTTCAACCCATAACGATTTTTCCCTAATCTATAAGACCATTCGGGTATGTATCATTTCAACCCATAGTGATTTTCCTAACAATAACTAAGGAAACTTGCAGTGTGATAACAACATAAATAAACATACATCCAATCATCCAAAAATATCAATAAATAAGCATCCATCACGATCATCATTCATATCAACTAATAAATCACAACAGATAAACTGGTTATCATTATCATGTATTTAACTAGCAATTAATTTCAATATTAATTTAAATGGTAATTAAATTCAATATAAATTCAAATCAATTTTGAATGACAATTTAAAAATACCAAACAGCAATCAATAAAGTTCTAATCACATCATAAATTTAATTTAACAAATGTAAGATGGTTTAGCATTTGTGAGTGGGTTAAAATACCCACCTTTGATTTATCGATGATTTAAAATCCAAATAAAGGCCCAAATTTGAATAGTCTTAGAATTCTACCAAACCTATTCCATAATATCCGAAATTTTGGTACGATCGTAATGAAGAAAACCGCGTCCAAATCCGAGCTCGTATGTAAAAGTTATGAATATTAGAACGTTTAAAATTTAAATTTTAATTAAAAATAAATCGAGGGCAATAAAGTAAATAATCGTACCTCTCTAACCCTAGCAGCACTCATGTACGCGACCTGAGCAAACCCAGCCACCGTCGACTTCCATTTTTTTTGCCCCGCCTCATGCAACTACGACTCGATCAGGGACTGCCGCCACCATTCTCCAACCGAGGCGCCCATCCACGCCCAACGCCGTCCATCTCGATGCCACCTGGAGCCCACTGCCATTTCTAGCCAGTTTCTAGCGAACCTCCTTGCTTATGACACAAACGAACCATATGGATCGAAGCCTCTCGGCGCCCTCTACAAGCCTGCACCACCCGATCGTCAAATAGTCGAAGATCCACCGTTAAAATGAAAACCCTAGGATGGACGGTCGAGAGTGTTTCGGTGATTTCTGGAAAACCCGTGACTCGAATCGAAAAAAGAAATGTAGATCTAGATTGCGCTCGTTGAGAGCTTTCCAACGATATATAATATGATAGGGTTTGGAGAGTTTGAATTTTTCGATTTGATTTTGATTTGAAAATTGAAATTTGGAAATTAGATTCTGGTTTTTTTGCCATTGGAAAGAGGGGATGAGAAGGAATGTATGTACAGACAAAAATGAAGAGCTGCTTGGGTTTGGAAATAGAATGGGCTAGGATAAACTTATATTCACAGCATACGATCAATTGGGCCCAAATGGTCGCACAAGCCCGAAAAGCTCATTTCCAACCCTGAACGAAACCATGACTTTCTATATATTGAAAGTGAGGTTTTCGATATTTATGAACTCAATAGAACAAGTCTCAAATCCTAATTTCATTGTATCCAGAAGTTAGCTTTCAAAAATCAAATTAATTTAATTGAATTCATTAAATTGATTTCTACGCGTTTCGAGCCCGCACAATCAAACGATAAGCCCGATCGCTACGAAACTTGAAATCCTACAATAATTCACTGTTACGGATCTAATGGAACTGGTGTCGTCGAAATCCGAGACAGTGGCCAAAATGGTTATTTTCACGTTAATTAAATAAATTATTATTAAATTAAGTTAATCACTTTTAAAATCTAAATTTAAAAGTTAACAATTTATCATCCTTGATTTCATAGAAATAAATAATCCTTTAAAATAAATTTTCCATGTCAAATTCAATATTTAAATATTGCATAAATTACAGCGTTCAATTACAACTGTAATAAATTCATACATTATAATTTAATTCCAATAAATTTATTTATTTTGATTTACACTCTTATTATTGAATCAATTATTACCTTATGAATATAACTAACATAAGTTTACATCTTATTACATTCATATTTTATACTTATCATCTTTTACCATATTAACTATAATATTTAATTACATTAATTTTATTGATTTTCAAATTAATTTCAACGGATTAAATAATAAGATGATAAATAAACAATTATTATAACTTACAAATTCAAACACATTTCGGAGTTAATCTTCAACAAACAAAGCTAATACTTTATGTACTAATAAATTTTTATTCATATTCTATAATAAACACATTTCAATTTCATTAATTCCATTTATTACTAATTTAATACCTTATTTATAATTATAACCAAATTAACTTTACAATTATTCAATTGATTGAAATTTCATTAAAATAATTTTCAATAACATTCAAACAACATTATTAAATCATATTCTAATTATTTTTCTCATTAATAAATCATAAATTTCAATTTTTCACAATATTAAATTCAAAAATCTTATTAAATTTAATAGTTTTAATTATCAAAATTTACGGGTCGTTACAGAAAACATTTAATTTTGAATAATGGTGGCATTGTCATCAGCGATGTCGATATAGCTAAAAATGACATAGTTGCCTATATTATCAAATTTAACAGGTATAAAACATGTGACATCATTGTCACCACTATAAACCACTTCGAAACCATTGGGGTCAGTGATGTCATAGGCAACGGGTGGCATACTAAAATGTGGCATCAATCACTTAAAGAAAACGGCCTCATCCACTTCGAAGACCAGGATGTCGACGTTATTTCTTGGTTCCTACTTCGATCGAGCCGATGCATTTCTTATCAACCTAAGTTGATACCCTATGCATTGCCCTTGATCGACATCAAAGACCATAGAGGCGGTGAGATAGGGGCAACATCATGAACTTCGGTATGGCAAGGTCGTAATTAACGGGAAAATTGTTTTATTACTATTAAAAGTGGTTTCTTTTCACCAAACTCCAATTATTTGTCAAAATCTTATTGGATAACACTTCCTTTACCAAAATCTTCTCAAAAAACAGCTAAGGAGCAGATTTATCATTTCCAAAGTAATAGCAAACCATGCATTTTATATTAATATTTAAATGTACTAGTTGAGCCTTTCTAGCTCTAATAATTCATATTAAATCATAAACACTTGGGAAAAATCCCCAAAAATCACGATAAATCCATTTTATTATCTTATTTAAAATATAAAAATTTCGGGGCAAAATACCTAATTTAATTATTTTTAATAATTAGTACCCGAAATAAACCATTTTCCAACCTTAGAAAATTCACCAAATATTCTAGTTAAATCCGAAAAATATGAAATTAAAAACCCACTTCCAAAATAATGTTTCTAACATAATATCAAAATCTAAAGTCCTTTAGGTGTCATATGATAGGTTTTCTAATTAAAACTAATCAAATGATTACATAAATAAATGAAATAAATTCACTAATAAACATATAACCATTTAGACCATCATAGTATGACATAATATAAGCAAAAAATCGGATCTATACTCAAACCTGCAAATAATACTAAAACATGAGATGCATATCTTATTATTCACCTTGAATGGTTTAAGAAGGTAGAGATTTGTTTCTGATTTGATTCCCCTAAGCTTTGCTCTTGATTTCCCTAGCTTTACTTCCCTTGAAACCCTTGTTAATGGCTGGCCTTGACTCCTTATTTTTGTTTGTATTAAATGGAATGAAGAAGGAAATGAAATAAGTATATTTGTTAAGGAAGCATGCAGCTTTCTCATTTTGCCCTCCTCGTATACCTTTTTTCTTATTAATGTTCTAATTAATTCTATTAGCTCATTAATTAAGGCTCGGCCCATTCTAATTACCAAAATCACCTTATCCATTTACGTTATTTTATTTAATTCATCCGATTAAATATCCTAAGTAGTGTTAATTAAAATTAGGTTGTTGCACTTGATAAGTACTATATTTCCAACAAAGAACTCCAAATCTCTTCCTCTCTTATCCGTGTAACTCCTTTTATATTCTGTGCGGCTTTTGTTTATTGCCGAATGATCTCCATCTACTTTAAAGTATCTCTAACTATATATAGCCCAAGTATCTGTTTTTCGTCATATCCCACCAACAAGAAGGGGTATTGTGTGGTTGGCCATACAAAGCTTCGAACAGTGTCATATTAATGCTCGATTATGTTGCTTGATTTCTCGCAAGACGATATCAGACCGAACTGCCTAGTCTTCAATACTCTTGCCCCGCCTCAAATAGCCTCGATGTTACTACTGTAATCTTAGTACCCATGAAAATGCCCCATGCGGCACACAAAAGGACACAACATCCAAGTAGTTAGCAGCTTAGGATAGCGGCCTGACCAGACAATGCTTAGTAGGGAAGTGGCCCGACTAAGTATCCGCATGCATAATGGAAGCCTCTCACTCTTCACTCTGAGCCCCGTAATCTTCATCTCCAGGTAACTCCCCCAAAGACCGGTCCATCCGGTCTCCCTTGTTTTGTCTTGGCTCAACATGTCTCTACTGAAAGTGCTTGGTTGCCCCTACAAAAAGAATAAACGACTCAACACAATTCCATTAAAATGCTAACATATATGACATTGTTGTCTGACAAAGGTAACATTACGCAACAATTGCCCTTTTCCTTCATTGTCTATATGGAAACAATGCCAGTTTTCAACAACAGATTATGTCTCCATGCCACTTGTCTGACAACGACATGCCTTGGTATGGTCCACCGGTTGGCCGTCAACTAATCCATTTGATCCATCTAGCATCTGAGCTAGCTTGCATTTGAACTTTACAATGCCATAAATAGAGAAATGCATATCGTGCATGAGTAAGACTACGCCCATGACTTCCATGTACCCGAACCTACATAATATCGAGAAGCTCAGGCTGTTTGCTACTCCCGATCCGTGGAAAGACATTTTGTATTTAACCACCTTCGGATAGCAGTGGGAGGCTTGTCTTGCTTTTTGATAGTTCACTCCCAACTCCAAAGGGAGGTCCCAAGACCAAGATCCCATAGAAGGTGGGCCTAATATTCTAGGTCATCTTTTGTCAACAGAAATAGAAGGTCGCCTACCTCATCTCACCATTCTCGTATCAGCGACATTGATCTCCTTCGCTAAAAAAAGCTAAAGGAGTCCTTCCTCAATAAGGGGTCAATATCATTCGCAGCATGCGGAGGCAAGCCTCCTAGAAGAAATGGTATCTCTGATCTTTGGGACAACAGATGTTAAGAATCAAAATGAGGAACAATGATGGCAAGTATTTGTTTGACAACAAGAATAGGGAACCCTTCTTCGAAGTTATTTTTGAGCATATACATTCACTAAAGGTATGCCCTACCTTCCATTAATAAGTACGATGGAAGTATGGGTCTTTTCAACCATATCATCGCTTTCAACTCCATATCCCAAACTGATCAGCTCTTCGACAATGCCAATTGTCTCTTGTTCCCCACCACGCTAACTAGACCAGCTTCCTATTGATTTTTTTCATCTCCAACAGGAAAAATTTATTCCTGAGCCCATTTGTGCATATATTTCAAAACTTTCTTCTTCGCCTCGCAAACTAGAATTATAATGGTAAGCGAGATGTACAACATATGACAAGGACCAACTGATTCACTATGATCCTATGTTAAATAAAAAATGAACTCATGCAAAAGGATCCGAAATGAATTTCTTGGTAGTCACTCTTTGATTTGAGGCGAGGTATCGATCTAAGATGTGAAAAGAATTACAAAAGCAGCCCATCCTGTCCTTGACCGACTTATTTCATAGATCAAAAAGCATCATGCAAGTTGAATATGTTGAATTGCTTAATAGTGATGAGGAGGCAAGCGAGGCAACAAGACCAACGCGAGAGGAGAGCCGTTGAAGGAAAAATGGCTAACAAGAAAGTAGCAAGAAGCACTCCTAGGATGGTTCTCGATTCAAACCAAGCTAGGCCTCCTCAATAACTCATGATATGAAAACCCTCTATCTCACCACTCATGACTGCTCACCCTACCAAAGTCCTCTTTCAAGGTGAAAGGAGGATCCCCAAGGCAGTGAAAAATACTACGAGTTCCATCATTTTAATAACCACTCTAAAAATCAGTGTGTCCACTTAAAAATGAAATAGAACATTTGATCCATGAAGGTGTACTTGTGCAATATGTGAGACAATAGCAAAAAAATATCCGACAAAACCCCCTACCCTACCTTAATGGGCTGTTAACAGTAATGGGGTTGTAATCAAAATTGAAATATTATCAATTTGTGGTGGCCCTCACATGGCTAAAAGTAGAAAGAGAGTACAAGCTTGATACATGAAGGAGCTCTTCTCGAATAATCAAATCTACTCGGTCAAGCTCTAGGCCCTAAATTCTTATAGCATTGAAGAAGACGAAGCAGACACTACCTTCTCAGTCGAAGACAAAAGAGTAGTCAGCTACCCCTACCATGACCCTATGGTTATATGCACTAACATCGCAATTGCCAAAGTACATTGGGTCTTCTTTGATGGCGTCGGTTCCATCAATGTGATGTACAAAAATGTTTTTGATCAAATGAAACTCTTATTGTTTAGCCTCATGCCTCATGCCTTACCCATTTATGGATTTGGAGGCATCGGGATTGTTCCATTAGGTTCGACTTCACACATAGTCACCTTCAGTGTGAAGCCCTTCTCAGCAAATTTTTAAGTATATATTGCATGTCTTCTTACAACATTGTGATAGGTAGACTGGAATTAGTTGACCTGGACGTAGTCGTAGCTTATGAATGGCTCATCATGAAGTTCCCCATCAAGGGAGGTATAGGCTATGTCTGCAGTAATTGGCAGGCCGCTAGGGAATTCTTTAACATCTCCATGAATAGGAAAACATGTGAGTTCTAATACTACAACAAGAATCAGTCGCGCTAAACAACAATCTACCCAAGAGAGTGCAAGAGCCATGCAACGCTTCCGCTCGTGTCGAGGACTGCCTGCAACATAGAAGTAGTAGGGAAACCACCACATCAACTCCTGTCTTTGAGAGAATACGAGAGCGATGCAGTGGTCCCGTTCATGCGTATGGTAGGAACGGTGATGGTCAACTTTCCCTTGCCAGTTCCAATAAGATGAGAGAGCTCAAGCGCCCTAGAATGAGCAAGTTCAACCCTATTGGCAAGAGGGACAACCAACACAACAACTCCATCCCTTGCAATTCCGGTTGACTTATTTGGGAGAACTAGTGGCAACTGAGGCTCGTAAAGTGCGGAAATCCTTCTAGGATACCATGCATGAGTAAGTGGCCCAACGGTAATCCTTCAGATCTTATTCCATGAAAGTAAAGTGCGGAAATCAAACCTGACCCTATCCATCTTGATCATAGGATAATTATCCTCAACCTAATTCCACTACCGCATGAAGGTATATTTGTCACAGATGGTGGTTGCTCCTATGGAACCACCGTGGTTTGTTCTATGGGAATCTGAATTTTAACGTTTGTTGCAAGAAGTTACTCTGAACCTTCTCCTCTATCAAGTCATGCAGGTGTCTACCTTCATCCATTTCATGCCCATCCAGCACATGGAATATGCATAATTTTCCATATCTTTTCTCCCAATCTATAGGCTCTCTCCTAGCAGGCTTTATGTAAAGAATCTGCCCCCGATATCTAAGTAAATCCTCTCTAGAGTTTCAGTCAATTAGGTTAAGAGGAAAACTTCAGCATCCTTCTTTGTCGCTTCCGTCCTCCAAAACCATTATCAGCCTTTCTCGTTCCTTTATCCTTCCCATATCCTATCTTTGATGGTCCTCCATCATCCACAACATTCACTTTAGTGTTCTCAGCTTTTTTTTCATCCACCTGACGTAGATATCTCTCAGATTGATAGTAAAAATCAGTAGGATCCACTAATGGATTTCTCTCCAAAGTTATTTTGAAATCGGTGTTACTCGCAATCCTGAAACCACCACCATCAGGACTATCGATGGGTCTGATTTCTACATTGCAATGGCTGCTGAATTGAACCCGGTTAAGTAACTTAGTAGGTTTTTCTCCGCTGCTCTGTTTCACATTCAAGAGTGTCATCAAACTCTTTGGTCATACTATATGAAATTTGAATTATTTCATAAGTTTATCCACTAACTTAGTCCATATGCCGATGAACCCATTCTCCAGCTGATGAAACCACATCATTGCCAAATCCGTCAAGTACAATGGGAAGCACTATCCCATCACTTCCTCCAAAGCACACAACACTCCTGTATGTTGGATATACATCATTAAATGAATGGTTGGATATCTCCTTCCATTATACATCTCCAATGGTAGTAGCTTAAAATCAAGTAGGTTCCTGGCAAATCAGATGTTTGGGGTAGAAGGGTTTTTATTCACATCCTCCAAACTTCGATCTAGGGGTTCACCTCTCAAGACCTATCTTATCATATCAGCAATCCTATCATTGTCATCCGATAGAAATCCATGGGGTTCCACATGCCTTCATTCAGTTATTCATTGTGCCCCGATTAATACAGGGAACTTTTGGTCCAACTCCTTGCTGCTGTAAATCCGCATTTCGATCTTCATTCCACAGCTTGACATCATTCCTTAGATGTACTCCACCTTTACATCAATCATACCCCTAGGACCCTTGACTCGGTACCGAGTTATCTTAACTCGGTAGGGACTTGTGGTGCCTACGGGCCTGTCCCAACTTGCCTTGCTCCATCTCCTAGTGTTCCCGTTTCGCCTTCCAGTCTCTGATTTTGATTCCAGCTACTCCAGCTATCCTTTGTTATTCCATTATTCTAAAGCACCCATTCATCATCTCTTCATGTCGAGCCACTAGCCTATCTTGCATCTTTATCATTATTCTCTCCATTTCTTCTCTAGTCACGTAGATTGATGGAATTTAATTTGAGGACACTTCTTGGCTTCCCCATACCTCTATTGACTTCCTCTAGTAAAGCTCTCATATTAGGCCTCTTCATCTTCTCCAAATCAAGTTTCAAGTTCTCAAATCCAAGTTTTCCTAGTGAAATGATCAAAATGTTTGAACCAAAAATGGCACACAGACCCAATTAAGCAGCAAATGAAAATTATAAAAGAAAAGAGAATAAAAAAGAGAAAAATACTTAATTTTTATGGTGGTTTGGCAAAAACTCTGGCTTATGTACTTTGCACTTACAAAGTATATTTTACAACTCTTATTTCACAACTCGAGTGTGAATAACATCCAGTTTGGGATTGAATCATTCAACTCATATAGATTTAGAGTACAGAAGAAAACAATCCCTTTTAAAGTTCATATCCTCCATTTTTAATAGACAAAAGTCACTATCGAATCGCTAGAAAACCCTTTCCCATAGTCTCCATGTCGTGCCAAAGTCGTAGCATGAAGATCGTGGGTAAAACCCACTTCTCCTTTTCAACTCGGTATCAAGTTGAGGGGATTCAACTCAATGCAAAGTTGACTTGCCTTGCTCACTTCTTGACTTCATCTTTTTAGCCTTTTGTATTTAATTAGTGCTTCTTCATGTGTCACCATCTTCAACTTGGTCCGATCTTAAAAGGGCCGAGTTGACCCTTATGTTTATCCTTTTGCCTTCCTTTGCTCTCTCATTCTTCAATTGTGTTGGATTACTTTGCACTTTACCTTTTTCTCCCTTTATATCATGCCATGTCAGTTCACTACTTTGGTCTCATGGCTCGGCATAGGGTACAACTTGGACTCGAGTTGTGGATGTCGAGTTATGATCATCAAGTTGTGGCTTCCTATCCATTTTTACATATATCCTTTATGACTTTCTACTTTGTTGTTTCATGGTGTTCCGTGGTTTTCTTTATCCATCCCTTTATCATTTCTTGGTTTATTTTAATCGTTTGAGTCTGTTTTGTGACTATGGAAAATTTTCTAATAACAAAAAATATATTGGATTGGATATAATAAACTCTTTAGACTTTATAGGCCCAATAGATTTTAAATAGGCAAAAAAAATTAAATCTACCTATTTCACTAGCTTCCGACTGGCCCGGTTCCTTCATAGTTGAGCTCGGGCAATACCATGTCACTTACCATCCCTAAATTTCCATTAAATGCCAAACTGTGTCTAATTTCTTCGTAGGATGCTTTTACCCAGACAATTGAGAGTAGGATGCAACCACCAACCAACTCCCGTGGCAATTATATATCAACAGGGCATCCAACAAGAAAGGTGTAGGGGTTGGGATGTTCCTCATCACTCGTGGTAAAAGAGATCTTTGCTTTGTGTTTCAGTTGAACTTCAGGGAACTAAGAACGAAGCTGAATATGAATCCATCCTGGCCCGAGGATAGTGAAGGAACTAAGAATAGAACCAATCCACCTGTTCAGCAGTTCCTCGCCAGTTGTGAACTAAATCAATGATCGCTTTTAAGTTAAGGGAAAAACACTGTCCCTATATGTTGTTGAGGCAAAGAAACTCATCATCGCCTTCTCTAATTTTAAGTTGGAATAGATACCACGAGAGAGGAATGCCAAACAGACCAGCCAGCTAAGGCAATGAGCAACCCCAAAGAGAACAATCCTTGTGTACCACTGGAAGTGCTGTCCGCCCTATGTTTCGAGTCGAAAGCAACCATAATATAGATCCACAATGATCAGTCGAACACCTGGATGACACACTCGTGTACGAGGGTGCTTCGTGAAAGGAAAGAGGCTTGAAAATCTCTCTTGGGCACCTCATTATATAATCATGGATGGCAAGCTATATCAGAAGGGCTATTCCACCCCTCTCTAATAATGTGTCACTAATAAAGAAGCCAACATGGTGCTTAAAGAATTGCATGAGGGTTTCTACGAGGACCACGTTAAGGGGCAAAGTTACTTGCAAGTGTATTCTATCCAACAAAGATTAAGGATTCAAGTAAGTGCCATCAGTGCCAATGGTTTGTGAATGTGCCAAGAGCCTCCCTAATTTTGTTGAATACCACGACATCCCCTTGGCCTTTTGACACATAGAGGATTGAATTAATTGGAAAACTCCATAATGCAAAGGGATGATATAACCATAGGCGTTGATTATTTCACAATGTGGGTAGAGGTGGAGCCCCTAACTGGGGTCACTACATCTGAGATTCTAATTTTTTTGATCAAGAACATAGTCTACCACTTCAAATTGCCGAAGAAGATAATCGTCAATAATGACGTCTTTGAAAACACGATGTTCCTGGGTTTCTATGAGTGGAACAGAATTAAGAAGTGCTTCTTTTCTTTCGCCACTCTCAAGAAGAAGGGCACATAGAAGCGGTGAAAAAAACAATCAGGATGACACTCAAGAAGTGCTTTAATAACGCCAAGGGAAACTGGGCTAAGTACCTAACACCCATTCTTTGGTCATACGGAACCTCGAGCCGTACCTCTACGTGGCATTCCTCCTTCTCATTGGCCTACATATACGAGGCTGAATGGCCCATAAAAGTAAATGTCCAATCCCTAAAGCGCCTTATTGATGACACTGAACAAAACGAAGAACTCCTAAAATTAGGGATGATTCCCTAGAAGAAAGAAGGGCAAAGGTTGAACTCCATACTGAAGTTTATAAGCGGAAAGTGGCAAAGTACTATAATGCTAGGGTAAAGCTATGCCAATTCATCATAGGCTATTTAGTTTTGCACCATGTTTTTGCAAACCCAAAGAACCCAACAGAAGGAGTATTAGGACCGAATTGGCAAGGGCCATATGTTATCAGCGCCATCTGAGCCAATGTAGCTTACCTCCTCCCATATCAGGATGGATCTAACATACCTCTCATTCAAAACCCATGGCACCTACGGCTTAGTATGTTTAATGATTTTATAAGCTTTAGTTATAAGGCATGGTGAAATATGTATGTCATCTTATAAGGCAATTAATTCCGTGTAATGTCCTATTTTTGTATAATATAAATCAAGCACTTCATCAATGCAATTCTTGTCAAACAAACAAGTTAAAAGGTACAACTAAGGCCACCCTACGAAGACACATGAGCCAAATAATACTCCAGTCCAAGCTGGGGAAATCCACAACAACTTAGACCACCCCATGAAGATAGGAGAGCCGAACAGTGCTCTCGCCCGTGCTAAGGACACCGTCACAATAGTGGCACGACCACATTGAATTGGTCATGATTCATGCGTCTGTGGTGTACTTCTCCATTAGAATGCACGAGCTAAACAATGCTCTTTTCCATGGCAGAGGCATCGAAGAACTAATGATATAACCACCCATGCTATGATCCTGATTCACTCGCCCATGATATTGCCCATCCTCCAGTAGCAGAATGGGACACCATCATATCGACAGTGCAACAACCAACGAAGTGGTATTGATTCATATATCTATGGTGTACTTCTCCATGAATATGCGCGAGTCGAACAATGCTCTCTTCCATGACACAAGCATAAATTAATGGCCCAACCACCCATGCGGTGGTCCTGATTCATTTACCCGAGATGCTGCCCAGTTCCCAACAACGAGATAGAGCACTAGTGCCAAGATGGACCAATTACCCATGAAGCTATCCCAGTTCTTCCATTCATAGTGTTGTTTCTTTAGAAAACCAGGTGGCCTCAACACACCTTGGCCATCAAGGGTTCATCAACAACAGCTCTGTAGCAGCTCGACACATGAGGGCTCGACGTCTAAGACCAGATGCCTCACCATAAATTCATGTCTACGTATACATGTTGAATAGGGATAATTCATTCCCGCAATAAAGCTTAGCCCTTGTTTTCATTTTTCTTATACGTGCTATGATTTACATAATTGCCTAAGTCTAATTGCTTACTTAACATGGTCAAGGTTAGTTAAGCCACCTGACCCGGTAAATTAACATAAAATAACATGATTATGAGCAAGCACAAGGTAAACCACAACATATATGCATACATATATGTAAAGTAAGTAGAAAAGTAAGATGAACATAGTATAGCAATTAAAGGAAGTCGAGCGAATTGCATTCAAAGGAAAATTACCTTATTCGCTACAAAGAGAAAGAGATCTAGACCGCCGTACAAAAATCATTACAAAAATACATGTATTATCCGACAATCATCGCTCGATGGTATGGAAGTCATTTCCATTGGTCATCTCCTTCTCGATCTTCGTGATAGGGTCCAATGGAAGGTTGCTTAAGGCACCCATGAGGGAGGCAACCTGGTCCTACGATAGGATCTATGGGGGCCTGGCTCGAAACTTCCATCTCTTTTACCACTTCCCTTTGAATGACAACATATTTTTTGGAGCTTAAAAGGAAAATGACCAAGGAATGTCGTGGTTATCCATGAAAATCATTTTGAGCATCTTGGTCATCCCCTCATTCCACTCCGTCCCCTGCTTGGCCTTCTCCACCTTGTGGAAATCAGAGGTGATGAAGTGTTATTGCTAGAGAATGGATGCCCTTAGGTCCACAACCTCTCTCTCCCTTTCTCCCATATATGTCCTCAACTAACTTAACTCCTACTTAATCTTCACCGTACGAGCCATCTCATTGGCCCGCTCCCTCGCAACTGTGTTCTTAGCCATCACTACAGTATCCCTTGCTACCTCTGACTCCACGTCCCGCCTCTCAACCACCGCCAGTTTTTCTTGCTCCAAAGTCCATGTGGTGGGCTCATCCACGATGCACTTCTTCCATGTCGCTTTCAAAGAAGGAAGGCGACTAAACTTTTAAGGAGTAGGAGAAGGAAAAAGTGTGGAGATAAAATATATATCCTGTGTGGCGCAACATACACACACATAATTAAACTTCTCAAATAAATAACCACAAGTTTTGAGCCCATACGATCACACGGTACATCAAATCATCATGAAACTCATCAGCACACATCATCTCAATTTTTCGGTCCCAACGGTATAAACTTCATCGCCATCTAAGTTGGCACTCCAACATGATAATTTCATGCATTTCGAGGTCGTTTTGGTCATCGGTTCATCCTAATTCTAAAAATCCTTCAACCTTGCATCTCATAATGAAGTCCACATCTCAATAACTCAAGCCGTCAATCGAGATCCCATTGGACCCAACTACACATGTATTTTTACAAAATACGTATAACAATACGTAAATCGTAAAAATAAAGTGACTCCAAATGTGGTGACACTTATACTTATTTTGATTCGCAACGTCAATCCGGACTCAACGGAAGCGGCTTCGAGTCATTATTCGTCCATAATGTGAAAAAACAAATTTTGGACCTTTAATTAAGCAACTATTCAATATTTAAATATCCAATCCAAAAATGCGGGTTGTTACATTAGCGCTATTAAATAGTGGATCGGCTTAAAGTCGTGCTATTTTTCTATATATTTGCTAAATCAATGGTTTTTAACACTCGTTTTAATAATATTAATACAAAAGAATTAATTTGACTGGTTCTCTTTTAAACCAAATCAACAAAGTTAGGGTAAAAACATAAATTTAAGACCTAAGTGCTCAACATAAGTCAAAAATCTATTTAAGTAATCAAGTTAGGATCGCATAAATCATGATATTCTTTATTTTGTTATATAAGATTAATTTCTTTTTTCTACACAAACAATGTGAGAACGAGTATAAATTAACTTTGAAGATTTAATTTTATTTCCAATAAAGTTTTTTGCACCTCCATTATTCTTCGTCATATCCTCACTTTATCCCTTCTATAACTTTTTACACTCCACGGCTATAGAACTGTTAAGCGCTTTAATTGCACAGCATTAAATATCAATATTATTGTAAGTTTATGTACTTTAATACATCTATGTATAAATTTATGTAATTTTTTTTACCATTTTCTTGATTTATTTGGTTAGAACTTTATTGTTTAATTAAATTTAAAATTTAAATGTTAAATGTTATTGACATGTAACTTTTCATTTTTTTAGCGTTTCTTCATATAATTTTTTTGTGTTGCATTTATCTTATACTATCAACAGAGATATAATAACATTGTTTATAAGTAATATTCCATTTCAGCATGCAACATCAATATTGTGTTTTTGTTTTTCTAGGAGCATACAATGCTGTTTGATATAATATATTGTACCTATTTGTTTATGATTGTACCATACTACTATATACTATCAAGTTATCTTATCTTAACATAAAAAATTTGAACCTGGTTGCATACAACTTTTATGAATAATGCTAACATATAGTAGATTTTTATACCCATTGATAAGGTTTGTCATTGGTGCTATTAAATGATAGTGTGGTGAGAAGAGGTGCATAATAATGATGCGGTGAGTGATACGTCAGGTGGCGATATGAGACAGCACAATTATGTTTGCTAAGGCTTAAGGCTACAATAAGATGCGCTTTAGGTTTAGAGATAAGGTGGCAGAAGGGAGCAGCAACAACAGCTAGCTAGGGGATGACGATTTTGGTGAGGAAAAATGAAAAGGTAAGTGGCTGCGATGACGATGATATGTGACAGACGTGGTTAGGCGGGAGGAATATGCGATTTGGAAACTAAAGATTAATATGACCATATTCTTAAGGTTTATTCTAACTTGATGAATTGTAAACTATTAGTGCGAACCCGTGCTACGCACACGGATTAGTACTATATTTTTTGCATATTTGGTTGAGTATATTTTTATGATTAACTCAAGTAAAACCATTATTTTCAAGATATATTTTACATTTAAATATTCTTTATATTTTGAATATCGAAAATTATTTATCTAAAAGACACATTTGTAGGTCATTGTGTACGTATATACAACTACATTTACCACCATATAAAAGAAAATTAAAACAATTACGTAATACATCAAGTAAATAATTATGCAGATGCATAAATTAAATTTAAATTTTAAGCTATAAAACTAAAATTTTGATTCGAGGGATCATTATTAAAAAAAATAACTTATACACAATGGCTCAATTCAATTAACTATGCGCACATATAAAAAACATAAAAAGAAATTGCATCACACATACGCTATCATGGTACAATATTGAATTTTTTTTAAAAATAGTCCACATGTGATTAGTATACGTAAAGGAAATAATGTCAAACACTCAAAAAATTAAGCTATAAAACATATTTCAATAAAACTAAAAATCTTAGGAGTATCCAATGATAATACATAATTATCTGGTTACTCCTCCAAGCATCATATCCCACAATTTCAGTTACTAAGGAAACTAATATTGTTAGTCACTAAGATGAAACTGCAATACAAAGATTGATACTACAATATAAAGTGTTGGAAACATTAAAATATGAAAGAACAAATTAAATGGGAAATAACGACACTAGATCTAGAAAGTTATTCAATATACGAATTTATAAAGTGAAAATAAGGGACACATCCCTAAAATCAAACTTAATACACAAAACATCCTCCTCAAAATAAAGATATAAATTACATCCCTATTTTCAAATACTACAATTTTCTTCCCTACAATACCCCTCTTCTCCATTACAGCAACGTTGATTCTTCATATGTATGTTATTCTCACATCCACAATTAAAATTTGCACCCCATTAATTATCAATCTTTAAAACGCAATAACTTTTTGTAGAAACGATGGATTAACAAACCATTTTCACCATTAAATCACAAATTTTATTATCTTTCTAATGAGTGGCATTGTGCATATGTAAAAACAATGGCAGTACAAACTATTTGCGATAATTGCTAAAATATCTGCAATCATATAGTATGATTGCAGACAATTCAGCAAGTATATGCAATTGTTGCAGAAATATCTACAATTATACACAATAGTTGCAGAAATGTCTGCAATAGTTGCAGACAATTCAGCAACTATATGCAATTGTTGCAGACAATTCAACAACTATACGGAATAGTTGTAGGAATGTCTGCAATTATATGCAATATTTGCTGACAATTCAGCAACTATATACAATAATTGCAGACATGTTTGCAATTATACGTAATAGTTGCAGAAATGTCTGCAATTATATGCAATAATTAGAAGATATGTGATAAAAACATGTCAATACATCTTTATTTGCCAAGGATACTTAACTATATAAAATAATCATATCCACTTTATTTTCACTGTATGTGTGCCACATGCGTGTTTGTTGCTATGATCCATTATTTATGTTGCATCTGTGGGATACTGTGGATATGAAAACTAAAAGATGAAAATAATTAGAGCTAGGCTCCAACTTTAGAAGTGAAAGTAAGAGCATTAGCGCTGACATGATATTCATTCTGTCTTGAATGAAATAAGACTTCAGTTTCTGGAAGTATTTCCTTGTAGCACATAAAGCATTCAAATAATTTTGTTCAAGGCATAGTTTTTGATGATAACACTATATTCAATTGCAGTGCCATGGTTGGTGGCAGCAAATCTAGTAAACTATGACTGTCCATGTGAATTATCTTGTGTTGAAGCATTAGCAGCAGCACTGATCATATGGTATTGCCATATATATATATATATATAATTGCTATTATTATCTCCTTTCTTTGAGTATCTTTCAGATTTAGAGTTATTTGCCATCAGCGGTCATATTATGTTAAAGGTGTTTATGCTTGAAGTTCATAATTTAAGTTATTTTGTTGCATAATGTTCTTTTTATTTGTTATATTATTTTAGTACTACATTTGCAGACAATTCAACAACTATACGCAATAGTTGCAGAAATGTCTGCAATTATATGCAATAGTTGCAGACATGTCTGCAATTATATGCAATAGTTGCAGACAATTCAGCAACTATATGAAATAGTTGCAGATAATTCAGCAACTATATGAAATAGTTGTAGACAATTCATCAACTATACGCAATAGTTGCTGACATTTGAAGAAAAATCGATAATGTTCAAAATTTGCAAAATTATACGCAAATATATGGAATAACTACACCCTTAATGCAAATATGCTTTTTTGGTATCAATAATGGATCTCATTTTAAAGATCATAAAATTTGTGTTTTTTTTAGTGAAAACGGTATGCTGATCCGATGTTTTTACATAAAGTTATACGCGTTTGAAATGTTAAAAACGTAAAGGGTATTTATGTCCTTTTGCGTGCGCGAATTTGGAAACAGGGATCAGAAATATAAGTTTAGTTTGGGAAGGATATTATCTCTATTTTGAAACTTATTAGGGATGTGAGCCAAACTAACCCTTTATAAAATCCATCCCAATCTTATATGAAAGTCTAAAAACAAAAGGTAAGTAATAGATATGGAGTATATGAGTTTTTTTTAGGAATGTCCATGTCTAGCTAAAGTTTAACATAGCTAGAATGTAAAATATAATCTGGAATTTATGTATTTATTTGGAGGTTTAATTTTTATTAAGATTGTGTACGTAAAATAAATTCCATTAGGTAAGTAAGATATTATTTGAATTTGTTATTATTTTTATAAAGCTTTTATTTGTTACATGAATGTTAACATGTTATTGTTCAATTTGAATCTAAAATTATTAATTTTTGCTAAATTAAGTTATTATTCGATAAATTCCAAGTTTCTTAGTTTTGCAAAACAAATGTGTTTGGATGAATGAATGCCACATCTGTAGTTGAGAAATATTATTATTCAAGTTCTTAAAGTTTTAAATTTGAAAACACTTAAGTGAAATATCTATAATGATTTTGAAGCGATTGGATAAGAATTTATAATATGAAGAATTTACTTTAAAATAATTATGAGTGGACCAAGAAAACATGCAAAAAATTGGAAATATAAACAAGTAAATGAAAATATTATTGAGAGAATTAAAAGGAGAAGAGTAAGTTATTTTAATTTACAATTATAGAATATGATTTGAGTATAAAAGTCACTTTGAATACATGTTTACATATCCCAAAGCATAAAAATAAAATCAAGTAATAATTTGAGTTTTATACATCTTATATATATCCAACATGTAAAAGGTAATTTAAGAGGAAATAAATTAGTATTTTTATAGCATTATGAAATCAAGGTCATTGAGCCAACTTGAATATCTATTTTACCAAGCATTATTCATTTTTTACACATACAAAGTTTTTATGTCTTTTCTTATTTTATTTTGTTTATTCAAAATACTTTGTAAAAGATCAAGTTAAATCAAAATAAATGGAGAAGTAACTCATTTTGACACTAATTACCTTATTAGTTGTCATATTAATTACATTTATTAATGAATTTATCAATTGCATTTATGCCCTAAATTTAATTTGATTGAATTTAAGTTAGTAAAAACTCATGTTAAATCAATTTTGGCTCAAATACAAAAAATTATGCTTAATTTTCTCAAATATTAATCCTATTTTCATTAGATGATTCTTATATAATCATCAGCTATAAAAGTAATATTATAAAAAAAGAATAAGAATAAAATGCCGATCCTTTTCTTTTTATTCTTAGAAAAAATAGCTACCTAATATTTCGTTAGCTATATTACCAAATCAATTTCTTTTGACATATTATCCTATAAAAAAAGAAATGATATAAAAAAGGAAATATTAAATGGAGAATCTCTAAACATATAGTCATTTTTACATAAAGTTATAACTCTTTATATCAATAATATCCCTTTACCATTTCAAAATCTCATACCTTAATTTGATATTCAATCAAAACTAAAGGTAATAAAATTTCTCAAAAATATAATTAGAATCTTGAATAGATGGAAAGAAATTAAAACCCATTTTATTTTGAATATTGTAGATTTTAATGAAGATTGGAAAAATTAAGATTAAGATTGAGATTAGTTGTCCTCCATAGTCATAAATATGAGTTTAGTGTTTGAAGATAAAATGACAAATTTTTTGATGCAATAATGTACAAAAAATGGAAACTAAGAAGAAAGAGAAAGATAGATTATAGAAATGACAATTTAGTATTTTAATAAGATTTTATAAGAGAGAATGTTTTGTTTGATTCTTCCCTCAATAAAACATTTTCAATTTAAAATTGACTCTTTCCATTTCCCTTAGTCAAAATGATTCACCATTTAACAATTCACTATAAATAATTATTGCTCCTTCTCTCAATGGAAGGAATTACTACTTTTATTGACAAACACCATTGTCCCGGTGGTTAAGTGATTCGGCTTTGGTGTGAGAGGTCACAAGTTCGAAACGTACGTAGCGTGATTCGAACGTTTATTGACATGTGATATGTTTTCCTAGTGACATGTTGTATATAAAGTACCATTTCAAAAAAATACTACTTTTATTAATCTTACGTAGTAAATTACAATTCACTCAACTCATAAATAAAAAGTGGGGTAGAAATCAATATCTACCACTAACAATGCATTCAATTTGTTACCATTAGCACAATATTCAACCACCATGGATAATTTTGAAATCCAATGCCCTAAAACATGGAGAGAGAAAGAAGAAGCGGTTTTTTAACAACAACTAAAATTCTTTAGTATAATTAGAATAAGTTATACCAACCACTAAATCATGCTAATAAGATTTGTACCTTTTGTGCAACATTGACCCACCACAGGTGGTATTGAAATTAAATACCTGGAAGAAGGAGAAAAAACATTGAACCAGCATGGGCAATTAATATATATTTATGATAAAAAATTTAAAAGAAAATAATGTAAGATTCAAACTTATGAAACATAAAAGTAAATTTTTATCGTAATGTAGAAACATACTCATAAGTAATAATTTTACAATATTCGTAGGACCAATAAAGATATTATTAAGGTGTCTAAATAGATTTTAAGCAATCAACAACATAAGTAGAATAAAGCTTTCATCCTAATTATATATTGGATAAATAAATTAGCAGGTAGTAAAGTCAGGTAAATAAGGTATAAATTAAAGTTTGGATTAACGTAAAGAATGATATTACAATAATGGAGAATGAAGATGAACAAGGAAGATATGAAATTAAAATGATGGAGAAATGGATTTGAAAGGGTGTAAAAGGAATACCTAGAGTAATAAAATGACATTAATTCAAAAAGTAAAGAAAAATAAAAATAAGAATGAATATGAAAAGGTTTAATGTACTTTCATTAATATGTAACATATTAGAAAGTGAGGAATATAAATTGAAGTGAGTAGGTTACAAAGTAATTATAAATGTGGTAGTTAATGTAAGGATAGGAAATATGCAAAACAAAAATTTTAACTGCTGATTTCACTCTCTAACTAATGAGAAAAAAGAAAAAGAATGATTAAAAATTAAAGTGCTTATATTATAGAATAGATGGTTAGATGTTATAACAAAAAACGTATATTTGGTAGGTGCATATATAATATGTTGTATATTATATTTGACTGATACTAACAATTAGAAGAACCAAAACTTTTATAATTTCTTTCAAAATAGATAGTGTTTTAATATGCTATTTCATTGAAAGTGTATATTCTTATTACCAATTGCAATGAATTTTTTAAGAAAATTATATATAATTGTTACAAACGAAAGGAATAATCACATCAAACAACAGACCAATATGATTAATTTTGTTTAGAAATTTACCTTTGCGCATACCATCATATTATAAATTGACTTCCTCTTTATTCTCATATCTCTTAATACATTAATGTCCTACCAATAAAATCTCCTAGAGTTATGGGAACTCAAACATCAACTACGCATTGTACAACTTTAATATTCCAACTGCATATTCAAAAATTTGCAAATAATATGAGTATGGATTATACAACATGATATAATAAAGGTGTATAAAATATGTAAGTAAGTAAAATTAAAAAGAAATCTTAAGGTATCATAAAATCAAAAGTTATTTGAACTTATGTGGTCGATTTTCCCACTCATTTGAATTTCAATGAAATTAATTTAACTGTAATCAGTTCTCTGATTAGTTTAAATTCAAATTAAATGAAATTGATAACTATTTATTCTTTTTTTCAGTTGCATGGTAATATCACTTGATATGAAACTTTATATTCAATGTTAGTTTACTTATAAATGTTGTTCTTATCTACATCTTTAATCCAATATTTCTGTAATAAACCGAAGTAAAATTTAAAATAGCATAACTTCTAACTAACGGTTTAGAAAATAATAAATAATTATCTCATCTGTAAAATAATTAAGAATTGAATAAAGATCAAACTTACACCGAATAGTTTATGCAAAATTGAAGATTATTTGATGTCCACGTAGTAAAAAACCAGTTATAACATACAAAACAAATATAGGAAACAAAGTTCATATTCTTACTCAACAAACAAAAATAAAATGAAATTTGATAGTACAAAATATTCAACTTTATTTATGATAGATTTTGGAAATAATAAAAGATTTTATGGTGTCCGGTTATTTATAAATCAAGCAAATTTGATGCAAAAAACCCTAAGCAAAGATACGAAACTAGTAATTTAGAATAAAAGACACAAATTCAACAGCGAATGAAATGAAAAGAAATATCGCGAAATAAAAGTCAATTTTTTTAGTCCATCTCAATGGAATCAAACGAAACAATAAATTAAACATTGAATTAAATGAAAAGACAAATAAAAAATTAAACTTATCAATCGTTCTCAATTGAATTAGAGTTTTTTTGGAGGTCATTAATAATGTTTCCATAAAAACATTAACATTGAAAGTAAGGTAAAAACACGATCACTATAAAATATGTTTTATTCACAAATAATTTAAGATAAAGGCAAAGTGAAAAACTATCAATGGTTAAACTGAATTCTAATCAAAATAAAAGAAATAAATGTCGATCAAAGGTTTTTGAAAAGAACCCTTGTATTGAAATTATTGAACATGGGAAATAACGGAGGAAATACAAAAAAAATTCTTATATTGAAAATGAAGAGAAGAGGAAAAGAACTATTGTTAGAATATTAAAAAAAATCGCAGGATTATTGTACATGGAAATAAAAATGTTACAAAGGGAAATATATGAAATAAAGAGCTATATGCTATAAACATAAGATTTTATTTTCAAAGTAGCATTTATAAATCCAGTAACCTACTACAAATAAATAATCAAACTCATAATCCTACAAATCGAATACAAAAATCATAAGGGGACATAACTTTAGGCATAAAACTTAAAGAAAAGATGCAATTTTGAACAAAAATAATAAATTAAATATCGGATTAAATGAAAAGGAAAATAACAAAATACAGTTCAAACCAAGAATTTTTGGGCTTCTTTTGATTCAGTCAGCCAAGATTTTTTGGAGTTCTTTCGATCAGTAATATTGAAAGTAAGGTAGAAATACAATGTAATACATCAATAAAATCATAAATAATGATTACAAAGTTATGAATTGTTGGCGAATTAAATCAAATTCTAGTTAGAATAAAAAAGTTCAAAAGACAATCAAAAGTTGTGTATAGGATTTACCATGGAAATAAATTCAAAATCTCTTACCTGTAATCGAAGAAAGGCGATTGTAGCAAGTTTTTGGAGGAAAAATTTCTGTTAACTTGAATTTTCCAACCATGATCTATAAAAAAGACCATTTCTTACAGATTAAGCAATATTTTATTTAACATATTAATTTCTTTTAATGCCAACACCAAGCCACTTTAATTCATATTAATCAACATAAAATCAAATAAAAAATATAACATACCTAAAAGCATGAAGCATCTCTTAAAATGTGGAAGAGGGAATTCTATGATTATAGCCAAATGAGCAAATTTTCCACTTGGATAGGGAAAAAACATAAGATATGATAGTATTTAAGGATTTAAAAATTTATTTTAGATAAGAAGTTGAGAAAAGGAAAGTAAGAAGAGAAAATGAGCATTGAACATTTCTGAATAGCTGAAATAGAAAATGATTTATTTTAGATAAGAAGTTGAGAAAATGAAAGTAATAAGAGAAATGAGCGTGGAACATTACTGAATAGTTGAAATAGAAAATGAAAAGGCATATTCTTGTTAATATATAATGGAAATTTAATTTAGAACTCGGAATGGTAAGTAATTATTAGAAGGGTAAGTGAAACTGTTCCTCTCAAATCAACTAGAGAAGAGTATTAGAAGTAAGAATGAATGAGAAACAAGAATATAAATGGTCACATATTGAATTTTATATATATAATAGAATAGATTGGTCCAAATAATGGCCTAATACCTCGTAGAAATGGCAAAGAGCTAACAATCCAGGATGATTAACTGAATGTTTATGTAAATTTTATCCTCCAAAAGACAATTAAAAATTCCTTCGACAACCTATCTTAGATAAAATAACAAAAAAGACAACAAACATTAAATTAAGAATGCACAAATGCAATGGTTATCCTCGCATCATAGTTTTTTTTATCCTTTCTCCCATGGCTCTAAACTTGATTTCTTCAGCAATTGACCACTATCGATTGATCTATCTAATGTATTAGTACTCATAGATGATGTTAACTTAAATATTTCACATTTTTCCACGGTTTTCTTTCTTTGTCTATTTTTGCTACACCTTGTACTTCATCCATGAACTCCTCACTCCATCTTTTCAAAGTCTAACATCATAAGTCATCAAGCCATCAAACTTCAAGAATTACATAATACAAATCAAAAATGAACTTGAGTTTATCATCTAGTTTAGACATAGTGTCTGTTTTAGGTTTCGCTGCACCATACTGAAAAATAAAACCTATTCAAATAATATTTTCTTCTGAAGCCTGTTACGGTAAAAAAGTAAGTTCCGAAAATATCGCAATTCTTCCACTTGAAATATCAAAATAGAGCAATACTAATTGTACCCTACAATCGACTGGCCAAAAATCATAAGTGCATTTTTGCTACACCACATAATTGAATAAGGAAAAAATAGTAAGAAGCCCAAAAAAATACTTTACATTGCAAAACCAACAAGCAATGAGGAATAAAACATTCATCTCTAAGGACCTATCTTGGCTAGGACTGTCAAAAGATAATTTCAATCGTCGCATCAAGAATAATTTTCAAAAACCAAATATGCACATCCGCAGATGCAAACATATCGTATAATTATCCTACCCAAGATATTGCATAATTATCATATCCGCTAACGATCAATAACTCAAGAAACATAAATATAAATTTTTCTTCAACATAACCTTTTCCAATCCCATTGATTAGAAAAGTGAAAAAACTAAACAAATATGATGATATTAAATAATTTTGAGAAATCGATATGACTTAAATGCATATAATATAAACTATCGATTTAATAAAACAATAAATCTCTACTACTAATAATGTAAATTCAATCCACTAACTTCCACGGTGTCTTTTCGAAATTTCCAAAATACCCTTCGTGCTCCCATCACATTTATGTACCACCCATTTCCCTTATCAAACCTAATAGGAGCTTCACCCCAATTCACCCATATTCCCAAACCCAGCTCCTCAGGTCCCCAAATACATTCATCACCATCATCTGAATTACAAAACCTAAAAATTTACCTCCACAAACATCATTTTTCCTTATTTCTGAATCTGAACCCAAACAAAAACTGGCAGTGCCAACGAAGGCATAAGCGATTGGATGAGCCAAAACAGATAGCTCAGGCGTGTTATCACCCTTTTCTTTTTCTACAAGGTATAACTTGTAACGACCCATAATTTTCGATAATTGAATTTAATAAGATGTTGGTGTTAATATTGGAAGAAATAAAAATTTGTGATTTATTAATAAGAAAAATAACCAGAATGTAATTGTAATAATGTTAATGTAAGGCAATCGATGACTATTTTAATGTGATTCCAATTAATTGAAATGGTTAAAAAGTTATAATTGGTTATAGATTGTAAATAAGAAAATAATTTAAATGTTATATTAATTGGTGAGAAAATATGTAATTAATTGTAATTGGATGAAATCAGTGTTGTGTAAGTATTTATAACATTTTTTGTAAACAATTAAACCATAAATGTGATTAAATTAAGTAAAAGGTGACCATTGTGATATGTTACATATTTATTTAAGCTGTTGAATTAAATTGGAAAGCAATTGAAATTAAATGTAATTAAATATTACGTTAATGTAAATTAAGATGAAATTGGAGAATATTAATGTAATAAGTTATAAACCAATGTTAATTATGCTCATAGAGTAATGATTGATTGAATAAAAAGATTGAAATCAAATTAAATCAATTCATTGGAATTAAATTGTAATTAATTGGATTTAATTACAGTTGAAATTGAACACTGTAATTAGTGTAATATTTAACATTGAATTGATATGTAAATTTGTTTTATATTGTTTTAAATTTCTAAGTAATCAAAAATGATGAAAATTGTTAGTTATTAAATTTTAAATTAAAAAGTGATTTAATCAATTTAATAATAATTTATTTAATTTATGTGAAAATAGCCATTTTGGCCACTGTCTCGGATTTCTATGAAACTAGTTTCATCGGATCCGTAACAGTGAATTATTGCAGGATTTCAAGTTTCGTAGCGATCAGATTTGTTGTTTAATCGTACGAACTCGAAACGCATAGAAATCAATTTAATTGAAATCAATTTGAAATAAGCTGATTTTAAAGCTAACTTCTTCATACGATGGAATTAGGACTTGAAACCTATTTCATTGAGTTTAAAATTATTGAAAACATCTATTTTGATATATGGGATGACCTACTTTCGTTTTGGAGATGAAACGGGCTTTTTGGGTCGCTATTGTCGTTCGTACCAATTCGAGATGTGTTTATTTTCTTATCGGGCCATGTTCATATAAATAGACTTGTTTCCCAAAACCCTAGCAGTCATTTTATCATTTCAGTACGTACAACTCCATTTGTCTGTCCCTCCTTCTCAAATGGCAGAAACCCAAATTTCAAGATTCAATTGCAAATCAAAATCAAATCGAAAGATTAAAACTCCTCAAACTATATCATATTATATATTGATTCGAAGCTATCGACGAGTGCAATTGACTGTAGCGATTTTTTTCTCGAATCGGATCATCGTTTTTCCAGAAATCAATGAATTAATCTCGGTCGTTCATCGCGTTGTGATCAACTTCGACCGATCGTTGAATCGATGGTTTGGGTTTGTGGAGATCGTCGAGGGGAGTTACTCTGTATCGTTCATTAGGCGAGATGATGGTCCGATTGACCTGGAAAATTCTGGTAGGGTTTACAAGCATCAGCTGTGGCTGCAAAGTTTAAACGCGACCTGGTGTCGCGTGGGGTCGCGAGGGGCTGGAGAGGTCGGCTAGGGGAGAGGGTGCGCTCGACGAGGTCAGTTCGGCGATCGATCGCTTCTGGCAGCGGTAGGTCGAACGTGATGGTGGCGGCTCAGTTTCGAACGCAGGAGCTAGGGTTTGAGCGATTAAAGATGGTGGCGTGTACTTAGTTAATAATTATTTTATTCATTTTAATTTCAATCGTGTATGATTCTAATGTCATAACTTTTACATACGAGATCCGATATACATGCGGTTTGTTCCGCTGCGATCGTATCAGAATTCCTGACATTATGGAACTGGTTTGGATGAATTCTAAGACTGTTCAATTTCGGGCCTTCATTTGGATTTTAAATCGATTTGAAATCAAAGGTGAGTGTATTGACCCACTCACAACTACTATATTATCTTATGTTAGTTAAATTGAATTTATGATGCGATTACAAATTGATTGATTGATGTTTGGTATATTTAATTTGTCATTTCAGTTAAATATGACTTTTATTGCATTTTATCGTCATTTAATTTAATATTGAATTAAATTGTCAATTTAATACCTGTTGATGAAAATCCGTTAATTGATGTTATTTATCGGTTGATTGAATGGTGATTGTGATGGATGTTTGATTTGTTGATATTGGATGACTGGATGCTATATTTGTATTGTTATAACATTGCAAGTTCTCTATGGGTTGAAATGGTACATACCCAAACGATCTGATAAATTATGGAGAAATCGTTATGGGTTGAAATGATAGTCTCGAGCGATTTTATGGATTTGAAGTTAAATTTGGGGTTGCGGGTTGAAATGATATATATCCGTAAATTTAAATTATTGCGGATTGAAATGATATATACCCGTAAATTTAAATTATTGCGGGTTGAAATGATATATATCCATATCACTTGACCATAGGGTAGAATATTATATACGGACACTGGATTGGCTAAATTAAATGATTTTAAATCCTTAATTTTTTGAAGTCAGTTAAATGATATTTTCAAATGAAATTGGATTTATATAATATTTTTTTGAAAAATCCGAGTTTTAAATGTGAAATTGGAATTGGTTTAAATGAATTGTTTAAAGGATTTAAATTGAAATTTGAAAGCTGGACGTGGTCCAGATGTGTTGAAATGAAGGAAATAGTCTAGTTTGATATTAATTCATTTTAACATAAATTGTGTAAAGAGATATTATTCTAAAAATCATGATTATTAAGGTTTTAACCTATTTTAAACTATTTAATTTATTTTAAAACTATTTAATCTATTTTAAAACTATTTCATCTATTTTAAATCTATTTGATCTATTTTAAATCTATTTGATCTATTTTAAATCTATTTAATCTATTTTAAATCTATTTAATCTATTTTAAATCTATTTAAACTATTTTAAATCTATTTAAACTATCTTAAATCTATTTAAAACTATGATAATCAATTTTAAACTATTTCAAACTATTTAAAAATTTATTTTAAACTATGCTAAACTATTTAAACTATTTATAACTATCTAAACTATTTTCTAAATTTCAGGCTATGTAAAGTGGAAGTGTTTATATTTAAATCCTTGATTTAACAGCGAATATGATTAAATGATGTTATAACCAAAGTTGAGATTTGAAATGATATTTCTAGTGAAATAATATGTTCTGAGTAAATATGATAATTTTAAACGAGGGTTTAACCAATTTTGAAAGTAAATATGATTTTGAAAGTGATATGATTGCAAATGTGATATGATTTCGAAAGTGATTTTGAGAATATGATATATTGATATCAATCGTGAATTTGATTATATTTTTTTTAAAATTTAAAGGAACCATCTGGTGTGAAATAAGCGTTTGGTTGTTAAAAGAGACCGGGATCGGATATTGTCATACTCTCTGTCAATACCGAAAACCACTTTAATAACTGTGTACGTGGTGGAGATTCCAGAATGAAGTAGAATGGTTTGGCAAACGATTCTGTATGAGGTATTTACGTAGCCCTGACTCTCGTGAGTCGGCTTGATGTGGCTAAAACAGGAGCCACGCTGGGCCAAGTGAGGTCGCACCTCCGATCGGACACATTTCTTCGATACCATATTATGACTTTGTGATTGATTTGGTGGTCACCCCTCGATTTGATTTTAAGAGTGTGTTCTGAGGTGGGCGGTAGTAGCTGCTATGCATTACCACCAGTCCGGATCCGCAAAACGGTAGTATCCTACCCTGAGCATTGCCTCGCATGTCTTGTCACATGCCTTATCGCGCCTTCTACGAGTTTGGTTTGTACCGTACCTATGGAGTGTCCTCTGATAGCCCTCCAGTTTACGGAGGAATTACGGTACTATATAGACTACGGGAATATATAAAAATGTGTTAAAGGAGATAGGGTAACGCCTTAACGCTATTTTAATACTTTACTTTACTGTAGACACTATTATAATAACATATTGTACTATGTATGTAGACAGTTTAACGGATCCTTAGGAGATGGAATTCCGAACATCTCTTAAGTTATTGCACTCACGTTTGACACTGGATAGGAGATGTCAAAACCCGTAAATATCTCTGACGCCGTTACACTCATATTTATTTACTGTTGATTTAACTTACATAAGATCTTTTAGTTCTGACTCGAGTGTTTTGTCTTTTCATTACACTTGGATTAGTCTGAGCCTTTCAGTGTATCAAAGACTGCTATTCTGGAGGACGAAGACGAAAATTTAATACTATTATTATTTATTATATTATTTCAATTGCATCATGTTATTCCGCTGCATTGTTATTTATTTCTGTTGTATGCAACTCTGATTCTGTATTGTAAAAGTGTAATAAAATGTTATTTGTAAAACAGCTTCATGATCTGTTTATTTGATTATTATATTTTGTCATTCCGTTGTGAAATTTTGTGTTTATTTTCTTTCTTTCTTTGTTTTTCTTATTTACCCCATAACAATCCTCCATTTTATATGGTTTGAGTCTGACATGTGTGGTTTATTGTCGATTTGAACCATCCAAAAAGGTGGGTCGTTACATAACTCTAAATACGATATGTTTTTACATTCAAGTGTCTACAAATTTTGATTAGCATAAACTTTTTACATCGTTACTCCTAATATTTTCTTTTGCTCGATTTGATTTGGAAATCTATAATGTAGAAGATAATTTTTCCAACTGATTTTTTATTAGGAAATAAAATTTGTTATACAAAACACTGAATCCTTACAACTTTGTAGTAAAATAATTTTATTGGCATATTTAGTGATTATAATAAATCCATTATCAGTATTTATGGCGTACAGATATTTCCAATGGAGTTTTCAATTGTTTCAAAAAATTTATCGTACATTTGAAATCTCAAGAATATTTGTTAAATATATTCATATTTAAAGTGATCTCAAGAATATTTGTTAAATATATTCATATTTAAAGTGGTTAAGAATTGCAGACATTTAGATTAGAAGGCCGTATGGCTTCATCGCTTAACTATTTTTTGAATATCTCACTGTGAAATGCAATCCAACCTCTTCTGCTAGTTCTATTATTTACTATAATTATGTCTAGGATGGTTTATTTTGGTAAAGATCTATTTATATGCATATATGTTATGCTTTTATTTGAGGCATATAAGCACAATATAGTGTAGCATATGCATTACTTTATGAATGTTAGTGGAGTTGTACTAAGGATTAGGGAAGGCTGCTTAAAGATCTCTTATCTGAAGGTAGTCACTATGGAGATGCTCCATCTAAAGGTATGTATGTTGTCCGTAAATTAGTAATGCTTTCTCATACTGTGGAATCCTCTGTACATACCAATATTAAATTGTGCATATATACGTCGCCTATTATAAATGACTCAGTTGTTGGATTTCTTTTGAATTACAAGATTTCTTACTGAAAGTGTTCGTTTTCTTTCCAGTTTCTTGCCATAGCTTTTTAATGCATCTGTTTTTGCCACTGGAATTCGAATGACAGTTACATATTTTTTCTTGTCCACTTTATAAAAAATTTCCATTTGTAGCTTGATGCATTTTCTATTTCACGTTTACTAACTAACAAATATTACAAGTGCTTTTTATTTTTTACATGACTATTTGTTATAGATTTCTATGCAATTATAGTTTCAGCAGCATTTTCAATGTTTACACTTTTGGCCCTTTGGGAATCAAACATGACTTGGTTATTTCGACATTTTAAAATGTACTGTTGTTTTTAATTGGATTTAAGTACCGGGTAATGCTAAATGTTTTGTTCTTCTAAGTTTATTAAGCAAAAAAACAACTTCAATTTCTACTGCATTTTGGTCCCTTCAAAATAAAGTTAAAATCAACTAAGAGAATAAGAGAAATATAGAGTTGATTTAAAGGTCAACATAACTGAGAATATAGTGCTTTTAAATCTAAGTTGTGAATTGTCGATATTCATCATGTGCCAAGCAGTTAATAGCTGTCATATCAGTGATAAATAGAACATGGATTATGAGCTGATTTTTTTTCTTTCAGGTTTAGTTGAAAACATAGGCTAAATCCAAACATACTCTTTCCTCAATATACCTATATCTCTTTTATCTCAATTAACTAAAAGATTGCAAGAAGAAAAGCGAGAAGGAAACGATAACTTGAACAGAAACCTAAGATGCAAACTTGCATTTTTAATGCATTGTTTGTTTTGAATTCAGCTGCTGGGATGTCATGGCCCTCTTGCCAACCGTCAGCCAGGAAGAGTGGTCATTTATGTTGGAGGCTTGGAGCTATTAATTGCTCAAAATGTCATGATATATTCTATTTCCTGGAAACTTTATTTTTCCTAGGGCAACCCATCTACTTGAACCGGCTCTGATCAGAACCAACGCATATTAAAACTCAAGAGCATAAGTGCCTATCCAGTCAAATACCACCAAACCTAGTGGAAAAAAACTCAAGAGCGGACCGTGTTTTTTTGGCATTATTTTAAGTTGTAAAATGATAATCTCCCGCCATATACTTTTGCTATTTTTGCATTATATACATTTGAATTTAATTTTTATGTTAATAAAACGTATATATCAAAGACTTTTACGAAAGAATGTGCTCTTTTATTGTAATTTTAGTGGTGTTGAATAATTGCAATATAAATAAATCCTAAGAAAATCATTTTTCACCGATAAGAACATTACCTGGAAATTCAATGTTACAATTTTCTTTTTATTTAGTGGCGTTGAATAACTTTTGTTATTTTGCTGCTTCATACTACCATTTACCTAGTATATGCAAAGTATATTGTATTGAGTAATGCTATGCTTAACGCAATTTTTATGGTACCATGTATCATTAGAAATCACAGCCATTTATCACAACAAAATAATAAATCAGTAGGACCCACAATATCATATTAATGGTTGTTGATGAAAAATCAATGATCGAGATGTGTGAGACATAAGAACATGTAAAAGGGGACCAGATATAGAGAGTCTACGTATAGTTTCCACATGATCCTTCCACGATCCCTCTCTTTTGGGTATTTGCTTACCACAAAAGTTGCGATAAGCTTGGTGTTTTCCTTTGTATTCACCCGATCCCCTACGGTTTCAAAAGCTTTTTTTTTTCAACAACTCTTGTTTACTTGTAAAGTATTAGTTGCGTGTAGTTTTATTCTCTAAAAAGTGTTGTCGCGTCGAGCTATTAAGTATGACTTTTGTTGGGTGTTAGAATAACTAAACGGGCTGATTTGTTTGCTAGGTTATACTAGAACAAATGCTATATTCTATTTCTTGAAACCAAGTCTAATCAAGAGTAGGTTAGGAAGAGGAAAGCTACAAGTCATGATTTTACTGAAACAAATGCAAGATTATGCAGGAGAGATTTGAATGCGTTCTGAAAATACAAGCTAATTCGTTTATGTTGTCAAATGTTTCAGTTTATTTTGCATATTTTGGTGAATAATGTCTTACCATCATCAATTGATGTTCTGTAAATTAATACATGCACATTATAATTAGACGTAGACCCACTTGAACGTGCATGTACACTCATACACATAATATAAACTATAACCTTGGCAAAAACTGAACGTGACAATTTTGAAATGCACATACCATCGTATTCGCATCCGTATTCATTGTATTTGCATCTGTATTCATTTTTTCAAATATTAAATATTTATCCGTTTTATAAATACCGAGGTGGACAAATTTCTGGGTGGACGAATTTTAACTCAACTGTAATTTCTATTTTAACTCGACTGTAATTTTGGAAATATCAATGAAGGCAAAATGTTGTCCGCGCATCATAACAATGACTTCACACAAATAGCTTTGACTACTTTTACGAGTTTGAGACGAACGAAATCTCAATCGCGACTATTAAGAGAGAGAATAAATTTAGGGTCCATCTATTTGCACCCCAGTAATTGCTGTTCACTCTCCGGTAAAAAAAATTAAATTAATAATTTCATTTTTGCCCTTCACCAATTATTTACATATGAGAGCACTTAAATAAGTAAACAACGTCCATATCTTACGATGAAATAATTTAAACAACGCAATTGTCAAGGATTGTACAAACAGAAACTTACTTCCCTGTGGAAATCAGTATCACTTGGAAGCAACGATGGAAAAATCAAAACGTCTGATCACTACGTGGAATCTCATTGAACGACGCTACTTCGAAGCAATGAAAATAAGAAAACAACGTTTGGTCTTTACGCTGATTCAATTCAAATATCGCATTTGTCAGGGATTGTGTACACAGAACCTATGTACCCTAACAAAATCATATTTTCCACATCAACATGAAACATGAAAAATGGAATAAAGCACCATCAACATTGAACATAAGCATCATCATGTACACGTTTGTATTAGCATTCAATTACTACAATAAAATAAGAATTTTCAACATTAAACATTAGACAAAACAATGGAATAAATACAAACGTGTCAAATAACAAGCAACGTGAAATAGCAAATAACCGTCAACATGAAATGACAAATAACTAGGTAAAATGAAGTAGGAATGAGGAAAAGAAAATGTAGAAAATAAAGGAAGAAGAGTAATTTAGAAATAAATGAGGTGGGAAAAAGAAAATCTGGGGTGGAAATTATTTTCTAAAATTACTGGAGTGGGAAAATCAATTATCGAGGTGGCAATAGACGGATCCCTAAATTTATCAACCGCAAATGGAATGAGAAACTGTCATTTATGTTCTCAAACACAAAATAAACGCACTACATAAATTGTTGTTTTCCACAACAAACTATCAAATTATTAAAGACTTATAATAATGAACTATACATATAACGGGTGCCACACTTTACAAAAAAAGTGTCAACTCAAATGCAGCAGGTTAAAGAAAAAGAACGGTAGAAATAACCCTTCAGTAACGGTGAGCTTGCTTCTCCTTCTCTTCATACTGCTTAACATACCTGATAAAAAACCCCAAAAATGAAAAATATGGTTAATTGGTTCTATTTCAGAGTTACATGCATATACTCACGTGATGTTATACTGTAGTGCCACAATAGCCTTGATAGCTTCTTTCTAAATACACAACATAAACAAATCGGCTTGAAAGCGTTTTAATCCATTTACCAGAAGGGCTCATCCAGAAAAAAATCATACCAAATAACAATTTTCTTATAGTAATATTCTTATGATAGCTTCTTTCTAATATAACTTCTATTTTTTATGTTTGCAAAGGTTTAATTTTCTTTTCTAAAAAATGCTTTAAAAAAACATAGCTTAGATACATATTAGCCTTCCTATTTGCAATATTTGCAGACTAGTATAAAATATACAGCAATGCATGTTTGATGATATCAAACTACTTATATCATGCATGGCGAGTAATATAGGAGGTTTTCTTCACAACCTAAAATATCTGGTATAATCATATAATGCATGACAAAAGGTTTGATATGTTGATCTTGACATCTTACTGATTGTAACTGAACTTCTAACAAGTGTAAACTCTATGTTGCTTTAAGCATAAAGCAGAAGGCAAGGCAATAAGACAAGCATATCACTTAATTTGCTTAAGCACTTCACAAACTAAGTTTAGTTTTTTGTTCTTTGATTATATGTTTTAGCTTACAAATCTCTGATTTTAACTTTAATGCATGGAAAAAGAATCTTAGAAAATCGAATAAAAAGCACAAAAATATAGAATAATGAATCACTAACATCATAATTTATATTTTAAAGTCTAAAATCTAAAACTGAAATGCAGCTTATTTGTTCATAGGTTAAGTATACCCAAGTTAGTAGGCAAGGAACCGTTTTTGGATTGGATGAAGCAAACGGCATGTTATTTTTTTCACTTAACTAGTTCTTCAGTTAAACAGGAGGAAAAAAACCACATATCCGGTTTTTAACTTGTTTTTAATTCGTTTACAGATTGAATAATAACGCAAAAAAAGGCAGGAAGTAGCCTCATCTCTTCGCTTGCTTGATACATGGTTAAGAAAAACCAGGCCATTAGGCACATCACTTATGCAGTAATTATGTTTTTAAATGTTATTTATGTCGCACTACGCACACAAAATCATTCAAAAGCCTTGGACCATGTCACGGCAGACGGCACATACTTCTCTAAAATATTGCACATCTATCAAAAATTCATATTTCATTATAAATCATAAACTATAAACTGTTAAAAATAAGGCTAAAATAATTTATATTTCTTTGAATATTACTAAAAGATATATAAAATAAAGATTTTTTATTACTTCATATAAGTATCATCATAATGTTATAATGTTATAACAGTGGAATTTCAAATACAAAAATCATTCTACAAGTAAATAAAAATCAAAATAATAAAGTTTGCATGTATCATATAAACATATAAATTATTCGGAATAATAACATATTTGTATCTCATATATAAAAATAGTGTAAAAATACTAATATACTTAGTTTGTTAATGTTAATGTTTGTAAAACGTTTATAAAATCAAGTAAGAAGAAGAAGAAGATAATTCATATTATTCAACAAGACGGCTGAGCAAAAAGATAGATTACATTAGGGTTACAGAGATAGGTTTATATAGATAGAAAACAGATAAAAGGCCAAACAGATAAAAGGCCAAACAGTATGCTAACATCCCCCCTCAAACACGCGATGGTACATCAAGAAGCATCGAGAGTTTGCCAATGAAAAATCTATGACGTTCAATAGTGTGAGCCTTCGTGAAGAAATCTACAAGTTGCGTTGATGACGAAGTAAAAGGCAGAGAAATGGTTCCATGCAGCAAGTGATACCGAGTGAAATGACAGTCAATCTCAATATGTTTGGTGCGCTCATGAAAAACAGTATTGTGAGCAATTTGAATAGCACTCTATTGTCACAATACATAGGAGTGGGAGAGGAAATCGGAACACCCATATCTTCCAATAGCCAGCTACCAAATGATCTCAGATGTAGTGGAGGTCATAGCACGATACTCTGCCTCAGTAGAAGACCGAGAAACAACATCCTATTTCTTGCTTTTCCACGAAATAAGGGAATCACCTAAAAATATGCAAAAGCCAGTTGTGGATTTTCTATCCGTTGAATCACCAGCCCAATCTGCATCAGAGAAAGCACGAAGCTCCAAAGATGAGGTCGATGGAAACAAAAGACTCTGATAAATTGTTCCTTGCAAGTAACGAAGAATGCGTATAACAGCAGCCTAATGAACAGAGGTAGGGGAAGATACGAACTGGCTAACAATGTGAACAGCATAGGCAATATCTGGACGAGTGATGGTCAGATATACAAGGCAACCAACAATAGAACGGTATAAAGTGGGATCAGAAAGAGGACTCCCATCTGTCGGAGTATATCGGGCATTTACCTCAAGTGGTGAATCAACATGACGTGTATTAGTAAGACCAGCACGATGAATAATGTCAGTGGCGTATTTGAATTGAGAAAGAAGATAGCTTTTTTCTGAGGAAGCTACTTCACTACCTTAAAAGTAACGTAGATGACCCAAATCATTCATATCAAAACAACGAGACAATGTGGCTTTAATGCTCATAATACCATTACTGTCATCACCTGTAATGATCATATCATCTACATATAGTAGAAGAAGAATACGGCCTGCAGAAGTTAATCTGACAAAAAATGCTGAATCATGGGGACTAGAGGTAAAACCAAGTGATGTAACAACATTCGAAAATCTCTCATACCAAGCACGAGGCGCTTGCTTAAGACCATATAGAGCTTTCTTAAGCCTGCAAACCTGACCTGGAGCATGAGAAACGCCAGATGGAGCAACCATGTAAACTTCTTCCTTAAGATCTCCATTAAGAAAAGCATTTTTAACATTCATTTGAGAGATGTCCCACTTACGACTGGACGCAACAGCAATAAGAACCCGAACAGATGTCATCTTAGCCACAGGAGCAAATGTCTCCTCATAATCCATGTCATACTCTTGGGCAAATCCTTTAGCAACTAAACGAGCTTTGTATCGCTCAATAGAACCATCTGACTTGGTTTTAATCTTATATACCCATCGACAACCAATAGTTTTCTTCACAGTAGGAAGATATACAAGATCCCAGGTACCAGTTTTGTCTAAAGCAGACATTTCCTCAGACATAGCATGTTGCCATACAGGAGAACGAATAGCCTCCGAGTAAGAAGAAGGCTCATAGAAAGTGTCAATGGAAACAAGAAATGAAGCAAAGGCCCGAGAGTAACAAGAGTAAGCAAAATCTGATAATTGAGTAGATTTACGTGTGCGAGTGGGATAGCGAGGTTGAACAGGATCTGTCATCACAGGAGATGTTTGAACAGTCGTAGTAGCAGGAGATAAAGTGTCACCTGCAGAAGGAGGAGGAACAGAGTGTGTGGATGACGGTGTTTCAATGGTAATGAGTGGTGAATCAGAGGGGTTATCAGCAGGAAATGGATCAATGTGAATAAGATCAGACTTAGTCATATTATGAGGACTAGCTGGAATAGAGTAGAAGGGAATATGCTCAATAAAGGAAACATGACGAGAAACATATAGTTTATTTGAAGAAGGATCATAACAACGATAGCTTTTTTGTCCAATACCATACCCAAGAAAAACACATATAGCAACACGCGAAGATAATTTTGTACGCTCTACGTGCGGACGAAGAACAAAACAAGTGGAACCAAACACTTTTAGGTGTGAGTAATCGGGAGTTTGACTGAACAACTTGGCATGAGGAGAAATACCAGAATTATGAGAAATTGGGATTTTATTAATAAGATAAACGGAAGTAAGAACAGCTTCTCCCCAAAATTCTTTTGGAACACTAGTTGAAAAAATCATAGAACGGGCAGTTTCAACAATGTGTCTATGTTTTCTTTCAGCAACACCATTTTGTTGCGGGGTATCAGTGCAGGAAGACTGATGCAAAGTACCATCAGCCGTGAATATGTTAGAAAGGTCTCCCTTAGTATATTCCCCCCCTAAATCAGAACGAAAGCATTTAACAATAGCAGAGTGTTGTTTTAACATATGCTTGAAAGGCAGTATATATATCAATAAACTCAGAACGACGTTTCATCAGAAAAACCCAACAATAACGAGTATAGTCATCGATAAAAGAGACATAATATCTGCACCCACCTTTTGTGGGGATGAGTGCTGGACCCCAAACATCAGAGTGAACTAAATCAAAAGGTGCAGTAGAAGTAGAAAGACTTTGATTAAAGGGTAAAGCAGAAAATTTTCCAAGTTTACAACCACTACAATCTGAAATATCATGAGAACGTAAGTCTCCCAAAACACCAGAATTACATAAAAATTTAAGACGAGAGCTTGAAAAATGACCAAGTCTAGAATGCCACATGTAACGACCCTAAACTTTTAGTGATTTTATTTGTTAAATTAATTGAAATTTTGTGAAATTTTAAACAATAAAATTTGAAAATAAAAATTTATTATTTGGAATACGTCTATTTTAATATAGCAACTGGTAAATTTTCATCTGATAATATTGAAGTTTATTTTCCTGTGAAATTTTATTTCAAATCAAACCGGTTAATAACAGTGAATTTAAAAGTTTTCCGAAACCAAAATATGTCAACAGGAGAAAATTTATTCAGATCATTCTGAATCAGACTGCGAAATTCGTTTTTCCAAATTTGGACTTTTATTACTCCGTTTATCTTAATTCTGGCAGAATAGCAGCATTTCTGGTACCGATTATCGACTTTCGATCGGATGATCGTAGCACTAGTATCTGTATACCGTTTGATCGTCTCATCGTGCTGATCTCAACGGTATATTCATTTTTGTATTTTGAGGTCCGGTACGCGATAGAAACGGAAAAAACTGTACGTCATACCGTACCGAAATTATGACTGTTAACTTTCCTTCCGTTTCAAATATTTACGTGCTGCATGCACAAATATTAATTGCCTTAAATCATCACCTGAATCGTAACCCGTGATTGTTGCTATTTCTTTTATTTATATTCGTTCCATTTCTTCCTGTTCATTTTTTTCTTTCTCTGTCCATTCAAATTCCCATCTGTAAAAAAAAACCAACCAACACCTAGCTTTATTAATTCATGAATTCACACGTTACCTTTCAATAAGTATTCTCTTTTATCATTTCACTGATAGAAGAAAATTATAACGTATGGTTGCAAATATATTTCAGTAAACAGTCCTTAATCCTTATACTTCTCCACTACAAATCTCTGTTTCCACAAATTCCTCCCCTCCCTCTTCACGAAACTCAATTCATCATGCGTGAAGCCACCTCTTCCCACCACCACAGCCATTCTCCTCCCACATGTGCCGACCCACACCACTGCTCCTCCGACTTCCCTTCCTCTGGCCGAAACCATCTCCTCCACGGCAACACCCCAAGCTACCTGAACGCCGCAACCTCCACCCTGACTGAGCACCGCCTTCGCCTCTCCTCCCTCCGACCTGCTGCGACCACCCATACCTCCCTGACAGCAGCAACCTGACAGATCCGTTCCTCATCCAAGCAACCGAGAGCATCCACTCACCATCAACCCACAGCTCCGCTTTAAACCCATCCATCATCTTCACCTAACCTAGTCGAACACCCTCTTTTTCCTCCTTTATTTCCAAACTACCTCGGCGTGCTTTCCTTAGCCACCATAGCCGCGATCTGGAGCAGCAACCTCGTCATCATCACAACCCTTGCTTCCTCCGTGCTGCCACCATCTCTCGGCCTAACCTTCCCTGAGCCACATCAGTTCTCTTCTTTATATATATAGGAGGTATATATTTACATATATGTTGTTATATAGATTTCAGATGAGTTGTTGGTTATATATAGAGAATTACTCAATACGTATATATTTTATCTAAAATATGTTATTGTATATATACCTGGGGTTTTGGAAAAATTGTAGTTTACTTGTGTGTTCTATTAGATCTAGTTATATATATATTGTTAATATATGTAAGTTTATATAAATCTACATAAACCTATTTATATATAAATCTATATAAGTTGTTTAATATAGGATGTATATATATAAAGTGATACGTGTTGTATGTATATATATATAGTTGTTTTGGAAAGAAAAGTAGATATATATATACTTGGTTTTTGCGTCAGTTCTGTTTGGGGTTTTACATATGTTTTGCTTACAGTATAAGTATATATATTTTATATAGAGATCTATTTTTGAACTGTCAGATGAGTTGGTACATATTATATAATAGAAGATATAAAGTATGTTTTAGAAGTTACAGTATAGATAATGGTATAGTATAATTAGTTAAAGCTGGCCAACTGTTCTGTTCACATTGTTTTATATAGTTATATACGTATATGTACAATTTGTTTGTTATATAGATTTCATCTGCCGAGTTCACATCTAGGTTATAATGAATTAAGTTATATCGACTTTTGTAATTGATTTTAAAACAAAATAGGTGTGTAAGTTATACATATGTATCTGTATTAGTCAATATATCTAGCTGTTTATACAAGTATATGTAAGTATGGGTTTTTAATATATATATACTCTGATTTTATTCGAGTTTTAAGTATAATGATTTCAAACTTTATTTATTTTGATATTTGTCCTAAGATAAAATATTGAAATTATATATAAACAATATAATAATAATATATATATTCAGTTTATATCAAAACTGATTCAAATTGTTTCATCGTTTCCCATTATCAGCCTTGTCCGTCGTGCCTGTTTTCTACATCAAATCATATCCATCTAGCGCTGCTTTGGATTTAGTAGCTCATTTCTGTGTCGAATCTCTCTAGCCTCGGAAGGTGAGCAATCACTCACGATTAACGTTCTTTTATTTATTAAATTTGATTTCAATTGAAACGACAATCGAAATATGCTGTTGTAGCTATTTAAATTGTTATATATGCTATTATCTGTAACTGTTCACCTGTCGGATATGACACCATATCCTGATGTTTATTATTCTATTGTTATTGATGATATATGTCTGTTGTTGTATTTTATATTATCTGTTATCACTCTGCAAGTTCCCTGTTAGTATAGAATTCACTATGGGTTGAAATGATACATACCCGAACGGACTTTAGAATAGGAGAAAATCGTTATGGGTTGAAATGATAAACCCAAGCGATCTTCATTTGATTGAATTTGGGATTACGGGTCGAAATGATATCTACCCGTCTATATTTAAATTTCGAATTGAAATGATAAATATCCGTATTACTTAACTATATGATAGATATATATACAAACACCATTGGTCAATATATATAAACATTTTGAAAATAAATTCTATGGTTTTGGAAAGAAATATACGGTTTTAATAAATGTTGATTCTTAAATTTTTATATATATAAATGGTAATGATATATATAGATTTAATAAAAATGTTTAATTTAATTAAGATTGATTTAATGCATATAATATGGTTAAGTATTTTAATATATATTTCAAAATAGATTTTTGTAATAATTTTGAATTTAGTTGAAATTGTATTCAATAAAGAAATTTTATTTAATTAAACCGATTTGAAACTTATTGAAATTGAGATTTATGATATGATTCATAACTTGGGTTTGATTTAAGTAATTTAATAAATATTTCTTGTTTAAATAAATTTAAGGAAATATTTAGTAAAAATGTAATTTAAAGCTAGTTAAATGATATTGAATTTATTAAGTGAATATTCCTGATTAAATAATAAATGAAGTTAAAACAAGAGCTATAAGAAACTGTTAAATTTAACTTTGAAATGGTTGAATATTAAAGCTTTGAAATATATTGGAATTTAAATGGTTTATTTTGTGATTCAGATCTATATTTGAAATCAATATAATTTGAATTTGTTATTTAGGAACTGAATTGAAAAAAAATGGAAAAATTTTGATTGAATAAAATTGGAATTTGAAATTTGAGTTGATTTGAATCGATTTGTGACTTGAGGAAATTATAAATACTTTACTTTATAAATTATTTAGGGAAATATATATATTTGAAATGAAATGATATTTGGGTTGAAGAATAAATTAATTTGAAATGACCATGGTGTTATAGTGTATATTTCTACCTTGTAGATAGTTTTGCAGATCCTTAGAGGATGGTTATCCCAAACATCCTTTAAGTTACTTGTATTTCAGTTGATATTTCACTTGAGTTGGATTTATTGATATAAGAATGATAATCCTGACTCGAGTGTTTTGTGTTTTGCTTTACGCTCGGGTCAGACCGAGTGATACAGCATTTGAGACTCACCCTTGGAGTTTGGAGCTTCATTTGGAGATCCAACTATCGATTCAGCTTTCAGCTTTCCAGTTGATTTGTTCAGAGAGGTCATCTATTCGTACTGAAGACTTCACTGTATTTGAGATATTCTATTGTAATTTTATTTTAACTCTGATGTTTATATAGTAGCTTCATGAACTACTATTTATTTATTCCGCTGCGTATTATTGTATTACTCTGTATCTGTGATTCTGTGATTGATTTATTTACTGCATATGCTGAGTTTTGCCAAATTTAAATTAACAATCTGATATTTTGAACTATTCAAGTCAGACATGTGTGGATTATTGTCGATTTGAATGGTCCAAAAAAGCGGGTCGTTACACCACAAATAAAACTTAGAAGACAATGGAGTTAAGTGAAAAGAAGAAAGGTCAATACTGCCAGCAGCGGCATGACTTGGAATGTGTAAGTCATCCAAAACATAAAGACCGCCCTGCCTACGGCCTGTCCCAATCACCTTCTTGGAGTTGGGATCCTGCACAGAGCAAGTGGTAGAAGAAAAATAAACAAGATATCCAAGATCACAAAGTTGTCCGACCGACACAAGGTTCATAGTTAATTTATGAATGCAATAAACATTTGGGAGGGAAACGTGTGTGGTTTGAATTGTACCGATTCCTGTTAATGGCAAAGGTGTGCCATCAGCAGTCAAAATAGAAGGTGAGCGAGAATCAAAAGACATAGATATAAATGATGAACAATCATGGGACATATGATATGAAGCACCAGAATCCAAAATCCACAAAGGAGAATTCAAACCTGATATGGAGGGAGCTGACATGGCAAAATGCTGAGACTGAGGAGCAGTCATGTTTTGAGACAAAGACTGGCTAGCAAGGAACTTCTGAAATTGTTCTGCAAGAGAGTCCATAGAGGAGTCCACACCTGATTCACCAGAAGGATGTACCAATGCAGCCGTCTTAGGCTGGGAACTACCACGTGACTGTCCATATCCTTGTGCAGTAGAGAAGGACTGTTGTTGGCTACCACGTTGTTGCTGTTGTGATCTATCACCTTGCTTTTGATTTTTTTGACGAGCTAATAATTCAGGACATTGATTTTTCCAATGGCCTGGTTGTTTACAGTAATTACAATCACGACCATTCTTGAAATTTATTTTGTTGCGTTGAGACGGGATTGGTAAAATCCCCGTAGCAAGAACAGATGCAGAAGAGGTCTGTGCAACTTTCGCAGTTTGAGACTTCAAGCGAGTTTCTTCAGCTAACAATTCATGTAGAACAGAGTCAACAGAAGGTAAAGGAGTGCGATGTAGGATGGACGCACGATAATGCTCATACTCTGGTCGAAGAGCCATCAACAATTGAACAAGGCGTTGTACGTCCCTACGAGCGGTATATGGAGCAAATGACCTAAGCTCAGCATCCTCAGTCATAGCCGATTGATCCCAAAAAGCAGTAATTTCAGAATAAAAATCTTGAATATTTCGATCATTCTGAGACAATGACCGAATATCAGCCTCTAATTGATATTGAATGGCAAAGTTAGAGCGCACAAAAAGTCGCTCCAAATAGTCCCAGACTTGCTTAGCAGTATCATACTTAGCCAATTGCATACCAATTTTATTCTCAACGGAATTATTAATCCAAATAATGATCTTTGAATTGTTGGTATCCCATTTCTCCATTGATTCAACATTAGTAGTTTCAGAAGCCACAATAACACCAGAAATATATCCCCACATCTGTTTTCCTTTCAGAAAATTTTTCATGACATAACTCCAATAAGAATAGTTTTTTCCATCTAAACGAACACTAATAGCCTGTAATGAATCATCACCTCCTGCCATATTTTGAAGTCAGCAACTGCTTCAAGTCGAGACTAGTATCAATTGGGCTAGGGTTTCGGGGAACTAGGGTTTCGAGACAAGGGTAGGGTTTCAGTATGCTAGGGTTTAGGTGGGGACAAAGTGTTATCCCACTTTTTGGCAAAGCTGAGATACACAAAGATTAACTGAAAATCAATGATTATTAGTCATGAACATCGATTGTGCATCGCAGGTTCACTATGGATATCGATGAATTTTGCCCGAGTCCGGAACAGGCTACAATTGATAAGACATGTCAAGCAAGGCCAGATAGAACAACATTCCAAATCTCGAGTCAATCCGAGTTTGTACGCCCAAGATATCATCTACGTAAGTGAAGGACATAGCCTTGAGTTCGTCTCCCAATGGTTCGAATCCCCAAGGGTCGAATCCATCAAGCTCGACTACAACGAAGTTCCCCTGATGACTTCGAATCCATGAAAGTGCTTTAGCCTTCGACTCCATCCTGCGAGAGTGGCTTCGAATCGAGTGGGTAAGATATAGCGTGATCGATTCGAACGTGCATGCGTTCGAATCCATGTACTTCGAATCCACGCTGTTTGAGGCAACTTCGAATCGATCAACTTTAACGTACCCAGATCGATTCGAACAGACCTTCGCTCATTCGATTCGAAGAGGGATGTCTTCGAATCCACTACCAAGAATCCCCAGTCAAAGCTGCTAAAACCATGGAGTCAAACCAGTCAACTCGGCATAGAAGTCGGATCGATACGAAGGAAGCGCTCCACGTCATCACAGAAGCGCACGCTTGATCGATTCGAAGCAATCGAGTCGACCGTACTCGATTCGAACAGAGCACTGCGACCAGAAACATCCACTTGAATCGATCATAACTTGAGATCCACAAGTCCAAATACAATGAAATTTTCACAGAAGCTTAAACACATGATGAAGAATGTTCACACCAAATTTCAGCTCGATTGGATGATTTCTTGATCGATTCGAACCAAGGGTCGAATCGATCCCAAAGTGGACCCTAGATCTCCAGATTTCGGCCATGTGGGCCCCCTGACGTATCAGAACTGGTCTCCCTTTATTTTAGGCAAAATATCTGCCTCCTACACCTATAAATAGAGCCCCTGGTCATTCAGAAAAGGGGTCGGACAATTTTGAGAGCTAAAGAGCGCCCGAATTCTGCCAGATTTACTCCAGATCACCATTGCTGCCTTAGATTCAGACTTAGTTCAGCAAATCAATTGTAATACAACATACGAAATTGTAATCTTCAAGCATCGAGCAATAAAATCATAAAAACCTTGAAGTGGACGTAGGCCGGAGATAGCCGAACCACTATAAATCGTGCGTCACTATTCATTATTTCTTGATTGCTGCTTGTTACTAGCTTAGATCTGTGATTTGTGTGTGAATACTGTTGATTCGTATTCATATGCTGGTGCTTTCACTACACTTGGGGTTTGTGACCATTTTTGGTGCAAACACTTTGGTGCTTTCACTGAGAAGGACTAGCACCCGCTACACCAAATTCAAAATTTAGATTTGAAATTTTAAGGATTCAGATCTGACTCTACAATGACTCGACAAACTAGACAAAGAACTGAGAGGAGCCAACAGGCAGGAAGTCAAGAGGCATCCTCTGGCGCTGGAGAAGGACAAGCTTCGATCTACATTACTAGAGATGAGATGGAAGCGATGAATAACTTAATGCAGGAAAGAATGATGAAAAGCCAACAAGAGATGCTGCAGAATTTCTTCGAGCAGATGAGAGCTGCAGGGACGCAGAACCCTGGACCAGCTACAGCGGCTGTGAATGTGGAACAAGGAGCTAGGGCTATGGAACCCAACGGAGGACAGAATGCAGAACCAGAAGGCAATCAACAAGGGCTTGGGGGCAGGCCTGCAGGATCCAACGCAGAAGTACCTTTGGAAGGAGCTCAACCGGCTAGGGCCAACACAAATGCTAACGAGCCACCCGAAAAGTACGTACCAGAATTCCCTACAAGACTCGGAGGGCAAGACAGAGACATGACAAGGGGGCAACCCCTAGATGGAGATGAAAGAATGATCGGCCTAGTGAGACGACTCATGAGAAGGGGGTTTTCAGGAGGAGGATTGGAAGATATTAGTCGGAGTCCGTTCGCTCCGAATATCAGGAATGCAAGGAACCCTCCGAAGTTCAAACTACCAACGCTGAATCCTTATGACGGAAAGTCAGACCCGACCATGCATATCACCAGATATATCAGACACATGGAAGTGCTGGGAGTATCCGAGGAAGTGATGGCACGATGTTTCCCCTTATTCTTATCAGATTTGGCTGCGCTTTGGTTTAGGCAGCTAGAAACCGAATCAATCAGGACATGGGGCGAGCTTGTGGATTGCTTCATGAAGCAGTTTAGGGTTCACGTGACGCGACCTAAGAGCGTGATGACTTTGGCATCAATAAAACAAAGGACCGGAGAGTCCATAAAAGATTTTTTGTTACGATTTAATGCGACGGTGACTTCTGTAGATCGCCCGGACCCATCGATGATGTTGATGGCGGCAGTGGCAGGAGTTGGAGAAGGCACCGAATTCAAAGACTCTTTGACTAAAGATCCACCGCAAGATCTTGGAGAGTTTTTCCATGAAGCTGAAAAATTCATTCGATTAGAGGAATCACGAGCCGAGAGGCAGGAAATAAATGTTGCACAAGGCGAAGGAACCGCCAGGGAACAGTCCAGGGCAGACAAAGGAAAGAGAAAGCAGGATGACGCACATGATGGTCCTGATAAACGGAAGAAATTCCGAGAGCCCAGATTCAGGCAATACACAGACTTGGTGGCAGGACTGGAACGAATTTACACCGAAACTCGAGGGCAACTCCCCTATCGAAAACCACCCAGGAGAGATCTCACGGAGCGGGAACGTAGGACTGGAAAGTACTGCCTATTCCATGAGCTGGATGGACACACTACCGATGAATGCCGCCACCTGAAGGATGAGGTGGAAGAACATGCCAGGGGTGGTAGATTGCCGCAGTATGTCAGAGAACGTACGACGGCGGTTAGACCCGAACAACTACCGCCTCAACCAAACAGGAATGATCCTGGATCGGGATTACGACTCGTCATCAACTGATTGTGATGGCAAGGGCCAAGTTCGAGATTTGGACTCTGGTCGATTAGTTTTCTTAGATTTGATTTCCAAAATAAAGCGGCTATCCCACTTACTCATGTACGGAAACCAGAGAGATCCCTAGGCATGCTCTGAGATGGAAATAGACCGCTCAGCCCGGAGAGGCATTATCTTGTTTTTCCTGGTGTTTGAGATTGAACATCTAGGATTTGAATTTAATAAAGAAACACTTATTAAAATAAACCTTTGACCGGAGAGTTAAAGGATAAACATTAAATATCAATATAAACATGATCGCTTTATGATCCTACCCGGAGAGGCAGGGTCCGGAGTGCAAGAAGTGAGTTGCTTCGCCGGAGAGCGACAGGATCAACTCACTTAAGCATCGTTTCCTATTCACCGGAGAGTGATTGGATCAGGATTCGATAAGAGCCCGGAGAGGCTATGATCGTCCCACGATTTAGGCCATGACATCGCTTAATGTTCAGATACACCGAACCGGAGTGCAGGAGGTGAGTCGCTTCGCCGGAGAGCGACAGGATTGACTCACTTAACGTTGTTTCCCCTTCACCGGAGAGTGACAGGATGGGATCCAGCATGAGCCCGAAGAGGCTATGATCGGTCGAGAACGACCAAGACATCGCTATACGCCCTAGCTGGGGCCAGAGTGCAAGGGATAGAAAGCAACGCCGGAGTGCAATAGGATCTTTCTATTCAATCGCTAAATCTAGAATGGGTTTGACAAGGGTCCGGAGTGACCAACAATAGTACGGAGAGACCGTAGAATTTCATTCTTAACTTCCACTGGAAAAAATTGATAACAATTCGGCTTCGAACAGCCATGGACTTGATTAAAAATGCTATAAGCTATGAGTAAAACATGAACTCACTGCATTTAACTTGAGACTGATCAAAACACGCCTTTTAACAAAAGGCATATTTTGGGGGGCAAAGTGTTATCCCACTTTTTGGCAAAGCTGAGATACCCAAAGATTAACTGAAAATCAATGATTATTAGTCATGAACATCGATTGTGCATCGCAGGTTCACCATGGATATCGATGAATTTTACCCGAGTCCGGAACAGGCTACAATTGATAAGACATGTCAAGCAAGGCCAGATAGAACAACATTCCAAATCTCGAGTCAATCCGAGTTCGTACGCCCAAGATATCATCTACGTAAGTGAAGGACATAGCCTTGAGTTCGTCTCTCAATGGTTCGAATCCCCAAGGGTCGAATCCATCAAGCTCGACTCCAACGAAGTTCCCCTGATGGCTTCGAATCCATGAAAGTGCTTTAGCCTTCGACTCCATCCTGCGAGAGTGGCTTCGAATCGAGTGGGTAAGATATAGCGTGATCGATTCGAACGTGCATGCGTTCGAATCCATGTACTTCGAATCCACGCTGTTTGAGGCAACTTCGAATCGATCAACTTTAACGTACCCAGATCGATTCGAACAGACCTTCGCTCATTCGATTCGAAGAGAGATGTCTTCGAATCCACTACCAAGAATCCCCAGTCAAAGCTGCTAAAACCATGGAGTCAAACCAGTCAACTCGGCATAGAAGTCGGATCGATACGAAGGAGGCACTCCACGTCATCACAGAAGCGCACGCTTGATCGATTCGAAGCAATCGAGTCGACCGTACTCGATTCGAACAGAGCACTGCGACCAAAAACACCCACTTGAATCGATCATAACTTGAGATCCACAAGTCCAAATGCAATGAAATTTTCACAGAAGCTTAAACACATGATGAAGAATGTTCACACCAAATTTCAGCTCGATTAGATGATTTCTTGATCGATTCGAACCAAGGGTCGAATCGATCCCAAAGTGGGCCCTAGATCTCCAGATTTCGGCCATGTGGGCCCCCTGACATATCAGAACTGGTCTCCCTTCATTTTAGGCAAAATATCTGCCTCCTACACCTATAAATAAAGCCCCTGGTCATTCAGAAAAGGGGTCGGACAATTTTGAGAGCTAAAGAGCGCCCGGATTCTGCCAGATTTACTCCAGATCACCATTGCTGCCTTAGATTCAGACTTAGTTCAGCAAATCAATTGTAATACAACATACGAAATTGTAATCTTCAAGCATCGAGCAATAAAATCATAAAAACCTTGAAGTGGACGTAGACCGGAGATAGCCGAACCACTATAAATCGTGCGTCACTATTCATTATTTCTTGATCGCTGCTTGTTACTAGCTTAGATCTGTGATTTGTGTGTGAATACTGTTGATTCGTATTCATACGCTGGTGCTTTCACTACACTTGGGGTTTGTGACCATTTTTGGTGCAAACACAAGGGCTGCAGGGACGAGGTCGGCAGGGGCTGGGGCTGTGGGGCCTTGGGGCTGATCGGGGCTCGGGCTGAAGCAAGACGAGGGCGGCAGGGGCTGGGGCTGGGGAGATCGGCTGTGGGGCTGGGGCTGATCGGTTGTGGGGCCTTGGGGCTGGGATGAGGGCGGCAGCGGTAGAGGCTGGGGCAGCGGCAGAGGCTGGGGCTGATGCGAGGGGCGACGAGGCTGAGGCAGCGGCAGAGGCTGGGGCTGAGGCAAGGAGCAACGAGGCTAGGGTTTCAGGCTGAGAGCTCGACGACAAGGCTAGGGTTTCGGGCTGAAGCAGGCTAGGGTTTCAGGTTGAGGCAGCGACGAGACAAAAACAGGAACCTTGCTCCGATACCATGTTAACGTTTGTAAAACGTTTATAAAATCAAGTAAGAAGAAGAAGAAGATAATTCATATTATTCAGCAAGACGGCTGAGCAAGAAGATAGATTACATTAGGGTTACAGAGATAGGTCTATATAGATAGAAAACAAATAAAAGGCCAAACAGATAAAATGCCAAAAAGTATGCTAACAGTTAACAATGATTAATTCATTAAACCTTCACGGCCAATTATGATTTGCTCTGCCTCATTCATGTTATGCTTTGGTCCCTACCAGAATACCTCCCATGTTATACACACACACACCTCCACCCCCAATCTAACTAATACCAATGTACGGTAAACCATGGAAAACACAACCAATGGCATATAAATTGGCAAGAAATATAATTAAAAAACACGAGTTATTTACATTGAATACCAAATCTTTTAATTATTATTATTTCTTTGATTTATGTTCTAGGGTATAACAGTTGGGTTGGTAGAGAAAAGAATGTTAAATAAATTTAAAAGTGTTGACCAAGGGTGAAAGTGTATATATAGGGTATGTCAATATATACAGTTGGATAAGTAGACTTGTTTTGACTTTTGAAAGTAAATTAGTTCTTTTAGAAGATTAATTACTCCATGAACCAGTAGATATTAACTCCTTTTGCTTTTGTCCGTACAACGTACAAACAAAATGAAAATCAAATTGAAAGCACGATTATACAACAAATATTGATTTATGTGCACTTTTGGAATGTGAGAAAAACGGGAAAAAACAAAATACTTAAAATTAGGAACCATGCCTTTTCTGCATTGTATACCATCCTCTATTTACATCATTTGGTTTTTTACGTGCATCATACCATAGGATCAAAAGACACTTGTTGTACTGTGTCGAGCATGGCACGCACAATAATAAGCCTTTCATAACCATGATCAATGAATTCATCATTCATACTTAAGCTTCAAAGTTTTGAGTTAAACCATGTGTTCTTTATAACACCTACATAGAGGATTCTAAGTTATCACTTGTACAAATTAATCTAATGAGTTTAAACCAAACAACTTATTATTTTTTAAACAAAAGAAATCACATTTTCTCACTCCGAAATATAATAATTATTGATATAAACTTTTGAAGCCCATCAGTGAGATTCAATTATAAAATAGAAAAAAAGGCAATTTATAAAAGGCTAGTTGAATGGCCGAGGACATTCTTTTAAATAATATCGGGATGAAATTTTATTTATATTTTAAAACATATTAGAATTCACAATGTTAGCAGTTTGTTTACAAGCGCTGAAAATCAAATTTTGTATGTCTCTCTCTCTGTGTGTAGACACCCACACACTCGAGGTCCTTTACGAAAATCAAATTATATTATATATTCACAATTTATATATTATTCTAATAACACTACTTATAAGCTATGTATAATTTTTTTTTATAAAAAAAACTAAAAGTACATTCTTATAAAAAAAAGATCATTATGATCAATAGATCTTTTCACTTTTTCTTCAATAAAGATGCCAAAAAAGATCACTATTTTTTACAAAATTAATCCTTTAAAACTTCAGCCATCTTATTCATTGGAAACCTTTTTGGTAAAAGGAAACATGACAAATGTCTAAGTTGCAAAAGCTGTCAACATTTTTCAAGGTTATCATGCTTCTCTTTAATGCACAATCTAAGATAAATATATAATTCATAAACCAAGCTTTTTAAAGTATATCGTTTTTCCTAAGGCAAAATAAATTAATTTAGTAGTAAGGTTGCACGGGGTGATCTAGACGTCTAGGTTCGACTCTGGAAACGGCATCTTCGCAATGCGAGAGGAAGGCTGCATACATTATCGACCCCTCAGAGCCCGCTATCATGCAGTAGCCTCGTGCACTGGGTTCCATCTTTACCTTTAGTAAGGTTGCACGACATATCAAGTCCACTTGATCTAAGGCTAAGGCAAAATCAAATCGATCCTACTTGGTCTTGAATCTCAAAATTTTAACCTTCATTTGGACCGATTGATGTTTAAATCCAAGTAGATCTAATCCATATATTATTGATTAGATGTGGATTGGATTGGATATTATTTCATGTCAAATTAACATACATAGCGACAAGCATAGGAATCACAAATTACATGTCAAAATTTATTTTGTCAGGTAGAATCGCTTATCATAATTTTGGAAAATGAATTTGTTTTGTGATAATAATAAATTTTATTTTGTCAGGTAGAATCGCTTATCATGATTTTGGAAAATGAATTTGTTTTGTCATAATAAGTTATATCATTTATCTTTATAATTGCCTAATTTTAATTTAATCGTTGAGATATGCCACAAGCTACCAAAAAATTATATAATCATGTGCTAACACCATCCAAGAAGAGGCAGAGCATGCATTCTGACACCAATGGATATGAGGCATCAAAACAAAGAAAGAAAGAAAATTAGACAGCACATACACCATCCAAGACAGAAATTTTGATAGCATAGCTGACATTAGATTTATATTGCCAATAATCATCGATTCTTTTTCATAGCACAAATTTCCAGATTATTTATAACTACAATCACGCCCTTGAAAGCATCCCAAAAGGTTAACTAGCATAAAAGTCCAGAAGAAATCAGATCAGTTATTTTCAATCCAATAAATCAATATCACGTTCCAAGTTTCACTACTTTATAAGGCCGTTACCAAACAGAAATTCCATAAAGGTATAAATCCAATGACAAGGTCTAATAATATACGTCATATTTTCTATAAATTACAAGATGATTTCTAGGAAAATATAGAAACCTAAATCGCCGTAAAAATATCGCATTACCAGTGAACGCCGAGAAGAGGACCAAGAAAAAGGGTAGCATTGATCCAATTATCAGTAACTTTATGAGTCAATTTATTGGGTAAATCATGCCATAATCCACCCATAATTTTCTGCTGGAATGGAGATAGAGAGTATGTGATCGCCTTCATTTTTACTGGAATTTTCCCCATGTTTTATCAAAATGACGGTATTGGATTTAGGTTTTCCTTCTCTTCTAAAATGAAATTATAGCCGCTGCAAGTTGATATATTGATTGGTGGAATATTTTTACTGGGCTTTTGTAAATGGCCGGACTAGAACATTCGTCTGTTTTCGAGGTTTCTTTGTTGGGAAATGCTACTTCAACGGTTCAACCGGCTCAATCGAATACGCGACGTGTAGATCTGGGAATGAATGGAGGAAACCAGTTATTTTCTCCCGTACTTAAAATAAAAATAAAAAAAATAAAAAAAAATAAAAGATGATTAAAGTAGCATTAGCGTGCTCCAGGGATCTCAAAACTATCAGGGGAGGGTTTGTGTGGACTTAATTTCTGCTAATGTTAATATTAATCAAAATTACTTTCAATGCAACTACGTTCCGAATTTGCCAAACGCGTTCTAACTTGCACAGATACAATACTGATCTAAGACGAAAGTGTTACGTTTGACTTAAACGAACCAGTCATCCATTCTAATTTATCTACCTATCTTCCACCATTTATCTACCTATCGATTTGTAGATGTTTCTCCAATTGTTTTAGCAATGTTCGTTAAAGTGAAGTTCGATCAAGAATCAAGCATTGTAGGATGCGAGAAGAAATAATTGTTGAATTAAGTTGATATTTGCTGTACAATTTACATTAGTACCGCTTTAGTAGGATGTCGTATTTAATCTCATGTGGTACTATTTTTTCATATCGTTTCTACTATTACGCATTATTAGTTAATGATAATTAATTATTTCAAAGTTATATAACTAATAATAGTTGAACTAAATAGATACTCAAATTTTAATTCCAATCTAATCTCTAACCAATACCTTGTGCAAAAACATCACACTTTGCAAACTCCAGATTTTTAAAAGTCTAGAGTTTTCAGGAAACTTCACCCTAAAGAGATGCAGTGTTAATTGTAGTGTTAACGATCTATTTGATAGAATAAGGAGTATGCCTTAGGGGCAATTATGTAATTATTATATATATCTAACTCGATAATCAATCTTCTTCAAAATAAAGGATGGTTTCTTTCTGTAATATATTTGATATAATCTGTTATATTAGTTAATTAATTTAATTTAAAGTATATTAAATAGTAAATCCATAGATGATATGTTTTGTGATGGTAGTTACAATGTATTGTAATCATGAGTGATTTATCTCAATAAAAATAAACATTGATAGAGTTAGGGATATATCCAACGGGCAATTATGTAGTTTGTTACATATATTTAACTCGATAAACAGTTTTGATCGAGATAAAATATGTTTTCTTTCTATTATATACTTGATATAATCTGTTGTATTAATAAATTAATTTAATAAAAATATATTTAATAAAAAATCCATAAATGGTATGTTTTATGATAGTGGTTACAAAGTGTTGTAACCATGAGTAATTTATCATAATAAAATTAAACATATTGTTTTAAATATTCCTAGTCAAGATATATCAAGACTGGATATTGATGCATCCGTTGAGACTAGGTAGTAAGTAACGTTCTCCAAATGTTAGGTAGTGTATTACTAATTACTGCTGAGGGCACCAAGGGGTTATGTACTGATAGTTATTGGATAACTGTGGAATGGTCCACTCTATAATTTTCTGTTGGTTAGTATAACAAAGGTCAAACGGAAAATATCGATGTGACAAAATTGCACGGCTCTTTTGACTTGAGAATACTGTTGATCTTCAATGTGGAAGCTCTGCTTTAATTATAGTTAAATCGTGGTACGACGTCCATAGAACGACTATAGTTGGATCAAGTAGAAACATTAGAAGTGAAAAACTATTCAAGAGAGGATTTGTCTCCTTGATGAATAAATAATCGTTATTATTGAACCAATGACTTTGTGTTTGAATTATAGAGTTGAATATGGACAATATTGGAATTTTGACCATTACCAAATTCCATAAGTCCAAAGTGATATGGTTTTGACGAAGAGAATTGGTGTAAATAATTGTCACCATCGAGTAACGCTTAGCAAAATAAATTGGATTTTACCGAAACTAAGTAAAAGATAAATTTGGCCAAAATGTCACACCACCTGCTAAGTGACATGCGAACCTTAATATTCAAATTATTCGATATTAATTGCTGACGAAGTTTACACCTAAGAGTCACATAATCGAAACGTTGAATACTTCTTTTACCATCCAATTTAATTAATTTTCGATTGTTGCAAATTAATTAAACTATTAATATTTATGAAATTTTAATTATGAAATTTTATTTGGTGTTTGTTGAACAATATTAAACAGTGTGTTTATAATAGCTATAATATACCGATCGTTTTACGATATCGATACGCGTTTAAATTAGATTTAAATACGACGGATAATTTTCGGAAAGAAATAATTTAGAGGCCCATAAGGGGGCTTGAATTTTCAGTTGTAAATGTACAAGGGTAGGCCAGCCATAATAATGGTTAAGGAGGGGTTGGATTTGAATTAAAAGGAGGAGATAAGGTAAGAGAGAAAGAGGGATCCATATCCATATTTTTCTCCTTCGTATCTCCTCTATTTAAGCATCTATATACCCTCACTATCTTTTTTATCTTGGGCATCCTCTTTGTACGTATTACTGGCTGAAAATTCTCCTTCTTCTCCCCTCAAAATCTAAACACTAAAACATCAAATAAAGTTCGATTCGATCGTCGGTGGTAAAGCTGTTCGGGAGCTACCAACTTATGGATTTGGAATTTGATTCAAGGAGTTCATTTCATCGTTTCAAAGTGCAAGCTCTAGGCCTTGGTGAAAGGCACACTTCTGGTCTATTAATATATTTAATTGTTTAATTGATTATTCCATCATATGTTAAACTGTAGTTGAATATCACAAATTTGTATATATCAGTATTGTCACCATGAGACGGATTATATATATGAATGCAAAAAACAATTTTTTATCTACTCATAACAAATTGCTCACGGCTAAAATAAAATAAAATAAACCTTTTTTCCAGATAAAATAATACTATAATATAAAAGTATTTAATGAAAAAAAATTGAAATAACATCATATATATATATATATACACACTACACCATACCAGCCGTTTCGCAACCCCCGAAGGCGGAAAATTTGCAACGGCTCTTAGCCGTTGCTATTAAGCAACGATTAAAGTCCGTTGCAAAGCCTTATAATACGGCTCATAGCCGTTCTAAATTTTGGAACGGCTCTTACGCGTACTACATTTTAGTACAGCCTTCCATACCTCCCGTTCCCAACTAGCTACGCCCTATTCTATCATTATCCACTTCGATAAAAAAAACAATAGATCCAGATCCACTTCGTCCATCATTTTCGTGCTTCTTCGTTCAAATCTATCGCCTCGTGCTCACATCTTCTCAATCGACTTGGAAGCTCTTCGCTCTCCTGTAGGTCCGCCTTCGTGCTTAGGTCATTCTGTTTAGGGGTTTGAAAGTTTATTAGGTAATTAAGTGATAACTTTAAGATTACCTATCGACTTTTCGTTGGTTTTTTAATAAAATCAATAAACGTGAAAGCACACGGATTGCGCTTGATGTATTTTAAAATTAATAAAAATGAATTTTTGTCAGTTTACTTTCGTGTATGTTTAATTTGTCAACTATTTTTAATTGATGTTTTTTTTTTGGAAAAAGGTACTTTATTAACAACAGAGAATAAAGCATATATTTCCATGGTATGCCTCATTAAAACCTTGTAATCCCCCTAACCTAGACGGGTGCCTTACAAGGAAAAATAGTACATATCACTTCCATATATTAACAGTACAACATCATGTCTATAGGTAACAAGGAGTTGAAAAGATGGAGGAGTAAACTAACACACAACGCACTCAAAAACACCCTTAAATGCTCCTTGATCTATAGACACAGAGAAACAACAAAGAAAAAACAACAAAAACCCATCCAAAGTAAAACGTCGAGAGGCCTACACGTGGCTTAGCACAGCTACTCCAACAAAACGAAGCCCACAAAAAATATCTCTGGGAAGAATAAACGTCCCAGACAAAAGAGAAACAATAGCTTTATCAGGAAAACCAAGTGAAACTAATGGCGATCCAAAAGCAACCAACAGATCCCGGAACTAAAATCATCGAAGGAGAGCAAAGTCAAGAGATCTGGGATCTACAGCAGGCAAAAACTAGAGGAGGACGAGAGATGTTCACGGCGGTCGTTGATGAATGTCGAAGCTCAGATTAGCTAAGATAAGCTCCGTCTCTAAATTCGTAACTTGATTTTGCACTATATACTTTAAAAGTATTTTAATATCTTGCAACAATAGATTAAATCTGATAGATTCCGGCATCTCGATTCCTTTAAAAATTCTGTTATTTCTTTCGCACCATATATTCCAAATAAGGGAAGTGAGAGTTAAATTGGTGATTTGTCTGAGAGTAATGTCTTTCCCCTGTCTTTGTCTAATGCATTCCAGAACTTGAATAATGTTGCAATTAGTATTACAATCAATTTTGATTTTTTGCATGATATTGATCAGCAATTTTCTCGAGTAAGGACAGTTAAAAAAAAGATGATCCCTGTCTTCCACATGATTAGAACAAAGTGTACATTGAAGATCGATATTAGAATTCCATCTGTTAACTCTCTCTTTAGTATTTAATTTGTTTTGAATGGCCATTAGCGAGCAGATAGACATTTTAGGTGCACACCCTTTATCCCATATAATTCTGGACCAGAAGTGTTCTACGTGCTTGTTTCTGACATTGTTCCATGCTGATTTCATGGAGCATTTATCATTGCTGTTTGGAGTCCATACCCAGTAGTCCTTTTCCTTTTGAGTTTGAATATTAATATTGTGAATGATATTATGAAGTTGAGAAGGAATATTGTCCATGCTTTGTTTCCAGTTGTTATTAGAAATTAGCACAGACACAGTAGTGTTCTGCCCATTTGCCACATCAATGGCATCTCTACCCACTGCGTTACATAAAGATGTTCCATTGATCCAGGGATCGAACCAAAGATTTGTGGTTTCACCATTAACTATATTCCTATTTATAAGACCAATGCACCACTATCTAGCACGAAGTAATGTTTTCCAGATGTAGGAAGAATTTGGATTCAAAGTAGCAGACCAAAAATTATCTTTTTTATTGTATCTATTATTAGTCCATTTAGCCCATAACGATTCACCATTAATAAATTTCCACAGAAGGTTAACAGCCACTGCTTTAGATAAGTCTTCAATTTTTCTTATACCAAAGCCTCCTTCGTCTTTAGTTTTACACACATCCTCCCAGCTCATTTTGTGATTTTTTGAGTTCCACAAAAAGTTAGCACATAATGAGTTAATTCTTTGAACAACAGTAACTGGAAATTGTGAAAACTGCAGCCAAAATTGTATCATAGGATGAATAACAGTTTTAATTAATTCAGCTCTACCACTTATATTTAGCATTTTACTATGCCAATGGCTGAATTTTTTATTTACTTTGTCTATCAATAATCCAAAATCCCTTGCTCTTAATTTATTATGCGATAAAGGGATGCCCAGATAAGTTATTGGCAAACTGCCTATACACAGGTTTAAAATGTTAGCAATTTGATTCTTGTTTGTGGCTCCTTTACTAAGGAATAGCACAGATTTGTTGCTATTTAATTCCAAGCCTGCAATACAATTCAAGTCTTGAAATATATGTTTAATACTCTCGGCATTGTGAATAGAAGCTTTGGTAATGACCAGAATGTCATCTGCATATATCAAGTGAGTAATCATCGGTTCTGTTGGGTATATGGGTTTAAGGTTACCTTTCAGGAATTCCATGTCGAATTTTATAGTCATAAGTTCCATAGCAATGGCAAAAAGATACGGTGAAAGGGGGTCACCTTGCCGTAGGCCTCTCGAGCTGTTAATGAAACCATAAGGTGTGCCTTCAACTAAAACCGAGAATGTTGGAGTATAAACACATTCATAGATTAGATCCACAAATTGAGTGGGAAAATTCATCGATATCAGCATATGATGAATAAATTCTCTGTTGATTTTATCGTACGCCTTATGCAAATCAATTTTCAGACATAAATTGTTAGAGTTTTTCCTGTTAAAACTTCTAATCATTTCATAAGCCATAAGGGAGTTTTCTGTGATAACTCTTCCAGGAATAAAGGCATTCTGGTTATAAGAGATAAGAGAGTCTAAATAACTTTTCATACGATTACATAGAAGGTTTGCAAGAATTTTGTACAATACATTGCATAAAGATATCGGTCTGAAGTCATTCATATCTGTAGCATTTGGTTTTTTTGGGATGAGGCATATAAAAGTATGGTTTATTTCTTTAATAATCTTCCCAGTGTTAAGAATACCATTCATGGCATTGCATATATCATATTTGAGTTGGTCCCAGTGAAGTTTGTAGAATTTTGAATTGATGCCATCAGGACCAGGTGAACTATTGTCATTAATTTGAAATATAGCAATTTTCACTTCTTCAAGAATAAAGGGTCTGCATAGGTTTCTTTTTGCATTATCTGACAACACTTTCTTGCAAGTTATGTCTGGAAATTGGCTAGAAGTATTCGGCGTAGAAAAAAGATCTGAAAAATAATTTATGGCTGAAAGAGCAATATTTTCTGATGCTGATGACCACTGTCCATTGTCATTTAGAATAAGATTATTTCTCCTGCTAGGTTTCTTAGAATTGATATAGGAGAAAAAAAATTCAGTAGGTTTATCTCCTTTCGTCAACCAGTTTATCTTCATTCTCTGTTCATTTTCAGTAGCGATGCATCTCATAATATCATGAATCTGATAGTTCTTCTCACTATACTCATCTGATAGGTTGATATTAAGAGGGTCTCGTAAAAGTTGATTATATGTATTATTAGCATCCTCTTTTAACTTATTCAGTTGAAAATATATGCTGGGTTTAGATATGGACCATTTTCTCAGAGCATTTTTTACATTTTTAATTTTACAGAGAAGAATGAAGAGATAGTTACCTGAGAATTCCTGCCCCATTGCCAGCTGAACAATGTTTTGATAACCTTGTTGAAGATGCCACGCATTGTTATATTTGAAAGGTATGCAAGCTCTACTGTTTTTATGCTCCACAATTTTAATCATGGAAGGGGTGTGGTCACTTATGGAAAAATTACCAAAATTTATACCAAAACTGTTGAACTTATCAGTCCAGAGCTTATTAACAAAGACTCTGTCAATTTTACTGTGTATAGAGAAATTAAAACCCCCTCGCCAGGTGTAAGTATTACCTGAGAAATCTGGCTCAATGAGGTTAGATATATTTATACAGTCAATGAAATCTTGATCACCCCTATCGTTGTGAATACCGTTGTTAAGTCTATCAATAGGAGTTAAAATAGCATTAAAATCGCCAGCCACTAACCAGGGAAGGTTAATATTCTTAGATTGATCACTGATATAGTTCCAAAGCTCTTTTCTCCTCGTTTCCTCATTAAATGCGTAAACAGCGGTACAAATCAAGCTAAGGCCATTAGCATTATGAAGAATACAGGTGATGTATTGATTATTCATGTGACAAATAATGTTAGACCACTGAGTAGAGTCCCAGAAAATAAGAATGCGACTTTTTTGATCATCCATAATGTTATGAGACAATTTCCACTTAGGTTGAATTTTATTCGCAAATTTATTAATACTATCTAAGGACAGTTTATTCTCAAGTATGCTAATAAACGAAAATCTGTTACTGTTTAAGAGCCAAACAACTTCCAACTGTTTGGCAGGGGCATTCATTCCCCTAATGTTCCAGAAGAGGAACTCCATTAATTAATGATTTCAGTTTTGCTACTGTTTTCTGGGGGAGTAGCATTCCCCAATAGCTTAGCTTTCTTCGAGTTTTTATTTTTACCTTTTAGCTGACTAACAATGGATATCCATGCAGGATTATCTATCACATCAAGTTGTGGAGTAGCTTTAAATTCAAATGGGGCTTCGTCTGATCTAACTTTCCGCGTGTTACAGAGTTTTGAGTTGCTTAGGGATGTGGAACTTTTGTCAAGAGACTCAGTCCTCGTATCCACATTAAGACATTCTACATTAGTGTTATCAGAGACTCCATTATTATTTTCTGCAATTGTGTGCTTTTTCTGTATCAATTTAAGTTTTCCTGTGTTCAATTCTGTTGGATTGTCATTTGAAATAACATTCGAACTGTCTGCACTTGTTTGGAATGCTTTTCGATTTATAGAAATGTTCTGAGATGTTTTATTTTTATCAGTTTGACAAAGTTGCTGTTCAGTAACTTGATCAAGATTTGATTCATCTGTTGTCATATTATTAGAGGGTTGAGGATCTTGTAGAGCTTGCTTGTTGCTATCTTCATTTGCCACATAAATCCCATCAGAGTCAATAATCATGTCAGCATTTCCTTCGGGTGTGGATTTATCATGTATTTTTGGTTTCCAAACTTTGGTAAATTGACAGTTGATCTCAGCATGACCAAAACTTGAGCAATTTGTACAAATCGTTGGTTTCCATTCATAGGTCACGTCTTGCCAAATCATTTTGTCATTTTCAGTTATTATAGGGATTTTACTCGGGAAATTGAATGAATTGTTAATTTCAATTAGCACTCTAGCATAAGAAATTTTGATGATACCTTCAGTGTATTTATCCAGTCTAATTGGGGATCCCAGCACCGATGCAATCCGACTAATCCCTTCTTCTGTCCAATAGTCTAGTGGAAGATTAGGAAGACGAATCCAAATAGGGATTGTGTGAAGAAGCTCTTTGTTGAGTTGCATTCCCAGAGACCATCTTTTCATCATCATCAATTTTTTGTTGTAGTAGTATGGACCTCCTTCCAGAATTTTATCACAGTCTTGTTTTTTGTTGAATTTTATTACGTAGAATCCGTTTTCTTTCGAGTAAATCGAGAACTCATCTTTTGGTTTCCAGACTCTAGTAATATAGTCTTTGAAATATGGATAATATGGTTTAGGACCCACAACGTATACAACTATTGCATTGTCCCATTGTTTTTTCGCTTTAACAACCACCTCATCCGACATTTTAGCACAATGAACGGAATTGACTTCGCGTGGTTGGTAGAACTTTAGTGGAATAGAAGTAGGTATGTTATTGCCTTTAACCACTTCACTCCACGCTCGACTAGTTGAGGTAGAGAAATTCCATCTATTAGGAACAGTTTTGGTACGGTTTTGTGAAGTGTTTTTGTCTGTAGAAATAGGGGAATTTGGAATGCAAATATTTTGTCTATCAGGGTTGATTACTTTCTTCTGGGGGGTTCCACTATTCTTAGATCCAGGTTTTGCTTGAAGGGAATTAGAGTTAACACGTTTCCATTTTCGAGATACCACTGTAGTGAATCCTTCATCATCAAATTGAGATGGATCTGTTGGGGAAATAGGGGAAAAGCCAGGCGGCGGAGCCATGCTAGGGGGCGGCGGATCAGGAGGACGACTAGACTGAGGATCGTTCGAGGCGGGAGGGGACATCTGCAACGGAGGAAGAATAACGAGGCAGCGGAAACCCTAGGCGGCGGAAACCCTAGGAAGACATTTTCCTTGCGTCAATACTTAAAATTATAGTTTACTTGTTCAGTTGTTTGGAGGGAAAAAACTATTGTAAAGATCAAATTTATACCTTATTTGAAGGTCGGACAACAATTTTTTAAGTAATTTATATTCCCATTTATATACCTTAAGTTTTTACCTATTTATATTGATGTTATTTCTCGCTCTTTTTTGAAAAATTTAGTAGATAATGGTTTTAGATTAGGCTGTATGAGAAGTGAATATATTACATGCATTGCATGAAGTGAATATATTAAGTTTGGTATAAGTGAATATATTTGAAATAGTGGTTTGCAGTGGTGCCTTCCACTTCAAATATAATGATGCACTAAGAACAATCAATTTTTAACTTGTTAGTAAGCAATATTTGAAGCAAAATTTTAGATTAGGCTGTATGAGAAGCAAAATTAGTGCTGTCTGAATTACCCCAGTGGTCCAAAATCCAGCGTGAAAATAAAGATCCGCGATTAACATCGATGAATGAAATAGAAAATTGGATCATTGTGTTTTCACTGAGCTCAAGATTCTTATATAATCACTAGTTTCATATGTTTGAACCTTTGAAAGGAATATGTAATTCCAGATTTATATATGTATAATTTTTGAATACATGTCAAATTCCTCTCAGGAAGTTTCAAATGAGTGTATAAATACCTAACGTGTTTTAGCTCTTGTATATAATCACTAGTTTCAAATGTCTATAAGTTTTAGCTCTAAACTAAATCATGCCGATTGTTTTGGATTATTATCACTTGTATATTTTTACAAGCAGGCATGAACTGCCAGTAACCATATCAGTCTGCTTTATCTTTATATATATATATATTTTAATAATCTCCTAGTTTTATATGTAGGGAAAGGTTTGTACCTACATAGATTGACTTTTCTTATTCCCAGGACAATTACTTTTTGCTTGGAGAGGAAATTATATACATCAGGTATACCCACAAATTCACTAAATTCTGCAATAGCGTATGACACACCCCCACCCATATATAGTCACACACATACACACATACTACTCTTTTAGCTACAAGTGTTATATTATTCAGGCGCATTTCTTTCTCCTGGGTATAACTCAATTCACCAAATTATAATCAATCGGGTTTTTTGCACTGATGATTATGTTAACAATGTTTAATGGTAGTCTTGACATCATTTATAAAAAAATTGTGTATATTGAACAAAATGTCCAACTTTATCCCTTAATGATCTAGTTCAGATAAAAGGTGTTCTGGTCATTATGAAAGGTATATATAACATATAACCAGTCTTAATATAGGAAGTATCACCCAAATTGTGTAAATGTTACTTCTAATATGATTGTTTCCTTGTCATTGTTCATTTACAACCACCACTGTTGAAATTAAACAAGCAACAAAAATTGCCTGTAATAAAAGGTTAGTAAGAAATTTAAATTGAAAGCCTATAATGCAGTAGCATGATTAATATATCTGGCCACCAATTTATATATGCTTCATGATAGTAAACATACTTTTAAAATGTTGCCATCTTGTCTAAAGACTTAACCTAATAAAATATAATATTTAGAATTAATATTTGTAAGTGGATTGATATAACATATGTATGGATTTTAAAAGCATAACATGTAAGAGTTGCAGGCATATATATATATATATATATATGTGTGTGTGTGTGTGTGTGTTATTTGTTGGGGCTGCCTTAAGTTTTTACCTATTTATATTGATGTTATTTCTCGCTCTTTTTTGAAAAATTTAGTAGATAATGGTTTTAGATTAGGTTGTATGAGAAGTGAATATATTACATGCATTGCATGAAGTGAATATATTAAGTTTGGTATAAGTGAATATATTTGAAATAGTGGTTTGCAATGGTGCCTTCCACTTCAAATATAATGGTGCACTAAGAACAATCAATTAGTTTTAAAATGATTTGAGAAAATATGAATATTATTTTCTAAAATGGTTGAAAAAAATTTTGTTGGTATAATTGTGTTAACCGGTCCATTGAGAGGTTTATGAATTTTGGTCGATACGAATAGCTAACGTATCGATAGGGATTTCTAAACGCTTAAATCGAGGCAGAATTGACACGGTATTTTGGAAATGTAATAAGAAATTTGTTACCTGGAGTTTATATTGTTTCATAAAGCAATATGTTAATTTAGAAAAATGAAGATATTGTTTTTAAAATTTTTTTTTTCAAACAATAATTGCAGCCATAGGATTAGTGCGAAGTTGAGATAATGGCGGGGCAATGTTGATAAAAAATTATGGATAGTCAACATTGCAGCTAACTGACTAGACAAATCACTAAATACTTGTGGTGCGATAGCATTGTATATTTTAAAAAAAAGTTAAATTCTGGGTTTCGGAATGTAAATTTGTTTTTGATTAAGTTTGAACCAAGAACTTCTTAGAAAAAAAAAACTCTTATAATTTTCAATTCAGTTTCCACAATCTGAATTGAATGTTATTATAAATGTAATTTATATTCGATAATCTAAATAGTAGTTACAATTGTGACCAAGATTTTCAAATGAATGAATGTGGATTATGTATAATGTAGTGGAAGTTGTCCCATTGCTACTTGTAAAACTAAACATATGATACTTAACATCAGTTTTAATTATTTTGAAAGTGGCTTAAGTATACCAGTCTTAAGCTTGGCTTTAGTGTTCTCTAGCCATGTTAAAATTTTCCATCTTTGCAATGCTTGTTTTTTTATTTCCTTAAACATCGGTGATCATGAATAGGTGTGATTTGTGTATTTAGATGTGAACCTTCTCTGTACCCAGTAGATTTAAATGAAAGAACAACAAACATGTATTGCTTTGGATTCCCTTTCACATACATTCTACTGATAATCCAATTCATATCAGGATAAAGGTACGGAAAATGAAAATAGCCAGGTTAAAAAGATAAAAACTAATAGTGTGTATGACATATTTTTACTAACAAATTGCTCAATTGCATATTTAATGACTGCTGCCATAAAGCAACAACATAGTAACCTTAAAAAATTTCCATCTTTGCATTCAGTTGTGATTGATATTTTGTTACTATCCATGTTAAATTTTTCAATAAGAAGAACTCCTACATGACACTACATTTAGAAAGTTGCTTGTAAGAACGCACTAAGTGAAACTTGGCCTATGAGCCCTGGACCGCATGCCAGTGTCCTTTCATTGGTTCATTTTTGATAAAACGTTCGGAGAAATAGTGTTTAGTGCAGTAATTAAAGACAAATTTGATGATACGTTAAATAATTTTGTATTATGGACCATTAAAACTTTGTTGAAAAATTGTTTATATACGGTTGATAATAAAAGTTTGAAGATTATTTAGAACGATAATGGAGATCTGACCTTAAAATAATGGCAACTGCAGTACACATAAGTAGGTCGGTCTATGAATCAAATTTGATGGTCAGATCAATTTCAATACCTATATGTCTATAACTTTGAGATATTGATCTGCATCATATCTGGATTTTGTTGCATATTATAATGCATTAAATTTAAGGAGTTAGATCTTAAAACTCAACATTAATGTATCTGTTGTCCACTATTATTAACCAATTAATAATGCAATCTGTTTACTATTATGGACCATCAACATACGAGGAGCATATATGGATACAGATAGTTAACAGATTATGGATCCTAAGTTAAAGTCAAATTTTAGCATAATGAAATCGAATAAATTGTACAATGAAGTCAGCATAGATTATAATGCAAATCAATTTTGATTATAATGCAAATTAATTTAGAATATGATTAAGTTACTAGTTATATTTTTGTAATACAAGTTATTTTTTTTGGAGTTTTTTGTTTCTACCATAATGGCAGACTTAGAGAGAGTAATCATCAAATTTGAATGACTAACAATTATGCTCTGAATTCTTTTCAACCATCTATGCATATTAGTTTTCCAAACACATAATTTTTAGATGAGCTTCAAATGAATGCATGGGATACTGAAAACTATGCATAAGTCCAAATGTGCTTTAAATATACTGTTGAATGCTTTTATGGTATAATTATTCTTTAAGTTGCTCGTACTTTCAAGTTTATAAAATGTTGTATATATTTTAGTTGGCTGATCAATATGTCTTCAAGTATAGATAAAGAGTGGATGAAAGAAGCTGATCAAAGAACCCCACGATATATGGAAGGAGTGCAGAAGTTTATTGATTTTGTTGTAGAAAATGGTGGCAATAAGGAAATCTATTCTTGTCCTTGCACAAAGTGCAAAAATATGAAAATGAAAATTAAATTAGATGAAATTCATTTTCATCTGCTTAGATGGGGAATTGTCCAATCATATACTGTTTGGCATTTTCATGGGGAAGAGTCCGCAAAGAACCAAAAACAACCTGTTAGTCAAGCCATAAGTACCGATGACTCTGAACTTCCTAGGATGGAAGATCTGGTCAATGATGCTGATAGATTTCATCAATTTCAACCTACAAGTTTGTTGCTAGATAATATTGGGGATTCGCCTACGGTTGATGTTGATTGGCAGGCCAATCAAAGCAAGAAGTATAAATCACTTTTTGATAATGCAAAAGAGTCATTGTATCCTTCATGTCCAAAAGGGATAACAAAATTGTATTTCGTCGTCAAGCTGAATAACTTGAAAACCCAGTATGGCTTTTCCGACAATGGTGTGATTGCACTCCTAGAATTCATAAAGGAATTACTTCCCGAAGGTAACACACTACCAACAAAGTATCACGACATGAAGAAGATGATTAAGCAAGTTGGTATGGATTACAAAACTTATGATGCGTGCATTAATGACTGCATTTTGTATTGGAAGGATGATGCAAATAGAGTTTTTTGTCCAGTTTGCAAACAACCAAGATATAAAACAACATTCAACGAAGAGAAAAGAGCTGCCAAAGTACCTCAAAAGACGTTGAGACATTTCCCTCTAATTCCTAGGCTGAGGAGGTTGTATACTATACCATGGATAGCAGATGCTATGACTTGGCATGGTCGTGCCAAGTCTAATTCAGACGTAATGCGTCACCCATGTGATACTTCTCAATGGCGAGCTGCAGATTCTTTTGACAAAACATTTGTTGTTGAATCACGAAATGTCACGCTTGGATTAGCAACGGATGGTTTCAATCCATATGCATCTCTAAGTAACCGTTATAGTTGTTGGCCAGTAGTTATAGTACCGTATAATCTTCCTCCATTCATGTGCATGAAAAGAGAGTTTTCAATGTTGACATTGTTGATTTCTGGACCAAAACAACCAGGAAAGGATATTGATGTTTATTTGCAACCGTTGATAGACGAGTTACAACTGTTATGGGAAGGAGTCGCTGCATTTGACTCATTTAATAATTCTGAGTTTACAATGAGAGCTAGGTTGTTGTGGGCAATTCATGATCATCCTGCACTTGGGACTTTATCGGGATGCACAACTCATGGCTATTTTTCATGTCCTACATGTGGGGAAGACACTTGTTCTCGCTATCTTAGTGCAAGTAAGAAGATGTGTTACATGGGACATCAAAGATTTCTTCCTTCCAAACATAAGTTTTGAGATGAAAAAACAAACTTTGATAACAAACAAGAATATCGTCGTCCTCTACGGCCATTGACTGGTTATCAAGTTGAAGAGAAGGTAGCTAATATCAAGATGAAAGTTGGTAAAGGCAAACTAGAAATCGGTCGAAAACGAAAAAAGAAAACCGATGAAGACGAAGTTGAGAATGTTCCTACATGGTATAGGAGGTCCATCCTCTTTGATTTGCCATATTGGAAAGCAAATTTGGTCCGACATAATATTGATGTTATGCATACAGAGAAGAATGTCACTGAGCATCTCATTAGCACAATTATGGGTCATAAAGACAAGTCAAAAGACGGCATCAATGCACGTAAGGATTTGAAAAACATGGGTATAAAACAAAAATTGTAGATGAGTGAAGATCCTGAAAGAAATAAAGTAATCATACCAGATGGAACTTTCACCTTGAGCAAAGACGAAAGGCTACGATTTGCACCATTTTGAAAAGCCTAAAAGTGCCTAGCAAATTCTCTTCCAACTTCAATAACAATGTGAACATCAATCCTCATGAACTAACAAATTTGAAGTCTCATGATTACCACGTCATAATGCAGCAATTACTTCCGGTATTGCTTCAGCATTCTTATCCACAACATAAGGATCTACGTAATGTTGTACATCGTATAAGTCTATTTTTTAACATTTTATGCTCAAAGGTGATCAACAGAGAACATCTTTTAAAAGCAAAGACTAGTTTTGTAGAAGAAATTTGTATGTTTGAAAAATATTTTCCACCTGCATTTTTTGACATCAGCATCCACCTTATGGTTCATTTAGCCGATGAAGCATTGATCTGCGGTCCTGTTAGATATAGGTGGATGTATCCTTTTGAACGGTAATTTACTAATCTTAGTTTTGTTTAACATCATTCGATTTAAATAGGTACTTGTTATTTGTAATCAATTTACATTCATAGGTTGATGAAAACATATAAAGGATACGTCCGCAACAAAAGATATATTGAAGGATGTATTGTAGAAGGATATATCGTACATGAAGCTAGTCTTTACTACATGGAGTATATGCCAAAAGGAGGCGATGGCACACATAAACATACTCGTGAGGCTTTCTTAGACGAGGATGATGAGTTTGCTGGTGAGATGCCTCTAGATAATGGTAAAGACATAACCTTAACCTCGGTGCAGTTTGAACAAGTTCGTAAATGGGTCCTCAATAAGTATGATGGGTTGGATGAATGGGAGAAGTAAGTTCACAAATAACTCTTGAATCTCCACCATTGTAAGTATATAAATGTTTTGAAATGTGTTTTTTGCAGGAGTTATAACATCTATGTGAAAACTACTAAATCTCAATCTCGAAATGGGGTTTCATCCGTGGAAGATTATCAAAGTTTTACTCTATGGTTACGTGGTGAGGTATATATTGAAGCTTATTTAATATTTCACGCGTACTTAAAGGTATCATACACCTTATTAATCATACTTTTCACATATTTTATTTTTTTAGTTGGTGAAAACAAACGATGTTGATTCAACTCTTTGGCGCCTTGTGAATGGGCCGAAGTTCAAGGCGCGCAGTTATATGAAGTACCAAGTAAATGGGTTTACATATTCCCTGAAAAATTACGAAGAGCGGAAGGTAACACAAGATAGCGGTGTATGTATGAGAGCTATCACAAAATTTAGAGCCAGTGGGAAAGATAAAAATTATAAAGAAGCTGAAACAATGTATTATGGAGTTATTCAGGAGATAATTGAGTTGGATTATATAGACTTCAAACAAACGGTTTTTTATTGTGATTGGGTAAAGGTCGAAGACAGGGTCAATGGTTGCAAGATTGATCCTGTTTCAAACTTGATTACAGTTAATTTAGGGAAATTGAAGACCAAAGATAGGATCAACTATGAGCCATTTATTCTTGCGTCAGAAGCGAGTCAAGTGTTCTACTCAAAAGATTTAAAAAATAGCGGATGGTTTGTGGTTTTACACACACCTAAGCGGTTGACTACAATCGTGGATGATCTTGAGTTTCCTACCGTCTATCAATCAGCCTTTGAAGATAACAAAAAATTAGAAGATCTTACCAAATGCATATGTTAATATAAGATGTATTTGTTAATTGAATTGAGTTGAATTTCAAATGTGGCTGAATTTAGAATTTTTTGATTATGAATTTAGAATTTAGAAAACTTTCGACATGACTGTATGTCATTGAATGTTTCTGTGATTCAAATGACTCTCCTGAAGGCATGATGTTTCTATTTCCTATCGTATATTCTTCTCAGAACACATTCAGACATGTACAGTTGAACCTACCAGGTTACTCTATGAGTGTGCATTCAAAACATGTACAGTTGAAAACCTGAGATGATAAATCATGAAGATGATTATAAGAAATGGGTTTATAAGTTTCTTATATACACTACAAGAAAAAACAACTTTGACAGCAGGTATTCACAGCGTTTCTCCCTTGATTGCTGTGGACGAAAATATTGGAGGGAAATTTTTTACGTTAACGCTGAGAAAACTCAAATAATAAAACATTGCCGCCTCATTTTTTTCACTTCGCCTATTTACCTTTCTCAGCCTTTCATCTCGATAACACCTCTACCACCTAAAACCGAATTAAACCTCTCTTCCAATCACCAAAATCCGCCTTCATCACTGTCGCTTCATCGTTCAGACATCTCCCTTCACAATTCTTTCGATTTCAAATCCAAATCATCACCGCTAGCTGCTCCCTCTACAGGTACTTATTTTCAACTATTCATCAATTTTATTTAGGTTTAAAATGGGTTCTTCAATTAGTTTAGTCATCCATCAATTTCGATTTTGTTATTTCAGTATGTGTTTCTTCGATTGCCCTAAATCAAAATTTGTAGGATCCGTTTTGTTGGTAAATTAATGTTAACGAGTTTATTAAGATTATTGGTTAATCTTCTGTTAAGTTTATCTATCAAATCCCCAAAATCCAGTGTTTTCAATGTATTGGAAGAGAATGGAATGCCAAGGTATTTTATAGGAAGATTTGCATTTTGTACATTGATTTCCTATAAGATCTGAATTTTATTCTTCAGCCCCTTTGCCAGAAAAAGTTTTGTTTCCATTGCATCGATAACTAAATTAGAATTATCTTCCATATGTTTCAAAACTCTTTTAATGGTTGTAGCACTTTATAAGTTGGGTTTCGACATTACTAGCAAATTATCTACACCTTTTAAAATTAAGTTAACTTTGAGAGCATAGTAAGTATTGTTAAGAATATTATTTTTCTCAGGGATGTTGGTTGTCAAAAAACTGCAATTTCTACTTGTCGATGCTGCACTTGTTTTAACCTCTGTTAAGTATATGTATTACCAATTTGAGTGGCAAGATGCCTAATCATTGCTGCTATAGTGATATTTTTAAGTTTATTATATCTAACTATTTTCATAGGAACCAAGAATGCCAAAAGACTTGTATGTTTTGGACATTAGAAACACTTAGAAAAGTAGCTTGATGATACTAAGATAGACATTGTATCCATTTCATTGTTTTGTAGTAGCTTGACATTAGTAGATCAGTTTCCTCGATTTTTTTACTGTGTATAATATTTAAGTATATATAAATGTTGAAATTTATATAAACTACAAAATGATTCTTTTGTTCCAATATTTTGAGACAGAATACAGTAGGAGTTGTACAATGGCTGTTGATGGTTTGAATGTGTATAGTAGGAATTGTGGCTATGAGTAAGGAGACTCTTTTTTCCTGAATAAACCATTTTGTTTTCGTACTTACAATCATAACAACTAATTGAATTTTTTCATATAAATTCATTGGAGTGAAACTACAAATTTATACCTGAAACTATTTATCTCTATTCACTGTAAATTGATAAATGGAGTGAATTCTGATTTTTTTTTTCTTTCTATTTTTTTGACATGGAGCATGGGTGGATAAATGTTTGTCTGAGATAAGATGAATCACATTACTACATCTTAGATTTCATGAATTTTTTTGCTACATATTTACCACGGTTGTGTTTACATATTTGTAGTAGCTGATTTTGGATATTCCCCTTAATTGGTGATAATGTGTCCATGTCTATTTGTCAATTTTAATTTGAGGTAGGTATTGTTAGTATATTCAATTGTATAGCACTTTCCTATTTTTAACTTTTGAAATCTTTCCTTCTCATTTCCATAACAAAGAAACTTTTCCTTCTCATGAAAAAAGAATTGAAGTTTCTTACTGTTGCAAATTCTTCAATGACCCACTAAATTATCTACCGCCTCTGCTGACAAGATGTTATTGAAAGTTAAAACTTAAAACTACTATCTGTAGTCTTTATTTAAAATTTTGCTTCACCACATTACGCATTGCAGTTAACATGTTTTTTGAATATTCGAAAGGTACAATATGGAGTACAATTTAGCTATGATGTACTTCAGAAAGTCTCGAATAAGTAATGTGAACATGTAAATATAAGATCTAAACTAGGTATGAAAAAGTACCTGCTTAAAGTTTTTGATGATGTTCAACCAAAGGGTTCATTAATGAAGAATTATGTAAATGGAAGCAAATGATCAGACTCTTTACTGACATCAAGTATCAGGAACCAAATTTATTGTTAATGGCGCAAGCCAAGTATCAGGAGAGGGGTAATGCATAGACATTACTCCGGTGCTACAAAATAGCACCGTTGTAATGGCAAATTTTTTGGAAACAGTTTGGCTTACATAATTCCTTTTGGTTTGTGGCCTAAATTCATGTGGATGTTTCCCAGTGTAGCTTTGCAATGTTTATACATAACAACTAAATGTCAGAAGGTAACGCGTTAACCAATACATTTTGAATCGTTGTATATGCATTTTAGTTGTGTCATGCCTCTGTTGGTTACTTGTATGTTTTATGTTTCTGGATTCATGTTTCTATTGTCATGTCGCAGTGTTACACTCGTTTGTTGGTGATGCCTGCTTTGGAAATTTATGCATTTTTTTACTAGATTTGGTATCGGTAATCTCTACTTGTTTAAATAGTCTAATTTCCAATTACTATTTTAGCATTTTAGATACTTGATTGCTTCCATATTATATATGATGATGGAGAAAGACTGGTTGCGTCTACACAGGTAATCATATACAAGTAAATTTACACATAACTTTAGACTTAACATGTTTTGAAAATGAAAGCTAACATTCTTGTTGCTTTCAATTTTAAACATAGAACCAGTAAAGAGTATGGAAAAGGAGCTCAAAATTTTGTACGTGTTGCGAAGAAAAAGTTAGGGGATGTAGAGAAAATTTTGTGTCCTTGTTTAGATTGTCGAAATCTTAGTCATCATTATGGTGAAACCGTCATTGAGCATTTAATTGTAAAGGGAATGGATCCTAAGTACAAAGATGGTAGGTGGTATAATCATGGCGAGCAAGTAGATGTTGAAAATAATAATAAAAAGAGTGAGGCGTACGACTTACTCAAAGCAATTCACTATGAAGATGAAGACTACTTTAATCATAATTTTTTTGATGATGATAAAGATAAGGATGATGCACAGAGACGACACGATGATTTACTCAAGAACTTGGAAGATGCAGAAACCCCACTATATCCTGGTTGCATAGATCATACAAAGTTATCTGCCATCACTATTTTGTATAACCTTAAATGTGAAACTGGATTATCCGATTCTGGTTTTGATAAGCTTCTTAATGTGCAACAACTGTTTTTGCCAAAGAATAATGTACTTCCTAAGACTTTATATGAAGTAAAGAAATTCCTCAAACTATTTGATATGGGGTTTGAAAAGATTCATGCATGTGAGAATGATTGTTGTCTTTTTTGTAAAGAGTATAAAAATTTGAATGACTGTCCGAAATGTGGTTCCTCAAGATGGAAAATGAATCAGGATACAAATGAGATTATGCAGGGTATCCCGGTTAAGGTGTTGAGATATTTTCCAATAATTCCAAGATTCAGAAGAATGTTCAGATCTGAAAAGATGGCAGAAGCATTAAGGTGGCATTTCAATAATAAAAGCAGTGATGGAAAGATGCGACATCCCGTAGATTCTGTAACATGGAGCACAATTGATGAAAATTGGGAATCATTTTCAGCCGATCCACGTAGTCTCAGACTTGGTCTTGCTACAGATGGGTTTAATCCATTTTCCATGTTGAGTTCCAAATATAGTTGTTGGCCAGTAATGCTTGTGACATATAATTTGTCGCCTATGTTGTGCATGAAGAAGGAAAATATTATGCTAACACTTCTAATTCTAGGTCCAAAGCAACCGGGGAATGATATTGATGTATATATGGCGCCATTAGTAGAGGATTTGCATTACTTGTGGAGTAGTGGAGTTGAGACGTACGATGCATTTAGTAAGACACTTTTTAATATGAGAGCTATTTTATTATGGACGATAAATGATTTTCCAGCTTATGGTAATCTTGCTGGATGTTGTGTAAAGGGTAAAAAGGCTTGTCCATTATGTGGTGTCAATACTCATCGTCGATGGTTGAAATATAGTCGAAAGAATGTTTATATGGGTCATAGAAGATTTTTGCCTATTTCACATCCGTTGAGGAAAAAAAAAGCTTGGTTTGATAACACTATAGAGGATGGAAAGATGCCTAGAATTCTAACAGGTAAAAACATCTTTCTTATTTTGAAGGATTTTCCAAATGATTTTGGAAAAGAGCAGATTAAGGGAAAAAGTAAGAAAAGGAAGATCGATGACAGTAGTGAGGATGAAGATAATGAAGATGATAATTCTGTAAAAAAGGAGCTATCAAGGTGGAAAAAAAGATCAATTTTTTTTGACTTGCCATATTGGGAGGTTAGTATTCAAATCTCTTTTTTATTTATTAATCTAAAAAAAAGAATATATAGAAAATTTAAATGTTAATTTTTTTCGTAGGAACTTCCATTGCGTCATAATTTGGACCTAATGCATGTTGAGAAAAATGTTTGTGAAAGCACACTAAGTACAATGTTGCATGATAACAAATCAAAAGATGGGATTAATTGTAGACATGATTTAGAGGATTGGGGTATTCGGCATGGTCTTTATGCACAACCCCGTGGAACCAAAACATATCTTCCACCAGCTCCGTATACATTATCAAAATTGGAGAAAAAAATATTTTGCAAAAGGTTGTATGATTTCAAAGGTCCCGATGGTTATTGTTCAAATATCAAAAAATGTGTGTCGTTGGTGGATTGTAAAATTAGTGGTTTGAAGTCTCATGATTATCATGTTTTAATGCAACAATTATTATCGGTTGCAGTAAGAGGTTTATTGCCAACCAGACCCCGAAATGCAATAATTCGTCTATGTTCATTTTTCAATAAAATATGTCAACGTGTTCTTGATAGGGAGAAGTTGCAACAACTTGATGATGATATCGTTAAAATATTGTGTGAACTTGAAAGATATTTTCCACCCTCATTTTTCGATATTATGATACACTTGACAATTCATCTTGGAAGAGAAGCACGATTGTGCGGACCAGTTCATTTTCGTTGGATGTATCCTTTTGAAAGGTATATGAAAACATTCAAAGACTACGTAAGAAATTATGCACGACCTGAGGGGTGCATTGCAGAATCATATCTTGCCGAAGAATGCATGAAATTTTTTAGTGAATTTTTGAGTAAGTCGGTAGATATTGAAAAAAAAGATCGAAATGAAGATTATGAAGATAACGCAATACTTGAAGGGCGTCCAATTTCAATGTCCAAATCAATTACATTGTCTTCCAATGAGAAAGAAATTGCTCATTTAGCTGTGTTAATGAATATGGCTATGGTGGAACCATTTTTAGAGTGAGTATATGTTATGTCCCACTTTCATTGATTTGATGTGCTTGTATTGGCAACTATAATTTAACATCACTTTTACTGTACTAGTTTGCATTTGGAGGAGTTGCAAAATTCAAACAAGCGCTTAGAAAAAAATGCGACCTTACTGTGGAAAACCCATAGAGATAGCTTCGCTGATTGGATTAAAAGGAAGGTTTGTTAAAGAATTTCAATATTTTCATATATGAATTAATGAAATTACTTGTTTAATATGTTTGAATATTTTTTTAGATACCTGTTGACTCAAAGGATCATGATAAAATATTAAAATGGATTGCATACGGTCCTAAAAAGACGACATTCTCCTACAAAGGATATATTATTAATGGACAACGATTTCATACAAAAGATGTTGATAGAGAAACCCAGAATAGCGGAGTAACTTATAACGCGACTACCATGTGTAGAGCAAGTGCAAAAAACATTTCTCAAGTGGTTGATGTGGTTACGTACTATGGGATACTGACTGAAATAATTTTACTAGATTATAATGTTTTTTATATTCCTGTTTTTAAGTGTCATTGGGCGAACATAGGAAACGGGATAAAAGTTGAAGATGGATTCACTCTTGTTAATTTACATCAAAGTCAGGTTTCATTTTCAAAAGATCCTTATATCCTCGCATCTCAAGCGAAACAAGTCTTTTATTCAAGAGAAAATGATTCTTCTAATTGGTATGTTGTAATGAAAGCACCGCCAAGAGGTTTTCATGAATTAGAGATAGATGATTTTGTTGAAGAAGCTAACTATGTTGCGAGCGGCCCTGAAGAAAACGATATGGATGCAGATGATTTAGTTGAGAATGTTAGTTATGTCAGGGAGGATTGCGAAGGCATACTTGAGTAGTTTTGATGTCTTGTTTTCTTATGAGAAGTTTAAGTTAGATAATGAAGTCTTATTAAATGTTGAAATTTGAAATTTTGTTTTGAACTTTGATGTATGTATATGGTGATGTCAGTAGCAACTTTGGAAACGATATGGATGCAGATGACCCACCAATATATTAAAATTATAGTAGTATATATGTTTCATATGGTTTTCTTGCTAATTGCTATAATCAACACAAAGCCTGTGATTTTTTTCCTAAGATGGCTACACAAATGTATAGTGTATACTAATTGCAGTTGTATATTCTTGCAAATATTGTTTGTTTTATATATTGCATTTTTTACAAGGCCTACTGCTCAAAGACTTAACTGCTCCTCGCATGATCGAAGTTGGACCTGAGTTCTGATTTTGGTAAGACGCAGGCCAATTTGTACTTTCTATATGTTACAATTTTTGTAAGGCAAACTGGTTTTTGGTTATGAAAATATAGTGGATGATTAATTTAAAAAAAACACTCCTGATAATTATGTACTAGATTCCCTTGACACTCAAGTGCCTTGTACCAGTGCAAAGAATTAGTAACGTAATGAAATAAATAATTAGTTTAATTACAAGGATGATCACCAATTTGAACCAGAAATAACATTGACTAGGTCAAGTGATACAAGTCAAAAATGTTACGTCATGCAGCAATATATAGTGCATACTGCATGCTCTGACAAAGTCTTTTTTATTTGTACCTTAAAAGTTTTACCTAGAATATGCTCTTATAACTTGAAATTCATATGTTGATATGTTATACTTGCAGAAAATGGTTAGAAGTACGAAAAAGACAATGGATAAGAGGATTACGCGCAATCAAAAAAGACTCGAACAATCCACATATGCAGTCGATGGGTCTAATGCAATAGAAGAGCATATTGAGCCACCTTTGGAAAACAATGATGTTGGGAATGCAAACAACTCAATCGCAGACACTGCTATGCAAGTCGATGGAAATCCTGAAACAACAATGGAAATCGAGAGAACAATTGAAGACATTGATGCAAATCAGATTTCAAAAAAGAAGACTAGAGGCCCAACCAAAGTGAAAAGACTTCCTTCAGATGTTGCAAGCCGAATCGAAGTCGAGTTTAACTCATCGGGCGAACCGATAGGAAAAGGGTCGGTAAAGCTATCTTCTTATCTGGGGCCACTTGTGCGCGAGCATGTTCCATTTACACTTGAGGACTGGAGGCAACTTGGTGAAGAATTGAAATCAGTTCTATGGGAATCCATTCAGGTTTGCTTATCTTGCAATGTTCTTAGTTACTGTATACTGATTACTGCTATTAAATCTATTTATTTCTTTACTTTTTATACATCAGCAACCCAGTGACCATATGAAACAGTGGAATATTGGCGATATGTCACTAACAGCGAATACATTAAAGATAGATTTAGTGCAGTGTTAAATCAATATGATAAAATCTATTATGGAGCAACTTTATGAAATCTGGATATAATGGCTATAGCATTTATTGAATGATTATAAGACATCATATGATACATACTCGAGACAAATTTGCGGACACCATTCATTATAACATTTCAATACCGTAATTAAATGATCTGTCCTTTCAGGATGTACTAATTAATAATTGGCATGATGCATTTTGTCGTGATTTCATAAAATTCAATTAATATCGGCTCAGGATAAGTACTACAAATTTGATATGTATAACATATCATCAATCTCTAAAGCTCAAATTTCATAAAAGGTTGAGCTTATGTCTGACTGATAGTTTCTGCATACAACCACTGCTAAAGCTTTTAAAAGACTTGCACAATTATCCTTTTCAAACTCCTGTTAGTCCTTGAATGTTGGTAGAACAAGAAGGATTTTACCCTTGTTTCCTTACACCACTTCACATTTATTTTAAAGTGTTTACTCTTGCAATATGTTTGTCCGCATTTGTCCCAGGGCTGTTACTAATTCAATTTTGAAATTATCCTTTTTCTAAAATGGTTAACCAGGTAGTTTACTGTAATTTTGACATAGCAGTGGCTTGGTTTTGATTATGACAAAAATGTATAGAAGTTAGTTGTATGTTCATTTTCCATTACCCATGGTAGATGATATATAATCTGCAATATAATACAGTTGGAATCATGATTGTTTTTATCTTCCATTCTACATAGAAGATAATAATTATATTTCAAACATTTCCTTAAAAATAATTATAAGTATTTGAAAAAAAGAATCAGTTTAGTAGTTTTACCAAATTACATAAATTGGGTATGCAGTTCATATGAAACTAAAACTTAGCCTATAACAATCTGCAATATAATACAGTTTAGTATTTGACAAAAGGAAGCGTGTACTGAGAAATAATAGAAGAGATGGTGGCATTTACTTCTTTTATAATAGCTGCCATTAAATTAAGAAATGGTCAAATGAAATGCCATTAAAACCAGGCTGTTATTAATTTCTTTATTCAGTTTTTAAATAAAATTACTATATTTTGATATTTTTCTTTGTTACAGGCTAGATTTAAACTAGATGAAGAATGGCAAAAGGTTCCCATTCTTCGGCAAATGGGATGTATTTGGAGGTGTTCAAAAAGCAAACTAGTTGACAAGTTATTAAAGGCAAAAAACACGGAGGAACGGCTTCGACTAAAACCAGATAATGTCAAAACTATGAAGGAATGGAAAAGGTTTGTTGAGTCCAGAACTAGTAATGAGTTTAAGGTAATTATATAGTAATTGTTTTAATCATTTCTATATATAAAATATAAGTGCACAAAGAATGCAAATTAACTAATAAATGTGATAAATCTTTATACATAGTTACAAAGCGAAAAATTCAAATCCATGAGGGGTAAACAAATGCCACATACTTGTAGTCGTCGAGGAATGTCACGATTAACTGAAGATATGGTGAGAAAAAATATTTGATTAATTTACTATGATTAGTTGTTTTATCTAATGTTATGTCATTTTTAATGCAGAAAGAGGAAAGTGTAAAGCCTTCTTCCATTTCTAGAGTTGATGTTTGGGTTAAATCTCACACTCATAAGAATGGCGAACCCGTGAATGCACATGTTGCCGAAATTGTTGTAAGTGCTTTTGACCTTTTTTAAAGTAATTATTTTGAAAATAATATAAATTAGAACTCATATTTAAAATATATTTTTTGTAGGAGAAAATAAAAAAGGTGGAAAATGAATCACAACCTAGCTTAACATGTAATTTCAAAGATGATGCTCTCTCACAAGTGTTGGGACAAGATAGACCGGGACGACTACGTGGAATGGGAAGAGGCATGACTGCGACCAAGGCGGTTCTCTCACAAATCAAAGATACTCAAGTAGCTTAATGTCAACATAGTGTCTCAGAACTAAAGCAAGTGGTTTACATGTTAATGAAGCGTCTGGTACGACTTTTAATTTATAATTTAAATGTTTTTGGTGTTCAGAAATTTCGAGAATGATTTTCAATTTCATGGAGATAACCTAAATGACAAAACAAGATATCTATGTTTTGGCGTCCATTGTCCTTAAAAAAAGATTTCTCTATGCATGGTTACAAATCTGGCTACTTGGATGAACAAACAGCCAAAACATTTGCCATTGTAATTCAACTCTTATACAGAGCATTTACAATAGAACAGGGTGTTGGTGAGAGTGAGGTTTTTCTTTTTGTTTTGTTTTGTGTGTGTTTTGCATTTAAAAAAAAAACCATTTTGTTGTGTGATTTTTGTGCTCATTTTGTTGTGTTTTTGTTTTTCCGGTCTATATTTGTTTTGCATTTGCATTGCTATTTAACAAAAAAAACACATTACAATTCAAAACCCAAAAAAGGTCATTTCATTTTCATTGGTTTACATTTTTCTTTTTCCTCTCCTTTCAATTTTTTTACACTGTTTTTTTGTTTTACATTTCACTCAGTGTTACAAAACTACTCTCTGCCTGTTACATTTACAAACCCCCTGCATACTCCACTATCAAACTCTCCCATAACAGCGCAGCACATTCTTCCCGACCACATCCACTTCTCTCTTCACTGATTCCACAACCTAACTGCTGTCAACATTCTCACCTTCACATACATCCCCTGCCTTGTTAAACCCTGCCTTAAATTACATTCTGTACACAACCATTTACATTCTACTTTTTTCTTAAGACAAAATTTTTAATGGAACCAAGCGCAACTTTCAGAAAAAGTACATGTAATCCAGCAAATACTAATTAGCAATACTCTTGTCTCGTGTTTTTGTTGGCTTCTCACTACTTCCTTGCGTTCCCGTTCCCTTTCTGCTTTTTAGCTTTTTTGAAAGATAAAACCAATTAATCTTCACTTTCAAAAAGTCTTATTAAGTCCATCCAAACGAATCAAATGTTTCTTTGATTTTCCTTTAATATGCTTTCACTAGAGAGAGAGAGATAGCATGAATAAAGAAATTATTGCAAAACTTACCAGTTGTCTAAGGTAAAATAACTACTAACTGAGCATATATATTCTACAGTTTTATTTCTTATTTTTTCTGGGTCCCAAATATTTCTTAATCCAAAATAATAATTTTTCTAATTACCAAAAACATCAGATATTGAGTAATTATATTATATTTAACAAATAACACAATGATGGATGAAAAACTAATTCATGAAAAATGGATAATGTGAACGACGAACTTATATACAGTACATATTTAATAGTACTGGATTTTTTTGGAATACATTTGGCCCATGACAAATGTTATACATCAGCTATTAAAATAAGTAATATAGAAAACTATTCATTACTCACTGTTTCTTTACATCTGAAAAGGTAAAAACAGACATGTTAAACCATTTATTCTTTGGTTAAATGAACGTCTATTTATTTTTACCATTAATTTGCAATATTATTGATTTGGCAGGATAAAGGAAGTTGGGGAGAAGAGAACACATCCGTAGTGGTAAAAATCCAACGGTTGCAACATCATACATAATTTGATATCTAAATCAATAATCAATATAATATAGTTTTGGTTAATTGCAGAGTAAGTATAGTCAAACAGGTGATAATTGTAGTTTACTGCCTTGGCATGGAGATGATGACAAGGTTGTCGCCGAAGGAAAAATTGTGTCAAGCGATCCGAAAGAACTGTGCAATGAAGTCCCTTTAGGTCCAAATGCCAAAAAAAATTTGATTGTCCATCCAAGAAAATTAGATGTTTTGTTATGGAGGCCTTCTCCTGGTTTGGTATATATAAGAGATGCCAAGGATGAGATAGTAGCATGGCCAGCTGATAAAGTTGTTATACACAACAGTGAGGACTCCAGAAAACAAAACAAGGTAAGTTTAACACTAATTAGCATTTTTTTTAATATGTAGGGCCATCGTGGATAATAATCTCTATCCATAAATTTAGCATTTTATGGTAGTATGGTAGTATGGTTTAGCATTTTTTTGTATATTTCTATTGCTACAACGCTTTAAAGATGTGTTACTGAAATTTGTGCAATGTTTTTGTATATTTCTATGTTCAACTTAAACAAATGTATTTTTTTAATAGAGTAAAACTAATAGCATGGAAACCAATTGCAAGCTGTATGATTGGGGTGGGAGCAAAGAACTGGTTGCTGAAGGACGAGTGTACTCGAGTGATCCAAATCAGATAATTAATGGTATTCCTGTTGGACCAGATGCCAAGATAGTTTGGGTGGACAATCCGAAAAAAGAAGATGCATTTTTGTGGAGGCCTATAGTTGGCATGACATGTATTGGAGAAGCTATTGGTAAGAAAATAGCATGGCCAGAATCAACAGTGGTTGTTGAAACGGTTAACGCTAGCACATGTCCTGCTCCTATGATCAATGCTCCAACATCTCTTACGGTAACATGTTCATATTGCTAATATTTCTCTCAAAGAATTGTTGATATCGTATTACCATTTTTTTTGTTATGTGATAGAGTGCAAATTTTTCTGCAAATACCAAATGCAAGTTGATTGATTTAGAGGGTACGGGAAAAATAGTAGCAGAAGGAACCGTGTCTTCAACAGATCCAAATGCTTTGGTACATTCTGTTCCGCTGGGACCAAATGCGATAAGAGTTTGGGTGGATGTTGTAAAAGTCCCAAATGCACCTATATGGCAGCCTACATCCTTCATGGAATGCTTATCAGATGCTATTGGCTCGACTGTAGCATGGCCTGTTGCGAATGTTAGAATTGGTTCAACTTCCATGTAAGTTTCACATCTTGTTTATATGCAATAGACAAGATAAAAAACTACTATAGTTTCATTTGATTAAATATGCTAGTGTAAATGAGCATTGATTGGCTGTGAGCGGTTTTATTAAATCTCATAAATTCAAATCCATTGTTAACTCTCCTGATTTTAACAATTTATTCTTTGGTTAACTATAAGATGGTGGCTCTCAAACTGACGTTCATGGCTCTAAATTTAGATACACCGTTATGTGAAAACAATAATTGAAAAGTGGGTAGATATATATGTTTCTTTTGCTTAAGTTTGAAGATGATGGTTCAAATAAGGGTTTGATTCAACACGGTTTCGACTGTTTTATGGTTGAACCATCGGTTCACGAGATAAACTGTAACGACCCGTAAAATTTCAACTGTTTTAATAACGTTATTAGTTGAAATTTTGTGAAATTTTAAACGATAAAATTTTGAAATATAAATTTGATATTTGGAATGCGTTTAGTTAAACATAGCAACTAGTAAATTTTCGTCCGAAAATATGAAAGTTTATTTCGCGCGTAAATTTACTTCAATTTAATCAGTTAAAAAGCGATGAAAATAAAATGTTTTCGAAACCTAAATATTTTTACATAGAAAAATTCTAAACCATCTTCTGAGCAACATGTCAGTTTGTCGTTTTTCCAAATTCGGACATCTTTGGCTCCATCGATCTTATTTTTCGGAGTTTTTCTTGCATTTTCCCGATAATATAAAATTCGAAATTTTGTAATAAAATCGTACCACCATTATCTATGCACCGTTAGTAGCGCCTCGTCGCACTGATCAAAACGGTATACTTATTCGTGCCATTCGGAGTCCGTCGTAAAAAAAAATTTCGTGTTAATTTATCGGTTCCGAACGGACCGGTTAAATTAAACCTCAGCCCAAATTTGTAACCCGTATCCATTCAAATTTGAAAATAAACTTTTGAGCTGATGGGTGAATTCAAGGAAGCGGTTGGTAGCTAACATAATGGCATGGGAGGTCGTACGGCTGCTGGTTGATAATTTGGGAAGTATGCAAAACGTTTCGTAACTCACAAATATTATTCCTTGACCAATAGTATACTAAGTTATATATATATATATATAAAAAAGAGACTTCATTGTTCTCTGGCCATATTCGTTGCTAAAGGTACAAACTGTACCTCTCTCTTTCTCTTTTATTTACAATTCCTCTGTCAAAATTTATGCAAGAAGAAAACTTATGTTCTTCGTGAAGCCACATACTCCCCTCCTCCATTCAACTTGCACGAGCTCGCCACCTCCCAGTCCACCGCCCGCTGGCCTCAACCCGCCATCAGTCACACTGCCTACCAGCCACCGCCTGCACTTCGCCTCAACCCAGTCACACCGCGACCTGCCACCATCCGCATCCAATACCCGACACACTGCCAACCCGAGCTCCCTCCACCGTATGTTGTGCGGTAGTGTTCTAGTGTGCGTGTGTATAGGTGGCGTGCATGCGTGAGTAGCGTGTACAAAAAAATTTGCTTGTATAGAGGGAAGAAAGAAAAATAAAATGAGTGCGTGAGTTTTGAAGCAAGAAGAGGGAGATGGATGAATGTGTACCATATTGTAAAGGCATGCATGAAAATGGAATGCACGTTGCATTCTTTGAAGCCACGGTTTGTTAAAAAAAAAATGAAGCAAAGAGAATTTAGCTCTAGGGTCGGGTGCGTATGTGCAGTGAGTGCATGAGATTGTGTTCATGCATGTACTGTGCGTGTGTGTTGTGCTTTGTGGGCGTGTGTTTTGTGTAAAAAGAAAGAAAAAAAAAAGAAATGAAACGGAGATGGGAAATAGCGTTGGATATTGCAGAAGAATATTTTCGTCAATATCTATTTTGGTTGCCAAATAGTTACCAAATTTTCTTTTTCCGTTGTGTGCAGAAGCAACCGACTGATTTCTTTCGCAGCAACATCGATCTTCAGCTTTTGTTCTTTTCTCCGTCGTCGGTAAGCGCATTTATATAAATTTATAAATTATATACAAACGTTCATTGTATTAATATCGTTTTCTTTTGTCGATATTACAGTGTCCGTTCGTGCTGTACCGACTCTTTTCGCGCTTCTTTTGCTTCGTCGTCAATTTCTTTATCCACGAAAGGTGAAATAAATTTTCACGACATATATTCTTATGTTAGTTTATATTGATAATTTGTTTGTTATGTGATGATGAATTGGATGTGAATTGTTGTTAAGTGATATAAATTTGTAAGTAATTTGACATTGGATAGTTAACAAATTAAACGGATTATATTTGTCGAATTGGATTTGTAAACCTGACACCTTTTATATATTAAATTAAGATTAGTCAAACTTGATCACTTAATTTATAATTGTCGTAGAATTTGATAAGTAACCTTTGAACCTGTGAACATAGATTTTTGTAGTCTTTGAATTGAAATTGCAATTGAATGACTAAGTGAAACCGTAACGTAATAATCTTTAATCTACTTGAAATGATAGAGTAGATTCTAGAAATAGTTATATTAATTGGCGTAAATAACAAACGCGAATTAATACGATTATTTCGGGATTATTTGAAATTGTTGAATTGTTGTGAATGGATGCTATTGCTTGTTTATTTACTTTGACACCATCCCAGCTATCACACTGCAAGTTCCCTTTGTATGTTTTGATTTTGAATTTAAATGGAATCGGGTTGAAATGATAAATACCCAAACAATTTTGACTTAGGATAGAAAATTAAAATAAAACCCGATTGGTCAAATGTTTTGATTTAAATAAAATAAAGTTTTATTTGACGAATAACAAAGTTTTGAATAATTTGGAATTTAAATTGGAATGAATGTAAATGTGAATATTTGATTTTGGAACGAATATTAAAGTAGTAATTGACAAAAGAATATTGTTTAAAATTTAATTATTAAATAATTAAATTTAGAATTATTTGATAATAAATTTTTGAAATAATTAAAAATTAAGTGTTGAAATTATTAATAATTAACTTTTGAAATTGTTAATAGTTAAGTTGTGAAATTATTAATAACGTAGTTTGAAATAATTAATAATTGAATTTTTGAATTTATTAACAATTAAGTTTGAAATTATTAATGAATGAGTTTGAAATGATTAATAATTAAGATTTAAAATTATTGAAAATTTGATGAGATCGAATTATAATTAAAATTGAATTGAATATCTTTATTAAGAAGAATTGAATTTTTGAACAAGTGAAAATAAGTTTTAACTAAGTTTGAAATTTGAAAGGAATATCTTTGATAAGAAATTGAATGCGCTTTATCGAAACAAATGGAAGACTTGTAATTTAAAGAATTGGATTTGATAAGTGTAATTGTAAATAAGTTGTAAACTTTGATAATGAAATTGAACTTAAGACGTAACGTAATGAATTGGAAATTGAATTGAAATTGATTAATGATAAATTAATTTAATGAATATCGAATGAAATCGATAATCGAGTTTAAATCGTTTTGAACGTAAATTTAGTTAAACGATTTTGGAATGAACTTATATACGAAATGCAATGAATATTTGAATTGTTTAATTGAAACTTTGAAATTGAATTATAGAAATGTTGAAATTGAAATTGGAAAGTTTGAAACGTAATTTTGGAAATTGATTTCGAAAGACTAACGAATTGTCGATTTACGAACTCCAATTGAAATGGTTTTAAAATATATTAACGACCAATCGGTGTTATAATCATGAAGGTTATTAAAGGAACCGGAGTCGGTTTGGGACATACTCACTGTCTAAACCGGAAACCACTTTGATAACTATACGCGAAGTGATGATCCAGAATGAAGTGGTTGGATTGACGAACGTTGATGATTGAAGAAAGTGAACGATGATGGATAGCCTTGACACTTGTGTCAAATTGGAAATGACTCAAACAGGAGCTGTGCCGGGCCAATGGAGGATTAGCTACCTCAAGTGGACACACTTCTTCGAACTACTTATACTTGTTGTCGATTGGTGCACCCTTGATTTGGGAGTGTTGTTTCACGGTGTTGCGGGCACTGCGGCGTTGCGTTCTCACCAGTCTGGATCAGGCGAACGGTAGTATCACTACCTTGGGTATTGCCTCATGTGTCTTGTCATACTTGTATTCCATTTATGCGCGACCACTACGATTTTGATTTGTACCTTTAGTATATGGATTGCCCTCTGGTGACTTCCGGTTTTGGGGAAACTACGGTCTTGTATATGCTTTTGGGAATAAAAATGTGTTAAGGGTGGAATAGGCCATGACTTAACGCTATTTTGATATCTTATTATTACTGATAGACATTATCTACTTATCGTACACTACTACCTAGTAGATAGTTTAACGGATCCTTAAAGGATGGTTATTCCAAACATCCTTTGAGTTACTTGTATTTCAATTGCTATTTCACTTGAGTTGGACTTATTAATATAAGAATATTAATCCTGACTCGAGTGTCTTGTGTTTTTGCTTTACGCTCGGGTCAGACTGAGTAGTTCAGCTTTCGAGACTCACCTTTGGAGTTGGAGCTTCGCTTGGAGATCCAGCAATCTATCCAGCTTTCAGATATTCGATGATTCCAGTGTTGTATTCTGATTTGTATCTGATGTATCGTGTTACTCTTCTGTTGTATCTGGTTTAACTCTGATGTATCGTATTACTCTTCTGTTGTAAACTCTGATGTATTTTATATATTCATATAGTAGCTTCATGAACTACTATCTCTTTTATTTCCGCTGCAATTATTACTCTGTGTCTGTGATCTGTGATTATTTATTTACCGTATATGTTCAGTTTTGCCAAATTTAAATTAACAACGCGGTATTTTGAGCAATTCAACGCCGGCATGAGTGTCTACCTATACACTTATAATGGACGCGAATGGTCCAAAATGGCGGGTCGTTACATAAACTGCTGATTTTGCAAATTGCAAGTCAAATCTCAAAACCATCAATCATGAAATAAAAAGTTGAAGTATGTGTTTGTTAGATCTTTTTTAAAATTTGCAAACTAAACTTGATTCTTCACGTAACTTAAAAACTAAAAAACAAAACAAAACCCTTTTATCTATCAAGTAGTGTGTATACATGTACCATCGAATTGCAGATAATAATATTGTAAAATAGTATATAATTTCATTTTGTAACCTTTATTTTAATTTAGTTTCATTTATTTAAAATTCAAATCAATTGATTTTGTTGAAACATTAAATAAAATTTGAAATATTATAGGATACATGTTAATTGTATTGAGATAAATGGTTGTGAGCTGAAAAGTTGAGATTTTTGAAAATATTGAGAGCTTAGATTAAAATATTAACGAGGAGATCAAAAATGAGTGCTTTGAATATAAAAGTAGATAGACTAATTTGAGTTGGTATGAAGGCTGTATGTGAGGGATGGTTGTGATCGAGATGGAGATGATATGTGCAGTTGGAGGTTGAACAGAGAGGTTTGCTGATGGGGGAGTGAAGTTTTTTGTGGTTTATTGAAGTGATTTGTGGTGGTATATGAGAGATTTGAGAGCAAGGCAGTAAGGGGTTGAAGGGGATGTGCAGTAGTGGGTTATTTGTTGATGGTGGTCAGAAAAGTTTGGTGGTGAGATGTTGACAGTTTATGAAGGAGATGGTTGAGGGGGTTTGAGGAGCAGTAGCACTGCAAGTTATATGTATGCATAGTTGATAATGTAAATGTACAGTTGAGAACGTAAAAACAAGTTGAGGATGTGGTGGAGGATTGTTCAGTGGTTGACTATGGTATCACTGGTAGGCTTGTTGCAGCAAGGAGATGGTTTGACTGTAATGTTGTGTGTTTGGTTTTGCTGGAGGTTGTGGGTGGAATGTTGAAGGCAGGTTGAGTTTGCTGTTGAAGTGCACTGATGGGTGGAAGTGGTATGGGGTTAGTAATGGTAGCTGTTAGTAGGATGGTCAATGGGTTGAAGTATGTGCAGTTGCAATTGTTGTGGGTGTTGTATGTATGCACAGTTTGGAAGTGCAGTGGTTCAGGGTTGTTGTGTTGACAGTTCGATATAATGATAGGATGATATGATGATGATGATTAGCAGTGAGGAGGAGTTGTATGTAGAAGTTAGGAGGTGGAGTTTAGCAAGGAGATTGGTCAGTTAAGGTGATGGTGGAGATGGCTGTAATGAGGAAGGCAGTGGTGATGCACAGAGGTGAGGCGATGCACAGAAGTTAGGGGTAATATGATCAGGTGGAGGCAGTTTGGAGATGTAGTTGTGATTTTCAGTGAATTGCTGACAATGAAAAATATTGTTGTGAATGTGCAGGGTACTGTTGTGTTGATGGTGGTTGAATGGTGAGGGATGGTAGCAGCAACGCAGTGATGTGATAAGTAATGCAGTAGTGAATGTTTGTAGAAGGTGTTCACTAGTATGTGAATGTTGCAATTTTGGTTGAGAGGCAGTGTTCACAGGTATATGAAGTGCTGACTGGCAGTGGTAGAAGGTGTTCACTGATTGACGCAGAAATACGTTGATGGCAAGCAAGGCAGTTATGAAGGAATGCAAATGCAATTAAAACTAGAAAACAAACAAACAATCAATATACAATCAAAATTCACAACTAACACTCTTCCAACTTCCATCAAAAAGGGTGGTACGGGATAAACTATTCCAACCATTTTCCTGCTGTTCGCATATCGGTGTTCAGATAAGTTATTTGGCTCTCACTGAAATCTAAGTTAAAATTGTATTTACTAATATGGCGGTTTAGCAGCAGCACGTGCACATAACGTTGCCTTTTTTTACCAGTAACATGTGTTTACATGCTTGCAACTTATACATAGCAAGCTAAAAATAATAATTAACCGCAGTATTTGCTCCTTTTATTCTGTTACTATATTTGTGCAGACTTGCACACACTTACTGTCTAACTGTATAATACATACGGTGGTCCTTTAGAATTGTGCAAACTGTGTTTTCACCGTATCTACACTATTATTTCTTATGTATCTGTTGCCAAGCTATTATTAGTTCTGTTCCATTTTGGCATTACAGTTTGATAATATTGGCTGATGGATGAGTTGAACATTTAAACGTTGAACACATCTACTGTCCGCAGAAAAATAATACAAATCGTGCACAGTTTTTAAGTTACGTAAATGACTTCTGCCTATTTAAATTCCTACCAGTTACAACATACAACCGAAGACAAAAAGTATCGTAAATTGAAACTGAACAGTTTCCTACATTTATTTCATCAGACTACCAAAGGTCACCATCTGTTACATCTACAGTCTTATATAATCTACCATCCATCTATTACTTGCTTAAATCATTATTTCTGTTCCATCTTTTCTAAAAATGGATTTTATCCATTGGATATAAATTTTGGCGCAGTTAAGCATTTTAGCATATGAAAGTTCAAATTTTTAGATGGCGTTTACTCACCGATCATTTCAAATTTCTTCATTGCAGGTAATTAAAGATGGCGATGACACATTCTTCTTCTGTAGCAAGTAGCAAGTAGCAAGCATATGAAACTTTTTAGATGCACGTTTTGTTGTTGGCATTTGGTGTGGACTTACTGTATTGATATTATACTTTTACTTAACATATAACGTGTCTTTGTTTAACAGAATTTGTGGCAACTTGGTTTACTTTGTTATTTTTGTTTATGGATATTATTGAAACTTGGTTTATGGATGTATTTTGTTTATTAATATTCTCTTAACTAGTTTATGTAACCAATTAATAGTTATTAGAACCTGTTATATATACTAGTAGCTTGAATATGTTTAAAATATAGTTTTGGAATATTCAAAAATAGAGTGGAATATTGAAGCTGTTATACAAAAATATAAGACAGCGTTTGATTAATGCTGTCAATGAAGAAACAACAGCGTTTAATTCGTGCTGTAATTATCTTGAAACTGTTAGTAACAACATTTATTACATGCTGTCGAAATAGTTGATGATTCAATCACAGCGTTTTTAACATGCTGTCGAAATTGTTGATGATTCAGTAACAGCGTTTAGAAAAAGCCGTTGTAAACAGTTAAAGTAGAATTTGAACATCTTCGACAACTAAATTATAAACACTGTTGAAACATAATACAGCATGTCTGAAAACACTGTAAAAAGATTATTGACAGCTCGTAAAAAACGCTGTCAAAGAGATGTTTCAACAGCGTTTATATAAAAGCTGTTGTAAGGTATGTACATACGACAGCATGTCGTTATACAGCGTTTGTAATAACGCTGTTGTATCATATTACAACGTTTATCAAACGCTGTTAAAAGCCTTTTGTGGTGTAGTGATATTAAGCACTGACGAATGGGTCTTGATTGTGATTTACAATATGAGGACTTCAAAAGTACACAGTTTGAGAGAGTGTGATTTTTAATGAATGCATAGACATGTCTTGGATTTCACTTCAGGCTTGTATAAATTTCCAAGGCAATATGTTGTCACCTGTCAGTTAGTTTGAGTTAGGTGTTTCAAATTGATAATATAGTTAGGCCACTATTATGTGGTAAGCTTAATAGTCTCATGGTCACCTGCCATAATCAGTACATGTATTATGTTCGATATATGTCACATATAATTAGAGAATGTATTATGAATTTTATGTAAATTTCAGCATCATTTAATTACCATATTATCAAGCAGAGTCGATCGAAATCGACTTGTTCTGTTTTACGTTTGTATGTTGTAGCATTTATTCATTTTTACAATATTAAGAGAAAAAAGTGAACTTTGTTGACTTACCGTATCTGTTGTGAAAACTCTTAACAGGATGGTTTGTTTAAGTTGGACTTGTTTTTTTCCTGACAAGCTTTATAATTTCGTATTTCACAGTACAAATTCACAAACATAAATCAAAGACCAAAATGCCTATGTGCAGTGAAATACACAACTCCCAATATGTTCATGTATTATATTATAATTATAGCACTCGCCTAGAAGTTATGCACCATCAGATAGCTTACAGGTTATAACTTGTACAGTCTGGAAAAATATTTATTGTGCAGTTCGCACTATTGAGCAACTATTGTTGGCTTCTGGTATCTAATTGTTTTCACATGTACGCTATTTCCATCGTGTATCACTTCGATAACCATTTGGACTATTTTGTAGGTTTTACATCCAAAGTAGTCATGTAAAAAATTCAGGTTTTTTACTCATGTTTAAAACTTCTGTTTTCAAGGTTGCATCTTCCACATACTCACTTGTACACATATGAAAACACTGCACACATACGCTTACCCCTCATGCATGCTGTCAAGAGAAGAAAATAGGTAATATTTTTATAAACAGAGAATGTAGAATGAATGTGTAAGTGCTTGTCTTCCTTTCTTTAAAATGAAAGTGCACGTGTGTTGTGGTTTTGAAAAAGAAAAGTGAAGTGAATGTCCTTTTGCATTTTCAGTGAAATAAATTAAAGCACATGCATGCATGTGTGGTTACTGGTTAGGTAGGTAGAAGAAATTCTAGTGCAATGCATCAAGCCCATGCTCTTATTAATTTTAGATTGTTATTTGGACCATTTTATTTATATTATATTGCAGTGTCGGCATTTTTCTACAGAACCCGAAACCTTTATAGAATTCAATTTTTCTTGAATACAATAAGTTTTTTAAAATTGATTTGACGTAAAAATGGCCGCTTATAAACACACTAAGTAAAAGGATGCACTGTAGTTTAGTTTCCGCCATCAAAAAAGCAAGCCTAAACCAAACCTGATATTACGTGAAAAGTAAAAAAAAATTGCAAATTACCACCTCAAGCTGATTTTCGTTGTTTGAAATGCAAGTAACGTACACAACAGTAACTCGCATTCTATACAGTGCAACCTACCAAAGTATGAGTAGGGTTTATGTACTTTAAATACTTTATGAAGTTATAAATATAAAACTTATTAATCTCTTGTTTAAGAAGAGTTTATGAATTTAAGATTTGGTCAGAATTACTTGGTTGGAACATTGGTTGCAGGCAATTGAAAATCCAGGATAAGAAATCATACACCGTGAAGTGTGGGAGAAAACTCATACAAAAAAGGTTGGCACCATATCGGATTCAAATTCTTCGTACTTTGTAAGTTAAACAATATATTGTTTTAGATGATAAATTAAAAATGATTTACTATTATAACATATATGTTTACATGGTTTATCGGCTTATAACTTATATGCACGTAATATTTCAAGTATTATCATATTTTAGGGTAAAATTGCAAAAGCAAGGGAAACAATCAATGACAACGAGGAAGAAGATAAGCCATTGGATGAAGACATCTTGTCACAAGCGTTTGGCAAAGATAAAAGGGGCCGGACTCGAAGTGTTGGAACTATAATACCAAAGACACAAGTTAAAGCATCTACTATTCACGTAAACAACTCAGAAGGAGTAAACAAGACTCAAATAGATTGGAAACAAGGATGGAGAAGGTGGAGGGTTCATTGAAGAATATGAAGGGGACATTGAACACATTGGTCGACATATTAAAAGGATATGTGAAACAGATGCCAGACATTGCTTCCAACAAAGGAGGAAGTGGTGGGACACATCATGAAAGTGTTGGAAGAACGTCGAACAATGACGATGCTGCTAACCCACTTATTTCGCATGTTCAGGAAAATAAAAAATGTGAAGTGTTGAACCTTGATCTAGAAGTCATTGCAACAGGTATTGTATGCAGAGATTCGAGGGCATCCATCATACATGGAAAACCTGTACCTCCTACACATGAGAAGTTGATTGTGGACAATATACTATTACCAGATGAGACCACAGCCAAACAAAATCATCCTCTTGCTATGACCTTTTATGATGTTGGAATCAGTGGTTATGTGTGTCATCCAAAGAGTTCAATTCGATATCTTTAGACGCATGAGCAGGTATATATTATTATTTTCTCATTTTTACAGTTTTGCCTAATTTAGGTATCTGCTATTATTTACTGTCGCGTTCTACATGCTATTGCCTAAAAGACGTTGTTTCTTCATTCATTAACTATGTTTCTCCTAATTTAAATTCCTTTTGAATCACTTGTGGTGACTAAGTGATAATGATTTGTGAATGAATACGAGAGAAACTATGTTCGTCGGTTTATTGTTGAGTTCAATTGGATTTGAGTGGTACCAGCATCAAAAGACAATAAAATTCTCCTATCAACTTGTATTATATTTTCAATATTCATCAATATATAACAAATAAAAATCAAAGTCAACTTAGTCAAGGTTACACTTAAAAAAATTAAATCAAACATAATTATATTTTACAGTATTTTTTTCCAATATCTCCCAGTCTGAATTAAATATAAAGCTTGAGGATTGTGGAATTTGCTAATGCAGCACAAGCTCATTTGTCCCTGATTAAATGGACATGCATATGTTGATTCACTTGGAGCAAAGATAATATGGTTAAATAGCTTGCTCTTTAAACCCAAGAAGCCTCACTTTCATATTTAATTAACTCCAGGAACTCAAGAAGAGAAATACTCTATACATGCTGGCTTTAACTGTTAAAGAGTTCAGCCTGGATCTTGCAATGTAATACGCTTTCCTAGCATCCTGTAAAAAAAATTAGTTGTATGCTTCCCATCATTATTAGTTTGAGCAAGAAAAAAATATGAAAAATTAAACATAAAGTTGGTTTTAAGTAGCGCTTGATTACTTGAAGATCAAGTTCATCCATGTTACGCCCTAACATGAACTCATAAATCAGAATACTATTCTCCATCTCCTGAATCTGGTATTCTAGGGTTTGATATTGTTGGATGGTTTTAGTCAACTTTTTATTTGTTCGCTTTACTGGGAGGTTCAGTTGGTTTTCTGTTTATTAGAAGGAAAAAAGAAAATAAAAATAATAATCATGACCAGTGGTTTTGTACCCAGTACCTTCAAATTAAAACATAGTTAAGTTTTGCATTGTGTAGGGATTCTTGATCCAAAATTTGAACTGTATACTGTGTTTGGTATCTTGAAGTTATGTTGTTTTCCATATATTGTTTCAACCTATTGAATTGTTTGCAGTTGTATCTTATGCCAAATGAATGGTTTTATCATGCATCTTTTGAGTGTTCAGAAGTTAATTTATATCTTGGTGGTGTTGGACTACTATTATGCCATTTGTATGCTTCATTTTTGTCAATATAAGACGAACACAAAATAGTTAATGTATTATTATCATCATTTCTGGAAGATTGATAGGCTGGGCAAAGAACTAGGAAGAAAATAGAAAATAAATGGTTCAATGTCAGACTGGAAAGAACATCGAACCATATACCCATATCAAGATAGCATTTTTATCATATAGGTACATAAATCATACTAAAATATTTTGTTGTAAGACTGCTAACTTGATGATACTGATTGCAATTGCAGGTGCATGGGGAAAAATAGACTTATGCTGGCAGGAGCATTAGACGATTGGAGGAAGACGTTATGTACCGTATGTATTGTAATATGCATGTAGTATTATGTAATGATGCCGCTGTTGTACTATGTATGTTATGTATACTTGTTGAACTATATAGTGTGGTATGTGTTGATGTTGAACATTATAATTCAAACATTTGTTATGTTTGGTTTTTGTGTTGAATCTATGAAAAATATTTGGTTTAATAATCTTTCTTTTGTGATAGTGTTAAATTTGCTAATTTTTGTATTAATTATGATAATGAAATGACTGTCACTGGTGCAGAGAAGAAATTTTGAATTATTAAAAATAAAATAAAAATAGTAATTAGGAACGGCTTAAAGCCGTTGCTAATATATAAAACATCAGTTGCGAAATAAAATCCGAAACGGATAAAAGCCGTTGCAAAATAAAATCCGGAACGGCTCTAAGCCGTTGCGAAATAAAATCCGGAATGGCTCTAAGCCGTTGCTAAACCATATTACGCAACGGCCCTTAGCCGTTGCAAAATATATTTCGCAACGGCTTTGGACCGTTGCAAAATATTTACCACTGTTCATTTCGCAACGGCTCAAATCCGTTGCGAAATTGTTTTGCAACAGCTTAAAGCCGTTGCGAAATGAGGATTCTGGTGTAGTGATATATTATTCGCATAACTAATTACTCACGGCTAATAGAAATTTTTTGAATCAAATAATATTATTTAAAAGGATTTAATGTAAAAATTGAAATGACATTGTATGTAAATATATAAGAAGTATTTTATTACATTTTTTTTGTACATATAGTTTTTGAAAATTAAAAAAATTAATTATATCTATATTTAAATTAGTGTATATATATGTTGATTTAAAATTAAATTAGTATACAAAATAAATTCTTAAAAATTATATAAAGTCTAAAATATAATATCAAATAATTTTAGAATTGTTTCCAATTTTTTTAAACATATTTTTGTTCTTTTTATTTATTTTCATTTGAAAAATAAATAAATTAATAAAAAATTTATTTGGCCGATTGCAATTCTATTAATGTGTGTGTGTGTAAATATATATTTAATTGATACTTTATTATATGTACTTATATATATTCTATTTGTATAAATTTACAAATATAAAATATTTAAATATTATTTAATAAATTTTAAAAAATTAATTATTATATATTAATTAACATATTTTGAAATATATTATTCATATACTATATATATATATTGATTTGGATTTGAAAATATCAAGTATATTATTTTATAAATCTAGACCTAGATCTAAATTTAAACTTTGAATTTTAAATTTAAACTTGAAACTCGTAGTTCTTCATATTAAATTATAACTCTTTATAAAATTATGTATACATATTTACATATACACATGTATATGGACAACACTCATGTATACAAAGGGGTGAACTTGTCCGTTGCGATGTAATTCCTAACATCTATATACGGGCAAAGTCAAAACCATGTACACCTTATTATATTACACATGCACATACACATGTATATGTATATGTATATGTATATGATACAAATATGATAATATATAATACAAATTATCCAATAAATAAAACCTTATATAATAAATAAAATATTGACTTTATTTAAAACAAAATTTAGATAAGGCCTAAATAAATTTAGACTTTATAAGCCCAATAAAGATCCAAATGGAATAAATTTTTTGAAATTTATCCATTTACTCCACTACGCTCTGGTTTAGTTCCAACGAACATACCATCTTAAATATTCCTAATTGAGATGAATCAAGACCGTATATTGATGCATCCGTTGAGGCTAGAGTACGCAACACTCTCCAAATATTCGATAGTGTATTACTCATGGCCTCTGGGGGCACCAAGGGGTTACATACTGATAGTTATTGAATAACTATGGAAAGACTTACTCGATAGCTTTTTGTTAGTCATTATAACTAAGTCAAACAGAAAATATCGATGCGACTGATTTACACAGTTCTCTTGACTTGAGAATACCATCGATCTTCAATATGAAAGCTCGGCTTTGATTATAGTCAAATCAAGGCACACAGTCCATCAAACGATTATAGTTGGGTCGAGTGTACGCATTGGAAATGAAACACTATTCAAGAGGGGATTCGACTCCTTGGTTATATGGGTTAGTATCACGGTTAACTAAAGTCAACTCAAAGTCAAAATTTCCGACGAGGATAGTTTGATTAATAATAATTGTTATTATTGAACTAAGGACTTTGTGTTTAGACTATAGAGTTGAATATGGACGATATTGGAGTTTTGACCATTACCAAATTTTATAAGTCCAAAGTGATATAGTTTTGACGAAGAGAATTGGTGTAAATAATTGTCGCTAATGGGTGACGTTTATAATAAGTGAAATTGGATTTTACCAAAGGATGTGTAAGCGATAAATTTAGCCAAAATGTCACACTACTAGCTAAGGTGATGTGTGAACATGAATATTTAAATTGTTCAATATTAATCGCCGACTGAGTTTGCACATATGAGTCACACAATCATAATAACGAATATTCCAAATCAACCATACGATTTAATTAACTTTTAATCATTGAAAGTTAATTAAAATAATTAATATTTATGAAATATTAATTAAAACTTTCATTTAATTTTTAGGATGCCATTAGTATTCAGTAAAGTGTGTGTATAAAAGTTATAAATGCACGTATCGATATACGATATCGGTAGATGTTTAAATTCATTTTAAACAAGATAAACACTGAAATGGGTTTTAAATAAATTAAACTGATTAATATTCATGAAATATTAATTGATAAATATTTCTTGTTTGATTTGTTTGATTTCCGTTGTTATTTCATTATATATGTATATAAAAAGTTATAAACGCACGTATCGGTATATGATACTGATAGGAAATTTAAATTAGGTTTAAACATGGATAATACTATTTTGATTTTTGATTTTTGATTTTTTTTGGACCTAAAGCCCAAAGTGATGGCCGACTATGATGTAGAGAAGGTGAGGGCTTTTCGAATTTGAAATGAGGGGGCAATCTTAATTAAAGGAGAGAAAAAACCATATATTGATTATACATTTGTTTCCTCCGTCAATCAGATCTTGCTCCATCATTTTTTCTTCTCTCTACTAAAAAATCAAGGCCAAAATTTCATGGTGGCAAAAGCATCAAATTTTCAAATACTAATAAAGAAAAATTATATAGAAATAGGTGGTTATCTCTTAATTGCTGCAGATCAAGAGGTTGATTTATTGCATCTAGGATTTGTTCTATCATTCAAGGTGCTTCTCCCAGATTTATCCTAAGGTAATTCAAAATATATTCATATACCCTTTAATTTTGTTTACATACCTTTAATCCTCTATCTCTCCCTTTTGTTCATATATGTGAATTTGGATTTAGATTTGAACATCTCAACCCCCCTTGAATCAACCGTATATTCTTATCACATTGATTTAAATATAAAAAATAGCCTTGTTATGTTCTATGCTATTTGTTTGTTAATTTCATCTATTATTGTTTTATATATTTATTTATGTAGCTTGTTTAACCTAGATCTCGACCTTCTTATCACGAATTTGTATATGCATATACCGTCTGATTGTATTATTTTTATTACAAAAAGTTATATTTGGAATATTAAAGGGCCTTGCTTTCTACGCCGTACAAAAAAGCAAAATTTATTAATAAACTAAAAGTATTTTAATTCTATTTGTGATAGTTAATATTTTAAAAACAGAAGTAAACAAATATTGAAGTAAAGGAAATCATGTAGTTATCGATATATATTTTGGACAATGAAGTATAAATCGGTTAAAATTAAATTGAAGTAAATTTGTAAATAAATTGAAAGATTTAAAAGAAAAGAAAGAGTGAATAATTGGTAAAGTAAAATTTTGATTGAATTATAATTTAGAATTGAGATTAGGCCTAAAACTATTTCAGCCCAAGCCCAAACCTATTTACATTATCTCTGTGCTTCTGGAATACTCTCCCTTCTTCACAAATCTCGACCATTTTATCCTATTCATGACTCCACTTCCTATTCATATATTTTACTTCTATTTCCCCAAATCAAAAATAAATTCTTAAAAAAATCACGCTTTATGCGCTTTTGCATGGCGGCATCGGCAATGCTCAAGGAGGGCTTGCGATCGTGGGGAGGCCGACCATGTTTCGGTCGGGTAGAAGTTAGAGGCGCGTTTGGATGAGGCATGACAAAGGATACAGTTGCAATTTCATAGGTGTTTGGGCTGATGAAGTGAGGAGCGAATATCGATATAAAATCAGAGGCATTGCGATTGCTTGCGGCTCAGGTTTTGTTGGCTGCATCATACGAGGCTGGGATGATTTCATGCATGGTCATGGCAGTATTAATGGAAAGGAGTTGTAGGAAATGCGGATTACGGATCTTAAGGCAGAATTAACACTAGAGGGGGGGGGGGTGAAAGTGTTTAATTAATTTTATGAATCTTTTTGAAATCTTTTCAAATTAAACCTAAACAAATGTAGTTCACAAACACATAGAAAATCACAGAACCAGACACAAATGCAAATAGTAAATAAAAGCAGTAAAGGAAAAAACTCACCGGAATTTTATACTAGTTCGGAGTTATCCTACATCCAGTCCCACACAATTTCTTATGCAGATTTCTTTTCAAATACAATGTCGATATTACAACCTCAATTTCAAGGCCACGAGATACACCCTCCTGTCTCCATGTCCAGGGCAAACTCTCTTGATTTAACCAGGCTACAAGATTACCTAATTAATTTACGGGCTACAATCACACCCAATTGATTTACGAGCCACAATCACACCGTTTCCGATCACACTTTGATAGAGAGAGACTCGATACACTTCGATCTTTCGATCTTTGATTACAAATGATCCTATAACTCTGAATAGCACTGAGATCTTTGAGAGAGAGTAGCAGAGAATCAAACTAGAGACGATCGAGTTTGATTCACTTAGGATTTCGATAGAATTTTGTTAAAGCATTTGAAATATAAGAGAATATTTGAGTGGAGAAGAAGGAGTGAAGAAATGAAGAAAAACTAACTTAAAATTCGTTGAAAACAACTGGTATATATAAGAGAACAACGGTCATGTCCATCCGGGAAAGATTATGACAAATAGACACTTCTTTTGAAAATTTGAATTTTAAAATCTACGGCTACCATGTCTACATGGGGGGTATAGGCATGTCGACATCCCCTAGTATTTTTTGAAAATTGCTTTTTGTTTTAAAAGAGAATTTCTATTCTAAAACTTGTCAAAACAATTTATAAACTTTGTAAACCATTTTGAATATAGTTTAAACTTATAAAAGAGTTTTAGAAAGTAATCTTAAAATATATAATCTATATTATAAAAGTAATATTAAAAACTAAGTATAGAGTTCTTTAAAATATATTTTTGAGATTTAAAGCTAAAATATTAAAATCAAGAGATAGTTTAAAAAACAAGAGATGATTTTGAGATCAAAATATTAAAAGATGATAAGAATAGTTTTTGAATTAAGGCTAAAATATTTAAATTGATAGAGATGACTATTAAAAAGATAGTTTTTGGAAAAATAGTTAAAATAAATTATTTTGAATATTTCATGGATTCCATTCCGCTAGAGAAGGTTGTGGGTTCCATCCCACTAAAGAGGTCACGGGTTCCATCCCACTATTAAAGCGAGAAGGTGGATTCCATTCCACATTTAAAATCAGAATAAAGATTTTAGTGCTATTATGAAGTTTTAACATAAATCTAAACTCTATTACTTATCTTGATATCTTGAACCCTTGGACTTTGATAATCTTAATACTCATGAGTCTTCAGTCTTGATTTCTACAATCTTGAATTCGTCAGTCTTGAATCTCTATACTGTACAGTCTTCATTCTCAGTACCTGCATATATATATATATATATATATCCTGCGTATACATATATATCTTGACAAAGATATTAGTATTTATATTTTATAACAAGTCCTAAGGTTGTTGTAATCAAAACCATCATCTCAGATACTAACAATCTCCCCCTTTTTGATGATGACAACCTATGTTTATAAAATATACTCCACCCAACTCTGATTCTACTCTGACTCCCCCTTATTCCAACAACTCCCCCTTAATCTACTAACCCCCCTTAATCTAAGCCTAACTAACAGCCTAACTATCATGTTTTATAATTCTCCCCCTTTGTCATCAACAAAAAGTAAGCCTAAACTACATAACTCCCCCTTAAACTAATACTATGGAACTAAATGCTAATAACGAAGTATAATAAGCGAAACAATAAATCTAATTTTATTATATATGATGTTACATTACACATATATATGAATCATAGACACAAATATATACAAGTACACAAAATATAAAAACATTAATATAATAACAATCTAATGAGAGTCCATGACAATTGGTGACTTGTGAATCGAACAGTTAGGGTAATGGAGACGAAAGTTTCCATGTTGTTCGACCAAATTACCACTTTTGTCAAAATAGACTTCTCCAACGCAAACAACATTATCATCCTCGTCCATTTGCACTTCTTCCTCTTCTTCTTCATCATCCTCTAATGGATTATGAATACGTATGTTAGAGGAATCATCTTCAATCACAATAGGGTCTGCATGATTATCCATTAGAAATTTTTACAAATTTCTAACAACCTTGCCTTGTTTCTCTTGTTCCTTTGCCATCCTTATATGCATGACTTGTAATTCAGTCAGCATTTACAGAGAATCCTTCATAATTTCCTCGATCTTCATTACTCGAGCTTATGTAGTACGTCGGAATGGACCAGAATTAGGAGAAGGGAAGGAAATGGTTGCATTTTGGTTTGATTTAGAAGAGGAGGCCATTAATTTTTATTTTCAAAAGTTTATTACAAAGAAAATGAAGTGAGAAGACAGATGAATTCGAAATATTGTGGTTATATAACCAACAAACTGATTTTAGAGGGAAAATCAAAATTTCAAATCCGACCGTTGTATGTCGACATGGGGGGTAGGGGCATGTCGACATCCCTTTGAAAATTTTGACAATTTTGTTTTTCTCTATTTATTTAAATATATATGTTACTATATCTATATTCTATATCTCAGTTATAGAACAAATACCTAGTTCTGTTCTTAATTTAGTAAAGGTTGATTGATTCAAGGGTTTGGTCAGAATATCAGCTATTTGATTCTCTTGATAAATTCAAGAGAAATAATATCTTTACTTATATTATCTCTGAGAAAATGATGTCTGATATCAATATGTTTGGTTCTGGCATGATGAGTAGGATTTTTGGATAAATTTATTATACTTGTATTGTCACAATAAATTGGTGATTTTGAAATATTTAATCCAAAATCCTTTAGGGTTTGTTGCATATAGATAACTTGAGAACAAGTCAAAGCAGTAGAGATATATTCTACTTCAGTTGTTGATGGTGAGACGATATTTTGCTTTTTACTAAAACAGGAAACCAGAGAATGTCCTAAAAAGTGACAAGTTCCACTTGTACTTTTTCGGTCTGATTTACAACCAGCATAGTTAGCATCACAATATGAGATTAAATTAAATGAATCATTTTTAGGGTAAAATAGGCCATAGTCTAAAGTGTGTTTAACATATCTTAGGATACGTTTAACAGCTTTTAAATGGGTTTCTTTGGGTTGAGATTTGTATCTTGCACAGAGACAGACACTATGCATGATATCAGGCCTACTCGCGGTTATATAGAGTAGCGATCCAATCATTCCCCTGTATAGTTTTTGATCAACATCTTTTGACATGTCTTCTTTATTCAAGGCTTCATTGGTTGCCATAGGAGTGGGTTTTCCACTTGCAGTGGTCATACAAAACTTACTAACTAGATCCCTAGCATACTTTTCTTGACTAATGAAAATACCACTATCTAATTGTTTTATTTGTAATCCTTAAAAGAAAGTAAATTCACGCATATGACTCATCTCAAACACTTTTTTCATTATTTCAGAAAACTCTTTGCTTATTTCATTATTTGTTGATCTAAAAATGATATCATCTACATAAATCTGTACTAATTGGATATCATTTTTGTTTCTTTTAATAAAAAGAGTATTATCTACTCTACCAATTTCAAAATTTGATTGTAATAGGTAAGATCTTAGTCTATCATACCAGGCTCAAGGAGCTTGTTTCAGACCATATAAAGCTTTCTTTAATTTGTAAACATGATTTGGAAATTTTTCTTCTTCAAAAAGTGGAGGTTGTTCTAAACATCCTCTTTAACAGAACCATTTAAAAAGGCACTTTTGACATCCATTTGAAATTGTTGTGGTTTGCGAAGGCAAGTAGAATTCTATTGGCTTCTAATCTTGCTATGGGTGCAAAGGTTTCATCAAAGTCTATTCCTTCTTCTTGACAATAACCTTGCGCGACTAATCGAGCTTTATTTCTAACGACCTTACCTTGTTCATTCATTTATTTTTATAAACCCATTTAGTTTCTATTATAGTTTTGTCCTTAGGTTTAGGAACAAGTTCCCATACATCATTTCTGGCGAATTGATTCAGTTCTTCTTGCATAGAAAAAATCCATGAATCATCAGATGATGCTTCCTTTGGATTTTTGGGTTCAATAGTTGATATAAAAGCTACATTACACATCTTGTTTAGTTTATTTCTAGTTCTAATAACAGATTCAGTATTTCCTAGTATATTTTCTATAGGATGATCTTTTAAAGGCCTGATCCTTTTATTAGGATGAACAGTTTTAGAATTTGTTTCATTTGATTCATTATTTGAAGTACGAAATCATCTTCATCATTTATTTGAACAAAATCTTTGAAATTTTCATCAAAAGATACATGCATTGTTTCTTCAATGGTGTTAGTTTTTAAATTGAAAACTCTATATGCTTTACTTCTATTAGAATATCCGATAAAGATTCCTTTGTCAGATTTAGGATCAAATTTATCCAAATTGTCCTTTGTATTTAGAATATAGCATTTACTTCCAAAAACTTTAAAATAAGATACCTTTGGTTTCTTATTGAAAAGAAATTAATATGGTGTTTTATTGGTTAGATGTCTAATTAAAATCCCATTCAAAATGTAACAAGCTGTGGCGACTGCTTCAGCCCAAAATTTTCTTGGTAATTTACTATCTTAAAGCATAGTTCTTGCACACTCTTGAATCGTCCTATTTTTATTCTCTACCACTCCGTTTTGTTGTGGAGTTCTTTCAAAAGAAAAATTATGAGTTATTCCTTTTTTATTACAGAAATTCTCAAAATTTTCATTTTCAAATTCTCCACCGTGATCACTACGAATAGTTTTGATTTTTAAAGAAAGTTGATTTTGAATTCTTTTTGCAAAATTTTTAAATAAATCAAAAACATCACTTTTATGTTTCAGAAAAATTGTCCATGTAAATCTAGAATAATCATCTAAAATTACAAAAACATATTTACTGTGATTTATTGACTGAATTTGAGATGGATCAAACAGATCTAAATGAAGTAACTCAAGAGGTTTTGTAGTTGAAATCATATCTTTCAATTTGAATGAACTCTTCCTAAGTTTTCCTAATTGATAAGCATCACATATACTATCTACTTTAGAATCAATTTTAGGAAGACCTCTTACTAAATCAAGTTCTGAAAGTCTAGATAAGAGTTTGAAATTCAAATGCTCAAATCTTTTATGCCAAATCCAAGGATCACTTGTATTAGCTAAAAGACATATGTTATCATTTGAGATTTTCATACTGAGAATATGAATATTTTTCTTCCTAATTCCTTCAAAGATAATATTTGATTTATTATCTTCGATGTGACACTTATCCTTTTCAAATTTAATTTTGTAGCCCTTGTCACATTGTTGACTTATGCTAAGTAAGTTGTGTTTTAGATTCCTAACTAACAGAAAATCAGAAATAGTAGGAGTTTTAGAGTTACCGACATTGCCGATGCCAATCACATATCCTTTTAAATTGTCTCCAAAATTGACCATTCCTCCATCTTCATAAATTATGTCATTCAGTATCTCCGAATTACCAGTCATGTGTCTTGAACATCCACTATCAAGTATCCACTTGTTTTTCTTGATTTGCACCATTTGTCCATTGAGTGTTGATTCTTCAAAAGCCACATAACACATCTGTTCCTGCACAATACACCAATTCAGTAGATAACTTGATTTTCTATAATAATAATATGCAGACTTATGTGACAATGATGATTTGGACAGTTTTGAACTAGTGTTAACAGAATCTCCAAAAATTGCCATTTTAAACTTTTTCAAAATTCAGATTATGATAACTTTGAAAACCAATGCTCCGATACTAAATGTAGGAAATGCGGATTATGGATCTTAAGGCAGAATTAACACTAGAGCGGGGGGGGGGGGGTGAATAGTGTTTAATTAATTTTATGAAACTTTTTGAAATCTTTTCAAATTAAACCCAAACAGATGCAATTCACAAACACAGAGACAATCACAGAACCAGACACAGATGCAAATAGTAAATAAAAACAGTAAAGGAAAAAACACACTGGAATTTTATACTGGTTCAGAGTTACCCTACATCCATTCCCACACAATTTCTTGTGCAGATTTCTTTTCAAATATAATTTCGATATTACAACCTCGATTTCAAGGCCATGAGATACACCCTCCTGTCTCCGAGTCTAGGGCAAACTCTCTTGATTTAACCAGGCTACAAGATCACCTAATTGATTTACGGGCTACAATCACACCAAATTGATTTACGGGTCACAATCACACCGTTTCCAATCAGAATTTGATAGAGAGAGACTCGATACACTTTGATCTTTCGATCTTTGATTACAAATGATCCTATAACTCTGAATAGCACTGAGATCTTTGAGAGAGAGTGGCAGAGAATCAAACTAGAGACGATCGAGTTTGATTCACTTAGGATTTCGGCAGAATTTTGTTAAAGCATTTGAAATATAAGAGAATATTTGAGTGGAGAAGAAGGAGTGAAGAAATGAAGAAAAACTAACTTTAAATTCATTGAAAACAACTGGTATATATAGGAGAACAACGGTCATGTCCATCCGTGAAAGGTTATGATGAATAGACACTTCTTTTGAAAATTTGAATTTTAAAACCTACGGCTACCATGTCGACATTGGGGGTATAGGCATGTAGACATCCCCTAGTATTTTTTGAAAATTGATTTTTTTTGAAAGAGATTTTCTATTCTAAAACTTGTTAAAACAATTTCTAAACTTTGTAAACCATTTTGAATACAGTTTAAACCTATAAAAGAGTTTTAGAAAGTAACCTTAAAATATATAATCTATATTATAAAAGTAATATTAAAAACTAAGTATAGACTTCTTTAAATATATTTTTGAGATTTAAAGCTAAATTATTAAAATCAAGAGATAGTTTAAAAAACAAGAGATGATTTTGAGATCAAAATATTAAAAGATGATAAGAATAGTTTTTGAATTAAGGCTAAAATATTTAAATTGATAGAGATGACTTTTAAAAAATAGTTTTTGGAAAAATAGTTAAAATAAATTATTTTGAATATTTCGTGGATTCCATTCCGCTAGAGAAGGTCGTGGGTTCCATCCCACTAAAGAGGTCGTGGGTTCCATCCTACTATTAAGGTGAGAAGGTGGATTTCATTCCACAATTAAAATCAGAATAAAGATTTTAGTGCTATTATGAAGTTTTAACATAAATCTAGACTCTATTACTTATCTTGATATCTTGAACTCTTGATAATCTTGATACTCATGAGTCTTCAGTATTGATTTCTACAATCTTGAATTCATAGCCTTGAATCTTTATACTGTACAGTCTTCACTCTCAATACCTACATATATATATATATCTTGCATATACATATATATCTAGACAATAATATTAGTATTTATATTTTATAACAAGTCTTAAGGTTATTGTCATCAAAACCATCATCTCAGGAACTAACAGGAGTGTGGTGGATAAAATAGGGAAGGTGTCGAAGGGTGGGCTGTTGGTGTGCATGTGAAGTTGAAGGTTGATACTCGTGTGTCGATGGTAGTCGCTAATTGGATAGTTCATGTATCAATTCGATGAGTTCTCTCACTCACAACTATGTTTATACCATATTATTTGATGCATATTCACCCTATATATTTATTTGATTTGCTTTGTTGAACGCTTGTTTTTATTGGATGAAAGTGATTATTTGTTGATGATGGATGGTTGATATGATTTGGATTGGTTGGAATTGTGTTGCGAACTATGAGTTATGTGTAGCGCCCCGAAAATTTAACAGAATTTAATAATAAAATTAAAATAAATTAAAATAAATTTAGAACTTAAAATCAAATTTTCACAAATAGCTGAATTTGGATATGAAACTTGCATCATTATGTTTGTAGCGATTTTATGGATGATTTTCATGTAACGATCTACAAATCCGCACAATTCGAGCGGACAATCAACCACACACGACCCGCTCAAATTGAATGGAAAGGCGAATAGTTAGGAAAAGAAAGAGGAAAGAAGATAAGAAGAAACTAAATAATACACAATCTCACAGTGGAACGAATAATCTATAATATACAACAAATATTTACACAAAGAAAAAAATGTAATATACATATACCAATCAGAGTACATTAACCTATTTCAGCTCGGCCAGTTATAACAGTTTGTCCTTACAATTGCTAATAAATAGAACCAACATACAACACACAAGAACACAAAGAATTATATAGATACGTCTTGGACCTCCAGCTCGTCTCCTGAGCTCCAATGCATCCAAAGCAATCTATAAATGTGCTCAGTCTGACCCTAGCATTTAAACGGAAGTACGCTCGGATCAGTTTGGTAAACCAACATGAGAAAAACACACCCAAATGGAATTTAATATTTATCAAAAACATTTTAGATAAAGATAACTCGTAAGACCATGTCACACATAAACACAGATGGGTTTTTACCTTTCGATAACCAAAACATTTTCTATAGAAGTCCATTTATATTACAATAATGTCTAGGGGTCAAAGTAAAATATGAATATAGCTAAAATGCTTGCATCTCACATTTCAACATAGTAAGGCACAACTAACTCCATACGGCGCTTATTGGAGAATGAATTCCATACAATGACTGGTTTACTGGGGTACAACCCATCACGGTGCCTATTTGGATAAAATAACACCAAGGTCGAACCTATCGACCTCTGCCAACACAGAACCGGCCTACCCCTTACTGTATAGTACCGAATATGATCACCCCTTGGTTAATGGGCCTCGAAGCGTACAGATGAGAGATAATATCGACTCTAGATTGGGATGATCATACCTAATGGGAGCGACCACCTAGCCCTACTACATCTCCCCTGTTTTAGTCATTCCCGGTCGATGAGGCTTGAGGCTACGTTTTACCTTTCATATAGCACTTCCCACTTGGAATGCTAACACTGGCCTCTAAGCAACAATGCAATGCCGACATTCATCCATATAATTTGTTCAGTATATGAACAAACCGAAGGCACTACTTCTACTACATCCATTTTGGAATCACCCTCGAGATTAGTAGCAAGTAGCCCTTGCACTTCAAAGAGTTCCGTCTTCAATTTCATCATCTTCAAGATCTCTTCACTTCGAAACGCTTGAGTTGGATCAAAGTGGTTTTTGGATAATATATCTGATACCGGTCTCTTTGAAACAACATTTGATAGTTTCCAATAAACTCAACCTCGGTTCTTTAGAAAACAAACAGTCAAAGATAAGAGCGGAGATCACCTCCTAACCGTTAGTGGATGAATTTCCTTACCGTTTGTCCTAAGAGAACGAAATGAGAATTATGCGCATATCGCAGCATCATCGGAGATGACTATGCCATATAACTCACGTGTTTCTCCTAGATATTTCCAAAATTATGTTTTAGGTCCATATTTGATAATCGGTTATTTAACTATCCACAAACACACATCCAAATCGGAGATTTATTTCTAAAGGGAAAATCAACATTGTATAAGCACATAAGTAACCACTAGCCTCCTTAATTGATCTTTTCATTAATTAAAATCACTTTGTAATATTAGTGTAAAATTACTTTTACAAATATTCATTCACAAACCCTTACATTTCCAATACTTGGAAAATATGTATATACTTATCTTAACGGTATAAGTTTATTTACAAAACTGAGAAATATTTTCCCCTTTTATACAATTTTAAAATCATTTATAAAATCCTTTACAAATCTCTAAAATCATTTATAAACTATTTATAAATTAATTTTCAAGTCATTTATAAACCCTTATAAATCCATGCAACTATTTATAAAACTCTTTTTATAAATCTATAAACCCATTTATAATTTTTCTTTATAAATATCTAAAACCATTTACAAAACTCTCTTTGTACATTGTAAACAATTTTTCTTTAAGTCTCCAAAACAATTTATAAAACTCCTCTTATAAAACCCAAGTCTTTTTATAGAACTTTATCCATAGATCTCGAAAACATTTATAAATAAATAATAATCATTATTCAAAACATCGTTATGTAATAATAATTATTGATAATAAACAATATAGATAAATAATAATTATTAACTTCAGACATCTTAAAAATAATAATCAAAACATCGTTAATTCAAAAATAATTGATTTCAATATTATTATAATAAATAATGACTAACTTTCAAAACATTATTAATAAATGAGTTCAACCATATTAATCTTTTAAATAAATAACTTTTCATAATATTGAAATATTGATAAATAACTTCAAAACAATATTAAGTATAAATAAATTTTCTTTAAAACAATATTAAATATAAATGAATAATATTCTAAAACATTTCTAAATGACTTAGAAAAGATAGATAATAAGGTTGGAGTAAAAATAGAAATTTAATCATTTAAAGCAAAATATTTCCGAAATCCAATTTTGGATTTAAAATCATTTCCTGTCTCAAAACCCAACTCCAACTCAAATGGTAATTTATAGTATTTTTAAAATATTAATTTGAGGCTAATAGCTACCCAACGTTTAACCAATACCGATATTGATTTTCTATCACTAAAGGGTTTAAGTTTGAATATATAACAATGTCATAACCAATAGTGTCAAACAATCAGGTTTGATATCCAATGATTCATATAACAAGAATATTATTGAAAATGGCGAGGAATCACGTTGGATCCCTCCAACCTGTTCCTCTGCATCATAGCTTATATATAGCAGCACATATATGTAAATAAAATCAACAGTAGTGAGGAATCCTGTTAGATCCCTCCAACCTATTCTGCTACATCACAAACAGTATATAATCATATAATATGGGTCATCCGCTACTAGGCGGGTATATATAAAAGGTTATACACTCTAGGGGCGGGAATAAAACCAAACCAACTGATAAAATAGTAAATTATCCAAACGTCCAATCAATTTTTTTTACCAATTATATAACATATCGGTTAACCATAAAGGCGAGTTTAATTCACCATTATTCCAGTCGTCGCCGTGGTGTTCTGGTTTTCATCTGAATCCGAACGACTTATGAATTCAGCATAAAATTCAACAAGCTCCATTCGCCGCCAAGCCAACTCCATTACATAATATTCGTTGATACAATCCTAACATGATTGACCGCGTTTGATTTGTGTTGATTCATGAGTTTTGATTCATGACACAAGCTTCAGAGATCATACGACGAGAATACTATACGAAAGCGACAAAAAGGAGAATAACCGTATATTGCACACTACAAAGGAGACAAGACTACAATCCAGATATTAGTATGAATATTTTATTTTATTGAGTCTTAGAATATTGTTAAAATCATTCCTCAAGTAGTCACACATACACACAAATTGATTTATACAAAAAATAAGTATGCATTGTGCAATTAACAGCAGGTCGGCCGATCGACCAGAAACTTCGGCCGACCGACTCTGTGTCCAGTGCACAGATATGCACCGTTTTATTCACGTCTGTAAACTCAGCTGACCGACCAGTTTTCTCGGTCAACCGACCTGAACATAACGGCTAGTTTTTTGAAGAGGTGCAATTGTTCATGAAGAGGAAAGTCCTTTAATCCAATAGATATGGACACAACTCTTGATTGAAACTCTTCATGAAAGATTGTAACTATTCTACAACTATATAAACATGTTCAATTCACTTCTACAATCACCGATTCTTGTTTATAATTTTGAAATCTATTCTCTATTTATTTCTGCAAATAAAAGCATTCATTCTTATTTAATATCACTAGAATCCTTGATTTAATTCATATACTTCGATTCTACGTGATTAACTTCCTTCTAAATCTTCACACACATATATACTCTTGAGGATTTGATTATAGGAAAGTTGTACTATCAAAAGACAATCAGTGTTATTCAGAACACATTCGTCAACAAACTATTTGTATTAAAGTTGAAGTCCTCTTCGGCTGTTGAGGCGGAAAAATTCCTGTTCGGCTGCTCAGGTGTCGTATACCTATTCCTCCGGGTCAAGTGAGGGGTTTAGTTTAAATCCAGAGGGTATTCTGGGACTGGACGTAGAACGGGAAGTTCGAACCAGTATAAAAATTCCTGGTGTGCTTACTTTAATTTTTATTTTACTGTTATTATCAGTTTCCGCATCTATATACCATATTACACGATCCTTAGTACTGCATGTACACTTTCATTTGGTATCAGAGCAAGGAAATCCTATAACCGTCACAAAGTTATTTGATATCTATTTCTAGTAATATGGCAACAACACATACTAACGATTTTGACACTAACACTAATACTAGTTTATCAGAGGGTCAATCAACTTCACGACCTCCACTTTTTAATGGTATAAATTACAATTATTGGTCAACTAGAATGAGAATCTATATGCAATCTAGTGGATTTGATATCTGGAATGTTATACAAAGTGAGTACACAGCTCCTACTGGAGAATACTCAACTTGGAGTAACACACAAAAACTAGATGCTACATCAAATGCAAAGGCTATGAATATTTTATTTTGTGCATTAGATAGAAATGAATTCAATAGAGTTAGCATGTGCACTTCTGGTTATGAAATTTGGAGAACACTTAAGATAACACATGAAGGAACGAGCAAAGTTAAATTAAGCAAAATCTCTATGTTGAAAAATCAATTTGAAAATTTCAAAATGAGACCAAATGAATCGATAAATGACATGTACTCTAGATTCCAGGATATTTATCATGCTTTACTATCACTAGAACAAAAGTTTACTGATTTTGATGTTGTTACAAAAATCTTAAATTCTTTAACGGACGAATGGGAAAGAAAAGTTCTAGCCATTGAAGAAGCAAGTGATTTGTCAACATTAAAACCAGAGGAATTAATAGGTAATTTAATGTCCTACGAAGTAAATTTGCAGGCAAAAAGAAATGGAGCACAAGAAAAGAAAAATGTGGCATTTCAAGCAGAAAAAGATGATTCCGACTCAAATAATGAAGATATGGCAATGATCGCAAAAAATTTCAAAAAGTTTTTGAAATTCAACAGAAACAAATTCAAGGGAAACAAAAATAATTCCAACAACAATTCCAATAGCAGCAAACCATCATCTTCAGCAATGGAATGTTATGAATGTCATAAGAAAGGACACATGAAGAAGGATTGTCCAGAGCGTAAAAAGAATAATTTAAGAAGGACAAAACCAAACGAAAAGCTTTTTCAGTCACTTGGGATGACACTGACTCATCATCCTCATCAGAGAGTGAAAGTGATAATGAACAAGCAAATGTGTGCTTCATGGCTTCGTCAGACGATGTAAGTGATCTTACTTTTGAAGATTTAATTGAAATTAATTCTGAATTAGTAAATTTAGCAAAGCAACTTAAAAAGAAAAATAAGGAGTTGCAAAGAAAGTTAGATAGGACAGTTTTAGAAGTAGATATGCTGAAAGATAAGAAGAAAATATTAGAAGAAGAACTTGAAATTTCTCAACAATCAAATTCTAACTTATCTACTCAAATTTCATCAATATCTGAAGAATTAGAAATTCAGAAAAATAAAAATGATGTTTTACTTTTCGAAAATAATAGTTTAAACTCTAAAATTAAGGATTTAGAGTTAGAAAAATCTAGTCTTAAAATAAAATTTGATGATATTTCTAAAAATGTATCTAATTTCAATAAAGGAAGAGAGAATCTTTCTAGAATACTTGAAAATTCTCAATCCTCTAACAATAAATCTGGACTAGGATTTAAGAAACAAAATAATTTTGCTATAAGTAGGATTAATAATAATATTAAGAAGGATATTAAGAAAACAGTTTACCCAAACACTAAAACCATCAAGATATGGATTCCAAAAACAAATAATATTTTGATAAGGAATAAACATATCAAAATGTTTATGGAAACTGTTCATAATAAAAAGAATTATGTTTATAAAGGGAATTCTGAACCCGTATGGGTTTGGCTTCCCAAGGTCTAACTCTTAGGACCCTAAAAAGATTGGGTACCAACTTTTTATAAACTTTTGCAGGTACCACATAAGAAGAGAGGAAATGGATTTTAGATAGCGGTTGCTCAAAACACATGACTGGAAACAAAGAAATGTTGTCAAACATTATATACTCAAATGGAGGAGCAGTCACCTTTGGAGATAACTCAAAAGGATATATCATCGACAAAGGCGATGTCAGTAGCAACGGTACCTCTAATTTACCTCTTATTACTGATGTTTTATTAGTTAAAAATTTAAAACACAATTTATTAAGTATTAGTCGGCTATGTGATAAAGGTTTTAATATAACTTTTTCAGAAAATAAATGTAATATTTTCGATAAAAATCATAACACTATTTTCGAAGGAAAAAGAGATAAAAACATTTATATCTTAAATATGAAAGTTAATAATGACTCAAATTTGTGTTTAGTAGCTAAAGAAAACGATTCCTGTCTTTGGCACAAAAGATTTTGTCACATCAATTATAATACTATCAACAAACTAGCCAAAAACAAATTAGTTAAAGGATTACCCAATATAAAATTGAAAACTAATATATTTTGTGATGCATGTAAATTAGGAAAACTAACAAAATCCTCTTTTAAGTCAAAGAAAGTAATATCTACAGAACAACCACTTGAACTTTTACACATGGATCTTTTTGGTCAACTCAAGTGCAGTCTATTAATCATAATAGATATGTATTTGTTATTGTAGATGATTTTTCTAGATATACTTGGATTTTCTTTTTGAAAAATAAAAGTGATACTTTTGATAATTTTAAAGTCTTTGTTAAAAGAATCCAAAATATTAAAAGTTTGAAAATTAAAAATATAAGAAGTGATCATGGAGGAGAATTTGAAAATGAAGCTTTTGAACAATTTTGTAACAAGAAAGGTATTAACCATAATTTTTCGTTTCCTAGAACACCACAACAAAATGGAGTTGTAGAAAGGAAAAATAGAACGTTACAAGAATGTGCAAGAACTTTATTAAATGGAACCACTTTATCGAAACACTTTTGGGCAGAAGCTGTAGCTACTGCTTGTTATGTATTGAATCGTGTTTCTATTCGACCATTAACTAAGAATACTCCATATGAACTTCTAAATGGAAGAAAACCAAATATTTCATATTTTAAAGTTTTTGGCTCTAAATGTTTTATTTTAAATACTAAAGATCAACTAGGCAAATTCGATCCAAAATCTGATGAAGGAATATTCGTTGGATATTCGGAACGAAGCAAGGCTTATCAAATTTATAATAAAAGAACTCAAATTATCAAAGAAAGCTTACGTGTTTCATTTGACGAAAATTTTAAAAATATAAATCCAATTGTTACTATTGATTCTGATGATGAAACTACTCAGAATGAAAATAGTAATACAAATGAAAATTTTGATTTTCATGAAACTAATGAAAATACAAACATTACTCCTAATATAATAAAATCTCCATCTAGAATTTTATGAGATCATCCTGTGCAAAATATAATTGGAGAAGTTAATACGAATGTTAAAACCAGACATCAATTAAATCAAGTTGGACATGTAGCTTTTCTCTCTAATATAGAACCTAAGAATATAAAAGAAGCATCAACTGATGACTACTGGATTCTTGCCATGCAAGAAGAACTAAATCAGTTCGAACGAAACGAAGTTTGGGAACTAGTTCCTAGACCTAGTGATCAATCAGTCATTGGTACTAAATGGGTTTTCAAAAATAAAGTAGACGAACTAGGAAATATAACTAGGAATAAAGCTAGATTAGTTGCACATGGATATAATCAAGAAGAGGGAATTGATTATGAAGAAACGTTTGCTCCAGTCGCCCGACTTGAAGCAATACGAATCTTATTGACTTTCGCGTGTTTTCATAATTTTAAACTTTATCAAATGGATGTTAAAAGTGCTTTTTTAAATGGATACATAAAAGAAAATGTTTTTGTTGAACAACCACCTCTTTTTAATCATGAAAAATTTCCGGATCATGTTTATAAACTCAAAAAGGCGTTATACGGTTTAAAACAAGCACCACGTGCTTGGTATGATCGTCTTAAAAGCTATTTATTAGAATCTGGTTTTGAAATTGGTAAAGTAGATCAAACGCTTTTTATTAAGAAAACTAGTAAAGATATTTTAATAATTCAAATATATGTTGATGATATTATTTTTGGTTCGACAAATGAAAAACTATGTCACGAATTTTCGACTATAATGACAAATGAATTTGAAATGTCCCATATGGGAGAATTGTCATATTTTCTTGGATTACAAATTAAACAAATTGAAAATGGAATTTTTATTAATCAAGAAAAATATTGTTATAATTTCATTAAACGATTTGGTCTAGAAAACACTTCTGCCAAGCCAACTCCAATGAGCACAACTACTCATCTTGATAAAGACGAGGAGGGCAAAAGTGTTGATCAAAAACTATATCGTAGTATGATTGGATCTTTACTTTATTTAACAGCGAGTCGACCCGATATAATGATGAGTGTTTGTTTATGTGCTCGATTTCAAGCAAATCCCAAGGAATCACATATGCGAGCAGTTAAACGTAATATTCATTATCTAACTAAAACCAAAGATTTCGGACTATTTTATCCGAAAGAATGTCCTTTCGAATTAGTCTCCTATAGTGATGCTGATTTTGGAGGAAGTCGGACGGATCGAAAAAGTACGAGCGGAACGTGTCATTTCATTGGACGTTCCTTAGTCTCTTGGTTCAGTAAGAAACAAAACTGTGTTTCTTTATCGACATGTGAAGCAGAATATATATCTGCTGCTTTGGCATGTGCACAAGTCGTATATATGCAACAAACACTACAAGATTTTAATTGTCATCTTGAACAATCTATAATTTATTGTGATAATACTAGTGCAATAAATCTTTCGAAAAATCCGGTCAATCACTCACGAACAAAACACATCGATATTCGTCATCACTTTCTTCGTGATTGTTTGGAAAAAGGATTAATAAATTTAGAATTTATCAATACTGAAAATCAAATTGCTGACATCTTTACTAAACCGCTAAATGAAAATATTTTTATAAAACTTAGACGTGATTTAGGTATAACGTCGTTTAAAGATTTATGAATAAAAATATGCAAAAATATCGAAAAACAAAAATTGTTTTATTTCTGACCAAAGCGGAACTCGAACTCATGACCTCTGACTTGCTTGTTAGATGTTGTGTTATAGCTACTAGAGCTATGGGCGTTTCTTGTTTTAGTTCTCTTTAAAGTTTGTTTTATCTGTTTTGTTTTCAGAAAAACTATATTTAGTTCTAATCTTATAAATCATACATTTACAAACAATTTTATTCTTAAACTTCTGTGATCATATTTAAAATTAGTTCCTATCCACTAATTTTCAGCAAATAGATGTTTATATATACTATGCTTATCTTTCAAAACATATACTAAGAAATTTTAAAATCAAAACTTGAAAAATGTCTTCAAACAATGACTACTATAATTCCGAAAACTCCCATCTATCATACACATCTCCGGATAATGATGGTTCCGACCGCATCCCTGAAAATGGCCCCTATTCTACCTTTCCCATGCCTAAACGTATCCTTGACTTCACTTCTTCGGATAAAGACCCCCGGCATGGGTGGAAACAATGGGAAGACTCCTATACAGGCTATACACCTGAAAAGAAAAAAAGGGAAGAATACGATGGTAATATCTCCAACCACCAAACAAAAAATTGATGAAATACATCACTACCAATGACAACAAATGGATATGCAACGGGAACTCTACTATGAACAAAAAGTCACGGCAAGACGTTTAAGTTTTCTAGAAAAGATTGCCATGAAAATTTGTTCATCAAAGAAGGATGATGTTGCTGAACCTTCTTATAGACCCTCATCCTCTTCAAACCCTGTTCAAACTCCAATAACTCCAAGATGGTCACCTATAGAAGATGTTCTGTCCCCAAACTCATGGGAATGTAGATTTTAACGAACGGTGGCTAAATTTTTTTTATGCATATATATATATATATGTTGTTGTTTTTTCAATAAAATGTATAAATATAGTGCATTGATAATAAAATATATTTCTTTTTAAAAACTGCAAAAAGTGCATTTCTAACAGGGTCGGTCGACCGAAGACCCTGAATCGGTCAACCGAACCCTTCCCGAGAATTTCAAAATTACATTTCCAACAGGGTCGGTCGACCGAAGACCCTGAGTCAGTCAGCCGAACCCTTCCCGAGAGTTTCAGCAACTTTCAGATTACCAGATCGGTCAGCCAACCCAGACTATCGGTCGACCGAACGTATAAATCTGCTGTTTATATTCCTTTTTAACAACCCATCTATTCACTCTTTCAACCTACCTCTTCACTCTTACTTTCCCAATTACAGTTTTTTAACCTAGCCCCCATTAAAAACTCTCAAATTTTTATCTTTTCTTCCAAAAACAAATGGCTCCCAAGAAGAAATCAAAGACAACCGGTGGCTCATCTTCATCTACTCCAGTGGATACCCAAATTGCATCATGGCTAGTTAATGATATAGCTCTTCAAAGATGGATACAACTTCAAGATGCCAAAATCTTTGAAGAATCATTTGTAAGTTATCCTGACTTTGCTTCCTACGGTATTGAAAATGCCGCTATTGAGAGTGGTCTTGATACATTCCTTGACCATAGGAAAAATAACTTGAAAATCAATCATATTATGGTCAAGTTATTTCTAGCAAACCTCAACCTTGTCAATCCGCCGAGAAACACTGAAAATTGTATTTGGACATCGGTTTGTGGCACTTCGATTTTCCTTTCCATTGATCGAATTAACCACATTTTGAATGCTAGACCGGGTGGAATCTCATTACACGATGTAGATTGTAATATATCAAGTCGTGACCGGATAAGCCATCTATTTTTCGAAGATGATGCAACGGATTTTAGACAAACATCATCACTTAGACCAAAAGCTCGACTCCTTCATCGATTCATGATGAAATCTTTAGTTCCTAGAGGTGGTTCATATCATCTCGTATATCTCGAAAATTTTAAGGCATTGTATGCTATTTGTAGGAAAATACGAGTTAATTGGTCACAAATTCTTATTGATGAATTTCTATCTTTTAACCAAGGAAAGATGCTCCATATATATTATGGAGAATACATAATGAGATTGATCAATAGCTTCATCATCAATGCTCCGGAATTTGAAACCTCCAAAGTCAGTATTTTTGATTCACGGACCATAAAGTTAATGAAATTTCCTGATGCTCCACCTCGATTTATAAGATTTGAGCAATGGAGTGATACTCCGAGAGAACAATTACATCGTAGCTATTCTACACCTCAACCATCTACTCATACTACGGGACGTATGACCCGCCAATTCTCAATTCAACGACCAACTCCCGGAATGAGTACGGAAGCGGCCATTGATATTTTGGCTCAAAATCAACTAGCCTTGGATGCTCGGCTACGAAATATTGATGGTCATTTCAAGAAAATCAAGGGCTTCTTCGTGAATTTATGGGATTCCTTATCATGTACTTCCGAAGCCGGTGCCTCTTTTGTTGCTCCCGGAAAAAGACCGGCACCAAATTTCTCTTGGTCTACTTCAGATAACACAAGTTCCGGTACATCGGGAACTCACGCTCCTCACACTCAAAGACGTGGTAAGGAACATGTTCCTCTGGAAGAAAATATTCATCCAGAATTTTAGGATTCCGATGATGATGAGTTGTAATCGTATTGTTTTACAATTTAATTTCAAGAATTTCTTTATGAACAATATGTCTTTTTATTAAATGTTGTGTATTAAGCAAACATCGTTAAATATTCCTATTTTGGTTTGAATATGTAATATTTAAAACTCAATGATTCGCATTTTTTTTACATATTACATCTAGTAAGTATTCCTTTTTGTCGATGACAAAGGGGGAGAAATGTATGAAAGCTAACAATTTTTTTTGCAGAAAAGTCGCCATATATTCAGGGGGAGAATTATAATATAGATAAATACTACTTCGTCACATAAGTATTGTCATCAATCAAAAAGGGTGAGAATGTTGATTCATGACACAAGCTTCAGAGATCATACGACGATAATACTATACGAAAGCGACAAAAAGGAGAATAACCGTATATTGCACACTACAAAGGAGACAAGACTACAATCCAGATATTAGTATGAATATTTTATTTTATTGAGTCTTAGAATATTATTAAAATCATTCCTCAAGTAGTCACACATACACACAAATTGATTTATACAAAAAATAAGTGTGCACTGTGCAATTAACAGCAGGTCGGCCGACCGACCAGAAACTTCGGCCGACCGACTCTGTGTCCAGTGCACAGATATGCACCGTTTTATTCACGTCTGTAAACTCAGCTGACCGACCAGTTTTCTCGGTCAACCGACCTGAACATAACGGCTAGTTTTCTGAATTGTGTAATTTTTCATGAAGAGGAAAGTCCTTTAATCCAACAGATATGGACACAACTCTTGATTGAAAACTCTTCATGAAAGATTGTAACTATTCTACAACTATATAAACATGTTCAATTCACTTCTACAATCACCGATTCTTGTTTATAATTTTGAAATCTATTCTCTATTTATTTCTGCAAATAAAAGCATTCATTCTTATTTAATATCACTAGAATCCTTGATTTAATTCATATACTTCGATTCTATGTGATTAACTTCCTTCTAAATCTTCACACACATATATACTCTTGAGGATTTGATTATAGGAAAGTTGTACTATCAAAAGACAATCAGTGTTATTCAGAACACATTCGTCAACAAACTATTTGTATTAAAGTTGAAGTCCTCTTCGGCTATTGAGGCGGAAAAATTCCTGTTCGACTGCTCAGGTGTCGTATACCAATTCCTCCGGGTTAAGTAAGGGGTTTTGTTTAAATCTAGAGGGTATTCTAGGACTGGACGTAGAACGGGAAGTTCGAACCAGTATAAAAATTCCTGGTGTGCTTACTTTAATTTTTATTTTACTGCTATTATCAGTTTCCGCATCTATATACCATATTACACGATCCTTAGTACTGCACGTACACTTTCAATTTGGACCTAAAACGAACAAGATATACAATTTATAAGATCACGAACTAAATAATATAAATTTATTTCCTAATTACATAATTAGTTTATAATTAACCATATTTAAATTATTAACCCACCCCTAATCCTTCCTCTTCTGCCCTCCAAAACGCAAACCCAGTTCGCTAAAAAAAATCGCCGCTTCGACGCACCTACGCTTGACCGCTCGCCACCGCCGACCCGCCAAGGGTAGCCCCGACTCCAAACTACCTCTCACCGCCAACCTCGACAAAAATGACGCCGCCATTGCCAAAAAAACGAACCCAAACATTCCACGTTCATCTTGAAACTGCTGCCTCCACAGTCCACCATTGGCCATCAAACTTTTCCAGTGCATCTTCATCGCCTTCCTCGACATTTCCCCTTCATACTCCATCACCTAAAAGTGCCTAGAATAGCCGGAATTCTCGAAAGTAGATTCGACGTTCAACTACGAACTGTAGCCACCATGTGATGAACCACGACGATCTCACCGTTGATTACACTCGCCATATTGATGCGAACAAAACTCTAGTTGGCGACGTTGCCTAAAAACACATGAATTGGTCCCGATGATCCTTGACTGTTCGATGAGGTGATGTTTAAATTTGAAAATTTGGTGAATTCCTTCCTCTCTGGTTGTGGCACGATTTTTATAGAGAAATGGAGTGAGGGTGGGAACGTGGGCAAGTATGGCTGAGGCATGGCATAGGTATGGGTAAAGTATGGGCTGAATATATTATTTATTTAAAATATCTGGCTCTACATGTTTGAAAAATCTCAAATTCCTATCGGGGTGTGCCGCCTGGCGTTCAACACTAAATATCCCCATTTCGAATCTAATAGAACTAGTTTCGAGACCTAATTCGACCATATGTAGAAGTTAACTTTCAAACCCAATCATATTATATTAATTCCTACAATTTATTTCTACGCATTTTGAGCTCGCACGACCATACAGTACGCCCAATCGTCACAAAATTTGTCGGCGTTCAACAATTTATTATTACGGATCTAATGGCACTGGTTCAATCAAATTCCGAGACAGTGCCCCGAAATCATATTTTTACACGTTAATTAAAACGAATTATTATTAAAAAAACCAAATAAATCACCTTTAAATCTGTTTTTTAAAAGTTTATTATTCCATTTTTATTTATTCTGAATTTAGATAAGATTTCAAAACCATTTTTATTCACATAAAATCCAAGATTAAATTATCCACTAATTCCAATATTTAATTCACTATTCAAATAAATCACTATACTTGAAATTTAAGCTATTTGGCTTATAAAACTAATATGTCAATATTTAAAATTGATTAAACATTTCAAATTCAAATGACTAAAATTCCGAGTCGTTACATTCTTCCCCCCTTAAAAGAATTTCATCCTCGAAATTAGCAAGTAAGAATATGCCACAAATCCCATTATCTTTTCAAAACCAATTAGCTGAAATAGATTATAAAATATTCAAATCTTTAAATTCGTTCACAGATTCCAACTAATATCATTCCAAGTTATAACATAAAAAAACCAAATTTTAGCTATTAAAAATTTCTTTAAAAAATTTTCCAAAAATTTTCCAACTCCTTGAATTTTGCGGAAAATTTTGCTGGCGTCTCCTTTGCACGATTCAATCGGAAAAATTTACAACATATATATATATATATGTATGTATATATATATATATAAATAGATAATCACAAATATACATCTCATCTTCAAGGATGAGGCATCTAGTAGGGAAAAATATAAAAATATGATATGTAATCCGAGATGTGTACCTTTTATTAATATTGGCAAGCATATACAATAAATTTAATGTGAAAGCGAGCTCCAAATGTGAAGCATATGCCATCTGCACCTACTAATCACTCAGCAACCAATGAGAACATATATATAGAAAGTAATATCAATATATAACATTGTTAACGCCAAAATTGGTCACAAACACCCAAATCCAGGTGAAAGCACCAAATCACAGTCGCAGATCACAGATAGAATGTATGTAGAGAGTATGAATGTGAAGAACAGTGAAAATTAAAAAGAAAGCAGTAATAACATAGGATTTATAGTGGTTCGGCTGACTCCGGCCTACGTCCACTCCAGAAATTTCCTTTTTTATTGATATGAGAATCAATTACGGTTACAATCCAGAGTTTTTAAAGCAATAATGGCAGAGTAGCCTTAATGGGGAAGCAGGAGGAAAACAGAATGAAGATTCCCTTTACTGAAGCCCTACATGCTGTATTTATAGGTAAAATCTGAGTTATTGGGCTTCCTGAGTGATCCAGGCCCATCAAAACCATAGTTGACCCAAACCCCAAACACCACGACCAATCCCGAGTTTATAATATGCCGACCCGAAGTAGCCAAGGTACTGACCCGAAGTGACCCTAACCCTGACTCGAACTAAAGTGCTCAACGACTCGAAGCAGCTCCAACATGCTGATCCCTTAAGTGAATGTCATCCCCATGTCTTGCTTGCCGACCCGAAGCCGCTTGCATGCCGACCCGGAGCTAGATGAGTGCCGACCCAAAGTCCTCTTCACTGTCGATCCAAAGATCCACGAATGCCAACCCCTTTTCCTACTCACAACCTCCTGCTATGCCAACCGACCCACTACGGCCGAACCACGTATAGCCGATCCATATGCTCCAATCTCCTTGAGGCCAAAACCATTCATACCGAACCACTTTGCCATATCCTCCCTGACCAACCTTATGTGACCGAGCGACACATACCGAACCATGCATGATCGACCCACCTTAGCTTTCACACCATGACCGAACGACATGGCCTCCCTTCCTTTGTCCGACCGACCCTCCTTAACCGATCCACTTTGACTTATCTACCCCGACCGATCCACTCCACTGCCATTCCACTCCAACGCGCCGAACCACCTTCCTACCGACCCAAAACCTTCACAACACTGACCCACTCGTGAACTCCTATGACCTAGAGCAACTCGAAGCATGACCCAACGTGACCCGAAGCAAACTTGGGAACGACTCGATGTAAATCCCAGGTGACTCGCGACAACTCGACTTTTGTCGAAACCCATATTTCGAGTATTCTGTGACTTTTGTCCATCGACTACGCCGAACCTGGCTTCACAATCGTGACTATCATCCGTGACTGATCGTCTATCCATCCAGTTGACTAAAACCATCGTATTCCAGTCTCGACAAACAAGTAGTCGATTTAGATAAATCCGCATGTCTACAGCCTTGCCAAAAGGCGGGTTAACATTTGCCCCCCAGAACATGCCTTGCTATTGGAAGGTGTCTTTTGAACAGCCTCAAATCTGATACTTAAAGTCCATGTTACATTCATTACCAAGCAATTCCATCCAAATCCAATAGTCTACTTCGTGACCGTTCCAAGTCGTTATCTAATTCTGAATCCATTCCAAATCCATTAACCGGATCCACGATCTCTCCGGATCATTTTATCCGAGTCTGGGACCGCTCCGGGTCCTGTAGTCCAAACTGAGGACCTTGCCGGGACCCGAATTCGATAGCCGAGTTCTAATCCATCCATATCCAATAACCAATAACTGAAGTCATGACCTCTCCGGGTCGATATCCAAATCCGGGACCGCTCTGGGTCCACGCCTAAATTGTTAGCTGTTCATTGCCGTTATCCGAATCCGTAACCTCTCCGGGTTCTTGCCAAGCGTAATCCATGCTTGGCGACCTATGTTAATCAATCCTTTGGTGAGTGATGCCATGGTTATTGTCCTAAGTCGAATCCTGGTCGCTCCGGACCCTTGCCGAGCATAGTCCATACTCGACGACCTGTTTTAGTAACCGATGATAATACGAGGCCTAAGTCCTAGGCCGAATCCTGGTCTCTCTGGACCCTTGCCGAGCATAATCCATACCCGAAGACCTTATAGCCAAAAACCAGATAAAAAGTCAATCAAAATCCAATCCAAAATCCAAATTCAAACCAGAAAACCAGAAATCCATATGAAAAATCCAAATCAAAATCCAAATCAAAAATCAAGCATCCAAACCAAAATCCAAACCAGAAAACCAACAAAACCGGGAGTTCAAACCGAACTCCAAAACCAAAGCAACAAAAGCAAGTGTCCAAGCCAAATAGAAAAAATAGATTTCACAAACTGGGCGTCACGGTCTATCATCATCTCAGAGCATGCCTAAGGGTTATCTCCGTCCCCGTACATGAGTAAGTGATTTAGCCGTTTGCCTATAGTTTGTTACTTATTCCAAACCGTCACGATTAGTTGATGACCAAGCGACCACCATTCCTGAGCCTCACGCCATCGTCATTCGAGGTAGGCGGTGGCTGCTCCTGTTCCACCACCGCATTCCGAGTTTCGACATATTGCCGCAACTGACCATTCCTTACATGTTCCTCGATTATATCCTTTAGATGCCTGCAACTGTTAGTATCATGCCCGTCCAGGTCATGAAAGAGACAGTGCCTTCCTGCTGCCTTTTCGCGTTCTGAGGGTTCCCTCCTTGCTGGCCTTCGATAAGGAAGGCGATCCCGAGTGTCCAAGTATATCTGTTCGAATGTCTCATTCAGTCCCGTGTAAGTGGAAAATTTTGGTTCTCCTCAGCGCTTCCTCTTCCCTTTATCCTTATCTTTACCCGAGCTTTCACCGGACTGTTCTCCATCCTTAACCATGTTTACTTCCATTGACCTCATATCCAAACATGCATCCTCTTGTCGAAGAAACCTCTCAGCTTCGTGAAAGAATTCCCGAGATCCATTGGTGGATCCCATATCAACGACACTTTGAATTCCGAATTAACCCTGACTCTTGATACCGCCGCCATTAAAACCATTGATGGATCTGGTAGATCCACCAAAGCAACTGCTGCATTAAACCGAGTTAAGAAAGTCCTGAGCGATTCATCCGTCCTCTACTTAACTGACGTCAGTGTCATCACATTCTTCGGCCTTTTTATGCTAACTTGAAACTGCTTCAAGAACGTATCCACCAGTTCTGTCCATGTTCTAATAGATCCATCTTCCAGCTGTTTGAACCACATAACAGCTATATCTGCCAAGTACAGGGGGAAACATCGGGCCATAACCTCATCTGATGCCCCTAGCACTTCCATATGCCTGGTGTACCTCATCAAGTGGTCAATGGGATCCGTCTAACAGTTGTATACTTCCAGAGTGGGTAGCTTGAAATCGGGTGGATTACTAGCTATCCTGATGTTACGGGTAAACAGACTTTTGTTGACTCCCTCCAAATCTCTGTTTGTCAGACCTCCGCGAATAGTTCGCCTGATAATGTTGGCTAATTCAGTGTTACCTGCCAAGGGCTGCCCCCATCTACATTTCCTAACTGCCCTCCAAGTCCTCGAGGGAATTCCGGTACATACTGCTCATCGCGCATTACTGTATTCCCGTTGGCACCGGGCTGCGCAACGTCATCTGGTATCCCTCCATGGCTCGGTCCAGCATTACCTGGTGGTCTGCCCTCGAGTCTAGGTCCATCCAGATTGATAGTTGTTTGCTGATTGGGGACCTGTGCAGTTAATGCCCCGCTATTACCCCACTATAACCCTGCTATATCTCATAGCGGATTTCTACCGCTATGATTTTTCCATATAGCCCCAAATATAGCCTTTCCCCTATAAGCCTCGCTATTTCCGCTATATCCCGTTATTCCCCCTATATTCTGCTATTTCCGATATATCTTCTTTAAAAGAAATGAATTGAAAAATGACATTTATACATTATAAAAATTATGAAATTAATTTATTTAACTGAATTTTTAATATATTTTCAGAAATGAAAATACTCTAATATTTCTACTTAATTCAATTATGTTATATAACAGTTTTACGTTTATTTACAGTATATTCGCATATGTTTTTATTTAATATTATTTATGTATTAATTATAATTCAATTAAATGTTAAATTTTCATTTAATTACCATTTACATATTTGTAAAAACATTAAGTATGAGTTTTATATGCTATTTTAGAGTCATCCGCTATATCTCGCTATATCCTCGCTGTATCCCCGCTATGACTTTTTGCACCTCCGCCGGATTGAATCTGCCGAGCGCTTTAACTGCACAATAGGGGACTGCCCCTTCCTGAACCACTCCATCTACTTGCCGGTTGAGTCCTTCTGATCTAGCTCCATGGATCTGAGCTCCTGCAGTTCCTGCTTGTCCAAATTGTCTGAAAAGTGTCTGCATCATTTCCTATTGCCTTTTCATCAACTGCTCCTGCATGGAATCCATCATGATCTGCATCTTGTCCCTAGTGATGTAGACGGAGGCTTGATTAGCTTCAGAGGAAGCCTCCTGTCTTCCCTCTTGCTGACTCCTTTCCGTCCTCTGTCTCCTGGTTGATTGCTTTGCCATAGTCTCCAGAATCCAAGTTCCTAAGCCTTCAAATCCAAAATCCTAGCTTCTGAATCCTTAAGTGCTAGCTTTCTCAGTGAAAGCACCAAAATGTTAGTGCCAAAATTGGTTACTAACACCCAAATCCATATGAAAGCACCAAATCACAGTCACAGATCATAAATAGAATGTATGTAGAGAGTATGAATATGAAGAACAGTGAAAATTAAAAAGAAACCAATAATAACATAGGATTTATAGTGGTTCGACTGACTCCGGCCTACGTCCACTCCAGAAATTTCCTTTTTATTGATATGAGAATCAATTACAGTTACAATCCAGAGTTTTTAAAGCAATAATGGCAGAGTAGCCTTAATGGGGAAGCAGAAGGAAAACAGAATGAAGATCCCCTTTTCCGTAGCCCTACATGCTGTATTTATAGGTAAAACCTGAGTTACTAGGCTTCTTGAATGATCCAGGCCCATCAAGACCATAGTCGACCCAAACCCCAAACACCACGACCGATCCTGAGTTTATAATATGCCAACCCGAAGTAGCCAAGGTACTGACCCGAAGTGACCCTAACCCAGACTCGAAGTAAAGTGCTCAACGACTCGAAGCAGCTCCAACATGTTGATCCCTTAAGTTAATGCCGTCCCCATGTCTTGCTTGCCGACCCGAAGCCACTTGCAAGCCGACCCAGAGCTAGATGAGTGCCGAACTGAAGTCCTCTTCAATGCCGACCCGAAGATCCACGAATGCCAACCCTTTTTCCTACTCACAACCTCGTGCTACACCGACCGACCCACTACGGCTGAACCACGTATGGCCGATCCATATGCTCCAATCTCCTTGAGGCCAAAACCATTCATACCGAACCACTTTGCCTTATCCTCCCTGACCAACCTTATGTGATCGAGCAACACATACCGAACCATGCATGATCGACCCACCTTAGCTTTCACACCATGACCGAACGACATGGCCTCCCTTCCTTTGTCCGATCGACCCTCCTTAACCGATCCACTTTGACTTATCTACCCTGACCGATCCTACATGACCGATCCTACATGACTGATCCACTCCACTGCCAATCCACTCCAACATGCCGAACCACCTTCCTACCGACCCAAAACCTTTACAACACCGACCCACTCGTGAACTCCTACCGAACCAGAGCAACTCGAAGCATGACCCAATGTGACCCGAAGCAAACCTGGGAACGACTCGAAGTAAAACCCGGGTGACTCGCGACAAGTCAACTTTTGTCGAAACCCATATTTCGTGTATCATGTGACTTTTGTCCATCGACTACGCCGAACCCCGACTTCACAATCGTGACTATCATCCGTGACTGACCATCTATCTATCTAGTTGACTATAACCATCGTATTCCAGTCTCGACAAACAAGCAGTCGATTTAGATAAATCCACCTGTCTACGGCCTTGCCAAAAGATGAGTTAACAAACATAGACTATACAATAACCATATGCAATGTAGCAAATGTAACCAGAGAAACCATCAAACAAACAATACCCATTCAATTAATTCATAACCATATCAATTTACATTTTCCAGTGTCAACGTTTAATTTATTTAAGCCCGCACGAGGTACACATATCATCTTTATGCAATATCAAATATGATTGCTCGATTGATCACACAATTTCACTTCCGAACTAGCATCGTTCACACGACCACTCTAGTACGGACTCAGATCCAGTTCCTTGATTAGAAACTATCATTCTCCTTGTATAGCCATATACTATGATAGAGAATCCCAAAGTGAATCAAAAATCCATATCCAGTGTTCGCCGTCAAGAATCGAGTGAAAAATTCTAACTCGAACATATGTTGATCCTCTCAAAATCGTATATTCGAATCTGGATCAATAGTTATGCAAATAAAATAATATACATACAACTTTTGTATTTATTGTAATTGGTTTCTCATTATTCAGATTCTTTTATTTACCTTCATTTATTCATAATCATTATTCACATTGCTTTATTCACATTCATTTATTACTTAGTATATTTCTTTCAATACTGATTTCACTTAAGAACCATTCCATCAAATTTTACATAAGTTTATTATAAACATTTTCTTTAATACTACTATTATTTAAAAACCATTCCATAAAACCGTTACTAAGTTTATTATAAACATTTTATACAACACCACTAATGTTTATTATCACTTCAATACTTAAGTTCATATTCAATTTACTAATTCATTTCATTCAATTCATTTTAAATCAAATTCAATTTCATTCGACTTTTTGCATTAATTCGCTTAATTTAACTTTACTCGAGTCAAATTTCTTTTCAAAATTCATTTTATTTAACTTAACTTAAGTTAAAATTCATTTCATAGTTCAATTTCAAATTTACTTTCCTTAACATTTACATTCAACAAATTTAAAATTTTGTTTTAACATACTAATTCTCAAAATTTATAAGTTATAAAACTTATTTTCTTATATTTTCATAAAACACTTATGAAAATTTTTAGAGTTTAACACCTTGTTCTTATTTCAAATTAGTTTGAAACAATACTATAAATAATTTCTTTGTATTTTAAATCATACTTTTGAATTTTCAAATCAAAACTAGTTTTAGCAAAATAAAACTTCAATGGTAGCAATCCATCATTTAGAAACTCAAAAATGAACGTCGATGATGCTACAGTCATTACCATAATTATTTCCCAGCGACTGAAGTGAATTCAGGGCTTTCTACTTCCTTTAAATCCTTTTAAAATATTTCTAATCAAAATATTTTCAAAATAATACTATTATTATTCTTCCAAAACCTTTGAAAAACAATTTTCAAAATCATCGAGATTTAAATTCTCAAATTCTCAGCTTTTAAATCGTTTTTATTTGTAAATCATATTTATAAATTTCTCTTATATATAATTTCACTTTGGTTATATAAAACCATTTCTTAATTGTTTACCTTTGTTTACATTATTATAAACAACTGTTATTAGAACACAAACAACAAATGATAATAATCAAATATTATCATTCTCTAACAACCAAACACACCATATATACTATAATAATTTATAAAAAATTATTCTTTTATATATAAAATATAATCAAGCTAAAATTATTTAAATTACCCAATTTCAAAACAATACTATATCGAATTGCTATGTTGAAGTATTTAAAGACCCCTATCAATAACATTAATTACTCATATTGAGTAGAATCCATAAGCCACTCAACAGATCAAGCAACACAATATAAAATATTTTTATATCACTAACAAATACGCGCTCATACACACACACACACACACAAACTCAAACTCATTCTAGAGTGCTACTGACCCTATATATAATGTGTACTCCACCAAAGCCAAGGTTTTCGCTTAACCTTGCGCTTTGATACCAGCTGTAACGACCTGCAAATCCGCATAATTCTAGCGGACAATCAACCACACATGACCCACTCAAATTGAACGGAAAGGCGGATAGTTAGGGAAAAGAAAGAACCAAACAACACAGAATCTCACAGCGGAACGAATAATCTATAATATACAACTAATCTTTACATAAAGAAAAAATGTAATATATATACACCAATCAAAGTACACTAACCTATTTCAGCTCGGATAATTATAACGGCCTATCCTTACAATGTTGATAAATACAACCAACAGACAACACAGAGGAACACAAAGAATTACGTAGATACATCTTGGACCTCCAGCTTGTCTCCAGACTCTAATACATCCAAAGCAATCTATAAATATGCTCAGTCCGAACCAAGCATTAAACGGGAAGTACATCCGGATCAGTCTGGTAAACCAGCGTGAGAAAAACACACCCAAATGGAATTTAAGGTTTACCAAAAACATTTCAAATAAAGGTATCTTGTAAGATCACACCGCATTTAAACACGGATGAGTTTTACCTTACGATAACCAAAATATTTTCTATAGAAAACCATTTATATTATAATAATGTCTAGGGGCCAAAGTAAAATACGAATATAGCTGAAATGCTTGCATCTCACATTTCAACATAGTTGGGCATAACTAAGTACGTACGACGTTTATTGGAGAATGGATTCCATACAATGACTAGGCTATTGGGGTACCACCCGTCACGGTGTATCTTTGATAAAATAACACCAAGGTCGACCTATCGACCCCTGCCAACACAGAACCAGCCTACCCCTTACTGGATAGTACCGAATATGATCACCCCTTGGTTAATGGGCCCAAAAGCATACAAATGAGAGATAATATGGACTCTAGATAGGGATGATCATACCCAAATGGGAGTGACCCACCTAGCCCTGCTACATCTCCCCTGTTTTAGTCATTCCCGGTTGATGAGGCTTAAGGCTATGTTTTACCTTTTATATAGCACTTCCCACTTGAAATGCTACCACTGCCCTCCAAGCAACAATGCAATGCCGGCATTCATCCATACAACTTGCTCAGGGTATGAACAAACTGAAGGAACTTCTTCTACTAACTCCATTTTGGAATCACCCTCAGGATTAGTAGCAAGCATCCCTTGACTTCAAAGAGCTCTGTCTTCAATTCCATCATCTTTAAGATGTCTTCACTTCGAAACGCTTGAGTTGGATCGAAGTGGTTTTCGGATAACATATACGATGTCGGTCTCTTCAAAACAACATTCAATAGTTTTCGGTAAACTCAACCCTGGTTCTTTAGGAAACAAATAGTCAAAGATAAGAGCGGAGAACACTCCTAATAGTTAGTGGACGGATTTCCTTACCATTTGTCCTAGGAGAATGAAACGAGATTTATATGCATAGTACAACATCATTGGAGATGACTGTGCCATATAACTCACGTGTTTCTCCAAGATATTTTCAAAGTTACATTTTGGGTCCATATTTGATTGTCGGTTATTTAACTATCCATGAAACACAAATCCAAATCAGATATTTATTACCAAAGGGAAAACCAACATTGGTTAAGCACATAAGTAACCACTAGCCTCCTTAATTAATCTTTTCGTTAATTAAAATCACTTTGTAATATTTGTATCAAAATACTTTTACAAAGATTCATTCACAAACCCTTATATTTTCAATACTTGGAAAATATTTATTTACTTATCTTAACGGTAGAAGTATATTCACAAAACTAAGAAAGATTTTCCATTTTTATACAATTTTAAAATCATTTATAAACTCCTTTGTAAATCTCTAAAATCATTTATAATATTTATAATTATTTTTCAAGTCATTTATAAACCCTTATAAATCCATGCAACTATTTATAAAACTCTTTTTATATATCTATAAACCCATTTATAAATTTTCTTTATGAATATCTAAAACCATTTATAAAACTCTCTTTATACATCGTAAAGAATTTCTCATTAAGTCTCCAAAACATTTTATAAAACTCCTCTTATATAACCCAAGTCTTTTTATTGAACTTTATTTATAAATCTCTAAAACATTTATAAATAAATAATAATCACTATTCAAAACACTTTTATTATGTAATAATAATTATTAATAGTAAACAATACAGATAAATAATAATTATAACTTGAAACATCTTAAAAATAATAATTAAAAATTTCAAAATATCATTAATTCAAAAATAATTGATTTTAATATTATTATAATAAATAATGTCTAACTTTCAAAATATTATTAATAAATAATTTCAACCACATTAATGTTATAAACAAATAACTTTTCAAAATATTAAAATATTGAAAAATAACTTTAAAACAATATTAATTATAAGCAATTAATCTTTAAAACAATATTAAATGTAAATGAACATTATTCTAAATTATTTAGAAAAGACAGTTAATAAGGTTGGAGTAAAAATAGAAATTTAATCCTTTAAAATAGAATATTTTCGAAACCCCATTTTAGATTTAAAATCATTTCCTATCTCAGAAACCCAACTCCAACTCAAATGGCAATTTATAGTATTTTTAAAATACTAATTTAAGGCCAATAACTACCCAACGTTTAACCAATATCGATATTGATTTTATATCACTACAGAGTTTACGTTATGAGCATATAACAATTTCCTAACCAATAGTGTCAAACAATCAGGTTTGATATCTAATGATTCAAATAACAGGAATATTATTGAAAACAATTCAACAATGGCAAGGAATCCCGTTGGATCCCTCCAACCTGTTCCCATGCATCATAGCTTATATATATCAACACATATATCTAAATAAAATCAACAGTAGCGAGGAATCCTGTTGGATCTATCCAACTTGTTCCACTGCATCACAAACATTATATAATCATATAATATGGATCATCCGCTACTAGGCGGGTATATATAAAATGTCATCTGCTCTAAGGGCGGGAATAGAACCAAACCAACTGATAAAACAGTAAATTATCCAATCAATTTTTTTTACCAACTATATAACATATTGGTTAACCAAAAAGAGGAGTTTAATTCACCATTTTTCCAATCGTCGCCGAGGCATTCTGGTTTTCATCTGAACCCAAATAACGTTCGAATTTAGCATAAAATTCAACAAGATCCATTCATTGCTATGCATACTCCATTACGCAATATTCGTTGATAGGATCCTAACATGATTGACCACATTTGTTTTGGACCAAAAACGAACAAGATATTCAATTTATAAGATCACGAACTAAATAATATAAATTTATTCCTTAATTACATAATTAGTTTATGATTAACCTTATTTAAATTATTAACCCGCCCCTTAATCCTTCCTCTTCTCCCCTCCAGAACGCGAAGAAAGGTCGCCAAAAAAAATTCGCCACGTCACCGCGCTTATGCTCCGCGGCTCGCCATCGCCGACCTGCTTAAGGTAGCCCCAACCCCAAACTACCCTCCGTCGTCGGCCTCAACAAAAATGACATCGCCATTGCCAAAAAAATGAACCCAAACACGCCACATTCATCCCAAAACTGTCGCCTCCACAGTCCACCATTAGCCACCAAACTTTGCCAGCGTCTCTCCCTCGCCTTCCTCGACATTTTCCCTTCAGGTCCCATTACCTAAAGTGCCTAGAATCAACAGAATTCTCGAAAGTAGATTCGATGTTCAACTACGAACTACGGCCACCACGTGATGAACCACGACGATCCCACTGTTGATTGCACTCTCCATCTCGACGCGAACAAAACTCTAGTTGGCGACATTGCCTCAAAACGCATGGATTGGTCTCGATGATCCTCGACTGTTCGATGCGGTGATGTTTAAATTTGAAAATTTGGCGAATTCCTTCCTCTTTGGCGGCGACGCGATTTTTATAGGGAAAAGGAGTATGGGTGAGAACGTGGGCAAGTATGGCTGAGGCATGGCATAGGTATGGGTAAAGTATGGGCTGAATATATTATTTTATTTAAAATATCCGGCTCTACATGTTTGAAAAATCACAAATTCCTATCGAGGCATCTCGCTTGGCATTCTATACTAAATACCCCATTCCGAACCTAATAGAACTAGTTTTAAGACCTAATTCGATCATATGCAGAAGTTAACTTTTCAAACCTAATCATATTATATTAATTCCTGCAATTTATTTCTACGCGTTCCGAGCTCGCACAACCATGCAGTATGTCCAATCGTCATGAAATTTGGCGGCATTCAACAATTTATTATTATGGATCCAATGGCATTGGTTCCATCAAAATCCGAGACTTTGGCCCGGAATGATATTTTTTCGCGTTAATTAAAACGAATTATTATTAAAAACCAAATAAATCACCTTTAAATCTAATTTTTAAAAGTTTATTATGCCATTTTTAATTATTCTGAATTTAAATAAGATTTCGAAACTATTTTTATTCATATAAAATCCTAGATTAAATTATCCACTAATTCAATGTTCAATTCACTATTCAAATAAATCACTATATTTGAAATTTAAGCTGCTTGGCTTATAAAACTAATATGTCAATATTTAAAATTAATTAAATATTTCAAATTCAAATGACTAAAATTCTTAGTCGTTACATTTCATATATAACATACAATAATCAGAGTTAGTATGGATAAGTTATAGGCATTAGAATGAATTAAAAATTTAAAACTTAAAATTTTAAAGATTTACCTAGCTACCGGTCGACTCATAAGGGTTGATGGTCGACCTTGGAAGGGGAGCAGTCGACCAAGGCCCAAGTAAAGTCGACCGTCGTTGTTTCACGGTGACATGTTTGAACGAGTGCGACTGATTGCATGGGAATGAAGTTGTGATGTGTGAACCAGTATCTATGAAAATATTTCCTAAGCTAATCCAATGGCTCAAACTAAATCCTATCCCTATAAATACTAAACTAATGAAACCCTAATTCTCAAATAAATTTTTACAGTAACCAAACTCTGCCAAAATTTTGTCTTTACCCAAAATTCTGAAAAATCCTAAAAATCAAACAAATACAACTTAGAAGGATAAAAGCAATTGAATCAAGGAGGAGCTATCGATTTGGGGTGATGATTCTCAAGCGCAAGCATTCAAAAGAGCATAGACTTAAGGTGAGTGGGAACAATTTTGATAAGTTGATTATTGTAGTTAGTTTTAAACTATTTTAATTGATTAGGATGTAAGAAAACCCTAAATTGAATATGCTAAATCCAAAATTAATATGTTAAACCCAAATTTTGAATCTAAAACCCTAGAATTTAAATTATAGGAAGTTGTTAACCTAAAAATATGTGCTTAGACACCTATTTTATCATCAAATTGCAAACCCTACAAATTGGTCACTTAGCAAATTAGGGTTAATTAAACATTGGTAACAACAGCAATTAATTGGATAGACAATCGATAATTAGAAATCATGAAAACCATAATTTTGTTCACGAACGGTCGACCCTAGATCCTAGCGGTCGACGGTAGAGGAACAACGGTCAACCGTTCCTAAAGAAAATTTCCAAATTGAACTCCAGTCTAAGGCCCAAGTTAAATAAAAAAATTAGTAAGAAATCATATAAACGATGAACCGTTTGTTTGAGTCTAATTTTGGGCTAAGTAAAGATGTTTGAGAGAATAAGGAAATTAATTTCATATTAGCTTTTGACTAGGGCGACGTATTTCACAAACATGGATGTTGATCAAGGCACTGTATTGTAGGATCGATTTCACCCTAGAGGGGGGGGATGAATAGGGTGATACTATTAATTATAAAAATTTATTACGGAAGTATATAAAATAATTTCAACACAGATCACAGCATAATAATAGCAGCACAGATTATAGCAGAATAGTAAATGCAGAAAATAGAACACACAGATTTACCCAACTTCGGTAAAACCCTGCCTACGTGCTGCCCCGAAGGTTTCTACTAGAAATTAAGTAGTCAGACGCTTACACACGTAAACTCGCGACACCCGCTATCGACTAACCTAACTCTACGCTGAAAACCCTGCCACAACTCAGCCACTAAGTTGCGAATTCTCGAACTACACCACCGTAGTTCGTACCCTAGTCCCACGACTAGAAAATTACAAACGGTTAAAAGAAATACAGAATAAAAGAAATTTAAAAACCCTAATTTAAATATAATTAAGCCCAAAGAAAATGTCGGCCCAAAGTAAATAAATTGATAAACTTTTTCCCTTTTCCTTTAATTCCTTTTGCCCAACTTCCTTGTGAACAATGTCTGCTTCCCCTTTTTCGTTCGTTCTGAAATTAGGGCTTCTGGAAAGAAGTCACCGCCTTTGTTCGATCGAGTAGATGTTTTCCAGTTCCTTGCTTTTGTCGATCGTTTGTCTCTTTGATTTGCTTTCGTCTACTTCAATTCAATCGAGTTCGAATTAAAATTGGTTTGTTTACTGACTTGTTCAATTCGTATATTATTGATTGCTTGGTTATCACGGCTTTGATTCGCTTTGACACTGTTTTCCTTGCTCACCACGGTTTCGAATTTGCTGGCATTTAAAATCGACCTGGTTCTGTTCTTTGTGCTTGTTGACTTCGGCTTCTCTGTCTTTGTTTATGAATTATTCCTCTGCAAAAAAAATATTTCCTTTTTGACTTTGGCCTTTAACTTGACTTGGTTGAATTTGCTAATTTGTGTTTTTGAGCTTCTGATATTTACTTGAGCTCGAATTCATACGTGCCGGGTCTGGTTGTAGCTTTGCACTTGAAGTCTGTAGTTGATGTACATTTCCACATGTGTACATACATACATTTATGTATGTATATATCTGGTTGCTTCATTGTTGCTTTTGATATTACTTTCAAGTTGACCGGTCTTGTGCAGTTTCTCATTCGAGCTGCTGTGTGATTCAATGCACCTGTATATGTCTTTATTTGTACTCGAGTATTTCCTCTGTTCATTGCATTGCTTTGACTCATTTCTGGTTTGCATATGAAATTGTATACATTTTGATGTGTTTTTCCATCGTCTTGTATTTGCATGTATGCCTGTTACTGTAGCATTGCTTGAATCAAAGTCTGGTCTGTTATACATGTGCACTGATGCATTGTATTTGTTGTTGGTTCTGTTTGAACCATGCTTCATTGTGTTTGTTAGTCTTCAATGTGCATTACCCTTCATACATATTCATGTTATATGTCGAAGTTGCATTCACTTGTGTATATGTTGCATATTCACTTGAGTTTGCATTGTGGTCTTGGTCGAGTTTGGTGCTTGAATTTTTTCTTCTATCAGTGATTGCATTGGTTCATCATTGACTGTTGACATGTGTTCATTGATACTTGCTTATGATCTATACTTCAGTTTGGTTTCCACTGAATTTGTGTGCATTTTAGTTGCCTTGCTTGAACTTTGTTTGGTTGGACTTATATATATATATATATTTATATATGTATACATGTGCACAATCATATGTATATATGTATATATGTTTAAGTGGTCTTGTCTGAAATTGTCTTTGAGGCCTTTTCTTCTGAGTTCAAGCTTGTGGTTCACTTTGTGTTGAGTTGCCTCATTACTTTTGAGCTGGTTTATTACTTGTGCATGTCACTTTTCATTTTTTTCTCTTGAACTTCATCTTGATTTTTGGAATTGCACCTGTGTTGAATCCAGCTTATAGCTCGGGTTTGACCTTGTGCTCGTGTCGTGACTTTATTTGTATTGCACTTGAGTTGAACCCGGCTTTTGATTTGGGTTTGACCTTGTGCTCACCTGTCCTTGTAGATTTATCAAGTGTACATTTGGTGTGCACGGCCTTGTGGCATGTACAATGATACACTGTGCATGTCACAAGTTGTTCGTGTATGATGAATTCAAAATTAAGTAATGACGAACAACCCAAATAACTGAGGCAAATAATATTTTCAAAAATCATTTTTTATTTTACACTGCAAAAATATTTCATTTTTAATTTTACTACGTCAGTGTGTATTTTTGCAGATAGCTTAGATGCTGGATTCAATATGGAATAGAGTTGAAGATAAATACGAGTGTGAGTGATATGTAGTGAGGACATTTGTAAATGAAAAATTGTGATGTAATCAAAATTGTATTGTTTGAAAATTGTGTATATAGTGAGAGCTCAAATTTGTACTATTCAAAATTGTAATAAATATTTGTTTGAATAAAATATCTGTTTGAATTTAAATTCTATGTTATTTATTTTATTCAGCAAATATTTATTTATTTATGTGAAAAATAAAATAGTACATTATCAAATACATTTAAATGAATATATATATGTTTATTATCATCAAACAAAAATCATATACTCGCATATTCAACAATCTCCCCCTTTTGATGATAACAAACATATATTTAAGATTTTGAATTTATTAATTATATTTGATCATTCAATTTTCTCCCCCTATTTGAATGCTCCCTCTCTACATACAGCTCCCCCTTCATATATGCATAAAAATATTCAAATGAGCCTTGATGCAAATATAAAATATTTGACCTTTATTTTCCAAAATCTTAACTTTTTTCTCCCCCTTTTGTTATCAACAAAAGAGTAATAGTGTTAGAAAAAATAGAGAATAAAGTGATAGACATTAATACAACATTAAAACTCAATCGAGTATAAATATTAAATTTTAATAAAAATCAAACAAAAATCATAAATATTGTGTTTGACGCATATTCCACTTTAGAATGATATGGATGATGTCATCATATAAAACCATATAGTTGTGTCTATTTGTGGTATACTTATTTTAGGAATTTGAATATCTACTAACCATGAATAACCATTAGGACTTTTAAATGAGATTAGTAGTATTCCAAATTTTTATTAAAAAAATGAATTCAAGTATCTTCTAACCATGCATAACCGCGAGGACTTTTAAATGGGAATAGAATCAACTTGTCTATTTAATCAGTTAATTTTGATATGCGTTCCATACATGCATAACCTTGAGGACTTTTAAATGAGCATGGAAGCCAATAATAAAAAATTCCAAGTAATTCACCCATGCATAACCGTGAGGACTTTTAAATGAGAGTTAATACTTAGGATGCTTTTATTTGTTAAAAAAATATAATGAAAAACGAATGATTTCCCATTTAAAATACCACATATTGACAACTATATTGGATTTTTATGAGTGATGGTTTATAGAAGTATGATAGAAATATATATGGTCATGGAATTTTTACTAAACAAAACGTTTTTATAACACTTGTTTAAATTTCTAAAGAAATTTACTAAATATACCGTTTCAAGTTATAATATATGATCAATATCAACACTCATCACTTTTTCAATCACTATTTATCTTTTTGATAATCAGTAGGGAGTCAGAGTAGTCATTTTAAAATCAAATTCAAAAATAATTATAAAATCAAATTTCAAAAAATGATTAATCTGAAACAAGGTCAACAAAGATTTTCTAGAAGTGGTTATAGAAAAATGTCTGCTATTTGAAAATTATTTCAAGTGAAAAATATGCAGATATTTTCTTTGAAAAATGATGCAATTACTGAATATCTCAACATAAATCACGTTCCATTAGAAATTTTTCTATCAACTAGATTACCAGTGTAATTTGCATCTGAATTTTCCTAGTACTCAAGATTATCATTAGTTGAATGTTATAGACCAGATCATGAAGTTGCAACAAATTCCTTAAAATCATTTTTACAGCATTTAAATGAAATTGAATTGAAGCTGTGCAAACAGTGAAAAAAATGTCAAGTCTAGAATTAGTAAAATAATCAAATATTTTCATAAGTAATCATCAATCAATAAAACAACACCATTAGACCAAACAAATTTATGAACTAGTTCAAAGATGAAAATGATTGGTCAACATTTTGCTCAAGTCAGAACGAAAAATAAGAACAAGTCATATAAGAATATATCAGATAAGAATAAGTCAGAATCAAAATCAACATTTATTTTATCATCACATAACTAGCTGATTTAATTCAGATTATGGTGCAGATTATCACATTTAATATATCGTTCAAAAAAATATACCATTACCTGTTTTACCTTTACGGTAATTTTTTGTTGTTGCCCATTGTGATTCTGTCACCTTTATACTAGGCTAAGGAACTTTGATTTGTCGCCCGTTGTGTTTCTGGAACAGCCAGAATCTAGATGACACTGTTGTTGTTTCTTAGCCTGCCACCACACCTACACGAGAGAATATTTTTGTGACCTATTTGTTTTTATAGGTCCATGGTTGCTAGTGGCAACAAATTTTGAAAAATAATTTTGTGGAGACCTAAAACTATTTATATATGTCCCTTTCGGCACCCAGATTTGTTTGACTTGGAGGGATTTTATATTTGTGCCTTTTGGAACCCAAATCAGAATGGTTTTCACGTGTTTGGGTCTATACCAACAATTATTTTGATCGTGTCCAAATTTTTTACAAATTGTGCACATGGAATTGACTTGTTTAATTTCACCTCTATCACATTCTGAATGATTATATCCAAGTCCTTGTCTATCTGTATTAACAGTTTGTTTCCTTAATAGCATATTCAGCGATCTTTCACTTTTTGAAAATTTTCCTAAAGTCGTAAATAGTTGTTGGACTTGTGTTTTGATATATTCATTTTCATTTAATAATTGTGTGCACTTTTTAATAGAATTTTCTCTCCTCGTATTTTCACTTTCTTTTAAAATCAGAATTTCATTTTCAAGTGATTTGATTTTAATTTCTAATTTTTTAATCTCTTCTTCAAATGATGGACACTTATCACACTTAGGGTTCTTACTTTGATAGTTTTTAACCAATTGATCAAGCTTTTTATTTAAATCTATCAAAGTATCTCTTTATGATTCAATTTTAGAGTATTTCTCCCTAAGTCGTTTAAAACAGCCATTTACTTCGTGGAAATATATAAGTAATTCTGAGTGAGTGAGTTTTGATACCTCGCTTGGCTCGTCATCATCGCTATCAGTTATATCACCTCGAAGGCATAGATCCGCTTTTTCACTCTCACTGCTAGTACTTTTATTATCTTCATCACTTGTATTCCACGTGGTTGCAGAACTCTTCTTTTTGATCTTTTTTCTTGGCCGTGTTGATTCTGAGGACAATTGGGCTTGATGTGACCGGGTTTGTTGCACTTGTGACAGATGATCTCCCGTTCTTATGGATTGTCTAGTGCTTTGACTATTCTGCTTTTCAATTTTTGATTTAGAGCTGGATTTTCGTATTTCCGGTTCCACTTTTTGAATCCTTTTATTAGTAGTTCCAACTCAGCTGCTCCATCATCATCATCATTATCACTTTCCATTGTTCCTTTAAGAGCTATTGATTTCTTTTGAGTATCACCTCCTTCTCTTCTTCCTTGAATTTCATCTCTAGCTCATAAGTGGTGAGATTCCCGATGAGTTCTTCAACTTTAATCTGTTTCAAATCTTTCGACTCTTGAATAGCAGTAACTTTTGCTTCAAAATTTCATGGAAGGACTCTGAGGATTTTCCGGACTATCTCCAACTCTGTGTATGATTTTCCAAGAGCTTTTGATTTGTATACGATATTGGAAAGTCATCCATACATCTCTTTGACATTTTCTTCCTTGGCCATTGTGAAATTCTCGTATTTGTTCTTTCATGTCAGCAATCAAAACCTATGATCCAAACAACAGTGTTCGCTACTCAGCATGGCAAGGCGAGATTCCTTGACTTGAGATGTTCCTTTGTGAGTCACTTCAAGTGTGTGCCAGATTTCCTGCGCAGTTAGACAATGTGAGACATGATTAAATTCAATTTGATCTAATGAACAGATAATATAATTCATAGCTTTAGCATTAGTATTTTGTAGTCTATTTTCTAGATCTGTCCATTGATCCATCAGTTTATCTATTTCCTGATTATCTATCATTATAGTTGGGGTCCTATAACCTGTCTCAACAATACTCCAAGCATCAATGGTTTTCAAAAAGAATTTCATTCAATATTTCCAGTAAGCATATTCACCATTGAACATTGGTGGTCTAACTATGGACTAACCCTCAGCAAAAGCATTATTAAAAGAAACCACTTTAAAAATTCAAATTTTTAAAACAAAAATTGGTTTTCGAAATATCAAAATTTTAAAACAAAAATGACTTTTGTTCCTAGCTCTGATACCACTTGTAGGATCGATTTCACCCTAGAGGGGGGGGTGAATAGAGTGATACTATTAATTATAAAAATTTATTGCGGAAGTATATAAAATAATTTCAACACAGATCACAGTAGAATAATAGCAGCACATATAATAGCAGAATAGTAAATGCAGAAAATAGAACACATAGATTTACCCAGCTTTGGTAAAACCCTGCCTACGTGCTGCCCCCAAGGTTTTTACTAGAAATTAAGTAGTCAGACGCTTACACACGAAAACTCACGACACCCGCTATCGACTAACCTAACTCTACGCTCAAAACCCTACCATAACTCAGCCACTGAGTTGCGAATTCTCGAACTACACCACCGTAGTTCTTACCCTAGTCACACGACTAGAAAATTACAAACGTTTAAAAGAAATATAGAATAAAAGCAATTTAAAAACCCTAATTTAAATATAATTAAGCCCAAAGAAAATGTCAGCCCAAAGTAAATAAATTGATAAACTTTATCCCTTTTCCTTTAATTCCTTTGGCCCGACTTCCTTGTGAACAATGTCTGCTTCCCCTTTTTCGTTTGTTCTGAAATTAGGGCTTTTGGAAAGAAGTTGCCGCCTTTGTTCGATCGAGTATATGTTTTCCAGTTCCTTGCTTTTGTCGATCGTTTGTCTCTTTGATTTACTTTCGGCTACTTCAATTCGATCGAGTTCGAATAAAAATTGGTATGTTATTTTCCTTTTGCTTGTCTTGTTGATATGCTTGAACTCGATGCTTTTTAACGCCGATGATGATTGGGTTTATATTGGGTTTAATCCCTTATAATTTCGTTCGTATGTATTTGTTTGAATTTGTTAATTGATTTATCTCTGCCACTTGATTATGATTGAATGCTGTTGATGTTTACTGACTTGTTCAATTCGTATATTATTGATTGCTTGGTTATCACGGCTTTGATTTGCTTTGACACTGTTTTCCTTGGTCACCACAGTTTCGAATTTGTTGGCATTTAAACTCGACCTGGTTCTGTTCTTTGTGCTTGTTGACTTCGGCTTCTCTGTCTTTGTTTATAAATTATTCCTCTGCAAAAATATTTCCTTTTTGACTTTGGCCTTTAACTTGACTTGGTTGAATTTGCTAATTTGTGTTTTTGAGCTTTTGATATTTACTTGAGCTCGAATTCATACATGTCGGATCTGGTTGTAGCTTTGCACTTGAAGTCTGTAGCTGTAGTACATTTCCACATGTGTACATACATACATTTATGTACGTATATATCTAGTTGCTTCATTATTGCTTTTGATATTACTTTCAAGTTGACCGGTCTTGTGCAGTTGCTCATTCGAGCTGCTGTGTGATTCAATGCACCTGTATATGTCTTTATTTGTACTCGAGTATTTCCTCTGTTCATTGCATTGCTTTGACTCATTTCTGGTTTTCATATGAAATTGTATACATTTATGTGTTTTGCCATCGTCTTGTATTTTCATGTATGCTTGTTACTGTAACATTGCTTGAATCAAAGTCTGGTCTGTTATACATGTGCACTGAAGCATTGTATTTGTTGTTGGTTCTTTTTGAACCATGCTTCATTGTGTTTGTTAGTCTTCACTGTGCATTACCCTTCGTACATATTCATGTTATATGTCGCAGTTGCATTCACTTGTGTACATGTTGCATATTCACTTGAGTTTGCATTGTGGTCTTGGTCGAGTCTGGTGCTTGAATTTTGTCTTCTATCAGTGATTGCATTAGTTCATCATTGACTGTTGACATGTGTTCATTGATACTTGCTTATGCTCTATACTTCAGTTTGGTTTCCACTGAACTTGTCTGCATTTTAGTTCCCTTGCTTGAACTTTGTTTGGTTGGACCTATATATATATATATATATATATATTTATATATGTATACATGTGCACAATCATATGTATATATGTATATATGTTTAAGTGGTCTTGTCTGAAATTGTCTTTGAGGCCTTTTCTTCCGAGTTCAAGCTTGTGGTTCACTTTGTGTTGAGTTGCCTCATTACTTTTGAGCTGGTTTATTACTTGTGCATGTCACTTTTCATTTTTTTCTCTTGAACTTCATCTTGATTTTTGGAATTGCACCTGTGTTGAATCCAGCTTATAGCTCGGGTTTGACCTTGTGCTCGTGTCGTGACTTTATTTGTATTGCACTTGAGTTGAACCCGGCTTTTGATTTGGGTTTGACCTTGTGCTCACCTGTCCCTGTAGATTTATCAAGTGTACATTTGGTGTGCACGGCCTTGTGGCATGTACAATGATACACTGTGCATGTCACAAGTTGTTCGTGTATGATGAATTCAAAATTAAGTAATGACGAACAACCCAAATAACTGAGGCAAATAATATTTTCAAAAATCATTTTTTATTTTACACTGCAAAAATATTTCATTTTTAATTTTACTGCATCAGTGTGTATTTTTGCAGATAGCTTAGATGCTGGATTCAATCTGGAATAGAGTTGAAGATAAATACGAGTGTGAGTGATATGTAGTGAAGACATTTGTAAATGAAAAATTGTGATGTAATCAAAATCGTATTGTTTGAAAATTGTGTATATAGTGAGAGCTCAAATTTGTACTATTCAAAATTGTAATAAATATTTGTTTGAATAAAATATCTGTTTGAATTTAAATTCTATGTTATTTATTTTATTTGACAAATATTTATTTGTTTAATTATGTGAAAAATAAAATAGTACGTTATCAAATACATTTAAATGAATATATATATATGTTTATTATCATCAAACAAAAATCATATACTCGCATATTCAACATGTATTTCGCAAACACGGAGTTGATTAGGTGATGTATTTCGCATAGGCTCACGGGATTTCCGTACGGGTGGGCATGCAACACTGGCGAAGACACTACATGAGTAAGCCTGGTGCTAACAGGAGATCCATGTATGCACGATTTTTAGCACATCGTGGTGCAGGCGGACGCTAACGCAGCTCAATAAGAGGCTATAGAGTAAATTGGAGTTCGTTACTAATGGGAGTTCATAAGATGGGCACCGACGTAGTACGATAAGTGGCATTTTGCCACTATGATCGAGAGATGTTCATGGGTGCATACGATGAGTCACTTTACGAGTTTGCATTAAGGTGTTCTCTGTAACGACCCAGAATTTCTGTTAATTAAAATTCGAATGTTTAATTGATTTTAAATATTAACAAGTAGAATTAATAAGTCGAATAATTTAAAATTCGAATATTTGGATTTAATTGGATAATTAAATCGATAAATTAATAGTTGAAATTCCAGAAATAATTGAAATCTGGATTAAATGTGAATGAAAATGATTTATAAAGTTATATTAAATCATGTTGAAGTTATAGTGATGTTATAGAACTTTGAAAATTGAATTTAAAGTTGAATTGTGAAAATTGAATATTTTAATATTTAATAGACTAGTGAAATTAGCCATTTTTGGGACAGTCTCAGAATTGGACGAAATTAGTTCCATTGGATCCGTAATAGTTTGTTATTATCGGATTTAAATTTTCGTAGCAATCGGAGTTGTCGTTTGACTGTGGCAGCTCGAACGCATCGAAAATTTTTTAATATTAATTTGGCGAGTTAAAATAGTCATTTTTCAAACAGTCTCGGATTTCGACGAAACCAGTTTCATCGGATCTGTAATGTTAAATTATTGTAAGATTTCAAATTTCGTGTCAATCGGATTTACCGTTTGTCCGGGGCAAGCCAAAACGCATTGAAATCGGTTTAAATCGGTTTAATTTAAAATGATCGTTTAATTCCGTAACTCGCACATATGACTGAATTAGCTCCCGAAACACGTTCCATTGTGTTCGGAATGCGGGGTAAACCTTACGAACGCCAAGCGGCACGTGTGATTTGGAGATCATTTGAAAAAGTCTCTTTAAAATAAATTTAATATCATTTATATACGTGTATATATATATATATATACGTTCACAAGGAGAAACCCTAATTCTATAGTCAACCGCCACCATCATTTTAATGGCCATAAACACGTGATCTTTCTCCTCTAATTTTCTCTCAATCCATTAGCAATCAAGCAAAACTCTCAACTACAATAATGTAGAGCACGTCGAGAACTATAAATTCAACGGTGGAGATCGATTTTCGTCGACCGAAGTGGGAGCTAGGGGGCCGCATTCGTGTAATGACCCTAAAATAAAATGAAAAATATACATTTATATTAAGAAATTCTGAAATTATATATATATTGCATCAAAAAAAAATTGGAACTCAAAAATAAATATAGCTCTATGTCCAAAGAATTATGCAAATACATACATATGGGGTGTTTTCTGTTTTATATAAAGATAGAATAAAAATGAAGTTTAATAAAAAGGTTTATATGTCTTATAATTGTGCTAAAAATAATTAGCATAATATATGTGATTTTTATTTAAATATAGAAGGAGTTACTGATTTGACAAAGAGGCAGAAATATATATATATATATATATATATACAGAATCAAATAAAAATTTCCATATCTTATATTTATTTCAAGCAAATAATATGGGTGAATGATTTTTACATTACATAATAAGGTATGATAGTATGCATGATTGAATGGAGATAATAGATAGGTAGAAAATACAAAGGAGATTTTCAGATTCCTTAAACTTATAAAAAGAAATGAATAAAGGATCACATGCATATGGCATGAATAAAATGGAGACATGAAAATAGCATGCAGTGTTAAAAATGCATGATCCCCGAAATAACTAATTAAAGTAACCCAATGTGTGCATTTCCAACTTAGGACCACACAGGAATGTGATATGTACATGAACACCTAAGGGTATCAGGGGAATTACCCATTTTCTTAAACCCTAGAATGGATTTATAAATAACTGCACATAACCAAATCCATCATTCTCTCGGGATCAAAAAAAAAGAAAGAAAGATAAAATAAACTAGGAGAAACACTAGCTTGAGGCTTTGGGGGATTTGCTGTTCAAAGGATTAAGGCAGTGAAAGGAAAACATTAGGTGAGTATTTATCCTTTGTATGCAGAGGCATTAAGTCCTATTGCAGGCAGCCTAAAATATTATTATGAGTCATTTAAATCTCTGAATTGATTTGTTATGGGTGATATGGATGTTTGTTTATGCATTTTTGTTTGGAGTATTAATCTGTAAGTGGGCTTTTAGAGTTAACATGATTTGAGCATTCTTGTTCTATCTTATTATCATTAAACATGGATATAGATTAAACAGGGGAACATGGGGTTGAACCAGAAAAATATACAAGCAGTTATATCTTTCTGAAATATGAATGAAAGAAAAACTAAATTGGTCACTTGGGAGTTAGTCAATGATCTGCTTACTTCAGGTGGGAGCAAGTATATGCATGGTGCAACTGCACCCTGAGGCCTTTGTGTGTTGGAATAATTTAAACAACTAGGGAGTTTCCTTTACAATGCATACATAGTGTTCATTTGACAAGGAGATGTAGACCATAAAATAAATGGGGACAGGGGTTTAAAAATCTGGGTTATGAACATCCAGATATGGTGTTAATTTAATCAAGATAAACATTGTTCATTGGTTAGTTGCTGGATAAAAATTTGGAGTATAAAACCTGAGTTTACTTATCTAGATTTGGAAAGAATGAATCAAGAATTGTACATATGTTTATTTTAACTGTTTGCTGTGTATTGTTTAAATAGATGAATGTGTTTGTATCTCTTATGAACCAAAACATGCTAAGTACAAAATCTGTTAAACTAGGAAGGCACTGCAAGATTATCAAAAAAAGAAGTTATGAATATGTATACAAAATTTATAAATGCTCATACCAGTGAAAACTGACCCTTTTGGTTGCCCTTGCAATCATCTGGGTGTCTCAAAAATTCTTTGGGGCAGCTAAATGAATTGCTTGCAGGAAATTGAAGTTGGCTTGATGAGTAAAGAAGGCATTGGCTGCTAGTATAAATAAGAGAGACTTGTTTTAAAAATTTGCAGTTGCATTGTAATGAAATTACTAGTCAAGTTCTATTTCTGTAATTGAAGTTACTTGTAGGAAACTTTCTAAGTATTTGGGTTGAAAATATGTACTTAAGCAAAACCTGTTGTGAGTGATCATTGATGATGTTTGGTTAACTACTAATTTATTTTATGAATGTCTGATTTGGAGAAAATAAGGAGATAGACATATCATATACATATGATATGTGCATATATATATATTTGATCTCTGATTTTTATTGCTTATATTTTGTCTTATGGAAATTAAAAAGCTAAGGGGATTGATTTTTTAAAATGAACTCTCAAGATTTTAGTAGAATATTCAAGTGAAATGAATTTGTGCATGGCAGGTAAGTGATATTGGCATATGCACGAATTCTGGAAATTTGTATGTAATTGAGTATTTAAATTTAACCTCTTAGACGTCTGTCACAAAAGTTTAGATGTCTGAATTTAGTTCAAAATGTTTTTTACTCTCTGTTTAAAATTTAGACACTCTGAGACGACTGTCATAAAAATTTAGACGTCTGAGATCAAATTTAGACGTCTGTCACAAAAGTTTAGATGTCTGAATTTAGTTCAAAATGTTTTTTACTCTCTTTAAAATTTAGACACTCTGAGACGACTGTCATAAAAATTTAGACGTCTGAGATCAAATTTAGACGTCTGTCACAAAAATTTAGATGTCTGAATTTAGTTCAAAATGTTTTTTACTCTCTGTTTCAATTTTAGATCTCTGAGCCGTCTGTCATAAAAATTTAGACGTCTGAGATCAAATTTAGACGTCTGTCATAAAAATTTAGACGTCTGAACTGCTGATTTTGCCTAATTTGCCTATTTAGAAAAGAAATAAGTGGCTATGTCAATAGCTTGTATGGAATTTTGATTTCTATTTGATTTAAATTCCCTCTGATAAAAAAAAATAATAATAAAGAAACAATTGTATATCAATAAATATACAATTGACTTAATTTGTTTGTACACTGATATGATTATATTGGTAAAACCAGGGTCTTGGGAAAAATATTTGGAAATTATATAAATATTCAAATATAAAAGAATTGGGATTTAGTGGTGAATTCCTCTTGAAAGTTTAGAAGAAATTTTTTTTTCTATGGGTTATAGAGTGAGGGTCACCACAGTTGGTATCAGAGCTATGTTTTAAATAACATAGTAAATGTTGTTGTATGCATATGGATGTTTGAATGCATTGTTTGAATTATTGGTGTTGAATGCTTTTGTTTTATGTCTGAAAAAAATATATATGTGTGTACATGTGATACATGAACAGTGTGCACAGAAATAAAAAAATGAACCAAGTAAAGACACCAAAAATGATAGGGGTAAATAAACTAACATAAAAATCATATTTATAACATTATGGTAGGACCAAGGCATCACACAGGTGCAGGATCATCACGTGAGCCACCTGTGATGAGCATGGAGGATTTTGTGAGAGTTTTAAGGGATGGAATGGCACCAAGGCAAGACAATCCTCATGAAGAACTCTCCAAACTGCTTAAGACATGTACCACTTTGGGAGGAAAGGATTTTGAAGGTACTGAAGGAGCTATAGGTGTTCAAACTTGGATAAGAACTATGGAGAGGGTCTTCACAGATATGCAAATCAATGACCAGAGGAAGAGACAGATAGCTTCAAGGAAATTGAAGGGGGTTGCACTGGATTGGTGGGAAGTTGTGACAGCAGGAAGACAAGAGGATACTATCACTTGGAATAATTTCAAGGACATGCTTGAGGCCAGATTTGTCCTAGCATCTGCCAAGGCCACACTGCTAGAAGACTTTATTAGATTAAGGCAAGGAAGTATGAGTGTGAATGAATACACTCAGAAGTTTGAAGCATTATCCAAATATGGAATGGTGTTGATAGGGAATGCAGAAGCAAAGAATGCAAGGTACATTCAAGGCTTGAACCCTAGTCTGTCAAGGGCAATGTTGCCATACAAGGACAAAACCTTTGATCAAGTAATTTATCTAACTCTCTCATTTGAGCAACATGACACTACAAGGGAGAAATTCAGGAATATGAAGCTCAATAAGAAGAAGGGTGGTCAGAACAAAGTGCAGCCTTATGACAAGAGAAATGCAAGTAAAGGATTTAAGAAAGGGGAAGGAGCAATAGCACCTGAAAGCAAGAAATTCACTCATTGTTTTAATTGTGGAAAAGCTGGACATTATAATAACCAATGCCCTGACCCTAAAATACCTAGAGGAGGCTGCTATAATTGTGGAAAGATGGGTCATCTCAAGAAGGATTGCCCAGAAACCAATAGGTGAACAGCAAGGGTAGGAGCTTTGGCAGCAAGTAACACTGGGAATGTTGGGCAACTTGAAGGTATAATTTTTATTCATACCCAACCAATATCAGTAATATATGACACTGGTGCCTCACATTCACTAATATCTTTGGAAATTGTAAAGAAGTTAACACTTGCTTGTGTTTCTATTGATCAGCCCTTGATTGTACACAGTCCCATAGGGAGTCATTGTATGTTAGGGATGAAGTGTATGGGTCTGAAATTAATTATAGGGGGTTATGAATTTAATTCAGACTTATATACCTTAAATTATCCTGGTATTGGGATTATTTTGGGGGTAGATTGGTTAATGAGAAATAAAGCAATTTTAAATTTAGAAAACCTTACTATTTCTTTGGAGACAAATGAAGGTAAAAGAATTACCATCTTAAGTGAAATAGCAAAGAATACATGTTTTAATAAAATCTGGAGTATTAATGAAGTTCAAAAGGAATTAAAAATAGAGGAAATCCCAGTAGTCAATGGATATATAGATGTGTTTGGAGAAGTGAAGGGAATTCCTCAAAATAGACCAGTTGAATTTAAAATAAAATTAATGCCAGGAACAAATCCAATCATTAAGAAGCCTTATAGAATGGGTCCAAAAGAGTTGGTAGAATTAAAACGTCAACTAAAAGAATTAGAAGAGAAAGGATTCATAAGATCAAGTAGTTCCAGTTGGGGTTCCCCAGTGCTTTTTGTCAAGAAACATGATGGAACAATGAGGTTATGTGTGGACTATAGGGATTTAAACAAGGTAACTATTAAAAATAAGTACCCACTGCCTAGAATAGATGATCTATTTGATCAATTGCATGGAGCTAAAATATTTTCAAGGCTAGACTTAGCCTCTGGATTTCACCAAATGAAAGTTGCAGAGGAAAGCATTGAGTACACAGCCTTCAACACAAGGTATGGCCTTTATGAATTTCTAGTAATGCCATTTGGTTTGACCAATGCTCCCTCCTATTTTGTAGACTTGATGAATAGAATTTTTAGAGACTTTTTGGATAAGTTTGTTTTGGTATTTATAGATGACATATTAATTTATTCAAAGTCAGAAAATGATCATGCTATGCACCTACATTTAGTATTATCCAGACTTAGAGAACATGAATTAAAAGCCAAGTATTCAAAGTGTACATTTTGGCAACATGAAGTGAAATTCTTAGGACACATAGTGTCACAGCAGGGAGTAAGTGTAGATCCAAGCAAGGTCATTGCAGTTCAATCATGGAGTAGACCCAAAACAGTGACCGAGGTGAGGTTATTCTTAGGGTTGGCAGGGTATTATAGGAGGTTCATCAAGGATTTTTCAAGAATAGTAGCACCAATGACCAAACTAACCAAGAAGAACCAACCATATGTGTGGACTGAGCAGTGTGAACAAGCTTTTGAGAAATTGAAGCAAGCATTGGTGGAAGCTCCTGTCCTACAAATCCCAGAAGCAAATGAAGGAATGGTCGTATACAATGATGCTAGTGGGTCTGGGTTAGGTGCAGTGCTTATGCAACATGGCAAGGTAGTGGCCTATGCATCAAGACAGCTTAAACCCAATGAAACCAAGTATGCAACTCATGATCTAGAATTAGCTGCAATAGTGTTTGCACTAAAACTATGGAGGCATTATTTGCTTGGGGAAAAATTTGAATTATTCACAGATCATCAAGCACTGAAATATTTATTTTCTCAAAAAGATTTAAATATGAGGCAAGCAAGGTGGTTGGAGTTTCTAGCTGCATATGATTTAGATATTTTGTACACTCCTGGAAAAGCTAATAGAGTGGCGGATGCTTTGAGCAGAAATCATGTTAGATTAGCCAGTTTGATGATTGATGAATTTAAAAACCTTGCAGTGCTTGGGGAGGCAGATATATACAGCAAGGATGAAGTGAATTTTAAAGAACATGGTGATATGGTGGAGTATGGTACACTGGGAATAATCACAGTGAAGTCTAATATGGTGGAGAAAATTGGTAGCATGCAGGATCAGGATCAAAGCCTAAAGGAGAAGAAAGAAATGTTATTAAATAACCTTGAGTCAGAGAATTTTAAAATAGATTCCAAGGGTTATTTGAGGAAAAATGATAAGCTTTGTGTACCAAACATTGCAGAGTTGAAGGAGGAAATCATGAATGAGCATCACAAGACCAAGTACACCATACACCCTGGTGGTACTAAAATGTATCATGGTTTAAAAAGAAGCTACCGGTGGCCAGGAATGAAGCAAGCAGTGGCAAGATATGTGGCAAAGTGTTTCACATGTCAACAAATTAAAGCAGACCACCAAAAGCCTTCTGGCATGTTGCAACCTTTGGAGGTACCTCAGTGGAAATGGGAAAGTATTTCCATGGATTTTGTGGATGGTTTGCCTAGAACTAAGAAAGGCAATGATAGTATATGGGTAATTGTTGATAGACTAACCAAATCAGCTCACTTTGTCCCTGTCAGGTCAGATAGAAATGCATCTAAGCTTGCACAATTATTTATTAAGGAAGTGGTGAGGCTACATGGTATACCCAAGACCATTGTAAGTGATAGAGACACTTTGTTCACCTCAAGATTTTGGGAAAGCTTCCAAGAAGCAATGGGAACACAACTTTGTTTAAGCACTGCCTACCATCCTCAAAGTGATGGGCAAACAGAGATAGTGAATAAAATATTGGAAGATTTACTTAGAGCATGCGTGCTTGATTTTGGGGGTAATTGGGAGGATCATATTCACTTGGCAGAATTCACTTACAACAATAGCTATCAATCAACAATAGGAGATGAGGTATGACCCACGGTCACACAGTTATCACATGTTTCTCGGTGGCGATGATGAGTCTAGGCGGCTTATTTATCATGTTGAGGGCGATAGTCTATCTCTTACGTCCTCTGGTATTGATGGTGCTTCCAATTGGTGGCAACTCTTAGATCCTACTTGGGACAGGATTTATCTTTACTCTGCACTCTCGAGATCTTTTGATCCATTATTGGCTTCGTCCTTTTCTGCTGTTCAGCATGTCATAGGGCCTGGTACTGATGCTGATATCAGTAACGACAAGGGGGATTCTGGTCCTTCCGTGTAGTCTAGACTCTCTGTCTAGCTCCAGTTCTTTATTATTTTTATTTCTGTATCAAGTGGTCTGCCCACTATAAAAACAGTCATAGTTGCTCTGTGCATGTGCAGAGCACCTGTTATTCTCATTATACATAGTGGCACGGCCCACTATAAAGCCGGCTAGCTTTGCTAAAAAACCAATAGGAATGGCTCCCTTTGAAGCCTTGTATGGGAGACCCTGCATGTCTTCTGCCTGTTGGTTGGAAGCAGGAGAGGGTGTAATATTGGAGCCAGATCATGTTAAAGAAACTTCCAACATGATTGAATTAGTTAGGCATAGAATGAAGGCAGCACAATCAAGACATAAGTCTTATGCAGATAGAAAGAGAAATCCAATGGAGTTTGAAGTAGGAGAGCATGTTTTTCTGAAGGTATCACCAATGAAGAAGGTGTTCAGGTTTGGGAAATCTGGTAAGCTATCACCAAGATTTGTAGGACCATATGAAATTATGCAAAGAATTGGTGCTATGGCCTACAAACTTAAGTTACCTGAGGAGTTGAGTGGTGTGCATCCAGTATTTCATGTTTCTCAATTGAGAAAATGGGTGCATGATGAAGGAGCAATTCTGGAGTCACCTACTCAAATTCAAGTCCAAAAGAATTTGATTTATACAAATGAACCAGTAGGGATAGTTGCCAAGGAAGAGAAAAAGTTGAGGAATAAGGTGATCAAACTGGTAAAAATTCAATGGAGCTTGGACACTAATGATTGTACATGGGAGGTTGAAGATAAAATGAGGGCTAAATACCCCAATTTGTTTACTGATGGAGAGGTATGTTTAAGCAGCTTATGATGATTTTTTCTAAAAATATTCTTATATATATTGTTTGCTTTCATAAACTGTGAGTATGGGGTTATGGAGTTAAAACAGGCTATAGATTAGTGTTTCTTTTTAATTGGAGAAAAATTATGGGGACATAATTCCTTTAAGGGGGAGGGTATGTAATGACCCTAAAATAAAATTAGAATAAAATGAAAAATATACATTTATATTAAGAAATTCTGATATATATATATATATATATATATATATTGCATCAAAAAAAATTGGAACTCAAAAATAAATATAGCTCTATGTCCAAAGAATTATGCAAATACATACATATGGGGTGTTTTCTGTTTTATATAAAGATAGAATAAAAATGAAGTTTAATAAAAAGGTTTATATGTCTTATAATTGTGCTAAAAATAATTAGCATAATATATGTGATTTTTATTTAAATATAGAAGGAGTTACTGATTTGACAAAGAGGCAGAATATATATATATATATATATATATATATATATATATATACATACAGAATCAAATAAAAATTTCCATATCTTATATTTATTTCAAGCAAATAATATGGGTGAATGATTTTTACATTACATAATAAGGTATGATAGTATGCATGATTGAATGGAGATAATAGATAGGTAGAAAATACAAAGGAGATTTTCAGATTCCTTAAACTTATAAAAAGAAATGAATAAAGGATCACATGCATATGGCATGAATAAAATGGAGACATGAAAATAGCATGCAGTGTTAAAAATGCATGATCCCCGAAATAACTAATTAAAGTAACCCAGTGTGTGCATTTCCAACTTAGGACCACACAGGAATGTGATATGTACATGAACACCTAAGGGTATCAGGGGAATTACCCATTTTCTTAAACCCTAGAATGGATTTATAAATAACTGCACATAACCAAATCCATCATTCTCTCGGGATAAAAAGAAAGAAAGAAAGATAAAATAAACTAGGAGAAACACTAGCTTGAGGCTTTGGGGGATTTGTTGTTCAAAGGATTAAGGCAGTGAAAGGAAAACATTAGGTGAGTATTTATCCTTTGTATGCAATGGCATTAAGTCCTATTGCAGGCAGCCTAAAATATTATTATGAGTTGTTTAAATCTCTGAATTGATTTGTTATGGGTGATATGGATGTTTGTTTGTGCATTTTTGTTTGGAGTATTAATCTGTAAGTGGGCTTTTAGAGTTAACATGATTTGAGCATTCTTGTTCTATCTTATTATCATTAAACATGGATATAGATTAAACAGGGGAACATGGGGTTGAACCAGAAAAATATACAAGCAGTTATATCTTTCTGAAATATGAATGAAAGAAAAACTAAATTGGTCACTTGGGAGTTAGTCAATGATCTGCTTACTTCAGGTAGGAGCAAGTATATGCATGGTGCAACTGCACCCTGAGGCCTTTGTGTGTTGGAATAATTTAAACAACCAGGGAGTTTCCTTTACAATGCATACATAGTGTTCATTTGACAAGGAGATGTAGACCATAAAATAAATGGGGACAGGGGTTTAAAAATCTGGGTTATGAACATCCAGATATGGTGTTAATTTAATCAAGATAAACATTGTTCATTGGTTAGTTGCTGGATAAAAATTTAGAGTATAAAACCTGAGTTTACTTATCTAGATTTGGAAAGAATGAATCAAGAATTGTACAAATGTTTATTTTAACTGTTTGCTGTGTATTGTTTAAATAGATGAATGTGTTTGTATCTCTTATGAACCAAAACATGCTAAGTACAAAATTTGTTAAACTAGGAAGGCACTGCAAGATTATCAAAAAAAGAAGTTATGAATATGTATACAAAATTTATAAATGCTCATACCAGCGAAAACTGACCCTTTTGGTTGCCCTTGCAATCATCTGGGTGTCTCAAAAATTCTTTGGGGCAGCTAAATGAATTGCTTGCAGGAAATTGAAGTTGGCTTGATGAGTAAAGAAGGCATTGGCTGCTAGTATAAATAAGAGAGACTTGTTTTAAAAATTTGCAGTTGCATTGTAATGAAATTACTAGTCAAGTTCTATTTCTGTAATTGAAGTTACTTGTAGGAAACTTTCTAAGTATTTGGGTTGAAAATATGTACTTAAGCAAAACCTGTTGTGAGTGATCATTAATGATGTTTGGTTAACTACTAATTTATTTTATGAATGTCTGATTTGGAGAAAATAAGGAGATAGACATATCATATACATATGATATGTGCATATATATATATTTGATCTCTGATTTTTATTGCTTATATTTTGTCTTATGGAAATTAAAAAGCTAAGGGAATTGATTTTTTAAAATGAACTCTCAAGATTTTAGTAGAATATTCAAGTGAAATGAATTTGTGCATGGCAGGTAAGTGATATTGGCATATGCACGAATTCTGGAAATTTGTATGTAATTGAGTATTTAAATTTAACCTCTTAGACGTCTGTCACAAAAGTTTAGATGTCTGAATTTAGTTCAAAATGTTTTTTACTCTCTGTTTAAAATTTAGACACTCTGAGACGACTGTCATAAAAATTTAGACGTCTGAGATCAAATTTAGACGTCTGTCACAAAAGTTTAGATGTTTGAATTTAGTTCAAAATGTTTTTTACTCTCTGTTTAAAATTTAGACACTCTGAGACGACTGTCATAAAAATTTAGACGTCTGAGATCAAATTTAGACGTCTGTCACAAAAATTTAGATGTCTGAATTTAGTTCAAAATGTTTTTTACTCTCTGTTTCAATTTTAGATCTCTGAGCCGTCTGTCATAAAAATTTAGACGTCTGAGATCAAATTTAGACGTCTGTCATAAAAATTTAGACGTCTGAACTGCTGATTTTGCCTAATTTGCCTATTTAGAAAAGAAATAAGTGGCTATGTCAATAGCTTGTATGGAATTTTGATTTCTATTTGATTTAAATTCCCTCTGATAAAAAAACTAATAATAAAGAAATAATTGTATATCATCAAATATACAATTGACTTAATTTGTTTGTTCACTGATATGATTATATTGGTAAAACCAGGGTCTTGGGAAAAATATTTGGAAATTATATAAATATTCAAATATAAAAGAATTGGGGTTTAGTGGTGAATTCCTCTTGAAAGTTTAGAGAAAAAAAAATTTCTATGGGTTATAGAGTGAGGGTCACCACAGTTCGGCTGCTATTTAACGGTGGAGATCGATTTTCGTCGACCAGAGTGGGAGCTAGGGGGCCGCGTTCGACTGCTATTTGTGCATGGTTTTCGAGACATAGGTGAAGCCGAGTTGGCTCATGTTATAGTCGAGTATGGGGCTTGGCCGTGGCTTCGAAGTGGAAGTGTTTGATCGAGTGCTAGTTCGTCGTAGGTGGAGCGGCTCTAAACCCTAAGGGATCGACTTTGGGTTCACGTGTATACGTGAATTCCTGGAAGCAAAAAGTGAGGGGAAGAAGATAGGGGTCACGGCCCAGATCTGAAATGAAGAAATCGATGGCCAGGATTAAAAGTAGGGTTTAAAATTAAAAGGAAATTGTAAATTATATATATATTATAATTCGTGTGATCTTTAAAACCTCATAACTTTTTCATACGAGGTCCGTTTCACACGAAACGAATTGCGTTGGTTTCGTTTTGTCGAGCACTACGCATTGGAGCTAGTTTGGAGTCAATTGGAGTTAGTGAAAATTTTGAGTAAAATTAAACGCGTGTTTAATTTTATTCGAAATAAAACGCGACAAATTGCTATCGGAAATTCAAGGTGAGAACTTCTCACTCAATCGAAATTGTTCGATGTTAATTTTAAATAGTTAGATTTAAAATTGCTTGAATGTATGTTTGAATGATGATTGTTATCTGTTGATTGAAATAGACATTATACGCCGTTATTAAGCGGAGGTAATTTATTAAAAACATATACCGCGATAATTTCACATTGAAGTGGAATTGGTATTATATATGTATGTATAGCAATATATATATATTTGAATATGTATATATTGGAGTTGATTTCCCGCATTGTATAGCGGATGAGACCCTATTGCGCCGCATAATAGCGGATAATATTTATAAATCCCATATACCGCGATAATTTCACTGTGAAGTGAAATTGGTATTGTGCTAACATCCGTGGATGCAGGGAAACAGGTTGGAGGGATCCGACAGGATTCCACACCGTAGTGATTTATTTACAGATATTGTTGTATATTCTGTTATCATATGATGATATATGATGTTTGGATGTTGTGATTGACTATTGGGTGCTGTTGCATCATCGGATCCATTTTTGAAGTTTTAAAATAACGATTTTGATTTTAAATTGGGATTTTTGAATTATTATGAACGATTTATATAAAAGATGTACAAAGTTGATATTTTGTAAAGTAAGAATACTGGAATTATAAAACGAGTTTTTATAAGTGTTAAATTAAAAAAATGGATTTCATAAGTGAACGAAATTTATAAACTTAAAATTTATGAAGTTATAAAATGAATAGATGTTGTAAAATAAAAGATTTATAAGTAATTAACTTATAAATCAGATTTGACATTTTAGTTGAGATTTTTGAATAAAGACAAATGGTTTATAGATGAGATTTATAAAATATATTTTATAAATCGAAATAATGGAATTCTAAAAGGAGTTCTGTTAATGTTGAAAATAAGGTTATAAATAAAATCTTATAAGTAATAAGATTTATAATTTGTGAAGTTTTAAAGGAACGATTTTGTAAATAAATGGATTATAAGTTCTTAATTTATAATATGGATTTCTAGTATATAATTAAGTTATATAATTTGAATTAGATAACGAAGGAGATTTATAAATCGAAGTTTTATAAATAGGTTTGTAAATCCGAGAAACGACTTATTTTGATAAGTTAAGTTTATATAGCTTATTAAAGGAAGTATATTCACGATTTTGGACAGTGGATAATCCTTTAAATAAAATGTGTAGAAATGTTGAGTTTGGATTACAAATTATATTCACGATTTTAGACAGTGAATGTATTATTAAATAAAATGGAGAAGTGATATTACGAAATGAAGTAATTGTTTTAAAAAGATGTTTTAAAACGTGTTAAGTATCGAATACATAGATTTCAACATTTATTGTTGAAATAGACGTTTCGAGGAATAAGGAAATGGTGGACTATAACACTGTTTTTATAGTAAATGGTTTCCGAAAGGAAATATTTTATATAGTATTGGGATTTATATATCTATCTAAATTTCGAATCCCTATACTAGTGATTTTGAGTTATCGCAACAATGTTTTACGTAACATTCATTTTGACTCAAATAGATGTGTTTAAGAAAATGATTTCCTTAAAGAATGAAATATATACTTAATTTTGATTTAAGTATATTGAATATTTTCAAATGTTGAAAATAAATGGATTTGTGAATTACCTATTATTAAATAGGTATGGAAATGTTTTCCAATATGAAGTGAAATGTTTTGAAATTTTATCTTCAAAGATAAATTGAAATGTGGAAATTGATTTGAAATTATTTTCAAATAATTGAAGTGTGGAAATTATATATCTTGTAAAGATATTTTTGAAAGATAAATAATTTAGAAAATTATTTGGAATCTGATGATGCTGTGCAGACCTATTGATAGTTAAATAACCGACTATCAATAATTACCTTGAATGAGTATTTGTGGTGATTTGTTTGAATTTGAATGCCACACTTATTTTTGAATATTTGCGCTCACTATTCGGGTTAGCCGGGAAAAGACCTTTGTGTCGTATAACCCATTCCGAATTTGTGATACGACGATATGGATCGTATTGAAAACCGGTGGTGAAGACCGGGTATTTATGAAAACGATAGGATGACCTATCGATTGTCTCTGCACCGTTAGCTACGGTATTGAGATTTCCTTTATGATGGGAAGTTTTATCGGGATTGTGAATATCCGGATTGCAAGGGCTTCTTTGGAAGTGCCTTCGGTTCTGTTCGAACCCGGAACAGACTTGTATGGTTACATGTCTGACATTACGTTTTGAGATGTAAAGCTGATTTCTTTCAAATACATTTCTGTTGGTGGCGGAGAATTTATTCTCTTAGCTTAACACCCTTCTCTGAGACGTACGAGCTCAGAGGTTATGTAGTTGAAATTTATCAGCGATATATTCCCAATTTGGTAATGTGACATGCTGAGTGTTGCTGTGAAATGATCATTGTTTGATCATTTGTGATATGATCATTTGTTTGATCATTTATCTTTGTGATCATTACTTTGATCATTTGTTTGACCCAAATCATAGCTTTTGTATAAAGCGTAGCTTTGTGGACCAGACTTCGTCAGGGCCTCAACCACCCGAAAATGGTCGAAACAGGAATGTTGCGGCAAGGTTATGAGGGTCGCGCCCTTTAGGGTATGTCATTTCCTTCTGGAAAGGGATGGTATCATGGTATGGAGCCCAGATACTTACTCATGTGGACACACCTTATTTATTATGTGTGATGTTGGTTACCGAGCGCTCGGATAAAGGTCCCAAAGGACCGGGGGATGACATATTCGTGAGTTACCTAGTTACAGGGGTAACCTGGCTTTGTTGGCAGAGAGCAGTTTGTCTCTCGGAGCGTCCAGCCAGAGGCGTTTCCTACGTGGCATAGGAAGTTCCTTAGCCTGACCATTTGTTGGAAAATCCATCTTCCAATACGAACCTTGTACGGTTTTAATTGTAGAACCTGCTATTTAACATAGCAGCTATAGTAGGCATAGTATAATGGTACCTATGCTGGCTAAGATTAATATTATACTTTCGAAATGTTTTCTGCATTATGTACTAATAATAATAATCCAATGATTTGCGTAGTAAGCATATTTGACTATCATAAGAAGAAATCTCCTCCAATTCCGCGTTTGCATTCTGTGTGTGGTGGGAGGTCTTATGGTAGTTTCATTTTCCAAAAGCATTGCGAAATTGACTTTAAAATTATCCTGTTATTGTTTTAAAGATAACTATTTTAAGTTCTCACACCAGTCACCATGACTGACCTGGAGTTTATTGTTTCCTTCCTAAACTCTGGGTGCCCATCATTTTCCACACGGGCAGTCTAGAGTTAGGTTATTAGGTCATCCTGGATTCAGGAGATGCTGTGGAGCTCAGTGACGAGCTGGATGGCGAGACATATCACTTGTATATGATATTATTTATTCCGCTGTGTATTCTGTATATGGACAAGTTTATATAACTGTCCAGTGTTGTATATTGCTGTTGTAAACTTTGATGATGATGTAATGTATAAAATGACATAGTTCTTTGATTTAAAGATTATTCATTTATCTATTATATGTTGTTCCGCTACGAATGTGAGATTCTGATATTGTTTTCTGCTTCTGTGTTTTTCTGTTGTTTCTTCTTTCTTTTTCTTCTGTCTTCTTCTACCTCTTCTTTTTCTCCATAACAATTCGGTTTTCCGGCATTTGATTTCTCGGCAGTTGATACAGTGAACGTATTAATGTCGATTTTCGAGCGACGAAAAGTCGAGTCCTTACATTTGGTATCAGAGCATATGGTTAAGCGACAACCCTGCTCTGTTAGGTGTTACTCATCATAGATAGAGTCAGTAGTACTCTAGAATGAGTTTGAGTGTAATAATAGATATGAGCGCGTATTTGTTAGTGAATATAAAATTGTTTTATATTGTGATGATTGGTTTGTTGAGTGGTATATGGATTCTGGTCGGTATAGTCCGTACAACTCTATCGATAGGGATCTCTAAACACTTGTTCAGAACAATTCCGCACGATATTGTTTTAAATTGGGTAAATGAAATAATTTTACCTTGATTATATTTTGTATATAAAGAAATAATTTTCTGAAATTATTAAAGTGTATACAATAAATTGATTGTTTGGTTGTTAAAAATATAAATATATATAAGTTAATAAAAGTTGTTTGAATAAGTTAAATAAAACAACAATTGTGAAAGAATAAATTGTATAAGAAAATGAATTATAATGTATGAAATTTTAATTAAAATGATTTACAATGGTAAAATAGTCTTATATATATAAGAAGTGGAATTATATAAGTAAAAGATTTGTAAATGTGATTTATAATCTGAAATAAAATTCCAAAGAAGTGTTTTGAAAGGATTTGATATTTTGGAATTTTTTTTTGGAGATATGAAAGCTCTAAACTCTTTTCAGGTCGCTGGAAAATAATTCCGATGATGATCGCGACATCATTGGTGTTCATTTTCGGGTTTCCAAAAGAGGAATTGCTGCCTGATTATTTTAAATGAAAGTTGGTTGGAAAATTTGGAATTGGTTTTAGAAATTCAAAAAGATAATTTGAATTGATTTCAAAAATGGTTTTTGAAAGGTTGAAAAGACTCTAGAATCCTATTTAAAATATTTATGGGAATGATAAATGAGTTGATAACTTATACCATTTGAATTTTTGATAGAATAAATTTAACTTAAGGATGGAGTTAAATTAAAGTAAGTATAAGTGAATCAATAAAATCCAAGTTGTAATTGTTAAATATAAGTAATCAAGTTTTGAACTTATACTATGAGATAATAAATTTGACTTTGGTAAAAGTTAAATAGAATTTGAATCTGAATTGGATTTATGAGTGGAAACTTAAGTTAATTTAAACAAATGATGTTGAAATGAAATATAACTTAAGTAATGTTAAATGAAATTGATTTTGATATCAAAGTAAATTAATAAAGTGAATTTATTAAATGAATATGAACTTGAGCTATATAAATGAAATTCAACTTTATTTGTAAAAAAATAAATTGAATTAGCAATTGAATTAATGAATGAATGGATTGAATGTTAATCAATCTAATGTGAATGAATTGATATGAATAATGAATGTAAGTGTTAATTCATTAAAAGCTAAATGTTATTTGAAGTTGAATAATTGAATGTAAGTCAATTTAATATCGACCAATTGAATTAAAGGTGTTGAACCAAATTGAATGTAATATTTAATAATTTGGTTGTGTAGAATATACATTGGATATTATATGATTGTTGGTTGATTGTAGTATAATTCATTAGTGTTAATGAAATTGAATAAATGGAATTGGAAGCTATGTAATTGAATTTAAATTGAAAGTGAAGTAAATTTAAATAGAAATTGATTTGAATTGGAAGTGAACCAACTTGAATGTAAATTAGTGAATGTAAACTAATTGAAAATGAACAATTGAATGTCATTATATATGAATTGGTTGTAAACAATTGCAAGTAATGTTGAAATTTTATAAGTTGCTTATAAAACTTGTTTAGTATGCATTTCTTTGATATGCAAATGTTGTAGTTGTTTAAAAGAGTAAATTGTTAATAACCTTATATATATGTCACTTACATGTTTAAATTGAGTAAGTAAAGGTGCGGTGGTTATCGTTCGGTTGATTGGGTTGCGCTAAAATGCTAAATTAATAACTGCTTTGCTTAAAAATGCTAAAAAGGTACGCCTACGCAATAAAAATAGGAAATATGAACTGTTTTTCTGCTTTTCCGACCGGGTGGGTCGATGTATACATATTTATGTCTATTGTGATCCTACTACGATCGAACCGCGCAAAGGAGACGCTGGCAAATTTTTCTGAAAATTTAAGGCGTTAGAAAATTTTCGAGAAATTTTGGAAAATTTTTGTTAATGAAAAGTCAATTTCTAAAGTGTAATGAAACCGTAGGAATTGAACTAGAAAATGGAAACCATTGTTTTGGTTGAAGTTAAAGGTTTTGGAAAGGGTGAATATAAAATTTTCATAAAATGGATTTCTGAAAAGTTAATGGATTTTGTGAATTTTTCTTACTTGGTAATTTCGAGGACGAAATTCTTTTAAGGGGGGAAGTTTGTAATGACCCAGAATTTCTGTCAATTAAAATTCGAATATTTAATTGATTTTAAATATTAACAAGTAGAATTAATAAGTCGAATAATTTAAAATTCGAATATCTGGATTTAATTGGATAATTAAATCGATAAATTAATAGTTGAAATTCCAGAAATAATTGAAATCTGGATTAAATGCGAATGAAAATGATTTATAAAGTTATATTAAATCATGTTGAAGTTATAGTGATGTTATAGAACTTTGAAAATTGAATTTAAAGTTGAATTGTGAAAATTAAATATTTTAATATTTAATCGACTAGTGAAATTAGCCATTTTTGGGACAGTCTCAGAATTGGACGAAATTAGTTCTATTGGATCCGTAATAGTTTGTTATTATCGGATTTCAATTTTCGTAGCAATCGGAGTTGTCGTTTGACTGTGACAGCTCGAAACACATCGAAATTTTTTTAATATTAATTTGGCGAGTTAAAATAGTCATTTTTCAAACAGTCTTGGATTTCGACAAAACCAGTTTCATCGGATCCGTAATGTTAAATTATTGTAAGATTTCAAATTTCGTGTCAATCGGATTTACTGTTTGTCCGGGGCAAGCCAAAACGCATTGAAATCGGTTTAATTTAAAATGATCGTTTAATTCCGTAACTCGCACATATGACCGAATTAGCTCCCGAAACATGTTCCATTGTGTTCGGAACGTGGGGTAAACCTTACGAATGCCAAGCGGCACGTGTGATTTGGAGATCGTTTGAAAAAGTCGTTTTAAAATAAATTTAATATCATTTATATACGTATATACGTATATATATATATATATATATATATATATATACACGTTCACAAGGAGAAACCCTAATTCTATAGTCAGCCGCCACCATCATTTTAATGGCCATAAACACGCGATCTTTCTCCTCTAATTTTCTCTCAATCCATTAGCAATCAAGCAAAACTCTCAACTACAATAATGTAGAGCACGTCGAGAACTATAAATTCAACGGTGGAGATCGATTTTCGTCGACCAGAGTGGGAGCTAGGGGGCCGCGTTCGACTACTATTTGTGCATGGTTTTCGAGACATAGGTGAAGCCGAGTTGGCTCATGTTGTAGTCGAGTATGGGGCTTGGCCATGGCTTCGAAGTGGAAGTGTTTGATCGAGTGCTAGTTCGTCGTAGGTGGAGCGGTTCTAAACCCTAAGGGATCGACTTTGGGTTCACGTGTATACGTGAATTCCTGGAAGCAAAACGTGAGGGGAAGAAGATAGGGGTCATGGCCTAGATCTGAAATGAAGAAATCGATGGCCATGATTAAAAGTAGGGTTTAAAATTAAAAGGAAATTGTAAATTATATATATATATATTATAATTCGTGTGATCTTTAAAACCTCATAACTTTTTCATACGAGGTCCGTTTCGCACGAAACGAATTGCGTTGGCTTCGTTTTATTGAGAACTACGCATTGGAGCTGGTTTGGAGTCAATTGGAGTCAGTGAAAATTTTGAGTAAAATTAAACGCGTGTTTAATTTTATTCGAAATAAAACGCTACAAATTGCTATCGGAAATTCAATGTGAGAACTTCTCACTCAATCGAAATTGTTCGATGTTAATTTTAAATAGTTAGATTTAAAATTGCTTGAATGTATGTTTGAATGATGATTGTTATCTGTTGATTGAAATAGACATTATACGCCGTTATTAAGCGGAGGTTATTTATTAAAAACATATACCACGATAATTTCACATTGAAGTGGAATTGGTATTATATATGTATGTATGGGAATATATATATATTGGAATATGTATATATTGGAGTTGATTTCCCGCATTGTATAGCGGATGAGACCCTATTGCGCCGCATAATAGCGGATAATATTTATAAATCCCATATACCGCGATAATTTCACTGTGAAGTGAAATTGGTATTGTGCTAACATCTGTAGATGCAGGGAAACAGGTTGGAGGGATCCAACTGGATTCCTCACCGTAGTTATTTATTTACAGATATTGTTGTATATTCTGTTATCATATGATGATATATGATGTTTGGATGTTGTGATTGACTATTGGGTGCTGTTGCATCATCGGATCCATTTTTGAAGTTTTAAAATAACGATTTTGATTTTAAATTGGGATTTTTGAATTATTATGAACGATTTATATAAAAGATGTACAAAGTTGATATTTTATAAAGTAAGAATACTGGAATTATAAAATGAGTTTTTATAAGTGTTAAATTGAAAAAATGGATTTCATAAGTGAACGAAATTAATAAACTTAAAATTTATGAAGTTATAAAATGAATAGATGTTGTAAAATAAAAGATTTATAAGTAATTAACTTATAAATCGGATTTGACATTTTAGTTGAGATTTTAGAATAAAGACAAATGGTTTATAGATGAGATTTATAAAATATATTTTATAAATCGAAATAATGGAATTCTAAAAGGAGTTCTGTTAATGTTGAAAATAAGGTTATAAATAAAATCTTATAAGTAATAAGATTTATAATTTGTGAAGTTTTAAAGGAACGATTTTGTAAATAAATGGATTATAAGTTCTTAATTTATAATATGGATTTCCAGTATATAATTAAGTTATATAATTTGAATTAGATAATGAAAGAGATTTATAAATCGAAGTTTTATTAATAGGTTTGTAAATCCGAGAAATGACTTATTTTGATAGGTTAAGTTTATATAGCTTATTAAAGGAAGTATATTCACGATTTTGGACAGTGGATAATCCTTTAAATAAAATGTGTAGAAATGTTGAGTTTGGATAACAAATTATATTCACGATTTTGGACAGTGGATGTATTATTAAATAAAATAGAGAAGTGATATTACGAAATGAAGTAATTGTTTTAAAAAGATGTTTTAAAACATGTTAAGTATCGAATACATAGATTTCAACATTTATTGTTGAAATAGACGTTTCGAGGAATAAGGAAATGGTGGACTATAACACTGTTGTTATAGTAAATGGTTTCCGAAAGGAAATATTTTATATAGTATTGGGATTTATATATCTATCTAAATTTCAAATCCCTATACTAGTGATTTTGAGTTATCGTAACAATGTTTTACGTAACATTCGTTTTGACTCAAATAGATGTGTTTAAGAAAATGATTTCCTTAAAGAATGAAATATATACTTAATTTTGATTTAAGTATATTGAATATTTTCAAATGTTGAAAATAAATGGATTTGTGAATTACCTATTATTAAATAGGTATGGAAATGTATTCCAATATGAAGTGAAATGTTTTGAAATTTTATCTTCAAAGATAAATTGAAATGTGGAAATTGATTTGAAATTGTTTTCAAATAATTGAAGTGTGGAAATTATATATCTTGTAAAGATATTTTTGAAAGATAAATAATTTGGAAAATCATTTGGAATCTGATGATGCTGTGCAGACCAATTGATAGTTAAATAGCCAACTATCAATAATTACCTCGAATGGGTATTTGTGGTGATTTGTTTGAATTTGAATGCCACACTTATTTTTGAATATTTGCGCTCACTATTCGGGTTAGCCGGGAAAAGACCTTTGTGTCGTATAACCCATTTCGAATTTGTGATACGACGATATGGATCGTATTGAAGACCGGTGGTGAAGACCGGTGGTGAAGACCGGGTATTTATGAAAACGATAGGATGACCTATCGATTGTCTCTGCACCGTTAGCTACGGTATTGAGATTTCCTTTGTGATGGGAAGTTTTATTGGGATTGTGAATATCTGGATTGTAAGGGCTTCTTTGGAAGTGCCTTCGGTTCTGTTCGAACCCGGAACAAACTTGTATGGTTACGTGTCTGACATTACGTTTTGAGATGTAAAGCTGATTTCTTTCAAATACATTTCTGTTGGTGGCGGAGAATTTATTCCCTTAGCTTAACACCCTTCTCTGAGACGTACGAGCTCAAAGGTTATGTATTTGAAATTTATCAGCGATATATTCCCAATTTTGTAATGTGACATGCTAAGTGTTGCTGTGAAATGATCATTGTTTGATCATTTGTGATATGATCATTTGTTTGATCATTTATCTTTGTGATCATTACTTTGATCATTTGTTTGACCCAAAGCATAGCTTTTGTATAAAGCGTAGCTTTGTGGATGAGACTTCGTCAGGGCCTCAACAACCCGAAAATGGTCGAAACAGGAATGTTGCGGCAATGTTATGAGGGTCGCACCCTTTAGGGTATGTCATTTCCTTCTGGAAAGGGATGGTATCATGGTATGGAGCCCAGATACTTACTCATGTGGACACACCTTATTTATTATGTGTGATGTTGGTTACCGAGCGCTCGGATAAAGGTCCTAAAGGACCGGGGGATGACATATTCGTGAGTTACCTAGTTACAGGGGTAACCCGGCTTTGTTGGCAGAGAGCAGTTTGTCTCTCGGAGCGTCCAGCCAGAGGCGTTTCCTACGTGGCATAGGAAGTTCCTTAGCCTGACCATTTGTTGGAAAATCCATCTTCCAATACGAACCTTGTACGGTTTTAATTGTAGAACCTGCTATTTAACATAGCAGCTATAGTAGGCATAGTATAATGGTACCTATGCTAGCTAAGATTAATATTATACTTTCAAAATGTTTTCTGCACTATGTACTAATAATAATAATCCAATGATTTGCGTAGTAAGCATATTTGACTATCATAAGAAGAAATCTCCTCCAATTCTGCGTTTGCATTGTGTGTGTGGCGGGAGGTCTTATGGTAGTTTCATTTTCCAAAAGCATTGCGAAATTGACTTTAAAATTATCCTGTTATTGTTTTAAAGATAACTGTTTTAAGTTCTCACACCAGTCACCATGACTGACCTGGAGTTTATTGTTTCCTTCCTAAACTCTGGGTGCCCATCATTTTCCACACGGGCAGTCTAGAGTTAGGTTATTAGGTCATCCTGGATTCAGGAGATGCTGTGGAGCTCAGTGACGAGCTGGATGGCGAGACGTATCACTTGTATATGATATTATTTATTCCGCTGTGTATTCTGTATATGGACAAGTTTATATAACTGTCCAGTGTTGTATATTGCTGTTGTAAACTCTGATGATGATGTAATGTATAAAATGACATAGTTCTTTGATTTAAAGATTATTCATTCATCTATTATATGTTGTTCCGCTGCGAATGTGAGATTCTGATATTGTTTTCTGCTTCTGTGTTTTTTTGTTGTTTCTTCTTTCTTTTTCTTCTGTCTTCTTCTACCTCTTCTTTTTCTCCATAACAATTCGGTTTTCCGGCATTCGATTTCTCGGCAGTTGATACAGTGAACGTATTAATGTCGATTTTCGAGCGACGAAAAGTCGAGTCGTTACATTCTCCCTCTTAAGGCATAGCATTGATGGTAGGTATGATGGGAGAGTAGTTCCCGCATTGGCTATTCGTTAGTGTGAGGATCGATTAGTAGTTTGACCCATTGTGTTAAATCAGAATCCTTAGGTACTGGACCTTAGGAATTCACGGATACTTTTTACACACCTTATATCACTTAGAGTAGTTTTAAAGTTAGCTGCACATGATCATTATATTAAACTTGTCCTCATTCACCAGACTCTATGTCTAACCCATTCTTTCTCCATCATTCCCCACCACAAGTGACAGGGCAGTAGGTGATTGGCCCATTCTTGATACTTGGAGAGTCAAGCTTATATTCGAAGTTTGCTTTTATCATATTTTACTCTCCATGTATTATTCCAGCTTATCAGTACATTTTTCTTCATGTATCAGACTTGGAAGGACATTTTGTTATGTACTCTATATTGGATCATGTACTGATATTTTTCAAAGACAATGACTTGATATTTTTTGGACTTATATTTTTATGTGATATATACATGTTTTTATTCTTTCTGCTGTGAGTTCTGAAAGTGTAGTATATCTTAGATTATATCTACTTGTATTAGTCTTCGAAATGTTAAAGGTTAAAACCCCGACGATCTACATTTCTCGGCATGGCTTGAGGCTGAAAGCTAGAGGGAGCTTTAGATCGGAGTATCGAGAGGTGTGGGTTATCACAGTTGGTATTGGAGCATAGGTTCAAAGTTCCTTAGGGATTATGACCGTATTAAGAGAATGTACTTGAAATTTTTTGAAAAAAATGGTTTTTCAAAAGGTTTTCCAAAAATGCTTTCCAAAGTTTTTCAAAATGGACCTTTTAAAATATTTATGTATTTCATACATTTTGTAATCTCTCTTTCATGCTTCTGCTATCTTTGATTCGTGTCTATTTTTTCTCTTATTTGTGCCTATACTATCTGTGAAAAGTTGCCAATTAAATCCCTAAAATTCATAGATACTGGATAAGTGATCCTGCTGGTTTAGGCTTCAACGATGCGGCCAAGATGCTGGGCGTGAACATCCCTATATGGTTTCACCGGTATCTTCAAGTTAGGGGATAGGTCAAGCTAAATTCCACTAGAGAGCCCACGAAGGGAGCGATAGGTGCGGATCTTGCCTATCCACCTACCGCTACAGACTTTGCTAAGTTATGCAAGGATTTTTCTAGTCTTTGAGGGAAGCCATATATGGGATGGAGTCTTACGTGGATTTGAGGACATGGATCCACGCTTGTGATATGATCTTTGGTTTGATGGGATTGACTGATGTTGTAAGGAGGCAATTAGCTACTTGGCAGTTGTAGGAAGAGGCATTGACCTGGTGGGAGGTTATTGAGTCTGAGATCGATGGAGGTGGTATTTCTTGGGATGAGGTATGTAGAAGGTTTGAGATGAAGTTCCTTTCTAGGGTGGAGGAAGATGTTTAGCTGGAGAAGTTTATCCATCTTAAATAGGATGATATGACAGTCAAGGAGTATGTAAATAAGTTTAATGAGCTAGCTAGATTTGGTATGGAGTTGATTAGTACACCACACATGAAGGCTCTTAAATTTGTCAAAAAGCTAAACCAACCTCTCCAAGGTTTAGCTTTGAGTTGCATTCCTATGGGCACTACCTATGAGGGGCTAGTAGAGATGGTTTTACTCAACACCGTCTCCAAGGAGGAAGTGAGAGAGGAGGCTTAGAAGGTTAGAGAGAAAGGGCACCGGAAAAATTATAAGAGTGGAGGATTTAGGCTAAAAGAGGAGATTCAGAAGAAGGACTTGAGGTTTAATAGGTGTAGTAGGACAGGCATTTTGCTAAGGACTGTATGACAGATCTTTAAAAGATGAAATGTTATAACGGCGACCCGTATGGCCACGTGAAGCGAGCTTGAAAAGCACCATCGAAAGCTTCTACTCGGACTTCTACTTAGGTAGTTCCGGCTTATGCACTAAAGGCAGTCCCTAGATTGAGTGCACAGCTAGTGGCAGACAAGGGTAAGAAAGTGGTGATCGAATATATGTTGACTCTTACTGGTTTATTTATTCGCACTTTATTTAATACTAGGGCTTCACATTCTTCCATTTCTAGTAGGCTTGTTGATGACTTACACCAACACACTAGTATAGTCATGGACCCTGTGGTTGTGTCAAATCCTGTAGGAAGATCGGCCTATTTGTCTATGGTATGTAGGGGTTTGAAGTTGTTTATCTTAGGGGTCAATTTTGATTGTGATGCCTTTGTATTGGGATTTTCTGGGTTTGGATTGATATTGTGACGACCACGACTTTCTCTCCATAGAAAGTCGTATCGCTAATAAGAAAGAAAGGGGTGAGAAGTAGAAAAGAGAAGAAGAGAAAAGAAACAAACACAAATACTCACAGCGGAAACGAACAAAATATATTATATCACATAAATATTACATAGTATCATATACAACACTTATCAGAGTTACATAGATTACACATCACATACTAGACAGTTATAAACATCTGTCTAGTTATTACAACTCAATACAAAACAAAGATCTAAACAAGATCAACACAGCGGAAACTACTATCTATCTATAACGCCGAAGCCTCCTGCTCCATTGCTCCTCCACAATTCGTCAAGGCTAACCTGAATCCCTTGGCTACTCGTAAAAATTTGAGTACCCAAGAGTTTATAAAACAGAAATAAACAACTTGGGTCAGACATGGGTCTGGTGTGAGTAACAGGTTAAACTTGTTTAACTTCAAAACCTTTTGAAAGAAAAGGTATCACGTAAGACTCCCCACAAATAAACATGGGTAAGTTTTTACCTTACGCTAACCAAAACATTTGATAGGAAATTCGATTGTATTATAATAGGGTCTAGGGTTTTCAAGTAAAATACAGAAATAGCTGAAATGCTTACATCTCACATTTCAACATAGTTGGGCACAACTAATACGTACGACACTTATTGGAGTTTGGATTCCATACAATGGCAGGGCTACTGGGGTACCGCCCGTCACAGTACGTGGCCTAGATCACCGTACCGAGGATCACTCCCAATCCCCTGCAACACAAGGTCGGAACATCCCTTACTGGATAATTCCCGCACAAGATACCTCACGGTTGGGATCAGCAACCGCACCACTAAGTCGAAATAGAAAGGGACATCTAGACAGAGGTAACCTTGTCCTACTTGGGTGCTACCCACTAACCTTGCTGCACCTCCCCTGCTTTAGCCATTCCCGGTTTGTGAGGCTTGAGGTCACGATTACCTTTAAACAGAACATATCACTTAGAATGCTCATCGTCCGCCTGACGATGTGCTGAAAGCATTCAATCCATACAAGTTCATTCCGGGTTCGAACGAAACCGAAGGCATTATCTCGTTACACTCGTTTTGGAATCACCCTCAGAGTTAACGACAATAACCCTTGCACTCTGAATCTTCATCTTCACTTGATTCACGACCTATCGTAAATTTGGATCGATGTGGTATTCGGGTCTCCAGACCTGGAAATCCGGTATACGGAAACCCGATCCCGGTCTCATCGAAATCCAAAGCGTATCTTTTAAGGCCAAGTTGTTTTAAAGTTAAAACAATTCAATTCAATTATCTTTATACACATAGAAGGATAATTCACAATAGATAATCAACATTATCAGATAACAGATAATCCATATTATCATCACAATTCAACTATACATCCATATCACATAGCATATATCTCATCAGAGATATCAATCAAATGCAAAGCATTCAGTATTATCATCCATCCATAAGTAATGATTTATATCATCTCTAATTAATTTAAATTGAATTAAATTAATTACTTCATTTTATAAATCCTGCTTACTTAACCATTAATTAATTACAATTTAATTAATTAATTATCTTCTAATATTTCATTTCAATTAATCATCTTTGATTAATTATCTTTGAATTACATCCAAGTAATTTATCCTCAATTAATTTCTCAAATTAATTATCCTTAACCACTTATAGTAATTAACCTTTAATTACTTCATTAATTAATTAACTAAAATTAATTAACTTAATCAACTATAATTAATTACATTAATCCTTAATTAATTACATTGATTAATTACTTCATTTATTAATTATTACTTAATTAACCAATCTTAATTACATCATTAATTATATTAATTAATGATCCTTAATTACAACTTAATTATTAATTACTTAATTAAATTAATTACATTAAGTAATTAATCTTTAATTAAACAACATTTATTAATCACCCTTGATTAATCTTCAATCAGTAATTAATTACCCTTAATTACTTTCATTAACTAAATTAATTACTCCTTAATTAATTTCTTAATTAATCCCTTGATTAATTATTCAAAGTAATTAACTCAAATTACTTCTATTAATAAAATCATTTATTCAACTAATTACTTCAAGTAATTATCTTATTATTTATTTCCCTAAATAATCTTATCTTAATAATTACATTAAGTAATTATTATCAAATCATCTCTTGATTATTCTAAATTAATTAAACTTAATTAATTAATTTAACTAAATCAAATTAACTTCTATTAATTACAATAAGTAATTAATTCTTAATTACTCCCAATAAGTAATTACATTTAAACAATTTCATAAATGATTATTCTTAAATTAATTCAACTAATTAATTATCAAAATTAATCCTATTAATTCATTATTTAATAACCCATAGTTAATGACCTCATTAACTATTATTTAATTACTTTCCTTAAGTAATTAACTTATATTAATTATTATTAATCCTAAATTAATAAATCTTAATATCCAATTTATTAATCTCTAATTACTAAGTTAATTAAGTGTCAACCATAACTTAATTAATATTTAATTACTTATTAATTAATTCCTAACCATTAATTAATATTCTAATTATAATCCTTAATTACAAATTAATTATTCTAATTAATTAATCTTAATCACTAATTAATTAGTTTAAACCATTAATTACCTATTTAATTAATCCAAATGATTAATTAATCAATTAAATTAATTATCCATTAAATTTCCTAATTAATTCAATGAACACAAATCTCTAATTACTTTAAGATAAAACATTTTCTTATCAAAGGTTAAATTATCATTCTTAAATACATTTGAAGACATCCATTTCAAATTAACTTTTAAATTTCATTTTAAATTCTAGATTTAAAATGAATACTAATTTATCTTTTACAATGTTTTAAACAACATTTCTAAAACTCTTTTAATTTACAAGTTAAAGAAATACTCATTTATAAAGAAGTTTAAAAGGTGCTAACAAATTCATAGTTAAATTTATAAAACTTATTTTAAATCTCAATCTAAGATTCAAAACCAAACTTGAATCCATATATTTAAATCTTTGATTTAAATTTCTGTTTTACTAATTCTTTACAGTTTTAGATTTAGTTTAAAGTTTAAACAGACAGTTTTCTTTTTCAAAAACCTGGCAACAACTTACATACTCGAGCACACACACTTAAAACTTCGAGTCGCACCCTCTAAAACTTCGAGTCTCACACGAACAAAACGCTTGAAAATCTCGAGACCTTCCCCTGTTAAAACCCAGGCTTCACCAGATACATCCTCGATCTCGTGCACGTGCACGGTCACCTACGGCAACTCCGGTCATCGACGACGACTCCATCATCTCGACTATCACTCACGAACCAGAATACTACAATCACTTCTTCGATTCCTACTCGAATTCAAATTCGAGCATTCATCCAACCTGGAACAAGAAACCATCACCACTGACCAAACCTGGCAACATCGCTCGTTCGTCAACCTCCGATCATCTGACATCTAGCAACTCCGGCCATACTTTCATCCACGACCAAACTTCCATCTGCCAAATCCTCGTTCAACTCGATCGACTACAGATCCCATTTCGATCATCTTTCCCTAACCCAGTAAAACTAGGTTTAAAAATTTCAAACCTAAATCATTTCTGCCTTACTTCCTTAAAAATTCTCCTGACAATTTTCCTATCATCCATGATCATTCCACTATCATCATTGAAGAATTCAACATCCCAGTTCCATTGAGATAATCAAAATCACTAAAATTTCATTTCTAACTTAAACCAGAACTGCTCTTTTAATACTAGATTAAAGACTATGATATTCATGTTAAAAATCATGTTATAGCCTATCTATTCCATATATAATCCTGAATCTATAAATTACCCAGTTCGAATTTTTACATTTATACAACATGTCTCTGTTGTTTTAGATTACAGAGGCACTCAGACTAAATTTTGTCTTAATTAAATCTTTTAATCTTTAGTTTACTAGGGAACAACTAATTTTACTTAAACCTTAGATCTACACTTAAAACTAGATCATGAGATATGATTTATATCAAAAACAGTAGCCTAGAATTCAAGATAACAGGGTCACACTGATACAAATAACATACACATCTATATACATTCATATACATGCAGAGTCATCTATAAACATCCATATCAAAATAATATTTATCACAGAATTAGGCATGCATCATAATTACAGTTTCAATTACTGATTGAAGATTAATCAATTTATAAATTGAATAGGTAAGTTATAATATGATTAATCAATTTTGACGATATCAATTCAGGCATTCATCCACACTTCAAAGATAAACTCCGAACCATTACAGTTTCCTTCGGAGATCGATGAAATCCTTCACCACAGCAAAGCTTACTCGAGACGGTATTGGGTCTACAGTCTCGACAGATACACTTCCAACCTCAACACTCAAATTCTAACTATTTGTAGTCGTGTTACACACACCACTACCCTATCTACCTTTATATCCTATATTGGAAAACTCGAACAGGTAACCCAACAAATAGGTAGAAATATATATATATTTAAAATGATACTTTTTATATAGAAATTATTTCTGGGTAAAATTATTTCATTTACCTCTTTAAAATAATATTGTGTCCGTTGGCCTGGTTCAAGTGTTTAGAGATCCCTATCAATAACGTTAGCTACTCGTATTGACCAGAATCCATATACCACTCAACCGATCAATTAACACAATATAAAATCATTTTTATATAACTAACAATTACGCGCTCTCAAGATAGACACCATTTCAGAGCCTAGGTATTCACTCAACCTACTGCTCTGATACCACGTGTGACGACCCGGCTTTCCACTCCCGGAAAATCGCATCGACAGTAAGAAAGAAAGGGGTGAGAAGTAGAAAAGAGAAGAAGAGAAAAGAAACAAACACAAATACTCACAGCGGAAACGAACAAAATATATTATATCACATAAATATTACATAGTATCATATACAACGCTTATCAGAGTTACACAGATTACACATCATATACTAGACAGTTATAAACATTTGTCTAGTTATTACATCTCAATCCAATACAGAGATCAATACAAAATCAACACAGCGGAAACTACTATCTATCTACAACGCCGAAGCCTCCTGCTCCATTGCTCCTCCACAATTCGTCAAGGCTAACCTGAATCCCTTGGCTACTCGTAAAAATTTGAGTAACCAAGAGTTTATAAAACAGAAATAAACAACTTGGGTCAGACATGGGTCTGGTGTGAGTAACAGGTTAAACTTGTTTAACTTCTAAACCTTTTGAAAGAAAAGGTATCACGTAAGACTTCCCACAAATAAACATGGGTAAGTTTTTACCTTACGCTAACCAAAACATTTGATAGGAAATTCGATTGTATTATAATAGGGTCTAGGGTTTTCAAGTAAAATACAGAAATAGCTGAAATGCTTACATCTCACATTCCAACATAGTTGGGCACAACTAATACGTACGGCACTTATTGGAGTTTGGATTCCATACAATGGCAGGGCTACCGGGGTACCGCCCGTCACAGTACGTGGCCTAGATCACCGTACCGAGGATCACTCCCAATCCCCTGCAACACAAGGTCGGAACATCCCTTACTGGATAATTCCCGCACAAGATACCTCACGGTTGGGATCAGCAACCGCACCACTAAGTCGAAAATAGAAAGGGACATCTAGACAGAGGTAACCTTGTCCTACTTGGGTGCTACCCACTAACCTTGCTGCACCTCCCCTGTTTTAGCCATTCTCGGTTTGTGAGGTTTGAGGTCACGATTACCTTTAAAAGAACACATCTATCTTAGAATGCTCATCGTCCACCTGACGATGTGCTGAAAGCATTCAATCCATACAAGTTCGTTCCGGGTTCGAACGAAACCGAAGGCATTATCTCGTTACACTCGTTTTGGAATCACCCTCAGAGTTAACGACAATAACCCTTGCACTCTAAATCTTCATCTTCACTTGATTCACGACCTATCGTTAATTTGGATCGATGTGGTATTCGGGTCTCCAGACCTGGAAATCCGGTATACGGAAACCCGATCCCGGTCTCATCGAAATCCAAAGCGTATCTTTTAAGGCCAAGTTGTTTTAAAGGTTAAAACAATTTCAATTCATTATCTTTATACACAAAGAAAGATAATTCACAACTGATAATCAACATTATCAGATAATCCATACAATTCAACTAACATCCATATCACACAGCATATATCTCATCAGAGATATCAATCAAAGTCAAGTATCCAATACTAACACCCATTCATAAGTAATGATTTATATCATCTTAATTTAAATTGAATTAAATTAATTACTTCATTTTATAAATCCTTCTTACTTAACCATTAATTAATTACAATCAATTAATTAATTATCCTCTAATAATTCATTTCAATTAATCATCTTGATTAATTATCTTTTGATTACATTCAAGTAATTTATTCTCAATTAATTACTTAAATTAATTATCCTTAACCACTTATTGTAATTAACCTTTAATTACTTCATTAATTAATTTACTAAAATTAATTAACTTAATCAACTATAATTAATTACATTAATCCTTAATTAATTACATTGATTAATTACTTCATTTATTAATTATTACTTAATTAACCAATCTTAATTATATCATTAATTATATTAATTAATGATCCTTAATTACAACTTAATTATTAATTACTTAATTAAATTAATTACATTAAGTAATTAACCTTTAATTAAACAACATTTATTAATCACTTTTGATTAATCTCATCTAGTAATTAACTCCCCTTAATTACTTTCATTAACTAAATTAATTACTCCTTAATTAATTCCTTAATTAATCTCTTGATTAATTATTCAAAGTAATTAACTCAAATTACTTCTATTAATAAAATCATTATTCAACTAATTACTTCCAGTAATAATCTTATTATTTACTTCCCTAAATAATCTTACCTTAATAATTACATTAAGTAATTATTATCAAATCATCTCTTGATTATCCTAAATTAATTAAACTTAATTAATTAATTTAACTAAATCAAATTATCTTCAATTAATTACAATAAGTAATTAATTCTTAATTACTTCCAATAAGTAATTACATTTAAACAAATTCTATAATTGATTATCTTTAAATTAATTAATCTAATTAACTATTAAAATTAATCCTATTAATTAATTATTTAATAACCCATAGTTAATGACTTCATTAACTATTATTTAATTACTTTCCTTAAGTAATTAACTTATATTAATTATTATTAATTCTAAAGTAATAAATCTTAATAACCAATTTATCAATCTCTAATTATTTAATTAATTAAGTGTTAACTATAACTTAATTATCTTTGATTACTTATTAATTAATTCCTAATCATTAATTAATATTCTAATTTATAATCCCTAACTACAAATTAATCATCCCTAATTAATTTATCTTAATCATAAATAAATTAGTTTAAACCTTTAATTACCTATTTAATTAATCCAAATGATTAATTAATCAAATAATTTAATTATCTATTAAATCTCCAAATAAATTAAATAAACACAAGTCTTTAATTATTTTAAGATAAACTTTATTTTTATTGATAAACAAGTTATCATTTATAATTTATATTTGAAATATTCATTTCAAATCTACTTTTAAATTTTATTTTAAATTATGTATTTAAAATGAATACCAATTTATTTTAACAAAGTTTTTAAAACCAATTTAAAAACCTTTACTTATTAAAAATTCTTATCTCTTATAAAAGAAATTTAAGAAGAGTTTAAACCAATTTCCTTTTTAATTTCAAACAATTTAAATCTAACTACCATTTAAAACCTATTTAAAACATATAAATTTATAACTTATTTATTTCATACCTTTAAGATTCAAAACTAACTTGAATCTATGTAGTTAAACTTGATTTAAATTCTTGTTTAAAATTTACAAATTTAAAACCAGTTTAAAGTTTTAAAAACAGACAGTTTTAAAAACCTGGCAACAACTATGTTACTCTAGACTCCACCCTAAATTTACTTCGAGTCGCACCCTTAAACACTTCGAGTCTCACCCGTAAGAAAATTCGAAAATCACGAGACCTTCCTCTCCTCAAAACCCAGACTTCACCATACACATTCACGATCGCGTGCACGTGCACATCCACCAGCGTCAACTCCGACCATCCACGACTTTCCCCACCAGTCGACGATCACTCAAGTACCAGAATACGACCATCACTTCTTCGATTAAAACGCGAAATCGAAATCGAGCCTAAAATCGAAACCTGGAAACACTGACTCGCGACCAACCACCCACCTGTCATCGCCTCGTCTTCGCAAACCTGTCCACCAGAACTCCTCCAACTCCGGTCATCACTTCGACTACCTCAGAGCTTCAACTTCCCAAAATATCTCAAAGCTCGATCAACTCAATTTGTCGATCCAAACTAAAACTCGAAACCCAGACAAATTAGGTTTACAAAATTTAACTCTCGATTCCAAATCCCTCAATGTTTAATTCGATTTCCAGTAATTATTCCTGGTATCCTTGATCATTACTCTACCACTACTAAAGATTTCGAACTTCCAATTTCACTGAGATGATCAAAATTACCAAAATTTCATTTTTAGTTAAAAACAGAACTGCACCTTTATTACCAAACTAAAAATTATGATTTTAATGCTAAAAATCATATTATAACTTACCTATTCAATTTATAAACCTGAATTTATAAATTACAAAGTTTGAATTTTTACTTTTATATAACATGCACTGTTATTTTGGTTTACAGAGACACTTGGTTTTAAAGTTTGACTTAACTAAATTTTTAGACATTTGTCTATGGTAAATCAACAATTTTAGTTTGTAAATTTAGTCCTAACAAAACTAGATCAAGTGATAAGAGATTAAAAATGAAATTTTGAGTCTGGGCAAACAAAAACAAGAACAGGGTACTGTCACATATGCACACAAAACCACCACATATACATATAGGAAAAATGCACTTGTATATTCATATATCAATACATATATATGCAGAACTACCTATAATATTCACATGCAACCATCTTTTATTCAGAACTTAACATGAAATCATTGATTTTGATCAGGATTTAAACCTGGAATCCTAGAACAGGCAATAACATATCAAAACCATACATGCATTCAAAACTATACACATTACAGAGAATTCCATCACTCCAACCATGATTATCACAGGAAAAATCAAGCAATTATATTTACTTAAGTTAGTTTATATTAAAATTGTTACTCACCAAACATGCAGAGCAGAGGTAGTTTAGCTTTTGAAAACTGGAATTGATAAAATGCTTGAGTCTGGAAATTTTAATACTTTTAAAACTTGAATCTTGATTCGTTGAAGAATGCATGTTGCTTCCAGATTGCAAATGAATGCAGACAGTTTGAATTGCTTCCAGAGTTGAAAAGAAGATGTTTGCAGGCCTCAGATTTACAGGATTTTGAAACTATGCAGGCAGGCTTTGTTTTGATTTTAAACTTGAAAATCTAATCTTGAAATCAAGGATGATGATGCTTTAAAAATCTCAGATTAAAAGAAAAATGCATGCAGGCTTTGAATTGAAACCTGATTCTGGTTTGAGGAATTTGATAATGAAATGAAATTACAGGCTTTGATGTATATTTGGTTTGAGGAGGAAATTCAGATCTTAAATTTGAATATGAGCTTGGTTTGAGGTGTTTAATTTCTAGTTTGAGGCATTAGATTACTGACTTGATTCAGATTTGAATTAGAGATATGGTTTTAGTTCTCTTGTTTTTGAAAAGGAAAATAGAAAGAATCAAACAAAGATATGCCAATGTTTATATAAGTGAATTTGTGATTTATAAAAACAAAAGAAAATGAAAAATAAAGACACTTGTCATTTGAGTTCATCATTTAATTACACTTGTTAAAACAAGGCTTTAGATAAAGACACATGTCTTTTAAGTAATTATTCATATTTTTTTATTATTTTAAAAGTAAATAAAAGTCTTTTTCTTATTTATTTAAACACTTATCTATATATATATATATTACTTTTTAAAGAAACAAAAACAATTTATATTTTAAAATAAAAGTTTATACAAATATTCTAAAATCCAAAACAATTTAAATATTTATCCTTTTGAATTTCAAAGCTTAAATTCAAGTTCAAATTAAATTAAATCATAAGATTCAATTTAAAAAGTTAAGTTATATATATATATATATACACATATATAACTATTTATTCAATTAAATAACAATTCCTTTTAGCATTAAAATTCATACATATTAAAAATAATACATTATACTTATTAACTTTTAAAAGATAAAATCATCAATTAAATACTAATTTAATCAGATTATTAAATTAAATTCAAATCTTATTATCAACGATTATCCATATCAATTTAATTATTCAACAGATTATTAAATTGATATTGTTAAAATTTCCGGGATATTACATTCCTTCCCCCTTAAAATAATTTCGTCCCCGAAATTTAAACAAAGGTAATTTAATAATCTTATTAAAGATTTTAATTTAAAACACAAGCATCTACTATCATCCATATGCTAGCAACCATAGCAGCCATAATTCTGTCATAATTTAATAATTCTGTCATAATTACAGTTTCAATTACTGATTGAAGATTAATCAATTTATAAATTGAATAGGTAAGTTATAATATGATTAATCAATTTTGACGATATCAATTCAGGCATTCATCCACACTTCAAAGATAAACTCCGAACCATTACAGTTTCCTTCGGAGATCGATGAAATCCTTCACCACAGCAAAGCTTACTCGAGACGGTATTGGGTCTACAGTCTCGACAGATACACTTCCAACCTCAACACTCAAATTCTAACTATTTGTAGTCGTGTTACACACACCACTACCCTATCTACCTTTATATCCTATATTGGAAAACCCGAACAGGTAACCCAACAAATAGGTAGAAATATATATATATTTAAAATGATACTTTTTATATAGAAATTATTTCTGGGTAAAATTATTTCATTTACCTCTTTAAAATAATATTGTGTCCGTTGGCCTGGTTCAAGTGTTTAGAGATCCCTATCAATAACGTTAGCTACTCGTATTGACCAGAATCCATATACCACTCAACCGATCAATTAACACAATATAAAATCATTTTTATATAACTAACAATTACGCGCTCTCAAGATAGACACCATTTCAGAGCCTAGGTATTCACTCAACCTACTGCTCTGATACCACGTGTGACGACCCGGCTTTCCACTCCCGGAAAATCGCATCGACAGTAAGAAAGAAAGGGGTGAGAAGTAGAAAAGAGAAGAAGAGAAAAGAAACAAACACAAATACTCACAGCGGAAACGAACAAAATATATTATATCACATAAATATTACATAGTATCATATACAACACTTATCAGAGTTACACAGATTACACATCATATACTAGACAGTTATAAACATTTGTCTAGTTATTACATCTCAATCTAATACAGAGATCAATACAAAATCAACACAGCGGAAACTACTATCTATCTACAACGCCGAAGCCTCCTGCTCCATTGCTCCTCCACAATTCGTCAAGGCTAACCTGAATCCCTTGGCTACTCGTAAAAATTTGAGTAACCAAGAGTTTATAAAACAGAAATAAACAACTTGGGTCAGACATGGGTCTGGTGTGAGTAACAGGTTAAACTTGTTTAACTTCTAAACCTTTTGAAAGAAAAGGTATCACGTAAGACTTCCCACAAATAAACATGGGTAAGTTTTTACCTTACGCTAACCAAAACATTTGATAGGAAATTCGATTGTATTATAATAGGGTCTAGGGTTTTCAAGTAAAATACAGAAATAGCTGAAATGCTTACATCTCACATTCCAACATAGTTGGGCACAACTAATACGTACGGCACTTATTGGAGTTTGGATTCCATACAATGGCAGGGCTACCGGGGTACCGCCCGTCACAGTACGTGGCCTAGATCACCGTACCGAGGATCACTCCCAATCCCCTGCAACACAAGGTCGGAACATCCCTTACTGGATAATTCCCGCACAAGATACCTCACGGTTGGGATCAGCAACCGCACCACTAAGTCGAAAATAGAAAGGGACATCTAGACAGAGGTAACCTTGTCCTACTTGGGTGCTACCCACTAACCTTGCTGCACCTCCCCTGTTTTAGCCATTCTCGGTTTGTGAGGTTTGAGGTCACGATTACCTTTAAAAGAACACATCTATCTTAGAATGCTCATCGTCCACCTGACGATGTGCTGAAAGCATTCAATCCATACAAGTTCGTTCCGGGTTCGAACGAAACCGAAGGCATTATCTCGTTACACTCGTTTTGGAATCACCCTCAGAGTTAACGACAATAACCCTTGCACTCTAAATCTTCATCTTCACTTGATTCACGACCTATCGTTAATTTGGATCGATGTGGTATTCGGGTCTCCAGACCTGGAAATCCGGTATACGGAAACCCGATCCCGGTCTCATCGAAATCCAAAGCGTATCTTTTAAGGCCAAGTTGTTTTAAAGGTTAAAACAATTTCAATTCATTATCTTTATACACAAAGAAAGATAATTCACAACTGATAATCAACATTATCAGATAATCCATACAATTCAACTAACATCCATATCACACAGCATATATCTCATCAGAGATATCAATCAAAGTCAAGTATCCAATACTAACACCCATTCATAAGTAATGATTTATATCATCTTAATTTAAATTGAATTAAATTAATTACTTCATTTTATAAATCCTTCTTACTTAACCATTAATTAATTACAATCAATTAATTAATTATCCTCTAATAATTCATTTCAATTAATCATCTTGATTAATTATCTTTTGATTACATTCAAGTAATTTATTCTCAATTAATTACTTAAATTAATTATCCTTAACCACTTATTGTAATTAACCTTTAATTACTTCATTAATTAATTTACTAAAATTAATTAACTTAATCAACTATAATTAATTACATTAATCCTTAATTAATTACATTGATTAATTACTTCATTTATTAATTATTACTTAATTAACCAATCTTAATTATATCATTAATTATATTAATTAATGATCCTTAATTACAACTTAATTATTAATTACTTAATTAAATTAATTACATTAAGTAATTAACCTTTAATTAAACAACATTTATTAATCACTTTTGATTAATCTCATCTAGTAATTAACTCCCCTTAATTACTTTCATTAACTAAATTAATTACTCCTTAATTAATTCCTTAATTAATCTCTTGATTAATTATTCAAAGTAATTAACTCAAATTACTTCTATTAATAAAATCATTATTCAACTAATTACTTCCAGTAATAATCTTATTATTTACTTCCCTAAATAATCTTACCTTAATAATTACATTAAGTAATTATTATCAAATCATCTCTTGATTATCCTAAATTAATTAAACTTAATTAATTAATTTAACTAAATCAAATTATCTTCAATTAATTACAATAAGTAATTAATTCTTAATTACTTCCAATAAGTAATTACATTTAAACAAATTCTATAATTGATTATCTTTAAATTAATTAATCTAATTAACTATTAAAATTAATCCTATTAATTAATTATTTAATAACCCATAGTTAATGACTTCATTAACTATTATTTAATTACTTTCCTTAAGTAATTAACTTATATTAATTATTATTAATTCTAAAGTAATAAATCTTAATAACCAATTTATCAATCTCTAATTATTTAATTAATTAAGTGTTAACTATAACTTAATTATCTTTGATTACTTATTAATTAATTCCTAATCATTAATTAATATTCTAATTTATAATCCCTAACTACAAATTAATCATCCCTAATTAATTTATCTTAATCATAAATAAATTAGTTTAAACCTTTAATTACCTATTTAATTAATCCAAATGATTAATTAATCAAATAATTTAATTATCTATTAAATCTCCAAATAAATTAAATAAACACAAGTCTTTAATTATTTTAAGATAAACTTTATTTTTATTGATAAACAAGTTATCATTTATAATTTATATTTGAAATATTCATTTCAAATCTACTTTTAAATTTTATTTTAAATTATGTATTTAAAATGAATACCAATTTATTTTAACAAAGTTTTTAAAACCAATTTAAAAACCTTTACTTATTAAAAATTCTTATCTCTTATAAAAGAAATTTAAGAAGAGTTTAAACCAATTTCCTTTTTAATTTCAAACAATTTAAATCTAACTACCATTTAAAACCTATTTAAAACATATAAATTTATAACTTATTTATTTCATACCTTTAAGATTCAAAACTAACTTGAATCTATGTAGTTAAACTTGATTTAAATTCTTGTTTAAAATTTACAAATTTAAAACCAGTTTAAAGTTTTAAAAACAGACGGTTTTAAAAACCTGGCAACAACTATGTTACTCTAGACTCCACCCTAAATTTACTTCGAGTCGCACCCTTAAACACTTCGAGTCTCACCCGTAAGAAAATTCGAAAATCACGAGACCTTCCTCTCCTCAAAACCCAGACTTCACCATACACATTCACGATCGCGTGCACGTGCACATCCACCAGCGTCAGCTCCGACCATCCACGACTTTCCCCACCAGTCGACGATCACTCAAGTACCAGAATACGACCATCACTTCTTCGATTAAAACGCGAAATCGAAATCGAGCCTAAAATCGAAACCTGGAAACACTGACTCGCGACCAACCACCCACCTGTCATCGCCTCGTCTTCGCAAACCTATCCACCAGAACTCCTCCAACTCCGGTCATCACTTCGACTACCTCAGAGCTTCAACTTCCCAAAATATCTCAAAGCTCGATCAACTCAATTTGTCGATCCAAACTAAAACTCGAAACCCAGACAAATTAGGTTTACAAAATTTAACTCTCGATTCCAAATCCCTCAATGTTTAACTCGATTTCCAGTAATTATTCCTGGTATCCTTGATCATTACTCTACCACTACTAAAGATTTTGAACTTCCAATTTCACTGAGATGATCAAAATTACCAAAATTTCATTTTTAGTTAAAAACAGAACTGCACCTTTATTACCAAACTAAAAATTATGATTTTAATGCTAAAAATCATATTATAACTTACCTATTCAATTTATAAACCTGAATTTATAAATTACAAAGTTTGAATTTTTACTTTTATATAACATGCACTGTTATTTTGGTTTACAGAGACACTTGGTTTTAAAGTTTGACTTAACTAAATTTTTAGACATTTGTCTATGGTAAATCAACAATTTTAGTTTGTAAATTTAGTCCTAACAAAACTAGATCAAGTGATAAGAGATTAAAAATGAAATTTTGAGTCTGGGCAAACAAAAACAAGAACAGGGTACTGTCACATATGCACACAAAACCACCACATATACATATAGGAAAAATGCACTTGTATATTCATATATCAATACATATATATGCAGAACTACCTATAATATTCACATGCAACCATCTTTTATTCAGAACTTAACATGAAATCATTGATTTTGATCAGGATTTAAACCTGGAATCCTAGAACAGGCAATAACATATCAAAACCATACATGCATTCAAAACTATACACATTACAGAGAATTCCATCACTCCAACCATGATTATCACAGGAAAAATCAAGCAATTATATTTACTTAAGTTAGTTTATATTAAAATTGTTACTCACCAAACATGCAGAGCAGAGGTAGTTTAGCTTTTGAAAACTGGAATTGATAAAATGCTTGAGTCTGGAAATTTTAATACTTTTAAAACTTGAATCTTGATTCGTTGAAGAATGCATGTTGCTTCCAGATTGTAAATGAATGCAGACAGTTTGAATTGCTTCCAGAGTTGAAAAGAAGATGTTTGCAGGCCTCAGATTTACAGGATTTTGAAACTATGCAGGCAGGCTTTGTTTTGATTTTAAACTTGAAAATCTAATCTTGAAATCAAGGATGATGATGCTTTGAAAATCTCAGATTAAAAGAAAAATGCATGCAGGCTTTGAATTGAAACCTGATTCTGGTTTGAGGAATTTGATAATGAAATGAAATTACAGGCTTTGATGTATATTTGGTTTGAGGAGGAAATTCAGATCTTAAATTTGAATATGAGCTTGGTTTGAGGTGTTTAATTTCTAGTTTGAGGCATTAGATTACTGACTTGATTCAGATTTGAATTAGAGATATGGTTTTAGTTCTCTTGTTTTTAAAAAGGAAAATAGAAAGAATCAAACAAAGATATGCCAATGTTTATATAAGTGAATTTGTGATTTATAAAAACAAAAGAAAATGAAAAATAAAGACACTTGTCATTTGAGTTCATCATTTAATTACACTTGTTAAAACAAAGCTTTAGATAAAGACACATGTCTTTTAAGTAATTATTCATATTTTTTTATTATTTTAAAAGTAAATAAAAGTCTTTTTCTTATTTATTTAAACACTTATCTATATATATATATTACTTTTTAAAGAAACAAAAACAATTTATATTTTAAAATAAAAGTTTATACAAATATTCTAAAATCCAAAACAATTTAAATATTTATCCTTTTGAATTTCAAAGCTTAAATTCAAGTTCAAATTAAATTAAATCATAAGATTCAATTTAAAAAGTTAAGTTATATATATATACATATATAACTATTTATTCAATTAAATAACAATTCCTTTTAGCATTAAAATTCATACATATTAAAAATAATACATTATACTTATTAACTTTTAAAAGATAAAATCATCAATTAAATACTAATTTAATCAGATTATTAAATTAAATTCAAATCTTATTATCAAAGATTATCCATATCAATTTAATTATTCAACAGATTATTAAATTGATATTGTTAAAATTTCCGGGATATTACAGATATTAAGCATGCATTGGAAGACTAATTATGGGGCTATTTTGGATCGTGATAGAAAGGTTGTTAGGTTAAGCACGTGTAGTGGGCGTAGCTTAGAGGTTTATTGCAATCCCGGAGGGTCTGTTATGTTGAGCTACCAATATTCATTGGACCTATCACACGACGAGCTTAGCATAATGCCTATAGTTAGAGATTTCCCAGATGTTTTTGCTAAGGCTATCGGTCTCCCAACCCAGAGAGAGATCGATTTTAGGATCTATCTTGTTGAGAATGCTAAACCTGTTGCCTTACCGCTAAGATATATGGATCCAAAAGAGAGATGCGTGTTGAATAAGCAAGCGAATGAGTTGCTGGAGAAGGGTTTTATCAGGAGGGGCATTTCAGAGTTGGGAGCACCGGTTGTCTTTGCCACCAGGGCGGATGGTTCTCTTTGACTCCGTGTTGATTATAAGGAGCTATATAAACAGACAAAGAAGAATCTTTATCCACTATCCCACATAGACGATCTCTTTGATCAGTTGGTTGGAGCTAGTATTCTCACAGCTTGACTTGGCTACTGGATTCCATAAGTTGCATGTAACCGAGGACAGTATTCAGAAGATGGCTTTCCGTACACCCGACGGATTATATGAGTGGTTCGTCATACCCTTCAGACTGACCAATGCACCCATCTACTTTGTTGATTTCATGAGCTGAGTATTTATGGGGTTACTAAACAAATTAGTCATGGTATTTATGGATGATGTTCTTGTTTACTCGAGAAGCGGGGAGGAGCATGCATTGCATTTAGGAGAAGTGCTCAATACACTCCGTGCACATAAGAAGAAGGCATAGTTTTCAAAGTGCCACTTTTGGAGAGCGAAGGTACATTTTTTGGGACACATCATCTCAGAAAGTGGCTTAGCAATTGATATTAGTAAGGTGGCAGCAATTCAGGATTGGCATGTTCCGAAGAATGTCATGGATGTAAGAAGTTTCCTTGGTCTAGTGGGCTATTATCGAAAGTTCATTAAGGAATTCAAGAAGATCTCTGCCCTAATGACCCATCGTACCAAGAAGAATCTAGTTTTCTCGTGGGATGCTAGGTGCGAAGATGCTTTTATCAAGCTGAAGGAGGCATTGACTAGTGTGCCATTTTTGGTACTACCGGATGGGACGAAACCATTTCCAGCTTATACCGACACCTGTGGTATGGGGTTAGGCACGATTTTGATGCAAGAAGGAAGGGTGGTGAGTTATGCGAGTTGGCAATTGAAGACCCACAAAAAGAACTACCATATAGTAGTCTTGAATTGAGGGCCATTGTCTTTATGTTTGCGCTCAAGTCTTTAAGGCATTATCTTTTAGGGGAACGGTTTGAGTTGTATTCGGATCACGGGTACTTAATGTATTTGTTCTCCCAAAAGGACTCGAACTTGAGGCAGTAGAGGTGGAAGGAGTTCTTGGAATCATATGACTTTGGTATCTCTTATTATGACAACCCGCACCTCCCGACATGCCCAAAAACACGTCACATCGAGAAATGAGGATCATCTGATTTGATTTAACTAACAACATAGGGATTAAGATAACAGATATGCTCAAGACAAACTAACTATCATAATGTATCACAACGTTATAAAACATGTATAAAATCATAACATATCACAGTGGAAGTATGGAACATGTATAAAAGCCTCAGAAAGTAGCAACCTCAAAAAATATCCTATCATAATGTAGTCTCAGAAAATATTAGTACAAAACCCAAACTAGAGTACAGTATAAGTGGAAATATCCCTTAAAAACTGATACATAGAGAAAAATGTACCGATAAGATAAAATGGTACATGAAGAGGAAATTGATAAGCTGACTCTAAGAAAAGCATGACCCTCTCCAAGTGTCAAAAATGGGCAAATCACCTACTACCTTGTCCGCCTATGGAGGGAAAAAGGTGGAAAAAGGAACGGGTCAGACAAAAGTCCGGTGAATGAGAACAAGACTAATAAGATGATTAAGTGCAATTAACTTTAAATCTACCCTAAGTTAGAGTGTAAAACAGTGCCCATGAATTCCTAAGGTCCAATACCAAAGGATTCTTGTCAAGCACAATGGGTCAAAACTACAAGTCAAAACTATACAAATGATCGGCCAAATCAGGAACTACTTTCCCATTACAACTACCATCACACTACGTCTGGAGAGGAAGAACCTCGTTATGCAAACTCGCATAGTGACTCATTGTATGATCCTTTGTTCATCTCCTCGATCGTAGTGGAAAATTGTCTCTTATTGTACTGTTCCGAGGTTCACCTTGTGTGAAATCTCGTTAGTACCGTTCCCAACTTTCCTATATTTGATATCTTTACTCGATAACTATTCTCGATATCTATAGCCACTTATTGTACTGCACTGGCGTCCACTAGTACCACATGACCAAAAATCCATGCAACATACAGTACAGTACTCGGATCTCCTGTTAGTACCGGGCTCTCTCAGCTAGTGTTCCCGCCAGTGTTGCACCCACCCGTATGGAACACAACTGAGCCTATTTGTGAAATACATTGCCCCAAATCCAATACTAATAATGAAAATAAATCGTCTTGATCCAATACCAATAATGCGAAATACATCGCCCCAATCCCATATCGATAATGCGAAATACATCGCCCTAACCTTCTTAATAGTGAACCAAATTTCCCATATTTTCTAACGCGTGCAACTTAGCCCAATTTACTTCACAAATCAATTTACATAATTCTTAACTTAATTATATAATTTTTATCTATCAAGTTTGTGCCTTAGGTCGAGGTTCAATGTGGATATTTACAACCTGGACGGTCGACTTAAGAATACCCCAGGACGACCACTGTTGGTCGACCGTGGGTAGCCAAGGTCGACCGTTCACAGTCATTTTATTTTTTTCTCGATTGATTTCTACTGCGATGGTTACTTTATTAATTTAGGTGATTAGTTCAAACGATTAACAACATAGTTTACCCTAATTATTCAATTAGTCCTAAGATACATTTTTAGATTTTCCATTTCAAATTAAATTAGGGTTCCTAAATTAACGTGTCCAATTTAACAACTTTTATCATCAAATTCCAAATTAAATAAAAGGGTTTACAATTTAGCCAATTAAAATTATAGGGTGAACAATTTAACAACTAAATTTCATGTTATAAGGAGTTTTTACAAATCTAATCGACCTATAATAGATTAAAATGAATTGTTTTAATCAAATTACTGAATCTGTGCCCACTCACCTTATAGCCTTAGCTCTAGATCTGCAAAAGTGGCCTCCAATCGATTGTGCTTCTCTAGATCTCCTAATTGCTTGCCTTTCCTCTTTATCTCGCTCTTGATTTGATTTACTTTTGGGTTTAATTTGGAGTTTAATATTTGATTTGAGAATTGGGGAAGAGATTAGGGTTTTAGAATAGATTTTGGTAGCATCTAGTTACTATCGTCTCAAACTAGAGATTAGGGTTTAGGTTAACATCTAATTTATGAAAGTAATTAGCTAATTAAGGCTATTAGATTAACTCAGCAATCATCTCAATTGGTCATCATTTACTTCGCTTTTACGTAACCAATCTTGGCCATAAATCTCAGATCAAACAAAATAAACAACACCCGCATATTTCAATATTCGGGTCGACCGCTTGGTTACATAGGTCGATCGCTATCGGTCGATCCAACATGTATATTTTTAGTGTATTTATTTTAATTTTGTTTAATCTTTCGACGCTCCTAACTCTCTCATACTAACTTGGATTACGGCAAGTTATATATGTAAATCGTCCAGAAAATTGCTATGAAAGCAATGGTGGATGTTTCGTAGCCAAATTTAGACATTTGTAAAAATTTCTTTTTTAGTCCTTGTTTTAATTAAATTTACTTTTCTTATCAAATTCCCATTTAAATTTATATCAAATTCCTATTAAATTTTAGGTCATTTTCCGGGGTGTTACATTGTCCCCCTTTAAAAGGATTTCATCCCCGAAATCTTAAAGGGCAAAAAAATGTAACTTATACATACAGTAGCCAATAACTACAACTATCTACTGTCCATCATCCATTAGCATTCATTGTCCTTAGAAATTTTAAAATGCAATATTTACATATATATATATGCAATGTGAAATGCATGCGAACCTACACTAATGCAAAAGAGTTGGCGGCCCACCAATTTAGTTGACCTCCTATCATGCATATGCTCATGCTATGCATCCAAATGTATGCAATAATGATATACTGATAATTCTATATGAATGCTCAACCATCCAAACATATGCAACATCCATATGCAAATCATCCACTAGCATCACAAAAATTAAGAAACATCATGCATCAATATATGAGTAAGTGTGCACCTAAAGGATATATTGTCATAAAATGTAGAAATATACTAACAACGCATCCACAAGCATCCATTAGCATCCATCACCCGTAACATGTCCTATTGACATGTTTACAACCATTCCTACCATCTAAAGGTCTCCGCCTAAAGGGTACACCATATATACCCTATACAAAAGAATTCTACCCTAAAGTGAAATTAAGTTTAAGATGTACTAGAAAAGAGTTGTGGGTGGGAAGCTCGGATCCTCTTCTCAAGCTCGCAGGTACTCATTGTTGGATCATCTTCTCACTGAACTCTAACAAGCCTAGTCTTCTTATTACAAAGGCACTTCGTGCTATGCTCTAAGATACGCACACATGCACGTCGTATAAGAGCTCTCGCTCAGCCTCTGTTTCCTCCAATTGACTCGGTTCAACCACACTGTAACAACCCAAAATTTTAGGATTATTTGAAATTGGAATATTTAATTGATTTTAAATATTTAAAAGTTAATTTTTAACTTGAATTTCAAATATAATGATTATTGGATAATTTAATAATTGGAATTTACATAAATAATTGAACCTTGAGCTTTAAGCTTGATAAAAATAATTTAAAGGCTTACTAAATTTATATTAATAAGAATGAAGATAATAAAACTTTTTAAATTGAATTTAAAATTGATTTGTTTGATTTTAAAAATAGATCTTTTAAATTGAGATATAAAAATAGCCTTCTGGGGCACAGTCTCGGAATTCGACGAAACCAGTTCCATTGGATCCATAATAGTGTATTATTATCGGATTTCAAATTTCGTAGCGTTTGGAGTTATCATTTGGTCGTATGGAATATAAACGCATTAAAATTAATATCAAAAAATTCGATATAATAATTGGGTCCAAAAAGCTATCTTCTCCATACGATCGAATTAGGACTCGAAACCTTTTCCATTGCATTCGAAACAGGGGTATAACATTATAAACGTCCAGCGGCATGCCTCGATAGGTGTTCGAGATTTTGAGTTGTGTAAATCGAGATATTTTGGAATTTAAATTAATATATTTAGTCAAATATTCACATCAGCTATTTTCTTTCTTTTCAAATCACTGTACCATTTCCCACTTCAACATGCATCTTTCTCCTTTCAAACTCAACACAGCGGAGCACGCAACAGTTCAGTCAAAAGAAGAAAAAAATGGTGGCTTCAAAAATCATTTGCTCACAAAATACTCAATAATAAAATGTGAGATCATCTTCTAAAATCTAGTTTTAAGTAGAGCTTCAATCTGATATAAGATTCAATGCGTGCGGTAGTTTTTATGGAGCTTGATAATTTTTACAAACCTCGTGTAGACTAGGGTTTGGGATTTTCGAGACTCTGGCCACTGATTCGAAGATTGGATGCCAGAATCGTGATCGTGAGGTGATTTAGCATCTTGGGGGTCAGTTTGGTGACGTGCGGTCGAGAATAGAGGGGTGCAACTTCGCACTATAGCACGCAGGGGTCCTGGAGGTTGCATTTTGCATAAATGGCTCGAGTTTAGAAATTTTGTTATGGTAATGTGGAGATTGGCGATGGGGACTCGATAGCGGGGTCGGTTCGAGGGATAGTCGAGTGGGGAGGCGTGTTAGTGCACGACCGTGCACACGAATGGGTTACAAGCGAGAGTCATAGAAGAGGGGAGAAGAATGAGCTTTCTTTAGGCCGGGTTTTGAACGTATGGGTATGGGTTTCTTTAAAAAAATAGTTTATATGATTTATTGTTAAATAAAACTATGAAACTTATAAATCAAATATCTTATATGTTTTAGATCGAAATCCAACGTGGTCAATCGCGTCGGATTCGTATTAAGGAGATCTTTGCTGTGGAATCAGCTTGGTTGAATTTGGAGCTTCAGAATTTTTAGCTAAATTCGAACGCGAATGCGACAACAAAAATGTGAGTAAATCTCACTCATTTGGGTTATTGCAATTAATTTTAAATGATTAAAATTAACTATTGGATGATTGGTTGAATTGATATATTTATCAGTTGGATGTTATAATATATATAGTAGTATATATATTAGTAGTTGGATTGATTATTCCCGCCTATTGGAGCGGATGAGACCATATGCACCCCTCATAATAGCGGATGACCCTATATTACCGCGATATCCCACCTCAAAGCGGGATTGGTATTTTTATGTTGTATTAACATCTGTGGATATAGGAAAATAGGTTGGAGGGATCCAACTGGATTCCTCAAAGATGTTGAATTTAATTTCATATATAGTGATATATGATATGTTGAATCATCCGTGATAGATTATAGTGTGGTTTGAATTCATTAGATGCTAGGGTGGCAGTAGCCTAGATTTTGGTATTATAAAATACCATAAGTATATATATATTGAATTTTGGAAGAAAATGAAAAAAGGAATTTGGAAATGAAATATTTATAACAAGTTTTGGATTAGTTGAAAGAAATTGATTGGATAAAATAAATGGTTTGATTTTAAATTTGTACTTAACTATTTCGTGATATTTGAGATTTTGGAATAGTGAATATAAAGGATTATATTATATTACCACGATATCCCACCTCAAAGCGAGATTGGTATTTTTATGTTGTATTAACATCTGTGGATGTAGGAAAATATGTTGGAGGGATCCAACTGGATTCCTCAAAGATGTTGAATTTAATTTCATATATAGTGATATATGATATGTTGAATCATCCGTGATAGATTATAGTGTGGTTTGAATTCATTAGATGCTAGGGTGGCAGTAGCCTAGATTTTGGTATTATAAAATACCATAAGTATATATATTGAATTTTGGAAGAAAATGAAAAAAGGAATTTGGAAATGAAATATTTATATCAAGTTTTGGATTAGTTGAAAGAAATTGATTGGATAAAATAAATGGTTTGATTTTAAATTTGTACTTAACTATTTCGTGATATTTGAGATTTTGGAATAGTGAATATAAAGGATTATATTACCACGATATCCGACCTCAAAGCGGGATTGGTATTTTTATGTTGTATTAACATCTGTGGATGTAGGAAAATAGGTTGGAGGGATCCAACTGGATTCCTCAAAGATGTTGAATTTAATTTCATATATAGTGATATATGATATGTTGAATCATCCGTGATAGATTATAGTGTGGTTTGAATTCATTAGATGCTAGGGTGGCAGTAGCCTAGATTTTGGTATTATAAAATACCATAAGTATATATATTGAATTTTGGAAGAAAATGAAAAAAGGAATTTGGAAATGAAATATTTATATCAAGTTTTGGATTAGTTGAAAGAAATTGATTGGATAAAATAAATGGTTTGATTTTAAATTTGTACTTAACTATTTCGTGATATTTGAGATTTTGGAATAGTGAATATAAAGGATTTTAAAAATTCTTAAGTGACATTTGTTAAATATAAAAGGTTTTAAAAATGAGATTTGAATAGATTGGGAGAATAGAAGGGAAATGTGGAAATAGATATAAAATTGGTTATACTGGATCTTAAATAAGATTTCTAAATTACGAAATGGAAGTAGAATCGAGATTTGGTTGGTTTTGGAATATAGTTTGGGTTATTTAAGAAATTGATTTATAAATGGAATTTAATTTAGAAATCGATTTAAAATGGATTTAGGTGCTATGAAACCGTTGTAAACTGGAAACGAGACTATAGATTTATAAACAATGTTTATAAATAAAGTGAAATGATTTTCATTTGATAAGTTGAAGATATAAATTCACGGTAAGAATTTACAATGAGATGGGTAAATTTGTTTAAAAAGAAATGATAGATTTTTCTTTGGAAATGTGTAAAAGGGGTTTGTGAAATTGGGAACGTAAGTCGATTAGTGATAAATCAAGAGAGATTTTAAAATATTAGATTGGTTATATTGGAATTGGAAAATATATTTTTTGAGAAGTTGAGTTATATTAAAAAGAGGATTTGTAATTAATAAACTAGGTAACTTTAAAATGTTTTAGCATAAAAATATTTTAGAAAGTTAGTTATTTAAATATTTTTAAATTATCAAAATGAATTATAAGTTTTATATACAAGTCTTGTAAATCAACTAGAATTTTATTAATAAATCAGAATTAATTATTTGTTGCAAAGTTATGTAATTATTTTAATTGTTTTAAAAGTATATTTAATTATTAAATAAAGTTTTCGGAAAGTAATGGTATACTTTCATGGCGGAATCGGGAGGTAGAGAATGCCTACAGTTAAGTTTGGATTTCTCTGGGATAGAGACGTAATCATTGAGCTGCGAATCCATGGTTGATACCGCATGGTGCTTTCCATATTTATTTTAAAAAGTTTTCAAATATTTTTGAAAAGAATGGTTAGTGAACGTACATACTCTGATAAGATAAGTATATGCCTTTTGATAAAGGGATTTAATTTATTAAAATTTAAATTATATAAGACTTAGTGTTTTCAGTGGAAAATGAACTCTTTGGTTGAATGATTGTTTATTTGATAATTAAATAACCAATAATCAAATCTGAATCCAAAAACATAACTTTAGAAATATCTAGGAGAAACATGGGAATTATATGGTACAGTTACCGTCGAAGGTGCTACACTGGACGTATAAACTCGTTTTGTTCTTCTAGGACGATGATAAGGAAATCTGTCCACTAACGGTTAGAAGGCGATCTCCGATCTTATTTCCATTTGTTTATTTCCTAAAGAACCGGGGTTGAGTTTATCGGAAATATCGATTGTTGTTTCGAAGAGACCGGGATCAGATAAGTTATCCAAAAACTACTTCGATCCAACGAATACGTTTTCGAAGTGAAGACAAGAGCGTGGAATCGAAGATGGAGTATTGAAGTGCAAGGGCTAATCGCTACTAATCCTGAGGATGATTCCAAAATGGATACAATAGGAATAGTGCCTTCGGTTTCATTCAGACCCGGAACAGACTTGTATGGATGAATGTTTTCAATACATTATCATTGGAGGATAATGAACATTCTAAGTGAAAATTCCCTAAAAAGGTAATCGTAGCCTCAAACCTCATCAACCAGAATGATTGAAAATCAGGGGAGATGCACCAAGGCTAAGTGGGTTGCACCCAATTAGGGTATGTTATCACCTTTCTAGATACCCTCGAATATATTATTAATTATGGATACGGCGTTGCATGGAAAAAGGGCTCTCGATAAGGGTGGGAACACCCGAGGTGGTACCATATTCGGTTCTATCCAAGTTAGGGGTAGGGCCGGTCTTGTGTTGTACGGGATCCCGGTAAGGTCCTCGGTACATTTTTCTAGATGTGTACCATGATAGGTGTAACGACCCGTAAATTTCAACTGTTTTAATAACGTAATTTGTTGAAATTTTATGAAATTTTAAACGATAAAATTTTGAAATATAAATTTGATATTTGGAATAGGTTTAGTTAAACATAGCAACTGGTAAATTTTCGTCCGAAAATATGAAAGTTTATTTCGCACGTAAATTTACTTCAATTTAATCAGTTAAAAAGTGATGAAAATAAAATATTTCCGAAACCTAAATATTTTTACATAGAAAAATTCTAAACCGTCTTCTGAGCAAGATGTCAGTTTGTCATTTTTCCAAATTCGGACATCTTTGGCTCCGTCGATCTTATTTTTCAGTGTTTTTCTTGCATTTTCCGCTATTAAAAATTCGAATTTTTATAAATTAATCGTACCACTAATATCTGTATACCGTTTTGATCGTCTCGTCATGCTGATCTCCATAGTATATTCGTTCTTGTATTACGGCATCTGATACGCGGTGAAAATCGCGAAACGGTTAACTGTATTGGTTCCGTTTTTGACTCTTTTAATTTCCAAATGACCTTCCGCTTATCCACTATCCACTGTGAAATCCAATAGCCACCAGCCTTTTATATTCTCCAAATTTATTGCTAACATTTCCTATTTCCCATACCAATTTATTTCATTTCCGAAATTAGCATTTATGACCTTTCTACTCATACGTTTCCAATAGCCTAGGAAATGAAATAAAGTTTGTTTCAATACAAAGGTGTGACAGCACATCACTCCTTTAGTCTCCCATTCTTTCTTTCTGGCCAAACTCATGCATTTTCTACTTCCCTCCCTCTCTTACGCGATCTCCACCTTCCTCACATTTTTCCACACCCGACACCACCCTAGCGCCCGCGGCTTCCACCTCCTACCACCTCTTCTCCTCGTGCAGCTCAACCTACTCGCAATGACCATCTGCCCTGACCCCAGCGACCCCGCCCAAACCGCCTGCATCTCCTCCAATGGCCACCCTCTGCCGGAATCCAATGGCCGAAGCCACCTGCGCCACGTCGGCCTTGCCGTCGAACCTAGTGTATCGCGCAGCCTCTGACTGCCCCTCGTGCTCGCCTCCAGCGTTCCCAAAACCGCAGCCTTGTCGCCGCCTTATCTCTCCGACCTATGATCGAACCTCCCTGTAGCCGTGCACCGCTTCTCTTTATTTTTTTAGGATGATCTGGGGTTGCGTGTTGCCTGTAGCCGCCTCTTCTCTTGCTTGTCCATTTTCGACCCAGCAACCAAGGTATATGTATAGTATTATTTGTATATGTTATGTTTATATACTGTTTCATATGAGAATCCTACAGGGTCATTTTTCTGTTTCATTTTTTTTGTATTATGGTTTTATTTTGTTGCGAGCAGTTATACATATATAGGTTTGAAGTGTTATATTTATATAAGATATATTTCTAGTTTTATAATCGGGTGGGTAATGAATCTGTATACAACACATATATATTGTTTGCAGTACAAATGGGCAGTACGTGTTATAAGTGTAGGTAATAATATAGTTATATTAGTTGTTACAATGATTGGTATATTATGAAGTTTTGATGATAGTGAATATATAAATTTACAATAAATTTTATATGTATATAGTCTGCATGTTTTATTTGTAAAAAAAAAAAGAAATGATATATGATGTACATACGTTCAAAATTTTAGCTGTCGAGTATATAAATATGTATATATATATTTCTTAATTTGGGTATATGTAAACAATTGTTGCATACGTAGTTTGAAATTTTATGTTTTGAACTAATTTAAAAAGAAATGCATATATTTTGATTTTTGTGTTCATGTTTGGCACAGTGTATCTCTTGTATTTCTTGTCGAAATTCAACGATTTTTTTTTGTTTGGAAGTTGAGATTCTCTAGTATATGTCTGCAAAATTTCATTTCATTCGGATGTAATTTGTTACACCGTTTTGATGTCCGAAAGTTGGACTGTTGAATGTTTTCAGCTGTACTTAGAATTATTCGCGCTGTTACAAACACGATCAGTGTCCATGTTTGAAGGAGCGTATCTCCTTCATTTCCTATCGAAATTCAACGATTTTTTTTTGATTGAAAGATGAGATTCTCTAGTTTATGCATGTAAAATTTCAGTCCAATTCAAGGCCGTTTGTTCCGCTGTTTTATACCTGAAAGTTGCAACCAAACTGATTTTGCACTTGTTTGCATGTTTATTATTTTTTTCTGAACAGCAGTTAGACTTCATGTTCACGATATCATATCTCACTCATATTTTATCGGAATGTGTTGATTCTATTTTTAAAAAAGAGTCGAAGTTACCTAGTTTATGCATGTCAAATTTCAGCAAAATCCGACATCTTTTGATTAGTGGTCGAGGATCTGGAAGTTTGACCCAGGCAGCTGTTCTTTTGTACTTGAAATTATTTTACACTGCTGCAAACACGACCTGAGTTCATGTTTGACGCATCGTATCTCTTCTGTCTTACGTCGGAATACAGTGATTTCCTTTTTCTTTAAAAGATAAAGTTTTCTACTTTCTATATATAAAATTTTAGCTTCATACGAGGTGGTTCAGTCCTCTGTTTCTTACCTGAAAGTCAGACCCAGAGGGGTTTTCAGACATGAACATTTGACAGTCGCAACATGGCCTGAGTCTATGTTCGTGACATCGTAACTTTTTTTGTCTCTTGTCCAAATCAAGTGATTCTTTTGCAGTTTGATATACAGGTTTTGATCTTTATTCATACCAAATTTCAGACCATTTCGATCTCGGTAGCACATAGAATTATATTGTTAAACTTTGACGCAGGACATGTTTTGTAATTGTTGCTATGTTGAATGTTTTGATTTGATTTCGGCAATTCCTATTTAACAGCTTTGCTCGTCGATTCGTGCCGATTTGTTTTGCTTGGATTCGTAACTCAATTTCTATGTTCGTATCAGTGTGCGTATCCGTGTCATCTTCTCGTGCATATCTAGCCTCGAAAGGTGAGCACTTACTCACGATTAACGTTCTTTTATTTATTAAATTTGATTTCAATTGAAACGACAATTGAAATATGCTGCTGTCAGTTATTTACACTGTTATATGTATGCTATTACCTGTATCAGTTCACCTGTGACATCTGACACTATTATTTGTTAATTATACGATGATAATCCTGTTTGATTGATAATTGATTGATTGTTTGTTGTTTATATTGGATGTTAAATTGGAATGTATAAAGTGATAAATATTATGCAAGTAAATTTGACGTAGGATAATTAAAAATTTGAATTGACATATATGTTGAATTTGATTAGTTGAATATGATCCCTTTTATTTGTTAAATTAATTGACATGTAAAATAGTGATAATTACACTTTGAACCATTGAACATATATTGGATTAATTGTTGTAGTGTTAAAATTGAAATTGAATGACAATTGAAGAACCGTATAAATATTAGTGTAATAATATTTAATCTACATGAAATGATAGTGTAGATTCTAGAAATAATTTTATTAATTTACACAAATAACAATGTGAATTAATACGATTATTTCAGGATTATTTGAATTGATTATTGGATTGATATTGATTGTTGTTATTGTTTGTTTATTTACTCTGACACCATCCCAGTTATCACACTGCAAGTTCCCTTTGCGATGTTTTGATTTTGAATTGAATTGGAATCGGGTTGAAATGATAAATACCCAAATTAAACTTTGACCCAGGATAGAGAATTAAATAAAAACCCGATTGGTCAATAATTTGATTTAAAAATAAATTGAAGATTTTATTTGAATAAATAATATGGTTTTGAAATGAAGTTGAAATTTGAATTTTAATGAAAGGAAAATGTTAATATTTAATAATATGAAACAAAATATTAACAATGTAATTGATGAAAGAACGTTGTTTAATTTGAGAAACGATTGAATTAAGTTTGAAATGATTAAGTTTTGAAAAATTTAATAATTAAATAAGATTTGATTATTTGATAATTAAATAAAAATTTGAATTCTTTGATAAGAGAAATTGAACTTTTGAATAAGTGAATTTTTACTTCATAAATAATTGAAATTGAATTTCTTTATTAATTAAGTTTTGGAAAATTATTTAAGTAAGTAAATAAGTGAAATTGTATTTCTTTAACAAGAAAAAAAAATGTGATTTATTGAAATGAATGTAAGACTTGTAATTGAAAGAATTGATTTGACGAATCTAATTTAATTCAATTTTGGAGTTTTGATATAATGAAGTTGAACTTAAGTAATTGATTTAATAAATTGGAAATTAAATAGAAATTGTTTAAATGACAAATTTACTTAATGAATATTGAATGAAATCGATAAATGAATTTAAATTGATTTGAATGTTAAATTAAATTAATTTAAATGATTTCGGAATGAAACTTATATACGAACTTGAATCAATATTTGAATTGTTTTAAATAAAGATTGAAATTGAATTATAAGATCTTGAAATGGTAAATTTGGAAGTTTTGAAACGTAAATATTGGAAATTGGTTTAGAAAGACAAATGAAATGTTGATTTACGAATTCTAATTGAATTGAAATTGATTTGGTTTTGAAATATATTAAACGACCAATCGGTGTAATAATTACTGAAGTTATTAAAGAGACCGGAATCGGTTATGGATATACTCTCTATCTAAACCGAAAACCACTTTAATAACTATACACGGAGTGATGATCCAGAATGAAGTGGTTGGATTGATGTACGTGATGACTGAAGAAAGAGAACGATAATGGATAGCCTTGACACTCGTGTCAAATTGGAAATGACTAAAACAGGAGCCGTGCCGGGCCAATGGAGGTCAGCTACCTCAAGTGAACACACTTCTTCGAACTACTCATTACTTGTTGTCGATTGGTGCACCCTTGATTTTTGGGAGTGTTGTTTCACAGTGTTGCGGTCGCTGCGGCGATGCGTTCTCACCAGTCCGGATCAGGCAAACGGTAGTATCACTACCTTGGGTATTGCCTCATGTGCCTTGTCATACTTGTATCCTGATATACGCGACCACTACGATTTTTTGGTTTGTACCTTTAGTATATGGATTGCCCTCTGGTGACTTCCGGTTTTGGGGAAACTATGGTCTTGTATATGCTCTTGGGAATAAAAATGTGTTAAGGGTGGAATGGGCCATGACTTAACACTATTTTGATATCTTATATTACTAATAGACATTATCTACTTATCGTACACTACTACATAGTAGATAGTTTAACGGATCCTTAAAGGATGGTTATTCCAAACATCCTTTGAGTTACTTGTATTTCAATTGCTATTTCACTTGAGTTGGATTTATTGATATAAGAATGTTAATCCTGACTCGAGTGTTTTGTGTTTTGCTTTACGCTCGGGTCAAACTGAGTGTACCAGTATTCGAGACTCACCTTTGAAGTTGGAGCTTTGCTTGAAGATCTAGCCATCTATTCTGCTTTCAGTATTCGATGATTCCAGTGATGTATTCTGATTTGTATCTGATGTATCGTGTTACTCTTCCATTGTATCTGGTTTGACTCTGATGTATCGTATTACTCTTCTGTTGTAAACTCTGATGTATTTTATATATTCATATAGTAGCTTCATGAACTACTATCTCTTTTATTTCCGCTGCAATTATTACTCTGTGTCTGTGATCTGTGATTATTTATTTACTGTATATGTTCAGTTTTGCCAAATTTAAATTAACAACGCGGTATTTTGAGCAATTCAATTCCGGCATGAGTGTCTACCTATACACTTATAATGGATGCGAATGGTCCAAAATATCGGGTCGTTACAATAGGTGGTACCCCTCTGCTTAGTCATTGTATGGAATCCATTCTCCAATACGTGCCTTTACGGTTTTGGTTGTAGATCCCAACATGCTGGAATTTAATAATGTAAAAATTTCGGCTATTTGAATAAGTACTTGTACTTGGACACTATTATAATATCAGATGATTTTGATATAAAATGTTTTGGTTATCGTAATGTAAAAACCCGCCGTGTTTATGTGTGGCGTGATCTTATGAGATACCTTTGTTTTTCAAAGGATTTTGATAACTTTAATAAGTTCAAATTGAGTCTGTTTTCTCACGCTGGTTTTCCAATCTGACTCGGGTGTTATTTTATTATAATGCTTGGGTCAAACCGAGTATTACAGATTCAGGTTAGGATACTATGGAGCTCAGGAGATGAGCCGGATGACGAAGACCTATTACACGTACTTGATTTATATCCCGTTGTGTATTGTAGGTTGTATATTCAGCATTTGTGAGGACAGTTATTATAATTGTTCGATATTAAGTTGTTGATTTGTTGTACTCTGATGATGATATGTATAAATAACAGTTATAGTTCTTTTTGTATAAAGACATGTTTTTATTTATTATATATTGTTCGGCTGTAATTGTGAGATTTTAAGTTGTTGTTTTCTCTTTTCTTTTACCTCTTCTTTTCTTTTCCCCTAACTATCGGGTTTCCCGACATTCGATTGCTCGACATGTAATACAGTGGATGTATTAGTGTCGATTTTCGAGGGTCGAAAATCCCGGTCGTTACATTTGGTATCAGAGCTGAAGGTTAAGCAAGAACCTTGGCTTTGATGGGGTAATTCATTAGAGATATGGTCAGTAGTACCTTAGAATGCGTTTGAGTGTATTAATAGATATGAGCGCGTATTTGTTAGTGGTATAAAAATTGTTTTATATTGTGTTGGTTGATTTGTTGAGTGGCTTATGGATTCTAGTCAATATGAGTAATTAAAGTTATTGATAGGGATCTCTAAACACTTGTACAGAGCAATTCGACATGGTATTGTTTTTAAATGGGGTAAATGAAATGATTTACTCAGATTATTTTTTTATATGAAAGAAATAATTTTTCATAAATTATTATAGTTGTATATGATATGCTTGGTTGTTAGGAAATGATAATATTAAACCATTATCATTTGTTGTTGTGTTGATTGAATAAAAGTTGATATTATAGTCAACAGTTAAGAAATAATTTCATATAACGAAATGTGATTTATAATTTGAAATGAAATGGAATTCTATAGGCATATTTGAATATGATTTGTTAAAAAGGATTTAAAAGCTGGAGATTTGGGAATTTAGATCCCGTTGGTTTTGGAAATGCTTTTCAAAGTCTTGGAAAATAATAGTGATATTATTTGGAGAATATTTTTGAATAGAAATATTTAAAAGGAATTTTAAGGGAAATATAGGCAGTGAACTCACTTCGGTCATTGGAAAATAATTTCGGTGATGGCTGCAGCATCATCGACGTTCGTTTTCAAGTTTCCAAGGGAGGGATTGCTACAATTGGGGTTTGTTTGGTAAAACTGGATTTGGTTTCAGAATTCAAAGGTATGATTTGATATACTAGTGGAATTTTGTGGTTTCAAAAATGATTTTGAAATATTTAAGAAATTGTTTAAACTCTGGAGTTTTGATTTAAAATGTTTTATGGAATACGAGTAAGTTTGATAACTTATAAAAATTTGAAATTTGATTTTGGAATGGAATCGGAATTTAATTTGAATAGAAAAGGATATAAACTATAGTTGTGAAGTGGTAATAACCACAAGCAGTTTGTATAAAAAGTTATAATAGAAAATTTGAGGGTGAATTCTTGAGTGAAATTGGTATTAAAGAAATATACTCAGTAAATATGTGAATGTGAAGTATAAAGGTGAATGATAACTGTGAATAATTGAATGGAAATGAAGTGAATGTGAATAAAAGAATTTGATATAGCTAAGAATTAATTGGAATAAATACGTAAGTTGTACGTATATTATTTTATTCGCATAACGATTTGATCCAGATTCAGGCACAGAATTTCGAGATAATTTATATCAATCCGAGTTAGGATTTTTCACTCGATTTTCAATGGCGAACACTGGATATGGATTTTTGATTAATTCTAGGATTCTTTATCATAGTATATGGCTATGCAAGGAGGATGACGATTTCTAATCAAGAAACCAGATCCGAGTCCGCAGTAGTGAGTCATTTGAACGATACTAGTTCGGAAGTGAAATTGTGTGATCGAGTGAGCGATCAGATTTGATATTGCGTACGGATGATATATGTACATCGTATGGGCTTAAGTAAAGAAAATTTTGAAAATTTTGAAAAAGGATAAAAAGATTTTGAATTATATGATTGGATATCATTGGTAAGTAAGGTGCAGGTATATTAAAAGCAAAAGCTAAATTGATGCCTTTTGTTTCATAAATAAAATTGGATTGCCCGACAAAAAGGTACATGTTTAAATTGTTGTTTGAAATTGATGATTTTATGATTGAGCCACTTGGCTTTTATTTTCTTTTGATGATTTGAACCCGTAGTAGCGATTTGTAGTTGTTCGGATTTAGCCGCACAAAGGAGACGCTGGTGAAATTTTTCGAAAATTTAAGGAGTTAAAGAATTTTGAAGAAAATTTTAATAACCAAAATTTGATTTTGGATTATATCTTGAAATGATTAAGTAAATAATATTATTTGGAATCTAAAAATGAATTTGGAAATTATAAAAAGTGATAATGTGGTTTCAATAAATTGATTTTAGGAAGTTGTTTAAACTGATTGGGTTTGAGAAAGTTAAAGGGGTTTTGGACCATTCTTCTTACCTTGGCAATTTCGGGGACAAAATCCTATTAAGGGGGGAGGAATGTAACGATCCAGAATTTTTGGATTATTTGAAATTGGAATATTTAATTGATTTTAAATACTTAATAGTTAATTTTTAAATTGAATTTCAAATATAATGATTAAGGGTTTTTAGACTCAAGGAAAAAGTTGGAAAAAAATTTAGTTTCAGGGACAAGAAGTTTGTTCTTTAGGCTGAAGGACACTTTTTACTGTAAATCACAAAATGATAGTTGTAACTATCATTTTCAGTTTACACTAAAAAGTGTCCTTCAGACTAAAAAGCAAACTTGTTGTCCCTGAGACTAATTTTTTTTGCATATTCTTCCTTGTGTCTATTTTCTTGTAATGATTATTGGTTAATTTAATAATTGGAATTTACTTAATAATTGAATCTTGAGCTTTAAGCTTGATAAAAATAATTTAAAGGCTTATTAAATTTATATTAATAAGAATTAAGATAAAAACTTTTTAAATTGAATTTAAAAGCGATTTGTTCGATTTTAAAAATAGCTCGTTTAAATTGAGATATAAAAATAGCCTTCCGGGGCACAGTCTCGGAATTTGATGAAACCAGTTTCATTAGATCCATAATAGTGTATTATTATCGGATTTCAAATTTCGTAGCATTTGGAGTTATCGTTTTGTCGTACGGAATATAAAGGCATTGAAATTAATATCAAAAATTCGATATAATAATTGGGTCCAAAAAGCTATCTTCTCCATACGATCGAATTAGGACTCGAAACCTTTTCCATTGCGTTTGGAATAGGGGTATAACATTATAAATGCCTAGCAGCATGCCTCGATAGGGGTTCGAGATTTTGAGTTGTGTAAATCGAGATATTTTGGAATTTAAATTAATATATTTAGTCAAATATTCACATCAACTATTTTCCTTCTTTTCAAATCACTATGCCATTTCCCTCTTCAACACACATCTTTCTCCTTTTAAACTCAACACAGCTGAGCACGCAACAGTTTAGTCAAAAGGAAAAAAAATGGTGGCTTCAAAAATCATTTGCTCACAAAATACTCAATAATAAAATGGGAAATCGCCTTCTAAAATCTAGTTTTAAGAAAAGCTTCAATCCGATATAAGATTCGATGGGTGTGGCAGCTTTTTATGGAGCTCGACATTTTTACAAACCTCATTTAGACTAGGGTTTGGGATTTTCGATACTCCGGACATTGGTTCGAGGATTGGATTCCAGAATCGTGATCGCGAGGTGATTTAGCATCTTGGGGGACAGTATGGTGACGTGCGGTCAAGCATAGAGGGTGTTCGACTTCACAATGTAGCACGCAGGGGTCCTGGAGGTCGCATTTTGCATAAATGGCTCGAGTTTAAAAATTTTGTTATGGGAAGGTGGAGATTGGCGAGGGGGACTCGATAGCGGGGTCGGTTCGAGGGATAGTCGAGCGAGGAGGCGTGTCAGTGCACGGCCGTGCACATGAATGGGTTACAGGCGAGAGTCATAGAAGAGGGGAGAAGAAGGAGCTTTCTTTGATCCGGGTTTTGAACGTATGGGTATGGGTTTCTTTTTAAAAAAAAGTTTATATAATTTATTATTAAATAAAACCATGAAACCAATAAATCAAATATCTTATTCATTTTAGATCGGAATCCAACGCGGTCAGTCGCGTTGGGTTTGTATTAATAAGATCTTTACTGTGGAATCAATTTGGTTGAATTTGGAGCTTCTAGAATTTTAGTTAAATTCGAACGCGAATGTGACAACAAAATAAAGTGAGTAAATCTCACTCATTTGGGTTACTGCAATTAATTTTAAATGATTAAAATTAACTATTGGATGATTGGTTGAATTGATATATTTATTAGTTGGATGTTATAATATATATATAGTAGTATATATATTAGTAGTTGGATTGATTATTCCTGCCTATTGGAGCGGATGAGACCCTATGTGCCTCGCATAATAGCGGATGACCCTATATTACCGCGATATCCCACCTCGAAGTGGGATTGGTGTTTTTATGTTGTATTAACATCTATGGATACATGAAAACAGGTTGAAATGATTCAACTGGATTCCTCAAAAATGTTGAATTCAATTTCATATATAGTGACATATGATATGTTGAATCATCTGTGATAGATTATAGTGTGATTTGAATTTATTGGATGCTAGGGTGGCAGTAGCCTAGATTTTGGTATTTTAAAATACCATAAGTATATATATTGAATTTTGAAAGAAAATGAAAAAAAGGAATTTGGAAATGAAATATTTATATTAAGTTTTGGATTAGTTGAAAGAAATTGATTGGATAAAATAAATGGTTTGATTTTAAATTTGTACTTAACTATTTCATGATATTTGAGATTTTGGAATAGTGAATATAAAGGATTTTAAAAATTCTTAAGTGATGCTTGTTAAATATAAAAAGTTTTAAAAATCGAGATTTGAATAGATTGGGAGAGTAGAAGGGAAATGTGGAAATAAATATAAAATTATTATACTGGATCTTAAATAAGATTTCTAAATTACGAAATGGAAGTAGAATCGAGATTTGGTTGGTTTTGGAATATAGTTTAGGTTATTTAAGAAATTGATTTATAAATGGAATTTAATTTAGAAATTGATTTAAAAATGGATTTAGGTGCTGTGAAACCGTTCTAAACTGGAAACGAGACTATGGATTTATAAACAATGTTTATAAATAAAGTAAAATGATTTTCACTTGATAAGTTGAAGATATAAATTCACGGTAAGAATATAAAATGAGATGGGTAAATTTGTTTAAAAAGAGATTATAGAATTTTCTTTTGGAAATGTGAAAAAGGGATTTGTGAAATTGGGAACGTAAATCGATTAGTGATAAATCAATGGAGATTTTTAAATATTAGATTGGTTATATTGGAATTGAAAAATATATTATTCGAGAAGTTGAGTTGTATTAAAAAGAGGAGTTGTAATTATTAAACTAGGTAATTTAAAAATGTTTTAGCATAAAAATATTTCAGAAAGTTAGTTATTTAAATATTTTTAAATTGTGAATTATAATTTTATAAACAAGTCTTGTAAATCGATTAGAATTTTATTAATAAATCAGAATTAATTATTTGTTTCAAAGTTATGTAATTATTTTAAATTTTTTTTAAATATATTTAATTATTAAATAAAGTTTTCGGAAAGTAATGGTATAAGTTTAAGGCAGAATCAGGAGGTATAGAGTGCATACAGTAAAGTTTGGATTTCTCTAGGATAGAGGCGTAATCATTGAGCTGCAAAACCATGGTTGATACCGCATGATGCTTTCCATATTTATTTTAAAAAGTTTTCAAATATTTTTGAAAAGAATGGTTGGTGAACGTACTTACTCCAATAAGATAAGTATATGCCTTTTGATAAAGAGATTTAATTTATTAAAATTTAAATTAAATATGACTTAGTGTTTTCAGTGGAAATGAACTCATTGGTTGAATGATTGTTTATTTGATAGTTAAATAACTAACTATCAAATCTGGACCCAAAAACATAACTTTGAAAATATCTAAGAGAAACACGGGAATTATATGGTATAGTTACCGTCGAAGCTGCTATACTGGACATATAAACTCGTTTCGTTCTTCTAGGATGATGATAAGGAAATCCATCCACTAAAGGTTAGGAGGTGATTTCTGATCTTATTTTCGTCTGTTTATTTCCTAAAGAACCGGGGTTGAGTTTACCGGAAATATCGAACGTTGTTTCGAAGGGACCGGGATATGATAAGTTATATGAAAACCACTTCGATCCAACGAATGCGTTTTCGAAGTGAAGATAAGAGTGTGGAATCGAAGATGGAGTATTTAAGTGCAAGGGCTAATCACTACTAATCCCGAGGATGATTCCAAAATCAATGTAGTAGGAATAGTGCATTTGGTTTCGTTCAGACCCAGAACAGACTTGTATGGATGAATGTTTTCAACACATTGTCATTGGAGGACAATGAACATTCTAAGTGAAAATTCCTTAAAAAGGCAATCGTAGCCTCAAGCCTCATCAACCGGAATGACTGAAAATCAGGGGAGATGCAGCAAGGCTAAGTGGGTGGCACCCAATTTGGGTATGTTATAACCTTTCTAGATACCCTCGGATATATTATTAATTATGGATACAGTGTTGCATGGAAAAAGAGCTCTCGATAAGGGTGGGAACACCCGGGGTGGTAACATACTCGGTTCTATCCAAGTTAGGGTATGGCCGGTCTTGTGTTTTAGGGGATCCCGGCGAGGCCCTTGGTACATTTTTCTAAATGTGTGCCGTGATAGGTGGTTCCCTAGTGCCTAGTCATTGTATGGAATTCATTCTCCAACACGTGCCTTTACGGTTTTGGTTGTAGAGCCTAGTATGCTGGAATTTAATAATGTAATAATTTCGACTATTTGAATAAGTTCTTGTACTTAGACACTATTATAATATCAGATTATTTTGATATAAAATGTTTTGGTTATCGTAAGGTAAAAACCCACCGTGTTTATGTGTTGCGTAGTCTTATGAGATGCCTTTGTTTTTCAAAGGATTTTGAGAACTTTAATAAGTTCAAACTGAGTGTGTTTTCTCACGCTCGTTTTCCAGACCGACTCGGGTGTTATTTTATTATAATGCTCGGGTTAGACCGAGTATTACAGATTCAGGTTAGGATGCTATGGAGCTCAGGAGACGAGCCGAATGATGAAGACATATTACACATACTTGATTTATACCCCGCTGTGTATTGTTGGCTGTATATTCAACATTTGTGAGGACAGTTATTATAACTTTCCCGTATTGAGTTGTTGATTTGTTATACTCTGATGATGATATGTATAAATAACAGTTATAATTCTTTTTGTATAAGACATGTTATTATTTATTATATATTGTTCCGCTACGATTATGAGATTTTGTGTTGTTGTTTTCTCTTTTCTTCTACCTCTTCTTTTCTTTTCCCCTAATTATCAGGTTTCCCGACATTCAATTGCTCGGCATGTAATACAGTGGATGTATTAGTGTCGATTTTCGAGGGTCGAAAATCCTGGTCGTTACACACACTAGCTGTATCATGCAAACACTTCCACAATTGCGACACATGGAAAACATTATGTACCCTAGCCAACTTCTTTGGAAATTAAATCTATATGCCAACTTCCCTACTCTAGCCACAGTCGGTAAGGTCCTACAAATCTCGGTGCAAGCTTCCCTAATCTACCAAATCTCATCACACGTCTAAGGGGTGAAATCTTCACAAACACCATCCCTCCCACTGCGAACTCTAAGTCCGTATGCCTCCTATCGGCATAAGACTTCTGCCTCTCCTGTGTAGTCTTCATCCTCCTTCGAATCAGATCCACCTTCTTCGATGTCTCTCTAATCATATTCGGCCCAAGAATAATCCAATCTGTTATATCCCACCAACATTATGGTGATCTACATAGTCTACCATACAATGCCTCAAAAGGTGTCATCCCAATACTACCTTGATAAATGTTGTTGTAGGTAAACTCCACTAACAGTAAATGTTCTTATCATGAACCTCTAAAATCAATGATGCATATCCATAGAAAATCCTCCAAAACCCCATTCACTCTTCCCCTCTACCCATCAGTCTGCGGGTGGTATGCAGTGCTCAAACTTAGCTCAGTCCCTAATGCCTCCTGTAGACTCCTTTAGAACTCACTAGTGAAAAGCAGGTCTCGACTGCTAACTATACTAATAAGAACTCCATGTGGCCTAATGACCTCTCTCACATAAATAGTTGAAAATGACCTCATCGTCCTAGTACTCCTCACATGTATGAAATGAGCGCACTTAGTCAATCTATCAGCTATGACCCAAATGCTCTCAATCCCTCTCCTAGTCCTTGTTAGTCCATCAACTAAATCCATGGATATGCTCTCCCACTTCCACTGAGGAATATCCGATGAGGGTTAGTAATCAAAAGTAGATATATACTCTGAGTGCCTCCACTCTAAGAATAATGGGCCCAATATTGCTCTCTTCCTACTCAAAGCATCTGCTACTACATTACCTTTGTCCAGGGTATAAGAGATATCAAAATCATTAGAAGCCAAAAACTCCATCCACCTCTATTGCCTCAAGTCCAAGTCCTTTTGGGTGAACAAATACTTCAAGGACTTGTGATCCATGAAATTCTCAAACCTCTCCCTAAAAGATAATGCCTCCATGACTTAAACGCAAAAAAATTATAGCTGCCAACTCAAGTTCATGTGTCGGATAGATCCTCTCATGTGTCTTCAATTGCCTACTCGCATAACATACTACCCTTCCTTCCTGCATCAAGACTTCTTCTAACCCAGTACCACAGGCGTTAATACAAACTATAAATGACTTCGTCCCATTTGGCAATACTAATACTGGTGCACTAGTCAAAGACTCATTCAACCTAACAAAAACATCCTCACACTTCTCATCCAAACAAAGGCTAGGTTCTTCTTAGTGAGATGGGTTAGTAAAGCAGAAATCTTTGCGAAGTCTTTAATGAACTTTTAATAATGACCTGTAAGACCAAGAAAACTCCTCACCTCTATAGCATTCTTTAGAACATGCCAATCCTAGTCTGCTACCACCTTACTAGGATCCACTACTAAGTCACTCTCTAAGACGATGTGTCCCAAAAAGCGTACCTCCTTCCTTCAAAAGTGGCACTTCGAAAACTTAGCCTTAAGCTTATGTGCATGGAGTGTCCTAAGCACCTTCTCCAAATGCAATGCATGCTCTTTTCTACTCTTCGAATAAACTAAAATATCATCCACAAATACCACTACAAACTTATTCAACGACTCCCTAAACACTTGGCTCATAAAATCCAAAAAATAGGTGGGTGCATTGGTTAGTCCGAAGGGCATGACTAAGCACTCATACAGACCATCGGAAGTACGAAACGTTGTCTTCTAAATACTATCCTCAGCTACTCAAAACTAATCAAATCCGGTAGCTAAATCCAGCTGAGAAAATATTCTAGCTCCAACCAACTGATCGAAGAAATCATCTATGCAAGGCAAAGGATAACTACTCTTCTTCGTCGGTTTATTAAGCTCCCTATAATCAATGGAAGCCTAAGAAAACCATCTGCCTTAGTGGCAAAGATGACTAGTGCTTCCCACTCAGAAATGCTCGTTCAATAAAGCCTTTCTCCAATAACTCATTAACTTGCTTATCAGCTACTTCTCTCTTTCAGAGCCATGTGCCTTAATGGTAAGGCAACAGGTCTAGCATTCTCTACAAAATAGATCCTAAACTCGATCTCTCTCGGAGGCGGGAGGCGGGTAACTGAAAGAACCATATATATATGGTATTTTTAGGATAATAACCGTACAACAATGTTATTTATATGTTTTGTGAGTTATTTTAGGTCAAAACGATGATGGAAAAGATGGAAAATAAAATGGCCAAAAGTATGCAAAACCGAGATTCGAACCTAAGTGGGCTGAGAGATGAGCATAGCCTTTATCACTGAACCACACAATCTTTTGGAAATTACAATGATTCAGTCGATTGAAAGACTTTTTCAGTCAACTGAACCCACTCGACTAAATATGAATAACTTGTCTATTGTTTTTGGCTATGATCTTGGGCTCAAATTTTACACCAAGCCAGTATACTAAAGCCTTCTTTCATTTGACTGACCTAGTATAAAACGGCTAGTTTTTTGAAGTGATATCTTCATGTATCTTCGCTCCATAAGTTGCATCTCTCCGCTCCTACAGCCACTCTCTTCATCAATGGCGAAATTGGAAGGTTGCGCCCCTACTTTACCATCCCTACAACATCTATATAAACCCTTAACCATCCCTGAATTAAAACACAATTCTATGCTTTGAATTATAGGCCCCAAACTTTCAATTCCTAAGGAATACTCCAAATTCCAAGAAATTCATGTGATTTAGAGATTTCGACTAGTGTGCTTCGTCTCCACATCCCATATTCTATTCGAATAAACTCCTTAACCTTTACACATCCACTCAATATATATTGGTCTGGCTATAGGAGTTATTGTGCATTAAAGTGACATTCTGTATATCAAGATACACCGTGTTAGAAAGTAACATTTGTTACACTACTAGTAATTGTTGTTGAAGTCCTATTTGGTTGTTCAAGCAGAGTTTGTAAACTTGTTCCTCTAGGTGAAGTGAGGGTGTTGATAGTGAAATACCAAACGGGAGCTTGGGGACTGGACGTAGGACGGGATGGGAGGTCCGAATCAGTATAAAATCGATTGTGTGATCTGTTGTTATAGTACTCCACTATATTTACATTGTTTATTATTGTTGGCCATCTTCGATCCTGTTCATAGCGACTAACAAGTGGTATCAGAGCCTAGTGTTCTACTGATCGTAACAACATCTTAGAACAATGGCTAGAAATAGAAAATCCAGTCAGAGCTCTAAGACAGTCGAGAAATAGCAAGTTTCTGAAAGCAAGCATTTGGATATAGAATCTCGACACATGTGCAATATGGCTACACTCAAATCTAAATCAGTACATAATGATTCTATTTACAATGATCTTTTATCATCACATGATGGTTTATTTAAAAATTTTAAATTCTTAAAAAGGCAATAATGTTGCTTTATGAAAATTAAAGGATTGTGAACTGAAATATGATAAATTAAAGGAAGAAAATGATTTCTTAATGAAACAAACTAGAATTTTTGAAACTACTATTGAAGAACTTGTATCACAAAAAGATTTTCTATTAAAAAAATGTGCGTTAAATTATAAAATATTGATCTTTTAAAGGAAATTGATGTTTTTCAAAATGAAAATATATTTTGGAAATTTTTTTAAATGATTCTAATTCTAAACTTTTATGTCTTGAAAAAGAAAATAGCACTTTTAATGATATAAATATAAAATTATTTAAAGAATGTGAATTTTTAAAAGATAATATTATTTTTTTGCAAAAAGAAATTTAAGACTCTAAAGCAAATTTTGAAAAATTAAATGAGAAAGTTACAAATTTCAAAAAAGGTAAAAATGATTTATCTTCCTTAGTTACGAATACCGAAGCTCGCAATTATAGAATTGGTATAGGCTATAAACAAGTTAAATATATAAATAGTATTAAATATGCTTTAATGTATCCACATCTTAACACTAGTGATAAAAATAGAGATAGTCCTAAAACCCTATAAAACGTGATTTTAAGCGAAAATGATAAATAAGTATATATTATTGACTATTTTGACTCGGTTATAAATAATGAAAATTATATTTTAAAGGGATCAACCATATGTACTTGGTATGGTTTCCCAAGACGTAAATCCTGGATTTTACAAAAAAAATGAGTCTCATTGTGCCTACAACAGAACAATATATTAGATACTCATTATTTTGATATATAGTCAATACTGCACGGTTAAAATTATTTATTATTGGCTTATCTATGATATTCCTTGTTTTTAATAACTCTCATACTTTTTGTTAGTTACAAAAGGGGAGAAATAGTGAGCGCATATATATGGGGAGCATGTAGTTGAAACTTAAAGAGAAACATTATATTTAGGGGGAGCTTTTAAAATATATTGTGCCTATGCTCATATTCCTTTTTGTTGATGGCAAAGGGGGAAGAACGTATGCTTTACATATTTTATATTTGCTTTTATATGAAGTTGAGGAAAATAAACTTATTATATAACATATCTAGCGGGAGCTATTGTTTTATTATAAATTTTTGTGGTTGTCATCATGCAAAAGAGGGAGAATGAAAGAACCATATATATAGTGTTTTGATGATAACAACCATACAACGATGCTACTAATATGTTTATTGAGTTATTTCAGGTCAAAACGATGATGGAAAAACTGGAAATTAAAATGACAAAAGTATGCAAAGCTGAGATTCGAACCCCAAGTGGGCTGAGAGATGAGCACATGCCTTTATCACCGAACCACACTAGCTTTTGGAAATTACAATGATTCAGTTGATTGAAAGCCTTGTTCAATTTACTGAACCAATCGATTGAATATGAATAACTTGTCTACTGTTTTTGGCTATGCTCTCGGGCTCGAATTTTACACTAAGCCAGTCAACCGAAGCCTTCTTTCAGTCGACTGACCTAGTATAAAATGGCTAGTTTTTTGAAGTGATATCTTCATTTCTCTTTGCTACAAAAGTTGCATCTCTCCGCTCGTACAACCACTTCTCTTCATCAGTGGCGAAGTTGGAAGGTTGCACCTCTACTTTGCCATCCATATAACTTCTTTATAAACCCCTAACCATCCCTGAATCAGAACACAACTCTATGCTTTGAATATTAGGCCTCAAACTCTCAATTCCTAAGCAATACTTCGAATTCCAAGAAATTCATGTGATTTAGAGATTTCGACTAGTGTGCTTCATCTCCACATCCTATATTTTAATCGAATAAACTCCTTAGCTTCTGCACCTCCACTTAATATAGTTTGGTCTGGTTATAGGAGTTATTGTACATTAAAGTGACATTTTGTATATCAAGATATGATGTGTCAGAAAGTAACATTTGTTACACTGCTTGTATTTGTTGTTGAAGTTCTGTTCGGTTGTTTAGACGGAGTTTGTGAACCTGCTCCTCCAAGTGAAGTGAGAGTGTTGATAGTGAAATACTGAAGGGGAGCTTCGGGATTGGACATAGGATTGCGGTCCAAACCAGTATAAAATCGACTGTGTGATCTACTATAAGCCTATTCCACTGCCTTTACATTGTTTATTACTGTTGGCCATCTTCGATCCTGTTTATAGAGACTAATAGTAACCTCAACAAAAACATTAGGGAAATCTCTAACGTTAGGCACCATACTAAGCTTGTCATGTGATAGGTCCAACAAATATAGGTAGCTCAACATAACAGATCCTTGAGGGTCATAATGAACCTCCAAGCTACGCCCACTGCAAGTGCTCAACCTAACAACATTCCTATCACAGTCTAAAATAGCGCCATACATAGCCATCTATGCTTAATATCAACTCAAACCCAGAAAATCCTAATACAAATGCATCAGAATCAAACTTGACCCCTAAGATAAACAATTTCAAACACTTACAGAACATGGATAAATAAACCGATCCTCCTACGGGGTTTGACACAACTACGGGGCCTGTGACAATACAAGTATCTTAGCGCAAATCATCTACAAGTCTACTAAAGATAAAAGAATGAGAAGCCCCAGTATCAAATAAAGCATAAATAGATAAACTAAAAAAGAGATAACACACCTTCGATCACCACTTTCTTACCCTTATCCGCCACTGACTGTGCGCAGGAGATGGGGACTACCGCTAGTGCATAAGCCAGAACCACCTGAGTTTATGTCTGAGAAGAAGCTCTCAAAGGTGCGGCACAAGCTTGCTTCACATGCCCAAACTGATCATAGTTATAACACTTCACCTTAGAGAAATCTTCCCTACATTCCTTAGCAAAATGCCCTAACCTTCCATATTTATGACACTTCAAGCTCTTTTTCTGAATCTTCCCCTTCGGCCCAAATCCTCCCTTCTTCTTATTCTTCTAATGCCCCTTCTCCTCAACCTTCGGAGCCACCTTCTTCTTCTTAGCAACAGTGGAAAGTAAAGCCATCTCTCCAAGTCCCTCATACGTGGCTCCCATCGGAAAAATGACTCAAAGCTAAATTCTAAAGTGGCTGATTCAATCCCTTAGCAAACTTGAGAGCTTTCTTATGTGGTGTATCAATCAATCCTTGACCAAACTTAGCTAGCTCATTAAACTAATTCACATACTTTTTAACCATTATATCTCTCTGCTAAAGATGTATGAATTTCTCCAACTGAACTCCCTCTCTGTCAGAGAAAGAAACTTCGCCTCAAACTTCTTACAAAACTGATCCCAAGTAATGTCAGCCCCATTGGCCTTACCCTCCATAACCTCACATCAGCTCAAAGCCTCTCCTTGCAACTGCCTCTTAACATAGTCAGCCAATATCACAAGACCAAATATCCTATCACAAGAACGGATCCATGCTCTAGACTCCACGTAAGACTCCATCCCTAATAAGACTTGCCTCCAAGACTAGAAAAATCCTTGCACATCTTAGTGAAGTTAGGAGTGGTAGGTGGGTGGGAAGGGACCCCACCAGTTGATCTATCTGTATCTCTCTAATGGATGGAAGCTCGGCATGTCCCCTAATCTGTAAATACCGATAGAACTAAATGGGAATGTTCACACCTGGGATCTTAGGTGCATCGCCAGAGCCTGAACCTGTTAGATCTGCCATCGTCTATATGTGAATTTTAAAGATCCTATTAGTAACCTCCACATATAGCAATAACACGATTAAGAGATAAGAGACAACATAGGCATGAAATTTAGGGATTCTGATAAGGAAGATTTTCAGAAACCTTTTATAAAATACTTATACTTATATGTATGTGTGTGTGTGTTTAAGAAGTTCATTTTGAAAACACTTCGGAAAACATTTTGAAAATCAATTTTAAAAACAAATTTTCTTTTCAAATATTCCTTTTATTTTGAAAATACGTCTCCAATACGTTCCTAACCCTAAGGACCTTGAACCTAGACTCTAATATCAAATATGACAACCGTCTCCTCCCGACATGTCCAAGAATGCGTCGCATCGAGAAATGCAGATCATTTGGTTTGATTTAACTAATAACACTAGGACTAAGACAACAAATATAGAATGAATTACGTCTCAAGACTAGTTCCATTGTGTTCGGAATAGGGATATTACATATAGAACGACATGTGGCATGCTTCGTTTGGAGTTCGAAATTTTCGGACGTTCAAGCTTGATTTTTGTAAATTAAATTAAATTAATATATATATATATATATATAATACCATACACTACCACTGTTCAACCCATATCCTTGCCCAAGTTTACCCCATACCCTTTTTCCTTATATATTTAGCATGCAACCACACAGAACGGCTTGTTCAAAATTTTCAAATCCCCCTCCTCCTATCCAATGGCCGTGACCAATCGATGCCACCATAGGCCGTATCGGCTCTCGACATCAGCTAGTAAAATGTAGAGCTCATCAAAACATATCGAATAAACGGTGGGATCGTCAAAATTTGCACCGTGGTGACCAGATTTCAGCCACGTTCGCGGCGGCATTTGGGTCGATTTCGGGGTGATGGCGACAATTGGGGGGAGCGGCGTTGCTTGTTGGAGGCACAGCGAGGTCGGCGCACGCTTGGATGATGTCACGGCAGCGACAGACACGGTGAACGAAGACAGCGAATGGTTGAAGTCGCATGTATGTGGGTTCGTGCACGTGCCTCGAACGAGAGTTGAGAGGGAAGGGTAATTAGTTTTTTTTTAAAAAATTATTAATTAAAAGTTGATTATCATTTAATTATTTCAAAAGTTAATTAATTCACATCTTTTCCATACGTGGTTAAAATTGAATGCGACAAGTTGCGTTGCGATCGTATCGATGAATACTACGATATGGAGTTGGATGGATTTGGAGCTTGTAGGAATTTTGGTTAAAATTGAACGCCAATTCAATTTTATTCGAACTGGAGCTTTTTGGCGACTGCTGGAATCAAAAGGAATTAAACTCATCTTTTTGGTTAACCAAAAATATTATATAGTCGATAAAAATTATTTATTGGATGTGTGGATATTTTATTGTTGAATGTTATTGACTGTTTGGATGATTTACTATTTTATTAGTTGGTTTGGACATATTCCCACCTCTGGAGCGGATGAGACCCTATTACGTTCCCGTGTAAGAGCGGATAAGATCCTATTACGTTCCCTGTAAGAGCGGATGACCCTTTGTATGCGATCCGCTTCTAAGCGGTTGATTTATTTTATTTGGTTATATACTATATGTAATGCAGGAGGACAGGTTGGAGAGATCCAACTGGATATCTCACACTTTTGATTTTACTTCTCATTTATATAGTGATATATGACTTGTTGGATGCCATATTTGATGATATGGGTATGCTTTTGCTTATTTGGTGCTTTAGTAGCACCGGGCCTTACTTTTGGTATTTTAAAATACTATAAAATAATGATATGATTTAAAAAGGGATTTCAAGTGATTTTGGAAAATTTATATGTTTTAATAATTATTCTTGAATTATTTAAAGAAAATTTAATTTAAAATAAACGTATGATTTTTAGATATTATAAATTAATTGTTTTATGAAATATTTTAAATAGAGATTTTTGAACTATAAAGTAAAGATTTTTAAAATCTTAAAAATAAGTCCATAATTTAAATTAAGAGATATGGTTTTAAAAGATGATAGAAATTGTTTTGATAGAAATATGTATTAACCATTTTATATAAGGTGATCTATATAAATATACACGTATATTAAGCTTAATTTATAAATGTGGAAGTTTATAAATGGGATAATGTATAAATGGAATATTTTACAAATAAAGTGAAGATTTGTAAAATCGTATTTTATTAATAAAGGGATAGATTATAAACAGTGTTTTATAAATTAAAAGGAAACTACTATCATTAATAGATTAGAGAAATAAATCAAACGGTGGACTTATTATAAGATATGGAATGTGGTTTAAAAAATTATTGATTCTATTTGGGAATTGAAAGTGAGGATAGATTTGGAGATGTTAAACGATATGTTATAAAATAGAAAGAGATTCATAAACATAGTTTTATAAATATGGAAATGATTATGTTGAAATGTAAGTAAGGATTTTTATCAGGGAAGTATATTTATGTTTTAAAGGTTGTTTATTTATATTAATTTTGTTTTAAAGTTGTTTATCAATAATTTAATATTTTTAAAATTTAATTATTTGAAATTATTAATATGGGTTGAAATTAATTATAATTATTTATCAGTAAGGTGTTTGAAATTATTATTATTTATTTATAATATTTATTATTATATAATAGTGTTTTAAAGTAAATGATTAGAATTTATTTATAAATGTTTTCGAGGTTTATAAATTGGATTTTATAAATAGATGTGGGTTTTATAAGAGGAATCGTATAACATGGTTAGAAAACATAAAGGAAGATTTGGAAAAGGGTAAAAGGAGCTTTATAAATGGTCTTATGGATTTATAAAGGGTTTATAAATGATTGTAGGAATGTATTAAAGGGAGTTTATAAATGATTTCAGAGATTAATGAATGGGGTTATAAACGGATTTAAGAGATTTATAAAAGGATTTACAAATTCGTTCTAGAATCGTGTAAAAGGAAAATCTTCCTCTGGTAGTGAATATACTTATATCGTTGAGATAAGTATATAGATATTTTCCCAGTATTGAAAATATAAGGGTTTGTGAATGAATCTTTGTAAAAGTATTTTGGTACAAATATTTACGAAGTGATTTTAGTTAATGAAAAGATTAATTAAAAAGGGTAGTGGTTACTTATGCGTTTAACCAATATTGGTTTTCCCTATAAAATTAAATCCCTGATTTGAATGTTGGTTATTTAATAGTTAAATAACCAACTATCGAATTTGGACCCAAAAACGTAACTTTGGAAATATCTAGAGAAATACATGAGTTATATGACACAATCATCTCCAATGCTGTACCATGCGTATAGACCTCGTTTCATTCTCCTAGGACAAATGATAAGGAAATCCGTCCACTAACAATAAGGAGGTGAGCTCCGCTCTTATCTTTGACTGTTTGTTTCCTAAATAACCAGGGTTGAGTTTACTTGAAATTATCGAATGTTGTTATCCGAAAACCACTTTGATCCAACTCAAGCATTTCAAATTGAAGATATCTTAAAGATGACAGAATTGAAGACGGAGCTCTTAAGCGTTTCGTTCAGTCCCAGAATGGACTTGTATGGATGAATGCTGGTATTGCATTGTTGCCGAGAGGGCAGTATTAGCATTCCAAGTGGGAAGTGTTGTATAAAAGGTAAAACGTAGCTTCAAGCCTCATCAAACGAGAATGACTATAACATGGGAGATGTAGTAGGGCTAAGTGGGTCGCACCCAAGTAGGGTATGATCATCCCTATTTAGATTCGATATTATCTCTCATTTGTATGCTTAGGGCCCATTAAAGGAGGGGTGATCATATTCGGTACTACTAGTCAAGTGGTAGGCCAGTCCTATATTGGTAGGGGATCTTGGCAAGGTCCTCGGTGCTATTTTATCTAGAGATGCACCATGACGGGCGGTACCCCATTAGCCCAGTCATTGCATGGAATCCATTCTCCAACAAGCGCCGTACGGACTTCGTTGTGCCCAACTGTGCTAAAACGTGAGATGCAAGCATTTCAGCTATATTCATATTTTACTTTTACCCTAGACATTATTATAATATAAATGGATTTCTATAAAAAATGTTTTGGTTTTCTAAGGTAAAAATCCATCCGTGTTTATGTGCGCGTGGTCTTATGAGATACCTTTATTTTGAAAAGTTTTTAACTTTAAAAATCCAACTGGGTGTGTTTTCTCATGCTGGTTTACTAGACTAACTTGAGTGTTGTTTTGTTATAATGCTCCGGTCAGACCGAGCATATTTATAGATTGCTTTGGATGCATTGGAGCTCAGGAGACGAGTTGGAGGTCTTCAAATCATATTCACGTATATGTTTATTTTCCACTGCATTGGTTATTTCAATTATCAAAAATTGTGAGGACATGTTGTTTTAACTATCCAGGCTGATGATTATGATTATTTGTTGTACTCTTATGGATGTATGTATATTATAGTTTCTCTGTGTAAAGATCATTGATATTATATTATATTTTTTTCCGTTGCGATTGTGAGATTCTGTTTTGTTTTCAGTTTCTTCTTTTTCTCTTCTTTTCTTTCTTTCCCATAACTATCCATCTTTCTGTTCAATTTCTGTTAAACATGTGTGGTTTATTGTCAGCTTGAATTGTGCGGATTGGTGGGTCGTCACAACCAGTCTTAGAAAATATCATATCATAACGTAGTTTCAGAAAATATCAGTACAAAACCAAATTCAGAGTACAATATAAGTGGAAATATCCTTCAAAAACTGATAGACAGAGATAAACGTACTGATAAGATGAAATGATATATAAAGAGGAAATGGATAAGATGAATCCAAGAAAAGATAAACTCTCTCCATGTATCTAAAATGGGAAAATCGCCTATTGCCTTATTCGTCTGTTATGGGAAAAAGATGTAAAAAGAAATGGGTCAGACAAAAGCCTGGTCAATGAGAACAAGACTAATAAAATGATTAAGTACAATTAACTTTAAATCTTATCTAAGTGATGTAGAGTGTAAAACAGTGTCCGTAAATTCCTGAGGTCCAATACCTAAGGATCTTGTCTAGAACAATGGGTCAAAACTACAAGTAAAACCTATACCAATGATCGGCCAAATCGGGAACTACTCTCCCTTTAAAACTACCATCACACTACGCCCAGAGAGGAAGAATCTTGTCATGCAAACTTATATAGTGACTCATCGTATGCAACCCTTTTTCACCTCCCCGCTCGTAGTGGCAAATTGCCTCTTATTGTACTACGCTGAGGTTCACCATATGTGAACTCCCGTTAGTACCGAGCCCAACTTTCCTATATTTTTTATCTTTACTTGACAACTATTTTTGATATCTATACCCACTTATTATACCGAGCCGGCATCCACCAGTTCCACATAACCATAAATCCATGCGACAGACCGCGTAGTACTTGGATCTCCCGTTAGTACCGAGCTTTCTCTGCTAGTGTTTCCGCCAATGCTGCACCTACCCGTACATAACACCGCTGAGCCTATTTGCAAAATACATTGCTCTAAATCCAATAACAAATATGCAAAATACATCGCCTCGATCCAATACCAACAATGCAATACATCGCCCCAATCCCATACCAATAATGCGATACATCTCCCTGACCTTCTTAATAGAGAACCAAATTTTTCCTATTTTATAAAGCATGCAACTTAGCTCAATTTACTTCGTAAATAAATTTACACAATTCTCGACTTAATTATATAATTTTTTCTATCAAATTTGAGCCTTAGGCCGAGGTTCAATGTGGTTATTTACACCCTAGATGGTCGACCTGAGATCACCCTAGGTCAACCGCTGCCGGTTGACCGTGGGTAGCCAAGGTCGACTGTTCACGATCTTTTTATTTTTTTTTCCAATTAATTTCTGCTGCGATGTTTACTTTGTTAATTTAGGTGATTAGTTCGAACAATTAACAACACAGTTTAACCTAATTATTCAATTAGCCTAAGCTACATTTTCAGATTTTCCATTCCAAATTAAATTAGGGTTCCTAAATTAACATGTCCAATTTAACAACTTTTAATATTAAATTCCAAATTAAATAAAAGGGTTTACAATTTAGCCAATTCAAATTATACGGCGAACAATTTAACAACTTTAATTTCATGTTAATAGTTTTATTTGGAGTTTTTACAGATCTAATCAACCTAAAATATATTAAAATCAATTGTATTAATTAAATTACTGAATTTGTGCCCACACACCTTATAGCCTTAGCTCTAGATCTACAAAAGTGGCCTCCAATGATAGCGCTTCTCTAGATCTCTTAATTACTTGCCTCCCCTTTTTATCCTGCTCTTGATTTGATTTACTTTTGGGTTTAATTTGGAGTTTTATTTTGATTTGAGAATTGGGGAAGAGATTAGGGTTTCAGAATAGATGGTGGCACCTAGTTACCGTCGTCTCAAATTAGAGATTAAGGTTTACATTAACGTTTAGTTTATAAAAGTAATTAGCTAATCAAAACCATTAGATTAACTTAGAAATCATCTCAACCACTCATCATTTACCATGCTCCTATGTAATCAATATCAGCCATAAATCTCAGATCCAACGAAGTAACCAATGCCCGCATATTTCACTACACAGGTCGACCGCTTGGTTGCCTAGGTCAACCGCCACCGATCAACGTGGGACCCCCTTAGGTCAATCCAACATGTATATTTTTAGTGTGTTTATTTAATTTCATTTAATCATTCTGACACTCAAAACTCTCTTGTACTAACTCGGATTACGAGTGAAAATTGTCTAGAAAATTGCTATGAAAGCAATGGTGCAAGTTTCGTAGCTAAATTCGAATGATTGTGAAAATTTCCTTTTTAGTCCTTATTTTAATTAAATTTTCTTTTCTTATCAAATTCTCGATTAAATTTCGATCAAATTTCTATTGAATTTTATGTAAATTTCTAGGGTGTTACACTTATAACCTGGGTAAGGGTAATGTTGTAGTAGATGCTTTGAGTAGACAACGTGTAGTGTTGAGTCCCTTGTTCTTGAAGTGGAGACATTTGGAGTATATTTCTATCTTTGATTTCTGACCATCATCGAATATTACCCTAAGATTACTAGCAACCTTTGGATGTTCAGCCTACATTAATAGAGCATATTGGATCTAGGTTAAATTAGAATAAGGAGCCAGCAGACATTATGGAGAGGATTAGTAGAGAAGAATCATCAAGTCATTTGAGGTGTTATGCCATTGACTTGAGAGGATGGTTATGGTGGGATGATAGGCTTTGTGTTCCTCGTAGTACAGATTTGATTGATGCGGTGTTAACTGACTCTCAACGTTCTAGGATGACTATTCATCCCGATGGTGATAAGTTGTATCATAACATGAAGCGAGTTTTCTATTGGCCTGATATGAAGAAGCAAGTGGTGGAGTATGTAGCTAAATGTATGACTTGCCGGAGGGTAAAGGCGAAACAAAAGAAGCCGAGAGGGCTGTTTCAACCATTGGATATTCCTTAATGGAAGTGGGAAAGTATTTCCATGGAATTTGTAGATGATCTACCTAGGAGTAGGATAGGGAATGAGACAATTTGGGTCATAGTCGATCGGTTGATCAAGTGCACTCATTTTATACCAATGAGGAGTACTAGGACGATGGTGTTGGAATTGGACTAGCCCGCAACGGAAATTATGGGTGAATTTCAAAAATTTTACCCTATTGGATCTTTTATTGGGTCTATGAAGTCTAACTGAATTAGAACATTTCTAAAATTCATTTAAATAAAATCATTTATTTTATTTAAATTCAAATATATTAAGATATGAAATTAATTTTATTTGATTTAGTTTATACATAAATGTATCATATACATATATGTGTGAGTGCATGTGTAACATAATAATCCGTAAAAGGTATAATATGCCCATATGTAGATGTTGGGATTTACATTGCAACAGAAATATTAGCTCATTTTGTATGTCATGTATGTTGTCCAAATATGTGCATGTATATGTGTTACAATACACACACACATATGTATGTATAAATATATTATATATAATATATGAACATAAATTCTCTCTCTTTCTATATATACATTTATATGTAGATAAATATATATATAGAAAGAGAGAGAACAATTATTAAAAATTATTTATATTTCAAATTTAACTTAGTTTTGCAAAGCTAATGACAAATTTGCAGTTTGCAGAACCATAAAGAAGCAAGTCAAAGATTTGATTTGTATTAGATCTAAACATGATAGAACTGGAACGAATTATATAGATGACATCATGGAAAGATGGGAAATACCTATTCGCAAGAGAGAAAACCAAACCCAGACCCGAAACCATACCTTTTCTCCAGACTTTGACTTACCCACCAACGTTACATCTTCAAGGTACATGACTGACAGAGTAGGAGATGAAGCCGCAAGTGCTGGAGAGCCCACTAGCATCGTTAGAGATATCACTCAGGTTGAAGGAGAAGTTTATACTGCCCGTCGAATTTTTGAGCCGCCATGAAATTTTTAGAAGTAGGTCAATCCGATGAATTAGGGTTGAATGTTTGAGTCAACTAGTTTATTTGAGAATGCGGGCTATTGTTGGGCCTTGCTATTTTGTATAGCCTATACCCAGATGCCTGTAATAATGTTAAGTTATTATCAATAAAGTTTGAAATTCATTCAAAAAAAACTTAGTTTTGCAAACATGATAATTTTAGCATTTTAATTTGTATATATTATGAATAATATAATGTTTTCATCCATAAATAATTAACATAAAATAATCTATTAATGAAAATTCAAATTTTAAAGTTTTCAAAAATCTAGGATCATAAAATAGAGCTTAGGAAAAATCTAGAGATCTTTCAAAGTTGAAATATTATTTTTAAAAACAAATACATTAATTTCAGAAATAATTATTTAATATAAAATAATATATTATTAAAAATTGAAATTTAAAAATTTCAAAAATTCTAGGATAATGAATGAAAGGTTACGAAAAATTTTGAAGAATTTTTCAGTTAAATTATTATTTTTAATAAATCATAAACAGTTTTTCCAAAATAATATTAATTATTAAAAATAATAAACTTTATTTAAAAATTCCTAATTTTTTTCTATATGTTTTTGAAATGATATAATATTTTCAAAAGATATGAAATTGAATTTTTAATGTAATAATTATTTTATATATAATAAACAATTCAAAAATTCAATAAATGTTAATTTAAAAATATGAATATATGTATGATAATTAATTTTCGAATTTGTAAATTTATATTACATATAAATAAGTGTACTAAATTTTTTAAATCATATATATATCTTATATATGCATATATGCTATTATGAGAGAGAAATATACACTAATGTGTGTGTTTGTGTATGAATTTATTAATAAATATATATAAAACAATTATTAATGATAAAATTGATTTTGTACAGTAAATAAAATTTGTCTATACATAAATCAAATAGTATAATAAACAAATTATGCACATAACCAAACTAATTTGTGACCACCACATCTACTTACAAAAATCTCACATAACTAAACATATAGTAGCAATATATTTAAACAAATATGAAATTACTCATTATAGGATAATAGAATATAATTTAATTACTGTAATATGAATTAAAATTACCAATTTAATGATGCCTTTGAATCCACGTTTAAGAAATGACTTCCCTTCCTTTTACTGCTCTTGATTCGTCAGATTGCAAGTCCGGAATCACCGACCTCTAACTATCGAATAATATTTTTTTAATTTGAAATATATTTGATAATTTTGGAGTGGATTGAGAGCTGTGTTTTAACCAGCAATGTAGAAGGTAATGGTGGCCAAAAAAGGTTAGTAATTATTTTTAGATAGATAGATATATATATATATATATATATATATATATATATATATATATATATATATATAGGGTTGTATTGGAGAGAAACGAGAAAAACCTTTTTACCCATTATCTCCAAGCCAATTCCCTATATTTTAGCCACCCCTAGACCTTCCCAAAACCGAAATTTTGCAGCCCTAATGATGGGTCTTAAACCCATCTAAGCCCAAGCCAAAATACTATGCAATTAAATCTAATTTAATCGCTTGTCGATATTGTATATCGATCGATAAATTTATAACTGTTATAAATATATATAACATTATTTATTTATCAAATCATATTCAAATTTTATAATTAATATTTCATAAATATTAATTAATTTATAACAATCATAAACTAATTAAATCATTCTGTCTTAAGGGAATTCATCATTTCGGCTGTGTAACTGTTGGGTGTAAATTTGGTCAGCGATTAACATCAAACTATTCTAATGTTAACGTTCACATGTCACTTAGCAGGTCGTGTGACATTATGACCAAATTTATCGCTTACTCATTTTCGGTAAAATCCAATTTTAGTTTAATAAGCGTTTCCCGGTTGTGACATTTGTTTACACCAATTATCTTCGTCAAAACTATATCACTTTGGACTTATGGAATTTGGTAAAAGTCAAAATTCCAACCTCATCCACATTCAACTTTATAGTCTAAATACAAAGTCCTTGGTTCAATAATAACGATTATTATTAACCAAAATGCTCTGGCCAGAGACTTTGACTTTGAGTTGACTTGAGTTGACTGTGATACTAACCGCATATAACCGAGGAGACGAATCCTCTCTTGAATAGTGCTTCACTTCCAATACTTCCACTCGACCCAACTATAATCACTCGATGGATGCCATGCCATGATTTCGCTATAATCAAAGTGGAGCTTTCATGTTGAAGATCCGCAGTATTCTCAAGTCGAGAGAACTGTGTAAATCAGTCACATCGATATTTTCTGTTTGACCTTAGTTATATTAACCAACAGAAAACTATCGAGTGAGTCGTTCCATAGTTATCCAATAACTATTAGTACATATCCCCTAGGTGCCCCCAGCAGTCATGAGTAACACATTGCCCAACATTTGGAGAGCGTTACGTACTCCAGTCTCAACGGATACATCGATATCCAGTCTCGATGCATCTTGACTAGGAGCATTTAAAATGGTATATTTGTTTCGTTGTGATAAATTACTCACGATTACAACTCTTTGCAACTACTATCACAAAATATACCATTTATGGATTTTTCTATTAGATAATACTTTTAATTAAGTTAATTAATTAATATAATCACATTATATCAAGTATATAATAGGAAGAAAATACCTTTTATTTCAAACAAGACTGGTCAACGAGTTAGATATATGTAACAAATTACATAACTGCCCATAGGGCATACCCCTAACTCTATCAATCTCCCACTTGCACTTGGAGTCAATTATGGAATCTAATTCCAACTTCTCCAATCAGTTTTCTCAAAACCAATTAGGTCAGTCCCTTAGTGAATGGGTATACTATTATGTATTAATTATCTACTTTGTCGATTAACTCTCTCTAACACTAATAAACTGCATTTATCATGTGGAACGATTCGAAGTATGTCTTTCGACTTCTAGTGAGCGTTAAGTTCTATCACGACCAATTTCATGACATTGTTATCTATAACAATATTATGGGATTCTCAACATTTGGAATCACCTTTGGCTCAATTATAAATTTGTGCATTTATATCTATATACATTGGTTTATTGTAGCGCTATTCAAGTTAATGTTCTCAACACACTACAAGAAAAAACATTTATAGTTGCAAAAATTGGTGGCGTTTCTTTCTAAATGCAACCAAAAAGTATTTCCCTAAAAAGTATAAATGCGGCTAAAAATATTTCACGTTCCCGCTTTGCACCTGCATAAAGTAAAAAATATTTCACGAAATTTTTTTATTTACTGTCACGTTTCCCTTCCTCTTCATTATTTAGAAACTTTTCTCCTCACGCTTTCCTTTTCGCTCCAGCAAAATCTACCTCACCCTCCAACAAAATCCACCTTGTTTCGTTATTATTGTTGCGGTAGATGTCCTTCATTCTACTCCTCTCCACATCGTCGCGGTAGCCCTTCACAGATCTCTCCTCGCGGAACCCTAAATAGGTATATTTAGGTATGAAATTTTATAAACCGATTTTATGAGTCTACTGGATTTTATATGATTATGTATGGATACTCTATACGAATTTCTACGTAAACCCTAATTGGAATAGTCGATTTAACCCTAATTGGAATAAATCCTAACTGGAATAATTGATTTTATATGATTATGTTCGAGCTATTTTTTTTATAAATTTTACTTATATTCTAATCATTTCCTATTATGTTAGTGCGATGTGCTTGCTTTAATTGTATCCAATTTATGTTATTTTTTTATTTGCTTTTACGGTCTATGTTCGAACTATAAACTAATTTTTTTTATTTGCATTTGTAAGTTTATATGTTCGTACTATAAACCAATTTTTTTTGTGGATTGCGAAGGCATACTTGAGTAGATTATATGTTCTACTTGAGTAGATTATAAAATTTGTTGTACTATCATTTGAAAAATGTATTACAATCAAGTAGTTTCTTTTCCTTGTTTCATGACAGCTTTGACATTTACCACCTTTGTTCTGTCTACTACTCAAGAATCAAAACCTAGCATTAAACCTTACATATATGTCATTTGAAGATGTATGGTCAGCTTCTGATTGAGGATCTTCATTTCTACTCTAGCATGCATCATTAAATTTTTTCATTCCATCTCAAGTCTCCTTTTCACATCATTCTAACATTTAGAATCACATTCAAGAATGATTCCCTTCTCCTTGTACATTTACTTATTTTCTCTACGACTTCTTTTATTCGTGCATAATGATTTGATAACAATATTTATTTGCCTAGCATGGATGTAGGATCGATTTTTGATTCACGTTCTGGGTAAACTCATTTTTTTTCTATTTTAATTTTGTAATATATTTCTTTTTTGTCTGACTCTATTTGGATTTGATATGTCAAATCAAATTTAATATTATGTTTATGTTGAATTTAATTCCATTCCTATGCCATGTTTGTTCCCTGTTGCATAATTGTCAAAAGATACCTTTTTCCCTTGTTATAACATCTTAATTACACCTTACTTAATTTTGATGAAAAATATTTTGTTTTCTCAAAAGGAAAGAAGTAATTTTATGTTTATCTTAACTTCCAAAGGATTTCTACTTTAGCTTAGGAAGATGTGCCATATGGTTTCATGGATGTCAATAGGGTTAGATAGCTTGGGAAGATGTGTCTAAAGGATTTGTAATTTAGCTTGGAAATAATCTATAATTATCTTTTTGCTGATATAAGAACAAATTAAATTATGAAGTGGACACATTTATTTTCTAGCATTCGGTGATATTTTTCGGTTATAAGTATTGCATGTTTCTCTTAGTTTAAGTAAATATTTACTCCCCCTTTTCTTTTTCTTTACATAATCATTAGCATATTTTTTCTAGTCTAACAGCGATTCAAGCTAATGTTTGTTTGATAATCTTCCCTTGACATATGTGGTCCATAATTGGAAGTTGGGCATATTTTGTTGTTTTTTGATCGATTTAGTATGTAACTACAACAGTGTATTCATATTGCTTTATGAGTTATATGATATCAAATTATGATTTGGGCATGTCCTCTCCCAGACTCAGATCACAAGGCACTGTAAAACTGTTTATGTAACACAATTTTTCAACTTTGGAATATTTTCATTTACATAAGGTGCATATTAATACTATCTTTTTTTACACAACATTTATCTACTATATAAAACAAATACTTGAGCATGGTATTGCTTAAAGTACCAAGTATTTGCTCCATATTAACAGATAAATAATATTAAAGAATCGGAACTCAGAAGACAGTGAGTGATAACCAGAGGATAGTGACTGATAAGGTAAGTGGTAGTTAGTCTACATATGTGTTTGTGTGTACTGTGATTGTGAGGGTTGTCTGACTATTTGTAGGGTGAGTTGGATTTGTGAATATGTTGTGTACTGTGTGCTTGTGTGAGTTGTGTGTGAGTTAGCATTGCTATGTTTTGTGTTTGTGAGAGGTTGCAAATTTTGTTGAGTGTGTTGTGCTTTTTTTTATTAGATGTTAGGTGCCTTCATTTGTAAATGAAAGCATAGAAAACATATTAATATACATTTACAGAAATAATATGTTTTGATTATTCCATTATTAAGTATTAATGTGATTATTTACAGAGTTTACATTACAGAGTTCATATACATGTATTAATAACTATTGTATTCAAGGTTACATAATAGATACTGTTAACTGTCCTTTATATGAAGTATTCTCAAAATAAGTTACTGTTTTTTGTTTCATTTGCAGAAAAAAAATGCATACAAGCTTTGTATGTACTCGCAACCAGAGAAAGGCTGATGAGGAATCTCAGAAGTATAAGTCAAAGCAGAAGTATAATCCAAAGAAAAAGGTTAAGGTTCCAGCTGGTGCTTGCACCGACAGTGAAGAACCAACAGTCAACGCTAAGAAGTAAGCCATTGTTTGCAATGAAGACAAAGAACAAGAGCCACCTATTACCCCCTCCGACCCAAATGAAGAAGAACTTCGCTCAGAAAATGAAATCCTTCCTGAACAAACTGATGATGCTGAGGGAGAAATTGGGAGAGCAAGTAAAGCTGAATCCAGAATTACATCTCGGAAAAGAGGCGGTAGAGGTCCAGCAAAAGCAAAAAGACTCCTGTTAAGCAGTCAGGATCGAATTGAAGTTAAGTTCAATGATATAGGTATACCAATTGGGAAAGGGTTAGTACATTTATCCTCTTTTCTTGGACCGCTTCTGCTGGAGCTGGTTCCATACACACTTGATGATTGGAGGAATCTAAGTGATGAGTTAAAAGTTGTTTTGTGGCAATCGATTCAGGTATGAGTTAAAAATTGTTTTTGTTGTTTATACATCTGTTTGCAAGTTGCTACATTGCTACATTGTTACATCACGTATTATAGTTATGGCTGAAAAAAATTGTTTGATGCATACATATGGCTGTTGTTTGATTTTAATATCATGTTTTCATGTATTGTTGCAGATTAGATTTAAACTAGAAGAGGATTGGCAAAGAAAAGCTGTGTGAAGACCCAAATTAGTGAGATTAGAATAATTAAAAAAAAAACTTTCAAAAACCAAATATATATATGTAGTATGGAGATAAATATTGAGAATGAGTTAAAAGTAATAATGGTTGAATTGAGTGAGTCTTATATTCACATGTATACATATACATATATGTATCTTGAATATAAACAGTAATAAGAAATAGAATTTCAGAAAGAAGAGGATATATAACTGAGTGTATATATGGACATATGTTACCATATGTTGTATTTATATATATATATATATATGTATATATATACCCAGAAAGAATAAACATAAGATAAGTAAAGAAAGAACACCGGAGTAATTAAGAATATGTATACATTTACATATCCAGAGAAAACATATGGTTTGAGACATTAACTAGAGGTTAGTTGATAAAGAGGATATACATGTATATAATACAGTTTAACATAAAGAAAATAAAAATAATTCTGTAAAGAGAAAATTGTTTTCAACAATTAGGTAAGGAAAAAGATGATATATTCTTTGATAAATGATAATGCTTTAAAAACCAGTTTTATATTAGTTATACATAAGTAAAATTTTGAAAGACAAGCCACATGAAAATAATGTACAAATGAAACATGCAAATTGCATGTACACAGGGAAAAGCAGTGGATAACTGCTTTTACCAGAAATAGAAACCAGGGGGAAATGGCACATTTAGCCATAACAGCACAAACATAATTCTTGAGTGATGTGAGGATAAAATGGGTTTTTCCCTTCAGTAAAACCCTAGTGAAAATGATTTAAATCAAGAAAAGAAGCAGAGGTTTTTCTCTCTGAGGAAAAACAGAAACATATTAAAAGAAAAAGAAGAAGAAGAAGAACATACACTGTTTGCAAACTTAGGCAATCTCGGGAAAAAGAAGGGAAAGGTGAGTGATTAATCAATCTCATGAGGCTAAGGCATTAAGACCCAAGTTAAGGGCAGCCATTTTATTTCTTTTGTGCTTGATCAACTTGTTTTACTTTCTCTGAAATTAATGAATGCTGAGCATGGTTGGTGTATTGATAGATTTTTGGTTGATGCTTTGATATGCTTCATTTGATTGTTTGATAATAGTAATGCCATGATCTCTGGGATGGATCCAGTATCATAAACTATCAGTTTGTATTTATGATGGTAAGATAAATACAATTTTATTATGAAGTAGGGTAAAATTGAAAGATAAGCCAGGCAGTGTGAACAAAGGAGGTTCATGCTTATGTCTAGTTTGTTTTAAATTAGAAATGAACAATGCAATAAATTATTTATGTGCTGATTTTTTCAGATCTAAGGCTAAAAATATTTTTGGGGTTTTTCTCTAAAAACCTACCCTATGTTCACAATAGAATTAAGCATAAGAATTTTTAATGAAAGTCTACTAGATTTGTTAAGAGATCATGACTTTCTGGAATACAGAAGTATACAAGTGATAAAACAAATTTTGAATGAGACAACTGGAAAGAAAAATGAAATGAAAACATGATTTTCATGAATGAATGTAGGGTCAGTTGAAATCCCTGAGTAAGATTAACTCTCTCTCTGATTTATAGAAAGGAAAGGAAGTAAAAGCAATCAAGGAGTTAATAAAATCTTTCTGAAATAAGAAATGAGACTGGTCACTAGATTATAAAACTAATCTAGGAGAAAAGCCTTGATCTATTCATCATAAGGAGTATGATGGGTATGTGCATGACTTGTTTAAGTCCTATAGGCCTTTGTGCAGGGGTTAACAGAATTGAGTCCCTTGCAATGCACACATGGTGTTCAATGGCAAAAGAGATATGACCAAATTAAATTAATAAATCAAGTTTTAATGTTGAGTTATGGAAATTAAAATGAGTTAATTCCATAAGAATGGGTGTACATGTATACTGGATTGAATGATTGAATGGTTGCTTGTGTGCATGAATGTGGTAGGAGCTTAGATATAAATATTTATCCAGTTATATCATAAATTCAAATATCTCCAAGTATTTTAATACCCTGCACTGCAATTTAAAAATGACAAAATATTGCATTTTGATTTCACTCATACCAGAATTATATTCTGACCCTATTTGTTGCTTTGTAACATCTGGGGTGTCTCATTTCTATGGAGGCAGCTCTAGATGTTGCTGCAGGAAAGGATGCATAGGAAACTTGTGTGCTTGGGCAATTGAAGATTGCTTGCATTTAGAATGTTTAAGGAGTCTTTAGCAGATATGTTGTAATAATTAGGCCAAGCCAAAAATATCATTATGGTTTAAGTATTATCTGGATTGATATGTATTTGTTTTTCTGAGAAGTGAACTTGTAGGAATCCTTAAGTATTATTCATACTTGCATATGTGGGTTGTTATTTTAAAAGAGTTAAATCTGCATAGTTTCTGGTGGAGAAAGATTTTGGAGATCATGTCATGTAATTTTGATATGTGCTCATGTCTCCTATAGAAATGTTTGATGAACCTAAAAAAAATGGTAGAGCAGAAACATCATAGGAAGAAAAGAATAGAGTAAAAATCAATGAATTCATAAAGATTGAGTTGAATCTAAACTGGCTAACCAGTAGGCTTAACCATGACTTATAATTGATATAGGTCCATGCAAGGCTGAAAGGCATAGCCTGAATCTGGTGGGGCATTTGATTTCCCCGGTGAAAACATGTATTGCTTGGAGTAATAAGCTCATTTACCTGCTTAGTAATTGTAGACTCTACTGCACCTATGCTTAGCTAATTCCTGCTATTTTGATACTTAATTCAAATCTGGTGGTATTGGGTCATGATCAAAACCTTTGATAAATTATAAATGCATATGGTCTTGTTTGTATTGAGCATTTCCACCATTCAATAGAACAGTGACCACAACATTGTTCTCTTCATTAGAAAATATCAAATATCTTCATCATAAGTTCACCTGGAAGTCTTGCATTTTGTCTGATTCTTTTTATTCACTTTGCCTTGAGTTTACTGTCTGCACACATGACCTTAGTCTCTATTTAGCATGATAGTTTGAGTTAGCATTTTGAAATGACTGTATTGTTTTCCTCTGCTAGCCTTAAAAATTAGCTTGTCATTACAAACACCCACATGATTATTGCAACTTATAAATCAAAACATGGACATTCCCTCTGATATAAAAGCTGTTTGAAATTGAAATGAGTAAAACAAGCTAACCTAACAAACATGAGTTAGGTTGTACACTTTTTACTTAATATAGAACAATATGTATCAAATCACAGAAAATCCCAGGATTAAAAAGGTATGACTTGTAAATTCAGGAGTCAATTAATTTGTGAGGTAGAACAAGAAAATATGAGAACTAGTAATATTTAATCCTAAAGTTAATCAAGCTGGAGTTCTAAAAAGAAATATATATATGAAAAATAGAAAAAGCTATGTGACACCAAATCTCTAATATGAGAATTAAGGTGGGAAAGAGTTTCTTTGCTGTTTAATCACTCTGAAAAGTAAAGATCCATTTATATATCTTCATATATGTAAATGATAGGATTTATTTAAATACTGATATATTTATATTAGTAAAATCCCAGGATCTTGGGGAATCAAATTAAGGGAAGTGATCCATTGTAAAGTATATTCATATGTAAAAAAAAAATTCTAACAGAAAAATCTATAAAAATATATGATAAGAGAGGTGGGTCACTTCAGTTGGTATCAGAGCTATGTTGTTAAATCATAGCATAAATATATTATCCAATTTTCTTGAATGGGTAAAATATTAAAAAAAAGTATATATACAATAATGATGGAAATAAATATCCACAGTAGAAATGAATTGCATAAAATAATTAAATTAGAAAAATGACTAACTAGCTATGCAATTGAATAGTGAATCATGGTAGGAAGACCACCAAGTCATGGAGCAGGACCCTCCAATACAACACCAGTGGTCAATTTGCAAGATTTGGTGAGGGCATTTAGAGAGGGAGCAGTGCATAGGGAAGAGAATCCTCATGAGGAACTAGCCAAACTGTTGAAGACATTCTCAAATTTAGGAGGCAAGGATTTTGAAGGCACTGAGGGAGTTAAGGGAGTGCAGATATGGCTAAGAACTTTGGAAAGGATATTTGCAGATATGCAAGTTAATGACCAAAGGAAGAGGCAGATAGCTTCAAGGAGACTTAAAGGAGCAGCTTTAGATTGGTGGGAGGTGATCATCACAGGAAGGCCAGAAAATGAGATAACATGGGATCAATTCAAGGAGATGCTTGAGGCAAGGTTCGTTCCAGCAACAGCTAAGGCAACATTGCTTGAGGAATTTATAAGGCTAAGGCAGGGACCAATGAGTGTGACTGAATACACTCAAAAATTTGAGAGCTTATCCAAGTATGGAACTATGCTTATAGGAGATGAAGAATCAAAGAATTCAAGATTTATCCAAGGACTAAATGCAGGTCTGAGTAGAGCAATGTTACCATACAAGGATAAAACATTTGATCAAGTCATAGACCTTGCTCTTTCCTTTGAACAACATGACAATGCAAGAGAAAAATTTAGGAGCATGAGGGCTAACAATCAAAAGAAAGGGAAAAATAGGACACATCCCTATGACAAAAAGAATGTGGATAAGAAAATGGAAGGAACAACCACTGGGGAAGCTAAGAAGAAGGTCACTTGTTATAATTGTGGCAAAGAAGGACACATGAGTAATAAGTGTCAAGCAGCCAAGAAGGCACCATTCAGCTGCTATAACTGTGGGAAGGAAGGCCATATTAAAAGGAACTGCCCAGAATTCAAAAGGGGAGCAAAGGTAGGAGCACTTGAGGGCAAAGCAAAAGCAACTGCAGTGGGAAGTTCTGGACAATTGGAAGGTATACTTCTAATTAAAGATCACCCCATCTCAGTTATATATGACACTGGAGCAACACATTCATTAATATCCCAAGACATAGTGAATAAATTGACTCTCACATGCTATTTAGTTGATAATCCCTTGTTTATTCAAAGCCCACTGGGTAGCTCTTGATTGCTAGGATTAAAATGTCTGGGGGTAGAATTAAACATAGGAGGAAATGTGTTTAAATCTGATTTGTTTGTATTGAAATACCCTGGAATAGGAATTATTTTAGGGGTAGATTGGTTGAGCAAATTCAAAGCAATTTTGAATTTGGAAAATTTCACTATTTCTCTGAAAACAGAAAATGGTAAGAATATTATAATCATGAGTGAAATTGCTAAAATCAATTACCTTAACCAAATATATAGCATGACTGAGAAAGAATTAACACTGGAAGACATAAAAATTATAAATGAATACCCAGATGTTTTTGGTGAAGTCATAGGTGTTCCAGGAAATAGGCAAGTAGAATTTCAAATAAGATTAATCCCCGGAGCTAGTCCAATCATCAAGAAACCTACTAGGATGGGTCCTAAAGAACTTGTGGAATTGAAACATCAGTTGGAAGAACTGGAGCAGAAAGGTTTCATAAGGCCTAGTAGTTCAAACTGGGGTTCTCTAGTTGTATTTGTGAAGAAGCAAGATGGTACTTTGAGAATGTGCATTGATTATAGGGAATTAAACAAAGTCACCATTAAAAACAAATACCCACTTCCTAGGATTGATGATCTATTCGATCAATTAAATGGAGCAAAAGTCTTTTCAAGGCTAGATTTAGCCTCTGGGTTTCATCAGATGAAGGTGGAAGAAGAGAGTATTAAGTATACTGCCTTCAACACAAGGTATGGATTATATGAATTTTTGGTGATGCCTTTTGGATTGACAAATGCACCATCATATTTTGTAGATTTAATGAATAGAACCTTTAGAGATTTTCTAGATAAATTTGTGGTTGTCTTTATTGATGACATATTAGTGTATTCAAAATCAGAAGAAGAACATGCAAAACACTTGCATCTGGTTTTGTCTAGACTGAGGGCACATGATTTAAAAGCCAAATTCTCTAAATGTACATTTTGGCAGAAGGAAGTAAAATTTTTGGGGCACATAGTATCACAACAAGGGGTTAGTGTAGACCCAAATAAGGTGATGGCAGTGCAATCTTGGAGTAGACCCAAATCAGTAACTGAGGTGAGGTCATTTTTGGGAATGGCAGGCTATTATAGGAGATTTATAAAAGAGTTTGCAAGGATAGCTATCCCATTGACCAAGTTAACTAAAAAGGAGCAACCCTATGTGTGGACAGAGAAGTGTGAACAAGCTTTCATATCACTAAAGAAGGCACTGGTAGAAGCTCCAGTTTTACAAGTGCCAGAGGGCAATGAAGAATTAGTAGTTTACACAGATGCTAGTGGATCTGGATTGGGGGCAGTGCTTATGCAACATGGTAGAGTCATAGCTTATGCATCAAGGCAACTCAAGCCAAATGAAACTAGGTATGCTACACATGACTTAGAACTAGCTGCTGTGGTGTATGCATTGAAACTATGGAGACATTATTTATTGGGTGCTAAGTTTGAATTGTTTACTGATCACAAGTCACTTAAATATTTGTTTTCCCAAAAAGACTTGAACATGAGGCAACATAGGTGGGTAGAATTTCTAGCTGCCTATGATCTTGATATATTGTATACCCCTGGAAAAGCTAATAAAGTAGCAGATGCATTAAGTAGACATCAAGCTAAATTGGCAAGCTTAATGATGGCAGAGTTCAAGGATTTGACAATTCTTAGTGAGGTGGAAGTGAAAGAAGAAACTAGTGCATCAGATAAGACACACAGTAAGATGATTGAATATGGTAAATTAAGCCTCATATCCTTAAAATCAACACTGGTTGATAAAATAGGACAAATGCAGAATCAAGATATAAATTTGAAGGAGAAAAAGAACATGATATCCCAAGGCATGACAGTGGAAAACTATGAGGTAGATGATAAAGGATACTTAAGGAAAAAGGGGAAACTCTGCATACCAAATGTAGAGGAACTAAAGCAAGAAGTTATGGATGAGCATCACAAAACAAAGTATACTATCCATCCAGGTGGTACAAAAATGTACCATGATCTCAAGAGAAATTATTGGTGGCCAGGAATGAAAGGAGCAGTAGCAAAATATGTGGCAAATTGCTTGACATGCCAACAAGTAAAGGCAGACTATCAAAGACCCTCAGGCCTATTGCAACCTTTGGAAGTGCCTACTTGGAAATGGGAGAGTATATAAATGGATTTTGTGGATGGTTTGCCAAGAACAAGGAGGGGAAATGATAGTATTTGGGTAGTGGTTGATAGACTCACAAAAACAGCACACTTCATCCCAATAAGTTCAAACAGAAATGCTCACAAGCTAGCTCAATTGTTTGTGAAGGAGATAGTAAGATTGCATGGCATCCCCAAGACTATCATTAGTGATAGAGATACTTTGTTTACTTCAAGATTTTGGAGTAGCTTTCAAGAAGCTATGGGGACAGAATTAAGCTTAAGCACATCCTACCATCCACAAACTGATGGGCAAACTGAGATTGTTAATAAAGTTTTAGAGGATTTGTTGAGAGCATGCATACTTGATTTTGGAGGCAACTGGGAAGATCATATTTATTTAGCCGAGTTTGCTTATAATAATAGCTACCAGTCCACTATAGGAATGGCTCCATTTGAGGCTTTGTATGGGAAGCCTTGCTTATCTCCTGCATGTTGGATGGAGGCTGGTGAAAGGGTGTTGCTTGGACCAGACCATGTAAAAGAAACTTCTGCAAGAATTGAATTAGTGAGGCAAAGAATGAAAGTAGCTCAAGAGAGACAGAAAGCTTATGCAGATAAAAAGAGAAGGCCAGTAGAATTTGAGGTGGGAGACTATGTGTTTCTCAAAGTTTCACCAATGAGGAAAATATTGAGATTTGGAAAAGCAGGGAAACTGTCACCAAGGTATGTAGGACCATATGAAATTGTTCAAAGAATAGGGACTTTAGCTTATAGGTTGAAGTTACCAGAAGAATTGAGCAAAATACATGATGTATTTCATGTATCCCAATTGAGAAAATGGGTGCATGATAAAGAGTCCATTCTTGAATCTCCTACACATGTTGAAATTCAAGAAAATCTGGTTTATAAAAAGGAACCAGTGGGCATTGTGGCTAGAGAAGAAAAGAAACTGAGAAATAAAATAATTAAACTAGTTAAAATCCAATGGAGTTTGGATGGGAATGATTGCACTTGGGAGGCTGAAGAGAGGATAAAGGATAAATATCCTAAGCTGTTTTCTGCTTGAGGTATGTTTAAAAAAAAATTATTTATGTATATTTGATTGATTAAGAATGAATGAGTTCCTGAAATTTCATTTAAAATAGAAATTGAGCTTTGTATACATTTAAATGGAAATGTATGAGAGAATAATTGTGGGACACAATTCCTTTTAGGAGGGGAGTATGTGAAGACCCAAATTATTGAGATTAGAATAATTTAAAAAAAAACTTTCAAAAACCAAATATATATATGTAGTATGGAGATAAATATTGAGAATGAGTTAAAAGTAATAATGGTTGAATTGAGTGAGTCTTATATTCACATGTATACATATACATATATGTATCTTGAATATAAACAGTAATAAGAAATAGAATTTCAGAAAGAAGAGGATATATAACTGAGTGTATATATGGACATATGTTACCATATGTTGTATTTATATATATATGTATATATATACCCAGAAAGAATAAACATAAGATAAGTAAAGAAAGAACACCAGAGTAATTAAGAATATGTATACATTTACATATCCAGAGAAAACATATGGTTTGAGACATTAACTAGAGGTTAATTGATAAAGAGGATATACATGTATATAATACAGTTTAACATAAAGAAAATAAAAATAATTCTGTAAAGAGAAAATTGTTTTCAACAATTAGGTAAGGAAAAAGATGATATATTCTTTGATAAATGATAATGCTTTAAAAACCAGTTTTATATTAGTTATACATAAGTAAAATTTTGAAAGACAAGCCACATGAAAATAATGTACAAATGAAACATGCAAATTGCATGTACACAGGGAAAAGCAGTGGATAACTGCTTTTACCAGAAATAGAAACCAGGGGGAAATGGCACATTTAGCCATAACAGCACAAACATAATTCTTGAGTGATGTGAGGATAAAATGGGTTTTTCCCTTCAGTAAAACCCTAGTGAAAATGATTTAAATCAAGAAAAGAAGCAGAGGTTTTTCTCTCCGAGGAAAAACAGAAACATATTAAAAGAAAAAAAGAAGAAGAAGAACATACACTGTTTGCAAACTTAGGCAATCTCGGGAAAAAGAAGGGAAAGGTGAGTGATTAATCAATCTCATGAGGCTAAGGCATTAAGACCCAAGTTAAGGGCAGCCATTTTATTTCTTTTGTGCTTGATCAACTTGTTTTACTTTCTCTGAAATTAATGAATGCTGAGCATGGTTGGTGTATTGATAGATTTTTGGTTGATGCTTTGATATGCTTCATTTGATTGTTTGATAATAGTAATGCCATGATCTCTGGGATGGATCCAGTATCATAAACTATCAGTTTGTATTTATGATGGTAAGATAAATACAATTTTATTATGAAGTAGGGTAAAATTGAAAGATAAGCCAGGCAGTGTGAACAAAGGAGGTTCATGCTTATGTCTAGTTTGTTTTAAATTAGAAATGAACAATGCAATAAATTATTTATGTGCTGATTTTTTCAGATCTAAGGCTAAAAATATTTTTGGGGTTTTTCTCTAAAAACCTTACCCTATGTTCACAATAGAATTAAGCATAAGAATTTTTAATGAAAGTCTACTGGATTTGTTAAGAGATCATGACTTTCTGAAATACAGAAGTATACAAGTGATAAAACAAATTTTGAATGAGACAACTGGAAAGAAAAATGAAATGAAAACATGATTTTCATGAATGAATGTAGGGTCAGTTGAAATCCCTAAGTAAGATTAACTCTCTCTCTGATTTATAGAAAGGAAAGGAAGTAAAAGCAATCAAGGAGTTAATAAAATCTTTCTGAAATAAGAAATGAGACTGGTCACTAGATTATAAAACTAATCTAGGAGAAAAGCCTTGATCTATTCATCATAAGGAGTATGATGGGTATGTGCATGACTTGTTTAAGTCCTATAGGCCTTTGTGCAGGGGTTAACAGAATTGAGTCCCTTGCAATGCACACATGGTGTTCAATGGCAAAAGAGATATGACCAAATTAAATTAATAAATCAAGTTTTAATGTTGAGTTATGGAAATTAAAATGAGTTAATTCCATAAGAATGGGTGTACATGTATACTGGATTGAATGATTGAATGGTTGCTTGTGTGCATGAATGTGGTAGGAGCTTAGATATAAATATTTATCCAGTTATATCATAAATTCAAATATCTCCAAGTATTTTAATACCCTGCACTGCAATTTAAAAATGACAAAATATTGCATTTTGATTTCACTCATACCAGAATTATATTCTGACCCTATTTGTTGCTTTGTAACATCTGGGGTGTCTCATTTCTATGGAGGCAGCTCTAGATGTTGCTGCAGGAAAGGATGCATAGGAAACTTGTGTGCTTGGGCAATTGAAGATTGCTTGCATTTAGAATGTTTAAGGAGTCTTTAGCAGATATGTTGTAATAATTAGGCCAAGCCAAAAATATCATTATGGTTTAAGTATTATCTGGATTGATATGTATTTGTTTTTCTGAGAAGTGAACTTGTAGGAATCCTTAAGTATTATTCATACTTGCATATGTGGGTTGTTATTTTAAAAGAGTTAAATCTGCATAGTTTCTGGTGGAGAAAGATTTTGGAGATCATGTCATGTAATTTTGATATGTGCTCATGTCTCCTATAGAAATGTTTGATGAACCTAAAAAAAATGGTAGAGCAGAAACATCATAGGAAGAAAAGAATAGAGTAAAAATCAATGAATTCATAAAGATTGAGTTGAATCTAAACTGGCTAACCAGTAGGCTTAACCATGACTTATAATTGATATAGGTCCATGCAAGGCTGAAAGGCATAGCCTGAATCTGGTGGGGCATTTGATTTCCCCGGTGAAAACATGTATTGCTTGGAGTAATAAGCTCATTTACCTGCTTAGTAATTGTAGACTCTACTGCACCTATGCTTAGCTAATTCCTGCTATTTTGATACTTAATTCAAATCTGGTGGTATTAGGTCATGATCAAAACCTTTGATAAATTATAAATGCATATGGTCTTGTTTGTATTGAGCATTTCCACCATTCAATAGAATAGTGACCACAACATTGTTCTCTTCATTAGAAAATATCAAATATCTTCATCATAAGTTCACCTGGAAGTCTTGCATTTTGTCTGATTCTTTTTATTCACTTTGCCTTGAGTTTACTGTCTGCACACATGACCTTAGTCTCTGTTTAGCATGATAGTTTGAGTTAGCATTTTGAAATGACTGTATTGTTTTCCTCTGCTAGCCTTAAAAATTAGCTTGTCATTACAAACACCCACATGATTATTGCAACTTATAAATCAAAACATGGACATTCCCTCTGATATAAAAGCTGTTTGAAATTGAAATGAGTAAAACAAGCTAACCTAACAAACATGAGTTAGGTTGTACACTTTTTACTTAATATAGAACAATATGTATCAAATCATAGAAAATCCCAGGATTAAAAAGGTATGACTTGTAAATTCAGGAGTCAATTAATTTGTGAGGTAGAACAAGAAAATATGAGAACTAGTAATATTTAATCCTAAAGTTAATCAAGCTGGAGTTCTAAAAAGAAATATATATATGAAAAATAGAAAAAGCTATGTGACACCAAATCTCTAATATGAGAATTAAGATGGGAAAGAGTTTCTTTGCTATTTAATCACTCTGAAAAGTAAAGATCCATTTATATATCTTCATATATGTAAATGATAGGATTTATTTAAATACTGATATATTTATATTAGTAAAATCCCAGGATCTTGGGGAATCAAATTAAGGGAAGTGATCCATTGTAAAGTATATTCATATGTAAAAAAAAATCTAACAGAAAAATCTATAAAAATATATGATAAGAGAGGTGGGTCACTTCAAGCTGTATTTCAACAAATGGGAGTAATTTGGAGATCGTCAAAAAGTAAATTGGTTCGAAAATTAAATAAAGCGAAGAACGAAGAAGAAAGACTAAAGCTGAAACCTACCAACATCAAAAGCATGAACGAATGGAGAAGGTTTGTGAAGGTGAAAACAAGTCCGGAGTTTAAGGTAACACTATTCACTATTTTATTTGCTAGAACACTTTAAAAGTTAATGATTGGGATCCAATAACACATATGGTTATTTGCACAGCAGAGTTGATTATCATTTTCAAAAGAACAATTTTATTATCCAATAACACATATGGTTTTGTTTTAGTCTCAAAAAAAGAAAACATTTTGCGTTTCATTTGTTTTGCATTTATGTTCACTGTGCATTTTTGTTCTTTGTTCTTGTGTGCATGTCAACTCAACACTTTCCATTTTAACTTTGTTCATTCTATACACATTTCTTGTTCACTTGAATTTAGTTCAGTTTAGTGCTGTGTGTTTGGTTTTGTATTGTGTTATCTTGCATTAAAAAAATTGTTGGATTTGTTTTCATCTTGCATTGGAATTTTCAACTAGTTTGCTATTACATTTCATTTCCTGGCTTTTGCATTTCGTTTTCTGTTTTACATTGTTGTTGCATTTCATACTTCAACAAGCTTGTAGTAGACAGAACTATAATGACCGAGGTTGTTTGAACTGAAGCAGTTTGAAGGTGGAACAGTTCAAGTGAAGGTGAAGTTTTTAGAAGTAAAGGTGATATTGGTGGTAGGTTGTTTAAGGGATAGGGAGGGTTGTATTGTTTGTGATTGAGGAAGGAATGATTTTGACTTGGTGTTGGAGTGGCAGTTTGAGGAAGTTGTGATGATGGTTGTTATCAGGTTTGGGTGAGGTTATAGGGAGGAGGAAGTGTTGGCAGTGATGATCCAGAAGTCGGGGAACTGTCGGGGATGTTAGCAGTTTTGTGGTGGAGTTTTGGTGAAGTTGAGATGGTGGATAGTTTGGCTATTGTCGGATTTGGATATGTTGTGGAGTTAGAGTTTGTATTCAAGGGTTTGGTGTTGATATGTTGGCAGTGTGTTGTTTGGATGTAGGGTGGTATATGAAGCAAGTGTTACAGAGGAGTGACTGGAAGATTGAAGGGGAGATTGCTGAGTGGTCGAAGTGTGGAGATGATTGAAGTGTGGTCGAAGTGAATTTGTACTGAACTATAGAGATATGTAATGCACGTAAGGTTAGGTTGCAGTAGGTCTGTTGAGTGATCAGAGGAGTTGCGGTTAGGTTTCAAAAGCATGGTGGTTCGATTGTACCAGTGATGAAGAACATGGAAGATGGACGAGTTGTTTGGCAGGTTCGATTTTTTTTTTGGTTGTGTTGTGGGACGAGTTGTGGGTATGGTTGGAAGTTTGTATCAAATATTATTGTGTGGAAGTTTTGGTGGAGAAGTTGACTGTGTTGTGTTAGAAGTTGGTGTGAACAAGTAGTGTACATGCAGAGGGAATGAAGGAAGGAAATGGGAATGCTATCAGGTAAACTTGCCGTTTTGAATGGAGTGCATGGTTGAAGAGGATGGTTGTCGTATGGGAAGTGTATGAAAGAGGTTGGTTAGGCTGGTGGCTATTGTTGGAGATTTTGTGGAATGTTTGATGTGGTAAGGAGTTTGGTCTGTAAGAGTTTAGTGGCAATGAAGGGATTGCAGTGGTGCGAGCTGCTGATTGTAAGTTGATGGCAGGGGCAGTTTGTTGTGATAAGAAGTTGTGGTAGCCGGAGGTGAATGCGAAGGAGTTTTGATTGTAGGTTAGTTGCCAAGTCGAGGATGCGTGGCTGTGATTGGGGAAGAGCAGGTGATGCAGTTCTTTGAGTCGTGGGATATGTTGTGGTGGCTGTTGATAGTGGATGGAACAGAGTTTGTGTGGCTGAAGTGTTGAATTTATATAACCAATTTTAACACATTCACCATGTACTAATAAAGGTTACTGGAGCCTGGTACAACTTTGATAGAAAAGTATATCCCTAGTTGATGTAACAGAACCAGTTTTAACACCTTCAGTGTACTCACTGCATAGCCTGATAAGCTATCACATTATCTACAACATATTGTTCTAGCAATAATGCAATACTTTGGTAAATTAACTACCCAGCTTGTATTCAACATCCACCAACACAGTGAAACTGCATTTCCCCAACTGTAGGTGTTATGAGCCAACAGGGTCGCGTTGCTCTCTACAACTAAGGCGAACACATGTTCATTCTTTAACATATCTAAACCCCTAATAGTTAGTTAAATATCATTCTACACTTAAGCACTGAATGGTCACAATCTGCCACATGATAAAGACATTTATCTTTGTCATAAGTTCATTTGCTAATGTGCAAGTCTAGTGCACTGACTTCACAAATATGATGTAAAAGTTGTTGGACGATTACAATGTGCTCACATCAGTGGTTAATACGCAGAGGCATATTTGTTTGAAGTATTATAGTCTAAGGACTTCTATATTTGTCCATTTTTGATCTTTGATACCTTCACCTCACAAATATTTAGTAACATGATTATTACTGTTTACAGGTAGATAAACGTTTGTGAAGAATTCAAGCAGCAGCACTGGTTTTTGGTATGGTAGCAGCACATGTATGTAGTTAGGTTGATTAAAACTGTTATGAAACTAGTATGTATGGTAGCAGCACTACTTTAGCTGCATGTACTATTATGAAACTGTTTATGGTAGTTTGGTTGTGTAAACGTATGGTTAACCTTTTGTCTTGACACTAATGTTATGATATAGTGGTGATTATGTAATTGCTTTTGTTTGTGTTATTGTGGTTCATTGAATGTGTTATTTTTGAATGTGTATGTTTTTATATATTACGTTATTGTATAAGTTTTGAAGTAATTGAATTGGAGGCGAAATCAGATGTAGTCGTGGAACAGCATGCAATAAAATCGAAACATATGGTGGCGGAGAATAAACGCCACCAAAAATATTTTTTTGTTTGCGTTTAAAAAGTGCTACAGAATTAGCAATTATAGTAACTCAGATAATCTCCGTGGCGTTCAAAAAACGCTGCAAAAAATAATAATAACCGCAACAAAAAAATAAGATAGTAAACGACACCTTTTCAGTGGCGTTTCTTAAACGCTGTAAAAAAGATCTTTAGTAACGTTTAAAAAACGCTGCCAAAAATTCATTTATAGTGGCGTTAAAATAAATGCAACAAAAAATCATGGATTTTTAGTCGCATGTTTTCTAGCAGCGTTTATCAAAACGCCACCAAAACCTTTTTGTAGCGTTTTTTGTGCGCCACTAAAAATCAAATTTCTTGTAGTGACATTTCATAGAATCGACCACAATCACTTTTATTTTGAAACATTTTCAAATTAAAGATTTTAACTTGAATTTTATCATTGACATGTTATACTCAATATCACTTATAAAAGTTTGTGTCCAAACGTGCCATCATAACGAGTTCATTGTTTCTATAAACAATTCTCTAGTATTTCATAAATACGTGAGGACACCTCAAACAACCATTTAGTGATATTAATTTGGATTTTATATTTGCTCCATGCATCAAATACATAAACAAAACACAATATCATACACAACATAACCTATATGATAATTCCTATTACTAATGCATAAGAAATCCAACTTACATGTTCTCCTTTTAATAGGGTGCTCTTGTATATCATTTTGGGACAATCCCTATATCTTTTATACTCACCATAAAAGACATCATTTACAATCCAAAATCGAGTATTAAAACATCTAAAGTTGATTTTAATACAAGCATATTGTTAAAATCAACAACGTGTTGTTTTCTTATAGTTTAGAAATATCAATGTATCTTTTAATGTTCTTTCTTATGAACACACGCTTCCTCTGCACTTTGATTAAAAATCAAATTATTTGATATTTCTATCAAAATACTTATTCAATCTTGATGCTTATAAAATGATACATTCGCATCATTTCTTGGATCATATCCAAAGATTCACAAACCCAATATCGCTCCCACTAACTTCGAGGCATTTTTGGTTAATATGTGTAAACGGCTTACTCTAAATCATTATTTAGAATTTTCTATTTCAATACATAAGTACCAAACACTAAGCCTTATCGAGAGATAATTTTGTGAGTAAATCTGAATTAACTTGAGCATGTTGAATACCGAATTTGTTATGCTAATTTCAATAATTGATATGTGTTATTCCTCGATAAACAATCCATCCTGAGTAGAACATCAAAACCCGTAAAACCCAGAACATACATATCGACGGAGAAGAGTTGGTCAAAGAAAGAAATCGGAACTCCTAAAAAAACCATGCTAAGATTAGCCTAGCCCCCAATAAAGTTTGACACACAAATAGAATTTAAAGCCATAACTGGCTCAAGGTTCAATTTATCAAAAAGGGTACGAGAAATGAAACTTTAAGAAGCACCAGTATCAAATAAGACATGAAAAGGAGTGCCAAAAATAGATAGAATACCTTCCAAAACCTGCTTTCCTTTGCAGTGACAGAAGTGGATGGTGCTGAAGCTGGTCGAAAAGCTCAACGTTGTTCTCCCTTATGAAGCAACAGACAATCTCTAACTATGTGACCGGCCTGATGGCAGTTGTAGTAGATCCTTGGTGCAAAATGTGCCTTGGCTGTTTGTGGCTCTATCTTCATTGCCTTTGCAATAGGTGCCTTAACTAATGGTGCTTTTGCCATCAGCCCTCCCTTACTCGATCCATAACTCGTAGCAAATTGCCATTTATGTCCACATTTAGACAAACTACCCTAGAAAAACCTCTCGATGGCTAAAACTTTCACTGGTTATTCCCAGTTGTTAGAAATAGATGGCTTCAAGGTTAATTTCTCAAACATCAACCCCATATTCACCAGATTCACATACGACCCGAAGATGTGATTAGTCATATTACTCCCGAACTCCAGATGCATCTCTACGATGAACATCTCATTCCTTTTTAATGGTGTATCTACCAAACCAGGCCTAAACCGAGACAAGGCAGTAAATCGGTTATCATATTCCACCACTGTCATGGTTCCTTACTTCAGATCGAGGAAGCTCCTAAATGAAAAAGTCTTTTCGGCTTTCGAGACAAACTTCATCTCAAAACCCTCCTTATTTTGGGCCCAAGAGAAGTCATTCTCTTGGACATCTGCAATGATAGAACTTCACCAATCCATGGCTGCATCCATCAGATGTCATGACGCTAACCGATGCTTCATTACGTCGTCCAACTCCATATTCCCAAATATACAGTCACATAACCAAATGCAAGTTTGGACTTTGACGATCGTATTCATTCCACCAAACCTCCTACCTCCCAACCTCTCATAATCGTGGCAGAGCGAAGCAAAATTCGCCTGAGTCCTGACTTGCATGACCTCCTCTACAATATCCCCCCTTAGTTCCCCGACTGGAGAAACATTCCTTGGTGCTCGATCCCCACCATTTGTGACGGTACTACCTTAACCACCTCTACCTCTACCTCCTCGAGCTTTTCTAACTCTAGTACTCATGATGTACAACCTGAACATAGTAGAATATATTTAGGATATGAAAGGCTAGAGTCATTTCAAAGAAAGAGATTATTCCTAAGGAAGTTGAAAATAGGGTATATGTTTATAGAAAATACAAATACGCTCTCATATACACTCGACTCATTCTAGGGTGTTGCTTACCTTATCTCTAATGAGCAACACATAACCAAAGCCAAGGTGTTCACTCAACCTTTGGCTCTGATACCCAATGTAACGAGACGACTTTTCGACCCCTGAATTTCGACACTAAATACATCCACGGTATTTATGTGCCGAACACCCAAGTGCCAGAAAGACGGAAAGTTAGGGTAAAATAAAAAGAAAGAGAAATAGAACAAGAAAGAAAGAAGACAACATTAGAATCTTACAACAGAACGATAATATATAATATCAAAAGGATAGTACAAAGGGTTACTCTGAATACAGGAATTTTAGTTTTATAAAACCTAAGTACTATCATCGACCTAGACAGTTATAACTGTCTATCCTCACAACGCTGCTATATGCACATAACTAAAATGGAACAACTGAAATAGAAATAGATAGATAACAGAAGCCTCTTTCTCGTCTTCTAAACTCTGAAGCATCCAAGGTATAAAACCTAATACTCGGCCTACTCAAAAGAGTACATGAGGGATTCAGGGAAAACAAAAACCAAGTGTTTGACATAAGTCTGGTTTGAGAAAACTCGTGATACATGCAATATGTAACAGTGACTATTGAGACCATACAGATTCCCATAATAGTTTTCCCTTAAAAGAAACTAACCATTTATTAAGTTTAATATAGTGATATGGTAGATAATGTCTAGGGTATAGAATATAAATCATATCAAATAGCTGTGATGTTTGCATTGGTCACACCACAACATATTTTGTTCCATTCAAAACCGTTAAGATACGTTCGCATAATGGATTTTCCATGGAGACGCCGCTAATAAACTAAAGCAGATCTCTATGCACAAGGATAAGAAAACACCTTCCAAGTTTCGTACATCTCTAGATAAAATATACCATAAGGTAAACACAAGCGGCCCACGCCCGAGCATAAACATGAACCACGTGGAACCAAATACCCTCAGCTTCTGTCGGCCAATAATCGATAAGTATCTCTAGATATGGAGTTGATAATACCCTGATGCGGGTCAACTAAACCTCAGGTTGTGCAGCCTACTCCGTCTTTAGCCATTTTCGATGTCGAGGTTACGTTCGGCATCTTTTACACGTGTCTTCATCAATCGAACAAAACATGAATCCCAGATTGGATCCTTACATCTCGAACAAATGTCAAAATCACACATGGATTCCCATATCTCAACAGATCTTGGAATCACACATGAGTTCCCATTTTCTGAATAGATCACAAACAACTACATGTGTTCGAGCAACTCAGATAGATCTCGAATCTCCACATAGATTCCCTTCTTCGGCCGCTTTTGAAACATAAAACCCGTATACTAGTTCTGAAGTGGTATTCGGTATGTAAAACACTTATCGATTCCAGACTCTTCAAAACTAATCGATGAATATCTGGTTAACTCAATTCCGGTTCTCTCAGAAGTAAGTGAAAGCTAGAGACGTTTCGTACCAATACTCCTCCCTGGGGGTTCTTATAGGTATGAAATCATGAAGCCTTTCGATTACTTCCTAAGTTAATATTAGGTCAAGGTCGATAGTTGAAAAATCAACTATCTAGTTAAAAAACTTGTATATAAAAATCAATATTCGTATGCTTAACTCGTTTTCAACATTCCAACTTAACTATTCCTCGCCCAAGAGTGAAGCCAGGTAAGTTTGGGCACTGGTTGCTCCAAGCCTTGCCTAGACACTTCATTCTTGAATCCCACAAATAGATAAGTCTACCTCATCGGCTTTTAGTGTTAAGTATAGTAGTAATGACTTCAATCAACAAGTAAGAAATCAACACGATTAACACGTTTCCGACATTTTCCACTTACCTATTCCTTGGTTAAGAGGGCAGCCTGGTAGGTTAGAGCTATATTGCTCCGTCCCTACTCGACGTCAATCTTAACTCTCACAAATAGATAAGATTACTTCGTTGGCTTATTAGTGTTAAGCATAGTTACTTACATTTCAAATAAGTAATTAAACAATTATCTATTTGCCTATTGAGCAATTACTAACCCCTTTCTAACCTTTTGTTTATAATCTAAAACACGATATTTATATAAGATATTTTCCAAGATATTTATACTTCATGATACTTATAATATATTTTAAAACACTCCTTTAAAATAGCACGTGAAAATAACAAGTTTGAAAAATCATTAGAAACTTGAAAACGACATGTTTTAACAAAATATCTCCTTTAAAAATTCACAACTAATTCTTAAAAATTCATATAAATCTCAAACTAATTTTAAAATACTCTAATATGAGTTAGGCAATACTTTTAAAAAGAATGAAACAAATCGCTCAAACTTAAAGTCCTTTTTGAAACATGTGAAGTTCAAAAATCAAGGTTAAACGATGCGGTTTTGCACTAGTGACGTTTTGGCCGTTTTCGAGATGTTACTTAAGTTTTTACTATTCAAGATTTTAATAGTGACAAATATACATATATAACAATGTAAATATGATGAGAAATCTCTATGTATCTCTCTACAAAGTTCCATAACAATTTCCAAAAATAAGGCAATTCCAAATTGCTTCTATACTTACTACCGCTATAGGTGCACTTCTAAATCCGGGTTATATTCCAACCTATGTTCAACTACAACCTATATTCTTTGTTCAAGTTCTAGTCATATGTTATACAAGTCCATTCAAGTCCATATATGGATCCTACATGCCACTTGTTTTCGAAACAAGAATCAAAATCAATGTTTCAACATATGTCCAAGTTAATTCAAACAACTTTAACACAACAAAATATAATCATATATGAGTCGTATTATCAATCCAAGTGGTGAGTTAGCTCGCCTCAAACCTAACAAACAACCAAGCCTAAGCACTCAAGTTAAAACCCAAGCTCGCAACACCTTCCCTTCCCTTCCTTTCCTTGCTTTGCCTTGCTCCTATGCCTCCTAACCTACTTTAATGCTCACGGCCTAAGGGTATTTGTAACGACCCAGAATTTTGACCAAATTAAATTGAGAATATTTAATTAATTTTAAATATTTGAATGATGATTTAATTTGAATCCTCGATATAACTTTGAATTTGACGATTAAATTATAAAATTTAATCTATTGTAAGGTGAATAAAAATTTGAATCTTCAATTTAAAGTTGAAGAAAAATATTTCGAAAAGCTTTTAATATTTATATTGATGATACTGAAGATAATTGGAGCTTCAGAATCGAATTTGAAATTGAATTGTTCAGTTTGAAATTATATCGTTCGAATCGATATTTAAAAATAGTCAATTTTCACACCGTCTCGGAATTCGACAAAACCAGTTCCATTGGGTCCGTAATATTGTATTATTATCGGGTTTCAAAATTCGTAGCGTTTGGAGTTGTTTTGAGATCGTACGATAAGCAAAGGCGTTAAGAATTAAATTGAATTTTAATTTAAAATTTTGTAAAATCAACATCAGCCACCCTAGGTTTTCTTAGCAGACCTATTCTCTGCAACAATCACATTCTCGTGTTCCCTTCGTTCCCTTTTATTTCGTTCACAGCAGAACACTTCATCATTTCGTTGAAAAGAAAATTAATGGCCGCGTGCTATTCTCCTTCAGTTCAAATTCTCGGCATTAAATAAAAGTTCGAATACCTATTTCCCTTCAACAATTCATTCGAACGAAACTCCCCTCTTGTTCAAATCCGATATGAAATAGAACTCGAGTTCGAGTTTGAGAAGCCTGGCTTCGTCGACGAGTCTCGTGCGACTCGAGCCCAGGGTGGCTTCACGATGAAAGGAGAGGGCGCGCAATTCTAGGAGGGGCGACGCGTTCTTCGCTCGAGTCTGGAGCGAGTACGTGAATGAAATCGAAGTCGCCGGCATAGTCGAAGCTAGCTAAGTCAAGTCGTGATGCTCGCGAAGCATGGCAGAGGATGGAAGGTTCGATCTGGACGACGATCGCGATGGAGGCGGCAACTCGAGTTGAGGATTACGATTGTCAGAGGGACGCTCACGAGCACGGCAATCGATGGCGCAGCATTGGTTCGTTTTCTCGAGGCAGTGCGGTGGCGACGCCGTGATACGAGCGATGAACAGTGGGGTTTTTGGGGGTCGCGAGTTCTACAGCGTGAGGTATATTGTTTACTATATAATTACCTTTGAATGGGTATAGAAAGAAAAATAGAAAATGTTTAGAGTAAAATAATTTCAGTTTTGGGTTTAATTTAATTTAATTAAGCAAATAAATATAGATTAGTTATATACATACTTTACTTTGATATATATGGGTTCCCTGTATATGTTATTAACCCTTAAACAGTAAATTTCCCTTTAGGTTTGTACAGAAAAGAAAAAATATACAAGCAGAAATATATGTAGTAGGGTATATCTATGCAGATTTTTAAGTTTATGTATATACAGAAAGTAAAAGAAAATTTGTTTACGATTCAAATTATTAGTTCAAAAATGAAACCCTTGGTTAATTTTAATTTATTTTTAAAAGGAAGATTTATTAAAGGAAAAATTGGTTTAGATGAGACTATTAATTAATTAAACAAGCAAGAATGAAAATTTATTATTCGATTTATTCGAATATTAATAAATGTATAAATTGTTTATACAAGGTTCACAAATCGTGAAGTCAAGCCGGATTGGAAATGAGATTGCAAAATTAAGAGCTAAGGTGAGATCTTTCTCACTCAAATTGAATGTGGAATTTTTGCAGTTATTAATTGATTGCTATTGGATGTGCTATTAGATATGATAGGATATATCTATATATATAGCAATATATACATATTGGCATATGTATATATTGGATTGATGATTTCCCGCCTCGTATAGCGGATGAGACCCTATTGCGCCGTTAGTAAGCGGATTTTTATAAAACCCATATACCGCGATAATTCCGTACTGGAGCGGAATTGGTATTGTGCTAACGTCTTTGGATGCAGGGAACAGGTTGGAGGGATCCAACTGGACCCCTCACATTGATTGAATTTATTTCTACTGTGATGTGATAATCTGTGAATGATTATTGATGTTATTGAATTGATGTCTGGAAATTGTTTGAAAACTAAAATTTAGCTAAATGGATGTTTGATATCATTGGATTCCAAAAATAAACGAAATTGAATTTTTGAAATAAAAATAGAAATTTCTAAGTGAATTAATTTTTGAAATTGAAGAAATTTTGAAGAAAGGAATTTTTAAAGTATAAAAAGTAAATTTTTATAATCGTATTGAATAAATTCCAGAATCAAGTGAAAATGTTAATTAAATGGATTTCGTAAAATAGTGATTATAATTTAAAGAATTTAATTTAAGAATTTGGATTTTTAAATAGATTGAAAGAAACGATTGAAATGTATTTCCTTAAAAAGGAATTTATTAAAAGAAGATAAGTTGGAAATCCAACTAGAAATTTAATCGGTAAATTAAAATAAATTGGGAAATCAATGTAAAATGATTTCAATTTGAAGAATCCATTTTAAAAACAGAATATTGAAAAATTTGAGGAAAAAAATGAGGAATTTACTTAGTAGTGATAAATAAATTTTTAAATCAATATCGAAATTGATTTGGGATTGAAGTTTTTATAAATAGAATTGAAATTTATAAAAGTTGTTTATAAATCCGAAATCACTTATTTTGATAAGTAAAATTGTAGAAGTTGACAAAAAGAAGATTTATAAGTCGAGGTTGTTATTAAAATAGAAATAGAATTTATAACCGTGTTTATAAATTCGAAATCGATTGAATTTGATAAATTAAATATAGAAGATTATTAAAGGAGATATATTCGCGATTTTGGATAGCGAATTATTATTGAAATAAAACGTGTAGAAAATAGTGAAATGTAATTAGTGAAGTATATTCACGATTTTGGACAGTGAATATATTGTTAAGTAAAATGGATAGGGTTTTGGGAAAGTGATATTTGAAATGAAGTTAATTGTTTTAAAAGATGTTTTAAAACGTGTGAACTATCGAAATCATAGATTTCAACATTTATTGTTGAAATAGACGTTTTCGAGAAATATAAGGAAATGGTGGACTATAACACTGTTGTTATAGTAAATGATTTCCGAAAGGAAATGTTTTTAATGTGGTATTGGGATTTATATATCTATCTAAATCCGAATCCCTATACTAGTGATTTTGAGTCGTCGTAACGATGTTTTACGTAACATTCGTTTTGACTCAAATAAATGTTGTATAGTAAATGATTTCCTTAAAGAATGAAATATATACTTAATCTGATTTAAGTATATCGAATATTTTCCAAGTGTTTAAAATAAATGATTTGTGAAATACTTATTATTAAATAAGTAGGGAAATGCTTTTCCAATATGAAATGAACGTTTTGAGATTTTATCTTTTTAAAGATAAATTGAAATTGAATATTTGAAATCGATTTGAGAATCGTATATCAGTAGATATTTTGAAATATAAATTCACTATGGAATGTATAAAGGAAATGGAAACTGTTCAGAAAAAAAATAAATATTGATTTATTTTTGAAGTGTGGAAATTTTATATCTAGTAAAGATATTTTTGAAGATAAATAATTTGGGAAAATTATTTGGAATCTGATGATGTTGCGCATCTTTATTGATAGTTAAATAACCGACTATCAATAATTACCTTGAGTAGGTATTTGTTGTGAATTGGATGAATTTGAATGCCACACTTATTTTTGAATAATCGCTCACTATTCGGGTTAGCCGGGAAAGGACCATGGGTCGTATAACCCATTCCGAATATGTGATACGTAGTTATGAATTGCATTCGAAGACCGGTGTTGAAGACCGGATATTTTTGAAAACGGAAGGATTACCGTCGAGTTACTCTACATCGGCTGATCTCCGATTTAGAGGTTTTATCACCCTTAGTGACGGGAAGTCCGGACGTGATTAGAAATTTATTCGGAAATGCAAGGGCTTCGTGAGAAGTGCCTTTGGTTCTGTTCGATCCCGGAACAGACTTGTATGGATTGTGTGTCTGACGTTACAATTTGAGATATAAAGCTGATTTCTTTCAAATACATATCTGTTGGTGGCGGAGAATTTATTCTCTTAGCTTAACACCCTTCTCTGAGACGTACGAGCTCAGAGGTTATGTAGTTGAAATTTATCAGCGATATATCCCAATTTGGTAACGTGGCATACTGAGTGTTGCTGTGAAATGATCAGTGTTTGATCATTTGTGATATGATCATTTGTTTGATCTTATATCTTTGTGGTCATAGGTTGATCATTTTGTTTGACCCGAAGCAGGGCTTTGTAGAAAGCGTAGCTTTGTGGATGAGACTTCGACGGGCCTCACACCCCGGAAATGGTCAAAACAGGAAGGATGCGGCAAGGTTCTAGGGAGTAGCGCCCCTTAGTGTATGTCATTCCTTTTGGATAAAGGTGGTATCATGGTATGGAGCCCAGATACTTAACCTCTGTGGTTACTGCATTATTATTATCTATGTGGTTTGTTGGAAATCGGGGATCCTCGGGAAGATCGGTGACGATCGGGGGATGGCATACGCGTGTCAGTAGTTACCTATTTTTGCAGAGGTAACCCGGCCTTGTGTTGGCAGAGATCTAACCGTAATGTCAGGTTATTTCTCGGGTCGTCTATTCCAGGGACGTACCCATCGTGGATAGGAAGTTCCTTAGCCTGACCATTTGTTGGAAATCCAAAGAAACAATACGAGCCTTGTACGGTTTTAGTTGTAGAACCTGCCATTTAATATGGTAGCTATAGTAGACATACTATAATGGTACCTATGTCGGCTAAGATTAATATTCTACTTTCGAAATGATTTCTACACTATGCACTAATAATAATATCAAAATGATTTGATTTTGCGTAGTAAGCATCTTTGACTATCATAAGAAGAAATCTCCTCCAAGTCTGCGTTTGCATTGTGTGTGTGGCGGGAGGTCTTATGGTAGTTTCATTTTCCAAAAGCATTTCGAATTGACTTTAAAATTATTTTGTTGTTATAAAGAATAACTGTTTTACGATCTCACACCAGTCACCATGACTGACTCGGAGTTTATTGTTTCCCTTCTAAACTCTGGGTGCCCACCAATTTCCACACGGGCAGTCTAGAGTTAGATTATCAGGATATTCTGGATATTTTGGAGCTTGGAGATAAGCTGGATGACGAGACGTAGTATTTGTATCTGATATATTTATTCCGCTGTGTATTCTGTATGAGGACAAGTTATATAACTGTCCATTGTTGTATATTGACTCTGATGATTGATGTATGTATAAAATGATATAGTTCTTTGTTTTAAAAGACTAGTGTTTATCTATTATATATTGTTCCGCTGCGAATGTGAGATTCTGATATTGTTTTTCTGTTCTGCTCTTGTTCTCTGTGGTTTCTTCCTTCTCTTTTCTTCTTTTCTTCTTCTTCTACCCTATTTCTTCTTTCTAAAACCCTCACTATTGGAGTTTCCGGCACTCGATTTCTCGGCAGTTGATAAAGTGAGTATCGATGTCGAATTTTCGAAAGTCGAAAATTTCGGTACGTGACAGTATTGTGAGAGTTTGGCTTTACTTTTTAAACTTCTAACTAGGTAGAAGGTTTTTTTATGTGGTGGTAAGGTCTCAATCCAAATTTGAGGTGATTTGGTATTGATTTGCAAAAGATTTGCTTAAGGAATTTAAGATGAAGAAGAAGAAGATGACAATGAAAATTTTCTCTTAAACTTTGAAATATTTGTGATATATTTTCTAAGGGTGCACCCTTCCTTATATAGGCTTAGGAATGATAATGGTAAAAGACCAAAACCCTACTAGCATTAATTACACACATCACTTCTCCTTCATCATATGCTTAACACTTAAGCATTTCCATATTTTCTCATTTCCTAAATATCTTCCATTAGCTCATGCATGACATCATCCATAAAGTTTATTTCAGTAAATGCCAAATTTTTTTTTCCATTAAACTAATTTCCTAAGCAAATAGGTGTATGTAAAAAAAATCTGAACAACTTTTGATAGTTAAAAAGCTGTTTATCAATAAAACAATTTTTGGTCACATTATCGATATTTTTCCAAAAAATATATTTTTGCAAACGCTTTTCAAAAAAAAGTTTCTTATCATTTTCTATTAATAAAATGATGATAAGCAAGGTTATAAAATCATATTTATAACACATAAACATATCCCAAAATGTATCGATTTTGAAGACGAAGTGTTCGAATTTCCTTCGAATTTCCGGTTCGCTGCATATTTAAGGAATCATGGTGAGTAAACCTCACTAGCTATCTCTAAATTTGATTGCATGTTTGTATATTTAGTTAAGTTGATGAGTTCGGTAGAAACTGAATTGAATTAACATAGTTATATGATAATTGAAAGGAATGCTCTTTTGTAAATATGATATGGTTGCTGAAAACGTATTAGGTAAATGTGCGGAAGTAAAACAGCGATAACTTGCACGTTTTAAACCTATTTGGGGTCAGTATTTTTAGGTTGGAAACTAGATTCAATGAATAACAATTTCTCTTTTGGTTACTTTTTGATATTTTGAGTTTTAAACATGAAATTGGTTTGACCATATCATTTTTGTTACTGATTGGAATTTGATAGTTTTTGATGTTCTAGAAAGCATAATCATTTCCTACAACTTTTGTATTTTGAGTTTTGCAATATTTTGTGGTTTACATGGTCGAAATTTCAATTTAGTGTCATTGTCTTGAGAATAAATGATATGGTTAAGGAATTTGAAACTGAAAATCATTTTGACCATAGCTTTTAAACCATAAGTCCGATTTTAATGCCCTTTTTCTTCGAAATCTTATACTTTTTTCTACAACTTTTGTGTTTTGATTTTTGCAAAAGTTTTAGTTTAATTGAAGAAAATCGCACTTTAGTGTCATTAGCTTGAGAATAATAGACAAGATTAAGGAATTTAAAAGTGAAAATAATTTTGACCATAACTTTTGAACCGTAAGTCCATTTTAATGATCGTTTTCTTGTTGGAAAGCTTATACTTTTATCTACAACTTTCATGTTTTGAATTTTGCAAAATTTTAAGAGACTTAATTCTATAATATGAGAAATATTAATAATCGACTTTGTGTTATTGACTGGTTTAAATCCTCTCAAATAACGCTTCATCGAATATGTTATAATTTATTAAATAGAATGTTTCAGTGGAATTTTCTAACCCATTATCAAATACTTAAATTTCACTCGGTAGTATGGGATGCTTTGGTTAAATCCTTGTGATTTCCTTTGGGAATGTATTTAACACTTTAGGTTGTATTCACTCTTAGCGTTCGACATTTTTGTAGGCCGATAGATCCTGAAGAGATATATAGTTTTGGTTTTCCAGTGATATCTGTAATGAGTGAGACTTACTAGCTTCTAGTAATACTTGAATTTCACCAAGCGGTATAAGACGTTCTAGTTATGTTCTTGTGATTACTAAAGTGGTAGTATTTGACATTTTAGAGTGTATTCTCTTTTGGTGTTAGAAATTTCAGGTCGATAGATCCTTAAGAGGTACACTAATGAATTTTACCACGATCCTTGAGATCGGTTGAGATTTTATTTCCACGGTATGGACAATCTTTGATACCATATCGGTATGGATTAGGATTTTGTTTTTCACGGTATGGACAATCATTGTGATTGGTATGGACGATCATTGTGATCGTTATGGATTAGGTTTTCTTGAATTTTTTGATATTATTATTTATTCTGGAATTCTGGGCTTTGTGATTTATTCTGTGTTTCGTGATATTCCTGTGTCTTGAGATGGATTCCGAGTTAAATTATTCTAGTGACTTGTTTACGTATGTGACATCTAAATTTATTATAAAGTTATATATCCTTGTGTTATATCTTGTTCTCACCCTTTTGGTTATTTAGATACAGTCTGACCCGTTTATTATTTTTATAATACTCGGGTCAGGCCGGGAATTTTTCACGTTATAGGACATGTGGACTTTTGGTGGGTGTGCTAGCATAAAGATAAACCTTTTTGGATTTTTTAGTTTATCTCGTATAGGGTTATGTGTATGTATATAGGATGTATCTTTTGAGATAGTGACTTGTACCGAATATGTATTATGTGGGTCTAGATTTATATTATGTAGACTCACAGTATGTATTTGTATATGTTGTTTATTATTCCATTGTGATATGTCACTATTGTTTTATATGCTATACTATTCTGATTTTGAGAAACCGATGTGTTTATTACTTTAGATTAGGACCGTACACGTCAAATTTTGTTCCAGAGATTCATTAAATGGTAAGTATGAGGCATCAGTGTTAGTTTAAAGATATATTCACATTTGGTTAACTTTAGCAAGCCGTATTCTCCATGTTATTAAACGACATTATTTATAATGTTTTTAATAATATGGTATAGCGGTGGGGTCGTTACACCGTATAACTTCAAAAAAAATTGAAAACTGAAGTAGACGATGATAACTTTCATACTATTATTTTTCTACTATTCATGTTTTTTCCACTTTCAACCTTAACAGGGTTTCTAATAGCACATGAAGGAGACTTCTAAAAGGTACGCAAATTTATTGCACATATTTATAGAAATTATCCATTTTTTCTACGCTTTGCCTTTAACTTCCTACATCGCTTCTAACTAGATTACTAACGCTTTTCTAATATAAATTCCTAACTTTGTTTCTATTTAAATTTCCTAATATTGCTACTATTTATATTTCTCCTACCTAAATGGCTTCTACTTACACATCTTATTTTCTCTTTTATTATTTTCCCTATTTACTGATTGTAGCGCGCTCGCCTACTGCTTTAGTCATTAACATGAAAAAAGATACGTATAAATCAATTTCAACCGCTTTCTCTGTATTATTTTTGTACAGAAATATTCCTTCTATCTTCATCATTGGGCATTCTTACCTTTCTATTCTCTTTACCTCATTTAAATCAACTACCATTTCCATTTATCCACTCCTTAGAAAAAGAAAGAATTTTAAAAACTTTCAAATTTACAAAAATAGGAAAATTCATTGAGCTAAGCAACGCTCTCTTTTCCATCAAAAACAAAAAATTCCTTTACCAAAAACCTTTAAATCCAAATCTTTTGAATAAACCAATTTTAAACTAGGAGTTTCAAATTTTCCTTGCTTTTCAAAACAACCACTTTTCAATAAATCCTTTGAAAACCCCATTTAAACGTTTAAAGAAATTTTCAAAAATCTTTTAATCAAATTCTTTCAAATAAGGTTGGACATGGAAATGGACTTTAATTGTCCTTTATTTTGGATTACCCTTCTTTTCTTCTCATTCTTAACCTATCCTAATTAAGAGTATATACTAAAAATTTGATTATCTTCTTGTGGTGAATAATGCACCCCTTCTTGTAGGAACCTGCTCAATTCTTTTCCACCTCTTACTTCCGGATGCTTGCAACATATAGGTTCTTACTTTCCACTTGTTTGGATGAAATGAACGTCTTCAATCGATAATCCATTAAAATCCACAGTCATAAGGCAGTCTAGCCCCATCAAAGGAGTCCAGTACCATCCAACTTCAGGAATCCTGATATATGTCATACTCATGCTCTTCTTGGTTTACTCCTTACGGTACAGACTCCACCCTATTGGGTAATAGGGGTAGGCGCATAAAGTAATTCTACTTATTATCCCAACTCATAGTTTCTTCATCCATCTTTTCATAATATGGTCACAACTACTTCTATAGTAGGAATTCATAGAGTTTGGCATATATATATATATAGTTATAGGTAAAAATACAAATATATTCTCTCGGCGTATCCTAATTCTTGTGATTGACTAACCAAGGATCTGATACCAAATGTAACAACCCGCAACTTAACATGCCCAAATTTGACTAAATCGAAACCCAAGTACATTAAGTGAGGATCATTGGTTTTGGTAACATGTAATAAACATATGCATATTATAGGGCGATCACCATAAACTCACAACGTAATAGAAAAATATAATAGAACATAATTACCGAGTGAGGCTACTACTTTGGAATGAATAGTATTCCTTGGATATCTAGTTGTTTTATCACCACCAAGCATGAACTAGAAGATTCTCCATCTACCATTCCCATCTTGCTTCAGCATCCTGTCCCTCAAAATCTATCATGTGGGTTGCAATGAGGAGGGGGTCGGAACAACATTCTGGTGACTAAAAAATTACACAATTTATCCGTAACACTAATTTATGCCAATTGATTTCCATCTAAGTTTTGTGTTTATTATTTATAGCTAATTCATTCAATCCTATGTGCGCGTACAGTATGTCCAACCTTCTTCGAGGTATAACTATATATATAAGTTTATATACATATATATCTAAATGATGTACTACCCAAAAGATAACGTCGGCCACTTAACACTTCTTAAATAGGGAGAAGTCCGACCCAACGACCATTTAGTACCCTAACCTCGAAGTGGGCCCTCTGTGGTGTAATCGCTAGTCAATCGGCTCTGGCTATAGAGATCGTTGACCCCATGATACAACTTTATGATTTAATTACCGTACTACTAATACATATTAAAGACTCATCTAAGGGTTAACTAGTCTACCTCTGACAAACAAACCACTAACTAATTAAACTTTGAGGTATGTGTGTATCCTATATGGATTCTACACTAGTAGGAAGCAAAATGTGTTAGGGTGTAACCCAAGTCTTTGCTAACGACTGCTCGAGAACACTGGTGGTCATAGCGTATATGCTAGCCCTACTAAATACTACTACAACAACAATACTGACATAACCTTCTGTCCTCCCACAAGCGAAATCCCATTTAGACTAACCTAATGTAAGTTAAGGAAAATGCGCATTCTAATTACTTAATACCTCTTATCAGAAATGAAGTAGACCTCATTTCCTTAAAATGTACCGGGCTAATTAATACTTCAAATTCGAGGAGAACCGTTGGTATATTTTTCCTTACTTATACGCAACTACATTCCCTTTCCATAGCTCCTATGGTTGGAGATGTCTCACATCAGTAATAAGTACACACAACTGCTGGTACCCTCTAGGTGAAGGACATACTTCTGTTGTGTAAGTCTACTGATATCGCATCCCAACCCACCAAACCAAACCAATCATTCTAAGCTTAAATATTAGGTTAGGCTCATTAATTCATGCTCATTCTAAACGTATAATTAAGGTTGTATAACATCCCACTATGAAATTATACTTCCTTCCAGCATTTAATTCCTATCTTATACGCTTATTTACTATATTCCATAAATGTCAATTGTCCGTAATAAATGGTCATTATTATTCTAATTGTTCAATCTCTAATAACATTTATTTATTCATTCTAATTGGTCAATCTCTAATAACATTTATTTATTCATTCTAATTCAACCTATTATGCCTATTTCATTTCCCCATAAATGCCATATTAAATCCTTTAACCAATCCTATTAAACATATTTATGTCCCCATTTAATTCTTGTAACTCCCTTTTAACTGCACATTTATTGCCTTACTAATTTTGGAGTTACTATTTCCTTTTCATTACACCTCCTAATCCTAAAATTTACCACGCTATTTATAACTAGACGTCTTAATTATAACTAATGCGAATATTGACGTATATTACACTATATAAATATACAAATCTTTTTTTTCGGTAGGCGTAGTTATACATGTGTGTTTATTCCTATTTCTAACTATTAATTTCTAATCTTGAACATTCCTTTCCACGTTTTAATCTATCAGAGCTATCCTTTTAAAAAGGATTACCATTATAACTTTCCATAAATTAATCAAAAGTGAGAATTTTGCTTCGTTTGAAATTTTAAAGAATTACCTCTGTTCTTTTAATAAAATAAACAGTGCAAACTATGGGGAAGAACATCTACACTTTACATGTCTCTTTCGTTTGTGGTATATTCCTTATTATTTTAAACGACACACTTTTTATACATTTTTGGAATTAGATAATTTATGGAAATTGCACGAAAATAGATACAATAAATTATACCTACAATGCTTTCAATAAACTAAAGCATAGAAATTCACATTCCAAGTCAATTAGGGCAACCTAAATTAATATTAACAAATTACATCTAATTATCCTAAATCCTGGATAAATTTTATAATCTATCAACATTCCACTTTAACAAATTTAGGGACTGATTTCTAAACTTCTAGATTAGGGTGGAAATACCTTTCTTATTCCAATTATCTATCTTATATGATATTTATTAGATATTCTTATATGTTCATTTTATGCCTACAACTCATCAGATCTTATATAGACATAATAATTAAATAAAATTCAACTAAATAAATTTCGATGTTATAAATTAATCATATAATTTCCCACTCACCTTTCAAGCCTTCCAAATTCGAATTCATCTCTTTAATTGACTCATTTTCCTCTAATCTAAAAGAATATGTATAACAAGATATATATATACTAATCGAATTATAGGTCCGAGAAGAGATTTGGGGTTAAGGGAAATATAGATTCATAATTATGAAATTACCTTTTTCTTTCGTAACGTTGATTTTCTTATTCTCTCTTCTTTTTTATTTTCCGCCCTTCTCTGATTTAAATATATATAAAATATTTTGTAATTAATAGAAATAGTGGAGAAGGGAAAATGGCAGAGCTTTACTGCTTTGATTAGAAAATATGAGAAGAAAAATAAGGAGTTAGGCCTGCATTATAGGCCCTCGAATAGATCATATCCCTTAGATTTAAACAATTGAATACGAATCACTCTGTCAACATTCAATCTTAGCTACCACCTTGATGACTGGTTGATCATTCCCCTATAGGCGGTTGACCACTGTGGCCAATCGACTCAAGGAGGGGGTCGACCGGTGGGGTCCCGCATTTATTATTGTTTATTTTCTATTTTCCATTTTTAATTAATTTTGTTTTAAAAACTTCTAACACTAATAACTTCTTCGTTTGAGCTCCAATCGCAAAACTCAAAATATGAAAGTTGCTTAAAAAATCGACACGAACACAATTCAAGTTCGTGGCTAAATTCTGACATTTCTTACCCTTACATGTCTATGATGGTTATGCTATTTAAAAAGCTGCATGTAAAACTCACCTGTGAGGTACCTAGTTGTGTCACCCCAAAAGAGTTTGGATCACAACTTCAATGGTATCAGAGCCCAGTAGTCTATACGGTTTAAATTAGTCATGTTAGGGCTAACTAATTAAGTTTGCCCACTTAGTGAAGTGTCTAGAAAGGTTATGTCTAGGATTAGAATTGGATAATCAAGTACCTTGTCCTACTTGGTTACTGGCTTTGCCTGAAAGGTGAAGTGAGACCAAAGGTTTCCTATAATAGAAAAGGCCCAATTTCAATTGGGCCTTCGGTTAATTTTCAAAATTGTTTTGAAATTAGAATAAAGATTTTAAATTTAAAAGTTAATATGTTTATTATAAAACTAATAATATAACATAAGTTTTCAAAATGTTGGAAAAGATAATAAAATATTCAAAGTGTTCGAAAATTTGAAATACAAACATTAATTTCGATAACTAATTTATTAATGAGCTCAATAAAATAAATTGATTAAATTAGTTAATTTATTAATGTGTCTATATAATATATATATATATGCAATCATAATATACAATGATACATGTTATGTCGGCTTGAAATGTCTAAGACAACATAAGTATGCAAGTATGTATATAAAATAATTTTTAAAATTAATAAAATTTAATTAAAATTGTTTAATTAAATGAATTGATCACAAGTTAATTAATAAATTAAAATATGCATACATATGTATATATATGATATATGTATATTGCTATAAAAGTTATAGTATATAAATATTAAATATAATATGTTAAAATTGAACTATAAACAATCAATTAAAGAGTTAACTAATTAAAATTAATTAAATATGATTTAATTGGTATAATATTATATATAGGATTATTATATAAGCTAATTAAAATATAAAAGTCATATAATATTGAAACTTATATAATATGAATGTATAAACTAATGGTGGAACGTTGTAGAAACCCTAACAAAACTTAAGGAATAAATACATATGTAAATGTATGTTTGCCATGATTACCGATGTGTATGAATCACGTGGGTATTTCATAAGAAATACACTATTCCATAAGTTGGTATCACTCAATATAATATAATGGTGTCCTCTACTACATACATACATACATACATACATACATATATATAAACTACTTGCATGCTCCTTAGTTGTCAGCAAACTCAAGCTAGGGATGTTATATGTAGTATTATTAATATATTAATTGATGAGGTAAGATAGCTATATGTATTTGTTGAGCAAACTTAAGGTACGTATATTATACTTAGGCCGTCGCGATATGATAGGTACGAGTGAATAATTCCATTTCGATTTGTTGAGCAAAGCCAAGGTCAAAGTGAAATAGGACATTGTATCATGGGTTAGAATTGTATATGATACAACTGATAAAGGGTTATCTATCGTCCGTGGAGTTATGACCTATTGAGAAAACTCAAGTCAGAATTCCAAGATAGACAAGTCCTAACACTTACTAGTAAAGTCGAAAGACATCTATGTTTCGACTTAGAATTTGGCAAAACATAAAAGACTTGTGGGAGCTTATTAGTAAAATGAAGCGTAAAGCTTAACCTGACTAATATTATAAGAACATCTAATATGATATTGTCCTAATAATCTATCAAATAAAACTTGTAGAAAATTTCGAATCTAAATCTGTTTTCTGAAAGTGACTAGCTTACTGGATCAAACTGTATTGATTGGCTAAGAGGGATTAAGATAGCACTGACTTACGAGCATCTTTGGTCGGCTATTACATGCGAACCTAAAGAACAACTCACTGATGATGCGGACCCTGAACTTAAAATTTCTTATGAGAAATGGGTTTCGGACCAAGAGATCGCACAAGTTTTCATGTTGTCTACATTAGACAAGGAGTTGCATTGGCAAAACAAGAACATGTCTGTCCATGAGATTTTTGACAATCTTAAAGCTCTTTTTGGTGAACAGACCTGTTCCATGAGGTACGAAATTTTGAAGAAACTATTCAATACCAAAATAACCAAGGGACGGAAAGTGGATGATTACATTCTTACTCCCCAGTTTGAGTTGTCCATATTAAACTACAGTATGAACCAATTAAACGTAAGCCTCATAGAGCTCCTCAATATGTTAAGGTCAGCCGAGTCTTCATCCAAGGATCAAGGAGCTATACTAGTTATTAAAGGGAACACGTCATCTTTGAAAGGTTCGAAGAAGTGGAAGAGGGTTAACAAGAAAAGTAAGAAGACAACTGCTACTGAGAAGGGTAAATGTCATCACTGTCATAAGGAAGGTCATTGGAAATGGTATTGTCTAGAGTACTTGAAGATTTTTAAAGAGAAGAAGCATAAAAATTATATTGCTTCATCAGGTACATTTATGATTCAAAATTGTTATGCAATCAATAAATTTTCTTGGGTTTTGGATACTGGATCTTGAAATCGTATATGTAATTCATTATAGGGACTTAGGTCCAAACATCATATGGCGAAGGAAGAATTAAGGCTTCAAGTTGTAGATGGATCTCTGGTAGATGCAACAGATCCGAATATTATCTTTTATCTTTTCCAAATGGATTAGTATTAATATTAGATAATTGCTATTATGCAAAAGACTTTATTTATGGTATCATTTTATGTCTAGATTATCTAGGACTGGTATGTGTTTCATTGTGCTAATAACGTTATGAACATTATGCTGAATGGTAATAAAATCTATGATGGTATTATAGATAATGGCATTTATGTGACTAATACTAATTAGTTTGTGTTCTGAGCAATTCTTTAAATGTTGACGTAGATAGAAGTTATCTTTGGCATTGTAGGCTAGGCCATATTAGTGAGAAATGACTACACAAATTGAAAACTGAAGGTTTTCTCCCATCACTTGATTATGAATTATTTGATAAGACGTGTCTCAGAGATAAAATTACCGAGCACCCCTTCAGTGGGAATAATTAAATAGTTGATGAACTCTAAGGACTACTACATAGTGATGTATGTGGCCCGATGCTTGTAATCACAACGATAATAGTTCTTACTTTGTTACCTTCACTAATTATTTCTTGAGACTAGGATATATATATATATATCTTATGAAGAATAAATCCAATGTCTTTGAAAAATTTGTTAAGTACAAAATGTAGTAGAAAACCAAACAGACCGTAAGATTAAGATTCTTCAATCTGATTAAGGAGGTGAGTAAGTTAGACAAGAATTCCAACATTACTTATAAGATAATAGGATTATTTCTCAGATTACTCCACCTTATATTCTACAACACAATGGTGTATCAGAGCGAAGGAACTGAACCTTATTAGATATGGTTCGTACTATGATGCGTAAAGCTAAGTTACCTCTGTCCTATTAGGGATATGCGCTAGAAACTGCAGCGTATATGTTGAACTTGTTGCCGACTAAATCTATGCCTAAAACACCATATGAGATGTGGTATGGTAAGAAACCCAAACTCAAGTATTTGAAGGTGTGGGGTTGTCTAGTCCACATTAACAACGTTGGTCCAAATAAACTAGAGGCAAGATCTGTGCTGTGTAAATTTATAGGATATTCCAAAAACTCAACGGGATATATATTTTAGAATACCAAGGAACAAAAGGTTAATTTTTCCTGGCATGCTGTATTTTTAAAAAAGAAATTTCTATCAAAGGAAATTAACAGCAAAATTGTAGACTTAGATGAGATCTAAAAAGTTAACACTGAGGTCGAACTAATGGGAGAACCAAGTTAACCCGTACACGAAAACATGCAACCTATTAGAAGGTCTAGTATGGAATCTCGCGCAACAGGGAGATACTATGATTTTTCTTGTGGATGGCAAGAAGGAGGACAATGTCTTAGATGACATCACTCCTCTACCTTTCCAACAAGCACTACAAAGTAAAAACTCGGCACTCTGGCTTGGAGCAATGGAATCTAAGATGGATTCCATGTATGAAAACAAATTATGGACTTTGTTGAACGTATGCGTAGTATAAAACCCATTGGTTGTAAATGTATTTTTAAGAAAAATCTAAATGCAAATGAACAAGTAGAGACTTATAAGCTAGGCTAGTTGTGAAGGCTAGTTGTGAAAGGATTTTGTCAGATTCAAGGTGTTGATTACGATAAGATTTTAACCATAGTCATGCTAAAATCAATTCAGATTTTGCTAGCCATTACTGCATTTTATGACTACGATATATGGAAAATGGATGTAAAGATAACATTTCTAAGTGGTGATTTAAAAGAAACCGTCTATATGTCGCAACCCGAGGGTTTTGTGGTCAGTAGGAGTGAGGGCAAGGCTTGCAAGTTGTTAAAGTCCATTTATAGACTTCAACGGGCTTTAAGAAGTTGGAACAAATATTTTGATAAGGTGATCAAACAGTTTGGTTTTTATCAGAATACAGAGGAAGCATGCGTATACAGAAAGGAATAAGGCAACACTGTTGTATTCTTAGTGCTATACGTCGACGATCACCTATTGATTGGTAATCACATTTTGTTATTGCAAACTGTGAAAACTTGGCTGTCCAAGAACTTCTCCATGAAGAATTTAGGAGAATCAGCCTATATACTAGGTATAAGATCTATAAAGATAGATCTAAGTGGATGTTGGGATTGTCCCAATCCATGTACGTAGATACCATATTGAAGAGGTTTAGTATGGAGAATTCCAAGCATGGAAATATTCCAATACAGTCTAGAATCGCCCTTTCTACGAAGGACACTCCTCATACTGATGAGGAGAAAGAGCGTATGAAGAGGATCCCCTATGCTTCTGCCATAGGACCTATAATGTGCGCTATACTATATACTACATTGGATGTGGCATACACATTAGGATGCATAAGCCGATACCAGTCTAATTCAGGAGAAAAGCATTGGATGACCATAAAATATATGCTGAAGTATTTAAGAAACGCTCGAGGCTTATTCCTCATATATGGAAATGGTGACCTCCTTATGAAGGGGTATATGAATTCAAGCTTTCAGAGTGATATTGATGATAGTAAATCGGTGTCTAGTTATGTCTTTCTGCTTAACGGCGGAGCAGACAGTTGGAAAAGTTCCAAACAAGAAATAGTAGATGATTTGACGATGGAGGCTAAGTACATCGCCTTCAATGAAGCAACTAAATAGGCAGTTTGTATGCATAAGTTTTTGAGTGAGCTCGGAGTGATTCCCGATACCGAGTATCTAATGGAATTGCTTCTTGATAACAATGCAACGATGCAGATCACAAAGGGGCCCAGAGCATAAAAGAAGTCACGACATATTCTTCGGAGGTTCCACCTCATTAGAGAATCCATTGAGAAGAAAGAAATCATGAAACAAAGGGTAGATAACAAGGACACCATAGCAGATCCATTAACTAAGGGCCTAGCTCGGTCGACTCTCGAGAAGCTGATCGAAGGGATGGGACTGATATTCCATAATTGGCCCCAAGTGCAAGTGGTAGATTGATAAAGTTAGTGGTATGTCCTAGGGGTGATTCTATAATTTAATGTGAATTATTAAATATGTAATCAATCCTTGTTCGTAATAAAGGTTTTTCCTTTCTGTTATATATTTGTTATAATGTGTTATAAATAATTAAATGTTCAATTAAAATATATTTAACAGAAAATCCATAAATGGTGTGTCTGTGATAGTAATTACAAATGGTTGTAATCATGAGTATTGTATCATAATATAATAAACACATCATTTTAAATATTCCTAGTCAAGATGCATCAAGACTGGATAATAATGCATCCATCAATACTATAGTACGTAAGGCTCTTCGAATGTTGGGCAATGTATTACTCATGTTAGCGGAGACATCAGGGGGTTACATATTGATGGTTATTGGAAAACTATGGAATGACTCACTCGATAGTTTTCTATCGGTTAGTATAACTAAGGTCAAACAGAAAATATTGATGTGACTAATTTACACACTTCTCTTGAATTGGGAATACTATCAATCTTCAATATGAAAGCCCCGATTTGATTATAGTCAAATCATGGCATATAGTCCATCGAATGACTATAGTTGGTCGAGTGGATGTATTAGAAGTGAAACACTAGTCAAGCGATGATTCATCACCTCAATTATATGAGGTTAGTATCACAGTCAACTAAGTCAAATAAGTGTCAAAACTTCTAATCGGAGTATTTTTATTAATAATAATTGTGATTGTTGAACCAAAGACTTTGTATTTGGACTATAGAGTTGAATATGGATGATATTGGAGTTTTGACCATTACAAAATTCCATAAGTCGATAGTTATATAATTTTGATGAAGAGAATTGGTGTAAATAATTGTCACTAATAGGTGGGGCCTATAATAAGTGAAACTGGATTTACAAAAGGACGTGTAAGATAAATTCAGCCAAAATGTTACACCACTAGCTAAGGTGACGTGTGAATGTTAATATTTGAATTGTTTATATTAATGGCTGACTAAATTTACACATTTGAGTCACACAACCGAAATGATGAATATTCCGAATCAACTACACGATTTAATTAATTTTTAATTTTTGAAAATTAATTAAATTAATTATTTATGGTATTAATTATATAATTTCATTTAATTTATTGGATGCCACTAGTATTTAGTAAAGTGCGTATATAAAAGTTATAAATATGCGTATCGATATACGATATCAGTAGAATGTTTAAATTCGATTTAAACAAGATAAATAATGAAATGAGCTTTAAACAAATTAAGTAATTTATATTCATGTAATACTTAATTGATAAATATTTCTTATTTGATTTGTTTGATTTCCATGGGTATTAGTAATATACATATATCAAAAGCTATAAACGCATGTAGCGGTACATGATATCGATAGGAAATTTAAATTAGATTTAATGAAGATAATCCTAATTGGATTTTGGATTTTTTTGGACCCAAAGCCTAAAGTGATGGCCGACTATGATGTAGAGAAGTGGAGGGGTTTTCGAATTTGAAGTGGGGGGCAATCTTAACTAAAGGAGAGAAAAAGACCATATACCGATTACACATTTATTTCCTACTTTAATCAGATCTTGCTCCATCACTTCTCCTCTCTCCCTCTCTCTACTGGTGCATCAAGGCTGAATGGCAAAAGCTTCAAAATTCCAAAACCTAATTAAGAAAAATTAAATAGAAATAGATGGTTATCTCTTGATTGCTGCAGATCTAGAGATTGATCTATCAGATCTAGGATTTATTCTATCATTTAAGGTGTTTCTCCTAGCTTCATCCTAAAGTAATTCTAAATATATTCATATATTTTTACATTTGTTTACATCCCTTTAATCCTCTATCTCTCCCTTCTATTCATATGTCTAAATTTGGATTTAGATTTGAATATCTCAATCCACCCATTTGAATCAACTGTACATTCTTATCACATTGATTTAAATGAAAAATACCCTTTGCTATGCTCTTTGCTATTTGTTGGTTATGAGAAATAGTAATTTCATTTATCCTTATTCTGTTTGTTTATTTACCTAGTTTGTTTATCCTAGATCTGTACCTTCTTACCATGAATTTGTATATGCCTATGTCATTTGATTTTATTATTATTATTAAAAAATATTATATTTGGAATAATCATGTTACTAAGTCAGTTTTCATACTAGAAGATTTAGCTTTGAATGTATACATATAAATTGTTGTATGGATAAAACTTTGAAATAATTACATTCATTATTCATTGATTTAATTGTCTTATGTTTAAATTATTCTAAAACAAAATTTTCTAATTAGGACAAAAGAGAAAACATTGATTTGGTGGTTTATTTCTTGTTTTATAATTGTTTTGCTAATTAAATCAAAGGTGGAATCATTAATTTGGTGATTTATTTCTTGTTTTACAATTGTATCTACACTAGCACTAAATCTTTGTTTAAAAGGCAAACATTTTATTTCACAAACTGCTTGAATATTATTCTTATTTGTTTTATTTCAATTCATCTTTTGATTTGTGTGTAAATATAAGTTTATATATTTATGTAATAACATTTATGTGTGTGCTTGTATTAGTATTTAACTCTAAGTTTCTAAAGGGGTTTTATGTAAGTTATAGTAGTAAACTTTTGAACTACTTTAATTAGACGTTGCATTCATTGATTTATTGCATGTAATATAAATAATGTCTATTTCAAAGTAAATCGCTATGCATGATATTTATATTTGTTTGTATGTATATATACATGTACTATACATAAACATATATATATATATATAATCAAAAGAAAAAACTTTGTTTTAGACGACAAAGGCATATATAAATAGGAAATGTGTCCGTTGTAGTGTAAATTCCAACACATAAACAACATTCATATTACATATGTACTTCATATGTTGCACTTACACTTTACACATGGGTGCATTTAATGCACCCAACATAATATACAATCAACTAAAATAAAATTAAACTAATTTTTAAATAATTATGATAAAATGAAAATAAAAATAAAAGAAAATTTAGAAAAGTTCTAAATGAATTTTGACTACATATGCCCAATAAAGATCCAATAGGTATTTTTTTGAAATTAACCCAATTGCCCCACTCCTAACTGGCCAGGTTCCTTCACCTCTTATATATTAAGAAATTACTTGCAGACTATTTAGTTGTTGAGCATACTCAATTCAGAGATGTTATGTGTAGTATTATTAATATATAGACTAGACGAGGTAAGATAGCTATATGTATTTGTTGAGAAAACTCAAGGTATATATACAATTACTAGGCCATCGCGAAATGGTAGGTACGAGTGAATAATCTCTTCCAATTTGTTCGACAACCTCAATGTCCAAATGAGATTAGGACAAGGACCATGGGTTAGGGGTTGTATAAGATACAATCGATAAGGAGTTATCCATCGTTTGTGGGACTATGAGTTGTTAAGGAAACTCAAGGTTTGTATCCCAAGAGGAACGAGTCCTAACACCCACTAGTGAAGTCAAAAGACTTATATGTTTTATCTTAAGGTTTGGAGGAACGTACAGGACTAGTGGGAGCCCTATTAGGAAAATGAAATAGTAATGTTTAACCTTTCTAATATTGTAAGAACATTTACTATGTATAAACTATACTAATCTGTATTAATAAATTTTTGCAATCAATGTAATCGATAAAATGTTTATAGAATAAAATATAAAAATGAACTAAATTAATATTGAAAATAGAAATATAAAATATACTTACCAATAAATTTTTGCAAGTTGACCAATGTAAACGCCTAATTATGCAACTATTATATAAGTTCTTAATTTGGCCCTTACATATTTACTTGCTCAAGACTGTGTACCGTCTTCAGTGAGTTTCAAACTTTAAAAGAAGTATAAGTGTAACGACCTAAAATTTTATTGTTTTGATTTGTGAATATTTAATTTATTTTAAATATTCAATTAATATTTTTGTTGGGGCCAAAAATGGTCACCAACACCCGATTGTAGGTGAAAGCACCAATATCCAATATTTAGATCCAATCAGAGAATAACAAATCCATAGTTCATAGAATATAATGGAGATAAAGTAAAAGAACACAAATTTTATAGTGGTTCGGCAAATTCTGGCCTACGTCCACTCCAATGATCTTTTTATATTATTGTAAAGTTACAATACAGTTCTTTTTTTCCTTAGAAAAATAATGGAGGAAGACATAAGAAATGATGAAGAAGAGTCAAAAAAGTCCTTTACAATGACCCATATCTGCTATATTTATAGGGGAAGACGTGCATGGATCGGGCTGAAAATCCATCAGAAGAATCTCCAGATCTAGACGAGGTTGTACGAACGATTGTCGGTCCCACTTTGTTGTTTGGAGTGATCGGTGTCGATCATTCAAGTTGGTCCAATTGGGGCGTGATCGTTCTTGTGGGTCCCCCATGATGCTAGCTACTTGCCCTACAAATTTTGTGCCATTTCGACTTACCGTTTTTAAGATATTGATCGGTCATCATTGAGTTGGTTCATTTGGACTGAAATGATTGGATCGTTCAAGAACGATGTAGGCCAATTATTCAAGTTTCTACAAATGATGTGCAATCGATATGGTAGGTTTCTCTATATAATTGTAACGACCCGCTCTTCTCGACCCTCGAAAATCGACACAAAATACTCAACAGTATAATATGCTGACGATCGAATGCCGGAAAAGACAGGTTGTAGAAGAATAAGAGAGAGATAGAAGAAGAAAGAACTAAACAAAATCAGAACCTCACAATCGCAGCGGATAAAATATAATATATATAACAGATCTTTACACAAAATGAAAACTATATCTGTTTATATACAATACATCATCATCAGAGTATATCATAAAACAATCATCAATATCCAGTCAATCAGTCAATACAACAATCACAGCAGCGGAATAATACAAGTACGAGAAATACGTCTCGAACTCCAGCTCCTCTCTTGAGCTCCATAGCAACCTATCCTGTAATATACTCGGTCTGACCCGAGCATTATAATAAAATAACACCCGAGTCAGTCTGGAATACCAGCGCATCATAAATACATCCAAACTGATTATTAAAGTTTCAAAAATCCTTTGAAAACAAAAGCATCTCGTAAGACCACGCCACAAATAAATATGCCGGGTTTTTACCTTACGATAGCTAAAACACTTTTTATAAAAATCCTCTGATATTATAATAGTGTCTATATACAAATACTTATAAAATAGCCGAAATTGTTACATCTATTAAATTCTGGCATACTAGCCACAACGTGGGTAATACAAACAAAACTCGTACAAGGCACGTAGGGAGAATGGATTTCCAACGAATGACTAGGCACTGGGGTACCACCTGTCACAGTACGTGGCCTAGATCACAGTACCGAGGAGTACGCCCGCTCCCCTGCAACACAAAGCCGGAATCATCCCTTACTGGATAATTCCAAGTAAAATCACCCCACGGTTGTGATCAGCAACCGCACCACTAAGCCGAAATAAAAGGGACATCTAGACAGGGATGACCTTACTCTCAAGTGGGGGCTACCCACGAAGCCTTGCTGCATAACCCCTGATTTTCAGTCATTCCCGGTTGATGAGGCTTGAGGCTAAACGATACCTTTATAGCACATATCCCTTAGAATGCCCATCGTCCACCTGACGATGTCACGAAAGCATTCGTCCATACAAGTCCGTCCCGGGTCCGAACGGAACCGAAGGCACTATTCCTACTACATCCATTTGGAAATATCCTCAGGATTAGTAGCGACTAGCCCTTGCACTTCACTGCTCCATCTTCGACTCCGAACACGTTACACGAAACGTACAAACCGGATCGAAGTAGTATTCGAGTCTCCAGACCTAGAATCCCGGTATACGGAAACTCGATCCCGGTCTCTTCGAAACGATCGCGCATTTGGCCAATATTGATAGTCGGTGATTTAACTATCAATTAATGTTCACAAACATCCATACACATCCATCACACAATAAATAATCTCCATATTATTTATTTTCTTCTAATATCTTTCAAAGATATATTTTCACATTTTCAAAACTCGTTTGAAAACAATTTTCCACTCTTCCTTTACAAGGTAAATCTTTTACCCTTTATTCCCATCGAGAATAACCAAGTATAAAACAATTTGCAGTTTAAACAGTTAAAAATACTTATACTGAAATATACTTTAAAATATGTAAATTACTTCTATCTATTTACTCAAAATATAAATTTAGAATAGGTGAAGAAAACTATTATTAAGATATAAACTTTGATTTAAAATAAGGGTTTTTTGTTGAACTAGATTCAAAATAGAGTTGTAAAAAGAATAATACTAATCTCAATAACTTAAGTCAAACCCATCCTTTAAATAAATCCATTTGTAAAAACAATTACTAATATATTCTCAAATCATTATGATTTTAAAAACTATTAGTTTGTTACTTTAAAAATAACGATTTCTTAAAAATACTCTTTAAACAACTTAAAAACTTAACTTTTAATTAAATAGAATCTTTAAAAACACTAACTTGGTTTTTCCCAGGGAAACACCTTCCCATTCAAACATCCCAAAGAACCCATCTAATAAATCCAGCCGATTTATTTCAATTCAATTCAATTTATGTTTAATAACATAAAATTTCCAATTCCATACTTATCTAAAACTTCATCCGAAGTTCAAACTCAATTTTCCATATCCGAAAATTCATTTTTAAAATATAGTTAAAACATTTTAAGTAAAATAAATTTGGAGAATTCTTCCATGAAAACCATATTTCCAATTTACTTAAATAAAATTCCAATAGAGAAAACAGCTTTTCAACATATTCTGTTAACACTTAAAATTGTAAATTTATGTTCGGAAACTTCATTTAACATATTTTACTTTTCCGGATATCACTATTTATCATTAAAATAAACCACTGTTATTTTACTCAATTTATAATTTCATAGAATTCATTTCCAGAAAATTTATATTTCACATTTAACGATTTATAAATTTTCCACAATATTTAAAATCCCAATTTTACCAATTTACATTTTTCTTTTCAAATCCGATTTCAAATTTTATTCCTTGAAATTCTAAATTTAACAATTCATTTTATTTCGTAAAAACACAATTTATCCATTTATAATTAAATTCTGTGATTACAATTTATACCACAATGTCACAGAACAATTAAATTTCCAGATTTATCAATCACAGCCATATAAACAGGTATCACTATCGATTATAAAATAATTGCTACATTGTGAGGAATCCAGTTGGATCCCTCCAACCTGTTTCTCCCTGCATCACAGATATTAGCACATCGCAATATAAATATCAATCCAGACAGATAATAACAATTATATTCAGCCATCCACACAGATATTTAAATATCAACTATTTATAATGTCTAGCATCCAGATGTGAGTGAGAAAAACTCACTTTGAGTTTGGCGAGCGTTCGAAATTTAAATTAAACCGAACAACGTTCGATTTAACCCAAATTCCTACTTGCCCGGAATGACTCCGGATCTACGCCATCACGTAGTACGTGTTCCTGCGATTCCAACGCATCCAAAATCGCCTCAATCTGATATCGTATGAACACGTTATGATTTTACAAAGTTTAAACATCAATTTGAAAAGAAATTCGTTTAAATTTAATTTTATTATACCAAATCGAATCAGGCCATTCATCACGCAAATGAAATCAGGGCCGCACGAAAGCTACTCCCCCACGCGATCGTCTCAGCCAAAACGAACCCAAAAACGATCGTGAAACCCTACACTTGCTCCACTTTCGATCAACGGTATGCCGATCAGGATCCAAAATCTCGAGGAGCACGTCACCACGCACTCATACCCCGATCGCGGCGAAGCTCGATTTCCCAAGTGCTCTAGAAAACGTGTGCGAACGACAAGCAATTGCGACCAAAATCTGACGCCATCGACGAATCATACCTCATCTCGACCGTTGGATGGGAAGACGACGAGGTGATCTACCACTTCCTAGTTGGGACCTTCTTCAATCGAAGCGTGGATGGAGAGAAAAATTGGGAAAGGAGACAAGCGATTTCGGCCATTGAAGAAAACGAACGGCGGCTGGTCATTTTTGCTAGGGTTTAGTGAGATAACGTGAATTTATAAAATTGTTTAATATTATTTAATTAATAAAATTTCTCAAGTTAACCACAAACGCAAACGAACTCCAAATTACGCGTTCCGACAGGTTATCCTGGGGTTTTTCCGCGTTCCGGACACAATGGAAGAGGTTTCGTAAGCTAATTTGATCGTATGCGCGAGATAAGGAATTAAACGGTCGATTTAAAATTAAATCGATTAAATCGATTTCGATGCGTTTCGAATTGCCACGATCACACGACAACTCCGATTGCTCCGAAAATTGAAATCCGATAATAACTAACTATTACGGATCCAATGGAACTGGTTTCGTCGAATTCCGAGACTGTGCCCCGGAAAGCTATTTTAACTCGTCTATTAAATCGAGCGATTTTCTGAAATTATCAGAAACGCTTAAAATTTTATTAACTTAACAATAAATCATATAAAATTTATAAACACCTTAAAAATCATTCTGGCTCATTCTAGACCAAAATCTGATTAAATTGCATTTTAATAATATTAAATTCATTATTAAATTAATATAAACCCCAAATAATAACTTGTCGACTTTTAAATTCATCTAAAAATCCAACATCATTGTTTATAACCAATTGAACTTAAAAATACATGTAACCACCATTTTTATAATCATTTATCCCAAATTCACCTTTTATCCCAATTTCGAATATTTAATTATTATTATCCAATCTCAAATTAAACCTCCACATTAGAAATTATCACTTGTTGTTTTAGTTTAAACCAATTCTTTATATTTCAAACCAATTCAAAATCCACATTGAACATTTAAAATGAATTAAATGTTCACAAATTCCGTACTCAAAATTCTGGGATGTTACATTCCTCCCCCCTTATAAAAATTTCGTCCTCGAAATTTGCTAAGGTAGAAAATACTCTCCAACCCATTTACTTACCCAATTTGCTTAGTTAAAGCTTATATTCACTTTCCAAAAAGTTTCAGCTCCATTTCAAAACCATTTGCTTTCTTTACTCTAAAGCCTTTATCTTAACACTCGCTTTTAAAATAACTTTACTTATTAATAAATTTTCCCAAAAACCCCCAAAAATTTTCTAACTCCCAAAATTTCTAGAAAATTTTGGCGGAGTCTCCTTTGTACGGAGGAGCTTCTGCGATATCGCAGGATACACAAATATATATACATCGGCTCACACGGCCGGAAACCAAAATATATCACAATATATATATCAATTTCCCAATTATATTTGCGTAGGCGTACCTTTTAAGCAAATTTTTAAAAGCAAGCGGCTAATATCTCGCATATACGCGCTCCAACTCTCTCGAACGCCTCCCGCACCTGTACTAAACTCAACAAACTCATCAAATTTCAAAGATAAGAACATTTCATTAGCATTTCCAATATAAATGCAAGCTAACCATCTTTATAAACCAATTTCACAATGCTGACATCATTTTACTCGCTTTACAAACTCAAATTTCATAGTTTAACAATGTCACTATATTTTCAACAATCCAAAGATTTCAATCACTTTCGAATCACTTATTCAAGTCTACTTCATTTTATTTCATTTGAGTGCTTTAAATTCAAGTTCACTACATACAATTCATATTTATCTCAACCAATTCATTTCCACTTCAATATGATTACATATGCCTTTCTTACCTTTTAATTTTACTTACATTCCAAATTTGATTTACCAAATTTCATTTTAAACTTGAAACATTTGCATTTCAGTTATGATCCATTTCCATTCATATGCAAACATTACTCACTAAGAGGTCACTTCATTCCTATTGATTCAAAATAAATTTCATTTGCTATTCTTAACCAATTCACTTGCATTCATATACAAAACTCTTTGAATTGGGTTCCCATTCATATCAATTTATTCAAAATTCAATTCCAATTGTTTTTAAACACTCAATTGCAAATACATGCAAATTTCCATGTCATTCAAGCAAAACAATTGCCACTTAAGCTTATAACCATTTAAAATTAATTTCAACTTGGATTCATATAAATTTTATTCCATTACAAGGTTCACAAACCAAATATTTTCTCTTTCCAAATGCAATTGTTAAATTCAATATTTCCTTTACATTTTAATCTCATTAACCAATTCAAATTTACATTAATATCATTCATTCCTGAGTTATTTACAACTCTTATATTTTTAACTCATCACATTAATTAATTTAAAACTCATTTCACTTGCATTTCAGTTTATTTCCTAACAAATTTCATTCGGAATTACTTAAATAAGCCCATTCACAATCATTTATTTTTCTTCCAAGTTACTTAAGTTCTTTCACATAATTTCCATCATCTTCTTATATCAATTTTATTTTATTTTCATTTGATTCTCATTCAAATCAAATTTCAATTCCTTTACAACTTTAATGCTCTTTGTTTATTTATCCAATCCATGTTAGATTTATTTTATTAACAAAGAGACCATTTAAATTATTTCTCTCATTTGAATTTTATTTACAATTCAAACCATCACCCTCCATAATCTAATTCCATTATTCATTCTCACTTCCAACACTTATTACCAACTTAAATCCCATCCCAAAACTGGATTTTATTAACCTTTCAAATTTTGACCAAACTATCAAAATTCTATTCATTACCATACACATCCCATTTAATTTAGCTAATTTATTTCCAAACAATCATTTTGGATTTAGTTGAGTAAACATTTACTTCATTCATCATCACCTCAACTAAATTAAATTTCCATTAAACTAAATTCTTATCCCATTTTAATTCAAGGTTAACTAAATTATATATGCATTTTCAATTTAATTCCTTTCCAGAATTTATTCAAGTTCATCTAAATTTTATTTAGCCAACCTGAATTTAAACCATTTCCTTTACTACTTTAAATAAGAATTTAATTACATTCATTTTTATCCATAACACAACAGAAATTTTAATATTCAGCTTAATTCCATCTTAGTCGAAGTTAGACCAAATTCAATTTAATCTTAATTCTCCATATCCAAGTTCAACTTATTTACTAACTTCAGTTCACTTACCTCCTTTATATTTTATAATTGTTTCACCTTACTTTGCATTTCATTTAAAATTAAGTTCGAATTCACCTTACCATTCAACCATTTTCATTTGTGATTATAATTCCATTTTACTTGAGTTAAAATCAAATCTTCCATTCTCAAGTTCTCCAACTTATTTACTTATAAGTTTATATTGCTCATTTCAAACCAATCCACATTTTTATAATCACAATGTCAAATTTTAACACTTAATAGCTTAAGAATATGAATTCATTTGCACAATCATAAGCATTTACATTTCACCGTTATCTCAACTTCCAAACTTCATATATATATGTATCACTACATTCTTACAGATACAAATTTTCTTTCATTAGACTTCTTGCACAAAATAAAAACCAAAATTTCAGATTATAAGTATAACACTTAATAGCTTATGGGTACAATTTGTTACACAACGACCCATAATTACAAAGTTATTTTATTTTCAACTTAACCCAAATCAATTTAATCCCAATTCTCAATTTTACTTAACTTATTCCAAGTTAAATTCAACTTCTATTCACTTCAATAACTTCATTTACTTCCATTTACCTGAATTAAGTTTTAATTTCAGGGTTAAAATTTCCATTCTTCCTTTCTCACTTAAATCAACTTTCCTTTCAAAATTATAGTTGATTTATTTCAATTTCCACATTTTTATTTTAACAGAATTCCCAGAATTCAATTTACCCGGATTTATTTCAAAACCAATTTGAGATCAAAATCAACATATTCCCATTGATATATCCAATCCCAAATTCCAAACAACCTGCTTTTACCAAAACAATTTTCCCCTTAAAAATTGTTAAAACAACTTGTATATAAACAAGTATAAACAAATATCTTAACCAATCACCTCGGAAGCAATCCATCACTTTAGAAACTCGAAAATGAATTCTAATGATGTGGCCAGCATCATCAGGATTATTTTCCAGCGACTGAAGTGAGTTCAATGCTTTCCACTTCCAAAATCCACCTCAAAACAATTTCTATTCAAAAATATTTCCCCAAAATATACTCCATTCTTACAAATGCTTTTGAAAACATTTCTAACATTTCCACAAAGTCAAACTCCCAAAACTTTGTTTAATTCCATTTGAAATCCCTTTCAAAATTTCCGGGGTCAAAATTCTAGTTTAAATCAAATTTTAATTTTTACTTTTCTTATTTAAAACATATCCAGTCAATTCCATTTGGTTATAAACCATTTTAATATTTTAACTTCTTATTTAATTATAGAAGAAACAAGCAAACAAGCATCCAATACATATAATAATTTAGAAAATTATTTCCTTTTATATCAAAATACAATTTTGGGTAAAATTATTTCATTTACCCACTTTAAAAATAATACTATGTCGGTTTATCTTGTTTAAGAGTTTAGAAACCCCTATCGATACGGTTGTACTTCCCGCACCGACCAGAATTCATAAACACTCAACCGATAAGTCAACACAGTACAAAACCAATTTTATATTCACTAACAAATACGCTCTCATAGCTATTATTACACTCAGCTCATTATATAGTACTTCTGACTCTATTTAAAAATGAGTACTTTTCCCACCAAAGCCTAGGTTGTCGCCAACCTATGCTCTGATACCACCTGTAACGACCCGCTCTTCTCGACCCTCGAAAATCGACACAAAATACTCAACAGTATAATATGCTGACGATCGAATGCCGGAAAAGACAGATTGTAGAAGAATAAGAGAGAGATAGAAGAAGAAAGAACTAAACAAAATCAGAACCTCACAATCGCAGCGGATAAAATATAATATATATAACAGATCTTTACACAAAATGAAAACTATATCTGTTTATATACAATACATCATCATCAGAGTATATCATAAAAAAATCATCAATATCCAGTCAATCAGTCAATACAACAATCACAGCAGCGGAATAATACAAGTACGAGAAATACGTCTCGAACTCCAGCTCCTCTCTTGAGCTCCATAGCAACCTATCCTGTAATATACTCGGTCTGACCCGAGCATTATAATAAAATAACACCCGAGTCAGTCTGGAATACCAGCGCATCATAAATACATCCAAACTGATTATTAAAGTTTCAAAAATCCTTTGAAAACAAAAGCATCTCGTAAGACCACGCCACAAATAAACATGCCGGGTTTTTACCTTACGATAGCTAAAACACTTTATATAAAAATCCTCTGATATTATAATAGTGTCTATATACAAATACTTATAAAATAGCCGAAATTGTTACATCTATTAAATTCCGGCATACTAGCCACAACGTGGGTAATACAAACAAAACTCGTACAAGGCACGTAGGGAGAATGGATTTCCAACGAATGACTAGGCACTGGGGTACCACCTGTCACAGTACGTGGCCTAGATCACAGTACCGAGGAGTACGCCCGCTCCCCTGCAACACAAAGCCGGAATCATCCCTTACTGGATAATTCCAAGTAAAATCACCCCACGGTTGTGATCAGCAACCGCACCACTAAGCCGAAATAAAAGGGACATCTAGACAGGGATGACCTTACTCTCAAGTGGGGGCTACCCACGAAGCCTTGCTGCATAACCCCTGATTTTCAGTCATTCCCGGTTGATGAGGCTTGAGGCTAAACGATACCTTTATAGCACATATCCCTTAGAATGCCCATCGTCCACCTGACGATGTCACGAAAGCATTCGTCCATACAAGTCCGTCCCGGGTCCGAACGGAACCGAAGGCACTATTCCTACTACATCCATTTGGAAATATCCTCAGGATTAGTAGCGACTAGCCCTTGCACTTTACTGCTCCATCTTCGACTCTGAACATGTTACACGAAACGTACAAACCGGATCGAAGTGGTATTCGAGTCTCCAGACCTAGAATCCCGGTATACGGAAACTCGATCCCGGTCTCTTCGAAACGATCGCGCATTTGGCTAATATTGATAGTCGGTGATTTAACTATCAATTAATGTTCACAAACATCCATACACATCCATCACACAATAAATAATCTCCATATTATTTATTTTCTTCTAATATCTTTCAAAGATATATTTTCACATTTTCAAAACTCGTTTGAAAACAATTTTCCACTCTTCCTTTACAAGGTAAATCTTTTACCCTTTATTCCCATCGAGAATAACCAAGTATAAAACAATTTGCATTTTAAACAGTTAAAAATACTTATACTGAAATATACTTTAAAATATGTAAATTACTTCTATCTATTTACTCAAAATATAAATTTAGAATAGGTGAAGAAAACTATTATTAAGATATAAACTTTGATTTAAAATAAGGGTTTTTTGTTGAACTAGATTCAAAATAGAGTTGTAAAAAGAATAATACTAATCTCAATAACTTAAGTCAAACCCATCCTTTAAATAAATCCATTTGTAAAAACAATTACTAATATATTCTCAAATCATTATGATTTTAAAAACTATTAGTTTGTTACTTTAAAAATAACGATTTCTTAAAAATACTCTTTAAACAACTTAAAAACTTAACTTTTAATTAAATAGAATCTTTAAAAACACTAACTTGGTTTTTCCCAGGGAAACACCTTCCCATTCAAACATCCCAAAGAACCCATCTAATAAATCCAGCTGATTTATTTCAATTCAATTCAATTTATGTTTAATAACATAAAATTTCCAATTCCATACTTATCTAAAACTTCATCCGAAGTTCAAACTCAATTTTCCATATCCGAAAATTCATTTTTAAAATATAGTTAAAACATTTTAAGTAAAATAAATTTGGAGAATTCTTCCATGAAAACCATATTTCCAATTTACTTAAATAAAATTCCAATAGAGAAAACAGCTTTTCAACATATTCTGTTAACACTTAAAATTGTAAATTTATGTTCGGAAACTTCATTTAACATATTTTACTTTTCCGGATATCACTATTTATCATTAAAATAAACCACTGTTATTTTACTCAATTTATAATTTCATAGAATTCATTTCCAGAAAATTTATATTTCACATTTAACGATTTATAAATTTTCCACAATATTTAAAATCCCAATTTTACCAATTTACATTTTTCTTTTCAAATCCGATTTCAAATTTTATTCCTTGAAATTCTAAATTTAACAATTCATTTTATTTCGTAAAAACACAATTTATCCATTTATAATTAAATTCTGTGATTACAATTTATACCACAATGTCACAGAATAATTAAATTTCCAGATTTATCAATCACAGCCATATAAACAGGTATCACTATCGATTATAAAATAATTGCTACATTGTGAGGAATCCAGTTGGATCCCTCCAACCTGTTTCTCCCTGCATCACAGATATTAGCACATCGCAATATAAATATCAATCCAGACAGATAATAACAATTATATTCAGCCATCCACACAGATATTTAAATATCAACTATTTATAATGTCTAGCATCCAGATGTGAGTGAGAAAAACTCACTTTGAGTTTGGCGAGCGTTCGAAATTTAAATTAAACCGAACAACGTTCGATTTAACCCAAATTCCTACTTGCCCGGAATGACTCCGGATCTACGCCATCACGTAGTACGTGTTCCTGCGATTCCAACGCATCCAAAATTGCCTCAATCTGATATCGTATGAACACGTTATGATTTTACAAAGTTTAAACATCAATTTGAAAAGAAATTCGTTTAAATTTAATTTTATTATACCAAATCGAATCAGGCCATTCATCACGCAAATGAAATCAGGGCCGCACGAAAGCTACTCCCCCACGCGATCGTCTCAGCCAAAACGAACCCAAAAACGATCGTGAAACCCTACACTTGCTCCACTTTCGATCAACGGTATGCCGATCAGGCTCCAAAATCTCGAGGAGCACGTCGCCACGCACTCATACCCCGGTCGCGGCGAAGCTCGATTTCCCAAGTGCTCCAGAAAACGCGTGCGAACGGCAAGCAATTGCGACCAAAATCTGACGCCATCGACGAATCATACCTCATCTCGACCGTTGGATGGGAAGACGACGAGGTGATCTACCACTTCCTAGTTGGGACCTTCTTCAATCGAAGCGTGGATGGAGAGAAAAATTGGGAAAGGAGACAAGCGATTTCGGCCATTGAAGAAAACGAACGGCGGCTGGTCATTTTTGCTAGGGTTTAGTGAGATAATGTGAATTTATAAAATTGTTTAATATTATTTAATTAATAAAATTTCTCAAGTTAACCACAAACGCAAACGAACTCCAAATTACGCGTTCCGACAGGTTATCCTGGGGTTTTTCCGCGTTCCGGACACAATGGAAGAGGTTTCGTAAGCTAATTTGATCGTATGCGCGAGATAAGGAATTAAACGGTCGATTTAAAATTAAATCGATTAAATCGATTTCGATGCGTTTCGAACTGCCACGATCACACGACAACTCCGATTGCTCCGAAAATTGAAATCCGATAATAACTAACTATTACGGATCCAATGGAACTGGTTTCGTCGAATTCCGAGACTGTGCCCCGGAAAGCTATTTTAACTCGTCTATTAAATCGAGCGATTTTCTGAAATTATCAGAAACGCTTAAAATTTTATTAACTTAACAATAAATCATATAAAATTTATAAACACCTTAAAAATCATTCTGGCTCATTCTAGACCAAAATCTGATTAAATTGCATTTTAATAATATTAAATTCATTATTAAATTAATATAAACCCCAAATAATAACTTGTCGACTTTTAAATTCATCTAAAAATCCAACATCATTGTTTATAACCAATTGAACTTAAAAATACATGTAACCACCATTTTTATAATCATTTATCCCAAATTCACCTTTTATCCCAATTTCGAATATTTAATTATTATTATCCAATCTCAAATTAAACCTCCACATTAGAAATTATCACTTGTTGTTTTAGTTTAAACCAATTCTTTATATTTCAAACCAATTCAAAATCCACATTGAACATTTAAAATGAATTAAATGTTCACAAATTTCGTACTCAAAATTCTGGGATGTTACAATAATATTTTACTCTTTCCAAAGTTTCATGTCATCCCGACTTACCGTTTGTGAGATATTGATCGATCAACATTGAGTTGGATCGTTTTATGGATCATACCCGATCGATAGATATGGATCATGACCGATCGATCCAACTTCATCGTGGGGCCCAGCGATCGATAATGTGGGTCCCTCATGGTGTAGTGTAGTTGTCCTCTAAATTTCATATTGATTGCCTTTGTAGATTTTGCGTTAAAGATTGATCATCATCGAGAATTGTCTAAACGGTCATAAAAAAACCCAGTTTAGGGTTGACCCAAAGCGAGATCCGAAGTAATCACTTTTCTGACTCGAAGAAGGTGTTAAAAATTCTGGCCCAGGGTTAGACTCGGGTAAAATCCAAATTTTCTCGAAGCAAACGTGATTCTGACTCCAAGCACGAAAAGCGATCGGTGCCGATCGTTTTTCTCCAAGCAACCTCAAAGCAAACACGTATCCGACTCCAAGCACGAAAAACGATCATATTTTCCCCAAGCAATCTCCAAGCAAACATGCATCCGACTCCAAGAAAATCACCACTAATCCGTCAACACTGATCCATCTTTTTGCACATAACTCGAGTATACAAACTCTGATCGACTTGAAATTTGAAATGTAGCCTTATGGGGCCTTCCTTGTCACTCCATACTAATCGCACCTTGATTGGGTCAGAAATTGGGGATCTGATCCGATCCATTGCCTAGGTAAAATGCCAATTCCATAATTTTTGAGTATTGTTCATCCGAACCATTCAACTATCACCCATAGTTTCAAATACAACCGATCTCCAATCCTGATAACCATCCATTTTAGCCGAATTCATGGTATCCTGGCCTGATTAAATGGCGGGATAACATTTGCCCCCTAAAACATGCCTTGCGATAGGAAGGCGTATTTTGAATTGTTATAAATCCAAAATCTGAAATCCATAATTCATTGATATCCGTATTTTTCAATCCAGAATCCAATCCAAATTCATGATCTCTTCAGATCGTTTTAGTCGAATCTACATCGTCCAAAGCCAAATCCATTGCTGTTCAAAGCTGATATTCAAATCCCTGACCTCTCTAGGTTGTTATCCTAATCTAAATCCTCGATCTCACCGGATCCTTACCGAGCACAATCCATACTTGACGACTTGAGTAGGCCAATCCATCACATTTGAGCGAAGCAACTTACCCCTTGCCACGCATAATCCATACTAGGCGACCTTGATCTCTCTGGATACTTGTCGAGCACAATCCATACTCGACGACCTGAGTAAGTCGATCCATCGTGTTCGAGCGAAGCGACCTACCTCTTGCCAATCATAGTCCATACCTAACGACCTATTGGGTTTTATTTTTTGGCCTCGATACCCAGTCGAGGACTTAATCCATGATGCACGAGCCCATTTCTTCGTGTTTGCCCGACAAAATGACCCATACCTTGTGATTGTTATCCTGTCTCTCCGGACAGGACAACAACCGCGACCTATGTTATTTATTACATTGATCCAAATTTAGGCATTCCTAAGTCCATTTGCCAAAATATAAAATAAAAGTTCGTACAACCAATAAACCAGAGTTGAAATAAAACTAGAAAAACAAGAGTTCGAAGCAAATAAGAAAAAAAACCAAATTTCACAAACCCGAGCACTGCGGTTTATCATCATCTCAAAGCATGCTTAGGGACCGTCCTTGTAACGACCCAGAATTTAATCATTATTTAAATAAATATTTAATTATATTTTAATTAATAAATAAATAAATTTTTATTAACAAATAAAACTATTTTAAATAATAACTAATGATGATAAAATTATTTTCAAATTTTTTTACCAATATATATAGTTTAGAAAAAAATATAAAATGTGACCGGAAATTATTTTCTGAAATCTTGATTTTTCATTGGTTAATAGTTATCTAAAATGTCATAGCACTATTTTAAACACATATATACACGTTATAAACTATTTTGACATGATGAATACATTTATATATGCATGTATGTATTTTCCCACTTAAGTGTATAAACATACATACATAAGATAAATGGAGATTTTATTAATAAAAAGTATATATATATACATCTTATCATATAAAAATATTTTTTTCAACATAAAGTGCTTGAAGCATGGCATGCATAGTTGCATAATGGAGGGGGGAGGGTACATGGAGATGACATAAATTATGGAAGGGGGAGGGAGTGCATGCATGTGTATATATTTTAAATTCAAGTCACTTTATATTTTTAATTATTTTCCTAAGCCTATACATACCCATTCCCATTCATATTTCTCATTTTACAATCTCCATCTCCACTTTAAAATTTTCCTAAGAGCTTGGGAATACATCCATGGCTTTCCTTCATATTTTCTAATTTGAGAAAACCATTTTTTTCCACTTAAAAACACTTTTACACATACTACAACCCTCCTCTTCCAAAGTACAAGCACCCATCCTCCACTAGCCTATAAGATTGAGCCCAACTAAACCTTGGCCGAGTCTATTTTGGGTGTATAAGCATCCAATGTCTTCAATTTTGCGAGATCCTAAGTTGTTTTCAAGTTTTAGCAAAAGTTCGCCTTGAGTTAGTAAAGTTTCAGTGAGTAAAACTCTTATTTTGGGAAAAAAAATAAATTGATTTTGGTGAGCTATATGTTGTAAAAATATAATGTTTATTGTATTGAAATATCATATTGTTTTGATGGCATACGATTACAAGTTTGTGGCTGAGCTTGGATCTGTGATTTGGATGTTAAATGGTATGTTTGGATACAGATATATGAATGGTTGGCTTAAGTTATGATGGTAGTATGATTGCGAACCAAAACCAAGTGTATATGATGTAAATGTTATGAAGTTTGCACCTTTAAATTTCGCAAAGGACTTGAGATCCGATTGAAAAACAAAAGCTTGTTTTCTAATTTTGGATTTAGTAAATGTTTTCAAAGTAGTCACCTAGTTTTCAAAACTCTTCCATTTGTGTTTTCAAAAACAAGTCATAGTAAGTATTGAAGTTAGATAATCACTTAGAATACTATTCTAGCAAATTGCGCCCATAACGATAATCACTACGGATGTAGTTCGACAAATTTCAACATTTCGACTTTTAAAATGTTTTCTTTTAGGTTGTTTTTGAAAATCATTTCAAACCAATTAAGTAAGTAATACGCTAAGTTTAATTATTTAATAATTTATTTATATAATTTATTAATTAAGGTAATTATTAATTAATTAATTAAGTAATTAGGTTAAGTAGTTTGAGTTTAAGAAATTATTAACCAAGTTAATTATTTTTAATTAAGGAAGTTTTAAATAATGATTAACTATGATAAAAGGAAATTAATTTTTACTTAATCAAGTTTATTTGTTTTAATTATATAATTAATAAGAGTTAATTATTATTTAATTAAAGGTTAATTATTCACTTAATTACCAATTAATTAGGGTTTAATTATTAAATGAATGTTATTTAATTCAGGTTTTATTAAAGTTTATTTATAAATAAATTTTTAATTAATTAAGGTTTAAATTATGATTTATTTTGATTTAATTAAGATTAATTAAAGTCTAATTAAGTTTCTAACTTATGATTTAATTAAAGTTTATTATTTATAAGAAGTATCTTAAAACTCTACTAGTTATTTATTTTAAACTAACTTTCTTATTTAAGTAAATAATTTTTAAACTAGAGGATCTCTTGTCCATGCTATTAAGTAACCAAAGGACACTGAGTCAACATATAAAAGGCAATGTTAGCATTCCAAGAGGGAAGTGCTATATGCAAAAAGGTAAAGACATAGCCTTAGGCCTCATCAACTAGGAATGACTAAAACAGGGAAGATGCAGCAAGGCTGGGTGGGTCGCTCCCAATAGGGTATGATCACTTCATCTAGATATCTACTCATGTATGCTTCAGTACAATTGCTAATCCCAACCAAGTGGTGATCATATTCGGTACTATCCCGCAAAGGGTAGACCGGTCTTGTGTTGTCATGGGTCAATAGGTTCTACTTTGGTACACAAATCTACAGGTGTACTGTGACGGGCGGTACCCCAGTAGCCCAGTCATTGTATGGAATCCATTTTCCAATAAGTGCTGTACGGATTTAATTGTACCCAAATATGTTGGAATGTGAGATGCAAGCATTTTAGCTATGTTCTATTTTACTTGAAAACCATAGACATTATTATAATATCAATGGATTTTCTGTAGAAAATGTTTCGGTTATCGTAAGGTAAAAACCCATCCGTGTTTATATATGGCATGGCCTTACGAGATGCCTTTGACTTCAAAGGGGTTTTAAGAGAGTAAAAAATTAAGTTTTTTTGTGTTTACTCACACCATACCCATATCTGATCCGGAGTTTATTTTGTTTTCCTAAAACTCTTGGGTACTCAAATTTGTATGAGTAGCCAAGTTATCCAGGTTTCTTACGATTGCATTTGGAGGAGCTGGAGCAGATGGCTTTACCGTTAGCTAATTATTTCTATTTCCTCTATGTATTTATGTATGATCTATGTATTTTGTATGGACATGTAGTTATAACTGTCCAGTTGAAGGTTGTAATGTAATGAGTCTGATGTATTATTATAGAAGTGGCTATGTAATATCCTACGTTATCTATTATATGTTGTTCTGATTCGTGGTGAGATTCTATGATTTTTGAGTTCTTCTTATCTTTTTTTTCTTTTACCCCTAATGGCTCGTCTTTCGAATTAAGAAAGGCGGTTCATTACAATTTTGGTATCAGAGCTTAGGTTAAGCGAACACCTAGACTTTGGGTTGGGGTCAACTTCGAGAGTCCCTATTTGTAAAATATTTTGTATATGTATATATATATATATATATTTATATGATAGATAGATCAGCTTAACAGGTTTGATTAGTACCCTTCTTTCAAGATTTATCTCGTCCAAGTATTCTAAGAATTTTCTTACTATGCCTAGGTAGTAAGACATGAGTAACAGAGGCAGACGAGGTAGGGGAGCAAGTAGCACTACGACCACAAAAGGTCGAACCCCAAATCCTGGAGGAGTTCGGTTTGTCGAAGAGGCAGCACCAAAATACAAGAGTAAATTTTGCAACCTTATGCAAGTTTACACCAACCTAGGAGGGAAACCATTTAAAGGAACTAAGTCTATCGTGAAAGTACAAGCTTGGTTGCGATCTTGCAAAAAGTTCTTTAAGGGTCTCAACTTATCAGATGAACCTCAATATGTGTGAGATTATCTTCTTGGAGTGTTGTCTCAGATAGGGAACGAAATTTGTACCATCGGGACCAAAAAATTAAGGTGATGTGCATCGACGAGTTTTGTAGTGATCCGATGTGCCATGTGATCGTACGAGTTCAAAACGTGTATTGATTTTTATTTTGGAAATAAATAAAAGCTATATATTTTAATGTGTATATATACTCTGACTTTCCCTCTTCTCTTCTCCCCTTCTTTTATAATATCTTCTTCTCTTTCGTTTTCCTATCGGTTGTTAAGACCGAGCTTGGGAAGAGGAAGAAAAACGCACTCACCCCTAGACCTAGGTTTCTTGCCTCATACACGTTAGCTAAGAGTTCGTCGATGTCAAGCGGCGGCATGAGGTTGTGGTTGTACAACATAGGGTCAGGTTTAGAGAGTAGCATTGGAGGTGAAGTGAAAGGCATGGGGCGGTGCATCTCGGCATGTAGAGGAGCTTGCCGGTGGCATCGAATGCCCATCAATGGTCAAGGCGATGGGAAGGAGTGGTCAAACTCTAGTCAAGGGTTTAAGGAAAATGGGTCAGGGTGATCAATCTGGAAGTCGTACGGTATTTTAAACTTGTGGAAACATAGGGAGCATGATAAAGGTGGTTAGGCTTGCTCTGGTAGTCCTTGGTGCCGGCGGTCGTGGTAGGAAGTCATGACGTTAGGAGTAGTAGTTAGCGGAAATTCAAATTTATGGAAGAAGGTTTAAGAGGTAAATAAGTTGATTAATTAATTTAATAAATCTTGTTTCATATTTAATTTGTCTCTTGCATATGAGGTCCAATCAACACGCGGTCTTCACCATTGCACTCGTAGTGAGATTATCTATGACATAGTATAGGCTTGGACTGGATGCAGACACTTAAGAAATTACAATTTAGGTGAGCGAGATTATACCTCTGAATTTATATTTTAGTATAAATCCCATTATTATATATATTGAGAAATATTACCTAGGAAAGGTAGAATTATATATATATATATATGCATAATTATTTCCTCACTTGATTGGATTGGTTTGAGTAGATATTCGGGGTAATTGATTAAGATCCTATATATATATTTATATATATAGACATTGTGTTCCATTCACATTGAATAGAATTAGAAGGAGTTGATATTAATTTAGAACATGGTTATAAATTAATTAAACCTGAATTTGTGGTTATATTAGTGATAGAAATATTATTATATATTTTATTACTAATCAAAAGTTAAAAGTATGACTTTTAAAATAAACTGTAAGGCTAAAATAATTGTTTAGGCAGGTTAAACTTATATTAAAATGGCTTTGAAGTTTATCTGGCTTTGGTATTGGTTTACTATGGTGTAATTCAATAATCAACTAATTAGTGAATTTCTATAAAGTTGATTTGAAAAGTTTGAAATTACAAAAGAAGTATTGTATTATTTAATAGGGTTTGATTAAGGTTATAAAATCTGAAATGTTTTTATAACATGTTTATTAACTTTAGACCCCAAGAAATAGTTTGTGATATATGGGTATACATACATACATACATACATACATATTATATATTATATACATGAGCTATATATTATTTGGAGGCCTTACAAATAGCTAAACTTAATGTTAGTAGAAGAATTAAGTGATATTAAGCTATAAAAAGATTGATTCGGTGAGAATATTATTTTATAAATAAGATTGAGACTTCTATAAAATAATACGAAGAAGATATAGTTGTTAGATTTCTTACTTAAGTAAGATGCATTATTGTTATATTGTTTATATGATTGTATGTGAGAATTGTTATTGATATTGAGATGGTATATTTGTTATTTTAGTTGTGTATTTCCTTCATGTATGTAAATGTGCACGATATGTGTTTATTAGTTCCATATAGTTGGATTGGTTACATATATACATGCATACAGTTTATGTGATTTATATATGTCTATATGTAGAAATATAGTTCTGGTATGTTCGACTTGGGAAACTAGAAGATGCATAAAATTTTATATATATATATATATTGATATGTGATTTAAGGCTTTTATATATATGGTTTCGGTATGTCCGACTTAGGGCTACCGATTGGTGCATAGAATTCATTGTACCATTGAGGCACACGACCTCCCCATGTGGTCCCTAAGAAAGGGTGAAGAAAGACTGGGATGCAAGTCTAAAGTAGATCATATATTGTTCCGTAGTACTCTTGGGTGTTGGGACAAGACCTACAGGCTAACTTCTTTTGAGGTGTTGGTTTTTTTAGGAGTCCATAATATAGTTGTGACTCTCAATAGGTCTCTTCGATAGCTTGTGGCAATTCGACATGATTTATCGATATACAATTTAAGCATATGTATAGTTCGGTATGCTTGACTTGGCTACTAGTGGAAATATATTATACAGATGTATAAATATGTTTTTCAAGTGATTTATATATATATGCATGGTTTGGGCGATTTATACACTTCAAGAACGAATCATGATCTTCACGGGGAAAATAATATTTTGGTGTTGTGTATACATATGGGAAGGGTATACATGGGGTAGCTAGAATCCGGATTGTCTATCCACAGAAAATTAGATAATATTGGTTTCTATAAAAGGAATCCATTTAGGCGCACAACCTTCAGACATCGTCCCATAGTAATGGCGGAGAGAGACTGGGACGCTGGTCAAGAGTAGGTCATAAACTGTTCTGCAGTACTCTTGGGTGCTGCAACAGGAACTAAAGGCCAACTTTTTTTGAGGTGCTGGTTTTTACGGGAGTCCACAATATAGTTGTGGCTCTCGATAGGTCTCTTTGATAGCAAATGGTAATTCAGGATGTGTATCAGTTATAGATATCCAATTTCGATTTTGGGTATAGAGATGCTATGTCGGTAGCATTGTTATATCGTTGTATTTATTTTGCATTTCAAATACTGCGATAGGGAACATTGAATTCATTGGTGCTCATAGCGGACTCCACCCATCATTAATGATGGGTGTCAACTTATTCTATGTGTTTCTCTTATAATTATGATTGTGCATATTATATTGGTTGGTTGATTATTATTATTAAACATTGTGTGTTATACTTATATTGTGATGTTTGTATTACTCTTGCATTGGTACATTAGATTACCTCTAGCATAGTATGTTGTTACGTTTTAGCCATTATATTAGTTGTGTTGACTCGTTGATTACAGGAGAAGAGCATGTTATTGTAAGATTCTTTACCTTTGCATTGGGTTTACTTTACTTGTTTATGGACAGTCCAGATTATCCCTGAGCCATGTTTATGGAGAGGACCAGCTGTACTTTAGTAGTTTCCTATTGTTTTTTGTACGGTTTTGATATACGATATTTTGAGACGGAACCCCCTCATACTAGGCTTTATGTCTGACCCGCATTTTGCCTTTTTCTGTTTATGTCATGACAGCTCTCTGATACTCGATTGAGTAGTTTGGAAGCCAGGTGCTATTGGCGATACGCTTTCGGGATAGTCGGCGCACTTTGGAGGCGAAGTCGATACTTTGGATATACTTGATATTGTGGTAGTACATGATAGCGGCGCTATTTATATATGAAAACTTTTATATCAGATATTGTATTCTGACTTTCTATATTAATATTTATTTTCAGTTACTTTCATCAGTATAGTCTCTTATATATTGTCGATCTTGCTGTGTTCATGTATATTCAGTATATTATATATTATCATTCTTTAGTGCGATTCTATCATTAAATCTTGGTTTGGTGTTTTATATTTACCCCAACAAGCTATCTTTGGTGGTATTCGGGAGTCAGACGTTGTCATTCGATGTTGATTCAGGGTATTACGAAGGTCGAGTTGTTATATTTGGTATAAGAGCTTAGGGTCAACACTCCGGACCAGTAAACCAGTTTGAGTTAAGCAACATGGTAGATGGAGATATATTTAGAGAGCATACATTCATTATTCTACTATGTAATACTGCATACACCACTTGTCCCATTTACTTCGATTTACTCAGTCTCTAGTGGCTATGGTATATTCGTTTTAGGCTATCTATATAATCTCATGGGGTGCATGAGCAACTAAATATATGCAGTTTGAGATGCTTGATTGGTTCAGAGACTATTGGAATACTGCAAGTGATGTTTCGCCGTCCACGAAAATTGCGGCAGTTGCGGTAGGTGTTAGTGGTGGTGTAACCCTTGGGGCATAGTAGTAGAAGAGGTTGATGAGCAAGCCATGGTTCAGATCGATTCTAAACATCTCTATGAGTCTCAAGGTTTTTTTGAGATCGAAAGGGACGTGCAGCTTGATCGTTTCATCCATTTGCAGTAGGATAACTTATTAGTGAAGGGGTATCTTAGAAAAATTAACCTTTTAGCAAAATTTCGAGTAGAGTAGGACTATTTGGTGAAGTGTAACTTGGATTTTGTATTTAGATTGGATTCGGTGATTACAAGAAAATGAGCAAAAACCGAGTAGATAACTTATATGTTTTCCGTTGGTTCATTCCAGTCAGTAGTGTGTGTCCTTGTGTTAGCAAAATTAGGTAATGGGATTAATCCCATGTTTTGCGGTAGAGTTTTCAAGGGATTAGTCCATTCACATACTCGTTCTTAATCTCTTATTCGAGCGTAGGGTTTCTAGGTGATTTGCACCAGTTAGGTAAGGTTTTTTGTTTGATTCTTAGAGGTGAGCACTCAAGTCGGATTCTTAAGGCGATTGAGAAATTTCCAAAGTGCGACTCTAGTCATGCTAGAAAATTTGAAGGTTGGACCAAGGAACCGGATCAGGCTTCACATAAGAGGAGTCAAGTGGCCGACCCTAGTTTAACAAAGGAACTACGGGAGTGAACAAAGGATTGGATCGGGCAATGTATATTATTTTGGATGGTCTTTATATGGTAAAATTATATGTAGTGTAGTTAGGATAGCTTGTGATAGTTCAGGGAATGACTTCTCGACTAGTTTTGTAATAATTCGGATAATCTTCTAAGTGATGATATGATACTCGTCTAGGCAAGAGTCACAATACACTCAGTATATTATCCTTATTATCATTATGTGGTTGAGGTGAGTTTGAATCCAAGCGAACCTAGGTATTTGTAGATCGTAATTGATGATTTAATTTCTAAAGTATTCTCCTTTGAAGAATAAGTTCTGTTCGGAAGAAAAGGAAAGTTGAGACTTAGATTGTTGGATTTATTCGAGAGTTTTGAGGATCAATGATCCAGCATATGATATTTCCTTAAAGAGAAGAAGGTGTGATAGTCTTTCATGTACTGTATTCGTGAAAGAGTTACACCACTTAGGCATTTAGGTCATCTTGGATGTTGAACAGACTCATAGGAGTTTACATCTTGACATGCACGCCATTACTATTATGGGTTACCGTGCGTGTTATTATATACTCCTTTTGAATGATTAGTTGTTTATATTGTAAGTTATTGATTGTTTTTGCCCGTTGTTGTTTATTATTATTTGACATTGCTTATTGTAGCTTATGGATTAGTTGATTATTAGTAGATTGTTTATTTTGTTGATTGAATTCTATTGTTTGTTGATTTCTCATTGTTGGTTGTTATTGTTTATTGTTGCTTGTTAATTGCTCATTGTTGATTTTTTTGCTAGCATATTGTGTTAAGTTTCCTTTTCCATAGAAGGAATCCACAATGTCATGAATTCAGTTAAGTACATCTATAATTCTAGTAACGTCGTTATGATGAGCCAACTATAGAAAGTGGATGTGAAATGCTTGTTGCTTTAGACCTCGAAGGCCTATTCATATTTTTTTAGAATAGGGCTATGTGGCTTCAGACCAATGGGGTTAAGCTTTTCCACGTTCATTGAGCTTTGCATTTGTATGTCTTGTAAAGACCCGTAAATTCTCATATACAAGTCCAACTCAAAGGATAAGGATTCACGTCTTTCCTAGCGATTAGGATTATCGACCCTTCAAAATCGACACCTGAATATAATTGAATGTATTCAAATGTCGTAAATCAAATGATCGGAATCCTTGATCGTTAGGGGTTGGGATAATAAACATATCAAAAATATCAGAACACAGCGGAAGTGAAACAACCTCTCTTTTATTCATATACAAAAGAGTTTACATTTCAGAGTTTACATAAATACAGCGGAATAACAACTACAGCGGAAAATAAAGCAAAATCTCCAAATGCTCCATCTTCAAGTCTTACATCCATAATTGCTCCAAATATCCTAGCTCCAGATCTAACTGACAAACCTAACTCTAGACTGCCCGTATGGAAAATTATGGGCACCCAGAGTTTAGGGGAAAACAATAAACTCTAGGTCAGTCATGGGACTGGTGTGAGAACTTAAAAATATAGTTGCTTTTGAAAACAATTTCCGTATATGATTTTGGAAAATGAAACTATCATAAGGTCTCGATCCGCACACAAGATGCAAATGCACACATGGTCGAGGTTTCTCCTTATGACAGTCAAACATGCCTTTGATATGTTAAAAATATCCTTTAAATATTATTATAGTGCTTAGTGATTGAAAATCATTTTCAAAATAAAACTATTAATTTAGCCAGCATACGTTACATGATGGTATGCCTACTATAGCCACTGTATTAAACAGTGGGTAATACAATCCAAACCGTAAAAAGTTCGTATTGGAGAATGGGTTTCCAATAATGACCAGGCAAAGGAACTTCCTCATCCACGATTGGGTACGCCTCTAGAGGGACGTCCCGAGAAACTACTGTTTCTCTGCCAACACAAGGCCGGGTTACCACTCAATGGTAACTACTTACTCAAGTCTATCCATCCCCCGGTTGTTACCAACCTTTAAAACGGGGCCCCGATCTTTTCCAACATCCACATCAAGCAAATACTGGGCGTGTAAGACCACAGTATAGCTATATAAATATATAATCCACAAAGTGAATACCTGGGCTCCATACCATGGTATCACTATATATATCTAGAACGGGATAGACATCCTACACCTTACCACATCCATTCCTGTTTTGGCCCTTCCCGGGGTGTGAGGTTCATGAAGTATCGTACCCACAAGGCTCTGCTTTTCAACAAAAGCCTTGATCCTATCCATAGCATTCTTCGGAATGTCACATTACCAATCCAAAATTACATAACTGATTTCTACCAACGCATAACCCTTGAGCTCATACGTCTCAAGGAAGGGTGTTAAGCTAAGAGAATAAATTCTCCGCCACCAAGCAGATATACATTAATAAAGATCAATCATATAAAGTCAGAATGTAATGTCAGACAATCCATCCATCCACAAGTTCGTTCTGGGACTGAACGAAACCGAAGGCATCTTATTCCTCAACCTTTGCCCAAAAGGTGAGAGGCCCTTGCGTATCCGATGATTCTTCAAACATCATCTGGACCACTGCTTTAAAAGTATAGGGGTATTGTTTCTATATCGGCCGCTAAACCGATGAAGAGAAATCAACAAGCAGTCCATTAGATGTGAAGATCACTGGTCTTCATCATTGTTTCAATACGACTCATCACAATCATAGCGTCGTATTATTATTCGGAATGGGAAATTCCCGTTCCCGGTCTTTCCGAATAATAAGCGTTCTTTAAAAGCCATTCGGAACCAAATGGGTTTTTAATTTAAGTCTCAACAAATCAAATTCATATTTGATTTAAGTGATTTAAACCTCCATTTAAATTACTTTATTCATACTATTTCAAATTTGGAAAATATTGATCACTTATAGCTCAAATCGTGAAATAAATCACAAGGTGTTATCCTACAATTATTTTCTATCCAGCCCATGCATATGGATAATTAATTTCTCATAAACTGGTTAAGAAAAGTCAACAATCAATAAATAATAATCAGTGCTCATAAACTGGTCGAGCGCTAACACTTTTTTTTATTTTATCTTGGGTTAAAATGATTTGATATTTATTTTGGAGCATCCGGGCTTTCCCTTCAACATGTTCCGTCCCTCGTCCAAGTGTCCTTGGATCTCACAGACGAAACACGTGTACTAGTCATTTCCGCATACCCCATTAAGTATTTAACTTCTAAATTTTAAAATAATTAATTAACCATCCAAATAGTCAAACAAGGAAATAAAACCATATTTTAGCAAAACAAATTAAACGAGCATTCAACAAGGGTTTTCAAACAACACTTAACACTTATTCGTTTAAATCCAAATGGGTGTCTATAATAAGTGTAACGTGCAGTGTTATCACTATTAATCATCCATATATACATTCATATCATCCAAACAAGCAGTATATGGTATAACTGAATATTTAACAATTAAATACTGATATAACTATCATATAGTTAAAACATCCATAACTATCAATCCATTCAACCAATCACAACCAATATAAACATTATATTAAGTGATATAGTTTCTCACCGTGGGATCCACTCCTCCTTTCTTTAATTTGTGAATGAAATAAAATGAGATATGGACTTGGCTATTTATAGGTGAAGAGAAGGGTACTTTAGTCATTTCCTATAGCCTAACCAGATTCGACCATATTTTGGTCCAATAGAAACCAGCCTTATGGCCTAATTTGATTCGACCACATTTTGGTCCAATAGAAAACATCTTGATGGCCTAATTTGATTCGACCACATTTTGGTCCAATAGAAATTCTCCTTATTAACTATGGCATAACATGATTCGACCACATTTTGGTCCAATGGCAACCATCCGCATGGCAGAACCTGATTCGACCTGGTTTTGGTCCAATGGAAACCATCCACATGGAATATAATAATCATTATGCTATTTTGTTTTATTAGGCAAGTAATTATACTATTCTGTTTTATTAGGCAGGGTTAATAATTCTTTCTTGTTTTATTAGGCAGGTAATTATACTATTCTGTTTTATTAGGCAGGGCCAATAATTCTTTCTTGTTTTATTAGGCAGGTAATTATACTATTCTGTTTTATTAGGCAGGGTTAATAATTCTAAATATAAAATCCATTATTTAATCATTTAAAAACATATTAACTATTCATGTTCAAAGTGATTAAATTATGGATCATTACATTTTAAATATTCGAATTCGATGACCCAAAAATACGGGTCGTTACATGTCTCCATTTACTTAAAGTAATTTTTATTTCCCTTTTTGTTTGCTTGTTAAGATATATGAAAGCATAGTGTAGAACTTGCTTTGCTGTTGCTTGTATTTTACAAGTGTACCTTTTGTTTTCGATGGAAACATGTTTATCCAAGATGCATGTTGCATTTGGGATGCCCATTGCATAGTTTATTATAACATGTTTATCGGAGATGCCTGTTGCATTTGAGAGCTCATTGTATAGTTTATTATAGCATGTTTTTCAGAAATGCTTGTTGCATGGTTTACATGGTTATTAGAGATGCTTGTTGCATAGTTTGTTATGACATGGTTATTAGAGATGCTTGTTGCATTAGATGTGCTTCTTGCATTGTTTGTTGTAACATATTTATTGGAGATGCCTGTTGCATTAGATGTGTTTGTTGCACATTTTGTTGTAACATGTTTATTTGAGATGCTTGTCGCATGGTTTGGTACAACATATTTATTTAAAGTAATTGCTATATATGATTTATCCTGTTTGAATACATGATTTAATGTTGTAATTTTGTATAACCCTCTTTGTTGAGTACACATTAGGAGCCTAGAAGCATTTTTTGGCATTTGGATGCTTATTCTCTTGGATTCGCATCTATATAGCATGTTTTTGCCGTGAAAGAGGTATATAAATCTATAGTGTAGATGGTATGGATATATATATATATACACATACACACACACATATACATATACATATATATATATAAACATATATATATATGTACATATTATATATATATATATATATATATATCTGTGTGTGTGCGCGCGCTTGTATGTCCTCTAAAATGAGATGCCTCAAATATGGGATGCCTTGGATATGAGATGTATATATATGTTGGTTTGTGATTTTCTCAGAGCTAGCCATGCAAAGGAAGTGTTGCCGAATTTTTCTAAAACAAGAGGGCTTTAGAATCCTAAAGGTTAGGGGTTATACATTTTGTGCTTTAGGAGTTCTTGTAATGCAAACCGTGTAAGGGAAGAACGATTGAAATTTATAGAAGCAGATGCTTGGAAATTTTAGCTAGTCAAGTTGCATTATTATACTCATAGGGATTTTAGGGACAAAATTCTGTTAAGGAGGGAAGAATTTAACAACCCAAATTTATTTAATAATTAATTTAAATATTAAATCGTTAATTAATCAAAGGTCCAATCTGATTTTTTGCATACAATCGAGTTAGGACTCAAGACCACTTCTATTGAGTCCGGATCGACGTTGCGGATCAAAATGTGTATAAATATCGCTATATTTTGGGTCACGGTATTTTTACGATTTACGTATTGTTATACATATTTTATAGATATATGTACGTACTCGGGTCTAGTAGGATCTCGATCGATGGCTTGTGTTTCAGGGATGAGAACTTCACTACGAGACGTACGGTTGAAGAATTTTTGGAATCAGGCGATCCGATGGTCAAAACGTCCTCGATATGCATGAAATTATTATCCTAGAGTATTATCTCGAATAGCAACGAAATTTATACTATTTGGAATAAAAAATTATAGTGATATGGACCGATGAGTTTTGTAACTATCCTATGTGTCATGTGATCATACAAGCTTAAAATGTGTATTGATTTTTATTTAGGAAATTAATAAAAGGTATATATTTTAATGTGTATATATACTTTGACTTTTCCTTCTTCACTTCTCCCCTTCCTTTGTAATATCCTCTCCTTTTCCTTTTTCCTATCGACTACTATGACTGAGCCTGGGAAAGGGAAGAAAAAAGCACCGACTCCTACACATTGGTTCCCTGCCTCATCCATGTCAGCTATGAGTTCGTCGATGTCCAGTGGCGGCATGTGGGGTGTTGTTGTACAACACAGGGTCGGGTTTAGAGAGAAGTGCCGAAGGTGAAGTGAAGGGCCTGGGGTGGTGCGTCTCATCTTGAGGAGGTGCTCATCGGTGGTGACGAAGGCCATCGATGGCCGAGACGATGGGGGGGACCAGTCAAACTCTGGTGAAGAGTTTAGGGAAAATGGGCTAGTGTGATCGGTATCGACGTCGTAGGGTGTTTTGAACTTGTGGCGACGTAGGAGCATGATGAAGGTGGTTGGCCTTGCTCCCATGGCCTTATGCCGACGGTGGTGGTAGGAAGTCACGGTGTGAGGAGCAGTAAGCGGGAATTTAAATTTGTGGAAGAAGGTTTATGAGGTATAAATTAATTAAGTTAATTAATTGATTTAATTAATCTGGTTTCATATTTATTCGTATCTCTTACATACGAGGTCCAATGGAGATGCGATCTTCATCATTGCACTCATAGTGAGATTATCTACGACATGGTATGGGCTTGGACTAGATCCAAACAATTGAGAAATTATAGTTCATGTGAGTGGGATTATAACTCAGAATTTATATTTCATTATAATTCTCGTAGTTATATATATTGGGAAACATTACCTAGGAGAGATAGAACAATATATACGTAATTATTTCCCTATTTGATTGGATTGGTTTGACTAGGTGTTTGGGGTAATTGATTAAGATTTTATATATATATATATATAGTGCTCTATTCATATTGAATAGAATTAGAAGGAGTTGATATTAATTTATAACTTGGTAATAAATTAATTAAACCCTAATTTGTAGTTATATTAGTGACAGAAATATCGTTATATATTTTATTACTAATCGAAAGTTAAAAGTAAGACCTTTAAAATAAAATATAAGGCTAAAATAATTGTTTAGGCAGGTTAAACTTATATTAAAATGGCTTTTATGTTTATCTAGCCTTGGTATTGGTTTACTGTGGTGTAATTCAATAATTAACTAACTAGTGAAATTTTATAAAGTTGATTTGAAAAGTTAGAAATTATAAAATAAGTATTGTATTATTTAATAGGGTTTGGTTAAGGTTATAAAATCCTGAATATTGTTATAACATGATTTATTGACTTTGGACCCCAAGAAATGGTTTGTGATACATGGGGATATATACATACATACAAATATATATATATATATATATATATATATATTATACATAAGCTATATAATATTTGGAGGCCTTATTAATAACTAAACTTAATGTTAAGCAAAGAATTAAGTGATATTAAGTTATAATAGGATTGATTCGGTGAGAATATTATTTTGTAAAATAAGTTTAAGACCTCTATAAAATAATACGAAGAAGATGTAGTTGTTATATTGGTTACTTAAGTAAGATTCAATTTTTTTGAATTGTTTGTATGATTGTATATGTGAATTACTATTGATATTGAGATGATAAATTTGTCATTTTGGTTGTGTATTGTCTTCGGGTATGTAAATGTGCACGATATGTGTTTATTAGTTCCATATAGTTGGACTGGTTATATACACACACTAACACACCTACATGCAGTTGTGATTTATATGTGTCTATATGTATAAATATAGTTCTGATAAGTCCGACTTGTAACTATTGGGAGATGTACAAAATATTATATACATTTATTGGTATGCAATTTAAAGCATTTATAAAAATAGTTTCGTTTTGTCTGACTTGGGGCTACCGGTTGGTGCATGGAATCCATTGTACCATTGAGGCACACGACCTCCAAACGTGGTCCCAGAGCAGGGGCAAAGAGAGACTGGGATGTTAGTCTAGAGTAGGTCATATATTGTTCTGTGGTACTCTTGGGTGTTGCGATAGGACCTATAAGCCAACCTCTTTTGAGGTGTTGGTTTTCAAAGGAGTCCACAATATAGTTGTGGTTCTCGATTGGTCTCTTTGGTAGCTAATGACAATTCAACGCGATTTATCGATATGCAATTTAAGTATATGTATAGTTCGGTATGCCCGACTTTGGGTTACCTGATAGTGGACGAAATATATTATTCGAATATATAAATATGTAGTTCAAGTGATTTATATATATATATATATAATTATAGATCCATGGTTTGGGTGATTTATATATATTGGTTTGGTATGCCTGACTTGGGGCAACCGAGTAGTGCAAGGCACTTTAAGGACAAATCACGATCTACACGGGGACGACAATACTTCGGTGTTGTGTATACGTGTAGGAAGGGTGTACGTGGGGTTGCTTGAATCTAGATTGTCTATTAATAGAAAATCGTATGATATTGGTTTTTGTAAAAGGAGTCCATTATACCATTGAGGCGCACAACCTATAGACGTGGTCCTGGAGCTGGGGTAGAGAGAGACTAGGACGCTAGTCCATAGTAGGTCATATAATATTCTGTAATACTCTTGGGTGCAGCGATAGAACCTACTTGCCAACTTCTTTTGAGATGTTGGTTTTAGGGGAGTCCACAGTATAATTGTGGCTCTCGATAGGTCCCTTTGGTAGCTAATGGCAATTCAGGACGGGTATCAGTTACAGATATCTGTATTTTAGTTTTTGGTATAGAAATGCTATGTTGGTAGCATTGTTATATCGCTTTATTTGTTTTTCATTTCGGATGTTGTGATAGGGATCATTTAATTGATTGGTGTCTATAGCGGACTCCACCCATTAACAATGATGGGTATTAACTTATTCGTTGTGTTTCTCTTATGATTATTATTGTGCATATTATATTGGTTGGTTGATTATTATTATTGAACATTGTGCAACGATTCAACTTTTCGACCCTCGATTGTTGACACTAATACATCCACGATATTCGTGTGCCGAACACCCAAGTTTCAAAAAGATAGAAAGTTAGGCTAAAATAAAATAGAATAGAACAAGAAAGAGAGAACACAACATCACAATCTCACCACGAAACGATAATATATAATCTCAAAGGAACAGTACAAAGGATTACTCCAAATACAGAAATTTCAGAGTTACCAAAATCTAAGTACTATCATCAGCCTGGACAGTTATAACTACAGGTCCTCACAATTCTAATATATACAATACAGTAATACAACAAAAATAATACTACTACGGTAGGTAATCATCTAGCTGCTCTCCATAAGCTCCAAATTGTCCAAAGCTAAATATGAACATATACATGAGCTGACCCGAGCATTATAAGAAAATAACACCCGGATCAGTCTGGTAAACCAGCGTGAAAAACTCAAGACATATGTAATAAGTAGTAGTAACCATTGAGACCATACAAATTATCATAACGATTTTCCCCTCAAATGAAACCAACCATCCGATCAGTGAATATATCGGTATAATTGATAATGTCTAAGGTGTAGAACATAAATTCGAAAATAGCTATTGTGCATGCAACACAACAATAATAGGTATACAATTAATTTAGCTAAGGTGCGTTTATATATGGATTTTTCTGTGGAGATCTCTTCGCTCTGGCCTCATTGGAACTTCGTGACAAGGAACATAAAGTACCTTCTGAGCATCGTATGTCTCTAGATAGGATATACTCTAAGGAAAACATAACTGGATCACCCTTGGTGTGTGATCCGAGTCATATCAACTCTCGCTAGCAACAATCAATAAGCATCTCTAGATATGGAATTGATATACCCATGGGGTTAGCTAAACCTCCTAGCCATGTCCCTCCTCTTTTTTTTTATCATTTCCCAATGTCGAGGCTATGTTCAGCATCTTTCATACGAGTCTTCATCTCTCGAATAAAACACGAATCCCAAAATGAATTTCATCATCTCAAACAACTCACGAATCACTACATGGACTCTAGCATCTCGATCAGATCTCGAATCTCCATATAGATTCCCACATATGTCTTCTGACGAATGTTAACGCCATCCTCGCTCATGGAATACTCCTCAAGATAGACAGTCCCACATGATAGTATTGTTTAAAATGTTAACACCGACCTCTCTATTGGACTTAACCTTCAGATAGACAGTTCAACTCTATAACATTCCACTTCACAACTGCTTCCAGAATATTGATTGCATATATGGTTTTGAAGTGGTTAAAGGTTCTGCAATGATCCACCTTTTTGACCCATAAAAATCAACACCAATACATCCACGGTATTCACGTACAGAACTAAGTGTCAGAAAGATAGATGGTTAGGGGAAAGAAGAAGAAAGAAGATAAGAAGAAACTAAACAACACAGAATCTCACATCGCAACGAATAATCTATAATATAACAATGATCTTTACAAAAGAAAACTTTTATATACATGTTTGCACCAAAAATTGACCAAAACACCCAATAGAGATTTTATAGAGAAATAAATGAAGAATAAAAAATGAAAACAGAGGAAACAAGCAATTAAATAACAGAATATCAAAGCAATAATAAGAACACAACGATTTATAGTGGTTCGGTGTTGTTTGCCAACGTCCACTTTGAATAGATAACTTTATTAATCACTTTGTCAACTGAATACAATAGGGATCAGATGAAAATACTTAGTTACAATAGAGTACAAAGCAACAAGCAGTGCAAAGTCTCGAAAATGAACAATCAAGCCTTTATTTATAGAGGAAGATGACAAAATATCTCCCTAAAAATTTGGCAGAAAGATCTCCAAAACCAGATGGACCCACAAGAGGGATCGCATGACCCAAATCCCAAGAAATAAGGATCAGTGTCGATCCCTATTTTGAGGAATTTGGAGGTGCAATCCCTATAGGAGCTTCTCCACACTGTAGTATGCTTAGCCTCCAAGTTTCATGCCAATTGGGTTAGTAGAACTTGACTTATTGCTCGATCATTGTTGCAACATGTAATGCATCCAGATTCTTGCCAACCCCTATAGAGGGAAGAGGGCCGATCCCCCTTGCTTATTCCTTTTTAGGTGCGATCCCTAGGGTAGGCTCCCTAGGATCCCCATATCTTATTCCCAAAGTTTCACATGTATTGAACTTATGGATTTTGAGATATCGATCATTCTCTATTGAGTTGCACCTGTTTGGCTGAAATAGGCCAATCCCTTTGATTGAGAGGGATTATAGCCGATCCCTTTTCTATATTGAATTATATTTCATACTTATAACGTTCTATATAGCATATCTCTTGATTTCGTTCGACACGACTTCATATTACAATTTGTACTTGACTTTTGGATCCCACAATCATCGCTTTGGACTTGTTGGTCTTGATGACAGTCGAGTCGAACTTGTCCTATCAGTTCAGATATAGTCGGGTCAAAATGCCAGATAACACTTGCCCCCCATAGTAAGTCTTGTGCTGAACATGACGTGCTTTGAATCGAAGCAAGTTGGACCCATTGACAAGAAATCCATCAATTTTTCAGAATAGTCGCTATCCTTCCGTCAAATTATTTTTCCAAAGTGGTGTATCTCTCTTTAATCGTCATGACGCTTGGTCGATTTCCAATAGTATAAATTCCAGATTATATTCTGTCAATTGATATCTATGTCTGGTTCTATGAGACTAGTAGGCTTTGGCTATCTGATCCAATCTTGACCTTGAAAGCTTCAGGTTTGAATTCAATTTCTATCGATTTAAAAAATTGAACTTTTAGAATATACACTCGCACGTTCAGGTACACGTTCTTGTCGTTGGCTCCTGGATGCGTTTGCACGCTCACGGGTCATCGCCAATTTTCGTTGGATTAGACGAAATTCCATTCCATTCTATATTTATTTGCTTTATAAAGTTTTTAGGTACATGTTTGCATGCACATAGGGTTCGTAACTGATCCCTTCTTTCTCTCTCTTTCTTTTATGTTTATAGGGATCGGCATTCCTCTAGCTGATCCCCTCTTCTTTTCCCTTTTCTTTTTTGTAACAGGGATCATGATTCTCCTTTAGCCAATCACCTTCTCCCCTAACATCTCTCTTCTATTCTCCTTTTTAAAATATATTTATACGGATCAGAGTGGATCCTCAAGTCGAGGGATCAGACCTGATCCCTTCATACGTATGGGATTTAGTCTTTTTGGCTTCGTTGAGACGCTAAAGCAAGCTGATCCCTCTAGTCTCGTATATATAATAACACTTTTCTCTCCATCCCTCACTTTAACTCATTTCTCTCCCTTTCTTAAAGCTCTCCTCCGAGCCCCCCTTCCAACTTGAACCCTGATCCCTTCCCTTCAATTCAAATATCGCCTCCATCCTTACACTGGCCGTCCTCTCTTGCTCTAGACCACCACTCCATTCTTAATTTTAATTGAAATCCAACATCTCCCCTTGAGTAACTCGTATTCTATACACTTAAGTAGGTTTTCTTGCATTTAATCTTTAATTTGTGACAAGATGATGGATTGAGTTGAGTTTTATATTTCGAGCATGGGTTGAATTGAATTAAGTGAAGAGGAGGAGAATGGTGGCGACGTTGGGTTCGGTGAGGTTGTAGGAGAGTAGAAGGTAAAGAATGAGGAAATTCGTGGAAATGAACTGTGGAAGTTTGTTAAGTGGGGGGACCGGGATCATTCGAGTTGAGAGGGACCAGTCGTGGTTAGGTGTAGAGAGGGATCAGCTATTTTCATAAATAGGATGGAGGTTTGTGAAAACGGTGAAGTAAAGGGATGGTATTGAAGTTTAAGGGAAATGTGAAAATGATTAAGTATGGGGGTCAGTTGCGTTGGTGGACGAGGGATCGGTTTTTGTGAAGGAAGGAGGGATCGGTTGTATTGGTTTAGGCATAGGGATCAGTGATGGAGTGTTTGAGGAGGGATAGGTTATAGGTTTTTCGAGAGGGATCGGTTGTGGGATTCATAAGAGGGATCGGTTGTATAAAGGGATTGGCTATGAGGACTTAGCCGATCCTAAGCCTTGAATTGAACTTGAACACTTAAGCAAACCAATCCAACTTCACTTGCAGGAACAATTAGAACCAATCCCATCTTAACGAACTTGAACATATGACGATAATGAACAACCGAACTTGCATATCCAATATCGAACTCGAAATTGAACGATTAAACTCCTAGGACTTAGAATATGAACTAAAACTTAACATATGGACTTCACACTTCGATATGTCAATGGTCGATCCCAAAGCTTACACAATAGATCAATCTAAACGCCAGTTGAGACGGTCAGTGACGACGGTCACTCTGGTCGGAATCCAAAGACTCTTCACCTACTTTTGTTTTTAATTTTGAACTGTTTATATCTGCACTGCACAACAATGCACACACTAGTTTACACTTAGCATGGGGTAACAGATAAAATTTTCTAATCTCAATTATCCACTTGGTTTAGTTGATATGGACTCCAGACATTCAGGGCGTTTAGCTGTAATGCCTTCTCGTAACCTTCACAGCACAACAATCCCAGAGCCGAGTCAAGTTCTGCGACTGTATCCGGTAGAGTTTCCACTGAACATCAAACTGAGAAAATGGAGATTTCCGGCCCGTTGGTCAACCTTTTCTCTGATGTTCCTGTCCTTTCGGTAGAGGAGATAAACCTTGCCCCTGAAGCTATAGAGGATGTTGTATTTCTGAATGGAGGCCAGAATTGGTGAGGCCACTCTCCGTAGACTATGCTCTAAATATGGGTTTCGTTTGGAGACATTCTAGCCCCCTCAATGAATGACAGGGCTCATTTTCCCCCTGGAGCGGTATACGGCATGCAATAAATTTATGTGCTGGGTCGGATGTGTGGCGTCTTTTAATTTTTTTTATCCAAGAGATGCTGAATTATCTAGGAATAGCTCTTGCTCAGTCGCATCCAAACAGCTATGCTTTTCTTCATGGCATTTTCTTGCTATTTATGGATGTTCTGTTCCGCCCGCCATCTCTTGAAGACATCTGGTTTATCTACAATTTCAAATGACGGAAGGGGAGCCTTTCTTATACTTTTCTCGAGCCTTCGTCCCAACTGTCAAGTTCTGACTAGTGCTTGGAACAAGCTCAATAACTTTAAACACGAATAGTTCGACGTTCGTTGTCCACCTGGCTTCGCGAGCCGATGGTGGAAGGACGTAAGTGTTGCCTAGACCTTATCCCCAAATTGTTTAGCCCAAGTCATATTCTGAACAAACTAATACTTTGAAAATTTTCAGGTGTCCATCCATGGCCTGAAGGTGATAGTTATTCATGTGCGGTTTCTACAATCCGTGCCACCCTAGTTGAGGACAAGGACATCAGATCCCTTGTAACCGATGAGTGGTTATCTCCTTTTGGGCTGTTAGAAGAAGGTCGCAGTATCGGGCTTCCAAGAAGCGTTGCATCCCAAGGAATGCTGTGGAACAAGAAGGCGACACTAATAGCCCTGTCGTACCCCCAGTCGAGGGGGCTCGGGACGATGCCGAAGATGGTGAAATTAGAGGTGATAAAGCTAACAAGCCTGGCGATGCTGATGCAATTCCAGGCAATGTGCCTGTGGTCGAACTATCACAAGGCGCGCAATCTCATATGCCAACAAGAAAAGAAAAAAAGCTCGCTTATAAACTCCATAGGAGAAAACCGCCAAAGAGCCTGAGTTCATCATCACCTTATTGAAGAAGAGTCTTCCTCTCAACATTTAGAAAGTTCGATGGAAGGTTTATCGAGTCTCCCGATCCCCAAGGATATCATGACCTATGACTTCCCCAACATCAGTATTGAAGGGCTCAATTCTCCCACCAAGACTGGTGATGACATTCCTCCCACTAGCAAAGGGGAAAACACTCATATGAGCAAGGCTACAGTAACTGGTCCGTCGGGGGGACACCAGTACACTCACAATCACATGTACTTCACTACATCATTTTTGTCTATCTTTTATTTGATGGTAACTTATACGCTCTTGTTTGATTCGCAGGTGCTATGTTTCATTCCCATGCCTTCGATCGCTTGAGGGGCTCCTCAACACAGTATTGATCCAGTCGCGGTCCAGACTCGGGTAAGCATCGAGAAAGAGATGATAGCCGGGAGAAAGTCATCGTTCAAGGGAGTCTTCATCTTCTAAAAACAAGTCCCAATCTCAATCGTCTCATCAGGAAGTTCAACCCAATCTTCATGTACATAACAGTGATCAGACCTCTCCCCATGCTCTCCAAACTACTGTGCTGCTTGAGCATTATTCTGTTCATCGGGTTCTCGACAGCCTCACGATCGTAGGTCGAGAAAACGCCCAGTTCATCGGGTTCTCAAGGACATGCCCAATCCATCATGATTTGAGTTTTCTTGGAGAGGGCTATCTCAAATTGATCGCCGAGGCTTGGGAATATATTGTTGTAATGAAGACGAAAGCCCTTGGTAAAGCTGATTTGGATTAAGAGAAACTAGTATGGGAGATCCTTCATGGGGATGAATCTTTAGACCTTGCCGCTGCAAGGCTTCGATATTTTGATATTCTGGCATCCTTTGGCAAAGGGAAAAACATAGCTGAAGGTTCAGAGCCCGATCCCAAAGGTCCCCCTTAACTTCAAACAGCCGGAGCATCAGTTTCACTTGGCTCGGGATAGGATCTATGCTACGATCCTGACATACTGGGTTATTAATCAAAGGTGCTGACTCCTATTCAAGAGGGGAGAACTCCGGCGACAACTGAAAATCAGCCGAACACAGGTATCCCGTTTTACTCTCCATTATTCAAGAGATTTTGATTCTCATACCCAATAGTTATGGGCTTATTTTCTTGTTCCCATGAATCTGCAGGTCTTTCGGGGGCTAGTCAAACTCCAGGAAGCGATGCCCTCATGGAACAACAATTGACATTTACTAAAAGTTCAACGACTACTGACATTCCAGGGCCTGATGCTCAAGTCATTGGAGCAAACGACCAGTTGCTGCCAGATGAATCAAAGGATGTTATGATCATTGGTGCCTACGAACATACCGATGAGCTCAGCTTGAAGGAGTGTATCAGTGCATCGAGTAAGAAGAGTTATTAAAGAAAAAAGCTAAATCTGAACCCGCTGATGTGGAAATCGACGATCCAAATCTCGTTCCACTGCAAGTCATTCCACCTAGTAGGTCGGTTCCTAAAGAACTCCCTCCAACCTCTGAAAGCTCTCCTGCCAAGGGTGATAAAGAAACGAAGGAAAGGATAGACGGAAGCTCAGGTGGTGCCACTCCCAAAAAATCAAAAAGAGAAAAAAGGCAAGAGAAACAACCATCACTTCGGCATAGTTTGTATGTATCTTGTGCAGCGGTTTTTCTTCTTGTTGGTCGTGATTGTGCAGGTATGGCCCACGCTTTTGGATAAACTTGTACTACGATTTTCAAGTTTAATATGCAAATAAAAGTTCTTTATTTTCAGTTGAACTCTTATGTGAATTTCATTTAAGTAGTCGAGCTATTACTTTTCCATTCAATGTACTTGTAATACGTTGCTTGTTAATTTGGATAATCATCCGTTAATTTTCATTCAAGGCCTTCATATGGTTGTGGCCTCAAGTTGTATCAAATGCTAGGCTCGAGCCCTAGTGTTACGCTATTAGATTCAGCAGTTTAGGTGATTATACTCCTGCCCCTAGTCTCAGGTTAGCGGAGTTAGATAGTGGATGGTCGAACTCCATCCTTAGTGAGTTTATACTCCTCCTGTCGGTTTCAGGTCCAAGTTTATGGAATATTGAGTGGTGGAACAACACTTATCTATTTGTTTATACACATATCTGCACTTTGTGGATAAGAGTTAGTTGGTAGGTGATCAGATCACACCCAATTCGTGTTTATACTCCAGTCCACACTCTGAGGACTTGGAGTTATTTCAAAAAACAGTCGAACCGTACTTTCCTTAATTGATTAATTTGCCCCCAAGTTTGGGGTTTAACTTAGCGAGTGATTGGTCATATCACGATCGCTTTTGATTCGTGTCTGTCCCATCGCTCGGTGGGATTAATTCGGTTATCGGATAGTCAAGTCATATCCATTTCTAATTAGGTACTCCGTACGTCGGGTTGTGAGTGAGAACCATCGAATGAACGGTGGGACCACATTCATTTTGCTTAGTTCAATCGTGAACTTATGTAATCGGCTAGCTCCAAACTCTGGGAACCTGCTCGGACATATCAATATTAGTTAGTCAGGTATCTAACTAATATGTAATGCTACAGCAATCACAGATATGAAGGAAATTTCATACTTTATTTGCCAAATGGAAAGAAATGACATAATTTGTCTTAGTTCATACTTGGGGAATCAAATGAAAAGAAAATTCAAAAATTAACTACAGCTGAATGAAAAAGAATAAACTAAGTGAAATAGCATCGTAAATGCTCGCTATTCCATGCCCTTGAGAGTATGACGCCATCAACAGTCGCTAGCTTTAAAATTCCCTCTCTAAGCCTCTGTTCAATGACATATGGTCCTTCCTAAGTAGGATTCATGTATGATAGGGCAGGGAAAACCCGTTTCAAAATGAGGTCCCCGATTTTAATGGTTCTAGGTCAGACTTTAGTGTTATAGTATCGGGCGACTCGGTGTTGATATGCAGCTGCCCTCAAATTAGCTTCTTCATGCTTCTCATCTACAATGTCTAGAGATTTTAAGAGGAGATCTCTTTTCATTCTGGGATCGTAGTAGGTCACTCGATGAGAAGGGACTACGAGTTCAATAGGAATGATTGCTTCGGAGCCCTAAGTAATGGTGAATGAAGTATGGCTAGTCGTGGACTTGTGGATGGTTCTGTAAGCCCATAATGCTGTTAGGAGTTCATCCACCCACTTGCCTCTAGCCTTTTCCAGACGCTTCTTCATAATGGACTTTATGATTTTGTTCATAGCTTTAACTTATCCATTTACTTGAGGGTGAATAACTGCCACAAATCTCTCTTCATTATGGTACCGATGAAAGAAGTCTTTGAATTAAACAATGTCAATTGAGACCCATTATCAGTTACAATGGTTCGTGGAAGGCCAAAACGACAGATGATGTTTCGGACAATGAAGTTGATTACTTTCTTTGTTATGATCGTGGCTAAAGGTTTCGCTTCAGCCCATTTGTTGAAGTAATCAACTACTACGATGGCGTACTTTGCACCACCTTTTAATATCGGTAAGGAACCGATAATATCTATGCTTCATATGACTAACGGCCATGGACTGACTATTTGTGAGATTTCCATTGGCGGAGATCTCAGAACTTTTGTGTGCATCTGGCACTTGTCGCATCGCTTAGCTTAATCAGCAGCATCTCGATTAACAGTCGGCCAACAATACCCATAACGAAGTATTTTCTTTGCTATGGTTTGCCCCCCCAATTAGATCACCACATTCCCCTTCATGAACTTCCTTTAGGACTCATTTTATTTCATCATGAGCGATACACCAGAGTAGGGGAACGGAGAAACCCTTTCTATACATGACTCCTTCCCGAATGATTTGCGGAGGATTTATCACCTTTCATTCCTCCATTCGGGAAAGGACTCCCTGTAGAAAATGATCTTTAATTGGAGTCATCTATGACTCCTTCTCAGGTTCTGTTTTTACTACCCACTCGATTTCCATCTGGTTTATGCTCGGAGCATCTTGTACTTCGACTGGGACCAAGCCTATTTGTTATGCATCCCCAGTGCTGGCAAACTTTGCCAATGAGTCGGCCTCTTTGTTTTCATCCTGGGAATTTGCATGATGTCATAATACTCAAAGTTAGTCAATAGCTCTTGGACTTGGATAAGGTATGGAGTGAGTCATTGTCCTTTCGCCTGGTAATCTCCCTTGACTTGGTATATAACTAACTGGGAATCAAAAAAGATTTTAGGAGATTTTATCCCCGACTCTCTGGTAAGTTTGAGTCCATCAATCAGAGCTTCATACTCAGCTTTGTTGTTCGTTGCAGGGAAGTCAAGCTTCAAAGTGTAGCAAATTGATCAATCTTTCGAGGTTACCAGCACGATTCCGGCTTCAGAACAACGATCATTGGATGCTCCATCCATATACATTACACCGAATGGTAGGGGCTCCATCGTACTCTGGGAGATCATCCTGTGCAGTGAGTTCTGCTATAAAGTCCACCGGTGCTTGTCCTCAGATGGCCCTCCGAGGGAGATAAGTGATGTCGAATTGGCTCAGTTCGATGTTCCACTTGAGTAACCTTCCAGGCGTCTCAGGCCACTGTAGGCTGATTGGTGTAAATGTTGATAGGATGAGCCTGAAAATAGGGGTAGAATTTTTGCGAAGCAATCAACAAGTGGTACACTAATTTCTTTATCTTCGAATAGTTCATTTTAGCCCTTGTTAATCGCTTGCTAATATAATAGATTAGTCTCTGGATCCGATTCTTCTTGCGTAGTAGTGCAACACTTATAGCACGTACCGACATGGCCAAGTAGATATATAAGTCTCAATGATCCAACGGCTTTGACAAAATGGGAGGCCTCTCTAAGTTGTTCACCAAAGATTGGAATGCATCTTCACAATCTTGCGTCCAATCAAAGTTCATTTTCCCTCTCCTAATCAAATCGAAGAAAGAAATGCATTTATCGATGGCTCTGGAAAAAATCAACTTCGGGCGACAAACTTCCCATTTAAGCTCTGTACTTGTTTGATGGTCTTTGGTGCTTGAATGTTGTGAATTGCTCAAATCTTCTCGGGATTAGCTTCAATTTCGTGAGCATTAACGATGAAACCCAAGAACTTTCCTGATGCAACACCAAAAGAAAATTTCAAATGATTGATCTTCATTTTGTAATATTGGAAGATATGATCGCTTAATCGTTGTAATTTTACGAGCGTATCATATCCATGTATACCTCCATCGTCTTTCCAATCTGATCTTTAAACATTCGGTTGACTAGGCATTGATAGGTTGCTCCAGCATTCTTCAGTCCAAATGGAAGTACCACATAGCAATACAATCCAACATCGGTAAAGAAGCTGGTGTGCTCCTGATCGGGAATGTGCATTGGGATTTAGTTACATCCAAAGTAGCATCCATGAAAGATAGCAACTCGTGTCCTACGGTTGAGTCTACTAGCTGGTCGATCCTTGGAAGGGGAAAACTGTCTTTTGGGCATGCCTCGTTTAAGTCTGAGTAATCAACGCTGTCCACCATTTTCCACTTGCCTTTCTTACAAGTACAGGATTAGATATCTGTTATCCCGCCTTTTGGCAAGGCCGTGACACCAAGAACTCGACTAGAAACTTAGGACGGTTCGTCTTGAAGATCGTTTATGCATAGGTCTACTATGGATATCGGTGAATTTTCGCCCGAGTCTGGATCAGGCTGCAATTGATAAGATACATCAAGCAAAGCCATAAAAACCAACGTTCCGAATTTCAAGACAATCCGAGTTCATATGCCCGTGTTATCACTAATGAAAAGTGGAGGAAGTAGCCATAAGTTCGAATCCATAAGATTAGTCCCGTGATCGAATCCATAAGCCATGCATTGGTTCGGATCCATGAGACATAACCTAGCTTCGAATCCATCGAGCACTCCTCAGTTCGAATCCATCCAAACAGACTACGTTCGAATCCAACAGTTCGAACCCATCAGGTTTTCCTCTACTTCGAATCCATGCAATCGATACACTTCGACTCCATCCCGTAAGTTACTTCGAATCCACCCTGTTGAGGCAGCTTCAAATCGATCAACCGTGATATACCTTGATCGATTCGAACAAACATATCTACGAGTCCACTACCTCGAATTCACTAAGTCAAGGCGGCTAGAACCATGGATTCGACCCAGTAAACTCGGAGAAAAAGATGGGTCAACCCGAGAAGCGCGCGCGCTACGTCACCATGCACACGCACCAAGCATCGATTCGACCCTATCGATTCGAAGGGATCGATTCAAAGCAAGCGTGTGAACCAGAAATACGATCTTGAGTCGATCATAACTCAAGTTCTACAAGTCCAAATGCAATGAAATTTTCGCAGAAGCTTAAGCACATAATGAAGAATGTCCTCACCAAATTTCAGCTCGATTGGATGATTTCTTGATCGATTCAAATGGACTTCGAATCGATCCCAAAGTGGGCCCGGATTTCCTGAAAGTGGGCATGTGGGCTCCCTCACATACCAGAAGCGGTCTTCCCGAATTTTAGGCGAAATATCAGCCTCCTACACCTATAAATAGACCCCCTGGTCATTCAGAAAAAGGGTCGGATAATTCTAAGAGCTAAAGAGCGCCCAGACTCTGCCAGATTTACTCAAAATCACCACGGTTGTCTTAGATTCAGACTTAGCTCATAAAACCAGTTATACTACATTATAAGAAATTGTAATCTTCAAGTATCGAGAAATAAAATCATCAAACTTCACAGTGGATGTAGGCGAAAACGCCGAACCACTCTAAATCGCTTGTCTTTGCAATTTACTTTCTGCTATTTGGAGTTTTTGTTAGATAATCCACAGTCATAATTTCCATTCTTCAGTTTTATCTCTTCAAAAACTTCCGAAGAGTGTTGTGCCCATTTTTGGTACAAACACTTTGGTGCTTTCACTGAGAAAAACCAGCTTTTTCTCCTGCTCCTTGGATCTACCATCGATACCGGATTGCATAAATCCAAGAGGGAGATTCAGATCTCTAATCCAGAATCCTTCCATTCTATTCAGATTTGCGTAAAATCTAGGAAAGGAATCCACTACTTAAGATGGTTAGTACAAGAACTACCTCTACGGCTGCAGATCAAGAAGGTCGGGATAGACAGAATCCTACATAGCTGCTACAATCCAACCAAGACAACACTTCCCACTCAGATCCGTCTGGACCAGTCACCAGACAAGAGTTCCAAGCGTTGCTTCAGGAATTGACTCAAAGTCGGCAACAGTTGGCCGAACAGTTGCGTGCTAATATTGAATTGACCAACCAACTGAACCGCCAAAGCCACAGAAGGTCCAGGAGGGATGATATCTTCCGCTCATCTATTGAGAGTTCCGCCTCATCTGACTACCACCACAGATCTACCCGTCCCCGGTTAGAGGGGAGTCACGCTCAAACTACTGGATACCAACCCGCCTTGACCGTTGGACAGTTAAGGGTAGGGCCGTCAACCAACTTCCATGCCGGGCCCTCATCACGAGGAGGTACTGTTCCACAGCATACCACAGACAATCGCACGGCAACCGCTGCGGTAGAAACAAGGGTTGATACCCGAAATCTATCAGATCCGAATAATCAACAACGTGGACGTACTCTTGAACCATACGTCCCAGAAGATGTCGAGCCAAGGAGGCGAGACATAGGCCGTCGACAGCGTCTGGTCCAAACTCGCGCTGTGGAACCCGACCACACCATAGCTCAGCATGCACAGATTGTGGCTATGCCCGATATTTCAACCATGATACGTCAGATGATCCACGAGAACCAAGGCCTTACCAATGACGATTGGGGAATTTCTCGTAGTCATACTCCTTTCACATATGAGATATTATACGCTGATCCTCCTCGGCGATTCAGAATGCCAACTCTCCCTATGTACGAAGGAAATTTTGATCCTAATCAACACATTTTGAAATATGAGTGGTCAATGAGCGCCGCAAGGGCTGATGATGCAGTGAAATGCCGAAGTTTTTCCATCTCTTTGGGAGGGATCGCAACAATGTGGTTTACAAGGCTACCACCTAGATCCATCTCTTCGTTTGATCAACTAGCTAAGAAATTTGTCGAACATTTTCGTATGCATGTCGCTAGGCCTAAAGACGTTACACCCTGTCTAGTGTTACCCATGCCCGTGGAGAGACACTCAGACGTTATTTGGAGAGATTCCATGCAGCATGTGTGGAAATCAGTAACCCCAACGATAACTCGATTTTGATGGCATTAACCAAAGGAATCGATCCCGATTCTGAGTTTGGAAATTGGCTAGCCGGGAAACCACCCGCATCGTTGGACCGTTTCTACTCCAAAGCCGCTCAATTCTTACGGCAAGAGGACGCGAAACAGTCTAGGAAGCAGGACGATGCGATGCCCAGAACTGAAGGAATACATAGTAATGTAGCGGTTAAGCAGTCGGGCGAGAGTTCTGGAAAAGTTCAGCTAAATATACAGAACAAACAAACTCAGCTGAGAGTCAATAGTGGTCAGGATAAGAAAAGAGACCAGAATCGAGGCCCACAATGTAGGACCCCAATGTTTGATAATTACACGCCATTGAATACGTCGTTGGAAAACGTGTATCTGCAAACTTGCAACACTGTGCAATATAAGAAGCCTGCTCCGAAGCAATCATCGGAGAGGCAGATTCAAACAGGGAAGTTTTGTAGATTTCACGAAAGTTACGGCCAATACCAATGAGTGTCGACACTTGCAAGACCTCATCGAAAAGTTGATCAGGGAGAGAAAGTTAGACCAGTTTGTGCGGGCACCGCAGTCTGGTGGAGTGGGCCCCTCAAATCCAAATCATGCACAGAATCAAGAAAGACAGGAAGAACCAGGTCGTGTCGGAGGAAGATTGGTAATTAATGCTGTAAGTGGTAGTCCTCATCCAGCGTTTCGAAGCTGGGAGGAAATGGAATCATATAACAACTTGGCTAGACGTACAAACTTCGAGTATGATGATAACTTGGACGATAAACCTTCGACCAAGCGAAAGAGAACGATAACTAACGACATCACTTTCCGAGACAGCGATGTTGACTACGTCGGAAGCCCGACTACTGACCCACTTGTGATATCGACCCGAGTAGGTCCGATATGGATGAAGAGGATCCTGATTGACTGTGGGAGCTCTATGAATATCATATTTGTACATGCTTATAATCAAATAAAGATGAAAGCTGGGGATCTAAAACCCTGCCAAACTCATCTCTATGGATTCAATGGCAGCGCTACCACACTGTTGGGATGGTAGAGTTACCAGTTGAGTTGGGAGCCGAAGAACGTAGATCGATTCAGACATTGCAGTTCGTTGTGTTAGATGTAGACTCGCCATATAACGCCTTTTTAGGTCGACCTGCCCTTGCTGAATTCAGGGCCATAGTCACCCCGTGGTGTTTAACCTTAAAGTTCCCAACCGTCAATGAAGTTGGGGTCGTCCAGGGCGACCAGGTTGATTTGAGAACAATCATATGTCGAAATCGAGTTGCCCGGTTACGCAATGCCAAGGACCGACTTAAAACTTTTGAACTCGGTAAGCTAGTCACTAAAAAAGATTATCCGGCACTCCCACACATGAGATCAACGTGGAGAGGGTCGCACAAAAGTAAGCGAAAGCTCGAAGATGGCAAATTTAAGTTAGCAACCGTTGATGGTTTAACAAGGGCCTGGAATAGCGAAAGTCTTCGTCGCTACTGCAACTAACCGGCTATGTTTATCTATTTAGTTTAAATTCCGTTTTAAAATTTGTTTCTGCATTTCGAAATTAGAACTTGTAATAAGGCAACTGACTTTGCCATATTTTCTGATTTCAGCAACAAAATGCCATTTTTTCGGGCCAGAGCTGTGATTCATTAAATACAATGTACAACATCACGATGCATAGAGAGCTGAATTCCATCCTACAAGCGGAATTTATTCAAGTAGGGAGCGGCTGCGATACGGCCGGCCACTCGCTAAGTGAAACCCGAGCTCAGGGGCAAGCCATCACATCAAGTCTAAAAATGGGTTGATACACGACGATCCTTCGCACAACTCCGTACTCCCAGAGTGCGAGACGGAGTATAAACATTAATCAACTCCGCACTCCCAGAGTGCGAGGCGGAGTATAAACATTAATAAACTCCGCACTCCCAGAGTGCGAGGCGGAGTATAAACATTCACTAAACTTCGTACTCCCAGAGTGCGAAACGGAGTATAAACATTTACTAAACTCCGCACTCCCAGAGTGCGAGGCGGAGTATAAACATTACATCAACTCCGCACTCCCAGAGTGCGAGGCGGAGTATAAACATTCATCAACTCCGTACTCCCAGATTGCGAGGCGGAGTATAAACATTAATCAACTCCGCACTCCCAGAGTGCGAGGTGGAGTATAAACATTCACTAAACTCCGTACTCCCAGAGTGCGAAACGGAGTATAAACATTTGCTAAACTCCGCACTCCTAGAGTGCGAGGCAGAGTATAAACATTACATAAACTCCGCACTCCCAGAGTGCGAGGCGGAGTATAAACATTCATCAACTCCGTACTCCCAGAGTGCGAGATGGAGTATACACATTAATCAACTCCGCACTCCCAGAGTGCGAGGCGGAGTATAAACATTCACTAAACTACGTACTCCCAGAGTGCGAGACGGAGTATAAACATTCGCTAAACTCCGTACTCCCAGAATGCGAGACGGAGTATAAACATTACTTAACTCTGTATTCCCAGAGTGCGAGATGGAGTATAAACACACATCAACTCCCTACATATCCCCTGAACTGGGGGCAGAATCAAAGCAAATATTGAGTTGAAGACAAAAGGGAATATGCTTTCATTTCCGTTATCAACAAAAAGAATCCGGTTACAAGGTGGTTCGGAAAAATTCCTACTAGTGGGAGCCGGGTCCACATCTATACACGGCTATAGAAAAAGCAAAAATACAAAACAAAACAATACCCCCGATCATGACAAATAAACTAAAGAAAGAATTCAATCTTTCTTCTTCCTTGGTTTCTTCTTTGGGGTAGCCCCACTGGATCCACTACCCGGTTTCTTCCTCGCTCTCTTACTCTTCTCTGGTTTGTCCTCCGATGGTGACATGATATCAACATCCTCCTCAGAGCTTGAGGCGATAGGAATTCTCTCGGAGGATGGAACTGGAGGCATAGGAACAGTAATAGGAGGTGGAGCAGGAGCACTCGCAATAACCACAGTACCGCCCGGCGATATCATCATTAGCGGGGCAGGACCAGACGGATTCATGCCAGCGGTCACTGATGTCATCTCAGCATTGATCTCAGCAAGGATCTCATCCGCACGAGATACTTGAGCCGCACTGGAAGTACTAGTGGCTGGCATAAAGGAGCTAACAACCAGAGTGGTCCCGCTCATGGCAAAGGATGGATCGACGAAGGGATCGTTGGGTTCACTGAGGAGTTTTTCGATCATCTGAGCGTCGAAAGATAACATTCTCGCTTCTCCCTCTTCGCCGACCATAGTAGATGTCATAACGGCCTCGGTGACGATAGCCCCTTGCGCTTGATAAGGAACTTGTGATGCAGGAGGCGCAGAGGCAACGGCTTCAGTCACTGAAATATGAAAAAGCGAAGATTGTTAGCTAAGTGTATTGCTTCAGGTTCATCACACTAAGTGTATACGAGGAAGCGTTCAAATACCTTCCTTAGCCTGACCCGGAGCATGGGCAGGTGCAGAAACAGGGGGATCAACAAGAGTCAGTTGCGGCTGATCAGGATTATAAGCAGGGACGGACTGGGGATCAACCGCGCTAGTAACCGCCGGCAATGTCGGAATTACAGCTCCAACACTTGCTTCATGATGCTCGATCCTCGAGCCCTCACCAGTCTCTATTTGACGGGCTCCAAGCCTCTCTTTCTCCATGGAAATCACCGCCTCGTGGAGATTTTTCCTCTCTTCCTCAGAAAGCAAGCGCGTCTCAAGCTCGAAATCATCCAGTACTTCATCCGGATGCGCCGCTTTCTTCTCCGCCACCAACCTAGTCCAGGCGTTGTACAGAATCATAGAGTCATCTCCGAGCCAAAATAAATTTCTGTGCTCCAGCACATTAGCATTGTATGTGACCAGGAGATCATCAAAATCAGCTTCCATCCTGGACTGCTCCACCATAATCTTTTCCTGGATTTCTGCCTCCGCAGACTTAGTCTTGGCCACCGCCGCAGCAAGTTCGGCTCGAAGTGATACAGCTTGGTCGCATGCCTCCTAAGCGGTGGTGTTTGCATCATCTCTTTCTTTCACCACCTCAGCGAATTTAGCCTTAAGCTCATTCAGCTCTTTGACGGCGGTGTCCCACTCAGCTACGACGGTGGTATAGCGGTGGCCCATCCCTTCTACCAAGGCACAGTGTGCCTGCTGCATCCTCGCCATCTTCGCCACAATATCCTCATGTTTTTTAAGTGCTTGGAGTTTTGAGTTTCGAGATGACTCCATCTCAGATTGGAGAACTTGGATGATGCGGTCTTTCTTAACAATGTCTGCATCACGCTCCTCAATAATCTTTTCCCGGTCAAAAGCTACCTTTGAAGCTTTCACAGCCGCTTGTACCACTCTTTGTATTGAGCATAAAAGTCACGGATATAGCTATGTGCAATATTTTCGGCGTCCGGAGGAATCCTCTTGAGATGGGGAGGAAAGACATATGCATCCAGACAAATTTCCGGAAAGTCTCTTTTTCATTTGAGCCAGCTGGATGGCTCGTTCACTTGTCAATTCAGCCGGAACCTGTTCAACAATGGCAGCTGCCGGCGGTTCAACCCTTTGCCGCTGAGTTTTGGGCTTGGAAGATTGAGAAGGTGGTTGTTGATGCGAAGACTCAGGAGGATCTACTGGGGCCCTAGGAGGCGGAGGAGAACGAGATCGCGGTCTGTACTGATAGCTCCTATCTCTGTCAGTACGATCTTGACCAGAATGGCTACGCCAATAATCTCGATCTCTATCATAGCGATCCTGATTGATATAGCCTCGCCTGTGATCCCTATCCGATTCTCTTCTGCGGGAATCATAATATGGGGAAGATTGGCGCACATTGCGGAGCCTATCCAGAGTGGATCCGCGACCTGACATCTCACCTGCAATAAGAGGAAACCGCAGTTTAGAATCCTACAAAAGCAATGTTCAATATGCGAAGATCGTGTAGTGCTGTGGAAGTGTGTGTAAATGTGTAAATCCCCTGACCAACCGGAAGTGTTGACCGCACTCAAAGGAAAGGGCTCGCTCATATTTAAATCATCTTGAAATTCCTCCAACCCGGAATTGTGAGGAATCAATATAAAATCCGGGATGGGAATATCATCAAGCCCTTTGAAAGTATCTCTCGATTGAGAAGGGGCGGCCTCAGAAATTATAGCTCCGGAAGCGGGAGAAGACACATCTACAGACTTCCACCCCTTAGATTTAAGTTTTTTAGAAATGACGGTCTTGTTTTTCCGTCTTTCTCCCAATTCTTCAAAATTTCCCGAAAGATCCGCCATCGGCTCTACGTCTGTGTGGGTTCTTTCTTCGTCGCTCGCTTCAGTAATTACGACGCCGAGTGTTTTATTTTTCTTCTTCTTCTTGTTTTTCTTCTTCTTTGGAACGGGCTTTGTCATCCCTTCGATGACTATGCTCTGTCTCTTTTCAATCAAGCCGAGGGCCCTTAAGTTATAGTCAGTCAGCACCGAGTCGATGTATCTCAGCTCGCTCGGAATTTCTTAGAGGCTTCAGACTATGCCCTTGTAATACCCGCCATCGGGCCTAGAGATAATGGCTATAAGAAAAACAGGATGTCAATACCAATGCCAAAAAGCTATCCGTCAAAGAAATCGTCAACAGGTTACGACACTTACGTCTAGACAACCATCGCCTAGCAAAGCCGGGAGGACACCGGACATAAAACCATTCATTCTTGAAATAACTAAGTCTGGTCCAGGCTCCTGTAATAACTTGACAGTTTCTCACTGCCTCCAAAAAGGTAAAGGACGGACTATCGCCTCTGCTCTTGAAGTTGAATAGATATCTGATTTCCGTCGGCCTTGGAGGACGAAAGAGGTGGTCCATAAATACAATAAACGCACTGTTCAGTAGCGCGTGCCCGTTGGGGTGTAATCGAGAGGGAGCGAGTCCAAGGAACGATAACATCTCCCTAATATACTGATTGAATGGAGGGAGTGTTCCGGCCGCACAAACATGTCGGTAAAATGCAGTATACCCTTCGGGCAGACAATGAGGTCTGTCGCTGGAACTTGGCAATAACACATCATCTAAAGAAATATGATGTCTTGTGCATATTCTACCCAACAAGTTTTCAGAGATGTTAGATTGAACGGAATCTATCGGATCCTCGATAAATATTGCGCCTTGTAGCTCGTCGGGAGCTGGATCTACTATATCCGCTGGGATATCTGGGAGTACAAAGACCGGAGGAGGAGAACTCTGAATCTCCTGCTGTTGCGAGCTCGAAGATTCCATAACTGACTAACTTATCAGAGAGCAGCATTAAGTTCATAAAAAGCCCATACATTCCCCAGTGTAGTGTGTATGAATGTGTCGTGCAGTGCAAGTGTTGTGCATTACTTAAGCAAATTTTACGGAATGAAACAAAATGCGTGAACGACGAAACTCTGGAAATCGAGACTGGAAATGACCATCATCGCTGACTGTCATATCCACGCCATCAACATGCTACCAACCGATTCAAGTATAAATCTGTTATGTTTATGTTTAAGTCATGGTTCCATCGACAAGCTTTAAAAGGAAGTCAAGTACAGTCCTACAGTCAAGTTCAATTAGTCAAGACCGAAGCTCGTCGGAGTCACGTGTGCTAAAGTTCATTGAGTTCATCAAATTTCGACTAAAAATTGGTCATAGTTCGAATCCATTGAGCAAGTCAGAAGAGTTGCATTCCCCGAACTGAAGACGTTCGAATCGATCACCTCGGATCGATACGAGTCGAATCGATATGCTTCGAATCGATAAAGAGTCGACTCGATGCACCTCGTATCGACGTAGGTCGTTGGAACGATACCTATAGCATCAAGTGAAAGAATGCTCCGAGTCCATCAGAAAAAAGACTTCGTATCAATCAGACTCAACGCCTTCAAATCGATCGTAGAATCATCACTTCGAATCGATCGATACGAGCCACTTCCCTTCGCAAGCATCGATTCGAAGCCCCATAATCAAAATCGATTCGAATTGCTCCAGTCCGGATTGATACGAGGCGAAGAAAAGCGAAACCCCTCGAAGTATCTGCTTCTCCAAGAGAACTCCAGCACTTTGTCATGCTTCGTTCATCGATTCGACCCATTTCAGTCAAATCTCACAACCCTTCAAAATTAAATCTCGAGAAAAATTCTATCGTGATGGAAAAATTCCAGTTTCATCGTCCTTAACTCGATTTTCATCCATTAACTACCTGGTTTATTGTGATCATGATTGAAAGATCAGAGCTTTCGATAGAGTCGGAGGAGTTTTTCTCTCGAGCTTCTAAGGGATCGATACGAAGGAAGAGGCAAAGTAACTGTAACAAGTGAAAGTGAGAGTGACCCCGCGTATTTATATGGATCTCAGATAGGAAACGAGACGCTTCGCCTCCCGGTCAACCTGACCGATTGCCACCGGTCATAAACCAATTGATTCGAACAACCACGTTCGGACCCGTCATGTTCGAATCCATCAAAATTTCGAGTCCGTCAAGGCAGCATCAATACGAAGCCCCATCGATTCGAATCTTCATCGATTCGAGGCAGTCAACAAAAGCTAAATCGGAGTCACCGTGTCCCATTGATTCGAAATGCTAACTTCAAAACCATCGACTCGTAGCGATTCGAAGACTATCGATTCGAATGAACATTTCGAATCCATCAAAAACCATTGATAAGGATGAACGCACCGCTTCAATATAAATGATTACTGGTCTACCTTTTACATCGATTCAGGAGAGGATCGATACAAGGGGATAATCATAGACAATCATCAAAACGATGTTTTAACTCGAATCTCAAATCGATTCAGGAGAGGATCGATGCAGACTTCGATAACTAACTGAACTGGCAACGACGTGCAAACACGCAACGTTAACAAAAGTCAAGCGATACAGAATACAACTTTCAGCAAAGCATGTCATAGTTGTTCAACGTGAGACTGCAGCTTTTCAAAGCACGTCATGTTTACACAAGACGTACTTTGGGGGCAAATGTTATCCCGCCTTTTGGCAAGGCCGTGACACCAAGAACTCAACTAGAAACTTAGGATGGTTCGTCTTGAAGATCGTTTATGCATAGGTCTACTATGGATATTGGTGAATTTTCGCCCGAGTCCGGATTGGGCTGCAATTGATAAGATACATCAAGCAAAGCCATAAAAACCAACGTTCCGAATTTCAAGACAATCCGAGTTCATATGCCCGTGTTATCACTAATGAAAAGTGGAGGAAGTAGCCATAAGTTCGAATCCATAAGATTAGTCCCGTGATCGAATCCATAAGCCATGCATTGGTTCGGATCCATGAGACATAACCTAGCTTCAAATCCATCGAGCACTCCTCAGTTCGAATCCATCCAAACAGACTACGTTCGAATCCAACAGTTCGAACCCATCAGGTTTTCCTCTACTTCGAATCCATGCAATCGATACACTTCGACTCCATCCCGTAAGTTACTTCGAATCCACCCTGTTGAGGCAGCTTCGAATTTGTAAAGATTATAATAGAGAATTGATTAAGCTTTCAGAATATAATGAGAGAAGAAGATATAACAAGAGATTGAATCAATTGAATTTGATCATCTTTATTAAAATCAGATACGGCATTAAAACCCTTGTTGCAAAAAGCTTGTACACGTATAGCTTAAATAAGAAAAGGAAGATACAAAAATATGCACAACAAATCAGTTCAAATCCTGAAGTAACCCGCAAGCAAACAAGGCCCAAAGCCCAAACTCTAAGCAAATAATGAAGCAGCTGCACCCACACACTAATCACCATGTACACAGCCTCAATATATCAACCTATATCATTATATTCATTACAGAATCGATCAACCGTGATATACCTTGATCGATTTGAACGAACATATCTACGAGTCAACTACCTCGAATTCACTAAGTCAAGGCGGCTAGAACCATGGATTCGACCCAGTAAACTCGAAGAAAAAGATGGATCAACCAGAGAAGCGCGCGCGCTACGTCACCATGCACACGCACCAAGCATCGATTCGACCTTATCGATTCGAAGGGATCGATTCGAAGCAAGCGTGTGAACCAGAAATACGATCTTGATTCGATCATAACTCAAGTTCTACAAGTCCAAATGCCATGAAATTTTCACAGAAGCTTAAGCACATAATGAAGAATGTCCACACCAAATTTCAGCTCGATTGGATGATTTCTTGATCGATTCGAATGGACTTCGAATCAATCCCAAAGTTGGCCCGGATTTCCTGAAAGTGGGCATGTGGGCCCCCTCACGTACCAGAAGCGGTCTCCCCGAATTTTAGGCGAAATATCAGCCTCCTACATCTATAAATAGACCCCCTGGTCATTTAGAAAAAGGGTCGGATAATTCTAAGAGCTAAAGAGTGCCCAGACTCTGCCAGATTTACTCAAAATCACCACGGTTGTCTTAGATTCAGACTTAGCTCATAAAACCAGTTGCACTACATTATAAGAAATTGTAATCTTCAAGTATCGAGCAATAAAATCATCAAACTTCACAGTGGATGTAGGCAAAAACGCCAAACCACTCTAAATCGCTTGTCTTTGCAATTTACTTTCTGCTATTTGGAGTTTTTGTTAGATAATCCACAGTCATAATTTCCATTCTTCACTTTTATCTCTTCAAAAACTTCCGAAGAGTGTTGTGCCCATTTTTGGTACAAACAATACCCATTTAGGGTAGTGGGCGTCGCCAATAAACCCAATTCCTTTGAGCACGTCCACCTCCTCTTTAAGGAGAACAGATCTCTTCGGATCCATGTCGTACCTTTTTTTATTTCACCGGGACATGCCTTGGGTCGATATTTAATGCATGGCTCACTATGGCATTTGAGATCCTACACATGTCAGAATGAGTCCAAGCGAACACATCAAGACTCGCTCGGAGAAAATCAACAAGTTCTTTCATCATCAGAGAGCTGAGCTGTGATCCGATCTTTAGGACCCGTAACGGGTCTTCATGGCTGACCATGATATCAATCGTCAGCTCAGCTAGTGCAGCCTTGGTCTCTTTGGGTTCCTGCTCATCATCCCATGGATCTATGTCTTTATAGAACCGATTGTGGCGCCCGAGCCGAGGCCCAGGTGCTAGTTGTCAATCATCAGTGGCTTGGATGCAGAGGAACTTGTCAACACCCTTACCTTTCTCCTTCCGTTGAGCGTCTCTAAATTTAGCTACATAGTAGGCATGTCTGGTCGCCTGATCACCATGCACAACTCCAATACCATTATCAGTTGAGAACTTCAAAGTCAAACACCACGGGGCAAGAGTTGCCCATAATTCAGTTAGGGCTGGTCGACCCAGAAAAGCATTATATGGAGAATCAACATAAAAACAACAAATGGCAACATCCGCACTCTCCTGCGGTCACCTTCTCCCAATTCCACGGGCAATTCGACATAACCGACAGCTTCGGTCATAGCACTGTTGAAGCCATAAATGCGGGCTTTAGACGGTTTCAAGTCCTTGGTATCCATCCTCATCTGATTGTAAGCCTTTTTGAAAATTATATTTACAGAATTTCCACAATCAACCAAGATCCTCCCCACTAAGGCGGGACCGATCATGGTCGAAGTGACCATTGGGTCGATCGTCGGTGTCTCCACCTTTTCTACATCTCTGTTTCCGAATACAATGTCATCTGCCATTGTACGCTGCTGTTCTGTCGGAGCCCCATCTTCTGTACTCGAACAATGCTCCATTTTGTGCCATCTCTTATTAGCTCAATGTGGTCCTCTGACTATTGTATCGATCACTACTCTTCCACCAGTCCGCGGAGGTTCCTCTTCCCTGTGTGGCGCTTGTCCTTGGTTTGGGTCGGATGTCCACTGCCCGTCGTCCTGCGCGGCTTTACCAAACTGCAGTAGTTTTCTTTCACGAATCAATTTCTTGATAACATCCTAGAGATGCCTAAACTCATTCGTGTTTTGACCATAGCATTTGTGGAACTGGTAATATTTTCCAGTTTGTTTCTGCTTCTCCGTCGATTCTTTCGAAGGTGGCTTCCTATACTGCATGGTATTGCATGTAGACAAGTAGACGTTCTCTAGAGATGTATTCAGTGGTATGTAGGTATCATACATTGGAATCCTAGGCTTTACTCTTCCAAAATCCCTCTTCCATTCATGGTTTCGATCACTGCCTTTCCTTTGCCGATTCAGTTGTTTTGGACATTTACTTGAACTTTTCCAGAACACTCCCCAGACTATTTCACTACAATGTTACTTTGCACTCCCTATCTACTCGACCCATAACATTCTTCTTCCTAGAGCATCTAGCTCCTCTTTCATCAAATATTGAGCTGCTTTCGCATAGAAATGCTCCAACATTGCAGGTGGTTTGCCAGCCAAACAATCACAAAAGTCAGATTCTGGATCAATCCCTCTCATTACCGACATCAATATTGAATGTCATTCAGATTACTGACTTCTGTGACAGCTGTATGAAATCTCTCCAAGTAATCTTTTGGTGATTCTCCTAGAGCCTAGATCACGCTTGATAGGAACATTACATCTTTGGGGCGAGTTGCATGCATACAGAACTACTCCATAAACTTTGTTGCTAAATCGTCAAATATAAAGATTGACCGTGGGAGTAATCTCGTAAACCACATCATTGTTATGCCAGAGAGAGTAATAAGAAAACATATGCATTTTGTTACATCATCGGCTCATGTGGAATCCATCAGCCATTCATATTTTATGATGTGCTGCCTGGGGTTAGTTTTTCCCTCATAGGCAGGCATCGATGACACGATTAACCGTCTTGGATACTCTACATGTAGGTATTATCGGTAAATGGGGTATGGCTTCTCAAGATCTCCCAATCATCATTGGTTAAGCCTTGACTCTCCTTACTAGCTATCTAACCATAGCTGACAAGTCCAGCGTTTGGATAGTTGGAGCCAAGAAGTAGTCGTGCTCCACCTCACGTGAATGGTCTGATCGATGTCTACGGGCTATTCCATGCCTTCTTGGCTCAATATCCTCTTGATTTATATCACATACATTCACTTCATTGTCATTCTGGGAGGTAAATGGTTTGCGTCCACCTGAACTCCAGCATCCAAATCAATTGCATCAGCTCCATCTTGTGCTCCAACATGAAGAGGCATGCTTCCTCCTCTGGAGGAGGGATCGGGCCCAATCGGTCCAGGCAACCCAGGTTGGTTTGCCTATTGATGTCCAGAAGCTTCTACATGATATCCGTCAATTCCTTGATGCCTATGTCTGTGATAGTCATCTAATGAAGTAGAAATCTTCGATGTAGAATAACGGGTTGGCTCTCTCCTAGTTTTCCCACGCTATTGTTCCCTGAGTTGATTCATTAAATCGATATTGGCTTGAATCTGCTGGTTCAACTGTTGGCGACTATCTACTAGCTCTCTCATCAGATTGTAGAAATCAGCTCTTATGATGGAATAATTCAGATTCTAGACATCAACTGGATTGGCATCATTCACATCTACTGGTAGATTGTTAGGGCATCCTTGCTGGATGGTAGTGTTCACGTTTCCTTCTACATCTTGAGAGGTAGATATGGTGTTCCTAACCATTATTGATAGTTTTCCTTAGACGTTGGTAATTCTGAATAGAACAGATAAACTACTTGAAGATAATTTTGATCTCTTCCGGGATTTACACAATCCAGTAGCGGCAAAGGGATCCAAATAGAGCCAAGAATCTTTCTTCTCAGTGAAAGCACCAAAATGTTTACACCGAAAATTGGCATAAACACCCAATAGTGATTTTGTAGAGAAATAAATGAAAACGGAGTAAACAAGCAATTAAATAATAGAAAATCAAAGCAATAACAAGAACACAACGATTTATAGTGGTTCGGCATTGTTTGCTAACGTCCACTTTGAATAGATAGTTTATTAATCACTTTGCCAACTGAGTACAGAAAATACGGAAGTACGTCTCTTCGATCACAAGAAAATACGGAAGTACGTCAACCTATTATCAGCTTGGACAATTATAATAACCCGCCCTTACAATTGCTAATATCTACAACATTAACAAACAGTGGAAAATAAAAGAAAATACGGAAGTATGCTTAGGCATCCAGCTCGTCTTCTGAACTCCAAAGCATCTAAAGCTAATCAGAAAACATGCTCGGTCCGACCTGAGCATTATAAGGAAACAAGGCCAGGGTCGGTCTGGTAAAACTACAGTGAGAAACTCAAATCACAAGAAATTTTATTATAACGTATAAATCCTTTGAAATCAAAGGTATTTCATAAAACCTCACCACACATAAATACAGATGGGTTTTTTCCTTACGATTACCAAAGAGTTTTTATTATAAAATCCAGTGATATTATAATAATGTATAAGGGTTTAAAGTAAATATATCAAGTAGTTGTGATGTGTGTACATGATAGCAATAATAGGTATACAATCGAAACCCGAAGACGCTCATTGGAGAATAGATTTCCAACAAATGGCAAGGTAAGGGACTACCTTTCAAAAATCTGTACACCTCTAGATAAAATGTACATGAGAACAAAAACCTTTCAACCTCTGCTAACACAGAACCGGCCTACCCATTACTGGATAGTATCGAATATGTCATCATCCCGTTGTTCCCAACTTTTATAGAGAGCTCTCATACACAATCAAATCCATAATATGATAATCTAGAAAAGTGATGACACACCCTTATGGGAGTGACCCACATAGCTCTGCTACATCTACCTTGTTTTGGCTATTTTCGGGGTGTGAGGCTCATGAGGTAACGATTTGCCTTCCTTTAGCAGTTCCCACTTGGAATGCTAACACTGCCTTTCAAGCAGAAATGCAATGGTAGCATTCATCCATAAAAGTTCATTGTAGGTTTGAATGAAACCGAAGGCACTACCTCTACTCCATCCATATTGGAATCACCTTCAGGATTAGTAGCAAGTAGCTCTTGCACTTCAAAGAGCTATGCCTTCAATAATCTTCAAGATGTCTTATATTTGAATGATTTGTTCGAAGTGGTTTTTGGATAACATATCGGACCCCGGTCTCTCTGAATCAACAACCAATAATTTCCAGTTGACTCATTCCTAGTTCTTTCAGAAGTATGCAGCAAGTATTCGAGTCCTTACTTGGGAACTTGAATGTACAAAACATACTTCTTAAGTCAAGATTGGCCAAGATTTGATAGTCGGTTATTTAACTATCAAATACACAAATAAAAAAAATCTAGAGATTTAATTACCCCCAACAATCCTAAGCCTCAAATACAAATCTTCATTTATTAAATCTCTTTTCAAAACATTTATCAAAACATTCATATACTTATCTCACTGGTATAAGTATATTCACAAATCCTTATGAAAGATTTCTTATTTCAAATCATATTAAAAGGATCAAAACAAATGTTATTTAAATTGGAGATAAAAAAAACCTCAAACACTATTCCTTCGGTGTTAAGTGTGGAACGAATGTCCATACCACCAAAATTAAGAAGGTCAGTTAAAGGAAATCCAATTTTAAATTCATTTATAAATTTATTCCATAAATCATTTTACTAAATCTCTTTTATTTATGAAATCTCCTTTACTTAAATTCCAAACCCATTTATAAAACACTTTATAAATATCCAAGTTTATTTCATAAAACTCTTTTATAAATATCCATTTATGATTCCTTTTTCTAAAATATCATTTAAGCATATCATTTGTAAATCTCCTTTAAATAAATCCTTTATAAAACATTATTTACAAAATATCATTTGTAAATATCTTTATCAAAATAATTGGACACCTTACAAAATCATTTAAAACACTTAGAATTAAAGTCAATTTAAAAACCATTACTTTTATAAATTTGAAGGGAGGCTTAGTGACCATAATGATACTAAATAAAGTTACTATTTATTTAAATTTTGTCTTCCAAATCACATAACAATCACTTACATAAGTAATCATATATGTAAATGCAATTCATAAAACAAATCAGGGAATAACATAACAATGTAAACCAACTAACAAATACATGTCCAAATAACATAACAGCAGGATGGTGATTTATCCTGCTACATAGATGTCCAAACAATCTATTGAGTTTAGTTATAGCAGAACAGGGATTTCTTTTGCTAAAAGGATGTCCAAATAATCAATTTGATTAAAGCTATAGCAGAACGATATTTTATTCTGCTACTAGATGTCCAAGTTTAGTATAACTTTTTCATAGTTGTTGTCTACTTAATGGCACAAACAAGAGATCCCTTAGTTTAAATCAGCTTACTTAAAAAAAAGAATTGACTCAAAAATAATTTATAGGGTTCAAAACTAAACCTTTAGTAAAAAATAATTAAATCTTAATTTAATTACTAATTAAATCATTATTCAATTACTAATTGAATCTTAATTAACTCTAATTATAATATTAATTAAATCCAATTGGATTAATTAATTTAATCTTTCCTAATTAGTAATTAATTATGAATTAACCCTAATTAAATAAATAATTTATTAAATAATTAACTTAATTATTAAAATTACTTCTTAATTACCTTTTAACTTAATTAATCATTAATTAAACTTCCTTGATTAATTAATTAAAATCAATAAACTTCAATTTATAATTAAAACCTAATTAATTAATAATTATCTTAATTAAATTAATAATTAATTAATTACTAAACTCTTGTTTAATTACTAGAGTGATTAACTTTTGAACTTACTTAACATTTTGGAAAAGAATTTTCAAAACCATTTCAAAAAGAATCGTTTTTAAAATCTAAACTCTAACTTTTTCCGAACTGCATTTATAGCGACTATCGCTATAAATGCAACTCATCAAAGTTAGATTTAGTTTAGATCTAACTCTAACTTCACCCTTAACTTTACTTCCCTTGAAAACATAAACAAAAGTTTTTATTTTGAAAACTGGACAAATTTTATTCATTTAATAATTTGAAAACAAATAAACAACTTTTAGTGTTTTTCAAGTGATCTCAAATCTCATTTAGCACATAAAGATACCAACTTTCCCAACTCATATCCAAACAACCAAGTCTACATATCCAAATTTATATCTAGCATCATATATACAAGCAAGATAACAACTTTAACAACAAAACAAACTTTAGACTACATTTAACAAGTCAGATTCAAATTACAACTAATATTACACATATACAACCAAACAACATGGAACAACAACCAAACTAGCAACATATTTCACACATAAAACATTTCAAGACATAAAGGTAAGATCTTTTCAAAATATAAAATAGTTTGCTCACTAAAAACTTTTCAGATTTTTTTCAAACTCTGAAATAGCCTAGCATTTTGAAAATCCCATAGCAAATAGTTATCTTTTCAACCTTAACAAGCTAATGAGCTCGTCCTAGGCACTATGGGGCTTGGCCAAAATGAAAGTAGGCTCGGCCAACATAGTGGAGGGTGCGTATGGATTAGTTTTGGCTAGGGGGGGTAAAGGAGGAAGAAAGGAAGTGTTTTTAAGCAAATTTAAGAGTTTTTAAAACAAAAAGGAGATGGTTTCAAGTTTTTGGAATTTTGCAAGAAGGGATTAAAAATAATTTTCAAACTTTTAAAAGGAAAATAAAATTTTGAAAAGTGAGAATGAAAGGAGAGAAAAAAGGAGATTTTTTTGTATAAATGTAGAATAAAAAATTACTAAAATACCCTTTAGTACACTACCCTTCACTAAAAATTTGCCACATCATCACACACCCCTTCAACCAACATGCATTTAATGCATTTGTACTTATGGTGTAAGATGAAAGTGACATGTCATGATTTTACTTTTTATTTTAATTCTTAAACTTGAAAATCATCACATCTTTCTTACATAAGTACACTTATAATATTTACCCTTATTTAATTTCCTAATTCATACTTAAGTTATTTAAAATGTGTAAATATATTAACTAAAGTGTTTACAACATTTTAAACAACTTTTAAATGGTGAAAAATCAAAAAGCTTTTCAGTCTCATTTCCTAATTTCTGTTGAACTATTTATTTTTGTAAACAAAATTTAAAAATCTTTTCACCATTACTATTTATAAATTAAAAAGGGTATTTTGAGTTTTAAAATTCATATGTTAATTATTTAATAATATATTAAATTTCCATATTTAATATATTACCTTTTTGAACTCCCTTCCTTTCACTTTCCCTAAAGTTGAAGGTTCATTCTTAATGGCATAAACCTTTGCTTGCTGACCTTTATACACAAACATAAAATTACTTTCCATATGTCCATGTTGGTGGCAATTAAAGCAGAGTATCCTTTGAGCCATTGGAGGAATAGTCCACGCTTGCTGATTCCGTGCTCCGGAATTGTTATAGAACTTTGAAATGTGGCCCTTCTGCTTACAAACATTGCACTTATAATCCTTGAACTTGTTCTCTTGATCCCCTCCTCCTGATTTTTCTTTCCACTTCTTTTTCCCTTGTGGGTTGAACTTACTTTTATTCGGGTAGTCGTTGTTAGGTGATGTTGTCGGCTTCTTTCCCATAAGAACTTCATACCTCAAAGCCATATCTACCAAATCTACAAAATATCCTTTTAGGTGAGCAGTAATTTTCTCTTGAAAATCCTCCCTCATTCCCATCACAAGCTTCTCATTCTTCTTGATGGGTGTACTAATGAGTTCTGGTCCAAAATGTTACAACTCATTGAACCTGACCTCTTATTCTGATACAGACCCGTCTCCTTGCTTAAGATCTAAGAAGTTCCTACATAAACGGGTCTTTTCCACCGAAGGTATGAATTGGTCTTCAAAAATCCTCTTAAATTTATCCCAAGAAAAATCTTCTTCCAGAACATTAGTTGTAACAAAATCCCAGCATTCCATCGCTCCATCTCGTAACTGCCAAGACGCTAAAAAGCGCTTTTGCTTATCTAATGATCATATCCTTATAGTAGTTAAGATTCAACCTTTGGTGATCGAAGTACTGCCATTCTCCTTCCCCGACTTCTTTTAGTGCCCATATCATACCACTTGATCATAATAAAATATCCTCAAAATACACTTCTAGGCAATACTTATATTTTGAGAAACGTATCATCTAAAGTTGATATTCATAAATATCTTAATTCCTCCAACCAACACCCACATCCAAATAACTATATAAATTTTGGAAATTTCCTTTATATAAGAAATATAGCCTTACGTAAAATTACTTTATTTACCCATTTTAAAACAGTACTGTGTCTATTGGTCTTGTTCAAGTGTTTAGGAATCCCTATCGAGAAAGTTGGCCAGACGCATCAATCAGAATTCACAAGCCACTTAACATATAAATTAATACGATATAAAACATTTTTATATCACCAACAAATACGCGCTCTTATATAATACACTCAAACTCATTCTAGGGTGTCACTTACCCTATCTCTAATGATATTACCCCACCAAAGCCAAGGTTCTCGCTTAACCTTCAGCTCTGATACCAAATGTAATGATCCACCTTTTTGACCCTTAGAGATTGTCATTAATACATCCACGATATTCATGTGCCGATCAACCAAGTGCTAGAAAGACAGATAGTTAGGGGAAAGAAGAAGAAAGAAGACAAGAAGAAACTAAATAACATAGAATCTCACATCGCAACGAATAATCTATAATATAACAATGATCTTTACAAAAGAAAACTTCTATATACATACATTCATCAGAGTACACTAAGCTATTATCAGCTTGAACAATTATAACAACCTACCCTTACAACTGCTGATATCTTCAACAATAACAAACAATGAAAAATAAAAGAAAATACGGAAGTACGTCTTGGGCATCCAGCTCGTCTCTTGAACTCCAAAGCATCCAAAGCTAATCTGGAAACATGCTTGGTCTGACTCGAGTATTATAAGGAAACAAAGCCCGGGTCAGTCTGGTAAAACCGGCATGAGAAGCTCAAATCACAAGAAATTTTATTATAACTTATAAAATCATTTGAAATCAAACGTATCTCGTCAGACCTCGCCGCACATAAATACAGATGGGTTTTGGCCTTACGATAACCAATTTTTTTATTGTAAAATCCAGTGATATTATAATAATGTCTAAGGGTTTAAAGTAAATATATCAAGTAGCTGTGATGTGTGCACATGACAGCAAAGATAGGTATACAATCAAAACCCGAAAGCGCTTATTGGAGAATGGAATTCCAACAAATGGCAAGGTATGGGACTAACTTTCGAAAATCTATACACCTTTTGATAAAATATACCTAAGGACGAAAACCTTTCGACCTCTGCCAACACAGAATCAGCCTACCACATACTGGAAACTACCGAATATGTCATCACCCCGGTTGTTCCCAACCATTATAGAGAGCTCTCATGCACAACCAAATCCATAATATAATAATCCAGAAAGGTGATGACATACCCATATGGGAGCGATCCACATAGTCTTGCAGCATCTACTCTGTTTTAGCCATTTTCGGGGTGCGAGGCTTGTGAGGTACGATTTACCTTCCTTTCGCAGCTCCCACTTGAATGCTAACACTACCCTACATGCAGAAATGCAATGCTGGCATTCATCCAAACAATTTTGTTCTGGGTTTGAACGAAATCGAAGGCACTACCTCTACTACATCCATATTGGAATAAACATCAGGATTAGTAGTAAGTAGCCCTTACGAGCTCTGTCTTCAATCATCTTCAAGATGTCTTATATTTGAATGCTTATATTTGTTTGAAGTGGTCTTTGGATAACATATCGGACCCCGGTCTCTCCGAACCAACAACCGTTAATTTTCGGTTGACTCATTCCCTGTACTTTCAGAAGTATGCAGCAAGTATTTGAGTCCTCACCGGGGAACTTGGATATACAAAACATACTTCTTGAGTCAAAACTGGCCAAGATTTGATAGTCGGTTATTTAACTATCAAATATACAAACAAACAAAAATCTAGAGATTTAATTACCCCTAACAATCACTAAGCCTCAAATACAAATCTTCATTTATTAAATCTCTTTTCAAAACATTTATCAAAACATTCATATACTTAACTCACTGGCATAAGTATATTCACAAATCCTTGTGAAAGATTTCTTATTTCAAATCATATTAAAAGGATCAAAACAAATGTTATTTAAATTGGAGATAAAGAAAACCTCAAACACTATTCCTTCGGTGTTAAGTGTGGAACGAATGTCCATACCACCAAAATTAAGAAGGCTAGCTAAAGGAAATCCAATCTTAAAATCTTTTATAAATTTCTTCCATAAATCCTTTAAATAAATCTCTTTTATTTATGAAATCTCCTTTACTTAAATTCCAAACCCATTTATAAAACACTTTATAAATCTCTAAGTTTATTTCATAAAACTCTTTTATAAATATCCACTTATAATTCCCTTTTCTAAAATATCATTTAAAAATATCATTTGTAAATCTCCTTTAGATAAATCCTTTATAAAATATTATTTACAAAATTTGTAAATATCTTTATCAAAAAATTGGACATTTTCCAAAATCATTGAAAACATTTAGAATTAAAGTCAATTTAAAAACCATGACTTTTACAAATTTGAAGGGAGGCTTAGTGACCACAATGGTGCTAAATCAAGTTATTATTTATTTAAATTTTGTCTTCCAAATCACATAACAGTCACTTACATAAGTCATCATATAGGTAAATACAATCCATAAAACAAATCAGGGAATAGCATAACAATGTAAACCAACTGGCAAATACATGTCCAAATAACATAATAGTAGGATGATGATTTTTCCTGCTACATAGATGTCCAAACAATCTATTAAGTTTAGTTATAGTAAAACAAAGATTTATGCTACTAAAAGGATGTCCATATAGTCAATTCAATTAAAGCTATAGCCAAACGGTGTTTTATTCTGCTAACAGATGTCCAAGTTTAGTTTAACTTTTTCATAGTCATCTACTTAATTCCATAGACAAGAGAACCCTTGGTTTAAATCAGTTTACTTATAAAAAGAACCGACTCAAAAATAATTTATAGGGTTTAAAACTAAACCTTTACTAAATACTAATTAAATCTTTATTTAATTACTAAATAAATCATTATTCAATTAATAATTAAATCTTAATTAACTCTAATTATAACATTAATTAAATCCAATTGGATTAATTAATTTAATCCTGCCTAATTAGCAATTGATTATTAATTAACCCTAATTAAATAATTAATTTATTAAATAATTAAATTAATTATTAAAATTACTTCTTAATTACTTTTTAACTTAATTAATCATTAATTATACTTCCTTGATTAATTAATTAAGGTTGATTAAATTTAATCCATAATTAAACCCTAATTAATTAACTTAATTATAATTAATTAATAATTACATTAATTAAATAAATAAATAAATAAATACTAAACTCTTATTTAATTACCAATGTAATTAACTTTTGAACTTACTTAACATGTTGAAAAAGAATTTTCAAAACCATTTCAAAAAGAATCGTTTTTACAATTTAAACTCTATCTTTTCCAAATTGCATTCATAGTGACTATCGCTATAAATGCAACTCGTCAAAGTTAGATTTATTTTAGATTTAACTCCAACTTCATTTCCAACTTCACTCTTAACTTTACTTCTCTTGAAAACATAAATAAAAGTTTTTATTTTGAATACTAGATAAAGTTTTAATCTTTTAATAACTTGAAACCAAATAAACAACTTTTAATCTTTTTCAAGTGATCTCAGATCTCATTTAGCATATAACGATACTAACTTTCCCAACTCATATCCAAACAACCAAGTTTACATATCCATATTTACATCTAGCATCACATATACAAGCAAGATAATAGCTTTAATACCAAAACAAACTTTAGACTGCATTTAACAAGTCAACTCCAAACTACAACTAATATTACACATATACAACCAAACAACATGAAACAACAAACCAAACTAGCAACATATTTCACACATAAAATATTTCAAGACATAAAGGTAAGATCATTTCAAAATATAAAATAGTTTGCTCACCAAAAAGTTTTAAAATCTTTTTCAAACTATGAAATAGCCAAGCATTCTGAAATTCGGTTAGCAAAAAGTGAACTTTTCAACCTTAACAAGCTAATGGGCTCGGCCTAGGTACCATAGGGTTCAGCCACAATGAAAGTGGGCTCGACCAATATGGAGGAGGGTGGGTATGGACTTGTTTTGGCTAAGAGGAGGTAAAAGAGTAAGAAAGGAAGTGTTTTTAAGTAAATTTAAATATTTAAAACAAAAATGAGATGGTTTCAAGTTTTAGAATTTTGAAGGAAGCCATTAAAGGTATTTTCAAGCTTTTAAAGGGAAAATAAAATTTTGAAAAGTTTTTGAAAAGTGAGAATGAAAGGAGAGAGAAAAAAGGAGATATGTTTTATATAAATTTAGAATAATAAATTACTAAATACCCTTTAGCACACTACCGTCCACTAAAAATTTGCCATATCATCACACACCCTTTGAACCAACATGCATTTAATGCATTTGCACTTATGGTGTAAGATGAAAGTGATACGTCATGATTTTACTTTTTATTTTAATTTTTAAACTTGAAAAGTGTCCCATCTTTCTTACATAAGTACACTTATGATATTTACCCTTATTTAATTTCCTAATCCATATTTAAGTTATTTAAAATGCGTAAATATATTGACTAAAGTGTTTACAACATTTTAAACAACATTTAAATGGTGAAATATTGAAAATTTTCAAAATGCTTTTCGGTCGCATTTTCTAATTTCCATTGAACTATTTATTTTTGTAAACAAAATTTAAAAATCTTTTCCCCATCACTGGTTATAAATTAAAAAGGGTATTCTAAGTTTTAAATTTCATATATTAATTATTTAATAATATATTAAATATCATTACTTAAAGTGGTTAAATTTTGGGTCGTTACAGGTTTGAGTCATCTCATACAAGTACACTTTTCCCGCTTACTGGATGCTCCAAAACCAATCGATGAATTTCCGATAAACTCAATTCCGGTTCTCTCAGAAGTAAGCAAAACTAGAGACGTTTCGCACCAATGCTCCTCCCTATGGGTTCTCATTGCTATGAAATCGCGAACACTTTCAATACTTCTTAATTTAATAACAGGTTAAGTTCGATAATCGATAGTCGACTACCTAGTCAAAAATAATTGCTTATACAAATCAATATTCGTATACTTAACTCATTTTCGATATTCCAACTTAATTATTCCTTGCCCAAGAGTAAAGCCAGGTAAGTTAGAGCACTGGTTGCATCAAAGCCTTGCTTAGACACTTCATTCTTGAACCTCGAAATAGATAAGTCTACCTCGTCGGCTTTTAGTGTTAAGTATAGTATTAATGATTTCCATAAACAAGTAAGAAACTAACACGATTAACACATTTCCGATATTTTTTGACTTACTATTCCTTAATCAAGAGGGAAGCCGGTAGGTTAGAGCTCTATTGGTCAAACGCTACTCGAACATCAATCTTAATTCTCACAAATAGATAAGCTTACTTTGTCGGCTTTTAGTGTTAAGCATAGTTAATTACTCTTCAAACAAGTAATTAAACAATTAACCATTTGGCCCTTAAGCAATTCTAACCCCTTTAAAAACCTTTTTTTTAATATTTTTAAAACCATTTTAAAATGATATATATGTATAGTAATTTACTTGTAAAAACTTAATATTTAAATAAACAAGTCAAAAGATATTTTATTGCATAAAATATAAAATAGTCAATACACTTTCTAAAAACTATATATACTTAAAAATGCTTTTATAATACTTTATAATATTTATAATAGGCTTTATCAAATTTATCCAAAATATTACTTGAAAATAACAACTTTATAGTTGTAACGAACATGATTTTCAACCCTCGAAAATCAAGACTAATATGTCCACTGTATCACATGCCGAACATTCAAGTGCCGGAAATACCGATTTGTTAGGGTGAAAGAAGAAGGTAGAAGATAAAAGAAAACTAAACAACACAGAATCTCATAATGCAACGAATAATATATAATACAATAATGATCTTTACAAAAAGAAAACATCTTTATTCATATAACATCAGAGTACACAAGACTTATTCTAAATTTGGACAGTTATAGAAACCTGTCCTTATATTGACAAACATACATACTCTATAATACAGCGGAAGAAAAATATACATGAATACCTCTTGACCATCCAGCTACTCCCCTACTCCAAAGTATCCAGCTAAACCTGGGAAATCATGCTCGGTCTGACCCGAGCATTACATGGAATAACGCCTGGGTCAGTCTGGTAAACCAGCGTGAGTAAAACTTGATAACAAGTAACAACCAAACTGATTTCTACATTTGAGAACCTTCAAACAAAGGGTATCTCATAAGACTACACCACACATAAAAATGGATAGGTTTTTACCTTACGATAACCAGAACATTTTATATCAAAATCCAATGATATTATCATAGTGTCTAGGTTTAAAGTAAATAGATAAATAGCTGAAACGCTTGCATCTCACATTTCAACATACCAGGCTCTATAATCAAAACCGTAAGGCACGTATTGGAGATTGGATCCTAATAATGGAAAGGTAAGGGACTACCTTTCGATGATACACCTCTAGAAAATGCACTGATGCTAACACAGAGTCGCTGCCCCTTTAACATGATAGACCGGATTAACTCACCCCCTTGACACTGAGGCCTCATACTACCACGGTGTTTGCGCGTAAACCAACTCTGAAAGGGACATCTAGAATGGGGTGACCGCTCCTAATGGTAGCTAACCACATAGTTCTGCCGCATGTCCTTTTTTTGCCATTCCTCTCGGTTTTGAGGCTTAAGGCTATGTTTTACCTTTCTGAATAGCAATCCCTCTTGGAATGCTAACACTGCCCTCTAGGCAGTAATGCAGTGCCAACATTCATCCATACAAGTTGTCCAGGATAAGGACAAACCAAAGGCACTACTTCTACTGGATCCATTTTGGAACCATCCTCAGGATTAGTAGCATGCAGCCCTTGCACTTCAATGGCCCCATCTTCGATCCCATGCTTCAAGATGTCTTTATTTCGAAATGCTTGAGTTGGATCAAAGTGGTTTTCGGATAGCATATTCGATCGCGATCTCTTTGAAACAACTTTCGATATTTTTGGTAAACTCAACCCCGGTTCTTTAGGAAAAAAACATACAAATGACAAGAGCGGAGTTCACCTCCTAACCATTTATGGATGAATTTCCTTATCATTTATCCTAGAAGAACAAAACGAGTTTATACATACAGTATAGCACCTTCGACGGTAACTATACCATATAATTCTCGTGTTTCTCCTAGATATTATCAAAGTTACGTTTTATCCAGATTTGATAGTTGGTTATTTAACAATCAAATAAATAAACATCCAATCATGGTTTAATTTCCATATGGGATCCACTGAGCCTTTATTAATTCTCTTTGATTAATAAACCACTTTATAAAACTTGATCAAAAGATATTTTCAAAATACTATTTCCAAACCTCTTACATTTTCTTTATACTTGGGAAACATTTATAAACTTATCTCAACGGTATAAGTATATTACCAAAACATTTTACTTTTCATGCCTTGAAAAAAAAATTATATACTTATCTTGTCAGTATAAGTATATTTACAAACTTTTCAAAGTTTTATTCTTTCCAAATCCCATATTAAATAACCAAACATTTCTTCCAAATATAACATCCCGCTTATCCTTTATCAAAAATTCCCTTTAAAAGCTCATTATATTTCAATTAACTTATAACTTATAAAATAAAGTTATACCCCACTTTTATAAACCTTTAAGTTAATTTATAAACCTCTTTCCAAATCTCTGAAATGGTTTATAAACCTTTTTCCTATTTTTAAAACTCTTTATATAAACCTTTCTATACTCCTTTATAAATATCATTGGTAAAACACTTAAAGTAACCCTTCAGTAAAAACCTCTTGTATAAACAAGTTATTACTTATAAGTAAGTTTACAACATAATAGCATAACTTGGAAATCATTTATAAATTTTAAAATCCAAATTGATTAAAGAATTTAAGTTAATTCAAAACACAATTTACAAATTCAAAATGAGGCTTAGCAATCCCAATGGTACTAGTTTAAGTTACCATTCAATTTTAATTCGATTCCCAAGTCACTTAACAATTATTTACATAAGCCATCATATATGTAAATACAATTAATATCCAATCTGGGAATAACATGTCAATATAACCAGTTGGCATATACAAGTCCAAATAACATTGACAATAGGATGGTGATTTATCCTGCTAAATAGATGTCCAAACAGTTCAATCAATTTATAGTAGAACAGGGATTTATTTTGCTTAACACATGTCCACTCAATCAAATCACTTACACTATAGCAGAATGGTGTTTTGTCCTGCTAACGAATGTCATGTAATTCTCCTAATCATATGGGTTACTTAAGGGTCTGGACAAGAGATCATTTGATATGGAATCGATTTACTTTGAAAAAGAAAATTGATTAAAACGCATTCTGTTTAGTTTAAAATCACCTTTGAAAAGTTAAAAGTATATTTAATTGGCTTAAACCCTAACTAAATCTTAATTAATCCAATTTAAATCAAGATTAAATCATAATTAAACTCTAGTTAGGCTTAATGAACTTGATTAAGTACTAATTAACTTCCTAATGCAACTTGGTTAAAGTTAAACCAAATTGTTTAAAAGTTAAACCCGAATTAATTAAATATTAATTAAATAACCCATTAATTAATTAAATAATTAATTACCATTAATCTTAATTAAATAATTGTAAATCACTTAATTACTTCTTAGCCCCATTAATCACTAATTGAAACTTTATAAATCAATTAATAGTCATTAACTTAACTTAAGTGATGATTAACCTCTAATCATCTGCTTAATTAAGAATTGGGTACTAATTACTTTTTAATCAACTAATTAATTAATTTATTATATAACAACTTAATTACTTTTAATATTACTAATTAAGTTTTTTTTAAAAACTTAGTAAACTAATTTAGAAATAAAACAAATTTGAAATAGAAATTCAAACCTTTGTCGAACTGCATCAATAGCGACCATCGCTATGGGCGCAGTTCGCTCTAACATATTTTTAGCGAACCACTTCACAAACCCTTACTTTTTCATGATTTGAAACATAATTTAGAAATATATATTTTTTAAAAAACTTTAAAACTAAAGTTACAAACTTTAATCCATTTCAAAACTTTAAACTTCGAAAACAAACTTTGATTCCAACCAGATCTCCTAACCGTCACAATTACACAAAGTAGTTAACTTTGTTTACCAACCTCATGCCATAGCTCATGTTTTAAAATCAACATATTACTAACACCAACCATCTTCATCATAGATTGCAAGTATATATCCATGTATACATGCTTACTAACTTTATAATACAACATCGATTTCCATAACCAAATCAAACTAAAATCAACCATCCAAATCATAATCAAACCACATGATTATCATTCAACTTCTACACTATATAATCGTCATATATAGTGACATAAATAAAGTTACCAGTTTCATAAAAAACGAGTAGTTTACTAACCAAACTTCCGCAGCTACTTGAACTTAAGTTAAACTTGCCAACGACTACCTAGCTTTGAAGGATGAAGGCTTTAGGTGCTAGAAACCCTCAAAATGGGCTTGGCCCCGGTGTATGTAGGCTCGGCCATAGGTGTGGGGGTGGATGTGGGGTAGTGGCTTGAAGGTAGAGGAGCTTCAGGTTATCATCGATTTGTCGGAAATGAACCCAAAAATTAGGTCATTTTCCCATTGGTTTTTGGGCCACCAACTCAAGGAATTTGGAAAAGTAGTCAAAAGGAAAGTTATAGGAATTTCTTTCCTTTATCATTTCAGCATAAGAATCACTCATTTTCAATTTGTTTTGAAGAAGTTATGATCAAAAGAAGACGGGTAATATTTGGACATGAAATTCTGGGTAAAAAAATTGCTTTGTAAAGAATTGGTGTTTTGACATAGCTATGATAGAAATTTGAAAAAGTGGTCAACTAGAATGTTGTAGCCATTAAAATTTCACACAGTTTCAAGAAAAGAAAATCTCCATTTGAGTTAGAAATGAGGAAGAAAAGGTTGGTGGAAAGAAGAGGAAAAATGGAGAAACATATGGGCTATTTATAAGCAAGATTTCACACCTCATCATTTTTGTCAAGTCACATCACTCTTTTATATATATAATTATGTTTAATCATATCACTCTTTTATATATATAATTATGTTAAGTCACATCACTTTTTTTTTATATTTTTAAGTATTATGTTTAGTCACATCACTCTCTTTTATTTATATATATATAATTATGTTTAGTCACATCATTCTCTTTTATATATATATCTAATTATTATGTTTAGTCACTTCACTTTCTTTATTTATATATATATAATTATTATGTTTAGTCACATCACTCTCTTTTATATATATATAATTATTATTTAAAGCTAAGACATGACAAGAGATAATGATGGTTAATGATTACAATCAAAGACGTGACAAGAGATGAATATATATATTTATATATATATAAGATTATTGTTTTTAAATTTATGAATCGTCACATCACTTGCTAAACAAAATTAACATAAGATAATCTATCCTTAAGTATATTTATTTAGCTAATTAACTCTTATATATGTGTGTATATGTGCACAAAGACGAACAACGTTCCCGACAACTTTCCCGTGTCGAAAGGTCGAAACTTCGAAAAACGTTCTTCGGTCACATTTTCTGTTTTTCTACGAACTATTTAATTTGGTAAAAAAAATTGAAAAAGATTTTATCAGCATTATTAATTTATTAAAATGAGTTTATTTTCATTATTATACCTACATATTGAATTTTTAAAATTAAATAAATATTCACTAATCAAAGCAGTGAAATTCCAGGTCGTTACAATAGTTTCCGACAACTTTCTGGTGTCGAAAACTAATTCACAACTAATAGTTAAAAATTCACAACTAATTCTCTTCTTTATTATAAAATCCTCTTCTTTAAAAATTTGCAACTAATTCTTAAAAAATCATAAATATCTCAAACCACTTTTGATATACTTAAATATTAGTTAGTAAACACTTGTAAAAAATAATGAAACAAAATACTTAAATTTAAATATCTATTCAAACCTTTAAAGTTCAAAAATCAAGTCTAAATGGGCAGTTTTGCACAAGTGAAGTTTTGGCCACTTTTTGTGATGTTACTTAATATTGTACTATCCAAGCTTTTAATAGCAATAATATAATAAATTATAAAAATGGTGAGAAACCCCTAAAGATCTCTCTACAAAGTTCCATGGAAAACGCCAAAAACAAGGCAATTCCAAAGTGCATCCACATCAACTATCACTATAAGTTCATTTTCAAATCCGAGTCCAATCTAAACCAAACTTCATCTATAACGTTTTTGCTTTATTTCAAGGTCTTGTCACAAGTCATACAAGTCCATTTAAGTCCATTGCAAGTCCATAGACATGGATCATATTTGCTTCTTGATTTCAAAGCAAGAATCAAACCAATGTTTTTAACAACGTCAATAACAATTCAACAACTTAAACACATTATATATACATATTATATTTTCCATTTAAAGAGGTGTGTTAACTCACCTTTAACCTCACAAACAAACAAGATCCAAGCACCCAAGTCAAACCTCTTCCTTGCAACCACTGTTCCTTCCTTCTTCTCATTGCTTTTGCCTTGCTTTTGCCCTTCTTCCCTTACAAATTGCTCATGACCATTGAGGATGGGGTGAGTGTGGCTTTAGTTCTTCAGCTTCTAACTGGGTAGGATGTTTTGCAATGTTTACCCAAGTTTTCTCTCCAAATTTAGATGAGTTTTGCAATTATATTGCTTTAGGAAATTATGAAAAGGAAGAAGAAGACACTAAAGAAGCTTGGTTTTGGTTTGTGAGTTTGTGATTTATTCCTAAGGATATGCCCCTTCTTATATAAGATCCATTTGGTGTTGCCTAAGCTTGCCTTCACCCCCCACTATGCCAAAGAAGACTTACCTTCCATCACTTCTCCTTTACATCACTTCTCCTTTATGCTAATTACACTTATACCTTTAACATGATCTGTCTCTTATCCTAATGGAAGCTTCTAGAATGTTCCATGCTTTATGAAGAGGCATGTGTGTTAATTTATTTCTAATGTGTTCATTTGATCATTTAGACAAGTGCACAAGAGTTTAAACAACTTATACCGATTGAAAAGCTATTTACCGATAAACTAATTTCGGTCACATTATCGATTTTCCATCAAAGAATATATTTTTACAAAAAAAAAATTAAAACAAGTTTCTTGTCATTATTCATTAATTAAATGATGTTCAACAAGGTTATAAAATCATATTTATAACACTTAATTATATATCAAAATGTTTTGATATTCGAAGACGAAGTGTTTGAATTTTAGTGTTGCTACACATTGCGTGTTAGACTTACATTGTGATGTTTATATTACTCCTGCATTGGTACATTGGGTTACCTCTATCATAGTATCTTTTTACATTTCAGCCAATATATTAGTTGTACTGACTCGTTGATTACAGGAGAAGAGCAGATTATGGTAAGATTTCCTTCCTTTGAGTTGGATTTACTTCACTTGTTTATGGATAGTCTGGATTATCCCTAAGTCATGTTTGTGCAGAGGATCGGCTAACATCAGTATTTCATGTTTATTTTTACATGGTTTTGATATATGGTATTTTGAGATAGTTCCCCTCATACCAAGCTTTATTTCTGACCCACGCTTTCTAGACAGTTGGCGCAATTTGGAGGTGAAGTCGATACTTTGGATATACTTGATATTGCGGTGGTACATAATTGTGATGCTATTTATATATGAGACTATTTGCATCTTGTATTTTGACTTTCTGTATTGATATTTATTTAATAGTTACTTTCATTGCTACAGTTTCTTATCTACTGTTGATCCTATAATGTTCATATATATTTAGTATATTATATATTATCATTCCGTTGTGATATTCTATCGCTGCACCTTGGTTTGGTGTTTTTTTCTATTTTACCCTGTCTTTTGTGGTATTCAAAAGTCAGACGTTGTCATTCGATGTTGATTCAGGGTATTACGAAGGGTGGGTTGTCACATAGAAATTCCACTTTGATTATAGTTAAATCGTAGCACGACGTCCATCTAACGACTATAGTTGGGTCGAGTGGAAACATTGAAAGTGGGACACTTTTCAAGAGAGAATTCGTCTCCTCGGTTATATGAGATTAGTATCACGATCAACTGAATTAACCTCATAGTCAAACTCTTTGGCCATAGCAAGTCAATTAATAATAATTGTTATTATTGACCAATAACTTTTTGTTTGGATTATAAAGTTAAATATGGACAATATTAGATTTGGACAATTACCAAATTCCATAAGTCCTAATGTGATATAGTTTTGTCGAAGAGAATTGAGGTTAATAATTGTCATTACCGGGTAACACTTAAATAAAGTAAAATTGGATTTTAACAAAGCTATGTAGGTTATAAATTTGGCCATAATGTCACACCACCTGCTAAGTGATGTGTAACGCTAATATTCGAATTGTTCGATATTAATCACTGATCAAATTTACACCTAAGAGTCGCACAACTAGAACATTGAATACTCTTGTTACCACCTGATTTAATTAATTATAATTTTTATAAATTAATTAAATTAATTAATATTTATGAAATATTAGTTATGAAATTTTATTTAATTTGTATTGATTAATATTATATAGTGTGCGTATAATAGTTATAAACACACGTATCGATTTACGATATCGATGTGCATTTGAACTAGATATAATTGCACTTTTTTGATTGGGCCTTAACTGATTACGAGGCCGGAAAAAGGCACATACCTGGCCAACTATATGAGGCTAGGGAAGGCTTGAATAGTGATTCAATGTAAAGTGAATTTGTAAGAGAGAAAGGACGATCCAAATCATCTTTTTAATCCTTGGACCTATGCTATATATATATATTCATCTTATGCCTCAACTTTAGCTCTCCTTTTTTAGCTCTTCAAAGACTAGAAAGGCTGACCCTCTTTCTACCCCTTTCTCCTCTAAATTTTCAATCCATCAGAACACTAATTAAATATCAAAGACCGATGGTTGCTGCTTTAAGATTGGTAACTTATTTTGGATTCTTGACACTATTTCAAGGAGTTTCATCTTGGCTTTGGACAAGGTATATCCTTCGTTCACATTTTAATACAAACACACACACATGGATATATATATATATACATATATCTGTGTGTGTGTGTGTGTTTATCATGTCATATATATGCTTAGATAGGTTATAAATACCATGAATCCACATATGATTGTGTTGTGTATATATGATAATATATATATGTAACGATCCACCTCTTCGATCCTCAGAAATCGACGCTAATACATCCTCGGTATTCACATGCCGTAAATCCTAGTGCAGGAGAGGCAAATTATCATGGAGTAAAAGAAAATAAAGATAGAAGACAAGACAATAATAGAATATCTCATCGTATTTAACAACTTGTAATCATATAGATAGTACATACACTCACTCTAAAAAATGAGATATCAGGGTCATAGCAAGTACTAACCTAGCTAGGATAGTTATAACAGCCTATCCCTACATGTGCTAGTTGATACTTATATATAATACAGACACAGCGAAAAATGATAGATAACTTCAACTAAAGACCCAAAATGTTCCATGCTTCATGCTCCATCCCAAAATACTCCAAACAATCTAATTACTTGGCTGCTCATAAAAAATATGGCACCTAAAGTTTAAGGAAAAAATAAACTCTAGGTCAGTCATGGGACTGGTATGAGAAACTCAAAATATGCATTTTTGAAAACAAAGGTTTCTCATAAGACCACGCCGCACAGAAACACGAACAAGTTTTTACCTTATGATAACCAAAACATTTGCTACGCAATATCTAAGGATATTATTTTTAATGACATTCTTTTGCAAACACTTTGCAATTAAACTCATTAATCTTAGCCAAAATTGTTACCATTATTAAATTCCGAATATGTTAGGCTCTACAAACAAGTCCGAAGGCACTTATTGAGGAACAGATTCATACAATGGCAAGGTAAGGGACTACCTTCCATACAGCACATCTCTAGAGAGATGTACCAAGGATACACAAATAATCCTCTGGATCTGGCAAGTCCGGTCTATCCCTATTTGGCACTCAGACATGGCCTGGATAGGAACTGAATATGTCATCACCCCGGTCGTACCCGACCTATTCGGGATCCCATAACATATACCATATACTAGACATATACAAAGCAATTTAGAAAGGTTATGATCATACCCTAATGGTTGCGAACCATATAGCCTTACAACGTACTCTGTTTAAGCCATTACCGGGCGATGAGGCTTGAGGTAACGATTACCTTGGACATAGCACATTCCACTTTGAATATCACATTGCCAATCCCATTACACACTATTGATTTCCACAAATGTACAACATCTGAGCTTGTATGTCTCAGAGAAGGGTGTGAAACTAAGAGAAGTTCCCTTCTCGGCCACCAAACAGATGTACATTTGTAAAAATCAATATACGTGTGTTTTAGAAATGCAATGTTAGACATTCGTCCATACAAGTTATCCAGGAATAGGGTAAACCGAAGGTAGTCTCCTACCACATCCTGTCGGGAATTACCCCTAGGATTAGTAATGAGAATTCCTTGTATCGAAGATATCAAATGAAGAACTGCTACCACACACACACACACACACACATATAATATGGGAAAACTTTCCCCGATGGTCAGTGGCAAGCAGCCCTACATTCCATCTTCTAGATCATATCATCCCATGTCTTTTATTTTCGAACACGTAAATTAGTTCGAAGTGGTCTTCGGATAGAAATCACCTAAATCCGACCCCGGTTCCTTCGAACCAATCATCGAAAAAAAAGATGTTAAGTGAATAGGGAATTATTCTTGATTGATTAATCAAAATATCTTTTAGAGATATATATCTTTAAAACATTATTTCCGGTATATACGGAATCATTAAACCTCCCTTTAACTTTGGAATTTCCAAATAATTTTCGTAAATAATTTTAGAAAACATTATTAAGTAAATAGGATCATGGAAATTATACTAAGTCCACTCAATACCAATTTCCATATTCAACTTTTACTATCTGTCGAATAATGATGAGGTCACCTTTTAAATTCTCACGGATAGTACGGATTCTTCGGCATTTAATACCAAGTATAAGAAGTCTATTTCTATGCAATCCAAGTTTTTTGAATTTGGCAAATTATATCTTTTATACTTTAGGAAATTTTGATTCGAGAAAATCAAATTTACTATCCCCTCCGTCGGGCCAGTCCGGATAGCTATGGAGGGTAGACAACTGGTTTCCCAAACCCAAGCCAGAGACTACCTCTCTGTCACCCATAAGATGGTCAAGTGATTTGATTGACTCTAAATCTTTTAACATACTTAATTTACTTTTAATTATTTTAGAGCATCCGGGCTTTCCCTTCGATCTGTTCTATTCCTCGGTCAGATTTTATGTGACACTCATTACTAGTTGTTTCTGCATACCCAATTTTTTAACCTCTTAATTACTTAATTATTTATTCAAAAAGGTTCACAAAAGGTTTGGGAAACAATAATTAAGTTAAATCACTGTTTGCAAAAGTTATTAAAAGTGTTGCAAAAAGTGGCGAATAGTGCTACAAATAGTGTTTTCAAAGCTTTTTTGATCAAAACAACTTTTCGATCATTTAGAAATCTATTTTTATAACTCAAATCTCTTTTAAAACATTTTAAAATATTTATAGAATTTATTCCATTTTTTTAAGGATTTAAAATATCAATTTTAAAGAATTTATCGCTTTGGTTTCCGAATTGCTAAACCTCGACTATTTTGAAAACTTGTTTTGCTCATATTTTAAAATCTACTAAAGGAAATCTCGATATTTTTCTTTTGTTTGAAAACTATGGTTATAAGGGTTTGGAAAATTCTTATTACAAATAATTCCGACTCCGAATCCATCGTATAAATGGATTTAACTTTCTACGGCGCGAAATCACAAACTGTCATTACGCGACACACCTATTTTAATTCAGTTTTCGTATTTTTTTCAAACTTCATCGAAGCACTTTTAAACGTTTGTAAAAAAAATTCTAAATTATTTTAAACCATTTTAAAGAGGTTTAACAATCTCATATACACCATTTCATTTATTAAAGGAAAGTGATTTCCTTTGTGATTTTCGAGTTTATTAAACGTGACTTGTTAATACAACCAAACAACATATAATCAACATCCAAACTTGATAAATAATCATCACAACCAAGCATAACAAAACATATATATCATCCAACATATCATAATATAAATAGAGTTTCTCACCTGAATTTCGATCGGACTAACTTTAAATCGGCTACAACTCTGCTAACTTGAATTTAAAGCTTACGATCACTTGGACCTTTGCCTTAGGAGGCTCGGCCTTGACCTTAGAGAGGAAGAAGGCTCATGGCCTATGGTTGCAAGGATGTGGCCGTGGGTATTTTAATGGAACAGGAGGAGTTTGCTTGAGTTTTGAAGTGGTTTGATATATATATATATATATATATGTATATGTATGTATGTATATATATATATGTATATACTATATAATTTAATTTTCTTTTACAAATATTTTCGCCATTATTTCTCTAAGTATGGATGACATGAAAGTAGATAGAAAAGCTTTAGGAAAATGAAGAAGAAGAGAATGAAAGTGAAGAAGGGTGGTGGGTATTTATAGGCAAATGGAAGGAATAAAATTTCAATTTTTAAGTACAAATACATCATTACTTCACCACCATCACACCACCCTCCATCATCATAGTGTTCGATCGAACCCCCTCTTCCCATGTGCAAGGCCATGTGCTTGCATTTGTGAGTGTAAGTGTTGACTTTGGGATGCTTAAGGGTTAAGGAAAGTTAATAAAATATCTTAGTATTTTTAGTTATTTTATATTAAAGTGTATATGTGTATATGTGTGTATCCATGTGCATGTAAATGTCTTCATGTATGTGTACATATATATGTGCATATATATATATGTCACATATAATCCATAATGTTGTATAACTTCTACACGTTGAATCGTTACGAATTCTGATTTTGATTTCCGACCACATTTTCACTTCTTTGCTAATATACATATATTTGTAAACAAAATTTGAAAACTAATTTCTTATCATTATAAATGAGTTAAAACAATCACATTTGAATCATAAAACCATATAAATCAATATTAAATCGTTGTTTACAAGAAGTGCTATTATACCAATAAACCATATCGATTTTCCTTATAATTTCAAATTACTTTTATAACTTTATAAAACCATTATAAATTATTACTTTATAACTAATTAAAATGAATTATAGTCATTTTAAAACCATTATTTAAATAATTTAAATAATTATTAAATCATTAAATCTCAATTTAATTTAATAAATCAATTATTAAATATAAGGGCATCACTAATGATGTCATATATACTTTTTAATTTTCCAAAATAAGATAAATTATTTTACCATATATTCTCACTTATATAGATAAATGAGTGTATCCAACTCCATGCATGATGTCGGATGGTCAAAGAGCGGTTTATCGGTAAAACGATTTTCGGTCATTTTATCGATATATCTCTCAAAGTATATATTTTTGTAAATATTTATTCAAAATAAGATTACCAATATTATTTATCGTTCAAAATATTTTCATTTATGTTAAAATATCTTAAATTTGAATAATTTGAATTTTTTCTGATGTGATGAATTTTTAGGTTGTTACAATATATATATATATATATATGTATGTATGTATATTAAAATAAATTATAAATATATCTGATCGTGTTGCTTATGACCATGATAAAAAAAATTAAAATAAAATAATATTTTAAAATGATTTCTAAATAAAATTTAGATTTACTAATATGTATATATTTATTTTCTTAATATATGTTTGTGTGTGTTTGTTAAAGTGTTCAAAAATCAAATTATATATATATAATTTAAATCTATATATATTAATTATTTTAATATCATATCTAATTTATATAAAGTAAATAAATATATATTGTAAAATTATGTTTATAAATATTTAGTAAAATTATGTTTAGAATATATTTCGAGAAAAATGTTTATTTTATTAGGATTTCTATACAATTTTTTTAATAAATATAAACTAAAAACTAATTAAAACTGTAAGTTTTTAATTAAATTTTTTATGGCCGAATGTATTCTTATATATATATATTTTCTAATTCAAATATATATACATATGTCATTATTAAATATGTATATATTATTTCAAAATGCTTATTTAGTTAGTTTTATTTAGAAAAGAAAAAAATAATTTTGAAACATATTTTATAAATATATAGATGTAATTTTATTTAAATTTATATACTGTTTTGAATTTGTAAATAAAAGATATTTATGCAGATTAAGATCTTAGAATTAAAATTTAAAATTAAAATTTGTATTCATATTCAAAATTATCTACATTGGACATTTATGTAGATTTAGATCTGAGATTTAAAATTTAAGTTTTAAACTTAAATTCGTATTCAAAATTATCTACATTAATATTTACTATTACATTACATTATAATGCTAATTATACACATATTTACGCACATAACTATATAAATATTAACATTTTACAACTATTATTTTATATTACATAAAACTATGTATGTATGTATATACATATGCATATATATATAAGACATCACATATGTATATGGATGTGCTAATATGTTTATTGCGGTGTAAATCCTAGGACTTATACACGGGCATGTTAAACCATGTATACAATTTATGTTGCACGTACATGTATACATATATGTGTATATGATACACATATTATAATTTACAATATAAACATAACAATATATAATACCTTATTTATAAATTAAATTAAATTTTGATTTTATTTAAAATAAATATAGATAAGATCTAAATTAACTTAGACTTCATACGCCAAATAACATCCAAAATGGAATAATTTTTTTGAAATTTACTCATTACCCCACAACATACTGGCCTAGTTCCAACACTATACTCAAAATTGAACATTTAGAATTTCTTCATGTCCCCTCACATCAACATTTTTCCAAAAAAAGAAACAAAACAAAAAAAAAGAGGAAAAAAATAAAATAAAACCTTTGTGGTCGATTATGGCACCAAAATTGAGTGATTAGGTTTCTTACATTCAACCCAAAAGTCTTAAATTAGATGTAAGGGTTGATATGCTTTTTTATTTAAAAAAAGGAAACTGCACAGAAATTGCAAGTTTGTTTCTCAATTATAAATTTTTAAAATTTCATATTGAAAACTTGTGTTTCGATTATGAAATCAATTAAATGTTGCTATAGAGAATGTCAAAACACATCAAAATATCTTAATATTATCATTTAAAGTTTATTAATAAAAAATTTATGATAAAAATTGTTTCAAAATTGATTTTAATTATAAACTTTTAATACTTAAATTGAATATTTCTTTCTAATTATAAAAGTATTTTAAATATATTATATACATCGGGTAATTTAAAGGTTATTAATTTATTGGTTTTTATTTTTTATAATAAAATTTATTTCAAAATTATAAATTTGTATTTTAATTTTAAACATTCTAACTTTTAAATTGAAAATTTATTCTTTAATTGTAAAATTAATTAAATTTCATCATATTGTATGTTCAAATGCCTTAAAAATTTAAGTATCACTAACAAAATTTATTCATATTAGTTAGTAACAAATCTTTATTTGGATTTTTCTATTAATTATTGTTTATTAATAATAATAATTAAAAAATTAATAATTATGATTTATATATAATTATCTTCTCTACATGGTTTCATATCGTTAATCAAATTTGACTATTTACCAGATTGAAGATAAACTTTTACGAAGATATGGTAATGATGAAGCCAACAATTAAGTACAAATTTTTTGGACATAACAATGTTTGCATATCATTTACCATTTATAAAGTATGCAATGTGTTGGACAAACTTTACAATCAGGCTTCAAAAAAATATATTCCAATCATAAATTTTGTATCGAACTCATTATAAAAATAGTTTTGCATTTCACCAAATTAAGAATTCATGTTTGTTTACAAAATTTAACTTGGTAAAAATTAAGCCTATTTTCGTAATAAGTTTGAAACAATTATACAAGCAAAAAATTATATACTTGAAAACAATAAAGGATTTTGCTATAGAAGATAGAAAATAAATTCTAGGATCAAGCTTGAAGTAGGTTGTACATACAACAATTTTAGTGAATTATGTACTGTTTAAATTTTCAAATGCATGAAATAATTTTGTTCCCTCTCCTTTTCTAGATGATGTTAGTTTTATAAATATAAAACAAAAATGAGAATTGCATGTTCTTTAATTATTATATATCCAAATTATACTCTATAAGAACTCTTGTCTAAAGACACCAATTCACCGAATCTTGAGCTTAGACTCAATACTTTGCCAAACTCTTGTCGGAGTATGCACAGTTGTTATGTGAGCAGTGCTTATTTTTACTTATGAATAAACATTTGAAAGTAAAATACATAGTCGATAAGAAATGAACATTTGTTCGATAAATATTCCTAGCATTTTCTGCTACTAGTCATGTGTATGTTTAACAAGCATTCACATTCATTTGTAGTTCCACAATAAATGGTTGTGGGCTTGTAATCTCATGTACAACATTTTCATAGTATTATGAGTCCTAATCAACTTCTGAAGGTATTTTTTCAAGAAACTTATGAATTTATAATAGGTTTATAGTTACTGTTATATGCACAGGTATCAAGTTCACATTTTTTTAGGGTTGACCATAATTCACATTGGATTTAAATATTTATCAAAAACAAATCATTAAATTGTCCAATTCCTATAATTATGCATCCCTATAGTTTCACTTTTGGTTATTCTCACAATAACTTAACATTATTTTTGTTCACTTCAACCAGAGCTAAAAACCTAAGTAACATTCATTTGATACGACACCATGTTTGTTTTTCAATTTGAAAGGGATTGTAGTTGAATTTGAAAATTTTCCAGGGCTTAACATTGATTTGTAGGCAAAAAGGTTGAGCTTGGACTGCCCGTTATAAAAAAGAGTGAGGTTGAATGAATTACCATAGTGAATATGGTGTGGTTTGTACGACGTCATTGCTTGGTTCTGAAGCAAATGAGGAGACATGGATTGTAACATCCCATTCAGAAAGTTAATATAAAGATCTTTTTAGCATAGTGGTTAGTACATGGTGTTGCTTTTGTGGGCGGTAGAGGTTCGAATCCCATGACCATCACATTTGGTATCAAAGCATATACCCAGCCAGAATTGTATGTTATATATTGCAGATGTAAAGATCTTTTAGCATAGTGGTAAGTGCGTGGTGTTGCTTTCCGAGTTGACAGGGGTTTGAATCCCATGACTGTAAGTATAACCTTCTTCAAAGAAAAAAGGTCATATCCAAAAAATAGAAGGATTAAGGGGCATTTAGCCTCAGATTCACATTAACAAAGAGCATTAGTCTTACATTTTTTATAAGAACAATGTTAAACAAGCCCTTTTATTAGTTTATAAAATGGTTATTCAAAATGAAGCCACTACAATAAAATAAATAATTGTTTACATCGAATTTTAAATGGATCATGAAACCATGGTCGAAAGTTTAATGTTGTAGCTTTACAATCTTTGTTCGATATAATATTGTAAAATAGTTTTGGTGACTAAATTTTTTTGGAATCTGTTATAAAATAATATTTTCCACTATGTTTGTCAAAATTGTTCTGAATCTTACTATGTTCCTTTTCATATCCAAACTTTTATTTACTGACATCGCACTACAAGAAAAAAGACTTTTAACAGCGGGGAAAAAAGCGGCGAAAAAAGGCTGTCATATCTTTTAACAACATTTTAAAAACGATGTTTAACGACATGTGTTGGAGATTCATAGAAAATAATCGTTGTCAGAACAGAGCATTCACAGCATTTATTAACCGTTTAGAAAACTTTTTAACAACAATAAGTAAACGCTGTAGTATTTTTATTTATCATTCCATTTTTATAAATAACAGCGTTTGTTTTATACTGTGTTAACTCTTCTATGTGTTTTTTATAGTGCTATTTTTGTGATATAATTATACATATCCAAAACCCAAGATTATACAATATCAAAAGTCAAGTTTTTATGACATACATACACCAAATGGTACTACACAACAAAATACACTAAAACCAAAGAAAAATATGCTTGCTAAGCCAAAAAAAGCCTCGAACACTGAATAATGCGACAACTAGCTAGCTTTTACTTTAAAAATCTTTAATCGCATGTAATGAATAAATTTAATAATTAGCAATCAAATATAATAAAACATGAAGATGTAAAAATAAAATATATATTAAAAAGCATATTAATTATAAGCGATCAATATGTGATACATAAAGCACATATGACCGCTTCTTGGTACATAACCTGGAATATCAATGAAATTCAAAACTTGGATGCAACATTTGCTTGGTATAAGTGATTTCAAGTCTTGAAATTATAAGCAGTCACATGTCAGTCGATACTCAAATGTCAAAGCACAATGGCATGTTTCAGTACATAATTGATGAAATAAACGCCAATGCAAACTTTATGGAAGCTTCAAATGCATCAAAAAGTACTGAGGTTGAGAGCGATGATTCCCTTCAATGGTTGAGATAGCTTAGGCATTTGCCTCAGGAAGGATACGAGGATGAAAAAATAGATTTCAATGATATATCGAAAGTTTCTAAGGACCTTGTAATGAAGTTTAATAACCATATCGAAGAAACCATAATGGAATTTTCAAATATGAAATCCATATTCTGTAGAGATGCCTCATTTGCAGATGCTTACAAATGTTTTTTGATACTTTTGGAGAAATATGGGAAAGTAAGGAGGTAGTATATGAATGGCATATTGTCACTTCACTCCATGTAATGTTGATTGAGAAGTATATATTATGAACATGTTTCACTATAAGTGATTACAAGTCTTGAAATTTCATCAGAAGAAGTGTACAAAGCATGATCAAGTTGTATTCATAAGCTACAAGATGTACAGTATGTACATGGTGCATGAGATCAAGTCACTGTTGTTTATGTACCATTTCATTATCCACAAGCTATAAAATTTGTCAACCTATTCCAGTTATTAATAAAGAAGATTAAAGTAACCATTACTATGTTTGAAGCATTTTCTATCTAATATCATCAGGTATAAAAAAGATCACATAATTTATATTACCATAGGAAAACGTATGTATTATATATAAAAGCCCCAAAAAATCAAGTAAATTACCTTTAATTAACATCAGTCCATCCCCTTTTGCTGTTCCAAACATGTTTGTAGCTGCAGTTCATCATTTTCAAATTGTTCCACTACCAGATGCATATGCTTCAACTGTATTGTGTTAGCTAGCACCAACCGCTGTCTTCATCTTTGTATTATTCTTGCCTTCGAACCATTGTCCCATTCTTCTAGCCTGAATCATCTTTGTATTATACCTACCTTCAATCCTCTGACAATCATGGTGGATGCCTGCACCATAAAGTTTTTGCTAAATCTTTTGATGGTATATACTCAAATTATTGCATTCCATATTATAGAAGAGATGATTCAATGTTTATTCTTTATCATAAATGTCACTTGAAAATAACTTTTCATCTTTATCCTTTTAATTCATAGAACCACTTTCTTGAATAGAGATTACACAAAGGATATTAATTTGGAATTGGCCAAAGCTTAGAAGTTCTTAAAGTGCAGGTTGCCTTTGTTAATTAGTGAATCTATAGAGAGCTATCTTCTAACTTTCACATTGGTTGAACCTGAGAGTAGTTTCTTACTGATTCTCTATTGAGACAAGGAAGATTGGATCCAGTTTATAAGGGAAACTGAATATATGAAACCAAGTTTATATATTTCTAATACTTACTAATATCAATCAAACTTAGTAATCTAACTTCAAAAATAGAGATTGGTAAATAAACCAAGATAACTAAGTTAAATATTTATAAAATTTAGTTAACTTTTATAAATCTTTGCTAAACTTTATGAACTTAGTTCTATTTATAAACTTATCTAATTTTTCTAAAATTAAATCAATTTTAGAAACGTAGTTATTTTTATAAACTAATTTAATTTTTTATAAAACTTAGTTGACTTAATTATTATTTTCATAAAAATGAGTTACTTTTAATAAATTTAGTTAAATTACTATAAAACTTAGTCTACATAGTAAATTTTTTTTATGAAACATAGTTAATTTTTATAAAATGAAGTTAACTTAATTAACTTTTATGAATTTAGTTAATTATTAGAAACTTATTTAATTTTATAAACTTGTTTTCCTTTTATAAAATTTGTTTAGCTAAGCTAAAAGAAACTATAAAACTTTGTTACTATATGTATATATGCATATGCTACAGCTATATTTTGATTAAAAAATGAATTATCCGAGTGACCATCAATTTCATATTTCCTATTCATTAAAACATGAAAAATTACTACATGTTATACGTATTTACAAACAGATTTATTGCTATAGAGCAGAAATCAAACGTTGTCAGTCTTTGGTTCATTTATAGCCGATTGCTATAAATTATCAAGTGAAAAAATTCATATTTGTAGGTAGAAAATATTTCAGGAGTTTATAAATATTTAACTGACAGCTGAGATATAAGCACAGTGTGTGAAAAGAGCTTGCAAGTTTTTTTTTGAAGTTGGGTAAACGGGCCCGGCCCAAGTAAAATTACAACAGAAACGGGTATAACCCAAACAAATACCCGAAGCCTCTCTATATCTCAAACCCTAATTAGGTTAGCCTCCATTCACTCGAGAAACGAAAATAAAAACAGCAAAACACAAAAATGGCGGAAGGCGATTCAGAAAACCTATTCCATCCCATCGTCTTTCTTCTCTCCACTAGCTTCGTCGCCACCCTTCTTCACTCCACTAGTCTCGCCTCTTTCCCAGTACGAAAATCCCTTGTTGATAATACCTCGCATGCCTTTCCTTTCTTCGTTTGTGAAGAAACTGTTCTGCTGTTGGAATTCTCGAGGTAAATTAACAGATTTGTTGTCACAGCGACTCAGATCTGTTAGTTCCTCAGTTTGAAGCACAACTCGAACTTGGTTCGTAGCTGTTGGATCTCTGTTCGATGTTTTGTTGTTAAGATCACCAGATCTATAGTCACCACGACTCTGATCTTCTGAATCAAATCTAAGGAGAGCAGCGCGATCTCTACTTGATGCAGATCGAACTCTGTCATAAGTCCTATCTGGAGTAAATTCATCAGATGGATGATTCCTTGCCCTAATATTCTTTGGATGAGCTAACAGATGTTCTAGATGCTTACTACCTGCTTCTATATTTCAGTCTTCAGCTAAATTTGGAAACTTGGTTTGATCCTTCCTTTTATTCTTTGATTTGTGCAGCAGGATTTTACCGTCAGTTTCTATAATTAGCATTTCTGCTCTTTACTGCTACTAACTTTATTATGAGTATGAGCATTTCTTTCTTTCCATATATGATAGATTGCAGTAGTTAAATATATATGGGCTAGGTCTTAATCCATTGATTTTCTTTTGAACTTGATAGTTATTAGCTGTATAAATTGCTCGAGAACCAATATATCATTGTTGTGAATATCCAGCTTATCCTTAATATGCTTCCAGATAAACTGTGAATAGCTGCATTCAAAAAATAAATGATTAGAGCTCTCATTTTCTAGATTGCATAAGGAACAAAATGAACTAGAGCTATTACTCCACTTATTAATTCTGTCACAAGTTGGCAATTTATTTTGAAATGCAAAAAAAGTACAGTATGCCATCTTAGGACTATTCACCTTATTCCAAATGCAATCATACCAATCAACCTTGGTGACTTTATTTCTTATAGCATTCCAGGTGTTTTTAAATGAAAACTTCCCTTTGTTATTAGCTTTCCATACCCAGTAGTCACTGTCAGCATTACGATTTAGATGAATTTTACAAATTTCATCTTTGTGTGGATTAGTTATAGGGTGAATTTGAGGTTGCTATTGATTGTTAATAATAATATATGACACTGTTGCATTAGCATCACCAAATATTACCAGATTACTCCAACCAATTTTATTGACAAATGAGTCATTATTAAACCACGGATCAAACCATAAGCTAGTTTCCTCACCTGTTTTAAAATTTCTATCCAAAAGTAACTTACCAATATTTCTGCAATTTAAAATTTGCTTCCACGTGTTAGACTGATTGCTGTTTGGAGTAATATTCCAAAAATTACCTTTCTTGAGATACTTAGCCTTCATCCACCTTGCCCAAAGTGAGTCTGCACTAAGAAATCTCCAAAGTAATTTTAAATGACAAGTTAGACTAAGGTCCTTCATATTTCTAATGTCAAACCCACCTTCATCCTTGGGTTTACACACAGTATCCCAACTAACTTTATGATATTTACCTCTCCATAAAAAATTTGCACATCTGCTTTCTAATTTTTTAATAGAAGCTGAAGGGATATGAAAAGTTTGGAGCCAGTATAATATCATAGCATAAACCATGGTTTTAGTTAATTCTATTCTACCAGCAATAGATAGAAGTTTACTAGACCAAGTTTCCATTCTTTCTTGTATTTTATCCAATAATATAAAACAGTCTGAATCTTTTATTTGATTAACAAATAGAGGCAATCCCAAATAATTTATAGGAAGAGTTCCTTCAGTAAATTTTAAAACATTAAGAACATCATTTTTATAACTGCTATATTTACTAAAGTAAGCTTTACTTTTGTCAAGATTTATTTGCAACCCAGCATAATTGTTCAGAGTAACAAAAACATTTTTAATAGAATCTGCATTTTTTTTATTAGCTTTCATAAATACCATTAGATCATCAGCATAAATAAGGTGGTTAATACAGAGTTGTACTCTATTAATAGGATTAATATTCCCTTTCAGAGCTTCAATTTCCATCAGAACTGAAAAATACTCCATGACCATAGTAAATAAATAAGGTGACAAAGGGTCACCTTGTCTAATACCCCTATTACTATTGATGAAACCTTCAGATTTTCCCTGAACAAGAATAGAAAAGGTAGGTGTATTAATACATTCCATAATTAAGTCACAGAATTTACTGGGAAAACCCATACATTTCATAATGTGAATTATAAATTGCCTATTTACTTTATCATAAGCTTTCTGTAAATCAATTTTTAGGCACACATTATCACCATTTTTAGTATTGAATTTTCTCACCATTTCATGAGCTAGCATAGAATTTTCTGATATTAATCTGCCAGGTACAAAAGCACTCTGGTTTTCAGAAATGATGAAAGGCGGATTTCTTTTAATTCTGTTGCTTAAAATAGTCGATATGATTTTGTAAATAAAATTACAACAGGAAATTGGTCTATAATCTCCAATATTAGAAGGATTTTTCTTTTTAGGAATTAAAGTAATAAAAGTGTGATTAATACTTTTAAGAATTCTACCTTTAACCATAAATTCATTTATCACTTCAAAAATTTGATTCTTAATATTCTCCCACTGATTCTTGTAAAATTTTGCATTAAACCCATCTGGGCCTGGGCTTTTATTATCACCAGCATTAAAAATAATATGTTTAATCTCCTCTAATGAAATACCCTACAAGAAAACTGATTTTTTGTAGCGCGCAAAAACCGCCACTACGTATTTTTAGTGGCGTTCTGATAATCGTTACGAGAAAACATACCACTAAAAATCCTCGAGTATTAGTTGCACTTTCTTAAACGCCACCAAATTTGTTTTTTTGATAGCGTTTTTATAACGCCATAGAATTCCTTTTTTGTAGCACCTATTTACCGCCACCGAAAAGGTTTTCTCCTCCATGATACTTTTTTATGGCATTATCTAAATTTTTTGTAGCGCCTGTTTAACGCCACCGAAAGGGTTTTCTCCTCCACGTTACCTTTTCACGGCGTTATATACATTTTTTGTAGCGCTTAATAAACGCCAGCATAAGTGTACTTGAGTTTTTAATCACTCTTTTGTAGCGACATTTTAACGCTACCAAAATAAATAATATCCAGTAGCGTTTGTTTCCCTCCACCTACTACTCCAGATTTACCCCTGATCTAGCATCCAATTATATAATAACAGAATACGCAAGCACATACACTTTTGAACACAATATATTAAACAACTACAAAATACGTATACGCATTGAAGATCCACAAGATACATACACATTCATACATCCACATACATAGGTGTCGACAAAAAGCTACCCGTACACATACACAACCAAACTACCATAAGTGTTATAACCAAACTACCATAAGTGTCATAACCGTACATATACATCTGAAATAAACGTCTGAAATAACCAAAGTACCGAGCAAAACCTGAACCACCATAAAAACCTGAACTACCTGTCATTGCTGATGTCTTCAAAACCTGAACTACCTGTCAACAAAGAACAGAACAAAAGAGTGAGAAAACAAAACCTGAACTTAAAACTGCATCACTAACATTCCACCACAATCCATACATAACTCCTCACCATCAATTATTTTCCCTCCCCTGAACCTGAACCACCAATCACAATCATTCAATCACAATTCGAATATAACACCCCTACTTATGTACTTTTATCATTTTACCAAAAATCTATCTGCACTTTAGCTGCTAGCATTCCTAATGTATATATAAAAAAAATTATATACCTTTCATTTTGACTTAATAATGATTTTTTCCATTGGCCAAGCTATGGGAACGCCAATGCAATCATCCATGCACGTCAGACCCGATGTTGGTCTCCATATCTCTGCATTTGGAACTATCAACAGTTCAATCCAAACTTTTACAGCATTACGTCCCAATGGACGACAATGGACCATCGTTATCGGATCAGTTGATGCAATACTTCCTTCAGCCACTACGTCTGCTCCACCCAAATCGATCAACTGGCATTTGGCATCCTTTTGCATGGTTGCAATCGGCTGAAAGAAAAGAGATTATTATGCACAATGTATACATGCACATTAAATAAACTTTCATACACAGTTAACTTCTTCAAATTTGAAAATTAATACTTACATTTTGCGATTTATTCATGACCATATGTGCGGATTTCATGGGAGAATTCACAATATTTTTAGTATCATCACGACTCTCATCTAGTTTTTCTTGATCAGCTTCTACTTTTGATCTTGGCCATGCTACTTTCCTACCAACTGCATCTCCAATGCACGACATATCAGATGTGGGTCGCCACAAATAAGCATCTTTATTTACTACTTTGTCCACCCAAATCACAACAGCAGACGGACCGAATGGAATACCATTAACAATATATTTTGGATCAGTGGCATGGATTCTTCCTTCGGCAACTACACCTTCACCCTCAGTCCAACCGTAAATCTTGCAAGTGTCTTCGATGATGCTGGTACTCTAAAAATGAGAAGTGAAATTCAAGACTTTAGTATGCTATACAAAAACAATGAATATGTGTTAAATTTTTATTCAGATGGGGGTGTGCTCGCTGCATTTTAGACATCAATAAGCTCGCAGCATATTACACTAATATACTTAACGTGAAAAAAATTACCGTACTGGCTGCACTACAGTTCAATCGTGTTCGAAGCGGGACCTTGATGCAAACTGATGGCCAAGCAACTACCTCATTCTTAGCGTCTGCAAAGACTGCCATTTCAGGTGTAGGCCTCCATAAATAAGTATCTACTTTATCCACTGAATCTATAACAACGCTCCCAGCATTTGGTCCAAGACGAATGTCATTGACAACGTCATCTGGGTCCATGGACAACAGCCTCCCATGGGCAACAACTCTAGAGGTTCCATCCCAATTCAACAGCAAACATACTTCGTCGTCGCTCTACAATTAATCAACCGAAAATTAAATCAATTACTGGATTAAAAAATTAAAATATAAATTTCATTTATTGAGTAATATAAATATTATTTTTACCGAATCAGGTGAGTTCCTTCTCGAACTTTCTTTACCCTGCAGCGAAGCACGAATATAAATTAATATTTTACGAATATAAATTAATATTTTACGAATATAAATTAATTTCCAAAAATTTACCTTTTGGTCCATCAGAGTCTGTATCATCCCCTTCAATTCTGCTATTTCCTCACGACACAGAGACACTTGTTTATCTTTGGACTGGGCCAAAGCTAGCTTGGTTAAAGTGCAACCCCTACCCAATGCCCTTAACCGTCCCGGTTTATCTTGTCCCAGTACACGTACAAGAGCATCTTTTCCAATATCAGTCTGTGTCGAGCCGGATTGGGATAGGCTACCATATTTTTTGATCTCCTCCTATATAAATAAATACACATAGATAATGTACAATGGTAAAAATATCATAGTTTCAAAAAAAATATACCAATAAAATTAAAAACAATTTTACAATAGTATTCGCAGCTTCCATGTTCACTGGTTCACCATTTTTTTTAATGTGAGATCTAATCCACACATCAGCTCTACTTATGGACGATGGATCTACACTTTCTTTTTTTTTTAAAATAGAATAACATTAAATTAATAAACTGACAGGTATAAAATAATGTTAAATAATGCTATAGTTAATTAACTTACCATGTCTTCGGTCTTTCTAGCCATTCCCCTACGACCGGTTGTATGCGGAAGTTGTGTGTACCTAAGGGCTGAATATTTCTCACTTTTTTGCTAAAAATATTCAAAGATGCTAGAAGTTAACAACCAAAATCATAAAAGGAAAAACTATCTAATATTTATAATGCAGGGTAAATATGTATGGTGAGGATTGCAATTTATTTGAAAATCAATTCATCATGGTCATATACTTATTTGGTATTATTAATGCTGACATATACAGCATTCCATATCTACTAATAATATTTATAGATTGAACTAACTTTCAAAGTGTTTTTTTACTTCATTTAAAATGTTCCTGTGCTTGTCATAATGCATTTGTATTTTGTACTGTCATAGGTTCCTGCAGCTAATACCTAAACAGGAACCCTCAGCATCCACCAACACTTGGACTTCACTTCTAAAGAAATTTATCGGTTGCTAACTATGTAGATGGATTTGCAGAAACATGCCAGACGAGTTCAGTAGGAATGATTTACCTTAAACTCCGGACTTGTTTTCGCCTTCACAAACTTCCTCCAATCGGTTATGCTTTTTATGTTCGTAGGTTTCAGTTTAAGTCTTTCCTCATCGTTCTCCGCTTTTTGCAAATTTCGAATCAATTTGCTTTTTGACGATCTCCAAAGTACTCCTATTTGTTGAAATATAGCTTTTCTTTGCCATTCCTCTTCCAATTTAAATCTAATCTGCAACAATACATCAAAACATGATATTAGTAAAATTTATTTAATTTAAATACGACAGATTTAATTAAATCTGAAAGGTTTTCTGAAGTTATTAGAGGGCAATTTCAATTTATAATTGGCAAGAACTATTTTTCAATTTATCCAGAAGTTATTAGATGGCAATTTCAATTTATAATTGGCAAGACCATGCAATATTAGAAGTCATTTTCAAAACATATTAGAGTCAGAATGTTAAATAATAGATGCCTGCTTCATACCAGAACCGACTGCCACAAAACTTCTTTTAAGTCATCACTAATATTCCTCCAATCATCAATGGTGTATGGAACCTGCTCCCGCACAAGCGGTCCAAGAAAAGAGGATAAATATACCGACCCTTGCCCTACTGGTATACCTAGATCATTGAACTCAACTTCAATTCGATCCTGACTGCATGACGGGAGTCTTTTTGCTTTTGCTGGACCTCTACCGCCTCTTTTCCGAGATGTACTTCCGATTTCAGCTTCACTTTGTTTCCCAATTTCCAGCTCGGCATCAGCAGTTTGTTCAGGACGGGTTTCATTTTCTGAGCGGAGTCCTTCATTTGGGTTAGAGGGGATATCATCTAGTGGTTGTTCGTCTTCTTCATTGTGAACAGTGGCTTGCTTCTTAGCATTGTCTGGTTGTTCTTCTATTTCATTTATACTAGCTGGAACTTTACGTTTTTGCTTTGACTGTTTGTTCTTAGCTTTGACTTTTTGTTCTTCAGCCTTTCTTTGCAAGCGGGTACGTACAGATGTTGTAGACATATTTTTCTGCAAGTGACAGAAAACACAGTATAAACCAATAAGCACATGTAAACAATAAGAAGCGATAAATATTAACAAACAACACTTAAATATCATCAACATGTAGCTGAAAAGAGATGTGGCAGTTTGCAAACCAAACAAGCAGGCCTAAAAGCCTTGAGATGATGAACAGATTTGTAATTTTATGAGAAAATATACATGTAATGCAAACAGAATTGATAAGAACACTACTCATTATCAAGCAATATATGCAAACAGAATTGATAAGAACATATAATGCTTTGTCTATGGATGTATACAAAGATCAAAACACAAAGAACAAAAATTGAATGGTACATGCATTTGCAATTGATTAGAAAATTAAATGGTGCAAACTAACAGCCATTCGCAACATTAAAAAAAACAAAGCATTAGTGCAGCAAATGAACAACAATCACTAAAGAAAATCAATACAAGTTCAATGAAATTTCCAAATAGCCCGGATTTAATATATAAGTTCAACCATCACTAAAGCAAATGAACAACTATGCTCAAGTAGAACATATAATCTACTCAATTATACCCTCTCAATCCTCTCTAACATAGCAAACATCTTCATCATCCGCTTTAGTTATTTCATCTTCCACCACTTGAATATCTTCCTCGATGCAATCGTGCTCCTCTGTATCATTAAAACTTCTTGATGGTGCTTTCATTACAACGTACCAATTAGAAACATCGTTCTCTCTTAAATAAAATACTTGTTTTGCTTGAGATGCAAGTATGTATGGGTCTCGTGAAAATGATGCTTGATGTAAATTAACAAGAGTGAACCCATCATCATCAACTTTTACTCCATTTCCTTTATACGTCCAATGACACTTGAAAACTGGAATATAAAACAAATGATAATGTAATAAAATTATATCTGTCAATATTCCATAATAAGTGACCACATCAACCACTTGGGACATATCTTTAGCACTTGCTCTACACATAGTAGTTGCATCAAAAGTCACCCCACAATTCTGAGTTTCTCTCCCTAAATCTTTTACATGAAAACGTTGCTCGTTGATGATATATCCTTTGAAAGACATGGCATCATCCTTCGGACCATAAGCAATCCATTTTAACATGTCATTATGATCCTTGGAGGTAATAGGTATCTACAACAAATTTCATTTAGCATGTAAATTTATATAGTAATATTGATAGTTGAATGAGAATATATTTGAAATCTAACTAACCTTCCTTTTAATCCAATCGACAAAACTTTTTGTATGTGTTTCCCAAAGTAAGGTCGCATTTTTTGTCATGCGTTGGTCTGAATATTCTAATTCCTCCAAATGCAAACTAGTATTGAACAATTGATTATAAGTTATATATATCATTGCGAACACATCAAAATATTTAAAACAATATAACATAAACTTACTCTATAAACGGTTCCACCACGGCCATATTCATTAACACAGCTAAATGAGCACTTTCTTTCTCATTAACTGGCAATTTAATTGTCTTCGATACTGAAATTGGACGTCCCTCTAATATTCTACTACTTTCATAATCTTCATTTCGAGCTCCTTTCTCCTCTATATGTCCTGATTTCTTCAAAATTTCATTGAAAAACAACATGCATTCTGTTGCAAGATACGATTCTGCAATACATCCCTCTGGTCGTGCATAGTTTCTGACATAATCTTTGAGTGTCTTCATATATCTTTCGAATGGGTACATCCATCGAAAATGAATAGGTCCACACATTTGTGCTTCTTTTCCAAGATGAATGGATAAATGTATCATTATATCAAAGAAAGATGGTGGAAAAAAAATTTCAAGCTCACATAAAACGTCAATAATTTCAACATTGATTTGTTCTACCTTCTCTTTATCAAGAACACGTTGACATAATTTGTTGAAAAAAGAACATAAGCGAATTATCGCTTTTCTTGCCTTCTTTGCCATGAACCCTCTCGATGCTACTGGCAATAAATGTTGCATTAATACATGGTAATCATGTGACTTCAATCCACTAATTTTGCAATCCGACAACGAAATCCGATTTTTTAAATTTGAACAGTAGCCATCCGGTCCTTTGAAATCATACAGTCTTTTGCAAAATATTTTTCTCTCGGATTTTGACAACATATAGGGAGCGGGTGGAAGATATGTTTTATTCCCATGAGGTTGTGTATGAAGCTCACTTCGAATTCCCCAATCCTCTAAATCCTTTCTACAGTTGGTTCCATCTTTGGATTTATTTCCATGCAACATAGTGCCCAATAGGCTTTCACCAATGTTCTTCTCCATATGCATCACATCTAAATTGTGACGTAATGGAAGTACCTATGAAAACCAAAACAATAATGCATTATTGGGTTTTTCTTGTATTAAAACAATGAAAAATAAATAAATTAACCACTAACCTCCCAATAAGGCAAATCAAAGAAAATTGATCGTTTTTTCCACCTTGATAGCTCTACTTCTGTAGAACTGTTAGTATCATCATATTCATCTTCTTTATCATAGACATGCTTTCTCTTCTTACTTTTCTCCTCTATTCCTTTTCCAAAATCATTTGGATAATCCTTTAATAATGCATAAATGTTTCTCCCAAAAAGCATTCTAGGAGCACCATCTGTCTCTATGGTATTATCAAACAATGCCTTTTGTTTCCTCCGTGAATCTGAAGGAGGTAGAAATCTTCTATGACCCATGTAGGCGAACTTTCGACTATGTTTCAACCAACGAGAATGGGTATTGACACCACATAATGGGCAAGCTTTTTGCCCTTTCACACGACATCCAGCAAGATTTCCATAAGCCGGAAAATCATTAATCGTCCATAACAAAATTGCATTTAGTTTAAATAAAGTTTTACTAAATGCATCATAAGCAGTAACTCCATTAGACCACAAGTGATGCAAGTCTTCCACCAAAGGCGCCAAATATACATCAATATCATTCCCGGGTTGCTTCGGGCCTGGAATAAGTAAAGTTAACATAATATTTTCTTTATTCATACACAACATAGGCGAGAGATTGTATGTCACAAGCATTACCGGCGAGCAACTATATTTCGAACTCAACATGGAAAATGGATTGAATCCATCTGTAGCAAGACCAAGCCTAAGATTGCGTGGATCAGATGAAAAAAATTTATACTTTTCATCCACCATTTTCCATGTCATAGAATCCACGGGATGACGCATTTTTCCATCGTTACTTTTATTATTAAAATGCCATCTTAATTCTTCAGCCATCTTTTGAGATCTATACATTCGTCTAAACCTCGGAATGATTGGGAAATATCTCAATACTTTAACTAGAACACCTTGTATAACCTCTTCAGTATCTTGATTTTTCTTCCATCTCGAGGAACCACATTTTGGACAACTTTCTAAATTTTTGTATTCTTTTCTGAAAAGGCAACAATCATTCTCACAAGCATTTATCTTTTCAAAACCCATGTCGAATGCTTTAAGAAATTTCTTGACTTCATATAAGGTTTTGGGAAGCACGTTATCCTTCGGCAGAAATAGATGTTGCACAACTAAAAGCTTATCAAAACCACTATCGGACAAGCCAGTCTCGCATTTAAGATTATACAAGACGGTGATGGCAGATAATTTTGTGTGATCTGTGCAACTAGGATATAATGGAGTTTCTGCATCTTCCAAGTTCTTGACTAACTCATCCTCTTTTCTTCGAGAATCAACATCGTCTTTATCATCATCAAATAAATCTTGATTCAAAAAATCTTCATCTTCATAGTGAATCATCTTGAATAGTTCATATACGTCAAACGTATTTGTTTTATTCTCTACATTTATCTCTTCACCATGGTTAAACCATACACCGTCAGTGTATGGAGGATCCATTCCTTTTATAATTAAATGTTCAACGATGATTTGGTCATCATGACGACTAAGATTCCGACAATCCTTGCAAGGGCATAAAAAATTTTCTACACTTCTTACATTCCTCTTTGCAGCATGCATGAAATTCATTGCTCCTTGTCGGTATTCTATACTAGTTCTATGAAAAAAGTAAAAAAAAAAGTGAGCTTTAGTATTAGATTATATGTTCTAATTCTCAAAATACATATTAAGTTAATCATGGTTTTATCACCTGTTTAAAAAAAACCCAGCCTTTTTCCATTATCGACATTTGAAGGCAAATAAGTTTCTAATCTTTGACGTATAAATTGGTTATCTGTTGTAATCAAAAAAATAACTAGACGTTGAAGTACAAATACTTGTAGCACTACTGCATATAACCATGGTGGTTTAGTAGACAAAGGCAAAGAATACTTTTCCAAAAATATAAATTTTACACTTATATTTTGCATTTAACCTCAGATTTACATGTATTTATAATTAATCCATGCATGAATTCAAAGCCTAAGTCTAGCAAATTATAGAATTACTGCATATAAATTCAAAGCCTCAGAATGTACAAACCAACAGTTTCCTCTTGCCAAACCAACAGTCAACTTCACCGCCTCCTCTTCACTACCTCACATCCACACAACTGACATATTTCCAGTGCCTGCCACTCCACAAAAGACTATTTATGCTCCAACATTTACCACTCTCAACCATCGAGCCAGCCAATAACCAATCGCAAACAAACCCGCGACCTCCATCAATGCTACTTGAACCCACCAAATTCCCGAAACACGCAACCTCAACCTCCTCTCAGCAAGCAACCATTGATTCACTGAACCACTTCAACAGAACATTCATATACTCAAAGAAATCAAAGCAGATATCCCAACAGATCATTGCAATTAGGGTTAAATCAACCATTTCAGTAATAGTTTAGGAAAAATTACGAAAATAAGATGCATTCAAATTCATATAAAATCCAAATAGAATCACAAAGTCGATTTAAAAGATTCATACCTAAATATACCTAATCGATTTAAAAGATTCATACCTAAATATACCTAGATCTGCTGGCTGCCGCGACTCGATGTTGAGTAGGGGGGAAACGACGGAGTTGACGATGATACTTGAGTGCGATGAATATTTAACACGATTAAAAGGGGAAATTTTTTTTTTGAAGAAGAAAGCAAATTAGGGACGAGAATTTTGTTAAGTACGAGAGTAAAATGATAGGTTACATTTATTTAGTTTGCGCAGACTCTTTTTTTTAGAAGCGGGAAACGTGAATTATTTTTTGCCATGTTTATATTATTTGGTAATCTATTTTTTGTTTCATTTACAATAAAATGCCACCGATTTTTGCAACTATAAATGGTTTTTCTTGTAGTGATAGGAGCAAGTAAAATATCCGAAGCATTCTCTTTCAGAATGTTTTTGCAAATAATATGAGGAAAATTAGTTTCAATATATTCATTAAAGCATAACTTCTCATAATATTCAACAGCCTCATTAGCAATTTTGACATGAGCATTAGAAAGACTACCAGAATTATCTATGATGTTACCAATATTATTAATATACTTTCTGTTACTCATTTTAGCATAGAAAAATTTTGTGCAATCGTCACCAAGGGTTAGCCAGTCTACCTTAGCTTTTTGCTTAGCATTCATTGCATTCTTAAACATCTCATTAGATAAATTTTTCTGGTTATTAAAAAAATTGTTGGCAATATCCTTATCTTCAGGATTATTATCAGCCAAATTTTGTAAGATTTTACCCTCTTTTCTAAAATAATCCAGTCTATTGTTATTTAAATAATTATTCTTATTCCAATTCTTAATATTGGATTTAATATTTTTCAACAACATACTGAATTGAAATTGTTTAGTGCCAACACAAGAAAAGTTTAAACTATTATCCATCAAAGTTTTAAAATCCTCTTCTAATACCCAACTGTTTTTAAATCTAAAAGGAGAAACTTTATTACTTACATTCTCAGTGGAAAAGAGATTTAAAAGAAGGGGTGTATGATCATTGGAATTTTGTTCAAGTGTTGAGCAAATAAAGTCTGGGAAAATATTTAAAAATTCTTTGTTGATTAAAATTCTATCCAGCTTACAATGGATATTCTTAGCTACACCAGACTTCCAAGTATATTTATTCCTACTAATATTTGGTTCAATAAGACCGGTGTTTAATAAAAAATTATTTACTCTATCAAATTTACTTTCAGGAATTTTACATCCTCCAAATTTTTCTGAAACATAAAAAATAGTATTAAAGTCCCCCATTATAATCCAGGGAAAATTATACTTAGAATTCAAGTCTGTTAGATTATACCATAAATCATTTCTATCATTTTCAAAATTACTACCATATACACTAGTAACTTGAATAAGGAAACCACCACTATTTTTAAACTGACAATCAATAAATTGTTTGTTTTTATTAATTTTTAAGTTTGTCCAAATATTAGAATCCCATATAACAATGATTCTTCCTTTATAGTCATAATCATTGTTATTTGTAGATTTCCAGTTACTAGACAACCTTAAACAAAATTTGTCATAATTATCATTATTCAATTTGTTTTCTAAGAGAGCAATAATGGTAGGTTTATACATGTTAATCATATATAAGATATCAGACTGTTTAGCAGGGGAATTCATCCCCCTGACATTCCAAGCAAATATAGACATATATATATAATAATAAAAGGAAATTTAAATGGTACCTGACACTGTAGTACCCTTACCTCTCCTCTTATTTTCCACACTCTTAGCTTTTAACCTGGTTGACATTTCATCCCAATCTGGATTTATAGATATGTATTTTTGTTTAAAAGCTTTCTTCTCTTTATTACCCTTGTTCTTACCAATAGCCTTTGTTTTTGGTATATGCAGTTCAGATATATCAAACTGATCAGCAGCATCCACCATTTCCATTTCATTACCAGAGTGATTATTACCTTCTGGGATTACTATAGTTGAAATATCGAGTGGAACAGCAGGGCGAGGCATGTCTGAGTCAAACTTCTCAATCACTGCAGCCTGCTCGGGTGGAGGGGCTGTTTCAAGAGGCTTGTCCAAATTTGAGATTGCAGATTGCAGACATTCTTCATTGTCATTTTTACTATTTGTATCCTGCTTATCTATAATAATACAAGGATCTATAACTGGTGGGGTTATAGATTCTAAGACCTTTGTATTCTTTTCACCCACCATTTTGTTGCTCTGCAGATTTTCGTTTATGATTCCTGAATTATTTTGATGGGCTTCCTCTGCTATGACTTGATCATCTTGATCAAAGAGCACAATATCTTTCTTTCTGTGATCGGAGATGACATCTGTTTGATTGATCCGATCATTATCTTCAGATACCATAACTTTTTTTTGTGACACTGAATTGATTCTTGAACTTGGATATAAGTTTTCTTTTTCTTGCATTTCTTGATTATGATTCTTGGGTACCTATGTCTGTTTTTGGTTACACTTGTCTCTAGTGTGCCCAAAACATTTGCATACATTACATTTTGGCGGCACCCATTCATATTCAACTTTCTGAGTAATTTTTTCGCCATTATACAAAGAAAGATAAATTTCATTAGGAAGCTCATCCTCTATAGACACTTCGACCAGAAGGCGAGCGTAATTCAATCTTGTCTTCAACGTTGTGGCTGCATCCATTTTTATGGGTTTACCTATGATACTTGCCATAACATTGAAAGCCTCTCTATCCCATAGCTTCAGATTAACATAGGGTAACCTTACCCAGATCGGCATAGATGTTAATAAGTCTCTGTCCATCTTCAAAGAATCAGACCACTTTCTCATTATGATGAGTTTGCCATTATAGAAATATGGTCCATTTTTAATACTGAATTACAGTCTTGAGATTCCTTAAACTTTACTAGAAAGAACCCATTCTCTCTAGTAAAGATTTCAAATTCACCAATCGGTTTCCATACTCTTTGTATGTAAGATTTGAAAAACAAGTAGTAAGGTTTGGTGCCCACTACATAAACAAGAACAGAATTATTCCAAGATTCAGTGGCTCTTTTACATACCTCTTCCTTAACCAAACCATACTTCTTGTTATTTATACTGATTGGTGCAAAATGCTCAAGACTGCTTTCTTCAACATTGGGTTCTTGAGGTTGATCGGCAACAATATCTGCCCAAGACTTCCGACCTTGATCTCTGTTCAGTGAGATGGCTATTGGTTTTTTCTGATTTGACACCATTACATTCCTCTTTTCGCCCTGGTTGGTTGCAATCTGACCAACTCTGCCTTTTCGGTTGTCAAATTGAGGAACTGATGGTGACTCCTGAGCTTTTTTGGCCTCTTTTCTTCTTTGTTGTTTCGATTGAACCAATTTGAACCCTTCATCATCTATGTTGATAACCCCTGATGGCTTTTTGATGTGAGAAACCTCAGGTGGTCTGATTAGAGAAGAAGATTGGGAGAGATTTGAGAGGATTTGGTGAGGAAATTGATTTTCCCCCATGGCTGAGAGGAAACCCTAGATTTCAATTTTTTTGTATTTTTTTTTGAGCTTGCAAGTTGTAATTACTTCTTATCAGCAAACATTTCATGCTCTTTTAGAGGCTAAGCAGGTTGCAAACTAAATAGGAAATATAGAATTCATCTAAAATCACAAAACTAAGCCCGACATTAGCAGTAGGAGATCATCACATCATAATCAAAATAAAAGTTCTAAAACAAGTAGTTTTTTTTCCAAAATATATATATATATATATATATATATAAATGTAGACCAAAAGCTGCCAACATGCCTGACAGGTAACCAGGAATAGGTAAAGCAAATCGAAAAAGACCAGACGAAAACAACAGCAGAAACGGATACAAACCACCAATTCACCAAGAAATCAGCTAAGAAAAAGACCCATAAAAGCAAGCCGTCATAAAGGAAATGCCCGCTTAGAGAATCCAGGATGAGCTCCGGAAAAATCACCGCCCATCTAACATCACCATCGAGCTCCGGCAAGGCCACCACCCAATGATGATGTTAGTAGAATCCCGAACTGAGTACCGATGCTAAGTGCTGAAAAAGACCAGAGAAGTGAGATCAGTTCTGTTCTCACAAAAAAGCCAACATCACAAGGAGCCAACACCCGAGACAAGAAAGGGCCCTCCTCCAAAGCTACAACCAATCTGGCAAGATCGCAAAGTCTGGAAGATAACCTGAAACTCCAGCACCTGAGCAACTAGCAAGCGGGAATGAGATAGAAAAAAGGGGGGGATCGGGAAGGGGGTTAGAGCGTCGAAACTCTCCGTCCCCCACACGGCCTCAACGAATACCCGCTCTAGCGGCAGACCGAATAGAAGCGATGGAAAACAGACCCTCCAGTCGCCTAGAGCGGAGACCAATAGTGCCCCTAAATGGTCTACCGCGAAACGCAAGGAAGACATCATTCCTAACACGACGGATAATGGACGGGGGATCCATAGGAGAATCCTCAAAAGTTGCCTTATTCCGCGTGCACCAGATGTGCCAGCAGATCAGGCATGGAATCAAGCGGAAAAAAATCGAACGAAGCAATTTACCGGAAGTCCCGGACCACCAGCTACACTGTAAATCAGAGGGAGACAGGGCATTTCCTCGGATACCAACAAGGTTCCCGAAGTAATTCCAGACTGCCCTGGCTGAAAACCGGCAAAAAATAAATGACTCAAGGACTTTGTATCCCCAGAACCGCAGCACTTGCAGTGGGAAACGGAAGGGATGCCAATCCTTTGGAGATTCTCGTCTAATGGAAGCTCATCATGTAACAAGCACCACATAAACAGAGAGACTTTGGGGGAATGCAAGAATTCCAGATGAAAGAAAACAAAGGTCGAATCGAAGTTGGGATACGAACTTAGTTCCAAGCTTTCGAAATGGAGAACGAGCCGCCATCCCAACCGGATAAGCCGCTATGAGAGTCAACCAACCCTTTCACCGACTGCATGTGCTTCCAAGTCTCACTAGCGTAGGAGGGGGAGCCAGTAAAACCCGCACCCGCAAGCCTATTGTGATGCCCCACCTCTATGCTCATAATAACAAAGAGTATTAAAAGAAATACTGTCTATTATTACAAAGAATAAGGCTGGATAGGAGCGACCATCCGTAATTGGCCTTACACTAATATTGGTTATCTCGATAGGAGTGGTATATACTTTTTATTTTCATCTATTATTTATTTACTCCCATCGACATATCCAATTATCAGTATAAAACAAACTACGATAGTTCATAATAGTTTAGGACATTAGATATAACAATAACACAGATAATATAAATGCGGAACACAGAATAACAAAAATCTCATATATATATAACCGATGTCAGTTACAATATAGTTGACACGATACATATGATACAACTACAACTGTCGACTCTAGAAGTTATATATACAAGTACATTATCATCTAATATACATGAATACATATCGTTCTATACAATGACACGACTACTACAAAATGACACTGACAACTTCAGAAGATGTGAAAAGTCTTCATATCCTGAACAGCAACTCAAAGAAGAAAATCTACAACCTGAAATAACTCGGGTCTGACCCGAGTATTACATTCAAAAAGAAAATAATACCCAGGTCAGTCTAATTCAAACCAGTTTATTAGTGCATATAGGCAGTAATAATTTAAATAGACGACAGTCACAATAATTCCCGTCTATCCGATTCTTTAAACAAAGAAACCGGATAATGGTCAATATAACACTTAACAGTGTTTAACAAAAATCAGCAGATTTAAATCATCAACAGAGATAAATAAACAATTTATCAAATCGACTAAATCAATTTAAAAACAATTGAAATTGTCACTTTAAAATCATCAAAACTCGATTGGCTGCCGTACACGCACGCGTGTACGGCCTCGCCAATATGGCATAGAAATCAATGCATCAAAAGAAAAAGAAAAATCAATTCAAAACTGTCGAGTTTGGGTGGCTGCAGTGCACACACACATACATGTGCACTGCCTCGCCACACAATAATGGTAGTGAAATACAAACCAAAAGAGTGGCATAAACAAAGATATAACATGTATGCACTTTAAAACTTATCGGTGCAGCTCTAAAAATATCTATGTGAAGATTTCACTGCAACTGGTCGGGAAGTGCAGCAGTTCAACATGGTGATCGACAGAGACAAGTACATCTCTCCTAAATGTACTTGAATACTTACAACAAAAGGGTAATGCAAAGACCAGTGATGATCAAATGGCAAAAGTATCAAGTCTGGAAAACAAGAATGCCCAGACTCAATAAAGATGTACACTAGTGATGATGCATAACAAACTGCACATGGCAATTGAAACTGTCCAAGACTCAGTACAACCAAGAGACTAAAGAGATTCGAGTGCATCTGGTCACAAGTGCACCAGTTCAAAACGCACAAGCATATGAAATGTAGATACAAGAATAATGAAGACTGTATATACATCAAAATGACCCAAATGATCAGGCTACAATAACCACCAACAGTGCAACCAAAATTGGCCACACAAGACAAATGAATTCAGGGCCAACATGAACAAGTTCGAATGAACAGAAATCCCAACCGAAACAAATGTACATCTATGAAGACTACAGGAAAATAGTCAAGTTTTGAATTACGGGTCAAAAGAAATAATCAAGTCGCCAGCGTGCAAAGCAGGCTCCAAGAATTACAACAGAGAATTGAAAACCAGTGAAGTTGAGACAAACCAAATCTATCATAAAATTAACATGTGTGCAATAGTAGTGAACATATATAGTTCAAGTTCAATATCACTGCAACACAAATCAACGAAGGAGACAATCAAACAACCCAAAACATAGCATCGAAACAAGCAACAGTGCAGTATGGCCAGTGTGAAGACCAAACAAAGTTATCAAACTAAAATGCACAAGGCAGTGGAGTGCACAAATGGAAACAAAGCACAGTGATGTACAAATGAAACACAGTGCAGCAACTAAGGAGATGGACTGCAACTGCAACAACCAGGTCTCAAATAAGCTCAGATGTCAACATGATCAGAGACTAGAGGGAAATTCAAAGCTAAATGCAACTGATACATGACAGAGATGAACAACATGCAACTGCAGACTACAACAATGACCAAAACAAGAAGCTCAACAACAACAATGCCCAAAATAACTTGAACGAAGCTACTAAAGGAATGCAGACAGTGGCCGAGAACCCAGACCAATACTACAAATCAAATGCTAGGTCGAACAACTACATGATGAACAAGACTAAAATGAAGACGATATGAAACCATGCAGCCTCATAAGTTTTCATCAAATATATCTTGATATAATTGCATGCTTCTTTAAAAAAAATGATGACCCAGGCATGCATAAGAACATACGTAATTAGTGGAAAAGATTGTAACCTGGCCTTACTACTATATGAATGTATTAGGGATTTAAATAAAGGTCAACAACGTCACTTTTCCAAAATGAATCAAATGCCAACATATGAGAGAGAATTATGCAGGGCATAGCAACAACCAAATACTGTCAATAACAGTTTCAAAAGCAGTAGTTGTCAAGACACCAAATCAGTGACCGAAGTCATGGAAGCATATCGAAGAAAACAATAAATTCTCGATTCCAAAAATGACATAAAACAATGTATGAACAAGACGTAAATCATCATCAACAAACAAAGTCGAACGACATAGCACATTAGGATCTCACATAACAACATCGATTAAGTCAGTATAAACTCAAGTATCAAAACAATATCAGATGGCCGATACCGAATATTGACAAAATCAAGTCGAACAAAATGGGCAACGAATTCAAGCCAGAAATCATCAAAAATAGTTCAACATAAATTTTATGGTGATGGACGAGACAAAACACATGAAAACAAAACTCGAAATTGCAGTAGCATCACGAGATCGAACTAGATGTGAGGGGCGAAAACCACTCACCTTAGAACGAAGAAGAGCAGATCGAAGGAGGAATGAACGAGGTCACCGAAGCCCAAATTTGAAGACGATGCTGGAGAACGCGAACGAAGCTGAAGTCCTTAGCTTGAATCCCTCGCGAGTTGAAGCCGTAAAAATCGAAGATCGCCGAAGCCCTAGTTTCCTCTCGTCGCCATTTTTATTTGCTTTCTTTTTTTTTTCTTTCGTCTGATCGAAATAGAGAAAGGGGAGGGGGTGCGTCGTGTTTTACAAAAGAAGGGGTAAGGGGATCGGTATGGGCTGGGGTATGGGTGGTATGGGTTGAGTTACTTTAATTAATTTTTTTTCTTCAATTTAGGTTTAGGGTTTGAATGAATGAGAAGAGGGGGTCGGGTCGAATTGGAATAAGAAGGGAACGGCTTTCCTATTTGATAATTATCCCGGCCCAACAAAATAAAAGAGAACGGGCTCAGTTTTAAATTTATAAAGCTCGCATAATCACTTGACGATTCAATACAAGGAATTTCGCTCTGACTAAAAACTTCCAACAGTAATTTGCAATAGTTTGATCGTCACTTTGACGATGATAAAAATTTACAAACTCCCGGGTTGTTACAGACTCCCCTCCTTAAAGAAATTGCGTCCATGCAATCATAGGAAATAAATGGATAAAAGGTAACGACCAAAAGAGCATGGCAATGTCGAATGTATAAGCAAAGCAAGTGTCAGTGGGGAAGTATTAGATAAGAAATCAAAAGGTTTGACTGCTTCAAATCAAAAGAATCAACATCGTGGGAATCAAGGATCAAAATCAGACGACTAACACAAGCAAGAACAATCGAGTTCCAGCAACTAAAAGAGAAGGAAAAACAAAGCAGAAATCCCATACAGAACACGAATTGAATGTGAGTAAATCAAATTACTCACCTGAATCGCCAGAGAAAAAGACGAAGCTCAAATCTCAAAAATCGCAATTATTCAATCATCAAAAACGATAATCAAATTTCTCAAATCAACAAATATTCGATTATCTCAAGCGATAATTAAATCTAAAATCAACAAATATCTAATTATCACAAGCGATAATTAGAAACAACAAATATCTGATTATCAAAAATGATAATCAGAACTCATATCAACAAATATCTAATTATCACAAGCGATAATTAGAAACAACAAATATCTGATTATCAAAAACGATAATCAGAACTCATATCAACAAATATATAATTATCACAAGCGATAATTAGAAACAACAAATATCTGATTATCAAAAACGATAATCAGAACTCATATCAACAAATATCTAATTATCACAAGCGATAATTAGAAACAACAAATATCTGATTATCAAAAACGATAATCAGAACTCATATCAACAAATATCTAATTATCACAAGCGATAATTAGAAACAACAAATATCTGATTATAAAAAAACGATAATCAGAACTGATATCAACAAATATCTAATTATCACAAGCGATAATTAGAAACAACAAATATATGATTATCAAAAACGATAATCAGAACTCATATCAACAAATATCTAATTATCACAAGCGATAATTAGAAACAACAAATATCTGATTATCAAAAACGATAATCAGAACTCATATCAACAAATATCTAATTATCACAAGCGATAATTAGAAACAACAAATATCTGATTATCAAAAACGATAATCAGAACTCATATCAACAAATATCTAATTATCACAAGCGATAATTAGAAACAACAAATATCTGATTATCAAAAACGATAATCAGAACTCATATCAACAAATATCCAATTACCTGCAGATAATTGGAAGCAACAAATATCTAGAAATCAATTAAGAAGACTAGAAAATCAACATAAAAGCTTGGATCGATCCCATCAGATGGCGAGTTTTTAATTCGCCGCACGTGCATCCCAGAGTGGCCGAAGCCTACCAAGTACTCAACATAATTTTGGCGCCCATCAGATTGACCCGAAGGTCCGCAGAGTGACCCGAAGGTCTAGTACTGGTATTTGACCCGAAGGTCCGCAGAGTGGCCCGAAAGCCCAACAAATGACCCGAAGGTCCTCATAGTGGCTCGAAAGCACACAAAATCATCAAATATTTCAATTAACGAGTCCGGAATTAACCGAAATAGCAAACACACATGTCCCATACCACGTGTTTTACTAAATCGTTTGATTCTCTTCATCGTTTCCTTGAAAGTGCAAAATTGTGTATTTTGTAAAAATACATTTCACATTCTCAAACGGACAAGTCCGGAATTAAGCGAATCAGTAAAAGAAAGGGGTCATAGTCCTCGATTTTGCTGAAACGTTTAAATCGCTTCCTCATTCTTTTGAAAGCGCAAACTGTTAAAATTTCTAAAAACAATTTTATTTATTTTGTAAAAATAACAATTCACATTCTCAACTGGACAAGTCCGGAGTTAAGCGAAACAGTAAAAGAAAGGGGTCATAATCCTCGATTTTGCTGAATCGTTTAAGTCGCTTTCTCATTCTTTTGAAAACGCAAACTGCTAAAATTTTATAAAACAATTTTCATTTTAAAACGATTTTCCAATCACGTGATTAAAACAGCAAATCAGTAACAATTTCGATAAGGAAATTGTACTTCTCAAAATACCGTAAAAACGGTTACAAATCAGCATTGCGGAATAACCGCTTGAAAATCCACTTTTAAAATTTGACGGTTACGGAAGCCAAAGCGACAGTAGTTTTAAAACGTCAAAATCACATCAAAACAATCTACATCAAAATGTAACGTCAGTGAATTCTCATTCATCAAAATGCCACAAAACACCGTACTTCAAAATATAGCATTGGTGTAAAATTCCGTTGTAAAAATAACGGCAACAAAATACGTTTCATAACCAAGCATCGGTTCAACGTAAAATAAATGCAATAACGTGCAATTTAAATTTTTGCACGTACTACAAAATGGACAAAGAATCATTCAAATGTATCTTCAATGAAGATAATTTAAAACAGCAAAAATCTAATCAATAGATGATTAGTACAAAAGAAAGCCAGCGGAAATTTCAACAAAAATCACATATCTGCAATTTCTTCGAATCCTCAATTCGGATTCGAAGTTCTCAAAGAAATAAAATAATTACAGCTATGTAAACAACAAATGAAATTCATATCAATTTCGTATTTTGATTTTTAAATCAAAAGGATTATCAGTTGTACTCAGCGAAGACAGTTTCACTGTTTCCGCTGCGCACTCTGATAAACATAACACAAATCAATCAAATCATCAGAACACAATTTCACTATTATTTTTAAATAAAGTTATTTAAAAATTTCATCAAAATTTCAAAACTTTAGTTTTGACTCAAATCACAGATAAAACATCGACTAATAGTTGTAACATATGTTCCATCCAAGTTATGTTTTATATTATGTCCATAAACCCTAAGCTCTGATACCAACTGTGACGCCCCACCTCTATGCTCATAATAACAAAGAGTATTAAAAGAAATACTGTCTATTATTACGAAGAATAAGGCTGGATAGGAGCGACCATCCGTAATTGGCCTTACACTAATATTGGTTATCTCGATAGAAGTGGTATATACTTTTTATTTTTCATCTATTATTTATTTACTCCCATCGACATATCCAATTATCAGTATAAAACAAACTACGATAGTTCATAATAGTTTAGGACATTAGATATAACAATAACACAGATAATATAAATGCGGAACACAGAATAACAAAAATCTCATATATATATATAACCGATGTCAGTTACAATATAGTTGACACGATACATATGATACAACTACAACTGTCGACTCTAGAAGTTATATATACAAGTACATTATCATCTAATATACATGAATACATATCGTTCTATACAATGACACGACTACTACAAAATGACACTGACAACTTCAGAAGATGTGAAAAGTCTTCATATCCTGAACAGCAACTCAAAGAAGAAAATCTACAACCTGAAATAACTCGAGTCTGACCCGAGTATTACATTCAAAAAGAAAATAATACCCAGGTCAGTCTAATTCAAACCAGTTTATTAGTGCATATAGGCAGTAATAATTTAAATAGACGACAGTCACAATAATTCCCGTCTATCCGATTCTTTAAACAAAGAAACCGGATAATGGTCAATATAACACTTAACAGTGTTTAACAAAAATCAGCAGATTTAAATCATCAACAGAGATAAATAAACAATTTATCAAATCGACTAAATCAATTTAAAAACAATTGAAATTGTCACTTTAAAATCATCAAAACTCGATTGGCTGCCGTACACGCACGCGTGTACGGCCTCGCCAATATGGCATAGAAATCAATGCATCAAAAGCAAAAGAAAAATCAATTCAAAACTGTCGAGTTTGGGTGGCTGCAGTGCACACACACATACATATGCACTGCCTCGCCACACAATAATGGTAGTGAAATACAAACCAAAAGAGTGGCATAAACAAAGATATAACATGTATGCACTTTAAAACTTATCGGTGCATCTCTAAAAATATCTATGTGAAGATTTCACTGCAACTGGTCGGGAAGTGCAGCAGTTCAACATGGTGATCGATAGAGACAAGTACATCTCTCCTAAATGTACTTGAATACTTACAACAAAAGGGTAATGCAAAGACCAGTGATGATCAAATGGTCAAAAGTATCAAGTCTGGAAAACAAGAATGCCCAGACTCAACAAAGATGTACACTAGTGATGATGCATAACAAACTGCACATGGCAATTGAAACTGTCCAAGACTCAGTACAACCAAGAGACTAAAGAGATTCGAGTGCATCTGGTCACAAGTGCACCAGTTCAAAACGCACAAGCATATGAAATGTAGATACAAGAATAATGAAGACTGTATATACATCAAAATGACCCAAATGATCAGGCTACAATAACCACCAACAGTGCAACCAAAATTGGCCACACAAGACAAATGAATTCAGGGCCAACATGAACAAGTTCGAATGAACAGAAATCCCAACCGAAACAAATGTACATCTATGAAGACTACAGGAAAATAGTCAAGTTTTGAATTACGGGTCAAAAGAAATAATCAAGTCGCCAGCGTGCAAAGCAGGCTCCAAGAATTACAACAGAGAATTGAAAACCAGTGAAGTTGAGACAAACCAAATCTATCATAAAATTAACATGTGTGCAATAGTAGTGAACATATATAGTTCAAGTTCAATATCACTGCAACACAAATCAACGAAGGAGACAATCAAACAACCCAAAACATAGCATCGAAACAAGCAACAGTGCAGTATGGCCAGTGTGAAGACCATACAAAGTGATCAAACTCAAATGCACAAGGCAGTGGAGTGCACAAATAGAAACAAAGCACAGTGATGTACAAATGAAACACAGTGCAGCAACTAAGGAGATGGACTGCAACTGCAACAACCAGGTCTCAAATAAGCTCAGATGTCAACATGGTCAGAGACTAGAGGGAAATTCAAAGCTAAATGCAACTGATACATGACAGAGATGAACAACATGCAACTGCAGACTACAACAATGACCAAAACAAGAAGCTCAACAACAACAATGCCCAAAATAACTTGAACGAAGCTACTAAAGGAATGCAGACAATGGCCGAGAACCCAGACCAATACTACAAATCAAATGCTAGGTCGAACAACTACATGATGAACAAGACTAAAATGAAGACGATATGAAACCATGCAGCCTCATAAGTTTTCATCAAATATATCTTGATATAATTGCATGCTTCTTTAAAAAAAATGATGACCCAGGCATGCATAAGAACATACGTAATTAGTGGAAAAGATTGTAACCTGGCCTTACTACTATATGAATGTATTAGGGATTTAAATAAAGGTCAACAACGTCACTTTTCCAAAATGAATCAAATGCCAACATATGAGAGAGAATTATGCAGGGCATAGCAACAACCAAATACTGTCAATAACAGTTTCAAAAGCAGTAGTTGTCAAGACACCAAATCAGTGACTGAAGTCATGGAAGCATATCGAAGAAAACAATAAATTCTCGATTCCAAAAATGACATAAAACAATGTATGAACAAGACGTAAATCATCATCAACAAACAAAGTCGAACGACATAGCACATTAGGATCTCACATAACAACATCGATTAAGTCAGTATAAACTCAAGTATCAAAACAATATCAGATGGCCGATACCGAATATTGACAAAATCAAGTCGAACAAAATGGGCAACGAATTCAAGCCAGAAATCATCAAAAACAGTTCAACATAAATTTTATGGTGATGGACGAGACAAAACACATGAAAACAAAACTCGAAATTGCAGTAGCATCACGAGATCGAACTAGATGTGAGGGGCGAAAACCACTCACCTTAGAACGAAGAAGAGCAGATCGAAGGAGGAACGAACGAGGTCACCGAAGCCCAAATTTGAAGACGATGCTGGAGAACACGAACGAAGCTGAAGTCCTTAGCTTGAATCCCTCGCGAGTTGAAGCCGTAAAAATCGAAGATCGCCGAAGCCCTAGTTTCCTCTCGTCGCCATTTTTATTTGCTTTCTTTTTTTTTCTTTCGTCTGATCGAAATAGAGAAAGGGGAGGGGGTGCGTCGTGTTTTACAAAAGAAAGGGTAAGGGGATCGGTATGGGCTGGGGTATGGGTGGTATGGGTTGAGTTACTTTAATTAATTTTTTTTTCTTCAATTTAGGTTTAGGGTTTGAATGAATGAGAAGAGGGGGTCGGGTCGAATTGGAATAAGAAGGGAACGGCTTTCCTATTTGATAATTATCCCGGCCCAACAAAATAAAAGAGAACGGGCTCAGTTTTAAATTTATAAAGCTCGCATAATCACTTGACGATTCAATACAAGGAATTTCGCTCTGACTAAAAACTTCCAACAGTAATTTGCAATAGTTTGATCGTCACTTTGACGATGATAAAAATTTACAAACTCCCGGGTTGTTACAGACTCCCCTCCTTAAAGAAATTGCGTCCATGCAATCATAGGAAATAAATGGATAAAAGGTAACGACCAAAAGAGCATGGCAATGTCGAATGTATAAGCAAAGCAAGTGTCAATGGGGAAGTATTAGATAAGAAATCAAAAGGTTTGACTGCTTCAAATCAAAAGAATCAACATCGTGGGAATCAAGGATCAAAATCAGACGACTAACACAAGCAAGAACAATCGAGTTCCAGCAACTAAAAGAGAAGGAAAAACAAAGCAGAAATCCCATACAGAGCACGAATTGAATGTGAGTAAATCAAATTACTCACCTGAATCGCCAGAGAAAAAGACGAAGCTCAAATCTCAAAAATCGCAATTATTCAATCATCAAAAACGATAATCAAATTTCTCAAATCAACAAATATTCGATTATCTCAAGCGATAATTAAATCTAAAATCAACAAATATCTAATTATCACAAGCGATAATTAGAAACAACAAATATCTGATTATCAAAAATGATAATCAGAACTCATATCAACAAATATCTAATTATCACAAGCGATAATTAGAAACAACAAATATCTGATTATCAAAAACGATAATCAGAACTCATATCAACAAATATATAATTATCACAAGCGATAATTAGAAACAACAAATATCTGATTATCAAAAACGATAATCAGAACTCATATCAACAAATATCTAATTATCACAAGCGATAATTAGAAACAACAAATATCTGATTATCAAAAACGATAATCAGAACTCATATCAACAAATATCTAATTATCACAAGCGATAATTAGAAACAACAAATATCTGATTATAAAAAAACGATAATCAGAACTGATATCAACAAATATCTAATTATCACAAGCGATAATTAGAAACAACAAATATCTGATTATCAAAAACGATAATCAGAACTCATATCAACAAATATCTAATTATCATAAGCGATAATTAGAAACAACAAATATCTGATTATCAAAAACGATAATCAGAACTCATATCAACAAATATCTAATTATCACAAGCGATAATTAGAAACAACAAATATCTGATTATCAAAAACGATAATCAGAACTCATATCAACAAATATCTAATTATCACAAGCGATAATTAGAAACAACAAATATCTGATTATCAAAAACGATAATCAGAACTCATATCAACAAATATCCAATTACCTGCAGATAATTGGAAGCAACAAATATCTAGAAATCAATTAAGAAGACTAGAAAATCAACATAAAAGCTTGGATCGATCCCATCAGATGGCGAGTTTTTAATTCGCCGCACGTGCATCCCAGAGTGGCCGAAGCCTACCAAGTACTCAACATAATTTTGGCGCCCATCAGATTGACCCGAAGGTCCGCAGAGTGATCCGAAGGTCTAGTACATGTATTTGACCCGAAGGTCCGCAGAGTGGCCCGAAAGCCCAACAAATGACCCGAAGGTCCTCATAGTGGCTCGAAAGCACACAAAATCATCAAATATTTCAATTAACGAGTCCGGAATTAACCGAAATAGCAAACGCACATGTCCCATACCACGTGTTTTACTAAATCGTTTGATTCTCTTCATCGTTTCCTTGAAAGTGCAAAATTGTGTATTTTGTAAAAATACATTTCACATTCTCAAACGGACAAGTCCGGAATTAAGCGAATCAGTAAAAGAAAGGGGTCATAGTCCTCGATTTTGCTGAAACGTTTAAATCGCTTCCTCATTCTTTTGAAAGCGCAAACTGTTAAAATTTCTAAAAACAATTTTATTTATTTTGTAAAAATAACAATTCACATTTTCAACTGGACAAGTCCGGAGTTAAGCGAAACAGTAAAAGAAAGGGGTCATAATCCTCGATTTTGCTGAATCGTTTAAGTCGCTTTCTCATTCTTTTGAAAACGCAAACTGCTAAAATTTTATAAAACAATTTTCATTTTAAAACGATTTTCCAATCACGTGATTAAAACAACAAATCAGTAACAATTTCGATAAGGAAATTGTACTTCTCAAAATACCGTAAAAACGGTTACAAATCAGCATTGCGGAATAACCGCTTGAAAATCCACTTTTAAAATTTGACGGTTACGGAAGCCAAAGCGACAGTAGTTTTAAAACGTCAAAATCACATCAAAACAATCTACATCAAAATGTAACGTCAATGAATTCTCATTCATCAAAATGCCACAAAACACCGTACTTCAAAATATAGCATTGGTGTAAAATTCCGTTGTAAAAATAACGACAACAAAATACGTTTCATAACCAAGCATCGGTTCAACGTAAAATAAATGCAATAACGTGCAATTTAAATTTTTGCACGTACTACAAAATGGACAAAGAATCATTCAAATGTATCTTCAATGAAGATAATTTAAAACAGCAAAAATCTAATCAATAGATGATTAGTACAAAAGAAAGCCAGCGGAAATTTCAACAAAAATCACATATCTGCAATTTCTTCGAATCCTCAATTCGGATTCGAAGTTCTCAAAGAAATAAAATAATTACAGCTATGTAAACAACAAATGAAATTCATATCAATTTCGTATTTTGATTTTTAAATCAAAAAGATTATCAGTTGTACTCAGCGAAGACAGTTTCACTGTTTCCGCTGCGCACTCTGATAAACAGAACACAAATCAATCAAATCATCAGAACACAATTTCACTATTATTTTTAAATAAAGTTATTTAAAAATTTCATCAAAATTTCAAAACTTTAGTTTTGACTCAAATCACAGATAAAACATCGACTAATAGTTGTAACATATGTTCCATCCAAGTTATGTTTTATATTATGTCCATAAACCCTAAGCTCTGATACCAACTGTGACGCCCCACCTCTATGCTCATAATAACAAAGAGTATTAAAAGAAATACTGTCTATTATTACGAAGAATAAGGCTGGATAGGAGCGACCATCCGTAATTGGTCTTACACTAATATTGGTTATCTCGATAGGAGTGGTATATACTTTTTATTTTTCATCTATTATTTATTTACTCCCATCGACATATCCAATTATCAGTATAAAACAAACTACGATAGTTCATAATAGTTTAGGACATTAGATATAACAATAACACAGATAATATAAATGCGGAACACAGAATAACAAAAATCTCATATATATATATATATATATATAACCGATGTCAGTTACAATATAGTTGACACGATACATATGATACAACTACAACTGTCGACTCTAGAAGTTATATATACAAGTACATTATCATCTAATATACATGAATACATATCGTTCCATACAATGACACGACTACTACAAAATGACACTGACAACTTCAGAAGATGTGAAAAGTCTTCATATCCTGAACAGCAACTCAAAGAAGAAAATCTACAACCTGAAATAACTCGGGTCTGACCCGAGTATTACATTCAAAAAGAAAATAATACCCAGGTCAGTCTAATTCAAACCAGTTTATTAGTGCATATAGGCAGTAATAATTTAAATAGACGACAGTCACAATAATTCCCGTCTATCCGATTCTTTAAACAAAGAAACCGGATAACGGTCAATATAACACTTAACAGTGTTTAACAAAAATCAGCAGATTTAAATCATCAACAGAGATAAATAAACAATTTATCAAATTGACCAAATCAATTTAAAAACAATTGAAATTGTCACTTTAAAATCATCAAAACTCGATTGGCTGCCGTACACGCACGCGTGTACGGCCTCGCCAATATGGCATAGAAATCAATGCATCAAAAGCAAAAGAAAAATCAATTCAAAACTGTCGAGTTTGGGTGGCTGCAGTGCACACACACATACATGTGCACTGCCTCGCCACACAATAATGGTAGTGAAATACAAACCAAAAGAGTGGCATAAACAAAGATATAACATGTATGCACTTTAAAACTTATCGGTGCAGCTCTAAAAATATCTATGTGAAGATTTCACTGCAACTGGTCGGGAAGTGCAGCAGTTCAACATGGTGATCGACAGAGACAAGTACATCTCTCCTAAATGTACTTGAATACTTACAACAAAAGGGTAATGCAAAGACCAGTGATGATCAAATGGTCAAAAGTATCAAGTCTGGAAAACAAGAATGCCCAGACTCAACAAAGATGTACACTAGTGATGATGCATAACAAACTGCACATGGCAATTGAAACTGTCCAAGACTCAGTACAACCAAGAGACTAAAGAGATTCGAGTGCATCTGGTCACAAGTGCACCAGTTCAAAACGCACAAGCATATGAAATGTAGATACAAGAATAATGAAGACTGTATATACATCAAAATGACCCAAATGATCAGGCTACAATAACCACCAACAGTGCAACCAAAATTGGCCACACAAGACAAATGAATTCAGGGCCAACATGAACAAGTTCGAATGAACAGAAATCCCAACCGAAACAAATGTACATCTATGAAGACTACAGGCAAATAGTCAAGTTTTGAATTACGGGTCAAAAGAAATAATCAAGTCGCCAGCGTGCAAAGCAGGCTCCAAGAATTACAACAGAGAATTGAAAACCAGTGAAGTTGAGACAAACCAAATCTATCATAAAATTAACATGTGTGCAATAGTAGTGAACATATATAGTTCAAGTTCAATATCACTGCAACACAAATCAACGAAGGAGACAATCAAACAACCCAAAACATAGCATCGAAACAAGCAACAGTGCAGTATGGCCAGTGTGAAGACCAAACAAAGTGATCAAACTCAAATGCACAAGGCAGTGGAGTGCACAAATGGAAACAAAGCACAGTGATGTACAAATGAAACACAGTGCAGCAACTAAGGAGATGGACTGCAACTGCAACAACCAGGTCTCAAATAAGCTCATATGTCAACATGATCAGAGACTAGAGGGAAATTCAAAGCTAAATGCAACTGATACATGACAGAGATGAACAACATGCAACTGCAGACTACAACAATGACCAAAACAAGAAGCTCAACAACAACAATGCCCAAAATAACTTGAACGAAGCTACTAAAGGAATGCAGACAGTGGCCGAGAACCCAGACCAATACTACAAATCAAATGCTAGGTCGAACAACTACATGATGAACAAGACTAAAATGAAGACGATATGAAACCATGCAGCCTCATAAGTTTTCATCAAATATATCTTGATATAATTGCATGCTTCTTTAAAAAAATGATGACCCAGGCATGCATAAGAACATACGTAATTAGTGGAAAAGATTATAACCTGGCCTTACTACTATATGAATGTATTAGGGATTTAAATAAAGGTCAACAACATCACTTTTCCAAAATGAATCAAATGCCAACATATGAGAGAGAATTATGCAGGGCATAGCAACAACCAAATACTGTCAATAACAGTTTCAAAAGCAGTAGTTGTCAAGACACCAAATCAGTGACCGAAGTCATGGAAGCATATCGAAGAAAACAATAAATTCTCGATTCCAAAAATGACAGAAAACAATGTATGAACAAGACGTAAATCATCATCAACAAACAAAGTCGAACGACATAGCACATTAGGATCTCACATAACAACATCGATTAAGTCAGTATAAACTCAAGTATCAAAACAATATCAGATGGCCGATACCGAATATTGACAAAATCAAGTCGAACAAAATGGGCAACGAATTCAAGCCAGAAATCATCAAAAACAGTTCAACATAAATTTTATGGTGATGGACGAGACAAAACACATGAAAACAAAACTCGAAATTGCAGTAGCATCACGAGATCGAACTAGATGTGAGGGGCGAAAACCACTCACCTTATAACGAAGAGGAGCAGATCGAAGGAGGAACGAACGAGGTCACCGAAGCCCAAATTTGAAGACGATGTTGTAGAACGCGAACGAAGCTGAAGTCCTTAGCTTGAATCCCTCGCGAGTTGAAGCCGTAAAAATCGAAGATCGCCGAAGCCCTAGTTTCCTCTCGTCGCCATTTTTATTTGCTTTCGATTTTTTTTTTCTTTCGTCTGATCGAAATAGAGAAAGGGGAGGGGGTGCGTCGTGTTATACAAAAGAAGGGGTAAGGGGATCGGTATGGGCTGGGGTATGGGTGGTATGGGTTGAGTTACTTTAATTAATTTTTTTTTCTTCAATTTAGGTTTAGGGTTTGAATGAATGAGAAGAGGGGGTCGGGTCGAATTGGAATAAGAAGGGAACGGCTTTCCTATTTGATAATTATCCCGGCCTAACAAAATAAAAGAGAACGGGCCCAGTTTTAAATTTATAAAGCTCGCATAATCACTTGACGATTCAATACAAGGAATTTCGCTCTGACTAAAAACTTCCAACAGTAATTTGCAATAGTTTGATCGTCACTTTGACGATGATAAAAATTTACAAACTCCCGGGTTGTTACACCTATGGTATTTTGCATGAAGGAACGATGCCCACAAGGAGTCGTTTGCCCCAAACCTGTACCACAACTTGCAAGCAAAAGCCGCACAGAGGTCCTTTGGGTTGCGCAAGCCTAAGCCCCCCTCGCATTTGGGACGGAAAATGGAGGCCTAGGATACCCAGTGGTGATGACGGACGCTATCCTTCTTACCCCATTAGAAGGACGAAGTTAAAGCTTGATACGAGCGGAAGAAGGACGAAGTAGGAGTCATCGCAGCGAAGACATGAGTACCCATCTAGTCCAAGACAGACTTGATGAGAACTAGTCTACCTGCCTGAGAAAGGAGAGTCGCGTTCCAACGGATGATCTTGCCCCTAACCTTGTCGATCAAGGGATCGAAAATAGCGTTTAGTTTCCGACCTCTGTAAAGGACAACACCAAGATAAGGCAAAGGAAGGGAAGTCTTCTTGAACCCAGAAAAGTTCTCAATCCAAGAAGCTCTTAAGGGAGACAAGTCTTTCGCATGGACGAAACAGCTTTTGGAAGAGTTAACGAGCTGGCCCGAACTCCTCTCGTATTGTTGGATGAGACGAAGGAGCCAGCGAACAGAAGAACGGCCCCCGTTGGAGAAGATGACAATGTCATCAGCAAAGGATAAGGATGAAACAAGCGGACATCCCCTAGGAATGCCAAACCTCTGAATCTGACCATAAACCGTTAGGGTTTGAAGACCTCGAATGAAAGCCTCTGCCGCGATCACAAACAGTGAAGGCGACAGTGGGTCTCCTTGACGTAAGCCCCTACCCGCCTGGAAAAACCCATTGGCCGAACCGTTAACAAGAACGGAGAACCAACAGTTGGAAATAAGCCTCCATACCAAGTCGATAAAGGACTCGGAAAGCCGAAGGCTCGTAAAACCTTGATGATGGAAAACCAGGATATGCGGTCATAAGCCTTAGCCATATCCAGCTTGAAGAATACATTCGAACCTCTGACCTTCCGATCAAGCTGAGAAATCAATTCCTGAGCAAGCAGGACATTATCAGTAATTAAACGGCCTTTAACAAACCCCGATTGAGAAGGGGATATGAGGCAATCAAGGAACGGGGCCAAGCGATTGGCCAGAACCTTCGAAATAACTTTATTAGAGAAGTTGCACAAGCTGATAGGACGAAAATCCGCGCAAGACCGCGGGTTATCGCACTTCGAGATAAGAATCAGGTTGGTGGACGTCCAACCTAGCGGCAGTGAACCGCCCGAGAAGAAGTATTGAACAACCAGACAAAAGTCTGACTGAATAATAGGCCAAGCACTCCTGAAAATGACTCCGTTGAAACCATTCGGCCCACTGGAACTATCCTTGGAAAGAAAAAGATGCAGGCACAGATCTCTTCCAAAGAGGGAGGTACCGACAAGTCCGTACTTTCCGAAGGAAGGACCATTCTGGGAATGAAGGCTAATAAGGCCGGATCGGAAATCGAAGCAGAGGGAGCACTCAGAAAGGATTGGAAGTGAGACAGGATGGTCTCTTTGACTTCTTCTAGCGAAGAAGCCACAGAGAGATCAGGACGCAGAATTTCACGAATGGTAAGAAGGGAGTTCTTCTTACGAATAGAGGAATGGAAAAACTTGGAGTTCGTATCGCCTTCGACCACCCACTTGACCCTAGCCTTCTGACGAAGGTAGTCATTTTCGATACGCAACTCAGACGAGAAGGCCATCTGGGCTAACGCCCACGCCTCCTTGTTGGCAGTGGACGGATCCTCATCCAACAAAGATTCGGCTAAGATAAGAGATTCTTCGGCCGCCCGCACTCGATCGAAGATGTTCTTGAAAACTTGGACATTCCAAACCTTAAGGCAAGCCTTGAGACGTTTAAGCTTTCGTGAGAAGACAACAGAGGAGGAGCCAACGATTGGAGAACTCCAAGATTCCTCCACCACTTGGTGAAAGGAGTGATGAGATCTCCACATACTCTGGAATCTGAAGGAGGATGGACCCGATAGAGAGAGAGGGGAACATCGTAAAATCATAGGAGCATGGTCAGAAAAAGTCCTATGGAGGTGAAAGATGGAGAAGGAGAAGGGCAGGAGGAACCAATCCTCAGAACCAAAAACACGATCTAATCTAGAGAGAATACGGTTTGGTCCCCCTTGGTTGTTAGACCAGGTAAAAGCAGACCCAACAAAGGGAATCTCGGATAGGCCCGAGCTGACAATGAAAGAGTTGAAATCCGCCACCGCATAACGGTTGGAGGCAACACCTCCACGCTTTTCAGCTTGACAAGCGAGGACGTTGAAGTCACCGCCTAAAACCGAAGACGTAAATCCAAAATCGGAAAGCGAAAGAATATCAGCCCAGAGAGTCAACCTCTCCAAATGATCACATTTGGTGTAGACCGCCGATAATAAAAAGGAGGAAGTGAAAGCAGGGGAAGAGCAAGCCACAGACATTAGCTGGGTGGAATCGAAAATTGGACGAACCACAAGGGCTTTGGACCACAGGATCCAAATCTTGCCAGAGACATTGGTTACGGCACCGCCAAAACCAAGGGATAGAACGGACTTGGTTACTTCCTCTGGACCCACTAGAGGTTCCAAAAGAGTGACCAAGCAGATCGAATGCTTCCTGACAACGCGCTTCAACCTAGTTGAAGACTCCTCGTTGCCTATACCACGAACATTCCAAAAAAGAAAGTTCGACATGAAGGAAATAAAAACAAGCAGAAGAGAACAAGCAGAGAGGCTACGGAAGAACAAGACCAACTCAGATAAGATACCACGAAGATCGAGAAGATCTGTCGATCTTCTTGGACGCCGCTACAAAGCGTGTGCGAATGATGCGAGGATTAGAAGGGGGGCCATGCGGCCTGCGGCGAGAGTAACGGAGAGGGGGAACCGAGTACCGGGACTCATCAGATACCCCAGAATCAAACGGCGAAGAATCAGACCTCGACTTTCTCCGCTGGGCAGGGGCCGAGTTCTTAGTAAGGCAGGCTAGTCGATCATTGATGATCGCTATTTCTGCCTTGCTAAGCAGAGGAATGGAGATGGACAGAGAAGAGGAAGAAGATGGAAGAGAACACAAAGACGAACAGATAAAGGAGGATGAACTCGGGCAATCCGGTGAATCTGGATGCTCCGAATGACAGCGGAGGGATGTAGGGGATCTGATAAACGCATCCCACGTTGCTGTAAGAACCTTGCCAAAGCCGGACTGTCATAGAAGAGATAGCCTTGCGTGACAGACAAGATTCGTGGATCAGCCCTTTCAGAGGGTACACGAGGGTGGAACAAAGTAGGTCGCAAGAACCCAGATTGTACGTATAGTGGTCCGAAACTGGAACCACTATGCGGTACAAATTGGGAACCCGACCGAACCTAGCGCTCCAGGCCCTTTGTAGACTCCAAAAGGACCATCGAGCGCCGGGAAGCCAAAAGAAACACACGAGAGTCAATGACGACACAGAGGCGGCCTCGCAATGACTCAACTCAAAAAACCAGAAACACTGCCCAATCAGAGCACCCCGAAAGAGCAGCCTGAACCGACCACCACCAATGAAGCAAGAGAAACCATGCGGGGCTAATGTAACACAAAGCCCCAAGGGCAAGAGGCAATGAAAAAGATGCAGACGATCAAAGCTAGATCGCACGGTCAAAGTACAACAAGGGGGACTTGACACGCTATCAGCCAAAGATGGGGCATCAGTGTCAGGGAGCACACATCGAGATGTGTCAAGGCTCATGCACAAAAACTCTAAACCTTTAACTAAAAGCGAGCAAACATGAGTGAACCAATCTATAACAATACTAAGCGAAAAAGCAGGAGATCTACATACCTGAGGTCCAGCATCACAGACCAATAAAGGTTGTGAGCCAAACTTACCAACGAGGATGGACTCAGTCTGCAATCCCGCACTAACCAAAGGCCAAGGAGAAACTAACAGATCATCGCTACCAGACATCTTGCCCACAGCAGGCAGAGCACCGCTGACTGAAGAAACAGCAGGCATATCAAGCTTGAGCCGAGACCCACCAACCAGATCCACAGCCGAAAAGGGGACATGAGTACAAGCTCGAGAAGACCGCCGCGACCTCCGCCGCCGACGTTTTGCCACTGGGATACGAACCAAACCAGGTAAGGCAGAATAACCATCGGTGAGTGGGGTGATCAAATCCCCATCACCTGGCAAGCAAGCACTGCTTCCAACCCTGGGCCCACTGCAATGCCACAAGAAATTGAACCGAACAAAAAGCTCAGGTCCTCCGACAACGGGGAGGAGCAAGAATCGCTAAAATGAAGCCTAGGCACAAAACAGGTGGTCAAATCCCATTTCGGCCAAAGATCAACCGCACAAGGGACCTCCGCTCAAGATTCCGGTGTCGGAGTTATAATAGATCTCACGCGAAATAAGGGACACGACATTAACCCTAGCTCGGAGCTGGGGTATAATTCCATGAACCTTTTATCAATTAGTAGAAATCGAAATCTAGATAGCTGAATAAATGCATCCAGCGAATAAACTCGAATCTCCACAGAAGAGCTACCAGAAATAACGACGGAAATAGGGCCAAAGACCACCGCTCTTAGAGCGGCAGCTATCAAGGCGAAAGGAGGACAAGGCCGGAGGAAGGACCCCTTGAGTACGAACTCTCCCTCACCCTCAAAGATTTCATAGCGACCCAGTTGGGGAAGGTCGGATCAGAGCAAAAGCTAATAACAAAATCAGAATAAGAGAAACGCGATCTGGAAATTAGCAATCGAGAAGGGTATGAAGAAAAATCAAATATTACTACATTTTAATATTAACTGCGTGTCTAAAACAAGCAGTTAATATTAAAATGCAGTAATATTTGAAACAGATAGTATAAAAATCAAACCAATGGTCAGAATATAGTAGACATCTGAAATTAGCATATCTTTAACTTGGTTTATGTACAGAATCACAACAATATAATGAAAAATCAAAATACTTAGTTAACGTGTAAACTTAACAAATAAACTAATAAAAAACTGCATAAATAAGTGTACGAACAGTTAAAAGTATAGTCGGATGGTTGTTGTACAGAATTATGATTTCTTTCTTTTTGACCTACAAAATCATATATGTACCAGTTCACTTATATTATACCTAATTATTTCTTTCTTTTTGACCTACAAAATCATATATGTACCAGTTCACTTGTATTATACCTAATTATTGCAAATTTAGCCATTATTTCTAAAAAAAGAAACTAAGAAGTTAAACAATCAAAATAAACTAATACATTTTTTGGAAAATAAGAGTGTTCGAATAATTTATTATAGAATTAATTCAAATTTTGACCTTAAAAAAATTCTGAAACAAAATGGAAATGGAGAAACTCATTTCCATAATTGAGCCCAGTCAATTAATGTAATTTCAAAGCAGGGATATCAAAGTAAGTAAAATTTGAAATAGTTGGAGGATACACACACACACACACCATTTATTGTTTTATATGTCTTAAGTAATTGTGCTTATTAAATATAATCCAAAAGAGGAAAGTGAATAAATTCACAATTACTGTAATGATCCGGAATTTTATCACTTTGATTTCTGAATATTTAATTTATTTTAAATATTCAATTAATAGATTTTATAACTCAAATTCATCCCTTTCAATTAATACATAATGATGGTGAAATGGTTTTCAAAATGCGTATACAAAAATAATTAGTTCAAAGGAAAATTGAAAATTTGAACGGAAATTGTTTTTCGAATTTTCATCGTCAAAAAGTTGTTGGAAATGTCATGTACATTTTAGTAAAAATATACGCATACATATAATAATAACATAAGTATGGTTAATAATAATAATATGGTAAAAATTTATTAACTTAAGTAAATATAAAGGAGATGTGAAATTTAAAGAGATTCCTTAAGTATAAAAGTTGATTTAAGTACATAATTCACCCTATCATCAAACATGTAATCCAATGTTTAGTACTTTGATGTGATGATGAAATGTGTGAAGGGGGAGGGGGTAGTGGTGTGTGCATAAAGGAAGAGGGGAGGAGGTGATGTCGCAAAAAAGTGATGGAGGGTATGTACTTAAAGGGCAAAATGGTATTCCATTTTATATAAAACTATTTCTCCTTTTCCTTTCCCATTATATTTTCACTTTTTCATTTCAACTTTTACTTCCTCCTCTCTAAAGCTCCACTTCCCATTTTAATGGCTTCTCAAAGTATTCTTTAAAATTTAAAAATCTTCTCTTTTCACTTTAAAATCCGATTACCTATTTAAAAACACTTCCTTTCTACCTTACACCTTCTCTCTTTCAAAAAGCAAGCCTAAACTCCCCCACACACCTAAGGCCGAGCCCATATTCCATATGGCTAGCCCTTTAGGCCACTAAAAAATCAATCTTTTGCAACTAAATCTAAGCTCAAATGTTGGTTCTAAGTGTAGGGGGTTTGATTTGGTTTTGGTTGATTTTGGTGAGTAAAAACTCAATTTTTAAAGCAAAGTTTTAAACTTTCTTTTATGCTAAACTCTGTTGTTAGTTATTGGTTGAAAATAGGTTGTTTTGTGCTTTGAATATATGTGTTTATATGAGATGTTGATTATGGACTTGAAAATAAAGTAGAAAGTAAAGTATGGCTGTCACATGTTGTATGATGTTATAACATGGATATATATGTATGTGCTTATGTATGTGATGTTTCATGCTAAGAAAAGTTAGCACTTGACTTGTGTTTATGTGACATTGAGATCCCTTGGATTTAACTTGTTTAATTTTCTAGAAAATATTTTATAAAAGTTTCCAAAACTTTTACTTTTAGTTTCTAAAACTTTATACATTGTTTTTGTAAAGTAAGTTAAGAAAAAGTAATGGCTTGAAGGGTATTGGATATGTAAACTAGTTTTGAAATTATGGTATCCATGGCGATAGTCGCTATGGATGCAGTTCGTAAAAACGAACACTTTTGTGTAAATTAGAAGTGTTTCTTTTTATGTATTTTTGAAAAAAGTTTTCAAACATATTATAAGTATTAAAAGGTAATTAATAAACTAAGGGTTTGATGATTATTTAATTTACTAATTAACTAAAGATAATTAGTAATTAATCACTAACTAAGTGAAGGTAATTAATACTTAATTATTAATTAAGTAAGATAATTATAATTAATTAAGTAAAGGTTAAATTTAAGTAAAGGCTAATTAAATAAATAATTATTATTTAAGTAAGGTTTAATTATTAATTAACTGATAATTAATTAAGGGTTAATTATTAATTAATTATTAATCAGGCAGAGTTAATTATCAATTAATTTCCAATTAAGTTAAGATTTAATTATTAATTAAATAAAGATTAAATTTTTAATTACTTTATTTCCAAGGATCGGTTTGTTTAAAAAAGTAGCCTTCTTTTATAAAGAATAGTTAAATACAAGGTATTCTCTTTGTTTGTGCCTTTAAGTAGCCAAACAAATATGGAATAAGTTATTAATGACATTTGTTTAGCAGAATAAATCCTCGTTCTGATATAATAAAATGGAATAGATTATTGATGACATTTGTTTAGTAGAACAAATCTCTGTTCTACTATTAAATTGATTTGAACATTTAATTTTATGCTAGTTGTTTTATATGGGATAAATGACACATTAACTATGAGTGGTTAATTATGGATTTGATTTACATACATGTTGCTTACGTAAATACTAGATATGTGACTTGAAACTCAAATTGAATTAAATGGTAACTTGATTTAATACCATTGTGGTCGCTAAGCCTCTTTCCGAATTTGTAAAGTTGTAGATTTAAATAACTTAAATTGCATAACGATTTGAGATTAGGTGTATATAAAATGTTTTAAGTAAGTAATTTAATTAAAGATGTTTAAAGTTATTTAATTATTTAATAAAGATGTTTAAAGATATTTAATTATATTATTAATGATATTTTAAGTTATTTAATTATATTACTAATGTTGTTAGTTTATTGGTTTAGTTTTATTTAAAGTTAATTAATTATTTAATTAATGATGTGTTTAAAATTAATTACTTATCTTATTAATGTTGTTTTAAAGTTAATTAATTATTTTTTACAATGTTTAAAAATTAAGTGAATAAAGGTGTTTATAAATGATAAATTGTTTTACAAAAAGGATTGTACTTAATAAAAAGGATTTATTTAAGGAGATTTACAAATGATATTTTGTAAAGGGGATTGTAAACCATATTTAGTAAAGGAGTTTTATAAGAAGTTTATAAATCATTTTAAGAGATTTATAAAAGAAGTTTTATAAATTAATTTAGAGATTTATAAAAGGATTTGAAGTATGAAATGGACTTATAAAAGGAAAATTTTATAAAAAGGAATGAGAATTTATTTTGATAATTAATACTTCTTAATTATGGTGGTTGGAAACATTCTTTCCATACTTAACATCGAAGGATAGTGGTTTGGTTTATAGTAAGAAATATTTTAAATAATATTTGTTTGGCCCATTAAATGTGATTTTGAAAAAGAGGAAATCTCCCTTAAAGTTTTGTTAATATACTTATACCATTGAGATAAGTAGATAGATATTTTCTAAGTATTGAAAGTATAATGGTTTGAAATATACTTATATCGTTGAGATAAGTATATGAATGTTTTCCCAAGTATTGAAAAGAGTATATGGTGTTTGTGAATATATCTTTTGTGAAGGTATTTTGAATCAAATAATTGAAAGAGATTTTAATAATTGAAAGATTTATTAATAAAGGCTTAGTGGATCCCATGTGGAATTTAACCTATGTTGATTATTTGATTATTTGATAGTTAAATAATCAACTATCAAATCTTGGCCAAAATATAACTCTGGAAATATCTAGGAGAAACAACGGGGTTATATGACATAGCCATCTTCGATGATGTTGTATCCATTTTGCTCTCCTAGGACAAATGATAAGGAAATCCGTCCACTTAAATAGTTAGGAGGCGATCTCCGCTTTTATGTATTTCTGATTATTTCCGAAAGAACAGAAGTTGAGTTTACCGGAAACTGTAACAACCCATAACTTAATGGGCCTAAATTTCGATAAAAATCGAAACCCAAGTCCATCAAAGCACAGATCGTTGGATTTGGTACTTGCAAATAGCATGAGCATTGTTAGAGATTGATAGAAATCTAAACTCACAATAGAAACAATAATAGGATAAGAATACCGACTATGACTACTACCTTGTAATTAATGGCATCCTTGAATAGCAGATTGTCACATCAGCATCGAGCATGAGAGAAAAGAAGACTTTTCCATTAACAAAGCACATCCAGCTCCAGTGATCCGTTCCTCTAAATCTATCCCATGGGTTGTAATGATGAGGGGGTCAGAACAACGTTCTGGTGACTGAAAAATCTATAAACTATCCATAACATAAATTTATACTGATTGGTTTCCATTTATTAGTTATGTCCATTAAGGTTAGCAATTCTAATCTAACGTTACATTGCACACATGGTTACTTACGTACCCCTTCCCATGGTACAGAATACCGATAAAGCCTTATCCAGTACCTAATACTTTAAACCTATTTGCCGCTTAATACTTCTAAATATGAAGCGGGCTTCTATAATACTTTTAAAACAGAAATTGGCAGACTCTGCCATTTAAGACCTCAATCAAGGTGAACCCCATCCTTTAAGACCTAAATCAAGGTAGACCCCGTTATTTAAGACCTATTCCCAAGGTGGTTTCTTAACAATGTTGTCAATGGTTGGCGGGTCCTAGCTAAAAAGACCTTTAACCACTATTTAAGGCTTTCGACATTTAATGTCCAACTATTACCATATCTATTGCTGATAAAATCATAGCCATGTAATAGATAGTGCCCAAGCCACATAATACCTTTAAAATGGACTAAGCTGACTTCTAACCATTTAATACCTATATTTAGGCAGGTCCCCATCACTTAATACCTATCCTCAAGCAGACTCCTTGCTGGTATTATATTTGTTACAGCCTTAGCAATATGAGAGACTGTACCCAAGCCACTTAATACCTCATTAATAAGGACTATGCAGACCCCTAATCATTTAACACCAATTTATAGGTAGGCCTTTGTCATTTAATAACTAACCCCAAGCCGGACTCCTCACTGATACTATTTAGCTGACATTGATTGGAAATCTCATTGGGCTACTTAATACTTCTTTTATAGGAATGAGGCAGACCCTACAATAACTTAATACCCCAAACCTAAAGCAAACCCTTCCCGAGATATCCACAATCACTCTTAATTGTGAATATAGAATCTCATTAGGTTACTTCTTTCGGTAGGGAGGCGGGCTCTACAGCCACTTAATACCTCAACACTGAAGTAAACCATTTTAGAGACATCCTTATTTATTTGGAATCTCACTAGGTTACTTAATACTTCCATTTAGGAGAGAGGCGGAATCTATAACCACTTAATACTTCAAACCAGAAGCGAACCCCTATGGAGATATCCCTCACCGTTCCTAATTTCAAATTTGGACCATTTAATACTTTGCAATTAAGAAATCAGGCCCAATCTCTCACGTCTTCATGGGTCCTAGGATTAGTGATGTCTCACATCAGTAAAGTGCACCCGACTGCTGGTAGCCTCATAGTAAAGAGTAACCTTCCATTGAGTGACTCTACTGACCTCCCATCACTAGCCTACTAACTCCAATTAACATCCTAAGTCTTTACTTATATTATCTTAAGTAGACATTGGACTTAGCTTACTAATTCCCTTTTTTTAAGGCAATAAGAATTACCTTAAATGCTTATCTACCCATAAATCCCCTTTTAATGCTCATAAATGTCAGTTTGTTTATAAAATCATAACGGACATTTCTTAAGACATTTATGTATGATTACTAATTTCAAATTAGTAACCTTTTATATCTATTCCATTTTTGTCGTTCCCATTAATCCATTTACCCTATCAAATTATTATAACTCCCATATTTATTACCATATATTTCCCATTTATTGGACTTAAAACCTTTTAAATTCCTTTCTCATTAATTAGTTATCTAAACACGATTTACGTGTAAGCGTCGTTATTAGCCAAGTTTTATTTTAATTATTATGAGCACAATAAATTATATACGAATATCTACTTTTGTCAAATATATTCTAGTTATATATTTTCACTAGAATATTCTTTCACATGTTCAATTATCAGAATCATATCTAAAAAGATTACCCATTGTAATTTCCATAAATTAGCCCAAAACAAAAGATTTAACTTTAAAAAATTACATTGTTTGAAATTATAAGAAATCATCATCTTTTTATTACCGAAATAGATAGTGTAAACTACAATGAATTCATACTTACATATCTCTTTCTCTTTCTATTTGCATCCATTCCTTGTTAGCTCAAACGCTGTATTTTTCTAAAAGGGAAAGAGATCAAACTAATTTACAAATATTAAATCTAAATTCTAACTATTCCAAACATAGAAAAGTTTACATTCCAACAAGATTAGGGTAATAATCCAAATTCATAGCATTAATATACAACCTATTTCAGATCTGGAATAAATTTCATTCAAATCAATATTCTAAATTCATACTTTTTGGATTGATTTCCAGATCAGGTTGTAAACAATTTTAAATCAATTCATAAACAAGAATATGTGGGTGATATTTATTATGTTCAGATTATATTCAATTTGTTGCCTACAACTTATATACAATTATCCAATTAGGCATATTAATCAAATAAACACCAATGGGATAATTTTCATATTATAACAATCTATAAAATTTCCCACTCACCTTTCAAAAGAGATCCAGATCTAAAGTAGAACCTTTGATTCATCCCCAAATCCTTTTTAATCCAAGAAATATGTATAACAGGATATATACATACATTAGAATTACAGATTTGAGAAGAGATTTGGGATTGGAAGAGAAAATAGATACAAATATATGAATGACCTGAAATACGTATATAGTTGGTTCTCTTCTTCTTTTTATTAAATTTCTATTCTTCTTCGGTTTGTATGAATATAAATACAAATATTTTATTTTTATAATTTAGAAAGAAAGTGGAGAAGAAAAATGGCAGAGCTTTGCTACTACCTCCAGAAAAATATGAGAAGGGAGGGCAAGGCCTGAATTTATAGGTGCTAGAATCAACTAGAACCATTAGGTCGAAATATATTAAATTTGGGCTGTTGGGTCTAGGCTAACCCTATACGCCTGAAGGCGACCGGTCGACCACCCATGGAGCACCAGTCAACCGCTAGAGGTTGACCGGTCCCAATGACAGGTCGGTCTTTGGGCTCGGGCGATTAACTAATAAACGTTAATTTTTCTTATTTATTTATTTATTTATTTATTTTCGTTTTGAATTCGTTTTTTGTTCGTAACTTCTTTGTTTTGACTCCGATCGCAAAACTCCAAATATGAAAGTTTCTCAGAATTTCGCCACAAATGCAATGGTTCAAGTTTCATAGTCAAATTCCATCGTTTTCACAAATTCTATTTTCGGAGCCTAATTAAGTAACTAACTAACTAATTAAATAACTAATGTCAAATTACGGGGTGTTACAGAAACTATCGAATATTGGTTCGAAGAGACTGGGATTGGATAAGTATGAATTATTCGATAACCACTTTGAACTAATTCAAACATCATATTAAAGACATCTTGAATATGATGGAATCGAAGACGGTGCTCTTTGAAGTGCAACGCCTACTTGCTAGTAATCCTAATGGTGATCCCATAATGGATGTAGTAGTAGTGCCTTCGGTTTGTTCATATTCGGAACAATTTTTATGGATGAATGCTGACATTATATTGTGCTAAGAGGGAAGTGTTAGCATTCCAATTGGGATTTTCTAAGAGGGGAAAAGGTAATAGTGACCTCACAAGCCTCACAACCTGGTAATGATTAAATCAAGGGATATGCAGTAGAGCCATATGGTTCGCTATCATTAGAAGCTGTTATTCCTTGATCTAGAATCAATATTTATGGATTTGGTATGTGCGCGAAAATGGGGCCATATCTGGTGCATATTGTTGTGGAGCTTTAGTCCTAGGGAATGATGTAACCCGCCTTTTCATGTTCGAGGGGCTAGCCAGCTCTGTGTTGGCAAAGGGTCCGCGTGAGGCCCTCGGTATATTTTTCTAGAGGTGTACTATGGTAGGCAATTCCCCAGTAGCCTTGTCATTGATGGAAATCCAACCTCCAATACATGCCCCTATGGATTTAGTTGTAAACCTATTATGCTGGAATTTAATTAATGTTACAATTTCGGCTATGATTAATATTTATTTTGCCCTAGACATTATGATAATATCACTGGATTTTTCTATAAAATGATTTTGTTATCATAAGGTAAAAACTTATCCGTGTTTATGTCCGGCATGATCTTACGAGATATCTTTATTTTGAAAGGTTTTATAAAACATTAAAAATCCATTTGATTGTGTTTCTCATGTTGGTTTTACCAGACCAATCCGGACGTTATTATTCTTATAATGCTCGGGTCAGCCTGAGCATATTTTCCAGATATAGTTGGACACTTAGAGTTGTGGAAGACAAGTTGGATGCCTCCAAGACATACTCCCATATTTTCTTTTATCTTTCACTGTTTGTTTCATGTCTATATTTACCAATAATTTTAAGGACATGTTGTTATAACCGTCCAGGGGTTTGATGATAGGATAATTATACTCAGACTGATATATGTATATCAAAGTTTTCTTTTTGTAAAGTTTATTGGTATATTATAGAGTACTCGTCACGTTGTGAGATTCTTTATCTTTTCGTTTCTTTCACCCCAATAATCCGTCTTCTGGCACTTGAATGTTCGGCACATAAATACCATAAATATATTAGTGTCGAGTTCTGAGGTTCGAAAAGGTGGGTTGTTACAATTACATGTACTCAATAGGAGAATGTAAAATATGGTGAATGCATACTAATTTCGAATCAAATCATACATGCACTCAAAATAATGATCATATTTTACAAACTGCAAACTAAATTGCAATGTATATAAAATGCCAAGTCTAAAATCCAAATGTGGTGAGTATAATTTTGTCTTTTGGGGGATTGTCAAACATATAGCATGACTAAATATGTCGAGTCTAAATTTAAATATCATATACATCATTGTCATTATTTTATCCTTTAAAATAATAATTATGTTGGTGATATAGGTTTATTATTTTATTACTTTGTAATATCTTGATGATATTGAGTCTCAAGTGTCATTTCTGTAGTATTAACAATTTATAACTTACCCAAAAATATCTATAATCTATTTTTAAAATCTAATTATCAACATGCAAAAGTATTAAGGAAATAACTATTTTAAGGAAATGAATAAACAATCAAATCTTTAAGTCAAGTGGAAACTGGAAATGCTAAAAATATTACCTTGTTCTTTTTATCAACTGCACAACAACATTCTACACTAAATCTGAATACATAAATTTAAACTTCTCAAACTATTTCTAAATATTTTCCCTCGACATAAGTAATAAACTCACATTGCATAGAAGAAAAGGTAGAGAATTAACATTTTGTTCAAAAGTTTGAGAAAATCATGGTTTCTACTTTATTAATAGAAGCATGCTACTTATGAATTTCAAACAACATTTACTATAAAAATAAAACAAAACAGTTATATTTAACAAAAGGCAAAAACTCAAAAAGCTATAATAAAAAAGATATATTTTACTAATTATTTGAACTGTAAAGGAGGACACCACACTTGATTTTCTACTAATTTTCTATTGATTTCCCATAAGTGTGAAACGAAGATTTTCCACATATAAATTTGATATACTTGGAAAGTAAAAGTAAGTACAAAAATGTGTAACTCATATATTTGGACAATTTAAACATATGACTGCTAAATTACGTGATTTACCAAAAAAACATGAGAGACGTTTCAGATAACCATTTACATGAAGTTATAATCCATTACAAATACATAAATGAATCATGTACTTTATGTAGTTTGTGGTTACAATTTTTTTTATAATATGCCTAAGATTAGATTTTTAAAATATGTGTATGTATACATTTTTTTTTTGAAAATGGGTTAATGGAATTATAATGGGCTATGCGGCCCAAAGCATATACAACTGAAAAATACAGTAATAAAACAAAGACAACTCATCCGACAATTCGACACAAAGAAGACTTTGAACGCAAAATTTCCTAATTTGATTTAGGGTTCAGCAGCTACATTCTATGTGTATGTATACATATAGATATATATATATATACATGTAAATTTTGAATATATTTGATACATTTGGATTGCTATTAAAATATTAGTCTTTAACCATTGGTTCATATTACAGAAGAAAATTGGCTTTTAGGGAACTAACATGAAATGAGCAAGTACTACCATTATAAAATTTTGAATATGGTAATGTATCTATGGTAAGAAAACTGATACCATTACCCTATAACTATAAGGAATACAACCAATATGGCAACCAAATATTGATTTACCATTTGCCTTATTAAAACGTGATGGTTTATTAGTTTACACATCATGTTTCCTTATGGAATGCAAAATAGAAAAATGAAGTAATTATATTGTTATCAATGATAGTAAGTTATTTGTAACGATCCAGAATTTCAGATATTTCGTATTTAAATATCTGAACTATTTGGATATTTGAATCTTGGATTGACTGTTATTAAAAAGATTTAATAAGAATTTTAACCCCTTTTTAAATTATAAGTAACGACGGTAAACTTGTTTTGGAAAATATTTATAAAAATAAATACTTCGAAAAAATATCGATAATGTGACCAAGAATCGTTTTTCCAATAAACATTTTTTTTCTTCAATGAAAGTAGTTCAAAATTTTTGTGCATGTCTAATTAATCATTATGCAGACAATAGGCAAATAAAAATATTTTTATGTATATGGCTAACTAAATGTGATGATGTCATACATGAAGTAATGGAAGATATTTAGAAAATGAGCTTAAATGGGAAGTCTTAACTCTTAAGAAATGATAAACGAGAAGTGACGTTTGTAATTAATGGTAGGTAATTTGTGAGGGGTTTTTGGTCATTTAATATCTCATTTCCTAGCCTATAAGTAGAAGGAGGGGTTCACTTCATAACTCACTAATTCACTTAAGCTTGGGATGAAGTATGAGAATTAAAAATGGTGAAAGTGCTTAAGCACTAATCCACTAATTCTTCTCTAACTTTTTCAAGTCTTAATCAAATCATCTCCAATCTCTTTTAAACTTTATCTATAGGCCTAATACATCATAGGAAACATGATTAGAAAGTAAAAAGTGGGATAAGGTGAGAGGAAGAAGGGGATCTCGGAGGGGGCCATGAGCATAGGAGGAGGAGGGAAGGTGTTGCTTTGGTTTGAAAGTGCTAAAGGTTGGATCTTTAGGCTTTTGGTGGTGGAAGGAGTTGGTTCTTTGATTCTTGTGGCTTTGTGCTTGGATTTGGCATGGATCTAAGTGAGTTATCTCACTATCTTATAAGTATATATTGTGTGTGTATATGTTGTGTGCAAAGTATAAAATTAACGTGACATTAACTAAGTAAAATTATAATCATTGGACCCCTCTTGCTTTTAAAAGCAAATGATAACTTTATATTATATGACATCACTTCTATTACCCTCTTAAACATATGACGTGGCATTGAATTGATGTTTAAATGGTTGTTTAACTTGTGTGTTAAATTAAAGCAGGTTTGAAGCGAGAATAGTCATTACAAGAGCACTTCTGATTCCCTTGTTTTTGGGAATTTTTGTAAATGAATGGAAACATATTCTTAAGTGTTTCTTTTCATGGTTTTTAAGTACCCTAACGGTAGTACTTACTATAAAAATTGCAAGTCTTAAATCATTTGTTAATATGGTTAAAAATAGCCAGAAAGATTGTGCTTTCCGATGTTGTTTTAACAAGAACCTTTAACATCATTTATAAATGTTGTAGTAAGTCGTTAGGGTTTTAAGTATTTAAAAATGATATCTAAATTTGGTACTTTACTCTAATATTTTTAGAAATGTTTTAAGTATTTTAAAGTTTGTTTGAAGTTTAAATTTGTTATTAATAATTATATGTGTATTTTCAAAGTAAAGAGGTTTTATGATATAAAACGTACTTTTCATCAAATTATAAATTAGTTATTTTCAAGTAAGAATTTACATAGATATTTAAAACCTATTTACAACTATTTTTAAAGTATATATAAGTTTAAAAAAGGCGATTGACCAGGCTTAACACTAAAAGCCAATGAGGTAGGCTTCTCTATTTCTAAGAGTTAAGATTGATGCCGAGTTGGATGGAGAAATAGAGCTCTAACCTATCGGGCTTCCCTCTTAAATAAGGAATAGTTAAGTTGGAATGTCGAAAGTGTGTTAAGCTTGTTGTTTACGTACTTGTTAAAATGTAATTAACTTTGCTTAACGCTAAAAGCCGACGAAGTAGGCTTCTCTATTTCTGAGAGTTAAGATTGATGTCAAGTAGAATAGAACAAGAAAGCTCTAACCTACCAGATTTCCTCTTGAACGAGGAATAGTTATATTGGGAATATTGAAAATAGGTTAATCATATTGGTTGTCACTTATTTATGAAAATCATTAATACTATACTTAACACTAAAAGCCGACGAGTAGACTTATATATTTGTGAGATTTAAGAATGAAGTGTGTAAGCAAGGCTTAGATGCAACCAATGCTCTAACTTACTTGGCTTTACTCTTGAACGAGAAATGATTAAGTTGAAATGTCAAAAACGACTTAAGTATAAGAACATTGATTTGTATATGCAACAGGTTTAACTAGATAATCGATTATTCAACTATCAAACTTAACCTATTATTAAACTTAGATCTTTAAAAGAATGTTTGAAAGATAATACAAGTATGGAATGATTTTTGGGTTTGTTATGACAATGTGTTAACAACATTCGACTTTAACCCTTTTTTATTATAATTATGAATGTAAAGATCTTTAAATGAATATTTTAACGATAAGTATAAGTGAAATGGTTTTGGGTTTTGTAATGACAATGTTTAAGTAACATTAGTCTTAGACCTTTTGAATGGATTTGTGAAAGTACTTAGAGCCCTAAAATGGATATTTTAAAGGAAATTATAAGTAAAGAATCTTTTGAAAAAAGATAGAAAAAATAAAGGTTTAAAGTAAGAAATCTGGTTAATAATTTGTTAATATACTTATACCATTTGAGATAAGTATATGAATACTTTTTGAAGTATTGAAAGAGTAGAAATGAATAGTAGAAATTGATAAACAATGTTTTATTAGATAAAATAAGTTTTACTAGTAATAGTGGTTTTAATTAATAAAAGATTAATTAAACAAAAAGGAGATTATAAGTCGCTTATGAGACTTAATTGTGCTTTGTATGACTTGATCGTGCTTCGTATGTTTACTCGTTTATGGAAAAAATTAGTCGTATACTTAGCACTAAAAGCTGATGATGTGGGCTTGTCGATCTGTGGGAATTAAGACTGATGTTCGTTTAGGGACGGAGCAATAGAGCTCTAACCTACCGGCTTCACTCTTGATCGAGGGATAATGTGAGTGAAAATATCGGGAACGTGATAAGTATACCAGACTTGGTTTCTATATGCGATTGCTCTCATTACCAGTGAATGACCAAATTCGTTGATACAGCCTGGAAGAGACTGGGATCAGTAAGTGTTTTACACAACACCAAAAAGGCCATTTTGTAACACATACTTGTTTCTAATTTGTAACGGTTATTACTGTGATAAACTTCTAACGCATATTTCCGTTAGGCAATATTTACAACGGTTATTACCGTGATAACATCTGGTAATGTTGTAAATAGATGGAATTAAAATGGATAGGATTGTAATTTATCATTTATTTCACTCTTCATGCTTCATCGTTATTCTGTTTCGTTATTTTCTACCCTCTTTCAATCTAGGGTTATTGCCTCCTCCACCGTGTCCTAGTACCACCTCGACCTTATTCAGGTATTTTTTTTCATTATTTTATTATCTTAAACAATTGATTTTCAGATTGCTGTTCAAATTTCGATTCAATCAATTTTATTTACGTACATTTGATTTCATTTAGTTGTTCTCTTGTAGTGCTATGAAATTGAACCCATCGGTTTGTTAACCGCTCTCATATTATTCTCAATTGGGTTCTCTACAATATCACTTGTAGTTTCAACGAAATGCCCATTGATTATTCTAAGATAATAGGTATTATTCTCATTTTTGTCTTTTTTCCTATTGAAATTGAATACTTAAAACGTATGTTGGTAGTACTTTGCAAATTGAAAGCAAAACTTTAAATGATGTGAATTAAAATAGTTTGAAATAGTGAATTAAAAGGAAATTTTTTTGTAAGTAGCGGTTTTTTTAGCTTTATATTTTGAGGCTATAATGTTTGCTTCATTTGCAAATCAATACATTGATTTGCATTGCTTTTCAGCGGGTTGTTAAATTTGAAATAATGTTGAGTAACCTCTTACTAGTTTATTAGTGGATTTGAAACTAAAGCAAAATAAACTAAATTTGAAACTGACAAAAAAAGTTGAATTTCCAGGTTTGATTGTTTTAGCTCTATATTTCCAGGCTATAATTATCCGATTCATTTGCAAATCAATGCATTGATTTTCATGTTTGATTGCAACCATTCCATTGCATATTTTATTTCAATTTAACCATTTTCAAAATCTATGCATTGTAACCAGTTTCAAATTGATTTGCATAGATTTACAATTAATGATGCAACCACATATATTTAGCCTTTTTTCTTCAGTTTCAAATTTGAATAACCAGTTAATGAATTGAAATCAATGCACATGAATACATGGTTGTAATGTATGCAATTTCAAATCAAACTTATTAGCTTTTTCTTCGGTTTCAAACTTTTTATCTATGTATTTTCAGGTTTGAATCTCTATCTTTTTGTTGTCTACTAACAGTTAGCTTTTTCTTCAGTTTCAAACTTTACAAAGTATTTGTTATAGTTTAGGATGGCTATAGTAGTGACTATAATTGATGCAAAATAATTGGTGCAAAATATAGTTTAAGGTGCAAAATATAGCATATGCTGATTGCTATTTGAAATTGGTAAAACCGCAATTTGGAAAGTATTTAACAAAATGATATAAAAACGGTAAATTAATAACCAGCTCTTTTCTTTTTTACATTGAATGACTAATTAACCTTCATTAATATTCTGTATATTCATATAAGTGCAACAAATTGACTAGAGGTTGTTTATTTTATCGAAATTGAAATTGTTGGTATTTAAAAAATATATTATAGATACTAAATTTTCAATTGATTTTGAGTTTGAATCAATCTGGATAGAAATGTACATCAGTTCTTTTAGACAACTTACTTTGTTGTAGAAATTTTGGGTATGAAGAGAATTATGGTTTACGGTGCAAGTGATGGTTACAACAAAATAAAACTAGCTACTGTAATATTTACTATAGCTTAGGGCACAAGTGAATATATTTGATGTAAAATATAGCATATGATAATTACTATTTGAAATTAGTTAAACCACACCATGGAAGTATTTAAGAAACCGGTATAGAAATGGCAAATTGGTGACCAACTCTTTTCCTTTTGCATTGAATGACTAATTAACCTTCATTAATTTTTGTATATTCATATAAGTGCAACAAACTGACTTTATTGAAACTGAAATTATTGATTTTTGGTACGATTCATATAACCTTCATTAATTTAATTGAAATTAAAATTATTGACTAGAGGTTGTATATTCATATAACCTTCATTAATTTGGGTACGATTCATAGAAGTTACACTAGAGAATTATATGGTCAATTATTGATTTAACATAATCAGAGTAGTAAAACACTAATTTAAAGCATTGAAATATATTGACAGCTAGTGATTATTGGATAAATGTTTGACCAATTATCGATGAACTATACATTAATATATAAAACTAAATATAAAATAAACGTTAATTCAATCAAAGTTCATATTCTAACTATGTTTTTCCCATGTGAATCTGCATGATTTTTACATTAGTTCAACCAATGTTAATTCGATTTTTTTCGATATATTTTTGATTATATTTGGTTTACCAACTATGTTTACCGTGATTGTATGAAGGTTATGAAAATATGCTTTGAGATATCAAGGGATTAATTCTCCTGTTCAAAGAAACAAGTGTGTTATTTACTTACATAAATGAGCAGGACAGTTGGAACTTGTGTAGCATATATTATGCTGCATTTGTAACCTGCATTCAGGTTAGTTGAATAATTTTTTAGTAACTACAATTTCCATCGCTTTGTTGATTTTTTTTAGAAACTTACACATAGTGAAATATGTATAGACTTTCTGTTAGATCATAATTTGGCTACAATACATGAAACTCTTGGTAGTATGCAATTGGATAGGGATGTTTAGAAGCAGAAGAAGACGATGTGAAAGATGAAGGGCTGATAAGGTGGGCTGCTACTGCTAACAAGACTGGAAGAGCTAGAGTTAAAGGATGGAAGGTAAAAAAAATTCATGCTTATATAGCATAAGTTATGGAATTTAAGAAAATATGAAATTATAGAAAATGATAAGTAATATTATTGTAATAATGAAGGTTATTATACTTTTCGTAAACACCATATGTACAATATTCATAAACACCTAATAAAGAACAATTGCTTTGAGGTTTTCAAGTTAAATAGCAGACAACCTTACTACAAAAAAACTAGTTATAAGAGCCATATCTAAGGCAAAAAGCATAAATTATTATTACTGAAATAATAATCACTACACCAAACAGGCATAGATGATTATCTATGAGCTCACATTGAAAAATGGCTACAAGCTATCTGTACTATACTGAAAATGTGATTGATTATACTATAAATTAGCTTATACTTGCACCCTATAAAGAAATGAAGTAATAAAAAATAATTAATGGTTGATACTTCCCTCAAACATAATGTTATTTTGATTGTTATAAAAGGTTGAAGTCTGAACGTTTCTACTTACATACTTAATACTGAATTTTTTTGTTCTACAGTATTCAACTAAATAATTCCAGTTATATCAAGTTCATTCACAAATTCGTGTTTTCATAATGCATTTATGCATTCGTTGAAAGTAAACTGACATGTTATTTAAATCATAATGTTATATTGGTTGTTATAAAGGTTGAAGTCAGATTGTTTTCTCATGAATTTTCTTGGGGAAAAGTAATTTTATAGGTCGTCATGACTCTTATTGATTCACATTATTTAAATTAATAAGAACTTTACACAAATGCAAAATATGGATAAAATATGGCAAGAGATTAGATATTACAAAGTTGATGCGTTGTAGAGACAGTAATTCTATTCTAATATCATTTAGTAATTGTTTGTTAAAAGGTATTTATTTAAAAAAAATTATATGTTTGTGTAAGTATATATATGTGTGTGTGTGATGAACTTATTATTGTTCTTATATGTATTTGAGGCCCAATGTTGGTTTTTATGAATCTGCAATTTCTAAATGTATTGTTTGATACTGTCATCTTGTCATTTAGTCTAATTTGTGAAGCCATCAATAGAACCCTTTGGTTATTTATATAATCTTTTCTCAAAAAAGAATTATTTTATACGAGCAAATACGTTTTAAAATTTTAAGTATTGATTATGATTTCTAAATCCATTATTCTAATTGTAATAGTAAACTTGAGCAATTTTATTTTTGATATATCCAAGCTTACTGGATTTTGATTTTATTTTCAAATTATGGTAGTCAATTGCTAACTAGTAACTGAACAAGCTCAATTAAGATAGTGCTGAGCTTGCTAAATTCTGAAAGCTCAAAAATTTTCATGATGGTACTTATTTATTATCTGATATAAACATAAATTTGATACACATTATTATTGGTTAACAGTCTATTTATTATTATGGATATTTTTTATTTACAGTTTTTATATTCATTTTATTGGTTATTTATTAGCTGTTATAATAAGTCATTAATATTTTACTTATTTCTATATTTACATTAGTTATATTACCTATGAGCATAGTGTTAAAAACTAGCACTTTCGCCTGTTTTTTCCTCGTATCTTTGACATTAAGATATGAAGTCTAAAGTGAAGCAAGTTCTTTTAGAATTGTTGTCATAAGAAAAGAATAGAATTCCAACAGAAAAATGAAAAGCAAGAAAAGATACGATCTTGGTAGTTTAAAGATTTTGAAGTTAAGAAGGAGATAGAATTGCAAGCTAGCTTAAATTTGATAACATTGCAAGTTCCCTAATCTACCATACATAAAGGCAAAATATCTAAGCACGAATTAATCACTTGAGGTCAAATATTATTCTCTCAATCACCTTTCATTAATTTAAAACATGTGTTGACTGAGGAAGTTGGTTTTATTTTGAATGAAGTTTTGTTACTACTATATTGCTAACTTTTATGATGTTTCTCATTGTTTGTACCAAAATTGGGCACAACACTCTTCGAAAGGGTTTGAAGAGATAAAATGAAGAAATTAAATGGAAAAAGAGGATTATCTAACAAACACTTCAAAAACAAATAAGAAAGTATGCAGAAACACAAAAATTTAGAGTGGTTCGGCGTGTTGCCTACGTCCACTATGAAAGGATTGATCTTTATTAACTTTTGGTTGCTGGTTACAGTGAATTACACCAGTAAATCTTGAGTACAACAGTGGAATTTGAATGCAATGGTGAATTCGGTAGAGTCTGGACGTCAAAGAGCCAAAAGATCCTTTTTCTATAGGCTCTGGGATGTTATTTATAGGCGTAGGCTGCAAATATCTCGCTCAGATCTCGGGAGACCTCTTCTGGCACGTGTGTGGGCCCACGCGATCGATCCCACGTGATTTGCACTCGGTCCGTGATCGATACGAACCAATTTCGTATCGATCAAGATTTGGCCCGATTGAGTCGAAATTGAGCATGAACATTGTTGATGATGTACGCAAGCTCTTGTGAAAATTTGGTGGCATTTGGACTTATGGATCGTGAGTTATGATTGATGTGAATTCGAGTTTTCGGTTGGCTGTTCTGTTCGAATCGATACACTTCGTATCGACCAGTTCGAATCGATGTTGAGCACGGGTTTATTTTGGATCGATCCGAAGTTCATGCCGAATCGACCGAGTCTCCCCTGTGCACGAGCCTTGTTCGAATCGATCAGTAGTGCGTTGTTCGTATCGATCAGTAGTGTGTTTTTCCAATCGGTCAGTATTCGCTCTATTCATATCGATCGTTCTGCTTTGTTCGTATCGATCGATACGAAGCAGCGGCTTTGCTTGGACTTGATGGATACAAACAGTAGCTTCATGATGGATACGAAGTGAAGCGCACTGGTGGATCGATACGAATAGTCGACACTTGATGGACACGAACAAGGTTCTTTTTGATGGATACGAATAGGTAGTTCCACCGATCGATACGAAGTCAGATTTTCCCTGGTTGCTTCATGGACATGAACAGGGCGATTATTGATGGATTCGAACAGCGCTACTACAAGGTGATGGATACGAACAGAGGCCTTCCTCATTGATTTTGATCGATCCATATCTTGAGCGTACGAACTTCGATTGACTTGAAACTTGGAACGTTGGCTTTCATAGCTTTGTTTGTCTTATCTTGTCAATTGTAGCTCGATCCGGACTCGGACAAAATTTATCGATATCCATAACGAACCTGTGTATAACCGATCTTCGGGATGGACTTTCCTTGGTTTCCAGTCAAGTTCTTGGTATCACGGCCTTGCCAAAAGGCGGGATAATATTTTGCCCCCAAAGTATGTCTTGTGAAAACACGACGTGCTTTGAAAAGCTGCGATCTTCATTCTGTATAGTTCCATCTGACTTGTCAAACAGTTGCCGTTCTCTCATCGAAAGTTGTAATCCTTGACTGATTTTTCAATAATATGAATTGTTGACTGCCAACTGCTATATCGTGTACTGTTGTAACTGATTGCTATATAATAGCGATTATTTGTTTGTTGTTGTAACCGTCATAAAGCGAATATCCAATCCCTATGAATTTTGAAAATTGAATATTAGTCTGGCATACATGCGTATTGGTTAACCTGACTCTCGTTAACGTCGCACGTTCACGAGTCGTTGTCAGTTCTCTTGTATCGAATTCCGTATCGATCCTCTCCTGAATCGATGTGAAATTCAAGTTGTAACAAAGCTTGATGGTTGTTTTGGAATGTTCCGTCGTATCGATCCTCCCCTGAATCGATTCGGGATGAATAAACATGAATCTCGTATCAATAGAGTTGAATTATCCAAATATTATTCTGTGATGATCTTCGCATCGATGGCTGTGAACTCCTGCAACTTTCAAAGTGATGGATACGAATAGTTCAGTTCGTATTGATGAGTCTCAGATGGAGTCGAAAACAGTGGATACGAACAAGTGTTTCGTATCGATGGAACTACGTTGCACTAGTGCAGTCTCGACGTTCCTTTTGCATCGATGCATCTTTATGGTTTCGAACAGTTCGCGCGAGCTTTGCCTTTGTCGCTTGTCGGGTCTCTTTTCGTATCGAGGGACTTAAGATGGATACGAATAGTCCAGTCAGTCATTCGGGCGGTATTCGTATCGATGGATACGAGTCTTCATGGCCGTGTGCTGATGGATATGAACATAGCAGTTCGTATCGATGCGCTTCACATGGGTCCAGTGCAATCTGGATGTTCCTTGCGTATCGATGAAGTTTAAGTCGATGGACACGAATAATCAATTCACATCGATCTGATGACAGACCTGTTGTAACCGGTCATTTTGACTGGGAGGCGAAACGTTTCTTACTCTCGGTTTCACACCCATATAAATACACGATTCTGTACTTCAAAAATTTTTACTTATTCACTTCTTGTTTCGCCTTCGTATTAATTGAGAGACCCAGGAAAAAGAAATTGCGCTTTCCTTTTGTTTGAACAACCCATTAACTTTTCGACCCGAATCCTTACACTAGGTAACTGACCAATCAAATTCACTCTAAAATGACAAGACTCAAGCTTTAATGCCAAATCATCCACAGCCGTAGCCGATTTCGGCGTCAGAGTTGCCGGAGTTGGGTCGGGTTAAGGCTGAGGAAGGAAGAAATGGCATCTAAACTGTATAGGGAAGAAAGCCTACTGATGGATACGAAATGAACACTATAGCATGTTGTAATGGTTCACATCGATTTGAGAACGTAGAAACTAGTATCGATCTGGGAGCAACAGAGATTTGTGTCGATCTGAAAACGATGGATGAAGAGGAGCGCCTTCGTATCGATCTAGAGTGGTAAGATTTCGGATCGACCTGATCGATACGAAATCTTAACTAGTGATCGATGCGAAGTACCTAGTGGTGATCGATACGAAATGTATTGATTCGATTCGATCGATATGAATTTTCATCCTGGCGATCGATACGAAATTCGAACGTTGCGATCGATACGAACTGCAACTAGAACGATCGATACGAATTAGACCTCTGGTGACCGATTCATGTCTTGACCATGATGGATACAAATATTCCTGAATAATTGGACACTTAACTCCGGCGAGCTTTAATCTGGCATAATTGGACTTGGTCGTTGAACTACATATTTGACAATCCTTCGAAGCTCGTCGATGGAACTGTAACTTAACAAAATTTTAACGAACACTGACTTGGATCGGTCTCTAAAGTCTGGATGGCACGGTCGTGATGGTCAGCGATGACGATCACTCCAGTTGAATTTCGAAGTCTTGTTATTTGAATACTTTCTTTAACTCTGTAGAATTTGTTAAGTAACATGTAGCACTGCACTACACAATACGTTCACACACTTCACACTAGGGAACACGGGTTTATTATCGTCTAATAATGGGTTTTAATAAGTTGATTAGTTATGGAATCCACAAGTTCACAGTAATAGGAAAATCAGAGTCTACCTTTTCCAATGATAGAATTGTCGGCCATTGCAGCTGAAGTCATAGACCCCACTCCGGACGAACTACCTGATGCTACGTTCATCTGTAATGCCCAAGATTCTGTACCGTCCAACGTCTCTGAAGACATGTTGGGACGAATATGCCTAAGGCATGGTTTGTCATTGGAAGACTTTCTATTACCGGGACCGAACGACAACCGCATGCTCCCCAGAGGGGTTTACAACCTTTAATCGCCATGCATGTACATCGGGAACACTTCCTCTGTTTAACCAATATATCAAGGAAGTGTTGTCTTTCCTCAGAATCGCTCCATCACAACTACACCCCCAACGAATACGCTACACTGAACAGTTTATTTATTGTATTCATGGAGCATCTCTTTTGGCCACCGGCTCCAACAGAGATTAGATATCTTTTTAACATCAAGAGTAGAGGAGATAGCCCATCTTTTACATTCTTGGAGGTGGTCAGGAATTGTCAAGTAGTAACCGAATCCTGGACAAGGCTGAGTTACTTTAAAACAGAATGGTTCTACGTCCGATGCCCTCCAGGATTTGCCAACCGATGGTTAGTCAGGCGTAAGTGTTGCAGTCTTCTCCAAGAATTATCAAGATAATAGTAGTTGATGTAAAACTAATATCTTCTTTTCTTTATAGCCGCAATTTCACGACCTGAAGGCGGGTACTTCAAAGAAATAGTAAGGGTCCTTCAAGAAGTTCCAAGTGAAATGAGGGACATCAATTCAGTTCTAACCGACAGAAATTTGAGAATTGTTGGACTGATTGAGCGAAATTAAAGCATAAGGCTTGAAGGAACACTGAGAGTGGCCCCGACGAAGAGGGCAAAATGCAAAGCGCCCAGGGTCGTAATTGCTGAGGGAGGTGATGAAGAGAGAACGCCCACAGGTGATGAACTTGTTGCTGGATCTTTGGCCGGATTTCAAGTGACAAAAGGAAGAAGAAAAGGCAAGGCCGCTGCTTACAAACGTCCTAAGTCTTCGAGGTGGAAATCAGTCGTGGTCTCTTTGACGGTCCCCGACATTAGAATCTCAGAGGCTCCTTCCTCGCCAACAGAGAGTCCTTTTGAAGGGCTTGCCGATATTTCGGTTCTGGATTACGTGTCACTTCAACACGACACCGGGTTGGAGGAGCTTGATAGTGCTCTTGATCTAACCGAGTCGCATCCTATAAGTGTGGCCGACATTTCCGGTTGGTCGGGGGGTTGCACATACATACACACTTCATGGCACTACACTATTTCCAATCACAAGTTGTTCAATTCAAGAAACCACTAACTCTGCTTCTCTTTCTTTTTTACAGATACGATGTCTGGACGATGGTCGATGTTAGGGAGTCTTCGCTCAGTTCGTCGATCTTCTTCATATTATGAGTCACGTAGGAGAGAAGAAGATAGAGACTACGATCGCGGGTACTCTAGCCAGGAACGTCATGAGAGAGATAGGGATAGGGACTACGGACATCGATCCCGATCCCGCCCTCCTCCTCCTAGAATCCCTACGCAACCTTCGGGCCAAGGAAAACAGCCGGTAGAACCCCCTCGTCACAAACCATCTTCGCAAGCTTCTCGGCCTGAGTCGCAATGCCATAGAATTGAGGTTGAGCCTCCAGTCGTCACTGAACAAGCTATCACCGAGCCTACTGGGGAAGGGGCCATTAGAATTGCTCAGCTAAAGAAGGATTTCCCAAATATATGCTTTGACGACTACATTTCCCTCCTTACTTGAAGAGAATTCCATCGAAGGCGGAGAACACAATGCATGATTACATTCATGATATCTATTCTTAGTACAAAGAATAGGCGAAGGCTGTAGAGAAAGCGTCGAAAGTGGCCTTCGAACGGGCTAAAATAATCGAAAAGTTAGAATCTGATCTCGCCTAGAAGGACCGCATCATCCAAGTGCTTAATGATGAAGCCGAGTCCTCTCAGAAATCAGAGATAGAGGCCACCAAAAAGGCCGATGAGGCGAATTTGGCCATGGAGAGGATGAGGCAGACACAATTTGCTATGGTGGAGCAGATGGGCCACCGAAACACCACTGTCACAGCTGAACGGGACGTTGCTCTGAAGGAACTTGCTGAGCTTAAAGCTAAATTTTCCGAAATCATCAAAGAAAAAGATGATGCAAATAGAGCTGCCCAAGAGGCTTATGAACAGGCCATTGTGCTTCGGGGTGAATGGGATGCGGCCACGGCTAAGGTCCGAGTGGTGGAGACTGAGGTCGAGGAGAAAGTACGAATGGCTGAATCTAGGCTAGAAGGTGATATTAAAGATCTCCTCATTGTTTATAATGCTAACGTTTTGAGACACAGAAATCTAGCTTGGCTCGACAACTACCCGACACATTTATACAACGCTTGGGGCCGATTGGTTGAGGAGAAGAAGGCGGTGCATCTCGGTGAATCAATCGATGAGTTTGAGCTTGAGAATCGTATGCTAAATGAAGATGAACGAAAGATTCTCCATGAGTCGATGATTTCACATGAGAAAGAAAGGCTTGGCACCCAACACTCGGAGGCCGAAGAAGGTTCAGGTGTTGAGCACTACGATGCAAGTGTTGAAGTTTCTATGCCAACCCAGCCTGAATCTACACCTGTGGTTTATTCCCAATCAGTTCCTGCTTACAATCCGGATCAGCTGCAGTTATCTCCGGCTAGAGAACAAGTTTCTGAAGCCGTTCAGCCGTCCACGAGTCAAACTGAGGAAGGTACTTTGAACATTTTCTATGCTTATCCGAAATCGGAATTGTCATCCGAAGTAGTTACTAACAGTTCTCCTTTTTTCTCTATCCAGTGACTGGAATTACACCGACTGCGCCTCCTACAACTCAAGAATTACATCAAGCGTAGGAGGCCATCATCACTGAAGCGACCACCATAACTACAACTGCACCGATCGATGGAACGCAGGAGAGCACGCTTATCTTTGACGAGTAGATAATGGAGGAACTCCTCGGTCATCACAGCGACCCCTTTGCGGACCTACCATTTGTTATGGGTGGAAGTGCACCTACTACTGGCTCTTCAATGCCAACCACTGATGCTCCTAGCGAGGCCCAAGAAATTCATGAAGAAGAAATATTGGCCGAAATCAATGCTGAAATGGAGGCAGCGGCTCGTGGAGGTAGTTTTGGAGGTGGGATTGCGGCACCTGGTCCAGCCCCGTAAAGGATGATATCACCTGGTGGTACAGTTATTGATACCAGTGTGCCTATCCCACCTCCTATAGTCGACCCAGTTCCTCCGACTCCACCTTCAGGGAGCATTCCCGTACACTTGAGCTCGGATGAGGAAGTTGATATCATGCCCCCTACTGGAGATCAGCCGCCGAAAGGCAAAGGCTGAAAGAGAAAAACAAGTGGTAGCTCCAGTGGGTCCACACCGAAGAAGAAGCCGAAAAAGAAGAGAGAGTAGACGTGCTTCTTCGGTTTATTTTTGGTAGATAGACATGAATCTATCTTCGTTTTTCTTTTGTAGGCCGTGTATAGATGCAGGTTCGGCCCCTGCTAGTAGGAATTTTGGAATCAACTTGTACATAATTTTCTTTCACAGTTAATTGAAATGAAACTTTATTTTGTTTTGAACTTGATGTGTGTTTATTTGCATGTGTTCCGGCATTTGAATTCCTTGTTCAGTACACTTGTGAAGTTTCAACTTTTGGATCTCGTTTGAGCTTATCCGTCAAATTCTGAAATCATGGCCACAAGTCATGACTGGACATTAAATTGAACTCCGATGTTGTACTGCTTTAGTCAGCGATTAACACTTAAGTTTTGCCCCCAGTTTTAGGGATGAATTGAAAAGATCGGATAGCGATCACATTTCGCCTCCAATGCATCATGCTTAGCATCGTTGAATTGATGCTGAAACAAGGAGTATTCGAGTGGTCGAACCACACTCGCTCTTTTATCGATGATTGTATCCACGCTCCGGGGATTGCACTTGTGCGTCGGCGGTTGGTCACGCCTGCTTCAATTTCAAGGATGCGTCCACGCTTCGGGGACTTCAGTCATCATTGTGGGCGATATGTTCGTTTGACACTTAGCATTTCGTCCGCACTCTAGGGACTTGAATAAATTCGCGGGCGCTCAGTCATACCCAACCTGAGTTTATACTCCGGTCCGCGCTCTGGGGACTTAGAGTCAATTAGCATTTTATAATCCAGTCCACACTTCGGGGACTTGGAGTTGGTGTTTATACTCCAATTCTCACTTTGGGAATTTGGAGTTGGTGTTTATGCTGATGCTCTGGTTCACACTTTGGGAATCCGGAGTTGATAAACAGACGGTCAATCACATCTGTTCGGGCTTTAGGATTTCGTTCGCACTTCGGGAACGATGAATCTATCAGGATTGCGGATGGTCGGTTCACATCCGCCTCGAGTTAACAAGCGAGGTCGTTATATGGACGGATCCATTTTCCACAAACTTGGTCAAGGTACGGGCGAAGTCGTTAGGTGGACGGATCCACCCTCTTCGAAACCGTATTTGTAAGTTTATACTCCAGTTCACACTCCGTGAATCTGGAGTTAGTCAAAGGATTATCATGTATCAATCCTTTTGTTGGCTTCAGTGTGATGGCTTGTCCCCGAGCTTGGGTTTCACTTAGTGAGTGACCGGTCCTATCACAGTCACTTCCTATTTGAATAAATTCCACCGTATGATGGAATTTAGCTCTCCGTGCATAGTGATGGTCATATGAAGTATTTCAAGTAAATCACAGCTCTGGCCCGAAGAGATTGCACTTTATTGCTGAAATAAGAAAATACGGCAAAGTCAGTTGCCTTATTACAAATTCAAATTTTGAAATGCAGAAACAAATTGCAAATGAAAAATAGACTGAATAAATAAACAGAGCCTGTTATGTGTAGTAGTGACGAAGACTCTCGCTGTTCCAGGCTCTCGGAAGAGTGAGACCGTCAACGGTCGATAATTTAAATGTGCCATCTCCGAGCTTTCGTTCAATAACATATGGTCCTTCCTAAGTTGGCTTCATATGCGGAGGGACCGGATAAATTCTTTTGAGTACGAGATCGCCAATTTCAAAGGTTTGGGGTCGGACCTTGGCATTGTATAATCGGGCGACTCGACTTCGATATGCGGCTGCCCTCAAATCAGCCTCTTTACGCTTCTCATCCAATAAATCGAGAGATTCAACAAGTAATATAGCATTTGTCTTCGGATCATAGTATGTCACATGATGAGAAGGTACTTCTAATTCGACTGGAATAACAGCTTCTGAACCATAAGAGAGAGAGAATGGAGTGTGACAGGTTGCGGACTTGTGGGTTGTTCGGTAGGCCCATAAGGCCATAGGAAGTTCATCGACCCATTTGCCCCCGGCTTTTTCCAGTCGTTTCTTCAGAATAGACTTTATAACTTTATTAACAGCTTCAACCTGTCCATTCGCTTAAGGGTGTGCGACTGCGGAGAATTTCTTCTAAATGTGGAATCGTTGACAGAAACCCTTAAATTCGGCACTGTCGAATTGGGTCATGTTGTCAGTGATGATAGTATGTGGTTGACCAAATCGGCAGATGATGTTGCGCACTACAAAGTTGATCACCTTCTTCGTTGTGATTGTAGCAAGGGGTTCAGCTTCCGCCCACTTGATAAAGTAATCAACTGCTACAATGGCGTACTTCGCACCACCTTTGGCTAGAGGTAAGAAGCCAATAATATTGATGCCCCATACAGCGAATGGCCATGGGCTGACCATCTGGGTTATCTCGGTAGGTGGGGCTTTAGGAATTTGAGCATGCTTCTGCTTATCACATTTCTTGGCATAATTCGATGCATCACGATTTACAGTCGGCTAATAATATCCGTATCGAAGTACTTTCTTGGAAAGAGCTTGCCCCCCGGTGTGATCGCCACATTCTCCTTCGTGCACATCAAGCAATACTCGTTTGATTTCATTGTGAGTGATACACCGGAGTAAAGGAACAGGGTATCCTCTTCTATACATGACTCCATTCTGAATAGTGAACCGCGAAGCTTTTCGAAGAATTTGTCTCTTTTCACTCCTGCGCTTTGGCAGAGTTCCGTGCTCGAGATAATTTCTGAACGGAGTCATCCATGTCTCCCTCTCGGAAACAACATCAAATATCCAATCGGTTTCCATCTGATCAATGCTTGGCGAAGATAATGCCTCTACGGGAACACGTCCCATTTGCTATGCTTCACATGTACCGGCTAACTTTTCCAAAGATCAGCTCTCTGATTGTGTTCTCGTGGTATGTAATAGATGGCATAATAGTCAAACTGATTCAATGTCTCTTGAACCTGAGCAAGGTAAGCGGCCAGTCTTCGATCTCTGGCTTGGTATTCCCCTCGAACTTGACACACGACCAATTGTGAATCACAGTAAATTTCCACCACAATGATTCTTAAATTTCTGGCGAGTTTCAATCCAGCCAATAGGACTTCATACTCGGCTTCGTTATTGGTTGCACAGAAGTTGAACTTTAGAGCACAACATATAGATCGACCTTCAGGAGTTTCAAGTACAACCCCTGCACCTGAGCAACGGTCATTTGAGGCACCATCTATATGCAGTTTCCAGATATACTTGGGAGATTCACTGGTTTTGGGCAAGTCCTTTGGGATGGTAAATTAAGCAATGAAATCTGCTAGAACTTTTCCTTGAATGGCTCGCCTTGGAGTGTAAGTAAGGTTAAACGGACTTAACTCGATATTCCATTTGAGTAACCTACTAGACGTCTCAGGCCGCGTAAGGACCTATCGTAACGACTGGTCGGTGTAAATGGTGATCGGATGAGCCTGGAAATACGGACGGAGCTTCCTCGAGGCAATAACAAGACAATAAGCCAACTTCTCTAGCTTCGAATAATTTCTCTTAGCTCCGGTAAGCCGCTTGCTTATGTAGTAGACCGGCTTTTGTATTCGGTTTTCTTCCTTAATTAGGGCAGCACTGATTGTGTTTTCTGATACCGCCAAGTAAACGTATAATTTCTCATGGTCAATTGGCTTTGACAAAATCGGCGATGTGGAGAGATGTTGAATTAGTGCTCGGAATAAGCCCTCACATTCCGTAGTCCATTCAAAGTTTCGTTTTCCTTTTCGGATCAGATCGAAGAAGGGAATGCATTTGTTAGTGGACCTTGAAATGAACCTTTTCAGTACTGCTACTTTCCCGTTAAGACTCTGGACTTGCTTTATAGTTTTCGGAGTTTCAAGTTTTCCGATCGCCCAGATTATTTTGGGATTGGCTTCGATTCCTCGAGCGTTGACGATAAACCCCAGGAACTTTCCGGATGCTACCCCAAAGTGACATTTCAATGGGTTGAGCTTCATTCTGTATTCTCGGAGGATATTAAACATTGACTGCAGGTCTCTGATGTGATCGATGAAAAATCACGACTTGACTAGCATGTCGTCCACATATACCTCCATGGTCTTTCCAATCTGGTTAGCGAACATTCGATTAACTAACCGTTGATAAGTGGCCCCAGCATTCTTGAGTCCAAAGGGCATAACATTATAGAAATAGAGTCCCATATTGGTTACAAAGCTGGTATGCTCCTAGTCGGGCAAGTGCATGGGTATTTGATTATAGCCAGAGTACGCATCCATGAAGGATAAGAGTTCATGTCCAGTCGTTGAGTCTACAAGTTGATCAATTCGTGGAAGTGGAAAACTATCTTTGGGGCAACCTTTATTCAAGTCTGAGTAGTTAACACATGTTCTCCATTTCCCATTTAGCTTTCGGACAAGTACAGGATTGGACATCCATTTTGGCTTTAATGCATCTCGAATGAACCCATTCATCTTAAGCTTATCTAACTCTTCTTTAACGGCGGCAGATCTCTCTGGATCCATACCACGCCTTTTTTGCTTGACCGTACGTGCCGCGAGTCAATATTCAGTGTGTGGCTCGCGATGTCCGGCGAGATCCCACACATATCAGAGTGCGTCCAGGCAAACACATCAAGTTTACCCGGAGAAATTCAACCAATTCCTCTTGCATTTATTGGCTTAGCTGAAATCCAATCTTTGTCATTTTCGAGTCATCATTATCGTCGATTGGAACATCGATCGTTAGTTCGGCCGAAGAAGCTTGACTATCTTTACCTTCATCTTCACTTTCGGTATCTCTCGGGTCAAGATCTCTTTGGAATTGGTTGGGGTGCCCGGGCCCAGGCGCTACTTGTCAATTATCAGCAAAGCGGACGCAGAGAGATTCCTCTACGCCCTTTCCATTTTCTTTCTGTTGCGCCTCGCGCAGCTCAGCAACGTAACAGCTCGCCCTGCAGCCTGATCCCCTTGAACAACTCCGACACCATTGTCTGTAGGGAATTTCAAAGTCAAACACCATGGGGCGATGGCAGCCCTGAATTCAGCTAGGGCTGGTCGGTCCAAGAAAGCATTATATGGGGAGTTTATATCCAAAACAACAAACTGCAGTATCCGGACTCTCCGGCGTTCACCAATTCCTAACTCCACTGGCAATTCCACCACTCTAGTAGGTATAGTTGCACTCCCGTTGAAGCCATGAATACGAGACTGACACGACTTCAAGTCTTTAACCTCCATTCTCATCTGGTCATAGGCTCATTTAACAAAATATTCACAGAGCTTCCGCTGTCTACCAAGATCCTCTTCATCCAAGCAGGACATACTTAAGCTGATATGACAAGCGGATCAATAGTGGGGGCTTTGACCCTGTCGGCATCCTGACCTCGAAATATGATGTCATCTGCCATCGTTGTTTGTTGCTTGGCCAGAGCCCATCTTTGGAATTACTACAACATTCAAAGTCTGTATGCCTGATGGAGCTGGCATACGACTCCATTTCCTTCCAGCTTCGGTCTGCTAGATGAGGACCACCACTAACAGTGTTTATCACCAATCACCCGCCAGTACGGACGGGTTCCTCCTATCTAGCCGAATTTGGTGTATGATTTTGATTTGATGGGCCTGCACCTCCAGACTACGGCGCCCGCACAAACTGTTCTAACTTCCTCTCTCTTATCAACTTTTCGATGAGATTCTGCAAGTGATGGCATTCATTTGTGTTATGGTCGTAGCTTTCGTGGAATCTACAAAACTTCCCTATTTGAATTTGCTTCTCCGATGACTGTTTCGGAGCAGGCTTCTTGTACTGAATGGTATTGTAGGTTTGTAGATATACGTTCTCCAGCGACGTATTCAGAGGAGTATAATTATCAAACATTGGAGCTCTACGTCTTGGACCACGGTTCTGATCCCATTTTCTATTTTTATTACCATTGCCTTTTTGCTGATCTTGTTTATTTTGGTCGTTCAATTGCACTTTTCCGGAACTCTCTCCGGATTTTTTAACAGCAATATTACTCTGAATTCCTTCCATACTAGGCCCCACATCATCCTTCTTCCTAGACTGTTTTGCATCCTCCCTTCTCAAGAATTAAGCTTCCATGGAATAGAAACAGTCCAATGATGTAGGGGGTTTTCCAGCCAACCAGTTGCCAAATTCAGAATCGGACTCAATCCCCTTAGTCAGTGCCATAAGAATAGAGTTATCATTTGGGTTGCTGATCCAGCACATGTAGCATGAAATCTCTCTAAATAACGCCTGAGTGTCTCTCCAGGAGCTTGAGTGACACTAGATAAAGTATTAACATCCTTTGGTCTGCGACATGCATACAAAATTGCTCAATAAACTTTGTTGCCAACTGATCGAAGCATGAGATAGATCGAGGTGGCAGTCGGGTAAACCACATAGTCGCTATGCCCCCTAGTGAGATCCGGAAACTTCGGCACTTGACTGCATCATCAGCTCATGCAACGTTCATCAACCATTCGTACTTCAAAATATGCTGATTAGGATCAGAGTTTCCTTCATAAACAGGTAAAGTCGGCATCCTGAATCACCGAGGTGGTTCAGCATAGAGTGTCTCATCAGTAAAAGGGGTATGTCTTCGGGAGATTCCCCAGTAATCATTGCTAAGACCCTGACTTTCACGGATCATTTGATGGATCATTGCTGGTAGGTCGGGCATGTGAACATTTTGAGCAGGTTGGGCCAAGGTGTGGTCAGGTTCCACAATGCGAGGAGGGGTCGGTCGCTATCGACGGTCCATGTCTCACCTCCTTGGTTCTATGTCTTCGGGGACGTAAGGCTCAGGATGGTATTCATGCTGGTGATGGTTCATATCTGTCTGATTTCGGGTCTCACCGTCCAAATAAGTAGTTGTCACGGACGGTTATCAGTAATATGATGTGGGGTAGCGCCTCCTTGGAAGGAGGGTCCAGTATGATGGCTGGTTGATGGGCCAACTCTCAGTTGCCTAACATTCAATGTATGTCGATGCCCAGTGGCCTGTGTGTAGCTTCCGTCTAGCCGTGGGCGTGTAGATCTGTGATGATAATTAGAAGAGGCTGAACTCTCAGTGGAGGAATAGGAAGCCTGATCCCTCCTGGATCTCCTTCGTCGATGACGGTTCAGTTGGTTGGTTTGTTCCGCATTAGCACGGAGTTGTTGAGTGAGCTGTTGGCGGCTCTGAGTCAATTCTTGCATCAACATCTGAAATTCTTCCCTGGTGACAGGGCCTTGTGAATCTGATGGTCCGATAGCATTCTGATCGGTTGGAAGCGGCTGTACGGGATTCTGTCCCGTCCTTCTAGATCTGCAGCTGTAGAGGTAGTCCTTGTGTTAACCATGATGGATGATGAAGCTCTCTCCTAGACTTGTAGCAAATCTGAATAGGATGGAAGAACTTCTGGAATTGAGATCTGGATCTTCCCCTTGGATGTTTGCAATCCGATGTCCTTAGTAGATCCAATGAGTAGAAGGAAAAAACTGGGTTTTCTCTCAGTGAAAGCAGCAAAGTGTTTGTACCAAAATTGGGCACAACACTCTTCGGAAGGGTTTGAAGAGATAAATTGAAGAAATTAAATGGGAAAAAGGATTATCTAACAAACACTTAAAAAACAAATAAGAAAGTACGCAGAAACACAGAAATTTAGAGTGGTTCGGCATGTTGCCTACGTCCACTATGAAAGGACTAATCTTTATTAACTTTTGGTTGCTGGTTACAGCGAATTACAGTAGTAAATCTCGAGTACAACAGTGGAATTTGAATGCAATGGTGAATTCGACAGAGTCTGGACATCAGAGAGCCAAAAGATCCTTTTTCTGTAGGCTCTGGGATGCTATTTATAGGCGTAGGCTGCAAATATCGCGCACAGATCTCGGGAGACCTCTTCTGGCACGTGTGTGGGTCGATCCCACATGATATGCACTCGGTCCGTGATCGATACGTACCAATTTCGTATCGATCAAGATTTGGCCCGATCGAGTTGAAATTGAGCATGAACATTGTTGATGATGTACGCAAGCTCCTGTGAAAATTTGGTGGCATTTGGACTTATGGATCGTGAGTTATGATCGATGCAAATTCGATTTCTTGGTTGGATGTTCAGTTCGAATCGATACACTTCGTATCGACCAGTTCGAATCTATGTTGAGCACGCGCTTTATTTTGGATCAATCCGAAGTTCATACCGAATCGAACGAGTCTCCCCTGTGCACGAGCCTTGTTCGAATCGATCAGTAGTGCGTTGTTCCTATCGATCAGTAGTATGTTGTTCGAATCAATCAGTATTCGCTCTATTTTTATCGATAATTCTGCTTTGTTCGTATCGATCGATACGAAGCAGCGGCTTTGTTTGGACTTGATGGATACGAGCAGTAGCTTCATGATGGATACGAAGTGAAGCGCACTCTGGTGGATCGATATGAATAGTCGACACTTGATGGACACGAACAAGATTCTTTTTGATGGATACGAATATGGTAGTTCCACCGATCGATACGAAGTGGCGCTCCCCTGATCGACTCGAAAAAGATCGATACGAAGTTAGATTTTCCCTGGTTGCTTCATGGACACGAACATGGCGATTATTGATGGATTCGAACAGCGCTACTACAAGGTGATGGATACGAACAATGGCCTTCCTCCTTGCCTTTGATCGATCCAAATCTTGAGAGTACGAACTCCGATTGACTTGAAACTTGGAACGTTGGCTTTCATAGCTTTGTTTGTCATTTCTTGTCAATTGTAGCTCGATCCGGACTCGGACAAAATTAATCGATATCTATAGCGAACCTGCATATAACCGATCTTTGGGATGGACTTTCCTTGATTTCCAGTCAAGTTCTTGGTATCACGGCCTTGCCAAAAGGCGGGATAACACTCATTTTTCCCATTGAAGTAATTTATTTTACCTTTTTAGGTGTTCATCTAATTTTTGGACTGGAAACCATCTCAGTAACTAGATTAGAGAGAGTATAATCATTATATTTTTCATGCGAATATGATATCTTAGATAGCTAACTTTACTTGACATTAAATGCATATGTGTCTAGATGGTATATTATATAGAAAATTGATTTGGATTAAACTAATCCACTATCAAAAGCACAAAGAGTATATTAGCTATACCAGTCACCCATTCATGGAATAATATGATTCCTTTTTTTCATTAAAATTGGTACAATTTAATATGGACCATTAAATATGTTTTACTTTTGGTAGAATTTAATGTAGACCATTAAATATGTTTTATGTTTGCCTCAAATTTATCTTCAATTATAAAACTGATGCAGTTACGTGTAACAGCAAATATGTATCATCTATTGATCTCTATCAAGATTTGCATCATCTTATGGCCCACATTAATTTCATCTTCAATAAATGCTTGTTCAGTAATAAGTAGCGTAATATTAAACATGAAGAGCTATACATATGTTATAAATAAATGCTTGCAGTCATTCTTTATTTCAGTTAAGCTTATTTGATGATGTATACGTGTCTTTAATTAGAGTTATATAATTTTTTATTTAGTTCAACGTAGAAGTCATAATTTCCTTATACAAACATTAATGCACTACGCCATAAATGGCCTACTGCAACACAAAAAAATGTTGGCTCGGGCCCGAAAAATGTTGCCATAGGTCTATGGCAACACTTTTAGGGTGATGCAATTTTTGCCGTTGCCTTAGACCTCAAAGGCAACATTTTGACTATCTAAGGCAACATAAGTAATATTGTTGCAATAGAACCCTATTTGGGTTTATGGCAACACCCATAGATATCTGTAGCAACATTCCAAAATGTTGCTATAGATATGAACTTTCTGAATTTGTGGGGCCCACAATGTAGAGCATATTTGATTTTTTAATAAAAATAAATATTTATTTAATAAAATGCTATTGCACAGAATTTGATATTTAAACAGTAATTTATTTAAATAAATATTTTATTTCAACATTTGAAATAGTACAAATTCCTGACTCCACTATTTTACAATTCAATGATATATAACACTGATATTCACATATACAGATATTCCTCACTACATCACTCAGTTCACTCATTACATATGCAGCTTCAATTTATACAGACACCGACACTGACAAATATATGCCGAACCGAAGGCGAGCCGAGTGCCGAGCCGAAGGCGAGCCGAGAAGCGGGTCCGGGCGCAGCGCCGGCGGGGGTCCGGGGCACCGTAGTCCCGGCGGGGATCGACCTTCTTTGAAACGACCTTTTTTGAAACGACGTAAAATGATGCACAAATGAACACCTCCTGCGAATTTGAACACCTCCTCGATGATTGACTTTTGCAACTCTTTCATGGCTTCTTCTGAATCATCCGACCTTTTTCCAGCCATCATTCTTAGCAAATTGTTCAGTGAAAACTGAAATAACCTTGCTTTTAGCTCTGCCTTGGTAAAAGACCTGAAACCATGATAAATAAAAATTGACATTTCATCGAACATGTTGCGTGTTAATAAGTAATACATTACCCTTCATCGAACATGTTGCCTAATCACCTAATCACAATCGCTGGCATAACCACCCATTCCTTCCTTATACAAAACAATAATAGCAACCTACCATTCCACCACCAACTTCCTTTCACCAATCCAAACCGCCTTAACCCAAACTCCTTCCTGCTACATTTCAAGCAACAACAACCTTCTATCGATTTCATGCCAACAAGCCTCTACAACAAACATCAAAACCCCTCTGCACATTCATTACTCCATTCAACCACTGCATACTTCATTATCGAAACCCCTACCAGCAAACTGCATTTTCTTCCAAACTACCATCTCACAACCAAAACATCCCAAATGCGCAACAACAAACAAAGCTCTAACCTATCACTTCATATACTTCAACCTCCATCACACCTTCATATCCAACTTCTACAAACTGCGACAACCAGATTCACCATCCAGCTACAATCAGCCACAAACTCCTGCCCCTATCACCTAACGAACTCGAACCATTTCTGCACATAGCACAACAAATCCCTTCCTCTACAATCTGTCACAACCAATTCGCATCTCCTCACTAACCCTATGCCTTCACCATCACAACAACCACCTACCTGCCTTCTCCGACAACCCGAACTACCCCTACACCCTAACTTCCTCACCAATCAAACTGAAAACCAACCTGTTAAAAACTCCTCCAAATCGCGAACCCACCAGCGCCTCCCATATCAAATTCACCAACCGCAATTTCAGCAACCCATCGACCAGAACTACCTTAAATCACCATTGGCCTCACCTCCATCGTTTGAAATTTCAATCGTAATCACCCACTGCCGTAACCCAATCCAATCATGACCAAACTCCAACAACAATCGCCGATTCACAAGCCGAACAGACATTTCTAGATCTCGGCAACAAAGAAAACGGCGCTCGACACGTAGGCAAACAGCAGCGAAATTGGAGGTGAGAATGAAATGGGAACGAAGCTTGTCTGAGATCACTACCAAACTTTGAAAAAAGGACGAGATTTTATTTTTGGAAGAAAAAAAAAGAAACGAAAATATGATTTGGAAATTAGGGATTTGGAAATTGGGGGTGAGAACGAAAATGATATGAAAAGTAAAGCGGGAAAACGAAAATTTGGAGCATATTGTAGCGGTGATCCAGTTTAACAATCGGATTAAATGTAGACCGTTGGATCGTATTCACGCGGATTGCTAATTTTATTAATTTTTTAATCTGAATACATCTATAGCAACACTATATAAAAATGTTGCATCGTGTTACACTTTTTTAGCTAGAGCAACACATTTTTATGGCTAAGGTAACACCATAAATACAACGTTGCAGTAGGACCAAAATTTTATATCTATCGCAACATTTTAGCTGGCAACACCTTGCAAAAATGTTGCAGAAGGTCATCTATGGCGTAGTGATGGATTAAGATTTTTTTGATATCAAAGCTACAATTTAACTCACCTTTATGGAGGTTAGAAAAAATATATTGGATATAAACATCGCTACCTCTCATTTCTTTAAAATTTAAGATACAAACTATAAATAATATTAGCTTTTTATTGGTATAATAATAGATGAAGACTCTCGATGGTGCTATGAGAATTTCACCAACCATAGAGCTATGAAACAAGTTGATAATGTTAGGCAACAACTTGTGCGCATTATGGCAAGATAAAACCTCAAGCTATGCAGCACATAATTTAACAGTCGTGATTATTATGTGAATATCAAAAAGGCTATGCCCCCTGGATTTTCATGTGAGTTGCTCATCTTGAAAGAACTGGACATTATTTAACAGTTAAAGCTAACCAGGTAATTTTTTTGGAAATTCCTTAGTAATTTATCCTATCTTCTAGAATTTTGCGGTTTATGATGTAGAATAAACTGTAGAAGAATTAGAGTAATTGAGTCTTGATTGTTTACTTGTAATGGTTAGCCTTGTAGGATCTAATTTTTATTGTTGACATGTAGGTGGTTCATCTACACCCCTCAAATTTCCTTAATCATAAGTCTGAGTGGGTAATTTATAATGAATATGTGCTTATAAGTAAAAATTATATTCGAACGGTTACTGATGTCCGAGGAGAATGGTAAGCTTAATTCTATTGTTTATTGCGTTGTGAATCAAGCTAAATAACCTTACTAGTATACATATAAATATTCAATTTTTTCATGATTTATTTATCAAGAGTTGAATAAGTTATATTTATTTTCTAGCTATAGAAACTACAAAAGACTTAGTAATATTTATATTAATGATTAGAATGAAAATATAGCCGAAGTAAAAAAACTTTGACTTGAGAAAAATATACACAACCTTTTGTGAACCTGCATAGTTCAACATTGTGGTAAAATGCTCTGAGGACTTCATTCTTACCTTGCCACACATAGACTAGTAAGTTAGAATTTTGTGCTTCATATCTACTTTTAATATAAAAAGCATAAAAAACCAAATTGTCCAACATGATAAAACTTCCATATATCTCTTGTCTAAGTTTAACAAAGAATGTTGCTTGTTTAGAAATGAATTCATTGTTGGAATATGCGAAAACGGAGTGTTATTTCAATTTCAAGAAAAGAATTTTGTTTATGTTATTGTTACTACTCATAAAGGAAATTCTCCACATCACTGTCTTATCTCAGTTCCATGCTTACTCGAAAAGAAAAGAATTCGGTTTATGTCATTGTTACTACTCATAAAAGAAATTCTCCACAGTACTATTTTATCACAGCAAACAAAACTGGGTTTCCACTAATTTATCCCAGTTCGGTTTTTTTATAAATACCTGAATTAATTTGTAACTATAGACTTTCATTCGTTGTTACCTAAATGGTTGAGTTTCATTAGCGGAGAAAGTGTCCTTACAGAGTATATTGCATATCATAGTGTGAAATGGTCGATGACAGATGGTGTTCCATGTTTTTAATTGATCGTAGCTCAGTTTTTTACCGAGCTTTACCACTCAATTAATCAACTGAGCTTACTGCTCAGTTCATAACTGAGCAAAGCGCTAAGTTCTTAACTGAGCTTCGGCTCAGTTCTTAACTGAATTGAGCTCAGTTCTTAACTAAGCAGTTTTCTCGGTTTTTAAAAAACTGAACTGAGCTCAGTTTTTAAAAACTAATTTGCTTTTTTTCCTCTTGTATTTTTTCCCTTTTGTTTTATAAACCGAACATTGTTTCTAAATATGCAGGATTTAATTAAATCTATAGAAGAAAAGCAAAAATCAGAAGCGAGTGTTAATGGCAGTGAAGGAGTAATTAGTTTAGAAGATTTCTAAAGAGATGTCGTTTTTGAAGTTGTTGAAAATGACAAAAAAAATATTGTCATGCTATTAAGTTCCACATCTATGGTAAAACATGTAAAACCCACTGAACGAACTTTATAAGCTTCTAGACATTTTGCAGTAGTAAAATTTTAAATTACCATTCAATGAACTTTGTAAATTTGGTATGACATATTTATCATTTTGATGTATGTTTTGAAATTCGGTGATACATTGGCTTTGAAGTTTGGGTAGATGTTTCCTGTTACTATAAATTTAAATTTGTATTGCTAAATGAAATAGCATGTGACAGTATAAGATGCTGAACAAGAACTTCATAACAGTTATAAGTGTTACCATTCAAAATGGTTACTAATGGTTATAACCGTTGGTATGGTAAATAATGTATTTACCAACGGTTGAAACCATTGGGCTTATTATAGCAATATATTTTTCAACGGTTATAACCGTTGGGAGAAAGGAATTTTCTAATGGTTATAACAGTTATAACCATTGGAAAATACCAAAAGTCCTCACGGTTATAATCGTTGGGAATAAGGAATTTTCCAACGATTATAACCATTGGGAAATTCCTTACTTCCAACGGTTATAACCGTTTGAAAATATGTTACATATTTTGTCACGTACCTATTAGCAACAGTTATAACCGTTACAAATTTGATTTGCAACAGTTATAACCATTGGGAAATGGAAATTTTGGTGTTGTGTTACTTACCGAAACCACTTCAGGACTGATATATGTGTTCTATCTCTTAGAAGTGGATCTGTTCGAGAAGTTGTAATCCATGTGTGGTTTCGAGATCTGTTCGAAATATGGGAATCCATTTGGGGATTCGTGTTCTGTTCGAGTAATGAAGACTCGTGTGAAAGATTTTGAATGCGTCCTCGCGAAAATGGATAAAGACAGAGTAGGATGCATAATTTGGGATTTTGCAGTCCTACGACAGGGTATTGTCAACTCCATATCAATAGTATGCTTAATGATATTGTGCGTGGGAGTTGATGGTATTTGGTACCATGTAGTTCGTGTTTATGTTCGGGTATGGGCTTTTGTGTTAACCATATGGTATATTTTATTTAAAGATATACCACACTCGGAAGGTAACTTCTGATCCTTCCGCATGGAGTTCGGATTCGGCTTCTCTGAAGAGATCTCCATGGAAAAACCCAATATGCGAATGTTCCTTATCAGTTTTGATTGTACCCTCTAATATGCTGTTGAATGTAACCATTCCAGCTTAGTTATATATTTATATTATTCACCATAGACATTATCTATTATATCACCTTATGTACTTATTAGATGGTGGTTCTTTTAAGGGGATAACCATTATGGCATTCATGCGGTCTCAAAAATACTGTTATATGTTAGCCGTATATTTCTTCTGTTTCTCACACCAGACTTACATCTAACTCTTGGTTTTTTTTTCTCCTAAATTCGTCACGTACTCTTTCAAGTAGTTTGAGAAAGCCAGGTTTTCATTGATGTTCAATTGAGCTCGAGAAAACGAGCTGGATGTTTCACCTACTGTAGTATCCTTACTTCCGCTGCATTACTACATTGTACATATCAGCATTTGGGATGACAGGTTGTTATAACTATCTAGGCTGTTGATAGTACTTAGGTTTGGTAACTTTAAAATTTATGTATTGGAGTAACCATTTGTACTATTCCTTTGATATTATATATTACCGTTCCGCTAGTGAGATTCTGATGTTGTGTTCTGTTCTTCCTTGTTCGTTTTCTTTTTCTTTTTATTTTTTCCTAACTTTTCGGCTTTCTGGCACTTGGGTATTTGGCATGTAAATACCATGGATGTATTAGTGTTGACATTTAGGGTCGAAAAAGCATAATCATTGCATTATTAATAAAAGGGCTATTGTTAAAATTCTAGATAAGGTATACCAATATTTAGAAATAAAAAAATTTAATGGACCAAAGTAAAAAATCTATTACTACAACTAAAGCATGGAATGAAAATAAAAAATTTTGTAAAAAAATATGTGAAACTACATCACCTTAATTATCTTTATTGTCAAAATGAGCTCATAAGCTTAACTTAAGATCCTTATTATCAAATTGAGCTCATAAGCTTAACCTAAGAAGAAATATACATAACATGTCCATAAACTTTGCACTGACCATTGCATGGTTTTTTTTACACTTGCAAACGTTGACCAAGCTGCTACTTCCAATGTTGTATCTATGTAAGTGTCACAACTGTAATAATTCTCATCTACAAAAACACCATAATAGAAATTGGGTATTTTTATTATAACCAAATAAATTAATCCATGAACTAATTTCATGTGATTTAGAGGTGAAACTTAACGCAAGAACAAGATGGGTATTTTTCATTATATACATTTGAAAACAAAGTAAATATCTAATAAATATTAACATTATTAGGGAGTAAGAAGGTTACCAACACACATCCCATTCAATTGTTCAGCAAGCATATCAGGCAGTATGTGGCACCGCACTTGGCACCATTCAGTTGTACATGTATGATATTTTAAATGTAGAACTATAGTCAAAACTATGGTCAGTGACACATTTATTTTACAGTTAAGTGACAATCTAATGATTATGCTCAATGTTGGACATGAAACAACCAATGTTGTTCTTACATGGGCTATTTATTTGCTTGCTCATGGTATATAACCATTCAAGCATATTTATCTTTGAACCAACCAAAAATGCTTCTAAAGTTTTTTTTGGAGTAATTTGTACTTAATTTTATATGATATAGAACCCATCAAAATTTGAAGAAGGCTCAAGTTGACTCCGTTCTAGACGAAGTGAGACTAACTGTGGACTCCATTAAGAAATAGAAGTAAGATTGCGATTTTTCTTCTTTTTGGCATTGGTTCCAATTATAGAGTAATTTGAACATGATCGATTGGCAGAGCTAGATAAACTAGTGCATTTCACTAATTTATTGAGCTACCGATATGATAAAATGCACTTAGCACTTAATATATGGCTCTTCGCGAATAAAAAAAGGTCATTCATACATGTTCTTCTCGTTTTTTTCAGAGAGGTTGTGTACATACGGTAAACACTTGAAGTTACCACTAAATGAGAAATGGGCATTTAAAATTGATAATTCCTAAACTGTTAATGGTCGGAAATTGTTGACTCAAATTACCAATTTTAATTCATTTTTACTACATTAATTCGATGAATGCAGACTGCTAACTTCACTTTTGTTCTAAGAACACCATCAAGTATGAATCAGTTGAAAATGCATGCAACCAATTACTCCCAAATAAAAAATTATGAAACTTGAATTTGATTATTCCCCTACTAGAGTACAGTTGAATTTGATTATTCCCCAAAACACAAACATAACACAAGAAGCCAAAACCACACATTCTGCCTCAAGTTTATGCACTTGGGTAGCAACATAGAGCTAACAAACGAAGTGGACCCATTTTAAGGAGCAGTATATCAACAATAACGTTATAAATCATAGTTGCTCAACATTATAACAGAGTAATAAAAAATTTAAAAACCAAGGCATTAAAGTTTTATGACTGAACCTGAACTAGGGTAAGAAAAAACATACCGAGTTTATGCACTACGTAGAAGCTATCATTAACTAGGCTAGCGAAATTGAAGAAAGGAAACATTTAATTGTATTCATCCAAATTTGCAATCAAAATATTTGACTCAGCTTCTTGTAATCGAACCTGCAACTCATTCCCTAGGTTAAAATATGAACTGAAAAAACCTAAAACAAAATCGAATTAGGGCATTGTTTTAATGGAATAGGTGATAACCTGAAGACAAAATGATGAATCGACGATTTTTTTTCTTTTTTCCTTCTTAACGTACAGATGGAAGATGAAATCGACAGATGTTGCAATCGAAGAATGATGAAAGCAATATAGAAAATTTCCTTTTTCTTTTGGAGGTACGAACGGAAGAGCAGCTGATAAAGTGAAAACAAATTATTTTTGGGGGATGATAAAAATAAGAGCGGAAAAAAATTAGGCCCTAATATTGTCGGTGTTCTTATGGATATATATTTTTTAATTGCTTTGATCGCACTTGATGCATAAACGCTGTGAAATAGTGCAGTCAAAAGTGGGTTGTATTGTAGTTATTTGATTGCATAAAGATGGCAATGCTTTTTATTTGTCTAAAAATATATTCTATTACAACATCCGTTGGATGTTATAAACTATAATGTTTTGACATTGTCTTTTCCATTTTTTTAAGAATAAAATTGGTAGAGGACTCATTTTGATGTTTGGGGGTTCGAACTTACTATTCTTAGAACCTCAACTTTATGAGCCATACCACTTGCTATGAGTTAGTGGTCCTTGACATTGTCTTTTCTATATTGTAGAGTAATTTATATGACATACGGTTTATATAACATTATCATAGTCCATTGCTTTGACAATGATTTCAAATCATTGTAAAGTCCTAGCATACAACTTTATCTCAATGATATTTTTTTTCACATTGCGAATTAATTTTGATCTATATAACAGGCATTGTCAAAGTTCTACTTAAACAATCACTTAATGTTACATGAATATTAGAATACTTTTCTTTGATCTTAACTAGTATGTATGCAATTAAGTGTGTATTAATTGAATTTTGCTAGATAATTATCTACACAAAGGCGTGGAACTCATATATCACTTTTATATGTACTTTAATTTGTTAAATTTAAATTATTGAATTTGGATTAACTTTAAATTTTCAGCAATTCAAGCACATAGATTGCTCAAATCATCCATTTAGTTTTTCAATCTAGATGGTTGAGATTTTATAAGGGTCCACTACACAACAACACTTCTACTTGAATCATCATTAGAAATAATTTCCTCCCTTCAAAAATTTATTGAAAAAGTTCAATGCACCACTCAATTGTCTTTTCTGGTACCTCTCGATTCTTTATTAGATCCTACTTTCCTCAAACTTCATCCTAGTCAATACTCAATAGAAGTTTTAATTTTATATGTTTCTCAATTTATTTCTATTGGAAGCAAAAAGATACCAAACTTTATCATCTCTAACCCTTACTCTGAAGCGAGTTGCCAAAGTTTGAACAAAATGAGAAAATCTATAGGAGGAAAAGCGGTGATAAAGAGGAACTAGTCTTCGTCATTGGTTGCAAGAATAGTTAAGGACAAACTCATGGACCTATTTCTCTCGAGAAGTTCATTTAAGAGAGAATCAGATCTAACGGAGTTAGGCAAAAATGAACCTAATTCATCAATCCACAATCAATCCACACAAAATTAAGAAAAATATAAAGTAAATAGGACATATAGATTTATAATCGTTTCACTATTGACTTGACAGTGTACATCCATTTTAAAGCAGAGGCTTCTATTAATAATTTCAGAGGGAGTACAAGAGATTGGTATGTCTATTTTGATAGAGGCATAATACGAGAATAGAGAAAAAATAATAAGTGAGAGGATGAGGACCTCTAATGAATGACGTCATGCATATAGAGATCTATACTTATGTTTGAAGAAATTGATTTACATTATTAAATCAATGTCACGTCAATTTACCAATTCATATAGAAACACTATATATTCCAGTTTTCAGTTTCCTCTAATTTGTGTGTGCTTGATAGCACACCGTTATTGATCAACTAATTGCAGAATTGATCAATTACCTCCGTCTCTCAAATTTATTTATTTCCATGTAAATAATTTATTGCCTTTTCAATAATTGCAATTAAAAAGGCGACTTGTATTCTTAACATGTATTTGAGCCACAATCTTCATCTTGGCTCAAATAAATATTAAAAAAAAAGCCTATAACAGACTCCACCTTCAACTGATATTCATCAAATCTAAGATGATACAAACACTTATACTTCCTTAATGATCTTTGCACTGCCACCACCCATTGCTCTTTATTAACGAGCTCTGTTAAAGCCACCATTTGTCAATGAAATGTTAAATGAATCCAATCTGAAGGTAGAAATTGTTAGTACCTAAGGTATTGATATTGATGACAACAACCATATAAACGGTGTTACTAATGTTTTCCTGAGTTATATAGTATGTTGTGTAGGATATCAAGAATATTTAACAGGTTTATACAAGTGATGATTGAATAAAAGCTTAAAGAACCAATCAATGTAAATCAAAAGTTGATTGAGATGTATTTGAAGACTTATGAGTTTTGAAAAATTCAAGAATAGAAGCACGAAGAGCTAAAGAAATTTATGTTAGTATTTTTATCAAGTCTTAGGTTAAATGTAAAAGACCTGAGTGGTATTATATCTTTAATTATCTTCACTTCAAAATTTATTTTTCCACTCAAAATGTTTTTATAAAAGAATAATATTTAATATAATTAAAAAATAAATTTCAATAGAGTTTTTATAAAAAATATAAAACATATTCAAAGTGTTTCTGAAAATATACAAATTAATTTTTATATATTAACATAACAAAAATATGTATGTCGACATATAGAGCATTGAGATGTTTTTAAAATTTGCAAAAGAAGCAACTTTTGGCATCATCCTTTCTCGAATGGATGAAATTCTTTAACCTCTATTTAAAGGCCTTTGATTTGAATTTTTAACAACAATTCTAACTGCTTTCTTTAACTTGCTCTTCTCACTCATTCTCTTTAAGATTTCGACGAAGTTTTACTAATTTCTACATCAATTCTCTTTCTCTTTATTCATAAAAAAGATTAAAAAACGATTCACTTTTGTTCTACACTGTTAACCCTCTAAACTTCAATTAATTCTACTCAAAAGAAAAGATATTCGACTACTGAAGGTCTATAGGAAATTGTATCAACAAACTACCTGGAATTTTGATCGAAAGATTCGATTTCTTGTAGTTCACTACTGCTACTTGTAAAAAGGTGATCTTAACCACTAGAGTGAAAGTTAAGATGAGACTATAAAGGGACTTATCCTGCTTCCTAAGTCAAAGACATGATAGGTGCCCTAGTTGCCTGAGTTAAATTTCAGTATGTGACCTTGCGACCTGAGTCAAAGCCAAGAGGTGTAAATGGTGTTCTTATCACATGATTTAAAGTCAAGACATAACTAGTGAAATTCTGTATAGGATATAGGACTGGACATTGGATTGGGAATCTGAACCAATATAAAATTCTTGGTGTCTTCTTTACCTTTACTTTTACTACATTTACTTACTATTCTCTAATTGCTTTGTGATTATATTATTTGGCTGTGTTTTGAATTTTCTATGATAAAGTTTGAAATTTGCAAGTATTTTGATAAAAGTTCGTAGGCACTTTCATCTCCCATTTAGTGTAAAATAGCCTTAGATCCATTCCATTGTAGTATAGATTAGGTTATCACACCTATCATCACCCCATCCACATTTGGTATCAAAGCACACGGTTTCCACAAACTTCTAATATGATTTTTAAAATTTTAATGGCTACTAACACTAGTAAAACACTTTTTAGTATTTTTGTAGAAAGCCAATAAACTACTAGACCTCCACTTTTTAATGATGGTAATTATGCATACTGGTCATCCAGAAAGAAAATTTATGTACAATCCAACGACTTTGCAATTTGAAATTTTACCCAAAGTGAGTATAGGGAACCCAAGATGCATATGCTCAATGGACAAACTAGCAAAAACCACAAGCACTTAGTAAATCAAAAGCTATGAATATACTATTCTCTTTACTAGGTAAAAATGAATGTAATGGAGTTTCTATATGTGTGTCTGCATATGAAATATGGAGAACACTGCAAGTTACACATGAAGGCACTAGTAAGGTTAAACAAACTAAGATTTCTATGTTATCTAACCAATTTCAGTTAATTAAAGTGAAACAAAATGCGTCGATTTTTGATATGTATTCTAGATTTCAGACATATTACATGCTTTAATTTCATTAGAAAAAGAATATACTAAAGAGGGTCAAGTCTGAAAGATTCTTAATTAACTTACAAGTAAATGAGGTCAGAAGACTTTGGCCATAGAAGAAGCCAATAATATCAGTACAATGAAAGTAGAAGAATTATTAGGTAATTTAATGTCATATGAAGTCAATCGCAGGGCAAGAAAGTCAATCAGGCGAGAATAAAACACAGGCATTTAACACTACTCATGGTGATGAAGGATCAGATGACGACGAGAAAATGTCGTTAATGACTAGGAATTTTAGAAAATTCCTGAAGTATCGAAAAAGAAGTAAATTCAAGAGGAATGATGGAAACCTGAACAAATCAGATTTTACTTTCGATACTTCGGGAATTTTCAGAAATTCCTAGTCATACCAAACTCTGATACCAAATGTAACAACCTACCCAGAAATAGGCCTAAATTTCGACCAAGAAAAGGCCCATCCAAAACTTAGACTCATTCTAAAACTGGTTGTTGGTTGATAAAAGTAATAACAATAAAAAGCTATAACTATTCTTTCAGAACTCACAATGGAAAGAACAAAGTATAGTAGCAAATTGTACCAATTTATTTCAAAATAAATTCAAATGTCATGATAGAGAACAAAACATAGTCTCCACAATAACTGTTACATCATTTGTTCAAAAGTTTTCTTTCATGTGTACAATAAAAAGCATCATAAATAAATAACAATAACTGCCACAAGCTTTGCTCATGTCGTCTTCAAGCATCATCATTGCCATCACTCCTTCCTTAACCTACGTTGTAATGAGAAGGGAGATAGAACAATTAGTGTTTGGTAAATAAAAACCTCGAGCCTTATTATTTTAGTACTTGGGCAGTATATGTCAAAATAGGAATATGTCTATGTGTTCTATAACCATTTAATACTCCATATAAGGAAAGGAGGCGGGCCCTCAAACAACCACTTAATACCTTCCACTCCCAAAGCAGGTTTCCTAAACCCACAACCCATAACCAACGTCATAAATGTCTAACAATGCGAGAGATAGAGCACAAGCCACTTAACACCTTTTAATGAAAAATAGGCAGACTCTGATCATTTAAGACCGCAATTGAGGTAGGCCCCCATCATTTAGTACCTACTCCCAAAGAGGACTCCACATAGGCATCTATCTAGCTGAAATTGCATGGAAATCTCTTGGAACACTTAATAGTTCCTATTGAAGCGAACCTTTTCGAGATATCCTTAACCATGCCTAAACCCAATCTCGACCATTTAATACTTCACTTAGGGAGAAAGGCGGGTCCTCAGACAACCACTTAATACCTTCCAAAACCCCGAAGAAGGTCCTTCATCTTATGACCCGTATCCATGGTGACATCTCACATTAGCTTGACTATTCGTAAGCACTGGTAGCCAGATTAACTGGGCATATTTACCCTACAAAATTAGGGCTAACCTCGCTTCATCGCAGTTGTTTATCATAAGTAATGTCTCACATCAGACTCAAAGTTACACTGTTGGTGGTAAATAAGTTGAGCAGACTTCCTGTGTCCTTTGACTGACCTCACACCACTTATGACTTAGTCATATTTTACAATGCTTCTAATATATTATATCACACCTCACTGTGTCCATTAATTAGGCTATATAAAAATTCCTTCTTATTTTTCCTTAATAAATCAATTACCATCCCAATGGGGATATACAATTATTACCTAATTAACCACACAATTATACATTATAATCGTACGCTATTTACAATAATTAATATAAATAATTACGCACCTACTATTTTCTATGTGTGCGGAGATTTCATCCTAACAAACACTTAAATGTCAATTCCTTTTTAATAACAATAATACAAGTCCTTTTTCATATTATCAAGGGTGCCAAATTTCCAATATCCATAACAAGGGATTTTAATATCCTTAACAAAGGATTCAACATTCATATCCAAAAACTGTAATAAATAGACTTGTACATAGTAAAAATCTCAACTCAATCTATCACATCAAATCTGGGAATAATCTCAAAATTTGAAATTGCAATTCTTGTTTCTAATCTCTAGTCAACCCCACTTTACAAAGAATTTAAACAATGAGATTTCCCTTTTATTTTCGTATGGAATAAATGGTGTAAACTACGAATAAATTCATACTTTTACATCCAATCCCTTAATTGAAACTTCATAATCAAATTAGAATTTAAAGAGGAGTGGAATAGAAATTAAAATCACCAAAAACTGTAAAAACTGCATATCCAAACAATTTGATGTAAACAATTGACAATTCCAACAAGAATTGACATTTCCAACTATAGGAGTTTTGGGGGGTTTCATTTTGTTTTATTTTCGTAAACCCAAAACCCTTAGGGCATATTCAAATCCATAATATACTAAACAATTACTGGGATAAAAATACTAAGGTTTTCACTCACTAGTTATCCTTAACCTTTCTTGATGGATTTGCAACGCCAAAGCACTCTTTTCAAGATCTTATCTTTTGATATATATATATATACAGCAAGGGATTGACATATATAATTTTGTAAGATTTAGAGGTGTTAGAAGAGACGAGAATAGATTAAAAAATAATTAGAATTGAAATAGAACACCTACCTGAATCCCTAATTGAATTTCAAAATCTAACTGAAGAGAGAAAATGACAGAGTTTCGCTGAATTCACAAATACTTTTATAAATAAAAGTGGAGAGGTAGGGTCATATTTTAAGGGGTTAAAACGTACCAGAACCGTAGGATGAAAATAGGTTAAAATGGAAAAATTTGGAATGTTCGTTGATAGGAAAACCCTATCTTCCACTAACAGGGGCGGTCGACCGCCCTATATGCACCGTTCGACCGTTAGCAATTGACCAGTTGGAGTCGGCGGTCGACCCCTCCGCCTATTCTAGGAACATATTAATTTTTGTACCATTTGTTTTATTTAATTCCTTTATTATTTTTTTAATGTTAATTGTTAACGTTAACAATTCCTTAACGCCCAAGTCTAATCTCAATTAAATTTCAAATTTCAAATTTAATTATTTATTTGAATTTGAATAAATTATTTTAAACCTAAAACCTTCAAATGCCCATAACTTCTTTGTTTGAGCTATGTTTTCATCATATTATATATGGAAACAGATCAGAATTTTACCACAAAAGCAACGGTACAACTTTTGTGGCCAACTTCCAACTTTTACAAAATTTTCAGTTTTATCCCTACTTAATTTAATTCTTACCGATTTTACGGTGTGTTACAAAAATTGATTTAGAAAAAGGTATTTAATAAGAAAATTTGAGTGACAACGTGGAAGAGTGTAACATCCCCTTACTTGGAGGCCCAAAACTAATGACTACGAATGCTGCAGTCATCCATTGTTATTAATTCTCGGCGACCAAATACGGTGGTGTTTAGATACATTGATACACAGAAACACTGGATGACCTCCTTCAAAAGCATATAAATCTCTTTCAAAACATTAGGCCCCTGCCTTTCGAGACACTTTAAAACGTCTCTTTCGAAACCTTTCGAATGTTTTAAAGTATTACTTATTAACTCTTAGAAGCATAGCTTTGAAACCCTTGAAAGTACCCCTTTCGAAACCTTTGAAAGTATCCCTTCCGAAACCATTGAAAGTCCCCCTTTCGAAACCATTGGAAGTATACCTTTCGAAACCATTGAAAGTACCTCTTTCGAAACCATTGGGTTTATACCTAAAATATCATTTGGGTCAAAGTTAATCTAAATGAAAGTATCTCTTTCGAAACCATCCTTTATCATATAAAAGTATTGGGGAAAACTTGATGGCGTCGGCACCATCTCTTTTGAAAGCTTCAAATCATTTAAACAAAATATTGAAAGATAGCGTCGAAACCCCCTTTCGAAGTCATTGCCTTCGAAACCCTTGGACCCTTTCGAAAGCATTTAGGAAGTGGCTTAAAACATCTTTAAAAGAAAACTACACTTCAAAGGCATTGATGACTTCAATATACTTGAAAGGCCAAAGAACGACAGCTGGGCTTCGACTAAGTCAGAACCCATACTTTCGAAAGCATTATTTTATAAGTAAAGAAACCCGTTCGAAAGCTTATTCTTTAAAACATAAGTTGGCAAGAAAACCTCTTTCGAAAACATATGCTTCGACTCCTTCGAAGGCTTAAATAAAACAAAGGCAGGCGATTCTCTATCTAAAATAAACAAAGGTATTGACCCCATCAGAAGCAATGCTTTTGACGCCATGCCTTCCGCCTTTCTCCAATTCTTTACATACCATCTAAGTGATACCTTGTGTATTGGTTTCAGCTTAGTGGGTTTCGACTTGATTGAAGGCAGATGCTCTGAGTCGAAAGGTACTTCTATTAGAGGCGAAACCAGCTTTTCTGAGCAAAAGCTAATTAATGCCAATTAAAGTAAATTTTATCTAACTAACCTGCCACGTGTAAATCTGTAATTGGTTGCCTTAACTTTTCAAATTCTTTACCAAAATAACTGCCGCTTAATTTCAGATCCAAAGCATGGTTAAGTTAGCAAATAAGCCCTTCCATTAAGCAAAACCAACATTGCAAATAAGTCCCTTTTCTAAAATAATTTAATTTGCATAGCAAATCACTTAGGAAAAATCCCAAAAATTCCAGAAATTCACTTTAATCATGTTTTCTAACATATCAAAATTTCAGACCCAAATTCTCAATATAATTTCTGAAATAAATTTATAAACCCAATTAACCATATTTTCCTTTGAAAATTGATAGTAATCTTTCCATAGCTTGGAAAATTATCAAAATTGAAACCCAACTCCAAAATCATGTTTTGCATAACATAAATATTTTCCATGGCATTTAAACATCAATAACAAATGGTTTTTCCCTAAAACTGCATATATTCTTATTTAAACATTCTTGTTTAAATCAAACAAATTGTAATTCAAGTATATCATCATCCAATTCATTATAAAAACGAATTTAATCTTAAATCTGAAAAACATATGATTATAAACAAAATAAAGATGGTATAAATTATTATTCACCTTGATTATGATAAGGAGATTGGATTGAGATTGAGATTTATTCCCCTAGCTTTAATCCTTAGCTTTACTTTGATTTCTCTTCTTTTTTCTTGTTAATGGCCGGCTCCTCTTTACGTTTTTGTTTTGTTTTTGAACGTGAATGAGAAAATGAAACATGAATGGGAATGAAAATAAATATAAGGGTAAGGGTTATGTGCGGCTAATTCCCATTATACCCTTATGTAAATTAATTAACTTATAACCTATTCTTAAGCCCATTTAATTAGTTAATTGAGAACGGCCCTAACTATATTTATCCAAATCTCAATCCCCTTATCACTTAACATTTACATTATTCTATTTAATTTATCTAATTAAATCTCCTGGATAATGTTATCAAAAATTAGGGGTGTTACAGGCTCCCCTCCTTAAAGAATTTCGTCCTCCAAATTCAGTAAGGACTAAATACTAAACATAGCAATCATCTATAATGACTCCTAACAACCATACTAGTCTACCTGACTTGCAATTATCTATATAAATCTAACATAGACATACCCTCAAAGCGGATCAGGATAAGTATCTCAAATCTTGTCTTCTGTCCCCCAAGTACAATCCTTCTCGTTGTCGCTCCACTAAACTTTTACCAACTTGACTATCTTGTTCCTCAATCATTTCTCATCTCTCGCTAAAACCCAAACTAGTTGTTTAACAAAAGTCAAATTAGGCTCTACTACCAAATCTTCCAACCCTGTTAGAGGAATAGTAGTCTCAGGATCATGCACATACTTGCAAAGATGAAACACATGAAATACATTATGGACACCTGTCATACTACTCGGCAACTCTACTCTGTATGCAAGCTTTCCAATCCTCTCTGTAATCTGGAATGGTCCAACATATCTCGATGTCAGTTTCCCTGACTTCCCGAACCATACCACACCCTTCATCGGTGATACCTTAATGAAAACCCTATCTCCAACTGAGAACTCTAGGTCTTTATGCCTTTTATCTGCATAACTCTTCTATCTAGATTGAGCTTCCTTCATCCTTTCTCAGTTCAGTTCAATCTTCTCTGGCGCCTCCCTAACCAAATTTGGACCGAAGACCAATCTGTCTCCAGTCTCTAACCAACGTGCTGGTGATTTGCTTGGCCTTCCATACAAAGCTTCAAAAGGCGTCATTCCTATACTAGTTTGATAACTATTATTATAGTAAAACTCAACTAAATGTAGGTGATCTTCCTAAGATCCACCAAAGTCTAATACACAAGCTCTCAATAAATCATCGAGTACCTTGTTGACTCTCTCTATCTGCCTATCCGTTTGAGGGTGATATGCAGTACTCATTTTAAGTTTGGTGCTTAACACATTCTGCAGACTCCTCCAGAATTCGCTAGTGAGTAAAGCATCTCTGTCACTGACTATGCTACTAGGAACTCCATGAAGTCTAACTATGTTCTTCATAAACAACTTCGCCAAAACAGATGTCGTCTTGGTTGACTGGAATGAAATGGGAGCTCTTGGTCAACCTGTCCACTATGACCCATATACTTTCATTTCCTCTATTCGACCTTGGCAACCCGTCAATAAAATCCATAGATATAGAATCCCATTTCCAAACTGGAATCTTTAGAGGCTGAAGCAACCCACTCGGCTTCTGATGTTCTACTTTCACTTGTTGATAGTTTGCACACTGCCTAGCGCACAAGCCAACATCCATCTTCATACCTTCCCAATTGAAGCTCCTCTTCATATCTTGATACATCTTGGTCTTTCCAGGATGAATCATAAACTTGGATCGATGACATTCCCCAAGAACTTCTTTCCTCAAGTTCTCAACATCTAGAACACATAATCGCCCCTTCTTTCTCAACCATCCTCTCTAATCAAGACAAAAATCTTTCAGATCATCGATCTCAATTCTAACCTTAAGCCTTCTAATCTTCTCGGCCAATAATGGATCCTCTTTCTGCTTAGACAGGACATCATGGAAGTACTCTGACTATAACTAGCCGTCAACCGTAACTGCACAGTACAACTGGCCAAAGCTTCTAGATCCTTCCATTCTACCAACATAGCTAACACCACATTCTTATGTCTTTTGCTAAGAGCATCCGCTACTTTATTACATTTCCCTGGTGTATACTCTATACCAAAATCATAAGCAGCCAAAAACTCCAGCCACCTTTGATGTCTCGTATGCAACTCCTTATGAGAGAATAAATATCTTAAAGACTTATGATCCGTGTATAGCTCAAATCTCTCCCTAAGAGATAGAGATAATGCCTCCAAATCTTCAATGCGAAGATCACCACAGCCAACTCCAAATCATAAGTAGGATATCTCACTTTATGCGGTCTAAGCTGTCATGAAGCGTAGGCAATCACTTTACCCTTTTGCATCAACACAGCTCCCAATCCCGTTCCACATGCATCAGTATACACTACCAACCCTTGGTTTCTGTCTGGAACTACTAACAATAGTGCATTGGTCAACAAATGCTTTAACTTAAAGAATGCTTCCTCACATTTATCGGACCAGACAAACTTCACCTCCTTCCTGGTTAGCCTAGTCAAAGGCGCTACTATCCGTGAGAAATCTTTGATGAATCTCCGGTAATAGCCAGCAAGTCCAAGAAAACTTCTAATCTCAATCACCATCTCTGATCTCCCCCCATTATTAACAGCTTCGATATTATCTGGATTAACTCACAAACCCTTCTTTGAAACCACGTGACCAAGAAACTTAACCTCTTTCTTCCAAAAATGACACTTAGAAAACTTCGCCTTTAGCTGATGCTACCTCAGCCTTTCAAGCACAAGTCTAAGATGATCTTCATGCTCTCTTTCATCCTTAGAGAATAAAATGTCATCTATAAACACCAACACGAATCTACCCAAATACTCTTGGAAGACTAGGTTCATCAAATCTACAAAGAAAGCTGGTGTATTCCTTAACCCGAATGGCATTACTAACCAATCTTACAAACCATATCTAGTTCGAAATGTTGTCCAAGGAATACTTTGCTCTACCACCCTTAACTGATGGAAACTTGTCGCCAAATCCAACTGGGAAAACACTCTGGCTCCACACAACTGATCAAATAGATCATCAATTCTCGGCAAAGGATACTTATTCTTTATCGTCCTCTCGTTCAGCTTACAATAGTCGATACACATCCTCAACGACCCATCCGATTTCTTCACGAATACCGCGGCCGCTCCCCAAGGCGAACTACTTGGTCTAATAAGATTTATTCCTTCTAGATCCACTAGCTGCACCTTTAATTCCTTCATCTCAGTAGGTGTCATCCTGCTAGGTGGTCTACTCACAGGTTCTGCTCCTGGAACAAGATCTATCCGAACTCAACAGCTCGTTTCGGTGGTAGTTCTATGACTGACTCAAAGACATCTGCAAACTTTGTTGCAATTCGAACCTGACTTAGCTCTTCTGCCACTTCCATTGCACTTAACAAAACACAGCTACTCTGGTCAGAATTCTCCACTGAGAATATAATTTGGTTATGACAATCAGGATGTCTTAGTGATATCTCTCCATTCTGGCAAAATATCCTGGCCTCATACCTTCTCAATCAATCCATACCCAAAATGATTCTGAAATCTATGAAATTGAAAAAATACAGACTACATGCAAACTTATGACCTAACAAATCAAGTTCTAACTGTCTCATCACTAGAGTTGCATACCTTCCTATTGGATTCGCAACCCTTAATGAAGTAACAAGGTATGTGAGTTCTAAGCACAACCTATCAACCAAACACTGGGATATAAATGAATGTGATGCACCGGTATCAAATAGTATCCTACTCTGAATCAAAAATGTGCCTTCCCGCACAGTCTTCCCTTTATCAGCTGCAGTTGGCTTAGCAGATGATCCAAAAGCAAAAACCTTTCTCTTGTCCACCCTAATCGGTTCTGGACACTGATTCTTATAATGTCCAACTTGATCACAGTTAAAGCACTTCACATTCTTGTTATATGCAGCCTTCTTCCCCTTGCTTGACTGGCACTCATTAGCATAATGACCCTTCTTGTCACACTTGTAGCAAACTAAATCAGCCTTTGCCTTCTTGGCAGCATCTCCCTTCTAGGCTCCCTTCTTCTTAAAGAACTTCTTCTTCTTTCCCTGAGAACTCTGGGTTACAACTGGCTTATCTCTAGCAAAAACAACAAGCATCTCCTCATGGTGAATTGCATCTCCACAACCACATTACGAGGATTACGGATATGTGTTAGGGTCGCCCTAGCATGCTCGGGCCTCAGTCCCCGAATATACCTCTGATTCCTTCTGATGTCAGTGTCTATAGTAGCATATCCATATCGAGATAGCTCATCAAACTTAGTGGCATAGTCGACAACCGGCATCTCTCCTTGAACTAGATCCATAAACTTTATCATCAACACTGACTTAGCAACCTCAGATAAAAACCTCTGTTCAAATCTCCTTCTGAATTCAACCCAAGTTAACTCCTCCTCCGAAACACTGGCAGTAACACTATTCCACCAATGAAGCGCTGACCCTTGCAACAGTCTAGAGGCCAACCTTCTCTTTTGCTCATCATCTAAACCCAAATCAGCAAAGATATGCTCACAATGCAACAGCCAATTCTCAAATTTATGGCATCCTCCATCCCCATAAATGGCTTCCCACCAAGACTGGTGTAATCCCTGCTTAGTTTAGCATAGTTATTCCCAACTGGAGCCACAGGATTAGCTCCTCCAACTTTCCAGCAACTGCTGCAGCAACTCCTGCTTGCATCACATTGACGAAGAACCGATACATCGCCCCCATATCTACTGGTAGATTTCCAGCACCCACATTGGCATCGGCATTTTGGTTAGCATTAGCCTGTCGACCTTGGTTCCTCCTAGTATTAGGTCGAGCATTTCCATTGGTTGTGGTGCTTCCTCCACCGAGATTTCCTATTCCATTTCCGGCTCCTATATCTTCTTTCTCGTAAATCTGCATACGAGCATTAGTACGATATAGAAGAACGGTCTAAGAGAGGGGGGAATACGTACTTATATATCTATATATCAAATACAAGTACGTTACTACAGCATTATCCCAACCACAATCATATTTCTGATTCTTTGGATTATGTTTGAAAAAGCTTTTATGTTTAATTTCCTTTTAAAGTTTCATAAACCTATGCTCTGATACCAACTTGTAACATCCCCCTACTTGGAGGCCCAAAACTAACGGCTACGGATGCTGCAGCCATCCATAGTTATTAATTCTCAGCGACCAAATACGGCGGTGATACATTGATACACAAAAACACGTGAATATGGAAATTTTTTATAACATCAAAGAAGATCACATTCCATTTCAAAACATTTCCAATTCATTACATAATCCCACAATCGTTAACCACATTCAGAGAAAATATATTTATTACAACATATGCCAAGCAACATATGAAGATGCCCCCTTGGATGATCAGAGTATATACAGGCAATATAAAATTTTTTCCATTACAAACAGCATATCATAATCAAATAAAAGAGAACTCTATATATCTATCATGCCTCCTGCATGTCTCTGGAAGCTTTATTCGTCTAATGAGGTAGCTGAAAACCTCAACTCTCAAACTACTCAAAATAAAGATAGTACCGAAGAGTTTAAGGGGAAAACATAAACTTCGAGTCAGACATAAAGCCCGGTATGAATAATAATCTACCATCTCAAACCATTTAGATATCTAGTGAGACCACGCCGCTTAGCGGAACGGGTTTTTGTAACACCACTAATTTTAAATAATATTATTCAGGATATTTAATTAGATAAATTAAATAGAATAATGTAAATGTTAAGTGATAAGAGGATTGAGATTTGAATAAATATAAGTGGTCGTGCTTATTAATTTAATTGGGCTAAAGAATGGTTTATAGACAAATTAGATTATGAAAGGGTATAATAGGATTTAGCTACATCTAACCTTACCTTTATATATATATATATATATATATGTTTACCCTTAAAACCATTCACACTCATATTCATTTTCTCATAAAAATAAAAACGTAAGTAAAGAAGTTAAGGCCGGTCAGTAAAAAGAAAAGAAGAAGAGGAAATTCAAAGAAAAAGAAGAGAAAGTAAAAGGGGGAATCAAACTCATCTCAATCCATTTTCCTTATCAAAGATTAAGCTTGAGATTTGAGGTTTCCAGGTGCCTCATAAGGCGAATAAGCTTCCGAAGTCGTGTAGGAGGCATGTAGTTATTTGAGTTCTCTCTCATATATTTCCGCCGTGTTGTTTTGTTAAGACAAAGTTGTTTATTGCCTATTATATACTCTGATCACTAAAGGGGTATCTTCATATGTCGCTCTTGGTATATATTGTAATAATTATAATTCTCTGAATGTGGTTAACGTTGTGGGATTATGTAAAGAATGTTGAAATGAGTTTTTTTGAATGGAATGTGAAAGTTGTTTTGAAAATTTTAAACTTTTTCTATATCCATGTGTTTCTAGTATATCAATTTATCTAACATTACCGTATTTGGTCGTCGAGGATTAATAACTATGGATGACTGCAGCATCCGTAGCCGTTAGTTTCGGGCCTCCAAGTGGGGGATGTTACAGTTTTCCCCTCACTGGTATCTTAAAACCTTTATAAAACCATATACTGTGCTCCTGCATCCACAATAGTTAAAACAATTCAAAACATTATAATATGATGATATGAAAAACAAGTTAATCAATTCGGGATTGCCCATCCCCATTCATTTTGACAATCTATCTCAATTATAGTTTCTAGGATTACTATTAACCTAATAGTTTTTCATGGGCTGACTAATAACGGGTAAAGTGATTATGGACTCCCTCTCCAGTTACATAGTTTTCATGGGATCACTAAGAACCTATTGGTAACTCCAATATCTTTACTATCCTAGTTTTCATGGGTTGACTAGGAACCTATTGGTAACTCCAATATCTTCTCTTCTTATCCTAGTTTTCATGGGCTAACTAGGAACCTATTGAGATATGTCAATATCTCAATCTAGTTATAGTTTTCATGGGTTCACTATAAACCTATTGGCCCCTGCCAATATCAAATCATAGTTTTCATGGGCTAACTATGAACCTATCTTTCTGACATCTTCAATTATACATAGTTTTCATTGGCTTACTATGAACCTATTGGCCTCTGCCAATATCTTTTCCTAAACATAGTTTTCATGGGCTAACTAAGATTCTATTAGCCCTTGCCAATACCTTCCCTTAATGTTTTAGCATCCCATATTATGGCCTTCCTGACCTCCTGGATGCAATTCTACTTATTCAGGAGTTAACTTAAATCATATTCACTACTGGGTCAACCTAACTGGTTGTTCTGCCCTTCCCCAAAATATAGTTATGGGTCCATTACAATGTGAATATATATACATATATGAAGAAGCAAGCACAATAACTTGGTTAATCCCTTTAACCATTTAATCAAAGAAAATTTCTTCAAAAACTCCTTTTCAAAACACTTTATTTATTTATGTCATGGTTTTCCTTAAAAATGAGATTGGGTTATTTGCTTTGAAAACTAAGGCTTTCGAAACCTTCAAAACCTTACTTTCGACCTCACTGGATGACCTCCTTCGAAAGCATATAAATCTCTTTCAAAACATTAGGCCCCTGCTTTTCAAAACACTTTAAAACTTCTCTTTCGAAACCTTTCAAATGTATTAAAGTATAACTTATTAACTCTTAGAACCATAGCTTCGAAACCTTGAAAGTACCCATTTCGAAACCTTTGGAAGTATCCCTTCCGAAACCATTGAAAGTCCCCCTTTCGAAACCATTGGAATATCCCTTCCAAAACCATTGAAAGTCCCTCTTTCGAAACCATTGGGTTTATACTTAAAATACCATTTGGGTCAAAGTGAATCTAAACGAAAGTATCTCTTTCAAAACCATCCTTTATCATAAAAAGTACTAGGGAAAACTTGATGGTGTTGACACCATCTCCGTCGAAAGCTTCAAATCATTTAAACAAAACATTGAAGGATTTTTCAAATCCAGTGCCTTCGAAACCCTTGGACCCTTTCGAAAGCATTTTAGAAGTGGCTTAAAACATTTTAAACCAAAACCACCCTTCAAAGGCATTGATGACTTCAATATACTCGAAAGACAAAAGAACGACAGCCGGGCTTCGACTAGGTCGGAACCCATACCGAAAGCATTATTTTATAAGTAAAGAAACCCGTTCGAAAGCTTATTCTTTAAAACATAAGTTGGCAAGAAAACCTCTTTCGAAAACATATGCTTTGACTCCTTCGAAGGCTTAAATAAAACAAAGGCAGGCGTTTCTCTATCTAAAATAAACAAAGGTATTGACCCCATCGGAAGCAATGTTTTTGACGCCATGTCTTCCGCTTTTCTCCAATTCTTTACGTACCATCTAAGTGATACCTTGTGTATTGGTTTCGGCTTAGTGGGTTTCGACTTGATTGAAGGCGAAAGCTCTGAGTCGAAAGGTACTTCTATTAGAGGTGGAACCTGCTTTTCTGAGGATAAGCTAATTAACACCAATTAAAGTAAATTTTATCTAACTAACCTGCCACGTGTAAATCTGTAATTGGTTGCCTTAACTTTTCAAATTCTTTACCAAAATAACTGCCGCTTAATTTCAGATCCAAAGCATGGTTAAGTTAGCAAATATGCCCTTCCATTAAGCAAAACCAATATTGCAAATAAGTCCCTCTTCTAAAATAATTTAATTTGCATAGCAAATCACTTCGGAAAAATCCCAAAAATTCCAGAAATTCACTTTAATCATGTTTTCTAACATATCAAAATTTTAGACCCAAATTCTCAATATAATTTCTGAAATAAATTTATAAACCCAATTAACCATATTTTCCTTTGAAAATTCATAGTAATCTTTCCATAGCTTGGAAAATTATCAAAATTAAAACCCAACTCCAAAATCATGTTTTACATAACATAAAATTTTTCCATGGCATTTAAACATCAATATCAAACGGTTTTGCCCTAAAACCACATATATTCTTATTTAAACATTCTTGTTTAAATCAAACAAACTGTAATTCAAGCATATCATCATCTAATTCATCATAAAAACGAATATAATCTAAAATCCAAAAAACATATGATTATAAACAAAATAGAGATGGTATAAATTATTATTCGCCTTGATTATGATATAGATATTGGATTGAAATAGAGATTTATTCCCCTAGCTTTAACCCTTAGCTTTACTATGATTTCTTTTCTCTTTTCCTTGTTAATGGCCGGCTCCTCTTTACGTTTTTGTTTTGTTTTTGAACGTGAATGAGAAAATGAAACGTGAATGGGAACAAAAATGTATATAAGAGTAAGGGTTATGTGCGGCTAATTCCCATTATACCCTTATGTAAATTAATTAACTTATAACCTATTCTTAAGCCCATTTAATTAGTTAATTAAGCACGGTCCTAACTATATTTCCCCTTATCACTTAACATTTACATTATTCTATTTAATTTATATAATTAAATCTCCTGAATAATGTTATCAAAAATTAGAGGTGTTACAAAGAGGCATCATAAAAGTTCCATGATTTTCACAAAATAATTGTTTACATATTTTTCTTGTTTGTTTTATGTTATATTATTCATGTTTTTATGTTACTGAAATTAATGTAATTTAATGTCTAAAAATATTTGTACATGTGTAAATATGTTAATAAAAGTAGCGTTTTATTAATTTTTTGATGACTTTTAGGAATATTACTTCACCCATACAAAGGTAAATTGGTAACTCCCTTTGTATAATCTATAGTAAACATATAATGTTCACCACTAAGAGTAAAATTATTATAACTCCTTACATAATTCATTTACACAACTTATTTATCCTTTTTTATGATAAGGGGGGAGGAAGTTGTATATAATATGATAGGAAAAAAGATAGGGGGTTGTATAATGTATATTCAGGGGGAGCATTTAACTAAACACCATTATATTTTATAACAGAATATTTGATAATTATCATCATAAAAAGTGAGGGAGATTGTTAATTCTCAATGTATTAATTTCGATGACAACAACCATATAAATATTGTTACTAATGTTTTCTCCGGTTACATAGTATATTGTGCAAGATATCAAGAATGTTTAACATGTTTATACAGGTGATGATTAAATAAAAGCTTGAAGAGCTGATCAATATAAATTGAGAGTTGATTGAGATATATTTGAAGACTTATGAGTTTTGAAGAATTCAAGAATAAAAGCATGAAGTGCTTAAGACATTTGTGTTAGTATTTTATCGAGTTTTAGATTAAATGTTAAAGACTTAAGTAGTATCATATCTTTGATTATCTTCACTTCAAAAATTATTTCGACTCAAAATATTTTTATAAAATAATAATATTTAATTTAATTATTAAAAAATTAATAAAGTATTTATAAAGAAATATATTTTAAAACATATTCAAAGTGTTTCTGAATATATACAAATTAATCTGTATATGTCGATATATCAAAAATATGTATGTCGACATATAGATTGTTGTGGTGTTTTTTAAATTTTCGAAAGAAGCAATTTTTTACGCCATCCTTTCACGAATGGATGTAACTCTTCAACCTCTATTTAAAGGTATTTGATTTTGAAATTTTAACAAAAATTCTAACTAATTTCTTTATCTATCTCTTCTCTTTCATTCTTTTTAAGATTTCAACGAAGTGCTGTCAATTTCTATAGCAATTCTCTTTCTCTACATTCATACAAAAGATCAAAAAAGATTCACTTTTTTTCTACACCATTAACTCTCTGATCTTTACTCAATTCTACTCAAATGTAAAGATATTCATCAACTGAAGGTTTATAGGTGTAAAGACCTGGAATTTTACCGCCTTGATTTGTGAATATTTAATAAATGTTAAATATTAAAAGAATAGGTTTTATAATTAAAGTATAACTCTTTAAAGTAATAACAAATGATGGTAAAATAGATTTGTAATGACCCAGGATTTTGCCACTTTGAAATAGGCTATTAAAATATATTTTATATAATCAATAAATGAATTTTTACTAGCAAATAAATCTATTTTTATTATTTAATAATGATGATAAAATAGTTTTCAAATTTTTTTTACCAATATAGATAGTTCATAGAAAAATAGAAAATGTGACCGAAAACCGTTTTCCGAAATTTCGATTTTTCGACACCAAAAAGTTGTCAGAAAATGTTGTGCACATTTTATATATCATGCACGCGCATATATTTACATGTCACAATAATGTAAGTTAGTGAAAGGATTTAATTAAATATACTTAGGTTAAGATAATGCATGATTTGACCATTTATGTACATAAGAATATAAAATAACCAAAATACCTTAGCCTAAGAACACCGCCATCACCTAAATACACCTAGGAAGTAGACAAAGCATGGTGAAGGGTGGACAAGGGGAGACCAACGTGTATACTAGGGTATGGAGGGAGGAATGGTGATATGCTTTCATGAAAGGTTTATTATTATTTTATACTAAAGGTCATTTTACTAAATTACCCCTCTCATTTTATATAAATACCTCCTATCTCTACACATTTTTCCTTTACACTATCATTCTCGTATTCATTTCTATCATCTTCATGTCTACAAGTTCATCAATGGCTTCCAAGAGAAATTCCTAAGGTAAAATTTGTGAATACACTTCTAAAAATCAAGCTAAATAGCTTCACTTCACTTCCAAATACCAATACTCCTCAAAAACCAAACCCCTACGCCTAACAGCACATACGGCCAAGCATAATTTTGCTTTTGGCTAAGCCCATTTGCACCATAGAAGGTCACATTAGGTCTTATTTTGAAGCTTAGTTGGTTTGCAAGTGTTATAGCCAAGTTCGGTGGAAGTTTAGTTTGATTTAGTAAAAGTTTGGTGAGTAAAGTTCGTGATTTTAAAACTCAAGTTACCAACTTTTTAAAGTTGTAAAATTTATGAGATAAAATGTTGCTGAAGTATGTGGTAATGTTATATGTTGTGTATGCATGCATATATATTGATTTGGTATTGATTGCTTATGCCGAAGTTTGAGTAGGCGATAAAGATTACACCTTAAATATTTAAAAAGTTGGTTAGTATTTGTGAAGTAATATTCTTGTTTATGATTGTGCTATAATGTTATGATGTAGTATTGTGATTGAATGTTGTATGTGTTGTATGTAGGTTCATGACACAAAGGTAGTGATTCGCTAACCAAAAGATACGTAAAAATTCGTTTTTTGTCGAAAGTTTGATTTTTGTTTCAAAATGAAAATTTTCAAGTTTAAATCTTTGATTTTGGTTTTAAAAGTTTATTTTCACTTTTTAATGAAGATAAGAGTTCAAAGTTGAAGTTTTAAAAGTTAGAAACTCAAAATTTCAAGTTTCGAAAATTACGGGTCCGTATAGCGACGCAGTTCGAAAAATCTAATGATTTTTCTAATCTAAACTTGTTTTCACTTAGAAATCTTTTTTGAAATGTTTTCTAACTTTAATTATGTAATTAGAGAACAATTATTTAATTATTTAATGATTATTTAATTGATCGATTAATTAATAAATGTAATTAGTACTAAATCATTTGTTAATAATGGTTTTTTTTTGGCAAGGCCGACGGGGTTGAATGGACCCCTACCATTTTATTGCTGCACCAAAGAGGGCTAGAGAGAACATGCCAACAGACTAGCATGTAAGAGAACTAGGAAAACAAAGTGCAACAATCACAGGGAGCACGAAGAAAACAAAAACACGGAACTAAAAGAAAACAGAAAAGAGCACCGCACTAATGGAAGATGCCTGGGTCAAAGGCAAAGTTAGCTAGATACAGGTCTAGCTTTATTTCCTGCTTCATATGTTTGACGAATTGGTCATCCGTCAATCTTTTATCAGGTTGGAAGATACGTCGGTTCCTTTCTTTCCAGACCACTGTCATGAATCTCTTGACAATGAACCTGAATAGCCTGTTTTCGTTAGTTTTTCCCCCGGTATTGTCGAATATGTACTTCCACTGAGAGGAGTTGTCCGTTCCGTTCCATCTCCTACCGATTTTTGTTATCCATGTCTTCCAGAGAGCATTCAGATACGAGCATTCGAAGAACAAGTGCTCCACCATTTCCGGAGCTTGATTACAGAACACACAATTAACCTCAACATGAACACCCCTGGAAAACAGTTTCACTTTTGTATTCAGAGCCCGGATGATCACTTTCCAAAAAAAAATTATCCTTCTGATTATTATCTTTGCACCAAATTCTACTCCTCCACCTACATCTCTCACCAACATCACCTGCCAGGAAAATATATGTTTCCTTTGTACTGTAGCTGGCAACCTTACCACCCCACTGAACTAGCTTCTTTCTTTCACTGCTAATTTTGCAATCTGCTGCAAGGTTCCACATTTGTTGGATATGGGAGTTGGAAGTCCTTGGCAGCCTTAAGTTAGTACCATGAATGTAGCTCTGAACCTTGGCAACCTGGTTCACTCCCGACTGCACAATTTCAACATGCGACAAATAACGCCTTAAGATCATGCCACTCTTTATCCATGGGTCATCCCAAAAGCTAACAACATTGTATTGGCTTACGGGGTAAAGGACAAGCGGCAATATCACCTCCTTTAGCTTGAAAAGAGCTCTCCACGTCCAGCTAACTTTATTCGGAGTCTGCATATTCCAGAAATTGCATCCACGGAGCACATGTTTAGTGGACCATCTAACCCAAAGACTGTCCTTAGCATTCGTGCAGTCATAGATAAGCCTAGCAATTGCCGCCCGGTTCCAGTGGAACATGTTGATGATGCCGAGCCCTCCACTGGCAATAGGTTTTTCTAGTCTCTTGAAACTAACAGGAGCTAAATAACGGCCTACTGTTTTCCCTGTCCAAATGAATCTCATGAAAGCAGTACGAATCATGTTGATGAGCTTTTGAGGTAATAAGAAAGTTCTAGCCCAATAGACTTGCATAGAGAATATAACTGATTTTATTAAAGTGATTCGCCCCGCTTGGCTCAACATTTTGCTAGTCCAGCAATCCAGTCTAGAAGTGATTTTTTCGTACAGCAGTAAGCATTGGTTTATAGTAATTTTGGAGGTGGTAAGGGGAAGACCTAGATATGAAATAGTGTTAGAGTTGATGGTTAAGCCAGTAATATCCTGAATATGGGCATTTAGGGTTGGACTGAGGCCAGATGCTAACATATCAGATTTGTCGAGATTGACTGACAATCCTGTCATCGCCTGAAAAACGAGAAGAGTATCCATAATAGCATTCAAAGTGCCAGTATCCGGATTGCAGAATATAACCAGGTCATCAGCGAACATTAGAGATATTATATCAGGGTCTGAACACCTCGGGTGACGCTTGAGAAGGCCGGTTGCAGATTGTTTTTTAAGGAGTTGCGTGAGAAGCTCCATGACGAGTATGAAAATATACGGCGAAATAGGATCCCCTTGCCGAATGCCTTGCTTGCTGTCGAAAAATCCTACACAGGAGCCATTAATAATAATTGAGAAACGAGCCGTGGAGATGCATTCAACAATCCATGCTATGAAAGAAGCAGGAAAGTTCATGAGCCGCATAATTCTTTCAATAGTTTTCCACTGTAGCATGTCGAAGGCTTTCATGATGTCAAATTTCAACATGGCTCTAGGAGAAGAATTCTTGTTTTTGTAACCATGTAATAATTCATGTGCCAGTAAAACATTGTCTAAAATGTTTCTTCTCGGTAAAAAGGTAGCTTGGTTAGAAGAAATTAGATTTGGCAAGACATTTTTCATTCTGGACGCAATAATTTTCGAGATGCATTTGTAAATCGTGTTACAACATGAGATAGGTCTAAAAGAACTCACTTTGTGAGGGTTGTTGACCTTTGGGATCGGCGCAATGTTAGTATTGTTGAATGAAGTTATCAGTTTAGTATTCCTGAAGAAATTCTTGACAGCTCTGAGGACCTCAAACTTAACTATGTCCCAACAAGCATAGTAGAATACAGCATTAAAACCGTCAGGGCCTCCAGCTGATTTTCTGTTCAGGGAGAACATTGCAGTTTTAATCTCTTCATCATTAATTTCTCGACTAAGAGTAGCATGGTCATCATCCGAAAGCCTGGGAAGTATGTGGGGATCGATTAGGTTAATTTCAGGTTCAAAATTGGCCATATTGCCGAACAGATTGGAGAAATGACGAATAAAAGGCTCTTCAACTCCTTCTTTCGACGATTGCACTATTCCTTTGGCATCCTGGATAGAAACAATATTATCTCTAGAATGTTTGGCCTTTAAATTCGCATGAAAGTAGGCACTGTTCCTATCACCATCTTCTCTCCATTGCAACCTAGCCTTTTGATTCATCATAGAGTGTTCTTTTATGAGAGCCTCAGAGAATTGTTTTGATATGTACGTCTCCATTGCGCTGTGAGTTGGGTTGAGAGGGTCGTCCATCATAATTTTTTGCACCTCTTCCAGCTTGTTCTTCCAGAAAGAGCTTTGTTTGCTTCCTTCACCAAATCTGCTTTTAGACCACTGTTTGAGAGCTATTTTGGTGTTTTTCAGTTTCCCCTGCAAAACAGCCATAGGATTTCCATAAGTCGGTCTCACCCAAGCTTCTTTAACTATGTCAAAGAAGTCAGGTTCATTAACCCATGAATTAAAAAATTTGAAACTTGAGTTTCCTTTAATGCCAGCTTCTCTTAGGTGTATTACTTGAGGAGAGTGGTCAGAAAGCAGAGGAGGAGGGAGGTGGTTATACATAGTAGGCCATTTGGAGTGGGCTAAGCAGTTACCGAAAGCATGGTCAATCTTAGAGAAGTTTCTACTACCATGTCTGCTTTTGTTGTTCCATGAGAAACTCATTCCCGTAGTTTTTATTTCCAATAAGTTAGAATCGTTAATAGCAGTTCGAAGAGGTTCGATCTCTTTAATGGAAAGAGGATTACCACCTTGCTTATCAGCGAGTTTATTATAGCAGTTGAAATCTCCTAGTACGATCCATGGGTGCGAGTCTTGACGAAGCATGGGAAGGCTGTGGAGAAAAGAAGATCTGGAAGCTTTATTATTAGCGGCATAAACAAAAGATATGTAGAAGAGCAAGGGTTGGGGATGTTTCTAGCATGACAGTGAACCATTTGAGAGGAGGAGAAGACTTTAGTGAGTTGGATAACTTTGGGGTCGTAGACAATAAGAATTCTACCATAAGGCGCCTCGTCGAGATTGTGAATTACTTTCCATGCGGGATTAATATAATTCGCCGCTTTGAGAGAGAGATTAAGATTTAGCTTAGACTCAAGAATAGGAAGAACACTGAGATTGTAGAGAGCAATCAATTTTTTGCATTGGGAGAGTTTAGTTTCTTGGTGTGCTCCTCTTACATTCCAAGCACTGATTGATTGTATCATTGGGGAGACAAAGTTACACATGGGGTACCGAATTTCTTGCTTCTAAGAACCATGTTAGAGGCCGGAGAGTGAATGGGGGAGCTGGAGGGAGTTTTGGAAAGCCTGGTTTTGAGAGATGAGGCAGGCTAGGGGATAATGACTAGAGGAGTGGGTATGATTGAACCGGCAGATTTTGCGTTGGAGTTTTTCTGGATAGATTGATTTAGATTAGGAGCAGAGGGCAGAGATGGGAGGGAGATGTTGGAGTTGCTGCGCGGGGAGATTAGGCCGAGGGCATTGTGCACTTGCACGTTCTGCATGTATTCTGCATGCATGGTAGATGTTGATTCATTAGTTTGGTTGTTAGGACTATTTGGATCGTGATTACATGTTGGAACATCAGAGAATAGAGAATTGGCTGGTGGGGAATTAATGGGAGAGTTTAATCCAGCTGTCTGCATATGATTAGCCGGCATAGACCGAGAATTAAGGGATTCAGTGAAATTCCCACTGTGCATGTCATATATAAAGTTTACTGGTGCATTTGTTTTCTGAGCTGAGTAGCCTTCAGAGTTATTTATTTCTGTCGCTTTGTTGTTTTCATGATTAATATTAGCTTCAAGCGTAACATTAACTTTACCAACTACTGTAGCATTGTCCACTTGAGTTTGAACCATTTCCAATATTTCACCAACTTGCTCTTCTTCAAGATTTTGAAGGATCTCAAAGCTATTGCTGACTAACGGCGGGATGACGATGTCCTTAGCTAAATGAGATGCCATTATGAGCATGGTAACTTTCACCGCATTGACGTTACCCATATTATTATCATCATTTTCAGCTTGCTCTTGACTAGCATGAGGCGTTCCTTCCTTTTCAGATCTCTCTTCAGTCTCTTTATTCTGAATTATATTTTCTCTTGGATTTTCTTTCTCAAACCGACTTGCACCTGCTTTTTCTTTTTCGTTATCATGATTACTTGACCGGCCATTCTCCCTATCATTTCTCATGCTCAAGAACATTTTGTTTCTGCTTTTTCCCACTTTTTGCCATTTTTGAACTTGCTTGGTTTTATTTTCCTTAGGTTTGGGGATCCTGTCGCTGAACTTAAGATCTGCATCCTTGCCTGCCTCCTTGGCTTTGTCCACAGTGTTAACTGGATAAACCTTCTTGTCACACGTCTCCTTGCAATGGCCAAATGAGTTGCACATTACACAAATATGGGGCTTCCAAAGATATTCAACATGAATTCGCTGAACTCCTCCATCAACCGGACTAATTAGGAAATCATTTGGCAGTTCTCTATTCGGCTTGACTTCTATCATGCATTTGGCGTATTCCAGCTTGTCCAGCCTCTCAGTCCTCTCATCCATACAGAGAAGTTTACCTATACGACTACTAATCCAGTTTATTCCTAAGTGCGACCAAGCGAAGAGTGGGATGTTGCGTAAGTGGACCCACACAGGCACTATGGGAACACTACCACAAACATTACTTACAGAAGCATCATACGGCCGTATAATAAAAACTTTGTTGTTCATAATGATGGGGTCTGCTCGTAATATTCTGCCTTTGTCCTCTTCAAACGATAACAAAAAAAGAAATAGGACACCGTCCGATTTTATTTGAACTGAACCTTTCAATTTCCATATGTTTTTCAGCTTTGCCACTACAGAAGAGTATGACAATGGCTTATCCAGAAAAAAACCTACCAAGAATTCCTTCCAGACTGTAGATCCGGCCTGGACCACCTCTTCCACCAAGTCAAGCACGTCTTCGGTGTAGGATAGTTCGAAGTCAACAGGCGTGTACTTCCCCGCGTTGGGAGGCTTGCGTTTGAATAAGGAAGTCCAAGCTTGTTGACAACTGTCTAGAGGGCAAGAACTCGAGACGGTAGGAGGGAGTAGGTTCGAGTTGACATTTGGGATAGGGGGATAGAGAATCGGCAGAGGCCGGCCTAATAGAGAGGCGGTTGAAGCGGGGTTGGCAGCGATCAAGAGTGGTGGGTTAGTGGGGAAAGGAGGAGGTTCAGTCTTGTCTGCAAGTTGGTCGCTTGAGGGGCTCGAGGGAAGATCGATGATAGGACTGGAGATGGGCAGGGAATGGGGAGGAGGTACGGGAGAAACTGGCATGGCATAATGGTTTTTAAACTTAAGTGTTAATCAATTAAGTTAATCATAATTTGTTACTTAATTAAAGTAAATTATTATTTAATTATTAATTAAGGATTAATTAATTATTATTTAATTATTAAATAAGGATTAATTAATTATTATCTAATTATTAAATAAGAATTAATTAATTATTAATTAATTATTTATTTAATTATTTATTTAATTAATTATTTATTTATTTAATTATTTATTTAATTATTTATTTAAGATAATTATTAACTAATTATTATTTTAAAAAGGGGTTTTATTTAATTAATCTTTGATCAAAGTTTAGTTATGTTTTAATAAGGATTAATTAAGGTTTAATGATTTTTAGTTAGAGTTTAATTACTATTTAACAAGGATTTGATTCTCATTTACAAAGGTTTTAATTTATTCTAAAATCGATTTGAGTTTAAGTAATCAGTTCTATTTTAAACTGTTTTTCTTTTCAATTTTTTTTAAATCAAGGAATTTCTGTGTCGCTTAACCATAAGTAACCCCATATGATTAGGAACACTAAATGACATCTATTAGCAAACAAAAGACCATTCTGCTATTACAATTAACCTAGACATTTACTTAAGTTGATTGATTGTTATTTGTTAATCCCTTATATACTTATTGTTATGTGATGCCATGTTAAACTGGATAAGTAAAATCAAATTAAAAGCACCATTGTAGTCATTAAGCCTCCGTTTGATTTTCTAAGGATAAATATTTCATTTTCGTTTTGAAATGGTTTCAAAGTTATTGCATTTTGAACAAGATATTTAAAGGATGAGTTGGCAAATGGTCCTATTAAAGATATTTTAAACTAATGGGAATAGTTTCAATGTAATAAAAAGAAGTTTTTATAAGGAGTTTATAAAGGAATTTGGAAATTTAAGAGATGTTTTTGGGTAAATGGATTTGAGTTGTTAACCAAAGAAGATTTCATAAATAAAAAAGATTTATAAAATGGATTTGCAATTAAAGGAAGCTAATTTGATTTGAGGTTATTTAAGAAGTTGTTTAAATAGGAAAGGTTTATAAAGAAGTTTTATAAATGATTTTTGGGTGTTTATAAAAGAAGTTTTAGAAAATGATTTGGATATTCATAAAGGGAGTTTATAAAATGGGTGGGATATTTATAAGAAATTTATATAAAAAATTTGGATATTTATAAAAGCAATTTATATAAATGGTTGTGAACATTTATAAAAAGGTTTTTATAAATGAATTTGAAAGTTTGGAAAGTATTTTGAAATTGATTTGGATTTCAAGTATAAGAGATTTCATGAATAAAATAAATTTGATTAAAAAGGAATTATCGAAAGAAATATAAAAAGAATTTGAGATATGGGTTTTTCTAAACTGACCTTTTAAAAATGGTGGTATGGAACATCTATTCCACGCTTAACACTAAAAGAATAGTGTTTAGGGTTGTCCTTACCTCCAATTTAAACAACATTTGTTTAATCCTTTTAATATGATTTGGGAGTAAGACGTTATTCGCAAATGTTTTGTGAATATACTAATGTCATAGAGATAAGTATGTGAATGTTTAGACAAACGTTTTTAAAAGAGATTTATTAAATAAAGATTTGTTTTGAGGCTTAGAGGTTGCTATGGATAAATAGATCTCAAATGGAATTGGTTGTTGTTTGTTTATTTGATAGTTAAATAATGACTATCAAATCTAGACTTGTTTTGACTTGGAGGTATGTCGGTTATATTCAAGTTCCCCGGTGAGGACTCGATTGCTTGGTGCATACTTCCAAAAGAACCGGAATTGAGTTAGCCGGAAATTATCGCTTTGTTTTAGAGACACCGGTCCCCGGATTTATCTGAACCACTCCAAACTAATAACGAATGATGTTAAATCATATTGAAGTATGTTGTGGGGTTATACTATTCTTCCTAAGGGTGATTCCAAAATGGACGATAGTAATGTGGAATGTTTGTTCGATCTCGGAACAACTTGCATGGATGAATGCTGGCATTGTATCTCTACCTAGAGGGCAGTGTTAGCATTCCAAGATGGTTCGCTAGTATGAAAAAAGGTAAAGCGTAGCCTCAAGCCTCACAACTTGGAAAAATGGCAAAAACAGGGTATGCAGCAGAGCAATGTGGTTAGCTACCATAGGAGCCACCATCCCATTCTAGATTGTCTATATTCGAGTTATTTTGCATGAAAATACCGTGGTAGTATAAGGCCTTGGTGTCAAAAAGGGATGGGGTAGTCCCGTTCGCCATGATAATGGGGCAGTCGGCTCTGTGTAGCAGGGGTACAAGAAGTTCTTGTCAAACTCCAGGTGCATTTTCTAGGGTTTTACCATCGGAAGGTAGTCCCTTACCTTGCCAGAGCATGGAATCCGATCTCCAATACGTGCCTATATGGTTTTAGATGTACCCAAATATGTTGAAATGTGAGATGCAAGCATTTCAGCTATATTCATATTTTATTTGAAAACCATAGACATCATTATAATATCGCTGGATTTCATATACAATGTTTTGGTTATCGTAAGGTAAAAACCCCTTCATGTTTATGTGCGACGTGGTATTACGAGATGCCTTGGATTTAAAGGTTTTATAAAGTTAAAGACTTATGCTTTACTCACACTTGACCCATGTCTGACACGGAGTTTATTTTCCCTTTTCGTAAACTCTTAGGTTCTTAAATTTGAATGGACAGCCAAGTAGTTCAGGTTTTTCCACATATTCATTTTGGAGGAGCTTGGAGTAGGTGGCTTCGTCGATAGCTAGTTATTACTTTGTCTTCCATTGTATTTTATGTATATAATATCCGTCAGGTAAGGACAGGCTGTTATAACTGTCCTAGGGTAGAATTTGTTTTAGTATGACTCTGATGTAACACTTTGAAATGACTTTGTACTATATTATGTTGAGTAATATATTGCATTGTGAGATTCTGTGTTGTTTTAGTTTCTTCTCTTCTATCTTTTCTTTTCTTTTACCCCTGATGACCTGTCTTTCAAACGACTAAATGATCAGCACACGAATACTGAGGATGTATTAAGTGTCATCTTGGGTAGTAAGAAAGATGGATCGTTACATTTTGGTATCAGGTCTTAGGTTGGGCAAACACCTAGGCTTTGGTAGGGTAAACTCATTATAGATAGGGTTAGTAGTGCCCAAGAATGAGTCCAAGTGTAATAGTAAATAAGTGTATATTTGTTAGTTAATAAAAAAATTTATATTGTGTTGTTTAACCTGTTGAGTGGCTTAAGAATTTTGGTCGATGCACCTGATCAACATTATCGATAGGGATTTCCTAAACACTTGAACAAGGTAAATTGACATAATATTGTTTGAAAATTTGGTAAATGAAATAATTTTACCTAGGAATATATTTTCTATAGGTAAAAATGGATGATTTTCAAAATCTATGTATTTATCTATGAGGAGTGTGGGTTAGGAGTTAATAATATTTAAAGTATTAACATTTAGGGTTTAACTAGTCATGCCCGTTCAGTTTTGAGCATTGACTATCATCAGATTAAATATTAGGTTTCCTTTTTCCATCATGGGTTGGGTAGATAGAATTTGTAGGAACATTGAATCGAACACCTTGTGAATTAAGTTTCACAATTTGACTATAAGACGTTCAACGATATGTAGGGTTAAAAAAATGAATTTTAATAAAGGTGCTTATTAAAAGAAAATCTTCAAATAATTTTATAAGGTGAATTAAGAGAGATGATTTTACAAATCAAAACTATTAAATGTGTTTTAAAAATGAAAAGGGTTTTGAGAATGTTAAATCCTGGTGGCTTTTCGATAAATTCCATATGATTTGGAAAATAGTAGTAATCTTTCTTAAAGATATTTTAAGAGATATTTTAAAATAAAGTTTGAGAGTAAGGTTTTCTTTGGACAATTTGAAAATAAGTCTTGATCTGTTTTGTGATGATCAGAATAATCTTCTAAGTGACAATCGAATGTTTGCTTAAACAGATAGGATAGTGCACTTAGTAAATTATCCTCTTTATCATTGTACAATTAGGACAAATTCAAATTCAAATGAATCCAATGCAAGTGGATGATCTTGTTAAAAACTATTGTCTATAAATAGAACTGTTTCGACAAGAAATTTGGAAAAAAAAAAGAAATAATTTTATTAACTAGTTCGAGTGTCTCGGAAAAGACTAAAAATGGGTAAGAGATGTGTTCGGATGGCAAACACTTCTCTTGAGTATGACCCTTCTTAGTAAAGGGGTATATGGTACTATTTGGTAGCACCCAGTTCCTTGACATCGTTTTGGAGTTACTCGGGCTATATGTATGTTTTCAAAAGGTTTTTGAAATAAAAACCCAGGTATTGTGTTCTTGGATCCCTTAAAACGAAGAGTTTCAAAATAAAAGGATAAATTTATTAAAAGGATGGATTAATAAATGAAGTTTTAATTAGGTTAAATATAATAAGAAGATTTAATAAACTTTGTTTATTTAAACTGTGTCTTTTGATTTTTACATCTAGGATGTGAAGAATTATTTGATGTTATTATGCCAGGTAATAGACATTATTACCGTAGTTGAGTCTAAGAAAAAGTAGAATCTAGGATGGAGTTTGGATACCAACATCCTACTCTTCTAAGCTACTTACCAGACCAATTAGCGTAAAGATGTCGATTTGGTCGACTTAGTTTCAAGACCCAAATTATTTTGGCATGCATCTAATAGTTAAAATTAAATAGAATTAAAAATCAGATGTTTGTATATACTCTTAGGATGTAGAAGAGTATAATATAAGTTAATAAATTTAAAAACTGATTCATATGAAGCATGGTGGAAGGGTAGAAAATAGTTAAATAGTAAGAATCGTTAGATCAGTAAGTAGGTTGTATGAAGATCATTTCTTCTTTTCATATAGTTCTCGATCCTAGATTCGAGTATATAACTGGAGGTATTTTACAACATTTCGAATAAGGAGTTATCACTCGATTTTTGATGGTGATGGTTAGTGAGGATTTTTACGTGGAACTAAAAGTTTTCTATCATAGTTTATGGTTATGCAAGGAGAGCAGAGGTTTCTAATTAAGAGGCCTGATCAAAGTCCGTACTAGGAAGTCGGGTGAGCGATACCAGTTCGAAAGTGAAGTTATGTATTAGAGTGAATGCCCAAATCATATTTTACATAGGAATGATCTATGTATATCATACGAACTGATGAATAGTTTAAGTGTTTCTGGGAATTAGGGTTGCGGTACAATTTCGGGGACGAAATTCTTTTAAGGGGGAAGAGTGTAACGACCAAGAATTTTACTGCCTTAATTTGCGAATGTTTAATAAATTTTAAATATTAAAATAATATGTTTTATAGTTAAAATATAACTCTTTAAAGTAATAACAAATGATGGTAAAATAGATTTATAACGACCTAGGATTTATGCCCCTTTGAAATAGGCTATTTAAATATATTTTATATAATCAATAAATGGATTTTTACTAGCAAATAAACCTATTTTAATTATTTAATAATGATGATAAAATAGTTTTCTTTTTTTTACTAATATAGATAGTTCATAGAAAAATAGAAAATGTGGTTTTCCAAAATTTCGACTTTTCAACACTGAAAAGTTGTCGAAAAACGTTGCGCACATTTTGTATATCATACATACACAAATATTTACATGTCATAATAAATTAAGTGAGTGTTTGGATTTAATTAAATATACTTAGCTTAAGATAATGCATGATTTGACCATTTATGTACATAAGAATATAAAATAACCAAAATATCCAAGCCTAAGTACACTACCATCAGCTAAATACACCTAGGAAGTACACAAAGCATGGTTAAGAGTGGACAAGGGGAGACCAATGTGTATACTAGGGTATGGAGGGAGGAATGGTGATATGCTTTCATGAAAGGCTTATTATTATTTTATACTAAATTACCCCTCTCATTTTTTATAAATACCTTCTAAATCTACACATTTTTCCTTTACACCATCATTCCTATATTCATTTCTATCCTCTTCATGTCTACAAGTTCATCCATGGCTTCCAAGAGAAATTCTTAGGCTAAAATTTGTGAATACACTTCTAGAAATCAAGCTAAATGGCGTTACTTCACTTCCAAATACAAATACTCCTCAAAACCAATCCCCTACACCCAAAAGCACATAAGTCTAAGCTCATTTTTGCTCTTGGCCAAGCCCATTTGCACCATAGAAGGTCACATTAGGTCCTATTTTGAAGTTTAGGTGGTTTGCAAGTGTTATAACCAAGTTCGGTGGAAGTTTAGTTTGATTTAGTGAAAGTTTAATGAGTAAAGTTCGTGATTTTATACTCAAGTTACCAACTTTTTAAAGTTGTAAAATTTATGAGTTAAAATATTGCTTATTATGTGGTAATGTTATATGTTGTGCATGCATGCATATATGTTGATTTGGTGTTAACTGCTTATGTCGAAGTTTGAGTGGGCGATAAAGACACCTTGAATATTGGAAAAGTTGGTTAGTATTTGTGAAGTAATATTCTTGTTTATGATTGTGCTATAATTTTATGACGTGGTATTGTGATTGAATGTTGTATGTATTGTATGTGGGTTCATGACACAAAGGTAGTTATTCGCTAATCAAAGACGATGTAGAAATTCGTTTTCTGTCGAAAGTTTGATTTTTGTTTCAAAGTGAAAAGTTTTCAAGTTTAAATCTTTGATTTTGATTTCAAAATTTTATTTTCATGTTTTAAAGAAGACAAGAGTTTAAATTTGACGTTTTAAAAGTTAAAAAATATCAAAATTGCAAGTTTTGAAAATTACGGGTCCGTATAGCAATAGTCGCTATACACGCAGTTCGGAAAATCTAACTATTTTTCTAACTAAACTTATTTTCACTTAAAAATCATTTTGGAAATGTTTTCTAACTTTAATTAAGTAATTATAGAACAATTATTTATTTATTTATTTATTTATCTAATGATTATTTAATTGACCAATTATTAATAAAGGTAATTAGTACTAAATCATTTGTTAATAATGGTTTTTAAACTTAAATGTTAATCAATTAAGTTAATCATGATTTGTTACCTGATTAAATTTAATTATTATTTAATTATTATTTAAGGATTAACTAATTATTATTTTTATTTAAGATAATCAGTAATTAATTATTATTTTAAGAAGGATTTTTATTTAATTAATCTTTGATTAAAGTTTAGTTGTGTTTTAATAAGGATTAATTGAGGTTTAATTATTTTTAGTTAGAGTTTAATTACTATTTAACAAGGATTTGATTCTCATTTACAAAATCGCTTTGTGTTTAAGTAATCATTTTTGTTCTAAACTGTTTTCTTTTCAAATTTGTTTTAAATCAAAGGATTTCTGTGTCGCTTACCCTTAAATAACCCCATATGATTAGGAAAACTAAATGACATCTATTAGCAGAACAAAACATCATTCTGCTATTAAAATTAACTTGGACATTTACTTAAGTTGAATGATTGTTATATCTTGATCCCATATATACGTGTTGTTATGTAATGCCATGTTAAACTGGATAAGTAAAATCAAATTAAAAGCACCATTGTAGTCATTAAGCTTTTGTTTGATTTTGTAAGGTAAACATTTCATTTTCTTTTTGAAATGGTTTCAAAGTTATTGCATTTTGAACTAGGTATATAAAGGATGATTGGCAAATGGTCCTATTAAAGATGTTTTTAACAATGCGAATGGTTTCGTGTTATAAAAAGAAGTTTATAAAGGAATTTGGAAATTTATGAGGTGTTTTTGGGTAAATGGATTTGAGTTGTTAAGCAAAGAAGATTTCATAAATAAAGGAAGCTAATTTGATTTAAGGTTATTTAAGAAGTTGTTTAAACAAGAAAAGTTTATAAAGAAGTTTTATAAATGTTTTTTGGGTATTTATAAAAGAATTTTAAAAAAATGATTTGGATATTCATAAAGGGAGTTTACAAAAAGGGTTGGATATTTATAAGAAATTTATGTAAAAAGTTTAGAAACTTTTAAAAGCAATTTATATACATGATTTTGCACATTTATAAAAGGGTTTTTATAAATGAATTTGAAAGTTTGGAAAGTATTTTGAAATGGATTTGGATTTCAAGTAAAAGAGATTTCATGAATGAAATAGATTTGATTAAAAAGGATTTATCAAAATAAATATAAGAAAATTTTGAGATCTGGGTTTCTCTAAACTGACCTTTTAAAAATGGTGGTATGGAACATCCGTTCCACGCTTAACACCGAAGGAATAGTATTTAGGGTTGTCCTTACCTCCAATTTAAACAACATTTGTTTAATCCTTTTAATATGATTTGGGAGTAAGACGTTATTCGCAAATGTTTTGTGAATATACTAATTTCAGAGAGATAAGTATATGAATGTTTAGACAAACGTTTTTAAAAGAGATTTATTAAATAAAGAATTGTTTTGAGGCTTAGTGGTTGCCATGGATAAATAAATCTCAAAAGTAATCGGTTGTTGTTTGTTTATTTGATAGTTAAATAACCGACTATCAAATCTAGACCTTTTTTGACTCAGGAGGTATGTCGGTTATATTCGAGTTCCCCGGTGAGGACTCGATTGCTTAGTGCATACTTCCAAAAGAACCAGAATTGAGTTAACTGAAAATTATCGCTTAGATTTGGAGACACCGGTCCCCGAATTTATCTGAACCACTCCAAACTAATAACGAATGATGTTAAATTATATTGAAGTATGTTGTGGGGTTATACTATTCTTCCTGAGGGTGATTTCAAAATGGAAGATGGTAATGTGGAATCTTGTTCAATCCCGGAACAACTTGAATGGACAAATGCTGACATTGTATCTTTGCCTGGAGGGCAGTGTTAGCATTCCAAGATGGTTTGCTAGTATGAAAAAAGGTAAAGCTTAGCCTCAAGCCTCATAACTGGGGAAAATGGAAAAAATAGGATATGCAGCAGAGCAATCTGATCGGCTACCATTAGGAGCCACCATCCCATTCTAGATTGTCCACATTCGAGTTGTTTTGCATGCAAACACCGCGGCAGTATAATGCCTCAGTGTCAAAAAGGGATGGGGTAATCCGATTCGCCATGTTAAAGGGGCAGCTGGTTCTGTGTAGCAGAGGTACAAGAAGTTCTTGTCAGATTCCAGGTGCATTTTCTAGGGGTGTACCATCGGAAGGTAGTCCCATACCTTGCCATAATATGGAATTCAATCTCCAATACATGTCATTACGGTTTAGGTGTACCCAACTATGTTGAAATGTGAGATGCAAGCATTTCAGATATATTCATATTTTATTGGAAAACCATAGAGATTATTATAATATCACTAGATTTTATATACAAATGTTTTGGTTATCGTAAGGTAAAAATCCATCCGTGTTTATATGCGAAGTGGTCTTACGAGATGCCTTTTTAAAGGTTTTTATAAAGTTAAAGACTTATGCTTTACTTACACCAGATCCATGTCTGACCTGTAGTTTATTTTCCCTCTTTCCTAAACTCTTGGGTGCTTAAATTTTAATGGGTAGCCAAGTAGTTCAGGTTTTTCCACAGATTCATTTTCGAGGGGCTTGGAGCAGGTGGCTACATCGATTGCTAGTTATTACTTTGTCTTCCACTGTATTATATATGTATATGGTATCCGTTAGGTGGGGACAGGCTGTTATAACTATCCTATGGTAGAATTATTATTAGTATGACTCTGATGTAACAATTTAAAATGACTTTGTACTGTATTATGTTGAGTAATATATATTGTTCTGTTGTGTTGTGAGATTCTGTGTTGTTTTAGTTTCTTCTCTTCTATCTTTTCTTTTTCTTTTACCCCTAATGGCTTGTCTTTCGGACGACTAAATGATCGGTACATGAATACCGAGGATGTATTAAGTGTCGTCTTTGGTAGTAAGTAAGGCAGGTCCTTATAATAGGAAAGTATATCACTAAACTACTTGGAATTGTGATTGAAAGATTCGATTTCTTATAGTCCAGTACTACTACTTGTAAAAGGGTTATTTTAACCACTAGAGTGAAAGTTAAGATTATAAAGGGACTTGTCCTGCCTCTTGAGTCAAAGACATGATAGGTTTTTTGGTTACCTAAGTCGAATTCTAGAGGGCGTGCTGATTTCCTTAGTCAAATTCCAGTATGTTTCCTTGCCACCTGAGTCAAATTCAAGAGGTGAAAATGGTGTTCTTCCCACCTGATTTAAAGTCAAGACGTGATTTGTGAAATCCTATACGATGTAAAGGACTTGATGTAGGATTGGGAATCTGAACTGGTATAAAATTCTTGGTGTCTTATTTACCTTTACTTTTACTGTATTTACATACTAATATCTGATTGTTCTACGATTGTATTATTACATGTGTTTGAATTTACCGTGATAAAGTTTGGTATCTGTAAGTATATTGTTAAAAAGTTTGAATACACTATTTACCCCTTCTAGTGTAAAATAACCTTAAGATCCATTCCATTGTAGTATAGATTAGGTTATCACACTATCATCACCCCATCCATAGAAATAACCAAACCCACAAACACAAGAAGAATACTAAATCGCCTGCAAGTTCCAACTAGGTCTCTTTCTCTTCTATTGTGCCACCATGTGGTACTAAGTGTCTCAATAAGTGAATCAAGTTCGAGCAAAGCTTGAAGTTAGCAACATGCAATGACTAAGTGAACATGTTTGTTGCAATTGGCATGGCATAGTAACAACAAGGCTAGGCAAATGGGAGAAAATACATAGAAATTTTTCTAAGTGTTTCTTTTATATACACTAGAAAAAGCATGGTGGTGTCAACTAAATCATGTCAGTATCGAGAGGTTTTGGTCCACGTATTTAAAAAAATGAAGAGAAAAGAATCTATCTGATCGAAAGATGGCATAGCTTTCAGAATACTGAAGACTTTAACATTTTGCAGAAAGAAGTGGTTCAACAACTATGTGAAGCAATGAACTAATATTCTTGGAATGGACGGGACGCTTCAATACAACGGTTGAAGGATTAAAGACTTCTTTATAGAAAGCATCTAATCATTTATCTCGATCTAAAGCATGTTTTGTTGTCAAGAAATCATACTTTAGGGCAACTATTATCCGGCAAATGAACCGAGCGAGATCGTGATGAATCAGGACTTCAAGATGACAAAGGAACAGACGAAGAAACTTAGGAGGTGTGGCAACGACGGATAAATGAAGCATAATAAGTTTGACTAAGTTTTACACAAAGCCAAACAAGTTGATGTCGACTTGATTTTTCATGTCGATACCGAGAGATTTTATCGGATAGATGATGTTGATCGATACTTATAAGAAAAAGACAAAATAGGAATGGACAAATCATATCGGTACCGACATGATCTGAGGGAACAATTTTGTCGACGGCGATCCAAAACTTGAAGATTAAGTAAGGGCGAAGAAGAGTCAAAGAAGCCAGTTAGCAAAAACATGTCGATACCAACCAAAATCATGTTAGTACCAAAAGATACCGACTAACGATTTTTACACGTTCATTATGCCTAAAGGTTTTTATCTGATCTCATATCCGTTCTTATGCAAGCTAACGATTTTGGAGGAAGATTTAGGCTGTAAATATATGTCCTACGACAATGAAATAAGGACTTTTGGATCTTTATCTCGATTTTAGCAACTAAGTTCCGCCATTCTCATTTTTTATTTTTTCTTCTCTGAAATCATCATGTGTTTGGTAGGATCTATAAGATTTAATCAAATAAAGTTGATAGTGGATGTAGGCAATCGAATTAAGACCAACCGCTTTAAACTTAAGCCTTTCCTCATTTTCCATTTCATGTTTGATTAATTATTTTCATTTTTATATGATTTTGAGTGTTGTTCAATTTTTGGGTGCAACATTAAGAATAATAATTCATTCAAATCATCTTGCAAGAAACACATTTCAATCATTACAGGATGCTTGTGTGTTTTTCAGCACATGAAACTTTCCTAACCAGTTTTCCTGTTGAACCTAAACCATGGGATCTCCAATTAGTTGGGTTAGGATTATGCTAGGTTTTCATTTTGGCTTTAAGCCCATTCACTTCAATGTAAATATTACTTGTTCCTTATATAGCCCTTTAGTCAAAGAATCAGCTATGTTTTCATTTGACTTCAAATAGTCAATTGATATTATTCCATTTTTGAGCAAGACTTTTATAGTTTTGTTTCTTCTTCTTATGTGCCTTACCTTTCCATTATAAATTTTGTTTTTAGCTCTTTTGGTTGCTACCAGTAGTTCATAATTCTATCCATTGATAGAGTTAGGGGTATTACCTTGGTGCAATTATGTAATTTGTTACAAATATCTAACTCGATAACCAATCTTATTTGAAATAAAAGGTATTTTCTTTCTATTATATACTTGATATAATACTTTACATTAATTAATTAATCTAATTAAAAGGATATTTGATAGAAAATCCATAAATAGTATATTTTCTATTAATAGTTCCAATGCACTATAACCATGAGTGATTTATCACAATAAAATAAACATGCCATTTAAATATTCCTAATCAAGGTGTATCGAGATTGGATTTCGATGCATCCGTTGAGACTAGATTATGTAACACTCTCAAAATGTTGGACGGTGCATTACTCATGACTGTTGGAGGCAACAAGGGGTTAGTACTGATAGTTATCTATGGAATGAATCACTCGATAGTTTTTTGTTGGTTAATATAACTAAGGTCAAACAAAAAATATCAATGTGACAAAATTACACAGTTCTCTTGACTTGAGAATATAGTTGATCTTCAATGTGAAAGCTCCAATTTGATTATAGTTAAATTATGGCGCAGCATCCATTAAACAACTATAGTTAGGTCGAGTAGAAGCATTGGAAGCGAAACACTATTAAAGAGAGGATTTGTCTCCTCGGTTATATGAGGTTAGTATTACGGTCAACTAATGTCAACTCAAAGTCAAAGTCTCTGGCCAGAGCATATCAGTTAATAATAATTGTTATATTGAACCAAGAACTTTGTGTTTGGACTATAGAGTTAAATATGGATGATATTGGAATTTTGACCATTATCAAATTCCATAAGTCCAAAGTAATAGTTTTGACGAAGAGAATTGGTATAAATAATTGTCACAATCTATGGCGCCCCACCCCGAGACCCACATTAACAAAGAATATTACTGGGTAATACTGTCTGTTAATGCAGAGAATAGGGCTGGATAGGAGCGACCATCTATAGCCTTGTCTTAAATATCTATTGAATACGTTGAGAAATGCCATATATTTTTTCTACCTCAAGTGGATCGACATATCAATAAATACTTAATACAAAGCCATAGGTGTCTATAGGATCTATCAGAACAAAATACAACAACTCGAATGCAAAACACATCACAAAATAGTAGATCATCACATATATATACATACACATATACATCACAGAGTATACAAAATGATACATGGCAAGTGGTATAGGTACCACAATATACAAGGGAGTTCAGAGAATATACATATCAGAGTAGCAACCAAAAAGGACTACAGAAAAAGCTATAACAAAAAGAGCTAGCAGAATTGTCCATGCGGAAGCAGAATAGGCTAAATCTAAATGTACCTAACCTGAAACACTTTCGGTCTGACCCGAGTATAAAATACACGGGTCAGTCTAGCTAAACAAATCGGTTTACAAGGGTAAGCGATAATATGAGCATAAGGATAATGTGATAATATTCTCAAGTGAAGGAACAATTAAAGTGTATGATTACATCAAGTGATAATATGGTATCACTACACAAACATATAATCTCAAAAGAGATAAAATAACCCATAAAACGCTAAAAGTAGCGAGCCTCATATCATCGGCATTCATAAAACATCAAATATGGTTTAGGGGAAAACCTAAACCCGCCATCTTGGCAAACCCAAAACATGCATATAGAGATCCCATCTCAAACACGCCATAAGGTAAATATATCTCCAAAGAGGAGAATAAAATCTCAAGTAAACGCCAAAAGGCAAATCTCATATAACGCCAGTGTATGCAATTCAAATCTCAAAAATAGAACTTCCAAGAGTTCAAATTCCCGAAAGGTAATCGCCACAAATATATATCGAATGGTTCAAAGGACCAATTCCGGAAAAGGGCGATACACTAGGGAAATCACAAACATCGATGAAATCATCTCAAAGATATAGCACATGCTTATGGTCGAAGCCCGCCAAGTACTGTTCTCCCAAAATAAGGCGCCACGTCTCTTAGACAAATGTTCCAAAGGACAAATAAATACGTCTCTTAGACAAACATCCTAAAGGACAACATCCTGAAGGAAAAATACGTCGCAATGACAAACGTCTCTTAGACAAACATCCCGAAGGACAAATGACCCGAAGGTCCAGTATTGGCAAATACGTCTCGTAGACAAATATATCACAAACTCTTGGATAGGAACTCGAATAGTGTTAACATGTGTCCCATACCACACATTCGCACTAAAAGGTTTACTAACCGCTAGTAAATTTCACACTCAAAGTAGTAAAAAGTTTACCTCATCTCATCGGTAAACTCGACCCGCAGGTCAAAACGATCAAACGGACAAGTCGGGAATTAACCGATAAGATAAACGCACGTGTCCCATACCACGTGTTTTACCAAACCATTTAATTCTCCTTCTCATTCGTTCGAATAGTGCGAAAACATGTATTTTATATATAAAATAATTTACTTGAGAAAACAAGCTTTTAATACCAATTTTGAAAGCCATATTTGAAAATTCCCTTATTATCAAGAATAAATATATTCTTATTTGAAAATACTTTAAAAATATCATATAATAATAATTTAAAATGCCCATTTATTTTAAAATTTATTTCAAAAAGGTTTGGAAAAATCCGTGCTCGAAAACGAATAAAAATCCAAAAAATCACTCAAATCGATATTCGAATTAAATTCAAATTTAATCCAAAATTTGAATTTCAAAATCTCCCAAATTTGGCTAGTCTACCGATAGACATCATGGCCTCAAAAAATTTCCTAAATATCACAAAAACATGAAGTAAAAGTCAAAAGTCGGACGGAAAAAGAACATAGAAATGCATCGGCAACACAATACCCAGGTCTGAAATCTTCTCTTGGTTCAAATTTCGGACATAAAACAGGTAGCGAAAATACCTTTGATTGAACTAAAAATTGGTGAGCATAAAGTAGAAAACTTCTGCTTTCAAACAAAAAAGAATCGATGAATTCCGACTGGAAATGAAAAGGTTACGCTGTCTCAAACATGGACTCAGGCCAAGTTTGCAACAGTTCAAAAACAAAAATATACAAAGCCTGAAAACCATCTTGGGTCCAACTTACAGGCCTGAAACGGAAAACCAAATGATCTTATATTGAGATGAAAATTGATATGCACATAGTAGAAAACTTCATCTTTCAAATAAAAAAAAGAATCAATGAATTCTGACTGGAAATGAAAAAGTTACACTGTCTCAAACATGGACTCAGGCCATGTTTGCAACAGTTCAAAAAAACCAGAAATGTACAGGCTTGAAACCCATCTCGGGTTCAACTTCCAGACATGAAACAGAGGATCAAATTACCTCGGATTGAGCTGAAAATTGGTAGGCATATAGTGCAAAACTTTATCATTCAAACAAAAAAAGAATCGATGAATTTAAGTAGGAAATGAAAGAGTTATGCTATCTCAAATATGTACTCAGGCCATGTTTGCAGCAACTCGGAAAACAATTTCTACAGGCAAAAATATGTGTTTGAGTTGATTTTCTACCACTGTTTTGAACATCCAAATGACAATATTTTTCAATCAAAATTTGAAGATATGAATTTCAACATGCAAGCTACCAGATGCAAGAAATCCGGTAGTATTTCATTGCCGGAATTAAAAGATATAAGTATGCAAAGAAGCAACCCAAACAGATTATCACAGAAACTAAACAACTACATAAAACAATTTTACAGAGGCTATATTTGCACAGATTTTTGGTTTTGAAGCTTTGTTTCAGCTAGAAATTGTGAGTAACTAACTCACCTTGCAATTTTGAAGCGAAACCTGAATTAACTTGAAGGAAGTTGCTTGCTTTTGGTAAGGGAAAGCTACAATAACCTGTCAAATAGAAGAACAAAGACATGCAAAGAAGAAAAGCAAAGCTTAGACAAACCCAAAATCTCAAAATCAAAACTTGATGATATAATCTATGTTTTGGAGTTGATTACCTGTGAAAAAGAGCTTTAATGTGATTATTTACAGCAATTTTAATTTAAGAAATTAGAGATTTGAGCTTTTAGGTTGAAAGAGGAAAGTTGTTTTTCTCAATTTTTGTTTCTGTTTACTATAAAAGAGAAGAACGTACACACTTGAGAAGAAAGAGTTTTTCTTTTTCAGGCTAGTGTATGTTAATGGGCTTAGACCCAAAAGCAAATTAATTAGCCTAAGGAAAATTAAATTACCACTAAAACACCAATATACACATATGTTATTAATAAAACAACATGTATACATAAGATTTCTTCACAATAAAATTGTACAAATATATTTTCATGTTTAATAAAACATTTTACAACTAATAAAAAGCTAATTTTAGTTATAAAAATATTTTTATTATTAAAAACTCTTATTTTAATTAAATACACAATTTACACAAATATTTACACAAAACACCATTTTTAACACCAAAAATTACACAAAAATAATTTTCTTGTATAATAAAATGCAATAAATCATTCTAACATCATTTTTATAACCAAAACTTATTTTTAAACAAAATTTCACCTTTTTATTTATAATAAACACATATTAAAATCAAATACTTCCTTTAAAAATTATTAAAAAAGCATTTGGCAATAATTACAAGAATTATTGCATTTTCACTAAATAAAAATCATATGTCATTAATTTTTATCACAAACAACCAAGATAAAGTTTTAAAAACTTTATATTCACATTTTATTTCCAAAATCCATTGTTTATTCCAAATAAACAATTTAAATCTCCAATTTATTTTTAATTCACAATATTAAATTATAAGTACCGTTATAATTTAATATTTATAGGTAATCACCCACCAAATAAGCAATAAATTTGATCATAATATCACACCACCTGCTAAGTGATGTGCGAACATTAATATTCGAATTGTTCGGTATTAATCGTTGATCAAATTTACGTATAAGAGTCACAAATGAAACGATGAATACTCCTTTTATCACCTGATTTGATTAATTTTTAATTGTTATAAATTAATTAATTTAATTAACATTTACAAAATATTAATTACAAAATTTTGTATTTAATGTGTTAAACAATGTTAAATAGTGTATTTATAATAGCTATAAATATATTAATCGATCTACGATCTCAGTACGCGTTTAAATTTGAATTTAAATGCAATGGACATTGTTTGGGCTGGAATCGGCATCGAGTTCCATATGAGGCATGCAAATTCCGACCAAAATAGCTTGGATAGGCCGGCCAAATTTTGGAAAAAGAGGGAGGCTATTGAATGGTTTAAAAGAGTGGAATTGGTAAGAGAGAGATAAGGACGAGATACATTTTTCTCACCATTTGACTTCCTATTTATATGCCTCTGTACACCATTCTTTTTTATACTTTCTCCCTTTTGTCCCTCTGCAAATTTTGATCAGCAAACCCATTTAAACTCAAAAGAAAGCCAAGCTCAAATCGCATCAAAATTCTTTTATTCGATTGTTGGTGGTAAAGTAGTTCGGGGGACATGAACTCTAGAACTTGGAATTTGATTCAATTAGCCGTTTCATCATTTTAAAGTGAGGTCTCTAGACCTTGGTAAAATGTATTCAACATGTTTACTAATTCATTTAATATTATTGTATGTTATTGCAAAATATTATAGGTTATTAGAATATATTACGAATCTAGTGTATCGATGTTCTACCACATGTTAGATGGTTGGATATATTAGTTCATCTACATATATGTTAATTAGAAAAATAATTTTTGTATTCGTAATAGCATTAAAATCACGGCCAAAAATAAAAAAAAATCTTTTTTAGTAAATAATATTATATATGATTTTATTAATTAATGTATTATATCTTAAAGATAAAAATCATCTAATAAACATTTTAAAATTTATATAACTTTTTTTGTATAATATTAATTCGGTAGTAGTGAAAGTTCAATTTTAATATATTTTATATTTAATTAATGGTATAACTATTTATTTAACTAGAAATTGATTGTGTGTGTATAATGTAGCTCAAAATTAATTATAAAATTTTACGTAAAAAATTTACATAATATTCAGATCTCGTAAACAAATTTTTATAATTTTAATTAATTTAATTAAATCGGTTTTAAAATTGTTTTATAATTGTTTAAATAAAAAATCATTTTAAAATCTGAAAAAAAAATTAAAATTTTCTATCGTGACCTTAAATTCAGGAATTATTAAGAAAAGTTATATATATATATATATGTGTGTGTGTGCAAATATATATATATATAATATGTATGTGCAAATATATATATATATATACATTTAAAATTAAACTATAAAAAACTGTACTGAAATTTGCAGCAGCAATTCGAATAATTTTTAATTACTTTATATTAATTATAAATGATTTGTTATTTAATATAAATAAACATTTATTTAAATATATTTTAAAATATTATGTATAATTTATAATAATTATTATTTCTATGTACTTGTATATATAAGATTATATTTTACATATGTCTAATTTTGTACACACACATAGATATATATATATATATATATATATATATAATTTTTGATGCGCATACATGCACACACGCACACACACATATATATATTCATTTAGACAGCTCATAGAATACTATAGGGGCTAACATATCTGTTATAGTGTAAATCCCAACACTTATACATGGACATGTCAAACCATGTACACTTTATTATATCGCACATGCATGTACACACATATGCGTATATGATACACATATTCAAATATAATACAAATTAATATAAAGTAAAACTTTATCTATAACTTTAAATAAAATGGTGATTTTATTTAAAAGAAATTTAGAAAAGTTCTAAATGAATTTGACTTCATAAACCCAATTAAGATCCAAAATGGTAAAAAAAATTAAAATTCGTCCATTCTTCTGTTGCAAGCTGGTCCAGTTCTAATAATGGTATCATAGCCCAATAGCATATGCGGTCTAAATTAGTCATACTAGGGCTAACTAATTAAGCTAACAACCCATTCAATAGGGTGTCTAAGAAAGATAATGTCTAGGCTGGATTGTTGGTTAATCAAGTGTCATGTCCTACCTATCTACTAGCTTGGCTTAAATAGTTATGTGAGCCCAAAGGTCGCCCCTAACAGAAAAGGTCCAATTTGAATTGAGCCTTGGGCTAGTTTCTAAATTGTTTTGGAATTAAAATAAAAGTAATAAATTTAAAAGATAAATTTAAAATAAGAAAAATGTTATAAATGTTATAATATAGATTTTCAAATCGTTTTGAAAATTAGCATAAAACTCTTTAATTTAAAATTTAAATTTAAAATAAAACACATATTATTAAAGTTATAATATAATTTTTCAAAATGTTTGAAAATGTTATAAAATTAATGTCAAAATATTATTTATTAATAAGATTAAGAAGATAAATGAATTAATTAAATAAGTTAATTAATTAGATATATATATGTATGTATGTATAATATATATAATGATATATGTTATGTTGTCTTGAATTGTTTAAGACAATATAAGCATACATGTGTTATAAAAGAATTTTCAAAATTGATAAAATTTAATTAAAAAATTTTAATTAAACAAATTATAAATATATTAACAAAAAATATATATATATATAAGATACATGAGTATTACTACAAAGGTTATAATATATATTCTATATAATATGTTATAATCGAATAATATAATAATTAATTAAAGTGTTAATTGATTAAATTAATTAAATAAGATTTAATTAATATAATGTTATACATAAAATATTATATAAGTTAATAAAGTATAAAAGTTATATAATAATAAAACTTATATAATATAATGTATAAACTAAAGATGGAATGGAAATATCAAGATCCTATGTTTCTTATTATGTCCATTTGGCTATTTATAATTTGTCCTATTTTTTGTGTTTGTTTATGTTCTCGGTTTGCTTTTGTTTTCTCTTCCTTTATATGCTCCATTTAGCTAATAAAAATGCAAGGGACCATTCAACGTTGCTTACTTTGAAAAAAAAGTGAAATAGTAAGAAATCCAACTAAACTTAAGAAAAAAATCATACATAAAAGTACGTATACTTTGATTTCTGATATGTCTGACACTTGAATCACTAGGGTATTTCATAAGAAATACATTATTCCATAAGTCAATATCACTCAATTAGATATATCAAAGATTATGAATCTTTTTTGTAAGTGTTGTCCTCTACCATTTATATATTAATATATTACTTGCATACTGTCTAGTTATTGAGAAAACCCAAGCTAGAGATCTTATATGTAGTATTATTTAATATACTGACTAGACGAAGTAAGATAACTATATGTATTTGTTGAGCAAACTAAAGGTACATATACTATACTTAGGCCGTCACAAAATGGTAGGTACGAGTGAATAATTTCTTTAAATTTATTGGGCAATCTCAAGGTCGATATGAGATTAGAACAAAGGGTTAAAGTTTTATATGATACAACCGATAAGGAGTTATTCATCATTTGTGGGACTATGACTTATTGAGCAAACTCAAGGTCAGAATCCCAAGACAGACGAGTCCTAATACCCATTAGTGAAGTTGAAAAACTTTAATGTTTCATCTTAGGGTTTGGAGAAACATAAGAGACTAGTGGGGCCTTATTAGAAAAATGGAATGGAAACAATTAAATTTTCTAATATTGTAAGAGCATATACTATATAAAATTATAATAATCTGTATTGATAAATTTGCACAATTAATATAATTGATAACGATTAAAGTATATAAGTGAACTGAATTAATATTGATAAGTAGAAATATAAAATATAGTTGCCAATAAATTTTTACATGTTGACCTATGCAAGTGCTTAATTATACAACCACTAAATACATACGTAACTAGGTCACTTACTGGTTTACTTTCCCAAGACTATGTATTGTCTTCAATGAGTTTTGAAATCTAAAAGCAATATAAAAATATGGATATTTGATCCATATACAATCACATATAAATGTTATATGGTGAACGGTCGTAATTCACAATATATGAAACCTTGACGAAAATAGTTCATTAAAATAAGAAAGTAAACTGTTGTGTGAGATCGTGTATTCAATATGATTGATTACAATAATGATTGTGGTGTGTTGAATATAACACAGGACTAAAGGCTACAAGGTAAATCTAAGAATTCGATCACTGAAATGTTAGTTTGATCAATTTACGTAAAGTATAATTTATTTGATATCCTTACAAGTTAAGGATAACCAAATGTACTTTTGTAAAGAGATCGTTATGATATTGTAGTAAAGATTTCCTTTAAATGGTTCAACTATTTAAGAAGGAAATCAAACGCTTAAGAGTGGATGTAACCTAAGGTACAATTGAGATGAAGAGAGTGAATGATCACTTCTGCTTCATAAAGAAATTCAGAATTTCAGAAATGAGAATTGTAAAATAATAATAGATACCTAACAATTGAGTGAGAAATATGATTTCTATTCCGAAATGTATTTTCACATTGAAAATTGTTTTCGATGAGATTTATTACTTTGAATTTAAGACGTTTGATCCGAAAATTCTCAACTATAAACTGGTTACAGTAATCGAAATAAATAACCTATATTAAGTAGTTGAATGGAGCTACGCTATTATAGTAATTGCGGAAATAGTGGGAGCATGTCATATAACACTTATTGGTCGCATCAAGTTATGAAAATTCTTTTCATAAAATGTGCCCAACGTTACTTATGAAAAAATAGTTACTTTTAGTGTTATCTGAAATTGGATATTATTTTATTTCAATATGAATATTATGAATATTCGTTATAAAATAAAACTATAGCGCTAGTATTTGTTATCCATTTGAAAATACAGAAGTGTATAAATTTATTTTAGAATTATGGACCAAGCCACAGTTTTGAGAAATAATTTTTGATAAGATAATTATGGATCATATTGTACTAGTAAATTATATCTCAAACCATTACAGGAAAGCACCCATTTAGTGGGGGCATGATGAGTATTAATGAACTCTTTGGATCGATACATATAGATGTATGCAATCACATGTCTATTAATACCAAAATAGCTCCACATACTTTGTTATATTCATCGATGAGTTATCATTGACATGGATATGTGCATTTGATACACATGCAGTATATTTGTGATAAACTCATAGAGTATAAAAAGAAAGTAAATGAAATAACATGCAATTGAAAATAAAACTAATTCGATTTGATCAAATAGGAGAGAATATTGGAAAGAGTTTCGAATGTACCAAAAATGAATAATGGTTCAAAAATCACTTCTTTCTATGATACATAATGATGTATCAATATGAAGTAAATGAACTTTGTTGAACATAGAATGATTAATGGCGAGTGAGATTGAGTTAACTCCTTTATATAAGGTCGTATACTTAATAGTAGTACACAGGTTTAAAATTAATTTCACCTGAAGAAAAGTTAAAAAATCATACAGGGGTTTATTAGAAACACCAACATATCCTAGGCCAAGTAGCTGATGGGTTGTGCAAGTCGAAAGGTTGCACGTAATAATTGCATATTTGGAATCTTGTATGAATCACCTCAAAAGAATTTTGGAAATGATTGTCATTGGATGACTAACTTATGTTTTGAACATAAGTATCATAAACTATAACCAAATGAGTTATACATATAAGGCGATTCACAAAGTGTTTATGAATACCCATTCCATTGCAGTGAGAAACAATTATTGTTTAAAAAATACCAACTTCAGAGAAAAGGAATTTCTTTTAAAATTATTGGTAGTAAATGGATTTGGATACAAACCAATGATAAAACTGATTACGTGGGATAAAATGAAATTAACTTAACCTAAATGAACACGTCGCATTAGAGTGTTTAATAAGTATTTTGAAGATTGAAAAGAAACTACGAGTTTCTTATAAATATCAAGAATAGACGATCCTCAGTGGTCAATTAAACCATTAAGAGTATTGACTCTTTTATATGGTATGATGCACAAATCCAAAAGGATTTCAAGTATGTTATCAAATATGATTTCGGTAGTTGTAGCCGAAGGGATACGATCCATTATCCATGAAAGTGTCTGTAAAACTAATGTAGTTGGAATAAAATGAGCAACATTGATAAGAATAAAATCATAAATTTCAATTATTGAAACTAGCGTAATAGATTCGTCATTCAATGTGCCTAAAAAAGTTCGGGTTAGGTCATAAAATTATCGCTTGGTATTTGTGTTTTGTGCAAATGCGTCGAAATGGAAAATTCTAAATAATGATTTAGAATAGACTATTTTCACATAACAACCAAAGTATCTCAAAGTCAATAAGAGCGATATTGAATTTGTGGGATTTCAGATATGATCCAAGAAATGATACGAAAGTATCATCCTATAAGCGTCAAAATTGAATAAATATTTCAATGGCATCGAATAGTTTATTTTCAGTCAAAATGTAGAGGAAGCGTGTGTCCATAAGAAAGAACACTAAATGGTACATAGATATTTCTAGACTATAATAAACAACATACTGCTGATTGTTAACAATGTACTTATGTTAAAATCAATATAGTTCTGTTTTTTAATATTTGATATTGGATTTGTAAATTATAGAGTTAGGAATGTCTCAAACGATATGCAAAGACACCATATTAAAATGTTTAATATAGAACATGTAAAATGAATTTTCTTATGTATTGAAAATACCATATATGTTGGATTGTCCACAATATCATAATTTGCTTTTGTATTTGATGCATGACACAAATATCAAATCCAAGTTAAGATCACTAAATGGTAGTTTAGAGTGTTCTCGAGTATTTACGAAATACTAGAGAATTATTTACAGAAACAACAAACTCTTTATGAAAGAGTGTTCGAACTTGAACTTCATAAGTGTTATCGAGTATAGCATGTCGATATTAATTCATGTTCAAACCTTAATCAAGAAGCTTTAAGTTGTAAATGAACGAAAGGTTGTGGCCGATTCAATGAAAAGCTAAGTACATCGCCTTGAATAGCACCGCAAGAAAAGCAATGTATATAAATATAAATGCACAAATTTATAGCTGAGCTAGAAGCGATTCCAAGTATTAGGAATACTACATCATTGTTATAAGATAACAATGTAATAATAAGAGCTTATTGAAAGTCGAGAAACATACTTTGAAAGTTCTACATGATAAATGTAGTTTATCAACATTGAAGAGAGCTGATTAACAGAGTAATTAATTAAACCAACATAGCGGACCCATTCACGAAGGGTCTAACTCGATTAGTTCTTATCAAACCGGTTGAAGGGATAGAGATTTTATAATTGACCCCAAGTGCAAGTAGGAGATCAGTAAATTTAGGGGTATGTCCTAAGTGCGATAATATAATTTGTTGCATATATCTAACTCGATAACCAATAATGTTCAAAATAAAAGGTGTTTTCTTTCTATTATATACTTGATATGGTTTGTTACATTAATTAATTAATTTAATTAAAAATATATTTAATAGAAAATTCATAAATGGTATGTTTTTTGATAGAAGTTGCAATGCATTGTAACCATGATTGATTTATCACAATAAAATAAACTTACCATTTTAAATATTTCTAGTCAAGATGTATCGAGGCTGGATATCGATGCACCCATTGAAACTAGAGTACACAACGCACTCAAAATGTTGGACAGTGTATTACTTATGGCCGTCGAGGGACACCAAGGGGTTACGTACTGATAGTTATTAGATAACTATGGAATTACTCACTCGATAGTTTTCTATTGGTTAATTTACTAAGCTCAAACAAAAAATTTCGATGTTATAAAATTACATAGTTCTCTTGACTCAAAAATACTGTTTATCTTCAATGTGGAAGCTCCGCTTTGTTTATAATTAAATTGTGGCATAGTGTAACGACCTAGATTTTTGAAACGTTTTATAATTAAATATTGAAATTATTTAAATTATTGAACCTTGAATTTAATGTGAATAAAAATGATTTCGAAAGCTTATTTAAATTCTATCTATATAATAATGAAAATGGAGAGCTTTTAATTTAGAATTAAAAGTGATTAAAATTGTTTTAAAAATAATTCATTTTTATTAACGTGCAAAATTATCATTCCGGGGTACTATCTTGGATTTCGACGGAACTAGTGCCATTGTATCCGGAATAATGAATTTTTGTACGCCGACGAGTTTCGTGACGATAAGATGTGTTATATGGTCGTACATGCTCGAAACGCCTGGCGATTAAAAATAGAGAATAAAATATATTATTAATTTTCCTATAAATAATCCTTAACTTAAAAACCTAATTTTCATTTCCTTCCTCTCCCTCTCTTTTCTTTCGTCTGAAAACAAAAGAACATAGCTGCCTATTGGTTTGAATTGTTTCGGGAACTAGAAGCGACAAAATCTTGCGATTGTGGATCCATTGGGATCGTATGGGCGAGGGCTTTGTAGTGGTGTGAGTGGATTTGGATGCAGCGAGGTTTGTCTATGCCGGTCTTAGAGCAGTCAAGGCTAGGGTTGGACTCGGGTGGTGATAGAGAGGATGATGGATGTAATGACCCGCACTTCCATAGAGTTTAGGTTGACAATAAACCACACATGTCCAACTCAGATGGAACGAAAAGGCGGATGGTTAAGGGTAAAAGGAAAAATAAGACAAAACAGAATCTCACACGAATCGAATAACATATATTATTTCATTAATATTTACAGCGATTTTTTTTTAAATACATATATAAGAGTCTATCCTAAGCTCAGCCTAGACAGTTCTAAATACCTGTCCTTACAAATGCAGGAAAAAAAACATGGTGGAAAAGTAAATTATGTCCATACGTTGATGAAGATGTCCAGCTCTCCTTTGGAAAATCCAATTGTCTTCAGCTAATCCTGAAACTATTCGGATCTGATCCGAGTATTAAAAATACCCGGATCAAGCTTGCACACCAGGGCGAGACACAGATTATAAATATGTATGACAGTATCATAGATAGATTTTGATGTCAAACAAAACCTTTGAAAAGAAGAGTATCTCATAAGATCACGCCGCACATAAACATGGATGGGTTTTTACCTCATGATACTAAAACATTTTTATCAAATCATTTGATATTATTTCTAATGATATGCTTTAAAAATCTTTTCAAATAACATATTAAAATAGCCGGAATTGTTACATTTGTTAAATTCAATGGCATATTTAGTTATACAATCAAGGTTATTAAAGGCACGTATAGGAGAATGGATTCCAACAATGATAAGGTAAGAGACTACCTTCCGTACAGTACATCACTAGAAGAATGTAACGAGGCACAACTCTACTACCCTCTACCAACACAGAACTGGCCTACCTCTACCATAGATAGTACCGAAGATGTCATTAACCTGGTCGTTCCCGACATATCTATGGCCACTTCATACAAAACAAACCCGATATATAGAGAGAAATATAAAAAGGTGATGATCATCTCCTAATAGGTGCGACCCACATAGCCCTATCGCATCTACCCTATTTTTCCCATTACCGATGTGTGAGGCTTGAGGTAATGTTTTACCTTTCTCAAAATAGCAAATCCCACTTTGAATGCCACATTGCCATTTCCGATGACACACTAATTGGTTTCCACATAATTACAACTCCCAAGTTCATACGCCATAGGGAAGGTTGTTAAGTATAAGAGGGGTTACCTCCTACACCACCAAATAGATGTATGTTTGTAAAAACCAATGTACGTGATCTTAAAAATGCAATGTCAGACATTCGTCCATACAAGTTGTCCAAGAACAAGACAAACCGAAGGTGCTCCTACTAAATCCTGTTTGGGAATCACCCCTAGGATTAGTAGCAAGTGGTCCTTACATTGAAGATTTCAAATGAAGGTACTATTGCCACCATATGTATATAATATGGGAATCACAAGGTTAGTGGCAAGCAACCCTACATTATGAAGATCTTCGTCTTCAAAATCATTGTCTTCAACATGTCTTCACTTTCGAATGCGTATATTGGTTCGAAGTGGTTTTCAGATAAGAATTACCAAATCCTATCCCGTCTTTTTCGAACCAATTATCGATGAAAAGATGTTAAGCATGTGGGTGATTGGTGATCATTATTCAATTATTTAATATCTTTATATCCAATAAAATATCTTTGGAGATCGATTTTAAACCATTTCTTCTTGGTATATACAGATTTATTAAACCTCGTTTTAACTTTGGAAATACCAAATCATTTTCTTTAAATTACATGGGAAAAATATTCCCATCTTCTAGTATTGGTATAATTTCAATCTTAATGGAGATTGCTTATTTCCAAAACATATCTTTTAATGGGTTAAAAACAATGTGTTTGAACACATCGTTTACTATATACCCAATCTAATTAGTACCGAGTAAAAAGGATTCATAGATTTTAGATTAATTATACTCAATACTAATACCCGTATTCAACTTGTACTATTCATCGAATAACGTAGAAATCACCTTTTAAATTCACACGGATAGTATGGGTTCCCTCCTTAGAATTTAATATAGAGTTTAACTTGAACATTCTCTTTACCATCAAAATTTTATTTGAAATCTTGTTTTACTTTTGGAAAAAACTCCTGATCTCTTTTCTTTTATCTTAGGAAAAATGCAGTCTGAGTAAATCAAATTAACTATCCCCTCTATCGGGCTAGTCCGAACAGCTAGGGGAGCAGGCAACTAGTTTCACAAACCCCAGCCTAGCGACTACCTCTTTGTCACCCATAAGGCGGTCAAGTTATTTGATCAACTCTAAACCTTTAAAATATTGTAGGTTATTTGGAAAACATTTCCAAAAGATTCGGGAAGAGAAATCCAAGTTTAAATCATTTTTTCAAAAGTTGCCAAATTCAATTGTTAAATTGCCGGTGAATAATGATTTTAAAGCTTTGTAGATCAAACACTTATTCCATTATATATTTATGTCCATTTTTATAACTCAAATACCTTTTAAAACATTTTAACATATTTATGGAATTTATTTTGTACTTTATATGTTTAAAAATATCCATTTTTAAAGTGTTGAAACCAATATTTTTCAAACTATCAAAACGCGGCGATTTTGAAAACTTGATTTGGACATATTTCAAATTTTACTGAATGAAATCTTGATTTTTCATTTCTATTTGAAATCTATAGTTATAAGGGACCACAAAATTCTTTTTCCAAAGTATTCCGACTCATATTCCATTCTATACACGGATTTAACTTTTTAAGGCGCAAAATTGCGAATTACAGACGTGCTTATTTTGACTCTATTTTCAAAGTTTTCCGAAATAAGTTTTAATGTTTATAAAACATTTTTATTCATTTTTAAAGAAGTTAACAATGCTATATATACCATTATAATTCATTAAGGATAATGATTTCTTTGTGTAAATTCGACGTGTATTTTACTGTGAATAATTTCCATACCAAGCAAGCATATTATCAACCAATTATCCAATAATCAGTCATTTTAGTATCCAAACTATGCTATTCAACCAAGTATACTTACATAGAACAAATCATAGATAATTTTAAGATAAATTTAAATATGATGGAAGTGGTGTTCTCACTTTCATGCTATCCGACTCTAAGTGTTTTTTAATTGACAAAACGATCCCTATCTCCGCACCGAAGCTTATGGAACTTTCCTCCGGACCTTAGTGATGCTCAACCAAGCTTGTATGGAGGTGGAAGCCTTGCTTTGAGATGGTGGTGGAGTGGGCCGTGCACTTTAGTGAGGAATAGGTGGAGTTTGGCTAAATTTTTGAAGCGATTTGATATCGTATGTGTATGGAAATAATTTTAGCAGAACTTCGATGCATTATTGAAATATTTTTACTATTTAGGAAGCTATTGAAGAAGAGCTATTTGAGAGCTGAAGAAGAAGAAGAAGAGAAGTGAAGTGAATTTTTGAAGAAAGGAAGATGATATGCATGTGTATTTATAGGGTAGAAATTCTTGTGCATGGAATTATCAAAATGCCTGTCCCCTCCCATCATCGCTTCGGTCGAACCTCCCTCCATGTGCCTTCTATCACTTCATGATGTCATAGGTGTGTAGGTGTGCAAGTGATGGTGAGTTGATTTTAAGTTTGCTTTTCATTTTAACTTTTGTGAAAAATATCTTCCGTACTTACTTTTACTAATAACACTTAGTTTTAATTAATTATGGTTAACTTCTATGTTATTAATTTGTTATATGTGCATATATATGTCATTTTAACTTTTAGCATTGCAACATTCAAATATAACTTTTATTTGTTAAATCGTTGGAATTTCGGAATTCGAATCTCGTTCATATTTTTAGTTTTTAATCAAACTATTTATTTATGTAAAAAAAACTTGAAAATAAATTTTTATCATCATTAAATAATTAAAAAAAGATTGTTTAAGCTATAAAACTATTTTAAATTATATAAAAATCCATTTATAAAAATACGACGTCGAATTGCCAGAATGTGACAACGTTTATATATCTTTATAAAATAAGTTTATATATTTATAAAACCATTAAAAATCACTTATTATCATTATATAATAATTATTTAATTATACTTTATTTAAAACAATTATCTAAATATTTAAAATTTTAAATATTCCAATTCAAAGTGATAAAATTATTGGTTGTTACATTCTTCTCCCCTTAAAAGAATTTCGTCCTCGAAATTTGACCACAACACAAAACCCAAAACATTATCTTTAAAATTAATCCATATGATATACACAGATCATCCATAATATCAAATTCAATCTTTTACTCAAATACACAACTTTATTTTCGAACAAGTATTGTGTAACAACCCGCAAATTCGTAGCAGTTAATTATCGTCATTAAATGATAATATCAATAGCTGATTGTTATTGAGATTTTAATCGATTGAAATTCTTTCGTATATTCATCGTTGTTGTACGGGCTTTAAAATTTGTCTTGGCCCATTTCTTTTGTTGCCGTGATTATCAAACCAAACTCGTCCCCCTTTGTAATCCATCCATTCGTTCGAAACCTAAAACAAAAAACAAACGAAAGAAAATAAAAATGGTGGCTCGTCTTCGTTCCTTTTCACGAAACTAGGGCTTCAAAAATTAGCGGCTGCTCGTTCATCCCTCTCGTTCGTCTTCGTCTCCAAAGTAGGGCTTCGAAGAAATTGCAACTCGATTGTCCTCTCAGCGGATTAGGGCATGTTCGTCTCGTTCGCCCTCTTCGAATTTTGGGCTCCTGTCGATTTCAATTGCGGGATTTGGTTGATTCTTCGAAGCAATGTGAGTGATATTCTTCGCTCACATCTAATTTATTCTCTTTTATTCGTGAATTCCATTGTTTGATTCTGGGCTACTATTGCTTTGAATTCTAGTGATTTCTGATTGTTCGATTGCCGTTCCATGACATTTGAATATGTGTGTATTTTGGCTTGATTCGAATCCTTTGACAATTATGGCTATGATCTGTAGTTGTTCGAACTTGCTGATTTTATTAGTTGGAAACTGTTACCTGACTTTGGCAAGTTGATAATTTGTGAGGATATTTTGACTTGTTTCTTAACTAAAGTGTACTGTTTGGATTTGTGAAACTTTTGAATTTCTGGCTTTAACCTCCTCACTGGTTCGTTCTGTTTACTGATGATCATAGGCTTTGACATTTGTTTAATGCGCTGGTTCACTTGAACTTCGAGTTACCTTCTACCTTCACTTTGATATGCTTTGTGTCTTTACCTTATTTTGATCTCCATCTTGTTCGAATTGTCCACTGTTGTCTTTGATGGGAGTCTCTTCTCTGATCATCTGACTTTTGGCCACTGCCTGACATTTTGGTTACTGGTGATCTTTGACTGGTTTTCTGCCCATTCCTTGTTCACTGATATCAGGTTTCCACTGTTGTACTTGATGTTGTAGTTGCAGTTGTACATGTGCACTGTTGTACCTGCACTTGTATCTCCTGTGCACTTTGTGCCTTGTCTGTCTGCACTTGTCTTGTTGAACTGTTGTATTCAAACTGTGATTGCTTGATGTTTACTAGGACTTTTGAGTCAGTGACTTTAGACCTTCATTTACAATTTGAGTCACGTTGGCGTTGCTGGTCTTGGTTGCAGTCTGTACTTTGCACACTTTGTAGCCTGGGTTACTGTTCGAGTTCATTTGCATTTGAACTACTCTCTGGAGTGGTCGAACACTTGTAGTTGAGTTGCAGTATTGTTCTCTGATTGAGTTCTTTACTTGGTGTTATTTGATCTAATCCACCGTTGTACCCCTGATTCAATTGCCATGTGCAGTTTGTAATGTACCATCACTTGTGTACATATTTCGTATTCTCTTAGATAAAGTTTTATGCTGTTGCACTGCCTTTGTTCTCGAATCCGATACATTGCATTGATGCTCTGTATCTATTTGCATTTGGTCATTGTGCTTCACCGATGACCTTAATTTCTATGGAGGCTGATCTACGTCTTTTTCTGTTGAGTGTTGTAGTGCCATATCCTTGGTGCTCTCACCTTCAGTTTGCTAATTCATTGTTCTTGCTTGTGTAGTCTTTGGTTTATAACTTGCTTGATCCAGTGTTTTGACCTGCTTGGATATTGAACAGACAGTTGCATTCCTGTCATTGATCACTTGGACTTACTTTGTTTTTAGTTGATCTCTGATGGCACTTCCACCTCGAACTGCTTGCAAACTGTCTTGTAATCCACTGTTTGATCTGTTGCATTCAAATTGTTTGCAACTGTGTTGAGTCACGCTAGTGTGACTTGACCTTTGCAATTTCGACGTACGGTAGTGGCGAGGCAGTGCACGCGTGCGTGTACTGCAGCCACACCGAGATTTAATTTGATCTGATGTCATCTGTTTCTGTTTTATTAAGCGTATTTTGAAATGGTTCGTTTTGATTTGTGTTGGATTTATTGACTTTCGGATTCATTGATCTTCTGAGTATTTGATACACTATATTGGCGAGGCAGCATACGTTAACGTGTACTGCAGCCAATCATCACTGTTGTTTTAAATTGACATTTCAATTGCTTAAACTGCTTTGGATTTCTGTTTTGTGGATTAACACTGTTTAGTGTTATATCTGCCGTTATCCAATTCTCGTATCGAGAGTTGGATATACGAGATTTCTGTGACTGTCATCTATATTGAGATTGATTATTATTGCTTCTATGCACTAATAACTGAGTTTGAATTAGACTGATCCGGGTATTATTTTCTTTTGAATGTAATACTCGGGTCAGACCGAGTATTTACAGGTTGTAGATTTTTAGCTTTGGGTTGCTGCTAGAGCTATGAAGACTTTTTATATCATTTGAAGTGGTCTTCGTCTTGTTGTAGTAGTCAGTGTGTCTGTTTTAAGATGATAATGTATTCATGTATATTAGTCGATAATGTACTTGTATATATAACTTCTTGAGTCGACAGTTGTAGTTGTATCATTTGTACTGTGTCAAATGTATTGTAACTGATATCAGTTATTATATATATGAGACTTTTCGTTCCATCTTTATTCCGCATTTATGTTATCTGTGTTGTTTTTATATCTATTGTCCTAAACTATTATAGCCACTGTGTAGTAGCTTTGAGTTTGTATCGGTATGTCGGATTTCCTCTAAAGATGAAATGCAATGTTTTATTATCTGACATATCGGTGCTCGCACAAAGCAATTACATAGATGGTCGCTCCTCAACAGCCTTATTCTCCGTGCTAGTTGATGGCACTACACCGTAGTGTTCTTGGCTAGCGTGGGTATAGAGGTGGGGCGTCACATATTGATCTCTCGATCCTCTGGTGCGGACTCTGATCAGGCTTCTTGATTAGAAACTCTTGCTTCCCTTACATAGCTCTCAACTATGATAGAAAATGCAAGTATCCAACCATAAATCCTTATTAATGTTCTTCATCAAGAATTGAGTGATAAATCCTTTTTCGGGTCGGTATAAACACCTCAAAGTTCTGTACTCGAATCTTAGATATGAATCGCGTGATGAAATAACCTATCTATCTCATATTTACTTAGTTATATCAAATTCCTTTTTCAAAACTATTTATGAAAAAATTTCATAAAATTCCATCCAAATGTTATAAACATTTTCGTATATCCCAAATATATTTAACCCTCGTTTAGAAGATATCTTTAAAAGCTATTCTTCTTATTTAAATACTCTTTTTAAATGTTTCACAAAAACACAGCTTTTAATAAAACAAGCTTTACTAAAATCTTTTACCAAGTTTAACTTATCAAAATCTTATTTATCAAAACACTTATTTGTTAAAACACTCATTTTTCAAAATAACTTTTATTTTGAACCAACTTTCTTAAGAATTCAAATCCCAATTTTATCATTTAAAAATATCACTATATATCTTTTATTCAAAAAAAATTATAAAGATATAGCTTTACTTCATAAAGGAAATTATCAAAGAAGTAAAATTCATATAAAAATTTCCTAGGACATTTAAACATGAGATAAAAGAAGCCATAATAAAGATCATGCATATATATATATACATATATATATATATATATCATAATTTGAACTATTACATTTGCCAATCAACCATATTTAAACCATAATTAATTGTTTTACATATCTATGATAATTACGTTAACATATTCCTAATATACTTAGGATATCCAAAATACTATTACTCACTAGTAACTTCCAACCCTACCAAAACGCATATCAAGTCAATCGGACTCGGAGGTCGACGAACCATCCGAATCTGAGAACACTACCACTTCAAACTCTTCTTCCTCCTACTCATCATCTGCTTCATTTCCGTCATCTACTTCATTCTCAAGATTCCATCCTATAGGACGCCAGGGTTGTCCCTGGGGAACCCAAGGTTGAGCAACATGGTTTCTTGGAAGGATGTTTGGAACCTCTTCTTCTTCCTCATTCTATGTCATTCCTTCTACACCAATACCTAAAACGTGTGACTCTCCCTCAGATATGGGAACACACATCTCCCAGATAATGTGATCATCGTTGCTGTCTTCTGATTCGTTGGGGATGTCATCCATCCATGCATCATATGCTGCTGAATCTAGGCTATTCCTTTCTACGATCATATTGGGGGTTCTCTTTTGGAACTTCTTCAGGTTTTGGTTCTTTTGGATCTATTACCCACATCATTTTGTCTTGCAATCCCAGAGTTACTTCCACATCATCTATAATCTGGATCACTTTTTTGTCACTGGATAATAATACTAGTTCCAGAGTCTTGGGTTCTACTAGCATCGCAACCATGGGATACCCGTCCTCATCATAACGGGTTTGTTCATCAAACTCTTCCTTTACCTGTGGAATATGGTTTTCAGATGACTCTTTTTCTATTCCCTTATCGTCATTATAAAGGATTATTAAGTCACCCTTTTATCCCCAATTTCCTCTTGAGGATTCTTCTTTGGAATAATTCATATCATAATTGGAAGGCTTCTACAATAGACAAAAAAATACTTAGAAATGTATACTAAGCTTTTTAACTATTCTACCTGAAACTAATATCATATTTAAACAAGTTTCTTACTAACTTAACTTCTTAAACTATCATCTTTATGAAACATCTAATAGTCAAACTACGAAATTTTAATCACAAGATGTTCTTATACCAATTTATGTCTTTTAACGAACCCATGGTGATAATTGAATATTATTATCTCATACTTAACTGTATCTTTTGAAAGATGACCCTTTTATATTAAAAATATAGTCCTAGGTAAAATTATTTTATTTATAAATTTTCCAAAACAAAAATCATTTATATATAGCATTAACAAATACGCGCTCATATATAATACTCTCAACTCATTCTAGGGCGTCACTTACCATATCTCTAATGGGTTACACATCCTAGGGTATTACTAACCATATCTCTGATGATACTTTACCGCTATTAGGTTCAGGTGTTCGCTCAACCTAAGCTGTTATACCACGTGTAATGACCCTTACTTCCATACAATTTAGGTTGATAATAAACCATACTTGTCCAACCCAAATTGAACGGAAAGGCGGATGGTTAAGGGTAAAAAGAAATGAGGATAGACATAATCTCACACGAACAGAATAACATATATTATTTCAATAATCTTTATAACGAAAAAACTTTTAAATACATATATCAGAGTTTATCCTAAGCTCAACCTGGACAGTTATAAATACATGTCCTTACAAATGCTTAAAAACATCGGAAAAGTAAACTACGTCCATATGTTGATGAAGATCTCCAGCTCTCCTTTGGAAACTCCAAACATCTTCAGCCAATCCTGAAACTACTCGAATCTGACCCGAGTATTAAAAATACCCGGATAAGGCTTGGCAAACTAGCGTGAGACACAAATTATAAATATATATGATAGTATCATAGATTGACTTTAATGTCAAACAAAACCTTTGGAAAGAAGAGCATCTCATAAGATCACACCGTACATAAACACGGACAGGTTTTTACCTTATGATAACTAAAACATTTTTCTCAAATCATTTGATATTATTTCTAATGACATTGCTTTGAAAATATTTTCAAATAACATATTAAAATAGCCGGAATTGTTACATTTGTTAAATTCAACGGCATATTTAGTTATACAATCAAGTCTGTTAAAGGCATGTATTGGAGAATGGATTCCAACAATGATAAGGTAAGGGACTACCTTCCGTACAGTACATCACTAGAAGAATGTAATAAGGCACAGCCCCACTGCCCTCTACCAACACAGAACCGACCTACCTCTACCATAGATAGTACTGAATATGTCATCACACCGGTCGTTTCTGACCTATCCGTAGCCACAGCATACACAACAAACCCGATATATAGAGGGAAATCTAGAAAGGTGATGATCATATCCTAATGGGTGCGACCAACATAGCCCCGCCGTATCTACGACGTTTTTGCCATTACCGATGTGTGAGGCTTAAGGTAACATTTTACCTTTCTCAAAATAGCAAATCCAACTTTGAATGCCACATTGCTATTTCCGACGATAAACTAATTGGTTTCCACAAAATTACAACCCCCGAGTTCATACGCCTCAGGAAATGGTGTTAAGTATAAGAGGGGTTACCTCCTACACCACCAAACAAATGTACGTTTGTAAAAACCAATGTACGTGGTCTTAGAAATTCAATGTCAGACATTCATACATTCAAGTTGTCCAAGAACAGGACAAATCGAAGGTACTCCTACTCCATCCTGTTTGGGAATCACCCTTGGGATTGGTAGTGAGAAGTCCTTACATTGAAGATTTTAAAATAAAGGTACTACTGCTGCCATATGTATATAATATGGGAATCACAAGGTTAGTGGCAAGCAGCCCTACATTATGAAGATCTATATCTTCAGAATCATTGTCTTCAACATGCCTTCACTTTCGAACGCGTATATTGGTTCGAAGTGGTTTTCATATAGGAATCACCTAATTCTAATCTCGATCTCTCAGAACCAATTATCGGTGAAAAGATGTTAAGAATTTGGGTGATTGGCAGTCATTATTCAATTAACTAATATCTTTATATTCGATAATATATCTTTAGAGGTATATTTTAAGCCATTTTTTCTTGGTATATACAGATTTATTAAACCACTTTTAAACTTTGGAAATACCAAACCATTTCCTTTAAATTACTGAGGATAAATATTTCCATCTTCTATTATTGGTATAATTTCAATCTTAATGGAGATTACTTATTTCTAAAACATATCTTTTAATGGGTTAAAAACAATGTTATTTAAGACATCGTTTACTATATACCCAAAACAATTAGTACTGAGTAAAAAGGATTCACAGATTTTAGATTAATTATACTCAATACTAACTTTCGTATTCAACCAGTACCATTTGTCGAATAATGGTGAAATCACCTTTTAAATTCACATGGATAGTATGAGTTCCCTCCTCGAATTTAATACAGAGTTTATCTAGAATGTTCTCTTTACCATCACAATTCTATTTTAGATCTTGTTTAACTTTTGGGAAAAAAACTCCCAATCCTTTTTTATCTTAGGAGAAATGCGGTCTGAGCAAATAAAATTAACTATCCCTTCCGTCGGGCCAGTCCAGATAGCTAGGGAGAGTAGGCTAATTTTCCAAACTCCATCCTAGAGATCACCTCTCTATCACCCATAAGGCGGTCAAGTTATTTGATTGACTCTAATCTTTAAAATATTTTTATGATTATTTGGAAAACATTTTCAAAAGAGTAAGGAAGAGAAATTCAAGTTTAAATTATTTATTCAAAAAATGCCTAATTCAGTTGTCAAATTGCTGGTGAATAGTGAGTTTATAGCTTTGTAGATCAAAACACTTATTCCATTATATATTTGTGTCCATTTTTATAACTCAAATGCCTTTTATAACATTTTAACTTATTTATGGAATTTATTTCATATTTTTAAAGATTAAAAATATCCATTTTTAAAGTGTTGAAACCAATATTTTTCGAACTGCCAAAACGCGGCGATTTTGAAAACTTGACTTGGACATATTTCAAATTTTACTAAATAAAATCTTGATTTTTTTTCCATTTAAAAAATATTTTTATAAGGGTCTGAAAAATTCTTATTCCAAAGAATTCAGACTCATATTCCATTCTATACATGGATTTAACTTTTTAAGTCGCGAAATCGCGAACTACCGTTACGCGACGCGCTTATTTTAACTCTATTTTCAGTTCTTTTTCAAACTTTGCCGAAATGAGTTTTAATGTTTATAAAACATTTATAAACCATTTTTATCCATTTTTAAAGAATTTAAAAATGCTATGTATACCATTAAATTCGTAAAGGAAAGTGGTTCCTTTGTGTAAATTCGACGTGATTTTTACTGTGAAAAATTTCCATACCAAGCAAGCATATTATCAACCAATCATCCAATAATCAATCATTTTAGCATCCAAACTATGCTAATCAACCAAGTATACTTGCATAGCACAAATCATAGGTAAGTTTAAGATAAATTTAAATAAGATGAAAGTAATGTTCACTTTCATGATATCCTACTCTAAGTGTTTTTTAATTGACGAAACGATCCCTATCTCTGCACCGAAGCTTATTGAATTTGCCCCCGACCTTAGTGAGCTCGAGCAAGCTTGTGTGGAGGTGGAAGCTCAGCTTTATGATGGTGGTGGTGTGGGCCATGCACTTTAGTAAGGAAGAGGTGGTGTTTGGCTAACTTTTTGAAGCAATTTGATATAGTATGTGTATGGAAACAATTTTAGCAAAACTTCGATGCGAGGTTGAAATATTTTTATTATTTAGAAAGCCATTGAAGAAGAGCTATTAGAGATTTGAAGAAGAAGAAGACGAAGAGAAGTGAAGTGAATTTGTGAAGAAGGGAAGAGGATATGCATGTGTATTTATATGGTAGAAATTCTTGTGCATGGAATTACCAAAATGCCCCTCCCCTCCCATCATAACTTCGGCCGGACCCCCCTTCATATTCTTTCCATCACTTCTTGATGTCTTAGGTATGTAGGTATGTAAGTGATGGTGAGTTGATTTTAAGTTTTCTTTTTTATTTTAACTTTTGTATAAAATATCTTCCTTACTTACTTTTCTAATAACACTTAGTTTTAATTAATTATAGTTAACTTATATGTTATTAATTTGTTATATGTGCAAATATATGTCATTTTAACTTTCAACGTAAAAATATTCAAATATAACTTTTATTTGTTAAACCGTTGAAAATCCGTAATCCAAATCCCAGTCATATTTTCAGTTTTCAATCAAACTATTTATTTATCTAAACAAAACTTGAAAATAAATTTTTTATCATCTTTAAATAATTAAAATAAGATTATTTAAGCCATAAAACTATTTTAAATAATATAAAAATCATTTATAAAAATACGACGTCGAACTGCCAGAATGCGACGAAGTTTATATATCTTTATAAAATAAGTTTATATATTTATAAAACCATTATAAATCACTAATTATCATTATATAATAATTAAAGTGAATTATTCATCATTTAAAATGGTTATCCGAATATTTAAAATTAATTAAATATTCTAATTTAAAGTGATAAAATTACAGATCGTTACAATGGACTTTGGGGATGGTGTCGTTGAGTTTCTGAAGCTAAAGCGAACTCGTGTAGGTGGTTGGGGGGTTGTGATGTAGGGTAGACAATCGCGACCATGCTTTATGGTATGGGGGTTTTGGGTCGTGTTGTAGATGAGGTCGTCAAAGGGAATATTGATTGTGCCATCGAGTTCGTGGAGACGAGGGGAGTCGTTTGGCGATGGTTAGGCATTATCTCGTATAGCGAAGCAAAATGTGACACCTAGCAGTGAATTTGAGGGCGTTCGAATGGAAAATAAAGGAGGCGATCGTGCTAGGGTTTTCGGGTCAAGCAGGACAAGTTCGAGGAGAGAGGATGGTTGGCGAAGTCTGTTTGACAAACGGTTGAGCGATGCTCCGTATCGCAAGAGAAGGTGCGCAGCCATGGTGGAGAATTGTGTTTCGGTATGCATGAGTTTTAAATTGGAAGATGAGGGATTGGTATTGGTAAGTGGTAATCAGGATTAATTAATTTATTAATTAATGTTTTATAATCCGATTACTCATATAAATCGTATCTTATTCATAAGGGTCCGATTAAGATGTCGTTTTCGCCATTGCTTTCATATCGGGATTATTTACATCTGGGATTAACTTGGACTGGGGTGAGTTTACTCACCAGTTGATTGTACAATTATTGTGTATATAATTATTGTTGTATTAAAATATAAATTGTATAACGAATAACGTAAGTTATTACTTTTGGATCCCACCTTGTTTTGTAAAACAAGCGAACATTATTATGGAGTATAATCTCTCTTTTGATCATCTATAACATGTATCGTGGCCCAAACTACTTGTTTACATATTTGACATTGCTTTGTGAAAAATGAAAGTACGTTACAAATGTTTGAAGCGGTATAGTCACCATAAACATGCTTTGAAATCCCTGATATCTGATATATGTTAAGTTGGATAAATTGTGGTTTATTGTGGAAATATATGTGTACTTATATATTGGGTTGTTCTACACACATTTTGGTGTGTTTGACATAAATGCATTGGTTTGGACATTTGTGGAAATTGGAAATGAAAGTTGTAAATATTAGCAGCGAAAATGTCGTGGTGGATGCACTTTGAAATTGATGTGTTCGTGATTTTAAAGTTAACTTTGGAAGACGTCCTAGGGCTTATTCGTATTTATAAGTACTGTGAGCGTACTTATTATCGGAAAATAGCGAGGCTTTAAATTATAAAACAGGTTTTTATGGTTTTTAAATAAATGTTTTTGGAAAATAGCATTAGTATTTTAAAGTATATTTTTAGTATATATATGATTTTAGAAACTTGTTAAAGATTTTATTTAAGAAATAAAAGGCTTTTATATTATAATATTTTACAAATGGTTTATTGTATTTTATTAAATATCTTAGTTTTATAAATAAATGAGTATATGTATATATATATATATATACATGTATCTCTTCTTAAAGGTATTTCAGTATATTCAAAAGTTTTAAAAAGGAAGTTTAGTATTTGTGCAAGAATATAAAGGAGTTTTGGGATTATAACACTTATTTTATAATGGATTGTTTTATAAATTAATTAAAAAGGTATATAACCTTCTTTAATAAGTGGAGAAGTACTTAGAGCTTTAAATTGGTCTTTCAATGTAAATGGCAAGTGCAAAATTGATTTTAGGATTATAGTAACGATGTTTGTGCAACATTTGTTTTAACCCATTTAACTATACTTTTGGAAAGTGATTGGATCTTTAAAATGGAGTTTTAAAGATAATGGGGTAGTGAAGTGTTTTGGGTTTTTCGTAAACAATGTTTTAGTAACATTTGTTTTGAAACCCTTAGATAATATTTTAAAGTGATAAAATATTGTTAAATGATTTCGGGAAAAAATTTAGATCTTTAATAATGGAATTATAAAGAGAATAACAAGTATGGATTGGTTTCGGGTTTATTGTGGCAATGTGTTTGTAACATTTACCTTTAACTTGTTTTGACTATACTTTAGAATGAAAACAGATCTTCGGAAGGAATGTTTTAAAGATAATCATAAGTGAAATGGTTTTGGATTCGTAGTGACAATATTTTAGTAACATTCGTCTTAAGCCCTTTGAAATTAATTTGTGAATATACTTATACGATTGAGATAAGTATATGAATACTTTTGTGAAGTATTGAAATGTGTTGGAATAAATAGTGATGTTTTAATTAAATAGCGAAGTTTAATTAATAAATGGATTTTCATTTATAAAGGATTTATTGAGTAAAATGAGTTTTACTAATAAAAGAAAATTTTAATTAATAAAGGAAGAATAATTAAAAGGGGATCAGAAGTCTTTTATATGACTTGATCATGCTTGTTTGTTTCGATCATGCTTTGTGTGTTACTTGCTTATGGATATTATATGGGGATTAGTTTTCCGTATGCAATTATTCTCATTGTTATTTGACTTGATCAAATATAATCTGGAAATGTCTAGAAGAAACATTAGGATTATATGTTATAGTTATCTTCGGTGATGCTATATTGTACATATAAACTCGTTTTTCTCTTCTAGGGAAAATGGTAAGGAAATCCGTCCGCTTAAACGGTTAAGGAGATGATCTTCGATCCTATGTATTGTTTTTTTATTTCCAACAGAACTGGGGTTGAGATTGCCGGAAAATCGATCAATTGGTTTTTGGAGCACTCGGTAAGCGAGAGAGTGTACTTATATGAGATTGCTTGAAACCGTAACCACTCCAAAACCATATCCGTGTTCTATGCTTTGGAAAAGGTTCGTGATTGGTTCAAAATTGATTCAAGATGTTGGAATCTATTTGGAGATTCGAGATTTGTTTGTGATGCTCGAACGCATGTAGTTGTTCATGATCTATTCAGGATGTGGGAATCTATGTGCGCCTCCGAGACCTACTGAGGTATTGGAATCCATGTGTTATTTCGAGATTTATTGAGTAATCCATGTGCGATTCCAAGATCTGTTGATATATCGGAATCCATGTGTGCTTCCAAGATTTGTTCGAGTTAGGGACTCATGTGTCTAGATCTGTATGATTTGTGACTCATGTGTTGGGATGCTGAATGTGACTTCACCATCGGTAATGACAAAAACCAAAGATATGAGACATAACCTATGGGGTTTGGCTAACATAAAGGGTGCAGGAACTCCATTCTAGTGTTACTTATGGATATGCGTGTGGAAGTGATGTGATCTGGTGCCACATGCTTAGGCGTGGGCCAGTTATGTTTTTCCTATAGTATATTTTACCTTGAGATATACGATGCTTGAAAGGATATCCCTGATCCTTAGGCAGGAGGACCGTCCTTGAGTTATTGAGGGCACCTCCGTGGAACCCTACACAATTAGCGAAAGTGCCATAACGGTTGTATTGTATACCTATTATTGTTATGATGTACACTCATATGCATTATAGCTATGTGATTATTTATATTTCACTCCTTAGATATTATTATATTATCACTGGATTTTATAATAGAAATTGTTTGGTTATCATAAGACAAAAGCACGTCCGTGTTTATCGACGGCGTGGTCTTTTGAGATACATTTACATTTTAAGGGTTTTATAAATATAGCAATCCATATGATTTGATTTGTATCTACCAGCATTTGTGTGGTTAGGTTTTTATAATTGTCCAGGCTGGTGATGGTTTAGTTTACTCCGATTGATTTATGTATATCTAAGTTTTCTTTTCGATAAAGACCTTTAGAGATATCATATATTATTGTTCCGCATGTGAGATTCTAATATATTTTTCTTCTTTCTTGTTCTATTTCCTTTTCCTTTTATTTTACTCTAGCAGTTCGTCTTTCTGGCACTTGGTTGTTCGGCACGTGAATACCGTGGATGTGTTAGTGTCGACATTCGGGGGTTGAAAAAGCAGATCGTTACATGTGGTATTAGAGCTGAAGGTTAAGAGAGAACCTTAGCTTTGGTGGGTATAACTCTGTAACGACCCATAAATTTTAACTGTTTTAATAACATAATTAGTTGAAATTTTGTGAAATTGTAAACGATAAAATTTCAAAACAAAAAAATTTAACATTTGAAATGCGTCTAGTTAAATATAGCAACTGGTAAATTTTATCCAAAAATATGGAAGTTTATTTTATTGTGTAATTTATTTTAATTTAAATCAGTTAGTAATCGATGAAAATAAAACGTTTTCGGAACCTAAATATTTTTACATAGAAAAATTCTAAACCGTCTTCTGAGCAAGACGTCACGTTTTTCCAAATTCGGACTTCTTTAGCTCCGTCGATCTTATTTTTCTGCGTTTTTCTTGCATTTTCCGCTAGTAGGAAAATTCGAATTTTTATAATTCAATCATACCACTGATATTTGTATACCGTTTTGATCGTCTCGTCGTGTTGATCTCTACGGTATATTCAATTCCGTGTTTGAAGTCTGATATGCTGCGGAAACCGCGAAACGATCACCCGTATCAATACTATTCGAGTCCACTTGTTTCCCGGAATCGCTCATTTTCTACCGTATAAAAGTATTATAACTAGTTGTCATACTTAATTTCAATTTCAATGTTTTACTATTTCTATTCCAGCTGACCTTTCACTTTCTTTCTCGGTACTTACGTTTCTTTTTGAAAGAAGATTTAGGATTTATAAAACTTATATTAAACATTGGTTTGTTATTTCTTTTGCCTTGGAACTGTTCATTCTTCTCTGCCTTTATTTCTATCAAGTTTGGAAATATAAAATTGGTATTTGCATTTCTCTATTATCAGTTCAATTTTTTTCTAACCACTCTCATCCTCTCACCTCTCTTCCTCACCAAAATTGCATGCAACTTATTTTTCGCCTGTAGCTTACATTTACAAATTCTTTTGCCCAAGCCTTCTTCATCCACCAAGCATGGCTTCCTCCACTCTACACTCCAGCCGAAACCTCTCTTTTCTCACCTTTCTCATTTTCCCACTCACGCACACCCTCCTACCCCTCCTCTGCCCTGCTCCACATGGCCAAACCACCCAGACAACACCGCGCCGTCCACTTCGTCAAGCACCACAACCCAACCATTAGCAACCCTAGCCCCTGCGAGCTAGCTGAGCATCCCGCCTTCCTCATCACCTTGGCCATGCCTGTGCCACACCTTCCTATACTCGAGCGCTTCTTTCTTTCTTTGTGTGCAGTTATAAGCTACATAAATAAGTGCTTGCATATGTATATTTTCATATTTTATTTTACATGTGTTTTGCCTTGTTTGGATTTTACACCTTGGCCTTCTCTGTTATACAAATGGATATGGATAGTAAATATAAGTTTGAGTTATGCACTGGAAGTATTTTGGGTATTTCATGTGTGAGTTATAAAATGGTATTTTAAGTAAATAGTTTGAATTTATATATATATATATATATATTACAGAATTTCTTTGTTGTATGTTTTGTTCTTCTCGGTTTGAATGACTGAAGCAAAGGTATATATAGGCGTTTTGTGTTATATATTAGTATATGTATTTTATAGTTTATTTGTAATATATAGATACGTAATTTAACATATATATATATATATATGAGTATACAGCTTATATACATATGCTTGGTTTTTAGAATACTTGTCTCGTTTATATCATGCATGCGAGCCGTACTACATACGTGATTCTGCTTTATAGATAAAATGTTTGAAAGTATATTTAGTTAATATATAAATTTCTATATTTCTGTTTTATATATTATTAGTATATATTATAAGCTATACTGTTATACAGTTTATATATATTAGTATGTGTCAGGCAGATAACTTCTTGTTTTTTTTGTGTATGATGGTGAATAAAACATGGGTTTGTGTACATAAGTTATATTAGTTTTATATAAATAATTTTGATTTTTTTTTCAGTGGTGTGTACTGTTAGTTTATTTGAAACTCTATATATATATACTGTATATTAGTGAAATGTATAATATACTATATATAGCTATGGGTGCGTGAGTTGTATACATATGTTTTAGAGTGTGATGTATGTAAGTTATATGTACGTTCGTATTTACAACTAAAGCCTGGTTTGCTGTAAGATGATATTTAAAATGTTATGTTATATATTGTAATATGTTTACTTGCACTTGTTTTGATAGTTAACAGGAATACGTATATATTTTGTCTGGTATAAGCTGTTTTGAGTTAGTATGTTATGGTTTCACACTATACTGATTTTATAGAGTATTATATATGGGATTTCACATAAAAAGTTATATAAGTGTATTTATATATGTTAGCTTTTGTGTATATTTCATTTAGGGATATGTTGGTTTATATTTATAAGGTAGTGGGTTTACTTGATTATTTATATATATATATATATATATTAAGGTTTGTATAAGTTATATAAATGAATATGGTTGTTGCATGAATAAATAACTTGCATAGATTTATATATATATATATATATACCATCTTGGATTTAAGTAAATTTTTATCCATACTAAATTTATTTTTAAATATAAAACATAAATTATTTTTGATATATGTTCGACTTCAGTACTCGAGCTTTAGCTCAAACCAATGGATTTGGAAATTTCTATATATATTAATGTATGTTCGGATTTTTGAGTATGACTTTATGTGTGTGTATATATAGTTATAAGTAGTAATATATATAAGTTCACTTATACTGTTTATCTTCATCGATCCAGCTCTAACTCGACTTTGTCAATTCCTTGTCGTCGGCTTTGAACATCAAATTCATGCTGATGTTTGCTTTGCCTCGATTCGTCATTCAAATTCAGTGTGTGTATCTGTGTCATCTTCCGCATTCTCTAGCCTTGAAAGGTGAGCAATCACTCACGATTAATGTTCTTTTATTTATTAAATTTGATTTCAATTGAAACGACAATTGAAATATGCTGCTGTTAGTTATCTACACTGTTATATGTATGTTTTACCTGTATCAGTTCACCTGTGACATCTGACACCATTGTTTGTTATTTATACAATGATAATCTAGTCTGGTTGTTAAATGATTGATTGTTTGTTGTTGACATTGGACGTTAAATTTTTAAATGTTGTAAGTGATAAATAAATTGAAATTGAATTGCCATAGGATAGTTAGATTTGATATATGTGTTATATTTGATTTGATGACATTTGCATAATATGACCCCTTTAACTGTTTAATTACTTGACACGTAGTAATATGGATAATTACACCTTGAACCATTTGAATGTATGTTGTATAAATTGATGTAGAATGAAATTGAATAATAGATATCAAGTGAAGAACCGTATAAACATTAATGTAATAATCTTTAATCTACATGAAATGATAGTGTGGATTCTAGAAATAATTATATTAATTTACACAAATAACAATGTGAATTAATACGATTATTTCGGGATTATTTGAATTAATTATTGGATTGTTATTATTGATTGTTGTTATTGCTTGTCTACTTACTTTGACACCATCCCAGTTATCACACTGCAAGTTCCCTTTTGCTATGCTTTGATTTTCGAATTGAAATGGAATCGGGTTGAAATGATAATACCCAAATTGAACTTTGGCCTAGGATAGAGAATTAAATAAAATCCGATTGGTCAATAATTTGATTTAAAAATAAAATAAAGATTTTATTTGAATAAATGATAAAGTTTTGAAATGAAGTTGGAATTTGAATTTTTATGAAAGGAAAATGTTAATATTTAATAATATGAAACAAAATATTAACAATGTAATTGATGAAAGAACGTTGTTAAATTTGAGAAACGATGGAATTAAGTTTTGAATTTTTAATAGTTAAGTTTGAAATTATTAATAATTAAGTTTTGAAATTATTAATAATTAAGTTTTGAAATTAGTTAATAATTAAGTTTTGAAATTATTTAATAATTAAATAAGATTGAATTATTTAATAGTTAAATAAAATTGAATTCTTTATTAAGTGAAATTGAAATTCTTGAATAAGTGAAACTAAGTTTCTTTATTAATTGAGTTTTGAAATTGTAACTAAGTAAATTAATAAGTGAAACTGAATTTCTCTAATAAGAAATAAAATGTGTTTTATTGAAATTAATATAAGACTTGAAATGTATAGAATTTAATTTGATGAATTTAATTTAATTCCAAATTGTAAGTTTATATTTAATGAAGTTGAACTTAAGTAATTGATTTAATGATTTGGAAATTAAATAGAAATTGATTTGAATGACAAATTTACTTAATGAACATTGAATAAAATCGATCAATGAGTTAAATTGATTTGAATGTTAAATTAAATTAATTTAAATGTTTTCGGAATGAAACTTATATACGAACTTGAATCAATATTTGAATTGTTTTAAATAAAAATTGAAATTGAATTATAAGATTTTGAAACGGTAATTTGGAAATTTTGAAACGTAAATTATGGAAATTGATGTAGAAAGACAAATAAAATGTTGGTTTATAAATTCTAATTGAAACTGAAATTGATTTGGTTTTGAAATTTAATAAACGACCAATCGGTATAATAATTACGAAAGTTATTAAAGAGACCGGAATCGGTTAGGGACATACTCACCGTCTAAACCGAAAACCACTTTAATAACTATACGCGGAGTGTGATCCAGAATGAAGTGGTTGGAATGATGTACGTGATGACTGAAGAAAGAGAACGATAATGGATAGCCTTGACACTTGTGTCAAATTGGAAATGACTAAAACAGGAGCCGTGCCGGGCCAAATGGGGGCTATCTACCTCGAGTGAACACACTTCTTCGAAAACTACTCATTACTTGTTGTCGATTGGCGCACCCTTGATTTGGGAGTGTTGTTTCGTGGTGTGGCGATCGCTGCGGCGATGCGTTCTCACCAGTCCGGATCAGGCAAACGGTAGTTTCACTACCTTGGGTATTGCCTCATGTGCCTTGTCATACTTGTATCCCTATATACGCGACCACTACGATTTGTTTTGTGTTATACCTATGGAGTACTCCCTAATAGCCCACTAGTTTACGGTGGAGTTTACAGTGCTGTATAGACTATAACGCTTATATAAAATGTGTTAAGGGGGATAATGGTAATGCCTTAACACTATTTTGATATCTTATATTACTGATAGGCATTATCTACTTATCGTACACTACTACATAGTAGATAGTTTAACGGATCCTTAAAGGATGGTTATTCCAAATATCCTTTGAGTTGCTTGTATTTCAGTTGCTATTTCACTTGAGTTGGATTTATTGATATAAGAATGTTAATCCTGACTCGAGTGTTTTGTGTTTTGCTTTACGCTTGGGTCAGACTGAGTGTACCAGTATTCGAGACTCACCTTTGGAGTTGGAGCTTCGCTTGGAGATCCAGCTATCTATCCAGTTTTCAGATATTCAGTTGATTCCAGTGGTGTATTCTGATATTGTATTTGATTATTGTATCTGAGACATCTGTTGTACTTATTTAACTCTGATGTGTATATAGTAGCTTCATGAACTACTATCTTTTATTTCCGCTGCATTTGTTACTCTGTGTCTGTGATCTGTGATTATTTATTTACTGTATATGTTCAGTTTTTCCAAATTTAAATTAACAATGCGGTATTTTGAATTATTCAAGTCCGACATGTGCGGATGCGAATGGTCCAAAATAGCGGGTCGTTACAGTTGGTATCAGAGCTTTGGTAGCTCTAGGCAAAACTTAGCATATAGGGTAAATGTATTTACAGAATTACTCTCATTCGAGTTTCAATCTCTTCCTTTTGACTCGATTCCTTTGAATTTTGAAACATTCCCTGCGGTTCCAAAATTCATTCGTGTCCCTCACTATTCGTCTTCTTTCAAATTCTGGAGCATCACATAACTCCACTTCGAATGACCCTTATAATGAATCGGCGGTCTCGCCAAACTTCGAATGATTTGTAAAGGGGTGAAACCCCTTTACAATAGGCATTGATTTACTGGAGATTTCTGTATCCTCGGTTTACGATGCTATCTATCTTCTGCTATACTTGAATTTTATTTCTTGAGATCGAATGAAGATTTGCCTCGAAATTCTACATCGATCTTATTCTTGAAGTCACAGTCGACCTGGTTAAGGTTGCTCGTGATTTATATAAACTTATCCATCTTCCTATTTGTTATTTAAATCATCTTATTTTGTTTCGAACTTATCTTCGAATCAGATTTCTCTTTGATTTGAGTCCATCAAATTTGAATCTCTATCCTTGCTTTGAATCCATCCTTGTATCGTCGAGCGAGGAAATGTATTTGTAAATTTATATTAAAAATGTATTTATATATTGTGTTGTTTGAGTTGTTGATGTGATTTGGGTTTCCGATCAATTCGTCTGATCAGCGTTATCGATAGGATTTCCAAAACACTTGAACAGAACAAACTGACACAATGTTGTTTTCAAATTTGGTAAACAAAATAGTTTTGGATGATTATATTATATATAAATATAAGTTTTCTGAAATTAAATTGTTAATGAATTAGTTGTCAAAAATGATAATATTTGATTTTCATTTATTGTTTTGTAAACCATTGACTATCGCATAATATAAATAAATAAATTTATAAACTTGGTTAGAATTTGATTTGAAATTTGAAATGAATTTAAATCAAGAATGTGAGAATTTAATTTCCGGTGTTTTCAAACTTTGGGTTTAAATTTTAAAATGCATATTATAAAAAGTAATTTCGAATAGAAATAAATTCCAAAGAATTTTAAATGATATAATCAGTGCCCTTCTCTTTTGTCGCTGGAAAATAATTTCGGTGATGGCAGCCGCATCATCGACATTCATTTTCGAGTTTCGAAGTGTAGAGACCAATTCGTAGCTTTGCTACAGTTTTGTTTTGGATATTTAATCGATTTAAAATTCTTAAGTATGATTTGATTTATATATATATATATATGTATATTATTTTAAATTTAATTTGATTTGATATATATAGTATATACATAATTATCTCTAAATGGTTTGAAGTGAATCGAAAATCTAATTTTTTTTAATTTATGTTAAATGATGATTTTAATTACAAATAAAGCTAAAATTTTGAATAAACACTTAAACTTGAGAGAGTTGAATTAGAAATTTACTTGTACAATACTCAATTGCATTCAATATAACTTACCTAAATTGCTCAAAAAGTTAACTATGTAATTTGATAGTATACAATATAAAACGTCTTAATAAATAAAATTTGAGTACGTATAATAAATGTTATACACTTAAAGTTTAATTATAAAATGATTAATAGAGATAAATATAATACTAAGTTAGTCGAATAATAAATGAATTAACAAAATAAATTGTTGTTTGAAGTAAATTTTGTAACGAACAATGATAAATCGAAAATAAACCAAGATAACGAAATTCCTTGAGTTTAAAGTCAATTGTTGAATATAAATTAATTTAAATTGAAATTTATATGGTTTAAATTAATTGTTTTATTTTGTAATTCGAGTCTATTTTCTTCTGGTTGTTTCTATTCTCCTACCTCCTTCCTTTTCGGGGACGAAAAGTTTTGATTGGGGGAGAGTGTAACGACCCGTAAATTTTAACTGTTTTAATAACATAATTAGTTGAAATTTTGTGAAATTGTAAATGATAAAATTTCAAAACAAAAAAATTTAACATTTGAAATGCGTCTAGTTAAATATAGCAACCGGTAAATTTTATCCAAAAAATGGAAGTTTATTTTATTGTGTAATTTATTTTAATTTAAATCAGTTAGTAATCGATGAAAATAAAACGTTTTCGGAACCTAAATATTTTTACATAGAAAAATTCTAAACCGTCTTCTGAGCAAGACGTCATTTTTCGTTTTTTCAAATTCGGACTTCTTTAGCTCCGTCGATCTTATTTTTCTGCGTTTTTCTTGCATTTTCCGCTAGTAGGAAAATTCGAATTTTTATAATTCAATCATACCACTGATATTCGTATACCGTTTTGATCGTCTCGTCGTGTTGATCTCTACGGTATATTCAATTCTGTGTTTGAAGTCCGATACGCTGCGGAAACCGCGAAACGATCACCCGTATCAATACTATTCGAGTCCACTTGTTTCCCGGAATCGCTCATTTTCTACCGTATAAAAGTATTATAACCAGTTGTCATACTTAATTTCAAATTTCAACGTTTTACTATTTCTATTCCATCTGACCTTTCACATTCTTTCCCGGTACTTACGTTTCTTTTTGAAAGAAGATTTAGGATTTATAAAACTTATATTAAACATTGGTCTGTTATTTCTTTTGCCTTGGAACTGTTCATTCTTCTCTGCCTTTATTTCTATCAAGTTTGGAAATATAAAATTGGTATTTGCATTTCTCTGTTATCAGTTCAATTCTTTTTCTAACCACTCTCATCCTCTCACCTCTCTTCCTCACCAAAATTGCATGCAACTTATTTTTCGCCTGTAGCTTACATTTACAAATTCTTTTGCCCAAGCCTTCTTCATCCACCAAGCATGGCTTCCTCCACTCTACACTCCAGCCAAAACCTCTCTTTTCTCGCCTTTCTCATTTTCCCACTCACGTGCACCCTCCTACCCCTCCTCTTCCCTGCTCCACATGGCCAAACCACCCAGACAACACCGCGCCGTCCACTTCGTCAAGCACCGCAACCCAACCATTAGCAACCCTAGCCCCTACGAGCTAGCCGAGCATCCCGCCTTCCTCATCACCTTGGCCATGCCTGTGCCACACCTTCCTATACTCGAGCGCTTCTTTCTTTCTTTGTGTGCAGGTATAAGCTACATAAATAAGTGCTTGCATATGTATATTTTCATATTTTATTTTACATGTGTTTTGCCTTGTTTGGATTTTACACCTTGGCCTTCTCTGTTATACAAATGGATATGGATAGTAAATATAAGTTTGAGTTATGTACTGGAAGTATTCTGGGTATTTCATGTGTGAGTTATAAAATGGTATTTTAAGTAAATAGTTTGAATGTTTATATATATATATATATATTACAGAATTTCTTTGTTGTATGTTTTGTTCTTCTCGGTTTGAATGACTGAAGCGAAGGTATATATAGGCGTTTTGTGTTATATATTAGTATGTTTATTTTATAGTTTATTTGTAATATATAGATATGTAATTTAACATATATATATGAGTATACAGCTTATACATATGCTTGGTTTTGAGAATACTTGTCTCGTTTATATCATGCATGCGAGCCGTACTACATACGTGATTCTGCTTTATAGATAAAATGTTTGAAAGTATATTTAGTTAATATATAAATTTCTATATTTCTGTTTTATATATTATTAGTATATATTATAAGCTATACTGTTATATAGTTTATATATATTAGTATGTATCAGGCAGATAATTTCTTGTTTTTTTGTGTATGATGGTGAATAAAACATGGTTTTGTGTACATAAGTTATATTAGTTTTATATAAATAATTTTGAATTTTTTTTAGTGGTGTGTACTATTAGTTTATGTGAAACTCTATATATATACTGTATATTAGTAAAATGTATAATATACTATATATAGCTATGGGTGCGTGAGTTGTATATATATGTTTTAGAGTGTGATGTATCATGTATGTAAGTTATATGTACGTTCGTATATACAACTAAAGCCCGGTTTGTTGTAAGATGATATTTAAAATGTTATGTTATATATTGTAATATGTTTACTTGCACTTATTTTGATAGTTAACAGGAATACATATACATTTTGTCTGGTATAAGCTGTTTTGAGTTAGTATGTTCTGGTTTCACACTATACTGATTTTACAGAGTATTATATATGGGATTTCACATAAAAAGTTATATAAGTTTATTTATATATGTTAGCTTTTGTGTATATTTCAGTTAGGGATATGTTGGTTTATATTTATAAGGTAGTGGGTTTACTTGATTATATATATATATATATATTAATGTTTGTACAAGTTATATAAATGAATATGGTTGTTGCATGAATAAATAACTTGGATAGATTTTTTTATATATATATATACCATCTTGGATTTAAGTAAATTTTTATCCATACTAAATTTATAATAAATACTGTTTTAAATATAACACATAATTTATTTTTGATATATGTTCGACTTCAGTACTCGAGTTTTAGCTCAAACCAATGGATTTGGAAATTTCTATATATATTTAATTTAATGTATGTTCGGATTTTTGAGTATGACTTTATGTGTGTGTATATATAGTTATAAGTAGTAATATATATAAGTTCACTTATACCGTTTATCTTCATCGATCCAGCTCTAACTCGACTTTGTCAATTCCTTGTCGTCGGCTATGAACATCAAATTCGTGTCGATGTTTGCTTTGCCTCGATTCGTCATTCAAATTCAGTGTGCGTATCCGTGTCATCTTCCGCATTCTCTAGCCTCGAAAGGTGAGCAATCACTCACGATTAATGTTCTTTTATTTATTAAATTTGATTTCAATTGAAACGACAATTGAAATATGATGTTGTTAGTTATCTACACTGTTATATGTATGTTTTACCTGTATCAGTTCACCTGTGACATCTGACACCATTGTTTGTTATTTATACAATGATAATCTAGTCTGGTTGTTAAATGATTGATTGTTTGTTATTGACATTGGACGTTAAATTTTTAAATGTTGTAAGTGATAAATAAATTGAAATTGAATTGACATAGGATAGTTAGATTTGATATATGTGTTAAATTTGATTTGATGACATTTGCATAATATGACCCCTTTAACTGTTTAATTACTTGACACGTAGTAATATGGATAATTACACCTTGAACCATTTGAATGTATGTTGTATAAATTGATGTAGAATGAAATTGAATAATAGATATCAAGTGAAGAACCGTATAAACATTAATGTAATAATCTTTAATCTACATGAAATGATAGTGTGGATTCTAGAAATAATTATATTAATTTACACAAATAACAATGTGAATTAATACGATTATTTCGAGATTATTTGAATTAATTATTGGATTGTTGTTATTGATTATTGTTATTGCTTGTCTATTTACTTTGACACCATCCCAGTTATCACACTGCAAGTTCCATTTTCTATGCTTTGATTTTCGAATTGAAATGGAATCGGGTTGAAATGATAAATACCCAAATTGAACTTTGGCCTAGGATAGAGAATTAAATAAAATCCGATTGGTCAATAATTTGATTTAAAAATAAAATAAAGATTTTATTTGAATAAATGATAAGGTTTTGAAATGAAGTTGGAATTTGAATTTTTATGAAAGGAAAATGTTAATATTTAATAATATGAAACAAAATATTAACAATGTAATTGATGAAAGAACGTTGTTAAATTTGAGAAACGATGGAATTAAGTTTTGAATTTTTAATAATTAAGTTTGAAATTATTAATAATTAAGTTTTGAAATTATTAATAATTAAGTTTTGAAATTAGTTAATAATTAAGTTTTGAAATTATTTAATAATTAAATAAGATTGAATTATTTAATAGTTAAATAAAATTGAATTCTTTATTAAGTGAAATTGAAATTCTTGAATAAGTGAAACTAAGTTTCTTTATTAATTGAGTTTTGAAATTGTAACTAAGTAAATTAATAAGTGAAACTGAATTTCTCTAATAAGAAATAAAATGTGTTTTATTGAAATTAATATAAGACTTAAAATGTATAGAATTTGATTTGATGAATTTAATTTAATTCAAAATTGTAAGTTTTGATTTAATGAAGTTGAACTTAAGTAATTGATTTAATGATTTGGAAATTAAATAGAAATTGATTTGAATGACAAATTTACTTAATGAACATTGAATAAAATCGATCAATGAGTTAAATTGATTTGAATGTTAAATTAAATTAATTTAAATGTTTTCGGAATGAAACTTATATACGAACTTGAATCAATATTTGAATTATTTTAAATAAAAATTGAAATTGAATTATAAGATTTTGGAACGGTAATTTGGAAATTTTGAAACGTAAATTATGGAAATTGATGTAGAAAGATAAATAAAATGTTGGTTTATAAATTCTAATTGAAACTGAAATTGATTTGGTTTTGAAATTTAATAAACGACCAATCGGTATAATAATTACGAAAGTTATTAAAGAGTCCGGAATCGGTTAGGGACATACTCACCGTCTAAACCGAAAACCACTTTAATAACTATACGCGGAGTGTGATCCAGAATGAAGTGGTTGGAATGATGTACGTGATGACTGAAGAAAGAGAACGATAATGGATAGCCTTGACACTTGTGTCAAATTGGAAATGACTAAAACAGGAGCCGTGCCGGGCCAAATGGGGGCTATCTACCTCGAGCGAACACACTTCTTCGAAAACTACTCTTTACTTGTTGTCGATTGGTGCACCCTTGATTTGGGAGTGTTGTTTTGTGGTGTGGCGATCGCTGCGGCAATGCGTTCTCACCAGTCCGGATCAGGCAAACGGTAGTTTCACTACCTTGGGTATTGCCTCATGTGCCTTGTCATACTTGTATCCCTATATACGCGACCACTACGATTTGTTTTGTGTTATACCTATGGAGTACTCCCTAATAGCCCACTAGTTTACGGTGGAGTTTACAGTGCTGTATAGACTATAACGCTTATATAAAATGTGTTAAGGAGGATAATGGTAACGCCTTAACACTATTTTGATATCTTATATTACTGATAGGCATTATCTACTTATCGTACACTACTACATAGTAGATAGTTTAATGTATCCTTAAAGGATGGTTATTCCAAACATCCTTTGAGTTGCTTGTATTTCAGTTGCTATTTCACTTGAGTTGGATTTATTGATATAAGAATGTTAATCCTGACTCGAGTGTTTTGTGTTTTGCTTTACGCTCGGGTCAGACTGAGTGTACCAGTATTCGAGACTCACCTTTGGAGTTGGAGCTTCGCTTGGAGATCCAGCTATCTATTCAGTTTTCAGATATTCAGTTGATTCCAGTGGTGTATTCTGATATTGTATTTGATTATTTTATCTGAGACGTCTGTTGTACTTATTTAACTCTGATGTGTATATAGTAGCTTCATGAACTACTATCTTTTGTTTCCGCTGCATTTATTACTCTGTGTCTGTGATCTGTGATTATTTATTTACTCTATATGTTCAGTTTTGCCAAATTTAAATTAACAACGCGGTATTTTGAATTATTCAAGTCCGACATGTGCGGATGCGAATGGTCCAAAATAGCGGGTCGTTACAAACTCATAGAGAGATAGGGTAATGGAATGCCTTATTACGAGTTAAGTGTATATATATGAGAGTGCATACTTATTACTGTTATAAAAATGTTTTGTATTGTGTTGATTGGTTTATAGAGTGGCTTATGGATTCTAATCAATACGAGTTGCCATCGTTATTGACAGGGATCTCTAAACACTTGAACAAAGCAAACCGACATAGTATTATTTTCGGAATTGGTAAATGAAATAATTTTACCATAGATTATAATTTATATATAAAAGAATGATTTTCATAAATTGATATAGCTATTGATGATCTGTTTGTTTGTTAGGAAACAATAATATTCTATTATTATCATATACTGTTTGATCAGTTGTGCTCGACCAGTTTATGAGCAGTTTTACCTTTTCACCGCATGGGTTGGGTAGATAGTAACTTGTGGGAACATTGAAACGAACAGCTTGTGAATTAAGTTTCACAGTTTTACTATAAGACGTTCGGTAATAATGTAGAGTAAAAATTTAATTTTAACAAAAGTTGTTTATTATAATTTAAACAAAGATATACACTTGGGTAATGATTGTATATAAGAAGCGACTTATATGAATATGGTTTATAAGTATAATTAATAAATATGAAAATGATTTAAACTGAGAATTTAAGGACTTAAATCTCGGTGTTTTAGAAATTGGTTTTCAGGATTTTGGAAAATAATGATAGTATTATTTGAAAGTAAATATTTAGGAAATTGGTTTATGGAATTAATATCATGGCATTTAGTAATATTTACGAAGTATTTGATATAGTTTTGGAAATGGTTTTGGCTAGGTTCGAAAGTCATGGTTTGGATATACTGAACTCATTTATGTTGCTGGAAAATGATTCTAGTGATGACTGCGGTATCATCGGCGTTTATTTTCGAGTTTCAAAATGGGGGATGCTACCATGGTAGCTTTGCTACAAAAGTGTTTTTATAAAACAGATTTTGATTTAAATCATGGAAGTATGGTTTGATACAAAAGATGTATAAGTTATTATTTCAAAATGATTTGAAATAAAATCGGGTGTTTAGTTCTTAAGATTTCGGTTAAGTTATATTATGGACACATATAGCTTATGCATTAGGATTGAATGCTCTGTGCATCGTAATTGACGTGTTTGGGTGATATATTCCATTTGTTAAAATGAAATGGAATTTTCGATGATTTTGGATAGTCAAAACTTCAAAATTTGTATAAGTAATTAAAGCTAAAGTGTTTTGTGAAAATATAAAGGTGAGTTTATATAACACTTGAACTTAGGAGATAGTAGATTTTAAACAAGTTTTGAATTGATTGAATGTCCATGTTAAGTGAAATTAAGTGGATGTTTTTGTACATACTCTGAGGATGTAGTGGAGTGCTATTTGAATATGAACTTAAGTTATATAATGTTTAATAACTTGAAGTAAATTTTATGAAATGATTCATAAATGGTTATAGTATTAAATGAGAAATTCTAAGTGAAAATTGAATGTGGAAAAAATATATAGAAAAGGAATGAGATTTAAAATGAAAAAGTAATTGATGTGGTTAAGAAATTAATTGAATAGAGTACATAAGGTGTATATAGATCATTTTATTCGCATGGCAGTTCTTAATCTAGGATTCGAGTACATGGATTTGGAGGTGATTTATATCAGTCCGAGTTAGGAGTTTCCACTACATTCTTGACGGCGTACACTTGATACGGATTTTTATATGATCCTGAGGTTTTCTATCATGATATAAGGCTATGTAAGGAGAATAATGATTTTAAATCAAGGAACAAGATCAGAGTTCACACTAGAGAGGTCAGGTGAGATATACTAGTTCGGAAGTGAAATTTATGTGATCGAACTAGCTATTAGATTTGATATTTCGTACGGGCGGTATACATGCATCGTACGGGCTTTAAAAATATTTGTATGCTATGTGTGTTGGCTTGTGGAGAGTTTGGCGGATGATTCTTTGAATTGTTTAGGGTAGCATGAGTGATCGACTGAGTAATACCAGAGGTTGTTGAGTGTATGGTATGCTTAGTGGATTATTTGTCATCCTTGTGCGATGAGAAGGTTTCTAAACCTGGGCAAACCTTGAGCTTTGTTTGCTAGTGATTGTAGTACCATATAGTATTGTTATGTGGTTGCTTCTTTGGTTGTCAGTGATTGCAATACCGTTAGGTATTGATGGGTGATTGTTGCTTTTGTTGATTGTGTTGGAATTTCGAGGATGAAATTCTTTTAAGGGGGAAGAATGTAATGACCTGGATTTTTGGAACGTTTCATAATTAAATAATGGAATTATTTAAATAATTGAATCTTGAATTTAATGTTGATAAAAATGATTTCAAAAGCTTAATTAAATTTTGTTTAAATAATAATGAAAATGGAAAGCATTTAATTTAGAATTAAAAGTGATTAAAATTGTTTTAAAAATAATTCGATTTGATCAACGTGTGAAATTATCATTCCAGGGCATTGTCTCGCATTTTGATGAAACTAGTGTCATTGGATTTGCAATAATGAATTGTTGCATGCCGATGAATTTCGTAACGATCGGACGTGCAGTGTGGTCGTGCGTGCTCAGAACGCGTAGCGATTAAAAATAGAGAATAAAATATATTATTAATTTTCCTATAAATAAACCTTAACTTAGAAACCTAATTTTCATTTTCTTCATCTCCCTCTCATTTCTTTTGTCTGAAAACAAAAGAACATAGCCGCCTATTGGTTTGAATTATTTCGGGAGCTAGGAGTGACGAAATCAAGCAATTGTGGATCCATTGGGATCATGTAGGTGAGGGCTTCGTAGTGGTGTGAGTGGATTTTAGTGCAGCGAGTTCTTCATGTGCTCGTCTTAGAGCAGGCTAGGGTTGGGCTCGAGTGGTGATAGAGGGGATGGTGGACTTTGGGGATGGTTCCATTGAGTTTATGGTGCTAAGGCGAACTCATGCTGGTGATTTAGGGGGTTGCGATGTGTAACAACTCGAGATTTCCAGCCCTCAAAATCGACACTAATACGTCAACTGTATTGCATGTCGAGCAGTCGAATGCTAAAAAACTCAATTGTTAGGGGAAAAGAAGGAAGAAAGAAGAAGGGAAGAAGAAGAGAAAAATAAACTAAACAAGACAGAATCTCACAACCGTACCAGAACAATATATAATGCAATATCAATGATCTTTACAAAAGAGAAACTATTATATACATATATCAATCAGAGTACAACAACACATCATAATCATCAGCCTCGATAGTTATATCAACTTGTCCTCACAAATGCTGATAATTTCAACAATAATACAGCCGAAAAATAACAAAGACGGTAATACGTCAAAAGACCTCCATCTCGTCACCTAAGCTCCAATGCATCCAAAGAAATCTTTAAATATGCTCGGTCTGACCTAAGCATTATAATAAAATAACGTGAGTCAGTCAGGAAAATCAGCGTGAGAAAACACACCCAATTGGATTTTTAAAGTCAGCGTAAGACCACACCGCACATAAAAACGGACAGATTTTTACCATACGATAACCAAAATATTTCATATGAAATTCACTGATATTGTAATAGTGTCTAAGATACAAATACTTATTAATCATAGCCGAAATTGTTATATTAATTAAATTCCAGCATAATAGGTATACAACTAAAATCGTAAAGGCATGTATTGGAGAATAGATTCCATACAATGACTGAGCTACTGGGGTACCGCCCGTTACGGTGCATCTCTTGATATAATAACATCGAGGACCTTGACGGGATCTCCTGCCAACACAGAACCGGCCTACCACTTGACTAGTAGTACCGAATATGATCACCCCTCCGTTAATGGACCCCAAAGCATACAAATGAGAGATAATATCAACTCTAGATAGGGATGATCATATCCTACTTGGGAGCGATCCACTTAGCCCTGCCGCATCTCCATTGTATTAGTCATTCTCGGTTGATGAGGCTTGAGGCTATGTTTTACCTTTCATATAGCACTTTCCACTTGGAATGCTAACACTACCCTCCAGGCAACAATGCAATGCCAACATTTATCCATACAAGTTCGTTTTTGGACTTAACGAAATGCTTGAGAGCTCCATCTTCAATTCCATCATCTTCAAGATGGCTTTACTTCGAAATGCTTAAGTTGGATTGAAGTGGTTTTTAGATAACATATCTGATCCCAGTCTCTTCGAAACAACACCCAATAGTTTTCGGTAACTCAATCCCCGGTTCTTTTGGAAATAAACGTTCAAAGATAAGAGCGGAGATCACCTCCTAACCGTTAGTGGACGTATTCCCTTATCATTTGTTCTAGGAGAACGAAATGAGATTTATAGGCATAGTACAACATCATCGGAGATGACTGTGCCATATAACTCGCGTGTTTCTCCTAGATATTCCCAAAGTTACGTTTTGGGTCCAAATTTGATAGTTAGTTATTTAACTATCGAATAACAAACATTTAGTCAGGGATTTAATTCCATATATAAAACCAACATTGGTTAAGCACATAAGCAATCACTAGCCTCTTTTAATAATCATTCATTGTTTGGAATCACTTAGTAAATTCCTTGTATAAAAATACCTCTACAAAGATACACACACGCACGCGCGCGCCCACAAATCCCTATTTCTCAATACTTGGAAAAATATTCGTATACTTATCTCAACGGTGTAAGTATATTCACCAAGCATTTGGGGAAGATTTCATTTTTATACAATTCCAAAATCATTTATAAACTCCATTATACATCTACAAAACCATTTATAAAACTCTTTTTATAAATCTATAAACCCATTTCTAAAATTATTTTATAAATATCTAAAACCATTTATAAAACTCTTTTATCTTGTAGATAATCTTCCTTTAAGTTTTCCAAACCACGTAATAAGATTCCTCTTATAAAACCCACATCTATTTATAAAATTCTATTTATAACCCCCAAAAACATTTATAAATAAAATTCTAATCATTTACTTTGAAACACTATTATATAATAATAAACATTTAAAAAAAATTATAATTAACTTCAAAGCATCTTACAAATAATAATAATTAGTAATTTCAAAAAAATCTTAATAAAACAATAATAATTTATCTTCAACATTATTATAAATAAGAATAATAAATTTCCAAACTTTATTGATAAATAATTATATTTAATTTCAAAACATATTAACAATTTAAATAAATAACTTTTCAAAATAATAAAATATTGATAACAACTTTAAAACAATATTAATATAAATAAACAACTTTTAGAACATAAATATATATCTCCTTGATAAAAATCCATACTTAAAATTTCAACATAATTGTTTCCATAAAACAATATTTATAAATCTCTTTCTATTTTATAACATATTGTTCAACATCTCCGATCTATCCTCACTTCAATTTTCCAAGACAAAATCAACTATTTTTTCTAAAACAACATTCCACATATTATCATACATCCACAACTGCGATTTATTTTCCATTTTATCCAATGATAAAAGTTTCCCTTTATTTATAAACGTCATTTATGAATCTATTCTTTTATTAATAAAATACGATTTTACAAGTCTTCACTTTGTTCGTAAAATGCCACATTGATACATTATCACATCTATAATTTCCACATTTATAAATAATTCTTATAATATATATATATATATATATATATCACTTTATATAAATGGTTAATAAATGTTTATACCAAAATGTTCCTATTTTCTTTTTAAAACCATATCTCTTGTTATAAAATGCGGACTTATTTAAAATTTTAAAAACCTTTAATCATAGTTCAAAATCTTTATTTAAAATATTTTATAAAACTATAAATTTATTATCTCTAAAATGTTGTACTTTTTATTTTAAAATAAATTTCTTCTTTAAATAATTTAAGAAAAATTATAAAACATTTATAATTCCAAAATCACTTTGAAATCCCCTTTTAAATCCAATCATTAGTTTATAATATTTTAAAATACCAAAAATAAGGCCCAATGCTATTAAAGCACTAAGTAAGAAAAATCATATTCATGTCATCAAATACAGCATCCAACATATCATATATCAAATTATATAAAAAATAAAATCAATAGTGTGAGGAACCAGTTGAATCCTCAACCTGTCCCCTTATATCACATACAGTATATAAACAAATAATATAAATCAACCGCTTCGAGGCAGGATTGTATACAATGGGCCATCCGCTCTTACATGGGAATGTAATAGTGTCTCATCCGCTCCAGGGGCGGGAATATATCCAAACCAACAATATAAAATAATAAATCACCCAAACATTCAATCAACAATTTTTATAAATTATATATCATACTAGTTAACCAAAAGTTGAGTTTAACTCACTTTGATTCCAATGGTCGCCAAAGCGCTCCGGTTTGGATTAAAATTGAACTGGCATTCAGTTTTAATCCCAATTCCTATGAGCTCCAAACTACTCCAATCCAACTGCAATCATAGATTTCGTCGATACGATCGCAATGTAACTCGTCGCGTTCAATTTGGACCTCGTATGAAAAAGTTCTGGATTTTACAAGTTTTAGAATTAAATTTATATTATATATAAATTAATTGCAGAATTTAATTCTAATTTAATACCCTAAGCAAATCAGAGCCGTTGATTTTTCTCGACTCCAAATCCAGGCTGGCATCTCCGTCTTCTCCCTCATGAAGCCCTAGCTCAACCGCCCACTTCGTTCGTTTTCTCGAGCTCCAGCTCCGCCATGGAGCCACTGAAGACCATCGCTAGCCCAACGGAGCACTGCCAGACGGCCCAGACCTCGCCTCACCACCTAGTACCAACATCGACCTCTAGTTCATCGTCAATTGCTGGAATTTCACCAAAGAACTGTGATGCTTCCATTGCGAATAGCCACCACGTCAAGTATCTGATTGATGATCGGATTATGTGGATGAAGTCGTGGTGAGGAGCTCGGTAACTTTCATGTGGAAGGTTTTGGCTAATTTGGCCTTGATTGTGTTGAGAAATGTGGGCCATTGATGTTAGGTTTTGGGAAATGGCGGCTGGAGCTTTGTTTTAGGGTTAGGTTGCAAATGAGAAAACTTAGGTCCATATATAGAAAATTTTGTGATACTATTCACACGTTAAATTTTCGAACTCCAATCGAGGCATGCCGCTTGACATTCTATATGTTATACCCCCATTTTGAACACAATGGAACTAGTATTAAGACCTAGTTTCATCATATACAGAAGCTAGCTTTTCAAATTCGAATTATATTAATTTAAATTCCTTTAATTGATCTCTACATGTTTCGAGCTCGCACAACCAAACAATACGTCTGATTGCCATGAAATTCGATGGCATAATATAATTCACCATTACGGATCCAGTGAAACTGGTTTCGTCAAAATTCGAGGTAGTGCCCCGGAAGGCTATTTTCACACGTTGATTAAAACGAATTATTATAAAAACCAAATTAATCACATTTAAATCTAAATTAAAATTTTACAATCTACTTTCTTATTTAAATAGAATTTAAATCAGCTTTTGACTTCAATTTATTCATATTAAATTCAAGATTAAAATTTTAAACAATTCCAATTTTTGAAATAACCTTTATATTTGAAATTCAAGTTATTTAACTTATAAAATTAACTTTCCAATATTTGAACTCAATTAAATATTCCAAATTTAAATGACTAAAATTATGGGTTATTACACAATGTAGAATAGACAATGGCAACCATGCTTTGTCGTATTTGGGGGTTTTGGGTTGCATTGTAGATAAGGTCGCTAGAGGGGAAATTGATTTTTCCATCGAATTCGTGGAGGGGAGGGGAGTCGTTTAGCGGTGGTTAGGTGTTGTCTCATGAAGCGGAGCAAAAAGCGACACCTCGCAGCGAATTCGAGGGCGTTCGAATGGAAAATGGAGGTGGCAGTTGTGCTAGGGTTTTCTGGGTCGAGCAAGTCGAGTTCGAGGAGAGAGGATGATTGGCCAAGTCCGTTATAAACTTGCTTTGAAACCTTTACATTATAAATGATTGACCAAGCACGTTATAAATGTTTGAAGTGATATGTCATTATAAACGTGCTTTGTAACCTCTAATATTTGACGTATGTTATTTTGGATAAATTGTGGTATATTATGGAAATATATATGTACATATATATTAGGTTGTTCTACTCACGTTTTGGTGTGTTTGACATAAATGGATTGGTTTGGACATTTGTGGAAATTGGAAATGGAAGTTGTAAACATTAGAAGTGAAAATGTCGTGATGGATGCACTTTGAAATCGCTATGTTCGACAATTTTAAAGTTAACTTTGGAAGACATCCTAGGGCTTATTCATATTTACAATACATACTGTGAGCGAACATATTATCGAAAAATAGCAAGATTTAATTGTATTACTGGAAATCATTTATGGGTTTTTGAAGAGATAGTTTTAAATTTCAAAACAGGTTCTTATGGTTTTTAAATAAATATTTTTGAAATATAGCATAAATATTTTAAAGTATATTTTTAGTATATATATGGTTTTAGAAACTTGTTGAAGATTTTATTTAAGAAATAAAAGGATTTTATATTATAATATTTTATAGATGGTTTATGGTATTTTATTAATATCTTAGTTTTATAAATAAATGAGTATTTGTGTGTGTTTATATATATATATATATAGGTATTTTAGTATATTCAGAAGTTTTAAAAGAGAAGTTTAGTATTTGTGTAAGAATATAAAGGAGTTTTGGGATTATAACAGTTACGTTATAAAGGATTGTTTTATAAATTGATTAAAAAGGTATATAACCTTGTTTAATAACTGGAGAAGTACTTAGAGCTTTAAATGGATCTTTCAAAGTAAATGGTGAGTATCAAAGTGATTTTGAGTTTATAATAACGATGTTTGTACAACATTTGTTTTAACCTATTTAACTATACTTTTGAAAAATGGTTGGATCTTTAAAATGGAGTTTTAAAGTTAAGGGGATAGTGAAGTGTTTTGGGTTTGTCGTAAACAATGTTTTAGTAAAATTTGTTTTTAAAACCTTGGATAATATTTTAAAGTGGCAAAAATTGTTAAATGATTTTGGGAAAATACTTAGATCTTTAACAATGGAATTTTAAAGAGAATAACAAGTATGGATTGGCTTTGGGTTTGTTATGGCAATGTGTTAGTATCATTCGCCTTTAACATGTTTTGATTATACTTATGAATGTAAATAGATCTTTGAAATGAACGTTTTAAAGATAATCATAATTGAAATGGTTTTTGGGTTTGTGGTGACAATGTTTGAGTAATATTTGTCTTAAGCCCTTTGAAATTAATTTGTAAATATACTTGTGCGATTGAGATAAGTATATGAATACTTTTGATTAAAAAAATAGCGAAGTTTTACTAATAAAATAGTGTTGAAATGTGTTGAAATGAATAGTGATGTTTTAATTAAATAGCGTATTTTAATTAATAAATGGAGTTTCATATATAAAGGGTTTATTGAGTAAAAGGAGTTTTACTAATAAAAGAAGATTAATTAAAAAGGGAATAGAAGTCGTTTATATGACTTGATCGTGCTTGTTTGTTTCGATCGTACTTTGTGTGTTATTTGCTTACATTCAGTATATGGGGCTTAGTTCCCTGTATGCGATTATTCTCATTGTTATTTGATTTGACCAAATATACTCTGAAAATATCTAGAAGAAACACGGGGATTATATTGTACAATTATTTTCGGTGGTGCTATACTATACGTATAAACTCATTTTTCTCTTCTAGGACAAATGAGGAAATTCATCCGTTTAAAAGGTTAGGAGGTGATCTCCAATCTTATGTATTATATGTTTATTTTCAATAGAACCGGGGTAGATTACCGAAAAATCGATTGATTGGTTTTGGAGCACCCGGTAAGCGTGGGAGTGTACTTGTATGAGATGACTTGAAATCGTAACCACTCCAAAATCATATATATGTTCTATGCTTTGGAAGAGGTTCATGATTGGTTCAAAATTGGTTTAAGATGCTGGAATCTATGTGGAGATTCAAGATTTGTTTGAGATGCTCGAACAGATGTAGTTATTCGTGATTTATTCAGGATGTGGGAATCCATATGTGATTCCGAGACCTATTGAGGTTTGGAAATCCATGTGTGATTTCGAGATCTGTTGAGTAATCCATGTGCGATTCTGAGGTCTGTTGATATAAGGGAATCCATGTGTGGTTTGGAGATCTGTTCGAGTTGGGGACTCGTGTGTCGAGATCTATGCAAGTTGTGACTCGTGTGCTGGGATGTTGAACGTGACTTCACCATCGGTAATTACAAAAACCAGAGATAGGATACATAGCCAAGCTAACTTAAAGGGTGCATGCACTCCATTCTAGTGTTACTTATGGATATGCATGCGAGAGCGATTTGACCCGATGCTACGCGCTTGGGCGTAGGCCAGCTATGTATTTCCTATAATATATTTTATCTAGAGGTATACGATGCTCGGAAGGATATCTTTGATCCTTGTGCAGGAAGACCAATCTTGAGTTACTTAGGGCACCTCCATGGAATCCTGCACAATTAGCGAAGGTGCCTTAGCGGTTGTGATTGAATACCAATCATTGTTGTGATGTACAATCACATGTATCATAGCTATGTGATCATTTTTATTTTACTCCTTATACATTATTATATTATCACTTGATTTTATAATAGAAATGGTTCGGTTATTGTATGGTAAAAGCCCGTCCGTGTTTATTAACGGCGTGGTCTTACAAGATACCTTTACATTTGAAGGGTTTTATAAGTATAGCAATCCATATGATTTGAGTTTCTCACGTTGGTTTACCAAACTGATCCGGGTGTTATTCTCTTATGATGCTCGGGTCAACTCGAGTTTGTTTCCAGATTTAGCTATGGTTCATTGGAGCTCTTGGAGAGAAGTTGGATGATTTCCTACCATACTTATTTTCCGCTACATTACTTGATTTGTATCCATCAACATTTGTGAGGATAGGTTGTTTTGACTATTCAGGCAGGTGATATGTTAGTTTACTCTGATTGATTTATGTATATCTAAGTTTTCTTTTTGGTAAAGACTTTTTGAGATATTATGTATTATCGTTCCGCATGTGAGATTTTGATATTGTGTTCTTCTTTCTTTTTCTTTTTCTTTTTCCTTTTCCTTTTATTTTCCCCTAACAATTCATCTATCCGGCACTTGGGTGCTCGGCATGTGAATATCGTGGATGATTAGCGTCGACATTCGGGGGTCGAAAAAGTAAATCGTTACACATAGCATCCATCGAACGACTATAGTTGGGTCGAGTGAAAGCATTGGAAGTGAAACACTATTTAAGAGAGGATTCGTCTCCTCGGTTATATGAGGTTAGTCTCACGATCAACTGAAGTCAACTCAAAGTCAAAAGGTTCTGGTTAGAGCATTTTAGTTAATAATAATTGTTATTTAATCAAGGACTTTTTGTTTGGACTATAGAGTTGAATATGGATGATATTAAATTTTGACCATTACCAAATTCCACAAATCCAAAGTGATATAGGTTTGACGAAGAGAATTGGTGTAAATAATTGTCACAATCGGGTAACACTTAATAAAGTAAAATTAGATTTTACCGGAACCAAATAAGCGATAAATTTGGTTATAATGGCAAACCACCTGCCAAGTGACTTGTGAATGTTAATATTCGAATTGTTTAGTATTAATCGCTGACCAAATTTACACCTAAGAGTCACACAACCAAAATAATGAATACTCTTTTTAACACCTGATTTAATTAATTTGTAGTTGTTATATTAATATTTATAAAATATTAATTACAAAATTATGTATTTGATGTGTTGAACAATTTTAAACAATGTATTTATAATAGTTATAAATATATTAAACGATATACGATATCGGTATGCGTTTAAATTTAGATTTAAATGCAACGGACATTGTTCGGGCTAAAACTGGCTTTGAGGCCCATATAGGGCATGAAAATTTTGATCAAAATTGCTTGGATAGGTCAGTCAAATGTTGGCAAAAGAGGGAGGCTTATGAATGGTTTAAAAGAGTAGAATTGGTAAAAGAAAGATAAGGATGAGATGCATTTTTCTCTTTATTTGACATCGTATTTATATGCCACTCTCTACACCATTCTTTTTGATACTTTTTCTCTCTTCTCCCTTTGCAAATTTTGACTAGCAAACCCATTTAGACCTAAAAGAAATCCAAGCTTAAATTACATCAAAATTCTTCGATTCGATCGTCGGTGGTAAAGCGGTTCTAAAGCCAACAACTCTAGAACTTGGAATTTGATTTAAGGAGCCATTTCATCATTTCGGAGTGGGATCTCTAGGCCTTGGTGAAAGGTATTCAACATGTTTGCTAATTAATTTAATATTATAATATATTATTGTAATATATTGTAGGTTATTAGATTATATTACGAATATAGTATATCAATGTTCTATTACATATTATATGGTTGAATATATTCGTGCATCTACATATATGTTAATTAAAAAAAAATTATATACATACTAGCATTAAACTCACGACCTACAATAAAAAAACATTTTTTAATTAAGTAATACTATATATATGATTTTATAAATTAATATTTTATATCTTAAAGATAAAAATCAAACAATAAACATTTTAAAATTTATGAAATTTTGTTTTTGTACAATATTAATTCGGCAGCAATGAATGTTCAATTTTAATATATTTTATATTTGTTTTATATATTGATTAATGATATAATTATTTATTTAACTAGAAATTGATTTTATGTGTGTGTGTGTGTGTGTCTATATATTATATATAATATTTTGAAATTAGTTATAAAATTTTACATAAAAATTTTCAGATCTCAGAAATTATTTTTTATAATTTAATTAAATCGGATTTAAAATTATTTTATAATTGTTTAATTAAAAATTCATTTTAACATCTGATGAATTTAAAAAAAAATCTGGCATGGCCTTAAAGTCAGGAATTATTAAAGAAATTATATATATATATATATATGTGTGTGTATGTGTATGTGCATATATGTATATGTATTTATAAATATTAAAAAAAATTGTACACAACTTTGCTGCAACAATTCGAGTAAAAGAAGAAAATTTAATTATTTTATATTAATTATTAAATGATTTGCTGTTTAACATAAATAAACATTTGTTCAAGTATATTTTAAATATTATATAAATTATTATAATTATTATTTCTACATATTTGTATGTATATATGACTATATTTTACATAAGTGCAATTTTACATACGTACGTACATACATATTCATTTAGATAGCTCTTACAATACATGGGAAATCATGTACGCTTTATTATGTTGCACTTGCACGTACACACATATGTCTATACGATACACATATTCAAATATAATACAAACGATATAAAGTAAAACTTTATTTATAAAATAAAATAATGATTTTATTTAAAAGAAATTTAGAAAAGTTCTAAATGAATTAGAATTCTTAGGCCCAATAAAGATCCAAAATTGTAAAAAAAATTAAAATTCACTCATTTCTTCGTCTACGAACTGGTCAAACCAACATCCATAACATAATATAACTAATAAAAATTATAAAATTAATATTAATAATACATTAATAAATAAATAAATAGAATAATATGACTAAATAGACTATCACAATGAATACAAACAACATTCAAAGGCTTAGGTCATAATGGAATATCTTCTAAAACATTTGAAGTCATTGTGCTTCTTCCACAACTTTATCTAAGGTCATGAATTTCGCTTACATTGTTGAATGTGCAATCACAATTTATTTCGATGAACTCCAAGACACTGTGGCTCTACCAAGAGTAAAAACATATCTAATTGTGTAGTTGCTTTCTATGTAAGGCTATATGGATACCCGAAATCTATCCGCATCCGTATCTGAAAAATGGATAAATATCCGATATCCGAAAAAAAGGATGCGAATGCTAATACAAAGACACCCGCATTCGAAAATTATTCGTCTGCTTTTTGTTAAGATTAAAGTTTAAATTATGTGTATTTTAGTACAAAGAAAATATTCATTTATTATTTTATTAAGTTGGTAGTTTATATTATATGCACTTAATGCTTATTAACTGCTTAAAATTATTTATTATCATCATATTTGTTTATTTTTAACACTATTATAATCAATGAGATTGAAAAAAAAATACGTTAAACTAAAATTTTCTATTTACATTTCTTGATTTATCGATCGTTAGCGGATAAGATAATTATTTGATATCCGTCCGTATCCGCGCATGCAGATATCCGATATCCAAAAATAATTTCGAATGCCGATATGGATATGACGCTATCCACATACGAAAGTGTCCGTTGACAGACGTATATTTATGTTCTCAGATACCCAACTTACATCACAATATCCCTCCAAAATAACATTATATTTTATGTAATGTAACACATAATTTATTGTATGTTTTAAGTCTTTTAATACTCTAACTAAAACATCCCAATGATCCGTTACAGGGTTAGATGAATATCTGCTTAATCGACTAATGGAATAGGCTAGATTGGGTCTGTACAACTCACAATGTACGTTAAACTTCCTAAAATTGTGTGTTTTAACCATGACATGTTATCACGCTTAATTTTTATAAGATGAAAATTTGGATCAAATAGGTTTGCTATAGATTTAAAATCTTATGTTCCAAAATTTCTTACTATTTTATGTAATGAGATTGTGTCAGAACATATCTTCAAATGTATTTTTATACAAACTCTAAGTATTACATATGTTCGTATCTATATTTGTTCCATCCATTATAAGCCCGTCATCAACGTATAAGCAAACAATGATAAATCCATGCCAGAATAGCGTTTATATACGCATTTATCACATCCATTAATTTTAAATCCATGCAAAACATAGTATCACTGAATTTCTCATGTCATCGTTTAGGTGCTTGTTTAAGTCCGTATGCAAATCATGTATTGTTTTGCACATTGGATTACGTTTGACTTTGAATAGCTTCCTTCCAACAAGCTGCTTCTGAGAATTCTGTGGCGGCTTTATGAGTTTGAGGTTCTTCCTCAAGTATAAAGATCTAAAAATCAGGTCCAAATCCCTTGGTCTTTTACTTACCCCTCGGGTTTCAGTTTCTTCGATTTCTTGAATCCTATATGAAGATGCTTGATATGTATTATTGTCTGTTAGGGTTGTCTCGCATGTTTAATGGAAGAACGACGGTTCGGATTTGGAAAGTCTCACGTCGTTAAATAACTTGGAGAAATGGTGTATAAATATGGGTTGGTAGGCACGTAACATTGGGGATTCCTTTTGTTACAACAAAGTGTGTGCCAACCCATATGCGTACGCCACGTGCTGAAGATGCGGAGCTTGGGCCGTCGTTACACAACAGTGGTATCGGAGCCGATGGTTACGGACTGGGCCATGCAGACACGACAGTGCTCTCAAAGGTTATCGCAAAGGGATGCGAGTCAAGGGGGAGACTGTTAGGGTTGTCTCGCATGTTTAATGGAGGAACGACGGTTCGAATTTGGAAAGTCCCACATCGCTAAATAACTTGAAGAAGTGGTGTATAAATATGGGTTGGTAGGCACGTAAATTGGGAATTCCTTTTGTTACAACAAAGTGTGTGTCAACCTATATACGTACGCCACGTGCTGAAGATGGAAAGCTTTGTCCGACCGTCGTTACACAACATTGTCATCATGTATTCTTTTGTTTACGATGTTTAACAACCAAAAATCACGATCCTTCTTATTGTGCTCATACCAATTTACCTAATGATTTGAACATTAGTATATAAGGAGAGAAAGTCTTTAGTTCTTCCCGATGGAACATTTGACAGTTCCCAATTTCCAAGAGTTGATATAAATAACAGAACAAGCTTCGAATACTCAACAACAGGAACTAAATTAGGACTACCTTCTCCTTTTCAAAACAGTAAATTCCAACTCCCACAAATACACACACAAAAAATCAGAACCAAATCAAATCTCAATCACCAAGGGCAAATCGCGTCGGTGACAAAATATTGTGACCATCAACATACAAGCCAGACTCAGGCTGAAGTTGAGCTTCCTTGCATAGATACCAACAAACCAAAAAACTCACACTTTTAATTGATTTTTGCTTGAGGGCACCAACTTTCTTCTGCAGTTGAGACAATTCCATGTTTGAAAACTTTGATCACCACAGAAAAAATTGAACACAGGCAATGATACTTCGTATTTCTGATAAATATTAATTCTTATGAGAACCCAACATGAAAAATAAATCCTAGCTAGTTCATTGTGAATTCAGATATGAACTATATCGGTTATTTTACAATGAAATTCTGTGATTATCTGTTAGCCTTTCCTATCCCTACATCGTTACCATTTAGTTCATAGCAGCCTTTTCTTTTTCTTTTCTTTTTTTAATTTGGGGTTCATAATACATTATACATAAGCATGTAACCATATTAAAATAAGCACTGGCAAAGTTTCACCTCTGTAATTTGAAAATTGGAGTTCTTGATATTAAAGAAACGGTTAACCAGGAAATCAGATCCAAAAACAATCATGGAAAAATAAGATAAAATCTAAGAAAGCGAACAGTATTTAAACACGATGGGCATTCTAAACTACTATAAAAGTACACAAAAAAAGGAACGTAAGACATCAAAATAGTTAAAACTTACCAAGTAGATTTCTTTGATCTAATATTTACAAAAATGGGAAAATTGCTCACCAAGAAATTGGCCTGATCTCAGGTTACCATGTTAGTTTTTGAATATTAAATCCTTGGCTTTTAACTTGCTAGCTCCATTTATCTTCCATTTCTGACTTATTTCCTGTCTATTATCATATATAAAGTTGAAGAGGAGAAAGGTAAATAGTGTCGAAGGTTTCGGGGAGAGGAGGAGATTTTGTCACATTTGTTACTTTCATTTATGAAAGATGTTACTGCATGAAACCAGCAAGAAGAGACGGCCCTGGCAGAAAATTCAGAAAACTAGGAGAAACAAATTTTCTTTATAAACATAGTATTAGGTATCTGATGCAACAATCCCTTTCAGCAAAAAGTTTTGTTTAATAATTCCACGAAAAACCCAGCATTCCATAAATTCATTCAATCCAACCCATTAACTTCAAATTCCACGAGATTTCGAAAGTTAGTTTTGATCACAGTGGAACTTTAGTGACTGCATTTCCCTTTGAACTGCAACTGCATCACCGATCATCTCATTCCTCAAATATACTCCGTACAAAATTTTATAGCAAGTCATGTCAGGTAACACACCCATTCCTAACATTTTTGCGAATAATGCATTCAATTCCATAACTCTTTTCACCTTTCCTAAGGAACTGATTAATATGGAAAATGTGATCACATCTGGAAAATTACCCAAACACAACATTCTTTTAAACACCTTAATCCCATCATCTGTTCGGAAGTGGTCAGTATATTCTTTAATGAGTGCGTTATAATACCTAACCTGCATGGTCAATAATAGTATACGAGTATAATTTGTTCCATACTAAATTTCAGTTGTTAGCTTCAGAAAACTAGCGTTTTAGGTTTAGCAACTCTGAAATGAACTTTTTATATATTCACAAGATCAAACACTTGCACTCGTGCGTATGTTGTTTTTGCTGTAATAAAGTGCAGTCTAGTTGTTTGATTTTATGTTTAAGTGAATATTAGAGTAGGAATTGGTACACCAGTGCTTTGATCAACTCTTGTTCAGTGTATAAACATACGCAAATACAAGTACTGATGACATTCACTCGGTAGCATAATCATGTTCTATAGAAATGTAATCTTTGAATGAACACATTAGCAAATACATTAAAATACAGCCAACGAACTAACCTGAATCTGCAAACCCAAATCAGCAGTTTTAAACAAGAACTCCTTAGCAATATCCAATTCACCTTTCCCAATCAAAATATTAAATAGAAAGATAGCAATTTTAATTGATTTCGAATGCTTAAAAACCAAATCAACAGCTTTTGTACAATCCCCATCATTGCAGAGCCCAGTAATAACAGGAACAAGCAAAGTAGGACCAGGAGTGACGCCTTCTCTTCGCCGCATGATGTTGAGTATGATGTCGGCTACTTTGAACTGGCGGCGGCGGCAGAGGAGGGAGATCAACGAGTGGTATGTCTGGTAATTATGGTGAAAGTCGGGGGCTTTTAAGGCGGACGAGAAGATGGTTAGGATTTGTTTCAGAGACGAGTCCGGGTTTTGGATAGTTTCAAGGACTTTAGAATGTGGGATTTTAATTATCGGGTTCTGGGTTTGGATTCGGTTTTGAATTCGAGTTTGGGCTAGGAGCCATGGGAGAGGGAGGGTTGGGGGATTGCGCGTTCCTCTGGGTTTCATTTTGTCCAGAGGGGATGACGGGTGCCTCTTGCTTTCATTTTGTTGAGACTTGAGAGAGCTTTGTTTCTTTATCCGATATATTTCATTGCTGAGAAAAGGATCTGAAAAAATGGCGTACGTTTGATTTGTATTATCGAAGATAACCGGCCATTGTATGGTCATCACGTCTATATTCAAACGGTGCGGTGCTAAGCACACTATTTTAAGTGTTACCGCATGTCTGCGTTGTCTTTAGCACCGCACTTCAAACAAACGCTACTTGAAAATCTGCATGCGAGGAGTAAGCGGCTTCAATCAGACCATCGAAGAAATTTCTACCTTTTGAAATCCACCTTTCGTTTCAGATTCGGGTGTAGCACTTCGAAATTTAGGTAGAACATCATCATTCTCAAATAAGACAAAAGGACGCCCCAAAATATAAGAAAAAAATAGATTAAGAATTTAAAGTTTCTACATTAATAAATTATTCGTTCAATTTCTTTATCGAAATGATAATTTATATTACTTGCGTTGCTCTTTTTTCTTACAAACATATATACGAATCCATTAGGTTAAAAGCCTAACAGCAAAGTCCTACATAGCATATATCAACCTATGCATCTAATATATCCTCATTTAGAGGGTATATTCTGTTGGATCAATTGCATTGGCAATGGAGTAAAAATAGTAGATTTAAAAAAAAAAGATTATTTTATTAAATTGCACAAGATCATTTTATGCTTATGCGAATAATATTTTGTTAATACAAAATCAAATTTAGTATTTAATTAATAAAAGTGTTTAAAAAATGTTTTAATTTATTTAATTTATTGGAAAATATTTGTTTGTTTATCGGTAGTAATAATATTGTTTTCTTATTATTTTTATTTAAAATTAATTATTAATTATATTTTATTTTAATTTAATATATAAATGCTAAAATATTCATATTCAAAATACAATCATAATAATAATATAAAACATATAGATTAGCTTATGGTTTCATGGGGAAAATTGACCGTTGCGTTCTACGATCAATAAAATGTTAGGTAATAAAATGTCATAATGGAATAATGTAGATATTAGGATTTTAATAAATAATATATGTATATAAATATTTTCAACCATTAGAAATATTAAATTATATATATGTATGTAATAATTTAATATATATAATAAATATTGTATATGAAAATAATATTTAATATATAAATATTCGGTTTTATTTTAAATTTTAAAATTCAAATTAAAGTTGACTTTTTCAAAATTTAAAATATATTGAATTATTCAAAATAAATATCTTAATAAATAATATACATAAATCTATCTATCAAACATTTCTCTTTTGACTAAACAAACTGTATTCCATCGATCAACCTCGCTTATTATCGGTCGAATATATCTCGTTCGACTATAAACAAAGTCTTGATTAATCGATGCATTTGAGATTATATGGCTTATCTTCATGTATCGTCACGAGCACCGATATAACTCAGCGGTATACCTGCAAGAAAAATTCGATTACACATAGATTCCTATCTCTACGAGTCGGTGTCTCCGATGCATATCTCTGGGCATCCATGTATGACCATGCCTAACTTTGGGCCTTTGTCAAATATGCGATGTTCAGGGGTGAATTATCCGATCGGATCCTAGTCCGATTATACTCCAACGATCTAATCATGGATCAAATAAGTTCATTGGTACCACTCTTCGGATACTTAGACATTTGATTTTTAAAACATAAAACATTTGATTGTGCTGCTACTCTTGTAGCATAAACTTTAAGAATACAATTTCGTTGATTGAAAAAGCTAATTTTATTTACGAACAAATGACACTTATCGCCTTATTATGTCAAATCCAGATGAATAGCATGCCTTATTTACAAAAATAAATCAAGTGATTTAGTGTCATAGATGCTCGTTATTCCGCGTCCATAGAACTAGGATCCCATCGACAGTTGTTAGCTTGAAAGTGTCATCTCCAAGCTTTTGCACAATCACGTAATGACTTTCCCAATTCGGGCCAAGTGTCCCATACCAGGAAATACTCGTTTCAAAACAAGATCGTCTCGATGGTACGATTTCTGACCTTGGCATTGAACTGCTTTGCTACTCTTTGTCGGTGAGCAGCTTTTCTTAGATCGGCCTCTTCTCACTTTTATTCAACAAAGTCGAGAACTTCAAGCAAGAGTTCTGACGCAGCGGATTAAACAAAAACAAGGTAGATCGATGAAAGTAGCAATCGGTGGATTGATGAATACTGAAATGCCCAAATTCGTTGATCCGAAGATACCGAATTCTAGCTATCTCTGACACGTTGATCGAGCACGATACCGTGAAAAGAGATCTTCAATTCTTCGAGCGTTGATCAAGCACACTTGATTCCGCGAATCGGCTTCAACGGTCGAAGATTCGAGCGCACTCGAATGTCGAAGGTGGAGATAGGAGATTACACTCAACTACCAATTTAATTAAAAGCACAAAGCTAACAAACAAGAATTTTATTAAAAATCAACAACCTATTACAAATGGCACCACCGGCCTATTTATAGAAGTTACAACACAAGGTTCCTTAAGTCGTACACGACTTACGACTCAGCATGGGTCGGTCACGACTCAACACTCCACGACTCAAGCACTTGTATTACAATCCACATAACATCACAAATTTACAACACTTAGGTCGTATACGACCCAACAGACACACGACTTACGACCTACGACTTAAGTAATATACGACATATTACAATATACGACTTATACAACTCACACGACCTAAAATGAACGGCATCTGGAGCGAGCGACCTAAAAATGAACGGCATCCCCATCAGCGATCTAAAAGAAGCGGCTTCAGAAGAACTTCGCGACCTAAGTCTTCACGACTTATAGTGAACGACTTATCTCCCCAGATCTTCCCACGACCTAGCATAGGTCGTAACTCGTTACCTAAGGCTTCACGACCTAAAGCCTCGCGACTTATAGTGAACGACTTATCTCCCCAGATCTTCCCACGACCTAGCATAGGTCGTAACTCGTTAAGTCGTTCGAGCGCCTTTCCTTTTAGCTTGTTAACTCGCGGTTCTCCACTAGGTCGTTGACGACTTATGGCATCTTTAGGTCGATCACGACTTAGTCCCTTTAGCTTGTTAACTCGCAGTTCTGTACTAGATCGGTCACGACTTATGGCTTCTTTAAGTCGGTCACGACTTAGTACTTCCTCGCGAACTTCCTTGTTAGCTTCCATGGTCTTAGGTCGTAAACGACTCAACCTTTCTGAGCGACTTAAGATTCCGTTAGGTCGGTCACGACCTAACACTTGGCCTGCATCATCCTCCCCTGGTTGAAAGAAATTCATCCTTGAATTTGCATCTTCCTCCTCCGTAACACACTCATCCCCATGGTACGGAACTAAGTGTTTGACGTTGAACACATCAGAAGTATGAATATTATTCGGCAATTCCAATTGATACGCGTTCTCATTGATTTTCTTCAAAATTTTTACTGGACCAATCTTCCGCGCTTTCAATTTATTGTACGTTCCCACCGGAAAACGATCCTTTGTTAACACTGCATAAACCAAATCCCCTTCATTAAATTCAACCCTCCTTCGTCTTAGATCTGCAGATCGTTTGTACTTCTCATTCGCTTTCTCCAATCGTTCCTGAATGATTTTATGACATTCAGTCAACCCATCAACAAAATCCACAGCTCGTTTAACGGTTCCCTTGGATTGTGGTACTATCGTCAAATCCAACGGTCCCTTTGGTAAACTTGAATACACTATCTGAAATGGACTGAAACCCGTACTCCGGTTCACTACATGGTTATGAGCAAATTCTGCTTGACATAGTTTCATATCCCAACTCTTTAGATTATCTTGCACAAGACATCTCAACAAATTCCCCAATGATCTGTTCACAACCTCGGTCTGTCCATCCGTCTGCGGATGATAAGCGCCACTAAATTTCAATTTCGTTCCCACCATCTTCCACAAACTTAGCCAAAAATGACTCAGGAAACGAGTATCCCTATCCGACACAATAGATTCTGGCAAGCCATGAAGTCGATAGATTTCTTTGAAAAATAATTGAGCAACATGAACAGCATCCGTCGTCTTCTTACAAGCAATAAAATGTGCCATTTTCGAAAATCGGTCAACCACCACATAAATGGAATCGTTACCACGCTGTGTTCTTGGCAACCCCAACACAAAGTCCATACTCACATCAACCCAAGGCTTAGTTGGTACAGGTAACGGCATATATAATCCAGCATTGGTCGCAGTTCCTTTCGAAACCTGACAGATATGACATCGTTCCACAAACCTCTCAACCTCTTTTCTCATCGATGGCCAAAAATAAGATTGTGGAATCAACTGTAATGTACGATCACGTCCTACATGTCCTTCCTCGTGCAACTCCTTGATAATCTTCATTCTCAAGCTGCTATTTGGGATACATAATCGATTTCCCTTAAACAAGAAACCATCCACCAACATAAATTCATCTGCACTCCCCTCCTTAGCTTTCTCAACAAATTTCATAAAGTAAGGATCTTCTTTAATCAGCTCTGGCAATAATTCAAAACCTGTCACTTCAACTTTCATTGTTGTCAATAAATGACTCCTCCTACTCAAAGCATCAGCCACACGATTCGTCACTCCTGACTTGTGTTTGACAACAAAAGTAAACTGTTGCAAATAGGCGATCCATGATACATGTCTTGCTGAAATCTTTTCTTGCTCTTGTAAATGCTTTAACGCCTCATGATCAGTGTAAAGAACAAACTCTTTCTGAAAGAGATAGTGTCTCTAATGTTTAATAGCTTGCACAACAGCATAAAATTCCACATCATATGTACTGTATCTCATCTTCGCTCCCGATAGCTTCTCACTAAAATATGCAATAGGACGTCCCCTCTGACTCAACACTCCTCCAATCCCAACCTTGGATGCATCAGTATGTAGTTCAAATACTAATTGAAAATCTGGTAATACTAGAATTGGTGTTGTCGTCAAGAGTTCTTTAATTCGCTCAAAAGCAACCCCTGCTTCCTCCGTCCATGCAAACTGTTTACCCTTCATACAATCAGTCACAGGCGCCATCACACTACTAAAGTGTGGAATAAACCTTCGATAAAATGAAGCCAACCCGTGAAAACTCCGAACCTCCGTTATCGTCTTGGGTTGCGGCCAATCTCTGATAGCTTCAATTTTACTTTGGTCCACCTGTATTCCTTCTCCCGATACAACATACCCCAGAAATAAAACACTATGCGTCATGAACACGCATTTCTTCGTTGCAGCATAAAACTGTTCCTGTCGCAGTACCATCAACACTTCTCTCAGATGTTGCAAGTGTTCCTCTGCGCTTCCACTGTATATCAGAATATCATCAAAATACACCACCACAAACTTCCCAATGAATGGTCTAAAAATCTGATTCATCACCCGCATAAATGTACTTGGCACATTTGATAAGCCAAATGGCATTACCAACCATTCGTATAGACCCTCCCTAGTTTTAAAAGCAGTCTTCCACTCATCACCTGGCCTGATACGAATTTGATGATATCCGCTCTTCAAATCAATCTTCGAAAAGATAGTAGCTCCGCTCAATTGATCTAGCAAGTCATCCAACCTCGGCATTGGAAATCTATATCTCACAGTAATCTTATTCAATGCTCGACTGTCATTGCACATTCTCCATGTCCCGTCCTTCTTCGGTACTAACAAAGCTGGCACAGCACACGGACTCAAGCTTTCCTGCACACGCCCCTGTTCAAGCAATTCTTCCACTTGCCTCCTCAATTCTTCATGTTCCTTCGGACTCATTCGATAATGTGGTCTATGTGGCAACATTGCTCCCGGAACAAGATCAATTTGATGTTGAATGTCTCTTAGTGGCGGTAACTCCTTTGGTAACTCCTCTGGAAATACATCCTCAAATTCTTTCAATACTGGTTTCACTTCTTCTGGAATTTCAACCTCTTCACTACTTTCACACCCAATTAACAAAAACACTTCAGGCTCCTCTTCAACCTCCTTAACAAACTCCTTCAAGGATAATAAAGTTTTCAGCTCTTCAATCTCCTCTAGTTTGTTTTCTTCTTGTTGTCGCTTCTTTGGAACTAGAGTAATCTTCGTGCCTTAAAACATGAAACTGTAACTGTTGGTACGCCCATCATGTTTCACCGCCCAATCATACTGCCACGATCTCCCCAGCAACAAATGACAGACATTCATATCTACTACATCACACCAAATTTCATCTTTGTATTTCTTCCCAATTGAAAAATTCACACAAGCCCTTCGTCCAACCTTCACCTCCCCGCCTTTCCTCAACCAAGCCAGCTTGTACGGTTTTGGATGTTTCTCAGTCTTCAATGCCAGCTTCCTCACAGCTTCTGAAGAAATTATATTATCACAGCTTCCAGCATCAATAACAAATTTGCAAACTTTCCCCAGAATAGTACATGTTGACTGAAAAATATTGCCCCTTAACCAACTACAATCCTCCTCTTGCTTTGGTGTCAAACAAGACCTCCTCATCATCAGATTACAACCTTCGTCTCCCGACACTTCTTCTTCCCCCTCATCAGGTGGTGAATTGGAACATTCAGCTTCCTCGTCCTCATCCTCAACCTCCGCTATCATAGCTCTCTTCTTCGGCTTTGGACATTCATTACTTTTATGGCCCACTTCTTGGCAATTGTAGCACTTGAAACTGTTATTGACTTTCATCTTCCCAACCTCATTCACAACTGGTTTTGCAACAGCTTTTGAAACATTAGAACTTCCACTAACACCCTTCACTTGGTTGTTGGAATTTGTAAACACACCACCTCCTCGTCTTTCCTGCTTCTCCCAAGCCAACGCCTTCTGGTGTGCTTCAGCAACTGATCTGGGATCAAACATGTTAACCATATCCTGTATCTGCATTCGTAACCCTCCAACAAATCTGGTTGTCAACTGTTCTTCCGTCTCCATGATATCGTTCCTTGCAATCAGTTGATAGAATTCATCAGCATAGTCATTCACAGTCTTTGTTCCTTGCCTCAAGTTTTGCAACCTCTGATACATAAGTGACTGATAGTTATAAGGTAAGAATGTGGCTTTCATCATTTTCCTCATCTTTTCCCATGATTCAACCTTTGACTTCCCCATCCGTTCACGTGTAAGTTTGGTTTGCTGTCACCATGCCAAAGCTCTACCCCTCAACCTTGTAGCAACCAACTTTACTCTACGATGTTCTGGAACTTCTTTGAAGTCAAAAATCTCCTCCACATTAGACAACCAATCTAGAAATTCCTCAGCTTGCATACCTCCTTTGAATTCTGGAATTTTAGTTTTCATTCCTGATTCCCAACGTCGATCATCTTCAACATCCCGATACTGACGTCGTCCCTAATCTCGATCTCGGAATTGAACACTTCCCCTGTCACCGTCAAACTCCTCGTCAAAATCTGATGTATATCGTTGTCTATCCCGTCCACCCACATCTCTTCCACTTCCACTTCTACCACCAACATCCCTCCGATCTACATTCCTCCTATCGCGATCATCGCCATTTCTACTACGGTTATCAGCACTTCTATGATCATGATTTTCTCTCCTCTCCCGGTCTGAATGTGGCGAAACTCTACTTCCTCCATGGATTGATTCGGGTGAATTTCTTCTTCTACTTTGATTCAATTCAAGCATCATTCTCTCCAGTCTACCAATACCTTCATCAAATTTTTCATGCATACGTTGCTCCATTTGATCGGCCTCTTCCCTTCGATACAAGGTTTCAATATTTTGATGTCGATTAGCTCTCCTTGGTGGCATGATTGATCTTCACAATATTTCAACAAATTCAAACTTCGAGAATTTCAATTTAACATGGCCAATACTTAGCTCGCTCGTCTCGAACAACCTAACTTGGCTCGGACAAACTTGCTCAACAATTCAAATGCTCGTTTGGCGCGTAAAGCTCCCCGCCAAAATTCAAACACTTCCCAACTTTTGATCCAAAAAGAAATGGATCGAAAACTCCCACTTTGTTGCAATTTGCGATGAACACGATGAACAACAACTTCTCCGAATGATACAAATCTGATCTCCAACACGTCAAACAAAGATGAACACTTCAACTTGATCACGGCCTAGCTCAAGATTGAACAAAACAACACTTCAAACTTCAAATTCTCGGCTCCAAGACTCGATTTAGCTATGATTGGCTAAAACAAGCTCTGATACCGAACTGACGCGGCGGATTAAACAAAAACAAGGTAGATCGATGAAAGTAGCAATCGGTGGATTGATGAATACTAAAATGCCCAAATTCGTTGATCCGAAGATACCGAATTCTAGCTATCTCTGACACGTTGATCGCGCACGATACCGTGAGATCTTCAATTCTTCGAGCGTTGATCAAGCACACTTGATTTCGCGAATCGGCTTCAACGATCGAAGATTCGAGCGCACTCGAATGTCGAAGGTGGAGATAGGAGATTACACTCAACTACCAATTTAATTGAAAGCACAAAGCTAACAAACAAGAATTTTATTAAAAATCAACAACCTATTACAAATGGCACCACCGGCCTATTTATAGAAGTTACAACACACGGTTCCTTAAGTCGTACACGACTTACGACTCAGCATGGGTCGGTCATGACTCAACACTCCACGACTCAAGCACTTGTATTACAATCCACATAACATCACAAATTTACAACACTTAGGTCGTATACGACCCAACAGACACACGACTTACGACCTACGACTTAAGTAATATACGACCCAACAGACACACGACTTACGACCTACGACTTAAGTAATATACGACATATTACAATATACGACTTATACAACTCACACGACCTAAAATGAACGGCATCTGGAGCGAGCGACCTAAAAATGAACGGCATCCCCATCAACGATCTAAAAGAAGCGGATTCAGAAGAACTTCGCGACCTAAGTCTTCACGACTTATAGTGAACGACTTATCTCCCCAGATCTTCCCACGACCTAGCATAGGTCGTAACTCGTTAAGTTGTTCGAGCGCCTTTCCTTTTAGCTTGTTAACTCGCAGTTCTCCACTAGGTCGTTGACGACTTATGGCATCTTTAGGTCGGTCACGACTTAGTCCCTTTAACTTGTTAACTCGTAGTTCTGTACTAGATCGGTCATGACTTATGGCTTCTTTAAGTCGGTCACGACTTAGTACTTCCTCGCGAACTTCCTTGTTAGCTTCCATGGTCTTAGGTCGTAAACGACTCAACCTTTCTGAGCGACTTAAGATTCCGTTAGGTCGGTCACGACCTAACACTTGGCCTGCATCAAGTTCCTTGTTTACCTTGGAATCACAGTGCAATCTACTATGAGAAGGGACTTTTGTTTCGATCGATATCATGGCCTCAGTTCCGTAGGCCAAATAAAAATGGAGTACGACTAGTTGTGGACTTTCAGGTTGTCCGATAAGCCCATAAAGCCAATGGTAACTCATCCATCCAATTGCCTTTATCTCTATCTAATATATTCTTGATGGTGGACTTGATGATCATGTTCACCGCCTCCACCTGTCCATTTGCATGTGGATGTGCTACCACTACAAAGCTTTTCTCAATTTGATATCGAGTAAAGAATTTATAGAATTTCACAATTTCGAATTGAGTCCTATTATCATTGATTATCTTCCATGGGACACAAAATCTGCATAAAACTTTCTTCACCGTAAATTTGATCATTTTCGCCAAAGTAATCGTGGTAAGACATCTGCATCAGCTCACTTCGTAAAGTAATCCACAACCGCTATTGCATATTTCGCTTTGACTCTTGACATGGGAAGCACTCCAATATGTCTATTCCCCAAACTGCAAATGACCATGAGCTAACCATTTGTGTAAGTTCATTGGATGGGGCCCTTGGAACCTTCGTAAATCCTTAACACTTGTCATATAACAACCCGCTCCCCAATGGGCCTAAATTTCCGCTAAATCGGAAACCCAAGTCCACCAAAATATGGATCGTTTATTTGGTATCCTGCAAATAAAGCAATGAATGTATATTAAAGCGGTAATGATATAAGTCATGTTAGAGCCTCTCTGCTAGGATTTTAATGACAACAACTATACAATCGCATATGTAAGAAATACTTTATATATTTACAAGTATATGATAGAAGTGATCACTCCACTCTCCAATATCATGGCTTGAAGACAATTATGAAAAACGATGGACCATGCTATTGAAAGTAAGGCCATATATTTATATCATGGTCTTGGATTATCTTGTACAATCTCCTTGAGTTATCATCGAATACACGAAAGCACACCGTCAAACACTTGCTTGAATTTTAAAAATCTTTTCATGTTTTTACAATCAATACAAGCTCAGATGTCTGGCACATAAGGTCAAACGTTTGACAAAAAGTTCGGTCTAAATTTCTTAAAAGGCTTAGACGTCTGACCATGTATGCCAAACGTTTGGCATTGCTTTGCAACTGCTATATTCCAACGGACACTTCTCCTCATCTTCAACATTCATGCCTCTTTCTTAATAGTTGCAACCAATGATCAAAAAGGAATCTTTTCAAGAAGTCATATTCTTTAACGCAACTATTAATTGTCTATAAATACACTCAAATCTGAGATTGAGAATAATTTTTTCCACCCTATTATTCTCTATTTTCTATAAGCGCTTACATACTCTCTTGCACTATTATCAATTTCATACTCTCAATCAATTACAACAAAAATCTGTATTTTGGTAAATTTACTTCCTACAAATCCAAGAACTTACACTAACAAACATCCAAGGGAGATTATAAGAAGAATTGTACTATAAGTCAATATCTGTATTATTTGGAACACAAAGCTTGTCAAAGAAACAATTTTGTATAAGCCTATTCCTCTAAGCGAAGCGAGGATTATTTGATAGTAAAATACCGAAGGGGAGGTTCGGGACTGTACATAGGATGAGAGGTCTGAACTAGTATAAAAACTTTGGTGTGCTCGCTTTTATTCTTTACTTTTATTGTACTATGTTATATAGCATTAATCGGTACATATATTAGTATACACTCACATATTAATACACAAGCCATATTATACGACCCACTTTACTTTCATTTGGTATCATAGCAAGGTCATTTCAATTCACTGTAACACACGATTGAAATTTTCTTTAATATGGCAAGTACATTTTAAGAAGGTCAATCAACTTCTCGTCCCCCACTATTTACCGGGTCTAATTATGCTTATTGGTTAACACGTATGCGAATTTTTATGGAAGCTAATGGTTTAGAAATTTAGCAAGCTACTCAAACTAGATATGAAGCACCTACCACTGACATAAGCACTTGGACCGATGCATAAAAGAACACAACTACTAATAATGCCAAAGCCATGAATGTACTATTTTGTTCACTTGATAAAAAGGAATTTTCACGAGTTATGCTTTACACAACGACATATGATATATGACGCACTTTACAAGTTACTAACGAAGGCACAAGTAAAGTCAAGCAAACGAGAATCTCTATTTTGTAAAACCTATTCTCATCTTTTAAAATGAAAGCAAATGAATATATTATTGACAAGTATGCTAGATTCCAAACCATACAACATGATCTTGTGGCAATTGGGGTCAAATTCAGTGATTTTGATCTAGTCACATGAATTTTAAATTCGTTGACTATTGAATAGGAAAGAAAATCTTTAACCATCGAAGAGGCTAACGATCTCTCTCAACTCAGAGTTGAAGAAATAATATGAAATTTGATGTCATATGAAGCTAATTTGCAGGCTAGAAAAGAGGAAAATCGAGAAAAGGAGAATATTGTCTTTCAATCAAATGATAATGGTTCCGATTTGGACGAGGAAAAAATTGTTTTTATCGCCAAGAACTACAACAAATCTAAGAAATTCAAGAAGATGACAAAATCTCATAATGGTGGCAATTCGAATTCATCAAATCAAATGTCAATCAAATGTTGTGGTAACAGATTTGGCCATATGAAGAAAGAAGGTCTACACATCAACAATGACAAAAGGAAGAAAAATCGAGAAATTCAAGAAAATACGAAGAGCCTTTCAAGTAACTTGGGATGACTCCGACTCAGCTTCTTTATTTGATAGTGATAGTGAGAGCGACTCAAAACAAGCGAATGTTTGTTTTATGGCTAGCACAAATGAGGTACGTCCTGAACTAACATATGATGAAATTTTGGAAATTAGCATAGAATTAGACGATAAGAATAGAGACTCTAAGAAACTAAATAAGGAATATGTAGGAAAATTGAATAGAGCAGAGCTAGAAATTCGTTTATTAAAAGATGAGAAAACTATTTTAGAAGAGGAATTAGAAATAACACAAAAGGAACGTAAAAGGTTTTCTTCTCAAAATGTTACTTTATTACATGATTTAGAAAATAACAAACTAGAGAATGATAAATTTGAAAAAGGAAAGCTTGAACTAAAAACAAGCTTAGATTCTACCAATGTTGAAATCTCTGATCTTAAGAATAAGTTAGATCAAATTACCAATAACATTTCAAAATTTAATAAGGGAAAACAAGACTTAGAAAATTTGATTAAAATATCAAAACCATCAAGAAATCGAATGGATTAGGTTTTAATAATAAGCAGAAGCTTAAGAACTATAGTACACTATATATTAAGTTAAAGAGCTAAAATCTAAGACTAAGATCAATGCTTCGAACTCGAATATGGTCAAAATATGGGTTCCTAAAACAAATAACAAGTTAATTAGGCAGAAACACATAGATGAATGCTTGAAAAATATTGTCTATAATGATAATTACATTTCTAAAGGTCCCAAACCCACTTGGATATGGCTACCTTCTCCTACTAACACATAGGACCCTAACGGAGGAAGTGGGTACCAGTTAAACTCTTATTATTTTGCAGGTACTCAAAAACAAAGTTAAAAGCAAGGGAAAATGGATACTCAATAGCGGATGCTCCAAGCATATGACCGAAAATGCACACATGTTATCAAATATAATCAAATATAACATATATCGATGGTGGCACTGTGACATTTAAAGATAATTCAAATGGATTTGTCATCGGCATTGGAGACGTCATCAATGTCAGTATATCTACTTCTCCCATAATTACTAATGTTTTGTAGAAAATTTAAAACACAATTTATTAAGTATAAGTCAATTGTGTGATAAAGGGTTTAGAATTGACTTCGAAAAGGATAAATGTAATATTTTTGATAAAAAAAGCTAATATTTGGAGGATTAAGAAATCAAAATATATATGTTTTGAATATGAATATCAAACATAATAATGATTTATTCTTAGCCGCAAATCATAATGATCCATGGCTATGGCACAAACGCTTTTGTCACATAAATTATATATATATATATATATTAATAAATTAGCAAAAAATAATTTAGTTAAGGGATTACCCAAAATTAACTACACAGTTAAGAATTCATGTGATGCATGTCAACTTAGAAAATTTAAAAAGGGTACATTTAAATCTAAAAAAGAAATTTCGACAAAACAACCACACAAACTACTTCATCTAGATCTATTCGGTCCGACTCAAGTACGATCGATAAATCATAACAAATATGTGTTTGTAATTGTTGATGATTTTTTAAGATACACTTGGACATTGTTTTTGAAACATAAAAGTGACCCGATTGATATGTTTAAAATTTTCGCTAAAAGCGTTAAGAATTTAATGAACTTAAAAATTAAAAGTATAAGAAGTGATCGTGGTGGAAAATTTGAAAATGAAATTGTTAAAAAAAATTGCAATAAAAAAGGAATTAGTCATAATTTTTCTTTTCCACGAACACCACAACAAAATGGTGTAGTAGAAAGGAAAAATCGTACACTATGTACACGAACATTGCTAAGTAGTAGTTGTTTACCAAAGAATTTTGGGCCGAAGCCATAGCTACCGCATGTTATGTATTAAATCGTGTATCACTTAGACCAATGACTAAGAATAAAAGCTATGAAATGTTTTTCGGTAAGAAATCTAAAGTATCATATTTTCGTGTTGTTCATTCTAAATGCTTTATTTTGAATACTAAAGATAATCTTGGAAAATTCAATCCAAAAGCCGATGAAGGAATTTTTGTTGATTACTCGGATCGTAGTAAAGCTTATAGAATTTTTAATAAACAAACTAACACCATAGAAGAGAGTCTTCATGTCTCCTTTGATGAAGATTTTAAGAATAACAAAAATAATGATGATGATGATGATGATAAAGTTTTCGATAAAAAAAAATTATTATTATTATATACCTGAAAATAATGATAATAATAATATCATAAATAATAACAATAACGATACTCTTTTAAGATCACTACCTCGAATCTAAAAAGATCATCCGATTAATAATGTAATTGGTGACTTAAACACAAGAGTTTCAACCAGAAATCAACTAAATCAAATAAGTCGTGTAGCCTTCATATCTAACTTCGAACCTAAAAATTATAAAGGGATATCAATAGATGATTTTTGGATTTTAGCAATGCAAAGGAACTAAATTGATTTGAACGAAATGATGTGTAGGAACTCGTATCAAGACCAAATATCAATCCGTAATAGGAACAAAATGAGTTTTGAAAAATAAATCAGATTAAAAGGGAAACATAGTTTGTAATAAAGCAAGATTAGTTACTCAGGGATACAATCAAGAAGAAGGAATTAATTATGAAGAAATATTTTCCTCTGTAGCATGTCTTGAAGCTATAAGAAAATTACTTACTTTTGCATGTCATCGTAATTTCAAATTATTTCAAATGGATGTTAAAAGTGCATTTTTAAATGATTTTATAAAAGAAAATGTCTATGTTGAACAACTACCCTTATTTGTTCATGAAAAATACTCGGATTATGTTTTCAAACTTAAAAAGGCATTATACGAATAAAAACAAGCACCCCGTGCTTGGTATGAGCGACTAAAAATGCATTTAACAAAATTTTGGCTTTCAAATTAGTACAATTGATTACATCATTATTTATAACAAGTGAAAATGACGATATACTAATTGTACAAATCTATGTTGACGATATCATTTTTGGACCCACTAACGAGAAATTATGTAACAATTTTTCAACATAATGAAAAACGAGTTCGAGATGTCTCATTTGGGAGAACTAAAGTTTTCTTAGATCTACAAATAAAACAAAATGGAATTTTTTTAAACCAAGAAAAATATTGTAGAGAATCGTTTAAACGTTTTGGAATAGATAATACATCTAGTAAACCAACTCCAATGAGCACGAGCTTACCTTTGGATAAAGATGAAAATAGAAAAGATTTTGATCAAAAATGATACCGGAGTATGATAGGATCTCTATTATACTTAACATCTACTAGACCAGATATAATGGTGATTGTTTATTTATGTGCAAGATTTCAAGCACAACCTAAAGAATCACATCATAGCACGATTAAGAGAATCTTACGTTATTTAACCAACACCAAAGATTATGGTATTTACTACTCGAAAGGTGGCTCTTTCAAACTCGTATCATATAGTGATGTAGATTTTGATGGCTGCAAACAGATAGAAAAGGTACAAATGGCACATGTCATTTATTGGTCAATCTCTGGTTTTGTGGTTTAGAAAAAAAACAAAATTGTGTTTCCCTCTCCACATGTGAAGCCGAGTATGTCTCAACTGCCTTAGCTTGTGCACAAGTAATTTTTATGCAACAAACACTTTAAGATTTTGGAAAACTATAACCAAATCTCCTATATATTATGATAATACGAGTGTTATAATTTTTTCTAAAAATCCAATTAACCATTGTCGAACTAAACATATTGATATTCCTCACCATTTTTAAGAGATAACGTTGAAAAAGGTATCTTCCCTCTTGAATTTGTTAACACAAAAAAATCAGATTGTTGATATTTTCACTAAACCACTCTATGAATCTTCGTTTATAAAACTAAGACGAAACTTGGTATATGTTCGCTTAATGAATTAATTTCATAAATATTAATTGATATATGTCATACATATTAACCCTAATTTTTTCAATGGTTGAACTAGTTCCTACCGCACAAACATTGTACTAAACTTAACAAAATTTAAAGTATGAATAGATTAGCTATTTTCAGTAAAACTTACCATAACTAAAATTGTTAAAATTTTTATGGTTAAATCAATATTCGCCTTACAAATTATTTACTAAAAATAAATAATATGCTCTATTTATATAATTAGCTATTTTTAAGAAAAATACACGGAAATATTTTTTATAACAATAGAAGATCTAAAAATGTATTCTGACCACGACTCCACTTACTCAACAATTGATTTTAGCTCACCCTCATCTAAGAGTGCATACGTATCACCAACAAAAACCACTCCTTCAAATAAATCATCATCACTAAATATTATAGCATCACCTACATATCACACCGGCAACTCTCCAAAAGGAAAGAAAGTCAAATGAGCAATTAATCTTGAATCATCATCTATCAATACTAAAGTTGATGAAAATTTTCACTATCGACAAGAAATGATGTGAGTTCAAAGAGAAATGTATTACGAGCAACAAAGAAAAGAAAGTCATCTTAACTTTCTTGAATGATGTATTCTGGCAGTCTGTGGACGTTCACTAATGAAAGATAGCTTACGTAAAAATTCTCCTCGATTAATTGAGACTCCGGTCAAAAATTACGACTCAAGTCCAAGAAGTTCTAGGGAGGCAGGGCCATCAACCCAAGACTGGAATCACACTCCATCTCATACAAATCAATGGTCTCTACTTAAGCCCTCAACTGAGCAAACTAAAAATGACACAAACCCTTAGGATCGAACTGAGCATAAGAACTCAGACTCATCGTAGAAGAAATAAATTTTTTTAACATGCTCTTCCATATACATGAATATATATATATATATATATATGTATGTATGTATGTATGTATGTATGTATGTATGTATGTATGTAATAATAAAATATGTGTGTATTTGTATTTTGCTTGATAATAATAAATAAATTTTTATTGTTTATAATAAGTATATGAATTGACAAATAAATAATATACACTACAAAGATTGAAAAAGGAAATAACACAGCCTCAAACGTCTGAGGGGAAATACCAAACGTTTGACAAAAATACTCGGTTTCATTCTCTGAATAATCCCAAACGTCCGGCATTATGCCTTAGACATTCGAGATCAATTTCGGCCTATTTATTTTGTTTGTCCTACATATTATTGTTAGAACCGGGCCAGCCCGCAGCGGAAGAAATGGATGAATTTCAAAAAATTTACCATTTTGGATCATTAACGGGCTATAAAGTCTAAATGCGTTCAGATCTTATCTAAATTTTCTTTTAAATAAAATCAATATTTTATTCAATATGGTAATATAAGGAACTTTAAATATACAAATGTATGTGATATGATGAATGTATCAAATACATTCATTTATGTCAAGTGTAAGTGCAGTGTATAAGTAGTGTGTATATGCATAAATGAAACATGTAAAAATAAATTAAGAGAAGGAAATTATTTGTTTCCCTTTATTACTATATTCAATTAATAAAGGAAAGATATGGCAGAATATGAAAGGAGAGAAACATATCTTCTCTTTCAACATTTAACTGTGACAATTAATACATTAAATAACATTTATTACTTATCAATCAAATCTACACATAGATATGATAAAATATGAAAAAAGGAAAACTTTTCGTTTCTTTCACCATTTAACTATGACAATCAATACATTAAATGACATTTATTACTTATCAATCAAATCTACACATGGATATGATAGAATATGAAAAGAGGAAAACCTTTCATTTCTTTCACCATTTAGCTGTAACAATTAATACATTAAATGAAATTGATTACTTATCAACCAAACCTACATATGCCTTCGTTGTCTAAATTTTGTTAATGAAATATATGCATACATTCATAATAATTATGGATTCACACATTCATAATAATTATGGATACATACATACATACAAAGTGAAAACCTATTGGTTGTTTTAAATAATTTGAAATCATAAATTAACATTAACAGAAAAATTCCAATTGAGAAAATATTTAAAAAAAAGGTTACATTATTGCTCATAATCTTTGTACAAATTTGATTTAAACAAAACATTTATATTACATATAACTAATAATTAAAATTTAATAATTTGGATATGAAAGCATATATTTGCAAACAATGTAGCATATGGTGTATGTGTATATACATTTGTACACAAGGTTTTTGGTTTTAAAGTTAAAGGTTTTTATTAAATTTTTAATTTAGGTATGAACAATACATCAAACTTTAAACAAAACCTAAATATAGAAAACAACAAATAATTAAAATTTGCACCAAAGTCCATTGATTAATATTAAATCAAGGTATCCACTTTTGTTTTACAAGGATTGTAACAATTATACAAAAATTTAACACATGTAATAAAATCAGATTTAAGGAATGGTAAATAACTTAACATATATATATATATATAATCCATTAGCATTTGAATAAGTAAAGGTTATCTCATAGTATACATGAATCTCATTCAAAGTCAATTTTTAATTTCATAACTACATACAATAAAATAAAAGAAATTTGAATAAGGTAGGCATGCGTAAATTTGTGATAGAAATTACAGATCCAAACAATACAGAGATTGATGATAATTTATCAGAAGTAATATGAGATTCAAGACATGTCGATTTATCATAAACATACATTAAAAGGAAATGATAAATAAACAAAGACCAAAATAATAATATAATAAACATGTAAATATCGGATTATACACACATATAATTACCTTAGGATGAAGCATGTAGAAACACCTTGAATGATAGAAGAATACCTAGATCTGATTGATCACTCTCTAGATCCGATAAACCTTGCCCTTCATCATACCTTAATTTGTGGCTTCTCCTTAGATTTTAGAAATCACCATCCCACTTTATTGTAGAATATGCTAGTGTATGATTTTTGTTTGATGATAATAAACGTGTGTGTGTGTATATATATATATATATTCGTTTAAATGTATTTGTTGTTGTACTATTTTATTTTTCACATAATTAAATAAATATTTGTTGAATAAAATAAATAAATCCGAATTCATATTTAAACAAATATTTTATTCAAACAAATATTTTATTACAAATTCAAATAGTACAAATTTGAGCTCTCACTAGATTTGTACATTTTCAATTGCAATACAACTTCGATTACAACACGTTTTCACTTTACATATTCTCTCACTCGTATTTGATCTTCAACTTTGTTCCAGTTTGTATCCAGCATCTGAACTATCTACAAAATAAACACTAACACGGTAAAATTGAAAATACTTTTACAATGCAAAATGAAGTGTGTGTTTTGAAAATATTATTTGCTTCAGTTATTTGGGTTGTTCGTCATCATTTTTCTTTTAATTCATCTTACACAAACAACTTGTGACATGCACAGTGTATCACTGTACATGCCACAAGGTCGTGCACACCGATATACACTTGCTTGTTAAAATCGCAGGGACAGGTGAGCACAAGATCAAACCCAAGCAAAAGCTAGATTCAACTCAGGTACAATACAAAAAAAACATCACAGAATGGTCAAAAGCAAGTTCATATGCAATCATTTAGTTTCAATATGACAACATGCATGAATGAAAAAAAGCTTCAGACATGTCTGCTTTAAAAGGAACCCAACTATATGCAACCAAGACAACAACTCAACAAGCCGATGCAACCTAGACCATAACCAGTAATGTAACCAGACTAGACCACATACAAGAACAAGACATGACCACCTGACCACTCAAATGAAACCAGGAACCAACTACAATAAAATCGGCACAAAGGAACCGGACATGTGCTAGTTCAGCACACATGGTCAGGAGCAATGAATCAAGCTACAGGCATGACTACAAGAACATGAAGCCATGAACACACTTTACTTCAAATCAAAACAGAGGTATGAACACAAAAAGGACCACCAGACCGGAAAGCACATGAAGTTCATATGCAACCAAGTACAAAGCAAAATGTTCGAGTGAGTATGAGCAAGCAGTTAACATGAATGCAAAGTTGGAATGCAACCAGACTAGACACCAGTCAGAGCATGCAAGTGAAGCTTCAACCAAGACAACAGTGCAGACCTCAAATGACTCGAACATAATCAGACTTACAAGGAAACCAGCATGAACACAAACAAGGTCAAATGCAGCAGACTTCAACACACAACAACAATGAACACAGCAGTTCAGACAACCAGCAAAATGCAGACTTCAATAAGACCACACACCAGTTTCAACATGTATGAAGGCATGAACACATACAACACAATGCAACTAGTCCATATACATGAAGATACACATGTAATCATACAACTAGTACACTGAAATGCAAACCAAACCAGACTCGAGTGAACCAGAGCTGAATACAACAAAATAACTGCAAGTCTAAACAACCAGAGTTGACACCAAAGGCATCACAACACATATATACACACATGCATATGTATGTATGTATGTATATACATGGTGACACATATACAAGTGAACATGACATGATCAAAGAAACTATCGGTAGCAGTTCGAACACAAGCAGTTTACACGTATATAAGCATAGAAATGTAGTAAATCAAGTAGTGGGTAATTATCAGTAGCCATGGGTAATCCAAGTCAAGGAGCAGTCAAAAAGAAATGATCAAGCCGAAAAAGTCACAGAGGGTAACACGAATTGAACAAGTCAAATTCTAGATTATCTTAAAATTCAAAATGCCAAAGTCGTAGGAGCAAAAAAGAACGGAGCAAAACTCAAATTCATAGAGTAACACATATGAGATGAACAAGTCAGGAATCACACTTATCGTTCGATCAAAAATCCATGGCCGAGAAAAGCAATTGACAAGTTCAAATAGTAATATACAAGCGGAAATGCAGGGAATCAAACCCTATATAAACCCATGTCATCATCGACATTAAAACAATTTGAGTTCAAGCAAAATCAGAGAGCAAGCCTTGAAATAAATAACGAACTAATCCAAAGCTCGAATCAAGTCGAGCATAATTATAAATCAAAAAAGGTAAAACACGCACCAATTCAAATCACGAATCGAACTCAACATTGCAGCCACAAGCAATTGAATATAACTGATAAAAGAAGCAGCGAAGCAGGAACGAAATCATCAAAGGGTTCGAGCTTCTAATTTCCAAGCGGCGCTTCAAATTGAAAACCCTAATACCAAATTGAAAAAGAAATAAGGCAGCTGCAAAAATAAAGGTTGTCTTCTATTATTTGTTTGGTCCGGCTTCTATTATTTTTATATTGGGCTTTAAATTTAAAAATTAGGGTTTTGGTTTTAGTTTTATTTTTTATTTGTAATTTCCTTTTAAAATTTGTGAATTTCTAGTTGTGTAACTAGATATAAACTACGAGGCATAGTTTGAGAATTCGCAACTCAGTGGCTGAGTTGTGGCAGGGTTTTGAGCTTAGAGTTAGGTTAGTCAAGTTAGCGGGTGTCGCAAGTTTACATGTGTTTGTAAGCGTCTAACTACTTAATTTCTAGTAGAAACCTTAGGGGCAGCACGTAGGCAGGTTTTTTCCGAAGCTGGGTAAATCTGTGTGTGATTTTTACTGCATTACTTTCTGTTATTATTTTTATTTCCGCATTAATTTTAGTATCACCCTATTCACCCCCCTCTAGGGCGAGAACGATGCTACAAGTGGTATCGGAGCTAGGAACAAAAACCATTTTTCTATTTTGAAAATTCATTTTTTTTTAAAATGGCTTCTTTTAATAATGCTTTTGTTGAGGGTCAATCCATAGCTAGACCACCCGTGTTCAATCGTAAATATGCATATCGGAAAACTAGAATGAAAATTTTTCTGAAAACCATAAACACATGGAATATTATTGAAATAGGATATATGATACCAATAGTAATGGTAGATAATCAAGAAGTTGAAAAACCTATGGATCAATGGACAGATCTTGAAAATAAACTGCTAACGTTAAAGCCATGAATTCTATTATTTGCTCATTAGTTCAAATTGTATTTAACCGTGTCTCACATTGTTTAACTACACAGAAAATCTGGCACACGCTTGAAGTGACTCATGAAGAAACTTCCCAAGTCAAAGAATCTCGCCTTGCCATGCTTAGTAGCGAGTACAATGAAGATAATAATGAAAGCACTGGAAGTGAAAATGAAAAAGAAAATCTGTGTTTTTTAGGATAAACGAGTGACAGCAATGATGACGAGCCAAGCAAGGTATCAAAACTTACTCACTCGCAATTACTTATATATTTTCATGAAGTAAATGGCTGTTTTGACAGACTTAGGGAGAAGTATGCTAAAATTGAATCACAAAGAGATAGTTTAATAGAAGTAAATAAGCAGCTTGATCAATTGGTTCAAAACTATAGAAAAAAGATCTCTAAGTGTGATAAGTGTCCATCATTAGAAGAGGAAATAAAAAAATCAGAAACTAGAATTAAATCGCTTGAAAAAGAAATTCTGATTTTGAAAGAAAGTGAAAATACTTGGAGAGAAAATTCTATTAAAAAGTGCACTTTGTTATTGAATGAAAATGAATCTCTTAAGTCACAAGTCCAACAATTGTCTACAACTTTAGGAAAATTCCCCAAAGGAGAAAGATCACTAAATATGCTATTAGAGAAACAAACTGTTAATACTATTAGACAAGGACTTAGGTATACTCAATCTGAAAAAGGTAGAAGTGAAACTAATCATGTCAATTCCAAGTGCACGATTTGTGGAAAAATTGGATACAATCAGAACAATTGCTGGTATAGACCTAAACACACAAAAACCATACCAATGTGGGTTCCTAAAGGCACGAATGTAAAATCCCTTAAAATCAAACAAATCTGGGTGCCAAAAGGAACAAACATAGAATGTCTTGATTCTACTTGTTTTTCAAAAAATTCTGTCGCTAACAATCATGGACCTATAAAAACAAATAGGTCATAAAACACTTTTCTCATGTAGGTGTGTTGGTAGGCTAAGGAACAACAAGAGTGGTACCTGGATTCATGTTGTTCCAGGCACACGACGGGCAACAAATCAAAGTTCCTTAGCCTAGAGAAGTACAGAGGTGACAGAGTCACAATGGGCAACAATGATGTATTATATGTTGAAAATCTACACCATAATCTGATTTCAATCAGCCAGTGTAAGTACTTCTACGGTCCTTGAACTAGTTCATATGGGTCTATTTGGACCTAACGACATTGCAAGCTTAGATGGTAAGAGATATTGTTTTGTATTGGTTGATGATTACTCTAGATACACATGGGTATACTTCTTTATCTTACTGCTTCTAGACCAGACATTATGCTCTTTGTTTGTTTATGTGCACCGTTTTGGTCAAATCCAAAGGAATCTCATTTAAAAGCTATAAAAAGGAAAGGTATCTGTTGCACACCCCACGGTTTGGTCTATGGTATCCAACTTATGATAACTTTGAGTTAAAAGGGGGATGCAGATTATGCTGGTAGTCTATTTGTTAGAAAAAGTACTAGTGGAACGTGTTTTATGTTGGGACATTCGTTAATTGCATGGTCAAGTCGTTCATTAGAGATCACATTTCTAAAGAAAATATCTGCATAAATTTCATTTCAACTAATTTTCAATTGGCAGATATTTTTACAAAACCCCTTCCAGAAAATAATTTTTGTCGACTTCGTCCCAGTTTAGGCATTTTAGAAATTTGATTTTATATTTGATCTTAAATGCCTATGTTAACTAATCTGACTCCCTGCTGATTATAGGAAAGATAAATAGTGACTGAAAAATGTGATGAGTGTTGATCTTGATCATACATTATGTCTTGAGAGAGTATATTTAGAAATTTTCTTTAAAAATTTAAACAAAATTTGTAATAACTTTGATTGGTAAAAAATTCAATGACCATCTCTATTCCTATCATATTTCTACGACTATCGCTCATCAAAATCCAATATAGTATGTCAAAATGTGGTATTTAAACAGGAAATTATTCATTTTTTAATTAGCAATAAAATCAGAAAATAAAATCATCCAAAAGTACTCACTCTCATTTAAAAGTCCTCACGGTTATGCATAGGTGAACTACTTGGAATCTTTGATTATGTGCTTTCATGCTCATTTAAAAGTCCTCATGGTTATGCATGTATGGAACACATATCAAAATTGATTATTAAATAGGCGAGTTGATTCTAACCCCATTTAAAAGTCCTCACGGTTATGCATGGTTAGAAGATACTTGGGATTCATTTTTTAATAAAAATTGGGAATACTACTAATCTCATTTAAAAGTCCTAACGGTTATGCATGGTTAGTAAGTATTCAAATTCCTATCATAAATATACAACAAATGGACACGACTATATGGTTTTCTATGCCGACATCTCCCCTATCACTCTAAAATGGAATATGCGCCTAACAAAGAATTTATTATTTTTGTTTGATTTTTTTATTGAAATTTAATATTTATACTCAATTGGGTATTAATATTGTATTAATGTCTATCAATTTATCTCTATTTTTCTAACACTATTACTCTTTTGCTGATACAAAAGGTGGAGAGAGAAGTTAAGATTTTGGCAAATAAGTCATATTTTTTATTTGCATATTTTTTACTTTCATGCATATGTGAAGTGGGAGCTTTGTTGTAGGGGGAGCATTCAAATAGGGGGAGCTAATAGAGTTCATCAAAACCAAATACATTTAATAAAGTCAAAATCTTAATATATGTTTGTTATCATCAAAAGGGGGAGACCGTAGAATATGCTAGTGTATGATTTTTGTTTGATGATAATAAACATATATATATATATTCGTTTAAATGTATTTGTTGTTGTACTATTTTATTTTTCACATAATTAAATAAATATTTGTTGAATAAAATAAATAACTCAGAATTCATATTTAAACAAATATTTAATTCAAACAAAAATTTTATTACAAATTCAAATAATACAAATTTGAGCTCTCACTACATTTATACATTTTCAATTGCAATACAACTTCGATTACAACACATTTTCACTTTACATATTCACTCTCACTCATATTTGATCTTCAACTCTATTCCAGTTTATATCCAGCATCTGAACTATCTGCAAAATAAACACCGACGCAGTAAAACTGAAAAAGAAATACTTTTGCAGTGCAAAATGAAGTGTGTGTTTCGAAAATATTATTTGCCTCAGTTATTTGGGTTGTTCGTCATCATTTTTCTTTTAATTCATCTTACACGAACAACTTGTGACATGCATAGTGTATCACTGTACATGCCACATAGTCGTGCACACCGATATACACTTGCTTGTTAAAATCACAGGGACAGGTGAGCACAAGGTCAAACCCAAGCAAAAGCTGGATTCAACTCAAGTGCAATAGAAAAACAAAACATCACACAATGGTAAAAAGAAATTTCATATGAAAGCATTCAATTTCAACATGACAACATGCATGAATGCAAAAAAGCTTCAGAAATGTCTGCTTCAAAAGAAACCCAACTATATGCAACCAAGACAGCAACTCAACAAGCCGATGCAACCTAGACTAGAACCAGTAATGTAACCAGACTAGACCACATACAAGAATAAGACATGACCACCAGACCACTCAAATGAAACCATGAACCAACTACAATAAAATTGGCACAAAGGAACTAGACATGTACTAGTTCAGCACATATGGTCAGGAGCAATGAATCAAGCTACAGGCATGACTACAAGAACATGAAGCCATGAACACACTTGACTTCAAATCAGAATAGAGGTATGAACACAAAAAGGACCACCAGACCAGAAAGCACTTGAAGTTCAAATAAAACAAAGTACAAAGCAAATGTTTAAGTGAGTATGAGCAAGCAGTTAACATGAATGCAAAGTTGAAATGCAACCAGACTAGACACCAGTCAGAGCATGCAAGTGAAGCTTCAACCAAGATAACAGTATAGACCTTAAATGACTCGAACATAATCAGACTTACAAGGAAACCAGCATGAACACAAACAAGATCAAATGCAACAGACTTCAACACACAACAACAATGAACACAGCAGTTCATACAACCAGCAAAATGCAGACTTCAATGAGACCACACACTAGTTTCAACATGTATGAAGGCATGAACACATAAAACACAATGCAACTAGTCCATATACATGAAGATACACATGTAATCATACAACCGGTACACTGAAATGCAAACCAAACCAGGCTAGATTGAACCAGAGGTGAATGCAACAAAATAACAGCAAATCTAAACAACCAGAGTTGACACCAGAGGCATCACAATACACATACACAGACATACATATGTATGTATGTATATACATGGTGACACATATACAAGTGAACATGACATGATCAAAGAAACTATCAGTAGTAGTTCGAACACAAGCAGTTTACATGTATATAAGCATAGAAATGAAGAAAATCAAGTCGTGCGTAATTATCAGGAGCCATGGGTAATCTAAGTCAAGGAGCAGTCAAAAAGAAATGATCAAGCCGAAAAAGTCACAGAGGGTAACACGAATTGAACAAGTCAAAGTCCAGATTATCTCAAAATTCAAAATGCCAAAGTCGTAGGACCAAAAAGAACGGAGCAAAATTCAAATTCATGGAGTAATACGTACAAGATGAACAAGTCAGGAATCACACTTATCGTTCGATCAAAAATCCATGGCCGAGAAAAGCAATTGAGAAGTTCAAATAGAAATATACAAACGAAAATACAGGGAATCAAACCCTATATAAACCCATGTCATCGTCGGCATTAAAACCATTCGGGTTCAAGCAAAATCAGAGAGCAAGCCTTGAAATAAATAACGAACTAATCCAGAACTCGAATCAAGTCGAGCATAATTATAAATCGAAAAAGGGAAAACACGTACTAATTCAAAACCCGAATCGAACTCGACATTGTAGCCGCAAGCAATTGAATATCACTAATAGAAGAAGCAGCGAAGCAGGAACGAAAGCATCAAAGGATTCGAGCTTCTAATTTCCAAGCGGTGCTTCAAATTGAAAACCCTTATACCAGATTGAAAAAGAAACAAGGCGGCCGCAAAAATAAAGATTGTCTTCTATTATTTGTTTGGGCCGACTTCTATTATTTTTATATTGGGCTTCAAATTTAAAAATTAGGGTTTTGTTTTTAGTTTTATTTTTTATTTGTAATTTCCTTTTAAAATATTTTGAATTTCTAGTTGTGTAACTAGATACAAATTACGGGGCGTAGTTTGAGAATTCGCAACTCAGTGGTTGAGTTGTGGCAGGGTTTTGAGCTTAGAGTTAGGTTAGTCAAGTTAGCGGGTGTCGCAAGTTTAAGTGTGTTTGTAAGCGTCTAACTACTTAATTTCTAGTGGAAACCTTGGGGGCAGCACATAGGCAGGTTTTTGCCGAAGCTGGGTAAATCTGTATGTGATTTTTACTGCATTACTTTCTGTTATTATTTTTATTTCCGCATTAATTTTAGTATCACCATATTCACCCCCCCCTCTAAGGCAAAAACGATCCTACATTTGCAAGAGAAGAATGAACCACCTTTTTTAATTTAGTTTGATGTTGATTTGAAATTTTTTTGATGTTTTTTCTTTTGGATGAAGTTTCAACCATGGATGAATGATAGAGAAGAGGAAGAAAATGAGAACACAAAACGAAAGTCACGTTCTGTTCTCTGTACTTTTAAAAATGAGGAGGTTTTGTTTTTAATAGAATTAAAGGGACCTTTTCCTATTCTCCTATTAGAACTTCCTCCTTTATTTTCTCTTTTTAAATTTCAATTAATCTCATTAATTGATTTCCTCCTCTTACCATTATATGGCTGATCCAAGCACATTCCAAATATGTTTAAAATTTTACCGATATCGCATATCGATATATGCAAATATAACTTTTATATATGCATTAAAATAATTACCAACAACATTCAAAACATCAAATAAATTAATATTGAATTCAGTTAGCTATTAATATTGAACAATTCAAATATTAATGTTCACACATCACTTAGCAGGTGGTATGACAGTTTGGCTGAATTCATCGCTTACAGGTCTTTTCGGTAAATCAAATTTTACTTATTATAAGCAATACCTGCTGGTGGCAATTATTTATACCAATTCCCTTCATCAAAACTATATCATATTAGGACTTATGGAATTTGGTAATGGTCAAAATTCCAATATCGTCCACATTCAACTTTATAGTCCAAACACAAAGTCCTTGGTTCAATAATAACAATTATCATTAACCAAAATGCTCTAGCCAAAGACTTTGACTTTGAGTTGATTTGAGTTGACTATGATACTAACACCATATAACTGAGGAGACGAATGCCCTCTTGAAAAGTGCTTCACTTCCACTCGACCCAACTATAGTCACTCGATGGAACGCCATGCCATGATTTGACTATAATCAAAATGGAGCTTTCATATTGAAGATCCACAGTATTCTAAAGTTGAGAGAACTATGTAATTCAGTCACATTGATATTTTCTGTTTGGCCTTAGTTATATTAACCAACAGAAAACTATCGAGTGAGTCGTCCCATAGTTATCTAATAACTATCAGTACGTAACCTCTAGGTGCCCCCAACAGTCATGAGTAATACACTGCCCAACATTTGGAGAGCGTTACATACTCTAGTCTAAATGGATACATCGATATCCAGTCTCGATGCATCTTGACTAGGAACATTTAAAATGATATATTTGTTTTATTGTGATAAATTACTCACGGTTACAACACTTTGTAACTACTATCACAAAGTATGTCATTTATGGATTTTTTATTAAATATATTTTTAATTAAATTAACTAATTAATATAACCACATTATATCAAGTATATAATAGAATGAAACACCTTTATTATGAACTAGATTGTTCAACGAGTTAGATATATGTAACAAATTACATAATTGCCCCTAGGGCATACCCCTAACTCTATCAATATCCCACTTGCACTTGGGGTCAATTATGGAATCTTATTCCAACTTCTCCAATCGATTTCTCAAAACCAGTTGGGTTAGTCCCTTTGTGAACGGGTATGCTATTATGTTTCAATTATCTACTCTATCAATCAACTCTCTCCGACGGTGATAAACGCTTTATCACGTGGAACAATTCGAAGTATATCTCTCAACCTCTAATGAGCTCTAAGTTATATTACGAACCATATCGCGGCATTATTATCATATAACAATGTTATGAGATTCTTAACATTTGGAATCGGCTCAGTTATAAATTTGTGCACTTATAATTTTATATACATTATTTTTATTGCGGTAATATTTAAGGCGATGTACGTAGCCTTTTTTCATTGAATAAGCCAGTCTTTTATTTGGAACATTTCCAACTTAAAGGTTCTTAACTTGAATTTATTATTGAAATACTACACTCAATATGACTTATGAAGTTTGAGTTCAAACACTCCTTCATAAGGAGTTTTTGTTTCTGTAAACAATTCTCTAGTATTTCATAAATACACGAGAACACTTCAAACAACCATTTAGTTATATCAATTTGGATTTGATATTTGCTTCATGTCTCAAATATGTAAACAAATCATGATATCGTAGACAACACAACATGTATGATAATTCCTTTTGCCAATGCAAAGGAATTAATCTTACATGTTCCATATTAAACATTTTAATAAGGTGTCATTGCATATCATTTGAGACATTCCCAACATCTTTTATACTTACTATAAAAGACATCATTTATTAATCCAATGTTGAGTATTAAAACAACTAAGGCCGATTTTAACACAAGTACATCGTTAAAATCAACAATGTGTTGTTTACTTATAGTTTAGAAATATCAATGTACCTTTTAACGTTCTTGCTTATGAACACACGCTTCCTCTGCACTTTGAATGAAAATGAAACTATTTGATTTTTCTATCAAAATACTTATTCAATCTTGATGCTTATAAAATGATACCTTTGCATCATTTCTTGGATCATATCCAAAGACTCAAAAATTCAATATCGCTCCAACTGACTTTGAGACATTTTTGGTTAATATGTGTAAACAACTTATTCTAAATCGTTATTTAGAATTTTCTGCTTCAATACATATGTACTAAAACACTAGGACTTATCAAGCGATAATTTTGTGAGTAAATCCGAATTGACTTGAACGTGTTGAATATCGAATCTATTACGCTAATTTCAACAATTGAAATTTGTGATATTATTCTTATCAAAATTGCTCATTTAATTCCAACTGCATTAGTCTTACTCATAAAGACACAGTCGTGGTCGATGGATCATATCCCTTTAGTTACGACCACCAAAATCTATATTTTGATAGTGTACTTGGAATTCTTTCAGATTTGCGCATCATACCATATAGAGTCAACACTCTCAATGGTTTAATTAAACAATCTTGGATTATATATTTTCGAAATTAATAAGAAACTCATAGTTTCTCTTAGATGTGCAAGAATACTTATTAGACATTCAAATGCTATGTGTTCGTTTAGGTTAGTTAATTTCATTTCATCTCATATAATCAGTTCTATCTATGGATCGTATCCAATTACATTTTACTACCAATAATTCCTCAAAGAAATTTCTTCACAATGAAGTTGGTATATCTTGAAACAACAATTGTTTCTCAGTGCAATAGAATATGTATTCATAAACGTTTTATGAATTTCTTTACTTATAAAATTGATTTGGTTTTAGTTTACAAAAATTATGTTCGAAACATAAATATGTCATACAACGACAGTCTTTTCAAAATCCTTTTGGGGATATTCATACAAGATCCCTCATGAACAATTATTACATGCAATCTTTCGACTCGCACAACCTGCCAACTCCTTGGTCTATGAGATGTTGGAGTTTCTTATAAACCCTTATCTTGTAAAATTTTGTAAACTATTATTCAGATGAAATAATATTAACCTTGTGTACTACCCTTAAGTACATTACTTCATAGAAAGAAACTAACTCAAATTCACTCACAATTAATCATACATTGTCAAACAAAGTTTGATTACTCCATATCGATGCATCATTATGTATCACATGGAGGAGTAATTTTGAGATTGAATCTTTATTCATTTTAGGTACGTTCGGAACATTTTCCAATATACTCACTCATTCTATCAAATCAAATCATTTATATCACATGTTATTTTATTTATTTTTATTTTATATTCTATAAGTTTACCATAGGCATACTACACGTGTATCAAATACACATGTCCATGTCGAGGATAACTCATCGGTGAATATGACGAAGTACATGGAACTGTTTTGGTATTTATAAAATTATGATTGCATACATATGTATGTATCAATCCAAAAAGTTCATCAACTCTTATGATACTCCCACTAAATGGGTGCATAGCCCTCTATTGTTTGAGATATAATTAACAAGTATCATATGATTCAAAATCATACAATAAAATTATTTCTCAAAACTACGGCTTAGTCTATAATTCCAAAACAACTATAAATTATATTAGATACTTTTGTATTTTCCAATGCATCACTTTTGTTATAAAAAAATTACCACTTTATAGTTTTATTTCACAAAGAATATTCATAATATTCATATTGATATATAGCTATGTCTATTTTTTTCATTCGATACTGAAAAATAATCATTATTTCATAAATTATGTATGAGAAGTTTTACGAAAACAATTTTCGTACTATAATGTAATTAATAAGTGCTATATGGCATGCTCCCACTATTTCCACCATTACTATAATAGCGTACTAAATTCGAAGGTCCATCATTCACTTAATACAATCTGTTTATTTCATACACTGCAATTGTTTATAGTGGAGAGATCGTTGATCAAATATCTTGAGCTCAAAGAAATAAATCTCATAGAAAACAATTTTCTATATGAAAATACATTTCGAAATAGAAATCATATTTCTTATTCCAATATTAAGTATCAATTATTATTATAATTCTCGTTTCCAATGTTTCTCTATGAAGCAGAAGTGACTATTCATTTTCTTGATCCCAACTGTATGTTAAATTACATCTATTCTTATACATTCGTTTTCCTTTCAAATGGTCAAACTATTCAAAAGAAAACCTTACTACAATATCATAACAAACTCTTTACAAAAGCGCATTCGATTATCCTTAACAATCAAGGACATCAAATATGTTGCACTTTACGTAAACCGATCAAAATGACATTTCAGCGATTGAGTTCTTAGATCTATCTTGTATTTTTTAGTCTTGTGTTACATTAACACAATATGATCCCTTTTGTAATCAATCAAGTTGAATGCATGATCTCAAAAATACTGTTTATTGGCTTATTTCCAATGAACTATATTCATTGAAGTATCGTACATTACGAACTGTGACCGTTCACCATATAACATTTATAAATGATAGTATATGGATCAAATATCCATAGTCTTGTATTGTTTTTAGAGTTCGAAACTCATAGAGTGCAATACACGGTCTCAACCAAATAAGCACGTAAGTGACAATTTTACGAATGTATTAAGTAGTTTTAAAACTTATACACTTGCATAGGTATAGAAAACATTAACATGCAATAGGCATTTAATAGTGGGCATTACATTTCCATTTGTCAACTTTCAATTTATTTCGTTTGTATATGTTAATTGATAAACATTTTATCAATCATATTAAATGCACAAATTTATCATTGTAGATAATTATAACATTATTTAGCATATGCTCTTACAATATTAGAAAGATTAAATGTTACCATTTCATTTTTCTAATAAGGCTCCCACTAGTTTTTTATGTTTCTCCAAACCCTAAGATGAAACATAGAAGTCTTTCGACTTTACTAGTGGGTGTTAGGACTCGTCTGTCTTCGTATTCTGACCTTGAGTTTGCTCAACAAATCATAGCCCCACAAACGATGGATAACTCCTTATCGGTTGTATCACATACAAGTCCTAGCCTATTTTTCCTTATCCTAATCTCATTTCGACCTTGATTTTTCTCAAAAAATCGAAAGAGATTATTCACTCATACCTACCACATCGCGACGGCCTAAGCATAGTATATGAACTTTGAGTTTGCTCAACAAATACATATAGTTATCTTACCTCGTCTGTTCAATATATTAATGATACTACACATAACATCTCTAGCTTGAGTTTGCTCAACAACTAAGGAGTATGCAAGTAATTTATTAATATATATGGTAGAGGACAACATTATATTGAAGATTCATAATCTTCAGTATATTATATTGAGTGATATCGACTTATGGAATAATGTATTCATATGAAATAACCCCAACGTTACTTCTAATTACTTCCTACTATCTACTGCTAAAAATTTATTTACAGCTTAAAATTTTCGCTACATAGAAACCCACAAGCTATTTTGCTCTACCATTTTTTTCTTTCAAAAGAAATAGCTGTTTACAAAATTTCCTTTACTGTAATTTTGGATTTTTACAAATTTTATTTTCTACTAGAACTTTATATTTACACTTTTTTATTTATAAAGAAACTAGAGAGTTATATACTGTTATCCCGCCTTTTGGCAAGGCCGTGACACCAAAAAGTTGACTGGAAAACTAAAGACAGTTCGTCGTAAAAGTTCGATATGCACTATTTCACCATGGATATCAATGAATTTTGTCCGAGTCCGGATCGGGCTACAATTGATAAGACACGTCAAGGAAAGCCATAGGAGCCAGCGTTCCAAATCTCGAGTCAATCCGAGTTCGTACGCCCAAGATATCATCGATGCAAGTGAAGGACATAGCCTTGTGTTCGTCTCCATATGGTTCGTATCCATCAAGGTCGACTCCATCAAGATTGACTCCATCCCCTTCGTATCCCTCAGAACAAACCCTTAGCTCGAATCCATCGTCCCTGCATTACTTCGAATCCATGAGAAGTACCATTGCTTCGACTCCATCAAAACACCCTCCACGTTCGAATCCATCCAAGGCCTCCCGTGGTTCAAATCCATCAAAATATTTCCAGCTTCGAATCGATCAATGGGAAGGTCTTCGAATCCATGCAGTTGAAGCCTTCGAATCCATCCAGACATAGTTGCTTCGTATCGATCGAATGGAACACGTCACGATTGATACGAACGAACCCTTGTTCGAATCCAGATATGATCACTGTCTTCGAATCCAACGTCTCGAGTCCACACAGCTAAAACCCCGGGTACGACTCAGTAAAACTCGGAGATAAAGCGGGGTTGACCCGAGGCATGCGCACCACGCCGAAGTCTTCGCATACGGGGGGATCGATTCGAACGAATCGATTCGAACGTATCGATTCGAACGACTCCAGGAAACGAAATGCAATCTTGAATCGATCATAACTCGAGTTCTACAAGTCCAAATGCTATGAAATTTTCACAGAAGCTTAAGCACATGATGAAGAATGTCCACGCCAAATTTCAGCTCGATTGGATGATTTCTTGATCGATTCGAACCAAGGGTCGAATCGATCCCAAAGTGGGCCCAGATCTCCAGATTTCGGCCAGGTGGGCCCCCTGACGTACCAGAACTGGTCTCCCCTCATTTTAGGCGAAATATCAGCCTCCTACACCTATAAATAGAGCCCCTGGTCATTCAGAAAAGGGGTCGGACAATTTTGAGAGCTAAAGAGCGCCCAGACTCTGCCAGATCTACTCAGAATCACCACTGCTTCCTTAGATTCAGATTGTAATCATATAATCAGTTGTACTACATCAGAATAAATTGTAATCATCAAGAGAACATCAATAAAATCATCAACTTCAGAGTGGACGTAGGCAAGATCGCCGAACCACTATAAATCTCGCGTTTATGTTCATTATTTCTGAATTGTGATACTCTGTTTGCTTAGATTTGAGATTTGTGTGTGAATATTGTTGATTTATATCCATACACTGGTGCTTTCACAACATTCGGGGTTTGTGACCAGTTTTGGCGCAAACACTTTGGTGCTTTCACTGAGAGGAACTAGCACCCGCTACACAAGATTTGAAAATTTGAAAGACAATGACTCGACAAACAAGTAGAAGGCAAAGAGCTGAGAGAAGTCAGCACGAAGGAAGTCAAGAGGCTTCCTCAGGAGCAAACCAAGCATCGATCTTCATCACCAGGGATGAGATGGAGACAATGATGAAGAGATAGGAGGAGATGATCTAGAATTTGCTTCAACAAATTGGACAACTTGGAGCACAAAATCAAGGAACAACCGGAATCCAGAACGGAGCAGGACCATCTGGCGCAGCGCCGGAGCTGGGGGGCACCCACTTAGGACATGTTGATCCGAACACGGGAAGAGAGACAAGGACATCCGAGCAACCTGACAGCAATAGAGGGATGAACGCTCAGTCAGGGGGGCAAACACCCGAAAGCTCACACGGACTCGGGGGGCAGATCGAAGGTAGTGAACGAGGACTACAGCTCGGAGACAATGATAGATTGGCAGAGATGGTCAGGCGAGCCATGAGAGGAGGATTAGTAAACAGAGATCTTGAAGATGTGAACAAGAGTCCCTTTTCTCCTGCGATTAGGTTGGCTAGGAACCCACCAGAATTCAAACTACCAACAGTAGAAGGGTATGATGGGAGGACGGACCCTGCGGTCCATCTAACGAGGTATATAAGGCACATGGAAGTGCTGGGGGCATTACAGGAAGTCATGGCCCGGTGCTTCCCATTGTATTTGACAGACATAGCAGCTTTATGGTTCAGACAGCTAGAGAGCGGCTCCATTGGGACATGGACCGATTTGATTGAGAAATTTATGAGGCAATTCAGAGTTCATATTTCGAGACCCAAGAATGTGATGAGTTTGGCAACGCTAAAGCAGAAAGCTGGGGAGTCTTTGAGGAATTTCTTGACGCGATTCAATGCGGCAGCAGCATTGGTGTATCGGCCAGATCCATCCATGGTTATGATGGCAGCTGTGTCCGGAGTAGTTGATGGCACGGAATTCAAAAATTCATTAACTAAGGATCCGCATATGGATCTAGGAGAATTCTATCATGAGGCAGAAAAGTTTTTACGATTGGAAGATGCTAATGCTGAGAGAGAAGAAGGAGAGGGAATAGAAGTTTATGCACTTAAAGACAAAAAGCCTCTCGAAAATGATTCAGGCAAGGATAAAGGAAAACGAAAGGCTGAGGACAATGGTGACGGGTCAAAGCGACTGCGAAGAGAGCCACGATTCACCACTTATTCAGAGCTGAATGAGAGTTTGGAGCGAATCTACCAAGATACACGAGAGCAAGTTCCCTACCGTAGGCCAATACGAAGGGATCCCACTGTTGACGAGAGGAAATCAGACAGATACTGCTTATTCCACGAACTGAATGGTCATAACACTAACGACTGTAGACATCTGAAGGATGAGGTGGAAGGGCACATCAGGAACGGTATGCTACTTCAATATGTGAGGAGGCGAGCTCCAGCGGTAGAGCCAGAGCGACCACCGTCTACATCAGCCAGGGGTGCCCCCGAGCCAGGACATCGTATGATTATCAATTAGTTGAAATAACGATGGACAAGTTGTAAACCTCTCACCAACACGGGTAAGTTGTTTAAACATGTGCGAGATCACGAACGGTCCATAGGCATGTTGTGAATGACTACTGACCCTATCGTTGTGGGAGTTTACACTTTGACATCCTTGCTTTGCTTTTGTTTCATTTTGATTTGAACATTTGAACTTGACTTTATTTAACATTTCTGCTAAAGACTTATTTTCAATGAAAAAATGCTACTTGTGATTTCATAACGGCTAAGCCACTTACACATGTACGGGATCACGAACGGTCCCTAGGCATGCTCTGAGATGGCGATAAACCATTGCAAGAAACAATCCGGGGATTCACCCGAACGTGAAACCTGGTATTGATGATACTAAGTCCCTCCCCGGGCACACTCAATTCGCCTCGAACGGCATCCGACCGCGAACGGTCACAATTCGATCGCGAACGATCACACTTCGCCACGAACGGCACCCGACCTCGAACGGTCACCATTAGCCTCGAACGGCACCCGACCGCGAACGGTCACACTTCATCTAGTACAACATTCGATCACGAATGATCACACTCTGCCTCGTACGGCACTCGACCACGAACGGTCATAATCCATCCTAATTCATCTAGAACGACATCCGACTTCGAACAGTCACAATTCGTCTAAAACGACACCCGACCTCGAACGGTCACCACTCGCCTCGAATGGCACCCCTCAACTCAAATGGCTTGATCACGAACGGTCGTCATTTGGGGCCATATGAAAATGGCTAGATCGCGAACGGTCGTCATTTAAGGTCATACAAAAAATACTAGATCGCGAACGGTCGCATTCCACCTCAAAATGGCTAGATCGCGAACGGTCGTCATTTAAGGTCAGATAAAACTATCAATGTCTTTGCAGGTCATCAACAGGATATGAACATCCAGCTTATGAAACTACAAAACTCACCTTCCTATCGCAAGGCATGTTTTGGGGGGCAAATGTTATCCCGCCTTTTGGCAAGGCCGTGACACCAAAAAGTTGACTGGAAAACTAAAGACAGTTCGTCGTAAAAGTTCGATATGCACTATTTCACCATGGATATCAATGAATTTTGTCCGAGTCCGGATCGGGCTACAATTGATAAGACACGTCAAGGAAAGCCATAGGAGCCAACGTTCCAAATCTCGAGTCAATCCGAGTTCGTACGCCCAAGATATCATTGATGCAAGTGAAGGACATAGCCTTGTGTTCGTCTCCATATGGTTCGTATCCATCAAGGTCGACTCCATCAAGATTGACTCCATCCCCTTCGTATCCCTCAGAACAAACCCTTAGCTCGAATCCATCGTCCCTGCATTACTTCGAATCCATGAGAAGTACCATTGCTTCGACTCCATCAAAACACCCTCCACGTTCGAATCCATCCAAGGCCTCCCGTGGTTCGAATCCATCAAAATATTTCCAGCTTCGAATCGATCAATGGGAAGGTCTTCGAATCCATGCAGTTGAAGCCTTCGAATCCATCCAGACATAGTTGCTTCGTATCGATCGAATGGAACACGTCACGATCGATACGAACGAACCCTTGTTCGAATCCAGATATGATCACTGTCTTCGAATCCAACGTCTCGAGTCCACACAGCTAAAACCTCGGGTACGACTCAGTAAAACTCGGAGATAAAGCGGGGTTGACCCGAGGCATGCGCACCACGCCGAAGTCTTCGCATACGGGGGGATCGATTCGAACGAATCGATTCGAACGTATCGATTCGAACGACTCCAGGAAACGAAATGCAATCTTGAATCGATCATAACTCGAGTTCTACAAGTCCAAATGCTATGAAATTTTCACAGAAGCTTAAGCACATGATGAAGAATGTCCACGCCAAATTTCAGCTCGATTGGATGATTTCTTGATCGATTCGAACCAAGGGTCGAATCGATCCCAAAGTGGGCCCAGATCTCCAGATTTCGGCCAGGTGGGCCCCCTGACGTACCAGAACTGGTCTCCCCTCATTTTAGGCGAAATATCAGCCTCCTACACCTATAAATAGAGCCCCTGGTCATTCAGAAAAGGGGTCGGACAATTTTGAGAGCTAAAGAGCGCCCAGACTCTGCCAGATCTACTCAGAATCACCACTGCTTCCTTAGATTCAGATTGTAATCATATAATCAGTTGTACTACATCAGAATAAATTGTAATCATCAAGAGAACATCAATAAATTCATCAACTTCAGAGTGGACGTAGGCAAGATCGCCGAACCACTATAAATCTCGCGTTTATGTTCATTATTTCTGAATTGTGATACTCTGTTTGCTTAGATTTGAGATTTGTGTGTGAATATTGTTGATTTATATCCATACACTGGTGCTTTCACAACATTCGGGGTTTGTGACCAATTTTGGCGCAAACATATACGTTATATAATTTTTCAACCATTGGCTTTTGTAAAACCCATTTACGAAAAAATTTCAATTCAACAAAATATTTGTACTCATATATACATTTTAAAACCCGATATTTGCTTACTTTTTCAAATATATTAATTATATATTTTTCTCAACTTTTAACTATTTTCTATTAGGTTGGACTCAAAATGGACTTCTATTTGTTTTTTCTCTAGAACTTCTGTAATGACCCGGGGTTTAGTGAAAATTTATTAATCATCATTAAACTATTAATGGTGATTACTAATGGTCATTTGGAGCTTTTGATCGGGTTGAGATTCTTTGAAAAATCGGTTAAGCGATTATGTGGGTTTTAAAAATTTTTGTAGCCCACGTTTGTTTTGGTTTGTGTTGCCTATCTAGGTTGATGCCATTCCCCTCTTTATTCCGTTCGACCTGGTTTCCCCACTTATTCATTTCTCGATCGCGTCTCTAAAGCAAATAAACGGAAAAAAAATGGCGGCCCTCTTGTTTATCCCCTTTTTCAAATTAGGGTTTTCAGAAATCGAAGATGCCGTCTTGGTTGTTCGATCGAGAAGATGACTCTCGTTCCTTTGCTTCGACGATCGTTCGTCTCTTGAGGGCCACGGCTTCGACTCTCCATCCATTCGAACACATTGTTCCAATTCGCGCCACGCAAAGGTGAGTGGTTTCACTCACATCCAAATTCTAACTTCAGTGCATTACTTCGGTCATTTGATTTCATTGGGATGTCGTTGGTTTCTCTGATTTTTTATTCAGGCGGTTTTGAACTGAGACTTGACTCGACTCCTTGATTAGTTGGGTTTTATGGCACTGTTTGGTTTTCGTGGATTTTATGTTGAATACGGTCGAACTTGTTTCAACTGTTAAATGCTTTGCAACTTCCTTTGTTTTGTTCGAAACTGATATTAGACTTTATTGGTATCAATTGGTTGTTAACTTCGATTATGATGTTGTTTTGATGCTTGAGATTATTGCGACTAATTCTTATGCGCGTATTCTCGTATATTTTGGCTTGTTTTCCACGGCTTTGAATCTCTTACTCGATAATACTGCTTTGATTTGAATTTGACTTGTTCCACATTGACTTCGGCCTGGACTTGGTTTTTAAAATTCTCGGCTTCGACTTTGATTCTTCACTGTCCTATGTTGTAACCATCTGGTAATTGATCTTTGTGAGAACCTTTTTACCACTTCACTGACTTGTCCCATGATTTCGGCTATACTGTGAATCCTGTTCTTTGTCAAACTACTTGAGAAATCGACTTCGGTATGCAGTTTACTTTCTTAGCTGGTCTGGCCATCTGTTTTTGGTTGGTTTGTAAGTTGAACTCCACTTGGTTGTAGCTACATTGAACTCGACTTTGGTTTGGTGTAACTTCGACCATATTGTTCATCGGCTCTGTTAGCATTTTATCCTCGTTCGACTTTACCTGCTGTTTCACTACTCCGGTCAATTGGTCTTCGAATGTTGTATTTGATGGCCTTGTTGTTGGCTTAGTCGAGTCTAATTTCAGTTGCACTTGAGTATACTAGTACCCATGAGCTTTTACCAATCTCTGTTGTACTTTCGATTTCGGTTGAGTTTGCTGTATGGTTAGATTTGAGAACTTTTGGTGTTGTTTCATTGGTTTAAAATATTTGCACAAATTCCTTGTACATTTTACCGAGTACAGTTTTGATGTTAACATGTTGGATCTGGTATGGGGTATGTAGCCGTAGGTTGACCCTGTCGTACTGCCGCTAATGTTCAAGTGTTCACTGCTTGACTTAGTTTTGCATTCAGTTTTGTGGTGCACATTTTTACATGATTAAGGCCTGCTGCACCATTTGTTTCGTGAGGTATCCTTGCTTCTGTTTGGTTTGAGACTGCATATTTTGAAGTGTAAGTCTTGAATTGTTTTTGGGCATTGTTAAGTTTGATTCTTCTTACCGTTGTATCTCAATAGAGTTTGTACTTGGTCTCCCTTGATTTTGGTCTTTAAATTCACTGAGTTTTGTGCCTGTGTCTTTGAGCATATCAATGTGACTTTGGCTCCTCTTTAGTCCTGACTGTTTGAAAGTGCTCTGTATTAATTGTCTGTTTCATGCTTTGATCACTGGTTGCAATTCATTTGGTTCAGTCTTGTACCACCTACTGTTCACTTGAATTGTGATTCTTGATGTCGTACGAGTTGAGTTGATGTAGTCATCACTTTTGTACATGTACTCTGCTCTGGCCTTGGTTGTTAGTTGTATGCCTATGCATTGCTTTGTCTTTCACGTTGCCTGACCATAGGCATGCTTCGAGTCAGTATTCATATGGCCTCATGATGCAGTGTCTTCATATTACCTTACTGTCTGCCCCTTGGAACTATATGTGTAGTTGCTATCGCTGTACAGTGCGCTTATTCTTCTTTATGTTGCAATGCTTTAAATCATATATGTTGATTTCAATTGTTGCCATGCACTTGAATTAGTTGTATTTATTCGTTTTGTTGACATGGCATTGGTGCACTTAGATTGGTTTTCATATTCACTTGAGTTGAACCCGATTTCGGGGTTTGACCTTGCGATCGTTGTGATTTTCACTGAGCTTTTGTGTATCTCCTACGATAGTGGCGAGGCAGTACACGCGTGCGTGTACTGCAGCCCTATCAGATTTGACAAGTTTTAAATTGATTTAGTCGATTTGATAAATTGTTTATTTATCTCTGTTCATAATTTAAATCTGCTGATTTTGTTAAACACTGTTAAGTGTTATATTGACCGTTATCCGGTTTCTTTGTTTAAAGAATCAGATAGACGGGAATTATTGTGACTGTCGTCTATTTAAATTATTACCGCCTATATGCACTAATAAACTGGTTTGAATTAGACTGACCTGGGTATTATTTTCTTTTGAATGTAATACTCGGGTCAGACCCGAGTTATTTCAGGTTGTAGATTTTCTTCTTTGAGTTGCTATTCAGGATATGAAGACTTTTCACATCTTCTGAAGTCATTAGTGTCATTTTGTAGTAGTCGTGTCATTGTATAGAATGATATGTATTCATGTATATTAGTCGATAATGTACTTGTATATATAACTTCTAGAGTCGACAGTTGTAGTTGTATCATATGTATCGTGTCAACTATATTGTAACTGACATCGGTTATATATATATGAGATTTTTATTAATCAGTGTTCCGCATTTATATTATCTGTGTTATTGTTATATCTAATGTCCTAAACTATTATGAACTATCGTAGTTTGTTTTATACTGATAATTGGATATGTTGAGGGGAGTAAATAAATAATAGATGAAAAATATAAAGTATATACCACTCCTACCGAGATAACCAATATTAGTGTAAGGCCAATTACGGATGGTCGCTCCTATCCAGCCTTATTCTTCGTAATAATAGACAGTATTTCTTTTAATACTCTTTGTTATTATGAGCATAGAGGTGGGGCGTCACAGTTGGTATCAGAGCCAGGTTTATGGACATAATATAAAACATAACTTGGATGGAACATATGTTCCAACTATTGGTCGATGTTTTATCTGTAATTTGAGTCAAAACTAAAGTTTTGAAATTTTGATGAAATTTTTAAATACCTTTATTTAAAAATAAAAGTGAAACTGTGTTTTGTTGATTTGATTGAATTGTGTTCTGTTTATCAGAGTGCGCAGCGGAAATAGTGAAACTGTCTTCGCTGAGTACAACTGACAATCTTTTTGATTTAAAAATCAAAATACGAAATTGATATGGATTTCATTTGTTGTTTACATAGCTGTGATTATTTTGTTTCTTTGAGAATTTCGAATCCGAATTGAGGATTCGAAGAAATTACAGTTATGTGCTTTTTGTTGAAATTTCCGCTGACTTTCTTTTTATTAATCATATATTGATTAGATTTTTGCTGTTTGAATTATCTTCATTGAAGATACATTTGAATGATTTCTTTGTTTATATTGTAATGTGCATGCAAATATGAATTGCACGTTACTGCATTTATTTTACGTTGAACCGATGCTTGGTTATGAAACGTATTTTGTTGCCGTTATTTTTATAACGGGATTTTACACCAATGCTATATTTTGAAGTACGGTGTTTTGTGGCATTTTGATGAATGAAAATTCACTGATATTACATTTTGATGTAAATTGTTTTGATGTGATTTTGACGTTTTAAAATTTCTGTCGCTTTGGCTTCAGTAACCGTCAAGTTTTAAAAGTGGATTTTCAAGCGGTTATTCCACAATACTGATTTGTGACCGTTTTTACGGTATTTTGAGAAGTACAATTTCCTTATCGAAATTGTTACTAATATTGCTGCTTTAATCACGTGATTGGAAACTCGTTTTAAAAATGAAAATTGTTTTATAAATTTTTAACGGTTTGCGTTTTCAAAAGGATGAGAAAACGACTTAAACGATTCAGCAAAATCGAGGATTATGACCCCTTTCTTTTACTGTTTCGCTTAACTCCGGACTTGTCCAGTTGAGAATGTGAATTGTTATTTTTGCAAAATAAATAAAATTGCTTTCAGGAATTTTAACAGTTTGCGCTTTCAAAAGAATGAGGAAGCGGTTTAAACGTTTCAGCAAAATCGAGGACTATGACCCCTTTCTTTTACTGATTCGCTTAATTCCGGACTTGTCCGTTTGAGAATGTAAAGTGTATTTTTACAAAATACACAATTTTGCACTTTCAAGGAAACGATGAAGTGATTTAAACGATTTAGCAAAAGTGCGGAGTATGGAACCACACTTTTACTATTTCGGTTAAATCCGGACTCGTTAATTGAATATCTGTTGTTTTGATGATTTTGATGAACTTTACACTTTCAAGGAAACGATGAAGAGAATCAAACGATTTAGTAAAACACGTGGTATGGGACATGTGCGTTTGCTATTTCGGTTAATTCCGGACTCGTTAATTGAAATATTTGATGCTTTCGTGTGCTTTCGAGCCACTATGTTGGACCTTCGGGTCATATGTTGGACCTTCGGGTCAAATACCAGTACTAGACCTTCGGGTCATATGTTGGACCTTCGGGTCATTTGTTGGGCGCCAAAAAATTATGTTGAGTACTTGGTAGGTTTCGGCCATATGTTGTTGCACGTGCGGCGAATTAAAAACTCGCCATCTGATGGGATCGATCCAAGCTTTTATGTTGATTTTCTAGTCTTCTTAATTGATTTCTAGATATTTGTTGTTTCCAATTATCTACAGGTAATTGGATATTTGTTGATATGAGTTCTGATTACCGTTTTTGATAATCAGATATTTGTTGTTTCTAATTATCGCTTGTGATAATTAGATATTTGTTGATATGAGTTCTGATTACCGTTTTTGATAATCAGATATTTGTTGTTTCTAATTATTGCTTGTGATAATTAGATATTTGTTGATATGGGTTCTGATTATTGTTTTCGATAATCGGATATTTGTTGCTTTTAATTATCGCTTTAGATAATTAAATATTTGTTGATTTTAGATTTAATTATCGCTTGAGATAATTAAATATTTGTTGATTTGAGATTTAATTATCGCCTGAGATAATTAAATATTTGTTGATTTTAGATTTAATTATCGCTTTTGATAATTAAATATTTGCTGATTTGAGATTTAATTATCGCTTTTGATAATTAAATATTTGTTGATTTTAGATTTAATTATCGCTTGAGATAATTAAATATTTGCTGATTGAGGTTTAATTATCGCTTTTGATAATTAAATATTTGCTGATTTCGAATTTAATTATCGCTTTAGATAATTAAATGATTGCCGATTTGAAATTTGATTATCGCTTGAGATAATCAAATATTTATTGAATTTGGAATTTGATTATCGCTTGAGATAACCAAATATTTGTGAATTTAAAATTTGATTATCGTTTTTGACAATTGAATAATTGTTGATTTGAAATTTTAAATTACCGGTTGTGGTAATTAGATATGTGCTGATTTGTTTTCTGATTATCGTTTGAGATAATTAGATATTTGATTTGTCTTCTGATTATCGTTTGAGATAATTAGATAATTGTTGTTTGCTGATTTTATTGATATGAGATTTTCTAGTATCCAATTGATTCTAGAATATGCTGATTTTATCGAATCGTTGTTTTCTATCTCTATCTCTGTTAATATTTTGAATTTGTTGACTATGAAGTTCGTATTTTCTAGTTGTTTGTTGAATAACCAGATATTTGCGATTTTGCGATTTGTGTTTTGTGTTTTCTAATTATCTTTGTTGATGATTAGATTTGCTGTTTTCTAATTATCGTATCGATAATTAGATATTGCTGTTTTGTGATTTCTGAATTCTAATTTTCTAATTGATAATTGAATATTACTTATGAGTACATTTATTCAGCTTTGTTGTTTTCTGATTATCTATCTGATAGTTAGATTTTGTTGATAAATTGTGAATCTTTTTTTTGAAATTAAAAGATTTCTTTGGTATTTGTGTTCTCGATTCTCATTTGCTTGCGTAACTAGTTTAGGGTAGAAAAATAATTGTTATGGACGACTTTAAATTATGAAAATTGCGGGGACGCAATTTTTATAAGAAGGGGAGTTTGTAATGACCCGGGGTTTAGTGAAAATTTATTAATCATCATTAAACTATTAATGGTGATTACTAATGGTCATTTGGAGCTTTTGATCGGGTTGAGATTCTTTGAAAAATCGGTTAAGCGATTATGTGGGTTTTAAAAATTTTTGTAGCCCACGTTTGTTTTGGTTTGTGTTGCCTATCTAGGTTGATGCCATTCCCCTCTTTATTCCGTTCGACCTGGTTTCCCCACTTATTCATTTCTCGATCGCGTCTCTAAAGCAAATAAACGGAAAAAAAAATGGCGGCCCTCTTGTTTATCCCCTTTTTCAAATTAGGGTTTTCAGAAATCGAAGATGCCGTCTTGGTTGTTCGATCGAGAAGATGACTCTCGTTCCTTTGCTTCGACGATCGTTCGTCTCTTGAGGGCCACGGCTTCGACTCTCCATCCATTCGAACACATTGTTCCAATTCGCGCCACGCAAAGGTGAGTGGTTTCACTCACATCCAAATTCTAACTTCAGTGCATTACTTCGGTCATTTGATTTCATTGGGATGTCGTTGGTTTCTCTGATTTTTTATTCAGGCGGTTTTGAACTGAGACTTGACTCGACTCCTTGATTAGTTGGGTTTTATGGCACTGTTTGGTTTTCGTGGATTTTATGTTGAATACGGTCGAACTTGTTTCAACTGTTAAATGCTTTGCAACTTCCTTTGTTTTGTTCGAAACTGATATTAGACTTTATTGGTATCAATTGGTTGTTAACTTCGATTATGATGTTGTTTTGATGCTTGAGATTATTGCGACTAATTCTTATGCGCGTATTCTCGTATATTTTGGCTTGTTTTCCACGGCTTTGAATCTCTTACTCGATAATACTGCTTTGATTTGAATTTGACTTGTTCCACATTGACTTCGGCCTGGACTTGGTTTTTAAAATTCTCGGCTTCGACTTTGATTCTTCACTGTCCTATGTTGTAACCATCTGGTAATTGATCTTTGTGAGAACCTTTTTACCACTTCACTGACTTGTCCCATGATTTCGGCTATACTGTGAATCCTGTTCTTTGTCAAACTACTTGAGAAATCGACTTCGGTATGCAGTTTACTTTCTTAGCTGGTCTGGCCATCTGTTTTTGGTTGGTTTGTAAGCTGAACTCCACTTGGTTGTAGCTACATTGAACTCGACTTTGGTTTGGTGTAACTTCGACCATATTGTTCATCGGCTCTGTTAGCATTTTATCCTCGTTCGACTTTACCTGCTGTTTCACTACTCCGGTCAATTGGTCTTCGAATGTTGTATTTGATGGCCTTGTTGTTGGCTTAGTCGAGTCTAATTTTAGTTGCACTTGAGTATACTAGTACCCGTGAGCTTTTACCAATCTCTGTTGTACTTTCGATTTCGGTTGAGTTTGCTGTATGGTTAGATTTGAGAACTTTTGGTGCTGTTTCATTGGTTTAAAATATTTGCACAAATTCCTTGTACATTTTACCGAGTACAGTTTTGATGTTAACATGTTGGATCTGGTATGGGGTATGTAGCCGTAGGTTGACCCTGTCGTACTGCCGCTAATGTTCAAGTGTTCACTGCTTGACTTAGTTTTGCATTCAGTTTTGTGGTGCACATTTTTACATGATTAAGGCCTGCTGCACCATTTGTTTCGTGAGGTATCCTTGCTTCTGTTTGGTTTGAGACTGCATATTTTGAAGTGTAAGTCTTGAATTGTTTTTGGGCATTGTTAAGTTTGATTCTTCTTACCATTGTATCTCAATGGAGTTTGTACTTGGTCTCCCTTGATTCTGGTCTTTAAATTCATTGAGTTTTGTGCCTGTGTCTTTGAGCATATCAATGTGACTTTGGCTCCTCTTTAGTCCTGACTGTTTGAAAGTGCTCTGTATTAATTGTCTGTTTCATGCTTTGATCACTGGTTGCAATTCATTTGGTTCAGTCTTGTACCACCTACTGTTCACTTGAATTGTGATTCTTGATGTTGTACGAGTTAAGTTAATGTAGTCATCACTTTTGTACATGTACTCTGCTCTGGCATTGGTTGTTAGTTGTATGCCTATGCATTGCTTTGTCTTTCACGTTGCCTGACCATAGGCATGCTTCGAGTCAGTATTCATATGGCCTCATGATGCAGTGTCTTCATATTACCTTACTGTCTGCCCCTTGGAACTATATGTGTAGTTGCTATCGCTGTACAGTGCGCTTATTCTTCTTTATGTTGCAATGCTTTAAATCATATATGTTGATTTCAATTGTTGCCATGCACTTGAATTAGTTGTATTTATTCGTTTTGTTGACATGGCATTGGTGCACTTAGATTGGTTTTCATATTCACTTGAGTTGAACCCGATTTCGGGGTTTGACCTTGCGATCGTTGTGATTTTCACTGAGCTTTTGTGTATCTCCTACGATAGTGGCGAGGCAGTACACACGTGCGTGTACTGCAGCCCTATCAGATTTGACAAGTTTTAAATTGATTTAGTCGATTTGATAAATTGTTTATTTATCTCTGTTCATAATTTAAATCTGCTAATTTTGTTAAACACTGTTAAGTGTTATATTGACTGTTATCCGATTTCTTTGTTTAAAGAATCGGATAGACGGGAATTATTGTGACTGTCGTCTATTTAAATTATTACCGCCTATATGCACTAATAAACTGGTTTGAATTAGACTGACCTGGGTATTATTTTCTTTTGAATGTAATACTCGGGTCAGACCCGAGTTATTTCAGGTTGTAGATTTTCTTCTTTGAGTTGCTGTTCAGGATATGAAGACTTTTCACATCTTCTGAAGTCATTAGTGTCATTTTGTAGTAGTCGTGTCATTGTATAGAATGATATGTATTCATGTATATTAGTCGATAATGTACTTGTATATATAACTTCTAGAGTCGACAGTTGTAGTTGTATCATATGTATCGTGTCAACTATATTGTAACTGACATCGGTTATATATATATGAGATTTTTATTAATCAGTGTTCCGCATTTATATTATCTGTGTTATTGTTATATCTAATGTCCTAAACTATTATGAACTATCGTAGTTTGTTTTATACTGATAATTGGATATGTCGAGGGGAGTAAATAAATAATAGATGAAAAATATAAAGTATATACCACTCCTACCGAGATAACCAATATTAGTGTAAGGCCAATTACGGATGGTCGCTCCTATCCAGCCTTATTCTTTGTAATAATAGACAGTATTTCTTTTAATACTCTTTGTTATTATGAGCATAGAGGTGGGGCGTCACAACTTCTGCTCTTCAACTTACTGACTTATCTTCATTCCAATATTAGAAATCCGACTATTAACTTGGATTGACTACTTCACACCTTCCTTTGGGAACATTACTACTTCCAAATATCGACAACATATGGATTCTTACTTTCCTCTTATCTAGACCTACTTTACATCATCAATGGGCAATCATACGAGGATCTACAATTATTAGGCTATCCGGGTCCGACTAGGGAGTCATGTACCATCCAGTTTCAGGGCCCTTCCATATGCAAATACTCTATAGTTGGATAGGATTTGGCATTTAATATATTTATATTTAATTGAAATACAAATACGTTCACTCAACATTTCCTAATTTTTCAAGATCGACTAACCTAAGCTCTGATACTGAGTGTCACAATTTGCATGCAGTGGGCCTTAATTTCTGCTAAATTGGAAACACAAGTCCACCAAAATATGGATCGTTTGTTTGGTACTCTACAAATAAAGCAATGAATATATATTAGAGCACTATTACCAGTGTATGTCCTTCAAGGTATCCTATGGGTTGTGATGAGGAGGGGGTCAGAACAACGTTCTGGCAACTGGCAAATTATACACTTTATACATAACACTAATTTATGTCGATTGTTCTTTATCTCATGTTACGTCTTTTAATATTTAATTAGTCGTCTTGACTCCACGTCTGCGTACAATACGTCCCATCTACCCATTGTAGGTTATAGCTGCATTAAATATAAGTACCATGGTCCCCCATTGGATCTAGATACTATCCCTACTAGTATTAATCTACCAGCACCCCGTCAAGATTCATCACCCCCGCCATATCACGATCTCATTACTGTGCATATTGAGGGACTCCTGTAGTGCCTAATGATGGCTTTTCAAATATTTTGCCATACTTTATCTCGTTTTGGGAGTTTACTACTTTGTCTGCTTCCTATTGTAGACTCGGCTCCATAGACCAACCCATCCATTTTGAATGATATCTTTATGGGTTAACTAGCCTTGCCCTAACAAACAAACTAGCACACAACTATGGCGGTGCATTACCCAACTTAGCCTACTTTAGTTGGAGGCGAAGACCAGTTAGGTGTAACCTTGTCTTTCCCTTTGACTGCTAAGGAATGATGATGTTCTTGCCCTATGACAGTCCTATCCCTGATTTGGTACCAACACATGCTACATTGTGTCTGATTCCCCTCACATCCTATTCAGATTGCCTATTGCAATCAAGGAAATACCCCCTCTTTTCTACTTTTTAAGCAGACTTCTCTATCTATTGGGGGGTATTCCTTCATTTATATGCAAGCATATACTCTCTACAGGTCCTATGGTTGGAAATGTCCTAGATGAGTATAATGTTACACAACTGCTGGTAGTCCCTTGCGGTGGGCATACTTCTATTATGTAACACTACTGACCTTGCATTCCAACCTACTATAATGCCTAATGTCATTTTATTCATACAGTTATCTATTAACTTTAATAGTTCACACCCGTCAAAAACGCTTACTTGAGGCTACTTATATATATATATATATATATTCATTCATTCTTACTTAATTATCATGCCTCTATAGTTTACTGTTGACCCTAACTCTTTTACCTCATTATGCATTTATATCTTTCTTGCTTTATTATTATTTACCACTTTCCTTTTTAATAAGTTCACAATATCATTTCCCATTTTTTTAAATCCTTTTTCCCGTTATCTCTATTCCCCTTTTACCCTTTTATTTACTCTTACATATTCTTCAATTTCTTTTTATTTAATTTTCATTTTTATTGGTGTCACGTTTCTTTTCATTTTAGAATGTTCTTATCACGTTTATATCTCTTTATTTAATGTTTAGGATTCATTGCATTTTAATGCATTGGAATTACGTTTTTATCACAAAAATGTTAACACTGTAAATTTCTATATCTTATCCAAAAAGGAAGAATTGTGGGTTGTTAGGAATTACAAAAAAAATTCATTTTTTTTGAAATAGACAGTACAAAATACGGTAAATATCTCTATTATTTACATCTCTTTATTTTTTTAGGTGTATTCCTTGTCATTTCAAACAATGCATTTATTTGTTTTAAACTTGATAATGTATAGAAATTCACCTTGCAACATTCTAAATTCCAACGAATTAAAATACCACTTAAACCCTTAAAATTTTAATACAATTTCTTTATTTTAGATTCTTATTATTCGTTCAAATACCAATCTATTACTGTTAGATCTCATACAAATTCATAGTTTCATATTTCTCAATAATGAACTTAGGAACTGCTAATATCCTAAACAATTTCCAAGTTTACATTCATATAACATGTAAATATAACAAGTTAATATATACATAATATGTAGGCAGGGTTTTCCAACTTCATTTCCATATTTATAGGTTTAGCCTACAACTCAAATTTAATATTTCAGGCATATAGGAATAGATTTGCAATGATATAATCTAACATTATATAAAAGCATATAATTTTCCCACTCACCATTTTAGCATTCCAAATCTCCGAATCTAATCCCTGTTTTTCCAATTTGACTCACCTTTCTCCCTATTTGGATATACATGTCACAAGCATATACATATTAACTAGAAATCTAGAATGGAAAAGAGATTTGGATTTGATTTGTATTTAAAATCCGGATTTACAATTTACCTCGGCTTTGACGATTTGGTTTGACCATATTCCTCTTCCCCATAATCTTATATAGTTCTCCAATTGAGTATATACGTATAACTAGAGCTAATTGAAGAATTTAGAAATTTGGAGAAGAGAAAATGGTAGTGTAACATCCCGTATCCAGAGGCTAAAAGCTAAGCACTACAAATGCTGCATTCATCGATGGTATTAACTTCTGGTGACAAAATACGCTAATGATAATGGTATCCATAATATCAGAAGGACTTAAATATGAACAAAATCACGGATTTTCAAAAACGACATTTTACTGATTACATTTCAAAACAAATTCATATCCAAATCACATAATCCCATATCATTTTCCAAGTAAAGATTAATTATAATCATTACAAAATACGCCAAGAGCGACATATGATGATGCCCCCTTGGTTGATCAAAGAAATATAGTCATATCTGACTTAATATACACAGCGGAATCAAAACAAGATAAAACTGTAACTCCTAATTAACTATCCGTCAGCCACTTGCTCGTCTTAGGAAGCTCTATTCGCCAAAATGACTAAAACCTTAACACTCAGCCTACTCAAATCAATTTTGAGCACTGAAGGGTTTAAGGGGAAACAAAAACTTCGAGTCAGACATAAAGCCTGGTGTGAATAATACTGTTACATCTCGGGTTACTGATATTAAGTGAGACCACGCCGCTTAGCGGAACGGGTTTTCCCTCACTAATATCCTCTTTAAAACATATATTTTGCAAATCTTTTCCTGCAACCAATCTGGTTAATCAAACTGATAAAATAATGATAATAATAGCTAAGTCCATTAAGCTATAACTAGGTAACTAAAGAAATATCTGTCCACAAGTTATAAATGGACTATCTGTCCGATAACTGGGCTGACTGCCTGCAAACTGGACTAACTGTCCGAATCAAAATGGACTATCTATCCAAATCATTTACTTACGGTTAACTACCCTTCATCTTTTTCCTTGAAAACCTTTTCAAAATGATTTAACCTTTTAAATCATACTAACACAAGGAAAATATATTCTTATCTTTACTCTAAGCTATTTTGCCATGTTATATACTTTTATTCAAAATAATGTTGATGAATTTTAATAAGGATTGCCTATCCTTTCAAAACAAGTTAAAACTCTTTTTAACTTGAAAATACTTAGGCTATATTGCCTATTTAATACATTTGAAACCTTTTTTTTAAAACCTTTAAACAACCCTTTCGAAACCCTTGAAGGCAACCCCTTTGAAACCATTGAAAGTGACCCTTTCGAAACCATTAAAAACCTTTCCTTTGAAAGCTTAAAAACCATTAAACCATGCCTTTCAAAAACATTGGAAAAACCTTTCCTTTCTTTTCTGCGAAATCTTCAAAACATTAAACATATTTAAAACCTTCAAATGTTGCCTTTCGAAATCATAGGAAAAACCTTCCCTTTCGACCCTAGGGAACCACCTCTTCGGAACCGTTCATTAAAACCCTTTCAAAAGCATTAAAATACTAAACCTTTCTAAAGTCTTTGGGTTCAATTTAAAACATGTGGAAACCTTTGAAAATCATCTCGGTCGAAACCATTTGGATTATGCCTTCAAGTAGAGCAAAAGGATTAGAAACCCATTAAAGTCGAAAGCATCTGTTTCGAAACCATTTATAACAGTCTCTTCCGAAACCATTTGGGTTTTACTTCGATCATAGAAAAAGGGTCTTTAAAACATTTAAGTCGAAAGCATCTATTTCGAAACCATTTCCTAAGTAAAGAAGTGATGGTGTCGAAATCATCCCGTCGAAAGCATTGGAGAAGTGGCCAAATTTTAGAAAACAAAGTAAACAACCCTTTCAAAACCATCTGGGTCGAAAGGTTGAAAGCGGTAGTAAAAAGGCTTTGACTTAGTCGAAAGTAATCATTTAAAACAAAAGAGCAACCCAATCGAAACCATTTCTTTTAAATCCATTTAACCTAGTCGAAAGCTAACTAAGTCGAAAGCCATTTGTCGAAAGCAAGCAGGCGTATTTTTATTTAAAAACAAAGTGAAGCCTCAACCCCTAGTTTCGACTCCGTACCTTCCGCCTACATCCAATTCACTACCTACCAGTTCCCTGATACCATGTGCATTGGTTTTGACTGAGTCGGAAGCGAAGATGAGGAGGCAGAACCTGGTGCCGAAAGCATTGAAATAGTGAAAAACATATAGCAAATAGTTCTTTTCAACTAACCTGCTTTACGTATCTAATTTTGATTGGTTGCCTCTTTTCTTTACCACTAAAATGTGCTGCAATTTGCAGAACTAACTATTTGGATTATTTGTAAAAAGCCCCTTCTCCTTTTATAAATATATAAAACATTTAAGTCTCATACCTTAAATAATTTTATATATCCATTAAAGCACTTAGGAAAAATCTACAAAAATTTCAGAAAATCTCTTTTAATATGTTTTCCAACATATAAAATTTTTAGATCCAAATCTTTTATTATTTAACCGTAAATAATTTGTAACCCAAAATAACATTTTCTTTACTAGAAAAATCATATAAATTCCACAAAAATTCTGAAAATTCTGAAAATTGAAAGCCATCTATAAAATATCATTTTTGATCTTCATAAAAATTTGCAAGGCATTTGGATGTCATTTAATAGGGTTTTCATATCAAAACATGTCATAAAATCTATATGAACAACCATAAATTATCAACAAGTATATATAATCTTTCCATCATTCAAAAACATGCCAAAGCAATGCAAATTATTTCCAATTTCATCTTAAAAATGTAAAGAAATAAATACGAGATGTAAACATTATTCACCTTAGCTTTAGAGATTAAAGAGATTGAGATATGAATGGATTTGATTTGCTTAAGCCTCTTCCTAGCTTTTCTCTATCTTTTTCCTCTTTCTCTTGTTAATGGTGGTCGGCCTCTTATTTAAAATTCTGAAAATGAAAAGTGAACGTGTATAGGAGGATACACGGCCAAGTTTAAGGGATATAGGAATGGCCTCTTTTCTATTTTACCCCTCCTCTATTTCATTTTAATTCTTTTCTTAATTCATTTTAAATGGCATGGGTACCCCTTAAATAAAATCAAATCTCAATCCCCTAATCAACACATTATTTTATTTAATTTAGCTAATTAAATATCCTAAATAATGTTACCAAAAATCTGGAGTGTTATAGACTCCCCTCCTTAAAGAATTTCGTCCTCGAAATTACGATAAGGTACACAACAAATCAAACAAGAAGGTAAAACATACCATAACAAGTCAAGATAAGTATCTCTAATCCTATTCTCAATCTCCCAAGTACAGTTCCTGTCATCTTCGCTTCACTGGACTTTGACTAATCTGACCGTCTTGGTTCAAAGCCTTTTCTCATCCCTCGAACAATACGAAAAGGCTTCCTCGCTATAATCAAATCCGGTTCTACTACTAAGTCATCTAGCACAGTCGGTGCAATAGTAGTCTCCGGGTCTCTAAGACACTTTCGGAGATGAGAAACATGGAAAACATCGTGGACTCCTGCCAAACTGCTCGGTAACTCAACTCTATATGTGAGTTTCCCAATCTTCTCAATAATAGGAAAAGGTACAACGAATCTCGGTGCTAACATTCCTGATTTCCCAGATCTCATCACACCCTTCATCGGTGACACTTTGACGAAAACCTGATCTCCAATTGAGAACTCTAAATCTTTTCGTCTCTTATCCGCATAACTCTTCTGCCTAGACTGAGCCTCCTTCATTCTACCCCGAATGACCTCAATCTTTTCTGCAGCTTCCCTAACCAAATCTGGACCAAGAACCAACCTATCCCCGGTCTCTAACCAACATACGAGAGATTTGCATGACCTTCCATACAAAGCTTCAAACGGTGCCATCCCAATACTAGTTTGATAACTGTTGTTATACAAAAACTCAACTAAATGCAGATGGTCTTCCCATGATCCCCCGAAGTCCAATACACAAGCTCTTAACAAATCTTTCAAGATTTTGTTAACTCTTTTCATTTGCCCATTTGTCTGCGGATGGTAAACAATACTCATCTTGAGATTGGTACCCAAAACTTCCTGCAGACTCTTCTAGAACTCCCTAGTGAATAAGGGATCTCTATCACTTACTATGCTTCTAGGAATTCCATGCAGTCTAACTACATTCTTCATAAACAACTTTGCCAAAACAGGTGTCGTTCTGGTTGACTTAACTGGAATGAAATGGGTGGGTCAGACTATCCACTATGACCCATATACTATCATTTCCCCTGTCTGACATTAGAAACCTGTCAATGAAATCCATAGAGATAGAATCCCACTTCCATACTGGAATATCCAACGGCTAAAGCAATCCACTTGACTTCTGGTGTTAGGCCTTTGCCTGTTGGCAAATTAAGCACTGCTTTACCCATAAGCCAATATCCCGCTTCATTCCTTTCCAGAAGAAACTTCTCTTCGTATCCTGATACATCTTAGTACCTCCTGGATGAATAGAGAACTTCGAACGATGGCATTCCTCCAAGACTTCTTTCCTTATGTATCCTACACTCGGAACGCATAATCTTCCTTTCTTTCTCAACCTCCCATTCCGGTCAAGACTGAAATCTTTCAAGTCATCGCTCTTGATTCCATCTCTTAACTTCCTAATTCGTTCAGCTAATACCGGATCTTCTTCATGTTTAGAAGCAATCTTTTCGATCATCACTGGTCGAACTTCCACACAAGATAACACTATGGTTTCTCTGCTAGACCCAGCCTCGGATCTCCACTGCACTCCGCAATCTGCTAATGCTTCCAAATCTTTCCACTCGGCAATCATTGCCAACACTACATTCTGATGTTTCCTGCTAAGTGCATCTGCAACCTTGTTGCCTTTCCCCGGTGTGTACTCAATCCCAAAATCATAAGCAGCGATAAACTCTAACCACCTCTGCGGTCTCATGTTTAGCCCTTCTAAGAGAACAAATACTTCAGCGACTTATGATCTGTATATAACTCAAACCTCTCTCCCAAAAGGTAATGTCTCCATACCTTCAATGCAAAAACCACTGCAGCCAATTCCAAATCATGCATCGGATACTTGACCTCATGCGGTCTGAGCTGTCTAGAAGCATAGGCAACTACTTTACCCCTCTGCATCAGCACAGCTCCTAATTCCGTTCCACATGCATCTGTATTAACCACCAAATCTTGGTTCCCTTCCGGAACAGCCAACATAGGTGCATGGGTCAATAAGTGTTTCAAACTCTGAAATTCTTCCTCACACTTATCGGTCCACACAAACTTTACATCCTTTCTTGTAAGCTTGGTCATCAGTGCCGTTATCCGCGAAAAATCCTTAATGAACCTCTGATAATAACCAGCCAACCCAAGGAAACTCTTTATCTCCGTCACTATCTCGGGTCTCTTCAAACTATTCACTGCTTCAATTTTAGTCCGATCTACTGACAACCCTTTCTCTGAGACTACATGACCAAGAAACCTCACTTCCTTCTTTCAGAAGTGACACTTCAAAAACTTTGCCTTAAGCTGATGCTGCCTCAGTGTCTCAAGCAACACTCTAAGATGAACTTCATGCTCTATTTCATCCTTAGAGTATATCAAGATATCATCTATTAAAACCAATACGAACCTATCCAAGTGCTCTCGGGAAACTCGGTTCATCAAATCCACAAATAATGCTGGCACATTAGTCAGTCTGAATGACATAACTAACCATTCATACGACCTATATCTGGTCCTAAACGACATCGAAGGTATACTATCCTCTGCTACACTGAGCTAATGGAAACTTGTCGCCAAATCCAACTACGAGAATACCTTGGCTCCACTCAACTGGTCGAACAAATCGTCAATCCTCGGCAATGGATATCGATTCTTTATCGTCCTCTCATTCAACTTACGATAATCGATACATGGCCTTAACGATCTGTCCGGCTTCTTAGCAAACACTACGGCTGCTCCCCAAGGCGAACTACCCGGCCTGATAAAATTCTTTCCTTCCAATTCCACTAACTGCACCTTCAAGTCCCTCATCTCTGTAGGGGTCATCCTGCTTGGTGGCCTACTCACTGGTTCTGCTGCCGGAACCAAATCTATCCGAAACTCAATGGCTCGTTTTGGTGGCAATCCTACTATAGACTCAAAAACATCCACGAATTCTCTAATCATGAAAACTCGACTCAGCTCACCATCCGGCTCCATAACACCCAACAAAGCATTTACCTCTCTACTAGAACCATCTACGGTATAAACAATCCAGTTGCTACAATCAGGGTGTCTAAGCGATATTTTCCTATCTTGGAAAAATATCCTAGATTCGTACTCGCTTAACCAATCCATCCCAAGAATAATCCTGAACCCAACAAAATCAAACACATGCAAACTGCAAACAAAGGTATGTCCTAACAAGTAAAACTCTAACTGGTCACATCTCAACCCTAGAGTTGCATACCCTCCTATTGGATTCACAAGCCGTAAGAAAGTAACTAAATATGTGGGTTCTATGTTAAGCTTACCTATCAAACATCTAGATAAAAAAGAATGCGATGCACCAGTATCAAATAGAACGCTAACAGACATACCATGAATCTGAAGCGTACCTCCCAAAACTACCTTTCCCTTCTCCTGGGCTGTTGGCTTCAAAGTTGCAGGTTCCAATGCATACACCTTTCTCTTTCCATCCTTAACGGGCTCCTTGCACTAGTTCTTATAATGACCAATTTGGTCACAATTGAAGCACCTGACATTCTTCTTTCCGGCTACCTCCTTTGCCTTTCTAGCATGACACTCATTAGCAAAATGCACCTTCTTGTCGCACTTGAAGAAAACAATCTCAGACTTCCCTTTCTTAGCTGCTCCACCCTTCTGAGCACCTTTCTTAGGAAAGAACTTCCTCTTCTGATTCTGCCCAACCTGGTCCTCCTTAGCCTTACTCTTCTCTAGAGAATCAAGAATCTCCTCATGCCTTAAGGCCATCTCCACTACAAAATCAGAAGGATCTTTAATATAAGGTAATGTAGCTCTTGCTAACTCAGGCTTCAACCCCCTGATAAACTTCTCATTCCACTTCATCACTGTATCCACTGAAGCATATCCATATCTGGCCAACTCTTCAAACCTTCTAGCATACTCCAAAACAGACATCGCTCCCTGCTCTCACTCAGCAAACTTTCTGATCAGAGCAGACTGTGCCATCGCAGACATGATCCTCTCCTAAAACCGTCCCTTGAAATCTGCCTATGTCAAAGTTTACTCGTCCACACCAGCCGTCACACTGTTCCACCAGAACAAAGCCGCTCCCTGAAGCTATTTCGAAGCAAGCCTCCTCTTTTACTCATCATTGAGCCCCTAATCTGCAAAGATTCTCTCACAGTGTAGTAACCAATTTTCCACCTCTATAACATCCTTCGTTCCCAGAAATGGCTTCCCTCCAAGCTTAGCGTAATCTTTGCTAAGCTTAGCATAATGGTTAACTACTGGAACTTTTGGAACTCGTACCCCTATAGCATCTCCTCCTACTACTCCAGCTACAATTCCAGTTTGCATCATATTCACAAAAAAATGATACATAGCTCTCATGTCCACTTGTGGGACTCCAGCACCAACATTCTTTGCTTGTGCCTGACCTTGACCTCTCCTCGCACTAGGTCTGGCATTCCCATAGGTGCCCTCCCCTCTTGGATTAACTCTTCCTCTTCTACCTTCCAATCTATATTCAAACCTCATAGGATACAAAAAAATAACCTAACAAGGATAGGATACTAGAGATAAAGCGTATACTTATATATAGCAAATATAAGTACGTTACTATAGCATTATCGCATAACCCAATCTTACTCTAATTCCTAAGGATTATGTTTTTAAAAAAAATCATTTTTTAGTTTAAAGTTTTTCATAAACCTATGCTCTAATACCAAGTTGTAACATCCCGTATCTAGAGGCTAAAATCTAAGCGCTATAGGTGCTGCAATCATCCATAGTATTAACTTCTAGTGACAAAATACGGTAATGATAATGGTATCTATAATATCAGAAGCAATTGAATATGATCAAAATCACAGATTTTCAAAAATGACATTTTACTGATTACATTTCAAAACAAATTCATATCCCAATTACATAATCCCATATCGCTTCCCAGGTAAAGATTAATTATAATCATTACAAAATACGCCAAAAGCGACATATGATGATGCCTCCTTGGTTGATCAAAGCAATATAGTCATATCTGACTAATATACACAGCGGAATCAAAACAAGATAAAACTGTAACTCCTAATTAGCTATCCGTCAGCCACCTGCTCGTCTCCGAAAGCTCTATTCGCCAAAATGACTAAAACCTTAACCCTCAGCCTAGTCAAATCAATTTTGAGCACCCCAGAGTTTAAGGGGAAACAAAAACTTCGAGTCAGACATAAAGCCTGGTGTGAATAATACCGTTACATCTCGGGTTACTGATATTTAGTGAGACCACGCCGCTTAGCGGAATGGGTTTCCCCTCACTAATATCCTCTTTAAAACATATTTTTTCAAACCTTTTCCTGCAACCAAACTAGTTAATCAAACTGATATAATAATGATAATAATAGCTAAGTCTGTTAAGCTATAATCAGGTAACTAATGAACTATCTGTCCACAAGTTAAAAATGGACTATCTGTCTGATAACTGGGCTGACTGCCTGCAAACTGGACTGACTGTCTGAATCGAATAGACTATCTGTCCGAATCATTTTCTTAGGGTTAACTACCCTTTATCTTTTTCCTTGAAAACCTTTTCAAAATGATTTAACCTTTTAAATCATACTAACATAAGGAAAATATACTCTTAGCTTTACTCTAAGTTATTTTGCCATGTTATATATACTTTTATTCAAAATAACGTTGATGAATTTTAATAAGGACTGCATATCCTTTCAAAACAAGTTAAAACTCTTTTTAACTTGAAAATACTTAGGCTATACTGCCTATTTAATACATTCGAAACCTTTGTTCAAAACTTCAAACAACCCTTTCAAAACCTTTTCGAAACTCTTGAAGGTACATAACCCCTTCGAAACCATTGAGAGCGACTCTTTTGAAACCATTAAAAGCCTTTCCTTTGAAAGCTTCAAAACCATCGAACCATGACTTTCGAAAATATTGGAAAAACCTTTCCTTTCTTTTCTCTGAAAGCTTCAAAACATTAGACATCCTTCTTTAAAACCTTTAAATATTGCCTTTTGAAAATATAGGAAAAACCTTCCTTTTCAACCCTGTCGAAACCCTGGGGAACCACCCCTTTGGAACCATTCTTTAAAACCCTTTCGAAAGCATTAAAATACTAAACCTTTCAAAAGCCTTTGGTTTTAATTTAAAATATGTGGAACCTTTGAAAATCATCTCGGTCGAAACCATTTGGATTATGCCTTCAAGTAGAGCAAAAGGATTAGAAACCCATTAAAGTCAAAACCAATTGTTTCAAAACCATTTAAAACTGTCTCTTCCGAAACCATTTGGGTTTTACTTCGATCATAGAAAAAGGGTCTTTAAAACATTTAAGTCAAAAGCATTTGTTTCGAAACCATTTCCTAAGTAAAGAAGTGATGGTGTCGAAACCATCCCTTCGAAAGCATTGGAGAAGTGGTCAAATTTTAGAAAACAAAGTAAACAACACTTTTGAAACCATCTGGGTCGAAAGGCAGAAAGCGGCAGTAAAAAGGCTTCGACTTAGTCGAAAGACATCATTTAAAACAAAAGCACAACCCAATTGAAACCATTTCTTTTAAACCCATTTGACCTAGTCGAAAGCTAACTAAGTCGAAAGCCATTTAGTCGAAAGCAAGCATGCATGTTTTTATTTAAAAACAAAGTAAAGCCTCAACCCCTTCAGAACCCCTGGTTTCGACTCCATACCTTCCGCCTACATCCAATTCACTACGTACTAGTTCCTTGATATCATGTGCATTGGTTCCGACTGAGTCGGAAGCGAAGATGAGGACGCAGAACCTAGTGCCGAAAGCATCGAAATAGTGAAAAACATGTAGCAAATAGTTCTTTTCACCTAACCTGCTTTACCTGTCTAATTTTGATTGGTTGCCTCTTTTCTTTACCATTAAAAAGTACTGCAATTTTCAGAACTAACTATTTGGATTATTTATAAAAGGCCCCTTCTCCTTTTATAAATATATAAAACATTTAAGTCCCATACCTTAAATAATTTTATATATCCATTAAAACACTTTGAAAAAATCTGCAAAAATATCAGAAAATCTCTTTTAATATGTTTTCTAACATATAAAAATTTCAGATCCAGATCTTTTATTATTTAACCGTAAATAATTTATAACTCAAAATAACATTTTCTTTACTAGAAAATTCATATAAATTCCACCAAAATTTTAAAAATTCTGAAAATTGAAACCCATCTCTAAAATATCATTTATGATCTTCATAAAAGCGACGCATTTGGATGTCATTTAATAGGGTTTTCATATCAAAACATGTCATAAAATCTATATGAACAACCATAAATCATCAATAAGTATATATAACATTCCATCATTCAAAAACATGGAAAATCAATGCAAATTATTTCGGGTTTCATCTTAAAACCGAAAACAAATAAATATGAGATGTAAACATTATTCACCTTAGCTTTAGAGATTAAAGAGATTGAGATATGAATGGATTTGATTTGCTTAATCTTCTTCCTATCTTTTCTCTATCTTTTTCCTCTTTCTCTTATTAATCGTGGCCGACCTCTTGTTTAAAATTTTGAAAATGAAAAGTGAACGTGTATAGTAGGATACATGACCAAGTTTAAGGGATATAGGAATGGCCTCTTTCCTATTTTACCCCTCCTCTATTTCATTTCAATTATTTTCTTAATTCACTATTAAATGGCATGGGTACCCCTTAAATAAAATCAAATCTCAATCCTCTAATCAACACATTATTTTATTTAATTTAGCTAATTAAATATCCTAAATAATGTTACCAAAAATATGGGGTGTTACTGGTAGAGCTCCGGCGTCACTTCGAAAATATAAGTTCAGAAGTGAAGGTCTAGGTCTATATTTATAGGGGTTAAAATCATTGTAAGCCGTTGGATTAAACTAATTAAATATGGGCTGTCTAGGCCATTGTTTACTATCAAAATATACACAATACGGGTCGACCATCCCTTTCAGGGTCGACCGCTACCGGTCGACCTGGGTGCTTCTCAGGTCGACCAATGATTTGTATTTATCGACAATTTAACCGCATGATGATTTTGTTACTTATATTCTTTTTTAAATGATTTTGTCTGCTTGTTTCCCTGTATTAATCAGTCATTGTAATTTTTTTCTTTTAATATCCTTTTTAACGCCTAAGCTGTTGTTAAACTTAACTGCTTGTAATTAGTGTTAGTTAATTATTGTTTGTTTTCTTAATTACATATATTATTATTTATGATGCCAAAACTTCAAACGTCGATAACTTTTTCGTTTGAACTCTGATCGGAAAACTTTATATATGAAAATTGATCAGAAAATCACCGTGAACCCAATGATGTAGTTTCTTAGCCAAATCCGATGTTTGTAAATATTCTACTTTTAATGTTTACTATTTATTAATAAATTATTTATCGTAAAAATCGTGGGGTGTTACATGTCATATCTCCTGGAATAGTCAACTTCATCCCTGTTGAAAGTTGGCCAGAAATATCCATAGCACAGAATATTCTTGGCCAAAGTTTTCCCTCTGGTGTAATCATCATAACTCCTTTCATGCACATCAGCAAGGATCTTCTTACCTTCGTCTTTGGCGACACACCTTAGCAATAAGGTATAGAATCCTCTCCTGAATAAAACTCCTTCTTGCATAGTGTACTGAGGTACTTTACGCAGGAACTTTAGTCGTTTGTTTTTTCCTTTTGAGAGAGTTCCCTTTCGCAAATAATCTTTAATTTGAGTCATCCATGACACCTCTTCTAAAACCTCTAAGATCCAATCGTCATCCATCTCATTAATGCTTGGAGTTGTCAAAACCTCTACTAGCACGATTCCAATTAGCTACGTTTCTCTAGAATGATTCCCAACAGCTACGTTTCTCCAGAACTTGCCAGTTTAGCTAATGAATCGACATTCACATTCTCCTCTATGGGGATGTTTGTTATCATGTAGTTCTCAATATCATCCATCAGTTCCAACACTTTCGATAGGTAAAGGGTAAGTCTTACACCCTTAGCCTGGATTTCGTTCTTCACATGGTAAACAAGCAATTGAGCATCACCAAAGATATGCGGTGTCTTAACTCCCAACTCTTTTGCTATCTTGAGTCCCGCATTCAATGTTTCATGCTCAGCCACATTATTTATCGCTTGGAACTCTTGCTTCAAAGCATAATATATACTTTGACCTTCCGGGGTTTTGAGAACTACTCCTATACCGAAATCATTGTCATTGGATGCTCCTTCAACATACAACTTTCATTGACAAAGTTGAGCCAGCTCTCCTTCCACTTCATCAACCCAGATGGTGAATTCGACAATGAAATCTACCAATGTCTGCCCTCGAATTTCCTCCTAGGATGGTAAGTTATATCATATTGGCTTAACTCGATGTTCCAGTTTATAAATCTTCATGTGGTCTCTGGACGATGCCCCACTTGTCTAAGTGGTTGATCAATCAATACTTTTACGGGATGAGCCTGTAAGTATGGTCTCAACTTCCTTGATGCAATTAACAACCGTATATCAATTTCTCTAGCTTTGGATAGTTCTTTTCTGCTCCACTAAACCATTTAATGATGTAGTAAGCCGGCTTTTTATCTTTCATTTCTCATGTATCAATGATGAACACGGTGTTTGAGTCGATACTCCTAGGTAATCGTATAGATCTCCTTCTAAAATGAATGGATAATATCGGTAGTTTCCTGATGTGTTCCAGTAGATTTTGAAAAGCAGCTTCACATTCGCTCATTCATTGGAACTTCCTATTTTCTTTCTTGAGGAAATAAAAGAATAATGCACATTCGTCGGTCACCTTTGAGATGAATCTACTCAATGCGGTGACTTTACCATTCAAGCTTTTCATTTCACTCCTTGTCATTGGGAAAATAACCTATCTCAATGCTCCAATCTATTTTGGATTAGCTTCCATGCCCCTTGAGTTCATAAAAAGACCTAAAAACTTGCCCGATGCAACTCAAAAAGAACACTTAAGTGTATTCAATCTCATCTCAAACTTTCGAAGCACATCGAACATCTCTAAAATGTCGCCTATGTGATCTACAAATTACCGTGACTTTGGGAGCATATCATCAACAAAGACTTCCACCGTCCGCTCGATATGTTCTTTAAACATTATATTGACCAAGCACTGTTATGTAGCTCCACCATTCTTCAAACCGAATAACATGACTCTGTAGCAATACAACCCCAAATCTATAATAAAATTCATATGCTCTTGATCTGGAATGTGCATTGCAATCTAGTTGTAGCCGAAGTATGCATCCATAAAGGAATATAGTAATTAATGTTCGGCTGTTATGTCCTCTATTTGATATATTTGTGGCAAAGGAAAGCATTTATTAGGGCATGCCTTATACAAATCGGAATAGTAAATGCATATCCATTATTTCTCATTTGCTTTCTTGACCAATACTGGTTTTGATACCCACTCTGGTTATAGTACATCACAAACGAAGCCATTTGCCTTTAACTTATCCACTTCTTCTTTTAAAGTCGTAGATTGCTCTGATTCCATGCTACATCTTTTTTGCTTCACTGGAGAGTAGCTTTGGTTCACACTCAGTGCGTGACACTCGACTTCGGGTGAAATCCTGTATAATTGAAATGTTTCCAAGCAAACACGTCTGTCTTCACCCGTGGAAACCCTACCAACTCTATTACGACCCAGAATTTTTGCTTTTATTTAGGAATATTTACTTAGTTTTAAATGTTCAATTAATGGTTTTTAAAGTTCAAATAACCCTCTTTTAATTTATGAATAATGATAGTAAAGTTGTTGCCAAATTTGGTTTAGAAAAATAGTTAGTTCGGAGAAAAATTGAAAATGTGACCGAAAATCATTTTTCGGATTTTCAACTTTTCATCGTTCAAAACTTGTCGGAACATGTTATACACACTAGAGTATATATATGTACACATCTATAAGAGTAACATATGCTTTTGGCTAATGATGCGATTAGGTTAAAATATGTTTAAATATATACTTAAGTTAATAAAGTGAAATTTGACTTTTTTTTTAAATTTAAAAAGACAATAAGTACAAAATCTAAGACAAAGTACACATAAAAGAAAGATGTGATGGCTTAGTATGATAAGATGTAAGAGAGTGGTGTGTTGTTGAAACTTTGGTGAAGGGTATTTGTTATTTTAATAAGAAGGGTATTGTAACGACCCACTATTTTGGACCATTCAAATCGACAATAATCCATACATGTCTGACTTGAATAATTCAAAATAACAGATTGTAAATAAATTTGGAGCAAATGAAATCAAATACACAGAATCACAGACACAGAACATATCAGAATAACTCACAGCGGAAATAAAATACCATAGTAGTTCATGAAGCTACTATATACAAACTCTCAAAACATAATACATAATATCATTCTGAAAACATATACAATAGAAATCCCAAATACATAGAAGTTTATAAATACCAGAACTAGAATAGAACAACTGAACTGAAAGGAACAGATAACTATACAAGCAGAATCTCCAGCGATTCCTAGCTCCAGAATGAGATCCAAAGCTAAGCTGTAAATACTCAGGCTGACCCAAGCGTAAAGTAAAACACAAAACACTCGAGTCAGGACAATATATACTTATATAATGTAAACCAACTCAAGTGAACTGTAGTAGAAATGCACAATAACTCAAAGGATGCTTGGGATCGCCCATCCTTCAAGGATCAGTTAAACTATAAATTAAATACACCCCGTGGTTAAAATTTCAAAATGGTATTTTATACTTCGAAATCAAATATCATTTCAAAATTCAATATCCTTCAAAAATCCATTTCAAAATATCAAAATATCATATTTCAAAATAGTTTATATTTCGAAACAAATTACTTTATTTTAAATCATAAAAATAAAGTTATTATTAATAATTAAATTATTAAATTTCCAAAATTTTAATCTTTCATTCGTTCACTTAAATTAATTAAAACAATGATAATTCAACTTTTGCAGCATTTAGAAAATGCTACGGAAAGTCACATTTAAAACAGTTCAATTTAACAAAAGACAGCATTTAAAATGCTGTAATAGGGTTACATTAGTTTCAAATAAACTTAGTTAAATTCAACCATTATAACATTACAAAAATGCTATAATAGCCTTTAATTAAATTTAGCCATTTGGTTCATTATTATCAACTACAGCATTTACAAATGTTGTATTATCATTTACATTAGAATTAATAGCATTTCAAAGATGCAGTTAATTAACTTCAAATATTCAGTATAATTTCACAAACAATTATATTTTTATATAAATCATTTTTAACTTATAAAATCATATATAATCATTCAAATACCCTTATATTCATGATTTTATAAAGTTAAACCTCCATTCAAAAATCAAAATTTAATAATAATTCACTTATTAAATTCCAATTTTAAATTATAAATTCATTAAATTAAATTAACTTAACACTTAATTTTAAAATTTCAAATATAACTTAATTCCATTTTTATTTACTTAACTTAAAATTCACTCTTAAGCCAAATTCACAAATTTCCAATTTTAGTTATATTTCAAAATTTCAACTTAAATATTCATTCATTTCACATTTTAACTTTATTCAAAATCATTAATATAATATAAAAATCATTTAAATTCACTTTAATCCAATTATCATGAAGTTATCACATTTCATATTTAATTTAAATTCCAATTATCACCCAATTAAAATTTCCCAAAATAACTTACATTTCAAATTTTCTAGTTTTACCAATAATTTATTTCACTTATAAATTTTCAAAAAATCAATAATGCTTACATAAATCATTTTTTATTTAGTTTAAATCAAATATTATAATATTTACATTTCAAAAATATTTTTAAGATTTTTATAAAAACATATTTTAACAACGGGTCTGTATTTCATTTCTAGTCTAGGTAAAGTGATACGGGTAATATATCATTTCAACCCGTAATTTACAAAGAAAACCCGGGTTTGATCATTTCAAACCCGCAATCCCAAGGAAATGAAAAATAATTGAAAATCATTCAGGCCTATCATTTCAGCCCATAATGATTTTCTCCTATTCTAAAGTCCGTTCGGGTATGTATCATTTCAACCCATAGTGATTCTAATCTAAAGGGAACTTGCAGTGTGATAAACTGATAAAAATAATAGAACAGCATAATATAACAGTAACATATAATATAATAGGTGTTTAAGCATGGGTGAACATCATAAAATCATAACATAGCAAGTGTAACATGATAATGCATTTTACAGATTCAAAAGGGGTCAATTCACTAGTTATATATGTACATATTGTCTGGTGAGAATAACTCACCTGTTAAGCTGGAGATTTGCCAACAAAGCTCACAACACAAAGATTATGAAGGCACGACAACTCTAATACAATTTGAGTGTGGAGAGCAAATCCAATGATATAGATCTTGTGTTACAACCCAAACAAAAATCAAAGCAAACCATAAATTTCAATACACTAGAAATGACATAACTTTTAAATAAAAAGATACGAATGCCAAATCTTTTGCCTTGCTTTCTCTATTCTTTTGTCATGGCCTAGGGATGTTTTTGGCTCTGGTTTGAACAAGTTTGGCTCAGGTTTGGTCATGTGTATGCATGGCCTAGGTAGTAGAATATGAGGAGAAAGTTTATACAAAGGAATATGAAGAGTTTAAGGCAAAATTGGTGGGTTTTGTTCACAAAAATGGCTCGGCCATGGGCTTGTGTGGTCAGGTCAGAGAGGTATGGATCAGGTCAGTGGAAGGAAAGGTGTGTGGTGGTCTGGCCAGAGGTGGTGGAGGCGGCCTAAGGTGGTGGTGGTGGTGGAAAATGAAGTGGTGAACAAATAGTGGTCAAACAACATGTTTTTATGGCTTGTGTTGCAATTTTTGTGGAGTTTTGGCATCATGGTGGCTCGGCCTTGGTCAAGACTAGAGGAGTAGCTGGTGGTGATGGCAGGGAAGAGATTTAGGGGGTGGTGGCCGTGGATATGGAGTGGAGGCCATTCAAAGAAGCAAAGAAAACAAGGCAAAATACATGAAAAATGAGAAGAAAAGTGTAAAAAAAGTAGCCATTACCCATAGATTTTCTTGAAGCCATGAATGAATGAGAAGGTAAAATGTTTTTGGGAGAATGGAGGCTGAAAAATCACGGCTACAAACCAAAAATACACAGCCAAGATAGTAATTGAGGAGTTATGGAAAATGAAAGGACAAAGGAGATGAAAGGACTTAAGGTAAATAAGCTTTTAAAACTCTTCATATTTCTTTTTCTTTAAATTCAAATAAAACAAAAATAAAATCAGTAAATTGACTTTAAAACCGAAACAAAGTAATATAAAATAAAAATAAATAATTAATTTTAAAGAAAATGGAAAAGAATATAAGAAATTGCTTAAAAATTGAAAACAGGGTCCAGAAATTACAAATAAATCACTATTGACTTTGGAAAATTAAAAACTTCATTTTAAAAATATTTAAAAAAAAATGTGAAGTAAAATAATTCATTTATATTTTAAAAATGAAATAATTAATTAAATTTAGAGAAATTAGAAAAAGAACTAAAGAAGTTGTTTAAAAATTCAAAACAGGACTTAAAATTTACAAATAGAATATCACTAGTTTTAGAAAATTTCTATTTCACTTTAAAACAAATAAAAGGTCAAATAAATAAAATAAATGAGGAACAAAATAAAGTGGGAATGAGAATAAAATAATATTTTAAGAAAAAAAATAGAAAAATAAATAAAGAATTACTTTAATTAATTGAAACTGGAAATTAGAAATTGTAAGCAAAATACAACTGACACTGGAAAATGTCAATTATACTTTTAAAAATGTTTTAAAACCAAAATATATGCATAACATGTTATTTTACCCATATAAATATAAATTAGAACATTACATGACCAAATAAAATATTATTTATACAATTTAAAATAAACAATTTGTTAAATACAGCAAATTACACACAATATTGAAAAAGGCATAACATTCACATTATAAATCAGATTTCAACGAAACGAAAAGCATTATTCTTAAAATTTTATTTACTTTCATAATAAAAGATAAAATTCAAATTTTCAAACTTTCAAATTTCTAAATTAAAAGTCAAAGTTTGACTATATTGACCAAAATTCACTTTTCTGGAAAATATTCTTTTTTGTCATGTTTAGAATTCTAATTCACATCAAAATCAAAATTTATATTTAAAATAACAAAATTTATTCATTTTAATAAATAAAATAAAGTTTTTAAATCAGGAAATTAAATTAAAGAAATTAATATATATAATTAAAATAATCACAAAATACAGGGTTGTTACAGGTATTTTAGCAATTTCTCATTTCCATTTTATACAAAATTAACTCCACTGTCTCATTTCTCATTTTACTTCATTTCTCTTCATTTTTCCATTCTTACCTTCTTCCTTTCCATGCTCCTCTCTACATCTTCCATGGCTTCCTAAAAGATTTTAAATTAAAAATCACTTCCAATTTTAACACTTAAACAATTGCTAAAACCACTTCCACTCCTCTTTAGTTTACTTATTTACCAAAAACAAAGTCCAGAAACCTAATTTCTAGCCAAGAGGCAAGAAGAATAGAGAAAGAAGAGGGGTCTTGGTAGTTTCGTAAGCTAGAGGGGTTGTAGGAGGCTTGCTTTTGTCATTTTGGAGGCAAAGGTCAGATCTTGTATAGTTTGATGATGGTAGGAAGTGTTTGTTAGTTTCTAGGGGGTTTACACTTGGATTAGCTTGGTTTTAAAGTGAGATTTCTAACTTTAAAATTACCTTTTTAATATATATATATATATATATTGGGTAAAAATGGTATCTCGTGATGATTAAACTATATTGTGATGTGAATGTTGATTCTTGTTTTGGAAAACATATTGTTGCATATTGTACGTAGTGCTTTAGAAAGCACTTTAATTTGTTGGTTTAAATAGCATATGTAATGGACACATAAATATGGACTTACATTTTAACATATCTGAACCCGATAGAATATGACTTTGATTTAAACTTGGACTTGTATTCAAAAATGTGAAATGACACATAAGGATTAGTAGGGAACTTGGACTTGAAATAGAAGTGTCCGTATAGTGATAGTCGCTATAGAAGCACTTTGTTGACATGTATTTTATTCATATTTGAATAGTGTATTTCCACATTTATAATGTTTTACATATAATCTCTATACTTCTTTGATGTGATGTGAAGTTGAAAATGATTATATGACTTGAAAGTTGAATTCATTTGAAAATTAAAAAAAATATTGGTTTGTTTAAAAGCCGTAATAGTCGCTAAGCCTCTTTTTGACTTTCAAAAGTTATACATTCGGATTTTATTTGTCTTCGACTTTTATTTTAAAATGAAATGTTTTCTACACTTATATTAGTATAAATTATACGAAATGGAGTTTAAAAGTTATTTTATTTATAAAATAAAGTTTTAAAAGTTATGGTCCATATAGCGATGGTCGCTATGAATGTAATTTTGGAAATCTACAATTTTAGTAGATATAAAAGGTAATCTATTTTAGATCTTTATAAATTCTTTTCAAATATGGTTTATAAAGGTTATATAAGTATTTTAAAAGAGATTTGAGATTTAAAAGGTTTATTTTGAAATATTTAAACAAGTGTTTTATTTAAAGGAAATTGGTTTACATTTCAAAGTCGAATTCTTTTTAAAAGCTGATGGTTTTAAGTCATGATTTGAATGGAGTTTTAAACTTTGTGTTTAAAAGTGTTTTAAAGGAGTTTGAAATTTGATATTAGATTTAAAGGAATTATTTGAGATAACAAAGTAAGTGCTTATTTTGACATAAAGGAAAGTTCTATTCTTTTTAATTCAAAAGTGGTTTTCAAACATGGATTTCCAAGGGAGTTTTGATATGGAAAATTTAAGTAGTAATTTAAGGATTTTCAAGTGAAATTTTAATAAAGGCCATAAAATTCTAATTACAGTAAAAGATCTTGGAATGTGAAAAGAAAGTTGGTTTATAATACTTTGCTTTAAATGAATAATATACAGAATTAAGGATTTTTATACTTGGTATTAAACATCGAGGTAGGTAGACTTCCACCTATCCTAAAGGTAAGAATGTTATCAAGTCAAGGTTTGAGAGGTAATAGTACCCCAACTTGAACAGCTTCATTGTTATCTTAAGGATAGTTTTAAGTTTTAAATTGAAGATTAATGTTAAGTTTTTGAAGTATTATTTCCATATACAAGTTAAGTTATTAATGGAAATTTAGTAGTCCAAATCTTGGTACCAAAAGCCGATGAGTAGACTGATCCTCAATCTGTGAGATCTACAACCAGAGTTTCTAGGCTAGGGATATGATTAGTCGAAATATCGGAAACATCTCAAGTAAATGAGTTTTATAAATAATTTTAGAGATTTATAAAAGGAGTTTTATAAATTATCTGGGAGATTTATAAAAGGACTTGTAAATATGGAATGGGTTTATAAAAAAGGAATTTTATAAAAGGAATGAGATTTGGTTTTGATAAATAATCCTTCTTAATTATGGTGGTATGGAAGCATTCTTTCCATACATAACCGAAGGAAAAGTGGTTTAGGGTTGACAGTAAGCAATGTTTTAAATGACATTTGTTTTTGACCCATTTAATAATCTTCCTTAATGATTTGTGAACACATTATACTAATTGATAAATATGTGTTTTCTAAGTATTGGAAGGGTGGTGTTTTATGAATATGCTTATACCGTTGAGATAAGTGTATGAATATTTTTCAAATAACTGAAAATAGATTTAATTAATGAGAAGATTAATTAAAGAGGCTCGGTGGTTGCTTATGTGCTTAAATCATGCTTTATTTTTACAAGAAATTAAATCCCCGATTTGATTATTTTGTTTATACGATAGTTAAATAACTGACTATCATATCCTGACCAAATATAACTCTGAAAAATATCTAGAAGAAACACAAGAATTATATGGTATAGTTATCTTTGGTGATGTTATACTGTACATATAACCTCGTTGTGCTCTTCTAGAACAAATGATAAGGAAATCTGTCTGCTTAAATGGTTAGGAGGTAATCTCCGCTCTTATGTATTATCTGTTTATTTGCAAAAGAACTGGAGTTGAGTTTATCAGAATCTATCAATTTCTTTTGGAGCGTCCAATAAATCGGGGAGTGTACTTATATGAGATGACTCGAAACCATACCCACTCCAAAACCATATGCCCGTTCTACGCTTTGGAAGAGATTCGTGATTGGTTTGAAATGTTGGAATCAAAGACAGAGTTCTTTGAAGTGCAAGGTCTACTTGTTACTAATCCTGAGGGTGATTCCAATAAGGATGTAGTAGAAGTAGTGCCTTCAGTTTGTTCACAGCCTGAACAAATTGTATGAGTGAATGTTGGCACTGCATTGTTGCCTGGAAGGTAGTGTTAGCATTCAAAGTGGGATTTTCTAAGAGAGGAAAAACGTAATCATGACCTCACAAGCCTCACAACCCAATAGTGACTAAAACAGGGGACATGCTTTAGGGCTATGTGGTTCGCTACCATTAGGAGCATCATTCCTCGATCTAGATTCGATATTTATGGATTTTGGTATGCGTTCGCATTATACTAATTGATAAATATGTGTTTTCTAAGTATTGGAAGGGTGGTGTTTTATGAATATGCTTATACCGTTGAGATAAGTGTATGAATATTTTTCAAATAACCGAAAAGAAATTTAATTAATGAGAAGATTAATTAAAGAGGCTCAGTGGTTGCTTATGTGCTTAAATCATGCTTTATTTTTACAAGAAATTAAATCCTCGATTTGATTATTTTGTTTATACGATAGTTAAATAACTGACTATCATATCCTGACCAAATATAACTCTGAAAAATATCTAGATGAAACATAAGAATTATATGGTATAGTTATCTTTGGTGATGCTATACTGTACATATAACCTCGTTGTGCTCTTCTAGGATAAATGATAAGGAAATCCCTCTGCTTAAATGGTTAGGAGGTAATCTCCGCTCTTATGTATTGTCTGTTTATTTGCAATAGAACCGGAGTTGAGTTTATCAGAATCTATCAATTGGTTTTGGAGCGTCCAATAAATCGAGGAGTGTACTTATATGAGATGACTCGAAACCATATCCACTCCAAAACCATATGCCCGTTCTACGCTTTGGAAGAGATTCGTGATTGGTTTGAAATGTTGGAATCAAAGACAGAGTTCTTTGAAGTGCAAGGTCTACTTGTTACTAATCCTGAGGGTGATTCCAATAAGGATGTAGTAGAAGTAGTGCCTTCAGTTTGTTCACAGCCTGAACAAATTGTATGTGTGAATGCTGGCACTGCATTGTTGCCCGGAAGGTAGGTTAGCATTCAAAGTGGGATTTGCTAAGAGAGGAAAAACGTAATCGTGACCTCACAAGCCTCACAACCCAGTAGTGACTAAAACAGGGGATATGCTTTAGGGCTATGTGGTTCGCTACCATTAGGAGCATCATTCCTCAATCTAGATTCGATATTTATGGATTTTGGTATGCGTTCGCACGGGAAGAGTGGGGCCATGGCCTAGTGCATCAATTTGTAGCCTTGGTTCCCAAGGGATGACGTAATCTGGCTAATCATACTCGAGGGGTAGACCGACTCTGATTTGTAGGGGTCGATAGGTTCAACCTTGGTACATTTTTGAGAGGTGCACTATGGCAAGCGATACTCTAGTAGCCTTGTCATTGATGGAATTAATTTTCAATACGTGTCTTTACGGACTTAGTTGTATAAATATTATATTGGAATGTAATTAATGTAACCATTTCGGCTATGATTAATATTTATTTTAAACCCTAGACACTATTATAATAACACAATATTTCCTATAAAATGGTTTAGTTATCGTAAGGTAAAACCCCGTCTGTGTTTATGTGCGGCATGGTCTTACGGGATACCTTTATTTTGAAAGGTTTTCATAATGTTAAAAATCCATATGTGTTTCTCATGCTGGTTTACCAAACTGATCCGGGCGTTATTTTCTTATAATGCTCGGGTCAGCTTGAGCATATTTCCATATTTAGTTATGGATGCTTTGGAGCTTCAAGAGACGTGCTGGATGCCTCCAAGACATATTTATGTATTTTTATTTTTACTGTATTTTATTATTTATATATATCACCATTTGTAAGGATAGACTGCTATAACTTTCCAGGCTGATGATAGGTTAGTTACTTTGATTTATATATGTATATCACAGTTTTCTTTTGTAATGATCATTGGTATATTATATATTATTCGTCCTAATGTGAGATTATGTTCATCTTTTTTTATTTCACCCCAACAATCCATCTTTCTAGCACTTGGATGTTCGGCACGTGAGTACTGTAGATGTATTAGTGTCGACTTCTGAGGACCGGAAAGCCGGGTCATTACAGTTGGTATCATAGCCAAAGGTTAAGCGAGAACCTTGGCCTTGGTGGGGTAAACTCATTATAAATATGGTAAACGACACCCTAGAATGAGTTTGAGTATGTGTGTATGTGTGTGTGTGTATACGAGTGTGCATATTTGTTACTGCAATAAAAATGTTTTATATCATGTTGATTGATCTATTGAGTGGAATATGAATTCTGATCGATGCATCTAGACAACATTACCGATAGGGGTTTCTAAACACTTAAACAAGGCTAACCGACACAGTATTATTTTTGAAATTGGTAAATGAAATAATTTTACCTAGGATTATATTCCATATATTAAAGAATAATTTTCAAAAAAAAATTGATATAGTTATTTACTATGTGTTTGTTTGTTAGGAAATGATTATATGCAATTATTATCATTATTGTTTGATTAGCCATGCTCGTCCATTTTAGTGCATTGACTATTGTTTGTTGATTGATTATTTATGCTTGGCCAGCTTATGAGCATTTATTGTTTTGGTTAGATTAAATATGAACACCTTGTGAATTCGTTTCACGAACTATAAATCATTCGTTAATGATGTAGGCTTAACAAGTTTACTTTATTAAAATGGTTTCTACAAAGAAGGAATGATTTTATGTAAGGTTGATTTTATAAATTAAATTTAAAAAAAATATGTTATGTAAATAAGGAGGATTATTGAGTATAAATATTTCAAGGAGAATTTTAAGTAAGGTATATTTTCTTTGGATAGTCCAGGGAATGAGTCCACGAAGAGTATGGGGTTAGGGAAAGGTGGTATGTGAAGTTCGGAATGTGTCAGTAGCAAGAATAAGATTAAGATTCATGAAAGGATAACTGCACACGTCAATGGAATTTTTAAAGACCTTATAGAGATGGGTTTGCATTATGAAAGCTTAGATCAGAAGAAGCCAGCAGCCACAACAAGCAACATCAGTAGCATCAAGCCTAAAAAGAAGAAATTTCTACCGCATTGGAAGAAGCTTTGGGAGGACAAATTGGGAGAAGGTGGTCTGTAGAAGAATTTTTTTAAGAAGGGGAAAGAAATTATTTGCTACAGGTGTCATAAGAATGGACATACAATTAATTATTGTATAAATGGAGAAAAATGGCCAGTGGTTCGTATAGTTCGGAAGAAACATTGCTTCATTTACCAAAAGCCAGGACACATCCAAAAGAATTGCCCTCTGATGCAGCAAGCGGGGAGATTCGCCAAAAGGGATAAATGATCCACCTCGAAAGGAATAAAAAGGAAAAGGATTAAGTGGGTGGATGTGAGGAACCTCTAGTTTGGATGGGTATTTTAGTAGTTACCTTTGATTTGTATTAGGTATATCTAGTGGTCATGTCTAGTACGTACCTTTGGATGCATTTTGGTATGATATGCAATTGTTGTTGCCTTTCCTTTAAAATTTTCTTTTTAACTTAGAAAGCAGTTAATTAATAAAGGTTAAACCAGATAGTTGTATATACTCTTAGGATGTAGTAAAGTATGATACAAGTTTAAATCTTAAGTTACATTTTTATGACATATTTTCATAAATAAGTTTGGGAAAATAAAATGAGATTGGTATAAATAAGAATCAATAAGAATAAGTACGTAAGTTTTACGTAGATCATTTCTTCACACGGTTCTAGATCCAAGATTCGAATACACGGTTTTGAGGTGATTCACACCGACCCGAATAAGGATTTATCACTCGATTATTGACGGCGAACATTTGATGAGGGTTCTTGATATGTTACCGATGTTTTCTATTATGGTATATGGCTATGTAAGGAGAACGGAGGTTCCTAATTCAGAAGCCTAATCGAAGTCCGCACTAGTAAAGTCGGGTGAATGATACTAGTTTGGAAGATAGGTTATGTATTCGAGTAAGTGATTGAATCAGATATTGCATATGGATGATATGTGTAAGTCATACAGGCTTATGAGTAATGTAAGTATTCATGTGTTGGCTTATTTTCTTCTTTTTTATGGTTGGGCTGAAACTTCGGGATCAAAATTCTTTTAAAGGGGGAAGAATGTAATTGCCCAGAATTTTATCGCTTTGATTTGGGAATACTTAATTAATTTTAAATATTTAATTAATGGTTTTTAATGGTCAAATAACCCTCTTTTAATTTATAAATAAAGATGTTAAAGTTGTTGTAAAATTTGGTTTACAAAAATAGTTAGTTCGAAGAAAAATTGAAACTGTGACATAAAATAGTTTTTCGCGTTTTTCAACTTTTCATTGTTTAAAAGTTGTTGGAACACGTTATACACACTAAAGTATATATGTACATATATACAAGAGTAACATATTCTTTTGGTTAATGATGCGATTAGGTTAAAATATGTTTAAAGAAATACTTAAGTTAATAAAGTGGAATTTGACTTTTCTTTTTAATTTTTTTTTAAAAAAGCATAAAATCTGAGACAAAGTGCACATAAAAGAAAGATGTGACGACTTGGTGTGACAAGGATGTAAGTGAGTGGTGTGTTGTCAAAATTTTGGTGAAGGGTATCTTTTATTTTAACAAGAAGGGTATTTTAGTAATTTCTCATTTCCATTTTATATAAAAGTAACTACACTTTCTCATTCCTTACTTTACTTCATTTCTCTTCATTTTTCCATTCTTAACTTCTTTCTTTCAATGCTCCTCTCTACTTCTTTCATGGCTTCTAAATTAAAAATCACTCTTTTCCACTTTTAACACTTAAAACAAATTGCTAAAATCACTTCCACTCCTCTCTACCTTACTTATTTACCCAAAACAAAGTCCAAATCCCTAGCTACTAGCCAAGAGTAGAGAAGAATGAAGCAAGAAAGGGGTCTTAGTAGTGCGTGAGCTAGGGAAGGGGGGTTGTGGGAGGCTTGCTTTTGTCGTTTTGGAGGCAAATGTTAGATCCTGCATAGTTTGATGATGGTAGAAAGTGTTTGTTAGTTTCTAAGGGGTTTGCACTTGGATTAGCTTAGTTTTAAAGTGGGATTTCTAACTTTAAACATTACCTTTTTAATATATATATTATACATATATTGGGTAAAAATGGTATCATGCGATGGTTAAATTATGCTGTGATGTGAATGTTGATTCTTGTTGTGGAGGACATATTGTTGTATGTTGTAGTGCTTTGGAAAGCACGTTAATTTGTTTGTTGAAATGGCATATGTAATGGACATACAATTATGGACTTACATTTTAACTTATGCAAACCCGATGGAATTTGACTTTGATTTAAACTTGAACTTGTATTCAAACATATGAAATGACACATAAGGATTAGTAGGGGACTTGGACTTGAAATAGAACTATCCGTATAGCGATAGTCGCTGTTGGAGTACTTTGTTGACATGTATATTATTCGTATCTGAATAGTGTATTTCCACGTTTACAATGATTTGAATATGATCTCTTTACTTCTTTGATGTGAATTTGAAAATGATTATATGACTTGAAAGTTGAATTCTTTTGAAAATGAAAATAAATAGTGGTTTGTTTAAAAGCTGTAATTGTCGCTAGGCCCCTTTTTGACTTTCAAAAGCTATTACTTTGGATTTTATTTGTCTTCAACTTTTATTTAAAATGAAATGTTTCATATGCTTATAATAGTATAAATTATAGAAAGAAATGGGGTTTAAAATTTATTTTATTTATAAAACAAAATTTTAAAAGTTATGGTCCATATAGCGATAGTCGTTATGGATGCAGTTTTGGAAATCCACGATTATAGTAGATATAAAAGGTTATCTATTTCAGATATTTATAAATTCTTTTCAAATATGGTTTATAAGGTTATATAAGTATTTTAAAAGAGATTTGAGATTTAAAAGATGTATTTGAAATATTTAAACAAGTGGTTTATTTAAAGGAAATTTGGTTTACTTTTCAAAGTCGAATTCTTTTTAAAAGGTGATAGTTTTAAGTCATGATTTAAATGGAGTTTTAAACTTTTTGTAAAAGTATTTTAAAGGACGTTTGAAATTTGATATGAGATTTTAAGGAATTATTCGAGATAATAAAGCAAGTGTTTGTTTTAACATAAAGGAAAGTTCTATTCTTATTAAATCAAAAGTGGTTTTTAAACAAGGATTTTCAAGGTAGTTTTGATTGGAAATTTTAAGGAGTAATTTAAGGATTTTAAGTGATATTTTAAAAAAGGATATAATATTCTAATTATAGTAAAAGATTTTGGAAAGTGAAAAGAAAGTTGGTTTATAACACTTTGTCTTAAATGAATAATATATGGAAGTAAGGAGTTTTATACTTGGTATTAAACTTCGAGGTAGGGAGACTTCTACCTACCCTAAAGGTAAGAATGTTGTCTAGTCAATGTTTAAGAGGTAATAGTACCCTAGCTTGAACGGCTTCATTGTTATCTTAATGATAGTTTTAAGTTTGAAATTGAAGATTGATGCTAAGTATTTGAAGTCTTATTTTTGTATACAAATTTAGTTATTAATAGAAATTTAGTAGTCTAATACTTGGTACCAAAAGCCGATGAGTAGATTATCCTCTATTTGTGAGATCCAAAACCAGAGTTTCTAGGCTAGGGACATGGTAAGTCGAAATATCGAAAATGTGTCAAGTAAAGGAGTTTTATAAATAATTTTAGATATTTATAAAAAGAGTTTTATAAATAATTTTAGAGACTACAAGAAAATTTATTATCGGTTGCATTAATTAGTAGCATTTCAAAACTATGTGCTACTACCAATCATTTATAAGAACAGAAATAAATAAGCATTCGCTACCAATGTTCCCTTCAAAAATTTTGGTGAAACTATTTTGTGGCCCGCTCACCTTAACAAAATTTTATTTTTACTTTTACTTTAGAAAAACCTACTATTAGATTTCAACCGCCACCTATGGTCTCCATGCTTCCCTACCCAATCTCATCTATTCCTCAACCTCTCTCTTGTCTATCCCCCTTCCATCTAATCCACTCTTCCTCTCCATCGATACTTGACTTCTCTTTCAAAGCTAGGAGACTCTAGAATCGGCTTACCTCATCGTTGCTCGCATCTCGATTTGCTCCCAATGTCCCATTGCCACTCGTATGATTTTGGATGGTGGATGGTCATATGGATACATTAGTTGAATTTTGAATTGATTGTATGAAGAATAATGGTAATAAGTTTAATGATTTACAAACTTTTGGAGAAACAGGTCAGGTAAAAATTACTTTTTTTTTTTATTTCTTTTTGGTGCAACTTACATATAATATTACTTTTAGAAGAGTTAGGTTGCTTCCTACATGAAGTTAATTTTTATGTTAATTTCTAAGAATTGTATTCGATGCCTAGTTTCTAACTGAGAGAATTGCAAAAGCCTAGTGGCAACATGTAGATAACAGAGTGATTAAACATGTCTCATGCTTTCTTTTTAAAGAAAAGACTTCTAAATGTAAACAAAACAACCGCCACACTGAATGTAGAGGTTGAAGCTATCGACAAAGTAAGGCACGAGAACCTTGTGGGCATTCTGGGATTTTGCGCTGAGGGTTCTCAGAGGTGAACTATTAAGTTTTACATCGTTTTCATATTCAACATATACTGCATTTCATATTTACTGGAAAAAAAAATCATCTTTTGCATATATGAGTTTGTTTTAAGCATACTATGTACACTTAATTTTTTAATCTGTTAAGTTGGTTTCAGGTACCATGAATATATTTTTTGTTATAACATAATTAGCTCCTGCTCTTATTCAGGATGCTTGTATATGAATATGTTGAAAATGGTAATTTAGAGTAGTGGTTACATGGAGACATTAGGCTAATCAGTCCATTAACCTAGGACATTAGGATGAAAATAGCCATTGGAACTGCAAAAGGGTAATCAACCTCTATTTATTTTCATTTTCTTTGTATATTAAAAAACAAAAACCCAAAATAATTATTTTCAAACAATTATCATATTACTCTCAAATCATAACCCATTTGTACTTGTTACAAACCATTTCAATGTGTTCCTCTCTTTCCTATACATGCAAAATAGCATACTTGCTTGAAGGTTTAGAACTTTAGAGCCCAAAATTGTGCATCGAGATATCAAATTAAGTAATATTCTCCTGGATAAGCATTGGAATCCTAAAGTGTCATATTTTTGATCAGTGAAGCTCCTGGGTAGTGGATCAAGCTATGTTACTACATGTGTTATAGGAACCTTCGGGTTTATTCAACTTCTTATATTTCCACATGGTCATACAAGCTATAATATTTTGTTAATAGATCATCGACTCTCATGTTTCTATAGTTATGTAGCATCTGGTATGCTTAATGAATCAAGCGATATATACAGTTTTGGAGTGCTACTAAAGGAATTAATTACCGGACGTAGCCCAGTTAACAACAAAAGAGCACCTGGAGAGGTAGTTTAAAATTATACTCTCAACTTATGATTGTATTCATTTAATATCTCATGCAACATGGCAAGATATGAAATAAAACACTACTTCCTTTGATCAACACCACAAAAAAGGGTGCATCAATAATTAGCATATGAAATATCTAAGTATTTACTGATATTACTCGTGTTGTCAAACTGCAGGTAAACTTGGTGGATTGTTTTAAAGGAATGGTAGGCGGTAAACGAGAAGATATGGATAGAACTGTAATTACCAATATAAGCTGGTGTTGTAAAATTTTGATTTTAAAATGAATTGTTAAAAATATTTAAAGGAGCATAGAATACCCCTCTTATTGAATAGTACCACATTGTGGGAACTATATAGTGGTTCTATTTAAATATAAAATTCATAAGAGAAAGGATGGGTCCTTTGGGAATCCAATGTTTTCTCTTGTGTTGGGAAAGGAGAGCATGTTGGCCATTACACATGCGCGCACGCCGATCGACTGACTCGAGTCAACCCGACCCGACCCAGGCCAGGCTTGACTTGGCTAATGTGATGTAAAACTCCTTATCTTTTGGTAGTATATTTCTAAACCGTTTTTGACTTAGTAATGAGACTTGGTAAATTTGGATCCTATATTTTTTCACGACTCAGCAAGGAAAAAACGCGTTTTTATCCTAAGATTTGACAGTATAACTACTTCTAAAATAGAGTTCTATTCTTCTTCTAACTTAAACTTTCTTGGATCCGAGCAATATTTTTTCGGGTGCTATTGACTCGCCAGTCTTCGTGTAAGAGGCTGTTGATATTGATTTAGGGCTGTTTTATCCTGGAGGCGGCGCTGCATTAGAGACTGCCTTGCACTATTTCAGCACAGCGGTGAAACGTCTTAAAGAAAGCGACCTAGTTTGTGACTCAGCAACAAAGACACTACATATTCAGATCGAGGTACAAAAATTTTAAGACGTTATGGCTTCGATCACTAATGACTCTGCTGGTTATGATGTGGACAAACCGTTAAAATTTGAGAGGCTTCATTTCAAACGCTAGAGACAAAAAATGTAATTTTTTCTAACTATAAAGAAGGTTGCGCATGTGTTGACGATGGAAAAACCAACACTGCTTGAAGAAGCAACGGGCGACCAGAAAAAGGGTTTGTAGGACTGGATGGACCACGACTACCTCTGCAAAAATTATGTTCTTAATGGCCTGAGCGACGAGCTGTACGATTACTACAACTCAGACAAGTCAGCAAAGGAGATTTGAGATGCGCTGCAAAAGAAATATGATAGTGAGGAAGCTAGAGCGAAAAAGTATGCTATCAGTCGCTATTTGAAGTTTTAGATGACGAACGACAAATCTGTGGAGGTACAATCACACAAGCTTCAGAAAATTGTGCATGATATCATCTCCGAATGTATAGCTTTAAATAAACAGTTTCAGGTTACTGTGTTAATTGATAAATTACCCCCTAATTGGAAAGACTTTAAAAATATCATAAGACCAAGAATTTTTCCTTAGAAAGTTTGATTACTCATCTACGTATTGAAGAGGAGGCCAAAAAATAGGACCAGAAAGAAGAGGTGCTTGTTGTATCTACCAACAACACTAAGAAATCCACAAACATGGATCTGAAACCAATGCAAAAAATTTCAAAAATCAGAACCACAACAATCAGCCTCAGAACAAACAACAAAATGCCCTCCTAAAGAATGTATAGGATAGTTGTTTTTATGGCAAACCAGGCCATATGGCATGAAAGTGTCGGAACAGACCAAATCCTGCAACATAGGCTAACCTGACTGAAGAAGCCCTTATGCTATGCTTACAGAAATCAACCTAGTTGGTGGATCAGAAGGGTGGTGGGTAGACACTGGTGCTTCTAGCCGTGTCTACCATGATCGTGAAATGTTTAAAACACATAATGCTTCTAATGACATGAAAGTGATGTTGGGAGATTCTCACACCACTATTATTACTGGACTTGGGACTGTGGAGTTAAAGTTTACCTCTGAAAAGAAATTGCTGCTGAAAGATGTAATGCATACTCCAGAGATGAGGAAAAATTTAATACCTGGTTTGTTGTTAAATAAAGCTAGTTTTACTCAAACTATTAGATCTGACTTGTATACCATCACTAAAAATGATGTTTTTGATGGTAAATGATATGTTTTAGATAAGATGTTTAGGTTAAATGTTGATTTGAATAAAGTTAATAGTTCTACTAATACGTTGTGTGATTTTAATATTTGGCATACTAGAATTTGTCATATTAATAAGTGACTGATTCATAACATGAGCAACTTAGGCTTAATCCCTAAAGTATCCATAAGTAATTCAAAAAAATGTTGTAACTAAGCTAAAATTACAAAGACCCCACATAAATATGTGTTTAGAGAGTCAGAACATTTATATTTAATACATTATGATATATGTGAATTTGATGGCACTCTAACTAAGGATGACAAACACTACTTTATTACTTTTATTGATGATTGCTCTGATTTCACTTATGTTTATCTCATGAAAAATAAAAGTAATGCGCTAGATATGTTTAAGTTATTTGTAACTTAAATTGGAAACTAATTTAATAAGAAAATTAAGAGATTTTGGAGTGATAGAAGAACATAATATGAATCTTGCCTATTCATTAAATTTTATAATCAACATGGCATAATACATGAGAGAACTGCACCTTATACACTTGAAATGAAAGGTAAAGCTGAAAGAAAAAATAAGACACTTACCAAATTAGTTGTAGCTGTTTTATTAAATTCGAGTGTAGCATCACACTAGTGGGGGGAATTTTTTTTAATTATTTGTTATGTTTTAAACAGAACTCCTAAATCTAAGGGCAAAATTTCACCTTTCAAGATTTTTAATAATTATAAACCCACTTGTCTTATTTTAAAACTTGGGTTGCTTAGCATATGTTCATATTCCTGACCCTAAAAGAATTAAATTAGCAAGTTGAGCATATGAATGTGTTTTCATTGGTTATTCCATTAACAGTAAAGCGTATATATTTTTTGATTTGAATGCTCAATTTATTATTGAGTCAAATGATTCTAATTTCTTTGAAAATAAATTTCCATTTAAACTGAAGAATAGTGGGGGCACATCTACCACTAATAATCCAATAATAAAAAATAATGAACATAATACAGAAATTGAATCTGAACTTAAAAGTAGTAAAAGAGCTAGGATAGCTAAAGATTTTGGTCCGGAATATTATGCTTATGCACTAGAAAAGGACCCTGCTAATCTAAAAGAAGCTCTGTCTTCTTTAGATTTAGACCTCTAGCAAGAAGCTTTAAATGATGAAATTAAATCTCTTGAATCTAATAAAACTTGGCATCTTGTTGACTTACCTCCAAGTTGTATAACTATAGGTTGTAAGTGGGTACTTAAAAAGAAGTTGAGACCTAATGGTACAATTGATAAATATAAGGCTCGTCTCGTAGCTAAAGGATTTAGACAAAGAGAGAACATTGACTTTTTTGATACCTTTTTCACCTATTACAAGAATAACATCAATTCGAGTATTAATTTCTCTTGCTTCACTTTATGATCTACCAATTCACCAAATGGATGTAAAAACTGCTTTTTTGAATGGTGAAATAGAAGAAGAGATTTATATAGACCAACCTGAAGGTTTTGTTGTACCTGGTGAAGAGCATAAAGTTTGTAAATAAGATAAATCTCTATATGGTCTTAAAAAGGCACCTAGACAATGACATGAAAATTTTGACAATCTAGTTATTTCACATGGTTTTAAAGTAAATGAAAGTGAAAGGTGTATTTATCATAAATCCGAAAATAACATTTGCACTATCATATGTTTATATGTAGATGATTTACTTATATTTGGCTTAAATTTTCATGCTGTGAATCATGTTAAGTGCATACTATGTATCAATTTAGATATGAAAGATCTTGGTGAAGCGAGTGTAATTCTTGGTATTAAGATTACTATGTCTGAAAAGAGAATTTCTTTGGATCAATCCCATTATATTGAGAAGATGTTAAAGAAATATAATTACTTTGAATGTAAACCTGCTAATACACTATATGATCCAAGTGTAAAACTATTAAAGAACATCGGTGAAGGTGTAAGACAGTCTGAATATGCGAGCATCATTGGCAGTCTTCGGTATGCCACTGATTGTACTAGACCCGACATTGCCTATGTCATGGGATTATTGTGAAGATTTGCTAGAAGACTTAGTATAAAGCATTGGAACGCTATTGAAAGGCTCATGAGATACCTTAAAAGAACTATGAACCTTGGATTGCACTATCAGAAGTTTCCCGCTGTCCTTGAAGGATATAACGATGCAGATTGGAATGCATTATTAGGCAATTCCAAAACCACTAGTGGATATATTTTCAGTATTGCAGGAGGAGCTGTTACTTGAAAATATAAAAGCCAAACTATTTTGGCTCAATCCACTATGGAGTAAGAAATGGTAGCACTAGCTACTGCTAGTGAAGAAGCAGATTACTTAAGAAATCTGCTAGCTGAGATCCCTTTATGGGAAAAACCGATATCAGTTGTGTTGATTCATTGCAATAGTACCGCGGCTATTGAAAAAGTTGAGAACCGTTATTACAACGGTAAGAGATGACAAATTTGTCATAAGAAAAGTACTGTAAGAGAATATATCTCTTTAGGATCTGTAAGAGTGGATCCTGCATGCACTGATGAGAATCTGGCGGATCCTTTGACGAAAGGATTAGCCAGAGAGAAAGTCCTTTCTATATTTAAAAGAATGAGACTATTGCTCATAGAATGAGAACTCAGAGAATGAGTAGTCACTCATAATAGTAACTCAACCTAATGACTGGAGATCATAAGAACTAGGTCCGATGGGTAATAACAAGTTATGAAGTGACATTGATTGATCATGCTAGTTTCATTAGTTAGAAGCATGTAGTCCTGAAGCGATAGGAGGATGAGTTCAACTCATAAGGAAATCTATATTCTATATGGAGTGGAGTACCTAGTTACATGTGTACTCTTGATAAATTCACTTATGTGAATGTGAAAATTTGGCCGTTCCCTATGGAAATGCTAGGCAAAATTCTTAGAACGTTTACTAAATCGGGATAGATGTGAATGGCCTTTAAAGCACGGGTTATAGACTGCACCCTAGAAAGGTTGTGTATGATTTGATGTCAGAGATAGAGTTCAAGACAACTAATTACTCTAGTATAATCTGGACCTTACCCACTATGCAAAGGTTCAAATCGAAGAATACCTTTATTTATGCGCAATCTTATAAAATCAGAAATTGCTAGAGAAAAAGTATTTTTAAAAATTCAAGTGGAGGATTGTTGGAAAATTTTAATTTTAAATGAATTGTTAAAAATATTCAAAGGAGTATAAAATGCCTCTCTTATTGAATAGTCCCACATTGTGGGGAACTATAAAGTGGTCATATTTAAATATATGATTCACAAGAGAAAGGATGGGCCCTTTGGGCACCCAATATTTTCTCTTGTGTTGAGAAGGGAGAGCATGCAGGTCATCACACACACGCGCGTGCCGACTGATCGACTCGACCCGACCTAGGCTTGGCTAATGTGACGTAGAGCTCCTTATTTTTTAGTAGTATTTTTCAAATCGTTTTTGACTTAGTAATGAGACTCGGTAAATTCAGATCCTATATTTTTTCATGACTCGGCAAGAAAAAAACGCGTTTTTATCCTTAGATTTTCCCCTGTATAAAGCAAGCTATTTGACAGAATTATAATTAGTTCTAAAATAGAGTTCTCTTCTTCTTTTGCCTTAAACTTTGTTGGATCTGAGTAATATTTTTTTAGATGCTATTGACTCACCAGTCTTCGTGCAAGAGGCTGTTAATATTGATTCAGGGTTGTTTTATCTTAGAGACGGCGTTGCATCAGAGACTGCCTTGCATGATTTCGGCACAATGACGAAACATCTTAAAAAGAGCAACTTAGTCCGCGACTTAGCCATAAAGACACTACAGATTCAGATCGTGGTACAACAGTTGGAACAATATTGGTGAATACTTTCATGATCTCAACATTCAGCCATACAAAGATGGTGATGTCAATATGGATAGAACTGAAGAGAGTCTTGGCGTTGTCAGTTTGTGGGCGTTGTTTCTTATAACTGGGTCGGTTTCTATAACTATACTTGTATTGTTCAAGGCTCGATTCCTTCCAAATTACAACTTTCATAGCATGAGAAATGCAAGTTTGCCTGTAAGAGATGTATGTGTGAACATATGGAAGTTTAAGCTTAGGCTTAAAAGGAGTCAGGTTTGTAGAAGACATTCCTCTTTATTGCGCCAAGTGACTCCAGTTCGAGGACCTGAACCTAATGACATAGTCGAAGAAAATTCTCCATAGCAGGCATGCATTATCCTGATTGATTTTGGTGGTGGAAATTAGAGAGGAGAGAAGAGGGCTGGTGGTTACAGGCCTAATGAGTATGGTATATGAGTGATACTAAAACAAAATTAGGATTCTACTCATGCTTTTTATGTCTTGTGTAGAGTTAAGGCCAGTTTGTTGATAGATGAGATTAAGAAGTTCGTTGAAAGGAATTCTAGGGTGCGGTTCGTTTACTATTTTTAGTTTTGGATTTTCGTCTATACAAAAGTATGCAAGACACATGTATATTGTGAAAAACTACCAATTTAGAAAACGAAATTAACATAGAAAATAGAAAACAATATATATATATATATATTTTAGTGTTTTGGAAAATAGCAAAAGCACGATAAATGTTCCATTCCCTGCATCATCCGTCCACTTTTCTCGTATTTTGCAATTAATGTTGAAAACCCAAAACACAAAATAAAACAAACATCCCCTTAGTATGTAGAGGTAACACTTGGTATATTGTTGTTTCATGTTTCTGTCATGTTATTTACGATTTCTATTGAATATATGAGGTTTGCTTGAAATAATAATTCCAGTGTCGGTGGATGGTGGCTGATTGCAAATATGTTTTGAACTTACTTTTTTTCTTTCCAGTAAATCAATGGGAAGATATCTGGACTAGTCGAGTAAAGGTTTATGCTCTACTTTAGTAATAACCGTTGGATACTTATTAATTACAAACTAACTATTATATTAGTAATAATCAATTAGCATTTGCAGCAATTATTACAATATAATCATGAACAATTAGCCCTTTTTCATCATCCGTTCGCAGTAAAAAGACACATTTTTTGAACTTTCATTTTTTGTGCACCGTGAAATACCTTACCACTTGCGGATTAATTGCTTAACAAAGAAGCACACCCTAGGTTTGATTGTGTTAATTCCTTTGAGATATATTTATGGATCTCATTTATTGCCTGGGCCGGCCTTCATAAATTGGCTGTTATGAAAGTAACATGGAAATGACAGCTACAGCAGGGGTCGGGTTGCGTGAAATGAATAAATTACTACATTATTATTATACACCTATACAAATGCATTCTTTGTTTTCCTTTGCACAACAAGTTCTAATCTCATTGGTTCTTCATTCCATATCATAGTAATTCCCAAATACATACACATCTCTACTATTAATAATGAGAATTTCATGACTAGAATTCAATCATGTCTTTTTGAATTTTCTAAAATACCCTTAAAATCTACATAGAAAATATAAAAATATGGATAGTAATTGGATCCTAGGTTACTGGTCAGGCTGCGTATTATAAACTTCACGGCATTATCTTAACTCAATTAGATGTTATTGTAAAAACTTCCTTCTTCATCCCTTAGCTTATATACAACAACAATTCATGTACTTTTGATGATGCGGGACAAATTAAAACAATAAGAATGTGTTTAATATATAAACTCACTTAATCATCAAGTTTGGTAAGTTTCTAGGCATTGCAAGTAACTCCAGTAAAAATAAAAATAGGTGTTACGTTCTTCATTGCTGATGCTGGTAGCCGAGTTTGGCAGTGGTGGGCTGGGTCGTCAGGCAGCACAAACGTGCCCAGTTAGCAGAAAAGAAAAAAAAGAAAAGAAGAAAAAAACTAACGTTAGCAGCAAGTTGGAGGCAGTGGTTGTTGGATAATTGTGTCGATGATTCGAGAATGATGAAGATGATAACTGCTGTACTTCTGACTTCAAGGATCTACTGCGTAGATTCTTTTAGACAATAGTTCAACCCAATATGTACAAACGGGTTATCGAACTATCGACTTCAGGATTCAATGAAGCCTAGAAACATCGTAATCGGATTCAAAACTTGTACGATTTTGATTCGACCAAGAACACTCAAATCTGATCTCCGATGATGCAATTTAGTAGAGAATACAATGAAGAAGAAGAGAATTGATCTGCAACGTTTCTGCGTTTGTAACACCTTACAGACGTTGCAAACTGTGGTGGAAACGACTGTGTTTTGCAACACATTCTGGGAATCGCAGATCTGGAGGAAGAAGAAGAAGGAGAAAAGAGATTGTTGTGCTTGTAATGGTTCCTGGGCATCACTATTTATAGTAGAAGAGGAGGTGTCCATTTGTCAAGCATTGCATCCTTTCCAACAGTCTGAAACCGTTACAAACGGTCGCACCTTTTCGTAACAGTTTAAAACTGTTACTAAACGGTCGCGCCCCTTCATTCAAATGGTCGGTCGGACGGACGGACGGCGGCGGCGCACGTGTGTGGTGGTGATGCATAACTTCCCTCCTCACATTAAAGCAAAGCTTTAGGTGCCCAAAGGGCCCAACCTTCCTTAGAGAATCCTATTTTCCAAGATGTGGGATTATATATTCCACCTCTCTTCTTCCATCTTCTTCCCACTTCTTCCCTCTTCAAAAACAAACCCAAACCCAAAACTAATTTTGAAAATTTCCAACAATTTCCCCCCATTTTAAAAATAAGTAAAATAAATGAAATAGACGGCTGCATCACTAGAGTGACTACCTACATACCTAAGTGGGATCAAGCCAATGTAGTTCCAAGATCAAGTTTTGCATCATCGTGGAAACTAATACATAAATGATAGGCATCTTTTGGATTTGAACCTTCACTTAGTGTAAACCATTCAAAGTTCTATCGAGGTCTATGGTGAACGTATCTTGAACCAAGTACCCCTAGTGATAGTACCGGAACAGTCACACATACTGATTTCCGTATATAGAGTGTTCTGTATGCTTAGCACATTAATGGCCATGTGCTTAAATCCTTGGTTCATGAGTCTACATCAGAAAGCGGTCTTACTTTCTTAGGAAACAGCCTGATTTCCATACTCATATATGTAAGTCTCTTAAGGTGTTTCTGCGATACACCCTTTTTTAAGGTAACTAGACTTATTAAGGACATATTATCCATCCCCTGTTCTTGCAAAATCCAACACTGAATATTATGGGATTATTGATTTAGTGTTCCATAATCATTCTCTTAACTTGTTGGTACCCATTGAACTTTGTCTATCCCTTCCAAAACATAAGTAAGGTTTCTATTAAAGATGATCAACCTTCATTCACAGACCTTAGTCCCATTTCCTTTGATTTTATAGAAACCATTGCTTTTGGAAGACTCTTTGTGAGTGGGTCAGCCAAGTTTTTCTTTGTTTCTATGTAATCAACAGTTATTACTCCACATTCGAGTAACTGTCTTATCATTTGATGTCTTAGACTCACATGTCTAGACTTCCCATTATATTTCTTATTAGAGACATTGTATATTGTAGCCTGATTATCACAGTTAATCAAGACTGTTGGAGATGGCTTCTTTCATAATGGGATTTCTATTAATAAATTCCTAAGCCATTCCGCTTCCTTACAAGCATCTGTTAATGCAATCAACTCTGACAACATTGTTGAGTCAGATATACAGGTCTGTTTCTTAGAAACCCAAGACACAACAGCACCTCTTAATGTAAAGATCCATCCAGTCGTAGACTTGGATTTGGATTCTACATTGTTCCAGGTTGCATCACTATATCCTTCGGTTACAACAGGATATCCTTTATAAGATAAACCATAGGTAACGGTTCCTTTCAAATAAGCTAAAACTCTGGAAATAGCTTTCCAATGTTCGAAACCTGGATTACTCGTAAATCGACATAACATGCTTATAGCATGTGCTATGTCCGGTCTAGTGCAATGCATAGCATACATAAGACTCCCAATAACACTGGAATACTCAAGTTGAGAAATAGTACGTCCAGTATTCTTTTCTAATTTAATACTAGGATCCAAAGGAGTAGGTGCTGGTTTGTCATTATAATGACCATGCTTTCGGAGGAACTTCTCAATGTAATGAGATTGTGTTAGTAACAACTCCCCCTCTTTCCTAATAATTTTAATTCCCAGAATTATGTCAGCTTCTCCTAGATCTTTCATATCAAATTTAGAAGATAGAAACTTCTTAGTTTCATTTACACAGGATATATTGGAACCACATATTAGCATGTCATCAACGTATAAACATATTATAACATAATCGTTGTTGTCTGATTTGCTATAAATACATTTATCAGCATCATTAACAATAAATCCATATAACAATGCTATTTTATCAAACTTCTCATGCCATTTCATGGGAGCTTGCTTAAGGCCATAAAGAGACTTTACTAATTTGAAAACTTTCTTTTCTTGGCCTGGGATTTTGAAACCTTCAGGTTGTTCCATATATATCTCTTCTTCTAAATCTCCATTTAGAAACGCAGTCTTTACATCCATTTGATGTATGACCAATTTATGAATTGATGCAAGTGCTATTAAACAGCGTATAGAAGATATGCGAGCAACTGGAGCATATGTATCAAAATAATCTACTCCAAGTCTTTGCTTATATCCCTTAGCAACTAATCTGGCTTTAAACTTATCAATGGATCCATTTGTATTCAACTTTTTCTTAAATATCCATTCACATTCTATAGGTTTAGCACCAGGAGGTAAATCAGTTAAAACCCAAGTTTGGTTTAACAATATGGAATTCATTTCATCATTAATAGCTTCTTTCTAGAATATTGAGTCTCTGGAACTCATAGCCTCAGAATAAGTTTTGGGGTCATCATCGACGTTCATGACATATCTAGTCACATTAAGGACTTCGTCCTTACTGCCTTCTATAAGATATGTAATCAAGTCGGGTTCATAGTCCTTCTCTATTCTTGCTCTTTTACTTCTCCTTTGTTCAGTACTATTATCTGGTACTGATACTTCCTTGCTGTTTTGAGCAGGAGCATAGTCATCGTCATTGATATCATCAATCGTATTAGGTTCTGGACTAGATGATCTCAATGGAATCTCAACATTTTGATTTTCGAAGAATTCTACATCTACGGATTCTATAACTTCTAAGGTGTCAAGAATTAGGAATCTATAAGTTATACTATTAAGTGAATATCCTATGAAGCACATTTAAATGCCCTATTTCCTAACTTTGGTCGTTTAGGGTCTGGTTTTCTAACATATGCTAAACAACCCCAAACTTTAAGTCTTGTAAGATTGGGTTTCCTATTAAACCATAATTCGTAAGGGGAAACATTATTCTTTTTAAGTGGTACTCTGTTTAAGATATAACATGCAGATAATATAGCATTACCCCATAGGTTATAAGGTAAGTTTGAACTTATGAGCATGGCATTAACCATTTCTACTAAATTTCTATTTTTCCTTTCAGCAACACCATTTTGTTACGGTGTATATGGGGCAATGCATTGGTGAACTAAGCCGTGTTGATTACAAAATAAAGTGAATTCATTTGAGAAATATTCACCACCTCGTTCTGAATGTAATACTTTTATTTTAACTCCTAATTATGTTTCGACCCCTGCTTTGTAAATTTTAAATTTATCAAAGGCCTCATCTTTAGTTTTCATTAGATACACATATGCATATATAGTATAATCATCAATAAATGTTATATAGTATTGGTTACCACCATAGGTGATATGATTTTTTAAGCCACCCACATTACTATATACTAAATCAAGCAATCCAGTTTTCCTTTTTATAGATTTAAAGGATTTTTGGTGTATTTTTGCTTGAACACATATTTCACATTTAGAGATAGTATCGAAATCACTATCAAAAATTAATCCTAGTTTATGCATATTTTTAAGAGAATTATAATTAACATGTCCTAGTCTACCATGCCATAAACTAACAGAATCAACAATATAAATAGAAGATTTCTTTATTAGATTCAACTTAACCATGCCGTTACAAGAGTATCCATGTCCAATGAATTTGCCGTTCTTGGACAATACTAACTTATCAGACTCATACACCATCTTGAATCCTCCTTTGCTAAGAAAGTATCCAGAGACCAAATTCTTACACATATCAGGTACATAAAATACATTAACTAATGTAAGAACTTTTCCAGAAGTAAATGTAAGTTCTATGGTGCCTTTTTCCAAAAATTTGCTTGGAACCTTATTTGCTCCGGTAACCTTGTCGGTTTCTCCATTATTTTCTTCGTAAGTCTTAAACAGATTACGGTCTTTGCGAATGTGAATGGTTGCTCCAGTATCAAACCACCAATCATTATCAGTTTTGCTAATGGAGTTCGCCTCTTGCACTACAGCCACAAGCGAGTCTTCGACCACATTCACCTTTTGTTGTTTCTTCCGCTGACGGCAGTCTCGAGCATAGTGGTCGGGCTTGTTACAGTAGTAACAAGCACCTTTCTTTTTGTTGTTAGAATTTTTCTTCTTAAACTGTGTCTCATTCTTAGGCTTCAGCTTGTCAGTAATTTGAATATTATTTGCCTTAGAATGTGACTCAGTTTGCGGATTATAATCTAGTTCGCATTTACGAGAGTCCTCTTCAATACGAAAATGACACTGTAAACCGTCTAAATCATAATTCGTTTCCGCATGCTTTAATTTTTTATTATAATCATTCAAAGAATTAGGAAGTCTTGAAATTATAACTCCAACAACAAAAGATTCAGGGAGATTTATTCCAGCATCTTTAAGTTGATTCACTAACAGTAGAATTTCGCTTACTTGTCCAACTATGGACTTATTTGCATCCATTTTGAAATCCATAAAATTGCAAATAAGGAATTTTTTGTTACTTGCCTCGGATATGCGGTATTTGCTTTCTAGTGCAGCCCAAAGTGCCTTTGCAGTTTCCAAAGTCCTATGTGCATTGTAGACAGGAGTAGACAATGCATTCAGAATGTGCCCTCTACATAGAAAATCATCTTCTTTGCACTTTGCACGTTTTGCTTTCAATTCATCAGTTTCCTTATCAGTTTCCTTTGGTATTTCCTCTAAGCTACCTTCAAGAATATAGAACAATTTGACCGTGATCAAAAAGAATTTCATCGTCTCTTGCCAACGAGTAAAGTTTTCACCATCAAACCGCTCCAATCGCGTTAAATGCTGATTCATAACTTAAAGAGCATTGAGATTGATTGAACTTGAACCATCCATGGTTGTATTATTGTCTAAAAATTGTTGGATAATTATGTCGATGATTCGAGAATGATGAAGATGATAACTGTTGTACTTCTGACTTCAAGGATCTACTGCGTAGATACTTTTAGACAATAGTTCAACCTAACAGGTATAAACGGGTTATCGAACTAGCGACTTCAAGATTCAATGAAGCCTTGAAACAGCGTAATCGGATTCAAAACTTGTACAATTTAGATCCAATGAAGAACACTCAAATCTGATCTCCGATGATGCAATTTAGTAGAGAATACAATGAAGAAGAAGAAGAGAATTGATCTGCAACGTTTCTGCGTTTGTAACACCTTACAGGCGTTGCAAACTGTGGTGGAAACGACTGTGTTTTGCAACACTTTCTAGGTGTCGCAGATCTGGAGGAAGAAGAAGTAGAAAAGAGATTGTTGTGCTTGTAATGGTTCCTGTGCATCACTATTTATAGTAGAAGAGGAAGTGTCCATTCGTCAAGCGTTGCAGTCCGAAAATCCGACCCGTTAACAAAAATTAATTTGTCATTCCGAACCCGAACCGGTCGGTCGGACGGCGGCGTGCGTGTGGTGGTGATGCATAGCTTCCATTCTCATATTAAAGCAAAGCTTTGAATGTCCAAAAAGTCCAACCTTACTTAGAGAATCATATATTTAACTAAGTATAATCCATTATTTTCCAAGATGTGGGACTATACATTCTACATCTCTTCTTTCCACTTCTTCCCTCTTCAAAAACAAACCCAAACCCAAAACTAATTTTGAAAATTTCCAACAGTGGCCGGAGTCGGGTGCCCGGACGGCGATAGGCGGAGTCGACGCCAGTTAGGAGCAGTCGTTGGGTCGTGCAATAGCGGTGCGTAGTGATGGAGCATGCATACATGGGAAATATGGATGCGTGCTTGTTGATAAATATGTGCAGACTTGAAAATATATGTGGGAAAGTAAAAGCATGAAAATGTGTACAAGCAAATTGAAAGGAATGACATGGCAAGGGAAGTGCCCATGAATTAGGAAAGCGAGATGTAATTATGAAATCTTTATAGAAGGTAATTAATTAAATTTATTATTAAAATAGTTCTTAAGTTATTAATTTACATATATAGATTGAATTCTTATTTCAATTATGCATTTGCATATATGCAAGTGTGATTACATATTAGTTACAACTTTTACATCTAACAACTTTTTAATTGTGTAACAAGTACCTTAAGAATTTAAAAAAAAAGACAAAATTCACACCTTGGTACCTTAAGAATTTAATTGTGTAACGACTTTTACACCTTGGCTTCATACTGGTGTATAGAGTATGCATTTGAGTTGTGAATCACAAGCTCATTCAGTTATTGGAATATTTGGATTATTTATACTAACTAAATTGTAATTACAAGTATCTTATGCTGGTCTAAGTCAAAATGATCTATTTAAACAAGAATTAAGTCATCGATATAATTCGATGGCTTAAACTATGCGGTGAGTCCTTCTCCTTACGTGTAGGAAGAATATATAACATATTTGATATGCTGGTACCAAATAAAAATGCAAATCATTTAATTTTTTTTTTTTTTGAAATATTGTATTTTCCAGACTTGAAGTAATTTAAAATTTAACTTAGCTGGTACAATACTCCTTTGATTGGCTGAATGAATACACACTTTCAGTAAGTCCCACTTCTGCATCTGTTTTTACTTTTGATGTCTCTATTATTTTAAGTGGTGTTTGATGACAGTTTCATTTGACTAGTGACTGCATGGCTAGTGATTATTCATTTGAGGCCTGTAATTGCTCAATTTTCCTAAGATTAGTTTATTTGAATCAACATACTATCTATCTTTGAATTTATGGTTTTCGATGGACTATTGTCTTTTCTGGTGTAAATTTGACTTTTTTTTACCAGGGGCATGTAGTAAATTTTGACGGCTACTTTTTTCCTCTGTTGTTATCATAATCACTCAAGATTTGCAGGTGCAAGGGTCCTTGCTGATCGTGGTTTATGCTGCATCAATGAATTTGATAAAATGTCTATGGAACCTCAGGTAGTTAACGTAGACTTGTAAATGTCAAATTACTTGCTATGACTTTTCTTTTCTAGTTCAAACTAATTACACAATATAATATTCTTAGGCTTCGCTGGACGGCATGTAGCAACATTGTGTCTCTGTTGAAAAGGTTGGATTGGTTGCAAGTTTATCTGCATGTACTTTAATATTAGCAGCAACAAATCCCATTGGTGGTCATTATAAGTCGGTACAATTTTCTTTTCAGCTCTATGCATCATTCTTAGCATACCGAGTCTCTAGATGATTTGCCAAGTTATCAAATATGGCACTAAGTTACATTATCGATTGCTCGCCAAGTGGTTTTCTTGATGTTGAAGTGCTACAGGTTACAAGGAGAATGAAGGAGTTTCTTTGAAGAAAATGGATGATAAACTGCAGGAGGAGGTGATGACATAAAAGAAAAGAGCATGTGAATAAATGCAAAATGAAGCAAACAAACAGAGAGAAGAACTAGCCAGGAAAATCTGACCGTGTTATCTCAATTCTCAATTATCATTAGCTTACAAGCATTTTGATCCTATATACAGCCATTACATTTACAAATCATCCTCAGTTACATATTTAAGTAATTAAACTAACTTAAATCATTGCCCAATTAATTAAACTCTGACAATGGCTGACCTGAACTTACAAGGCAAGCTTCATGATACATTAATCACTACTCAGGACTTGGGTAGACTGAACTGAATGAAATCAACTGAATGAACTCCATGTGATGTGATGGCATTTGCATTTTGAGAAGGGACCGAGTAAACAAAGACTGCGCTCTGTACTGGAATAAAGAGCGCTTCTGATGATACCTGAACGGAAGCCTTGAAGCTGAACCGGACCGAAACATGGTATTAATTTTTAATTTATACATTTCTAATAGTGAAATAAATGTCATGGTTAAAAAGGTAAATAGTTAAAATGCAAATATTACAGTGAAAATATGTTGTTTAAGCACGAATGAATCCAACTCAAAAAAAAATTGCTAGAATTAGTGATATATGATAAGTTGTATCTATAGAAAATAGTGGATGTATAATGGAATGCATACATATATTATCATTGAGGAATATTCATTGCTACGGATCTGTGAACCTTCTGATTAGATGCTCAACATATGCGGAGTTATTGTATGAAAAGATTATTGCCCTTCGATTTTCAGGTATATGAATATTACCATCTTATTACCAAATATGTTTGTAATGTAACCATTTAGATATGAAAGAAATGAATGTAGCTTATTCAGGCTTTCTGGAAGTTCGATTGTCTCAAAATTTCCACTAAAAGAGAGGATGAAACTAGAGAACATGTATAGTGGACATTCAAAAGGTAGTATTATTGTTGGTACAGATATATATGGTGACAGCGACTAATTTCTTTTTCTGGTGTAGTGTGTAAATACGGATTGAAAATTTTTTGGTTGGTTTATTTAATTATCATCTATATTATATAATGCAGTTTAAACTAGTTAATAAGATGTCCAAACTTCAAGTTAATAGAAGGAATGAAACAAGATTTTCTTCAAGCACTACATGTCCGAAAGAAGTTTTCGAATTGCCATTTTTTATAATGTTACATCATTGTTAGCATTAATTGTGTAAACTTTATTGTCTTTAAACTACTGTGTCTATACGGTTATGGATTTTATGTGACCGTGGTTATTTTATTTAAAATATTTTATATCAAATTGTTTGTATGTCGTATTTCATTATATGATTAATGTGTTTTTGGGTTGTTTGAATGTAATAATTATATTTGTTAGTTTCATACAGAAATATGTTAATTATTACTATATAATATATATATGTTGTGAACAAAATGAAGTCGAAATTAAACGAGTTACCACAACGAGCGAAATCTGCATAAAAATCAACAATATTTAGCAGAGTTTATTAAACGCTGCCAAAATATATATGGTGGCAGACAAAAAACGCTACTATAATATTTTACTAGGGCGAATCCGTGCTACACACGGATTTGCCGCTATGTTGATCAATTTATACATAAGCATTTTTTTGTCATATGAGAACATTAATTTGCTATCTATTTTTTCAAACCTAACTTGTTGTTAAGCCTATTATTATTCATAACCTAGTTTAGAAAAACAGAGTGTTCATCCATGGTAGTAAAGAAAGTATCAGCAAAATATAAAATATAAAATCATATAAGTATCCAAAGAGTCTATTTTCTATAAGATAGGTAGAAAATTTAAAAGCTATGAATTCTCAGTAAAAGAAAAATGTGGCTCAAGAATATATCTTAATTTGACCAATATTTAAACTTGCAACCCGAAGAACTAAACCAAAAAAAAACTAGGCCCAAAAATTGATGTTAGAGGACTGATGTTCTAACAGTATGATGAAACCAGCTGCATGAGTTCACAGATCAAACATGTATTTCATATTTTTATTCTGCACAAACATGAAAATAAATTGATAGTAGGAATGCAAACATTAAATACACAAAGCAAGAGCTTACAACTAAAGGTATGAATCAAATATTGAGTACAGAATAACATCATACAAATAAAATAAAACTTCGAAGCACTACAACAAAACAGCCATTTTACAACGGGCAATGCCCGTTGTAATATGGGTTTCGCAACGGGCATGCGCCCGTTGTAATAGGCCTCGTTGTAATAGGTCTACCGTATTTTACAACGGACAATGAACGTTGTAATACACTTTTTTACAACGGTCATCGGCCATTGCAATAGACTCTATGACAATAATTAAAGCCTGTTGTAAAAGGCTATAATACAACTGGCATAGCCGTTGTAATACATGATATTGCAACGGTTTCTGACCGTTGCAAAATAAATGCAAATTTAAAAAAAAATTACAACAGCATCCATACACTACATCCATACCAATAATGAATAATAATAATAAAGTACTAAATTTAGGATTTAATTCACATTTAAGTGCATTCCATTTTAAAAAAATGAATTCATATTTTATTAACATTAATCACGTTAATGATAGGTTTTGTCATGCAATGAATTATAATTACTTGCAACCATCAGGAAGATTGTAGTTCAAATTACTTGGGTTTGACATATTTGGATGCCTAATAGCCTAATATATCCAAGACTGCAACTTCAATATAATATCAACTGATACAAAAGCATAAATAAGCCGACAAACATATACCTGCAGTAAAGTCATAAAACCACTTGATAATTTAGTTTTATGCAATGTAACGTTTAACAAATTTTATACAAATACGAAAGTATTGCATTACCTCAACAATACTGACCACATATTCAGAACTCACTTAAAATGGTAAAAACTTAAAGTTAAATCCACCTCGAATGATCTGTAAAAAGTCGAGAATTGATAAAGTATAAGATCACACCACGAGCACGTTGCTCTTTCTCAATATTTGTCGCTTCTTCTGCAAGTGTATCACGGATCGAGCTCCATCAACGTAAATAGTTTGTCCACTAACGTAAGAAGTAACAGGTAGACATAGAAATACAGCTAAAGCTGCAACCTCTTCAGCTGTACCATTGTGTCCTAGCGGCGTGCGTGTAGCTTCGGATTTTGCATTTTCATCACTCTGCATATATCGGGTTGTTACTTGTTAGTATCACACAATAAAATACATAAATGTACCTGAGCATCTGTGTATGCACATACATTAACATACCTATCTGCATGTATCTTTTTAATAAATTTTTATCTGGTCAAATCCATAACTATCAAATGAAGATGTGCATATCTTAAATTACAAAGATGACTATAACGTCCTTTTTTAACAGCTAAAGCATGAAGGTTTTGTGGTATATTCTTAAATATGTGTCTAGTGAATATAGGTTTATAAAAATACAAAAATATCTTATGTATCAAAGTATACATAAGAATTAAATACTTCTAGATAGATGATTTAAAGATATTTCACTATTCCATATAAAATATTAATTACATCTCAACAGGTACACCTCATTGTGTTTCGGTCCAATGTATAGATAGATATAATGCACAAATTAAGTGTTAGATAAAAAACATCTTTAAAGGAAGGTCAAGTGGAGATGTATCCAAGTTAAGTTGAAAATGTGCAAAGTTACAAAAAAAGGGCCGGGTTATGCTTTTGATAGAGTATTTTAATATATGTTAGGAGCAGAGTCCAGGCACATCTTTTAGATTTATTTCCTGAATATTTCGGTTTCCTTTCTGGTTCAAGAAGCATCCAACAAAATAATAATAATAATAACAATTAGGGAATTGAAAGAAGAAATGTTGACTCACTTGTGCTAGTAAGGGAGTTTTGATAGCACCTGGTGCAACATAGTTAGCACGGATGTTATCTTTGGCCCATTCACATCCTAAGCTTCTTGTAAGCTGATCCATTGCTCCTGACAAGTAAAATTAACATCAATTAAGTTTTGTATTAGTAATAGTTTTAGTAAACGACATATAGTTGAGAAAAAATAAAGTAGATTCTCATCGGAACGTGTGTATACCTTTGCTCATACCATACAGTGTCAAGATCGGTAATGCTATCCTGCCACCAATGGAAGAAATAAAAATGATGCTACCAGCTTCTGATGCTTTAAGAAGTGGATATGCCAGTTGACACATGTTATAACTCGACTCCAAGTTCAGCGTCATCAGTTTTGAATATTCTTCAGCAGTTACATCGATGGTTCTATTTGCCATGGTCGTTCCAGCATTATTAACCTGCGCATGATATTAAAGCGATCAGTAAGTAGTAGTTTAAGATATTCATGCATATTGAGCTTATAAAGATTATTTGAGTTGTACACTAAACTTACAAGAATACTGAGCTTTCCACTGAATATGGCCAGTGGTTGACATTGAGCATGCATGAACTATGTTAGGAAGAAACGAATTTTTAATCAGTTCCTTCCTGAAGAAATATAATAAACCAGTATGAACCAGTATGAAAGAGCTACACCTTTTTGGATATGTTTTCATAGCTAGCTCTACTGATGAGCGAAAAGGCCAACAAAAATACATCAGCACCTCTATAGCTTAGCGGCCTTAGCCTGTTATAATCTTCATGCCCTGCAAAATTTTGTAATTAGTTATTACCTTGCAAATATTTAAACATAACAGTGTCATTCAGCTAATTAGTTATTACCTTGCAAATTTTGTAATTAGTTATTACCTTGCAAATATTTAACATAAAGTTTTGTGTAGGTGACTAACTCATAGAGGAAGAGTTTGTGCTGCATTCATCAATTCAATAATGCACACAAGTCGAAATGTTATTTTTGACAATACAAAGGCTCAATATTCACAGAAAAATCAGTCAATAACTCAATTTAAAGTATATATCATAAACAAGAGGCTCATTTTTCATATAAAAATAATTTAATACCTTAATTTACATTATAATAAACGAAGATATGCATTCTAAAATGATATTCTTCTATATAAAGCCTTTAATTACATTGTTAACCAAAAACATACCCAACAAAACATGTGCAACCCATCCATAGATAGCATACTCCAATTAATTAGAAAACATGTGCGTTTAGATCAATAATAAAGTGCATGAAAACAACCGTGGTCGTCATTTCACATCAACTGGATGATCTAATTTGTGATTCCTACGGCATAACCACTGAATAATAATTCACCGATTGCTAAAACAAACGTACGCCTCATATAATTTCTAAAGCAATTTATGAACCAGCTGATAGCGCATGTGCTTACGTCAATGGCAAACGTTAAATAAGACAATTAGGATATTTTCATGATAGGCATTTACATCTATTTCTTTGCTAGGCATCCAACTCACGTTCATTAATACAATAACACTGTTCATCTACGTCTCAGGATACTGTGGTAGAAAACAGCTCAGGACATTAACTTTCTGTCCGCTTATTCTCACATCTTTAAATCCATTTTTTTCAACTGAGAATTGAAATCAGAACTTAGAAAATAGAATTATCAACTCCACTTTAAAATGCAGAAATATACATGGTATATGTGTGCTGAGAACTACCAAGTTCCTAAGCAAAAACTTGATATAATGTATAAGCCTTTTCCTTGTCTTCACATAAAGTGCAATTTAACAATAGACACTATGTCAGCCAACTACACTGTGTACCGGTAACACAGACTACATGCTCTAGTTGAAAAGCAATTTGATACACGGACATTTTTCCAAAACCAAAACTAAAAAAGCTACAAAAAAATTTGGACTGGCCTAGTTGAAAGCTTTTGACGGTTAGTTGTATGATATAACGAAAAACTAGCATTCTGATGTATATTCTTGGTTATGCACAGGGTTAAAAGTCCAGTTTAATATCTGAAAGATCATCCATTAGAATTTGCAGTCCAACAAACTCAACATGTAACTATTGCGTGAGTAATCTAACTTTAATCTGTCTTCAGATAACTGTAAACTTGTGTGAGGTGCATATGAATTTCAGAATATACTCAAAACTATTGGAACTTGCATGTATATTGGTGTGTTCATTATATACTTTACACAGTATTAGGAAAAATATCATGTAACACAGAACCATGATTACAAACAAACAGTAAACATAAGTGATGAAGTGTACCTTTTTGTCCACTGGATGTTGCATTTAAACAGAGCTCCAATTTGTGCTTTTTTTCAGACAGTATTATAAGTGCATTATTACATTAGCAATATAAGTAATAATAATAAGTAACACAAATATTTCAACATTTGTTTTGGTCAAAAGCAAAACAGAGTATTAAATTGCATATCAATCACCCAAAAAAGTATCATTAACAATGACCCATCTAACATATAAATCGTCCATATTACATGATTTGATTGCTTAGTATTTCAACTTTCACATTTCAAGTAGAATTGATTTCGTAACAGATTATTGCACTTGTCATGCTAAATGCTATAAAGGTGGAATACAATGTATATGACTTGCAGCTCTTTTATAAAAGTTTAACAGCTCATATACTACTTTTTTGAAGGTTCTGTTTGTACAAAGTCGCTAAATAGTGAAGCAATTGGCATGCTACAACTGCAAAACAGACTCGGTTTTATTACTCTTTACAAGTAAAAACAAAGCAGCTAACACGACGAAAAGTATTTGGCTTTTCTAATGACGACGATTTAATAGTTTATCGCTTTCTCTTCTTTTTTTATTTTTTTTATTCAAATTCCACGATGTTTTTAGTGCAATAGAAAAATACCGGGTCTAAAAATAAAAAAAGAGAATGTATTTATCATACAAGGATCAGTAACTGTAAAAGAACTCGTATCTCGTAAATTACAAACACCGGGTAAATTTCTAACATGCATCATCAAGTTCAGCTATGTTAGATCTTTTCCAACGTATTCAGGCAAAATATCAGTAAAAATAACCCATCAACGTTTATTTAATAAGCATCTAAACATCTATTAATAAACAGTGTCTATTTAATAGATTATTTCGTAGCATTAACTTCATAAAATTTTGTCTCTTTGAATAAATCAACTACCTAAGTACGTCAACCAAAAACTATATCATGACAATAAACAATTTAAGTATATATAACCCAACAATCAAGTTGATCCTTTATACAAAATGAGTAAATACTTTTGAATAAATATACTCACAATAACCATGGCTAGCCGAAATAAAGCACTAAAACTACGTGTTGTAAACAAATCTGGAACCAGGATCTTTGAAGCTACCCACGAACATTGTTATTATGAAATATAATTGCTAAATCTGGAACTCGGGCCATTAATAAATAATTGCTAAATCTATTTTATTAATGACTAAAAATAGCAATTCTTTTGTACACAGTCAAGTATTTTAAGCAATAGAAGCTACCCACGAACATTGTATATAATTACCAGGTATATTCCATTCCTTCATTAGGTGGCTCTACTGCTTCTTGCCCATTGTACAAATAATGGATGAATTCGAATATATTTCTGTGGTAGTACATCTACGCGCACATGTCTTCGAAAGCTCTGCCCAAATACATGTCCCCATATAGGTCCAATCTGTCCTCAAGAGCGATCTCCTATAAAAATGATATAAAATTGTGTCACCCCTCAAATTTAGAGTGTGGATCGAAACGTACTTTTAGTAGATCAAATCATCTGATCTGGTGGAAACTTCATCCTTCCAAGGAAAAAAGAACGAACAAGTTAGAAATCAAAACAGTAACTCGAGTTGAAGAGCAACAGAGAAGAATCAATTCAGTAACTCGAATCAAAGGTCGAGCAGAATCAATATCGACAAAAGGGAAAAATCGCATACCGTTTTTGACAATCGAACTCGACCCAATTGAGGCAGCCGCAGGCAATCGCTGATAGAGGAAAATATTCGAAGCATCATCGACAAATTGAAGCGGCGCCACAAAACCCTAATTTATTGAAGAGGAACCAACGACGAGCAAAGCTGCCATTTTTCTCAAAGGAATCAGGCCGAAGATAATATAAAAGTTAAAAGGTGAATAATTTTTACTTGGACCGGCTCCTTTATATTATAAATTGGGCTTTTAATTTTATATATTACAACGGGCATCTCTTACAACGGGCATTTTGTGACCGTTGTAAAGTTGGCATCTATTACAACGGGCCTGAATGGACCGTTGTAATAGTCTTCTACTACAACGGACAAACAATGCCCGTTGTAAAAAGGTCGTTGTATATGGCATCTTTTACAACGGGCCTGAATGGACCATTGTAATAGTCTTCTATTACAACGGGCAACCAATGCCCGTTGTAAAAGGGGCGTTGTAATATGGTAATTTTGTTGTAGTGAAATTATATATAGAATGAAATAGAGGGAAAACCATCTTCTGGAACAAAGATATCTCAACAACCCTACATAAAAAAGAATTTTTTTAAAGAAAAGACCTTATAACATTTTCAAAAAAAATTAATTCAATCTCACAACCACTTTGCGCCACTTCTTGCTAGAGATAACATCTTCCCTGACCATAAATGTATCAATAACTCAATTGTCTAAACGAAAACCTTCATCAAATTCTTTTAATATCCACTAACTAAATCAACTGCCTTTTGGTTCAAAGTTCCATAGAGTTGGCCTTAAGTCCCTTGAATTCCAATACACATTTTCAGGCATATAATCTCCATAATCGCTTTCGGTTTCTACATAATATCATATAATATCTCCCAATTTCTATGAAAAGTCGATCGAATATCATGATTTGAAGAGCATGTTTTATTGCTTGAACATGTAATGCTAAAATCTAATCTTTAAAGCATTGAAATTTAAGTTTTGCAAATACTATCACTATAAAAGCACATGAATATATGTATAAACTAATCACACATAAACATATGCTTAAGAAAGATAAATCTCAAATGGAATAGCAAAACCTTTTTAAACTTCTACATTGCAGCAAATGTCACAGCTACATTCTTTGTTCCAAGATTGAAAATGCGGTGGTATTATGATGTAAATCGGGCATTAGAAATATATTTCTTATATGTCCTATCATGAAACATCAAATAATCTAAAAATGCTATAACATGACGTAGCATCATGTTTCAAGATATAAAATAATTTAATATCAATAAACTTATGATGTGATTTCAAATACGAGGAGATAATAGTAGTACAAAACACTTGAAGTAATAATAGAGCAATGTATAACTAATAAAATAAAACGTATAAAGAAACTATGTATATTACCCTATAAAGGTATAATAATAAATCTAAAATGTTAGATCCAAACATCAACCATAAAACAATAAAAAAAAGTTTAAAATCTTATGGTTTTCTACCAACGGTAACGGGAAAAATTAGTTCTGTAACTTATAAAGGAAATTGATGTTTGAATGACTTTTAAAGACCTGTATACCTTAGTTTAATTTTTTCGGATCTTGATAATAGAGATTTTTGTTGGAAGTAGCAAAAATAAAAATGAATCATTTATAATATAATAACATGATTTGATGCGCATTTTAATTTCTTCAGTTGCCATAAATATATAGGATAAATAATTCACAACTAAGAAATTCATCTACATATAAAGAGGTTATTTAGAAATCCATAGCCAACGGTAAAGGTTCATCCTAACTATACATAAATAGTGAATAAAAACATCCTAAAAATTATATAGTTATACGTTAGCCGTAAAGGATGGTAGTTTTATGAACTTTGCTAACGTAATGTTAATAACCATTGTGTAGTATAACTGACAAATGGTTGTTGAAGTATTATAATATTATATAAATACCGATACTATTCTTTTTTTTCCCTGCTTTTGACATAATGCACCATACTAGATGAAAAAAAACTTTGAAACATAATATTTCCATTGGTTCCAAGTATTCCCCTACTTGTATAAGCTTACTTTTATATTACATAATGCTTATATACTCTTTTCTTTTGCACCATTACATCTAGTGAAAATAATAGTAGTTAAAAGTGTACAAATCCTAAATGTATGGCTAATTTATTTAATTGACCAAAATAAAGTAGGTAAAGTTAATTAGTGTATATTTTCACTTTTGCTAAAGGATCCATATATGTTTGTGGAAAGAAACACATCAATCTTTGTAACTAGTTAGGGAAATAATTTAAAGAAGTAGTAAACAATTAGGAAAATTATAGTAAGATTTATAGTATATAACAGGTAATCGAGAAGGAGATCATCTAAATTTTGCATCAGATATTCCACAATTTGTGATGACATATTCCATTCCTAAAAAAGGACTATACACGTTAAATATACAAAAAAGGGATCATATATATATACATATATATATACATACATACATATATACATATACATATATATATATATATATATATATATGACAATACATTAAGCATTATATAACGAACTCCATAAATCCCTACTGAGCTTAAATATAATTAGAATGTTTTTCCCTTACGTCAGCTTATATGTAATAACCATTTAAACATGATACTTGATAAGTATAGTATTAGTAGTCCATAAATGGCGTGGAAATTGCAAACAAATGTTTATATGCCCATAATTATATATTTGTTATTCTCTAGTGCTAAAATTATCCTAGAATATGTAAAACCCTATTTAGTATACATAGTTGTATATTGGATTACATATTTAAGTATAATCCTTTGAAACTTAATATGACAAGATTTATATTTAATGCTAGTGATTATGGAAGACTGCCAATCAATAGGTAAAAAAATCATTTTTCTTTTATGACTTGCATGTTCTTGCAAAAAAATTGAAAACTGGAAATATGGACTTGAATAAATGGAATCTTTATTCCAGTAAAGTTATCTTTTTTCTTATCTAATTGAAAGTAGATCTGCCCAACGTAGGTAAATAAAATACAATCAACTCCTATCAAACTTAAATTATTTTACAATTGGTTAAAAAAATTGAAAGCTAAATCAATGATATACTATATTAAAAAACAGCCAATTAGGAGGAAGAAAATAAAAAACGAATTTGTTACTTGTAATATTCTTTATTTGCACAAATATTGTTCACTTTACATATACGTGCGACATGAAGAGCGTATGTATTTCATGGTTGCATATTGAATGAAGCTATATGCACTATCAATTTAAACGCATTCTATGCAATATGATATTTAAAAATAACAATAATAGGCAAAAAATGCATGACCAAAACAATGAAGATTAGTTTTAAATTTGGTAAGTGAGTGATATAAGTCAAAATTCCAACTACTTTTTTGTGTATAACATATTAATTCCAACATGGTCACTTATTAAGTGACCAATATAGTAGTTAAAAGTGTACAAATCCTAAATGTATAACTAATTTATTTAATAGACCAAACCAAAGAAGGAAAGTTAATTAGTGTATTTTGTGGTTTTTGCTGAAGGATCCATATATGTTTGTGGAAAGAAACACATCAATCTTTGTAGCTAGTTAGGGAAATAATTTAAATAACACCAACAATTAGGAAAATCACAGTAAGATTTATAATATATAACATGTAATCAAGAAGGAAATCACATAAATTTTGCATGAGATATTCCACAATTTGCGATGACCTATTATATTCCTAAAAAAGGACCATACACGTTAAACATAAAAAAAATTGGATCAGAGGTATATATGACAATGCTTGAACATGTGGATAACATAAAGCATTATCTAACGAACTCCATATATCCCTACTAACCTTAAATATCATTAAAATGTTCTTCCCTAACATCAGCTTATATGTAATAACCATTTAAACATGATACTTGATAAGTATAGTATTAGTAATCCATAAATGACGTGAAAATTGCAAACAAATGTTTATATACCCATTGTTATATTTTTACTACTCTCTAGTGCTAAAATTATCCTAGAATATTTAAAACCCTATTTGGTATACATAGTTATATACTGGATTACATATTTAAGTATAATCCTTTGAAACTTAATACATCAAGATTCATATTTAATGCTAGTGATTATGGAAGACCGCCAATCAATAGATAAAATAATTTATTTTCCTTTTATGACCGGCATGTTCTTGCAAAAAAAAAATTAAAACTAGAAATATGGACATGAATAAATGGAATCTTTATTGCAGTAATGTTATCTTTTTTGTTATCAATCGAAAGTAGGTAAAAAAAACACAATCAACTCCTATCAAACTTAAATCACCTTAAAATTGAATCAAAAAAATTGAAAGTTAAATCAATGATATATTATATAACAAAATTTTATACCTCAAAAGCAACCAATTAGGGGGAAGAAATAAATAACGAATTTGTTACTTGTAATATTTTTTATTTGCACATTTCCTTAAGTTACATTGCGACGATTAGACCTAAAATCAAAAATCCACTTTTCTCCTTGTAAATTTTCAAACCAATATCGTTTTCCAATGACATTTAAAAGTCTTTTTTGAATAATTGAATAGAACACATCTACTTATACTCATATTATCCTTTCACTATATATAATAAAGCTAAACTTTTTTATATCAAACATGTTGGTTTAGTAAGCTAAACTTGTATGCAACTCATAGAAATTAAAATTTGAGTGGATTATTCAATGGACTTTAACATTAATGCTTGAGGGAAATTGTGTAATATAAGATTGGATTACTATATAGAATCCATCAATATTTCTAGAAAAAATGTCCAACATTAGAATTGCATATACTGTATCGAACCTGAATAGCTATAACAAACCAAAATTTCTAACTATAAATAACTAAAACCTTAGTGTAAAAGAAAGTGAAATAAAAAAATAACACTGAATATCAAATAATATGAGAAAAATTTTAAACTATTAAATATAGTCATCCAAATGTGACACAAACATAAACAGGTGGAATTGATACCTGAAATGTGACATAAAGAAGAAATTTCTTAGTTTCTCATTCAATCTTTGAACATGATGATAATTTGCAATGTGTAACTTAGCTTTTAGGGAAAATTTTGAAGAGGGAAGTATTTGAATAGGGAAAGAAACCGTGGAATAGAAACATGAAATGTTGAAGAAAATTGATACGAATATAAAAGAAATGGAGAAGTAACTTTTGTGTAGGTAGGGTTTTAAAAAGGAGACACGTTTGGATTTGAAATGGAGAAGCGTAAGAAAGCTTTAGATTAAAGGATACACTATAGAAAATAATAAAATGAAAGGTCACGGCTTTTCACCTTTAGAACACATGTGGCAACATTCTATTGGAAAAAAATTTAGAAGCCTTGAGAGTAAATGAAACTATACTCATCTTTCATATTATAGTATAAATAGTAGTGTGAACAATACTTAGTGGCATTTAAACAGTGCTATGATAAAAAATTTGGTTGCGTTTTTAAAACGCTGTAATATGTTACTTTTTGTAGTGTTTATAAAAACGCAACAGAAAGTTCTAGGTTTTTAGTTGCGTGTTAATGGCGTTCTCTAAAACGCTAACGTAAGTTATCATAGCGTTTTTTGTGCGCCACAAAAATACTTTTTGGTGTAGTGATTTATAAAAGAAGTTTTATAAATTAATTTGGAGATTTATAAAAGGACTTGTAAATATGGAATGAGTTTATAAAAAGAGAACTTTATTAAAGGAATGAGATTTGATTTTGATAAATAATCCTTCTTAATTATAGTGGTATGGAAGCATTCTTTTCATACTTAACGCCGAAGGAAAAGTGGTTTAGGGTATATAGTAAGCAATGTTTTAAATGACATTTGTTTTTGACCCATTTAATATGATTTTGAAATATTAGAAAATCTTCCTTAAAGATTTGTGAACATATTATACCGATTGACAAATATGTGAAAATGTTTTCTAAATATTAGAAGTGTAGTGTTTTGTGAATATACTTATACCGTTGAGACAAGTATATGAATATTTTTCAAATAATTGGAAAGCGATTTAATTAATGAGAAGATTAATTAAAGAGGTTTAGTGATTGCTTATGTGCTTAAATCATGCTTGGTTTCTATAAATTAAATATCTGATTTAGTTTTTTTTATTTATTTGATAGTTAATTAACCGACTATGAAATCTTGACCAAATATAACTTTGGAAATATCTAGAAGAAACATGAAAATTATATGGTACTGTTATCATCGGTGATGCTATACTGTATGTATAAACTCGTCGTGTTCTTTTAGGACAAATGATAAGGAAATCCATCCGCTTAGACGGTTAGGAAGCGATCTCCAATTTATGTATTGTCTATTTATTTCCAAAAGAACCAAAGTTAAGTTTACCGAAATCTATCGATTGGTTTTGGAGTGCTGGGTAAGCCGGGGAGTGTACTTATATGAGATGACTTGAAACCATAACCACTCCAAAACCATATGCGCATTCTACGCTTTGGAAGAGATTCGTGATTGGTTCGAGATAATGGAATCGAAGATGGAGTTCTTTGAAGTGAAAGGGCTACTTGCTACTAATCCTAAGGGTGATTCCAATAAGAATATAGTAGAAGTAGTGCCTTCGGTTTGTTCATATCCTAAACAACTTGTATGGATGAATGCTAGCACGCATTATTGCCTAGAAGGCAGTGTTAGCATTCCAAGTGGAATTTGCTAAGAGAGGAGAAAAGTAATCGTGACCTCATAAGCCTCACTACCCAGTAATGACTAAAATAGAGGATATGCTTTAGGGCTTTGTGGTTCGCTACCATTAGGAGCATCATTCCTCGGTCTAGATTTGTTATTTATGTAGTAGCGTGCACACGGGAAGAGTGGGGACATGGTCTGGTGCATCTATTTGCAGCCTTAGTGCCCGATGGATGATGTAATCCGACTTGTCATGTTCGAGGGGCAGGCCAGCTTCGATTTGCAGGGGTCGATAGGTTCGACCTCGTTACATTTTCTAGAGCAGTACTATGGCAGGCGGTACTCTAGTAGCCTTGTCATTGATGGAATCCAATTTTCAACACGTGTCTTTACGAACTTAGTTGTATATCTATTATGCTAGAATGTAAATAATGTAACCATTTCAGATAAGATTAATATTTATTTTAAACCTTAGACATTATTATAATATCACAAGATTTCCTATAAAATGGTTTGGTTATCGTAGGTAAAAACCCATCCGTGTTTATGTGCGGCGTGGTCTTATGAGATACCTTTATTTCAAAAGGTTTTTATAACATTAAAAATTCATATGATGTGTGTTTCTCACGCTGGTTTACCAAATGATCCTGGCATTATTTTCTTATAATGCTTGGGTCAGCCCGAGCATATTTTCAAATTTAATTTTGGATGCTTTGGAGCTTTAGGAGACAAGCTGGTTGCCTCCAAGACGTATTCATGTATTTTTATTTTCGCTGTATTTTCTTGTTTGTATATATCAGCATTTGTAAGGACAGACTGCTATAACTGTCCAAGCTATTGATAAGTTAAATACTCTGGTTTATGTATGTATTTCACAGTTTTCTTTTTTAAAGATCATTGGTATAATATATTATTCATCATGATATGAGATTATGTTTTGTCTTTTTTTTCACCCCAACAATCCGTCTTTCCGATACTTGGATGTTCGGTACGTGAATACCATGGATGTATTAGTGTCGACTTCTAAGGATCGAAAAGGCGGGTCATTACAAACTCCTTTCTCATCTTCAAGCTGAGCTTAGATCCAACTTTGAGAACTTTCAATGGATCATTATCATTTATCGGGACCTCAATCATCAGCTTCACTGGTACCGCCCTTGCCCTTCTGGCTCTTTCCTTGGGTCTATTGACTTATAGTATTTACTGTTGGACCCGAGCCAAGGCTTGGGCGGTAATTGCTATGCATCTGCGTATTTGATGTAGAGTGGCTTTGCTGCATATTTTCCTTTATTACATCACTTTGCATCTCTGAGCTCGACAACATAGCACTCTCGACCTTTGCCTTGGTCCCCCTTAACCGCCCTCACTCCATTCTCTATTGGAAACTTCTTCATTAAGCACCATGAAGAAAAAACAACTTGAAAATAAAAAAGGGTGGGTCATCCCTAAAACACATTGTAGGAGGAGAATTCGTATACCACCATAAAATTCTGTAACCACACCACCTTGCGGTCACCACTTCCTAGTTCCACAGATAATTTGATACAATCGATCAAATCTTCGACCTCTTTGGTAAATCCTTGGATGCGGGATTTACGTGGCCATAGATCCTTTTCGTTTAGGTGCATCATATCGAAAATTTGCTTGAACAAAATATTCATTAAGCTCCCATAGTCAATAAGGACTCGATGCATTGTAAGCGGCCCAATCATGGCCGTAATCATAATCGGGTCAAGCATTGGTGCTTCGACCCTACTAGCATCTCTGTTTTTGAAAATAACATAAGCATCAATCCTTTTCTACTACTTTACTGGAGCACCCTCTTCTATGGAATAACACATCCCTTGTGGCACGTGCCTTAAGGAGTACCATAGCGCTCCATTTTATTCCATCTTCTCTCCATAGGGTACGGACCTCCAAAAATGGTATTAATCACAATACCTCTAGCTGGTTGCCTAGGCCCTCACCAATAGGCCCATCTGCATTGCCTTAGGGCTATTGCCTTTGAGGCTAACCACTTTAACTCAATAAAAGCACGCTTATACTTAGAGTCCCAAACAAAGGGTTTCCCTTTACCAACCAAGCGCGTCAATGCTGTGGACATTTTTGAAAAGTCTCGAATAAACTTTCGGTAATACCCGGCCAATCCAAGGAAACTACGGATCTCTGAAGCTTTCCTCGCTACCTTCTAATTCTGAACTATCACCACCTTACTAGGGTCCATTGAGATCCCTTGTCGGGACACTATATAGCCTAAGAAACGAACATCCTTCTGCCAAAAATGGCACTTCATAAATTTAGCCTTCAACTGATGCTATCTCAAAACCTCCAAAACAATCTCTAGATGTAATTGGTGCTCCTCCTCATCACGAGAATAAACAAGAATGTCATCCATGAACACCACCACGAACTCATTCAATTGATCTCGAAATACATGGCTCATGCGATCATTGAAATAAGCAGGTGCATTGGTTAGTCCAAACGACATAACCAACCACTCAAAGGGTCCATCCAGAGTTCTAGATGTTGTCCTCTCTATACTTCAAAAGCAACCCTAAGATGATGGAAGCCTGTAACTAGGTCCAACTGTGAAAATAGCTATGCTCCTTAAAGCTAATCAAACAAATCGTTGATACACGATAAAGGATACTTGTTCTTCTTAGTCAGCTTGTTCGGCTCTCCATAATCAGCACATAGCCTCAAAGATCCATTGGCCTTAGTAGCAAAGACCTCGGGCTCTCCCCATTCAGAAACACTACAACGAATAAAACCCCTCCACAATAAATCAGTAACCTGAGCCTCAAGCGCATGGTTCTCCCTAGGAACTATCCGCCTAATAGGTAACATAAAGGCCCTAATAACTCAATCTCGCAGTGTGGAAATAAACCAATCACCGAAGACCTCTGCAAATCAACTAACAACATGAACAGTGGCTAAGTACTCGTAAGAAACATCTAGTGAATACAAATAGCTAATTATAGAAGTGGTCTTTGACTTGCACAATATGTCAAGCCGATTCCTTTCACTATCTCTCATGCGAACCACCCTCTCATCACTATCAAGCACAAATCCATACCCAATATAAAATCCTATCCATAAAATCCTAATACATAAGCATCGAAAGTAAACCGAAAACCCTGATATGAAATAGGACCCCCGACAGATCATAAAAAGAGACGTCGATCCCCCAATAGGATTCGACCTCACTAAAGGATCGTATATAATATCTAGCTTAATCTACAATCTATCAACCAAGGAACTGGAAATAAAAGTATGCAAAGCCCCGATATCGAAAAGAACTCATATAGGCGAGTCATGAATAAAAAGTATACCTTCCAATATGACGCCCTTTTCTTTCTACTGCATGGTAGGCTTACTGGAACTCAGAACGGCTGCAATGGGATATTCCTTCACTACTTGCTTGCCCTAAGGAGCTAACGGACGCTTCCACTTAATATGACCATGTCAGTTGCAAAGATAGTACTTCCTCTATGATAAATCCATCCTACATCTCTACTCCATAGGACCTTTAAAATTGAAATGATTTTATATCTAATGAATCGTATAATTATTTACATGTCTAAGACATAAGAATCATTACCTTTCATATCACAACGCTTGCAAAAAGTTCCCTCCTTCTTAGGATAGGACTTCCCAATGGAGCCCTTCTTCTTTGGAAAGAACTTCTTCTTTCCTCCTACCTTCGCCACTTCCACTGGAGTTACTCTAGTGCTCTCATGCCAAAATGTCATCTCCATAAGACTCTCATAAGTGGACCCCATTGGGATATGAGTAAGAGCCAAATCTCTAAGTGGTAAACTGAGTCCTCTAGCAAACTTCTATGCCTCCTTCAGAAGAGTATTAATCAAGTCAGCTCCACACTTTGCCAAAATATTAAACTGGGTGATATACTCTCTAGCAGTCATGTCCCCATGTTGCAAGTGAATGAAGCATTCCAATTTTACGTCTCTCTCAGTAGTAGAAATAAACTAAGCCATAAAATGACGCTTGAAATCAGTCCAAGTCATAGTTTGCTCATCCATTTCCCTGACAATGATGTCCCACCAAGCTAAGGCCTCTCCCACAAGATGTTGGGAGGATACCCTCCTCTTAATAATATCATCCAAACCCATGTTCAAGAAGGCCCTCTCTACTATCTGTATCCAAGCATGAGTCTCTACAAATGTCTCTGTTCCCAGATAAGGCCTCCCACCAAGACTAAGAAAATCCTTGCACAACTTTGGGAAATCCAAAGTTGGTGGAGCTGGTAATACCGGTGCCTCAGGGGATACAACTCCCACATCAGCTATAGGTGCTAGAGCATCTATCACGGTGGCTAGGAACTCTCTGAATCGGGTATAGCTTCCCCCCTAGCTGTCGATGCTCGTGTACCCCGCCGGCTCATAATGCTTAGTCTGAAATGAAGATACTTTAGCAACTTGTAGTAGGAGTAAAATGAAGTGCAGAAAGTTTGAGATGCAAACAATATTATTGTAATGACAAAATACAAGCATGTTCTTTAACGTTCTCATTTATATAATTGATCCTAAGTGTAGAACCTAGGCTTTGATACCTAATGTAACAACCTGCTCTGTGGCAACCTTAATATTTTCTCCATCTAATGATAGTGACCAAACTCAACTCCTACAAAGATAAGCTGCACATGGTTAATTTAAAGTTTTATTATTAATCTATGTTAATTTAATTATAGTGTAATGACAACATCTCACACAGAATGATAATAAATAATATGCAAAGATACATAACCAGAACATTAATACATATATGAGACATAGCAATATAGAACAACTAATAGAAATAGTAATAGTAATGGTCAGAATACATTGACTCCCTAAATACATAGTACATAATATAACATTGATATTTCATGTCTCGTACATATAAATGCGGTATGTATGTACTATAAAATATACATCTAAGTTTATAACAAAATATCATCATCTTGCTCTGATCCAAAATAATGCGATCCTGAGCTATCCCCAAAAGCTACTTGCCTCTCAGCTTACCCAATCGAGTACCCGAGAGTTGTCATAAAATAAAGAGAGACGAAACACAGGTTAGACTTAAAGCCTAGTGCGAGGGAATACAATCTCAAAATACTATATATGAAAACATTATATACATATGTGACCATAGTAGAGATATGGGTATATTACTAATCAGATACCTCAACATGTTCTTTACTTGCAATCAACGAGTCAGCACAACTAATATAATGTGACTGGCATGTAACAACATACCATGATAAAGATAGCCCCATACACAAATGTGGGTGACAGATATCATAATATAGGTCTACAACACAACGATATACGTAAATAGTATGTGTGATTGTTCACATCATTTCTGATGAGTGGAGTCTGCGGTGGACATCCATCATGATCCAATGATTCTTTTTGAGGGTCCAAGATAAATAGAGTCAGTAATTGAATGTACCATAGATCCCGAGCCACATCCTCAGTGATGGGTCTCATGTAGATCTCAGCGTACCCCTATAATGAGCATAAGTGACATATGACCTACTCTATTTATTCGAAAACCACATGGATCTCACCGTGCTCCTGTAATGAGCATAAGTGATATGTGATTCATCGTAGATGATCATCATCATCTCCATATTCTTGGTCATCATAGATTTATAATAAAATTCACATTTCATCCCAATAAAAGAGGACAACCGGCGTGTCCTGTATAATATGCTATCGGAAGCCACAAAGGGACGCCGAAGTAATATATCATCGCGTAGTGCAAATGGGTACTCCAAATGAATACAATCTAACACCATCATCTCATCACCGAAACACCACTCAAAGCCTCCTCAAGATCGTCATTGGGCATCCCCGAAGGCGCTTGGGCAAAAAGAGATTCAGTCCGGAGCAAAGTGTCTGGATCTGGGCATAATTGCCCAGTCCAGATGCCAACCGATCGACTAGATGGCACCCACCGGTCAATCGGTCGATGCATGAACTGGGCGATTAAGCCTAGCTTAGAGCACTTTTCGATGGCGGTTCGTGTGCCGTCTCCAGGCCGCCTCCTCTAGCAAGCTACCTTCTCCTCCTGCCATGTCGCCCTCGTCACACGGTTGAAGTTTTGGTCTTGCTTACTCGAGTATTTGATTTGATTTCATAAATTGTTTAATTATACACGTTGCTACAAATTCATTTTCATCCAGTTAGCTACCGAATAGTGGCTACCACTTTCAATAACTTAACCACACTCTACAACATCATGCCAAGAGTGTACAAATGCATTCAAAGGCACCATACACATAAACTTATACATATATAATTTCAAGTTCGTTTCTTACCTTTCTTCAAAATATTTAGTTTTCTCAACAAACTATTTATATTTTGATTCTAACCTTTATAAACATCCTATGTATGTATAATTACTCATTTATACCATTTTATTTCATTTATTAAGTATTAAATCATATTATTCAATATATTCATTACATACACAGTAAACAAACAAGCTATTTAAAATATCAAACAATCAACAATAATTTCTACCATTCAACAATCAAATACTACACTAATTAAATAATCAATCTACCATTTCCAAATAATTTATTTATCATCCATTTAATTTATTTTCAAATTCCCAAATTCAAGCATTTTCATTAATAATTCACAACTTCTACAATTATATTATAGAATTCCCAAATAAGTTCTGTAAAATCATATATTCACTTATTCATCATTTCATAACTTCACATTAATTTATTTCTTCATTTAATTAGCAATTTGAGCCCTAAATGCTTACTAACTTTCTTAGATCACTAACATAAACCTTCAAGTTGATTCTTTTAGTGTATAATCAAGTTTAGTATACTCATACAAGCTCAATGAAGTTACGTGCAACATCTTAACTAATTCCAATTTTATTCAATAAATCAAAAAATCCAAATAAATATAAATAAACACCATAATAAATATAGGAACATTCTCACTTACCTTGCTAAGAAGAGGAAACAAGAAAGTCAAAGAAAATCCAACTTTTTCTTCTCATGAAAAATTGGATGAAGCTCCCCTCTTCAAATCAAGCTCCAAGTTGAATTGGGTTGACACTCTTTGCTCTAATTAGGATTGTGTTGATTTTTATTTAATTTTAGGAAATTTATTATAGCTTGTAGAGGTGGATTTAAGGTTAGGCTTAAGTGGGTTTAGTTTAGGAGTTGGTTTTAAATAGTAACGGTGAATGAAAATTAAAATGAAGAGAGAGAGGAAGGAAAGTAAATATAAAGTACTAAAATTAAGCTAAGTACAACTTTCCTCTTTTCCACAAAAACACTATTCATCGCTCAAATTTCAAACTCGAAACATATCGAAGCTTATACTGATTGAAATTCGGGATGTCATTCCAAACTCAACAGGACTATCCATGGGTTCTAGTTCTAATGTCTACCAAAGTTGAGTATTTCACCTCCCCATCGATTAACAATTTTAACTAAATAAAAATTCGAATTGAATTCTCGGTACTCAAATGCATGAGTTGTTACACTAGAACATTCACACATATTGGTTTCCCTAAGTATAGTGTTACGTATGCTTAGCACATTAGTGGCCATGTGCTTAAACCATGAGTTCATGAGTTTACTTTAGAAAGCGTCTTACTTTCAAAGGAAACGACCTGATTTTCATACTCATATAAGTAAGTCCCTTAAGGCATTTCCGTGTTACACCTTGTTAATTATACATACTTATTTAGAATTTGAATCCATCCATGTTCATGCATAATCCGACACTAATTCATAAATGGGTAATTTGTTTTGGTGTTCCATAATCATTCTCACTAACTTGTTTGTACATATAAAACCTTGATTCTCCTTTTCAAAACATAGGTTGGGTTTCTATTAAGGATGATCAACCTTCATACATGGACTTTAGTCACATCTCTTTTGATTATATAGAAACCATTACCTTTGGAAGACTCTTGGTCAGTGGGTTGGCCAAGTTTTTCTTTGTTTCTATGTAATCGACCATAATAACTCCTCTTTTGAATAATTATTTTTGATAGGAAGGATTTATGACCCGTGGGTCATATAGCCATACATATAAATATATAATAGATAGCGGCCAACAAGGCTTACCGGTAGCCCAAAGATTTTTAAGGTAGTCCAACCACCACCACGAAAATAGTAAAGCATAAATGTGAGGCAAAAGTGCCTCAGCAGCTACAAATCACAAACTACAAGCACCATGACACAATAGACTCAATAAAAAACAAATGTGCCCATAGCTTACAATTCTAAAGGGAAGAAGAGCATCATCCCAAATTTCATAAAACTAAAACTTCCAAGGTAGATCGAAAATTATTCGAATTTCTTATAGGAACTAAAAATCTGAATCTCCATTGCTATATTTGCTAAGACGCATATGCCAATACATAGCATGCCTGAAACCAGAAATTTCAAAAGATAATCTACTAACTCCAGATGCTAAAAATTATGACAAACAAACATAAATTTCAATAGCTCCATACTCAAAGAATTAATCGATCCAAAAGCAATGGAGGAATAGTAGGCCTCAGCAAGTACATCGTACCATCAACCATGATGCTCATTGAGAATACACATAACAAGCTTATACCGGTTTCCCCAGGAAATCCCCATTGTTAACCCAAAAAATGGATCAACACCCAGATGTCAGATTAAAGCACCAGTTTATATTGAAAGTAAAAAAGAAAGCAAAAAGTAGATAAAAACACACAGAGGTTTCTATAGTTGTTTGGCATAATCTCTGGCCTATGTCCACTTCAATCTCTTTTATTTGTTATTCTCTCTTCAGATTATAACTAGTTAGATCCGATCTAGCCATAATCTAGTGGATCCCAGATTTACAATGGAGTTAAGAATGTTATTTAAGGAGAATAGAAGTGAGGAAAGTGTAATGGAAGCTCCAAGTCCAAGACTATTGAAGGAGATCCAACAGAAAGAAGATCCTTTTCTGGTAGCGGGTAGGTTGGTATTTATATAACAATTAGGCAACATAGAGTTAGAGGCCCAATAGCAAGGAAGTCTAGGAGATAGGCAAAGTCACGCCAAGAGACCCAAGACTACTCGAGTCATAATGTGACGACCCGACTTTCCACGCCCGGAAAATCGCATCGTTTTGAAGAAAAGAAAGAGGTGAGAAGTAGAAAAGATAGAGAAGAAGAAGAAACAATCACAGAATCTCAACAGCGGAACGGATAAAATATAATATATCACATAAGAGATTACATATTATCATATACATCAGAGTTACACAGATAATACAACACATACTAGACAGTTATAAACACCTGTCTAGTTAATACAACTCACAAATCACAGAGATACAACACAGCGGAAATACAGATAAACACTAACACAGCGGAACCAATATATATATATCTATACGCTGAAGCCTCCTGCTCCATTGCTCCTCCAGAATTCGTCAAAGCTAACCTGAATCCCTTGGCTACCCGTAAAAATTTGGGTACCCGAGAGTTTAGGAAAAACAGAAATAAACTCCGGGTCAGACGTGGGTCTGGTATGAGTAACAGGTTAAAGTTGCTTAACTTTAAAAATCCTTTGAAAACAAAAGGTATCACGTAAGACTTCCCACACATAAACATGGAAAAGTTTTTACCTTACGCTAACCAAAACATTTGATAGGAAATCCAGTGATATTATAATAGTGTCTAGGGTTTTCAAGTAAAATACAGAAATAGCTGAAATGCTTACATCTCACATTCCAACATAGTTGGGCACAACTAATACGTACGGTGCTTATTGGAGATTGGATTCCATACAATGGCAGGGCTACTGGGGTACCGCCCGTCACATTACCTGGCCTAGATCAGCGTACCGAGAACCCACCCTAAGTTCCCTGCAACACAAGGCCGGAACCATTCCTTACTGAACAGTTCCGAACAAGACAACCCCAGCAGTTGTCGCGAATCAACTGCCCACTAAGCCGAAAATAAAGGGACATCTAGACAGGGGAAAATCTCGCTCTCAAGTGGGTGCTACCCACGAAGCCTTGCTGCACCTCCCCTGTTTTAGCCATTCCCGGTTGATGAGGCTTGAGGTCACGATTACCTTAACAGAACTTATCACTTAGAATGCTCATCGTCCACCTGACGATGTGCTGAAAGCATTCAATCCATACAAGTTCGTTCCGGGTTCGAACGAAACCGAAGGCATTATCTCGTTACACTCATTTTGGAATCACCCTCAGAGTTAACGACGATAACCCTTGCACTCTGAATCTTCGTCTTCACTTGAGATTCACGACCTATTGTTAATTTGGATCGATGTGGTATTCGGGTCTCCAGACCTAGAATCCCGGTATACGGAAACCCGATCCCGGTCTCATCGAAATCCAAACCGTATCTTTTAAGGCCAAGTCGTTTTAAAGTTAAAACAGTTCATTTCAATTATCTATATACACACAGATAGATAAATCACAATATAACAATGGATAATCAGATCATCATCATAAACAGATAATCCATATCACCAACTCAAACAGATAATCAATAACATCATACTTAAACAAGCATCCATATCACATATATATTATTCATCTCATATCTCAGATCACAATCAATCAAGGAAATCAATATCATCCATCATAAGCAACGATTAAAAATCACACCATTTATAATTAATTTAAAATGAATTAAATTAATTACTTATCTCTAATTAATTTAAAGTAAATTAAATTAATTATTTCATCCTTATAAATCTTGCTTACATAACCATTAATTAATTACAAATCAATTAATTAATCATTCTCAAATTTCCTTTTTAATTAACCATCCTGGATTAATTATCCTTCAATTACATTCAAGTAATTATTCTTAATTAATTTCACAAATTAATTATCCATAACCAAATATAGTAATTAACCTTTAATTACTTCTTTTATTAATTAACTATAATTAATTACATTAATCCTTAATTAATTATATTAATTAATTACTCAAACACTTATTACTGATTAATTTATCTTAATGAATCAATCCTTTAATTATATCATTAATTGTATAATTTAATGATCCTTATTTACAATTTAATTAATTATTCTACTTAAATTAATTACATTAAGAATTTAATCTTTACACAAACCACACTTATTAATCACTCTTAATTAATCCCATTTCAATAATCAACTACCCTTAATTACTTCATCCAATAAATTAATTACTCCTTAATTAATTATCTTAATTAATCCCTTGATTAATTATACAAAGTAATTCAATCCAAATTACTTTCATTTTTAAATCCTCTTTAATTAATTACATATAGTAATTACCATTAATTACTTCATTAAGTAATTTCACTTCATTAATTACATTTAAGTAATTATACTCATCAAGCCATTCCATGATTAATTTAAATTAATTAAACTAAATTAATTAACTTAAATAAATCAAATTAAACTCGATTAATTACATTAAGCAATTGATCTTTTAATTACTTTCATTCAGTAAATATACTTAAATATTTTTAATAATTTATTATCTTTAATTAACCAATCTAATTATTTAATAAAATTTATCACATTGATTATTTATTAAATAAATCTTAAGTAAATGACCTTCATTTACTACTAAAAATCCCTTAATTCCTTTTCTTAAGAAATTTAACTTAGATAAATCAATATTACTTACAAGTTAATTTATTCTTAATAACCAATTTATTAACCACTAATTATTTAATTAATTAAAGTTATAACTGTAACTTAATTAACCTTTAATTACTTGATTAATTAATCTTTAATCATAAATTTAAAATCTATCTTATTTAATTAACCAATTAAATCTTAAATCATTTAAACTAAATTACTTTAAGATCAATAACTTATCCCATTCATTTTTAATTACCAGAATCATCTATATTTAACATCTCATCTTAATTTACATTTAATTTATACCACTAAATTAAGTTTAAATTACATAAAATAGTTTTAGCTTAACAATTTTAAGTTAACTAAATTACATAACTTATTAAATCAATGTTTAAGGAATTCATTTACACTTGGATTTTATTTTAAGAAAAGTCTTAAAACTAATTTATTTAAATTTCAAAACTGGTTTTTTTTTAAAACTTATAAAAGAAACAGGGCTAAGATCTTACTTCGGGTCCTACCCGAACTCCACTCGAAACTGCTTCGAGACAAACTGTTATTTCTACATGACTTGACCCAATTCCCTTTCTTCTACAATTAACTAAGTTTATATACTAAGTTTAAAACTACTGCTACGAAGAAACTCTCGAAATCGCGAACTCAAACCCGAGCAAAACGATTGCTTACTCGAGAACTGCTTCGAGTCGACCTCGACTCAAACCCAGACACACAACCAACATCGCCTGAGTCTCCGTGCACGTGCACAACCGATCTGGTGAACTCCGACCAACTCCATCGCCTTCCACACATCGAACAACCCATCGTCATCGAATCCAACTCACTCGAGAACCCCCATTCGACCATAGTCGAAATCGTGCACCACGATCCAGATTTCCAACGAAACCAGGCTTCCAACATCGTCTCGTCCCCCCCTTCTCTGACCACCGGAGGCGGAGCAACTCCGGCTACACCACGACAACACGCCAACCTTTCATTTCCCATAGTATCGCAACACTCGATCGAGCGAGGACCACGAACGAAGCAAAAATCTCCGGCATACTAAAATTAGGTTTAGAAATTTAGGTTGATCGCCGCCGACGCCACGTTGAACTGGAGCACATCCCACTATTTTTCCCTGACACACCGTACTTCCCTCTACCCTCACAAGAAACCCCGAAGTCCCTCAATGTCGAGATCACCAGAAAACGCCCTGTTTCCCATTCTAGTGGAAACCAGAACTGCAACATAACCTCTTTACTAAAATTCTAATTCCAGTATTAAAAATCATATTTCAATTGATGTTTTCGAATTATATTACTGGATTTACAAATTATACAGTATGAATTTTAATTCATATAAACATGCATTGATATTTATATGTTTCCTGAGACCATCAAGTTTTAATTTGACTTGATAAAAATTTAACAGAAATCTAAGTTGAACAAACAACATTTGTTAAATAACAGATCCTATTAATAACTAAGTTAAGAGGTAAGGATTTGAAATACAAATTTTTACCCAGGGTTCAAACAGAGCATATACACAGTAGTTCATACCTATATATTACCAGGCCAAACACAAATATATATATCCATACAACATTTTCACAACACTACTACTATGATTTATCACATACATCAGTAAGCAGATTTGGTTTTTAAAAGGTGAATGTTTACTCACAGATAAGTATTTAGCATATTCATACTTTTAAGTTCTAAAAACAAAAGTTACTCACAGATTAACCCATACACTAAACAATTCAAGATTTTAGTTTTTAAAAGCTTTTGTTTACTCAAATACTTAAACTTTTTAAGTTAAATGTTACTCACCAGACATGAAATGAAGAACAGAGTTTGCACTTGAAAGGCTTTTGAAACTTTGAACACTTAAAAACTGGGAAAATGCTTGGCTCGAACTTCCTGTATCATCTAGCTTGCCCTTTAAATGTTGATGAAGTTTTAAGTTGTAAAGATAGAAACTTGCTATTTGAAATTACTTTGAAATGCTGAGATGTTCAAGCTTTCAAAACAGAGTTTGAAGTTGTTTCTTTGCTTAGAAACTGCAGTTGCAAAGCTATTGAAATCCCTCTTTATTTTGATCTCCATTTTTGTTTTGAGATGAAAATAAGTTTCATTTGAAATACTTCTAGTAGGCTAAGTTTTGAACGAAAATGAATGAGGCAGATTAATATAAAAGAGTATGCAAGGTGGTGTTTATTTTCTTTTCTACAAGCTTCTTTTAATTTGGTCAGAGATTTTATCTATGGGGGCTGAGATAATCTGTATTGTACTAGAGATATGCTAACATTAAATGCTTGCCTCCTTATGTCTACACTTATACTTTATTTTAAATTTCGAATGTACTAGATATCTTCGTATATATCTTTTCTAAGTGTACATCCTGTACAACATGCATATTTATTTTCTTTGTCTTGCAGCCTTATCTTCAAACAAACAGATCTAGTTTACTTCATGTGCAAGCATTTAGGAAGATACCTATCCTTTTTATACTTTGTTTTATACTTGCCTTATTACAATTGCTTATAGCCGTGCAACATGCACATATATTTTTATCTTTATACTTCATGTAAATTAAAGTTGTTTTATTTATCTTGAGTATTTTGTTTTTAACTTAAGTTATTAAATATTTAGCCTACTCTTGTATTTTTATTTTACTTTGCTAATTTTTGTTTTGTTTTTAGCATTCTAGCTTATTAAATACTTAATCTACTATTGTATATTTTATTTTAAAACCTAACTATCCAATATTACATTCATTAACTATTATTTTATTTCATACTATATTAAACATTTATAAGGTTTATTTTAAATTTAAAACATTTTGAAAGATTTTATTTTAAACTTCAAACTATAGCTCTTCCAATTATATACATATACAAAACAAATTTCTATTTATTTAAAAATCTATTCATAAAGATATTATATTATAAATAAAACTCAATATCAAATTAAAATAATTTATAAAGAGATTATTTCTATATAAATAAATTACTTATTTACCTACTATATTTAAAACAAGAACAAACAACCTTTTGTTGAATTTAAATTCAAGCTAAAATATTCATTTAAACTAGTTTAACTTAATCTTTAGTATAATTTAAAGCCAATTTGTTATTTATGTCATATAGCCTTAAATATATATATTAAATCAAATTATAATTACCAAAAATATTAAAATTAGAGAACATATATTTATTTATTTATTTTAAAACAAAGCTTACATATTCACAATATATATATACACAAATATATATATACATTATAAATAGAAGACAATTTATTAGCTTTTAAAAGATAAATGATCAGTTAAATATTTATTAAAAAGAAGACTATTAAATCAAATTCAGATCTTATTAACAAATATTAACAAATCAATTTAATATTAAATGCAGATTATTAAATTGATATTGTCAAAAATTCTGGGATGTCACACATAATCATAACTCGGTGCCAATCAAAACCTATAGGTCAGACCCGAGTTATGGTCCTCGGTGCAACTTGCACCATTCCAGCCGCATGCCTTTTTAACTTCCAATTGAGTTGTTCGAACCACTTCTTCATTGTCTTTGAGTTGTTCCTTGCGATCTCGTAAGTATCCATCTTCTTAACTCTCCGTACTTAGCCAATCCTTAGGATGTGTCATCAATTCTTGCACCATCACTTGAGCATGAACTACTAGCGTAGAGTGATCAGAGCATGAAGTATGGGAGGTCATTCGGTGAGCACCCATAGGTCGGACTCGACCTATAGGATAACTCGGGGTCGATATTTAAATGGTTGGGCCAAACCACTCCAAACATTTTCTATGTCCTTCCTAGTGTTTTTCCTAGTGCACATGTCAAGTTTCAAGTCATTCCATTTTCGTTTGAATCTTCTGAGTCCAATTGAAATCTGCTTTGCTAAAAAGCGGGTTAACACTTGCCTCCCAAAGTACGCCTTTCGAATGTAAGGTGTGCTTTGCTTAAGAGAATAAGTTCCAGTAATCAGTCTTTGATAGTTGAGCTCTCCGGCTATCCGTTTACCTTAACCTTGGTGAATCATCCAGTTCCTTCTGATTCTCTAGCAAGTCAGAGTTCGCTCCAGACTCGGTTTAGCTAAGAATTTCAACCCTTGCTTAAGTGTAGTTCATATACCACAATCACTTCGATTTCATTCAGAGTTATTACATCACATATCTAATTTCATTTGAAGATATTACATCACATATCCAAAATCGTTCTGTGTTCATCCGGGATTTATCAGTTTTACTCTATTACAAGGCATTCACATCCTTTTATTAAATTAGCATTTGATCTAGGTTGGATCTGTCCGGATAATCTTTTATTTAATTTAACGTGCGGTCTTCCTGGATCGTTTATTGTTTGATTTAAGGGGACGATCTCTCTGGATCATTTTATATTTAGCTTAATGTGTGATCCCTCCGGATCGTTTTAATGTTTAAGTTAAGAGGATGATCTCTCTGGATCATTTTATCGTCTAATCTAGGGTTTCGATCTCTCCGAATCCTTATTGAGTCCGCTTACTCTCCGGCAAAGAAATTCAATGACCAAGCAAGCCCATCCTCTTACTCTCTAGTGATCGGACGTACTTTTTGTACAAGCTCATCCACCCGCTCTCCGGCAGGGGAGCTTGCACTTTGCACTCTGGTCCCGTCTCTCCGAACGGGACATAAAGCAATCAATATTAGTCATCAAATTCAATGTGGATTTTTCAAAATTCAAATATTCAAATCAAATCAAAGCGAACAAGTAGAAATCCTAAGTGTTCATCTCAGACATTAGACTCAGAGCGTGACTAGGGACCAATCTAGGTTTTGTGCACATTTGAGTGGTATGGGGTTATTGTTGTCCTAAATAGTCATCTTAGGCATCCAACTCAGAGCGTACCTAGGGACTATTCGAGATCCCGTGAGCAGCCTGGTATTATCATTATCTTTATTGCTTAATACGGAAATAAAAATGCAAGAAAAGAAACGAAAAAGCAAAGTGTATGAATCAGATTCGACTCCCGCTTATCCCAATCATGGGATTTCGAGTCTCGAACCAAATCCCTGGTTGTACTTGGATGCGTTTGCTGCAGATGGTGGTTGCTCCGGCCGCACCATTGTAGTTCAATTCCTCACACACTATTGCAGCTGGTTACTCCGAACCAGTTCTTCTATCAGATCACGAATGTGTTGGCACTCATTCGTTTAATGTCCATCCAACTCATGGAAGATGCAAAGCTTTCCAGATCTTTTCTCCCAATCAGTAGGTTCTCTTCTTGGTAGCTTCCGATAGGGGATTTTCCCTAGTGGCTAGATATATTCTCTCTAGAGTCTCAATAAAATAAGTGTAGGAAGTGAATTTTGGCTCTCTTCTTTGTCGTTTTGGTTCTCCAAAGTCGTTATCAACTATTCTTTTCCCTTTATCTTTTCCAATTCCTACTCTGGACGGTCCCTTGTCATCCACAACATTAACTTCAGCATCCTCAGCTTCATCCTTGGCTTCAGCGTCTTCCTAACGCAAATATTTCTCAGCTTCATAGTTTCCATAAGATCTATTGGTGGGTCCCTTTCCATTGCAGCTTTGAAGTCGGTCTTGCTTGCGACTCCAGATATTGCCGCCATTAGGATTAATGATGGATCCGACTTGTCGACTACAGCTGCTGCTACATTGAATCATGTCAAATAGCTTCTCAAAGTCTCTCCAGGCCTTTGTTTTATGCTTAACAACGTCATTACTTTCTCTGGTCGAGATGTGTACTCTGAACTGTCTTAAGAATCTTCTTTCCAATTCGGTCCATGTGCTAATGGAACTATTCTTTAGCTGTCTGAACCACATTGCCACCAAATCCGTTAGTTATAACGAGAAACACTGCCCCATTATCTCCTCAGAAGCACCCAACGTCTCCATATATCGAATGTATCTCATTAGATGAACCGTCGGGTCTATCTTTCCATCGCGCATTTGCAATGTTGAAAGCTTGAAATCAGGAGGATTTCTTGCATTTCAGATTTTGGAAATGAATAGATTCATGTTCCAAACCATGATTCAGAGGTCCTCCTCTAACTATTCTTCTTACTAATTCAGCAGTTCAGTTTTTAGTATCTAATAAAGGTCTTCGTCCAAAAGCGATATTCTGCTCCTTGTCCCTGTAAGGGAATTCCGGCACATACTCCGACATGTATGCCCCTAGTTGCGCATTAGCATTCTGAACCGCACCTTTGGTTTCATTATGTCTTCCATTTCTACAAGGAAGCTCTGGCACATATTCTTCTAGTTGTCGCTCATTCACATTTTGATTTGTGTTTCTAGCTCTAGTGTTCCCGACATTCTAGCAGTCACACCAACATTGCCTCCAAGTGTAGTTCTCTCGGTACCAAGTTGATTTAGGTTGGTACTGGGGCATTGTTCTAGTTTGCTCCACTCCAACCACAAATGTTCCTGCATTTGCTCCTTATCCTTGATTCTGAATCCCAATAACTCTAGCTATTCTTTGTTGTCCCAACCTTTAGAAGAATCCTTCAAGCATTGTCTGTTGTCTAGTTATCTCTCCATCCTACATCTCCTTCATTATTCTCTCCATCTCTTCTTTGGTCACGTAGATGGATTGATGAGAATTTGAGAATACCACCTGGCTGCCCCCAGGATCTGGTTGACTTGCTCCAGTTTTAGATCTGGTGTTAGGCCTCTTCATCTTCTCCAAATCTCAGATTCAAGCTTCAAGTTTTCAGAACTAGCTTTGCTCTCAGTGAAAGCACCAAAATGTTAACTCAAAAAATGGATCAACACCCAGATGTCAGATGAAAGCACCAGTTTAGATTGAAAGTTAAAAAAATGCAAAAAGTAGATAAGAACACGCAAAAGTTTTTATAGTGGTCCGACGTAATCTTCGGCCTACGTCCACTTCAATCTCTTTTATAGTTGTTCCCTCTCCGAATTACAACTAGTTAGATCCGATCTGGACACAGTCTAGTGGATCCCAGATTTACAATGAAGTTAAGAATGTTATTTGATGAGAATAGAAGTGAGGAAAGTGTAATGGAAGCTCCAAATCCAAGACCGTTGAAGGAGATCCAACATAAAGATGATCCTTTTCTAGTAGCAAGTAGGTTGGTATTTATAGAGGGATTGGGCAGTATAGAGTCAGAGACCCAAGAGCAATGAAGTCCAGGAGATAGCGCGAAGTCACACTAGAAGACCCAACCTACCCGAGTCATAATCATAACTCAGTGCCGACCTAAGCCTATAGGTCGGACCCGAGTTATGGTCCTTCGTGCAACTTGCACCACTCCACTTGCATGCCTTTTTTAACTTCCAATTGAGCTGTTTGAACCACTTCTTCGTCGTCTTCGAGTTGTTCCTTACGATCTCCTAAGTATCCATCTTCTTAACTCTCCATATGTAATGACCCCACTGCGATGCCGAGATTAGCAAAGAACATTACAAGTAATGTTATCTGGAAATTTAGATAATATGACTTGTTAAGGGCGATCGAATGTGAATATATCATTATACTAACACTGACACATCATTTATACCTTTCCACTTAATATCTGAACTGAAATTTGATATGTACAGTATTAATAAAAAGTAATAGACACACCAATTTCTCAGAATCAGAACAATATATCATATAAACATCAGTCACAAATCACATAAGAAAATCGCAACTTATACAAATTTTGAGTTTACAAAATGGAATAATAAACTCAATTAATATACTAGTTATGGTTTTCTAATCTTAATTATACATCTCGATTTCAAACAAAATTCCTAAGTGATATTACTAAATATCAAAGTTCAACTTCTGCGAGCCCAACCATCCATAGGTCTACTCGTCCTGTAACCTGAAAGTCTCGGTCTGACCCGAGCAAAATAACACCCGAGTTAGACTATCTCTAAATATCCAATAGGGTGAGAATAGAATATAACACAAGAATAAACAACATATAAGTAAATACGGATGTCCAGGATATAACGAGTTAGGGAATTAATTTTACTCAGAACAGGGTTATAAGTTTAAGTCACAGACACGAACTAGTCACTAAAAATAGAATAATAAAATTAACTTAATTTAGCATCCATCACAAGACACAAGAATATATATTTATTTCACGAACTCAAGACACAAGAATATTTATTTATTTCACGAACATAAGACCCAAGAATATATATTTATTTCACGAACATAAAATAGTCACAGAATCCAAATATCCAAGAGATCTTACTCAAAACAATCACAATGATCGTACAGAGAACCGTAGCAAACAAACAAACAATTTGGTATCACACGAACCGATCTAAAACCGAGGATCGTACACAAGATAGGAATCAGAGGATCATAAGACAATCTCAAGGATAGCAGCCATGACCGAATCTTTCAGATTTATTTTATATTATTACATTTAAAAACAAATCCAGGAGTAAACTTCTTAAGGATCTAGCAGCCACTTGCCGCACACCAAAAGAGAGTAAACTCTAAAGTGCCAAATAATATCACTTTCAGAAATCACTAGGACTTAACCAATACGTCCCATACCGTATGGTGAAATCCTAATATTTACTAAAAGCTAGTAAATCTCACTCTTTTTGCGGATACCACCGGAAAACCTGAACCACATTCTGTTCAAGGTCTAACAACCACTTGTCACACACCCGAAGAGAACACAACTCTAAAGTGTTAAATACATTCCTGAAGCATTCAAAGGAATTTAACTAAGGCATCCCATACTACACCGTGAAATTCAAGTAATCGCTAATGGGTTAGTAAATTCCACTCAAAAATTCTATTCAATGAGATATACCATATTCGACGAAGCATTATTCGAAAGCATTTAAACCAATCGATAACACTATGACAATTATTAGTACTTTCCAAATTATAGAATTAAAGTTCTCAAAACATTTATCACTTTGAGTTTATTGTTTATAAATAATTATATAATTTTCCATAAACTCATTTATTATTTAATTTTAGTAAAATATTCACTTATTGGGTAAAATATCTCATAACTCTATTTATTCCAAAATTTCACTTGTATGCTCAATGTTGTCTCAAATTTTCATTTAGTCAATACTATTCTCAAAACCATATTCCAAAACCATATTCATAATCCATTTATTTTATAAAACCACTTTTATTTCTCTTCCAAATCCACTCAAGTGTAAATCCATTTTATTTAGAAATGAATTTAGATTCATATTTTCCTAAAACCACATTTCCAAATCCATAATCCATTTATAATAACAACATTATATGTAAATCGCTATTTGTTAAAACCATTTATAGAAGAATTTGACTTGGTATGAAAATTTATTTGAACTGGTGAATTATAATACTTTGTTTTGTAAAATTACATTTATTCAACCCCCCCACACACAGATATATATATATATATATATATCATAGATATACATATGTTTATAAAACACCATGGTAAACCTAACATATAATTTAAAATGCAGCAACCAAGTAAAAAGTAAGTAAAAGAATGTAAATTTTGAAGTGACAGAGCTGAAAGTTTGCAATAGAATTTCGACCAAGCTATGCACAAAATTTGCAAATGTGTTCAAATTAAAAGTTGTCGCCTACAAAGTAAGCTTTTCAGAAAATTAAAAATTATCAAAATTTGATAAGAAATGAGAATGTTATGCTTAAATTACTAACAATGTTTTAGCTTAGAAAATTTGACAGGGTAAAGACTATTACTCTGTTAAAAATCCAATTTCGACCTAGAAATCTTCAAAATATGAGAAAGTGATTAAAATATAAGTTCTTCCTTAGGGCATTATCTTTCTACTGCAAAAAAGACTCAACACAAATGGATTAATCAATTAAAAATTCTGTCCATTTTACTCTTAGGTATTAACTTAGAAATTTTTTATATGGCTGTGCTACAACATCAGTTTCAAACTCAATTTAAACCCCTTTAAATACAGTATTTCAAAAATGATCAAAAGGTAATTTATAGCTTATTTAAATAATTTTCTACTACAAAAAGATTGAGCCAATTCAGATCATTCTACACCAAGATATCGCTGTTTTACTACAACGATTTCCCTAAGAAATTTTCAGCAAACAACAACACAATAATCACCCAAGTTTATAACCAAATTTCCAAACAATTCGATCGATAAATCATTCAAACAATTATGTACAGCGACAAAGATTTAGAAATAGATATGTGAGTGATTAACTCACCACATTGCAAAGATGAAGAAAAGTTTAAAGATGATCACCACTTCTCTTCTTAACCACTACCACTTCTTCGATTTGATTTCACCTCTAAACAGCCCTAAACCCAATAATTTCATAACTAAAACATCAAATAAAACCTTATATTGATGATAGCATCAAATAGAAAAAAAGACTAAGGCCTCGTACCTTCTTTCCTTATGGTTTTATGATTTTCTTCTAATTAAAAGTGAAGACCTTGATTGAATTTTGCCAAGGAGAAAGGAACCCTAGTTTTGGTTTTCTACTAGCTTTTGTTTTCTGATTTTGTGAACGTATAGTAGAAGGAAAGAGAGAAACAAAACTTCTCTTATGTATTTAAGTTTGGGCATAGTTTGGTATTAAGGCCCAAACCCATTTAAAAGTGTTGCTAATTTGTTCTCCCTATGAAGTGTTACTAATATTTGTTTAATTCTATCATTAATAAAACACAATTTTTCCTAACAATGTTTTAACAAAATAAACATTGATTTCTCAAATTTAACAAAAATCAATTAACAAGTTAAAATTCTTCATTACTATGATTATAGAAATGTTTTGTACAATTAATTATAAAATAAAAGCTATCCTTTTAGTCAAAATCTTTATTTAAAATAATTATTATCCCATTATATTTAATAATCAAAATAAAATCCAATTTGACAAATTCAAATTTTTTTCTTGCTAATAATTTATTCCAATTATCAAATGCTAAGAATTGATAATCAAATCGATTATTAAAAACAAATTTTAATTCCACAATTTATATTACAAAACCCCAATAAATATTAATTAACCATAGTTAACCATAATTAATTAGGTAATTTACAATAGGGTTGTTACACCATACTTAGCCAATCCTTAGGACGAGTCATCAATTCCTTGCACCATCACTTGAGCATGAATTACTAGAGTAGGGTGATCAGAGCATGAAGTCCAGAAGGTCATTCGGTGAGCGCCCATAGGTCGGACCCGACCTATAGGATAACTCGAGGCCAAGTTTAAATGGTTGGGCCAAACTACTCCAAGCCTTTTTTATGTCCTTTCTTGTGTTTTTCCTTGTGCACATGTCAAGTTTCAAGTATTTCGATTCCGTTTTTATCTTCTAAGTCCAATTGAAATCTGCTTTGTTAAAAACAGGTTGACACCCATAGAGCAAAAAATATAAAAAGAAGAAAGGTTGAAACGTAGACGTAGATCAATGAGAAAAAAAATCAACACCATCACATCCAACTGGATCGCCTCAATACCAACAGGAGCAAAACATATATCATTAATCCCAAGATAAATATCCCAACCAAAATTTCCACAACAAAAAAGAAACAATAGTGACAAAGATCAGCACAAATATCTAAAACTAGCATTAAGACAATTAATAAGAAGGCACAAACTCGTACTACGAAAAACAGGAAGCAACAAAACCCGAATGACCAAACAAAAGCAACATGCTAAAGATCTGAAAATAAACTTGTAAGTCAACAGTGCCCGAACACACAAGATATAAAGCTCCAGAAGAATGAACGAGCCAAACAGGGTAGAATCGAAAGTAGGGACCACATAAATGCCATGGAAAACACCACAAACTCATAAAGAAAAACTATTCTGTTGCAATAGCAATCACCAAAGAGCTACTTAGATGTAGTAAAAAGCATTGTGCCAGATTACCCAGATCCAACAACCTAACGCCTTGGAAAAGCTCGACGACAAGAAACCTGGGCACTGTAGAAACCTTCCGCGACCACAGAAATGAAATCTCAGAAATGCAATTCAACCCCTAATTGATGAAGTATACTTGCAATTTGCAGCTACGAGCCAGGAGAAGGCCAAAGAAGTAAAAACGAGGATCGACGCAAAAATTAGGAAGCTAGAGATTTGGGATAATTCCTTGCAGCAATAGGAAAAGTTAGTGAAGATAACAAATGAAATGGAAGGAAATTGGTAGTGGAAGAGGAGAAAAGAGTAATAAAAGTGGGGAATTAGCAGTAGCGGGGGCAGAAAAAAGGGGTAGCAACCCTTGTCCCCATTGGTGCAAGAAACTAATCCTACTTAATTACAAGTTGGACATGTAATTCCTCTTCGGAATAATTGTCTTACCATCTAATGTCTAAGACTCACATGTTTAGACTTTCCATTATTATTTTTGTTAGAAACATTATAAATTGTAAACTGATTATCACAATTAATCATGACTGTAGAAGATGGCTTTTTCCATTGAGGAATTTCTATCAATAGATTCCCAAGCCATTCAACATCTTTACATCCATCTGCTAATGAAATTAATTCTAACCACATTGTTGAGTTATACATATAAGTCTGCTTCTTGGAACCATAAGACACAACAACACTTCCTAATGTAAAGATCCATCCAATCGTAGACTTGGATTTGGATTCTACATTATTCTAGGTCACATCATTATATCCTTCTAATACAGCATGATATCCTTTATAAGGTACCATAGTCTATATTTCCTTTCAAATAAGCTAAAACTCTAGAAAAAGCCATCCAATGTTTGAAACCTGGATTACTTATAAATTGGCACAACATGCTTATAGCATGTGCTATGCTGGGTCTAGTGCAATGCATAGTGTACATAAGACTTCAAATAATAATGGAATATTAAAGTTGAGAAATAGTCATACTATTATTCATCGGTAACTTAATACTAAGATCTAAAGGAGTTGGAGCTGGTTTTTCATTGTAATGTCCGTACTTTTTGAGGAACTTCTTGATGTAGTGAGATTGGGTTAGTACCAACTATTTCTCTTTCGTTGTGATTTTAATCCCTAAGACCACATTAGCCTCTCCTAGATCTTTCATATCAAATTTAGAAGATATAAACATTTTTGTTTCTATCACACAAGGTATATCAAAACCAAATACTAACATGTTATTAACACACAAACACACCATAACATAACCGGTTTTATCCGATTCGCTATAAATGCATTTATTAGCATCATTAATAATGAAGCCATTTGACAATGCTACTTTATCAAACTTCTCATGCCATTGTACGGATTCTTGTTTTAGGTCGTAAAGAGATTACAACAACTTACAAACTCTATTTTATGGATGAGATTTATGAAACCTTCTGGTTGTTCCATATATATCTTTTCTTTTAAATCACCATTTAGAAATGCAGGTTTCGCATCCATTTGGTGAATTACTAAATTATGAATGGATGCAAGTGCATCAAACAACGAATTAAAGAAATGTGAGCAGTAAGAGCATATGTATCAAAGTAATTTGCTTTATGTCTTTGCTTATAGCCTTTAGCAACTAATATGGCTTTAAATCTATCAATGGATTCATCTGTATTCAACTTTTTCTTCAATATCCATTACATCATATTAGTTCAGCACTAGGAGGTAAATCAGTCAAAATCATTGTTATGACCCACCTTTTCGACCATCAAAAGTCGACACCAAATACATACACGTATTTAAATGCCGAACATCCAATTGTCAGAACGACAGATTGTTATGGTAAAAGAAAAGGAATGGGAAAAATAGAATCTCACAGCGGAACGATCACATATAATATAACAAAGACAGTAAAATCTGTCACTCTAAAATACATAGTATATCAGAGTTAAAAACAAAACTCATCAGCCTAGACAGTTACAACATCCTAACCTTACAATGGCCGATGGGTATAATAATAATACAGCAAAAAAAGAAAATACTATAGTAGGTGAACATCCAGCTCTACTCCATGAGCTCTATGTCCCACCAACGATAACCTGGAAAATACTCGGTCTGACCTGAGCATTATAATAAAATAACATCTGGATCAGTCTAGAAATACCAACGTGAGAAAACTCAAGTAATGTGATAAACATAATAAAAATTCTATGAGACCATGCTGCTAAACGCAAAACGGGTTTTTCCCTCACAAGAACAACTTCTGCACAAGAATGAATGGAAGCAAATTAAAACAGAACCTAAACTTGAAAGGATGAGTTTAAACAAGGTCACAATCCAAACTCAAAGGATGAATGCAAGTAATAAAACATCGAGAAGAACCCCAGTCACTTCTCCGTGCAATTAAGGAAACAATACAAGGATTTGAATCAACAACAAGGAAAGGAATTTCGCAAAAAATGACTAGGAGGGTGCGTCACCCTTACCGAAAGTATACCTGTAGAAAATATACTTGAGAGGGTCATATACTTTTCCCCGCCAACCTTAACGAGAATCTGAGTATTTCACATCTCAGTGCGAATACCATTGAAACCAAATCTAGAGTAGATGTGAAAATACCCTAATGGGAGCACCCTACATAGTTTGGCCCCCACTCACTTTTCGATTTTAGTCATTTCCGACAAAGGATAACAACGCTCGAATGAGCAACAAATCGTCTAAAACCGATAATATCCAAAGGAGAAAGCTGAATCGATAGTTAATAAATCAACTATCGGGAATAATTAAAAGTGATCGCATATGGAAATTAAATCTCATATTCTTACCACAACTCATCAATTTCAAACTTGTACTATTTCTCAGTTGAAAATGAAGTCGGGCAAGTTAAGGTAGTGTTACCTCTAGGCATTGCCTTGACGACATTTTAAACTTTTGAGATAGTGACAAGTTTCCATACCTCGATGTTTAGTGTTAAGGGTATGACCAAATCATTTCGATATAAGGGATATCGGATTATGGGAAATTATATTACTTATCCTTTCTGTAACCGAATCAAAACTTTACTTTTAAAAAGACTAAACTCGTGCTTGGTTTTCACATCACAAATATTTGTAAAATACTTTAAAAATACTCTTCGAAAATATAACTTTTAACGAATTTTTCTCATTTATAACTTTCAATTATAAATTTCAAACAACGTTTATTTTCATGGAAGATAATAAATCAGTTAAAATACTTTTTTAAATTAAAAACCACATTAGTTATTTCGCTAGAGAATAAATAAACTTGATAACTCCTTTAACGAATTAATCATTTATAAATTAAAAACCACATTAATTATCTCGCTAGAGAATAAATCAACTTGATAACTGCTTTAACAAATAAATCGATTATCTTTAAACAACTTTATTAAATCAGATAATTAATTTCAAACACGTTTATTTAAACCAATTAATTTACTTTACACATCATTTATTAAAATGATTAATTAATCTTAAATATCATTATTAACATGATTAGTTAACATTAAAACCTTTATTAAATCAGTTAATCCCTTTTATTAAATTATCTAATTAACTTTTAAACACCTTTATTAAATTAGTTAATTGACTAAACACCATTAATAAATTTATTAACTAACTTTATTATAATTATATAATTATTAAAAATATATTTAAACCCTCAAATTCTTTTCAAAACTTATATAATCCATACAAGCACATTTGAAAAGTATTTACAAAATATTGAAGGTAAATAACCTTTATATAAATTTAAAACAACATTTGTTATCATGAAAGATAACTAAATCAAATTTATAATCTTTTATAAATTTAAAATGACATTAATTATCTCGAAAGACAATAAATCAAATTCACAACCCCTTTATAATTTAAAAAAAGTGTTAAATGCCCCGGAAGGTAATTAATTAAATTTGTAACTCCTTTTATAAAATTTAAACCAACCCTTATCTTTTATATTCAAAATTCTTAAAATATTTAAAAATAGTTTAAAAGGTTTTTAAATAATAAAAACACGACCAAACATTTATTTTGTAAAAAAAAGTACAAGCTCAAGTTCAAAACACAACAAGGGTTCGAGGGTGTGATAATTCGTAAGCGACGATATAATGAGAATCGCTGTAACGACACTTACACAATCAAACAGAATGTCATAAATATATTTCAACCAAACAAAAATATAAACAACATAAGAATAGAAGTAAATATATTTTAGTGAGAAACCCCTTAGGGTCTATTTCTCTTACCATTTTAGTGAGTTTGAAAAAAAAGAAAGAAAGGGAAAAGAGGGAAAGCTTGGAAATAGGATAAGTGTTTGACTTATTTTATATTAACCAAATTCTCTAACCTCGAATCAAATGTACTCCTTTAACCATCATATAATTAAACTTTTCCAAGTTAAACAATATTTTTAAGCAACATATCAAATTCAAATCAAATCACCATAAATGCGAGTTGAAATTTTGAATTTGAATTTGATTTAAAATGTGTTTTAAAAAAATAGAGTTTTGCGGTACTCCGCTATCCAATTTCCCGTCCGCGAACGATGGAAATAAATATGACCGTGTCATAAATTTTGTGCACCAGAATGTGACACAATCACAAATCAATTATAAAATACACAGATTATTTAATTCTATGAAATTTTAAAAATACAATCATTTGCTGTGAAATACGTCAAACAATAATTTAAATATTTCCACATTAAAAATTATGGAAAAATCCAATAAATTCAATTAAAAATACTATAATAAAAATCAAGTCGTTTTATTAACAATTTATTTTCTTTTTATTTATTCGGACTATTTATTATTATAAATAAATTTACAAAGTGAATTTACAATTATTAACGTTAATTAATTAAAAGAATTAAATAAGGTTATTAAATCTATTTAATTAATATTCGATTCACAATTAAAATATTTAATTCATCATTCAAATATTTAATTAACAATTAAAATATTTAATTAGTCATTATTTCTGAATTCAAGTTATTTAATTTTTAAAACCAATTATTTAAATATTTAAAATTAATTAAATATTCAATAATCATACCGTAAAATTCCGGGATGTTACATTCTCCCCCCTTAAAATAATTTTCTCTCAGAAATTCCCAAAGGGAGAAAATGTCTCTAAACCCTTAAGTTTAAAACTATTAATTAAAATGAGTTATTAAACATATTAGTTCAATCCTAAATATTACGAAAAATTTCGGCAGCACTTCCTTTGTGCAGCTAGATCCGAAAAACTACACTCGCCACAACTGGCCCAAACCAATAAAAAAACAAAAGCCAAGTGGCCTCCTATATATGGGGCATAAAATCATTAATTAACTAAAATGCTAATTTCTAAATCTACTATGTACCTCTTTTGCGTTAGATTTTTAATATTGGCAAGTAACTTATTATCTCGATGTAACTGCAGGTGCTTAAGAAATCTAATAGCAAACTCTTGCATTCCTATACCTATTTTGTACTTACATAATTGCCAAAAGAGAACTACGCTAACAAAGGAGAAATTCACTCGCAACATGAACAATATAGCAACCACATGCAACAAAAGTACAAAGAATACTCTGTAATAAAATACTAAGCATCCAACCTTTTCAAAATAAATTTTAGAACTAAATGCCCGACTTTTTTTCAAACTTTATTTCAAATTCCTCCAAAGAGAAATAAATCAAAATCAAAATCAATTATTACAAGAAGGAGGCTCTTTCTACCGAAGCATGGTATAACTCTATAATCAAAACAACCCGAAACATCCAGTGGTATTCTGGTTCCTCCAAAAACAACAACTAGAGAAAATAAATATACTTGGCAAGTCTTACAAATCGAAAAACCCCCAATCGTCTAAGTTTGGTCATAACCAAATATTTGAAAAATAGTTAACAAAAACTCTTTTCAGATATTCCGAAATAATAATACGTCCCCAAAGTATCAAAATAATATTATTAGTCCATTCACAATTTTTTTTTGAATTCGCTTTTTTTCTCCAAAAGCACCAGGATTTAAGTCCTAACAACAATAATTTTGTAAACCGTAGTTTATAAAATAACACTATCAATCAGTTAAATTCCATAAGGGAATAAACTAACACTCAACATCATTTAAAATATCGGATGACTAATCGACCAAGATTTTGAATTTTGCTTAGATTCACACTTTCTTAAGTCACACACTAAGTATACACATATACTCAAGCCTATACGATATACATAAATCATTTGTATGCTATATTTGATCTGATCAATTGCTCAAATACATAGACTTTTACTTCCGAATTAGTATCGCTCACTCGACCTCCCTAGTGCACACTCCTATCAGGTTCCTCGATTAGAAATCTCTGCTTTCCTTACATAGCCATATACCATGATAGAAAACCTCAGTATCATATCGAGAGTCCAAATCAAGAGTTCACTAACATGAATAAAGTGAGAAATCCTTTTTCGGACTGGTGTGAATCACCCCGAAGCTAAGATTCGAAACCTAGATCAAAAACCGTGCGAATAAAATGATCTGCATGTAACTTACGTACTCAATTCGATTGGTTTCTTAATTATATCAATCTCTTTCTAAATCCTTTTCATTTTCATTTACAGTATTTCATCCCATACTAAAATTATTTATGAATTATTTCATGAATTTTCATTTAAGTTTTTCAGACATTTTATAAAGACCATGCTTTATAAACATTAACTTAAAAACTCACTCCACTTTTATTTACTTGCTTCTACATCCTAAGAGCATACATAAAATGCCAATTTCATTTTACTTATTTATTATTAATTTTATTTTTCAAAATTCAAATGTAGGCCCAAACAGAATATGGATCTTTAAAACTGAGTCAACCCTTCGACCACGTTACCTTAGAGTGTTCTAAAGAAAGATCTTTACAGGTTTACCCGATATCACCAAATATTTTACACAACTTAAATGATTAATGAAAAACATGGTTTTAATAAAACAATGCTTATTAAAACCTTACTATCCCATTTAACCCACTTAAAACTTGAGTTAAATCATCCCTTTTCTATCAAAAGTTTAAAAAATTACATTAATTAAATTATTTATTAATATACCTTTTATTTTAAATCACTTTCCTTTAAGGAAACTTAAGACTAAATACTCAGTTTTTATTTCAAACTCCTTCTCAAAATCATAGTACATATATTTCCACATATGTAAAATATTTTAACAATTTATTCACTAATACTCACTTTAGGGTTCCTTCAAATTCGAACTTATTTCGATGGCACAATGATAAAGAGAATAATTTACTAAGTGTACTATAACATTCGCCTATGAAAACCATCGATCGTCACTTTGAAGATTATCCAGATTACCACAAAACTAATTGAGTTCGTCACTTTGAAGATTATTCAGATTACCACAAAACTAATCGAGATCGTCACTTTGAAGATTTTTTTTTTCTTGAAATATTTATACTTACGAATATTTTTCAAGTAATACCACTATCACCTTTCTCAAAATCTTTTGAAATCATTTCAAGCAATACCGGGGTTTAAATTTTCAAAAACTCTTTTAACTTATAAAACACCCTTTATAAATAATATATATTATTTTATATATACACTATATTCATATAAAATGTACCCTTAAAACCATCTGGTATTATAATAACCTCCCATTATTATAATAAACACTTTTTAAAACACATTTTATAAACCAAATCTATATAAAATTGCCTTTAAATAAAATTATCCCATATTATAATAATTCTCCTTTATTATAATAATATTTTCTCAAATATTTATTCTCTAAATGTCCTGTCTTCCCATTTAGGATATATTAAACAACTTTTATTAAAGGTTTTACTTTTATTCAACATTATAAAAAGGCGAATTTTAACTTAACATTTTCTCCAAACACCTTATAGTCAAATTGTGAAACTTAATTCACAAAGGGGTTTGTTTCAATATACTTACAATTATCAAACAACAAATGCTCATAAACTGGTTGAGCATAGATTAACAACCAACAAACAATAATCAATGCTTTTAAACTACTTGAGCACGACAAATCAAACAATAATGATAATAAATAAATATTATCATTCTCAAACAAACAAGCACAACATAAATAACTATATGAAGTGGAAAATTATTCCTTTATAAATATAAAATATATAATCCTAGGAAAAATATTTCATTTACCAAATTTCAAAAGTCAGTATCGTGTTCGTTTTCCTTGTTTAAGTGTTTAGAAATTCCTAGCGATACCATGTTGTCCCACGTCTCGACCAAAATTCATAAACAAACCAATAGACCAATTAACATAATACGTTTTTATAGTAATAACAAATACGCTCTCGTATATATAATACTCTCAAACTCATTCTAGGGTATCACTTACCCTATCTCTAATGAGTTTACCCCACCAAAGCTAAGTTTCTCGCTTAACCTTCAGCTCTGATACCAAATGTAACGACCAGTCTTTTCGACCATCGAAAGTCGGCACCAAATAAATCCACGTATTCAAATGCCGAATATGCAATCGCCGGAAAGGCGGATTGTTAGGGTAAAATAAAACGAAACTCATAACAGAAACAGAATCTCACAGCAGAACGATCACATATAATATAACAAAGATAGTAAAAGCTGTCACTCTGAAATACATAGTATATCAGAGTTAAAAACAAAACTCATCAGCCTGGATAGTTATAACATCCCGACCTTACAATTGTTGATGGGTATCATAATAATACAGTGAAGAAATAAAATACTACGACATGTGAACATCCAGCTCTACTCCACGAGCTCCGTGTCCCACCAACGATAATCCGGAAAATACTCTGTCTGACCCGAGCATTATAATAAAATAACACCCTAATCAGTCTGGAAATACCAGCGTGGGAAAATTCAAGTAATGTGATGAATATAATAAAAATTCTGTGAGACCACGCCGCTAAAAATGGAACGGGTTTTTCCCTCACAAGAACAACTTCTACACATGAATGATTGGAAGAAAATTGAAACAAAATCCAAACTTGAAAGAATGAGTTTAAACAAGGCCACAATCCAAAATCAAAGGATGGATGCAAATAATTAAACATCGATAAGAACCACAGTCACTTCTCAGTGCAATTAAGGAAACAATACAAAGATTTGAATCAACAACAAGGAAATGAATTTAGAACAAATGAATAGGAGGGTGCACACCCTTACCGAAAGTATACCTCTAGAAAATATACTTGAGAGGGTCATATACTCTATGACACCTCTCGGGAACTCCAAGCCGGACGCTGCCAGCCTTACCGAGAATCCGAGTATTTCACGTCTCCGCACGCATACCACCGAAACCAAATCTAGAGTAGATGTGAAGATGCCCTAATGGGAGCAACCCCACATAGCTTGGCCCTCACTCGCTTTTTGGTTTTAGTCATCTCTGACAAAGGACAACAATGCTCGAATGAGCAACAAATCATCTAAAACCGATGATATCCAAAGGAGAAAGCTGAATCGATAGTCAGTAAATTAAATATCAAGACTAATTAAAAATCATCATATATGGAAATTAAATCTCATATTCTTACCACTACTCGTCGATTTCAAACTAGTACTATTTCTCGGTTGAAAATGAAGTCGGGCAAGTTAAGGTAGTGTTACCTCTAGTCATTGCCTTGACGACATTTTTAACTTTCGAGATAGTGACAAGTTCCATACCTCAACGTCCAATGTTAAGGATATGACCAAATCCTTTCCATATAAGCGATGTCGAATTATGGAAAATTAAATTACTTATCCATAACTGAATCAAAACTTTACTTTTAAAAAATTCGAACTCGTGTTTGGTTTTCACATCACAACTATTTGTAAAATACTTTAAAAATACTCTTTGAAAATATTCCTTTTAAAGGATTTTTCTCATTTATAAACTATCATTTATAAATTTCAAACAACATTTATTATCTCGGAAGATAATAAATCAATTAAAATACTTTATAAATTAAAAACCACATTAATTATCTCACTGAAGATTAAATCAACTTGATAACTCCTTTAACAAACAAATCAATTATCTTTAAACACCTTTATTAAATCAGATATATAATTAATTTTAAACACCTTTATTAAAACTAATTAATTTACTTTACACATCATTTATTAAAATGGTCAATTAATCTTAAATATCACTACTAAAATGATTAATTAACTTTAAAACCTTTATTAAATTAGTTAATCCCTTTTATTAAGTCAGTTAATTAACTTTTGAACACCTTTATTAAATCAGTTAATTGACTTTAAACACTATTAATAGATTTATTAATTAACTCTATTATAATTAAATAATTATTAAAATATATATAAACCCTCAAATTCTTTTCAAAACTTATTCAATCCATACAAGTACATTTGAAAAGAATTTACAGAATATTGAAAGTAAATAACCTTTATATAAATCTAAAACAACATTTGTTATCCCGAAGAATAACTAAATCTAATTTATAATCTTTTTTAAATCTAAAATGACAGTAATTATCTCAAAAGATAATAAATCAAATTCATAACCCCTTTATATTTAAAAAAAAGCATTAATTACCCTGAATGGTAATTAATTAAATTTAAATTTTTAATCAACCTTTATCTTTTATTTCCAAATTTCTCAAAATATTTGAAATATAGTTTAAACGATTTTCAAACAGCAAAAACACGACCAAACATTTATTTTGTAAAAAATGATACAAGCTCAAGTTCAAAACACAATAAGGGTTTGAGGGTGTGATAATTTGTAAGTGATGGTACAACGACAATCGCTGTAACGACACTTACATAATCAAACAGAATGTCATAAATATATTTCAACCAAACAACAATATAAACAACATAAGAATAGAAGTAAATAAATATTGGCGAGAAACCCCTTAGGCTCTCTCTACAAAAGTTTCCTTTAAATTTCATATATGAATGTGTATTTCGAAGTGTTCCGTAGCGACCTATTTGCTACGTACACTCCAAATTCCCTTTTATTTTTGATCCCTACAACAAAAAAATTATGCCATTCGCTTTTCTAGTGGGAATTTAAATCCAAACGAACAGTTAAACAACAATATAAATGAACAACCAAGCATTCAACAATAATCTATAGCAAACATATATTATATAGTTTATTTAAAGGTGAGTAAACTCACAGAAATTCCAGCGGACGCTTTCGCATTTCGGTTTGGTCTAAAATCGAATGACGTTCGATTTGAGCCAAAAATTCTCCTAGCTCTAGACTTGACCAAACTAATTCCATCGCGTAGCTAATGATCCCATGAGTGCAACGCAATTGACTGCGTTGGATTTGGACCTCGTATGGAGAAGTTATGCATTTTATAAGACTTCAAAATTAAATTATTAATTAAATAATTAATAACTTAACCATTCTAATCCATCTTCCCTCTTCTATATAATTACTCTCCCCTCCAAACGACCTGATACCTAAATGCACAAACCATTGGTGCACAACAACCCTACATCTGGTCCTATTCACTTCGATCCTCCACGAAATCGGAATCGAACTTCGCCAAACTACTGCACTTCACATGGGCTTCGCCTCCATCATCATCAAACAAGGCTGAACGCCTTAAGACCGTGGCAACTTGGATGTTTCGAACGCGACCCAACAAATGTTGCAAGTCCCAATTCAAAGCCGCACACCCCAAATATCAGCCTCCAAGTGCTACTTGACGCCACAAATCCAAAACAAAGCTCCAAATCGATTCACGCCTCCCTAATATCAAACTAGACCAAACCCTAGTTCGGCATAGAAACTGTCAAACAACACTCAACAACACCTCACCCTACAAGAAGGACAAGGATTGAAGATCTTGAGCAATCTAACTCAAAGGAACAAGTTTTGCAATTTTTTAGTTGATTATGGAATTTGATTTTGAATTTTGAATGATCGGTCATTTTACAGAGTTTGAAAAAAAAGAAAGGGAAAAGAGGGAAAGCTTGGAAATAGGATAAGTGTTTGACTTATTTTATATTAACCAAATTTTCTTATCTCAAACCAAATGCACTCCTTTAACCATAAAGATAATAAACTATTCCAAGTTAAACAATATTTTAAAGCAACATATCAAATTTGAATCAAATCACCATAATGCAAGTTGAAAATTTGAATTTGACTTAAAAGTGTTTTTTTAAAAAAAAGGAGTTTTGCAGTACTTCGCTATCCAATATCCCGTCCGCGTTCAAACCGCGAACGACGGAAATAAAAACATGATCGTGCACCAAAAAGTGACACGATTACAAATCAATAATAAGATACATAGATTATTTAATTCTGTGAAATTTTAAAAATATAATCGTTTGTCGTAAAATACGTCAAACGACAATTTAAATATTTTCCAGATTAAAAATAAAAAAATCCAATAAATTCAGTTAAAAATACTATAATAAAAAACAAGTCGTTTTATTAACAATTTATTTTCTTATTATTTATTCGGACTATATATTACTGTAAATAAATTTACAAAGTGAATTTACAATTATTATCATTAATTAATTAAAAGGAGTTAAATAAGGTTATTAAATTTATTTAATTATAATTCGATTCATAATTCAAATATTTAATTCATTATTCAAATATCTAATTCACAATTCAAATATTTAATTAATCACTATTTTTGAATTCATTTTATTTAATTTTTAAAACCAATTATTTAAATATCTAAAATTAATTAAATATTCAATAATCATACGGTAAAATTCCGGGATGTTAAAATCATAGTCTGGTTTGCCAAACTGGATTCATTTCATAGCTTCTTTCTGAAAAATAGCATCTTTGGAAATCATAACATCAGAACAAGTTTTAGGATCATCATTAACATTCATTACATATCTAATTATATCAAAAAAAATTCATCCTTACTTTCTTCTGCAAGAGATGTAATGAAATCAAGACCATAGTCCTTTTCTATTCTCGCTCTTTTGCTTTTTCTATGTTTAGTATTTTCTTCAAATACTAAGATATTCACTTTGTTTTGAGAAGAGATATAATCTTCATCATCGTTATAATTAGTTTCACTATGTTTTGGACTAGATGATACCAATGGATTCTCAATAGTTTTATTTCGAGAGATATGCTTGTTTTCAAAAAATTCTACATCTACATATTCTATTACCACAAAAATATCAAGTATTATAAATTGATAAGTTATACTATAAAGGGAACCAATAAAAACATGCTTAAACGCTCTATTTCCTAATTTTGGTCGTTTAGGATTTGTTTTCTAACATATACCAAACAACCCCAAACTTTAAGTCTTGATAAATTTGCTTTCTTTAAACCATAGTTCATAAGAGAAACATCATAGTTTTCAAAGGTACTTAGTTTAAAATGTAACAAGTAGATAATATGGCATCATCCTTTAAAGTATTACGTAAATTGGAACTAGTAAGCATAACATTAACCATTTCTACCAATTTCCCGGTTTTCCTTTCAACCACGCCATTTTATTAAGGTGTGTAGGGAGCAGTAAATTGATGAATCAAACCATATTGCTTTCAAAACCATATGAAATCATTTGAAAAATATTCACCACCAACGATCAGAATGCAACGCCGTTATATTAAGTCCTAATTGCATTCCCACTTATGCCTTAAATTTTTTTTTAAATTTATCAAAAACTTCATCATTAGTTTTCATAAGATAAACATATCTATATAACTATCAATAAATGAGACATATTATCCGTTACCACCATAAGTTATATGACTTTTTAAGTCACCAACATCGATATATACTAAGTCGAGCGAAATAGTTTTCCTTTCTATTGATTTAAAATATTTCTTTTGCATTTTTTCTTGAAAACATATTTCATATTTAGAGATTTAAAATTGCAATTAGAAATTGATCATAGGTTATTCATGTTTTTCAAGGAAACCATAATTAACATGTCCTAATCTAGCATGTCATAAACTAACAAAATCAACAATATAAGCATAAAAGTACCATTGTCCCAGTGGTTAAGTGATTCGACTTTGGTGCGAGAGGTCACAAGTTCGAAACTTGCGTTGCGCGATTTGAACGTTTATTGACATGAGATATGTTGTCCCAGAATTTGTTGTATATAAAGTACCATTTCAAAAAATAAAAATAAACAACATTCTCTCTTTCTTCTTCTTCCTTTTAAAAAATAAACAACAGGATCTGCCAACTTGCACACACCGTAGTAATTCGCAACGACGATTGCATTTTAGTTACGATTTGATTTAGCTCTTATATATGAACAAAAAGTAAAATTTGAGTGTTTTTATACAAATGGCATAAAATATTATTTTCAATCTCAAAATTCAATCTGATATAATCCCATGTTTCAAAATTAAATAAAGACCGCTTTTGTCTTTGAAGGATCGATTTCACCCTAAAGGGGGGTGAATAGGGTGATACTAATAATAATAAAAATTAATGCGAAAATATATCAAATAATTGCAGCACAGATAATAGCAGAATAATAAAAGCAGAAATAGAACAACACAGATTTACCCAGCTTCGGCAAAACCCTGCCTACGTGCTGCCCCCAAGGTTTCTACTAGAAATTAAGTAGTCGGACGCTTACACACGTAAACTTGCGACACCCGCTATCGACTAACCTAACTCTACGCTCAAAACCCTGCCGCAACTCAGCCATTGAGTTGCGAATTCTCGAACTACACCACCGTAGTTCGTCACCAATTACACGTCTAGAATTTACACAAATTTTTAAAAGAAAAATACAAATAAAACAAAAACACAAAACCCTAGATAAAATATTAGCCCAAAATAAAATTGAGCCGGCCCAAACAAAAATCCTTTTTATTTTATTTCTTCTGAGTTAAAACTTTGGCCGATCTCTTTCATTCCTTCGTTCCTTTTCAAAAAGATAGGGTTCTGGAAATTGAGGCCGCCGATTCAAACTGTTTGATTGAATGATGATCTTTCTTCATTTTGCTTCATCAATCAACTCGTGGCTTTGATTTGCATACGGCTGCTCCAATGCGTCGAGCTCGAATGATAAAAGTGGTATGCGATTTTTCTTTTCCAATTTTCTTATGCTCGACTTGATTCGAGTTATTGATTTGGGATTTAATTTGAAACTTGGCTCTGTGATTTGCTTGAACTCGAATACATTTGCCGATGATGATGATTGGGTTTAAATATGGATGAAAGCCCTATATTTACGTTCGTATAATTCCATTTGAATTCTTCAAATTCCTATGCTCGGCCATTTGATTTGTAATCGAATGCTGGTGATGTTTTCTGACTTTTTCATTTCATACGTGTTGCTTGATAAGTTTGAATTTGCTCCAGTCTTTTCTCCTGCGACTTTGTTATTTGAACTTTGATATGATTTGGACTTGTTCAATTCGTGTTATCACCTGGCTTTGACTCTGACTTGTTCGAACTCTACCTTGGTTACCACGACTTTGATTCTTTGGCATTTTGAATTTTTGTTGACTGCTGTTACATTTTCCATGGTTTGCTTTGTTTCCAGTTTCTTGTATTGAAGTTTGGTTCTGGCCATTGCACTTGTATTCGAACTGGTCTATGTTGCATCCCCTGTCGTCATTGCATATATATATATACACATGTGTGTTTGTGCATGTATATATGTATGTTGTGATGCCTTGTTCTGCTTGATTTACATTGATATTCAAGTGTGTCTGGTTGTAGTGTTAATAGTCTTGTTGTTGTGTTCATTTGTTTGGAGTCTAGTCTGGTTTCACTGGCTTGTTGAGTGTGATTCCATTATGCTTTGCACTCCTGTACATATACACTGAATTATGGTCTCATGTCTTTGTACATTTGAGCTACTGTGATAGTTTGTTGGGTCTGTTCTTTGTTTTCCTTGACCACCAAATATACTTGAAGTCTTCTTGTCACCATGCCTGATTGTGTACATTTTGTCTGGAGCAGTTCTTCATGTGTACTGAACTGTTGAGGCACTTCATGTTGTATGTTGTATGTATGTACACTGGTTCGTCTTGGAGTCTACATGTGAGTACAGTTTGTTTTGGTCGAGACTGTGTTGCATGCTCATGTTCATCCCTGAACCATGTGACTAAATGCCTGAATGCTTTCATTTGGACATGTCTGGTGTTGTTGTTATGTTAGCATTTCTGAAATGTTGGTTGAGCTGAACCTGAACTGTGACACATGTATATATATGTATACATGTGTGCAAACATATGTATATATGTATGTGGTCATGTTGATGTATATGCATGCTCCATTCATTTTGTATTATTCACTGCCCTGGTCTTGTTCATTTATCTGGTCTTCATGAAGTTCATCCTGTATTGTGTTCACCACTGGTTATGCATTAATACATTTCTAGTTTAGCTTCTGAACTTCATGTGTACATCCATTTGCTATGTTGTTTTGTACTAAGCCTTGTAGATGTGCAATCTGATCCATCGCACTGTAGTCTTGTATTCTCTGGTCTTCACTGTTGCCTCTGGTTTGCTTGCCTGAGTTATTTCAATCACTGCTGTCCACGACTGTTTGTATGTGTATTTCTGGTTTCACTTGAACTTCATCTTGATTTTGGAATTTGTCTGCACTTTGGTTGATGGCCTCCACACACACACACACATATGTATGTATCTATGTGTGTGAGATTGGCATCAATTCTGGTTTCAAGTGTATGTATACATCTCTGTTTCATATGTATGTAGTTTTATGTTTCATTGGTTTTCAAAGTTGCAGTCGAATTCTGGTTGTTGTGTATTTGCTGTTGCATACTGTCTGGTTTTTGGTTGATATGGTCAAGACTTTATGCACTTGAGTTGAATCCAGCTTTTGGCTCGGGTTTGACCTTGTGCTCACTTGTCCCTTCAATTTTATCAAGTGTATATCGGTGTGCACGGCCTTGTGGCATGTACAATGATACACTGTGCATGTCACAAGTTGTTCGTGTATGATGAATTCAAAATAAATATGATGACGAACAACCAAAATAACTGAGGCAAATAACATTTTCAAAATACACACTTTAATTTGCGCTGCAAAATATTTATTTTTCAATTTTACTGTATCAGTGCTTATTTTGCAGATAGCTCAGATGCTGGATTCAGGCTGAAACAGAGTTGAAGATAAAAATACGAGTGTTGAGTGATATGTAGTGAGGTGAACATTGTAAATTGAAATTTGTGATGTAATCGAAATTGTAATGTAATTTAAATTGTGTATATATATAGTGAGAGTCAAATTTGTACTATTCAAAATTGCAATAAAATATTTGTTTGAATAAATATTTATTTGAATTTAAATTCTGTGTTATTTATTTTATTCAGCAAATATTTATTTAATTATGTGAAAAATAAAATAGTACAATAAAAAATACATATAAATGAATATATACATATGTTTATTACCATCAAACAAAAATCATAGACTATTGTATTCTACAGTCTTTAGAACTTTGAAAAAAATAAACGAATGGTTACCCAAATTAATTTTACTACTTGAATATAACTAAATAACAAATTTGAAACACAAAAAACAACTATAAAATCTTTATTTTGAATGTTGTAGTGAATAAGTCTCTACAGCTCAACACAAGCAAGTTAGGAGCGTATTTGTGGTCTAGGACTTGGTTGTTCCGTTTTAAAGCCTAGTTTATGTGGACTTGATTTTTTCCTTAATAACTATATAGTTTGAGCCTATCTTTGGAAGCGCAACATTTTGGTCCGATTGTGAACTTCCCAAAATAACTTTCACTCGTATATAATTCAAGTATTATTTGTATTATTCTCTTTGCAACCACCTGAAACAAAAAATAATTTATGTTATTTCTAACCTATTATTTCTACGTTGGAACAATTCAAACTAAGTAAAAACTTGAATATTTCAATAAATATATTTCTAGGTTTGCGTGTTCGCTGAAATGAGAATAGGTCAAATATGCATATCAAACAATAAAAGATTATTCTAGATAATTCAACACATCTTCTTTATTAATATATAGTTATAATACCTTTGGTGTCATACTTTTTTGGTATCATTGTGAACTACCCAAAATGCCCTTCTATTTTAATATCGCTTAAAAATTGGATCTAATTTCTTTTATAGATTTAAAATTCTACTCTATAAATATTATTGAATCTTAATATCCCTTAAACATAGGATCAAACAAATTCAAAACTTTCCTTTATAAGTATTACCAAATTTTAATACCATTTAATTTAACATGTTCTATTTATTATCACGCGGGAAACGCGTGCTGTAACGCTTGTCCTAAAATAATGGTATTTGATTAATGTATATTTTTTCATCCTAAAAATGTACCAAAAATATAAGTTGGTATTGAATATTTATGATGTTGTTATAAAATAGTATCGAAATATGTTAATCCTAATTAAAATGGAATTTTCAAAGTTAGAAGCTGAACTGAAGTATGCCAGGCTCAACTCCAGCCAAGGACCTCCCGCTTACTTCGCTTACCCAAGGCCTTTTCTTTTGCCGAAGTGCCATGAAGTCCAGCTTCAACTTCAGCAGCACAGAAAGATTCTTTATATTCGGAACAGAGGAAAGGTGCTTCGAAGAGATTCTTTACCCCTACTCAATCACATGCAGGCTGCACAGAAGTGCTGGCTGGTTTCCATATTCATTGTGTTAAGTTCTTTCTAAGGCAAACAGAAACGGGTGATTAGCTTTGATTCTTAGGTATCCGAATTTTCTGATGAATGGAACCGAAAACATTATTTTATTTTAAAGTTTAATATTGTCATATTCGATGTAACATATATTCGTAAAGACGGAAACTGCGTTTCTTTTTGAATGCTAGAAGGCCCGAATTTGTGCCTGCAGGATGATGCAGAAGTTGGGGAAGGCGTGGGATTCAGATGCTGAAATCAAGCAAGGGGGTCCATTGATTTTATTTCTTGCTACCTTTTTGTAAGTATTTCAGGTTTTGTAGCATAAATGAAACCTTTTTGGTTTTTCATGAATATGCAGACGCTTTTCTGTCAGTTACCATATTCTTCGAAGGCATATTATAAGGATCCGACTAAAGAACCGATCAGACTGTACAAGGTTATAGGAACAGGATAATCGAGAGAGAAAGAAGGAAGTACGTTTTAAAGGTAACATATTCAAATCGATCCTATTAATCCTCTCATAAAGAGTTTAAAAAGAAAAAGAAACAAACACTCTAATATAGTTCTTTCTTTCTTGAAGTAAAAAGTGAAAACAAAAAAATGGCAATTCCGGTCCCGTTTGTGGTTATCACTCTGTTAGTGATACTACTAATAATGTTTTACCTAACATCAAATATCAAGAACCTCATCAAAAACAAGGATTCAAAGACAAATAATACAGTCGAAGGAAATGTGGATTTGACAAATAATACAGTCGAAGGAAATGTGGATTTGACAAATAATACAGTCGAAGGAAATGTGGATTTGGAGATGCAGAGAAGAATAAGAGATATGGAGTCGGAGATAAAGATCATTTCGAGTTTGACGTCGGATACCAAAAGGAGCATTTGGGACTTTATGATATCCAGAAAATATGTTACTGAATCTGGAATGAAAACCAAGGTATGTTTTATTTTTCCCTTTACTAGCACTTTTATCAAGTCTGTATTCCTTTCTGATTCTCCTTTAAAACTTAGTATAGGAGACTCCTATACTACTTTCTAGATTTCTTTCAATTTCAAGGTCTACAGACTCTATACACTATCATTTTAGTTTAAGAAAAGAAAATGAAGGAAATTTAAAAAACAAAAAACAAAAACTCCATAATCTACGACCCTTGCAAAACCTTTTGTAATAGAATGAGTTCACTAATCAAGAGCATATTCTTCAAGTGCAGAATGGAGATGAAAACACAGGCCATGGAAAAAAAGAAATTATGGAAAATGAATGTAGCCAAAACTCACTTCCATTTGAACTCATGGCGGACATACTGTCCAGACTACCAGTTAAAACCCTTGCAAAATCACGATGCGTGTGCACGCAGTGGAACACATTACTGAACTACAGCAATTATTTCATAATGGAGCATCACAAGAAAGCTCTTCATGGCCGGCCCATGCTTATTTCCAGTGCATCATCAAACAACAATATGATACCACTTTTCAGTTTCACAGAAGAAGATGAAATAAACGATTGCTCCGTGAAACAAATCGCTCCACTACGCAACTGCAAAGTATCCAACCCTGTACATGGACTTGTATGCCTCTTTGAAAAATATTCTAGTAAAACAGAAGATCAGTATTTATTTAATCCCACCACTTGGGAAATTGCAAGACTACCAAAACAAAATGGCTCCATGGATAATGTTTGCACGTGCTCGGTTGGATTAGGGTATGATGAAGAAGAACGAGCTTATAAGATTGTTAAGATGACTGAAAAACATAGCGGTACTGGTTGCTTCTGCGAGGTATTAACCATTGGTGCTAAAGAGTGGCGATTTGTCGATGAGACGTCGTTTGTTGTACTTTATGACAGACAGTGTTGTTTCTCTAATGGAAGGCTTCACTGGTTGACTATGGTTAATAAAAACCCTTTAAGTTTAGGGGTTTTGTCGTTCGATATGAAGCAGGAAAAGTTGAGCATGAATTTAATTGCTATGGAGTTCGATAGTGAGACTATATGTTCTGAAATAGCTTTGACAGTGTCGGATAACCGCTTTTACCTTTTACAAGATTCGAATAAAAGATTACAAATATGGGACCTTCAGCGCAATAATAACGTTAGTCTCAGAGGAAAAATCCTACTTTCCACTGATATGTCAAGCTATGTTCCTAAGTACACCTACAAGTTTCAGCTTGCTTATGTTGATGTTCACGGTAAGAAGGCTTTATTTCACAGAACAGATGGCTTGTATTACTTCCACAATGCAAAACTTCTAAAGGTTTATTCGGTAGTGAATCCAATGGACATACAGTGGCTGCATATCTTTGCCGAAAGTCTCGTCTCTCCAAGAAGATTGTTAAACGATTCATTATTGCTTTGAGTAGTTTTTTTCTTCTTCCTTCACCTGCATAATTTTTGTCTGTTTAGTATAGAATTTATTTACATTTTTCAGCAACTAGATAAACTAACTTTTTATTTAGAGGCTGATCATTGTGTCGGGGTGGTTCAAAATTATCATTTTTCCTATGATTTAAGCCAGACACATGGTCGAACTTAATGTTAGGATGATTGAAAATTACTATTTTCCCTGTCAGTTCAAATTGTCAAATAAATAACAACTCATTTTGTCAAGAACCACCGGCTTAGATGCCAATTTATATAACGTTTTAGACAGAGATTCTAGGGATCATAAATTCAATCATCCAAAACATCAATATAAGTATTTTATTTGAATAAAGTTCACTCTTCATCTAAAACGTTTAAAAAAATAGTAACTTAATAACAAAAATAACATATGATGTTACTAAAAATTAGAAAAACATGTTTTCACCCTTGCTTTTTTTCCAAACTATTCAAAAACCTTGTGATCCTTTCAAAATATAAAGCTACCTCGTAAATTTTACCAAAATTCAAATCAATCCCCTATTTTGTAAGCATATCTTTACAATGTAGCGTACTTAAAATTTTGTGTTGTTTTTCTTAAATTTATTGCATGATGTGATTAAAACAGCATAGTAAATGAAGATAGTTGTCTTTTATAAGAAAGTAATCATATGTGTTTTTGTACAATTTTAGCTGTTATATTGATATTGCATTCTGTACCAAGCAACGTAGCTGACTGCTTGAGTTCGTTGCATTGTTATAATGCGGTCTAGTAATTATTTCAAATTTGTATTTTATTGCCAAAATAACTTGGATTGATATATTTTTAAATGATAGATGTAATGCAATTAAATGATAGAACATACTAGACGACCAAAATTTTATGAATTGTGCGCTTTTGTTTGCTGCATTATAAAAAATGTAGGGGGGTGGGGGGGTGGTTGTGGCTGTTCTTTTGAATTTTGATAATCTTTAGGGATTTAATCCACAACAAGAAAAGCAAGGTCTTTTTTTCTATTATGATAAATACCAGTGTTGATTTTTGAAAAAAACAATCAAGAAACTTTGGACCTTTGAATCTGCTTATTGATCAAAACTAACTTATATGAGGTTTTTCTATTTTTGGCAAACAAAAATAAACAATGGGAGCTGGATGCAAAGAGTATTACTAGTTGTGTCAAGTTTCCCTCTCTTTCTCCTTAAACCGAATGAAACCATGTCTTTATAGTTTAGAAAAAATTGTTTATTTTTGCAAAAATAAATAAATAAAGTCATTTTTTATGGAAAGCTAATTTTTCCCCAAAAAGAAATCATTTTTTTAAGTGAAGAGTGATCCTCACTTAGACGAGTGCACTTAAACAGTATATAAACAAATCAAAATGCTAACTGCATGTAAGATAATTTATATATATTATAACACTCCCCTTTGAACAACAACTATAAATCTATGTCTCCTATGATGACCCGCCTTTTCGATCGACCATTGAAAGTCAACACCGAATACGACTACTGTATTCAAATGTCGAACATCTAATCGTCGGAAGGGCATATTGTTAGGGTAAAATAAAAGAACAGATAACAGGAAAACAGAATCTCACAGCGGAATCTACAATATATAATATAACAAGGACAATAAAAACCGTCACTTCAAAAATACAGAGTACATCAGAGTTAAAAACAAACCTTATTAGCTGGACAGTTATAAAATCCTGACCTTACAATTGCTGATATGGATACTATATAATTCAGCGGAAAAATAAAAACACCACAATAAGTGAACCTCCAGCTCTGCTCCAAAGACTGCTTATCTCCAAAGCCAACCTAGGGAAAAACTCGATCTGACCCAAGCATTATAATAAAATAACACTCGGGTCGGTCTGGAATAACAGCGTGAGAAAACTCAAGTAATATGGTGAATATATAAAAATTCTGTGAGACCACGCCATTAACGTGGAACGGATTTTTACCTCACAAGAACATCCATACAGACAAATGTGGAAATAAACAATAGGGAAACAAATCCAAATAAGGATGGACATAAATAATATTAAAAATCCAAACTAGGAAGAATGAAAATAGTCTGAACAAAAATTCAAACTGAACAGAATGGACGAAATAAGGTAAACTGTCCAAACTTTAACGCATGGACAAAACCAATAATTAAACATCACGAAAAGTAGTAGACTCTTCCTGTTGCAATTAAAAAAAACAAATTCGAAGGTTTGAATCTAATAAGGAAAAGAGAGTTTTCCAACAATGACTAGGATGGTGCATCCCCTTTAAGAAGTATACCTCTAGAAATATACTTGAAAACACCGGGAACTCCAAGCCGGTCCCCGCCAAACCTTACCGAGAATTCGAATATTGCACCATAACCGTTTTAAGGTGACGGTACACCAAAATCTCAATGAGATGTGAGAATACCCTAATGGGAGCAACCTCACATAACTTGGCCCCCAGAAACACGCGCTTTGGTTTAGTCATTTCCAACAAAGGATAAAAAAGCTCAAAGAGCAACACATCATCTTAGAGTGATGAAATACAAAAAGATAGCAGAATCAAAATCGATTATTGAGAAATTAACTATCGAGAATAACTACGTGATTTGTGTATGAGAATTAAATCGCATACCATTATCACAAATGAATGAACCAATCGTTTACAACATTTGATTTGTACTTGTGCTTGATTTTCACATTTTAATTATTGGTAAAAACGCTTCAAAAATACTCTTTAAAATCTTATTTTAAAGTACAAATTTAAAATACTAAGTGTATTAAAACAAGGGTCTAAGCAAAGGTCATTAAAACATTGTTTAGTATAAACCCAAAACAACTTACACATAGCTTTATTTTTAAACAATTCTGTTAAAATGATTTCTCATTTATAAACCATCATTTATAACTTTAAAACAATATTTATTATCCCAAAAGATAATAAAACAATTTAAATACCTTTAAAAATTTAAAACAATACTAATTGTCTAGGGAGATGATTTTATAGTACTCTTTTTAAGACTTTAATACCACATTAATTTTTCCCAAAGAAAATAAACCAAATTTTAAAATCTTTTAAATTTTTTTTAAAACAACATTAATTATCCCAAAAGATAATAAATCAAATTTACAATTTTCTTTTAATAAATAAATCAATTATCTTTAATAAAATGGTTAACTACTTCCAGAACACTTTCATTAAATCGGTTAATTTACTTTAAACTCATTTGTTAAATCAATTAACTAACTTAAAATATCATTTATCAAATGATTTATTAAATCCAAATAATCATTAATTAAACTGAATAATTAATTTAAAACATCATTAGATAAATTGATTAATAAAATTTAAACACTATTAATTAAAACAATTAATTAAATTCAAATAATCATTAGTTAAATGATTGATCATATTTCAAATATCGTTAACTAAAATGATTTAGTTAAATTCAAACATCATTAATTAGGATGATTAACTAAATTTCAAAACACTATTAGTTAAAATAGTTAATTAAATTTAAACAACCATTAATTAAAATGATAAATTAAAGTTCAATATCATTAATTAAAATGATATATTTTAAATTCAAATCTCATTAATAAAAAAGATTAATTAATTTCAAACATAATAATAAAAATGATTAATTAAATTCAAATATCATTATTTAAAATGATTAATCACTTTTAAATATCATTAATTAAAATGATTATTAATTTCAAATATCATTAATTAAAATGATTATTAAACTCCATTATCATTAATTGAAATAATTAATTAAACTCAAATAATCATTTGCTAAATGATTAATTAAATCTAATCTCATTTAAATCAAAAGCTAAACCAATTTTAAACATCATTAATTAAATTGGTTAATTAATTTCAAAAACATTAGTTAAACTGATTAATTAATTTAAATTATCATTAATCAAAATGTTTAATGAATTTTGAAATTCTGTTTAATGAAAACACAAGCTCAAGTTCAAAACAGACACGATAGGGTTTTGGGAATGATAATTAATAAATGACGGTATAGTGAAAATCGCTATAACGACATTTAAACAGTTTAAATGGAATATCAAGATTTATTTCAATTAAACATCAATTTAACAGCATAAGGATGTAAATAAATAATTATTAGCGAAAAATCCCTTAGGATCTCTCTATAAATTTTCCTTGTAAAACAATGGTTACGGACGATATATATATATGTATATGTATGTATGTATATATGTATATATGTATATATATATGTATATATTATATATATATATATGTATGTATGTATTATATATAATCGATATGGTTTTACTACAATTAAATTAATATGACGTCCATTTCGAAAACGGAAATTTCAACCAAACAACGAATCAAACAATTTAACTAACATCCAAGCAATCAATAATACTTATAGCATCATAGATATGATATAGTAACATTGAATTTGAGTTAAACTCACATTGATTTCAGTTTTCGCCGAAACATTTCGTTTTGAACTAAAACCGAACCGGCGTTCGATTTTAACCAAAAATTCCACTAGCTCCTAATCCAACCCAACCAACTCCATTACGAAGACAATATCCATACGAGTGCAACGCTGAGCGGCGTCCAAATAATCCGACCTCGTACGCAAAAGTTATAAATTTTACAAGTTATCGATTAATTAAAATTAATAAATAACTAATTTACTATTATTACACAATTACCCCTCTTTAGTTACATCTTCTTCCTCCCTCCCAAATGTGCACAGCTGAAGACATGAACCCTATAACGACCTGGATTTTTCGACGTTTAAAATAAAAACTTAACGAAGATTTAAAATAAAAATTATTTTTAAAAATAAAAATTTGACAACGAAAACTAGATATTTGAAATGCTTCCGTTTAAATAAGACCAATGAAATTTGTTTCGCGTCGAAATTCGTCTGAAACTCGGTCGGCTCAAATTTTTAGTGCGGATTATCAAATTTTAAAGTATGAATATTTTTACATGAAAATAATCTAGAGTATTTTCTGAGTAAAACGTCAAAATTCGTTCCGTCCAATTCTGACCTCTGTAGCTCCGTTTCTCTGGAATTGCCGTTGTCGTCCAATTTCGAAGCAGTAACAACGGCGACAGATGAGATTTTTCTACAGATGTCGTAGCATAGATTTGAGTACATTGTGGATTTGTCTTGTCGTGCTGATCTCCGTAGTATATTTGTTTTCATATTTTGGCTTCCGTGGCAAAACGCTACATGGTTGAAACAATGGTCCGTCAACCGTGCCCTGGAGTCATAATTACGTATATATTTTCGCAGCCAACATTATATTCTTTCAATTCACAAATTCCTTCTAGCCGTTATCCTTTGCGTGCATAGATCAAATTATTAATTGCTGCATTTAATGCTTTGTGTATTCCCACTGTATATAAATACATCCTCCTTGTTGCCCATTCCATTCCTTCTTCTCTATGAGCAAAGTGAAAGAAATTTATAAAACTAAACAAACTTTTATGTAACTTTACATATTAATTACGTAAACTCTCCCATATCTTCTTTCCTCCACTCTAACCTTCGAGCACCCTCACCCTTCCGGGCTCCGACCCGAAGCCTCCCTGACCGCCTCCTCCTCCAATTGCATCCGAACCTCCCTTTATCCACTTGACAACCGCTGCCAGCCCTTCGCCCAGCGTCCCTTCCGCCTCTAGCAGCTCCGCTTGCTAGCTTAGCCACACTCCCGCAGCCCCCTCTGACCACCACCTCAACCCGCCTTCCACCACCCACTGCCTGCAACCCAAGCTCCCGCGTCCCATCCACCGCCTGAGCCCACCGCCCAGCCTACACCCTACCCCAAGCCGAATACCCACCAAACCCGACCCGCCTCTGCCTTCCTCCCCACTTGCCAACACCCCTCGGCTCACCTGCCTCCAAGCCCAGCTTCACCCACCTAGGCCGCTTGACCCGCAACCAGCCCTGAGTCCGCCTCCTCCTACTGCCACCAAGCTCCACCACTACCGGAGTCCGCTTCCCACCACCCGAAACCCGAACCGTAGCCTCCCCTTGCCGAAGCCATACCCGAACTCGCTTGCAAACTCCCGAACGTTGAGTTCGCCATCCTAAGTTAGCTTCGTACATCATTCATTTTGTCAAACCATACATTGCAGCGTAGCGTAGCTCGTGCACGTGTACATGTATCTGTATCGCCGTATCCAGTTGTCGATATCCGCGAAGGTGGGAAATTTAAGCTCACGATTAGATTTTCGTATTGCAAGTATCCTGCTATGTTATAAATAATTGATTAATGATTATGATCGATACTAAAATTGGAAATCATTGATAGTTGACATTGCGATATGTGATTTGGTTGAAATAATTGAAATTATTGATTTAAATCCCAATGGCATGAAAAACACGTTAACTATGGAAAAATTTGAATATTAGATGTTAATTGGTTTATTGATACCTGTCACTTTTATATTGTTGTTGTATGCATTGATTTGGACACTGAATTTTGAACCGGGATATGGATCGAAATGATAAATACCCAAATTAAATCACTTGGCCTAGGATAGAAAATTAAATAATAAACATCGATTGGTCAATTGAAATTTATTTTGGATATTTAATATTTAAGAAAGAATTTGAAATTTTAACGTGAATTTATAATTTAAATTTTTCGTTGAGGTTAATATTAAAGTTTGAAATTTATTAAGAAAATTTAGATTTTAAAACGAAAGGTAAATTTATTCCTATGAAGACTACTCGAACTGCCTCGAGTTTAGCCGAGCTTTATATGAAAGAAATTGTTCGCTTCCATGGTGTTCCGTCTAGCATTGTATGTTGTCGGGACCCTATCTTTACTAACAATTCCTAGAAAGTCTTTCAGGAGACTCTGGGTACTCAATTGAATCTGAGCACAGCTTATCATCCTCAGACGAATGGTCGGACCGAAAGGGTAAATCGGGTTTTGGAAGATCTTCTTCGAGCTTGTGTTTTGGACTTTGGAGGATCGTGGGAAGAACATCTCCATCTCGTTGAATTCACCTATAATAATAGCTATCAAGCGAGTATTGAAATGGCACCGTTCAGCTCTTTTCGGATGGCCATGTAGATATCCATCTTGTTGGGTTGAATTGGGAAATTGACTTGTTCTTGGCCCCGAAATGATTTTGGAAGCTTCGAAGAAAGTCGAAGAAATAGGAAGGAAAATGAGAATTGCCCAGGATCGACAGAAGAAGTATGCAGACAGAAGGAGAAGAGACTTGAAATTTGCTGTTGGAGATCAAGTATTCCTCAAAATTTCACCGTTAAAGAATGTAATCCGATTTGGAAGGAAAGGGAAGCTCGCTCCTAAATTTGTTGGTCCTTTCCGCATCTCAGAAAGAGTTGAAACTTTGGCATATAGGGTTGACTTGCCTGAGAAGTTATCGGGGGTGCATAACGTGTTCCATGTTTCACATCTCCGCAAATATGTGCACGATCCATCCGTAATTGTCCAGCCTGCTTTGTTCAAAGAAATGGATGTTGAGCCCAATCTAACTGTTGAGCCCATTTTGTATAGTAGGCAGAAGCACGAAGCAGCTTAGAAGGAAGGTTGTAAATCTCGTCAAGGTTCAGTGGAGCGAAGATGATTGAGATTGTACTTGGGAAACGGAAGAGAATATCCTTGCTTCAAATCCCGAATTGCTAATGTCGGGTATGTAGTTCATGCCTAAATCTATTTCTATCTTTCTGTTTACCTTTCGGTTCTCTTATTCCATTCTTTTCGAGGATGAAAAGGTTTGAGTGAGGGAGATTGTAACGACCTGGATTTTTCGACGTTTAAAATAAGAATTTAACGAAGATTTTAAAATAAAAATTATTTTTAAAAATAAAAATTTGACAACGAAAACTAGATATTTGAAATGCGTCCATTTAAATAAGACTAATGAAATTTGTTTTGCGTCGAAATTCGTCCGAAACTCGGTCAGCTCAAATTTTTAGTGCGAATTATCAAATTTTAAAGTATGAATATTTTTACATAAAAATGATCTAGAGAATATTCTGAGTAAAACATCAAAATTCGTTCCGTCCACGACCTCTGTAGCTCCATTTATCTAGAATTGCCGTTGTCATCCATTTTCGAGGTGGTAACAGCGGCGACAGATGAGATTTTGCTACGGATGTCGTAGCATAGATTTGAGTACATCATTGGATTCGTCTCATCACGCTGATCTCCGCAGTATATTTGCTTTCGTATTTTGGCTTCCATGGCAAAACGCTACATGGTTGAAACAATGGTCCGTAACCGTGCCCTGAAGTCGTAATTACGTATATCTTTTCACAGCCAACATTATATTCTTTCAGCACAATAATTCCTTCCAGCCGTTAACCTTTGCGTGCGCAGATCAAATTATTAATTGCTGCATTTAATGTTCTGTGCATTGCCTCTGTATATAAATACATCCTCCTTGCTGCCCATTCCCTTCCTTCTTCTCTGTGAGCAAAGTGAAAGAAATTTATAAAACTAAACAAACTTTTATATAACTTTACACATTAATCACATAAACTCTCTCATATCTTCTCTCCTCCACTCTAACCTCCGAGCACCCTCACCCTTCCAGGCTCCGACCCGAAGCCTCACTAACCGCCTACTCCTCCAAGTGCAGCTGAACCTCCCTCCGTCCACCTGACAACCGCTGCCAGCCCTTCGCCCAGCGTCCCCTCGGCCTCCAACAGCTCCGCCTGCTAGCTTAGCCACACTCCCGCAGCCCCCTCTGACCACCACCTCAACCCGCCTTCCACTACCCACTGCCTGCAACCCGAGCTCCCGCATCCCATCCACCGCCTAAGCCCACCGCCTAGCCTACACCCTACCCGAAGCCGAACACCCACCTGCTACCACCCACCAAACCCGACCCGCCTCCGTCTTCCTCCCGACTTGCCAGCACCCCTCGGCTTACCTGCCTCCAAGCCCAACTTCGCCTACCTAGGCCACTTGACATGCAACCCTGCCACAACTAGCCCTGAGTCCGCCTCCTCCTGCTGCCACCAAGCTCCACCACTACCGAGGTCCGCTTCCCACCACCCGAAACCCGAACCGAAGCCTCCCCTCGCCGAAGCCATACCTGAACTGGCTTGCAAACTCCCGAGCGCTGAGTTCGCCATCCGAAGTTTGCTCCGTACGTCATTCACTTCGTCTAACCATATGTTACAGCGTAGCGTAGCTCGTGCACGTGCACGTGTATCCGTATCGCCGTATCCAGTTGTCGATAGCCGCGAAGGTGGGAAATTTAAGCTCACGATTAGATTTTCGTATTGCAAGTATCATGCTAGGTTATAAATAATTGATTGATGAGTATGATCGACACTGAAATTGGAAATCATTGATTGTTGACATTGCGATATGTGATTTGGTTGAAATAGTTGAAATTATTGATTTAAATCCCAATGGCATGAAAAACACATTAACTATGGAAAAATTTGAATATTGGATGTGTATTGGTTTACTGATACCTGTCACTATTATATTGTTGTTGTATGCATTGATTTGGACACTGAATTTTGAACCGGGATATGGGTTGAAATGATAAATACCCAAATTAAATCACTTAACCTAGGATAAAAAGTTAAATAATAAACACCGATTGGTTAATTGAAATTTATTTTGGATATTTAATATTTAAGAAAGAATTTAAAATTTTAACGTGAATTTATAATTTAAAATTTTCGTTGAGGTTAATAATAAAATTTGAAATTTATTAAGTTAATTTAGATTTTAAAACGAAAGGTAAATTGAAATATTTTAAATTATGAAATTAAAGTAATAATGGTTATGTTAAATGTTAACGATTTTAAAACTCGTTAAGTTGATTATTTGAAATTTAATGAAGTATTAATATTATATATGTAATTAAAATTTTAAATGAAGATTTAATTTAATTTTAATTTGATTTGATTGAATTAAAATATAATAATTGAATTTTAACATAAAGATTTGATTCAATAAAAAGAGAATTTTAATTGGATTTGATTGAATTAAAATATAATAATTAAATTTTAAATAAATATTTTATTTAATATAAAAGAGAATTTTAAATGATTTTATTAAATTAAAAGAAAAAGATTAGACTGAATTGTTGTGAATTTAAGTTTAATGAAAGTGTTTAAGTAAATTAATTCTGAAGTTTAATTAAATTAAATATTTAATTATAAAACTTTTGTATCTTAAGACTTAATTAACTCAGTTAATTTGAAAAGTTATTAAATTTATATAATTTAGTAAAAATGAATTATTTGTTTAGAATTGAGTTTTTGGATTTTAAATCCAAATTTGTTGAAGTCGAATGAGGATATGATATCTGTAAATAAAGGATATTTTGATAAAATATCCAATCGGTGTGAAAATGACGTTGGTTATTAAAGAGACCGGAGACGGATATGGGCATAGTCTCTATCGATACCGGAACCACTTTAATAATTGTGTACGTGGAGTGATGATCAAGAACGAAGTGGTTGGATTTGGTGTACGATTGCTGGATTTGAAGAAAGAGAACGATGATGGATTAGCCTGACACTTGTGCCAAATTAAAATGACTAAAACAGGAGCCGTACCGACCAAGTGGGTTAGCTACCCAGAGCGGACGCACTTCTTTGTTTGAATATACTATTTCAGTTGTTATTAGTGATCACCCTTCAATTATGGGAGTATTGGACGCGGTAGGCGATCATGGCTATGATGCGTTACCACCATCCGGGAAGAGTAAACTGGTAGTATCCTACCTTGGGCATTGCCTCACGTGCCTTATCATACTTTTATCCCTATACGAGATCCATATGATTTGGTTTAGTGTTGTCATATCACAGCGCATCCCTGACTACCGACGTGCTACTGGTGATGTCAAATGCAAACTGTACGACAATGCTTATAAACGCGTTAAGCACTACAATAGCTTATGGGTTTCATAGCGTTTGAAAAACGCTATAACAAGCTACCATATCATTTCAGAGAACGCCGTGGAACCACAAGCTATGGTAGGCCGGCAGCATTACATAGCAGGAAGGAAAACGCTATAATAGCTAATAGCGTTTACAAAAGGGCATAGCGTTTGCAACCTACCATAGCGTTTTTTCTCTGTTATTAAACTTAAACGCTATAGGGAATATAATCCTTCATTTAACTTCTATAGCGTTTTCGAGCACATTTTATAGCGTTTCATCAAACCATGTTATAGCGTTACAATGTTTTCGATAGCATTTCTTGTCATGCTTGTATAGCGTTTTTATTTTCTACTATAGCGTTTTTGATTCTATTATAGCGTTTTTGATGCATAAATCTTACATCTCATATAGAGTTGCGATAGCGTTTGATGAATCAATAGCGTTTTTCAAACGCTATTCTATATAATATTAATTTTCAGCATTTGTTTCAATTTTCTTTTTATTATATATATATATATATATATATATGCACACAGATAGATATATGTATACACATTACACACACACACACATATATATTAAAATGTAGATCCCAAAAATAACAAATCGAGAAGATGACAACAACTATATGTAACAATGATAACGTTGCAGTGAATTATAATTTGGAAACACACAATCAAACCAGTGGAAAAGTTTCAAATAATTATGCTAATATTTCAAATACTACAAGACATGGTCGCATGATAATAGTCTAATAAATGAACACAAATACTACAAGACATGGTCACATGATAATAGCTCAAAATAGTAACAAATGGACACAAATACTCAGTTATGGAGACGATGATACGAAAATGGCTGCTACAGAAGATTCTTGCAAGGATCTAAACATTGCTCCAGGTTGCTTCAGTGTTAACCAAGTTCCTGCATTAAATGACAAAGTAGACAATGACAGTTCCAGGTTGAATATACTAAATTTGTAGACAATAAATGACAAAGTAGACAATGACTTGTAGGCAATGGAGTAAATGACTTGGAGGCCTAATATGAAAATCTATCATTATTATTGTCTAACTTTGTTTGCATCATGAATATCATATTAATACATGTACTAACCCACCTACCATTTATGAATTTGCAGATGAAATTGGAAGTACAAAATGGATGTTGATTATGTTTACGCTCCACCCTCTTCCTATTATGCCTTTTATGCTTGTTAGCTGTTACTGTATTTTTTGTTCAACTTTCTTATTATCAAAAGCTAACGAAATCTTATCTTGAATATTTGTATTCTATCTTTGTTAGTTGTGTATTTGTTTTGCGTTGCAACTGTATTTCTGTTCTAATATTTGTTTGTTTCATTTGCATTTATGTTTAATTTGCATTATGTTTCATTATCTGTTTCATCCACCAAACTGCATTTGTGCGTTCAATTTGTTCCATTATCGGTTTCATTTGTGTGTTTCATTTGCATTCATGTTTGAGGGCATTTGGGTTTCATTCCAATTCAAAAAGAAAGAAAAAAAAACTCATTTTGGTTGAAGTTTAATTTTCATTTTTGTTTAAATAACATTTACATTTCTGATTACACCTATTTCAACATCACCATCTGAATTTCACCAATCGTTAAGCACAGCACATACGACACTGCCTTCCTATTCAAAACTGCCATATCACTTTGCGCAAACCCACTGCATCACAATAGAGCCACACCACCACCTCTTCCCAAAACTTTGTCATCCCATACACACCTTCCCTATCACCAAACACATCCAGTGCCCTGCTCAGCCAACACCACAGCCTACTCCTACCCAATCACCAATTCCTACCACCTCGCCCTTTTCTCCTGCACCTCATCCCACACGTTTCAAATCTGACATCCAAACTGCACTCCACAACTTCACCATACCCTCCCCATCTCCTAAAATCCTCAAACACCACAATCACCACGCTCTAGCAAATCAACTCCTGCCATTTACAACCATACCAACAACAACACACCCAACCTCCCATAAATGATTCAACCTCAACCATACCCACCTACATAATCAATACCTAAACAACCCCAAGTAAGACCAAAAGATAATCCCAAACACCATTACCTCATTGCAAATCAATCAACCTTTAATACAACACTCCACCCTCTGCATCAACTTCAACCTCCTCTAAATCTCATGCATTCCTACAACCATCATTCATTCAACCAACCTGCATCAACCCCACGCAACTGAAATTGCTATCACACTTAGCCACCTCAGTTCAAACTTTAGTCCACTTCAATAACCACACTACAACCAACCTCTGTTTCCACTTTACCCACGTGAACACCATCGCCTACAAACCAACCTACCACCTAAAAAATCACCTGAAACACTTCACCAGCACCATAAACTGTAGCAGTACAACCTAACCACCCCATCACACTCACCAACTCAGCCACTACACACCACCTCAACATTTCATTTCCTCTTCACCAACAGACCAGCCTTGTCCACACTTCCATATCACAAAACCTCCTTAACACAGCGACTAGCCTATCACCATATATCCCACAACCTCTGCCTGCTTCAGGCATTTCACAAATCGCCTAAATTCCAAGAACAAGTTCATCCAACCTGCAACCTGAAAAACAACAAATTTTCCCTCTCCATTGCCATAACAACCATCCACCCAATAACTACAGCACTTCCTTCCTTGCACTTCACAACACCAAGCAACCCCTGACACCGCACCAAGCTACCATACTCCTCCAACCACTACCAAAATCACCACCAACGAACCCAAATCATGTGGCAACTCTTCACTTCATCCTACACCACATCATGAAAACTCATCCCTTAACTGAGACTTCCATATCATGAACAAGCTAACGTCCTCTATAGTAGTTTTATTTTCAAAGCCAAGAAATGTACAAGATAGATTCTACCTAAAAGACTCATTATTATTTGTGATATTATTTCCTAACCCAAAAAGAGTATGAATATACTCTATCTTTATGAGTAACTTTTGTTCGTCCATAAGGTTCAAAATTTATTTTCTTAGTTCCAAAAACTGTCATAAGTTGCATGAATAAACAAATAGAACAATTTTAATTGCAGTTTTTTCACCAATATATTAGTGAAATTTGCAAAAATGAAGGAAATAAGAATTGTAGGTTGCTTTTAAAGAAGAATAATTTTTCTCAAAATACATAAGCGAAAAATACCCATACATTTATCTTTTGTATTTATGGATAAGAAACTGACTTTGGTATTATAGTTGTTTGACCACACTAAATTAAGAATTTAACTTTGATAAGAACCAACATATGCATATCAGATGAAAAACATAAAATGACTTTTATGCATGATGTATTATTCATATATTTACCTAGAGTGCAGTTGTGAAGCTTTCTTTTCTTCTAATCAATCAACAAACTTTAACAATGGTTACCTATATAAAAGAAAACGGTATAATGTCAAGAATTAAATCATACAATCAAATATGAATACATTTTGAAATTTTGTATATATGTATAAAAAAAATTATACTTACTAGAACTTGATTCTATCACAACTTTTGAGGTTGGCCATGCCACTGTAGAGCCTACAGCATCTTCAATGCAGACAAGATCAGAAGATGGTCTCCACAGAACTGCATCGGGAACTGTAGCATTCACTACCCAAACTTTAACTGCGTCTCTTCCAAGTTGAACAAAATGGACCATTTCATTTGGATCGGTTGAAGCCACAACCCCTTCGGCAACTATTGTTCCTGTTCCACCAACATCAATCAGCCTGCATTTGCTTTTGGGGGCTGGCCTTCCACTCTATCAAATAAGAAAAAGAAAAGTGATGGTTTTAATAAATAAATAAATATATATATTAATAAATATATATGCATTTGAATAAGCAACTGATGTACATTGATGCTAAATACTTAATCAAGCTAAAACTCAATTGCCAAATAACTAAGAAATAAGTTGTTGCCAAGTGGACAGATCGTGGCATCCACTACCAGTTAAGTATAGAAGCTTTACTTACCCATCACCAAAAAACGCCTTCATCCACAAATTTGACATTTCTACAATGAAGCAAAGAATGAGTTACTAGAAAATGAGAATGACTGTAAAAAGGTAAAGGAAATAAGTTAAAAACCTTTTTGAGCAATACACATATTCTACATCATACTGACAATAAAAGGCCAAATCTGTCATTATTCTATAGTGGTGAGTGCATGTTGATAGTGTGTGTACTTGTACAAATATTGTGTAGGATTTTTCTTTTTGTACAAGCTAGTAGGTGTCTTTGCCCACTTTATGGTGGCAACGAATCACCATGATCGTTGAGAAAGGATGAAAAGTGGGATCTTGCCAAATTTTGTCACCAAATATAAGCCTGCATTCAGCATTTCTATATAAAGGCATCGAAATGATTGTCATTGCAATAACTCATTCAGTGGGAACCAGGCAGCTATGAACACAAAACAAATAGTTATCCCAACCAATTCCTTGTTGAGTCATTGAGTCAATATGCATTAGTTGAAAGGCCCAAAAGGTTTAATGGCCAATTTTACTACACATTTTGACTTTGCCTCATTGTTTCATCGCTATGAGCATAACAGGGCCATCCATGACAAGGATCACTCTGTAATGAACATCTTCCTTACTGGTTAACTAACAATTAAAATATAGAGATCATATTTAACTCTGTGATTTGTGGTTATTTCTAGTATTTCTGTTATGAAGATATATAAAGGTTACATTTCTTCTGTGATATGCTCTCCTTTGTCTTGGAGGTGGGGTAGGGTGTTTAGCTAAAATAATTATATAACGAAGTTAGAAGTGGCAAAGATATCCTACAGAGCATCATATCTTAGTTTAACTAACTACATCAGACATCAGATGCATATTATAAATTTGAACATGAAAATTATTATGATATAATAAGAGAGACTGGTCTTAGGTCTTCTATCTTATGTGCAATGCATCATTAGCAGTGTTGCTGTAATAATTCACAATTCATGTATTTATTACACATTGTTGAGTTCACATGGTACTTCGAATGAATTTAAGATAATATGACAATAAACCCAAGACAAATACAATGTTGCAACATTCCTCTACCTCCTTAAGAGTAACTGCAGGTGGTTTAAATGATCAGGAAAGGGTAAATAAACAACAGACTCATTAATATGAAATAAATTGAATCACAAACTGAATCATCAATTGTTAACAAGTGAAACTAACAAACAACAAGGCAATAATGGAACATTGAGTTTGAGGTCATCAAACCATAGATACCACATGCACGCCAAGTGTTCTGCATTTAAGGATCAATGTGTGTTCCATCTTGAGCACATATGAAGAAGTGTGTTCCATTGATCCAATGAAATACAACTTGAGCAACATAATTTCATCAAATCCTAATAGATGTTGAACAGAGAGACAACGATTCTCAAGATATATTGTCAGGCCAGGAAGTGCTTGTAATTGTATTCATGATAAATTAAATATCCAGAATTTGATAAGACATGCAATAGATACCCAAACCCAACATTTGGGAAAAAGACAAGGAAGATAATGATGCTAAATAGATGCCTAAACCATGCGGTGGGAGACCTTATTACAATAGAGGTTTATGACAGGGCCACAACTCAAAAGTACCCATATACTACATCCTATAACTAATTCCGAGATTCATGTTCTAAGTAGGACGGTCACCCTATGATTACTAGGCAAGTGGTAACCAATACTAAGCAACATTTGGTATCTATGAACCGTTAACTGTATTGAGCACTAAAGGAACCTTAAAATTACAAGTGTAATATAATATTAATGCCCTGTATAAACTACACATTGCACTTTCAGTTACAAAAGTAGAGTGAAAATAACCTCAGCAAAGATGGGTCGATTTTCCAATGCTACACTACATTGTATATTAACTGGTTATGACTAATTGGCAACAACATTCAATCGGAAAAGATTTAATCAACATGCAAAAGTGAACGGACCATGATAATGAATATTTAAGGCTAGCTATACCTAGAACATGGACCACTGTTGAAATTATATGATGGCAAACAAAAATAATTGCTTTTTTCAATATGCTGATTCAATTCATTTGCTTAGTTGCAGTTATCATTTGGCATGCAAGATAATGCAGGAAAATCCAAGGTGTAAATTGTAAAGTTGCATGCAGATATCATAGGGCCTGTACGATATTTCAGTTGCATGAACCCAAACATATTTTATAAAATAGATCACTCATTATCACTACATCAAATAACTGTCTTTTGGTTTATAAAATTAAACTATGGAAAGCATCGATTTTACCACTCATACCAGTAACAATATATAACTTCGCTGCTTGAGCTAAAGACAGTTATCAGCTCACCAAAATAAGCGATAACGATCCACTTCTGTTTCATGGATTTGATTAAAGGCCAAGCATAAGTGCTAAAAGTTTGAAAATATGGATACCGAATACTAGTGAAATTAAGGAATGAAATTTCTTTAAAAGTAAAGGAGGGGATGTTTTGGTGCTTAGGTCCTGGGTGTGCTGACTGGAAGTACTCAAATATCTTCCATAATCCTCTTTGATGGCTCTGAAGTTCAAGTTGATTCCTCAATCATATGAAGGGCTGAGGCATGTAGTATCAGATTTTCTCATTCTTGAAGTACCACTCCTAGTTTGTAGCTTTGCAGTACTATATGATAAATTGGAGTCACCTCCAACACTTACTTAAGTAGTTGAATATCCAAAAGAATGGATTACTATATGATAATTTTGCACTCTTCATCTAACTTTCTAAATTGGAACAAGAAGATATGGCCAGCATGTTAGTCACTTTAATGATTTATCAAGCATGGGAGAGCTCTAAGGCACCCAACATATGTAGAATGAGAAGTTTTACTTGGGATTAAGGCAGACTGGGAGAACAATTAATTAATCATCTTTGAGAGACTTTTAATGAGGTTGTTAACATCTCTTTTCGATCTGAAAGCATGAAGACCAGAAACAAGGATTTCCTTAAGGCTTCAAAAATTTTAACAAGAAGAAGAAACTCCTTAGGAAATTAAATGACAACAGTTCAAGTGCAGCAATTTTAACAATGCTGATAAGATAAAGGTCAAGTCCTTCAAAGGTTAAGTGCTTCAAATGTGATGTTATGGGGTCATAAGTTGGCTAAATGCCTTAACACAGAGGTCAGTGGTGGAGCTAAGTTATATTTGTGAAAGAAGTATGACATCTATAAAGGAACTGTCCAGAAAGAAGCGTCATTTTGCACTATCCTAAATCGCACTTCATAATTTTTTTTTAAAGGTTTGTTATTACACGATCCTAACCATGCCATAAAAAAAAAGGTCTGCATGACGGGAACAAATATGTTTCAGTAATAGGTTTTGAGAAGTAAGCCAAATGCATAAATTTTCCAAGATTTATTGTCACCTATAATTTAAAGGTAGAAAAAGAAGAATCAGTTACCTCCTCTAGAGAACGACCTGCATGAATAAGTCAACCTTTATATCTTCACATGCCAATTCTCTATGCAGATGCTTGGCTCTCTCTTTGCTTTGGACAAAGATTAGTATTGGAGGATTTAAAGACTACACATCAACATAGCACAAGATTATAAGCATCACCAGTTATAATCAATTCATCAATCGAATAAAATAACATAGAAGCCTGCTTTTTTTGTTAAAATGACTTGACATTGCATGTCCTAAAATTTGCAAGGATATAAAGAAACTAGAGAACAATGCAAACCAACCTTTAAACCAGGATTAACAGAAATATACTGATACGGGCAAAAATATACTGATTGTGTGTACCGCATTCCCACCATCACATTTAAACTCTCTACTCAGCTTTATAAAGAAAATGGACACTAATTTGTTGTGTTACCTCTGCAAAATTTTGCCTTAAAGCAATCAACTTTCCTGTCTTGCTCCCAACATAGCTTTTGCTTAATAAGTGCTGAGTATTCCTGTCAAAGATTCATTTGGTTATTTCAGACAAGTCAGAGTACTAATAATTAAGACTATAATCTGTTTTATGCAATTTATTGAAAATCAATTAATTTGGAAAACCAAAATGCCTTCACCTTTCAACTAGTTGCAGAGATAAAGCAATGCAAAGCAGCTAATTATGACATACAAACATAGATAATTTGTTTACGTATATTTGTGTATATAGGTATATATGTACGTATATGTATATGCATGTGTATATACATAAAAACATGTGTGTATCTATATGTTGTATATGTGTGCACGTATAAGACTGGGTGTGAGCAAGAGAAAGCAGAGAGAGGAGAGATTCACAGCACCTGACACAAGTTTGGTGTATATATCTCTATATGCTTTGAGGATAAGTGTTACATTACTTAAAATCAACTTCACAAAAAATTGGTTGATCTGAATAACTCTAACACAACTAAATTTGATGCATCAAAATAATAGTTAAAATACATATTTTGATGGTTAATCCTAAGGGTTTGAGTTTCAAAATGATTTCTCTCTTTTGTTTTTTTCTTTGTTTTGTTTTTTTTGTGGAACTGATACCCACAATGTGAATTAAACATCCACGAAATATGTAACATCTGACATCATGTTAATTCGTTAAGGTGTCACAATAGCACTACAAAAGTACTCCTACATAAGTTCTATGGATCTATTCTCCACACACGTGTACGCATGTATATAAGTGTTATTTTTTAAATGCTTTTGGTTGTGGATTGTTAGAATTTCTTGAATTGAAAATCTACTAAATATCAAACCAAGCGCATCTGGGATGAGCTCATCCCATTTTCTCATTTCAGTTCTTTCTGTTTACAAAAATCAATTTAAGTTAGCATACTTATGTATTACTTTATGCGAATAACAATTGGAAAATTAATTGTTCAATTTAACAGCTATAGTAAGTGCCAATTAAAGTTATTTTTACGGCATTTAATTGAAAAGGTTTAAGAGAAGCTAGAATATTGGATTGCGCTTCACATTCTTAACTGTGATAGTACATTAACTTTAGAATTAACACTTAAATAAAAACAACATCAAATAAACACTTAGTTATAAAATAGGATGGAAGTAACTAATGCATGAATGAAACTTAAATGAGATTAATGGAAACAAGCAAGAACTTAAAACAACAAACATTACCATTTAATTGACCAACAAAAGCAAATGAGAAAAACGAAGGTGACCGATTTGAGCTACATAATAAAATAAAATGGAAGAAAAAAATGCAATAGTAATAATTGGAAAAGAAATAAAGACCCATTTGCAGGATTTATTGGTTTTTGCAAGAAAAGGACAAATAGATGGTTGCTTCTAAGAAAGTAAGAATAAAGATGCCTTCTTTTACCATATTTACGATTTAAGTGAATTCTCAACAGATATAATTATCGAATGTTTATCATATTCAAAACAAAACAAATGAGCTAATGGTTTGTAAATAACATTAAATGGAAGATCTTGATTGAAACTTATTAAAACTTACAAACAATAGTTGCTTCTAATATTGAATACCAAGCTTGCAAGCAATTCGATATGATGAAAATGATAGAAATTTAGAGAAGATGAAATTGTAGCAGAATTTCTTAGCTGTTTTCTTGGATCTGTAGCAAGATAGAGAGCTAAAATAGAAGGTGAATATAAATACCTAGAATCTCGGAGAACTGATAGCTGCAAGAAGGAGGCGATGAGTTGCGAGAAGGAAGCGACGAGTTGCAATTCATGATTGGAAGCCACGAGTTGCAAGCTGAAAGCAGCGAAACTAGGGTTTGGTCGAGATCTGGCATGAAATTAGACTTGCGATGGGTAGGGAAATTTGTGAAAAAATAAGCGAGGAAATTTGCGAGTTGGGAGAGGAAGAAAGGAATACGGGGGGAAGTGAAATTTTAGGAGGCAAAACCTAAAAGAATCCTACCCGCCTTAAATTCCTTAAATTTAGCATATAGCGTTCGGGAGCTTGTATAGCGTTTAATTTATGAATTTTTTTTATTCCAAACGGGCTTATTAGCACCAAAGGCCAAAACGCTATGAATGGGTGCTATGAAAACCTCATTTTGTTGTAGTGAAGGGGGATTAATGTAAAGCCTTAATGCTAAGAAAAGTATTTACTTTACTGATAGACACTACATATATAGCGTATCCTATTGTATATATAAATAGTTTGACGAATCCTTAAGAGATGGAAATCCCATAACATCTCTTGAGTTACTTGTACATTTTCACTTGAGTATGACTACTTACATGAGAACTTCTAGTCCTGACTCGAGTATATTGTTTTACTTTATGCTCGGGTCAGCTTGAGTATTGCAGTGTATGAGCAGTGCTTATTTTGGGAGCCGAAGATTTGGTTGAATACTCCAGTCTATCCAGTATTAGTTATTTACTTTCATTTTGGCTTGTATCAGTAAACTTTTATGTATCTCTAGTATTGTGTAATTAAATTTTGAACTCTGATGTATTTTGTTTAGTAGCTTCATGAACTACTATGTATATTATTAAATTCCACTGCGAGATTATGTGTGTCATTCTATATCCGATTCTATATTAAAACCCCAAATTGATAATCTTTCTAATTTGAACGGTTTAAGTTGGATAAGGATGGTTTATTGTCAGCTTAAGTTGTTCGAAAATGGTGGGTCGTCACAGTTGGTATCAAAGCTTTGGTTTAGTGAATACCTTAGCCTGAGGGGTAAAACTCACTAGGAATAGGGTTAGTAATGCCCTATAATGAGTAGAATCATTCTTGAGAGAGCGTATTTTGAAAATATAAAATGTTTTAAAATCCAATCTATTTTCAAAATCTCTATCGATTCGAATTCATCATCCTTGTTAAAATTCGCTTTGATTAGGATTTTCTTAAGTTTCGTGTTCTAAATCCACCCTTTGACTTTTCAGGATGAGCAACAAAAGAAATGCTCGAGGTCGCGGAAGAGGAAATGGCCACGTACTAGATGCTGCTGCACCAGTAGCACCAGTTGCACCCGTTGCCAGTTCCACCAGTTAAGTTTACTACGCTTTGCAAAGAGTTTGCACAGCTTGGTGGTACTAAATTCTCAGGGTCCGAAGGCATTGTTGAAGCTCAGCAATGGCATAAGAGCTTGGAAAGAATCTTTACAGGACTTGAGATTTCTGATGCCCAGAAGCGTCAGTTGGCCGCTTGGCAGTTGCAGGATGCTGCTCAAGATTGTGGGAATCTGTTACCACCCGCACTGAGGAAGCAAACATCACTTGGGCGCGATTCAAGGAAGTTTTAACGACCCAGTGGATGCCTGAAGCCAGAAAATCTCAGCTATATCGTAGCTTTATGGATCTTAAGCAGGGAAGCATGTCATTCTCGGAGTATGAAAGGAAATTCAATGAGCTATCCAACGATACTCCTCTTAAGAAGAATGAAAAGTTCATACCCGACGCTCGTCCTGAATATTATGACCGTCTGACTGCCCATGTTCATGGAACCTTCACTAGTCTTGTGGATATAGCCCTCAGATATGAAAACTCAAGTTCGAAGAGAGCATCAGTTGTTCACTCAGCAACTCCGTCAGTAGCTTCCAACAATCCCAAGAAGAGAAAGCCTAACTTTGAGTAGCAGAAGAAGAATTGGCAGAATATGAGAGGGATTAGACATTCTTAGAGGAAGCCCATTGATATCTCTTCTATCACTTGCTTCAAATGCGATCAGAAGGGCCATTATGCCAATAGTTGCCCAGTTTCTACAGGAGCATCTGTCCAACCAGTTTAGATGACCAGACAAGATCTTTGCCACATTTTCTTGCAACCAGGCCACTTCATGAGGGATTGTCCCACTCAAAAGAAAGGAACCCCATCGGGAGATTTCGTAGTGACTACTTCTACTCCTAGGGTAGAAGACGACAAAGGTACACTTCAGGGTACTTTTTCATTGCATGATTTACCTGTTTGTGTTTTATTTGACACCGGTGCGTCTCTTAGTTTTATATCGATTGATTTATGTGACAAACTTGAGCATATTTTAAAACCCGAACGTGCATCTGAATCCTTATGTGTATCAAATCCCATCGGTGGACCCTCAAACCTTAGAATGATCTGTAAAGGAGTGAGACTTCTTAAGGATGGCAGACACCATTTCACCGGAGATTTTTATGTCCTAGGTTTCCAAGCTTTTGATATATTGTTAGGAGAAGATTGGTTAAGAAAGTTCGATGCATTTATTTCCTACAGAGCTCGAACAGTTTCTCTGTTGAACGATAAAGGTGAACCCTTGGAAATCAAATGTCAATTTCCTCAAGATTTTGTCAAAATTTTTATCTTTCTCTTGATTCCCATCTTAGTGATCTTAGCACTACTCCTGCCGTCCAACACTTCCCCGATGTTTTCGGTGAAGTGAATTCTTTGCCACCTCAGCGCGAAATTGAATTTCAGATTGATCTTATTCCTGGAGCTAGTCCAGTCGTACTCGCTCCAAGAAGAATGTCACCTAGAGAAAGTTGAATTAAGAGTCCAAATCGAAGATTATTCCCCAAAGGTTTGATTCGTCGTAGTCATTCGGAATGGGGCACAACTATGGTATTTGCTACTAAATCTGACGGTTCTCTAAGGATGTGCATAGATTATAGAGAACAGAATAACCTTACCCACAAGAACAGATACCCAATGACTCGTATCAACGACATGTTTGATCAGCTGCATGGAGCAAAGGTATTTTCTCAACTTGATCTTGCTTCTGTTTTCCATCAACTCAGGATTGCAGAAGATAGTATTCCCAAAACCGCTTTTCGAACAGAAGACGGTTTCTATGAATGGTTAGTTATGCCTTTTGGTTTAACTAATGCACCGACTTACTTTGACCTCATGAACAAAGTATTCAGGGAAGTTCTAATCAAATTTGTTCTAATTTTCGTTGACGATAGTCTAGTCTTTTCTAAGACTGAGAGAGAGAGCATGATGGACACCTTAAATTTGTCCTTGAAACTCTGAGAAGTCGTCAATTGAAAGCTAAATTCTCTAAATGCCACTTTCGGCGAGAAGAAGTTAGATTTCTTAGGCATGTGGTTTCGAAGAATGGAATTTCGGTTGATCCAGCAAAGATCGGCGTAATCAATGATTGGTAACTCCTAAAACCCATATAGATGTCCGCAGCTTCCTACGCTTAGCTGGTTATTACAAGAGATTTATTGAGAACTTCGCTCGAATTTCTTCACCACTCATAGCTTTGACTAGGAAGAATGTTAAGTTTTGTTTGGAATAATAAGTGTAAGGAAGCATTCGGAGAACTAAAGCACATGCTAACCTCTGCACCTATTCTCACTGTCCCAGATGGTAGTGAAGGGTTAATTGTTTATACGGATGCTTGTAGTGAAGGGTTGGGTACTGTTTTGATGCAGCATGGTAAAGTTATTGACTATGCTGGTCGTCATTTGAAGACTCATGAGGCAAATTATGCAGCTCATGACCAAGAATTGCTCGTCGTTGTCTTTGCTTTAAAGTTATGGAGGCTTCACCTTCTTGGAACAAAATTTGAACTCTTTACGGACCACCAATCACTGTAGTACATCTTTACCCAAAAGGATCTAAACCAGAGACAAGTTAGATGGCTCGAATTCTTATCATCATTTGACATCGACATCAACTATACTCTCGGAAAGGCTAATGTTGTGGCCGATGCTCTGAGTAGGAGCAAATCCATGTTATATCAACTTGTTACTTCTCCAGCTCTTATGGCTCGCATAGCCGCTAAGCAGGATGAGGATCCAATGCTTAGGCGAATAAAAGAAAATGTTCGTGGCAGGGTGGATAATACCCAAGGCGAACAGGGCACACAAATCGATAAAAGTGGAATTCTAAGAATAAATAATAGAATTTGTGTGCCGAACGTGGATGGTTTGAGACAAGAAGTGCTTAAGGAAAATCATCAATCCAGACTGTCTATTCACCTGGGAACCACGAAGATGTTTCAGAATGTGAAGAAGTTGTATTGGTGGAGAGGGATGAAGAGAGATATTTCTATTCATGTCAGTAGGTGTGCCACTTGCCAGCAAGTCAAATCGGATCACCAGAAGACAGCATGATTATTGCAGCCTCTTGAGATACCAAGCTGGAAATGGGATCAAATCTCTATGGATATTTTTATTGATGGACTACCGAGAACCAAAAAAGGTAATGAGAGTACCTGGGCTATTGTCGATAGACGGATAGTCTGCTCAATTTATTCCTGTGAAGACTACTCGAACTGCCTCGAGTTTAACCGAGCTTTATATGAAAGAAATTGTTCACTTCCATGGTGTTCCGTCTAGCATTGTATGTTGTCGGGACCCTATCTTTACTAACAATTCCTAGAAAGTCTTTCAGGAGACTCTGGGTACTCAATTGAATCTGAGCACAGCTTATCATCCTCAGACGAATGGCCGGACCGAAAGGGTAAATCAGGTTTTGGAAGATCTTCTTCGAGCTTGTGTTTTGGACTTTGGAGGATCGTGGGAAGAACATCTCCATCTCGTTGAATTCACCTATAATAATAGCTATCAAGCGAGTATTGAAATGGCACCGTTCAGCTCTTTACGGATGGCCATGTAGATATCCATCTTGTTGGGTTGAATCGGGAAATTGACTTGTTCTTGGCCCCGAAATGATTTTGGAAGCTTCGAAGAAAGTCGAAGAAATAGGAAGGAAAATGAGAATTGCCCAGGATCGACAGAAGAAGTATGCAGACAGAAGGAGAAGAGACTTGAAATTTGCTGTTGGAGATCAAGTATTCCTCAAAATTTCACCGTTAAAGAATGTAATCCGATTTGGAAGGAAAGGGAAGCTCGCTCCTAAATTTGTTGGTCCTTTCCGCATCTCAGAAAGAGTTGACACTTTGGCAAATAGGGTCGACTTGCCAGAGAAGTTATCAGGGGTGCATAACGTGTTCCATGTTTCACATCTCCGCAAATATGTGCACGATCCATCCGTAATTGTCCAGCCTGCTTTGTTCAAAGAAATGGATGTTGAGCCCAATCTAACTATTGAGAGAAAGCCATTTTGTATAGCAGGCAGAAGCACGAAGCAGCTTAAAAGGAAGGTTGTAAATCTCGTCAAGGTTCAGTGGAGCGAAGATGATTGAGATTGTACTTGGGAAACGGAAGAGAATATCCTTGCTTCAAATCCTGAATTGCTAATGTCGGGTATGTAGTTCATGCCCAAATCTATTTCTATCTTTCTGTTTACCTTTCGATTCTCTTATTCCATTCTTTTCGAGGATGAAAAGTTTTGAGTGAGGGAGATTGTAATGACCTGGATTTTTCGATGTTTAAAATAAGAATTTAACGAAGATTTTAAAATAAAAATTATTTTTAAAAATAAAAATTTGACAACGAAAACTAGATATTTGAAATGCGTCCATTTAAATAAGACTAATGAAATTTGTTTTTCGTCGAAATTCGTCCGAAACTCGATCAGCTCAAATTTTTAGTGCGAATTATCAAATTTTAAAGTATGAATATTTTTACATAAAAATGATCTAGAGTATTTTCTGAGTAAAACGTCAAAATTCGTTCCGTCCAATTCTGACCTCTGTAGCTCCGTTTCTCTAGAATTGCCGTTGTCGTCCAATTTCGAAGCAGTAACAGCGGCGACAGATGAGATATTGCTACAGATGTCGTAGCATAGATTTGAGTACATTGTGGATTTGTCTTGTCGCGCTGATCTCCGTAGTATATTTGTTTTCATATTTTGGCTTCCGTGGCAAAACGCTACATGGTTGAAACAATGGTCCGTAACCGTGCCCTGGAGTCATAATTACGTATATATTTTCGCAGCCAACAATATATTCTTTCAGCCCACAAAATACTTCCAGCCGTTATCCTTTGCGTGCGCAGATCAAATTATTAATTGCTGCATTTAATGCTTTGTGTATTTTCTCTATATATAAATACATCCTCCTTGTTGCCCATTCCATTCCTTCTTCTCTGTGAGCAAAGTGAAAGAAATTTATAAAACTAAACAAACTTTTATGTAACTTTACATATTAATTACGTAAACTCTCCCATATCTTCTTTCCTCCACTCTAACCTTTGAGCACCCTCACCCTTCCAGGCTCCGACCCGAAGCCTCCCTGACCGCCTCCTCCTCCAATTGCATCCGAACCTCCCTTTATCCACTTGACAACCGCTGCCAGCCCTTCGCCCAGCGTCCCTTCCGCCTCTAGCAGCTCCGCTTGCTAGCTTAGCCACACTCCCACAGCCCCCTCTGACCACCACCTCAACCCGCCTTCCACCACCCACTGCCTGCAACCCAAGCTCCCGCGTCCCATCCACCGCCTGAGCCCACGCCCCAGCCTACACCATACCCCAAGCCGAAAACCCACCAAACCCGACCCGCCTCTGCCTTCCTCCCCACTTGCCAGCACCCCTCGGCTCACCTGCCTCCAAGCCCAGCTTCACCCACCTAGGCCGCTTGACCCGCAACCAGCCCTGAGTCCGCCTCCTCCTGCTGCCACCAAGCTCCACCACTACCGGAGTCCACTTCCCACCACCCGAAACCCGAACCGTAGCCTCCCCTTGCCGAAGCCATACCCGAACTCGCTTGCAAACTCCCGAACGTTGAGTTCGCCATCCTAAGTTAGCTTTGTACATCATTCATTTTGTCAAACCATACGTTGCAGCGTAGCGTAGCTCGTGCACGTGTACATGTATCTGTATCGCCATATCCAGTTGTCTATATCCGCGAAGGTGGGAAATTTAAGCTCACGATTAGATTTTCGTATTGCAAGTATCCTGCTATGTTATAAATAATTGATTAATGATTATGATCGATACTAAAATTGGAAATCATTGATAGTTGAAATTGCGATATGTGATTTGGTTGAAATAATTGAAATTATTGATTTAAATCCCAATGGCATGAAAAACACGTTAACTATGGAAAAATTTAAATATTAGATGTTAATTGGTTTATTGATACCTGTCACTTTTATATTGTTGTTGTATGCATTGATTTGGACACTGAATTTTGAACCGGGATATGGATCGAAATGATAAATACCCAAATTAAATCACTTGGCCTAGGATACAAAATTAAATAATAAACACCGATTGGTCAATTGAAATTTATTTTGGATATTTAATATTTAAGAAAGAATTTGAAATTTTAATGTGAATTTATAATTTAAATTTTTCGTTGAGGTTAGTATTAAAGTTTGAAATTTATTAAGTAAATTTAGATTTTAAAACGAAAGGTAAATTGAACTATTTTAAATTATGAAATTAAATTAATAATGGTTATGTTAAATGTTAACGATTTTAAAACTCGTTAAGTTGATTATTTGAAATTTAATTAAGTGTTAATATTATATATGTAATTTAAATTTTAAATGAATTAATTTGATTTGATTTGATTTGATTGAATTAAAATGTAATAATTGAATTTTAAAATAAAGCTTTGATTCAATAAAAAAAGAGAATTTTAATTGGCTATGACTGAATTAAAATATAATAATTAAATAAAATAGTTGATATAATATAAAAGAGAATTTTAATTGATTTTATTAAATTAACAGAAAAAGATTAAACTGAATTGTTATGAATTTAAGTTTAATTAGTGTTTAAGTAAATTAATTCCAAAGTTTAATTAAATTAAATATTTAATTATAAAATTTTTGTATCTTAAGACTTAATTAACTTGGTTAATTTGAAAAGTTATTAAATTTGGATAATTTAGTAAAAACGAACTATTTGTTTAAAATTGAATTTTTGGATTTTAAATCCAAATTTGTTGAAGTCAAATGAGAATATTATATTTGAAAATAAAGGATATTTTGATAAAATATCCAATCGGTGTGAAAATGACGTTGGTTATTAAAGAGACCGGAGCCGGATATGGGCATAGTCTCTGTCGATACTGAAACCACTTTAATAACTGTATACGTGGAGTGATGATCCAGAACGAAGTGGTTGGATTTGGCGTACAATTGCTGGATTTAAAGAAAGAGAACGATGATGGAATAGCCTGGTACTTTTGCCAATTTGAAATGACTAAAATAGGAGCCATATTGGCTAAGTGGGTTAGATACCCCGAGTGGACGCACTTCTTCGTTTGAATATACTATTTTGGTTGTTATTGGTGATCACCCTTCGATTATGGGAGTGTTGGACGCGGTGGGCGATCATGGCTATGATGCGTTACCACCAGCCGGGAAGGGTAAACTGGTAGTATCCTACCTTGGGCATTGCCTCACGTTCCTTGTCATACTTTTATCCCTATATGAGATCCATACGTTTTTTGTTTAGTGTTGTCTTATCACGGCGCATCCCTGACTACCGACGTGCTACTGGTGGTGTCAAATGCATACTGTACGACAATGCTTAAAAATGCGTTAAAGGGGATTAATGTAAAGCCTTAACGCTAAGAAAAATATTTACTTTACTGATAGACACTACATATATAGTGTATCCTATTGTATATATAAATAGTTTGACGGATCCTTAAGAGATGGAAAATCCCATAACATCTCTTAAGTTACTTGTACATTTTCACTTGAGTATGACAACTTACATGAGAACTTCTAGTCCTAACTCGAGTATATTGTTTTACTTTATGCTCGGGTCAGACTAAGTATTGCAGTGTATGAGCAGTGCTTATTTTAGGAGCCGAAGACTTGGTCGAAGACTCCACTCTATCCAGTATTAGTTATCTACTTTCATTTTGGCTTGTATCAGTAAACTTTTATGTATCTCTAGTATTGTATAATTAAAATCTGAAAACTCTGATGTATTTTGTCTAGTAGCTTCACGGACTACTATGTATATTATTTAATTCCGCTGCGAGATTCTATTTTATTCTGTGTGTGATTCTGTATTTGATTATATATTAAAACCCCAAATTGATAATCTGTCTAATTTGAATGGATTAAGTTGAAAAAGGATGGTTTATTGTCAGCTTAAGTTGTTCGAAAATGGCGGGTCATCACAAACCCATCAATGTCGTGCATGAGTATGCAGTGACACGGAACAAGACGCGACGAAATTCAAATCTGTCTTTGCCATCGTGCTGCTCTCGACGAACTCGACTTGCTGGCCACCACCACCTCACGCCTACTATCCCCAATCAAAATGCAACCATCAAAACCTCCCCTTACACGCGTTAGGTCGGGACTTCTAAACGAGAGCCGCCTTATCACCAATACGCGGCCAATGATGCACTAAACTTTGACAAACCCAAATCCACACATCAATTCACCTAATGATGCCTAAAACTCCAACCAAAGCAAGCCCTAGTCCCAGCCCCAATACGGTCAAGAGCCTAAATTCTGCCTCGAGCTAAAAACATGTATAGGATGGAAGCTAATCTCCTAACGAGCACAACAGATCGAGATTCAAGATTTTTTATAGAGTAATTCACTTGGTTTTGATTTTTGAAGAGTGGAAAACCCTCTTCTTAAGTTACAGGCATCATTATTTAAGGGAGGAGAGGTATGGGCTACACGCAAAAAGGGAAGGGGTGAGAACGTGGCGGTATGGCCTTGAAATGATGGGGTTATGGACATATAAAATAGGATATATATTTATTTTATTCGATAATATTTGACAATGCAAACCCAAAAATTTCAAACTCCAATCGGGGAATGCCGACTGGCATTTGATACTAAATACCCCTACTCCGAACTCATTGGAACTATTTTCAAGACCCAATTCCAAAGTATGCGGAATTTAGCTTTTTAAATCAAATTATATTTAAAATAAATTGCTAATCGTTTCGAGCTCGTACGACCACACAGTATGTCTGATCGTTACAAAACCCAACAGCATACAATAATTTATTATTCTGAATCTAATGGCCCTGGTTTTGTCAAAATCCGAGACAGTGCCCCGGAGTGATAATTTCACATATTTAAATATCGTTTTATATTTTCGATCCAATTGTCGATATTTATCCGACCTATTATTTTTGTAAATAAATTTACATATTCAATTCATCAATATTATTTATTAATTAAAAGGGTTAAATTAAATTATTAATCCATTTAAATAACATTTAGTTTACAATTCAAATATTTAAAATGATCACTATATTTGAATTCAATTTATTAAATTCCAAAATCCAATTATTTAAAAATTAGTTAAACATTTAATATTAAATGATCAAAATTCTAGGTTGTTACATTCTCCCTCCTTAAATGGATTTCGTCCCCGAAATTCTCAAGAAAGAAAATGTTTCCAAACCCTTAAGTTTAAAACTATTAATTAAAATGAGTTATTAAACTTATTAACTAAATCTCAAAATTTTACGGAAAATTTCGGCAGTGTCTTCTTTGCGCGGCTCGATCAAAATAACTACAAATTGCCTCTACGGGCTCTAACCAACCAAAGAAAACAAAAGCAAAATGGCTTCCCATAATTAGGTCATAAAATCATCAACCAATTTAAATTTCTAAATTAATTACATACCTTTTTGCATTTGTTATATATTTTTGTAAAGTAATTTATTATCTTTATGCAAATGCAGGTGCACAAGAATCAAATAGAAACCTCTTGAAAACCTGTACTTACGAAATCCAAAAGAGAATCAGATTGACAAAAGCAATATGATGTAACTTACATGCAAAGGTTAGCATGATATAAATCTACATGCAACTCTAGTTTTAAAATAAAGCTACATGCAACCAACAACAATATCATAATCATAGGCGACAAAATACAGAGAATAGTCTATAATAAATGTTTTACAACCAATAATTTCAAATGATAAATTTAGATCAAAATGCCTGGGTTTTTAAATACAAAAATTTATTTTCAAATTTCTCAGATGGGAATTAAATCAAAGATCAAAAATTAAAATGATAAGGAGGGGATTCCTTCTAATAAAGTATGGTGAAACTCTAGAATCAAAACAACATAGAGCATCCAGTGGTATTCCGGTTCCTTCAAAAACATCAACTAGAGTGAATAAATATTATTTCTTTCCCAAAATCTTCAAAATCACATTTCCAAAAGCACCGGGATTTAAGTCCTAATAAACAATAGTTCAAAAACCTTGGTTTATAAATTTTAACTTTATAAACTATGGTATATAAGATCATACAATCAATCAATCAAATCAATCAAATTTCGTAAAGGAATAAACTAACACTATCGGTCAATCAAATTCCATAAGGAAAAACCGATCACTTAACATTGTTTCAAAATGTCAAATAACTAACATACAAATCTTAACTTAGGTTCAAAACTTTCTTAAATACCCGAAAATATAGATAATTCACTAAGCGTACCATTTTGCTCAACAACTTTTGGTTATTGCTGAGAAGATTATCCTAATTCATTCGGACAAAATTAAAAGTTATACTCTAAAATTATTGGTTTCTTAACTATACCAATTTTTCTAAATCACTTAAATTTGCATTTAGTATTTTATTCAATACTAAAATTATATATGAATTATTTCATAAAATTTCACCTAAGTTTAAAAATATTTTAAAAAGAAAATCTTTATAAAACATCAAAACAAACTTACTTTATTTATTAGTATAATACTCCTCTATATCCTAAGAGCACATACGAACACAAATTTCATTTTACTTTTTCAAAGGTCTAGATGGGGATTAAATCAAATTATGGCTCCTTAAAGCTAAGTCAACCTATTAATCTCTTTAACTTAGAGTGTTTAAATGAATGATGTTTTATGGGTTGAGCCAAAAACTGCAAAAAAATTACACTATTTAGATGTTTTAAACAATTATACGGTTTTAAATAAAACAATGTTTACCAAAACCTTTCTGTCCAATTTATCCCAATTTATATCCGTGTTAAATTATCGCTATTTATCTAAGAGTAAAATCACATTTATCAAAACAATCTCTTATCAGAAATACTTTTATTTTGAAACCAATTCCCTTTTAGGGAACTTAAAAATTAAATACTCGGTTGTAAATTTCAAAACTCATTTTTGAAAGCATACTACATATATTTTTATATATAATAACTTCAAATGATTTATTTAAATTCATTTTTTGTTCGCTCGAATTTGAACTTGTCCCGATCGCACAATGATAAAGAGAATAATTTACTAAGTACTCCACAACGTTCGCCTAAGCAAACATCTAATCATCACTTAGAATATTATTCAGATTCCTACAAAACTAATCGATATGTTTTCTAATGAGTTATCCCGAAGAAAATGCATTCCATTTAAAATTTTACTTCCTAAAAAATATTTTTACTTTTAAATACTTCCAAAAATATTACTATTTCATTTCTCAAAAATTCTTTTGTAATTATTTTCAAAAGTTCTGGGATTTAGATTCAAAGGCCTATTTTTTTAAACACATTAGATAAACTAAATTTATATAAATTTCCTCTATATATAACCATCTTATATTATGATAACTCTTCTTTATATTACAATAGAATTTTCTCAAATATCTATTTTCTTAAGGTCTTATCCTACCATTTAGTTATATTAAGCAACTTTTTATTAAAGTTTAACCCTTAACTCACCATTATTAAAAAAGTGAATTGTAACTTAACATTTTCTTTGAACACCTTATAGTCAAATTGTGAAAATTAATTCACAAAGAGGTTCATTTACAAATTCAAACAACAAATACTTATCAATAAGCTAAACACAAATAATCAACAAATGGCAATCAGCGCTCCTAATTTAATCGAGCATGACTGATCAAACAATAGTGATAATAAATAAATATTATCACATTTAAACAAACACACTCAATAACTATATAAAGTTTTGAAAATTATTCCTTTATATATATAAAATTATTCCTAAGCAAAACATTTAATTTGCCAAATATTCAAAAATTCAATATCATGTCCGTTGGCTTTGTTCAAGCGTTTAGAAATCCCCATCCATATTGTGGCATCCCATGTCTCGACCAGAATTCATAAAAACACAATAGACCAACTAACATAATACGTTTTCATAACATTATCAAATACATTCTCAACTATATCTCTCAAACTTATTCTAGGATGTCGCTTACCCTATCTACAATGAGCCAGACCCTACCAAAGCAAGGTTTCCGCTTAACCTTCAACTTTGATACCAAATGTAATGATCCGCCTTTTCGACCATTGAAAGTCGACACCGAATAGGACTGCTGTATTCAAATGTCGAACATCCAATCGTTGGAAGGGCAGATTGTTAGGGTAAAATAAAAAGAAAAGAATAGAGAACAGGAAAGCAAAATCTTACAACGGAATCGACAATATATAATATAACAAGGACAGTTAAAATTATCACTCCAAAAGTACGGAGTATATCAGAGTTAAAAACAAACCTTATCACCTGGACAATTATAAAATCCCGACGTTACAATTGCTAGTATAGATACTGTATAATTCGGCAGAAAAATAAAAACACTACAATCGGTGAACCTCCAACTCTGCTCCAAAGACTGCTTATCTCCAAAGCAGACCTAGGTAAAATACTTGGTCTGACCTGAGCATTATAATAAAATAACACCCGGATCAGTCTGGAATACCAGCATGAGAAAACTCAAGTAATATGGTGAATATATAAAAATTCTGTCAGACCACGCCGCTAACGCGGAACGGGTTTTTACCTTACAAAAACAATATACATACAGACAAAGGTGGAAATAAACAACAGGGAAACAAATCCAAATAAGGATGGGCATAAATAATATTAAAAATCTAGACTAGGAAGAATGGAAATAGTTAGAACAAAAATCCAAACTGAACAAAATGGATGAAACAAGGTAAACTGTCCAAACTTGAACGCACAGAAAAACTAATAATTAAACATCATGAAGAGTGGCAGACTCTTCTTATTGCAATTAAAGAAAAACAGATTCGAAGGTTCGAATCTAATAAGGAAAGGAGATTTTTCCAACAATGACTAGGAGGGTGCATCCCCCTTAAAAGGTGTATACCTATAGAAATATACATGAAAACACCAGGAACTCAAGCTGGACCTCGCTAAACCTTACCGAGAATCCAAATATTTCACATCTAAATCATAACCGTTTTAAGGTGACAGTAGACCAAAATACAATGAAATGTGAAAATAGCCTAACAGGAGCAACCCCACGTAAATTGGCCCCTAAAAACACGCGCTTTGGTTTAGTCATTCCTGAAAAAGGATAACAAAGCTCAAAGAGCAACACATCGTCTTAGAGTGACGAAACACAAAAAGATAGCAGAATCGAAATCGATTGCCGAGAAATCAACTATCGGGAATAACTACGTGATTTGTGTATGAGAATTAAATCGCATAGCATTATCACAAATGAGTGAATCAAACGTTTAAAACATTTGATTCGTACTTGTGCTTGATTTTCACATTTCGAATATTAGTAAAAACACTTCAAAAATACTATTTAAAATCTTCTTTTAAAGTATAAATTTAAAATACTAAGTGTATTAAAACAAGGGTCTAAGCAAAGGTCATTAAAACATTGTTTACTATAAACCCAAAACAACTTACACTTAGCTTTATTTTTAAACAATTATGTTAAAAAGATTTCTCATTTATAAACCATCATTTATAACTTTAAAACAATATTTATTATCCCAAAAGATAATAAAACAATTTAAATACCTTTACAATTTAAAACAATAATAATTGTCCTGGAGGATGATTTTATAATACTCTTTGTAGACTTTAAAACCACATTAATTTTCCCCAAAGTAAATAAACCAAATTTTAAAATCCTTTTAATTTTTTTAAAAACAACATTTATTATTCCAAAAGATAATAAATCAAATTTACAATTTTCTTTTAATAAAAAAATCATATATCTTTAATAAAATAGTTAATTACTTCCAAGACACTTTCATCAAATCGGTTAATTTACTTTAAACTCATTTGTTAAGTCAATTAACTAACTTAAAATATCATTTATCAAATGATTTATTAAATTCAAATAATCACTAAATAAAATGAATAATTAATTTCAAATATTATTAAATAAATTAAATAATAAAATTTAAAGACTATTAATCAAAATAATAATTAAATTCAAATAATCATTAGTTAAATGATTTATCATATTTCAAATATCGTTAATTAAAATGATTTAATTAAATTCAAACGTCATTAATTAGGATGATTAACTAAATTTCAAAACACTATTACTTAAAATAGTTAATTAATTTTCAATAATCATTCATTAAAATGATTAATTATAGTTCAATATCATTAATTAAAATGATATATTTTTTTTATCAGAGCTAGTGGGGTTGACTGGACCCCTACCAGATTTTATTGCAACAAAAAAAAAAGCTCAGAACAGACTAAGAGCTATGAACACTCAAAAACAAACAGAAAACAAACAACACACAGACAGAAAGAAAAAAGGAGAAAAAAAGAAACACAGTTACTTTCCATGTGCATGGCAGTCTTCCTGATTAGCACTTGCCATAATATTTCATTGCTTCTTTCTTTGTGTTCAAAACACCTACAATTACTTTCTTCCCAAACCAAAGCTATGTATTTTTTGAGACACAGCAGTAGGACAAAAGCTTGGCTTCCCTTCTTTCTAGTTAAGTTGTAGACATATTCTGTAACAACCCGGGATTTGCATTACCAATTAATAAATAAAGGTTAGGATTTTTATTTATTTTAATGAAGCATAAAAGGATTTGGAATAACAAAAATTTATTTGAAAAAGGCTATTTTAATTAAATGGGAAATATGGGATTTAAAATGAGGATAAAATGTTATTTTTGGAAAGTTAAATATTTTAGGAGAGATTTTAAAACGGGTTTGGATAAGAAAAATGAGTTTTATAAACATATATGAACACTTAGACTAATTGTTGGAAACATGTAAATAACTCTCTTCTTATTGGGTTACTAAACCTAGCCCAATAACCCACCCTAAACCTCCTCTATAAATTATCTCAAACTCTCCTAACCTCATTCATTCATCTCTAATCAAAACCCTAATCATTTCCTAAAGCTTTCATAACAAAAATGGCCTCTATCTTCATCTCCTTCTAGTTTTAGCTTATACAAGTCATTCTATGCAAAGGTAATGCAAATACCCACCTCAAATCCATTTTTATATCTTTCTTATTTCTGAAATTGATTTGGTAACACATGTTTTATGTGTTTTTTTTGATCTTATAGCCTCCTAATCATCTTTTGCTAACTTGGGTTGATGCTATAGTAGTCTTTGTTGCTTTCTAGAGAGGTATATTGCAAAAAACCTCTTCTAATATGTGTTTAATCATCTTTTGATTTTGGTAATCAGTTGGCAACACATGTTTTATTATGTAACATGTGAATCATAGCTCTTTGATCATCTTTGCTTTCATTTTGGGGTGTGCACATAAGGTACTTGTAATATATGCTAGCTGAAATTATAATTAGTTTATTGCTGTTAGTAAATTAGGCATATCTTATTCATCTTAAATCGGAATTAATATTTTCTTGAAGTTATGGAAAACTTATTATGTACCCTATAACTTTTATGTTTTGTGCTTTGCCTAATTTTGAGGTTTGAATGGTCGAAATCATGCTTGTTTGTCGCTGACCTGACAACAAACTACAGGGTTGATAAAATAAAAACCTGAAATTGATTTGGCCATAAGTTACTCGTTTCTTATCCAAATCTAATAATTTTGGATGTTCTGGAAAGCTTAGATTTAGAGCTAAAACTTTAATGTTTTGAGTTGCATGAAATTTCGAAGTTAATTTGGTCAAAATTGTACATTCTTACCACTGTACCGAGAGCACAACGACAGTGATATAAAATTTAGATCTGAGAATTGTTTTAGTCATAGAATTTTCATCTCTAGTCGGAATTTGATGTTCTTGGTCATTCCGGAAAGCTTAGAAACTAAACTACAAATTTCATTTTATTCATTTTGCCAGAATTTAAAGTTTACTATGCCAAAATTGTGGTTTTTCATCTCTGGCCAGTTAGTGCATAGCTATAGGCCTTAGTCTCTTTTCTCCCGTTGTTTTCAGCGTAGAACCCCGACTTTGCGACGCCATCCCGGGCTTGTCCTTTGTCGGATTTCATCGTTTTTGGTCTCGTTAAAAAGATGAGATCGATATCTTTAACCATGCAAAGTTTGGTTTAGATCTGGGTGCATTAGGTACTTCGTTTCTATTGCCGAAGTAGCACCCAGAAACTGTTTTACAATAGTGATCATTTTCAGTTATCGTCGGACCAACTTCGAAACATTGTCGTTTCTTTGTTTCAAGTCGAAACTGAACGATTCTTGTTGTATATCAAAGTAGGAGTACTATTCTACGCTCCTGCAAATTTTCATCAAAATCTGAGTTCATGTGACCCTTCGACCATGTCGTCGAAGTGGGACCTTTACACTGTTTTGACACAGTAAAGTTTTATGATTTTTGTCCGACTTTGAGACGACGCCGTTTCTTCGTTTCAAGTCGGAATTTCCCGATTCTTTTTGCATCTTAAAGTAGGGATGTTGGACTACATGCTTGCAAATTTTCATGACATTTGGACACAGTTTGCTGGTCCAAATAAATTGCCGAACTTTGGTTCGCGTCAGTTTTTTTGAATGTTTACAAACACTTAGAATATTTTTCAGTGATTTTCTGGTTTTATTGATTTCTTTGAGATTTGTCTCTAGATTTCGTACACGGGTTTTATGAATCATTTTCAAAAGATTTTTCACTCCTAAATGGCTTTCGAAATTATTATATAATATTATTTTTAATTATTAAATTAATTACTCCATAATAGGAGATTTTTCAAAAGCCGTTTAAAGTGATTACAAAATCAATTATAAATCCATTTCGCACCATTATTTTCTATAATAAAAACCTCACACTCACTTTTTAGCACGTCGAGCGAAGTGGAAAGGTGCTTAAACGGTTAGGAAATCTCCGGCCTATGGAACCGTGTGTATTTTCTTTCCGGTTAATCCCCGACCTATTCGATTGATCGTTTTGACCTTTGGGTCTAGTTTACCGATGATACGAGGTGGACTTTTTATTGTTTGGAGTGTGAGCTTGCTATTGGTTAGGAAACCGTTTAGTGCGAACGTGGGGTATGGGACTCATTGTTAACACTTTACGGGTTCCTCTCCAAGAAGTTAGTGACACATTAGCCTCTGGGCGGCCAGTACTGGACCTCTGGGTCACCACGCCTCTGGGCAACCGTCTCTGGACACCTGCTCTATGGAGCAGTTTATTTTTCGGCATGCGCCTCTGGGCCTTTATCCTTCTGGGAAGGATCTTGCCGTCTCGCGCGTTCCGCATCTGTGCGAGTGATCGATCACAACTCTACAGTACTTGGCAACAACGACTCTGGTCGGTGCACGTGCAATATTGGTATTATTTGATTATTTTTATATCCATTCGAGTACCGCCATTTGGTGTTGGTTCTATGGAACCATACGATGTAAGTGCGATTACCTTGTGGATTCACAGTGTCTCTAGACACTGCTTTTCAGTGTTGGATTTTATTGACTTTTCAGTATATCCCCATTGCTCTTTGGAGCATCGATCTTTGCTTGGGCATTGATTACAGACTCTGGTCACTCTTGGGATTATTGCCTATGGGCATCTTTTTATAGCTTTGGCTACGCCGATGATATGAGGCGATTTTATTTATTCTACACTTTGGTGTTGATTTCTCTTTGGAGATTTTTATTGTTTATTGATGATTAGGGATCGTCATTATATTCATGTGGTTCATAATATACTTCTCTTTGGATAAGTATTGTTTTATTTATGTACCACATTATTATATATCTCAGTTATTACTGATTGTTTAGCTAGCCTGACCCGAGTGTTTTCGCTCGGGTCAGACCGAGTTGTTTCAGGTTAGGTCTCTGGACTTAGCTTCTGTGCTTCCGCTTGGACATTATCTGCTATGCTGATAGATAGCGCTTTTATTTATCCACTATTCCGCTACTCTGTTATTATTCAGACTTTGATATGTACTTATTTTGACCCACATGTGTGGACAGTGGCTTTGTACCCACTTATAGTATTTGGATCTGTATTGACGATGTATTGTTCTGGGATTTTATATCTGTTATGTGATTCTGTTCTGTGATGTTTTATCATTTATTATTATGCTTTGTCCTGATAGATCTTTAGCCATTTGTAATTTCGTTATAAGTATTTACCGAATATGTCGAACCACTTGAAAAAAATATATAGATACCATCATTTCGACGTATTCAGTAGATAGTTATAGCTTGATTATAAATGGTCGCTTCCACTATACTCTATTCTCCGCTTTAACAGACAGTATTACTTCCGTAATACTCTTTGTTACAGTGGGTCTCAGAGTGGGGCATTACAGCTTGGTATCAGAGCCTGGTTTCAGGAATAAGCATAATAAACACAAAACAGATACACTTAGTACAATACATTTTTAATTAGATCCGAATTAAATCAAATCCCTTCCTTATGTTTATTGATAGATAAGTTAGGAATATGTATAGGAATCCATTATATTCCGTAGTATTCCTTAATTAATTATCTATCATTGAATCATGTCTAACTCTAATTCCCGTTACGACATGTTGAGTGGTGCGAAGGTCTTCTCTCAGCTTGACCTTGCCACCGGATTCCATCAGCTACGAGTCGTGGAAGACATCATTCCTCTTACAGCATTTCGCACTCGTTATGGTTCTTTTGAGTGGTTGGTCATGCCGTTCGGCTTGACGAACACTCCGGCTTTCTTTGTCGATCTTATGAATCGAGTATTCCGCGAATACATCGATAGATTCGTTCTGGTTTTCATCGACGATATTCTTATTTATTCTAGATCCGAGGCAGAGCATGCTCATCATTTGTGGATCGTCTTGGATACTCTTCGTCAGCATCAGCCTAAGGCCAAGCTCTCCAAGTGCCATTTTTGGGAGAGCAAGGTCAAGTTCTTGGGCCATATTGTATCATCTGAGGGTATTTCTGTCGATCTTGCCAAGATCGAGGCTATTCAGAATTGGAAGCAGCCCGAGAACGTTCATGATATTCGCAGCTTCCTTGGGCTGGCGGGTTATTACCGTCTGTTTATCAAGGATTTCTCTCGAGTTGCACTTCCCCTTACGACGCTGACTCGTAAGGGTGTTCGCTTTATTTGGTCTGATAAGTGTGAAGCTTCCTTTCAGCGACTGAAGGAACTTCTCACTCATGCTCCTATTCTAGTGGTTCCCGAGAGTAACCAGGATCTTGTTGTTTACACCGACGCTTGTGGTAGCGGCCTCGGTGCTGTGCTTATGCAGAAAGATCGGGTAGTTGCTTACGCTTCTAGGCAGCTACGTCCGAATGAGGTTCGCTATTCTACTCATGATCTTGAGTTAGCTGCTATCGTCTTTGCCTTGAAGACGTGGCGTCATTATCTATTTGGCGAACGTTTCACTCTTTACACCGATCACAAGTCTCTGAAGTATCTTTTCAGTCAGAAGGATCTTAATATGAGGCAGCAGCGATGGCTTGAGTTTCTCGCCTCATATGACTTAGACATTCAGTATACCCCTGGCAAGGGTAATCGTGTGGCTGATGCACTCAGTCGCAAACACTCGGCAGTAGTTTCTATGATGATAGCCAAGTGGGATATTCTTGTGACTCTTTCTATGTGTGATATTTGAAATCGAGCTCCGTCTTCTGATCCTCAGATCTTGTTATTCAGCTTGGAAGCCCGACCTATTCTATTGGATCGCATTGCCCATGCTCAGCGGCAGGATCCAGACTTGTTGCGATATATTCATCTCCTTGAGTCGGGATCCAGTGATGAGACATTGTTGGATTATTCTATTGATTCTCATCGGTGTCTTCGCAGGAAGAACCGTATTTTGGTACCATCTGATTTATCACTTAGGCATGACATTCTGGACGAGTGTCATCGCACTAAGTACACTATACATCCCGGGTCGAGTAAGATGTATGCTGACATGTGTCGCCATTTTTTTGGGAGGGCATGAAGAGTGATGTTGCAAGTTATGTAAGCCGTTGCATGACTTGTCAACAGATCAAAGCTTAGCATCAGCGTCCATCTGGTCTTCTTCAGCCGCTAGAGATTCCATTGTGGAAATGGGATCAGATATCCATGGATTTTATTGACGGTCTACCTCGATCGAGGTCAGGCCATACTTCTATTTGGGTCATCGTCGATCGCTTGACCAAATCAGCTCGTTTCATTCCTATTAAGTCCACTCGGACTGCTCCTCAGCTTGCCAAGCTATATGTGAAGGAAGTCGTTCGACTTCATGGCATTTCTAGCTCTATCGTCTGTGATCGAGACACTATCTTTACTAGTCACTTCTGGAAGTGCCTACAGTCAGCTTTGGGCTCAAAGCTGAATCTCTCGACTACTTATCATCCTCAGATCGACGGTCAGACGGAGAGGGTGAATCGTGTTTTAGAGGATCTTTTGCGCTATTGTATTCTGGATTTCAGAGGTAGTTGGGAGGATCACTTACCGCTTGTAGAGTTCTCCTACAACAACAGCTTTCAGTCTAGTATTGGCATGGCTCCTTTCGAGGTTCTTTACGGAAGGCCATGTCGTTCTCCTTCGTGTTGGTTAAAATCTGGCGAGAAGCTCCTTCTTGGTCCAGATTCAGTTCGGGAATCTTCTGAGAAGATTATTCTTATTCGTCAGAGAATGAAAGAGGCGCAGAACCGTCAGAAATCCTACACGGACAACCGCAGGAAGCCTCTTGAGTTCTCCATTGGTGATCATGTCTTTATTCAGATATCTCATATGAAAGGGGTTGTGCGTTTCAGCTCTACAGGGAAGTTGGCTCCTCGCTATGTTGGACCATTTCCTATTACGGAACACATTGGCCCCGTTGCTTATCGTGTGGATCTACCTGCTCACTTCTCTGGAATACACGACGTGTTCCCTGTTTCCCAGCTTCGCATGTGTGTCCGCGATCCTGATTCTATCATTGAGCCACATGCTGTGCCTGATTTGGAGATCTTACCTGATTTATCTTTGGAGCAGCAACCTCTTCGTATGCTTGATTCGGAGGTTAGACGCCTTCGCAACAAAGAGGTTCCACTCGTGAAGATTCAATGGTCACCGAATCCTAAGGACTGCACTTGGGAGAACAGAGAATTTATCGAACGCTCTTATCCTGGCTTTCTCCCATCTTCTTCTCCGGGTGAGAATTCTCTATTTTATCACTATCACTTCTTTTGGGGATGTGATGTTAAAGACGACATCTATCTTAAGGAATTGCAAGGACGCAATTTTCTTAAGGGGGGGAGTCTGTAACAACCCGGGATTTGCATTACCAATTAATAAATAAAGGTTAGGATTTTTATTTATTTTAATGAAGCATAAAAGGATTTGGAATAACAAAATTTTTTTTGAAAAAGGCTATTTTAATTAAATGGGAAATATGAGATTTAAAATGAGGATAAAATGTTATTTTTGGAAAGTTAAATATTTTAGGAGAGATTTTAAAACGGGTTTGGATAAGAAAAATGAGTTTTATAAACATATATGAACACTTAGACTAATTGTTGGAAACATGTAAATAACTCTCTTCTTATTGGGTTACTAAACCTAGCCCAATAACCCACCCTAAACCTCCTCTATAAATTATCTCAAACTCTCCAAACCTCATTCATTCATCTCTAATCAAAACCCTAATCATTTCCTAAAGCTTTCATAACAAAAATGGCCTCTATCTTCATCTCCTTCTAGTTTTAGCTTATGCAAGTCATTCTATGCAAAGGTAATGCAAATACCCACCTCAAATCCATTTTTATATCTTTCTTATTTCTGAAATTGATTTGGTAACACATGTTTTATGTGTTTTTTTTGATCTTATAGCCTACTAATCATCTTTTGCTAACTTGGGTTGATGCTATAGTAGTCTTTGTTGCTTTCTTGAGAGGTATATTGCTAAAACCTCTTCTAATATGTGTTTAATCATCTTTTGATTTTGGTAATCAGTTAGTAACACATGTTTTATTATGTAACATGTGAATCATAGCTCTTTGATCATCTTTGCTTTCATTTTGGGGTGTGCACATAAGGTACTTGTAATATATGCTAGCTGAAATTATAATTAGTTTATTGCTGTTAGTAAATTAGGCATATCTTATTCATCTTAAATCGGAATTAAGATTTTCTTGAAGTTATGGAAAGCTTATTATGTACCCTATAACTTTTATGTTTTGTGCTTTGCCTAATTTTGAGGTTTGAATGGTCGAAATCATGCTTGTTTGTCACTGACCTGACAACAAACTACAGGGTTGATAAAATAAAAACCTGAAATTGATTTGGCTATAAGTTACCCGTTTCTTATCCAAATCTAATAATTTTGGATGTTCTGGAAAGCTTAGATTTAGAGCTAAAACTTTCATGTTTTGAGTTTCATGAAATTTCGAAGTTAATTTGGTCAAAATTATACGTTCTTACCACTGTCCCGAGAGCACAACGACAGTGATATAAAATTTAGATCTGAGAATTGTTTTAGTCATAGAATTTTCATCTCTAGTCGGAATTTGACGATCTTGGTCATTCCGGAAAGCTTAGAAACTAAGCTACAACTTTCATTTTATTCATTTTGCCAGAATTTAAAGTTTACTATGCCAAAATTGTGGTTTTTCATCTCTGGCCAGTTAGTGCATAGCTATAGGCCTTAGTCTCTTTTCTCCCGTTGTTTTCAGCGTAGAACCCCGACTTTGCGACGCCATCCCGGGCTTGTCCTTTTTCGGATTTCATCGTTTTTGGTCTCGTTAAAAAGATGAGATCGAGATCTTTAACCATGCAAAGTTTGGTTTAGATCTGGGTGCATTAGGTACTTCGTTTCTATTGCCGAAGTAGCACCCAGAAACTGTTTTACAATAGTGATCATTTTCAGTTATCGTCAGACCAACTTCGAAACATTGTCGTTTCTTCGTTTCAAGTCAAAACTGAACGATTCTTGTTGTATATCAAAGTAGGAGTACTTTTCTACGCTCCTGCAAATTTTCATCAAAATCTGAGTTCATGTGACCCTTCGACCATGTCGTCGAAGTGGGACCTTTACACTGTTTTGACACAGTAAAGTTTTATGATTTTTGTCCGACTTTGAGACGACGCCGTTTCTTCGTTTCAAGTCGGAATTTCCCGATTCTTTTTGCATCTTAAAGTAGGGATGTTGGACTACATGCCTGCAAATTTTCATGACATTTGGACACAGTTTGCTGGTCCAAATAAATTGCCGAACTTTGGTTCGCGTCAGTTTTTTTGAATGTTTACAAACACTTAGAATATTTTTCAGTGATTTTCTGGTTTTATTGATTTCTTTGAGATTTGTCTCTAGATTTCGTACGCGGGTTTTATGAATCATTTTCAAAAGATTTTTCACTCCTAAATGGATTTCGAAATTATTATATAATATTATTTTTAATTATTAAATTAATTACTCCATAATAGGAGATTTTTCAAAAGCCGTTTAAAGTGATTACAAAATCAATTATAAATCCATTTCGCACCATTATTTTCTATAATAAAAACCTCACACTCACTTTTTAGCACGTCGAGCGAAGTGGAAAGGTGCTTAAACGGTTAGGAAATCTCCGGCCTATGGAACCGTGTGTATTTTCTTTCCGGTTAATCCCCGACCTATTCGATTGATCGTTTTGACCTTTGGGTCTAGTTTACCGATGATACGAGGTGGACTTTTTATTGTTTGGAGTGTGAGCTTGCTATTGGTTAGGAAACCGTTTAGTGCGAACGTGGGGTATGGGACTCATTGTTAACACTTTACGGGTTCCTCTCCAAGAAGTTAGTGACACATTAGCCTCTGGGCGGCCAGTACTGGACCTCTGGGTCACCACGCCTCTGGGCAACCGTCTCTGGACACCTGCTCTATGGAGCAGTTTATTTTTCGGCATGCGCCTCTGGGCCTTTATCCTTCTGGGAAGGATCTTGCCGTCTCGCGCGTTCCGCATCTGTGCGAGTGATCGATCACAACTCTACAGTACTTGGCAACAACGACTCTGGTCGGTGCACGTGCAATATTGGTATTATTTGATGATTTTTATATCCATTCGAGTACCGCCATTCGGTGTTGGTTCTATGGAACCATACGATGTAAGTGAGATTACCTTGTGGATTCACAGTGTCTCTAGACACTGCTTTTCAGTGTTGGATTTCATTGACTTTTCAGTATATCCCCATTGCTCTTTGGAGCATCGATCTTTGCTTGGGCATTGATTACAGACTCTGGTCACTCTTGGTATTATTGCCTATGGGCATCTTTTTATAGCTTTGGCTACGCCGATGATATGAGGCGATTTTATTTATTCTACACTTTGGTGTTGATTTCTCTTTGGAGATTATCTTTGTTTTTCAGTTGTTTGATTTTCCAGTTGAAGCTGAAACTTGTTCTTGCATTTGTTTAAGTTTAAGATGGACGAAATAAAATAAAAAGGCTTGATATAAAGAAGTGGTTTACAGGGTGTATATTTGTACAACAAGATCTTCTTCTCTTTTTCTCTTTTTTTTATTAATAGGGTGGTTGAAATCTATTTTGAAACAATTCGAGTTGTCCTTTGTTATTGCTAGCATTATGGCTGAGATGTTTTGTTTGTACTTGTTTTTACTTTATTTTCTAAGCTACAGCCTTATCCTTTTGTTTACTTCAGCCATACTTTGTACTGAGAAGATATTATACAATGTACATATGTTTCTTTTTCTATTTACAGGAATCATTTCATTGACTGTTATTTCGGCTGAGATGATAGCCTTAAGTACATATGTTTCTATTTTAGTTTACATGCATATCTTATTTTCTTGTTTTATTACTTTCTATTTTACAAAATTCATTAATATGTTGTTGACATTTATTTTATAAAACTATATACGTTCATTATCAAAATATAGATAAATTTCTAGATTTTATTTTGTTGTTAAATCTTATCAAATTTATTTACTTTATAGTTATCTTATATATATAAAATTTTATTTCCACTTTTATTTTAAACTTAACCATCAAATATTTAATTTACTTATTACTATTTCAAACCATAGCTTCTTTCAAAACACACATATTTGTATATATATTTATAAGTAATTTGAAATGACAATTTCTATTCAAAAATAAGAATTCATTTGTAAAGACATTCTATTATTATTTAACTCTATATTTATTTTTAAAACCATTTATTTAAGATTTTATTTCAAATTCAATATATATACATATATATAAATAAATAAATTTAAATGATTTAATATAGAATTTATTCAAGCTTCGGGGAAACTCGCTTCTATTTATAATAAATTATAAAATTTTAATTCAAAAATTCAAAAAATTATTAATTTAAATTAATTTAAAATCTGGGGTCATTACAAACTTCCCCCCTTAAAAGAATTTCGTCCTCGAAATTCGCAGGCACGAAAAATAACACAGATATAGACAGATTCGATCTCCTATAATTCCTCAAACACAAGATACGAAGTAAAAATTTCCTAAACGATCCGTAGGGCCATCATCGTACCGAAACTTCTTCTTGTAGCTGGTACGAAGCAATCAAAAGAATCTAGAAAGACGAATCAAAGAATATTGATAAGAAAGTTGTTTCCACTGTCGCAGGGTTTTGACCATTTATAGTCGTATTTCCCTGTCCCCTATCTCGTCTTCTTCTTGTACTCATACTCACTATCAGTGGATAGTAAGAGAATTTATTGAGACGTTCAGACTGATATCTTAGGGATACACTCATTCTAGAGTTTACTTCACTCTGTAACGACCCGCAAAATTTAATGGTTTTAAAAGTATATTTAACTGGAAATTTGTGAAATTTTTAACAATAAAATTGGAAATTAAAAATTTATTATTTGGAATACATCTATTAAATCATAGCATCTGGTAAATTTTCATCTGATAATATTAAAGTTATTTTATTGTGTAATTTTATTTCAATTTAGATCAGTTAAAAATTGATGATACTAAAACGTTTTCCAAACTTGAATATTTTTATATAATAAATTTCTAAATCATCTTCTGAGTAAGTCGTCATCTTTCGTTTTTCAAAATTTGGACTTCTGTTGCTCCGTTTATCTTAATTCTGGTAAAATAGCAGCATTTTAGGTACCGATTATCGACTTTTGATCGAATGATCGTACCACTGATATCTGTATACCGTTTTGATCGTCTCGTCGTGCTGATCTCTACGGTATATTTATTTCTGTATTTTGAGGTCCGGTACGCGACAGAAACAATAAACTGTTCGTCGTATCGGTACCCTAAATTTCGACTTTTAATTTCCCTGTCCTTTTCAAATTTGAAACGTAAGCGGGACCACAATAATTATTTGCTTTAATCTTTTCAGCTGAATTTTAGGAGGACCGTTACTATTCAAATCACTTTAGATTTATTGAATATGTTTCGTATGCAACGGTTCATTTATTTATTTATTTTTGCCCTTGTAACCTTGTTCACTTCGTTTCTTTCATATTGCAAAATTGCGTGCTGTCACTCTTCTAATCTTCCTCCTCCACATCTTTTTCATTCTTTATACTTCTCAAGCTAGACAATATTTTTTTTTCACAAATTCCTCTCCTCCCTCACGTCCCTTGGCAACCGAGCTTATCCCCGCTGCTGCTACCTCCGCCCTAACCTTCGCCCATTCCACAACCTAGATCCGCCCTCTCCACCGCATGGAGTTTCCCACCATACGTCAAACCCCAGACCCGTCATCACCCCTCCTTACGCCGCCCGACCTCCTTTCCTCCCTACCACGTCGACCTGACCGACCCCATCCACTTCCAAACCCAAGCATCAATAGCTGATGCACCCCGGGCCGAGCTTCCCCTACCCCGCAGTCGCGCGCTGCACCCTGAGCCACCCTGTCGTGGAGTGCTCCACCCCTCGGCTTGCATCTGCAGTCTTGCTTTCCGGTTGCTCTTTATAGCAGGCTAGTTTCCATCTTGATATATCATATGTAAAATGCTTATATGCATATTAGTTTATATATATATTATTTATAAAGTATGTATATTTGCAGGGATATGATTCTCATATCTCCTATTTACAGTATGATTTTTATATATATATAATTTACAATATACTGACTTGCATTTATTCTGTTTTCTATACTGGTTATATATCTTATATATAGTTATTTTATCCTATATTTTGTTGGCAGTAAGCGGTTGGAAGAAGATTTATATATTCTAAGCTATATATAATGTTATAAAGTATAAGGATAAAAAGGGTTATAAAGATGGACAGTTTATTTTATATTAAGATGTTGATCGTTTTTTTTTTCTTCAGCTATAAAGGTTTCAAACTATATATATGTAAAGCTTTGAGTGGATTTTAAAATAAATTATATATTATAAAAGTCTATTTGTTTATGCATATTGAATCAAAGCACTGTAAGTATTTATACAACGGTTAGTTATATATTTAATAGTTTATAGTTTATGAGGTAGGTGAGTATATGTGTTTACAAAGTTATGGTTTATAGTATACTAATACATACTGACTTATGTATATATTGATTCTAAATTTTCTTGCGCGTATATTTATATACAGAGTCGTTTTATATATGTAAATTTTATATGTATATCGTATTTAAATTATATGTATGTTCCATATATAGCTTTTATATAAAAATTTGTATAAATTCGTACAATATACCGTTTATATGTAAGTTATGTTATATTATAGTGCACCTAGCTAGTTTTCTCTGTTGTAACTTACCTAGTGCTTTAAAATCACATATGTACAAATTCTGGTAAGCAGTACATATATATGAATAGTTAATATAGGGTATATATATTCAAGGTTTATTCGTATGCTACTGTAACATATGTTAGTTAAGAATATCGGTATATATTATGTTATGAGGAGATAACTGAGTTTAAAAATGAGTTTAATAGAATAAGTATTTGTTTATATACATTTGTGAGTCTTTACATTCTGATTTAAAGTAAATATATTATTGTATTTTAGGGTGTATGTTTGATTTGTAATAAATGAAATGTGTAAATGTGTCATAAAAAAAGGCATTTACATGGAGTATTTGTTTAAGGAAAATGTTATATAATATACATTTCATTTCATTGAAATCGACTGGTTTTGATTTGTTCTCTTCGATTCCCATTTATCAGCTTTGACCCTTCAAATTCGTGCCAATACTGCTTGCTTTGGAATTCGTGCTTGGATTCGTAGCCTATCTCATTTCGTTGTCTATCCTCTAGCCTCGAAAGGTGAGCAATCACTCACGATTAACATTCTTTTATTTATTAAATTTGATTTCAATTGAAACGAAAATTGAAATATGCTGTTGTAGTTATTTGAATTATTATATATGCTATTATCTGTAACTGTTCACCTGTGGGATATGACACCATATCCTATTGTTTAGATTATATTGTTATTAATGATATATGCCTGTTGTTATATTTTATCTGTTATCACTCTGCAAGTTCCCTGTTAGTATAGAAATCACTATGGGTTGAAATGATACATACCCGAACGGACTTTAAAATAGGAGAAAATCGTTATGGGTTGAAATGATAAACCCAAGTGATTTTCATTTGAATTGAAATTGGGATTACGGGTCGAAATGATATCTACCCGTATATATTTAAAGTTACGGATTGAAATGATAAATATCTGTATCACTTAACCATATGATGGATATATATACAGACACCGTTGGTCCATATATAAATATTTTGAAATAAATTCTATGGATTTGGGAAGAAGTATATGGTTTAATAAAAGTCGATTTTTAAATTTTTATCTAATGGTAGTGATATATATATTGATTTAATAATAATAATTGATTTAATTGAGATTGATTTAACACATACAATATGGTTAAGTATTTAAATTTAGGTTTCAAAATAGATTTGAGTAAAATTTGAATAAGTTAAAGTGGGGAAGAAAATTTTATTTAGTTAAACCGATTTGAAACTTATTGAAATTGAGATTTAAGATATGATTTATAACTTGGGTTTGATTTAAGTAATTTAATAAATATTTCTTGTTTAAATAAATTTAAGGAAATATTCAGTTAAAATGTAATTTAAGGCTAGTTAAATGATATTGAATTTATTAAGTGAATATTCCCTGATTAAATAATAATGAAGTTAAATCAAGAGCTATATGAAACTGCTAAATTTAACTTTGAAAATGTTGAATATTAAAGCCTGAAAAATACTGAAAATTTAAATGGTCTATTGAGAACTGAATTGAATTGATGATTTGAGTTTTGAATAAATTTGGATTTGGAATTTGAGTTGATTTGTGAGACTTGAGGAAATATTAAATACTTTACTTTATAAATTATTTAATCTATATATACTATTTTGGAAAATAGTTATATTTGAAATGAAATGATATTTGGGGTTTGAAGTATAAATTAAATTGAAATGACCACGGTGTTATAATGTATGTTTCCACCTTGTAGATAGTTCTGAAGATCCTTAGAGGATGGTTATCCCAAACATCCTTTAAGTTACTTGTATTTCAGTTGATATTTCACTTGAGTCGGATTTATTTATATAAGAATGTTAATCCTGACTCGAGTGTTTTGTGTTTTGCTTTACGCTCGAGTCAGACCGAGTGATACAGCATTTGAGACTCATCCTTGGAGTTTGGAGCTTCATTTGGAGATCTAACCATCGATTCAGCTTTCAGCTTTCCAGTTGATTTGTTCAGAGAGGTCATCTATTCGTACTGAAGACTTCAATGTATTTGAGATGTTCTGTTGTATTTTATTTCTAACTCTGATGTTTATATAGTAGCTTCATGAACTACTATTTTATCTATTCCGCTGTGTATTATTGTATTACTCTGTGTCTGTGATTCTGTGATTGATTTATTTACTATATATTCTGAGTTTTGCCAAATTTAAATTAACAATCTTATATTTTGAATTATTCAAGTCAGACATGTGTGGATTATTGTCGATTTGAATGGTCCAAAATTGTGGGTCGTTACACACTCTATCTCTAATGAGCTACTTAACGTGTTATACTCCTGAGCTAAAGTTCAACCTTAGCTCTGATACCAAATGTAACGTCTTGGATTTTCGCGTTCGAAAATCGACATCCATACTTTACATCGTACTCGAATGCCGTAGATTCGACCGTTCAAATCCGAGTCGCCGGAGCTTATAACACAATTAAGTAAACAACACAGCGGAAGAAAAAGAATAATACATTAATATACAATATCTGATACAATATCTGATACAACATAGTGATACAATGAATATCAATATACATCAGAGATATGATACAAGAAATAGCAGCGGAAAAGAAAACGATAACATCAGCAGCGGATAATCTCCATCTTCAAAACGCCAATCTAAAAATAGCTTGAACTCCCAATAACGATGCACAAAGATAACCAAGTGCAGTCCGATCCAAAGACTGAACTAGCTCCAGAAAATCTACTAATTCTGACTATCTGAAAAACCCAACTCTAGACTGCCCGTGTAGAAAAATTTTGAGCATCCAGAGTTTAGGAAAGAAACAATAAACTCCGGATCAGTCATGGGACTGGTGTGAGCAACAAAAACAGTTTATCTTTAAAAATGAACAACAAGAGAATTTTTAAAGTCAATTCGCAATGGTTTTGGAAAATGAAACTACCATAAGGCCTCCCGCCACACACACAATGCAAACGCAGAATTGGAGAAGATTTCTCCTTATGATAGTCAAAGATGCTTACTACGAAAAAATCAAATCCTTTTTGATATTATTATTAGTGCATAGTGGAAGACATTTCGAAAGTAGAATATAAATCTTAGCCAGCATAGACATTTCGCACTTATGCCTACTATAGCTACCATGTTCAATAGCAGGTTACCGCCACATTTCATGGCAGGTAATACAACTAAAACCGTACATGGCTCGTATTGCTTTGTTTGGATTTCCAACAAATGGTCAGGCTAAGGAACTTCCTATTCCACGAAAGAACGCCTCTGGCGGGACGCTCCGAGAGACAAACCGCTCTCTGCCAAACAAGGCCAGCTACCCCCCTTCCCAGGGGATATACAAAACCTCAGATATGCCACCCCCGGTCCTTTGGGACCTTTAACCGAGGCGCCTCGAAACCAACATCACACATAATAAATAAAGTGTGTCCACATGAGTAAGTATCTGGGCTCCATACCATGATACTACCCTTTTCCAGAAGGAATGGTCATACCCTAGGGAAGCTACCCCTAAAACCTTGCCGCACAATTCCTGTTTCGACCATTTCCGGGTTGTGAGGTTCGATGAAGTCTCGTCCACAAAGCCACGCTTTTTCACCAAGCCACGCTTTGGGTCAACAGATGATCAAAGTAATGATCACAAAGATAAATGATCAAACAAATGATCATATCACAAATGATCAAACAATGATCATCACACAGCAACACTCAACATGTCACATTACCAAATTGGGAATATATTGCTGATAACCTTCAACTACATAACCTCTGAGCTTGTATGTCTCAGAGAAGGGTGTTAAGCTAAGAGAATAAATTCTCCGCCACCAACAGAAATGTATTTGAAAGAAATCGGCTTTATATCTCAAAGTGTAATGTCAGACATGTAACCATACAAGTCTGTTCCGGGTTCGAACAGAACCGAAGGCACTTCTTACAAAGCCCTTGCAATTCCGGGTATTCACAATCCCGATCGGATTTCCCATCACTTAGGGGATCTCTATACCAGGAGCGACCCAGTGCAGAGACAATCGATAAGTTATCCTATCGTTCTCACAAATACTCGGTCTTCAAATGCGATCCATATATGACGTATCACTTATTCGGAATGGGTTATATGACACAAAGGTCTTTTCCTGGCTAACCCGAATAGTGAGCGCAATATTTAAAAACAAATGGATAATGGGATTTCAATTAAGTCACAATTTAAACCCAAACTTTCTTTTCAAATGGTTTAACAAATTACCATTTTAATCTTTTTAAACAAAAAGATTCAATTCACAAAGTTCACCCAGTTTCACAAAAATCCATTCACAGATTTTAAAACAATTTCCGTTTCAATTGGATTAACTCGTTAAATCTTTAAAACAAAGATTCAACTTATAGCTTTCAAAACAATTTCATTTCGAATGGGTTAAACAAAACATCATTTTAAATCTGTTAAAAATAAACAGATTTAATTCATAGCTTTCAAAAAGAATTTATTCATAACTTGGAAAAACTATTTTTCAATTCAATCTTGAAATTCCTTTAATTAAACTGGAATTTCATTTCTTATCTAAAAGCTTTTATTATTTGAAAACAAACAGTTTTCATTTTGAAAATCTGATTCATTTATACGAGTTAAGGTCTTTGGGTTAAATCCAAATTCTCAAAATTTTGCTTTTAAATGGTTTAGATTCATACAAACACATTTATATCATCTTTAATCCCTAGTTTCAAATCATAGGATTCAATTTCAAACTTGAATTCAAATTTAAATCAAATTATTTAAATTTTCAAAACTCGATTAAGTTATTCAAAATAACTTTTATCTTTGAAATTCCATTTCAAAAGCTTTTCACTTTAAAACCAAATTTCCAATTTCAAAATCAATTGAAATTAAAATTTTCGATTTCAAAAACATCAAATTTAAATTATCTGTGACTTAACCGATTTCCACGTGAAATCCATATTTGTGTGTGTAAAAGTGTAGTCCAGGGGATTTCACACAATAGTGCAACATCATACAATCATTATAGATCAAATACAGAAATATAGTTGATAAGCGGTATAAACTATAATGCTTATCGTTCATTCACAGATCACAGACATATATCACAGATAAGTAAATTACATATCACAACATAAATCAGGATGTATCACAAAGCATCATATATCAAGGATATCAAACAATTCAACCATTCAATAGAATTCAAACATTCATAAGTAAGATCAATTAATTATCTGATTTATTCAAATTAGATTAATTACTTATGAATTTCTAATCTTGGTTAATCAACATCGATAAATTACAAATTATTTTGATTTAATTATTCTTTAATCATTTCATTGATCAATTTTAATCATTAAATTATCTTTAATCACGTAGTTATCTTCAAGTAATTGATTACCTTTAATTACTTATATTAATTTATTATCTCTTAATTAATTATCCTTTAATTAATTTCATTGGGTAATTATCCATTAACTACTTTCATTAATTGATTTTCCCTTAATTGCTTACATTAAGTAATTAACTTTAAATAAATAAATTTTAAAATCTTAACTATTTATTTATTTATCCTTAATCATTGATTAATTAAACTAATTAATTATTCCCTAATTACTTTTATAAACTTAATTAACTCAATTACTATAAGATAAACCATTATCTTTTATTAATTCCTTAACCATTATTAACATAAACTTTAAACATCTTGTCCTTTTACTCATCACTTAAATACATTTCTAAATTTAGTTTAAATTAACTTAAGAGTTCATTTTAATAAGTTAAGTAACATAAAACATACAACTCATAAATCAATTATTAAAACATTCATTTTATAAAGACTTGTTTTTATTTAAATAAAAAGGGACTTATATTTATGTTTAAGTTAAAAACTGGAAAGTTAACGTTCACGTCCCCGAAGGTATACTCGTGAAAACTGCTGAATTTCCCCAGTCTTCCCTCGAGCCACTTCTTCTTCCTCAGATTTCCTTTTTTTTGTTAAAGTTTAAAACTGTCGTTCATTCCCACTCACTCGAACTCCACTTCGATTCAACAGCATCTCCTACTCGAGAGCTACCCTGAGTCTTCTCCATGATTTCCCCGAGACCATCGCAACTACTCCAGCAACATCAGATACACGGTGCATGTGCACCATCGACTTCGACCTCCGGTGGTCATCGCGGCGTCTCGCTACAGTCACTCGAACCCATGCGAACTCACATTCGAACCCAGATCGATCGAAAAACTAAATGAATCGAGAATGAGGTATCTCGACCAAACAGGAAAACCACCATGGCCAAAAACTCTCGTCTTCCCAACGCCTCCGACCACGAGACCACTGGCCCACTTCACCCAAGCTACATCACTTCCTCAAGCAGCCATTCCCACCATCGCGATCGCTTCCGGTCCATCTTCCACATCGCAAATGCCTCGACAGTCAAGCCGAGTAAAAATCAAGCTAAAACCCTAATCTGATCAATTCCAAACAAATTGGCCATAGGAAAAATTCCATAGTATTTTTCCCATCATACTCGACACTGAATCCATCATTTGACCAAAATTCCAAGAATTTAATCTCACTGATTGAATGAATTTGAAAAATATGCATTTTCTTATCATCTCGTGAATTCACGTTACTCGCTCACTTAAAAATCCTAATATCTATGTTAAAATTCATGATTTACCAACACGAATTTAAGGATACAATCCAAACTTGAAAATTCAAAAATCAATATTTCCATCTGAGTAAATTTATTACTGTCATATTTCATTTTATAACCCCATAAATATTTTTACTTGGAATTTATTTTTAAAACTTAGATTAGAGTGTTATAAGCAGTTTTCATTCAAACATCATAATCTAAATGTTATTTTTTTTCAAAGAGATATGGATTTTTTTCTTGAATTGAGCTTAAACCTTGAGACTTTAAAACAAAGACATGTCTGTGCACAGACATATATGTATACACAGTCATATATACACATTCAGGCATTTTCACACTTATGCTAACATATTCCTTAAGCAACCATCTAACACTGATCACATGCAAATCAAAGTACATATGGTTTTAAAAGTTTGCTCACCTGTGAGTAAGGGCAGAGAACAAAGAACAGAGGATCAGGTTTTGAAACTTCTATTATTATTATTTTTAAATCCTGGAAAATGATTTGAATGTGGAAGCTTGCATTTGTTTTTGATCTGAAGTTTGAAAACTTGATGTTGATCTTTCTGGAATGCTTGAAAACAGAGCCTGCCTTGATTCCAGGTTTGCTGAGTTGATCATTCCAAGTTTTAAGATTGGAGATTATCTTTGTTTTTCAGTTGTTTGATTTTCCAGTTGAAGCTGAAACTTGTTCTTGCATTTGTTAAGTTTAAGATGGACGAAATAAAATAAAAAGGCTTGATATAAGGAAGAGGTTTACAGGGTGTATATTTGTAACGTCCCAAAAATTTTCGACTTTCGAAAATTCGACATCGATACTCACTTTATCGACTGCCGACAATCAAATGCCGAAAACCCAAAATGTTATGGTTTTAAAAGAAGAAAAAGGTAGAAGAAGAAGAAAACAGAAGAAGAAGAAATCAGAAGAAGAAAGAAGAGAGAAAGAAGAAAAGAGGAACAACATCAGAAACAGAAACAATATCAGAATCTCACATATCGCAGCGGAACAATATATAATAGATAAATCAATAATCTTTAAACAAAAGACTATATCAGTTTATACATACATCAATCAGAGTCAATATACAACGATGGACAGTTATATAAACTTGTCCTCATACAGAATACACAGCGGAATAAATACTATCAGATACAAATACTACGTTTCGCCAACCAGCTTGCTTCCAAAGCTCCAGAATATTCTGATAACATAACTCTAGACTGCCCGTGTGGAAATTGGTGGGCACCCAGAGTTTAGAAGGGAAACAATAAACTCCAGGTCAGTCATGGTGACTGGTGTGAGATCGTAAAACAGTTTATCTTTAAAATAAACAACAGGAAAATTTTAAAGTCAATTCGCAATGCTTTTGGAAAATGAAACTACCATAAGACCTCCCACCACACACACAATGCAAACGCAGAATTGGAGGAGATTTCTTCTTATGATAATCAAATATGCTTGATACGCAAAATCAAATCTTTTTTATATTATTATTAGTGCATAGTGTAGAAAACATTTCGAAAGTATAATATTAATCTTAGCCAACATACGACCAGTATCGTATGCCTACTATAGCTACCATCTAAACAGTGGTGACCACCGTACGTAAATGGCAGGTTCTACAACTAATACCGTACAAAGTTCGTATTGGAGTTTGGATTTCCAACAAATGGTCAGGCTAAGGAACTTCCTATTCCACGAAGGAACGCCTCTGGAATGACGTCCCGAGAAATAACCTAACATTACGGTTAGATCTCTGCCAACACAAGGCCGGGTTACCTCTGCAAAAATAGGTAACTACTGACACGCGTATGCCATCCCCCGATCGTAACCGATCTTCCCGAGGATCCCCGATTTGCAACAAACCACATAATAATAATAATGCAGTAACCACATAGGTTAAGTATCTGGGCTCCATACCATGATACCACCTCTATCCAGAAGGAATGACATACACTAAGGGGCGCTACTCCCTAGAACCTTGCCGCATCCTTCCTGTTTTGACCATTTCCGGGGTGTGAGGCTCGACGAAGTCTCGTCCACAAAGCTACGCTTTGTCACAAAGCCATGCTTGGGTCAAACAAATGATCAAAGTAATGATCACAAAGATAAATGATCAAACAAATGATCATATCATAAATGATCAAACAACGATCATTTCACAGCAACACTCAGTATGCCACGTTACCCAATTGGGAGTATATCGCTGATAAATTTCAACTACATAACCTCTGAGCTTGTACGTCTCAGAGAAGGGTATTAAGCTAAGAGAATAAATTCTCCGCCACCAACAGAAATGTATATGAAAGAAATCAGCTCAATATCTCAATTTGTAACGTCAGACATACAATCCATACAAGTCTGTTCCGGGATCGAACAGAACCGAAGGCACTTCTCATGAAGCCCTTGCACATCCGGATAATTTTCTAATCACGTCCGGACTTCCCGTCACTAAGGGTGATAAAACCTCTAAATCGGAGATCAGCCGATGTAGAGTAACTCAACGGTAATCCTTCCGTTTTCAAAAATATCCGGCCTTCAACACCGGTCATCAAATGCGATTCATAACGACGTATCACATATTCGGAATGGGTTATACGACCCCATGGTCCTTTCCCGGTTAACCCGAATAGTGAGCGCTTATTCAAAAATAAGTGTGACATTCAAATTCATCCAATTCACAACAAATACCTATCTAAAGGTAATTATTGATAGTCGGTTATTTAACTATCAATAAAGATGCGCAACATCATCAGATTCCCAAATAATTTTCCCAAATTATTTATTTTCCAAAATATCTTTACTAGATATATAATTTCCACACTTAACCGTTTGAAAACAATTTCAAATATTCACTTTTCAATTTATCTTTAAAAGATAAATTCTCAAAAACGTTTCATTTCATTTTGGAAAACATTTCCATACTTATTTAATAATAAGTAATTCACAAATCAATTTATTTTCAACATTTGAAGATATTCGATATACTTAAATAAATGTTAAGTATATATTTCATTCTTTAAGGAAATCATTCTCTTAAGCACATTTATTTGAGTCAAAACGAATGTTGCGTAAAACATCGTTACAATAACTCAAAATCACTAGTATAGGGATTCGAAATTAAGATAGATATATAAATCCCAATACTATATAAAATATTTCCTTTCGGAAATCATTTACTATAACAACAGTGTTATAGTCCACCATTTCCTTCTTCCTCGAAAACGTCTATTTCAACAATAAATGTTGAAATCTATGATTTCGATATTTAATATATTTTAAAACATCGTTAAAACAATTAACTTCATTTTTAATGTCACTTCCCCAAAACAATATCCAATTTACTTAAAGATATATTCACTATCCAAAATCGTGAATATACTTCACTAACCAAATTTCAATATTTTCTACACATTTAGATTTCAAGAATTATCCACTATCCAAAATCGCGGATATATTTCATTTAATAAACTTCTATGTTTAACTTATCAATTTCAATTGGTTTTGGATTTATAAAACAACGTTTATAAATCACATTTATACTTCATAACAATTTCAACTTACAAAAATCATTTTATTAGCCAATTCTATTCATATTCCATCCAAGTGCAAAAATCTAATTTATAAGTTTATTACTTGTAAATCTTTTATTTTACAACATCTATTCATTTTATACTTCACAATTTATAAATTTCAGTCACTTACGAATTTTTATTTCATCTTGTTCTAACACTTACAAAACTCGTTTAAAATTTCAATGTTTTAAATTTATAAATATCAACTTTTTAAATCCTTTAAATAAACCGTTTATAATACTGTGAAAATCTCAATTTAAACCATTTTATAAATAAATCAACTATTTATTTCAAAAATGACACTTTGGTTATATTTCACAAAAATCATAATTTCTATAACTTTAAAAGTTGAACGTTCATAAATCAATTCAAAAATTAAATAAACGTATACTTTCAAAAATCACTTTAAAAATCTCTTTTAAAATCAACATCGTCATTTTTAAATTTCAAAAATGAATCCGATGATGCAACACACAAATTAGTCAATCACGACAACAAACATCATAAATCAACATATGATAACAGAATACATCAATATTTGTAAATAAATAAATACTGTTGAGGAATCCAGTTGGATCCCTCCAACCTGTTTCCCTGCATCCACAGACGTTAGCACAATACCAATTCCACTTCGAGGTGGAATATCGCGGTATATGGGTTTTATAAAAAAATCATCCGCTATACGAGGGGAAATCAATCAATCCAATATATACATATGCCAATATGTATATATTGCTATATATATATATATCCTACTATATCTAATATCACATCCAATAGCAATCAAATCAATAACTGCAATCCAAATTTATTTTGAGTGAGAAAGATCTCACCTTAGCTTTTATTTTGCAATCCATTTCCATTTCGACCATTTCTTCTTGATTTTTAACCTTGTATAAATAATTATACAATTTGTTAATATTCGAATCGACTGAACAATTAATTTTCATTTTCAATTGTTTTAAATTAACAAATTTCTCTTTTAATAATTTTATTTAACTACAATTAAATTTTAAATAAGTTAACTAAACAAATATATTGCTATATTTTGTTATCTTCAAACTGTTTAAAATCAATACCCTTTTAAATGAATTTATTTAACTAATAATTTCAATTTCAAACTAACTTTCCTTTAAAAAAAATAATTTTCTTGATAACTAAAATAAATTCAATCAACCTGTGATTTTATTTTAAATTTGCTTCCCATAATAAATCCATTAAATTTCCTAATTCACAAATAGACTATCAAAATACCTTGCTGTGAAACCACCAAGCTCGAACTCGAGCATACAACCATGCGACACCCCATCAACGGCCACATCTTCTTCCTTTGCTTCGATTACTCCGATCCCTGCGCGCCACTGATCCATCAGAATTTCGACGACGCCGCTTGAAAATCGTTATCGCGGCCCCTTAAATTGACAAGTCTCCTCCCCCTGAACGCGACGTTGCCTTGATCGAACATCCCAAAGCTCGAAGTCGAGCTCGCCGCGAGCAGCTGCTGCCTCGTCCCTGAATCGCGATACCCCCTCTGCCCAAACGTCGCTCGTAACTCCCCACAGCGAAATCGAGCAGCTCATCAATTTCTCTTGACCGAAGACGATTATGATAAGGATTTCAAACGAAATCGATTCGTTCGTCCCCCTTTTGATTTTGAAAGGATGGGTTTTATTTGTTCGGCCATAACTTGCTACCGAGATTCAATTTTGGGTTTTGAACATGAGTTGTTTGATTTTGAATCGAGAAATAAAATTTTAAAGAGGGAGAGTGAGATAAAAACTAAAGCATCGGTCATTACTTTGAAATGAAAGGGGTAAGCTTTGCACGATGCCCTTCGTGATTTTAGGCGAAAATTTAGGCGCGTGATTAAAGGAGCAAAACGTGTAGACGTTGACCGAGATTTTAAATTTTAAATTTAAATTGAATTTTGATTTGATTTCAATGCGTTTGCTCGCCGTACGCTCACGTATTAACTCCGAAAAATACGAAAATTGAAATCCGGTAATAATTCAATATTACGGACCCAATGGAACTGGTTTCGTCGAATTCCGAGACTGCGCCTCGGACGGCTATTTTTAAATATCGATACGAACGATATAATTTCAAAACTGAACAAATCAATTTCAAATTCAATTCTGAAGCTTCTATTGTCTTCAGTATTATCAGTACGAATTTTAAAAGCTTTTGAAATATTTTTCTTCAGCTTAAAGCTGAAGATTCAAATTTTTATTCAACATTCAATAGATTAAATTTTAAAGTTTAATCGTAAATTTCAAATATGAATCGGGGATTCAAATTAAATTATCGTTCAAATATTTAAAATTAATTAAATATTCTCAATTTAATTTGTTCAAAATTCTGGGTCATTACAAACTTCCCTCCTTAAAAGAATTTCGTCCCGAAATTACAAGTCAGGAAGAAAAAGTCCTTAACACGTCTACTATTTTTCAACATCCAAATAGTTTTATCAAATTTTCAAAACAAATCTTTCTACTAAAGATTCGTTATCATTCAACTAAATTTCTAAACATTTCATAATTTTCAAACGATATTGTTTACTTCAAAATTCAAATTTAAATTCAAATTCAAATTTAAACTTTTAAAATTTTCTCAAAAATTTTCTAACACCCGAAATTTTAGAAAAAATTCGCCGGCGTCTCCTTTGCGCGGCTAATACGGCACGACTACAAAACGTCCCTACGGACTCTCAAATTTCAAAAAGAAAAAGAAAAAGCCAAGCGGCTAGACAAGAAATCAACAAATCTCATACCGAAATTTAAAATACATACCTTTTGTCGAGCAATTCAAATTTATCTTCAAATTTAAAATCCCAATTCCATTATAACACCTGTATATCCTACTAGCCATAATATCTAGTTACATATTCAAACCATTTTGCCAATTTTATTACAAAATTTCGATATTTCTTATATCATCTCTAATTCACTATTGAAGTTATATATTCTTTTCATTCAAGTTTACATTTCAATTTTCATTTGAATTCAATTTACAATTTCAACTCTATTTGAATTCAATTTATCTTCAATTCTGAAATATTGAATTTATCAATTATCTTTCATTCAACTGCACTATTTAAATTAGTTCCAGTTACTAATTCATTACAAATTCCAATTCTTTTTATTCAAATTTGTTTTCAACCTTCAGTCTCAATTTTATTCACCTACAATTGTAAATTCCATTCATTTGAAAATTAATTTCTACTTACTTGAATTTATCTTTAAATTCGAACCATCTCTTTTCATTTAGCTCACAATTCAAGTTTCAATTTAACTAATTCAACTTCCATTTCTGTATTCCGTGAATTAATAAATTATCAAAGTGGCTTATTTGAATTCGATCCATTTCATTTTTCTCAGGTTTGGATTTTATTCCACTTGATTCAAATCTCATTTTATTTTTCAATTTCAATTCATTTATTTACAAATGTTATCTCATTTATTCATTCACAAACACAATTTAATTTCATTTAACTTAATTCCAATCAAATTTCAAATATGTTATAAGTTATTAACTTAATAATATTTCATAAATATTTTTATATAGTATTCCAGAGTCTTACCAACATTTCAAAAATCATTTTTGAAAACAATTCAAATTATCCTTTGAATTTCCAAAACAATACGCAAATTTTCAAACAACTTCCATTTAAAATATTTTGGCAGCAATTCCTCCTTTGGAAACCCGAAAATGAACACCGATAGTGTTGCGATCACCAATCGGAATTATTTTCCAGCGACCGAAAAGAGTTTAGAGCTTTTCATTCCTTCAAAATACTTTTCAAAACCTTTGAAATTCATTTTCAACTCCAAAAAGTATTTAAACTTTCCAATTATAAGTCACGTCTACAATTTATAATTTTAAATTTCATTTGTATGTGAATTTATTTCTTAACTTTGGAGTTATGGTTTCAATTTCTTATTCAATTTCAATGATAATAATTTAATATTATTATTTCCTAACAACCAAACATCCAAATACTATGATAATTCATAGAAAATTATTTCTTTTATATACAAAAATAGTTTTGGGTAAAATTATTTCATTTACCCAATTTTAAAACAATATCATGCTGAATTGTTCTATATAAGTGTTTAGAGATCCCTATCGATAGAGTTGTACGGACAATACCGACCAGAATCCATATACCACTCAACAAACCAATCATCACAATATAAAACAATTTTATATTAACTAACAAATACGCACTCGTATCTATTATTACACTCACACTCATTCTAGAGTACTACTAACTCCATCTCTAATGAGTAACACCCAACAGAGCAGGGTTGTCGCTTAACCATATGCTCTGATACCAAATGTAACGTCCCGAAAATTTTCGACTTTCGAAAATTCGACATCGATACTCACTTTATCGACTGCCGACAATCAAATGCCGAAAACCCGAAATGTTATGGTTTTAAAAGAAGAAAAAGGTAGAAGAAGAAGAAAATAGAAGAAGAAAGAAGAGAGAAAGAAGAAAAGAGGAACAACATCAGAAATAGAAACAATATCAGAATCTCACATATCGCAGCGGAACAATATATAATAGATAAATCAATAATCTTTAAACAAAATACTATATCAGTTTATACATACATCAATCAGAGTCAATATACAACGATGGACAATTATATAAACTTGTCCTCATACAGAATACACAGCGGAATAAATACTATCAGATACAAATACTACGTTTCGCCAACCAGCTTGCTTCCAAAGCTCCAGAATATCCAGAATATCCTGATAACATAACTCTAGACTGCCCGTGTGGAAATTGGTGGGCACCCAGAGTTTAGAAGGGAAACAATAAACTCCAGGTCAGTCATGGTGACTGGTGTGAGATCGTAAAATAGTTTATCTTTAAAATAAACAACAGGAAAATTTTAAAGTCAATTCGCAATGCTTTTGGAAAATGAAACTACCATAAGACCTCCCACCACACACACAATGCAAACGCAGAATTGGAGGAGATTTCTTCTTATGATAATCAAATATGCTTGATACGCAAAATCAAATCTTTTTTATATTATTATTAGTGCATAGTGTAGAAAACATTTCGAAAGTATAATATTAATCTTAGCCAACATACGACCAGTATCGTATGCCTACTATAGCTACCATCTAAACAGTGGTGACCACCGTACGTAAATGGCAGGTTCTACAACTAATACCGTACAAAGTTCGTATTGGAGTTTGGATTTCCAACAAATGGTCAGGCTAAGGAACTTCCTATTCCACGAAGGAACGCCTCTGGAATGACGTCCCGAGAAATAACCTAACATTACGGTTAGATCTCTGCCAACACAAGGCCGGGTTACCTCTGCAAAAATAGGTAACTACTGACACGCGTATGCCATCCCCCGATCGTAACCGATCTTCCCGAGGATCCCCGATTTGCAACAAACCACATAATAATAATAATGCAGTAACCACATAGGTTAAGTATCTGGGCTCCATACCATGATACCACCTCTATCCAGAAGGAATGACATACACTAAGGGGCGCTACTCCCTAGAACCTTGCCGCATCCTTCCTGTTTTGACCATTTCCGGGGTGTGAGGCTCGACGAAGTCTCGTCCACAAAGCTACGCTTTGTCACAAAGCCATGCTTGGGTCAAACAAATGATCAAAGTAATGATCACAAAGATAAATGATCAAACAAATGATCATATCATAAATGATCAAACAACGATCATTTCACAGCAACACTCAGTATGCCACGTTACCCAATTGGGAGCATATCGCTGATAAATTTCAACTACATAACCTCTGAGCTCGTACGTCTCAGAGAAGGGTGTTAAGCTAAGAGAATAAATTCTCCGCCACCAACAGAAATGTATTTGAAAGAAATCAGCTCAATATCTCAATTTGTAACGTCAGACATACAATCCATACAAGTCTGTTCCGGGATCGAACAGAACCGAAGGCACTTCTCACGAAACCCTTGCACATCCGGATAATTTTCTAATCACGTCCGGACTTCCCGTCACTAAGGGTGATAAAACCTCTAAATCGGAGATCAGTCGATGTAGAGTAACTCGACGGTAATCCTTCCGTTTTCAAAAATATCCGGTCTTCAACACCGGTCATCAAATGCGATTCATAACGACGTATCACATATTCGGAATGGGTTATACGACCCCATGGTCCTTTCCTGGTTAACCCGAATAGTGAGCGCTTATTCAAAAATAAGTGTGACATTCAAATTCATCCAATTCACAACAAATACCTATCTAAAGGTAATTATTGATAGTCGGTTATTTAACTATCAATAAAGATGCGCAACATCATCAGATTCCTAAATAATTTTCCCAAATTATTTATTTTCCAAAATATCTTTACTAGATATATAATTTCCACACTTACCCGTTTGAAAACAATTTCAAATATTCACTTTTCAATTTATCTTTAAAAGATAAATTCTCAAAAACGTTTCATTTCATTTTGGAAAACACTTCCATGCTTATTTAATAATAAGTAATTCACAAATCAATTTATTTTCAACATTTGAAGATATTCGATATACTTAAATAAATGTTAAGTATATATTTCATTCTTTAAGGAAATCATTCTCTTAAGCACATTTATTTGAGTCAAAACGAATGTTGCTTAAAACATCGTTACAACAACTCAAAATCACTAGTATAGGGATTCGAAATTAAGATAGATATATAAATCCCAATACTATATAAAATATTTCCTTTCGGAAATCATTTACTATAACAACAGTGTTATAGTCCACCATTTCCTTCTTCCTCGAAAACGTCTATTTCAACAATAAATGTTGAAATCTATGATTTCGATATTTAATATATTTTAAAACATCGTTAAAACAATTAACTTCATTTTTAATGTCACTTCCCCAAAACAATATCCAATTTACTTAAAGATATATTCACTATCCAAAATCGTGAATATACTTCACTAACCAAATTTCAATATTTTCTACACATTTAGATTTCAAGAATTATCCACTATCCAAAATCGCGGATATATTTCATTTAATAAACTTCTATGTTTAACTTATCAATTTCAATTGGTTTTGGATTTATAAAACAACGTTTATAAATCACATTTATACTTCATAACAATTTCAACTTACAAAAATCATTTTATTAGCCAATTCTATTCATATTCCATCCAAGTGCAAAAATCTAATTTATAAGTTTATTACTTATAAATCTTTTATTTTACAACATCTATTCATTTTATACTTCACAATTTATAAATTTCAGTCACTTACGAATTTTTATTTCATCTTGTTCTAACACTTACAAAACTCGTTTAAAATTTCAATGTTTTAAATTTATAAATATCAATTTTTTAAATCCTTTAAATAAACCGTTTATAATACTGTGAAAATCTCAATTTAAACCATTTTATAAATAAATCAACTATTTATTTCAAAAATGACACTTTGGTTATATTTCACAAAAATCATAATTTCTATAACTTTAAAAGTTGAATGTTCATAAATCAATTCAAAAATTAAATAAACGTATACTTTCAAAAATCACTTTAAAAATCTCTTTTAAAATCAACATCGTCATTTTTAAATTTCAAAAATGAATCCGATGATGCAACACACAAATTAGTCAATCACGACAACAAACATCATAAATCAACATATGATAACAGAATACATCAATATCTGTAAATAAATAAATACTGTTGAGGAATCCAGTTGGATCCCTCCAACCTGTTTCCCTGCATCCACAGACGTTAGCACAATACCAATTCCACTTCGAGGTGGAATATCGCGGTATATGGGTTTTACAAAAAAATCATCCGCTTACTAACGGCGCAATAGGGTCTCATCCGCTATACGAGGCGGGAAATCAATCAATCCAATATATACATATGCCAATATGTATATATTGCTATATATATAGATATATCCTACTATATCTAATATCACATCCAATAGCAATCAAATCAATAACTGCAATCCAAATTTATTTTGAGTGAGAAAGATCTCACCTTAGCTTTTATTTTGCAATCCATTTCCATTTCGACCATTTCTTCTTGATTTTTAACCTTGTATAAATAATTATACAATTTGTTAATATTCGAATCGACTGAACAATTAATTTTCGTTTTCAATTGTTTTAAATTAACAAATTTCTCTTTTAATAATTTTATTTAACTACAATTAAATTTTAAATAAGTTAACTAAACAAATATATTGCTATATTTTATTATCTTCAAACTGTTTAAAATCAATACCCTTTTAAATGAATTTATTTAACTAATAATTTCAATTTCAAACTAACTTTCCTTTAAAAAAAATAATTTTCTTGATAACTAAAATAAATTCAATCAACCTGTGATTTTATTTTAAATTTGCTTCCCATAATAAATCCATTAAATTTCCTAATTCACAAATAGACTATCAAAATACCTTGTTGTGAAACCACCAAGCTCGAACTCGAGCATACAACCATGCGACACCCCATCAACGGCCACATCTTCTTCCTTTGCTTCGATTACTCCGATCCCTGCGCGCCACTGATCCATCAAAATTTCGACGACGCCGCTTGAAAATCGTTATCGCGGCCCCTTAAATTGACAAGTCTCCTCCCCCTGAACGCGACATTGCCTTGATCGAACATCCCAAAGCTCGAAGTCGAGCTCGCCGCGAGCAGCTGCTGCCTCGTCCCTGAATCGCGATACCCCCTCTGCCCAAACGTCGCTCGTAACTCCCTACAGCGAAATTGAGCAGCTCATCAATTTCTCTTGACCGAAGACGATTGTGATAAGGATTTCAAACGAAATCGATTCGTTCGTCCCCCTTTTGATTTTGAAAGGATGGGTTTTATTTGTTCGGCCATAACTTGCTACCGAGATTCAATTTTGGGTTTTGAACATGAGTTGTTTGATTTTGAATCGAGAAATAAAATTTTAAAGAGGGAGAGTGAGATAAATACTAAAGCATCGATCATTACTTTGAAATGAAAGGGGTAAGCTTTGCACGATGCCCTTCGTGATTTTAGGCGAAAATTTAGGCGCGTGATTAAAGGAGCAAAACGTGTAGACGTTGACCGAGATTTTAAATTTTAAATTTAAATTGAATTTTGATTTGATTTCAATGCGTTTGCTCGCCGTACGCTCACGTATTAACTCCGAAAAATACGAAAATTGAAATCCGGTAATAATTCAAAATTACGGACCCAATGGAACTGGTTTCGTCAAATTCCGAGACTGCGCCTCGGACGGCTATTTTTAAATATCGATACGAACGATATAATTTCAAAACTGAACAAATCAATTTCAAATTCAATTCTGAAGCTTCTATTGTCTTCAGTATTATCAGTACGAATTTTAAAAGCTTTTGAAATATTTTTCTTCAGCTTAAAGCTGAAGATTCAAATTTTTATTCAACATTCAATAGATTAAATTTTAAAGTTTAATCGCAAATTTCAAAGTTGAATCGGGGATTCAAATTAAATTATCGTTCAAATATTTAAAATTAATTAAATATTCTCAATTTAATTTGTTCAAAATTCTGGGTCGTTACAATATTTGTACAACAAGATCTTCTTCTCTTTTTCTCTTTTTTTTTATTAATAGGGTGGCTGAAATCTATTTTGAAACAATTCGAGTTGTCCTTTGTTAGTGCTAGCATTATGGCTGAGATGTTTTGTTTGTACTTGTTTTTACTTTATTTTCTAAGCTACAGCCTTATCCTTTTGTTTACTTCAGCCATACTTTGTACTGAGAAGATATTATACAATGTACATATGTTTCTTTTTCTATTTACAGGAATCATTTCATTGATTGTTATTTCGGCTGAGATGATAGCCTCAAGTACATATGTTTCTATTTTAGTTTACATGCATATCTTATTTTCTTGTTTTATTACTTTCTATTTTACAAAATTCATTAATATGTTGTTGACTTTTATTTTATAAAACTATATACGTTCATTTTCAAAATATAGATAAATTTCTAGATTTTATTTTGTTGTTAAATCTTATCAAATTTATTTACTTTATAATTATCTTATATATATATAATTTTATTTCCACTTTTATTTTAAACTTAACCATCAAATATTTAATTTACTTATTACTATTTCAAACCATAGCTTCTTTCAAAACACACATATTTGTATATATATTTATAAGTAATTTGAAATGACAATTTCTATTCAAAAATAAGAATTCATTTGTAAAGACATTCTATTATTATTTAACTCTATATTTATTTTTAAAACCATTTATTTAAGATTTTATTTCAAATCCAATATATATACATATATATATATAAATAAATTTAAATGATTTAATATAGAATTTATTCAAGCTTCGGGGAAACTCACTTCTATTTATAATAAATTATACAATTTTAATTCAAAAATTCAACAAATTATTAATTTAAATTAATTTAAAATCTGGGGTCGTTACACATGCACTAAGCAATCGATTCCTCACCGGGGAACTCGTATATACCCAACATACCTCCTGAGCCAAAACATGTCCAGATTTGATAGTCGGTTATTTAACTATCAAATAAACAAAGAACAACTAATTCCATTTGAGATTTATTTATTCATAGCAACCACTAAGCCTCAAAATATCTTTATTTAATAAATCTCTTTCAAAAAACGTTTGTCTAAAACATTCATATACTTATCTCTTTGATATAAGTATATTCATAAAACATTTTCGAGTAACTTCTTACTTCCAAATCATATTGAAAGGATTAAACGATGTTGTTTAAATTGGAGGTAAGGACAACCTAAACACTATTCCACGATGTTAAGTGTGGAATGGATGTTCCATACCACCATTGTTAAAAGGTCGGTTTAGAGAAACCCAGATCTCAAATTGTTTTTACATTTCTTTTGATAAATCCTTTTTAATCAAATCTATTTCAGTCACGAAATCTCTTTTACTTGAAATCCAAATTCATTTCAAAATATTTTCCAAACTTCCAAATTCATTTATAAAAACCCTTTTATAAATATTCAAAATCATTTATATAAATGCATTTTATAAACATCCAACTTTTTATATAAATTTCTTATAAATATCCAAACCTTTTTATAAACTCCTTGTATGAATGTCCAAATCATTTTCTAAAACTTCTTTTATGAATACCCCAAAATCATTTATAAAACTTCTTTATAAACCTTTCCTGTTTAATCAACTTCTAAATAACCTTTAATCAAATTAGCTTCATTTAATAAGCAATCCATTTTATAAATCTCCTTTATTTATGAAATCTTCTTTGCTTAAAAACCCAAATCCATTTACCCAAAGCACTTTATAAATTTCCAAATTCCTTTATAAAACTCTTTAAAAAAACTTCTTTTTATAACATGGAAAACCATTCTTATTAGTTAAAAACATCTTTAGTAAAACCATTTTTCAAATCGTTCTTTAAATATCTTGTTCAAATGCACTAATTTTGAAACCATTTCAAAAAGAAAATGAAATATTTTCCCTTAAAAAAACAAACCGAGGCTTAGCAACTACATTGGTGTTTTTAATTTTGTTTTACTTATCCAGTTTAACATGGCATCACATAACAACAGGTATATAAGGGATCAACACATAATAATTAATCAATTTAAGTAAATGTCCAAGTTAATTGTAATAGCAGAATGGTGTTTTGTTCTGCTAATAGATGTCATTTAGTTTTCCTAATCGTATGGGGTTACTTAAGGTAAGTGACAAGAAATCCCTTGATTTAAAAAAAAATTTGAACAAAAACAGTTTAAAACAAAACTGATTACTTAAACTCAAAGCGGTTTTTAAAATAAATTAAAACCATGGTAAATAAAAATTAAATCCTCGTTAAATAGTAATTAAACTCTAACTAAAGGTAATTAAACCTTAGTTAAAGCTTATTAAAACATAATTAACTTTAATCAAAGATTAATTAAATAAAACCCCTTTTTAAAATAATAATTAATTAATAATTATCTTAAATAATTAATTAAATAATAATTAATTAATCCTTAATGAATGATTAAATAATAATTAACTTTAATTAAGTAACAAATCATGATTAACTTAATTAATTAACATTTAAGTTTAAAAACCATTATTAACAAATGAATAAGTACTAATTACCTTTATTAATTAATAAATTAATTAAATAATTGTTCTCTAATTACTAAATTAAAGTTAGAAAACATTTTTAAAAAAGATTTTTAAGTTAAAACAAGTTTAGATTGGAAAAATAGTTAGATTTTCCGAACTACGCGTATAGGGACTACCGTTATATGGATCCGTAATTTCAAAACTTGGTTTTTAAGCAATTTAACTTCGAAACTCTATTTCACACTTTAAAACTTATAACAAAGTTAGAAAACATTTTCTAAAAAGTTTCTAGGTGGAAACAAGTTTCGGATTTGGAAATAGTGGTTTTTACGAACTGTGCGTATAGCGACTATTGCTATACGGACCCGTAATTTCAAAACTTGAAATTTCTTTTCTAACTTTTAGAACTTCCCCTTTTGAACTCTTATTATTTTTAAAACATAACATAAATGTAAACTTTTGAAACAAAATGGATTTAACTTTGGAATTTAAACCAGTTTCAAAACTTCAAAAAAAAGGATTTCAAAGGTCGCTTTAAGTTAGCGAATCGCTAACTTTTATGGCATGAACAACATACCCATTCTAATGTCATCTCCAACATCACAACTATATCATAAGCAACATATAATGATAGCATATACCTCAAGATTCCAACTTGCAACAATTATGATATATTAACTATCATATTAAGTTATATGCCAACTAACTAAGCATAACAACATTCAACCAAAACACATACATTTCCAAGTACAATCACATATAATCAACCCAACTTCAATATTACATATCCAAGCATCATAATCACCAACAATTATACAATTTTATGAGCAATATATTTATGATCAAAATAGTTTAGCTTTACTGTCCGAAAGTTACGAAACTAATCTCCCACCCGAACTCTAATACAACCTAGCACATCACCTTGCCTTGGAAATATGGAACTTTTGTGTGCTTTAGGGAGTTAAATGGGTGAGGCCTTGGGTCTATAGGGCTTGGCCTAGGTTGTTTTGGGTGATAGGAGTTTGCTTCGGAGAGGAGTGATATTCGAAGTGAAGTAGAAAGGTTTAAACTTGATTTTAGAAGTGTATACACAATATTTTAACTTAGGAATTTAGCTAAGAAGCCATGGATTGATGAATGGAGATATGAAGAGGGTATTAGGAAATGAAGATGGAGGATGTAAAGTAGAAAATATGAGAAGGAAGTGGGTATATATAGGCATAGAAAACAAGAAATTACCAAATTAACTTTGTATATATAATAATATATATTCATGTCATGAAAATATGGAAGCCCATACTTCTCCCCACCCTATTATACACGTTAATTATGGCCTCCCCCTTCCTTAAATCATGCTAGCACCATGCCTTTTACTTAGGTGCTTAAATTAAGGGATTTGCTTAGGTTTATAATATATATATATATATTTGTATATATATATATATATATATGTGTGTGTGTATGTATGCATGTACATTAAAGGTCAAATCATGCATGTATGTGTATATACTAAGTATTCATGTATGTATACATGCATATGCATGTATATTATTTGCAAATTTGTTCAACCCCTAGTTTATAATTGTGTGTATGTTGAAACAAATGCGCACGATGTGTTTCGACAACTTTTGCGGTGTTGAAAAATCGAATTTTCGGAAAACGATTTCCGGTCACATTTTCTATGTTTATTTGAACTATCTATATTGGTAAAAAAATTAAAAAAATATTTTACCGTCATTATTAAATAATTAAAATAGGTTTATTTGCTAATAGAAATCCATTTATTGATTATATAAAATATATTTAAATAGCCTATTTCAAAGTGGCTGAATCCTGGGTCGTTACAAATCTATTTTACCATCATTTGTTATTATTTAAAAGATTCATATTATTTTTAATTATAAAACATATTATTTGAATATTTAAAATTTGTTAAATATTTACAAATTAAGGTGGTAAAATTCCGGATCGTTACAACTATGGAGAACTACAATGTGCATTCACAAGATGAAGTATTCGAGTGTTCCATATTTTTCATAATTTAAGTGGTAGTTCATCAATCAAAGTCTCACCTAATTCCGAGCTAGTATGAAGAGTTTACTGCAGTCTAAATAAAAAAATAGTAGCTTCTGCCTAGGTGGAGTTCAAATATGGGGATGTAGTTTGTTATTTTCTAAGTACAACTATTAGTCACCATGGAGAACTACATCGTATGTTCAAAATTATTTTTTTTAAATTTATATTTTCAAATTTTAAGTCTTTAATAAATGGGTAAATGAGTTACCCACTTATAACCCTTTTAAAAATGAGTTAACCCAACCCATAATCCATTTAATAAAATTCATAAATGGGTTGACCCAACTCATTTATAAGTCAAGTAAATGGGTTGGGTCATATTTTGACAGGTCTAGCCTGAAATCAGATTGGTGCTGATATGAAGCCCTTGGGTCATCACCGAACTGTGAATTCTTGGTTAAAGGTTCGAAGTGTAACTTTTGTGGAATGATGCACATGATGTGGAGAGCATGCGTAATGATTTTTGGAGCCAAATGTGGAGATCTTCCTCTATAAATAGAGGTAGAGAGTGCTTGGAAGGAGGACTTTTTTTTTGACTTTATTCACTTTGCCATGAAACTCTATTGGATCTCCACCGATCCAAAAATACCGATCCATAAAAATCACAGTTTGTAATAGTCACAAAAATTGAATGACAAAGTTTAAGTGGACGTAGATTGGAGTATTCGCCGAACCACTATAAAAATTATATGTTCTTATTTGCAATTTTTTTTGCTTTTATATGCTTTTTCTTGATAATTTTCATATTTATTACTTCAATAGGTGTTTGTGTCATTTTTGATGCAAACATTTTGGTGCTTTCATTAAAAACGAACTAGGATTTAACAACTTGAAACTTGAATCTGAACAAGTTGAAGATGTCTAACATCAGATCTATGATTGGAGAAAGTCCACAAGAACAAGTGAATAGCCAGGAGGAATCTCATAATCAAACCCTCCATCCATCTACATAACCAGAGATGAGATGAAAATGATTATGATAGAAATGCAGAAAAGAATGGCAAGGCATGAAGTAAAGAAACTAAGGAATGAACTCAAGATAAAACTGAGTTAAACCCCGAACCAAGACACAAGTTCACCCTAAATCCTTGGATCAACACCGATCTATGAAACCTTGGTTCAAGATTGGCATGCGGTTTCTGTGGAACGAATGCACTAGGAAATGGAGCAGAAGAAGTTGGAGCCAACCCCCGTAGAATCACAACTCGGTGACAAGTCATGACTTTGCATGTCGGTACAGAACCAAGAAAGCCCGAGGGCATGATTAATCTTGACTTGGAATCTGGACGAGATGGAGCACCCTCGAGGAATGATGTTAAGACACAGAGCAGAAATTCAAGTACAAATACATAACGACAAGAATTAGAGTAGGAAACCCCACAGGAATGGGGGCACCATGGTGAACTAAATTGAAAAGGAGTAACCACTCACAATGATATGTCAAATATTAGATTACCATAGCACAAACTGCAGTGGTGTTGTAGGAGCGACCACCATCTGTGATGAATATATCTAGATGCGACCACGGGATTTGGTCGAAAATGATCATCCCATAATCGAGATAGATAGGAGTCAGAAAATCACTCGAACGTGATAAATGATATTGATTGCAAAACACTAACAAAGATTTGGTACCACTTGAGACTGATTTACAAACTGACTGAACACGGTTCTCCAGACCGAAGAGACAGGGAAATGAACCGTAAGGTGCAAGTTCCCTTATCGAAGAGCATATAGATTGGAATTGTATAGGAAAGTGAACCCCCTCGCCCAAGAGCAAATGGATGGGTGCGCTCAGAAATCAAGCCTTATTACTGAAGAGTGAGTAGATGGGTGTGCTCAGATAGTAAGAGCCCTTATCAGAGAAGAAGCAGATGGACATGCTTGGTCTGGATCTCCTCATCGAAGAGCGAATGGATTGGACTCAACATGAACTAACGATCTAGAGAGATCGAGGATAAAATTTATGATCCGAAGAGATCGAGGATTGAACCAATGATCCGGAGAAATCGAGGATAAAACCAATGATCCGGAGAGATCGAGGATAAAAATAACGATCTAGAGAGGTCGAGGATTAAACTACTGAACTGGAAAGATCAGAAATTGGATTGGTCATTGATTATGTTGAATCATGAGTTTTGATTCATGACAAAAAGCTTAAACAATCAACTGATGAGACTATACGATCAAGCGACAAAAAGAGAATGAGATATGCTATTAAACTACAAAGGAGACAAGACTTCAAATATAAGTATAGTATGTTTATTTATTGAAGTTTTAGTCATTAGATATAGGTTGAAATTGTTAAAATCTATCCTCAAGTAGTTTACTCAAAATCAAAGTTATTTTAAGATTCAAATTCTTTAAAGATAGTATAAACTGTGCACTGACAACCAGGTCAGTCGACTGACCAAAAATGACCAGTCGACTGAACCTGTTCAGTTGCACAGATATACTCTGTTTTACATAGTCTTTGAATACTCAGTCGACTAGTCGATTTTGCTCAGTCGACTGAACGATTCTAATAGCTATTTTTCTGAAAAGACACTTCCATTTGCGAAGAGTTACGATCCAAATTGAAGAGATATGGCAGCATCTTTTGATCAAAACGTGAATAGTTGTAGCCATTTGTCTACTATATAAACACATCAAAATCATTTTCCAAATCACTGAATTTCATTTTGCTTTCTGATCATACTCTCTACTTTCTATCCCTTCATTCTAAAAGAAATCACAATCTTTATATTGCTTGAATCTCTGAACTAATCAATATATTCTTTGATTCTAAGCAATATCTTCCTTTCATATCTTCACACACACAATATATACTTGAGGATTTGATTATAGGAAGGTTGTATACTTAAAGACATATCAGTGTTATTCAGAACACAATTGTCAATTATTTTCTTATACCAGTAAAAGTCCTATTCTATTGTTCAGGCGGCAAAAGTCCTCTTTCGGCTGTTAGAGGTGGAAAAATCCTGTTCGACTGCTCAGGTGTTGTATACATATTCCTCCGGGTTAAGTGAGGGGTTATTGAGTTGAAATTCCAGAAGGAAGTCTGGGACTGGATGTAGAACGGGAAGTTCGAACCAGTATAAAAATCCCTGGTGTGCTTATTCTTATTTGCTTTATTATTATAATCTGTTTCCGCATTTACATTATAATATATTCCATATTACACGATCCTAAGTGATAACTATCCATATAGTAGTCACTTTCAGATTACACTACCCGAAGAAATCGAAAAATAAACTTTGAATTTGAATGCCACTTGACTTTGAAATGATTTGATAGCGATTATCAGATTATGTCGTTGCCTTGATTCAATCGGACTTGATTATGATGGGATGTTGAGCGATTTTAGACAATTTATAAACGATGCTCCGATCGGTGGCAATGCACTACCCTGATTAATAACTTATGATAATCGAATGATTAATGAAAGTCATTACTTCAATTCGGTTGAGCATTCTTATAATGGGATATTAGGCGATACTAGATGAAAATGGGATAACATTGAATTCAATATATGATTGCTAACTTTTGAACGAACACGAGACAATTTTAGTTTAACATATATGATATAATAATTCCAAGAGAACATGGAATGATGATGAATTGTGACTTAACACTCAAACAAGGACTCGAGTCCTTAGCTATAGTGGTCTAGAATGACCTTTGATTTACAGGTGAACCCGAAGGAACTGAATGATTCGCTATAATTCGATCAGTTAATAGTCAGAGAGCTCAACTACTAGTGATTTGTCGACTTCAATATTTGTTCTTGAGTAAAGTACACCTTCCATTCACAAGGCATGTTTTGGGGGGCAAGTGTTACGGTCGAATTTATCACAGCCTTCGAATAGACTTAAACAATTGAATTAGACGAGCAAAAGACAAAAAAATGACCCAAGGACTTGGAAAAAATAATAAAAAGGCAAGAAAATAGGAATATAAAAAAATAATTGAAAAAGTGAAAATTGTAACGACCCGCCTTTTTGGACGGTTTAAATCGACGATAAACCACACACGTCGGACTCAAACCATTCAAAAGGGAGGATTGTTATGAGGTAAATAAGAAAAAGCAGAGAAAGAAAGAAAACAAACATAGAATCTCACAGCGGAATGACAAAATATAATAATCATATAAACAGTTCATGAAGGTGTTTTACAAATAACATTTGATTACACTTTTACAATACCGATCAGAGTTACATACAACATGAATAAATAAATGAATAAATGCAGCGGAACAACATAACGCAATGGAATAAATATAATAAATAATAATAGTATACAAATCTCCGTCTTCGTCCTCCAGAAAAGCAGTCTTCGATAAATTAAAAAGCTCAGACTGACTCGAGCGAATTGAAAAGACAAAACACTCGAGTCAAAACAAAAAGATCTTATGTAAGTTAAATCAATGGTAAATAAATATGAGTGTAACGGTGTCAGAGGTGTGTACAGGGTTTGACATCTCCTATCCAGTGTCTAACGTGAGTGCAATAACTTAAGAGATGTTCGGGATTACATCTCCTAAGGATCTATTAAACTATCTACATACATAATACAATACGCTATTATAATAGTGTCTACAATAAAGTAAAGTATTAAAATAGCGTTAAGGCGTTACCCATATCCTCCTTAACACATTTTATATATTCCTGTAGTCTATACATACCGTAATTCCTTCATAAACTGGAGGGCTATCAGAGGGCACTCCATAGGTATGGTACAAACCAAACTCGTAGAAGGCGAGATAAGGCATGTTACAAGGCACGCGAGGCAATGCCCAGGGTAGGATACTACCGTTTGGCGTATCCGGACTGGTGGTAACGCATAGCAGCTACTACCGCCCACCTCGGAACACACTCCCATAATCAAAATCGAGGGGTGGCCACCAAATCAATCACAAAGTCATATTATGGTATCGAAGAAGCATGTCTGATCGGAGCTGCGACCTCACTTGGCCCGGCATGGCTCATGTTTTAGTCACATCAAGCTGACTCGCAGGAGTCAGGCTACACTAATACCTATACAAAATCATTCGCCAAACCATCCTACTTCATTCTGGAAACTCCACCACGTACACAATTGTTAAAGTGGTTTTCGATATTGGCAAAGAGTGACAATATCTAATCCCGGTCTCTTTAACAACCAAACGCTTATTTCACACCGGATGGTTCTTTTAAATTTCCAAAACCGTTTCATAATTGATATCAAAATATCATATTCCATTCAAACCATATCATTTTTGAAATCATATTCACTCAAATATGTCATTTCACTAGAAAATATCATTTCAAAACTCAACTTAGGTTATAACATCATTTAACCATATTCGCTTTTAAATCAAGGATTTAAATCTAAACACTTCCACTTTACACAATCTGAAATTTAGAATAGTTTAGATAGTTTAAAATAGTTTAAAGTAACTTTTAAATGGTTAAAATACTTTAAATATAGTTTTAAATGGTTTTTAATAGTTTAAAATAGATTAAAATAGTTTAAAATATATTAAAATAGTTTAAATACTTTAAAATACTTTAAAATACTTTAAATTAGTTTTAAATACTTTAAAATAGTTTAAATGGTTAAAATATAGATTAAAATAGTTTAATATAGTTTAAATCATTTAAAATAGATTAAAATAGTTTAATATAGTTTTAAATAGTTTAAAATAGATTGAAATAGTTTACAATAGATTAAATAGTTTAATAGTTTTAAAATAGGTTAAAGTAGTTTAAAATAGTTCAATAGTTTGAAAATCTTAGAAATCAGGATTTTAAAATAATAAATCTTTAAACAGTTTATATTAAAATAATTAATTTGAAATTAATATCAAAATTAAGCCATTTCTTTCATTTCAACACATCTGGACCATGTCCAGCTTTCAAATCAACTAACTAAAATTGGTCTTTCAATTTAGATTCTCATTTAAAACCATATAATCAATATCGATTTCAAATCCATGTTTGAATTATCAATTTAAACCACTTCAAATTAAATAGATTTCAAAGTTATATTAAACATTTCAATAACTCAATTTCGATAAATTTCATTTATGCTTCAAAACTCAACTTTGAAATTTCCATTTTAATTCTTTTTAACAATTCATTAAATCAATTCCAATTTCAACATTTAACGCTTGGATTTTCAAAAATAATTCAGTTTATATAGATCAAATTCTATTTCAAAATATCATTTAATTAAATTCAAATTTTAAGGATTTTAAATCATTTTAATTTAACAAATCTGGTGTCCGTATATAATTTTCTACCCTATGGTCAAGTAATATGGATATATATCATTTCAACTCGCTCGAGTCTATCATTTCAACCCATAGCGACTTCCCCCTAATCTATCAGATCATTCGGGTATGTATCATTTCAACCCATAGTGATTTTCTAACAATAACTAAGGGAACTTGCAGGGTTATAACAATATAAATATAACATCCTGTCATCCAATATTAACAATCAAACATCCATCACAATCACCATTCAAATCAACAAATAAATAACAACAATTGACCGATTATCAATAACAGGTATTAACAGGCAATTTAAAATTCAATATTAAATTAAACGGCGGTTGAATTCAATAAAAGTCAGATTTAACTGGAATGACAATTTAAATACACCAAACATCAACCAATCAATTTCTAATCACATCGTAAATTAAATTTAACTAACATAAAATGATTTAGTAGTTGTGAGTGGGTTAAAACACTCACTTTTGATTCAAATCGATTTGAAATCTAAAATAAGGCCCAAAATTCAACAGTCTCAGAATTCGTCCAAACCAGTTCCATTATGTCCGGAATTTCGATACGATCGCAGCGGAACAAAGCGCACATAAATCCGACCTCGCAGGCAAAAGTTGTTATAAGTAGAACGATTATATGATTAAATTAAAACAAATAAAATAATTAAATTGGTAAAATCAATACCTTTCCAGGTCAACATGTTCTCGTTGAAACCCTACCCTCTAAGTCAGATTGCAATCGAACATACGAAGGAGCCGCCACCATACCACGACGAACGAATGCCGCCACGAACTACGATCACCCACGCCAGACTTCACCGCACACAGCGCCGACCTTCCCTACAACTACGCGACCATCTCTGATCAACCACCATCACCATCGTGCCCAAGATGAACACAGCCGCCATAAATCCCAAACCCTAATCGAATTTTTGAGGCAAATCTGACCATCAATTCGCCGAGCAAACCATACAGATGCGCTCCACTCGTCCATCTCCACACGACAGTACTCTCTAATCGATGATCCGTCGACGATCATCAACCACCAAACGGATGACCAAGAATGTTTTGGCCAATTTCGGACAAAACGAAACCGATTGTAAAAACAAACAGCGGATTTGAGTTGCGCTCGTCGAGAGCTTCGAATCGGTATATAATATGACATAGTTTAAGGAGTTTTAATTTTTGAAATTGATTTGGAAATTGAAGTTTAGGGTTTTGTAATTGGATTTGGTTTCTGCCATTAGGAGAAAGAGATAGGCAGAACAAATTATGCATACGGTAATAAGAATTAGAAAGGCTGCTAGGGTTTAGAAGAATATATTTATATGAACAAAGCCCGATAAGAAAGAATGAACACATTGAATTGGTACGAAATGGCAATAACGACCCAAAAAGCCCGTTTCGTTTTCGAAACGAAAATGGGTCATCCCATATATCAAAATAGATGTTTTCGATATTTCTAAATTCAATGGAATAGGTTTCGAGTCCTAATTACATTGTATGAAGAAGTTAGCTTTTAAAATCAGCTTATTTCAAATTGATTTCATTAAATCGATTTCTACGCGTTTCAAGCCCGTACGATCAAACGACAAGTCCGATCGCTACGAAACTTGAAATCCTACAATAATTCACCGTTACGGATCCTATGAAACTGGTTTAATCGAAATCCGAGATATTGGCCAAAATGGTTTTTTCACGTTAATAAAATAAATGATTATTAAATTAATTAAATCACTCTTTCAATTCAAATTTAATAACTAACCATTTTTATCATTTTTGATTACTAAGTAATTTATAATCTTTTAAAACAAATTTCCATATCAATTCAATGTTAAATATTACACTAATTACAGTGTTCAGTTTCAACTGTAATAAATTTATTAATTATAATTTAAAATCCAAATAAATAAATTTATTTTGATTTCAATCTTATTATTCCATCAATCATTATTTTATGGACATAGTTAACATTGGTTTACCATTTATTACATTAATACTCTACAATTATCCTCTTAATTCATATTTACTACAATATTAAATTAGATTAATTACAATATTTCAATTGTATTTAATTTTTATCGATTTCCACATAAATTTACCGGATTAGATAACTAAAAGGTAATTGAAGCGATTATTATACATTACTAATTCAAACACATTCCCAAGCTTATTGTTTACAAATCAACCTAATCAATTCACATAATGATTAATCATTCTATATTACACAATTTCAATTAATAACGTATAATTTCTCTTTTTATTACAACATTTGGTTTATTTACCATTTACAATTTATAACCAAATTTTATATTTACAATCATTTCAATCAATTGAAATTGCCTAAAAGCAGTTATTCATTACCTTACATTAACATTATTACATTTTAGTTATTCTTCTCCTTAATAAGTCTTAAATTTTTAATTTTTCACAATATTAAATTCCAAAACTTAAATTAATAAATTTAATTATCGAAAATTACGGGTTGTTACAAAAATTGACTCTTTGGGTCGGTACCAATCCAAGCCCCAAACGCTGCCTAGGGAAATTAGCAAAAATCATGGAGGAATACAACCTTGAGCTAGCCCGAAGTCAAGCCCGAAGCAGAGCAACAAGTGGGTCGAAGTCAAGCCCGAAGTCAGATCGGTGCCGCTCTGAAGCCCTTGGGTCGTCACCGATCTTTGAATTCTTAGTTCAAGATTCGACGTGCGACTTTTGTGGAAGGACACGCATGACGTGGAGAACGTGTGTAACGATTTTCGGAGCCAAATGTAGAGAACTTCGCCTATAAATAGAGGTGGAGAGTGCTTGGAAGGAGGACTTTTCTTCTTTATTGATTTTATTCACTTTTCTACGAAACTATGTTGGATCTTCACCAATCCAAGAATACCGATCCATAAAATCACAGTTTGTAAAAGTTACAGAAATTGAATAACAAAGTTTAAGTGGATGTAGACCGAAGTATTCGCTGAACAATTATAAAAATTATGTGTTCTTTACTATTTCTTGTTTTTATCTGTTTTTTCTTGATAATTTTCATATTTACTACTTCATTGGGTCGTTATGCCATTTTTTGCAAACAAACTATTTATCACGAAGGGGGGTCCATGGGTGACAATCCCTATGGAAGGGTGCGTGGACAATGTTCCCGTTGACGACGGTTGACCTAACATATCGAGTCACGAGGGTCTAGGGGTAGCATCCCTTTGAGGGTTGTGGGGAAGCTCTCATGCGGAGGGTTGTGACTATTACAACATTCGTAATTTTTGAATGGATTTAATCGTTCTATTCCAACATTCATATCCATCATGTCCATTCCTTAACTATCATCAAACCCCAATAAGTATGGCCTCATACAAATAGAAAATTCCACTTCATAATTTTGAATTTAAACTATACCCTCATTCACTGTCTTCTCCTTCGCATCATCCACTATCAGAAATAAATGAGTGTACTTTCGGTTTGATTCAATAGTCACAAACTAGAATCAAACAGCTACATTGTATCTGAAAGAGATTTCCCATTAAATTCGTTGTGACTATTGAAAGACAACAATTACGTGTCTTGGAGATCAACAATAACTTGTTAAAACATCATATTTTTTTTCAACAGCAAATGCCTATATAACAAATCAACATATGTAATCAAACAATTGTTGCTTAACTATGTGCAAAACTGAAATACCATACGATCGATTCTTTTACCATAAAAGGACCACAACCGGTAAGCCGATCGAGTTTAACATACCCATCATTCCAACTCTTAAGTGGTTGATCTGATACTTTTACATCTTCATGAGCCTCAGCGAAAGTCTGCAACCTCCACGTGCTTTTTGCATTACTCGGTTATTTTAGACAAAATCTTGTTATCATTAGAAGTTAGATTGAGTTCATTCAACCGTGAGTGCGGTTATCCTCAATCATATGTTGAATGTTAAGTTTTGGTATCCATACGCGCACACGTCATCTCATGCATTTCGTAAAGTGTTGGAACAGTGAGACCACTGAACGATGCATTCAACGTGCAAGTATCTTGATTGAAAAGCCCAACTTTGCCCCCATCAGGCATACACATGGTCCTGGCAACACTTTGTTGCAATAAAAGGGATTTCCAGCATTACTTGTTATCGATCACATGTATACACCATGCTTATTCCATATTTCTTATGATGTGAGACTTTTCATTTCAATACACGCGCACACTCCATTATATAATGTAACCACACTAACACTCCATTAAAGAACTCTGCAGTTGGGCTAAGCTACTTTCTATTAAGTCGGCTTTTTCATAGTTGATTCAGGCTGCTTTACCAAATCTCCACTAAAGCGAGTACTTCCGCTCAAGTCACATTGGAGATGTTGAGTTCTCTTCACAGTTGGGTTAGAATTCTTACATAATGATTCCTCTTTTCAGCAGTTGGTCGGGTTGCTTACACATTGAGTCCTATATTTAACCATTGGTCAGGTTGCTTAGCCAAATCTCCAAGTCGACAAGCAGTATCATATTAATCCCTCAAACCTGTAGCTTTGATACCACGTTATGTCTCAGTACTCATGTGCACACCCATCGTCCATACATGCGCTTCATTAAGTGTTGAAGCAGTAAGACCACTAAACAAAACATCTAATGTGTCGGCATTCCAATTAAACATCCCAACATAACAATTGATTAGCCATACACATGGCCTTGGATATTATTTGCAAGGTGTGACTATTGCCAAGTTCAATCCGCACATTGGCTCCATTATATAATATGAACCACATCAACCATTGAATTGTCCTTGATTATGTTTGAGCTTTAGGAGGGTTATTAGGAATATGTTATTGCGAATGGTAAATCATATTTAGTATGTGTTTTGTGCATGTTAGGGCAAGAGCATCGGTTTTTGATATTTTTTTGCACTTAATCAAATATCCAGATCATTATCTAATTATAATTAACCATTGTCAACGCGTGCATGTAGCAGAACATATTTTACAATTTTTTCAGTACCATATAAGATCTATCGTACACTATATCGGATCCTTAAATCATATTTTGAATAAACAAATTTCATCATTGCAATAATCAAACGAAATTGAATCGACTATACACCATGAATGGATAATCATGTCAATTTATATTGATAAATACAAGTTTTATATGCTTCATAACGCAAAGTATCTCATGTATCATTTTATAACCAAATTTAGATCTAACAAATTCAAGTAAGATGAAATTTAGAAACTTTGAATTAACAAATTTCCATTATATTCTTTTACATTCATATTTTGAAAAGAAAAAAAAATCCACTCAATTTATCCCAAGAGATTGTTCATTTGATCTTCTAGGGTAATTTAATAGGTAAAGATGAGTGAATAAAAAGATGTCACTAGCTCAAGCTTTCATAATGTCGACGAATACATAGTCCTATAAAAATACATGAAGTAGTGTTGTTGGTTCGAGGTATGCTTCTTTGGATTTTACAATTAAAAGTTGGTTTTTTTGGGTATTCAGCAAAAAAGTCTGCTCAATCAACTCCTGATTTTTCTTTCTTTTTTTTCCTTTTTTTCAACTCTTATAGAGTATTATCATAATGTTATCAATTTTTTGCTTCCAACTTTATAACAAATATTCGTGTATAGGATTGAAAAGTAATTGCATGATATACTTATGTATTTGATTGAGGATTTATTTTCTTTAAAATAATGGTACTGTAAGATAATATTTCATGGTATAATCAGAAAAAGAAATTGCAGTACAACATTCTTAATTATAAAAATAGTTGGAAAATGGGGGGGACCCACTGCACAGTGTTGTCTTTGTGCAAAGGACTGGAACCGGAGTAAAATCACCGAACGAAATAAAATTATGCTCTATTAGGCCATGTCAGATTCAAACTTGCAACTGATGCGATAAATACCTAGATTTGTCTTCTACCCTCCGGATAGACATACCTTTTCATTTATTAAAAAAAGGAGAAAAAGTAAATGAAAATGAAAAACAAGATAAACCAAGGACAATATAATATAATGCTAAAACGTAAGTTCCAAAATTCCTGTTTTCCTTTCGTTCATTGAAGATTTTCAAAATTTTGGATCAATTTTGAAAATTTTGTTTATCTTGTACTTATGAGTACTAATAATATACGACACATGTAAAACTTGAATTGGTTATTGGTTTCTAGTTTTTTTAATGTTATTTACGCCGAATTAGATCGAAAGTGAACTATTTTGCGATTTGTCCGTTTTTGTTGTCTTATTTAATTTGTTGTCTTTTCAATTATTTTACATGTTTACTGCATTTATCATTTTATGCCTACTTTTTTGCTAATCTTTCAGCATATAAAGATCAAATCCAGAATTTGAATCGGAAACGAGATTTGTACCGGATTTCATCTCGGTTCTGATCGGACTAGGAATGGATTTCAGTAATTCCATCGGAATTCCGAATCATGCTAAAAAGACACCAGATGTGTCATGTTTAGGTGTATTTGTTGATGTTGAAATACCAGATGCTAAAAACACACTAGATGTTTCATGTGTAGATCGACCACGGATAGCTAAATTTGTTATATTCATATTCATGTTCAAGTTTATAAGTAAGACAAACAAATCTTCTAGGATCGTGATACTACCATGTCATACAAAGGAAAAATGCATAAATGCTTCAACATGTTGATAAATAAACCAAAATCAGGATCATGTGAAAAACGTTGTGTACGGATAAAAGCACTGAGTTCACTCTTTCTAGTATCATGATGTGGTATTAGGAAGTGTAAAATCCGATGCCTTTAGTTCCATATAGTAGTGTGAGACTAAAGGCATCAAATTTTACACTTCTTGATACCACATCACGGTAGCACGTGGTGCAAATTTTGGTGATTTTAGCAATACATATGTATTCCTGATAACAAAAGAACAAACTTTTCCTATTATATATCAATCAAATAATTCCACAACAAACATCTAAATTAGAAATAATCTGTTGGACATCTATACAAAAACCCACAGAATTGATCAATACCTCAAAGAAGACCCATGATACAATTGAATAACTAGTGTAGTGTGCAGTCCGCATTCAAACTAACTTGGTATCTAGTTTGCCTCCTAAATTTTCACATTCATTGCATCAGTTGTTATAAATAGTTATGAGTAATACTATTCAACTCACCACTTGCATACAAGGCTATAGCTTTTACGAATTCTTCGTATGAATAATCACTTGAACCCCACAGCAGTGGGAATGGGAAGTGTTAGTGGTAAAATGTTGTTAAAATTGGATGATTCAAATATTTGTTGAGGAGGAAAGAAATTGATTAATTGGTTCAATCAATCAATTAATTTGGCTTGTATATGGAAGGATATTTTGGAAGGAAACTAATTAATTAGCCAATCAATTAATTAGTCAATGCATTTGTTATATGAAGAAATAAATGATTAGGCATGGAGAATCAATCAATTAGAGGAAAGATATGGAAACCAAGATTATGCCATCTATTTGTACTAAAATCAAATCATGCAATTTGGAAAGATATTTGGGTAATCTGGAAATTTATTTTCTTAATCTCCAAGCAACCCTTCATTATCAAGTCTATTTAAATGAAAGAATTCATCTTCATATGAAAGTGAGTGTGTGAGGCATCCACCATTATTCTTCTCTCTCTTTTGTACTCTTTTCTTCAATGAAATAAAAGAAGTTGTTGGGTCTCCGTATACGTAGGATATTCATATCTGAACCAGTTAAATATTCTGTGTCTCTTATTTCTGCTATTGTTTCTGTGAGACTGCATAGTTGATTTTTTCTTTTAAGTTCCATTGATATCTAAATAGACAATACTAGATCCTGATCAAATAATTCGTTTCTGCTCAAATTAAAACAAATTTCACTACAGTTTGATATCAGAGCTAGTGTTATTGTTTCTGTTTGGATATTAATGGCTACTTCTAGTAAGTCTGTTGGTAGATCTGGTGTCAATTATGGAGTAACACGTTTTGACGGAAAGGGAGATTTTGGTACTTGGAAGATGAAGATGGAGGCTGTATTAAAGAAGGAGAAGACTTATAAGGTTATTTCTGCGCCTGAGAAACTGATGCAGCTAATTTGGAAAAGATGGAAGATGAAGCTCTCAAAACAATTCAGTTGAGTCTTTCAGATGAAGTTCTTAGAGAATTCTCTCAGAAGAAGACGGTGAAGGAACTATGCGATGCATTATCGGATGCATATCAAGACAAGTCTCTCACTAATCGGATTACTCTTCAGCAACAACTCTATTCGTTCAAGATGAAGCCTGGACCTGATCTCATGGAGTATGTAGATGCTTTGACTACTTTGATTATGAACCTGAAGGCAGCGGAAGTTGATATTACCGATGAGGCTCAAGTTGTGATCCTCTTATGTTCCTTGCCTAAGGAGTATACTGCTTTTGTTAATTCCATGATTTATGGCCGTAGTAAAATTAGCCTGTCAGATGTAATGGTCGGTCTTCATAATGAAGTATTAAGGGGTAGATTGGCGAGCACTAGGTTGGATAGTGATACCAAAGGCTTATTTGTTCAGAGAGGTAGAGGCCAAAGTAGGTCGAAGAAAGGTGGAGGACGGAATTCTTCACGGTCTCAGTCTAGGGGGCCTAAGAAGTTGACTTGTCATTATTGTAAGAAACCAGGGCACTTCATAGCACAATGTCTCAAGCTTGAAGGTAGAAGAAAAGATCCAAAGCAGGCCTCTGCTTCTACAGCACAGAAATCAGATACAGAAAGTGACACCGATGTATTTACAGCTCTGGCTCTTCTAGGAAGAGCAACTTATGGCTGATGGATTCTGGTGCATCCTATCATATGACACCTGATAGGAACTAATTTTCCACTTACCGTGAAATTGATGGAGGAGAAGTTCTGATAGGTAATGATGCTTCTTACCATATGGTTGGTGTTGGCAGCGTGATGATTATGATGTTTGATGGTGTTATTCGTACGATCACCGATGTTAGACATGTACCTGATTTGAGGAGGAGCTTGATTTCTGTTGGGGCATTGAGTAGACTTGGCTTGAAGATTGTAGTGGAAGGAGAGAAAATAAAGATATCAAACGGTTCCATGATTGTTATGAGAGGTGTGAGGGCAAGAAATCTTTATCTATTAAAGGGCACTACTGTAATTGGTGAATCAGCTTCTGTTACATCTGTTGATTCGGATTCTTCTAGATTATGACACTTACGGATGGGCCACATCGATGAGCGCATCATGGATGAGTTGAGAAAACGAGGATTGATTGATGGAGTTCATCATTCAAAACTTGGTTTTTGTGAAGAATGTGTTCGTGGAAAGCAGACGAAGATTTCTTTTGGTATAGGAGAGCATAAAGCAAAAGCTATCCTGGAGTATGTTCATACAGATGTCTGGGGTCCCTTCCCTTGTCAGTCTTTAGGTGGATCCAGGTATTTCGTTTCATTTATAGATGATTTCTCTCATACAGTATGGGTATAGTTTCTTCAGTCAAAGAGTGAAACATTTTCCAGGTTTCGAAAGTGGAAATCTATGGTTGAAAAGCAGTCAGGGAAGAAATTGAAAGTTCTCCGTTCAGATAATGGCGGTGAATTTGTATCACAGGAATTCATCGATTATTGTGAGTCTGAAGGTATTAAGAGGCATTACACTACACCAGGCGACCCCTAGTCTAATGGAGTTGCAGAAAGGATGAATCAGACATTATTGGAGAGAACAAGATGCCTCAGACTGACTGCTAAATTGAAGAAGGGATTTTGGGCTGAAGCTTTATCTATGGCGGCTTTCCTCATCAACCGCACACCTTCTACTGCCATAGATATGAAGATCCCTGAAGAAGTATGGAAAGGAGAGCCTGTTAGCTATTCATTTCTCAGAGTGTTTGGTTGCCCAGCTTATGTGCAAGAGAGTAAAGGGAAGCTGGAACCAAGAGCTCGCAAGTGTATCTTTCTAGGTTATAGGAGAGGAGTGAAGGGATATAGGTTGTGGTGTCCTATTAGCAAGAAGATCGTTATGAGCAGGCATGTGACTTTTGATGAGAAGGCCATGTTGAAGGTGGAGCCTTCCTCATCGGATGACAATGAGAGGACATGTGAAGAATACCAGACACAAAGCAAGTCATTTGTTGATTCTTTCCATAGACGTTCAGATGGTGTTTCCGATGACACCATGGTTGATGAGGGTAATATCGATGTTGGTACAGATGATCAAACTCAAGGTGGAGCTCATTCAGAACCTAGGTCTGTCAGACAAAGAAGAAAGCCTAAGTGGCTTGATGATTTTGTTGGATTGAGCATCGAAGACATTAACTTCGATGATATGGCAACATATGCTTTGAATGTTGTCCATGATGAGCCCTGTGATTATAGAGAAGCTATCGCATCAGTTAACAGTTCCAGTTGGTTAGTTTCCATGGAGGAGGAGATTGAATCATTGCAGAGAAATCATACTTGGGATTTGATGCCTCTTCCCACTGACAAGAGAGCTATTGGATGCAAGTGGATCTATAGAGTGAAAGACAGTGAAAATGGTAATCTCAGATACAAGGCAAGATTAGTCGCAAATGGGTATGTTCAGAAGAAGGGGTAGAGTATCATGATATCATTGCTCCAGTGGTTAGGCATACTTCTATTCATATTCTTTTGGCATTAGTTACTCATTATGATATGGAATTAGAGCAACTAGATGTCAAAACTGCATTCTTGCATGGTGATCTAGATGAGGAGATTTATTTAAAGCAGCCGGAAGGGTTCATTGGTAGTAGCAGACCAGACTATGTTTGCAAACTCAACAAATCTCTATATGGACTAAAGCAATCTCCTAGACTATGGTATAAGAGGTTTGATAAGTTTATGCTTTCACAGGGATACTCCAGAAATTTCAAAGACCAGTGTGTTTATTTCAGGAGATGTGATGGTGATATGATTTATTTGTTGTTATATGTTGATGATATGCTGATTGCATCTCGGAGTATGGTCAGAATTAAGGAGTTGAAAGCGGAGCTTGGTAGAGATTTTGACATGAAGGATTTGGGAAAGGCATAAAGAATATTGGGTATGGAGATAAGCAGGGATAGGAAGCGGAGAGAGTTAAGGCTCACTCAAGCATAGTACATCGAGAAGGTCCTCGCTTGATTTGGAATGGAGAAAACCAAACCGGTTGGCACTCCATTAGGCTCTCATTTTAAGTTGTCAAAAGACTTATCTCCCTCATCGGAAGAAGACAAAAGGTATATGGCTGATATACCTTATTCTAGTGCTGTTGGTAGTCTTATGTATGCGATGGTGTGCAGAAGACCAGATTTGGCCCATGCAGTGGGTGTTGTGAGTCGATATATGTCTAACCCAGGCAAAGAACATTGGCAAGCTATGAAGTGGATTCTTAGATATCTTCGAGGCACTTCTTCGGTGGGTTTTTATATGGTGGAGTGGATGGTGACATCTTTCTTAGAGGATATTGTGATTCTGATTATGCTGGGGATAGAGATGCTAGGAAGTCAGTGTCGGTCTATGTTTTTACACTTGGTATAGGCTCGATTTCATGGAGATCAAAGCTGCAATCTATCGTAGGTTTATCGACTATCGAAGCAGAGTTGATATCGATTGTGGAAGCAACAAAGGAAGGATTATACTTACTTCAGTTGTTGGACGATCTTTCAATGGTGCAGCGGACAGTAGAGCTATTTTCAGACAGTCAGAGTGTGATTCATCTTGTAGAGAATCAAGTTTATAGTTCACGGACGAAGCACATTGATGTTAGAGGTTTCTTTCTTATGCTTGAGGAAGAACGAAGCAAGATCAAATTGTTGAATGTGAGTACTTTGGATAATCCTTCAGATATGATGAGTCACTTCCAAAGGACAAGTTTGAGCATTGCTCAAACTTGGTCAGTTTAATTCATGTTACTTGAGCGCCATGAGGCGCTAGACCCAACAACTTCTATGTTGATTGCTTGATGATAAGGTGATGAAGAGAGATTGTTATATTTGAATCAAGGTGGAGTGTTAAAATTGGATGATTCAAATATTTGTTGAGAAGGAAAGAAATTGATTAATTGATTCAATCAATCAATTAATTTGGCTTGTATATGGAAGGATATTTTGGAAAGAAACTAATTAATTAGCCAATCAATTAATTAGTCAATGCATTTGTTATATGAAGAAATAAATGATTAGGCATGGAGAATCAATCAATCAAAGGAAAGATATGGAAACCAAGATTACGCCATCTATTTGTACTAAAATCAAATCATGCAATTTGAAAAGATATTTGGGTAATCTGAAAATTAATTTTCTTAATCTCCAAGAAACCCTTCATTATCAAGTCTATTTAAATGAAGGAATTTCATCTTCATATGAAAGTAAGTGTGTGAGCCATCTACCATTAATCTTCTCTCTCTTTTGTACTCTTTTCTTCAATGAAACAAAAGAAGTTGTTAGGTCTTTATGGACGTAGAATATTCATATCCGAACCACGTTAAATCTTCTATGTCTCTTATTTCTGCTATTGTTTCTGTGAGACTGCATAGTTGATTTTTTTTAATTTCCATTGATATTTAAATAGACAATACTAGATCTTGATCAAATAATTCGTTTTCGCTCAAATTAAAACAAATTTCACTACAAATGTCGGGAGTGAGTCCTTGCATCCGCATATAATAACCTATTTATATACCTAATTATGTGTTGTGTTGTGGTTCGATGCATCTTTACTCGGAGTTTGCTAGTGAAACTTAGTTCTCCATGTATTAAAAAAAATTACTTGTAACAAAAGGTAAAAATTGAGAAGAAATTATTAAAATTCAAAAATTGACAAACCCAATGCCCGCCATTCTGATACGCTTCAGTTAAAAAGAAGCTGCGGGTTGCATAATTTGAAGCACAATGACTACAATCATTCTGCCCTTGATACTACTTTTTGCTGAACAAATTAAAAAGGTGTTTGACCTGTATATGAAAGCTCAATCCAACTTGAAATGCTTTATTTGTACTGTATACTGCTCCTTATGATTTAATGAATGCATTAAAACGAAATACTAAAGTACATGTTTTTTCAATGATCATGAAAATATAAAAAAGTAAATTTTCTACATATATATACACATGCAAATATAAAATAGCACATACGCACAGAGTTCGTCAAAACAAAAAGATCCAGCGGATGATGGTTTGTCCGAGTGGTCTACGGCGCCAGATTTAGGCTTTGGCACCAAAAGGGTGCGGGTTAAAATCCCACAGTTGTGATTATTACCCATTTTATCTATCAATTACCTTTTTTCCACTTCCACATCCACTATCGCCTGCATAGAGAAAAAACAATAGCCATGGAAGTCAAAAATAGCCTGTATACGGACTACTAAGGGTAAACAAAATGAGTTTTACCGCTAACCGTAAAAATATATGTTCAACTGTTGGGTATTTAGATATGCAAGTTTCTTTTCTTCAGCCTATAAATAAGAAAAAACACAGTTTTCTGTATACGGATTTATGTCACTGTTATCTCAACCATACTGACATAACCTATCACATTCGACATCCAAAGCACGATCCATGTCTACTGATACAGCTGGTATTTGGAAAAGACAATTCAGTATTATGGCCAGCCTTTATTCTTCTAGGTATCAATCTTGTGAACTGCTTGCAAACTGTTCGTAACACAGATGAAAGAAATAAACAGTTTTATCAAATATGTAGATAAATTCACGAAGATATGGAGGGAACCACGAAACACATAAGATGTGATGATAAGAACAACAAAAATCTCACAAGAAATAACTAACTTGAAAAATAATTTTACTACCTTAAAATAATAATTCCACACATGCACTCGCACATACGCACATGCACGCACTAAGAAACCCTCAAATGAACCTTTTGAATTTACGAGAATAAACCATAATTATTGGACAAATCATATCCCTTGACTATGCGGTAATTCATAGGAATGACGTTCAGAGCTGGCTCACAAATGATGTTGTACAATTATCCACTTTCACTCCAAAAATTACATCAAATTTCACTAAGCAAAAACAATGTTCGGAGAGTTGATAAGCTAATTCCCACAATGAAATTACTGAATTTTGACATACAACTTTCTTCTCAAAATGTATTCATGTTCCACATCCCTACTAATCATAATAAGTAAAAAAACAACCTATTGATTTCATATTGTAAGTTCAACCCTTAATATTATTGACAATAATGAAATTGTTGGGGATTTTGCGGTTCGAGACAAATTTGATGGCAATTGTGAAGAAGATAATGCTGTACTTCCGACTTCAAGGATCTATGGAATAGATTCTTTCAGACAATAGTTCAACCCACCAGGTACAAATGGGTTATCGAACTACCGACTTTCAGGATTCAATGAAGCCCTATAACAGCGAAATCGGATTCAAAGTTTGTACGCCTTTGATCCGACTAAGAACACTTTAGTAATGGTTTCTTATGATGCAATTTATATAGAATAGAATGAAGAGGAAGAAGGGAGCAATTCTGTGACGATTTCTGAGTTTGCAACACCTGAGGGGCGTCATAAAAACAGAGCAATGGAGACGGAGTTATGGCGTTGCAAAATTGTACTGTGAGGAAGAAGAAGATGATTCAAAAAATTCGTATTTTGTAATTTTTCTGGGCGTTGCTATTTATAGATGTGTAGAGGTGCCTATTCGCGAAGTGTCACAACCATTTGCAACGGTTACAAACGGCTTTATCCATTCAATATTTAAACGTCGCATCTATTCATTTTGTAACGTTTAGAAAATGTTACAAATTTCCCGCCATTTATTCAAATTCAGGAATTTCGGTTTTGGGTCCTTAACGGGCTGAAATCTGACCCGTTACTGTTCACATATAATCCAAAAATATTTTCGGATCCGAAACCCGTCCCGGTACGGTCGGACGGACGGCGGCGGCGCGCGTGTGGTGTTGCATGACTTCTCTCCTCACAACAAAGCAAACATGTGGGAGCCCCAAGGCCCCAACATCCACATGAAAAAACTTTATTTATACAAATATATCGTATAAGTTTCTATCATGTGGGACTAACTTCTCTTCTTCCTCTTTACTTCTTCTCTTCCAAATCAAAACCCAAAGCCCCAATAAAATGTTTGAAAATTTTACAACAATCTCCCTCAATTTTCAAAATAAAAGAAAAATTAATAAATAGGATGGCTGTATCACTAGAGTGACTTCCTACAAACCCAAATGGGATCAAGCCTATGTAGTTCTAAGATCAAGTTTTGCATCATCGTGAAAACCAACACATAAATAAAAGGTATCTTTTGGATTTGAACCTTTACTTAGTGTAAACCATTCAAATACTTATCTAGATTCTACGGTGAACGAATCTTGAACCAAGTATCCATAATGATAAAACCGGAACAATCACACATGTTGATTTCCTTAGGTAAAGTGTTATGTATTGCTCAGCACGTTAATGGCCATGTGCTTAAATCCTGGTTCATGAGTCTACTTAGAAAGCGGTCTTACTTTCCTAGGAAACGGCCTGATTTCCATACTCATATAGGTAAGTCTCTTAAGGTGTTTCTGCGATTCACCTTTTAAGGTTTCTAGACTTATTAAGGATATATATCCATCCTTTGTTCTTGGAGAATCCAACACTAAATATTATGGGATTATCGATTTAGTGTTCCATAATCATTCTCTTAACTTGTTGGTATCCATTGAAATTTGTCTATCCTTTTCAAGACATAAGTTGGGTTTCTGTTAAGGATGATCAACCTTCATTCACAGACCTTAGTCCCATTTCTTATGACTTTATATAAACCATTGCCTTTGGAAGACTCATTGTAAGTGGATCAGCCAAGTTTTTCTTCGTTTCTATGTACTCAACAGCTATAACTCCTATTTTGAGTAACTGTCTCACCATTTGATGTCTTAGACTCACATGTCTAGACTTTCCATTATATGTCTTATTAGACACATTGTATATCGTTGCTTGATTGTCACAGTTAATCAAGACTGCTGGAGATGGCTTCTTTCATAAAGGGATTTCCATTAATAAATTCCTAAGCCATTCCGCTTCTTTACATGCATCTGCTAATGCAATCAATTCTGACAACATTGTTGAGTCAGAAATACAAATCTGCTTCTTGGAAGCCCATGACACAGCAGCGTCTCCTAATGTAAAGATCCATCCAGTAGTAGACTTGGATTTGGATTCTACTTTGTTCAGGTTGCATCACTATATCCTTCTATTACAGCAGGATATCCTTTATAAGATAAACCATATTCAATGGTTCCTTTCAAATAAGCTAAAACTCTAGAAATAGCTTTCCAATGTTCAAAACCTGGATTACTCGTAAATCGACATAATACACTTATAGCATGTGCGATGTCTGGTCTAGTGCAATGCATAGCATACATAAGACTCCCAATAACACTGGAATACTCTAGTTGAGAGATAGTACGTCCAGTGTTCTTTTCTAATTTAATACTAGGATCTAAAGGAGTTGGTGCTGGTTTGTCATCGTAATGACCATACTTTTGTAGGAATTTCTCTATGTAATGAGATTGAGTAAGTAATAACTCCCCCTCTTTCCTAATAATTTTAATTCCCAAAATTACATCAGCCTCTCCTAGATCTTTCATATCGAATTTAGAAGACAGAAACTTTTTAGTTTCATTCACACATGATATATTGGAACCAAATATTAGCATGTCATCAACGTATAAACATATTATAACATTACCATTGTTATCTGATTTGCTATAAATACATTTATCAGCATCATTAACAATGAATCCATATGACAGTGCAACTTTATCAAATTTCTCATGCCATTGCATGGGAGCTTGCTTCTGGCCATAAAGAGATTTCACTAATTTGCAAACTTTCTTTTCTTGGCCTGGGGTTTTGAAACCTTCAGGTTGTTCCATATATATCTCTTCTTCTAAATCTCCATTTAGAAAAGCAGTCTTTACATCAATTTGATGTATGACTAATTTATGAATTGATGCAAGTGCAATTAAACAGCGTATAGAAGATATGTGAGCAACTGGAGCATATGTATCAAAGTAATCTACTCCATGTCTTTGCTTATATCCCTTAGCAACTAATCTGGCTTTAAACTTATCAAAGAATCCATTTGTATTCAATTTTTTCTTGAATATCCATTTACATCCTATAGGTTTAGCACTAGGAGGTAAATCAGTTAAAACCCAAGTTTGGTTTAACAGTATGGAATTCATTTCATCATTGATAGCTTCTTTCTAGAAATTGGAATCTCTGGAACTCATAGCCTCAGAATAAGTTTTTGGATCATCATCGACGTTCATTACATATTTAGTCACATTAAGGACTTCGTCCTTACTGCCTTCTACAAGATATGTAATGAAGTCAGGACCATAGTCCTTCTCTATTCTTGCTCTTTTACTTCTCCGTTGTTCAGTACTATTATCTGGTACTGATACTTCCTTGCTGTTTTGAGCAGGAGCATAATCATCGTCATTGATATCATTAGCCATACTAGGTTCTGGACTAGATGATCTTAATGGGATCTCAACAGTTTGATTTTCAAAAAATTCTACATCTACAGATTCTATAACTTCTAGGGTGTCAAGAATAAGGAATCTATAAGTTATACTATTAAGTGAATATCCTATGAAAACACATTTAAATGCTCTATTTCCTAACTTTGGTCGTTTAGGGTCTGGTTTTCTAACATATGCTAAGCAACCCCAAACTTTAAGTCTAGTTAGGTTAGGTTTCCTATTAAACCATAATTCATAAGTGGAAATATTATTCTTTTTAAGTGGTACTCTATTTAAAATATAACATGCAGATAACATAGCATCACCCTGTAGGTTATTAGGTAAATTAGAACTTATGAGCATGGCATTAACCATTTCTACTAAAGTTCTATTCTTCCTTTCAGCAACACCATTTTGTTGTGGTGTATATGGGGCAGTACATTGGTGAAATATACCTTGTTGTTTACAAAACAAGGTGAATTCATTTGAGAAATATTCACCACCACGATCTGAATGTAATATTTTAATTTTAACTCCTAATTGTGTTTCGACTTCTGCTTTGTAAATTTTTTGAATTTATCAAAAGCCTCATCTTTAGTTTTCATTAGATATACATATGCATATCTAGTATAATCATCAATGAATGTTATATAGTATTGGTTACCACCATAGGTGATATGACTTTTTAAGTCGCCCACATCACTATATACCAAATCAAGCAAACCAGTTTTCCTTTCTACGGATTTAAAGGATTTTCGGTGTATTTTTGCTTGAACGCATATTTCACATTTAGAGATGGTATCGAAATCACAATCAGAAATTAATCCTAGTTTATGCATTTTCTAATGGAATTATAATTAACATGTCCTAATATACCATGCCATAAATTAATAGAATCAACAATATAAATAGAAGATTTCTTTATTAGATTCAACTTAATCATGCCGTTACAAGAGTATCCCTATCCAATGAATCTACCATTCTTAGACAACACTAGCTTATCAGACTCATACACTGTCTTGAATCCTCCTTTGTTAAGAAGGTATCCAGAGACCAAGTTCTTACACATATCAGGTACATAGAATACATTGGCTAAAGTGAGAACTTTTCCAGAGGTGAACGGAAGTTCTATAGTGCCTTTTCCCAGAACTTTACTTGGAACCTTATTTGCTCCAGTAACTTCATCGGCTTCTCCTTTATTTTCTTCGTAACTCTTGAACAGATTACGGTCTTTGCAAATATGAATGGTTGCTCCAGTATCGAACCACCAATCATTATCATTGCCGCTAATGGAGTTCGCCTCTTGCACTACAGCCACAAGTGAGTTTCGACCACATTCACTTTTTGTTGTTTCTTCCGCAGACGGCAGTCTCAGGCATAGTGGCCGGGCTTGTTACAAAAATAACAAGCACCTTTCTTTTTGTTGTTGGTTTTGAATGATTTTTCTTCTTAAACTGTGTCTCATTCTTTGGCTTTAACTTATCAGCCATTTCAACATTATTTGCCTTAGAATGTGACTCAGTTTGCGGATTATCATCTAGATCGCGTTTGCGAGAGTCTTCTTCAATACGAAGATGATGCTGCAATCCGTCTAAATTATAATCCGTTTCAGCATGCTTCATCTTTTTCTTATAATCATTCCAACTATGCGAAAGTCTAGAAATTATAACTCCAACAACAAAAGATTCAGGGAGATCAATTCCAGCATCTTTAAGTTGATTCACTATCAGTAAGATTTCGCTTACTTGTCTAATTATGGACTTATTGGTGACCATTTTGAAATCCATAAAATTGGAAATAAGAAACTTTTTATTACTTGCCTCGGATATGCGGTACTTATTCTCCAGTGCAGTCCAGAGTACCTTCGCTGTTTCCAAGGTCCTATGAGCATTGTAGACTGGGGTAGATAGCGCATTCAGAATATGGCCTCTACATAGAAAATCGTCCTCTTTGCGCTTTGCACGTCTAGCCTTTAGAGCAGCATCATCCTTATCAGTTTCCTCCGGGATTTCTTCCAAGTCATCTTCCAAAATGTAGAACAACTTGACGGTGACCAAGAAAAATTTCATTGTCTCTTGCCAACGAGTGAAATTGTCGCCATCAAAATGCTCTAATCGAGATAGATGCTGATTCATAACTTGTAGAGCGCTCGAACCTTCCATGGTTGAAGAATATTGTTTGAAAATTTGTTCGGGATTTTGCGGTTCGAGACAAATTTGATGGCGATTGTGAAGAAGATAATGATGTACTTCCGACTTCAAGGATTTATGGAATAGATTCTTTCAAACAATGTTCAACCCACCAGGTACAAATGGGTTATCGAACTATCGACTTTCAGGATTCAATAAAGCCCTATAATAGCGAAATCGGATTCAAAGTTTGTAGGCCTTTGATCCGACCAAGAACACTTTAGTGATGGTTTCTTATGATGCAATTTATATAGAATAGAATGAAGAGGAAGAAGGGAGAAATTCTGCGACGATTTCTGAGTTTGCAACAACTGAGGGGTGTCACAAAAACAGAGCAATGGAGACGGAGTTATGGCGTCGCAAAACTGTACTATGAGGAAGAAGAAGATGATTCAGAAAATTCGTATTTTGTAATGTTTCTGGGCGTTGCTATTTATAGATGTGAAGAGGTGCCTATTCGCGAAGTGTCACAACCGTTTGCAATGGTTACAAACGGCTTTATCCATTCAATGTTTAAACGTCGCGTCTATTCATTTTGTAACGTTTAGAAAACGTTACAAATTTCCCGCCATTTATTCAAATTCAGGAATTTCGGTTTTGGGTCCTTAACGGGCTGAAATCTGGCCCGTTACTGTTCACATATGATCCAAAAATATTTTCGGATCTGAAACCCGTACCCGACCTGACTCAGACCGGTTTGGTTCGGTCGGACAGACGGCGGCGGCGCGCGTGTGGTGTTGCATGACTTCTCTCCTCACAACAAAGCAAACATGTGAGAGCCCCAAGGCCCCAACATCCACATGAAAAATCTTTATTTATACAAATATATTGTATAAGTTTCTATCATGTGGGACTAACTTCTCTTCTTCCTCTTTACTTCTTCTCTTCCAAATCAAAACCTAAAGCCCCAATAAAATGTTTAAAAATTTTACAACAGAAATCACATACAAAACAATACAAAAATAACAGTCAAAATCATAAATCCAAATTCTTCAAATTAAGCACAACAGCGATGATTCAGACCACTTCATTGTTTAAAAATGCAAAGTATAATTCAGTAAACAAAAATGCACAAATGAATAATATTTTTAAATGTCGATTTTTTACATTATTTATAAGCATGAAGCATTATTTTTATAATTATAATCCAAATTATTTTAGCAAAAACATACAGATTTGAAATCTTTACGTAACTTAATTACAATAACACCACTTACCTCCGAAACACCAAAATATATCATCAAATAGCACTAGCTCAAGTGACAAGTGTAGTGACACTTTAAACTGATCTTCTAAAGGTCATAGGTTCAAACACTCAAAACACCAAAATATGTGCTCTGCTTGAATAAGCTACCATTTTTATTCTTAAAAAAAATATTACGAAATGAACCAGTAATATGTGGGTCGAGTTGTAAAAATCAAGGTTCGAAAACTCGGTTTCTGTCGGTTGAAATTTTTTAAGTTTCGAACGATTTTGGAACATTCGGCCCTATTTGGTTTACCATTTTTAGTTTTGAGTTTTCGTCTAAACAAAAAGCCGCACGACGAATGTATTTTTGAAAAACAACCGATTTAGAAAATGAAGTTAACATACGAAATTGAAACAAATTTATTTTGTTTTCTATGTTCTGGAAAATAACAAAAGAATGAAACGATCCATCCCTCCTTCGCCCTTCTGTCCCTTTGTCATCCTCTGTCGTCCTTCCATCTCCTCCGTCATCTCTCCGTCGTTGTTATAATGACATAAAATTTTAAATATTTTTCTCCGCTCTTCCCATGTTTTCTAATGAATTTTGAATAGGCAAAACACAAAACACAAAATGAAACCAAACGGGCCTTTTTTTGTCACGGTTTTGATTTTCAATGATTTGTTAATAGAAATGCAATAATAATCATTGCAAATAAAATATAAAATATTGCATATAAAGAAAACGAATACAATATAGAATGTTATAAACAAATAAACTGATTTTCTTATAAAATAGGAAATTAACTGTTAATCCAAACAGAATCCAAATCCAAAATAAATCAAGCTGATTGGCTGAAGCTTACAAAATATAAAAAAGCTAATGTCCTATTCCGTTTCTATCAAACCTAAGCTTAATTAATAACCATAATTTACAGTTAGTGTATTACTTTATGCCTAGCCTAATTCATATTATAACCCTAATTCAACATCCATCTGAATTCTCGATTCTTTGAATTCGACGTCTTCCAAAGCCTCCTCAAAGTCGATGTCGACATTGTTAGTTTTGATACCTGATTTCGAATCTGAAGAGGATGAGGCCATCGGAGATACTCGCGAAGCTTGAAGAAGCCCTAATTCTAGTTGCGGTAAAGGAGAGGCTAAGTCGCATTGCTTTGTGGCTTCGTTCGGTGGAGGAGATGTCGGACCAAAGATTTGATCTGGTGGAGTTCGTCCGGTGGAGGTGAGTGACTTCAGTGAAGAGAAGAAAGTTGTCTCATTCGGTGGTATTTCGTTCGGTGGAATGGTTTTGCCGGACAAGAAATTTGGTTTGGTGATTTGGTGAAGGAGAAGTGATGCCGAACGAAATATTTCGTTCGGTATTTGAGCATGTTGCTCCAATAAGGAAGATGCCGGTCCAGATGCGTCGAACCAAATGCCAAGTGGTGTATGCTGGACCAAACCGCGCGTGCTCTTTGCTGAACCAAAGTGATGTCGAGCTAGATGTGCCGAACCAGATTTGCTGAACCAAATCTCAGGGCTACTATATAGCAGCTACTCCTCCTCATTTCTTCACTCTATAAATAGTGGAGCTTCTGGACAACAATGGTAGCCATCCTAGAGAGCTGAAACTCTGTAGGATTTTGTCTGTATTGTTAATTCTTCTTATGTATAGCCTCCAAAAGTGAATCAATCTTGTAACTCTAATCTTTCAGTGACTAATAAAATCTCTTCTCCCTAAGTGGACGTACACTGTCTCGCGGTAGTGGAACCACTATAAATACTGGTGTTATTTATTTTTCCTGCATTGCATTGATCTGTGACTATATGTTCTAGTGTTTATCTCTATTTGTATCATCTCACTACAATCACGATCCAGTTAAAGAGTTTCACAAAGAAAGGGATTGGAGTATGATGAGATATTCTCTCCAGTAATGAGGCATACGTCCATCCGCATTTTGTTCGCTATCGTCGCAGCTCATGACTTAGAGCTGGAGCAACTGGACGTGAAAACAGCTTTACGGAGACTTAAATGAGACCATCTACATGAAGCAGCCAGAAGGATTTGTTGTAGATGGGAAAGAAAATTGGGTTTGCAAATTGAAGAAGTCATTGTATGGACTTAAGAAGTCGTCTAGACAATGGTACAAGAGGTTTGACTCTTTTATGTTTTCACTTGTTTTTTATCATAGCATCAAAGATGCTTGTGTGTACTTCAAGCATTTAAAGAATGGTAGATGGGTGTACCTACTCTAGTACGTGAATTATATGTTGATTGCTTCCAAGGATAAGGCTGAAATCGATAGTTTGAAGCTAAAGCTAAAAGCGGAATTCGAAATGAAGGACCTTGGACAAACAAAGAAAATTTTAGGTATAGAAATCCAAAGGGATAGAAAGCTAGGACTTTTGAGCCTCACTCAAAAGGAGTACATTCGAAAGGTGTTTGCTCGGTTTAGCATGGAAGGGACAAAGGCAACCAGCACACCTGTAACGACCCGGAATTTTCGATCCCGAAAATTCCAGATAGTTAGAAGAAGAAGAAAATGATAGAAAGAGAAGAAACAGAAATACAACACAGGTTCTCACATTCACAGCGGATTAAAATATAATATCAAATATATACAGTTTACAATAGAATAATGTATCTGTCAATTACATTTTAATACATCAGAGTTACAACATTTACACAATCACTGGACAGTTAAAATAACTTTATCCCAGATAAATAACGTTATAACACAGTGGAAACACTCCATACGTTCCTGCCATCCATCTCGCCTCCTGAGCTTCAGAATTTCCTTACCCTGAAAAGCTGTAATACTCGGTCTAACCCGAGCATTACATCAAAGTAAAACCCGGGTCAGGCTGGAAACCAGCGTGAGTAAACCCATCTAACAAGAAATACCAATGCAAAATACTATTTAAAATCCGGGGTAACTCGTACCTTATTACGAGTTCTTAACTTGCCATAGTCAAAATCACATCTTACAATCATATCTAAGCATTACTACTCAGATTAAATTATCAAGTTTACATCATTTATTTCATTCCAGCCTATTTATTCCAAAATCAAATCCATAAAGAATTATTGCAGATTACAAATCGAAGTGGTTTCGGGTATTTACAGATACCCGACCCCGGTCTCTTCGATTCCAATGTTGTTCTTTAAATCAAATTGTTTAACTTTAAACGATACAATTTATATTCAGGATTTCATATTCATAACCATCCATCTCAGATAGATAACCCACAATATCACAGTTCAACCAAACATATCATATCACATAGCATCACAAATCACATATCAGAGATATCAAATAATCCAAGGCATACAATATCATTCAATCATTCATAAGCAAGATTAATTTGTCACACCATTTCTAATTAATTTAAAAAAAAATTAATTACTTTAATCACTTTTAATCCTGTTTACTTAACATTAATTAATTTCAAACCATTAATTGATCATTCTTAATTATCCTATTTAATTACATTAAGTATTAGTCTTTAATTAATTACACAAATTAATTACCCTTCGCCCATTCACATTAATTACATTTATCCTTAATTAATTTCTCAAATTAATTATCCTATAATCACTTACTTTGATTAATTATCCTTGATTAATCAATCCTTAATTAATCAATCCTTTAATTAATTATACTAAGTAATTAATCCTTAATTACTTCCATTAAGTAATTTCCCTTTAATTACTTTCATCAAGTAATTATCCCAGTGGTTAATTATCCTCAATTAATTAACCTTTGATTATTAATTATCCACTAATTATTAATTAACCCTTAACAAATTTATCCTTTAATTACTTGCATTAAGTAATTATCATTTAAGTAACTAATCTCTAATTACCTAATTAATTTATCCTTAATTATGAATTAATTAATCTCTATTTAATTAACTCATAATTAATTTAATTAATTAACTATTCAAAATCACTTGAGTTACCTTAATCACCTACTTAATTACATCATTGAATTACATTTGAAATCACTTAGAGATTCAAGTTAAATAATTAAAACCAAACCATTTTTAATTCAAAGAAATTTGGCTTTATAATTTAAAATTTGAAATTTTGTTTATAAACTTGATCCATACTTTAATTTGAAAAACTTTTTTGAAAATCTTGACAAATAACTTTACTTTGAAAACTTGCTTATTTTCATTTTCTATTATTTTAAAACAGGCAGGCCCAACATTTCATATCTGATTCCTCTTTCTTAATTATTTACTTTACTTATTATTCTAAAAATTTACAGGCCCATTCTATTTAAATTAGCAGGCCCAATATACTTCGGCCCGAAATCTTCCCTGATCCTTCTCCTTTACTTCACTGATCTTCCCCAAAATTACTGCTTATTCCCAAATACCACTCACCCCCGTGTATACGCACGCATATCCGTGCACAACCTTTTCCGGGATCGACCCTCGCCGCCGACCGACCTCGCGAACCCCCTCGACCACCCGAACTCACCACCCCACCTAGAATTTACGATCGCAACCTGAACCAAAATTCAACAGCCAAGACCAAAGCCGCAGTCAACACTGTCATCCATCCCTCCCCTGCCTCGTCACCATCAACTAACATCATCCACAAGAAATAACCCATGCATTCGTCAAGGCCTCCTCCTTCAATTCCCCCTGGTCCGCACTTACCATTTCTCCCTGTAATGCCATAGATCGGCCGCAACTGAACAACTTCCCAAACCATTCCTAAACTCTAAATCAACTACCGCCGGTCAATACACCACCTAGAAAAATACTTTTTAATGTCTATATAATATTATTTCAAAGTAGTTTTTATAAAAATACTTTTATAACTCGATGCTTCAACAAGTCCATCCTTGTTCTCATTGAAATTTGGTCATACGTTGATCAGACGTAGGACTGAAAATCTATAAGTACTTGGTAAACCCGTTTCCAACATCCAGTGAAAATACTTTGGAAAATAATTTTATTGAAAATATAAAAAACAGTTTCGAAAATAGAGAAAATATCTTTTGTGATAATGCTCTGGAAATCATCACCCCCATTCACGGTCGCAGTTAACCCGATGGTTACGTTGCCGTCCCGGCAAAATCCATAGATAACTGTAGGCCTCTGTGCCCCTCGATTACGCCATGGAACCCGCTACAGATCGCAGTTATACCCGGGCTTTACGTTGCTATCACAGCAAATACCCATATAACTGTAGGCATCAGCGCCCTCGAATTTCGCTGCCAAAAGAATGAAACTCCTCCACTCGACCATAGATCGCAGTCTACCGATGTTACGTTGCCATCCCGGCAAAATCAAGTGTAGACTGTTGGCACTCATCCTCCACACGATTTTCGCTATGGTCCACACAGTAGATCGCAGCGACATCGAGTTACACTGTCGTCACAGCATAACCCAAATGCCCCCGTAGGCATCAGCGCCCTCGACTTTCGCTACCCAACAATCCTCAGGAACTAGTTTGTCTGGACTCCTCACAGGATCAACTTTAGAACCCCCCCTTAGGGCTCAAGGCAGTACCACCCTGTGGCACTCCTGAGAAGTTCATTCAAGGGAGCGCCTTTTTCCCCAGAGACACTTTAAAACACTTTATACTATATATATATATATAGTATTTCCAAATCATACACCAAGTATGAATCTCATATAAATCCCCTTTCTCAAAATCGATTATCCCAAAATCGATAATTCACAAACTAGGCTTTCCAAATTCCAAATTTGATTTTCCTCAAAAATCAAAAGCCCTTTTTAGAAATCCATAGGTTTCCAAAACTTTTTCCAAAATCATTTTCACAAAATCCTTTATATATACATACATACATATATATATAATAACCTTGGGAAATTTTTGAATCACTTCATACTTGTATAAATTCACTTTTATACTTCAAATACTTTCAAAACCCTTTTCTTCTGTCAATAGATTCAACAAGGGAAGTTTACCATATATAACAAAGATATATAACTTTGTTTATTCCAAATCAAATATTCAAATTTGATTACTCTTTTATAAAGTTATTAACCACATTACTTTTCTTCATAAAGTGATTCTTTAATCATAGAAATTTCCAATTTCCATTTTACCCAATCATATATTTCATAAAATATACTCTTCATTTCAAAGACCATTTTACAGTTCTTATCCATAAATTTTCAATTTCAATTTCATTCAAACCTATATGATGTACACATATCATTCGTACGCTATATCAATCTGATCGCTCACTTGATCACACAATTTCACTTCTGAACTAGTATTGTCCACCCGACTTCCTAGTGCGGACTCAGATTTGGTTTCTTGATCAGAAACCGCCATTCTCCTTGCATAGTCACAACTATGATAGAGAATATCCAGAACCAATCAAAAATCCATATCCAGGTTCGCCGTCGAAAATCAAGTGAAAATCCCAAATCGGATCGATAATACTATCTCGAAATTCTATGCACGAATCTGGATCAATTCACTATGCGAATAGAATAATATACGTACATCCTACGTATTTATCTTCATTGATTATTAGCTAAATCAATTTCTCCTTTTCTATTCACATTCCTTTTAATCTATATCCACTTATTCACCTTTGCTTCAATCCTCTCTTGGATTACCATTTTAATTCTTATCTCAATTGGGTATTTAATCATAAACAGTCTGTACTCTAATCAGCTTAAATTTAGAAAATAGCTTGAATTTTTTTAAAATAAATAAGTAGTTGAAAAATAATTATTAACTGTAAAAAGCTGTAAAATAGTTAAGTAATTGTAAATAGTTGAAAAATAGTAATTATTATAAAACAATTGAAAAACAGTAATTAGTTTATAAATCAGTTGTAAAATTGTTAAATAGTTCCAAAAGTAATTGTAAAACAAGTTTAAGATAGTTTTAGGTTTAAAAAGAAAAGTTGTATAGTAAATAGTTTGGAAAAATAGATTTATATTAAAATAATTTATTTTGAAAATAGTCCAGAGTCAAACTGTTAAATTCCCCATCAATTCAATTTAAATTTCCACTTCCATTTAAATTGACTCACTTCAAATTTGAATAACTTCAATTTCCCTTGAACTTGATTTATCCCCAATTCAAGTTGAATTAACCTCAATTTCTTTCCAAATTCAAATCAAATTTCATTTGATTTTAAACATATTCACTTCAATTACAATTCCAAATTATTCCAATTAATTTAGACTAATTTCAAATTGAATCCACTTCAATTTCAAATCATTTCAATCTCTATATGAATTAATCCCAATTCCCATTTGAATTTGAACTCATTCAATCTTCAATTTTATTTCAAATTAATCCAATTCAAATTTCCCATTTGAATTTTATACTTATCCATCTTCCATTCTAGTTAATTCAAACTAAATTCAATTTGAACTAATGAAATCTGAATCTCAACTTTAAACCATCTCGAATTATATAAATTCGAGTTAAATTTTCAAATGTTGATTTAACCCCTTAAATCAAATTAACCTTTATTTTTAAATCAATAATCCAAATCTTTAAACAATTTAATTCTGAGTCCAATTCTAAAAATTCCATTTTAAATTATCTTTACTTAACTTATTTCAAAGTTCAAATAAGAGTTCAAAACAATTTTATCATAAAAATTCAATTTATCACCCAATTTTTATCTTCTAGTTCTGAAACCAGTTCTTAAACAAAATTTAATTTACAAATTCAATTATTCAAATTTTCAGTTCAAAGTAATTCCATATCCTTAATTTCAAATTAAAGTTTAATTTCCCTTTTATCTCAATAATGGATATATTACCACACTTCATTCCTCATTCATTTAAACAAATCCAATTCACAATTTAAAGATTATTAATAACAATAGGATGATATCATCCAATTTATTTTAAAACATCCACCCATTTCCAATTTCCAGATCTCAAACCCATTTTGAGATCACACAAACTCCCAATTCAAATTAACCATTTAACTCCCCAAGTTAAATCTCAATTTCATCTTGAAATTTCCAATTCAGGTTGCTTGATAACTTATTTAACTTCTCAAAGTTAAATTCAATTTATTTCATTAACCTTACCCAATTTGAATTCCTGCTTCAAATTTTAAACTTCACATTAATAATCTTATAAGTTTAAAAACTTATCACCTTGGGTTTCACATCTTATGGTTACTTCCTTAAAACATTTATTTGCTTACTGGAAAACAATCATCCTATTTAAACTCAATAACCATTCTATTTCTGGTTTGAACCCAATTCTAATTCATCTTATTTATATAGTTCATTATATCCAAATCTTATTTGGATATGTATATATATGTTACTTAATTTCTTATTTTATAACCAATTATTGCTATATATATAATATAAGCTTTTATAAAAATCTTTCATTAAAACCATTTGTAAAACCTTTATATAAGAAAATAACAAGTACGCTCTCATATATATATATATATATATATATATATACTCAACTCATCCTAGGGTACCGCTGACCCTATCCTTGATGAGTAAACCCACCAGAGCCAAGGTTCTCGCTTAACCTTCGCTCTGATACCAAATGTAACGACCTGGAATTTTCGATCCCGAAAATTCCAGATAGTTAGAAGAAGAAGAAAAAGATAGAAAGAGAAGAAACAGAAATACAACACAGGTTCTCACATTCGCAGCGGATCAAAATATAATATCAAATATATATATTTTACAATAGAATAATGTATCTGTCAATTACATTTTAATACATCAGAGTTACAACATTTACACAATCACTGGACAGTTAAAATAACTTTATCCCAGAAAAATAACGTTATAACACAGCGGAAACACTCCATACGTTCATGCCATCCAGCTCGCCTCCTGAGCTTCAGAACGTCCTTACCCTGAAAAGCTGTAATACTCGGTCTGACCCGAGCATTACATCAAAGTAACACCCGGGTCAGGCTGGAAACCAGCGTGAGTAAACCCATCTAACAAGAAATACCAATGCATAAAACTATTTAAAACCTGGGGTAACTCGTACCTTATTACGAATTCTTAACTTGCCAGAGTCAAAATCACATCTTACAATCATATCTAAGCATTACTACTCGGATTAAATTATCAAGTTTACATCATTTATTTCATTCCAGCCTATTTATTCCAAAATCAAATCCATAGAGAATTATTGTAGATTTCAAATCGAAGTGGTTTCGGGTATTTATTGATACCCGACCCCGGTCTCTTCGATTCCAATGCTGTTCTTTAAATCAAATTGTTTAACTTTAAACGATACAATTTATATTCAGGATTTCATATTCATAACCATCCATCTCAGATAGATAACCCACAATATCACAGTTCAACCAAACATATCATATCACATAGCATCACAAATCACATATCAGAGATATCAAATAATCCAAGGCATACAATATCATTCAATCATTCATAAGCAAGATTAATTTGTCACACCATTTCTAATTAATTAAAAAAAAATTAATTACTTTAATCACTTTTAATCCTGCTTACTTAACATTAATTAATTTCAAACCATTAATTAATCATTCTTAATTATCCTCTTTAATTACATTAAGTATTAGCCTTTAATTAATTACACAAATTAATTACCCTTCACCCGTTCACATTAATTACATTTATCCTTAATTAATTTCTCAAATTAATTATCCTATAATCACTTACTTTGATTAATTATCCTTGATTAATCAATCCTTAATTAATCAATCCTTTAATTAATTATACTAAGTAATTAATCCTTAATTACTTCCATTAAGTAATTTCCCTTTAATTACTTTCATCAAGTAATTATCCCATTGGTTAATTATCCTCAATTAATTAACCTTTGATTATTAATTATCCACTAATTATTAATTAACCATTAACAAATTTATCCTTCAATTACTTGCATTAAGTAATTATCATTTAAGTAACTAATCTCTAATTACCTAATTAATTTATCCTTAATTATGAATTAATTAATCTCTATTTAATTAACTCATAATTAATTTAATTAATTAACTATTCAAAATCACTTGAGTTACCTTAATCACCTACTTAATTACATCATTGAATTACATTTGAAATCACTTAGAGATTCAAGTTAAATAATTAAAACCAAACCATTTTTAATTCAAAGACATTTGGCTTTATAATTTGAAATTTGAAATTTTGTTTATACACTTGATCCATACTTTAATTTGAAAAACTTGTTTGAAAATCTTGATAAATAACTTTACTTTAAAAACTTGCTTATTTTCATTTTCTATTATTTTAAAACAGGCAGGCCCAACATTTCATATCTGATTCCTCTTTCTTAATTATTTACTTTACTTATTATTCTAAAAAATTACAGGCCCATTCTATTTAAATTAGCAGGCCCAATATACTTCGGCCCGAAATCTTTACTGATCCTTCTCCTTTACTTCACTGATCTTCCCCAAAATTACTGCCTATTCCCAAATACCACTCACCCCCGTGTATAAGCACGCGTATCCGTGCACAACCTTTTCCGGTGATCGACCCTCGCCGCCGACCGACCTCGCAAACCCCCTCGACCACCCGAACTCACCACCCCACCTAGAATTTACGATCGCAGCCTGAACCAAAATTCGACAGCCAAGACCAAAGCCGCAGTCAACACTGTCATCCATCCCTCCCCTGCCTCGTCACCATCAACTAACATCATCCACCAGAAATCACCCACGCATTCGTCAAGGCCTCCTCCTTCAATTCCCCCTGGTCCGCACTTACCATTTCTCCCCGTAACGCCATAGATCGGCCGCAACTGAACAACTTCCCAAACCATTCCTAAACTCTAAATCAACTACCGTCGGTCAATACACCACCTAGAAAAATATGAGGGCAATTTTGCTATGCTTCCTGACCCCTAAACTTCCTCCACCCTCGGCCTCGCCTCACGATACCCATTGGTTCGCCGAAATTTGACAAATATTCAAATTCCGTTCAACTCGCAAGATCACAACAATCACAGTATTAAAAATCACGATTTTGATATCAAAATTCATTATTTTCTCATGCGAAACAAATTATAAAATCAAAACTTAAAATCGTGTGCATTGATTTTTCTGTTTAATAAAGATTCCACTGTAAAATTCAAATTTCGAAATATTTTCTAAATTATCCCACTAGAAACAATTTTTAAAAATGATGTTACCTGGTTCCAAACGTTTTATCTTTGGAAATCATAGTCTATTATTGATCTATTGGGGAGATATGAATTTTCTTAGTGGATTAGAGACTGTAAAACAACAGAAATATGCATATATATATATCTACACACGCATGTATACATAAACATATGTACCTGAAATCATACTTAACAATCATGCAAAACATTTCATATCATTTCATCTAAAATTTTCAGGTTAAAAACAGACTTAACTTTTATAAAATAGTTTACTCACTGTTTATTTTTGAACAGAGAAACCTGCTTCCTTATCCCCTCCCAGCCTCTTGACCTATCACTTGTTTTAGATTGCGTTTTGTTTTAATCTTCTCGTATTCGAGTTGCTTTGTGATAGTGAATGAAAGTGTTTATGTGGAGGTATAAGCAGTGAATACATATATTCATAAAAAGGATGTCTGTTGTGCAAGCCAGACTGTGATTTTTGTATCCAGGTTTTCATAAACACTTTTTTTTTCTAACCTGATTTTATGTTTTGTATGCTAGGCCTAAAAGCTTGTCTCCTCTTTTATTTACATGCATTTAATGTGAATTGATGTATGTATATATATATTCATACTTTCACAAACTTTCCTATATTCTACTTGCCAAGTTTACCCTTTTATTTTATATATAGATATACATATTTACACATTCAATACTTTGCTGATCATATATATCTATTTATATATGTTGTTGTCATCCTTATATATCATTGCATTTATATACTTCTATATTATTATTAACATCATAAAGCTGCATATATTTACATATATTTATGGATATTTCATTTTTAGTTTAAAATGATGGGGTTTATATATTTTCTATGAGATTTGTAATCCAATATCAAATATAGTTTTTAAACCAATTTATGTATGTCCCGATATTTTAATTATCAGAATTTTATTTGTTCGACTTATAAAATCAGTATTTTCAATGATTTAATTCAGTTAATTACCAATTAACACACGTTAAAAATTCGGGTCGTCACAACACCCATGTCTTTGCACATACAGCTTTCTAGTAAAGGCTAAAGGCTCTCCGATCTCGAAAAAAGACAAGGCCTACATGGTTAAGGTCCCATATGCAAGTGCAGTTGGCAGCTTGATCTATGCCATGGTCTACACTAGACCTGACATTGCACAGGTGGTTGGATTGGTGAGTAGGTTCATGGCAAATACAGGAAAGACGCATTGGGAAACAGTGAAGTGTATCTTTAGATACCTTAGAGGAACTCCAAACCATGGACTTGTCTTTAACGACAGAGGAAGAGATTTCAGTTTGGTTTGATTTTGTGATTCCGACTATGCCGGTGATAGAGATCGAAGGAAGTCATCCTCCGGATATGTGTTCACCATTGGTGGGACAGAGATCAGTTGGAGAGCGAGGTTGCAGACGATTGTGGCTTTGTCTACTACAGAAGCAAAACTCATAGATGCGGTTGAAGCAGCTAAGGAGGCGCTCTATTTGAGGCGACTGTTGTATGATTTGGGCTTCGTATACGAAGGAGTGGATGTGTACTATGATAGTTAGAGCGCAATTCACTTAACTGAAAATCTGGCGTTCAGCTCGAGGACGAAGCATATTGAGGTGAAAGAGTCGTTCCTTGTCTCGGTGAGCGAAGAGAAGCTAGTTCGTCTTCAGAAAGTTCACACAAAGGAGAATGCAGCAGACATGTTTACCAAGTCGTTGCCTGTTGCTAAGTTCCAGCATTGCTCGGACTTGATTCGCTTAATGAAGTGTTAAGTGTCACGGGGTGGCATGGGAGGAGAGTTGAGATGGTTCATGGAGACGTTTGTTTTCATGGTGGAGATTGATAAGTTCTACACGGACTGGGTAATTCGAACACTTTGTTGGCGGGCGGTGGCCTTGCCGGAGTTCGTTGACAGAGTGTAATGGGTGATGGCATTGCCGAAGCTCATTGGGTAAGTATCCATTGCTTGGAGGATGAAGGTGTATATGAAGTTGGAAGGCTTGTTTGGAAATCTGGTATCAAGGTGGAGATTGTTAGTTTTAATACCTGATTTCAAATCTGAAGAAGATGAGGCCATTAGAGATACTCGCGAAGCTTGGAGAAGCCCTAATCCTAGGTACGGTAAAGGAGAGGCAAAGTCGCAGTGCTTTGTGGCTTCATTCGATAGAGGAGATGCCGGACCGAAGATTTGGTCCGGTGGAGTTCGTCCGGTGGAGATGAGTGACTTCGGTGAAGAGAAGAAAGTTGTCTCGTTCGGTGGTATTTCGTTCGGTGGAATGGTTTTGTCGAACGAGAAATTTGGTTCGGTGATTTGGTGAAGGAGAAGTGATGCCGAACGAAATATTTCGTTCGGTATTTGAGCATGCTGCTCCAATAAGGGAGATGCCGGTCCAGATGCACCGAACCAAATGCCAAGTGGTGTATGCCGGACCAAACCATGCGTGCTCTTTGCCGAACCAAAGTGATGTCGAGCTAGATGCGCCGAACCAAACCTCAGGGCTGCTATATAGCAGCTACCCCTCCTTATTTCTTCACTCTATAAATTGTGGAGCTTCTGGACAACAATGGTAGTCATCCTAGAGAGCTGAAACTCTGCAGGATTTTGTCTGTATTGTTAATTCTTTTTATGTATAGCCTCTAAAAGTGAATCAATCTTATAACTCTAATCTTTCAGTGATTAATAAAATCTCCTCTCCCCAAGTGGACATACACTGCCTCACGGTAGTGGAACCACTGTAAATACTGGTGTTATTTATTTTTCCTGCATTGCATTGATCTGTGGCTATCTGTTTTAGTGTTTATCTCTATTTGTATAGTCTCACTACAATCACGATCCAGTTTGTTGTTTTTCCGCTGCGTTGGGTTTTTTATTCCCTTAGACCGATCATCTGAAGGGATTTTCCCCAACAGACATTGTCCTGCTACCTCCCTCTCAAATCTGAGGTCGACGGCTAGGGCAAGGGGAAAAAGTCACAATCGAAGTCACCGATTGTGATTTTCTTTGCAGAACCCCAACAAAGACGAAGATGATGATAGGTAAGTCGATTTGCTTAATATGATATTATTCTGATTTTGATTTTTCTCTTTAAAACCCTAACCGAAACCAAATTTTTTGTTCGGTTTCCGTTCGGAGACAAACGATACCGGTATGGTACCATCGAAATTTCTATGAATATTTACTAGTCCACACCATTTGTCTACATAAAATGACATTTAATTACAAATAAAAGAGATGTTTACAAAAATAAATTCAAAATTTTCAAGCACGTTGCATTATAAAAATTAAAGATAGGGTTTTGAAAAAAAAATAAAGGATTATTTTGCATTTAGAAAAATTGGGAGGTCAATTTTAAATTTGACAAGGGATAACGGAATTTGAGACTTTAGCATAAAAAACAAGTGTAAACAAAATTTCCCTCTTACAAAAGTTACCCCTTAAAATACCTTTTTCATCACTTATCCATTTTCCAAGTTCATGTGATTGGCATCTTATACAATGCTAGCTTTGATCAATTTTTGATTGCCAAATCTAACCTTCACACTCATTTAAACCATCTGCTACCATCATCGGTTAGATTCTCGTTAGAATTTGCAATTTGAACACTCATTTTGGCCTACTTCGATCGAAGTTACCAATTCTAATTACCACAAATGTTGTTAGTTGTTACACCATGGAACCACCACCAGAGGACTCCATGTTGAGAGTCGCATTTAATGACATTCTTCACTGTCACTAGAGACATCAAATCAAAACCATAAAATGTGCCAAAGTCAACTAGAATTCAGCGTCCATGACAAATATTTGTTATTGCTAAACGTCTATAAAAATATGAGTTTTATTACGCAACACAAAATTAGAGTGCTAGTATGCTACATGTATTTACAATGCAACACAAAATTACACTTATTCTGTAAACCAACACAGCAACAAATGTTAGTAGCGCAAAGGTAAATGATTGCACTATCATAGCTTTTACACAAAAATATCCCGACGAAAATTATACACAATACTACTAGCATAATAGATATTGTACTGCAAACTGACAGTATTTTTTATATGTATACATTGATAGAATTAAGAGTGTGTCATAAGGGAAATTATTTAATATGATTATATAACATATCTCTTATAGTGAATTTTGTTCAAAAATAATTTTTTATTTTATTTTCTATTGTATATATTATTATATTGGGATATAAGTAATTTTTTATACAGTAAATACTTGCAAGTAGAAAATCCTTATGAAAAGTATTTAATCGATCACAGATACCAATGTATTCATTGTTGGTACCTTAGGTATTGGTTTTGATGATAACAATAGGACATTGTATAAAATATAGATACTAATGTTTTATCAAGTTATATATAGTGTATAGTGCAGGATATTAGACAGGTGTTGGTTAAGAAGATTGTGCAGTATCAAAAGTAAATTCAAGATGCTGATATAAAGTTTCAAGAGTTGAAGAATGAAGATTCATGAGTATTGAAGAGTTCAAGATTTCAAGATATTCCAGACAAGTTATAGAGTCATAGAATTTATGTTAAAACCTTGATAGCACTTTCTTGATCTCTCTCCCTCTCTAATTTTGTTTTAAATTGTTTTCCAAATATCCTGATTTTAAAATAATTTTTTCAAAATATTTCTCAAAATGATTTTCAATCTCTTATACATATAAAGATATTATTTTAGTGTTTTTAAGTTTATATATACACACACACACACACAAATAGAATCAAATTCAATCATCACTAGTTTGATTCTCCTTCATCTACTCTCTGATTTCTCTCATCTCTCTCACTCAAACCAAGATCAAAGTGTTATTCAAGAGTTATAGGATCAATTGTAATCAAGTTCGAATATCTGAGTCTGTAAAACTCTATCATATCATAATGTTATACTTGTGGGTGTGTGTAGCCCGTAAAATCAATTGGGTGTGCTTAGTAGCCCGTAAATCTAGTGGGTGTGCTTTAGCCTGGAAATCAAGTGACTCTACGTAGAGGTTGGGATTCTGAAGGGTATATCTCTTAGCCTTGAAATCGAGATTGTATTTGCATTTATTAGTTGAAAAGAAATCCATACAAGAAATTGTGTGGGACTGGATATAGGGTAACTTCGAACCACTATAAAATCATGGTGTGTTCTTTTCTTTTTACTTTTACTGCATTTACTTTTATATGCATTTTGATTCTGTGGTTTTTAATTACATCATTTCAAGTAGAATCTTAAAGAATTTGAAAAATATTCATATAATCCATTAAATATTATTCATCCCCATCCTCTCTAGTGTTAATTTAACCTTAAGATCCATATTCCGCTGACTCGCATTCATAACCTTGAGTATTGAACCATGTTAACATATTTATCCTTAAATATTTTCAATCAAAATGTACCAAGAACATCGTATTGATACATTCATTGATACCAGCATATGTAATGTTCTTCATATGATAGATGCTGAATTACTCATAACTATTGAAAGCACTAAGGGGTTATATATATTTATGATTGTTTGAAACAATTACATACAATTTACCAAGAGTCTTTTATATGTTAATCATAAAATCAAATAGAATATTTTATGTGACGATATGCAGTACTCTTTTGACTTGAAAATACTGTAAATCTTAAATGTCTAATATACTTTGACTATTGTTCGTCGCGGCTAAATGTCTATCAAATTAGAAAATAGCCGAACGAATTTTGAAAAAAAAATAATCGCAAGCGCACGGTGTACGAATGTAGCACGTGGCGAATACGGGTCGATCCGTAGGGAATTGATGATTTTAAAATTCTATTCAATCAAATTATACCAAAGTCGAGTGAAAGTTAAGCTAAAAATGTAGAAAACTAACAAAAGAAAATTGATAAAAATATGAGAGTGTTAAGACAATTTAGAGGCAATTTCCACTCTCTAGATCACATAAGTCAACAAAATGAAGTTATGATCTCTCTTTTTCTTGTCATTAGTGAATTAGTTGATGTGTTTATCATAAGTATTGTATATTTGTGCTATTAATTAGCCCAATATAAACCATCAAACTATAACACAACCACTAATACACTTTTAAATCTCATAAAATTTGACAACAAAGTTGAAAGCAAAATCTATTTTAAGCATGGCCTATTAACTATTAATTAGAAATATAAGCCATCAAATTTTAATTTCAACATTCACTTTTTTGCCATAATCATATGTAGATAAAGAGGCAATTTGTGTTTTGTTTGTTTAAGCATAGCCTATTTGTTATGAACAACATAGACTATCAAATTCAAAGCTAAACAACATCATTAAACCACTTTAATCATTCTCATTAAGCACAAAAGAGAGCATAAACAACAAAATGTTGGATCTACATACTAGAGAGCTTCATCACCCCTAAATTGAAGGGATTAAGCTCTCATATTTGTTATCATATGAACAAATGTAGAAAGCAACATGAAACAAGAAGAGAAAAAGAGAGCAAAAATGAAAGGAAAAAATTATTCTACTTGCATAAGTAAACTAGATCTACACTACAACATGAAAGGAAAATAAACAAGAGAAGAAAAGAGAAATATATTAAAGTTGCATAAAAAAATTACATGAAACAAAATGGCTAAGTAGCCATGGAAAAAAAAAGAGAAGCTTTCTTTTATTTTGAGCCTAAACTAAGCTAAAGAGAGACTAAAGAGAGAGGAGGAGGAAGGTTACATGAAATAATGGGTTATTTATACAAGCATGAAACCCTAATCCATAATTTGGAGAATGCCCAAACTACCCCTTAGGAAGTGTGGTGGCCAAGTAACCATTAGCATCCATTAATCAGCATTTAAGTGTACATGAAGCCATTCATTCCATAAGCATGTGCATTAGCCTCTAATGTGTACATTAAGGTAGGTGGGTAGGTGGGGTCCTCCATGTTCTTCACTTTGAATTATTTCCATCTTCATTCTTTTATATCTTCTTTGTGCATGCATATTCCTTCATGAAACCACTTGTAATTGAGTTTAAATTCCTACAAAATAATATAGAAATTTCCAATTAAATTTTCTCAAGCTAATTTATGCACAAAAATGTCTATTTTGCCCTTGGATGAAGATGAATATGTGACAATTTGGAATTAATATGGATTTTGGTTAAAACAAGTTAAAATACCCAATATGATCATTTATTTAAATTAATTAGAATAAATATGGTGGTAAAAATATGCACATTTACGTGCACATAAACTATGGTCAATCATATGAGAACGATGATCGTGTTAAGTTATAGTCGGTAAAAGTTGAACCACTTGAAGTGAAACACCATTCAAGAGAGAATTCGTCCCTTTCGAATAGAATGTTGATATCGTCATAATTGATAGTTAATTTATAGTTAAAGCCTTTCGCCAAAGCAAATTGGTTAATCGATGAATATTATTAGACTGAACCATGACTTTAATATATACTTCGCGATTAACTACGGATATCATCAGAATTTTGAACATTGGTTGAGCTATAGATGTGACATAGTGACGATGAAGAAATAATATGGATTGTATATCGCTGCTTAGGGTGTAACATAAATGACTAGAAACGTGGTTTCACCTGAATGATCTATAAGCAACGGAATTCATATACACTATTGTGATTCAATAAAGTCCGTGCAGACTTTAATATTTAAAATGTTTAAATATTATTGAGGGTTGAGTTTACACTAGAGTCACACAACAATATATGTCAGACATATCTAAATTTATCTTAAACAAATTAATTTATAAATATTATAAATTAAAATGGAGAAAATTAGTTTATTATTGTTTTTATTTATTTATTTGAAGTCACTTAATTAATTAAAATGATATATATAACAGTGATTTAATTAAATAAATGAACTAGATAAATATTTAAATAAATAATAATTGTTATTAATTAGGTCCAAAATTATATATGATATATTAAAGGGGGTCGGCCATGATAAAAGAATTGGGGAAGCTTAGGTTCTTTTGTAAAAGACATCTTTATTAAATAGTTTATCAAGGAGGAAAAAAGAAAAAAAAATATAGACATAATTTTAGATGTTTTCTACTCTTTTGGAGGCTAAAAATATCATATTATTCCCTCGTTCTTTTCAATACCAAAAACCTAAAACAATAGCCTCCATTAGAGTAAGTTGAAGCCAATAACTATGCCTTACAAGCAAGCCCAGAAGGTAGAGCCGTCAATGAGTATCCGAGAAATCCGAAATATGTTTGTATCCATATCCAAAATATGAAAAATTATCCAAAATCTGAAATATGGATATGGATACAGATACGGATATGGCCATATCTGCATCCGAAAATTATCCGTCCGATCTTATCAAAATTACAGTTATTTTTTGTGTATTTTAGTACATAAAATGATTATGGTTTCCTATTTTATCTAGGTTAAACAAACCAATGTCTGTAAAAATCAATATTTGCTACTTAACATTAATTTTCTTAGCATATTTATTATTTTTATATTTTTAGTACTGAAATGAATTTATAATGAATTATAATTTTCTATTTTTTTTTAGATTATTAATTGTGAATTGGCCAAAAAATATCTAATAAATATCTGATATCCATCCGCATCTGCGGATACAGATATCTGATATTCGAAAATGATTTCGGATACATATACGGATATGACACTATCTGAATCTATATCCACCCGTTTACAGGTCTACTAGAATGAGGGAGGAGCTCCCAAGGAGAAAATGGCTTGCACGTGTAGTCGCAATTTCATCTAAGGTAAATTGTCTTCAAACGTTTAAGTTGATATTATAATTCATTACTAATATATATATATATATATATATATATATATCCTTAGCTGAAAAGGTTTATTCTTTTCAAAAGACCAAACATTTTGTATATGTATAATTATTTAATTAATACATATATACACTTAAGCGCTCTCCTTGTTTAAGGATCACTCTTATCCTAAAAAAATAAACAAACACACATATGTATATATTATTTTAATGCAAAGTATATGTGATTGAAAAAAAAATTATTCTCAAAATAAAATTACTTCTTGAAAAAATAATAATTTATTTATGTTGACTTCGAATTTTAATAATTATTTGTAAATTTAATTAAGCATTCCAATTTGTATATACACACACATGTATATGTGAGACTATTAGAACACAAAATGAAGACACAATTGATGTCGGTCGATGGATCTCGTTGGGAATTGAATTCAAAAGGAGATTTAATGGTTAACATCTATTGTATCACAACTTGTGTCGTTTACTTGTGTCCAAACAGATTTTCCATATTTATATGATAAAAATTAATATATGAGATGGAAAATTGCTATATAATTTTATGAACATTATAATATTAAAAACGGATTTAAATAATTAAATAAAACGATAAACTAATCCGAACGAGTTATTTTTCGGATCTAGAAAATGAAATGTTACATTTTGCGCATTATAGTATTTTTAACCGATCTTTAGCACGAATATATTAACTATTAAAAATTTTGAACTAGTTAAATATATTCAAATTAATTTTTAAAATTAATAAAATAATCAAAAAAATATTTTACGAATCTAAAAAATAAAACTGTACTTTTGGCTCATTATAGTGTTTTTTCTTTTGAATTTTCCATGGTTATATCAACATTGTAAAATTAGAATTAGTCAAATATATTAATAAATTATATATATAATTAGCGTTAATAACCCGAATATTGTACATACTTTTTATTTATATATGCACATAAATACACACACATCTGAAAATGTATTTATATGCTGAACTTATATATTTACATACAATGCATGCTTCATAATTACATGATATTGAAGTCCAATAAGCATATGTACATATACATATTTATGTATATAATAGTACTTATAGACACTAATATAAGATATATGTATATTCCATGTAAACATTGTCATAATTTAATATATAATGGACATACAACGTTCGTTATAGTATAATATACAATTTAACTGAAATAATTACACTAAAATTGATTTTAATTCAAAATAAATTTACTTGAATCAAACTGAACATTAAATATGATTTCTTGTAATCTATATTATTCATGGTGACACATTAAAAGATTTAGCGCAAAATGACTAAAAATATTTGAAATCTGTTATTTTTACCTTGCTTTTCGATGCACTTGATTTAACATACATAACAGTTTTTATGTGCCTTTGGTTCAAGATTTAACATCCATGAAAGATTTAAAATAGTAGATTTGATAATGTTTGAGAAAAAAATTAACATCATTGCTCTTACCATCTTATAAACTTCAACTCCTTTACACATATTAAAGGAGAGATTTGGTGTACATTGTTTTTATGGAATGGACGTAAGACTCGTGATTATTTCAGAATAGAAACATGAATCAAAATCTCGCGTTATTTTTTCATATAATCTCGACATATCATATTTTTCTTACTAGAATTTTGTTGCATGTTTCTTTATATGAAACTTCTATTAAGGGTTTGTGTTTTTGCCCATGTCAATCACTTTAAGAAGTGGTAATCAATCATCTCCTTAAATTTCCTTTTCAAACATGATTCATTTCGATCATACTAATACCAAGGTTTGAAATATTGACAGATGCTTTGGAATAACATCCATTCAAGTCTAGATTTGATGTTGATTGAACGTACATTACCATGATTCACACTTTACCTACTGTATTCCAATTTGGTATGTATGTGCCGAAACGCAATTCATCAACATTCCGAAATACTATGCGCACATAATTTGGTACATTAATTTTGACAGTATAAAACATAGAATTTAGCATTCCAAAATGTTTAACTCGATGTTCCAAAATGTTGAATTCGATGTTCCAAAAGAATTAGTTTGACGATTTTAAATGTACCGTGTTAATATGTATAAAGTAATAATGATTTCCAATTGAAAATGTAAACAAACAAGAATGATTCCAAACTAGCCATGAGAAGTCTAAACGTCTTGTTTTCTACTTTATTTTAACTCTCAATAATCATAATAATGTAAAGTGACCTATATACATTTATGAACTCTCCATTTATACTAATATATTTTCCTCTTTTTTACATAATTATCTTTCAAATATTCTATTTTTTCACATATTTTTTCCAAAAATATTACTACATTAGAATAAGATATTTGAAAAAAGAAAAAACATTAATGATAATGATAACATATTTGAAAAAATAATAATGTTGTATTGATGTTTGGAAACTATCCCAACTTCAAAATTTATGAAACAAGGAGGGTTGTCATCAAGAATTGACAAATTAAAAAGCACAATGTACCTTTGTTATAATTTTCAACTACTGAATCTATAAAAAAGAGTCTCAAGTAAAAATATATAAAAATAAAACTAAGACATGATATTAGCAGCTTTCGACAATATTTGAATATTCTACAATTTTATTTAACTTCAATTAATATAAGGTCATAATTTATATGTAACAACCCTGGTTTTGGAGATTACCTGTTAATATCAAATTATAACGGTAGTTATAATTTAATATTGGAAATTTTAATTGCTAATTTGGAATAAACAATGAACTTTGAAAATAAAATGAGAAAAATAAAGTTTGGAACTTTATTTTATTTGTTTGGGTTAATAATGATTGGAAAATGGGTTTTATTTGGAGAAAATGCAATAATTGTATTAATTATTGTCAATTACTTCTTTTAATAATTTTTAAAAGAAGTATGATATTTTTCAAAGGTTGTTTATTTAAACAAAAAGATGGAAATTGGTTTAAAAATGAGTTTAATTATAAATTTGAGTTTAAAATGGTTTAAAATATTTTTATAAGTGAGAAAAGTATTTTTGTGGAATTTTAGAAGTTAAAAATAGAGTTTTATTCATATATTTGAATAAATTATGTATTATAGTGAAATAAAGGATTTTAATAATAATAATGTTTTAAAAAATAAAAATTAATCTTTTCATATAGTGAAAAATAATTTATTTCATGTGTATGTAAATTTACAAATTTTATTTGTGTGAAAATTGAAAGAAAATAACATTTGTTCCATTACATAGAGTAAATATGAATATATTTGGCTTTGTGTTAATTAAATTGGCTTAACATAGATTGTTTTCTTTTAATTTTGGGTCCATAAGCCCATTAACTCTTACCTGATATTGAGAAAAGAAGAAAGCTATAGCCAATACGTTCATTTTTGCAATGCCTTCCTCTTTTTCAAAACCAGAATATAGAAACCCATTCTCTCTTAAAAACCCTATCCTAAAATCTTCAAATCAAACTCAAATTTAGTGTTTTAAAGACCAAATTAGAGATAAATCAACAGGTAATCAAAATCTAAAACCCTTTGTTCACCAAAAATCAAGTTTTGAAGATGTCTCTCCATTAATAGTACTTGTTTCTTCTTGCATGTCTCCGTTTCTTAGTTTTACAGGTTATTGAGAGCTTCTTTGCAACTTAAAGCTTGCTTCTTGCTATAAAATCTTTGCTAAATCATCAGGTGAGTTTATTAACTCACATTCCTAGCTAAACCTTGACTGTAATTGCAAAGATGAGAAAGAAATCGTTTACTGTAAACTATACCTAATGCGTACTTTGGATGATTGCTGAAATATAATAGGAATGCGCTAAAATAAAACAACCATAACTTTCACGTTTCTTATCCGTTTGAGGTCAACCTTTTTTTGTTAGAAACTAGATTCAAAAACGAACAGTTTCTATTTTGGTTACTTTTCGATATTTCGTAATTTTATTGATCCGAAATAGAATTGAAAATAAGAGTACAATTCTGTCTTTAACTAAATTTCCTGAGTTTGAATCTAAAATTGATTTAGCCATATCTTTTTCGTTTTTGATTAGAATTTGATAATTTTTAATGTTCTGGAAAGCCTACTTTATATATGATAACTTTTATGTTGAACATATTTGCAAATTTTGAGCATAGGTTTATTGAAATTCTATCACAAACTCCCAGCTCTGTCACTTTGATAATTGCACTATCTAAACTAAATACAGTTAGTAAATTAGGCGTATCTTTCTTGTTTCTAGTCGAATTTAGATAATTCTTGATGTTTTGGAAAGCTTAGACTATTTTCTAAAACTTTTTTGTTTTGAGTTTTGCAAAATTTTGAGGTTAAGATAGTCGAAACCTTATTTCTTTGCTGCTGCCCTGAGAATAACGACAGTGACAGTGAATTTAAAATCTAAGAATTATATTGGCCATATCTTTCATGTTTCTTATCCAAATTCAATAATTTTTGATGTTCCGGAAATTTTAGACTTTATGCTAAAAGTTTCATGTTTTGTGTTTTCTGAAATTTCAAAGCTAGCTTGGTCGAAACTGTGTTTGTTTGTTGCTGTCCCGAGAGCAAAACGACAGCAATAACAATCATTGATCTAAGAATTGTATTGGCTTATATTTGCTCTCATTCTTGTTCGATTTTGACGTTGTTTTAAAGATGTTTTGAGAGCTATGATGTCTATCAATAGACTAGCTAAATTTTGAAGATTTTAAAATTTAAATTTTGGATTATTTTGAATTTAAATTATAATATCGGTTGGGTGAATTTCCTTGTTTTTATTCGTTTTCGAGCACGGTTTTCTTCGAATCTTTTTGAAATGATTTTTAAAATTTATGGGCATTTCAAAATAATTATTATACAATATTTTGAAGTATTTTCAAGTGTAAAATCTAATTATTCTCTATAATAAAAGAATTTTCAAATATGGATCTTCAAATTGATTTCGAAAATTGGTTTTCAAAGCTTGTTTTCCAAAGTAAATTATTTTATATATAAATTACACATTTTTGCACTATTCGAGCGATGAAAAGGAGAATTAAACGGTTTGGTAAAACACGTGGTATGAGACATGTGCGTTTATCTTATCGGTTAATTCTCAACTTGTCCGTTTGATCGTTTTGACCTTCGGGTCGAGTTTACCGATGAAATGAGGTAGACTTTTTACTTCTTTAAGTGTGAAATTTTCTAACGATTAGTAAACCGTTTAGTGTGAGTGTTTGGTATGAGACACATGTTAACACTGTTCGGGTTACTATCCGAAAGTTTGTGACACATTTGTCTAAGGGACGTATAAGCCAGTACTGGACCTTCGGGTCATTTGTCCTCCGGGATGTTTGTCTAAGAAACGTTTGTTATTGCGACGTATTTGTCCTTCGGGATGTTTGTCTAAGAGAAGTATTTATTTGTCCTTCGGGACGTTTGTCTAAGAGACGTGGCGCCTTATTTTGAGAGCAATATTTGGCAGGCTTCGGCCATATGCACGTGCTATATCTTTGAGATGATTTCATTGATGTTTGTGATTTCTCTAGTGTATCGCCCTTTTCCGGAATTGGTCCTTTGAACCATTCGATATATATTGTGGCGATTACTTTTCGGGAATTTGAACTCTTGTGAGTTCTATCTTTAAGATTTGAGTTTCCTACACTGGCGTTATATGAGATTTTCCTTTTGGCGTTTACTTGAGATTTTATTCTCCTCATTGGAGATATATTTGCCTTATGGCGTGTTTGAGATGAGATCTCTTTGTGCATATTTTGGGGTTGCCGATATGGCGGGTTTAGGATTTCCCCTAAACCATATTTGATGTTTTATGAAATGTCGATGATATGCGGCTCGCTACATTTAGTGTTTTATGGATTATTCTATCTCTTTTAAGATTATATGTTGTGTAGTGATACCATTCATCACATGAAGTAACCATACCATACATATACTCATGCTTATATTTTGTATTGTTCCTTGTTTAAGAAGAACATTACCCTTATCCTTATGCATCTATTACTGCTTATCCTTATAAACTGGTATGTTTAGCTAAACTGGTATGTGTATTCCACGAGGATGTTCACTAGGGAAATGAGGTGATTTATTGAATTTATTTGATATTGTCATTCTTACCCCTTTTGAGATATCCTCTTTGGATACTCAATTGTTGATATACTTGTGAAATTACTTCACTTGAAGTAATGATATGTTGTTAGTGTTCTTCTTCTCATTCGAGAAGATATCGTAACCTTACTCTTATACCTCGTTGATCTCTTTTTAATCCATTAAGTGGTGCTAGGGTCATTCCTCAGCTTGACCCTACACCGATTTTTCATGAGAGTTGCGGAGGATAGCGTTACTCTTACTGCATTCCGCACTCGTTATGAGTCCTATGAGCGGTTCGTTATACCGCTCGGAATAATGAACACTCCGGTCTATTCCATCAATCTTGTGAATCGAGTATTCTGGGAATATCTCGATGAGTTCTTCTTGTGTCTTTGATTTTGAGAATAAGTTCTAATTGAATTTTCAAATCTTTCAAATTGAAGATAAGTTTTTGAGAGAAATTAGATTTTGTTTTTGGGAAAAACAAAGAATATTTTGAGTATTATATATGAGGTATTTCTTTTTAAAGAAAATGATTTTTTTTGTGTTGGGTTATCCGTCTAGTGCTTTAAGAATTCTGGTCGATGCGTTTGGCCAACGTTATCAATAGAGATTTCCTAAACGCTGTGATGAGACAGTCAGACACGGTAAATTGAGTTTTAATAAGTAAAGTTGAAAATAATTAATACGGTGGAGTATAAATTTTTATTTAAATGTTTACTGAAACCATTGAACCATAGTGAGTATTGGATGAGTGGCGAGGTAGTTTTGATCATTTGATCAACTCGGCAGCCAATCGATGGGGTCATTCACTATAAATCAATGGCGAGGCAATACTCTTATATTATTTGAATTTGAGAAATTGAATATGGTAATTTGGATAAGTAAAAGTGGATAATTCTAATTAAGGGGATGTCTTAATTAGAAGAAAATATCATTTGATGCTTTGATCAATAAAATGATGTATTTAAAGTAAAAGAATAGTTTGGTTTGAAAATTAAAACTATTAATTGAATATTTTAGTACAAGTTATTAATAATGACTATAAAATTTGTTTTGACACTTGATTATCCGAGTAATAGTAGAGGATATATATAAAACTCTATCTTAAGAGAAAATAAAAGAAGTGTTAGTTTAGAACATTTAGTATAAATTTGTGAGCTAGTTTAAGTTTTAAATTTAAATGGTATTAAAAATTGTGGGTTTGAAATTGCAAAATTCTTTTGAAAACAAGTTTGAATTAATTATCAACTTTAATTAGTTTCAGGTTGATAATTAGATGGAAAATAAAAAATTTGTGACAAGTGGAAATGTGAAATTGGATTGTTTTGATAAATGAACAATTCATATAGTATAATCATTTTAAATTATGAGAATAATTTTAAACTTTATATATATATATATATATATCCCAAAAAATTATTTTTGTGGATAATTAATAATCATCTCTTGATAATGAAAGAAATTAGTTATCTCTCCCAAAATGAGTTTTCAAGTTAATTGTTTTAAAGTATATTTTGGAAAGTAGTGAAAATATTTCCACTTAATAAAATGTTTTGTGATGATTACATAAGTTGATCATAATTTTGTATGTCTTAGCTTTCCGGGGAAAAAAGAAAATCATTAATAATTGATTTAGCAAAAAGCTTGTTGAAAATATAGTTTGAAATTAAAATGATTTGGGCAAATTTCAATTTTTTTTTATTGATTTAAAAGCTGAAAATTTTGTTTGGAAAAGTGGTGTACTAAAACGGTGATAACTTGATATTTATAACTCCAAATAAGTTCAATCTTTTTGCAAATTAAAGAGCTTTCAGTAAACTATAAAGTTTCTTTTTACCACTTTAAAAGATTTTGCCTTTTACTAAGGCTAAAATAGGTTTGAAAGTGGATGGACAGTTCTGCTTTATTACAAAATTCTCTAAGATTAAGCTGAAAGTAAAATTAACATAACTTTTAAACCGTAAATCCGATTTTAATGGTCTTTATATTTCTGGAAAGATTAGACTGAGTAGAACAACTTTCATTTTATAAAGTTTTTCAGATATTTTTTTGTTTGCTGGGTCAAAACATGTCTTCTTTACAGTAGGTTTGAAATAAAATTGTTCTATTTCCCTTAATAGTTAAGTGTAGCACTTCTTATTATGATCATGAACTAATATCATCTGTTTGAGTTAAGTACAGGTGAAAGAGGATAGTTGGAATATATTTTGAGCAAAAAGAATATATAAGTTTGTGCAAACTCGCTTTAAAATACTAAAAAGGAAGGTATGTTTTCGGATTAATTTTAAAGAGTTAAATGATGATATATATTTTGTCTTTCCGACCTAATGGTCGATGTATATTATGTAAATCGTTTTCATAATATTGTATACAACCCTCCGTACAAAGGAGACTTCACCGATTTTTCCGGAAATTTCTAACACTTAGAAAATTTGAGAAATAAATTGGAAAAAAAATATGTGTTAAAAACTAGAGAATAAACAACTTAAACTTTATTTACTCTAATGAAGAGTAATAAATTTAAATTGAAAACCTAAGTAAGAAGTTTTGAAAAAATTTCAAGTGTTGAAAATTGGTGGTTATAATTATAAAAATATTGAATTTTGGAACTCTAGGAATTTTTGATTAGGAGTTTATATATATATATATATATATATATATATATTAGTACCTAGTGTTTATCTTACTATCATGCTATTTTCTAACGACGTGCATTTATGTGGTCATTGCGTGTGGTAGCTTTTAAGGAAACCACCTTTGGTTGTTCTATCTTGCCTCTATTGTGTCTTTCTAGCATCGGTGTGGTGCCTTCCGTAGTGTCATACGGAAAGATCATATCGATAATCATCTTGTTGATTAGAGTTCGGGTTGGAGTTGTGTTAAATCTCAACTCTACTCAAGGCGCTTTTGAGAAATCAATCTCACTTGATTGATCCTTTGTGTAGCATCTTGTTGTGTTCTCATTCGAAGGTGAGACGCCTTCGAAATCTTGTGTGTTGCTCGGAAAATTCAATGGTTTGCTAATCCTGATATTAGCACTTTGGAAACCATAGAATTAATCGAGCGAGTCTTATCTTGGTTTTCTTTCGTCTTATTTTGAGAGTGTGAGAAATTTTTTTTTTAACTCGAGCTAGTCTATCCTTCCGTTGATTGATGAAATTAATATGTTGAATACAAACTCTTCTCTAGAAATTGCGATGACGCAATTTTGTTAAGGGGGGAGTCTGTAACAACCCTGGTTTTGGAAATTACCTGTTAATATAAAATTATAAAGGTAGTTATAATTGAATATTGCAAATAAAATAAAATTGGAAATTTTAATTGTTTATTTGGAATAAACAATGAACTTTGAAAATAAAATGAGAAAAATAAAGTTTGGAACTTTATTTTATTTATTTAGGTTAATAATGATTGGAAAATGGATTTTATTTGGAGAAAATGCAATAATTGTATTAATTATTGTCAATTACTTCTTTTAATAATTTTTAAAAGACGTATGATATTTTTCAAAGGTTGTTTATTTAAATAAAAAGATGGAAATTGGTTTAAAAATGAGTTTAATTATAAATTTGAGTTTAAAATGGTTTAAAATATTTTTCTAAGTGATAAAAGTATTTTTGTGGAATTTTAGAAGTTAAAAATAGATTTTTATTCATTTATTTGAGTAAATTATGTATTATTGTGAAATAAAGGATTTTAATAATAATAATGTTTTAAAAAATAAAAATTAATCTTTTCATATAGTGAAAAATAATTTATTTCATGTGTATGTAAATTTACAAATTTTATTTGTGTGAAAATTGAAAGAAAATAACATTTGTTCCATTACATAAAGTAAATATGAATATATTTGGCTTTGTGTTAATTAAATTGGCTTAACATATATTGTTTTCTTTTAATTTTGGGTCCATAAGCCCATTAACTCTTACCTGATATTGAGAAAAGAAGAAAGCTATAGCCAGTACGTTCATTTTTGCAATGCCTTCCTCTTTCTCAAAACCAGAATATAGAAACTCATTCTCTCTTAAAAACCCTAGCTTAAAATCTTCAAATCAAACTCAAATTTAGTGTTTTAAAGACCAAATTAGAGATAAATCAACAGGTAATCAAAATCTAAAACCCTTTGTTCATCAAAAATCAAGTTTTGAAGATGTCTCTCCATTAATAGTACTTGTTTCTTCTTGTATATCTTTGTTTCTCAGTTTTACAGGTTATTGGGAGCTTCTTTGCAACTTAAAGCTTGCTTCTTGCTATAAAATCTTTGCTAAATCATCAGATGAGTTTATTAACTCACATTTCTAGCTAAACCTTGACTGTAATTGCAAAGATAAGGAAGAAATCGTTTACTGTAACTATACCTAATCCGTACTTTGGATGATTGCTGAAATATAATAGGAATGCGCTGAAATAAAACAACCATAACTTTCACTTTTCTTATCCGTTTGAGGTCAACCTTTTTTTGTTAGAAACTAGATTCAAAAACGAACAGTTTCTATTTTGGTTACTTTACGAGATTTCGTAATTTTATTGATCCGAAATAGAATTGAAAATAAGAGTACAATTCTGTCTTTAACTAAATTTCCTGAGTTTGAATCTGAAATTGATTTAGCCATATCTTTTTCGTTTTTGATCAGAATTTGATAATTTTTAATGTTCTGGAAAGCCTACTTTATATATGACAACTTTTATGTTGAACATATTAGCAAATTTTGAGCATAGATTTATTGAAATTCTATCACAAACTCCCAACTCTGTCACTTTGATAATTGCACTATCTAAACTAAATACAGTTAGTAAATTAGGCGTATCTTTCTCATTTCTAGTCGAATTTAGATAATTCTTGATGTTTTGGAAAGCTTAGACTATTTTCTAAAACTTTTTTGTTTTGAGTTTTGCAAAATTTTGAGGTTAACATAGTCGAAACCTTATTTCTTTGCTGCTGCCCTGAGAATAAACGACAACGACAGTGAATTTAAAATCTAAGAATTATATTGGCCATACCTTTCACGTTTCTTATCCAAATTCAATAATTTTCAATGTTCCGGAAAGTTTATACTTTGTGCTAAAAGTTTCATGTTCTGTATTTTCTGAAATTTCAAAGTTAGCTTGGTCAAAACTGTGTTTGTTTGTTGTTGTCCCGAGAGCAAAACGACAGCAATAACAATCATTGACCTAAGAATTGTATTGGCTTATTTTTGCTCTCGTTCTTTTTCGATTTTGATGTTGTTTTTGAGATGTTTTGAGAGCTAAGATGTCTATCAATAGACTAGCTAAATTTTGAAGATTTTAAAATTTAAATTTTGGATTATTTTGAATTTAAATTATAATATCGGTTTGGAAGAATTTCCTTGTTTTTATTCGTTTTTTAGCACGGTTTTCTCCGAATCTTTTTAAAATGATTTTTAAAATTTATGGGCATTTCAAAATAATTATTATACAATATTTTGAAGTATTTTCAAGTGTAAAATCTAATTATTCTCTATAATAAGGGAATTTTCAAATATGGATCTTCAAATTGATTTCGAAAATTGATTTTCAAAGCTTGTTTTCCAAAGTAAATTATTTTATATATAAATTACACATTTTTGCACTATTCGAGCGAATGAGAAGGAGAATTAAACGGTTTGGTAAAACACGTGGTATGGGACATGTGCGTTTATCTTATCGGTTAATTCTCAACTTGTCTGTTTGATCGTTTTGACCTTCGGGTCGAGTTTACCGATGAAATGAGGTAGAGTTTTTACTGCTTTGAGTGTGAAATTTATTAACGGTTAGTAAACCGTTTAGTGCAAGCGTGTGGTATCGGACACACGTTAACACTGTTCGGGTTCCTATCCGAAAGTTTGTGACACATTTGTCTAAGAGACGTATAAGCCAGTACTGGATCTTCGGGTCATTTGTCTAAGAGACGTTTGTCATTGCGACGTATTTATCTTTCGGGATATTTGTCTAAGAGACGTGTTTATTTGTCCTTCGGGGCGTTTGTCTAAGAGACGTGGCGCCTTATTTTGAGAGCAGTACTTGGCAGGCTTCGGCCATATGCACGTGCTATATCTTTGAGATAATTTCATTGATGTTTGTGATTTCTCTAGTGTATCGCCATTTTTCGAAATTGGTCCTTTGAACCATTCGATATATATTGTGGCGATTACTTTTCGAAAATTTGAACTCTTGTGAGTTCTATCTTTGAGATTTGAGTTGTCTACACTTGCGTTATATGATATTTGCATTTTGGCGTTTACTTGAGATTTTATTCTCCTCATTGAAGATATATTTGCCTTATGGCGTGTTTGAGATGAGATCTCTTTGTGCATGTTTTGGGGTTGCTGATATAGCGGGTTTAGGATTTCCCCTAAACCATATGTGATGTTTTATGAAATGTCGATGATATGAGGCTCGCTACATTTAGTGTTTTATGGATTATTCTCTCTCTTTTAAGATTATATGTTGTGTAGTGACACCATTCATCAGATGAAGTAACCATACCATACATATACTCATGCTTATACTCTGTATTGCTCCTTCTTGTTTAAGAAGAACATTACCCTTATCATTATGCATCTATTACTACTTATCCTTATAAACTGGTATGTTTAGCTAGACTGACCCGTATATTTTATACTCGGGTCAGACCGAGATGTTTCAGGTTAGATACTTACTTTCGGACTTTACTTGATGCTTCCGCCTTTGACTTCAGCTTGTCTCTTTTTGTTGTAGTCTTATAGTTCTATATAACTCTGATATGTATTCATTGTTTTGACTCATGTGTATATTGTGGTCGTGATACCACTTACGATGTATTATTTGTAGTGTATTGAGATGTATCAGTATATATGTATATATATATATATATATATATATATGTTTGTTGTTCTGTGATGTGTTATGCATTTGAGTTGTTGTGTTTTGTTCTGATAGATCCTACAGCCACATATGACTTTGTGTTAAGTATTTATTGGATATGTCGATCTTCTTGAGTATGAAAAAAAAAATGGCATTCGTCGACGTGTTCAATAGATATTTAAGACAAGACTATAGATGGTCGCTCCTAACCAGCCATATTCTCCGCATTAGCAGACGGTATTACTCAGTAATATTCTTTGTTAATGTGGGTCTCGGAGTGGGGCGTCACATTATAACTACTAGAAATGAATGGTAATGGTAATGTTTACTTATACAGGAATGATTTTACTTTGTGTCCATTAATTGGTAGTGGATAACGATATTATACAAATTTTGTATGTAAAGAGTGTGTTTTCAAAAATATTCTGAATTTTGGCTAAACGTATTTCGTTCCGGTTAAGCATACTTTCAACGTATTGCGTTTCGCGGTATGTACCGTATTCCGTTTTTGTTTTCGTTCCGCATGCCAAGTAACGTTGGATTGGACCGGAACTCGCTTCAAAGGCAGATTTAGGGATACGATAGCCAAAAAGCGGTTTATTGCATTAGAACCAAATTTGAGCAAACGAAAATGAACTCAAGCAAAGAAAACTGAAATATCTTATTCAAGCAAGAGATCCAACCAAAACTTAGGATTTTAGAGTAGATAAGTTAAAGTTTTGAGCTCTCGAGGCTTTAGAATTAGGGCTCAGAATGTTCAAGCAAGCAATATCCATTAAGGTGAGCAAGTAATGTTCAAGCAAGCAATATCAATTACACACAAAGAGGTATTAAAATGTAAAGAAATACAAGATCAAAATAGAAACGAAATTTTCAAAATTTCCAAGAACGGAACCAAATTTCAAAAACATTAATTGATTGAAATTTGAAATTTTGATCATTTATGGTTCAAGTTATGTAATTGTGGACCTTGAAAACCTATAATTTGGTTTTTATATGTACCTCAATTCTTTCTTTTAAAAACATATTATTTTGACATATAGGATTCATCGACTTAATGATTAAATCATGTTCAAAATGTTATTATTCTTTGAAACGGTTGTTTTTTTACATTACTTTATTTGCACCAGAGTTCTAAATCATTTTCATCTCGCTTGACAACTTCCTCAAAATTGTTTTTTGTACGTGGACGGGATGAGCCTTCAAACGTAATTTATATCTTATTTGAATACTCATCTCACCCAAGATATTAAGATTTCAACCCGACATAGGAACTCAAATGTCAATGCAATATCTCATCTAAAATCCATGATTTGAAACCTTGATTTGCACATTTCAACTGTTGTCTCGACGTACCCTCACATTACATATATATACACTAATGTATCTAAACATTGTAAATTCAAAATCTTGAATAATGGTATAACTCTATTCAGGTCACTTCTTGCATTCACACCAAACCATAATATTTCATGTATTGAGTGATCATATTTTTGCTTCCTCCACTTTAATCGTCATACTGAAGCATTTTTCATGTTTCTTACTTTGGTCATCATCAATAATAAAGTAAAATATACCTTCAAAGTGAAGGTGATAATGTCATTTTACCTCTCCAAATTTGACATGAGTACCCACAATCGCTTATTCATTCACAATCACTTATTTATTCAAGTCTTCCTAGTACTCAACTACTTTTTCCAATCATCCGATTACCCCTCAATTTTTTAAGGATTTTTTAACCTTAAAAATCCTTAATTTTAAATTTAATTTAATTCAATCCCATATTGGTTCTCTAAGAAAAATATATTTTAACTTTTATTACTTTAATAAGGAATTTCGTGTTGTTGTCGTTGAATTTCAAACCAACCTTCGGTGATTTTTTAGATGAAGAAGCGGATGATGACGAGTTTGGAAGACCAAGGGCTTCAGTTAACATATGCGAAGAAATAGAGGAAAATAGGTCCTTTCTCTTCATGGATTATTCATTCAGTGATGATGAGTGAATGTGGATTCGAAAGTGAGAAAGGTAGAGTTTTGATTTCTGGTTTGTGTTCGATTTTCTTCTACATTTGATGACATGGAAAGGGAAATTGTATATAAGAAACATTAATTGTAAGTCTAGCCTAAATAAAAATTTATATTTTTATGTTTTATCCTAAATCTTCGTTGATAATTCTTGGAAACATTTACGGTGGTTAACATAAACCATATTTTGAACTTTTGATATATAATCTTAGTTTTCTCAATGCAGTTCATGAATATTATTTTACTTTTTAGATACCATTTAGAACTTCAAATAGAAATTTCAGTTTTAGGTATTAATGACGTATGATTTAACTTCCTAAACATGGAGCCAAAAAACATTATTTCATGGTTTCCAAAGGTAGAAGAAATACAAGTTGTTGATTAATATATTATATTTAGGTTGTTTGTTCTGATTTGTTTTACTCGGCATCCCTCCCTTCCTCCCTCCATTATTGGTGCCACCACAGGTTGAACATTTTGCTTTCATATGAACATAGTACAACCTATAATGTGTTATCTATAGAAATGTTGAGGGAAATAATATTTTTTGTTCTTTTAATCAGCAATAAATAACATCATCCATATGCTGTAGTGACAAGATTTACAGAGATATTGTTGGTTAGATAAATAAGGTCTAGTAAATAATTTGCAAAAAAAATCTAAATCTAAATAGAAAATATATTAATCAAAATATTCAAACAAATCATGTAAAGAATGCTGAGGTGTCTCGCATTGTGTGTGTAATGGGCGCACATTGAAAAGAAGAATAGGCTCACATCGTGAAAAATAATGAAAGTGGAGTGGTATACATATGAGTTTGGTTGCATGTAACAACAAGGGATTCTTTTGTTAAAAGGTGTTGGCCAAAACTCATATGTTGCCTACACGTAGTGATATGCGAACTGAATTTCAAATTGGTATCAGAGCAAGGTCATCGCAAAGCTTAGAGTAATTTTGGATTTGAAAAGTTATTGAGATGTCAGATGTGATTTCTTTTTCAAAGATGCCTATTTTGGATGGAAAAAATTGGGGTATTTGAAAGCCTAGGATGAAAGATGTTTTGTACCTCAATAATCTTCATGATTCGATTGATGGAGATGGGAAGACGCCCTCTGATGTAGAAGAGGGAAAATAGAAGAAGATGGATAAGACAATTGCATTGATTCGTCGGTATCTTGATGATTCAGTCTTCCATCATGTGGCTAGTTGTGAATCCGCGAAGGCTTTGGGGGACAAGTTGGTATCTTTGTAAGAGTGCTGCAAATATGGCTTTTCTTGTTCGGAAGTTGGTTCAGCTAAGATTAGATGGAAAGAAGTCTTTTGCAGAGTATTTGAACGAATTTTAAGATGTAATAAATCAATTAGCAAATATGAATGTCAAATTTGATGATGAGTTGCATGCTCTTTTATTGATGAGTTCGCTTTCAGAAAGTTGGAAAACTTCGGTTGTTTCATTGAGTAATTCTAATGCTAATGGAACCATCTCACTAAAAACTGTTCGAAGTATCTTTTAAATGAGAAGCTTAGAAGAAAAGGGTCATGTGTGAAATTAGTTCAAGATGAGGCTATGGTAGCAAAGGACTTGAAGAAGGATACAAATTCGAAGAAGAAAGACACTAATTATAAAGGTATGTCAAAAAGTATCATTTGTTATTATTGTCATAAAAAGGATCATATGCGCAATAGGTGTGAAGCGTATAAAAGGGATCAAAAGAAGACTATACATAGTGACAGTGATAGTGATACACGTGCGGGCATAGCTGAAGGTAGCGACAGTGATACTTCTTATGATGTCTTCATTAGTGAAGAGAAGCCTTGAAAAATGGATTTGGAAGCCAGTTTTCACATTTGTAGAAATATGAATTGTTTCCCTTCTTATGAGAAGAGTGTCGGCATGGTTAGGCCCGCCAATGGAGTAGAGCTACTAGTTTGTGGTATTGAATCTATCCAGTTTCGTATGCATGATGGTGTGATTAGAGAAGTCTCGGACGTAAGGCATGTTCCTTCTAGTTCATATATTTTCTCTCGGTCAGTTGGATCGCCGTGATTGCACTTATGAGACTCAAGGTGGAGTTTTGAGAGTGAAGAATGGTGGTCTTATATAAGGATGAGAGGAGTATTGGAAGAAGGAAACCTTTATAGTTTGGTTGGTCATGTAGTCGACTATGGAAAGCGAGTGACAGTTGGAGAGCCTATTCCACAGTCAGGTGGAGAGGCTAATGTGTTCACTGCTTATGATGATCATGTTGAGGATAATATTTTAGACAGGGGTCTTAATGTTGATAATGCTTAAGGGATCGATAGTGATCATGTAATGAACTCAGATCGAGTGGTAGACGAGTGTCGAGTAGGAAAATCCACAAAGACTGTATGAGGATCTTTGTGGAAAAGCTAACGCTTTTGAGACTGATTGGTGTGATGCACCTCATGACGGAAGATGCATCACTTGTAGGCGGTGGTAGAGGTTTGTAATTTGGTATGATTGAGATATATGAAGTTGTGATAGATCTAGAGATAGCATGCTTGATATGTCAAAGATATGTGATTTTGCGCCAAAGTGGAGTGTTAAATTTTGGTGATACAAAAGCACAAATAAAAGGAAATAAATATGCAAAAGAAAGAAATAGAAGATTTTATTTTCCATAATTAATAGGCGTATTTGATTATGTTTATTTCTCTTTAATTGGCTAATCAATTTATTTTTTGTCATCTAATATTAACTTGGGCATTATGTAATTGATGTTATAAATAGAGACTGGAAGAGAGAGTGTAAAATGTGTGGAAATCTATTTGCTAATTCTCTCTTCTCTCATCCTTGTTTTTCTCCTCCAACAATTTTAGCCAATTTGGTTATTTGTTCAATTTGTATTTTGTTTACTTTTATTTTGTTCGATTAACTGCAAACAAATTTTGGTGAATCAATAAAAATGGTGGTTGGGTGGAATCTCTTGTGTATTGATTTCTAATTTCATGTCCGTTTATTTTCTACCTAGATTTATCTCTTTGTGATTTGGATGATAAAAGGTCTATTGGGAAAAGCTTCAACAAAGCAAAGTTTTTACTACAGATAATTTTCCTAATAGATCTTTTATCATCCAAATCACAAAGAGATAAATTTGGATAGAAAATAAACGAACATGAATCAAAAATCAATACACAAGAAATTTCATCCAACCACCCTCTTTATTGATTCATCAAAATTTGTTTACAGTTAATCGAACAAAATAAAAGTAAACAAAATACAAATTGAACCAATAACCAAATTGAGAAAGAGAATCTTGATCTCTACGGTAAAATTGTTGGAGGAGAAGAACAAAGATGCAAGAAGAGAGAATTAGCAAATAGATTTTCTCTCTTCTAGTCTATATCTATAACATCAATTACTTAATGCCAAGTTAATATTAGATGACAACAAATAAATTGATTGGGCAATTAGAGAGAGAAATAAACATAATCAAATATGCCTATTAATTAGGGAAAACAAAATCTTTTTTTTTTCTTTTGCATGTTTATTTCCAACTATTTGTGATTTTGTATCACCAAAATTTAACAAAGAAAATGTAAAACATAAGGTGAAAGATTAAACAATCGACCAAAAACAATTAGCATAGTACAACCCATAATGTGTGATCTATAGAAATGTTGAGGGAAATAATATTTTTCATTCTTTTAATCAGCTATAAATAACATCATTCATATGATGCATTGGCAAGATTTACAGAGCTACTGTTGGTTGGATAAATAAAGTCTAGTAAATAATTTGCAAAAGAGTCAAAATCTAGATAGAACATATATTAATCAAAATATCCAAACAAATCATGTAAAGAAAATGTAAAACATAAGTAGGTGAAAGATTGAACAATCGACCAAAAACAATTAGAATGTGAAATTTATCAGAACATAATTAACAATATTTAGCAAGCGAAAGGACCAGAAGGAAAACATTATGGTCTTCTTTAATCTTTCTACAAACGCAAGGTGGGTATCAGCTGCAATATTCTTAAAATAGGTTCAGTTGGTTCTCATTTGTTGCAGTGTTGCATCTATATCTTTTAATTATTACAATTTACACATCCTTCAAACAGTTAATATATATCCCTAGAGTTGAAGTGTTGAAAATCCACAAAAGAACATACCTTGGAGTTCATACTTCATAACCATAGTTTTGGAGAACACATTATATTTACTTCTACTGAACATAAGTTCTCGTATTAAATGATTTAACCTCAATTGGTCCTGTTCATAAGATATGCATTGGGAATTTGCTTTTATTTAAGAGCATAATTTTGTTTATGAATATGTGTGCAGATCATGGAACTAAAATATTTTCTTCGCTTACTGAATAGTTTATAGAGGAGAAGGTTCAATGGCTACACATTGACATGGCTGGACCGGTGTGGAATGACAAGAAATGTACTACTGGCTTTGGCGTGGAATGAGATGACAGGTGATTTTGCTGCACCGCCTTGCATGATTGATGGCTATCAACCCTCAAATTTCTCAGATCTGCAAGATGTACATAATCAATTAAATCATCAAGATGATTAAGATTTAGACCGAAGTTGTTAGCATTCCATCAGATATTGTAGGTTATAATTTACCTGTGACTGTTTCAAATTGCACTGGCAATTTATTTACCATGGCCAAAGATGTAACAAACCAAGATTTGCCAACTTTTTTCTTTATAAGCATTCAGTGGACATGCCTCAGTATTGGTATATTATTATTTAATAATTTAACAGTTGACGGTTTGGCCGAGTGGTCTAAGGCGCCAGATTTAGGCTCTGGTCCGAAAGGGCGTGGGTTCAAATCCCACAGCCGTCAGCCTCTTCACTTTTATCTTCCTTAGAAGTATCTAATACTTTTATCCCACAGCCACAGCTTAATTATACAGGGAATCACCAATAAAACGTCCATTCTGCAGGAAAAAAAATTCAACAATTCTATAAGGCCCGGGAATTCTGGTCAGGGAATACGCCCGAATAATCTTGGCCATGCAACATTGCAGTCCCTCCTGATATCCACCTTTCGATTTCAAAACCGTACATTCCGCAATTGCATGTTTCGGGCCTACTAGCACCGTTCAAAAAAATTACATTAGTTTTACCAAATACAGTTAGTTATATGGACGGCTGTAGAAACATTCCTAGTGTTTTTAAAGAATGCAGCATTCCTAGTGTTATGATTTGCAACAAGTATCTTATTGCTTAATTTTGAAAATGTCAGAAAGAAATACCCAAAGTTACTTTATCCAACATTAGTTATTTACTTATCTAGCATAAAACTCATCGAAGTTTTAAATATTATCCATCTACTCCGAGATTTCATTTTCGCACTTGAACAAGTTGAATAATCAAATCTAGTTCATATCTTATATCACATTAATTTTATTCGAGATATCAAAATTTCAATCAGCATCTAAACTGAGAGCCGACTCATTGTCTAATATCATGACTATTTGGAGAGATATCTAATCCAACATTAGCTATTTACTTGTCTAGCATGAGGCTCATCAAAGTTTTGAATCTCATCTGTCTTGCTCAAGATAGTTCACACTTTAAAAAGTTGACACATCAAATCTTGTTCATATGTCGTTTCACACCTATCTTGATTGATATTTTAGGAAACTTTACCAATCTATTGAAAAAAAATATGATTTGTTAGAAGATTTGTGAGGAGATAATTAGAAGACATATTTGACTAGCATATATTTAGTAATTTGTTATTTACAGATTACAAACACATCCTGTTAGAGTTTATTTCATAAAGAGCAAGACAAAGGGTTTAAGAGGAAAAAAAGAACTAGAATTTCAAAAAAAAAGGTGGAGGTGGTGGGAGCCTCCAAGTGATGTATTGTGATCAACTTTGTGAAAAACCTAACAAGCGCGGTATAAGAGCCTCATACATACACTCTTTTGAAGTAAATCAAAAGAAGCTGAATATTGTCTATAAACGCTACAAACGAAGGATTGTTTATATCTAATGTATTTTCAGAAGCCATTAGAATATCAAAGCATGAAGAAAATCAACATGGATATGAAAGCAATTGGTTTTAATCGACAATGTTCACATTTTCTGATACTGCATTTTGTTGAAAGCATAATATCATGTTACGCTATATGGAAACAGCAAAAAGGAGGAGTATATGCAAACGATTCGGGGATAGAAAATGCCCAATTAACAAGAAAATCGGTTGAATCCAAGTCAAACAAAGGCAGGTCATTGAGTACATGAAGAAAAATCAAACACTTGTAAGCCAATTGGATGCCATCAAATACACGGTGGATGATGAAAGACAAACATCAATGTCGATGAAGTTTCTATCGAAAAATTGACGCATATTTGTAAGATTTTAACGACTCAAATTCAAATGCATTGTTTAAATGGATATAACGATAAGTAATATGCTTAATGGAAAAATGCAAAATGATATGTGTATTAATGAAGAGATGTGTATATAGTTAATAAGGTGGATCATGCGAAAGTCCAAGATTCAAGATGAAGAACAAGAATATGAAAAAATCTTCACAAAAAGTTATTAGATGGTCCAAAGTTGAAAAATAACGAGTTCAAATGCTATTATTATGAAAAAATGTGGCACACTCAAAAATAGTGTAAAAAGTTGAAATGAGAGAAAATTTAAAGACTGTAGATATCAAAAATGAAAAGCCTGAATTAATATATGAAAATGAAGGATTTGTACTATATGCTGAGAAACATAAAACAAATGGATAGATTCTTTACTCCGGCAATCGCTTTCTATGTGTGGAAACAAACGGTTCAAGCAATGTGAAAAGAAACCAAATTTAAAAAAAAAAAAAAGAGCAATGACAAAGAGTTGGAGGTAAAAGTACTGGTTTGACCAAACTAAAGATGTTTAATGGTGAGAATGGACATTGACTAAAGTGCAATGTAGTCTGGTGATAACTTAAAATCTCATCTTGGCTCAAACAATAATAGAAATAAAAAGTTGAAGTTTTTCTATTGAAATTTAAAGATAGAGTTAGGAAAGTAAGGAGGTACAGAAGTTGCTTGTGCAAAAAGTGGAAATGATAATTATTGGATGGTGATAATAAAATGACGGAAAAAAACGTTGATTTAAAAAAAAAATCAAGATGAAATAATTTTGCTTGAATCAAGGTGGAATGACAACGAAAAGAGTGAAATGAAACCTCAAAAGACCATACGAAGTCTTTGTGGTACTACAAACAATTCAATGTGATGTTATATTGTTAATTATTCACGGTACACTTTAGTTGTTAACTATTCCTAAAAACCTTAACAGTAAATGGAATTATTTTATTTTGCAGTTAAGCATTTTTTTAACATGTCAAGTAACAAGCATTGGAGCAACAGAAATTACCCATTTTTTAGTGCATAGTTGTTTTACGGACACATACAATAAGGTGGTGGGAATTTGTTGACGTGTAAATTGAAGAACTTAATTTGGAGTGCGTCAATGTCAATTTGAAGTGTTGAACTTTGATGATACAAAAACACTTTTTGACATTGAATTCAACATGGTGTAAGTGGTTGATGAATTGATATTTCAGAAATCTTTACTAATCTGATGATTAAAATTTAGCCACTTAATAAAGATTCGTTAGAAGATTTGTTAATGTCAAGTAATTAAATGTGTGTATACACACTTTGTATCTGCCTGCATTGGAATTTATTTCATAAACCAAACATTAGAGAAAGGTTAGGAAGAAAATAAAATATTGGATTTCGACAATTTTAGGTCAAGAGTAGCCTATTTCAATCAATTTTCTGAAGAAGAAATATGAAAAAAAAAAAAAGCCCCAACATACTTATTCTGCATCAAGTTATTGCCACACAACTATAATGACAAACAAAGCCTTGCTGAAACCAGGAGCTTTGATTAAAATTAAAGTTTCGAGAGTTTAAACTAAATGAATAAAAACTGTTCCACATATTACTGCACATGTATAAAAACAGCAAATTTCAGCATTATATCATAGACTAATTTTATCTTATTGAACGTCGGAGATATATTGTAGACTAATTTTATCTTATTGAACGAGGGAGATAGAGTATATGGGTTACCAAATTTACCATCTTTTTATCCATGTTCACAAGCGAGGCTCAGTAATTCACCTAATGATAATTCATCTTGATGGTCATGGCAAAGACTTGATATTACCATCAACCAATACTTGCTTAAATTGGCATTCCGCAAAATACTAATGGCTCATATCTGCTATCAAATTTAAGCAGATAATATCATAGTCTGCATCTATCACTTGCAGCTTGCTTCTATGATGTTATGATGAAAATCAAGTTTAAGCATATAAAACACTTCCATATTTGGTTTTATCATGTTAGTTACCTCACATTTTCACGTCTTATGTCTGAAACAGGATAGACCATTGGAGAAGCTGGTTTTTGCAACTGAATTTACAATCATGTTCTACTTAGGAGAAAAGCATACAATCCTCGACTAATTGTGAATATACGAGAATGTTACTTTGTTAACGATACCAAACACTAAGTGTATATATTTGTAGTATATTGATATTGTAATCTCTCATTGAATATTTAAGCTAAAATTAGTTTGTTTCTGCACCTTAGAATTATAGCTACACTAAAAAGCTACTGAATAGAAAAGGGTTATCGATCCAATCAGGCTTAAAAAAAGATGTGAAGGTACAATCAAGCACATGCATCATTGTTTGTGCATCTCCGGCTTGCCTCTTGTTATTTCTTTCCTTATTTACATTCAACATGCCAGTGATTCTCATACACCAGCCTAAATGGCAAATTTACCGTACATTATTGCACCAAACAACTACTAAGAACATAAAGAAGAAACTATTAGTAGCCCTTTTTCTGCTTTAACCAATATAAGTAAATCACACACGGTTATACATATATGTAGGTGACAAATTTGTATAACTACCTCCGACAAACTAAAATTCTAGCATCCCGTTTTGAGAGCATGTGCCGCGATATGCACAAGTTAAATGCATATATAGAACTACAGACAGACAAAACTCCAAAGATTATACACCCGGAAACCAAATTTATTGAATGGAAATAGGCGCTCAAACTATATAAAGCTTAACACAGAAAAAAAAAGGTACTTGCTATGTACACATAGCTTCTTTATGTGCTGATGAAAGCATCAGTCTGATGTACTCCAATCTCGATGTCAAACTTGTCCAACAATAGACTTCTCAGCTTTTATGTCGAAGAACATGCAATAATAATTTAGTAACAAAAGCACCTCCATAAGCTTTAGTACTTACTAAAACAAAGTCGCATTATAATCATTTTACAAGCAACGATTGGTTGAGTGATCTAACGCACTGTATTTAGGCTCTAGTTTGAAAGGGCATGAATTCAAATCCCATAGCCATCATTCATATTTTGGCTCCACGTTCAAGTGGCCTAAGGCATTAGATTCAGACTCTGATTCGAATAAACCCATCGCAATCATCTCTTTTCTATATTATTATATTGTCAACGATTACAATTTCCAAGAACATACAATAATAAGGGTCCGTTTGGTTTCATTTTGAGTTTTGTGTTTTCAACTTGCACTAAGAAACATGAAGAAACAAGAGAAGAAGATTTATAATTCTTAGCCGTTGCGACGACCAACGGACAACGAAGGTGTTGGATTGTTCCCCATGCTTTTTTTATCTCTCGAAACACGAAAAATAAAATAAATCTGTTTTCTATTTTACATGTTAATTTCATTTTTCAAAATTGTTCGTTTTTCAACAATGCATACAACGGACACGCTTTTGTATAGACGAAAACACAAAACTAAAAACGACAAGCCAAACGGGGCCTAAATTTCTAAAATACGCACCTCTTTGAACCTCGGTACTCACAAAAGAAAACAAAATTTGAAATTACAATATATTCATTTTACGAGTGATGGCTTGACTGAATGATCTAATGCCCTAGATTTAGTCTGAATGGGAATGTATTCAAAACCCATAGCCATCATTCCTTTTTTGGGCTCCATGGTCAAGTGATCTAAGGTGCTAGATTAGGCTCTAATTTGAATTCACCCGCTGCCACCGTTCCTCTTTCATAACCATTTGATTGCCAAGCCACAAATTAAAATTACAATTTCAGTCAAAAGAATCAAAACAACGTACCGCGTGATTTATGTAGATTTAGCAAACTGCCAACTGCAAGCTGTTATAAAACAAGCCAGCAGCAACTGCTTTCTCTGAAGCTACACATTCATATGCGGCAAGCAATATTATATGTACAAATACAATCATTATCTGACCTATGCCTGTTTTGGAAGCGTAATATACTCAATTCTAAGTGAAGATATGTATCTACATGCTTACTGTGAATTTTCATGTAATTTTTACCGTGATCAGATAAATTAGCTAATCACATGTTTACATTATTTACTGCTATCGTCGTAGATTTACTGAAAGTTAGTTGAGAGCATCTGGCAAAATTCATTAAAACGTGTTGTCCATACGCAAATTATAACAATTATGGAAAAAATAAATAAATGAATGAATAAATAAATAAATAAAGAGGGAAACAAGACACTGTTGAATGAGATGTCTAGTTCTATGGATAGTCACGTAACCACAGAGTCACGTAACAGAATTAGAACATCACGTAGTAATGTATAATAATTAACATTCTTGGACCATAGATAATCATTAAAACGACAAATTTCTACCAGTGTTCACAAAATAAAAATTAACTAACTCACGCAAAAACATAATCAAAAAATTACTTCTATAAGAAAGAGAAAAGAAGATTAATACGAAACATACGTTTGTCGTTTGATGAAGAAGACAATGTGAATTCTTTCTTCTTCTTTCGGGGTATTCTGAGGAAAAGGCTTCAGCTAGGGTTTGAGTGAGTGGTTTCTGGAAGCTCAAAAGACATTATTAAAATTGAAAATTAACCACACATCCTTAAAACGAAACTTAAATTCAAAACGGGTCCCTGTTATAAAATATATAGTTTCTACATCCTTGTTTCTGTTTTCCGCCATTTCTTTCTCCAAATTACCCTTGCGCTTCGCTTCTTCTTCTTATTTTTTGATTTAAATGGTAAACTGCAATTAAATTAAAGACGAATCAATTTTTTTTTATGAAATATGATATTCTTAATATTTGCAGTTATGAATAATCACAACAAATTTCTGCAAATATATGTGCAATAGTTGCAGAAATTTCTGCAACTATACGCAATAGTTGCAGACATTTCTACAACTATTAGCAATAGTTGTAGAAATGTCTGCAACTATAAGCAATAGTTGCAGTAATTTCTGCAACTATACGCAATAGTTACAGACATTTCTGCAACTATTAGCAATAGTTGCATTTCTGCAACTATATGCAATAGTTGCAGATATTTCTGCAACTATACGCAATAGTTGCAGACATTTCTGCAACTATTTGTAATAGTTGCATTTCTGCAACTATATGCAATAGTTGCAGAAATGTTTGCAACTATGTGCAATAGTTGCAGAAATTTCTGCAACTATGTGCAATAGTTGCAGACATTTCTGCAACTATTTGCAATAGTTGCATTTCTGCAACTATATGCAATAGTTGCAGAAATGTCTGCAACTATATGCAATAGTTGCAGATATTTCTACAACTATACTGTATAGTTGCATAAATTTCTGCAACTATACCCAATAGTTGCAGACATTTCTGCAACTATACCATATAGCTGCAGAAATATCTGCAATTATTTACAAATTTTGTAAATTTGCAAAAAAATCAAAAACGTTGAAAATTTGCTGAATTATCTGCAAATATTTGAAATAATTGCACCTTTAATACAAATATGAATTTTTGGTATCAACAATGGATCTCATTTCAAAGATCATAAAATTTGTGATTTTTTAGTGAAAACGGTTTGTTGATCCGGTTTTTGTACATAAAGTTATACTCGTTTGAATTGTAAAAAACGTAAATGGTATTTGTGTATTTTTACTTGCGCGAATTTGAAAATAGGGATCGGAAATGTAGGGTTTGTATGTGAAGGATGTTTTGTTTATTTTGAAACTTATTAGGGATGTGAGCCAAACTCTCCCTTATTAAAATGTGATGATTTACAAATGCTCACCAATGATGTGCGTTACTACACTGCCCATGGAGGATACTCACGAACCATTCGACGCAATTGTGTCCCCCATTTGTTTCCCTTGTATCCAAATAATCAGTCCCGAAAAATCTATTTGAATACAGTACGATGACATAATTGTTGATATAATTGATTTCTATTATTGGATTACCCTCTGAATTCAACCTTCCATTTAAAGACAAAAAGATTGGATGGTTCATATCTTTTGTGTCACTCATTTGTGTTACCAATATATGTCCAAATAGCCAGTCTCTGCTTTAGAGAAAGTCTATTTGATTACAGTTTGGTGACACAATTGATGGCACAATGGATCTCTATCATTGGATTGTATCTGAATCTCACCTTCGTGTAAAGACAAAAAGATCCAATGGTCCAATTTTTTGTGTCATCAATTTGTGTCCAAATAGTCAGTGCCCTAGAAGTTTATTTGAACATAATTTGATGACACAATTGGTGGCACAATGGATCTTTACAATTGGATTGCCCCCTAAGTTCCACCTTCCATATAAAGACAAAAAGATCCAATGGTCCAGTTCTTTTGTGTCACTCATTTGTGTCACCAATTTGTGTCGATTACGTATGAGTCAATATTCGATTGATTGGTCTGAGGCTATCGACAAACAAGATTTTTCCAAATAGTCGGTCCTTTTATTTGATTATTGCGTTTAACAACAAGGAGTTTACTGCATCGGAAGCATGAAATGGGCTTTTTTCCCTTTTTTGGGTAAACCTTTGCCCCTTTTTCAAAACTAATATACCATGATTAGAACATTTTAGAAACTAATTATATCCCGACTGTTGGTTCTACTGATTAAACAAGGTCTATTTCCGAATGCCAAAGTAGAGCAAGTCAGTGTTCAGATGCTAAGTGAGGAAAGTCATCTTATTTATACCTGGTTCAATACAAATGTAGGTTAAATATTCAATGTGCACATAGATGATGTTAAGCCAAGATATTATCAATTGATAATCAAATAAGAGTTATTAAACAACTAGCTAGTAGACTAACTACGATCCATGTTTACATAGACTACCATGGAATTATAGTGTTAAATAATGTAAGACAACCTCATATGATGTGCTACAATGCTCTGCACTTCCATAGGAGTTGGATTAATTGAGGATGGAAGAATATAGCAGAGGACGTTGAAGCTAATGGTAACTGCAAAGGCTTAGAAGATGCATGGGTAGCATTGAAAAGCTGATGTGTAGCCAGGTAACATAGTGACAAAAGAACGCATGTGGCTAACGTGCACGGATCAAGTAGAAATTATAACAGGCAACTGGTTAATTTATGAAAAGTGATGATAAGGCAAAAATGTTGTGATTTGGTCAAGCGAACATTGAATTGCAATCAGAATAGAGGAATTGCGCCGGTCATAGGTGCACTGATTAGCTAAAATGCTCACTGATTACAAGGAAACCTGCATCTCGACAAGTACACTCACCAAATGATTGTGACTAAGTAAGACGTTGTTGCAGTTCACATAGTTAGCAAAATGGACGGTCTAGCAAAGAATGAGGCTAAGATCAGAATGCCAACTAGTACAAAGAGCAAAACAAGTTAGCAAAAGTTATAAAGTGCCGAGCTATAGTGTGGGCTTCAGAAAATATTCTAGAACGTATGTAATCTATACTAGAATGCGGCATCTGAAACAACGCGATAAATTTAGACTCCTGTTGGATGTATGTAGTGGTGTTGACAATCAAACAATGGAGAAACTACAAGAAACTATGGCCTACGACTTTGAGGTTGTGGTACTGCTGTTGGAATAGTGAACATTGCGGTGGTATTGAAATGAGTCCTGATGCACAGTTTTGAATTGATTATGGTGTTGTTGCTAATAAACTAAGGACTTGAAAATGGAGAGAAACATGGCATGTTGATTAGTTCAGAGTCGAGTTGCTGCATGTGTTGGTGAAGTCGAAGACAGTAAATGAGTTTTGAAGTATTGTATTCAAGGCAGACGGAGACGGGCACACATTCGACTATGGATGAGGAGGAAGTAATGAAATGCTCTACTACAAGATGCAGGTTGTCACGTGAGGGATTGACGTATGCACGCTAAAATAGGTTGTAGCAAAGAGACCCCAATGTAAGCAGGAAGTGAGTCGAATCTCCACTAATCTCTCGGTTGGTTTTGTAGGAGGAGTGAGGGGGTCGTCAAGGTAGAGTGCTGCTCGTGGTCCGATCTAGATGAATGTAACGACCCGTATTTTTAACTATTTTAAATTATGAAGTTTGATATAATTATTGGATAAACATGGTTAAAAATAAAATTTTAATGATTTTGAATGTAAGTTATTGATATGAACTTGGATAAAGTTTTGAAATAAACTAATTTCGAATTTGGCGATAATGAGTAATGAAATGAAATACTATATATTAACTGGGTTTATAATCAATAACTGAAGTTGAATAATAATTGTGAATTATTTAGATAGAAATAAATCGACTATAAACCACACACGTCGGATTCCAACCATTCAAAATGGAGGATTGTTATGAGGTAAATAAGAAAAAGCGAAGAAAGAAAGAAAACATGAAAGGGACGCGGAAGATGATCTTAAGGCTATTTAACACTAGAGGGGGGTGAATAGTGTTTTAAGAATTTCTTTAAAACTTCTTTGATTTAAATTGAATTAACTAACTTAATGCAAATACACAATCACAGATCAAATCACAGAATCACAAACAAATGCAAATATAAATAAAAAGCAAGTAAAGGAAAGAACACACCAGGAATTTTATACTGGTTCGGTGTTACCCTACATCCAGTCCCGCACAACCCGTACGGCTTTCTATTCAACAATAATCTAGATTACAATCCCTCGATTCCAAGGCAACGAGGTACACCCTCCAGATTCTCAGGTCTCTGGGTAGAACCACTTGATTCACAGGACACAAGTTCACCCGATCGATTTCCAAGGACACGATCACACCTTTATAACCCCACACAAGTTTCTTTGAGTACAAATGTATCTATAACTCTGATAAGCACTGAGATTCTTTGGAGTGAGTGGCAGAGAATCAAACTAGAGATATTCTGGTTTTATTCACTTAAGATTTCGGCAAAATATGGATAGGATGATTAGAAAATAAGATAAGAGAGTAAAGAGGAGAGAAAATAAAGAAAGTAGTTACTGGAAAACGTCCATAACAGTCTCTATTTATAGAGAATGAATGGATGTGTCCATTCGAAGAGGTTTAAACGAATAGACACTTCTTTTGAAAACAACCTTTGCTGTAACGGGAAGCATGTCGACATGACAGGTAAATAGGATGTCGACATGGTCTAGTAAAAAGTGATGATTTGCTTTACTTTGAAAATGATGATTTAAAACATATGCAACTTTATTCAAATGGACTCTATGTATTTGTAGAAGGTATTTAGAAGTAGAAATACTTATGAATGTATATATGTATATATACTAAAATATATTTAAAATCAAAGTAAATAAACTAAAGTAAATATAATATTAAAATAGATTTTGAGGCTAAAATATCAAGGACAATTTTGAAATCAAAATATAACAAAATGATAAATATGATTTTGAGGCTAAAACATTTTTGGAAATGTGAACGAAGGTTTTTCTTTTGAAAAGGAATATTTGAAAATCATTTTATAAAACAAGAGATAATTTTGAAAATCATTTTGAATCAAAATTAGTGGATAACAAAATAGGGCTACTATCCGTTCCACTAGATATTTCGTGAGTTCCATCTCACTAGGGTTCCATCCCTTTAACAAGAACGAAGTGGATTCCATTCCACGAGTAAATTGGATAAAAAAGAATGATAGTGCTTTCAAGGAGTTTTAACAAATATCTAACCTAACTATATTATTTGTCTTGAACTCTTGAATATCTTGAATCTCATGAGTCTTCAATCTTGAACTCTTGATCTTTGTCTTCATCAATTTTGTTTTCTTTACTGTACAGTCTTCTTCTGTTGATACCTGCATATAGATTTCCTGCACATATATATTTTATAACACTTCTATAGTTGTTGTCATCAAAACCACTATCCTATGGACTAACATTCTCCCCCTTTTTGATGATGACAACCTTTGTTTATAAAATATTTATATTCTCCTTATAACTCCCCCTAAATCTAATAACTCCCCCTTAATCTATGCCTAACTAACCTATTTTATACTTCTCCCCCTTTGTCATCAACAAAAAAATGACACTAACTCCCCCTAAATCTATGATATTAATGATAGTGTTATCATTAATAATACTGAAACTAGATATAACAATGCTAAATATTGTATACTCAGAATGATATATATGAGTAATATAAGAATGAGAATAATAAGTGTAACCACAAATTATTTTATTCATATCACTATATTCATAACTGTTAAATGAAAAGAAAATGCATACAATAAGTAGACAAATCAATCAAACATAAGCACACCTATTTATGTCTTATTACATAATCAATATAGTAAGTTATCATAAATCAACCATGTTTAAAACCAAACCAAATCAAGTATTTCAAATCAAATCAATTTTAAACCAAATCAAACAAGTTAAATGTTACGTGGAACTTCAACCCATCCCTCTTTTCCAAAGATGGGATCCGCTTTGATTACTTCCCAATCTTCATCGTCCTGGAGCAATGTCTTCGGTGGATTTACTTGGAGATCCTCTTTGTTGAGAGCGGAGATCATCCATCGTAATGCATCGAAATGCCTTTCTTGTTCCTTTATCATCTGCATTTGACTCAGTTCTAAGTGCCTCTGATTTCGTAGAATAAAAGTAAGAATATTTTTGAAGGATTTGAGAGTCTCTTCAAGATTATCACTTAGATTTGAAGAGGATGAAGCCATTTTGATGATAAGTAAGAAGGAAATAAGTAGATAAGAGTAGAGAGAAGTTATGAGAAGTTTTCTGGAAGAAAATAGGACTTAAATAGACAGGAAAGTCGTTTGAAATGAATAGACATAAGGAGTTATTTTGAATTTCAAATTGAAATGTCCATTCAGAATATTACCAGTATATGTCGACATGACCTCTATACAGTATGTCGACATACATAGCAGATTTTGCACATCTTATTTTTGAATTTTCAGTGTATATACATATGATTTATATATATTACTTGATATAAATAAGAGTAACAGTAAGATAAACAGAGAATAAGCTTCATTTCATACTAGAACAGAGAAGTACATGAATTTCATAAAGAAACCATAAAGATACAACTTTCAATACACCAAATTTCATTGATATACAAAAAGTAAACTCTAGAAACTAGTAGATGAGGATGAAGATGATGAGATATTTAGCTTCTTGCTGACTTTGGAGAAGAACTTGTTCATAGTATTGGACATTTTGTCCAATTTTTTGTTTACGGAGTGTTTGAGAGCTTTTTGATTTTTCACAATCACTCGTTGATTGTGAAGGAGAGTCTTGTTTGATGGTCGTGTGGGAAAATCAATACTCTCTAAGGAAGTTTCTTCACTTTCTTCCTCTTCTTCTTCCTCACCTTCTTCTTCCTCACCTTCTTCTTCCTCCTCTTCCTCTTCTTCTTCTTCCTCCTCATCTTCTTGCATTTCCTCATACCCCAATCGTGCTTCTTTTTCCGTTAGTGTTTCGTATGGTTGAAACACGTGCGGAATTTTCATAAGTGAAATATTGGAATGATTAAAAACCTTTCGTGGAAAGAATTCTTCACCTCTCATATCCACTTCAAAGTAATTAAAAATTCTAGTGAGGTATATTCCATGATATAATGCATTCTCTCCCGAATCCAAGTTTTTGTGTCGAAATTAATTCAAGATAACTTGTGCCCAATTAATATCATAATTTCCAAAAATTGCAAAAAGAGCCTTACACACTTTTTGAGTCGGGTTATTGTAATTTCCCGATCTCGGAGTAATAGTGCGTTGAAGGAGAAGATTAACAATACGAGCTTTTGGTCGAAAAAATTTGTTTTTGAAATCCATTTCTTCCTCAAAAATATTGTGAAAAGTTTCACGATCGGTTTCCTCGATTTCAAAAGAAGAAAGATTGGAACCGGTACTTTTACACTCAAGTATGGTTCCTAAAACATCGGTATCCAAAACAATTTGTGTCCCCTTGACACTACTCCACACTTCATCATCCCTTCCATTATAAAAACCACGATTTAAATTTGCATAAAACATTTTGACAAGGTTTGGATAGCAAACAAAATCATTTTGGTTATTGTCAACCAAGCTTAGAATACCATTGTTTTGAAAGAGAGCATCAATTTCATAAGAAGCGAAGTCATTAAAAATAGCAAAATTACCCGAATGAACTTTTCCATAAGTTGCATAATTAATGTATGCAAGTATGGCATCTCTATTATTGTAGAGATGATCTTTGGTGGCTCTTGACAGCCTCATTCCGGCTACGTTGCTAGTGGATGCCATTTTTGAAGAGATAAGAGTGTTTGAAGATAAAAGTTGTTTTGAATTTGAATTGAAGATGGAGATAAGTGTTGATAGAAGATAGATATAAAGAGGTTGAATAGGTGGATTCTCTGGTCAAAGAGTCATAACTATTCAGAACATAGGAGTTAGTGAAAAGGTGGAGGGAAATTTGAATTTTGAATTCAAATTTAGAAATCTGATTTGCTAAAGGTATGTCGACATTACCAATAAGTGCCATGTCGACATGCACATCAGATTTTGCAAAAATGATTTCAAGCATGTACAAGATTAATATATATATATATACTTATATATATTATGATTATTGTCTGAATATATTTTGAAAATATATTATACAGAAAATATATAAAAATAATATTTTATAAATTTTTTAAAAGATATTTAAAAAATTTTAAGTTAATAAAATCAATTATATACTTAACTAATAAACTATTCTAAGCAACCAATTTTCAACCAATTAAAATAGTAAACGTGTACCTTGTTTGAGTTCCATATCATCCTGATTATCTGAATTCTGAGTTGTCATAAAACACATATTTGCCAATTCTGTTTTCTGTTCATCATCACTTGAGGACGTATCTGAATCATCCAGTGTTTCTGCAAATGCTTTCTTTCTTTTCTTTGAATATTCTTTGTTTGATTGAGGAGTTTGCTTTTCTAGATGTGGACAGTCTCTTTGATAATGACCAAACTCATTGCAATTGAAGCATTTGATGTTGTTGAGTGATTCAGTGTTATTTCCAAAACTTTTTCTCTTGTGATTATTCATTTTTCTATAATTCAAGAATTTTCGAAAGTTTCTTGTCATGAAGGCTATTTCTTCATCATCATCACTAGAGTCTGATTCACCAGTTAGTGCATTGAAGGCAATGGACTTTTTTTCTGATGACTTATTCTCCCTTCTTCCCTGAATTTGAACTTCATATGACATCAGATTTCCAATTAATTCATCAATCTTCAAGGTACTGATGTTATTTGCTTCTTCAATCGCCAGTGTCTTCAAATCCCATTCTGGAGTGAGTGAATTCAGAATTTTCCTGACTTGATCTTCTTCGGAGATTGCTTTTCCCAGAGATACTAGTGAATGAACAATATCCTGAAAACGACTATACATATCTGGAATAGATTCACTAGGCAACATCTTAAATAATTGAAATTGATTAGTAAGAATAGAAATTTTGGTCTGTTTAACTTTGCTTGTTCCTTCATGAGTAACTTGCAGAGTTTTCCAGATTTCATATGCAGTTTTACAAACAGATACCCTATTAAATTCATTTCTATCTAGTGAACAAAATAAAATATTCATGGCTTTTGAATTGTTTTGAGCCACTTCTCTTTGAACGGTCGTCCATTGAGCAAAATCAGTTGTGGGCTCAGTGTATTCTGTTTGTGTCATATTCCATGTTTCTAAACTAATATATTGTAAATATATCTTCATTCTACATGCCCAATATGCATAGTTACTGCCATTGAAAAGTGGTGGTCTGGCAGTGGACTGACCCTCTACAAATGAACTAGAAATACCAGTGTTGGTAGCCATTGTTACTTTTCAAAAGTCAGGTTATGAATACTTTGAAAAACTTGCTCCGATACCAAATGAAAGGGACGCGGAAGATGATCTTAAGGCTATTTAACACTAGAGGGGGGGTGAATAGTGTTTTAAGAATTTCTTTAAAACTTCTTTGATTTAAATTGAATTAACTAACTTAATGCAAATACACAATCACAGATCAAATCACAGAATCACAAACAAATGCAAATATAAATAAAAAGCAAGTAAAGGAAAGAACACACCAGGAATTTTATACTGGTTCGGTGTTACCCTACATCCAGTCCCGCATAACCCGTACGGCTTTCTATTCAACAATAATCTAGATTACAATCCCTCGATTCCAAGGCAACGAGGTACACCCTCCAGATTCTCAGGTCTCTGGGTAGAACCACTTGATTCACAGGACACAAGTTCACCCGATCGATTTCCAAGAACACGATCACACCTTTATAACCCCACACAAGTTTCTTTGAGTACAAATGTATCTATAACTCTGATAAGCACTGAGATTCTTTGGAGTGAGTGGCAGAGAATCAAACTAGAGATATTCTGGTTTTATTCACTTAAGATTTCGGCAAAATATGGATAGGATGATTAGAAAATAAGATAAGAGAGTAAAGAGGAGAGAAAATAAAGAAAGTAGTTACTGGAAAACGTCCATAACAGTCTCTATTTATAGAGAATGAATGGATGTGTCCATTCGAAGAGGTTTAAACGAATAGACACTTCTTTTGAAAACAACCTTTGCTGTAACGGGAAGCATGTCGACATGACAGGTAAATAGGATGTCGACATGGTCTAGTAAAAAGTGATGATTTGCTTTACTTTGAAAATGATGATTTAAAACATATGCAACTTTATTCAAATGGACTCTATGTATTTGTAGAAGGTATTTAGAAGTAGAAATACTTATGAATGTATATATGTATATATACTAAAATATATTTAAAATCAAAGTAAATAAACTAAAGTAAATATAATATTAAAATAGATTTTGAGGCTAAAATATCAAGGACAATTTTGAAATCAAAATATAACAAAATGATAAATATGATTTTGAGGCTAAAACATTTTTGGAAATGTGAACGAAGGTTTTTCTTTTGAAAAGGAATATTTGAAAATCATTTTATAAAACAAGAGATAATTTTGAAAATCATTTTGAATCAAAATTAGTGGATAACAAAATAGGGCTACTATCCGTTCCACTAGATATTTCGTGAGTTCCATCTCACTAGGGTTCCATCCCTTTAACAAGAACGAAGTGGATTCCATTCCACGAGTAAATTGGATAAAAAAGAATGATAGTGCTTTCAAGGAGTTTTAACAAATATCTAACCTAACTATATTATTTGTCTTGAACTCTTGAATATCTTGAATCTCATGAGTCTTCAATCTTGAACTCTTGATCTTTGTCTTCATCAATTTTGTTTTCTTTACTGTACAGTCTTCTTCTGTTGATACCTGCATATAGATTTCCTGCACATATATATTTTATAACACTTCTATAGTTGTTGTCATCAAAACCACTATCCTATGGACTAACAAAACAAACATAGAATCTCACGGCGGAATGACAAAATATAATAATCATATAAATAGTTCATGTAGTTGTTTTACAAATAACATTTGATTACACTTGTACAATACTGATCAGAGTTACATACAACATGAATAAATAAATAAATAAATGCAGCGGAACAACATAACGCAGTGGAATAAATATAATAAATAATAATAGTATACAAATCTTCGTCTTCGTCCTCCAAAAAAGCAGTCTTTGATATACTAAAAAGCTCAGACTGACCCGAGTGAATTGAAAAGAAAAAACACTCGAGTCAGAACTAAAAGATCTTATGTAAGTTAAATCAACAGTAAATAAATGAGTGTAACGGCGTTAGAGATGTGTACATGGTTTGACATCTCCTATCCAGTGTCTAATGTGAGTGCAATAACTTAAGAGATGTTCGGGATTACATCTCCAAAGGATCTGTTAAACTATCTACATACATAGTACAATACGCTATTATAATAGTGTCTACAGTAAAGTAAAGTATTAAAATAGCGTTAAGGCGTTACCCATATCCTCCTTAACGCATTTTATATATTCTCGTAGTCTATATTGTACCGTAATTCCTTCGAAAACTGGAGGGCTATCAGAGGGCACTCCATAGGTATGGTACAAACCAAACTCGTAGAAGGAGAGATAAGGCATGTGACAAGGCATGCGAGACAATGCCTAGGGTAGGATACTACCGTTTTGCGGATCCGGACCGGTGGTAACGCATAGCAGCTACTATCGCCCACCTCGGAACACACTCCCATAATCAAAATCGAGGGGTGGCCACCAAATCAATCACAAAGTCATAATATGGTATCAAAGAAGCATGTCCAATCGGATGTGCGACCTCACTTGGCCCGGCATGGCTCCTATTTTAGTCACATCAAGCTGACTCGCGGGAGTCAGGGCTACGCTAATACCTCATACAAAATCGTTAGCCAAACCATCCTACTTCATTTTGGAATCTCCACCACATACACAATTGTTAAAGTGGTTTTTGCTATCGGCAGAGAGTATGACAATATCCAATCTCGGTCTCTTTAACAATCAAACGCTTATTTCATACCGGATGGTTCTTTTAAATTTCCAAAACCGTTTCATAATTGATATCAAAATATCATATTCGATTCAAACCATATCATTTTCAAAATCATATTCACTCAAATATGTCATTTCACTAGAAAATATCATTTCAAATCTCAACTTAGGTTATAACATCATTTAACCATATTCGCTTTTAAATCAAGGATTAAATATAAACACTTCCACTTTATACAGTCTGAAATTTAGAATAGTTTAGATAGTTTAAAATAGTTTAAAATAGTTTAGATAGTTTAAAGTAGCTTTTAAATGGTTAGAATACTTTAAATATAGTTTTAAATGGTTTTTAATAGTTTAAAATAGATTAAAATAGTTTAAAATAGTTTAAATACTTTAAAATAGTTTAAAATATTTTAAAATAGTTTAAATGGTTTAAATATAGATTAAAATAGTTTAATATAGTTTAAATCATTTAAAATAGATTAAAATATTTTAATATAGTTTTAAATAGTTAAAATAGATTAAAGTAGATTGAAATAGTTTATAATAGATTAAATAGTTTAATAGTTTTAAAATAGGTTAAAGTAGTTTAAAATAGTTCAATAGTTTGAAAATCTTAGAAATCAGGATTTTAAAATAATAAATCTTTAAACAGTTTATATTAAAATAACTAATTTGAAATCAATATCAAAATTTAGCCATTTCTTTCATTTCAACACATCTGGACCATGTCCAGCTTTCAAATCAACTAACTAAAATTGCTCTTTCAATTCAGATTCTCATTTAAAACCATTTAATCATCGATTTCAAATCCATGTTTGAATTATTAATTTAAACCACGTCAAATTAAATAGATTTCAAAGTTATATTAAACATTTCAATAACTCAATTTCGATATATTTCATTTATGCTTCAAAACTCAACTTTAAAATTTCCATTTTAATTCTTTTAAACAATTCATTAAATCAATTCCAATTTTCGCATTTAACGCTTGGATTTTCGAAAATAATTCAGTTTATATAAATCAAATTCTATTTCAAAATATCATTTAATTAAACTCAAATTTTAAGGATTTCAAATCATTTTAATTTAACAAATCCGGTGTCCGTATATAATTTTCTACCCTATGGACAAGTATTACAGATATATATCATTTCAACCCGCAATAAATTTAAATTTACGAATATATATCATTTCAACCCGCAATCCCAAATTTAACTTCAAATTCATGAAATCGCTCGAGTCTATCATTTCAACCCATAGCGACTTCTCCCTAATCTATCAGATCATTCGGGTATGTATCATTTTAACCCATAGTGATTTTCTAACAACAACTAAGGGAACTTGCAGTGTTATAACAATATAAATATAACATCTAGTCATCCAATATTAACAATCAAACATCCATCACAATCACCATTCAAATCAACAAATAAATAACAACAATTGACTGATTATCAATAACAGGTATTAACAGGAAATTTAAAATTCAATATTAAATTAAACGGCGGTTGAATTCAATAAAAGTCAGATTTAACTAGAATGACAATTTAAATACACCGAACGTCAACCAATCAATTTATAATCACATCATAAATTAAATTTAACCAACATAAAATGATTTAGTAGTTGTGAGTGGGTTATAACACTCACTTTTGATTTCAAATCGATTTGAAATCTAAAATAAGGCCCAAAATTCAACAGTCTCGGAATTCGTCCAAACCAGTTCCATAATGTCCGGAATTTCGGTACGATCGCAGTGGAACAAAGCGCGCGTAAATCCGACCTCGCACGGAAAAGTTATGATAAGTAGAACGATTATATGATTAAATTAAAACAAATAAAATAATTAAATTGGTAAAATCAATACCTTTCCAGGTCAGCATGTTCTCGTTGAAACCCTACCCTCTAAGTCAAATTGCAATCGAACAAACGAAGGAGCCGCCACCCTAACCAGGACGAACGAACGCCGCCACGAACTACGATCACCCACGCCAGACTTCACCGCACACAGTGCCGGCCTTCCCTACAACTACGCGACCATCTCTGATCAACCACCATCACCATCGTGCCCAAGATGAACACAGCCGCCGCCATAAATCCTAAACCCTAATCGAATTTTCGAGGCAAATCTGACCATCAATTCACCGAGCAAACCATACAGATGCGCTTTGTAACGACCCGATATTTTCAACCATTCGCATCCGCACATATCGGACTTGAATTGCTCAAAATACCGCGTTGTAAATAAAAATTTGGCAAACTCATCATGTACAGTAAATAAATAATCACAGATCACAGACATGACGTAATATAATGCAGCGGAAACAAAGGAATAGTGGTTCATGAAGCTACTATATAAATACATCGGAGTTAATTAAGATACAATAGGAATACCAAGATACAATAGGAGTAACAGTATGCTAATCAGGTACAACTCAGAATACAACTGGAATCAACTGGATAACAAAATGAATAGATATCTGGTTCTTCAAAGCAAAACTCCAACTCCAAAGGTGAGTCTCAAATGCTGTAACACTCATTCTGACCCGAGCGTAAAGCAATCACGAAAAACTCGAGTTAGGACATACATACTTATACAATGTAAACCAACTCAAGTGAACTATAATAAAGGTACAAGTAACTCAAAGGATGCTTGGGATCGCTCATCCTCTAAGGATCCGTTAAACTATCTACTATGTAGTAATATTGCGCTATTATAATAATGTCTAATAATAAAATAAACATACTTTTTAATAGCATCAAAGGGCTACCCATATAGCCCTTAACACGTAATAGTCTCAGTAGTCTGTCTAGTATTAGCATACTCCCAAACGGGGGCTACCCTCGATACTCCACAGGCTACGAGAGAAATCACAACTCGTAGTAAAGCTCGCTATGGTAGGTGACACGACACACAAGGCAATGCCAGGGTAGATATACCAATTACGCATCCAGACTAGTGGTGAGGCATAGCAGCCACTACCGCCCACCTCGAACAACACTCCCAAATCAAGGGGTGCACCCAATCAATCACAAAGTAATAGAATGGTATCGAAGAAGTGTGTCCGATCAGAGGTGCTACCTCATTGGCCCGTCGATCGCTCCTGTTTTAGCCACCTTATGCCAACTCACGGGAGTTGGGTCCACGCATATACCTTTAGGATCGTCGCCACCATCCTACTTCATTCTGGAAACTCCACCGCGTACACAGTTGTTAAAGTGGTTTTCGGTATCGACAGAGAGTATGTCCATATCCGATCTCGATCTCTTTAACAACCAATCGTTATTATAACTCGTGGTTATAAATTTCAAAATAGTTTATGTTTCAAATCAAAATACATCCTTTAAACCATTTCAAAATCATATCATTTATTTCAAAGTAATACATACTTTCAAACCCAAAACATATCCATTTCAAAACCAATTCAATAATATATCATTTCCATTTCAAAAATCAAAGAAATAATATATCATTTAAATTCCAAACTAAATCAATATATATATTTCTTTCAATTTATTTAACTTGAAATATTCTTTTAAATCATATTAAACCAAACCACCTTATAAAGTCATATCCTTGAATCGTCAATTTCAAAAAGTTTCAAATGAATATATATTTAAAGACAATTCTTAATTAAATACAATCCCAATTAATTTCATTTCCAAACCATAGTACTTTCAAAGTCATAACAACTCTGAAACCAAACTTTTTGAAACCAAAATACTTGGAAATCATAACACTTGAAATATTGTCATTAGGACCTCATAATACTTAGAAAAAAAATCATAATACTTCTAAATTAATATTCATTACCCAAGTTATAACATTTTAAGTTCATTCACTCAATTATACCAATTTCAAACATTGTATTAACTCATAAATTTCAAAGTGGTTTATATTCAAATCAAAATAATTCATTTACACCATTTAAATATGAAGTCATTATGCTTACAAATCAAATATTCAATTCCCAAAAATTTAGCCTTTTCTGAGCTCATTTATTCACTTAAATACTTCAAACAATTTAAATTTAAGCTTTCGCAGCACTTAGAAAATGCTACGGTAAGTTACATTTGAAACAATTCAATTCAGCAAAGGCAGCATTTAAAAACTGCTGTAGTAATTCATTTTGAAATTGAAAAATAGTTAAATTCAGCAAAGACATCATTTTACAAAACTGCTGTAATAGTTCAAGGTTAAATTACAAATTTAGTTCAATTCAGCATTTACACCTTTTACTAGACTGCTGTAGTAGCCCTTAGTTAATTTAGCCTTTTAGTTCACTTGTATCAACCACAACACTTACAAAGTGCTACAATATCCTTTACTTCAGATTTTAAGTTAGTTTCAGAATTGATAGCATTTCTGAAGTGCTATTAATTAAATTTCCAGATTTATGAATAAATTTCAGAAAACAAATAAACTCCAAATTCAACCATTTTAACTTTATAAAAATCATATTTTCCATTTCAAAATGTTCATTTTAAATACCCTTTAACTTATGATTTCATAAAGTCAAAATTTACAATAATTATCAATTTCTTTCAATAATTCACTTATTAAATTCAAGTGTACAAATTTCCCGTTCTTTGCATTTACTTAACACTTTAATTTAAATTTACCATTTCACAAATAAAACTTAATTTCCATTTTATTTTCTTTACTTAACATTTCATTTAAACCAAATCACAAATTTCCAAATTAAGTTATATTTCAAATCACAAATTTTCCCATTCATTTATTTAACATTTTAAATACATAGAAAAATCATTAACACTTTATTAAATCATTTTAAATTCAATTTAAAATCAAAATATCATATTTCTCATTAAAAAAATACTTAAAAACTTCAATAAAAAAATATATATATATAATAACCATGGGTCTGTATAATATTTTCTAACCTAGGTCAAGTGATACAGATAATATATCATTTCAATCCGTAATTTACAAAGAAAATCCGGGTTCTATCATTTCAAACCCGCAATCCCAAGTTAAATAAAAATAAATAAAAATCGCTCAAGCCTATCATTTCAGCCCATAATGATTTTTCCCTATTCTAAAGTCCGTTCGGGTATGTATCATTTCAACTCATAGTGATTCTATTCTACAGGGAACTTGCAGTGTGAGAATAGAATATAAATAAACCGTATAACAGAATATAACATAGCAGATGATGTGACAAGTTAATAACAGGGTTTAACATAATATAATTTACATCACAGGCATGTATAACATGATATAATAATTTATACACTTTCACTTCCTATCAATTCACAGTTATATAAGTATGAATGTCAGGTGTGATTACCCACCTTCTAAAGCTAGAGATGACAAACTAGAGACACACAACCAACACTGAAAAGCACGACAAAGCATGAGTTCGATGATCAACGCTGATAACAAGGAAATCGAGAATTAAAATCAAAAGCTGATATACAACAGAAACAAGATGTATATTATATTATTATTACTATTATTATTATTATTATTATTATATTAACATCCATATTCAAAATCATTATTCTTAAAATACAATATTTAAAAGAAATCAAAGGTATATATATATATTATATTTAAAATCAATAGTTATATATAAATATACACTTTAAATGTGAGTCCAAGTATACGTTTTAAACTTAAAATTTTATCCATCAAATCTAAAATATACCGACTTAAACTTACATATTACACTTTACATAACTAACGTATTCTTTCAAAACAAATATAAAACAATATATATATATAAATAAAACAATTTGCCAAGACTTTACATTTCTATGCACAGTACGGACCCAATATATATATAAACTAACCAAAAAAAATCAAAACTATATATGGCTGTAAATATATATAACCGAAAAAGTACCTGTTAAACAAACTGGTTCATAATATATATATATATGTATTATAAACAACATTCTACCATTTCCTTTCAACAAAACAAGATCATCTTATATGTTGTATAACAAATTTTACTTATACACGAAAACCAGATTTGAACAAAAATACAAGTAATTTAAAATTACATAAATAATACAAACAACGTATGATACATAGTAAAACTGTTGTGCCATATTTATAAATATATATATCGACAGCACATACTTATAAAACCCAAATATATTATTAATACTTGACACATATAACTTACATATTAAAGTTTAAGTAAACCAATATATATAAAGATGTACAACTTACATATATATATATATAAAGATGCAACTGCACTACCCATGAAGGCATACAAGCGGCGAAGGGAAGATGGAGCTGCTCGACTCGGGTTGGTTGCACAGGCGGATGATGGGCGGGGCTATGGTTTTGGTGGCTCGTTTTCCTGACCGAGGCTGGGTGCATGGAGCAAGGGTGGCGGGGATGTGGCATTGCGTGTAGAGGAAGGGAAGCATGGCTCCTTGAGAAGAGGCTGGAGGTGGGAGCAGGCTAAGGCAAGAACAAAATGAAGATAAACACAAGGCCATAGATAAGATATAATGTCTCTATTATTTAGGAATGGGTTTCATGTATGCAAATAAGAATAAAGCTTGTACTATATATACAGAACGCAAGAAAAGAGAAATGAGAGGTAGGGGCTAAGTACGGGTGGAAGGTGATCAGCTTTTTCGTGCGAATATAAAACAAGAGTCAAAAAGAAAATGAAATGACGAGGCAACGTATCCACTTATTTCAAAATAACGTAAGCAAATAAATCAAACCAAAAGAAATCTGAATAAACGACTGTCCATTGATTCCGCAAAAATTATTAGAGCAATTAATTCTTGCTTGGATTACACGGTTAAAGTTTGAAATTCAAAAGAAAACAAAAGGTCACGGATCCGGTACCGATACGGTTACCGGTTTCGCGGATTCCGCTGTGCACCGGACCTCAAAACACAGAATTGAATATACCGTTGAGATCAGCACGACGAGACGATCAAAACGGTGTACAAATATCAGTGGTACGATCATCATATCAAAAGTCGATAATCGGTACCGAACATGCTGCGAATATTTCAGAATAAGATAAACGGAGCAATAGAAGTCAAAATTTGGAGAAACGAATTATGACGTCTCACTTAGAAGATGATTTACAAATTTTATATAGAAAAATATTCAGGTTTGGAAAACATTTTATTATCATCAATTTTAACTGATTTAAATTGAATTAAAGTTACACAAGAAAATAAACTTCAATATTATCTGATGAATATTTACCATTTGCTATGTTTAATTAGACGTAATCCAAATATTAATTTTTTTTTCAAAATTTTATTATTTAAAATTTCACAAAATTTAATAAATAACATTATTAAAACCAGTTAAATTTACGGGTCGTTACACGCTCCACTCGTCCATCTCCACACGACAGTACTCTCTAATCGATGATCCGTCGATGATCATCAACCACCAAACGGATGACCAAGAATGTTTTGGCCAATACCAGACAAACCGAAACCGATTGTAAAAACGAATATCAGATTTGAGTTGCGCTCATCGAGAGCTTCGAATTGGTATATAATATGACATAGTTTGAGGAGTTTTAATTTTTGAAATTGATTTGGAAATTGAATTTTAGGGTTTTGTAATTAGATTTGGTTTCTGCCATTATAAGAATGAGATAGGCAGATAGAATTGTACGTACAGTAATAAGAATTAGAAAGGCTGCTAGGGTTTAGAAGAATATATTTATATGAACAAAGCCCGATAAGAAAGAATGAACACATTGAATTGGTACGAAATGGCAATAACGACCTAAAAAGCCCGTTTCGTTTTCGAAACGAAAATGGATCATCTCATATATCAAAATAGATGTTTTCGGTATTTTTAAATTCAATGGAATAGGTTTCAAGTCCTAATTACATTGTATGAAGAAGTTAGCTTTTAAAATCAGCTTATTTCAAATTGATTTCATTAAATCGATTTCTATGCGTTTCAAGCCCATACGATCAAACGACAAGTCTGATCGCTACGAAACTTGAAATCCTACAATAATTCACCGTTACGGATCCGATGAAACTGGTTTCGTCAAAATCCGAGATAGTGGCCAAAATGGTTATTTTCACGTTAATAAAATAAATGATTATTAAATTAATTAAATCACTCTTTCAATTCAAATTTAATAACTAACAATTTTTATCATTTTTGAGTACTAAGTAATTTATAATCTTTTAAAACAAATTTCTATATCAACTCAATGTTAAATATTACACTAATTACAGTGTTCAGTTTCAACTGTAATAAAATTATTAATTATAATTTAAAATCCAAATAAATAAATTTATTTTAATTTCAATCTTATTATTCAATCGATCATTATTTTATGGACATAGTTAACATTGGTTTACCATTTATTACATTAATACTCTACAATTATCCTCTTAATTCATATTTACTGCAATATTAAATTAGATTAATTGCAATATTTCAATTGTATTTATTTTTATCGATTTCCACATAAATTTATCGGATTAGATAACAAAAAGGTAATTGAAGCGATTATTATACATTACTAATTCAAACACATTCCCAAGCTTATTGTTTACAAATCAAGCTAATCAATTCACGTACTGATTAACCATTCTATATTACCCAATTTCAATTAATTACGTATAATTTCTCTTTTTATTACAACATTTGGTTTATTTACCATTTACAATTTATAACCAAATTTTATATTTAAAATCATTTCAATCAATTGAAATTGCATTAAAGTAGTTATTCATTACCTTACATTAACATTATTACATTTTAGTTATTCTTCTCCTTAATAAGTCTTAAATTTTTATTTTTTCACAACATTAAATTCCAAAACTTATTTAATTAATAAATTTAATTATCAAAAATTACGGGTTGTTACAAAAATTGACTCTTCGGGTCGGTGCCGATCCAAGCCCCAAACGATGCCTAGGGAAATTAGCAAAAATCATGGAGCAATAACCTTGAGCTAGCCCGAAGTCAAGCCCGAAGCAGAGCAACAAGTGGGTCGAAGTCAAGCCTGAAGTCAGATCGGTGCCATTCTGAAGCCCTTGGGTCGTCACTGATCCTTGAATTCTTAGTTCGGGATTCGACGTGCGACTTTTGTTGAAGGATGTGCATGATGTGGAGAGCGTGTGTAATGATTTTCGAAGCCAAATGTAGAGAACTTCACCTATAAATAGAGGTAAAGAGTGCTTGGAAGGAGGACTTTTCTTCTTTATTAATTTTATTCACTTTGCTACGAAACTCTATTGGATCTTCACTAATCCAAGAATACTGATCCATAAAATCACAGTTTGTAAAAGTTACAGGAATTGAATAACAAAGTTTAAGTGGATGTAGACCGAAGTATTCGCTGAACAATTATAAAAATTATGTGTTCTTTGCTATTTCTTGTTTTTATCTGCTTTTTCTTGATAATTTTCATATTTATTACTTCATTGGGTGGTTATGCCATTTTTTGCAAACAAACTGTTTATCACGAAAGAGGATCCATGGGTGACAATCCCTATGTAAGGGTGTGTGGACAATGTTCCCGTTGACGACGGTTGACCTAACATATCGAGTCACGAGGGTCTAGGGGTAGCGTCCCTTTGAGGGTTGTGGGGAAGCTCTCATGTGGAGGGTTGTGACTATTACAACATTCATAATTTTCGAATGGATTTAATCATTCTTTTCCAACATTCATATCCATCATGTCCATTCCTTAACTATCATCAAAACCCCAATAAGTAAGGCCTCATACAAATAGAAAATTCCACTTCATAATTTTGAATTTAAACTACACCCTCATTCACTATCTTCTTCTTCGCATCATCCACTATCAGAAATAAACGAGTGTACTTTCGGTTTGATTCAATAGTCACAAACTAGAATCAAACAACTACATTGTATCTAAAAGAGATTTCCCATTCAATTCGTTGTGACTATTGAAAGACAACAATTACGTGTCTTGGAGTTCAACAATAACTTGTTAAAACATCAAATTTTTTTCCAACAGCAAATGCCTATATAACAAACCAACATATGTAATCAAACAATTGTTGCTTAACTATGCGTAGAACTGAAATACCATACGACCGATTCTTTTACCATAAAAAGACCACAACTGGTAAGCCGATCGAGTTTAACATACTCATCATTCCAACTCTTAAGTGGTTGATCTGATACTTTTACATCTTCATGAGCCTCAGCGAAAGTCTGCAACCTCCACGTGCTTTTTGCAGTACTCGGTTATTTTAGCCAAAATCTTGTTACCATTAGAAGTTAGATTGAGTTCATTCAACCGTGAGTGCAGTTAATCTCAATCATATGTTGAATGTTAAGTTTTGGTATCCATACGCGCACACGTCGTCTCATGCGTTTCGTAAAGTGTTGGAATAGTAAGACCACTGAACGAAGCATTCAACGTGCAAGTATCCTGATTGAAAAGCCCAACTTTGCCCCCATCAGGCATACACATGGTCATGGCAACACTTTGTTGCAATAAAAGGGATTTCCAGCATTACTTGCTATCGATCACATGTATACACCACGCTTATTCCATATTTCTTACGATGTGAGACTTTTCATTTCAGTACATGCGCACACTCCATTATATAATGTAACCACACTAACACTCCATTAAAGAACTCTGTAGTTGGGCTAAGCTACTTTCTATTAAGTTGGCTTTTTCATAGTTGATTCAGGCTGCTTTACCAAATCTCCACTTAAGCGAGTACTTTCGCTCAAGTCACATTGGAGATGTTGAGTTCTCTTCACAGTTGGGTTAGAATTCTTACATAATGATTCCTCTTTTCAGCAGTTGGTCGGGTTGCTTACACAACGAGTCCTATATTTAACCGTTGGTCATGTTGCTTAGCCAAATCTCCAAGTCGAAAAGCAGTATCATATTGATCCCTCAAACTTGTAGCTTTGATACCACGTTATATCTCAGCATTCATGTGCACACCCATCGTCCATACATGCGCTTCATTAAGTGTTGAAGCAGTAAGACCACTAAACAAAACATCTAATGTGTTGGCATTCCAATTAAACATCCCAACATAATCATTGATTAGCCATACACATGGCCTTGGATATTTTTTGCAAGGTGTTACTATTGCCAAGTTCAATCCGCGCATTGGCTCCATTATATAATATGAACCACATCAACCATTGAATTGTCCTTGATTGTGTTTGAGCTTTAGGAGGGTTATTAGGAATATGTTATTGCGAATGGTAAATCATATTTAGTATGTGTTTTGTGCATGTTAGGGCGAGAGCATCGATTTTTGATATTTGTTTGCACTTAATCAAATATCCAGATCGTTATCTAATTATAATTAACCATTGTCAACGCATGCATGTAGCAGAACATATTTTACATTTTTTTCAGTACCGTATAAGATCTATCATACACTATATCGAATCCTCAAATCATATTTTGAATAAACAAATTTCATCATTGCAATAATCAAACGAAATTGGATCGACTATACGCCATGAATGGATAATCATGTCAATTTATATTGATAAATACAAGTTTTATATGCTTCATAATGCAAATTATCTCATGTATCATTTTATAACCAAATTTAGATCTAACAAATTCAAGTAAGATGAAATTTAGAAACTTTGAATTAACAAATTTCCATTATATTCTTTTACATTCATATTTTGAAAAGAACAAAAAAAATCCACTCAATCTATCCCAAGAGATTGTTCATTGATCCTCTAGGGTAATTTAATAGGTAAAGATGAGTGAATAAAAAGATGTCACTAGCTCGAGCTTTCATAACGTCGACGAATACATAGTCCTATAAAAATACATGAAGTAGTGTTGTTGGTTCGAGGCATGCTTCTTTGGATTGTACAATTAAAAGTTGGTTTTTTTGGGTATTGAGGAAAAAGGTCCGCTCAATCAACTCCTGATTTTTCTTTCTTTTTTTTCTTTTTTTCAACTCTTCTAGAGTATTATCATAATGTTATGAATTTTTTGCTTCCAACTTTATAACAAATTTTCGTGTATAGGATTGAAAAGTAATTGCATGATATACTTATGTATTTGATTGAGGATTTATTTTCTTTGGTATAATGGTACTGTAAGATAATATTTCATGGTATAATCAGAAAAAGAAATTGCAGTACAACATTCTTAATTGCAAAAATAGTTGGAAAAAGGAGAGGAACCCACTGAACCGTGTTGTCTTTGTGCAAAGGACTGGAACCAGAGTATAATCGAAAAGTAAAACAAAAAACATCCCGATGAAAATAAACTTATGCTCTATTAGGCCATGTCAGATTCAAACTTGCAACTCATGCAATAAATACCTAGATTTGTCTTCTACCCTCAGGATAGACATACCTTTTCATTTATTAAAAAAAGGAAAAAAAGTAAACGAAAACGAAAAACAAGATAAACCAAGGACAATATAATATAATGCTAAACCGTAAGTTTCAAAATTCCTGTTTTCCTTTCGTTCATTGAAGATTTTCAAAATGTTGGGTCAATTTCGAAAGTTTTGTTTATCTTGTACTTACGAGTACTAACAATATACGACACGTGTAAAACTTGAATTGGTTATTGGTTTCTAGTTTTTTTTAAGTTATTTACGCCGAATTAGATCGAAATTGAACTATTTTGCGATTTGTCCGTTTTTGTTGTCTTATTTAATTTGTTGTCTTTTCAATTATTTTACATGTTTACTGCATTTCACATTTTATGCCTACTTTTTTGCTAATCTTTCAGCATATAAAGATCAAATCCAGAATTTGAATCGGAACCGAGATTTGTACCGGATTTCATCTCGGTTTTGATCGGACTAGGAATGGAATTCGGTAATTCCATCGGAATTTCGAATCATGCTAAAAAGACATCAGATGTGTCATGTTTAGGTGTATTTGTTGATGTTGAAATACCAGATGCTAAAAACACACTAGATGTTTCATGTGTAGATCGACTACGGATAGCTAAATTTGTTATATTTGTATTCATGTTCAAGTTTATAAGTAAGACAAACAAATCTTCTAAGACCGTGATACTACCATGTCCTGCAAAGGGAAAATGCATAAATGCTTCAACACGTTGATAAATAAACCAAAATCACGACCATGTGAAAAACGTTGTGTACTGCTAAAAGCACTGGGTTCGCTCTTTCTAGTATCATGATGTGGTATTAAGAAGTGTAAATCCGATGCCTTTAGTTCCATATAGTAGTGTAAGACTAAAGGCATCAAATTTTACACTTCTTGATACCACATCATGGTAGCACGTGGTGCAAATTTTGGTGATTTTAGCAATACATATGTATTCCTATAACAAAAGAACAAACTTTTCCTATTATATATCAATCAAATAATTCCACAACGAACATCTAAATTAGAAATAATCTGTTGGACATCTATACAAAAACCCGCAGAATTGATCAATACCTCAAAGAAGACCCATGATACAATTGAATAACTAGTGTAGTGTGCAGTCCGCATTCAAACTAACCCGCAGAATTATAACTCTTCATTTTTTAAAAAAAATAGCATCTTAATTTTCAAAAAAAGGAATTATAATTACCTCTAATCAACGTAGATGAAGAGCTAGCTTCCATTTTATGGGCAATAGAGTGTTTGTTTGAAGAAATAGATGAGAAAAAATGATTTTGACTTAAGATAATTGGATTTGAAATGGGTTTGAAGTTGGAAATGGGGAGGGTTTTGGGAAGAAAGGGGGTAGGGTTGAGGAATGACCCCAGAATCAGCTCTCTGTCCTTTTGATGCCCGAAAAAGAGCTTGCGCATTCCATATTTGCGCAAGCATTAAAATATAGCTCGTGCAAAAATGGAATGCGCAAGCTCCGTATAAAAAAAATATGGCCTTGCGCATTCCATTTTTGCGCAAGTTCAAATGTAAACCATGCCTATTTTGCTAATTAGTTTTTGATGATGCTTATTTTGATGTTTTGTTATTCTGGAAAGCCTTGATCAAAAAATTGTGCAAGCTGCGGGTTGCGTAAGTTGAAGCACAATGACTACAATCATTCTGCCCTTGATGCTACTTTTTGCTGAACAAATTAAAAAGGTGTTTGACCTGTATATGAAAGCTCAATCCAACCTGAAATGCTTTATTTGTACCGTACACTGCTCCTTATGATTTAATGAATGCATCAAAATGAATTACTGAAGTACATGTTTTTTCAATGATCATAAAAATATATAAAAAGTGAATTTTCTACATATATACACATGCAAATATAAAATAGCACATACGCACGGAATTCGTCAAAACAAAAAGGTCCGGCGGATGATGGTTTGTCCGAGTGGTCTAAGGCGCCAGATTTAGGCTTTGGCAACAAAAGGGTGCGGGTTAAAATTAGGGTTGGATTTTTTTCCATCATACCGCTTTTCCGTTATTTTCCTTCCGACTATTTTCGAAATTTTCGATTTCCATGTTTTTCTGTAATAAACAAGTCGGAAGGAATTCCTTCCGATTCAAAGCGGTAAAAAAGCGGAAATTTTCGTGATTTCCACAGTAATTCCGTTTCTTCCTACTTTTATTGTTTGGGCCAAGCCCACAAATAATTAAGCGTTTATTTATTAAAGATAACGTTTCATTTGTTCTCACGCTCGCCGAAACCTAACCCTAATTTTGCTTTCGTCCCTCTTCTTGTTGACCATCCCATCTCCATCTTCATCTTCAGATTGCCAGGTCGCTAATTTTTATCATCTTCTACTTCACTACCTGCTGCGGGAAATCGGTAATAAACTATTTCGTGATTTTCCTTTCCATTGTCTTATTATTTATGTGGTACTGATTTTGATTTGTTTCTGTTATAATTTATATAACCGAGTTTCAATTTTGTTTTCAGTGGATAGACCTGGTTCGACCATTTTAGGTTATCAATCGCTTCTATCAATATCGAGTCTAGTGTTGAGGTTGAGTAACCATCGCTGACCCTTGATTTTGGAAATATTTTGTTATTATTTCTGTATTAGTGCACTTTTATGTTGTGTTCTTGCTGGTGTTTGTTTTAAGGGTGCTTTCATGTATGCTGTGTTGTATTATATTCTCAGTTTTCTAAATATGTTCAAAATGTTTGGAAACCACTGGGAACTATTGATATCTACTATAAACAAAGTGGTTTCATTATCATACGTTTTGCTATAGAAGAACATTGTGTTTGTATCATGAAAACTGGTCCATTCACTTTAATTCGAGAATTATTATAATGAAAAGATGAAGAACAGGTTTGCAATTAACAGGAAATTATTTCTCTTCGATTCCTATATGGGTTAAACTAGATAATCTGAACTCGGACTTGTGGAATTGTGATGCAATGTCGAATTGTTAGTACCCATTTACCTGAAAGATCCTTGAGGTTACACCAAATACTTCAAATGAATGTGACAAAAAAGTATGAGGTTTTTTTTTACTGTATTACAAACATAAAATCTAATATGTGTCGATGTATAGTTAGATAATCCACTCTAATATCGAAGATGTGTATTTTTTATACAACATTTCAATAGTCATTGACTGTAATTTATTTTGAGGAATAATGGCCATTAAACCATTTTATATGATAGTTAGAAGATGTATATAACAGTTAGAATAAGATGTTTCTGGTTATTCTTAATGTTTGATACTTATACCACCGCACATCTAAATGAACCCAAATTATCCACACCAAATAATCCTACTATCAAAGCATCTGTATATGATACCAGTTTCAATGATGTCCCTACCTTGAACTTCTTGACAACCTTTCTCCTCTCAATATGACATCAGCTCAGGCCCTCTATCATACACCTCCTTTTTCTCCTCCACTCAAATCCAAGCCTTCTATCCATCCACCAAAGTCTCTAAACCAAATAAAAAGAAAAGATAAAAAGCTAAAAAGAAAAGGTAATCATAATTAGAATCTGACAATGACAATGGAAAGGAATATACAATAGAACAAGTCAAAAATGATCCAACAGGATCAGATGAATATGAATCAAAACGGTCAACAGTTAGAAGAACAAGACTCAGCCTTTCTAGCAGCTCCAAAAAAATAAAATACTCAAGCCAATATAGGAGCTTGAAATGTGAGGAGAGCACATTTGAAAATGAACCAATAAGAAATCAAAACCCTTACCAACACACATAACCTTCACGTGATAGCCATCTTTGAAATAAAGTTAATTCTTGAACTCTCTAAAAAAGCAAGCTCCTTTATCAACCCTAGTTGGGCCTCTGTTGATAACTTATCTTCTACTCCAACTACACTTTATATATAGTTGCATGATTAGTACAAACAGAAAGACTGAACAAATAAGACTTTTTGTTTGCAAAGTGTATACATTTGGGTTCATATAACAGCCACTTGACAGTGACATACAATATACGCTTGAACCCTGCCATAGATTAAATCATTCAGATATCACTGTCAATTACTACATTAGTCGATTTCATTGCTGATGCAAACAAAGTTTCAGTATATCAGGTAAACAGCAAACCATTGAAATTTGCTTGCTTTGCTCATATAGAGTCCTTTATTTTCATAATGGACTTCTTCGCTTTTTTTGGACAACTATTCTATTTTTCTTAATATATACCACTAACAGTCATAATATTGAATTTAAACAAGTGCATTATTACTTAAAATTTAATGTTCAGATCCTAGAAAATGATTATATACTTAAGGATTCCAGTACATGTATTTTTTATGCCATCTATATATCTGTCTATACATATGTATCTCTACAATTTTGTTCAAAAAAGCCTTTTTTTGGGTCAAATCTTTTACAAATGCACGGCACGCTATTTAAACTTAAATTGCATGTCTTTCAGTTCAACTAAAATTTGTATTACTTGCTTAAAATGGGTATATCAGTCCACACCTTGCTGTAATAATGTAATTGCATTTTCAATAACAAAGGATGCTCCATTCAAATAAATTGGACTGTCTACTCACATTTTCCTGGATATGACGTTGGTGCAACAAAAATTTGCAATTTTCCTGCTCTGATTTTCGACTTATTTTCCTTCATAGTGATGATACTCAAACGCAACCCACATCCCAATTATTCAGTCATCGGTTTTCATTTCTTTAACCCAAATTTATGTACATTACAAACACTATTTTTGGCCACTTTTCTTCATTTTCAGTCAACAAAGGAAATATCTCATAGGCTACAGGGGCAAATAAATTGGCTTTGAATGATTCTTGCAATGATTAGGTAGGCATACTGGATACATGATACGTTGACAACTGCTCTTAATAAAGTAACTGAACCTGAATCATTTTCACTAATGATTTGACCTACATCATTTAATAAAGTAACTAAAGGACTTACTTGTGCATTCATTTGACCTGCATCATTTAATATGTTCAGGCTATCCAGTTGAGGCATACTTGTGCATTCACTGAGTTAACTGAACCTGAAGTCAATTGATAAAAACACTTATCAGGATAATTATTTGTGTTACTTAAGCTTCATGTTGTGTATGTATATCTTCTAACATCTTCTATTTTGATATAGGTTTCTTATGGACTCGAGTGGATCAAGCGCAGCGAATGAATTAGGACAAACACAATCTGATTCACAAAGTCGGACTGAGATTCATCACAAAAAACCTTTAAGGCAACCTAAGTCGATAGTATGGGATCACATGACAAAGATTGTCAGAAAGAAAGACGATGAGGAAATGGAGACAATTGCAAAGTGTAGCAAAATTGATGAAGGTTAAGTTTGACAAATATTGGGGTAGCATCGAAGTAATTAATAAAGTTATTTTCATAGCGCATATTTTGGATCCAAGGTATAAATTTCAATCTTTGAAGATTAGTTTTCTTGATATAGGTTGGAGTGATGGTAAAATAAACGAGTTTCTCAATGTTATAAAACATGCTTTAAATGGGTTATACGATGAATATAGGAAGAGCATGAACATACCTAATATAATTGGATCTAATTTGGTGGTAAGAATTGAAGAAGTCGATGAACAAATTGATAATAATGTTAGAAGTAAAAAGTTAAAAAGACTTCAACAAACAAGAAGAGAAGAACAATCGCTTGAGATAACTAATGAGGTTGATCGATATTTAAATGATCCATTTGAAAATCTTATGAGTAGAGATTTCAATTTATTAGATTGGTGGAAAGGCAACCAAACAAAATATCCAATACTTTCCAAAATAGATAAAGATATTCTAGCAATTCCTAGTTCAACCGTTGCTAGTGAAAGTGCATTTAGTCTAGGTCGGAGAGTCATTAATCCTTTTAGGGCTTCATTGGCTCCTAGAATGGTTGAAGTATTGGTATGTCTTAATGATTGGTTGAAAGCGGAGAACTTTAATTTTCATCAAATGCAATTTGAAGAAGACGTTGAATTATTCATGGATACGGAGGCGATATGTGAAGGTAAATAATTTTTATTTTGTATTGATATGTTTGCTGCAAAAGAATACCATTCGCATCATATATTATCCGCTAATTGCATGTGCTAATGCATAAAATTAGAAAAATTCAGCTTTCTCCTCCTACTTTTTACAATTGCATGTGCTAATTGCATCCGCTAATTGCATGTTCTTTATTTTGTATTGTAAGATAAAGATATAAACCTTTGATTTTATTTTTTAGTTTTTTCAGTGACTGTTGTTTAGTACTAATCAACATCAAGTTGATAAACCATAGTGGATATTCTTCCACATTTTAAGTTGAAACGTACCAATCATCTACGCTGTAAATGCTAATTAATATTTTGTATAGGGACTTCTTCTTTATCCTTGGGAGCATCATCATCATCACAACAAAATGAAGCAGAATGAAGAACTGTTGGCAAGAATTTATGAAGACAACAAAATGATTTATGAAGAAACTGTTCAGATCTTGTGGTGTTTCTTAATTATGAATATATTTCCTTTTCTGTTAATTATGATTGTTCAGAACACATTTAGCTTGATCAATTATGTTACATGCTTGATCAATTCATGTATTAAATAGTCTGTTATGCAAAAAGTCTGGAACATGCATGAAATTCACTTATATTAGCAGGTGCTTTGTGAATTCAGTTCTCTTCAAAAAAAATTAGTGTATTTTGTACTGTATTTTCAGTGTATTATGTTCATATTTAGTTCTGTAAATTTATTTTGTTCATATTGTCAGTGTGTTTTGTTCATATTTATGAATTTCTAGAGTATTTACAGTGTATTTTATAAAGCAATTCGCATGTTCTATTAAACCTTATTCACTATATTCTCACTTTTCGTAAAATTAGATTCAGGTAAAGCAGTGCACTTAGATTCAATGTATCTTGTTCATATTGTGGTTCTCAGAGTATTTGTACAGATCAAAATTTGCATCCTGCTATAAGTTTTGTATTTTTGAACGCCTCGATTGGAAAAATGGAATTCCATGTTCCGTTCCGCTTTTTCCTGTTTCCGCCTATTGGAATTCCGTAGTTAGTGGAACGGAATTTGGAACATAGAGCTTCATTCCATTCACTTTTGGAAGAAAATGGAAATGTTTCGGTTGGTACGGAAATCTTCCGTACTCACCCCTAGTTAAAATCCCACAGCTGTGATTATTACCCATTTTATCTGTCATTACCTTTTTGAGTTTTTTCCACTTCTACATCCACCATCGCCTGCATAGAGAAAAAACAATAGCCATGGACGTCAAAAATAGCCCGTATACAGACTACTAAGGGTAAACAAAATGAGTTTTACCACTAACAGTAAAAATATATGTTCAACTGTTGGGTATTTAGATATGCAAGTTTCTTTTCTTCAGCCTATAAATAAGCAAAAACACAGTTTTCTGTATACAAATTTATGTCACTATTATCTCAACCATACTGACATAACCTATCACATTCGACATCCAAAGCACGATCCATGTCTACTGATACAGCTGATATTTGGAAAAGACAATTCAGTATTATGGCCAGCCTTTATTCTTCTAGGTATCAATCTTGCGAACTGCTTGCAAACTGTTCGTAACACAGATGAAAGAAATAAACAGTTTTATCAAATATGTAGATAAAGTCACTAAGATATGGAGGGAACCACGAAACACATAAGATGTGATGATAAGAACAACAAAAGTCTTACAAGAAATAACTCAACTTGAAAAATAATTTTACTACCTTAAAATAATAATTCCACACATGCACTCGCACATACGCACATGCATGCACTAAGAAACCCTCAAATGAACCTTTTGAATTTACGAGAATAAACCGTAATTATTGGACAAATCATATCCCTTGACTATGCAGTAATTCATAGGAATGACGTTCAGAGCTGGCTCACAAATGCTGTTGTACAATTATCCACTCTCACTCCAAAAATTACATCAAATTTCACTAAGCAAAAGCACTGTTCGGAGAGTCGATAAGCTAATTCCCACGATGAAATTACTGAATTTTGACATACAACTTTCTTCTCAAAATGTATTCATATTCCACAGCCCTACTAATCATAATAAGTAAAAAAAACAACCTATCGATTTCATATTGTAAGTTCAACCCTTACTATTATTGACAATAATGAAATCACATACAAAACAATACAAAATTAACAGTCAAAATCATAAATCCAAATTCTTCAAATTAATCACAACAGCGATGATTCAGACCGCTTCACTATATAAAAATGCAAAGTATAATTCAGTAAACAAAAATGCACAAATGAATAATATTTTTAAATGTCGATTTTTTACATTATTTATAAGCATGAAGCATTAGTTTTACAAGTATAATCCAAATTATTTTAGCAAAAACATACATATTTGAAAACTTTAGGTAACTTAATTACAATAATACCACTTACCTCCGAAACACCAAAATATATCATCAAATACCACTAGCTCAAGTGACAAGTGTAGTGACACTTTAAACTGAGCTTCTAAAGGTCATAGGTTCAAACACTCAAAACACCAAAATATGTGCTCTGCTTGAATAAGCTACCATTTTTATTCTTAAAAAAAATATTACGAAACGAACCAGTAATATGTGGGTCGAGTTGTAAAAATCAAGGTTCAAAAACTCGATTTCTGTCAGTTGAAATTTTTTAAGTTTCGAACGATTTTGGAAAATTCGGCCCTGTTTGGTTTACTATTTTTAGTTTTGAGTTTTCGTCTAAACAAAAAGCCGCACGACGAATGTATTTTTGAAAAACAACCGATTTAAAAAATGAAGTTAACATACGAAATTGAAACAAATTTATTTTGTTTTCTATGTTTTGGAAAATAACAAAAGAATGAAACGATCCATCCCTCCTCCGCCCCTCTGTCCCTTTGTCATCCTCTATCGTCCTTCCATCTCCTCCGTCATCTCTCCGTCGTCGTTATAATGACTTAAAATTTTAAATATTTTTCTTCTGCTCTTCACATTCCCATATTTTGTAATGAATTTTGAATAGGCAAAACACAAAATGAAATCAAACGGACCTTTTTTTTGTCACGGTTTTGATTTTCAATGATTTGTTAATAGAAATGCAATAATAATCATTGCAAATAAAATATAAAATATTGCATATAAAGAAAACGAATACAATATAGAATGTTATAAACAAATAAACTGATTTTCTTATAAAATAGGAAATTAACTGTTAATCCAAACAGAATCCAAATCCAAAATAAATCAAGCTGATTGCCGAAGCTTACAAAATATAAAAGAGCTAATGTCCTATTCCGTTTCTATCAAACCTAAGCTTAATTAATAACCATAATTTACAGTTACTGTATTACTTTATGCCTAGCCTAATTCATATTATAACCCTAATTCAACATCCATCTGAATTCTCGATTCTTTGAATTCGACGTCTTCCAAAGCCTCCTCAAAGTCGATGTCGACATTGCTAGTTTTTATACCTGATTTCGAATCTGAAGAGGATGGGGTCATCGGAGATACTCGCGAAGCTTGGAGAAGCCCTAATCCTAGGTGCGGTAAAGTAGAGGCGAAGTCGCATTGCTTTGTGGCTTCGTTCGGTGGAGGAGATGTCGGACCAAAGATTTGATCTGGTGGAGTTCGTCCGGTGGAGGTGAGTGACTTCAGTGAAGAGAAGAAAGTTGTCTTGTAACGACCCGTAAATTTTAACTGTTTTAATAACGTAATTAATTGAAATTTTGTGAAATTTAAACAATAAAATTTTGAAATATAAATTTGATATTTGGAATGCGTCTAGTTAAACATAGCAACTGGTAAATTTTCATCCGAAAATATGAAGTTTATCTTCGTGCGTAAATTTATTCAATTTAATCAGTTAGGAATTGATGAAAATAAAATGTTTTCGAAACCCAAATATTTTTATATAGAAAAATTCTAAACCATCTTCTGAGCAAGACGTTATTTTTCGTTTTTCCAAATTCGGACTTCTTTGGCTCCGTCGATCTTATTTTTCTGCGTTTTTCATGCATTTTTCGATAGTAGAAAATTCGAATTTTTATAATTCAATCGTACCACCAATATCTGTATACCGTTTTGATCGTCTCGTCGTGCTGATCTCTACGGTATATTCATTTCTGTGTTTTGCAGTTCGGTACGCGACGGAAGCGGTAAAATGGTTCGTTGTAACGGTACCGTAATTTTTGACTTTACACCTTCCTTCGGTTTTAAAATTTGAAATGTACAGCTTGTACCGCAATAATAATTTACCTTAAATGTTGAGCTGAATCAAAACCCCAACCGTTACATTTCATTTCATTTCCCACTGCTCAAGAAATATTACAATCTTGCACGTCTATTCATCTTTAGTTCTCTCCCTCTTTCCTATATTGGTAACAGCTGTTCTTTCTCATTCTAGATCTAAATTAACTCATCTTCAATGCCGAAACTATTCTCTTCTTGGTGCTTGAAAAAAATGAATATAAACACTATTCCAGATCGAAGACGAGAAACCATCACCCGCGCGAACCTTCCCTCCCTATCTCCGCCCTGTTCCACCATGACCCATGCAGCAGCGCCCACGTCTCGCACCCGACCTCCGCCCCTTCCACGTTAGTCATGCATCGGCCTTCCCCCTAACCGCCCAGGCAGCCTCCATCACCGTGACTCGTGCCACCCACTGACTTGTCATTTTCCCACCACCTCTGCCTCGTTTCAATCCTCCACCAGCGCGTAGTTTTCTCTCTGGCTTGGCCACGCAGCATTAAATTGGCCGAGGCCGAGATTCACTTCTCACCAATCATTGTCTGTTTGTATGTAAGTATATATTGTTATATTTTATTTAATGTATTCAAAAAGAAAATGTAATGTTGTTTATATATATATATGTTAGTTGTTTAAGTTAAATGTATAAAATCTGTTGTTATTAGCATGATATATATAGCTTTATATATATAATTGTATACGCATATACGGTGTTGGATAATATATATGTATATTAGTATATATTTCGATTTTTGTTTTGTTTAAACCAGTCGGTTATTTGTATAAATTCATATAAGTGATTTCATATAAGTATGTGAAATGTGTTATAGTAAAATATATATTAGTTTTATACTACACTAGTTTATAGAGTATTATATTTTACAGAGTATTATATATGGGTTTCATATAAAGGATATATATATAATAGTCGTATATAGCATATATGTGTTGCACGTTAGTAGTATATATATGTTTGGTAAGGTGTATAAAGTTCTGTCAGTAGTATTATATATATATTGTAACAGTTTTACATATTTATAGAAAATTTTAGATTACAGTAGTATATATTTTACAGAGGATATACATATGTTATATAACCTATTGTCGCATATATAAGTCTATATATGTATATTATATATATGAGAAAAATCTGGTTCGGCTATATATGTCTGATAGTATATGTTATAAAGTATATATATATTTTGTGTGTAAAGGTAATCAGCATATATTGCTCTGTTTCTCTTGTTTCATATTTTACAGTTTATATAGGTAATTTATTCGTTAAAATATATTGTTTTGTTTTTTTCAAGGCTGTTTATATATGCCTACAGTTTGTAGATATTTTCTTACGAAAGTTCTATATATTATAGTATGAAGTTATTATAATATGATGTTTTATATCTTTTATAACAATACGCTAGCTATATATATATTTTTGCGGCTGTTTACATATTAATTAATATATATGTTAAGGTTATATATATTTTGGTCAGGGAGGATTTTATGAATGTCAGCAGTTATACATTACATAAGTCTATATAAGCTTGTATAGTTCTCTTTGTTGCAATTAGTATATATATATAGTTTCGAATATAAGTTATTATAAAGTATATTGTATATGTAGTATAGTTTGTTGATTTCTTTTATATTAGCAGAGATATCACTTGTATACATTTCATGCATATAAAGTTGTACTATGTTATATTTTATAAATCTGCTTATATATATATTGTGTAAATCTACTTACATATATTATACAAATCTGTCATATATATATATATATATATATATATCCTAACCGAGTTTGTGTGTTTTTAAGTGTTGTCAGACATATTTTGGATATATTTGAAGTGGTATAATATATAAATTTTATATATATTAGCTTATATAAGTCTGTTGGGTTTTCTTGTATAAGTTGGTGATAGTTTGTATATGTCTACATATAGTGTTATAAAATATACAGATATGTATATTTTTCGTTTTCACTTATATCAAGAAATTTGGTTTGTTCCGTCAATACCAAGTTATCAGTTTCGTTTCAATCTATAGCTTATCTTGATTTGTTTCCATCGATTTCAGTAGAAATTCGCTTTGCCTTGCTCGTGTCTGAATCCATGTGCATGTCCGTACCACTGTCTAAGTTATCTATGTCTCTAGCCTCGAAAGGTGAGCAATCACTCACGGTTAACGTTCTTTTATTTATTAAATTTGATTTCAATTGAAACGACAATTGAAATATGCTGCTGTTAGTTATTTATATTGATATATATATGCCATCATCTGTATCTGTTCACCTGTGACATCTGACACCCTTATCGGTTATTTATACTGATGATATATGTCTGTTACTGTTGTTATATTATTATCATATCTGTTATCACTCTGCAAGTTCCCTGTTAGTATAGAATCACTATGGGTTGAAATGATACATACCCGAACGATCTGTTGAATAGGAGAAAATCGTTATGGGTTGAAATGATAAGCCCAAGCGATTTTCAATTGAATTGAATTTGGGATTTCGGGTTGAAAAGATATATACCCGAATATGATTTAAACTACGGATTGAAATGATAAATATCTGTATCACTTGACCATAGGGTAGAAAATTATATACAGACACCGTTGGTCTATATATAAATATTTGAAAAATGATTTCTATGGGTTTAAAGGAAATATATGGTTGTAATAAATATTGATTTTAAAGATCTAATAAAGTTGATTTAATAAAGCCGATTTAATCAATATAAAATAATGTTTAAGTATTTATGTAAATCTATATTTTCAAATATAGAGTTTATAATGATTCAGGTTGGAAAGATAAATTGAAATTGATTTGGAATTATATTTATTTAAGAATTTTACTTAAATAAGGTTGATTTGAAATTTATTAAATTTGAAAATTGAAAGATATGTTTTATAACTTGAATTTGATTAAAAGTGACTTAAATGAATATTTCAAACTTATATAAATTTAAATGGGATATTTTGTTTATTTAAATTTTTAAATTGAAGTCGTATTTAGATGTATTGAAATGATTAAAGAAATATCTCAGAAACAAAATGTAATGAAATTAAATTGAGATATAAATGGAATTATCAAATTTAGTTTTGAAATGTGAATATTTAAAGCTTTGAAATATATTGAAATTTAAATGGCTTATTTTGTGGTTCAAATATGTATTCGAAATTGATATTTGAAATTGTTTATTGAGAAGCTGGATCAAGTTGAAATTGATGATTTGAGATTTGATTAAATTTTAATTTTGGAATTCGAGTTTATGTGAATCGATTGTGAAATTTTAAGAAGCTATTTTATATAAAGTATTTTAAACTATATCTAAACCTATTTATATTTTACCTTATAAATTTTAATATAAATTATTTTAATATAAATCATTTTCAATACAAATTATTTTATTATAAACTATTTTAACTTATAACTATTTTATATAAACTATTTTATTGTATAAACTATATTTCTATATATACAAATTTTAATATCTAAACTGTTTAAGAGGAAAGTGTTAGGATCCCAAATGTTATGATTTCAAGCTATGATTTCAAAGTGTTATGAATTTCAAGGTTTTGATTTCCAAAGTGTTTTGATTTTAAAAGACTTACGATTTCGAAAGCGATATAACTTTGGAAAGCGATATGATTTTGGAAATGGATTTATTTAAAGTGAAAATGATATCGTATGGATATGGTTTCGAAATGGCAATGATATTTCAGTTTGAAATATAAACTATTTTGAAAGTTTACTAAATGATCATCGGTGTAATTAATACGTAGTTATTAAAGAGACCGGGATCGGATATGGACATACTCTCTATCGATACCGAAAACCACTTTAATAACTAATATACGCGGAGTGTTGATCCAGAACGAAGTGGATGGTTTTGATGGACGCGTTGACTAAAGAAAGAGAATGATTTTGGATGACCCCTGACATGACTAAAACAGGAGCCCTGCCGGGCCATTGAGGTTCGTCGCCTCTAGCGGACACACTTCTTCGTTACCATATCTATTACTTTTGTGATTCAATTTGGGTGCACCCCTCGATTATGGGAGTAGTGTTTCGCGGTGTTGGGGTAGTAGCTGTTATGCCTAACATCAGTCCGGATGACGCAACTACTAGTATCCTAGTTGGTATCGCCTCATGTACCTTGTCATACTGTTTATCCTATCACGACCACTACGATTTGTTTTGTGTTATACCTATGGGGTACACTCTGATAACCACTAGTTTACGGTGGGGTTTACGGTGTTGTGTAGACTATGGCATTATAAAATGTGTTAAGTGGGATTATGGTAACGCCTTAACACTATTTTGATATCGTACTTTACTGATTAGACATTATCTACTTAGCGTACACTATTACATAGTAGATAGTTTAACGGATCCTTAGAGGATGGTTATCCCAAACATCCTTTGAGTTACTTGTATTTCAGTTGTTATTTCACTTGAGTTGGATTTATCGATATAAGAATGTTAATCCTGACTCGAGTGTTTTGTGTTTTGCTTTACGCTCGGGTCAGACTGAGTGTACCAGTGTTCGAGACTCACCTTTGGAGTTGGAGCTTCGCTTGGAGATCCAGCTATCTACCCAGCTATCAGTTATCCAGCTGATTCCAGTGATGTATTCAGATCTTGTATTTGAATATTGTATTCGAGACTTCTGTTGTATCTTGTTTAACTCTGTTATATATATAGTAGCTTCATGAACTACTATTCTTTTGTTTCCGCTGCATTATTGTTATATTACTCTGTGTCTATGATATGTGATTATTTTATTTACCGTATATGTTGAGTTTTGCCAATTTAAATTAACAATCTATTGTTTTGAATTATTCAAGTCCGACATGTGCGGATGCGAATAGTCTAAAATAGCAGGTCGTTACAGTTGGTATCAGAGCTCTGGTTTTAGGCAAAACTCAGCATATAGAGTAAAATTCAATTACAGAATCACTTTTGTTCGAGCTTGAATCCCTTCTTCTTTGACTCGGTTTCTTGGAATTTTGGAACGTTCCTTCGGTTCCAAAGTCCATTCGTGTCTCCCCTATTCATGTCTTTTGACTCTGGAGTATCCCATAACTCCACTTCGAATGATCTCTATAATAAATCGGCGGTCTCGCCAATATCTGAATAATTTGTAAAAGAGTGAAACTCCTGTACAACCAGCATTGATTCATCGATGATTTATGTATCCTCGGTTTACGATGCTATCTATCTCCTGCTATGCCTAAATTCTATCTCTTGTGATCGAACGTCGATTTGCCTCGGAATTCTGCATCAATCTTATTCTTAAAGTCACGGTCGACCCGGTTAAGGTTGCCCGCAATTTATATAAACGTATCCATCTCCCTATTTTGTTATTTAATTATCTTATCTTTGTTTCAAAACCTATTTTCGAATCAAAATTCTCTTTAATGTGAGTCCATCAAATTTGAATCTCTATCCTTGCTTTGAAATCCATTCTTGTATCGTCGAGCGAGGAAGTGTATTTGTAAATTAATATTAAAAATGTTTTATACATTGTGTTGTTTGAGTTGTTGATGTTGATTTGGGTTTTTGATCGATTCGTCTGATCAACGCTATCGATAGGATTTCCAAAACACTTGAGCAGAACAAACTGACACAATAACATTTTCAAAATTTGATAAATGAAATAGATTTTGTATGATTATATTATACATATATATATAAGTGAATTTTCTGGAATTTAATAAGTTAATTAAATCGGTTGTTGAAATGATAATATTTGATTATCATTTATTGTTCTAAATGAATTTATAAACATGGTTTATAAATTGATTTGGAATTTAAATAAATTTAAATCAGGAATTTGAGAATTTAATTTCCGATGATTCCAAACTCTGGTTTTAAAATTTTAAATGTATATTATATGAAGTATTTTTGAATATCAATGATTTTCAAAGAATTTTAATGTTCAAATCAGTACTCTTCTCTTTGTCGCTGGAAAATAATTTCGGTAATGGCGGCCGCATCATCGACATTCATTTTCGAGTTTTGAAGTGGAGAAACCATTCTGTAGCTTTGCTACGGTTTTGTTTGGAAAATATTTTAATTTGAATTTCTTAAGTATGACTTGATTTATATATATATATATATATATATGGGTATATTATTTTAAATTTAATTTGATTTAATATATATAGTATATACATAATTATCTCTAAAGGGTTTGAAATTAAACGGAAATTTAATTCTTAAAATTATGTTAAAGGATGTTTTCAATTATAAGCAAAGCTAAATTTTGAATAAATATTTAAACTTGAAATAATTGAATTTGAAAATTTTATTTGTATAGTACTAAATTGCATTCCAATATAACTTACCTAAATTATTCAGAAGTTAAAATGTAATTGGATAATATACAATATAAAATGATTTTATAAATAAAATTTGAGTGTTTATAATAAATGTTATACACTTAGATTTTAATTAAAAAAATGCTAATAAAGATGATAGAATAATATGTTAATTGAATGAGATGAATATAATAAATTTTGTTCTGAAAGAATTAACAAATTGAAATTAGATCAACTTATGGAAATACCTTAAATTTAAACCAATTATTAAATATAAATTAATTTAAATTGAAATTTATATGGTTTAAATTAATTTATATGGTTTAAATATATGTAATAAGATATATTAAGTGGAATAAACTTAATAAAAATTTGGTATAAAAGAATTAAATTTGTTGAATAAAATATGAGTACAATAAATGATTATACAAATTGATGATTTAGAAATTGTTAATTGAGGATGACTAGATAATAAGATAATGAATTTAGAAATAGATAGATTGATTTAACTTAAGGGAACTCAAAGGGATTTAACCAAATTGTTAAATATTAATTAATTTAAAAATTGAAATTTATATGGTTTAAATTAATTGTTTTACTTGTATTCCAATCTATTTTCTTTCTGGTTTCTATTCTCCTACCTCCTTCCTTTTCGGGGACGAAAAGTTTTGAGTGGGGGAGAGTGTAACGACCCGTAAATTTTAACTGTTTTAATAACGTAATTAATTGAAATTTTGTGAAATTTAAACAATAAAATTTTGAAATATAAATTTGATATTTTGAATGCGTCTAGTTAAACATAGCAACCGGTAAATTTTCATCCGAAAATATGAAGTTTATTTTCGTGCGTAAATTTATTGAATTTATTCAGTTAGGAATTGATGAAAATAAAATGTTTTCGAAACTCAAATATTTTTATATAGAAAAATTCTAAACCATCTTCTGAGCAAAACGTCATTTTTCGTTTTTCCAAATTCGGACTTCTTTGGCTCCGTCGATCTTATTTTTCTGCGTTTTTCTTGCATTTTTCGATAGTAGAAAATTCGAATTTTTATAATTCAATCGTACCACCAATATCCGTATACCGTTTTGATCGTCTCGTCGTGCTGATCTCTGCGGTATATTCATTTCTGTGTTTTGAGGTTCGGTATGCGACGGAAGCGGTAAAACGGTTCGTTGTAACGGTACCGTAATTTTTGACTTTACACCTTCCTTCGGTTTTAAAATTTAAAATGTACAGCTTGTACCGCAATAATAATTTACCTTAAATGTTGAGCTGAAGCAAAACCTCAACCGTTACATTTCATTTCATTTCCCACTGCTCAAGAAATATTACAATCTTGCACGTCTATTCATCTTTAGTTCTCTCCCTCTTTCCTATATTAAATACAGCTGTTCTTTCTCATTCTAGATCTAAATTAACTCATCTTCAATGCCGAAACTATTCTCTTCTTGGTGCTTGAAAAAAATGAATATAAACACTATTCCAGATCGAAGACGAGAAACCATCACCCGCGCGAACCTTCCCTCCCTATCTCCGCCCTGTTCCACCATGACCCATGCAGCAGCGCCCACGTCTCGCACCCGACCTCCGCCCCTTCCACGTCAGTCATGCATCGACCTTCCCCCTGACCGCCCAGGCAGCCTCCATCACCGTGACTCGTGCCACCCACTGACTTGTCATTTTTCCACCACCTCTGCCTCGTTTCAATCCTCCACCAGCGCGTAGTTTTCTCTCTGGCTTGGCCACGCAGCGTTAAATTGGCCGAGGCCGAGATTCACTTCTCACCAATCATTGTCTGTTTGTATGTAAGTATATATTGTTATATTTTATTTAATGTATTCAAAAAGAAAATGTAATGTTGTTTATATATATATATGTTAGTTGTTTAAGTTAAATGTATAAAATCTGTTGTTATTAGCATGATATATATAGCTTTATATATATAACTGTATACGCTTATACGGTGTTGGATAATATATATGTATATTAGTATATATTTCGATTTTTGTTTTGTTTAAACCAGTCGGTTATTTGTATAAATTCATATAAGTGATTTCATATAAGTATGTGAAATGTGTTATAGTAAAATATATATTAGTTTTATACTACACTAGTTTATAGAGTATTATATTTTACAGAGTACTATATATGGGTTTCATATAAAGGATATATATATAATAGTCGTATATAGCATATAAGTGTTGCACGTTAGTAGTATATATATGTTTGGTAAGGTGTATAAAGTTCTGTCAGTAGTATTATATATATACTGTAACAGTTTTACATATTTATAGAAAATTTTAGATTACAGTAGTATATATTTTACAGAGGATATACATATGTTATATAACCTATTGTCGCATATATAAGTCTATATATGTATATTATATATATGAGAAAAATCTGGTTCGGCTATATATGTCTGATAGTATATGTTATAAAGTATATATATATTTTGTGTGTAAAGGTAATCAGCATATATTGCTCTGTTTCTCTTGTTTCATATTTTACAGTTTATATAGGTAATTTATTCGTTAAAATATATTGTTTTGTTTTTTTCAAGGCTGTTTATATATGCCTATAGTTTGTAGATATTTTCTTACGAAAGTTCTATATATTATAGTATGAAGTTATTATAATATGATGTTTTATATCTTTTATAACAATATGCTAGCCTATCTTTTCGTGCGAATTAGCATGCCATTTTCTGTCTAGAGTTTGGAGTGTTTGAGATGAAATGGCTTGCCTATTATCAAGCCACATTCTGTGATTTGAAGAATCCTATATTAGGTATCCTAGTTCGACTGATTCGTTGTTTCTTGTCCTTCGAAATATTAACAATGATTCTGAAGTCTCTGTATTCACTCTTGAGTTTCGAGATGTTGACGATGTATCTCGAATTCCAGTCATTGTGCCTTTGTTGATTTCTGTGAGTCCGTTTCGGGTATGACACACAATCGGGCAATCGAATATTGTATTGACCTCCTTTCCTATTCTTAGCCTTTAGGTCATCCTTCCACGAGGATGTTCACTAGGGAAATGAGGTGATTTATTGAATTTATTTGATATTGTCATTCTTACCCCTTTTGAGATATCCTCTTTGGATACTCAATTGTTGATATACTTGTGAAATTACTTCACTTGAAGTAATGATATGTTGTTAGCGTTCTTCTTCTCATTCGAGAAGATATCGTAACCTTACTCTTATACCTCGTTGATCTCTTTTTAATACATTAAGTGGTGCTAGGGTCATTCTTCAGCTTGACCCTACACCAATTTTTCATGAGAGTTGCGGAGGATAGCATTACTCTTACTGCATTCCGCACTCGTTATGAGTCCTATGAGCGGTTCGTTATACCGTTTGGAATAATGAACACTCCAGTCTATTCTATCAATCTTGTGAATCGAGTATTCTGGGAATACCTCGATGAGTTCTTCTTCTGTCTTTGATTTTGAGAATAAGTTATAATTAAATTTTCAAATCTTTCAAATTGAAGATAAGTTTTTGAGAGAAATTAGATTTTATTTTTGGGAAAAACAAAGAATATTTTGAGTATTATATGAGGTATTTCTTTTTAAAGAAAATGATTTTTTTTGTTGGGTTACCGCCTAGTGCTTTAAGAATTCTGGTCGATGCGTTTGGCCAACGTTATCGATAGGGATTTCCTAAACGTTGTGATGAGACAGTCCGACAGAGTAAATTGAGTTTTAATAAGTAAAGTTGAAAATAATTAATACGGTGGAGTATAAATTTTTATTTAAATGTTTATTGAAACCATTGAACCATAGTGAGTATTGGATGAGTGGCGAGGTAGTTTTGATCATTTGATCAACTCGACAGCCAATCGATGGGGCCATTCACTATAAATCAATGGCGATGCAATACCCTTATATTATTTGAATTTGAGAAATTGAATATGGTAATTTGAATAAGTAAATGTGGATAATTCTAATTAAGGGGATGTCTTAATTAGAAGAAAATATCATTTGATGCTTTGATTAATAAAATGATGTATTTAAAGTAAAAGAATAGTTTGGTTTGAAAATTTAAACTATTAATTGAATATTTTAGTACAAGTTATTAATAATGACTATAAAATTTGTTTTGACACTTGATTATCTGAGTAATAGTAGAGGATATATATAAAACTCTATCTTAAGAGAAAATAAAAGAAGTGTTAGTTTAGAACATTTAGTATAAATTTGTGAGCTAGTTTAAGTTTCAAATTTAAATGGTATTAAAACTTGTGGGTTTGAAATTGCAAAATTCTTTTGAAAACAAGTTTGAATTAACTATCAACTTTAATTAGTTTCAGGTTGATAATTAGATGGAAAATAAAAATTTTGTGACAAGTGGAAATGTGAAATTGGATTGTTGTGATAAATGAACAATTCATATAGTATAATCATTTTAAATTGTGAGAATAATTTTAAACTTTATATATATATCCCAAAAATTTATTTTTGTGGATAATCAATAATCATCTCTTGATAATGAAAGAAATTAGTTATCTCTCCCAAAATGAGTTTTCAAGTTAATTGTTTTAAAGTATATTTTGGAAAGTAATGAAAATATTTCCACTTAATAAAATGTTTTGTGATGATTACATATGTTGATCATAATTTTGTATGTCTTAGCTTTCCGGGGAAAAAAGAAAATGATTAATAAATGATTTAGCAAAAATCTTGTTGAAAATATAGTTTGAAATTAAAATGATTTGGGCAAATTTCAAATTTTTTTATTGATTTAAAAGCTGAAAATTTTGTTTGGAAAAGTGATGTACTAAAACGGCGATAACTTGAGATTTATAACTCCAAATAAGTTCAATCTTTTTGCAAATTAAAGAGCTTTCAGTAAAATATAAAGTTTTTTTACCACTTTAAAAGATTTTGCCTTTTACTAAGGCTAAAATAGGTTTGAAAGTGGATAGGCAGTTCTGCTTTATTACAAAATTCTCTAAGATTAAGCTGAAAGTAAAATTAACATAACTTTTAAATCGTAAATCCGATTTTAATGATCTTTATATTGCTGGAAAACTTAGACTGAGTAGAACAACTTTCATTTTATAAAGTTTTTCAAATTTTTTTTGTTTGCTGGGTCAAAACAGGTCTTCTTTACAGTAGGTTTGAAATAAAATTGTTCTATTTCCCTTAATAGTTAAGTGTAGCACTTCTTATTATGATCATGAACTAATATCATCTGTTTGAGTTAAGTACAGGTGAAAAGAGGATAGTTGGAATATATTTTGAGCAAAAAGAATATATAAGTTTGTGCAAACTCGCTTTAAAATACTAAAAAGGAAGGTATGTTTTCGGATTAATTTTAAAGAGTTAAATGATGATATATATTTTGTGTTTCCGACCTAATGGTCGATGTATATTATGTAAATCATTTTTATGATATTGTATACAACCCTCCATACAAAAGAGACTCCGTCAATTTTTCCGGAAATTTCTAACACTTAGAAAATTTGAGAAATAAATTGGAAAAAAAATATGTGTTGCAAACTAGAGAATAAACAACTTAAACTTTATTTACTCTAATGAAGAGTAATAAATTTAAATTGAAAACCTAAGTAAGAAGTTTTGAAAAAATTTCAAGTGTTGAAAATTGGTGGTTATAATTATAAAAATATTGAATTTTGGAACTCTAGGAATTTTTTATTAGGAGTTTATATATATATATATATATATATATATATTAGTTCCTAGTGTCTATCATGCTATTTTTTAAAATACTAAAAAGGAAGGTATGTTTTCGGATTAATTTTAAAGAGTTAAATGATGATATATATTTTGTGTTTCCGACCTAATGGTCGATGTATATTATGTAAATCATTTTTATAATATTGTATACAACCCTCCGTACAAAAGAGACTCCGTCGATTTTTCCGGAAATTTCTAACACTTAGAAAATTTGAGAAATAAATTGGAAAAAAAATATGTGTTGCAAACTAGAGAATAAACAACTTAAACTTTATTTACTCTAAATGAAGAGTAATAAATTTAAATTGAAAACCTAAGTAAGAAGTTTTGAAAAAATTTCAAGTGTTGAAAATTGGTGGTTATAATTTATAAATATTGAATTTTGGAACTCTAGGAATTTTTTATTAGGAGTTTTTATATATATATATATATATATTTTAGTTCCTAGTGTTTATGTTACTATCATGCTATTTTCTAACGACGTGCATTTATGCGGTCATTGCATGTGGTAGCTTTTAAGGAAACCACCTTTGGTTGATCTATCTTGCCTCTATTGTGTCTTTCTAGCATCGGTGCGGTGCCTTCCGTAGTGTCATACAGAAAGATCATATCGATAATCATCTTGTTGATTAGAGTTCGGGTTGGAGTTGTGTTAAATCCCAACTCTACTCGAGGAGCTTTTGAGAAATCAATCTCACTTGATTGATCCTTTGTGTAGCATCTTGTTGTGTTCTCATTCGAAGGTGAGACGCCTTCGAAATCTTGTGTGTTGCTCAGAAAATGCAATGGTTTGCTAATCCTGATATTAGCACTTTGGAAACCATAGAATTAATCGAGCGAGTCTTATCTTGGTTTTCTTTCGTCTTATTTTGAGAGTGTGAGAATTTTTTTAACTCGAGCTAGTCTATACTTCCTTTGATTGATGAAATTAATATGTTGAATACAAACTCTTCTCTGGAAATTGTGAGGACGCAATTTTATTAAGGGGGGAGTCTGTAACAACCCTGGTTTTGGAGATTACTTGTTAATATCAAATTATAACGGTAGTTATAATTTAATATTGTAAATTTAAAATAAAATTGGAAATTTTAATTGTTTATTTGGAATAAACAATGAACTTTGAAAATAAAAAGAGAAAAATAAAGTTTGGAACTTTATTTTATTTATTTAGGTTAATAATGATTGGAAAATGGATTTTATTTGGAGAAAATGCAATAATTGTATTAATTATTGTCAATTACTTCTTTTAATAATTTTTAAAAGAAGTATGATATTTTTCAAAGGTTGTTTATTTAAATAAAAAGATGGAAATTGGTTTAAAAATGAGTTTAATTATAAATTTGAGTTTAAAATGGTTTAAAATATTTTTCTAAGTGAGAACAGTATTTTTGTGGAATTTTAGAAGTTAAAAATAGAGTTTTATTCATTTATTTGAGTAAATTATGTATTATTGTGAAATAAAGGATTTTAATAATAATAATGTTTTAAAAAATAAAAAATAATCTTTTCATATAGTGAAAAATAATTTATTTCATGTGTATGTAAATTTACAAATTTTATTTGTGTGAAAATTGAAAGAAAATAACATTTGTTCCATTACATAGAGTATATATGAATATATTTGGCTTTGTGTTAATTAAATTGGCTTAACATATATTGTTTTCTTTTAATTTTGGGTCCATAAGCCCATTAACTCTTACCTGATATTGAGAAAAGAAGAAAGCTATAGCCAGTACGTTCATTTTTGCAATGCCTTCCTCGTTCTCAAAACCAGAATATAGAAACTCGTTCTCTCTTAAAAACCCTAGCCTAAAATCTTCAAATCAAACTCAAATTTAGTGTTTTAAAGACCAAATTAGAGATAAATCAACAAGTAATCAAAATCAAAAACCTTTTGTTCATCAAAAATCAAGTTTTGAAGATGTCTCTCCATTAATAGTACTTGTTTCTTCTTGTATATCTCTGTTTCTTAGTTTTACAGGTTATTGAGAGCTTCTTTGCAACTTAAAGCTTGCTTCTTGCTATAAAATCTTTGCTAAATCATCAGATGAGTTTATTAACTCACATTTCTAGCCAAACCTTGACTGTAATTGCAAAGATGAAGAAGAAATCGTTTACTGTAACTATACCTAATGCGTACTTTGGATGATTGCTGAAATATAATAGGAATGTGCTGAAATAAAACAACCATAACTTTCACGTTTCTTATCCGTTTGAGGTCAATCTTTTTTTGTTAGAAACTAGATTCAAAAAGAACAGTTTCTATTTTGGTTACTTTACAAGATTTCGTAATTTTATTGACACGAAATAGAATTGAAAATAAGAGTACAATTCTGTCTTTAACTAAATTTCCTGAGGTTTGAATCTGAAATTGATTTAGCCATATCTTTTTCGTTTTTGATCAGAATTTGATAATTTTTAATGTTCTGGAAAGCCTACTTTATATATGACAACTTTTATGTTGAACATATTTGCAAATTTTGAGCATAGGTTGATTGAAATTCTATCACAAACTTACAGCTCTGTCACTTTGATAATTACACTATCTAAACTAAATACAGTTAGTAAATTAGGCGTATCTTTCTCGTTTCTAGTTGAATTTAGATAATTCTAAAACTTTCTTGTTTTGAGTTTTGCAAAATTTTGAGGTTAAGATAGTCGAAATCTTATTTCTTTGCTGCTGCCCTGAGAATAAACGACAGCGACAGTGAATTTAAAATCTAAGAATTATATTCGCCATATCTTTCACGTTTCTTATCCAAATTCAATAATTTTCGATGTTCCGAAAAGTTTAGACTTTGTGCTAAAAGTTTCATGTTTTGTGTTTTCTGAAATTTCAAAGTTAGCTTGGTCAAAACTGTGTTTGTTTGTTGCTGTCCCGAGAGCAAAACAACAACAATAACAATCATTGACCTAAGAATTGTATTGGCTTATTTTTGCTCTCATTCTTGTTCGATTTTGATGTTGTTTTTGAGATGTTTTGAGAGCTATGATGTATATCAATAGACTAGCTAAATTTTGAAGATTTTAAAATTTAAATTTTGGATTATTTTGAATTTAATTTGAATTTAAATTATAATATCGGTTTGGGTGAATTTCCTTGTTTTTATTCGTTTTCAAGCACGGTTTTCTCCGAATCTTTTTAAAATGATTTTTAAAATTTATGGGCATTTCAAAATAATTATTATACAATATTTTGAAGTATTTTCAAGTGTAAAATCTAATTATTCTCTATAATAAGGGAATTTTCAAATATGAATCTTCAAATTGATTTCGAAAATTGGTTTTCAAAGCTTGTTTTCCAAATTAAATTATTTTATATATAAATTACACATTTTTGCACTATTCGAGCGAATGAGAAGGAGAATTAAACGGTTTGGTAAAACACGTGGTATGGAACATGTGCGTTTATCTTATCGGTTAATTCTCAACTTGTCTGTTTGATCGTTTTGACCTTCGGGTCGAGTTTATCGATGAAATGAGGTAGACGTTTTAATGCTTTGAGTGTGAAATTTACTAACGGTTAGTAAACCGTTTAGTGCAAGTGTGTGGTATGGGACACACGTTAACACTGTTCGGGTTCCTATCCGAAAGTTTGTGACACATTTGTCTAAAAGACGTATAAGCCAGTACTGGACCTTCGGGTCATTTGTCCTTCGGGATGTTTGTCTAAGAGACGTTTGTCATTGCGACGTATTTGTCCTTCGGGATGTTTGTTTAAGAGACGTGTTTATTTGTCCTTCGGGACGTTTGTCTAAGAGACGTGGCACCTTATTTTGAGAGCAGTACTTGGCAGGTTTCGACCATATGCACGTGCTATATCTTTGAGATGATTTCATTGATGTTTGTGATTTCTCTAGTGTATCGCCCTTTTCCGAAATTGGTCCTTTGAACCATTCGATAAATATTATGGCGATTATTTCAGAAATTTGAACTCTTGTGAGTTCTATCTTTGAGATTTGAGTTGTCTACACTAACGTTATATGATATTTGTCTTTTGGCGTTTACTTGAGATTTTATTCTCCTCATTGGAGATATATTTGCCTTATGGCGTGTTTGAGATGAGATCGCTTTGTGCATGTTTTGGGGTTACTGATATAGCGGGTTTAGGATTTCCCCCAAACCATATGTGATGTTTTATGAAATGTCGATGATATGAGGCTCGCTACATTTAGTGTTTTATGGATTATTCTATCTCTTTTAAGATTATATGTTGTGTAGTGACACCATTCATCACATGAAGTAACCATACCATACATATACTCATGCTTATACTCTGTATTGCTCCTTCTTGTTTAAGAAGAACATTACCCTTATCATAATGCATCTATTACTACTTATCCTTATAAACTGGTATGTTTGGCTAGACTGACCCGTGTATTTTATACTCGGGTCAAACCGAGATGTTTCAGGTTAGATACTTACTTTCGGACTTTACTTGATGCTTCCGCCTTTGACTTCAGCTTGTCTCTTTTTGTTGTAGTCTTATAGTTCTATATAACTCTGATATGTATTCATTGTTTTGACTCATGTGTATATTGTGGTCGTGATACCACTTACGATGTATTATTTGTAGTGTATTGAGATGTATCAGTATATATGTATATATATATATGTTTGTTGTTCTGTGATGTGTTATGCATTTGAGTTGTTGTACTTTGTTCTGATAGATCCTACAGCCACATATGACTTTGTGTTAAGTATTTATTGGATATGTCGATCTTCTTGAGTATGAAAAAAAATGGCATTCGTCGACGTGTTCAATAGATATTTAAGACAAGACTATAGATGGTCGCTCCTAACCAGCCATATTCTCCGCATTAGCAGACGGTATTACTCAGTAATATTCTTTGTTAATGTGGGTCTCGGAGTGGGGCGTTACATTATAACTACTAGAAATGAATGGTAATTGTAATGTTTACTTATACAGGAATGATTTTACTTTGTGTCCATTAATTGGTAGTGGATAACGATATTATACAAATTTTGTATGTAAAGAGTGTGTTTTCAAAAATATTCTGAATTTTGGCTAAACGTATTTCGTTCCGGTTAAGCATACTTTCAACGTATTGCGTTTCACGGTATGTACCGTATTCCGTTTCTGTTTTCGTTCCGCATGCCAAGTAACGTTGGATTGGACTGGAACTCGCTTCAAAGGCAGATTTGGGGATACGATAGCCAAAAAGCGGTTTATTGCATTAGAACCAAATTTGAGCAAACGAAAATGAACTCAAGCAAAGAAAACTGAAATATCTTATTCAAGCAAGAGATCCAACCAAAACTTAGGATTTTAGAGTAGATAAGTTAAAGTTTTCAGCTCTCGAGGCTTTAGAATTAGGGCTCGGAATGTTCAAGCAAGCAATATCCATTATGGTGAGCAAGTAATGTTCAAGCAAGCAATATCAATTACACACAAAGAGGTATTAAAATGTAAAGAAATACAAGATCAAAATAGAAACGAAATTTTCAAAATTTCCAAGAACGGAACCAAATTTCAAAAACATTAAATGATTGAAATTTGAAATTTTGATCATTTATGGTTCAAGTTATGTAATTGCAGACCTTGAAAACCTATAATTTGGTTTTTATATGTACCTCAATTCTTTATTTTAAAAACATATTATTTTGACATATAGGATTCATCGACTTAATGATTAAATCATGTTCAAAATGTTATTATTCTTTGAAACGGTTGTTTTTTTACATTACTTTATTTGCACCAGAGTTCTAAATCATTTTCATCTCGCTTGACAACTTCCTCAAAATTGTTTTTTGTACGTGGACGGGATGAGCCTTCAAACGTAATTTTTATCTTATTTGAATACTCATCTCACCCAAGATATTAAGATTTCAACCCGACATATGAACTCAAATGTCAATGCAATATCTCATCTAAAATCCAGGATTTGAAACCTTGATTTGCACATTTCAACTATTGCCTCGACGTACCCTCACATTACATATATATACACTAATGTATCTAAACATTGTAAATTCAAAATCTTGAATAATGGTATAACTCTATTCAGGTCACTTCTTGCATTCACACCAAACCATAATATTTCATGTATTGAGTGATCATATTTTTGCTTCCTCCACTTTAATCGTCATACTGAAGCATTTTTCATGTTTCTTACTTTGGTCATCATCAATAATAAAGTAAAATATACCTTCAAAGTGAAGGTGATAATGTCATTTTACCTCTCCAAATTTGACATGAGTATCCACAATCGCTTATTCATTCACAATCGCTTATTTATTCAAGTCTTCCTAGTACTCAACTACTTTTTCCAATCATCTGATTACCCCTCAATTTTTTAAGGATTTTTTAACCTTAAAAATCCTTAATTTTAAATTAAATTTAATTCAATCCCATATTGGTTCTCTAAGAAAAACATAATTTAACTTTTATTACTTTAATAGGGAATTTCGTGTTGTTGTCGTTGAATTTCAAACCAACCTTCGATGATTTTTTAGGTGAAGAAGCGGATGATGACAAGTTTGGAAGACCAAGGGCTTCAGTTAACATATGTGAAGAAATAGAGGAAAATAGGTTCTTTCTCTTCACGGATTATTCATTCAGTGATGATGAGTGAATGTGGATTCGAAAGTGAGAAAAGTAGAGTTTTGATTTCTAGTTTGTGTTCGATTTTCTTCTACATTTGATGACATGGAAGGGGAAATTGTATATAAGAAACATTAATTGTAAGTCTAGCCTAAATAAAAATTTATATTTTTATGTTTTATCCTAAATCTTCGTTGATAATTCTTGGAAACATTTACGGCGGTTAACATAAACCATATTTGAATTTTTGATATATAATCTTAGTTTTCTCAATGTAGTTCATGAATATTATTTTACTTTTTAGATACCATTTAAAACTTCAAATAGAAATTTCAGTTTTAGGTATTAATGACGTATGATTTAACTTCCTAAACATGGAGCCAAAAAACATTATTGCATGGTTTCCAAAGGTAGAAGAAATACAAGTTGTTGACTAATATATTATATTTAGGTTGTTTGTTCAGATTTGTTTTACTCGTCATCCCTCCCTTCCTCCCTCCATTATTGGTGCCACCACAGGTTGAACATTTTGCTTTCATATGAACATAGTACAACCTATAATGTGTTATCTATAGAAATGTTGAGGGAAATAATATTTTTTGTTCTTTTAATCAGCAATAAATAACATCATCCATATGCTGTATTGACAAGATTTACAGAGATACTGTTGGTTAGATAAATAAGGTCTAGTAAATAATTTGCAAAAAAAATCAAAATCTAAATAGAAAATATATTAATCAAAATATTCAAACAAATCATGTAAAGAATGCTGAGGTGTCTCGCATTGTGTGTGTAATGGGTGCACATTGAAAAGAAGAATAGGCTCATATCGTGAAAAATAATGGAAGTGGAATGGTATACATATGAGTTTGGTTACATGTAACAACAAGGGATTCTTTTGTTAAAAGGTGTTGGCCAAAACTCATATGTTGCCTACACGTAATGATATGCGGACTGAATTACAAATTGGTATCGGAGCAAGGTCATCGCAAAGCTTAGAGTAATTTTGGATTTGAAAAGTTATTGAGATGTCATATGTGATTTCTTTTTCAAAGATGCCTATTTTGAATGGAAAAAATTGGGGTATTTGAAAGCCTAGGATGGAAGATGTTCTGTACCTCAATAATCTTCATGATTCGATTGATGGAGATGGGAAGACACCCTCTGATGTAGAAGAGGGAAAATAGAAGAAGATGGATAAGACAATTGCATTGATTCGTCGGTATCTTGATGATTCAGTCTTCCATCATGTGGCTAGTTGTGAATCCGCGAATGCTTTGTGGGACAAGTTGGTATCTTTGTAAGAGTGCTGCAAATAAGGCTTTTCTTGTTCGGAAGTTGGTTCAACTGAGATTAGATGGAAATAAGTCTGTTGCAGAGTATTTGAACGAATTTCAAGATGTAATAAATCAATTAGCAAATATGAATGTCAAATTTGATGATGAGTTGCATGCTCTTTTATTGATGAGGTCGCTTTCAGAAAGTTGGGAAACTTCGGTTGTTTCATTGAGTAATTCTAATGCTAATGGAACCATCTCACTGAAAACTGTTCGAAGTATCTTTTAAATGAGAAGCTTAGAAGAAAAGGGTCATGTGTGAAATTAGTTCAAGATGAGGCTATGGTAGCAAAGGACTTGAAGAAGGATACAAATTCGAAGAAGAAAGTCGCTAATTATAAAGGTATGTCAAAAAGTATCATTTGTTATTATTGTCATAAAAAGGGTCATATGCGCAATAGGTGTGAAGCGTATAAAAGGGATCAAAAGAATGCTATACATAGTGACAGTGATAGTGATACACGTGCGGGCCTGGCTGAAAGTAGCGACAGTGATACTTCTTATGATGTCTTCATTAGTGAAGAGAAGCCTTGGAAGATGGATTCGGAAGCCAGTTTTCACATTTGTAGAAATATGAATTGTTGCTCTTCTTATGAGAAGAGTGTCAGCATGGTTAGGACCGTCAATGGAGTAGAGCTACCAGTTTGTGGTATTGAATCTATCCGGTTTCGTATGCATGATGGTGTGATTAGAGAAGTCTCGGACGTAAGGCATGTTCCTTCTATTTCATATATTTTCTCTCGGTCAGTTGGATCGCCGTGATTGCACTTATGAGACTCGAGGTGGAGTTTTGAGAGTGAAGAATGGTGGTCTTATAGGGATGAGAGGAGTATTGGAATAATGAAACCTTTATAGTTTGGTTGGTCATGTAGTTGACTATGGAAAGCGAGTGACAGTTGGAGAGCCTATTCCACAGTCAGGTGGAGAGGCTAATGTGTTCACTGCTTATGATGATCATGTTGAGGATAATATTTTAGACAGGGGTCTTAATGTTGATAATGCTTGAGGGATCGATAGTGATCATGTAATGAACTCAGATCGAGTGGTAGACGAGTGTCGAGTAGGAAAATCCACAAAGACTGTATGGAGATCTTTGTGGAAAAGCTAACTCTTTTGAGACTGATTAGTGTGGTGTGTTAGTCCATGAGTTGATGGTTTTGATGACAACAACCTTAGAATAAGATTATAAAATATAAATACTAACATTATAGTTTAGATATATATGTATATGCATGATTTAACCATGCAGGTACCAAGAATGAAGACTGTACAGTATAAAGATTCAAGATATCAAGATTGAAGACTCATGAGTATCAAGAATATCAAGATTATCAAGAGTTCAAGATAAGTATTGAGTCTAGAATTATGTTAAAACTTCACAATAGCACTGAAATCTTCATTCTGTATTTTCATCTGGGATGGAACTCATTTCTACCTTTTTAGTGGCTTACAAACCCACGACAAGTAGCTTACAAACCTACGACAAATGGCTTACAAACCCACGAACATCCTGGTTTTGTACAAGTTCTCGAGTCCTGATGTGATGAGATATTCTGCAGGAAGAAGCTTGCAAAACTACTTCAAAATGATTTTCAAAACTGCTTTTCAAAATGTTTTAGCCTTAAAAATTATATTTTCAAATGATTTTCAAAAAGATGTTTTAGCCTTAAAAAATATTCTTTGATTTTGTTCTTAAATAAATTCTTGTTTTAAACTTCGTTTGTTTTAAACTTATCTTTTAATATATTTAACTTTTAATTTAAATATAAAATTATAGTAAAATTTTATATATATTATTCTCTATATTTATCTATGTATTTTATCTATAGTCAAGTATATTAATAAAGTTTAAAATAGTTTTAATATAAGATAAAGGTTATTTTCAAAGAAAAACAAAACATCAAAATTTCCTTTGAGATGTCGACATGCCCTAGTACCCCATGTCGACATAGTGTCAGTTAGGACCAAAAATTTGAATTTCAAAAGAAGTGTCTATTCGCCATAACCTTTCATGAATAGACATGGCTGTTGTTCTTCTATAAATAGGGGTTGGTTTCAACGAATTTTATATTAGATTTTTTGGTTTTTCACTTCTCTTCTTCTTCCACATTTTCTTATTCAAAATCCTATCATCACTCAGCCGAAATCAACATTGAATCTAACTAGATCATCTCTGGTTTGATTCTCTATCACTATCTCAACAAGATCCCAGTGCTATTCAGAGTTATAGGCTTCTTTGTAATCTGCATCCCAGGTCATGTCAAAAGAGACTGTCCGCATCCAGATAAGCAAAACCCTCCTACAAACAATGATTCTGCAAAGAAACGGAAACGTGCATTCACTGCTACTCTAGATGACTCTGACTCATCCTCCAGCGACGATGAACAGAAGAAAGATAATTCAAATCTGTGTTTCACAGCAATTCTCAATACCAAAGACACGGAATCTGAAAAAGGTACACGTTTACAATACATTGGCTGAAAGTGCATGCTTGATTGATTGATTGATCGGTTGTTTTTGAATTGATTGATTGATTGATTTTGAATTGATATGTTTGAATTTTAAAATTTATTTTCTATTTTTTCAATATTATTTTATTATCATTTTTATTATTTTTGACACATTCTGATATATATTATAAGTACAATAATATTTCAGAAATATAGACATTAATAATAATATTTATATATATGTATATTAGATAACTTAAGAAAAATCATGTCATGAAAATTCAAAGCCACATGTCGACATGGCCCCTACCATGATGTCGACATGCCTACCTGAATTTGAATTTCAAATTTTAAATGTTTGAATTTCCCTCCACCTTTTCACTTCATTTATTTCTCTGAAAAGATACCTTTTGACCAGAGAATATGTCCTTTGAAAGTCTATTTATTCACTATCTTTTATCATATCTTTTCACTTTCATTTTCAAATTCAAACTCTCCCTTCATATCTTCAAGCTTTCTACTCTCTACTCTAATGGCTTCTTCAAATAACCCCTCAACCATGAGAATTTCCAGAAAAATCAAAGAGCAATTATTCAATGATCCGGAGGCAATTAAAGCATACATCAATTATGCTAATTATGCCAAAGTCCATTCCGGAAAATTTGCTATTTTACAAGATTTTTCTTCTTATGAAATTGATTCTCTTTTTGCAAACAATGGTGTTTTAAGTCTTATTGACTCTTCTCAAAATGATTTTGTTTGTTATCCTAGTTTTGTCAAAATCTTCTATGCTAATTTAAACCGTGGTTTTTATATTGAAAATGAGAATGAAATTTGGAGTAGTGTCAAAGGCACTCAAATTGTTTTAAATTGTGATCTTTTGGGTACCATTCTCAATTGCAAAAGCACGGGAATGGATCTTTCTAGTTTTCAAATCAATGAACATGATCGTGAGACATTTCATCATATTTTTGAAGGAGATGAAAACTTTGGATTTAAAAACTGAAACTTTCATCCTAAAGCAAGAATTGTCAATCTTCTCTTACAACATACTTTGACCCCAAGGTCGGGAAATTTTAACAATCCTACTTCAAAAGTGTACAAAGCACTTTTTGCTATTTTCGGAAATTATGATATCAATTGGGCGCAAGTTATTTTGGATGAACTTCGTCCTAAAAACTTGGAAATGGGAGAAAAGATTTTATATCATGGAATTTACCTTACTCGGATTTTCAACTATTTTGGAGTAAATTTCAAAGGAGAAGAATTTATTTCAAGAAAAGTTTTTAATATCTCAAACATTTCTCTCATGAAAATCTCATATGTTTTTCAACCTTATGAAACTCTTGTCGAAAAGGAAGAGCGTTTGGCTCATGAAGAAATGGAAGAGGAGTAAGAGGAAGAAGAAGAAGAAGGGGATGAAATGGAAATAGAAGAAGAAGAAGGTGAAACATCCCTAGAAAGTATTGAATATCCCTCCAATCCTACCAACAAAACCAATCTCAAAAACCAAAAAATTATTGTTGAGAATCAACGGGTTCTTAAAAGATCCGTTAGTAAGAAGTTGGACAAAATATCATCCAAGATGAACAAGTTTTTCTCCAAAGTCAGCAAGAAACTTGGATTATCTTCATCTTCATCATCATCTAACTAGTTGTATCTTTTCATTTCATGTTGTATTACTCTAGTTTGTTTTAGTTTGAATGTTTATGTAGTTCTTTATAATTAATCATTGTATCACTTTTCTATGCAATGAAATTGAATTTCCTTTCTGCTATCTAGCTTATCTTATCTCTTGAATAAATGTTAGTATATTATATAAATATATATATACACAATTATTCACAAAATCAAAATTACCATCAAATTTCATTACCCCATGTCGACATACCCCCCTAGACCATGTCGACATGTACTGGTCAGAAATGACAATTCATTTTGAATTTGAAATTTGAATAACTTTTCTATGCAATCAAATTGAATTTCCTTTCTGCTATCTAGCTTATCTTATCTCTTGAATAAATGTTAGTATATTATATAAATATATATATACACAATTATTCACAAAATCAAAATTGCCATCAAATTTCATTACCCCATGTCGACATACCCCCCTAGACCATGTCGACATGTACTGGTCAGAAATGAAAATTCATTTTGAATTTGAAATTTGAATAACTACCATATGTCTATTCATTTCAAACGAATTTCTACACCTATATATACTTTTTTCTTCCAGAAATCTTCACTGAAATTTATTTCTCATTATCTATATCCTTCATTTCTTTCTCTAATTCAATTATGGCCAATCATATTCACAATCTATCTGAAAATCTTGAAGAAACACTCAATTCATTCAAGAATATTCTCTTTTTTATTCTACGAAACCAGCGTCACTTAGAGTTGAGTCAAATGCAAATGATCAAGGAACAAGAGAGACACTTCAATGTAATACGATGGATGATCTCCTCTCTACACAAGGATGATAATGAAGCACATCCTCCTGTCTCTCTCACCAATGACAATGAGAATTGGAATGCAATTAAAGCAGACCCTATATTTGGAGAAGATGGATGGGTAGATGTTCCTCGTAACGTTTAATTTTCTTTCTTTGTTTGATTTAATTTGGTTTGAATTGATACTTTGTGTGGATTGATTTTATTTGGTTTGAAGTTTGGTGTGTGAAACATATGTATACACACTGAAATGAATATAGTCTTTAATTAAGTTATTATGCTCATAAGTATCATTATTTCTTAATCTATATATTATATATTTCGTTGTATAGTTTATCAATGCAGGTACTGAAGTTCAAGAATAAGGGGGAGTAAGTTTTTTGTTTATGACAAAGGAGGAGAAATATAAAATAGGGTAGTTAGGCATAGATTAAGGGGGAGTTGTTAGTTTTAGGGGGAGTTATTAGGATAGAAGTGATATTTTATAAACAAAGGTTGTTATCATCAAAAAGGGGGAGATTGTTAGTCCATGAGATGATGGTTTTGATGACAACAACCTTAGAATAGATTATAAAATATAAATACTAACATTACAAGTTTAGATATATATGTATATGCAGGATCTAACCATGCAGGTATCAAGAATGAAGACTGTACAGTATAGAGATTCAAGATATAGAGATAGAAGACTCATGAGTATCAAGATTATCAAGAGTTCAAGATTTCAAGGTTAAGTTTGTTTTATTAGGAATGTTTGTTAAAACTCGTAGAAAAGCACTGGCATCTTAATATCCAATTTATTCGTGGAATGGAATCCACTTCGAGCCTGTTAAAGGGATGGAACCCTAAGTAGGATGGAACCTACGAAAATCTAGTGGGACATTGTTTTGTATCCACTAATTTTAATTCAAATGATTTTACAAAATTATCTTGTTTTCAAAATAAAAATGATATTCAACTAGTACAAGTCTACGCAGATGATATCATTTTTTGATCAACTAATTTTGAAATGAATAAAGAATTTTCTGAAATAATGATAAAAGAGTTTGAGATGAGTCATATGGGTGAATTAAACTTCTTTTTAGGATTACAAATAAAACAATTAGATAATGGTATCTTTATTAGTCAAGAAAAATATGCTATAGACCTAGTTAGTAAATTTGGTTTGACTACTGCGAGTGGAAAACCCACTCCCATGGCAACCAATGGGTACCTTAGTAAAGAAGATCTCTCGAAAGATGTAGATCAAAAATTATATAGATGAATGATTGGATCACTACTCTATATCACTGCGAGTAGACCTGATATCATGCATAGTGTTTGTCTCTGTGCAAGGTATCAATCACTGTTTTAAATCTCGGTCGATATCTCGGCCGATATCTCGGTTGAAGACTTGGACGAAACGAAACATGAGATATCGGTTGATATCTCGTTTCGATTATATCGGCCGAAATTTACATATAGCGGCTGGTATTTGGAGCGAAACGATATTCCGAGATATCCCCGATATATTGTTTTTTTCAAAAAAAAAAATAGGCCCATCTCAGTCTATCATAAAAAAATGAACAAAGTCATTTTCTTTCCAATTCAACTTCTCAAAAGATCATGTTCCTCGTCAAAATATCGAACTCCCTCTTCTCCAGAGAAAAAAATTGAACTCCCTCTTTTAAAAAAAATCGAACTCACTCTTCCAACATCCGACAGCTCGCGGTTGCTTTTAATTTTCGACTACTCGATCTCGTTTTTGACAGTCTGCAGCTTCGTCTTCGATCAATCTCTCTACTCTTTACATGTATGTAAATTAGGGTTGTTTTTATTTTAATGAAATTCAATTTTTCAGAAATTGAATATACAGTATAATTTAGAGTGGATTTGCAAGTAGATTTAGTTTGTTATTCTTACTGCATAACCTTCTACAAGTAGATTTGCATTGCCTGAAACCCTTCGATTTTTTATATCTCTTATATGCATTTGTTTTTATTTGCATCAGTTCCTGATACTGTTATTATGTTATTCTTACTGCATATATGTAATTGTATAAAACCCGCTTTTTTCAGTTAATTTGTTGCCTTTAATCTACTTATATGTAATTGCTAAAACTGATGATTTTTTGTAACTTTTGTTGAACAATTTCATATAGTTGAAGTATAAGTGCATTATTTTTTTCAGTTAGAATAGTGGAGATTAGTTGTAGTAATTCAGTAAATGTTCGATACCATGCATTTTTTGCTATAAATTATGTGATGTGTTATACTCTGATATGGTCCCGATATGAAATTTAGGTCTGAGATGTAAATCCGATATTGGCGTCCGAGATGCACTCATCTCGTTCGATATTTCCCCTGATACGATACCGAGTCACTAAAATCGCCGAGACGAAACATGCCCGATATCCGAGATTTAAAATCTTAGTATCAATCCCAACCTAAAGAAACTCACTTAAAAGCTGTAAAACGTATTATAAGATATGTTAAACACACCTTTGATTATGGCTTATTTTATCCTAAAAATGATTTGTTTGACTTAATATTTTACTGTGATGCTGACTATGCTGGTTGTAAATCAGACCGAAAAAGTACAAGTGAAACTTGTCACTTTTTAGGGCATTCTCTGATTTCCTAGTTTAGTAAAAAGCAAAACACAGTTTCTCTATCAACAACTGAAGCAGAGTATATTTCTGCTGCTTTGGCTTGTTCTCAAGTAATATATATGCAACAAATTTTAAAAGATTTTGGTTTAAATATCTCAAAATCACCAATTTATTGTGATAATACTAGTGCAATAAATTTATCCAAAAATACTACTCAACATGCTCGAACTAAACATATTGATATCAGACACCATTTTCTCAGAGATAATATAAATAGAAAAGTAATTACTCTCGACTATATCAATTCTGAAAATCAAATTGCTGATATTTTAACAAAACCCTTAAATGAATCTACATTTACTAAATTAAGAAGAGAATTAGGTATTTGTTCATTAACTGAAATATAAAATATAAATAACAAAGTATAATTAAAAATTAAATCAAAATAAATCAAAGAGTAAAAATATTGAGAACCATGTCGACATCCCCCCTATACCCATGTCGACATATAACGTTTTTTTTATTTTAAAATTTTTTCCCACCAAAATTCAAATAATTGGTTATATGTTATTCTTATTTTCGAAATTTTTTTCATTCTCACTGTTCTCTTTCTGTTCTATCTTCTGAAATCAATTTATCAATGGCCTCCTCTTCCAAATCAAACATAAAATCAACTTTTTCGTTCCCTTCTCCTACCTCTGGTCCGTTTCAAGGTACTACGCTCGCCCGAGTGACAAAAATGGAGGATTCTCTGAAGGATGCAATTCAGTTAATGACTGAAATTCAAATAGTGCAACTCCGAATGGCAAAAGAACAGGAAAGGCAAGGGACAATCATGCTAATCCAATCTTGATTGACGAGGACTCTTCAGGAGATCATGAACAAGAGGAAAGTGAAGAAGAAGAAGAACCAATGGAAGAAGAGCATGCGGAAGACAACGACAAAGTCATTTGCGTTGGCGAAGTATGTTTTGACAAGGACGGAAACTTGGTTGAACAACATGGAAATTTCTGTTTCCATTATTCAAATTGTTCGATCCATAGATCTCCAATTGTCAAAGATACTCAGTAGTTTTTTCTTTTTCGTTTTTCATCGTTATGTGTATATTTGTCACGTTGTACGAAAATGTAAATATAAACATATATATATATATATATAAATAAATATTGTGTGTTCTTATATATGATTCCTATATATGTTATATATAAGTATTATATAGGTACTTGGTTAGGAATGTTAGTAGTTTAGGACTAAGTTTTAGGTTTACAAGTAAGTATTGATTATGTATGATAACACTACCATCATATAGGATATTAGACTAAGAGTTATATAGTTTAGAGTTAGTTTGTTTTTGTTGATGACAAAGGGGGAGAAATATAAAATAGAAGAGTTAGACATAGATTAAGGGGGAGTTATCAGTTTTAGGGGGAGTTATTAGGATAGAAGTAATATTTTATAAACAACGGTTGTCATCATCAAAAAGGGGAGACTGTTAGTCCATGAGTTGATGGTTTTGATGACAACAACCTTAGAATAAGATTATAAAATATAAATACTTACATTATAATTTAGATATATATGTATATGCAGGATTTAACCATGCAGGTACCAAGAATGAAGACTGTACAGTATAGAGATTCAAGATATCAAGATTGAAGACTCATGAGTATCAAGAATATCAAGATTATCAAGAGTTCAAGATTTCAAGATAAGTATTAAGTCTAGAATTATGTTAAAACTTCACAATAGCACTGAAATCTTCATTCCGTATTTTCATTTGGGATGGAACCCATTTCTACCATTTTAGTGGCTTACAAACCCACGACAAGTAGCTTACAAACCTACGACAAGTGGCTTACAAACCCACGAACATCCTGGTTTTGTACAAGTTCTCGAGTCCTAATGTGATGAGATATTCTGCAGGAAGAAGCTTGCAAAACTACTTCAAAATGATTTTCAAAACTGCTTTTCAAAATGTTTTAGCCTTAAAAATTATATTTTCAAATGATTTTCAAAAAGATGTTTTAGCCTTAAAAAATATTCTTTGATTTTGTTCTTAAATAAATTCTTGTTTTAAACTTCATTTGTTTTAAACTTATCTTTTAATATATTTTACTTTTAATTTAAATATAAAATTATAGTAAAATTTTATATATATTATTCTCTATATTTATCTATGTATTTTATCTATAGTCAAGTATATTAATAAAGTTTAAAATAGTTTTAATATAAGATAAAGGTTATTTTCAAAGAAAAACAAAACATCAAAATTTCCTTTGGGATGTCGACATGCCCTAGTACCCCATGTCGACATAGTGTCAGTTAGGACCAAAAATTTGAATTTCAAAAGAAGTGTCTATTCACCATAACCTTTCATGAATAGACATGGTTGTTGTTCTTCTATAAATAGGGGTTGGTTTCAACGAATTTTATATCATATTTTCTGGTCTTTCACTTCTTTTCTTCTTCCACATTTTCTTATTCAAAATCCTATCATCACTCTGCCGAAATCAACATTGAATCTAACTAGATTATCTTTGGTTTGATTCTCTATCACTATCTCAACAAGATTCTAGTGCTATTCAGAGTTATAGGCTTCTTTGTAATCTATCTAGCGAGAAAAGATGTTATTGTAGCCTTGGAAATCAACCAAGCGAGAAAAGGTGTGATTGTAGCCTTGGAAATCAATTGGGTGAACTTGTTGCCCCGGAAATCAAGTATCTCTACCCAAAGGATTGTGATTCTGGAGGGTGTACCTCGTAGCCTTGAAACCGAGGGTGTAATTGTACAATTGCTTTTGAAAGGAAATCCGTACTTAGTTGTGCGGGACTGGATGTAGGGTAACTCCGAACCAGTATAAAATCCGGTGTGTTCTTTCCTTTACGGCATTTACTTTATTTCTACATCTGTGTTTGATTCTGTGATTATATCTGTGTCTGAATATTGCATACATTTGTGTACAAATCAACAATAACTCAAAAAGATTTAGTAATTTCTTATAAACACTATTCACCTCCCCACTAGTGTTTATTCTAGCCTTAAGATCCATATTCGCATTTCTCACATGGTGCACCTCATGACGGAAGATGCATCACTTGTAGGCGGTGGTAGAGGTTTGTAATTTGGTATGATTGAGATATATGGAATTGTGATAGATCTAGAGATGGCATGCTTGATATGTCGGAGATATGTGATTTTGCACCAAGGTGGAGTGTTAAATTTTGGTAATACAAAATCACAAATAGAATAAAATAAATATGCAAAAGAAAGAAAGAGAAGATTTTATTTCCCATAATTAATAGACGTATTTGATTATGTTTATTTCTCTTTAATTGGCTAATCAATTTATTTTTTGTCATCTAATATTAACTTGGGCATTATGTAATTGATGTTATAAATAGAGACTGGAAGAGAGAGTGTAAAATGTGTGGAAATCTATTTGCTAATTCTCTCTTCTCTCATCTTTATTTTTCTCCTCCAACAATTTTAGCCAATTTGGTTATTTGTTCAATTTGTATTTTGTTTACTTTTATTTTGTTCGATTAACTGTAAACAAATTTTGGTGAATCAATAAAGAGGGTGGTTGAGTGGAATCTTTTGTGTATTGATTTCTAATTTCATGTCCGTTTATTTTCTATCCAACGACGTAAAATGATGCACAAATGAAGGCTGAACTTAGCAAACCCGCAAACCCCCATCCACTTGACAGCAACTCCTTCTACTTGAACACTACCAAACTTCAACCTCTACACTGCCACCATCCACTTCCCAAACTGCTGCAACTTACATCCCCTACAGCCCTTAACCTATGCCAAAACACTCACCAAACCACATTACCAACCCGCTACCACTGCCAACTAAAATCTCACAGTTCCAAATCTTCACCCAAACCCACACATACTTCTAAACCACCAACCATCTCGTACTTATCATTGCTCCAAATCTGAAATAATGCATATTTCACGGTATTTCTTCTATAGTGTTTACTGGTATTTTGAAGAATTCATTAACCATTGCTTTTGCTAGCTTCATCAGATCAACAGCTGATTGTGCATAAGGTTCAGATTTTGAACTTGGGATCCAGCTCTGTTACAGGTGAGTCGTATGCATTGTTAGATAACCAAATAATCCGAGTAATTAAGAGGGTAGCCATCTGCCCAGTGGCACACTTCACTTGTTGAACCATTTGGGCTACGCCAAGCTAGGGAAACAACTGAGCTACATAATTTTCGCATTGCTTCAGAATTTTTGCTTGTGTCAATATGTTTTAGTTCACTTTGTTTTAGAACTTCATGAAGTTGTAGAGTTGCAGAACTGAGCTTGTCTAATTCGACTGAAGGGTGAAGGAGGAGACCTGCTTCTAAGATTTTGAGTTTAAGCCTTTGCCATTGGTGATATTCATGTGCATCGGAGAATTCAGATGCTTTTAAATGACGGAGGAGTTCTAGTGGGAGGATTATTGTTTCTGCTCTTCTACCTGTCTGTTCAGTGAAATATCATATCAGATTCAAGTTGGAAGCATTATGCTTGACTTCATACTCTTTGTATAAGTAGAAAAAATGTCAGATTACCGAATTGTTGCAGTTCTGATTAGCAATGAGTCGTTCATTTGCAAAGCTAAATGTAGCTATATGATTTTACATGTGTATGTTACGTGGTATATTGTATCTGTACTACCTGAATTGCCATATAGATAGCTAGAATAGTTTGTTTCGTAAATAGATTTCAAATTGGTTTAACTAATTACTGCAGATACAGTATCAGTGTTTGAAGTCTGTAATACAAGGGATGTATACCTGACCAACAAGACTCCTCATCAACGTCTTCCTCAATCTGTTATCACTCAACTCAGTAACTCTCATCTGTTGTCTCATAATCTCCATAGAAGTCATCGGCCTCTTCACCCTCCCAGGTGAAGAACCCACCTTTGTTTCCCCAGTCTGATTCATCGTCCTCATCAATGTCGTCCCTCTCACCTTCAGCCCTAACGCCTTCTTTATCTTGCTATTCACCACCATCATCGTCCCTCCTTTTGGGCCAGTAGTTCCGGGCGAGCCCGGCCCATCCTGCTCCTGCAAATGCAGGTGGGTTAAGGAGCTGTTACGGGACGATCCGAAACCCGGAGAGAAGCGGCATGACATGAAGAAGATTTCGTAGGCGGTTAAGAAGATTTTGTTTTTGGCAGAAAAAAAAGGGGAACGAAAATATGATTTGGAAATTAGGGATTTGGAAATTGGGGGTGAGAACGAAATGATATGAAAAGTAAAGCGGGAAAACGAAAATTTGGGACAAATTGTAGTGGTGATCCATTTTAACAATCAGATTAAATGTAGACCGTTGGATTGTATTCACGCGGATTGCTAATTTTATTAATTTTTTAATTTGAATACATCTGTAGCTACTGCAACATCTTGTTGATACCTATGCTAACACCTTGAAGCGAGTGTTGTAATAGACAAAAATCAGCATACCTATCGTTACATTATAGCTAGCAACACCATATAATTTCGTTGCAGTAGGCCATCTATGGCGTAGTGGAAATATATGACATATGCAATGTAGCATGAGATGATATGCAGAATGAAGTGCAACTTATGATGCAAATGATTATGATATTTCATGCATTGTAATTTATGATGTAATATGCAATGAAATGTGATATGAAATAGGATGCATAATGATATGTAATATGAAATAAAATGATAACGAAGTAAAAATAATAATATGCAGAATGATATGATGATATATACTATGGTAAGAGATATACAAATTATAAGATAAACATAAGTGATAAGTAATATCTAATTGACAAGCATATATATATATACATGTATGTATGTATGTATGTATGTATGCATGCATGTATACATATATCAAACTATTTATTATAAATCACTTCAACCAAACAAAGGTAATACACACCAATTACTAGACTTAGGTTAAGGAAACTAATGAATGGGATTGAAAGAGTAGTAAAGACAAGAGTTTAAAGGTAATAAATGATATTAAAACTATAACATATTCATGAAATGTAGTAATCAAACTCAATATCAAAATCAAATTGCTAAGAAATATGGATTTAAACTATATATATGATCAATATGGTTTTTAAAAATTAATACCCTCCGTATTTAATTTCTTTAAAATAGTTTTTTTTAACTTAATTGTTTTTTTAAGAATCCAAACTTCCATGTTTATAAAATACTTAACTTACTAATTAAAACCTATATATTAAATTGTTATTGATTAAAATATTTAGAAACATGTTTAAACACCTTTTAAATTAAAAAAATATCATAATGAAATATTAAATAAAATAACAAAGATTGAAAAACCAAAATAAACATGTGTTATATTAAGGCCTCTTACATTAAAAACTTTAGTTAATTATTAAAAAATATTTAAACATGAAATTAATTTTAAAATATTCTAATATAAGTTAGAAAATAACTCTAAAAAGAATAGAGAAAAATACTTAATTTAAATATCATTTTTACATAGTTTAAAGTTTCAAATAGAAAAGACAGCATTTACAGAATACTATAAAAAGTTTTTGCAGTAAAATATATTCAAAAAATTATAAAACAGAAACTGCAGCATTTAACGAATGCTGTGAAATTTTTTTGAAACACTACAGCATTTCAAAGCACAGTAATGCTATAAAAACGAATTTGCAGTGCTTAAAAAAAACGTTGCATAAGCAAAGACTACATTTCAGAAATGCTTAAAGTTCTGGACCTGTTTTTAACATGATTTTGCACTAATTTTACGTCTAGATTTTGACATGTAAATAATTGATTTTTGACCCAATTTTGTTATAGTAGTTAATATAATTAAAGTACATAATAAAACATTAAAAAAATAATGAGAAAACATGTGTAAAGACACTTGGCATTATGCACGTAAAAATGCTTTTATTAAAGAACAAATGTAATGACACGTGTCATGTTGCATGTATGTCACTATCTATTTATATGACAAACGTCATGTGATGTGGTGCAATTTTATTAAATGAAGAAATCTATAAATAGAGCCTTATTCTAACATTCTAAATTCATTCTATTAATTTCTTAAAGACATAAAATTAGTATTTTAAAAGAAATAGAGTACGAGAAGTAAAAAACAACATTAGAAAAGTTGAAATCACAATGGAGGTATGCTTTTCTACTTAGTATAGTTGTAATAAATTAGTAGTAAGATTTTATTTCAAAGGAAACACATTTTAAAAGACTTTAAAAAAAATTAGACTGGTATATCGATATGTATACCATGGTGTGTCGATATATGGACCAAAATATCAAAACTTATAAAAGAGATAAATTTCTATACCTAACTAAATGCATAAATATATATTCCTAAATGCAATAATAAATATGAAATAATAGTAAAGCGTACTACTATTTGCAATCCTGTATCTTTCTAACTTTGTTGTTCTTCCATTGTCGTGAACCACACATTTATATCTTTCATAATTTGACGACGAGATCTGTTCTATTGCGACGAGCTTGTTTTTCTAATCATCGTAGTATATTCATTTGCTAAATTTGAAGACCGTATGAGAAAGATACAGATGATTTAGTAGATTGACCAACTTGGCGCCAAAACTTTGAATTTGAATTTTGAATGAATGGACACTTCAACCACTATAAATAGACCTAATAGTCATCATTTTTCACAAAACTTTCTCTTCTTCTTCTTCTTCCCTTTTTTTATTTACTATCAAACTTCTAGAAGGCATATCTCATTTGTTTCTTAACGGAATTGGATGAAACCAGCGACAAATCGAAGAGGAAGGCAAGGGCTACGATCTAGTAATAGTTTGGTGACGAATTTAGATGGTATTGTGGTTCAATAGACCGAACAGTAAGAGAAATGCAGGAAATCTCGTACACAGTTTTCAGTTTGGATAGCCAACTTCAAACTGTCATATCTTACTCAATTTTGATGATCCACCCATCAAAACGACCGTGAGAATAAGAACTACAATCTGGAAAAGGAGTTGGGACAAAATACTCAAATCTCTGGATGCAATTTGAAGAATACCATTGACAGTTTTGCTTTCTTTTTCTCTTTGTTCACCAAAATTTCATTTGACCATAACTTGGTCATTTCTTGACGGATTCGCACGAAACCAGTGACATTGTGAAGCAAATGGAGAGAAGTATAGTATCAAATCAAGTTGTAGATGAGAATCAAAAGTTTTGTATTTATCTGGTACCCATTTCATTGTCGATTGCCATTATATATCTATTTGTTCTTCTTGATCGATGAATGATTATGTGGTATCTTTTAACCAACAGTCATTAGACATAACTCTTCTCCTACAAAACAACATAACCTTTTAAAGAATCAAATGACTTTTCAAAATAACTAAATATAGTTTTAAATAACAATATCATGATGATTCTATAACATATTCATATGAAAATAGTGTTAATAATTTTATCATAAAAAATTGCCATTTTAAAAATTTTCAAAAACCAGATTATGAGAATTTTGAAAACCAATGCTCTGACACCAAATGTGAGAAATGCGGATTACGGATCTTAAGGCTGGAATAACACTATAGGGGGGTGAATAGTGTTTTATGGATTTTTTAAATCTTTTTGAATTTTATTCAATTTAAACACCAACAAATACAATTCACAAACACGGATATAATCACAGAATCAGACACAGATGCAAATACTAAATAAAAGCAGTAAAGGAAAGAACACACCAGGATTTTATACAGGTTCGGAGCTACCCTACATCAAGTCTCGTACAATCGTACGGATTTCTTATCAAAATAATCTCCCAGATTACACCCTTGGTTTTAAGGCTATGAGGTACACCCTTCTGTATTCGAGTCCAGGGCAAACTCTCTTGATTTAACCAGACTACAAGATCACCTAATTGATTTCCGAGACTACAATCACACCCGATTGATTCAAGGCTCAACCGCACCTTTTACTCAACAGTTTGTTTTACAAAAGATTCTATAACTCTGAATTGCACTGAGATCTTATGGAGAGAGTGGCAGAGAATCAAACAAGAGATAATCAAGTTTGATTCACTTGGTATTTCGGCAGAGTATAGTTTAGGATTATTTAGAGTAAACGTGGAAGATGAAGAGGAGAGAAAATAAATGAAATCTGGTAAAAATTCATTTAGAACTTACTAGTATTTATAGTAGAGCAACAGCCATATCTATTCGTGAAAGGATACGACGAATAGACACTTCTTTTGAAAATTGAAATTTGAAAATAACGGACACCATGTCGACATGGGGGTTGAGGGATGTCGACATGCTCAAGGAAAAATTGATGTTTTGATTTTCTTATTAAAATTGGTTTCTATAATTTTTCAAAACAATTATTTCTAAACTTTGTAAATATATTTGAATATAGTTTAAACATATAAAACAGTTTAGAAAATAATTTTTAATATATATATTCTTAATCTATAAAGTGATTTAAAATCTGAGTATATAAATATTTTAAAGCTAAATATTTAAAACAAGAGATGGTTTAAAAACAAGGACAATTTTGAAATCAAAATATTAAAAATGATAAAAATAGTTTTGAGGCTAAAATATTTCAAACAAGAGAGATGTCTTTTTGAAAAGAAAGTTTTGAAAACATTTTTTAAAAAAAAAAGAGATATATTTTTGGAAAAACATTTTTATAAAATTAGTGGATATCAAAATAGGACCACTATATGTTCCACTAGATATTGTCGTGGGTTCCATCCCTTTAACAGGCTTAAAGTGGATTCCATTCCACGAATAAATTTCGAATAAAGATGTAAGTGCTTTCAAGAAGTTTTAACATAATTCTAGACTAACTACATTATCTTGTACTGTTTGAAATATTGAACTCTTGATAACTTGATTTCTTGATACTCATGAGTATTCAATCTTGATATCTTCGATCTTTAAATTCATCAGTCTTGTATCTCTATACTATACAGTCTTCATTCTTGGTACCTACATGTTTATATTCTACATATACATATATATCTAAACCATAATGTTAGTATTTATATTTTATAACAAGTCCTAAGGTTGTTGTCATCAAAACCATCATCTCAAGAACTAACAACCTATATATGCCCTTATCAAGTAGTAGAGTGCATCTTGTAGGTTGCTTCATTTGCAAGCTGGTAGTGTCCACTCTTGGGTCCAATTATGTTATGACTTCAAGGCCGCTTCTTCCCATTAAAGATAAGGATCATGATGGCAGACCGGATAGGCAACATAAGGCAGGGTCCGATCGAGTCCCTCCATTCTTATGTCAACTATTTCAACAAGGAGTCAATGCTGGCAAGGGGAGCGGATAAGAATAGCTTGGTTATCACCCTTTGTTTAGGGGTGAAATACCAGTCCCGTGTGTGGAAGAAACTACAAAAGCAACCCGCTTCGTCCTTGTCTGACTTTCTTCAAAGGGAGAACGACATTATGAAGGTGGAGGAAGCTGACATCTCTGACAGTAATGAAGAAAGCTGACAGAGAAACAAGACTGGCCAAAGAGAAGATGGTCGTCGAAAAAATGGTCGGTAGGAAAGTAACAAAAAGCGCACCGAGGATGGTGCACGCTTCAAGCCCAGGTACATTAATTATGCAAGCCTAAACTATGACATGGAAACTATCTATCTTGCAATATGTGATCACATCTCATTCAACGACCCGCTCCCTCCCGATCAGGGTGGAGGGTGGAGCCCAAAGGAAATGGCAAGTACTATGAATTCAACTAATTCAATAGCCACTCGATGAACCAGTGTCGATGCCTTAAAGATGAAATAGATCGAATGGTTTGTGAAGAAGTATTGGCTCAGTATGTAAGGCAACAAGTAGAGCAGCGCAATGCCTGACAAAATCCACATGCCCCACCCTGGCGGGCACCCGACAACGACGTGGCCGTAGTCAATATGGAAATTTTGTTACTTTATGGCGGTCCTCATATGGTCGGAAGTAGTCGAGGGGCTCGGGCCCACTATTACACAGAACTCTCCTCCGATCATGTTTATTCAGTAGATCCCCAGACCCCAAAGGTCCGCTAGATTGAGGAAAATGCCATTGATATTGTTTTCACTATCGAAGATAAGAGAGTTGGTTTCCCCCATCACGACCCCATGGTCATCTCAGCCAACAAGGTCAGCACCACTATGTTAATGCGATGTTTAAAGAAGTTTTTGAAAAGATGAAGTTTCCTTCCTCTGGCCTTGCTCCATGTGCACCTCCAATCTACGAGTTCGAGGGCGTTGGCATTATACCCCTGGGATTACCTCTCTTATAGTAACTTTTGACGAGGAACCTTTGATGGCTAAGATTCAGGTATAATTTGTTGTGGTGGATTGTTCATCTGTGTTTAACATTCTGATAGGTCGATTGGCTTTTGCAGACATGGATGCAATTGTAGCATATCTGCATCTACACAATAAAATTCCCAACTAAGGGAGGAATATGATGCGTCCAAGGCAATCAGCAAGCCTATAGAGATTATTACATCATCTCCCTACAGTAGGCAAAGAAGGGAGTACTCATGCTATAACAAAAATTAGCAATGCTCAATGGTGACACACCCTGAGAAAACGCATGAGCTCCACACTGCTCTCGTTTGCACCGAGGTCACCCAAAGTCTTGAAGATGAAGCATCCGCATTGATCACCGCCCCTAGCCAAGATAACACGGTCAATGGAAATAATCTTTCCCTAGCCAACTTGAGCGAGATCAGAGGACTTATAGTCACTTGGAGTGAACAAGTCCACCCCCATTGGTATATGGGGATAGAAGATAGTATCACTCCTTCCCTCTCGGTGTCGGAGGACTCATCTGTGAGAGCGGGGGGCAGCCATTGCTCAACGGCTTGAGCAAGGATGTCTGTACCAATCGAGGATGTAATTGAACGCTTGATATATGTGTTGGACCAGTGTGACCTAGAAGAGAGTATAGGGGATGGTGACAATGATCCGCTCGATCCCTATATGGGAGACTCTAGTCCCAACAATGAGCTATCTACGCCACTCACAGCAGTATCAATTAACAACGATGACCTAGCAAGTTCATTCAAATAGGGACAGAGTTGAGTTTAGAAGTAAGAGATGAGCTGATTTGTTTCTTAAGAAAGAATAATGGTGTATATGCCTAGGGCACGCCAACATAATCGACATAGATCCCTGATGTTGGAATTGGGCCGGCCCGCGGCGGAAGAAATGGATGAAGTTCAAATTTTTTACTATTTTGGATCTTTATTGGGCCTATGAAGTCTAATTCATTTAAAACTTTTCCTAATTTCTTTTAAATAAAATCATTAGTTTATTTAATTTTATAAATAAATAAAGTTTTGCTTTATATCATTTGTATTATATTTGAATATGTGTATCATATACACACATGTGTGTTTGTGCACATGCAATATAATAATGTGTACATGGTTTGACATGCCCATGTATAAGCGTTGGGATTTACACTGTAACGGACATGTTTGCCCCTCTGGTATTCAATGTGCTATTTAAATGAATATATATATATACACACACACACACACACACACATATATATATATATATATGTCTATGTATATGCATATGTGCATCGGCAATTTTATATATGTGTGTGTGTGTAAAATTATACTTATGTAAAATATAATTACACACACACACAAATATGTGGGAATAATAATTATAATTATTTATATATAATATTTTAAAATATATTTGAACAAATGTTTATTTATATTAAATAACAAATCATTTAATAATTAATATAAAATAATATAAATTTTTTTATGTTCGAATTGCTGCACCAAAGTTGCGTACAAAATTAATTATTATTTTTTAATATTTATTTATAAATATTTATAGATCTACATACATATGTGCACATACATAAATATATGTCTAAATAATTTTTTAATAATACCTAACTTTAAGCTCATGGTAAAAAAATTACGCTTTTTTTGATTTTAAAATGATTTTTAATTAAACAATTATAAAATAATTTTAAAACCGATTTAACTGAATTGATTAAAATTATAAAAAAATAATTTCCAAGATCTAAATATTTTGTAATATTTTAATGTAAAACTTTATACTTAATTTCAAACTTATATTATATATACGAGTATACATGCACGCCCAGGTGGACCTGCATTTAATCACAGTGTGCATTCATTTATAGTTGCACATATGGAATTAGATTAGACAGTACCATTACCAGTATAAATTGAACCTGAAGCAACGACTGAGAAGACCAAGACAATTGAAGAATTTCATAGAGCCAATAAATTGAAAGCATTCATAGTTATAGCATTTGTTTCTTTTGTTTCGGTTTATTTTATACTACTGGAAATGGAAATAATACTTGTACTTTTACATGCATATGCTCTTTTAGCTAATGTGGGTTGTGAGCAATAATGTATCTAAATACATTATCACTTCACAATTCTATTAATAGCGAGAAATCAATAAGCAGGATTTCCACCATGACTTTTTGAAATTTCAAATTTGAAAGTTGATTCTAATATACAACCATGTTTATATTTTGAAATTTGAAAGATGGCTTCAAGTAAATTATTCTTATGGCCAGTTTAGGATGATCACTTAAAGATCACATCAGAGCCGTTGGCAGTTTTTATGGCTGCAAATGTCTATAAAAGATCCAAGTGATAATTTCTGAAGCAATGAAAGTGTTCGTGGCTTAATCTGACATTGTTTCCATCAGTATTTATCAATGTATTTTAGCGTTCTTTAACCATGTAAATCAATGGTACTGCTTTTATTTTGTTCTAAGTTATTAATCATCAGTGGAATCATATCGTTTGTCTTGCATGTCAAGTTTTTAGTGCATAAAAGATAAATATACAAAAATATACCTCCATTATATACTATTGCTGACCATGTATTAAATTTTATCTAAATATTGCAATATTAATGATAATTTTCACTTATACGTGCAAGTTAAGCATTGAATTAGTGTAAAAGGATTATAAATCATATTCAACAAAGCTAGGAGGTAACCGCTGGAATGATGCGCCAATAAGTAGCAAGCATTATGTTTGTTTGTTAAACAACGTTTGATTGGGTTTGACATCTAATATTATTACCTAGTTATCATTATTTTTCACTTTTATGAATTCTAATTATCTATTAAGAGGGGTTGTCCTTCTTAGTAGCATGCTTGTAGAAATCATTGCTCGTATTCATATTATATGAAATTTCCATGCTGATGTAGAAGAAAATGAAAATGTTGCCGCTAAAGTACATAATCAAAACTTGTTCGATCAAAAGGTCCAAATAACAGCTGACATAATAATAGTTGATGGTGATTTCCTCTACACATAAGAAGTGCATTCATAATCTTCTTAACCTTAAAATAAATAAAACAGTACGCAGAGTCTCATGCAAGGTCTTGTTCAAATATGGTAATAGACTCTTAAATGTCAAGCGGGCAGAGAAGAGACCTGAGAATTGATCAATACAAAAGTTCCACTATTTTAAACATATTTAAAAATAAAAATCATATTTTATTTTATTTTAGCATTTTTAATTTAATTTATAGGATTTTTCCACAAAATTTAATTCGAAAAACAATTAAATTTTCGTTTGACGTATTTTGCGGAAAATGTTGGTGTTTTGGGACTTCAATGAATTAGATATCCGGTGTGTTTTTATGTTGTTTTAGGATTGTGTCGCATTTTTGTACGCGATCGTATTTTCATTTCCATCGTTCGTGAACGTGGTTTTGTGTAGCGACATACTGCAATTCAATTTTTGTCCATATTTTGAATACTAAATTCTTTGCCTATGCTTGCGTTTATAATAAGATGGCACTATTTTCATTAACTAAATGTACATGTATCTGTGTAGTTAATGCCCTGCTATTACCCTGCTATATCCCATAGAAAATTTCTACCGCTATGAGTTTCTCAAATAGTCTCAAAAATAGCATTTCCACTTTAAGCCCTGCTATTTTCGATATATCCCGTTATTCCCGCTATATTTCGCAATTCCCGCCATATCTTCTTTAAAAGAAATGTATTGAAAAATGCATTTATACACTATAAAATTTATCAAATTAATTTTTTAATTGAATTTTTAAACATATTTTCAGAAACAAAAATACCCTAATATTCTATTAAATTTAATCAAGTTAAATAACAGTTTAAGTTTATTTATAATATATTTACACGTATTTTTATTCAAAATTAAATATGTATTAATTACAATTAAATTGAATGTTAATTTTTCATTTGATTACTGTTTATATATTTGTAAAAACATTAAGTATGAGTTTTAATGCTATTTTAGAGTCATCCACTATATCCCCGCTATATCCTCGCTGCATCCCCGCTATGACTTTTTGCACCTCTGCCGCATTGAATCCGCTAAGCACTTTAACTGCATAGATTGTACATGTGAAGACTTGGGGATAATATATGCAAAGCTCATAAAAATGGCAGTACACCTAAATATTAGTTAACATATAAATGAGAAGCCAACATTCTTTACATTATAATAATATACATATTACAATTTATGGACCCAAAAGCTCCTAATATAAACGCACAGCGCACCTGAAATGAATACCAAATCTGCAATTACACTTGTAAACTCACGCGTACACAAACAAAAATACATGCACCCACAGTCATTGTCATTCCTAGACTGTCACACACATGCGGCTTCACAAACTACAAAGAAGGAGTTGATACCCACACTTATATATGTACACACACACGTTAATATCCCATACACACGTACTGGAAATACACACACGCATTCATCCCTCACACACACCCAAACAACTTGCAAATGGCAGAGCACACATACGTTTCCATATACACGGACATACAACACTCTTTACATACACACACATACAATAACTTACACACACAATCACACCCTGTAAACAGCCTACACACACTATAAGACATATTATATAATCCAATTAAAATATTAGATTCAATCTGCTATTTAATTTAAAGTAGAAACCATGCTGCTGTGTGAGTTAAAGCATGAAAATATGCTTGCTTTGTAAATTAAAACATGAAAACATGCTACTATATGACTTGAACATGAAAACAATTTAAAATATTTAATCCAAGTTAAACAAACACGGAAATGATGGCGTGCCAGTTAATAAGATTTTAAAATGCATCAGACAATTACCATTTAGATCATGATCAATAATTCATTCACATTACAGTAATTAGCATGTATTCTGAGTTCCTATCTATTTGATCATCACTTGCAAATTGCAATGATACCATTCACTAACTTGAAATTTAGGCAAAAATTGAACTACCAAAAGACAAAACAACAAAATATATTGGCATGAAAACTTGCACTTTTAGTGGTAGTGACATGAATGAACGTGGACAACTGCGAGAAGCATGGAAGAGCTGATTGTCGATGAGAATAAAGACAATGTACTGGATATCACCAATTGTCAATGAATGAATAAAGATAGTTCCTCAAAACTGCCCAAAAGGTCACCCCTTGCAGCCGGGCAGCTTCTAAATATCCTCTAATGGATTTATTTCTTTTGAATAGCTGCTGAAGTAGCTCTTCGCAGAACAAAAACTACTTCTTTCTACCTTAAAATATCCTCTTTCACCTTCATCCCCAACAGTTGCTTGCTTCATTGGTGTCAACAACATGTAAGTGTTTCTTCCACATATTCATACATCCTACCGTTCTTTATTCCCGATATTACAACCTATGAAAGATTAAAAGAGAAGATGTTAGTGCTACAAATTATAAAGAATAAATTTTGAACAATAAGTTAGTGCCTTAAAAGTGCAGTTTAATATCATTTTATATCGTGTATACCGATATTAACAGAAAAACAAACAAAATTGTTCTTATTCTACATTATATGATCAAGAAAATAAAAATATGTTTGGGTGGTGCAAGACTATTAGTAGATTAGACTATAGGGATAATAATAATGATGAAAAGAAGTAGCACAAAGTGTTAAGTATAGTGAGAACATGTTCATCATCATGATCGTCCAATATATAACTTTTATTGGTGTATATAACCATTAACCAATATTAGTCCCACATCGTCCAATATATTACTTTTGTTGGTGTATATAACCTAGAAGATGAACCAGTAATTAAATGATGTTGAGAAAATTAGCATACCACTTTCGTGAATGGCACATGCAAATTAAAAAATGGTTGATAAAAATTTTAAAGTAATTTCAGCCCACTTGCCTTGCCTCCTTTTACTTCAACTGAGAACCATAGGTTCTGCTATATATGTGCAAAGGGCATTTTCAGAATTTCAAAAAGACACCGTGTAAATCTATTCATTGAATTCTCTTTATTAATAGTAGATATATATATATATATATATAATTATTTATAAATAATCAATTTCCAGTTAAATAAATAGGTATACCTCTTAATAAGATTTCTTGTCAACACCCAAAGTTACTCCAAGTAGCGTGGTAAGTTCAGAGGGTTGATTCCCTTAAGGATCGCTTTTGTATCCTCACTCGTAAGTATCTTGCGAATCAGACCTTCCCTTGACACCGAAAGGTTTAGAGCTTGGGCTAAGTGACCTTCCGGCTTCGTTGAGCTCGCTTGAAGTCTTCCACAAAGGCTTTTCGTTTGATTAAATTAGGTTTTCCTAAATTGAGTCCTCAAAAGGTAAGATTCAATCTTATCGAAAGGTTAGGGAGACAGCCTTCCTTGAATTAGGGCAGGAAATCAATTACTTTGGTGAGAATGTAGTAGCTTCCGACCTAGATGAAAGGTTTGATCACTTATATTGAGTAGATTCCAATCTTGTCGAGAGGTTAAAACAGTTGAGTCAACAGTTTCAAAAGGTTTCAGTGAATGTTAATCCAAATAGGTTGTCGAACTTGTCGAAAGGTTTAGGTTGAAGGGTTTAAGACTTCAAAAGGCAGCAGTTATTGATTGTTCAAGAGTGTTGTCGACCTTGTCGACAAGAACCTTCCGATGAGGTTGAACCTGCAAATATGGGTTAACCCAACAAAGATTTATACAAGCAGTAAAGTAATTAACAAAGCTAAGTACTTCCCTTTTTATTCAAGAAAAAGCTTCACTTTATTAAATTTCTCCAAATCACACTCAATTAGGGTTTCAATCCTTTGATCAAGAAGTTACAAAGTTAGAATGAGAGAAATTCGGATCCCCCAAAAAATATGACCCCTTGGGTGCTATTTATAGATGCAGGCGGCCCTCCTTTCGACTTCATGCTCTCAATTGGGTCGGAAGGTCTCCCTTTTATATGCCGCCTTAAACCCTTCGTCTTTATCGAAAGGTTTGCTTTTTCATCTACTATTATGAACCTTGGCTTTGTCGGAAGGTTTGTTACTCTTATGCCTCCATGATCCTTTCGTCTTTATCGAAGGGTTTGTCTTCTTTATACTGTTATGAACCTTTCGACCTCGTCAGAAGGTTGCTCTTCTTTTGGTTGTTGTGAGCCTTTCTTTAGGAAATCAAATCCATGGTTTTAATGACAACAACTATACAATGAAAATCAAACGTACATATACATGGAACTTGCTAGAACAACATCACTGGAGAGACAAGAACAAGGCTCAAAGAACGTTACAAAAGACTACAAGTCGATAGGATCAATGGAGCAATGACACAAATGCACAAATTCAACATGCACAGGTTTCAGACGTCTGGGTGCACTAGCCAGACGTTTGAAGAAATCCTCCGGAATACAAAATAGACAGGATCAGACGTCTGGTTGATGCACTCAGACGTCTGAAAGGCTATTGTATACAAAAAATATATAGAGCCAGACGTCTAAAACATATACCAGACGTCTGGAACTGAACTCGGATTTTGAAATTCAAATTACAACTGCCGCATTTGAAAAGACATCTTCGCTTCTCTTCGCTGCAACTCTTCATCACCATCAGAAGCGACTATAGAACACTTGTTAATGGATGCAACTACTTAAGGAATCTCTCTACCATTATAAATAACATCAAGAATCAAAGAGAAGGATATACCTTACTTACTTATGCTCTCTGATTATATACTCTATCATATATACTCTTGATCTCTAGTAATCTATACTTGTATTCTACTCTTCCAAATATACAGTTCCTCATAGACAATAATCTCTAGATATATATTGGAAGCATTTGTACTATATAGTCAAAATCCGTGTAATAGAGAACACACAGTTGACAAAGAAACTCTGCTATTGTAAACCTGTTCCTCCGGATGAAGTGAGGGTTATTTGGTGAAAAGAAATTCCGAAGAGGAGCTTCGGGACTGGACGTAGGATGGGAGGTCCGAACTAGTATAAAATCTTTGGTGTGATTATTCTTATCTGCATATTTTAATATTAATACAGTATAGTTTAATTAGTCATATACTTGTCATTTGTATATTCGATCCACCATACTATAGACTTTCACTTTCGACGTTGTTGGAAGGTTGTTCTTCTCTTGTTTATTGTCAACCTTTCTACATTGTCGGAAGGTTGCGCTTCTTCAATGTTGTTAAAAGGTTGTCTTTCATTCTTTGTTGACTTGTGAGTGCTGCTTTTTTCATACACCTTTCTTCATTGTCGAAAGGTATCCTTGATGTGCTTCAACTGGTTCGAAAGGCTTATTGTGCTTTTGAAAAGGTCATTAAGTACTTGCTCACACTTTCTTTGACTTCTTCATCCCCTTCGAAAGGTAAGAACACTTTGGATACTAGAGACGGAACCTTTCGACTCCTTCGAAAGGTTTGATGCTAATGAAATTCGATGATTGCATCCCTTCGACTCTTTCGAAAGGTTTGGGCTGTGTTTTTCTTCCTTTGCTCTTGTTGATAAACCTTTCGTCTTAATCGAAAGGTTTATTTTTAGTGTAACAATGCTATCGAAACCAAACCTCCTTTTTCCTTGAGTGACTTGGAGCACTTCAACCTTCTGCCAATAGGTGTGTAGCTCTTTCCTAATGGACGAAAGTGGCTCCAACCATTTCGAAATGCTATGCATGCTTTCGAAAGGGGTTGATTTCTTGGAAAACTTCTCCAACGTGCATATAATAAGTCAGAACCAAATGCCTTGTGTGGTTTGGGATATATGGACTTCGAAAGATAGCCTTCGACTTCGCCGAAAGCTCCTTGTCGGAAGATATGATTAACTAGACCATCTTGATGCTTTTGATCTTTTCCAATGCTCTTGTGTTCCTTTTTTCATACTTTCATTCCTGAGAATATTTTATGGATAACAATATCATTAACTAAATGTAATATATATATATATATATATATATTAAAATTGAACATTCATTATTGCCGAATTAATATTGCACAAAACAAAATTTTATAAATTTTAAAATGTTTATTATTTGATTTTTATCTTTAAGATATAATATATGTATATTGATTAATGAAATCATATATAATATTATTTAATTAAAAATTGATTTTGTTAAATTTTAGGCCGTGAGTTTAATGCTGGTACGTATACAAATTTTTTTAATTAACATATAAATAGATACACTAATATATTCAACCATGTAATATGTGATGGAACATTGATATACTAGATTCATAATATAATCTAACAACCTAAAATTAATGCAATAATATACAATAATATTGAATAAAATAGTAAATAAGTTGTTTACCTTTCACCAAAGCCTAGGGTTCACACATTGAGACATTGAAACAACTCCTTGGATCTTATCACAATCCAGAAGATGCTAACTTCGAATTGCTGACCACCGACTATACAAACTATCGTATAGTTTTGATTTTATCTGATTTGAGATTGAAAATATTATAGGAAAGGGGTATTATTTTCGGCCTATAAGAGAATAAATGGAGGCTCCAGAAACTTACTTTAGATTGAGGGTTATGATCTTTATATTAATGAGAGATTAAAGAGATAAAGTAGGATCAGGGTTCATCTTTTTCTCTTACTCATTCTCTACTTTTTAACACATCAAAACCCAACCCCTATTACCATCATATGGCCGACCGTTCCATGGTTAAATCATGGTCGAATATCTCATACCCCATATGGGCTTCAAACCCACTTCAAGCTCGAACAATATTTATTGCATTTAAATCAAATTTAAACGTGTATCGATATCGTATGTCGATTAATATATTTATAACTATTATAAACATATTTATTAATATTGTTCAACATATCAAATAAAAAATTTATGAATAACATTTCATAAATATTAATTAATTTAATTAATTCATAATAATTATAAATTAATCGAATCATGTGGTCGGAGAAATATTCAATGTTTCGGTTGTGTGACTCTTAGTCGTAAATTCGATCAGCGATTAATATCGAATGGTTCGAATATTAATGTTCACATGTCATTTAGTTGGTGGTCTAACATTTTGGCCATATTTTTTGCTTATTTGGTTTTAGTAAGGTCGAATTTTTTTTGTTAAGGGTTACCGTGTAGTGACGATTATTTACACCAATTCTCTTCGTCTAAACTATATTACTTTGGACTTACGGAATTTGGTAATGGTCAAAATTCTAATAACATATATATTCAACTCTATAGTCCAAATACAAAATTCTTGGTTCGATAATAATAATAATAATCATTAACCGATTGCTCTAGCCAACGATTTTGATTTTGATTTGGCTTAAGTAGACTATGATATTAACCCTATATAACTAAGGAGATGAACCCCCTCTTGAATAGTGTTTCACTTCCAATACTTCTACTCGACCCAACTATAGTCACTCGTTGGACGTCATCCGATGATTTGACTATAATCAAAGAAAAGCTTTCAACATCAATAGTACTATCAAGTCGAGAGAACAGTGTAAATTAGTCACATCAATACTCTATGTTTGACCTTCGTTGTATTAACCAACAAAAAACTATTGAGTGGGTCATTCCATGGTTATCCAATAACTATCGGTACGTAACCCCTTGGTGCCCCCAGCAGTCATGAGTAATACACTGCCCAACATTTGTAGAGCATTACGTACTCTAGTCTCAACAGATGTATCGATATCCAATCTCGATGCATCTTAACTAGGAATATTTATATAACGTATTTATTGTATTGTGATACAATACCCATGATTACAACTATTTGTAATTATTATCATAAATAAATCATTATGGATTTTCTGTTGAACATATTTATATTAAGCATTTAATTATTTATAACATATTATAACAAATATATAAAATAAAGAAAAACACCTTTATTACGAATGAGAATTGATTGCAGGGTTAATCAATTTACAATAAATTATAGAATTGCCTAGGGCATACCCCTAACTCTTTCACCTCAATCATATGTCATATCTTCAAGATTGACCCAACAGCCTATCCGGTCCGGCAAAAGAGGTGACCCCTCAACCTCGAGCGGAATAAGGCACTCAAGGAGGAAGTAGAGAAGCTACTGCCAAATAGTGTCATTTGTGAAGCAACATACCCTGTATAGGAAACCAACCCAGTGCTTGTCTAAAAGCCTAGTGGGGACTGGAGAATTTGTATAGATTTCTCAGATCTTAACAAGGCCTGCCCTAAAGGCAGTTTCCCTCTGCCTCGCATTGACTAGCTTGTAGACACGACCAGCGGATACGAGTTACTCACGTTCATGGATGCCTACTCTAGGTAGAATTGAATTACAATGCATAGCCCAAATCAGAAGCACACTTGCTCCATCACCAATATCGAACTCTACTGCGACTATGCTATTCCATTCGGTCTTTGAAACATTGGTGTTATATATTAATGACTCGTCAACCGGATGTTTGCCTAGTAGATCAGGCATTCAAGGAGGTTTGCATGGATGATATATTGGTTAAATCTAAAAGGGCCGAGGGCAGGTAGAAAACCTGGCTGAGACTTTCAGCATCCTCCATAGGTACAATATAAAGCTAACCCTAGGAAATGTTCCTTCGTAGTACAATATGCGAAGTTCCTCGATTATATGGTAAGCACCAAGGGCATTGAACCAAATCCCGACAAGATTAAGACGATTCAAGAAATGTAGATTCTTGCACAATCAAACAAGTGCATGGTCTAAATGGAACAATCATGGTGCTTATCTACTTTTTGTCAAATGCCATGATAGTTTGTACCCTTCTTCGATTCAATTAAGAAGTGTAAATCATTTGTACGGAGCGAAGAATGCACAAAAGCTTTTGAGGAGTTAAAGAAATAATTGCCTATACCCCCGTGTTTTTTAAGCCTAAATCAACTGGGGAACTTGTACTTATACCTCCCAGTAGCTAACCACGCAATCAGTGCTGCCTTAATTCACGACGAAGAGAAAGTCCAACGACCCATCTACTATGTAAGCAAGAGGCTAACAGCCTGAAAACAAGGTACTCCAAGTTGGAGAAGCTGACCTACTACCTATTGATGGCTGCCCGACGTCTATGACCATATTTCCAAGCCCAACCCATAAAAGTTCTCACAATCCAACCATTGAAGTAGGGTGTTGAGCTTGCTTGATACAATTGGCTGACTACTAAAATGGTATGTGGTAGCTCGGAGAGCATCATATCACTTTCCATCACTGCACCTCGATCAAGGGCCAAGCTATGCCCGATTTTATAGTGGAATGTTCTAACCTGGGCAGTAGCGATGAGGGGCCAATAACCAACCCACCTTCATGGTAGCTTTATGTTAATAGTGCATCTAATGAGAAGGGTGTGGGGGAAGGCATAGTCCTAATCATGCCCAATGGTAAAGAACTTTGCTTCGCTATCCACCTAAGCTTTAAGGCAACAAATAATGAAGCTGAGTATGAGGCCATTTTGACCGGCCTTAGGATGGCTAAAGAGCCGTGGATAGGTTTTTTGCATGTGTTCAGTGACTATATTAGAAAGTGCTTTCAATTCAAGAGAAAAACATTGCCCTTTTCTATCGTAGAAGCCAAGAAATCCATCAACATCTTTATGGACTTCAAGCTAGAACAGATTCCATACGAAAGGAACATCAAGGTCTGTTGGATCTGGGCCAACACGTAGTGGAGCAATTAGGTAAATTTCAAAAAATAAATATACTAATTTGTATCTTTAATGGGTCTATGTAGTCTTGAATTCACTTAGAACTTTTCTAAATTTCTTTTATATAGAATCGGTAATTTATTTAAATTTATAAATAAAGTTTTAGTTACATAATTTGTATTATATTTTATATTTATATATGTGTATCATATACACATATGTGTGTGCATGCACGTGCAACACGATAATGTGTACATGGTTTAACATGCTTGTGTACAGATGTTGGGATTTACACTACAATGAAAATGTTAGCCTTATTTATACAAATGGATTGCTTAAACGTATATGTGTATATGCATCAAAATTTGTACAAATAAATGTATATAATATAATTATATAATTATTACAAAATACTGGCCGTAAACTATTTGCATAAAACATTTATAAAGTATACATATACGTGTGTGTGTAATTAAATTAAAAATTATTTCAAATAGTAGTTTGTAAAATAATTTCGAGTGTTTATAATATGAAATCTGAACTGAAATTATATATATATATATATATAATATTAATTAATTTATATATATATATTAAATATAAATATATAACTAGTTATAAATATACGTGTATATTTATGGATATAAATTTATAGATAAATATATGTTTTGCTATTACTTTCGGCCAGATAATAAAATATATATTTAAATTTTATTTTCGGTTTTAATAATTTATTAATAGAGACTTATAATAAATTAAAGTTTGTATAGAATTAGTTAATATAAACAAATTTTAAAAATTCATTTTCGAAAATATAACGTATATTTTGTGTCAAATAATTTTTTTACAGAATTTTATATTATTTGCAAATGTGTATATATTTATTTTAATTATTTTAATTAAGTAAACAATTAAACTACATATATATATATATATGAAAATATAATTTATCATTGTCGAAAGCTTTTTAGGTATGAACAAAAAATTTATAAAATTTGAAATATATTTATTATATGATTTCATCTTTTGTGTTTAGATTTAATTCATCAAAATCATTTAATAATATTATTTTAATCAAAATATATATCTATAGACTGCGACCAACATACAAGCATATATGAATTTTATTTTTGAATAATATATATATATATATGCACTTATATACATAACCATCAGCATGTGACAATCCATAGATATACCGATTCGTGATGTTTTAACTAAGTAACATTTAGAACAATGATTATATAAACTATTGTATATAACAATAGACCGGCAAAGTACCTTTCATCAAAGCCCAATATTCACACGTTGAAATGATGAAGTGAACTCCTTGAATCGAATTCCAATCCCGAAGTTACTAACTTCCGAATTTCCTTACCACCAACGATCGTATCAAAGAAAATTGATGTGAATTAGTGCTTGGATTTTTGGGGCTGTAATGAGGTAAGGTCGACCTGATATGAGCAGCAAAGGAATGAGTGCAAAAGTATTCACAAAGTGAGGGTTAAAGGGATTATATAAGAGAGAGACTAGGGAGTGAAATGAGGACTAAGATCCACTTATTTCTCTTACCATATCTCTCTCTTTTGAATTCAAAATTCCTTCCCTTCTTAGTATCATATGGTTGGCTCTAATGAGTTTCCCTATAGCTGCCTATACCAAGCCAATTATGTGCCTCAAGATCAATCTAAGTCCAGATAATAATTGCTGCATTTAAATCCAATTTAAATGCGTACCGCTATCATGTGTCGATCGATATATTTATATCTATTATAAACACATTGTTTAATATTTTTCAACACATCAAATTAAAATTTTATAATTAATATTTCATAATTACTAATTAATGTAATTAATTTATAATAATTACAAACTAATTAAATCGAGTGGTAAAAGTAGTATTCAATGTTTCGGTTGTGTGACTCTTAGTTGTAAATTTGATCAGCGATTAATACTGAATAATTTGAATATTGAAGCTCACACTTCACTTAGCAGGTGGTATGACATTATGGCCAAATTTATCACTTGTATATGTGTATATGCATCAAAATTTGTACAAATAAATGTATATATTTAAAAATATAATTATATAATTATTACAATATACTGGCCGTAAACTATTTGCATAAAACATTTATAAAGTATACATATACGTGTGTGTGTAATTTAATTAAAAATTATCTCAAATAGTAGTTTGTAAAATAATTTTGAGTGTTTATAATATGAAATCTAAATAATATATATATATATAATATTAATTAATTTATATATATACATATTAAATATAAACGTATAACTAGTTATAAATATATGTGTATATTTATGTATATAAATTTATAGATAAATATATGTTTTGATGTTACTTTCGGCCAGATAATTTGTTTTGAGAGAAATGTGTGATCCTCTAAAGTAGAGGAGAGCACACATGTATACATACATACATACATACATACATACATACATACATACATATATATATATATATCTCACCGATAGTAAAGGAGCTGCCAACATGCCTGACAGGTGACAAATCATAACACATAAAAATCTAAGATAACAACATTAGGTAACTTCTTGAATGAGCTCCGGTAAGGCTACCGCCCATTACACCTCAGTATCGAGCTTCGGCAAGGCCACCACCCGATAATGAAGTGTTAGAAGTACCAAATATAAACCACAGTGCATCCAAGTGAACAAATGAGGTCAACAAGCAGCTCCACCAGAGAACGAACGCCTCATAGATAACGCAGATGATCCAGATCTAAAATAAGAAATCTCTCCTAACAACAATCCTACGAACAACAACCCTGCAACCTTGGCAACAGCAACCCTGAAACCCTGCAAATAGTATTCTAGCACCATTTATTGCCTAAACCTGTACCTGTAAATGGAACTAAACAAGAATATAAGAGTAATATACATATATATGTATATAAATAAAATTTATATACATATATATGCATTAATGCAATAAAAGTAATAGAACTAGAGTTAGAACTATAAGACAACAAAGAAACTATAATAAGAGATAGACTAATAAAAGGTCAAGCTCATTATGCAACATCTTAACTTACTTTTATGATATGAGATAGTGATCATGAAATCAAGAGGCATAAATATTAACAAAATATGTAATTATATACTTAAAATTTTAAAAACAAAACCTAAAAAATATATTAACATTATGCTCCTTTGATCAAAAGAACATTATAATGATCAGTAAAATCTTCATTCGAATTCGAATAAATGCTAACAGTGTAGTTATTAATGTTAAAAATATTGTTTTTTGTTTAAGTAATTCAATTTTTTTCTAACCTTATTAAGATATTTATTAAAATGATTATTTTTAGCCAATCTATATTTTGGATTTGAGATCCAATTGAAACAAAATGATGCTACTATTATTACCAATCTATTAATATAACTGTTGTTATTATTAAATAGCCTCTGGTTTCTCTCAAACCAAATATACCAACATATTATAGTGAATAAAGTATCTAGTAAAAATCTATTTCCCTTTTTAAACATAAATCTTAAGTTATTCCAGTAAAAATCACAATAAATAACTTTAGTTGTAAGAATAAAGTTAAAGATTTTAAGAGTATTATTAAGAATGTAACAAATATCCATACAATCATAATATATATAATTAATATTTTCAAAAATACAAGTTACAAAAAGTACATTTATTATCAATTGGCAAATTCTTTCTTTTTAAAAGTTCAATGGTATTTAGTTTCCCATGCATGATTAACCACATATGAATCTTAGCTTTTGGTGGTGCATTTGCTTTCCAAATGAGATAAAAGTGTTATTAGTAACGTCCGAGAAACTAAGAAATTTATACAATGAATTAGAAGTGAATTTCTTACTTTTATCCCAATCCCAGTTAATAGTATCATTTTCATTATCAATATTATATAAATTCAATCTTGCACATAATAAATAAAATTGTCTGAGAGTTGTACCTTCTAAGATTCTATTAAAACTAAAGTCCAAGCGGGATCATTATCCGGAGAAAAAACATCTCTAATTAAAGCATTTTTAAAGTTACAAATTTCGAAAAGTTCTTTAAATTCGATCCTAAGAGGAATGGCTGATAACCAACGATCATGCCAAAAAGTTGTATTATTTTCTGAATGAACGATTATTAGTACCAAGGTTATAAATATCATGACATTTAAAATTGATTTCCAAAAATTAGACAATTTACTGTTAACCGGAGGTGTAATTTGGTATAAATTATTAATACCATTATAATAATGCTTAGATACAACTTCTTTCCAAATAGAATTATCATTTATATCCCTGAATTTCCATAACCACTTCCCTAATAAAGGGATTTTCCAGTTACGTAAATTAATAACACCTAGTCCTCTTTTCTTTTTCGATTTACAAATGGTTTCCAAGTTAACTAAACAATTTAGACTATTGCTAGGATTATCACCATTCCATAAGAAGTTCCTTCTTATTTTATCAATTTTATTGATCATCCATTCTGGAAAAAGATGCATGGACATCCAATAAATCGGAAGCGCAGATAAAACAGAATTGATGAGAACTAATCTACCCGCTCTCGATAAAAATCTCCCATTCCAATTGGAAATTCTATTTTTAATTTTATCTATTATAATTAGCCAGTCATTATGTTTAAGTTTAGTTGGTCTAATCATAAATCCAAGATAATCAATAGGAAAATTGATGGTTTTGCAATTTAACGTATTAGTTATTAGACCCTCAACCTTATCAACGTCATTTAAAACTAAAATCGAACTTTTACCAAAATTAATTTTTAGCCTTGAAAGTAGTTCAAAGCTATATAAATTAAATTTAAGAGTAATGACGTGATTAGGCAAATGAGAAGTAAATCATAAGGTATCGTCCACAAATTCAAAAACAGAGGACCATTATGAGAAATTTTGCTACCAGCGCACCCCAAAGATCCATTACCAACAGCTTTTTGAATTATCATAGCGAAAACATCGGCAGCTAAATTAAATAAGAGAGGCGATAAAGGATCACCCTGACGTAAGCCACGTTTAGACTGTATTTTATTCCCTAAAATCTCGTTAACCATTATACTAATTACCAGTTTTAAGCAATGTCATAATCCAACCAATCCATTTACGACTAAAGCCTCTAGCCAGTAACATATCAATTAGAAAATCCCAATCAATCGAGTCAAAGCTTTCGCAAAGTCAAGTAAAGTTTTAGAAGCGCACATGTAATGTTATTCTTACAACAGTGATTAATGTACTCTTGAGCAACAACCACTCCATCTGTGATGTTTCTACCCTTAATGAAAGCGGTTTCTACCCTTTATTGTGTTGCTACGTTTTCTACCATTAGCTATATTTTGAAAAAACAATTGTATTATTACGACCTTCGTTAATCCATTGGATTCTAGATCTCTGTTTCCACACAACCTCTTATTTTTCTAAAACTGAATTAAGTTCTTTTAAATTAGCGAGTATATTATGCTCTCCAAGGTTTAGTTGTCTAGTTTCATTTATCTTATTAATTTTAAGCATTTCAGAATGTAAATTATCTTTTTTAATTTTATCACTGCCAAATACATTCTTATTCCAATGTTTAAGAAAATTTCTAGGACCTCTAAGATTTAAAACAGATTTTTTGCTAAGTTATCTGTATTTCTGATATTATAAAAGTTCATTGATATCCATTTATTTATAATTAGATTAGAGAAGTTGGATTCTAATAACCATATTTTTTTGAATTTAAAAGTTTTATTAACAATTTTATGATGATCACATGTAAGAATGATAGGGCAATGGTCAGAATACGTATAAGGCAAACCAGTGGCTCTACAAATAGAAAATTGAATTCTCTATTAGTTAGAGGCAATTCAATCAAATTACTACTAATAATAAATTGATCAAATTCTTCCATAGAAGAGAAATCACTTTCCCGGGATGATCGTTCCCCTAAAATACACGTAACATTGAAGTCACTACCCATAATAAAAGATCTATGAGCAAATGATCTAAATTCTAGACATTTGCTCCATAGAACTCGATGACCAATTTTCGAGTTTGGTCCATAAATGTTAGATATATTTAATAAAGAGTTATTGCTAAGCTTAATGAGAATTATATGTAATGAGTGTTGCTTAGTAATAGTTTAAAGATGTTTAAAAGAATTATCACGCCACCCTATAAGTAAACCCCTAGAAGCTCTAATTGAAGGTAAACAAGCACAATGTCTAAAATGATAACCGGCTAATCTTCTATAAAAACGAAGACCAGGACAATCTATTTTCGTTTCCTGTAAAAGGGCGATATCAATAAAGTAATCTTTAAAAAATGCTCTAATTTTATCACATTTATTTAAATCTTGAAGACCCCTATTTCCAGCTAATAATCCTCATAATCCAGATGATCTAACCCTTTATATTTCCCTACTCCTAATGAAAGTAGTATCTAATTCATCATTAGTAATAAAAAGCGGTATCCCTAGCTAACTGATATAACTCACTGGTGGATAAATTACCTAGAGCATATGAAGAATAAGTACTACCTAAAACCGAAGCCATACCTAAGCCTGAATTCGTAATGCCACTCATAGCACCCGAATCAGGTGACTCACCCATAAACGAAGAATGACTGCTACGGACCCTGGCACTACGACGAACAACACCATTGACAACAACTGATTTCTTACGCCTTCCTCTCCTTGTCAATGAAGATAAATGTGTGACTCTGTTAATATTACACTCGTTATCTTTTACTGTAGCAAAACTTGATGTGCTCGTTTCGTGCAAGAAGACCGTAGGGTTATCTACTACATCAGTCCGAATCACCTTACCCATCGTTACAGCCTTTACACCTTCTTTATAAACTGCATTTACACAATTTATAACTCCATCCAACCGAATACCCTTGCGCATACCATCCCCATCCAACAGAACATCCTTGTGTATTTCATCTCTAATCAATAGAACATCAGATAAACCAGATTTACCTTGTGCATTATCAACCTTGTGCATATCAACCCATAAGGTATCAATATCCTTATGCACATCATCACAAAATTCACCAAATTTACAATGCACATTTTCCTCTTTCAAACGGTCATTATTCCAGGCATCAGAAACCTGATTAATGCCTTCTTTATTATTACTTTCAGAAACTCCACCATTAGCCACCATGCTAACATCTGCATCTATATCCAACAGAACACTAGATCTTGTCAAACCACTCGCTACCATCCAGTACCCCAACCACACCACATAATTGATCACCATTATGCACATCATTAACCTTTTGCATATCATCACTTAAAGTATCAATACCCTTATGCACATCATCACATAAGTCACCAGATTTACATTGTACCTTATCTACTTCCAAACAGTCAGATGAAATATACCAGTCATCAGCCACCATATTATTACTATCAAAAACTCCATCATTAGCCAACATAGTAGCATCTCCACCCTCAACATCCTCAATCAAACTGCTAGAATTTACACTGCACTCAAGAATCCTACTCTCAAGTCTGTTCTCATATACCAATGGTTCAGAAGATGAACGAACCACAACAATACTGACATCGTTGGATTGAGTATTCACTTCCGCTCCTTCAACCAATTTTAGATTTCTTTCCTGAATCCTCCAACGATGTAAGACAATCAAAGCGATTAGCAGTGACTAACTCAAAACTCCCCACATCACATGATTTAGTTTTGGAACTTTTGCTATGAACATAAATGAAATCCTTATTCAATTCACGCAAATGAAATGTAGATCCAGAATCGCCCTTTGGATTGTCAGCACACCTATAATCATATACTGTAACATTTGTTTCCACAGAATGAGAATCCAATCCACAAAGCAAAACATCAGGGTCTAATAGCAATGGATCAAAAGCATTAGATTCCTCCCTTTGAAATGTACCAGAAATATCTAAGACTTCCTTAACACCTTCAAAAACGTTCGAATTTCCATTATTCCCATTAGAAGTTGGCATCATATCCACAGCCGAATCTTCTTCATCCAAAGAAGAAGCATATTTCCCAAAATAATCCTTAGGATCACCAAATTTCTTTCAATAATTTTTACCAATATTAACAACATTGATCACATCGAAATGATTGAACAATTCCTCCAAGAATTCAATTCCTTCTTTCCTCTGAATCCATAAATGATCTAACAGTATTCTCTTAAGTTTCATACATTTTAAGACAAAAAGAAATCCATGATGAGAGATAGAGAGATTACTATGCCTGCTAGAAATAATATCAAATTTCGTCGAACACTCGATCTTTTTATGTCCAAAGCAACCGCACCCAAAACATCTGATAGGGTCGCGACAATCCTTAGCCATATGAGAAAAGTCCCCGCAGTGAAAACATATTTTACTCGCTTTTCTATAATTGACCCAATTCTTGGATTTAGGTTTCGATAGAAATATTGAGGAGTATAATACAAGGATTTCTTAACAACCTAAGCATAGGAACTATAAGATGTAGAACCACAATCGATAAAAGAAAAGGAATTGGGAAATTTAGAACATAGAGAGTGCAAAATTGAGGAAGAAAAATGCAGGGTCGATAAAACTTCTATCGCCATTTTCTTGAGGCTATTACTCCGCTTTCGGGAAGATAATAATATATGTTTTTAAAGTTTCTTTTCGATTTTTATAATTTATTAATAGATACTTATAATTAATTAAAATCTGTATAGAATTAGTTAATGTAAACAAATTTTAAAAATTCATTTTCGAAAATATAATGTATATTTTTTGTCAAATAATTTTTTTACCGAATTTCATATTATTTGGAAATATGTATATATTTATTTTAATTATTTTAATTAAGTAAAAAATTAAACTATATATACATATATATACGAAAATATATTTTATCATTGTTGAAAGCTTTTCATGTATGAATAAAAAATTTAAAAAATTTGAAATATATTTATTATATTTATTATATGATTTTATCTTTTATGTTTAGATTTAATTCATTAAAATCATTTAATAATATTGTTTTAATCAAATTATATATCTATAGACCGTGACCAACATACAAGCATATATAAGTTTTATTTTTGAATTTTGTATATATATATATATGCACATATATACACAACCATCAGCATGTGACAATCCATAGATATACTAATTCGTGATATTTCTAACTAAGCAACATTTAAAACAATGATTATATAAACTATTGCATATAACAATAGACCGAAAAATTACCTTTCATCAAAGCCCAATGTTCACACATTGAAATGAAGAAGTGAACTCCTTAAATCGAATTCCAATCCAAAAGTTGTTAGCTTCTGAATAGCCTTCAAGATCTCCTCCTCAAGAAAAAGGATTATCAATATCATTAAGATTAATTCTAGACTCAATAGGATATAGTTCATTTCATCTAAAGTTTATTCTATGCTTATTTTTATTACCAAATATATCCCTATAATAATCTGTAAAGGCCATATTAAGATCTCTTTGTTCAACCAATTCCACATTGTTCACAAAAATAGAATTTATTGTGTTGCTATTTTTTCTACCATTAGCTATATTAGGAAAAAAAATTGTATTATTATCACCTTCGTTAACAATTGGATTCAAGATCTGTTTCCACACAACCTCTTCTTTTTCTAAAATTGAATTAAGTTCTTCTTTTAAATTAACGAGTACATTACGCTCTCCATGATCTAATTGTCTAGTTTTTTTATCTTATTAATTTTAATCATTTCAGAAAGTAAATTATCTTTTTAATTTTAATACTGCCATATACATTCTTATTCCAATTTTTAAGAAAATTTCTAAGACCTCTAAGTTTTTAAACAATTTTTTTGCTAAGTTATATGTATTTCTGATATTATAAAAGTTCATTGACATCCATTTATTTATAATTAGATTAGAGAAGTGAGATTCTAATAATCACATTTTTTTGAATTTAATGGTTTTATTAACAATTTTATGATGATAACATGTAAGAATGATAGGGCAATGGTCAAAATACGTATAAGGCAAACCAGTGGCTCTACAAATAGAAAATTTTTCAATTTTGTCATTGATGAAAAATCTATCTAAAAGAGCCATAGAAGGGGATTCCCTTGTATTACTCCAAGTGAATTCTCTATTAGTTAGAGGCAATTTAATCAAATTACTACAAATAAAAAATTGATCAAATTCTTCCATAGAAGAGTAATCATCTTCCCGGGATGATCGTTCCCCTAAAATACGCGTAACATTGAAGTCACTACCCATAATCCAAGATCCAGGAGCGAATGATCTAAATTTCTAGACATTCGCTCCATAGAACTCGACGACCAATTTTCGAGTTTGGTCCATAAATGTTATATATATTTAATGATGACTTATCGCTAAGCTTAATAAGAATTATATGTAAAGAGTGTTTCTTAGTAATAGTTTGAAGAAGTTTAAAAGAATTATCACACCACCCTATAAGTAAACCCCCAGAAGCTCCAATTGAAGGTAAACAAACACAATGCCTAAAATGATAACCACCTAATCTTCTATAAAAACGAAGACCAGGACAATTTATTTTCGTTTCCTGTTAAAGGGCGATATCAATAAAGTAATCTATAAAAAATGCTCTAATTTTATCACATTTATTTAAATCCTATATACCCATATTTCCAGCTAATAGTCCTAATAATCCAGATGATCTAACCCTCTATATTTCCCTACTCCTAATGAAAGCGGTATCTAATTCATCATTAGTAAGAAAAAGCGGTATCCCTAGCTAACTGACATAACTCACTGGTGGATAAACTACCTAGAGCATATGAAGAATAAGTACTACCTAAAACCGAAGCCATACCTAAGCCTGAATTCATAATGCCACTCATAGAACTCGAATAAGGTGACTCACCCATAAACGAAGAATGACTGCTACAGACCCTGGCACTACGACGAACAACACCATTGACAACAACTGATTTCCTACGCCTGCCTCTCCTCGTCAATGAAGATAAATGTGTGACTCTGTTAATATTACACTCATTATCTTTTACTGTAGCAAAACTTGATGCGCCCATTTCGTGCAAGAAGACCGTAGGGTTCTCCACTACATCAATCCGAATCACCTTACCCACCGTTACAGCCTTTACACTTTCTTTATAAACTGCATTAACACAATTTATAACTCCATCCAACAGAATACCCTTGTGCATACCATCCCCATCCAACAGAACATCCTTGTGTAATTCATCTCTAACCAATAGAACATCAGATATACCAGATTTACCTTGTGCATATCAACCCCTAAGGTATCAATATCCTTATGCACATCATCACAAAATTCACTAGATTTACAATGCACATTTTCTTCTTTCAAACGGTCATTATTCCCGGCATCAGAAACTTGATTAATCCATTCTTTATTATTACTTTCAGAAACTCCATCATCAACCACCATGCTAACATCTCCATCTCTATCCAACAGAACACCAGGTCCTGTCAACCCACTCACCGCCATCCAGTTCCCCAACCACACCACATAATTGATCACCATTATGCACACTATTAACCTTGTGCATATCATCACCTAAGTATCAATACCCTTATGCACATCATCACATAATTCACCAGATTTACAATGTACCTTATCTACTTCCAAACAGTCAGATGAAATATTCCAGTCATCAGCCATCATATTATTACTATCAAAAACTCCATCATCAGCCAACATAGTAACATCTCCACCCTCAACATACTCAATCAAACTGCCAGAATTTACATTGCACTCAAGAATCCTACTCTCAAGTCTGTTCTCATATACCAATCGTTCAGAAGATGAACGAACCACAACAATACTGACATCGTTGTATTGAGTATTCATTTCCGCTCCTTCAACCAATTCAGATTTCTTTCCTGAATCCTCCAATGATGTAAGACAATCAAAGCGATTAGCAGCGACTAACTCAAAACTCCCCACTTAACATGATTTAGTTTTGGAACTTTTTCTATCAACATAAGTGAAATCATTATTCAATTCACGAAAATGAAATGTAGATCCGGAATCGCTCTTTGGATTGTCAGCACACCTATAATCATATACTGTAACATTTGTTTCCAGAGAATGAGAATCCAATCCACAAAGCAAAACATCAGGGTCTAATAGCAATGGATCAAAAGCATTCGATTCCTCCCTTTGAACTGTACCAGAAATATCTAAGACTTCCTTAACACCATCAAAAATGTTCGAATTTCCTTTATTCCCACTAAAAGTTGGCATCATATCCACAGCTGAATCTTCTTCATCCAAAAAAGAAGCATATTTCCCAAAATAATCCTCAGGATCACCAAATTTCTTTCGATAATTTTTACCAATATTAATAGCATTGATCACATCGAAATGATTGAACAATTCCTCCAAGAATTCATTTCCTTCTTTCCTCTGAATCCATAAATGATCTAACGGTATTCTCTTAAGTTTCATACATTTTAATACAAAAAGAAATCCATGATGTGAGATAGAGAGATTACTATGCCTGCTAGAAATAGTATCAAATTTGGTCGAACACTCGATCTTTTTATGGCCAAAGCACCCGCACCCAAAACATCTGATAGGGTCGCGGCAATCCTTCGCCATATGAGAAAAGTCCCCGCAATGAAAACATATTTTACTAGCTTTTCTGTAATTGACCCAATTCTTGGATTTAGGTTTCTGATAGAAAAATTAAGGAGTAGAATACATGGATTTCTTAACAACCAGAGCATAGGAACTATAAGATGTAGAACCGCAATCGATAAAAGAAAAGGAATTGGGAAATTTAGAACAGAGAGAGTGTGAAATTGAGGAAGAAGAATGCGGGGTCGATAAAACTTCTGTCGCCATTTTCTTGAGGCTATTACTCCACTTTCGGCCAGATAATAAAATATATTTTTAAATTTTCTTTTTGGTTTTTATAATTTATTAATAGATATTTATAATTAATTAAAATATGTATAAAATTAGTTAATGTAAACAAATTTTAAAAATTCATTTTCGAAAATATAATGTATATTTTATGTCAAATAATTTTTTGATAGAATTTTGTATTATTTGCAAATGTGTATATATTTATTTTAATTATTTTAATTAAGTCAAAAATTAAACTATATATACATATATATACAAAAATATATTTTATCATTGTTGAAAGCTTTTCATGTATGAATAAAAAATTTAAAAAATTTGAAATATATTTATTATATGATTTTTTCTTTTATGTTTATATTTAATTCATTAAAATAATTTAATAATATTATTTTAATCAAATTATATATCTATAGATTGTGACCAACATACAAGCATATATGAGTTTTATTTTTGAATAATATATATGTATATGTATGTATGTATGTGTGTATATATATATGCACTTATATACACAACCATTAGCATGTGACAATCCATAGATATACTGATTCGTGATATTCTAACTAAGCAACATTTAAAACAATGATTATATAAACTATTGTATATAACAATAAACCGAAAAAGTACCTTTCATCAAAGCCCAATGTTCACACATCTAAATGAAGAAGTGAACTCCTTAAATCGAATTCCAATCCCAAAGTTGTTAGCTTCTGAATACCCTTCAAGATCTCCTCTTCAAGAAAAAGGATTATCAATATCATTAAGATTAATTCTAGACTCAATATGATATAGTTCATTTCGTCTAACGTTTATTCTACGCTTATTTTTTTACCAAATATATCCTATAATAATCAGTAAAAGCCTTATTAAGATCTCCTTGTTCAACCAATTCCACATTATTCACAAAAATAGAATTTATTGTGTTGCTACGTTTTCTACCATTAGCTATATTTTGAAAAAACAATTGTATTATTACGACCTTCGTTAATCCATTGGATTCTAGATCTCTATTTCCACACAACCTCTTCTTTTTCTAAAACTGAATTAAGTTCTTTTAAATTAGCGAGTATACTACGCTCTCCAAGGTTTAGTTGTCTAGTTTCATTTATCTTATTAATTTTAAGCATTTTAGAATGTAAATTATCTTTTTTAATTTTATCACCGCCAAATACATTCTTATTCCAATGTTTAAGAAAATTTCTAAGACCTCTAAGTTTTAAAACAGATTTTTTGCTAAGTTATCCATATTTTTGATATTTTAAAAGTTCATTGATATCCATTTATTTATAATTAGATTAGAGAAGTTAGATTCTAATAACCATATTTTTTTGAATTTAAAAGTTTTATTAACAATTTTATGATGATCACATGTAAGAATGATAGAGCAATGGTCAGAATACGTATAAGGCAAACCAGTGGCTCTACAAATAGAAAATTTATCTTCAATTTTGTCACTGATGAAAAATCTATCTAAAAGAGCCGTAGAAGGGGATTCCCTAGTATTACTCCAAGTGAATTCTCTATTAGTTAGAGGCAATTCAATCAAATTACTACTAATAATAAATTGATCAAATTCTTCCATAGAAGAGAAATCACCTTCCCGGGATGATCGTTCCCCTAAAATACGCGTAACATTGAAGTCACCACCCATAATCCAAGATCCAGGAGCGAATGATCTAAATTCTAGACATTCGCTCCATAGAACTCGACGACCAATTTTCGAGTTTGGTCCATAAATGTTTGATATATTTAATAACGAGTTATCGCTAAGCTTAATGATATGTAAAGAGTGTTGCTTAGTAATAGTTTAAAGAAGTTTAAAAGAGTTATCACCACCCTATAAGTAAACCCTTAGAAGCTCTAATTGAAGGTAAACAAGCACAATGTCTAAAATGATAACCACCTAATCTTCTATAAAAACGAAGACCAGGACAATCTATTTTCGTTTCCTGTAAAAGGGCGATATCAATAAAGTAATCTTTAAAAAATGCTCTAATTTTATCACATTTATTTAAATCATGAAGACCCCTATTTCCAGCTAATAATCCTCATAATCCAGATGTTCTAACCCTCTATATTTTTCTACTCCTAATGAAAGCAGTATCTAATTCATCATTAGTAAAAAAAGCGGTATCCCTAGCTAACTGACATAACTCACTGGTGGATAAACTACCTAGAGCATATGAAGAATAAGTACTACCTAAAACCGAAGCCATACCTGAGCCTAAATTTGTAATGCCACTTATAGCACTCGAATCAGGTGACTCACCCATAAACGAAGAATAACTGCTATGGACCCTGGCGCTACGACGAACAACACCATTGACAGCAACTGATTTCCTACGCCTACATCTCCTTGTCAATAAAGATAAATGTGTGACTTTGTTAATATTACACTCATTATCTTTTACTGTAGCAAAACTTGATGTGCCTGTTTCGTGCAAGAAGACCGTAGGGTTCTCCACTACATCAGTCCAAATCACCTTACCCACCGTTACAGCCTTTACACTTTCTTTATAAACTGCATTAACACAATTTATAACTCCATCCAACAGAATACCCTTGTGCATACCATCCCCATCCAACAGAACATCCTTGTGTATTTCATCTCTAACCAATATAACATCAGATATACCAGATTTACCTTGTGCATATCAACCCCCGAGGTATCAATATCCTTATGCACATCATCACAAAATTCACTAGATTTACAATGCACATTTACTTCTTTCAAACGGTCATTATTCCAGGCATCAGAAACCTAATTAATCCCTTCTTTATTATTACTTTCAGAAACTCCATCATCAGCCACCATGCTAACATCTCCATCTCTATCCAACAGAACACCAGATCCTATCAACCCACTCACCGCCATCCAGTTCCCTAACCACACCACATAATTGATCACCATTATGCACATCATTAACCTTGTGCATATCATCACCTAAAGTATCAATACCCCTATGGACATCATCACATAATTCACTAGATTTATAATGTACCTTATCTACTTCCAAACAGTCAGATGAAATATTACAGTCATCAGCCACCATATTATTACTATCAAAATCTCCATCATTAGCCAACATAGTAGCATCCCACCCTCAACATCCTCAACCAAACTGCCAGAATTTACATTGCACTCAAGAATCCACTCTCAAGTCTGTTCTCATATACCAATGGTTTAGAAGATGAACGAACCACAACAATACTGACATTATTGCATTGAGTATTCACTTCCGCTCCTTCAACCAATTCAGATTTCTTTCCTGGATCCTCCAACGATGTAAGACAATCAAAGCGATTAGCAGTGACTAACTCAAAACTCCCCACATCATATGATTTAGTTTTGGAACTTTTGCTATTAACATAAATGAAATCATTATTCAATTCACGCAAACGAAATGTAGATCCTTAATCTCCCTTTGGATTGTCAGCACAACTATAATCATATACTGTAACATTTGTTTCCAGAGAATGAGAATCTAATCCACAAAGCAAAATGTTAACCCGCCTTTTGGCAAGGCCGTAAATAGGCGGATTTAACCTAATCGACTTAGCGGTTATCGAGGCTGGAATATCATGGATTTGGTTCAATTGGATGGATAATTAATATGAAGCCAGGATTATGCATGGTTGATGGATAAACGATGCAGTGTGCTTGGAAGATGGACATTGGCTTGGATAAAGATGGATCGACATAGGCTGGATTAGCATAAGCATGGATCGGCAATAACCAGGTTCTCCGTAATATGGATTGGCATAGGGAAGGCTCGGTATAGCCTATGGAGGGGATCAGATCGGCATCCGCTTGAACGAGCGGCATATAGCGTAAGGTTTGGATCGGTGGGAAGGCTAGGGCTCGGCATTGGAGTGGATCAGTAGTGGAGTGGATCGGTTAAGGAGGGTCGGTCGGACAAAGGAAGGAAGGCCATCTCGTTCGGTCATGGTGTGAAAGTTAAGGCGGGTCGACCAGATATGGTTCGGCATTGGTGGTTTGGCATGAGTGGCTCGGCCTAAGTGGGTTGGCATCAATGTGGGTCGACATCAAGGTGGGTCGGCATGTTGGAGTAGTTCGGCAAGTTAAAGTGGGTCTGCATCAAGGTAGGTTGGCATGTTGGAGTAGTTCGGCAAGTTAAAGTGGGTCGGCATCAAAGTAGGTCGGCATTAATGAAGTGGCTCGAGGTCGGCATCAATGAAGTGGCTCGGGGTCAACATAGAGTTATACTCGGGTCGGCTACCTACAAGCTCCGGGTCGGCATATCAAGCAAAAGGAGGTCGGTGTTTTGAGGAAGGAGGTTCGACATTGAGTGGCTTCGAGTTCCAGCCCTGTTTACTTCGAGTCAAATATGAGGTTGCTTCGAGCCACTCCCGGGGCAAGACTGGATCAGCATGCTCGGAGTTGAGGGTCAGTCGTAGTGTTGGGTTTTGGATCGGCTATGGTATTAATGGGCTCGGATCATTCAGGAAGCCTAGTAACTCAGGTTTTTCCTATAAATACAGCATGCAGGGGTTCAGAAAAGGGGGACCTTCATTCTATTTCCCTTCGTCTTCTATACTAAGGCTGCTCTGCCATTGTTGTTCTTAAAACCCAGGATTGTAACTGTAATTGATTAGGAAATCAACAGAAAGGAAATTTCTGGAGTGGACGTAGGCCGGAGTCAGCCGAACCACTATAAATCCTCTGTTATTATTGCTTTCCTTTTAATTTTTACTGTTCTTCATATTTACACTCTCTACATAAATTCTATCTGTTATCTGTGACTGTTGGTTGATGCTTTCATTTGGATTTAGGTGTTAGTGACCAATTTTGGCGCTAACACAAAACATCAGGGTCTAATAGCAATGGATCAAAAGCATTATATTCCTCCCTTTGAACTGTACCAGAAATATCTAAGACTTCCTTAACTCCTTCAAAAACGTTCGAATTTCCATTATTCCTATTAAAAGCTGACATCATATCCACAGCCGAATCTTCTTCATCCAAAGAAGAAGCATATTTCCTAAAATAATCCTCAAGATCACCAAATTTCTTTCAATAATTTTTACCAATATTAACAACATTGATCACATCGAAATGATTGAACAATTCCTCTAAGAATTCAATTCCTTCTTTCCTCTGAATCCATAAATGATCTAACAGTATTCTCTTAAGTTTCATACATTTTAAGACAAAAAGAAATCCATGATGAGAGATAGAGAGATTACTATGCCAGCTAGAAATAGTATCAAATTTCGTCGAACACTCGATCTTTTTATGTCCAAAGCAACCGCACCCAAAACATCTGATAGGGTCGAGACAATCCTTAGCTATATGAGGAAAGTCTCCACAGTGAAAACATATTTTACTCGCTTTTCTGTAATTGACCCAATTCTTGGATTTAGGTTTTTGATAGAAAAATTGAGGAGTAGAATACATGGATTTCTTAACAACCTAAGCATAGGAACTATAAGATGTAGAACCGCAATCGATAAAAGAAAAGGAATTGGGAAATTTAGAACATAGAGAGTGTGAAATTAAGGAAGAAAAATGCAGGGTTGATAAAACTTCTATCGCCATTTTCTTGAGGCTACTACTCCACTTTCGGCCAGATAATAATATATGTTTTTAAATTTTCTTTTCGGTTTTTATAATTTATTAATAGATACTTATAATTAATTAAAATATGTATAGAATTAGTTAATGTAACAAATTTTAAAAATTCATTTTCGAAAATATAATGTATATTTTGTGTCAAATAATTTTTTTACAGAATTTTATATTATTTGCAAATGTGTATATATTTATTTAATTATTTTAATTAAGTAAATAATTAAACTATATACATATATATACAAAACTATATATTATCATTGCTGAAAGCTTTTCATGTATGAATAAAAAATTTAAAAAATATTTATTATACGATTTTATCTTTTATGTTTAGATTTAATTCATTAAAATCATTTAATAATATTATTTTAATCAAATTATATATCTATAGATCATGACCAACGTACAAGCATATATGAGTTTTATTTTTGAATAATATATATATGTGTATATATATATGCACTTATATACACATCCATCAGCATGTGAAAATCCATAGATATACCAATTCGTGATATTTCTAACTAAGCAACATTTAAAACATTGATTATATAAACTGTTGTATATAACAATAGACCGAAAAAGTACCTTTCATCAAAGCCCAATGTTCACATATTGAAATGAAGAAGTGAACTCCTTAAATCGAATTCCAATCCCAAAGTTTTTAGCTTTTGAATAGCCTTCAAGAACTCCTCTTCAGGAAAAAGGATTATCAATGTCATTAAGATTAATGCTAGACTTAATAGAATATAGTTCATTTCATCTAACGTTTATTCTATGCTTATTTTTGTTACCAAAAATATCCCTATAATAATTAGTAAAGGATATAGTTCATTTGCTCTTTCTCCTTATTGGTTTGAGGAGTGTCCTCCTTAGTAAGGACGATTCCAGATTGCATTGGAATATTTTCATGCTTGGAATTCTCCATATTGAACCTCTTTAGTATGGTATGTAATACCCCATATTTATATTAACATTATTTATGATATTTAATTAGTTAAATTAAATAAAATAATGTGTTGATTAATGAATTAAGATTTGTGATTAAATGAAGGGGTAGCCGTGCCATATTAATGAATAGATAAACGAAATAAGATGGGGATAAGTGTTAGGAAATAAGTAAGGGGTAAAATAGGAAAATTGGCATTTTATTACCCTAAACCATAGTCGTGAATTTTCACTTTCACTCATTTGCAAAAAAATTAAAATTAAGAGAGGCCGGCCACCATTTTCAATCTCAAGAGAAGATAAAGCTAGGATTTTCAAGAGGAAGAAGTAAATCAACATAATTAAGAGCAAATCTCACATCTTTATTCACAAAGCTAAGGTGAATAATTACTACATCCCATTTTTCTTATAGTTTTCAGTTTTAAGGATATTCAAAAATGTTTTTGCATGTTTATGCCATGTTTTGAATGATTAAAAGTTTATATATATTTGTTGATGATTTATGCATATTTATATTGATTCTTATGATATGTTTGATATGAAATCCCTATTAAATGACTTTCAAATGCCTTGCGAATTTAAATGTAGATCGGAAATAATATTTTAGAGGTGGGTTTCAATTTTCATAATTTTCTGAATTAATGTGGATTTGATATTAATTTTCTAGTGTAGAAAATAATTTATTGGGTTATAAATTATTTACGGCAAAACAAATAATTATCTGGGTCTGAGATTTATATATGTTAGAAAACATATTGAAAAGGATTTTCTAGAATTTTTATATAATTTTCCTAAGTGTTTTGATGAATATATAAAATTCTTTAAGGTATGGGACTTAAATGTTTTATATATTTAATTAAGGAGAAGGGGTATTTTGTAAAATAAAATTATAGTTTAATTCTGAAATTATGGCAACACTTTTAGAAAAGAAAAATTAGTAACCAATAAGTGTTTGACAAACAAGGCACGTTAGTTAAAAAGTTACTTAAAATGGTTTTAAATCAGAAATTCATGTTAAAAGCATGTTTCGCCTATTTTGGTTTCGCCCAGGTAGCTTTTGACTAAGACCCTCCGTCTCCTTCCACAAACCAATGCACATAGTATCAACATGTTGGTACACAATGAATTGGACAAAGGCGGAAGGTAAGAGTCGAAACCAAGGGGTTCCGAAAGGGTCGAAGCGCCTTTTTGTTTTAAAATAAAAGGCAGTGCCTGCTTTGCATGCAAAAGGTTAGGTTTCGACTCAGTTGGCTTTCGACCGGGTCAAATATTTAAAAGGAAAGGTTTTGAATGGGTTGCACTCTTATGTTTTAAACAATGCTTTCGAAGAGGTCGAAACCCCTAACTGCCGCCTTTTTACCTTTCGAAGTCAATGGTTTCGAAAGGTATACTTTCTTTTAAAATTAACCGCTTCTCCAATGCTTTCGAAGGGATGGTTTCAACACCATCACTTATTCACTTAGGAATAGGTTTCGAAAGGAAGGCTTTCGACTTAGATGTTTCAAATGACCTTTTTATTCTGATTGAAATATAACCCAAAGGTTTCGAAAGAGTTGGTTTTAATGATTTCGAAAAGTGTTTTTCCATATGTTTTAAATTGAACCCAAGTACTTTCGAAAGGTTTGAGTTTCTCAAGGTTTTATGCTTTCGAAAGGTATTTAAAATGGTTTCAAAGGGGTGGTTCCCCAAAGGGTTTCGAAGGAGTCGAAAGGTGCTATTTTTTGATGGTTTTGAAAGGATTGAAATGGAAGGTTTTCCAACATTTTCTAAAGACAATGTTTTGAAGTGTTTTAAGATATGATGTCTAAGCTTTTAATGCTTTCGAAAGGAAGGGTTTCAAAGGCTTCAAAAGGGTTTTAAGAATGATTTTGAAAGGAAGGTTTTGGTCTTTCGGCCTAGATAAATAAAGGGTTTTACTTGGTTTCGAAAGAGATGCTTTCAATGGTTTTGAAAGGGGGGCTTTCAATAGAATCGAAAGGGGTGCTTTCAAGTGTTTAAATGTTTTCATCAACGAAGGATTGAGTAAAGTGTGTGTGTGTGTGTGTGTGTGTATAACATGGCAAGGTAATTTTGAGTAAAGCATAGAGTATATGTATTTTCCGTGTATGAGTTGATTTAAAGGTCTTAAATCATTTTGATTTCAAGGAAAATTATAGGAAGGGATTCCTAAGTAAAATGACTCAGATATTAGAATACCAGATAAGATTGGTATAGGGTCGCGCCCTATACATTAGCTATTGGCCCCAGCTAATTTAGTCCAAAATTCTAGTGTGTAGGGCTTTGTCACAGGTAAGACTAAAACTTTGACTACACACAAAGGGAATATATATTTGTATACAGATAGGTTATTGGTGAGCCCGCAAAACCATTTGGATCAGGTGACCCTGGGAGATGCTAAGTTAGGGATAGACCGTTTAGAAGAGAAGTATTTAACAGATAGTTAAGGACAGACCGTCCAGAAGAGGAGTGTCTAACGGATGTTAGATTATTTTGTTTATATTGTCTGGTAGGCTCGAGTCAGCCAAAGGATAATAGTCAACCAAACAAAACTAAAGTGTTTGAACAGATAGTTCTTTTATTACCTAATATGTATGTTTACATAATGATGCTTTACAGTATTTAACCAATTGTGGTTGCAGGAAAAGATTTGCAAAAGATATGTTTTAAAAGAATGTTAGCGAGGAGGAAACCCATTCCGCTAAGCAGTATGGTCTTACTTAACATTAATAACCGAGATGTATAGTATTATTCACACCAGGCTTTATGTCTGACTCAAAGTTTATGTTTTTCCCCTTAAACTCTCGGGTGCTCAAAATTGATTTGAGTGGGCCGAGGGTCGATGCTTTTCAGGTTTTTTGTAGGATGACGAATAAAGCTACAGGAGGCAAGTAAGAGGCTAACGGATAGCTATTTAGGAGTTGTCATTCTTTGTTTTATTATTTATTTCCGTTGTGTATGTATTAAGTCAATTATGACTATCTGACTCTGATCATCCAAGTGGGAATCTTAATATGTCGCTCTTGGCGTATTTTGTGATAAGTATATTTTATCATTGCTTAGGAAACGATTTGGGATTATGTAATATAAATATGGAACATGTGTTTTGAAATGTAATGGAAAATTCTGTTTTGGAAATCTGTGATTTGTTTCATATTCAAGTACTTCTGATATTATAGATACCATTAACATAGCCGTATTTATTCGCCGGAAGTTAATACTATAGATGACTGTAGCATCTGTATCGCTTAGCTTTGGGCCTCTAGATAGGGAATGTTACAACTTGGTATCAGAGCATAGGTTTATGAAATACTTTAACTAAAAAAATGATTTTTGAAAACATAATCCTTATGAATTATAGTTAGGATCGGGGTATGGGACAAAGCTATAGTAACATACTTGTATTTGCTATATATAAGTATACGCTTTATCTCTAGACTCCTATCTTTGTTAGGCTATTCTTCTGTATCTCATGAGGCTTGAATATAGATATGGATGGAAGAAGAGGCAGAGTTAATCTAGGAGGAGACAGCACCACCACAAATGGAAATGCCCGACCGAATGTTAGAAGAACCCAAAGTCAGGCTCAAGCTGAGAATGTTGGTGGTGGAGTTCCACAAGTGGATAAGGGAGCCATGTATCAGTTTTTCATAAACATGATGCAAGCTGGGATCGCTGCTGGGGTTATTGGAGGAAATGCTGCTGGAGGAGTTCAGGAAGCTCCGATGGTAAATCAGTATGCTAACTTGAGCAGAGATTATGCTAGGATTGGAAGAAAGCTGTTTATTGGGATTGAGGATGATATCAAGGTAGAAAACTGGCTGCTACACTGTGAAATGATTTTTGCTGACTTAGGGCTCAATGATGAGCAGAAAAGGAGACTTGCTTCAAGGCAGCTTCAAGGAGCTGCTCTATTTTGGTGGAATACTGTAACCCCTAGTGTGGATGAAGAGACTATGACGTGGGTAGAGTTTAGGAGGAGGTTTCAAGAAAGGTTCATGCCAGTAATGGCGCAGTCTGTGTTGGTCAGGAAGTTTGCTAAGCTGGAACAAGGGGAGATGTCAGTTCTAGAGTATGCTGGAAGGTTCGAAGAGTTAGCCCGGTATAGGTATGCCACTATTGACACATTGTTGAAAAGGAATGAAAAGTTTATTAGAGGTTTGAAGCCGAAGTTGTTTAGGGCTACTTTACCGCACATTAGAGATCCATGTGATGTAGTTACAGAAATGGCGTTGAGACACGAGGAGATGTTAGCTTGTTTGGAGAAGAAGAAGGAAAAGGAAGTCCAGGTTGGACAGGGCCAAAAGAGAAAGTTTTTCTACAAGAAGAATGCTCCGAAGGGAAGAGTAGGGAAGAAAGGAAAGTCTGAGGTGGTCTGCTATAAGTGCGACAGGAAAGGACATTATGCTCATGAGTGTCGTACTGGAAAAGGAAAAGGAAAGAAGGTTATTGGAAAGAAGAACATCAAGTGCTTTAATTGTGATCAGATCAGCCACTACAAGAATCAATGCAAGGAGCCCGCAAAGGATGGTAAATGCCAAGTGTATGCATTGGAGCCCGCTGCTTCAAGACCTGGAGTGCAGGAGAAGGGAAAGGCGGTGTTAGGAGGTATGCTTCAGATTCATGGTATGTCTGTTAGCGTTTTGTTTGATACTGGTGCATCTCATTCTTTTATATCTCGATGTTTGGTAGATAAACTTAACCTAGAACCCACATATTTAGTTACTTCCTTAAAAGTTACAAATCCAATAGGAGGGTATGCGACACTTGGGATGAAGTGTGACCGCTTAGAGTTTGATTTGCTAGGTTACACCTTTGCTTGCAGTTTGCATGTATTTTACTTTGTATGGTTTAGGATTATTCTTGGGATGGATTGGTTAAGTGAATATGATGCTAGGATATTTTTCCATGATAGGAAAATATCGCTTAGACACCCTGATTGTAGTAATCGGATAGTTTATACCGTAGAAAACCCTAGTTGTGAAGTGAATGCTTTGTTGGGTGTTACGGAGCCGGAAGATGAGTTGAATCGCGTTTTTGTAGTTAGAGAATTCGCAGATGTGTTTGAACCTATAGCTGGATTACCACCAAAACAAGCCATAGAGTTTCAGGTAGATTTGGTGCCTGGAGCAGAACTGGTGAGTAGGCCGCCAAGCAGGATGACACCGATAGAGATGAAGGAGTTAAAGGCTCAGTTGGTAGACTTGGAAGGTAAGAGTTTTATTAGACCAAGTAGTTCGCCTTGGGGAGCAGCCGCAGTATTTGCTAAGAAGCCGGATGGATCATTAAGGCTATGTATCGATTATCGTAAGTTAAATGAAAAGACGATAAAGAATCGATATCCATTGCCGAGAATTGATGATTTGTTCGATCAACTAAGTGGAGCCAAGATATTCTCTCAGTTGGATTTGGCTACATAATTTCATCAGCTCAGAGTGGCAAAAGATAGTATACCTTTGACGGCGTTTAGAACAAGGTATGGGTCATATGAGTGGTTAGTTATGCCATTCAGACTCACTAATGCATCGGCATTCTTTGTGAATTTGATGAACCAGATTTTCCGAGAACATTTGGATAGGTTCCTGTTTGTTTTTATAGATGATATTCTGATAAACTCTAAGGATGAGAAGGAGCATGAAGTTCATCTTAGAGTTGTGCTTGAGACGCTGAGGCAGCATCAGCTAAAGGCAAAGTTTTCGAAGTGCCAATTTTGAAAAAAGGAAGTGAAGTTTCTTGGTCACGTTCTTTCGGAGAAAGGACTGTCAGTCGATCCAGAAAAGATCGAAGCCGTTAATAATTGGAAGAGACCAGAAACGGTAATTGAGATAAGAAGTTTTCTTGGATTGGCTGGATATTATCGAAGGTTTATAAAGAATTTCTCACGGATAGCAGCGCCGATGACTAAGCTAACGCGAAAGATGTAAAGTTTATGTGGACCGATAAGTGTGAGGAAGCATTCCATAGCTTGAAACACTTATTGACCCATGCACCAGTGTTGGTAGTTCCGGAGGGGAATCCAGATTTAGTAGTTTATACTGATGCATATGGAACAGGACTGGGAGCTGTGCTAATGCAGAGGGGTAAAGTGATTGCCTATGCATCTCGATAGCTTAGACCGCATGTGGTTAGGTATCTGACGCATGATTTGGAGTTAGCTGTAGTTATTTTTGCTTAAAAAGTGTGGAGGCATTACCTTTTGGGAGAGAGGTTCGATCTTTATACAGATCATAAGTCGTTGAAGTACTTGTTCTCTCAGAACCAACTGAACATGAAACATCAGAGGTGGTTAGAGTTTTTAGCTGCTTATGTTTTTGGAATAGAATACACACCAGGGAAAGGCAACAAGGTTGTAGATGCACTCAGTAGGAAGCATCAAAATGCAGTTTTAGCGATGATTACTGAGTGGAAGGATTTGGAAACATTATCAGCTTGTAAAGTGCAGTATAGATCCGAGTCTGAGTCTAGTAGAGAAGTTGCCATGTTATCTTGTTTAGAAGTCCGACCAGTATTGATTGAGAAGATTGCTTCTAAGTAGGAAGAGGATCCAGCGTTGGCTGAAAGGATCAGAAAATTAAAGGATGGGATGGAGAGCGATGACTTAAAGGATTTCCGCCTTGACTAAAGTGGATGGTTGAGAAAGAAGGATAGATTATGTGTCCCAAATATAGGAGACATAAGAAAAGAAGTTTTAGAGGAATACCATCATTCGAAGTTCACTATTCATCCAGGAGGAACGAAGATGTATCAAGATATGAAGAGAAGTTTCTTCTGGAAAGGCATGAAAAAGGATGTTGGCTTGTGGGTGAAACAGTGTTTGAACTGTCAGTAGGTAAAAGCCAAACATCAAAAGACGAGTGGATTGCTTCAGCCATTGGATATTCCATTGCGGAAGTGGGATTCTATTTCTATGGATTTCATAGACGGGTTGCCGAGATCTAATAGAGGGAATGAAAGTATATGGGTCATAGTGGATAGATTGACCAAGAATGCCCATTTCATTCCAGTTAAGTCAACTAGAACGACACCTATTTTGGCGAAGTTGTTCATGAAGAATGTGGTTAAACTGCACAGAATTCCTAGTAGTATTGTTAGTGATAGAGATTCTTTGTTCACTAATGAGTTCTGGAAGAGTCTATAGGAAAGTTTAGGAACCAAGCTCAAGATGAGTACCGCTTACCATCCACAGACTGATGGGCAAACGGAAAGAGTTAACAAGATCTTGAAGGACTTGTTACGAGCTTGTGTATTAGACTTCGGGGGATCGTGGGAAGACCACCTACACTTAGTCGAGTCTTTGTATAACAATAGTTATCAGACTAGTATAAGGATGGAACCGTTTGAGGCTTTTTATGGAAGACCATGCAAATCCCCTGCATGTTGGTTAGAGACTGGAGACAGATTAGTCCTTGGTCTTGATTTGGTAAGAGAAGCAGCAGAAAAGATTGAGCTAATAAGGGCAAGAATGAAGGAAGCTCAGTCTAGGTAGAAAAGCTATGCAGATAAAAGACGAAAAGATTTAGAGTTCTCTATGGGGGATCATGTTTTCTTCAAAGTATCACTGATGAAAGGTGTTATCAAGTTCGGGAAGACTGGGAAGTTAGCACAGAGGTTCGTAGGACCGTTTCCTATTTTGGAAAGGATCGAGAAACTTGCGTATAAAGTAGAGTTATCGAGTAGTTTGGCAGGAGTCCACGATGTTTTCCAAGTTTCTCATCTTAGAAAGTGTGTTAGAGACCCGGATACTATAGCACCGACAGTGTTGGAGGATTTAGTAGTAGAATCGAACTTGACTATAGTTAGGAAGTCTATCCGGATAGTCGTGAGAGATGAGAAGAAGTTAAGAAACAAGACAGTCAGATTAGTGAAAGTATAGTGGAGTGACGATGTTAGATACTATACTTAGGAAATCGAAAGCAGGATTAGAGACGCTTATCCTGATTTGTTCTGATGGTATGTTTTACCTTTGATTGTTTTGATGTGTTCCTTATCGTAATTTCGAGGACGAAATTCTTTAAGGAGGGGAGATTGTAACATCCCATATTTTTAGTAACATTATTTAGGATATTTAATTAGTTAAATAAAAAAAAATAATGTGTTTATTAATGGATTGAGATTTGTGATTAGATTTAGGGGTAGCCGTGCCATATTAATGAATAGATAAATGAAATAAGATGGGTATAAGTGTTAGGAAATAAGTAAGGGGTAAAATAGGAAAATGGGCATTTTAATACCCTAAACCATAGCTGTGAATCCTCACTTTCACTCATTTGCAAAAAAATTAAATTAAGAGAGGCCAGCCACCATTTTCAACCTCAAGAGAAGATAAAGCTAGGATTTTCAAGAGGAAGAAGTAAATCAACATAATCAAGAGAAAATCTCACATCTTTAATCACAAAACTAAGATGAATAATTACTACATCCCATTTTTCTTATAGTTTTCGGTTTTAAGGATATTCCGAAATGTTTTTGCATGTTTATGCCATGTTTTGAATGATTAAAAGTTTATATGTACTTGTTGATGATTTATGCATATTTATATTGATTCTTATGATATGTTTAATATGAAAACCCTATTAAATAACATCCAAATGACTTGAAAATTTAAATGTAGATCGGAAATAATATTATAGAGGTGGGTTTCAATTTTCATAATTTTCTGAATTAATGTGGATTTTATATTAATTTTCTAGTGAAGAAAATAATTTATTGGGTTATAAATTATTTAAGGCAAAATAAATAATTATTTGGGTTTGAAATTTATATATGTTAGAAAACATATTAAAAAGGATTTTATGGAATTTTTATAGAATTTTCCAAAGTGTTTTGATGAATATATAAAATTATTTAAGGTATGAGACTTAAATGTTTTATATATTTTATTAAGGAGAATGGGTATTTTGTAAAATAAAATTATAGTTTAGTTCTGATATTATGGCAGCACTTTTAGAAAAGAAAAATTAGCAACCAATAAGTGTTTGACAAACAAGGCAGGTTGGTTAAAAAGTTTACTTAAAAAGGTTTTAAATTAGAAATTCATGCTAAAAGCATGTTTCGCCTATTTTGGTTTCGCCCAGGTAGCCTTCGGCTAAGACCCTCTGCCTCCTTCCACAAACCAATGCACATGGTATCAACATGTTGGTACATAGTGAATTGGACAAAGGCGGAAGGTAAGAGTCGAAACCAAGGGGTTCCGAAAGGGTCAAAGCGCCCTTTTGTTTTAAAATAAAAGGTAGCGCCTGCTTTACTATCGAAAGGTTAGGTTTCGACTCAGTTGACTTTCGAATGGGTCAAATATTTTAAAAGGAAAGGTTTCAAATGGGTTGCACTCTTATGTTTTAAACAATGCTTTCAAAGGGGTCGAAACCCCTAGCTTCCGCCTTTTTACCTTTCGAAGTTAATGGTTTCGAAAGGTATACTTGCTTTTAAAATTAACCACTTTTCCAATGCTTTCAAAGAGATGGTTCGACACCATCACTTCTTTGCTTAGGAATAGGTTTCGAAAGGAAGGCTTTCGACTTAGATGTTTTAAATGACCCTTTTTATTCTGATTGAAGTATAACCCAAAGGTTTCGAAAGAGTTGGTTTTAATGGTTTCGAAAGGTGTTTTTCCACATATTTTAAATTGAACCCAAGTACTTTTGAAAGGTTTGAGTTTCTATAGGTTTTATGCTTTCGAAAGGTATTTAAAATGGTTTCGAAGGAGTGGTTCCCCAAAGGGTTTTGAAGGAGTTGAAAGGTGCTATTTTCTGATGGTTTCGAAAGGATTGAAATGGAAGGTTTTCCAAGGTTTTCTAAAGGCAATATTTTGAAGTGTTTTAAGATATGATGTCTCAGGATTTAATTATTTCGAAAGGAAGGATTTCAAAGGCTTCGAAAGGGGTTTAAGAATGTTTTCGAAGGGAAGGTTTTGGCCTTTTGGCCTAGATAAATAAAGGGTTTTACTTGGTTTCGAAAGAGATGCTTTCAATGGTTTTGAAAGGGGGACTTTCTATAGAATCGAAAGGGGTACTTTCCAGTGTTTAAATGTTTTCATCAACTAAGGATTGAGTAAAGTGTGTGTGTGTGTGTGTGTGTGTATAACATGGCAAGGTGATTTTGAATAAAGCATAAAGTATATTTATTTTCCTTGTGTGAGTTGATTTAAAGGTCTTAAATCATTTTGAAAAAGGTTTTCAAGGAAAATTATGGAAAGGGATCCCTAAGTAAAATGACTCAGATATTAGAATACAGGATGAGACTGGTATAGGGTCGCGCCCTATAAATTAGTTATTGGCCCCAGGTAATTTTGTCCAAAATTCCATTGTGTAGAGCTTTGTCACAGGCAAGACTAAAACTATGATTACACACAGAAGGGAATATATATTTGTATACAAATAGGTTATTGGTGAGCCCGCAAAACCATTAGGATCAGGTGACCCCGGGAGATGTTAAGTTAGGGACAGACTGTCCAGAAGAGAAGTATTTAACAGATAGTTAAGGACAGACCGCCCAGAAGAGGAGTGTCTAACGGATGTTAGATTATTATTTTTATATTGTCTGGTAGGCTCGAGTCAGCCAAAGGTTAATAGTCACCCAAACAAAACTAAAGTGTTTGAATAGATAGTTCTTTTATTACCTGATATGTATGTTTACATAATGATGCTTTACAGTATTTAGCCAGATGTGGTTGCAGGAAAAGATTTACAAATGCTATGTTTTAAAAGAATGTTAGTGAGGAGGAAACCCATTCCGCTAAACGGCATGGTCTCACTTAACATTAATAACCGGGATGTATAGTATTATTCACACCAGGCTTTATGTCCGACTCGAAGTTTATGTTTTTCCCCTTAAACTCTCAGGTGCTCAAAATTGATTTGAGTAGGCTGAGGGTTGAGGCCTTTAAGGTTTTTAGTAGAATGATGAATAAAGCTACCGGAGGCAAGCAGGAGGCTAACTGATAGCTATTTAGGAGTTGTCGTTCTTTGTTTTTTTTATTTATTTCCGCTGTGTGTATTAAGTCAATTATGAATATATAACTCTGATCATCCAAGGGGGCATCTTCATATGTCGCACTTGGCATATTTTGTAATAAGTATATTTTATCATTGCTTGGGAAACGATTTGGGATTATGTAATATGAATATGGAACATGTGTTTTGAAATGTAATGGAAAATTCTGTTTTGGAAATCTGTGATTTGTTTCATATTCAAGTGCTTCTGATATTATAGATACCATTAACATAGCCGTATTTAGTCACCGGAAGTTAATACTACAGATGACTGCAACATCTGTAACGCTTAGCTTTGGGCCTCTAGATAGGGGATGTTACATGGTATCTATGTACATGGATTGTGAGAATCCAAATATCCTCTTATATCTATCCTTATAGATCTTTATACCCATCATATAGGCTACTTCTCTCAAATCCTTCATAAAAAAGTTTTTGGAAAGCCAAGCTTTCACCGATTGCAAATAAGGAAGTGTTATTGCCAATTGATAGAAGATTGTTGACGTATAGCACTAAGAATATGATAGTGTTGCCCTGTTCCTTTCTGTATACACACGCTTCCTCCATGTTCTAATAAAAAACAAACTGTTTTATTACCTTATCAAAACACTTGTTCCAACTCCATGAAGCTTGTTTAATTCCATAAATTGACTTTAACAACTTGCAAGCCTTGCCTTCACTTCCACTGACCACAAAACCCTTAAGCTGCGACATATAGATGGTTTCTTCTAAATCGCCATTTAGAAATGCCTTCTTTACATCCATTTTCCATATTTCGTAGTCATATAATGTAGCAACGGCTAGTATAATCTTAATGAACTTAAGCATGGCTATGGATGAAAAGGTCTCATCATAGTTAACACCTTGATTTGATAAAATCCTTTCATTACTAACCTAACCTCATAAGTATCTAGTTCTCCATATGGATTTATTTTTTTATTAAAAATCCATCTATAGCCGATGGGTTTATCCCTTTAGGTACTTCCTACAAAGTCAATACTTTATTTTTGTATATGGAATCCATCTTGGATTTCATCGCCCCAAACCAAAGTGCAGAGTTTATACTCTGCAGTGCTTGCTGGAAAGGTAAAGGAGTGTCATCATCTAAGACACGGTCCATCTTCTCGCCCTCCATGAGAAAACCATAGCATCTCTTAGGTGCATGAGATTCCCCACTAGACCTTCTAATAGGCTGCATGTTATCGTATACATGTAAACTTGGTTCTCCCACTAGTTTGGCTTCAATGTTAACTTCTTAGATCTCATCCAAGCCCACAACCTTGTTGTTAATTTCCTTTGACAGAAATTCATTTTCCGTAAAGATAACATGTCGAGAAATAATAATTTTTTGTTCATCGGTATTGTAGAATATATATCCTATTGAGTTTTAGGGTATCCTATAAATTTACATAGTACCGATCTTGCCTCTGATTTATTTGGACCAACGTTCTTACATAGGCTGGACAACTCCACACCTTAAATACTTTAGTTGGGGTTTCTTATTGCACTTATCTTCTATGGTGTTTCAGGCACAGATTTAGTGGGCAACAAGTACAACATATGCATTGCGGTTTCCAGTGCATATCCCCAATAGGACAGAAGTAAGTTAGGCTTACTCATCATGGAACGAACCATATCTAATAGGGTTTAGTTCCTTCACTCCGACACACTATTGTGCTGTAGAGTATAGGGTAGAGTAACCTAAGAGATAATCTCATTTTATTTTAAGCAGTGCTAGAATTCCTATCCAACGTACTCACCTCCTCGATTGGATCGAAGAATTTTTATCTTTTTGTTCGTCCTATTTTCAACTATATTTTTAAACTCAATAAATTTCTCACAGATATCGAATTTGTTCTTCGTAATACACATATTCTAGTCTCGAGAAATGATCAGTGAAGGTAGCAAAGTAAGAACTATTATCCTTGGTGATTACAGGCATCGGGCCACATATATCACTATGTACTAACCCTAAGAATTCATCAACTTTTTCATTGTTCTTACTGAAGGGATGCTTGGTAATTTTACTTTTGGGACATGAATCATACATGTCAAATGATTCAGAATCAAGTGATAAGAGAAAACCTTTGATTTTCAGTTTGTGCAGTCATTTCCCATTAATATGACCTAGCCTACAATGTCAAAGATAATTATCATTTGTATCATTAGAAGAACTACTTACAGAACAAACACAATTTATATTGATTGCATAAGTGCCATTTTCAAGAACACCATTGCAGACTTCATTTCTATCCAAACTAATGTTATTAATATTGTTCGCACGGTGGAAAACATATTCAGTCTCAAAGAATATAGAAATAGGCACAGTTCCACAAATAAAATCTTTTACGAAATAGCAGTTATTTAATATCAATACAACACCACTAGGCAAACATAAATGATAATATCCTACTATTGTTGCATTTACGATAAATCCATCAGCAACCTGAAGCCTCATATCTTCTTTTGTCACATAGTTCCAGTACCTAAGCCCTTGTAACGAATTACATATATGAGTTCCAGATCAAGTATACCCAAGACATTTTGTTGATTGCAAAACAACTTTGATTCATAAATGTACTTGACGGAGCTGTAAAAGCATTCTGCATTCTTTCTTTAACAATCTTTAAGTACTCAATATAGTTCCTTAACCAGTGGCCTTTCTTATGATGTGACATTCACCCTTGCCATTGGTCTTCTTACTCTTCTTATTCTTCTTACCTTTTTTCTTTCGCTTCTTTGAACTCTTCGAAGATGATGCCCCACTATTAACAGCAAGCATGACCCCTTGATCCTTTAACTGTGACTCAGTCAACCTCAACATATTGATGAGTTCCACGAGATTCACATTCAGTTGGTTCATATGATAATTCAGAATGAACGGTTCATACTGAGGGGTAAGTGAACCAAGTATCGAGTATACCAGTAATTCATTGCTTATCATCACATCCAATTATGAAAGCCTATTAATATAGCCCTTCATCATTGGGTCTTAATCGTCAACCTTCTGTCCCTTTTGAATTTTGGTGTTAAATAATTTCTTAGTAATCTCATACCTCATGGAACGAGATTTCTTACCAAAAATTGCCTTTAGACTATCAGATATCTGATGGACAAACATGTTTTTATGCTATCTTTGTAACAGCTTGTCTAATGTAGACGACATGAAAATTTAGGCGATTTCGAGGTCAATGAACCGCTTATTATAAGCAACATGAAATTTACGGTCAGTGTTTTCAGCGGGTCTCGTCATAGGAGTACAAGTAACAGACGACTAAAGACGCTCGTATGCTAATGCTATCTTGATAGCTCTTAGTCAATTGACATAGTTGTTTGATCTAGTTAGTTTGTCATTTTCACTAAATAGTCTTGGAGTTGACGTTTTCTACCAGTTTTAATTGGTAGATTATTAGGACAATATAATATTAGATATTCTTATAATATTAGTAAGGTTAAACTTTATGTTTCATTTTACTAATAAGCTCGCACCAGTCTTTTTGTTTTGCCAAACCCTAAGTCGAAACATAAAAGTCTTTAGGCTTCATTAGTAGATGTTATGACTTGTCTGTCTTAGAATTCTGATCTTGACTTTGCTCAACAAGTCATAGCTCCATAGATGATGGATAATTCTTTATCGATTGTATCATATACAACTCCTAACCCGTGATACATGTTCCTAATACTTCGACCTTGAGTTTGCTCAATAAATCGAAATGAAATTATTCATTCATGCCCACCATATCGCAACGCCTAAGTATTGTATATGTATATTGAGTTTGCTCAACAACTACAAATAATTATCTTACCTTGTATATTCAATATATTAATAATACTACACAAAACATCCCTAGTTTGAATTTTCGCAACAACTAAGAAGTATGCAAGTTGTTTATGAACATATATATATATATATATGGCAAAGGACAACATTATATTAAAGATCATAATCTTCAACATATCATATTGAGTGATATCGACTTATGGAATAATGTATTTCTTATGAAATACCCTTGTGATTCAATTGTTGGACACAACGGGAAACATGGTATACATACATTTACGTATGCATATTTATTCTTTAAGTCTATTTAGGGTTTCTTTAATGTTCCATCTTTAGTTTATACATTGATATTATATAAGTTTTATTATTATATAATATCTATATTTTAATCAACTTATATAATAATATTATGTAAATAACATTATATTAATTAAATCATATTTAATTAACTTTAATTAATTAATGCTTTAATTAATTGTATGTTATTCAATTTTAACATATTATATCAAATATCTATATACTATAACCTTTATAGTAATACATATATATCATATATATATATATGCGTGTGTGTATTTTAGATTATTAATTAACTTAATTTTTTTTATTTAATTAAACCATTTTAATTAAATTTTATTAGTTTCAAAAATTATTTTATATACATAAATGTATACTTATATTGTCATAAACATTTCAAGGCAACGCAACAAATATCATTATATATTATACATACACACACATATATATTATTTTAATTAATTAACTTATATAATTATTTTATTTCTTTTATTCAACTTATTAATAAAAATTATTTTCAAATTAACCTATAATTTTTTCAAACATTTTGAAAAAAATTATATTATAACTTTTATAATATACACAACTTTTATAATATACACACATACACATATATTAATATATATCTTATTTTAAATTTAGCTTTTAAATTAAAATCTTTTTTTTATATTTTTAATACAATTTTGAAAATTAGCCCAAAGCCCAATCCAAATTGGATCTTTTCTAATAGGGGCAACCTTTGGGCTCATATATTCATTCGGGCGAGGTTGATAGCTAGTTAGGGTAGAATACTTGATTGCCCAAACTCAATCCATCGACACTATATTTCTAGGTACCCTACTATCTGGATTGTAAGTTTAATTAGTTAGCCCTACATGACTAATTTAAACCACATAGGATATTGGGATTTGATACCATTATTGGATCTAGGCCACCCACGGTGGAGTAATTGGGTAAATGTAATTTTTTTTATCTATTTGGATGTTTAATGGGCTTATATAGTCTAAATTCATTTATAAATTTTCTAACTTTTTTAAATAGAATTAATAATTTATTTAAATTTATAAAAGTTTTATTTTATATAATTTATATTATATTTTACATACGTATATCATATACACATATGTGTGCATGCACATGCAAGAGGATAATTTGTATATGATATGACATGTCCGTGTATAGATGTTGGGATTTACACCGCAATGGGTATGTTAGCCGCTCATGTATACAAATGGATTATCTAAGTATGTGTTAGTGTGTGTGTGAGAGAAAGAGGAACTCCCTTCATAAGAGAGGAACTCAAGGGGGAAAAGAGTACCAAAATGGGGACATAGTTTCCAATCAGTTTACTTCCTCTGTGTTATTAATGTCTACTGGTTATTATAATACATGTATTTTGGATGTGAGTGAAGATTGAGTTGCTGCAATTGTTGTACTATATTCATGGCAAGCGAAGCATTGCAATTTCTGAATCCTACAGTTAAAGATCTCTCAACGCAATTGGACTACTTTCAAATAACTGTAGGAATATTTAGATCTTATTCATCACAACAATTGTAGTGATTTCCTAATCTGGGATACTCAAGAATTCGATTACGAGATTCAAAGTTGTAAAGGATGAGATAATTTTTTTGATTTATTGGTTCCCAACGATAATCTGGCTACAACCGTGATCAACCATGAAGATATTTGGAAAATAAAACGAAGTGGGATGCAAATAAACTGAAGTCCAAAGTATAATTCACTGTAAACTCGCGATTGAAGAAACTGGACAATGACGACACAAGTATCATCTATCTCTAAAAGCCAGAACAAGAACTCACATGTACAATTTTTTGTGGGTTCCGAAAAGCAATCAGATTTAAATGGAACTATTATTCTCAAAATAAATTTAAACATTTGAAGGGGGTTTCACTTGTGATGTACATCTACCGTTCGAATTGTTCTCAGTGTTGTTAATAAGAAATAGTATGATAACAGCAAGATCTGGTTGTTGTTGTCAACAAAACATTAAAATTGACGATTCAACAAGCTTGAGTTCGTCGCCTGTCGAACTGCTGTTATTGGTTCATTTTAATGACAGTGGCTTCAAGCTCGATGGCAACATAGATGGAAACCAAGGCGTCGGACATGGAGTTGGATTAGCGAAGATAACTGGAGGCGGCTTTATTGCGGTTACAGTAACTGCTTGATATGGAAGGAGTTTTGAAATTTGAACGTGCTTGATTATTTAGTTTCAAAATAACTGTTGAGCTCATGAGGAAGGTCACCAAAACGTGGTTTTTGGATCAGGTGAAGAATAACATATAACGATTCATAGTTTCAGCATGCAAAGGCTACTGGACATAACCATATTACTATCGGGCTTGGCTTTCAAGTTTGAGCAGATATTGGACTTACAACATGTTGATCTTGATGCTTGTTGGAATTTAAATTTAAGGTAGTAGTTAGATGGGCTGGACTGCTTAGTTTTGGTGGATAAAGGTGATTATGTTTGTATGATGTAGAGTACTCGTGTATTAGAATTATATAATTATTATGAAATATTGGTAGTAAATTATTTACATAAAACATTTATAAAATAAATAATAATTAAATTAAAAATTATTTCAAATATATTTGTTATATGATTTAACCTTTTGTGCATGGACTTAATTCATCAAAATCATTTAATAACATTATTTTAATCAAAAAAATTTCTAGGCCATGAGCAACATACAAGTATAAATGAATTTTTTTAGTAATATAGATATGCACTTATATTCACAACCATCAGCAGGTGACAATCCATCGAAATATTGATACGTGGTATTTCTAACCAAGCAACATATTAAATAATGAATATAAACTTTAGCAGCAAAGTACCTTTCACCAAAGCCCAAAGTTCATATGTTGAAATGAAGAAGTGAACTCCTTGAATTGAATTCCAATCCCGAAATTGCTAGCTTTCGAATTGCCTTACAATTGACTATCAAATCAAAGCAAATTGATGTGAATTAGTGCTTTAAATTCTAGGGTTGTTATGAGGTGAGGTCGGCCTGATATGAGCTGTAAAGGAATGATGGTGAAAGTATTTGCAAAGTGTGGGTTAGAGGTATTGTATAAGAGAGAAACTATGGAGTGAAATGAGGATCAAGATCCACTTATTTCTCTTACCATTCTCTCTCTCTTTTAAATTCAAAATTCCTTCCCTCTCTACCATCATATGGTTGACTCTGATGTGCTATCCTACAGCCACCTATACCAAGCTCCTTATGGGCCTCAAGATCAATCTAAGGCTAAACAATAATTGTTGCATTTAAATCCAATTTAAACACATACCTATATCGCATATCGATCGGTATAATTATAACTATAATAAACACACTGTTTAACGTTGATCAACACATCAAATAAAAATTTATAATCAATATTTCATAAATGTTAATTAATGGAATTTATTTATAACAACTACAAGTTAATTAAATCAGGTGGTAAAAGTAGTATTCAACGTTTCGGTTGTGTGACTCTTAGGTGTAAATTTGATCAGCGATTAATGCCGAACAATTCGAATACTAATGTTCACACTTCATTTAGCAGGTGGTGTGGCATTATGGCCAAATTTATCACTTATTTGTTATTGATAAAAATCCAATTTTACTTTATTAAGCATTACCTGGTAGTGACAATTATTTACACCTATTCTCTTTGTCAAAACTATATTACTTTGGACTTATGGAATTTGGTAATTGTCAAAATTTCAATATCATCCATATTAAACTCTATAGTCCAAATATAAAGTCCTTGGTTTAATACTAACAATTAATATTAATCGAACCACTCTACCCAGAGATTTTGACTTTGAGTTGATTTTAGTTGACCGTTATACTAACCTCATATAACCGAGGAGACAAGTCCTCTCTTAAATTGTGTTTCACTTCCACTCGACCTAACTATAGTCATATGAACACCGTGCCATGATTTGACTATAATCAAAGTAGAGCTTTTATATTGAAGATCGATAGTATTCTAAAGTCAAGAGAACTGCTCACATTGATATTTTCTGTTTGAACTTAGTTATATTAACCAACATAAAACTATCAAGTGAGTCATTCCATAGTTATCCAATAATTATCAGTATGTAACCCCTTGATGCCTAAGGAAGTCACGAGTAATACACTGTCCAACATTTGGAGAGCATTATGTACTCTAGTCTCAACGGATGCATTGAACTAGTTTGAATACATTTTGATTAGGAATATTTAAAATGATGTATTTATTATATTGTGATACAATACTCATGATTACAACTATTTATAATTACTATCACAAACACACCATTTATGAATTTTTTGTTAAATATATTTTAATTGAACATTTAATTATTTATAACATGTTATAACAAATATATAATAGAAAGAAAACACATTTTATTATGAACAAGAATCGATTACAGAGTTAATAATTAACAATAAATTACAAAATTGCCCCTAAGGCATATCCCTAACTCTATAAAGGTCGACCAGCTTGCCAAGGCAGTAAGCAACCTCGAGGAGAGCATCTCATAGGACTCGTTGGAGATGTTGGCTATCCCTTGCTTTGAACCGGGGACAACCGCCATAGAGAGTCATGAAGCTCGCATTGACTCTTGGATGACCCCATTATTAGGATACCTTACAAGCGGTGAACTATCCACCGAGAAAAAGAAGGCCCAGAAAATTCTGTACCAGGCACCCCATTATACTATGATGAATGGAAGGCTCTACCGAAGTGGTACTCAAACCCCTCCAAAGGCATGTGATAAGTGAGGAAGACAACCACATATTAGCCAAACTACATGAAGGCTTTTATGGAGACCATGCCGAGGGGAAGAGTCTGGCAAAGAAGGCCACCCACAAAGGCATTATTGGCTCACCATAATCAAGGACGTCATGAACTATATTAGGAAATGCGATCGATGTCAGCAGTATACCAAAATCCCGAAAGCCTCCCCAAATCTCCTAACTCCTATGATGTTCCCCTAACCATTTATCATCCGAGGGATAGATCTGATCGGTAAGCTCCCGAATGCCAAAGGAGATACAACCATGCTATAGTCGTCATTGACTACTTTGCAAAAAAAGGTTGCGGCAGGGCCCCTCACTAGGGTCACTACTACCAAAATCCTCAACTTTGTGATCTAAAACATTGTGCATCAAATCAGACTCCCAAAGAAATTCATAACCAACAACGACACTCAGTTTGAGAGCGGGCTGTTCTAAGGATTGTACGAGTGAAAAGGAATAGAAAAATGCTTCTTCTCGGATGTCCATCCATAGGTGAATGGACAAGTCAAGGCTATAAACAAAACCATTAAGGAAACATTGAAGAAATGCCTCACAAAAGCCAAAGGAAAGTAGGCTGAAGATATACTGCTCATACTCTGATCATACCGCATCTCGAGCCGCATGTCAACTGAGCATTTTTCATACTCCTTGGCCTATGGGTATGTCTATGTTTCCCATCGAAGTCGATTGCCTTCCCCAAGGTGACTCACTTATAACCTCAACCAAAACGAACTGCTCGAGCTTGGGCTCAATGGTTTAGAAGAAAGAAGAGCAGAGGTAGAGCTCCGCAAGGAAGCATATAAGAGGAAAATAACCAAGCAATATAATGCAAGAATGAAACTCACCATTTCAAGGTCGGAGACCTAGTGCTATGATGGGTCTTTGCAAATCCAAAAAACCTAACCGAATGGGTATTGGGGACAAACTGGGAATGCCCGTATATGATCAATGCCGCCCTCATCAATGGTGCCTGCCGCCTCCCATATCCCGATGGCACCGACACATCCCGTATATGGAATATAGAGGGCCTCCACGCATATTGTGATGATATTGCATGAGCCACAGTTATAACGCTATGTAATATTGCCATAATTATAATACAATAGAACTTGTGTTAAATCTTTTTGGTGTAGAAAATAGAGCATCCTTAAGCATTCCTAATATGAGTAACTAGGCTAACTAGTGGAATAAACTCATCCATTGCCTCAACATTACCAGGGGACATTACAGCCAAGGCTATTTGGCGAAGCGGGGCCAGAAAGGCCCACCTCAAAACCAAGGAATTACCAAAACTACTTTATGAGGATGCGCAAGCTACTCAATGCTCTCTTTCTCACCGAAGGCATCAAAGAACCGATCGTAAGACCACCCACACAATGATTTCGATTCATTTGCCTATGGTGCTGCCCATCCATTTAGTAGGACATGCCTCTGTTGCCATAACGTCATAGTTACCCACTGTTAATACCATAATGTGGCACAAATACCCAATAAATTTAAGTAGAGAAGGAAAATGAAGAAATGTAAATGGAAAATGAGTGAAAACAAGACACTAAATGTTTATAGTGGTTCGGTCAAGTATTGTCTACATCCACTTGAGATTTAAAATTTTAGTACCAAAATGTGGTACAAACACCTAAGAAATTTGAGTAGAGAATGAAAATAAAGAAATGTAAATGGAAAATTAGTAAAAACAAGACACCAAATGTTTATAGCGTTTCGGCTATGTATTGCCTACATTCACTTGAGATTTCTACTACTTAAATTGCTACTTTGCAAGTATAGTTCTTATGGATCTGTAGGATCCATGGGAGATTATAAGGAAATTATTAACCCTTCTTGGGGGATTCCATCCACAAACGAAAAGTTTATGGTTAACTGAAATGGTTCATCACCATTTAGCTATTGCATTTCTTTTTCTCGTTGCTGGTCATATGTATTGAACTCACTTTGGAATTGGACATAGTATCAAAGTTGAAAGGAAGCAAAAAGGTCCCCAGAAATGAGCCCCTAGCCTCCTAGTTATAGTTGTAGGTCATCGGGAAATGCTCCACCACGTCCTCTACCACGATCTCCACATTCATGTAGGAGTTAGCCTTGAAGAAACGTGGCCATGTCAGCAATGTTGATGGATCGGTACTGATTCATAGGCATGGATCGGTGCCGATCCATAAGATCTTCTAATGGATTAGTGCTGCTGCTTCATAATGTAGTGACTTGTTATTAGCTTCGTGATTTCCATCTTGTTTATATTGTTATAAGCTTGTTTCTAAGCCAATAAGATGGATTGACGGAGGGATCGAGTTGCAGATTTTAAGTGCTCGAGGAGAACGATAGATAATTACATGTGACTAATGCAATGGATCTTGAAATAGGTCGCTGGCATCGACACTTGAGAGTAGGAGGGAAATGGGGCCATATGGGTAAAGCTTTATGGGTTGGTACTGATCTACGGGGATGGATCATTACTGATCCATCACTTGGATGGTTTTTTGTTCCAAAACTTTATGATAGCCTTGCCACCACCTTGTGGTCTTGATTGCATCTGGTTTCTAGATTCTGTGGCTATCTCTCTAGGTGTCTTACCTCGATAGCTTTCAAGTTCGATTCGTCAAGCCCATCCAGATATTGCCTGGTTAAAAGGCAAGGTAACACTTGCCTTTAAAGTACATCTTGTTTCCAACATGATGTGCTTTGAACCGAGACTTGTCAGGATTACCATATCGGACTCCAATCCATACTTCAAATAGTTGTTATCCTTCCTTCGGACCATCTCGGTGAAGTGTTGTGTCTCTAGCTATTCATTGCGATATTTTACTAGCAGTTGGCATTATAAAATTGAAGCGCAATCTCATGATCTGTCATTCCGATTCTAGTAATTTTGAGTTGGTTCCTTTTTTGGATTTTTCAGGTTTGAATCTGCTTTCCTTCGACTCCAGCTATTGAGTGTTGAGTACGTACATGTATACTTGTTTCGAATGTCTATCCTGCTTTGATTCCATATGCAAGCACATTCTTGTTAAGTTCCATAGGCATATCCACATACATAAACATACACATACATACACATTCATCACTTTCTCTTTTCTATTGTTTTTTAAACATACGGTTTGGTATTAATATATGGGCATGGATCAGAACCAATCCAGCCCTTAGAAATAGGCAAATCGGATGCCTACATTCCTGGTTCGGGGGTGTTATATACCTGACTCGACACTTATTCTTCTCTCTTTATTTCTATTCGACTTTGAACTTGCAGCCACCATTAATCATCTCCTTGTCATTGAAGCTTGAACTTTCACCTCCTGACATTAGAACAACTACCACTTCTTAACATTCGAATTGCCTCCACCACCCTTTGCCATGGTTTTATTCCGACCACTATTTCGATGTTCCAGCCTCCTTTTGGATCATCTTTTTTCCCATTCCTCTACCTTTTCTCCGATGATGAGGAACTGTTAAATTCTAAACCAGAAGGTGTCAAATCCTTCCCGCTTCTCCTACAGGTTGTTATTCAACTGGTTCAACAAGCCCAAACTCTGCTGCATTTGCCGATTCAACTCATCCCAGCTCTCCAATAAGTTGTCATTCATTTGTTTCATCATTTGATCCATCTCAACCTTGGTAATCACATTCGTCAGGTTTTGAGCCTCTACAGCAACCGGCTATGCAACTTCTTCAACATGTTGAGGATCAACATTATCAACATCCTTAGCAGCTCGTGAAGTAGTGGATTGATCTATTCGTGGGGCCATACAGAATAGCTCCTTGAAAATCTGAGTAGTAATGGTAAAATTGAATCACTAGTTCTATCTCTTGAATTTGAACAATCCAATAGTAGATGATGGATCCAAATAGTCTGAGATTATCTTTTCAGTCGAAGCACCAAAATGTTAGTACCAAAATGTGGCACACCCAAGAAATTTATGTAGAGATTGAAAATAAAGAAATATAAATGGAAAATGAGTAAAAACAAGACACCAAACTTTTATAGTGATTCAGCCAAGTATTGCCTACATCCACTTGAGATTTTTACTGCTTATATTGCTGTTTTGCCAGTACAATTCTTATGGATCGGTAGGGATCCATGGGTGATTACAAGGAAATTGTGTAAAAGTTGCAAGTAAGCAAAAAAATCCCTAAAAATAAGCCTCTAGCCTCCTATTTATTGCTATAGGTCACGATGAAATGCTCCACTACATTTTCCACCACGATCTCCACGTTCCTATAGCAGTTAGCCTTGAAGAAACGTGGCCATGTCAGCAATGTTGATGGATCGGTACCGTTCCATAAGATCTTCTCATGGATTAGTTTTGCTATTTTGTGATGTGGTGACATGTTGTTAGTTTCGTGATTTTCATCTTGTTTGTATTGCTATAAGTTTGTTTCTAAGCCAAATAAGATGGATTGGTAGATGGATGGAGTCGCGGATTTTAAGTGCTCGAGGAGATCAATAGAGAATTTCATGCGACTGATGCAATAGACTTGAAATAGGTTGCTGGCATCGACACTTAAGAGTAGGAGGAAATGAGGCAATATGGGTAAAGCTTTATGGATCGGTACTGATCCATAAGGATGGACCGGTACTGATCCATCACTTGAATAGTTTTTGGTTCTAAAACTCTATGGTAGCCTTGCCTCCACCAAGTGGTCTTGATTGCATCTAGTTTTTGGACATTGTGGCTATCACTCCAGGCTTCCTGCCTTAATAGTTTTCAAGTTTGATTTGTCAAGTTCATCCAGATATTGCCTGGTCAAAAGGCTGGATATTATCCACATTGTAACTCCGAGCCTTGCATTTAAAGTAAGCTTGTAAATGGCCAGATTTGGATGTTGTCATATCCGTATCCGTAGTTGTAATCATTTTTGGATATCGGATATCCATATCCACATATGTAAACAAATATCAAATATTCTTCAACCGGTTCATACCCAATAAATCTAAACAAATAAATAAAAAATTTTGATTTATTATAAATCCATTTCAATACCAAAAATATAAAAAATAATAAATATGATAAGAAAAATAATTTTAAGCATTAAATTTTGATTTTTATACACATTAATTATTTTTACCTAGATAAAATAGCAAGTGGCAATCATTTTATGTACTAAAATATATAAAAATAATAATTATAATATTGATAAAGACCGGATGGATAATTATCGGATGCGAATGTGCCCATATCTGCATCCGTATTCATTTTTCAAATATTGGATAATTTTTCATATTTTGGATATGGATACAAACGGATTTCAGATTTCTTAGATACTCATAGACCATCCTAAATCGTAGTGCGGCTCCATAAGGATGCACGAGCCACTCAATGCCCCTCTTCCTCACCATAGGCATCAATGAAAAATTGGCGAAACTATCCATGCAGCGGTCCTAATTCGTTCACCCGTGATGATGCTCGTCCCTCTAGTAGGACGGGCCGCTGATGCCATGGTGGCGTAGTTACCCACAATGTAATTATGAACCTAGCATCTATAGTGCTGCACCATGAGGTTGCTTAAGCCACTCAATGATACTTCCATCATCGAAGGCATTGACGAACCAATGGCTAGACGATCCATGTAGTGGTCTCGATTTATTCACCCATGATGCCGCCCATCCGTCTAGTAGGATGAGGGACTAATGCCATGGCAACATAGTTACCTACCGATGTTAAGTCAAACCTGGCATCTGTAACAACCCGAATTCTAGTGGTCTGGATTTTTCGCAAAAATGCTAAAACCCAAGTCCACTGAAGCCCGAGTTGGGTATCTGGTATCCTGCAAATAGGCAAAGACAAATATATCAGAGCTCAATAATTTATCTCACAGCGGGATTGACTAAAATATAATAGTAAGTAAATACTCACCCAAATAATAACACTTTCTAAGCAAGTGTAATAAAGCTGAGAAGTCTTTGCCATCTACCTAACCTGTAGGATGTTATGAGGAGGGGGTCAGAACAAAAGTTCTGGTGAATGAATAAATTGTATACTTCTAGGCTTAATTCTACATATACCGTTTTATTTCCATTTACTCTTATATTAGGTTCATTATGTTACAATACTCTCGCCTCTGTTCGTGAATCGTGCCCATCTAGTCCATAGTAGATTAAAACCTAATAACTAATATATACATATATGTAGCTATATGCCCAATGACCATATTGGTCCTAGGTACCACCCATGGTACCTTCCATATCCTCCTCGAAAAGGGCTCCATCGTCTTGCTTCGGGAGCGTTACGTAACTATATCTGTAAAGGACTACTTCGTAAGGCCTACAATACAAATACTCCATCGTCTTGCTCCATAGCTATATCTATAAAGGACTGCTTCGTAAGGCCTACAATATAGATGCTCCACTACTTACTGTGAAAACGTAAATCGCGTCCGCACTAGTCTATGTCAGTGCTTGGACATCCATAATGTACCACCCAGTGCGTACATTGAGGACTACATAATCGTTCTGTCTACTATCTGAATCCCGCAAACAAGGTCTACCTTGTACGAAATTCAGTCGTGGATTTTCTATATATGTAAAGGACTGCTTCGTTAAGCCTACAATACAGATATTCTAGTTGGTCTGTCTCTTTTTCATCGTGGCTATGGCCCCACGCAGCCACCCCTCAACTAACCGAAAGACTTCTAAAGAGTTAAGTGGTCGTGCCCTACTGCAAACAATCTAACATCCAAATGGCGGTGCCCCCTCATCCAATGTCTCGATAGTGAAAGAATCATTGACTTATTGGTTTAACTATAGTCTTTCCCGAAATCGCTCTTGGTCTTGATGTTGGCCGATATCCACATGCGACTATCCTTATACTTACAAGTACTGGACATATGAATACCCCACTCCGAACACCAAGCCCTTCTGACTGCCTACAAAGGTCTGCTTCATTAGGCCTACAATGCAAATGCAGTCAAGGCATACTCTCTTGATGGAACACCTACAGACCTGCCTCCGGAGGTGCAGCTTCGTTAGGCCTACCCAGAGGGCCATCCTAGAGTATCCTCACGTCCCATTGAAGTCTCGTTCTTCCTTGAAGCCCAAAAATACTAAGTTGGACGTGCTTCTCCATTTCTGAAATCCATGATGAACTGCTTCGTTAGACACTTCATCCTCTGGGCTGCTCCAAACGCATCTCAATTCTTTTATTAGACCCTAAGTCTAATCTTTTAATTTGCGTTTAGTTTACTTTCTTATTCCGTTGGCTACTTATTTACCCTAATTAGCATATTCTTGCCCTCGTCTCACCTCTATCTATTATGAGATTTCCATTTATTTAATAGGGAATGTTGTTGGTATGAGCCACATTCATTATCTTGCTTATTTAACTTAATATAAATCTTAAGTTCATTAAAATAAGCCTCTTTTATCATTCCTGCTTTATTTGCTTATTGACTTAATATAAATTATTTAAATAAGCTTCTACTATTATTATTGCCCATTAATTTATTCAAAGTCTCAAAATAAGCTTTTCCATTCTTATTACTTAATTATAACCTATGTTATAATTCTACCAGTAATTGTCATTTTCTCTTCTTTTATAGTCCGTACATAATTCCAGCATTTCTTTTCTGTTCTAACCTGCCTTCTTTTATTATGACATAGAATATTCTTTTATTCTCTTATATTATATGATTTACTTATCATAATAACTATCTTCTTAATAGTCTACATAGTGAATGCAGACCTAGGTTCATTATCGTTTACAGCTTCAAGTTCTTATCTAATAATTTACTTGATTCATGTCATACTTTTCTTTATTATCTTCTATTCTAGGAAATAATTCTATTTTATTTGGTTGGTTATGAAAACTATATTTTAAAATCCATTTTAATATTTTAATATTATATAATACTATAAACAATAATCCGTAACTGCTAGATATTTCTTTTACTATTTTGGAATAGTGTAAAATACAGCGATTTCTCTATTTTACACTAATTCTCTTTTTCTTTCTTTTATTCTAGCAATTACATTCATTGTTGTCTTTTAAATATTAAATTATAGAAATGTATCCTATTTTCTAAACCAACCAATTAACCTTTTAGTTACTCCCAAATCCATTTATTAGATTAATTAACTTTTCTCATTTTAACGTAATTTATTACAGTAATTCCATTCCTCAAACTCTTATTATTTTACATCTTATTTCCTTCATTTTAGTATTCTTAATTATTTAATGCATATTCACGTTTAATCTATTCTAATCCATACGCGAAGAAAGAGGACAAAATAGAAGAAGAATGACGCTTGCATAGAAATCCAAAACGTAGAAACAGATGTAAATAAATACCAATACTGTAAATAAACTGTAAATTCCTTATAGTTCAGCATAACTTAATTAATAGGATTAATTATTGAATAAAATTATCTAAACGGGAATTTAACGATAATATATATTAAACTAAAAAGATATATAAATAAATCCACTCACATTGCTAGCTTTCCAAATCTCTCTGTTTTTATTTTAGATCTGTCCCTACCATCTATATTCACCTCCCTTGTAATCCCTATTTGGAATTACAAACGATATATTTACAGATATATAATATTTGAAAGAGAAAAGGAAGAGATTTGGATTAGAAATAGCAAATAAAACTTAGATCTAGGGTTTTACCTTTGACATAGCCTTCTGATTTGAACCAATTCCTAATTCTCTAATTAATTCTATTCTCTTTCTACTTAGATCTAAATTCATATGAATTAGATCTAAAATTTTGTTATTAAGAAAGTGTAGAAGAGACAGAAAAATGGTAGAGCTTCTGTAGGCAAGAGAAAAATAATGAGAATAAAAATGAGGCTCTGCACCTATATTTATAGTGGTTCAAATCAGTGCTAACCATTAAATATAAAACCCTAAAATCTAAAGCGTACACTCAGTCTATGGACATTAAATTAATATGTTTTCTTCTACGTTTGCTTTTATTTCAAATTGATTCTCCAACAATCTTTTCATTAATCACTTTCCTCCTCTCTCTCGCAATCTATGGAAACATGTATTTTTAAATGTGACGTTTCTTTTAAATAAGATTCCCCTATTAATCATCCAATTAATATATTTCATATATACCTAGAATTAATTTACTATCCAATTAATCCCTGCCTGCACTGTGATTTCTTACCAAATTAATATGCCAATCAACACCATATTAATTCGTCACATATATGCATATTAATTTATTTTATTCCCATAATTATTGCATGCATATATTCTACAATTGAATTTTGAATCACAATCTTAATTATATATGTTACCATAAGTCTCCGTGTTTATTAATTGACAATGGATTACTTGCATAAATTACTCTTCCTCCATTTTATTCTCTTGCACTAACATATATGTTTCTAATCATATCAATTAGTTGTTATAATATACGTTCCCTTTCTTGTCAGTTCATGTCAATTAATCACCTCTACTAATTAATTGAATATTAATTTCCCTTTTAAACAAACACCATCAATTAATTTTCCCTATTAATTGATTTTATATAATTTCTCTCTCTAATTTATTTGTTACACAAATATATATGTATTCCAAATAATATTAATTAGTTGCCCCATTTACAAACATTTCTTTGTTTTAAAATTTCAAATGTATATAACTTAATTAAATTATTTGCATATATAATTGTAATTTAACGCGGGGTGTTACAGCATCCATAGTGTTACCATGTGAGAATACGCGAGCCATTTAATGCTACCTTCATCACCGTAGGCATCGACAAACCGATGGTGAGACCATCCATATTGTGGTCCCGATTCATTCGCCCATGATGTCGCTCGTCCCTCTAGTGGGATGGGGCAATAATGCCATGGCATTGCAGTTACCGATGATGTAACTTTGAACGTGGCATATATAGTGCTGCTCTGTGAGGATGTGCGAGCCGCTCAATGCTCCCTTCATCGTCGGGGGCATCGCGAACCAAGGTGAGACCATCCACGTAGTGGTCCCGATTTTTTCACCCATGATGCTGCCCATCCATCAAGCAGGTCGGGGCACAAGTGACATTCCACATGGTTACGATCTTCATAACCATAAATCCGGCGCTCGTAGTACTGGCCGACTTAAACACCAAACCAAGTCCTATCAAACAATGTCGGGCCCCTTGACGGTCTGTAAACAAAAGGCAAGGGCAGCTCAACTGATGCATTGAGCAACTGCTTAAGTGCTTCCTTTTACTAGCTCAAACTCTTATAAAAAGCAGTGGGCGGGCTGCCCCAATAAAAGATAAGCTTATTTGGTTTGGATACTGTATGCGTTCCTCATATTTACTTGTCTGTTGTATTGTGCATAAAAAGCTAAATATATGTGTTTACTTAACAACATTGAGGGCACTAGAACTGCCCAGTTTAGAAATAGATAAAAAGTAGGCATGGAGGACAAGTATACGTAGATATACATCCACAATACTAGCAAAGAAATATGAGGCAGACATAGAATATTCAAGCAAATAAATAAATCTACAATGATAAATGTCATTATAAAGAAAAAGATTCATAACATTCAACAGTCTTATGTATAACAAAAATGAGCCACCACCCGATAAATACACTAACAAAAAATATAAAAAAGAGAGATGTATAGACTCCACCCCTCAGAGGGAGGGAGATGCCTGGTGATTTGAGAATTATCGTCAAAAACAATATGCTTCTTCACCACCGAGGGCTTTGTATTAGGTGGCTTGCTCAACCCTCTTATCAAGGAGACGATCTGCTCAGCTATCAAAATCAAGGCAAGAGCCCACCCAGTCCCTGCCATCTCCATCATAGCCTCGCTGCAGATCTTATTGTACTACTCCGGGGCGAGGATGATGACTGACAGTGGAAGTTGATAGTTGGCCGAAAATATCAGTTTCAACATCTTGGTTAGTCGATTATTCCATTGATCGTCTAAGGCACCTTTCTCCCTCTCAGGATCTTCTCGGGTTATGCAGTGCACAAGCTGCTACAACCACTCCCTTATCTCGTCCGCCTTTCTACGGCTCGCCTCTAGATCTCCCCATATCTGCTTGAGCTCTCTCTAGCTTCTCCGCCTCCTCAGCCCGCTCCTTGATAGTGGTGTCCCTAGCCCTTTCAGCCATGTGTCGAGCACCTTCTATCTCCAAGGCATGCCTCTCGCAATCCATGGCTTTCCCCTCAACGGACAGAGCCCGCCTCTTGAGCTCTCCCTTCACCTCCTCTGCCATTGGCATGCGACCTTCTCATCCTCACCTACTTCTTTAGGTCCATCAGACCCATTTGGATGCGAAGGGCTCGCGGTGCAGCCTGCATAATAAACACAATTCAAGTAAGAACAAAGGCGGTGAAGGGAAAAGAAAATTGTTGAGCATAAAGATTCTCACAAGTAGGCATCCGTCAACTAGGTGTTCAAGATAGCCTTAAGGAGTGGGTCTCCTAGGCCAATCCGAGTCGACATTTGTTGGCCATGTTGGATCTGGGCAGCACGCAGTAGATTAAAAGAACAAATTTCAAAAAAATTATTTTGTTTTGGATCTTACTGGGCCTATGAAGTCTAAATTTATTTAGATCTGATTTAAATTAATTTTAAATAAAATCAATATTTTATTTAAGTTGTAAATAAAGCTTTATTTTAATGTTATATTTGTGTTATATAATATAACATGTGTATCATATACACATATGTGTTTATGTGCACGTACAATATAAATAATGTACATGCTTTATCATGTCCAATATAAGTGTTGGGATTTACATCGCAACAAACATATTAGCCCCACCATACACATATGTGTTGTCTAATATGTGTGTGTATATATAGTTTGCTATGATGTAAAATTATATTTATAAAATATGAAATTTGTATAAACATATATGTATATATAACTTTGTATAATTATACTATTTGTAAACTCAAATATAAGTAATTACAAATTTAAAATTAAATTCAAATTTCTAATTTTAGATTAAGATATAAATTTTAAAATATCTCGTAATTTCAAATTTAAATCTATTTTATAATAAATTTCATTTAATAGACACACACACATATATGAAAATAAAATGTATATATATTTTATTAAATAGATATACATAATATGTGCGTGCATGTAGTTGTATATATTAAACTAATGTTAAAAATAAATATAAAACGATGTAAATATAAATATATGAATAAATACATATATTGTTAAAAATATATATATTTAATTTTTTTTGAAAGTATAATTTTGTAACATTCAAAATTTTATACTTATTAAACTTATTATATATATATATATATATTATATAGTATGTATGTATATATTTTAAATCATGTAAAACATAATATTTAACTGCTATTATCCATAGTGTCCACGACTTTCACTTCAGAGTCACTTATTGATGTTGAACATCCAAAAAAACTACCTGATCCCACTCCTCCTCAACCTCCACCCATACAGACCTCCACCGCACCATCTCCCACGAATTCTAGTTAAAAGGCAAGACATGGGCAAATGCTGTAAAGAGTTTTGGCATCCCCTCTGCTCGCGAGGATGAAGAAAACCTCTATTTTTCCCTAACTAAAACGACGACGATGGACCCGCTGTCCATATGCCGGATTCTGTTGTACTTGAGAACTCGGGGAAGTGGTTGAATGCATTGGTAGTTTATGCTATGGGGTGCAGTACGAACAATTTAAGAAGTTTGTGGAAAAAGTTATGAAACCTGTACTAGTGTCTGCAGTTTTTTACAAATCGAATGGGTCCATGTTCATTAAGTTCTCTTCTTCAGTTGATTTTGATTCTGCTATTAAAAATGGTCCATACACTATAAACTCACGTATCTTAATTATAGAGAAATGGACTTCTGAATTGCAACTTACTCATGACTACTTTGTTCAATTCCAATTTGGATTAGATTAATGGGTTTAAAATTTTCATTTTAGAGCAAAGAGAGTATTAGTCGTATTGCAAGTGTTATGGGTCGTTCGCTGAAATTAGATAATATTACTAACACAGAAACAAGACTTCATTTTGCGCTAGTATTGATAGAGGTGAGTTCAGATTTCACATATCCAGATCAGATAAAAGTAATAACTTCTGGAAATCGAAAGGAGCACGTACAGATTGCATATGAGTACAAACCCAAAGTGTGTACAAGTTGTAAATTATATGGTCATATGGCAGAGTTTTGTTCAGTTTAGGTACATCAAAGTTGGGTTCCTAAAACAGTTGATTACGATTCATAATTTACATTAAATATTGAGGTTAAAAGAGAAAAGAATGCTTCAGTTCAATCTAAGGGTAAACAAACAATGGCATTTGGTAGTTCAAAGGAATTTGCTATTCCTACTTCCAACCCTTTTGACTGCTTGTCCACTGGAGAACCTTCAACCATCTCTGATCCTGCTATAGCAGTGCCTAATCCTTCAACAACTTCAGCTACCATAGACCATAGCGCTGATAAACTACGTATCTATCTCGGTTCCAAGAATTCTACGTATCTATCTCGGTTCCAAGAATTCTAGCCAGAATGCAATGCCCACATCTTCCTCCAAGCCTAATTTATCTTCTCATAAACCTGCATATGCAGATGAAGTGATAGTGGAAGAGTGCTCAACAGACAGTGATTCTGACAATTTAGATTGTCTAATTGATAATACTCAAGAGTTTGTTGACGATGTAGCTACAAACATAACTGAAAATCCTAAAAGAGAGCCTCTTAAAAATGTTTCCCACGTGGTCACGGCGAATCCAAAATATATTGCAAAGCATCAAAAAACCACTCCCAAATCAGTAGCTCCTCCTACAAGATCGACAAGGAGCACCCACCCTATTAAATGAATATCATGTCACAGAATGTTACAGGGTTGAATACAGACAGTAAAATGTATCATGTATTCAACCTACTGAACATCCGCAAACTCTCTATACTGGGTTTGTTGGAGAATAAATTAGATATACATAGTATGGGTAGACTGTAGGCTTTATTACCACCACAGTGGAGTATGGTTCATAACAACGATCTTGGCTGCAAAGGTTAATTGATACTGCAATCTGGTCTCATGAAGTTTTGTAGAAAAGTGAACAACATATAACATCTTATTGATGCAGCCAAGGAAGCGAATTCGACGATGTAAATCGAATCCGTCCAGGATCTCACACGATTAGCGGAAATAATCGGTGAATCGATGATAAATCGGTGAATTTAAGAATACCCAAATGTCCAAATCCGTTGATCGCGAAGATACCGGATTCTAGCAATCTTCGATACGTTGATCGCGCACGATGCCGTGAGAGAAGATCTACAATTCTTCGAACGTTAATCAAGCGCACTTGATTCCGTGAATTGGCTTCAACAATCGTTGATTCGAGCGCACTCGAATGCCGAAGGTGGAGATAGGAGATAACACTCAACTACCAATTTTAATGGAGGCAAGAAGCACAAACCAAATTTTATTTCAAAATCAACTCCTCTTTTACAAATGACACAACCCCTATTTATAGGAATTACAACACACACGACTTATAACAACACGACATAACGACTTACAAAGACATGCGACTTAACAACATAAACGACTTAACAAAATACAACATCACACGACATACGACTTAACACAGACAGTGACTCAACAAGCTTCGGCATCCAGGAGCGGCTTAAAGAAACACTGCAGCGACATAAGAAGTAACGACATAAGCAAGCAGCGGTATAAACTGAGCGACTTAAGAAGAAGCGGCACAAGAAACTGCGACTTATAGAAATGCAGAGCGACTTAAGGGATGAGCTACTTAAGAAAATTCGCGACCCAAGCTTCTTCGCGATCTAAGCTTCTTCGCGACCTAAACTTCTTCGCGACTTACTGGAGGCGACCTATTGCTTGCGACGTAAGGTTTCTGTCGTTCGCGATCTAGGCTCCGCGACCTAGGGAAGGCGACATAGGGATTCTGAAGTAGCATAGGTTGTTCGCCTTCTGGAGTATCTCGCGCGCGACCTAAGGAAGAACTTCGACTTGAGGAGTAGGTCGTTCGCGACATACGGAGGAGCTTCAACTTTAGGAGTAGGTCGTTCGCGACATACGGAGGAGCTTCGACATATGGAGGAGCTTCGCGATTTAGGAAGCTGGAAGCTCGCGACCTAAGGAAGGTCGTTCGCGACCTAGGGAATCTGGGAATTGCTTCGTCTACGCGATTTAGGGTTTCGCGATTCCTATCAGGCTGGGCTGCATCATCCTCCCCTGGTTGAGAAAAATTCATCCTCGAATTTAAAGGTTCTACATTGGGTTGTTCATCCCCATAATAAGGTATAAGATGTTTAACATTAAACACGTCAGAAGTGTACACATCCTCCGGCAGCTTCAACCTATAAGCATTTTCATTGATCCGTTTCACAATCTTTACAAGACCAATCTTTCGAGCTTTAAGTTTATTGTATGCTCCCACTGGAAAACGATCCTTCGTTAGTATAGCATATACTAAATCTCCTTCATTAAATTCAGCACTTCTTCGCTTCAGATCCGCAGATCGTTTATACTTCTCATTCGTCTTCTCCAATCGTTTCTGAACGATTCTATGGCATTCTGTCAACCCATTAACAAAATCAGCAGCCCACTTAACTGTCCTCTTCGGTTGTGGCACTATCGTTAAATCCAACGGCCCCTTTGGCAAGCTTGAATATACAATCTGAAATGGACTGAAACACGTACTACGGTTGATAGCAGATTATGAGCAAACTCCGCTTGACATAACTTCACATCCCAGCTCTTCAGATTATCCTTCACAAGACACCGCAACGAATTTCCCAGGGATCTGTTCACAACTTCAGTCTGTCCATCTGTCTGTGGATGATAAGCACTACTGAATTTCAGCTTCGTTCCCACCATCTACCACAAACTCAGCCAAAAATGACTCAGAAATCTGGTATCCCTGTCCGAAACTATAGATTCTGGTAAACCATGCAAGCGATAGATCTCTCTAAAGAACAACTGTGCCACATGGACTGCATCTGCCGTCTTCTTACAAGCAACAAAATGTACCATCTTCGAGAAACGGTCCATCACAACATATATAGAGTCATTTTCCCGTTGAGTCCTCGGCAAGCCCAACACAAAATCCATGCTTACATCACCCCACGGTTTTGTAGGAACAGGTAAAGGCGTATACAAACCCGCATTTGTAGCTGTCCCTTTCGACACTTGACAAACATGACATCTTCGAACAAACTTTTCAACTTCCCGCTTCATCGAGGGCCAATAATAAGACTGAGAAATCAACTGCAATGTGCATTCCCGACCAACATGTCCTTCTTCATGCAACTCTTTTACAATTTTCATTCTCAAGCTGCAATCTGGTACGCACAATCGATTCCCCTTGAATAAGAATCCATCTACCAACACAAACTCTTCAGTACTCTCATCCTTGACTTTCTCAACAAACTTCGTAAAGTAAGGATCTTCCTCAAACAACTCTGGCAATAGTTCAAATCATGTCACTTCAACCTTCATCGTTGTCAACAAATGATTACTCCTGCTCAAAGCATCAGCTACACGATTCGTCACCCCTGATTTGTGCTTTACAACAAAAGTAAACTGCTGCAGATACGCGACCCATGAAGCGTGTCTAGCTGAAATTTTGTCCTGCCCTTGCAAATGTTTCAAAGCTTCATGATCCGTATAAAGAACAAACTCCTTCTGAAACAGATAATGTCTCCAGTGCTTCACAGCTTGAACAATTGCGTAAAACTCCACGTCATAAGTGCTATATCTCAACTTGGCTCCAGACAACTTCTCACTGAAATAAGCAACTGGTCTTCCATTCTGACTCAATACTCCACCAATCCCAACCTTCGAAGCATCAGTGTGTAACTCGAACAATATCTGAAAATCCGGCAGTACCAGAATGGGTGCTGTCGTCAAAAGTATCTTGATCTTCTCAAAAGCTAACTCTGCTTCCTCTGTCCACACGAACTTCTTTCCTTTCATGCAATCGGTTACAGGTGTCATCACACTGCTAAAATGTGGAATGAATCTTCAATAAAAAGCTACCAACCCATGAAAACTCCTCACTTCAGTAATTGTCTTGGGTTGTGGCCAACTCCTGACAGCTTCCACTTTACTTTCATCCACTTGAATACCCTCCTTCGACAGAACATATCCCAAAAACAAAACACTGTGCGTCATGAACACGCACTTCTTCGTTGCTGCATAGAATTGCTCATGTCGTAGAATCAACAGCACTTCTCGCAAATGCTGGATATGCTCTTCCATACTCCCACTATAGATCAAAATATCGTCAAAGTAAATTACTACGAACTTCCCAATAAATGGTCTGAAAATCTGGTTCATCACTCTCATAAAAGTACTAGGAGCATTTGACAAGCCAAACGGCATAACCAGCCATTCGTATAGACCTTCCCTAGTTTTAAAAGCAATCTTCCACTCATCACCCGGTCTAATACGAATCTGATGATATCCACTCTTCAAGTCAATCTTTGAGAACACAACAGCCCCACTCAACTGATCAATCAAATCATCGAACCTCGGTATAGGAAATCTGTATCTCACAGTGATCTTGTTTAGAGCCCGACTGTCCGTACACATCCGCCAAGTCCCATCCTTCTTCGGTACCAATAAGGCTGGCACTGCATAAGGACTCAAGCTTTCCTGAACACGCCCTTGTTCTAACAACTCCTCCACCTGCCTTCTCAGTTCCTCATGCTCCTTGGGACTCATCCTGTAATGTGGCCTATAAGGTAATGCCGCCCCTGGCACAAGATCAATCTGATGTTGAATATCTCTCAACGGTGGTAACTCCTTTGGCAACTCTTTAGGAAACACATCTCTGAATTCTTCCAATACTGGCTTTACTTCCTTTGGAATTTCAACAGATTCAGTAGCTTCATGTCCAATCAATAAGAACACCTCTGGACTCTCCTCTACTTCTTCAACAAACTCCTTCAAAGTCAACAAAGTCTTCAGCTCCTCAATCTCTTCTGACTTGCTCTCTCCTTGCTGTCTCTTCTTCGGAACTAAAATGATCTTAGTACCCTCAAACATAAAGCTGTAGCTATTGGTTCGACCATCATGCTGCACTGCTCGGTCATACTGCCATGGTCTTCCCAAAAGCAAGTGACAAACATCCATCTCCATCACATCACATCAGATCTCATCTTTATACTTCTTCCCAATAGAAAATGGAACATGAACTCGTCTGTCCACCTTCACCTCTCCTCCTTTCCTTAACCATGCTAACTTGTAAGGATTTGGATGCTTCTCCGTCTTCAACTTCAACTTTCTCATAGCTTCGGTAGAAATAATATTGTCACAACTTCCCACGTCAATCACAAATTTACACACCTTCCCCACTATAGTGCATGTCGACTGAAAGATATTACTCCTCAACCAACTAGCCTCCTCGTCCTGCTTCGGTGTCAAACATGATCTCCTCAACATTAGATTACATCCTTCATCTCCCGATGCGATATCCTGTTCATCCTCCTCAACTGGACTAGAATAACCTTCATCAACATCCTCACCTTCCACTTCAGCAATCATAGCTCGCCTCTTCGGTTTCGGGCATTCATTACTCTTGTGACCCACTTCCTGACAATTATAACACTTGAAACTGTTGTTGACCTTCGCCTTCGCAACTTCATTCACAACTGGTTTACTGACAGCTTTAGAAACATTGGAACTCCCACTAGCACCCTTGCTCTGAGTATTGGAACTTGGAAACACACCACCTCCTCGTCTTCCCTGCTTCTCCCAAGCCAACGCCTTCTGGTGCGCTTCAGCCACAGATCTAAGGTCAAACATATTTACCATATCCTGGATCTGGATCCTCAACCCCCCAACAAATCTGGCAGTCAACTGTTCCTCCGTCTCCATAATGTCATTTCGAGCAATCAGTTGATAAAACTCATCAGCATAATCATTAACAGTCTTCGTCCCTTGCCTCAGATTCTGCAACCTCTGATACATGAGTGATTGTTAATTGTAAGGCAAGAATGTAGCCTTCATCATCTTCTTCATTTTCTCCCAAGCAACAATCTTCGACTTCCCCATCCGTTCTCGTGTAAGTTTGGTTTGCTGCCACCACGCCATAGCTCTCCCTCTCAACCTAGTAGCAACCAACTTCACTTGACGATCTTCCGGAACCTCCTTGAAATCAAAGATCTCTTCAACATTAGATAACTAATCTAGAAATTCTTCAGCCTGCATACCACCTTTAAACTCTGGAATTTCAATTTTCATTCCGGACTCCTATTTGTGATCATACTCTGAATGATTTCTTCCTTGGTTTCGATTTCGACCATGAATACTACCACCATCAAACTCCTCATCAAAATCTGATGCATATCGATGTCGATCATGACCACCAACATCTCTACCACCACCATTTCTACCACCAACATCCCTTCGATCTACATTCCTCCGATCACGATCATCCACATCTCTCCGATTTTGATCATCAACATTCCTATTACGATCGTCAATATTTCTATGATCATGATCTTCTCTTCTCTCCCGATCTGAATGTGGTGAAACTCTATTTCCCCCATGGCTCGATTCAGGTGAAACCCTTCTTCTACTTTGATTCATTTCAAGCATCATTCTCTCTAATCGACCAATTCCTTCATCAAACTTCTCATTGAATTTATCACTAATTCGTTGCTCCATTTGTTCAGCATCTTCTTTTCCATACAAAGCATCAACATTGCGATGACGTTGAGCTCGTCTCGGTGGCATGATTGAACTTCAAACAAATCTTCAAAAATTCAAACACTTTCCGAACTTTGATCCAAAATGATATGGATCGAAACTCCCAACTTGTTGCAACTTCACGATGAACACCAAATTTCTCAACAATGCAAATCTGATCTCCAAACTTCAAATTCTCGAAACCCAATTCTCCAAATGATGCAAACTTCTTGCAATCTAGCTCTGATACCAAACTGATGCAGCCAAGGAAGCGAATTCGACGATGTAAATCGAATCCGTCTAGGATCTCACACGATTAGCGGAAATAATCGGTGAATCGATGATAAATCGGTGAATTTAAGAATACCCAAATGTCCAAATACGTTGATCGCGAAGATACCGGATTCTAGCAATCTTCGACACATTGATCGCGCACGATGCCGTGAGAAAAGATCTACAATTATTCGAACGTTGATCAAGCGCACTTGATTCCGTGAATTGGCTTCAACAATCGTTGATTCGAGCGCACTCGAATGCTGAAGGTGGAGATAGGAGATAACACTCAACTACCAATTTTAATGGAGGCAAGAAGCACAAACCAAATTTTATTTCAAAATCAACTCCTCTTTTACAAATGACACAACCCCTATTTATAGGAATTACAACACACACGACTTATAACAACACGACATAACGACTTACAAAGACATGCGACTTAACAACATAAACGACTTAACAAAATACAACATCACACGACATACGACTTAACACAGACAGTGACTCAACAAGCTTTGGCATCCAAGAGCGGCTTAAAGAAACACTGCAGCGACATAAGAAGTAACGACATAAGCAAGCAGCGGTATAAACTGAGCGACTTAAGAAGAAGCGGCACAAGAAACTGCGACTTATAGAAATGCGGAGCGACTTAAGAGATGAGCGACTTAAGAAAATTCGCGACCCAAGCTTCTTCGCGACCTAAGCTTCTTCGCGACTTACTGGAGGCGACCTATTGCTTGCGACGTAAGGTTTCTGTCGTTCGCGATCTAGGCTCCGCGACCTAGGGAAGGCGACATAGGGATTCTGAAGTAGCATAGGTCGTTCGCCTTCTGGAGTATCTCGTGCGCGACCTAAGGAAGAACTTCGACTTGAGGAGTAGGTCGTTCGCGACATACGGAGGAGCTTCAACTTGAGGAGTAGGTCGTTCGTGACATACGGAGGAGCTTCGACATATGGAGAAACTTCGCGATTTAGGAAGCTGGAAGCTCGCGACCTAAGGAAGGTCGTTCGCGACCTAGGAAATCTGGGAATTGCTTCGTCTACGCGAATTAGGGTTTCGCGATTCCTATCAGGCTGGGCTGCATCACTTATTTAACAAATGTGGGGATTTTTAGTGTATTGTAACTTATGTGTATGCTAGCAACTTCTATAAGGAAAGAGCTACTTTGTGGGAGAATTTATGTATGAATGCCATTACTATTGAATTTCCGTGGTTGGTAGTGGGAGATTTTAATAATGCTTCTAGCCCTACGGATAAAAAGGTAGCCTTCATATCTCATTTTCGTATATCTCTGATTTTTAGAAATTGTATGATAAAGTGTGGGCTAGTTGAAACTAATTTGCAAGGATGTAAGTTTACATGGAGAAAAAGAGGGGTTGCTACTTGCATAGATAAAGTTCTTGCAAACTATGATTTACTTTCAACTTTCCCTCATATAGTTACTTTAGCCTTGCCGGACCACCATAGTGATCACACTCCTCTATTGGTGAGACTGACTTCTCATCACCAATAAATCAAGGGCAGGTCTTTTAGATATGTTAACTCTTGGTATAACGAAGAAGGTTATGCAGACTGTATTTTTAAAGAGCTAGAAGCTGTCACTTCGGGTATTGAGATGCAAAAGTTCATTTCATGTTTACAACACATGAAACATAATCTTAAAACATGGAATAAGAACCGAGTGAAGAATAATGCAGTTAAATCCTTAGAAGAGGAATACAGGAAGTCCTTATGCAAATGGACTCAAACCTAGAGAATTTGGATTTGTATAATAACCTACTAGCTGTACTTCTTCAACTAAAGAATGCTACCTCAATGCAGCATGAATTTTTCAAGCAGTAAAGCAAAGTAGACTGGGTACAATCTTGTGATATGAATTCAAATTTTTTATGCTAAAATGTCCAGTAGAAAACATCAAACTAGAATTCAGGCTTTAATGGATTCTGATAGACATTTGGTATATGATCAAGCTACTACATAGTACCATCAACTGTTTATGGGTCAACGGGGTGTGGGGGGGGGGGGTGATTTTCCACCTATCCAACCTAGAAATATTATAAACGAAGAAGGAAGGAGATTCTTATCTGCTGCTGTGACTATATCTGAGATGAAGGAAGCACTTTTTTCTATTGACGACTCCAAAAGTCCCAAGCCTGATGGTTTTTCGGCTAAATTTTATACACTACACTGGGATGCTCTGCAAAGTCAACTATTTTCTACTGTAACCAGTGTTTTCCAGACTAGGCAGCCAGTCGAAGGATTGAATCACACTTTCATTACCTCGATTTCAAAAAGAGATAAGCAACATAACATTTCTTATTATAGACCTATTTCATGTGCAAATGTTTTATATAAAATAATTTCTAAAATTATTTGTGGCAGGATAAAACATCCCCCCCCCCCACCTTATAGTAGATAATCAATCTGCCTTTGTGCCATAAAGAAATATTAGAGAAAATATCTTACTTTCCCACGAGTTAGTGAGAGATTTCAAGAAAAGTAGAAAGGTCAGAATGTGTTTCAAGATTGATTTACAAAAGGCTTATGATATGGTTAACGGAGAGTATGTATGTTACAGGTTAATTACAATGAGGTTTCCTTTTTCACTAATGGAGTTAATATACAACTGTCCTACATTCTCCATCTTAAATGATGGAGTTCCATATGGTTTCATCCCATGAACTAGGGGTCTACGTCAAGGAGACCCACTTTCTCCCTATTTATTCTGTATGTTATGGAATATTTCTCATTACTTATGGAAGATGCATATTTAGCCGGAAGATTGCAACCATTATCTCAAATTCAGCCTATCATCACTCACTTACTTTATGTAGATGATGTTATGGTATTTTTAACTGCTAATCAATCTAATGAGGTTACAATGAAGAATATTTTCCATTTACTAGCTACCACAATTGGACTGCAGTAAATCAAAGGTGTATTTCAGTGCTGGTGTCACAAATAAAAGAGAATTACTATCTATTATGGGTATGCTAGGGGATGAGTTACCTATCAAGTACCTGGAGCTACCTTTATCTACAGACTATATTCATGCTACCCATTGTGCATCTTTAATCAACAAAGTGTTGAACAAATTACAAGGGTGGGATAGTGAATTGTTATCTACTGCTGGCAGAGCAGAGTTAATACAGACCACTATCACCCCAATTGTACTATATTGGCTGCTCATTTATCATTCACCAGGTTCTATTCTTACTAAATTAGAGAAATTGCGTGCTGATTTTTTTAGGGGAGGGGAGAGACAACTTAAAATTTCTTAGGAATTGTTATGTAGACCTAAATTACAAGGAGAAATTGGACTCAGTCTGTTTTCAGATTTGAGGCAGACTACAATGATTAAATTACTATGGTCTCTTCTGACTAAGAAGTGCATGTGGAGCAGGTGGATAACAAATAGGTATCTAAACAACCAGAATTTTTTGACTATGCATGCCATTAACAATAATTTTTCAGGAACTATGAAGCATATTAGAGCCATAAACAGTGCAGCTAACATAATGAAAGAATTATTGTCAACGGTCAATCAACTTCATTGTGGTATGACCCTTGGTTAAACCAAAAATATATGGTCGACTTACTGGGTTGGCATAGAATTTCTTTATGCCAGGGAGCAAACTGGACAATCGCAGCATTAAAAAAAGGAAATTCTCTAAACTATAACAAGTTATCGTCCACAAGGGAACTATCTCACATCATCACTTAAATCCACTTAGACACAGATTACTCTACTGATTACTGGAAGATAGTAGACTCGACAAATTTCAGTTTTTCATCGGTCTACAATTTACTAAGGTCTATTCACTATCTGATGTATTGAGGAGAATAATTTGGAATCGGTATATTGCTAAAAAAATTAGCTACACTGCCTACAAAGCGTGTATGGGATGTCTACCTACCAAAGATCGACTACATTCATGGGGAATTTTGGATTCAACTACGTGCCCATTATGTAACGAAAAATTAGAAACGCATGAGCATTTGTTTTTGAATTGTAAATACAGTACTTATCTTTGGGGAGTAGCCATGAATCCACTTCATATGCCATCAACAGAGCATCCAATTCTGCAATTAGAGCTTACTCGTCTCGGCAATAGATATCACCAGAAAGGTTATAGCAGAAATTTAGCTTGCACAGTGGCTGTCACTTTGATCCGTCATCTTTGGATGGAGAGAAATGGGAGAACGTTCTCATATAGAAAGATTACAGCTGATCAGAGAGATATGATGATTATTGTGAATCTTAGAGCTCAACTGCACTGACGATTTAACAAAGTTGAGGAAGGCATTGATCTGCTGAAGAACTAGATAATAAACTTCGATCCAGGATGATCTTTGCAATGGGTTAGGGTGCTTGCCCTATTTTTTTTTTTTTTCTTGGGTCAGGTTGTACGGGTTGTAGAAGTTGGTGACAGTCGAAGTTTTTTTGTTAATTGGTTGCTAAGTGGAGTGTATGAGGGTTGTGGTTTGAAGAAATGGAAGATAAGCGAGGTTGCAAGTTGTGGAAGTGGCTATTAGGTTGCGATTGTATTGATGGCAGAAAGCTGATTGGGTCTGTGAAGATACAGAAGTATAGTGGGAGGAGGTGATGAAGAGCAATTTGATGTTTTTTGTGAGTCGAGGAAGAGGAAGTATTTTGCTGTATATGTTTGTGGTGGAATGATGGTTGTCGACAGTAGCGGGGATGTTGAAGGTGATTGTTTTAGGTTGTAGAAGTGCTAGGATAGGATTTATGTATATTTGAGTCGTGTTGCAGCTAAGTTAGGTTTAAAAGTTACACTTATGAGCATTTCGCCTAGTAAGGTAATATATTCACACATGAAATGAACTATCAACTATATACAATAATATATGGGATTGCTGCTAGTTGCATACATGAGATATAAGTGCAGATATGTGTGTTTGAGTGTAAATATGGTTTGTCCATAATAGTACAATTGTGGGTGTGTTTATGTTTATGTATGTAATTTGTTTCATGCGTGAGTGTGTGAATTGTGTTAAAGTGCTCGGTAGTGAGTGAGTCTGTATATATGCAACTGTGCTAAAAGTGTTGTGTAGTATAAGTTGTTGGAATTCCTTTTAGATGGTGAATGAGATATATCCCACATCACCAAAAATATGCCCGGTTATATTTTTGGTAAATAAAAGTGAACAGTTTTACTGTTTGAATATGAATAGATGCGATGAAGAGACGCGACGTTTTAAACAGCAACGGTTCTGGAGCGTTGCAACTGAACGGACGCGACTGTTGCAAACAGCAACGGTTCTGGAGTGTTGCAACTGAACGGACGCGACTGTTGCAAACAGCAATGGTTCTGGAGTGTTGCAACTGAACGGACGCGACTGTTGCAAATGAAAGAAAGTGACTGTTGCGAACAGTAACGCTTTTTTGACGAAGAGGTGCGACTTTTCTCAGCGGATGCAGCCGTTGGGAATTCGGCTATAAATAAGGAGGAAACCTGATCACTTTCCTCACTCATTTTTCAAACCGAATTATCTCTTCTATCTCTTCATCTCTTAATTCATATTCAGTCCTATCACACAGAAGATCATACACATCACAATCTCGTGCAGATTACGTTTGTTGTATCTTGGGAGAATTTTGAAATAAAATTCTTAAGGAAATCGTTACGGCGAGCCTCAGACAAAATCGGGTTAGAACTTTTATTCTACATTCTACCCTTTAATTTTGTTATACTATTTATTCAAAATAGTATAACGATGTTGTTGTAATTTATTTACAACATTCATTTTGTTATTATAATTAATACAGAATTCCAGTGTAGTGGAAATCTGAGTTATAAACTTGTGCGACGAGTTTATATTTGATTATTCTCTGTTTTGGTATACTAGACGTATAACATCTTAAGAATTTTACTGTTTTCTTACTAAAACAGAGATGGCAACAATAGAATTTACAAAGACTACTACTCACAATAGACCTGAACCGTTCAAGGGAGATGGTGACGATTTTTTAACATGGCAGAATCAGATGTTATTTTACCTCACCACACTCGGTCTGCAACGGTATCTCGAGGAGGAGGAACCGATTTCTTCACCAGGCAAGGAAGCAGATGTTGCTACATGGAAACATTCCGATTTCCTATGCAGAAACTATATTCTGAATTGTCTCGACAAGGTGCTATACAAAGTATATCAACCTCTAAAGACAGCAAAAGCACTCTGGATTGCACTTGCCACGAAGTATAAGACGCAGAATATCAGTCTTAAGAAATTCATTGTAGACAAATTCATGGACTACAAGATGGTCGACTCCAAACCGGTGACTGCTCAACTGCATGAACTACAAATCATCATTCATGAACTCGAGGCGGAAGGTCATAAGGTTGGAGAATCGTTTTTGGTTGAAGCCATCATGGGAAAACTGCCACCGTCGTGGAGAGATTACCGCAATTATCTAAAGCATAAAAAGAAGGAAATCTCTTTACAGGATCTCATAGTCCGATTGAAAATTGAGGCAGATAACCGTGGAATTACAAAACAAAGCGAGGAGGCATTTGTGGCTGAAGATTCAAAGACCAAAAACAAAAAGAAGAATTTCCAGAAGAAAAGGAAAGCTCCAGACAACAAACCAAAAGACAACAAACGAACCAAAAAGTTTAATGGTGAATGTTGGGTTTGTGGAAAGGTTGGACATGCCGCTAGAGATTGCAGACTCAAGAAGGAACGCAATAAAGAGGCAAATATAGTGGATAACATGGAAGTAGACGAGTCCAACTTCTTGGCGATGGTATCTGAATGCAATTTGGTTCAGAATCCTAACCAATGGTGGGTGGACACATGCGCTACTCGTCATGTCTGCTCTGACAAATCCATGTTCTCTACATACAAGAAATTCGATCATGAAGAGAAACTCTATATGGGTAATTCTGTAGTATCTATGATCGAAGGCAGTGGCACAGTAATCCTCAAGTTTACTTCAGGAAAAACTGTCAAGTTAAATGACGTGCTCCATGTTCCAGACATACGTAAGAATCTCATCTCTGGTGCAGTATTATCAAAGAAAGGATTCAGAATGGTGTTCGAGTCAGACAAGATGGTTCTGTCCAAAGCTGGAATGTATATCGGAAGGGGATATTTATGTGATGGCCTATTTAAGGCAAATGTAGTCATTATCGACAATAAAACTATGTGTTCTGATTGTGCTATTAATAAAATTGAAGTTTCTTACTTGCTTGAGCACGAAATTTTACTATGGCATGATAGATTAGGACACATAAATTTCCGAAAAATGAAAATATTATCAAACTTGGGATTAATTCCAAAATTCCAAGTAGATAAGAACTACAAATGTGAGACATGTGTAGAAGCAAAAATGGTTAAAAAACCATTTCAATCTGTTGATAGAAGCACCGAACCACTAGGTTTGGTTCATACAGATTTATGTGATTTTAAATTATTGCCTACAAGAAGTGGGAAAAAGTACTTTATTACGTTTATTGACGATTATACGAGATATTGCTATGTATATCTTTTGAATATTAAAGATGAAGTAATTACGTCATTTATAAAGTACAAAGCTAAGGTGGAAAATCAGTTAAATAAAAAGATCAAGATATTGAGATCTGATCGAGGTGGAGAATATGAATCACCATTTGAACAGTTCTGTGCCGAAAATGGTATAATTCATCAAACAACAGCTCCATATTCACCACAACAAAATGGTGTAGCCGAGAGAAAGAACAGAACGTTAAAAGACATGATTACCGCCATGCTTTTAACTTCTGGTCTACCGACGAACTTGTGGGGGGAATCCTTAAATATGTCTAATCACATATTAAACAAAGTCCCTCATAATAAAACAGGAACAATTCCATATGAGATATGGAAAGGACACAAACCAAGTTTTAAATACCTCAAAGTGTGGGGGTGCTTGGCAAAAGTTCCAGTTCCGCCTCCCAAGAAAGTCAAACTTGGACCAAAAACAGTAGATTGTTACTATTTAGGGCCAGCCCAAAATAGTAGTGCCTATAGATTTTTGGTATTTAAGTCTGATATAACTGATATTCATGTAAATACAATCATGGAATCTAGAGATGCCTCATTCTTTGAAGACGTGTTTCCGCACAAAAGGAATGAAGGGAATAATGTCCCTAAAAGGACAAGAGAAGAATCAAGCAATTCACATGAAGATGAAACTCATCATGAGATTGAGGAAGTTGAACCAAGAAGAAGCGTAAGGGCTAGGACTTCCAAGACATTTGGTTCGGATTTTTTCACATATGTGTTAGAACATGAACCTCAAACGTACAAGGAAGCAATGTCATCTTCTGAATCTTCATGTTGGAAAGAAGCAATCCAAAGTGAGATTGATTCAATTCTAAGTAATAAAACTTGGGAAATTGTTGATATTCCACCAGGAATAAAACCTATTGGCTGCAAATGGATTTTCAAGAAGAAAATGAAAGCAGATGGCTCTATCGACAAGTATAAAGCCAGATTAGTAGCCAAAGGATATCGTCAAAAAGAAGGAGTAGACTTCTTTGATACATATTCGCCAGTAACACGAATAACCTCTATAAGAATGCTAATAGCAATTGCATCAATTTATGGTCTAGAAATTCATCAAATGGATGTAAAGACGGCATTCTTAAATGGAGATCTCGATGAGGAGATCTACATTGAGCAACCTGAATGTTTTATTTCCAAAGGAAATGAAAATAAAGTCTGTAGATTAGTAAAATCATTATACGGACTAAAACAAGCTCCAAAACAATGGCACGCAAAATTTGATAGTGTCATGATGAGAAATGGTTTTCGTATAAATGAATGCGATAAGTGTGTTTATTATAAACAAATTGGACAATCATATGTGATGATTTGTTTATATGTAGACGATATGTTAATATTTGGTCCAAATACTCAGGTAATAGAGACCATAAAGAAGATGTTAACTAGCAATTTCGATATGAAAGATTTAGGAGTTGCAGACGTTATTTTGGGAATCAAAATAATAAGAACTCCTAATGGAATTGAATTGTCTCAGTCACACTATGTAGACAAAGTGATTGAAAAATTCCAAGACTATGGAATTAAAGGAGTGAGAACATCTTTTAATCCATCAGAAGTACTGCATAAAAATACTAATGAGAGTGTAATGCAACTGGAATACTCTCGTGTAATAGGATGTCTCATGTATCTCATGAATTGCACAAGACCAAATATAGCTTATGCAGTAAGTCGACTGAGCAGGTATACAAGCAATCTAGAAAAGGAACACTGGAAAGCACTAATGAGAGTGCTTGGATATTTAAAAAATACCACAAATTATTCCTTACATTATGGAAAATATCCTACCGTCTTAGAAGGATATAGTGATGCAAATTGGATTGCTGATTCAGAGGAATCAAAATCAACAAGTGGTTATGTCTTTACCTTAGCAGGGGCAGCAGTGTCATGGAAATCTACTAAACAAACATGCATAGCTCGATCCACTATGGAATCAGAATTCATCGCTTTAGATAAAGCAGGCGAAGAAGCAGAATGGCTTCGTCACTTTTTAGAAGATATTCCATTTTGGCCTAAACCTGTACCGGCCATATGCATACACTGTGATAACCAAGCTGCGCTAAGCAGAGCGCACAACTTTGTGTATAATGGAAAGTCACGACATATTCGTCGACGCCATAACACAGTTAGGCAGTTACTCTCAAATGGAACTATTTCCATAGATTATGTGAGAACAAATGATAATCTAGCGGATCCATTTACTAAAGGTTTATCAAGAGAGAAAATTGACTGCGCATCGAGGGGAATGGGTTTAAAAGCCTAAACCAAAAAGAGTTATCTTATACGGAAACCTATCCTAGCGATTGGAGATCCCACGGACTAGGATCAATAGGCAAACCAGTTCTGAATAACTCAAGACGTAATGCATTTGCGTGGACATAGTCCAACTCCATTCCTATGGTGCACAATATAAATGCATGCCTACAGAAGTATTTAAAGGTTAAAACTATGTTTTTTAATGATGACCATATCTTGGAAATAACAAGTGGGGTATATGTAGGATACTCTTAATGGTTGCGATCACCTATGTTAGTGTGAGCTGGGTCGGCTCTATGAGAATATTAAAAGGCTTTTATTCTCTAAAAACACTCGCAGAACCAAAAATTGTTCAGGACCAAAATGAACACAACTAAGAGATTGGATGTGAAGGGAAATAATGCTTTGTAAAGCATATTGTCTGGTTATACAATAACGGCTGACGGTTCAAGATGAAATAATTCACCGATTAGCCAAGTATATCCGATAAGTTTTAACTAGGGAAAGTTCAAAGTGAAATATCTACTTATCCTCGATATAGCATTATTTTCATATGAACTGTGTGATATTACACTTTGTGTGGGGGAGAGATATATCGTCATTCATGTGGGGGATTGTTGGAATTCCTTTTAGATGGTGAATGAGATATATCCCACATCACCAAAAATATGCCCGGTTATATTTTTGGTAAATAAAAGTGAACAGTTTTACTGTTTGAATATGAATAGATGCGATGAAGAGACGCGACGTTTTAAACAGCAACGGTTCTGGAGCATTGCAACTGAACGGACGCGACTGTTGCAAACAGCAACGGTTCTGGAGTGTTGCAACTGAACGGACGCGACTGTTGCAAACAGCAATGGTTCTGGAGTGTTGCAACTGAACGGACGCGACTGTTGCAAATGAAAGAAAGTGACTGTTGCGAACAGTAACGCTTTTTTGACGAAGAGGTGCGACTTTTCTCAGCGGATGCAGCCGTTGGGAATTCGGCTATAAATAAGGAGGAAACCTGATCACTTTCCTCACTCATTTTTCAAACCGAATTATCTCTTCTATCTCTTCATCTCTTAATTCATATTCAGTCCTATCACACAGAAGATCATACACATCACAATCTCGTGCAGATTACGTTTGTTGTATCTTGGGAGAATTTTGAAATAAAATTCTTAAGGAAATCGTTACGGCGAGCCTCAGACAAAATCGGGTTAGAACTTTTATTCTACATTCTACCCTTTAATTTTGTTATACTATTTATTCAAAATAGTATAACGATGTTGTTGTAATTTATTTACAACATTCATTTTGTTATTATAATTAATACAGAATTCCAGTGTAGTGGAAATCTGAGTTATAAACTTGTGCGACGAGTTTATATTTGATTATTCTCTGTTTTGGTATACTAGACGTATAACATAAGTTGCTATATTGGTATCATGCATGAGTTAAAGTGCTAGGTAGGATGTGAATGACTTGCGTGTGTTGTGAGTTTGCTGAGTAAAGAGAAATAGAGTTGCTTGTTTGTACATACATTTATGATTTTACATGCTAGTACATGCTTTGCTTAACTTGCGTGTAAATGGTCCGCCTGTTCATGCTTTTATTAACTACATGCTTTTACTGAAACATACACACACATATGTACTTGACCTATTATATTTTGGTTGTGTTATGTAAATAATGACTTGCTGCTGATATTTTGGATGAAGCTTTAGGTATCACGTTTGCAATATCACATTACACATTTGCAATATCACATTTGGATAAAGTTTTTTATTAGGTAGTTCGGTTGTTTATTGTACTTGCTTAGCTCAACTGTCTATGGTACTTTAGCTACAGCGATGTTTATGGTAGTTCGATTGTGTAACTATATGTACGGTTAAGTTTATGGTAGTTCGGTTGTATAACTATATGTACGGTTAACTTCTTGTCTTGAAACTACTGTTTGGTTACGAACTAGTTGTGTTTATGTTAGTGCAGTTGTTTATGTATTTTGTGGTTCTTTGAATGTGTGTGTTTATGTATTTTGTGGTTGTTGAATGTGTTTATGTTTAACCGTGTATGTGATTATGTATATATTATAATATAAGCTATGAACAAATTGAATTGAATGGCAGAAGATTTGTAGCAGTGTTTGGAAAACGCTTCAAAGTGAAAACATGGCAAAATTCAAAAGATATGGTAGCGGAATAAAAACGCTACAAAAGTATAAAGTGCCAAAACTGAAACATATCGTGGCAAACAAAAAACGCTACAAAAAATGTAAAGTGGAGAAACAAAATTAATATAGTAGGGTTTAATAAACGCAGCTGTAGGGTTTGGCTATAAGTTGCGCCCTAAATTACAGCGTTTAGAAAAACCAAAATAGTTTACGATAAAACAACGATTTTTAGTGGCATTTAAGCAACGTGCAATAAATTTTATTAGCAGCGTTTATGAAACGCTACAATAAAGATATTTATAGTGGCGTTTATATAAATGCAAAAAAACATGTAATTTTAGTTGCAGGTTTTATCACGGCGTTTATCAAAACGCTGCCAAAAGTTTCGGTAGCATTTTTTTGCGCGCCACCAAAAATAAAATTTCTTGTAGTGATAACATTTTAGAGTTACAATTCTAAATACTATCATCAGTCTGGACAGTTATAATAACCTGTCCTCAAATTGCTAATATATACATAAATAGTAATGCAGCGGAAATAAGAATACCATGGTAGGTGAGACATCCAGCTCATCTCCTTAAGCTACAAAGAATATCCAACTAAAACATGCCTTTCTCAAATTGCTCGAAAGAACACTCATGGGTTAAGGGAAAAATAAAAGCACGAGTCAGACAAAAGTTTGATGTGAGAAACTTGAGAAATAGGTGCGACATATAATAGCACATTTTGAGACCAACCGAATCATCGGCTTGGTTTTCCTCTCAAAAGAGCCAACCATCTAATATGTACATATTACAGTATAATATATGATGCTAGGGAGTAGAATACAAATCATAAAATAGCCGTGCCGCGTGTACACCGCAACAATAATAGGTATACAATCAATACCGCTAAGGCATGTTCATATATATGTAAGGATTTCTTGGAGATGCCCTCAGTAAACTGAGGCAAATCTCCTACGCAAAGTTTAGAGACATCCTTCCGAGCGTCGTGGCTCCGAGTATTTTGGTCCATGCCTAATCATATGGCTCCGAGTATCATCGTTCTCGCATGCATATCTGAAAGTGTCACCAGACATAGAATGATATACCCTTGGGTTACCTAACTCCTTTGGATATGCCCTCTACTCTGGTTTCTATCATTACCGATGGTGAAGTCACGTTCAACATCTCATCACAGAGTCATCATAACTCGAACTGATCTCGAATCTCTCTATAGATTCCAGCATCTCGAACAGTCCATGAATTCCCAAATAGATTCCAACATCTCGAACAGATAACGAATCTCTACATGGATTCGAGCATCTCGAACAGATCATGAATCTCCACATAGATTCTAGCATAGATCACGTATATGGCTTTGAAGTGGTTACGGTTTCGAGTCATCTCATATATGTACACTCCCCTGCTTACTAAACGCTTTGAAACCAATCAATTTATTTCGGTTAACTTAGCCTCGGTTCTTTCAGAAATAAATAGACAATACATAAGGGTGGAGGTAATCTCCTATCTGGATGGATTTCATTATCATTTTTCCTAGAAGGTCAAGATGAATTTATACCTATAGTATAGCATCATCGAAGATAACTTATCATATAATCCTCATTTTCTTCTAGATATTTCTTAAGTTATTTTGGTAAGCTTCAATAACAATGAAAGCGATTGCATATGGAAACTAAGTCTCATACACTTATCATATTTCTGACCTTTTCAATCTACATCATCCCTCGGCCAAGAGTGAAGCCAGGTAGGTTAGAGCACTGGTTGCATCAAAGCTCTGCCTAGACACTTCATTTTTGACTCTCACGGATAGATAAGTCTACTTCATCGACTGTTAGTGCTAAGTACACGACGAAATACTTTCCATAAACAAGCAAACATATAAAGTAGATCAAGTCACAAAAAGCACGATTAAGTACATAAAGCATGATTAAGTCACATAAGTGACTTCAAATCCCCTTTTTATTTGATTAATCGTTTTATTAATTCAAACTTCTTTTATGTAATAAAACTATGTTAATTCGATTACTATTATTCCACTATTCATTTGTACTCTTTTCAATACTCCAAAAAATATTCATATACTTATATAAAATGGTATAAGTATATTCACAAATCCTTTAACAAGATTTCTCTCTTTAAACCTTTCTTTTTCTATCTTTTTTCTAAAAGATTCCATACTTGTTATCACCTTTAAAATATTCATTTAAAAGGTCTAATTACATTCACAAATCTATTTCAACGGGTTTAAGACAAATGTTACTTAAACATTTTTACAACAACCCAAACCCGCTTCACTTATAATTATCTTTAAATCATTCAGTTAAAGATCTAATTATATTACTAAGTATAGTAAAAATGATTAAAGACAAATGTTGTTAACATATTGCCACAACAAACCCAAGACCACTTTATACTTGTCATTACCTTTAAAAACATTCTTTTAAAGGTCTAAGTATATCTACACTTATTAAATAAGGTAATATACTTTTAATAACTTTACAAAACCATTTATTATAACATAAGTGTTATATCCAAAACTATCTCTTATCCTTTTTAAAATAATTAACTTACTTTTACAAATTTATATATACATAAAAATAATTTAAAAATACTTATAATTTGGTTTTAAATATCTATGTAATATATTGCTTAAAAATAACTAATCTATTATTTGACGAAAATCAGTAAAAAAACATGTTTTATATTATAAAACCCCTTTACTTTAAATATTCACAAATAATTATTAAAATTATATTTAAACTTCAAAGCAACTTTAAAATACTTAAAAATATGTTAAAAAAACATCCCTAAAAAGATTAGAGAAAAATATTAAATTTAAACATCAATTTAGAACTTAAAACCTCAAATAACTTACTACAACATTTATATGTTGTTAAAAGTCATTGACAAAGAACAACATAGAAAGACATGACTTTTCGACCAGTTTTCACCACTTGAATAAATGATTTAAGACTTAAATTTTTTACAATAAGTAGTACACTTAGGATACTTTAAAATTATGGAAAGAAACCCCTAATTATATCTTTTAATGTATTTATAAAAATTCCCGAAAATAAGCTATTTACTAAAGTGTTCGTATTGTGACCTTTTTACTCCAACTTTAGCCATGTTGTTTGACTAGTTTTAAAACCTTTTAAACTCCAATTTTTTTCAGTATAAATGGACATATAATAATTATTAAAAATGCAAAGAAATTCCTAAGGATGTCTTTCAAATTAATTACAAAAATTCCCAAAAACAAGGTATTTCAAAGTGCTCATATAGCGACCTTCTTCTCGCTATAATTTTTTGAAACTTTGTTTCACAGGTTAATGAATGAGTTAAACTTAAATATTTTTTATTAATAAGTACACTTACAGTACTTATTCAAAATGCAAAAAAGCCACTAGGATATCTTCCAAAGTTGACTTTAACAATTGCCGAACATAAGGCATTTTCAAAGTGCATCCATTGCGATCATTTTGCTTCTAACTTTCACAAGTTTGTTTCACAATTTCTATAACTTTCCAAACAAATTCCTTGCTTACCCATACATCAAAATAAGTTTAGAGAACAACCAAAAAATTATACCAAATTAAGATCATAAATCTTCCATTTACACAAGTTAAAGTTAAGGGATGTCAAAGTGGACTTATAGCGACTATCGCTATACGAACCATTCCATATCCATGCCAAATTCAAAATACAATCTGAAAAACCATTTAAACATCAAGTAAAGGAAACAACACATGTTATAGAAGGTAATATGAATGATGCTATAGAATAATAAGTTGTTATTTGCTTTTAAAAGCAAGAGGGTCCAAAGTTATAACTTTACTTAGTTCATACTTAACTATAACTTTATATTTCTTTCAAGCACACACATATACACAATATATACAATCAAATAGTGAGTTAACTCACTTAGATCCAAGCCTACAACAAATCTCAAGCACACACAAACCCAAGAACACCTCCTACCATACCCAAACTTCCAAAGATCCAACCTTTTGCACCAAAACCACAAGGCAACCTCTTCCCCTCCACTTCATCGCTCACGACCTAACCAAGATCTCCCATTTTTATCATCTTTCTTCCACTTTGACTTTATATCCATGCTTCCTAAGGAGTCAGTGAATGTTTGATGTAGTTTGGAGAAGATTTGAATTAACTGGAGAAAGATTGGTGAAGAACAAAGTGGATTAGTGCTAATCCACTTCCACTATTTTTTATCTTTTTAAATTTTCTTAAGCTCTTAAATTTATGAAGTGTAAACGATTCTAAAACCTATCCTTTAGCACCTCTTGGCTAAAAGTGTCCCCCTCATTCTTTTCACATGTGCCACTTTACACCTCACTTTTGAAAATAAATATCTAAACACTATTCATCAAAATATCTTTTCCTCAATCCTTCTAGAAGCTTTAATTAGTTTTTATAAAAAAAATTTGCTAATTACCTAAATATTGATTAATTAGACAAGTAAAAAACGTTCAAACGGTTTCCATTTAGAAAAAAGCTGTTTATCAATAAAACGATTTTCGGTCATTTTATCGATATTTCTTTTAACTGTATATTTTTATCAACATTTTTCTAAAACAAGTTTACCATCATTAGTTATATATACAAAGGGGATTAACAAGGCTATTAAATCACTTTTATCTTATTTAATCCTAAATTCAAATATTTAAATAATTTAGATATTTAAATACGAAGTGTCCGAAATTCCAATCGTTATAGTATATTTGTACTACTAACAAATCATTTTTATTCTTTTTATTAAGCAAAGTAGTGTCAACTTTACTAATTTCATAACTTGAGCTCAAAAGATAGCATTTTAACCTATCATACCAAGCATGTTGTGCTTATCTAAGGCCGTAAGATGCCTTTTTGAGCCTATAAGTGCGGTCAGCGTATTTTCCATGCTTAAAGTGGGAAGCAATGCTAAAGTTTGGATTTATGGTGACAAGTCAATGCTAATAATTTTTTTTATTGCTTTGAGTCTTGCTATAAAAGAAAATGTCTCATAGTAATCGATCCCTCTTCTTGGTTATACGCTTGTGCAACTAATCTAGCTTTATTTCTGATAATTTCACCATTTTCATAATTTTTAATTTTGTATACCCACTTATTTCCAATTACAAATTGATCACTAGGTCTATGAACTAATTCCAACATATCTCTACATTAAAATTGGTTTAACTCTTTTTAGGTATCTAATATATAAATTTTGTCTTTTGTGGCATCTTTATAATTATTGGTTCTAAATAGGATATAAATGCACTATATCATTAAGTTTTCTTTTAGTTAAATTTTAATAGACACATCACCAAGTATATTTTCAATTGGACGATCTTTCAAAATCCTTGATGGTGTTTTTTGATAATATGAGTAGTACTTAGTTCAAGTAGAGCATTCATTTTGATGACTCAAGGGATCGAACCCATGACCTCCATAATATTTATCTAGAGTGCTATACCATTTGCCTCTTGAACTAGTGGTCCTTGACCCTTGGTAATGATTATAAAGTATTACTATTCTAAATTTGATTACCATTATTATTTTTATTATTGTTAAAAATCTCGTTATTTTGAAAAACATTTTGCTCAACGACTGTTGGTTGGTTATTTAATTAAAATTATAGGTTCATCTTCGATAAATCTAAAATTTTCATTGAAAGGCACATGTACGACTTCTTTAATAATATTTTTTCTTTTATTATAAATTCTATAGGCTTTACCTCTCTTCGAGTAACCGACAAAGATTCCTTCATCGACTTTTAGGTCAAATTTGCCCAGTTGATATTTTGTATTAAGTATAAAACATTTTGTCCAAAAACTTTAAAGTAAGGTACATTTGGTTTCTTTCAATTAGAAAGCTTGTACATGATATTTTTTGTCAATGACCTAATTAGAACTTGATTTAAAACATACATGCAGCAGATACTAGTTCAACCCATAAACTCTAAAGTAAAGCGTTACTGCTAAGTAACATTCTAGCACATTCTGGTAAAGTTCTATTTTTTCTTTCTACGACACCATTTTGTTGTGGTGTTGTAGGAATTTTTTTATGGCTAATACTCTTTTAATATGAAAACAATTAAATTTTATTTTCAAATTCACCGCCATGATCATTTCTTATATTCTTAATTTTGAAATATTTCATTTGCATTCTTTTAGCAAAAATCTTGAACATTTCAAAAGTGTCACTTTATGTTTCAAAAATAATGTCAAAGTAAACGTGAGAAATCTTAAACTATCTCAAAATTTATTTAGTGTGATTTATTGATTCGACCTGAGTTAGACCGAATAAATTAAGTTGAAGTAACTCTAGCGGTTCTTTAGTTGTGATTTCATTTATTGATTTAAAAAACAATTTAAAGTTTTCCTTTTTGACAGTCATTTTATAAGTTATTAACTCTAAAATTCAATTTTGGTAAACCCTTTACCATTTTGTTTTTTGCTAATTTATTCGTAGGTTTAAATTTAATACGACAAAATCGCTCGTGCCATAGCCATGGATAGCTAAGATTTGCACTAATGCAAGTCTATTGAATTTTGTATTACATACATAAATTTTACATTCACTAACTCATTCATAAATTAGCTTTTTATTTTTATTTAAAATATTACGTGTATCCTTTTTGAAATCAATTTAAAAACCCCTATTGCATAGTTGATTTATACTTACTAAATTATGTTTTAAATTTTCTAATAATAATAATACATTAGTTTTAAGAGGTGAGTTGGGATTACCGAAGTTGTCGATGTCCCCTTTTCCAATAACACACTTTTTGAGCTATCACCAAAAGTAACAGTACCTCAACCTATGTATTGTATGTTTACAAGCATCTCTGCATTGTCCTTCATGTGTTTGGAACATCCCCTACCAAGAATCCTACTCTCCTTCCTTATGTTATTTTTGGGTACCTCAAAAAATTAATAATTATTATTGGTACCTACTTCTTACGTTAGGGTCGTGGCGATTAAGATGAAGGTAACCATACCTAGGAGGTTTTGGTAGAACCTTCGAAAATAAAATTTCTATTTTTATGGACCTCGAAAACAAATTTATCTATATACTTATTTCTCATTAAACTATTTTTTTGATAATTCCTTTCGGGCGACTCTTATTAGATATTCTAAACTTAATATATAATATCGAATATTTTTTGGACAAATAAAGGGACTGAGAATTTAAAATAAAACTATTATTTCTCATCTTTATATACCTTAAAATTTTCATTTAGCACAAGAGATTGAGAATTTAAAATTTCAATAGAATATTGAGATTTATGTAATTCTGTTTAGGGAATTACTTTCGCATTTCTTAGCATCGTTACTTCCATCCCATGTACATTATTTAAACCAATATTTCCCTTTAGGTTATTTATACTTGTCTACTAGGGAAGAATTTAATTTTAAGAGACCGTCATTGGAAAATTCATTGCGTATCTCATCGTTGATAGCCATAATACATATATTTGCTTGTTTGGTGTTGCTTTCACTATCAAACAATGATGATAATCAATTATAGTCATCCCATGTTACTTGAAATGCTTAATTTTTCTTCTTGGGTTATCCCTAATAATATTTAAATCTCCTTTTGACCTTATTGAGTTCAGGATAATCCTTCTTTATATGGCCTCCTTTGTTATGTTCGAAGTATCTCAATGTGGATGGATCACTGTCATTATTAGACTTATTTTTAATTTTCACTAACTTTTTGATATTTCTAGCAAGATATGCTAGTTCATTCATATTGAACCGGGATCTTCTTCGACTTGAAATGCTATGGACTTGTTCTCTTGAGCTTTATCCTTTTTAACATGTAAGTTGACCTCGTATGACATTAAATTTCCTATTAGCTCTTTAACTTTGAGCTTAGAAAGATCACTTCCTCTTCTATTACAAGGAGATTTCCCTCCCATTTGTTGGTCAAAAAGTTTAACATTTTGGAAACTTCTTCAAAATCAGTGAATGTGACTCCTAAAGCAATGTGAAGTGTTGAATATCCTAAAACCTTGGATACATATGGACTATACTCTTTAGGTTTCATTTAAAATTTTGCAACTGATTTTTTTAACGTTGAAAACTAATTTGTTTCTTCGTGAGTCACTTTCATTATGTGTCAAATTTAATATGTTGATCTACAAATGCTGCCTATACTAGATTCATTTTTGTTGGTGTATAAAACAATATATATAGCTTTGGGGTTATTTTTAGCTAGCACTATAGCAAGTGTTTTCTACTCATTGGAAAATGCCTTAAAATTAGTAGTTGGTTCCTCATACTGAACTTGAGTCATTTTCTAAATTATGAAGCCATTGGCTTACATATATATACTCTCTTCCTAGTAAGCCAGTATGCATGGTTTAATCTAATAATAAGTGGTTGTTGTGTAGTAGATTGACCTTCTAGCGATGTGGCAAAATTACCGATGGTCATACTAAAAATCAAAAATGTTGTTAAGTTTTCAAAAACAAAGCTATGATATCAATATAAGTCCTAAGGTGGTTAGATTGATGTATATAACTAATTAATTAACTATTTAAGTTATAAAAATTATCTAAGTAAAGAGTTAAAAAGCCGAAATAAACTAAATAATGGTAAGTAAACTAAATAAAAATAATACAATCACACCGTGACTTTATACTGGTTAGCACTATCGTCCTATGTCCTGTCCCAAAACTACATTCTAGAATTTCAATAACTAACCCTCACTTGAACTGGAGGAGCAAGTTTATAATGACCTTATCTAAGCTGCTTAATAGGAATTTAACTTCAATATAAAAATGTACTGGCATACTTTTTATATCCCGCTATAAAGATTTCTCCTTTTTAGTACAATCACTATAACGTACATATAAAATCTCTAAATTAAATGAAGAGTTATATAAATTTTTTGAATATGGAAATTGTTGATGCTAAAAATGAATTAACGCCCAAAGGTAAGTTGTAGGGAACCTATGAGACCTAGATCTAGTAGATAATAATAGAAATAAAAGGAAAATAACAGAAATAAGAAAGAAAGACATAAGATTTTTTAGTGGTTCGACAATCTTTGGCTTACATCCACTTTATAGATTTGTTGCTTATAGATTTGATGTAGTGATTGAGATTACAAGGGATTTGAGAGAGAATAAGTCAATAGTATAGAGGATAGACAGATTCTAAGTAGTGGATTTGCCTAGAGTAGCCGCCTTGTTGACTATTGTGTAGAGATATACGATAAGTAAGAGACGGAGCTTCTACGTAGTGATGGGAAAAAGTAGATCTTATTTTAATTGTCCCTGGGTTTGTATTTATAGAGGTAGAGGAGGTGTTGGATCAAAAGCATGTTATCAGCATAGTCTAGGAGTTGGCCTATAGAAGCACACGAACGCATCCGAGTTAACAAAACAACTTGGTACCGAGTCAAATGACTCAGTACCGATTCATTTCCTTAGCTGGAAATGGCTCACTTTCTTTTGTACCTTCATCCAATCTCTGAGTTGATCCGTTTCATGCCTATTCCTTGTTACATTGGTTAGCTTTGGTGACAGTACCTAAATCACTTGCTTTACTTTGCTATTTGAGTTGTCTACTCTTTAAACTTGGTGATGGAGTCAAAACCTTACAAAATCATTTGGGCATGCTCTAGAGAAGTAAAGAATAACTCGCATGAAAATGATGAGTTGTTTTAGTGTAACAACCCGCATATTTTACAATTATCTATTTAAATATTTTATTTAAATATGGTATCGTTAGTCGGATTTTAGTCCGAAAAGTTACTTTTTGCAAATAGTCGAATTGGGACTCGGGACCCCTTCCATTGAGTTCAAAATGCCGTTTGCAACCTTTTTGAGTACAAACATTGATATGTTTGGAGCTAGCTAAAAATTTGACCTTTTTCACTTTGGGTTTGGGTTTGGGTTCAGCCCACTAGCCAACTTAATACCCAAAACTGAACCACCTCTCTTCATTCATCTCCTCTTCCTTATCTTTTCAGTTCTAAAGAGAATAATGGGGAAAGGGAAAAAGAATTAAAATCCTAAGCCCTAGTTTCTTTAGCAAATCCAAGTTCTAGCTCCAAATTCAAAGAGAAGCATTGGTAAGCATCATCTCCTTCTTCTCCAACTCATTCTCTCTTTGATTTCAGAAAATTCCTAAACCTAATTTGGGAAGTGTTTCTCTTTTAAGCTTAGATTCAAGCTTCTTGTGTTGAGACTGAAGTGTGGTTGATCTTCCCTTGTCTTCAAGCTTCTCATTCATTGTTTTTTTTGGGTTCAAAGGTGAGATTTTTAACTCACATCTATGTCTATAACTATATTTGATTGTTATGTATGAATTCCTAACACTTATTCTTGTGCAATTGCTATTGATTTGGATTGAATTGGTGAATATTTCAATTTTTGGTGTTTTGAAGCCAAATCTTTAAAGATCATAACTTTGATGTTTAATCATGCTTTTAGTGGTGTGCCAAAGAGCCTATAGGGCCGGGTTGTCGATTGGCATAAACCCTTAGCGCCATTACTCGTCCGGTAGCAATTTGGAAGAGTTTGCTCTTCACTTAGATAGGCTTGGAAGTGCTGGAAACAGGTTCCGGTCGATCGACCTGCTACCAGAACACTTCTCTGGCTCTGGTCCAGTCGACTGGCATACTGAGTCCGGTCGACTAACTAGCATCCCGCGGATTTTTCCAGGTCTGAGTTCGGTCGACCGAACTCAGTGAGTCAGTCGACCGACCTGCTCCTATTTTGCCTATTATGTCTATTTTTGCCTGTTTTTCTTGATTTCCAAATTTTATCGATTCGTGTTGATTCCCATTTGTTGTTATCATCTATTATTGACGTTGATGACTTCTTTTTCAGGATTTTTGAGAATATCTATTTTGATGGATTTGGAATCGATTTCTTTGGATTTTATTCACGTCTTCGAATGTGAATCTTGATGATTGATTGTTTCTACAATCGTTTTAGTGATTTGTCACTTTAAAATTATAAAGGTTTTCTATACTAGTAGTAAATATTCAAACTCTTTCACGAAGATGATTTCAACACTATTTATAATACAAAGTTCGTTTTTAAAACCATTTTCCAATCTATTAGTATATACAAACCTTTACCTCACTCGTATGAGAAATCTAATTAAACGGCTTAGTAAAACAAGTGGTATGAAACACTTGCTTTCACTTCGTCGATTAATCCTTGGACTTGTTCGATTGAATCTATCGTGACAATTTTCTAGTGGAGATTTACAATTTGTTCGTAAATATTTAAGTTAAGCGAGTGGTTATGGGACATGAAGCTAAACTCATATATTTACTAGCTTAGTGTAATTGACACTTCTTGATGATCGATGATGATCATTTTTGTGAATTACACTAGCGATGTGCGATGTCTCTTTGTCCGCGTGGGGGACTGTACCTCGTCTTGTGGAGCTTCAGCTCAAATTTGTGGGGTAGCGACCCATGGTCTTCGGACCGTTTTAGTGGAGCTTCGGCTCAAAATTAATGGTTAGCAACCATGGAATAGCGTTTCATTTTGTGATACACGTGTTGAGAGTTTTCATGCTCTCGTTTTGTGATAGGCCTTCCCCCCTCTTTTTATTGTGATTTCTGGACTTCTTGTTGATGATTTCTAGAACTTGTGTTTCACCAATTTTTGTGATTTACATTGATAAGCTCTATCAATATTTGTGCATTGGTGAATTTGTGTGTCGATAACTTTTGTGATTGGCATTGATATTATAGACAATATTTTTGTGTTTGGTGAATAAACTAAAGAATATGACGTTCTTTTCTGTGTTTTGAGGTTATTGAGGTATTATATGATTTTGGTGTTTTACATGCATACTAGTTATAGTAAGGCATTAATGTTATCATACGTCTTTTGTCATATCTCATATTCTACCTCATTTTAATCTGATATTTATAGCTAGACTGATCCGTTTATTATTTTCTTATTAAATAATACTCGGGTCAGACCGAGATGTTACAGGTGCATCTGCTTGATTCCTTGTCGGGGATCATCTTCTGACTTTTGTCTAACTTCATTACATTTGTAGTTTTCGTTGTTATACATTCGAGATATAGACTCTATGATGTATACTTATTCTTTTGTCTAGCACTTGTATCTATTCTTTTGTGATATTGTGGATCTTATTTGACCACTACTCTGATGTACACTTTTATGTGTTATATTCATATCTGTTTCCGCCTTTGAGATATGAACATCTGTGACTGATTTATGTTATGTTTATTTCTATATTTGTTTCCGAAGGCCTCATAGCCACTGTGTGGTAGCTTCGAGTTTGTATTTGATATGTTGGATTTCCTCTTGAAATGAAATGTAAGTTATTTTATCTGACATATCGGTACTCGCCCAAAGCAATTACACAAATGGTCGCTCCTCAACAGCCTTATTCTCTGCGCTAGTTGACGGCATTACCCCGTAGTGTCCTTGGCTAGCGTGGGTATAGAGGTGGGGCGTTACAGCTTGGTATCAGAGCCAAACTTCGGAACTATATAGAATAATCTAACAAGGATCATTGTCCTAAGTCCTTCTTAGGAGTCGTGCCTTTGGATTTTATTCGAGTCAATTGGACCCGTTTTATCCTATTTTCTTTTATGATTCCTTGTTTTATCAATCAAGTTTGCTTGATATTTGTTTTGAGAGTAACCTTTTCTTTTTCTTTCTTTCTTTCTCAAAGAAGGGAAATGGTTAGACCAGGCTGACCCAGCACCGGTCAATCCAGTGCTACTCCCTAGGATGGAGTTTTTATGTCTGCCCAGCACCTTCTTGATCTTGTAAAGAATGCTCAAGCAGCCGGTTCTATTCCGGAGCCTACTCACCCTAAGTCTGGATTTGCACGCTTGTGCAACGATTATACCAACTTGGGTGGAAAGCCATTCAAAGGTTCTGAAACCATTATTGAAGTCCAGGCTTGGATAAGAACATGAGACCGCATTTTTTCTCGCAAGAATCTTATTGATCTTCACCGAGTTCAGGTGGCCTCTAGTATGCTCCAAGAAAGAGCATTAGACTGGTACGAGCTTCTAATTTGTGAAATTAATGAAACGGATCTTACTTGGGAGCAATTCGGGGAACGATTCGAATTAAAGTTTGTGCCAGAAGCTGAGAAGGTGACTTTGGCCCGTCGTTTCATAGACCTTGTTCAAGGTGAATCCTCCGTGGCAGATTATGTCGCATCCTTCGAGTCACTTTCTAAATATGGGGTCGAATACATAAACACCCCATTGAAGAAGAACCAAAGGTTTGTCTATGGTTTGAACAAAAATCTCAAGAAGCCATTACTTCTAAAATTAGAAGTCTCTTTTGATCAACTCATTGACATCGCTCTTCGACTTGAAGAGGCAAATAGAGTAAGTGATGTTAAGGTTGGGAGTGCTAAACCGAACTTCACCAACAAGAAAAGGCCTAATAAGTTCAAAGGCCCTTATCCCAACAATAAGAAAGGGAAACAAGCATCTCCGACAACTAAGACTTCTACCTCTGGTGATGGGCAATGCTACAACTATGGTTCTAAGGACCATTATGCGAATAAGTGTTTAAAGCCCTGTGCTTGTCACTATTGCAAAAGCCCGGACCATTATATATCTGTGTGTCCTAAACTTCAAAACAAGAAGGAGGGAAAGCTTAATGTGGCGAAAGCTCCTTGCAACACTTCTCGTGGTCAAGGTATTTCTCATTCTATCCTTGATGGTATTATTGTGTTTCGTGATCATCCTATTCGAGTTCTTTTTGATACGGGTGCGTCCCATTCTTTTATTTCAAAGGAACTTGTTGATACTTTTTCTTTGGATGTTATGTGTTTGATGACTTCTTTGAGAATTACGAATCCGGTTGGTGGATCCGCAACACTCAGTCTACTTTGTAAAGATGTCGAGATTGTTTTATGTAAAATTTCTTTCCTAGCCAATTTGCATGTCATGCGTTACTTAGGCTTTGGGATGATTTTGGGAATGGATTGGCTTAGACATTATGAAGCTCATATCCTATGTCCTGAGCGGACTATTTATCTTCGACATCCTCAATCTGTTAAGCAGGTTTCTATTGTTCTTAAATATTCGGATTCTACTTTGGCAGCATCCTTATATTCTCTAAACCCTCGTGATGACGATAATGATGATGAGGAAGATGTCATTTCTCTTATTCACATTGTTCGTAAATTTTCCGACATATTCGAGCCCGTTCTAGGATTGCCACCTAAGCGAGCAATTGAGTTCATAATTAATCTTATCCCTGGAGCTCAACCTATCACTCGTCCTCCTTACCGCATGTCCAATAAGGAAAATGAGGAGATGCGCAAACAATTATTCGAATTGGAGACGAAGCAATTTATTCGCTCTAGTTCCTCGCCTTGGGGAGCTTCGGCTATGTTTGTGAAGAAATCCGATGGTATACTTAGGCTCTGCATTGACTACCGCAAGCTTAATGATCTCACTATCAAGAATAAATATCCATTGCCTCGGATTGATGATCTATTTGACCAACTTAGTGGTGCTAGAGTCTTTTCACAATTGGACTTAGCAACTGGTTTTCATCAGCTTCGTATTGCAGAGGATAGTATTCCTTTGACATCATTCCGTACTCGTTATGGATCGTATGAATGGCTTGTTATGCCATTTGGTTTGACGAATGCTCCAGCTTATTTTGTTGACCTCATGAATCGAGTTTTCAAAGATTTCCTCGATCGATTTGTTCTCATATTTATTGATGATATTCTTGTGTATTCAAAAACCGAGGAAGAACATGAAAAGCATCTTCGGATTGTGTTGGAAACTCTTAGGAGTAATCAATTAAAAGCAAAATTTTCTAAATGCCACTTTTGGCAATCTCGTGTGAAGTTTCTTGGTCACATTATTTCCGAATCCGGAATTTCCGTGGATCCTTCAAAGATTGAAGCGATTCAAAATTGGAAGAGACCGAAGAGTGTGACGGAAATCCGTAGCTTTCTCGGATTGGCGGGCTATTACCGCCGTTTCATAAAAGACTTTTCTAAGATTTCCGTAACTCTTCTAAGATTTCCGTACCTCTTACTAATTTGACAAAGAAGGGAACTAAATACATTTGGTCAGACAAATGTGAAGCTTCATTTCAAAAATTAAAAGAACTCCTTTCTGATGCTCCTATTCTTGTGATTCCCGATGGGAACCAAGATTTTATTGTTTATACCGATGCTAGTCGTGTTGGTTTGGGAGCCGTTCTCATGCAAAAGGAACGTGTTATTGCTTATGCTTCTAGGCAATTAAAGCCTGTCGAGACTAGATATGCCACTCATGATTTAGAGCTCGCGGCTATTGTTTTTGCCCTTAGAATTTGGCGCCATTATCTTTTGGGAGAGAAATTTGTTCTCTACACCGATCACAAATCTTTGAAGTATTTATTTTCTCAAAAGGAACTTAATTTGCGTCAACAACGTTGGCTCGAGTTCCTGGCATCTTATGATCTTGATATTCTTTATACTCCCGGAAAGGGAAATCGTATTGCCGATGCCCTTAGCCGAAAGCAACAAGCGGTTGTTTCTATGATGATATCCGAATGGAACGATCTCGAGACTTTGTATACTTGTGAGATTCGAGATCGTGTATCCGATTTATGTTCATCTCTTGTTTTATGTAGCCTTGAGGCTCATCCATCTCTTTTGGACCGCATTCTTGAAGTTCAAAAACTAGATCCCGAATTGGTTCTTCTTGGCCAAAATTTGAGGGATAAAATTGATATTGAAGGTATGAAAGACTTTGATATTGATTCTCGTGGCGGTATTCGAAAATTTGGTAGACTTGCCGTACCAAAAATTAGCGATCTTTGCAAAGACATATTTGATGATTCCCATCGTTCTAAATTCACCATTCATCTCGGTAGTAGTAAAATGTACGCGGATATGAAGCGACTTTATTATTGGGAGGGAATGAAATTTGATATCGCTAACTTCGTTAAGCGTTGCATGACTTGCCAACTCATTAAGGCCGAGCATCGAAGGCCCTGTGGGTTATTGCAACCTTTAGATATCCCAATGTGGAAGTGGGATCATATTTCCATGGATTTTATTGACGGCCTTCCCCGTTCTCGTTCGGGTCATGATAGCTTGTGGGTGATAGTTGATAGACTTACTAAATCCGCCCACTTTATTCCCGTTCGGTCTAATCAGACCGTTCCTCTTTTGGCCAAACTTTTTATTAAAGAAATTGTTAAATTGCATGGAGTTCCTACTTCTATTGTTAGTGATCGTGATCCATTGTTTACTAGTGGGTTTTGGAAGAGTCTTCAAAAAGCTTTGGGAACGAAGCTTAATTTTAGCACCGCTTATCATCCGCAGACCGATGGACAAACTGAGCGTGTGAATCAAACTCTTGAAGATCTTCTTCGTGCTTGTGTTCTTGACTTTGGTGGAAGTTGGGAAGATCATATTCCTCTTGTTGAATTTTCCTATAATAATAGCTTCCAATCTAGTATTGGTATGGCACCTTTCGAGGCACTATACGGAATTCCATGCCGATCTCCTTCATGTTGGCTTGAAGCCGGTGAGAAGCTGGTTTTAGGACCAGATTTTATTCGTGATGCCACAGAAAAGTTTGACTTTATTCATCATAGGATGAAAGAAGCTCAAAGTACACAAAAATCCTATGCCGATAATCGAAGAAGGAAATTAGAATTTTCTGTGGGAGATTTTGTGTTTATTCGTGTTTCACCTATGAAGGGTGTTGTGCGTTTCAGTCGATCGGGAAAATTAGCATCTTGATATATTGGCCCATTTTCCATCACCGAACGCATTGGTTCCGTGGCTTATCGCCTTTTATTACCGGCTCAGTTTTCTGCTATTCATGACGTGTTTCACGTCTCTCAACTACGGAAATGCCTTCGAGATTCCGACACTATTCTTGAGCCCGGTGTTGTTGAAGAAATTGAAGTTTCGCCTAATTTAACATATGAGCAACATCCTATTCGTGTTATTGCTTCGGAGGTTAAACGCCTTCGAAATAAAGATGTCCCGCTTATGAAAGTTCAATGGTCCTCAAATCCTAAGGATTGCTCTTGGGAATCTAGAGAATTCATCAAGCGAACACATCCGAACTTACTCTCTTGAGCTCTTTGAGGTGAACTTCTTATTTCAAATTTCTTCTTTTGTGTTGATATGCTTTTATGGTTGTTACTTTTTGTTCAAATATTTCTTATGATTGCGAGGAAGCAATTTCTTTAAGGAGGGGAGTCTGTAACAACCAGCATATTTTACAATTATCTATTTAAATATTTTATTTAAATATGGTATCGTTAGTCGGATTTTTAGTCCAAAAAGTTACTTTTTGCAAATAGTCGAATTGGGACTCGGGACCCCTTCCATTGAGTTCAAAATGTCGTTTGCAACCTTTTTGAGTACAAACATTGATATGTTTGGAGCTAGCTAAAAATTTGACCTTTTTCACTTTGGGTTTGGGTTCGGGTTCAGCCCACTAGCCAACTTAATACCCAAAACTGAACCACCTCTCTTCATTCATCTCCTCTTCCTTATCTTTTCAGTTCTAAAGAGAATAATGGGGAAAGAGAAAAAGAATTAAAATCCTAAGCCCTAGTTTCTTTAGCAAATCCAAGTTCTAGCTCAAAATTCAAAGAGAAGCATTGGTAAGCATCATCTCCTTCTTCTCCAACTCATTCTCTCTTTGATTTCAGAAAATTCCTAAACCTAATTTGGGAAGTGTTTCTCTTTTAAGCTTAGACTCAAGCTTCTTGTGTTGAGACTGAAGTGTGGCTGATTTTCCCTTGTCTTCAAGCTTTTCATTCATTGTTTTTTTTTGGGTTCAAAGGTGAGATTTTTAACTCACATCTATGTCTATAACTATCTTTGATTGTTAGGTATGAATTCCTAACACTTATTCTTGTGCAATTGCTATTGATTTGGATTGAATTGGTGAATATTTCAATTTTTGGTGTTTTGAAGCCAAATCTTTAAAGATCATAACTTTGATGTTTAATCATGCTTTTAGTGGTGTGCCGAAGAGCCTATAGGGCCGGGTTGTCGATTGGCATAAACCCTTAGTGCCAGTACTCGTCCGGTAGCAATTTGGAAGAGTTTGCTCTTCACTTAGATAGGCTTGGAAGTGCTGGAAACAGGTTCCGGTCGACCGGAACTCTGGTCCAGTCGACCGACCTGCTACTAGAACACTTCTCTGGCTCTGGTCCAGTCGACTGGCATATTGAGTCCGGTCGACTAACTAGCATCCCGCGGATTTTTCCAGGTCTGAGTTCGGTCGACCGAACTCAGTGAGTCAGTCGACCGACCTGCTCCTATTTTGCCTATTATGTCTATTTTTGCCTGTTTTGCTTGATTTCCAATTTTATCGATTCGTGTTGATTCCCATTTGTTGTTATCATCTATTATTGACGTTGATGACTTCTTTTTCGGGATTTTTGAGAATATCTATTTTGATGGATTTGGAATTGATTTCTTTGGATTTTATTCGCGTCTTCGAATGTGAATCTTGATGATTGATTATTTCTACAATCGTTTTAGTGATTTGTCACTTTAAAATTATAAAGGTTTTCTATACTAGTAGTAAATATTCAAACTCTTTCACAAAGATGATTTCAACACTATTTATAATACAAAGTTCGTTTTTAAAACCATTTTCCAATCTATTAGTATATACAAACCTTTACCTCACTCGTATGAGAAATCTAATTAAACGGCTTAGTAAAACAAGTGGTATGAAACGCTTGCATTCACTTCGTCGGTTAATCCTTGGACTTGTTCGATTGAATCTATTGTGACAATTTTCTAGTGGAGATTTACAATTTGTTCGTAAATATTTAAGTTAAGCGAGTGGTTATGGGACATGAAGCTAAACTCATATATTTACTAGCTTAGTGTAATTGACACTTCTTGATGATCGATGATGATCATTTTTGTGAATTAGACTAGCGATGTGCGATGTCTCTTTGTCCGTGTGGGGGACTGTACCTCGTCTTGTGGAGCTTCAGCTCAAATTTGTGGGGTAGCGACCCATGATCTTAGGACCGTTTTAGTGGAGCTTCGGCTCAAAATTAATAGTTAGCAACCATGGAATAGCGTTCTGTTTTGTGATACACGTGTTGAGAGTTTTCATGCTCTCGTTTTGTGATAGGCCTTCCCCCCTCTTTTTATTGTGATTTCTGGACTTCTTGTCGATGATTTCTAGAACTTGTGTTTCACCAATTTTCGTGATTTACATTGATAAGCTCTATCAATATTTGTGCATTGGTGAATTTGTGTGTCGATAACTTTTGTGATTGGCATTGATATTATAGACAATATTTTTGTGTTTGGTGAATAAACTAAAGAATATGACGTTCTTTTCTGTGTTTTGAGGTTATTGAGGTATTGTATGATTTTGGTGTTTTACATGCATACTAGTTATAGTAAGGCATTAATGTTATCATCCGTCTTTTGTGATATCTCATATTCTACCTCATTTTAATCTGATATTTAAAGCTAGACTGATCTGTTTATTATTTTCTTATTAAATAATACTCGGGTCAGACCGAGATGTTACAAGTGCATCTGCTTGACTCCTTGTCGGGGATAATCTTCTGACTTTTGTCTAACTTCATTACATTTGTAGTTTTCGTTGTTATACATTCGAGATATAGACTCTATGATGTATACTTATTCTTTTGTCTAACACTTGTATCTATTCTTTTGTGATATTGTGGATCTTATTTGACCACTACTCTGATGTACACTTTTATGTGTTATATTCATATCTGTTTCCGCCTTTGAGATATGAACATCTGTGATTGATTTATGTTATGTTTCTTTCTATATTTGTTTCCGAAGGCCTCATAGCCACTGTGTGGTAGCTTCGAGTTTGTATTTGATATGTTGGATTTCCTCTTGAAATGAAATGTAAGTTATTTTATCTGACATATCGGTACTCGCCCAAAGCAATTACACAGATGGTCACTCCTCAACAGCCTTATTCTCCGCGCTAGTTGACGGCATTACCCCGTAGTGTCCTTGGCTAGCGTGGGTATAGAGGTGGGGCGTCACATTTAGGGTCAAAAAATGACTCAATACCGAATTAAATGACCCGATATCGAGTTGTTTCCTTAACCAATTTTGGGGTGAAATTTTTCAGGGCTTCTTTTCTCTCCCTTTTAAGCATGTCCGCTAAGTTTCAAGTCATTTCGTCTTCGTCTCGATGTTTTAACTCCCTTCGACCTCTACTTGGTTAAAAACCCAGTTAACATTTTCCCCCCAGAGTATGCTTTCGTTGGAAACAAATTGTGCTCTGGACTGAGATAATTTCTGGGCTACTATCCTGCGAATTCCAGTCGGCCATTAAATGTTGTTTTGAGACGTTGCTTTCACTTGGTAGATTTATTGCTAATCGTTTGCCTTAGTTTTTTTTGAAATTTCATTTCTCTGTATTGGCGATGTAATCTGTATTCTAGAGACTATGTTTTACCTTAGGTTGACATAGGGACCCTCTGCAATGATTTCGGGTTGGAATCGAGATAAGAAAATAACTTGGTACCGAGTTGTTTAACTTGGTACCGAGTTAAATTCGGTTTCCTTTATAAACTTTGTGCTTAATGGAATTTTTGTTTTCACTTCCATTTGCTTCAACCCTTCACCGAGCCTTTAAGTGACATATTATTTTAGGGTTTCCAACCGAATCACTTGCCTCCAATCTGACTTCCTCCCATGCCACCGTCCATCAATCACCTCAACTGCTTGCCACCGCCGCCTGAGTTATTCGCCGCTACTTGGAATCAATCACTGCTGTCGTGCCTTTGCTCGAACAATTCAGGTTTGAGCCAACTCCAAGCCCTAGCACTCGATTCAATTTGAAGGTTTGACGACGATGGTTGTTGATTTGAATTCAATGGTGATGATGATTCAGCCTTAATTGAACTCGATTTGGAGAAGGGTGGTTGGATTTAGGCGTGTACTTGGTCGGTGGTGGAGTTGAATTCATGCCCCAGTCGAATACATTTCGTTCCGGAACCAAGTCTTGTTTCTTAGTTTCAACTATCACTCTTCGAGAAATTTGCTAATTCGTGATCATCATTTGATTTCCCGTGCAATGACTTATTCCAAAGTCAGGCATAGTTGGTGATTCCATCGTATCATTTTCTATTTCTGGGCTTCCTATGACCTTGAAAATAAAAGCTTTCCGCGTCGCTTCAGACTACAGATCTGTTATAGATTTTCAATCAATAAAGGGTAAGTTATAAAAGATAATCTTAAACTACAACAAGACTTGTTTTTCTAGCATGAACAAGCTATCTACACAGGATGGTCCGCTCATGGTGTTTGGGACACTGGACTCACTCCACATAGATAACACACTGCACTTGCCCCAGTCAACACTTGTAATTCGACTGGTCAACACACGTTGACTCTCTTTGGATTCTAAGCATTGGTCACATAGGAATTTTATTAGAAGCAAAGCATATCTAACTGTGTTGAACATCGATGTTTATTATCCAGAATGACACACTAGTCTCCCTACCGCAAGTCCGGTGAATGAGTGTCTACGCCTTCAGAAGCTGGATCTTCAACGGCTCCTATATCACCATCTATTCCCATCGGGCCAAGTCAACCCATTGTATTAGGACATCAAGACCTGCTAGTTCCTACAAGACCAGTACCTGGTCCATTACCTCCTGGACTAAGTATCCTAAGGAATCCGCCAGAGAAGGTGCCTTCAGTTCTGAAGGCTAGATCTTCAAAACATATGTCTACAACATGGCATTCCAGAAGACGACGTACGCTTGTCTATGCAAGCCGAGCTTGCACATGCTCCTTTGGAAGGCTTTATTTCTTGCAACTAATACATGTGCTTGGGTGGTTCCATGCCATCATTCAATCGATTCATGATGGTAGTGCTACAAGAACTTGGACTGGCTCTGTTCCAAGTACATCTGAATAGCTATGAGCTTCGGAGTTCATTGTATATCCTATTAATGAACAGACTTAATAGGCCTTCAAGATTTGATGAGCTAACTCATCTCCACCATTTAAAAGAAGGAAAGACTGTATGTCCTATGTAATCATCGAGGTCTAGAAAGGGTGCAAGCTAATAGAAAATCTTCATAATAAGTACTCTGCTTTCAAAAACGAGTATTTCTTTGTGCGATGCATGGAGGGGTTTAACCATCTTTGGTTGTGTGGAATTAAGCTTCTATTCCTTGGATTTTGCCATACTAGAGCTTCCAAGTCTCTAAATTATTATATATTTCATTGTAGACATTCTGGCTCGAGATGACAATAGAGAGCACAAAGCAACATTCGATATCCTGAAGGCAGCAAGAGCTTCCCCGCGCTCCATGAACTTCCTTCTGACTAATGAAAATCTACAAGAGTTTGTCTTGCTTCACCTGGGGAGATCTACCATGGCGGAGTCCCCAACTCCAAGTGATTCTAGAATGCGAACCCATTCTTGTAGCTTCGACGAGAATGTTCAAGGGGACGTAGTTGGTCCATCGGGTGAAATGCACATGGAAGAGCCTGTTGAAGGAGAGGCTGATAAGCCTATAGGAGATGATGCCCTCGTTAACAAGGGTAGAGATGGTGCGAGGATGCCTACAATCCCGGAGGAAGAGGAGCCGGTTACGAGAAGAGAAAGGAAAGATCCAATAGTGGCGAAAGAGGTAGAGGAGGCTGCGAATGATGATGATAGCGATTTCCATATCTCCAAAGGAGACGATGAATCCTATAGTGAATCACCGAGATTGAGCCATGATCTTCCCTACGCGCCTCCTCTAGACCAGTTGATCATTGAAACTCCTAGAACTATAGAAAGCCAAGCTATGGAAACTCTTGTTGATGATATAACATGTTCGTGCCCTTTGAGTGATGTTTTCATAAATCTGAGCGAGCTTGGCGAAATCAACCTCACAGTTAAAGATACTATAGCTAATGTCGGTTTAAGTATTACTCCAAGGGATAAGCTCTTCCACTTGTCTGTTTGCCAATGGGTGCGCTATCACAGCTAAGCTCTTCTCGATCCAATAATACTTGTAGAAGTCCTTAAACTCGGCACTCTCGAACTGTGCCCCATTGTCCATGATGATTTTCTATGGTACTCTAAACCGTTACAAAGTTAATTGCTTTTTTAGTAGGAATAGCGACGAGCGGTTCCGCTTCGGCCCATTTTGTAAAGTAATCAACTGCAATGATAGTGTATTTGGCTTCTCCTTTTGCTATTGGTAGTACTTCGATTAAATCGATTTCCCAGACCACGAGCGGCCAAGGGGTGACCATTTGCACAAGTTCTGAAGATGAGGTTTATGGAATCTTCGCAAATCTCTAGCATTAATGACACCATCTGGTGTAGTCTGCTGCATCTTAGTTTATTGTTGACTGGAAATATCTGTAGTGGAGAGCCTTTTTCACCAGTTTTTGCACCCCGGTGTGGTCGTCGCACCTGCCTTTATTGAATTTCTATAAGGATCTTCTTAGCCTCGTCATTAGTTACACACAAGAGCAAGGGGGTGGAGAATTCTCTCCGGTACAGCACTCCATCCTGTGTTACGAACTGTGGTGCTTCCGAAGGAGTTTCTTTCGTTCATTCTAGTCTCTAGGGAGTATTTCTCTGAGTAGGTAATCCTTGATCAGCGTCATCCAAGATTCTTCATCTTCTGCAGTATCCAGAACCCAATTGACATCCGTTTGATCTATGCTAGGAGCTGATAATACTTCTACAAGAGCCAGTCCTTAACTGTCCGTCTCTAAACTGGCCAGTTTGGCTAAATAATCAGCCTTCACATTTTGTTCTCTAGGAATATGAGTTATTGTGTAGTGTTCAATGTCATCGAGCAATTCCCATGCTTTCGACGGGAAAGTGGCAGATTCGCACCCTTAGCTTGATATTCCTTTTCACACGACAGACGACTAGCTTAAAGTCGCTATAGATTTTCAAAGCTTTTATTCCCAGTTCCCTCACAATCTTTAACCCTACTGTTAACGCCTTGTATTCTGCCTCGTTGTTAGTAGTAGGGAATTCTATCCTCAGAGCATAGCAAATTTACCTTCCTTCATGAGTTTTTAGAACAACTCCCGCTCTTAAGCAAAATTCATTTAATGCACCATCAACAATCAATTTCCATTGTGAAACCATGATCAAGTGTCTTCCTCCTCATTATCCCAAATTGTGAACTCGAGGATGAAGTCAGCTAATGCATGTTCGTTAATTACTCTCCAAGGGTGATAAGTTACATCATATTGGCTCAGCTTGATATTCTGTTTCAGAAGTCATACCGATGTCTTGGGTCGATAGAGTACCTGCTTCAAGGGTTGATTCATCAACCCCTTGATTGGGTGAGCTTGGAAATATTGCTCCAGTTTCCTTGATGCTGTCAGTAAGCAGTATGCAAGCTTTTCCAACTTTGGTTAGTTCCGTTCAGCTCCATGAATCGCTTGTTATTGTAGTGTACGGGTCGCTGAATCCTAGCTTCCTTATGCACAAGTGCTGCGCATAATGTATGGGCAGACACCGCTAGGTAAATAAATAAGTCTTCTCCATCTATCGACTTTGATAGGATCGGTGGTGTTTCCATATGTCGCAGTAATTCCTCAAATGCGACATGGCAATCCTGATTCCATTCAATGTATTTCTTACCCTTTTTTAGTGCATTGATGAATGGTATGCACTTATTCGTCCCTCTGGAGATGAATCTACTTAATGCCATGATCTTCCCATTAAAGCTTTGCAACTCCTTTTTCGTTGCTGGCTTCGATGCCCCTTGCATTCATAATAAAACCAAGGAATTTTCTCGAAGCAACATCGAAAGAACACTTCGGCAGATTCAACTTCATTCTGTACTTCCAGAGGATTTCAAACATCTCCGAGAGATCATCCAAATGATTTTCAAGTACTCATGATTTCACAAGCATGTCATCCACCTATACTTCCATTGTTTACCCGATCTGGTTCTTGAACATTGCATTCACCAATCTTTGTTAAGTGGCTCCGGAATTCTTCAAACCAAATGGCATTACGCGATAGCAGTACAGCCCCAAGTCAGTGATAAAGCGGTATTCTCCAGATCGGGTTCATGCATTATAATTTTATTATATTCTGAGTAGGAATCCATGAATGAGAGTAGTTCATGTCTCGTAGTTCCATCAACAAGCTGGTCGATTCTGGGCAATGGAAAACTATCCTTTGGGCAAACTTTTTTAAGATTCGAGTAATCAACACATGTCCACCATTTCCCGTTTGACTTTCGTACGAGGATAGGGTTCGATACCCACTCATGATACGTTGCATCATGGATGAAGCCATTGGCCAACAGCTTATCCAATTCTTTAGTGCAGCGGATTGCTCTGGTCCTAGGCTGCATCTCTTCTGCTTTACTGGTGTGAACTTGGGATTGACGTTTAGTGCATGAGGCGCTATCTCTGGCGATATCATGCATATATCGAAATGCGTCCGAGCAAGCACATCTAGATTGTCACGAAGAAAGCTTATTAATTCCTTTTGCATCTTTATTCCAAGTTGCGAACCTATTTTCAAGACCTGAGTTGGGTCATTTATGTCGATAGAGACAGCTACCAAAATCTCTGACGTTGCTTCCCACATTTCCCTTGAACTCTTCTTCCTATGATTCACAGCCTTGTCGAAGCAACTATGGTCCCCGAGCCCGAGGGTGTTATGCAATTTCTATGCTTGCGGTTCACGAATGTGGAAAGTCTTCCCCACATTATTTCCCTTTTCACGATGTTTTGATTCACGTAATTCAGCAACATAGCATTCTCTTGCAGTGCATTAATGTCCTCTTATTACTCGTATTCCATTTTCCATTGGTCATTTCATCATGAGACACCATGGAGCCAAAGCAATTCTAAAGTCAGCGAGGGCTGATCGACCCAAGAAAGCATTGTAAGCAGAATATTCATCGACAATTACAAATGTTTGGATGAGTACCACCCTACATTCTCCTTCTCCAAGCTCTACAGGTAGGTCGATCATTCCAACCAGTTGCTTTGGTTCACCTGTAAATCTCTAAATCTTCGTTCAGTAGAGGGTCACATCCTTCATGCTTATTTTCATCTGGTCAAATGTTTTCGGGAATAGAATATTGATCGAACTCCCACTATCAACTAAAACTTGATGTACAACCGTTGGTCTGAGCCCAATTGTTATCACCATTGAGTCAAGAGTTGGCACCTCAATGCCTTTAGTATCCCAATTCAGAAACAAGATGTCATTAGTAATCATTTTTTGTTGCTTTGCTGGAGCTCCATCCTCGATAGCGTACCAACTCTCCTGAGGGACATGTTTCCAAGAACTAGCATATCATTCTATCTCGCCCCAACTCTTTTGCACTAGATGAGATCCTCTAATGATGATCTTTATAACCAGCCTTTGATCTGTCCATCTGGTCTCTTCTCCACTATGTTTGGACTGATTTCCTTGAGCATTTGGCGCTTGGGGTCCAGTCGGTTGGTCAGGGTTTTATGGTCTCTTGACATACTATTGGAGTATATTGTTCCTTATCAATTACTCAATTAAGTCCTTCAGATGCTGACATTCATTTATGTTATACCCATGAGTCTCGTGGAAGCATCAAAACTTCCCCGATCTCTTTTGTTGCTTGGATGCTTTCCTCTGTTGTATCACTCAGTTCCCTGAGTGGCAAGGTAGATGTTCTCCAAACTTTCATTCAATGGTGTATAATCTTCGAGCTTGAGATTCCTTAGACATTTCCCATTCCCATCTTGCCGATCAGAATTCAGATTCCTCTTTTTCTGATTTGCATTCTTTCATGTGTTTCCTACAGTAGCTCTAGAACTGTTTCCATCCTGCTTAACCACAACATTTCTCTGAATCACTTTCTTCGGTTGCTCATTGATGGTTTTTCCTTCGATCATACTTGCTCCTTCCAACCTTAGAAATTGGTTTGTCTTTCGGTGGAATTCCTCCATGGTGGTGGGTTGTTTCAGTTTAATCCATCTACCGAAATCCATATTTGGATGAATAGTTCGGACCAAAACCATAAATATCATGTCTTCCTTTGGATGGCTTACCTTAGTAACCACAATGTAAAATCAGTTTAGGAAAGCTCTCAATGACACGTTGGGCCCTTGAGAGAAGCTAAATAAGGACATCACGTCCTTTGGTCGTGTAATGTGGAGTCTAAACTGTTCTAGAAACTTTCTTGCCAATTCGTCAAAAGTGGAAATAGACCTTGGTGCAAGTTTTGTAAACCACATGGAAGCGATTCCTTCCAAGAAGATTGGGAAACACCTGCAATGAACATCATCCATCACTTTATCTCCATCCATATGCCAGTCATATTTAAATAAGTGTTGTTTAGAATCCGTTATTCCATTATATGATGGCATCATCGGTATGGTGAATCTTCGGGGATATTCTTCTCTCAGAACATTTTCGGTAAAGGGGGTTCGGCTTGGTGCAAAACCCCAGTCTTCATTTTTCCTACCTTTTCTCTCCTCCATCAATCGTTTGACCATGTCAACGATATACTGTTCACTAGTATGGTAATCTACAGGTCGACTGTTAGGAGCTACGCCAAGTGTTTGACTCCACAAATGATCTTAGTCTGCCAACTGAAGCCTAGGTTCTCCATTCTTTGGGAGAACCACTCCTATAGAATTCCGTTGGTGTGCGGTTGGTCTTGATACGATGATTTGAGTGCCAGCTCCAGCGTTCGATGCTTTAACTCCGGTATTCAATTCCTAGTTTCCACCATCAAGCGGCATATCATCTTTGGGGTTAGAAACGAGCACTGCACCACCTTCCTGAGGAGCATTCAACCTTAGGTTCGAGTTGGTATTGAGCTGTCTTGGCTCGGTACTGATCTGTATCCATTGAGGGGGAGCCCCCCAACTTCCTCCTATAACATCCCATGTAACTCCACCAGTTGCTTCCTTTTGCTTTTGCTTTCCATCCTTATGATTTAGGTAAGAAACGGAGGAATTTTCTTATTCTATTGCAGGAGAAATTTTCCTTCTAGTTCTCTTTGTAGTTGGCTGCTGCAAAGTTAGAAAAGCATCCAGCTTATCCATGAGAGTTTTCTGACTATCAGTAAATTTCTGGTTTTGTTTATTAATCCTTTGATTAAGCTCTCCTCTGGTGACAACTTCCTGTTGGGTAGAAGATCCTAGTAGTGGATTTCCATTGTTAACATCAGTTTGGTAGGTGTTTGCTTCATTACCACCAATTGTCGCTTCTACATATTTTCTAGATGTTGATTTTTTCCTATGAGCCATTAGAATAGCAAATCTTCAATTTCTTTAAGCAAACTTACTTTCTCGATCTAACTTCTGGATCTGTCCAATTCAAAATAGAGAGCTAGATCTAAGCCTTGGTTCTATTCTCAGTGAAAGCACCAAAATGTTGACACCAAAAATATATCAACTCCCAAAGATATGTTGTAGGGAACCTATGAGACCTAGATCTAACTGATAATAATATAAATAAAAGGAAAATAACATAAATAAGAAAGAGAGATAAGATTTTATAGTGGTTCGACATTCTTTAGTCTACATCCACTTTATAGCTTTGTTGCTTATAGATCCGATGTAGTTTGATTGAGATTACAAGAGATTTGAGAGAGAATAATCGAGATTGATTTATTTGAAAAATCAAATAGTAGTGAATATATAGAGGAAAAACTAGAGACAGAGGGAAATAGCAGAGCACAAAAATTTATGTTGAGATATAGGAGAGAGAATTCCCTTTTATAGATGTGGTGGTGCAAATAAGGATTTGTTTCCATTAAAAACTAAAGAGGAGTGACTGTAGAATAAAGATTAAGAGAAACAGGATGAAGAAGTGCGACAAAATTCTACAAACCACTTGAAAAACTCTGCCACCATCAGGTACAAGTCGACCTCTTTGATTAATATGTTAGCATATATACAAACATAGGTCGATCTGTGTAGATCCTATAGATCAACATGTGTGGTCTTATATTTTTTTCCTATTTTGAACTTATTTTTGTTCCATTTTTTTACTCTTTTTGCCACTAGGAAAAATCCTAAAAAATTCTAAAAAAATATTTCATAATGTCCGTAATGATTTGTAAAATTTTGAAATAATTCGAAGAACATTTGAGTGTTTTAACAAATCTAGACAAAAAGTACTCCATAAGGACCTAATAAATAAAAATTCAACTTTTGTACCCATTTTTCCACCTTCGAGTTTCTTCAACATTGTTGTGTTTAAATAGATCTGTCAACTCCAATAGATTTCTATGAATTCTTTTTTCCCACTATAAATGCCCCCATTTGGTTTATTTTGATATTTTATTATATTCGACTCCATTGAATTTTTATCAATCGCCATTATAACTCAGCTTCTTTACTAGTGTCACCACCTGAAATAACTCAACAGAATTATTAGTAACATTGTCATATGGTTGTTATCATTAAACAGTAGAATCTTGTTCCTAACAGATGTGCTACTGTGGTGAAACTCTTTTGGATTCAATACAGAGCGTAGAATTAACAGAATTCTACACTCTCAAATTGAGTTCATTATCAGTGATTATCTTATGAGGTACTTTGAATCAATATGATATATTTAACTATAAATTCTATAACTTTTGCTAAAGTGATTGTGGTGAGTGGTTCCATCCTAACCCATTTTATGTAATGGACCATTGCAGTGATTGCATATTCTGCTCGACCTCATGCCACTAGTAGCACCTAATAATTTTGATTCCCCAAATTACAAATGGTCGTGAGCTAACCATTTGCATAAGCTCATTGGATATTGATCTTGATATATATGAAAATCTCTAGCAATTGTCACATTTTTTTAGAAACTCCATCACAACTTGATTGACAGTTGGTAAGAAATACCTATAGCGAAATACTTCTTTTCCATATTTTCCCTCCTAAAGTGTGATTTGCACAACTTCCTTGGTGAACGTCCTCCAAGATTTTCTTTGCTTCCTCCTTATAAACACTCCTTAACAAGGGGGTTAAGAATACTCTCCTAAATAATACTTTGACCTACATAATGTAATGCAACACCTTATGTAAGGGTTTCCATGTTTCATTCCTACACTTCGGGAGGGTTCCCTTCAGTAAGTATTCCTTAAATGAAGTCATCCATGACTTAGTCTCTTCTATTTACATGATGTAATCTTCATCCTTAATACTCAAAGCCTTCAACACTTCAACTAGAACGATACCCAATAATTGCGCATCTACAGAGCTAGTCGGTTTGGCCAAAGAATCTACATTCATACTTACATCTCTAGGGATGTGTGTAATCATGTAATTCTTGATCTCAACTAGTAATTGCAACACCTTTGACAGCTAAGGGGAAATTCATGCACCCTTAGACTAAAATTCTCTTAACTTAATATTCCATCAATTGGGAGTCATCAAATATCTATAGGGACTGCACTCTTAGTTCTTTGATATTTTGAGTCCTACATTCAATACTTCTTACTCCTATTCATTATTCGTAGCATAGAACTCGAATTTCAATACACAACATACCCTTTAATCTTCTATAGTTGTTAAGCATTAGTATGAGCGATGTTAAGCCTTGTATATCTAGGATTAAGGATTTATCGACAAGGCGAAACAACCTGTTGGAACAATTGATTTGCCAGTTGAACTGGGAGATGGAGATCGCAAGATAGTATGGGCTCAAAATTTGTAATTGTGGATGAGTATTCAACGAACAACGCCTTTTTAGGCCAACAGACCCTTGTTGATTTTAGGATAGCACCAACTCCTTGGTGCTTAATGATGAAGTTCCCCTTGGAGAATAAGGTCGAATCAATAAGAGGAGACAGAGCGATGGATGAGAATGTTATGTCATTGATATTAGATAGGCAAAGCAACGGGAGAAAGGCAAGAATGTTAAGTAGGCTCTCTACATCAAAAACTTGGAAGCATAGAAATTAAAGTGCAAGCCCTGGCTCGGGAACCATATCAGGTTCAATAAGTCTATGGATCCCAGGAAGAAGTTAGAGGAAGTGTAGGCGGCACCGACTAAGCTAATGGTTGACATTTTAATTGATATGAATGACCCAACTTGAGCTCTTAAGATCGAATCTCAACCCAGCACAGGATTGAGGAAATAATTGGTCAGTTTTCTACGAGTAAACTTAGATGTGTTTTCTTGGATAGATTTGGATATGTGCGGGATATCGTTGGCAATAGCATACCACTCACTGAATGTGGACCTCAAATATCCACTGGTAAAATAGAAAAGACTCGGCCAGGATCCATAACGATCCGCTGTGTTAAAGGAGAAAGTGGATAAGATGAAGGCAAATGGCTTTATTTGTGTTTCTTTATACCCTGAATGGGTATCAAACTCCATGTTCATCAAGAAAGCAAATAGAAAGTGGTGGATGTGTATTGATTATACAGACTTGAACAAAGCATGCTCGAAGGATAGCTTTCCTTTGCCCATAATTGATCAGATGGTAAACGGGACCACAGGTAATGAGTTGCTTTCATTTATGGATGCTTATTTTGGATATAACCAGATGCCAATGCTCATTCCAAATCAAGAGCACACAAGCTTTGTAACGGATTTGGGATTGTACTATTACCAAGTAATGCCATTCGGTCTAAAGAATGCAGGAGCTACTTACCAGAGATTGGTAAACTCTATGTTCAGGAATTAGAGCGGACAAACGATGGAAGTTTATATGGATGATATGCTAATAAAGGCATGGCTATGAAAGGAACCACATGGATGACTTTCTAGAGATGTTTGAAGTACTATGGAAGTATGGAATAAAGTTGAATCCATTAAAATACTCTTTTGGAGTTGCAATGAGGAATTTTCTTGGATTTATCATGAATGCAAGGGGAATTGTGGCTAATTCAAAGCCGATTAATGCCTTAAGGAACGTGACTTCCCCAACCATGAAGAAGGAGTTGCAAAGCTTGAGAAGGTTGTCGTATTGATCTGGTTCATCTCAAAGGCAAAGGGCAAATGTATACCATTCTTTGATACTCTCAAAAAGGTAAAGAAGAATTTTGAATGGATGAAGGAATGTCAGTATACCTTCGAGGAATTGCCGAGGCATATTAAAACACTACCGATTCTATCCAAACCGCTAGATGGAGAAGATTTGTTTATCTATCTAGCAGTATCTGCTCATGCACTAAGCACGACAATGATAAGTGAGGAGGCTAGGATTCAAAGGCCATTTTACTATATCAGCAAGTGTTTTACCAGAGCTAAAATGAACTCTTTGAAGTTGGAGAAACTTGCTTATTGCTCCTTCATTGCATCAAGGAAGCTACGATCATATTTTCAGGCTCATCCGATTAAAGTCCATGGATCAACCTTTGAAGCAGGTGTTGTAACAACCCGAGACTTCAAGAAGGTTGATAAAGTGGAATATTGAACTGAGACAGCATGATACTACTTACCATCCGAGGAGGGCGATAAATGGGTTGGCGTTGGAGGAATTCATCATTGAGTTTACTGCACGAGATAGTAAAGAGGAAGACAATATGGCCACACTTTATGATTGGAAGTAGTTTGTAGATGGATCTTCTAATGAGCACAGTTTTAGGGCAGGAGTGATTCTTGTAACTTTAGAAGGACGATCAATTTGCTATGCACTAAAATTGGAGTTCCCCATGACGAACAACGAGGCTGAATACAAAGCATTGATAGTGGGACTCGAGATAGCAAAGGAATTGAGGGTACGGACAATGCATATACTCAGTGACTCCCAGTTGATGGTTTGCAAGTAAAGAAGAAATTCTAGGCTAAGGGTGCAAGACTTGCTTCTTACCCATTGAAAGCATTGGAACTATTGAAAAATATAGAGCATTACATAATTACGCATATCCCCGGAGAGGAGAGTGTGAGGGCCGATTCATTGGCCAAGTTAGCTAGTTCTAGAGATGAGCAACTATTAGAATTAGTTCCAACATGAGTTTTATCAGCTTCGAGTATCGACTAAATGGATGTTGACAGGAATTTGGAGGCCAAGGAGGAGAAGGAGTCATGGATATTCCAACCAAGGATTACTTTCTTAAGGGAACTCTCTGAGTGGAAATAACGAGCGATGGAAACTCCTTCGTAAAGTACCACAGTTCGTAATGCAAGGAGGAGTGCTATAAAGGAGAGGATTCTCAACCGTCATGCTTCGGTGTGTAACCAGTGATGAGGCTAGAAAAATCCTCATGGGTGTCCATGAGGGTAGCTGTGATGATCAAACTAGAGATAGATATTGGCGAAGAAGATACTTCGCTATAGATATTGCTGGCAACCAATAAGCCATGATGCTGCTGAATACATCAAATAGTGTGATTGATGCTAGAGATTTGCAAAGATTCCAAGGGCCCCATCTACTAAGCTTACATAAATGGTTATCTTGTAGCCATTTACGATTTGAGGAATTGATATAATCGGTGTGCTACCAATGTCGAAAGGAGGAGCAAGATACACAATTATTGCGGTGGATTACTTTACAAAGTGGGCAGAAGTAGGACCACTTGCCATGATCATAATAGAAAAGTTGATTAACTTTGTGGCAAGGAATATTATCTACGGATTCAAAATACCTTAAAAAATATAATGGATAATGGAACTCGGTTCAAAAGTACTGAGTTCAAGAATTTCTACAACCGGTACAGGTTCAAGAAAAGCTTTTCGAAAGTAGTATACCTTCAGGCGAGTGGACAAGTAGAGGTGATAAATAAAATCAACAAGTCTATCTTGAAGAAATGGTTAACTAAAGCTAAAAGCAACTGGGTTGATGAGCTTCCACTGACATTGTAGGCTTATAGGGTGACCCAAAAGTCTGTAACTAGGCATACACCATTCGCTTTAGCTTATGGATCAAAGACCAATGGTCTCGATTGAACTAGAATCCTTTCTCATCGAAAAAGGTAAATGACTCCAAGGTCAATGAGGAACTTCAGGTTAAGTCCCTCAACCCGATTGATGAGAAATGAGAAGAGGAGGAATTAAGGATAACTGCTCACCAAAAAAAAGTAGCACAACATTTTAACACCAAGATCAGAAACTGTACCTTCGAGGTAGGGGATCTTGTTTTGAAACGGGTTCTCCTGAGAATGGGGGAACTTGGTTCGAACTGGGAAGGTCCTTATGCGATCGAATAAAAGCTTGGAGATGAACTTTCAAGCTGGCTAATGTTGATGAAATCCCAATTCCACAGGCATGGAATAACGACTTATTACAATGCTATTTTACTTAGTCTAATCAGGTTTATTTTCTATAAATAAGCCACCTAAGGCTTTTGGGGCAATGTAATAAGGCATAACTTGCCATGTTTTTGTTTATAAACAAAAATTAGCTTCTTGGACCAATGAAATTGTGTTCTTATAGGAAAAACACTACGTGATTAGTAGTGAAATCAAGTACCCGGACATAGGTACCGACTCCTTTAGTCTAGGATTAGGATAAAGGAGTATAATCACAATGATCAATCAGATAATTCGACCCTATCCCTTCGATATTGACTTTGTCCGGAGGTAGGAAAGGTCAGTAAGGAATATCAGTGGTTAGGTAGCTAAAAGCGCCAGTTTTCAAAGATAGAAACTGGTGCATGGATGGAAATTTAACGGCCATGCTCGCGGCCTGGTAGGATATGCTAGGTCGAGGATAAACGAGGATGGCCAAAGGATACTCTCAGTTAATACCCAACCACAGGTAAGACTAAGAGTGGATGCCCAGAGATAGGCATCCAAGGCACAGGTTCTCAGATATATGAACTGGTGTAAAATTAGGATTTTCACGACGGTGCTTTCAGTTCAACGGGACATGCTCAACCGAGGATAAGCGAGGATAGCCGATAAATGCTTTCAATCAATGCCCGAAGATAGGAAAGATCTAAAATGAGTACCTGGAAATAGGTACTACTAGACTCCCTTGATCCAGGATCGGGACCGGGAGAGTATGATCAGATTGGGGGCAATCAAATGATTTGTCCCATGTTATTAACCTTTAACCGATACTCGAAGGTAGGACGGATTTGAAATGATGCCCAGATTTAGGCATCTGGAACACCAAGTCCCTAAGACAGTGCTCGAAATGAAATCGAATTGCAATACGTATTGTTTCACTCATTGCCTAGCGGGACTTACTAAGTTGAGGTTGAGTGGTGGAATTATGTGGATAACATCGATCGCACCTAGTTATCGGCGAGATCGGAGACGTCAGGATACGAATGTCCAAACCACTGTTCCACAGAAATAAGGAATAGCACGAAACTTGGATTACATAAAACTAGTTATTTGTTGAAGGAAATCGACATGGAATAAACAGGAACAACCACATACTCATTAAAATAATAGTTTTGTTTAGCCAAACGAGAATACTTTGGTGACAATAAAATAGAACTAAATAATGGAATATTACTAAATGAATTGCAGGAGCTTTATTTACATGTATAGAATTACAAAAAGTAAACGCATTACACAGACACAAGCATGTATAATGTGGGTAAATTGCAGTACATGCGGTTATATTATATATGCAGGCAGTTGTATATAGGCAGGAATAGCATATAAAGTACGGAAATATAAACAGAACAGAGACTGAAATAGGAAGATAGTCTTTCATTACATTCTAACTTTATATAATATGGATGCATGGTGTGGGTGCCATACAACCACAGCTTATATGCAACAGGAGAAACAAAAGTACAACCCAAAAGGAGACAAAAGATAACCGTCTTACTATCACTGAAGGCTGTCTAAAGAGCCTACTTCTTATGCGCCTTCTTCTTCTTATTACCACTCTTGCTGGTTGCACCATCGTGAGATCTCTTCTGGTCTTTAGCGCCCTCGGTCTTCTCACCCTTTGGTGTGCTGCCTTCAGATGGAGTGGTGTCTCCTTTAGTCATAGTGGTGATAGGGTCTTCAGGATGGTCAACAGGGGGCTTAAAGGTCTCTTTAGAGGCATTGATGCTGCTGTCCTTTAGAAGCTTGATGGTGATAGGAAGGACACTTAGAAAAGGCTTTGGCTCCTTAGTTCCCATAGGCTTTTCAAGTCCAGGTTCGATCTTGACTTTAAATTTGGAAATATCAAGTTTTAACTTCTCCACCATGGAAATGGATCTGATTGGTCCATAGGCGCTGGTGATAGTAATGTCTTCCCCCAAGGACTGGCAAGGGTCATCCATCCCTCTAAAGCTGTAGTTTTTTCTACATCAGAATTAGGAATGGGGCTGAAGGGAAGGCTTGGAATGAACAGTCCCACAGTTACTGAGGTAGACCCAGTAGTAGTTGTAGTGGACCTAAGCTAGGAGTAGTTGGCGATGAAGGAGGTGGAAGAGGACGTACAAGGTCACAAACAGAGTGGTAAATATTAGTAACAGTCTTGGGTGAGAACTGGAGTATCTCACACATTGGCGAGACGAGGGATATACCTTCACTGGATAGTGCCTCCTTAGCATGAGATGCAACAATCTCACCCTCTTCTAAAGCCGATAGAATGGGTTGAGAGATGGAAATAGGAATATAAGGTTCACCAGGAACGATAGCTACGGAAGTTGGAACCACCGAGTCGCCACGGAGCTAGCCCCCTCAGATAATGGAATCTTTGCCATAAGCTCTAGAGATTTTGAAGATGAAAATTCTTCTTGGCCCGATGCATATGGACCAGCAAGAGCTTCAGTAGTAGATTTAGCTGTGGCGTCCACTACAGCTAGGAATTTAAGGAAGGTGCGATTACTAATCAGCCAAATCCAGGCCAGTTATCGATCATAGATGAACCTATGCCATCTACCACTATGCAACAGTAACAACCTACATTAGGTTAAAGGATTTGAATCAAGGTTTCTAAAAGGTCAGGGTTGACCAAATTAGAGAAGTCGATAGTGACTGGGATGAAACTAAAGTGGTGGAGGCGACAAGGAGATGGTCGATGGTGCCTTTAAGAGTTAACAGTGAATGGTTCGAAGTAGAGAGGTCCAATTGCAAAAGATTGGCAATAGAGAAGGTATCGACACTGAAAAGGAAAAAGACAAAAGTGACGAGTAAATAGAAATCTTCCAAGTACCTAACTTTTATACTGCCGAATTCTCGAGTGGGTTCGTCTCAGTACTTACTAAAATAGCTCGGTATCGATATGAAGTAATGGTTTTATACGAAAAGGAAAGGGAAGGAAAGAGCAAAGGAAAGCAACCTATACCTTATTAAGATGATGAACAATCTCAAAGTGTAGATCTTGTCCTTAGCACGGAAAATGGAGATGCTGCTATTTAAAGCAATCGAGCAGATATCCACTGAATAGAAGCAACGCTTTGAAGCACTCTTGAATAACCAACTAACTTGCATAGATGATGGTACATGCTCACCTTATTCCAAAGCATGCTTTGTTTCCAACGGAAGTGTACTCTAGGGGGAAAGTGTTATCTGGTTTTTTGACCAAACGACTTTCAAACAATTCTAGACATCAAGATGAAGACAGAATGGCAAAAGAACTTAGGAACTTGTTTGGAAGGGCAATGAAAGGAGTTCAAGAGTTTGGAAAGCAGTAGGACCCAGGAAAAGAGGTCAGTACCGATCCCCTTTTGATCGGTACCAAGCACTTTTTCTATGTCCTAGTTGGCTCTAGAGTTAAGACCCATGGATTATTGGCTTGAGTGATCCTCAAGGGACCTATTTCTCAAGGAGTAGGTGAAAAACTCTCAAAAAACTCTGAAGGAAAGAGAAAATGGTTTTTCTTGCTCTGGGGACTCCGTCTTCCTCTCTTACTATCTCAGATCTGAAGTTAAACTTAGCATATCAAGATTAAGCGATTCTGTTGACCGATTTTTCTATAAGTACAAGGCTTATGGCATTTGAAAAAGGAATTAATGGCACTTACTTTCTTCATCTTCTTTCTTTACTTGATCCTAGTAATAAAGGCAGTTATTTTTTACTGTTCTAGGCTATTAGATTAGTAAAACCTTTGTACTTGTGGCTAAAATCCATAAACAATAAAATTATAGTGGACGTAGGCCTTGGATTTGTCAAACCACTATAAAAATTTCTCTGTGTTCTTACTGTTATATGTTAGATCTCTTTATTTTAGTCTATTTTTGGGTGTTGTGCCATTTTGAGGCTCAACACACACACACACACAGATATATATATATATATATATATATATATATTACTTATTGAAATATATAAAATTGTCTTTTTATTTTTTTATGGCCAAATTATATATATATAATTATATAACATGCAATCACTTGTATATATGTTAAAATTAAGTTTATATTGAAGTACCTTTCACCGTAGGATCCTACTGAGAGTTTAGCACATTGTTTGCTTAGTATTTCCTCTTGAATATTCATTGTCCCCTCCATCTCTTCAGTTTGCAATGCTATGGAGTTGGCTTCACTAATTGTAGTGGGTGTCCAGCCTATGCTTAAGAAGAGAAATCAAATAAAAGGTCAAAAAATGGTGTGGCAGGGCACTATACTATTTATATTTATTAGCTAGCACATTTTCCTCCACCCGTTTCTTTAAATCCACATGACTTGGTTCAAATAATTCGAACCTCATTTGAACACTTCTTTGACATGCCTTAATAGGGGAAGTCTAGTGTAGTCAACACCCTATTGACCCCTTTTTGAATCTCTAATTAATTAATCAATTCTAGCTCCTTTATCGATCGAACCATCATATAACTTTTATACATTGTTCATTTGATTTTTAGCTCGGAACAAATAATTAAAACATAGTGTGAACTCTCTAGTGTTGACTCTCTAGTGTGAACTCAATCCATAGTCAATATTCAAACAATTTAAATATTGAAGCCTGTATAGACTTTGCTGAAGAACAGTATAGGGTCAAGTTCAACGCTTGTAGACCATTTAGGTGAAATCATATTTCTGATCTAAGCTTACCCAGTAACAATAATTTGTACACGTCTTTACAACATAACTGTATCACATAGAAATCAAGAGTTTGGTCTAAGGTCAAAAATTTAATTAATACCTGTATTTAATTGTGTAAATTAATATAACGCCCTTGGTTCAATCTGATAATAATTATCGATTAACTGATTTACTCTGACTAGAGGTTTCGACTTTTAAGATAATTTTATCAATTATGGTTATACCGACCTTCTATAACAAAGGAGATGAATCTTCTCTTGGTGTTTCACTTAAAATATTTCAAGGTATACACAACTATGGCTGTGCACGGTAGTTATGCCATGTGTCAAACCATAATCAGTTTATAACATACGTATTCAAGATTGACAGTACTCTCAAATCAGAAGAGTATTGTATGTCATTCCCCTAAAGGTATAAAACTCATTGGCTGCAAATAGATCTTTGAGAAAAAAGATTGGCATGGATGGAAAAGTCAAGACCTGCAAATCAAGGTTGGTCATGAAAGGTTTCTGTCTAATTCAAGGTGTTGATTATGATGAAATGTTTTCGCCTGTCGCCATGCTTAAATCCATTCGAATTCTACTTGTACTTATCACCTACTTTACTATGAAATTTGGAAAATGGACGTTAGAAAAGCTTTTCTAAATGGTGATTTAGAAGAGACAGTTTATATATCGCAGCTAAAGGGTTTCAAGGTCAGTGAGAGCTGCGATAACGCATGTAGACTCTAAAGCTTGAATTACGGTCTTAAGCATGCATCTCGAAATTGGAACAAATGTTTTGATAAGGTAATTAAATAGTTTGGTTTCTACAATACACAATGGAATCATGCGCATACAAGAAAGAGATAATGGTTCAGTAACATTCTTAGTTCTATACTCGATGATTTAGTACTAATTATTAACGATGTACCTATGTTACAATCAATGAAAATTCGGATATCTAATAACTTCTCAATGAAGGATTTAGATAAGGTGTCCTACATACTAGGTATTTAGATCAATAGAGATAGATCGAATAGGGTATTGGGATTGTCCCAATCTATGCAGATAGATAAAATACTAAGATGATTTTGTATGGAGAATTCTAAGAACGAAAATATTCAAGTGTGACATGAAATTGTCCTTTCTAAGAAGAGCTCCCCATCTATGGATGAGGAAAGGCAACTCTTGAGTTGGATTCCTTATGCTTTGGTAATAGGATCGATCATGTATGTCATGCTATGCGCTTTTGCACCAGATGCAGTAAGCCGATATCAATCTAATTTAGGAAGAAACCATTGATGGCGATCAAAGAGACCTTTAAGTATTTAAAAAATACTAAGGATTTGTTTCTAATTAGCGAAAGCGATGAACCCCTTATGAAGGGGTATTCGGTCTCAAGATTTCAAAGTGATATTGATGATAGTAAGTCAATTTCGGGGTTTGTCTTTACTCGTAAGTGAAGGGCCATTAGTTGGAAACGTTCCAAACATAAAGTTGTAGCAGATTCTACCATAGAGGTTGAGTACATCGCTTTTAATGATGCCACAAAGGAAGTAATGTTAATGTGCAAATTCACTAAGGAGATAGGTGTGATTCCAAGCATAAAAGGTCCAATGCTCATGTATTGTGACAAAAATGGGCAATTTAGATTGCACAGAAATTGCAAGCTCGCAAGAGGTTAAGACAAATCCTCCATAAGTTCCACATTATTCGGCAATTTATTAGTGATGGAGAGATCGTGATCAAGAGAGTAGATACAAAAGATAACATTGCATATCCATTCACTAAGGCGCTTTCTTAGTAAGTTTTAGGAAGGCCGATCGAAGGCATATGAATGAAGCTCCATAATTGGCCCCATGTTCAAGTGGGAGATGGATAGAATTAGAGGTGTGTACCAAGGGCAATTATGTAATTTCATATGTAATCCTAGTTATGTAAATAATCTTCTTTTAAATAAAGTATGTTTTTGGTTTTTCTTCTATTATATGTGTTTGTTATATTGTGACACATAAGTAATGAATAATTAACATTAAACATATATAAGTAGAAAATCCTTAGCTGTAGTGTTTTATCGATTACAGTTACGAATTAACTTGTAACTATGAGTATTGAATCGATATTAACCAAAGGACTAAGACTTCCTACTTGAGAAGTATCGAGAAAATGATATGGATACATCTGTTGAGACTAGTGTACGTAATGCTCTCTATACAATAGATGGTGATTTACTCATGACCATTGGAGGACACCAAGAGGTTACGTACCTGTGGTTGTTAGAACAATCGTTGAACGATTCAACAAGAGCTTTCTATGAGTTATATAACTTAGTCAAAATAGAAGATCTTTGGGTAATGATGTATAATAGTCTTATAACTTGAGAGTACTGTCGAACTTGAGCATGTAGACTATACTTTGATTATGCTCAACCACATGGCATAGCGATCGTACGACCATAGTTGGGTACACACTGAAATACTCGAAGTGATATAATACTCAAGAGAGGATTCGTCTCCTCCGTCATAGAAGGTCGTTATCACCGTAATGGGTAAGTCAATTTAAAGGTAAAATCTCTAGCCAGAACAAATTGGTTAATCGATAAATGTTATCAGCTTGAACAAAGGACTTTAAAATGGTTCTACGCAATTAATAATGATATTAGTAGTGCTACTTGACGTTACGGTCCAGATATCTAAGTGATATAGTGTGACGCCCCACCTCTATACTCACACTAACCAAGGACATTACTGGGTAATGCCGTCAATTAGCATGAAGAATAAAGCTGTTGAGGAGCGACCAACTGTATAATTGCTTTGTGCGAATATCGATATGCCAGATAGAAGGTCATGCAATTCATTTCAAGAGGAAATCTGGCATATCAAATACAAACTCAAAGCTACTACATAGTGGCTATGTGGCCTTCGGAAACAAATATAAAATAAGCATAACACATCAGTCACAGATATTCATATCACTAAGGCGGAAACAAATATGAATATAACACATAGAAGTGTACATCAAAGTAGTGGTCATACAAGATCCGCTACATTACAAAAGAATAGGTACCAATGCTAGACAAAAGAATATGTATACGTCAAGGAGTCTCTATCTTGAATGTATGAAAACAAAAACTACTAAGCTAAAGTAGTTAGCCAAAAGTGAGAAGATAGTCCCTGCTAAGAAGTCAAGTGGAAGCACTTGAAACATCTCGGTCTGACCCGAGTATTATTTAAGAAGAATAATAATAAACGGATCAGTCTAGCTATAAATATCATACAAAATGAGATAGGATAAGAGATATGACAAAAATATATGATAACAATAATGTCATACTATGACAAGTATATATTTGATAACAATGAAAATCATACAATATCTCAAATCTCCTCAAATATCCAAAAGAATATCATATTCTTTAACTTATTCACCAAACCTCAAATATTGACAAAACGTATCAATGCAAATCACAAAAATTGGTGAAACAAAAATTCTAGAAATCAATAATTATAAATCCATAAAACACAAAGGGGGAGGCCTATCACAAACGGGAGCATGAAAACTCACCAACACGTGTATCACAATTGAGACGATATCCCATGGGTCGCTAACCTATAAAATGAGCCGAACATCGACGCACCTAAAAAGATACACCCCATGCACAACCGAACATCGACGCACCTAAAAAGATACTCCCCATGCACAGACTAATTGAGCCGAACATCGAGGGACCTAAAAAGATACGCCCCATGCACCGACTCATTAAACCGATTGCTCCACGAACGGTCAAAAGACCATGGGTCGCTACCCCCCCCCCCCAAATTGAGCCGAAGCTCCATAGAATAAGTGTAAATTACACCAAGCTAGTAAATAAATGGGTTTAGCTTCATGTCCCATAACCACTGGCTTAGCTTAAATATTACAAACAAATTTTCCACTCGAAAATACAAAATGATCATCATTGATCAAAAAAGAAGTGTAAATTACACTAAGCTAGTAAATAAATGAGTTTAGCTTCATGTCCCATAACCACTGGCTTAACTTAAATATTTACGAACAAATTATAGATTTCCACTCAAAGATTGTCACGAGATTTCAATCGAACAAGTCCAATAATTAACCGACGAAGTAAACGCAAGCGTTTCATACCACTTGTTTTGCTAAGCCGTTTAATTAGATTTCACATACGAATGAGGTAAAGGTTTGTATATACTAATAGATTGGAAAATGGTTTTAAAACGAGTTTTGTATTAAAATAATGTTGAAAACGTTTTTGTGAAAGAGTTTGAGTATTTACTACTAGTATAAACACCTTTATATTTTAAAGTGACAAATCATAGAAACGATTGTAAAAACAATCTATCACCAAAATCCACATTTGACGACGTGAATTAAAATCATAAAAATCGATATCAAATCCATCAAATGGATATACCAAAAAATCCAGAATAGAAGTCATCAAAGTCGATAATAAATGACAACAACTAACCGGATCAACAAAATCGATAAAAATTGGAAATCCACTTAAAAACAGGCAAAATAGAACAGTACCAGACGTCTGGTAGATTTAGCCAGACGTCTGGCCCTGGGTTCTGGAAATATATATATTTTTTCTCCTTTCTATTTTTAATTCCAGAAGCCTTCCGGACGTCTGGTTAGGTTTAACCAAACGTCTGGATTTTAGCTCTGCCATTTTTTTCTGCATTCGTTATATAATTTTTTTCACAAGCCCCTACCAGATGTCTGGATTTTTCAGTACGTAAGCCCGTGACTTTCATGCACAAGATGTAAACCTCCTCGAACGTTGAGGAGGTAAGAGATATACCTTCGTCCGATTGGCCTTTGGCTTGAACCGGAGTGCCGCCTTCAAGAATCGAATATAGCTTAAAGGACTTATGCATATCAGGATGATTCAGGTTGTAGCCTATATCCTTTTCAGGGGCATGAGAAGCCGAGGCACCAGTTGCCTAACTTGTAAGAGGGTCTTGAGAGCCGAAACCATAGGCTTCACCGCCTTCTTTCTCTTACTCGGTGGCCACTGGGTCACGAAATAGACTGAGCCGAGCAACCTTGAGTTTATCAGGCTCTTCATCATGCAAGATTTCGTGCATAAGCTGCTCCTCATCAACCTCGGTGCCACCAAGAGATTTCTTCTTCAACTCCATGATATAGTCCCAAGCCTCGACTAACGTCTTGAGGTGTCCCTCCCTGAGGAATTGGAGATTGTGGTTAAGGAGGACACTTGCATTGTAATATATCAACAAGGGATCAAAATCATCATTTAGCTCTGTCCAGCCTACTTAGCCTCTTCTTTGATGGTCTCTATTTTCTTAAGTTGTTTCTCAATCTCCTCCTTAGTCATGCAAGCCTCAATGATTTACTTGCAATTTTCTTGAGACTCTTGTTGAGCTTCAATCTTCTCCTCCTTTTCCCTTTCAAGCTCCTCTTCAAGCCCTAGAATACGAAGAGTCAAAATGTCTTTGTTCAGAGCATCCTTTTCTTTTGGAAAAACATCCCCTCGAGGGCTAAAGTACTATTGCGACGAATGTCAGTGTCCAATACAATTTGATTATCCTTCTTCATACACTTAACTACTTTAGAAGATTCAGTGGCTCTCTTCTCGGCATCGGCCAGATTTGTTTTCAACCCCTTAACTTTCTCGTCTAGGTGTTTGATAGTTTATTTATCTTGAGCCACCTCAAGAGTTAAGCAAGCGATCTCAAGCTTCCTTTTCCTCGATACTTCATAGATTTGCATAGTCATATGTAGAGTTGTGCTATGCTAGTCATAGACATCACTGGCATAAGAAAGCGTTGTATCCTTGGCCTCTAAAGGAATCGGGTGCATAGCAGGAACGAATTTGAACTCATCGAAGCATATCTTTGGAAATATTGCCTTAAGTGTGGCCATCCTTTCTGTAGCAGTAGCATCAAGCGCTGTTGGAAGTTTAACTAGAGCAGTTGAAGCTATGAGGGTCTATTTTCTATGCCTATTAAATGATATCGAGGCTTCCTACGCTAGAATGGCGTTCAAAGGATCGTCGGGTATTAGAAGAACCCGAATATTGCTCGTGTACTGTAGCCAAAGTGGGTGCGTGAGATAACGATTTGCCACCGCTATATACGGTGGGATGTGGATCGACATCCTTGTGATGAGAAGACTGAGACTTCGACTTGTGTCTAGATGATGAATCCTTGGACTAGCAGCTTCTATCTCGATCATCCCCTCTATCACGGCCTTCCCTCACTTGGCCAGATTGTCGGTAAGAGTCCGAACCTTGACTGGGCTCGAAATAAAAAGGCTGGGAGCGCATGACTTCTTTAAGCGATCGAAGTTACGAGAACGCCCCATGGAACCTATAAATAAAAAATAGATATATCAATGTCATTAGAGTAAAAGATAGACATGTGTCATGCAGTGCAGTGCACGTGGATGTGAGTGCTCTAGTGTCCCCCGACGGACAAGGTGTTGGAGCTTTGCTAGCCAGAGTGACCTCTCACAATCTAGTGGGAAGAATGTCAATGTCAATTCAGATAGGAGAATCAAACCCATCAAGGCTCATATTGACGAAATCATAACTCTCGACATCCTCCAGTATTGGGATATTTGCCAGTCCCTTGAATGTATCTTCTGGAGGCAAAGAAGTGGATTAATATGTGGTGGTAGTGGTTGGCTTGGACTGATTTTCAATTTTCCCTTTGCGAAGCTTGTAAACGAGCCTCTTCCCTTTGCTCTTCTTTGAAGCAAGGAGTTGCGTGTCTTGAGAGGACCCGATTACAGGCTCGTGGCCTAAACCCATGTCATTCGGATTAGGCTCATTAGCATCGCCACTTATTTCGCCTTCTTTGGCATCATCCCGAGCCTCCTCGACTTAGGTCATGACAAGATTAACATCGCCACCTCCTAACCGAGGAACGCCTCTTCCTCTTACAACTTACCGCTCAACGATCCCTGATAACCTGGTGCTACGACCCTCTTCTAGCAAGCCGAAGGCAAAAAGGCGCTTGTCGATAATAAGGGACTTAACATCTCTATCTTCCACTGATATATTCCTGAGCTCTGAATACTTGTTACCATCGGGTTGTGGATAGTTACCTGCAAGATTCAAAGAATTACTTAGTTCATGGTACGACTTGAGTAAAAGCACCAAAGATTGAGTTCGAAATGACACTTACATCCTTCCAGCTATCATCCAACGAAACCAGGTAGGCAATGCACATAAAGCCATTCGTGTTTAAAAGCACTCTACTTATTCAAAAAACCAGTTACGACCTACCAATTACTGATTGACTCAAGAAAAGTGCACGATAGGCTCCTCTTTCGTCGCTTGAAATTGTAAATGAATCTAATGTCCTTTGGGGTCTATTCATGATATAAGAACTCGTAAAATATTATATATGTGCAATATATGGATATGTGTCACGATGACATTGTATAGGTGCAAGTGCAGGGTCGTGACCGAGAGTTTCGTGTAGACGAGCAATATGTGGATATGTATCATGATGACCGTCGAGGTAAGCGAAGACTGTAGAGTCGGGTTAGGTGACCCATATGTGTGACTTTGGAGCCGACATGTGGTCGTTAGTCTTCCTTCTGGTTCTAGAGGAGTCGTAGATTGGTATATACTCTTTATACACCTCAGCTAAGCATAGATATGGCTTAGGCGATCCAGGGTTAGGAGACCCACATATTTATGTATATATGACTCTAGTTAGGACTTCTTGTCTGTTGTATAGCCATTCCCCATCACCATAAGGGGATGAGATTATATTTGGATAGGTGTCCAAAGTATAGTGGATTCTCATATCTTTTACTATATATGATTTTTCCAAATAAGAGGCCTATATTTTATATTGATGTTTGTATGCTATTACTCGAGATCGAGAGATATACTTAGGCATTGATGTATGCTAGTCTAATTGTACTTGATGATATCTCATATTTGATGATTTTTGGACTTTGATGATGATTATAGATATGGATGATTCACCCATTATATTGTTTCGATTGGATAATATTTGATGTGATTTTATATGGGTGATGGCATCTTTATGGTTGGTTTCATGGTTGTTGTTATTGTTTTATTATACTACTGTTTTGTATGCCATCACTATTATACCATGCATATTTTATATCTATATATTTATTGACCTTTATATTTAGACATAGTCATACCCACGTTTATTTAAGTAATACTTGGGTCGGTCCGAGACATTTAGGTATAGGAACGAAGTGACTAGCTTATGTTTCGTGGGCACATTGGAGACATAGGATTGTTGTATACTATTATTATGTTGTAGACTCGAATTATATATTTGACATAATTTGTATTTTGATTATACATTTTTTGAGAAGTTTGTACACTTATTGTCACTTATACATTTCATATTATATCATGTCGCTGCTATACCGACTTTATGTTCTTTGATATGCTTTATATATTCTATATAGTTCTATCCTGGAGGAACCCATGTTTATGCTTTGTGCCGATACTGTGTACATATATGTGAGTTATTTGTTCGATGTTTAAATACATACCAGTGTTAGCCCATGGGAATATTCATGTGTGTATCTCATATAGCCTCATTCTCTTTATTATCTGATAATATTACCTAGTAGTACTTTTCGATAGTTTAGGTATAGAGGTAGGGTGTCACAAAATTGGTATTTGAGTAGGTTCAGAATAATAATATATATAAGACACGAGTCTTGACCTTAGATGAGACTTAGAGTCCCTGTTCCCTAGGTGTGTTGTGTATTTACCCTATAATAAGGAATATTAGGTATATATATGATGATTATTGGGGTAATTATTTGGGTTATGTATTTTTTATTATATATATGTATGTGTGTATATATATATGAAATGTTTTTGGAAACCAAGCAAATGTTTTAATTAGAATGTCTTGAAAGTTATACAATATAAATATAGTATTAGATTAAGTTTTAATATAGTTAATAAAAGTTCCATAGAAGCAAATAAAAAAATAGTCAAGGTAATATTTATAAACATTTTGAAACAAATTCATGTTAATTTGTCCGTTGAGTAGTTTAAGAATTTTGGTCGATGCACTTGGCCAACGTTATTGATAGGGATTCCTAAACATTATAGCGAGGCATTTGAAAAAGTTTAAAATGTTTTGTAAACACTTTTGTGATTTGAAAAAGCTTTGATTGTTTTGAAAAAATAGTTAATTAGAAAAATATATAAAATAATTGGAGAAAATGTTCTGAAAGGAAAACAATATTTTAAAGAAATATTTTGAAAATGATAAGTGATGCTTGAAGAAAGGATATAGGATATTTTATTAAAGAAAATATTATTTTGAAATGATGTTTAATAAAGTATGTAATATGAAAATATGTATGAAATTTTGAGGATTTTGAAGTGGTAGTGATGATATAAATGATTTGGGAAAAAGATTTTGGTGAATATTTTGGCATGAACGTATATTTATTATTTTGATATGTAAATGGATTGTAATAGATATTTATAAGTATGAATATATAAGGTGTGTTGAAATTAATTGCGTGTATAATTTATGAAAGATAGTTTATGACTTGAATTAGGTTCTACGAATATTTTAATTTATGTGATATATGCTAAAATGGATTTGCAGAGTCTATATGAAAAGAAATTTTTGGAAATTTGTTCAAACTAAAGTTTGTTACGATAAAATATTTTAAGAAAAAGGAATTTTTATGAAATGTATTCTTGAGATAAAGTATTTGGAAGATTATAGAGTTTATTTGATGGAAATATTTATTTGGGAAATTATTTTGGTAAGAGATTATAGTTTTGGTTTCAAAATATTATATTTTATAAATATATTTAAATGTTATTTATAATATATATACACATTATTTGAAAATTTTCAATGTCTGATTATATATTTGAATATTTAGGAATGTTAATATTTCAATTGGAAAAGGAGTTTGTTTTATAAATATATATGGAAAGATTTGTATAAACAAGTTTTCAAATTTATAAATATAAGTAATTGAGAGAAAAGGATAGATTTTATAAAGTGTTGTTAGCAAGTTTGAAAGAATGTTTTACAATAAAAGTGTATGGATGTGTTTAATTAAATAAATTTTTGAAGTGGAATATTTTGAAAGGTATTTATATATCGAATGATGAAGTGAAAATTTTAAGGAAAAAATCTTTTGAGAAAAGTTCTAGTTTAGTTAAAATATCTTTAAATTAGTTGAATAAGGATTTTAGAAAAAGAATTTGAAAAGGAATCTATTACAGAACAATATTCTGCAATTGTGGAAAGTAAGTTCCAATTTGATAAATATATTTGTGAAGTAAATGAAATTTACAAATTTTGTATAATATCATTCTTTGAAGAGTAATTCTTGAATTAATAATTTCAATATTTAATAGATAGAATTGATTCTTTTGATAAGACATCGATGAAAGATCTAATTATTAATTTTGTGTTACTCTATTTGATACTTGACAAGTCAATGTAGATCTCTATACGTGCTGACTCAAGATAGTAAAGATGGATAATTGTTAAATTTGTATTATTGGACTTTTTTGTATTGTATAATTACAAATGGTATAGTTAAGTTAGAAATATCGACTTAGTTATAGATTTTTCCCCAAGGGAAATTACAAGGATGCAATTTTTTTAAGAGAGGAAATTACCCGGTTTTGAAAAGTAATTAATTAAAGTTAATAATAATGATTTAATTGATTAAAAATGCATTTTAAAAATTAAATAAAAATAATTTATGGGTTATTTGGATGGAATGTAATAATAAAGTATTTAAAGGTGAAAATTAAATTATTCTGGAACTGAATATTTTAGGAATTTTAATTTTTTTAATAAATAGGATTAGAATATAAAATGTGATGTTTAAAGTTTAAATAGGTCAAAAATTAAGAAATTAAATTTCATAAAATTTGTAATGTTGAGTAATTACTTAAGAAATGTAAATATGATTTTTGTTTAATTTTCAAAAGTGTTTAGGTTGAGTAGAAAATAATTTATAAATAAATGAAAAGGAAATAATTGTTTTAGTATTATTACTTAAGCTCGAGCCCATCTAACTTAAGCCCAAACTCTATCATCCTAATATCCAAACCTTTCTAAATACAGGACGTTTCTTCTCTTTTGAATGTAACGACCCGCAAATTTATCACTTTGATAAATTATATTTATTTTTAAAATATTTAAATATAAGCTTTTCAACATAGATTATGTTGTGTTGAACAATAAATAATGATGGTAATCTTATTTTGAATAAGTATTTACAAAAATATATACTTTGGAAACATATCGATAAAATGACCGAAAACCATTTTATTAATAAACTGCTCTATAACTATCAGAAGTCGCATGCAAGATACATACACTTATTTATCCGTTTAAACAAGAATATGAAATAAAATGATTTATTTTATTTTTGGGAATAAAATGTATTTATGACATCATCAATAATAGCATCGTATTTAATAATTGATTTATGAATTTAAATTGAGATTTAATGATTTAATAATTATTCAAATAATTGTTTTTAAATGATAATAATTCATTTTAATTATTTATGAAGTGATAATAAATCATTTATAATAGTTTTATAAAGATATATACTTGATTTAAAAATATAAGAAAATTCGTATCGCTCTATAGATATAACAGCACTTTTTGTAAACAATTGTTTAATATTAATTTATATTGTTTCATAATTCAAAAGAGGTCATTTTAATTATTTAAAAAGGATAAGAAATTAGTTTTCACATTTTTTACATTTACATGTAGATTAATATATAAGTGAAAATGTGATTGGGAATCAACTTCCTGATTTTCAATAGTTTAACGAATTGAAGTTGTTCAAAGTTGTTGCAATATTATTTTATATCAATTGAACACATATCTAACATACACATACACACCTTAACATATACGTGAACACATATATACATACAAATATACTTAACATTTACATTTGAATTTACATATAGTAAAAAGTATAAATATCTAAGATATTTTCTACCCTAAAAGGCAAACATCAACTCACATACACACCATCATCATCACACACATGGAAGCACAAGGGGGTGGCCTTTCCGTGTGTTTGGAAGGGATGAAGGGGGTATGGACAAGGGGTAAAAGTGTAATTATGCATTTAGATATTTATTTCCAAACTTTTCCTATAAATACCCACCATTCTCTTCATAATTTTACACACTATTCTACTTCATCTTCTTTCTCATTCTTAAGCTTTTCCATGGCTTCCTACCTTACAGAAATTATGACAAAAAATATTGCAAAAAGAAATATAATTTATATAAGTATATATACATAAGAAAAATTCTTCAAAACCAAGGCAAATCACCTCCTTTCCTCACTCATAATCCACGGCCACCACCTTCTACAACCAAGGCCAAGCACTCCACCTCCTTTCAAGCCAGGCCGAGCCCATCCAAAGGTCAAAGGCTCGATTCCATCGGCTTTGATTCAATGGTAGCAAAGCTATAGCGAATTTTTGAGAAGATAGAAACCAATAAAGGTGAGAAACTATATATATGTTGTGATATGATTGCTATGGATGTTTACTATGCTTTGATCATTAAGTATGGTTGTTTTAATATAGTTGTTTAATTGTGTAAACAAGTCATGTTAAATACACGTCGATATTATACAAGGAAACCACATTCCGAATCAAGTTATAAAAGTGATATGGAATCATTAAACCCCTTTGAAATGATTTAAAATAGTTACAGATGTTTTATAAACACTAAAAACCGGGTGAAGTTTTGACAAGTTATGAAAATAGACTTAAAAATAGGTGCGTCGCGTAACGGTAGTTCGCGATTTCGCACCGTGGAAAGTTAAATCCATTTATCGATGGAATTAGAGTCAGAATTCTTTGGAATAAGAATTTTTCGGACTCTTATAATCATAGTTTTCAAACAAAAAAACGATCGAGATTTCGTTTAGTAGATTTTGAAATATGAGCAAATCAAGTTTTCAAAATAGTCGCGCTTTGGCACTTTGGAAACCAAAGTGATAAATCCTTTAAATTGAACATTTTTAATTCTTTAAAAATATGGAATAAATTCTATAAATATTTTAAAATGTTTTAAAAGAGATTTTATTTATAAAAATGGATTTCTAACTGATAGAAAATCTGTTTTTATTAAATAAGCCTTAAAAGCACTATTCGGAGCACTATTCGCAACACTTTTAATAAATTTTGAAATATGGTTTTAAGCTTAAGTATTATTTCCCAAATATTTTATAAATGTTTTCAAATAAATAATTAAGTATTTAAAAGATGATTTAAAGGTTTTATAATTTATTTAAAAAAAATTAAGTAAATAATTTAAAGAAAAGCTATTATAATCAAGTGATTTAATCTTGGGTCTAAAAGCCGATGAGTAGACTGGATTTTTCTATTCATGAGATTCGAATGTGAGGTTCTTAAATTAAGGAGATGTTTAGGAGCAACCAGTTCCCTGGCTCATTTGGCCTTTTTCCTGGGCGAGGAATATATAAGGTCGAAATGTCGGAAACGAGGCAAGTATAAAAGATTTAATTTTTTCTAAATTTATTACAACTTGGATTGTATAGAGATAATCTTCATATACTTGGTATTAAAATTCCGATGAGGGAAACCATACTATCCATGTGAATTTTAAACGTGATTTCGCTGTTATTCGACGGATAGTAAAGGTTGAATACAGAAATTGATATTGAGTAGAATTAGTATAATTTCTATGAATCCGTTTTACTTGAATACTAAATAATTTGGATTTACCATCTTAGATAACATGGTTTCAACCTATTAAAATGATATGTATTGGAAATAAGAAATCTTTTGTCAAGATTTAAATAAATGATTTGGAATTAATTTAATTCCTATACTTAAAATTAATTGTGTTTTGCTTTACAGTAAACTATGGCTTAAATAATATTGTTTTTGACCCATTTTAAAAGTTATGATTTGGAAATCGTTGTTAAGATTTAAATAAATGATTTGGAAATATTTTCCTAAGTAAAGAATGAAATGATTTGGAATTATTTCAAGATTAAAAAAGGTTTTAATTAAACAAAGATTTGATAAAGGAGATTTAATCATCCTGTATATAATAAAAAGAAATGTTTTAAAGATATATATATCTAGAAGATATTATTGATAAAGAGAAAAGTAATAAATCAAATGATAAGCACCTGTTTACTTAACTTAATTTTATCGACGATTAGTTCGAAGGAACCGGGGTCGGATTTGGGTAACTCTAATCCGTAAACCACTTCGAACCAATTTAGGAGTTCGAAAGTGAAGACATGTTAAAGACAATAAAATTGAAGGCGGGGATCTTCATAACTAAAGGACTGCTTGTTGATAATTTTGGAGTAGCTCATGAGGTAAATAAATAGCAGTGGTCCCTTCGTTCTGGGATCTTCATATGCAAGGACTACTCGCTACTAATCCTAGGAGTAATTCCCGATAGGATGTGGTAGGAGAGTACCTTCGGTTTGTCGTGTTCCTGGACAACTTGTATGGATGAATATTTGAAATTGCATTTCTAAGATCACAGTGCATTGATCTCTACAAATGTACATCTGTTTGGTGGTGTGGGAGATAACTCTCTTATGCGTAACACCCTTCTCTGAGACGTATGATCTCAGAGTTGTACTTTCGTAGAAATCAATAGTGTGTGTTGGAAATAGCAATGTGGCATTTTGAAATGTTCTAAGAAAGGTAAACATTACCTCAAGCCTCACATCCGAGGAATTATGAAACAGGGGTTGCTTTAGGGCTAAGTCGTTCGCTACCATTAGGGTATGATATCACCTTTCTAGATTTTTTTGTGCCTACTATGACATTGGGTAAAAAATATATGTGGTGTATGGTATGAGAGCTCTCGGATAGGTCGGGAATGGTCGGGGTATTATTATATTCGATTCTATCCGCCACTAGATGGGTCTGCTGGTAGGCTAGTCTTAATTCGTAAAGGTTTTGAAGATGTCGATCCTCGGTGCATCCCTCCAAATATGCACTATATAGGAGGTAGTTCCTTACCTTGCTATTCATTGGAAATCCAACTCTCCAATAAGTGCCTTCGGACTTAGTTGTAAACCTAATATGTTGGAATTTAATAATGTAACAATTTCGGCTATTTGAATATGTTTATTTGAAAGGTTTTCAAAAGAATGCCATTAAAAATAATATCACTGGATTTCACATAGAAATGTTTTGGTTATCATAAAGTAACCCGTTCCGTGTTTATGTGTGGCGTAGTCTTATGAGATACCATTTTTTTTCAAATACTTGTATTTTGAGTTTCTCACACCAGTCCCATAACTGACCCGGAGTTTATTTTCTTTCTCTTAAACTGTAGGTGGCTTATTTTTTGGGCAACCTAGTAATCAAGTTTTGTTTAGAGCATTTTGGAAGAGCTTGGAGCATGGAGTTAGAAGATTCTTCTAAAGATTGTTATCTATTTCCACCACGCTCGTGTACTATTTTATTCAGCATTTGTAAGCGATAGATATTTATAACTGTCCATGTTAATGTTAATGTTAAGTTAAATTCTGATAAATGTATTTAAAATTTTCTAGTGTAAAGATTATATGTTGAAATAATATATATTATGTCATTCATGTTATATTTGGTTCTGTCTTTATTTTCTTTCTACCCTTAATGGTCGGGTTTTCAGGCGCTTGAATTTGCATAATGTGAATACTGATGATGTATTAGTGTCGATTTTCGAGGATTGAAAAGCCGGGTCATCACATTTGGTATCATAGCTTAGGTTAAGTGAACACTTGAGCCTGATAGAGGTAAAGTCTCATCAGAGATATGGTTAACAACACCCTAAGATGAGTAACTCATTAGAGATAGGGTTAGTAACACCCTAGATTGAGTAGAGAGTATATTATATAAGAGCACATATTTGTTAAAGATATACAAATGATTTTTGTTTTAGAAAAATATGGTAAATGAAATAATTTTACCTAGGATTATATTTTGAATATAAAGAATATGTTTTGAAAATAAAATATTGTTAGATATGTTATAACTTGAATGATAGTTTAAATCAAGATTAGTAAAATACAAGTATAAACATCTTGTGATTAGAATTTCACGGTTTGACTATAAGATGTTTAATAATAAACACTGAGAAGATTAAGAGTAATACTTTGACAAGGAATTTGGATAAAGAGAACTTTTATCTGAAAAGGGTTTTTGGGAAGAGAATTTTCAAAGGATTTTGTTTGAAATATTCTGAGTATTGGTTTGGAGAAACAATATCGTGTGCTTAACTAATTATCACCCTCAAAATTATATAGTTAAAATTAATTTATGCTGGGATAAACTTAGATCTATAACCTAACATTAGATTTAGTTAAGACAATTAAAAAACTTAGTATCAAAGTGTTTGTTGTTAATAATTATAGAAACTCTCAAGCTACGGGAGAAAGTATTCGAAAGGGGAGACCTGTAGAGCCAACTGGGGTGAGAAGAATGATTTAATCATTCTTTCGAGTGACGAGGAGGAACCTAGGAAATGACCACTTAGAAATATTAAGCCCGTTATTAAAGAAGAATTAGATCCATACACCCGACTAGATAAAGACGGTTACCCTATGGCCGACACCGACCTAGTAAGTTCAGAACTTGAACTAGAAGAAGAGATTCCCGAGGAACACTAATGGAAGAAGAACTGAACTTGAAGAAGACCCGAACACTATGATATCTCATGAATCAAACAACAGCAATAGAGATAGTCACATCATATGCGAGATGGACGGTGACCATATTATTTGGCATGAGGAGTCGTCAGATTCTCCCATTCATTGGGACAACATGGAAGACGAAGTGGAAGAATTTTTGGATCTCGAGGAGGAAGAAGTGCAAGGCTTAAAGAACTAAAAGAAGGAGAAATTATACAAGAGATGCCAGCCGGACTAGGGCATGTGCCATGGAACCAGCCCTAGTTGCCATATGAAGTGGATGTAATACCACATATTGAGGACAAAACGAAGCTGATAACGAACAAAATGATAGTGATGACGATGGAGAAGTCTTGTTTGATTTTGGATATAGAAATGGACCGTCAGCATCAGACTCGGAGGATTAATTATGATTAGAGATTGGAAGATTTGAAAACACCTATCTAGTATTAGTATTATGTAGTAGCATATATATGTATGGCTTGTAAGGTAGTTATGTTTGTATCAGTATTATGATAACCCAAGTAGATTTAGAAGGACTTAAGAATGGCTTAAGTATGTGAGGAGAAATGATGTGTGTAAGATAAGGATGAATATAAAATATTAAGCATATATAATATAATTATGTCCTTTTCTTATGACTTTGTTCAAATGTAAATACACAAACCACTTGAGAAAATTTCATATACTATATCTTTATGAAATATTTAAAAACTTAAACCAAGATTTTCTAAATATTTTTAGAAAAGATAAAAAAGTATATGCATGTACACAAATTATTTCGTAACATGAATTTGGCCTAAAGATACAAATATAGGATTTTGATATTCGAAAAGGATCTATCGCTCGATGATTTAGGGCAAACATCGATGAGGATTTGTAATCGGATCCTTACATTTTCTATCATAGTTGAGAGCTATGAAAGGAAAATAGATGTTTCTGAGCCTGATCGGTGTCCGCACTAAAGAAGCGAAGGATCAATATTAGTTCGGAAGTAAAGTCGTATATTCGAATAGTAAGATTGAATCAAATATTTCATATGGATGATCCATATACATCATATGAGAGTAAGCTTAAAAATAAATATTTTGGGCAAACACCTTTGGGTTTTGCATTGTAATTTCGGAAAACAAAATTCTTTTAAGGAGGGAAGTCTACAATGACCTGCAAATTTATCACTTTGATAAGTTGTATTTATTTTTAAAATATTCAAATATATGCTTTTCAACATAGATTATGTTGTCTTGAACAATAAATAATGATGGTAACCTTATTTTGAATAAGTATTTACAAAAATATATACTTTGGAAAAATATTGATAAAATGACCGAAAACCGTTTTATCAATAATCTTCTCTATAATTATCAAAAGTCACGCACGAAGCTAGATACATAGACTTATCTATCTGTTTAAACAAGAATATGAAATAAAATATTTTATTTTATTTTTGAAAATAAAATGTATTTATGACATCATTAATAATGGCATCGTATTTAATAATTGATTTATGAATTTAAATTGAGATTTAATGATTTAATAATTATTCAAATAATTGTTTTTAAATGATAATAATTCATTTTAATTATTTATAAAGTGATAATAAATCATTTATAATAGTTTTATAAAGATATAGACTTGATTTAAAAATATAAGAAAATTCGTATCGCTCTATTGATATAACAGCACTTTTTGTAAACAATTGTTTAATATTAATTTATATGGTTTTATAATTCAAAAGAGGTCATTTTAATTAGTTAATAAGGATAAGAAATTATTTTTCAATTTTGTTTAAATTTATGTGTAAATTAATTTATAAGTGAAAATGTGATCGAGAATCAGCTTCCCGAGTTTTAATAGTTTAACGAACGGAAGTTGTTCAAAGTTGTTGCAATCTTGTTTATATCAATTGAACACATATCTAACATACACATACACACCCTTACATATACGTGAACACACACATATATATACAAATATACTTAACATTTACATTTGAATTTACATATAGTAAAAAGTATAAATATTTAAGATATTTTCTATCCTAAAAAGCAAACATCAACTCACTTACACACCATCATCACACACATGGAAGCATAAGGAGGGTGGCCTCTTCGTGCGTTTGGAAGGGATGGAGGGGGTATGGGCAAGGGGCAAAAGTGTAATTATGCATTTAGATATTTATTTCCAAAATTTTCCTATAAATACCCACAATTCTCTTCATAATTTTACACACTATTTTACTTCATCTTCTTCCACATTCTCAACCTTTTTCATGGCTTCCTACCTTAAGGTTATGAAGAAAAATATTGCAAAAAAAAATTAATTTATATAATTATATATACATAAGCAATTCACTTCAAAGCCAAGGCAAGTCACCTCCTTTCCTCACTCATAATCCACGACTACAACCTTCTACAACCAAAGCCGAGCACTTTGAAAGGGAGTGCAGATTAAGGATCTTAAGGCTAATTTAACACTAGAGGGGGGGTGAATAGTGTTTAATGGATTCTAAGACTTATATGGACTAAATTAAAATTATGACACAAACAAATGCAGAACTTAATCACAAAACAATCACAGAATCAAACACAGATGCATAAAGTAAATAAAAAGCAGTAAAAGGAAAGAACACACTGGATTTTATACTGGTTCGGAGTTACCCTACATCCAGTCATGTACCAAGGCAGAACACCTCATACAGATTTTTATTATACCAAAGTCGAGATTACAATCCTCGGTTTCTAAAGGCCTTGAGGTACCCTCCTATCTCACAAGTCCGGGGCAAACTCTCTTGATTTATGGGCCACAAGATTACCCAATTGATTTCCAGGCACAACCACACCTTATAGAGAGACTCGATAAACTTTTGATTACAAATTGATCCTATAAGTCTGAATAGCACTTTGATCTTCGAGAGAGGTCAGAGAATCAAACAAGAATGAGATTCTAATTTGATTCACTTGAGAATTCGGCATAATTTTGGCACGGTCTTAAAAATATGAAAATTTTAGAATATGGATTTGTGGAGAAGAAGTGAAGAAAATAGTTAGTTAAAAAATTCGTTTGTGAAGGCTATTTATAGACCAGTAACGGTCATAACCATTCGTGAAGAGATTTAAACAAATAGACACTTCTTTTTGAAAATTGAAACTTTTGAATTTAACGGCCACCATGTCGACATGGGGTATCCCATGATGTCGACATCCCTTAGTTAAAAACAATGTAAAATTTGTTTTGAAAATGGTATTGAAAGGAAAACAAGATGAAATAATTCTGGAGTAAAATAAACTAATTTTCCTATGTTTTGAAATAAAGAAGAGTATAAAAATATATTTTTAGAATGTATATATAAATTTGATTTTAAATCTCAAGTATATATATTATAAAAGAATATTTAAAAAAATCAGAAGATAGTTTTAAAAACAAACGAAGTTTAAAACAAAAGTTTATTTAAAAACAAAAACAAAGAATATTTTAAGGCTAAAACATCCTTTTGAAAATCATTTGAAAAGATAATTTTTAAGGCTAAAACATTTTGAAAAGCAGTTTTGAAAATCATTTTGAAAAACCATTTTAAAGTAGTTTTGCAAGCTTCTTCCTGTAGAATATCTCATCACATCAGGACTCGAGAACTTGTACAAAACCAGGATGTTCGTGGGTTTGTAAGCCACTTGTCGTAGGTTTGTAAGCTACTTGTCGTGGGTTTGTAAGCCACTAAGAAGATAGAAATGGGTTCCATCCCAAATGAAATTTGGAATGAAGATTTCCGTGCTATTATGAAGTTTTAACAATAAACTAGACACATATCTTGAAATCTTGATCTTGATACTCTAGAGTCTTCAATCTTGAATCTTGAGTCTTGAGTCTTTATACTGATTAGTCTTCAGTAATCAATACTTGCATATATATATATATATATCCTGCATATACATATCTATCTAGACAATAGTGTTAGTATATATTTTATAATAAGATAATTTAAAAAGGTTGTTGTCATCAAAACCAACATCTCAGTTCCTAACAATCTCCCCCATTTTTATGATGACAACCTGTATTTATAAAATATACTTACCATACCATAACTCCCCCTTACTCCATGACCCCCCCTTACTCCAAGCCAACTACTATTTTATAACTTCTCCCCCTTTGTCATCAACAAAAACTTCTTACTAATAAATTCCCTGAACTTGATATAAGATGATCAACCATAATACAAACTAGAGTAATCCATATATAAGTGTAATAAATGCTAAGTGTGATCATAAGTATGAAATGTGATCATAAATGTGAAATGCGATCATGAGTGTGATCATAGGTGTAATCTAACAGTAAATCAATCATCATCCAATCATATTCACAGTAATTATTCAATCAATCATATATACAAACCACACCAAATGTTTTTAAATAAGTTAAGTCAATTAAGTTTAAAACACACCAATAACATACAGAATGACTAGACATTCCTTGGTACTTCCACCCATCCATCTTCTCCAAAGATACGGTCTGCTTTGATGGCATCCCATTCTTCTTTATCTTTGTCGAGAGTGACTGGTGGATTTCCTTCGCGGTCGTCCTTGTTAAGGGCTGAGATCATCCAACGAAGGGCATCGAAAAGTCTCTCTTGCTCCTTGATCATCTGTATTTGACTCAATTCTAAGTGACGCTGATTACGAAGTATGAATGTAAGGATATTCTTGAAGGAAGTGAGAGTTTCCTCAAGATTATCACTTAGATTCTTAATCGGAGAGGCCATAATTCAAGAAGTAGGAAGAAATATGAAAGAGAGTGATTAGAAATGAGATTTGATAAATTATTCTGGAAGAAACATGTATAAATAGGGGTAGAAAGTCGTTTAAAATGAATAGACACAAGTTAGTTACATGAAATAAAAATTTGAAAGTGTAACTACTTTTTGCCCGTTGTATGTCGACATGGGGGGATGGGGGATGTCGACATGCCTCTTTCTAAAGTGACAATTTGCTTTGTTTTGAATATTATGAACAAATCTATGCAACTATAATTTGTATAATATAAAAACAAGCAATTACAGAGACAAGTGAAGTTGAATAAAAGATTTCATTGATGATTCTAGTCAACATTACATAAACTAATATAATATTAACTAAAATAAAGGAAAATACATGGATAGAACTTGAAACAAACAAGATAACATGAACTAAAACTAATTAGATGAAGATGAAGAAAATGATAGTCCAAGCTTTCTACTAACTTTCCCGAAGAACTTGTCGATTTTAGTGGAAATCTTATCCATTTTCTTACTCATTGATCTTTTAAGTGTCTTTTTATTTTCCACTATAATTCTTTGATTATTGAGAATGGTCTTATTGGATGGATTAGCGGGATTAGTAGGATATTCAATACCTTCTAAGGAAGTTTCTTGATCTTCCTCTTCTTCCTCTTCAATTTCCATTCCCTCCTCTTCCTCTTCTTCTTCTTCCTCCATTTCTTCCATCTCTTTGTGAGCAAGCCTTTCTTCCTTTTCCGTAAGTGTTTCATATGGTTGAAACACTAATGGAATTTTCATAAGGGAAATGTTTCCATGGTTGAACACTTTTCTAGTTATAAATTCTTCCATTTTGAAATCAACTCCAAAGTAATTAAAAATCCGAGTGAGATAAATTCCATGATATAATGTGTTTTCACCCACAGTAAAATTCTTGGGCCTTAGCTCATCCAAAATAACTTGAGCCCAAATTGATATCATAATTTCCAAAAATTGCAAAAAGAGCTTTGCAAACTTTCAAAGTTGGGTTGTTGTAGTTTCCCGATCTTGGTATAAGGGTGTGTTGAATAAGAAGGTTAATAATTCTTGCTTTTGGACGAAAATAACAATTTTTGAATTCAAAATTGTCACCCCCTTCAAAGATGTGATGAAATGTCTCTCGATCATTTTCATTTATTTGAAATTCCGAGAGATTCATTCCGGTATACTTGCATCCCAAAATATTTCCTAAAATTTCACAATCCAAAACTATTTGTGTTCCTTTAACACTACTCCAAATTTGTCCATCTTGCCCATCATAAAAACCACGATTTAAATTCGCATAAAAAATCTTAACAAGGTTTGGATAACATACAAAATCATTTTGTTTGTTATCTACTACACTAAGAATAGAACATTGTTGAAAAAGATTTTCAATTTCATAAGAAGGAAAATCTTTAAAAATAGCAAATTTCCCCGTATGTATTTTACCAAAGTTTACATAGTTGATGTAAGCTTTGATAGCTTCCGGGTCATTAAAGAGAAAGTTTTTGATAGATTTTGGAAGTCTAATGGTGTTAGGAGTGCTTGAAGAGGCCATTGAAGAAGCTTGAGAGGAGTTGAAGATAATGAAGATAAATTTGAAATTTGAAATAAAAGTGAAAAGTGATTGTAAAGAGAGTAAATTAAATAGAGATTCTATAGACACGTTCTCTGGTCAAGAGGCATCTTTCCAGAGCATTGAAGTTGGTGAAAAGGTGGAGGGAAATTCAAAAGTTTGAATTCAAATTTTGAAATCAAATTTCTGAGAGGCATGTCAACATGGGGTATCCTAGTATGTCGACATGTGCCTATTGAATCAAAGGACAAGTGACTATTCCTAATTTCTAATAAATGTATATATTATTTCCTATATTCTACTTATATAATTCCTGTGATAACATTAAAGATAATAATACTTAAATATTAATAATTTAATATTTAAAATAATATTAAAATAATATTATTTTTGAATTTAAAATTCCAATTTCAAGGGATAAATTTGAATTTAAAATTCAAGGAAATTAAAAAATCAAGCAAACAAACAAGCATCCATTCAAAAAAAATTAAAAATAATGTAAATGCATACCTATTTTTAGATCCATACTCCCACCGTCGTCTGATTCATGAATAGCAGTGAAACACAGATTTGAATTATCCATCTTCTTTTCATCGTCACTGGATGATGAGTCTGAGTCATCAAGAGTTGCTGTGTATGCTTTCTTTCTTTTCCTTGACGAATCATTGTTTGGAGGGAACAACTATTTATCTGGATACAGACAATCTTTCCTATGATGCCCGACTTTATTGCAATTGTAGCATCTATCATTGTTGACGTCCTCCGTATTATTTCTGGAATTCCTTTGATCATTTCTTTTGTAATTATTCATTTTTCTATATTTAAGGAATTTCCGGAAGTTTCTTGTCATGAAAGCAATTTCCTCATCACTGTCTGGTTTCGAACCTTCAGTTGTTGCATTGAATGCTAATGACTTCTTTTCTGTTAACTTGTTTTCTCTTCTTCCTTGCAGTTGAACTTCATAAGACATCAGATTCCCAATCAATTATTTTATTTTCATTAGACTAATATCATTTTCTTCTTCGATTGCAAGTATCTTTTGATCCCATTCTGCAGTGAGTGAATTTAGAATTTTTTTTGACTTGGTCTTCCTTCGAAAAGCTTTTTCCCAGTGCAATTAATGAATGGACAATATCTTGAAATCGACAATACATGTCGGAAATGGACTCATTTGCATGCATTTTAAACAATTGAAACTGATTATTTAATATGGAAATTTTAGTCTGTTTAACTTTGCTTGTTCCTTCATGAGTAACTTGCAAAGTTTTCCAGATTCCAAATGCAAACTTACAAACAGACACTCTATTAAACTCATTCCTATCTAGTGAACAAAATAATATATTCATGCCCTTTGAGTTATTTTGTGCAACATTCTTTTGCTCAGTAGTCCACTGGGCAAAATCGGTAGTTGGTTCAACATACTCAGTTTGTGTGATATTCCAAGTGTCTAATCCTACTGATTGTAAATAAATTTTCATTCTACAAGCCCAATATGCATAATTACTGCCATTAAAAAATGGTGGTCTGACAGTAGACTGACCTTCTACTAATGAACCAGTGTTAGTGTTAATAGAACTAGTGCCAGAGTTGACATTACCAGTGTTGGTAGCCATTAAAACAATTTTCAAGTTTCAGATTATGAAAACTATGAAATCCTATGCTCTAATACCAATTGAAAGGGAGTGCGGATTAAGGATCTTAAGGATAATTTAACACTAGAAGGGGGGTGAATAGTGTTTAATGGATTCTAAGACTTATATGGACTAAATTAAAATTATGACACAAACAAATGCAGAACTTAATCATAAAACAATCACAGAATCAAACACAGATGCAGAAGGTAAATAAAAAGCAATAAAAGGAAAGAACACACCGGATTTTATACTGGTTCGGAGTTACCCTACATCCAGTCCTGTACCAAGGCAGAACACCTCATATAGATTTTTATTATACCAAAGTCGAGATTACAATCCTTAGTTTCTAAAGGCCTTGAGGTACCCTTCTGTCTCACGAGTCCAGGGCAAACTCTCTTGATTTACAGGCCACAAGATTACCCAATTGATTTCCAGGCACAACCACACCTTATAGAGAGACTCGATAAACTTTTGATTACAAATTGGTCCTATAAGTCTGAATAGCACTTTGATCTTCGAGAGAGGGCATATAATCAAACAAGAATGAGATTCTAATTTGATTCACTTGAGAATTCGGCATAATTTCGGCACGATCTTAAAAATATGAAAATTTTAGAATATGGATTTGTGGAGAAGAAGGAGTGAAGAAAATAGTTGTTAAAAAATTCATTTGTCAAGGCTATTTATAGACCAGTAACGGTCATAACCATTCGTGAAGAGATTTAAACGAATAGACACTTCTTTTGAAAATTAAAACTTTTGAATTTATCGGCCACCATGTTGACATGGGGTATCCCATGATGTCGACATCCCTTAGTTAAAACAATGTAAAATTTGTTTTGAAAATGGTATTGAAAGGAAAACAAGATGAAATGATTCTGGAGTAAAATAAACTAATTTTCCTATGTTTTGAAATAAAGAAGAGTATAAAAATATATTTTTAGAATGTATATATAAATTTGATTTTAAATCTCAAGTATATATATTATAAAAGAATATTTAAAAAATCAGAAGATAGTTTTAAAAACAAACGAAGTTTAAAACAAAAGTTTATTTAAAAACAAAAATAAAGAATATTTTAAGGCTAAAACATCCTTTTGAAAATCATTTGAAAAGATAATTTTTAAGGCTAAAACATTTTGAAAAGCAGTTTTGAAAATCATTTTGAAAAACCATTTTAAAGTAGTTTTGCAAGCTTCTTCCTGCAGAATATCTCATCAAATCAGGACTCGAGAACTTGTACAAAACCAGGATGTTCGTGGGTTTGTAAGCCACTTGTCGTAGGTTTGTAAACTACTTGTCGTGGGTTTGTAAGCCACTAAGAAGATAGAAATGGGTTCAATCCCAAATGAAATTTGGAATGAAGATTTCCGTGCTATTATGAAGTTTTAACAATAAACTAGACACATATCTTGAAATCTTGATCTTGATACTCTAGAGTCTTCAATCTTGAATCTTGAGTCTTGAGTCTTTATATTGATCAGTCTTCGGTAATCAATACCTGCATATATATATATATATATCCTGCATATACATATCTATCTAGACAATAGTGTTAGTATATATTTTATAATAAGATAAGTTAAAAAGGTTGTTGTCATCAAAACCAACATCTCAGTTCCTAACACACTCTACCTCCTTCCAAGCTAGGCCGAGCCTATCCATAGGTTCAAGGCTCGATTCCGTCGGCTTTATTCGATCATAGCGAAGCTATAGTGAATTTTTAAGAAGTTAGAAACCAATGAAGGTGAGAAACTCTATATATATATATATATGATGTGATATGATTACTATGGATGTTTACTATGCTTTGATCATCAAGTTTGGTTGTTTTAATATAGTTGTTTAATTGTGTAAATAAGTCACGTTAAATACACGTCGATATTACACAAGGAAATCACTTTCCGAATCAAGTTATAAAAGTGATATGGAATCATTAAATCCCTTTGCAATGATTTAAAATGGTTTATAAATATTTTATAAACACTAAAATCCAATTTGGTGAAGTTTTCACAAGTTATGAAATTTGAGTCAAAAACAGGCACGTCGCGTAATGACAGTTCGCGATTTTGCGCTCTGGAAAGTTAAATCCATTTATACGATGTAATCAGAGTCGGAATTCTTTGGAATAAGAATTTTCCGAACTCTTATAATCATAGTTTTCAAACAAAAGAAAACGATCGAGATTTCATTTAGTATATTTTGAAATATGAGCAAATCAAGTTTTTAAAATAGTCGCGCTTTGGCAGTTCGGAAACCAAAGCGATAAATTCTTTAAAATGAATATTTTTAATTCTGTAAAAATATGGAATAAGTTCTATAAATATTTTAAATTTTTTTAAAAGAGAGTTGAGTTATAAAAATGGATTTCTAAATGATAGAAAAGATGTTTCGGTCAAATAAGCCTTAAAAGCACTACTTTTGCAACACTCTTAATAAATTTTGAAATATGGTTTTAAACTTAGGTATTCTTTCCCAAATCTTTTATAAACATTTTCAAATAGATAATTCATTATTTTAAAATTATTTAAAGGTTCTATAATTTATTTTAAAAAAATGTGTAAGTAAATAATTTTAAGAAAAGCTATTATAATAAGTGATTTAATCTTGACTCGAAATGCCGATGAGTAGACTGGATTTTTCTATTCATGAGATCGGGATGTGAGGTACTTAAACTAAGGATATGTTCAGGAGCAACCAGTGCCTTGGCTCACTTAGCATTTTTCTTGGGCGGGAAATAGATAAGGTCGAAATGTAGGAAATCGAGGCAAGTATATAATATTTAATTTTTTCTAAATTTAATACGACTTAGATTGTATAGATATAATCTTCTTATACTTGGTATTCAAATTCCAAGGAGAGAACCCATACTATCCATGTGAATTTAAAAGGTGATTGCACCGCTATTCGACGGATAGTAAAGGTTGAATACCGAAAAGTGATGTTGAGTAGGATTAGTATAATTTCTATGAATCTATTTTATTTGAATGCTAACTAATTTGGATTTATCATCTTAGATAACATGGTTTCAACCTATTAAAAAGATATGTATTGGAAATAGGAAATCTTTTTCAAGATTTAAATAAATGATTTGGAATTAATTTATTTCCTATACTTAAAACTAATTATTTTGGGTTTATAGTAAATGATGTCTTAGATAACATTGTTTTTGACCCATTTTAAAAGTTATGATTTAGAAATCTTTGTTAAGATTTAAATAAATGATTTGGAAATATTTTTTTAAGTAAAGAATGAAATGATTTGGAACTATTTCAAGATTTTAAAAAGGTTATAATTAAATAAAGATTTGATAAAGGAGGTTTAATGACCCTGTATATACTGAAAAGAAATGTTTTAAAGATATATATCTCTAGAAGGTATTTTTGATAAAAAAAAAAGTAATAAATAAAATGATAAGAAACTATTTACTTAACATCCTTTTTATCGATGATTAGTTCGAAGGAACCGAGGTTCGATTTGGGTAACTCTTATCCGAAAACCACTTTGAACCCATTTACGAGTTCAAAAGTGAAGACATGTTAAAGACAATGAAGTTGAAGGTGGGGATCTTCATAGTGAAAGGACTGCATGTTGATAATTTCATATTAGCTCCCGGGATAAATATATAGCAGTGGTCCCTTTGTTCTGGGATCTTCATATGCAAGGACTACTCACTACTAATCCTTGGAGTAATTCTCAATAGGATGTGGTAGGAGAGTGCCTTCGGTTTGTTCTGTCCTTGGACAACTTGTATGGATGAATGCCTGATATTACATTTCTAAGATCATAGTGCATTGATCTCTACAAACATACATCTTTTTGGTGGGGTAGGAGGTAACTCCCTTATGCTTAACATCCTTCTCTGAGATGTACGAGCTCAGAGGTTGTACCTTTGTAGAAATCAATAGTGTGTTGTTGGAAATGGCAATGTGGCATTTTAAGTGAAATGTTCTAAGAAATGTAAACGTTACCTCGAGCCTCACACCCGGGGAATTATGAAACAGTGGTTGCTTTAGGGCTAAGTGGTTTGCTATAATTAAGGTATGATATCACCTTTCTAGATTTATTTTGTACCTACTATAATGATGGGTAAAAAATATGTGGTGTATGGTATGAGAGCTCTCGAATAGGTCAGGAACGGCTGGGGTTATATTATATTTGGTTCTGTTCACCACCAGATGGGTCTGTGGGCAAGCTGGTCTGAATTCCCAGAGGTTTCAAAGATGTCGATCCTCGGTCCATCCCTCTAGAGATGCACTATATGGGAGGTTTTCAAAATAATGTCATTAAAAATAATATCACTGGGTTTCATATAGAAATGTTTTGGTTATCATAAGGTAAAAACCCATTCCGTGTTTATGTGGGACGTGGTCTTATGAGATACCCTTGGTTTTTCCAGCACATAAAAAAGAGATTTGATAAACATATTTAACTATGGATGAAGGAGCATTCAAATTATTCATGCTTTAGTCTGCAATCTTTCACGCACAGGAAGAAAGCAAACAAAGGCTATAGGTTAGTATTCGTATTCACAAAACTATGTTTAGTCATTAAATTCCATATATAAGTCGTGTTTGGATTGATATATAGGTGTATATAATTATATGTGCAATGATTGGAGAAGATGATGGCAAGGAGGAGGAGGAACAGGTTGAAATTCGATCAAACGGTCGATTAATGGTTGTTGGGATGGCGATTGGTAGGTCTACCGGTCGACCCCCAACTAGTCGATAGTTAGAGGTTGACCGGTGGTGCAACTAGTGACACAAATAAGGTGTGGTCTGGTGGTAAGGGCGTCTGCTCTTTTGCCAACCCACTCGGGTTCGAGTCCCACGTTATGCCATTTTGTATGTGTATATTTTAATAGTAAATAAATTATATTTGCATTAAAAATAAATGTGAGAATTGTATGAAGTAAATATATATTTTTGTGTAGAAATTTTTTATTTAAAATTTAGTGTTTAGATATATCAAAAGTTATTGATTTAATAAAGAAAAAACTATATTTGGTTTCAAATAATTATTTAAAAGTTTATATAAATTCTGAAATAGAAGAAATAATTTTTTGATTTATATTCTAAATGTTTTATAGTATATTTTATAATTAGTAAGTATAATTAAGAATTTTAAGAGTCCGTTATACATATTTAAACAATAAAGTATTTCTATGCTTTTTAGAATTTTTTGCTTTTCCTATACAGATTTCAAATGTTATGAATGGTTCACCATTGATATTGATTTGATTAATGGTTTTGATGTGATATGAGGATGACATCCTTTTATATGATTTGCGATATATAATTCTATGTAACGATAAATCTGAATAAACGGAGTTATAATACCATTTGGTATGGGACTTTCGGTAATATTTCTCTGGTTATTCTTTGGACTCGTTATATAGAATATTATAGGGATTGAGTTTAGTGAATATTAGTCACGCATCCCTAAATCATAGTTAATTCAAACGGCATCCTCCCTAAAAAAAGTAGTAAAGCGGGTCCCTATAATTATTTTACTGTAGCAGCATGTATTATTCGTGTTTTTTTGCTCCAGTGCTTAAAAAAAATTTCAAAAAATTGTAAATTTTAAAACTAGGTTTCTGCCAAAAAAATTGCAGACATATCTGCAATTATTCCATATAATTGCAGATATGTCTGCAATTATTCATTGAATAATTGCATTCGATAAACATCTGAATGATTGCAGACATGTCTGCAATTATTCACTGAATAATTGCGTTGAATAAAAATCTATATAATTGCAAACATGTCTACAATTATTCCATATATTTGCAGACATGTACGCAATTATTCACTGAATAACAGAACCTTGATTTAATAATCAGGATATTTATGTGAATATCTGCACTTATTCCTTAAAATTGCAGACATATCTGCAATTTGTGTTGCAAAATCATGACATCCAAAATAAGTGCAGACATGTCTGCAATCTCTAAAATTGCATACATGTCTGCAAGTATTCCTGAAACATACTATGTGTCATTTTTTTCACTTTTCATCCTTGTTTTTTGATTTTTTTTTGACATGAATACGAAGATAAATATTAATTGAAATAAGTTTTAAAATTTGGAAGTTTTTTTTTGTTTTTTATATGTTTTTTGATGATTTTCGAAAAATAATGACCTAATTTACATACTTTTTTCCACTGGGGTTTTTGTGAATTTTGAAACCTATCAAGGACCTGTGCCAAAAGCACACTTGAGTTTAATCTATGGATAGTGAATAGATGATTGAGTATCACGTAGTAGTATTAGACGCTGTTGTGATATTTATTTGATTAGTCATTATAATTAGACGGCACTCACGTGACAAAAATAGTGTTATGAGATTGTAATTACGCGAGGTGATGCTCATATCTGTGAGCAGGGTTAGTACCCTTATATTTATTAGTACTACGAGACACTATCATTTGTACTCTTAGATAATTGGTGAAAGAGGATGAAATGGCTAGAATCCACTCTAGTGACCTGATCGTAGGGTTGCTTCCCAGATCCGTGGCACCTTAAGAGTGTGTGTGTGTCTGTGTGTGTGTGTATTGGATTAGATGGCCTAAAGGGTAAGTGCCCTATAGCCCCCGTGTCACTAAAGCCAGCAGTTTCTTACCTATAGGGTCAAGTGCAAGGTTGTGACCAAGAGCTTCATGTAGATGATCAATAGGTAGATATGCGTCACAATGACCATCAAGGTAAGCGAAAACTATATAGTCGGGTTTGGTGACCCATGTTTTCAATTCTAGATAAAAATCCCGCATGCGGTCATCAGTCTCCCTTTCGGTTCTAACAGAGTGTTAGATTAGAATATACTATTGATATACCTCACCTGTATAGATATGGGTTAGGCAACCTAGCTAGGCGACCCACATATTAATGTATATATGACTCTACTTGAGTCTTCGTGTCTATCGTACAGTCATTCCTTGTCATAATATATTTTGATTTATTCATATATGTGGAGATGAGATTAAATGTGGATAGGTGTCCAGAGTATAGTGGATTCTCACATCTTTTATTGTATATGATTTTTCAGATAAGCGGCTTATATTTTATATTGATGTTAGTATTCTATTACTCGAGATTGAGAGATATACTTGGGCATTACTATGTACTAGCCTAATTATACTTAATGGTGTATCATATTTGATGATTTATGTACTTTAACGATGATTCTATATATGGATGATTCACCCATTTGATATTGTTTCAATTGGATAATATTTAGTGTGATATTATATAGGTGATGACATCTTTATGCTAGGTATCGTGGTTGTTTTTGTTCTATTGTATTATTCTTTTGTATGTCATCACTATTATACTATTCATATTCTGTACCAATATATGTATCGACCTCCATATTTAGGCATAGCATGACTAGTGTGTTATTTATGTAACACTGGGGTTAGTCCGAGACATTTTAGGTACAGGAATGAAGTGACCGGCTTGTATTTTGTGGGTATAGTGAAACATGATTGTTCTATACTATTAGTGTGTTGTAGACTCACTGTATATTGGATATAGTGTCGTATATTGATTATACATTATTGAGATGTTTTGTACACTTATTGTCATCTATACATTTCATATTATATCTTGTCGCTGTGATACCGACTCTGTACTCTTTGATATTCTTTATATATTGTGTACTGTTCTATCTTGGAGGCACACTGATTTATTGCTTTGCGTCGATACGGTGTATGTATAAGTGAGTTATTATTCGATGTTTAAATATGTACCGGTGTTAGCATAAGGGAGTATTCATGTTTGTATCCCATATAGCCTCATTCTATGTACTATCTGATAGTATTACCTAGTAATACTTTTGGATGGTATGGGTATAGATGTGGGGTGTCACAATATAAACATTATATTTATAATTAATTAAAATGTTTAATGGGTTAAAGGTTACATATGGATATATATAACTTAATGAACTATAAATAATATAATATACTAATATTAAAAAGTATATATTCATCTCTCTTACAATGTTGATAATATTCAGTTAATATTATTTTAAATTGAGAATTCAAAACAACTACTCTCCATCATTTATATATAAATAGAGTACATTAAATACTTATGGTTGTTAAGCACCCTCAAGGCATAGAATATCTAAAGTGATATTTATATTGTCCCTATATTGGTAGTAATATTATGTAACTTTATTGAACACCTTCAAGTCTTACATAATTACCCTTAGGCTATTGTAAAATAATGTATCTAAAGTACTCATTGTACTTTATGATTTGTTCGACAACATCAAGTTCATAAAAATGATCAGGAGCAAAGAAAAGATTAGGAACACGAGATATAATTAGTAAAAATTTAATTATCATTGATGGAGACTACAATTTATTGAGCACCCTCAAGGTTGTTGTAACATGATAAATGAACCTTAACACCCACTGAAGGAATTTATGAAATTCCCATATCTCTTTTATGGTGTTTAGGAGATGCAAAATTCAATAGGAGCCTTATTAAACAAATATAACAAACCAATCTAATAAGTATAAGAACAAATATAATGTTATCTAATTTACTCTATTAAATTTGCATAGATCAAATCGCAACTATGAAGCTATTTCTATATAAAAACTTTCTAACCGGGGCGAACTGTAAAGATTGATTAAGGAAAATTAAAATCATATTCGCTTATGAGAAATTATATGTGATGCCCCAGTCCCAATAACCAAACTATCGGAGGGAGTTAACTGCCCATTAGTCCGGACCAAAGTGCTGTAGAAGAGCGATCTCTTATATACACTATTTTGGGTCAACACAGGTATGTTACAATACCTGAACAGATCTAAATAAATGTGTATCCCGCTTCAACACAAACTAATATACATGTATTCTAGAATTGAGTAAATCACACATCGGAACATAAATAGAAAATGACATAGATATCAGATATGATATCACAATGGAATGATAAAATATGATATAGACAACAAAGGTTTCTGATACAATGACGTCTCAAAAATACAGCACTATGTACATGATAGACTATATATGATAAAAACTGTCCAAAATTATGACATCATGTTACACTACTACTAAAGTCACTAGTATGCAACGGCTAGCATTAACAACACATCAAGTCTCCTCATCCATGATAAAGGAAATCGTACTACAGAAGTTGACCTCCCAGTAGTGGTTATGATAATCCAAAATAATTGTACTCCAAACATAGTAAAAAAAGATCTTGACCTGTCCTACAGTCTGATTAACACATACAATAGATAGACGTCCAAAAGTAATTATCCTGCTAAATAACAGCTCGGTCTGAGCAAATGTGTTGTCATAAACATAACAAAACCTTGAGTTAGGTTAGAAACTAACTGTGAGTGTAATAGTGTAACGAAAATAACAAATGTGTGGTTTCGAGGACATATGTGATATCTTAACAAATATAATATGACCCACACTCTATAGTCTAAACACGCCCACATCCCATCATATATCAAAATAGTTTAAACACCTGCGTCATGGCACTATTCAAAGTGACTCACAGCTGCAACTCTAATAAACTAGGGTATCACATCTTGTCCACATTTATAAGTTGCAATCGTTATTCATATCAAAAACACTTTTCAAGTTATTTGTTTATGAGGTATGTAATCACTAGTGAATTCTACTCATGTTCACTCTACTAGACTCTGCCTCGACACTAAGATATCATGGCCTGTTTCATTAGTATATTCTTTAACTGGACATTGTGGGTGCCCCTACATGATCAATTTGTTACACAATCATCTCGTTTTCATTGGCTCTCACTCAGTTGTGTTGTAATCATCATCTCATCTCATATCCATCAATATGATTACCATCATCATCGTTTGCACAGTGGCTGCTCTGTGTTGTGTCCGTGCAATAGATCGTTTGGACCGCAAAGTGACATCGGACCAAATCATTACAATTTAGGCTATGATCCCAAGTTTGTTCACTAGGATGGATACTAGCATCTAGTAGTCTCACCTCGTAGCATTCTCATCAAATTTCAAATTTATATCATATGTAAAGCATTTGACCTCCCAAATGTCGTTCATTCCCAAAATGACGTTACATCCCATATTTGTCAAATATAATGTCGTGTACATGCGCCACATCATATTATCACATCAACTCATGCGATTGCATTTAAAATCACAGCATGTCCAAAAATACACATCATAACATCAATGGGATAAACTTAACTTGCATTAACATCTAGTATGAATGAGGCAATTGAAAAAATATATTCATAGCATACAAAACAAATATTCAGATTAATCATGTTTCATACTATCTCATACTTGGTAAGAATGCAACTAAAGCTTTTATTCTATTCTTCACTACAAGTATCACATAACAATAAGCATAGGACGTATTAATTTCTCAAATTTCATACATAACAACATTTTGTATTCAAATATGCCAATCATCTCATAGCTATTTAAACTAAGGCATTCATAGAAAAGAAGTTCATTTCATCTGCGACAATATCATTCAATTTCAGCTCCTATAATAAGTATCCACATATCCACTTAAATATCACCATTTACACATGAAACCAACTTTTGTGAACATACCCTATATGTGATTATATAGGATTAAAAAAATCATTTGTAAAATATTACAAATAACTTCAAGTTATAATCAAACATCTCAATTCAAAGGCAAGATCACAAGCACTTCTGTGTTTCCAAAAAATCAATTTTCAACCTCTTTATGAATTAACCTCAAATATTTTAAAATAATTTGAATAAGTTCAAAATAATATTTTAAAATATCATTCATATTTTAGGCATGCCTTTAAACATTGATTTAAAAGTCTAGAAATGCTTAAAATCAATTTTAGAAAGCCAAAAAAAATATACACATTCAGGCTTTTGCCTGGAGCTTACTGCTTTAGGCATTCCCTGACTAGTCGACTGGTCAGGGAGATACCAGTTGACTGGTCAAGCTTTGCCTGTAGCAATAAGCTCTAGGCCAAAGCTTGTCCTATCATCGGTATCCGGCCATCTCTAGTAGTTTTGGCCTGCTTTTGGGCGACCTTTGCATTGGTGTAAACATCCCTATTTAAATCACAACAAAATTAAAGAAATGAATGAATTTCTTGATGAATACTTGCATTTTCAAAACTTAATCAATATCAAAACCATCACCTTGATCTCAACATATTAATAGGCTGCCATAATAATTATTCTTAGACATTAATGCATTCAAAGCAGCATCACCAATATATACTACAAGCAAGAAATCAAAGCTAGAGACATTACACTTACCTTGTTGGCTTGCTATGCAAGTTTCTCTATAATCCTTGTCCCTACCTTCAAATACTTCAAAATCATCAAATATACTACCGATACTTGCAGACCTGGAGTGTTTCGGGGAATAAAAAATAAGCTACTTCAAACCAAAATGATATTGAATTTTTGGATTAGGTTGGAGCATTCATACACTTACTTTTGGATTCAAATCATCTTGTAAATCCCTTTAAAATGAAGTTTTTTACTTAATCCTATGTTTATTCTATCATGCATATATGTTTCCTTAGTGTTTAAGCTTTAGAAAGTGGATAAGAATGAGAGATTAGGATAGGGATGACTGTCGTAGGGAGTGGAAACATGGATTTGGGCCATTAAAGCTAGTTTGGCCTATAAACAAGAGAAAACTGGTTTTCTTTCTTTACACAATGCTATCAACCCATTTTCCACTATTTCAATCATTATACCAATATAAAAATTATTCAAGTCAACAAAAAACTTTTCTCAATTTTATTTCTACTCAAATAATTTTGCGGTAGAAAAATATCGATTTTAACCTTTAATTTTTGTTAAATATTTATTTTATTCCTTATACTTATCTTAAACCCCATAAATATGTTTTATTTTGCAAATATAAATTTAAATTGTCTTTTGGATACGTAAACGCAATTCAAACTTCAAATTTGAATTTTAAATTGATATTTCACATTTTATTCCAAAATAAACCCAAAAATCAAAATCATTAAATTTAATTTAATAAAAATCCTAAATAAATTTTTAGTCTCATTTATCAATTATTTCCACCTTTTTATCCATTTAAAATATTTTTCATAATTCAAATCCATTTTAAATCTTAATTTCTCTAGTTAATTCCAAAAATACATTTTATTAAATATATTTTATTTAGCTCCTTATCGAGATATTACACTCTGCCATTTGGTCTCTAACGATCCCATGGCTAAACCTGATAAGGATGCCATACCCAAAAATATTAAGGCCTATGGATCATGGTCACTAGATTGTGAACTTGGTCAATGCTATGTGTTGTCTACTATGAGCATCGAACTCCAAAGGAAGCATGAGAATATGGACGTTTAAGGCATATTCAAACACTATAGGAGTTGTATGGTGATAGTCTCATACCATAAGGTATAGGATCTCATGAAAATTGTTCCATACGAAAATGAGCATGGGTACTCCTGTTTAAGATCACGTATTCAATGCGATTGGGTACATTGAGAGATTATTAGAGTTGGGAACGACTCTTGACACTAAGCTACACCCAATTTGATTCTTAGATCGATGACTTTGCATTTGATCTATTCAAATTGATCTTTTATACGAATTCATTTAAGTGTACTATCGTGGATCTCCTTAATATGTTAAGGACAACCAAGAGTACATTTACAAATGAACTGAGTGCACTGCTTTCTATTAAGGGCGCTTCTTCCTTGAATAATTTGAAGAAGAGAAAACGTAGGTCGAAGGATGGCAAAGATAAATCTAATGCGCATCAAGAGAAAGATGAATGTCACTTTTTCTCAAAGAAAGAACAATGTAAGTAGAACTGTCCAAATATTCTGAAGACATTTAAGGGGAAGAAATCTGATTCCACCAATACAGGTACTTTCTTATAAAAAAATTATTTATCTATAGGTGTTTCTAGTTGGGTTTTAGATACCAGGTCTATAACTCATATCTGTAATTCGTTATAGGGGCTTAGGAGCAAGAGTCCCATGGCAAGACAAACCATGGAATTTTAAGTTGCAAATGGAGCTACTGTAACAAACGTCGTAGTAGGTTACCATGTGAAGCTTGCTAGTGGACATGATTTTGTTTTATATAACTGTTATTATGTATTGAACTTTATGAGAAATAATTTCTATTTCTCATTGGCGGAAAAAAATATAGTTTTATTTTTAATAATTACAATACTATGAATATTGGTTATGGTAATAAAACAGATTGTTTTAGTACTTTGAGTAATAACATTTATATACTTAATCATGATCATGTATTTGCTGTTTAAAATTATAATGCATCTAAAATAAATGATAACAACCTTTGATATTATAGACTAGGTCATATTATAAGAATAGGTTTAACGAGTTAAGAAACCAAGGATTAATACCATGATTTGATTATGATTTGATTCTTAACGATTTAATGAGCTAAGCACCCATTCAATGGGAGAATGAAAGGGTTGATGAATTCTTAGGACTATACATACTAATGTTTGTGGCCCTATGTCTACAACTACCAAATGTGGAACCTCTTACTTTGTTACATTCACTGATGATTTATTTAGATATGGATATGTTTAACTTATAAAACACAAATCAAAGGTTTAAAATAAATTCATAGAATATAAGAATGAAGTAGAAAATCAAATGAATTGGAAAATTAAAATACTTTGATCTGATCAAGGCGGTGAGTACATTATATACGAGCTTTAAGAGTGCCTAAAATAGAACTAGATTCTCTTTCGAGTCACTACTCCCTATACTCCTCAACACAACGATGTTTCGAAAAGAAGAAATCAAACTTTGTTGGATATGGTTTGATCGATGATAAGTGACACCGAGTTGCCTCTTTCCTTTTGAGGATATGAGCTAGAAGCCGTAACATATGTGCTCAACAACATAACACCTAAATATGTGCCTAAGACACCATACGAGCTATAGACTAGTAAGAAACCTTAATTATTTTAAGTTGTGGGGTTGTTCGACTTACGTAAGAACATAAACCATAGTAAATTTGAGGTAAGATCAGTTTTATGTAAGTTTATAGAGTATCCAAGAAGTTCTCATGGATATATATTTCATCATACCGAGAAACAAAAAGTATTTGTTTTGAGACATGCCATCTTTTTGAAAAAGAAATTTATTTCACGAGAAATTAACTGTAATAAGATAGCCTTGGATGAATTCCAAGAAACTTATGTAGAAACCAAATATTTAGATAGTAATTTAGCATGAATAGAAGATGCACAACCTATTAGAAGGTGTGGTGTGGAATCTCGCATTCTAGAGAGATATATGGGTTTCTCATTGATGGCAAGAACACAGATTGTATCATTAATGACGATTATCCTCTCATCTACCGACAAGCTTTACAGAGTAAAGACTCTGCCTTGTGGCCTAATGCAATGAAATCCCAAATTGATACCATGTACAAAAACCAAGTTTAGACTTTGGAAAATGTACCTGAAGGGGTGAAACTCGTTGGTTTCAAGTGAATCTTAAATATTAATGCATATGGAAAGTTAGAGACCTATAATGCAAGGTTGATAGTAAAGGGTTTTCGGTTAATTCAAGGTGTTGATTATAATGAAACATATTCACTCGTTGCCATACTTAAATAAATTCAGATTATACTTGCAATCGCTACTTATTATGATTACAAATTATTGTAGATGGACATTAAAACATCATTTGTAAATCAATATTTAGAAGAGACAGATTATATGTCACAATTAGAGGGTTCAAGGCCAGTGGGAGTGTCGACAAGGCATGTCGACTCTTAAGGTCAATCTATGGTCTTAAGCAAGCATCTAGGAGTTGGAATATATATTTTGACAAGGTAAACAAATAGTTTAGCTTCTGATAAAACACAGAGGAAGCATGCGTATATCGAAAATAACAAAATTATGCTATAGCATTCTTATTTTTATACATTGATGACTTACTACTGATTGGTAATAATGTACCAGTGTTACAATCAATTAAAAATTTGTTGTCCAATAATTTCCAATGAAGGATTTATGAGAGGCACCCTATATACTTGTTATAAGATCTATAGAGATGGATTTAAATTTCCAAGCATGAAATATTGGGATTGTCCCAATCTATATACATGGATATCGTACTAAGACGATTTAGTATGAAAAATTCCAAGCACAAAAATGTTCCAAAGTAGCATAGAATTGTCCTTTCTAAAATGGACTCCCTATCTACAGATGAGGAAAGACAACGTACTAGTCAGATCCCTTATGCTTTGGCAATATGGTCCATCATGTATGCTATGCTATGAGCTAGGCAGGAATTGCTTTTGCACTAGATGCAGTTAGCCAATATCAATTAAATCTAAGAGAAAATCATTGGATGACGGTTAAGGTCTTCCTTAAGTATTTGAGAAATTCTAAGGATGTGTTTCTTATATATAGAAATAATGAACTTCTTATGTAGAGGTACTTGGACTCGAGCTTTCAAAATGATTTTGATGATAACAAATCAGTCTAAGATTTCGTGTTTACCCTCAACTATAGGGCCATTAGTGAAAAAGTTCCAAACAAGAACTTATGGCTGATTCAACCATAAAGGCTGAGTATGTTGCCTTGAATGATGCCACAAAAGAAGTATGGATGCGCAAATTAATTAATGGGCTAGGAGTTGTCCCAAGCATTGAAGGTCCAATGCTAATGTATTATGATAAAGCTGGAATATCGAGAACAAAGGAACTGAAATATCAAGGTGCTAGAAAATGAATATGGCTGAACGTATATAATCAGACAATATAATTGAAAATGCAACGGGAAAGGTAAAGTAATCACACGGTCGATTTATATTGGTTCGAATCTCACGTTCTACGTCCAATCCTAGAACTGCTTTTTGAAATTTCACTAAACAACCCTCACTTCACCCAAAGGAACATATTTCTACAATTGGTAGAAAAACTGAACTGGATTTCAACTCGATTGCCTGAGGACACTACAACAGGACTTTAACTCGATTGGCTTCTTGGACTTCAACAATAAGTAGAAAATAATTGACTTGACTTCACTGTCTCAATACGTTGATATGTCAACACCGGAGTACAAATTACTATAGCCTGCACAAATGATATTGAGTGGAGGTGTAGAGTTTTAGGAATTAATTTAACCGCTATCTGAGGATGTGGAGTAGAATGATTGTTGGTCCAAGGTTAAACAGTAAAAAGAATATTTATTTGAATGTACAAAGAAAAAATCAAAGATTATAGAGAAATAACAGAGCAAAAATTGTTGTTCTTTCCTTGGAATGATTGAGAGTATATGTTTATTGTTTAAGGATGTATTTGAGTGGTTGATATTGTTAAAAATGAAGAGAAATGCCTTTTGTGTGAAGACGAAATGGAGCGAAATGAAAAGACACAACCAAAAGTTCAAAAATTAAACTTTAGGAATTTTTTTGAAATGAATTAGGAAATTCACCAGAAACCTTAGAGTCGACCCAGTGCAAGCCTAAAGTGGTCATGGAGGAGGAGTGGAGTCATGTGGCTAAGCTTAGGGTCGGACATGGAATAGTGGTGGAACCTCGAGTTAGGAGGATGGTAACTTCGAGGATAATGTAAGATTTGTTTAAAATTTACTAGGAACCAAGTTCATACAAGGGAGCCAACACAATTGAGTTGTTGGATAATTTCTAAGTTCAACCAGTATAAAACTAATTTATAAATGTTATAATTAATAATAAAAATTAACATAAATGTCTTATTGAATTTTTATGACATTTTAATTATTTATTTGATGCATTAAAACTAGTTAAAATAATATATAATTATTATATATTAGTTTAATTAAATATATAGGCTTAAATAATTAATATATAATATATTAATTAGGCCTGAGATCATGGAAGCCCATATACGGGCATAGCCGCCCATACTATGAAGGGAGAGTGTAACACCCCAAAAATTTAGCAGAAAATTTAATAAGAAATTTTAAATTTAAATAAACAAGGACTAAAATGAATTTTCAAAGACGTCTGAATTTGGCTACGAAACTTACACCATTATGTTCGTAGGTATCTTTTGGATAATTTTCATATATAACACTTCGAAAATGGAGTTAGTACGGAGAAGTTATGGACGTTTGAAAATTTAAAATGAAATAAACTCAAAAATAATAATACCCAAAAATTTATACTGCACCGGTCGACCCTAGGAGGTCAATGGTCGACCGATAATGGTTGACCCAGGGGCAATAGTGGTCGACCATTCACTTTGAAAATTCCAGACTTTTGGAACCTGTTCGAACGACTGAGATTGTTTACTTCGTAGCCAAGTTGTGATGTGCGATGAGATATTAGCAAAATATTCTTCACACCAAATAAATCTCTATATTCAACCCTAATCTCTATAAATTGGAACCTATGCTAACCTTAAAATTAGTAGAAAACATACAGACTATCGAAACTCCGCCGAAAGTCTTCCTCTTCAATTCTAAATTTCTTTCAAAAATTAAAATAAAATCAAAGCAAAAGAATAATAGCAAATCAGATCTGGAAGGAGCAAGCTTACGGAGGACGGTTCTCTGATGGAACGTGTTAGCGGTGCTTGGACCTAAAGTGAGTGGGAATAGGTTTAGTAAGTTGATTTATTACAGTTAAATTTAACCTATTCTACTTGATCTATGGTGTCAGTAATTTAAAATGTAAATTGTAAACACTAATTATTAAACCTGAAATCTATATTAAAAAGTGAAGTTACTGTAAATTGATAAATCTGTAAATCCTTTTTTAGTTGAAACCCTAAAAATTGGTTAACCGTTAGTATATAACCCGTTAAATGCATGAATATTAAACCAATGAAAATTGGGTATAGTCTCAAGAGAAACTGGTCACTGTAATTGCTTAGGGTTCGTTCATTGTATACGCTAATTAATAAAAATTAATAGAAATCAAAATCGAATTAGAAAAATAAAAAAAACCTTGATTTTTATACCGTGATCAGTCAACCACTCACCCTGAGTGGTCGACCGTAAGCGATCGACCGATAGGGTGTAGTGGTCGACCGGTTATGTCCTGAATTGTGTAACCTGAACCTCGGCTTAAGGCCCAGGTTAGTAATAAAAATTAATATAAATGTTATTTGAGCCTATTTAGAGCTATTTTATGTATGTTAGGAGATGTAGAGATGCTAGTTTCCTATGAGATGACGTTAGGACGTTGCAGTGTTGGGTAAATTCTCTTTACACAATGGAGGTTCGATTAATTGACTAGTGGCGATTTTGATTACAACTGGCACTCACAGTAGGTTCTACGGTGGACGCGCAACACTGACTTATGCGTAAAGGAGCATGTGGGCCCGACACAATGGCAGTCTTGGTACGCACGAATACTAACACGACATGGTACAGTTTCGATGTTAGGTCCCAGCACGTGCAATAAGAGGCCCGTACTACGGTCGAGTGGTGGACATGGATGCAGAGGATGAAACACTTTGGCCAATCGGCATTTCAGGTTTTCCTCCTCGATGTGTGGTTGGGTTACGTGTAGTCGTAGTTAGGGGAAGTTTAGTTCCCTAGTAGCCTAGTGGCGATGATAGCAGTGGGAATTTATTTCTACAGTAGCCTAGTGGCGGTGTACGTTTAGTAGCCTAGTGGCAGTGTACATTTAGTAGCCTAGTGGCGGCGCTCGTTTAGTCGCATAGTGGTGATGTTTCCATATCTAGTAGCCTACGGGGCGGTGTTTGCATGATGGGTAGCTCTAGGAGCGATGGGCGATCGTTAGTCATTAAGGTTCGATCCTTGTAGTTGAATGGACAAGTCATTGTGTAGGTGTGTGAGTAGGATAGAAACCTTTGGGTAATGGACCCTAGGAGTACACAGACACTTGTAGAACACCCTATGTTGCTTAAAGTAGAGTTAAAATTAACTACACATAATCACCATATATTAAACTTGTACTCATTCACCAGACTTTTGTCTGACTCACCCCCTTCTTTTCATTTTCTCACACCATAGGATGATAGATTAGCAGTTGATTGGGCATGGTACATGGAGAAAGGAGCTACATGTTGGAGTTATCATTCTTTATTATTCATCATGTAGTTACTTATTGTATTAAAAGTATGTGAAACTTATATTGTACTTTAGGAATAGTGTATATGAAAAATAAGCATTTTGGAGACTGTTTTCTAAAATGACTATTTTTCAGTACTTATATTACTTCCTTTTGCTGTGAGATCTGAAAGTGTAGATTGTCTTAGAATTTACCCTTATGATTATGCTCTGTAATGTGTTTTAAAAACTCAACGTCTCGTATTTCTTGGCATGATGTGAGTCCAAAAGTCACTCTAAACTTTGGATCAGTGTGTCGGAAAGTGCTGGTTGTTACATTTGGTATCAGAACTTAGGTTAAGATCCCCTAGGATGTATGCATGGATTGAGGGAACATACTTGAAAAGTTCTGAAAAAAAGTTTAGCAAAAGTTTCAAATAAGTTTTTCAAAATGGAATTTTGAAAAGAGTGAGTGTGTGTGTATGAATAAAAGATTTCAAAGGTTATACATATATACAAAAATATAGCAAGAAAGAACGCTACCACTTATACTTGTCAGTTCTATCTATGGGAAAGTTAAAAAAATTCTAAACACGGAAAGTGAGAATGATTAAAGGGGAAATGGCTCTGGTAAGGCAGCTAAAATTTTGGGCATAAGCAGCCTATGTAGTTCCGTCGGTATCTATAAACGAGGAAATAAGATAAGCCTAACTCGACTAAGGGAGTGTAATTATAATTTTTTGATATGTGTATTAGTACATACCACCCTATATATTTTGACTCATAAGGTAGTTGTTGGCTTATCCCTTATATAAGCATATAGTTGAGAGTTGGAATAAATGTTAAGGTTATAACAGTTGAGGTGAAAAATAAACTTTTCACATTTATTATGGTTTACCCCATAAAGAAAGGCTAGTAGAGATTTCTTATACCAACTAGCAATAGCAAGTAAATTATGGATTTAAGGGTAAGTGAAGAAAATTAGTACCATGAAACCCATATAATAAGAGTATGATGTCGATAAAGCGTAAGGGGAACATGAAGGAGGACTTTACAAAAGGCAAATTTCCCCAATTAAAGTAGAAACCCTATTTTTATATGGGTAGTAGCTGCAAGGACTCATATTTACATAAAGGTATTGTTGGAATATTTCCATGTCGAAGTTGGGCACTATATTGGAAAATAAACTTGAGTTAACCATCTTTGAAAAGAAGGACGAAAACCTTATGCATTTAAAGCATTGTTAGGTATAAGTGGGCTTACGCAATCAGGTTGCTATTGTCTACTCCGATTTAAGTGATAAACCAATGAAAATGTTTTTTAAAAGTTAAAAATAGAAGATGTCTGATATTTTAAGTAAAGAAAAAAGAGGGTTTATGATTTCATGTAAAATAATCTGATAAACTTTACGGAATTTGTTTAAAAAGGAGAAATTAAAGAATTTGAGAAAAAGTGATTTTTCAATAACTGTTTTAAAGTTTTTATTTTGTCTTTTCGGCACATTGTTGTTTGATATGTGTTTAGTGTTTGATGATAACAAAATATATATATATCGAATTTTAGATGTGTTTGCAGATTTTATACACACAGGATTAAATATTCATTTTGAGTACGAATACTATTGGACAGAATTTAATAGATTCGAAACAGTATTTTATTCAAAATGAATATTTAATTCAGTACAATGTTTTCAGTTCATACACTGATTTCATACATTGATTTCACTGATTACAGTACACTGATTTCCTATTACAGTTCACTCTCACCCATACAGTTCATAGTTACATTTGTGTCCTCACTACATCACTCATACACTCAGTTTCTCTGAATCTGCATTGTCCAACTCCAGTATTTGTCTTGTCTCCTGTGTACCCGTATAATTAACAATCTACAGCAGTAATCTGAATAGAAACGAATTTAAATTTGCAAAAATATAAAATTTGTTTTTAAAGCTGTCTCAGATATATGGGTTAAACGTCATCATCTTTGATTGTGTAATATCTGTGCATATCAGTATTCATATCAGGGACAGGTAATTACGAGTGGCTGCAGTACACACGTATGCACGTGTGCACTGCCTTGCCAACTCGAGTGCACAAGGTCAAATCAATATCAGATTCAACACAAGTACAAATGGCCTTGACCAACATATCAATGATCACTGCAACAATGAAATATGCATGTACACAGTGCAGTCAACAAAAGTCAAAGAAGTACATAATGGCCAAGCAAGTATACAGCAATGAACTCGATCAATACAAAGCTGTACATGTACTCGAGACAACATGAAGACAGAAACAACATGCACAACTTCAAATATATACAAGCAACTGAAATGTCAAGACTCAACCAAGATCGCAAATCAAAACAGGGTCAGACAAACCATAATGCAACAGTAAAATCGAAAAGCAGTTCAGATGACATAACAAAGACCAAGCACAGTGCCATCAAGAAACAACAAGACCAGACTACAATGATCAAAGTGCATCAGTGAATCAACTGGACAGTGATTCAAGCCAGGGTACCCAGTATGATAACTACAACAAAGAAGACCATTGCAACTATACTGGAATATCAAAAATACAACAGGGATGAAACATCACTGATACACTATCCAAGTTCAACATCTCAATGTCAAATGCACAATAGGCCGAGTACCAGACTCAAGTAAAATCAAGTTCAAAGCAATCAGGTCTCAAACAAGTTCAAATGCACAACTGGTCAAGTAAATAACAATGTTCAGTTCAAAATGTTGAACAAAATTAGGTAATGTTCAGAATCAAATAAAGTCACAGGGGAGTTCAAAATCAAAGTCAAAAGCCGTAATCAAAGAATACAATGAACAAGTCAGAGACAAGTCAGAAACGTGGAGGTCAAGAAATCGAGGAAGGAAAAAATTCAATGTCACAGTGAAATCAAAGCGTGTACATAGCCGTATGTAATCAAGTCAAAGTCAAGTGATAAAATTCATGTTTAAAAAGTCAAGTGCCGAAGTCCAGATGTAACAGAGTTGATGCCAGAGAAATCGAATTCAGAGTTCAAGTGCGTATCTTTGGAAAAGTCAAAAAATCAAAAGAGGAAAGTATTTACCGCATAAATATCGAACGATACAAAATCAAAACCGTGGGCATAAAGGAATTTCCAGAAATATCAAAACATAATAAAGGAAAGAATCGGCAACGTGAAGAACACGTTTAATCAAATCAGACTCCTATATAAAGAGACCCAAATCATCATCGACAGTTGTGGTGAAGAGCAGAGAAATTAAAACCCTAATTCATCATCGGCTACAACATCAACAATCAACATCAAGAAATCGCAAGTACCAACATACCTGAGGTCGATTCTCAGAAACCCTAAGGAGCGCGCAAAGCCAAAGCCGAGCAATTAAGAGACAAAGCCCAAATCACAGAGGAAAGGATTAACTGGAAGCAACCGCAAGTAGCAATCAAAGAACGACCAGCAATCAATCGGTGATCCAGTTTGCAAAGCTCTAATTTTTAGGAAGCATCAAAATAACAGAAGCTCTAATTTCAATTGAGAACGAGAGTCACCATTTTTCACAAGCAAAGGAATGGGCCAATATTTTGATCGAGATAAAATATAAAGCGGGCCGATAATTGTTTAAAGGGGGCCGGCCTTGTTTTAAATAGAGAGATTCATCTTTAGTTATTTTTGGGCCGGGATTATTTTCTAAGAGCAAAATTAGTCATCAAGTTTAAGTTTCAATTTTGCTCTGGGGTTAAACAGTATTTTGTTTTTCAGTCTGTATTTTCAAAGTCCAGTCAGAGTTAATCACCACCTAGGGTTTAGGTGTTGTCAGATTGTCTAGTTAGAATTAGTTCAGTGAGCAGGGGGATGCGAGTTTGCAAAGCTCTATAGGTGGGAGCAGAGTTTGCGAGTTTATGAAACTCTATAGGCGGAGCAGGGTGTGCGAGTCTGTAGGAGTGTTTGTGAGCGGGAGCGAGTGTCTGCGGGTCTGTCAGAGTGTTTGTAAGCGGGAGACTGTTTAATTCTAATAGAAATCTGGGAATGTAGCAGTAGGCAGGGGTTGCCGAAGCTGGGTAAATTTTGTGTGTGATTTACTTTACTACATATTTATTTATCTGCTGTTTGCTTCCGCGATTAATTTGAGAAAATTTGCGATAACCCTATTCACACCCCCCCTCTAGGGTTAATCTAGATCCTACAAGTGGTATCAGAGCGAGGTAAATTTTTTCTTTAACTCTAGAGTCATGAATTTGTCAAATAATGCTTTTTCTGAGGGGAAATCTATTGCTAGGCCACCGATGTTTAATGGGAATGATTATGCTTACTGGAAGGTTAGGATGAGTATTTATCTTAGTTTTGTTGATTACGATGTTTGGGATATTATTGAATCTGGCTATAAAACTCCCACTATAACTGTAGGTGATACTGAGATTCCTAAACCAAATGATAGGTGGGATGCTAATGATAAGAAATTAAAAACTACCAATGCTAAGGCCATGAATGCTCTGATCTGTGCTCTTGATAAAAATGAATTTAATAGAATTTCTCATTGTAAAACAGCACAGGAAATCTGGCATACTTTGGAAGTGACACACGAAGGAACTTCTCAAGTCAAGTAGTCTCGTCTAGCTCTGTTCAGCAATGAATACGAGAATTTTGTGATGGACAAAGGCGAGAGCATTAAAGACATGTTTGGATGCTTCTCAACCTTGGTATACAATGCTAGAGCGCTTGGAAAAGAATTCTCTGAGGTAGAGCTAATAAGAAAGATACTACGAATCCTACCGATGAACTTTGAGGCAAAAGTCACGGCAATACAAGAATCGAAAGATTTGAGCAAACTGAGCATGGAGGATTTGATCGGAAATCTGATGACGTATGAGCTTGAGTTGAAAGCAAAGGAGGAACGCATCAATTCCGAATCAAAGAAGAAGACGATTGCATTAAAGAGCAGAGAAGAGAGCGATGATGAAGAAGAAGCAGATCCAATCGAAGTGCTTGAAATGGCTATCAATAACTTCAGAAAATGGTCGAAATTCAAGCCACGCAAGAAGAAAACAAGTGGTAATAGATCTAAAAATTCTGACAACTCTGAAAATGAATTAATCTGCTATAACTGCAACAAGCCTGGTCACTACAAACAAAATTGTCCACTTCTCAAAAACATCAAGGAAAAGAAAAGGAAGAAAAAGGCCTTCGCAGCGACTTGGGATAATGAGGAAGGAGAGGAAGTTTCGACTGATAGCTCAGAGGAGGCTAACCTGTGTCTTACGGCCAGGTCAGATTCAGAAGCAGAATCAGATTCAGAAGTAAGCCCAGAGGTATATAATGAGGTAAAAAACTTTTCTTATAAAGACCTTGCTTATTTCTGCATCGATCTCACTAAAACAGTTGAAGCTCTTGATTCTAAAAATGAAAAACTGAAATCTGATAGAAAAAAACTTGTTCATGAAAATTTTAGGTTAGAAACTGAACTTGAAAAAATTCAAAAACTAGAATGTAAAAACTGTAAAGCTTTAGATTCAGAATTATCAAAATTGAAGAATAATTTTGAGGATCTTGAAAAAGAAAATTTGAATCTAAAGGAAACTATTGAGACTAGGAAAAAGGATTTTATAAATAGATGCACCTCACTTATGTCTGAAAACTCCACACTGAAAACCAAAGTCCAAGATCTTGAGAAATCACTGAATAACTTTTCTAGAGGAGAAAAATCATTCAATATGCTGTTAGGAAATCAATTGTTTGCTAACAATAGAAAAGGACTAGGCTTTGGAAAAACACAAGTTGAGGATAGTGCTAAAGGAAGGAGTGTCTTTGCTAGATGTGTAAAATGTGGAATAATTGGACATCATGTTGAAAATTGTAGTCATAGGAACAAGAACATGAAATTTATAAAAGTTTGGGTTCCTAAAAATTCTACAAACAAATTTCAAGTCTATTGGAACAAGAATGAAAGGACAAATCAAGTTTGGGTTCCAAAGGGATTGTTTATTCATAATTATTCTGCCACTAACAACCATGGACCTATAAAAACAAATAGGTCACATACATCTTTAACCATGTAGGTGTGGTGGCAGGTTAAGGAGCAACATTAGTGTTATCTGGATTCTGGTTGTTTCAGATACACAACGGGCGTCAAATCAACGTTCCTTAGCCTAGTAAAAGAAGGTGATAGTTTCACTATAGGAAAACAACGAAAGATTATCGTACAGGTAAAACAGGTAGTTGTATTTCTTTTCAAACGATAGATAACCGGTAAGAATCTGCATCTGAATTAAATCAGCCAGTTATGATTGATGATGTTAATTCTGATTTTTAACCAATCATCTTACTCGAAGTAATTGTGATGGTTGACAGAATCTAACTTGCTTGATTTATGATCTTATATGATTTGATTTTAATCTGTGCTTGAAAATTGATCAACCATATTCTTCTTGAACTTAATCTATTTGGTCAAACTATGATTGATTACTGATTGCTCATGCTCTAAAAGGTATTTTTAGAAACTGTTGAAACTGTTGAAACTTTTCTGATAAAAACTACAAATTGATTTTGAGATAATCATGATATTTTAACTGTGATCCTACGGAAGGTATACACACTCGCTCTTCATTTGATAAAAGTTTGTGTGCGTTTTCGTTGTCATAGTGGTTTATTTCTGAAATTGAATCTGATTTTGTTGAAATGATTCCTGATAATGAAAGTTGAACTTAATCAAGAAATATCGAGGGATAATCGGTTCACTTCTCTATCTTACTTCTTCTAGACCCGATATTATGTTTTCTGTGTGTTTGTGTGCACTTTTGCAAACTCCTTCTGATTTTGGCTTAGTTTAAATGTAAAAGTGCAATAGACTTGTCTAATAATCCTGTTCATCATTCACGCACGAAACACATTGATGTGAGACACCACTTTCTTAGAGATCGCATTGCTAGGGAAGACATTTGCATTGAATTCATTTCAACTAAGAATAAACTTGCTGATATTTTCACAAAACCCCTCCCCGAAGACAGATTTTCCAGATTACGTTTGGATTTGGGGATTATCGAAATTGACTAATCATTTTTCAATTTTTGGTTGAAATATTCTTGGATATTTATTTTCAACTTCAATTTCTAGAATTCAAACCTTTTTTGGATATCATTCAAAGATTGATTTGAATATGGTATTCAGTAGTGGAAATACGTTTGGTTTATGAAATTTCATAATAAGATTAATTTGGTAACTTATTCCACGACCATTACTATTTCTACCATCTTTCTATCATTCGTAATGGTTTTGAAAAATGAGAAGAGTGAATTACTTTTTAAATTAAAAAGGAAAATAAAGAAAAATTTTAAAAATATTTCTCATGCATCCATTCTCATTTAAAAGTCCTTATGGTTATGCATGGATGGATCATGTGAGGTTATCATCACTCCATTCTCATTTAAAAGTCCTTATGGTTATGCATGGATGGAGCTTGATAACTAATGAGTAACTGCTAATCCCATTTAAAAGTCCTTATGGTTATGCGTGGTTAGTAAGTGCTTATTTCTTTTGTGCTTAAATGTCAAATCTTTTTAAAATCATAATAAATAGAATAAAACATCTCTCTTCTCATTATAAAAACCAAATCATCGATCCATTATCTAAAATGTGGAAATTGTTATCTTGTTATGATATATTATGGTTTTTTTCACTGTTTTTTTCCATTTGTTTTCCCCTACTGTTTCATTATTTTTTGTCAGTCTTTTGATGATAACAAAAGAGGGAGAAGAAAGAGATTTTGATAAGAAAATAAGTATTTTTGGAATACTACACCAAATTTGTTAAATGTTGTTAGTTATTTTCTATAGTTCTTTTATTCGTCTGTAATTTCCTAAATCTTCTAAATAGGGAACAGTCTCAGTTGTAGGGGGAGTATTCATGTAGGGGGAGCATACATGTAGGGGGAGCTAAATATAGTCATGTTTAAATACATCTACTGAATTTCAAAATCTTTAATATATATGTTTGTCATCATCAAAAGGGGGAGATTGTTTGATATGTGTTTAGTGTTTGATGATAACAAAATATATATATATATATATCGAATTTTAGATGTGTTTGCAGATTTTATACACACAGGATTAAATATTCATTTTGAGTACGAATACTATTGGACAGAATTTAATAGATTCGAAACAGTATTTTATTCAAAATGAATATTTAATTCAGTACAATGTTTTCAGTTCATACACTGATTTCATACATTGATTTCACTGATTACAGTACACTGATTTCCTATTACAGTTCACTCTCACTCATACAATTCATAGTTACATTTGTGTCCTCACTACATCACTCATACACTCAGTTTCTCTGAATCTGCATTGTCCAACTCCAGTATTTGTCTTGTCTCCTGTGTACCTGTATAATTAACAATCTACAGCAGTAATCTAAATAGAAACGAATTTAAATTTGCAAAAATATAAAATTTGTTTTTAAAGCTGTCTCAGATATATGGGTTAAACGTCATCATCTTTGATTGTGTAATATCTGTGCATATCAGTATTCATATCAGGGACAGGTAATTACGAGTGGCTGCAGTACACACGTATGCATGTGTGCACTGCTTTGCCAACTCGAGTGCACAAGGTCAAATCAATATCAGATTCAACACAAGTACAAATGGCCTTGACCAACATATCAATGATCACTGCAACAATGAAATATGCATGTACACAGTGCAGTCAACAAAAGTCAAAGAAGTACATAATGGCCAAGCAAGTATACAGCAATGAACTCGATCAATACAAAGCTGTACATGTACTCGAGACAACATGAAGACAGAAACAACATGCACAACTTCAAATATATACAAGCAACTGAAATGTCAAGACTCAACCAAGATCGCAAATCAAAACAGGGTCAGACAAACCATAATGCAACAGTAAAATCGAAAAGCAGTTCAGATGACATAACAAAGACCAAGCACAGTGCCATCATGAAACAACAAGACCAGACTACAATGATCAAAGTGCATCAGTGAATCAACTGGACAGTGATTCAAGCCAGGGTACCCAGTATGATAACTACAACAAAGAAGACCATTGCAACTATACTGGAATATCAAAAATACAACAGGGATGAAACATCACTGATACACTATCCAAGTTCAACATCTCAATGTCAAATGCACAATAGGCCGAGTACCAGACTCAAGTAAAATCAAGTTCAAAGCAATCAGGTCTCAAACAAGTTCAAATGCACAACTGGTCAAGTAAATAACAATGTTCAGTTCAAAATGTTGAACAAAATTAGGTAATGTTCAGAATCAAATAAAGTCACAGGGGAGTTCAAAATCAAAGTCAAAAGCCGTAATCAAAGAATACAATGAACAAGTCAGAGACAAGTCAGAAACGTGGAGGTCAAGAAATCGAGCAAGGAAAAAATTCAATGTCACAGTGAAATCAAAGCGTGTACATAGCCGTATGTAATCAAGTCAAAGTCAAGTGATAAAATTCATGTTTAAAAAGTCAAGTGCCGAAGTCCAGATGTAACAGAGTTGATGCCAGAGAAATCGAATTCAGAGTTCAAGTGCGTATCTTTGGAAAAGTCAAAAAATCAAAAGAGGAAAGTATTTACCGCATAAATATCGAACGATACAAAATCAAAACCGTGGGCATAAAGGAATTTCCAGAAATATCAAAACATAATAAAGGAAAGAATCGGCAACGTGAAGAACACGTTTAATCAAATCAGACTCCTATATAAAGAGACCCAAATCATCATCGACAGTTGTGGTGAAGAGCAGAGAAATTAAAACCCTAATTCATCATCGGCTACAACATCAACAATCAACATCAAGAAATCGCAAGTACCAACATACCTGAGGTCGATTCTCAGAAACCCTAAGGAGCGCGCAAAGCCAAAGCCAAGCACGAATCAAACTCTCAAGCAAAGCCGAGCAATTAAGAGACAAAGCCCAAATCACAGAGGAACGGATTAACTGGAAGCAACCGCAAGTAGCAATCAAAGAACGACCAGCAATCAATCGGTGATCCAGTTTGCAAAGCTCTAATTTTTAGGAAGCATCAAAATAACAGAAGCTCTAATTTCAATTGAGAACGAGAGCCACCATTTTTCACAAGCAAAGGAACGGGCCAATATTTTGATCGAGATAAAATATAAAGCGGGCCGATAACTGTTTAAAGGGGGTCGGCCTTGTTTTAAATAGAGAGATTCATCTTTAGTTATTTTTGGGCCGGGATTATTTTCTAAGAGCAAAATTAGTCATCAAGTTTAAGTTTCAATTTTGCTCTGGGGTTAAACAGTATTTTGTTTTTCAGTCTGTATTTTCAAAGTCCAGTCAGATTTAATCACCACCTATGGTTTAGGTGTTGTCAGATTGTCTAGTTAGAATTAGTTCAGTGAGCAGGGGGCTGCGAGTTTGCAAAGCTCTATAGGCGGGAGCAGAGTTTGCGAGTTTACGAAACTCTATAGGCGGAGCAGGGTGTGCGAGTCTGTAGGAGTGTTTGTGAGCGGGAGCGAGTGTCTGCGGGTCTGTCAGAGTGTTTGTAAGCGGGAGACTGTTTAATTCTAATAAAAATCTGGGAATGCAGCAGTAGGCAGGGGTTGCCGAAGCTGGGTAAATTTGGTGTGTGATTTACTTTACTGCATATTTATTTATCTGCTGTTTGCTTCCGCGATTAATTTGAGAAAATTTGCGATAACCCTATTCACCCCCCCCCCTCTAGGGTTAATCTAGATCCTACAATTGTAACACTTACCCTTAATATGCACTTTACTTTTAATAATAGAAATTTTAAAGAAGAAAAAAATCCGAGAAGTAAATAAGATTCAACTTTTGAACTCCTTTTATAAATAAGAAACGATTAGTACTTGAAAATGTCTTTTATCGATGTTATTGTCAAACTCTAAAATAAGAATTATAACAAGTTAGAATACCACATTATTTTCAAAAATACGTTTCTGTGAAAATTCCATATTTATAAAAGAATTTGTTTGGAAAGGTGTGTTTTATGTACGTTTTACAATGTTAAGCTTAACCGTTTTTTATAATTTAATTAAAATGTCATGATTTTAGTACGAAGGAAACGTTTGTTAAAAATAAAAAGAAATTGACTAGAGAGTTTTATAGTTTTAAAAACTTACTATTTCTGTGGAAATGATGTTAAAATCAAAGGTTTTGATTTAAAAATGTAAAATGAAAATAGTATGACTATCACTTAAACTTAAAAGAAAAGGAATATATTGGAGTTAGATATATAAAATTAAATAGCCCAATAGGATAAAATCGTCTATGGAATTTGGAAGCATTGAAATGGTTGAGACATAGATAAGAAATAACATGGGAACTTAGTTATCTTTTCAGTCAACAGTTAAATTGGAGGGATACAGTACTAGGTCGAACTTCCTGTAATAGTGTAGAGTGAACGCCACCTTGCGTCTTTCTACCCAAGTATGGTTTAAACTATAGAACCTTTGTGTAAGGAAGTTTGGAAAGTATGATTTAGGTAAACATATTTTGAAAGAGTAAGCCAAGATGCTTTACTACATCAAAGAATGTTGCAGATGCAAGAAGTTTCTCAGTCTGAAGAGTAAAAGGGCCAAATAGGGTCTACTTCAATCCTTATATAGTGTGCTAAGTGACAAAGGGGCAATTCCTTCATTACATTAGACAATCTAAATGGAATTGTAATTGTAGGCTTAACGCTATAGCAACAAGGTCGGTACCATATAGATAAGGTAGGATACCTGTGGGCTACGGATGGTCCAGGTATTGTGTTATTCCACTGAAGGCTACGGGCGGACCAGGTGGACGTAAGTGGGAAAGTATATATTTTATATATGTTATTTAATTTATACCATAGTAGATGTGTTCCATGTATGCCTTTGTAAATCTTAGAATTGTAGGGTTATGTATTGCATGTATGTGAATCCAGAAAATATCGTCAGGCACCATAGAGTGAGTGCAATCATAAAATCAACATGGATCAATCGATCTAAGAATATGTTATACAGAAAATCTTGCTACCACAATAAAGTTTTGAACCCAAGTCGCCTTACAGGGATCATCTCTAAGTTAAACAGGAAATTTAATGCATCCAATTGGAGCTTTTACCTCTCCAGTAAATCCTTGAATATAGGATCTATAAGGCAATAGATCCTTTTTTTGAGCTGCATTTTGTCAAACATATTCTCGAAGAGAATGTTCACGGAGCTTCCGCTATCCACCAGTTTGCTACAAACTGTAGCCAGCCCAATCATGGCCATTATTACCATCGAGTCAAGTGTCTGTGCCTTGACCCCATTTGCATCCCTATTACAGAAGATGATGTTGTCGTATATCCGTCATTGTTGTTTGGTGGGAGACTCACCTCTACTGCATAGCACATATCTTGTGGTTCATGCCTTAGAGAACTCTCGTATCGTTCCATCTCATTTCAGAAATAGTATTAATCACCAAACACCTGTTTGATGGTCTTGACCACTATCCATTAGGCCCAGTTGTATTTCCCTAAAGTGGCTGGTTTGAGGCTGGTTGTTTCCTTGCATGCCCTTCTTTGGTTTCTAACATATTGTTGGAGACGTTTCTTCCTTATCAGCTCCTCGATCACATCACGGATGACGGCACTTAGTTGTCCACGTGTTTCATGGAAACAAAATAAAATTTCGAATCATTTCTCCTCTTCAGTTGCCTCCCTCGAGGCGGACTTCTTGTACCTCTCAGTACCTTGCATTGCACGATATATATTTTCCACGAAGTCAGTTAACTCTATATACTTCCCATTGCGATTGCACTTGAATTCTTCTTCGGGCCTTGCTTCTTACCAGCATTGTTAGCATTTTTCCGCTTGTTATCATTACCAAATTTTTGGTATCACCATCTTGCTTAATAGCCACATTACTTTGAATGACACTGCTCGATCCAGCCTAACCACCAGTGCTCAATAATTCTTCCATTTCTGCCTTTTCCAAACGCAAAAATTGATTCACCTTATGATAAAAATCCTTTAAAGTAGATGACTTTTTAATCCTCGGCCACTTTCCAAAATCAGTTTGACCATGAATACCGCTCACAAGAGCCATCTACACTATGGGTTCCTCACCTCCATCCTGGGGGCGTTGAACCTTTTCAAAAAACTCTTCAAGGTCTCTCTGGACCTCTGATGCAATTTTGCTAAGGACATCACATCCTTTGACTTTACTATATTAACTCTAAACTGCTCCATAAATTTCTCAACCAACTCATCAGACGATAATATGGATCCGAGCTCAAGCTGACCGAACCACATCGTGGCAAGTCCCTTCAAGAAGAGGAGAAAATATCTATACCTTATTGCATCATCAACAACATCAATATCCATGTGTCATCCATACTTCATCAGATGCTGCATCTAATCAGTCAATCCATTATAGCTTTGCATCATCAGCAAGACAAACTTCTTTGGATATGTAGGAACTCTAATTTCTTACTTGAATGGGCTCCTACTAGCCGTGGATTACCAATTATCTTCTTTCTGTTGCTGGTTTTATTGCAACAATCTCTTTATCATCTTAGTAATTAATTCGTCTTTACCTACATTTCGCCTTGAGCAGCGACCATCGTGTGCATCATCGCCTATTCGACTTGGTAAATGTTCGCGATTAGAATGATGATACCAAGGTCTCCTAGTCTTTAGAGAGTCCATTAGATAGTTTTCCAGTGATGTCAGTGCAGACTTCGTCCACTTGTAGAATTTCCAATTGTGTTTGCATTAGCAACACCATCATGAAGGCTAGCTTCCTGTCCAACATCATCTACATCAACTTCCTATAAGTCACCCTTAAATTCACTCAAATTTAGCTGTTCCTCAAATCGATCTGTACCGACCCTTCCAGATCCATCGATATCGATCAATGGCCGAGTTGAAACTTTTGTTTTAGCTCTTCCAGTCTGCTTCCTTAACACTCAAGTGCCCTCTTTTATATTCTACATTCCATTTCTATGGCTATGATCCGATGATCTCCTTTGTTTGAATCGGATGATGAAGAATCCCATCTTTTCTTGCGAGGTTTGCAGGATCCTCTTTGCTGTGGGGATTATGCCAATTGAGCAAGCTTTTTCTTCATCCCCTCCATGATGGACATCCAGTTTTAAATCATCTTCTTATTTATATCAACCATCATGCGACCTAACTCAACCTTGGTGACAACTTGTAATTGATTCAAGGTCTTTCCTTGGTTAACATCATCATTACGCTGAGATCCCTTTGGTTCTTTAGAAATTGTCTCGAATTTACTTGGCGCCTTTCTAGGAGTCATTCCTAAAGATCTGGTTGGAGACTTTCTTCAAATCCTAGTAGCAATCACAGATTTGATCTTGATCTTCTATTCTCTATGAAATCACCTAAAAATGTTTGCATGTGAAATGGGCGAAAAACTCCCAATTGATTAAAATCAAAAATTAGAAAATAAGAAATTGTTCGTAAAGAGAGAGAACACACGATTTTTATAGTTGTTTCGACATAATCAAGTGCCTACGTCCACTTTATAGTTTATTTCTAGTAGATTCAGAAATAACAATCAAATAACAACTCAATTTTAGATCTCATATTGGTTAGTTTTGAATTTGATAGCAGCTCCACATAAAATCGGCTCAAAAGATCCGAAGTCTTTTTTCCTTGTTGAAGTTTGCTATTTATAGACGAATTTCTGCATCAAAATGGTTGAACCCACTGTTGACTTGCTCAAACAGGTAGATCTGAGTTTCTAGCATGAAGAATAAGTCAAATTTGAATGCTTCCCTAAATTATGATCGATCGGTGTTGATCGGTGGCGTTGACCAAATATTGCCCTTTCTTTAAAAAATTTAAGTCTTCAAGCTCTTATTCTCCAAGGGTAAAATCATCAATGACGACCAATTGGTGCCAATTGAAGTCACTTCATCTAACTTGTCTTTTTCCATAATCTTGCACGTAGAGTACATATGGAAGCAAAGCAGAGCTCGCCTTGACCATTGGATCGATCGGTGCCGATCCATAAATTTATTGGCGTTGATCGATAGGAATTTCTCCATACTTCATTAAATTTTCTAAATCTTCTTTCCTGATACATTTCAAGCTTCTTGGTTCATTCCTCCATCATTTCATAGTCCAAGCCCACCGAAATGTCGCCTGGTTTGAATATCGGGTTACACTTATAAACATAAATCACAATGGCTATTCACATGTATATGTTCCATATATTCACATTCATATTTATATCCTAGATTAATTCATAATATTTATAATATTCACATTGTGAATATGAATTCTTAACAAATTAAATAGGATAAATCAAAATTAAAATTGAACCACAGTAACATATGTGTATGTAAGACATAAAAAACACACACACACACATACATATATTAAAGTTTTAAGATAAAATAAATTAAAACAACAAACTTCTTTTATTAATGATAATTAAGTTTGAATTAGTGTAAATAAAATATTCATGTAAACATAAAATAAGATCTAATGCAAATTTAATAAAAAGAATTTTTGGAAAATTTCCTTTTTCAACTCGCTGCTAATGCACTTGATCCAACATAATACACTAACATGAGATGTTAATACATGATATATGATAATAACTTACTAGTAATATTTTGATCTGGTTGGATTCTTACGATGGGATGCTGGGAAGATACCAATAAATTCATAAGTCATGCTACAATTAACGTTAAAACCATATTCCTACACACTAACACAGGGTTTAGAATGCATGATAGCAAGATATATGATTTATGTATGATGTTTGAATCCTGAGAGAACATGGGATGATGATTAATGACTAATATTTAGGCAAGGATGCGAGTCTTTGACTTCGATGGTCAAAAGTGACCTTTTTAACTGGTAAAACCAATGAAAATGGATGGCTCACAGCTAATGACTTCATGGATAACCAAGAAAAACTGATGGAACTGGTTAATACTCTACCACTGATTTAATAGATGACTTGAGAGCTCTACTAACAATTTGTCTGTATTGATACATGTCTTTGATCAAAGCATGCTTTAATCAATAGAAATATGCATTGTGGGGGTAAGTGTTACAGGTACATTTTCTATAGTTTAAGACTTGACTCAAACCAATGAAAAAATGTTACCAATGAAAAATGACGAACACTAATCGAAACCGTGTCCAAATTCAAGTTACCGCGACAAAGATATTGCAGTTTGAAGATGGATTGTCCATTTTTCCGATTGAGTCCACCCTTGAGAGACCCTGATATATTTAGAAGACATGGCAACACAGTGTGTTGGGATGTTCTATATGATGATATAATATAAACGATTTATCACATGCCAATCTGACTTAATATGAAGAAGTTATTGATCGACGTTCATCTTTCTTCATAGACTGTTCTTATTGATAAGAACGCCACAATGGAGAAGCCTATTGCATATTCTAGAGGTGAGGCAACTGAATTTGCTAGGATGTTCTGCATAATGATACAAGATAAATCGTTCAAATTGCTCGTGCTTTCGATAGAATCCTTAGATTGTTATTATTGATCAACTGTCCCTATCGATAAGATGTCACATGCACAAGTACCTCAGATGCTCAACGAATGATGTAACAAAGAGTGGTGGAGAGTTTAACATGATGATACAAGATGCATGGTTCAATTCACGAGTAAATCTGACTTAAGATGAAGGAGTTATAGATCGATCGTCCTTTTTCTTCCTGGTTTTTCTGATGCATCATGGCAGACTGATAGGTACAGATCGATCGCCACTGATCGTCAAGAACAGACAACCGATCCATGGTTTGAAATGATTGTTTTGACATATTCTTGCTTTGATTTTCACTCCACTCAATCTGAAGACTTAGGGATTTCGGTACTAATCTATACCCTGGTAACATGCATTTAGACACGTTTTTGAGCCAAATTCACTTTGAAAAACGTGTAATTTGATATGATTTCGAGATGGATTGAAAAGAAGAGATATTTCAAGGTATTTCACTTTCTAGCAATCAAATCCATTCCCTATCAATACAAGCATCGATCCAGAACTATGAAGGCTCTTTTATTACACCAACTCCAACAAAACACCTATATACCATCATGTGTAGTTAATGCCCCGCTATTACCCCGCTATATCCCATAGCGGGTTCCCATCGCTACGATTTTCCCAAATAGCCTTAAATATAGTCTTTCCGCTTTAAGCTCCGCTATTTCCGCTATATCCCGTTATTCCCGCTATATTTCGCTATTCCGCTATATCTTCTTTAAAAGAAATAAACTGAAAATTGTCATTTATACATTATACAAATTTGAAATTAAATTTTTTAATCGAATTTTTTGACATATTTTCAGAAACAAAAATACTCTAACATTCTATTAAATTTAATCATGTTAAATAACAGTTTACATTTATTTACAGTATATTTACATATGTTTTTATTTAAAATTAAATATGTATTAATTGTAGTTAAATTGAATGTTAATTTTTCATTTAATTACCGTTTATATATTTTTAAAAACATTAAGTATGAGTTTTATATGCTATTTTAGACTAATCCGCTATATTTCCGTTATAACCTTTTGCACCTCCGCCGCATTGAATCCGCTGAGCGTTTTAACTGCACAGATACCATCAAACTCCATCAAAAACCTTGCTGACCTAGTCTAAAAATCTTTTTAATCTTTATTATTGTAATCGAAACTCAGTAATAAAGAATATAAGTGGATGTAGGATAAAGATTCGTTGAAACACTATAACAAAATTTATGTTCTCTTACTTTTCATGCACATGTGATTTGATTGCTTGCAGATATAATGTTGAATATTTATGAGATCGATGCATTGTGTTATTATATTATTCGAAATCAATAATGAAATATAAGATCGTATCATTTTCCCTTTGATCTCCATCGTTTGGGGATAAAATTTTTGTTACGTCCATAAGAGAAAAAACTCCAAAAGCATATCCAATGACTTTGGTTCTAACAAAACAAAATTTTTGGATGTTGAACCACATTTTGGGCCATCAATGTGCGCGTGTGTGCGATCAATATTAATTGTATTTTATTGTACATTTTGTTTGATGTTTTTATTTTTATTTCTAATAATGCAAATAATCTTTTTGTCAAACCTATTATTATGATGTGTTTAGTAACTGAAATTAATGAAATATTACAATAAATATGTTTTTCTACAAAGTTATACCATGAAATGGTTTGTCACCATTGTGGGATTATACTATCATCCTGAACAAAGTTTTCTCACAACATTTATTTAGGGGTGCTGTTATTGACGTTCCAGTTTTAGATATGATGAGACTTTTTTTTTTAAATATTCCTTTTTACTACGAGGAATACTAATCAAACTAGCATTCTCATAAAATTAAAATCAAATTGACCTAATTAACCTTTCATTTATTTATATTATTTTATCCCTTAATCATCATTAACCTTTAATCCAAAATTATTGATCAAATAACGGAGAATTCAACTCATCTTTAGATGGAATTGCAAATATGAAAGGGACGAGGTTAAATTCTCATTCAAGAAAGCATTAAACATGCAGATTTCATTAAAGAAAACAATATAAGCTAATTATGGTCGACAAATATTTAAATATAATTTTAAACCCTAATTTTTACCGTATTTTAAAAAAACCACATGATAAATTAGGTTCAAAAATCACTTTTTCATCACCTTCTCAACAATTTTGGATCTACTTTTGAAAATCGAGTTGAATTTTTTGTTCTCATTGTTATTTTCTTTTTGAAAAAATAGAAGAAGGAGAGGATAAATGAAAATGTTTATGGCTATGATGTTTTCACTAAGGGCAAAAGCAGTAAAAATATATATATTATTAATAAGATGTATATTTAGCTTACTAAAGATGCGGTTATACAAACATTATTTTTATTTTCAAACTCAGCTCAAAAACTGTGCTCAAAGGTAAGGATGAAACTAAGAGTTGGGGAATCATTCTCATGTTATGAAATTTTAAAACGAGAATGGCGCATCGCAAAACGTCGACCATGATTTCTGCGTGGTCACCTAAATCTTGCGAGAATACTTACTCGAAGCTGACAAGGTAAAGAGCTAAACCATATGCCAATTCACGTAGAGTTTCATTGGTTAAAAAACAAATCATTAATGTTTTCTGCATTTTAAGCCATTTTAGTCTGAAAAATGTCATTTTTAAGACACAAACATGAAACTTAAAATATCATAAAACAATTGTGTCAATAGACTTGGAGTTTACAACCATTTTATACCTTTGTTGTAAAATTGAAACAGACGTGCAATTCCGTTTGGTAAAAGTATGATATATCACAGTAAAACAGACGTGCATAAAGACCATAACCCAAAGTCAATGATCAGCACTTTACAATAAAACACTTCACATATTCAGACGAATGGACATACATGGCTTAGTGGTAGATATCATATGCAAACATCAGTTTAACTTCAAAATGACATTTGCAGATTCAGGACGATATAATCCAATTACACGTAACAAAAGGGCTACCTCAGCAACAAAAGCAAAAGTTGTTCAATTATAACGGGGAATCGACATAAAAATAACTACCCAAGTGATTATATCAAAGGATTATTGCTAATGAATAATATGATCACTCTGAATCAATCCAGTCTCAAAAAGTCCAAGAAGCGGATCTTTTTAAAACGGGTTTCATCGCCCTGTCATCCTCTAAAGAAACCATTCCCAAGTGAGACGGATCCTCAAGCATCATTTTTGCTACCAAGTATCCTGCAATCGACCATGTTTGGTATTTCCTTGCTTGTTTCCCCACAAATCTTCCTAGTTTTCCATCATAATATTCAGGCCAGCTGTCCTTTAATAAACGGGCCTCCGCAAGCTCTATTGCTCGTCTTGCTATTTGAGGTCGGCCCGTTTTGATGCAGGCTGCTGTCAGCACCCATAGAAGTACTGCAAAATTTAAAGTCAAATATTGGGAAGTTGTACAGCTATTTTAGGGCAGATGTAAGATTCATGGTATATGCGACACAATTTGTTTTAAACATGCAAGCCTAACGTGAGTTTTATTCACATATCTGCCTGATACAATTTCTATGAACATTTGGTTTAATGATCGAGTTTTGAAAACAATCTCTTCGGTATTGGGCTAAAACTGCTTATAACTTCCACGTCTCAAATCCCACTTATGCTGGAGCCTTATGCTTATGCATTAAATTGAATGGAGAATGATGATGATGATACTTTAAGCAATCTTTGACAAAATTATGCCTGCATTAACTTGGAGTTCATAGGAATGGAAGGACATTTTTACCGACTCAGATTAAGTACACACTCTTTTTTTTTCCTTCAACAGTATAAACGTACTATATGTTAATCTAATGGCAAATTCAAATGTATGAGCAGTAAACATAAAATGAGTTGCCAATAACCACTTAAAGGTAAAGCCTCTGCCTAGCATATAATAGTCACTAGTTTCCACAAGAAATATAAAACGGTTCAATGGCCAAGTAAAAGTTAAGGAGTTTAGTTTTCATGAATCATTTTACAGTGAAATGATAGTGATAAGGGATTATTCATATAGTAATTGCTAGCTCCCAGCACCTTTAAGATTTCCAGTCTCCTAGAAATCCCATAATTATAATTTATAGAACTCTTCGAAACGTCTAGCATTCAATAGTTCCATCAACCCGAACTCCTAAGGATATGGTATTTTTTCAAACAGAGCAACTGAAAATTCAGGATAATAGTTTTATCCAAATTATATATAATAAGCTAACCTGGCCATGAACCGCCATTATGATAACTCCATCTTGTATTTTTTGGGTCACAACCAGTTACAATCCTCCATTCATGGCTGTCGATGGCAGGATAAGCAATTTTTATAGGCATTTCTCCAACTAGTTCTTCCCATCTTGATTCAATAAGATCCATTATAGCAGAAGATTGCTCAGGAGTAGCAAGAGAAGAAAGTATAGCGATGCAATTTCCCAGTGCGAACCATCTAAAGTCCATTTTTGCAGGACTCACGTTCCCAATGAAGTAGCCTCCACGTATAGGCATGAAATCAAATACCCAATCTGGGATTGAATCAGGAATGACATTAAATTTGTTGACTGCTGTGTGAGAATATTCCTCGGTTTTGTAACGGTATATGTCGTTTAGTTGTTGGAAGTCTATCCAGAAGTAACTACGCATGTGATAGCTCAAGGCATTTAGGCGAGTTGTTATTCGTTCTATGATTTCTTTGCCTTCAGCATCATGTTTGAGCATTGTTAGAGCACTTCTTAGAGCCATAAAGAAGAGAGCTTGGATTTCGATGGGGTAGCCATAAACACCCTGCAACCATTGTTATAAAAAATCTTAAAACCTTGCGATTTAAATCCCGATTCAGATCAGATCTCTCCCATTTCGATTCGATTTGCATTTTGATTCAAACTTAGTTAAAACCACTATTTAGAAAAATGATTCAATCAATGCTAATATATTTAATATAGTCAATTCCAAATCTAATGTTTCTAAACAAAATAAAAGTGGAATAAGTGAGAAAATTGAGTTTTATGTTTAGATGTATAAGTTCAAATATCAAAATCAATTTAAAATGTTTACAAAACTTAAAAACATGGATCTTTTGAATCTACAATTAACGATTTAAATCATGTTACGATTTAAATATTGAACTTTACTATTTAAATCCCATTTTGAAAACCTTGCCCGCAACAGTTTAGAGATTTTAGTACAATAAGTGTACAATGATGATAAAACATTGAGAAGTGCTCCGCTAACATGATAAAATGAAGATTGGAAGGTAAAGATGCAAATTTTGAAATTTGGTAGGGATAAAATCAATGTGCAACGAAAATCCCAAATTTAAAATAAGTGCATATTAGGGACGCATCATTCATACCAAAGTTAATCCTCGAAAACTTTAACCACAAACAAATATAAATCTGAACCTTATTTTGACATAATCACTTTTATTTGAACTTGTCCATATATTAATTCATATAAAAAAGTGATATCTCTCGTTTGAAATACCTGACATGTCGTTTTGCTATTAAATCATAAATTTTAAATTCTTTTCAACCAGAATAATATATCTTATATTTCGATAAATTTTTATTGATGCAGATATTTTACAAAATTATATGTGATTCAAAGCACATATTTACAATTACATGCACTTTGAAATAGATTGCAAATATTTGCACTTGTCTTCAAAGTAGACAAGCAAACTTTTAGTTATATAGTTCATATAATTGCATTTACTTGCACCTTAAGTAGATTGCAAATATCTATTATAAGAAGAGTCTAAATATTTGCATTTCCTATGCTTAGATTGTGCAACATTTCAGTTATTCAATAAAAATGTTTGCATGTTGTAATAGTAACAAAAATTATATTCATTATTTGCAAATGTTTTAACTTTTTCAAATATAGCAACAGCCATATCCTAAAGTGCAAATATTTGCAGTTTGACTTAAGGATGCAAAATATTTATGCTTCGATGTAAAAACTATAAATTTATATTTATAATAAATCTAATGGTTATTATTGGTTGATAGCAATTATAAATTGATGTATATGTTAAAACATTATTAAGGTCAACTAGAAGTAGAGTTTCAATAACTTTATTTCATAAATTCCACTGGAACTTAATTAAAAAAAAATTGTAGGTTGATGTGATTATTGATCATTTTATTTCTTAATATAAAGTGAATAGTGATCCTGAATAAACTTGACACATTCAATCCATATGAAAGTTGGACTTGTTAAAAACAACAATAATTGTGTGCAAATGGGGACCTTAAAAGCGTCGCAGCTGTTCCGTGTGTTTTCTCAAATTTAAAGCTCTCTTCAATTTTGTCCCGGCTTTCAAAGCAAGATTGATTTGTACAAACAACCTTTTGTGCTAAATGACAATATAAAATGATTTGGACATAAATTATCATGGAGCGATTGATGTGAAAATCTTTGTTTATTATACTGCATATGGTATTATCGTGGAAGAAGAAAGCAAAAGAGGAAGAGGACAGATGGAAAGTTTTGGCTAGAGCTAACTATACAAGATTACAAGGTACAAATTTTGTTGCAAGGGACTATCAACTACTAAAATGATATTTGCATTCAACAATTTAAGTAAAATCCGTTCAATGGAACAAGAATTATAAAGGCTAGTATTCGAATTATAAGAGCTATAAACAAACTCATTATGTGCATATTTGACTGAGAACAATTCTTTTAGGTCGCAGATCACAAATCGCAAATACACATACACACACACACCCCATCCTTGCATGAACATACAAAAACTCACAATTTAGTATCAAAATGGTAACAAAATCAAGCAGTTAGCTGGAATGAAAATTCTTACTATTTTGAACAAAAATGTGTATTGGTATCTCTAACTAGATAAATTATACATAAGAGTTAAATTCAGAAAGCTACTTTACATTTGTCATGCAGTATAGTGTATACAAGAACTCCATGATGAACACAGTATTAATTTAAATCCTAAAGCCCAATATGTATATTAAAAAACATAATTAAAATTAACGCTGTCAGAAAAAGGAAAAAAACATGCCTTGTTGGTATCTTTCTTTGTAACCTTTACTGTATTTTCTGCCACTATAATTTAGCTTAGCATAAGGCATATAAAAGACATAAAAAGGATGGCATAGATGCAAGTGGATATTCAAAACAAGCTTAACATTATTGTCATACCATTCTACGATCTATCATACAGCATCCATCTGCACAAAGCAATGTTGGAAACGTGTCAAATCCTTCAGCCAAACATAAAGACAAAACAAGTCGCATCCCCTTTTGACATTCTGGTGTTTCAGCAAGTGATGTATCTCCAGTGGATTTTGTATAAGCCCGCAGTAAAAAAATCCACCAAAAACCAGAGTCAACTGGCGCCACCCGACCAATCGCACTTTCTCCAAAATCTGCAACTATGGTATCAGTATTCTTCTTAGGATCATGAAGCACTTTGAAGCTTGCTGGCATAACTCCATCACCAAGCTTGAATCGATCAACTTTCTTTTCCCATCCTTGAAGGCGTACGGTCTTTAATAGAAAGTTCTTGACTATATCATGTTCACCGTTCATAAGAAATGCCAGCGCGCTTGGAACAAAGTCACGAACAAATACCTGATATAAAGGGTTACAGTATAATTTTTTTTATAGTGCCATCTTATTTCAGTGATAAAATCAGATCCACGCAGGGATATACAACATGTACAGTTGATTCATGGCTATAAACAAAGTTTTCTTGAATCTATAAATAATTTTGTGCTCCTTCAGAAATGTCTATATAACTCCTAGTTTCATCGATTAGGAAAGAAAAAAATGGTTAACAGAAGATAGAGAAATCCCAAGAGATAAAGGTCATATAATCAAGTTCTATGTCCAGGAGAAAGATGATATAAATTACAAATCGGCAACAACTCAATAAACAACGCTACGCAACTGTATCAACTTACCACTTCTTGATTATGATTTTTTATGTTATGTAGTATAAGTTAAAGCTCAAAATTAGAAATAACATTTACCAGGCATCTCCATTAAAAAGCTGATTTTGTAGCAAACTGTTACTTAAGAATTTAGTATCATCTCGATTTTGTTCATTATACAGTTGCCCGGATACCGTTGAAAGATGTTTGTTGAAATTTCGAAGATAAAAAAACCCATAAATACAATATAAGTTTTTGAGAGGCTTTATACTGCAAGACTGTGAATATGACAATAAAATAAATCGTTCTTTTAATTAGAAGGTATCATGTCAACAATATAAAAAACAGGAGCAATGCACATGGAAAGTTCTTAAAACTTAAAACACAAAAGATAATCGGTATCCATCCATAATTCTATAATGAGGAAAAACTGATATAAAGATAAATAGTTGCATTAAGATGGAAGGTTATTTCATTTAAGTGCAATATATACAAATAAAATATCATCATTACGGTCAGAGGAGACGAAAAATACAATATTCAATTAATATGTATCATTTTTTGCATTATGATGGTATCTTGCAAAAACTCATTACTACATTATGTACTAGCTAATCAAGATCAACTTAGATAACTTACACAAGTATATAATCTTTCAAAGAGAAACTGGAAAATCGCCTTGGCATATATGAAAATGATTATCCTTCCTCTACTCGTATGTGTGAACATGTGATATATCAATGTTAAAAAAGTTTTGCTTACTGCAGCATTTAAAGCTTGACTCCGTTGGAAGTCTCATGTGTATTCTTAAGCTTTTTGTGTATGAACATATTCACTGAACATGCCTTAACAAAAGCTCTTCATCGGGAATATCACGTGAAGAACATACATAGATATATGTATGTATAGTTGTATACATGTATGTGTCTCTGTGTGTGTGTGTAATCAACTAATTTAAAATAAGAAAATAAGAAAAAGGGCAAAAATAACAAAGTTCATAATGGATAATGTCATGATAAGCTACCAATCTACATATAGGTCAAGTCGGATACACATAATTCAACTTTTCTGTATTGTAGTTTGCATACACAGTCTTCTTAATGTATACTGAAAGTAAGAGACTGACCCTGTTAGGCTCAAATTAAGCTATTGAGGTTATTGCTTAAAACATAATCTCATAAAAATTACATAAATCCAATTGGTTGTCTTGATCTACATGTTCTGACTCAAGTGTATAAAAATCACAGGATCTAGAGATCTCTAAGCTCATTCTTTATTTTTTAACAGGATAAACCTCAACAGCATTAGGATTTAAGGAGCAATATAAAAATGTCAATTGGGTAAACTCTTATATTCAAGATTCTCAGTATAAAATAATCAGACATGCTTATGTAAAAACTCAGAAAATCAAATACAGAGTACAGACATAAGCGCCTGACATACTAGACAGTGTATACATGTATGTTTGTTAACCTAGGAAGAAAATACATGCATTATATAACTGCACAATTGCAATCTGTAGTACAAATCCATAAACATTTTCAACAAGGATATCAATCACATCATCCATAACCAAGACACGAACTTTGTGGTGATTAAAACAAGATATCACTCTAATTAATGTATTCAATTATTAAGAAATCATATATGCAGTAACAATCACCTGATCATAATTCAAGACTTCTTCCGAAGCATGATCATAAGCTGCGATAGTCCCAACTGGCTGCCCTCTGAAATGAACCATTGATCTTCTAAGTGCTTCCCATGCCTCTGCAACCATCGGATGCGGTTCAAATGAAGCTCTAGCAGAAGAAGCAGGAGTGCCTAACACTGACCTTACCCCTCCAGGTGAATACAAATTCTCATAGCTATCAACCCCTCGTATATTTGCTGCAACTGACGATAGTTCGCTAAGCGATCGTTCATCAAATGATCTTTTCCTTTCCATGTTAAGCCTTGGTTTTATACGCAATTTCGTAAAATCAAGATCATCTATATCGGTTGATATTGAGGAGACTGATTCGATTTTTGCCATGCTTGAATGACCATTACTCTCCATTGGCTTATCTGGGTGATCTGCTATATTTTTATTTCTTAGATCTGTAAATAAGATTACTGACTGGAATTAGGCTACAGTTGTTTTTTTATAATCTAATTAGGATAAGTTGATTTAATGAACAATAAATTTCACTTCCAATTCAAAACTAATTATGTGATCGTAGAAGGTTCAATAAATGTGTGAGATCTGACAATATTTTATTAAGGCATGTAATAGAACAAAAATTAATAAGCTAATTCAAGTGCAAAAACCAAGATCTAGTAAATCCCAAATCAATATTTGGTAACATAGTATTACAATCTCAATAAATAAACAAATCATATTGTAAGTTCGTCAAAAATTAGTATCCATCCGAAGTTTAACCTGAGTTCTTGATAACGAAAACTGATAATGCCAAAGGACATTGGTTCTAGTCGCTATCATATAGAGCTAAATAGCCATCAAAATCACACTTTCAAACAAAAAGTCAACCATGACATTCAAAAACAATAACGAGTATGTCTGAATTTCAACCATAAATATGTTAAATTGATAAAAATGGAATGAGAAAAAATCGTGAAAAAACGAGGAAAGAGCAAAACCTTTATTATTGTACAGGATCGAGCTGAATTCTGCGGGACAAGTAACTCAGATATTGAAGCTATCGAGAGAGAGAAAATCAAAAGAAAAAATATTAGAAGTTAATTAATTTGAGCCGAGGAAAGAAAAGAAGGGGAAGAAAGGAAAAAACGGGCATAGCACCACAGCCGAGTATTTATAAGCGAGTTTCAATGTTTCCGTCCATTTTTGTGTTATTTGCTTTTTGATCCTTGCGTTTTGAAGTGTTTGTTTTAGGGAAGGGGTCTCAATGAGAACCCGAAAAATCTGATATCCGTCCGAATCCGTATCCGAAAATATGGAAAATATTCGTTGTCTGAAAAACGAATACGGATATCCGATATCCGAAAGTTTTCGGATACGGATATGCTTATTGTGGTATCCGTATCCGGAAAATATCCGTCCGATTAACTGATGCATATGTACTTAATTAAAATTATATTTGATTAATATATGATTTTCCAACTATTTCCTAACCATTGGATGTTACTACGATATGGTTTTTTGCTCATTTTTAGTGAAAACAGACAGTTTTAGTGTTTAATTTTTAAATATTTTTGGATACGCATACGGATATTAGTATAAAACAATGTTTTATCATCGCATTTTTGATTCCTTGATTTTTTTATGAACATTAGTACAAAAAATGTTTTATATTGATCCAAATCTTTTCATTTATACTTTTAAATTTATTGATTATGGGTGGAGCGGATAAATATCCGATATTTGTCTGTATCCGAAAATTAAGCGGATACGGATATCCGATATCCGAAAATTAAGCGGACACGGATATCCGATATCCGAAAATGATTTCGGATAGGGATACGGATATGGCACTATCTGTATCCGAAAGTATCCGCTGACAGTCCTAGTTTGATCGTTTTAACTTGAAGGGTTGAAGATGTGCATGGTGGAACACTGCAAATTGACGGATATAATATCATTTTTTGTTAGGAATATAATGGGGATTTTTTTTTTGCAAGGTTAACTATCTTTTTAAGTAGATCGTCCACTTTTATTGGTAAACTTTAATAACAAACGTTCGGCACAAACATTAGAACATCTAATAAAAAAACATGAGATAAACAAAAACACCTATGCTACTAAAAGACTAGGAACACTAATCCTCATCATCACTACTGCTATCATCAACAGGTCCCATAACATGAGAATACCCAGAAAAGATCGAAGTCAGATCAGACACATGGTTTCCAAAGTCAGGAGAGTATAAATTTTCATATCTCATGTTTCATCCTCCAAGGTATACTTATTGCATTCCCTATCATCACCATCCGTAGATAAGAGCAATTCATCCCCCTCAACACGATAATTCAAGAAACGCTCTTCACCTCCACCTCTTACATACATATGGAAGTTGCCAAGCTTTGGGGTGAATCTCATTTCAGAAGGTGCATGAACCCAAGCACGCTCACTATGATTCCAGACAATAACACAGTTAGCAGGAGGGGCTGAAACCGGTTCTGTAACGACCTGGAATTTCATAAACTTCGTATTTAAATATGTGAACTGTTTAAATATTTGAATCTTGGATTTAATATTATTAAAGTGATTTAATAACCTTCTTAAACCCCTTTTAAACCATAAGTAATGAGGTAAACTTGTTTTGAAAATTGTTTGCAAAAATAAATATTTTGAAGAGAAATCGATATTATGACCGAAGATCGGTTTATCGATAAACAACTTTTTTATTCAAAACAGATTGTATGAACTCTTATGCACTTGTCTAATGATCAAATGAACACATTAAAAACTAATTAACACTTTAATTCATAAAGCAAACATAACTTTCTAGAAACTTTCAAATGGATAAGAGATATTTTAAAAAGTAAGGGTATTTAAGTATTTTGTTAACTGTGAAGTGATGTACAAGAGAAGTGATGGGCATGTGGACTGGTGAGCCTTCCACGACATGGTGGGGGGGTGAGAACAAGCTTTGGCAACACCTTATAAAGTTTATATAAGGAGGGGCGTACCCTTGTTAAATAATCACAAATTCATAACGCAAAACCAAGCTTTTCCATGTCTTCTTCTCTTATGTTCTAAAGAAAAAAATTACAAAACAACTCCAAATCCACTCAAACTTTTTTTTTTGAAATAGTACTTTATATACAACATGTCACTGGGACAACATATCACATGTCAATAAACGTTCGAATCACGCTACGCAAGTTTTGAATTTGTGACCTCTCACACCAAAGCTGAATCACTTAACCACTTGGACAATGGTGCTTGTCAATCCACTCAAACTTTATCAGAAGCCTTTGTATAACATTTAAACACCTTTCACCATGTTAGATTCGGAAGAAGCAAAAAGCCGCTCCCCCTACACCCAATAGCCGTGAGCAATTATAGGATTTGGAGGGGCAAAAAAACAAGTTTAAAGCAAGGAGGAAGGAAAGGTGGTTGTGAGGTGATGGTAGGAAGTGTTCTTAAGTTTGGTTGTGCTTAAGCATGTGTTTGGCTTGGATCTAAGTGAGTTATCTCACAATCTTATTTGCATATTGTGTGTGTGTGTGTTTGATATATAAAGTTAAAGCGACATTAGCTAATTAAAGTTATAAACTTTGCACCCCTCTTACTTTCGAAAGCAAATGACAACTTATATTGTATAACATCACTTCTATTACCCTCTTAAACATGTGGCGTGACCTTGACTTGATGTTTAAATGGTTTTTTCGATTGTGTATTGAATTGAAGTATGTTTGAAAGTGTTTGAAGCGAGAATAGTCGCTATAAGTGCACTTCGATATCCCTTAACTTCAACTTATGTAAATTGGATATTTATGATCTTAACTTGGGACAATTTGATTTGGTTGTTCTCTACACATATTTTGGTGTATTGGATAGTAAAGAAACGGTTTGAAAAGTTATAAAAATTGTGAGCTAAATTTGTGAAAGTTGAAACAAAAATATGGTTATAAATAACTTTGTAATCATAGCCTGCTTTCGAAAAAATTTATGAATAAATTGGAAGATATTCTTAGGGATTTCTTCCCATGATTTCTAAGTAATCTAAGAGTATTACTTATTTCAAGTCTTAAATCATTTGTTAAAGTGGTTAAAACTAGTCGCAAAGATTGTACTTTTCAATGTTGTTGTTTAACAATGACATTTAACAGCATTTATTAGTAAGTTGCTTATGGTTTTAAGTGTTTAAAAATGATATTTGAATTTGGTATTTTTCTCTAATATTTTTAGAGATGTTTTCTAACCTATTTTTAAGTATTTAAAGTTGGTTTGAAGTTTAAGTATATTTTTAATAATTATATATGTATTTTTAAAGTAATGAAGTTTTATAATATAAAACATTTTTCATCAAATTATAAATTAGTTATTTTCAAATAATATTTTACATACATATTTAAAACCTATTTACAAGTATTTTTAAAGTATTTATTTATATATGTAAGTTTTGAAAAAGGTAATTGACTAGGCTTAACCCTAAAAGCCAAAGAAGTAGACCTCTCTATTTTTTAGAGTTAGATCAATGTCGAGTAGGGATATGAGAAATATAGCTCTAACCTACTGGCATCCCACTCGACCGAGGAATGGTTAAGTTGGAATGTCGAAAACATGTTAATCTAGTTGTTTGCATATTTGTTTGAAACGTAATTATTTTTTCTTAATACTAAAAGCCAACGAAGTAGGCTTATTTATTTATCAGAGTTAAGATTGATGTCGAGTAGGGATACGAGCAATAGAGCTCTAACCTACCGGTTTCCCTCTTGACCAAGAAATAGTTAAGTCAGGAATGTCAGAAACGTGTTAATCATATTGTCTACTAAATCGTTTATGAAATTCATTAATACTATATTTAACACCAAAAGCCGATGAGGTAGATTTATCTATTTGTGAGATTCAAGAATGAAGTGTCTAGGCAAGGCTTTGATATGCAACTAGTGCTCTAACTTACCTGGCTTTACTCTTGGATGAGGAATAGTTAAGTTGGAATGCCAAAAACGAGTCAAATATATGAATCGTGATTTCTATTAGCGATCGTTTTTAACTAGATAACCGATTAGTCGACTATCAAACATAACCAAATATTATCTTAGATCTTTAAAAGAATGTTTTTAAAGATAATATAAGTGTGGAATGGCTTTGGGTTTGTTGTGACGATGTGTTAATAACATTCATCTTTAACCCTTTTTTATTATACTTATGAATGTAAATAAATGTTTAAAAGAATGTTTTAAAGATAAGCGTACGAGAAATGGTTTTGGGTTTGTAGTGACAATGTTTAAATAACATTAATCTTATACTTTTTTGAATGGATTTGTGAAAGTACTTAGATCTTTAAATGGGTGTTTTGAAGGAAATTATAAGTATGGAATCTTTTAGGGAAGAAAGATAGAAAAAGCAAAGGTTTAAAGTAAGAAATCTTGTTAATGATTTGTGAATATAATTATACCATTTGAGATAAGTATATGAATACTTTTTGAAAATATTAAAAAGAGTACAAATGAATAGTAGAGATTGATAAATGAAGTTTTACTAATAAAAGAGGCTTTAATTAATAAAAGATTAATTAAACAAAAACGGATTTAGAAGTCACTTATGTGACTTAATCGTGCTTTGTATGACTTGATAGTTCTTTGTATATTTACTCGTTTATGGAAAGCATTTAGTCGTGTACTTAGCACTAAAAGCTGATAAAGTGGGCTTGTCTATTTGTGGGAGTTAAGGCTGATGTTCGAGTGAGGATATGAGTAATAGAGCTCTAACCTACCGGCTTTACTCTTGACCAAGGGATAATGTGAGATGAAAATACCAAGAATGCAATAATTATACGCATGATTTTCTTATGTGATCATTCTCATTATTGTTGAATATGACCACATTCGTTGATTCAATCTTGCAGAGACCAGGATCAGTAAGTGTTTTACTTACTGAAAACCACTTCAAGACTAAGATACGTGTTCTATCTCTTGAAAGGGGATCTGTCTGAGATGTTGAATCCATGTATAGTTTTGAGATCTGTTCGAGATGTGGGAACCAAATTGGGATATATGTTTTATTTAAGTGATGAAGCCTTATGTGAAAGATGCTAACCTCAACATCGAAAATGGCTAAAAAACAGAGTAGGATGCACAACCTGGGGTCTTTTTGACCTACGTCGGAGTGTTATCAACTCCATATCTAGAGATACTTATTGATTATTGTTCAGTGGGAGTTGATGATATTTGGTTCACTTTGTACACATTTATGTTCGGACGATGTGTCGCTTGTGTTTACCTTAATGGTATATTTTATCTAGAGATATATGATGCTCGAAAGGGGTAACGACCCATAATTTAATCACTTTGAACTTGAATAGTTAATATGTTTCTAAATGATTAAATAATGGATTTTATATCTAAAATAAAATTTTGGAAAAAACGTCTCGAATGGATTTTTAAAACTGATGTAAAATGTTAGTTTAAAAATGGTTCGAGTTATAAGGCGGTTAGGAGTATCGATTTATTTAAGAATAAGTTTGCCTAATAAACCAAATGAGAATGATTACTTAAGAAAAGAATTTGCCTAATAAAACAAAATAGTATAATTACTTGCCTAGTAAAACAAGAAATAATTATTAACCTTTCCTAATAAAACAGAATTGTATGATTACTTGCTTAATAAAACAAAATAGCATAATGATTATTATATTCCATACGGATGGTTGTCATTGGACCAGAATTTGGTCGAATCAGGTTATGCCATGTGGATGGTTGCCATTGGACCAAAATATGGTCGAATCAGGTTAGGCCATAGTTGATAAGGAGGATTCCTATTGGACCAAAATGTGGTTGAATCAAATTAAGCCATAAGGATGTTTTCTATTGGACCAAAATGTGGTCGAATCAAATTAGGCCATAAGGTTGGTTTCTATTGGACCAAAATCTGGTCGAATCAGGTTAGGCTATAGGAAATTACTAAAGTACCCTTCTCTTCACCTATAAATATCCATGTCCATATCTCATTTTAATTCATTCACAAACTAAAGAAAAGAACTAAATTTCATTATCAAAGGCGAAGTATTCCAAGTGTCCAGCAAAGCAAATAAGTTGTGAGTATATTCCTTGTTTTCATAGTTTAGTGGGTATAACTTATTTTGTGAGTATAATTTAATTATTTTACAGTGAGTGTAATCTTAATATTTTCCCTTTGACTCATTCACATTTTAATAAATGTTGTGTTAACTATTGATTGTAAATTGTTAATGATAATGGGTCTGTTATTATTCTTGTTTAGTTGTTTGATTTGTGCTCGACCAGTTTATGAGCAATAACCTCGACGTTTAGTTAAAGGGAACTTACACCACCTTTTAACTTAAGATAGACATTTAGTGACTTTTTGGTTAAAAGGAAATAACACCCCTTTTAGCTATCTTATTTGATTAAGAGGGAGCTTCACCCCTCTTGGTCGTATTCCCCTTTAAAGATGATGGGTTTAAGTTATGATTTGAATGGAAGTTTTAAATCTTGGTTTAAAGTATTTTAAAGGAGCTTTGAAATTTATAAAATGATTTAAATGGGTTTTTTATGGAAAGTAAGTAGTCCTATACTTGGCACTAAAAGCCGATGAGTAGATTGATCCTCTATTTGTGAGATCTAGAACCGAAGTGTCTAGGCAAGGCTAGGAGCAACCAGTACCTTGACTTACCTGGCTTTGTTTTTGGACGAGGGATAGAGTAAGTCATGAATATCGGAAACGTGACAAGTGTAGGAGATTTGATTTCCATAAATGATCTTTATAATTATGATGGTATGGAAAACATTCGCCTTTCTTGTAGACAATTGTTTTTTACCCATTTAAGTATGCTTTTGAAATATGAAATCCTCCCAAATGTTTTGTGAATATACTTATACCGATGAGATAAGTATATGGATATTTTCCAAGCATTGAAAGAGTATAAGATTTAATTTCCATATACGATCGTCTTGTTATCCCCGATAATTGATATCTTAACTATCAATTTCGATACCCTTCTTCCTTTTGTTTTTGTTTCGTCAATCTAAGACGATTTGTTGCTCATTTAGAGCATTGATATCCTTTATCGAAAATGACTAAATAAAGAGCGAGTGAGGGTAAAGCTATGTGGGTTTTCTCCCATTAGGGTATTGTCACATCTACTCAAGATTGGTTTCGGTTGTATGCGCACGGAGATGTGAAATACTCAGATACTCGGTAAGGTTGGCGGGGTCCGGCTTGGAGGTTTCGGAGAGCCATCGTAGTTCTCAAGTATATTTTCTAGTGGTATACTTTCGATAAGGGGGCGCACCCTCCTAGTCATTGTTGGAAAATTTCCTTTACCTTATTTTTGATTCAAATCTTTAGATGATTCTTTCTTAATTGCATTGGGAAGCATCTTACGCCATTTGCGGTGTTTAATTATTTGTGTCCATTCTTTTATGCTTGGACGTTATCCTTGTGAGGGGAAACCCGTTCGGCATTTTTGCGACGTGGTCTCACTGGTTATTATGTGTGTTTTATTTTTTTTATTTGGAGTTTACTCATACCGGACTTATTGTCTGACCCGAATTGTTTGTTTTTCCTAAACTCTCGGGTACTCACTTATATTTGAGTAGTCCGAAAATGATAGGTTTCTTTGGGCTCTTTTGAAGATAGTGGATGAGCAGGAGGCTCCTTATCTATCTAGCTATTTATTTCCGCTGTTATGAGATGTTGGCTCTATGTATGTATATTTAAAGGCAGGTTGTTATAACTACCTAGACTGATAGTAGTACTTTTGTTATAACTTTGATAACTCCATGTTGGAAGTAACCTTATGTATTGTCTTATGTTATATTTTTAACCATTCCGTTGTGAGATTATTGTTCTGTTCTTATATTTTACCCCATGACAACTCGCCTTTCAGATACTTGGGCAACGATACATGAATACCATGAATGTATTAAGTGTTGTTTTTAGGGGTTAGAAAGGTGGGTCATCACAGTTGGTATTAGAGCTTTGGTTTGAGCGAACACCTTAGCCTGATTGGGGTACAACTCATTAGAGAAAGGATAAATGATGCCCTAGAATGAGTTAATCTTGAGAGAGCGTATTTGTAATTTTTATAATAATAATATTTATCTTCTAAAGTCTCGTTTTAGATCCTTTGGTGTTATTTCCTTAAACCATTTAAATCCTATTTTTGTATTCTAAAGATACCTGTTATTTGTTCAGATAATAGAAAATGAATACAAGAAGAGGAGGAAGAAGAGAATCTGGAATAGCACGGCTACCAATGGCAGGGTACCTAGAAATGCTATTATGTCCGCTATAGATCCGGTAGAGGAAATGGTAGTGCAAGTTCAGACCCCTATGAACTTTGTAGCTTTGTGTAAGAATTTTACCACTTTGGGCGAGAAACCTTTCTATGGGACTGAAGATATTCTTGGAGTGCAAATGTGGTTTCGAACTTGTGAAAGAATATTTGGAGATCTTCGGTTGGAGGATGCAGAGAAACGGCTGTTGGCATCGCGACAACTTCAAAAGTCAACGATGGATTGGTGGGATTCAAAAACAGCTAGTACTCCGGAGGAGGAGTTTTCTTGGGCTCAGTTCAAGGAATTTTTTGAAGCACAATTTATTCTAGAAGCCGGAAGAACTTAGTTATTTAGAAGTTTCATTGACTTAAAGCAGGGTGATATGACTGTGTCATAGTATGAGCATAAGTTCAATGCTTTGTCCCATTTTGGACTTGGATTGATAGACACACCGCTCAAGAAAAATGAAATGTTTGTGAATGGAATGCGACCAGAGTTCCATCGTGAAATGACCAATCATCTTATGGGTACGCTCACCAACATTATTAGCATGGCTTTGAGGTTTGAGGCTCTTGATATTAAGGAAGGAGTCCAAAAGGGTGTAGTACCAGTAGTAAGTGCCAAGCCTTTATTAGTTATACCAGTTGAAGGAAAGCCAAACTTCAAGCGTAAGTTTAAGGGAAAGAAGTAGGGTGCAGGAAAGAAACCCGAAGATGGCGCTCCAGCATAGAAGAAGAATACCAACTTGGCAAACATTCTTTGTTTCAAGTGCAATAAGATGGGCCACTTTGCAAATCATTGCCCAATTGCCACATGTTTTAATTGCGGTCAGCCAGGACATATGAAGAATGAGTGCCCTTTCCTAAAAAGGGATCTCAAGGACAGACTTTTACCATTGAAGAGATACCATCCACTTCTTCAGATCAAAAAGGGAAGCAAGTGTTGCAAGGTACATTATCCATCTATGATATTCCTGTAAGGGTGTTATTTGATATAGGAGTTTCCCATAGTTTTATTTCTTATGATCTAATGGTCAAACTAAACCTTAAATATGTTATCATAAGCAATCCTCTTTGTGTGTCAAACCCAATTGGAGGTCTGAAAAATCTTAACACTGTGTGTCTAAATGTACCTATTTCTTGTCGAAATCATCTCTTTCCTTTTGACTTCTTTGTTCTTGGGTTTATGGGTTTTGGAGTGTTACTGGGAATGGATTGTTTATCTAAGTTTAAAGCTATCTTGGATTGTGGTAGAAGGCTCATTAAAGTTAGTGATGCTGGAGATGTTGGTGTTGATATTAGTTGTGAAGAGCCTAAGAAGTTAACGAGCAGTTTTCTCTATTCATTCGAAGTGGCTAAAGCGGAGCTATGAGATGTGCCGGTTGTTCGAGATTTCACAGATATTTTTGATGAGGTGCAAGGTTTACCTCCTCACCATGAAGTCAAGTTCCGTATTGATTTGGTTTCGGGAACCAGACCTATTGTACAACCTTTACGAAGGATGGCTCCGAAAGAGAAGAGGGGGTTAGAAAGGCAGACTTATGATTTGTTGCAGAAGGGCTTGATCCGACGTAGTACCTCGAGTTGGGGATCACTAGTCGTCTTTGTTACAAAGGCGGATGGTTCTCTAAGGTTATGCGTAGACTATTGGGAGTTGAACAAAAGGACTATTAAGAATAAATATCCTTTGCCAAGGATCGACGATATGTTTGACCAACTCCACGGTGCTCGGATATTTTCTCAATTAGATCTTACCATCGGTTTTTGCCAATTAAGAGTGGCAGAGGAGAGTGTTCCCTTAACAACTTTTCGAACTCCTAGAAAATTTATACGAGTGGTTAGTTATGCCATTTGGATTGACTAACGCACCCGCTTATTTTGTGGAATTAATGAATCGAGTATTTCGAGATATTCTCGATAAATTTGTTCCCATCTTTATTGATGACATTCTTATTTATTCAAAGACAGAGGAGGAACACAAATATCATCTCCGTGTCGTACTTGATACCTTAAAAAGCCATGTGTTGAATGCTAAGTTTTCCAAGTCCCATTTTTGGAAATCCAAAGTTAGATTTCTAGGGCATGTTATTTCGGGAGAAGGCATATCGGTGGACCCGGCTAAAGTTGTTGCAATTCAAGACTGGAAGAAGTCCGAAAGTGCGATGGAAGTTAGAAGTTTCTTGGGATTGGCTGGTTTTTACCGTTGGTTTATCAAGGACTTCTCGAAGATTGCTTCTCATCTGATGAAGTTAACAAAGAAAGATGTTAAGTTCGTTTGGACTTCTAAGTGTGATCAAGCATTCAATGAATTGAAAGAGAAGTTGACTAGCGCTCCTGTTTTAACCATTCTAGATGGGAGCGAAGGTTTAACCATGTATACAGATGCTTATGGAACCGGATTGGGAGCAGTTCTGATGCAGCATGGGAATGTTATTGCCTATGCGAGTCGACAGCTAAAGCCGCATGAGAAAAATTATGCTACACACGATTTGGAGCTTTTGGCTGTTGCCTTTGCACTAAAGATGTGGAGGCATTATCTTTTGGGTGAAAGGTTCGAGTTATACATGGACCACAAATCCTTAAAATACCTGTTTACCCAGAAAGATTTGAATTTGAGGCAGCGGAGATGGCTGGAGTTTCTCGCTTCTTATGATCTAGAGGTTCTTTATACCCCTGGAAAAACAAATGCCATTGCTGATGCACTGAGTAGGAATGTAGCAATGGTTGCAAATCTAGAAGTTAAGCCAGTATTGTTAGAGAGAATTACATCCAGTCAAGAGGCAGATCCTGTTTTGGCTCAATTTAAGAAGGATGTTGAAGAAGGTGTTGTTTCTAGATTTGAGATTGATCTCCGAGGCATATTGAAAATGAATGGGCGTATTTGTGTTCCAGACTTTGATGGACTTAGGCAAGAAGTGTTAACCGAATGTCACCATTCAAAGTTATCTTTTCATCCAGGAGTTCCCAAGATGTTCAAAGATATGAAGAGGGTATTCTAATGGAAGGGGATGAAGTGAGATATTTCAATCTTTGTGAATCGTTGTGCAAACTGCTAGTAGATTAAGAGTGACCAACAGAAGACAGCTGGATTGCTTCAACCATTTGAGATCCTAAAGTGGAAGTGGGAGTAGATCTCTATGGACTTTATTGATGGACTTCCTAGGTCAAAAAGAGGTAACAATGGCATTTGGGTCATAGTCGATTGACTGACCAAGAGTGCCCATTTCATTCCTATTAAGCTGAATAGGACTGCTACGAGTCTAGCGAGTTTGTATGTGAAGGAGATTGTGAGACTCCATGGGGTTCCTCGTAGTATTGTAAGTGACTGAGACTCGATATTCACTAGTAGGTTTTGGGAGGGACTACAGACTGCTTTAGGGACTGAGCTAAGTCTAAGTACAGCTTACCATCCCCAAACAGATGGGAAGACGGAGAGAGTGAACTGGATCTTGGAAGATTTATTACGAGCATGCATTCTAGACTTTGGGGGTTCTTGGGAAGGTCATTTACCCTTAGTCGAATTCACTTACAACAACAGCTATCAAGCAAGCATTGGTATGGCCCCTTTCGAAGCTCTGTATGGTCATCTATGTCGTTCTCCTTCGTGTTGGTTGAATCTGGAGATAGACTTGTTCTTGGACCCGACATAATCTTAGAAGCCAATGAGAAGGTAGCTAATATTAGAAGAAAAATGAAGGAAGCGCAAGATCGGCAAAAGTGTTATGCAGATCAAAGGCATAGGGATCTAGAGTTCTTAGTCGGGGCCTTGGCATTTGTAAAAGTCTCTCCTTTGAGAAGTGTCATGAGGTTTGAGAAGACAGGGAAGTTAGACCCTCGATATATCGGCCCTTTTCCCATACTAAACCGGGTTGATAAATATAAAGTGGAGTTACCAGATCGACTATCTGATGTGCACAACGTATTTCACGTATCTCATTTACCTAAGTATGTACATGACCCTTCGATGATAGTAGAACCAGGACAATAAGTTGATTTGGAGGTTCAGCCTAACCTAACCATTCTTAGGCGGCATATTCGTATTGTCGCTCGTGATATAGAGCGATTAAGGAAGAAGGTTGTGAATCTTGTTAAGGTTCAGTGGAGTGAAGATGTTAGAGATTGTACTTGGGAAACTAAGGACTATATAAGAGATTCTTATCCCAAGTTGATATAGTTGTTGTTTGTATTTGTTGTTTCTTTTTAGTGTACTCACCAGCTGTGTTGAGGTCACTTTCCTTGTACCTTTGTTTAGTATATATGACATCATTTGGGTTTCTTTGATATCTTGAGTTTATCTGATTAATTTCGAGGATGAAATTTCCTTTAAGGAGGGGAGGATGTAACGACCCATAATTTAATCACTTTGAACTCGAATAGTTAATATGTTTTTAAATGATTAAATAATGGATTTTATACCTAAAATAAAATTTTGGATAAAACATCTCGAATGGATTTTTAAAACTGATGTAAAATGTTAGTTTAAAGACGGTTCAAGTTATAAGGCGGTTAGGGGTATCGATTTATTTAAGAATAAGTTTGCCTAATAAACCATATGAGAATGATTACTTAAGAAAAGAATTTGCCTAATAAAACATAATAGTATAATTACTTGCCTAGTGAAACAAGAAATAATTATTAATCTTTCCTAATAAACCGAATAGTATGATTACTTGCCTAATAAAACAAAATAGCATAATGGTTATTATATTCCACACAGATGGTTGCCATTGGACCAGAATTTGGTCGAATCAGGTTATGCAATGCGGATGGTTGCCATTGGACCAGAATTTGGTCGAATCAGGTTATGCCATGCGGATGGTTGCCATTGGACCAAAATCTGGTCGAATCAGGTTAGGCCATAGTTGATAAGGAGGATTGCTATTGGACCAAAATGTGGTTGAATCAAATTAAGCCATAAGGATGTTTTCTATTGGACCAAAATATGGTCGAATCAAATTAGGCCATAAGGCTGGTTTCTATTGGATCAAAATCTGGTCGAATCAGGTTAGGCTATAGGAAATTACTAAAGTAACCTTCTCTTCACCTATAAATAGCCATGTCCATATCTCATTTTAATTCATTCACAAACTAAAGAAAAGAACTAAATTTTATTATCAAAGGCGAAGTATTCCAAGTGTCCAACAAAGCAAATAAGATGTGAGTATATCCTTGATTTCATAGTTTAGTGGGTATAAATTATTTTGTGAGTATAATTTAATTATTTTACAGTGAGTGTAATCTTAATCTCTTTCCTTTGACTCATTCACATTTTAATAAATGTTGTGTTAACTATCGATTGTAAATTGTTAATGATAATGGGTCTGTTATTATTCTTGTTTAGTTGTTTGATTTGTGCTCGACCAGTTTATGAGCAATAACCTCGACGTTTAGTTAAAGGGAACTTACACCACCTTTTAACTTAGGATAGACATTTAGTGACTTTTTGGTTAAAAGGAAATAACAACCTTTTTAGCTATCTCATTTGATTAAGAGGGAGCTTCACCCCTCTTGGTCGTATTCCCCTTTAAAGATGATGGGTTTAGGTTATGATTTGAATGGAAGTTTTAAATCTTGGTTTAAAGTATTTATAGGAGCTTCGAAATTTATATAATGGTTTAAATAGGTTATTTATGGAAAGTAAGTAGTCCTATACTTGGCACTAAAAGCCGATGAGTTGATTGATCCTCTATTTGTGAGATCTAGAACTGAAGTCTCTAGGAAAGGCTAGGAGCAACCAGTGCCCTACTTACCTAGCTTTGTTTCTGGGCGAGGGATAGAGTAAGTCGAGAATATCGGAAACGTGACAAGTGTAGGAGATTTGATTTCCATAAATGATCTTTATAATTATGATGGTATGGAAAGCATTCGCCTTTCTTGTAGACAATTGTTTTTTACCCATTTAAGTATGCTTTTGAAATATGAAATCCTCCCAAATGTCTTGTGAATATACTTATATCGATGAGATAATTATATGGATATTTTCCAAGCATTGAAAGAGTATAAGATTTAATTTCCATATATGATCGTTTTGTTATCCCCGATAATTGATATCTTAACTATCAATTTCGATACCCTTCTTCCTTTTGTTTTTGTTTCGTCAATCTAAGACGATTTGTTGCTCATTTAGAGCATTGATATCCTTTATCGAAAATGACTAAATAAAGAGCGAGTGGGGGTCAAGCTATGTGGGTTTGCCCCCATTAGGGTATTGTCACATCTACTCTATATTGGTTTCGGTTGTATGCGCATGGAGATGTGAAATACTCGGATACTCGGTAAGGTTGGCGGGGTCCAGCTTGGAGGTTTCGGAAAGCCATCGTAGTTCTCAAGTATATTTTCTAGAGGTATATTTTCGATAAGGGGGCCGCACCCTCCTAGTCATTCTTGGAAAAATTCCTTTTCCTTATTTTTGATTCAATTCTTTGGATGATTCTTTCTTAATTGCATCGGGAAGCATCTTGCGCTCTTCGCGGTGTTTAATTATTTGTGTCCATTCTTTTATGCTTGGATGTTGTCCTTGTGAGGGGAAACCCATTCTGCATTTTTGCGACGTGGTCTCACTGGTTATTTTGTGTATTCTATTTTTTAGTTGGAGTTTACTCATACCGGACTTATTGTCTGACCCGAATTGTTTGTTTTCCCTAAACTCTTGGGTACTCATTTATATTTGAGTAGTCCGAAAATGACAGGTTTCTTTGGGCTCTTTTGAAGATGGTGGACGAGCAGGAGGCTCCTTATCTATCTAGCCATTTATTTCCGCTGTTATGAGATGTTGGCTCTATATATGTATATTTAAAGGCGGGTTGTTATAACTACCTAGACTGATAGTAGTACTTTAGTTGTAACTCTGATAACTCCATGTTAACCTTATGTACTATCTTATTTTATTTTATATATTTAACCGTTCCGTTGTGAGATTATTGTTCTGTTCTTATATTTTACCCCATGATAACTCGTATTTCGGATACTTGGGCAACGACACATGAATACCATGAATGTATTAAGTGTCGTTCTCAGGGGTCACAAAGGTTTGTCGTCATAAAAGGTATTTTATGACCCTTGTGTATGGAGTTTGGATTCGGCTTCACCGAAGAGAGCTCAGTGGAAAATCCATTATGTGAATGTACCTTATCAGTTTTGATTATACCCTCTAATATGTTGTTGAATGTAGCCAATATAATCATTCCAGCTATTTTTTGATTTATATTCTTCACCTTATACGTTATCTATTTTATCACCTTATGTACTTATTGGCAAGGTTGTAAAAATCGCTAGGTGGACTTTAGGCGGTAGGCATGGATTAGGGATTAATCTGGGATTGATCGACCTAGGCGTTTTTGTTACCGTTCATAAAAGTCTTTGTACTACTCATATATTTAAAGGTTATAATTGTGTTTTTCAAGTATGAAGACGGAGTTGCATGCAAGTTGAATTGAAGTTATATGTCATTTAACATACTTTCTTCCACATTTGTAAATTATATGTATTTTATATTGTACAACCACTTGTAAATTGTATGCCATGTTTAATATTATTCAACCACATGTTAATTTACAGCATGCGTGTCTATATATAATCTTTTTTATTCATCAGGTAACTAAGTTTCTATAAATAATGTCTATATTAAAAAAATGATGGTGATAATGGAGACATGAGTATACAACAAATATTACTTTTGTATATGAAAAAAAACAGTGTATCATTAATTACATAAGATATAACTATATAAGCCACATAACATATCAATAAAAAGGCAAAAAGCATCACAAATTCCACAAAACAAAGATCAATATTTGACAACACAACCAAAATGAAGCATATTCACCAACTATACAAAAATTAGCTCTAACTACTACAAATATGTAGGTTAGAGCTTTACAAAATATGCATGTCAACAACAAAATACAACATATAGGTCATTAGTCGTCAAATAGAGCTTCATGCTCAATTACTAAACTCACATCTCTATCTTCATCGAACTCAAAGTCATCATCTCCTTCTCCTTGCTCTTCGGATGACTTCTCCGACTTAAATTCTTCTTCATCCACTTCTCTTACATTCCTATTGCTCCTTCTAGGTTCAAGCATTTCATCTGCTTCTACTACTTGGTCAAGTGCCTCCCATGTTGCTTCGTTTTCCAAATCATTCTCATTATTAACCCCATCGACCAACCAATGTTGAGCTTTACTACTATCATCCGCAAGAAGAACATTTTTTACTCTTTTCTTCTTGTAGAGAAGCTTTGAATTGAATTGACATAAACTAAGTTGTTCAACTTAACTGAATCAAGCCTATTTCTCTTTTTGGTATACACTTAGATGGAAGCACATAAATTAACTTATTTTTGAACAATGTAACATGCTAACAGAAACTGATATCAGAGGTTATAACTTGCATTTTTTAATTTCTAGTTTAGGTGATATATTATTTAATTAATGTAACTTAAGTAATACATTAGTTAAATTAACAGTTACTTATACATTATATAACTTGCATTATTTAAGTAAAGGCATATAACTTATGTTCCAAAATAAAATAATGTAACTATATAAGTTATATAGTCATAACCTAATCCAAGCAATTCCTATTTAAAATTATATACTTTATACATTATTTAACTTGACAATTACTTATGCATTATATAACTTGCATTGTCTAACTTACATTATTTAAGTAAAGGCATATAAGTTATATGATCATAAGATAATCCAAGTAATTCCTAATCCAAGCAATGTAATAGACTGACAATATACAAGTTATACAATCAAGCTTTAAGTAACAATATCTAAGTTATACAATTAATCTTTAAGTAACAGACTAACAACATGTAAGTTATACAATCAAGCTTTAAGTAACAATTTAAGTAATAGACTAGCAGACTTACAGTATAATGTTATATAACTTGCATTGTCTAAATTACATTATTTAAGTAAAGGCATATAAGTTATACGGTCATAAGATAATCAAAGTAATTCTTAATCAAAGCAATGTAACAGACTGACAATATACAAGTTATACAGCTTTAAGTAACAATATGTAAGTTATACAATTAATCGTTAAGTAACCGGCTAACAGTATGTAAGTTATACAATCAAGCTTTAAGTAAAAATTAAAGCAATTTAAGTGACAGACTAGCACACTAACAGAATATAATTACAAGGAATGGCTGCCTAGTCCCTAGAATTGAAAGAAGACGGAAGAAAAGTCCCTCCTAAAAAAGTTATGAAAATTAGGTCCCTATTTTTAGTTTTTAGCTAATTTATGCTACTTTTGACCCTGATTTCGATGCTGGGTCGATTTTCTAGAAGGGGACAATTTCATAAAAAGTAACAAAATAAGGACCTAATTTCCATGGGTTTATGAGTAGGGACTTTTTGTACATGAGCTTTGAAAATAGGGACCTTTGGTCCAAAACCCCATATAACTAAAGCAACTTAAGTAACAATATGAAAGTAACAACATACAAATTATAAATATATAGCCATAATCAAATTTGAGCAACCCGTAACTAAAATAGTAAAATATTGAAACTTCTAGTTTAGGTGCTTGGTGGAGTCATATGCCCATTTTGCAACACTGACAGTATCTAAACTAAGCTATTATTTCCAAATTATATGAGCTATTATATAAATATTTAGTGGATTTTGAGAATTATAAATAATATAAAATTGCAAACGACATACCCCTTCAAATGTACTCCAATACCTCTCACAACCCGAAGAACTTATGGTTAAAGAGAGAACTCTAATTGCAATCTTCTTTAAATGTGGTGCATTACTGCCATAATTACTCCACCAACCACTTGAAATAGGGATAATATTGCATATATATTAATAACCAAAATAACCACAGGATAAAAGAAAAACTCAATATCACTGTACTTTACCTGGATTAAAAGTGTTTACATCTTTTGTTCGATAAACATTTTCAGCTTGCTTCCTTCCAAACATACCCTCCATATTTTTATACTTTGGTAGTTCTTCATCGGTTATAGTACATTGAGTGTAGATGCCATCGGGAAACAATTTCTCCACAATTGTGATAATTACATCCATGCATGATGCATTATCTCCTATTTCTTGCTTCTTCTAAAATAGTAAGAATTAAGTATATATCCCGCTGAATGCAACTGGGAATCAAGTCTTCCTTTGGACTTAGACTCAATATATCCAATATTGGCTTGTAATTCCTTTCAACAACTTTAAATATTTCATCTTTGATCTCTTTCTTTTCAGCTTCAAGTTTCCTATATACCCATGGCATTGAAGGTCTATCACTATCAACAAGACGAAGAATTTTCACTAATGGTCGAAACACAAGCAAACAAGAATTTACTGACTTCTAAAATGAGATACTAACTACCATGGCATATGCCACTTCTACCCTTGCTATATTAAAATGTGAATTTTGGCTCCAACCTTCAGATGCAAACATAACTCTCAACCGTTCTTTTTTCTCCATTAAGCTTTGCAAAGTAAGATATGTGCTAGCAAAGAGAGTCACCTATGGTCGAATTATCTCTCGTTTGTTTTTCATCTTTCTCATCATGCTTAAGGAAAAGTGTTGGGAATATATGAAGATAGTCAAAGCCCTTGCTTTATCAACTGCGTTCTTGAACTTAGGAAGTTTCCCAGCTGCCTCCAACATTAAATTTATGGTATGTGTAGCACGAGAAGTCCAAAACAAACTAGGTCTCTTGACTTCCATCAATTTTGCAACAGACATATTGTTTAAAGCATTATCAGTCACTACTTGCACCATCTTTTTTAGCCCCACATCTTTAGTGCACTTATCCACATACTCGAATATGTAATTTCGTGTATGTGAAGCACCAAATTCTTCCCTTGAAGAAATTAAAGAAATCCCCTCCCTACAATGCACACATAAGTTCATAATGCTTCTTCTTTTTCAATCACTCCAAGCATCAGTCATGATCGAACAACCAGATATAACCCATTCTTCTTCATGTTTTTCAAAGAATTATTAACTCTTTGAGCTTTTACTTTCAAACATAGCCAATTTAGTCGATACCTACTTGGCGCACATAATCCCGGACCAAATTGTCCAACAACCTATAACATTATCGTGAAACTATCACTTTGAATGGCATTAAAAGGAATACCGCTCTCAATTACCCAACATGCAATATTGTGCATCTAACACCTTCTTTTTATCCAACATACCAACTATATTGGCTTGTATTATAAACTTCGTACTGTCGATGCTAGGTTGTGTATTAATCTCAATGAACTTCCCTATAAGTCCATAATTAGTTTGCTTTGTAGATCTAATTTCTTCATCTTCCATGCCTTTTGATTGTGAATCCACATCGCATTTTGAAACAACATTTCTTGTTTCAAGCTCATCCCGCTCCATTTGTGTTTTTTCTTTTTATATTGTCTAATGCTTCTTTGCATAAACTTTGTGCTTCAACAGTAGCTTTATCACATGCTTTCACATTCCTCGTCCTACCGACTACATGGCATTTTAGCTAATATATGCTTCCGAAATATTTCTTTTGACAGAATTTACATTGTAGTTTGTCGAGACTGCTAGGATCATATAACTCTCCAAATTGCCATGCTACATCTGTAGACGACCGTTTCAATGCTTTGGCAATATCAGTAACTTCAACATCGTGGATATTAATATTAGAAGCTCCAAAAGATGCAGCCGTGATATCCGTATGCATAAGAAAACTCAGATTTTGAAACATATAAAATACAAATATACATTCAAAAAAATAACACCGACATATAAACTTGTGTTAAATTTGGATGATTCAAATATTTGTTAAAGAGGAAAGGAATTGATTCACTCAAATCAATTAATTTGGCTGGTATATGGAAGGATATTTTGAAGGAAACTAATTAATTAGTCAAAGAATTTGTTATATGAAGAAAGAAAAGATTGTTGATGGAGATTGATTCAAACAAGGAAAATTATGGAAATCAAGATTACCATTATCCATTTACATAGAAATCAAATCATGGATATTCGGAAAGGTTTCAAACATAATCTGTAAATTAATTTTCTTAATCTCTAAGTAACTCCTTCATTGAGTCTATTTAAATGAAGGAAGTTCATCTTCATATGTGTGCAAGTGAGTGTATGAGAGCATCCACCATTATTCTTCTCTCTCTTTTGTACTCTTTTCTTTAGTGAAATAAAAGAAGTTGTTGGGTCTCCATGGACGTAGGATATTCATATCCGAACCACGTTAAATCTTATGTGTCTCTTATTTCTGCTATTATTTCTGTGAGACTGCATAATTGATTTTTTTAGTTCCATTGGTATCTAAATAGGCAATACTAGATCTTGATCAAATAATTCGCTTCCGCTTAAATTAAAACAAATTTCACTACAGTTTTGTATCAGAGCTAGTGTTATTGTTCCTGTTTGGATATTAATGGCTACCTCTAGTAAGTCTGTTGGTAGATCTGGTGTCAATTATGGAGTAACACATTTTGACGGAAAGGGAGATTTTGGTACTTGGAAGATGAAGATGGAGGCTATATTAAAGAAGGAGAAGACTTATAAGGTAGTTTCTGCGCCTGAGAAATTGAAAGGTATTGATGCAGCTGATTTGGAAGAGATGGAAGATGAAGCTCTCACAACAATTCAGTTGAGTCTTTCAGATGAAGTTCTTAGAGAATTCTCTCAGAAGAAAACGGCGAAGGAACTATGGGATGCATTATCGGATGCATATCAAGACAAGTCTCTCACTAATCGGATTATTCTTTAGCAACAACTCTATTCGTTCAAGATGAAGCCTAGAGCTGATCTCATGGAGCATGTAGATGCTTTGACGACTTTTATTATGAACCTGAAGGCAGCGGAAGTTGGTATTATCGATGAGGCTCAAGCTATGAACCTCTTATGTTCCTTGCCTAAGGAGTATACTGCTTTTGTTAATTCCATGATTTATGGTCGCAGTAAAATTAGCATGTCTGATGTAAAGGCTGGTCTTCATAATGAAGTATTAAGAGGTAGATTGGCGAACACTAGCTTGGATAGTTATACCGAAGGCTTATCTGTTTAGAGAGGTAGAGGCCAAAGAAGGTCGAAGAAAGGTGGAGGACGTAATTCTTCACGGTCTCAGTCTAGGGGCCCTAAGAATTTGACTTGTCATTATTGTAAGAAACTAGGGCACTTCATAGCACAATGTCCTAAGCTTGAAGGTAGAAGAAAAGATCCAAAGCAAGCTTCAGCTTCTACAGCAGAGAAATCAAATACAGAAAGTGACACTGATGTATTTACTGCTTTCGACTCTTCTGGGAAAAGCAACTTATGGCTGATTGATTCTGGTGCATCCTATCATATGACACCTGATAGGAACTGCTTTTCCACTTACCGTGAAATTGATGGAGGATAAGTTCTGATGGGGAATGATGCTTCTTGCCATATGGTTGGTGTTGGTAGCGTGATGATTAGGATGTTTGATGGTGTTATACGTATGATCACCGATGTTAGACATGTACCTGATTTGAGGAGGAGCTTGATTTCTATTGGGGCATTGAGTATACTTGGCTTGAAGATTGTAGTGGAAGGAGAGAAAATGAAGATATCGAAGGGTTCCATGATTGTTATGAGAGGTGTGAGGGCAGGAAATCTTTATCTATTAAAGGGCACTACTGTAATTGGTGAATCAACTTCTGTTACATCTGTTGATTCAGATTCTTCCAGATTATGGCACTTACGGATGTGTCACATCGGTGAGCGCAGCATGGACGAGTTGAGAAAATGAGGATTGATTGATGGAGTTCATCATTCAAAACTTGGTTTTTGTGAAGAGTGTGTTCTTGGAAAGCAGACGAAGATTTCTTTTGGTATAGGAGAGCATAAAGCAAAAGCTGACTTTGAGTATGTTCATACAGATGTCTGGGGTCCCTCCCCTTGTCAGTCTTTAGGTGAAGCTAGGTACTTCGTTTCATTTATAGATGATTTCTCTCGTAAATTATGGATATACTTTCTTCAATCAAAGAGTGAAACCTTTGCCAAGTTTTGAAGTGGAAATCTATGGTTGAGAAGTAGTCAGGGAAGAAATTGAAAGTTCTCCGTTCAGATAATGGCGGTGAATTTGTATCACAGGAATTCATCGATTATTGTGAGTCTGAAGGCATTAAGGGACCCCCAGTCTAATGGAGTTGCAGAAAGGATGAATCAGCCATTATTGGAGAGAACAAGATGCCTCAGACTGACTGCTAAATTGAAGAAGGGATTTTGGGCTGAAGCTTTATCTATGGCGGCTTTCCTCATTAACCGCACTCCTTCTACTGCCATTGATATTAAAATCCCCGAAGAAGTATGGAAAGGAGATCCTATTAGCTATTCATTTCTCAGAGTGTTTGGTTGCCCAGCTTATGTGCATGAGAGTAAAGGGAAGCTAGAACCTAGAGCTCGCAAGTGTATCTTTCTAGGTTATAGGAGAGGAGTGAAGGGATATAGGTTGTGGTGTCCTATTAGCAAGAAGATCGTTATGAGCAGGCATGTGACTTTTGATGAGAAGGCTATGTTGAAGGTGAAGCCTTCCTCATCGGATGACAATGAGAGGACATGTGAAGAATACCAAACAAAAAGCAAGTCATCTGTTGATTCTTTCCATAGACGTTCAGATGGTGTTTCCGATGACACCGTGGTTGATGAGGATAATATCGATGTTGGTACAAAGAATCAAACTCAAGGTGGAGCTCATTCAGAACCTAGGTCTGTCAGACAATGAAGAAAGCCTAAGTGGCTTGATGAGTTTGTTGGATTAAGCATCGAAGACATTAATTTCGATGATATGGCAACATATGCTTTGAATGTTGTCCATGATGAGCCCTATTGACGCAGCGGATATTACAAAAACAATGTAGATCGATGAATGTAGTAATCGGTGGATTGGAAGATACTGAAATGCCCAAATTCGTTGATCCGAAGATGCTGAATTCTAGCTATCTCTGACACGTTGATCGCGCACGATACCGTGAGGAGAGATCTTCAATTCTTCGAGCGTTGATCAAGCGCACTTGATTCCGCGAATCGGCTTCTGCAATCGTTGAATCGAGCGCACTCGATTAACCGAAAGAGGAGATAGGAGATTACACTCAACTACCAATTGGAATGAAAGCACAAAGCTAACAAAAGAGAATTTTATTCAAAAATCAACAACCCATACAAATGGCACCACCGGCCTATTTATAGCATTTTACAACTCTCACGAAAAAAATAACAAAATTACATCAACTCCTAAGTCGGTTTCGACTTACGACCTACGACCTATCATAACTCGGTGACGACTTAAGACAAAACAGTTACAACATAGCGACATAACAACATTACCAGTACAACACAACGACCTAAAACAAACAGGCTACGACCTTAAAGAAAATACAAACGACTCAAAGACAAACGACTCACGACTTAAGAAAATATTCAACACATTACAATGACTCACATAGGTCGTACACAACCTAAAGTACACACGACTTAACATCAACGGCTTAGATTGACGCGACATCAAGATCTTCGGCTACAAGCTTCTGCGACTTAAGAGAGTTCGCTTTTAAACTGTGCGACTTAACTAAGTCGTAACTCGTTTCCGACTTAACACCTTCCTTAAGTGGTAACCGACCTAACACTTCATTCTCTCCTTCTGTGGCCTTCTCCGTAAGTTGTGGACGACTTATAAACTCTAAGCGACTTAAGCTTTTGTTAAGTCGTAGAGCCTTTCCTCCTGACCCGTTAGGTCGTAGACGATCCAAGACTTTCCCCTTAGGTCATAAACTCGAGTTAACGCCTTCCCCTGGTGTCCAGTTAAGTCGTAGCTCCTGCTCACATGCCTCCTTAGGCCGTAACTCGGCACAGTTAGCTCGTTCTTCATCACTAGGTCGTATTCCATTAGATCGGAGCTCATTAGGTCGTAACTCGTATATTACTTCTACCTTGTTAGGTCGTGAACAACCTACGAACTCCTTAGGTCGTGAACGACCTATACCTTTAACCTTCTGCGCTGCATCATCCTCCCCAGGTTGAGAAAAATTCGACCTCGAATTTGTAAATTCTTCCACATCAGCTCGTTCATTCCCATGATATGGTACGAGATGTTTAACATTGAACACATCAGAAGTGTACACATCTTCTGGCAGCTTCAACTTATAAGCATTTTCATTAATCCGTTTCACGACTTCTACAGGACCAATTTTTCTGGCTTTTAACTTGTTATAAGCGCCCACTGGAAAACGATCCTTTGTTAACACTGCATAAACCCAATCACCTTCATTAAATTCAACGTTTCTTCGTTTCAAATCTGCAGATCGTTTATACTTCTCATTTGCTTTCTCCAATCGTTCCTGAACGATTTTATGACATTCCGCTAATCCATCAACATAATTAGTAGCTTTCTTAACTGTCTTCTTTGATTGTGGAACTACCGTTAAATCCAACGGTCCCTTCGGTAAGCTTGAATATACTATCTGAAATGGACTGAAACTGGTACTATGGTTCACCGCATGATTATGAGCGAACTCTGCTTGGCATAACTTCACGTCCCAACTCTTCAGATTGTCTTGAACAAGACACCTCAACAAATTTCCCAATGATCTATTCACAACCTCGGTCTGTCCATCCGTTTGCGGATGATAAGCACTACTAAACTTCAGTTTCGTTCCCATCATTTTCCACAAACTCAACCAAAAGTGACTTAGAAATCGAGTATCTCTATCCGACATTATAGATTCTAGCAATCCATGAAGTCGATAGATCTCCTTTAAAAACAACTGAGCAACATGAACAGCATCCGCCGTCTTCTTACAAGCAATAAAATGTGCCATCTTCGAAAATCTATCAACCACAACGAATAGAGAATCATTTCCCCTTTGAGTTCTAGGCAAACCCAAAACAAAATCCATACTGATATCCACCCATGGTTTTACAGGCACGGGTAACGGCATATATAAACCAGCATTAGTCGCAGTTCCTTTCGAAACCTGACAAATATGACAACGCTCCACAAACCTCTCTACCTCTTTCCTCATCGATGGCCAAAAGTAAGATTGTGAAATCAACTGTAATGTACGGTCTCTCCCAACATGTCCTTCTTCATGTAGCTCTTTAACAATTTTCATTCTCAAACTACAATCAGGTATGCACAATCGATTTCCTTTGAACAGAAAACCGTCTACCATCATAAACTCATCCGTCATTCCTTCCTTGACTTTATCAATACACTTCGCAAAATAAGGATCATCGACAAATAATTCTGGTATCATGTCAAACCCCGTCACTTCAACCTTTATTGTTGTCAACAAATGATTCCTCCTACTCAAAGCATCAGCCACACGATTTGTCACCCCCGATTTGTGTTTCACAACAAAAGTAAATTGTTGCAGATAAGCAATCCACGATGCATGTCTTGCTGAAATATTATCTTGCCCTTGTAAATGCTTCAATGCCTTATGATCAGTGTAAAGAACAAACTCCTTCTGAAATAGATAATGTCTCCAGTGTTTGATAGCTTGCACAACAGCATAGAATTCCACATCATATGTGTTGTATCTCATCTTCGCTCCTGATAACTTCTCACTGAAATATGCAATAGGACGACCCCTTTGACTCAACACTCCTCCAATCCCAACCTTTGACGCATCAGTATGTAATTCAAACAACAACTGAAAATCTGGTAATGCTAGAATTGGTGCTGTCGTCAACAACTCCTTGATTCGTTCAAAAGCAACTCCTGCTCCCTCCGTCCATGTAAACTGTTTACCTTTCATACAATCAGTCACAGGCGCCATCACACTACTAAAGTGTGGAATAAACCTTCGATAAAATGAGGCCAACCCGTGAAAACTACGAACTTCCGTTATCGTCTTGGGCTGCGGCCATTCTCTAATCGCTTCGACTTTACTTTGGTCAACCTGTATTCCTTCTTCCGACACAACATACCCCAGAAATAAAACGCTATGCGTCATGAACACGCATTTCTTCGTTGCAGCATAAAATTGTTCTTGTCGCAATACCATCAGCACTTCTCTAAGATGATTCAAATGTTCCTCCGGACTTCCACTATATATCAGAATATCATCGAAATACACCACCACAAACTTCACAATGAATGGTCTAAAAATCTGATTCATCACCCTCATGAAAGTACTTGGTGCATTTGATAAGCCAAACGGCATGACCAACCATTCGTATAGACCTTCCCTGGTTTTAAAAGCCGTCTTCCACTCATCGCCTGGTCCGATACGAATTTGATGATATCCGCTCTTCAAATCAATCTTCGAAAATATAGTAGCTCCGCTTATTTGATCTAGCAAGTCATCCAGCCTCGACATTGGAAATCTATATCGCACAGTAATCTTATTCAATGCTCGACTGTCAGTGCACATCCTCCACGTTCCATCCTTTTTCGGTACCAATAAAGCTGGTACAGCACAAGGACTTAAACTCTCCTGCACAAGCCCCTGTTCAAACAATTCCTCTACCTGCCTCCGCAACTCTTCATGTTCCTTCGGACTCATTCGATAATGTGGTCTGTGTGGCAACACTGCTCCTGGAACAAGATCTATCTGATGTTGTATATCCCTCAACGGTGGCAATTCCGTTGGTAACTCCTCTGGAAATACATCGTCAAATTCTTTCAAAACTGGTTTTACTTCTTCTGGGATTTCAACCTCTTCCTGACTCTCTCGCCCAATCAACAAGAACACTTCAGGCTCCTCCTCTACTTCCTTCACAAACTCCTTCAAAGATAACAAAGTTTTGAGCTCTTCAATCTCCTCCAACTTGTTTTCCTCTTGTTGTCGCTTCTTTGGAACTAGAGTAATCTTTGTGCCTTCAAACATGAAACTGTAACTGTTGGTACGCCCATCATGTTGCACCGCCCTATCATACTGCCACGGTCTCCCCAGCAACAAATGACAAACGTCCATATCTACCACATCGCACCAGATTTCGTCTTTATATTTCTTCCCAATTGAAAACTTCACACAAGCCCTTCGTCCAACCTTCACCTCCCCGCCTTTCCTCAACCAAGCTAGCTTGTACGGTTTCGGATGATTCTCAGTCTTCAATGCCAACTTCCTCACAGCTTCTGAAGAAATTATATTATCACAGCTTCCAGCATCAATAACAAATTTGCAAACCTTCCCCAGAATGGTACATGTTGACTGAAAAATATTGCTCCTTAACCAACTGCAATCCTCCTCTTGTTTTGGTGTTAAACAGGACCTCTTCATCATTAGATTGTAACCTTCGTCTCCCGACACTTCTTCTTCCTCCTCATTAGGTGGTGAATTGGAACATTCAGCTTCTTCATCCTCATCCTCAACCTCTGCTATCATAGCTCTCTTCTTCGGCTTTGGACATTCGCTACTTTTGTGACCAAATTCCTGACAATTGTAACATTTGAAACCGTTGTTAACCTTTGTCTTCTCAGCCTCCTTCACTACTGGTCTACTGATAGGTTTAGAAACATTAGAACTCCCACCAACACCCTTCACTTGATTGTTAGAATTAGTAAACACACCTCCTCCTCGTCTACCCTGCTTCTCCCAAGCCAACGCTTTCTGATGTGCTTCCGCTACAGATCTAGGATCAAACATGTTAACCATATCCTGAATCTGCATTCGCAATCTCCCAACAAATCTGGCTGTCAATTGTTCTTCTGTCTCCATAATATCATTTTTGGCAATCAGTTGATAAAATTCGTCAGCATAGTCATTCACAGATTTCGTCCCTTGTCTCAAGTTCTGCAAACGTTGATACATCAAAGATTGATAATTGTAAGGTAAGAACGTTGCTTTCATCAATTTCTTCATCTTCTCCCAAGATTCAACTTTTGACTTTCCCATCCGTTCACGTGTAAGTTTGGTTTGCTGCCACCATGCCAAAGCTCTACCCCTCAACCTCGTAGCAACCAACTTCACTCTACGATGTTCTGGAACTTCTTTGAAGTCAAAAATCTCTTCAACATTAGCTACCCAATCTAGAAACTCCTCCGTTTGCATACCACCTTTGAATTCAGGAATTTCAGTCTTCATCCCCGACTCCCACTTGTGATCATACTCAGAGTGATTTCTTCCTTGTCCTCGTCCTTGCCCTCGAACACTACCACCATCATACTCCTCTTCAAAATCAGATGTATATCGTTGTTTATCTCGTCCACCCACATCTCTACTACCATCACGTCTACCACCATCATCTCTTCTATCTACATTCCTCCGTTCACGATCATTCACGTTCCTCCCACACCTTTGATCATCATCAACACTTCTGTCTCGATTGGATTGTGGTGAGACTCTACTTCCCCCATGGTTAGATTCAGGTGAAACCCTTCTCCGATTTTGATTCATTTCTAACATCATCTTCTCTAATCGTCCAATTCCTTCGTTAAGCTTTTCACTAAAAATTTTCATTGATTCTTTGCTCCATCTCATCAGCTTCTTCTCTTCTATACAAAGCTTCTACGTTTTGGTGACGATTAGCTCTTCTTGGCGGCATACTTGAAATCTTCACAAACACTTCAAATTCAAACACAATTCGAACTTTGATCCCAGATGAAATGGATCGAAACTTCCACTTTTGTTGCAAATCGCGATGAACACGATGAACAAAATTCTCGGCTAGACAATGAAATGATGCTCGATCTACTCTCTTCTTAGCTCGGCTTCCACACTCAAGCTCGGCTAACACTTCAACTTCAAAATGATTAGGCTCCAAGTCTCGATCTAGCTATGATTGGCTAGAACAAGCTCTGATACCAAAACTAACGCAGCGGATATTACAAAAACAATGTAGATCGATGAATGTAGTAATCGGTGGATTGGAAGATACTGAAATGCCCAAATTCGTTGATCCGAAGATGCCGAATTCTAGCTATCTCTGACACGTTGATCGCGCACGATACCATGAGGAGAGATCTTCAATTCTTCGAGCGTTGATCAAGCGCACTTGATTTCGCGAATCGGCTTCTGCAATCGTTGAATCGAGCGCACTCGATTAACCGAAAGAGGAGATAGGAGATTACACTCAACTACCAATTGGAATGAAAGCACAAAGCTAACAAAAGAGAATTTTATTCAAAAATCAACAACCCATACAAATGGCACCACCGGCCTATTTATAGCATTTTACAACTCTCACGAAAAAAATAACAAAATTACATCAACTCTTAAGTCGGTTCCGACTTACGACCTACGACCTATCATAACTCGGTGACGACTTAAGACAAAACAGTTACAACATAGCGACATAACAACATTACCAGTACAACACAACGACCTAAAACAAACAGGCTACGACCTTAAAGAAAATACAAACGACTCAAAGACAAACTACTCACGACTTAAGAAAATATTCAACACATTACAATGACTCACATAGGTTGTACACGACCTAAAGTACACGCGACTTAACATCAACGGCTCAGATTGACGCGACATCAAGATCTTCGGCTACAAGCTTCTGCGACTTAAGAGAGTTCGCTTTTAAACTGTGCGACTTAACTAAGTCGTAACTCGTTTCCGACTTAACACCTTCCTTAAGTCGTAACCGACCTAACACTTCATTCTCTCCTTCTGTGGCCTTCTCCGTAAGTTGTGGACGACTTATAAACTCTGGGCGAATTAAGCTTTTGTTAAGTCGTAGAGCCTTTCCTCCTGACCCGTTAGGTCGTAGACGATCCAAGACTTTCCCCTTAGGTCGTAAACTCGAGTTAACGCCTTCCCCTGGTGTCCAGTTAAGTCGTATCTCCTGCTCACATGCCTCCTTAGGTCGTAACTCGGCACAGTTATCTCGTTCTTCATCACTAGGTCGTATTCCATTAGATCGGAGCTCATTAGGTCGTAACTCATATATTACTTCTACCTTGTTAGGTCGTGAACAACCTACGAACTCCTTAGGTCGTGAACGACCTATACCTTTAACCTTCTGCGATGCATCACCTATGATTATAGAGAAGCTATCGCATCAGTTAACAGTTCCAGTTGGTTAGTTGTATGGAGAAGGAGATTGAATCATTGCAGAGAAATCATACTTGGGATTTGGTGCCTCTTCCCACCGACAAGAGAGCTATTGGATGCAAGTGGATCTATAGAGTGAAGACGGTGAAAATGGTAATCTCAGATACAAGGCAAGGTTAGTCGCAAAGGGGTATGTTCAGAAGAAGGGGGTAGAGTATCATGATATCTTTGCTCCAGTGGTTAGGCATGCTTCTATTCGTATTCTTTTGGCATTAGTTGCTCATTATGATATGGAATCAGAGCAACTAGATGTCAAAACTGCATTCTTGCACGGTGATCTGGATGAGGAGATTTATTTAAAGCAGTCGGAAGGGTTCATTGATAGTAGCAGACCAGACTATGTTTGCAAACTCAACAAATCTCTATATGGACTGAAGTAGTCTCCTAGACTATGGTATAAGAGGTTTGATAAGTTTATGCTTTCACAGGGATACTCCAGAAGTTTCAAGGACCAGTGTATTTATTTTAGAAGATGTGATGGTGATATGATTTATTTGTTGTTATCTGTTGATGATATGCTGATTGCATCTCGGAGTATGGTCAGAATTAAGGAGTTGAAAGCGGAGCTCAGCAGAGAGTTTGACATGAAGGATTTGGGAAAGGCACAAAGAATATTGGGTATGGAGATAAGCAGGGATAGGAAGCGGAGAGAGTTAAGGCTCACTCAAGCGCAGTATATCGAGAAGGTCCTCGCTCGATTTGGAATGGAGAAAGCCAAACCGGTTGGCACTCCGTTAGGCTCTCATTTTAAGTTGTCAAAAGACTTATCTCCCTCATCGGAAGAAGACAAGAGGTATATGGCTAATATACCTTATTCTAGTGCTGTTGGTAGTCTTATGTATGCGATGGTGTGCACAAGACCAGATTTGGCCCATGCAGTGGGTGTTGTGAGTCGATATATGACTAACCCAGGCAAAGAGCATTGGCAAGCTGTGAAGTGGATTCTTAGATATCTTCGAGGAACTTCTTCGGTGGGCTTGTTATATGGTGGAGTGGATGGTGACATCTTTCTTAGAGGATACTGTGATTCTGATTATGCTGAGGATAGAGATGCTAGGAAGTCAGTGTCGGGCTATGTTTTTACACTTGGCATAGGCTCGATTTCATGGAGATCAAAGTTGCAATCTATCGTAGCTTTATCGACTACCGAAGCAGAGTTGATATCGATTATGGAAGCAACAAAGGAAGGATTATAATTACTTCAGTTGTTGGATGATCTTTCAATGGTACAGCGGACAGTAGAGATATTTTCAGACAGTCGGAGTGCGATTCATCTTGTAGAGAATCAAGCTTATAGTTCACGGATGAAGCACATTGATGTTAGAGGTTTCTTTCTTATGCATGAGGAAGAACGAAGAAAGATCAAATTGTTGAAGGTGAGTAATTTGGATAATCCTTCAGATATGATGACAAAGTCACTTCCAAAGGACAAGTTTGAGCATTGCTCAAACTTGATCAGTTTGATTCCTATTACTTGAGCGCCATGGGGAGCTAGACCCAACAACTTCTATGTTGATTGCTTGATGATAAGGTGATGAAGAGAGATTGTTATATTTGAATCAAGGTGGAGTGTTAAATTTGGATGATTCGAATATTTGTTAAAGAGGAAATAAATTGATTAATTGATTCACTCAAATCAACTAATTTGGCTGGTATATGGAAGGATATTTTGAAGGAAACTAATTAATTAGTCAACCAATTAATTAGTCAAAGAATTTGTTATATGAAGAAAGAAAAGATTGCAGATGGAGATTGATTCAAACAAGGAAAATTATGGAAACCAAGATTACCATTATCCATTTAAATAGAAATCAAATCATGGATATTCGAAAAGGTTTGAAACATAATCTGTAAATTAATTTTCTTAATCTCTAAGTAACACCTTCATTAAGTCTATTTAAATGAAGGAAGTTCATCTTCATATGTGTGCAAGTGAGTGTATGAGAGCATCCACTATTATTCTTCCCTCTCTTTTGTACTCTTTTCTTTAGTGAAATAAAAGAAGTTGTTGGGTCTCCGTGGATGTAGGATATTAATATCCGAACCACGTTAATCTTCTGTGTCTCTTATTTCTGCTATTATTTCTATGAGACTGCATAATTGATTTTTTAAGTTCCATCGGTATCTAAACAGGCAGTACTAGATCCTGATCAAATAATTCGCTTCCGCTCAAATTAAAACAAATTTCACTATAACTTGAAACTTAGGTTTTAAAATATACATACATTAGGTTTTGAAATCATATATACATTCAGGTTTTGAAAACATAGTTACTCAAAAAAACTCACAAAATAGAATCAAAAAAAATTATTTTGAAGTGGTCATGTTTTACCAATCAAAACCCTATGCATATAGATCCATCCATATCCATGTACTAAAAAAATAGAATGAAATATCAAATTTATGTGATCAAAATTTTATGATCAAAATTCTATAATCAAAATTCTCTAATAAAAAAAGCATATAAAGTAGACTTATTTGGTAGAAAAAAAAGCAAAGAGAATGAACAACATATTCAGTTATTAACTAAAAATAAACATATGTTGTCCATCCACTGACATCAACCCAACATGTTCATTTGTCAAGATAGGACTAGTACAACTTAAAGAAAATTCATTAATGGATAATATAATCAAAAAACTAGTGCTCAGCAATGAGTGCAGTTCTAGAAGAAGATGCGAACACCGTGTTGTATCATAAAACAAAAAATCTAAAAGAAGAAAACAAGGAAATTGACTTACATAGCATCGACAACCTTAGGAAAATTGAGATAGGAGGAGGAGCAGCTATGGTCGGCACTAGTTGCCAAGAAGAATTAAATCCAGTAGTAAAGAATAACAGTGGGTAGAGATGATCAGTGCTTGTTGATCATCATCGATCGACACTTGTCATCATCAGCGCTTTGGAAGCGAGCAATTTGAAAAGGTGAGAACTAGGCTTCGTCTGATTTTATTTTGCGTTTTCATTTGTATTAGTTTGGTTTGGGAATTAGTTAACTAGCTAAAGGGATATGGGTTTTTCAAATTTTTATTAGGCTGAGAAAACATGATTGCAGAAATAAAATCAGATTTATGAATAAAATCAGGTAGTTTCATATTTAATCAACAAAGGCAGTATTGGGCGGTTCTAGGCGGCTATTAGGTGGAATGGCCACCTAGAATTTCTGATTATGTGCCAAGCGAGTCAGTTGGCTCCGATTAACGCCTAATCACCGCCTAGGTCAATTTTTACAACGCTGCTTATTGGATGATGGTTCTTTTGAGAGGATAACAGTTATAGCATTCCATGTGGACTCAAAAGTACTGTTATATGTTGGTCGAATATTTCATGAGTTTCTTATACCAGACTTATGTCTGATGCTTGGTTTTTGTTTTTCCTTAATTCCTTGCATACTCTTTCGAGTAGTTTAAGAAAGACAGGTTTTCATTGATGTTCTTTAGAGCTCGAGAAGACGAGCTGGATGTTTTACCTGCCACAGTATTCTTATTTCTATTGCTTTACTATATTGTACATATCAACATTTGTTAGGACAGAGTCTAGGCTGATGACAGTGCATAGGTTTTGTAACTTCGAAATTTCTATATCGGAGTAACCCTTTGTAATGTTCTTTTGATATTATATATTATCGTTCCACTGTGAGATTCTAATACTGTGCTCTCTTCTTTCTTCTTCTATTTCATTTACCTTTTGTTTTATCCTAACAATTCGTCTTTCTGGCTCTTGGGTGCTCGGCACGCGAATACCATGAATGTATTAGTGTCGACATTCAGGGGTCAAAATGGTGGATCGTTGCAGGTTCATCTGTGGCACAAGGCACAGCTGGGATAGAAGGAGGAAGATCTAAGGCAGAGGGATCAGAGACAGGTCTATAACAATTGGAACGTCAACAGACAGAGCAGTGGGCCTAGACTTAGGAACCTACTTCCTGGGAAGAGGTCATGGTAATGGAATTTTAGTAGAAATAGAAATTGAATCCCCAACCCTACAAACCTCAGAAGAGTGACCAAAAGACTGACAATTCTTGCAGATTTCCAGTTTTCAACTATTGCGAATCTCTACCTCAGCATCATGCCCCTCAACAATCCCGACCTTAAGCTTCGAAGGAAAAAGCTTATTGGGAGTGACCTCAATCAAGGCATTGGCATACGATAATCTTTTCCTAGCCACCTTATTAGTATCAAAAATTTTGACCTTGCCAACAAGGCTGCCAAGCCAATCTAGCCCAATCATGGATTGAAAAATAGACGAGATATATTAAAAGTACGCACAAATGGGAATATGTAATACATGTTCCTTAGCCTTGTCTACCATCAGACTCCAAGTGGTAATAATGAAAGGTTTCCCCTTTATAAGGATCAGATCAGCTTCTAGAACACGTTGTCTCTCTTCATTTCTCGAGAATTTGAAATAGAATATAGAGTTATCAAAATGCACATATATATAAATATAATAGGAAGTTTTATATTCTAATGGTTTGAGCATTCCCAACATAAATTCAGCAACCTTAATATATAAAAAAGCAACAATCTTGATAGATTTTGAACTTTTAATTTTATCGAAATAGAGAAACTAGATAACTTAGAACACACAACATAATAAATAAATAGTTATAACTCCCATTTTGCTTTCATTATAATTAATTTGGGAATCGCTAGAGAGCATAAAATAGGCACTTTTAACGAAATTCATGGTTGCATTAATGTTATTCATTTGACTAATCTACAGTCATTAAATTGTTTCACACCTTATTTTCTCGTTCAAGTTTCGAGCGTTATAGCTTTTCTGAACTAATTTTCTAAAAGTGTTGCATACTTTCATATATATGTGGTATTCTATAAATAAGTTGAGAAGATGACTGCTTTGTTATTAGATTTAAGTTAAAAATCCGATTACTTTTTATTTACAATTTTATCCAGAATAATGTGCCTATGTAATGACTCGCATATAGTATTAAAGGAATTGCTAAAGGGGGAAACATTGTATATAAGAAGAAAGAATAATTTGTTTTTTCAATCATCTTTCTTCTTGATAAAACAAGAAACAAATCACTCATTCTTCCATATATATAATGGGTCAAAATTACTAGGTTTGCCCTTATCATACTTACCTTTCTTCTTCTTATTCGTGTCATCAAAAATGTTAGGCTAATTATATTTAAATACGTAAAGTTGCTGCGTAGTCCCATAAAACTAAAGAAACCACTATACCCATGTTTTTGTTGAGTATACCCATCTTATTACTAAAATTTTCCCTTTATATTCTTACCTAGTAAAAACTAATTCGCAAAGAAAAATTTATCGTATGAACAACCATGCTACTTGCGAGAAATTTTTTTAATCCACACATCCCACGACGTGGTTATTTTCTACATCACGCATTTCTATTTCTTGATTTTCCACTATATCACTCAGTTGTTCTTCCATGATCTGTGCATTTTCGAATTGAAAAATAATAATCAAAACAACATAAAATTCAACTTTTACCTCTTTTGATTCCGCTACATTTATAGTATCATCATCACCATTAATCGATTCAAGTACAACATTTAAGAATTACCTAAAATTATATTATTAGGGTTTATTGGATAAGAGGAATAGAAGAATAAAAATAGGATGAATGACGTAAGAGCAATTTTGTTCTATTTTTTTTCAAATTTTATGGGGCTACTCAGCAACTCTATTGGGTTTTAAATAGAATTAGCCAAAATATTACTGTATTTGCTTAAATTCATAGTCATATTTTCCATTCAATAATAGTTTAAGAAAATATTAATTAAAAATTTAATATAATGGTGAGCACCCAAGTCAATGTTTATTTCCATCTTCATCTCATTCTCCATCCCAATCCCTTATTCACTCTTCACTATTTTTTTGCAAGTTTTACACATTTTTTCCAATTTCAATTTGAGAGTACATATTTTAATGAGATATTAGGCGGATTTGGCTTTAGGTGTAGATGTAGAGATTGAATTAAAGAAAGAACCTAAAAATAATTGGAAGAAGTGGTGAATGGTATATAGGGAGATACGATAAGCTTAATTTATGTAAATAATAAGTTTATGCTTAACTTTTGCCTTATGGTCTAATTTTATTTTCGATTTCTCAATATATATTAGTCCATTTATCAAAATGTTTCTTCCTTTACGATTCTCTAGTATTAACTAGAAGCATCCTTCGATACTATATAATTCCACCTATTACCTGGTGTAAAATTATTTTATAAAAACATATAATTATTTATTTATTAAATCAAAACTTTTTGGAATGTAAAAGTTTAGTTTTAAATAGAAGAAAGTACATCATTGTCATTAAAAATAATGTTCAAGTAATAATATATGTTGCATAAAATATTGTATTTAAATTTAAATTCAATCATTGTTTTCTGATGTTAATGTTTTATTTTATATATCTCATATGTTTATTATTCACTGAGTTTTATTCACTTATCATTCTTGATGTGGAAGCTAACTATATATTACTAATTTACACTGTTTTGCATACTAATATTTTTAAATATATAGTGGATCAAATGTATATAGTATTTAAATGTTATAACTAAAAGTGTGGATATTTGTTTTATTGTAATTTGAAGAAAATATATTCCATACTAAAATTTAATTATTTCATTTATTTACTGATATTAGAAGAACAATGAAGTCTTAAAAAAATGAAGCATGTTTGAATTAGAAATGATTATGTAGTTCTAACATTTATTTATCCCTAATTTTTCATGATAGTACTTTATGGTTTTGTTGTTACTTATTAGTTCAAATCCTTTATGTCATCACTGTTGTAGAAGCTTGATAATACGTATTACATGATCAAGATTTCATTTGTATAATTTAGGAAACTAGGATACAAGGGATTTTTGAACAAAAAGATTTGAAATAGAAATTAAGACTTTCGAAATGAATTTAATGTTTTGCTTTATATATTACATAGTAATAGTAAAAGAAATTGAGGTGATAAGGATTCCAACAAATGGCAATTCTCATGATTACCTATTTCTTCATAATAGTGAAAAAGATAAAATTATTGAGATTTAAACATATAACATTGTTTAATAGTTCCCTAGTTTTCTTGGTCCCTTAGATTTTCAAAGCTGTTTATATTTTCAAAACTCGACCATGAAACTCATTATAAATATCATTTTTCAATAAGCGGGATTGAGTTTTAATATATAATGTAAAATATTTAAACTTGACTTCAATACAAGCATAATGGATCGACCAAGAACTTATGGTTGTTAAACTAGATGTCTTAACATTATTATTATTGACCACTGCTCGTTGTCGATATTTTATTACTTTTTACAATATTTTTTAAACATTTTTATAAGCTTTATTAATGTACTAAACAATGTATACTATTATACATATTACATTAACTAAACTAGGCTTAGTTATAACCCAATCTAGTCAAAGAACTATGCTATAACTTTTGCCCCAACAGAGAGATATCATTCTCGTTATTACAACTAACTAAAACTTCCTCCTTTCCTAAATTAGGGTTATTCAAGTGTAGTGCATGGAAGAAAAAAAATCATTCTCCATTGTTGTCATTAGGTCAAACCTTCCGCTTACTCACTTTAGGTTGCTTTATTTTACATGGATATGTTTAATCTCCTTCTTCTTTTACAACTTTGACCAGCACAATGTAGATTAACATGTGTAAAATAGATAGATTCAAAGCTTGTGTGATGCCTCTATTGTTTCAAACATAGGTCTAGTTTCTTATGCAGTTTTAGACCTATGTTCTACATATGATTGGTGAATGCGAGGTTTTCTGTTTGAAGAGGGATAGGTATATTCAATTTGCAATTTCAAGTTCATAACTATTAACGTTTGTATTTTTGGGTTGACTTATTCACGTTGATGATAACATGACTTGCTATAATGTTACAAATAGTTCTTGCAGCTGTATTTTTATTATTGGATTGTTTGTTGTTCCTTTCCTTTCATATATCCCATATACAAGTTGGGAATACCACTCTCACTAAGTATCTTCGAAACTCTTTACGTTTAAATTTAATGATAAGCAACTGAGTCTCCTACATGATACTAAGGTTTTGAGTGTGACTAGCTAGGATTTAATTTTATTCTACACCATTCCCATATATGTGCAGAAAATGAACACTTAAAAAATATGTTGGATGTGTTCATTATGTTTCCAATATATTATTAAGTTTCGTCTATTATCATGTCTCTCTATTTATATCCTTCTTTTGCTGATAGCATGCTTGTGTATGTTTTGTATATGCATACTGCCTTTTGGGATAGTGGATCTTATCCCATACAAAGTTGCACAAGAAATCACTTTGATGTTTAGTTCTTATTTCATTCCATGTTGTTTCAATGAAAACATACCATTACTTGTTAATGTCCTATACTAGTAGTTTTCTCCTTCTTGGTTACCTATCATAGTACTCAATATTTTACTACTCACTAAATTTAAGGAAGATGTCTGGCTTCCAACTACCAATTTCTATATATTCTTTCACCATAAGTCCACTTCTTACTCTACCAAAATGTTACATCACATTCTTTATATTTGTTTTCCTCCTTGTAACCATGGATCAAACCCAATTTTAGTTAATTTTTCGTCCACTTATATATTTTAGTGCATTTTATCTCCTTTGTAACATGAATTTCCAAGCGTGAGATCGATTATTTTTTATTTCCATGTCCCAAAATGATTCATTTTATTGACTTCTCTCTTGTCCATTTTATCCATAAGATTTTTTTCATTCATTGATTTTTAAATGAGTTTGTTCCTGTAAATTTTATTAATTCTCTTAAGTCTCTTAAGCTCATGCCACGTTTAGGTTTTTCTTGGCACACTTAATCCTAAGGTATTTACTAATTTTCCCTTTCCACATAAAGTTGAGCATCTGGTTATTTTTCATAACATAGATCTTTGTAGTTTGTAAATATGCATCCTATGTTTTATAATTTAGTAGATAGTGGATATGATATACATTTTATTGGCAACATGCATTTTCTTAACCCCTAAAAATGTTGCATATCACATCCTTATACACATAATCCTTATCGAAGAAAACATAAGATTTTTAGTACTCCTTTTCAAACTAGTTGCGTTACGTTGATCTTTAAATAAGTCCCTTAAAGTAGTTGTCCCTTTAGTATTAGCCCTAATCAAACTAAATAAATCACCCACACATACCATACGAGTAATTTGGTGCTTGTTTTCATTAAAGATTGATCAGGCTTTTGTTAAGTAGTATCTCCATTTAATTTGTAAAGTAATACATAACTATAGTGAATAAATGTGAGGATAAGGGGCTCTTTACTTTGTTCCACTTTTGCTATAAAATAACCATATATGTAACAACCCGATGTTGAAAAACAATTGATTAAAACTAATTGTAGAGATTTAAATGATTAAATAGGTTTTTAATATAAATATGCAAATACTTTGGGGATTTAATTATGAATATGGGGAATTTGAGATGATTTGAAAGTAAACAGATATATTTGAAATTTGAATGATGAATTGTGAAGTTGAGAATTTTGATGATAAAATATTTATTGGTGTTATTTGGTAAAAAGATGTTTTAATTGATGATATTTATTTATATTTGGAGAAATTATTTATTAAATGAATTATTTTGGTGTTAAAGATTCGAAGTTATGAATTATTAGTAGATGGTAATTTTGATTATTTTGAAGTTAAATTGATATTTATAAACTTGAAATTATTTTTAAATATAGATTAAAAGTGGTTGAATAATTTTATAAAGTTAAATAATGATTAATAAAAGAAATTTGGATTTTATGGTGAAGAATGAATTTTTATCGAATCATTGGGAATTTACTTATAAATGGGCTTAATAATGCAATTATGAGATAATTAAATAAATATGAGTTAAATCGTGGAAAATAATTTTTATAAAAATATATTAAGTTAATCAAAATCAAGTTGAAGACAAATATGATTTTTAAATGGGATCTGAAGGTGTTTCGAGTTAAGTATAAGCTAGTTTTAAAGAAAGAAATAAATAAAATGGGTTAGTGTTTGGGCCCAACTATCCCATAACCCTAACTAATATGAGAACCCACCCATTTCTTTCTCGTGTGAATTCTAGAGCATTTTTGCCTTGTCCCATAATAAATCCAACGACCCATTATCATCTCCTTAACTCATTTTTCCACTTCCTAGAAAAATGAAGGCAAACCCCTACCTTCCTCTCCAATAATTCATATTAAATAAAATAAATTCTTAAAAATTATGAAATTCAAATACGAGCTTTTCAACAAGGAACTACACGTCTAGGAGCAATCAAACTTGGACTTTTAGCAAGTTTGGAGTCGATTTCACTCTGAAGTAAATGGAGAATAAGAGGATGAAGGAGCAGTGAAGTGTAGGAGGTAAGGTGAGTGTTATCACTCACAAAACTAGTGTCTTGATTTGATGAATGCATCACTTTGTGATGATTTTTGTGTGTAATAATGTTGCTCTGTGTGTGCAAATTTACTAACCACTGTGTAACGACCCAGAATTTTGAACGAATTAAATTGAGAATATTTAATTTATTTTAAATATTTGAACGATAATTTAATTTGAATTCCCGATATAATTTTGAAATTTGCGATTAAACTTTAAGTTAATCGATTGAAAGTTGAATAGAAATTTAAATCTTCAATTTAAAGTTAAAGAAAAATATTTCAAACGCTTGTAAAATTTATATTGATAACACTGAAGATAACAGCAGCTTCAAAATTGAAATTTAGACTGTTCTGTTCAGTTTTGAAATTTAATCGTTCGAATCGATATTTAAAAATAGCCGTCCGAGGCACAGTCTCGGAATTCGACGAAACCAGTTCCATTGGGTCCGTAACGTTGAATTATTATCAGGTTTCAAATTTCGTATTTATCAGAATTGTTATGCGAGCATACAGCGTATAAACGCGTCAGAATTTTAAAGCAAATTCAACTTAAATTTAAATTTAAAAATTTAAAACAAAGGACAGCATTCCTAAATTCACGCCTGGTATCACGAGAAAATCGTGCGAGCAGACCTCCTCTCAGCAAAGTCGCGTACTTCTTGTTCCCCCTCGTCCTTAAATCATCTCTGCCTCCTCTCGTTCAAATGAAAAGAAAATCAAAACGAAAACAAAATAAAATGGCTGCTCCCTCCTCCGTTCCTTTTCATTCGTTCGAAAATTCCAAATCAACGCCTTCATAATAATCATCGCTGCATACTTGGCTATTCCATCAGCCATCGCGGCTCATCCTTGCCTCCTATGCGATATTCTCCACTGCCGATTTGAGGTCCTGCTACAGTCTCTTTATACTCGATGGGAGCTCGCGAGAGGGAGTCGCGTCGCGAAGCAGGTCGAGGCCAACTGGAGGCAGCTTCGTCGAGTGTAGGTGCCGCGTTGGGGTTCTGAGATGGGGGCGGTCGCGATCGACCTAGGGTTTCGCGCGCAGATGGATGGGGTTTCGCGACAGAGATGACGACTCGCGATTGTTCGCGTGAGGCAATGCGGCGGCGCGCGATTGAGGTGTTGGTGGCGAATTCAAACGTCGCGGTGGCGACAAGCAGGCGGCAGACGCTGGGATTGGCACTGGGCTCGATTGAAAACAGTAAGGTAGTTTTTTTTTGTTTATTTTAAAATGCATTTCATAAAGAAAAAAAAATTATAATTTGTAAGGTAAAACTCTGAAATTTCAAAAGGAAATAAGTGAAACAGTATATATATATTTATAGGATTTTGAAAGTATAGAAAATTTAAAAATAGTTTAGAGAATAAATAGTTTATACGGTAAAAGGAAAATTTGTTAGGTAAAATGATCTATCAAAGGGAGATTTGTTTCGAATTTAATTTTTGTTAAGACAAATTGTTAAAAAGAATTTATAGTTGATTTAATTTATTAAAAGAAGTTTGGTTTAAATTTAGTTTGTTTAGTTACATATAATTTTCAAAGGGTTTAAACAAGTTTTTAGATGGAAAAAATAAAAATAATAATAAAGTAGTTTTAAAGGAAGACTTAGTTTAAATTTTAAATTATAGTTAAATAAAATTATTAAAAGAGAAAATTTGTTAGTAGAATAATTTGGTTAATTTAATTTAACTAATAGGAAATTAATTATTAGATTAGTTAAAGTTAAAAGTGTTAACCAATTTAATCCATTAAAAAGAAATTGTTATTCGATTTTTTCGAATATTGATAAATTGTATTAAATGTTTATACAAGGTCTATAAATCGAGAAAACAAAAGAAGGAATGGAAAATGGATTGCAAATAAAAGCGAAGGTGAGATTTTTCTCACTCAAATTGAATGTGGAATTTTTGCAGTTATTGATTTGATTTGATTGCTATTGGATGTGATATTAGATATAGTAGGATATATCTATTATATATATAGCAATATATACATATTGGCATATGTATATATTGGATTGATGATTTCCCGCCTTGTATAGCGGATGAGACCCTATTGCGCCGTTAGTAAGCGGATAATATTTATTAAACCCATATACCGCGATAATTCCGTACTGGAGCGGAATTGGTATTGTGCTAACATCTGTGGATGCAGGGAAACAGGTTGGAGGGATCCAACTGGATTCCTCACCGTATTGATTATTTACAGATATTGTGATATATTCTGTTATCATATGATGATATATGATATTTGATTGTTGTGATTGATTGTTTGATGTTGTAGCATCATCGGATCCATTTTTGAAGTTAAAAATAACGATATTATTTTTAAAAGGATTTCAAAGTGATTATTTGAAAGTATACGTTTTATTGAATTTTGGAATTAATTCATTTTAAATAAATAAATGTTATAATTTTCGTGTTATAAAATTATGAGATTTGTGAAGATATAATAAGAATGGGGTTTTTGAAATATAAGTTGATTAAATTGTAATTGGGTTAAATTGAAATTTTCGACTTATTATAAATGGATTATATTTATAGAAGATGTATAAAATTGTTATTTTATAAATAAAAATAAGGAGATTATTTAGGAGTTCTATAAATGTTAAAATGAACTTATAAACGGATTTTATAAGTAAGTAATATCAATAGATATACGATTTGTGAAGTTATAAGATGAAGGATTTTGAAAATAAATGAATTATGAGTTATTAACTTATGAATTGGATTTTTGTTATATAAATGAGTCAAATGGAATTGTTTAAATAAGATATTTCATAACTTGAAATAGTTATAAAATATAAAATTGTGATTTATAAACGTTATTTATAAATCCGAAATCACTTATTTTGATAAGTGAATTGTAGAAGTTAATTAAAGGAATTATATTCACGATTTTGGACAGTGGATAAGCCTTTAAATAAAACGTATAGGAATGTTGAATTTGGATAACGAAGTATATTCACGATTTTGGACAGTGAATATATTATTAAATAAGATGGATATGTTTTGGAAAAGTGATATTACGAAATGAAGTAATTGTTTTAAAAGATGTTTTAAAACGTGTTAAATATCGAAATCATAGATTTCAACATTTATTGTTGAAATAGACGTTTTCGAGAAATTTAAGGAAATGGTGGACTATAACACTGTTGTTATAGTAAATGATTTCCGAAAGGAAATATTTTATATAGTATTGGGATTTATACATCTATCTTAATTTTTGAATCCCTATACTAGTGATTTCGAGTCGTCGTAACGATGTTTTACGTAACATTCGTTTTGACTCAAATAAATGTTATAGTAAACGGTTTCCTTAAAGAATGAATATATATATATATACTTAATTTTTTATTTAAGTATATCGAATATTTTCAAACGTTGAAAATAAATGATTTGTGAAATACTTATTATTAAATAAGTATGGAGATGCATTTCCAAAATGAATGAAATGTTTATGAGAATTTATCTTCTTAAAGATAAATTGAAATTGAATATTTTGAAATCAATTGAAAATCGAATATCAGTAGATATTTGAAAAATATAAATTCACTATGGAATTTATAAAAGAAATGGAAATTGTTTTAGAAAAATAAATATCGATTTATTTTTGAAGTGTGGAAATTTTATATCTAGTAAAGATATTTTGAAAGATAAATAATTCGGAAAATTATTTGGAATCTGGTGATGTTGCGCATCTTTATTGATAGTTAAATAACCGACTATCAATAATTACCTTGAGTAGGTATTTGTTGTGAATTGGATGAATTTGAATGCCACACTTATTTTTAAATAAGCGCTCACTATTCGGATTAGCCGGGAAAGGACCATGGGGTCGTATAACCCATTCCGAATATGTGATACGTCGTTATGAATTGCATTTGAAGACCGGTGTTGAAGACCGGATATTTTTGAAAACGGAAGGATTACCGCCGAGTTACTCTACATCGGCTGATCTCCGATTTAGAGGTTTTTATCACCCTTAGTGATGGGAAATCCGGACGTGATTAGAAATTTATCCGGATGTGCAAGGTCTTCGTGAGAAGTGCCTTCGGTTCTGTTCGATCCCGGAACAGACTTGTATGGATTGTGTGTCTGACGTTACAAATTGAGATATAAAGCTGATTTCTTTCAAATACATTTCTGTTGGTGGCGGAGAATTTATTCTCTTAGTTAACACCCTTCTCTGAGACGTACGAGCTCAGAGGTTATGTAGTTGAAATTCATCAGCGATATACTCCCAATTTGGTAACGTGGCATACCGAGTGTTGCTGTGAAATGATCAGTGTTTGATCATTTGTGATATGATCATTTGTTTGATCTTATATCTTTGTGATCATAGGTTGATCATTTGTTTGACCCGAAGCATGGCTTTGTAGAAAGCGTAGCTTTGTGGACGAGACTTCGTCGAGCCTCACACCCCGGAAATGGTCAAAACAGGAAGGATGTGGCAAGGTTCTAGGGAGTAGCGCCCCTTAGTGTATGTCATTCCTTCTGGATAGAGGTGGTATCATGGTATGGAGCCCAGATACTTAACCTATGTGGTTGCTGCATTTTTACTATGTGGTTTCTTGGAAATCGGGGATCCTCGGGAAGATCGGTTATGATCGGGGGATGGCATACGCGTGTCAGTAGTTACCTATTTTTGCAGAGGTAACCCAACCTTGTGTTGGCAGAGATCTAACCGTAATGTTAGGTTATTTCTCGGGTCGTCTATTCCAGGGACGTACCCATCGTGGAAAAGGAAGTTCCTTAGCCTGACCATTTGTTGGAAATCCAAAGAAACAATACGTGACTTGTACGGTTTTAGTTGTATTACCTGCTATGGAATGTGGCGGTAACCTGCTATTGAACATAGTAGCTATAGTAGGCATAAGTGCGGAATGCCTATGCTGGCTAAGATTAATATTATACTTTCGAAATGTTTTCTACACTATGCACTAATAATAATATCAAAAATGATTTGATTTTGCGTAGTAAGCATCTTTGACTATCATAAGAAGAAATCTCCTCCAATTCTGCGTTTGCATTGTGTGTGTGGTGGGAGGTCTTATGGTAGTTTCATTTTCCAAAAAGCATTGCGAAATTTATTTTAAAATTATCTTGTCGTTGTTTTAAAGATAAACTGTTTTACGATCTCACACCAGTCACCATGACTGACTCGGAGTTTATTGTTCCCTTCTAAACTCTGGGTGCCCACCAATTTCCACACGGGCAGCCTAGAGTTATGTTATCAGGATATTCTGGAGCTTTGGAAGCAAGCTGGATGGCGAGACGTAGTATTAGTATCTGATAATATTTATTCCGCTGTGTATTCTGTATGAGGACAAGTTTATATAACTGTCCATTGTTGTGCTGTGTTGTATTGAGTCGTATATTGACTCTGATTGATGTATGTATAAAATGATATAGTTCTTTGTTTTAAAAGACTAGTAATTATCTATTATATATTGTTCCGCTACGATGTGTAAGATTCTGATATCGTTTTCTGTTCTGGTGATGTTGTTCTGTTGTTCTTCTTCTTTTCTTTTTCCTCTATCTTTTCTTCTACCTCTTCTTTTAAACATTAAAGTTCGCGTTTCCGCCATCCGATTGTTCGACAGTTGCTACAGTGGACATAGCAGTGTCGGGTTTTCGAAAGACGGATTTGCGGGTCTTTACACACTGTCCACTTTAATATGCTTTAATCTTGTGATGCCTGTTACGTGTATTTGGGTGATAAATCCATGTTTGAATGTGTACTCGAAGTAGGGAAATGAAGATGTGAAGAATGGTGATGAAATGGAGCCAAACGACTCATGGTGGGGCTTAATCATTCCAGGCCCATTAATAGTGGTCGACCCCGTATGGAGAGGGGTCGACCTTTAGTTGAGCCTGAAGCAAGCTTCAAAAAATAAATCTTTCTTCGATTTCAATGAAAATTTGAGGTCCTGAAGTAAAAATAAGATGCAATCCAAATGTGAAATTACTTTTGTTAAAAATTCTATTTTAATTAAATATTAATTATTTAATTAATTGTTTTTAAAAATAGCTAGAAATTGTTTTCGGCCTCAAATAATTATTTAAAGTGGAAAGTAGGGACACGTCCCTCTTTTCTAAACTTATTTGTTTTACATCCATCTCTTTTAGAAACTATTTTCTACATCCTCTTTTTTTGAACTTCTTTCTTTTTTATTTCTTCCATTTCCAAATCTAAAAGTGGTAGCTGCACCATGTATTGCGGTATTATGAGTTATAGACATATACCTTAGTAGCATATGCTAAGGTTAGTAAAATTACCAAATTATTGTCATGAATTCCAAAATTTCCCTTATTAAAAAATCCTATTTAATTTTAAAAAATTATGGAATGATTTCTAAATTATATTGATTGATTTTAAAGGAGTTTCCAATGATTGTTTGATTATAAAGAAGATATTTAAAAATATATTCTTTGATTTAAAGTAAACAGAAATTAATTTTTGAGGCTTATAAATTCATTTAAAAATTATATTCAACCACAGAAAGTTATGGGATGATTTCTATAAATATGTTAGGTTATAAAAGAGATTCCTATGATTTTAAAAATATTAAAAAAAAGTTTGGAAATTATTTATAAGGTACTTAACCTTATTTTTGGGTTTAAGTAAAGGAGATAAAATGATATTTGACTTTTAAAGAATGTAAAGCCTTTTGAAAGCTATAATATATTTTTCTACAAGTAAAATCTCTTTTCTATATGAATAGCTTTCTTTGTTTGATTATATATTTTGTATGGTGAGAATATTGAATAAAAAAAGTTATAATATCATCTGGTATGAGCCTTTCAATAATATATCTTCGGTTATTCTTTGGACTTGTTACATAGAATGTTATTGCATAGAGGAAGTGTATTTTATGAGCATTGAGTAAACAAGCAAGTAACACCAGGTGGTATGAGATGGCTGAGCTGGTATTTGTTCGATTACTTTCTGTAAGTAGATATCACTCTTACATGGTTAAGTTATATAGGGTGTGTGTATGGTGTTGCAAACTGAGAGTAAGTAGGCCGAGAGCCATAAGTATGTATATCTATTGAGCATGTACTCCTATATTTTATTATGGAGTAAACTATATTAGACTAGTATCCATCCTAGTGGCTTGATTGTAGGGTCATGCCCCGATGACATACCTTTTTGATGTGTATGGCTAAGAGCCACCGCTCTCATGTCATATAGGACAACAGCCAATTACTATTTGGGGGCACTTGTAGGGTCATGACCACTATGTAGAGTAGACTTGCACCTGATGGAAATTAGGTCACGAGAGATGCCGAGGTAACTAAAGACTATAGTAGTAGCGCTGAGAGTGTGTGAGAAAGCTTCTGGAGCAAGCCGGGAGATTTCATTATTTTGTTGCCTGTTGGTTATTGTTGAGATGCTATAGACACATTCTTATTCACCTTAATGAGATCATTAAGTATGTGGCTGAGAGCCGAATTGATCATCTAGTATGATTAATTCCAAAATAGTTATTTATGAGGTTGAGATCCCACATTATTCCTTATAAGACTGAGAGTCAAGAGAATTATCTATGTGACCGAGAGTCATTTGGATTATTGAAAGGCTGAGTGCCCATATGATTATTCTAGAAGCTAAGAGCCAAGATGCTTAACTATGGTTGGTTTGGATGATTGTTTGTGTATTTTTCATATGTGTTGAGTATGAAGGACCCTGGGTATGTCTACTTTATGATTATCCAAGAGATAATATTGGCATTGTTGAGTGTATGCCATGAGGTACTTAGTGGTACTTATGTGTTGATATGATTAGATGTGTGTTACTACGTATGGATGTGTAGTTGTATCATCCATCTTGATTTGAGCTTTGTAATGAGATGATAGAATTGTTATTTATTCGAGTGATGATATATATGCATGGTTTATGACATACATTGATACTTTTAAGATATTTATATGCTACTAGTGATACACATTATTTTACCTTGCCAATTATTATAATATATTAACATCAACATCCTAGACATAGTCTGATCTATATGTTATTGATATAATACTCGGGTCAGTCCAAGACATTTCAGGTTCAAGAATGAAGAAACCATCTTGTGATTATTGGACATATAAGAAGGCTAATTGTATTTGTTCTAGATATTGTATATGTTGTCACGTATCCTTACACACGTATATTTTGATGTCAAGATATGCATATTGGACATAATATGTATATTTGTGAGCTAGTGGGTTTTGAATTATTCTTGTAGACCCATGTGAACTTGTGTATATTTCCTATCATATATTATCGCTACATTTTAGGACTCTATGTTCTTTGTGATGTATTTATATCATGTATTGTTCTATCCTAAAAATGCACATGTTTATTGCTTTATGCCAACATCGTGTACATATAGATGAGAAGATTTATGATTTTGAAACACGTACCGATGTTAGCTCAAGGGATTCTTCATGTGTGATTCCCTAATATCGCCTCATTTTCCACATTATCGGATAAGATTATTTGGTAATACTCTTTGGTTCTGTGGGTATATAGGAGGGGTGTTACATATAGATATCCTTGATATTTCGTTAAGAAAACTGGAGGCATAATTAATTTTTCAATAATTATCAATCATTTATCAATGAAATTCATGACCTCATTATATAAACTATTATAAACTACATGTAGGTGCATTTAATAGGTAAAGATATTTACATCTTATTTAATAAAAAAATGAATGGACGAATGTGTGTTGTAAGTGTAAAAGTTTTAGTAGTCATAAGACTTTTATTTCAAGTTGTTTGGTTGGTAGTGTCGGTGACAATTTAGTAGTAAAATTTGGTTGATTTGTAGTCAAGGAGGTGGTGGTGGAGGATGTAAACTAGTGGTGAGATTCCGTTAATTGATGAAAGTATTTTCAGAATTTCAAAAGGACACCATGGAAATTCTATTCATTTAATTCTCTTTATTAATAGTTGAGATGATGAAATCTTTCCTTAAAGTATCATAAGCGTTGTAAAATCCACGTAAACAAATATTATATTGCTTTCCTATTGAAAAATCCCCTCAACAACTTCATGTGCAATCCATCATTTACATTTCATTTGGGTATAAAAGCATATTTGTTATCTTAAATGATGCATTCAATGTGAGGTTTTAGTTTATTTCATAATACTTTTGCTAGGATTTTGTACAAAAGCGAACATGCTATAGATTTGAAATTTGATATATTTTTAATTTTCTTAATCTCTGGTACAAGTGCTAAAGTGGTATTATGTACTACTTTAGGAATTCTACCACTATCAAAAAAAATTGAACAACTTGAAATATCCAATTTTAAATCCTTGCAATGTAGTTTTTAGACGTACGAATTAAAACCATCAGCATTAGATATAGCATAAATTTTTGACATCGAAAACTGTAGTTTTGTAACAACCCGCACTCTAGTAGGTCCGAATTTTCACTAAATCAAAAATCCAAGTCCCCCAAAGTATGGATCGTTGGTTGATATCCTGCAAATAAATAAATGCATATCAGAGCATTATCGATATAACTCATATCGAAAAAGTAAAGTATAATAAATCATATAACACTGACCAAGATTGACACTTCTAATAACTAGTGTCCTTATCAGTATCGAGCATGCATTAGTAAACCGGTCCTTCCAACATTCCCACCTTGCTCCAGTACCTATCACTCCAAAGCTATCATGTGGGTTGTAATAAGGAGGGGGTCAGACCAACGTTCTTGTAACTGGTAAATTATACACTTTTGACATAACATTAGTTTATGCTGATTTCCCTCATTCACATGTTATGTACTTTTATTTACTTAGTCGTCTCTACTCCATGTACACGTATGATGTATCCCATCTACCCGAAGTAGACCATAACTACATGTGTGTGTGTACATATATGTATGTATGTATAATATAAGTACCATGGTCCCCTTTTGGACCAAGATACTATCCCCGCTAGTATCCATAACCCAACACCCCGTCAAGATCCATCATCAACGCACTATCTTGCCCTTATTATCATGCATACCAAGGAAGTCCCGTAGTGCCTAATAACGGCGTTACAATAGTTTAGCCATACCATATCTCGCTTTGGGGATTTACTACTTGTCTGCTTTTATGATGGACTTGGCTCCATGGACTATAGAGGACTCAGCTCCTCGGACTACCCCACTCGTTTGGAAAGGCCTCACTTAAGTGTACATATATGTATGTATGCTTTATTGGATTTCTATTTCTATTCCTTTTTAATCTTTACTAGCCTCCCTTATTTAGTGGTTTTTCCATACGCTTTTTATTTACATTAGTTACTTGCCTACCTTTTTATTGTTTATTATTTGATTTCTGTCTTGCCTTTATTGCGCATGCACGTGCGTGCGTGCACACATATGCGCGCGCGCACTCACACACACACACATATATTGATTCTTAGCTTAAACTATTATTATTATCATATTTGTAATTCTTTAATTAATCCTTAGGGATTTCCACATTTTAATGCATTGGATTTACATCCCTCTCAAAAGGAAAAGCTGAAAATATAAATGTCTATGTCTTATCCAAAAGGAGATTTTTTAATACGTTTGGAATTGCAAGGAATTATCTTTTTCATAGTTATTGAAATAGACAGTACAAAATATGGTAGATATCTCTATTTTATACATCTCTTTCTTTTAAGTGTATTCCTTGTTATTTCAAATGTTACACATTTGTTTATGAGTCTGAACTTGATAATCTACAAAAATTTAAACCGCAACACTCTACATTCCTATGAATTAAAATACTACTTAAATCCCTATAATTTATCCCGATAAATCTAATTTACATTTTTCTTGCATAAGCCATTTAAATCTACAAATCTTGGAATATGACATAATTTATCAATTAGAAGGACTACCACTACCTAATACTTTTTAGGTTCACATACATGCAACATAAAAACTAAGTTATCAATCACAGAATTCATATGCAGGGTTTACAAATTCATTACACGTACAAAATTTTAGCATACAACTCCAAGTTTACATTTTGACATACATGAATATATTTACAATGACATAAATCCAATATTATATAAAAATATGTAATTTCTGACTCACCTTTTTAGCTTTCCAAATCTCTACATCTAATCCTTATTATTCTGGTTTGACTCCCTTTATTCTCCCAATTTGAATTCATATACCGCAAGCATATGTACATCTATCAGAAATCTAGATCAGAGAAGAAATTTCGATTTGTTTTTATTTTAGATTTGGATTTATAATTTATTTTGGCTTTGACAATTTGATTCGACCCTATTTTTGTTCTCGAGTATCCTCTATTATTCTCCACTTATATATATGTATATAGACTATAGATTTATTTAGGTTTAAAAATTCATGAAGAAGAAAAAAATGGTTGAGCTTCGTCGTTGCTTCAGAAAATATGAGAATAAATGTGAGGGGTTTGGCTTGTATTTATAGGAGCTCGAATCAATGTTACCCATTAGATTCTTTTATTTTAAATCGGGGCAGTTCGACCACGTCAGAATTGTACATTTGACATCTCAACAGGTCGATCGCCACCCCCTATCGGTCGACTAGCCCAAATAAGGGGTCGACCAATCATAATTAATTATGGAAATTAACTGTGCACATTTTATTTTGTTAATTTGTTTCCATTTTCACCCAATCGAGATAATTTATTTACATTAACTTTTCTTAATCCTTAAGCAACTGTTAAAGTTAATTAATTTCTGTTAATTACTTTTTAATTCCTTAATTGCATATATTTATTTCCAAAATGAAATATTCAGACGTTAATAAATATTTTGTTTGAACTTCATTCAAAAAAAATTATATATGAAAATTTATCAAAAAATCACCATGAACCCAACGATGCAAGTTTCATAGATAAATTCCAACGTTGATGAAAATTCAATTTTTGGCATTACTAATTATCGATTAATTTTTTTTAATTAATTATCGCTAAACTTACGGGGTGTTACATAACATCGCATATGTGATAATTCCTATTGCCAGTGCAAAAGGAATCAATCTTATATGCCTCAAATTAAACATTTTAATGTGGTGTCCAGTATACCATATGGGACGGTCCCAACATCCTTTTGTACCGATTATGAAAGATGTCATTTTTCAAATCCAATGTCGAGGCACATATAATGAAACTAAAATGATTTTAACATGGATGCATCATTAACAATTATAAGTTTGTTGTTTACTTGTAGTTTTATAAATAATTTAGAACCTTTAATGTTATTTCTTATAGATGCGGTTCCTCTATATTTTGACTGAAAATCAAACTATTTAACTTCTCTATCTAAATACTTGTTCAACTCTGATGCTTATTGCATGCCATCGTTGTATCTGCTTTATGATCATACCCAAAACAAATAAATCATGTTATCACTCATATTGGGTTTGAGTTATTTTGGTTGTTATGTGCAAATAGTCTCCTCAAAATCATTGTTTAGATGTTATGTTTCAACATCAAAGTGCCAAAACTAAAAATCAAATTGTGTGGTACTTGCATTAAGAATCCAAATAGTTTTAAGCATGTTCACTAGCAAAATTACGTCACTAATTGCAACATTTGATATCGAGGAAGTGATTTCCTTTAACATTGCCTTATATAATATCAACTGAACTAATTTTCTTGAAGATACACTTGCAACCGTTAGGAAATCAAATCTACAGTTTCAATGACAACAACTATACAATGGAAATCGAATATGAATATATATTTCTATTTACATGTAATTGCTAAAGTAACATCACTAGAGAGACAAGAACGAGGCTCAAAGAACATTACAAGAGACGACAAGTCGATAGGATCAATGGAGCAATGACACGGATGCACATAAGCAACATACACAAGTTTCAGACGACTCAAGAAATCCTCTGGAAATCAAAACAGACAGGGTCAGACGTTTGGTTAATATATTCAGACGTATGAAAGACTATTGTATACAAAAAATATACAGAGCCAGACATTTGAAACATATACTAGACGTCTGGAACTGAACTCGGATTTTGAAATTCAAATAACAACTGCCACTCTTGAAAAGGCATCTTCGCTCCTCTTCGCTGCAACTCTTCATCACCATCAGAAGCGACCATAGAACACTTGTTAATGGATGCAACTACTCAAGGAATCTCTCTACCACTATAAATAACATCTAGAATCAAAGAGAAGAATCTACCTTACTTACTTATGCTCTCTGATTATACACTCTATCATATACTCTTGATCTCTAGCAATCTATACTTGTATTATACTCTTCCAAATATACAGTTCCTCATAGACAATAATCTCTAGATATATATTGGAAGCATTTGTACTATATAGTCAAAATCCGTGTAATAGAGAACACACAGTTGACAAAGAAACTCTGCTATTGTAAACCTGTTCCTCCAGGTGAAGTGAGGGTTATTTGGTGAAAGGAAATTCCGAAGAGGAGCTTCGGGACTGGACGTAGGACGGGAGGTCTGAACCAGTATAAAATCCCTGGTGTGATTATTCTTATTTACATACTTTACTATTGTTACACTATAGTTTAAATTAGTCATATACTTGTCATTTGTATAATCGATCCACCATACTATAGACTTTCGATTGGTATCAGAGCAAGGTTTGATCAAAAGTACTATAACAAGTTTTTGAATCACTAATATGGCAAGTATCTTTCAAGAAGGTCAATCTACCGCACGTCCCCCACTGTTTAATGGCTCCAACTATGCATATTGGTCAACTCGTATGCGTATTTTTATGGAAGCCAATGGTTTAGAAATATGGTTTGCCACACAAAATAAATATGAAGCACCTGACACTGCTATGAACACTTGGACCGATGCACAAAAGACCTTAGCCTCAAACAATGCTAAATCTATGAATGTTTTATTTTGCTCTCTAGATAAACATGAATTTTCACGTGTCATGTTATGTACCACTGCGTTTGACATTTGGCGTACCTTACAAATCACACACGAAGGAACAACAAAGGTCAAATAAACTAAGATTTCAATTTTTCAAAACCAATTTTCTTCATTCAAAATGAAACTATCGTTGACATGTATTCTAGATTTCAAACTATTCAACATGTCTTATGGCATTAGGAGTTAAGTTTACTGATTTTCATTTAGTTTCTCGAATACTCAACTCTTTAACATCGGATTGGGAAAGGAAGGTATTAGCTATTGAAGAAGCTAACGATCTTTCTACTCTCAAGGTTGAAGAATTGATAGGAAATTTAATGTCCTATGAAGCTAACTTACAGGCTAGAAAAGAACAAAATATTGAGAAGAAGAACATTTCAAGCAAAGAATGATGACTCAGATTTGGATGAAGAAGAAATAGTTTTCATTGCTAAGAATTACAACAAATTCAAGAAATTTAGAAAGATGACCAAATTCCAAAAAGAAGGGAAGTCCAATACAACAAATCTATCTCAAATCAAGTGCTATGAATGTGATCAATACGGACACATGAAGAAGGATTGTCCTAAACGCAACAGTGAGAAAAAGAACAAATTTGAGAAATTTAAGAAGAAAAGAGCTTTTAAAGTTACTTGGGACGATTCTGATTCATCATCATCTTCTGATAGTGATAGTGATAGTGATAGCGATGGAGAACAAGCTAATATATGTTTTATGGCTAACACTGATGAGGTATGTCCTGAACGTAGCTACAATGAACTATTAGAACTTAGCATAGAATTAGATGATAAATTTAGACAAATTAAAAAATTGAACAAAGAACATATAGCCAAAATAAATAGGTTAGAACTTGAAGTAGGAATGTTAAAAGATGAAAAAATTATTTAGAAAAGGAATTAGAATTATCTCAAGAAAATGTTAAAAATAGTTTAATTGAAAATGAAACTATAGTTATTGAAACTAAACTAGAAAATGATGACTTGTTAAAAGAAAATAGCAACTTGAAATGTAATATTGAAACATTGAAAATTGAAAATTTAGAATTAAAAGAAAAATTAGACAAAATTACAAATAATGTTTCAAAATTTAATAAAGGAAAACAAGATTTGGAAAATCTTATTAAAACTTCAAAACCATCAGGTAATAGAAATGGAATAGGTTTTAAAAATATTTCTAAACAAAAAGGGAATGATATTAAGAAATATAGTTTTATTTATCAAAAGACTAAAGGATCAGCTAAGCCCATTACAAATACCAAAAATATAAAAATTTGGATTCCAAAGACAAATAATAAATTGATTAGACAAAAACATATCGATAATTTTTTTAGAAAATGTAGTCTATAATAAAAAAATTATATTCACAAAGGTACCAAACCTTCTTGGGTATGGCTACCTATCCCTCCTAACATTTAGGGCCCTAACAAAGTATATGGGTACCAATTAAATTGCTTTTGATTTTGCAGGTACCCAAAACAAAAAATAAGGAGAAATGGATACTTGGTAGTGGATGCTCCAAACATATGACCGGAAATGCAAAAATGTTATCAAATATAACATATATCGATGGAGGAACAGTAACCTTTGGAGATAACTCAAAAGGATACGTCGTAAGCATCGGAGAAGTCATCAACTCTGGTATTTCTAACTCTCCTATTATTACAAATGTTTTGTTAGTAGAAATTTTAAAACACAATCTACTCATCATTAGTCAATTATGCGATAAAGGATTTCAAATTAATTTCGAAAAGGATAAATGTAATATTTTCAATAACAATCAACTTATATTTGAAGGTTTTAGAAACAAAAATATTTATGTCTTAAATACGAATATAAATCAAAATTCAAACTTATGTTTAACCGCCAAACATAACAATCCATGGTTGTGGCATAAACGTTTTTGTCATATTAATTTTAAAAATATTAATAAATTACCAAAATATTAGCTAGTTAGAGGTTTACCAAAAATAAATTATAAAGTAGAAAATTTATGTGACGCTTGTCAATTTGGTAAGCTAAAGAAAAGTTCATTTAAATCTAAAAATGATATTTCTACAAAACAACCATTAGAATTATTACATTTAGATTTATTTGGTCCAACTCAAGTACGATCTATAAATCACAAAAAATATGTTTTCGTAATAGTAGATGATTTTTCAAGATATACGTGGACCTTATATTTAAAACATAAAAGTGACACTTTTGGAATATTTAAATTTTTTGCTAAAAGAATAAAAACGCAATTAGATTTAAAAATTAAAAATATTCGAAGTGATCATGGAGGAGAATTCGAAAATGATCTTTTTACTAATTTTTGTAATAAAAAGGGAATTAGTCATAACTTCTCTTTTCCCCGCACACCACAACAAAATGGTGTAGTAGAAAGAAAGAATCGAACACTACAAGAATGTGCACGAACGCTATTAAATAGTAGTGGTTTACCAAAACATTTTTGGGCTGAAGCTATTACTACGGCTTGTTATGTTTTAAACCGAGTAACCATACGACCGATGACTAAACACACTTGTTTTGAAATGTTTTTTGGAAGAAAACCTAAAGTATCATACTTTAAAACTTTTGGATCAAAATGTTTTATATTAAATACAAAAGACAATTTAGGAAAATTTGATTCAAAGGCCGATGAAGGGATCTTTGTTGGATATTCGGATCGTAGTAAGGCATATAGAAATTTTAATAAACATACTAACAAAATTGAAGAAAGTTTACATGTTTCTTTTGATGAAAATTTCCTTAATAATCATACTAATGATGACGATGAAATTATCTCTATATCAAATACAACAAACCTGTCTAATAATGAGATAAATACGCAAAATAATACTTTACTGTCATCTCCTAGAATTCTTAAAGATCATCCAAAAGATAATATCATTGGAGATCTTAACTCGAGAGTAACTAGAAATCAACTTTCGAACCGAAAAATTATAAAGAAGCTTCAAATGATAACTTTTGGATAATAGTTATGCAAGAAGAGTTAAATCAATTTGAACGTAATAATGTTTGGGAATTAGTCTCAAGACTAGAAAATCAATCGGTTATAGGAACAAAATGGGTATTTAAAAATAAAGCAGATGAAAATGGAAATATAATTAGAAATAAAGCTCGCTTAGTTGCTCAAGGTTATAATCAAGAAGAAGGTATCGACTACGACGAAACTTTTTCTCCAGTAGCAAGACTCGAGGCCATACGAACATTACTCGCTTTTGCAAATCATCACAATTTTAAACTATTTCAAATGGATGTCAAAAGTGCTTTCTTAAATGGTTTTATCAAAGAAAACGTATATGTTGAACAACCTCCATTATTTATTCACAAAAAATATCCCGATCATGTTTTTAAATTATGAAAAGCTTTATATGGTTTAAAACAAGCTCCCCGAGCTTGGTACGAACGACTTAAAAATCACTCTTTACCTTAAATTTTTTAGGTGGTTGTTTTCTGAAATTATCTATAAATAACTTTTACACAACTATATATAAATCTTTAAATATAAAGAATATATAGATTTCTTATTTTACAACATGTCTTCTGAAAATTCTCATCTATCCTTCTCGACACCTACAACGGATAGCTCGGCTAATACACCACAACGGCTTCCTACACCCATGCCAAATCAGGAACCAACGTATATGTGGTCCTTATATCACACGTGATTCACTCCAAATAGAAAGAAGACCAAACGATCTTTATTTGTATCACCTAACACAAAGGAGAAAATTGATGAAATCCATCACTATTAAAAACAACAAATAGATCTACAACGAGAACTATATTTCGAACAAAAAGTTACAGCATGTCGGCTAAGCTTTTTAGAGCAAGTAGCGATGAAGTTCTGTACTTCACGAAAGAAAGATATCCATGAACCACTTCCGAAACCTTGCAGTTCCTTGGATCCCTCTTCCTCATATCGTACCCCTTCGGACCCTTCACCAAGACGATTCTCTGGCTCCTCGAGAACCCACAAACGTGGAAATATATGGTCTCCACTTAAACCATGGAGGGATAACAAGTCAGAAGTTCACAAAACTCCATCACCATCTAAATAGATTATATTTTTATTATTGTATGTGTATCTATGTTTATTTGTAATTTTGTTTCACACAAATAATACTACGTTTCGTTTCAACCAATAGAAAATCGAGAAATAAGCAAAACCATTAAAGTTTAGGCTATTATTATAAAAATTGACTATTTCAGACGTCTGACACTCTGATATCTCTTCAAATGTAAGTCATTGTGCATATGTCAGACGTCTGATATAACTTTCCAGATGTCTGACAATAGTCTCTGCTTACTTCAAATAGAAACCAAACTATTTCAGACGTTTGAACAATGAACTAGACATCGGAATAAAGTCACTGCCACCATATTACAAAAATCAATTTATTTCAGACATCTGATAATAAACCCAGACGTCTGAAAATTATTTCTGAATAACAAATTTTTGTAACTCGAGCAAACCCAGACGTCTATCAAATCAAACCAGACATCTAAATTTGTTTACTGCTCTCGAATTAGGGTAAACCAGACGTCTGATTTCGCTTCTAGATGTCTGAAATTCAATCGACACTTTAAAAACACCTAGATAACGTCATTCTTTTACTTTCATCTCTATTTTTTCAACTGCGATTTCTCCATTAATGATTTTCTTCTCAAAATCATCTTTTTACGCTTGCTCAATTCACAATGCCTCCTAGAACTAAAAATCCCAAGATATCCAAAAGAAAACAGGACCAACCAACATCATCCTCAAATCCTCAAGTTTGCTCTGACGATCAAATAGAAAGATGGATGAATCGAGCACCACACTCAATCAAGAGCTATGAGGATATACAAAATAAGAAGCTTCACACAGGTCCATTTTATAACCTACTTAAATTTCCAATGTATGATTTGGATGAAATGTGTGAGAATGCCGGACTAGAAAAATTGATATCGTTCACCCCCAATGACATCCAAATCGATCAATTGGCAATATTTCTTTTTTACGCAAATTTGGATAGCACTTCAGTATGGAACACTGAAGATGAAGATAATTGGCTATGGTCTAGCATGTATGGAAACACGATTAGACTCACTCTTGGCATAATAGGTAGAACTCTAGGATGTTCTGACACGGGCGAAGATTTATACAATATTTCCGATATGCGCTTCAAACCAAGGAATAGTATAACACATCAAATTTGGGAGGATGAAATGCCCGTCTTCTTACTCGAATGATAATCAATACCATCATTCCACGTATGGGAAGTCATGAGCAAATAACTGAGTTAGAGCACAAAGCCTTATATGCTCTATTTAGCGGAACAAGGGTAAATTGGGCCAAATTTATCTTTGACGAGCTCAAACATTTTTGGACTTGATCACGGCCATCAATTATCTACCCCACATATATTATGAGACTTCTACGTGCTCACAACATCCCTTCATACTTATCAACTTTTGAAGAAATCTCTCCAAAATATGCTTCCACCAAGTTTTTCTCACTGATGCACTTACCCGAGATTCCCCCAGAATTTATATCTTTTGAAGATTGGACGCACAATCGTCAAACCAGACTAGTTGAGCCTCCACCTCAACCACACAATGAACCATCTCAACAGGAGGAACAACACCATGAAGAAACTCCACCTCCTCCTACACCATTTGATCATCTAAGCACGGATGAGATTGTGGAAACTCGAACAGAAACAAATCCAAATGAAAGTGTTCAAGATCTCACCCTTAAAAATCAACAAATATTATCTCAAAATCAAAAACTTTTGGCCAAGCGTATTGACAGCTTTGAAACATCTTTTGCTACATGCCTAGCAACAGTTGAAGAATCACTTTCACCTGTCCTATCGGTTCTCAAAGAATTACTTCAACGGGTTCGCGGTCCGACACCTCCTTTTGAAGATTGGCCAACCCCAGTACCTTCTCCTCCCACGAAACATTCCAAACTTTCTGAAGACGAACCTCTAAAACAAGCTTCGACATCTCCTACAAAGCCTAGCTCTTCCCACAAAGAAGAAATAGGGGATGATCAAGAAAAAGCTTCTCCGAAGGAATCATAGATTTTAGGATTTTAAGATTTCAACTCTTGTACAGTTGACAAAATCTATGAATGTAATCAATTTTGAATTATTAATGAAATTTTCCTTTTGTGTGTTATCTTTGACGAGTGGCTAAAATTTTATAATTATTTTTTGATAATGCCAAAGGGGGAGAAATATAAGTATTTTTATAAAACATTAGAAATAAGCACATATTCAGGGGGAGATTTATAAATTATATAAGTACATTGTATAGTTGTCATCATTAAAAAGGGGGAGATTGTTAGGAAATCAAATCTACGGTTTCAATGACAACTATACAATGGAAATCGAATATGCATATATATTTCTATTTATAGGTAATTGCTAAAGTAACATCACTAGAGAGACAAGAACGAGGCTCAAAGAACATTATAAGAGACGACAAGTCGATAGGATCAATGGAGCAATGAGACAGATGCACATAAGCAACATACACAAGTTTCAGACGTCTGAAGACATTAGCCAAGCGTTTGAAAAAATCCTCTGGAAATCAAAACAGACAGGGTCAGACGTTTGGTTAATATATTCAAACGTCTGAAAGGCTATTGTATACAAAAAATATATAGAGCCAGACGTCTGAAACATATACCAGACGTTTGGAACTGAACTCGAATTTTGAAATTAAAATAACAACTGCCACACTTGAAAAGGCATTTTCGCTCCTCTTCGCTGCAACTCTTCATCACCATCAGAAGCGACCATAGAACACTTGTTAATGGATGCAACTACTCAAGGAATCTCTCTACCACTATAAATAACATCAAGAATCAAAGAGAAGAATCTACCTTACTTACTTATGCTCTCTGATTATAAACTCTATCATATACTCTTGATCTCTAGCAATCTATATTTGTATTCTACTCTTCCAAATATACAGTTCCTCATAGACAATAATCTCTAGTAATATATTGGAAGCATTTGTACTATATAGTCAAAATCCGTGTAATAGAGAACACACAGTTGACAAAGAAACTTTGCTATTGTAAACCTGTTCCTCCAGGTGAAGTGAGGGTTATTTGGTGAAAGGAAATTTCGAAGAGGATCTTTGGGACTGGACGTAGGACGGGAGGTCCAAACCAGTATAAAATCCCTGGTGTGATTATTCTTATTTACATACTTTACTATTGTTACACTATAGTTTAAATTAGTCATATACTTGTCATTTGTATAATCGATCCACCATACTATAGACTTTCAGCAACCAATGGACCAAATCCCTCTGGGCATGACTACTATTTTTTTTTTTGACAATGTGCTTGGTATCAATTTCAGATTTAAAGCATCGTGCCATATGGTTGATTCTATATTCTTTATGACTTATTGAAATTAAGGAAGTATTGCCACTAACAATTCTTTTTCTCGATGATGAGAAATTCATAGTTTTTTTAATGTACGTTAACTATTATTAGACATTCAAATGAATTGTGTGCTCATTTTAGGCTTGGTTAGTTTTATTTCATCTCATGTAATTAGTTTCAATGTTTAATTTTTTGGATCATATCCAAGTCCATTGTACTACCACTAATTTCTAAAAGAAATTCCTTTGATCATGAAGTGGTGCTTCTTGAAACAATAATTATCTTTGAGTATGACATAATATGTGTATAAAACTGGTTTAATTTTAAGTTTACCTAACTTATCTTATGGCTTAAGTTAGATGACCACACATCTTAAACTATTTTAAATCAGGGTTTCTTATCAATCCATGTCTTATGTGAATATGATCTCGTAAAGTATGCTTCACATGAAATTAAATTTAAACTATGTACTTACTCTTAAGTGCTCATCCTTATAAAAAGAAGTTAACTCATCATCAATTATACATTGTCCAACAAAGTCTAATTGCTCCTTATCGATATATCATTATGTATCGTATAGAGGAGTGACTTTAAAGATTGAACTTCATTTGTTTTTAGGTACATTTGGAACTCATTTTCAATACACCAACTATTCGATCAAATCGAATTATTTACACTAACATATTCGATCAAATTGAATTCTTTTATTTCTTTACGTATAATGTTTTTTTACTTCTATTTTTGTATTTTATGAAATTATCATATATACAATATGAATGCATCAAATCCACAAGTTCAATTCTACGATAATTCATCAATAAATTTTAACGAAGCAAGTGGTTGGTTTTGGTATCATTAGACCATAGACTACATACTTCTATATGTATCAATCTGAAGAGTTCGCCAACTCTTTTGTTGCTCCTAGTGAATGAGTGCTTTGCCCTTAATAAGTTGATATACAATTCATTAGTACCATATGATTCATAATCATATGATCAAAGAATTATTTCTTAAAGAGATAACTTAGTCCATACTTTCAAAATAATCATACTAAGTTTTAGATACTTCTATATTCCTAAAATTAATGCATCACTTTTGTTATGAAAACAAATACCATAAATTTATCTTACAATAAATATTCATAATAAAATAAAACTATATCTCCTTTTACTCATATTAAATTTCCATTATTTTTAAATAATAATACTTAGTGTGTGTATATATAGACACAAAGAAAATCTTTAATAATTTGGTGCATTCACTGATAGGTGTCATACAGTACGCTACCACTATTTCCGCCATTACAATAATAGCTCAAGAATACGGGGCTTCATCCAATCACTTAGCATGAGATTTTATTTCATCTATTGCAACTAGTTTACAACAGAGTGTTTTAGGTCAAATACTTTGAACTGGTGGGAAAATAACTCGCATAGAAAACAATCTTCTATATATATTACAATTGGAATAGAAATCATATTTCTTATTCCATATTAAGTATCTACCAGTGTTTATTCAATTTTTGTTTCTGATGTCTCTTTATGAAGCGGAGGTGACCATTCACTCTCTTCATCCCAACCATGCCTAAGTTACATCCACTTTTATACATTCGCTTTCCTCTCCAAATGGTCGAACATTCAAAGGAAATCCTTACTAAAAGATCTCATCAAAGTCTTTACAGAAGTACATTTGTTTATTCTTAACATTTAAGGATATCAAATATGTTGCTTTTTATGTAAATTGATCAAACTAACATTTTGGTAATCGAATTCATAGGTTTATATGGTAGTTCATAGTCCATGTTTCTTTTAAAATAATAAGATACTTATTATATTCAATTGTATTGAACACATCATCTTGCACTATAGTTTACTTGCTCATTTCGAATGATCTAATTGTCATCGAGGTTTCATATATTACAAATTATGAACTATGACATTTATATGTATTCAAATATGCATAAAATATCCATATTCTTTCATTTCTTTAGAGTTCAAAACTCATTGAAGATAATACATGCTCTCTAGCCAATAAAGACATAAGTAACCAAGGTATAAATGTATTTTTTAGTTGTATAATTTGGCTTTTGTATGGGTCTCGACATGACAACACGCCAAAAGATTTATTGGCTTTTACGTAAGTACCAATCTTACTTTTACGTAAGTACCCATCTTAGTGTAACAACCCGTATCTTAATGGGCCTAAATTTCAACAAAAATTGAAACCCAAGTCCATCAAAGCACATATCATTAAACTACAAATAAGCATCAGCATTATCAAAGATTGATAAAAATCTAAACTCACAGTGGAAACAATGATAGGATACGAATACAGACTTTGACCACTACCTTGGAATTAATGGTATTTCTTAGATAGCGGATTGTCACATCATCATAGAGCATGAGAGAAAGAAGACTTCTCCAATAATAAAGCACATCCAGCTCCAGTGACCTGTACCTTTAAATTCAATCCTGTAGGTTGTAGTGAGGAGGAGAAATATAAACTGTCCATAACATAAACTTATACCGTTTGGTTTCCATTTAATTGTTATGTCCATTAAGGTTAGCAATTCTAATCAAACCTTGCATTGCATACATGATTACAAACTTACCCCTTCCAAAGGTACAAAATACTGATGAAGACTTATCAACTACCCAATACTTCAAAATCCATTTGCCACTTAATACTTCTAAATATGAAGCGGGCTTCTATAATACTTTTAAAAAGAGAAATAGGAATACTCTGCCATTTAAGACCTTAATCAAAGTAGACCCCATCATTTAAAACCTATTCCCAAGGTGGTTTCCTAATAATGTTGTCAATGGTCAGTGGGTCCTAGCTATAAAGACCTCTAACCCCTATTTAAGGCTTCCAACATTTAACGTTCAACTATTACCGCATCTACCCTGATAAAATCATAGCCATGTAATAAATAGTACTCAAGCCACTTAATACTTTTTATTGAAAAATAGGCAGACTTTGGTCGTTTAAGACCTTAAATAAGGCAGACCTCATCATTTTGGACCTATTCCGAAGGCATGCTCCTCAATGGTACTATCATTATTACGACCCTAGCAATGTGAGAGACTATACCCATGCCACTTAATACCTTATAAATAAGGATTAGGCAGACCCCTGACCATTTAACACATATTTATATGTAGGCCTTTGTCATTTAATACCTAACCCCAAGGTGGACTCCTCACTGGTATTATCTAGCTGACGTTGCTTGAAAATCTCATTGGGCTACTTATTACTTCTTTTATAAGAAAGAGCCGAACCCTTCACTCACTTAAGACCCCAACCTTGAAGTGAACCATTCCCAAGATATACATTATCACTCTTTAGTTATAAATATGGAATCTCATTTGATTACTTCTTTCGGTAGGGAGGTGAGCCCTACAGCCCACTTAAGATCTCAACACTGAAGCAAACCCTTTTTAGAGACATCATTATTTATTTGGAATTTCACTAAGTTACTTAATACTTCCATTTAGGAGAGAGGCAGACCATATATCTTTACTAGAATATTCTTTTCCAAGTTAAATTATTGGAATCATATCAAAAAAGAGATTATCCTCTATAATTTCCATAAATTAGCCCAAGACAAAAGATTTAACTTTAAAAGATTACATTGTTTGAAATTACAAGGAATAATCATTTCTTTTTATTACGGAAATAGGTAGTGTAAACTATAATGAATTCATACTATACACATCTCTTTCTCTTTCTATTTGCATCTATTCCTTGTTAAATCAAACGCTATATTTTTAAAAAGGGAAAGAAATCGAACTAATTTACAAATATAAGACAGATCTAAATTCCGACAGTTCCAAACATAGAAAAGTTTACATTCCAACAAGATTAGGGTAATAATCCAAATTTATAACATTATTATACAACCTATTTCAGATCTGGAATAAATTTCATTCAAATCAATATTATAAATTCATACTTTTGGAACCGATTTCCAAATCGGGTTGTAAACAATTCTAAATCAATTCATAAACAAGAATATGTAGGAGATATTTATTATATTAAGATCATGTTCGATTTTTTGTCTACAACTCATATACAATCATACAATTAGGCATAAAAATCAAATAAACACCAAAGGGATGAATTTTGTATTATAACAATATATGAAATTTCCCACTCACCTTTTAAAAAGCAATTAAAATCTCCAAATCCGATGATGAACCTTTGATTCGTCTCCAAATCCTTTTTAATCCTAGAGATATGTATAAAAGGGTATATACATATGCTAGAATTACAGATCTGAGAAAATATTTGGGATAGGGAGAGAAAATAGTTATATATATATAACCTTAAATACGCATATAGTTGATTCTCTTCTCTTCTCCTTTTTATTAGATTTCTACTCTTCTCCTTTTTATAAGATTTCTACTCTTCTCCGAATTATATGAATATAGATACAAATATCTTATCTTTATAATTTAGAAAGAAAGTCGAGAATAAGAAATGGCAGAGCTACGCTACTGCCGTCATAAAATTATGAGAAGAGAAGGGAGGGCTGGGCCTGAATTTATACATGCTAGAATCAACCAGAACCATTAGATCGAATATTAAATCTGGGCCGTTGTGGCTTATGTTTATTGCGCCCGCGGTTGCCCAACCGATCGACCACCTTGTATGCACCTGTCGACGGCTATATGTCGACCGGTCGCAGTAAACGGTCGACCTATGGGCTCGGACGAATCATTATAAATGTTAATTTTTCTTATTTATTTATTTTCGTTTCGAATTCGTTTTTCTTCGTAACTTCTTCAGATCGCAAAACTCCAAATTACGGAGCCTAATTCCATTTTCGGAGCCTAATTATTTACTAACTAACTAAGTAATGCCAAATTACGGGGTGTTACATTCTTCTCCCTTGAAAAGAATTTCGTCCTCGAAATTTCACCAATGACTAATTCAAGGTTTTGGCTCATAATTATCCTAAACTACATAACTAATGAGTGTACAACAAATTTTGCAACCAAACGTGCATAAGTGCATAGTGTGTTACTATATCACCACAGAGAAAATATGTATGCAGAATGATTCTAAATCAGATCCTCCTATATGAATGCATTTCTTTTAAAAACGCTTTTGAAAAATATGATGCAAACAACCTATATATATACTGGAAGTTCTATAAGGATGCATCTTTTTGAAAAAATTTTTCAACAAAAACCTCTATACTCCTACAAACGGAAGTACGAAACAACCAATTTTGCATCCACTTCCCTGCATCCAATAATCTAAAGCATTAAAAAATCACTTTCTAAACTTTACTCTTATGCCAGAAAAAGGAATTTAGATGGAGAATTTAACATTCTTACCAAACTATAATCTTCCTATTCCCATAGTACAGTGGAAAATTCTTCACTGCCCCGGATTTACTCCAAATTTTCCATGTACAAAACGCATAAGGATGCTTATTTTCAAGCTCTAAAATGGAATTAAGTCTAAAAATAGACTTGCGCACGGCGTCAATAAGGTATGGAAATAGAAATTTCAAGGCTAAAAAACCTTTTCCTTGTTATCCCTTGCATTTATCGCATCGTCGACCCTAATGCACCGCTAAATTCGCAAATCTAACTCTATTTGCCTTCCCTATGTGGCCTTCAAAATTATAGATTTCACAAAATCCTTTTTCACTTTTCAAATTTGTACATCATTTGGAAAATAAAATCCCAAAATATTGACGCACATTTTCCCTTGAATTAGAATTTTGGACAAAAACTCTAAAATTAATTTAAGAGTCAAAGTAACTAAAACACAAAACTTTTTTTCTTTTTTTTCAAAAGCGAACTTTTCAAATCAAGGGAAATTTTTTGAAATATTTTTCCTTCTAAAATTTTTGATAAATCATGCCACAATTTCAGCGTAGTTGGAAGTTGGTTATGCGCTGAACGCATAAACCAAATTCCAAAATTCTACAACTAATTTTTAACCAAAATTTTGCCATTTTATTTAAAAATGTCAACACATCTATTATTCAAAAAATTTAGCTTTTAAATAACATGAACAATGACCCGTGATATCAAAATAACTTTATCATGCCCTTCGCTAAAATTTCCAACTATTCTAGACTTTCAGTCTTATATTGCATTTACCTTTAGTTAAGTGTATTTATGAGATTCTCATATTTATATTGCTTCACTATTATTTCATATATATAAGAGCGGTTTGCATATTCAGAAACAATAACACAGAAAATGAATAGAAACTCATAATATCGTGCGTGCCTTTTATAAGAGACAACTAACAGTTTTACAACACAACAACCTAAAAGAAAATAACAAACAATGGAAATAAAAGATACAACAATCCTAAATAAAACACCGCCTACGAATTGTGAGAAGGTCTCGCTCTGCAGCTGGAGCTCGAGCCATTGCCCCGACCGTGGATTGGTCGTAGTAGGCTGCTATGCATCCAATCTCACGCCCCTGGCCCTACTGCTCTGCCCCAACCTCTAGGAGCTCTGCCTAAACCTGAAGGATAGCAAAAAGATTAGGACTTAAGTATTCCTCGGTGCCCTATGCTATCCCCTAATGTTGATGTTGCTGCTCTGGTGCTGGTATAGGTGGTGCGGCAGGCGGTAAAGGAATATTCATCCTCTTAATAGTGGTCCAGTAGATGGCGGGAGGGACCTTCCTCACTACTAGCTCTCCACTCAAATTTACCTCATAATGCTTTAAAACTCGAGTGAGCAAGTGGCAAAATGGAAACTGAGTCCTTAAGATACCAACTCCCTGATCGACCATATGGAACATCAAAAAACAAGTCTAATTGACGGCAGTTAGTACTTTAGGTGTTGGTTTTGATGATAATAACTATATGACATTATATAAAATACAAATACTAATGTTTTATCAAGATATATATAGTATACAATGCAGGATATTAGATAGGTATTGATTAAGAAGACAGTACAATATTAAGATGCTGATATCAAGAGTAGTTTCAAGATGCTAATATAAAGTTTCAAGAGTTCAAGAATGAAGACTCGTGAGTATTGAAGAGTTCAAGATTTCAAGATATTCCAGCTAAGTTACAAAGTCATAGAATATATGTTAAAACCTTTATAGCACTTTCCAGATCTCTTTCGTCTTCTCTAATTTTGTTTTTAAATTAGTTTTCAAATATTTTGGTTTTAAATAATCTTTTCAAAATATTTCCAAAAATGATTTTGAATCTCTTATAATTATAAAGATATTATTTAATGTTTTTAAGTTTATATATATTGAATTTTTATTTATACTTTAATAATTTATAACTATATTGATTTTATATATATTATTTACATTATATTGAATATTCTTATTAAATCTTTCAAAATTCTTTTATAAATTTTTATTAAGTTATATTTTGATTAAATTTTGTATAAACTATATTTAAATAATTCTATAAAGTATTAAATTATTTTACAAAGCAAAGGATTTTAAAAATAATTTTTATAAAGTAATTTTTAATTTTGTGAAGGATATGTTGACATATTCAAATCCCTTATACCGACATACTAGCCGTAATTTTCAAAATTCAAATTTTGAAAGGAAGTGCCATTTCGTCGTATCTCTTCGCGAATGCACATGACCATTGCTTCCCTATATATACCAGAATTCCAAAAGAATTTTCATTAACTATTTTATTATTTTTCTCTCCTCTTTTCATTCTCTTGATTTCTAAATCAATTTCTATCGAAACTCTGCCGAAATTCAACCAGAATCAATTTCAATCATTGCTAGTTTTATTTTATGTACTCTGTGATTTCTCTCGTCTCTCTCAAGATCAAGTTCTATTTAAAGAGTTATAGGATCAATTGTAATCAAGATCGAATGTCTGAGTCTGTAAACTCTATCAAATCATACTCTTATACTCTATGGCATGCTTGGTAGTAGGTGTGATTGTAGCCTGTTTAAACCAATTGGGTGTGCTTAGTAGTCTGTAAATCTAGTGTGCGTGCCTGTGGTCCGGAAATCAAGTGGCTCTACCCAAAGGTCGAGATTGTAAAGGATGTGTCTCGTAGCTTTGAAATCAATATTGTATTTGCATTTACTTTGAAAAGAAATACACACAAGGATTTGTGTGGGACTGGATGTAGGGTCACTCTGAACCAGTATAAAATCCTACTGTGTTCTTTCCTTTTTACTTTTACTACATTTAATTTTATCTGTACTTTGATTATGTGATTGTTTCTGTGATTGTTAACTCCATCATTCCAAGTAAAATCTCAAATAATTCGAATAATATTCTTATAATCCATTAAACACTATTCACCCTCCCTCTAGTATTAATTTAGCCATAAGATCCCTATTCCATCGACTCACAATAGCTATGCCGCCAATTATAGCATATGCGTCTCTCACACTAAGGTATAGATCTGGTCGAGGTTTCCCATCTTCGGAATGATGTTGTTATGAATGATGCACATGACGAGACGGGTAACCGGTCGCAAATTTTTAGAACTCCAATCATCGACATTTCCAAAAAATATCCGCTATAGAATCTCAGAATTAGTCATCTCTGTGTCATCCAAATCAATGCCTACTGCTGATATCTCCAAAATCCTAGTTGGGTCATCATTTGTCATCTCGATCCGAGCTTCATTCACCTCAGACTTAATATATCTGTTTCCATCATCAAAACTTTGTTCCGTCTGTGCACCGAAAAGATGGACGTAGTGCGGGTAATATTCCCACTCATAAGTCTCGAAGCGAAGGATCGATTCAAGTCCTACTGCGATCAAAATTCTTTTTATTAGATTTCTGCTCTTCTCCAATTTTATGGATATAGATACAAATATCTTATCTTTATAATTTAGAAAGAAAGTGGAGAATAAGAAATGGCAGAGCTTCACTACTGCCTCCATAAAATTATGAGAAGAGAAGGGAGAGATAGACCTAAAATTATAGGCGCTAGAATCAATCAGAAACATTTGATCGAAATATATTAAATTTGGGCCGTTGTGGCCTAGGTTTATTACGCTCGCGGTTACCCAACCCGTCGATTGCCTTGTATGCACCAGTCGACCACTACATGTCGACCGGTTGTAGTGAACGGTCAGCCTATGGGGCTGAGAAAATAATTATAAACGTTGATTTTTCTTATTTATTTATTTATTTTTATTCAGAATTCATTTTTCATCCATAACTTCTTCGTTTGGACTCCGATTGCAAAACTCCAAATATTAAAGTTGCTCGGAATTTTGCCACAAACGCAATGGTACATATTTCATAGTTAAATTCCATCGTTTGCACAAATTCCATTTTCAGAGCCCGATTAATTAACTAACTAATTATATAACTAACATCAAATTGCGGGGTATTACACCTAGTGCGGTTGATTCGTTTATTTTAACTGATTAGCGTTTTATTAATTTATATTAGTTGCACAAATTTATCAATGTATATTATTTTTACTTTACATAGCATATGTTTTCACAGTATTAGAATGGTTAAATGTTACTATTTCATTTTTCTAATAAAGCTTCCACTAGATTTTTATGTTTCTCAAAACCTTGAGAAAAAACATGGATATGGTTCGACTTGTCTAGTGGGTGTTAGGACTCACTTTCCTTGGGATTCTAACCTTGAGTTTGCTCAATAAGTCAAGCCTCATAATTGATGGATACTTCATCGGTTGTATCATATACTACTCCTAACCCATGTGCTTTCTTCTAATATCAATCTAGACCTTGAGTTTGTTCAACAAATCGCAAGAGATTACTCACTCATACTCACCATTTCACAATGGCCTATATATAATGCATGTACTTTGAGTTTGCTCACCAAATATGTGCATGCATCACACTACATCTAATAATATATTAATAGCACTACACATAACATCTCTGGTTTGAGTTGGCTCTACAACCAAAGAGTATGCATTATATATATATATATAAATGGTATTAGGACAATTTATATACCAAGGATTTATAATCTTTAATATATGTATATATCGAGTGATATTGATTTAAGGAATAATGTATTTCTTATGAAAACAGCATCGTGATTCAAGTGTCGGACACATCTGAAATCATAGTATACTTACTTTATATATGTCTTATCCCAAAAATCTATTTTAGGTATATTTTTATTCGACTTAGGCTTATACATAAATAGTTATATAAATTTTAATTTATTGGGAATATTTGTAAAGCATCGTCTTTAATTTTTGAAATATGCAACTGCCTCCTCCCAAAAACATGTTATAAAAAAACCTTATTTTCAAGTTTTATGGTATTTGCGGAAAACTCTGCAAATATTTGTAGAGAAATGTAAAAATATTTGTAGTTTCAATGTTGCAAATAGAGTTTTACGCAAATTTTTCCTCATCGGCAAATATTTGCAGTTTTTCATAAAAATTCAAAAAATTATCTTGATTATAAAATCATGCGACTATCATTTAGATTTAATTTCTAACAAAAAGTGAATTTATTTTGCCAAAATTAAAAATAAGGGCGCAATCTAAAACATGTTTTGGGAAGGGTTTGTCACATAGCACTTCTGAAAATAAAGGGCAGAACTAAATTTCCACTAATTTATTTATAACTTTTATAATTTAATTAGCTTATATAATATATATACATATGTATGTATTTTATTAATTAAGTAATATTTAACTAATTCATATTTAATTAATTTTATTAATTAAATCACATTTATAACTTGATTTATATAAAATTTTGAAATTTCATAGTGTTCATCTTAAACTATTTATGGTAAATAATTTATTATAATATTTCTAGTTTTTGTATATGTATATTAATATATGTACACATATTAATTGATTAAATTTTAATTAATTTTACATAAAAAAATCATTAGTTTAGTTAAATAATTTAATCAAATTTGTAAATTAATTCCAAATTTTGATATAATTCATCTTAAATAAATTTAAGATAAATATATAACTATAACAATTATAGTTACATACATACATAAAAATCTATATGTGTGTGCATGTGTGTTAGTTAATTAAAACTTACTTAATTATTTAAGTTAATTTAATTAATTATATTAATTAAATATATTAGAATTTTAAAATTAATTATTTTAATTTCATAAAATAATTTTGAAAATGTTTAATTAATTTTATAACTTTAAAAAATTTCCTTTCATACTTTAAATTTAATTTTAAATTTAAAATACATTTTAAAATTTCAAACTGAATTGGAAAATCAGCCCAAGGCCCAAATCAATTTGGGCTTACCTTTTGGACTTACTCCAACCATTGGGTCAGACTAGCAGTTAGAGAATGGAGAATATTTGAATATTCAACCCCAAACAAGGCACTACTTTTCTAGACACATATCAAATAGGTAGGTTTAATTAGTTGGTCATAAAGTTGCTAATTAGATCGCATAGATCATTCGGGCTTCAATATCATTGTTGGTCCAGCCCAAACTCCTTTATGGTGACCCAACTAGGTACCTCACAAGCGAGTTTTACATGCAGCCTTTTGACTAGCATAACTCCTACATGACATGTTGGGGTAAGAGGTAATGTGTCATCATTGATCACAATGCGAGAACCTTATCATGCCAGTTGTAGGGATCGAATCTGGGACTTTCGGTGTACTAGGGGTATGCCTCAACTAACCTTGCTCTCGTATCATTGAAAGGAACTGGCCCGGTCTGCCAAAGGTGAAATGGGTAGATTTTGAAAATAATTCTCTATTTCAATCCTAGTGGGCCTATAAAGTCAAACGAGTTTTACTAAATCCATTCTAGTTAATTTAAATAAAATCCAATTTTATTTCACTTTCTAATGTAGTTAATTAAATCTATGTTTATTAAGCATAATGTTTAAAATGTATGAATATATCAAATATATTCATATTTCTATAAGGTGTTTAAAAGGGAATTTACATATTATTAGATCTGGATGTAATAACATCAAGATCAAAAAGGAAAAAGGTAAAAAATATTATGTCAATAGTTGATTACACCTTCCCCACTTGCAAACATTCTACTAAAACTATAACTGATCAAAAATGAAATGTGGTGATAAAAATATTTAACATGACATAAAATAGTAAAACAATAACAAGGTTAAAATATACATGTGTAGATATTGATATTTATATCTACTATGTATATAATGTCATTTATAGGTATATATCAATTACCTTAATTTAATTTTATTAATGTAAAGTGTATGTTTGATTACAAAATATTATGAATTCTGTATATGAATAATTAAGATTAATTAGACAAAACTTAACATAAATTGATTAATGGAAATTTCAAAATCAAAATTTAAACTTAGAAATCTAAATTTGGTTTGGCAAATTTTATTCAAAATTTTGATCTATATTACGTTAGGTTGTTGGAAAAATTACTTTGATGAATTAAGTATTAATATTAAAAGAATATATATGCGTATATAATTATGAAGTTGAAAATAATTTTAAGTATTCAAAGTGTATACACACACACACACACACAGATATATATATATATATATCAAATTCAATTATTTTACAATAAACATAAGATTCGCATATTTCTAAATGCTTTTATATATAAATATTTAATATTATATATATAATATTTAATTTTATCACTTAAGATTAATGCAATTTAAAAAAATCAAAAGGAAATTTAAAAGCAAAACTTATACATAAAGTTTAAAACAAGATGTTAATGTATTTCAAGTTTCAAAATGATTCAAATCAATATTATATAATTCATTAAAGATATATACTACCTTAAAAAAATCATTACATATATGTTGAATCATATTTATAGATGAAATTATAATTCTACGCATATAAATATTTTCAGTTTTAAGCAAATGAATGAAATTAAATCAAATCATCCAATTAATTGTTTAGATTATGATGTCAATTATATATCATAATGAGCCAATGTTATACATATATATGGATGTGTGTGTGCGCCTTTGTGTGTGTGTATAGTCATCACAAAGTAATACAACAAGATATAAGTATGAAAAAGAAGTTTTACCTTTTGGATCTAGCTAATATATGACACCATGATTTGTAAATCTTCATTAGATTTCTAAAAATCAACACTCAATCTTTGCAAGAAACGGATGAACCACGTAGGTCTTCATTTTATTTGATTTGTAGTTGAATTTTTTGGAAATGATAAAGAAATTTTTGGAATGGCTTGGAGAAAAGAGAAGAAAGAAACGTGAATAAATAAAATATAATTAGTGGATTTTTTTAATTGAAAGAATAGAACCTTTCTAATTGTTTTAACTAAAACTATCTAATTAATCCCTCCTTAATTTTCAATCAATCAACTCAATCACCCCCGTTTGTATGGCTAGCCTATATTTCCATCATATGACACAAAATTTCCAATTTTTTTTCAAATAATTATCATTTACTTAAATCTCGTTAAAAGTACACCGATATCGTACATCGATATGCATAAATATAACTTATATATATATATATATAATTATAAAAAACCCCAACCCATCAAATAAATTAATAGTAATTAAAAATTCTCGATGGTAATTAATTTAATTAATTTTTAACAATTTATAAACAAACTAAATCGAAGAATTCACAAATACGGTTGTGAGACTCAGAGGTGTAAATTCAATCACTGATTAATTTTGAACAACTCAAATATTAACGTTAACACCTCACCATAGTTAGTGGTGCGACAGCTTGGCCAAATTCATCACATAGTTCTTTTTGGTAAAATTAAATTTCACTTTTTCTTAAGTGGTACCTTTAGTAATGATAATTTACGTACATTCACTTCATCAACAATATATCACTCAAGGATTTATGGATTTTGGTTTTGGTCAAAATTCCAATATCATCCTAACAAATTCTTGGTTCGATATAACATTTATTACTGACCGTACTACCCTAGCCGAAGATTTTGACTTTGAGTTAACTACGGTTACCATGATACTAACATTTACAACTGAGAAGACGAATTCTCTATTGAATAATGCTTTACTTGCAATTCAACTCAGATCCAACTATTGTCACTCGATGGATTGCCATGCCATGATAACTATAATCAAAGTAGATTATTCACATTGAAGTTCCATATTGTCCTCAAGTTGAGGGAACTGGGTAACATCATCACCTTGAATTTTCCTCTATAACCTAGTTGTATGAACCAATAGGAAACTCTAGGATGATTCATGGGACAGTTTGGCTATAAAATCCCTATTAAGTTTCAAAATACACCAAACATCCTTGCCAAAAAAAGTATGTAAATTAGGTCCTTAGAATTAAGTTACTAGATAATTTCATACATTTATGCAATTATTCAATAAACAATTGCAAACATCTATGCAATTATATCCAAATATTGCAGACATTTCCGTAATTATTCACTGAAAAATTGTAGAAATTTCCGCAATTACTTAGCGCAAAAATGGCATAATTTTTTGCAATTATTCACTAAATAATTACAAACATTTATTCAATTTTTGGATATAATTGCATAGATGTCTGCAATTATTCACTACATAGTTGCATAAATGTACGCAATTATTCAGTAACTTAATTCTAGGGACCTAATTTACAATCTTTTTTTGGGAAGGAGTTTTCGTGTATTAAGTTTGATTTTATGGACCTGAGCTTAATATTCATATGATTCATTCTATGCTTATCCAATAACATTTGGAGAGAGTTATGCACTCTGGTCTCAACTGATGTATCGATATCCTTTTCTCGAAACAACTTGACCAAGAATATTTAAAATAATATGTTATTTTATATTGTGATAATTCATGATTACTACTCATTGTGATTATTATCACATAACATATCATCTAATAATTCTCTATTTTAATATACTTAAATTAATTACTTAATTAATATATCACTATATAACAAGTATAAACAAAAAAACATCTTTTATTTTGAACGAGATTTTATTGTGGAGTTTATAACTTACAATAAATTACCGAATTTCTCCTAGGGCATACCCTTAAATCTCTCAAAAAACACGTAACTAACATGTAAACTGGATTGTTGAAAAACATTAACATAAGTAATATGTATCTCCAATAACATGATTAATTTTAAAAACTTTTCATATATACATATACCCAATATGTATAAACTGTAATTTAAAATTTAAATTTTGAATACATATATTTGACTAAACAGTAAAATCTTGGATATATTTATTCAAAAATAAAATTAACTTAACTAAAAGATTTAACTTAACATTGGTTTATAATTTTGGATAACATAAAGTTGAATGTGTATAATTATATATAATTCAATAAATTAAATATCAAATCCATAATCATAAGTAGATTAAATTATGAAAACATATGTAAATTTTATTATGGAAAACCAAATAAGGATTAATAAATAGTTTTAGATCCAACGAACAATAACAATACAAAAATTAATCAAACAAAAAAAATTAGTTTTGTGATTAAATGACAATACACAAAGGGTGTTAGATTAAATCCAATAATTAGCAATTTAATATACATACATGTGAATTTGGTCAGGGTTAAACATCATGAATGAATAATATAAAAAGGAATAGAACCTAAAAGAGTCTTTCCCTTTGTAACACCTTGATTTGAAAATCCTCTTTAGTTTCCTTGAATCAACATCCAGACTTCGCTAGAATCAGGTTATGCTCGTTTAAAACTAAACAAGCCACTTTAAATTGCAAGCAATGTATTTTTATGTATATATGTACCAATATATATGATATTATATGATATATTTTGAATTCGATCATGTTTTGGTTGTAATTTGTCTGAAGCATCTACGTACAAAGGAGACCCTACCAAAAAATTTCCTAATTTTGATACTTTGAGTTTTTTGAATTATACATATATATTGAAATTGAAAAAAAAATTCACAGAGAATTTATGAAAGCTATACATATGTTGTTTGCTATGTTTATGGAGATAGTATGGTATGTTTGATTGAAATGAATTTGAATGAGTTACTTATGACCATGGTTGATTGCTTTTTCATGTATGTAAAGTTGGTTGTTAATTTTTGTGTGCGTGGTTGCTTTGTTGCTTATGGCATTTTGTATATTATGTAATGTTATTAATGAATGGCTTGCGTGTGTGTGAAAATGCATTAATATAGTTCGTTACATGAATTTAAATTTTAAATAAGGACTTACTATTAAATGATGAGTATGAAAAATATAACTACCCAAAATTTCAAACACTTCGTATTTAAATATCTAAATTATTTAAATATTTAATGCTTGGATTTAATGTAATTAAATTGATTTTATTACCTTCTAAACCCCTTTTATTTAATAACTGATGATGATAAACTTATTTTTGAAATTTTTTTAGAAAAATAAATAGTTAAAAGAAATATCGATAATATGACCAGAAATCGATTTAACGATAATGTGACCGGAAATTGCAGCCATGGACGGCTGAGATCATCTTAAGAACTTGTTGTGTGAAGAGAACTGAATTATATGTAGTATATATATCCAAAATTCTTATATTTTCCAACCCCTTTGAAGTGTCAGTGCATGGTGTATTTATAGTAGCTGAAATAAATAGTGGATAGTTGAGATTGTATTGTAGAACAGGTGGGAAGAGTGTTTGGCCATTGATCCGGTTGCTTGGGCTAATGGAAGATAGATGTAAAGTACAAAGGGTTGTACGGCTGAGATATATACCAATTGTTTCTCTATACTTGGTGCAAACTTGGCATTTAATGCGCATTAAATGTCGATGGCTTGCTACAAGATTAAAGATGTGCTTTATGTCACTTCGCTATAATGCTTAGTATAGATGGCTGCATGGTTTGTCTCTTAATTTTTTGTACACGTATTGCAATGTTTACCGAGTTGGATGGTTGGCTGCTAAAGGTATAAAGGAGATTGAAAGTAGCTAAGGACTAAGCTGTGGAGAAGATGCCGTGTTGGATGTGTGATGATAAGAGGGGCTGCTTGGGATAGGTCAGAGGCAGCTGTACTAAAGTCGTGCCAAGGACGGGTCACTCTTAAGATGGCCTTATCGGGTATGCTGGTTGCTTGAGGCAATCCTAAGTTAAAACAGTTGGCAATTGAAGCGACGCTGAGTGGACAGGCTGACTTGGGGTCAGGTTGAGAGTGTGTTGGTAGGTAAAAGCTGATCATCTTTGAGCCAGGATGGAATGGACCAGGAAGTGTTACATTTAGCTTTGTCTTCACTTGATGAATTGGATGTGAGTGCCACCCAAGGCTAAGATCGCCAGTCTTTAGCTTGATGCCTTACTTAGTGAATAGGTTGGTTTGGAACCAACTTGAGTCTAGGCCAGCATGAATGGGCCGAGCCTAAGTGTAGCTAGCCCGGCTTTGATTGGGACATTTTGTTCCTTAATCGACTTAATAATTACTTGCGAGTTAATTAAGCAACATTTTTCCCTCTATGTATGTACCCATATATGGGTGTCGTCTTGTCAAATCATAAAGAACTTGGTGATCAGCTACTTTGCCATGCATTTAGTACGCCACCGTATGGCCCTATACCATTGGCTGCGATGGTTCGCTTTTCAAAGTGTAGTAGAGACGTATCACATCTCCCACGTACATGGTGTGACATAGCACTTGATTGCATCTAAATGGTTAAGATCCCCTTGCCTTCATGAATGCAACGGCTGTGATTGAAATACCCCACTCCTCTTCCTATCGGAATCCATAAAATTTTTGCCTTGTAAATTCCTTAAATGCATCCAAATTTTCCATGGTTCTTTATTGGTAATAGCAGCTAAATTCGACTTCCCCTTTCTCTCCAAGTGCTCTTAAACATTTTTTTAAAACTTGCATTTAGTGTTATTGTTCTGAACGCTGATCTTCGTCTTAGACTACTGTTTAGAACAGTGCTCTAAGATGGATCTTGTATCATTACTTAACCTAGGCCGGCACCCTTTGGTTATTTTTTGGACGTAATACCATTGCTTTTATATTAATGGTTCAACTGATGTTGGTGAATTTTCTCGTCATCTTGCTTTGGCAGTATCGAATCAAGGTCGACTTGGATGCTTTAATGCCTTGTTATAATACTAGGGGCTGTTGCCTCTACCTCTTATATCATAGCTAAAATCTTCGGTGGCTCCTTTGTGTTTTCAATTGAAAGCTTTTCGAGATCTCTTATGAGATTCGATATGGAAAGCTTAAAGGGTGATGGTACACCCTTATTTTCGTAGAAAAATGCAGTTTGGGTGGTGATAAGAGAGCGGGTTGGCACGCTTCATTCGCACATTTGAAGATGGAACTTCTAGAGCATTCCATGGCTTGTATTTTCCTTTTCTTCTTTTCAGCTAGTTAGTGATAAAAAAAACCTTTGTCCTCTTAACGTGGCAGGAGTTGTACCCCCTCATCTTTGAACTAAATAAAATATATTATTTTCTTTGAATCTTGTCTAAGAATTTGTTGCTGTATCTTTTTGTTTGTTTATGTGTTGCATGTAGGGTAGAGTACTCCGAATAGCTAGTGTAGTCCCCGCATTATTTGTAGGAATGCCTTTTCAAGATAGATTAAGTAACAATATGTGACAATAGTACAAATCGAGCACGACTGTTCATCTGAACCATGTGTGGCCGTATATAGAGTGGCGGATGGCACCAGCATGAGCTGAAGCGTCGTAGGTTCTCCTAGGTGACAAGCGGTCAAACATAGAGTGGCAGTCGGGCCTGGTATGAACCAAAGTGCACGAGGGCTATGAGTTCTCCTCGGTGACACACCGCCAGTCCCAAAGCGACCGTTGATCTCTATACGTATTGTAGCACATTTCCTAGCTCGAACACTCTTGTGTATAATTGAGTTATATGATACCGAGATGGGCTAGTGCACCGCCCATTCACAAGAACTTGTAGATAGAAGAATTTTAGAAATGAAAACTTATCTATATTGATGGGCCTGAGTCAAGGAAATATGCCCTCGACTCTCTTAGATAAATCAGCCACCTATGAGAGGGTTGGAGTTGATGATGTTGCTTTTTCATAGTTGGGAGCAATCTTGGTATGAAACAATGCACTTGCCAGCTCGATGGATCTCTCGAAAGACTTGCCACTGATAGTTGAAAGCTATTTCCAAAGCATGAGAACTCCCTTTTTTGCTTTTCTACGGGAAGTCCCATAACATTCCCTTAGCTTCTGCTGATTGCCTCTAATTTTTCCAACCTCACCTTGGATGGGCAACTTCATGATGAGGCTATTGTAGAAGATGATGGCATCCAGTTCAGCAAGTCTCAGTCGCCTATTAATAAATTATAAGTGTATGGGCAACCAACCACCATAAATTTTTACCTAGATCTTTGCGGCAATGGGCTCTTGGTCAAATGTCATCATCAGTGAAGTGGTGTCAATATGAACTATAACTCACCCTTAAAGTCATAAATGAGTAAGGTAAATGGGGTGATGTTGAAGGAAGGAAGCTTGGGAGCCTCAAAGACGTCCTTGAACTTGACATTAATTGAGCTATCCCATCCACGAAGGCCTAGTGCATATTTGAGTTGGCCAGTGCCAGATTGGTGACCATGGGATCGTAATGGGGGTAGGAGACATTTGTAATATCCCATATTTTGGAAATATTTTATAGGGTCCATAATATAGAACATCAAATAAAATTAATAATAAGAATATTTTATTAAAGAGAATAATAAAATGGTTTAATTGCAAGAATTGCCTAAGGGAGATTTAACTAATTAAGTGTGGGACACTTTAAAAGGTCAATTAGATGAACCAAGGGTAATTAGAGCAATTAAGGTTGGCTTAATTGATGAAAACATATAAATAAGTTTTAGAATGGAAAGGATTAGTTTTACGGGAATGAATTAGTGATACTAGGTCACATGAGATATTAGCCCAAGCCAAAACCACCAGTCCATTTTTCCTTAGCCATATTCTCCCATCCCACCTTCCTTTCATCTCATAAAGCAAATCCGTAAAACCCAAAATCAAAAGCGGCCACTATATCTCAATGAAGAAGAGGAAAATTAAAGCTAGAAGATTAAGCTTTCAACTTTGAGTAACAAGGAAGATTAAACAAGGTTTTTCATAACCAAGTGTGAGTAAAATTTTCCCTAAAAACTTCATAACCCGTTTGGATCCGAATTTTGATTGTAAATGAATGTTTTGATGTTAATTCACATATTGGATGCCTGAACGTTGTTTGATTATGGACTGAAATTTTGAGTGAAGTAAATCTGTTCATATTTGAGGGTAAAACATGAATTAATGAAAGTAAAGTAACTTGAAACTTAGATATGATGATTATAATGATGAACTAAGGATGATTTTTAATTTCATAATTTTTGGATTGAATGGAATTGTTATGAATTTTCTAATTTGAGAAAATGGTTAGTTTTAAATAATTAATTAATATAAACAATTAAAATAATTATTTTGACCTGAAATTTAGGATAGGGTAAAATATGATAAATCTGATTTTAAGTGAATTTTTGGGATTTTTCCCACTGAATTTCAATTTTATATGAATTAATTGGTGAAGAAAAGAATTAATTAATTATAAACATAATTAACAAATTTTGAGAAGCAAACTGTAAGTAAGGGATCAGCCAATAAGAGTTCGATACCAAATGAGATTTGGTGGAAAGTTACTACACAATAAGGCAATGAAACAGTTCTCAATATAATTACAAATATGCCATTTTTAAACCCACGATAGCCTTATATTATCAATCCAAGATGGCATTGGGAAAGTCATGACGCGACATCTCTTTGAGTTCAACCCTCGAAAGCTATCAATTCACAAAGGCTTTAATGGAATCAACACGCAATAGTTTTTTCGGACAACAACTTGAAGTTCAACATGCGAAGGCTTAGAGAAACTAACAACTCACAATGGCTATTTGAAATCAATATACGAAAGCTAAAGGGACACAACGTGGAATGGCTTAAGAGAGTCAACATGTGATAGCTTAAGGAAGCTATCGACTCACGATGGCTACTTAAAATCAACATATGAAGGCTTAAGGCAGTTAAAATGTGAAGGTTGAGGGAAGTTAAGATGTGAAGATTCAAGGGAGTCAATATGCGAAGATTCAAGGTTTAATATGCGATAACTTGGGAAGTTATCAACAATCAATGACTTAGGATTAATCAACATGCGATGACTATGGGATAGCCAACATGCGATAACTAAGATTAACATTCGAAGGATATGGGATGGCCAATATGCGATGACTAAGGTCCACTTGTGATAGCTTGGAAAGCTATATTTTTCGAAGTAAAATAAGAAATGGTTAGGGCACTTTGGAAGATAGTTTCCAAGTGTTAATAAACTATTTCATAGGGATGAAATAGAGGAGGAATTTTATAAGTTAACATCGTGTTAACTTATCTTTGAAATAAAGAAAAACATAAAGAGGCTAATAAATGATACGGTATCATTTGAATTGAAAGATAAAGATGTTTTATCTAAAGAAGGTGTAGGGTACAGTATAACGGATGAAAGAAGCGAGTTGAACTATGATCGCAAAGATATACCAGCTTATGAAGTTATTAGATGGTAGGGTGCCTTGACTATTAGTCTAAAGTCCGATGGTACATTGCAAGGTACGATGATATGATTTACTCATCGAAGATTTATATACTCTAGAGGGAATTTATGACAAGGTGTCATGGCATAGTGCTAAAACATCAAGGTGGTATTAAACAAAAATAAATAAATTGATAACATGAACGGTAGAGGTTCAAGGACTAAAAGGGAATATTGACGCCTAGTAAGGACACTAATTAGAACGTATTCAGGGTGCTTAACCTCTTAGGTGAATCAGGATGGCTCTAGCCAGGGTGAATCCCATTGGTAGAATCTATGGCCATTTCATCAGGTGACGTTATTCAAGAAAGATAAATTAGTTATAGATAGGCCTAGGGAGGTAATCAATAAATACGTTAATGGTAACTTAACAATAAAAGCCAAAAATAGGAGATTAGGTGATGTTAGAATGGATGATGAAAGATTATATGACTTTGTTCATAACTGGATGTTAACTATTGGGTATACTTAATTTGGATTGAAAATTTAATATGACATGGTCCATACTCGTATGTAAAGTGTAGGGTATATGGATTGAAGGTGCTACACATGGTTTCTCTTGATGCTTATGCTTGTTATATGACATGATTATTACTATGATGACAAAGTGAAGGGAAAACCCATTCTGTGTTATCTGCGTTGTCTTACTATGGATGATTAGGGTAAATATTTTGCTCATACTTGGCTTTATGTCCAGCTCATGTTTTTATCATTTTTTATGAACTCACGAGTACTCATTCGATTAGGTTGAGTTTATGGATTAGACAAGTATCTATTAAAAGGATGAATAAAAGTTTCAAAGACGAAGCATAAGGCTTATCTAGAGAATAGAAATGTTTTGAAAATTTCCACTATATAAAACCAAGAATTATAATTGGTTATAGGTTATGTTGGCATCTTCATATGTCGAACATAGCACCACTTTATTTTCTATTGTATTTACCATTGTGTAGGAACGAAATGGGTTAGAGATGATGTAATAAATACTGTAATTCAAATTGATGTGATGAAAAAGTTATTTAGCTGCTTTATTTACTTATGTTGTGCAAAATATCACTGAACTCACTTTATCGCTAGAAAATGATTTTGGTGATGACTGCAGCATCATTGGTGTCTATTTTGGAGTCTCGACGTAGGGGATGTTACAATAGCTTTCATGTCCTTGGTAGTTAAGCTGATTGGTTGTTCTGATTCCAATTGGGGTGCTTTGGACACCCTAGTCTCTATTGAATAGATTGACCTATTGTACCCACCACTCTTTGATACTGGGACTGAGGCCCACTTGCTACTACTGGCTACATGCGGGCCTCGGCATATGGTCAAGACTTCGGCGTTAGCTTGGACATTTGCGTTATCAGGTTGTTGGCGCTGAGTTAGCTAGTTTCACATTTTGCCCTTTTCTCTACTTGGTGTCGTACAAACTCCTAAAGTGTTCCTTCTTGAACGAGTCTCTCGATCTCATCTTTAAGTATCCGATACTCTATTGTCGAGTGACCGTTGATTTGATGGAACCTGCAGTATTTGTTTTTGCCATGAGGTTCCTCCCATTTTCCATTCCTGGTGGTGTTGGGTCTATGAAAGGGAACCCAATCCTAAGTGGCGAGATATATCATGGTGATATCACTATTCAAATTAGTGTAAGTGTAATACTCGGGCTTGTATTGAAGGCCAGTCTATAGTCGCCATCTGGTGTCGGCTTGATGACCATTTGCCTCACTGGTTTTTTTTGTTGTGAGGACCGACTTATGTTGGGCACTTTGTTTCATTGTCACCATGCGAAAGATCTGCATCTTCCATTTTCATACCATTCACCTGTCGATAAAGTCAATTAGAGATGCAACTGGCTGCTTTTGGAGCTCTCTCCACATTCTAGACTTGTATCTGACCCTTAAACTTAGGGCTATGACCAAGTTATTCGTGTTTGCACTCCTAGCCCAGCTGGACTCTTTGTTAAAGCGTTTAACATACGACTGCAAGCTTTCTGAAGGACCCTGCTTGATATTGCCTAGTTCACTGGCTATCATGACATAAGTTATGGAAGTGATGAAACAAGTTTAAAATCTATGCACTGTTGGGCCTAGGAACTGATGTTGTTCAGATGCAGATGCAAGAATTAGCGATAAGTCGGTCCTGTAAGAATGGATAGAAAGAGAAAATACTTTGTCGAGCGGGAAAGCTAGCTCGCACGGGTAATATATTTGAAGACAATAATGTGGTCGGATGGGCGATCAATCCTATCATACTAGTCAATAGGCGGCAAGGTATACCGTCGATGGATGTAAGAGTTCATAATTTCATCGGAGAACGGTTCTCCTTTCTCGTAGTCATAGAATGCTTCGCCCTTGCATTCTCTTAAGTTGCTGGCAGAGGATATGCATTTCTTCCATGAGGCCAACATCAGCTTGTTGAGGGATGTTCTAGCCAATAACGGGCTAAGGACCTAGTCTGCGCCCAGGCAGAGTAGGAGATCGATGAATAGATGGAGAATGGTGATGATGAGGAGCAAGAGCATCTCTCTATGTGTAAAGGGAAACATAGAATATGCGGCCCGCCCTTCTCTTAATATATTCCTGGCCATACCCTATGAGAGCTAGTATGCACTAAGAGATTCACATGTGCCCTGCCAACAGCAGGGGCATCACCATTGATGCAGTTAAAAGTATAATTTCTCGAACGATCAAAAACTAATGGTCGTACAACTGAAGGAAAACGATGATTTCTTAGCTCTATAAGCATAGCCACATCTTGGGTGATATCAATTTGACTTAGCATGCGTGTAGCTTACCTTTTGGGATGAGCATGAACATCCATGAGTAGGGTTTTTGGAACTGCTTATTTTCAGGCCTCAGTAGTGTTCATGAGGTTATAGGCGATGGAAAGCATAGGTCTGTGAGCAGGCAAGTCGAGTAGGTCGACCATAAGAGGAGCTGGTGGGACAAAGTTTACGGTTGTTTTCACCAAAATTGGATAAAACACCTAATCGATTAATAAGTGATAACTATATAAATAAGGTAATAAAAAACGATGTAGATCACAAAGAATTTATAGTGGTTTGGCCAAAATCAATAGCCTATATCCACTGTCGACTTTGTTACCGATTCTTCCTCTTTTTATAAGAGTGATTTTACAACTCGGTTGCTTAGCACTCGATAAGGATCTAACAGGGTATTGGGGTAAACTTAATTAATTCAGAAAGTAAAAAGAAGATCCATTTCTTATGCACTCCTCCTCTTTATAGATGAAGATCATCGAAAATAGGCCCGAGACTTTCTCCCTATGTTCTATACGTCAATTCATTGATAGATCGATACCGAGTTGTGCTCATAACTCATTATCGAGTTATGAAACTTCAAGTTTCCATGTGCTTTGTTTTATCTTCGATTTCTTGAATGTGTTACGCTTGTTCATCACTTTAGCTTCAAGACTCAGTATCGATTCATAAGTTGGAGCTGCACTCTTTTTTCTTATCACTTGATTTATCTAGAGATTGCCTAAATACTCTTTAATGGAAAGCAAGGCTTAGTGCCGATCTTGGGACTTCACCTAATTCTAGTTCCATGATTTCATTTCTAGACTTCTAACTTATTTCATGACCATTCAATGGCTCTGATTCATCGAGATATTACTCAATTCAAAAGTGGGATAACAATAGCCCCCAAAGTATGCCTTGTGTTAACAAGGCATGCTTTTCAAGACAATCTATCGACTTCAAACTCTGATTTAAAAAGATGTCCTCATCCTCTAAACTGTTTTCACAAAGCAATGCATCTTCTTTAGATTGACAAGTTACTTCGAACCGTTGTGAGTTCATATCCTTTAGATGATATAATAGCTGAAGTGCTTATTCAGATTTATCACTTGGGTCTACGACCACTAACTTTTACTTTACCCAACTATCTTCATTTATGACTTCAGCTTGCTGCCTCCTTTTCCTTTTGATTTAAGCCTCAAATAGCACTGTTGCTTGCCCTTAATATCGCCATCGATCGTCTTTGACTACTGCTAGTATTGATTAATGATTCAGCCTCTGACTTGTTTGAATTTTCCCTAAATCCAATTGAGTTTTTATCTTGAATCTTCTAATTCACTGTCTCCGTTAGCCTTACCTTCAAACCTTGGTAGGTAGGCGTTGTTCATCTCGGTGTTGTTGACAACTGGTAGTGGCTTTTGATGACACTCAACCTTGTTTCCACACTTTGTCTTCCTTCTTGAACTTGGTCAACACTTGCAAAGAACTTGAAACAAAAAGGCCTCAAACACCTAAAGCTGACCCAAGTTTTTCAATAGATTTCCTAGGTAGGACTCGGGTTTTTTTCTCCTTTTTCAAGTGCTTCGAGTCAGCGTCAGGTATTTGCTAAGCTCTGCTCTATTATTTTTTTGTAGGACCTTGATTTTACAAAACTTTGGCTAATTTTTTTCAACTACAAGGGTGATGATGGCTAGCTTTAACAATTCTTAGTCGAGAATGGATTGATGGTTGAGTTCTAATGGGATGGTTTCAAATAACGGTCACATCGAACACGTTTTGATGTCAAATGGAGCCATACTTTGGGCCAAAACACTTCACTACGGTGTCCCTGCAAAGGAAATTTCAGTGTTGCTCCGTATATCAGTTCCATATCGTAAATCGTATGATAATGAGTAAATCCAACACATGTTTCCATTGTGTGACAGAGCTCGTTTGACAGCACGAGCAATCTATCTACACAAAGTGTTCATGTTCACTGTGCTTTGAACAAAGGATATATATATATATATATATATATTACATAGACTGGATTGCATATCATTGCCCTCTTCAATGCATGAGATTTGGTTGATCAATACAAATTAACATCTATTGGGTCTTATACATCGACTGAAGGCTTAATTTCAACACGAAGATCAGAGTTACATATTACCTGACCTTGCTCATCTGTCGAATTTTTCAACAATTATAAAAATATGATATTCCTCGCATTTCTCTGCCATGGGTAAAGGTCCATCCACATCAGGGTTCATCTCACCCATTACAGCTTTGACTTCTCCCTCAACATCTACTTCATCATCCACTTCCTGTTCTCCTCAGCCTTGACCATCCCATCATCAAGCTAGACAGTTTCTACAAATAGTTCCTTTTGTGATAGAAACAAAGCCTACGTTAATGGTGCCCCCAATATTAACCTTGAGGGTGCTGTAATTCTTGACAACTATCTAGATTCCCCAGCATCTACATTGGATGAAGTAGGTTTTAAGATAATTTATGATAGGCATGGCATTTCCTTTAAGGATGTCCTTGTTCCAAAGCCCTTTCAGTGGGCCCATGATCCACTCAAAGGTTATACAACTGGTAATCGCTACATGTTCCTTTCTAGGGGAGTCGCTCCATTTAATCACTTTATTCGACTCATCCTTTAGTTTATGAAGCTTGCCCCTATTCAGTCTTACTCGAATGGTTATGATTCTCTAAATAGTAGTTACATGGTTTGCCTTCACCATTGGGGTAGGGCGCCTATACTAGTAGAGATTAGATATTTATTCAATTTCAGAAAGCGACAAAACAATCCATCTCAGACTTTTCTTGAATCACCCAAGCACTGTCATGTTATCTTTGGTCTTTGAAACAAGCTTAGCCATTTTATCAATGAATGTCACTTTGTGCATTGTCCAACCAGCTTCACTCAAAAATGGCCATCAGGACGTGAGTTCCATTATCACTCTTTACCTTGATAGAGCTTATTACATTCAAAGAGTAAACTCTGTCATCTCATAAATTTATATATATCCTAAGGAGACTCAATAGTGCAATTCTAGCATGCACTCTCCAAGCCCTGCAAAATATCCCCGCTGAAGAACGGAAGATAAAATTCCTTTTGACGGATCCTAAGAAGCAGAGACTTAGTAGTATAGTTCTAACATGCATTCTCCAAGCTCTACAAAATATCCCCGTTGAAGAATGGAAGATAAGATTCCTTTTGACAAATTCTAAGAAGTAGCAATTTCAACTTTTACAGAACGATCGTGATCTTGGCATCGTTCTTATTGTTCATAGAGGTGCCTAATTTACAAAAGAGGCTGAGGCTAAACCCCTAACTATTGAAAATCAAGAATTTCCCCTATAGTTTAGGACCCTCCCAATAATCAAAAGGAAGACAAGGGTGGTAATGACAACAAAGAGACCGATGAAGTTAGATACGATGATGCTGATAATGATGATAATGAGGATGTGGGCGATGGTGAATATGTGAATCTTGATCACAAGTGTATAGGAGAGTTTGGTGGTGATGGAGAATTATCGCCTATCCCTTATCATCAAAGGTTAAAGATTATTTCACCCTCCAACTGGTGACATCTATGGTTCTTTCGGTAGCATTTTGGATAATATTCCTTTTTATGACATTGCCTATTTCAAACTCCGTGATGTTTATTCTCCTATTCGCATGACTACATATATAGCTTCAACTGCCGTAGGGGATATCACTCCACTTAGTCAACTTTATGTGCATGGTCTGTAGGGTTACTAGGGCACATCAACACTTTACATGACATCCAAAGTCACTAATATTTACTGTGCAGGTGTTGTTCCTTGACTTATAAATCTTAATGTAGTTGTGTTTTCTTTTTAGGTACAATGGGATGTCCTAATCACTTTGACCATCTCCATGATCAAACTACTGGTTATCATAAGGACAACCCTTTGCGCTAACATTGTAAATCATCTTATGAATCTAATTTAGTAAGGCATCGAAGGAAAGATTAGGAGAGGCAAAATGAAGGAGAACGTAGTCACCGTGATGATAGTGAGTGGGAGTCTCGTGATCGCTCTAGGTCGGGCATGATATCTCCCTTTTAACATCGTGCTTATTCTCCTCTTCCAAAAAGTATCTTCAAAGCCTAATCTTGTTCCCTCTTCCAAAGCTCCATCGGTGGCCACCTCAATTATGCCTTCACCAAAACCTACTATATGCTCTCATAAATCCAAATAAGTTGTTTGGCCATCTGGTTTTGCAACCTCTAAGTCTACCGACAAAGGCATGGCAAAGAGCATTCTTATGCCTACATTTCTATAGCAGTCACAGAATTTTACTCGAATCCACTACTTGCTGCACTTTAGAGACCATTCCCAACATTCTACTTTGAAGGGGTTGAATTTGCATTTCCTTTAAATGACATGACTGTCAGTATGGCCAAGGATGTCATGATTTGTGTGAACGATGCACACGACCAATATTATGCATGGAGGAAGTTAATCAAGCTTTATCTAATGTTAATAAAGTTAATCAATTGCTCCTCCAGGAGAAGGAGACAGTGAAAAAGGATAATGATCGAATCATCACTCAATATGATAAAGAGTTAGAGGAGACTAAGAAATCCCTTGCGACCGTGGGAAAGAAGTTATTAGACAAGAGGAAAGCTTTCGAGGATAAATTCAAGATTCAACAAGAACAACTCAAGGTTGCGTATCATAAAGGTCATATTATCACCACAAAAAAGTATGCTTTCTAATCCAAAGTTGATAAATGTTAATCTTCTTTTGAACCAAGCCATACCTCAATGAGTTAAAAAGATTGAATGGTCGTGAAGTAGAACTAGAATTCCATAAGATTAAGTCTGGAAACTAGAAGTTAGGTGAAGTCCAAAGAACTGGTGCCGAACCCTGCTTGTTTCTAAAAGGCACCTAGCCATTCCTCCGATAAATCAAGTCAAGTAGCCAAAAGAAAAATGAAAAAGTATGAGAGTGCCACTCAACTTAGGTACCGAGCCAAGATTGTTGAAACAGCATGCCATACTTGATAAATTGGAGATGAAACATAACAAAGCACATGAAGTCTTGAAGCTGGATGATGACTCAATGTACATGCATAAAAGATTAGAGACAAAGCAAAAAATATGCGTGAAGTTAGAAGACCTCATAACTTAACACTGAGTTGTGAAGCACAACTCGGTATCGAGATAATACTGAGGTTGCTGATCTGGCCATGATATTCCTCTAGAGCCTCCTTCTGGACATGGAGAACGTGAAAAGAAGGTTTCGAAGCTCATTTCATTTTATCTTCATTTATAAATAGTTGGAGAAGTACACAAAATGGGATCTTTTTCTTACATTCTAAATTAACAGATTTTACCCCAAGACTCTGTTGGATTCTTTCCCGAGTTATAAACTACCAAGTTGTAAAATCACTATTGTAAAGAAAGTCGGAAATCATTAGCAAAGTTGATAGCGGTTCTTTCCCGAGCTACTATAAATCTCTTGATTTATTCTCCTCATTTTAATTTCCTCGTTTTAATAACTACCAATTATTATCGTATTAGGTGTTTGTCCCATTTTTGGTGCAAACATTTGGTGCTTTCATCAAGAAAGATTTGAGGTTCTCATCCGTAGATCTACGTTGAAACTTTGGACTACCACTATCCAAAAGCTAGACCTAGAAGGTTGTAGTTATAAGATCCTTGACTACTTGAATTTGAAAGAAGTCTTATAAGAGTTATGGAACTTAGGAATGATAAAGAAAAAAAACCGCCTTAAGGCCTACCAATTATGCTAAAAATAAAGGTTCTCAACATAAGGAAAAGACAAATCAACCTGTAACTGCTGAAATTCCTAGTGCACCTGAGATGGAGACAAGGTGGATTTAGACCTGACGATGATGGAAAAAAATAGAAAGATGGTAGAGAGACATAATTCTATTCTGAAGAAGATGGAGAATAGCCTTTTTAATGACTCAACTATCCTAAAGAGAGGGAAGAGTCGAAGAGAATCATCATCATTCTTCTGACTCGGAAGAAGAGGGTTCTTCATCGGATAGAAACTGGAAAGACTGAAAAAAGAAGATGAAAAGGGGGAACTTGGAACACCAAAGACGAGTTTGGAAAAACACCAATTGACAAATCACAACTAGGCACCGAGCCATCACAACTTGATATCAAGATAAGGGGCCAAGTTATGGATGGTGACTTGGATGTTAGTCTTGATGAGGGGGTTGATGCTGGCATTGAGTAGGCTGTGGGTGTTCAGAGTGATGGCGTTCAAGCGAATGCTGTTGGGCTATCAAAGAGAGAACGTAAACGACGAAAGACTGGACGAATGATTCTCCCAAGGATAGGGAACCTAAACATCACAAAACTAACCGAGAGCATTTAGAGCCACACTCTCAAGGTAGTCCCTGATGATCACCGTCAAGTCAAACTGATTGATCTAGAGTATGTAGCTGAAATAGTAAGGAAGCTGATGAATGAAAAGTGGAACAGAAGCAATGATGAGTGGGGCTTGACGCCCAACAAAACCCTAATCACCGATGATATCATGTAGGAAGGTTATATGTGGGATTTTTTTATGCCATTGATGCCGTGATATAATGGGACCACAGATCCCTGACAGCGTCTATTAAACTATGAGTGGCAAATGGATGGTGCTAGAGTGATGGACGTTGTGAGGTGTCGACGCTTTCCCATATTCTAGATGTAGTAGCTACAATGTGGTTTACTCGGCTCACACCTACATCCATATCTTCATCACATCGGTTCGCAAGAAAGTTTATGGAGCAATTCAAATCCACGCTGCTCGACCGAAGGATGTGATGTCCTTGTTAGGCATCTATCACAGTCCCGGAGAGACTCTGAAGGGAATTTTTGGTAGATTTAATATCTCTTCGACTGAGGTGAACAATCCGAAAGAGGATATTGTGTTGATTGCATTAATCCAAGGGATACACCCAAATATGAATTTTGTTTAATGGCTAAGGATTAAACAGCCATCTATCATACATGAATTCTATCAAAAGGCCAACCAATTTCTGTGCTTGGAAGAGGAAGACCTGGTCATCGAAGAAGCTTGTGCTAGACCATCGACTGTAGTTATGTAGGGAAAAATTGCTATAAAGAAAACCAGTAAAAGCATCATAAATGTTACAGTTGATATTGGGAATAACAACAACAATCAGAAGAGAAGAAACCAAGGCGTTGGTGGAAAGAAGCTAGACTTCAAAAAGCGTCCAAGATATTTGACATTGGAAGATTATACCCCTTTTAATGAAACTATGGAGAAAATTTACCTTGCTACACAAAGAACTGCAAATTACCGAAATTTGGCTTGGAGAGAGTCAATCAAACAAGAAATACCCTTGGTGATGTAATGTTGCTTACACGAGATTCATGGACACAATATCAACAAGTATTGGCATTTAAGGGATTAATCGAAGGTTTGATCAAGAAGAAGAAGTTACAATGATATATGAAAGACCCGTAGGATGGTGGGCAAATGAACAATCGATCTTAAGGGTAGATGGTCCAATGGAATCGGCCTAGGCCGAGTGGTGATGGACCTAGGAAGGCTGAGAAGAGAACTGTAATCAACACTAGCAATAGTGGGCCTCATCCAACTGAGAAAAGCTGGAATGAGATGAAGAGATATGGAAGTTCTTTGAATCATGTTGTTCAAGAGAGTTGTTTCGATGTAAAAGATGGAGCTCTGGCAGAACAACTAAAAATGATGACTGATGATATTGTGTTTAGAAATCTGATGCGAATGGAGTGCAAGCGTTGATGCTTGACCCTTTGGTAATTACGATCATAGGTCGGTCGATTAGCCGACCACTATGCATCAAGTTCTCATTGATTGTAGGAGTTCGATAAATATTCTACTTAAGAAAATATTTGATCAGATAAGGATGAGTGCGCAAGACCTGAAGCCATGTAAATCCTAGATCTAGGGATTTATCGAAGAGGCTACAATGATTGTTTGTTATATTGATTTATCGGTGGAGCTTGGTAAAGGAGATCAGAGGATGGTGTGGGTAAACACCTTCATTGTGATTGATATGTACTTTACATACAATGCTTTCTTGAGCCGACCGACCCTTGCCAATTTCACGGTGGCCCTAGCCCATGGTGTATGATGATGAAGCTTCCTACGAATAATAGAATAGGAGCTATCCAGGGGACCAGCATACTTGTCGAGAGTGCTAAGTCACGGATCTAAGAGAGGAAAATCGATATGAGAAGGGAAAGGGTGCAGAAAGACTCTCAGCATCAAGACTCGTTGACGCATAGCAACCATTACCTAAGCCCTGGCTCGAATTACATAGTAAATTTCACAAGTTTAAGGATCCAAGAAAAGACCCAGAGGATGTGAGGGTATCCCCAACTAAGCTGATGATCAACATCTTGATCAATGAGGATGACCCTACTAGATCGTAAAGATTAGGTCTCGGCTTGGCATGAACATGAAGAAGTAATTGGTGAGGTTTCTCTAGCAAACCAAGATGTGTTTTCCTAGACACATTCCGATACGTGTGGAATGTTGCCAGAGATAACATGTCATGCATTGAATGCGGACCCATGATGCCCTTCTATGAAGTAGAAGAGGCATAGCCTTGGTATGGAGCAATCCGCTGCGTTAATGGAAGAAGTGGATAAGATGAAGTCAAATGGTTTTATCCATAATGTTATATACCTCAAATGGGTATCAAATCCAGTGCTGGTCAAGAAGCCTAATAGAAAATAGCAGGCATGCATCCACTATACAGAACTAAATAAAGCATGCCCAAATGATAGTTTCCCACTATCGAAAATTAACCAACTTGTGGACTCAACTGCCGGACATGAACTATTATCCTTTATAGATGTGTATTCCAGCTACAATCAGATAGCAATGCACGTTCTAGATCAAGAGGGCATCAGTTTCATCACTGACTTAGGACTGTATTGTTATTGTATGAGTCCATTCCATTTGAAGAATGCTGGAGCAACCTACCAAAGATTGGTAAACCTGATTTTCAAAGATCAAATCGGGCGAACTATGGAGGTCTAGGTGGACGATATGTTACTGACGTCACAACGATCGATGAACCATACGCACAACCTCTTAGAGATGTTTAGTGTGCTTCGAAGGTATAGGATCAAGTTCAACCAATTGAAATGCTGTTTCAAAGTCACATCAAGCAAGTTTATGGATTTTATAGCAAACTCAAGTAGCATAGAGGCTAATCCAGAGCAGATTATAGTGTTGAAAGATGTTTATTCCCAAAGAACAAGGAGTAAAATCCAGAGCTTGAATGGAAAGTTCGCTGCACTGAGCTGATTCATCTTGAAGGTGACAGATAAATGTGTTTCATTCTTTGATCCCTAAAGAAAGAGAAAGGGAAGTTTGTCTAGACAGAGAAATGTCAGAAAGCTTTCCAGGATTTACTTGAACACATGGAGAGACCATTGGTCTTATCAAAGCCTTTGGAAGAGATGACTTCTTCATTTACTTGGCAGTCTGCTCATGCACTAAGCACAGATTTGGTACATTAAGAGTCCAAAATTTAAAGTTCGTATATTATATCAGCAAGCATTTCATTGGAGCGGAGAAGAATTATCCAAAGTTAAAGAAGCTGCTTGTTTATTGCTTCGAGGAAGTTGTGACCCTACTATCAAGCACATCCGATAAACATGTTGACCGATCAATCTTTGAGACAAGTGTTGCTGCGACCTGAGACCTTGGGATGGTTACAGAAGTGGAATATTGAATTGAACCAGTATGATATAACCTACCATTGTAGAAGGGTGATACGACGATAGGCATTGGTTGATTTCATTGCTAAGTGGACTGTCCAGGATGGAGGAATGGAAGTGGATGTATTTCGACTTGCTTAAGGGAAATTTTATACATACGGAGCATCCAATGGACACTACTCTAGAGCAGGAGTGATACTGGTAAGTCCCAAGGAACGAACAATATTTTATGCCCTGATGATTCAGTTATCGACAACAAATAACGAAGCTGAATATGAAGCATTGATCATCGGGCGGTAGCGAAAGAATTGGGAGTCATCACATTGCACATATTCAGCAACTTTTAATTGGTGATATATTTGGTAAAGGAACTTCAGGCTACGCGATCAATAATTTCCCCTTACCTGATGATGGTTCAGGAACTGCTGAATGATACAGAATATCATATGATAACACACATTCCCACAGAGAAGAATATGAAAGATGATTTGTTTGCAAAGCTAGCCAGCTCTGGGATGCACAACTTATAGAATTGGTTTTAATGAAGGTTTTATCGGCCCCAAGCATCAACTAGATGGACTTTGATTGGATCTTGGAGACCAAAGTGGAGAAGGAATCATGGATGACTTTGATTAAAGAATATTTGCTAAAGTGAACTCTCCCGAATGGGAGAAATGAATGAATAAAACTCTGCACAAAGTACCCCGGTTCATTATCCTATAAGGAGTACTATATAGGAGAGGATTATATACTCCCCTACTATTATGTGTCACCAAGGAAGAAGCTAAGAGAATACTTGCCGATGTGCATGAAGGAAGCTGCGGTGATCAAACTAGGGGATAGACTTTGGCAAGGAGATTCTTCCTTACGGATACTTTTGGCTAACAATTGACTGGGATGCGACTAATTACACTAGAAAGTGCAATAATGCTAAATATTTGCAAAAATTCCTAGAGCCCCAAATATAGAGCTCACACATATTATTAGCCCACAACAATTTTCAGTTTGGGAACTTGATATAATCTGGTTGCCACCAATGTCGAAAGGTGGAGTGAAGTATGTCATCGTTGCACTTGACTATTTCATAAAGTAAGATAAAACAGGACCGCTAGCTATGATCACCACGAAGAAAGTAATTAGTTTCATGGTAAAAAACATTATATGCCGATTTGGAGTTCCATAGAAAATTATCACTGACAATGGAACCCAATCCGAAAGCGTTGAATTAAAAAATTTCTGCAAAAAGTATCGAATTGAAAATAAATTTTCAGTTGTAGCACACTCGCAAGTGAATGAACAGGTGGAGGCAGTGAACAAGATCTTAAGTCCATCTCGAAGTAGCGATTAACAAAGGCCAAGGGAAACTGGAATGATGAACTACCCCTAGCATTATGGGTTTACTGAACAACTCACAAGGTCGCGACAGGCCATACTCCATTCGCTTTAGCCTATCAATCAAAGGCCATGATTCCAATTGATATGGAAGTTCCTTTTCATCATAGAATTCATTACAATCCATAGATGAAAAGAGAACTCTTGCTTTAGTCCCTTGACTTGATTGATGAGAAGCGAGAAGAAACTGATTTTTGGGTAGTTTCTCACTAGAAAAGAGTAGCACAACAATTCAACACCAAGGTCAGGAACGAGACCTTTGAGATAAGCAATTCATTTCAAATGTGTCTCTCCTTGTTTGGGGGCACTCCGCCCAAATTGGGAAGGTCCTTTTGCAATTGAATATAATTTTGGAGATGGAACTTTGAAGCTAGAAACTATTGATGGGGTTTCGGTTCCAAGAACGTGGAATAACAAGCACTTGAGACATAATTTCACTTAGACATATCTTTGTAAATATCAAACTAGACTCTTATGTAATAAGGCAGAATCTACCATTCTTGTCTCTATAAACAGAATTGGCTTTGGGGATCGATGGAACTGTATTCTAAATAGTCTAACTTTAGTTATGTGAATAACAACAAAATTGAACGTTCCATGTTTTGAAAATGCAAATATCTAGGTACCTAGAATAGGTATTGATAAACTCTTTAAATTCATGGTGGGTCACTGGAGAATATTCGAACTAGGGGCGATCTAATGATTCACCCCCCATGTATCTGAACTTTGACCAATGCTTGGAAGGAAGAGTATGAAATTGGCACTCGAAGATTGGCACCAACGAACTCTGTTGATCCATGATCGGATTGTTGAAATTTAATCAGATCGGGGTCGATCAGACGATTCGCCCTACACATTCAATCTTTGACAAATGCCTAGAAATAGGCGAGGTTTAGAAAAATGTCCAGAGATATGCAAGGTCTAAAGTCGATGCCTAGAGACACGTATCTGAAATGCTGGATCGAGGAGATATTACCTATTATGAAATAGAATATTCTTTTGCAGCATAATGAGTGCTTATGATCAATCCCCAGAGATAGGCGAGATCACGCATAAATGTCCAAGGATAAACATCCAATGCATTACTTCACAGAGATAGAAAGTGATGTGAGCCCACAACCTTGCTTTTGGTCAAATGGAACATACCAAAGCAAGTGCAATATGCCACAGAGTTGGTCAAGCAATCACAATTCTTTTAGCCAAGGGAGAAATGTTAAGGTAGAGATGAAAAGGGTGAGATAGAGAAGTATCACTACGCAATGGTGAAAAATTATCCATACATACAAATTTATGGTGAATAATAACATTGCACTAACTCAGATACGATTATCGCAGGCATAACAAAACCAATTACATAGGCACTAAATAAAATAATACAAAATTCTAAATGAAAAGCAACTTTATTCACCGCTAAACTTCCAAAGTAAAAGAGGCGGTTGTACCCTCACAACAATGGCCTATATACATAGATCGAAATTAAAACAAATAAGCAAAAACATAAGAGAACGAAGACTAATCGTTCTTCTTCTTCCACTGCCTCCCTTCATTTCCCTTAGGATAGGTTAAGACTAGCCTTTTGTTGGATGTACTCTTTTCCCTCCAAACAGGTAGCCTATAGTCACTTCCCAGAGACTTGGGAGCATCGGTGTAAACACCAGCCGCTTGAAGAATGGAAGTTGGAATGATAATTAGGTTAGTATGCAAGGAAATCGAGAGCAGGGGAGGAATATCGTTAACTTTCTCCATTTTAATCTCCTTTACCTTTTCGGACTGAGTGTTTTCCTTTATAGCATTGATGGCCTAAGTTTGTGCACCTTGGCCCTTGTGATAGATATGTCTTCATCACCCTGAGTCAAGTGAGGTTCGTCCACGGTCTCTTTAACCATCGTGTGAATCTTTATGGCATCATTACCTAAAATAGAACCAGTTAAGGAGGTCAGAGCCAGAATAGCGGCAGAAATGATGATTAACTTAGTTGTTGCAACTTGGGGGCCTAGAGCTAGATACACTTCAGGTAAAGAGGCAATGGAAAGTGGACCCGAAAATTGAGAAAGTGGTAGATAGAGATTAGAAACTTGACGAGTGTCATCTGAGCCTTCTCGAACACTTGAGAGACTAGTGATATACCTCTAGGAGAATTAGAAGTCGTGAGGGAATGAGTCCCCATGGTAACCAGACTCTTTGGAATTATATTGAATATTAGCTAAGGATGTTGAAGAAGTTGCTGCTTTCAAAGTCTCCATGATAATTGCAGATGTAGAAATCTTAGAGGATGGAATAACGGGTTTAGAGATGAGAGGCCCAAATGTGATAGAAATGACGGTACTAGAAATAGCTGCTGCTAAGTTGGTCATTTCAGCTATGAGCCCTTGAGTGATAGGAGTTGAATTTTCATCGAAAATCCTTCAGGTCGATCCCCAATAGGCACTTGGTCAGAAGCCAAAACCTCAAAAGTGAATATCACTTAGCCTATGACAAGTGCATTCAAATCCATACTATCTAAAATATTGGCCTAAAGAACACCTTCATCGACCCCGACCCAACATGAGTGTTCTTTCTCTTTCCCGAAGATCTCTTCTTAGGCCATGGCTAATGCTTTGAGGTATGCGTTATCAAGCTATCTTAAAATTTCCAAACTTAATGATGTTCTCATAGAAGCAAACTAGAGTAGGCTCTATCTTGGACTTGATCTAATTGTCAGCATTGTCTGGATGAGTTTCCGCGTCCTTCTTTTCTTACCGCGCATCGACCATTTTTTTATACTCCTAGGCCTGATTAAGAGCTTTATCTTTCTTTTTTTTCTTGGCCAGCACAACCTCTAATTTGAAATTTATTGAGTCTACTCATCAACAGTTTTCGTGAGAGCCCCTTTTCCAAAGCAATGGTATGGCTCCTGTGATTTGCATAATCAAGCTGGGTTATTTGCATTTGGAACTTGTCCTCAAAAGATTTTCTTTCTTCTAATAACTTCCCTTCCATTTTCTTGTGAGATTCCTTACTTTCCTTTAACTCCTTATCTAAATTAGCGATGATTCACTTGTTGTCTTTCTCCAATATCTCCTTTACTTGAAGGGCCAGCTTCTTCTCCCTATTAACATCAGATGAAGCTTGTGTGATTCTCCTCCATATATAATATTGATCATATACATCTTTCACACAAGTCATACATCTTTGGCCACACTAATAGGAATGCCCTTCAAATGATAAGCGAATTTAACCTCATTAAAGCATAGTGTTGTTAAAGCTCTTTGTAGCCTGGCAATTTGTGGATTTGAGGCAGATTCTACTACTGGTATAGAAACATGAGCAGGTGCATTCTCTTTGCTAGATCTTCATTTAGAGGGATCAAAATTGCAGACCTAGATGGTTGAGTAGCCTATTTGAAATTTTGGAAGGACGTTATTGGTTGCGTGACAAGAGACACAAAAGTAGGCATAGACGGAGCCTTTAAGTATGGCAAAGGATTAGGTTTATCAGAATATTTATCCTGACCCTTAGGCAATGGAGAATGGCTACAACATTATGAAAGGGATGTTCTACCTGATCTAGAATGGTCACTTGACCCTCCATCATGATCTTTATGATGTTTGTGTTCTTTTTTTGCCTTTCATGTTCTCTCCTTCGACGTCTTGCCGATTCGGATTCATATAACAACTCATGGTGTCGGGTTGAGGGGTCGTGCTTGCGATAACTAGAAGAGTGATCTTGGGGCTTATCAAAAAGATGGGGGCATACCATTGTATCTAAAAATAAAACATGGCCAAGTTAGTATTTATAAATAGAGTTACAACACATGCAAAGTAAATGTGTGGTGACTTTGAGTGACATGTAAAGTGTCGATGTGCCCTAGTGCTTCCCACAGACCATGCTCATGAAGTTTACTAAATGGAGTTATCAACCCTGTAGTAGTCGAAGGCACGTCCATAGCTATATGAATAGGAGAATCAATATCAAGAAGACTGAAATTGTCAAGGTCATAAGAATTTTTTTTATCTAGAATGCTCCCAAATGAACCATATATGTTGCCTTTTGGAGGAGTTGGAGTTACCTCTTCGGTTGGAACCTGATGTGGTTATGGGATAGAACGGGGTGGAATAATCTTTGACCTTGGACGAGGGGAAGTAAGCGATAATTGACCTTCATAACCCATCTCTTCTATAGATCATGACTGAGATTCACATTTTCATCATCACCCTCGTCCTCATAATCACCACCATCTCTTCTGTCATCATTGCCTTTGCCACTATTACCACTCTCATCTTCCCTTTGATCAATGGGAGGATCTTGAGCTTTGGGTGGAACTTTTTGACTTTTGGAAGCTTAGGGCCCGATCCTGGCCTTTTGAGAGGGTTGGGCACCTCTACGAGTTAGAGAAACAAGGCCAAGACAGTGATCATTGCCCAAAAGCTGGAATTGTTACATCCTTTCATTTGTCAGAAGGAATATGATTTTTTGGTCTTCGATAGGAATATTTTGAAGAGCTTAAAGAGTGCGTGCCAGAGCTTCACTATAGGATCTCCTTGGAATATATGCAAATTCATGAAATGATGGAGTTAGCGATTTGAACGGAATTAACTCCATCAAGATAAAGAGTAACAATAGAACTTACGTCCTGATAGCTACCTCCGAGAGAAGCCAGGTGGACAACACATCAAGAAATATTTATCTTTGAAATGGCTAAGCTTGTTCCAGAGACCAATGATCACATGATGGCCTTTGGATGGTTCTAGGTAGGTCAGGGAATGGCCATCTCTTTGCTTTTTGAAGCTAAATAAACATCTAATTTCCTCCAATGTTAGCACTTTGCCCAGTTGGTAAAGGCAAACCATGTAAATTCTATTCAAAGAAGCATAGCCATTTAGGTGAAGTTGAACCGGGATAGGCTTCATTAACTAAAGGACGAGCCGAAAAAAAAGATTGAATGGGAACTCCCTTGGAAAGGCACATATAACGATTACAGGCCACATAACCTTCGGGTAGATCATGGGTCTGCTGATAGGGCTCTAGGACTAGCACGTCCTTAAAAGGAATACCATGCCTTTCACAGATTCTTCTAATACTCACGTCATCTAATGTAGAAGCTGGAGAATCCAGAGGGCTATCAAGGATTAAAAATTCCTCAAGGTTAATATTAGGGGCAACCCCGCATCGGCTTCACCTTCCATCACAAAAGGAACCATTTGTGAAGACTGTCTAACTTGACATCAGGATGGTTAAGGTCAAAAATAAGAAGAAGTGGATAATGAAGAAGATGTCGAAGCTGAACCTGAATCTTCGGTGATATGGTATGAAGTAGATTGGCCTTCTCCCATCGTAGAGAGAGGTGAGGAGCATCTACGGTTCATGACTATTGAAAAACTCAATAGATGAGCAAGGTCTAGTAAAATTTAACTTAGAGCTTCATGCTGAAACTATACCCTATGCAGCAGATGTATAAGACCCACTGTATGTAAATGTGCATTGACCAATAAAATCTTACACATTGATAGAGGTAATGATTTGCAACTCAGTCTATGCAGTGTGTGTCCTTTTTCTAGAGCATTTTGCATGTGAATACTCTGTGTATATAGCTCACTTATGCTAGAAAAATAGCCCTATCGCATAATGGAACCGTGGGTCGAATTTTACCCACTATTGTACGATTTACGATAACAGAACCGTGGTTAAGAGCGATGTGGAACTTCTTTTTGCAGGGACACCGGAGTGATGTCTCTGACTTAAAGCAGTGCTGAAAGAGTCCACTGAACGATAGAGCATGTTCGTTATAACCACTATATGAAACTAACCCACCGAAACTCGACCATCAATCTACACTCAACCAAGAATTGTTAGAGCCATCAATCTTCTTCCTTATAATTAGAAAACTTTAGTCAAAATTTTGAATAGGCATAGCCACAGAAAAAAATGAGCCAAATCTTGGTAAAACTCGAAGTCAACTCAAAGTTCATAAAGAAGGAAAGAGACTTGAGTCGTGCCTAGGAAATTTATGAAGAAACTTTGGGTTAGCTTTAAGTTTTCGAGGCAAAGCTCAAGTCCAAACCCTTTACAAGCCGTGGTCAAATCAAAGGAGGAATGTAAAGCATATAATCATGGCCGAGTGTGATTTTAGGCCAACATCAAATGTCAACTACCCCTAAAAATTGGTGGCGCCACCTATCTATGCTTGGAAATGATGCAAACATTGACATCAAAATAGAAGAATTGTGTTAAAACTCGTATTCAATTGGGGGAAAATCCAAACGAGTCGAGACTAAATCATTTGAATCGACGATGGCGGAGGTAAAGGTGAGTGATGATGAAGTGGCAAGGAAGACACGGTGGTGGATTAAGGCATGGATTAAAAGTCGAGGGAGAGCTAGAGATAAAATCATGAGTAAAGATAGTGGTGGAAAGTAAAAGTGAGGAAGAAAGGAAATTGAAAGTTACTTAAGTAAAAGCACAGCTACTAAATTGGTATCGAGTTATAAGCCTCAACTCGGTACCGATTTGAAAAGATTTAAAAAAGAAAAGAAGGAGAAAAAGAAAATAAAGGAAAAATAGTAGCAATCAATGAAATAAAAATGGAAAAAAATGATTGTTAAGACATCCTACCTGACCAAATGAAAGTGGAAACTTTCTGAATTTCCCAGTTCGAACGACAAATTTAAACTAGATACTTCAACTCTTATATCACCTGAAGGATATGAATCAGTAATTATTCAAAGCGACATGACGATGCAAAGAAGATGAACTACTTTGTGAAAATAGTACAGAGGATGAGGGCATCAATTTAGATCAAATTTTGAAGTCAAGCGGCTTGTCTTGATTCAAATCATGCCTTCTTAACAAAAAACAAACTTCGATGGGCAAGTGTTATCCTGCTTTTGAATTAAGCCATACCTCAATGAGTCAAAAACATTGAATGGTCATGAAACGGAACCAAAAGTCCAAGTCTGGAAACCAAAATTCAGGTGAAGTCCAAAGAATTAGTGCCGAACCATGCTTATTTCTAGAAAGCACCTAACCATTCCTCAAACAAATCACGTCAAGTAGCCAAAGGTAAAAGGAAAAAGTATAAGCTATGTCCACAACTTGGTATCGACACTCAACTCGGTACTGAGTCAAAAGTGTTGAATCAGCATGCCATACTTGAGAAGTTGGAGATGAATCACAATAAAGTACACAAAGTCAAAAGTTGGATGATGGCTCAACGTACATGCACAAAAGATTATAGACAATGAAAAAAATATATGAAGTTAGAAGACCTCATAATTTAGCACCGAGTTTTGAAGCACAACTCGATACTGAGTTGACACTCAAGTTGTTAAAATGGCCACAATTTTCTTTGGATCCTCCTCTTGGACGTGGAGAACATGTAGAGAATGTTTCAGAGCATAATTTTTTGATCTTCGTCTATAAGTAGGAGAAGGAATGCACAAAAACAAGATTCTTTTCTTACTTTCTGAATTAATAGATTTTACCCTAAGACTCTATTGGATTCTTACCAGAGTTGTAAGAAACCTAGTTGTAAAATCACTATTGTAAAGAAAGTCATAAATCATTAACAAAGTTGACAGTGGATGTAGGCAATTGTTATTGTCTAAACTACTACAAATCTCTTGTCTTATTTTCCTTATTTTAATTTCCTCATTTCAATAACTACTACTTATTATTTGACTGTGTGTTTGTCCTCTTTTCGGTGAAAACAATGAACAAGCATTGAAGATTTTAACTCTAGAGACTACACTAGAGGCTGAGAAGAAGGAGAAGAGGGATTCTTTGTCCACGACCAAAGAATACATGGGAAAAACACTCGGTGTCGAATAGGTGCAAAGGGATGTAGAAACCTGCACGGCCAATATTAAGGAGAAGATAGACATCGATCTACTCTAGTTCGCTTCTATATGAACCTTATTAAGTGTGGTGATTGTAATGGCGTGGCAATAAATATCTCGGAGCACTTGTAATGGCCTTGGAAGAAATTCTTAGATAGGAGAGAGGACGCTCAAGCGAGGTCGATGAGAATATCCCAAAGGACAACCTCTTAGATGACGAAGATGTGGATGCTCTTGTGTTAAGCTAGGTGATATTAGCTTTTGAGGCCTCTACTTCCACTCAAGTGCTTGCTGAGACTCTTTCCTCATCTAGCTCGATGGATTTAGGTGAAATTTCAATTCCTACCTCTTAGGGACTCCCTGTGGAGACTACCAACTTAGTGGTGGTTACTTCTGGTGTCGTCAATTCTATCACATTTGGGCATATTGTCTCTGAATCTGTTATTCCTTTTTCAAGGGTTTTTGGAACTTCAACTGCTACGGTGACTTCAATGGCAGTGGATCCTAGGCTCATGTTCAATACAACCTAGAAGATCATAGTTACATATTGCCCACATCTACCCTGAAGCTGACTGCTCCACATCCTATTATAGAAGAGAATCAAACGAGGACTCCTTCTCAAACAATTTCTGCTTCCCCCGAAGGTATATTATTGGTTTCCCTTGTGTTCAAGAAGGCTCAGAAGGTACATGTGGATGTTTCTAATCTTTATCTTTCTCTATCTCAAGTTTTAGGTACACCTGCCCTTGTCTCCTTACTAGACTTGAATCTAGCTTTTGGCACTTAAGCTTCAACGACTGAGTCTATCATCATCTCCGGTGTATATTCAATTCCAACCTCTTCTGCTGGCTCCACTCCAGGTCCCCATGTCGAAAAGATTCAAATTTGTTGAACAAAGAGGTCATGGACAATCATGATATGATGCAAGGTGATGAAAAAATAACGATCACAAGGGATAAGGACCACGGTTTTGGACCGTCAATCTTAGAAATGCAAACTGCTTATTTAACGACAACGAAGAATATCAAAAAAAAGATGTCCATTTTATTCCACCCCCAGTATCAGTTGCTTTGCTAACCCCTCCACTCATTGCCCTAACGTCTATACTTGTAGTGATTAGCATTTAAGATGAGGCACCTAAATCTCTAGAAAGTAACTACAATTAGGACGTGGATCCCGAGGGCCGTCAGTCTGGGGGGAAAGAAGTGGAATCCAGTAAAAGGTCAATCTTGGCCTTTGCAGAAGGGAAGAAGAGAAGGAAGCGGGAGCAGAAGAAGAACAACTAGGCGTTGTATTCTTATGTAGTTTTCGTTTTAGGGAGTGTATATGGGCCATTATTGTTTGGGTATGGCCCCCACTTTTTCTTTCGAAAGTTAGATATGGATATGTAGTTTTTCTTTTAGACTTTTGTCTTATTTTATATTTCGCATTTGTATCTATGCACCTATATACCTTAATTAATTAAGTTTTCGATGATTATATCCGAGTTAGTGCAATGCTATTATACACCACATCTCTATATTTATGAATAGTTTCTCACAACTGCATAATAGTGCTTTATTATACGATTCTATATGTCATTGCCAAAATATTTCTTTCCTGGCTAAACAAAATAATGATGGTTCGACCAACTCTGTGACCTATCTTATTTACCTATGGTTAGGTTCCGTTTGACCATAAGCAAGGTTGTATAGGTGCTTTTAGAATTTGCTAAAACTCTTAGCCTCACATCATTTCCTATCTCCAAGGAATGGCATTTTGGATGTCTAACTTCAGACCTCCATCATTGATTCCGTCTATCTCTGGACATCGATCAAATGCATTCATTGACCATCATCACTTATCATCATCCAACCATGTCTCACTGGGCTATAAGTATGGTCGTGCTTACAAAAGGTTCAGCTACATAACGATTCCTATCTCTAGGACCCGTTGTTTCTGATGCCTACCTCCGGGCATAGATTTTAGATCATGCCTATATTCGGGCGTTGGTCAAAGATCAAATGTATAGGGTGAATTGTTTGATTGAGCCTAGTGCAATTATACTCCAACGACCCAACCATGGATCAAAGGAGTTCATTGGTGCCTAACTATGGGCTAATTTCAAACCATGCCTATCTTCAGGGATTGGTCGATGATAGGATGCATGGGAGTGAATCGTTGGATTGGCCTCAGTTTGATTATACTCCATCAGCTTGATCATAAATCAAACGAGTTTATCAACACCTACCTTCTGGTACCTTAATATTAGTGTTTTCAAAACATAGGATGTTGAACTTTTCCGTTATCCATACAACACAAAGTCAGGCTTCTAAGAATACAATTCCCTCGATTCCCAAAGTCAACTCTATTTATAAGCACAAGAATGGCAAACTCTGCCTTATTAAATTAAAGTATAATCAACTATCTATAGAAATAAGTCTAAGTGAAATAGGGACTCAAGTGCTTGCTATTCCATGCTCTTGGAACTAATATTTCATCAATAGTTGCTAGCTTGAAAGTTCATCTCCAAGCTTATGTTAAATCGCTTAAGGACTTCCCAATTTGGGTGAAGTGCTACCGACCAGGAAAAACCATTTTAAAATGAGGTCACTACCTCAAAAGTGCAGTTTCTAAAGTGCATTTTCTGACCTTGGCGTTGAATAATTGGACTACTCTTTTCTGTTGAGCAGCTATACTCAAATTGGCTTTTTCTCGCTTCTTATCGACTAAGTCAAGGGACTCAAGCAAGAGCTCCTCATTCATCTTAGGATCATATTGAGTTCTTCGATGAGAAGGGACTTCCAATCCAATTGGAATCATGGCCTCTGGTCCATAGGCCAAAGCGAACGAAGTGTGGCCAATCGTGGATTTGTGGGTCATTCGATTAGCTCAAAATGCTAATGGTAGTTCATCGACTAAGTTACCCTTAGCCTTAATCAATCGCTTTTTTAAGATGGATTTGATGATCTTGCTTACTGCCTCCACCCATCCATTCCCTTGTAAGTGTGCTTCTACTGTGAACTTCTTTTCAATTCAATGTAGATTGCAGAATTTTTGGGCTCGACACTTTTGAATTGGGTTCCATTGTCGGTGATGATCTTCTGTGGAATTTCAAATCAGCATGTAATGTTCTTCACTATAAAGTTAATCACCTTCTTTATAGTGATCGTAGCCAGTGGTTTCGTTTCAGCCCATTTGTGAAATAGTCTACTGCAATTATGACATATTTTTCTCCACCTTTCAACATTGGTAGCAAAACAATTATATAAAGTCTCCAAATCGCCATGGGCTGACGATCTGTGTAAGATCTATAGATGGGCTCTCAGGATCTTGCAAACCTTTGGCACCTATCACACTTTCTAATGTAATTAGCCGCATCCCAGATGATTGTTGGCCAAAAATATACATAACGAAGAATGTTTCTTGCCAAAGCCTGCCTCTTGGTGTGATTACTACAACTTCCTTATGCATGTCAGCAAGTTTCTTCTTGGCTTTGTCTTTGGTGACACATCGTAGTAGGGGGCAATGAATCCTCTTGTATAACACTCCTTCCTAAATGATAAACTTTGATATTTTGCGCAAGAGTTTTCTTCGTACATTTCTTCCATTCGTAGGAGTTCTCTTCCTTAGTTGGAGTCTTCCATGACTCCTTTTCCTCCTCAGGTTCCAAGATCCAATCGACTTCCATGCGTTGATGCCCAAAGCTGACAAAACCACCATTGGAAAAATTCCCACAATTTGCACATCTCCAAAGCCAGTCAATTTGGCTAATAAATCAGCTTTCATATTCTCTTCTCCGGGAATGTGCTTTGTCGTATAATATTCAATATCACTTAGCAGTTCTAGAATCTTCATCGAGTAAGGGAAAAGTCTCACTCCCTTAGCCTAAAATTTCTTGTTTACCTAATAGACCACCAATTGACAGTTGTTGAATATATGCAATGTCTTGACTCCCACTTCCTTTGCTATCTTGAGTCCCGCAATCAATGCTTCGTACTCGGTTTCATTATTTGCTGGTGTCACCATGATCACTCTTGCCCCAAGATACGTTCATTAGATGCTCTGTCTGTATATAACTTCCACTGAGCAAGCCAAACCACATATTCCTCCATTTCTCCATACTAAATGGGGAATTCAATAATGAAATCAGCCAATGTGTATCCACGTATCGCCCTCATAGGATGGTAAGTTCTATTGTATTAACTAAGCTCGATTTTCCACTTTAGTAACCATCCTGAAGTCTTTGGTTAGTGCAACACTTGCCTCAAAGGTTGTTTAGTCAACACTTTCTCGGGTGAGCCTAAAAGTATGGCTGCAACTTCCTCGAAGTGATCAACAAGCAGTGCGCTAACTTCACTAACTTTGGATAACTCTTTTCTGCTCTAGTGAATTGCTTGCCGATATGATATGCAGGCCTTTAAATTCTAGACTCCTTATGTACCAAAGCTGCATTTAGTACATGATCATACATTGCCAAGCAAACAAATATGTCACCTCCTTCCAAAGGCTTTGAATGGACTGGTGGTCTCTCAATGTGATCAGTAAACCCTAGAAAGCTTTCTAACATTCCTCCATCCAAAAACTTCCCTTTCTCTTTCTTGAGGGCATAAAAAAAGGACACACATTTTTCCATTGCCTTTGAAATACATTGACTCAGAGCGACGACCTTTCCGTTCAATCATTGTATTTCCCTCCTTGCTCTTGGGGCAGCAACATCTTTCAACGCTTTAATATATTCTGGATTGCTTCAATACCCCTTGAGTTTACTATGAAACCAAAAGAATTCTTGATGTGACTCCTAAAAAACATTTTAGTGGATTAAGCTTCATTTCGTATTTCCAAAGCATATCGAACATCTCTAAGAGGTTGCACATGTGATTCATCGATCACTATGACTCTATAAGCATATCGTTCACATGGAACTCCATCATCCGTATGATTTGATCTTTAAAAGTCGAGTTTACCAATCATTGGTGGTAGCTTTAGTGTCCTTCAGACCGCATTACTTGATAACAATAAAGTCCCAAATCTATAACGAAACTGGTATGGTCTTGAATCGAAACATACGTGTTATTTGATTGGAGCTGGAGCATGCATCCATGAAGGATAATAGTTCATGTCTAGTGGTTCACTCAGCGAGTTTGTTAATTCTAGGTAGTAGGAAGTAGTCCTTTAGGCATGCCTTAGTTACACCAGAATAATTGATGCATGTCCACCATTTTCCATTTGGCTTCTTGACTAACATGGGGTTTGCTATCCATTCAGGGTATATAGCATCATGAATAAGTCATTCACCTTCAACTTATCAACTTCTTCCTTTAACACAACAGATCGCTCTAGACCCAGGCTATGCCTCTTCTGCTTCATAGGAGGGTGTCATGGGTTTACATTTAATGTATGGCATACTGTCTCTGACGATATTCCACACATATTAGAATGCATCTAGGAAAACACGTCCAGGTTTACCCGAAGAAACCCTACCAACTCCCTTTTCATTTTCATGCCAAGGTGAGACCTAGTCTTTAGGACACAAGTGGGATCATCCTCATCGATTGGGATGTTGATCGTTAGCTCCGCCAAGGATGCCCTCGCATCCTCTGCCTCTTTCTGCGGGTCCATATGCTTGTGAATATAATGCCCAAGCTAGGCTCTTGCGGTGGTTGCTATGTATTAAATGTTTTGATGCAGAGGTTCTTCTCCACAACTTTTCATTTCTCACGACGCTTTGCCTCTCTGTGCTCGGTAATGTAACACTTGTATCCATTACTCTGGTCTCACTAGATAACTCCTACCCCATTCTCGGTGGTAAACTTCAGCATTAAACACCATAAAGCAAGAGCTATTTTGAAAGTAGCAAAAGGCCGGTCGGTCCAAGAAAGCATTATAAGATGAGTATATATCAATCATAACAAATGTCTAAAATCGCACCATCTTGCAATCTCCTTTGCCTAGCTCAATTAACAAATCAACACAACCAACAGGCTCCTTAGCCTCTCTAGTAAATCCTTAGATACCATATTTACATGGCTTCAAAGAAGTGCTATACCTCTCCATCTCATTCTAGCTTTTCTTGGTCAGATGAGGTCCACTAGTAATAATGTTTATCATAAATATCTTTTAGGCCGCCTAGGACCATCATCACTAGGCCTAGCCTGATTTTGTTGGGCTATTTGCCCTTGGGATCTACTATCCATCTACCCACCAACCTGCGGTCTTTCATATATTGCTGCAATTTCTTTTTTCTGATCAGGTCCTCAATATATCCCTTAAATAACGGCACTCATTGGTATTGTACGCATGTATCTCATGGAAGCGATAATACTTCCTTAGGCATCGTTCTTGTTCAGTTGCCTCCCTCCAAGGTGGCTTCTTGTAATTTTCTATCCCTGCAAGATAAATGTTCTCAACAGTCTCATTCAATGGGGTATAATCTCCGGTTTCACATTTCTCATTTACTTCTTAAAATATGGCTTCTTTCCACCAACACCTTAGTTTCTTCTATTCTGATTGTTATTTTTATTACTTCCAATATTGAATGCAAAGTTCATGATGCTCTCGCCAGTTTATCTAATCACAATGTTTCTTTACACCACATCATTCGATATTCTACCATCGATATGCCATGTGGCCAGGTCTACCTATTCCGAGCGCATATACTAGAATGCCTTTCGATAAAATTCAACCATGGTAGGTGGCTATTTTCACTTAAGCCATTTACCAAATTCAGTATCGGGGTGGACTACTCAAATCAATGCCATCAAAACTATATCTTCTTTTAGATTGCCAACTTCAGTTACAACAGTGTTGAATCGTGTTAGAAAATCTTTCAGAGTCTCTTCGGACCTCTGATAGATCTTTGACAAGGATATTATATCCTTTGGTCAAGCCATGTAGAGCCTAAATTGCTCCATAAATTTTCTCTCTAATTGGTCAAAGGAAGATATGGACCTTGGCACGAGCCAAGGGAACCACATCATAGCCGCCCCTTCAAGAAATATAATGAAAAATCTACATCTTACTATGTGTTATGAAAAGTGCACTTAAGCATCACTTAAGCATGCTTAAGCGCTAAATGCATGCACAATGCATTATTTTTTTGAAAAAGCAAAACGATTAAGCGATGAGTGCTTAAGCACATTTAATTGACACTTATATGCGCTTTGCTTAAATTTAAGCAATGCTTAAGCAATACTTAGAAAAAATTATCATGTTTAAAATAAAAGGAATTAAGATTATAGGAAAAACCACATTCGTAACAAAATATTCTCATTTTTTATAATATAGATCGATTTGCATTAAGATATGATTATTTTATTTAACAAATATGCACGGTTTGTACTCAACTTGAGTATGCAAAATTTTAATAGATAGAAAATGTCAAATCCAACTTTTAAAACCTATAAACTTAACTTTAGTTCTTTGTGATGAATTTGTTCGCATATATATAGTACATTTGTATGCATATAATACACTTAATATAATCTCTTTATAATATATTTATGTAGATATGGATAAAGTATGCTAAAATATTAAGCAGTGCTTAAGCGACATTAAGCAAAGCGAGATTTCTATTGCCTTGGCACGCTTGGTGCTTATTATAACATGGATCTTATTGCATCAGTTGCCCTTGCACCATCCATATGCCATTCATATTTCTAAAGATGCTGTCTCAGATCAGTCGTTCCATTGTAAGATGGCATCGTTGGCATAACAAACCTCCTGGGATAGCTTTCCCTCGGTACATCATCGATAAACGGGGTCAAACTAAGCAATGAACCCTAGTCATCATTATTTCTCTACCGATTCGTATTCGTCAGCCTTCTTACCATATCAGCTATATGCTCTAGGTTAATTAGATCGACTGGGCAGTGCTCATTAGGGACTACTCTGAGTGTTTGACTTCGCAAATACTCTCAGTTAGTTCTGTGATGTCTGGGCTCTCTTGTTTTTGGGAAAACCGTTCGTCCAGTCCTTCATTGTCTATGTTCATTCCTAGATACCTCAGTGGCATTTGCTTGGACACCACAATCCTGGGCACCAGCAACTTGCTCAACACCAGCATCTACCTCCTTGTCAAGTTCATCATTAGACCCATCAATCACAACACAAATGGACAAATCGACATCGAGTTATAAAGGTTCAGTGTCGAGTTATAGTTTTTGTGCCGGGCTTTTCCATGTCCCATTTTCGATGTCCCCGCTTTTTCCCTTTTTAACTTCTTCTTTCCATCTCTTTGATTTCTATTCGATGAAGAAGAGCTCTATCCTTCTGAGTTAGAAGATGATGACTCTCTATGACTCATCCTTTGTTTTTGGGAAAACCGAGTCATTAATAAAAAAATTCTCTCTATCTGCTTTAGGATGGCAGTCTAACTCTCTAACATCTTTTTATTCATCTCGAACATCACTTAGTCCAAATCCAACCTAGTCACCATGTCTAGTGCACACAGAACATTAGTGGGAGCAGGTTGATTTATCTCTTCTTCATGTTGAGAGCCTTTATTTTCAATATCATTAGTGGCTCTTGAAGTGGTTTACTTCTCTATCCTCCCTAGGGCCATGACTCTTCTAGATCCAATGACAGACTTCTGTCAAATCTAAATAATTAAGGATCTTCCAATGACAACTTTCTAAATCTAGCTTGTGGATAGTTTAGATCCAAAGTTTCAAGATAGGTCTTTGCGGTAGAATCTCGAAATCTCTCAATGAACCCACTGAAATGCTTGCACCAAAAATGGGAGAAACACCTAATCGATTAATAAGTGATAACTATAGAATTAAAGAAATTAAAAACAAGGTAGTACATAAAGAATATATAGCGGTTTAGTCAAAATCAATAGCCTACGTCCACTGTGTTGATTTTTCCAATCTTTTACAAGAGTAATTTTATAACTCGGTTGCTTATAACTTGGGTAAGGATCCAATAGAGTATCGGAGTAATATTAATTAATTCTTTATTGTGCATTACTTCTCCTATTTATAGACGAAGATTGTCAAAATAGGCTTTGAGCATTTTTTTCCCACGTTCTCCACATCTGACGTGATGTTCCAAATGAAGATTGTGGCTAAATTAGCTATTCACTAAAATTTCGGTATCATGTTGCTCATAACTCGATGTCGAGTTATGAAACTTCAAGTCTCCGTGTGCCTTGTTTCATCTTCGATTTTTTTAACAATGAACATGTTATGCTAGTTCATCACTTTGGCTTTAGGTCTCGGTACCGAGTCATAAGTTGGAGTTGTGTATTTCACTTCTTCTTCTTACTACTTAATTTGTTTGGAAATTAGCTAAATACTCTCCAGTGGCAAGCAAGGCTCGGTGCGGATTCTTAGGACTTCACCTGAATATTAGTTCCACGCTTTCACTTCTAGACTTCTATATTATTTCATGGCTATTCAATGGTTTTGATTCATTAAGATATTACTCACTTCAAAAGCGGGATAGTAATTGTTGCTTGGGCATCCAACTGCATCCTTAAGCCATTCACCTAGCATGCTAGTTGACCGATGTTTGATAGCTATAGCAACACAGTATGCCACATTTCCTCATTGACTTCAAGATCGAGTTCGACAATACCGATGATAGTATTTCCATTAGTTTCATGCCTGTTCGGGTGTTACCTTTGTGTAACACCCCTAATTTTTGATAATATTAGTCAGGAAATTTAATTAGATAAATTAAATAGAATAATAATGATAAGGGGATTGCGATTTGAATAAACCATATATAGGGTTGTGCTTATTAATAAAGTAAATGGGCTTTCATTGGGTTATTAAGCTAATTATTAAATTACATATGGGCATATTAGTAAAATAGTCTCCTTATCATACACGGCTATACACTTCTTACCCTTGCCAATTCATGTTTCATTTCTCACCATCATAAATGCAAATCAAGAATTAAAGTATAGCCGGCCATTAACAAAGAGGAAAATATGAAAATTCAATCTAAAGCTAAGGATCAAAGCTAGGATGGATTAATCAACAACAAATCTCAAATTCCTTATCAAATCGAAGTTGAATAATAATTTTATACCATCTCTATTTTATTCTATGATTATTTGTTTTCGGATTTAGGAATAAATTTGTTTTTATAATGATATGGATGATGATATGCTTGAATTATGTTATATTCGAACTATTTTAATTTTTATACCTACGAATTTGCTCGGTTTCAAGGGAGAACAAAGGGATTATAATTTCCAAATGCCATGGAAAATTTTATGTTAAGCAAAAACATAATTTTGAAGATGGGTTTTAATTTTCAGAATTTTCCAAGCTAAGGAAATTTTATTATGAATTATTAAAGAAAAATATGATATAATTGGGTTTAAAAATTTATTTCGAGAATTTCAGGGAGAAATTGGGTCTTAAATTTGAATATGTTTGATTATAGGATGAAATTGAATTTCTATGATTTTCGGAGTTTTTTCCCGATTGATTTACTAGGGAAAATAAATTATTTTAAAAAGGACTTTTCTGAAATAATTGATTTTGATATAAGGAAGGGCTTAAACGTTATATTTTATGATTTGGATCTAATGAAAGTGCGGCATTTTTAAATGTAAAGTATTTGAAAAGTTTTTATGGCAGCCAATCTATGGTTTACAAATAGGCAAGAAGTTATAAAATAATTATTAAAAGTTGCAACATTTCAGTCTTAATTCAAAAAAAGGTGTTCCGCCTCAAATAGTAGCACCTCTCGACTCCATTGATTCCGCTTAATCCCAGTCGAAACCTACATAGTCGAAACCCATATAGTCGAAATCAATACAAAAGGTATCACTTAGATGGTACGCAGTGGATTAGAAGGAAGGTGGAAGCTCTTGGTGTCGAAAGGTAAGCTTTCGATGGGGTCGAAACCCTGCTTTATTTTCAAAAGTTAAATTCTTGCCTTATTTTACTTAAAGCTTTTGACATAGTCAAAACGCATGCTTTCGTAAACGTTTTATAAATGGCCTTCGAAGAAGGTTGCTATATTATGTAAAGGGGTTAGCTTCCGAATGAGTACTTTTTCCTTAAATAAGGCTTCCGAAAGGATTGGTTTCGACCAAGTTAAGATCAAACCACTAATTTACCTTTCAACCGCATTAACCATCTATGGTGTCGAAGGGTTACCACTATTTTCACTTAAACTAAGCCTTTTTCCTGAGTGCTTTCGAAAGGAGTTGAGGGTTTCAAAGGCAATGGATTTGAAAGGGGGTTTCGACTCTATCCTTCAAAGTTTTAATTTAAAGGATTATGCTTTTGACTAGATGGTTCTGACACCATCCATTTTTCCTCCGAACAATTTTATAATTGGTTTCGAAAGAGATGCTTTAGTAAATCATTTTGACCCAAAGGATGTTTTTAAAGAGTAAACCTAATGCTTTCGACAAAGTACTTTTATTTGTTTCAAAGCTATGTTTAAAGAGTATTTTGATACCATCGAAAGGTACCATTAGTTTCGGAATTGAATATTTAACAAGGACTTAGAAAGGTATGTTTATTATGTCTTGAAAAGAATCTTGTGCTTTCGAAGGAGGTTATCCAGAAGTTTCGAAGGTGATGTTTTAAAGTTTCAAAACAAATAACCCACTCTCACTTTTAAAAAGGAGATACCATGGCATAACTAAAGATTTTAAAAGTACTACTTCTTCATATACTCATTCTCACTGTAGTTAACCCATAATAGTACTTTGGGGAAGGGCAAAATAACCAGTTTGGTTGACTCGGTAGTGAATATAACTTAAGAAATGTTAAAATCTTAATGAAAGATATTGGTAGAAGCCAACAGGTTCGTAGTAAGTCCATGAAAACTACAATTTGATATTGGCAGGGGCCAGTAGGTTTATAATTAGCCCCTGAAAACTATATCTGGATTAAGATATTGACAGTTAGTCAATAGGTTCCTAGTTAGCCCATGAAAACTAAGATAAGAGATATGATATTGGAGTTACCAATAGGTTCTTAATGATCCCATGAAAACTATGATATTGGATAGATGGTTAGTAAACATTTAACAGGTTAATAGTAATCCTAGAAACTATAATTGCGACAGATAGTCAGAATGAATGTGGATGGGTAATCCAGATTTGATTTACTTATTTTTCATGTCATCATAATGTTTTTGAAATACTATGTTTTAACCAGTGTGGATGCAGGAGCACAGTATATGGTTTTATAAATGTTTTAGGATACTAGTGAGGGGAAAACCGTTCTGCTAAGCGCCATGGTCTCACTTGATATCTAAATGGTTTGAGATGGTAAATTATTATTCATACTAGGCTTTATGTCTGACTCAAAGTTTTTGTTTTCACCTTAAACTCTCGGGTACTCAATTGGCTTTGAGTAGGTTGACAGTTAAGGTTTCCAGGTGTTCATTTAGATGAATAAAGCTTTCGAGAACGTGCAGGAGGCACGCTTGTTATTAGAGTTCTTTTATTTCCGCTGTGTATTTGGTTTGTAAAGGCAAATTTGTTTTCTTGCCTATTTATATACTTCGATCAACCAATGGGGCATCTTCATATGTCGCACTTGGCATGTTTTGTAATAATTATCTGTTATCTGAACGTGGTCTGCGAACAGGGATTATGTGATCAATTTGGAATATTTTGAAATGGAATGTGGAATTTGTTTGTTGTTTAATTTTTTTCCATGTTCTTGTGTTTCTGTGTATCAATGTATCTAAAGTCACCGTATTTGGTCGTCGAAGATTAATAACTATGGATGACTACAGCATCCCAAGCCATTAGTTTTGGGCCTCCAAGTGTTGGATGTTACAAGTTGGTATCAGAGCATAGGTTTATGAAACTTTAAAAGAAACTTAAAGCTAAAAGATTTTCCAAACATAATCCAATGAATCAGATAATAAGATTGGGTTTTGGGCAAACGCTATAGTAACATACTTGTATTTTCTATATATAGTTATATATATATATAAGTACGTATTCCCCGCTCTCTTAGACTGTTCTTCTGTATCTTACTAAGGCTCATATGCAGATTTACAAGAAAGGAGATATGGAAGCAGGAAATGGAAGAGGAAATCTCGGTGGAGGAAGCACCACAACTAATGGAAATGCTCGACCCACTACCAGGAGAAACCCGGGTCGACAGGCTAATGCTAATAATGTTGATGCCAATGTGGGTGTTAGAAGTCCACTAATAGATATGGGGGCGATGTATCAGTTCTTTATTGGTTTGATGTAAGCTCGAGCTGCTGCTGGTGTTGCTGGAAATGTTGGAGGGGCTAATCATATGACTCTAGTTGGGAATAATTATGCTTTGCCGAGTAGAGGTTACACCAGTTTGGGTGGGAAGCCATTCTTAGGAACGGAGAGTGCCATAGAGGTTTAAAATTGGTTGTTGCATTATGAGCATATATTTATTGATTTGGGCCTGATTGATGGGAAAAAGAGGAGGTTGGCCTCTAGACAGTTGCAGGGGTCAGCATTACATTGGTAGAATAGTGTCACTGTTGGACTTCTAGAAGAGCAGTTAACTTGGGCTGATTTTAAAACGAGTTTGAGCAGAAGATTGTATCTGAGTTTGCTAAGTCTGAGCTGATGAGGAAGTTTATAGATTTAGTACAAAGAGAGATGTCAATAGTCGAGTATGCTACTAAGTTTGAAGAGCTGTCTCGATATGGATATGTTGTTATAGATACAAACATAAAAAGAAATGAGAGGTTCATTGGGGGATTGAGGCCCGAGCTTGCTAGAATGACCATGAGACATGTCCGTGATCCTTTTATTATAGTGGTGAAGATGGTCATTCACCATGAGGAGTTACTTGCTGAGTTTGCTAAAGAGAAGTCAGTGGAAACTCAGGGTTCTCAGGGGAAGAAGAGGAAGTTCTTTAGAAAGAAGGGAGCCCAGAAGGAAGATACTGCTAAGAAGTCAAAGGCTGAGGTAGTTTGCTATAAGTGTGACAAGAAGGGTCACTTTGCTAATGAATGTTGGTCAGGAAATGGGAAGAAAGATGCAAGTAAGAAAAATGCAAAGTGCTTCAACTGTGATCAAGTTGGGCATTCCAAGGATCAGTGTCCAGAGCCGGTTAGGGAGGACAAAGGAAAAGTTTTTGCTATAGGACCACGTAGGCCTACCACAGCTGAAAAACGAAAGACTGTGATGGAAGGTATGCTTTTGATTCAGAGTATTCCAGTTAGAGTACTTTTGATATCGGTGTATCACATTCATTTATATCTCAGTGTTTGATAGATAGATTATGTTTAGAACCCACCTACCTTGTTACTTCCTTAAGGGTTGCGAATCCAATAGGAGGGTATGCAACTCTAGGGTTAAGATGCGACCAGTTAGAACTTGATTTGTTAGGTCATAAATTTACCTGCAATTGTATGTTATTGATTTCATAGATATCAGAATCATTTTGGGTATGAATTGGTTAGCTAGGTATGAGGCTAGAATATTTTGCCGGGATAGGGAAATATCACCGAGACACCCTGATAGTCATAACCAAGTGATATTCTCAGTAGAGAATACTGACCGGAATGCTAGTGATATGCTTAATGCTATGGATGTAGGAAATGAGTTAAGTCAGGTTTGGGTAGCAAGAGAATTTGCAAATGTCTTTGAGCCAGTTACTGGACTACCCCCGAAAAGAGCTGTTCAGTTTAGAATAGATCTTGTGCCGGGAGCTGAACTTGTAAGTAGACCACGTAGCAGGATGTCACCAACTGAGATGAAGGAATTGAAGGTGCAACTAGTGGATCTAGAAGGAAGGAGTTTTATTAGACCAAGCAATTCGCCTTGGGGAGTGGCTGTGGTGTTCGTAAAGAAACTGGATGGGTCGTTAAGGATGTGCATTGACTACCACAAGTTAAACGAAAGGACAATTAAGAATAAGTATCCTTTTCAAGAAAAGATCATCTGTTTGATCAATTGAATGGAGCCAGAGTGTTTTTCCAATTGGACTTGGCGATAGGTTTCCATCATTTAAGAGTGGCGGGACATCATTTTGAACTAGGGATGGTTCATATGAGTGGTTGGTGATGCCATTTGGGTTAACGAATGCACCTGCTTTCTTTGTGGATTTGATGAACCGAGTTTTTCGAGAGTATTTAGATAGGTTTGTGTTGATGTTTATAGATGACATTCTAATCTACTCTAGGGATGAGAGAGAGCATGAAGGTCATCTTAGAGTGCTACTTAAGATGTTGAGGCAAAATCTGCTAAAGGTGAAGTTTATCAAGTGTCATTTCTGGAAGAAAGAGGTAAAATTTCTTGGTCACATGGTTAGGATTATCAGTCTATCTAGATAAGATCGAAGCTATGAATAATTGGAAGAGACCTGAGACGGTGACTGAGATCAAAAGTTTTGTTGGACTTGCTGGCTACTACCGGAGATTCATTAAGGATTTCCCGCGGATAGCAGCATCATTAACTAAGCTAACCAGGAAGGAAGTGAGATTTATTTGGTCCAACAAATGTGAGGAAGCATTCCTTAAGTTAAAGCATTTGTTAACCAATGCACCTGTGTTAGTAGTTTCAAATGGAAATCAAGGATTGGTGGTGCATACCGATGCATGTGGAACTGGATTAGAAGTAGTGTTGATGTAGAATAGTAAAGTCATTGCCTACACATCTAGGCAGCTTAGAGCGCATGAAGTTAGATATCATACTCATGACTTAGAGTTGGCAGTTGTGATCTTCGTATTGATGATTTGAAGACATTATCTCTTAGAGGAGAGGTTTGAGCTTTATACCAATCATAAGTATTTACGGTACTTATTCTCTCAGAAGGAGTTGAATATGAGGCAGCAGAGATGGTTAGAGTTTTTGGCTGCTCATGATCTTGGTATAGAGTATACATTGGGGAAAGGTAATAAAGTGGCTTATGCTCTTAGCATAAAACATCAGAATGTGGTGCTAGCTATGTTGGCAGTGTGGAAGGATTTAGAAGCTTTAGTCAGTTGTGATGTGCAGTTAAGAGTGATTGCTGGTTCTAGTCAGAGTTCCGCTAAATTGTCTTGTTTAGAAGTTCGACCAGTATTGGTTGAGAAAATTGCTTCTAAGCAGAAGGAGGATCCGGTGTTGGCTGGGAAAATTAGAAGGCTTGAGGTTGGAACTGAGATCGATGATCTAAAGGATTTTAGCCTTGACCAAAGAGGATGGTTGAGAAAGAAGTGACAGTTGTGTGTTTCGAATGTGGAGGACTTAAGGAAATATCATCGATCCAAGTTTACGATTCATTCTGGAGGGACCAAGGTATACCAGGATATGAAGAGGAACTTCTATTGAGAAGGCATGAAGAGGGATGTTGGCTTGCTGGTTAGGCAATGTGAAAACTGTCAACAAGTGAAAGCTGAACATCAAAAACCGAGCTGGTTGCTTCAACCTTTAGATATTCCAGTTTGGAAATGGGATTCAATATCTATGGATTTTATAGATGGGTTGCCAAGGTCAAATAGAGGTAATGAAAGTATATGGGTTATAGTGGACTAATTGACCAAGAGTGCCCATTTCATTCCAGTTAAGTCAACCAGAACAACACCTGTTTTAGCTAAGGTTTTCCTGAAGAACATAGTTAAAATGCATGGAGTTCCTAGTAGTATAGTCAATGACAGAGATGCTTTGTTCACTAGCGAATTCTGGAAGAGTCTACAGGAAGTGATGGGTAGCAAGCTTAATATGAGTATTGCATATCACCCTCAAACATATGGGTAGACAGAGAGAGTCAACAAAGTACTCGAGGATCAATTGAGAGCCCGTGTATTAAACTTTGGTGGATCTTGGGAAGATCGCCTACATTTGGTTGAGTTTTCCTATAATAATAGTTATCAGACTAGTATAGGAATGGCGCCTTTTGAGGCTTTGTATGGAAGGCCCTACAAATCATCGGCATATTGGTTGGAGACTGGAGACAGATTAGTCTTAGGTCCAGATTTGGTCAGGGAGGCGTCAGAGAAGATTGAGTTAATACGATGAAGGATGAAGGAAGCTCAATCAAGACAGAAGAGTTACGCAGATAAGAGGCGTAAGGACCTAGAATTCTCAGTTGGAGATAAGGTTTTCATTAAGGTATCACCTATGAAGGGTGTGGTGCGATTTGGAAAGTCAAGGAAGTTGGCCCCAAGATATGTAGGTCCGTTCCAGATTATAGAGAGAATTGGAAAGCTCGCATACATAATAGAGTTGCCGAGCAGTTTGGTAGGTGTCTATAATGTATTTCATGTGTCCCATCTTCGCAAGTATGTGCATGATCCGGAGACTTCTATTCCTCCGACAGGGTTGGAAGACTTAGTTGTAGAGCCTAATTTGACTTTTGTTAGACAACCAGTTCGGGTTGTAGCTAGAGATGAGAAAAATTAAGGAATAAGATAGTGGAGTGACAACAAGAAGGACTGTACTTGGGAGACAGAGAACAGGATTAGAGATACTTATCCTGATCTGCTTTGAGGGTATGTCTATATTAGATTTATATAGATAATTGCTAGTCAGTTAAACTAGTATGGTTATAGGAGTTGTTACAGATGATTGCTATGTTTAGTGTTTAGTCCTTACTGAATTCAAGGATGAAATTCTTTAAGAGGGGAGCCTGTAACATCCCTAATTTTTGATAACATTATTCAGGGAATTTAATTAGATAAATTAAATAGAATAATGATGATAAGCGGATTGAGAATTGAATAAACCATATATATGGTTGTGCTTATTAATAAAGTAAATGGGCATTAATTTGGTTATTAAACTAATTAAATTACACATGGGCATATTAGTAAAATAGCCTCCTTATCATACACGGTTATACACTTCTTACCCTTGCTCGTTAATGTTTCATTTCTCACCATAACAAACGCAAATCAAAAACTAAAATATAGCCAGCCATTAAGAAAGAGGAAAAGAAGGAAATTCAATCTAAAGCTAAGGATCAAAGCTAGAAAGGATTAATCAACAACAAATCTCAAATTTCGTATCATATCTAAGGTGAATAATAATTTTATACCGTCTCTATTTTATTCTATGATTATGTGTTTTCAGATTTTTGATTAAATTCGTCTTTATAATGATATGGATGATGATATGCTTGAATTATGTTATGTTCGAATTATTTTAATTCATACACCTATGAATTTGCTCGATTTCAAGGGAGAACCAAGGAATTATGATTTCCGAATGCCATGGAAAATTTTTATGTTAAGCAAAAACATGATTTTGGAGATGGGTTTTAGTTTTCAAAATTTTCCAAGTTATGGAAATTTTATTATGAATTATTAAAGAAAAATATGATATAATTAGGTTTAAAAATCTATTTTGAGAATTTTAGGGAGATGTTGGGTCTGAAATTTTAATATGTTTGATTACAGGATGAAATTGAATTTCTATGATTTTTGGAGATTTTTCCCAATTGATTTACTAGGGAAAATAAATTATTTTAAAAAGAAGGAATTTTCTGAAATAATTGGTTTTGATATAAGGAAGGGCTTAAACGCTATATTTTATGATTTAGATATGATGAAAGTGCGGCAGTTTTAATAGTAAATTTTTTGAAAAGTTTTTATGGCAGCCAATTAATGGTTTACAAGTAGGCAAGACTTCATAACATAATTATTAAAAGTTGCAACATTTCAGCCTTTAATTCAGAAAAAGGTATTCCGCCTCAAATAATAGCACCTCTTGAATCCATTGATTCTGCTTCATCCTAGTCGAAACCTACATAGTCAAAACTAATACATAAGGTTTCACTTAAATGGTACGCATTAGATTGGAAGGAAGGTGGAAGCTCTTGGTGTCGAAAGGTAAGCTTTCGATGAGGTCGAAACCCTGCTTTGTTTTCAAAAGTTAAATTCTTGCCTTATTTTACTTAAAGCTTTCGACATAGTCGAAACACATGCTTTCGTAAAGGTTTTATAAATGGCCTTTGAAGAAGGTTGCTATATTATGTAAAGGTGTTAGCTTTCGAAGGAGTACTTTTTTCCTTAAATAAGGGCTTCCGAAAGGATTGGTTTCGACCAAGTCGAGACCAAGCCGCTAATTTACCTTTTGACTGTATTAACCATATATGCCATTGAAGAGTTACCTCTATTTTAACTTGAACTAAGCCTTTTTCCTGAATGCTTTTGAAAGGGGTTGAGGGTTTCGAAGGCATGGAGTCGAAAGGGGGTTTCGGCTCTATCCTTCAAAGTTTTAATTTAAAGGATTATGCTTTCGACTAGATGGTTCCAACACCATCCATTTTTCCTCCGAACAATTTTATAATTGGTTCCGAAAGAGATGCTTTTGTATATAATCATTTTGACCCAAATGATGTTTTTTAAGAGTAAACCCAATGCTTTCGATGGAGTACTTTATTTGTTTCGAAGCTATGTTTTAAAGAGTATTTTGACACCGTCGAAAGGTACCGTTGGTTTCGGAAGTGAATATTTAACAAGGACTTAGAAAGGTATGTTTATTATGTTTTGAAAAGAATCATGTTCTTTCGAAGGAGGTTATCCAGTGGTTTCGAAAGCGATGTTTTAAAGTTTCAAAACAAATAACCCACTCTCACTTTTAAAAAGGAGATACCATGGCATAACTAAAGATTTTAGAAGTATTAATTCTTCATATACTTATTCACATTGTAATTAACCCATAACAGTACTTTGGGGAAGGGCAGAATAACTAGTTAGGTTGACTCGGTAGTGAATATAACTTAAGAAATGTTAAAATCTTAATCAAAAATATTAGCAGGTGCCAATAGGTTTGCAGTAAGCCCATGAAAACTGTGTATAACAAAAGATATCGGCAAGGGCCAATAGGTTCATAGTCAGCCCATAAAAACTATGATTTAATACTGGCAGGGGCCAGTAGGTTTATAGTTGCCCATGAAAACTATATCCGGATTAAGATATTGACAGTTAGTCAATAGGTTTCTAGTTAGCCCATGAAAACTAGGATAAGAGATATGATATTGGAGTTACCAATAGGTTCTTAGTGATTCCATGAAAACTATGATATTGGACAGATAGTCCGTAAACATTTAACAGGTTAATAGTGATCCTAGAAACTATAATTGAGATAGATAGTCGGAATGAATGGGGATGGGTAATCCAGATTTGATTTACTTGTTTTGCATGTCATCATAATGTTTTTGAAATACTATGTTTTAACCATTGTGGATGTAGGAGCACAATATATGGTTTTATAATTTTTTTAGGATACTAGTGAGGGAAAACCCGTTCCGCTAAGCAGCTTGGTCTCACTAGACATCTAAACGGTTTGAGATGGTAAATTAGTATCCGTAACAGGCTTTATGTCTGACTAAATGTTTTTTTTTCCCCTTAAACTCTTGGATACTCAATTGATTTTGAGTAGGTTGAGAGGTAAGGTTTCCAGGTGTTCTTTTAGACGAATAAAGCTTTCGAGGATGTGTAGAAGGCAAGCTTGTTGTTAGAGTTCTTTTATTTCCGCTGTGTGTTTTGTTTGTAAAGGAAAATTTGTTTTCTTGCCTATTTATATACTTTGATCAACCAATGGGGCATCTTCTTATGTCGCACTTGGCGTGTTTTGTAATAATTATATGTTGTTATATGAACTTGGTCTGCGAACTGGGATTGTGTAATCATTTTGGAACATTTTGAAATGGAATATGGAATTGTTTGTTGTTTAATTTTTTTTTCGTATTCTTGTGTATCAATGTATCTAATGTCGTCGTATTTGGTCACCGAGAATTAACGAATATAGATGATTATATTATTCATGGCCGTTAGTTTTGGGTCTCCAAGTAGGGGGATGTTACGCTTTGATTAATGAAGACTTGTCATTGGTCCTTGATAACAAGTCAGATTAAATTTTTGGAGAGAAGAAAAGTGAGAACTTTAGGGGGAGATTCTTCTTCTAGCATCAAAATGTTGGCTAGATTTTTAGCCAACCTCGAAATAAGACTAACGCGTTGTGAAGAGCAAAGATAACTTGCTAATCACTAGGCTCAAAATGGAAAATCGGGGAGAACCTAAACAGTTAAACTAAATGACATCAAATATAGAGTGGTTCAGCAAACTTGCCTACATCCACTATGAAGTTCTCTTACTATATTTCCTTCCTACAATTACAAGGAATTATAAGAGAATAATAAAAAAGGAAGCACTAAAGACTAATAAGGTAGCTAATCTTAAGAATTTTTGCAATTTGATGAGTTCTAAATTATGTATATTACTTAGAATTCTTACATTTTCCAGCCCCTTTGAAGTGGCAGTGCATGGGGCATTGATAATAGCTGGGAAAGATGATGGATGGCTGAGATTGTGTTATAGAATAGGCGAGAAAAGATCCTAGTCATTGATCTGTTGCTTTGGTTGATGGAAGATAGCTGTAAAGGTATAAAGGGACGTGTGGCTGAGAAATATACCAATTGTCCCTTTGTACTATGTGTAGAATTGGCATTAATGCACACTAAATGCTGACAACTTGCTACAGGTGTAAAGCTGTGCTTTATGTCCCTTCGCTACAATGCTTAGTACAGATGGATATAGGGTTTGTCACTTACTTTTGTGTGCTTGTGTAGCAATGCTTCCTGAGCTAGCTGGTTGGTGGATGAAGGTATGAAGGAGGCTGAAACTAGCTGAGGACCAAGCTGGGGAGATGTAACAACCCACTCTGAAACGGACCTAAATTCCAACCCAGAAAAGGCCCACCGATACTTAGATCCATTCCAAAACTAGCTATTGTTGGTATAAAGAACAATAAAGAACTATTTATCTACACATTCAGAACTCACGACAGAAGGTTATTAAAATAAAATAGTAGAAATAGTACCATTTCTTTTAAAATTCAAATGTCATAAAATCCATAACACAGAACCAATAACAACTGTCGCATTTCCTTAGTACAACACTTTCAAAATATAACATAGTTTTTTAATGGGTGCATCATAAAATAACATAAGTGGATAAAAAGATAGACTGCTACAAGATTCCTCTTCGTCTCCATCTTCAGCATCGTCTTTCCTAACCTATGTTGTAATGAGGAGGGAGTCAGAACAACATATATTCGAAGAATAAAAATCTCAAGCCTTACTATAATAGTACTTGTGCAGTATAATTTAAATATGAATATGTCATTCGTATGTTAGATTTATTCCAAGTCCTTCCAAGATTAAGCCCTAAGGCTTTCCCAATTGCAATTCCATAACTATTACTCTTACAACCCAATAACCCATATCTATCGTCAATAATGTTCTATCAATGTATAATAAATAGTACTCAAGTCACTTAATACATTTTTAATGGAAATTAGGAAGAATTTGACCATTTAATACCTTATTAAAGGAAGGTCACCTGTCATTTAATACCTATCCCAAGATGGATCCCTCACTGGTATTTATCTAGCTGACATTGCACGGAATCTTCTCGATCACTTAATACCTAATATCGAAGCGGACTCTTTTCAAGATATCCACTACCGTTCCTAACCCTTAACCTTAACTCCAACTATTTACTACTTCCTACGTTGGGAAGAGGCAGGCCCTCACACAACCACTTAATACCTTTAATCCCTAAAGTAGGTCCTTTGTATTATGACCCATACCCCACAGTGACGTCTCACAATAATCCGACTATTCGTAGGTACTGATAGCCAGATTAGCTGGGCAAATTTACCCTATAGAATTTGTGTAACGACCCGTAAATTTATCAGTTTGATAAATTATATTTATTATTAAAATATCCAAATATAAGATTTCTTTGAAAATATTATGATGTTTGAACAATAAATAATAATGATAATAAGTATTTACAAAACTATATACTTTGAAAATATAGCGATAAAATGACCGAAAACGATTTTACTGATAAACAGCTTTATAATCGTCAAACGTCACGCATGGAGCTGGACACATACACTTATTTTTATAATTAAACAATAACATGAAATAAAATTATTTATTTTATTTTTAGAAATTTAATGTATTTATGACGTCATCAGTGATGCCTTTATATTTAATAAATAGATTTATTAAATTAAATTGAGATTCAATGATTCAATGATTATTTTAATTACTTAAATAATGGTTTTAAATGATAATAATTTGTTTAAATAGTTTTAAAGTGATAATAAATAATTTACAATAGTTTTATAAAGATATATAATCGGTTGAAAATATAAGAAAATTTATATCGCTTTACTGGTATAATAGCAGTTTTTGTATATATTTTTTAATATTGATTTATATGATTTTATATTCAGATGAGATCATTTTCATTAATTAAAAATTACTAGAAATTTATTTTCAATTTTTTTTTTACATATATATGTGATTTAATATATAAGTGAAAATGTGACAGGAAATCGGTTCTCCGATTGGCAATGGTTTATCGAACGGAAGCTGTTCAAATTCAATGCAACGTTGCTTATATGTCATGTGTACATACATAACGTACATATGCACACATGAACACATATACACATACAAACATATAAATACATTTATATATAAACATATGTAAGAAAAAATCTAAGATATTTCTTAAATACTTAACCTTTAAGCAACCTTAAGTCAACAAAGGACATAACTGGATGGCTTGGAAGTGAATGAAGTGATGGAAGCACATGGGGAGGAGGGGTAACTTGGGGAACACGATGATTATGGAGGAGGTGGGTGCACATGGTGATGGTGACGGATAATGATGACGTTTTGGACATTTTTTTCATATCATTTTACATATAAATAAAGCATCCATTCACTTCGTCATTCACTCATTTCTTCATCTCCTTCCTCTTCTTTCTTTATTTTTTAATGGCTTCCATCTTAAAAAAATTATGAAGAACTAATATCAAAGAGAAAATAAAAATACACACACATATATATGTTATCATTCGACCTCAATACCAAGTGCAAACACCTCCCTATCTCCTCTACAACTCACGTCAGCACTATATCCTAAGCTAAGGCTGAGCATCACTCATCCAAGGTCAAGGCTGAGAGCACCAAAGGAGAAGGAAGCAAGTTCGGGAGCTCCGGAGCAAGGAAAAGATGAGGAAGTGCTAAAGGAATCGATTCGAGAAGCTACGAAAAAAGATTGGTGGAATTGAGCCATAAGTGAGTACTCAATATTTATTAAATGATAAATAATCTATGTAACTATTTTAAGTATGATAATAGGACTATTTAATCTCTTAATGATTTGTATGAATGTTTGATAACTTGCTTAATTATATGGATGTTGATATGGTTGATAACTTGGTTGTGATAAATTATGAGAAATCATAATAAAAATGGTTAATTAATAGAAAATGAATTCATATAAATATATGTATGGAGTTTATTGAGCCTCTTAATGTTTTTAAGAATATAAGAAGGTTGAAAATGAATAAAATAATAATATAATATCATGAAATGATTTAAAAGTGAAAAAGAGATTTAATATGGAAAATATTAGTTTGAATGTTTGAAAATGGTTTATAATTGTTTTATAAACATTAAAATTCAATTTGGAGAAGTTTTGACAAATAATGAATTTGGAGTAAAAAAAGGCGCGCCGCGTAACGGCAGTTCGCGATTTCGCACCGTAAAAGTTAAATCCTTATGTAGGATGGAATCAGAGTCGGATTTCTTTGCAATAAGAATTTTCCGAACTCTTATGATTATAGTTTTCAGAAAAAAGAAAAAAATCAAGAATACATTTAATAGATTTTAAAATATGAGCAAATCAAGTTTCTGATAAAATCGCGCTTTGGCAGTTCGATGACCAAAGTAGCAAATGTTCTAAATATACATCTTTAAATGTTTAAAAATATAGAATAAATCTATAAAGCCTTTAAATGTTTTAAAAGAGATTTTAGTTATAAAAATGGATTTCAAAATGATCAAAAAGTTATTTTAATCAAATAAGCTTTGAAAACACTATTTGCAGCACCATTTGTAGCACTTTTTGCAGTACTTTGATAACTTTTGAAATATAACCTTAAACTTAAGTATTCTTTCCAAAAATCCTTTATAAATGGTTTTAAATAAGTAATTAAGTGTTTTAATAATGATTTGGAAGTTTTATAGTTTATTTAAAAAGGTTTAAATAAATGATTTAAAGAAAAGCCATCAAAAATCAAGTGATTTAATCTTGGTTCTAAAAGCCGACGAGTAGACTGGATTTTTCTATTCATGAGATCCGGGTGAGGTGCATAAACTAAGGAGATATTCAGGAGCAACCAGTGCCCTGACTCACCTGGCCTCTCTTAGGCGAGGGATAGATAAGGTCGAATGTTAGAAACGAGTTAAGTATAAAAGATTAGATTTTCCAAATTTAAACAACTTGGATTGCATGGAGATAATCTTCTACACTCGGTGTTAAATTCTGAGGAGGGAACTCGTACTATCTGTATCAAATTAAAAGGTGATTTCACCGTTATTTGATAGATAGTAAAGGTTGAATACTGAAATTGATGTTGATTAGAATTAGTATAATTTCCATGATCCTTTTTACTCAATATTGTTTTCCAATATGAGATGTAAATAAATGATTTGGAATTAATTTAATTCCTATATTTAAATTAATTGTTTTAGGTTTGCAGCAAACTATGTCTTTGAAAAAGTTATGATTTGGAAATCTTTGTAAAGATTTAAATAAATGATTTGGAAATATTTTCCTTAGTAAAGGATGAAATAAATTGGAATTATTCCAGGATTCAAAAGGGTTTAATTAACCAAAGGATTTGATAAATGAGGCTTAATGATTCCATATACTGTTAAGAAGACAAATGGAATAATTTAAAATAATATGTCTCTCTGAGATATTTATGAGTGTACAAAAAGATGAATTAAATTGAATGATGATTGATTATTACATATGAACTTAACATCTTTTTAATCGATGATTTCTTCGGAGGAACCGGGGTCGAATTTAGGTAAATCCTATTCGAAAACCACTTCGAACCAATGTATAGGTTCAGAAGTGAAGACATGTTGAAGATGATGATTATTAAAGACCAGAGATCTTCAAAATGTAGGGATTTCTATCATGAGTCCTAGGGGTTTACCCCACATTATATTTATATGGCAGTGGTGTCTGCACTCTGAAATCCTCGTTGTATTAAAGACCAGTGATCTTCATAGCGAATGGGCTGCTTGTTGACATTCTCTGGGTAGCTCCCAATATTGAGACATTTATTATAGCAGTGGTCCTATTGTATTTTGAAATCTTCGAATTGCAAGGACTATTCGCTACTAATGGAAGTAGGAGGAGTGACTTCAGTTTCGTTCAGTCCCAAAACGAACTTGTATGGACGAATGTCTAACAGTGTGTTTTTATCATATTAATTGATATGTGTCAATGTATTATCTGCTTAGTGGTGGAGAATGCAACTTTTCTTAGCTAAACACCCTTTCCTGAGACGTATGAGCTCAATAGTTATACATTGGTACAAATCAGTTGTGCGACTAAGACATGGTAATGTGGCATTCTAAGTGTTATGTGCTTTATGGAAGAATAAAGCATGGCTTTATGATAAGCAAAGCATGGCTTTGTTAAAATTGAGCATAGCCTCACAAGCTTCACATCCCAGTAATGATACGGGATATTATGTGGTCTGCAGAACATATATTTCAGGTTACCGGTTTATGAGTGGATCGGAATGATTAGGCCTTGTTGCCTTATGGGCCAGAAGATGTCTGGACCTTTATATTGTATGGTATAGTGGTGTGTGAGTCCTTCCATGAAAAGCCACTGGATACGTAGTAGTGTAGCAAGTACAGTGGTGTGTGTGTCCATACATGAGAAGCCACCAAGTACGATGGTTCCTATACGTGGAAATCTGCGGAGGAAGGAAAAGGCCACTAGTTTCCCTATCATGTTGGAAATCCAATTCCATTACGAGCTTTATGGTTTTGGTTATATTCCCAAAATAGTTGTAATACTTTGCAAACATTTCAGCTACCCCTTTTGGTATCATATATTCCACCCGGTATATTCTGTTGACCTAGTCCGGATATGTTACCATAGACTTTTTCTAGGTATTGATAATTGTTATACGTTTATTTGAAACATGTTTTCAAAAATAATGTCATTAAAATAATATCAAAGCGATTTTCCGTATAAACTATTTTGGTTATCATAAGGTAAAAAACCCCATCCATATTTATGTGTGGGCGTGGTCTTATGAGATACCCTTCTTTTCAAAGGTTTTTAACTGGCATCAATTTATAAATCGAGTATCTCATGCTGGTTTATCAAACCTGATCCGTGTATTTTGATACTCGGGTCAGATCCGAGTAGTTTCAGGTTTAGTTGAAGATGCTTGGAGTTTCTAAAAGAGAGTTGGAGATCTTCATCTGTGTATGAACGTATTCTATTATCTGCTGCATCTGTTGCATTTGTTTTTATTTTTCAGCATTTTTAAGCGCAGAGGGTTTATAACTGTCTAGGCTGAATCTAGGTTAGATTTTGATATTGTATTCAAATTTTTTGTCTGTAAAGATTTTATATTGAAATAATATATATTACTTCATTCATGTGAGATTCTGTTCTATCTTTATTTTTTTCCTTTCCTCCTAACAATCGGGCTATCCGGCACTTGGATTTGCAGTATGTGAATACCGAGGATGTATTAGTGTCAATTTTCGAGGGTTGAAAAATCGGGTGTTACATTTGGTATTAGAGCGCAAGGTTAAGCGAGAACCTTGGATTTGGTGGGGTAAAGGCTCATTAAAGATAGAGTTCGTAACACCCTAGAATGAGTTTGAGAGTATTATATATATGATAGTGTATTTGTTATTTGATATTAAAGTGTTTTGTGTTGTTCAATCTGTTGAGTGGTTTATGACTTCTTGTCGGTGCATGAAGAGCTCCATGTAATCAATAAGGATTCCTAAATACTTAAACTAGGTGAATCGGCACACCATATTAAAAGGAGTATATTTTATATGTACAAAAGTATGAATATTTTTGTGATTTGGATGTTATCTGTAACTTCCCCCACTTGAAGGTCCAAAAGTAACGGCTACGGATGCAGTCATCCATAGTTATTAATCCCCAATGATGAAACATGGTAATGTTAGATAAATTGATATACTAGAAACACATGGATATGAGAAAAGTTTAAAAATTTCAAAACAACTTTCACATTCCATTCCAAAAACCCATTTCAACATTCTTTACATAATCCCACAGCGTTAAATACGTTCAGAAAAATATAATTATTACAATATACTTCAAGAGCGACATATGAAGATGCCCCCTTGGTGATCATAGTATATAATAGGCAATAAGCAACTTTGCCTTAACAAAACAACATAATGGAATCATATGAGAGAGAACTCAAATAACTACATGCCTCCTGCATGACTTCGGAAGCTTATTCGTTTTAAGAGGTACCTGAAAAATTCAAATCTCAAGCTACTCAAAATCAATTGAGTACCCGAGAGTTTAAGCGGAAAACATAAACTTCTACTCAGACATAAAGCCTGCTATGAATAATAGTCATCCATCTTGAATCATTTAGATATCTAGTGAGACCACGCCGCTTAGCGGAACGGTTTTCCCCTCACTAGTATCTTAAAAACCATTATAAACCATTTTATGTGCTTCTGCTTTTACAATGGTTAAATCAATTCAAAACATTATTATATAATGATATGCAAAACAATTGAATCAATTCTGGATTACCCATCCCCATTCATTTTGACTAATGTCATAGTTATAGTTTCTAGGATTACTATTAACCTAATAGTTTTCATGGGCTGACTAATAACTGGTTAAACATTTATGGACTCCCTGTCCGCTTATATAGTTTCATGGGATCACTATGAACCTATTGGTAACTCCAATATCATTTATTTTATCCTACTTTTCATGGGATGACTAGGAACCTATTGAATAACTGTCAATATCTTTCTTTTACCCTAGTTTTCACGGCCAACTAGGAACCTACAGACTATATGTTAATATTTCATTTTCTTATCCGGATATAGTTTTTCATGGGCTAACTATAAACCTATCAAATTGACATCTTCAATTATACATAGTTTCCATGGGCTAACTATGAACCTATTGGCCCTTGCCAATATCCTTTCCCTTACACGGTTTTCATAGGCTTATTGTGAACCTATTGGCCACTGCTAATATCTTCAATTTATATTCACTACTGGGTCAATCTAACTGGTTATTCTGCCTTTTTCCAAAGTTCTGTTTTGGGTTCATTACAAAGTGAATGTATACTTATATGGAGAAGAAAACAATATAACTTGGTTAATTCTTTTAACCCATTAAGACATTTCAAAAATTCCATTTCAAAATATATTGTTCATTAATATGCCATGGTTTTGCTTTTAAATGAGATTGGGTTATTTGTTTTGAAAACTATACTTTCGAAATCTTCGAAACCTTGCTTTCGACCTCAATGGATGGCCTCCTTCGAAAGCATATATCTCTTTTCAAAACATTAGACTCCTACCTTTTAAAATACTTTAAAATCCTTCTTTCAAAACCTTTCGAATATAATAAAGTGTTACTTATTAATTATTAGAATTATAGCTTCGAAACCATTGGAAGTATCTCTTCCTAAAGTATTGAAAGTCCCCCTTTCGACATCATTGGGTTTACCTTTAAAAATATCATTTGGGTCAAAGTAAATATAAAAGAAAGTATCTCTTTCGAAACCATTCTTTACCATTTAAAAATGTTGGAGAATTTATGATGGTGTCGGAACCATCCCTTTCGACAGAGTCGAAAGCATATATTAAAATACTGAAGGAAAACTTCAAAACCCCTTCCGAAGCCATTGCCTTCGAAACCTATAACCCGTTCGAAAGCATTTAGGAAGCGGCAAAATACATCTTTGAAACAACACTACCTTCTGATAGCATTGATGACTCCAATACACTCAAAAGGCAAAAGAATCGACGGGAGGGCTTCGACTATGTCGGAATCCCCTCTTTTGAAAGCATTGATTTATAATTAAAGGAACTCCTTCGAAAGCCCTTTTTCTTTTAAACAACATGGCAACCCCTTCGAAAGCCATTATAAAACTCCTTCTGAAAACATATGTATCGACTAAGTCGAAAGCTTAGTAAAACAAAGGCATGCGCTTAACTTTTTAAAACAAACTAAGGTATCAACTCCATTAGAAGCATGCTTTCGACACCAAACCTTCTGCCTTTCTCCAATCCGCTACGTACCACCTAGAGGATACCCTGTGTATTGGTTAGGAAGGGGTTTCGACTTTCTCGAAAGTGAAAGGTAAAGGGCGAAAGGTACCCTTAATAGAGGCGGAACCTTTTTTTAGGTTAAATGTCGAATTAAGCAACTTATATCAACTAACCTGCCTATGTATAAACTTCTTATTGGCTGCCTTAACTTTTCCCATGCTTTTCAAAACTAACCGCCTTATTATTTTGGATAAGTATCAATCTTAGAATTTTATAGATAAAACCTTCCATTGCAATTACAATTAAATCATTTAGATCCTCTTCTCAAATAATTTAATATGTATAACAAATCACTTAAGAAAAATCCCCAAAAATAATAGAAATTTACTTTGATCATGTTATATAATATATCAAAATTTCAAACCCAAATTCTCAATATATTTTCTGAAATAAATTTATAAACCCAATGTGCTATACTTTCATTCAAAAATTCATAATAATCTTTCCAAAGCTTGGAAAATTATCAAACTTAAAACCCAACTCTAAAATTATGTTTTGCATGACATATAATTTTTCCTTGGCATTTAAACATTAATATCTCATGGTTTTAGTCTAAAACTGTATGAACCATCATTTAAACAATCTTGTTTAATTTAAACAAACCAAAATTCAAGCATATCATCATCAAACATCATATATTCAGCAAATAGAGATGGAAATTATTATCCACCTTAATCTTTGATTAGGAAAGTGGATTGAGATGAGTTTGATTCCCCTCTTTAATGCTTTAACTTTTTCCATGAATATCTTCTTCTTTTCTTCCAATTAATGGCCGACCTTCTTTCTTTTGCTTACGTTTATTATTTGTGAAAAAGTGATAATGAATGTGAATGGCTTAGGGGACACACACACACACACACACACACACACATATATATATATATAAGGGTGAGAGTCATGGGAGGGCAATATTTATTATGCCCTTATATAATTTATTTAGTCTATAAACCATTCTTTAAACCTATTTTTATTAATAAGAACAACCACTTAAATTTATTCAAATCTCAATCCCCTTATCACTTAACATTTACATTATTCTATTTAATTTATCTAATTAAATATCCTGAACAGTGTTATTTAAAAATTAGGGATGTTACAGGATCCCCTCCTTAAAGAATTTCGTCCTCGAAATTCAATACGGACTAAATACTAATCATAGCAATCATTTGTAATAACTCTTAACAACCATACTAGTCTATCTGGCTATTGATCATCTATATAAATCTAATATCGACATACTCTTAAAACAGATCAGGATAAGTATCTCGAATCTTGTCCTCTGTCTCCCAAGTATAGTCCTTTTCGTTGTCGCTCCACTGAACTTTCACCAACTTGACTGTCTTGGATCTCAATCTTTTCTCATCTCTCGCCATAACCCGAACTGGTTATTTAACAACTGTCAAATTAGGCTTTATACTAAGTCTCCCAATTTTGTTGAAGGAATGGTAGTATTTGGATGATGCACATACTTGTGAAGATGAGACACATGGAATACGTTATGGACACCTACCATATTGCTTGGCAACTCTACTCTATATGTGAGCTTTCCAATCCACTCCATAATCTAGAATGGACCAACATATCTCGGTGACAGCTTCCCTGACCTTCTGAATCGTATCACACCCTTCGTTGGTGACACCTTAATAAAAACCTTGTCTCCAACTGAGAACTCTAGGTCTTTACGTCTTTTATCTACGTAACACTTTTGTCTGGATTGAGCTTCCTTTGTTCGTTCTTAGGTCAACTCAACCTTCTCTGATGCCTCTCCAACCAAATCTGGACTTAAGACTAATCTGTCTCTAGTCTCTTACCAACATGTAGGCAATTTTCATGGTATTCCATATAAAGCTTCAAAAGGCGCCATTCCTATACTAGTCTGATAACTATTATTATAGGAAAATTTAATCAAATGCAGGTGATCTTTCCAAGATCCACCAAAGTCTAATACACAAGCTCCCAACAAATCTTCGAGTATTTTATTGACTCCATCAGTCTGCCCATCCGTCTATGGGTGAAATGCAGTACTTATCTTGAGCTTGGCACTTAATACTCTCTGTAGACTTCTCCAAAATTCGTTAGTGAATAATGCATCTATGTCGCTGACTTTGCTACTAGGAATCCTATGAAGTTTAACTATGTTCTTCACGAACAACTTCACTAAAAGAGGTGCCATTCTAGTTGACTTGACTCGAATGAAATGGGCGCTCTTGGTCAATCTGTCCACTATGACCTATATGCTTTCATTTCCCTTATTCGACCTTGGCAACCTCTATAAAATCCATGAATATAGAATCCCACTTCCAGACTGGAATCTCTAAAGACTAAAGCAACTTGCTCGGCTTTTGGTGTTCGGCTTTCACATGTTAACAGTTGGCACACTGCCTGACCCACAAGCCAACATCCCTCTTTATGCATTCCCAATAGAAGCTCCTCTTCATGTCTTGATACATCTTGGTTCCCCCAGGATGAATCGCAAACTTGGATCGAGGACATTCTCCTAAAACTTCTCTTCTTAAGTTCTCTACATTCGGAACACATAAGCATCCCTTCTTCCTCAACCATCCTCTTTGGTCGATGCCAAAAAATTTATGATCATCGATCTCAGATCCCACCTCGAGTATTCTAATCTTCTCGGCTAATTCTGGATTCTCTTTCTGTTTAGAAGCTATCCTTTTGAATAGCACTGGTTGAACCTCTAAACAGGCCAACATAGTAGTACTCTGACTAGAATCTGAAGTCGATCTCGACTTTATACCACAAGTAGCCAAAGCTTCTAAATCCTTCCATTCTGCCAACATAGCTAACACCACATTCTGATGTTTCCTGCTAAGGGCATCCGCTACTTTATTTCCTTTTCCAGGAGTATATTCTATACCAAAATCATAAGCAGCCAAAAACTCCAGTCACCTCTGCTGTCTCATATTCAACTCTTTCTGAGAGAATAAATATCTTAAGGACATATGATCAGTGTATAGCTCAAATATCTCCCCTAAGAGATAATGTCTCTAAATCTCCAATGCAAAGATCGCCGTAGCCAACTCCAAATCATGAGTAGGATATCTTACCTCATGCGGTCTAAGCCGTCGAGAAGCGTAGGCAATGACTTTACCATTCTACATCAATACAGCTCCCAATCTCGATCCATATGCATCAGTGTACACCACCAACCCTTGGTTTCCATCTGGAACTACTAGCACTGGTGCATTGGTCAACAAATGCTTTAACTTAAGGAACCCTTCCTCACATTTGTTGGACCAAATGAACTTCACATCCTTGTTGGTCAACTTAGTCAAAGATGCTGCTATCCGCGAAAAATCCCTAATGAAACTCTAGTAATAGCCAGCAAGTCCGAGAAAACTTCTGATATCGGTTACCATCTCTGGTCTCTTTCAATTATTGACAGCTTCGATCTTAACTGGATCCACTTCCAAACCCTCCTCTGAAACTACATGATCAAGAAACTTGACATCTTCTTCCAAAAATGACATTTGGAAAACTTTGCCTTTAGCTGATGTTGCCTCAACGTCTCTAGCACTACTCTTAGATGATTTTCATGCTCTTTCTCATCTTTTGAGTACACTAAAATGTCATCTATGAACACCAATATGAACCTATCCAAGTATTCTCGAAAAACTAGGTTCATCAAATCCACGAAGAAAGCAGGTGCATTTGTCAATCCAAATGGCATCACTAACCACTCATACGAACCATACCTAGTTTGAATTGCTGTCAAAGGAATACTGTCCTCCGCCACTCTCAACTGATGGAATCCAGTCACCAAATACAATTGGGAAAACACTTTATCTTCACTCAACTGATCAAACAGATCATCAATTCTTGGCAAAGGATACCTATGCTTGATCGTTCTTTCGTTCAGCTTGCGATAGTCGATGCACATCCTTAACGACCCATCTAGCTTCTTTACGAAGACCGTGGCCGCTCCCCAAGGCGAACGCTTGGTCTAATAAAATTCCTTCCTTCTAGATCCACTAACTGCACCTTCAATTCTTTCATCTTAGTCGGTGTCATCCTGCTAGATGGTCTACTGACAAGTTCAGCTCCTTGCACAAGATCTATCCGAAACTCAATAGCTCATTTCGGTGGTAGTCCTGTGATCGGCTCAAATACATCTACAAACTCTCTTGCAACTCGAACCAGACATAGCTCTTCCGCTACTTCCAAGGCACTTAACACGGCACAAACACTTCGGTTGGAATTCTTTACTGAGAAGATGATTTAGTTATGACTATTGGATGCCTAATGATATTTCCCTATCCTGGCAAAATATCCTAGCCTCATATCTACCCAATCAATCCATACTCAAAATGATTCCGAAATCTACAAAATCATAAACATACAGACTGCATACAAACATATGACCTAACAAATCAAGTTCTAACCAATAACATCTCATCCCTAGAGTTGCATACCCTCCTATTGGATTCGCAACCCTTAAGGAAGAAACATGTTAAGTGGGTTCTAAGCATAACCTATTAACCAAATTCTAGGATATAAATGAATGTGATGCACGGTATCAAATAGTATCCTGACTGGAATATTTTGAATCAAAAATGTATCTTCCATCATAGTCTTTCCCTTATCTGCTGTAGTTGGTCTTGAAGAAGACGGTGGTCCAATAGCAGAAACCTTTTCTTTTTCTGCCCTAGCTGGCTCTGGACACTGGTTCTTGTAATGCCCAACTTAATCGTGGTTGTAGCACTTAACATGCTTCTTATCCGCAGCCTTCTTCTACCCTTTGACTGACCGACATTCATTTGCAAAATGACCCTTCTTGTCACATTTGCAGTAGACTAAATCAGCTTTTGACTTCTTAGTTGAATCTCCCTTCTGGGCACCTTTCTTTTTGAAGAACTTCCTCTTCTTTCTCTGAGGACCTTGGGATTCCACTAGCTTTTCTCTAGCACACACAACAAGCATTTCCTCATATGGCGGATAGCCATCTCCACCACTATATTACTAGCAAGCTCCGGCCTCAGTCGTCGAATGAACCTTTCATTCCTTTTACTGTCGGAGTCTACAATAGCGTATCCATATTGAGATAGCTCATCAAACTTATTAGCGTAATCAATAAATGACATATCTCCCTAAACTAAATCCATAAACCTCCTCGTCAATGCTGACTTAGAAACTTCAGAAATAAACTTTTGTTCGAATCTCCTTCGAAAATCTGCCCAAGTCAACTCTTCCTTTGGAACTCCGGCAGTCACACTATTCCACCAATGAAGTGCTATCCTTTGCAACAGCCTAGAGGCCAACCTTCTCTTTTGCTCATCTTCTAAACCCAGATCATCAAATATTTTTTCGCAATGCAACAACGAATTCTCCACTTCGATAGCATCCTCCATTCCCATAAACGGCTTTCCACCCAAGCTGGTGTAGTCTCTGCTCAGCTTAGCATAATTATTCCCGATATTACCAGCAACTCCAGTAGCGGCTCCTGCTTCCACCAAATTAGCAAGGAATTGATACATCATCACCACATCTACTAGTGGATTTCCAGCATCCACATTGGCTTCAGCATTTTGATTAGCATTAGCCAATCGACTTTGGTTCCTCCGAGTGTTAGGTCGAACATTTCCATCAGTTGTGGTGCTTCCTCCACCTAGATTTCCTCTTCCATTTCCTGCTTCCATATCTTCTTTCTCGTAAATCTGTATACAAGCCTTAGTAATATACAGAAGAACGGTCTAAGAGAAAAGAGGAATAAATACTTATGTGTATATTATATCTATATATCAATTACAAGTACGTTACAACCGCATTAACCCAAAAACCCAATCATATTTTTGATTCATTGGACTATGCTTTAAAAATCATTTTAGGTTTAAATTGTTTAAGTTTTCATAAACCTAAGCTCTAATACCAATTTGTAACATCCCCCACTTGGAGGCTAAAACTAACGGCTACAAATTCTGCAGTCATCCATAGTTATTAATTCTCGGCGACAAAATATGGTAATATTAGATAAATTGATATACCAAAAACACATGGATATGGAAAAGATTTAAAATTTTCAAAACAACTTTCACATTCCATTCCAAAAACCCATTTCAACATTCTTTACATAATCCCACAATGTTAACCACATTCAGAAAAATATAATTATTACAATATACTTCAAGAGAGACATACGAAGATGCCCCCTTAGTGATTAGAGTATATAATAGGCAATAAGAAACTTTGACGTAACAAAACAACATAGCGGAATCATATGAGAGAGAACTCAAATAAATACATGCCTCCTGCACGACTTTGGAAGCTTATTCATCTTAAGAGGTACCTGAAAACCTCAAATCTCAAGCTACTTAAAATCAATTGAGTACCCGAGAATTTAAGGGAAAACATAAACTTCGAGTCGGATATAAAGCCTGCTATGAATAATAATCTACCATCTTAAATCATTTAGATATCTAGTGAGACCACGCTGCTTAGCAGAACGGGTTTCCCCTCACTAGTATCTTAAAAACCTTTATAAATCATTTTCTGTGCTCCTGCATCCACAATGGTTAAATCAATTCAAAGCATTATTATGTGATGATACGCAAAACAATTGAATCAATTCTAGGTTACCCATTTCTATTCATTTTGACTATATATGTCATAGTTATAGTTTCTAGGATTACTATTAACCTAATAGTTTTCATGGGATGACTAATAACCATTTAAACATTTATGGACTCCCTGTCTACTTATATAGTTTTCATGGGATCACTATGAATCTGTTGGTAACTCCAATATCATTTCTTTTATCCTAGTTTTTATGGGCCGACTCGGATCCTATTGACTAATTGTCAATATCTTTCTTTTACCCTAGTTTTCATGGCTAACTAGGAACCTATTGACAATCTGTTAATATTTCATTTTCTTATCCGGATATAGTTTTTCATGGGCTAACTATAAACCTGTCTAACTGACATCTTCAATTATACATAGTTTCCATGGGCTAACTATGAACCTATTATCCCTTGCTAATATCCTTTCCCTTACACGGTTTTCATAGGTATTAATGAACCTATTGGCCCCTGCTAATATCTTCAATTTATATTCACTACTGGGTCAATCTAACTGGTTATTCTGCCTTTTCCCAAAGTTCCATTTTGGGTTCATTACAAAGTGAATATATACATATATGGAGAAGCAAACAATATAACTTGGTTAATTCTTTTAACCCATTAAGACTTTTCAAAAATTCCATTTCAAAATACATTGTTCATTAATATGCCATGGTTTTGCTTTTAAATGAGATTGGGTCAATTGTTTTGAAAACTATACTTACGAAATCCTCGAAACCTTGCTTTCGACCTCACTGGATGGCCTCCTTCGAAAGCATATATCTCTTTTCAAAACATTAGACTCCCGCCTTTTAAATACTTTAAAATCCTTCTTTCAAAACCTTTTGAATATAATAAAGTTTTACTTATTAATTATTAGAATTATAGCTTCGAAACCATTAGAAGCTTCTTTTCCTAAAGTATTGAAAGTCCCCCTTTCGACATCATTGGGTTTACCTTAAAAATTATCATTTGGGTTAAAGTAAATATAAACAAAAGTATCTCTTTCCAAACCATTATTTACCATATAAAAATGTTGCGGAATTTATGATGGTGTCGAAACCATCCCTTTCGACAGAGTTGAAAGCATATATTAAAATACTGAAGGAAAACTTTGAAACCCCTTCCGAAGCCATTGCCTTCGAAACCTATAACCCTTTCGAAGCATTTAGGAAGCGGCTTAATACATCTTTAAAACAACACTACTTTCGATAACAATGATGACTTCAATACACTCGTAAGGCAAAGGAATCGGTGGTAGGGCTTCGACTGTGTCGGAACCCCCTCTTTCGAAAGCATCGATTTATAATTAAAGGAACTCCTTCGAAAGCCCTTTTCGTTTTAAAACAACATGGCAACCCCTTCAAAAGTCATTATAAAACTCCTTATGAAAACATATATATTGATTAAGTCGAAAGCTTAGTAAAACAAAGGCAGGCGCTTAACTTCTTAAAACAAACTAAGGTATTAACTCGATCAGAAGAATGCTTTCGACACCATACCTTTCGCCTTTCTCCAATCCATTACGTACCACCTAGATGATACCCTGTGTATTGGTTAGGGCTTAATAGGATTTCGACTTTGTCGAAAGCGAAAGGTACCCTTAATAGAGGTGGAACCTATTTTTTTCTGGGTTAAATGTCAAATTAAGCAACTTATATCAAATAGCCTGCCTACGTGTAAACTTCTTATTTGGTTTCCTTAACTTTTCCCATGCTATTAAAAACTAACTGCCTTATTATTTTTGATAAGTATCAAGCTTAGAGTTTTATAGATAAAACCTTTCATTGCAAATACAATTAAATCATTTAGATCCTCTTCTCAAAATAATTTAATTTGTATATCAAATCACTAAAGAAAAATCCCAAAATCATAAAATTTACTTTGAACATGTTATATAACATATCAAAATTTCAAACCCAAATTCTTAATATATTTTCTGAAATAAATTTATAAACTCAACGTGTTATATTTTCATTCAAATATTCATAAATTATCAAACTTAAAACCCAACTCTAGAATTATGTTTTGCATGACATATAATTTTTCCATGGCATTGAAACATTAATATCACACGATTTTAGTCTAAAACCATATAAACCATCGTTTAAACAATCTTGATTAAATTTAAACAAACCATGATTCAAGCATATCATCATCAAACATCATATATTCAGCAACTAGAGATGGAAATTATTATTCACTTTAATCTTTGATAAGGAAAGTGGATTAAAATGAGTTTGATTCCCCTCTTTAATTCTTTAACTTTTTCCTTGAATTTCGTCTTCTTTTCTTCCAATTAATGGACGGCCTTCTTTCTTTCGCTTACATTCATTATTTGCGAAAATGTGATAATGAATGTGAATGGCTTAGGGGACACACACAGATATATATATATATAAGAGTGAGAATCATGGGAGGCCAATATCTATTATGCTCTTGTATAATTTATTTAGTCTATAAACCATTCTCTAAGCCCATTTTCATTAATAAGCACAACCACTTAAATTTATTCAAATCTTAATCCACTTATCACTTAACATTTACATTATTCTATTTAATTGATCTAATTAAATATCCTGAATAGTATTATTTAAATTTGGGAATGTTACATTATCCCTTTGGAAAGTTCCAAGAATAAGGTCTTGATCTGTCTGGTGATGGTAGGAATAATCTTTCAAATATCGATCATATTTTGGCTTGGGTGAATGGTATCGAACGCTTAGTAAATTATTCTTCTTATCATTGTATAATCAAGGCAATTGCAAATCCGAACAAGTTAAATTAAGTAATTTGAATAAAACAATTTTAAGTCAAGAAATAAAAGGGTATGAAACTTCTGATGATGTTTTGACATATCATTTAGGGGCAGGATGGCTTCTCATATGATGGGTGATGAGTTTTGGTTGACTCCAAAGCAGGCACGTAGAATATGTGCACAAAATGAAGTAGAAGAAAAATTAAAACTAGAATCTTATGTTGGAATCTTCTACTTTAGGTGTTTTAAAGAAGGACAAAATGCAGTCCTGTGTACGGACAGGATAAAAAGGAAGAAAAAGAAACTTGTTCAAAATGATATAGTTTGTTTCAAGTGCAAAAAGAGAGTGCATTTTCTACATGAGTGCCCTAAAACAAAGAAGAAACCAAAAATTCCAACAGGGAAGGAAAAGAATTGCAATCCCTGCAAGGAAGTAGGACATTTAGTCAGGGCGTGCCCTTTAAGGCGGGGGAAAAGAAGGCTAAGATATGTACCCTTCAGACAACACCCCCTATAGTCGCTACTATGACTGGAGTGAGAACGTGAGTTTGTAGTTTATGTGATGGAGAGAAACATTTATGGATAGAATGTCCAAAGAGAAAGTTAGGATTGGTTGACTTCGGTACCAAAGATAAAGCACCATCTACCTTAGTGGGAGTCCAAGAATAGTATGTATACTAGTTTAAGTATCTGTATATATAAGATGGTGATGTATAATAGGCTGTATTCCCTAGAGGTTATCTCTAAAAGTTTGTAACACAAGTTAGGGTTTGTAATGAATGTATAAATTTGATGTTAATTAATAAACTTCTCTTTGGATTATCCTCTTGGAGCACTTCTTTTATTTTATCTCCGACCAAATTTAATAAGATATTTTGAAATAAAAAGATTATATAATATAATGAAGTATCTTTATAAAAAGTGTTTAAATTAATAAATTATTTAAGAATATATTTTATTAAAGTATATTTTATAAAATAAAGTGTACACTACAAGAAAAATTGTTATTAGTTGCATTAATTAGTAGCGTTTAATGCTAAATGCAACTGCTAGTCATTTATAAAAATAAAAACAAATAAATAAACGCGACCAACTTGTCCCGCCCATCATTTCACGAAATTTTGGTAAAATTTATTTCCACCGCTCTTTTTTCTCCCTTGTAACACAAAAAACATTTTTATCTTCCTAAATCCCTGACCTAGCCTCCTCCTTAAAAAAAATCTACACCTCAAAATTTTGTTTCGTGCTTCCTTTGCTGCTTTGTGACTTCGCAATGCTGCCTCACCGTCGTCAAGGATGTTGATTTGGAAACCGCTTATTTTCGGGTTGCTCGTGAATTGGAAGCGACTACTACCGTGTTAGATCTAGAAGCCGCTGGAATCTGAGTCACGATAAGGTTACTGGTATGCTTGCATCGATCTGGTACTAAAAGTAGTTGTGGTCGATTGTTGATGTTACGGCTCATTTGAATCTACTTATATGCTATTGCTTAAAGATGCTCGAGTTCTGATACTTACATGTCAGATGCTTGGACATGAAGGTGAGGTTGTTCTGTGTTTTAGTTTTGACTTGCTGGAAAATTGCTAATGATGTTTGCCTGATGCTTCTGTATTAAACATATGTTTTAACCTTGACTTTGTTGCTTGATGATGAACTCGCAGCCTTGTATCTGCTAATATTTTGTGTTCATTGTTTTCTTATTTTTGCTATAAATGTTGTTTATGAGATCACAGAACTCATATGGATTCTCTCATGTTGGATATTCACTTGTAATTACAGCCTCTATTGTTTGTATGTGAAGCTTGTGGTGTTCAAAAACTAGTAGCTACCCCTGGTCATGTAAAATTTGTACCTTGCGAAATGATAACAAGCTAAATGAATGTGCCGCATGGCATGAATGAAGGTATTCATATGACTCGCCTGCATCTACTCATGCACCCAGTTATGGCACTTGAATTGCATTGTAAGTTGGTCCATGTCTTAATAAATTCATATGCCTGATTATTATTTAATATTTTATGATTTTATATTTACTAGTCAAACATCAAGGTTGCTAAAACATGTATAATACAATGTTGTTTTAGTTATAGGTAGATGCTCCAAGTGATTGAAGTTAAGTGAATACGATCATCCAAGTGATTGAAGCCAAACATCAAGGTTGTTGAGCTTACTACAGCGTGGGGTGGTAGACAAGAGCAGCAAGGTGGGTTGGTGGTGTGCTTCAGCCAATACCAAATGGGATTCCAATGGCATTTGGTGAGTTAAACTCCCTAATGTCGAGTCTTCATTGTTTGATGATATTTTACCTTGTAGAGTTGATATACATGATGTTGGAATACATTAGTGCATGCGTAAACTTTAAATGTTAAGATAACAAAAGGAGTTAAGCAATGGAACTTTTATTTAAATGCTAAGACGTCTGGAGAAGCAACAACTTACATCCTCCGATGAGAATATTTCAAATGAGTTTGTCCGACTTAAAGAGGATCTTGAATATGTTCGGGTAAGCTAAAGATTAAAATATCTGTTGTTCCACTTTCAGGTTGCATTTTGTTTTAAATAAAAAGTCTAATTGTTGAATGCAGATTAGTTGTGGATGTTTTTGTTTAAAGATAGATAGAAGTCGGTGTTTATTTAGTGTTTTTATGATGTAATAGGAATTTAGAATTAAAATAAGCATAACAAAAGTGCTTAATGCTTAATAGTTATAATATTTTAAGTTATATGTTTATCATTCATATTCAGTGTATAACCATTCGGGTCTGGATCATTAAGATATTGAAGTTGTCAGTCTTTTGTTTTAACATCTATCATATTGTTCCATATTAGAGTTGATCATAACTTGCACATTTTGCTCAAGTGAAACTCATAATATTATTTTTATATAACATGTTAATATTTGTTCAACCTGAATTCCTTTATTTGATATGTTAATGTTAGTTTTGACTATACATCTATTGATGATTTCAACTTAAATAATATGCAATAGTCACTATTGTAATTTTTTGGTATTTAAAAAGGCCATTTATCATCAAAAGCAAGCAGTAGCACTACAAGAACTAGCAAACTATCAAACTATCAAACAGAGATTGGAGTCGCTGTTGTAGGAGGTGATTGAGGTGTTCGACTAGGGCGAGGCAATTGGTCACAGTTTTGGGTGAAGAAAAATTGGCTGTGGCATTCCATCCTTTTGGTCGCGATTGGGTTGTAGAGGCGTTTGGATGAAGGTGTGTTCGGGTAGTCGAGTTTGGGTTTCGAAGTGTCGCGAATTGGATGATGGAGGCGATTGCTGTTGCATTCTCTAGCGATTTTGTGGTTTTGGGGATTGTCAGGTAGGGTAATTTGATGAGGTGTGGTTGTGTGGATGCTGCAGTTATATGCAATGTGAATGTGAGTGTTGTGAATGGAAATGTTGTTCGAGGAGATGAAGTTGATGAGAATGATGTAACAGTGGCAGGTATGTGGATGTTTGGTGAGGTTGAGTGACGGTCGTTGTTTGATGGTGGATATGACTATGATACGTATGATTGCGGTAGGAAGAAGTTGAGGGTGGATCAGTGATTGATGGAAGTTAGTTGATAAAGCAATGTTCGGGGTTGTGGTCAGAGGATGGTGTCGGCAGTTTTACAATGGTTGACAGTTTTATGTGTTGTATATGCATAGGGCTACACAGTTGTATATGAGGATTATTGCAGTGAGTTGCTTGTTCTTTTGGTGATGACAGTGGTGCTACAGCAGTGGCAGAAATGGTGGAGGAGTTCGGTGATGTGATGGAGTGTTTCAGAGGTAGTTGTTGGAGTAGAGATGAACTAATGAACTATGTAGTAGGATGAATTAGAAGTGGATATATAGTGTTGATATGTATTGTTGATTGGTGAGCAGAGAGAAGTGGAGCAGGCAGTAGGATGAATTAGAAGTTAGCAGCAGGATGTAGGAGATGGTAGTTGGTCGAACATAGCTAGAGTGTACTGCAATTTTGCATGGACAATGAAGTGGTGGTTGTATGATGGCTGGATGTTATTATGGTGACTGAAGTTGTGAGCAAGGAGTGGTAAGGCAGGGAAGTTGATGGTAGTTTGGATGAGATGAAGTCAGAGGGGTATGTGGTGGTTAATGAAGTGGAAGTGGTCAGAGATGTTTGTGCACTGCGTGTCAGGGGGTGGTAGGATCTGCAAGAGGATGATGTATGTGCACGGATGAATGTATGTTGATAGCAAGTAGGTGGCAGTAGTGTTAATAATAAATGTGGGTGAAATGGCGATGTGATGACAGAGGCAGGTTGCGTGTTTGGTGAAGGAAGTAAGGTTGCTGGTGGTTATGTTTGTGGATGATCAATGATGAATTAAGAATGACTGGTGGTAGACTTGAGCAGTGAAAAATGAACAGAGGTAATTAGCAAGTTACAATTGAAAATCATTTTGGGCAATGTTTATTAATTTTTAAAAGTACTCATGATCTTCAATCAGTATCCTTATTCTCATATATTCAATAACAATTTAGGAAGGTAAACTGCACGTCTAGTGTGTTGATTCATAACAATGTGAACTAACCCTTTTCACAAAGTGTGGGTTTAAGTCAACTAAAAAATATTAATTTGGTATGGAAGAGGTGAACTATACTAGATCATGATAAAAGCGGCAGAGACGCCCTTTGATTTTTGGTTGCTTCATGATATATGCTTATATCATTGTATGTCATCAAATATTGGAATATTGTGATGATGGTCATAATATGTTTTCATATGGTGCAGATTTGGAACAGTGGCATATCTACAGCAAGTATGGTGGCTAAAAGTAGGTGGAGAAGTAGACTTCATCTTCCCAGCCGGTAACTATAGCTTGTACTTCAATCTCCATTTAGGTCTACCTTCAAAAAGACTAGGCAGAAGGACCTTCAGCATCAAACATGTGCATGGCTGGGAGAAGAAGCCTGTAAAGTTCCAGCTATGGACTTCAAATGGTCAGCATTCAACCTCCAAGACCCACCTGGCTGAGCCCGGGTGCTTTTAAAAGTTTAAACTTAAAACTTTAAATTAACTTTAATTTTACTTTAAATTAACTTTAAATTTACTTTTAATTAACTTTAAATTAACTTTAATTTTACTTTAAATTAACTTTAAATTAACTCTAATTTGAAATTAACTTTAATTTTAAACTTTAAATTAACTTTAATTTTAAATTAACTTAGAACTTTAAATTAAATTAAAATTAAAACTTAAAATTTTAGTACCTTCAACTAAACTGTTAACTAATTGCTTTACTGTTAACTAATTACTTTACATATTATGCATTAAATTACAATTTACAAAAGTATTATGAATTTAGGTGCTTACATTGTCATTTTTTTCTTGCTCAGGTTGTTGGATTCACCATTCTATCAAAGGAGGGTTCGTAAGTGTGCAAAATTGATTCCTACTATTTAAGCTCAAGAAAGGACTTTATTTCATTTTTTTTATAACTTTGATAATTTATATGACATCATTTATAGTAGGATATATTTGTATAATGTTGTAGATGTTTGATCTCATATTTGAAGTCCTACGAGTTAACGTAATTGTTTGACTATCTGTTGTGCTTTCACTTGTGTAGGCATCGGACTTTTGAAGAGAGCAAATTTGGACTTGATGATGCTAGCTTTCACTTGTGTATGCAACAAAGAATTATGGGTAATCAAATGTTTTGTTAGCACTAGTTAGATATAACATTTATTAGTATCCGATGTGTAAATTTGTATACAAATGGTTATTGTATGTGAGTTAGGTCATTTTTTCGAAAAACTATTGTATTGGAATGGTTATGGATATTTTATTTGATTATATGGTTAATGTGTTTTTTAACTTATTTGAATATGATGATTATGTGAGTGATTGTTGATTGATATAATAGAACCAAAATAGACCATTAACAGAAAATAATAGCATGAAAAAATGGTGTAAAATAATAAACAACTTTTAGTAGCATTTCAAAAACGCTACCGAAATATATATAGTGGCGTTGAGTAAATGCAACCGTAAATAGGGGTAAAGTTGGAAATTCTATTAGTAGCACAAAAAAATCTTTTGGTGGCGTTTTTTAAATGCTACAAAAAGATTTATGGTGCCGTTTGAAAAACGCTGCCAAAAATGCATTTATAGTGGCGTTAAAATAAATGCAACAAAAAATCATGGATTTTTAGTCGCATGTTTTCTCGCGGCGTTTATCAAAACATCACCAAAAGTTTTTGTAGCGTTTTTTGAGCGCTACAAAAAAATAAAATTTCTTGTAGTGGTAATTAGTAAAATTAAAATGATGTTTCAGAAAGATGGATTTGAGGATTCATACCCTAATGTTTTGAAAAAGAATATAAATGGAAAAGTTATGTAATATGAAATAATTTTTTGGAACTAAATTTATAATGAGATTTATGAACAAAGAAATTTCAAAGCAATTTTGAAATAAGAATTATAATGGTATTATTCCAAACAAAGAGTAATCGATTTCTTTTGGAAAAGAGATAGAAATATTTTTGTGAATAAATATTTTGAAGTAATAAAGGGTTTATAAAAGTATTTAAAGCAAAATAGTTTTATGAGATGTTTTCATAAAGATTTGAAAGTTAAATAAAGCACGAATGTTATACATAGAACATTTCGCCACACGATTTTGATCTAAGATTCGAGTACGGAACTTGTAGGTGTTTACACTAGTCCAAAAAAGGATTTATCACTCGATTCTTGATGGCAAACGTTGATGATGGTTTACGATTAGGTACTTGAGTTTTCTATCAAAGTTGAGGGCTACATAAGGGAAACGAAGTTTTCTGATCAAGAAGCCTGATTAGAGTCCACACTAGAGGATCGAAGGATCAGTATTAGTTCGAAATTAAAGTTGTGGATTCGAATAGTAAACCGGATCAGATATTGCGCACGAATGATCTACGTACATCATACAAATGTAAGTTTAAAAACAAATATTTTGAGAAAATACCTTTGAGTTTTGTTTTGATATAATTTCGAGGACGAAATTCCTTTAGGGGGGAGTCTGTAATGACCCGCAAATTTATCAATTTGATAAATTATATTTATTTTTAAAATATTCAAATAAAAGATTTCTTTAAAAATATTATGATGTTTTTAACAATAAATAATAATGGTAATAAGTATTTACAAAATATATACTTTGAAAATATAGCGATAACATGACCGAAAACCATTTTATTTATAAACAGCTGTATAATCGTCAAACGCCACGCACAGAGCTAGATACATACACTTTTTTTATAATTAAACAAGAATATGAAATAAAAATTATTTATTTTATTTTTGGAAATTTAATGTATTTATGACATCATCAGTGATGCACTTATATTTAATAAATAGATTTATTAAATTAAATTGAGATTTAATGATTATTTTAATTATTTAAATAATTTTTTTAAATGATAATAGTTCATTTAAATAGTTTGAAAGTCATAGGTTACAATAGTTTTATAAAGATATATAATCAGTTGAAAATATACGAAACTTTATATCGCTATAGGTATAATAGCAACTTTTGTAAATAATTGTTAACATTGATTTATATGATTTTATAATTCAAATGAGATCATTTTTATTAATTAAAAATGATTAGAAATTTATTTTTAAATTATATATATACGTAATTTAATGTATATGTGAAAATGTGACTGAAAATCGATTTTCCGATTGGCAACGGTTTATCAAACGGAAGTTGTTCAAAGTTAATGCAACGTTGTTTATATGTCATGTACACATATATAACATACATATGCACACAGGAACACATATACACATATAAATACACAAATACATTTATATATAAACATATATAAGAAAAAATCTAAGATATTTCTTAATTACTTAACCTTTAAGCAACCTTAAGTCAACTAAGGACATGAATGGATGGATTGGAAGTGAATGAAGTGGTGGAAGCATATGGAAAGGAGGGGTAACGTAGGGAACATGATGATTATGGAGGAGGTGGGTGCACATGGTGATGGATAATGATGATGTTTTGGATATTTTTTCACATCTTTTTGCCTATAAATATAAGCATCCATTCACTCCTTCATTCACTCATTTCTTCATCTCCTTCCTCTTCTTTCTTTAGCTTTTTAATGGCTTCCATCTTAGGAAAACTATGAAGAAATAATATCAAAGAGAAAATAAAAATATATACACAAATATATGTTATCATTCGACCTCAATACCAAGTGCAAACACCTCCCTATCTCCTCTACAACTCACGCTGGCGCTATATCCTAAGCTAAGGCTGAGCATCACTTATCCAAGGTCAAGGCTAAGAGCACCAAAGGAGAAGGAAGCAAGTTCGGGAGCTTCGAAGTAAGGAAAAGATGAGGAAGTGCTACCAAAGTGCTCAAGGAATCGATTCGAGAAGCTATGAAAAAAGATTGGTGGAGTGGAGCCATAAGTGAGTACTTGATATTTATTAAATGATAAATAATCTCTATAACTATTTTTAAGTATGATAATATGACCATTTAATTCCTTAGTGATTTGTATGAATGTTTGATAACCTGGTTGATTATATGATTGATTATATGGATGTGGATATGGTTGATAACTTGATTTTGATAAATTATGAGAAATCATAATAAAAATGGTTAATTAATAGAAAAATAATTCATATAAGTATATGTATGGATTTTATTGATCCTCTTAAAATTTTAAGAATATAAGAAGGTTGAAAATGAATATTATAATAATATAATGTTATGAAATGATTTAAAAGTGAAAAAAAGATTTAATATGGAAATTACCCGTTTAAATGTTTGAAAATGGTTTATAAATGTTTTATAAACATTAAAATTCAATTTGGAGAAGTTTTGACAAATAATGAATTCGGAGTCAAAAAAGGCGCGTCGTGTAACGGTAGTTCGCGATTTCACGCCGTAAAAGTTAAATCCTTCTATAGGATGGAATCAGAGTTTGATTTCTTTGCAATAATTTTTTTTCAAACTCTTATGACTATAGTTTTCAAAAAAAAGAAAAGGATCGAGATTTTATTTAACAAAATTTAAAATATGAGCAAATCAAGTTTTCGTTCAAATCGTGCTTTGGCAGTTCGATGGCCAAAGTATCAAATGTTCTAAATATATATTTTCAAAATGTTTAAGAATATGGAATAGATTCTATAAATCCTTTAAAATGTTTTAAAAGAGATTTGAGTTATAAAAATGGATTTCTAAATGATCGAAAAGTTGTTTTAATCAAATAAGCTTTGAAAACACTATTTGCAGCACTATTCGCAGCACTTTTTGCAGCACTTTGATAACTTATAAAATATGAACTTAAACCTAAGTATTTTTTCCATAATCCTTTATAAATGTTTTCAGATAAATAATTAAGTGTTTTAATAATGATTTGGAAGTTTTATAATTTATTTAAAAAGGGTTAAATAGATGATTTAAAGAAAAGCTATCAAAAATCAAGTGATCCAATCTTGGCTTAAGAGCCGACGAGTGGACTGGATTTTTCTATTCTTGAGATTCGGGTAAGGTGCTTAAACTAAGGAGATGTTTAGGAGCAACTAGTTCCCTGGCTCACCTGGCCTCTCCTAGGCGAGGGATAGATAATGTCGAAATGTAGGAAACGAGTTAAGTATAAAAGATTAAATTTTTGAAATTTAAACAACTTGGATTGCATGGAGATAATCTTCTTGCACTCGGTGTTAAATTCTGAGGAGGGAACCCGTAGTATCCATATGAATTTAAAAGGTGATTTCGCCACTATTCGATGGATAGAAAAGGTTGAATACGGAAATTGATATTGAGTAGAATTAATATAATTTCTATGATCTTTTTTAATCAATAATGTTTTCCATATGAGACATAAATAAATGATTTGGAATCAATTTGATTCCTATACTTCAAATTTTTTTTTTTGGATTTGCAGTAAACTATGTCTTGACCCATATTAAAATTTATGATTTGGATATCTTTGTAAAGATTTAAATAAATGATTTGGAAATATTTTCCTGAGTAAAGGATAAAATAAATTGGAATTATTCCAAGATTCAAAAGGATTTAATTAACTAAAGGATTTGATAAATGAGGCTTAATGATTCCATATACTGTTAAGAAGACGGATGGAATAATTTAAAATAATATGTCTCTCTGAGATATTTATGAATGAATAAAAAGATGAATTAAATTGAATGGTGATTGATAATCACATATGAACTTAACATTTTTTAATCGATGATTGGTGTGGAGGAACCAAGGTCGGATTTGGGTAACTCCTATCCGAAAACTACTTCGAACCAATGTATACACTCGGAAGTGAAGACATGTTGAAGATGATGATTATTGAAGAACTGAGATCTTTAGAATGTATGGATTTCTATCACGGGTCTCACGGGTTTACCTCACATTATATTTATATGACAGTGGTGTTTGCATTCTGAAATCCTCGTTGTATTGAAGACCAGAGATCTTCATAGCGAAAGGGCTACTTGTTGACATTCTCTGGGTAGCTCCCAATATAGAGACATTTATTATAGTAGTGGCCCTATCGTGTTTTGAAATCTTCGGATTGTTAGGCCTATTTGCTACTAATAGTAGTAGGAGGAGTGCCTTCGATTTCATTCAGTCCCAAAACGAACTTGTATGGACGAATGTCTAACAGTGCATTTTTTATCAATTAATTGATCTCTATCAATGTATTATCTGCTTGGTGATAGATAAGGCAACTTCTCTTAGCTTAATACCATTTTCTGAGACATACAAGCTCAGGAGTTATACGTTGGTAGAAATCAATTGTGCAATTAAGAAATGACAATGTGGTATTCTAAGTGGAATGTGCTTTTTGGAAGAATAAAGCGTGGCTTTGTTAAATTGAGCGTAGCCTTACAAGACTTACATCTCGGTAATGATATGGGATATTATATGGTCAGCAGGACATATATTTCAGGCTATCGGCTTATGAGCGGATCAGAATGATTAGGCCTTGTTGCCTTATGGGCAAAAGATGTTTGGACCCTTATATTGTATGGTATAGTGATGCGTGATTCCTTGCACGAAAGTCCACCGGATACATAGTAGTGTAGCAAGTACAGTGGTGTGTGGGTCCTTGCACTAGAAGCCACCGAGTACGATGTTGCTATAATTGGAAATCCATAGAGGAAGGAAAAGGGCACTAGTTTCCCTATCATGTTGGAAATCCAATTCCAATATGAGCTTTACGGTTTTGGTTGTATTCCCAAAATAGCTGTAATGCTTTGCAAATATTTCAACTACCCTTTTTGGTATCATATACTCCGTCCAGTATATTTCGTTGACCTAGTTCAGATATATTACCATAGAATTTATCTAGGTATTGATACTTGTTATATAATATGTATTTGAAAAGTGTTTTAAAAAAGAATGTCATTAAAATAATATCAAAGTGATTTTCCATATAAACTATTTGGTTATCATAAGGTAAAAAAACCCATCCATATTTATGTGTGAGCGTGGTCTTATGAGACACCCTTCTTTTCAAAAGGTTTTTAACTGGCATCAATTTATAAATCGAGTATCTCACGCTGGTTTATCAAGCTTGATCCGGGTATTTTTTATGCTCGGGTCAGATTCGAGTAGTTTCAGGTTTAGTCGAAGACGCTTGGAGTTTACAAAGGAGAGCTGGAGATCTTCATCTACGTATGGGCGTATTCTATTATCCGCTATATCTGTTGCATTTTTTTTATTTTTTAGCATTTGTAAGGGCAGAGGGTTTATAACTGTCCAGGATGAATCTAGGTTAAACTTTGATATTGTATTCAAAATTTTCCGCTGTAAAGATTTTGTATTAAAATAATATATGTTATTCCATTCGTGTGAGATTTCGTTCTATCTTTATTTTTTTTCTTTTTCCCCTAACAATCGGGCTTTCCGGAACTTGGATTTGCGGCACTTGAATACCGAGGATGTATTAGTGTCGATTTTCGAGGGTCGAAAAATCAGGATGTTACAATTTGGGACCAACCTCGCATCATTTGTAGGTACTTATTATAGGTGATGTCTTACATTAGCACCAAAGTCACACTGCGGGTAGGCAGATTAGTTGGGCAAACTTCTATGTGCTTTTGACTAATCTCGTATTCCTATAACTTAGTTATAATTCATAACTCTCTTAACATATTATCACACATCTCACCGTATCCATAATTAAGGCATTATAAGAAAACTTCTTTGTTCACCTCTATAATTAATTACTTTCCTAAAGGGGAATTCAATAATAATAAATAACCTATTAACTATGCCATTAATACGTTATAATCTTATGTTATTTACGCTAACACACACACACACACTTAGTAAATTTCTAAGCATGCGAAATTTTTGCCCTAAACAAGCGTTTAAATGTCAAATCTTCAAAATTATACAAGTCCAATTTCCATAGTAACACATATACCATAAATCTAATATCCGAAATCAAATCAACAGACTTGTATAGAAAGAGAATCCAAACTCACTTATTTTACATTAAAACAATAGAATAAATCAATAACAGAAACTTATAATTTACATACTTTTACGCTCTATTCAACTTCTTTTTATATGAAATTATACAAAAAGAATTTCTATTCAAATTGTGAAAATATGCGATGCAAACTACAAATAAGAATTCGTACCTTACACACCATTTCCTAATCAAAATCCTTAATCAGATCTAAAGAAAAGATAAGAAGTGGGATAGAAGGTAAAACATTAAAATTGCAAAATATACACAAATTCCATAATTTTAATATATAAAACAATTGAGATTCCAACCTAAGAATTGACATTTCGCTTTGGGGAATTTTAGGAGTTTTAATGTGATGTTTTCGTAAACCAAAATTCTCCAAGGCATATATCAAATCCAAACTATACTATTTAATTACTAAAATAGAAAGACTAAGATTTTCATTCACAGCAGGTCCTTTGCTCTTTCTCCTTTTGGATTTGTCATGCCTTCAATAATCTCTTTCAGATCTCCCATTTTAGATATATATAACAAGGGATTTGTATATATATATATTAGATTCAGAAATTGAGGGGTTGGAAGAGAATAGAATTAGAAAATAAAATAATAAACATCTAGAATCTATTACTTAAAACCGTAAAGAACTTTTCTGAACCTTTGAAGAGAGAGACTAACAGAGCCTCGCTAGGTTCTCCAAAATAATGTGTGAATAAAAGTCAAGGGGATAGACTCTTATTTATAGTGGTTGGAATGCACCAGAACCATTAGATTTAAGTTAGTTTAAAATAATAAAATCCAGAACATTCACTGTGCAAAAAAAACCCTAGCCATCAGTTGCTCACTGGTCGACTGCTAGTGGTCGACCGGCCCAGGGTAGACGGTCGTCCGTTCGTTTATTTCAAGAAACATTTTTATTTGCAATTAATTTATTTATTTCATTCCTTCATTACTCCTTTAATGTCAATGTTAATTTTAACGATTACTAAACCCCCAAGTCTAATTACTATTACTTTTTGAATTTCAAATTTGAGAATTATTTAATTATTTGAATTTGAATTCTATTTAAATTATTTTAAATTCAAAAACTTCAAACGTCCATAAATTTTCCATTTGAGCTTCATTTTCAACATATTATGTATGAAAGCTGATCAAAAAATCGCTACGAACGCAACGACATAAATTTTGTAGTAAAATATTGACTTTTGCAAAATTTCCATTTAAGTCTTATCTTATTTAATTAATTTATCTTATTTTATTTATTTCTTATTAATTTTTATGGGGTGTTATAGAAGATGATGCCAACCGAATTTGGGATGTCAGGGAAAGATGCTTGGGACCGAACGGAGGTGGCTGTAATGAAATCGGGCCGAGGACTAGTCATGCTTGAGCTAACCTTGTCGAGTATGCTGGTTGCTTGAGGCAATCTAGAGTTTGGATTGGAGGACAATTGAAGCAATGTTGAGTGAACGTTCTCACTTGAGGTAAGGCAGAGAGTGGGTTGGCATGAGGGAGTCGATCATCTTCGAGCCAGGCCGGAATGGACCAGGCAAGGCTATACTTAGCTTTGTCTTTACCCCAATGAATTAGGTGTGAGTGTCGCCTAGGGCTAAGATGACCGGTTCTCAACTTGATGCCTTATTGAGTGGATGGGTTGGTTTCGAACCAACTTAAGTCTGGGCCGACATGAATGGGTCAGGCCTAAGAATAGCTAGGCTGACTTTGATTGGGACATGTTATGTCTTAATTAGGTTGCTAATTACATGCAAGAAAATTGAGCAACAATCGCATTTGAGTGGTATGAAGGTGATGATTCTATGGATGGAGAACTCTATAGTGTATGAGAAGACTATACATGATTGTGTCTTCGATGGATTGCACTAGGATGGGAAATTTAAAATGTAGAACACTTCGATGGACTTTCTCTAGAGTGTTTAGAGTTGATTGCTGCAATAGAGGAATGCACATAAATTGAACAAGTAAGCCAAAGGTTGATCGATTACTGGATTGGAGTTGGAAAACTTAGTTAAATTTTCACTAAGTCTATGGATCGGTACCAATCCATGTATGGAATGGTATTGAATCATATGGATTGGTAATGATCGAAACATGAACTTTGCATTTTGGAGCTAGAGACGATGAGATTGATCGCAAGCTAAAGTGAAAGAAATTTGGCCAAGTAAATGGATCGGGGCCGAATCCATGATGGATCAGTACCGAACCATAGTTTTGGCCAAATGGGTACTTAGAAGCTAGTGCAAGAAGAGAAGATCAACAAGAAAGAAATTTTTTGGTTAAGTGTATGGATCAGAATCGATCGAGGGCTATTGTAGAGGATTGATGTTAGCTATAGTGAATGACTAACTGAAGTGTTTGGGGATTGTCCAAACATGCAAGTTATATGTGCTGATGACTCTGGAGTGGAACAAGGGAGTAATATTATAGGTACATACGCCAAGGGATCGTTGATGACTAAAGGCTTTGATGTATGCTTATAAAGAAGTCGGTGAGGACGCTCATCGTGGATCGTCTAGGTGGATCCGTATCTTTGGACCATTAGAGTGGGTCTAGGTCTTATCCGTCTAAGTGGGCAATGATTCAAGTATGGTTGAAGCTACAATGTTGACTAATTGTTGACCTTAAGACGTTGATCATTTGTGTCATCATATATCTAAATGCACTGTTAGTATAAGAGATGCTTGTTAGATGTTTGATGGTTACTATAGTTGTCTATAATGTAGGTATTATTGAGTTTAACACCTCAACATCCTAATTTGTAATAAGATGGAATAGTACGCATACACTGATGCTAGTGGATTAGCATATGATGTTATCATGTGCTAACTTGTTAGATGTAGAAGCACGTGAAGTATGATTTTTCATAATATATTATTCTTATTTACGATATATTGATTATACACAGACACATGCATGCGTATATATACACATGTGTACACACGCATGTGTACATATATGTATGTATAAGTAGACTATTGTCTGATCCAAGGATATTTGCATTGCTTCATATATTCTCGGGTACTCTTAAATGAGTAAATTGAGAGAAATGTATAGTAACAGTGCATGAAGGACGCTAGGAGGCTTAAGCTTACTCATATATATTATTATATGCAGCTACTACTTATTCTCGGTGTAGTGCTATGAAGTTATCATCACTTTAATGTATATAGAAACAGTTTTATATTATATATGCAGTTTTTGATGTGTTCGAGATGTATAAACTTATATATATTCGGTGATGTATAATCTTATGAATTATGTTGCACATGGGTGATATTTGGTATATTGTTTCATCCGACCTTGTCACTGTCCTATGTTTTATATCTGATATTATAGTTTTGTCAATGTATTATAAGATATATAACAGGTTTATTGGTTGATCGATCAGTCGGGTGCATTATAGTGCTGACTACTTCATTTCGGATGACATTGAATACCGAGGTGGTGGAAGATCGTCAGCATATGTTAAAAAGTAATTATATTTTAAAGATTAAACTTGATTTATGGAGTAAAATATTAAAATGGGTGTGACAGAGAAGGAAACGCTAGCACAATGACTCGATTTACGTAAAACTACAAAAGAGGGTGATTTATGTATTAAAGATATTAATATAAACTCTTGTCGCATACCAATGACGATGGACAGTATTAATTTATATATGTTTTTAGCAGAAGCCGCTCCGTGGACGAATAAATCACGCTACACAAAATCTTCGATCTAAAACAGTGTTACAAAATTTCCTTGAAGAGAGCAAAACAAGTCCCAGGAACCATAGCAAAACATTAAAAGAAGGAAGGGGGTCCTTCAAATTAGGTAAAGCCATGTCATACACGTGCGCACCTTGGTTAGCTAGACAGTCCTCTGCAATAAGCACGTGGCCTCTTATCATTGGCTACAAGTTGAAACGCATGAGCCATGTGTTATCCGCAAAGTTTTAAATGCGACAACGAGGCAAGGCAAGGTACAGCTATACTTAACTCCAGGCGGCGAACGGTTGGATTTGTCCTGAGTTAATGGACGGCTGTGATTCTCAGATTGAGTAGGTGGGTGGGTGGGTGAAGCTGTTGTTGGTTTAGCCGTCGAAATCGAACCGTACTTCACCGTATCACTTTTTTCAATGCAATCAGCTGTACAAAGAGCTTCACGTGAGCTGAAACGAGTAGACTGGAAAAAATAATGTTGAGAATCGAACAGAGGAAACGAACAAGGATGAAACTGGAAATATAACGATTAGTGAATTTATGATTTATTTATAATTTTAGTTAAGTGTATTAATGTGTTTGTTTATTTTTCATCCCTCATTTAACTAAAGAGATAAAAAAATGAATCTAATCTCATAGTTTTATTAAATTAATGTATTGAATATTTTAATTTAGCGCTGCATAGGTATATTTTCTGAAATATGGCGCTTGTGTTAAAAGTAGAATCTGGTATTGACAAAAGAGCAAATTACCCAAATTAGTGCAAAGCAATATACAAATAGAAAGAAACATACCTAACGGCTAACACTGATACGGATAATATTTGAATACATGAAAAAAATAACCAAATCAAACATGTGTTATATGGATGCTTTCTTATTTTGCACTCTGTCCTAACTGTAAACTACATGCTACCCATTTTCCTCTTCTCTTCTGTCGATTACTTCTGTCGATTCTGTCGATTACTTCTGTCTTTGTCTTTAATTTGTTGGATAGATATTCAAACTTAAGGGTTTGATTTTTTACTAGGTTGCTGGCATTATATATTAATTGTTAATTAACATGGTTATTTTTTTTCCAGGAATACGATGTACGATTCAAAGAATCATGCATACGTATTTATATTAGTGGAAATTAGGGAGACATCCCTATCATACTTTCATATTGTAAAGCGGGTCTCTGTCAAAGTTTCATTGTAAAGCGGGTCTATGTTTTCTGGAAACGAAGAAAAATTAATGCTGAAATGTCAGCAACTTTTATAAATAAGTGCTGATATTTCAGCAACTATCCGTGTCAAAGTTTTATTGTAAAAACAAAAAAAAATTATTGCTGAAATGTCAGCAACTTTTATAAATAAGTGCTGATATTTCAGCAACTATCTGTGTCAAAGTTTTATTGTAAAAAAAAAGAAAAATTATTGCTGAAATGTCAGCAACTTTTATAAATAAGTGCTGATATTTCAGCAACTTTAATAAACTGTGTTCACAGTGTACAGAAATGTTGCTGAAATATCTGCAACTTTTATAAATAAGTGTTGATATTTCAGCAACTTTCATACACTATGTTCACAGTGTACAGAAATGTTGCGGAAATATCAGCAACTTTTATGAAATGTTGCATCATGATCTGCAATAATCGTGAATAAAAAACAGGGACCTAATTTACACTGAAATTTAGTGAAGGACTTTTCGTGAATTTTGAAACTTAATAAGGACTTGTGCCAAAAGTACCCTTTATATTATATGTTACTGTATATAGGGATAGGCCATGAGTGCGTGCCAATGTCATAGGAATATACATTGCTATAGTTTATGCATCAAAGCCTCAATATTTTATGATTACTAACACGATTTTACATTAATTGAAGTTGACCTTTTCTTTGAATTCCGTACCATATAAGAAATGAGTAAACAAGTACATTACAGAATTTCAAACACATGACTTCAAAAAATACAAACCAAGGAATAATGCAATGCATAATACATTATGGTTAATAAATAGTAGTAAGGGAGAATAATTCAATGTGATACAAACACGCATAATGTTTAGGGTAAGCCTGGCTCACATTCTTTCCAAACTAGACTTACATTTCCGGTCCCTATATTCAAATTCGCGCATGCAAAAAGATCCAAATACCCTTTTATGTTTTTAACATTTCAAACACGTACAACTTTATGTTGAAAAATCGGATCAACATACCATTTTCATCAAAAAATCAAAAATTTTGTGATCTTTAAAATGAGATCCATTGTTAATACCAAAAATTCAAATTTGTAGTAAAGATGCAATTATTTCATATATTTGCAGATAATTCAGCAAATTTTGAACACTTTCGATTTTTTTTTCAAATTTACAACATTTGCAAATAATTGCAGACATTTCTGCAACTATATGGTATAGTTGCAGAAATGTCTGCAACTGTTGCATATAGTTGCAGACATTTATGCAACTATTGCATATTTGCAGAAATGCAACTGTATGGTATAGTTGCAGAAATGTCTGCAACTATTGCATATAGTTGCAGACATTTATGCAACTATTGCATATTTGCAGAAATGCAACTGTATGGTATAGTTGCAGAAATGTCTGCAACTATTGACATTTATGCAACTATTGCATATTTGCAGAAATGCAACTGTATGGTATATAATTGCAGTTTTCCATTGAAATCGATTTTGTAAAAAAATTAAGAAATGAATATAACAACAACAAATGTTCCGCTAAAATCGATTGTAAAAAATATATTAAGAAATGAATATAAGAATAGTTGAATGAATTATAAAATACGTTTTAAATTTTCAGATTTAATTAATAAAAATTTAAATAGTTGAATGAATTGTAAAATGTGTTTTAATTTTTTTAATCCCTTAGAGAATTTTTGGCCCCATCAAACATGTGTTGTATATGATCGTTATATGGATATTCGTTTTTTAACAGAACGAACATCTATATTCATCTAATACAATATTTGTTGGATTTGTCCATGTATTGGACAAGTTACAAACATAATAAAGTAATTACATTTTATAAATCATTTCATTTTAAACGGTTTACAAAATTTCGACAGTACTTCCTTCTCGTTCCGTGTGTACACGCATTTGTGTACGATACAAGAACAGAAGGAAAGTGCTGCTGAAATTTTGTTGAATCATTCAATCTGAAATGATTTATAAAATGTAATTACTTTATTATGTTTGTAATGGGAAGTAGGATGACCGACCATCAAAGTAAAAACCAATGAACTAAAAATTAAAAAATAAAGTGAAGTGCTTATTTGAATTTTCTACGATGGTGAAGTGTTTACAATGATGAAGTGTTGAAAATTATTCCTACAATTCAACTGTTTACTTGAACTTTCTAACATATATTTTCAAATCAGGTAAAATGTTCGATTATTTCCTCGACCGCAGTTGGATGTATGAGGTCGGAACTACTAGAAAAGGTTCAATAAAGGAACATTTCTATAACAGTGTATACGAATTTATTAGATTCGCTAGATCTAATAATCGAAATAACGAAGAAATTCGTTGCCCGTGTAGTAAGTGCCAACATTTAGCATTGAAAACCAAATATAGTTGAAGTACATTTGTATAAATATGGTTTCGTGCCGAATTATTATTTCTCAGATCGTCATGGAGAACTTGTTGAACCTACACCTAATCCTGTAATATTAGAGGACAATAATATTATGACGAACCCGATAGAAAATATGGTGGAAGATGTAGCACGATCAATGTTTCATACCATTCAAGCCGACGATGAAGACATAAATGTCAAAGAAGAACCGACCATGGGAGCTAAAAGAATATATATTTATTGGATTTTGAGAGGCCGTTGTGGGACGGTTGTAAAAGCGGAACCGAATTATCAGTAACTGTCGAATACATTACTATGAAATCAAAATTCAACCTTACAAAAGCTGCATTTATAGCAGTTGTACAAGCTGCAAAACGACACATGCCACCCAATAATCTGATGTGCGATAGTCATTATAAAGTGAAAAAACCGATGTCTGCTTTTGGTCTGCCGTACGAAAAGATAGATACATGTGTAAAAGGTTGCATATTGTATTGGAAAGATGACGTTGACCTTAGAAAATGCAGAATATGTAACGAGGAAAGATACAAACCAAGAAAGAAGAAAGGAAAAGAAATTCCGTACAAGAGAATGCATTATTTACCCATCACTCACATACTTCAAAGGTTATATGCATCTTCTGCTACGGCATGTCATATGCGATGGCACAGTGTGAGAACACCGGAAGAAGGAACTTTGATACATCATCTGACGGAGAAGCATGAAAACATTTCGATAAGACTTATCCTGCATTTGCTGCAGAAAGCCGTAATGTCAGACTGGTTTATGTACAGATGGATTTTCACCATTCTCTCAGTTTTGTAGTAAATATTCATCCTAGCCAATTATCGTTACTCCGTATAATTTACCTCCATGGATGTGTATGAAGATACCATATATGTTTCTCACTATTGTCATCGCTGACCCTCAAGATCCAACACAAGAAATCGATATTTATTTACAACCTCTGATCGAAGAGTTGAAAAAACTGTGGAATGAAGGAGTTGAAACATACGACATTTCGAGAAATTTTTTTTCCGTATGTTTGTTTCTTTATTATGGACTATTAGTGATTTTCTTGCATATGAGATACTTTCTGGTTGGAGTACGGCCAGTCGTCTAGCCTGCCCTTATTGTATGGAAGAAACACGAACATTTTCTTTACAGCATGGGAAGAAAGTTTCGTGGTTTAATTGTCATCGGTGTTTTCTCCATCCCAATCATACTTTTAGAAAAGATAGAAAAAACTTTATAGCTAACAGAGAAGATAATATGCAACCACTAAATATTTGGTCAAGCGAAGAATTATATGAAATTGTAAAGGACTATCCAAAGATACATGAAACTGGAGTGCAAATTGAAATTCCAGAAAAATCGGGCATTCATAATTGGTGCAAACAAAGTATATTTTGGGAGTTACCATATTGAAAAGATCTCTTACTCAAACATAATATTGACGTGATGCACAACGAAAAAAACGCGTTTGATAATGTGTTTAGTACAATTTTGAATGTAAAGGGAAAAAACTAAGGACGATTTGAATTCAAGACTTGATATAGTAAACTTGTAAACACCCTAAACTTCATATGAAGCCCAATGACATTAAAAAACACAAAGCATGTTATGAGCTAGACAACAAGCAAGTAAAACTCGTGCTAAAGTGGGTGGAAGAACTAAGATTTCCCATTGGGATTTCTTCTAATCTTCGTAGATGTGTTGATTTTAAAAACAGTAAATTGAGTGGGATGAAAAGTCACGATTGTCATATCATGATGGAATATTTACTACCCGTGGCTTTCAAAGAACTGTTGCCCGTAAAAGTATGGAGTGTTATAACATAATTAAATATGTTTTATAAACAGCTTTGTTCAACGACATTAAAAGTAGATCGTATACGTAAACTTGAAGTAGAAATTCCCATACTGCTCTGCAAACTGGAGAAAATATTTCCGCCAGATTTCTTTAATGTAATGGAGCATTTACCTATTCATCTTCCATCTGAAGCACTTCTTCCAGGTCCTGTGCAATATGGATGAATGTATCCATTTGAGAGGTAATATTGAATATCTGCAATATTTATGTCAGTTTAGAATTCAGATTTCTATATCTAAATATAAATTAAATTTATTTTGTAATAGATATTTGAATCATCTGAAGAAAAAAGTTAGATAAAAAGCACAAGTTGATGGTTCGATTTGCAAATCATATCTTGAAGAAGAAGCTTCATTCTTTTTCTCTCATTACTTCAGTGACGATGTGAACTTATCGTTTGTAAGTGTTCCTCGTAATGATAAAGTCGTTGAACAAGATTCTTCTCGAACAATGTTATCTATTTTTAGACAACATGGTCGACCTGTTGGAAAATATGTGGAAATATGGTTAGACGATAGAGATTACCATGTAGCACACACATATGTTCTTTTAAATTGTGTTGAAGTTGCACCATTTGTTAGGTAATAATAAATTCACATATAATTCACTTATACGTACATATTAATTATAAGTCATATTACATATTTGCAGTATCTACGAATCACAGCATCCATCTGGCGATCTAGTAAAGAATTTGCTAAATGGTTTTCGAACAACGTTTATGATCCAAGAAACTGTGTCGTTGATGAAGGTTTACGACATCTTGCGATCGGACCAAAAAGAAATGTGAAGACTTATCCAATATTCTTCGTCAATGGATTTAAATTCAACACGAAAGATTACGGGGCTGAAAAATTAACATATAACAGCGGTGTATTTGTCAAAGATAGTGATGATTTAGATGAGCATATAAAAGATTTTTACGACGTCTTAACACAGGTTCTAGATTTGACATATTTTGTAGAACCTGCAAAAAAGTTTTTTTTATTCAAATTCAATTGGTTCAGCAATGTTTCTGCTTCTGGAATCAACGTACACAAAGATTATAAGCTTATTGAAATAAAGCATATCTCACATTACTATAAGTATGATCCTTTCGTATTAGCCAAGCAAGCATTACAAGTTTAGTTTGCTCCGTATCCATCCTTAAAAAGAGATGAAGAGGATTGGTCGGCCGTTTTTAAAACGTAGCCAAGGTTTATGTTTGATGGAAATAATATTCCAGACGAAGCAGCGTATCAAGCGGATCTTGAACCAAATACAGAAATAATAATAACCGATGAAATTGATTTAGGGCCGTTGAATGATGAATCTAATGTTTTATTAGATGCATTTGAAAGTACCGAAGAAAACGAGATAGAGTACGAGATCGTGTCTGAATTAGAAAACAACGAAGACTGAAAACTCTGAATATTTGCATCGCTTGTTGTATAATGTATTATTCTGAGCTGCATATTATTCTGAGCTATGTATTAATAATGATGACTATGTTCTGATCTATGTACTATTATGTTTCGAAATTTCTATATATGTATTCATGAGATCTTGTCACATTTATTATGATTTAGTGGAAGTTTTATGTGATGATTGTTGAAACATGCTTTGTACTAATAAATTTATGTCTTTTCATTCTATGATATTATTTTTCTGTGCTAGATATGTCTAGCATGAGACGTAGTCAAAGTTCCGAGCCTTCTCCATCTTCCGGTGTGGGTGCAGTGGCACGACACCGGATTTACGCCCACTGACGGAGGTAGTTCCGAAAAGCGCCGGGTAAGTATCAAATTTATTTGAAGTATATTTTTTAAATTTTATTAAATATCTACATCAAGATTTATAAAGGGGCTTTGAGATGGAGCCTTCGGATTTCACCCTATAAGTTTCCAAGAAGACATTTATGAGTAGGATGTCGGGCTGTTGGCCTCATGGGACGACATCCCAACGCATATCAAGAATGCTATATTGGCTGATGTACTCGTAAGTATAAGTTTGAATTTCAGTTGAAAATTAATATAATGTACATAATTCAAACTAATTTCAATATGCAAGCAGCCGTACGTGTAGATCCAGAGGATATGGATAATTTTACCAATCACTGGAATAAAAGGATGAGAAAAAATTATAAGGATACTCTGTCTAAGGCTAAAAATACAGGTAAAAAACTCAATTGGATGGGCGCTGATGTGTGGGCCGAGTATCTCCGGCTCTGGGACACTCCAGAAGTGAAAGTAAATTATATACTTTTGCACTGTTGTTAATTTTTTTTAAATTTCTAATGTTAGTTGCAGTAATTTAGTTAATCGTGTATCTAAATTTGTAGTAATTATCTGCCCGGAACCGTGCAAATAGGAATAAAAATCCTGCCTTGCACCGTGGCGGCTCCAAATCCTTCCAAGAACACATAAGAGAGTTGGTAAATTTATAAATTGTGTTTATAAAAATCTAAAATGTTGTTTAATCATATTTGTAACATTGTTTATTCATATGTATATATTTTCATATCTTGAAGAAGAAGCTTCATTCTTTTTCTCTCATTACTTCAGTGACGATGCGAACTTATCGTTTGTAAGTGTTCCTCGTAATGACGAAGGCGACGAACAAGAGTCCTCTCAAACAATGTTATCTATTTTTAGACAACATAGTCGACCTTCTGCGAAATGTGTAAAACTATGGCTAGACGATAGAGATCTTAATGCAACACACACTTATATTCTTCTAAATTGTGCCGAGGTCGCACCATTGTTAGGTAATCTGAAATAATAATTTATTATTTATTCATTTCCATAATGCATTCGCGTGTAGAATTTAATGCAATATTTTATTCATATATGGAGTATTTATGAAAGCGAACATTCGCACGGAGATCTCAGTAAAGAATTTTCCGATTGGTTTTCAAAATACGTTTATGAACCGAGAAATTGTGTGGTTGACGACGGTTTGAAACATCTTGCGTTGGGACCAAAAAGAAATGTCAAGACATATCCAATATATTTCGTCAATGGATATAAATTTAACACCAAAGAATACGGTGCAGAAAAATTAACTAATAATACAGGTGTATTTGTTAAAGGTAGTGATGATCCAGAAAATCACATAAATTTTTTATGGCGTTTTAACACAAATTTTGCAACTGACATATTTCTCACACCCGCGGAGGAGGTATTTCTATTTAGATGAATTTGATTTAGCAATGTTCCAGGTTCTGGAATTAATGTGCACAAGGATTATAATCTTATTGAAATAAGCACACATTGCATTATCACAAGTACGATCCTTTTGTACTAGCCAAACAAGCATTGCAAGTTTATTAAGCTTCTTATCCGTCTCTAAAAAGAGATAAAGCAGATTGGTCGGCAATTTTTAAAACAAAAGCAAGATTTACGTTTGATGGGAATAATATTCCATACGAACAAGCTTATCAGGCAGATCTTGAGCAAAGCTATGAAATAATAATTATAGATGATCATACTGATTTTGAACCTCTGAACGATGAATCAAACGTTTTGGTAGAAGCATTCGAGAGTAGGGAGGAAAATAACGTAGAATATGAGACCGAATCTGAATCAAAAGACGATGATGATTGATGTAAATGATGAGATTTATTTTGCTAGTTATGTAATTATGCAATTGATGTAATTGATGAGACTATGCAGTTGATGCAATTATGTTGAATTCTTGGTGTATTACGAAATTGATGAGATTTATTTTGCTAGTTATGTAATTTATGTCATTTATGAAACCGAATTTGTTTATCGTCATTTACATCTTTTATGGAATTACCATTTATGAAACCGAATTTGCTAGTTGATGAAATATTAAATATTGCTCTTGATTTTTGAAGACTAATGACTACTGATTATTTTTCTGTTGTTGTGGGTCATGTCTTCCAATCTTGCAATGGTGACTTATCTGTCATATTTACTCGAGATAAAAGGCTTTATAGTATGTTTTCTAAATGTACCGAATCTGCTTATCGTCATTTACATCTTTTATGTCATTTATTTAGCAATTTATGTTAAAAATACAATGTATTCTGCTTATCGTTGGAATATGAGACCCAATCTGAATCAGATATACTTTGCACTTTATGTACTTTATATCATTTATGTCATTTAACTATAAAATATATTTCATTATCATGTTATTGTTCTCTTTTAAAATGATGTGTCCGTGACAGGTATCATGTCGTCTAGAAGGAGGAGTTCTTCCCATTCTTCACGAGGCGATGACAGCGGTCTATCACAACCGCCACAGCGACCTGTTGAGACTCTAGTACCTATGGCCGAGGGGTAAGTATTAAACTTTTTTCAGCATCTTAAATATTTTATGTACGATATACTAATCTGTATCATATTTAACACAGGGGGTTTGAGCTACAGTCATCAGCTGTAGTTCTATCAGTTTCGAGGGAGGCGTACAAGAGTAGGATGTCGGCTTGTTAGCCGAAGTGGAATAACATTCCTCCCCACATCCTCGAGTGTATTTGGTAGGATTTCATTGTAAATATAATCTTCTGTTTTCCATTCTTAATTTGTTTTTGTCGCTTATTTATTGTTCATCTTTTATTGTTTAATTTTTGATTGCTTGTTTATCATGAAATACAGGCCGCCGTGGACATACAGTCAGATGACCTACAGCTGGTACGACATTATTGGATGTAGAAAATGAGGAAGAACTGCAGGGTTTCCATGTCGACAGTGAAGAATAAAGGGCAAAAGCCAAACTGGATGGGGACGAGTGCATGGGAAGGGTGGCTGAGACATTGGGATAGTGACAAGGCAAAGGTAAGTGTACTAAACTTTTATTAATTATTTGATTGCTACGTAAATATCAAAAAATATTTGATAAGTAAATAATGTATTAAATTTAAATGTATAGACAGAGTCGGAAAGAAACTCTGCAAATAGGAACAAAAATCCCGTTACTCATCGAGGAGGGTCAAAGTTGTTCCGGCACTATCGTCAGGAGTTGGTAAATTTATTAAATGTGAATTGTAAATAGTTATCGTGCTATATAATTTTGAATATACAATAACAGTACATAATAATCAATTTCAGGAAGTTGAGGCGCAGGGTCATGTGTCGTATATGGATGTGTTTACCCGTACGCATGCCGTCGAGCATGTAAATCCGAACGAGACAGTTTCATATACATGGCACGATGATAAATCGAGAAAGAGCCATGTAAGCATATTTTAGTTTATGTACTATTAGTAATTATTTAATTGTTAAATTCTAATGAATTAAGGTACCATGATATTAATTTTAACTGCATTTTTATTTGTTCATGCAGGCAAGTTTATGGAACAATGCCAGAAATTCCTGGATGATACCGGTCGAGAGCAGCTCATGACGGATGAGGAGGACATTATTTTTGAGTCAGTCATGGATCCACCGTCACGGAACAGACGCTACAGTTTTGACAATCAAGTGGTAATGAATAATATATTAAGATATAACAATTTAATAATCTTTTAGTTTTAAGAACCTCATATTGCTTTAGTTGCAGTAATTAGTTTATAGATAGAACAATTAACACATTATGTTGTAACTTTGATAGTAAGATTATAGACTAAATTAAATAAGTGTTGCAAGCCAGTAGACAGAGGCGAGCCAGCCAACCAACCAGAGCTGATATCGATCTAGCAAAGATCGAAGAGTTGAGAGCTAGAATGGCGCAATTGGAAGATCAGAACCGTCCTCAAACCATCGAGATGACACAGCTGTTGGATCAGCGTATTGCTAAGTACATGCATCAATATGGTGACCGCTTTCCATCTTCTGCTGGTTCGGGAGGTTTTGGAGCTGATTGACCGGAGTGATAGATATGTTTTTTTGTTTTGTATCAGTGTTTTGTAAGTTTGGATGATACATTGAGTTGGTGGAGTTGGATTTGAACTGTTGTGTATATTGTTTGATGATACATTTGGTGGTAGTGATTCCGACATTTGAGAATTGATTGTGAGGAGTTGGTGAAGGATTGATGTATATGTAAATTATGGTAGTGAAGTTTGGTTTGATTTTATATGAATTAAGTTTGATTTATTTCTTTATGATATTTGATTATTTTTCTATGGTTTGATTTCATATTGAATATCTGAGTTGGGTGAAATATATTGTATTTATGAATTGTGGATGGAAGGCCAAATCGCAGCAGAAATGCAGAAAAAAGGTCCAGGTTATCCGATGGCTCCCGACGGCCTATAGGCCAAAGAATACCGACCGATTTTGACGGCTACAAACGGCATGCTCCCGATGGCTACCGATGACTTTCGGCATAAAGCGTAATCGTCCACGTGTCTTCCGATGACCGTCGGAAGCCGTCAAAAACCGTCGAAAAATCTATCGACGGACGCTGTCGGGAGCCGTCGAAAAATCTGTTCACCGATGGATTGCAACGGCTTTTTCCGACGGTTTCCGACGACCGCCGACGTAAAATTTATTCACCGACGGATTATTTTGCAGCGGCTTTTTCCGATGGCCCCCGACGGCTTCCGACGGTCTGGAACCGTTGGAAAATGCTCTGTTTCTTGTAGTCCGAGGGTTCGACCAGTCGAACCGTCAAGAAACGCACACTCTTTTTTGAAAATTAATACATTTAGATGCAACGTATCAATCTTAATTACATAATAAATCAACATCTTCAATAAAAATATACGATATTAATTCATAATCCACACATTAGTTCTAATATGAAAAATTAAACAAAATTTGTTACACTAGCTGCACTAATTACGAATATAAAATGAATGGAGATTTGAAAACATATTTTGGAATGAAGAAATTGCGTATATGAGAGGGTTCAACCGGGTTTAAATGAAGGGTTAAACCGCTAATTCAAAGGTCGAAATAAGGTTCTCGTACGAAGGAGGTTTGATTGAGTTTTCGGCCTTTGATCTCCACGGCTCGTGGTTATTCGCAGTTCAACCGCGGCCGGGTCGGGTTGTGAAAACTACGGTATACATATACATATATGTATGTATACACAAACACACGCGTGCATAGTGTATACTTGATTGAAACTAGGGCTGTTATGGTAACGGTAAATTTACCATTACCATACCATTACCAGCCAATCGGTTACCATTTTCGAGTGAAATCGGTATACCAGTTTAATCGGTATGGTAACGGTAAATTTACCATTTTCTACGGTAAATCATCGGTAACATTTCTTCAATACCAGCGGTAACGGTAATTTTACCAGTCAATTTATAATACATGTATATTCATGTAACATGCTTTGTTATAGGCATTTAGAACCAAGCAAATGATTAAATTTAGTTTATTAACCGGGTGAAATAATGTTAAATACACTTCACTTCTTTCTAATTTATGTCTTCTATTAAGTAACATTATAAATTGTATAATGAAGCACCGTTATGATGTGAATACGTGTTATGTTACTAACCTTTTTTAGACAAACGGTAATTTACCATTACCAGTGTAACGGTTACCAGATTATCGGTATACCAGTCTTCGGTATACCAGCCTATCGGTAACGGTAAGCAATTTTCGCTTACCAGTAAAAATGGTACGGTAACGGTATTTGTGAAATGGTAACGGTAACCATTACCATAACAGCCCTAATTGAAACATTAATTCAAATAATTGTTGACCGCAGAGTCTTGCTCGAGTTCTAAAGGAAACGATGAATTGTAATTATAATATCATTTCCAATGGAAATAGTGATAGAAATACTGTTCAGACTTGCAATAAAATGCGTATCAACATTAAGATGTGTTGGGTTGCATGCAGCGAACTTCATTGTTGAGCTACAACCATTGTTTCATGTTGGAACATCACAAAAAAGTTCTTCATCTTTGTCCCGTGCTCATCTTCAATTACTCCAGTCTACATGGAACCACGCGACTTTTCAGTATCATTGGAGAATCAATGAAGTATTATTCTGAACACAATATAGCGCCATACAGTGACTGCAATGTGTAAATGTACACAATATAGTGCTCATCTTCAATTTCGGAGTTCATGCTTATCTCGGGTAACTTTTTTGTTGAAAAATTCCAATCAAACCTCTTTTGTTGGGAATGCTCTTGCCATTCCTCTTTCTTTCTTTCTTTCTTTCTTTTCAACTACATGTTTTTGGTGATTTTATTATAGATTTATTTCTATAATTTTTTTCCCAGCTACAGATTGATATATTCTTTAGGATTTATACTTTATGATAAGATTTATTCACTATGCTGTGAAGAATCGGTAACACCTAAACACACCATGACTCTTATTTAATCAAGCAGAATTTGTTCTTGAACCTTATGAAATCATGTTGATATAAGCAGATAGATACATCATATCATATTAAATATCAACGAGCAGAACAAAATTTACTGGATGTTAATTTCTTTATTAACCTTGTAGTTGGGCATTTTTCTGAACGAGTCATTGATGGCATTCAGAACACAAATGCATAGAATCAGACTGAAAAGCATATAGGGTTAAAAAAAAAGGGGGAAATACACCAGACTGTAACGCAGGCAAATAATAAGGATAATTTTTTTTACAGTAGCATAGCTGTCAAATTCCAAATTACAGACTAATTTAAAGCATTCCAACCATAACCATTCCACAGAATAACACTAGCAACTTGACTTCTGTGCTGACTTCAAACTAATGCTATTCAGACAATCCGGAAAAATCCGTTATATTGTATACTGCAGGCTGATCCAAATGGCTATAACATCAAAATGAAATTCAATTGACACTGGTCAGAAGTGAACTAAACATATCAATCCATAGAGTACATGTGGAATGCATTTCTCTGGTTTCTGTCAACAAAATAGTTTTAAAGTTTTCTTCTCAACCACTCGCTTATATATGAATAAAATGCAAGAAAAAAAGAATCAAAATAAAGAAATAACCATAATGGACTATCATATTCACCATGCTCGTGGTTTATGCCAAATAGTTAACCAGATTCCGTTGACAGCAAAATGCAAATACTTATTTTAGTTATCATTGTTATTAAACATCCAATTTCATTCAAAAACCAAAAGCATGGTTTCATTTTGAGTTTCTAACATGCATTACAAAACGCAAGTAGAGCGGAGGAGAACATTTAAAAATATAAACTATTACAAAGATGGAGGATTGGATGAATTATTTTCCGAGACACGGAAAATAAAATAAATTTAATTTCTATGTTGTAAGTTGGTTTTATTTTTCAAATTGTTTGTCCTCCAAAAATAATCGTGTTGTATTTTTGTTTGGACGGCGTATGTATTTCTGGAAAACAATCAATTTGAAAAACATAGTTTACATACAAAATATAAAATAAATTTATTTTGTTTTTCGTATTGTAGGAAACAACAAAAGCACTAAAAACAATGCATACCTTCTATTGTTCCTACATCGTTGTAATGACTTAGAATTTTAAAAAAATTCTTCCACTTTTCTTATATTTTGTAATACATGTCAAAACAAGTCCCAATTCATACAGTGGGACCCTAATTAATATGCTTTCGATGATCCATTTAAGAATTTGCTCGTCAGACTTAGCACAAAGCTCCTCAATTGCGGGTGGCTCACACCACCCTCATTCTCAATTGGCAAAGCCTCGCTTCAAGGAGGTTTTTCCTAAGGAAATTGTGGCATACATCCTTATAATCATAAAAACTAAGTTTTATGTCCTTTTCCATTTCTTTTTATAAAATTCATTCTTATGTATGGGTAATTTTACTAACCTTAACATGTGTCCATGTTATCATTTTTCATAACTCATAACCACATGCAATACACGCATTTGCAGCCACTCTTAAATTTGAAAACGAAAGATGTGAAAGAGAAAGGATTATAAAATAAATTGTATAAAATAAGACGTCCCTAATTTCCACATTTTTTCTCCTAAGCATAAGAAGGACCAGGTAAGAGATAGCCTAAGTCAGAAGTCTACTCTCACAATGCTGAGAAGCTTAACATGTATTTGTTTAGAATCAAAATTATATGTTTTTTTAACGATGTAACTACAACTACAAATGTCGTTCAATAAGTGCTTAATGACATTAAGCACTCTTTAATTGAGAAACAAACAAAGCTAAAATTTGTTGAACTTGCAAATTTTTTTTAATTTTTTTTACTACATTGCATTTCATAGTATTCTTTCTCCAAATGTAGCCGTTACATATTAATTGAAGAAGATAGCTATGATTTTTTTTTTTTAGTGATTTGCAATTCAACATCGAAATACGTTGACAAATGAATGACCATACTTATAGGGTACATTTACATGCATGCCTTGTCTAACCTCCATCTATGTATTTTCGCTAACACCACATATCTACAACCATCACTTACGGAAGATTGATTGCTAATGGTTAAGAGCATCAGTTAGCAGGGGATCATGCAAGTGCTCTCTCATTACATACAAATACCTTAAATGCAATTTCAATCATTTGAGCAAAACCTTTGTGCTAACGTTTATTATAATATCAGTCACCTGTAAATAAATAGCTTGACACTCCGTGCTCCTAATGTGTTTTACTGGCATTGCTTCGCATTATAGACTAAGATTCAGTCCAGTAAAATAATATGGCAAATTATAGATACAATTAAGGAGTACAGACCCAGGGGCGGAGCCCACCTGTATATGGGGTAGGCACGTGCCTACCCCAGTATTTAAAAAAAAAAAAAGCAAAGCAAGTTGCAGTCTTGCAGAACAAAAGAAACGGCTCCCTTCTACAAAACAGATGCAGGCTGCAGCAACAAGAAAGGGGAAAAAAATAAAGAACGAACGAAAAGAAATAAAAGAACGAACGAACGAGACGCTCGCCTGCTCCTTCAAGCTTCACCAAGCACGGACGGACCACGGCAGATTTCTTCTTCTCCATCAGCTAAGATATATTTTGTGAAACCAAAACCCTAGATCAGAAATTTTGCAAAATGGGTAACCTTCTTTTGGTTTTTCTTTGATTTCTTGTGAGTTGTGATGTGCATATTTTAGGGATTAAGCTAGATAGTTTACTTTAATTTGATTAATTTAGACACATTTCTGGCTGAAAAGGTTTGATTTCATAATTGATTTAGCGGTGAACCACTGCTAACACATTTGTTGATGAAAAAAAATGCCATCAAAGTATTCTTCAACAACAAAATGAGAAATACTTGTGCAAATCAAAGGTTGAAAAAAATTGAATATACTTTAGACTGTTTTGTAATTGTTAGATTATCTAATTATTGTTAATCTCCTTTTCAGATTTGCACAAATATTATAAACGAGCTCATGATACTATTTCGGACAATGTGAGATCTTCTTCCAACATTGTAGATAATGATATTCAAAATGAAGCTATTCCAAAAACAGTGATTCGAAATCGCGTTCATGTTGATTTGTTAAATCTTCCTTCTGATCCAAGCTTACGAAATCGAATTTCGGACTTTGACCCAAATGATCAAGATATAGTTCGAAGAGCTTATTTACAGAAAGGTCCATGTCAACCTTCTTTATTAGTATTTCCACAAACTATCATTGGAGAAAAAGCCCGTCGCTTTAATCCAAATTGGTTTAGTCAATTTGGGAGTTGGTTAGAATATAGTGTAAAAGAAGATTCAGTTTTTTGTTTGAAGTGTTATCTATTTCGTCCAGAGTCAGTGAACAGAAATATGAGTGAGGTTTTTATAACGGGTGGGTACAAAAATTGAAAAAATTGTAGAAGATTCCAAGAACACGCTCAATCAGAAGCACATAACACTGCTTGTATGAAAGCTGAAAATTTAATGATTCAAGCCAGACACATTGAACCACTAATTGTAAGGCAAATAGAACAATGCCGAAATAACTATCGAGTTCGACTAAATGCTACCATAGATTGCATTCGATATCTTTTGCGTCAAGGAGTAGCTTTTCGTGGTCACGATGAATCTGCAAACTCTACGAATAAGGAAATTTTTTTAGAACTTCTACAATGGCTTGCAAATCAAAACTCATCTATTAATGCCGTTGTTTTGGAAAATGCTCCACAAAATTCCAAAATGACATCACACGATATACAAAAGGATGTTGTAAACTCAATTGCTATCGAAGTTGTCAATGCTATCTTGAAACAACTTGATGGTGGCCTATTTGCAATTTTAATTGATGAAGCACGTGATAACTCAATTAAAGAGCAAATGTCTATAGTTATACGATTTGTCGATAAAAATGGTTGTGTCATTGAGCGATTTATGGGCATGATACATGTTCCCAATACAACTGCAATTTCACTTAGAACATCACTTGAAGCCTTTTTTTCCAAACACAAATTGAGCTTTACAAAGTTGCGTGGTCAGGGCTACGATGGGGCAAGTAATATGCAAGGAATGTTCAATGGCCTCAAAACACTTATATTGCGAGAGAACAATTCTGCATTTTATGTGCATTGTTTTGCACACCAACTTCAATTAGCACTTGTTCGTGTCGCGAAAGATATAAACCACATTGCTGAATTCTTTTACTTAGTTAACAATTTGGTGAATCTTGCTGGAGCGTCATGTAAGCGTCGAGATATCCTACGAGAAAAAGAAGCAGAAAGGGTATTCAATCAACTACAGAGTGGAGAATTATGTAGTGGCCGAGGATTGAATCAAGAGAGAAGTTTGAAACGACCGGGAGACACGCGTTGGGGTTCACATTATGGAACCTTAATTAATTTAATTGTTATGTTCTCTTCTGTAATAGATGTTCTTACAGATTTGGTGGAAGATGTCTCTGGAGATAAAAAAGGAGAATCTTTAAATTTAATAAAAGTGATGCAAAATTTTGATTTCGTATTTACATTATATTTGATGAAAAATGTACTTGGAATCACCAATGATCTTTCAAAAGCACTTCAACGAAAAGATCAAGATATCGTCAATGCTATAACTTTGGTGAAATTATCTAAGAAACGGTTACAAAAAATGAGAAATGATGGATGGGATAACCTATTTGTTGAAGTAAGTTCTTTTTGCACGAAGCAAAATATTCTTATTCCAAATATGGAGGATAATTATCTTCTTTTAGGTAGATCAAGGCGAGGGCCAAAGTTAACAAACTTGCATCATTATCAAATTGATTTGTTCTACGTTTGTTTGGATAAACAACTTGTCGAGCTTAATAATCGTTTTGATGAGGTTAACACAGAATTGCTTCTATGCATGGCTTCTTTGAATCCTAATGATTTATTTGCTTCTTTTGATGTCATGAAACTAATTCGTCTATCTGAACTTTATCCAAATGATTTTTCCGAAGCGGAACATATGGATCTTTGCAATCAATTAGAGATTTATGTGATGGATATGACATCTAATACTGAATTCAAAGAAGTGAAAAGCATTAGTGATTTAGCTAAGAAGATGGTCTTGATGGGAAAACATATTGTCTATAATTTAGTTTATAAACTCATCATGTTATCATTAATTCTACTAGTTTCAACCGCTACAGTTGAAAGGACTTTTTCAGCTATGAATATAGTGAAAACGAATCTTCGAAATCGAATGGGGGATGAATGGCTAAATGATAGTTGTATCACTTATATTGAAAGAGATGTTTTTGATATCATTGACAATGATGCAATTATCGATCGTTTTCAAAATATGAGAACTCGTAGGGAACAAATTTAAGATATGTGTTATGATTAATTTTCTTTTGGAAGATCAATTATTGATCGTTTTTGTTATGAATTTGAAGTCTATTATGTTAAAGGTACTATTTGTCTTATTTCAATCATATAAGTTTCTTGTGCAAATTTTGGTAAATATCAGTGTCATAAAAAAAAGCATATCACTTTGAAGTCTGAAGTCTATTTTGTTATTTCAATCTGAAGTCTATTTTGTTATTTCAATCTGAAGTCTATTTTGTTAAATCACATATCACTTTGTGCCCACTCCAATATCATGTCCTGGCTACGCCACTGTACAGACGTATAAAAAAACTGTTTCATCTTGCACGACAAAAATTAAATCTACTGAGCCCTCAATGTACCATACGAATAAAGATCAGAAGGTTGTGTACATTGGTTACATATGAACCAAGTTTCATTAGTTTCCAATGTACCTTTACATGCAAACCACTTTACATTTAGATTGATGCCCTATGAACCAATGCAGAAATTTATGTATCTTAGATTCTTAAATAGGTAGAGGGGGAAAATAAAAAGTAGAAACCTTTCAAAACTTATTTGTTTTAGATCCTTTCTTTTTAAAAACTATTGTCTAGATCCCTCTTTTTCTAATTTCATTCGTTTTTACTTCTCTCGTTTCCAAATTTAAAAGCGGCCACTCCGACATGTATTATAGCGGTTGTGAGTTATGGACGTATATTCTAAGAATGCATGTTAAGCTTAGTAAAATTACTCAAATACTCCCATGAATTTCACCTTAAAAAAATAGAGATGTAATTTATAAATGAAAACTAGAAAGGACCTAATGCTAATTTTTTATCATCATAAAGATGTATGCCAAAATTTTCCAAATAAAAAAACATCCAGAAGAGATTGAGGAGGCTATAAATAGCTTGAAGGAAATCTTCCCACCCAGCAATGAGCAGAAATATCAACTTGTTTACCCCCTGTTTTAGAAACCCCTTAAAATTAAAATCCATGTTTCAATTTAACGAATTAGACTTGCTTCAGAAAATGGAGACCTAAAGCATTTTGTATTAATTATTTTAATCAAGGTTTTTGAAATAGAACTCAAATTGTAAATCGCAGTGTTCAAACTTTTAATTGAAACTCGTGAATACTAAGGATTCATACTTTAGACCGTTTATGCTAAAAATTTGCCCTACCTAGGTTTTAAAAGGACGTTGAAATATGTGATCATCGTTCTTATTTAAATAACAATAGTTTATATTCTTGAAAATGATTTTAATGTTTGAATTTATACAAGGTCTAAATTAGAGAATTTTACTATCTCTCCGGTTTCCACTTTATTTAGTTTTTAAAACAACAAATTTCAGATTGTAAATTTAAATAATTATCAAGACATTTCTATTTCCAAATGAATCAAACGATTTTTCTGAATTGCAATTTTATTTGAGTTTGGAATCAAAATTTGAGAATCAAATTTTAAATGGAAAGATTTGACACAAAACGAGATTTAAATAGAAAGACTAAGATTTTTGTAATCATCGATTGCAATCAATCTTTTAACTGTAGCATTTAAAGTTGGGTTTTGAAATCACGTTTATACATAACTTCTGGTTTCAAAAACCCAGGGTAAGTCACTCAGCAATTTAGAAACATAGAACTCTGTCCATTTTGACAATCAAAAGAGGGGAAATTCCCTCTTCCTTCAACTCTGATGCTTGTTTCTCCATTGCATGAGCATGGGTTACGAGAATAACACACACAAATTATTCTCACTTTTGTGATTACTCTAACTTGAGATGATCCTACATTCCTCTTACCGTTGTTAATTAAAACTAATAAAAACAGCAATAACTATGAAAATAATATTTAGCACTAGTACATAGTTTCACTGTAAATATATTACCACTTAACAATCTTGTGAACAATGATATTTCTAGGAATAATAAGCACACAAGCTCCTCTCTTGCAAACATATTAACTTCCTATGCAAGAAAATACAGTCAACCAGTTTACAAAGCTCATACGATCTACTAGCCCAAGTTAAATAAAATATATACCTCTCAGATCCGAGTACAGGAAGAATCAAAATCATCAGGAGCAACCCTAGCTATCCAATTACTCAAACTCTTCTTCACATCTCCATAACTCACATAAGCCAACTCATACATGCTACAAAGATTGACAACTACAGTCTCATTTACAGCCACATTCGGCACCCTCTCTAGTGCTCCCTCCAACAACTTAATAGCATCCGAAAGATCCCTCAAATACATCAAACACAATGCCTTATTATTCAAGGCCACAACATCGCCTCCATCCCTCTCAATACACTCGTCATACTCCCTAACAGCCGATACATAATCCTTCTCCACCAAAAACACCAATGCCCTATTCCTCCCATTTAAATTCACATCTTCACACTCCATATCTTCAACTTGCTTAAAAGTCTCTTTTGCCCCTCCCATGTCCCCAATCTGCAGCTGCAGGTACCCTAGCCTTGACAACAAATCTGGATCCATTACATCCATTTTCAAGATTTCATCCACAAGCTGAAAGCATACGTCAAATTCCTTATGCGCAAAATGATTATTGCAAATCGCACAAAGAAGAAAGACCTCCCTCCGTCTCCAAACTCCACCATCGTCGTCGCCTTTACATCTGACGAAATCAAGGAGAAGGTATAGTCGGTCAACGGTTTCTTTTCGGTCACCGAGCTTTTCAGGGATCAACGCGTGTAGAAATCTGACCGCAAAGGGGATCATCGAACCGGAAAGATTAGGATAAACATCGGGATAGGTTTCGTAACAGTACTTGGGGTCATCGAACGGGGGATTAAGGGAGTGAATCTCGAGAAGAGAGGAGGAGAAGTTGTGGAGTTTGAAGAGGGAGAGGGAGTTCAAGGTGAGGAAGACGAGGTGTTCGTGAGGTTTGGAAAGGAGAGTACTTTGGGAGCGGGTTTGGGAGATGAGCGAGAGGAGAGATTGGAATTGGCCATTGAAGGAGAGGGAGGTTAGGGACGAGAGAGAGGGGCAGAGATCGGACGAGGAACTGAAGGTTGCTGATTTGGTTGGGGAGAGTAACGGATCTGAAATTTGGGTTTGGGATTGAGACAGTTGTGGTGGTGGGTCATGATCCTCCATCTGCTCGAAATCGAAATTGAAGAGGAGGAAGAGTGATTCTGATTTCAGTAGTTTCAAACAGCCAGCTTTATTTTCTTTCAAAGGCAAACCGGTCACAAATAGTTATACTCTTGCCAAGCTTTTACATCAGTTTTGCATCAAGACAAGTATAAACTTAGCCCAAAAAAAGTGTCATATGTCCATATTTTTGATGTTGTTATAAGAAAAGTCCCTGTAGATAAGAATATGTAAATTTAGTCCCTGTTTTTTGAAAATAGAAAAGGCAATGTGTTTTGCATTTTTCTGATAGAAAATGCAAACTAACTTGCAACTTTTTGACTATAAACTATTTTTTTTTGAAAATTCTGAAAATTTTAAAAAGCGCAAGTTAACTTGCGCTTTCTATCAGGAAAACGCAAGCTAATTTGCGCTTTTATTTTGAATTTTTTGAAAATTTTGAAAATTTTAAAATTTTTGAAAAATGCAAGTTAACTTGATGGAAAGCGCAAGCTAGTTTGCGCTTTCTGATTTTGAAATTTTTTTAAAAATTTCAAAATCAGAAAGCGCAAGTTAACTTGCACTTTTTATCAAGAAAGCCCAAGTTAACTTGCACTTTCTATAAAGAAAGCGCAAGATAGTTTGCACTTTCTGATTTAGAAAAAAACAAGGACTTAATTTACATACTCATTATTATAAGGACTTTTCTTACAACAACATCAAAAATAGGGACCTTAAGTGCAAAGCTCCAACTTAGCTCCAACACCAGTTCAAAAATAAATTATAGCATTCGTCATGTTAATTAAAACACCGAAAAATTATCCTTTTACACTAAAAATGGCAAGGCTTCCCAGCTTTAAAGTTTTCCTAGACAAACTCCTCACTTAAAATGGCAAAGTATTCACCCACAAGTCTTGTTGTTTTAATGACCAGTCCTCTGACTGGCCGTCAAAACGAGTAAAACCAGACACAACTCAATGAACAAATCATACCTGGTTATGCTATGGCTGATTCAGTTCACTTTTTCCACTGAACAAGTCATTGCTGGTTGTGCTTTTGGTTTATCACAAAATAACAGACAAAATGTCACACAATTGTGAATACTTTGAAATTGTTTATAAACATTTTGATGATGAGAAGCATATAAATATTAATACAGATGTTTCTTTGAGTTGTTCAATATTGTTAGATATATTATGGAGATATCTTGTAGAGATAAAGAAGAAACTCGATGCAAATGTATGTATGTATGTATGTATGAGCTAAGTTCAATAGCCCCATTTATTTAGCCATTTGATATCAGCCACAAGTTTCTATTTAAATTAGACCTATCAACGAACATTTTCGGATGCAGATAGTGTCATATCCGCATTCGCATCCAAAATTATTTTCAGATATTGGATATCCACATCCGTGGATACAGAGGGATATCAGATAATTATCCTATCTGCTAACAACCGATAAATCAAGTAATATAAATAAATAAATTTAGTTTAACATAAATTCTTTTCAATCCTATTGATTATAATAGTATTAAAAATAAACAAATACGATGATAATAAATCGTTTTAAGCAGTTAATAACCATTAAGTGCATATAACATAAACTACTAACTTAATAAAACAATAAATAAATATTTTTCATTGTATTAAAATACATAGAATTTGAACTATAATCTTGATAAAAACCGAACGGATGATTTTCGGATGCGTATGTCTTCGTATCCACATCTGCATTCGTTTTTTCCGAATATCGAATATTTATCTACTTTTCGGATACGGATGCGGACGGATTTCGAATTTTTTGTTAATCTACTGACAGCCCTAATTTAAATATTTGTTCTTCCTCTCTCCTATTACATGGACCAAATATTTAAATATAAACTCATGGCTGATATCAGAGAACTACAAATGGTGCTAAATAAAAAAGGATATTGATCATACACACACACATACATACATACATACATACACATATGCATATACACGCGCGCACACACACACACATATATATATATATGCATACATATATACATACACATACATATATATATATATACATATACATATATATATATATATATCTATATACATACATACGTACGTACATACATACATACATACATATATATATATACACACACACGTATGTATGTACGTACGTATGTATATGTACATACATATATATACGTATGTATGTGTGTGTGTATGAGGAGCGCTCCATGGCACATCAATTTCAGCCACAAGTTTCTACTTAAATAATTGGGTGAGTGAAGAGAGAGTTAGTGGGAAGAGAGAGAAACATAAACATGAGGTGGATATCAGGGGGTTGTTGGAGTGCTGCACTGTTTAGGGTGCAGTTGAACGCTACACATACACACACACACACATATACACATGCACGCATGCACGTGCACGCATACACACATGATCAGCTACACCTCATTCTTGCTACATCTTACATCCCTCTAATTTCAACCACATGTTCCGAATTAAATAATCATATGAGTGATTGAAGATTGATCAAAGCAAATGAAAGAGAAAAACCGACTCAAAACGAATGAAACATAAGTGGTTCGACGACAGAGGTATTTGTAGTGTTCGGTAAGTTTGTTTGAGTCTTAAATTTTTTTGTTACAGACACCATAGCAACTATCCTTATTATTTCTCTTTCATTTAACTCCATTTTGAATCATTAACATCTACATATACACATACAATCTAAGTTTTAAATGTGAAAAAAATATCTATTTGAATTTTAGAAAAAGAAAACCAAAATTGTGCTAGGTATGTTGACATACTTCTGTTGTCTATGTTGATATAGGGACGTATACGTCGACATACCCATTGGACTATGTCAACATAGTATTCGTTATTCGGTTTTTTAAACTTAAACAAATGAATTTTTGCTCCAACCTGTAACAACCCGGGGTTTAGTAACAATTAATTATCATCAAATGACGATTAAATTGGTTGTTAATTGCTGTTTGGAATTTTCAATCTGTTGAAATTCTTTTGTAAATTCATTAATTGTTATGTGAGCTTTAAAACTTAACATTGGGCCACATTTCATTTGTTTGTTTTACGGTGATAACTATCGAAGGCAAAACCCGTCCCCCTTTCTTTCATTTTTCTCATTTGAAAACCCTAAAACATACGAAAGAATAAATGGCGGCTCGTACTCGTTCCTCTTCCTTCAAATTAGGGTTTTCGTGAAATTGAAGCAGCCAGATTTACTCGATGGAACTGTTTTTCTTGCTATGTCGAAAGGCTGCTAGGGATTTGATCTCTACTTCGTGCGATTCTTTGGTGTGTGCTCTGGAAAGCAAGGTGAGTGAATTTTATTGTTCACTCACATCTAGTTCGACTTTTAGTGAAGTTTGAACTTGCGATTTCGTGTTTTTCTTGGTTCTGAACCAATGTTAGACTTTGACTTTGTTTGCTGTTGAATTTTTTTTGACGGTGATGTTGATTTTGTTTTGTACTCGAATGTAGCCATTAACCGTTGATTTCGTCTTGTGATAATGTGGCTTCGGCCTTGACTATTTTAAACTTGATTTTGTTTCGTTGTTGATTCCTCCTTGACTTCGGCATTAACTTGAATTTTGATTTTTGCTTCTCGGCCATGTTGGTTGCATATGCCTTCTGGTCTGTATGTTGTTTCTTTGATATTGGTCTGGTTAGCTACTGTCTCGGCCAGTTCAATGTCTTTATTTTTCAATCCAAACATTTTGACTTCACTTGCATTTGTGTTCTGTATTCATTTGCATTGTGCTGTTATGCTCGAGCTCTGGCCATTAGCCCATCTCCGATGCATTTGCTTATTTGGTTTATATGTATACTTGCTGTATCGAGTTGATGTTTTGGTTGAACTTCGACATTGACTTGATAATGTCCTCGAGTTCTTTGGTTTATATGTATACTGCCCTTGACCCTCTATAGTCTTGGCATTCATTTTGTACTTGCACTTGTATTTCATGGTTGTTGTTTCCACTCTTGTGCAAGCTGTTTCAGTCTGGATTTGATTTCTTTATGCAGCCATGTTGACTTGAAGTCTGATCTCCATGTAGCTTGCATTTGAGTTGTAGCCTCGAATTTATTTGCCTGTGCGTCTCCAGTCATACTTTGTACTGGTGCACTTGATTTGAGTCCATTTCTTGTTCATGTGTACATCTGCATGTCTTCTCTTGATCATATATGTTGAGGTTGTACTTGCATACTGCTGCTATTGTTTCACTTGTGTACACCTCTGTTTCACTTCTGTTTACTTGTGCAGTTCTCTGGTCTAATCAGTATTGCGTGTATGCTACATTATATATATATATATATATATATATATATATATTGATGGCAATTGGTTTGCAGTCAGGTTGCATTCCATATGTGTACATCATGCATATTCACTTGGTCGTGCTCATTTGGTAGCTTGACTTTTACCTGCTGTCCTTTGATCAGAACTACCACTTGATGTTTGGTGCCTGGTCCTTGCATTTGTTTTCAATTACTTCGAGACAGTTTTAGTTGCAAGTGTAATTGCAGTTTTGCGTTTGTTTGGTTTGAGGCTGTACATGTACTATGTATCTGCTACCTTTGTGTTTTTGGTCATAACATTCATGTGTACCCTTGAAATTTGGCGAGGCAGTGCACGCGTGCGTGTACTGCAGCCAAATTCAGAATGGATGTTTTAAATTGATGATTTCAATTGTCGGAGTTGTTTCGTGTTGCCAAATTCAATATATTGTGAAGTGTATTTTGATTTGGTTTAATCTGATGATTTTATTGATACCTAATTATCTTTTAGATAGTTAGATTATGTGCTTTCTAATTATCATATTGATAATTTGATTTTTGTGATTTACGCTATTTTATTGACTTGAATTCGAGTTGTTTCAATGTATATTTATGCTGTGTATGTTGACTTTGCAAAAGCTCGAGCTCTGTAGCCTTGCTTTGTTCAGTTCATACTTGTAGCCTTTGTGCCTTGTTGTTCCACTATTGCACTTCAATTGCTTCTGCGGATTCATGTACATGTACGTGTCATTGCCCTCGTGCACTGATGCTTACTGTCGCGTTGAATTTGAGAACTGGTGTGTTGTTTTGAGTTTGCTGTTGTATTACATCTGGACTTCCTCTGATTCATTTCACGTTTGTACAACTGCTCTTGTGCAATTGAGTTGTTTGGATCTGGCCATTTAGTCAAGTACTTGAATATGTACTTGTTTGTTTGGTCTCTTGTTGGTTTAAATTGAAGATTTCAGTCTGACTATTTCACACTTTGGTTTGTCTTGGTCATGTTCACTACTTGTAGTCTTTGTTCGACCTGATTTTGCTTTGACTTTGGTCACTACTGCCTATTGTTCAACATATAGTTTGCTGTCTGATTGTGGTTTGAAATCTGCAAGTGTGATTTTGTGAAAATGTTTTAGATGAGAATTCATTATGACTTTGATCGTGGTTGACTTCGGCCATGGTGGTTTTGTGATGATATTGTGGAAATTTTTGCTGTCATGTTACAGCGACTTGTTTAGCTTGCTTTACTTTAGTAATTGCAGTTTCATTTTGCATGAAGTTTTGCCCTAGTTGGTTTGTATTGCACTGAGTTAATCCTCATGTGTACTAATGCATCATTCATCTTTGGAAGATGGTAAAGATTGGGTCGTGCATTGCATTGACCACTGTATTCTTATGCTGTATTGGCGAGGCAGTACACGTGAGCGTGTACTGCAGCCAATCAGTATTGAGGTTTTTATAGATATTTCTATTATTGAATTGTTTCGTTTATTCAATTCAATATTTTGAAATTGTATTCTTATTTGATTTGAATTTTCTGATTTGTTGTTTGACACTGTTAAGTGTTATATCTACCGTTACCCGTTTTCCTTGTTAAAGGATTGGATAGACGAGATTTCTATGACTGTCGTCTATTTGCTATTTAATTATTATTGCTTCTGTGTTAATAACTGAGTTTGAATTAGACTGACCCGTGTATTATTTTCTTTTGAATTTAATACTCGGGTCAGACCGAGTTATTTCAGGTTGTTGATATCCTGCTTTGGGTTGCTGCTTGAGCTATGAAGTCTCTTCATATCTTTTGGAGTAGTCGTGTCATAGTATATGATGATATGTATTCATGTATATTATTGACGATAATGTACTTGTATATGTAACTTCCAGTGTCGACAGTTGTAGTTGTATCATATGTATCGTGTCAAATGTATTGTAACTGACATCAGTTATATATATATATATATATATATATATATATATATATATATATATATATAAATGAGACTTTTATTATCTGTGTTCCGCATTTTTATTATCTGTGTTATTATTATATATATTGTCCTAAACTATTATGAACCATCGTAGTTCGTTTTATACTGGAATTGGGTATGTCGATGGGAGTAAATAAATAAGAGATGAAAAATAAAAATATATACCACTCCTATCGAGGTAACCAATACTAGTGTAAGTCCCAACTACGGATGGCCGCTCCTATCCAGCCTTATCCTTCGTAATAACAGACAGTATCTCTTTTAATACTCTTTGTTATTGTGAGTATAGAGGTAGGGTGTTACAGTTGGTATCAGAGCTTGGGATTTATGGACATAATATAAAACATAACTTAGATGGAACATGTGTTACGACTATTTGTCGACGTTTTTAGTTGTGCTTTGAGTCAAAACTAAAGTTTTGAAATAATGATGAAATTTTTAAATATCTTTACTTAAAAATAAAAGTGAAATTGTTTTTTGTTGATTAAGAAATATGTGTTCTGTTTATCAGAGTGCGCAGCGGAAACAGTGAGATTGTCTTCGCTGAATATAGCTGATAACCTTTTTGCTTTAAAAATCAAAATATGAAGATGAAATAAATTTCATTTGTTGTTTACATAGCTGGGTTTATTTTGTTTCTTTGAAAATTTCGAATCCGATTTGAGGATTCGAAGCGAGTGCAGTTATGTGATTTTTGTTGAGATTTTTGCTGTTTTGAATTATCTTCATTGAAGATACATTCGAATGATTTCTTTGTTCATTTTGTAGTATGCATGCAAATTTGAGTTGCATGATACTGCATTAATTTTACGTTGAACCGGTGTTTGGTTTAAACGTATTTTGTTGCCGTTATTTTTATAATGGGATTTTTACATCGGTGCTAAATTTTTGAAGCACGCTGTTTTGTTGACAATTTTGAATTGAAATTCACTAGTATTACATTTTGATGTGAATTATTTTGATGAGATTTTGACGTATAAAAATTACTATCGCATTGACTTCAGTAACCGTCAAATTTTAAAGTTGATTTTCAAGCGGTTATTCCGCAATGCTGATTTAATATCCGTTTTTACGGTGTTCTGAGAAGTGCGATTTCCTTATCGAAATTGCTACTGAGGTCGCTGTTTTAATCACGTGTTCTGAAAATTGTTTTAAAATTTTCACAGTTTACGCTTTCAAAAGAATGAGGAAGCGATTTAAATGCTTCAGCAAAATTGAGGACTATGAACCCTCACTTTTACTGTTTCGCTTGATTCCGGACTTGTCCGTTTGAGAACGTAAAATGTTAATTATATAAAATACAAAAAATTTATAGTTTGCGCTTTCAAAAGAATGAGGAAGCGATTTAAACGATTCAGCAAAATCGAGGACTATGAACCCTTACTTTTACTAATTCGCTTAATTTCGGACTTGTCCGTTTGAGAATGTAAAATGTTATTTTTACAAAATACACAATTTTGCACTTTCAAGGAAACGATGAAGAGAATCAAACGATTTAGTAAAACACGTGGTATGGGACATGTGCGTTTGCTATTTCGATTAATTCCGGACTCGTTAATTGAAACATCTGCTGTTTGATGATTCTGATTATTTTGTGTGCTTTCGAGCCACTATGTTGGACCTTCGGGTCATCTGCTGGACCTTCGGATCATTTGTTGGGCTTTCGGGCCACTCTGCTGGACCTTCGGGTCATATGATGGACCTTCGGGTCAAATACCAGCACTAGACCTTCGGGTCACTCTGCGGACCTTCGGGTCATTTGTTGGGCGCCAAAATTATGATGAGTACTTGGTAGGCTTCGGCCATTTGTTGATGCACGTGCGGCGTAGCTAAAAACTCGATATCTGATGGGATCGATCCAACATTTTATGTTGATTTTCTAGTCATCTTAATTGATTTCTAGATATTTGTTGTTTCCAATTATCTGCAGGTAATTGGATATTTGTTGTTTCTGATTATCGTTTTTAATAATTAGATATTTGATGTTTCTGATTATCGTTTTTGATAATCGGATATTTGTTGTTTCTGATTATCATTTTTGATAATCGGATATTTGTTGTTTCTGATTATCGTTTTTGATAATCGGATATTTGTTGTTTCTGATTATCGTTTTTGATAATTAGATATTTGATGTTTCCGATTATCGTTTTTGATAATCGGATATTTGTTGTTTCTGATTATCGTTTTTGATAATCGGATATTTGTTGTTTCTGATTATCGTTTTTGATAATCGGATATTTGTTGTTTCTGATTATCGTTTTTGATAATTAGATATTTGTTGATTTGAGATTTCTGATTATTGTTTTTGATAATTAGATATTTGTTGATTTGAGTTTTCTGATTATCGTTTATGATAATTAGATATTTGTTGATTTGAGATTTCTGATTATCGTTTGTGATAATTAGATATTTGTTGATTTGAGATTTCTGATTATCGTTTGTGATAATTAGATATTTATTGATTTGAGATTTCTGATTATCGTTTTTGATAATTAGATATTTGTTGATTTGAGATTTCTAATTATCGTTTTTGATAATTAGATATTTGATGTTTTCTGATTATCGTTTGGATAATTAGATATTTGTTGATTTGAGATTTCTGATTATCGTTTTTGATAATTAGATATTTGTTGATTTGAGATTTCTGATTATCGTTTTTGATAATTAGATATTTGATGTTTTCTGATTATCGTCTGTGATAATTAGATATTTGTTGATTTGAGATTTCTGATTATCGTTTGTAATAATTAGATATTTGTTGATTTGAGATTTCTGATTATCGTTTTTGATAATTAGATATTTGTTGATTTGAGATTTCTGATTATCGTTCTTGATAATTAGATATTTGTTGATTTGAGATTTCTGATTATCGTTTTTGATAATTAGATATTTGATGTTTTCTGATTATCGTTTGTGATAATTAGATATTTGTTGATTTGGGATTTCTTATTATCGTTTTTGATAATTAGATATTTGTTGATTTGAGATTTCTGATTATTGTTTTTGATAAATTAGATATTTGATGTTTTCTGATTATCGTTTTTGATAATTGGATATTTGCTAATTTTGCTAATTTTGATATTTTCTAGTCTCTAATTGATTCTAGATTATGTTGATTATATTGAATTGTTGTTTCCTATCTATCTCTGTTGATAGTTAGAGTTTGCTGATTATGAAGTTCGTGTTTTCTAGTTATTTGTTGGATAACTAGATAATTACAGTTTTGCGATTTGTGATTTGTGTTTCCTAATTATCTTCGCTGATAATTAGATTTTGCTATTTTCTAATTATTGTGTGATAATTAGATATTGCTATTCTGTGATTTCTACATTCTAATCATCTAATTGAAAAATTAGATGTTGCTGATAATTGTATTGATTCAGTTTTGATTGTTTTCTGATTATCTATTTGGTAATTAGATTTTGTTGAGGATTTGTGAATTTCTTTTATGAAATTAAAAGATTTTTTTGGTATTTGAATTCTCGACCTCTATTTTCTAGCTTAACCAGTTTAGCTTAGAAAAATAATTGTTATTGACGACTTTAATTATGAAAATTGCGGGGACACAATTTTTATAAGGAGGGGAGTCTGTAACAACCTGGGGTTTAGTAACAATTAATTATCATCAAATGACGATTAAATTGGTTGTTAATTGCTGTTTGGAATTTTCAATCTGTTGAAATTCTTTTGTAAATTCATTAATTGTTATGTGAGCTTTAAAACTTAGCATTGGGCCACATTTCATTTGTTTGTTTTACGGTGATAACTATCAAAGGCAAAACCCGTCCCCCTTTCTTTCATTTTTCTCATTCGAAAACTCTAAAACATACGAAAGAATAAATGGCGGCTCGTACTCGTTCCTCTTCCTTCAAATTAGGGTTTTCGTAAAATTGAAGCAGCCAGATTTACTCGATGGAACTGTTTTTCTTGCTATGTCGAAAGGCTGCTAGGGATTTGATCTCTACTTCGTGCGATTCTTTGGTGTGTGCTCTGGAAAGCAAGGTGAGTGAATTTTATTGTTCACTCACATCTAGTTCGACTTTTAGTGATGTTTGAACTTGCGATTTCGTGTTTTTCTTGGTTCTGAACCAATGTTAGACTTTGACTTTGTTTGCTGTTGAATTTTTTTTGACGATGATGTTTATTTCATTTTGTACTCGAATGTAGCCATTAACTGTTGATTTCGTCTTATGATAGTGTGGCTTCGGCCTTGAATATTTTAAACTTGATTTTGTTTCGTTGTTGATTCCTCCTTGACTTCGTGTAACAACCCGAGATTTGCATTACCAATTAATAAATAAAAGTTAGGATATTTATTTATTTTAATGAAGCATAAAAGGATTTGGAATAACAAAATTTATTTGAAAATGGCTATTTTAATTAAATGGGAAATATGGGATTTTAAAATGAGGATAAAATGTTATTTTTGGAAAGTTAAATATTTTAGGAGAGATTTTTAAAACGGTTTGGATAAGAAAAATGAGTTTTATAAACATATATGAACACTTAGACTAATTTTTGGAAACATGTAAATAACTCTCTTCTTATTGGGTTACTAAACCTAACCCAATAACCCACCCTAAACCTCCTCTATAAATTATCTCAAACTCTCCTAACCTCATTCATTCATCCCTAATCAAAACCCTAATCATTTCCTAAAGCTTTCATAACAAAAATGGCCTCTATCTTCATCTCCTTCTAGTTTTAGCTTATGCAAGTCATTCTATGAAAAGGTAATGCAAATACCCACCTCAAATCCGTTTTTATATCTTTTTAATTTCTGAAATTTAATTGGTAACACATGTTTTATTTGTTTTTTTGATCTTATAGCCTCCTAATCATCTTTTGCTAACTTGGGTTGATGCTATAGTAGTCTTTGTTGCTTTCAAGAGAGGTATATTGCTAAAAACCTCTTCTAATATGTGTTTAATCATCTTTTGATTTCAGTAATCATTTAGTAACACATGTTTTGTTATGTAACATGTGAATCATAGCTCTTTGATCATCTTTGCTTTCATTTTGGGTGTGCACATAAGGTGCTTGTGATATTGCTTCTTAAGGTAATGCTAAGCTTTGGCTCTTTATTCCCTTTAATATAGTGTAGTAATCATAATAAGGTAGTTAGTGATTGTTATTGGTGAAATTTGATGCCAAAAACTTGAAAAAAACACCCCAAAATCACTAAAAACAGCATTTGGAGCTGGCTGGAATGTTTCAGCCTGAAAACAGGCTGAAACAGTGTTCTGGGTGCACCAGGGCAGGCCTGGGCTGCACCCAGGCTGCTGCCCGGGCGCAACAGGCTAGCCCGGTTGGGCTAGCCGGTTGTAGGCCAGCCCAGGCGGGCTGGGGCTCCCCCTCCACCCAGCCCAAGCAGGCTGGGGCTCCCCCTCCACCCAACCCAAGCGTGTTGGGGCTCCCCTTCCACCCAACCCACGCAGGCTGGGGTTCCCCCTTCCACCCAGCCCAGGCGGGCTGGGGGCTCCCCTTACCTCCCCAGCCCAGGCGGGCTAGGGGCTACCCTTACCTACCCAGCCCAGGCGGGCTGGGGGCTTCCCACTACATCCCCAGCCCAAGTGGGCTGGGGGCTGGACCAAACCAGCTGCACCGCATGGTGCAGCCTGGTTCACAGAAACGGGCTGCACCATGCGGTGCAGCCAGCCTTTATAAAATGGGCTGCACCCATTGGTGCAGCCGGGTTCCGACCCACCGGTTGCACCATTTTGGTGCAACCGAGTCCGGGTTGCACCATTTTGGTGCAACCGCTTCAAATTGATTGTTTCTGCAATGAACCTTTGGGTTTCAATTGCAAATCAGGAATTGTCGAACTTTGGTTCACAACCATTCAGAATATTTTCCAACATGAATATGGGTTTTCAGTGATTCTCTGATTTTTTGATTTCTTTGAGATTTGTCTCTAGATTTCGTACACGTGTTTTATGAATTATTTTCAAAGGATTTTTCACTCCTAAATGGCTTTCGAAATTATTATTATATAATGTTATTTTTAATTATTAAACTATTTACTCCATAATAGGAGAGTATTCAAAAGACGTTTTAAAGTGATTTCAAAATCAATTATAAAACCGTTTCGCACCATTATTTTCTATAATAAAAATCTCACACTCACTTTTTAGCACGTCGAGCGAAGTGGAAAGGTGCTTAAACGGTTAGGAAATCTCCGGCCTATGGAACCGTGTGTATTTTCTTTCCGGTTAATCCCCGACCTATTCGATTGATTGTTTTGACCTTTGGGTCTAGTTTACCGATGATACGAGGTGGACTTTTTATTATTTGGAGTGTGAGCTTGCTATTGGTTAGTAAACCGTTTAGTGCGAACGTGGGGTATGGGACTCATCGTTAACACTTTACGGGTTCCTCTCCAAGAAGTTTGTGACACATTAGCCTCTGGGCAGCCAGTACTGGACCTCTGGGTCACCATGCCTCTGGGCAACCGTCTCTGGACACCTGTTTTATGGAGCAGTTTCTTTTCCAGCATGTGCCTCTGGGCCTTTATCCTTCTGGGAAGGATCTCGCCGTATCGCGCGTTCCGCATCTGTGCGAGTGATCGATCACAACTCTACAGTACTTGGCAATAACGACTCCGATCGGTGCATGTGCTATACTTGTATTATCTGATGATTTTTAATATCCATTCGAGTACCGCCATTCGGTGTTGGTTCTATGGGACCATACAATGTAAGTGCGATTACCTTGTGGATTCACAATGTCTCTGGACACTGCTTTTCAGTGTTTGATTTCATTGACTTTTCAGTATATCCCCATTGCTCTTTGGAGCATCGATCTTTGCTTGGGCATTGATTACAGACTCTGGTCACTCTTGGGATTATTGCCTATGGGCAACTTTATATAGCTTTGGCTACGCCGATGATATGAGGCGATTTTATTTATTCAACACTTTGGTGCTGATATTCTCTTTGGAGATTTTTACTGTTGATTGATGATTAGGGACCGTCATTATATTCATGTGGTCCAAAATACTTTTCTCTTAGGAAAAGTACTATTTTATTTATGTACCGCATTATTATATATCTCAGTTATTACTGATTGTTTAGCTAGCCTGACCCGAGTGTTTTCGCTCGGGTCAGACCGAGTTGTTTCAGGTTAGGTCTCTGGACTTAGCTTCTGTGCTTTCGCTTGGACATTATCTGCTATGCTGATAGATAGCGCTTTTATTTGTCCACTATTCCACTACTCTGTTATTATTTAGACTTTGATATGTACATATTTTTGACTCACATGTGTGGGCAGTGGCTTTGTACCCACTTTTAGTATTTGGATCTGTATTGACGATGTATTATTCTGAGACTCTGTGCTGTTATATGATACTGTTCTGTGATGCTATTTTATTATGTTATTATGCTTTGTCCTGATAGATCTTTAGCCATTTGTAATTTCGTTATAAATATTACTGAATATGTCGAACCACTTGAAAAAAAATATATAGATACCATCCTTTCGACGTATTCAGTAGATAGTTATAGCTTGATTACAAATGGTCGCTTCCACTATACTCTATTCTCCGCTTTAATAGACAGTATTACTCCCGTAATACTCTTTGTTACAGTGGGTCTCAGAGTGGGGCGTTACAGTTCAGCATTAACTTGAATTTTGATTTTTGCTTCTCGGCCATGTTGGTTGCATATGCCTTCTGGTCTGTATGTTGTTTCTTTGATATTGGTCTGGTTAGCTACTGTCTCGACCAGTTCAATGTCTTTATTTTTCAATCCAAACATTTTGACTTCACTTGCATTTGTGTTCTGTATTCATTTGCATTGTGCAGTTATGCTCGAGCTCTGGCCATTAGTCCATCTCCGATGCATTTGCTTATTTGGTTTATATGTATACTTGCTGTATCGAGTTGATGTTTTGGTTGAACTTCGACATTGACTTGATAATGTCCTCGAGTTCTTTGGTTTATATGTATACTGCCCTTGACCCTCTGTAGTCTTGGCATTCATTTTGTACTTGCACTTGTATTTCATGGTTGTTGTTTCCACTCTTGTGCAAGCTGTTTCAGTCTGGATTTGATTTCTTTATGCAGCCATGTTGACTTGAAGTCTGATCTCCATGTAGCTTGCATTTGAGTTGTAGCCTCGAATTTATTTGCCTGTGCGTCTCCAGTCATACTTTGTACTGGTGCACTTGATTTGAGTCCATTTCTTGTTCATGTGTACATCTGCGTGTCTTCTCTTGATCATATATGTTGAGGTTGTACTTGCATACTGCTGCTATTGTTTCACTTGTGTACACCTCTGTTTCACTTCTGTTTACTTGTGCAGTTCTCTGGTCTAATCAGTATTGCGTGTATGCTACATTGTAAATATATTGATGGCAATTGGTTTGCAGTCAGGTTGCATTCCATATGTGTACATCATGCATATTCACTTGGTCGTGCTCATTTTGTAGCTTGACTTTTACCTGCTGTCCTTTGATCAGAACTACCACTTGATGTTTGGTGCCTGGTCCTTGCATTTGTTTTCAGTTACTTCGAGACAGTTTTAGTTGCAAGTGTAATTGTAGTTTTGCGTTTGTTTGGTTTGAGGCTGTACATGTACTATGTATCTGTTACCTTTGTGTTTTTGGTCATAACATTCATGTGTACCCCTGAATTTTGGCGAGGCAGTGCACGCGTGCGTGTACTGCAGCCAAATTCAGAATGGATGTTTTAAATTGATGATTTCAATTGTCGGAGTTGTTTCATGTTGCCAAATTCAATATATTGTGAAGTGTATTTTGATTTGGTTTAATCTGATGATTTTGTTGATACCTAATTATCTTTTAGATAGTTAGATTATGTGCTTTCTAATTATCATATTGATAATTTGATTTTTGTGATTTACGCTGTTTTATTGACTTGAATTCGAGTTGTTTCAATGTATATTTCTGCTGTGTATGTTGACTTTGCAAAAGCTCGAGCTCTGTAGCCTTGCTTTGTTCAGTTCATACTTGTAGCCTTTGTGCCTTGTTGTTCCACTATTGCACTTCAATTGCTTCTGCTGATTCATGTACATGTACGTGTCATTGCCCTCGTGCACTGATGCTTACTGTCGCGTTGAATTTGAGAAATGGTGTGTTGTTTTGAGTTTGCTGTTGTATTACATCTGGACTTCCTCTGATTCATTTCACGTTTGTACAACTGCTCTTGTGCAATTGAGTTGTTTGGATCTGGCCATTTAGTCAAGTACTTGAATATGTACTTGTTTGTTTGGTCTCTTGTTGGTTTAAATTGAAGATTTCAGTCTGACTATTTCACACTTTGGTTTGTCTTGGTCATGTTCACTACTTGTAGTCTTTGTTCGACCTGATTTTGCTTTGACTTTGGTCACTGCTGCCTATTGTTCAACATATAGTTTGCTGTCTGATTGTGGTTTGAAATCTGCAAGTGTGATTTTGTGGAAATGTTTTAGATGAGAATTCATTATGACTTTGATCGTGGTTGACTTCGGCCATGGTGGTTTTGTGATGATATTGTGGCAATTTTTGCTGTCATGTTATAGCGACTTGTTTAGCTTGCTTTACTTTAGTAATTGCAGTTTCATTTTGCATGAAGTTTTTCCATGGTTGGTTTGTATTGCACCGAGTTAATCCTCATGTGTACTAATGCATCATTCATCTTTGGAAGATGGTAAAGATTGGGTCGTGCATTGCATTGACCACTGTATTCTTATGCTGTATTGGCGAGGCAGTACACGTGAGCGTGTACTGCAGCCAATCAGTATTGAGGTTTTTATTGATATTTCTATTGTTGAATTGTTTCGTTTGTTCAATTCAATATTTTGAAATTGTATTCTTAATTGATTTGAATTTGCTGATTTGTTGTTTGACACTGTTAAGTGTTATATCTACCGTTACCCGTTTTCCTTGTTAAAGGATTGGATATACGAGATTTCTGTGACCGTCGTCTATTTGCTATTTAATTATTATTGCTTCTGTGCATTAATAACCGAGTTTGAATTAGACGACCGTGTATTATTTTCTTTTGAATTGAATACTCGGGTCAGACCGAGTTATTTCAGGTTGTTGATATCTTGCTTTGGGTTGCTGCTTGAGCTATGAAGTCTCTTCATATCTTTTGGAGTAGTCGTGTCATAGTATAGGATGATACGTATTCATGTATATTATTGACGATAATGTACTTGTATATGTCACTTCCAGTGTCGACAGTTGTAGTTGTATCATATGTATCGTGTCAAATGTATTGTAACTGACATCAGTTATATATATATATATATATATATATATATATGAGACTTTTATTATCTGTGTTCCGCATTTTTATTATCTGTGTTATTATTATATATATTGTCCTAAACTATTATGAACCATCGTAGTTCGTTTTATACTGTAATTTTGTATGTCGATGGGAGTAGATAAATAAGAGATGAAAAATAAAAATATATACCACTCTTATCGAGGTAACCAATACTAGTGTAAGGCCCAACTACGGATGGCCGCTCCTATCCAGCCTTATTCTTCGTAATAACAGACAGTATCTCTTTTAATACTCTTTGTTATTGTGAGTATAGAGGTGGGGTGTTACACAACCCTTTATCAGTGGAAGAATCCTTTCATCTTTATTTAAGGAGGCCTGCAAAACGAATTTCAATAATTAGCTTTCTCATTTTCTCTTATCATTTTATTTATATATTTTTGTGAGAAAAATCCATTAATATAGTTCCTCTCTCTTTGTAAATCCATACTCTTTTACTTCAATTCTTTAAGGATTTACAAACCACAAAAGATTAGAGAGTTTGTACTTGAACTCTCAATCATTCTCTCTCTGGTCTCATCCTATTTCTCAAAGATTTCAAAAATATTTTTCTATCGGACGTCTATAGGATCATTTTGCTGAATCTGCAAGAATTTGTATTCAAGATACATTTATTTTCCATACTGTATTATTTTTCGTAAAGAGAAAAGTGTTCATACCATCCATGAAAAGTCAATAGAAGAAGTGTATCTTGCCACCGGTGGAATTGCAAGATTGTAAAATTGTTTTATCACTCGTGGAAACTAAGAAATAGTGGAAATTTTATAAGGACAGTACAACACTGTTAATACCACATTGATTTTAATGAAAACTACCATTATAAATATTGTTATTGATGATTTTCCAAATTATATAGATAATTATGCAAGAATTATAGGTATATTATTTAGACATATATTGTAGTGTAGATGGCCTATACATCAAGATGGATCAATAAAAGGACTCGAGAGCAGATAATAAGACAAAGAAGAATCAAGGCAAGCAAAACAAAATCAAAAACTAAAAGGACACATGAGATTCGAAGACAAGGCTAGAAGAACACAAGGTAATAAGAGATTCAAGATCAAAACATCATAATTGGTCAGAAAAAGTATTCGTTGTGCCTTAGATTTATTTGTTAAAGACGTAGTAGAAAGTAGTTTTGAATTTTCTCTCTTGCTAACTTCCATTTTCATCTCTAATATATTTTTATAAAATATAAAATAATATTTTTAAAATATTGATAATCAAAATAATTTTATAATGTGTTTTTCAAAAATCAACTATTATTTTTGAGATAATGAAAATAAAAAATAGTTCTATAAAGCGTTTTTCAAAAATCAACCAGCATATTTCGACGTACTGTAAAACCGGGCTTTGTAGCGGTGAAATGGATATATTTAAAAAAAAATCCTATTTCAATCATAATGTGCCTATGCAGTCTAATGGGTTTCACCAAATCCAGTACAGTCGTTAAATAAAATCATATTTCATTTGACTTTATTTTACATTTGTTAAATAATCATATTAATTAATTCAACTAAATATTTAATTATGAGTGTATAATATATACATTCAATAACAACATAATATAAACTTGTGTTTAACTATACGCACACACATACATATAGATATTGAAATTTATATCTATCGTATATACATATATATTATACTTACATATACAAGTAATAAATTCACATGCATATCGGGAATATAAATGCCTAAATATATACATATGTCGAATATACAACAATATATGTATATGGTTTGTATATGCATATTGAGACACACACGCGCACACACACACAAATATAGTTTAGACATATATATATATATATATATATATCTCTGTGTGTGTGTGTGTGTGTGTTTTTATGTTGTCACTTATATATAAAACACGCACGCACACACACATATATAATCATAAAAACAAATCTTCATAAAATTATATGTTCAATATAAGAGAAAGCTTGAAAAATAAAGACGAAAATGAAATTTTATATTACAACTAGATCTAATCAAAGCAGAATCAAAGAAAATAAAACGAAGTGATATCTTAGATTTTCCTTTATAAACACCATTTAATAATAGGTTCCAAACCATATATAATGCCATGCCTAATCACAACAAAATAAAAAAAATTAAGATTATAGATTTGGAAGTACACATTTAACATAAAAATAAAATATTTGTCATAATTTACTGTATTGTCCAATGGCACAATCAGTTTTGAAACATTACACATATGCATATAAACATGTGCATATAGTAAATTAATATTTAATTTCAAAACATACTTTTGACTAAGCAACGAACTTGAATATATTAATTAATACAAATTAACCTAACTAAAAATTTAACTTGATGTTAATTTACAATTTTGAAAAAAATAAAGATAAATCATATGAACCGCACATACATACATACGTACGTACATAACTTAATTTATTTAAATGTTAAGTCCATGATTGTAAGAAAATTAAGTCATAGTAATAAAAGTAAATTTTATTACATCGTATTAGTCTACAGAAACGCGCAATTTCAGATCCAACAAACAAGAAAACTGTGAGAAATGCGGATTAAGGATCTTAAGGCTAGAATTAACACTAGAGAGGGGGGGGGGTGAATAGTGTTTTAAGAAATTTGTTAATCTTTTTGAGTTTATCTTACTTTATTAACAATGTATAGACTAATCAGACATAGATATGAACACAGAATCAAACACAGATGCAAATATAAAGTAAAAGCAGTAAAGGAAAGAACATACCTGATTTTATACTGGTTCGGAGTTACACTACATCCAGTCCCGCACAACTAAGTACAGATTTCCTTTCAAAAGCAATTCAACAATTACAACCCTCGATTTCAAGGCTACGAGGTACACCCTCTAGAATACCAATCCTCTGGGTAGGGATACTTGATTTACCGGGCAACAAGTTCACCCAATTGATTTCCAGAGCTACAATCACACCTTTTCTCGCTTGATTGATTTCCAAGGCTACAATCACACCTTTTCTCACTAAAATATTACAAAGAAATCTATAACTCTGAATAGCACTGAGAACCTTGTAGAGATAGTGATGTAGAATCAAACTAGAAGTAATCGAGTATGATTCGATGTTGATTTCGGCAGAGTAATGGTATGAATTTGTAATAAGAAATGTGGAAGATGAAGAGGAGTGAAAACCAGAAAAAAAAAGTGATTAAAAATTCGTTGAAACTAACCCCTATTTATAGAAAACCAACAGCCATGACCATTCATGAAGAGTTATGGTGAATAGACACTTCTTTTGAAATTTGAATTTGAACTTCAACTGTCACTATGTCGACATACTACCTAAGGGATGTCGACATCCCTCGGCCAAAAAATTATAATTTGAATTTCTATAAAAACAATATTTATCTTATATAAAAACCATTTAAAACTTTATAAATATAGTTGAATATAGTTGAAATTCATAAGTAAATATAAAGAACAATATATACATATTTTAACTATAATTTTATATTTAAATCTAAGTATAAATATTAAAAGTTAAATATATTATTTGAAATGACATTTAAAATCAGGAGTATTTTGACCTTGAAATTAAAGATGTTTTGAGGCTAAAATTATTTAAAATAAGGATAGAGAGTTTTGAATCTTTTAAAAGGAAAGTTTTGAAATCATTTTGAAAACAAGATAATTTTGTAAAATCATTTGAATTAAAATTAGTGGATACAAAACAATGTCCCACTAGATTTTCGTAGGTTCCATCCTACTTAGGGTTCTATCCCTTTAATGGGCTCGAAGTGGATTCCATTCCACGAATAAATTGGATATTAAGATGCCAGTGCTTTTCTACGAGTTTTAACAAATATTCCTAATAAAACAAAATTAACCTTGAACTCTTGATAATCTTGATACTCATGAGTCTTCTATCTCCATATCTTGAATCTCTATACCGTACAGTCTTCATTCTTGATACCTGCATGGTTAGATCCTGCAAATACATATATATCTAAACTTGTAATGTTAGTATTTATATTTTATAATCTATTCTAAGGTTGTCATCATCAAAACCATCATCTCAAGGACTAACAATCTCCCCCTTTTTGATGATGACAACCTTTGTTTATAAAATATCACTTCTATCCTAATAACTCCCCCTAAAACTAACAACTCCCCCTTAATCTATGCCTAACTACCCTATTTTATACTTCTCCCCCTTTGTCATCAACAAAAACTTACTCTAAACTATATAACTCCAAACTATATAACTCCCCCTAAAACTTAGCACTCTATGACGTGTTATTATAATGATAGTGTTATCATAAATAATTAACACTTAAATCTAATACAAAAATATAATCCTAAACTATTAACTATCTTAAATAAGAAATCACAATTATACTAACACACATAAGAACACGAGTTTATTTATTACGAGTATGGTTTTATTTACATTTGCGTTCGAAAAACATAAAAACATAAATAACAACGGAAAGAAAGAGAAAGAAAAACTAATGTGTGTTTCTGATCATAGGGGATTTATGAATCGAACAGTTTGGATAGTGGAAACAGAAATTTCCACGTTGTTCGAAAAGATTCCCATTTTTATCAAAACAAACTTCTCCAATGCATACCACTTGGTCATTATCCTCCTCGTGTGCTTCTTCCATTGGTTCTTCTTCTTCGCTGACCTCATGTTCTTGATTGAGTGAAGAGTCTTCATCGATCAAGATAGGGTTGGCCTGGTTATCCATTAGGAATTTTTGTAAATTCCTAAGAATCTTGCCTTGCCTTTCTTGCTCTTTCGCCATGCGAAGTTGAGTCACTTGAATTTCAGTCAACATCTGAAGAGTATCCTTCATAGACTCCTCCAATTTAGTAACACGTGCAAGAGTAGAGCATTGGAATGGACCAGAAGTAGGAGAGGGGAATAAGAAAGTTGGTTTTATGTTTGATTTCGAGGAAGATGCCATTATTTTATATATTTCAGAATATAAAATGAAGAGAAACCAGAGAGAATGAATAAGAATTCGAAATAGAGAAGAATATATAACTAAATTTTTGAATTTTGGTGGGAAAATATTTTAAAAAAAAATCGTTATATGTCGACATGGGTCTAGTGGGTCTGTCGACATGGTCCTTCAATTTTTGCCTTTCTTAATTTATTTTGAATTAATTTTAATTATACTCGTTATTTATAATTTATATTTCAGTTAAAGAACAAATACCTAATTCTCTTCTTAATTTAGTAAATGTAGATTCATTTAAGGGTTTTGTTAGAATATCAGCAATTTGATTTTCAGAATTGATATAGTCGAGAGTAATTACTTCTCTACTTATATTATCTCTGAGAAAATGGTGTCTGATATCAATATGTTTAGTTCGAGCATGATGAGTAGGATTTTTAGATAAATTTATTGCACTAGTATTATCACAATAAATTGGCGATTTTAAGATATTTAATCCAAAATCTCTTAAAGTTTGTTGCATATATATTACTTGAGAACAAGCCAAAGCAGCAGAAATATACTCTGCTCAGTTGTTGATAAAGAGACTGTATTTTGCTTTTTACTAAACCAGGAAACCAGAGAATGTCCGAAAAAGTGACAAGTTCCACTTGTACTTTTTCGGTCTGATTTACAACCAGCGTAATCCGCATCATAGTAAGATATTAAATCAAATGAATCATTTTTAGGATAAAATAAGCCATAATCAAATGTGTGTTTAATATATCTTATGATACGTTTTACAGCTTTTAAGTGAGTTTCTTTAGGATGAGATTGATATCTTACACAGAGACATACACTATGCATGATATCAGGTCTACTAGCAGTGATATAGAGTAGTGATGCAATCATTCCTCTATACAACTTTTGATCTACATCTTTCGAGAGATCTTCTTTACTAAGGTACTCATTGGTTGCCATGGGAGTGGGTTTTCCACTCGCAGTAGTCAAACCAAATTTACTAACTAGGTCTTTAGCATATTTTTCCTGACTAATAAAAATACCATTATCTAACTGTTTTATTTGCAATCCTAGAAAGAAGTTTAATTCACCCATATGACTCATCTCAAACTCTTTTGTCATTATTTCAGAAAATTCTTTATTCATTTCAAAGTTAGTTGAACCAAAAATGATATCATCTACATATACTTGAACTAGTTGAATATCATTTTTATTTCTTTTAATAAAAAGAGTATTATCTATTTTACCAATTTCAAATTTTGATTGTACTAAATAAGATCTTAGTCTATCATACCAGGCTCTAGGAACTTGTTTTAGACCATATAAAGCTTTCTTAAGTTTGTATACATGGTTTGATAAATTTTCATCTTCAAAAAGTGGTGGTTGTTCAACATATACTTCTTCTTTTACAAATCCATTTAAAAATGCACTTTTAACATCCATTTGAAATAATTTGAAATTATTATGATTTGCGAAAGCAAGTAGAATCCTAATGGCTTCTAATCTTGCTACAGGAGCAAAGGTTTCGTCACAATCTATACCTTCTTCTTGACAATAACCTTAGGCGACTAATCTTGCTTTATTTCTAACGACCTCACCTTGTTCATTCATTTTATTTTTATAGACCCATTTAGTTCCAATTATAGTTTTATCTTCAGGTCTAGGAACAAGTTTCCAAACTTCATTTCTAGTGAATTGATCTAATTCTTCTTGCATAGCCAAAATCCATGAATCATCAGTTGATGCTTCTTTAGGATTTTTGGGTTCAATAGATGATATGAAAGCTACATTACTCATTTGACTTAGTTGATTTCTAGTTTTAACAACAGATTGCATATCTCCAAGTATATTTTCTATAGGGTGATCTTTTAAAAGTCTAATCCTTTTATTATGATGATTTAATTCATTATTAGTTTCAGTTGACTCTTGGTTTTGAATAATTAAATCTTCTTCATCATTTGTAATTTCAAAATCTTTTAAATTTTCATCAAACGAAACATGCATTGTTTCTTCGATGGTGTTAGATCTCAAATTAAAAACTCTATAAGCTTTACTTCTATTAGAATATCCGATAAAGATTCCTTTGTCGGATTTAGGATCAAATTTATCCAAATTATCTTTTGTATTTAAAATAAAACATTTACTTCCAAAAATTCTGAAGTATGATACCTTAGGTTTCTTTCCATTAAGAAGTTCATAAGGTGTCTTATCAGTTAAAGGTCTAATTAAAATTCTATTCAAAATATAACAAGCGGTAGCAACAGCTTCTGCCCAAAAGTGTTTTGGTAAATTACTATCAGAAAGCATAGTTCTCGCACACTCTTGAATCGTTCTATTTTTACGTTCAACTACTCCGTTTTGTTGTGGAGTTCTTGGAAATGAGAAATTGTGAGTTATTCCCTTCTTATTGCAGAATTCCTCAAACTTTTCATTTTCAAATTCACCACCGTGATCACTACGAATAGTTATAATTTTTAAAGATATTTGATTTTGAATCCTTTTTGTAAAGTTTTTAAAACATTCAAAAGTGTTACTTTTATGTTTCAAAAATATTGTCCATGTAAATGTAGAATAATCATCTACAATTACAAAAACATATTTACTATGATTTATTGACAGAATTTGAGATGGACCAAATAAATCAAGATGAAGTAACTCAAGGGGTTTTGAAGTTGAAATCATATCTTTTAATTTAAAGGAACTTTTTCTAAGCTTTCCTAATTGACATGATCACATAAACTATCCACTTTAAAATTCATTTTAGGGAGACCTCTTACTAGATCATGTTTTGACAGTCTAGATAAGAGTTTGAAATTCAAATGTCCAAATCTCTTATGCCAAATCCAAGGGTCACTTGTATTTGCCAAAAGACATAGGTTATCATTTGAAACTTTCATACTAAGAATATAAATATTCTTTTTTCTAGTTCCCTCAAATATTATGGTTGAGTTATTATCTTTAATATGACATTTATCTTTTTCAAATTTAATTTTATATCATTTATCACATAGTTGACTTATACTTAGCAGATTGTGTTTCAGATTCTTAACTAGCAAAACATTAGCAATAATAGGAGTTTCAGAGTTACCGACACTGCCGATGCCAATCATGTATCCTTTCGAGTTGTCTCCAAAGTTAACCAGTCTTCCGTCTTTGTATATAATATTATTCAGCATATCCGGATTACCAGTCATGTGTCTAGAGCAACCACTATCAAGTATCCACTTATTCCTTTTGATCTGCACAGATTGTCCATTGTGGATTGATTCCTCAATACCCATAAAGCATCTTTCCTACACATTATAAAATTTGGGTAGACAACTACAATTTGGATAACATTCATATGCAGACTCATGAAACAATGATGATTTAAACAATTCTAAACTACTTTTAACAGATTTTTCAAAACAACCCATTTAAAAAAAACTTTTTCAAAATTCAGATTATGAAACTTTTGAAAACCTTGCTCCGATACCAAATGTGAGAAATGCGGATTAAGGATCTTAAGGCTAGAATTAACACTAGAGGGGGGGTGAATAGTGTTTTAAGAAATTTGTTAATCTTTTTGAGTTTATCTTACTTTATTAACAATGTATACACTAATCAGACACAGATATGAACACAGAATCAAACACAGATGCAAATATAAAGTAAAAGCAGTAAAGGAAAGAACACACCGGATTTTATACTGGTTCGGAGTTACCCTACATCCAGTCCCGCACAACTAAGTATGGATTTCCTTTCAAAAGTAATTCAACAATTACAACCCTCGATTTCAAGGCTACGAGGTACACCCTCTAGAATACCAATCCTCTGGGTAGGGATACTTGATTTACCGGGCAACAAGTTCACCCAATTGATTTCCAGAGCTACAATCACACCTTTTCTCGCTTGATTGATTTCCAAGGCTACAATCACACCTTTTCTCACTAAAATATTACAAAGAAATCTATAACTCTGAATAGCACTGAGAACCTTGTAGAGATAGTGATGTAGAATCAAACTAGAAGTAATCGAGTATGATTCGATGTTGATTTCGGCAGAGTAATGGCATGAATTTGTAATAAGAAATGTGGAAGATGAAGAGGAGTGAAAACCAGAAAAAAACTGATTAAAAATTCGTTGAAACTGACCCCTATTTATAGAAAACCAACAGCCATGACCATTCATGAAGAGTTATGGCGAATAGACACTTCTTTTGAAATTTGAATTTGAACTTCAACTGTCACTATGTCGACATACTACCTAGGGGCATGTCGACACCCCTTAGCCAAAAAATTCTAATTTGAATTTCTATAAAAATAATATTTATCTTATATGAAAACTATTTAAAACTTTATACATATACTTGAATATAGTTGAAATTCATAAGTAAATATAAAGAACAATATATACATATTTTAACTATAATTTTATATTTAAATCTAAGTATAAATATTAAAAGTTAAATATATTATTTGAAATGACATTTAAAATCAGGAGTATTTTGACCTTGAAATTAAAGATGTTTTGAGGCTAAAATTATTTAAAATAAGGATAGAGAGTTTTCAATCTTTTAAAAGGAAAGTTTTGAAATCATTTTGAAAACAAGATAATTTTGTAAAATCATTTGAATTAAAATTAGTGGATACAAAACAATGTCCCACTAGATTTTCATAGGTTCCATCCTACTTAGGATTCCATTCCTTTAACGGGCTCGAAGTGGATTCCATTCCACGAATAAATTGGATATTAAGATGCCAGTGCTTTTCTACGAGTTTTAACAAATATTCCTAATAAAACAAACTTAACCTTGAACTCTTGATAATCTTGATACTCATGAGTCTTCTATCTTCGTATCTTGAATCTCTATACCGTACAGTCTTCATTCTTGATACCTGCATGGTTAGATCCTGCAAATACATATATATCTAAACTTGTAATGTTAGTATTTATATTTTATAATCTATTCTAAGGTTGTTGTCATCAGAACCATCATCTCAAGGACTAACAAAAACTAGTTTTAGAACACAAATGAATCGAATATGTGGTTCTAATTAAATATTTAATTGACTAAATTTATGATAGAAAAAAAATAAGTTTTAAGGAAAATCGAATCTATATCAACCAATGAACTCAGATCCAATCACACTAAATCAGTACTCATAATAAAACACAGATACAATTGATTTTCAATTTAATTGACAAAGGGAATTTTAAAATTAAACTCAATAAGTGGTAATATACATACATACATACATATATATATATATATATATGTGTGTGTGTGTGTGTGTGAACTAAATTTGATCTAAACATCATGAATGAATTAAGGATCGAAAATCAAATATGAAATGCCTTACCCTTTGCAATACCTTGTCTTGTGACTTCTCATTAGATTTCTTGCAAGAGATGGACGAACCCTTATGTTTTCTTTTATTTGATGTTTTTCAATTGATTCGGAGTTGTATTTTTGAAAAGAACACCAAATTTGGGCATGGCATGGAAGGAGGAGAGAAAAAAAGTGAATGAAGGAAAGAATGATTGAGAATAAATGCAACGACCCGCAAATTTATCGCTTTGATAAATTATATTTATTTTAAAATCTTCAAATATTGATTATTTTTTCATAAATAATCGAGTTTTAAGTGATGAATAATGATAATGAACTTATTTTGGAAAAATGTTCCCAATAATATATACTTTGGTAAAATACCAATAAAATGGCCGAAAACCGTTTTATCGATAAACAGGTCTATAATCGTAAAACGTCACTTACGGAGCTCGATACATACACTTATTTTTATAATTGAACAAGAATATGAAACAAAATTATTTATTTTATTTTTGAAAATTAAAAGTTTGTATGACATCCTCAATGATGCCCTTATGTTTAATAATTGATTTATGATTTTAAATTGAGATTTAATGATTTAATGATTATTATAATTATTCAAATAATTGTTTTTAAATGATAGTAATTCATTTCAAATAGTTATAAACTGATAATAAATTATTTATAATATTTTTATAAAGATATATAATCAGTTTGAATATATAAGAAAATTGATATCGTTTTATCGATATAATAGCAATTTTTGTAAATAATTGTTAATATTGATTTATATCATTTTATAATTCAAATGCGATCATTTTAAATGATTAAAAATGATTATAAATTTATTTTCAAATTTTGTTTACATATATATGTAATTTAAATTATAAGTGAAAATATGACCGAGAATCGGTTTCCCGATTTTCAATGGTATAACGAACAGAAGTTGTTCGAAAGTCATTGCAACCTTGTTTATATGTCATGTATGCATATATAACACATAAATAAACACCCTAACATATACATATATCCATGTATGTATACATTACACATGTATACATTTATATATAAATAAAGTTAATAATATCTAAGATATTTTCCAAAACTTAACCTTAAGCCATCAAAAGTCAAATGCACATGGCATGAAGGAGGATGAAGTGATGGAGAACATGGAGGAGGGGGGCTAACATATGGAACTTATTGGAAAAGGAGGAGATGGATGCACATGGTGATGTGATGGATAACGATGATGTTTTCGATATTTTTTCACTTCGTTTTGCCTCTAAATACAAGCACCCATTCACTCGTTCATTTCTTCATCTCCTTCCTCTTCTTTCTTTATCTCTTTAATGACTTCTTCTTTAAATAATTTATGAAGAAATTTTAGTAGTAAATAAAATAAAATTATATACATACATATACATAGTCAAATCACCTCAAAACTAAAGTGAATCACATCCACTTCCCATCCACCATCCACGGCCACCTCCATACAAGCCAAAGGCTAAGCCTTTCCCACATCCCAAGTCATGGCCAATCACTCCTAGACCAAGAGCACCAGAGGAGAAGGAAGCAAGTCTGAGAGCTTCGGAGAAAGGAAAGGAGGAGGAAGTGCTGCCGAAATCGATTCGGGAAGCTACGAAAAAGATTGGTGGAGTGGAGCCATAAGTTAGTACTCAATGTTTATTAATTAATAAATAATCTCTATAACTACTTTTTTGTATAATAATATGACCATTTAATCTTTTAATTGATATGTATGAATGTTTGATAACTTGGTTGATTATATGGATGTTGATATGGTTGATAACTTGGTTGTGATAAATTATGAGAAATCATAATAAAAATGGTTAATTAATAGAAAATGAATTCGTAATAATAGGTGTATGGAGTTTATTGAGCCTCTTCATGGTTTTAAGAATATAAGAAGGTTGAAAATGAATATTATAATAATATAATATTATGAAATGATTTAAAAGTGAAAAAGAGATTAAATATTAGTTTAAAGTTGGAAAATGGTTTATAAATGTTTTATAAACATTAAAATTCAATTTGAAAAAGTTTTGATAAATAATGAATTTGGAGTTAAAAATAGGCGCGTCGCGTAACGGCAGTTCGCGATTTCGTGCCGTAAAAGTCAAACGGACATATAGAATGGAATTAGAATTCTTCAAGATAAGAATTTTCGAACTATTATATCCGTATTTTTCAATCTAAGAATGAAAATCGAGATTTCGATCAGTAGATTTTGAAATATGAGTAAAACAAGTTTTTGGAAAATCGCAGTTTTGCAGTTAGGAATTCAAAAAAGGAATTCTATAAAAATGATATTTTGAAATTGTTTAAAAATATAAAATAATTCTAAAAGTCTTTTAAAATGTTTTAAAAGTGACTTGAGTTATAAAAATGAATTTCCAAATGATAGAAAAATCGTTTCGATCGATATAGCTTTAAAAGCACTTTTTACAGCACTTTCCGCGGACTTTTCTATAACCTTTGAAATATAATTTTAAACTTAACAATTCTTTTCCAAATCTTTTATAAATGTATTTAAATGAATAATTAAGTGTTTTAATGGTGATTTTGAAGTTTAATAGTTTATTTAAAAAGAATTTAAATAAACGATTTAAAGAAAAGCTATTACAAATTAAGTGATTTAATCTTGGCTCTAAAAGCCGACGAGTAGACTAGATTTTTCTATTCGTGAGATCCGGATGTGAGGTGCTTAAACTAAGGAGATGTTCTGGAGAAACCAGTGCCATGGGTCACCTGGCCTCTTCCTTGGCGAGGGGTAGATAAGGTCGAAATGTCGAAAACGAGTTAAGTATAAAAGGTATAATTTTCCAAATTTAAATAACTTGGATTGCTTAGAAATGGTTTGGAAATGTTTTCCTAAGTAAAAGGTGAAACGATTTGGAATTATTCCACGGTTCAAAAAGTTTTAAATTAACCAAAAGAAATTGATAAATGAGGCTTAATGATTCCATATACTCTGGAAAAATAAAGAAATATTTCAATGAATATATGTCTAAGAGATATCCATGAATGAATAAAAAGATGAATTAAATTGATTGATGATTGATAATCACATATGAACTTAACATCTTTTTAATCGATGATTGGTTCAGAGGAACCGGGGTCGGATTTGGGTAACTCCTATCCAAAAACTACTCCGTACCAATGTATATGTTCGGAAGTGAAGACACGATGATGATGATGATGATTTTTGAAGATGAGGATCTTCATGATAAAGGGTTGCTTGCCACTAGTCCCTCGAGGTTAAATTTACCATATTATATATTTATGGTGGCAGTAGTGCTCTTTTATGAAAATCTTCGATTACAAGAACTAGTCGCTATTAATCCTAAGGATAATTCCCGGCAGGATGTGGTAGGAGGAGTGCCTTCTGTTTCGTTCAGTCCCAGAACGAACTTGTATGAACGAATGTCTGACATTGCATTTCTGATATCACAAACATTGACTTTTACAAACATACATCTATTTGGTGGCGGATAAGGCAACTTCTCTTAGCTTAACACCCTTCTTTGGGACGTACGAGATCAGAGGTTGTATGTTCGTGAAAGTCAATAGTGATCGATGGAATGACAATGTGGCATTCAAAGTGGAACCTGCGATGATCAAAGCATGGGTTTTCGAAAAGAAAACCATGACTTTGTGGAGCGTTGCGTCACGAGCATCACATCCTAGGAATGATACGGGATACTATGTGGTTTGAAGGACATATTTCGGGTTATTATTGAGGGAAGTTCCCTACAGGCACTTGTTGCCATATTATATGAATGGAAACGTATGGAGGCCGACGGAGATCATGTAAAGCCACTGAGCAATACTCTGTTCCATAATAGTGTAGTAGTATAGTTCGGAGGCCGACGGAGGCCGTGTAGAGCCACTAGTGTGAACTAGGATTGTTATACATGGATTTTCGAGTTTGAATGGTCACTGGTTCCCTATCATGTTGGAAATCCAATTCTGATACGTTGCCTTTACGGTTTTGATTGTAGAACCTACTTTTAAAAAGTAGCTAGTAAGCCGTCAAATTTAATAAATGTAACAATTTTGGCTATCTTTGATATATTATTTGAAATGTGTTTTCAATGGAATGTCATTAGAAATAATATCAAATTATTTTGGTATAAAAGTGTGTGGGTATCATAAGGTAAAAATCCGTCCGTATTTATGTGTGGGCGTGGTCTTATGAGATACCCTTCTTTTCAAAGGTTTTAAACTGGCATCAATTTATAAATTGAGTATCTCATGCTGGTTTATCAAGCCTGATTCGGGTATTTTTAATACTTGGGTCAAATCCGAGTAGTTTCAGGTTTAGTTGAAGACGCTTAGAGTTTCCAGAGGAGAACTAGAGATCTTCATTTACGTATGGACGTATTCTATTATCCGATGCATCTATTGCATTTGTTTTTTTTCCAGCATTTGTAAGGACAGATGGTTTATAACTATCCAGGCTGAATTTAGGTTGGACTCTGATATTGTATTCAAAATTTTCCGCTGTAAAGATTATTGTTGAAATAATATATGTTATTACATTCGTGTGAGATTCTGTTTTATCTTTATTTTCTTTTTCCCTAACTTTTGGGCTTTTCGGCACTTGGATTTGCGACATGATGATGTATTAGTATCGATTTTCGAGGGTCGAAAATCCGATTCGTTACATTTGGTATCAGAGCTTAGGTTGAGCGAATACTTAGGCTTTGTTAGGGGTAAAACTCATTATAGATAGGGTAAGTAATACCCTAGAATGAGTGACGCATTAGAGATAGGGTTAGTAACACCCTAAAATGAGTTTTGAGAGTATTATATATATAAGCGCGTATTTGTTATTTGATATAAAAATGTTTTGTGATGATTAGTTTGTTGAGTGGTTTATGAATTCTGGTCGGTGCATGAAGAGCTCTATGTAATTGATAGGGATTCCTAAATACTTAAACAAGGCGAGTCGACACATCGTTTTAAAAGGAGTATATTTTATATATACAAAAGTATAAATATTTGTGTGATTTTGAAAATGTTATCCCTTTGGATAGTTCAATGAATAAGGTCTTGATCTATTTGGTGATGATTAAAATAATCTTCTAAGTATCTATCATATGTTGGCTTGGGCAAACAGTATCGAACATTTGGTAAATTATTCTCCTTATCATTGGAGGATGAAGGCAAGTTCAAATCCGAACAAGTTGAATTAAGTTATTTGGATAAAAGGTTTTAGGTCAAGAAATAAATGGTATAAACCTTCTAATGATACCTTGGTATATCACTTAGCTCAGGATGTCTTATTTTTTGGGGAAAGATTTTTGGAAGACTCCAAAGCAGGCATGAAGAGCATGTGCAGTAAAAGAAGCAGAAGAGAAATTAAAACTAGGATCTTACGTCGACATTTTCTGCTACAGATGCGGTAAAGAAGGACATTACGCAGTTCTATGTAAGGATAGGAAAGCAAAGGAAAGGGATAAAAGTAAGCAAAGAAAAAGAAGAAAGAAAAATATTTTAGTGTTGATATATTCTGTTACAAGTGTAAAAGGCAAGAACATTTTCTACGTGGGTGCCCTACAATGAAGAAGAAACCCAGAATTCGGTTAGTAAAGGTAAAGGGTTGCTACCATTGCTAAGCATTAGGACATATGGCCAAAGAATGTCCTCGGACATGCATTTGGTGCGACCAGGGTAAACACTTAATGAAAGACTGTCCAAAAATAAAGGTGGCTGACTTAAGGCCTCAAAGATAAAGTACCGTCTACCTCAAAAGGGATACAAGAATACTATATATAGCAGTTCAAGTATCTATATATAAGATGGTGATATATGATAAGCTGTATTCCCCAGGGAGTTATCCCTAAAAGTTTGTAATACAGCTAGGAATGGATGTATAAATATGATGTTAATTAATAAACTTATCTTTGGATTATCCTCTTGGAGCACTTCTTCTATCTTATATCCAATCAAATTTAATAAGATATTTTGAAATAAAAAGATTATATAATATAAAGTGGTGTATTTATAAAAAATGTTTAAATTAAGAAACTTATTTAAGAATATATTTTATAAAGGTATCTTTTATAGAATAAAGTGTAAAAGATATATGTTTAATAGAAATGAATTTTATGAACTCCTATCCTAACCCCTTGAAAATTTAAAGGGAAAGTTATCTAAATAGAATTTATTAACAAAGAAATTTCAAAAGGATTTTGAGATAAAAATTTAATAAGAGAAGTTATTGGAAAACAATAATAAGAGGTAAATCATCTTTTAATTGAAATGGTTTCTTTTGGAAAAAGGATAAAAGTATTTTGTGAACAAATATTTAAAAAGAATAAATGGTTTTCTTTAAAAACCAAAGATAAAATTTTCATAAAGGTTTTGTAAATACGTATGTTGTACATAGATCACTTCGTCGCACGATTTTGATCTAAAGGTTCGAATACAAAATTTTAAGGTGTTTACACCAGTTCGGAAAAGGATTTATCGCTCGATTCTGGACGACGAACATTGATGAGGGTTTGTAGTTGGGTACTTGAGTTTTCTATCATAATTGAGAGCTATGCAAGGAAAACAGAAAGTTCTAATTGGAAAGCCTGATCAGAGTCCGCACTAGAGGATCCGGGGATCAATACTAGTTCGGAAGTAAAGTTGTGGATTCAAAAAGTATATCAAATTGGATGATCTATATACATCATACGAATGTAAGTTTAAAAACAAATATTTTGGGCAAATACCTTTGGGTTTTGTTTTGGTGTAATTTCGGGGACAAAATTCTTTTAGGGGGGGAAGTCTGTAACGACCCGCAAATTCATCGCTTTAATAAATTATATTTATTTTTAAAATATTCAAATATTGATTTTTTTTTATAAATAATCAGGTTTTAAGTGATTAATAATGATAATGAGCTTATTTTGGAAAAATGTTCCGAATAATATATACTTTGGAAAAATACCGATAAAATGGCCGAAAACCGTTTTATCGATAAACAGCTCTATAATCGTAAAATGTCGTACTCGAAGTTGGATACATACACTTATTTTTATAATTGAAAAAGAATATGAAACAAAATTATTTATTTTATTTTTGGAAATTAAAAGTATGTATGACATCCTCAATGATTCCCTTATATTTAATAATTGGTTTATGATTTTAAATTGAGATTTAATGATTTAATAATTATTATAATTATTCAAATAATTGTTTTTAAATAATAGTAATTCATTTTAAATAGTTATAAAGTGATTTATAAAGTGATAATAAATCATTTGTAATAGTTTTATAAAGATATATAATCAGTTTGAAAATATAAGAAAATTGATATCGCTTTATCGGTATAATAGCAATTTTTGTTAATATTGATTTATATGATTTTATAATTCAAATGCGATCATTTTAAATGATTAATAATGATTATAAATTTATTTTTAAATTTTATTTACATATATATGTAATTTAAATTATAAGTGAAAATATGACCGGGAATCGGTTTCTCGATTTTCAACGGTCTAACGAACAGAAGTTGTTCGAAAATCATTGCAACCTTGTTTATATGTCATGTACGCATATATAACACATAAATAAACACCCTAACATATACATATATCCATGTATGTATACATTACGCATGTATACATTTATATATAAATAAAACTAAAAATATTTAAGATATTTTCCAAAACTTAACCTTTAAGCCATCAAAAATCAAATGCACATGAGAATTTATTAAGAAAATTTTTTTTCATTCTTGCTTTTTTCAATGTCCTCTGTTCCTTCTTTCCCTCCTTCCATCGTCCTTTCAAACTGTCACCAGGTCCAATCCATCAACCCTACCTTGCCATCCCCGTACTCCTCTCCTGTTCATTTTCAGCCTCCCCTCTATCCTCCGGTCCCTCATCCGCCTGATCCTCCGGTCTTGCTCCCTCCTTCTTCTCAACCAATTGTTGTTTCTTCCTGTATCGACCCACCACTGCCTATATTGCCCAACCCATCTTCTTCATCTGTCCCCTCTGTCCCATGGAATTCTCTGTTCAAGGCAAAACCGCGTAATGCTGGGAAGCATCTTCCGATCCAGGTCCCACTTGTTTTTGATGGCCATGTTTTAGTTCCTCCTGAAAACGTCATAAGTGCTGGAAATGAAGTTTGGGGTGATTATCTGGTTGGTTTCTTCCTTGATAAACCTCTTTCTTATCTTACTGTTATAGCCCATTTGAAAAAGGTTTGGAAACTAAAAGGTTCAATAAAAGTGAAGTCTGATGGTTACTTGTTCCTATTCAATCTATCTTGCGATGAGGATAGAAGGAAAATAATTGCAGCTGATCCAATTATCATGAGGAACAAGTTATTCATTGTTAAACAATGGGATCCAAATGTTGGAAATAGTTGTAGTACTATAAAATCTGTTCCGGTGTGGATTAGGTTATCGAATATACCGTTATATGCTTGGTCTCACATAGGAATTAATTGGCTAGCTAGTCGTATTGGAACCTTTATGTGTATGGATGAACAAACAGAGAAGTTGGAAAGAATAGGTTATGCAAAATGCATGGTAGAAATCACACCAGCAGTTGAGTTATTGGATGAATTTTCTGTCAGATTGCTGGATGGTTCAGAGCAGATTGTAAAAGTTGATTATCTATGGAAACCTGAGGTATGCAGTGGGTGCAAAGAATTTGGCCATATGCCTGAAATGTGCAAGAAAAAGAAAGCAAACCAGGAACAAACTGTTAGAACAGTGCCAATGTCTTCTAAGGAAAGAATGGTAAGTCAAAATCAAAATGAAAAGAACAAAGTTGACACTAAGAAAAAGCAGGAGTGGAAAAGGGTGGTAAATAAAGGAACAAAGATAAATAAAGCTAAGGAAAAAGAAACCATTGTTGAAACTCAGAGAATTGAGAAGGATAATATAGAAGCTGAACAAAATATTAGTGATGAACTGGATGTTAATGCTAGTGTAACAAAAAAAAATGAGTTGGTGGAGTCATATGAAGATATAAGAACCGACACAAATAAATTTCATGTCTTGTTGGAAGGAAATGAGACTGAAACATGTAATGACAAAAGTTATAATGAACTATGCAATGAAATTAGTGACAATGAAGAGGAAATTGAGGAAGGAGAAATAACTGCAAGCAAGATAAATCAATTGTGTGGAGTGCATAGTGGATCCCTATCACAAAAGCAAAATGTACAAGAAGAACGGGAAAACAACATATCAGGGATTGTTCCTTTGGATGACATTTCAAATACTGATGATCAGAGTCATAAATCCACTTCCACAGCTGACAATGCTATGGCCAATGCAAGTGAAGGGTTATCCAAGCAAACTAGTGGTGTGCAAGTCTTTAAACCTAATAAAGGAAGTATAAATGTTAATACTCAGCAAGTTGAAGCCCAGTTTAAGGAGAAACTTGAAAATGAAATAATGGAACTAATCAAAGCTGAATATTCAAATGCTTCCCCCCCCTTATCTGGTGGATACACCTTCTCTGGTCATCTGCCTGGATGGATATCATTGCCAAATGCCTCTCCTAGTAGGGCAAAAAATAAGGGTAAGTGTCTCAATGATGGCTCTGAACCAGTTGTTGATTTAAACAATGTACAAAGAGATTCTCCTGCAACAAGGAGCAAGAAAAAGGTGGTACATCAATCTCTGAAGTATACCAAATGATGCAAAACTATGCAATATGGAATGTCAGAGGAGCTCATTCAAACGCAAAGCTTGATCAAGTGAAATATATAATCAAACAGCACAAAATCTCCCTTTTTGCTATTCTGGAAACTAAACTAAATGAGAATTTAACTTTAAAAGCAGCAAAGCATATTAATCCTAGCTGGTCTCTTAATCATAATTTGGATCAAGCCCCCTATGGTAGAATTATGGTCATCCATGATCCCTCTGTCTTATCCCTTACTTCTGTCCTTTCCACTGATCAGCTCATCCATTTTCAAGCCAAATTTTTTGATTCTCCCTTCTCTTTTTATATAACTATTGTCTATGCTCATAACTCCCCTTCTTCAAGGCAAAATTGTCTTAATCTTCTTCCTGCTTTCAGACAAAACTCCCATCCTTGGATTGTCTTTGGGGATTTTAATTGCTGCTTATCTTTGAATGATAAACATGGAGGGCTACCGCTGCTCCCTAATGATATTTATCCTCTAAATAAGGCCATTGAGGACTCAAACTTGCTTACAATCCAATCTTCTGGGGCTGAGTTCACTTGGAATAATAGGAGTAGGTCTGGTGTCAGGACTTACTCAAAAATTGATCATTCTTTTGCCAATCTCAATGCTATAACCACTTGGCCAACTCTGTCCACCTTTATCCCTCACCCTGTGCTTTCAGATCATTCCCCAATCATATTCTCTTCTGGTCAGAAGATGTTGAAAATTAAAAGAAGCTTTAAATTTTATAATGCTTGGGTCCATGAACCTGAGTATAATAATATAATTAGCAAAGCTTGGAATGAAAAGTTTGTTGGTAACCCAATGTTTATATTTTGCAGGAAATTAGGAGCTACTAAATTAGCATTAAGAGAATGGGCCAAAGGAAAATTTGGTGATGGCAACCTAAATTCTGCCTTGATTAGGAGCAAACTCATTCTTGCTCAGGATGAAATGATGAATTCTCCAGACGATCCTGAAGCTGCTGCTGCTGAGAGAACTCTTTTTGATCTTCTTTCTGCTGCTTTGAAGTCTGAAGCCAATATGAAGAGACAACAATTGAGACAAAAATGGGCTTCTGAGGGAGATATAAACTCGGCATATTTTCATGCTGCTATCAAGGTAAAGCAATCTAAGGAGCATATAAATAACATTTATGATGAAGAAGGGGAATTGCACTCTTCACCTGCCTCTGTAGATAAAGCACTCCTTTCCTATTTCAAGAAATTGCTAGGTAACAATAATGGCTTCATCCCTAATATTGCTGATCTATCCCTTATTCATCTTCCTGAAGTGTTACCGGATGAAGCTGATAATCTTGTTGACAAGGTGACTGATAATGAAATTAAAGATACTTTATTTGCAATGAACAAGCACTCCAGTGGTGGCCCTGATGGTTTCAATGTCATCTTTTTTATCCATAGTTGGGATATTATCAAGAAGGATTTTTTAAAGGCTGTACATAATTTTTTCAATACTTCCAAACTTCTAAAACAAGTGAATGCAACTAATCTAGTGCTAATTCCCAAAGTCCATCATCCCTCATCTGTTTCTTCCTTTAGACCTATTTCCTGCTGTAATGTCATGTACAAGTGTATATCCAAAATCTTGGCCTCCAGACTTGTTAAAGTTCTAAGCAGAATCATCTCAAATAACCAGTCTGCCTTTCTTCCCAACAGAAATATCCTTGATAATATTCTGTTATCTCATGAATTATTAAAAGGCTATGGTCGAACTCAAGCTCCCAAAAATGCCATGCTTAAGGTGGACTTGATGAAAGCCTATGATAGTGTTCACTGGACTTCAATTGTTAGAATCATGGCCCTGATGAGGTTTCCTAAAGTATTTGTGGCTTGGATTTACAGCTGTATCTCCACTCCAACTTTCTCTATTAATTATAATGGATTCACTTCTGGTTTTTTTAGCAGCAATCAGGGGATCAGGCAGGGGGATCCTATCTCATCTTATATTTTCATTTTAGTTATGGAAGTCTTTACTAGTTTGTTGTCTTCCAAATATTTACTCGGAGATATTCTGTTCCACTCCAAATGTAAACCTCTCCATATTTCTGCTCTGTTATTTGCAGATGATATTATGATCTTCACAAAGCCAGATCAGAAATCTATTGAAAACATTAAAGCTTCTTTTGATAATTTTTACCTCATGACTGGGTTGAAACTTAATGCGAATAAATCTCAAATTATCACCTCTGGAGTTTCCACTGAGGAAGCTAATACAATTATTGGAATCTCTGGGCTTCAACATATGGAAAATAATATGTGCTACTTAGGCATTCCTCTGTGCACTTCTAGAATCACCACTAGACACTGCCTGCCCTTGTATACTAAAATATGTAATTTAATGAACATATGGGCTAATAGGTATCTCTCACAAGCTGGTAGGCTTGTTCTAATAAAGTCTGTCATCACCTCTATGATGGTGTATTGGTCTAGAGTATTTATTCTCCCTAAAAATCTGGTGAACATGGTTCGTACTGCTATGCTTAGGTTCTTTTGGACAGGCTCTGTTTTATCAAAAAAACTCATTCCTTGTTCTTTTGCTAAAATGGAATTGCCTAAAAGGAAAGGAGGTCTTGGGATAATTTGCTTGGCTAAATGGAATAAAGCTGCTATCAGTGCTCATATAAATTCTCTTCTTACTGGTGCTGACAATTTATGGGTTGATTGGACCAAAAAGTATAACTTAGGAGGTAGGAATTTCTGGACAATGCCAGTTCCTCAGGGTTGCAGTTGGACTTGGAGGTGTTTATTGGGCTTGAGATCTGAATTCTCCCAACACATTAAGTATGATATCTCTTGTAACAGTAGCATCAAGTTTTGGAATGAACCATGGATGGATGATGGCTTGGTTCTTGTCAATGTTTTCTCCTCTCACCAGATAGCTCAGGCTGGCATTGGTAGACTTGATAATGCTGCTGACTATGTTAATGAGGGCAAATTGGTGCTACCTTATACTAGTAATCAGGGAATTAGAGCTTTCTGGAAGTTATATCAAAATAAACAATATGGTTTAGCTGAAAATGATGTTGTTTTGTGGAAGGGGAAACAACACTCGATATCTGTTGCGTATGATCTCTTAACTAATGTGAATAGCAGTAATAATTCAGTTTGGTACAAAGTTATATGGTCTACGGCTTCTCCTTCCAGGGACAATCTGATGTTGTGGAAGGTGATCATGAATGCTCTGTTAACAAAGGAAAAAATGTTGAGTTATGGCATGAACATTGATCCCCTATGTATTTTCTGCAAGTTGAAGAATGAGACTGTTGCTCATCTGTACTTTGAGTGCAGTGTTTTGCTTGGTATATGGGGGAATTTAGTAGCAAAAATTTCAGATGATCATAGGTTTGGTAATTCTGAAGTTGAATGGGATCTGATTTGCAAATCAACTAGGTGGAAGAAGGATAGAAGAACTATTTTCTTTTTCGTTATTAAGAAGTATCTTAGCATTGTCTGGGAGGAAAGAAACTTGAGAATTTTTGAAAGCAAGTGTAGAAGTAATCAGCAATTATGGGAAGTGCTCAGGTCATCTATCATCAACGGTATGAAGGATAGCAATTTTGCTTTCTGTCCTTCTTTGGCTGTTGTTTTTGTTTGATGTTTTTGCCTTTTCTTTTATTGCCTTGTTTGTCTTGTCTTTGTTTTCTGTCCTGCTTTGTTTTTTCCTTTTTTTGGTATCTATGAGCTTGTTCATAGATATGCTTTTTGTTTTTATTTTTTAATAAACTGGTAGGGGACCAGTTAACCCCGCTTGCCTTGCAAAAAAAAAAAATCAAATGCACATGGCATGGAATTGAATGAAGTGATGGAGCACAAGGAGGAGGGGGATAATGTGTGGAACTTGTTGGAAAAGGAGGGGATGGATGCACATGGTGATGGTGATGGATAATGATGATGTTTTGGATATATTTACTTACTTTTGCCTATAAATATAAGCACCCATTCACTCCTTCATTCACTCATTTCTTCATCTCCTTCCTCTTCTTTCTTTAGCTCTTTAATGACTTCTTCTTTAAATAATTTATGAAGAAATTTTAGTAGTAAATAAAATAAAATTATATACATACATATACAAAGTTAAATCACCTCAAAACCAAAGTGAATCACCTCCACTTCCCATCCACCATCCACGACCACCTCCATACAAGCCAATGGCCGAGCCTTCCACACCTCCCAAGTCATATTTGAGCACTCCTAGGCCTAGACTGCGAGCACAAAAGGAGTAGGAAGCAAGTCGGGGAGCTTTGGAGCAAGGAAAGGAGGAGGAAGTGTTGTTGAAGTGCTGCTGGAATCGATTCGGGAAGTTACGAAAAAGATTGGTGGAGTGGAGCCATAAATGAGTACTCAATGTTTATTAATTAATAAATAACCTCTATAACTATTTTTAAGTATGATAATATGATCATTTAATCTCTTAATGATTTGTATGAATGTTTGATAACTTGGTTGATTATATGGTTGATTATATGGATGTTGATATGGTTGATAACTTGGTTGTGATAAATTATGAGAAATCATAATAAAAATGATTAATTAATAGAAAATGAATTCGTAGTAATAGGTGTATGGAGTTTATTGAGCCTCTTTATGATTTTAAGAATATAAGAAGGTTGAAAATGAATATTATAATAATATAATATTATGAAATGATTTAAAAGTGAAAAAGAGATTAAATATGAAAAATATTGGTTTAAATGTTAGAAAATGGTTTATAAATGTTTTATAAACATTAAAATTCAATTTGGAGAAGTTTTGATAAATAATGAATTTGGAGTTAAAAACGAAATCTAAAAAATGGCTTCTGCTCCTTTCTTTTTTCCACAATCGTCTTCTTTTTTCTCACATACTTTCGATCCTTATTTCCCCAGTTATAATTTCTTTGACAATTTTGTTCCTTCTGCTTTTCATGCTGATGGTCCATCATATACTCATGGGGTGAAGGATCCACGTTTTTATCCTTCGAAAGTTTTTTCTCATAAGCCAAGATCGAAGAGCGAGGTTGATTTCAAAAGAGGGAAAATGATTTGCTATCGTTGTGGAGACCCTTCTCACTTGATTAGAGATTGTTGTGTCTCTATTAAGTTCTTTAGATGCGGTTGTTTTGGTCACAAAAAGATTGATTGTTCGATGAATTTCAATTCCTCTAAAAATCAGTCCATTATCGAACATGGTTTCTTCTTTGTTCTTAAAATTATAGAACTTAAGAGAATTCTTTTAGATCATCTTTGGTCACAGAGAAAAGAAGGTATTGAGTTTTTGGTAGATCTGCTCGTTCATTTTGATGATACCAATTCTATAAACATTGGCAAGAATTATAGTTTGAAATTTGGAGATCCAGTGGATTTTTTGGAGAGTTTGCTTCTTCATTTAAAGATGATGTTTCGGTGGTGGATAAGATGTCGGTTTTCAATGACAAAAATAGTGTTTCTGGTGATTTTGATTCTTTAGTTTTCTCAGTTGTGTCTCTTAAAGAAGAGTTTAAGACCTTCGATCCTTTATTTTTTGATCCTGCTGTTTTGTTTTGTAATTTAGTTACTCTTTCATCGATCTCCAGTTATACACTGAGTGATTTCGGGTTTTCTGCCTTTTCTAAAGAAGATGCAGACTCTTTTGTTCATGGTGCAGAATCTTGTGATATAGTGGAGTCTGAGTTAATCACAGATACAAAATCTATATCTTTACTTTGTGATAACAGATTTGAGAATGGTTTGCATATTTGTTGTGTTTCTTTCGGCAAACTAATAGAGGAAGTTGGAGGTAGTGTTGCAAACAAGATGATGGGTTGTAATTAGGTTGTTGATTCTCATTTATATGATAACTGGAGTAGTGATTTTGGTAGTTAGATATTAGATAGACTGCACAATGAATCTTTTGAATTTCATGACGGTATTCATATGTCAGGTGTTGAAGTTAGGGATGGTAGTGTGATTGTGGGTAGTTTGTCAATCTCTGGTGAAGTTTAGTTTATACCTGAGGCTGTGGCGATCTCTGATATCCATCTCAATCTTATTTCTTGCGATCCAGTTGATTTCAGTGCAAGGGTATTGGGGACTATGATTTTTTGTTCTATGTCAGAGGAAAAGAATGATGTTGGTGTAGTGGTAGGTTCAGATTGTTTAGATTTTTCCTGTTCTGATGTTTGTGAGCATTTGGTTGATGTATTGGACATAGCCAGTTTGTGTTCGACTATGCATGAGAAAAGTACATCAAAGTTGTGTAGTCCAGATGATAAGGGTGTGGATTTCGTGGCTTCGGTAGTTAGAGAGACATGACAGATTGTTTAAGTGTTATTGAGTTTAGATCAGATATGGATGATGGTAATTCTGTTTCTATTGCTGGTAGTATGTTTGTTGATGATCTCGGTGATGCTGTTAAAGAGAATTTTAATGGCGCAGTTGATAATCCTCTTGATGGTTTTGTTATTACCGAATAGGAGCTTTGTGTACATACATAGTGTGAACATGTAATAAATGCAACACAGTGTGAGAATGGGACTAAAAATGAAGTTGTTTCTAATAATATTGTGATAGAGAATGTGATGGTAATACCCAAGTGTTCTGACAGTGAGAATAAGCGATTTATTGATGGCGTTATTTTATTACTTGATATAAAAGGGGTATTTCAGTTTATTGTTGATATTTCTAATGAGGTAGTGAGTGAGAGTGTGAGGTTGATCATATCTAATTCTTTGACCGGAGAAGTTGATTCTGAGCAATCTGTGTTTTATCATACTCGGGGCTTCATATTTGTAATGTATTGTTGTCTTGCATCTATAGGTAAATTTTCACGTTCTCCTATTAATGTTTGTGACCGACTCATGCATTCAAATCTGGTAAAAGAAATAGTAAGAGTCCTTCATCAGTTAATATTAGAAGTCCTCGTTTAAAGCTTAAAACTTCTAAATCATATGCATGAGGATTGATGGTTTTTAGGGTATTTTTGTTTGATTGTGGTTTTGGAGAATGTACGTGGCTTGTGCAGTTGCTTTTTGTTATTTTGAGGTTTTTCAGGTTTGGTTGTTCAGGTTGAGGTAGTGGAAGTTGTTGATGGTAGATTTTCTTTTGGAGACATTTCAGGCCCTAGTTTCTTCATATTATTGTTTGGTCGGGGAGAGCCTTTAGTTTCTTAGGCTTTTGGGAGGATTTTTTTTTCCTTTTGTATAGGGGTTTTTTAGTTGCCTGCCAGGTTTTTTGGCAGCCCCTTTACTTATATATAAATATGTACATGTGTGCTCTCATCTACTATAGAGGATCACACATTTCTCTCAAAAATGAACTTGGAGTTAAAAATAGGCGCGTCGCGTAACGACAGTTCGCGATTTCGCGCCGTAAAAGTCAAATAGACATATAGAATGGAATATAGTTCAGAATTCTTCGAGATAAGAATTTTCTAAATTATATCCATATTTTTCAATCAAAGAAAGAAATTCGAGATTTCGATAAGTAGATTTTGAAATATGAGTAAAACAAGATTTTCGAAAAATCGCGGTTTTGCAGTCCGGAATCCAGAAAAAGATTTCTTTAAAAATGATATTTTAAAATTGTTTAAAAATATGAAATAAATTATAAAAGTCTTTTAAAATGTTTTAAAAGTGATTTGAGTTATAAAATGAATTCCCAAATGATAGAAAAGTCGTTTTGATCAATATAGCTTTAAAAGCACTTTTTGCAGCACTTTTCTATAACCTTTGAAATATAGTTTTAAACTTAACAATTCTTTTCCAAATCTTTTATAAATGCTTTCAATTGAATAATTAAGTGTTTTAATGGTGATTTGGAAGTTTAATAGTTTATTTAAAAAGAATTTAAATAAACGATTTAAAGAAAAGCTATTACAAATTAAGTGACTTAATCTTGGCTCTAAAAGCCGACGAGTAGACTAGATTTTTCTATTCGTGAGATCCGGATGTGAGGTGCTTAAACTAAGGAGATTTTCAGGAGAAACCAGTGCCATGGGTCACCTGGCCTCTTCCTTGGCGAGGGATAGATAAGGTTGAAATGTCAAAAACGAGTTAAGTATAACAAATATAATTTTCCAAACTTAAATAACTTGGATGGCTTAGAAATGGTTTGGAAATGTTTTCCTAAATTAAAGGTGAAACGATTTGGAATTATTCCACAATTCAAAAAGGTTTAAATTAACCAAAAGGATTTGATAAATGAGGCTTAATGATTCCATATACTCTGGAAAAAATAAAGAAACATTTCAATGAATATATGTCTAAGAGATATCCATGAATGAATAAAAAGATGAATTAAATTGATTGATGATTGATAATCACATATGAACTTAACATCTTTTTAATCGATGATTGGTTCAGAGGAACCGGGGTCAGATTTGGGTAACTCCTATCCGAAAACCACTTCGAACCAATGTATACGTTCGGAAGTGAAGACATGATGATGATGATTTTTGAAGACAAGGATCATCATGATGAAGGGTTGCTTGCCACTAGTCCCTCAAGGTGAAATTTACCATATCATATATTTATAGTGGCAATAGTGCTTTGTTATGAAAATCTTCGATTACAAGGACTAACAGCTACTAATCCTAAGGATAATTCATGATAGGATGTGGTAGGAGGAGTGCCTTCGGTTTCGTTCAATCCCAGAACGAACTTGTATGGACGAATGTCTAACATTGCATTTCTGAGATCACAAACGTTGACTTTTACAAACATACATCTGTTTGGTGGCGAAGAAGGCAACTTCTCTTAGCTTAACACCCTTCTCTGAGACGTACGAGCTCAGAGGTTGTATGTTCGTGAAAGTCAATAGTGATTGAAGGAATGACAATTTCGCATTCAAAGTGGAACCTGTATGATCAAAGCATGGCTTTGTGGAGCGCAGCCTTATGAGCCTCACATCCCAGGAATGGTACGGGATACTATGTGGTCTGAAGGACATATTTCGGGCTATTATTGAGGGAAGTTCCCTGCAGGCACTTGTTGCCATATTGTATGAATGGAAAGGTATGGAGGCTGACGGAGATCGTGTAAAGCCACTGAGCAATACTCTGTTCCAAGGTAGTATAGCAGTATAGTTCGGAGGCTAACGGAGTCCGTGTAAAGCCACTGGTGTGAACTATGATTGTCATACGTGGATTTTCGGTTCTGAATGGTCACTAGTTCCCTATCATGTTGGAAATCCAATTCCAATACGTTGCCTTTATAGTTTTGATTGTAGAACCTACTTTTAAAAAGTAGCTAGTAAGCCGTCAATTTTAATTAATGTAACAATTTCGGCTATCTTTGATATATTATTTGAAAAGTGTTTTCAATGGAATGTCATTAGAAATAATATCAAATTATTTTGGTGTAAAAGTGTTTGGTTATCATAAGGTAAAAACCCATCTGTATTTATGTGTGGGCGTGGTATTATTAGATACCCTTCTTTTCAAAGGTTTTAAACTGGCATCAATTTATAAATCGAGTGTCTCACGCTAGTTTATCAAGCCTGATCCGGGTATACTTTGGTCAGATCCGAGTAGTTTCAGGTTTAGTTAAAGACGCTTGGAGTTTCCATATGAGAGCTAGAGATCTCCATTTACGTATGGACGTATTCTATTATCCGCTGCATCTATTGCATTTTTTTTATTTTTTAGCATTTATAAGGATAGAGGGTTTATAACTGTCCAGGCTGAATATAGGTTAGACTTTGATATTGTATTCAAAATTTTCTACTGTAAGATTATTGTTGAAATAATATATGTTATTCCATTCATGTGAGATTCTGTTCTATCGTTATTTTCTTTTTCCCCTAACGTTCAGGCTTTTCGACACTTTGATTTGCGACATGAGGATGTATTAGTGTCGATTTTCGAGGGTCGAAAATCCGATTCATTACAATAAAATTAGTGGATTTATTTTATTTGAATGAAAGAAACATTTCCCTTTCTTTCAATTCAAACTTCCCTAATTAATCTCTTTAATTTTTCCCGCACTCCACCTCTTTTAATTTCTATTGTATGGCCAACCATAGATTTCCATTTATGTACTAAACTACCAAAAGCTCTTCAAGTAATTATCTCTCATTTAAACTCTGATTAAAGTTTCACTATATCGTATATGGACACATGCAAATATAACTTTTATATATGCATTCAACAAACTACTCCCAAACATCAAATAAATTAAATTATAATTTTTATTTTGCAAATATTAATTAATTTATAATTTATAATATTTTCAAAATTAATTAAATCATGTGTTTTTTCGAAGAATTCAAAAATGCGGTTGTGTGACTCAGAGGTATGAATTCAATTAGTGATTAATATTTATAATTCAAATGTTAACGTTCACATGTCACCTTAGCCAGTGGTATGGCTATTTGGCCGAATTCATCATTACAGACCTTTTAAGAAAAATCATTTTTATATTATCTTAGGCGGTACCATTTGGTAATTATGATATGCAAACGTCATCTTCATCTACAATATATCACATCTATGATTTATGAAATTTGGTTTTGGTCAAAATTCCATTATCATTCTTACCCAGCTCAGTCCATAAACAAAGTCCTTGGTTCAATAATACCATTTATTATTAACCGTATTGTTATGATTATAGATTTTGATTTTGAGTTGACTGTGTATTGACCTCATACAACCAAGAAGATGAATTTTCTAATAAACAATGCCTCACTCTAATGCTTCAACTTAGACCCAACTATAATCACTCGATGGATCGTCATGCCATGATTTAACTATAATAAAGGTGAAGTATTCAAATTGAAATTCCATAATGTTCTCAAGTTGAGGGAACTTTGTAACATTGTCACTCTGAGATTTTTTGTTTGACCTAGTTGTCACTAACCAACAAGAAACTCTCGGATGAGTCATTCCATGGTTATCCAACAACTATAAATACATAACCCATTAATGCCCTGACAACCATGAGCAATAAACTGCCCAATATTTGGAGAGTGTTATGCACTCTGAACTCAATGGATGTATTGATATCCTTTCTTGAAACATCTTAACCAAGAATATTTAATATAATATGTTATTTTATACTGTGATGATTTTCTCATGATTACAACTTCATGCAACCATTATCACATAATATATCATTTAAGGATTTTCTATTTTAATATACTTAAATTAATTACTTGATTAATATATCAAATATAAGAAGTATATAATAGAAAATTAATCACCTTTATTACGACCAAGATTGGTTATTGAGTTATATAAGTAAAAATTACATAATTGCTCCTAGGGCATACCCCTTAGTATCTTAATCTCCCACTTGCACTTAAAGTCAAGTATGAAATCTCAATCTCATTTCTTTGATCGTTTTTCTCAAAACAATCAAGCTAATCCTTTAGTGAATGGATTAGCTATAGTTTCTTAATTATCAAATCTATCAATCAAATCTCTCCAACGTTGATAAACTGCCTTTCTCATGTTGAAATTTTCAAAGTATGTCACTCAACTTCTAGTGAACTCCAGGTACTTTCACGATCCTTATCGCAGCAATGTTTTCATAAAACAATTCGAGGGATTCTCAACTTTTGGAATCAAGCCTAGCTCAGTTATAAATTTATGCATTATATATATATATATATATATCTTTTGCTATGGCGTTATTCAAGATGATGTACTTACCCTTTTGGTTAAATCAATCATAAGCTTTCGTTTGACACAATTCCAACTTAAAGCTCCTTAACTAATATTGAACATGGATTTAGGATTGACGTATTATATTTGATATTACTTATGAAGGGCGAGTCTGAATATTCCTTCATAAGGAGTTCGTTGTTTCTCTAAATAATTCTCTAGTATTTCAAAAATGCTCGAGAATACTCTTAACTACACTTTTGTGATCTTAAATTGAATTTGATATTCGCTCAGTGTACCAAGTACATAAGCGAAATGTGATATAGTAGACTACATAACATATGTGATAATTCATGTTGTAATGCATAAGGAATATATCTCATATGCTCCATATAAAACATTTTAATTTGGCATCTATATATATCGTTCAGAACAATCCCAATATCCTTATTTGTGGTTTTTGAAATATTTTAGTACCTTTTTAATATTCTTTCTTATAGTCACATACTACCTCTGCATTTTTACTAATAATCGAACTATTTGATTTCGTTATCAAAATATTTACTCAATTCTGATGCTTATTGAGTGATACAATCGTATCGGTTTTTAGATCTTATCCAACACTTACAAACTCAATTATCACTCGCACTGACATCGTGATATTTTAGTTTTCATATGCAAACAGTCTATTCTTAATTGTATTTTAGAATTTCTATTCCAACAAAGTTGTGCCAAGATTAAAAGCCATATTGGGCGATAATTTTGCTATTTGAATTAACTTAAGCACGTTGAGTGATGAATCTATTACATTAATTTCAATAATTTAAATTCACGATATTCTCATCGGTATTGCTTACTATATTCTAATTACATTGTTCTTCTTTTAAAGACACACATGCGGCGGATGGATCATATGTCTTCAGGAATAACTATCAAAATCATATTTTGATAATGTATTTGAAATCTATTCCGTATTTAAGCATCGTGCCATATGGTTGTTTATACTCTTCATAGCTTATTGACATTGAGGAGATTGTAATCACTAATAGTCATTTTTCTCGATAATGATAAGAAACTCATAGTTTCTCTTTAATGTGCAAGAATCCTTATTAGATATTCCAATGACTTATATTCGATTTTGGCTTGGTCAATTTTATTTTGTCTCATATTATTCGTTTCTATGTTCGAGTATTTAGATCATATCCAAGTCTATTATACTACTACTAATTTCGAAAGAAATTCTTTCGTAATAACAATTAGTTCTTGGTATGATAGAATATGCATTCAGTAATAGTTTATGAATTGCCTTTTATGTGTATATAAAATTGATTTAATTTTAAGTCTACAAAAATTATGTTCATAGCATAAATTAGATAACGCATATCTTAAACTATTTAAAATTCTCAATTCATATCTTATATAAATGTGGTCTCATAAACTATGCTTCAGATGAAATTAAATTTAACCTATGTACTTACTTTTAAATACTCGTCCTTTCAAAAAGAAGTTAACTCAACTTTACTCATATAAATCGTATTTGTCTAACAAAGGCCGATTACCCCATATCCATATATAATTATGTATCATAAGCAGGAGTGAATTTTGAGGTTGAATCTTATTGATTTTAGGTACTTTTGGAACTATTTTCCAATACACTAACTTATTCGATCAAGTCAAATTGTTTTATTTTATTTTCATGTTATGTTTTCTACTTCTATTCTAAATTCTATGAACTTATTATAGATATACTACTTATGCATCAACTATATATGTTCATGTCCGTGATAATTCATTTATGAATTAAATGAAGTAAATGGATCCGTTTTAGTGTCTTCGAAAGTAAATGGATTCGCTTTGGTGTCGTCAGACCTTGAATTACATATATCTATGTATACATCAATCTGAGGAGTTCATAAACTCTTTCGTTACTGTCATTGAATGGGTGCTTTGCCTTAATCATTTGTGATACAGTTCACCAATACCATATGATTCATAATCGTATGATTAAAGAATTATTTCTCAAAGACTTGGCGTAGTGTATAATTCCAAAATAATTGTAAAGATTTTAGATAATTTTATATTTTCTACAACCAATGCATCTCTTTTATTACTGCAACAAAATATCATTATTATAGTTTTACCTAAATATTCATATAAAACAAAAATATGTCTATTTTCAATCAATACTAAAAACAGTTATTATTTCATAAATAATATTTGGTACATTTAAGGAAATAATTTTTTATACCTTGATGCATCAATTAATAAATATTATATGTCATACTCCCACTATTTCCACCATTACTGTAACAACATATGGAATACAAAGCTCCATTCAACCACTTATTATGGTCAATTTTTTTCATCCACTATAACTAGTTACAATCGAAAGTTTCAGATCAAATATCTTAAACTCAAAGAAATTATACTTATAGAAAACAATTTCTATGTATAAAAATTTAATTGAAATAGAAATCACATTTCTTTTTCCATATTAAGTACTATTATTTTATACAATTCATGTTTTCGATGTCTCTTCATGATGTAGAGATGACCGTTCATTCTCTTCATCCCAATCGTGCCTAAATTACATCCATTCTCATACATTTGCTTTCCTTTACTAATGGTCAAACTATACAAAAGGAAATCCTAGCTACAAGATTTCCCTAATTCTTTACAAGATGCATTCGAACATCCTTAACATTCAGAATATCGTATAAGTTGCACCTTACGTAAATTAATCAAATTGAAATTTCAATGATCGAATTCTTAGGTGCTTTTTGCAGCTCTTAGTCCAGTGTTACATCTAGCACAACAATATCCTTATTGTAATCAATCATATTGAAACACGATCAGGCATTATGGTTTACTTGTTCATTTCAAACGAACTAATTTCATCGAGGTTTCATATATTATGAATTGCGACTGTTCACCATATAACATTTATATGTGATCGAATTTGGATCAAATATCCATATTCTTACATTGCTTAAGAGGTCAAAACTCATGGAAGACGATACATAGTCTCGAAAGAAAAAACATTTAAGCGACCGAGATACGAATGTTTAGTGGTTGTGTAATTAGATGTTTGCCCGGGCCTTGAAGTGACAATATGCCAAAGGATTTATTGGTAAGTGTATATTTATATTTCTTTTGTCAATCCTAATTCAATTCATTTATATATTTTAACCGATGAACCTTTTATCAATTTCATTGGTAGCAATAATTTATCAAAATAGATAATTTTAACTTTTATAGCATATATTCATACAATATTAGAAAGGTTAAATGTTATCATTTCATTTTTCTAATAATGCTTCCATTAGATTTTTATATTACTCAAAACCCTAAGAAATACAGAGTTATGATTCCTATAGCGAGTATTAGGACTCGCTTGCCTTAGGATTTGGACCTTAAGGATGCTCAACAAATCGTCGACACACATGCAATGAATAACACCTTATCAGTTATATCATATACAACTCCTAACCCATGATCTTTGTCATAATCTAGTCTCGACCTCGAGGATTGTAACACCCCATATTTTTGGTAACATTATTTAGGATATTTAATTAGCTAAATAAAATAAAATAATGTGTTGATTAGAGGATTGAGATTTGATTTTATTAAGGGGTAGCCGTGCCATTTAACCAATGAATTAAAATAAGAGTTAACATGAAAAAAAGGCGGGGTAAAATAGGAAAGAGGCCATTCTTATACCCTAAACCCTTGACCGTGTATCCCCTACATGTTCATTTCATTTTATAAATTTTTTAACTTGAGGCCGGCCACCATTAATAAGAGAAAGAGGAAGAAGATTCAGAAAAGCTAAGGAAGATGCTAAATCAAATCAAATCCAGTGACATCTCAATCTCTTTAATCTCTAAAGCTAAGGTGAATAATGTTTACATCTCATATTTCTTTTATTTTCGGTTTTAAGATGAAATCCGAAGTGTTTTGCATTGATTTTCCATGTTTTTGAATGATGGAATGATTATATGTACTTGTTGATGATTTATGGTTGTTCATATAGACTTTATGACATGTTTTGAAATGAAAAACCTATTATTTGACATCCAAATGCCTTGCTAATTTTTACATATATAGGCCATAAATATTATTATGGAGATGGGTTTCAATTTTCTGAATTTTTGTGGAATTTATATGAATTTTCTAGTAAAGAAAATGTTAATTTGGGTTATAAATTATTTACGGTTAAACAATAAAAGGTTTGGATCAGAAATTTTAATATGTTGGAAAACATATTAAAAGATATTTTCTGAAATTTTTGTAGTTTTTTCCTAAGTGTTTTAATGGATATATAAAATTATTTAACATATGAGACTTAAATGTTTTATATATTTTTAAAAGAAGAATGGGCTTTTTACAAATAATCCAAATAGTTAGTTCTGAAAATTACAGCACTTTAGTGGTAAAGAAATGAGGCAACCAATCAAAATTTGACACGTAAAGCAGGTTAGGTGAAAAGAGCTATTTGCTACATGCTTTTTACTACTTTTTTGCTTTCGACACCTGCTTCTACCTTAGTTGGCTTTTGACCAAGTCCCTCCACCTTCAACACCATCGAAATCAATACGCATGGTATCAAAATATTGGTACGTAGCGAATTAGATAGAAGGCGAAAGGCATGAGGTCAAAACTATGGGCTTTGAAGGGATCAAAGCACCACTTTGCTTTTAAATTAAAAATGCGCCTGCGTGCTTTCGACTAAATGGCTTTCGACTGAGTAGCTTTCGACTTGGTTAGCTTTTGACTAGGTCAAATGGATTTAAAGAAATGGTTTCAATTGGGTTGCGCTTTTGTTTTAAATGATTGCTTTCGACTAAGTCAAAACCGTTTGTTGCTGCCTTTTTACCTTTCGACCCAGATGATTTCGAAGGGGTACTTTGTTTTCTAAAATTTGGCCACTTCTCCAATGCTTTCGAAGGGATGGTTTCGACACTATCACTTCTTTACTTAGGAAAGGGTTTCAAAACAGATGCTTTCGACTTAAATGTTTTAAAGACCCTTTTTTATGATTGAAGTAAAACCCAAATGGTTTCGAAAGAGACAGTCTTAATGGTTTTGAAATAGATGCTTTCGACTTTAATGGGTTTCTGATCTTTTTGCTCTACTTGAAGGCATAATCCAAAGGGTTTCAACTGAAACAGTTTTCAAAGGCTTTCGAAAGGTTTAGTATTTTATTGCTTTCGAAAGGGTTTTGGTGAATGGTTTCGAAGGGGTGATTCCCCAGTGTTTCGAAAGAGTTGAAAGGAAATGTTTTTCCTATATTTTCGAAAGGCAATATTTAAAGGTTTTAAAGAGGGATGTCTAATGTTTTGAAGCTTTCGAAGGAAAGGCTTTTAATGGTTTCAAAATGGTCACTTTCAATGTTTTCAAAAGGGTTACCTTCAAGGGTTTCAAAAGGGTTGTTTAAAGGTTTTAAACAAAGGTTTCGAATGTATTACCTAGGCAATATAGCCTAAGTGTTTTCAAGTTAAAAAGGGTTTTAACTTGTTTTGGAAGGATAGTTAATCCTCATTAAAATTCATCAACATTATTTTGAGTAAAGTATATATGACATGGCAAAATAGCTTAGAGTAAAGCTAAAAATATATTTTCCTTCTATAAGTATGATTTAAAAGGTTAAATCATTTTGAAAAGGTTTTCAAGGAAAAAGATGAAGGGTAGTTAACCTTAAGAAAATGGTTTAGACAGATAGTCCATTTTGATTCGGACAGTTAGTCCAGTTTGCGGATAGTTTGTCCAGTTTACAAGAAGTCAGTCCAGTTTTCGGACATATAGTCCATTTACTACTTATGGATAAATAGTCCATTAGTTAATTATAGCTTAACGGACTTGGCGATTACTATCATTATTATATCAGTTTGATTAACCAGTTGGTTGCAGGAAAGGATTTGCAAAATATATGTTTTAAAGATGATATTAGTGAGGGGAAACCCATTCCGCTAAGCGGCGTGGTCTCATTTAATACAGTAAACCGAGATGTAATAGTATTATTCACACTAGGCTTTATGTCTGACTCAAAGTTTTTGTTTTTCCCTTAAACTCTCGAGTTCTCAAAATTGATTTGAGTAGGCTGAGGGTTAAGGTTTCCAGGTTTTAGAAATTTTAGCGAATAAAGCTTCCAAAGATAAGCAGGTGGCTGACGGATTGCTAATTAGGAGTTATAGTTTTATCTTGCTTTGATTCCACTATGTATATTAAGTCAGATATGACTATATTGACTCTGATCAACCAAGGGGGCATCGTCATATGTCGCTCTTGGCGTATTTTTGTAATGATTATATTTGATCATTGCTTGGGAAACAATATGGGATTATGTAATTTGGATATGAATTTGTTTTGAAATGTAATCGGTAAAATATCGTTTTGGAAATCTGTGAATTTGTTCATATTCAAATGCTTCTGATATTATGGATACCATTAGCATTACTGTATTTTGTCACCTGAAGTTAATACTATGGATGACTGCAGCATCTGTAGCGCTTAGCTTTTGGCCTCTGGATACAGGATGTTACAACTTGGTATTAGATCATAGGTTTATTAAAAACTTTAAACTAAAAATGGTTTTTAAAACATAATCCTAGGAATTATAGTAAGATTGGGGTATGGGATAACGCTATAGTAACGTACTTGTATTTGCTATATATAAGTATACACTTTATCTCTAGTCTTCTATCTTTGTTAGGTTATTTTTCTGTATCTCATGAGGTTTGAATACAGATATGGAAGGTAGAAGAGGAAGAGTTAACCCAGGAGGGGAAGGCACCGATGGGAATGCCAAGCCTAATGCGAGGAGAGGTCAAGGTCAGGCACAAGCAGAGAATGTGGGTGCTGGAGTCCCGCAAGTTGGAATGGAAGCTATGTACCAGTTCTTCGTGAACATGGTGCAAGCCAGAATTGTAGCTGGAGTGGTAGGAGGAGATTCTATAGGGGCAGGAGTTCCGAAAGTTCCGTTAATTAACCATTATGCTAAACTGAGCGGAGATTACACTAAGCTTGGAGGGAAGCCATTTCTGGGAACAGAGGATGCTGTAGAGGTGGAAAATTGGTTGCTGCACTATGAGAGAATATTTGCCGATTTGGGGCTCAATGATGAGCAGAAGAGGAGGCTTGCTTCGAGACAGCTCCAGAGAGCAGCTTTGTTTTAATGGAACTGTGTGATGGCTGGTGTGGATGTGGAAACCTTGACATGCGCAGATTTCAACGGGAGGTTCCAGGAGAGGTTCATGTTCGCAATGGCATAGTCAGCTCTAATCAGAAAGTTTGCTTAGTTAGAGCAGGGAGAGATGTCGGTTCTGGAGTACGCTAGGAGGTTTAAGGAGTTGTCCAGATATGGGTATGCTTTATTGGATACAGTAATGAAGAGGAATGAGATGTTTATCAGAGGATTGAAGCTTGAGTTTGTAAGGACTACGTTACCTCATATTATTGATCCTTCTGACTTTGTAGTGGAGATGGCCTTAAGGCATGAGAAGATTCTTGATTCTCTAGAGAAGAATAAGGATAAGGAGGTCCAAGTTGGGTAGAATCAGAAGAGGAAGTTCTTTCCTAAGAAGGGGCTCAGAAGGGTGGAGCAGCTAAGAAAGGGAAGTCTGAGATTGTTTGCTTCAAGTGCGACAAAAAGGGGCATTTTTCTAATGAGTGTCGTGTTGGAAAGGAAGAGGAGGTAGCCGGGAAGAAGAATGGAAGATTTTCCAATTGTGACCAGATTGGCCATTATAAGAACCAGTGCAAGGAGACCGCTAAGGATGGAAATGGCAAGGTGTATGCATTGGATCCAGCTACTTCAAAGCTTATAGCTCAGGAGAAGGGAAAGGCAGTTTTGGGAGGTACGCTTTAGATTTATGGTATGTCTGTTAACATTCTATTTAATACTGGTGCATGGCATTCTTTTATATCTAGATGTTTGATAGATAAGCTTAACCTAGAACCCACATATTTAATTACTTCCTTACAGGTTATGAATCCATTAGGAGGGTATGCAACTCTAGGGTTGAGATGTGACCATTTAGAGTTTAACTTGTTAGGTCATGCTTTTGTTTACAGTTTGCAAGTGTTTGATTTTGTGGGGTTCAGGATTATTCTTAGCATGGATTAGTTAAGTGAGTACGGTGTTAGGATATTTTGCTAGGATAGGAAAATATCTATTAGACACCTTAATTGTAGCGATTGGATAGTTTATACCGTAGAAGTTTCTAGCGGTGAGGTGAATGCTTTGTTGGGTGTTATGGAGCTGGATGATGAGCTGAGTCCAGTTTTCGTCGTTAGAGAATTCATAGATTTTTTTAGCCCATAGTTGGATTGCTACCGAAACAAGCTATTGAGTTTCAGATAGGTTTGGTTTCGAGAGAAGAACCAGTGAGTAGACCGCCAAGCAGGATGACCCATACAGAGATGATGGAGTTAAAGGTGCAGTTGGTGGATTTGGAAGAGAAGAGCTTTATCAGGCTGAGTAGTTCGCCTTAGGGAGCAGCCGTAGTGTTTGCTAAGAAGCCAGACGGATCGTTAAGGCTATGTATCGATTATTGTAAGTTGAATGAGAGGACGATAAAGAATCATATCCATTGCCGAGGATTGACGATTTATTCGAAAAGTTGAGTGGAGCCAAGGTATTCTTGTAGTTGGATTTGGCTACAGGTTTCCATTAGCTCAGAGTAGCATAGGATAGTATACCTTTGACGACGTTTAGGACTAGGTATGGGTCATACAAATGGTTAGTTATGCCATTCGGACTGACTAATGCGCCAACATTCTTTATGGATTTAATGAACCATGTTTTACGAGAGCACTTGGATAGGTTCGTATTGGTTTTCATAGATGATATCTTGATATACTCTAAGGATGAGAAGGAGAATGAAGTTCATCCTAGAGTTGTGCTTGAGACGCCGAGGTGGCATCAGATGAAGGCGATGTTTTTGAAGTGTCATTTTTGGAAGAAGGAAGTGAAGTTTCTGGGTCATGTAGTCTCAGAGAAAGGGTTGTCAGTAGATCCGACTAAGATTGAAGCGGTGAATAGTTGGAAGAGACCCGAGACAGTGACAGAGATAAAGAGTTTCCTTGGATTAATTGGATATCATCGGAGAGTCATTATGGATTTTTCACGGATAGCGGCACCTATGACCAAGCTAACGAGAAAGGATGTAAAGTTTGTGTGGACTGATAAGTGTGAGGAAGCATTCTTGATTTTGAAACACTTATTGACCCATGCACCTGTGTTGATTGTTCCAAAAGGGAATCAGGATTTGGTGGTTTATACAGATGCACGTGGAACGAGATTAGGAACTGCGCTGATGCAGAGGGGTAAAGTGATTGCCTATACTTCTAGACAGCTTAGGCCGCATGAGGTCAGATATCTGACACATGATTTGGAATTGGCAGTAGTGATTTTCGCATTGAAGGTATGGAGACATTACCTTTTGGGAGAGAGGTTTGAGTTATATACAGATCATAAGTCGCCGAAGTATTTGTTCTCTCATAAAGAGCTGAACATGAGACAACAGAGGTGGTTAGAGTTTATCGCTGCTTATGATTTTGGGATTGAGTACACACCGGGGAAAGGCAACAAGGTTGCAGATGCACTTAGCAGGAAACATCAGATTGCAATGTTGGCGATGATTGCTGAGTGGAAAGATTTGGAATCATTAGCAGATTGCAGAGTGCAGTGGAGAACTCAGGCTGGGTCTAACGGAGAAACCGTAGTGTAATCTTGTTTGGAAGTTCGACCAGTGATGATAAAAAATGTTGTTCTAAATAGGAAGAAGATCCGATATTAGCTGAATGGATCAGGAAGTTAAGAGATGGAACTGAGAGCGATGACTTGAAAGATTTCTGTCTTGACCAGAATGAGAGGTTGAGAAAGGAAGGAAGATTATGTGTTCCGAAAGTAGGAAACATAAGGAAATAAGTCTTGGAGGAATGCCATCATTCGAAGTTCTCTATTCATCCGGGAGGAACTAAGATGTATCAGGATATGAAGAGGAGTTTCTTCTGGGAAGGTATGAAGCAGGATATTGGCTTATGGGTAAAGCAGTGCTTGAATTGCCAGCAAGCAAAGGCTGAACACTAGAAGCCAAATGGGTTGCTTCAGCCATTAGATATTCCGATATGGAAATGAGATTCTATTTCTATGTATTTTATTGACAAGTTGCCAAGATCGAATAGGGGAAATGATAGTATATGAGTCATAGTGGACAGATTGACCAAGAGTGCCCATTTAATTCCAGTTAAGTCAACCAGAACGGCAACTGTTTTGGCAAAGTTGTTTATGAAGAATGTGGTTAGACTGCATGGAATTCCTAGTAGTATAATAAGTGATAGAGATCCCTTATTCACTAGCGAGTTCTGGAAGAGTCTGTAGGAAGTTTTGGGAACCAAGCTCAAGATGGGTACTACTTACCATCCGTAGACAGATGGGCAAACAGAAAGAGTTAACAAAATCTTGGAAGATTTGTTAAGAGCTTGTGTTCTAGATTTCGGGGGGTCATGGGAAGACCATCTACATTTAGTCCAGTTTCCGTATAACAACAGTTATCAAACTAGTATTAGGATGTCACCGTTTGAAGCTTTGTATGGAAGTCCATGCAGATCTCTTGTATGTTAGTTGGAGACCAGGGATAGGTTGGCTCTCGGTCCAGATTTGGTCAGAGAAGCTGCAGAAAAGGTTGAGGTCATTCGAGCTAAGATACAGGAGGCTCAGTCTAGGCAGAAAAGTTACGCAGATAAAAGATGGAAATATTTAGAGTTCTCAGTTGGAGATCAAGTTTTTGTCAAAGTGTCATCGATGAAGGGTGTGATTAGATTTGGGAAATCAGGAAAGTTAGCACCGAGATTCGTTGGACCATTTCCTATTATTGAGTGGATCAGGAAACTCGCCTATAGAGTTGAGTTACCGAGCAGTTTAGTAGGAATCCATGATGTTTTCTATGCTTCTCATCTCAGAAAGTGTGTTAGAGACCCGGAGACTACTATTGCACCGACTGTGCTAAAAGACATAGTAGTAGAACCGGATTTGACTATAGTGAGGAAGCCTATTCGTATTATTGCGAGAGATGAGAAGAGGCTTAGAACTAAGACGGTCAGATTAGTCAAAGTCCAGTGGAGCGCCGATGACAGGGACTGTACTTGGGAGATTGAAGGCAGGATTAGAGATACTTATCCTGACTTATTTGATGGTATGTTTTACCTCTTTGATTGATGTGTGGTGTACCTTAACATAATTTCGAGGACGAAATTCTTTAAGTATAGGAGTTTGTAACACCCCATATTTTTGGTAACATTATTTAGGATATTTAATTAGCTAAATAAAATAAAATAATGTGTTGATTAGGGGATTGAGATTTGATTTTATTAAGGGGTAGCCATGCCATTTAACCAATGAATTAAAATAAGAGCAAACATGAAATAGAGGAGGGGTAAAATAGGAAAGAGGCCATTCTTATACCCTAAACCCCTGGTCGTGTATCCCCTATACATTCTTTCATTTTATAAAATTTTTAACTTGAGGCCGGCCACCATTAATAAGAGAAAGAGGAAGAAGATTAAGAAAAGCTAAGGAAGAAGCTAATTCAAATCAAATCCATTCACATCTCAATCTCTTTAATATCTAAAGCTAAGGTGAATAATGTTTACATCTCATATTTCTTTTGTTTTTAGTTTTAAGATGAAATCCAAAGCGTTTTGCATTGATTTTCCATGTTTTTGAATGATGGAATGATTATATATACTTGTTGATGATTTATGGTTGTTCATATAGACTTTATGACATGTTTTGATATGAAAAAACTATTATTTGACATCTAAATGCCTTGCTAATTTTTATATATAGGCCATAAATATGATTTTGGAGATGGGTTTCAACTTTCAGAATTTTCAGAATTTTTGTGGAATTTATATGAATTTTCTAGTAAAGAAAATGTTAATTTGGGTTATAAATTATTTATGGTTAAACAATAAAAGGTTTGGGTCTGAAATTTTTATATGTTGGAAAACATATTAAAAGAGATTTTCTGGAATTTTTGTAGATTTTTCCTAAGTGTTTTAATGGATATATAAAATTATTTATGGTATGAGACTTAAATGTTTTATATATTTTTAAAAGGAGAAGGGGCTTCAAATAGTTAGTTCTGAAAATTGCAGCACTTTTTAGTGGTAAAGAAAAGAGGCAATCAATCAAAATTTGACACGTAAAGCAGGTTAGGTGAAAAGAACTATTTGCTACATGCTTTTTAATTTTTTTAACTTTCGGCACCTACTTCCGCCTTGGTTGGCTTTCGACCAAGTCCCTCCGCCTTTAACACCATTGAAACAAATGCACATGGTATCAATATATTGGTACGCAGCGAAATGGATAGAAGGCAAAAGTCATGAGGTCAGAACCATGGGTTACGAAGAGACCGAAGCACCACTTTACTTTTATATTAAAAATGCGCCTGCTTGTTTTCGACTAAATGGCTTTTGACTGAGTAGCTTTCGACTTGTATAGCTTTCGACTAGGTCAAATGGATTTAAAGAAATGGTTTCGATTGGGTTGCGCTTTTGTTTTAAATGATTGCTTTCGACTAAGTCGAAACCTTTTGCTACCGCCTTTTTACCTTTCGACCCAGATGATTTTGAAGGGGTACTTTGTTTTCTAAAATTTGGCCACTTCTTCAATGCTTTCGAAGGGATGGTTTCGACATCATCACTTCTTTACTTAGGAAATGGTTTCGAAATAGATGCTTTCGAGTTAAATGTTTTAAAGACCTTTTTTTATGATTGAAGTAAAACCCAAATGGTTTCGAAAGAGACAGTTTTAAATGGTTTTGAAACAGATGCATTCGACTTTAATGGGTTTCTGATCCCTTTGCTCTACTTGAAGGCATAATCCAAAGGGTTTCGACCGAAATAGTTTTCAAAGGCTTTCGAAAGGTTTAGTATTTTAATGCTTTTGAAAGGGTTTTAGTGAATGGTTATGAAGGAGTGGTTCCCCAGGGTTTCGAAAGGGTTGAAAGGAAATGTTTTTCCTATGTTTTCAAAAGGCAATATTTAAAGATTTTAAAGAAGGATGTCTAATGTTACGAAGCTTTTGAATTAAAGGCTTTTAATGGGTTCGAAAGGGTCACTTTCAATGGTTTCGAAAGGGTTACCTTCAAGGGTTTCGAAAGGGTTGCTTAAAGGGTTTAAACAAAGGTTTCGAATGTATTACCTAGGCAATATAGCCTAAGTGTTTTCAAGTTACAAAGGGGTTTAACTTGTTTTGGAAGGATAGTTAATCCTCGTTAAAATTCATCAACATTATTTTGAGTAAAGTATATATAACATGGAAAAATAGCTTAGAGTAAAGCTAAGAATATATTTTCCTTGTTAAGTATGATTTAAAAGGTTAAATCATTTCGAAAAGGTTTTTAAGGAAAAAGAAGAAGGGTAGTTAACCTTAAGAAAACGATCCGGACAGACAGTCCATTTTGATTCGGACAGTTAGTCCAGTTTGCAGATAGTTAGTCCAGTTTGCAGGCAGTCGGGCCAGTTTTCGGACAGATAGTCCATTTACTACTTATGGACCAATATTCCATTAGTTACCTGATTATAGCTTAGCAGACTTAGCTATTACTATCATTATTATATCAATTTGACTAACCAGTTCGTTGTAGGAAAGGGTTTGCAAAATATATGATTTAAAGAGGATATCAGTGAGGGGAAACCCGTTCCGCTAAGCGGCGTGGTCTCACTTAATATCAGTAAACCGAGATGTAACAATATTATTCACCCCAGGCTTTATGTCCGACTCGAAGTTTTTGTTTTCCTCTTAAACTTTCGGGTGCTCAAAATTGATTTGAGTAGGCTAAGGGTTAAGGTTTCCAGGTTTTAGAAATTTTGGCGAATAAATCTTCCGGAGACAAGCAGGTGGTTAACGGATAGCTAATTAGGAGTTATAATTTTATCTTGTTTTGATTCCGCTGTGTATATTTGTAACATTTCGAGTTTTCGACGCCCGAAAGTCGACATCAATACAACCGCTGTATCGACTGCCGGAAAACCGAATTGTTAGGGTTAAAAAGATGAGGTAGAAGAAGAAAGAAAGAAAAAGAAACAGAAACAATATCAGAATCTCACAGTCACAGCGGAACAATATATAATAGATGAATGAATAATCTTTATAACAAAGAACTATATCAGTTTATACAATACATCATCAGAGTTTACAACTGTGAAGAGAAGATGCATGATTTAACAGAGAGGGATAGGTCGGCTTCTAACAGATGTAGGTTGGCTAAAGAAAACATAGGGTGGCTGTGATTTGATTTTTGATCAGATATATATATATATAAATTTAAATCGATTAATTATTTTCTAGGCGTTTTTATCTCGTACGATCACACGATAACTCCGAAAGCTACGAAATTTGAAATCCGATAATAATACAATATTACGGATCCAATGAAACTGGTTTCGTTGAATTCCGAGACTATACCTCGGAAGGCTATTTTTAAATATCGATTTAAATAATATATTTTCAAACTGAACAAAACAGTTTCAAATTCCATTCTGAAGCTTTTATTATCTTCAGTATTATCAATATAGATTTTACAAGACTTTATATTATTTTTAATCAGCTTAAAACTGAAGATTCAAATATTTACCCAACTTCAGTAAATTAAATTCAAATTTAAATTGCCAAATTCATTTTGATATTTGAATTTCAAATTAAACTAACTTCCAGATATTTAAAATCAACTAAATATTCTGATTTCCAATGTCAAAAATTCAGGGTCGTCACATTTATATGTATAGATAAGATTTGAAAAATATATAGGAATAAGAGTTTAAATTTACAGTAAAGTATATTTTCAAAGTAGATTTCAAAGTATAAATTAAAAGTTCTAGAAATTGGTTTGCAATAAAATTTTGGATAATTTTAAATTTGAATTTAAATTTAAATTTGAATTGTGAAGTAAAATAAAGTTGCTTGAAATTATGAAAATGTTTGGAAAATTAATAAGGATGATAGTGTGGTTATGATAAGAAGATTGGTTTGAGAATTTGATAAAACTGTTTGGTTTGGGAAAATGATAAACAGGTTGTGGATCATTCTTCTTAACTTGTAATTTCAGGACGAAATTATTTTAAGGGGGGAAGAATGTGACGACCCTGAATTTTTGACATTGGAAATCAGAATATTTAATTGATTTTAAGGAGTAATATATTTTTATATAATATGTTAATGATAAGTGATTTCAAGATTTATTTAATAAAATCTTAATAATGATTTATAAATTAATAAAGATAAAAGTGTTCTCTTAAAATTAATTAAGGTCAACAACCCGTTTAATTGATTTGGAAATCAGAATTTTTAACATTGGAAATCAGAATATTTAATTGATTTTAAATATCTGGAAGTTAGTTTAATTTGAAATTCAAATATCAGAATGAATTTGGCAATTTAAAATTTTGAATTTAATTTACTGAAGTTGGGTAAAAATTTGAATCTTCAGTTTTAAGCTGATTAAAAATAATATAGAGTCTTGTAAAATCTATATTGATAATACTGAAGATAATAAAAGCTTCAGAATTGAATTTGAAACTGTTTTGTTTAGTTTGAAAATATATTATTTAAATCGATATTTAAAAATAGCCTTCCGAGGCACAATCTCGGAATTCGACGAAACCAGTTTCATTGGATCCGTAATATTGTATTATTATCGGATTTCAAATTTCGTAGCTTTCGGAGTTATCATGTGATCGTACGTGATAAAAACGCCTAGACAATAATTAATCGATTTAAATTTTTATATATATATATATATATATATATATATCTGATCAAAAATCAAATCACAGCCACCCTATGTTTTCTTTAGCCAACCTACATATGTTAGAAGCCGACCTATCCCTCTCTGTTAAATCACGCATCTTCTCTTTACAGTTGTAAGCTCTGATGATGTATTGTATAAACTGATATAGTTCTTTGTTATAAAGATTATTCATTCATCTATTATATATTGTTCCACTGTGACTGTGAGATTCTGATATTGTTTCTGTTTCTTTTTCTTTCTTTCTTCTTCTACCTCTTCTTTTTAATCCTAACAATTCGGTTTTCCGGCATTCGATAGTTCGGCAATCGATACAGTGGTTGTATTGATGTCGACTTTCGAGCGTCGAAAAGTCGAAATGTTACAATATTAAGTCAGATATGACTATATTGACTCTGATCAACCAAGAGGGCATCGTCATATGTTGCTCTTGGCGTATTTTTGTAATGAATATATTTGATCTTTACCTAGGAAACGATATGGGATTATGTAATTTGGATATGAATTTGTTTTGAAATGTAATCGACAAAATGTTGTTTTTGGAAATCTGTGAATTTGTTCATATTCAAGTGCTTATGATATTATGGATACCCTTAGCATTACTGTATTTTGTCACTAGAAGTTAATATTATGGATGACTGCAGCATCTGTAGCGCTTAGCTTTTGGCCTATAGATGAGAGATGTTACAAGGATGCTTAGCAAATTGAAAGAGAATATGCACTCATACCCACTCTTTCGCGACGGCCTAAGTACAATACATGTCCATAGAGGAAGCTCAACAAATACGTGCATGTATTTTATATCCTCTAGTCAATATATTAATAGTACTACACACAATATCTCTTACTTGAGATTGCTCTAGAACTAAGAGTATGGAATTAATATATAAATAGCGGAGGATAGCTAATGTATTAAGGATCCGTTACCTTATACACATAAACACACATTAAGTGATATTAATATAGTGAACAATGTTGTTCTTATGAAATACCCTCGTGATCAAGTGTTGAACACATCTAAAACAATACGTATAATATGCATGTGTTCGTTCCTTAAACCTAAGTTCAGTTTTTTACAGTTCTACTTTCATTATACATTATATAGTTATATAAGTTTAATTTATTTAAACAATTTATAATTTATTTAACTTATATAATATTTATATGTATGTTATTTATTAAATTATATTTAATTAACTTTAGCGTTATTAATTAAATCATATTTAATTAATTTTAGATCATTAATTTAGTTAACTAATTTAAGTAAATTTTATTTAGAATTTAGAAATTTTATTTTATTCATCTTACTATTTAAGAAGAATATTCAACTGAAACCATTATAGATTCATATATATATATATATATATATATGTTAATAAATTAACTATTTAACTAATTAATTAATTATTTACTGAATATTTTAATTAAATATTTAAGAAATTTCAAATATTTATTTAGTTTAATCTCTTAAACCAATTTTGAGAAAATCAAAACATTTTAAATTTTTTAATTATAATAGTTTTATTTACATATATATTAGCATGTATAACTTAATTAATTGACATTTAATTAATTATTTACCAAGTAATTTTTTAATTAAACATTTTAAAATAATTTAATAAATTTCAAAAAGTTTATTTAATTAGCATTCAACGATTTAAAATACATGTTCAACTAATTATAGTTACAAATACTATGTATATTTTTTAAATAACTAAATTTTAATTAATTACTAACAAACTAATTAAATATATATATTTTAAAATAATTAATTTCTTAGAATAATTTTGAAAAAAAACTAGATCTATTTTATAAATTTATAAAATTTCCTTTTATATTTTAAACTCAATATTTAAATTTAAAATATATTTTAAATTTTCGAACTAAAATTTGAAAATTAGCCTATGGCCCAAATCAATTTGGGCCTTTAAAATTGGCCAAAATTTTAGACTTATTCCACCAGTTGGGCCAGGTCAGTGGCTAAGGAGGGGAGAATACTTCATTTGTTCAACTCCAAGTCTAGATATTACTTTTTAGACATCCATAGGATAGGTAGACTTAATTAGTTAGCCCTGAAGTTGCTAATTTGACAACGTAGACCATTAAGGCTTTGACACCATATGTATGAACTTGGTTGATCTATAGAGGGTGAAATGGCTAGATTTTAAAAAAATTCTCTATTTGGATAATAGTGTGTCTATGAAGACTAATTAGTGTCACTAGATCTAATCTAGTTATTAAATAAAATCATATTTCATTTAACTTTATTTTACATTCATTAATTAATCATATTAATTAATTAAATAAATATTTAAATTTGACTGTATCATGTATACATTCAATAACATAACATAATATATATATAAACATATGTGTAACTATATGTATACACATATAAATATGGAGTTTATATCTATTGTATATTCATATATATCATACTTACATATACTCGTACTAAATTCACATGCATGTTTAGAATGTAAATGTCAAAGTATATACTTATGTTTGAGCATGCACAATATATGTATATTGTTTTTATACACATGTTGATAGTACTATATATTTAATTTGGACATATACATATATATATACATACATATATGTGATATTTTTTCACATACACACACATATGTATAAAATTATAAAAACAAATCTTCGTAAAATTATAAGCTTCAAAATAAGAGAAAGCTGAATAATAAAGTTGGAAATGAAATTTTATATTTGATCTAGATTTAATCAAATTAAAACTAAAAGAAAATAGTATGAAGTGATACTTTATATCTTATGTAACAATCTGATTTTTAAGCAATAATTAATTTAAGTTAATAATAGTAATTTAATTATCTAAATCAAAATTTAAGGAATTTGATTGATACATTGGTTTTGAAATTATTAAGTAAAATGATTTAAATTATGAAAATGTAATCTTTGAATTTAAATAAGTTAAAATGTGGAAATGATATTTTATAAAAGTGAAATAAATGGAAATATAAGTTAGTTGGTTAATAAGTGATTTTGAGTTCATTTCTATTTAAATTAAATATAAATTAGTTGTGTATAAATAGGGAAATAAAAATATAATTATATTCATTTCTTTATTTATATATTTGTTTGCTCCAAAGTTAATCACCCAGCCCAACTTAACTCCTAGAATTTTCTCTTTTCTTCTCTTTACAAATAAAAATGCACATACCTCTTTGCCAATTCTCTCGTTCTTTGGAAGCCAAAGACTGTAAAATATATCATTTAAAAAAAATTAAAATCAAATACGATAAATTATTAAAAACTACTAGATTCGAGTGTGTAACTTTTTGTAAGGTTGTGTGAATATGTAGTGGATGAACTGATTTGCGTTGCTAGGTTGTGGATTTTCGTGCGTGCGATCAAAAGAAGGAAGGAAACACAAGTGTCGGGTGAGTAATTATCACTCATGATTTTATGTCAATCGTCTTTACATATATAGTCGAGTTCCTTCATAATTGAATTAGTTGTGTACATTGTACTGGAATTGAAATGGTCGAAGGAGGTGCTTGAATTACCGCTTGCAGGCGATTGTCATCGCCAATCATTGATGCCACCAGTCGACCTATTATGATCGATCAGTCGACTAGTCTGGTCGCTGTTTTTAGGTATAGTAGAGCATGAGTATATGTGTCTGAGCTTGCAGGAGCAGGTGTTTCAGTGTGCATGTGTGTGTTGTGCAGCAGAAGGTAGCATGTGTGAGTATGATACTACTATTGTGTGAGTTACAGGGTATGGGTTTGTATATGTGTGTGAACTATATGCGTATTATTATATGTAAATTTATGTGTGTGACTATGTAAATATGTATTTTTATGTGAACATGTCAAGTAATAAAATAAGGTACAAGTTCATTGCACTACAGTAATATATACTTTTGTATTTTTGAACCGAAGAGGATAAAAAGTGTGGCTTTCTTTTATTATTCATCATTAGCCCGCACTAGTGTAATCCTAGGTTGTACGTGCATGTGCGTGCTAGGTTGTATGAATATGTGTTTGTAATTTTACATGTGTGTATGATGTGCAAGTGTGTGTGTGGGAGTGTTGTTTTGTATTAAGTTTGTAGTGTGTGTGTTGGTTATGCATGAGTTACTATGATATATGAGGGTGCGGTGTTTATGTGTTAGTGCAAAGTTATGTGTTGTGTGTGTTTTGGTGTGTATATATGTGTTGTAGTTATATGTAAGTGCACATACATATAGGGTTGTGCGTGCAAATTCCATGCTTATGCTTGCAGTTATATATATGTTTAGGTGCTAGGGTTTTCATTGTTATGTATTTCACTTGATTTTGGCTCTATTAACATAATAATTCTTCTATTTGTAAAATTGTTGTTGCACTACATCTTGCTATAGTTTACTCTATTTCCATTTCTTGCATTATGCATGTGCAATCCTTTATGTATATAAGCTTTAGAAAATTATATATTTATAATTAAAAATAAGCTAAACCAAATAAGTACCTAAGACTTTAATATATGCTTATTAGTTGTTATTATATATTAGAATGTAAAAATAAGCTATATAAATTAATAAAGTCATTATATTTGTATTATTTAAATAATCTATAATTGTCATTCTCATAAAAAGTGTGAAATTTCCAATATGTATGTATATTCAAGTTTTGGGAATGAATTTAAATTATTGTGGATGTTTCGTAGTTATTAAAAATAGTATTTAGATGTCAATTATTGTGGTATAAATGTTATGTGTAATATTTAGCTTACAAATCATTTTTGAGTTACTAAAACTAAGAAGATAGTTTTCTAACGTTATTGATAAATATTTAATTATTATATAATTTATAAAAGTTAGAAAAGAAAATTTATTGTTAAGTGATAATAAATTTGGTTTTAATTAATTTTTTATTTCTAATTACATAAAATATAATATTTAGTTTTATAAACTATAACTAGGAATTTAAAATGAAAGAAATAGGTTTTTAATATTATTAGAAAATATTAAATTTTTATTTAATTTATAAAGGATTGAGAAACTAACTTTTATTGAATATATATATATGATATGGCCTATAATTGATATTTTATAGGTTTCTAAGTATAATTTTCTAATATATAAATCAAGTTAGTAATATTATATTAGGTTTTGATTAATTATTTGTTTCTAAGTACTTAACAAATTAAATTTAGACCTGTCAAACGGGTTAGGTTGGGTCAAAATGGGTTAGGTCGTGTTCGACCCAACCCATTTATGACCCATACTTTTTGATCCATTTATGATCCAACCCATTTATGACCCAACACATTTACTAAGTAGGTTATCCATTTAACCCATTTAAAGATTTAAATTTGATTTGACTAATAAAATACAAATAGATATAAAATAATTCTAATTCTAATTTTTACGTTTTGAATTTCAATAAATATCAAAATTTTAAATTTTAAAATTTTAAATTTTAAAATTTTAAATTTTAATTTTAATTTTCATTAAAATTCAAATATGGGGATGCAGTATGTTATTTTCTAAGTGCAACCATTAGTCACCATGGAAAACTACAGTATGCGTTCACAAGATAAAGTATTCGAGTGTTCCATATTTTCTGTAATTTAGGTAGGAGTTCATCGGTTGAAGTCTCGTCTAATTCTGAGTTTGCATGAGGAAGTTATTGCAGTCTGAATAAAATGAATAGCGGCTTTTGTCTATGCGAAGTTCAAATATGGGGATGTAGTAGCCTGTTATTTTCTAAGTACAATTTCTAGTCACCATCGAGAACTACAGTGTGCATTCACAAGATGAAGTATCCAAGTGTTTCATATTGTCTGTAATTTAGGTGGAAGTTCATTGGTCGAAGTCTCGCCTGATTCTGAGTTAGTATGAGGAAGTTATTACAGTCCGAACAAAAGAATAGCGGCTTTTGATTAGACGGAGTTCAAATATGGGGATATAGTAGGCTGTTATTTTCTAAGTACAACTGTTAGTCACCATGGAGAACAACAGTGTGCATTCATAGGATAAATATCCGATTGTTCCATATTGTCCGTAATTTAGGTGGGAGTTCATAGGTCGAAGTCTCGTCTGATTCCAAGTTAGTACGAAGAAGCTATTGCAGTCCAAACAGAAAAAATAGAGGCTTCTGCCTAGGCGGAGTTCGAATATGAGATGTAGCCTATTATTTCTAAAACTGTTGGTCACCATGGAGACTACAATGTGCGTTCACAAGATGAAGTGTCTGAGTGTTCCATATTGTCCATAATTTAGGTGGGAGTTCATCGGTCGAAATCTCACCTGATTTTGAGTTAGTACGAAGAAGCTACTGCAGTTTGAACAAAAAAAATAGTGGCTTCTGCCTAGACGGAGTTCAAATATGAGATGTAGCCTATTATTTCTAAGTCAAAACTGTTAGTCACCATGGAGAACTACAGCGTGCGTTCACAAGATGAAGTATCCCAGTGGTCCATATTGTCCGAAATTTAGGTGCGAGTTCATCGATCGAAGTCTTGCTTGATTACGAGCTAGTATGAATAAGTTACTGTAGTCTGAACAAAAAATAGCGGCTTCTGCCTAGGCGAAGTTCAAATATAGGGTTGTAGTCTGTTATTTTCTAAGTACAACTGTTAGCCACCATGGAGAACTACAGCGTGTGTTGAAAATTCTTATTTTCAACATTTATATTTTCAAAATTTAAGTTTTTAATAAATGGGTAAATGGGTTACCCATTTATAACCCTTTAAAATGGGTCAAACCAACCAATAACCCATTGAATAAAATTCATAAATGGGTTGACCCAACCTTTTTATAAGTAAGGTAAATGGGTTGGGTTAATGGATGGGTAAAATCTTGACAGGTCTAGTTAAATTCATGTTTAGGTTATGAATATTATATATATATAATCGATTAATTTATTTTATCTTGCTTTCCTGATTTTACTTCCTTTCTTACATACATTAATATGAATTAAATGAATGATTCACCGTTGATATTGATTTGATTATGATTTTAATATGATATGGTGATATCATATATCTTTCTGTATGATTTTGTGATATAATTCTATATGACGAGAAATCTGAATAAACAGAGTTATAATACCGTTTGGGATAGGGCATCCGATAATATTTCTTCGGTTATTCTTTGGACTCAATACATAGAATAACGAGTGATTGATTGTTGTTTATAAGCAGTGAATAAACGTTTGAGTATCACACTATGGTATGGGACGCTGTTGTGATACTTATTCGGTTATTCATTATAAGTAGATGACACTCATGTGACGGGAATAGAGTGGATAGTGTGAGGTGATACATAGTGTTATATGGCTTTGTGCCATAGTTAGTGAGACTTCATGTCTATATGTATTGGTTCTATATGCCACTATTGCAATGTACTCCTATTATGTCCGTTGGAGAGGACCAGGTGGCTAATATCCATCCCGATGGCCTAATCATGGGGTTGCTTCCTAGATCTATGACACCCTAGATTGCTTAGTGCTTTCAGTTTTTTGCTATCCTTATGCACGCATTAACCCCTTTTATCACCTAGGCCAACAGTCTTTTATCTATAGGGGCATTTGTAGTGTCCTAACTTAAGAGCCCTCACGTTGACAAACACACCGGTGGATACGTGTCACGATGACCGAGAGGTAACAAAAGACTGTGGAGACTTAGTATCTCTAAAGCTTGCTTAGTGCTATCAGTCTCCTTGCTGGTACTAACAGAGTGATGGATTGGCATATACGATTGATACATCTCACTATAGCATTGATGTAGGCTAGGTGCCGCATATTATTATTATTATTATTATTATTATTATTATTATTATTATTATATATACATGACTCTACTTGAGACTTCATGTCTCTCGTACAGTCATATCCTGTCACAAAACTTTCAGATAATATATGTGTGCGTGTACATATATATGAGCATATGAGATTATACCTAAGATATATGATCAAAGTATAATGAATTCTCAGTTGTGTTGATAGGTAGCATATCCTATTTGATATATTGATGATGTGTTATTGAGGTTGAGAGATATACTTGGACAATGCTTCGTGCTAGCCTGATTATACTTGATGATATCTCATTTATTGATTTTCTAGATTTGATGATATTTTCTAGATATGTATGATTCATCCATTTGAGTTGATTTTGTAATTTCTGATTTCATGTATTTCTATATGGGTGATGTCATCTTTTGATATCAGCGTTGGTGATTTTATATAGTTACGAGCCATTTATGAGACATGATGCCTTGATGATTATTTACAATATTATATGTATTTATTAGATGATTTGAGTATCTCTGGTAGTGATGTCATATTATTATTCCCTATTTACATGGTGTTAACCTTATAATGGTTTCTTGATTAGACATAGTCTAACCCGTGTATTATTTATGTAATACTCGAGTCAGTCCGAGACATTTCAGGTACAAGTACGACATGACCAACAATTATTTTATTGGGCTTAGACGAGTCTTACATTAGGATTATTGTATAATATTTATATGACATTGATTCATTATATATATATATATATTACACTGAGATGTGTATTGATTGTACATCACATTATATTGAGATAGTTGACATTTGAAATATATTGTATTCTAATTGTATTATTGTGTTATATATTAGGTATTATCACTGCGATCGACTATGTATTCTCTGTATTTACTATATATTATGTATTGTTCTGTCCTGGAGGCACACGTTTATTGCTTTGTACCAATATTGTGTACATACTAGTGAGTTATTTATTTAATGTTTAAATACGTACCAGTGTTGGTGCAAGGGAATATTCACGTGTGTACCCTATATAGCCGCATTCTCCGTATTATTTGATAGTATTACTCAATAATACTCTTGGATAATGTAGGTATAGGTGGGGTGTTTCACTTTCCTTTTACAAGCATCATTTAATAATAGATTCAATACTATATAAAATTTCATGCCAAATCATGACAAAATCCAAACAGTTAAAATTGCAGGGTTGAAAGTACACATTCAACATAGAAATAAAACCACTGGCATAATTTAATGTATTGTTCCAGTGACATAATCAATTCCAAAACATTACACATATATGTATATAGTAAACTGATATTTAATTTCAAAACATTAAACATATAGAGGCAATGGCGGCTGAAGTAGACTAGGGTTTTCCTTTGTTAAGAAAACTTGATTTTCTAATTCAAATAGGACCGTGATAATATATTTCATGGGCAAGCATAAATCTAGGAGGTATTTTGGACCCCTTGAAGAGTTGCGTAATTATCTTCTCCACAATGACCAGGGCCGACCCAAAGGGTAGTCCACCAAGCGTTTGGGCTGGGGCAACCCACTGGGTCGGGGCAAAATTTATTAAAATTTGAGATAAACTAACTAAATAAGGATTGACTAGTTACAAATTTTCAATATTAGAAGTTTTGTAGCTATGGTAATCTACATGCTTAGCACCCATATGTGCTGGGTTCAAATCCCGTTAGGGGCAACAATGTTTTGCACAAAAAATTTATTCACTGGATATATTTTCTAGGCTGGGATAGTGAATTGATTGTGCCGGGCCTGACAATGACAATCGTGAAAAGGTCAAGGCATTGGCACTGTTGCCACTGATGAGTGACTGTGTGGTAATGACTCTATCAAGCCTATGAGTGATGTCAGTGGGGTACCTCCCTTTGAGCTACCCACTTCCTCGGCTACTCAATGCTCTGTCTACATTGAAGCTTTTCCTGAGCTAACACCATCCATAGATTTGGCTTCTCATCTCCCTCCCAAGGCTAATGACAAATCCACGCCATTCCCGAGGAAAGAGCTGGTAATAAGCAGTAGTGTCGTGCAACCCCATAACTTGGTAATAAACCCAACCTTATACTTATAGCTCCTCATATTGTTGTAGGGGATGAAATAACATTCATTTATGAAATAATACTTCAAAAATCTACTAAGAAATGGGATAATACACTTGTTCTGTATGTGGTCAGAGTGAAGCCATATTATATTCACTTTTGTGCATATATCCGACGTGTGTGGAGGTTGATTAGGAAATTTGAGTTATTCTCTAAGAAACATGGTTTTTTCTTTATGAAATTTGGAAAAAGAGGATTATTGGAGGATCGTCCATGGAGGGCCATTTTTATTTGATTCGCGCTTAATTATCCTCCAACAATGGAAATCGTGGATTCTCTTATCTAAGGAATCATTATCATGTACCCATATGGATTCATCAAGATCTTGAGTGAATTGGGAGAGCGATATTATTAGTGCAATTACAAGTGTGTTGACTATCCCAATTGAGTTGGATAAACCTAATAAGAATGTGTCTAGATTGGGTTTATGCGAGAGTATTGGTGGAAATGTAATCGTCGTCTTCATTTCCGAACATGGTCAAAGTAGAGTTCTTCAATGGCCAAATCCATTCTCTACCCGTTTTCTATGAATATATGCCACCTCACTGTGGATGTGTGATGTGTTCAATCATGTGCATAGCATGTCTTGCACAAAAATGTTATATGGGCTCCAAAAGTGGTTTCCAATTCCAATGTTGATATTGTTGCCGTTGCTAGTTCCAATGCTCAGCGTCAAGATGCAGTCAACAATCTCTGTCTTAAGGGAGCAGTGCTTGAGTCTGTGCCCCAATATGATTCAGCACATGCTCCAATTTTTGCTTTTGATTCTAGATGCAGCCCTAGATCCAACTTATATTGCTCCTAAGGATGCTTCACTGCAGACTTCCGACCCTCACACTAAAGCTCTCGATCCCTTTGTGAAATGTGCAACACATGCACATACTCCTTATGTGCACAATGAGCTGCATGCTCATGCTCTTGCAAATAATGTACAAGCCCCTTTACATTATAGCTTGTCTCATTCTTATACTTTGGCTCATGCCTAGTCTAATGGATCTTCTCATCCCATACGTGTAAAGACTCACATTGCAAATGCCTCCCATTCTTCTCCCGCTCCACATGCCATACTGTCCCATTATATGCTCATTCTCAAACCGATGTACATGATATTATAGCACTCCAAACTCATGTTGCATTCCCAAAATTTTATGATCAATCCCATTATGCTATTGCGCAGCCTGATGCTTTGGCCTCGAATGCTAATGCCACATACTTATATTCTGCATATGGATAGAATTCGGTAGTTTTAATGCCTGATGTTGTTCAGGTTGAGCTTGTTCAGTCACATACTATTGAAAACTCTATTGCTTTGGATTTCAATAACATTTAATCTTCACATGCTCAATCTTTTGCTTATTCAAGCATACCTAACCAACCAATTGGGGTTACATACACTTTTGTTGTCCCAGCCCCTCCCCAAGTGATAGATAATGCTTCAGATGTGAGATCGAAGGTAATACTAATGCTCATCTCAAGGAGATCAAAACATCCACTCTAGAGGGTTTTGCTTGCATAAACTTTAGTGGGGTGGGATGGGGGAGAGGGATCTATCTAAGGAGGCGATTCTTAAAAAATTTGATAGAGCTTTGGACCTAAAGCACGTGCCACTTACCAGTAGTTATGACCCAGAGAAGAGGCGCAAGAGGGAGCTAGATACAAAAGTTTTAATTAAAATCATTGATTCAAAACCAGGTGCTTTTGAGTTGTTGATTATCAACTGACCGGTATCAGTCAGAGTGGTCTAAGGTGAGAGCCATACTATATGTGTCTTTAGTAGAAGGTCGATTCTAATTGATATAAATGTATTTTTAGTGACCTATCATTTTCCTTTCTTTGCTTTTTCTTTAATTTTGAGTATTGTTACCTTAAGCCGCAAAGCTCTTTTTGCATGGAAATATATTTTCCTATTTCTTTTGCAAAAAATAATATCAAAACATACATTTTACTTAGCAATGAACTTGAATATATTAATTTAAAACAAATTAACCTAACTAAAGTTTAACTTGACATTAATATACAATTCTGAAAAACATAAAGATGAATCATATGAATACACACACAAAACTTAATTTATTTAAATTTTGAGTCCATGATTGTAAGAAAATTAAGTTGTGATAATAAAAGTAAATTTTATTTCAACATATTGGATCTACACAAACTTACCATCTCAGATCTAACAAACAAGAAAATTAGTTTTAGAACAAAAATGAATCAAACACAAATTGGTTTTAATTAAATTAGTGGTAATAAAAAAAAACTTTATAGCAAATCAAATCGATATCAACCAATGAATTCAGATGTAATCAGAACAATACCAATACTTAAAATAAAACATGCATAAGATTAATTTTCAATTTAATTGTCAATGCATAAGAGAATTTTAATATTATATTCAATTAGTGGCAACAAACATACATATATGAGCTAAATTAGATCTTTACATCATGAATGAATTAAAGATGGAAAGTCAAACCTAAAATGCCTTGCCCTTTGCAACACCTTGCCTTGTGACTTCCCCTTAGATCAATCCTTGCAAGAGATGGACTAACCACTTATGTTTTACTTTATTTGATGTTTTGTAGATATGGCGTTTTATTTATTAAAAAGAGACACCAAATCTAGGTAGGGCATAGAAAGAGGAGAGAAGAAAAGTGACCGAAGGAAAGAATAGATGAGAATAAAATCAGTAAATTTGTTTTATTTAAATGAAAGAAACCTTTCACTTTCTTTTAATTAAAACTTTCCTAATTAAACCCTTTAATTTTTCTCTCGCTCTGACTCTTTTAGTTTCCATTGTATGGTCAGCCACATATGGCTGTTTGTGGTGCAAAACTACTAAAATCCCTTCAGGAAATTATCTTTCATTTAAACCTTATTTAAAATTACACATCACACCGATATCGTATATCGATACGCGCATATATAAATTTTATATAGGCATTCAAATAATTGCTAATAACCCTCAAACATGAAATAAATTAAATAATAATTAATTTTTTATAAATATTAATTAATTTAATTGATTTACAATATTTTATAGATTAATTAAATCGTGTGTTTTTCTGAATAATTCACAAATGTGGTTATGTACTCAGAGGTGTGAATTCGGTCAACAATTAATATTGAACAATTTAAATATCAACGTTAACATATCAACTTAGCCAGTGATGTAACACTTTGGCTGAATTCATCGCTTATAAACCTTTTAAGAAAAATCATATTTTGTATTACCTTAAGGGGTATCATTGGGTAACAATAATTTACACACTTTATCTTCGTCAACACTATATAATTTTAGGATTTATGGAATTTGGTTTTGGTCAAAATTCAAATACCATCCTTATTAACTCAGTTAGTCCATAAACAAAGTCCTTGGTTCAATAATAACTTTTATTATTAATCATACTTCTTTGGCTAGAGATTGACTTTGAGTTGACTATAATTGTCTGTGATACTAACTTCATACAATTAAGGAGATGAATTCTCTATTGAACAGTGCTTCATATGATGCCCCACCTCTATGCTCACAATAACAAAGAGTATTAAAAGAAATATTGTCTGTTATTACGAAGAATAAGGCTGGATAGGAGCGGCCATCCGTAGTTGGGCCTTACACTAGTATTGGTTACCTCGATAGGAGTGGTATATATTGTTCTTTTTCATCTCTTATTTATTTACTCCCATCGACATACCCAATTCCAATATAAAACGAACTACGATGGTTCATATAGTTTAGGACAATATATATAATAATAACACAGATACTAAAAATGCGGAACACAGATAACAAAAGTCTCATATATATATATATATAACTGATGTCAGTTACAATACATTTGACACAATACATATGATACAACTACCACTGTCGACTCTGTAAGTTATATATACAAGTACATTATCGACTAATATACATGAATACATATCAACCTAAATCAGTACACTGACTACTACAAAAAGACGAAGACCACTTCAAAAAATATGAAGGATCTTAATAGCTCAAGAAGCAACCCAAAGCAAGATATCTACAACCTGAAATAACTCGGGTCTGACCCGAGTATTAAATTCAAAAGAAAATAATACACGGGTCAGTCTAATTCAAACTCAGTTATTAATGCACAGAAGCAATAATAATCAAATATCAAATAGACGACAGTCACAGAAATCTCGTATATCCATCTCCTTGATAAGAGAATCGGATAACTGCAGATATAACAATAAACAGTGTTAAACAACAAATCAGCAATTCCAAATCATCAACAAGGATACATAAAAAGAATATCGATGAAGATAATATGAAAACTCTAGAATTGCCTAAACAGCAATTAACAACAAAATCCAATTATTAAATAAATAATTAGAAACTCAGAAACTAATTATCAAATAGATAATTAGACAAATCTCAAAATGATCAATCAAATCAAAGTTCTGTGTGGCTGCAGTACACGCACGCGTGCACTGCCTCGCCACTACAGTACGTGAAATCATCACAACAGCGAATACTAACAGCAATCAAAACTACAGAGGTCAATATAAATGAACCAAAAACAACTGGCACTAACTCAAATCAAAAGGAACGAATTACACACGAATGCACAATGAAAGTTTACATCCGAGTACAAGGTCAAACCCGAGCTACAAGCTGGATTCAACACAGGTGAAGAATCAAATGAAATGGTTAAGACACATAAATCACAGCCTCAACCAAAATTCAAATGTACAAATGCAATAACGGTCGAAAGCAACCCAGACTCATAGCGAACAGTGAAGTAAATGCATGCACACTTGTATACATATATACAAACAACATGCACAGTGCAGACTCAATTCAGAAACATCAAAATGCACAAGCAACTCGACTACAACATATTCAAGTGCATATGAACTCAGACTTGACCAAGACTACATGAATCAGACATGTACTCAATGCATCAACCAAAACAAGTGCACAAATGTACACAATCCATGCAAAGTAGGATGACTACAAACTCAATATCATATGTACCGCATGTACAAGACTCAAAGATACAAATACAATGCAAATAGACACAGGTGAAACAAGTGAATCAAGATACCGGACTCAAACAAGTGAACAAGATCTCAAAGCTCAGTCCCAATAAAACAACACTACATGCAAACACAGTATACAACTTGAGCTCCAAAAGCTACAACATAATGCACTAGTGGACAACAAAAGTGAAACAGAGGTAGCAAACAAGGATCAGGAACAAAGGCAAATACCACATGAATGCTACAGAACTCAAAAGTACCCAATGTACAAGTCTCGTACAACAAGGAAACAAGACTCAACATGAATGATCAGGTAATATGCATCTAACCATCAGGTTAGAGCATACTAGTGAATCACAAACCAAATGCACTCAAAAACGCACATGTATATAACTGTAAAATTGAACAGTACAAGCATCACCATCGAAAACAAGGCACAGTGCCGAAGTCATCAGAAAAATGAAGTAAAATTCTCATCTCAAAATAGTTTTCACAAAATCAAAGTCACTATTTTCTCACATTAGTACAATGGTGATGGCCGATGACATTATTACAAATATCCGATTATCAAAAATGATAATCAGAAATCACAAATCAACAAATATCTAATTATCAAAAACGATAATCAGAAAACTCAAAATCAACAAATATCTAATTATCAAAAACGATAATCAGAAATCTTAAATCAACAAATATCTAATTATCAGAAACGATAATCAGAAATCTCATAACAGCAAATATTTAATTACCGATACGATAATTAAATCTCATAACAGCAAATATTTAATTACCGATACGATAATTAAATCTCATAACAGCAAATATTTAATTACCGATACGATAATTAAATCTCATAACAACAAATATTTAATTACCGATACGATAATTAAATCTCATAACATCAGATATCTAATTACCTGCAGATAATTAGAAACAACAAATATCTAGAAATCAATTAAGAAGACTAGAAAATCAACATAAAAGGTGGATCGATCCCATCAGATGGCGAGTTTTTAGCTATGCCGCACGTGCATCAACAAATGGCCGAAGCCTACCAAGTACTCATCATAATTTTGGCGCCCAACAAATGACCCGAAGGTCCGCAGAGTGACCCGAAGGCCTAGTGCTGGTATTTGACCCGAAGGTCCATCATATGACCAGAAGGTCCAACATATGACCCGAAGGTCCATCATAGTGGCTCGAAAGCACACAAAATCATCAAAATCATCAAAACAGTAGATGTTTCAATTAACGAGTCCGGAATTAACCGAAATAGCAAACGCACATGTCCCATACCACATGTTTTACTAAATCGTTTGATTCTCTTTATCGTTTCCTTGAAAGTGCAAAATTGTGTATTTTGTAAAAATAAATTTTACATTCTCAAACGGACAAGTCCGGAATTAAGCGAATCAGTAAAAGAAAGGGTTCATAGTCCTCGATTTTGCTGAATCGTTTAAATTGCTTCCTCATTCTTTTAAAGGCGCAAACTGTAAAAATTTGAATTTTATATAATTAACATTTTACGTTCTCAAACGGACAAGTCCGGAATTAAGCGAAACAGTAAAAGTGAGGATTCATAGTCCTCAATTTTGCTGAATTGTTTAAATCGCTTCCTCATTCTTTTGAAAGCGTAAACTGTAAAAAATTTAAAATAATTTTCAAAACACGTGATTAAAGTAGCAACCTCAGTAGCAATTTCGAAAAGGAAATTGCACTCCCCAAAACATCGTAAAACGAATCTCAAAATCAGCATTGCAGAATAACCGCTTGAAAATCCACTTTTAAAATTTGACGGTTACTGAAGTCAAAGCGATAGTAATCTTTAAACGTCAAAATCTCATCAAAATCATTCACATCAAAATGTAACAACAGTGAATTTTCATTCATTTAAATTGTCAACAAAACACTGTGCTTCAAAAATTTATCATCGATGTAAAAATCCCGTTATAAAAATAACGGCAACACAATATGTTTAAACCAAACATCGGTTCAACGTTAAATTAATGCAGTAACGTGCAACTCAAATTTGCACGTACTACAAAATGAACAAAGAAATCATTCGAATGTATCTTCAATGAAGATAATTTAAAACTGCAAAATCTCAACAAATTAACATAACTGCAATCGTTTCGAATCCTCAAATCGGATTCGAAATTTTCAAAGAAACCAAATAGACACAACAATGTAAACAACAAATGAAATTTATTTCAATTTCTTATTTTGATTTTTAAATCAAAAAGGTTATCAGCTGTATTCAGCGAAGACAGTCTCACTATTTCCGCTGCGCACTCTGATAACAGAACACAAATCAATCAAATCATCAGAAAACAGTTTCACTTTTATTTTTAAATAAAGATATTTAAAATTTTAATCAAAATTTCAAAACTTTAGTTTTGACTCAAAGCACAAATAAAAACATCGACCAATAGTTGTAACATATGTTCCATCTAAGTTATGTTTTATATTATGTCCATAAACCCCAAGCTCTGATACCAACTGTGACGCCCCACCTTTATGCTCACAATAACAAAGAGTATTAAAAGAAATACTGTCTGTTATTACGAAGAATAAGGCTGGATAGGAGCGACCATCCGTAGTTGGGCCTTACACTAGTATTGGTTACCTCGATAGGAGTGGTATATATTTTTCTTTTTCATCTCTTATTTATTTACTCCCATCGTCATACCCAATTCCAGTATAAAACGAACTACGATGGTTCATATAGTTTACGACAATATATATAATAATAACACAGATACTAAAAATGCGGAACACGGGTAACAAAAGTCTCATATATATATATATATAACTGATGTTAGTTACAATACATTTGACACAATACATATGATACAACTACCACTGTTGACTCTGGAAGTTATATATACAAGTACATTATCGACTAATACACATGAATACATATCAACCTAAATCAATACACTGACTACTACAAAAAGACGAAGACCACTTCAAAAGATATGAAGGATCTTCATAGCTCAAGCAGCAACCCAAAGCAAGATATCTACAACCTGAAATAACTCGGGTCTGACCCGAGTATTAAATTCAAAAGAAAAAAATACACGGGTCAGTCTAATTCAAACTCAGTTATTAATGCACAGAAGCAATAATAATCAAATAACAAATAGACGACAGTCACAGAAATCTCGTATATCCATCTCCTCGATAAGAGAATCGGATAACGGCAGATATAACACTAAACAGTGTTAAACAACAAATCAGCAATTCCAAATCATCAACAAGGATACATAAAAAGATTATCGATGAAGATAATATGAAAACTCCAGAATTGCCTAAACAGCAATTAACAACAAAATCCAATTATTAAATAAATAATTAGAAACTCAGAATCTAATTATCAAATAGATAATTAGACAAATCTCAAAATGATCAATCAAATCAAAGTTCTGTGTGGCTGCAGTACACGCACGCGTGCACTGCCTCGCCACTACAGTACGTGAAATCATCACAACAGCGAATACTAATAGCAATCAAAACTGCAGAGGTCAATATAAATGAACCAAAAACAACTGGCACTAACTCAAATCAAAAGGAACGAATTACACACGAATGCACAATGAAAGTTTACATCCGAGTACAAGGTCAAACCCGAGCTACAAGCTGGATTCAACACAGGTGAAGAATCAAATGAAATGGTCAAGACACATAAATCATAGCCTCAACCAAAATTCAAATGTACAAATGCAATAACGGTCGAAAGCAACCTAGGCTCGTAGCGAACAGTGAAGTAAATGCATGCACACTTGTATACATATATACAAACAACATGCACAGTGCAGACTCAATTCAGAAACATCAAAATGCACAAGCAACTCGACTACAACATATTCAAGTGCATATAACTCAGAATTGACCAAGACTACATGAATCAGACATGTACTCAATGCAGCAACCAAAACAAGTGCACAAATGTACACAATCCAGGCAAACTAGGATGACTACAAACTCAACAGCATATGTATAACATGTACAAGACTCAAAGATACAAATACAATGCAAATAGACACAGGTGAAACAAGTGAATCAAGATACCAGACTCAAACAAGTGAACAAGATCTCAAAGCTCAGTCCCAATAAAACAACACTACAGGCAAACACAATATACAACTCGAGCTCCAAAAGCTACAACATAATGCACCAGTGGACAACAAAAGTGAAACAGAGGTAGCAAACAAGGATCAGGAACAAAGGCAAATACCACATGAATGCTACAGAACTCAAAAGTACCCAATGTACAAGTCTCGTACAACAAGGAAACAAGACTCAACATGAATGATCAGGTAATATGCATCTAAACATCAGGTTAGAGCATACTAGTGAATCACAAACCAAATGCACTCAAAAACGCACATGTATATAACTGTAAAATTGAATAGTACAAGCATCACCATCGAAAACAAGGCACAGTGCCGAAGTCATCAGAAAAATGAAGTAAAATTCTTATCTCAAAATAGTTTTCACAAAATCAAAGTCACTGTTTTCTCACAGTAGTACAATGGTGATGGCCGATGACATTATTAAGTCATGGAATCACATAACAAGTTAATGCCGAAGCGTCAAAGTCACAAATGGTCGAAGCAAAAATGTTAAGTTCAAATGCAGTTCAAATCAAACTGTGCCAAAGTCACAGATACCAAATAAAAATAGTTCAAGTTGGGTTTTATCAAAATCAAACAAGTCCAAGTTGACACAACTGGCCAAATTCCACCGTGCACAGTTCAATATCAAAGCAATGGGACTGGAATTCATGGAGTCGAATTCACAAAACAAGGTGACCAAAGTCACAGGGAAATCAACATCATCAGAATAGAATTCAACAGCAAACAAGAAACGAACTGTTCAGAGTTATAATCGATCAAGCCACGGTCATCACAAAATGAATCAAAGCAGTGACCATCAAGTAGCGAAAATATATACGATTAAGAATAAGTCGTAAATCATCTCAAACATCTAACGAATATCAACGGCCAAAGCAAAATCAACAGACGAATTCAACAAAATATATATATGACGAAAATAAAGGAATAAACTCATATGAACGAAAACAAGATCTCGAATCATATATAACAGAAAGTTGAATTAGATGTGAGCGAAATTATCACTCACCTTTTTCCGAAGCCAAAAGAAATTCAAGGAGAAAATCGATCGATGAACGCAAGGATTTATCTCGATCGAAGCTACTGGAGTCGGCGAATTCAATCATACCAGAAGCCCTAATTTTTGGAAGCAAGGGATAAAATGAAGCCGCCATTTTTTTCTTTTATTTACTTAGGGTTGCAACGAAAATGAATGAAGAGGGAAAAGAAAATGGGTAGTGAATATTATCACGGCTACAAACAAAGATATGAGCTAAGATCCAACTATTAAATCTCACCCATCACTTAACAATTTGTAAAAGAATTTCAACTGAATAAAATTCCAATAGCAACTAACAACTAATTTTAATCATCATACAATGATAATTAATTGTTATAAAATTTCGGGTTGTTACACTTCACTTCCAATGCTTCAACTCAGACTAACCATAGTCGCTTGATGGATTGCTATACTATGACTTAACCATAACCAAAGTGGAGTATTCACATTAAGTTCCAAGGTGTTCCCAAATCAAAGAAATCATGTAACATTATCACCTTAAGATTTTATATCTGACCTAGTTGTTATTAATCAATAAGAAACTCTCGGACGAGTCATTCTGCAGTTAGCGAAATTTATGAGTACGTAACCCCTCGAGGCCTCTAATAGCCATGAGTAATACACTGCCCAACATTTAGAGAGCTTACACTTTCTGTTCTCAACAGATATATCGATATCTTTTCTCAAAACATCTTGACCAAGAATATTTAAATAATATGTTATTTTATATTGTGATAATTTTCTCATAATTACAACTCTATGTAATTAGTATCAGGCAACATATCATTTTAGAATATTCTATATTAATATACTTAAATTAATTACTTTTTTTGAGAAAAATGTGTGATCCTCTAATAAAAGAGGAGAGCACACATGAAACTATATATATAACACATAATATGGTGCTGCCAACATGCCTGGCAGGTGACATATCTATGTACTGATAACAGAGTAAAAACAAGTACCCCAAAAATGAGCTCCGGTAAAGCCACCGCCCATTACATCCCAGTACCGAGCTCCGGCATGGCCACCGCCCGATAATGAGGTGTTAGAAGTACCTAGAAAAACCGGTCCATCTAAAAGAAGACTCTATGAAGCTGCCTCTGAAGAAAAAGGCTAATCTGGAGAAGAAACCGATCCATAAAATAGAACTCCACTCCGAAGACACCATAAAGCTAAAGGTAACGCCTGATGCAATCAATACTCCTGGAAAAAGCTATCATGTACACCTGCACGGAACCGCAAGCTATTCTGCAAACCTAAAAAGAGACATAGCAACCTATCTATTCCAGACCTGAAACAAAACTAGGAAACAAATTAGTAAAAGTCACATATATGTATATAAATAGAATCTATATACATATATGCTTAAACAAAATCTAATAAGATAATCTAGAACTAAAACTAATAATTCTAAAAAGAAAGGGTAATATGATCCATAAAAAAAAATAAAAAAAACCTTATGGACCTACAATAGGAAGTAGAATATTATACACCTAATTATCTTCAATTAAGTTAGAAAAGGTATTAATATAAATATTATTGTTATGTTTGAAAATATTAATATTATTACTAACCTTATTAAGATATTCCTTAAAAATATTATTTTTGGCTAATTTATATTTAGGATTAGAGATCCAATTTAGATATTACTTAAATTAATTACTTAATTAATATATTTCAATATAACAAGTATATAATAGAAAATTAAACATATTTATTATGAACAAAACTGGTTATAGAGTTAGATATATGTAACAAATTACAGAATTGCCAATGGCATACCCATAACTCTATCACATATCTTCCTTGCATATGTTGACTAAGAGACCATTAAGAAGCTTTTTAAAAGTCCAACATGGATACATCAATATACCCATTCACCATATATCGACATAATGGCCGTTGGGAATTTTTTTAAATTTAAACGAATGGACACTTCTCTTCAACTTTTCACCAAAAAAAATATATCTTCATCTTATATATAAAGGCTTTAGGAAAAAAATTAATTTCATTCTTCTCATACTTATTCATCACCATTACTTTTCTATAAAGATCTATTGATAGTCCGGGCTGGTTCGAATCCCAGCGCCAAACCATCAGTGGGAGTTTCAACGTTAAGCATCCATGTGCGACGACTAAATAAAAGCGGGGTAGACACACGGCGTGGTTTACTTAAGTGAGTATCAATGAATACCATGATCTTAAGGTTTCCCATGATCTCAAAAAAAAGATCTATTGATACTTTTGCATTTACTTAGAAAATCCACACACTCTCACACTAATTCTTTATGGATTTGCAAACTACATAAAATTAGAGAGTTCATACTTGAATTCTTAATCATTTTCTCTCTCCTATTGTCCCATTCCTCTTAAATTTCAAAGATAAACTGCTATAGGAGGTCTATAGGATCTTCGTATTGAAGATTGTTAACAAGAAAACTTGATAGCATCCCAAAGATAAATTGTCAACAAGAAATGTTGCTAACACCTCAAGGGGAAATTCAAAACATGATCAATCTCTTCGAAATCCCCTTTCGAATGAGTTGAATTGGAACAGGTTGTCTTCAGAAGGTGGCCCTATGAAAGTGTTAATTGTAGATAAGGAAGCCAATCAACTTTTTGAAACGAAAATTAGGAAGAGATAACTCATTCATATCCCCTTTCGAGTGGGTCGAAAGGGTCTTTTGCATTCCCCTTCAAGTGGATCGAAAGGTTCATTTATATTCCCCTTTAGAACGTGTCAAAAGTGCCATTCTGCCTTTAAAAGAAGAATTCACTTTCTAAACATATTTTCTGCTACCACGAAAGGTACTCCTTCGAAAGGGTTATATATTTTGATGCACCTACACCTTTCGAAGGCATTCATTCGGCTAACTAAGCTTCGTATTTACACATAAAACCCCTTTAGAAACATTCCCTTTCGATCAGGTCGAAAGGGTGTTTTACTCTTTCGAAGTGGATTCAATGTGCAATATATAAGTTCAATGGTCAATATGCAATGGAATTACATCTTGGACAAGGTAAGTTCCACGTTATACTATCATCATCTTTGTTTAATATTTAATGTCATTAAACACGGTGATAATGTGCTTCGTGTATGTATTATCCAAGTTAATTCCATTGCATCGCATAAGGCATATAGGAATTAAGAAGATAAGCAATAATCATGTGCAATTGATCATTAGTCAAGCTAATGATCGAAATGATCTCTCTCATGATCAAAATATTTATTAGATCCATGCGCTTCCCCTTTTAACATTAATCCAAATCGAGTTACAAGTAAGAGTGATTTTTCCCAATTGATTTAGGGTTACAAAGATTTGATTTGCTTAGAAATAGAAGAAGAAAAAACTTAGGATTTCTCCAATTCGGTCCCCAAATCGGACCCCCAGGGTTGTATTTATAGATGCAGGTCGGCTCCCTTTTGCACCCATCCTTTTGTTTCAGTCGAAAGGTCTTTCTCCAATATTCCACGTGCATCCTTTTGACATGGTCGAAAGGCCTTCCTTCATCTTTCTGTGTGCATCCTTTCGACATGGTCGAGAGCCATTCCTTAATCTTTCTATGCGCATCCTTTGGACATGGTCGAAGGGCATTCCTTCATCTTTCTGTGCGCCCCTTTCGATGTGGTTGAAAGGCATTTATTTTGAACTTTTTTCAACCATTCTTTCACCTCTGGCTTTTCATTCCAGTCCTTTCGACTAAGTCGAAAGGATCACCTTGACAACCTTTCGCTACCGTTTAAGTTTGAGTACCTCTTTTGTTTTGATTTTTACTGGATTGCTTTCGACTTCGTCGAAAGGGGAGTAGAAGCGCTCTTCTCTTTTTGTTGCCATACTATTTGCAAGTGAGGGATGAGTTGAGCTTTCACTTTGCATGGAAAGGGATGGAAAGTAATAATTGGGTATTAGCGAAAGGACTCTTGAACTTCATGTATGATTTTTATCATGCCTTCAAAGGGTTCCAACTGTTTCAAAAGGCTTGTTGTTGCTTTCAAAAAGTGTATTGGAATCATTTCTTCAAATAGTGAACTGACAACTTCGAAACCCCCTGCCTTTTTTATATATGCAAATCCACTTGCATCGAAAGGTCTAGATGAGGCAAAGAAGTAACCTTGCCCTCTTTTCTTCCCCTTTCAAAAGCTTTTGTCATGTTCATCATTTGTAATGGAACCTGGTGCTTGCGACTCCTTCGAAAACCATCTCAATACCTTCGAAACGCTCTTTTTTGAACTTTTGTGAAACCCATGTCTCCAATTTTTGTAGAGCCTATCACTTTTATAAACCTTCTTTCATACCATTGTTCTTAAATGGATTTTATGGTTAATATGTCTAAGCTTAGGATTTTATATATATGTCCCGCCACATGTGGAAATTCAAGACAGGTGTTCTTGCCATCCGGTTCATAGTTAAGGGGTTAAGTGTATCTTGCTACCGAAGTAATGTTAGGATTGTAAATGTGTACTTGCCACCTATGGAATATAAGTTATGATAGTGAAAATTCTGTATGGGGTATAGGATTGGACATAAGATTGTGAATTCGAACAAGTTTAAATATTTCTGGTGTCATTTACTTTACCACTTTTTATTTATTTTTTTGCATATATATACACACTTGCATCTGTGAATCTGAATTGATTATTTTGAAAACTACAACTAAAGTGTTAAAAAGTTGATATACACTATACATCTCCTTAGTGTAATAATAGCCTTAAGATCTATTTTGCATAAGTATATTAAGGTAAGTCACATATCCTATATTTGGTATTAGAGCACATGGTTTTCAAAATATTCATTATCTGATTTTTGAGAAGTTAAATGGCTAATAACACAAGCAACACAGTCTTTAAAACATTTGTAGATGGATAATCCACTATTAGACCAACACTATTTAATGGTAGTAATTTTGCATATCTTTGTCTTGTAGGATGAAAATTTATTTAGCTTCAAATGGTTTAGATATTTGGAATATTACATAACCTGAATACACCGAGCCCCAAACAAATTATGCATAATGGACTAATGATCAAAAGGCAAAAGCACTCAATAATTCAAAGGAAATAAATATATTGTTCTGCACCCTAAATAAAAATGAGTTCAACAAAGTGTCTATTTGTAAAAGTGCATATGAAATTTGGAGGACTTTACAAGTCACATACAAAGACACTAGTAAAGTTAAATAGATTAAAGTATTTGAGTATATAGATCTAATTAATATGCATAATTCTAACTTAAGCGAATATTAATAATTTAACCATGAAGATAAAAATAAACAAATAAAAAGAACAATCATCTAGAATTTTATACCTATTCGGACCTCCCGTCCTACGTCCAGTCCATAAGCTCTCCTTAGGATTTTCGCTATCCAATACCCTCAATGTACCCGAAGGGACATGTTTACAACCTCTATTGAAACTAAACAAGACTTCACGATACACTATAGAAAAATCTTTTCTTATCAACTTCATGTTCTTTACAACATGGATAAGTCAAGTTCAAGTACACCCTTCCTATAATCTCTCTTGATGATGTATAGATAAACATGCAAATGTATATGAAGTATAGAATTGTTTTTGAAAGCTTTTGAGATCATTTAAAAAGTAAGAGTTGAAAGCACAAGAGTAAGAATATCAAGTTATGCTATAAAGTCTTGAAAGAAAACTAAATTTATAGTGTTGAAAGATTGCAATAAAAAGTTACAATCATCAATAAAAGATGTAGCCGTGAAAAGAGTTGCAGCCTTTAGGAGGAAGAAGATTCTTTATTTAAAATTTTGACTTTCATAGTCAACTAGACGTCTGAATTTTGTTTCAAACTTCTTAATTGTTGTAAATTTGAGAAGCCACTTCTCTGTTTTGAAAACTACCCGTTTTTAGACGTCTAAAAACTTCAATTGGACGTCTAAATATATGATCAGACTTTGGTTGAGATATTTCAACCATCTGAAAAGTCAGGAAAAGTAAGTTATAAGGACCCAAAGTATTCAGACATCCGAGGCCTTTATTCAGGCGTTTTAACTCATAGTCAGATGTCTAAATGAAGACTTTATACGTCTAAATATTGTAAATTTCTAACCCGAAAGTAATTAACTATTGATGCACTAAATTCAGACGTTTGAAATTATGACCAAACGTCTGATAATTGTTAAACTTTTATTTCTCTTTTTAAAACATTTTCTCAGCATAAAATTGAATATTTTAAATATTTTTCTAAGTAAAAAAACAAGTTGGAAAATGTTTTTATGTGTATGCAACATCATCAAGGTGATTTTAAAATATTAAAACATCTAAGACTTACAAAAGGACGATGATTTAAACACATATACTTCTAGAATTCTTCAAGCTCTAATATTCGTCAAATGTTTTTGTAATGACCCACCTTTTCGAACCCTAAATGGCGGCACTAGTACATCTATGGTATTCATGTGCCAAGCACTCAAGTGCCGAAAAGACAATTTTCTAGGGTAAATTAAAAAGAAAAAAAAGAGAAAAGAAAGAAGAGAACAAAACATCTGAATCTCATAATGGAATGATAACATATAATATCGAAAAGACAATAAAAATTGTCACTTTAAGATGCACAACATTTCATAGTTACAATTCTAAGTATCATCATAAGCCTGGACAGTTATAACAACCAATCCTCATAAATTCTGATATATATAATAGTAGTGTAGTAGAAATAAAATACCGCCATAGGTGAAAGTATCCAACTTGTCTCCTTGAGCTCCAAAGAATAATCCAATAAACTCACCATATTCAAACTACCTAAAAGAACACTTGAGAAATTAAGGGAAAGATAAAACCATGAGTCAAACATAAGCCTGATATGAGAAACTCAAGAAATATGTGATTAGCATATAACAGTACCTATCCAGACCACCCGAATCACCAAAATGGTTTTCCCCTGAAAAGAACCAAACTCATCTAATAAGTACATATGGTGATGTAATAGATAGTGTCTAGGGTGTAGAATATAAATCATAAAATAGCTATGATGCTTGCATCTCACAACACAATAATATTGGAAGTATAACTAAAACCGCTAAGGTACGTTCTTATATGGATTTCCATGGAGGTCTCCTTAGTACATTAAGGTCGGCCTCCTGACAAGGGTCAGAAGCTATCTTCCGAGCGTTGTATGTCAGCAGATAGAATATACTAATAAGGTAAACATAGTTGGTCCATGCCCAAACATGTGATAGGGAATACCATCAATTCTCGACACCAACCAATCTAAAGCATCTTTAGATATTTGGTAAGATTAGCTAAACCCCTTGGCTATGCGTCCTGCTCTATTTTCTATCATTTTTGATGGTGAAGTCACATTCTGCATCTCTCACATGGGTCTTCGTCACTCGAACAGATCTCGAACCTCTCCCTATATCACAATCTATGGATTCCAACATAAGTTGTCCGACAAATGCTAACGCTGGCCCTTCCTTTGGACTTAACCTTAGGATAGACAGTTCAACTCTATAGCATTTTTTCCAAAATGTCAACGCTGACCTTTTCCTTGGACTTATCCTTAGGATGGACAGTTCAACTCTATAATATTTCACTCTACAACCGCTTCCAACACTAAACACTCGTATATCAGTTTTGAAGTGGTTTTCGGTAAGTATACATAAGTATAGATATCTAATCCCGGACTCTTTAAAACTAAACCAGTGAATTTCCGATTAACTCAATTCCGGTTCTGTAACGACCCGTAAATTTTAACGGTTTAAATAACGTAATTAACTGAATTTTTGTGAAAATTTAAACAATTGAATTGGGTAATGAAAATTTGATATTTGGTATGCGTCTATTCAAACATAGCAAATGGTAAATTTTTATTGGAAATTATAAAGAAAGTTTGATGGAAATAAAATGTTTTCGAAATCTGAATATTTTCTATAATAAATTTGTTTATCATTTTCTGAGTGAGATGTCATATTTTGTTTCGCTAAATTTGGACTTCTCTAGCTCCGTTTATCTTATATTCAACGTTTTAACAACATTTTGGCAACGAATATCGACTTTTGATAGGATGATTGTATCACTGATATCTGTGTACCATTCTGTTTATCTCGTCGTGCTGATCTACGCAGTATATTCATTTGTGCATTTCGGAGTTCGGTATGCGGAGAAATCCGTGGAACGGTTAGCCGTATCGATACCCGTTTTTAACTTTTGGTTTTCCTTGTTTCCTTTCGTTGTCCACCGTGCAAATCAAATAGCCGTTTACATTTATAATTGCTGAAATTCAGTTTTGACCGTCACTATTCCCTAGCTTGGATTTATATTTACGGGTTCATTTTATTTCTCGGGGTTTGTATTCCTTTCTATCTTCCTTTTCATTGTTCTGTTTTTCATTCTTTTGAAAAAAAAAAATGATAATATAATGGTTCGTATAATTTGTTTGGGAACCTGCTCCTTTGCTAAATTATTTTTGCTTGTCTTCCTTCATCCCTTTGAACGGCCACTCGTCCTCTTTCGCTTGAACCAAACCCATGACCGTTCCCATCCTTTCGCTCACATGCATGACACACCCACGTCCACGTCACCATAGCAGCCTTTACACGCCATCAGCCATCCACTTCTGCCTTGCCCTGGAACCGACCCAACACCAGCCGAGAACTGCTCCTTTCCATCGTTTGTTCCTTGCTCCCCTGACCCCACCTCGTTTCCTACGCAACTACCATAACCTATCAGCCCCGAGCCTCTGACCTTCTCCACCTGAGCCACCACTTTCTCCTGGCCGCAGCTGCCCCCTCATCTAGCACTTCTCCTTCTTATGTTAACTATTTCCACTTTTGTATATATTATTAATGTAAGTTTATATATATTTTTATAATAATATTGATGTTTAAAGTATATATGTATATACGTTAACATTGGTTTTAAAGTATATACGTATATATGTTTTTGGTTTCGATGTATATACATACAGATTTTTTAATAATAATATTATAAATATAGTATAATATACATAGTTTTATATATGCTGTAGCCTACCTAAGTTTGCTTTGCAATTACATATTATATATAGTATAAAGTTGTTTCTCTTATTCTGTTTTATAAATACTTTATATATATACTAATTAAATAATGAAGATTGTTCCAATCTGAGAAGTTGTTTCCATTTTTCTAAAGCTTATATAATTGACCATATATATATATAATAGTTTTGATATGTGTTGTTTGTCCGTTGATTATGAATATATATATAATAATTTCTAAAGCTGTCTATTTTACTTTGGATTCTAAAGTATATATATTAGTTTATATATATGTATATAAGTATATATAAGTTTGGGTTTAAATATAAAGCAAAGATTTTATTTGATTTTCATATATATATATATATATATATATATAAATGTCGATGTGTTTTATTAAATATACATATAGATAGTATATGTTTAAAAAGTATACTTATGTTTGAATGTGTTGTTATAGATTTTTATGATTAAATATATTATGATTATATATATATTTAAGGATTTTGAAAGGAAAATATATGTATTTTAATAAATATTTATTTTCAATATGATATGAAGATGTTTTATTTTGATATGTGTTTTAAATTGGATATTGATTTTTTTAATATGATTTAAATAGATACATATTTCACACAAATATATATTTTTTCCCATCGAATTCAAGTGGTTCGTTTGCTTACTTCGTCAATGTCCAGTTGTTGTTTTGTTCGTCGCTACTTGGAAATCTAAGCAGCTTTTGATTTACTTTGCTCGTGCCCGTATCCACGTGCATGTCCGTGTCATCTTCTTTGCCATGGCTATTCTCTGGCCTTGAAAGGTGAGCAATCACTTGTGATAAATGCGGATTATGGATCTTAAGTCTAGTATAAACACTAGAGGGGGGTGAATAGTGTTTTAAGGAATTACTAATTCTTTTCGAGTTTATAATAATTTGAACACAAATGTATACAATATTCAGATACAGATATGATCACATATTCAAACACAGATGCAAATATAAAGTAAAAGCAGTAAAGGAAAGAACACACCGGATTTTATACTGGTTCGGAGTAACCCTACATCTAGTCCCGCACATAAGTACGAATTTCCTTTCAAAAACAATCTTTACAATTACAACCCTCGATTTCAAGGCCATGAGGTACACCACTCCAGATTCACAATCCTCTGGATAGAGATACTTGATTTCCCGGGCAACAAGTTCACCCAATTGATTTCCTAGGCTACAATCACACCTTTTCTCACTTGATTGATTTCCAAGGCTACAATCACACTTTTTCTCACTTGAATAATTACAAAGAAGCCTATAACTCTGAATAGCACTGGGATCTTATTGAGATAGTGATAGAGAATCAAACCAGAAATGATCTAGTTAAATTCAATGGTGATTTTGGCAGAGTAATGGTAAGAATATATATAAAGAAATATGGAAGAAGAAGAGGAGTGAAAACCAGAAAAATATTGTTAAAAATTCGTTGAAAACATCCCCTATTTATAGAAGAACACAGCCATGTCTATTCGTGAAAGGTTATGGGAATAGACACTTCTTTTGAAAGTCAAATTTTTGAAACCAACTGCCAATATGTCGACATGGGTATCTTGGGTATGTCGACATCCCAAAGGAAATTTTGGTGATTTGTTTTTCTTTGAAAATTACTTCTATCTTATATTACAACTATTCTAAAATTTATAAATATACTTAACTATAGTTAAAATACATAAGTAAATATAGAGAATAATATATAAAATTTTACTATAATTTTATATTTAAATCTAAGTATAAATATATTATAATTAAAAGATAGTTTAAAACAAACAAAATTTAAAACAAGAGTTTATTTTATAAACAAAAACAAAGAATATTTTAAGGCTAAAACATCTTTTTGAAAATCATTTGAAAAGATAATTTTTAAGGCTAAAACATTTTGAAAAGCAGTTTTGAGAATCATTTTGAAGTAGTTTTGCAAGCTTCTTCCTGTAGAATATCTCATCACATCAGGACTCGAGAACTTGTACAAAACCAGGATGTTCATGGGTTTGTAAGCCACTTGTCATAGGTTTGTAAGCTACTTGTCGTGGGTTTGTAAGCCACTAAAAAGGTAGAAATGAGTTCCATCCCAAATGAAATATGGAGTGAAGATTTCAGTGCTATTATGAAGTTTTAACATAATTCTAGACTCAATACCTATCTTGTACTATTAGATAATCTTGCTATTCTTGATATTCTTGATACTCATGAGTCTTCAATCTTGATATCTTGAATCTCTATACTATACAGTCTTCATTCTTGATACCTGCATGGTTAAATCCTGCATATACATATATATCTAAACTATAATGTTAGTGTTTATATTTTATAATCTTATTCTAAGGTTGTTGTCATCAAAACCATCATCTCAAGGACTAACAATCTCCCCCTTTTTGATGATGACAACCTTTGTTTATAAAATATTACTTCTATCCTAATAACTCCCCCTAAAACTGATAACTCCCCCTTTATTTATGCCTAACTATCCTATTTTATACTTCTCCCCCTTTGTCATCAACAAAAAAAACTAACTCCAAACTATATAACTCCCCTTTAATCTATGACATGTGATTATAATGATAGTGTTATCATAGATAATCAACACTTAATTCTAAAACTAAAACTTGGTCCTAGACTACTAACTTTCCTAACCATGTATCCATATAATAATACTTTTAATAGAACATATATAAGAACACACATTATTTATTAATTATATATTTGTTTATATTTACATTTTCGTAGAGAACGTAAGAAAAAAACAAACAACAATAGGAAAGAAATAGAAGAAACTAATGTGTGTCTTTGAACATAGGAGATCTATGAACCGAACAATTTGGGAAGTGGAAACAGAAATTTCCACGTTGTTCGACAAGATTTCCATCTTTGTCAAAGCACACTTCGCCAATGCAAATGACTTTGTCGTCATCTTCAGCGTGCTCTTCTTCCATAGGGGCTTCTTCTTCTTCTTCCTCGATGTCCTCTTGCACTTGATCTCCTGAAGAATCTTCGTCAATCAAGATTGGATTAGCATGATTGTCCATTAGAAATTTTTACAAATTTCTAAGGATTTTGCCTTTCCTTTCTTGTTCCTTGGACATTCTATGTTGCACCACTTGAATTTCAGTCATTAGTTGCAGTGCATCCTTCAAAGAATCCTCCATTTTCGTCACTCGTGCGAGCGTTGTTCGTTGAAACGGTCCAGAAGTAGGAGAAGGAAACGAAAAGATTGAATTTTTGTTTGATTTGGAAGAGGAGGTCATTGTTTAAATGTTTTCAGAAGATAGAACAGAGAAAGAACAGAAAGAATGATCCAATTTTCGAAATAAGAAGAATATATAACCACTTATTTGAATTTTGGTGGGAATAATTCAAAAATAAAAAACCGTTATATGTCGACATAGTTAGGAGGAGGATGTCGACATGGTGCTTGATATTTTTACTATTTGATTTAATTTTAGTTTAATTTTTAATTATATTTTGTTATTTATATTTTATATTTCAGTTATTGAACAAATACCTAATTCTCTTATTAATTTAGTAAATATAGATTCATTTAAGGGTTTTGTTAATATATCAGCAATTTGATTCTCAGAATTGATATAATCGAGAGTAATTACTTCCTTACTTATATTATCTCTGAGAAAATGATGTCTGATATCAATATGTTTAGTTCGAGCATGATGAGTAGTATTTTTTGACAAATTTATTGCACTAGTATTATCACAATAAATTGGTGATCTTGAGATATTTAAACCAAAACCTTTTAAAGTTTGTTGCATATATATTACTTGAGAACAAGCTAAAGCAGCAGAAATATACTCTGCTTCAGTTGTTGATAAAGAAACCGTGTTTTGCTTTTTACTAAACCAGGAAATTAGAGAATGCCCCAAAAAGTGACAAGTTCCACTTGTACTTTTTCGGTCTGACTTACAACCAGCATAGTCAGCATCACATTATGATATTAATTCAAAAGAATCATTTTTAGGATAAAATAAGCCATAGTCAATGGTGTGTTTAATATATCTTATGATACGTTTACCGCTTTTAAGTGGGTCTCTTTAGGTTGGGATTGATATCTTGCACACAGGCAAACGCTATGCATGATATCAAGTCTACTAGAAGTGATATAGAGTAGTGATCCAATCATTCCTCTATATAACTTTTGATCTACATCTTTTGAGAGATCTTCTTTACTTAGGTACTCATTGGTTGCCATGGGAGTGGGTTTTCCACTTGCAGTAGTCAGACCAAATTTATTAACTAGGTCTTTAGCATATTTTTCTTAACTAATAAAGATACCATTATCTAATTGTTTTATTTGTAATCCTAGAAAGAAGTTTAATTCACCCATATGACTCATCTCAAACTCTTTTGTCATTATTTCAGAAAATTCTTTAATCATTTCAAAATTTGTTGATCCGAAAATGATATCATCTACGTAAACTTGTACTAGTTGAATATCATTTTTATTTCTTTTAATAAAAAGAGTATTATCTACTTTAACAATTTCAAAGTTTGATTGAAGTAAGTAAGATCTTAGTCTATCATACCAGGCTCTAGGAGCTTGTTTTAGACCATATAGAGCTTTCTTAAGTTTGTAAACATGATTTGGAAAATTTTCATTTTCAAAAAGTGGTGGTTGTTCAACATATACTTCTTCTTTTACAAATCTATTTAAAAAGGCACTTTTAACATCCATTTGAAATAATTTAAAATTATTATAATTTGCGAAAGCAAGTAGAATCCTAATGGCTTCTAACCTTGCTACGGGAGCAAAGGTTTCATCAAATCTATTCCTTCTTCTTGACAATAACCTTGAGTGACTAACCGGGCTTTATTTCTAACGACCTCACTTTGTTCATTCATTTTATTTTTATAAACCCATTTTGTTCCAATTACAGTTTTATTTTCAGGTCTAGGAACAAGTTCCCAAACATCATTTCTAGTGAATTGATTTAATTCTTCTTGCATAGCTAAAATCCATGAATCATCAGTTGATGCTTCTTTTGGATTTTTGGGTTCAATAGTTGATATAAAAGCTACATTGCTCATTTTACTTAGTTGATTTCTAGTTGTAACAACGGATTGCATATCTCCTAAAATATTTTCTATGGGATGATCTTTTAAAAGTTTAATCCTTTTATTAGGATGATTAAATTCATTATTAGTTTCAATTGACTCTTGATTTTGAGTAATTAAATCCTCTTCATCATTTGTCTCTACAAAATTTTTGGGATTCTCATCGAATGAAACATGCATTGTTTCTTCAATGGTGTTAGTTCTTAAATTAAACACTCTGCATGCTTTGCTTCTATTAGAATATCCGGTAAAGATACCTTTGTCGGATTTAGGATCAAATTTATCTAAGTTATCTTTTGTATTTAAAATAAAACATTTACTTCCAAAAATTCTAAAATAAGATACCTTAGGTTTCTTTCCGTGAAGAAGTTCATAAGATGTCTTATCAGTTAAAGATCTTATTAAGATTCTATTTAAAATATAACAGGCGGTAGCAACTGCTTCTGCCCAAAAATGTTTTGGTAAATTACTATCTGAAAGCATAGTTTTCGCACACTCTTGAATCGTCCTATTTTAACGTTCTACTACTCCGTTTTGTTGTGGAGTTCTTGAAAATGAAAAATTGTGAGTTATTCCGTTTTTATTGCAGAATTCCTCAAACTTTTCATTTTCAAATTCACCACCATGATCACTACGGATGGTTATAATTTTTAGAGAAAGTTGATTTTGAATCCTTTTTGTAAAGTTCTTAAAACATTCAAAAGTATCACTTTTATGTTTCAAAAATACTGTCCATGTAAATCTAGAATAATCATCTACAATTACAAAAACATATTTACTGTGATTTATTGACTGAATTTGAGATGGACCAAATAAATCAAGATGAAGTAATTCAAGAGGTTTTGAAGTTGAATCATATCTTTTAATTTAAAGGAACTTTTTCTAAGTTTTCCTAATTGACATGCATCACATAAACTATCTACTTTAAAATTCATTTTAGGGAGACCTCTTACTAGATCATGTTTTGATAGTCTAGATAAGAGTTTGAAATTCAAATGCCCAAATCTCTTATGCCAAATCCAAGGGTCACTTGTATTTGCCAAAAGACACAAGTTATCATTTGAAATTTTCATACTAAGAATATAAATATTCTTTTTCCTAATTCCCTCAAATATTATGGTTGAATTATTATCTTCACTGTGACACTTATCTTTTTCAAATTTAATTTTATATCCTTTATCGCAAAGTTGACTAATACTTAGCAAATTATGTTTTAGATTCTAAACTAGCAAAACGTTAGTAATAATAGGAGTTTTAACATTACCGACATTGCCGATGCCAATCACATATCCTTTTGAATTGTCTCCAAAGTTAACCAGTCCTCCGTCTTTGTATATTATATCATTCAGCATATCTGGATTCCCAGTCATGTGTCTAGAACATCCACTATCGAGGATCCATTTATTCTTTTTGATCTACACAATTTGTCTGTTGTGGAGTGATTCCTCAACTCCCATAAAGCATGATTCCTGCACATCAAACAATCTTAGTAGACAACTTGTATTTGAATATTGATTATATGCAGACTCAAGAGACAATGATGATCTGAATATTTCTAAACTAGTATTAACAAATTTCTTAAACATAGCCATTTTAAAAACTTTTTCAAAAATCAGATTATGAAACTTTGAAAACATTGCTCTGATACCAAACGTGAGAAATGCGGATTACGGATCTTAAGGCTAGTATAAACACTAGAGGGGGGGAGGTGAATAGTGTTTTAAGGAATTACTAATTCTTTTCGAGTTTATATTAATTTGAACACAAATGTAAACAATATTCAGACACAGATATGATCACATATTCAAACACAAATGCAAATATAAAGTAAAAGCAGTAAAGGAAAAAACATACCGGATTTTATACTGGTTCGAAGTTACCTTACATCCAGTCCCGCACACAAGTACGGATTTCCTTTCAAAAACAATCTTTACAATTACAACCCTCGATTTCAAGGCCACGAGGTACACCACTCCAGATTCACAATCCTCTGGGTAAAGATACTTGATTTCCCAAGCAACAAGTTCACCCAATTGATTTCCTAGGCCATAATCACACCTTTTCTTACTTGATTGATTTCCAAGGCTACAATCACACCTTTTCTCACTTGAATAATTACAAAGAAGCCTATAACTCTGAATAGCACTAGGATCTTGTTGAGATAGTGATAGAGAATCAAACCAGAAATGTCTAGTTAAATTCAATGGTGATTTTGGCAGAGTAATGGTAAGAATATATATAAAGAAATGTGGAAGAAAAAGAGGAGTGAAAACCAGAAAAATATTGTTAAAAAGTCATTGAAAACATCCCCTATTTATAGAAGAACAACAGCCATGTCTATTCTTGAAAGGTTATGGCAAATAGACACTTCTTTTGAAATTCAAATTTTGAAACCAACTGCCACTATGTCGACATGGGTATCTTGTGTATGTCGACATCCCAAAGGAAATTTTGGTGATTTGTTTTTCTTTGAAAATTACTTCTATCTTATATTAAAACTATTTTAAACTTTATAAATATACTTAACTATAGTTAAAATACATAAGTAAATATAGAGAATAATATATAAAATTTTACTATAATTTTATATTTAAATCTAAGTATATATATATTATAATTAAAAGATAATTTAAAACAAACGAAATTTAAAACAAGAGTTTATTTTAAAAACAAAATCAAAGAATATTTTAAGGCTAAAACATCTTTTTGAAAATCATTTGAAAAGATAATTTTTAAGGCTAAAACATTTTGAAAAGCAGTTTTGAAAATCATTTTGAAGTAGTTTTGCAAGCTTCTTCCTGTAGAATATCTCATCACATCAGGACTCGAGAACTTGTACAAAACCAGGATGTTCGTGGGTTTGTAAGCCACTTGTCGTAGGTTTGTAAGCTACTTGTCGTGGGTTTGTAAGCCACTATAAAGGTAGAAATGGGTTCCATCCCAAATGAAATATGTAGTGAAGATTTCAGTGCTATTATGAAGTTTTAACATAATTCTAGACTCAATACTTATCTTGTACTATTTGATAATCTTGCTATTCTTGATATTCTTGATACTCATGAGTCTTCAATCTTGATATCTTGAATCTCTATACTGTACAGTCTTCATTCTTGATACCTGCATGGTTAAATCCTGCATATACATATATATCTAAACTATAATGTTAGTATTTATATTTTATAATCTTATTCTAAGGTTGTTGTCATCAAAACCATCATCTCAAGGACTAACATCACTCATGATCAACATTCTTATATTTGGTAAATAGATTTTACATGAAATGACAATTGAAATATGCTGTTAAATTTGAATTGTTAAGTTATTTAATTGTTAAATATGATATGCTATTATCTGTAGTTATTTAACTGTGACATATGACACCATAACCTGTTGTATATATTATATTTAATTCGTTACTGATTATATATGCCTGTTGTTGATATGTAATATTATTATCATATTTGTTTCCATTCTACAAGTTCCCTGTTAGTTTAGAATTCCCTATGGGTTGAAATGATACATACCCGAACGATTTTATAGATTAAGGGAAAATCGTTATGGGTGAAATGATAAATTCAAGCAATTTTCATTGAATTTAAATTTTGGGATTATGGGTTGAAATAATATATACCCGTAAATAGCTAATTTGCGGATTGAAATGATAAATATCCATATCACTTGACCTTAGGATAGAAAATTATATACGGACACCGTTGGTCTATATTTTGAAAATGGTTCCCAAAGTTTGAAAGTAAATATATGGGTTTTTAATAAATATTGATTTTTAAAATATAATATATATAGGATATTTTTATATATGTATAAAATTTAGGTTTTAAAATAATATGTTTTGGAAATTTTAATTTATAAGTTAGTTGTGAAAATATAATTTCAAGATTTTTCTTATAATTTCATTATTTTCAAAATATATAAAATAAGATTTAATAAAAAATACATTTAATAATAAGATTTAATTCAATAAAATTTAATTTAATTGGTTTATAATATGTTTAAGTGTTTATTTAAATTTATACTAATATTTTAAAAATAGATTTTCAATAACCTTAATAATAGACGTTGGGAAGATAAATTAATGTTGACTTGGAATTTAAATTGGTTAATAATTGAATTTAAATAAGAATTGATTTAAACTTATTGATTTTTGAGGTTTTGAAAGATATGATTTATAACTTGATTTGATAAAAAGTGATTAAATGAATATTCTCAACTTTAAATAAAATTGAGACTGAATATTTAATATTGATTTAAATTTATAAATTGAGATTTTATTTAATTGGTATTAAAATGATTAAGTGAATATTTTCCAATTTGAATATAATTAAAAGTTAAATGTTGAAATATAAATGAAACTTATATTGAAATTGTTTGAATATTTAAACCTTTAATGTTATTGGAATGGAAATGATAGTTCAAACCTGGATTTGAAATCGATAAAATTTGAAATGGTTTATTGAGAATTTGAATTGAATCTTTAACCTTTTAAATTGAAACTGTTGAGCATCAATTGATTTAAATTGAATTTTGGAATTTAAGCTGATTTGAATCGATTTGTGAGATTGGAGGAAACTATTTTATTATATAAAGTATTTTTAATATATACATAAACTATTTATATATATAAATTATTTTAATATATCAACTATTTTAATATATATACTATTTTCAATATCTAAACTGTTTAAGTTGGAATTGTTATGATTTTAAAAGTGTTATGATTTCAAAAGTGTTATGATTTCAAAAGTGTTATGATTTCGAAAGTGAATTTTGAAAGTGCTACGATTCTGGAAATGCATATTTAAAGTGAATAATGATATCGAATTGATATGGTTTTGAAAGGAATATGATATTTTGATACGAAGTATGAAGTAATTGAAATGAAATGACCACGGTGTGAAATAAGCGTTTGGTTGTTAAAGAGACCGGGATCGGATATTGTCATACTCTCTACCAATACCGAAAACCACTTTAACAACTATGTACGTGGTGGAGATTCCAGAATGAAGTAGGATGGTTTGGTGATGATTCTATATGAGGTTTTAGCGCAGCCCTGACTCTCGTGAGTCAGCTTGATGTGGCTAAAACAGGAGCTATACCAGGCCAAGTGGGGTCATTCCCCCTATCGAGCACATTTCTTCGATACCATTCTATTACTCTATGATTTGATTTGGATGCACCTTTGATTTGGGAGTGTGTCTCAAGGTGGACGGTAGTAGCTGCTATGCGTTACCACCAGTCCGGGAGTGCAAACGGTATTTCTACCCTGGCATTGCCTCACGTGCCTTGTCACATGCCTTATCGCGCCTTCTACGAGTTTGGTTTGTACCATACCTATGGAGTGCCCTCTGATAGCCCTCTAGTTTACGGAGGAATTACGGTACTGTATAGAATATGAGAATATATAAAATGTGTTAAGGGGTATATGGGTAATGCCTTAACGCTATTTTAATACTTTACTTTACTGATAGACATATTATAATAGCGTATATTACTACATAGTAGATAGTTCCATGGATCCTTAGAGGATGGAAATCCCAACTATCTTTTAAGTTACTTGTATTTCAGTTGACATTTCACTTGAGTTGAATTTACCGGTATAAGAATGTTAATCCTGACTCGAGTGTTTTGTGTTTTGCTATATGCTCGGGTCAGACTGAGTGTTAAAGCATTTGTCACTCACCTTTGGAGTTTGGAGCTTTGCTTAAAGATCAGTCTTTGTCTGTTCAGCTTTCCAGCTTTCAGTTGTTTCCAGTTATTTATGTTCAGTCTTGTCAGTTACTTTTGTATTTGAGACTACTATGTATTTGATATTTTTGTTGTACCTTGTTTCAAACTCTATTGTTTTATGTAGTAGCTTCATGAACTACTATTTATCTATTCCGCTGCTTATTTCTATATTACTCTGTGTCTGTGATTTTGTGATTGATTTATTTACTGTATATGCTAAGTTTTTGCCAAATATAAATTAACAATCTTTTGTTTTGAGCAATTCAAGTCTGACATGAGTGGATTATTGTCGATTTGAACGGTTCGAAATACTAGGTCGTTACAGGTTCTTTAAGAAGTAAGCAAATGATTTAAATGAGTCCTCCTCAGGTGATCTTGTATATCTCATCCTTAAATCAAGAGACGTTTCATGCTAATGAATCCTCGTCGGGGATCTCAAACCATATGAAGTCGTGAAGCTTTTATATACTTCCTAAGTTAATTTGTTCAAATTCGATAGTCGGCTAATCAACTAATTAGTACGAAATAGAAATGATTGCATATGGAAACCAAGTCTCATACACTTGTCACGCTTTCGACCTTCTCAACTTACATTATCCCTGGGTTCAGAGTGAAACTGATAGGTTAGAGGATGTTTGCTTCCAAGCCCTACTTGAACATCATTTTTAACTCTCAAGATAGAATAAGCGTACTTTGTCAGTTTTTAGTGCCAAGTAGAGGATTCGATAATTTCTATAAACAAGTAAACAAATAAAGCACTATTAAGTCATATAAGCGACTTCTACTCCCCTTCTTGTTTAATTAATTATTTTATTAATTAAATTTTTTTGTAAATACTTGTATATATATTTAAAATACCTTTACAAGATATATGTATCTATATTCAACTATTTCACTATTCATTTCAGTACTTAGAAATGTATTTATATATTTATCCCAAATGGTATAAGAATATTCACAAATCTCTTAATAAGATTTCACATTTCTAAAATTATATTCAAATAGTTTAAAAACAAATGTTGCTAAAACATTGTTTACTATAAACCCAAAACTATTTTATACTTGACGTTATCTTTAAAATATTCTATTCAAAGATCTAAGTACACCTACGCTTATCTAACAAAGAATGTACTTTAATTAACTTTTCAGAAAGCATTCATTATAACTTAAGGTTATAACAAAACCACTTTTGTCATTTTACAAATTACTTAACATTCTTTTCCAAACTTATATATACACACAAAGAGACTTTAAAAATACCTATAAATAGGTTTTAAATATCTATATAAAATATTACTTAAAAATAACTAATTTCAAATTTAACAAAAAATATAAACAAAAGCATGCTTTATATTTCAAACCCATTACTTCAAAAATTCATGAATAAAAAGTAAAAATACATTTAAACTTTAAATTTCTTTTAAAATACTCTAATTAATGTTACTAAACATCACTAAAATATATCAAAAAATACTTTATTTAAATAACACTTTTAACCATTTTAAAGTTTCAAACAATAAATAACAGTATTTATAGAACTGCTGTCAAAATTTTTGAAACACCTAGAAAATATTGCACTTGGAAAGTACTGTAGTTTCCTGTTCTTACCACCAAACCAACTTTAAAGCCATAAATGTTTGACCAGTTTTCATCTAGTTAACAATCGATTTAAATCATTTTTTATAGTAAATACTTTACTTATATTACTTGATAACCATGCAAAGGAATCCCTAAGTATACTTTCCAAAATAATATTAAAAATCGCCAAACTCAAGGCATTTACAAAGTGCATCCACAATGAATATTTCGCTTCTAACTTTTACAACTTTAACCTATTATTTCTATAACTTTCCAAACTATTTCCTAGCTATCCCATACACTATTATAAGTGAAAGTAAAAACCAAGATATATTATTTCATAATATATTCATAATAACCATTTAACACAAGTTAAAACAAGAGGGATTCAAAGTGCACTTATAGCGATTATTCTCGCTTCAAAAACTTTTAAACACACTCCAATTTTACACACAACCAAACCAAACATATGAACACAAAGTCAAGATCACGTAACATATTGTAGAGGGTAATAGAAGTAACAATATACAATATAGAGTTGTCATTTGCTTTCAAAAGGAATAGGGGTCCAAAGTTATAACTTTATTAATTCAATACTTTATATTATATTCAAGCATACATATATACACAATATATAATATCAAATGGTGAGTAAACTCACTCTAAACCAAGCTAACACACGCACAAGCCACCAAGAATACATTAATACTTTCTACCATCACCGAAGATCCAAAGACACCACCTTTGCTTTACTTTTGCACTTGGCTACCTCCCCTTCTCTATTAATGCTCACGGCCCAAACTATATGTCGCCTTTTCTTTCATCTTCCATCAAATTTAAGTTTCTTTTCCATGCCCTTAGGTTGTTCTAAGACCTTTGCCAAAGTTTGAGAGGGATTGGAGATCATTTGCTACTGATTTGAGAAAGTTAGAGAAGAGAAAGAGGCATGAATAAGTAATTTTTTAGTTCCTACTTAGCAAAGGAATTTTGTGAACTTAGAGGACTATTATGTAGACTTTATCAAGAGGTTACCACCATCTCCTAAACCCTCTATTTCTGGTTAAAAGTAGTCCCACCATGCTTTTCCAATATGTGACCTTTACACCTCATTACTTTACCCTTAAGGCTTTCCAAAATACCCCTCTCCATAAATATCTCCAAATGCCTTCTAGAAGCATCTTATTAGTCATAAACACCCAAAATATTTTTAGTTGCTAATTAATTACACAATAATATATAAGGTAAGAACATTAAGTTTGAACAACTTCTATTGAGTAAAAAGCCATTTATCGATAAAATAATTTTTGGTCACATTATCGATATTTCTTCAAAGTATTTATTTTTGTAAACATATTTCTAAAACAAATTTACCATCATTTCTTATTAAATATCAGGGGGTTAAAAAGGTTATAAAATCCATTTAATCACATTAAACCAAGATTCAAATGTTTAAATAATTCAGAAATTTAAATATGAAGTGTTCGAAATTCCAGGTTATTACATTCTCCCTCACTTAAAAAATTTCGTCCTCAAAATTCCAACTCACCCAATTATCAAAAGGAAAAAGCACAATCCATACTTAACAGTATTTGAAATCACCAGTAAACAAAGCTCATGGTTTGCTCAAGTTCAAAAACCTTCTCATCGTACAAGGATGATAAATAATTTACTAAGCGTACCTTACTATCAACAGCCTTAGGTTATTACTTAGACAATTATTCATGCTACCTCAGAACAAATCGAAGAGTCATTCCTTGAACTCTCCACAAGCCAATAAAACATAGTATAAATATACTTAAGCCCAAACGATGGGCATGGATAATCCATACAAAACATCAAATTTGATCACTTTCTTGATCACATAAATTTCACTTCCCAACTACTATAGATCACTTGACCTCTCTAATGTGGACTTCGATCAGGTATCCTGATTAGAAACCTCTATTTCCCTTACGTAGTCGTATATTATGATAGAAAACCACAGAATTGTATCAAGAATTCATTTCAAATGTTCTCCATCGAAAATTAAGTGAAAAATCCTTGCTCGGACTAGTGTAAATCACCTAAAAATCATATACTCGAATCCTAGATCATGAATAACCATGTGAATAAAATGATCTATATGCAACTTATGCATTTTATTCCATTGGTTTCTTAACTATGCTAATTACTTTTTAGGGATAGTTTGGCTCACATCCCTGATAAGTTTCAAAATAGAGAAAAAATCCTTGCCAAACTTAACTTACATTTTCGGTCCCTGTTTTCAAATTCGCGCGCGCAGAAAGACCAAAATACCCTTTACGTTTTTAACATTTCAAACGCGTATAACTTTATGTAGAAAAATCAGATCAGCATACCGTTGTCACCAAAAAATCACAAATTTGATGATCTTTAAAATGAGATCCATTGTTGATACCAAAAAAACATATTTAAGGTAAGAGTGCAATTATTCCATATATTTGCGGAGAATTCTGCAAATTTTAAACATTATCGATTTTTCTTCAAATGCCAACAGCTATTGCATATACTTGCTGAATTGTCTGCAACTATTGCGTATACTTGCAGGCATGTCATCAATTATTGCATATAATTGCTGAATTGTTTGCAAATATTGCATATAAATCTGCAATTATCTTTAATAATTGCATGTATGTTTGTAAATATTCTGATTAATTGCATGCTCATCGGCAACTATTCATATAAAAGCATTTCAATACAAAACTAGACATTTATAACTATAAATAACAAAATAAAGAATTTTAGTTCAATTATGAAGATTAAATTCATCATTCTTTACAATTATTCATAATATTTGCATAGTTATCAGCAATTATTCTCAATAATTGCATTTATTTCTGCAATTATTCTGATTAATTACATTCTTATTAGCAATTATTCATGTAAAATCATTTCAATCCTAAATTCATCTTTCTCTGCAATTATTCATAATAATTGCATAGTTATCAGCAATTATTCTCAATAACTGCATTTATTTCTGCAAACATTCAGAATAATTGCATTCTTATCAGCAATTATTCATGTAATCATTTCAATTCTAAATTCATGTAAAATCATTTCAATTCTAAACTCATCTGTCTCTGCAATTATTCATAATAACTGCATAGTTATCGGCAATTATTCTCAATAATTGCATTATTTCTGCAAATATTCAAAATAATTGCATTCTTATCAGCAATTATTCATGTAAAATTATTTCAATCTGAAATTCATCTTTCTTAATTACATTCTTATTAGCAATTATTCATGTAAAATCATTTTAATCCTAAATTTATCTTTCTCTGCAATTATTTGTAATAGTTGCATATTTATTAGCAATTATTCTCAATAATTGCATTTATTTTTGAAAATATTCAAAATAATTGCATTCTTATCAGCAATTTTTCTTGTAAAATCATTTCAATACTAAATTCATCTTTCTCTGCAATTATTCTTAATAATTGCATAGTTTTCAGCAATTATTCTCAAACAATTGCATTTATTTCTGCAAATATTCAGAATAATTGCATTCTTATCAGCAATTATCCATGTAAAATCATTTAATCCAAAAAAAGAACCTGTTGCAATTATTCATAACTGCAACTATTAATAATCTCATATTTTGTAAAAAAGCTTGATTCGTCTTCAATTTAATTATAGTTTTTCATTTAAATCGAAAAATAAACCTTCGATTTTGTAGAGTCTTCAATTTAATTTCTTGATTCTCATAGTTTATAGACTCGGCTCAGTTTTTCATTTGATCAGAAGAAACTGAAGAAGAAGAACTGGAGCTCGACAGTAAAGCGTAGGGGTAATTTGGAGAAAAAATAGGCGGAAACCAAAAACAGTGACGTAGAAAGTATATTTTTTATCACAGGGACCCGCTTTGAATTAAGTTCTGTTTTAAGGATGCGTGCCTAATATTCACTACTTTTTAATCACATTCGTCTAAACATATAGTATATCATTCAATATTAAAATCATTTTTGAAGCATTTCATAAAACACAACTCAGGTTTATAAACAATTTATAAAGACATAACTTTATTTATAAAACATTTTATAAAAACTTACTTCATGTTCTTACTCGTATAACACTCTACTATAACCTAAGAGTATATAATAAATATCAGATTCATTTTACTTTCTAAAATTCAGATGAAGGCCCAAAATAAATCGAGGTCTTATAGCCGAGTCAACCTTTTCAACTTCTTTAACTGTCGGGTTAGACAAGTAGCTAGGAAGAACTAGATACTGGTATCCAAATTCGGATCTAGAGTCTACTTTCCTTAGACAATTCTAAGGTAAAGATGTTTATTAGTTGGCCAAATAACATCAAATTATTTACTTAACATGGATGTTCAAACCAATTTAACACTTGTTTTAACTTACTAAAAATGTTATCTAAACTCATTTTTACATTTTCCAAAACACTTAACTTTAAGTTCTATAATGATTCCAAAGTTTTCGGTTGTACAAAATCGTCGAAAAATCTATTTTGTTCTAATAAATAAAAACTATTAAACAATCATACTATAACAAGATGAGCATAACACACTATCCTAATGCATATGATGCATACATCAATAAATAACTTATCAGAGTTTCACTTATTTATTAAACACACTTTACTACAAAGAGGAAACAAAATAAGTTTCTTAATTACTTGGATTATGACACCCTACATAACATATAAACAAATATTTTCCATGTAGAAAGCTCATTTCAAAATCTGTATTACCGAAACTATAAACTACTCTATATTTTATATCAAATTTCTTTTACAGAAAACTTTAGAGCTAAACTTTGGGATTTATTTCAAACCATTTGAAGTAATACACACACACACATATATATCTTTTGTATATCAAATCATACTTCCGGGAATAAATCAAAAAACATTTTTAAAGTGGTATCAAATACTTTGTATAATATTATTAAGTATCATGATTTCAACTATAAACCAATTTCCTAAATGTATACTTTAAAATCCATAGAAAATATACATATATATCGAGTAACACAAAAATGATACCATGGAAACGGGTCCTACCAAGTCGTACCATATTTTCCCCTACTAAGAAGGGTAATGCTCACGAGAAACGCTTATTGACCGAACACATCTCTTGCCCATTTTTAGTCAGTTTCAAGCCACTCGAACTAGATAACATAAAAGTACTTTGATCTCGAATTGACTCGTCGATTCCGAGAGCAACCTCAAACTTGAACAAATCTTAAACTACTTTCAAAATGTTAGTATTCATAAATACTTCCAAATAATTGTATTATTATTTAATCCAAAATATTGAAAACTATTTTCAAAGAAACTGAGATTTAAGTTCTCAAAATATCAGTTTAAATCCTCTTCGTTCATAAATCATATTTATATAAAATCGTACTTATACAAAATCACATCTTTAGAAAATTTATACGAAACTTCTTCTATTAGAATAAACTTCCAACCCAACATTATCACTGAATGTCTTATATTCGAAGTGTAAAACTCAATCCATAAGATGTTCATTCTAAAGCACTCACAAATACTGTCTACCCAACCCTTATAGTAAAAAAGTAAACTGCTCATAAACTGGTCGAGCACAAATCAACAATCACTAAACAATAATCAATGCTCACAAACTGACCAAGCATGACTAAATCAATAAAAGGATATCCATGATCATAAACTGGTCGAGCATAACTAATCAATCTACAAATGATACTAATGCTCATAAACTGGTCGAGCATGACTAATTTAACCAATAAACGATAACAATGCATATAAACTGATTAACGATGACTAATCTAATCAATGGGGGAATGAACATCATTAAACCCTACAGTAATTAAACTACATTTTAATAATTCATACTTACATAGGTCACCTTATATAAGATCTTTTAATTTTCGCAGTTGGAATTACCTTTAAGGCATACATTATAGCAAATAAAAATAAGCTCTCATATATGTAATAAACACAACTCGTTCTAGGGCATCACTTACCCTATCTCTAATAAGCTATACCCAGCCAAAGACAAGGATCTCGCTTAACCTTCAGCTCTGATACTAGATGTTACAATTCACCCTTAAAAGTGGTGACTACAAATGGTAACCTCGTATTAGATTTTACAGCTAGCCACTTGACTTCATAACTAACCTGTAGAGGAACTTGTAGGGGTAAGAGTCTAAGCATCGTCACAGTTCACAAAGCGAGAATCCTTTATCACGCGCACCTAGTGCCATCTAGAAACAACAGCATATGGAAATCAAGTCTCATATACTTATCACATTTTCGACTTTCTCAACTTACACCATCCCTTGGTCAGGAGTAAAGCCAGTAGGTTAGAGCACTTCTTGCTTCCAAGCCCAGCTCGAACATCATTCTTATCTCTCGCAGATATAATAAGCCTACTTTGTTAGCATTTAGTGCCAAGTATAGGATTAAATACCTTCCATAAATAAGTAAATACATAAAGCACAATTAAGTCACATAAGCGACTTCTAATCCCCTTTTTATTTAATTAATTCTTTTATTAATTAAACCTTCTTTGTAAATACTTGTAAATATATTTAAAATACCTTTACAAAAGATATACACATGTATTCTACTATTTCACTATTCATTCATACTTTTTCCAATACTTAGAAAGGTATTCATGTTCTTATCAAATAGTATAAGAATATTTACATATCTCTTAGCAAGATTTCTCATTACTAAAAGTATATTCAAATGGGTTAAAAACAAATGTTACTAAAACATTGTTCACTATAAACCCTAAACCATTTTATACTTGTCATTATCATTAAAATATTCTATTCAAAGATCTACATATACCAACATTTATTTAACAAAGTAATGAACTTTTAAAAACCATTCATTATAACTTAAGGTTATAAGAAAACCACTTTTGTCCTTTTACAAATTACTTAACTTACTTTTCCAAACTTATATACATATAAATACTTACAAATTGGTTTTAAATATATATATAAAATATTTCTTAAAAATAACTAATTTCAAATTTAACAAAAAAAGCATGTTCTATATTTTGCACCCGTTACTTTAAAATTTCATAAATAAATAAGCAAAAAAAATATTTAACCCACAAACCACTTTTAAAATACTCTAATTCATGTTACTAAACATCCCTAAAAAAATCTTGTAAAAATACTTTATTTAAATGACACATTTAATCATTTCAAAGTTTCAAACAACAAACAACATTTACAGAGCTACTATCAAAAGTTTAGAAACATCTAGAGTATTGGAGTTGCAAAGTGTTGCAGTTTCCTGTTCTTACCACAAACAAGTTTTAAAGCCCTAAATGTTTGACCAGTTTTCATCTTGTTCATAATCGATTTAAAATCCAATTTTTTCATAATAAGTAATTTACTTATATTACTAGATAACTATACAAAGAAACCCCTAAGAATATTTTTCAAAATAATATTAAAAATCGCCGAACACAAGACATTTACAAAGTGCATCCATAATAACTATTTTGCTTCTTACTTTTACAACTTTATCTTATTATTTCTATAATTTTTCAAACCATTTCCTTGCTGTCCCATACACTATTATAAGTGTAAATAACATCCAAGATATATTCTTTCACAATATATTCACATATAACCATTTAACACAAGTTAAAACATAAAGGATTCAAAATGCACTTATAGTAACTATTCTCGCTTCAAACACTTTCAAACACACTCCAATTTCACACACAACCAAACCAAACATGTAAACACAAAGTCAAGGCCATGTTACATGTTGTAGAGGGTAATTGAAGCGAAAAGTATACGATATAGAGTTGTCATTTGCTTTCAAAAGCAAGAGGGGCTCAAAGTTATAACTTTATTAGTTCAGTACTTTATATTATATTCAAGCACACATATATACACAATATATACGATCAAATGGTGAGTAAACTCACTTTAAAACTGAGTTAACACAATTACAAGCTACCAAGAACATATGAACACTTCCTACCATAACCAAACATCCAAAAACACCACCATTACTACACTTTTGCACTTGGCCACCTCCCATTCTCTATTAATGCTCACGGACCAAACTACATGTCCCCTTTTCTTTCATCTTCCATCAAATTTAAGTTGCTTCTCCATGCTCCTAGGTTTTTCTAAGACCTTTGCCAAAGTTTGTGAGGGATTGGAGATCATTTGCTACAGATTTGGGAAAGTTAGAGAAAAGAAAGAGGCATGAATAAGGAATTTTTTAGTTCCTACTTAGCAAATGAATTTTGTGAACATAGAAGACTATTATGTAGACTTTCTCAAGAGGTTACCACCTCCTCCTAAACCCTCTATTTCTGGTCAAAAGAAGCCCCCCATGCTTTTTCCATGTGAAAAATTTACACCTCGCTACTTTACCTATAAGTCTTCCTAAAATACCCTTTTTCCATAAATATCTCCAAATACCTTCTAGAAGCATATTATTAGCCATCAACACCAAAATATTTTTAGTTTCTAATTAATTACACAATAATATATAAGGGAATCACAACAATCGAACAACTTCTATTGATTAAAAAGCCGTTTATCGATATAATGATTTTCGGTCACGGTATCGATACTTCTTCGAAGTATTTATTTTTGTAAACATATTTCAAAAACAAGTTTACCATCATTACTTATTATTTTAAAGGGGGTTAATAAGGATATAAAATCCATTAAATCACATTAAACAAAGATTCAAATATTTAATAAGTCAGATATTCAAATACAAAGTATTCGAAATTCTAAGCTGTTATAGTTTTGTGTCTTGCCTCTATAATCTTGTCTCCTGTAAATAAGAAACCGAGCATTTATATTGGTATAGTTGTCTTCAATCATAACACAAAAATGCAGGATGATCTAACATTCTCTCATATTTTGATGATGACAACCATATGCTTATAAAATTATAACACACGTCTATACATATAAACAATACTCCTTCCATCAATATGCTCGAATTTTCTCCCTTTTTGTTATCAACAAAAGGAAATATATGAGAGAAACAAAAAATATGAGGAAAATACACACACATACTTACACATTTGGAAAATGAGAAATAAGTTCAACACCAACATAATGTTTTACAAAACAAGTGCAAGACCAACATATGAACAACCATAAACAAGTGCAACATCATCATAATGTTTTACAAGCAAAACACAAATAACTACAAGTACTAAAGTACGATTATTACACAACCAAAGTTTTTAAAGCATGATGGAAAAAGAAAGGAAAAGGCACAATGGAAGAAAAATAGGTACCAAGTCCAAGCACCTAAGAAGTGGAATGTCAAGATGTAGAAGATGGAAGGTTCCAATCTCCACCTTTGCTTTGACCTCCCTATTTGTCCAAAGAGGATGATCGAGGGGTACCACTCAACTTCTTCCAATTTTTCCCTATAAAGACACTATTATATCTGTGAGAAATGCAGATTAAGGATCTTAAGGCTAGAATTAACACTAGAGGGGGGAGGGTGAATAGTGTTTTAAGAAATTTGTTAATCTTTTTGAGTTTATCTAACTTTATTAATAATGTATACACTAATTAGACACAGATATGAACACAGAATCAAACACAGATGCAAATATAAAGTAAAAGCAGTAAAGGAAAGAACTCACCGGATTTTATACTGGTTCGGAGTTACCCTACATCCAGTCCCGCAACACAAGTACGGATTTCCTTTCAACAACAATTCAACAATTACAACCCTCGATTTCAAGGCTACGAGGTACACCCTCCATAATAACAATCCTCTGGGTAGAGATACTTGATTTTCGGGACAACAAGTTCACCCAATTGATTTCCAAGGCTACAATCACACCTTTTCTCGCTTGATTGATTTCCAAGGCTACAATCACACCTTTTCTCGCTTATATATTACAAAGAAGTCTATAACTCTGAATAGCACTGAGAACCTTGTAGAGATAGTGATGTAGAATCAAACTAGAAGTAATCGAGTATGATTCGATGTTGATTTCGGCAGAGTAATGGTATGATTTTGTATTAAGAAATGTGGAAGAAGAAGAGGAGTGAAAACCAGAAAAAAGTGATTAAAAATTCGTTGAAACTGACCCCTATTTATAGAAAATCAACAGCCATGACCATTCATGAAGAGTTATGGCGAATAGACACTTCTTTTGAAATTTGAATTTGAACTTCAACTGTCACTATGTCGACATAGTACCTAGGGGCATGTCGACATCCCTCAGCCAAAATTGGTATTTTGAAATTCTATAAAAACAATATTTATCTTATATAAAAACTATTTAAAACTTTATTAATATACTTGAATATAGTTGAAATTCATAAGTAAATATAAAGAACAATATATACATAATTTAACTATAATTTTATATTTAAATCTAAGTATAAATATTAAAAGTTAAATATATTATTTGAAAAGAGATTTAAAATCAGGAGTAATTTAACTTTGAAATTAAAGATGTTTTGAGGCTAAAATTATTTAAAATCAGGATAGAGAGTTTTGAATCTTTTAAAAGGAAAGTTTTGAAATCATTTTGAAAACAAGATAATTTTGTAAAATCATTTGAATTAAAATTAGTGGATACAAAACAATGTCCCACTAGATTTTCGTAGGTTCCATCCCTTTAACGGGCTCGAAGTGGATTCCATTCCACGAATAAATTGGATATTAAGATGCCAGTGCTTTTCTACGAGTTTTAACAAATATTCCTAATAAAACAGACTTAACCTTGAACTCTTAAACTCTTGATAATCTTGATAATCTTGATACTCATGAGTCTTATATCTCTATATCTTGAATCTCTATACTGTACAGTCTTCATTCTTGATACCTGCATGGTTAGATCCTGCATATACATATATATCTAAACTTATAATGTTAGTATTTATATTTTATAATCTATTCTAAGGTTGTTGTCATCAAAACCATCATCTCATGGACTAACAATCTCCCCCTTTTGCGATGATGACAACCTTTGTTTATAAAATATTCCTTCTGTCCTAATAACTCCCCCTAAAACTAACAACTCCCCCTTAATCTATGCCTGACTACCCTATTTTATACTTCTCCCCCTTTGTCATCAACAAAAAAACTAACTCTAAACCAGATAACTCCAAACTATATAACTCCCCCTTATTCTTGGATTTTAGTACCTGCATTGATAAACTATACAATGGAATATATAATATATAGATTAAGAAATAATGATACTTATGAGCATAATAACTTAATTAAAGCCTATATTCATTTCAGTGTATATATGTATGTTTCACACATCAAACTTCAAACCAAATAAAATCAATCCACACAAAGTATCAATCCAAACCAAATAAAATCAAACAAATTAATTCAAACAAATCAAACAGAAAGAAAATTAGACGTTACGAGGAACATCAACCCATCCTTCTTCTACAAAGATAGGGTCTTGTTTGATAGCATCCAAATTCTCATTATCAACAGATAGAGAAACGGGAGGATGTGCTTCATTATCATCCTTGTGCAGGGAGGTGATCATCCAACGAATTGCATCGAAGTGTCTCTCTTGTTCCTTGATCTTCTGCATTTGACTCAATTCTAAGTGACGCTGATTACGGAGGATGATAGAGAGAATATTCTTGAATGAATTGAGTGTTTCTTCAAGATTTTCAGAAAGATTGTGAATAGGATTGGCCATAATTGAATTAGAGAAATAAATGAAGGATATAGATAATGAGAAATAAATTTCAGTGAAGCTTTCTGGAAGAAAAAGGTATATATAGGTGTAGAAATTCGTTTTAAATGAATAGACATTTGGTAGTTATTCAAATTTCAAATTCAAAATCAATAGTCACTTCTGACCAGTACATGTCGACATGGTCAAGGGGGTATGTCGACACACTTCAGTGAAAATTTATGACAACTTTGATTTTGTGAATAATTATGTATATGTATGTATTTATATAATATACTAACATTTATTCTAGAGATAAGATAAGATAGATAATAGAAAATAAATTTCATTTCATTACAATAATACAAAGATTAAGCATAATGAACTACACGAACATTCGAAATAAAACAAACTAAGACAAATACAATAAGATACTAAAAGGTAAGACTAGTTAGAAGATGAAGATGATGAAGATAGTCCAAGTTTCTTGCTGACTTTTGAAAAGAACTTGTTCATCTTCGAAGATATGTTATCCAACTTCTTACTAACGGATCGTTTTAAAATCCGTTGATTCTCCACAATTATCTTTTGGTTTTTGAGAAGGGTTTTGTTGGATGGATTGGAAGGATATTCAATACTTTCTAAGGATGTTTCACCTTCTTCTTCTTCTTCTATTTCCATTTCATCCCTTTCTTCTTCTTCTTCTATTTCCATTTCATCCCTTTCTTCTTCTTCTTCATCTTCTATTTCTTCATGAGCCAAATGCTCTTCCTTTTCGGTAAGAGTCTCATAAGGTTGAAAAACATATGGGATTTTCATGAGAGAGATGTTTGAGATATTAAAAACTTTTCTAGAGACAAATTATTCACCTTTGAAATCCACTCCAAAATAGTTAAAAATACGAGTAAGGTAAATTCCATGATATAAAGTGTTTTCTCCCATTTCAAAATTTTTAGGACGAAGCTCATCCAAAATAACTTGCGCCCAATTGATATCATAATTTCCGAAAATAGCAAAAAGTGCTTTGCATACTTTTGAAGTAGGATTGTTAAAATTTCCCGATCTTGGGGTCAAAGTATGTTGTAAAAGAAGATTGACAATCCTTGCTTTAGGACGAAAGTTTTGGTTTTTAAATTCAAAGTTTTCATCTCCTTCAAAAATATGATGAAATGTCTCACGATCATGTTCATCGATTTTAAAACAAGAAAGATCCATTCCCATGCTTTTGCAGTTGAGAATGGTACCCAAAAGATCACAATTCAAAACAATTTGAGTGCCTTTGACACTACTCCAAATTTCATTCTCATTTCCAATATAAAAACCACAGTTTAAATTAGCATAGAAGATTTTGACAAGATTAGGATAGCAAACAAAATTATTTTGAGAAGAGTCAATAAGACTTAAAACACCATTGTTTGCAAAAAGAGAATCAATTTCATAAGAAGAAAAATCTTGAAAAATAGCAAATTTTCCAGGATGGACTTTGGCATAATTAGCATAATTGATGTATGCTTTAATTGCCTCTGGATCATTGAATAATTGCTCTTTGATTTTTCTGGAAATTCTCATGGTTGAGGGGTTGCTTGAGGAAGCCATTAGAGTAGAGAGTAGAGAGCTTAAAGGTATGAAGTGAGAGTTTGAATTTGAAAATGAAAGTGAAAAGATATGATAAAAGATAGTGGATAAATAGACTATCAAAGGACATATTCTCTGGTCAAAAGGTATCTTTTCAGAGGAATAACTGAAGTGAAAAGGTGGAGGGAAATTCAAACATTTGAATTCAAAATTTGAAATTCAAATTCAGGTAGGTATGTCGACATCATGGTAGGGGCCATGTCGACATGTTCCTTTGAATTTTCATGACAAGATTTTTCCTATGTTATCTAATATACATATATATAAATATTATTATTAATGTCTATATTTTTGAAATATTATTGTACTTATAATATATTTCAGAATGTGTTAAAAATAATAAAAATAATAATAAAATAATAAAATAATAGTAAAAATAGAAAATAGATTATTAAAATTCAAACAGCATATCAATTCAAAATCAATCAATCAAACAATCAAGCAACTAATTCTATGCAAGCAATTTCAACCAATTGTATTGTAAACGTGTACCTTTTTCTGAATCCGTTTCTTTGAATTCGTCGGAGTCGTGAACTGCAGTGAAATACACATTCGAATTATCCATCTTCTGATCATCATCACTTGAGGACGAGTCTGAGTCATCTAGAGTAGCAGTAAATGCATGCTTCCGTTTCTTTGCTGGTTCATTGTTCATAGGAGGATTATGCCTTTCTGGATACGGACAATCTCTTTTGATATGACCTGATTCGTCACAATTGAAGCATTTGATAAAGTTTGGTACTGTAGTCTGATTACTGGAATTCTTAAATTTGTTTCTCTTGGAACTATTCAATTTTCTGTACTTTAGAAATTTCCTAAAATTCCTGGTCATAAATGCTATCTCTTCATCATTATCACTGCTTGAGTCTGATCCATCGGTTAATGCATTGAATGCCATTGATTTCTTTTCAGATGCTTTGCTTTCTCTTCTCCCGATCATTTGAACTTCAAACGGCATTAGATTTCCAATCAATTCTTCTATCTTTAAAGTACTGATGTCATTTGCCTTTTCAATTGCAAGTGTTTTTTGATCCCATTCCGGAGTGAGAGAATTTAAAAATTTACTGACTTGATCTTCTTCGTAAAATTCCTTTCCCAAAGATATTAAAGAATGCACAATATTTTGAAATCGACTATACATATCTGAAGTAGACTCATTAGTATTCATTTTAAATAACTGAAACTGATTTGTGAGCATGGAAATTTTGGTCTGTTTAACCTTGCTTGTTCCTTCGTGAGTTACTTGCAAAGTTTTCCAGATTTCATATGCAGACTTAGAAACTGACACTCTATTAAATTCATTACTTTCAAGTGAACAAAACAGAATATTCATTGCCTTAGAATTATTTTGTGCAACAGTCTTTTGCTTAGTGGTCCACTGTGCAAAATTAGTTGTGTGTTCAGAATATTCAGTTTGTGTGATATTCCAAGTATCTAATCCTACAGATTGTAAATATATTCTCATCCTACATGCCCAATATGCATAGTTACTGCCATTAAAAAGTGGTGGTCTGGCAGTAGACTGACCTTCTACAAATGAACTAGTGTTGGTGGTAATAGCAGTACTAGTGTTAGTAGCCATTTTGAAAATTTTCAAAATTCAGATAATGAAACTTTTGAAAACAAAGCTCTGATACCAAATGTGAGAAATGCGGATTAAGGATCTTAAGGCTAGAATTAACACTAGAGGAGGGGGGAATAGTGTTTTAAGAAATTTGTTAATCTTTTTGAGTTTATCTAACTTTATTAACAATGTATACACTAATTAGACACAGATATGAACACAGAATCAAACACAGATGCAAATATAAAGTAAAAGCAGTAAAGGAAAGAACACACCGGATTTTATACTGGTTCGGAGTTACCTTACATCTAGTCCCGCAACACAAGTACGGATTTCCTTTCAACAACAATTCAACAATTACAACCCTCGATTTCAAGGCTACGAGGTACACCCTTTAGAATAAAAAACCTCTGGGCAGAGATACTTGATTTCCGGGGCAACAAGTTCACCCAATTGATTTCCAAGGCTACAATCATACCTTTTCTCGCTTGATTGATTTCCAAGGTTACAATCACACCTTTTCTCGCTTATATATTACAAAGAAGTCTATAACTCTGAATAGCACTGGGAACCTTGTAGAGATAGTGATGTAGAATCAAACTAGAAGTAATCGAGTATGATTCGATGTTGATTTCGGCAGAGTAATGGTATGATTTTGTATTAAGAAATGTGGAAGAAGAAGAGGACTGAAAACCAGAAAAAAGTGATTAAAAATTCGTTGAAACTGACCCCTATTTATAGAAAATCAACAGCCATGACCATTCATGAAGAGTTATGGCGAATAGACACTTCTTTTGAAATTTGAATTTGAACTTCAACTGTCACTATGTCGACATAGTACCTAGGGGCATGTCGACATCCCTCAGCCAAAATTGGTATTTTGAAATTCTATAAAAACAATATTTATCTTATATAAAAACTATTTAAAACTTTATTAATATACTTGAATATAGTTGAAATTCATAAGTAAATATAAAGAACAATATATACATAATTTAACTATAATTTTATATTTAAATCTAAGTATAAATATTAAAAGTTAAATATATTATTTGAAAAGAGATTTAAAATCAGGAGTAATTTAACTTTGAAATTAAAGATGTTTTGAGGCTAAAATTATTTAAAATCAGGATAGAGAGTTTTGAATCTTTTAAAAGGAAAGTTTTGAAATCATTTTGAAAACAAGATAATTTTGTAAAATCATTTGAATTAAAATTAGTGGATACAAAAATATGTCCCACTAGATTTTCGTAGGTTCCATCCTACTTAGGGTTCCATCCCTTTAACGGGCTCGAAGTGGATTCCATTCCACGAATAAATTGGATATTAAGATGCCAGTGCTTTTCTACGAGTTTTAACAAATATTCCTAATAAAACAGACTTAACCTTGAACTCTTGAACTCTTGATAATCTTGATAATATTGATAATCTTGATACTCATGAGTCTTCTATCTCTATATCTTGAATCTCTATACTGTACAGTCTTCATTCTTGATACCTGCATGGTTAGATCCTGCATATACATATATATCTAAACTTATAATGTTAGTATTTATATTTTATAATCTATTCTAAGGTTGTTGTCATCAAAACCATCATCTCATGGACTAACAATATCCACTTTCTTTTCCATTTTTCCCATTCTAGAATAAAAAGACTTCAATCTCTGTAATGACCCAGTATTTTGCATCAATTGATTATCGTAATTAAACGATTAATTGATTGTTAATTGCTGTTGTGTATTTTAAATCAGCTGAAATTCTTTTGAAATTTTTTTAAGTGTAGTTGAGCTTTGCAAATTTGAATCTCGGCCCATACATTTTGATGCCGTATTGTTTGAAGTATAACCGATCCTTCTTTTCAATTGCATTTGTTCGAAAACCCTATAACCCGATCTTCCTCAACCATTCCAATTCGTAACCCTAAAACGAAAGAAAAATTAAAAATGGTGGCTCGATCTTCTTCCTGCTCGTCTTCAAAGCTAGGGCTCGTGAGAATCGATGATGACTTCACTTCCCTCGCGGCTGCTCAATCTATTCTCGTTCGTTTTCAAAGATTTGGGGTTTATGATTTCGAAGGCGTCGACTTCAAATTCTCATTCGAATAAAGGCGCCTCTTGTTGTTAAATCATTTGAAGGGGCGTGCGAGGTTGGCTTTGACGATCGCTCTAATTCTCGAGCGCTTGGATGTTTCAGTTTGCTTCGAGACAAAGGTGAGTGACTTGCCACTCACATCTAATTCGAATGAGGTTTTTCATTTGTGGTCTTCATGATTCTGGATTTGAACAGTTCGTTTTGTTCTTGGTTAACTTCGTTGTTGTTTTGCTTTGATTTTGACTTAGTCGATTTCCTTGTCATCTGATTTAGTGACATTTGTATTTGTTTCGATTTTTTCGTGATTGCCACGACGTTGAATTCGTTGTCGTAGAACTTTGAATTTCGGAAGACTTCGGCAACATTGGTTTTGTGAAAATGTTTTGTATTTGTGAAATTCTTCGGCCTTGAGAACTTTATCGTGGTTGATTTCGATTGACGGTTGTTCACGTCCCTGTACCTCGACTCTGGCCATTCTAGTTTGTACTTTGTCGAGCACCTACTATTCATGGTTGCTAATTGTCACTGCATACTTTTGCGTAATGGTCTGGTCATTGTGTATCTTCATTCTCTTGTATAGTTGGTCACTTGGAATGATTTTGTTCATCCTGTCATTGCCACCATGGTTCTAACTTGATGCTGTAGTAGCAGTAATGTTGCAGTTTCTTAGTCGAGTCTGGTATCCAGTTGTACACTAGTTTGAAGTCTAGTATTTCACCAATTACTGTTTCAATGTACAATTGGATTTTGAGTTCCATTCTTGATTTCATGGCATTGGTTTTAAACTGTAGTAGCTTCACTTGAATTGAACTATCCCTTGTTTTGTTTGCACTGCTGCACTTATGTGTACATGTTGCTTGTTTAGTTGATTGTGTTTGATAGCATGTCTGCACATGCTTGAAGGCATTTGAGTCTGGTACATTTGCATATGTCTGTGCCATTTGGTTTATAAGTTCCGTATATACGTGCATATATACATATATATGTGGGTATGCATATATTAGTGGATTTGTTTTCTGGTTCATCATTGTTGTTGCTCTTTATTTGTCTTGTACATTTTGGTTGCCAGATCATGTGCACTGATATCTGTAGCTTGTAGTTTGGTTCTGGCCATTCTTTGTTTCAGTGCGGATTCATGTATAAGTCTGGTCATTGATGTTGTAACATTGATTCACGACTTTGGTTTTGTTTACTGACCCAGTTTCAGTTTGCATAGCTGTCACTGTTATGTTGAAGTCACCATTTTACTGACCACTATGTACATTGTTGGTTTTATATCCCAGTAAGTTAATTTTATACATGTATGATTATACATTCATTTTATCCTGACCTGTAGTATGCATTGTCACTCTGGTTATCCACTTGATTCGTGGAGCTAGTACTTGTTGTCACACTAATCTGGTCTGGCCATCATGTAGTTGCACTGCATCGAGTTCATGTTGTGCAATACACTTGAACTCAGTTGCATTTGTATGGTTCAATCTTGTACCACTTGCTGACATTTTCTATGTTCATTGACGCTGTGGCCATTTCCACTTGTTCGACTTTGGATCTGGTTCATTTAGGTTATGTGCGATGATCTCCTGTGTAGTTTGGTTTGATATTGAATTATGGTTCATGTCTGAACCTACCAGTCAGGCCTGGTTGCTTCATATGCATGCTCTGTCCACTGCCTTTATTATCGAATCTGATACATTGCATTGATGCTTTGTATTCATTTGCATCTGGTTACTGTCTCGGCCTGTAGTGTTGCATTGATATTGATTCGTTGTTCTGTATTTCTGAGGCTTTACTTTGTGTTGGCATTGCATTTGTGTTGAACCTGACTTCTCCTTTGGGTTCGACCTTGTGCCCATTTGTGAACTTTCATTGAGTTGTTGTGTAATTTGTGTTGTAGTGGCGAGGCAGTACACGCGTGTGTGTACTGCAGCCCTACCAAAAGTGGCGTTTTGATTGATATTTTAATTACTTGAAATTTGTCGTTGATTCAATTCAATATATTTTGAAGTGTAATTTGATTTGGTTTAAGCTGATGATTTTGTTGATATCTGATTATCTTTTAGATAATTAGATTATATGTTTTCTAATTATCGTATCGATAATTAGATCTTTGTTGTTTACGCTGTATTGTTGGCTTGGGTTCCACTTTGACCTTTGCAGTTTCGACGTACTGTGTGGCGAGGCAGTGCACGCATGCGTGTACTGCAGCCACACAGGAATTTGATTCGATTGATCATTTTGAGATTCTAATTATTTATTTAATAATTGGAATTTGTGTAAATTGCTGTTTAGGCAATTCTGGAGTTTTCATATCATCTTCATTGATAACTTTTTTTATCTATCTTTGTTGATGATTTGCACTTACTGATTTGTTGTTTAACACTGTTTAGTGTTATATCCGCCGTTATCTGATCCTCTTATCGAGGAGTCGGATATACGAGATTTCTGTGACTGTCGTCTATTTGATATTGATTATTATTGCTTCTGTGCATTAATGACTGAGTTTGAATTAGACTGACCCGTGTATTATTTTCTTTTGAATTTAATACTCGGGTCAGACCCGAGTTATTTCAGGTTGTAGATTTCCTACTTTGAGTTGCTGCTAGGCTATGAAGTCTTTTCACATCTTTTGAAGTGGTCTGCGTCTTTTTGTAGTAGTCGTGTCATTGTATAGGATGATATGTACTCATGTATATTAGTTGATAATGTACTTGTGTATATAACTTTCAGAGTCGACAGTTGTAGTTGTATCATATGTATTGTGTCAATTGTATTGTAACTGACATCAGTTATATATATATATATAAGACTTTTATTATCTGTGTTCCGCATTCTTTTGTATCTGTGTTATTATTATATATATTGTCCTAAACTATTATGAACCATCGTAGTTCGTTTTATACCAGAATTGGGTATGTCGATGGGAGTAAATAAATAAGAGATGAAAAAATTAAAAGTATATACCACTCTTATCGAGGTAACCAATACTAGTGTAAGGCCAACTACGGATGGCCGCTCCTATCCAGCCTTATTCTTCGTAATAACAGACAGTATTTCTTTTAATACTCTTTGTTATTGTGAGCATAGAGGTGGGGCGTCACAGTTGGTATCAAAGCTTGGGGTTTATGGACATAATATAAAACATAACTTAGATGGAACATGTGTTACAACTATTGGTCGATGTTTTTATTTGTGCTTTGAGTCAAAACTAAAGTTTTGAATTTTGATGAAATTTTTAAATATCTTTATTTAAAAATAAAAGTGAAACTGTGTTTTGTTGATTGATAATTTTGTATTCTGTGTATCAGAGTGCGCAGCGGAAACAGTGAAACTGTCTTCGCTGAATACGGCTGATAATCTTTTTGATTTAAAAATCAAAATATGAAATTGAAATAAATTTAAATTGTAGTTTACACAGCTATAATTATTTTGTTTCTTTGAAAATTTCGAATCCGATTTGAGGATTCGAAATGATTGCACTTATGTGATTTTTGTTGAGATTTTGGCTGGTTTTCTTTTATGCTAATCATATATTGATTAGATTTTTGTTGTTTTGAATTATCTTCATTGAAGATATATTCGAATGATTTCTTTGTTCATTTTGTAGTACGTGCAAATTTGAATTGCACGTTACTGCATTTATTTTACGTTTAACCGATGTTTGGTTTGAACGTATTTTGTTGCCGTTATCTTCATAACAGGATTTTTTACATCGGTGCTAAATTTTTGAAGCACAGTGTTTTGTTGACATATTAATGAATGAAAATTCACAAGTGTTACATTTTGATGAGGTTTTGACGTTTAAAAATTACTGTCGCTTTGACTTCAGTAACAGTCAAATTTTTAAAAGTGGATTTTCAAGCGGTTATTCCGCAATGCTGATTTTGAGATTCGTTTTACGATGTTTTGAGAAGTGCAACTTCCTTTTCGAAAGTGCTACTGATGTTGTTGCCTTAATCACGTGATTGGAAAATCGTTTTAGAATGAAAATTGTTTTATAAATTTTTTAACAGTTTGCACTTTCAGGAGAATGAGGAAGCGACTTAAACGTTTCAGCAAAATCGAGGACTATGACCCCTTTCTTTTACTGATTCGCTTAACTCCGGACTTGTTCAGTTGAGAATGTGAATTGTTATTTTTATAAATATAAATAAAATTGTTTTCAGAAATTTTACAGTTTGCGCTTTCAAAAGAATGAGGAAGCGATTTAAACGTTTCAGCAAAATCGAGGACTATGACCCCTTTCTTTTACTGATTCACTTAATTCCGGACTTGTCCGTTTGAGGATGTAAAGTGTATTTTTACAAAATACACAATTTTTCACTTTCAAGGAACGATGAAGAGAATCAAACGATTTAGTAAAACACATGGTATGGGACATGTGGGTTTGCTATTTCGGTTAATTCCGGACTCGTTAATTGAAATATTTGATGTTTTGATGATTCTGATGATTTGTGTGATTTCGAGCCACTATGTTGGACCTTCGGGTCATTTGTTGGACCTTCGGGTCATTTGTTGGGCTTTCGGGCCACTCTGATGGACCTTCGGGTCAAATACCAGTACTAGACCTTCGGGTCACTCTGCGGACCTTCGGGTCATTTGTTGGGTGCCAAAATTATGTTGAGTACTTGGTAGGCTTCGGCCATTTGTTGATGCACGTGCGGCGAACTAAAAACTCGCCATTTGATGGGATCGATCCAAGCTTTTATGTTGATTTTCTAGTCTTCTTAATTGATTTCTAGATATTTGTTGTTTCTAATTATCTGCAGGTAATTAGATATCTGATGTTATGAGGTTTAATTATCGTATCGATAATTAATATTTGAGATTTCTGATTATCATTTTTGATGATCGGATATTTGTTATTTCTAATTATCGCTTGAGATAATTAGATATTTGTTGATTCTGATTATCGTTTTTGATAATCGGATATTTGTTGTTTCTAATTATCGCTTGAGATAATTAGATATTTGTTGATTCTGATTATCGTTTTTGTTAATCGGATATTTGTTGTTTCTAATTATCGCTTGTGATAATTAGATATTTGTTGATTCTGATTATCGTTTTTGATAATCGAATAATTGTTGATTTGAGATTTGATTATCATTTTTGATAATCGAATATTTGTTGAATTGAGATTTGATTATCGTTTTTGATAATTGAATATTTGTTGATTTGAGATTTGATTATCGTTTTTGATAATCGAATAATTGTTGATTTGAAATTTGATTATCATTTGTGATAATTGAATATTTGTTAATTTGAGATTCGATTATCGCTTGTGATAATTGAATATTTGTTGATTTGAGATTCGATTATCTCTTGTGATAATTGAATATTTGTTGATTTGAGATTTGATTATCGTTTTTGATAATCGAATATTTGTTGAATTGAGATTTGATTATCGTTTTTGATAATCGAATATTTGTTGATTTGAGATTTGATTATCGTTTTTGATAATCGAATATTTGTTGAATTGAGATTTGATTATCGTTTTTGATAATCGAATATTTGTTGAATTGAGATTTGATTATCGTTTTTGATAATCGAATATTTGTTGATTTGAGATTTGATTATCGTTTTTGATAATTGAATAATTGTTGATTTGAAATTTGATTATCATTTGTGATAATTGAATATTTGTTCATTTGAGATTCGATTATCGCTTGTGATAATTGAATATTTGTTGATTTGAGATTCGATTATCTCTTGTGATAATTGAATATTTGTTGATTTGAGATTCGATTATCTCTTGTGATAATTGAATATTTGTTGATTTGAGAATTGATTATCGTTTTTGATAATCGAATATTTGTTGAATTAAGATTTGATTATCGTTTTTGATAATCGAATATTTGTTGATTTGAGATTTGATTATCGTTTTTGATAATCGAATATTTGTTGAATTGAGATTTGATTATCGTTTTTGATAATCGAATATTTGTTGATTTGAGATTTGATTATCGTTTTTGATAATCGAATATTTGTTGAATTGAGATTTGATTATCGTTTTTGATAATCGAATATTTGTTGATTTGAGATTTGATTATCGTTTTTGATAATCTAATAATTGTTGATTTGTTGATTTCAGATTATCGTTTTTAATAAATAGATATTGGTCGATTGCTGATTTTTATTGATATGAGAATTTCTAGTTTCTAATTGAGCCTAGATTATGTTGATTTTATTGAATAGCTATTTTCTATCTATCTCTGTTGATAGTTAGAGTCGGCTGATTATAAAGTTTGTGTTTTCTAGTTAATTGTTGGGTAACTAGATATTTGCAGCTTTGCGAGTTGTGATTTGCGCTTTCTAATCATCTTTTGTTGATAATTAGATTTTGTTGTTTTCTAATTATCGTATCGACAATTAGAGATTGCTGTTTTACGATTTCTGTATTTCTGATAGTTAGATTTTGTTGAGAATCTATGAATTTCTTTTATTTTGAAATTAAAAGATTCCTTTGGCATTTGAATTCTCGACTTTTATTTTTCTAGCTTAACCAGTTTATGTTAGAAGAATAATAGTTTTTGACGACCTTAATTATGAAAATTGCGGGGACGTAATTTTTATAAGGAGGGGAATTTGTAACGACCCAGTATTTTGCATCAATTGATTATCGTAATTAAACGATTAATTGATTGTTAATTGCTGTTGAGTATTTTAAATCAGCTAAAATTCTTTTGAAAATTTGTTAAGTGTAGTTGAGCTTTGCAAATTTGAATCTCGTCCCATACATTTTGATGCCGTATTGTTTGAAGTATAACCGATCCCTCTTTTCAATTGCATTCGTTCGAAAACCCTATAACCCGATCTTCTCAACCATTCGAATTCGTAACCCTAAAACGAAAGAAAAATTAAAAATGGCGGCTCGATCTTCTTCCTTCTCGTCTTCAAAGCTAGGGCTCATGAGAATCTTCCCTCGCAGCTGCTCAATCTATTCTCGTTCGTTTTCAAAGATTTGGGGTTTATGATTTCGAAGGCGCAGACTTCAAATTCTCGTTCGAATGAAGGCGCCTCTTGTTGTTAAATCGTTTGAAGGGGCGTGCGAGGTTGGCTTTGACGATCGCTCCAATTCTCGAGCGCTTGGCTGTTTCAGTTTGCTTCGAGACAAAGGTGAGTGACTTGCCACTCACATCTAATTCGAATGAGGTTTTTCATTTGTGGTCTTCATGATTCTGGCTTTGAACAGTTCGTTTTGTTCTTGGTTAACTTCATTGTTGTTTTGCTTTGATTTTGACTTAGTCGATTTCCTTGTCATCTGATTTAGTGACATTTGTATTTGTTTCGATTTTTTCGTGATTGCCACGACGTTGAATTCATTGTCGTTGAACTTTGAATTTCGGAAGACTTCGGCAACATTGGTTTTGTGAAAATGTTTTGTATTTGTGAAATTCTTCGGTCTTGAGAACTTTATCGTGGTTGATTTCGATTGACGGTTGTTCACGTCCCTGTACCTCGACTCTGGCCATTCCAGTTTGTACTTTGTCGAGCACCTACTATTCATGGTTGCTAATTGTCACTGCATACTTTTGCGTAATGGTCTGGTCATTGTGTATCTTCATTCTCTTGTATAGTTGGTCACTTGGAATGATTTTGTTCATCCTGTCATTGCCACCATGGTTCTAACTTGATGCTGTAGTAGCAATAATGTTGCAGTTTTCTTAGTCGAGTCTGGTATCCAGTTGTACACTAGTTTGAAGTCTAGTATTTCACCAATTACTGTTTCAATGTACAGTTGGATTTTGAGTTCCATTCTTGATTTCATGGCATTGGTTTTAAACTGTAGTAGCTTCACTCGAATTGAACTATCCCTTGTGTTGTTTGCATTGCTGCACTTATGTGTACATGTTGCTTGTTTAGTTGATTGTGTTTGATAGCATGTCTGTCTGTGCCATTTGGTTTATAAGTTCCGTATATACATGCATATATACATATATATATATGTGTGTATGCATATATTAGTGGATTTGTTTTCTGGTTCGTCATTGTTGTTGCTCTTTATTTGTCTTGTACATTTTGGTTGCTAGATCATGTGCACTGATATCTGTAGCTTGTTGTTTGGTCTGGCCATTCTTTGTTTCAGTGCGGATTCATGTATAAGTCTGGTCATTGATGTTGTAACATTGATTCACGACTTTGGTTTTGTTTACTGACTCAGTTTCAATTTGCATAGCTGTCACTGTTATGTTGAAGTCACCATTTTACTGACCACTATGTACATTGTTGGTTTTATATCCCTGTAAGTTAATTTTATACATGTATGATTATACATTCATGTTATCCTGACCTGTAGTATGCATTGTCACTCTGGTTATCCACTTGATTGGTGGAGCTAGTACTTGTTGTCACACTAATTTGGTCTGTCCATCATGTAGTTGCACCGCATCGAGTTCATGTTGTGCCATACACTTGAACTCAGTTGCATTTGTCTGGTTCAGTCTTGTACCACTTGCTGACATTTTCTCTGTTCATTGACGCTGTGGCCATTTCCACTTGTTCGACTTTGGATCTGGTTCATTTAGGTTATGTGCGATGATCTCCTGTGTAGTTTGGTTTGATATTGAATTATGGTTCATGTCTGAACCTACCAGTCAGGCCTGGTTGCTTCATATGCACGCTCTATCCACTGCCTTTATTATCGAATCTGATACATTGCATTGATGCTTTGTATTCATTTGCATCTGGTTACTGTCTCGGCCTGTAGTGTTGAATTAATATTGATTCGTTGTTCTGTATTTCTGAGGCTTTACTTTGTGTTGGCTTTGCATTTGTGTTGAACCTGACTTCTCCTTTGGGTTCGACCTTGTGCCCGTTTGTGAACTTTCATTGAGTTGTTGTGTAATTTGTGTTGTAGTGGCGAGGCAGTACACGCGTGCGTGTACTGCAGCCCTACCAAAAGTGGTGTTTTGATTGATATTTCAATTACTTGAAATTTGTCGTTGATTCAATTCAATATATTTTGAAGTGTAATTTGATTTGGTTTAAGCTGATGATTTTGTTGATATCTGATTATCTTTTAGATAATTAGATTATATGTTTTCTAATTATCGTATCGATAATTAGATCTTTGTTGTTTACGCTGTTTTGTTGGCTTGGGTTCCACTTTGACCTTTGCAGTTTCGACGTACTGTGTGGCGAGGCAGTGCACGCGTGTGTGTACTGCAGCCACATAGGAATTTGATTCGATTGGTCATTTTGAGATTCTAATTATTTATTTAATAATTGGAATTTGTGTAAATTGCTGTTTAGGCAATTCTGGAGTTTTCATATCATCTTCATTGATAACTTTTTTTATCTATCTTTGTTGATGATTTGCACTTACTGATTTGTTGTTTAACACTGTTTAGTGTTATATCCGCCGTTATCTGATCCTCTTATCGAGGAGTCAGATATACGAGATTTCTGTGACTGTCGTCTATTTGATATTGATTATTATTGCTTCTGTGCATTAATAACTGAGTTTGAATTAGACTGACCTGTGTATTATATTCTTTTGAATTTAATACTCGGGTCAGACCCGAGTTATTTCAGGTTGTAGATTTCCTACTTTGAGTTGCTGCTGGGCTATGAAGTCTTTTCACATCTTTTGAAGTGGTCTGCGTCTTTTTGTAGTAGTCGTGTCATTGTATAGGATGATATGTACTCATGTATATTAGTTGATAATGTACTTGTGTATATAACTTTCAGAGTCGACAGTTGTAGTTGTATCATATGTATTGTGTCAACTGTATTGTAACTGACATCAGTTATATATATATAAGACTTTTATTATCTGTGTTCCGCATTCTTTTGTATCTGTGTTATTATTATATATATTGTCCTAAACTATTATGAACCATCGTAGTTCGTTTTATACTAGAATTGGGTATGTCGATGGGAGTAAATAAATAAGAGATGAAAAAAATTAAAAGTATATACCACTCTTATCGAGGTAACCAATACTAGTGTAAGGCCAACTACGGATGGCCGCTCCTATCCAGCCTTATTCTTCGTAATAACAGACAGTATTTCTTTTAATACTCTTTGTTATTGTGAGCATAGAGGTGGGGCGTCACAATCTCCTACTCATCATTTTGTCTAATTTCCTTTAAGTTTTCAACATAACTACTCGAGGCTCATAAAATCTCCAGTCACCTTCATTCTCTTCCACTACAACTTCCCTAATCGAGGATTTGCTTTCATTCCCTCCCTCATCACCCTCCTCCATAATTTCATCATTAGGTTGGACAGGTTTTTCTCCATTGTCGGATCAAAAAAATGATTATATAATGGGTTTATTTGAGTTTAACTTTTCCAAATAAATAATATGGGTCATAGCATGAGGATCTTTGGCAATCTCATCAAACTAAAATCTTCTTTTCAGAGTACTTTATGGCACTCGGATTTTGTACGAAACCTTGAATCCCTTCAGATTTTAGAAGACGCACGATATAAGAACCATAGAAAATTGTTAGGCGATGTGTCTTAAAATAATATTTTGATTTCATGATAGATAAAAGCGGCCCAATTAACTTTTATATCTCCAAAAATGGCATACATAGCCTGATAGTCAATGTCATATACTAGCTCTAATACCAAATGAAAGTCTATAAGATCTAAGTAATATGATTATTCCAACTTAAGTGAATATTACTAATTTAATATGAAGACAATAAATAAATAAATAAAAAGAACAATCACACCCAAATCTTTAGAATGGTTTGGACCTCCTATCCAATGTCCAGTCCCTAAGCTCTCTTTAGGATATTCACTATCCAAAACCCTAACTTTACCCAAAGGAATAGGTTTGCATCCACATGAGCTACTAAACAGAACTTGTAGCAAAATCTGTGCTTATCGACTTCAAAGTGTTCTTTACAACACAGATAAGTCAAGTTCAAGTATACCCTTCCTATAATCTAACTTGATGATGCATAAATAAACGTGCAAGTCTATAAGAAATATAGATTTTTTTGGAGATCATTTTAGATCGTTTAGAAAGTAAGAGTTGAAAACACAAGAGTAAACATAGCAAGTTGTGTTATAAAATCTAAAACGCAAACTATATTTATAGTGTTGAAACATTGCAATAAAAAGTAACAATTAGTAGTAAAAGATGTATTCATTAAATGTGTTGCAGCCTTTGGGAGGAGGAAGACTCTTCATTTAAATTTTTGACTACTATAATCATTCAAGCATCTGAATTTTTATACAGACGTCTGAATCATTGTAAATTTGAAAAGCCGCTTCTTTTTTTCGAAAACCGCCTGTTTTGAGATGTATGGAAACTTCAATCAACTGTATGAATACATGACTAGAGATTGTGCAAAAATATTTAAGTCGTTTGAAAAGTCAGCATATAAAGACCTAGAATATTCAGACGTCTAAGGCCTTTATTCAGATGTCTGAACTCACTGTCAGATGTTTGAATGAAGAATTTAGATGTCTAAATGAAGAATTTAGATGTCTAAATATGGTAAATTTTTAACCCGAGAGTATTTAACTCTTAAAACACTAAATTTAAACATCTAAAAATTATGACCAAACATCTGAAAATTGTTGAAATTGTATTTTTTTAAAATATTTTCTAAGTATAAAATTGAATATTTTAAACAATTTTCTCTGTAAAAAAACAAGTTGGAAGATGATTCTCCTTTGTCGCTCTCATTCCCTCCTTTATCACTCTCCTCCCTAATTTCATCATTAGGTTGGATAGGTTTTCTTCCCATTGTCGGATCAAGAAATTGATTCTATAATAGGTTCATTTGAGTTTAATTTTTTTAAATAAATGTCATAAGGGTCATAGTAAGAGGATCTTTTGGCAATCTCATCAAATTAAAAAACTCTTTTTCAAATATTTTATAGCCTCAAGATTTTGTTCAAAACCTTGAATGCCTTTAGATTTTAGAAGACACATGATATATGGACCATAGAAAATTGTTCAGTGCTTTTTTTTAAAATAAATTTTGATTTCATGATAAATAAAAGTGGCCCAATTAACTTGTATATCTCCAAAAGAGGAATGCATAACTTAATAGTCATGTCATACAGTAGCTCTGATACCAAATGAAAGTATATAGGATCTAAGTAATATGAATGATTCTAACTTAAGTGAATAATATTGTGACGCCCCACTCTGAGACCCACATTAGCAAAGAGTATTACTAAGTAACACCGTCTACTAATATGGAGAATAGAGCTGGATAGGAGCGACCATCTATAGCCTTGTCTTAATTATCTATTGAATACGTCGACAATTGCCATACATTTTTCTTTTCTTTCTCAAGTGGATCGACATATCCAATAAATACTTAATACAAAGCCATAGGTGGCTGAAGGATCTATCAAAATAAGATATAACAACTCAAATGTAATACACATCACAGAACAGTAGATCATCACATACATTTACACATATATAGACACATTGCAGAGTATACAAAATGATACATGTTAAGTGGTAAAGCAAACCACAATATACAGACGAGACAAAAGAATACAATCAGAGTTACAGCCAAAAAGGACTACACAAAAAGCTATAACAAAAAGCAGCTAGCAGAATAGTCCATGCGGAAGCAAAATAGGCTAAGTCTAATGTACCTAACCTAAAACATCTCGGTCTGACTCGAGTATAAAATACACTGGTCAGTCTAGCTAAACAAATCGGTTAGATAAATTAAATGATAATGAACATACAAGATCATAAAGTACCACAAATATCCTCAAAGGAGATAACCAAATCATCTAACATAAGATGAATCATAACAAGCCTCATATCATTGGCAATTCCAATAAACAAAGGATATCATATCCCAAAACAAGCCAAAAGGCAATCACAAATACCAATAAAGGTAACACAAGTTTCCACAAGGTAATCACTATATATCGTGTGGTTCAAAGAACCTACCCTGAAAGGCGATACATTAAGGAAATATAATTGTCAAAGAAACAAAAGATGCTCGAGCTCAGTACTGTATAACAAGGATCCATACGCCCGAAGGCAACTCCCGAAGGCAACAAACCCAATATCACTCGAGCGGTGACGATGGACCAACTCCAAAAGTGATACTATAGGGCAACAAATCGTAGTGGCGAAGGTCTAAAGGCCCAGTACTGGACACCACTAACTGGCAGAATGTGTCACAACTCTCAGAAAGGAACCCAAAATGTTAACGTGAGTCCCATACCACACGTTCGCACTATACGGTTTACTAACCGTTAGTTAATTTCACACTCAAAGTAGTACAAAGTTCACCTCATCTCATCGGTAAAGCAGACCCAAAGGTCAAAACGGTCAAACGAATAGATTAGGAATTAACTGAAAAGATAAACACACGTGTTTATAGCACGTGTTTTATTTAATCATTTAATTCTCCTCCCTCTTCGCTCGAAGTGCAAAGTTGTGTGTGTGTTTAAATAGAAATTATAAATTGGAGAAACGAGCTTTTAATACAATTTGAAAAGATCATTTTATAAAAATCCGTGTACGAAATCAAAAAGGAATCATCAAAATCAAATATGCAATAACAACTAATTGGAATCGACACGAATCGATTAAAATTGGAAACCAAGCAAAATAGGAAAATCTGGGCTGAACAAGCAGGTCAGTCGACTGACTGCAGAGGCCAGTCGACTGATCCAAAAACCCGAAAGTTTTAGTTCCTGCAGTCAGTCGACTGGCTGCAGAGGCCAGTCGACTGACTGAAGAAAACAGAGACTTCCAGTTTTTGCAGACAGTCCCAGAAACTCTCGGTTTCTATAGGCAGTCGACTGACTGCAGGGGCCAGTCGACTGACTCGCACTATTTTTCAGCCTATCCAAATTAAGAGCAAACTTGTCACATACCGAAATTTTCGACTTTCGAAAATTCGACATCGATACTCACTTTATCGACTGCCGAGAAATCGATTGCCGGAAACTCCAATAGTGAGGGTTTTAGAAAGAAGAAGTAGAAGAAAAAGAGAAGAAGAAGAGAAAGAAAGAACAACGGAACAGCAACAGAAACACAGAACAGAGACAATATCAGAATCTTACACATCGCAGCGGAACAATATATAATAGATAAATCAGTAATCTTTAAAACAAAGAACTATCTCATTTTATACATACATCAATCATCAGAGTCAATATACAACAATGGACAGTTATATAACTTGTCCTCATACAGAATACACAGCGGAATAAATACTATCAGATACAAATACTACGTCTCGCCATCCAGCTTATCTCCAAAGCTCCAGAATATCCAGAATATCCTGATAATATAACTCTAGGCTGCCCGTGTGGAAATTGGTGGGCACCCAGAGTTTAGAAGGGAACAATAAACTCCGAGTCAGTCATGGTGACTGGTGTGAGATCGTAAAACAGTTATATCTTTTAAAAAACAACAAGATAATTTTTTTAGTCAATTCGAAATGCTTTTGGAAAATGAAACTACCATAAGACCTCCCGCCACACACACAATGCAAACGCAGACTTGGAGGAGATTTCTTCTTATGATAGTCAAAGATGCTTACTACGCGAAAATCAAATTCTTTTTGATATTATTATTAGTGCATAGTGTAGAAAACATTTCGAAAGTAGAATATAAATCTTAGCCAGCATAGGTACCATTATAGTATGCTTGCTATAGCTGCCATATTAGATGGCAGGTTCTACAACTAAAACCGTACAAGTCACGTATTGTTTCTTTGGATTTCCAACAAATGGTCAGGCTAAGGAACTTCCTATCCACGATGGGTACGTCCCTGGAATAGACGACCCGAGAACCTAACCGGATCTCTGCCAACACAAGGCCGGGTTACCTCTGCAAAAATAGGTAACTACTGACACGCGTATGCCATCCCCCGATCGTCACCGATCTTCCCGAGGATCCCCGATTTCCAACAAACCACATAGAAAAAATAATGCAGTAACCACAGAGGTTAAGTATCTGGGCTCCATACCATGATACCACCTTTATCCAGAAGGAATGACATACACTAAGGGGCGCTACTCCCTAGAACCTTGCTGCATCCTTCCTGTTTCGACCATTTCCGGGGTGTGAGGCTCGTCGAAGTCTCGTCCACAAAGCTACGCTTTCTATAAAAAGCCCTGCTTCGGGTCAAACAAAATGATCAACCTATGATCACAAAGATATAAGATCAAACAAATGATCATATCGCAAATGATCAAACACTGATCATTTCACAGCAACACTCAGTATGCCACGTTACCAAATTGGGATATATCGCTGATAAATTTCAACTACATAACCTCTGAGCTCGTACGTCTCAGAGAAGGGTGTTAAGCTAAGAGAATAAATTCTCCGCCACCAACAGAAATGTATTTGAAAGAAATCAGCTCTATATCTCAAATTGTAACGTCAGACACACAATCCACACAAGTCTGTTCCGGGATCGAACAGAACCGAAGGCACTTCTCACGAAGCCCTTGCATTTCCGGATAATTTTCAATCACGTCAGGACTTCCCGTCACTAAGGGTGATAAAACCTCTAAATCGGAGATCAGCCGATGTAGAGTAACTCGACGGTAATCCTTCCGTTTTCAAAAACATCCGGTCTTCAAATGCAATTCATAACGACGTATCACATATTCGGAATGGGTTATACGACCCCATGGTCCTTTCCCGGCTAACCCGAATAGTGAGCGATTATTTAAAAATAAGTGTGGCATTCAAATTCATCCAATTCACAACAAATACCTACTCAAGGTAAATATTGATAGTCGGTTATTTAACTATCAATAAAAATGCGCAACATCATCAGATTCCAAATAATTTTCCAAATTATTTTACCTTCCAAAATATCTTTACTAGATATAAAATTTTCCACACTTACCCATTTGAAAATAATTTTCAAATCAATTTCCACTCTTCAAAAATAAATCAATATTTATTTTTAAACAACTTCGCTTTCTTTTATAAATCCCGTATCGAATTTATACTTTCGAATATCTACTGATATTCGATTTTCAAATCGTTTTCAATATTCAATTTCAATTTATCTTTACAAAGATAAATTCTCAAAACGTTCATTTCATATTGGAAAAGCATTTCCATACTTATTAAATAATAAGTATTTCATAATCATTTATTTTCAACACTTGGAAAATATTCGATATACTTAAATCAAATTAAGTATATATTTCATTCTTTAAGGAAATCTATTTTCTATAACAACATCAATTTGAGTCAAAACGAATGTTGCGTAAAACATCGTTACGACGACTCAAAAATCACTAGTATAGGGATTCGAGATTAAAGTAGATATGTAAATCCCAATACTAGATAAAAACATTTCCTTTCGGAAATCATTTACTATAACAATAGTGTTATAGTCCACCATTTCCTTATATTTCTCGAAAACGTCTATTTCAACAAGAACTGTGGAAATCTATGCTTTCGATAGTCAATATATTTTAAAACATCTTTTAAATGTTTAACTTCATTTTCAATGTCACTTCTTCAAAAATGAATCCATTTTATTCAATAATACATTCACTGTCCAAAATCGTGAATATATCTTTTTTTATAATCTTCTATATTCAATTTATCAAATTCAGTTGATTTTGAATTTATAAAACAACGTTTATAAATTTCAAAACTTCAATATCAGTTCAATTTCAATATTGATTTCTGAATTTATTTTCAACTTTAAATAAAAGATTCCATACTGATTTCTCAAAAGTTCTTTTCCAAATATTAAATCAATTACAGATTTATTTCAAATTTTATTTATCTCTACTAAAAATAAATTCCTTATTTTCCTTCAAATCATTCAATATCCTGTTTTGAAATGGATTCTTCAAATTGAAATCATTTTACATTGATTTCCCAAATCATTTCAATTTACCAATTAAATTTCTAATTGGGTTTCCAACTTATCTCCTTTTACATAAATTCCTTTTAAAGAAAATAAATTTCTATTGTCTTCTTTCAATCTATTTAGAAATCCAGATTTTTAAATTAATTTCCTCAATTTAAAATCACTATTATACGAAATTCATTTATTTAACATTTTCACTTTATTCTGGAAATAAATTCGATAAGATTATAAAAATTAACTTTTTATACTTTAAAATTCCTTTCTTCGAATTTATTAAATTTCTAAAATTAAATTCACTTAGAAATTTCTATTTTGATTTCCAAAAATTTAATTTCGTTTATTTTTGGAATCCAATGATATCAAACATCCATTCAGCTAAATTTTTAGCTTTCAATCAATTTCCAGACATCGATATGATCAATAACATCAATATAATCATTCACAGATTTATACCACAGTATAAATAAAATCAATCAATGTGAGGGGTCCAGTTGGATCCCTCCAACCTGTTTCCCTGCATCCAAAGACGTCAGCACAATACCAATTCCGCTCCAGTACGGAATTATCGCGGTATATAGGTTTTTATAAATCCGCTTACTAACGGCGCAATAGGGTCTCATCCGCTATACGAGGCGGGAAATCATCAATCCAATATATACATATGCCAATATGTATATATTGCTATATATAGATATATCCTAAAATATCTAATATCACAATCAACATAGCAATCATATCAAACAATCAATAACTGCAATCAATTCTTGAGTGAGAAAAATCTCACCTTAGCTTTTATTAGCAATCCAATTTCCATCTTGACTCGATTTCCTTGATTTATAACCTTGTATAAATAATTTACACAATCTATTAATATTCGAATCAAATCGAATAACAGTTTTTAAAATTTAATTAACTAATGATTTAGTTTAAAAGCTGATTTTCCTATAATAAATATTTTTAGTAGCTGAATTAATTAAATAAGCAAATTAACTAATAATTTATCTTATCCTTATAAATCTTTTTTTTTTCTTTATTAACTTCGGCTATTTCAAAATTCCCACTTTTCATATATATACTCAAAAATAATAACAGTTTATATTATCATTTAAAATTCCTATATTTTCTTCTTTATTCATTTTATAAAAATCTTCAATATTCAAAATCTCTGTAATTTCAAATCTTATCTATTTTCATATTTATAAATCTTCCAATATATCTTTGTTAGCCAAAATAATTAAAGAAACCATACCCTAAAATCGAGAACAGTCGATGCCCTAGCCTTCGAGCTCGCCGATCGCCTCATCACTCGCGCCCATGCCTGAACGCCGCAGCCATCGCCTACGCACTCACGAGCTCATGCTCGCCCTCTCCAGACTTCATCGCTCGAACTCGAGCCGCCATCCTCCTCGCGATCGTGCCTTCCAGTCGCGATGATTGCTGCCCCCAAATTTGCCATGCTCGAACACGTGTTCGCGAGCCTCCTGGTCGCGCTTCCCTTGGCCCTGGCGATTGCGAGTTCCTCCCCGTACGCGCGCCAACCCAATTCCCACGCAGGTTCGAGCTCGAGCTAAGCTCGCGATAATGACGCGATACTCCCCTCCGAACGAGTTCGCCCCTTTTGAACAATGGAATGAATTGAATTTTTTTTTTCTTTTTCAATGAGATACAGAGATCTCGTTTTCAAAGAGAAGGAAATAAGGGAAGGCACGGCTTGAAATGTTTTCGTCACGAAGAAGCAAAGAGAAAAGCGTACGTGATTAAACTTTTGGGTAGGGTTGCGTTTCAGAAGTAGGGTGGCTAGAAAAGATAGAAAGGGGCTGATGTGAGATGTATTGACTAGTTGGAATATTAAATTTAACTTTCGAATCGGCTATTATCAAATAGATTTTACAACGCGTTTATATATCATACGCTCAAACCACAGCTCCAATTACTACAAAATTTAAAATCCAGCAATAAAACAATATTACGGATCCAATGGAACTGGTTTCGTCTAATTCCGAGACTGTTTGAAAAATGACTATTTTTAAATATCGATTCGAACAATAAAATTTCAAAACTGAACGAAACACTTTCAATTTCAATCCTGAAAGTTCTATTACCTCCAGAATTATCAATATGAATTTTAAAAGCTTTCGAAATATTTTTCTTCAGCTTTAAATTGAAGATTCAAATTTTATTCGACTATCAACAGATTAAATTTTATAATTTAATCGCCAATTTCAAAGTTATATTGGGAATTCAAATTAAATTATCGTTCAAATATTTAAAATTAATTAAATATTCTCAATTTAATTCGTCCAAAATTCAGGGTCGTTACAGACTTCCCTCCTTAAAAGAATTTCGTCCTCGAAATTACAAGTTAGGAAAAATGGTCCTTAACTCGTCTACTATCTTTCAACATTCAATAGTTTTATCGATTTATCAAAACAAATCTTTCTACTAAAGATTCGTTATTATCTCAACTATCTTTCTAACTTCAATTATAAGTTTCAACAGCATTGTTTTACTTTAAAAATTCAAATTTAAATTCAAATTCAAATTTTAAACTTTCAAATTTTCCCAAAATTTTTCTAACGCCCTAAATTTCCGAAAAATTTCGCCAGCGTCTCCTTTGCGCGGCTAATACGGTACGACTACAAAACGTCCCTACGGACTCTCAGATTTCAAAAAGAAAAAGAAAAAGCCAAGCGGCTAGAGAGAAATCATCAAAAACTCATATTATAATTCAAATACGTACCTTTTCGAGCAAATTCGAATTCTCTTTCAAAATTAAAATCCCAATTCCTTTACACCTGTATATCCTACTAGCCATTATATCTAGTTACATGTATTCAAACCATTTTGCAAATTCTATTACAAAATTTCAAATATAAACTTCTTATATCATCTTTAGTTCACTATTGAAGTTATATCCATTATCTTCAATTTTACATTTCAAATTTTATTTGAATTCAATTTCACATTTCAACTTCCCATTTGAATTTACTTTACCATTTTAATTCAATTTGGATCTTCAATTCTGAAATATTGAATTTTTATCAATTATCTGTCATTTACAACTGCACTATCTTAAATTAGTTCCAATTACTAATTCATTTGATCAATATTCAATTAGCTTCACTTACTAATTTGAGTTTAATTTTTTCACAAATCAAGTTAAATTCCCATTTTATTTACTTTCAAATTCAAAATGAATTTTAACTTTCAATTTCATTTTCTTGCACTTGCAATTTCAAATTTATTTATTCACACATTCATTCATTTCGATTTGAATCTCATTTTCAATCAAATTTCAAATACTTATAAGTCTTCAACTTACTTACAATCTGATTTATAAAGTCATTTGTACATTCATATTACTAATTCCATTCCTTTATGAATTTCATCTTCAAATATTTTTCTGGAACTTTATTTCAAACTATATATCACATTAATATTTCATATTCACAAATTTTATTCATATATGAATTCATTTCTTTTAAGTTAGATTTTTATTTAAACTTAAACTTTACAAGTTATCGACTTCATAATATTTCATAACATTTTCATATAGCATTCCAGAGTTTTTTTTAACATTTCAAAAATCATTTTTGAAAACAATTCAAATTATCCTTTGAATTTCTAAAACAAATTTCAAATTTTCAAACAACTTTCCATTTAAAATAATTTGGCAGCAATTCCTCTTTTGGAAACCCGAAAATGAACACCAATGATGCCGCGGTCATCATCAAAGTTATTTTCCAGCGACCGAAAAGAGTTTAGAGCTTTATCTCTCTAAAATACTTTTCAAACCTTTGAAATTCATTTTCAAATCAAAAATGATTTAAACTTTTCAAATCTCCAAAATTTTCAAATTCTTTTCAAAACATTTCCAAATACTTCTCTGGAATCTCATTTTAAATTACAAATTACATTTATAATTTACATTCTCAAATTTCATTTGCATGTGAATTTATTTCTTTAACTTTGGAGTTACGATTTCAATTCAGTTTCAATAGTAATGATAACATCTCAATATCATCACTTTCCTAACAACCAAACATCCATATATTATGATAATTAATAGAAAATCATTTCTTTTCTATACAAAAATAGTTTTGGGCAAAATTATTTCATTTACCCAATTTAAAACAATACTATGCCGAATTGTTCTATTCGAGTGTTTAGAAACCCCTTCGATACAGTTTTGCAAGACTGTGCCGACGAAGGTTCATATACCACTCAATAAACCAATCATCACAATACAAAACAATTTTTATATTCAATAACAAATACGCGCTCATATCTATTATTACACTCAACTCATTCTAGAGTACTGCTGACTCTATCTCTAATGAGTAACACCCAACAGAGCAGGGTTGTCGCTTAACCATATGCTCTGATACCACTTTGTCACATACCGAAATTTTCGACTTTCGAAAATTCGACATCGATACTCACTTTATCGACTGCCGAGAAATCGATTGCCGGAAACTCCAATAGTGAGGGTTTTAGAAAGAAGAAGTAGAAGAAAAAGAGAAGAAGAAGAGAAAGAAAGAACAACGGAACAGCAACAGAAACACAGAACAGAGACAATATCAGAATCTTACACATCGCAGCGGAACAATATATAATAGATAAATCAGTAATCTTTAAAACAAAGAACTATCTCATTTTATACATACATCAATCATCAGAGTCAATATACAACAATGGACAGTTATATAACTTGTCCTCATACAGAATACACAGCGGAATAAATACTATCAGATACAAATACTACGTCTCGCCATCCAGCTTATCTCCAAAGCTCCAGAATATCCAGAATATCCTGATAATATAACTCTAGGCTGCCCGTGTGGAAATTGGTGGGCACCCAGAGTTTAGAAGGGAACAATAAACTCCGAGTCAGTCATGGTGACTGGTGTGAGATCGTAAAACAGTTATATCTTTTAAAAAACAACAAGATAATTTTTTTAGTCAATTCGAAATGCTTTTGGAAAATGAAACTACCATAAGACCTCCCGCCACACACACAATGCAAACGCAGACTTGGAGGAGATTTCTTCTTATGATAGTCAAAGATGCTTACTACGCGAAAATCAAATTCTTTTTGATATTATTATTAGTGCATAGTGTAGAAAACATTTCGAAAGTAGAATATAAATCTTAGCCAGCATAGGTACCATTATAGTATGCTTGCTATAGCTGCCATATTAGATGGCAGGTTCTACAACTAAAACCGTACAAGTCACGTATTGTTTCTTTGGATTTCCAACAAATGGTCAGGCTAAGGAACTTCCTATCCACGATGGGTACGTCCCTGGAATAGACGACCCGAGAACCTAACCGGATCTCTGCCAACACAAGGCCGGGTTACCTCTGCAAAAATAGGTAACTACTGACACGCGTATGCCATCCCCCGATCGTCACCGATCTTCCCGAGGATCCCCGATTTCCAACAAACCACATAGAAAAAATAATGCAGTAACCACAGAGGTTAAGTATCTGGGCTCCATACCATGATACCACCTTTATCCAGAAGGAATGACATACACTAAGGGGCGCTACTCCCTAGAACCTTGCTGCATCCTTCCTGTTTCGACCATTTCCAGGGTGTGAGGCTCGTCGAAGTCTCGTCCACAAAGCTACGCTTTCTATAAAAAGCCCTGCTTCGGGTCAAACAAAATGATCAACCTATGATCACAAAGATATAAGATCAAACAAATGATCATATCGCAAATGATCAAACACTGATCATTTCACAGCAACACTCAGTATGCCACGTTACCAAATTGGGATATATCGCTGATAAATTTCAACTACATAACCTCTGAGCTCGTACGTCTCAGAGAAGGGTGTTAAGCTAAGAGAATAAATTCTCCGCCACCAATAGAAATGTATTTGAAAGAAATCAGCTCTATATCTCAAATTGTAACGTCAGACACACAATCCACACAAGTCTGTTCCGGGATCGAACAGAACCGAAGGCACTTCTCACGAAGCCCTTGCATTTCCGGATAATTTTCAATCACGTCAGGACTTCCCGTCACTAAGGGTGATAAAACCTCTAAATCGGAGATCAGCCGATGTAGAGTAACTCGACGGTAATCCTTCCGTTTTCAAAAACATCCGGTCTTCAACACCGGTCTTCGAATGCAATTCATAACGACGTATCACATATTCGGAATGGGTTATACGACCCCATGGTCCTTTCCCGGCTAACCCGAATAGTGAGCGATTATTTAAAAATAAGTGTGGCATTCAAATTCATCCAATTCACAACAAATACCTACTCAAGGTAAATATTGATAGTCGGTTATTTAACTATCAATAAAAATGCGCAACATCATCAGATTCCAAATAATTTTCCAAATTATTTTACCTTCCAAAATATCTTTACTAGATATAAAATTTTCCACACTTACCCATTTGAAAATAATTTTCAAATCAATTTCCACTCTTCAAAAATAAATCAATATTTATTTTTAAACAACTTCGCTTTCTTTTATAAATCCCGTATCGAATTTATACTTTCGAATATCTACTGATATTCGATTTTCAAATCGTTTTCAATATTCAATTTCAGTTTATCTTTACAAAGATAAATTCTCAAAACGTTCATTTCATATTGGAAAAGCATTTCCATACTTATTAAATAATAAGTATTTCACAATCATTTATTTTCAACACTTGGAAAATATTCGATATACTTAAATCAAATTAAGTATATATTTCATTCTTTAAGGAAATCTATTTTCTATAACAACATCAATTTGAGTCAAAACGAATGTTGCGTAAAACATCGTTACGACGACTCAAAAATCACTAGTATAGGGATTCGAGATTAAAGTAGATATGTAAATCCCAATACTAGATAAAAACATTTCCTTTCGGAAATCATTTACTATAACAATAGTGTTATAGTCCACCATTTCCTTATATTTCTCGAAAACGTCTATTTCAACAAGAACTGTGGAAATCTATGCTTTCGATAGTCAATATATTTTAAAACATCTTTTAAATGTTTAACTTCATTTTCAATGTCACTTCTTCAAAAATGAATCCATTTTATTCAATAATACATTCACTGTCCAAAATCGTGAATATATCTTTTTTTATAATCTTCTATATTCAATTTATCAAATTCAGTTGATTTTGAATTTATAAAACAACGTTTATAAATTTCAAAACTTCAATATCAGTTCAATTTCAATATTGATTTCTGAATTTATTTTCAACTTTAAATAAAAGATTCCATACTGATTTCTCAAAAGTTCTTTTCCAAATATTAAATCAATTACAGATTTATTTCAAATTTTATTTATCTCTACTAAAAATAAATTCCTTATTTTCCTTCAAATCATTCAATATCCTGTTTTGAAATGGATTCTTCAAATTGAAATCATTTTACATTGATTTCCCAAATCATTTCAATTTACCAATTAAATTTCTAATTGGGTTTCCAACTTATCTCCTTTTACATAAATTCCTTTTAAAGAAAATAAATTTCTATTGTCTTCTTTCAATCTATTTAGAAATCCAGATTTTTAAATTAATTTCCTCAATTTAAAATCACTATTATACGAAATTCATTTATTTAACATTTTCACTTTATTCTGGAAATAAATTCGATAAGATTATAAAAATTAACTTTTTATACTTTAAAATTCCTTTCTTCGAATTTATTAAATTTCTAAAATTAAATTCACTTAGAAATTTCTATTTTGATTTCCAAAAATTCAATTTCGTTTATTTTTGGAATCCAATGATATCAAACATCCATTCAGCTAAATTTTTAGCTTTCAATCAATTTCCAGACATCGATATGATCAATAACATCAATATAATCATTCACAGATTTATACCACAGTATAAATAAAATCAATCAATGTGAGGGGTCCAGTTGGATCCCTCCAACCTGTTTCCCTGCATCCAAAGACGTCAGCACAATACCAATTCCGCTCCAGTACGGAATTATCGCGGTATATAGGTTTTTATAAATCCGCTTACTAACGGCGCAATAGGGTCTCATCCGCTATACGAGGCGGGAAATCATCAATCCAATATATACATATGCCAATATGTATATATTGCTATATATAGATATATCCTAAAATATCTAATATCACAATCAACATAGCAATCATATCAAACAATCAATAACTGCAATCAATTCTTGAGTGAGAAAAATCTCACCTTAGCTTTTATTAGCAATCCAATTTCCATCTTGACTCGATTTCCTTGATTTATAACCTTGTATAAATAATTTACACAATCTATTAATATTCGAATCAAATCGAATAACCGTTTTTAAAATTTAATTAACTAATGATTTAGTTTAAAAGCTGATTTTCCTATAATAAATATTTTTAGTAGCTGAATTAATTAAATAAGCAAATTAACTAATAATTTATCTTATCCTTATAAATCTTTTTTTTTCTTTATTAACTTCGGCTATTTCAAAATTCCCACTTTTCATATATATACTCAAAAATAATAACAGTTTATATTATCATTTAAAATTCCTATATTTTCTTCTTTATTCATTTTATAAAAATCTTCAATATTCAAAATCTCTGTAATTTCAAATCTTATCTATTTTCATATTTATAAATCTTCCAATATATCTTTGTTAGCCAAAATAATTAAAGAAACCATACCCTAAAATCGAGAACAGTCGATGCCCTAGCCTTCGAGCTCGCCGATAGCCTCATCACTCGCGCCCATGCCTGAACGCCGCAGCCATCGCCTACGCACTCACGAGCTCATGCTCGCCCTCTCCAGACTTCATCGCTCGAACTCGAGCCGCCATCCTCCTCGCGATCGTGCCTTCCAGTCGCGATGATTGCTGCCCCCAAATTTGCCGTGCTCGAACACGTGTTCGCGAGCCTCCTGGTCGCGCTTCCCTTGGCCCTGGCGATTGCGAGTTCCTCCCCGTACGCGCGCCAACCCAATTCCCACGCAGGTTCGAGCTCGAGCTAAGCTCGCGATAATGACGCGATACTCCCCTCCGAACGAGTTCGCCCCTTTTGAACAATGGAATGAATTGAATTTTCTTTTTCTTTTTCAATGAGATACAGAGATCTCGTTTTCAAAGAGAAGGAAATAAGGGAAGGCACGGCTTGAAATGTTTTCGTCACGAAGAAGCAAAGAGAAAAGCGTACGTGATTAAACTTTTGGGTAGGGTTGCGTTTCAGAAGTAGGGTGGCTAGAAAAGATAGAAAGGGGCTGATGTGAGATGTATTGACTAGTTGGAATATTAAATTTAACTTTCGAATCGGCTATTATCAAATAGATTTTACAACGCGTTTATATATCATACGCTCAAACCACAGCTCCAATTACTACAAAATTTAAAATCCAGCAATAAAACAATATTACGGATCCAATGGAACTGGTTTCGTCTAATTCCGAGACTGTTTGAAAAATGACTATTTTTAAATATCGATTCGAACAATAAAATTTCAAAACTGAACGAAACACTTTCAATTTCAATCCTGAAAGTTCTATTACCTCCAGAATTATCAATATGAATTTTAAAAGCTTTCGAAATATTTTTCTTCAGCTTTAAATTGAAGATTCAAATTTTATTCGACTATCAACAGATTAAATTTTATAATTTAATCGCCAATTTCAAAGTTATATTGGGAATTCAAATTAAATTATCGTTCAAATATTTAAAATTAATTAAATATTCTCAATTTAATTCGTCCAAAATTCAGGGTCGTTACAAAACTCTTCCAATTTGCGATCGGACGAGCAATGGGCGCTAGGGGTTTGTGCCAATCGACAACCCAGCCCTATTGGCTCTTCAATACACCACTAAAAGCATGATCAAACATCAAAGATAAGATTTTTAGAGTTTTAGACTTCAAAACACCAAAAATTGACATGTTTACCAAATCAATTCAAATCAAAAGCTAATGAACATGAATAAGTGTTAGGAATTCATACCTAACATCAACGATATCAAGAGAAGTAGATGTGAGTTCAAAACTCACCTTTTTAACACAAAAACAAGGATGAGAAGCTCAAATGCAAAGAAAAGATCAACCACTCTTCACTTCTACTCTACAAGCTCCAATCTAAGATCAAAACAAGTATTTCCTAAATTAGGGTTTAGGAAATTTCTGAAATTGAAGAGGAAATGAGATGGAGAAGATGAAGAGGAGGCTTACCTAAGCTACTCTTTGATTTTGGAGCAAGAATTTGAGTTTGCAAGAGGAACTAGGGCTTGACAATTTCTATTTCCCATTCTCTTCCCCCATTTTCAATTGAGCTTGAGAAAAAGAAATGAAATGAGTGAATGGATGAAGAGAGGGGCTGAGTTAGGGTATATGATGAATTGGGTGAAACCCAAACCCAAAAGCCCACTTAGAAAATAGCAAAATTCAACTTACTCCAAACATATCGATGCTTATACTCAAAAAAGTCGCAAACGCCATTTCGAACTCAATGGAAGTGGTCCCGAGTCCTAATTCGACCGTTTGCAAAAAGTGACATTTCGGACTTAAATCCGACTAAAGACGCTATATTTAAATATAAAATCGTAAAATATGCGGGTTGTTACAAATACTAATTTAAATATGAAGATAATATGTAAATAAAAAGAACAATCACACCATAATTTTTATACTGGTTCGAACCTCCTATCCTAGGTCCAGTCCTTAAGCCTCCTTTGGATTTTAACTATCTAAAACTCTTACTTCACCCGAAGGAACATGTTTACAACAGCCTGAGCAACCGAACACGACTTCACAATACTCTATAAAAATATCTTTTCTTACTGACTTCAAAGTGTTCTTTACAACACGGATAAGCAAGTTCGAGTACACCCTTCCCATAATCTTTCTTGATGATGTATTGTGAATGCATAAGTGTATAGGAATTATAGAATTGTTTTTGAAAGCTTTTGAGTTTGTTTAGAAAGTAAGAGTTGAAAGCACAAGAGTAAGAATTGCAAGTTGTGTCATAAAATCTCAAATACAAACTATATTTATAATGTTGAAAGGTTGCAATAAAAAGTTGCAATCATTAGTAAAAGATGTAACAATTAAAAGGGTTGCAACTACAGGGAGAAAGATGACTCTTTATTTAAATTTTTGACGATTAAAGTCGACCAGGCATTTGAATTTTGATTCAGACATCCGAGTCATTGTAAATTTGAAAATCCACTTCCCTATTTTGAAAACTGCCTATTTTTAAACATTTGAAAACTTCAAACAAATGTATGAATATATGATCAGACATTTAGTTGAAATATTTCAGCCATCTAAAAAGTCGAGAAAAATAAGTTATAAGGTCCCAAAATATTCGGATGTTCGAGGCCTTTATTAAAACATCTAAATTCATAGTTAAATGTCTAATGAAGACTTTAGACATCTAAATAGGGTAATTTTTTAACCCAAGAGTAACTAACTGTTACAGTGCTAAATTCAAACGTCTAAAAATTATGACCAAACGCTTGAAAATTATTAAACTTGTATTTTTCCATTTAAAACATTTTATAGATATAAAATCAAATATTTAAAATATTTTTCTAAGTAGAAAAGAGAAGTTGGAAAATGTTTGTGTGCGTGCGCAACATCATCAAGAAAATTGTACAATATTAAAACATCTAAGACTTGCAAAAAGATGATGATTTGAACACATATACTTCTAGAGTTCTTCGAGCTCCAATATTCATCGAATGTTTTATGTCTTGCCTCTATAATCTTGTCTCTTATAAAGAAGAAACCATGCATATATATATATATTTTTGTATAGTTGTCTTCAATAAAAACACAAAAAGGCAGGATCTAACATTCTCCCCCTTTTGATGATGAAAAGTATGTGCATATAAAATTTTAGTACATCTCTATACATATAATCAATATTCCCCCTATTAATATGCCTGGTTTTTCTCCCCTTTTCTCATCAATAAAAAGAAATATATGAGAGAAAACAAAAAATATGAGGAAATATGCACACACATACCTACACATAAACAAGTTCAACACCAACATAATGTTTTACAAAATAAGTGGAAGACCAACATATGGACGACCACTAACAAGTGCAACACCATCATAATGTTTTACAAGCAAACACAAATAACAACATGTACTAGAGTATGATTATTACACAACCAATTTTTAAAGAATAATGGAAAAAGAAAGTAAAAAGCAACATGAAAAAAAAGAGATACCAAGCTCAAGCACCTAAGAAGTGGAATGTTGAGAGGTAGAAGATGGTAGGTTCCAATATTCACCTTTGCTTTAACCTCCTTTTTTGTCCGAAGAGGATGATCAAGGAGTATCACTCAACTTCTTCTAAATTTTCCTTATAAAAGACATCATTATATATCCACTTTCTTTTCCATTTCCCCATTCTAGAATCAAATGACTTCAAGCACTTACTCATCCTTTTGTCTAATTTCATTTGATTTTTCGACGTAATTACTTGAGCCTCACAAATTTCTCCAATCACCTCCCTTCTTTTCCACTGTAACTTCCCTAATCATGGAGTCACTCTCATTCCCTTTTTCATCACTCTCCTCCCTAATTTCATCATCAGGTTGAGCAGGTTTTTTCCTTTATCGGGTTTAGAAGATGATTCTACAATAGGTTTATTGGAGTTTAAATTTTCCAAATAAATTTAATAAGGGTCATAGGTGGGATGATTGTTTGCAAATCTCATCAAACTAAAAAACTTCTTTTCAGAATATTTGATAACACTCGGATTTTGTTCAAAACCTTAAATGCCTTCAGATTTTAGAAGACTCGTGATATAGGGACCATAAAAAATTGTTTGGCGCTTTTGTTTAAAATAAAATTTGAATTCATGATAGATAAAAGCAGCCCAATTAAATTGTATATCTCCAAAAATGGCATACATTGCTTGATAGTCAATGTCATACACTAGCTCTGATATCAAATAAAAGTCTATAGGATCTAAATAATATGAAAATGCTAACTTAAGTGAATATTAGTAATTTAAATATGAAGATAATAAATAAATAAATAAAAAGAACAATCACACTGGAAATTTTAGACTAGTTCGGACCTTCTATCCTATGTCCAGTCCCTAAGCTTCCATAGGATTTTCACTATCCCCCTCACTTCACTCAGAAGAACATGTTTACAACCATTTGAAAAACTAAACAGGACTTTGCAACATATATAACAAATGTTTTGCTTATTGACTTCAAAGTGTTCTTTATAACATAGATAAGTCAAGTTCAAGTACACCCTTCCTATAATCTCTCTTAATGATGTGTAGATGAATGCGCAAGTGTAAGAATAACAAGTTGTGTTAGAAAATCTCAAAAGCAAGCTATAATTATGGTGTTGAAAGTTTGCAAAGTTACAATCATTAGTAAAAGATGTAGCAATTAAAAGAGTTGCAATCTTTGAAGGAAGAAGACTCTTCATTTAAATTCTTGACTGTTATAGTCGACCAAACGTCTGAATTTTGACTCAAACGTTTGAATCGTTGTAATTTGAAAAGCCGCTTCTCTGTTTTTAAAACCGCCTGTTTTTAGATGTTTGAAAACTCCAATTAAATGCCTGAATACACGATTAGATGTCTAGTTGAAATATTTTAGTCATGTGTAAAGTCAGGAAAGTAAGTTATAAGTACCCAGAATATTCAAACATCTGTGACCTTTATTTAGATATCTGAAGCCTCTATGCAGACCTTGACTACATGACAACTTAGGTGATTCAGACACAATATATAGCAACATTGATTCAGAAAACGAAAATGCAACTCTATGTTTCATGGTAAAGAATGACAAAGCATCCATAGCTTATTGATAATTGGAGACATCACTAACTCTAAATTATATTCTATTCGAATACTCTTTCTGAATTTTTGATCATTTGTAAAATAATAATTACAAATATTTATTAATAAAAAGATACATCTATATATACACATAATATATATATATATATATTTACAAATATAGAATAAAGAATATAAATGTTCAATATATACATATATATATAATTAAATATATTAAATTATATGCCAAAGTATTAACATATCGAAAATACTATATAACACTCATATAGAATATACTAAAATACAATGATTATATTAAAAATAAAACATATTAAATAAATTCAAAGATCGAAATTTTCGACATATATGTCGACATATACCTAGTAGGTATGTTAATATATCGTGATTAGAATTGAAGTACCTTTTCGAAATTTAAAATATTGAACTTCCCTTTTTTATCGATTCAAATTCAAATCAACACTTTTAGGCTACATATGGCTATTGTTTCCCTATTTATTCATACTTAATTATTCATTCATCATCATAACTTTCATTTTCAAAATTCAAAACAAAAAGTTTGATTACTCTTTCTCTCTTCGAAAATAATGTTTATTCCTCATGCATCTTCTTTCAAAACCCTTAAGCTTTCATCCAAAATAAAATTTGGCTCTATGATGATATAAATCCATGGAAAATTATGTTGAATATAGAAAGTATGCTAAGATTTTTTGGGGAGATTTGTTAATTTTAATGATTATTACTCTTATGATTTACTAACTATTGCTTTTGAAAATGGTATTTGGTTTAGTCAGTCTTTCTCAGAGTGAATTTGTTTGTTATCTCGAGTTAGTAAAAATACTTTATGCAAACCTAAATGGAAAGTTTTATGAAGGAAATGGAAGAGAAGTTTTGATTAATGTTACGTGCCTCTTTGATTGGAGAAATTCTTGGTTGCAAAAGTGAGGAAGATGATCTTAAAGATCTTGAATTTTTTTATAATAATCATAAAGTCATGCACAATCTATTTGAAAATGATATGGATATGGAATTTAGAGGGAAAAATCTTAATCAGAAAGCAAGGCTAATGAGCCCCATTTTGCAACAAAGTATTACTCCGAGAATGGGAGATTACAATAATCCCACGTCGAAGCATTTCAAAGCTCCTTTTGATATATTTTCAAAAAATGACATAAATCGAACACAGGTCATTTTATCGGATTTTGTGGCTAAGAAAGTTCTTGGTATGAAAATAAACTTTATCATCGAGAATATCTAACAAGAATTTTTAATTATTTTGGATTTGATTTAAGAGGAGAGCCTACCTCTAATCAAAAAAATTTAATAAGAAAAACGTCTCTCTTATGCATATTCCTTTTGAGTTTGAGCTATTTGAAATCTTGTCATAAAAGAGGAGTGGTTGACAAGATAGGAGGAAGAAGAGATTCAAGAAGAGGAGGCTTAAGAGATGGAGGTCGAAGAGGAGGAAGAAGGAAATTAGGAGGAAGAAGAGATGGACACGGCTGTTGGATGTTTTAAAAGGACGGTAGGCCTGCAAATGTGGACATCATCAAGAACTAAGAAAAAAATACTCAATAACCAAAAGAAGCTAAAGTGATAAATGAGTAATTTTTTTTAAAACTTTCGGACAAGATTGGTAACTTCTTTGGAAAAGTGATAAGAAAGCATGGATAAGGCTCTTTATCACCTTCAACATCATTCTAGATCTCTATGTTCTCTTTATTTACCAAGTAATGCAAATGTGTCTTTGTTTTAGTTTCATGCCTATGTATTCAGAATCTAAATTAAGTATTTTGAAAACTATATAGAAATTGCTATACACTATTAACCCCTTCCTATAGTGTAATAATAGCCTTAGGATCCATTTTGCATATGTATAGTAGGCTAACTCACATATCCCACATTTGGTATTAGAGCACTGTAAAATAGGGTATGTATTTAACATAATAAAAACTCAATTTCAGATCATAAAAACTTACTCATTCTCCCTAAACCAATCTATTAAATTCTAAACAATTCTTAAAAAATGGATATGGGAAAACTCATTTACAAAGAGAAAATGATCGATAATCTAGAAGAGATTCTTCAAACATTCAAGAAGATGTTACATTCTATCCTTAGAAATCAGAAGCACTTAGAAATGAAACAAAAACTAATGGTATATGGACAAGAATGGAAATTTCTCTCTCTTTTGTTTCTTGTTTCCATGCTCTTAAAGAAAAGATGCAAAATATTTCTGAACCTTTTGGAAATAGAAAAATGTTGAACGATGAAGAGATAGGTATAGACATAAAAGAAAAACTTGATGAATGGGAAGTCACTCAAATAGACCATATATTTGGTCATAACGAAGGATGGATAAAACTCTGCCAAAGAAATCTTGAAGTTAAATCCATCAAAAAGTAATGTTTGTATAAATATATTATTGTTTGTTGTTTTATAGTCTTTTTTTGTTGTATATATTTGTATTTATTGTATGTTAAAAGGATTATGTCTGTTTATGATTGTTTGTTTTATAGTCTCACTTGTAATTGATTTTGATTTTCTTAAAAACCGCTTAATATTACAGCCTACACTACTAATCATAATATGCCTGATTGATTTTATTCTAATTTTTATTGATGACAAAGGAGGAGAAAAATATAAAATATAATCTACACAAAAAGATGAGGGGAGTAAGAATGCATAAACTATGGGGGTGTTAATCGAGTCAAGGGGAGTTAAACAAATCAAAAGAATTTTAATATTAATATTATATTTTATATCAAAAATATTTAGATGGTTATCATCATCAAAAATGGGAGATTTTTAATATAGGTATTGATTTTGATGACAACAACCATATAAATATGATTGTTAATGACTTTCAAATTATCTAGATAATTGAGTAGGATTTACCAGTACATTGTTAAGATATATTTTAGTAGAGATGGACTATACAACAAGATGGATCAATAAAAGGACTCGAGAGAAAAAAAGAAAAAAAGAATCAAGGTAAGAGAAACAAAAGTAGAGGCTACAAAGATACAAGAGATTTAAAGATAAGACTAGAAGAACACAAGAAGACAAGCGACTCAAGAATAAGACATCATAATTGGTCAAGAATAATATTTGTCGGGCCTTGGATTTTTTGTTAAAGACCCCATAGCTAGTACCTTTGAATTTTCTCTCTTTTAAACTCTGTTTTAATCTCTATATCTTTTTATAAAGTATATAGTAATATTATTCAAATATTGAAAATCAATAAATAAAGGAACTGAAAAGAAGAATCTTATGATGACTAGTTCGAGTAGCTCGAAAGTAACTAAAAATGGGCAGGAGATACGTTCGGATGGTAAACACTTTTCTTAAGCATTATCCTTCTGGTTAATGAGATATATGATACTATTGGTAGTACCCAGTTCCATGGTATCAATTTGGAGTTACTCGATCTATAAAAAAAATTAAGTTAAAAGATAATACGAATCATCAATTGATAAATTAATTAGTAATTATAAACATCTTTATAAAGGTGTTAAACTAAAGATAATTTGGATCACTAATTGATAAAATAAAATGGAATTTTCAACGATTTTGGATAGTCAGAAATTTCCGAATCACGCCTAACTTAAAACTAATAAATTTTGAAAATATAAAAGATAAAAAATTGTGAAATGTTTTTAGTAAATAAAATAATATAATTATAATTTATAAATGTGATTTATAAATAAAAAGGATTTAAAGCTGAGAATTTGACAATTTAAATCTTGGTGATTTTGAAAATTGTTCTTCAAAATTGAGAAAATAATAATAGTATTATTTTGAAGTATTTTTGAATAAAAATATAAGAGATAAGTTTTATAACTTATGAATTTGAGATGATAGTAAATTACAATAAGTTTTAAATTTGTCAAACACCCTGATGTAAGTAAAAGCAATCTAAATTTTAGGATTGTACGTATACTCTTAGGATGTAATGGAGTATTATACAAATATAGACTTAAGATTTGTACGTATACTCTTAGGATGTAATGGAGTAATATACAAATATAGACTTAAGTCATGAATTATTTATACACTTAAGTAATGTTGTAAGAGGTAATTCAATAATGGATTTAGTATGAAGTGAATGGTTATGAAACTTAAAAGTGTTGATTAAACCAAAGTTGTGTATTCAAATAGGTGATCGAATTAAATATTGAGTACGGATGATCTATATACATCGTACAAGTGTAAGTTTAAAAATAAATATTTTGGGCAAACACCTCTGGGTTTTGCATTGTAATTTTGAGGACGAAATTCTTTTAAGGGGGGAAGTCTGTAACGACCCGCAAATTTACCACTTAGATAAATTATATTTATTTTTAAAATATTCAAATATAAGATTTTTAAAAGAGATTATGTTATCTTAAGTAATAAATAATGATGGAAATCTTATTTTCAATAAGTATTTACAAAAATATATACTTTGGGAAAATATCGATAAAATGACCAAAAACCATTATCAATAAACATCTCTATAATTATCAGAAGTCGTGAATGAAGCTGGATATATACAATTATTTATTCGTTAAAACAAGAATATGAAATAAAATTGTTTATTTTATTTTTTGCATATAAATTATATTTATGACATCATTAATAATGGCATCATATTTACTAATTGGTTTATGAATTTAAATTGAGATTTAATGATTTAATAATTATTATAATTATTCAAATAATTTTTTTGAATAATAATAATTCATTTTAATTAGTTGTGAAGTGATAATAAGTCATTTATAATAGTTTCATAAAGATATACACTTGATTTGAAAATATATGAAAATTGATATCGTTTTATCGATATAACAGCCTAAACAATTGTTTAATATTAATTTATATGGTTTTATAAATCAAATGTGATCATTTTAATTAGTTAAAAATGATGAGAAATTAGTTTTCAAATTTTATTTATATTTATATGTAAATTAATTTATAAGTGAAAATGTGACCGGGAATCGGCTTCCCGATTCTCAATGGTTTAACAAATGGAAGTTGTTCAAAGTTGTTGCAATCTTGTTTATATGTTTTGTGCACATATATAACATACACATGCACACCCTAACATATACATAAACACACACATACATACAAATATCCATATACACTTGTGTGTGTGTGTATGTATATGTATGTATGTATGTATTTGTATGTGTGTGTATTATAAAAGATCTAAGATATTTTACATAAACTTCATCCTTAAGCAAACCAAAGTCAAAAGCAAACATCAACTCACTTACACACCATCATCACCACACACATGGAGGATTACATAAGGGGAAGTCGTGCGCCTTGATGATGATGGAGGGGGTGTGGGCAAGGGCATTTTGGTGCTTACATATTTGGATATTTATTTTCAATATTCCTATAAATACCCACCTACATTCACACATTCATTCACACAATTCTCTTCTTCTTCCTCTTCTTGTTAAAGCTCTAAGAGCTCTTCTTCAATGGCTCCCTGCCTAGAAAAAATAATAAAACTTAATAAAACTTTATATAATAATATTAAATTTTTTATTATAATGAAAATAATATATATATATATAATCAACATAATTATAACTTATTAAAGTATAAACAAAAATTCAATATACATAGACTTAAAAACACTAAATAATATCTTTTATAAGTATAAGAGATTGAAAATCATTTTGAGAAATATTTTGAAAATATTATTTTAAAATCAGGATATTTGAAAAACAATTTAAAATAAAATTAGAGAAGAAGAGAGAAATCAGGAAAGTCCTATCAAGGTTTTAACATAAATTCTACGACTCTATAACTTATCTGGAACATCTTGAAATATTAAACTCTTCAATACTCATGAGTCTTCATTCTCTAACACTTGAAACTCTATATCAGCTTCTTGAATCCACTCTTGATCCTGTACAGTCTTCTTAATCAACGCTTGTCTAATATCCCGCACTATATATATATATATCGATAAAACATTAGTATTTATATTTTATATAATGTTCTATAGTTATTATCATCAAAACCAAAACCTAAGGTACCAACATTTATAACCTTTATGAATACATCTTTTAAATTTATTCATAAAGTTTATAAATTTAAATTAAATTTAAACCTATTTTAAATTTATATTTTATACATTATTCATAATAACACAACCCGGGCTTTGATACCATTGTTGGATCAGATACATAAGACATCGGAGAACATAGGTAAATATCAAAATAACCATTTTTATTCATTATACAATAGATCTTTTATGTGTGTTATCATGAATAATGTTGTCAACACTTAAATCAGAATTAATATTTTATTGGATGTTTTGATTTAAGTTTGAATTTTCAATTTTGCTATTATAATATTAACATTATATTATTATTAATGTGATTTTCAATGTTTACATTTGTTCTAAATGTTTAATAAGATAACTCATTGTTAAATTAAATAACATTTATTCAACAAACAATTTGATAATAAAGTAAATTTATATTCTATTATTTAGATATATAATAATTAATAATTAAATGATAATAACCAATTAAACAATTTTAATATAAATTCAAATAGCGATTTTATAATCAATGTTTACTGAAGCGATGTAATGAATTTAAATTATTATAATTCATCTTCATTTATGTATCTACTATTTGAGTCAAACGAGTAATGTTTTAATATATTCGTATTGATTAACTGTATTAATTTATAAATATCCTAATAAAAGATGTGTGTGTGTGTCTGTGTGTATCAACATCTAAATAACAATGTAATATATAAGTGTATGATAGTATGTTTAGAATTTTAATACAAACCCAATGCCACAAGTTGTATACAGAACATAGTTCTTATGTGAAAGTTACAAAGGTTGAAAACCAAAGAGATTTTTGTATAAATTAACAATCATATGACAGAAGGGCTAATACAAAATTATTTTTAATTTGAAGGACTTTAGAATAATATTACTTGAAACCCAAATGCCGCCAGCATCTCGTCTCCCTTGAGTTCTTCTAGCCGCATAAGATCGTCTAAGATGTCACATCCATCGCCGAGTGTCTTACATCGATGCGAGCTTCACGCTAGTACCCAAGTTATTGCGTCCGATCAACTATCAACCAAACCCTAGTTTTCATTGTCCACCTCAACCTGACTATCCTCGACCATCGAAGCAGCTTATCTTACTTATATATACGTTATTATAGGTGAGCGGTTCTTATAAATCGTCTAGATGAAGTCCTACTTCTAATTTTTAAAGGAACACCTTTAAGTAACGATATGTTGTGCATGTTATTTCTTTTCATCAAGATGATTTCACATAGAAATGTAAAGCGCCATGTAATGCCAATACTCTAATAATGTCTATATTTAATTGCAAAGTTCAGCATTTAAAACCGCTTGGTTAAGTCTGATAACATTTTATCGATTAAATGAATCACTATAAATAGAGATTTCAACTTTGAGTTGACTTTTAATTACAGTGATACAAAACATATGCAATATGTATCAAAGAAGATGAATCCTCCATGAGTAGTGCTTCACTTATTGTATCTCAACACATACACATTATATTGTTATAATAATGTAAACTAATATCAGCCGATTGACCATAATCAAAATAAGGATTTCAGACATAAGATCTACTGTATCTATAGTCGAAGGACAACACATCTTCACATTAAATCTTTTATTTGATTTGGACACAATAACCTATAGAAGATTTGTTGGTGAGCCGTTTTATAATTGTTTTAAATGACTACAAGTAATTAACCTACTGGTGTCCCCGGTAATCATAAGCAAGTTACTGTGTATCATATGGATAATGTTACCTCTACTAATCATGTCGATGTATTGATATTTCTTCTCAAAATACCAAATGATGAGGAAAATTCAAGGACGAGTGTTTATTATTCAGATCCGCTGCTCATGGTTACAAACTGTTTTGCAACTGTAGTTATTTAAACAATTTTATCGAGGTATTTCTATTTGTATGTATTACTGTACTCTTAATTACTTATAATATATGTGTGTGTGTTGCAAGCATATACAAAAGAAATAAAACCTAAAAGTATACTTTAATATTAAACATGATTTTATTACAAGAATTAAGTGACATAAACAAATTTATATAATTGCCCATTGAGTTCACACTTAAGTCTATCAATAAAAAGGCTAATACGATGGCAACTCAATTGACAAATAACTTTTTTGTCTTATTATTTTACTTACGCTCGGATCTTATTTTCTTAATCTTTATTCTTGGTATTTCACTCTTTCTTTTATCCCAATTTTTGATAACAAATGCTAAGATAAAATGAATATAAATTTATTTTTCTCTGCAAAATAGCGTTGATCTATTGTCATTCCTTGGTAAGAAATTATGATTCATCTTTGTCAGCTATCTTTACCTTTGCGGTTTACCCTCTACCTTTTAAACAAGACATATTTTTCTTCCTGTTCATTTTCTCATTTAATTCAGAAACACATAGTTCTCATTAATTTACTTAGTCAAACTTCTACCGATCTATTTCGAGTTCATTGTGTTTCTCTATTTTATATTAAACCTTTTTTTCGTACATCAACAAACGTCAAAAGAAGAGTTTAGAGATCCTCTGTTTAAGATGAAACTTGAGAGGGTTTATTTGGGACTTGGAATCTAAAATGATCGCTGAGGGGAATAAATGCGATAATAATAAGCAAGAATAAATACCAAGAGGAATATGCACCAGCCACCATAACGAATATTTTATTAATGAGGAGTAGAGTTACCATCATTTACACCATTAACGAATTTTATCATCTTAATTACAACAATATGAAAATGAATCATCCCTTTTTTTGCATGGAAAATTAGTGCCTGTTTATAGTAGTTTATCTACAACAGGATCAGTTGAGAGCTTTTGATATGGATTGCTGACATGAATGAATGATTTAGGTTGGTGATACATGCCAAAGTCTTACCTTGGAAATACTTATCTCAGCGATTGATGACATATTGCTTACTTTAGTTTTATGGATCCCTCAGATGCTTTTGATGCTTGACATGTGGCTGATTACAAGAAAATCTAGCTTTCTAATATAGGCTTCTTCAGATATCCCACAGATCGCTTTTTATGTTTATTGCCTTTGAGCTTTGCACTGATCCTTCTTTAAGTACAACTGTACGAGGATTGATTGCTTTCAAAAAGTGATCCATGATATAGAATCGTATCCTTTGGTACTTTCTTTGCTATCGACAAAGGAATTTTTCGACCACGCTTTTGTATCTACACTTGAAGTAACTGTTAGAGAATTGTATTCTGTCTGTTGACAGCCTTTTGTATAGTGTTATGTACCGTGTACGTGCACAGTCCTCTGTTCTTGAGAGTCTATATATATAGACCCAGTTGTATCAATATCAGTATGCTATGATGAATTAATTTTGAATCTCATTCTGTTTCATTCACAAATATTTTCATGGTATAGAGCTATCGCCCAACGGCATCAAACTTTCAGATCTCAGATCTGAATAGAAAATCCATTACCTATCTTCTTCGCAAGTTCAGAATTCGTTCATCTTCATCATTAGATCTAATCAGATCCAATAATCAAGCCCTAAATCATGGCTCAAGACGATGAGATTCAATCAAGAACCGGATCAACCAATCTCGGAAATACAACATCCAATCAATCATCGAAGACTCTTGAAGACTCGCTGAAATCAATTATCAATCCACAAACCCAACTTATTACGGTAACACTAGATGAAGACAACTTTCTTTTGTGGAAGTTTCAGATTGAAATGGCTATCAATGGATATGGCTTACAGAAATTTATAGATCCGATCACTGTACCTCCTTCCCAATTCATTACCGGTCAAGATGGCATCAGCAAACCAAACACTGAATTCTTAATACACTCGAGACAAGATAGCTTGCTGTGTTCCTGGATCTTGTCTTCAATCAGCCCTGATCTATTATCATCAGTTATAGGATGCAAAACCTCACTTGAAGTATGGACTGCAATTCATCTGAATTTCAACTCGCAGGCAGCAGCGAGAATTATGAGTTACAAGAGGCAACTACAAAATGTCAAGAAAGATAATGCAAGCATCAGAGAGTATCTTAATAAAATCAAGAAACTATGTGATCTTTTAGAGTCATCAGGACACAAGATTAGTGAGACTGATCAGGTTCTCCATATTCTTAATGGATTAGGAGAAGAATTTGAAGCCATAGTTGCTATCATAACCTCAAAAGAATCATCTCCATCTGTTCAGTACGTTAGTTCATGTCTTCTTGCGCATGAAGGCAGGCTTGAACAGAAAAACAACTCCACGACAGAATTTTCCATCAACTATGCTGCAAACGTGAAGAACAAGCAAACTCAACACAACACAAGAACAGATCCATCAACCCAGAACCATCAGGAAACTCAACCAGTTAGAGGAAACTACATGTATGACAGAGGTAGAGCACAAGGATGAGGAAGAGGAATGTTCTTCAATAATCGGTCAAAGTGCCAAATATGTGGGAAGCTTGGTCACACAACGATTAAATGTTATTTCAGATTCGAATCCAGCTACAACAGTAATCAACAAATATCACCCAATCAAGGCACTTCCAGACCTTATCCCTACAATGTCAATCTCACTCAAGCACAGAATGCTGCAAGACATAATCCAAGGAATCAGTCCCATCACAATGAAAATTCTGATGCATTAGCTTGTGACATGGATATTCAAGATGAAGCTTGGTTTCCTGATTCTGGAGCTACTCATCACGTCACAAGCAATCTTCAGAATTTGAATCTGGGAGGAGCAGCCTACAAAGGTAAAAATTCAGTTTGTATGGGAAATGGCACACCTCTAAATATCACACATATCGGTCATGCACAGTTCACCTCAGAAAACAGAAATAAAACTCTACTATTAAAAAATCTATTACGAGTTCCCCAAATTAAAAAGAACTTCGATCAGCGTCTCACAATTTGCTAGAGACAATCAAGTATTTTTTGAGTTCCATCCGAACACATGCTTGGTTAAGAATAACTTGAATGGAGATATATTATTGCAGGGGGAACTACATGATGGTCTCTACAAATTCGATCTGAAATCTGATGATAGAAAGTATGATAATATGGTATGTTACAATACTACTACTAATAATAATAATAATAATAATGTAGATGATGAGTATGATATATGGCATAGAAAGCTTGGACATCCCAATGTAAGCGTGATGAAAGTTGTTTTGAATAATGAGAATCTTTCACATTTAAATAATAATATGATATCGAAATTATGCAGTCAATGTCAAATTGGCAAGAGCCACAAATTACCTTTCAGTAATTCAGAAACTGTTTACACTAATCCACTTGAATTAGTTGAATGTGATGTATGGGGTCCTGCACCATTGAACTCTGATTACGGGTTCAAGTATTATGTTGCATTTGTGGATGCATACTCGAGATACACATGGATCTATTTTCTGAAGTTAAAATCCGAAGTCTCTAAGGCTGTTAAACAATTCATCATACAAGTCAAAAGACAACTTGACAGGAAATTGAAAGTATTTCAAACCGATGGAGGAGCTGAATTCAAATCTCTCAAGAATTTTTTCAATGCAAGAGGGATAATACACAGATTTACATGTCCATACACATCTCAACAAAATGGGATTGTTGAGAGAAAGCATCGACATATTGTTGATATGGGGTTAACTCTTCTAGCACAAGGATCCTTACCTCTCAAATTCTGGCCAGAATCTTTTTCAACTGCAGTATACTTAATTAACTATCTTCCCACTAAAGTTTTAAAATACAACAGCCCACATGAAGCTTTGAATGGGACTAAACCCGATTACAAGAGACTGAGAGTCTTTGGCTGTTTATGCTTTCCAATGCTAAGACCTTATAATCGTCACAAACTTGACTTTAGATCCTCCCCATGCACTTTTTTGGGATATGGATCACTACAAAAAGGCTACAAGTGTTTGACCAAAGAAGGAAAAATTGTTATGTCCAGGCATGTCATGTTCAATGAAAGAATTTTTCCATTTGCTGACAATAAGGTCAAATGCACCAAGAAGGTTACAAATACACAAAGATCGATGCTACCCATACCATCACATATTATCAATAAAGAAAGCCATTCATCAGAGGCAATCATAGAGGAAGACTCAACTTATGGTATCCAGGATTCGGCTACAAACAGAGATGAAGATCATTGCACTCATAATCAAATGAATGAAGACAGTGGGAACATGAATGATATGTTTCAGGCACCATTTCAGGGGAGTGTGATAGACAATTCTAGGAGCAGCACACAAAGAGGTATCACTGCAGCAGGTGAATTAGGCAGCAATTCACAAAGAAATACTAAGACAACTAGACAAGTGGAACAGCATCAAGGACATCACATGACAACTAGAGCTAAAAGTGGTATCTTTAAACCAAAAGTATACATTACTCAGAGTCTATCAGCCGAACCTACAAGCTATGAACAAGCAGTAACAAATCCTAAATGGAGAAAAGCCATGGAAGAGGAGTATCAAGCCTTAGTTAATAATAATACATGGAGATTAGTTACACTGCCCAAGAACAAAATTGCTATAGGATGTAGATGGATATATAAACTGAAGCACAATGCTGATGGGACAATAGCAAAGCACAAGGCTAGACTGGTAGCTAAGGGATTCACACAGCAGGCAGGATTTTATTTCAAAGAAACGTTTTCTCCTGTAATAAAACCTACTACCATAAGAATAGTACTCACTATTGCACTACACAACAAGTGGTCAGTCAAGCAATTAGATGTACATAATGCATTCCTAAACGGAGAGTTAGAAGAGGAAGTGTATATGGAGCAGCCAAGAGGGTTTGAAGAAAGCAGAGGTCATCAAAAGGTTTGCAAGCTGAATAAAGCAATATATGGCCTGAAGCAAGCCTCCAGAGTTTGGTTCGAAAAACTCAAAGGCACATTGATGAAGCTTGGTTTTCACTCAACAAAATCTGATTGTTCACTGTTCATCAAGAGAGACAACATCAATGTCATGTATATCCTGGTCTATGTGGATGATTTCATCATAATAGGAAATAATACACTTGAGATGGATCGGTTAATAAGATACATGAATGACCAGTTCAAACTAAAAGATCTTGGCGAACTAAACTTCTTCTTAGGTATAGAGGTGAAGAGAACTAGAAATGGAGGATTTCATCTCAGTCAAACTAACTATATTCAAAATGTGTTAAGAAGATCAGGTATGGATAAGGCAAAAGCTGCCAGTACACCTATGACCACAAATTTGCAACTATCAAAGAATTGTGGTGATCCAATAGATGATCCACATCATTATAGAAGCATAGTTGGCGCTCTGCAATACATCACCATTACAAGACCAGAGCTATCATTCTGCGTGAATAAAGTTTGTCAATTCATGTCCAACCCACTGAGTGAACATTGGAAAGCAACTAAAAGAATACTCAGATATTTGGCAGGGACAGCAGATTATGGACTGAAACTAAACCCTAGTGATACTCTGAAAATCAGTGGGTTTGCTGATGCTGATTGGGGTGGTGACAGAGATGATAGAAGATCGGTGAGTGGCTACTGTCTATATTTTGGAGAGAATTTAGTGTCTTGGTGTTCAAAGAAGCAACCTACAGTATCGAGATCATCAACTGAAGCTGAATATCGTAGTGTTGCTGCCATAGTGTCAGAGATCATGTGGATCAAATCCCTGCTGTCTGAAGTGACTGACTACGAAGCATGGTCATCAACAGTGTGGTGTGATAACTCAAGTGCAGTACTATTAGCAGCTAATCCCATACTCCATTCAAGGACCAAGCATATCGAGCTGGATCTCTATTTCGTGAGAGAGCAAGTAGCTAAAGGCAATATCTGTATCAATCATATTCCGGCGCTGTATCAGAAGGCAGATGTGTTAACTAAATCTCTCTCATGCACTCGATTTGTGAAGTTAAGACAAGAGCTAAATGTTGAAGCATATATGAGAGTAGGAGGAGAAGAAAAGAAGAAGGAGATAGAAGAGAAGAGTTCGAATTAAGGGAGAGTGTTAGAGAATTGTATTCTGTTTGTTGACAGCCTTTTGTATAGTGTTATGTACCGTGTACGTGCACAGTCCTCTGTTCTTGAGAGTCTATATATATAGACCCAGTTGTATCAATATCAGTATGCTATGATGAATTAATTTTGAATCTCTTTCTGTTTCATTCACAAATATTTTCAGTAACAATAGTTGATATATATACTGGACATATTCAAAATTATAACTAAGGATTTCCCTTTTTGATTTTGTCCACAGTATATTATCCTTGGTATATAGGACATCTAAGTAAAGACCAAGAGTATTTTCATCGGTTAGTACATTATATAAATGTTAGCATAATTTACAATGAGAAATATAGTATAACATTTTTCTACTCATTTTCTATAAAGATTGCATGAGACTCAATATATTTCCTCTTCTATAATTGGTCATTCATGGAGAATCATATTTAGTTAAACAAATAGTAATTTTTAATTCTAATGGGTTCAGCTCAAACATCATTGAGAAAATTTTAATTTTACAACAGAATAAACACATGGTAAATTCTAATCTGCTACTTATATTCCATTCAGGGTTTAAGGTTTTCAACTTTTTATATAGTGGTTTTTTTTATTACTTTACAACTTAATAATCAGGGACGGAGTAAATGGAAAGTAAGTGTATTTTCTGATACCAGTGACATACGACTCTATATTAATGATGTCTATAAGAATAATTTTGGACAACATTGTTTTAAGGTATAAATTTGTGCATACTGTAAGTTTTTTCTTTTGGAAACATCCAGTACGTTTATGAGTACATACACATACAAGACTGCCTAATAATCCATAAATAAATGTTCATCTTTTAATTTAGTATGACTATGATATTAATTTGTTGCTATATTAGAAATGCTTTACAAGGATAATGAAATGAAAGAAAAACAAAGATGGCATAGAATATAAATGTTGAAAGTGAGAACATCTTATTAAACATTTTGCTGAAATGAAATGACTAACCAACCATTAGGAATGATTGATGTAATGAAATATTGGAGGTGTTCAATAGTGATTATCGTATGTGTTTGCGTCAAAAATGACCAAACATCCCAGAACAGAGATTTGACGGATCCTAGGTCTTGAGTGTAATCCTAGTATCGGTTTCTACGAGGTGATGTAACGAACCACCTTTTCGACCCTTAAAAGGTCGACACTAATACATCCAGGGTATTCACGTGTCGAGCATCCAAGAGTGCCGGAAAGACTATTGTTGGGGAAAGACAGAACAGAATCTCACATCGTGACGAGTAATATATAATATACAACATATTTTTACAAGAGAAAATTGTAATATACATCAATCAGAGTAACTAACCAATCATTAGCCTGAAGAGTTATAACAATATGTCCTCACAAATGTTGATAAATATAAACAGCCAATGCAGCAGAAATAAAATATATGTGAATACGTCTTGGAATCATCCAGCTCATCTCCTAAAACTCCAAGCATCCAAAGCTAAATCTGGAAATATGCTCGATATGACCCGAGCATTATATGAAAATAACGCCCGGATCACTCTGGTAATCAGCATGTGAAACACATATAATATGGATTTTAATGTTATAAAACCTTTCAAAATAAAGGTATCTCGTAAGACCGCGCCGCACATAAACACGGACGGGTTTTACCTTACGATGGCCAAACCATTTATAGGAAATCTTGTGATATTATAATAATGTCTAGGGTTTAAAATAAATATCGAATCACAGCCAAGATTGTTACATTAATTAAATTTCATTATAATAGGTATACAACTACGTCCGAAGGGGACTTATTAGAGAATGGATTCCATACAGTGACAAGTCATCAGGGTACCGCCTGCCACAATATACCTCTAGAAAATATGCCGAGGGCCTCACATGGACCACCTACCAATACAGGACCAGCTTACCCCTTACTGGAGAGTATCGAATATGTACCACCTCGGTTGCATTGCAACCTTTTCCCAAGAGCTCTCATGCACATCCACACACACAGGGGTGATGCCCCACATCCTAATGGGTGCGACCCACATAGCCCTACTTCATTTCCATTGTTTTAGTCATCCCCAGTTGTGAGGCTGGAGACTACATTTTACCCTTTTAGCAAATCTCACTTAGAATGCTGACACTGCCCTTCAGACAGCAATCCAATACTAGCATTCATTCATACAAGTTGTACATGATATGAACAAATTGATGCCACTACTTTTATTACATCCATTTTGGAATCATCCTTGGGATTAGTAGCAAGTAGCCATTGCACTTCAAAGAACTTCGTCTTTGATTCCATCATCTTCAAGATGTCTTCAATTCGAACGCATATGCTAGTTCGAAGTGGTTTTTGGATAATATATCTGATGTCGGTCTCTTCGAACCGATAATGATAATTTTAAAAACTGACCAACATTTGATAGTCGATTATTTAATTATCAATAAACAAACAATCAGATCATAGATTTATTTCCATATGGAAACCAACACTGGTTAAACACATAAGCAACCACTAAGCCTCTTTATTTAATCCTTTCATTAATTTAAAACCACTTTTAAATATTTGTATTAAAATAGCTTTTCGACAGATATATTCACAAACGCTCTTTACAGCACTTGAGAATATTGATATACTTATCTCAATTGTATAAGTATACTCACAAAACATTTCACTTTCAAAACTTAGAAATCTTTCCTATGTACTTATATCAACAATATATGTATTTTCACAAAACACTACACATCAAATTCTTAGAAAATGCACCCATATACTTATCTCAACGGTACAAGAACATTCACAAATCTTAAGAAAGAGTTCATTTTCTAAGCCACGCATATTTGAGTTAAACAAACAGTTTCCTTTTGGTGTAAATAAATGGGTCTTATAGAAATTTAACCAAATATACTTAACACCACCTCCTAATTTCAAATAGTATTATCCCTCGATTAATAATGAGATCAGACAAGTTAGAAAACTATCATTGCCTCGATATGCATTAATAATTCTTAAGACAGAGATGAGTTTCCATACCTCAGAATTTGGTGTTAAGTTTGAATTGAATACTTTCCATATCATTGTAACGACCTAGATTTTTCATCGTTTGATTTTAAATATTTAAATGGTTTAAATATTGGATTTGAAATTATAATTTAGTTAGTAAGATTTTAAAACTGAAATTTTAAGCGATTTCGCAAATTTTTGAAACCGTCGATTTGATCGACACGTTAAAATAGCTTTCCGGGGCACAGTCTCGGAATTCGACGAAACTACTTCCATTGGATCCGTAATAATATATAATTATCGGATTTTAAATTTCGTAGCGTTTGGTTTTATCGTTTGTTCGTACGATTTATTTAATTTAAATAGTCGATTTAAAAAGCTATATTTTCCATACGATCGAATTGGGACTCAGGACTTATTCCATTGAGTTCGGAATAGCGGTATAACATTAGAAACGCTCGGTGGCACACCTCCATTGGGGTTCAAAATTTCAAGATATGTATAACGAGATATTTTGAATATAATATACTTATAAAGCTTGTCAATGGTCAACTCAAGCTACCCTACCTAGTCATACCCGTCCCCTCTTCTTTTTAAATACTTTCCTTCTTCTGTTTAATCCACAAAAGCATGTGACCTCCTTTCTTTCCTTTTAAAAGCACGAGTCTCCTTCTTTCCTTTCAGTCTGAATGAAAATCTCAACTCTTAAAAAAATCGAGCATTGCGACTCCCTGATCGACACACGTGTACGAGGCTGGGGAGGGGGCAACGATGAGGCGGCGGCCAGAAGCTCGAGGTGTGATTGAGCATATCGCCTAGGGTTTCAATCATGGTTTGATTTGAGAAATGCGAGAGGGCGATGGGGCTGGAGGAATGGAGCTTGTATGCACGGTTGGTGGAGGCTCGATCGAGTGCGTTCATTTGAGATGCAAGGATGGTGGGCGGCATTGAAATGTTGAGGCCGAAGGTGGGTTTTGAGGCCTGGAGGTGATTCGCGATTTAGTCTTGGTCGCCTGGAAGCTTGCTTGGGGGGTGCAGCTGTCGTTCGGAGGCATTAGGGTTTTGGACTTTGGGTCGCACGCCTAAGTTCACGTGCGCGATGGCAGCGGCCGTAGCCACGGCTTCGGCAGTGAGGGTAAGGTTTAAAATTTTAATTTTAATTTTAAATTACCTTAGTTAATTGAATTTAAGTATAATTGAATGCTTATAAAATTTGTATAACTTGTATACGAGGTCTAAAATTAACGTATCAAGTCACGATGAACTCAAGACAGCAATCTATGCAATAAAGTATATTTAGACGATCAGCAAATTAAAAATCAAGGTGAAAAATTCTCACTCATTTGGATTGCCAAAGTTAAATTTTAAATAGTTAAAATGTATTCTGGATGCTTAGTTGAATTTATTAATTATTATCTGTTGAATGATATATTATATATAATACTATATATTAGTAGTTGGATATATTTCCCGCCTATTGTAGCGGATGAGACCCTATGTGCCCCGCATAATAGCGGATGACTCTATATACCGCGATATCCCTCTCGAAGTGGGATAGGTATTTTTAAGGTGTATTAACACCTGTGGATGCAGGGAAACAGGTTGGAGGGATCCAACTTGATTCCTTAAATTTATATTGATTGTTTTTCATATATAATAATATATGATGTGTTAGAATAGTCTGTTATAGATTATTGTTGTGATGTGAATTATTGGATGCTATAGTAGCATTGGCCTGAATTTTGGTATTTTAATACCATAAATATTATTTTGGAATTTGAAGGAATTTAAAAGGAGATTTGAATATAAAAATATTTATATCAAAATTTGGATTATTTTAAAGAAAGTTGATTTGGATAAATAAATGGTTTGATATTGGGGTCGTACTTATCTATTCGTAAAAACGTTTAAAATAGAGACTTTAAAATAATTTATATAGAGGATTTTTAAACGATGTATTTTTAAATGATATTTCTGGAGAATAGGAAAAGAAGTTGAAATCGATATTTTAAATGGATTTGCGAAATAAATGGAATCTATTAAGAAATGGATTTATAAAACTAGATTTTTAAAATGGGAATAGTTTTATAAATAAGTGAAAACTCAAAGGATTTTATAAATTTATAAATGATGTTTATAATTAAAGAAAAGAATACCCATTGATAAATTGGAATAAAATTCCACAGTGTGAATTTATACCGAGATATGAAAATAGGGTTTGGAAAAAAATATAGTGGACTCTATTTTGAAAAGTGAAAATGGTTAGAAATCGGAATGGGATCGAAGTGTTGTAAATCGTGAGGGATTTATAAGTTAAATTGGTTATTGGGATTTTTGAAGAAAAAATATATATTTATTAAGAAACTAAGTTTTGTTTTAAAAGGAAATTTTATTTATTAAACTATATAAATAAAACTAGTTATTATTGGAATTTTTCAGAAGTGCATTTTTCAAATACCGAGTATTAATTGAAATAAAATTCAAAATTTTATAATCGGTTTTGTAAACCGATTAGTTTATATTAAAATGAGTTGGAAATGAGTTTTGATGTTTTAATTAAAATGTTTTAATTAAAATGTTTTAATTTTTAAATAAATTACTTAAACATGTTTTGAAATAAATTACTATTCTTTAAAAATATTTATTTTATATTTATATAGAGTTTTGAAATGATTGAAAATTTTATTTATAAATTCTCTCGAGATTCGTAAATGGGGCGCATAAATGGATATGGTTTTTAGGAGAGGAATTTTATAAGGGATTTGGAGGAAATGGAATTTCAAAATGTTGAATATGGAAACTTCGAAAAAATGAAATATGAATTCATAAAAGAAGTTATAAATTATTGAATGGGGTTATAAATAAGTATACAGGGTTTTGGAAATTGTTAAAGGGAATTTATTAATGTTTCCGGAGGCTTATGAGATAAGTTACGAAATGTTCTCTAAAGCATTGATATTTGAAATGATTTTGGAAAATAAGACTTATAATGTTTTCCTAAGTATAAAAATGGAAATTTGGAAATATTTCTAAGTGTTGAAATGGTTTAAGAATATCCTGTTATGGATCTAAGTATTTTAAATTGTTTCAAATATTGGAATATGGAAAGGAATTTGAATATATACCTTTGTAAAGGTACTTTGAAATGAATATTTTGGAAGAAAATTATAGTTGGGCCTAGTGACTGCTTATGGATGTTATTTGATAGTTAAATAACCGACTATCAAATATTGGCCAATTTCGTTAATCGTTTCATCGGGATCAGATTTAATTATCCAAAAACCACTTCGATCCGGTTTGAACGTTACGAATGGATATCGTGAAGATAGTAAAGACGGTGATTCGGTTTGTCCAGACCCAGGACAACTTGTATGGACGGATGCTATCAGAACATCGTCATTGGAGGACGATGAGCATTCTAAGTGGAATAGTTCTTAAAAGGTAACGTTAGCCTCAAGCTTCATCAACCGAGAATGACTAAAACAAGGGAGATGCAGCAAGGCTAAGTGGGTCACACTCAATTAGGGTATGTTATCACTTTTCTAGATACCCTCGGAAACATATATAAATTATGGATATGGTTGTGCATGAAAAAGGGAGCGCTCGATTTTTTTCAAGGGTGGGAACACCCGGGGTGATAACATATTCGGTACTATCCAGGTTAGGGGTAGGCCGATCTTGTGTTGTAGGGGATCCCAGCGAGGTCCTCGATATATTTTTCAAGAAGTGTACTTTGATGGGCAGTAACTCAGTAGCCCAGTCATTGTATGAAATCCATTCTCCAATACGAGCCTTTACGGTTTTGTTTATAGAGCCTAGTATGCTGGAATTTAATTAATGTAACAATTTTAGCTATTTGAATAAGTATTTGTACTTTGACACTATTATAATATCACTGGATTTTCTATAAAATGTTTTGGTTATCGTAAGGAATAAACCCATCGTGTTTATGTGTGACACGGTCTTACGAGATACCTTTGTTTTTCAAAGAGTTTTAATAACTTTAACAATTCAAATTGAGTGTGTTTTATCACGTTGGGTTTTTAGACTGACTCGGGTGTTATTTTATTATAATGCTCGGGTCAGACCGAGTATTACAGATTCAGGATAGGATGCTATGGAGCTCAGGAGACAAGCTGGATGATAGAGACGTATCTCCGTACTTGATTTATATTTCGGTGTATGAGGACGAGTTATTATAACTGTCCAAATTGATGTATCGATTGTTGTACTCTGATGATTGTAAGTATAAAATAGTTACAGATTCTTTTGTATAACAAAATCTGTTATTATATATTATATTTTGTCCACTGCGTTTGTGAGATTCTATGTGGTTGTTTTATTTTCTTCTATCTCTTCTTCTTTACCCTAGTTATTCGCTCTTTCGTACAATTTGGGTTGAACAAGAGTCAATTATTATCAACTCAAAGGGTACGGAACGACGTGTCGCTACAATCATCGTATTTAAAACAATCATTTATGGAAATTAAATCTCATTCCTTTTTATAAAAATTTTATGTGGTTGTTTATTTTCGTAAACCTCTTCTATACTTACAAACCCCATTTATAAATATCTTTACAAAACTTCATTTATAAATCTCCTCTATAAAATATCATTTATAAATCTTCTTTTATAAATCTCAAAATATAATTAAAAAACTCCTTTTGTAAATCTCCAAATAAAATTATAAAACGACTAGATTTTTATGGACGTATTTTTAAATGAATTTATTAGATTTTTATAGATGTGTTTTAAATGAATTTATTGGTTTTTTCCATAAATTTTGATTTGGAAAATATTTAAATTTTCGTTTGACGCATTTTACATCAAACAATAATATTTTTGAAATTTCACATAATTAAATAATATGTGTAATTTATTGTTGATTGTGATCGTGTTGCATTGTGGTGCACGATCGTGTTTTTATTTCGATCGTTTGTGATTCATATGCGGACATGATATAGTGTAGAGGGATACTGTAAAACCTTCATTTCAACACATATTTAAATTAAATCAAAATTCAAAACTTTAAATTGATTTAATTTTAGTTTGATATGTTGCTTGAAAAATTTGTTTAACTTGTGATGGAAGATAGGTAAAGTAGATTGATTGCTTTTAAAACTATAAATCAAAGTCGATACTTACCAAAATAAAACATCCACGTTTCTCTTCCTCTCTCTATTTTTGTTCTAGTAAACACCCAAAAATGGCCACAAGCTTCAAAATCAAAAATCAAATCAACCACTTAGCTAAAAATTACAAAACTTGAATCTTTGAACTCGTAATGAGTACATCTACAATTTCATACCCTCTTTGTCTTGGTTGATCGTGTTTAAGGAGTTATTTAGAGTTTGCATTTGGAGTTGATTTAGGCATCAATGGTGGAATCAAAGGTTGTAGTTGCTTTTCTCTTGTCGTAGTGCACCTTCCTACTAACTTTCGCCATGAACAATTAAGCGTAGATGAATGCGACATTTCCTTAGGTGGGAAAATCGACCCAAGTCGCGTTTTATTAGGTGCAGCTGAGTGTTGCTTGATGGTGACCGGGGGGAGCTCTTGTGTAGAGATGACCATTGAAGAAGGTTGGATTCAATTTCGTGGAAAGATGAGGGGGATTTGAGGGGAGAGAGAGTCGTGTATGGGTTTGTATGTTCAAGGCTATGCACAGGTTGTTTTGGAGGAAGATGTATTAGTGAGGGGATTAGTTTATATGGTTAGTTAGTTAAGTGATTAGTTAAATTAATCATTTTAATTAATTCAAAAACTTATAAAATTAATATCTTGCTCATTCGAGGTCAGATTTAGTCACGGTCAGTTACGTTGTACTCATGAGATTTTAATCTTTGCATTGCAATCAGATTCGTCGAGTTTGGGGCAAGCTGAATTTTGGGCTAAAATCGGTTGTTGTTCGATTTCAAATCAAACCGAAACGCGAAAGCATTAACTGGAATTACGGTGCATTAACTCACCTTTAAATAAACTTTATGATATTCATGTTGCTATAGATTATTGTTAAAAGCTTAGATGATAGTTGATTGGTTTTGTGAAGTATAGATCAATGATATAATTATATGATTAAATTTAATTACATTTAACGTAGTTATATTAGTCATACTTCATTTGGGATATCTATTTTGCAGAATAAAACCTAATTCTGCAATAACAATATTGAATAGATTATTTGGACATCTATCGAGCAAAATAAATCACCGTTTAGTACTTGCAAAGTAAAAGGATTATTGTTTGATTGTTTGTTTGGATTTGATTCCCACTTGGAAAGCGGATGGAATAAATAACCATTGTATTGCAGAGAAAAAAAGCAAGAGGAAGTCGAAGTGTATGTAGTGAATAGGTCGCTACGGAACACTTCGAAATATACATACATGTATGTGATTTACAAGGGACTTTTGTAGAGAGACCCTAAGGGATTTTTCGCCATTATTAATTTACAAAATAAATGTTTGGTCATGTTTTTGCACTTCGAAATTTGTTTAAACTATATTTTCAAATATTTTGAGAATTTTGAAAATAAAAGTTAATTATTGGTTAAAATTTATAAAAGAAGTTAAAGATTTGATTTATTTTCTTTCAAGGTAATCAATGTTGTTTCAAATTATAAAATATTATAAATTTGATTTATTTTCCTTTGGGATAATTAATGTTGTTTTAAATTTATAAAAGGCTATAAATTTGATTTATTTTCCTTCAGGATAATTAGTGTTGTTTAAAATTTATAAAAGGTTATAAATTTGATTTATTTTCCTTTGAGATATTTAATGTTGTTTTAAATTTACAAAAGATTATGAATTTGATTTATTTTCCTTCGGGATAATTAACATTGTTTAAAATTTATAAAATATTGCTTATAAATGGGAAATTTCTTTAAAAAAAGGAATGTTTAAAAAAAGCTAAGTGCAAATTGTTTTGGGATTTATAGTAAACAATGTTTTCGATGATATTTATTTTGACCCTTCTTTTAAATATACTTAGATATATGGTTTGCCTTTTTAGAAGAATATTTTTAAAGAGTGTTTTTAAAGTGTTTTACAAATATTTGTGATGTGAAAATAAAGCACAAGTAAGAATCAAATGTTTTAAGAGCTTGATTCATTTATTGGTGACAAGTGTATGCGATCTAATTTCCATATACAATCATTTGTTTACTTTTGACAGTTGATTTCTTAACTATCGATTTTGATATCATTCTTTGTGCTTCATCAATCTAAGACGATTTGCCGCTTATTTTGAGCATTGGCATCCAACATCATGGGTAACTAAAACCAAAAAGCAAGCGACAGCCAAGCCATGTGGGTCGCACCCATTAGGATATATTCACATTTATCTAGAGAAGTGTTGATAACATGCATGCGTTGATGTGAGTATATTCGGATACCCACATTAAGTTGTATGGGTTCAGCTTGGAAGTCCCCGAGAGTGTTGTGCATTTGGCATGGGCTCCTAAGTATATATTATCTAGAGGTATACTTTCGGTGTGGGGGGTGCACCCTCCTAGTCATGTTGGATAAATATGTTCTCCTTGTTTTGATTCAAACCTTGGAATTAATCTTGTCTTCTTTTGTGTTTCATCAATTTAAGACAATTTGTTGCTCATTTGAGCATTGATATCCTTTGTCAGAATGACTAAAACCAAAGATGAGTGCACGTCAAGCTATGTAGGGTTACTTTCATTAGGGTGTCTTCACATCAACTCTAGGTTAGATTCAGTTGTATACTTGCGGAGATGTGAAATACTCGAATTCTCGGTAAGGTTGGTGGCGTTCAGCTTGTATATTTCCAAGAGAGACACAGAGTAAATGGCCCTCTTATGCATATTGTCTAGATGTATACTTTCGGTATGGGGCGCACCCTCCTAGTCATTGCTGCTCTTTACTTATTTGATTCAAATCTTTGAATTATTTTCTTAATTGAATCAAGAAGTTAAAGGAACTAGTCCAGCCCATAGCGGAAGAAATGTGTGATTTTCAAAATATTTTACAATTTTGGATCTTTAATAGGCCTATGAAGTCTAAATTTATTTAGTACTTTTCTAGATTTGATTTAAATAAAATCATGTATTTTATTTAAATTTACAAATAGTAGATTGAGATTTGTTTAATTTTGGTTTTGCTTTTATATTTTTATGTGTGTGTGTGTATATGTGTGTATCATATACATATATATGTGTGTGTGTGCATGTGTAACATAGCAATCCATGCAGGTTATAACATGCCCATATATAGATGTTGGGATTTGCATTGTAATGAACACATTAGCTCATTTTGTATGTATTGTATGTTGTTAAATATGTGCGTAAATATATAACTATGAATTTCATGTGATTATTTTGAAAAATCATATATATCTATTTTATATATGTATAAAATTTACTTTTATCATTAAAATATTGTAGAAAATATTTATTTATTTATATGACAATATATTGAACCATACATAACAATGAATATATATATGTATATATAAAATTAAAAATTCCTTTCATTTACAATTACCAGTTAGAAAATATACTAGATTTAGAATTCCAAAGATTTTATTATTTAATATACATATATACATACATATATATATATATATATATAATATTGAATAAAATAGATTCAGCCATAATAAATTATCATAAAATAACCATATGATAAAATTATAAATTTTATAATTTTAGAAAATCTAGAAACACATTTTCGGCCTCATAAAAAATTTCTGAAATTTTCTTAATTAAAATAATATTTTAAATATATAATTTATTGTAGACTCGAAATCAAATTAATTATTAAAATTATAAAATTAAGTTATAAAAATCTAAAAAAATTTCTGAGGTTTCTATAACATATTTTGGATCTTAAGAAAAATTTCCAAAATTTTGTAAATTAAAGTGATATTTTTATTCAATTAATTATTTTCAGGTCCGAAATATAATTATTTTAAGTTCAAAAAATCTGAAATTATTTATGAAGGCTTCTGACATGAAGGATGTATTTTAGAAAATATTAAACTAAAGTTAAGAAACGTTTATTATTATATATGTATTTATTGGTTCAAATAATCATTAAATATTAAAATTAATAAAATATATAAATATAAAAAAACATCAGCACTTATAATTCATAATAAACACAAACAAACATTTGCAAATATTTAGATCTGTATATACAACATATAATAAAACCTATCTCTTTATTCAAATTGTGTGTGAAGATTTAACATAAAAGATTAACATATAAGATTTACACATATGATCAATATGTATAAACATAAATATTTTCAAACTTAAAATTAATTTTAATGTTTAATTTCAGATCTGAAACATAATCATGGAATAGATCTTTAATGATTATACACATATCCAATCTCCATTGTGACAACATAAATACGTACAAAAATCTTACCTAACTAACAAAACAACAATCTAATTATGCACATATGTTCATATGATTAACAAATTATGAAAACACAATAATATGATAAAAATAAAATCAAAGTTACCCAAATTAGATGCCTAAAGTCCACCTTGAATAATCAATTCCCTTCTTTTGAAATGTTTTTCATTCTTCAGATTGCTGATCTGGAATCTACGACCAATTACCATCAAATAGCTTTTAGTTTTGATTTGAATTTGATATGAGAATTTAGGATTGATTTAGAGGAAGGTTTTAGCCATGAAAGTGGAAAGAGGGTGGTGGTTCAAAAATGAACAGAAAGATTTATTTCAAATTAGGGTTTTGAGACTGTTTATTTATATGGTAAGATAAGAGAGCAGACCACTAGATCTTAACCACACATCTCCAAACCATAACCATTTGTTCCAGGCTTCCAGCCACCTCTAACCCTAGCCATAACCAACGCCTATAACTCCATAATTTCGTGGGTTGTTAGCCCATTTAACCCAAATTAAATATGTACAATCATATTTAACTCAATTTCTTATCGATATCTTATATCGACCAATATATTTACAACTATTATAAATATATGCAATAAATTTATTTCTCAAATCATATTCAAATTTCATAATTAATATTTCATAAATATTAATTAATTTATAACAACTATAATTCAATTAAATCGTTTGGTGTAAAGAGAATTAATTATTTCGGTTGTCTGACTCTTGGGTGTAAATTCGGTTAGTGATGAATGTCAACGTTCACACGTCACTTAGCAGGTGGTGTGACATTATGGCCAAATTTATCGCTTACTAAACTTTGGTAAAATCCAATTTCACTTTATTAAGCGTTAACCTTTTGTGACAATTATTTACGCCAATTCTCTTCGTCAAAACTATATCACTTTGGACTTATTGAATTTGGTTATGGTCAAAATTCCAATATCATCCATGTTAAACTCTATAATCCAAACACAAAGACCTTGGTTCAATAATAACAATTTTATTAACTGAACTACTATGACCAAGGATTTTGACTTTGTGTTGACTTATGCTGACCGTGATACTAACCCCATATAACTGAGGAGACAAATCCTCTCTTTAATAGTGTTTCACTTCCAATACTTCCACTTGACCCAACTACAGTCACTTGATGGACGTCATGCCAAAATTTGACTATAATTAAAGCGGAACTTTCATATTGAAGATCCATAGTATTCTCAAGTCGAGAGGGTGTGTAAATCAGTAACATCGATATTTTCTGTTTGACCTTAGTTATCAAGTGAGTCGTTCCATAGTTACCTAATAACTATCAGTACGTAACCTCTAAGTGCCCCCAGCAGTCATGAGTAATACACTGACCAACATTTGGAGAGCGTTACATACTCTAGTCTCAACGGATACACCGATATCCAGTCTCGATGCATCTTGACTAGGAACATTTAAAATGATATATTTGTTTTATTATGATAAATTACTCACGGTTACAACACTTTGTAACTACTATCACAAAATATGTCATTTATGGATTTTCTATTAAATATACTTTTAATTAAATTAATTAATTAATTAATATAACCACATTATATCAAGTATATAATAGAAAGAAACACCTTTATTATGACCAAGATTGTTCAACGAGTTAGATATATGTAACAAATTACATAATTGCCCATAGGGCATATCCCTAACTCTATTAGTCTCCCTCTTGCACATGAGGTCACTTATGGAATCTTATTCCAACTTCTCCAATCGATTTCTCAAAACCAGTTGGATCAGTCCATTTGTGAACGGGTATGATATTATGTTTTAATTATCTACTCTGTCAATCAACTCTCTCCGACGGTGATAAACTGTTTTATCATATAGAACAATTCAAAGTATGTCTCTTGATTTCTAGTGAGCTCTAAGTTCTATTACGAACTATATTACGTCATTGTTATCATACAACTATATCATGAGATTCTCAACATTTGGAATCGGCTCAGTTATAAATTTTTGCACTTATATATTTTATATACATTGTTTTGATTGCGTCGTTATTCAAGGCAATGTACCTAGCCTTTTTTTATTGAATCGGCCATGGTCTTTTATTTGGAACATTTCCAACTTAAAGATTTGTTGTTGACATATTATACTCAATATTACTTATGAAAGTTTGAGTCTGAACATTCCTTCGTAAGGAATTTATGTTTCTATAAACAATTCTCTATTATTTCATAAATACATGAGAACATTTCAAACAACCATTTAGCGATATCAATTCGGATTTGATATTTGCTTCATGTATCAAATACATAAACAAATCATGATATCGTAGACAACATAACATGTATGATAATTCCTATTGCCAATGCCAAAGAACCAATCTTACATGTTTCGTATTAAACATTTTAATATGGCTTCCTTGCATATCATTTGGACATTCCCGACATCTTTTATACTTACTATAAAAAACATCATTTATTAATCCAATGTTGAGTATTAAAACAACAAAGGCTGAGAGTACATCGTTAAAATCAATAACGTGTTGTTTACTTATAGTTTAGAAATACCAATGTACTTTTATCGTTCTTTCTTATGAACACATGATTCCTCTGCACTTTGATTGAAAATCAAGCTATTTGATATTCCTATCAAAGTACTTATTCAATCTTGATACTTACAAAATGATACTTTCGTATCATTTCTTGGATCATATCCAAAGAGCCACAAACTCAATATCTCTCCTACCGACTTCGAGACATTTTGGTTATTATGTGTAAATAGTTTACTCTAAATCATTATTTAGAATTTTCTGTTACAATACATACGTACCAAACATAAAGTCATATCAAGTGGTAACTTTGTGAGTAAATCCGAATTAACTAGAACATGTTGAATACCGAAACTATTACGCTAATTTCAAAATTGAAATTTACGATATTGTTCTCATCAACGTTGCTCATTTAATTCCAACTGCATTTGTCTTGCTCATAAAGACACAATCACGGCCGATGGATCACACCCTTAGGTTACGACCACCAAAATTATATTTTGATAGCATAATTGGAACTCTTTCAGATTTGCGCATCATACCATATGATAGGGTCAACACTCTTAGTGGTTTAATTAAATAATGGAGGATTATATATTTTCGACATTGACAAGAAACTCATAGTTTCTTTTCAATGAGTGATAATACTTATTAGAAATTCTAATGCAACGTGTTCGTTTAAGTTAGTCAATTTTATTTCATCTCATCTAATCAGTTCTATCGATCGTATTCATATCCTTTTTACTACCAATAATTTCTCAAGGAAATTCCTTCACAATGAAGTTGGTATTTTTTGAAATGTTTCTCAGCGCAATAGAATAGGTATTCATAAACGTTTTATGAATTTCCTTATTCATAAAACTAATTTGGTTTTCATTTACAAAAATTATGTTCGAAACATAAATATGTCATCTAATGACAGTTGTTTCAAAATCCTTTTGGGAAGATTCATACAAGATTCCTTATAAACAATTATTATGTGCAATCTTTGGACACGCACAACTTGCCAACTCCTTGGCCTAGGATATGTTGTAGTTTCTTATAAACCTTTATCTTATAAAACTTTGTAAACTGTTACTCAGATGAAATAATATTAACCTTGTGTAAATTAATCCGAGTTCAAATTCAAAAATAGGCCAATTGAAGGGAAAGTAAAAAAATGAGGAATTCGTCGTGGTTATAGCCCAACTTCAATAATTCTTTCAATTTTGGACTGTCAGTAATGACTTATAACAAGTGAAAAATAAGACCTTTTACTTTATTCTAACTTTATTATAATTTGGTTATTTTAAAAAACTTTCTGTACTACTCTTAGGTACATTACCTTATAGAAAGAAACTAACTCAGGTTCACTCACAATTAATCATACATTGTCCAACAAAGTTCGATTACTCCATATCGATGCATCATTTTGTATCACATGGAGGAGTAATTTTGAGATTGAATCTTTATTCATTTTAGGTACGTTTGGAACATTTTCCAATATACTCCTTCATTCAATCAAATCAAATCATTTCGATCGCATGTTATTTCATTTACTTCTGTTTTATATCCTATTAGTTTACGATAGACATGCTACATGCATATCAAATAAACATGTCATGTTGACGATAACTCATCGGTGAATATGACGAAGTACATGGAACAGTTTTGGTATTTATAGAATTACGATTGCATACGTCTATATGTATCATCCAAAGAGTTCATCAACTCTTATGATACTCCCACTAAATGGGTGCATAACCCATTATTTTGAGATATAAGTAAAAAGTATCATATGATTCAAATTATATAATAAAATTATTTCTCAAAACTACGGCTTAGTCTATAATTCCAAAACAATCATAAATAATATTAGATACTTTTGTATTTTCCAGTGCATCACTTTTGTTATAAAAAATTTACCACATTACTGTTTTATGTCATAAAAAATATTCATAATATTCATATTGAAATATAGCTATGTGTATTTTTTCAGTCAATACAGAAAAATAATCATTATTTCATGAATAATGTATGATAAGTTTTACGAAAACAATTTTCATACTATGATACAATTAATAAGTGTTATATCGTTTGATCCCACTATTTCCGCAATTACTATAATAGCGTATTAAACTTGGAGATCCATCATTCACTTAATACAATTTATTTATTTCGTACACTGCAACTATTTACAGTGGAGAGTTTGTTGATCAAATATCTTAAGCTCAAAGAAATAAATCTCATAGAAAACAATTTTCTATATGAAAATACATTTCAAAATAGAAATCATATTTCTTATTCCAATATTAAGTATTAATTATTTATTACAATTCATATTTCCAATGTTTCTCTATGAAGCAGAAGTGAGTATTCATTCTCTTCATTCCAACTATACCTTAAATTACATATATTCTTATACATTCATTTTCCTTTCAAATGGTCAAACTATTTAAAAGAAAACCTTACTACAATATCATAGCAAACTCTTTACCAAAGCGCATTTGATTATGCTTAACATTTAAGGACATCAAATATGTTGCACTTTATGTAAACCGATCAAAATGTCATTTTAGGGATTGAGTTCTTATATCTATCTTGTAGTTTTTGGTCTTGTGTTACATTAACATAATATAATCTCTTTTGTAATCAATTAGATTGAATTTTCGATCTCGTACTAAGGTTTATTCGGTTTTTCAGATGAACTAATTTCATCGAAATATTGTACATTACAAACTTTGACCATTCACCATATAACATTTATATGCAATTGTATATGGACCAAATATCCATAGTCTTGTATTGCCTTTAGAGTTTGAAACTCATAGAATGCAATACATGGTCTTGACCAAATAAATGCATAAGTGACCAAACCATGAATATATTCACTAGTTATAAAATCATGCACTTGCATGGGTGTTGAAACGTTAACATGCAATAGGAATTTGATAGTGGGTATTATATTTCCATTTGTCAACTTTCAATTCAATTCGTTTGTATATGTTAATTGATAAACATTTTACCAATCATATTAAATGCACAAATTTATCATTGTAGATAGTTATAACATTATTTAGCATTTGTTCTTACAATATTAGAAAGGTTAAATGTTACCATTTCATTTTTATAATAAGGCTCCCACTAGTCTTTTATGTTTCTCCATACCTTAAGATGAAACACTGAAGTGTTTCGACTTCACTAGTTGGTGTTAGGACTCATCTGTCTTGGTATTCTAACCTTGAGTTTGCTCAACAAATCATAGTCCCACAAATGATGGATGACTCCTTACCAGTTGTATCACATACAACTCCTCATCCATTTTTCTTTGTCCTAATCTCATTTCGACCTTGAGTTTGCTCAACAAATCGAAAGAGATTATTAACTCGTACTTACCATATCGTGATGGCCTAAGTACAGTATATGTACCTTAAGTTTTCTCAACAAATACATATAGTTATCTTACCTCATCTGTTCAATATATTAATAATACTACACATAACATCCCCAGCTTGAGTTTGCTCAACAACTAAGAAGTATGCAAGTACTTTATTAATATACATGGTAGAGAACAATATTATATTGAAGATTCATAATATTCAATATATTATATTGAGTGATATCGACTTATGGAATAATGTATTTCTTATGAAATACCCTCGTGATTCCAGTGTCAAACACATTAGAAATCATAGTATACATACATTTACGTATGTATTTATTCCTTAAGTCTATTTGGGTTTCTTTAATATTCTACTTTTAGTTTATACATTCATATCATATAAGTTTTATTGTTAAATAACTTTTATATTTCATATTACTTATATGATATTCTTATGTATAATATTTCATTAATTAAATCTTATTTAATTAATCTTAATTAATTAACTCTTTAATTAATTTTATCCTAGTATTCCAATACAACTTTTATATTGGACATATCTACTATAACCTTTATAGTGTAACCCATATATCTTATATATGTGTATTTTTATTTAATTAATTAACCTTTAATTAATCTATTAATTAAACAATTTTAATTAAATTATATTAATTTCAAAATTTTATTTTATATACATACATGTATGCTTATGTTATCTTAAACATTTTAAAATAACACAACATATATCAACATATATAACACATGTGTATAAGTATTAATTAATTAACTTATTTAATTAATTTATATTATTAATCTTATTAATAATTTTAAGTTTCGAAATTAATATTTACATAGTTTTAAACATTTTGAACTTTTTCATTACATTTTCAAACTTTTTGAAAATTTATGTTATATTATAAAGTTTTATAATAAACATGTTTTTATTTTAAATTTAACGTTTAAATTTAAAAATCATGTCTTAATTTTCAAAACTATTTTGAAAATTAGTCCAAGGCTCAATTCAAATTGGGCCTTTTCTGTTAGGAGCAACCTTTAGGCTCACATCACCTTTCAACCCGGGCAAGTAATCAGGTAGGACCGGGTACTTGATTACCCAATTCCAATCCTACACATCACCTTTCTAGACACCGTACTAAGTGCACAAGCTTAATTAGTTAGCCCTAACATGACTAGTTTAGACCGCATAGGCTATTGGGCTCTAATACCATTGAAGGAACTAGGCCAGCCTGCAGCGAAAGAAATGTGCGAATTTCAATTTTTTTTACCATATTGGATCTTTAATGGGCCTATAAAGTCTAAATTTATTTAGAACTTTTCTAAATTTGATTTAAATTTACAAATAGTAGTTTGGGATTTGTTTAATTTTTGTTTTGCTTATATATTAGTACGTATATATATATGTGTATCATATACATATATATATGTGTGTGCATGTGTAACATAGCAATCCGTGTAGGGTATAACATGCCCGTATATAGATGTTGGGATTTGCATCGCAATGAACACATTAGCTCATTTTGTATGTATTGTATGTTGTCAAATATATGCGTAAATATATAACTATGAATTTCATGTGATTATTTTGAAAAATTATATATATATATATATATCTATTTTATGTATGCATAAAACTTACTTTTATCATTAAAATATTGTACAAAATATTTATTTATTTATATAACAATATATTGAACCATAAATAACAATGAATATATATATATATAAAATTAAAAATTCCTTTCATTTTCAATTACAAGTTAGAAAATATACTAGCTTTGGAATACCAAAGATTTTATTATTTAATATACATACATACATACATATATATATATATAATATTGAATAAAATAGATTTAGACATAATAAATTATCATAAAATAACCATATGATAAAATTATAAATTTTATAATTTAGAAAATCTAGAAACACATTTTTGGCCTCAAATTTTTTTTTGAAATTTTTTCAATTAAAATAATATTTTTAAATATATAATTTATTATAGACCCAAAATCAAATTAATTATTAAAATTATAAAATTAAGTTATAAAAATCGGAAACTTTTTCTGAGGTTTCTATAACATATTTTGGGTTTTAAGAAAATTTTCAGAATTTTGTAAATTTAAGTAATATTTTTATTCAATTAATTATTTTCGGGTCCGAAATATAATTAATTTTAAAATTATTATTTTAAGTTCAAAAATTCTAAATTTTTTTTGAAGGCTTCTAACATGAAGGATATATTTTAGAAAATATTAAACTGAAGTTAAGAAACATTTATTATTATATATGAATTTATTGGTTCAGATAATCATTAAATATTAAAATTAATAAAATATATAAATATAAAAAAATATTCAGCACTTATAATTCATAATAAACACAAATAAAAATTTGCAAATATTCACATCTATATATACAACATATAATAAAACATATCTTTTAATTCAAATTGTATGTGAAGATTTAACATAAATGATTAACATATAAGATTTACACATGATCAATATGTATAAACATAAATAATTTCAAACTTAAAATTAACTTTAGTGTTTAATTTTAGATCTGAAACATAATCATGGAATAGATCTTTAATTATTATACATATATCAAATCTCCATTGTGACAATATAAATACGTACAAAAATCTCACCCAAATAACAAAACAACAATCTAATTATACACATATGTTCATATGATTAACAAATTATGAAAGCACAATAATATGATAAAAATAAAATCAAAGTTACCCTAATTGGATGCCCTAAAGTCCACCTTTTAGTTTTGATTTGAATATTATATGAGAATTTTAGGATTGATTTAAAGGAGGGTTTCAGCCATGAAAGAGGAAAGAGGGTGGCGGTTCAAAAATGAACAGAAAGATTTCTTTCAAATTAGGGCTTTGAGACCGTTTATTTATATGGTAAGATAAGAGAGAAAATCACTAGATCTTAACCACACATCTCTAAACCCTAACCACTTTTTCAAGCCACCTCTAACCCTAGCCATAACCAACGCCTACAACTCCATAATTTCATGGGTTGTAAGCCCATTTAACCCAAATTAAATATGTACAATCATATTTAACTCAATTTCTTATCGATATCTTATATCGACCAATATATTTACAACTATTATAAATATATGCAATAAATTCATTTCTCATATCATATTTAAATTTCATAATTAATATTTCATTAATATTGCTTAATTTAATTAATTTATAACAATTATAAATCAATTAAATCGTTTGGTTTAAAGAGAATTAATTATTTCGGTTGTGTGACTCTTGGATGTAAATTCGATTAGCGACGAATGTCAACATTCACACGTCACTTAGCAGGTGGTGTGACATTATGGCCAAATTTATCGCTTACTAAACTTTGGTAAAATCTAATTTCACTTTATTAAGCGTTAACCTTTTGTGACAATTATTTACATCAATTCTCTTCGTCAAACTATGTCACTTTGGACTTATTGAATTTGGTTATGGTCAAAATTCCAATATCATCCATATTCAACTCTATAATCCAAACACAAAGACCTTGGTTCAATAATAACAATTATTATCAACCGAACTACTCTAGCCAGAGATTTTGACTTTGTGTTGACTTAAGTTGACCGTGATACTAACCCCATATAACTAAGGAGACGAATCCTCTCTTGAATAGTGGTTCACTTCCAATACTTCCACTCGACCCAATTATATTCACTTGATGGACGTCGTGCCAAAATTTGACTATAATTAAAGCGGACCTTTCATATTGAAGATCCACAGTATTCTCAAGTCGAGAGAGCTGTGTAAATAAGTCACATCGATATTTTCTATTTGACCTTAGTTATATTAACTAAAAGAAAACTATCGAGTTAGTCGAACATTAGTTACCCAATAACTATCGGTACATAACCTCTAGGTGCCCCCAGCAGTTATGAGTAATACACTGCCCAACATTTGGAGAGCGTTACATACTCTAGTCTCAACGGATACACCGATATTCAGTCTCAATGCATCTTGACTAGGAACATTTAAAACGGTATATTTTTTTATTGTGATGAATTACTCATGGTTACAACACATTGTAACTACTATCACAAAATTTGGCATTTATGGATTTTCTATTATATATACTTTTAATTAAATTAATTAACTAACATAACCACATTATATCAAGTATATAGTAGAAAGAAACACCTTTATTATGAACAAGATTGTTCGACGAGTTAGATATATGTAACAAATTACATAATTGCCCCTAGGGCATATCCCTAACTCTATCAGAAGTGTTGGGAGCTCTTTTCGATGTTTAATTATTTATGTGCATTATTCAAGTTTGGATTTTGATCTTATTTATAACCATTCTTTCAAGTTGGGTTTTGTTCTAATTGTTTCCATTCTTTCATCTATGGATGTTGTTCTTGTGAGGTAAAAATCCATTTCGCATTTTGCGACGTGCTCTCGCAGAATTATTATATGTTCATCATATACTTGAGTTTTCTCACGCTGGTTATCCAGATTGACCCCAGTGTGATTTTATTATAATGCTCGGGTCAGACAGAGTATTTTTCCAGGTTGTCGTTGGTGAGACATTGAGCTCATGGAGTAGAGTTGGATGTTCACCCGTCGTAATATTTTTATTTTCTACTGTCTTATTATATATACCTATCAACAAGTATAAGATCATAAATTTATAACTGTCTAGCTGATGAGGTTTGTTATTAACTCTGATGTACTTGTATCTTAGAGTGACAGTTTATACTGACTTTATTATATTATATGTTGTCGTTTCCGTTGTATGATTTTGTTTCCACTATTTGTTCTTTTTATTTTACCCTAAAAATTTGCTTTTTCAATGAATGGATGTTCGACACTGGAATACCATGGATGTTTTTCATGTCAACTTTCGATGGTCAAAAAGGTGGGTCGTTACATCTGGTATCAGAGTTGAAGGTTAAGCAAGAACCTTGGCTTTAGTATGGTATGGCTAATTAGAGATAGGGTAAGCGACAACCTAGAATGAGTTTGAGAGTATTATATTTACGAAAGTGTATTTGTTATCGTTATAAAGACGTATTGTGTTAATTTGTCTATTGAGTTGTTTATGAATTCTAGTCGAGACGTGGGACGCCATGATGCAGATTGGGATTTCTAAATACTTAACAAGGCAAACATACATGATATTGATTTTTATGAAAATTTGGTAAATGAAATATTTTTACCTTGGATTATATATTTTAACCCATAAAGGAATAATTTTCAAATTTATATCGTTATTTATGGTGTGTTAGTTCATTAGAAAAAAAGATAATATTTCCTTATTATCATTGTCTTTTGATTTGTCATTGTCGGATAATTTAGGATCATTGACTATTGTTTGTTGATTGTTAATTATGCTCGATCAGTTTATGAGAATTTATTATTTTGACAATTATGAGTACATTAAAACAAGCCCCTTGTGAATTAAGTTTCACAATTTGACTATAAGGTGTTCGGTGAAAATTTTAAGCTAAAAGTCATCTTTTAATAATGTTGAGTTGAAAGTAAACTCTAAATAAAGGTTGTTTAATATAATCTAAATGGTAAGACAAGACATTTAGAGGATAAATATTGTGAAAAATTTATTATAGTAAAGGAGAACTATTATAATATGAGATGATTTTATATAAAGGCAATTTTATATAAATTTGGTTTATAAAGTGTGTTTTAAAAAGGATTTTTGAATTTAGAATCCCAGTTTGCTTGAATTGATTCCAAAACGATTTTTGAGAAAAGTAATGGCAGTATTACATGGAAATATTTGTAAGTACAAATATTTAAAAGATAATTTTTAAGAAATACATTCTCTTTGGATTGTTCGAGGGAAAAACATCTCGATTAGTTTTTTGGTAATCTGAATAATCTTCTAATTGACGATCGAATGTTTGCTTAGGCGAACGTTATGGTGTACTTAGTGAATTATTCTTTTTATCATTGTGCGATCGAAATGAGTTGAAATCCGAACGAACCCAAAGTGAGTGTTAGTAAATAAAATTGTTAAAATTATTTTATACATATAGAAATATATGAAGTATAATTTCAAAAAGGGTTTTGAAAATAAAAATTGGGAATTTGGTTCTTAAGTTTCCTTAAAGGAAATTGATTCAAAATAAAAAGGTATATTGATAAATAATTTAAAAAAAGAAACTTTCTTAAACTCTTGGATAGAAAAGAGATAATTTAACTCAAGTTTTAAATGAATTAAATTGGATAGGATGGTTTTAATAAGCATTGTTGATTTAAAACCATTTTTTTTTTGTTAATCATCTTAGCTGTGTAAACTCTTTGGTGATATTGGGCCAGCCATAAAACATCTTTCCATAAAATACTCTAAGGTAAAGAGGTTGAAAGGTTGACTCGGTTTTAAGACCTACTTTTTGTTTGGGTATCCATTTGAGTCTTGAAAAATAAATTAAAGTTGACATTTTGTATGTACTCTTAGGATATAAAAGAGTATTATACAAGTAAATAATAGTAGAATAAGTTTTTAATTTATTTTTTTATAAAGTTGTGTCTTTATAAAATATTTATAAACTTAAGTAAAAATTTATGAAATGGTTCATAAATAATTTTAGTGTTGAACAAAATACTATAAATGAAAATGGAAATGATTAAGAAAGAGATCGGGGTAATTAAGAAATCAATCAGATTAAGTACGCAAGTTATACATAGATTATTTTATTCGCATGGTTCTTGATCTAGGGTTCGAATTCATAACTTCGGTTGATTCACACCAATCCAAAAATGAATTTCTCACTTGGTTATTGTCAGCGAACACTTGATTTAGATTCTTGATGCGATACTAAGGTTTTCTATCATAGTATAGGGCAATGTAAGGAGAACGAACATTTTTAATCGAGGAACCTGATCGGAGTCCGCACTAGGGAGGTCGAGTGAGCAATACTTGTTCGGAGGTAAATTTATGTATCCGAGCAACTAGTCGGATCAAATATTGCGTACGGATGATTTACGTATATCATACGAGCATAAGTATATATTTTTTGCTTTGTTATGTGGCTTAGGGAAGTTTAGGAACTTATCTATATCCTTGGACGATCGAGAAAGTTGTGAACCTAAGAAATTTTTTAAATATTGGTCATTAGTCATGTAACACTTTAAATAATGTTAAATGTTTGTTTATTCCCTTATGAAATTTAATTTGATTGATAGTGTGATTTTATACACTACGGTTTATAAAGTTGTTGCTTATTAGGACTTAAATCCTGGTGCTTTTGAAAAAGAAGAGTGATTTCGAAAGAATTTGTGGGAGAAATAATATTATTATTATTTTGAAAATTTTGGTGAAGTATTATTATTTCAGAATATTTGAAAAGAGTTTTTTCTGAAGTGATTTTTCAAATAGTTTGGTTATGAATAAAGTTGAACGATTGGGAGTTTTCCAATTTGGAAGACTTGCCGAGTATATTTGTTTACTCTAGTTGTTGTTTTAGGAGGAACCGGAATACCACTGGATGCTCCATGTTGTCCGATTTTAGAGTTATACCAAGCTTCGGTAGGTGGATCCCCCTCCTTATCATAATTGATTTTGGTTTTAGTTTATTTCTCTTTAGATGAATTTGAAAATATATTTTGAATATAAAAACCTGGACATTTAGTTCTAAATTTATCTTTTGGAAAGAATGGATGCTTATATTTTATTACAGAGTACTCTCTGTACTTTTGATTGCATATGGTTGTTATATTGTTTATATTGCTATTACTTATGATAGAAATAGGTTGATTTGGGCTAGTTGTGGCGAGTTGTAGTTTTCTCGGATCGACCGAGCAAAGAAGGTGCTGCCAAAATTTTTCCATAATATAAGGACTTTAATGGTTTAATAACTCATTTTGATTAATAGTTTTTTTAACCTTAAAGGTTTGGAGACATTTTCTTCCTTGGGAATTTTGGGAATGGAATTTTTTTAAGAGAGGAGAATGTAACATCCCGGAGTTTTATTATTTTGATTTTGAATATATCTAATTAATTCTAAATATTTAAATAATTGATGTTAAAAATCTAAATAACTTGTATTCAAATATAGAGATTATTTAGGTATTTGAATTGTGAATTGAATATTAATTAAATGGATTTGATAGCCTTATTCAACTCCATTTAATTAATAAATAAAAATAATGAAATCATTTTGTAAATTTATTTACAACGATAAATGGTTCGAATAAATAACAAGAAAATCAATTGTTAATAAAAACGACTTGATTTTTATTGACATAATTTTAAATGGATCTACTGGATTTTTGCATAAATTTTGATTTGAAAAATATATAAATTTTCGTTTGACGTACTTTACAACTAACGATGATATTTTTAAAATTTCATAGAATTAAATAATCTGTGTATTTAATTATTGACTGTGATCATGTCGCATTGTGGTGTGCGATCGTATTTTTATTTTAATCATTCGAGGTTCTTACGCAGACATGATATGGTGTAAAGGGATACTGCAAAACCTTCTTTCCAAAACATTTTTAAATTAAATAAAAATGTGACGACCTACATTTCGAAAGGTTTAAATCGACATTAATCCACACATGTCCAACTTAAATAATCTGGAATATAGAAAATCAATAGGGTTAATTAAGAAAAACAAGAAAAAAAGAAGAAAATAAACACAGAATCTCGCAGCGGAACGATAATATATAATAATCAAATAAACAGTTCATGAAGCTGTTTATATTATACATTTGATTATAACTTATACAACATTTATCAGAGTTATATATACAACATTTGTCAAAGTTATATATACAACACAGATAAATAAAATAATGCAGCAGACAACATGATGTAGGAATAATAATAGTAATAATATACAAAATTTTCATTTTCGTCCCCTAGAATAATCTTCAATGCGCTGAAATACTCAAGGCTGACCGGAGCGTAATGAAAAAAAACACTAGAGTCAGGACTAAAATATCCTTATATGAGTCAAATCGATATCACATAACTTGACTGTAATAGCGTCAGAGATGTTTATAGGATTTCGCATCTCCTATCCAGTGTATAACATGCGTGTAATAACTCAAGAGATGTTACGGGATTTTCTATCACTTAAGGATCCCCCAAAATATTTATATGTAGTAGAATACACTACATATATAATGTCTAATCGGTAAAATAAATATTTTTCTTAGCGTTAAGGCTTTACATTAATCCCCCTAAACATGTTTTTAAGCATTGGCGTACAGTTTGCATTTAGCACAACCAGTAACACGTCGGTAGCCAGTGATGCGCTGTGATACGACAACACTAAACCAAAATCCCAGGGGTCTCATATAGGGATAAAAGTATGACAAGGCACGTGAGGCAATGCCCAAGGTAGGATACTACCAGTTCGGATCGCGGGGCTGGTGGTAACGCATCGTAGCCACGACCACCTACTGCGTCCATCCATCCCATATTCAGTCAAGAGAAGCTATCCCACAATCAAGGTGCACCAAACGAAACCAAAAACAAGAGTAATAATATGGACCAAGTCTAGAAAAATCAAAGAACGGATGTCCGCTAGGGGTAATTAGCCCGCTTGGCCCTGCCAAGCCGTCATGTTTTAGTCCTTTCAAATAAGCACAAGTGTCGGAGTCTATCCATCATCGTTCTCTTTCTTCAAATCTAGAAAACGACGCCAAATCCAACCACTTCGTTCTGGAGTCCCCTCCGCGTACACGGTTGTTAAAGTGGTTCCAATATTGACAGAGAGTATGCCAATAAGAGGTCTCGGTCTCTTTAACAAACAAACGTCGTTTTATACACCGGTATGTACTTTTACATTTCGAAACGATTCATACTTGATATCAAAATATCATATTCGCTTCAAAATTGTAACGTCCTGAAATTTTCAACCATTCGCATCCATACATGTTGGACTTGAATTGCTTAAAATATCAGATTGTTAATTTAAATTTGGCAAATCTCAGCATATACAGTAAATAAAATAATCACAGAATTACAGACACAGAGTAATATAAAAATAAGCAGCGGAAACAAAAGAATAGTAGTTCATGAAGCTAATATATATATAACAGAGTTAAATAAGGTACAACAGAGGTCTTGAATACATAGATGCCTCAATACAATAGTCAAATACAAAATCTGAATACATCACTGGAATCAACTGAATAACAGAAAGCTGGATCTCCAAGCAAAGCTCCAACTCCAAAGGTGAGTCTCAAATGCTATATCACTTAGTTTGACCCGAGCGTAAATCAAAACACAAAACACTCGAGTCAGGATTAACATTCTTATATGAATAAATCCAACTCAAGTGAAATATCAACTGAAATACAAGTAACTCAAAGGATGTTTGGGATAACCATCCTCTAAGGATCCGTTAAACTATCTACTATGTAGTACAATACGCTATTATAATATGTCAAAAGTAAAGTAAACTATTAAAATAGCGTTAAGGCTTTACATTTTCCACCTTAACACATTTTATATATTCCCATAGTCTATACAGTACCGTAATCTCCCCCGTAATAGGCATCGTCAGAGGGCACTCCATAGGTATGGTACAAAACAAACTCGTAGAAGGCGCGCTAGGGTAGGTGACACGGCACAACTAGGCAATGCCAGGGTAGATATACCAATTACACTTCCGGGTCGGTGGTAACGCAGAGCCGCAGCAATTTCCCACCTCGAGCCACACTCCCGAAAATCCGAAGGTGCGCACCAAATCAATCACAAAGTAATAGAATGGTATACGATGGAGTGTGTCCGATAAAAGGAGCTACCTCATTAGCCCGTCGATTGCTCCTATTTTAGCCACCTTATGCCAACTCATGGGAGTTGGGTCCATGTATATACCTCATATAGGATCGTCGCCACCATCCTACTTTATTCTGGAATCTCCACCGTGTACACAGTTGTTAAAGTGGTTTTCGGTATCAACAGAGAGTATGCCCATATCCGATCCCGGTCTCTTTAACAACTAAACGTTATTATAACACCGCGGTCATTTCAAAATAGTTTATACCTCAAAACCAAAATATCATTTCCATTTCAAAACATTCACTTCCATAAATCGTATCACTTTCCAAAGTTATAACGCTTTCAAAATCATAAGTCTTTAAAAATCAAAACACTTTGGAAATCAAAACCCTGAAATTCATAACACTTTGAAATCATAGCTTGAAATCATAACACTTTGAAATCCATAACACTTTCCTCTTAAACAGTTTAGATATTAAAATTAGTATATATAATAAAATAGTTTATAAAATAAAATAGTTTATATATAATAGTTATAAGTTAAAAATAGTTTATAATAAAATAATTTATACTGAAAATGATTTATATTAAAATAGTTTATATTAAAATAATTTATAAAGTAAAATATAAAATAGTTTAAATAAAATTTAAATTACTTTATATAATAAAATAGCTTCCTCAAATTTCACAAATCGACTCAAATCAACTCGACTTAAAAAAAAATCAAATTAATCCAATCTCAAATCATAAATTTCAAATTTCAATTCAATTAAACATTTCAAATTATATCAATTTCAAATACTGATTTGAACCACAAATAAACCATCTCAATTTCAATATATTCAAAACTTTAAAGATGCAACATTTCAAAACCAATTCAATAATTTCATATATATATCAAGTTCACTTTACTATTATTTAGTTTGACATATTCACTTAATAAACCCAATATCAATTAAATAAAACTACAAATTTCAAACCACTAAATATTTCCTTCAGTTCATTTAAACTTGAAATATTCATTTAATCACCTTAAACCAAAATCAAGTTATAAAATCATATCTTTAAAATCTCAAATTTAATAATTTCAAATCAAACTTATTTAAGTATAATTCTTAAATAAATAAAATTCCAAATCAATTTCAAATTTATCTTTTCAACCTGAATCATTACAAACTCTATATTTAAAAATATAAATTTAAATAAATACTTAAACATATTTTATATTGATTAAATCAAATTTATTAAATCAACTTTAATAAAATCTTGAAATCAATATTTATAAAACCGTATATTTCTTTCCAAAAGCATAGAAATCATTTTCAAAATATTTATATATAGACCAACGGTGTCTGTATATAATTCTCTACCCTATGGTCAACTGATACAGATATTTATCATTTCATATACGGGTATATATCTTTTCAACCCGCAATCCCAAATTCAATTCAATGAAAATCACTTGGGTTTATTATTTCAACCCATAACGATTTTCTCCTATTCTACAGATCGTTCGGGTAAGTATCATTTCAACCCATAGTGAGTTCTATACTAACAGGGAACTTGCAGAGTGATAACAGATATGATAATAATATAATAGGCATATATCATCAATATAAATAACAGATAATGGTGTCAGATGTCACAAGTGAACAGATACAGATAATGACACATATATAACAATGTAAAAAAACTAACAGCAGCATATATCAATCGTCGTTTCAATTGAAATCAAATTTAATAAATATAAGAACATTAATCGTGAGTGATTGCTCACCTTTCGAGGCTAGAGAGATGAACGAGAATGAGGTGAGTTACGAATCCAAGCACGAATTCCATAACAAAGCTAGATTGGCACGAATTCAACGATCAAGGCTGATAACAGAAATCGACAAATCAAATCAGAACTGGATCGATGATGATAAATGGTATAAGTGAAGTTATATATAACTATATATAAATATTTACATATATAATCCAAACATAAATTAAATTATATATATATATATGTAAAATTCAAAATCATTGTTTAACTAAAATCCAAATATTAAAGTCAAGCATATATTTATAATAAATTTAAATCAATACATTCAACTGAACAATTTAACATATATATATATATATATGTGTGTGTGTGTGTGTGTGTGTGTGTGTGTGTAACTTATAAAATCGACCAATAAACCAAAAGTTTTAAAACTGATAAAATATAAACACTATATGTTACATTTAAAACAATATATATATATAATACTTCTTCACTCAATACCGTACTATAACATATATATATATATACACATAAAATCAACTTCCTTACATTTTCAAGATTATCCATAATTTAACACATAATTATAACTAAATATACTAAAATAAAACGAAACTATTATAATATATATATATATATATATATAAAAGACATAAGCTTGCATCATAGGAACAAAGCAAACTATATATAGACAAACATCAGTTATAATATATTTATATAAACCAACGCACCATATAAGAACAGATTATAAAACATATAGTAAAACAGATTATAAACTTTTATATAACTTATATAATTTATATAAAATAAAAATACTACTATCTGAAACCATTATATATTACAACCGAAACCACCTTTATCATAAAACTGCAACCAATTGTATATACGCTACTCAAGCATATATATGGACCATATAAAGACAATAGATAAAATGTAGACTGAATATATATATATATATGCATACATGCAGGCTACACACACCAATATGCAAACATCATACATATATATGTAAACTTACAAAACACATAACTACTTATGTTTAAAACCAAAAGTAAAACAATATTGTAAACACATCACTTATCTCACGTGTAACTAATATATAGCATACGTATAATAATATATATATATATATACAACAGTAATATAACTGGATACACATAACGAAACAGCGAACATAGGATATAAACTAATATATATACCTAATATACATATCCAATAAAAATTTCAACAGAGAATATAATACAAATATAAGCTTGTACATAATATTCAAAATTATATATAGTTTATAAACTTTTATATCTAACAAATAATATATTTATAAACAAATATAACCTATACAATAAACCAATAGATTGATTGTATATAAATCAATATAAACAACTTATATAATTCCTATTATATAAACAGAACCTATAAATCTAACATATACACAACTTTATATAACAGATAAATAAATCTCTAGTTATATATATATATATTCTATATATAACATATACAAAATTTAAGGCAATATACTGTTAACAAATATACTATATACCTTAATAAAGAAGATGGGCTATTGAGTTGAATGATGAGGGTGCGACTATGCGGCTGCTGTTCGGTGGAAAACGATGCAGAGGAGGAAAAGTGCTTGGCTAGGAGTTGTAGGAGTGGGAAGGTGGCTGCGAAGGCTAGCAGAAAAGTGGAAGGAAGACTAGAGCAGGGGTTACACTTGGCACCAGGGAGAGCGGACCTGGAGGTGGAAGCCGATGGAATGGGAGGCATGGTTGTCGGAGCATGCGTGGGGTTCTGCAGTGGGAAGATTTTCAAATGAGAGCATCAAGCTCTCTTCGGCTGTAGGGGAAAATTCAAAAAATAAATGCGAGCTATATTCCATACGTTCGGCAATTGGCAGGGGATAAGCACGTTTCCAAGGAAGAACTTGAGCAGGTAGACATAACCTTGGTTTATATATATTTAAAAATGAATGCTCTGGCATATGGAGAAGTAGCCGAATGAATACGAATAGCTTATAGAAGAAGGAAGGAAGTGGGTACATCGAAAGGTCGAATGTTAGTATATTTTGAAGATTGGGAATAGCGATAGCCTGCTATTGAATTCAGAATTAATAAAAGCAAATGTCTATTGGAATTTATACATTAGATAATAGAAAGACAAGGGAACCAAAAAGGTTATAAACGGGTACCGGTACAGTTGATCGTTTCACAGTTTCCGCTGTGTACAGAAATTCAAAACACATAATTGAATATATCGCAGAGATCATCACGACGAGACGATCAAAATGGTATACAGATATCAGTGGTACGATCACCCGATGTAACGCCCCACTCCGAGACCCACTGTAACAAAGAGTATTACGGGAGTAATACTGTCTGTTAAAGCGGAGAATAGAGTATAGTGGAAGCGACCATCTATAATCAAGCTATAACTATCTACCGAATACGTCGAAAGGTGGAATCTATTTAAATTTTTCTCAATCAGGTGGTTCGACATATTCGATAAATACTTATAACGAAATTACAAATGGCTAAAGATCTATCAGGACAAAGCATAATAATAAATGATAAAAACATCACAGAACAGAATCACATAACAAATATAAAATCCCAGAACAATACATCATCAATACAGATCCAAATATCATAAGTGGGTACAAAGCCACTGCTCACACATGTGAGTCAAAAATATGTACATATCAGAGTCTGAATAATATCATAAGCGGACACTAAGATAAGCTATCTCAAAAGCATAGCAGATAAGTCCAAAGCGGAAGCACAGAGCAGCTAAGTCCAGAGACCTAACCTGAAACAACTCGGTCTGACCCGAGCGAAAACACTCGGGTCAGGCTAGCTAAACAATCAGTAATAACTGAGATATATAATAATGCGGTACATAAATAAAACAGTACTTATCCATAGAGAAGTATATTATGAACCACATGAATATAATGACGATCCCTAATCATAAATAAACAATAAAAATCTCCAAAGAGAAATCAACACCAAAGTGTAGAATAAATAAAGTCGCCTCATATCATCGGCGTAGCCAAAGCCATAAAAAGATGCCCATAGGCAATAATCCCAATAGTGACCAGAGTCTGTGATCAATGCCCAAGCAAAGATCGATGCTCCAAAGAGCCATGGGGATATACTGAAAAGTCAATGAAATCAAACACTGAAAAGCAGTGTCCAGAGACACTGTGGATCCATAAGGTAATCGCACTTACATCGTATGGTTCCATAGAACCAACACCGAATAGCGGTACTCGAATGGATATAAAAATCATCAGATAATACAAGTATTGCACGTGCACCGACCAGAGTCGTTGTTGCCAAGTACTGTAGAGTTGTGATCGATCACTCGCACCGATGCGAAACGCGCGAGACGGCGAGATCCTTCCCAGAAGGATAAAGGCCCAGAGGCACACGCCGAAAAATAAACTGCTCCATAGAGCAGGTGTCCAGAGACGGTTGCCCAGAGGCGTGGTGACCCAGAGGTCCAGTACTGGCCGCCCAGAGGCTAATGTGTCACTAACTTCTTGGAGAGGAACCCGTAAAGTGTTAACAATGAGTCCCATACCCCACGTTCGCACTAAATGGTTTCCTAACCAATAGCAAGCTCACACTCCAAACAATAAAAAGTCCACCTCGTATCATCGGTAAACTAGACCCAAAGGTCAAAACGATCAATCGAATAGGTCGGGGATTAACCGGAAAGAAAATACACACGGTTCCATAAGCCGGAGATTTCCTAACCGTTTAAGCACCTTTCCACTTCGCTCGACGTGCTAAAAAGTGAGTGTGAGATTTTTTTTTATTATAGAAAATAATGGTGCGAAACGGATTTATAATTGATTTTGAAATCACTTTAAAACGGCTTTTGAAAACTCTCCTATTATGGAGTAATTAATTTAATAATTAAAAATAATATTATATAATAATTTCAAAAGTCATTTAGGAGTGAAAAATCTTTTGAAAATGATTCATAAAACCCGTGTATGAAATCTAGAGACAAATCTCAAAGAAATCCACAAAATCAGAAAATCACTGAAAATATTCTAAGTGTTTGTAACCATTCAAAAACAGCTGTGAACCCAAGTTTGACAATTTATTTAGACCAGCAAACTGTGTCCAAATGTCATGAAAATTTGCAGGCATGTAGTACAACATCCCTACTTTAAGATGCAAAAAGAATTTCTGGATTCCGAGTTGAGACGAAGTAGCAGCGATGTCTCAAAGTTGGACCCAGAACAAGATTTACACTGTTTACAAACAGCGACCAGAGTTCAACTTCGACACGAAATTCGAAGTACCAAACGAATACCGATGATGCCCAAATTTTACAGAGATGAAGTTCGAAACTCCACCTTTCCAACGAGACCAAAAACGTCAAATTCCGACTTCGGATGCGATCGTGGTGGCATCCCGAAGTGGAGCTCAAAAGCTGGAAAAACACAGATATGATTTTTTTTTTTTTTTCTCGGGCTGCACCATGGGTGCAGCCCTGGTCAAGCCCAGCCCGCCTGGGCTGGGGAGTAGACCCAGCCCGGGCGGGCTGGGTTCTTCAAGGCCCCAGCCCGGGCGGGCTGGGTCAGACCCAGCCCGGGCGGGCTGGGTCAGACCCAGCCCGGGTGGGCTGGGTAAGGAAAGGCCCCAGCCCGCCTGGGCTGGGGACCGGACCCAGCCCGGGCGGGCTGGGTGCCTGAAGGCCCCAGCCCGCTTGGGCTGGGGACCGGACCCAGCCCGGGCGGGCTGGGTCAGACCCAGCCCGGGCGGGCTGGGTAAAAAGGGGGGAGGGGGGTTTTTTTTTCTGTGTGTGCCAGCCCTATAGGGCTGGCCTAGGGCTGGCCTGCTCCTGGCTAGCCCAACTGGGCTAGCCTACCCTGTCTGTTTTTGGGCTCTCAGGTTAATTTTCAGCCCGTTTTCAGGCTGTGCTATTCCAGCCAGCAAGAAATGTTGATTTTAGTGATTTAGGGGTGTTTTTTTCAAGTTTTGACATCAAATTTTCATCAAAAATTAACTAGCAATAATCACTAATTATTAGTAATTACTAATCAATAGTAATTACCAATATTACAACTAGCATTAATTACTAATCAATAGTAATTACCTTAATGAGGCAAAAGAACAAATAGTATTTGTGCACAATCAAGCAAGCCAAAAGCCTTAACCTCCAAGCAAAGATCAAGAGACTTCAAGGACCCAAAATCAAAAAAAAAAAAAACAATAATTACAACATGAAGGTTGAGATAAATATGGATTAAGAAGGAGGATTAGATAATATAAGAGATTGCATTACCTTTTTTTTTTTCTAGGATTAAACTAATTTATGAAGAGAAGGAGATGGAGTTTCTAAATGGAGGCCATTAATTTTGTTTAGATCTAGGTTTTGAAGTTATGAAGAGGACGGTTAGGGTTTGGATGGGTTTGAGATATTATAAAGGAGTGGGTTAGGCTAATGGGTAATGGTAAGGGGTTTTAGAAACCCATTAGGACTTAGTTTTATTTTCTAATGTTATCATGTGAACCAAAATCCTAAGAAGCATTCTATTTTTGATTAAAACCTTATAATTGTCTTATTTAGCCCATTAGCCTATAATCACTTTTTATTTAAAAATTCCTCATTTCAACCCAAAATATTTTAATTTGCAAACAATTGTAAATTTAACTTCTCCAAAAATTTGTTTAGCCCCTTTTTAACTTAAAATCATAATTTTACTCCATCATTCGGTAATTGCAATCTCAAGGTTGTTACGGACTCCCCCCCTTAAGGAAATTGCGTCCTCGCAATTCCTTAAATATAGGAGTTGTCTATAACATCTAATCCACAAAAGGAATTCAGAAGATAAAATATAGATGCTCACCCGTGCCGGAAGATGAAAGAAAACCAGGATAAGTACGCTCGATAAATTCTCTGGTCTCCCAAGTGCAGTCCTTAGGATTAGACGACCATTGAATCTTCACAAGCGGAACCTCTTTGTTTCGAAGACGTCTGATCTCCGAATCAAGCACACGAAGAGGTTGCTGCTCTATAGATAGATTGGGTGAGATCTCCAAATCAGGCACAATATGAGGCTCGATAATAGAATCAGGATCGCGCACACACTTGCGAAGCTGAGAGACATGGAACACATCATGTATTCCAGAGAAATGAGCAGGTAGAGCCACACGATAAGCAATGGGGCCGATGCGTTCCGTAATAGGAAATGGTCCGACATAACGAGGAGCCAACTTCCCTGTAGAGCTAAAACGCACAACCCCCTTCATGGGAGATATCCGAATAAAGACATGATCACCAATGGAGAACTCAAGAGGCTTCCTACGGCTGTCCGCGTAGGATTTCTGACGGTTCTGCGCCTCTTTCATTCTCTGACGAATAAGAATAATCTTCTCAGAAGATTCCCGAACTGAATCTGGACCAAGAAGGTGCTTCTCACCGGATTCTAACCAACAAGCAGGAGAGCGACATGGCCTTCCATAAAGAGCCTCGAAAGGTGCCATGCCGATACTAGACTGAAAGCTGTTGTTGTAGGAGAACTCTACAAGCGGTAAGTGATCCTCCCAACTACCACCGAAATCCAGAATACAACAGCGCAAAAGATCCTCTAAAACACGATTCACCCTCTCTGTCTGACCGTCGGTCTGAGGATGATAAGCAGTCGAGAAATTCAGCTTTGAGCCCAAAGCTGACTGTAGGCACTTCCAGAAGTGACTAGTAAAGATAGTGTCTCGATCACAGACGATAGAGCTAGGAATGCCATGAAGACGAACGACTTCCTTCACATATAACTTGGCAAGCTGAGGAGCAGTCCGAGTGGACTTAATAGGAATGAAATGAGCTGATTTGGTCAAGCGATCAACGATGACCCAAATAGAAGTATGGCCTGACCTCGATCGAGGCAGACCGTCAATGAAATCCATGGATATCTGATCCCATTTCCACAATGGAATCTCTAGCGGCTGTAGAAGACCAGATGGACGCTGATGCTCAGCTTTGATCTGTTGACAAGTCATGCAACGGCTTGCATAACTTGCAACATCGCTCTTCATGCCCTCCCAATAAAATAGACGACACATGTCGGCATACATCTTACTCGACCCGGGATGAATAGTGTACTTAGTGCGATGACACTCGTCTAGAATGTCACGCCTAAGTGATGAATCAGATGGTACCAAAATACGGTTCTTCCTGCGAAGACACCGATGAGAATCAATAGAATAATCCAACAATGTCTCATCACTGGATCCCGACTCAAGGAGATGAATATATCGCAACAGGTCTGGATCCTGCCGCTGAGCATGGGCAATGCGATCCAATAGAATAGGTCGAGCTTCCAAGCTGAATAGCAAGATCTGAGGATCAGAAGACGGAGCTCGATTTCGAATATCACACATAGAAAGAGTCTCAAGAATATCCCACTCGGCTATCATCATAGAAACTACTGCCGAGTGTTTGCGACTGAGTGCATCAGCCACACGATTACCCTTCCCAGGGGTATACTGAATATCTAAGTCATATGAGGCGAGAAACTCAAGCCATCGCTGCTGCCTCATATTGAGATCTCTCTGGCTGAAAAGATACTTCAGCGACTTGTGATCGGTGTAGAGAATGAAACGTTCGCCCAATAGATAATGACGCCACGTCTTCAAGGCAAAGACGATAGCAGCTAACTCAAGATCATGAGTAGGATAGCGAACCTCATTCGGACGTAGCTGCCTAGAAGCGTAAGCAACTACCCGATCCTTCTGCATAAGCACAGCACCGAGGCCGCTACCACAAGCGTCGGTGTAAACAACAAGATCCTGGTTACTCTCAGGAACCACAAGAATAGGAGCATGGGTGAGAAGTTCCTTCAGTCGCTGAAAGGAAGCTTCACACTTATCAGACCAAATAAAACGAACCCCTTTACGAGTCAGAGTCGTGAGGGGAATTGCAACACGAGAGAAATCCTTGATAAATCGACGGTAATAACCTGCCAGACCAAGGAAGCTGCGAATATCATGAACGTTCTCGGGCTGCTTCCAATTCTGAATAGCTTCGATCTTGGCAGGATCGACAGAAATACCCTCAGATGATACAATATGGCCCAAGAACTTGACCTTGCTCTCCCAAAAATGGCACTTGGAGAGCTTGGCCTTAAGCTGATGCTGACGAAGAGTATTCAAGACGATCCGCAAATGATGAGCATGCTCTGCCTCGGATCTGGAATAAATAAGAATATCGTCGATGAAAACCAGAACGAATATATCGATGTATTCCCGGAATACTCGATTCATAAGATCGACAAAGAAAGCCGGAGCGTTCGTCAAGCCGAACGGCATGACCAACCACTCAAAAGAACCATAACGAGTGCGAAAAGCTGTAAGAGGAATGCTGTCTTCGGCGACTCGTAGCTGATGGAATCCGGTGGCAAGGTCGAGCTGAGAGAAGACCTTCGCACCGCTCAACTGATCAAACATATCGTCTATCCGTGGCAATGGATAACGATTTCTGATGGTCAACTCATTAAGCTTGCGATAGTCAATGCAAAGCCTAAGAGAGCCATCGGGCTTCTTAACGAAGACCACAGCAGCACCCCATGGCGAAGAACTGGACCGAATGAGCTGCTTCGCCTCAAGCTCCACTAACTGCTTCCTGAGTTCCTCATTCTCTTTAGTAGACATCCTCGTGGGAGGACGCCCAACTGGGTGGGAGCCTGGAATGAGATCGATGCGGAACTCAATGGCCCGCTTTGGCGGCAGGCCTGATACTGGCTCGAATATATCGGGGAAATCCCGAACAACAGGAATACGAGATATGTCTACCTCATCATCTCGTGAATCAAGAGAGAATAAAGTAACATCAGAAAGCCCAACATCTTGAAGAACAATAGCTAATGGAGAGGACGAGTCAGGGTGATGAATGAATAATATCCGCTCCGAACAAATAATTTTGGCGTCGTGCTAAATGAGCCAATCCATGCCAAGAATCATATCAAAGCCCAAATACTCCATAACGTGGAGATTTGCACGGAAAGAAAAGCCACAAAGATCAATATCTATATTCTCACAGAGCAAGCTAAGGGTCGTGGATCCACCAATGGGATTCACAATCCTTAGTGAAGAAACCATACAAGTAACATCCAAAGATAAAGTATCAACTAGTTCCTTTGATACGAATGAGTGAGAGGCACCCGTATCAAAAAGAACTCTAATAGATCTACCATGAAATAAAAAAGAGCCTTCAAGAACGGAAGGATGTGTACCTTTAGGCTGAGCAGAAGTGGTAGAAGCCTTGGCAGCATTAAGCCTGCCAGGCTTGGCACTAGCTGGAGCAATAGGACAAGTGGTGATCCTGTGTCCCTCCTTCTTACAGAAGGTGCAATAGAGAGGTTTGGGACACTCTCGAATAAAGTGATCTGGGGAACCGCAATTGAAGCATTTCTTCGGAGGACGTGTCCCACTAGGCTGAGCAGAAGTCTGGGACTGAGGACGAGTCTGAGGCTGAGTCTGAACTATGGAACTGCCAGTCTTCTTCTTCTTGTGCTGAAACGAAGAGCCAGACTTGCCAGGAGGAAAACTCTTCTTGGTGGGGTTTGTGGCACCCACACCACCATCATCACTATGCTCCATCTCGACTGACTCAAGATGTAGAGCTGCATCGACCAGCTTCTCGAATGAGAGCTCAAGCTGAAGCATAAGCTGCCTCTTCAGATATTTCTTCAAGCCCTCAACAAATTTGAGGTTCCTCTTATAAGGAGTAGCAATAAACTCAAGGCCGTACTTGGACAGGGCCTCGAAGGAAGAGACATAATCGGAAACGGAGGACTTCCCCTGCTTGGGATCAAGAAAGCGGCGAGCAAGGGAGTTCTTCTCTGACTCTGGAATGAATTTGAGCTCAAATCTCTCACGAAACTGAGCCCAAGTAAGTGTAGTCTCATCGACCTCGGCAATAAGAAGTTCGTACCAATCCAGGGCACGACTCTGAAGCTGACTAGAAGCAATAAGAACACGGTCATGATCCGGGATATCCATACGAGTGAAAATGCGCTCGCATATCCGAATCCAAGCCTGGACCTCTAAGACATTCTCGGAGCCACTGAACGGCTTCCCTCCGAGATGGGTAAAATCACTACAGAGACGCGCAAAAGCAGACTTGCGCGGAACATCAGCAACTGGGGCTGGAGACTGAGAATGAGACTGGGAATTCCGAACCAGCTCCATGATCTGGTCGGTGGTCATGAACACACCCTCTGGATGAGTGTTGCTGGACTTCCCAGCAGCACTGGTCTGACGTGTGGGTCTCCCTCTTCCCCTTCCAGACATACTGAAAGTCAAACGGGAATTAGAGTTAGACATGATTCAATGATAGATAATTAATCAAGGAATACTACGGAATATAACAGATTCCTAAACATATTCCTAACTTATCTATCAATAAACATAAGGAAGGGATTTGATTTAATTCGGATCTAATGAAAATGTATTGTACTAAGTGTATCTGTTCTGTGTTTATTATGCTTATTCCTGAAACCAGGCTCTGATACCAAGCTGTAACGCCCCACTCCGAGACCCACTATAACAAAGAGTATTACGGGAGTAATACTGTCTGTTAAAGCGGAGAATAGAGTATAGTGGAAGCGACCATCTATAATCAAGCTATAACTATCTACCGAATACGTCGAAAGGTGGAATCTATTTAATTTTTTCTCAATCAGGTGGTTCGACATATTCGGTAAATACTTATAACGAAATTACAAATGGCTAAAGATCTATCAGGACAAAGCATAATAATAAATGATAAAAACATCACAGAACAGAATCACATAACAAATATAAAATCCCAGAACAATACATCATCAATACAGATCCAAATATCATAAGTGGGTACAAAGCCACTGCTCACACATGTGAGTCAAAAATATGTACATATCAGAGTCTGAATAATATCATAAGCGGACACTAAGATAAGCTATCTCAAAAGCATAGCAGATAAGTCCAAAGCGGAAGCACAGAGCAGCTAAGTCCAGAGACCTAACCTGAAACAACTCGGTCTGACCCGAGCGAAAACACTCGGGTCAGGCTAGCTAAACAATCAGTAATAACTGAGATATATAATAATGCGGTACATAAATAAAACAGTACTTATCCATAGAGAAGTATATTATGAACCACATGAATATAATGACGATCCCTAATCATAAATAAACAATAAAAATCTCCAAAGAGAAATCAACACCAAAGTGTAGAATAAATAAAGTCGCCTCATATCATCGGCGTAGCCAAAGCCATAAAAAGATGCCCATAGGCAATAATCCCAATAGTGACCAGAGTCTGTGATCAATGCCCAAGCAAAGATCGATGCTCCAAAGAGCCATGGGGATATACTGAAAAGTCAATGAAATCAAACACTGAAAAGCAGTGTCCAGAGACACTGTGGATCCATAAGGTAATCGCACTTACATCGTATGGTTCCATAGAACCAACACCGAATGGCGGTACTCGAATGGATATAAAAATCATCAGATAATACAAGTATTGCACGTGCACCGACCAGAGTCGTTGTTGCCAAGTACTGTAGAGTTGTGATCGATCACTCGCACCGATGTGAAACGCGCGAGACGGCGAGATCCTTCCCAGAAGGATAAAGGCCCAGAGGCACACCCCGAAAAATAAACTGCTCCATAGAGCAGGTGTCCAGAGACGGTTGCCCAGAGGCGTGGTGACCCAGAGGTCCAGTACTGGCCGCCCAGAGGCTAATGTATCACTAACTTCTTGGAGAGGAACCCGTAAAGTGTTAACAATGAGTCCCATACCCCACGTTCGCACTAAACGGTTTCCTAACCAATAGCAAGCTCACACTCCAAACAATAAAAAGTCCACCTCGTATCATCGGTAAACTAGACCCAAAGGTCAAAACGATCAATCGAATAGGTCGGGGATTAACCGGAAAGAAAATACACACGGTTCCATAAGCCGGAGATTTCCTAACCGTTTAAGCACCTTTCCACTTCGCTCGACGTGCTAAAAAGTGAGTGTGAGATTTTTTTTATTATAGAAAATAATGGTGCGAAACGGATTTATAATTGATTTTGAAATCACTTTAAAACGGCTTTTGAAAACTCTCCTATTATGGAGTAATTAATTTAATAATTAAAAATAATATTATATAATAATTTCAAAAGTCATTTAGGAGTGAAAAATCTTTTGAAAATGATTCATAAAACCCGTGTATGAAATCTAGAGACAAATCTCAAAGAAATCCACAAAACCAGAAAATCACTGAAAATATTCTAAGTGTTTGTAACCATTCAAAAACAGCTGTGAACCCAAGTTTGACAATTTATTTAGACCAGCAAACTGTGTCCAAATGTCATGAAAATTTGCAGGCATGTAGTACAACATCCCTACTTTAAGATGCAAAAAGAATTTCTGGATTCCGAGTTGAGACGAAGTAGCAGCGATGTCTCAAAGTTGGACACAGAACAAGATTTACACTGTTTACAAACAGCGACCAGAGTTCAACTTCGACACGAAATTCGAAGTACCAAACGAATACCGATGATGCCCAAATTTTACAGAGATGAAGTTCGAAACTCCACCTTTCCAACGAGACCAAAAACGTCAAATTCCGACTTCGGATGCGATCGTGGTGGCATCCCGAAGTGGAGCTCAAAAGCTGGAAAAACACAGAGATGATTTTTTTTTTTTTTTTCTCGGGCTGCACCATGGGTGCAGCCCTGGTCAAGCCCAGCCCGCCTGGGCTGGGGAGCAGACCCAGCCCGGGCGGGCTGGGTTCTTCAACGCCCCAGCCCGGGCGGGCTGGGGACCGGACCCAGCCCGGGCGGGCTGGGTCAGACCCAGCCCGGGTGGGCTGGGTAAGGAAAGGCCCCAGCCCGCCTGGGCTGGGGACCGGACCCAGCCCGGGCGGGCTGGGTCAGACCCAGCCCGGGCGGGCTGGGTAAAAAGGGGGGAGGGGGGTTTTTTTTTCTGTGTGTGCCAGCCCTATAGGGCTGGCCTGCTCCTGGCTAGCCCAACTAGGCTAGCCTACCCTGTCTGTTTTTGGGCTCTCAGGTTAATTTTCAGCCCGTTTTCAGGCTGTGCAATTTCAGCCAGCAAGAAATGTTGATTTTAGTGATTTAGGGGTGTTTTTTTCAAGTTTTGACATCAAATTTTCATCAAAAATTAACTAGCAATAATCACTAATTATTAGTAATTACTAATCAATAGTAATTACCAATATTACAACTAGCATTAATTACTAATCAATAATAATTACCTTAATGAGGCAAAAGAACAAATAGTATTTGTGCACAATCAAGCAAGCCAAAAGCCTTAACCTCCAAGCAAAGATCAAGAGACTTCAAGGACCCAAAATAAAAAAAAAATAAAACAATAATTACAAAATGAAGGTTGAGATAAATATGGATTAAGAAGGAGGATTAGATAATATAAGAGATTGCATTACCTTTTTTTTTTCTAGGATTAAACTAATTTATGAAGAGAAGGAGATGGAGCTTCTAAATGGAGGCCATTAATTTTGTTTAGATCTAGGTTTTGAAGTTATGAAGAGGAGGGTTAGGGTTTGGATGGGTTTGAGATATTATAAAGGAGTGGGTTAGGCTAATGGGTAATGGTAAGGGGTTTTAGAAACCCATTAGGACTTAGTTTTATTTTCTAATGTTATCATGTGAACCAAAATCCTAAGAAGCATTCTATTTTTGATTAAAACCTTATAATTGTCTTATTTAGCCCATTAGCCTATAATCACTTTTTATTTAAAAATTCCTCATTTCAACCCAAAATATTTTAATTTGCAAACAATTGTAAATTTAACTTCTCTAAAAATTTGTTTAGCCCCGTTTTAACTTAAAATCATAATTTTACTCCATCATTCGGTAATTGCAATCTCAAGGTTGTTACACCCGATCAAAAGTCGATATTGGTACCAAAATGCTGCTAGAATGTCAGAAATAAGATGAACGGAGCAATAGAAGTCCAAATTTGAAGAAACGAAATATGACGTCTCACTCAGAAGATGATTAACAAATTTATTGTATAAAAATATTTAGGTTTGGAAAACATTTTATTATTATCAAATATTAACTGATTTAAATTTAAATAAAATTACACGAGAAAATAACTTCCATATTATCTGATGAAAATTTATCAATTGCTATGTTTATATAGACGTATTCCAAATATTTAAATTTTAACTCAAAATTTTATTATTTAAAATTTCACCAAATTTCAATCAATTAAATAAATAAAACCACTAAAATTTACGGGTTGTTACAAAAATCAATTTCATTTCAAAATCATCATATTTACTCAAAATATAGTATTTTAACTAAAAATCATTTTCGCCTTAATATGTCGATCTCGGTAACAATTCAAAATTGCTTAGAATTTCCATTTGGGTTATAACTTCAATTTAACCCAATTCGTATTTAAATCCAAGATTTACATATAAACATTCCCACTCTAACCAGTTTGAATTTTAGAAGATAGTTTGAAATTTTTTAAATAGTTTAAAACTTAAAATAGTTTAATATAAAATAGTTTGAGTATTGAAAATGGTTTATATAGTAAAATAGTTCGGAAAATCAAAGTAATTTAAACATCTAAAAGGATAGGTTTTTAAACAGTTTATATAATAAAATAATTTATTTTGAAAATAGTTTCAGTCAAACTAATTCAATTCCAAACCTTCCAATTCAAATCAATTTCAATTTCCATTTCAATATAAATCGATTAAATTTCGATTTCAATTCGAATTAACTTCGATTCCAATTTCCATTCAGATCAATTTCAATTTCGATTTTCATTTTTAACTTCAAACTCGATTCAACAATTCGAGTCAATGGTTTAAATTTCTATTCAATTCTAATTTTAAACCATTTCAATTTTATATCAATTTCAAGTTTAATTTCAAAATATCGATTTAAATCATTGAAATCAAATTTAACTTCAATATTTAATTTAAAATTCAAATCTTCAAAATAATTCAATTCCGAGCTCAATTTTGAAGCATCGATATAAATTACATTTATTTAGCAATATTTCAAAGTTCGAATAAAATCCAAATCTTTTAAAAAATCCATTTTCGAAACTCAAATCATATTTCAATTGTAACTTCAAAATCTCAAATTTCATTTTTAAACAATTTCGTTTAACACATTTCAATTCCACAATTTGAGCTCAAGTTTGAAAATAATTTGATTTCTATAAATTGGATTTTTATTTCTTTAATCAAAATCATTTAAATAATTTCAAAACCAAGACCTTTAAAATTATTTTATTTAACCAATCCAGTGTCTGTATATAATTTTCTATTCTATGGCCAAGTGAATAGTTATTTCAATTTGATTTCAGGGATGGATATATATCATTTCAATTCAAAATAAATGTAATAGGTATATATCATTACAACCTATTTCTTAATTTATTCGAAATAATTTGATTTATAGTTTTATATATTGTAAATAATATACAGGATGACAACAGGATATATCAAAATAAATAAACATCCAAATCATCCAAAATGTCAATCAATAACATCCATCACAAACAACATCCAAATCAGTCAAAATATCATAACAATTTACTAGTTATTAATAATTAGGAATTTAACTAGCAATTTAATTTCCATTTCAATTTTAAACTATCAATTCAAACTCCTATCATTTTAATTCATATTAATTTAAATGTCAGTTAAATGTACCAAACAACAGTCAATAAATTTAAATCACTTCACGATATGAATTTAACTAACATAAAAATTATTCTAGTACGTTGGGAGCGTTATAAAACACTCACCTTTTATTTGAAACTAAAAATATTTCCAGCTTCAAATAAATACCGAACTAGCTCCCTGATGTAGATGACGTCGATATGAACCCAAGGCAACTCGTTTCGTCCAAAATGGGCCTCGTATAATAAAAGGTACGGTTTTACTTAGCATAACAGTAATTTAAAGTTAACTAACATAATTAAAAAAAATTAATTTTAATTAAACAAACCTAACCACGTCTCCCCACTCGCAAGCTTTCCAGGTCGCAAGAACCCACAACATGCGATCATCCTCACACGTGCGTGCGACCTAACTCCGCCATCGCGCTACCTCTGCCACCATCGACCGCCGCTAGTGCCCACCTCCACATCGCGCGTGCACAAACATTGCTGGCTCTATCACACATCGCCACAAACGATAGCGACTTCGAACCCAAATCGATTGACTCGCTTCTCCACTGATGTCGCCTCCAGCGTCGCGACTTCGGATGCCTGTGCTACTTTCCTTCCACTCGCGATTTGATATTTTTTTGTTTACTCGATTTGTTGTTGCAATAGAAAAGAGAGAACAAGGGGGATGAGTACGGAACAAAAGTTATGCGGCTTATACGATATGTTTGGAGAAGGGTGTAAATATATATATTTAACTTGTAAATATCTAACGTTCAACGTCCAAAATTCTCGAACTCCAAACGAAGCGTGCCACCTGGCACCTATTCCGAATGCAATGGAACTAGTCTCGATGCCTAATTCGATCGTATGCAGAAGATAGCTTTTCAAAATCAATTTATTTAAATTAAATTTCTTAAATTAATTTCTACGCGTTTCAAGCTCGCACGGCCAAATGACAAGTCCAGTCGCTACAATAATTGAAATCCTATAATAATTCACTATTATGGATCCGATAAAACAGGTTTCGTTGAAATCCGAGATAGTTGCCAAAATGGCTATTTTCACTCGTTAATTAAAACAAGTAATTTCCAAAATGTAATTTAATCACTTTAAATTCAATTTTGAAAGTTAACAATCTTCATTCACATTTAAATAAAATTTAAATCAATTCCTGATATTATTTTCATTCACATTAATTCAAGATTCAATTATTTAAATAATTGCAATATTAAATTTTAAACAATTTAATTATCTAATAAATTACATTAATAACCATTAATTTCAAATGAGTTTTAGTTACCTACAAATATTTCATTTCTATCAAAATAATTTAATATTTATTATTCCATTCCAGATATTGATTACAAACACATTAATATCTAAAATTTCATTTCAATAGTTGTTATTGCCAATATCTTCGAAATTTGTTATTTCAAAATTTTATTCAATTACATATTCAATACCTACATTAATAATTCATTAAATCTTTATTTCTAACCACTTATTCAATAATCATATTAAGTTTAATAATTTAAAATAGTTAAAAATATGGGTCGTTACATTCTCCCACACTCAAAACTTTTCGTTCTCGAAAAGAGGCTAAGTATGAAATTTAAAACTTATATATTTTCTCAAAATAATCAACTTATAAAACTTTATATCTTATTTACAAGACCCTTACTACGTTCTCGCTACGCCCCTCCGATATCGGTTTTACGGAAAATATAACTTATATGTAAAAACAAGTTATAAAACTTTTAAGACTTCAAAAAAATTTTAGCACCTAGATTTACGGAAAATTTCGACAGCGTCTCCTTTGTGCGGCTCGATCGGAAAATTTTTACAATACAATATATAACTCAAATTTATATCAAATATACATTTCATCTCAATGATGAAGCATCCCGTAGGGAAAAAAATATAAAAGCGCGGTATGTAATCCGAGATATGTACCTTATTATTTTTAATACAAGCGATTTCGCTCATATTAAGCAAGCAAAAGCATATAAAAACCCGCATATACATCCAAACGGTCTTCGAATGTACCTTTCTACTCTCAAATTAGAATATTAGTTACTTATAATAAGATATAAAACATATATGAGTTCAATAAATTATAAAACATGCATTCTGAATCCAAATCATAAGTACGAGCACAAATACACAACATATAACAATCGTATGCAATCAAAACAGTCATAATGACGATTTACAACAAAAGAAACCATTCAACAATCATTAATATTCATTTAATTAATTCATAACTATTTGAATTTACATTATTCAATGTCAATATTTAATTTATACACCATCATTTCTTATTAACATCCAAATTTTGTATTAACATTTAACCAGTTTGCTTCAAATTTATTCAAATCTATTTCATTTACATTTAGTTTTCAATTTATTTGCATTCAATTTGTTAAACTAAAATTGTTTCATTTTTTTCTTGTTTAATGTATTTTCATATAAATTCATTTATGAACCATTTTATAAAATTATTCCACTTAACATTGTTTAAGTTAAACTTTATTTTATTACCACTTAGTATATTCTCTTTGATAACAATCTCATTTATAAACCATTTAAGTCTATTGCAACCATTTTATAAAATGCACTTCATATTTATTTTTCATAACTTAAGTTCATATTAATTCTTTAATTTACTTCATAGGTTCATTTCATAAATTCAAGTTCATATTAATAATTTTACTTAAGTAAATTTTATTTTATAATTCAAATTTATATTTATAAATTTTCTTGTCTCACAATCAATGTCATTCAACTTATTAAGCTAACTTCATCTTATAATTCATTTTGTTAACTTATTCCATATTAAATTTGTTAACATTCAATTTTATTGAAACTCATTCCTTTTGCATTTAATTTATTTACATCCAACTTAAATCAAATTCAATTACTCATATAAATTTTCTTACATCCATTTATTCTCATTCAATTTTTTTCACACACAAATTGCATTTTATTTTATAATTCAAGTTGTATTCATTCTATTAATTCATTTTATAGCGTAAGTGGAATTAATTCACTTTACTTATTCATTTAGTTCCATTCAAATCTAATTTAATTCATTTAATCTTTATTAAGTTAAACTTATTTCATTTAATCCATTACTCGATTCATTTAACTCTATTTTAATTTTTTTTCTCTTCTCTTCTTGTCATTCATATTCAAAAAAATTAAAATTTGTTTTAGCTTGATATTTTTCAAATTTATAAGTTATACAACTTATTCATTTAAATTTCATTTTACTATTTTATCTAATTCATTTTAAATACAATTCATTTTTATTTAAGCTTTCTTGAGTTAAATTTCATTTTATTTACTTCATTTCACTAAATCAATCTATTTAAAATTTCTTAGGTTAACACTTTTATTTCTTATCTCAAATTTGAACCTTCTTTTGTTTGCTTAACCAGAATATTCAACAGTTTTAAAATTTAATTTTACTTTCCTATTCAAATTTATAAGTTATAAACTTATTTTTTTATTTATACTATTTTTCAATTATAAGTTCAAAACTATTTTCATATATTTATCAAATCATACTTAGAATATTCTTCTCATAATCAAACTTGTTTTAATCGAAAATAAATTTCCTTTGATAGTAATTTTCACTCAGAAACTCGAAAATGAATATTAGCGATGCTGCAGTCATCCCTAGAATTATTTCTCAGCGACCAAAGCAAGTTCAATGCTTTTGTTTTTTTTCAAAAATCTTTCCAAAATATATTTCTAGTCAAAACACTTTCAAATAATATTATTAATAATTTTGAAGGCTTTGAAAACAAATTTGAAAATCAACGGGATTTAAATTCAAAAATTCTCGACTTTTAAATTCTTTCTATTTATAAAGTATATTATAAATATACTTATACAAATTTCATTACCTTATTACCAAAAATTTCTTTAATTTACAACTTTGTTATTTTAAACAATTCTTATTGTAATTGGATTTCAATTCAATTTAATTATCGAACGCTTTGTGAAATAGAGTTCACAAAGTATTCGTATATTTTAATTCGACCAATAATCAATGAACTAAATATTATCATCTCCTATCAACAACATTCATAAAAACTATCATTTTATATATATATGAAATATAATTTAGGTAAAATTATTTCATATACCCGATTTTAAAACAATCTTATGTCGACTTGCCTCGTTTAAGTGTTTAGAAACCCTTTTCGACAACACGGCGTCCCACACATCGACCAGAATTCATAAACAACTCAATGGATAAGTAAACACAATATAAAACATTTTATAACACTAACAAGTAAGCGCTTTCATATATATACGCTCAAATAACTCATTCTATGGTATTACTACCCTATCTCTAATGAGTCAAACCCCACAAAGCTAAGGTTATCGCTAAACCAATGCTCTGATACCAACTATGACGATCCACATTTTGGAAGGTTTAAATCGACAATAATCCACACATGTGAAACTTTAACAATCCGGAATATAGATAATCGATGGGGTTAATTAAGAAAAATAAGAAAAGAAGAAGAAAACAAACACAGACTCTCGCAGCGGAACGATAAAATATAATAATCAAATAAACAGTTCATGAAGCTATTTAAATTATACATTTGATTATAATTTATACAACATTTATCAGAGTTTTATATACAATAGGGATAAATAAAATAATGCAGCAGACAACATGATGTAGGAATAATAACAGTAATAATATATCAAATATTTATCTTCGTCCTCCAGAATAATTTTCAATGCGCTGAAATACTCAGGGCTAACCCGAGCGTAATGAAAAACAAAACACTTGAGTTGGGACTAAAATATCCTTATGTGAGTTAAATCGATATCACATAACATGAGTGTAATAGCTTCAGAGATGTTTACGGGATTTCACATCTCCTATCCATTGTATAACGTACGTGCAATAACTCAAGAGATGTTACGGGATTTTCCATCTCTTAAGGATCCTCCAAAATATTTATATGTAGTAGAATATGCTTCATAAATAATGTTTAATTAGTAAAAAAATATTTTTCTTAGCGTTAAGGCTTTACATTAATCCCCCTTAACACGTTTTTAAGCATTGGCGTATAGTTTGCATTTAGCACAACAAGTAGCATGTCGGTAGCCAGTGATGCGCCGTGATACGACAACACTAAACCAAAATCGTAGAGGTCTCATATAGGGATAAAAGTATGACAAGGCACATGAGACAATACCCAAGGTAGAATACTACCGGTTCGGGCCGCAGGGCTGGTGGTAACACATCGTAGCCACGACCGCCCACCGCGTCCATCCATCCAATATCGAGTCAAGGGAAGCTATCTCACAATCAAGGTGCACCAATCGAAACCAACAACAAGAGTAATAATATGTACCCCACCTCTATGCTCACAATAACAAAGGTTATTATAAGGAATAACGTCTGCTATTGCGAAGAATAAGGCTTGTTAGAAGCGACCATCCGTAAGTTATGCCTTAGACGAGTATTGATTACATCGATAGGAGTTGTGAAAATTACTCCCAAAGATATAAATTCAATCCAAATCTAAAACGAAACTACAGTGGCTAAAGAAAAATCCAGAATAACTCATAATAACAACACATTGATAGTATAATCACATCAGAACAGAAATATCAGATATATAGCGGAAGACAAGTCTGGAATACATGATACAACAATCGATAGTTCACAAGAACCAAATACACATATACATGGATACCAACATACATAATATGAGAGTCAAATAACCAAAAGAACTCCTCGAAGGCTAGATAAAAGATGATGTGAGATCCCAAAAGCTGAAGCTGCTACTGAATCAGAGATAGCGACTATCCTGAAATAACTCGGTCTGACCCGAGTATTATTTAAAAAGAAATAATAAACGGATCAGTCTAATTTATTCTTATAAGTGAATGCATCATAAACAACATCAATCAAAATAATAATGATCTCGAGTGAGACTATTCAACATAAGAAATCAACATAGTTAAATGAAGAAATCATATCAAACTCCATCAAAATCAACTTTCAAATTCACAATTGAATTCAAAACAGCAATTCGTAAAATCTAGAAATCAAAAATAGACAACTAGAAAAATCAGCATAAAAGTGGATCGATCCCATCATATGGCGAGTCTAAGCTACGCCGCACGTGCATTAACATATGGCCGAAGCCTACCAAGTACTGTCAACATAATTTTTGGCGCCCAACAAATGACCCGAAGGTCCAACATATGACCCGAAGGTCCAACATATGACCCGAAGGTCTAGTACTGGTATTTGACCCCAAGGTCCATCATATGACCCGAAGGTCCAGCATAGTGGCTCGAAAGCCCAACAAAATCATTAAAATCATCAGACAACAAATATTTCAATTAACGAGTCCGGAATTAATCGAAATAGTAAAAGTGTGGTTCCATACTCCTCAGTTTTGCTAAATCGTTTAAATCTCTTCGTTGTTTCCTTGAAAGTGCAAAACTATGTATTTTATATAAATAATATTTTACGTTCTCAAACGGACAAGTCTGGAATTAAGCGGATCGGTAAAAGTATGGGTTCATAGTCCTCAATTTTGCTGAAGCGTTTAAATCGCTTCCTCATTCTTTTGAAAGCGCAAACTATAAGATTTTTGGAAACAATTTCATTTGAAAACAATTTTTAAAACACGTGATTAAAACAGCAACGTCTGTAGCAATTTCGACGAGGAAATTGTGCTTCACAAAACACCGTAAAAACGGATACCAAATCAACGTTGCGGGATAATCGCTTTAAAATTCACTTTAAAATTGAAGGTTACTGAAGTCAAAACAACAGTAATTTTTATTCGTCAAAAATGTCACCAAAACAACACACTTTAAAAATATAATACCGGCATAAAATTTCGTTATAAAAATAACGGCAACAAAATACGTTTTACAACGTAACACCGGTTCAATGCAAATTAAATAACGGACTGCATTAAAATTTTCAAACATGAAATATGATGCCTGGAAATATTATACTTCCCATTTGCACGTAACACATTAAAATGCACGTAACACATTAAAATGCACGTAACACACTAAAATGCTCGGCTAAACTAAAATACATGTAACCCTTTTATTCCAGTTTGCATGCATACTACTAAATATTACACTTACACTATTATAAATGACTACCATTTATACTACCTGCACTTGCATTTGAAAATTTGGCATGTAATTAATACAAGTATGCAAGGTGACCAGAGTGATACCTATACACACACGCAAATTAATTAAAATTCATGCAACCCTTAACATGGCCTGACTACTCTATACACGCATGCAATCAAACATTGAAATATCACCAGGCCTTATATACTTGCACATAAAATAATGTCTGATGCTTGGCAAAGATAATATATATGCACATTATTATTTTGAAATATAATACAACCCCTTGAAACTTATACATTAATGAAATTTGAACGAAAAACTAAAGTGATCAAGGTTATAAAGTTTTCATGTGACACATAACAAACAATTTCCTGGGCTTATGCATTTCACGCATGCAACAATTAATGTACGCACGCAATAACAAGGTTCTGGGTATGAAATAAAACTACACTGGTACACACATAAACAACTTTCGAACAAAAATCTAAAAATGGCCTTAAAAAACTCACATATGAAACATGAGGCCTGGAACAACATTCTGACTCACGTAATTTGGAGCATGGCATAAAATTTGAACACGAAAGAAAAACAATGGGACCAGAGTCCAACACACAAAATATAAGAATTTTATGCGTAAGCCTGTTGGCACACAACAAAAAAGAAACAAACAGATCTGACCAAGATGTCATGCACAACAGAATGTATACATGTATAGATTCGAATAAGAGTCTGATAACTATAAAATAGACACGCAATAATGATAGAAGCTAGAATACTGGAATTCAATGCACGCTGAGGAGAATAAATTAGAGAAGTGAGTTTGGAACTCACCTTTAAATTCTCTTCACAATTTGCTAGCTACCGGAACCCCCTAAAGCTATTCTCAGATCTGCCATTAATGTGCTTATACTCGGCCACTGGAGTATATTATTTTACTTTTCTTCAATTGGTATAAGTCAAGAAAATGAGTTTTGCAAGGCTTTGGGTACACATTCATTTAATGCAACATGCCTCAGGGAAGCAAAGAAAGAAAAGGACATGTAGATAATGAGGTGTGTAGCAGTGAACTGAAGTGATCTCAATGCAAAATGTGTTTTCACACTTGGTTCACATTTTGTTTCTAACATTTTAGTTTATAACTAGAACGCCAGCAATGCAAATATGAAAGAAGAAAAATGTTACATCTTCTCTGATGATTTATTACTTAACTGACAGCAATGCAAATGAAAATGATAGGTCAAAGGGTCCACTTGCACTAAGATGGACCATTCATTATTCACGCAAAGGCCAATTGGAAGAATTTCAACATGCAACTACAACTAATGCTACTGACTTTACAACGCTTTTTATATATTTTTTTGTTCAAAATTGTTAATTTTAAAATCTCTATTTAAAATATTTACTACGACAGTGATTCAGAAATCACGGTCGTTACAGACTCCCCCCTTATAAAATTGCATCCCCGCAATTTTCATACTAGAAGCATTCAATAACGCAATAATTTATCACAACAAGGATTAAAAGACAAGATAGATAAGAAAGCTCACCCCCACTCGTAGAGGAGATAAAACCCGGATAAGAACGCTCGATGAATTCTCTGGTTTCCCAAGTGCAATCCTTGGGGTTCGCGGACCATTGAATTTTCACAAGCGGGACTTCTTTATTCCGAAGGTGTTCAACCTCCAAAGCTAACACACGAATAGGATTTTGCACCATAGACAAGTCGGGTGAGATCTCAAAATCTTGCAACATAGGAGGATCAATAATAGAATCTGAATCTCGAAGGCATCGACGAAGCTAGGATACATGAAATACGTCATGAACTCCCGAAAACTGAGCAGGTAGCAACACATGATAAGCAACTGGGCTAATGCGTTCCATAATAGGAAACAGTCCAACGTATCGAGGAGCCAATTTCCCGAAGTGACTAAAACGCACCACACCCTTCATCGGGGAAACACGAATGAATACAAGATCGCCAACAGAAAATTCCAAAGGCTTCCAACGATGATCAGCATAAGATTCTGCCTATTCTGAGCCTCTTTCATTCTCTGTCATATAATATCAATCCTCTCCGAAGAATCACGAATATAATCGGGGCCAAGAACCAACTTTTCCCCCGATTCCAACCAACAAGACGGTGATCGACACGGCCTTCCATAAAGAGCTTTGAACGGAGCCATACCGATACTAGATTGAAAACTATTGTTATAAGAAAATTCAACAAGAGATAAGTGGTCTTCCCCACTACCACCAAAATCAAGAACGCAAGCACGAAGGAGATCCTCTAAAACTTGATTCACCCTTTCAGTCTGACCATCAGACTATGGATGATAAGCTGTACTGAGATTGAGCTTAGTGCCCAAAGCTTTCTGAAGACTCTGCCAGAAACCACTAGTGAAAAGCGGATCTCTGTCACTAACAATAGAACTAGGCACACCATGAAGTCGAACGACTTCTTTAATAAACAGATTAGCCAATAAAGGAGCAGTCCGATTGGACTTGATAGGAATAAAATGGGCTGATTTAGTCAATCGGTCAACAATCACCCAAATACTAGTATGGCCCGACCTCGAACGAGGTAAACCATCAACGAAGTCCATGGAAATCTGATCCCATTTCCATAATGGAATCTCAAGAGGCTACAAAAGACCACTGGGACGTTGATGTTCTGCTTTAACAAGTTGACAAGTCATGCAACGACTTACATAACTTGCAATATCACGCTTCATACCCTCCCAATAGTATAAGCATTTCATATCAGCATACATCTTGCTACTACCTGGATGGATAATATACTTAGAACGATGACGATCCTCAAGAATGTCACTTCTAAGATTAGGAACATCAGGCACGATTAACCTTCCCTTCTTCCGAATACAACCATGAACATCAATATCGAAATCCTTTAGATCATCACTTCGGGATTCCGATTTACAACTCTGAATAAGATAAGAAATATGTGGATCTTATTTTTGTGCATCAGCAACACGATCCAACAAACTAGGACGAGCTTCCATGCTAAATAAAAGCACGGGAGAATCAGAAACTGAAGGACGGTCTCTAATATCACAAAGAGATAAAGCTTCCAAAATATTCCACTCTGCTAGCATCATGGAAACAACAACCTGCTGCTTGCGACTAAGCGCATCAGCAACTCGATTACCCTTACCAGGGGTATACTGAATATCGAAATCATATGAAGCAAGAAATTCGAGCCAACGCTATTGCCTCATATTTAGTTCTTTCTGAGTGAATAGATACTTCAAAGACTTGTGATCAGTGAAGAGAATAAAACGCTCGCCCAATAAATAATGTTGCCAAATCTTTAAAGCAAAGACTATGGTGGCTAACTCTAAATCATGGGTAGCATAACGCATCTCGTTAGGCTTTAGTTGTCTAGAAGCATAGGCAACTACTCTATCCTTTTGCATGAGAATAGCACCGAGTCCATAACCACTGGCATCGGTATAAACGACAAGATCATGATTCCCTTCGGGAACCACTAAGATAGGAGCATGAGTAAGGAGATCTTTTAACTTCAAGAAAGAATTCTCACACTTATCTGACCAATTAAAAGGAACAGCTTTTCTCGTAAGAGTGGTAAGTGGTAAAGCAATACGAGAAAAGTCCTTAATAAATCGGCGATAATAACCCGCCAATCCAAGAAAACTACGGGTCTCAGTAACGGTCTCGGGCCTCTTCCAATTCTGAATAGATTCGATCTTGGAAGGATTAACAGAGATACCATCAGAAAAAACAATGTGACCGAGAAATTTCACCTTATTCTCCCAGAAGTGACACTTGGAGAATTTGGCATAAAGCTGATGCTGACGAAGAGTGCTCAAAACAATCTCCAAATGCTGAATATGATCAGCTTCATATTTTGATAAATAAGAATATCATCAATGAAAACCAAGACGAACTTATCGAGATATTCTCGGAATATCCGATTCATAAGATCCACAAAAAACGACGAAGTGTTCGTCAAACCGAACGGCATAACAAGCCATTCGTAAGAACCATAACGAGTACGGCATGCGGTAAGAGGAATTATATCTTCAGCAACTCGTAACTGATGAAAACCAGTAGCAAGATCAAGCTGGGAGAAAATCTTAGCGCCACTTAACTGATCGAACATGTCATCGATCCTAGGTAATGGATACCTATTTTTGAAAGTGAGCTCGTTAAGCTTGCGATAATCAATGCAAAGCCTAAGAGTACCATCTGGCTTCTTAACGAAGATCACGGCGGCACCCCATGGAGAAGAGCTAGAACGAATAAAATGCTTGGCTTCTAACTCAGATAATTGTTGCTTGAGTTCCTCATTTTCCTTAGCAGACATCCTCGTGGGAAGACGACTGATAGGATGTGCACTAGAGATAAGATCAATACGGAACTCAATTGCCCTCTTCGGCGGCAAACATGAAACAGGCTCGAAAACATCAAAAAAATCACAAACAACTGGAATATTAGCAATAACATTTTTCGACCCGAGGGAAGAAATAAGAGCATTCGAAGTATGCTCCATGCTTCGAAATATAATAAATAACTGCTCATTAGCATCAGGATGCTTAAGATATAAAGTTCTTTCGGGACATAGAATTTGAACTTCATAACGGACGAGCCAATCCATACCCAATATCATATCAAAACCAAGATGATCCATAACATGTAGATTCGCATGAAAGGAAAAACCACAAAGAATAATCTCAACATCAACACATAACAAACCAAGAGTAGCGGATCCACCAATAGGATTTACGATCCTCAAAGGGTCGCAAAGAGTAATAACATCCAAAGGGATAGTATCAACAAGCTCCTTCGACACGAATGAATGTGATGCACCCGTATCGAAAAGAACTCTTATAGAATGGTCATGAAATAAAATAAAACCTTCCAAAACAGAAGGAGTAATACCTTTGGGCTGAGAAGAAATACCAGAAGCTTTAGCAACATTAAGCTTCCCAGATTTGAAACCCTTAGGAGCAATAGGACAATCAGAAACCCAATGACCCTCTTTCTTGCAATAACGACAAATGCGAGGCCTAGGACAGTCACGAAGAAGATGATCCAAAGAACCACAATTATAGCACGCCCTCTGAACAGAAGGTGCACTACTAGGCTGAGAACTAGAGGTAGCTTGCTTCTTCTTCTTCTGATTAGAAGAATTATGCTTATGAAATGGAAACCTCTTCTTGTTGGGGTTCTTAGAAACCTCAACATCATCACCACTATCCCGTTCCTTTTCAACAGCTTCAAGACAAAGAGCCAAATCAACAAGCTCCTCAAAAGAGAGCTTAAGCTGAAGCAAAAGAACCTTCTTCAAATACTTCTTCAAACCATCCACAAAACGAAGATTCTTCTTACGTGGAGTGTTAATGAACTCAACTCCGTATTTGGATAAAGCCTCGAAAGATGCAACATAATCAGAAACAGAGGACTTTCCTTGCTTCAACTCAAGGAAACTACGAGCATGATTAGCCTTTTCCGATTCAGGAACGAACTTAAGTTCGAAACGTTCCTTAAAATGAATCCAAGAGAGAGAGGACTCATCAACTTCCGCAATAAAAAGCTTATACCAATCAAGCGCACGCTCTTGCAACATGTTAGATGCCATGAGAACACGATGATGATTCGAAAGATCCATCCGAGAAAATATGCGCTCACAAGTGCGCAACCAAGTCTGAACCTTCATTACACTTTCTGATCCCTTGAAAGGTTTACCTCCAAGGTGGGAATAGTCACTGCACATGCGGGCGAAGGTCGACTTGTGATTAGGAGCTGCGGGAGTAGCAATAGGAGGCTAAGTACCCCGAAATAGCTCCATAAACTGATCAGCTGACATATAGACTCCGTTCGGATGAGAACCACTAGACGGGCCTGCAGAAGAACGCTTCCCTCTACCTCTTCCAGCCATAGGCTGAGAGACAAGAGAAGAAAAGGATTAGTTAACGCAATACACAATTGATAAGAAATTTAATAAATGGAATACTACGGAATATAAAATTTATTCCTAGACATACTCAACATGTTAAAGTGGAAGGAACGGATTAGAAGGGCACGAATAAAACCCCTGAATAGTTGTAACACATGTTCCATTCTGCTTCTGTTCTGTGTTTATTATAATTTGTTCCGAACCTTAGCTTTGATACCAACTGTGGCACCCCACCTCTATGCTCACAATAACAAAGGTTATTATAAGGAATAACGTCTGCTATTGCGAAGAATAAGGCTTGTTAGAAGCGACCATCCGTAAGTTATGCCTTAGACGAGTATTGATTACATCGATAGGAGTTGTGAAAATTACTCCCAAAGATATAAATTAAATACAAATATAAAACGAAACTACAGTGGCTAAAGAAAAATCCAGAACAACTCATAATAACAACACACTGATAGTATAATCACATCAGAACAGAAATATCAGATATATAGCGGAAGACAAGTCTGGAATACATGATACAACAATTGATAGTTCACAAGAACCAAATACACATATACATGGATACCAACATACATAATATGAGAGTCAAATAACCAAAAGAACTCCTCGAAGGCTAGATAAAAGATAATGTGAGATCCCAAAAGCTGAAGCTGCTACTGAATCAGAGATAGCGACTATCCTGAAATAACTCGGTCTGACCCGAGTATTATTTAAAAGGAAATAATAAATGGATCAGTCTAATTTATTCTTATAAGTGAATGCATCATAAACAACATCAATCAAAATAATAATGATCTCGAGTGAGACTATTCAACATAAGAAATCAACATAGTTAAATGAAGAAATCATATCAAACTCCATCAAAATCAACTTTCAAATTCACAATTGAATTCAAAACAGCAATTCGTAAAATCTAGAAATCAAAAATAGACAACTAGAAAAATTAGCATAAAAGTGGATCGATCCCATCATATGGCGAGTCTAAGCTACGCCGCACGTGCATCAACATATGGCGAAGCCTACCAAGTACTGTCAACATAATTTTTGGCGCCCAACAAATGACCCGAAGGTCCAACATATGACCCGAAGGTCTAGTACTAGTATTTGACCCGAAGGTCCATCATATGACCCGAAGGTCCAGCATAGTGGCTCGAAAGCCCAACAAAATCATTAAAATCATCAGACAGCAAATATTTCAATTAACGAGTCCGGAATTAACCGAAATAGTAAAAGTGTGGTTCCATACTCTGCACTTTTGCTAAATCGTATAAATCTCTTCGTCGTTTCCTTGAAAGTGCAAAACTGTGTATTTTATATAAATAACATTTTACGTTCTTAAACGGACAAGTCCGGAATTAAGCAGATCAATAAAAGTAAGGGTTCATAGTCCTCAATTTTGCTGAAGCGTTTAAATCGCTTCCTCATTCTTTTGAAAGCGCAAACTGTAAGATTTTTGGAAACAATTTCATTTGAAAACGATTTTTAAAACACGTGATTAAAACAACAACGTCTGTAGCAATTTCGACGAGGAAATTGCGCTTCACAAAACACCGCAAAAACGGATACCAAATCAGCGTTGCAGGATAACCGCTTTAAAATTCACTTTAAAATTGACGGTTACTGAAGTCAAAACAACAGTAATTTTTATTCGTCAAAAATGTCCCCAAAACGACACGCTTTAAAAATATAATACCGGCACAAAATTTCGTTATAAAAATAACGGCAACAAAATATGTTTTACAACGTATTACCGGTTCAATGCAAATTAAATAACGAACTGCATTAAAATTTTCAAACATGAAATATGATGCCTGGAAATATTATACTTCCCATTTGCACGTAACACATTAAAATGCACGTAACACATTAAAATGCACGTAACACACTAAAATGCTCGGCTAAACTAAAATACATGTAACCCTTTTGTTCCAGTTTGCATGCATACTACTAAATATTACACTTACACTATTATAAATGACTACCATTTATACTCCCTGCACTTGCATTTGGAAATTTGGCATGTAATTAATACAAGTATGCAAGGTGACTAGAGTGATACCTATACACAGACGCAAATTAATTAAAATTCATGCAACCCTTAACATGGCCTGACTACTCTATACACGCATGCAATCAAACATTGAAATATCACCAGGCCTTATATACTTGGACAAAAAATAATGTCTGATGCTTGGCAAAGATAATATATATGCACATTATTATTTTGAAATATAATACAACCCCTTGAAACTTATACATTAATGAAATTTGAACGAAAAACTAAAGTGACCAAGGTTATAAAGTTTTCATGCGACACATAACAAACAATTTCCTGGGCTTATGCATTTCATGCATGCAACAATTAATGTACGCACGCAATAACAAGGTTCTAGGTATGAAATAAAACTACACATGTACGCACATAAACAACTTTCGAACAAAAATCTAAAAATGGCCTTAAAAAAACTCACATATGAAACGTGAGGCCTGGAACAGCATTCTATCTCACGTAATTTGGAGCATGGCATAAAATTTGAACACGAAAGAAAAACAATGGGACCAGAGTCCAACACACAAAATATAAGAATTTTATGCGTAAGCCTGTTGGCACACAACAAAAAAGAAACAAACAGATCTGACCAAGATGTCATGCACAACAGGATGTATACATGTATAGATTCGAATAAGAGTCTGATAACTATAAAATAGACACGCAATAATGATAGAAGCTAGAATACTTACATTCAATGCATGCTAAGGAGAATAAATTAGAGAAGTGAGTTTGGAACTCACCTTTAAATTCTCTTCACAATTCGCTAGCTACCGGAACCCCCTGAAGTTATTCTCAGATCTGCCATTAATGTGCTTATACTCGGCCACTGGAGTATATTATTTTACTTTTCTTCAATTGGTATAAGTCAAGAAAATGAGTTTTGCAAGGCTTTGGGTACACATTCATTTAATGCAACATGCCTCAGGGAAGCAAAGAAAGAAAAGGACATGCAGATAATGAGGTGTGTAGCAGTGAACTGAAATGATCTCAATGCAAAATGTGTTTTCACACTTGGTTCACATTTTGTTTCTAACTTTGGTTTATAACTAGAACGCCAGCAATGCAAATATGAAAGAAGAAAAATGTTACATCTTCTCTGATGATTTATTACTTAACTGACATCAATGCAAATGAAAATGATAGGTCAAAGGGTCCACTTACACTAAGATGGACCATTCATTATTCATGCAAAGGCCAATTGGAAGAATTTCAACATGCAACTACAACTAATGCTACTGACTTAACAACGCTTATATATATATATATATATATATATTTGTTCAAAATTGTTAATTTTAAAATCTCTATTTAAAATATTTACTACGACAGTGATTCAGAAATCACGGTCGTTACAAAAATCGAAGAACCGCTAGATGTAATTAGCTCGCTTGGTCCTGTCAAGCCATCCTGTTTTAGTCATTTCAAATTGGCACAAGTATCGGGGTCTATCCATCATCATTCTCTTTCTTCAAATCCAGCAAACAACGCCAAAATGCAACCACTTCGTTCAGGAGTCTCTCCGCATACATAGTTGTTAAAGTGGTTCCAATATTGACAGAGAGTATGCCAATAAGAGGTCCTGGTCTCTTTAACAACCAAATGTAGTTTTACACACCGGTTGGTACTTTTACATTTTGAAACGATTCATACTTGACATCAAAATAACATATTCGCTTCAAAATCAATTTCATTTCAAAATCATCATATTTTATCAAAATATACTATTTTAATTAAAAATCATTTTTGCCTTAATATCTCAATCTCGTTTCCAAATCAAAATTGCTTAGAATTTCCATTTGGGTTATAACTTCAGTTTAACCCAATTCGTATTTAAATCCTGATTTAGATATAAACATTCCCACTCTGACTAGTTTGAATTTTTAGAAGATAGTTTGTAATTTTTTAAATAGTTTAAAAGTTAAAATAGTTTAATATAAAATAGTTTAAGTATTGAAAATGGTTTATATAGTTAAATAGTTTGGAAAATCAAAGTAATTTAAACATCTAAAAAGATAGGTTTTTAAACAGTTTATATAATAAAATAATTTATTTTGAAAATAGTTTCAAAGTCAAACTGATTCAATTCCAAACCTTAAAATTCAAATCAATTTCCATTTCAATTTAAATCGATTCAATTTTGATTTCAATTCGAATTAACTTCGATTCCAAATTCCATTCAGATCAATTTCGATTTTCATTTTTAACTTCAAATTCGATTCAATAATTCGAGTCAATGGTGTTAATTTCAATTAAATTCTAATTTTAAACCATTTCAATTTTATATCAATTTCTATTTCAATTTCAGAATATCGATTTAAACCATTTAAATCAAATTTAACTTCAATATTCAATTTAAGATTCAAATCTTCATAATAATCCAATTTCGAACTCAATTTATCGATTCAAATTACGTTTACTTGAATAAAATCCAAATCTTTTAAAATAATCAATTTCTGAAACTCAAATCATATTTCAATTATAACTTCAAAATCTTAAATTTCATTTTTGAACAATTTGGTTTAACACATTTCAATTCCACAATTTGAGCTCAAGTTCGAAAATAAATCGATTTCCATAAATTCTATTTATATTTCTTTAAATCAAAATCATTTAAATAATTTGAAAACCAAGACCTTTAAAATTATTTAATTTAACCATTCTGGTGTCCATATATAATTTTCTAACCTATGGCCAAGTGAATAGTTATTTCAATTTAATTTCAAAGATGGATATATATAATAATAATCCAAATAAATGTCATAGGTATATGTCATTTCAACCTATTTCTTAATTTATTCGAAAAATTCAATTTACAATTTTATATACTATAAATAATATACAGGATGATAACATGATATATCAAAATAAGTAAACATCCAAAATGTCAATCAATAGCATCCATCATAATCAATATCGAAATCATTCAAAATATCATAAAAATTTACTAGTTATAAATAATCAGGAATTTAACTAACAATTTAATTTCAATTTCAACTTTAAACTGTCAATTCAAATTCCTATCATTTTAACTCATATTAATTTAAATGTCAGTTAAATGTACCAAACAACGGTTAATAAATTTAAATCACTTCACAATATGAATATAACTAACATAAAATTATTCTAGTACGTCGTGAGTGTTATAAAACACTCACTTTTTATTTGAAACTGAAAATATTTCCAGCTGCAAATAAATACCGAACTAGCTCCATGACATAGATGACGTCGATACAAACCCAAGGCAACTCGTTTCGTCCAAAACGGGCCTCGTATGAAAAAGATAAGGTTTTAATTAGCATAACGGTAATTTAAAGTTAACTAACATAATTAAAAAAAATTAATCAAACAAACCTAACCACGTCTCCCTACTCGCAAGCTTCCCAGGTCGCAAAAACCCACAACGCACGACCATCCACACACACGTGCGACCCAACTTCGCCATTGCGCCACCTTTGCCACCATCGGCCGCCACCAGCGCCACCTCCACATCGCACGTGCACAAACGTCGCTGGCTCCATCATGCGCCGCCACGAAAGACAGTGACTTCGAACCCAAAACCCTAAACCCAAATCAATCGACTCGCTTCTCCACTGATGTCGCCTCCAGCGCTGCGACTTCGGATGCCTGCGTGACTCTCCTTCCACTCGCAAATTTTTCTGTTTACTCGATCTGCTGTTGCAATAAAAAAGAGAGAACAAGGGGGATGAAGTACGGGACAAAAGTTATACGGCTTGTATGATATGTTTGGAGAAGGGTTTAAATATATATATATATATATATTATTTAATTTGAAAATATCTGACATTTAACGTCCGAAATTCTCAAACTCCAAACGAAGCGTGCCGCCTAGCGTTCCCAATATTTTACCCCTATTTCAAACGCAATGAAACTAGTCTCGATTAGGTTATGGATGTGTATGTGCATGTCCTGTGCACAGGTTATTTTGGAGGAAGATGTATTAGTGGTGGGATTAGTTTATATGGGCAATTAATTAAGTGATTAGTTAAATTAATTATTTTAATTAATACGAACTTATAAAATTAATATCTTGCTCATACGAGATCGGATTCAGACGAGGTTAGTTGTCTTGGATTTGTGAGATTTTTATCTTCGCATTAGAAATAGATTCGTCAAGTTTGGAGCAAGTTAAATTTTGAGCTAAAATCGAAAGTTGCTCGATTTTAAATCAAGTCGGAATGCGAAAGCGTCAACTGAAATTTCGGTGAGTTAACCCACCTTCAAATAAACTATATGATATATGTGTTGTTATAAATTATTATTGAATGCTTAGACGATAGTTGATAGCTTTAGTGAACTATAGATTAGTTATAAAATTATAGTGATTAAATTTAATTACGTTTAACATAGTTAAATTAGTTATATTTTGTTTGGGATATTTATTTTGCATAATAAAACCCTGCTCTAACATAGTTAAATTGAATAGATTATTTGGACATCTATCGAGCATAATAAATCTCCATTCTATGCTTGTAATAAAAAATTATTGTTTGATTGTTTGTTTGGATTTGATTCCCGCTTGGAAAGCAGATGGCAGAAATAACCATTGTGTTGCAGGGAACAAAAGCAAGAGGAAGTCGAAGTGTACGTAGTGACTAGGTCACTATGGAACACTTCGCAATATACATTCATATGTGTGATTTACATAGGACTTTTATGGAGAGACCCTAAGGGTTTTCTTAAACCCTTGTGTATGCTAAACTTGTGCTTGTATTTTTACAAAATAAATATTTAGTCGTGTTTTGCACTTTGAAAGTTATTTAAACTATATTTTCAAATATTTTGAGAATTTTGAAAATAAAGGTTAGGTATTGATTAAAATTTATAAGAGAAATTATAATTTTGATTTATTATCTTTCGGGATAATTAATAATGTTTTAAATTTAGAAAAGGTTATAAATTTGATTTATTTTCCTTTGGGATAACTAATGTTGTTTAAAATTTATAAAAGGTTATAAATTTGATTTATTTTTGCTTTGGGATAATTAATGTTGTTTTAAATTTATAAAAGATTATGAATTTGATTTATTTTCCTTGGCATAATTAACACTGTTTAAAATTTATAAAAGATTGTTTACAAATGAGAAAATTCTTTTAAAAAAAGAGTGGTTGAAAACAAAGCTATGTGTAAATTGTTTTGGGGTTTATAGTAAACAATGTTTTCAATGACATTTATTTTGATCCTTCTTTTAACTACACTTAGAAATATAATTTTCCCAACTCACAAAATCTAGCTATTGAGAATTGTTTTAGCCATAACTTCTTCGTTTCTTAACCGAATATGATAATTTTGGATGTTTCGGAAAGCTTAGATCATGTGCTACAAGTTTCATTCATTGTGTTTTCTGTAATTTTGAAGTTTGCTTGGTCAAAATTATGGTTATATGTTGTTGTCCTAAGAGCAAGATGATAGCATAAACAAACATTGAACTTAGAATTGTATTAGCTCGTTTTTACTCTTATTCTCTTTCGGTTTTGATGATGTTTTTAAGATTTTTGAGAGCTATAATGCCTATCAATAGGCTAGCTATATTTGGAGAATTTGAAATTCAAATTTAAATAGAATTTGAATTGATTTTGGGTTAAATTTGAATTGAATTCGTATTGAACTCATGTTATTGGTCTTGAGTTATCTTTCTTGTTTTTCATTGTTTTCGAGTACGGTTTTCACTAAACCATTTTTGAAGTGATTTTTGAAATAAATGGACATTTCAAATAATTATTATATAGTATTTTAAAATTATTTTTCTAATTTAAAAAAACCTATTTATTCCCTATAATAAAGGAATTTCAAATATGGGTTTTATTAATCTTTTCGAGAAAAAGTTTTAGAAGCTTGTTTTCTCTAGTAAACTATTTTAGATATAAAACATACACTTTTACACTATTCGAATGTATAAGAAAGAGAATTAAACGATTTAGTAAAACACGTGGTATGGGGCATGTGCGTTTACTATTTCGGTTAATTCCGGACTTATACGATCGAAGCTATTTGAGATTATTGATTCTGAGATATTTTGCCATTTTATGGCGTATTTTGAGTTTTATAATTCCTATTTATTGGAATTATTTAAGATGGCTAATATTTGGCAAGTATTATGGTTTGAGATCTCCTATGTAGGAGTATGGTCGACGAGAACCATCACAATGTTATATTTACTTGCCAATGATATAATGCAATTCTTGAGTATATGATTTCATATTTTGAGATTTATGGTTTATGAGGAACCATCACGATGTTTTCACTTGTCGATGAGATGAGACAAGTTACGATGCCATTTAATACTTGTCGATGAGATGAGACAAGTATGGTGTCTCTTTATCACTCGCCAATGAGACGAGACAAGTATATGATTTCATATTTTGAGATTTGACATCCAATCGGGCAATCGAGTGTTGAGGTAACCTTATTCCTGGCTCTTAGCTCTTCGGTTATCCTTCCACGAGGATATCCACTAAGGAATGAGGCGAGTTTCTAGATTGTTCGATTTTGATTGAGTTTATCATTCAGCTTCGTTTGAGTGTTCTTTTAAGATACAATCAATGTTATCCTTTGTAGCATTACTCCGTTTGAAGTAGCGATTCGTGGATTGTGTGCTTCTTCTCCTTCAAGAAGAATATCTTGCTTATCCTATATCTTGATGATTTTTGGGAGTGGCTCGTGACATCATAAGGTTGACGAACACTCTATCTCCTTCTGTTGATTTTGAGAATCCAGTATTCTGGGAATATCTCGATGCATTCTCTTAATGTTCTTTGGTTTGAGTTTTGAAGCTATATAAATATGAGTTTTAAAGGAAATTTGAGCTCATAACGTGCCATCGTTACCGCAAAGCAACGTGACAATGTTGGAAGCCATCCACACTTGTCACGTTGATTTGCGGTGACGATGGCAAGTTATGAGCTCAAATTTCCTTTAAAACTCATATTTATATAGATTCAAAACTCAAACCAAATAATTTTGTAAATCTTAATTTTTAAAAGCTCATGGAAGCATTTTTAAAGAGTGTTTTTAAAGTGTTTTACAAATGTTTTTGATGTGAAAATCAAGCACAAGTAAGAATAAAATGTTTGAAGAGCTTGATTCATTTATTGGTGACAAGCGTACGAGATCTAGTTTCCATATACTATCTTTCGTTTACTTTCGATAGTTGATTTCTTAACTGTTAATTTTGATACCTTCTTTGTGCTTCGTCAATCTAAAATGATTTTTCACTCATTTTGAGCATTGGCATCCCACACTATGGATAACTAAAAACAATGAGTGAGTGCGAGCTAAGCCATCTGGGTCGCACCCATTAGGATATATTCATATTTATCTAGATAAGTGTTGATAGCATGCTTGCATTGATGTGAGTATATGTGGATGCCCGCATTATGTCATACGAGGTACAGCTTGGACGTTCTCAACAGTGTTATGCATTTGGCATGGGCTTTCAATTATATTTTATCTCAATGTATACTTTCGGTGTAGGGGGCGCACCCTCCTAGTCATATTGGATAAATTCATTCTCCTTGTTTCGATTCAAACTTTGGAATTAATCTTTTCTTCTTTTGTGTTTCATTAATTTAAAAGGATTTATTACTCATTTGAGAATTGATATCCTTTATTCGAAATGACTAAAACCAAAGAGCGAGTGTGTTTATACCTCTGTTATTGATTTTGATGATAACAACCTTGATAATAATAATACATTCATATATAATATAGATACTAATGTTTTGCCAAGTTATATAGTATATAATGTAGGATATTATACATGTGTTGAATCAAAGACTGTACAGTATAAAGACTCAAAGAACGGACATAAAGACTCACTGGTATAAAGACCAAAATATGAAGATCTCAAGACTATAGAGTCATAGAATATTGTTAAAGTCCATGGTAGCAATCTTTGATCTCTACTTTTCTTTTCCTTATCTTGTATCTTAAAAACAAAATATATTTTAAAAATTATATTTAAAATATATTTTATAAAAGTGTTTCAAATGTTTATAGACTATGTTTAAATTATTTTACAAAGTATCAAAATATTTCACAAAGCAAAAGATTTTCAAAACATTTTAAAACAAAAGAATTTTCAATTTTCAAAGTGATATGTTAACATATCCATATATAGTATGTCAACATATATGCAGCTAATTTGAAATTCAAACTTTGAAATAAAGTGTCTATTCATCGTAACTCCTCGTGAATGGACATGTTTGTTTATTCTCTACGTATATGGGGTTTCAAACTAATTTTTTAACAACTACTTTATTATTATCTTCTCTCTTCTTACTAATGAAAAACCTATATAAATCTTCTCAATTTCAAACAGACTTAATTCAACCTTCTTTGTATTGACTCCTTACTATTTACTGTCTGATTTCAGTCATCTCTCTCTATCAAAGTGATGTCCAAGAGGCTATAGGATCCATTGTAACAAAAGATGAAGACTTTGTCTTTGTAAAAACCATCAAACTCTAGTTGTATTTACTTTGCTGTGATTGTAGCTTGTTCAAATCAATTAGGTGTGCTTGGTAGCCCTAAAATCCAAGTGCATGTGCTTGAAGCCCGTCCAAATCAAGTAGGTGTACCCTAAGCCCGAAAAATCAGGACGGTGTGTCTTGTAGCCTTGAAATCGAGATTGTATTATATTTACCTTCTGCCCATTGAAAGATTGGCATTTTGAAAAATCTGTGCAAGAAATTGCACAGGGATGTAGGGTAATTCCGAACCAGTATAAAAATCTCTGGTGTGATCTCTCTAATTCTCTATTTTTTACTTTGTTGCATTTATGTGTATCTGTGTTTGCATATGTGATTGTTCATTCTTCTTTGTTTAATAATAATCTTAAAAAAAAATAAAACATTTGAAAAATTAGAAAACACTGTCCCCCCTCTAGTGTCTAATTAGCCTTAAGATCCATAATTCCACAACCCACACTTGGTATCAGAGAACTAGGTTTTAAAAAAATCATAATTTGATTTTTAGAAAGGTTCAATGGATAGCAACACTGTTAGTACATTTATTAATACTTTTGTCAAAGGACAATCTACTACTAGACCCCCACTTTTTAATGGCAGTAATTACACTTATTAGTCATGTAGGATGAAGATCTATTTATAATCAAATGGTTTAGATATTTGAAATGTCACACAAAATAAGTACAGTGAACAGGAGACTATTTTGCACAATGGACTGCTGAACAAAAGGCACTGGTACAAAATAATTCTAACCATGAATATATTCTTTTGTTCATAAGATAAAAATGAGTTTAATAGAGCCTCTATTTGTAAGTCTGCTTATGAAATTTGGAGAACGTTGTAGGTTACACATGAGGGCGCTATTAAAGTTAAATAAACTAAAATTTCAATGTTAACTAATCAGTTTCAATTGTTTAAAACGAATCCAAATTAGTCCATTTTGACATGTACTATATATTTCAAGATATAGTGCTTCATTAGTTGCATTAGGAAAAACTTTTCTGAAAAAGTTCAAGTTAGAAAATCATCAATTCACTCTCTTTAGAGTAGGATCAAAAGACACTTGCAATTGAAGAGGCTAATTATATTAGTACTCAGAAAATTGAAGAGTTAATAGGCAATTTAATGTCCTATGAAGCACAATTGCAGGGAAGAAGGGAAAGCAAGGCAACACAAAAGAAATCCACCACTTTTAATGCAATAACTGATGATCAGGATTCAAACGATGACAATGATGAGAAAATTGCTTCCATGACCCGAAATTTCAGAAAATCCTGAAGTATAGAAAGTTGAATGAATTTCGAAAACCTGAAAACAAAATTTCAGGTTCTGGAACTGCAACTAGATGCTTCAATTGTGATATATTATTTCATTTTCATAAAGAATGTTTGCATCTGAATAAATCAAAGATCTCACAGCAAATGATTCATCTAGAAAAAAGGGCTTATACAGCAACTTTGGTTGATTCGGACTAATGCTGCAAAATGGTACTTTTTTATTTAATAATTCAAACACTTTTCGAAAAGGAACAAAGATTGGCATAGGAAGAAGAACAAGAAATTCAACAACAAGAAGAAGAAGATGGCAATGAAATGGAAGTGGAAGAAGAAGAAGAGGCGGAGGAAGAAGGAGATACTTCCTTAGAAAGTTTTGACAAACCATCCCAACCCTCCAACAAAGACATCCTAAGGAATCAAGAAAATCTTCTTAAAAACCAAAAGAAGCTTAAGAGCTCATTTAGTAAGAAGTTCATTTCTAATTCCAACAAAATGGATAAATACTTTGGAAAGATCATTTGTAAACTTGGTGGCTCTTCATCATCATCATATACATCCTTCTAAGCCTATCTAGTTGTTTACTTATGATATCTAGCTTTGTATTGTATATTTTTAGTTTAAGCTCATGTTCTTTTTATGTATTTTCCGTTATTAATCGTTGAATTCAGGTATCCTTCAATTCTAAGTAATGAAATATATCTATTACTGTTCTATATTGTTTAGTATTCCCTAGAAATTATAAATATATAATGGTATAAGATAAAAACAAAAACTACAAGATAAATACATAATACCCATATGTCAACATATAACGGGCATATTGATTTTTTTTTTAAATTTCAAAATATAAATAACTATCATTCATCCATCCATTCCAAATGACTTTCTACTCCTATATAAGCCTATTTCTTACAGAAAACCCACTCATCATTTTATTCTATACTCTCTTTTCATTCTTAAACATATTTTTACAAATATGCCTTCTCCACATCAAATAGTATGTGAAAATCTTGAACAAACTCTTCAATTTTCAAAGATATTTTCTCATTTATTCCAAGAAATCAAAGGCATTTAAATTTGAGTCAAATGTAGACAATCAAGGAATAAGAAAAGCATTTTGACGCCATTTGATGGATGATCTCTTCCATAATTAAAGACAAACCATCCAATAACCCAGAATGCATTGTTAACAAGGATAATGAAGATTGGGATGCCACTAAAGTAGATCCAATCTTTGGGTCCGATGGTTGGGTTGAAGTTCCACGAAATGTGTAGTTATTAGGTTTGGATATAAATATGTATGTATATATATGCACATACTCTTAGGATTTAGTTTGGTTGATTTTGTTTGAATATTTTGGTTTGAAACTGATTAGTTTAGAGTGTTTGAATTTGTATGTTTGATTTGGTTTGATTGGCTTGTACATAATTGGATTTGTTTATGTATTCTTCGAATTACATAAATAAAAACTACTTTATTACCATATATTATCATGTTTAATATAGAAGAGTGTATTGTTTATCATATATTATCTTATATAACATTTTAACTTAAGTTATTGATTTTGAATCTATAGTTTCTAAAAGTATTTCATTTAGGGGAGTTTTAACTTTTTCACCCATTTTTGTTGATGACAAGGGGGAGAAAAATATAAAATATACATTTGCGTATATTCAGGGGGAGTTATCTAACTCAGGGGGGTTATCTAACTCAGGGGGAGTTATATCATATTTTATATATACAGGATATTAATGGTTGTCATCATCAAAAAGGGAGAGATTGTTAATACCTTAATTATTGATTTTGATGATAACAACATTGACAACAATAATACATTCATATAAATTATGAGTACTAATATTTTTCCAAGTTATATAGTATAGTGTAGGATATTATACATGTGTTGAATCGAAGACTGTAAGAGTATAAAGACTCGACGATTGGACATGAAAACTCATAAGTATAAATACCAAAATATAAAGATCTCAAGACTAGAGTATAGTATACAGAGTCATAGAATATTATTAAAGTCTCTGCTAGCAATCTTTGATCTCTATTTCTCATTTTCTTATCTTTTATTTTTATAATAAAATATATTGTAACAACCCGCATATTTATTGATTTTATATTTAAATATTTTATTTAAATATTTCATCGTTAGTCGGATTTTAGTCCGTAAAGCTACTTTTTGCAAACAGTCAAATTGGGACTCGAGACCACTTCCATTGAGTTCAAAATGTCGTTTGCGATCTTTTTGACTATAAGCTTCGATATGTTTGGAGCTAGTCAAACATTTGACCATTTTCACTTTGGGTTTGGGTTCAGCCCACTAGCCAACTTATACTCAAATCTGAACCACTCCTCCCCATTCACCCTCACTTCCTCCTCATTTCAGTTCTTGAGCAACAATGGTGAGTGGAATGGGAAATTAAAACTCCAAGCCCTAGTTCCTCTTGCAAATCCAAATTCTAGCTCCAAATTCAAAGAGAACCCATTGGTAAGCTTCATCTCCTTCTTCTCCAACACATTCTCTCTTTGATTTCAAAAAATTCATAAACCTAATTTGGGAAATGTTTCTCTTTTAGCTTAGATTCATGCTTCTTGTGTTGAGATTGAAGAGTGGTTGATTCTCCCTTTGCTTTCAAGCTCCTTCTTCATTGTTTTTGTGAAAAGGTGAGATTTTTATCTCACATCTATGCCTATAACTATCTTTGTTGTTAGGTATGAATTCTTGTCATCTATTTCGTGTTCACTTGTTGTGATTTGAATTGGTTTTGCGAATTCTTCAATTTTGGTGTTTGGGTCCAATTTTATGAAAATCCTTCTATGGACATTTGGACATTGATATTCGGAGTGTATCGAACAGCCTTTAAGGCCGGGTTGTCGCTTGACGTAAATCCTTAGTTGTCATTGCTTGCTCGATCGCTTCCGATAACGTTTTGGCCATCTTGGCCTAGGTTAATTTCTGCCCAGATTGGGTGTTCAGACGTCTGGAGGTCAATGCCAGACGTCTGGTTTTCCCTCCTGGTGAAAAATAACATACGGCAGAAAAATATATAGGGCAGTGACTCATTTCAGACGTCTGAACTATTGTTCCAGACGTCTGAAAAGATGTCAGACGTCTGATTTATGTTTTCAGACATCTAGTTGGTTTTCTGGGATACTTCCAGAAACCAAATCCAGACATCTGGACTTTTCCCAGACGTTTGAATGCCTTCAGACGTCTGATTCTAGGTTTCAGACGTCTGGATTGTTTTCTGGAATATTTCCAGAGACTAAATCCAAACGTCTGGACCAACCCCTCAGACGTCTGGAAATTCCCAGTCTTGCCATATCATGTTTGGTCGCTTGCCTTCACTAGGTCATACCGTTTTGGACGGGGCGCTGCCCCATGGACCCCCGTGACCTGACCGGGCAGGTCGAACCCCGTACCCCCCTTCGTAGGGGATCTTATCTGAAAAACATTCAACAGAATTTCTACTATAATGGTTTTGGGATTGATTTCTTTGGACTTTACTCACGTCTTTGAACGTGAATTGATGTGATTCGATTTGTTTCAACAATCGTTCTGTGACTTGTCACTTTAAAGATATGAAGGTTTCAATACTAGTAGTTGATATCAAAGCTCTTTCATCAAAACGATTTCAACTCTATTTTATTACAAAGCTCTTTTTCTCAAACCGTTTTCCAATCTACTAGTATATACAAGCCTTTACTTCACTCGGATGAGAAATCAACTTAAACGACTTAGTAAAACGAGTGGTATGAAACGCTTGCGTTCACTTCGTCGGTTAGCTCTTGGACTTGTTCGATTGAACCCTTTTGTGACAATTTCCTAGTGAAGATCTACAATCTGTTCGTAAATATTTGAGTTAAGCAAGTGGTTATGGGACATGAAGCTAAACTCTTATATTTACTAGCTTAGTGTAATCGACACTTCTTGTTGATCAATGAAGATCATTTTCGTTATTTAGACTAGCAATGTGCGATGTCTCTTTGATTCGGTTCATCGGGCGTTACGCTGTACGACGTCGTTGTTCCGTTTTATCGTGATTTGGTTCATTGGACGTTACGCTGTACGACGTCGTTGTTCCATTTTACTACGTGTTGGTTCATCGAACGTTACGCTGTACGACGTCGTTGTTCCATTTTACTACGTGTTGGTTCATCGGATGTTACGCCATACGACATCGTTGTTCCTTTTTATTGTGCTTTGGTTCATCGGACGTTACGCTGTACGACGTCGTTGTTCCTATTTATTTTGTCTCTGGATCATCGGACGTTACGCTGTACGACGTCGTTGCTTCGGATTATTTGATTTTTGGATTTCTAATGGTTGATTTCTGGAATTTTTGCTTCACCAACTTTTACAAATTGGCATTGAAATGTATGTCGTTATTTGTGGCTTGGTGAATGAAATTAAGAATATGACATTCTTTTTAATCTTTGAGAAGATTCTTGTGATGTTGATTAATCTCTGGATTGATTTTCGATTAGATACTTATCATTGTATGGCTTTATGGTTATCATACGTTTTTGTCGTATCTCTTATTCTTTATCACTTTATCTGATATTTATAGCTAGACTGATCCGTTTATTATTTTCTTCTCAAATAATACTCGGGTCAGACTGAGATTTTACAGGTGCTTCCTCATGACTTCCTATCTGGAACCATCATCTGACTTTTGGCTAACTACTCTAGTTTAGTAGTTTTTGTTATACACATTTGAGATTAGACTCCTTGATGTATACATATTCTATTGTCTTGCACTTGTATCTATTCTTTTGTGCTATTGTGGATCTTATTTGACCACTACTCTGATGTACACTTTCATGTGTTATATTCATATCTATTTCCGCCTTTGTGATATGAATTGTCTGTGACTAATTTGTGTTACGTTTATTTCTATATTTGTTTCCGAAGATTATATATAGCCACTGTGTGATAGCTTTGAGTTTGTATCGGTATATCGGATTTCCTCTTGAGATGAAAAGTTATATTTTTATCTGGCATATCGGTACTCGCACAAAGCAATTATACAGATGGTCGCTCCTCAACAGCCTTATTCTCCGTACTAGTTGACGGCATTACTCCGTAGTGTTCTTGGCTAGCGTGGGTATAGAGGTGGGGCGTCACATATATTTAAAGAATATATTTAAAAATATTTTATAAATGTGTTTCAATGGTTAAAATGTCTATAAACTATTTTTAAAATATTTTACAAAGCATAAGATTTTCAAACATTTTAAAACAAAAGAATTTTCAATTTTCGAAGGGATATGCCGACATATACATATATAGTATGTTGAGCATAGATGCCGCTAATTTGAACTTCAAATTCTAAAATAAAGTGTCTATTCATCGTAACTCTTCGCGAATGGATATGTCCATCTATTCTATAAGGAGTTTCAAACAAATTTTTTAACAACTACTTTCTTATTATATTCTCTCCTCTTACTTTCTAAAATTTCTAGTGAAAAACTTATTCAAATCTTCTCAATTTCAACAAGAATCAATTCAATCTTCATTGTATTGATTCTTTACTATTTACTCTCTGGTTTCAATCATCTATCTCTCTCAATCAAAGATCAAACCAAGTGGCTATAGGATCCATTGTAACCATGGATGAAGAAATTGTCTTTGGAAAAACCATCAAACTCTAGTTGTATTTGCTTGTGTGTGATTATAGCTCATTCAAACCAATTGGGTATGCTTGATAGCCTAGAAATCCGAGGGGGTGTGCTTACAGCCCGTCCAAATCAAGTGGGTATACCCTGAACCGCAAAAATTAGAAGGGTGTGTCTCGTATCCTTGAAATCGAGATTGTATTGGGTTAGCCTTCTGCCCATTGAAAGATTGGCATTTTGGAAAGAAATATGTACAAGCAATTGTACGGGGCTGGATGTAAGGTAACTGCGAACCAGTATAAAAATTCCTGGTGTAATCTCTCTAACTATCTATTTTTTTACTTTATTGCATTTATACTTATCTATGTTTGCATCTATGATTGTTCATTCAACATTGTTTAATAATAATCTTAAAACAATTTTAAAAGATTTACAAAAAAATTAGAAAACACTATTCACCCCCCCTTTGATGTTTAATTAGCCTTAAGATCCATAATTTCACAACCCACAGAGCAGGAATCAAGCTATTTGGGGTTACTCCCATTATGGTATCTTCACATCTCCTCTAGATTGGATTTGGTTGTATGTTTATGGAGATGTGAAACGCTCAGATTCTCAGTAAGGTTGGCGGGGTCCGGCTTGTACATTTCCGAGAGAGACTTAGAGTAAATGACCCTCTTAAGTAAATTGCCTAGAGGTATACTTTTGGTAAGGGGACACCCTCCTAGTCATTATTGAAAAATTTCCCTTTCCTTATTTGATTTAAATCTTTGAATTGTTTTCTTTATTGCATCGAGAAGTGTCTGGAGCTCTTGTCGATGTTTAATTATTTGTGTGCATTGTTTAAGTTTGGATTTTGATCTTGTTTATACCCGTTCTTTCAAGTTGGGTTTTTTTCTAATTGTTTCCATTCATTCATTTATGGATGTTGTTCTTAAGAGGTAGAAACTCGTTCCGATTTTAGTGGCATGGTCTCACAGAATTATTTATGTTCATTATATTACTTGAGTTTTCTCACGCTGGTTTTCCAGACTGACCCGAGTATTATTTTTTAATAATGCTTGGATCAGACCGAGTATTTTTTCAGGTGGTCGTTGGTGAGACATGGAGCTCATGGAGTAGAGTTGGATATTCATCCACCACAATGTTTTTATTTTCCATTGTATTATCATATATACCTATCATAATTGTAAGTACAGAAATTTATAATTGTCCAACTGTTGAGGTTTGTTTTTAACAGTGATGTACTTGTATCTTGGAGTGACACTTTATATTGTCTTTATTATATTATATGTTTTCATTTTCGCTATAAGATTTTGTTTCCCTTGTTTGTTCGTTTTATTTTACGATAAAAATCTACCTTTTCAGGGACTGGATGTTCGGCGTTGGAATACCATGGATTTATTTGGTGTCGACTTTCAACGGTCGAAAAGGCGGGTCGTTATATTGCATAAAAGCGCACCAAATATGGGAGGTTTTGGAGATACCCTAATGAGAGGAGTCATAAAATCAAACGTGAAAAAGGTATGTAGCAGATTTAGAAAGTGATTAATTGATAGTTTTATGCCCTAGATATAGGAGGCCACTTGGCTTTTGTTTTCTTTTATTGATTTGGACCAGTTGTGGTTTTCCAGAGCTAGCCATGCAAAGGATGTCCTATCGAAATTTTCCATAATAGAAGGGAATTTATAAGTCTAATAACTTATTTTAATTAATAAAATTTTAAAGTCTAAGGGTGAGAGTACATTTTCTTCCTTTGGGAATTTCGAGGATGAAGTTAAAGGAGGAAATGTAACATCCTGAAATTTTATCGAACTGATTTTGAATATTTAATTAATTTTAAATATATAAATAATTGGTGTTTAAAAATCTAAATAACTTGTATTCAAATATAGTGATTATTTAGGTATTTGAATTGTGAATTAAATATTAACTAAATGGACGTAATAGCCGGATTTAACTTATTTTAGTTTATAAATAATAATGGTGAACTCATTTTGTAATTACAATAATAAATAGTTTGAGTAAATAATAAGAAAATAAATTGTTAATAGAAATAACTTGATTTTTAATGACGTATTTTTGAATGAATTTATTATATTTTTCCATACTTTTTAATTTGGAAAATAATTATATCTCTATTTGACATATTTTGCACCAAATGATGATATTTGTGAAATTATATAGAATGAAATAATCTATGTATTTTATTGTTGATTTGTGATCGTGTCACATTTTGATGCTTGATCATATTTTTATTTCCGTCATTCGTAGTTCGTACGCGAATGGGATATTGTGTAGCGAAGTACTGCAAAGCTCTTTCTTTCAAAAACATTTTAAATCCAAAAAATTCAAAAATTATAATTAATGGTTTGATGTTGGCTTGATAATTTGGGTTTAATTGGTTTACTTGATAGATTTGGCTTACTTGAGCTAGAAGTAAGGTAAGCAATTTTGTGGATAAAAATAAAATAAATTTCGACACTGAAACAAAAGGTTCACTCGTCTTCCTTCCCTCTCTTTCTCTTTTCTTTTTCAATTTATGATAAATATAAGATTGCCTCACCTTTCAAAAATCAAAATCAAAACAATCACTCCACTAAAAGTTACAAAATAACGATCTTTGTGTTTGTGTTGACTTGATATGCAAACCTATATACAGGGAATTGTGTGGGTTGGGTTTTGGGTTAATCAACTTGTTTACAATAAACGATAAACTCAACTCCTATTCAAAAATTTATTTCTCCCAAACCGAGTGGAATTAGGAGATGACATATGCATCTTTGGCTTCGTTGCAAGGAGGAGAAGTTGCAGTGAGGTTTTCGCGAGGTGCGGTGATGGTTAGGAGCATGATTTGGAAGCTAGGGTTTGGACTTTTGAGCGATATAGACTGAGATAGGCTTTGTTGTCATCGCCATTGTTTCCTCTTCGAAAAACACACCTCCTCACCCATTTTTTACTCGTCCGATTGCGCAATAAGAGATGCGATTTTTACTTGGTCGCGAGTGACCTATCAAGTTGAGCTTGGGGTGGTTATGATGGTTGTGATGAGCTCATGAAAAGGGGAGATGATGGTGACGTCGACTTGGAGTTTCATGGAGCATGGAGTTCGCAATTGCATGTGTGTACGAGAAGGGGGTGCAAGATGTTCGTGTACATGGTAGGGTAATTAGTTGTTGGGAAGAAGACTTAAGTTTGGGTAATTAAATTATTAAAATGATTAAGTTGGTTAATTATATTATTCAAATCCAAAATCTTATAAAAATTGAATCTTGGCATACGACATTGGATTGGAACGCGGTCGATTGCGTTGTACTCGTAGGAATGTAATCTATGTATTGGAACTGATTTCGTTCGATTTGGAGTTTGTAGAATTTTGGGCTAAAATCGAACGTCGTTCGGTTTTAGACCAAACTGGAACACGAAAGCGTCAACTGGAATTTCGATGTGTTTACTCACCTCTAAATAAGCTATATGATTTCTATGTTGTTATAGATTGTTGTTGAATGTTTGGATGACAGTTGATAGTCCTAATGAAGTATAAATAAATAATAAAATTATAGTGATTAAATTTAATTATGTTTAACAAAGTTAAATTAGTTATACTTTGTTAGGGATATCTATTTAGCAGAATAAAACCACGTTCTGCTATAATTAAATTGAATAGATTATTTGGACATTTATCGAGCAAAATAAATCATCGTTCTTTGCTTGCAAAGTAAAAAATTATTATTATTTGATTGTTTGTTTGGATTTGAATTCTCGCTTGATAGCAGATGGCATAAATAACCATTTTGTTGCAGGGGACAAAAAGAAGAAGTCGGAGTGTTTTCGTAGCGAATAGGTCGCTACATAGCACTTCGAAAATACACATACATATGTCTAATTTACAGGGGACTTTGTAGAGATACCCAAAGGGGTTTCTTGCCATTATTAATTTACTGTTATATGCATTTTACTTATATTCTTATATTGCTTATATTGATGTTTGGTTGAAATATTGGTGACATACTATTTGATTTGTGTAAGTGTCGTTATAGCGATTTTCGTTATACCATCACTTATGAAATATTATCTCCTTAAACCTTTGTGTGCATTGAAATTATGCTCGTATTTTTACAAAATAAATGTTTGGCCGCGTTTTTGCACTTTTGGTTTTAAACTATATTTTCATATATTTTGAGAATTTTGAAAATAAAGGTCAAGAATTTATAAAAGAAGTTACAAATTTGAATTACCATATTTAGGGATAGTTAATGTTGTTTTAAATTTATAAATGATCATAAATTTGATTTATTATCTTTTGGGATAATTAATGTTGACTTAAATTTATAAATGATTATAAATTCAATTTATTATTTTTGGGATAATTAATGTTATTTAAATACATAAAAAGATTATAATTTGATTTATTGTCTTTTGGGATGATTAATGTATTTTTAAATTTATAAATGTGGAATTCTTTAAAAGATAATGTTTAAAAACAAAGCTAAGTGTAAATTGTTTTAGGGTTTATAGTAAACAATGTTTTCGATGACATTCATTTTTGACCCTCCTTTTTAATACACTTAAAAATATAATTTCTCCCTTTTAAAGGATATTTTTAAAGAGTGTTTTTGAAGTGTTTTAAAAATATTTTTGATGTGAAAATCAAACATAAGTAAGAATCAAATATTTTAATTCTTGATTCGTTTATTGGTGACAAGTGTATGCGATCTAATTCCCATATACAATCATTCGTTTACTTTCAATAGTTGATTTCTTGACTATCAATTTTGATATCATTCATTATGCTTGTCAATCTAAGACGATTTATCACTCATTTTGAGCATTGGCATACAACAGTATGGATAATTAAAACTAAAGAGCATGTGGGAGCTAAGCCACGTGGGTCGCACCCATTATGGTATATTCACTTTTATCTAGAGATTTGTTGGTAGCATGCATGCGGTGATGTGAGTATATTTGGTTGCCTGCATTAAGTTGTATGGAGTCTAGCTTGGAAGTTCCCGAGACTGTTGCATGTTTGGCATGGGCTTTGTAGTATATTTTATCGAGAGATATACTTTAGGGGTAGGGGCACACCCTCCTGGTCATGTTGGATAAATTCATTCTCCTTGTTTAGATTTGAACCTTGGAATTAATCTATTTTCTTTTGTGTCTTGCCAATTTAAGACGATTTTTTGATCATTTGAGCATTGATGTCCTTTGTCGAAAATGGCTAAAACCACGAGTGGACGTCAAGCTATATGGGGTTACTCCCATTACGGTATCCTCACATCTACTCTAAACTGAATTTAGTTGTATGCTTGCGGAGATGTGAAATAGTTGGATTCTCGATAAGGTTGGCGGGGTCCGACTTGTACATTTCTAAGAGAGTCATAGAGTAAATGACCTTCTCAAGTATATTGTCTAGAGATATACTTTCTTTAAGGAGGTGAACCCTCCTAGTAATTGTTGGAAAATTTCCATTTTCTTATTTGATTCAAATCTTTGAATTGTTTCCATAATTATATCGAGAAGTGTGTGGAGCTCTTCTCGATGTTTAATTATTTGTGTCCATTATTGGTTTGGATTTTTATCCTGCTTATACCTATTCTTTCAAGTTAAGTTTTGTTATAATTGTTTTCATTCTTCCACCTTTGGATGTTGTTCTTGCGAGGTCAAAAATCATTCTATGTTTAGCTGCATGATCTTACAGAATTATTATATGTTCATCATATTACTCAAGTTTTCTCATGCAGGTTTTCCAGACTGATCTAGGTGTTATTTTATTATAATGCTGGGTCAGAATGAGTATTTTTCCAGGTTGTCGTTGGTGGGGCATGGAGCTCATGGAGTAGAGCTGGATGTTCACCTACCATAATATTTTTATTTTTCGTTGTACTATTATATATACCTATCAGCAATTGTAAGGTTAGAAATTTATAACTGTCCCGCTGATGAGGTTTGTTTTAAGTTTGATGTAGTTTGTATCTTAGAGTGACATCTTATGTTGTCATTATTATATTATATGTTGTCATTTCCGCTGTGAGATTCTCTTTTTGCTGTTTTTTCTTTTTATTTTACCTTAACAATTTGCCTTAGAGGCGACTGGATGTTCGGCCTTGGAATACCATAGATGTATTTGGTGCCGACTTTCGATAGTCAAAAATGCGGGTTGAAAAGACAGGTCGTTATATCGCAGCCCGCAAAGCATATACAGTTGTAATATCAAACCTGTAAAACAACCTCAGTCTGACCCGAGGTTATTAGACAAACAACAAAGCCCTAATTAGGGCTATAAATGTAGCTGCGAGTGTAACCGTGCTCAAATAACGATATAATGAGTGTGACGGGTTTAAATATAACTCTACTCGGTTATACACAATTTATCAATATAGTCAACACCCATAAATAATTTCATATAAACTCAGTATTCAAAACCATCGTTAAAATAGTTTTCCAAAAATGGTTATTTTCCAATCATTTTCACGAAATCATTTCAAAACAGATTTCCAAATCATTCTATAGAATAACTATATTTACGGAAAATCCATATAATTAGAAATCGTACAAAAGGTCTACTTTGCAAAAAATATAAAAATACTAGTTTTCTGTACAAATAATTTATCATAATTAGTTCTTCCAAATCCAGTATAAAACCCATATTTGCAAATAATTTATCAGTATATTTCCTAATTTGTATAAAACCAATCAATGGAATCTATTTTCCAAATCAATTTGCAAATCTAATTTATCCCAAAACAACTTTTCAAAGCATTGGTCAAATAGTATTTCCCCTTTCTTTATTTAAAATTGCCAACTTTCATTTATCAAAATCGATTCCAAAATATTCTATAATTTCATCAAAACTAGATTTTAAAATACAATACGGTTTCACCAAATCTAGTTTAAATAAAAATCCTCATAGGTGAATGCTCGTCAAAATAGATTATAATAGATTATAATAATTCATAACATTACTCATCTATGATCGAATCCTAGGGAAGGAACCTTTTAATCCAACTCCTACGATCTAGGCTCGGGCATTATCTTTGAGCGATATCAAAAATAATAACCAAACGGATTATAACATAGGTAGCAATCACTTTACGAAGGTAAAATCATCAGAACCATTTTTAAATGGGAAAATATACAAAATTGATATTTTATTTCTTTCAAATCGAGAATTTTCAATAGTAGAAATATTATCAAAAGACCTTTGGTTTATTTTATATAAAACCTTTAAAACAACAATTCGAATAATTCTCCAAAATTCCTTTTATAGAAAATCTTTATAAATAAACCATTCAACCTTCATGGTTTATATTCAAATTCAAATTTTTTATAAAATAAATTAATCTTTATTTTATAAAAAGCTTTTCTACTTCAAAATCCAAAAAAATATTCATATAGGATTTTAAATTCAACTTTAATTTAAATCCTGATATTTTCAATTTGGAAATAATTCAAATTCAAATTCCATTTCTCCACAAGAATTTAAAATTATTTTTATATGAAATTTTTTCTAGTAATATAATCCATCGAAAATTCTTTTCAAAGAATTTCAATATAATATCTTCCTTCTTTGTATAAATTCAAATAAATCAATTTCAACTACTTTCAAAAATTAATTCAAGTATATGTCAAAACAAAATTCTTTTAAAATTCCTTAATAGCTTTAAATATTCAGATCCTACTTTTTCATATAAATAATTCAAATCACTCATTTATTTTAATTTTTCTATCATACAAAATAATCGATGTCAACGTATATAGCATACCATTCAATCAATATTCATCCATTTCAAACAATCATTGATTAAACAATTAACCATCAATCATTTTGCAAATATAATCAAGGCTACCAAGCCATCTTCATCTCATATGTAATCAAAGTCAACCATGGTTGCATTTATAAAATAAAAACTTATGTTATAGCAACCATTCACTAAGAATAAATCAAATTTAAGAAACATATCATGTTTTTAAAAGTAAATCAGGGTTCAAACAAATAACAGCAAGAAATGGAAATGAAGCAGGAATCAATTGGTGAAGTTCTGGACATTCACTATAAGCTAAATTGAAAAGTTACTCACTAAATCGTGTAATTTTCATGAAGCATATTGAATAAAATAAAAAATGATGGTTATACTGACTTGTAATATTTCAATCAATGTTTTATAAAACTTAATTACTGCAATTCATTTTCGCGCCTTCTTATATGATTGGAAAGTATAAAATCATCAACCAGTATAGATACATATCAAGTAGAAGAAATTTTAACCCACTAGAAGAAGTTTGACCCTAACAATGTATTTGGCTCTTTCGATGCTCTGATACAACTAAAAGTAGTGCCTTCAGTTTGTTCATATTTTGAACAACTTGTATGGATGAATGTTGGCATTGCATTATTGCCATGAGGGTAGTGTTAGCATTGCAAGTAGGATTTTCTAAAAAGGTAAAACGTAGCATCAAGCCGCACAACCGAGAATGACTAAAACGGGGGATATGCAATAAGGCTATGTGGATCACTCCTACTAGGGTATGGGCATCACCCATCTAGATATACATATTTATGGATTTGGACGTGCATGAGAGCTCTCGGGAAAACGTTTCAAAGTAACCGGGGTGATGACATATTCATTACTATCCAATAAGGGGTAGGCCGGTCCTATATTGGCAGGTGGTCCATGTGAGGCCCTCGTTACATTTTCTAAAGGTGTACTATGGCAGGAGGTACCCCTTTGCCTTATTATTATATGGAATCCATTCTCCAATAAGTGCCATTTGGACTTGGTTGTACACCTATTATTCTAGAATTTAATTAATGCAACAATTTCAGCTATGATTCGATATTTATTTTAAACCCTAGACATTATTATAATATCACAAGATTTCCTATAAATGGTTTGGTTATCGTAAGGTAGAAACTCGTCCATGTTTATATATGGCGTGGCCTTACTAAATAACTTATTTTGAAAGGTTCTATAACATTAAAATCCATATGATGTGTGTTTCTAATGCTGGTTTACCAGACTGATCCTGGCGTTATTTTCTTATAATGCTCGAGTCAGACCGAGCATATTTTCAGATTCAGCTTTGGATGCTTGGAGCATTAGGAGACAAGCTGGATGTTTCCAAGATTGATTCATGTATATTTTATTTTCACTGCATTGGTTGTTTATATTTTCCAACATTTGTGAGGACGGGTTGTTATAATTGTCTAGGCTGATGATTGGTTAGTTACTCTGATTGACGCATGTATATTACAATTTTCTCTTGTAAAGAAATGTTGTATATTTTGTATTATTTTTATGATATGAGATTATGTTCTGTCTTTTCTTTCTTTCCCCCAACAATCTATCTTTCCAGCACTTAGATGCTCGACACGTGAATACCATAGATGTATTATTATCGACTTTTGAGGGTTAAAAGGTGGGTCGTTAAGGCTTTGGTGGGGTAGACTCATTAGAGATAGGGTTATTAATATCCAAGAATGAGTTTGAGAATGTGTGTGTATATGTGTGTATAAGAGCGTATTTATTAGTGCTATAAAATTGTTTTATATTATGTTGCTTTATCTGTTGAATGGTTTTTGAATTCTAGTCGACACAGAAGGTAACACTATATCGATAGGGGTTTCTAAACACTTGAACATGGCAAACTGACACAGTATTGTTTTGAAATTGGGTAAATGAAATAATTTTACCTAGAACTATATTTTATATATAAAAGAATAATTTTCATAAATTAATACAGGAGGCCACTTTTAGCCTTTTATTTTTTGTTATTGATTTGGGTCATGTAACATCCGGAATTTTATCATTTTGATTTTTGAATATTTTAATTTTAAATATTTAAATAATTAGTGTTTGAAATTTAAATAAATTATATCCAATAGAGATTGTTTAAATAATTGAATGGTGAATTAAATATTAATCAAATGGATTTAATAACCTTATTTTACTCCTTTTAATTAATAAATAATAATGGTGAATACATTTTGCAAATTTCTTTACAATAATAAATTATTCGAATAAATAACAAGAAAAAAGATTTGTCAATAAAACTACTTTATTTTTATTATAGTATTTTTAGTTGAATTTAAGGGATTTTTCCATAATTTTTAAATTGGAGAATGTTTAAATTGTCATTTAATGATTTTTTGGCAAACGATGGTATTTCTGTGATTTCACATAACAAGATAATATGTGTATTTTATTATTAATTTGTGATCGTATCATATTTTTGTGCGTGATCGTATTTTTATTTCTGTCGTTTTCGCATTGTACGCAAATAGGATATTGTGTAGCGGAGTACCACAAAACTTTATTTTCAAAACATTTTAAAACAAATCAAAAAATTCAAATTTTCAAAATTAACTTTTTGATGATGTGATATCTTGCTTGGGAATCTTGGCTAACTTGAAAATATTGTTTAGCTTATAGTGGAAGTAAAGAATCTTAATTTGGTTATAAGATTTGATAAATTAACTTACAAATTTTCCTCTTCTTTAATTAATTTCCCCCTCTTCTTCTTTTAATTATTATCTCGTAGTAAACGAAAATGGCACCCAACCTTCAAAAATTAAAATAGAATTATTTACTTATCGAAAAATTGCAAAAGAAGGATCTTTAGGTTTGTTTTGAGTAGATCTACAAGAGCACACTCATCTTGTTGTGTGTGGTCGAGGTTTAGGTTAATTGATAGTTTTTTAATGAATTAGGGTTTCACTTGGAGGCTGATAGAGGCGGAATTAGCGACGAGGAAACTAGATTTGAGTTTCGGGGACTGAGATGCGGTGACGGGTGGTGGTTGAGGTCGTGCAATAGCCTAGAATGATTTTAATCGCTATGGTTTGGGACTAAAGACGATCAAGTAGCGTTTCATTTCAGTTGTTCGAGCTCGACATCGTTGGGTCTGGGGTGGATCATGTATGAAAAGAAACTCCTCGGTGAAGTCTGTTCGTCCAATGGTGGCTCGATGCTTCATATCAATGGTTGAGATGCACGGCGTGCACTATTCGATCATGTATAGGCAAATAATTTTGAATGTTTGGGGAAGAAATATTAACATAGGGTAATTAATATAGATTAGTTGATTAACGTAATTAATTATTTTAATTAACTTGATTTGTTATAAAATCAATATCTTGATCGTACGAGGTCAGATTTAGACTCGGTCAGTTGCATTGGACTCGTAGGAACGTTAGCTATGCATTGGAACTGGGTTCGTCAAATCTGGAGCAAGTGAAATTTTGGACTAAAATGGAACGTCATTTGATTTTAGACCAAACCGGAACACGAAAGCATTAACTAAGTTTTTGGTGAGTTTGCTCACCTCTAAATAAACGATATGATATTCGTGTTACTATAAATTATTATTGAGTGATTGGATGACAGTTTATATTATTGTTTGGTTGTTCTTTTAGGTTTAAAATCTTGCTTGAAACGTGAATGGCATAAATAACCACTATACTGCAGGGGACAAAAAGAAAAAGAAGTCGAAGTGTACATAGTGAATTGGTTGCCACGGAACTCTTCGAAATATACATCCGTATGTGTGATTTCCATGAGACTTTTGTAGAGAGATCCTAACGGGTTTCTCGCTAGTGTTAATTTACTTATATTCTTATGTTTCTTATATTGTTGTTTGGTTGAAAATATTTATGACATACTGTTTGATTGTGTAAGTATCGTTACAGCGATTATCATTGTACCGTCACTTTTGTAATATTATACCCTTAAACCCTTATTATGTGTTAAACTTGAGCTTGTATTTTTTAGAATAAATGTTTGGACCAGTTTTTGCACTTTGAAAGTTGTTTAAATTATATTTTCAAGTATTTTGAGAATTTTGAAAATAAAGGATAAGTGTTGCTTAAAAATTTATAAAAGGAGTTGTAAATTTAATTAACTATCTTCATAATAATTAACGATGTTTTAAATTTATAAAGAGTTTATCAAATTTGATTAATTATCTTTCAAGATAATTAATGTCGTTTTAAATTTATAAAAGATTATAAATTGGATTTAATTATATTTTGGTATAATTAACGTTGTTTAAATTTATAAAGGTTTTTTACCTTAAATATTTTGTAAATTCTTTTCAAATGGGTTTGTAAGGACTATATAAGTATTTGAAAAGAATTGTAGGTTTAAATATATTCTTAATTGTTATTTAAATATAACAAAGTTAATTAATAAATTTATTAATGATGTTTAAGGTTAATTAATCATTTTAACAATAATGTTTTAAAGTTAATTAATCATTTTTGAGAATGATGTTTAAGGTTAGTTAATCATTTTAATAAATGAAATTTAAAGTGAATTAATTGGTTTAAATAACGGTGTTTAAAATTAATTATCGAATTTAATAAAAGTGTTTTAAGGATTAATTAAATGATTCAATAAAAGTGATTATTAATTAACTAATTTAATAAAGGTGTTTAAGTTAATTAATTGATTTATTAAAGGACTTAGAAGGTTGATTAATTGTTTATTGATATAAGTAATGTGGTTTTAAAGTTATAAAAGAATGATATTAATTATCTTTCTGAATGATTAACATTGTTTTAATTTATAAAAGCATTTTAATTGATTTATTATCTTCTTGGATAATAAACGTTGTTTTAAATTTACAAATGGTAGTTTTTAAATGAGAAGATCATCTAAAAGGAATTGTTTTTTTAAATAAAGTTAAGTGTAAATGGTCGGGTTTTATAGTAAACAATGGTTTAATGACATTTATTTTTGACCCTTCTTTTGAATACGCTTAAAAATATAATTTTCTCTTAAAAAAGAATATTTTAAAGAGTGTTTTTAAAGTGTTTTACAAATATTTTTGATGTGAAACCAAGCACAAGTTTGGTTTTAAAGGTTGAAAGGTTTGATTCGGTTACGGAAAGGATAAGAAATTTAATTTACGTAAACGGTATCGCTTATGTGGAAAGGATTTAGTCATACTCTTAGCACTAAACGTCGAGGTATGGAAACTTGTTTCTATCTCGAAGGTTAAAATTGTTGTCAATGCAATGCCTAGAGGTAACACTACCTTAACATGCCCGACTTCAATTTAAACCAAGGGATAGCATAAGTTTGAAATCAACGAGTAGTGGTAAGGGTATGAGATTTATTTCCATATACGATCATTTTGATTATTCCTGATAGTTGATTTTTTGACTATCGATTCAGCTTTCTTCTTTATGTATCGTTCATTTAAGACGATTTGTTGCTCATTGAGCATTGATATCCTTTGTTGGAAATGGCTAAAAACGAAAGCACAAGTGTGGGCCAAGCTATGTGGGGTTGCTCCCATTAGGGTATTTTCACATCTACTCTAGAGTAGTTTCGGTGGTATGCACATGGAGATGTGGAATTCTCGGTAAAGCTTGGCGAGGTCCGGCTTGGAGGTTTCTAAGAGCCATCGTAGTTCTCAAGTATATTTCCAGAGGTATACTTTCGATAAGGGGAGTGCACCCTCCTAGTCATTGTTGGAAATTCCTTTCCTTGTTTTTGGTTCAAATCTTTGAATTATTTTCTTAATTGCATCGACAAGAGACTAGAGCTCTTCCTAATATTTAATTATTTATGTCCATTCTTTAAGTTTGGATTTTGATCTTATTTATGCCCATTCTTTCAAGTTTAGGTTGTGTTTTCATTTTTTTCCATTAATTCATGTATCAAAGTTGTTCCTATGAGGTAAAACACGTTCCACGTTTAGCGGTGTGGTCTTACATAAAAGCTATATGTTCATCATATTAATTGAGTTCTCTCACGCTGGTATTTCCAAACTGATCTGGATGTTATTTTATTATAATACTCGGGTCACATGGAGTATTTTTATTTTCTACTGTATTATTATATATCCATCAATAATTATAAGGTCGGGAAGATATAACTATCCAGGCTGATGAGGTTTGTTTTTAATTTTGATATACCATGTATTTTAGAGCGGCAACTTTTGTTGTCATTGTTATATTATATGCTGTCATTCCGTTGTGAGATTATGTTGCCTTTGTTCTTTCCTTTTTCTTTTCATTCTTATCCTAACAATCTACCTTTTCGATGTTTGGATGGGTGTCACTTGAATACCATGGATGTATTGGGTGTCAACTTTTGAGGGTCGAAAAGGAAAGTCGTTACATCTGGTATCAGAGTTGAAGGTTAAGCGAGAACCTTGGTTTTGGTAGGATTTGGCTCATTAGAGATAAGGTAAGTGACACCCTAGAATGAGTTGAAAATATTATATATATATATATGAGAGCGTATTTGTTATTGCTATAAAAATGTACGTGTTAATTGGTCTATTGAGTTGTTTATAGATTGTGGTGGAGAGTGGGATGCCACGGTGTCGATTGGGATTTCAAAACACTCGAATAAGGCAAACAAACATTGTAACGACCCGTAAATTTTTAACTGTTTTAATAACGTAATTAATTGAAATTTTGTGAAATTTTAAATATTTGTATTTGGAAATAAAAATTTAATATTTGGAATACGTCTACTTTAACATAGCAACTGGTACATTTTCATCAGATAATATAGAAGTTTATTTTCTTGTGTAGTTCTATTTCAATTAAAATCAGTTAATATTTTATGATACTTAAATGTTTTCCAAACCTGAATACTTTTCTATAGAAAATTTGTAAATCATCTTCTAAGTGAGACGTCATATTTCGTTTCTTCAAATTTGGACTTCTATTGCTCCGTTCATCTTATTTCTGACAAATTAGCAGCATTTCAGTACCGATATTGACTTTTGATAGGATGATCGTACCACTGATATCTGTATACCATTTTGATTGTCTCGACGTACTGATCTCTGCGGTATATTCGTTTGTGTGTTTCGAAGTCCGAGAGACAGCGAAACATATGGAACGATTTCCGTATCGGTTCCGCAATTTGGCTTTCGGATGTGACCATTCTTTCTCACCTGTGAAAAACCAATAGCCTCGGGACTATTAATGTTTTCTAAATTCACACCTTTGTTATTCCTAAGTTTCATATATACTTGGTTTGTCCTTTCACATCTCGGTCACGTTACTTCAAAACAAAAGCTTTTATTTTTATAAAAAGTTTTCTATTCATTTTTATTTTTCACTGTAGTTGCCTATTCCTCTCCCCATCTCATTTCTTTACCTGCTCCTTCTTTCCTCTTCATTTCTTCACCACACCCTTCACTTCTTCCACCGAACAAACCCAAACACAACCCTCCTCTCCTCTTCAACCATCACCCTCCCACGTCTCCTCCGCGAGACCAAGCTACAGCTCCACCCCATGCCCTCGTGCACTCGCACGTTTCCACCTCCTCCACTTTCCCTAACCACAGTTCCGACCTCCTCCTTGTCGCCTACATGAGACCCACCACCTTCACCAGAATCTGCGGCCTTCGTCCATGCACTATCCAAGTCTCCTTCTCGTTCCAACCTTCACGTCGAGCACTTGCAACCACCCTCTGATCTGGCTGAGCACAACTTCACCTGCCTGGCCGAGCCTTCTTTCTTCTTGTCTTGTCTATGCCTGGCTTTCCATATTTCTTAAGGTTACGAGGAAATGCATTTCCTCTTCAAGCAGCAGGTTAGAATGTTGTATAAGTTTTTTTTATATAATAGATTGTTATATATATATATGTACATTTTGTAACTTGTTATATATATTAATTTATAAGCATATGGGTTATGTTTGTTTTGTATATAAAGTTATAAAATTTTGTGTATAACTAAACTATATACTGTTGTTCGGCTATGTGTCATAATTATATTTAACAAAGTAAGTATTGGTTTTAGATATAAATTATAAAGTTAATTATATATTTTCAACTATAAGTTGCGTATGATTGGTCTATTTTATATGAAAAGCTTACTTAAGCAATAGGATCTTATATATATAAAAGTGTATAAGTCTATTGGGTTGATGTATAAAGTTATAAAAGTTATACTTGTTTTACTATTGGATTCATAAGTTATTATATGCTAGTTTATACGTATATTTTACAGTTTGTTAGGAGATGTATAAATGTTTTGTTAAAGGTTTATATGGCAGCTTTATATAATGTATATATGCCTATATATATAAGTTTATATTCTACGGTATATATATATGAGTTATAAAATTTCTGTGTATAACTTTTCTTAGCCTACATATGATTTGTTATATATATATATATGTAGTTATAAAGTTAGTCATATATGTGTTTTGATTTTTGCTTTAGGATTTATATATACGTAGACTTTTACAGTTTATATGGATTTCTAGTAATAATTTATATAAGGATATGTATATTTTTATAAGTCTACTATTAAGATACAGTACTATATATATATATAGCTAGGTTACTGTATTTCATAACTCTGTAGTGTTTCATTATATATAATATATAAACTGTAAATTTTGGTTTATGTATAGAGTATATAGATTTATAGTTTATACACATATATAGGTTTATATATATGGATACAGTTTATGTTTACAGTACGTTAACAGGGAATATATTTGTTACAGTGTATATACTGAAATGTATATAAGTTTGTATTGATATTGATTGTAATATGTAAGTGTATATCTTGAAAGATAATAATATATATATATATATATTGCCTGCCTCGGCCTTTTGCCACACTCGTTTTCTACTTAGCAGTAGCTTTCTCCTAAGTATATATACATAGTGGTTATTTTGTTTTGTTGACCTATGTCATTCAATGTTAATTTTAAAAGAGTGTATATGAATCTATATAGTATGTTATATATATATATATATATTAAATGTGACGACCCTGAATTTCTGAACATTTGAAATTGAAATAATTAATTGATTTTAAATATTTGAAAGTTAGTTTGGCTTGAAATACAAATATCAGGATTTATTTGGCAATTAAATTATTTTATTTAATTTTTGAAGTTGAGTAAAATATTTAAATCTTCAGTTTTGAGCTTATTAAAAATAATTCGAAGTCTTGTAAAATCTATATTGATAATACTGAACATAATAAAAGCTTCAGAATTGAATTTGAAAGTGTTTTGTTCAGTTTGAATTTATATCGTTTAAATCGATATTTAAAAATAGCCTTCCGAGACACAGTCTCAAAATTCAACGAAACCAGTTCCATTGGATCTGTAATAATGTATTATTATCAGACCTCAAATTTCATGGTGTTTGGAGTTGTCGTGTGATCGTACGGATTGTAAACGCATTAGAATTTATATCGGAAATTTAATTTAATAGCTGGGGTCCAAAAAGCGATCTTCTTCATACGAACGAATTAGGACTCGAAACCTTTTCCATTGCGTTCGGAATAGGGGTATAACATTATAAACGCCTGGCGGCACGCCTCGATAGGAGGTCGAGATTTTGAATTTCGTAATTTGAAACGATTTAAAAATTTAAATTTAATTTGAATGGTAATATATATGTTTTCTTCCTTCAAATTTTTGTAGGCTTCATCACAACACGTGTCTATCCTGAGACCACGTGTTCTCTATGGTATAACACGCGTTAGTTTTTTTTTAAAAGAGAAAAAATATATATATAAATAAAACTCAAATTAGTAAATCTGGGAACGAACAAACTCAATTTCGTTCGAAAATCAATAGTAATGGCCGATCCTCGGTTTTTATTAAAAAAAAGTAAAGAGCGACAGAATTGAATTCGATTTCGAATCAAAATTAGCGAGCTTGTTTCTGAGCTTCCTTGAACCACGGTCGCGACGATGGGATCGAGCGTGCGCGAAGAAGAGCGCGTCGATTGGGGTTTCTGTTACTACCGGCGACTCAACGTGGGCCGGAGGAGAGGCGACGTCGAGCTGCAGTCGAGTCAAGCACTGCCGGAGGTCGCGAGTTGAATGGGTTTCGGCGATGCATTTGGGTTTCGAGCAGGCGATGGTTCATTTCGAAGTCGGCTTCGTGGTGAAGATGAGTTCGCCGTCGATCAGAGGAGACAATGGTGGCTCGAGCTGGGCAATGGCGTAAGGTATCTGCGGTCTTCTTGTTTTCTTTTAATTTAAAAATATATATACAGTTAAGATAAAAAAAATAGAATACAAGTATAAAAAGTATTATTTATTATTGGAAAATTGGTTCAAAACAAAATCATTGGATAATTAAAATTATCAAACGAAAATTGATTATACGATTATTTCGAATATTAATGAATTGTACAATGTTTGTTATAAGGTTAAAAAAAAATCGTGAAATCAAGCCGGATTTGAAATGGGTTGCATGCGTAAGCAAAAGGTGAGACCTTCTCACTCAAATTTGTTGCTAGTTAATTTAAATGAATAATTTAAATTATTGGATGTGCTTGGATGAATTTAATAATTTATCTGTTGGATGATAGTATATATGATAGTGTGTGTATATATATATATATATTTGGAGTGATTGATTTCCCGCATTATATAGCGGATGAGACCCTATGCGTCGCATAATAGCGGATGATATTATATAAACCCATATACCGCGATAGTTCACCTCGAAGTGGAATTGGTATTTAATTGTTGTGCTAACATCTGTGGATGCAGGGAAATATGTTGGAGGGATCCAACTGAATTCCTCACATTGTTGAATTTATTTGTATATGTTGTGATGTGATAATCTGTGAATGATTATATTGGTGTGAATGATTATATTGGTGTGAATGATTATATTGATAAATGGAATTTATTTGAAGGCTATAGTTTAGCCGAATATATTTTTGGTATCGTAGGATACTAGAAATAAATAAAATTGGATTTTTGGAAATTAAAGTAGAAAATTTGGAGTAAATTAATTTTTGAAAATTGGATAAATTTAAAAGAAGGAATTTAAAAGTATAAAAGTTGATTTTTGTAATCCTATCAAATGAATTCCAAAATATAGGTAAAAGATTTTAATAAATGGATTTTGAGTAATATTATTTAAAAGTTGAAGAATTTATTTAAAATTCGGATTTTAAATAGTTTGGGAAAAATAAAGAAATTTATTTTAAAAGGAAATTTGATTTGGTGTTTGAAATAAATTTGAAATTTGATTTGGTGTTTGAAATAAATTTTGAATTTGATTTGATGTTTGAAAGTGAATATTTGGAAATCGATTTGAAAATCGTATATCAGTGGATATTTGGAAATTTAAATTCACAATGGGAATTTATAAAGAAAAGGGAGATTTGTTTTAAAAATAAATATTGGTTTATTTTAAAAAAATGTGGAAAGAAATTACGGATTTGGAATGTAAATTAAAATAAGTCAAGAAGGATTTATTAATTGATTTAAATGGATCATTTTGAAATGGAAATAAATAACATTTGGAAATTTATTCCGCAAAAGGAAAATGATTTAAAATTGGTTTTCAAAGTGTTAAAGTGTTAAAATATATCTTGCGAAGATATTTTGGAAAATAAATAATTGGGGAAAATTATTTAAAATTGATGATTGTTGTGAATGTTGTTTGATAGTTAAATAACCGACTATCAATATTGGCCTTTGAAACGACACTTGAATTTGTTTTCAAAACAAGTGCTCATTTTTCGGTTAAGCCGGGAGAGGACTTTATGTCATAAAACCCATTCCGAATAATGATACTATGAAATGGGATCGCATTTGAAGATGGTGTTGAAGACTGAGTATTTCGAAAACGAAAGGATTACCTGTCGAATGTCTCTGCACCGATTTGCTCCGGTACAGAGATTTTATCACCCTTTGTGATGGGGAGTCCGGACGTGATTAGTGAATATCCGTTTTGCAAGGGCTTCTTTGAAGTGCCTTCAGTTCTGTTCGAACCCGAAACTGACTTGTATGGATGTATGTCTGACATTACACTTTGAGATGTAAAGCTGGTTTCTATCAAATACATTTCTGTTGGTGGCGGAGAATTTATTCTCTTAGCTTAACACCCTTCTCTGAGACGTATGAGCTCAGAGGTTATGTAGTTGATTGTTACTAGTGATACATTTCCAATTTGGTAATGTGGCATGTTAAGTGTTGCTGATCATTTGTTGATCGAAGCATGGCTTTTGTGAAAAGCGTAGCTTTGTGGATGAGACTTCGTCGGACCACACAACCCGAAATGGTCAAAACAGGAAGGATGCGGCAAGGTTGTTTGGGGGTAGCGCCCTCAGGGTATGTCAATTTCCTTCTAGAAAAAGGTGGTATCATGGTATGGAGCCCAGATACTTAACTTATGTGGTTGCTGCAAATTTATTACTTTGTGGTTGTTGATGTTGAGGATACTCGGATAAAGGTCAGTAACGACCGGGATGGCATAGCTCGTGTGTGGAGTTATCTAGTTACAGCTTCATTGCACCAGAAGCATGAGATAACTCGGCCTTGTGTTGGTAGAGATCCGGTTAGGTTCTCGGGACGTCCCTTCAGAGGCGTACCCATGTGGTGTAGGAAGTTCCTTAGCCTGACCATTTGTTGGAAATTCAAAGAAACGATACGTGCTCTGTACGGTATTAGTTTTATAACCTGCCATTTACTTATGGTAGTTTCATTTTCCAAAAGCATAGTGGATTTCTTTTTATTCCTTTGTGTAAATAACTGTTTTAAGATCTCACACCAGTCTCATGACTGACTCGGAGTTTATTGTTCCCTTTCTAAACTCTGGGTGCCTATAATTTTCCACACGGGCAGCCTAGAGTCAGGTTATCAGTTGCACTGGATGGATTGTTGTGGAGCTCAAGATACGAGCTGGATGGCGAGACGTACTTCCGTATATTATTATCATTCCGTTGTGTATTCTGTTATGAGGGCAGATTATTATAATTGCCAGTTTGTGTGTTGTTGTTGTAAACTCTGATGATGTATTGTATGAACTGATATAGTTCTTTTGTTTAAAGATTATTCATTTATCTATTATATATTGTTCCGCTGCGAATGTGAGATTCTGTTATTGTTTCTTCTTCTTTCTTCTTCTACCTCTTTCTTCTTTAACCCTAACGGTTCGGTTTTTCGGCATTCAATGGTTCGGCATTTGATACAGTGGGCGTATTGATGTCGACTTTCGGAAGTCGAAAAATTGGGTCGTTACATTAAATTTATTTATATTGATTTTATAATGAATATTAATATTTGGATTCTTCTTTAGTAATATATATATATATATATATATTGTTTTAATTTAAAAATATAAGTTTACAATTTTGAAATACATATATAGATATTTATAGATTTTGAATATGTATTTTTAAATTTGATTTGGTTTTAAGAAGAAAATATATATTATATAGTCGTTTTAGTCCATACTAGCAGATTCTGATTTATTCCATCAAGTTTCACTTATCAGCTTGTCTGACGAATTCGTGCCAATCTAGCTTTGATTTGGAATTTGTGCTTGGATTCGTAACTCATCTCATTCTAGTTCATCTCTAGTCTCGAAAGGTGAGCAATCACTCACGATTAACGTTCTTTTCTTTATTAAATTTGATTTCAATTGAAACGTCAATTGAAATATGCTACTGTTAGTTATTTACATTAATATATGCTGTTGTTAGTTATTTACATTGCTATATATATACTGTTATCTGTATCTGTTCACCTGCGACATCTGACACCATTATCTGTTATTTTATACTGATGATATATGCATGTTACTGATTGTTGTATTATTATCATATCCGTTATCACTCTGCAAGTTCCCTGTTAGTATAGAATTCACTATGGGTTGAAATGATACATACCCGAACGATCTGTAGAATAGGAGAAAATCGTTATGGGTTGAAATGATAAACCCAAGCGATTTTCATTGAATTGAATTTGGGATTGCGGATTGAAAAGATATATACCCGCATATATATTTAAAATGCGGATTGAAATGATAAATATCTGTATCACTTGACCATAGGGTAGAGAATTATATACAGACACCGTTGGTCTATATATATAAATATTTTGAAAATGATTTCTATGGTTTTGAAAAGAAATATATGGTTTTAATAAATATTGATTTTAAAGTTGATTTAATAAAGTTGATATATAATATGTTTAAATATTTATTTAAAATATATATTTTCAAATATAGAGTTTATAATTATTCAGGTTGGAAAGATAATTTGAAATTGATTTGAAATTATATTTATTTAAGAATTATACTTAAATAATTTTGATTTGAAATTTATAAAAATTGAAATTTTAAAGATATGATTTTAAAACTTGGATTTGATTTAAAAGTGACTTAAATGAATATTTCATATTTATATATATTTAAATGGGATATTTTGTTTATTTATATTTGTAAATTGAAGCTTTATTTAAATGAAATTATAATGATTAAGTAAATATTTAAAAACTAAATAATATTAAAGTGAATTTGATATATATATATATATGAAATTATCGAATTTAGTTTTGAAACGTTGAGTATGTAAAGCTTTGAAATATATTGAAATTGAAATGATTTATTTGTGGTTCAAATCGGTATTTGAAATCGATATAATTTGAAATTTTTAATTGAATTGAAATTGAAATCGATGATTGAGATTGAATTAAATGTGAATTTTTGGAATTCGAGTTGATTTGAGTTGATTTATGAATTTGTGGTAACTATTTTATTATATAAAGTATTTTAAATTATATTTAAAACTATTTTATATTATTTTTAATATAACTATTTTTAATATAAACTATTTTAATATAAACTATTTTAACTATACTAATTATTTTTAATATAAATTGTTTTAACTTATAACTATTTTATATAAACTATTTTATTTTATAAACTATTTTATTATATATACTAATTTTAATATCTAAACTGTTTGAAGGAAAGTGTTATGATTTCCAAAGTTATGAATTTCAAAGTATTATGATTTCCAAAGTATTATTATTTCAAATTGTTTTGGTTTCGAAAGTATTATAACTTTGGGAAGTGATATGATTTTGGAAATAGATATATTTGAAGTGAAAAATGATATTGTATAGATATGGTTTTGAAATGGAAATGATATCGTATTGATATAGGCTTGAAATGGAAATGATATTTTGGTTTTGAAGTATAAACTATTTTGAAATGACCGCGGTGTTATAATAACGTTTGGTTGTTAAAGAGACCGGGATCGGATATGAGCATACTCTCTATCGATACCGAAAACCACTTTAACAACTATGTACGCGGTGGAGATTCCAGAATGAAGTAGGATGGTGGCGACGATTCTATATGAGTTATATACGTGGACCTGACTCCTGTGAGTTGGCATAAGGTGGCTAAAACAGGAGAAATCGACGGGCTAATGAGGTAGCTCCTCTGATCGGACACACTCCATCGTATGCCATTCTATTACTTTGTGATTGATTTGGTGCGCACCCTTGATTCGAGAGTGTGGCTCGAGGTGGGCGATTGCTGCGGCTCTGCGTTACCACCGGCCCGGAAGTGTAATTGGTATATCTATCCTGGAATTGCCTAGTTGTGCCGTGTCACCTACCCTAGCGCACCTTTTACGAGTTTGTTTTGTACCATACCTATGGAGTGCCCCCTGACGACGCCCATTACGGGGGAGATTATGGTACTGTATAGACTATGGGAATATATAAAATGTGTTAAGGTGGAAAATGTAAAGCCTTAACGCTAATTTAATAGTTTACTTTACTATAGACATATTATAATAGCGTATATTACTACATAGTAGATAGTTTAACGGATCCTTAGAGGATGGTTATCCCAAACATCCTTTAAGTTACTTGTATTTCAGTTGATATTTCACTTGAGTTGGATTTATTGATATAAGAATGTTAATCCTGACTCGAGTGTTTTGTGTTTTGTTTTACACTCGGGTCAGACTGAGTGATACAGCATTTGAGACTCACCTTTGGAGTTGGAGCTTCGCTTGGATATCCAGCTATATCGATTCTGCTATCAGTTATTCAGTTGATTCCATTGATGTATTCAGATCTTGTATTTGACTATTGTATTGAGATATCTATGTATTCGAGACCTCTATTGTATCTTACTTAACTCTGTTATATATAGTAGCTTCATGAACTACTATTCTTTTGTTTCCGCTGCATTATTTTATATTACTCTGTGTCTGTGATTCTGTGATTATTTATTTACTATATATGCTGAGTTTTTGCCAAATTTAAATTAACAATCTAATATTTTGAGAAATTCAAATCCGACATGTATGGATTCGAATGGTTAAAAATTTCAGGATGTTACATGTGGTATCAGAGCTCTGGTTTTAGGCAAAGCTTAGCATATGTAGTAAATTTGATTACAGAATCACTTTCATTCGAGCTTGAATTCCTTTTCTTCGATCCGGTTTCCTTTGAATTTTGGAATGTTCCCTCGGTTCCAAAATCCATTCTTGTCTCTCCTTATCCGCATTAATCTTGATTTTGGAGTATCCCATAACTCCACTTCAAATTATCTGTATAACAAATCAGCGGTCTCGCCAATCATTGAATGATTTGTAAAGGGGTGAAACTCCTTTACAATAGCATTGATTCACCGAAGATTTCTGTATCCTTGGTTTAGATGCTGCTATCTTTTGCTATACCCGAATTCTATCTCTGGTGATCGAATGTCAATTTGCCTCAGAATTCTGCATCGATCTTATGTATGAAGTCACGGTTGACCCAGTCAAGGTTGCCCACGATTTATATAAGTTTATCCATCTTCCTGTTTAAAATTCAATCACCTTATCTCCCTATCGAGCTTATCTTCGAATCAGAATTTTAATTGATTAGAGTTCCTCTAATTTGAATCTCTATCCTTGTTTAACCCATTCTGTATTATCGAGCGAGGGAGTGTATTTGTAAATTTTATTAAAATGTTTTATATTGTGTTGTTTGAGTTGTTGATGTTGATTTGGATTTTTGATCGATTCGTCTGATCAGCGATATCGATAGGATTCCCAAAACACTTAAACAGAGCAAACTGACACAATATTGTTTTAAATTTGGTAAATGAAATTAATTTGTATGATTATATTATAAATATATAAGTAATATTTTCTGGAATTTAATAAGATAATTAAATTGGTTGTTTGAAATGATAATATTTGATTATCATTTATTGTCCTATAAATGAATTTATAAACAAGGTTTATAAATTGATTTGGGAATTAAAATAAATTTAAATTAGGAATTTGGGAATTGAATTTCCGATGATTTCAAACTTTGGGTTTTAAAGTTTAAAGTGTATATCATTTAAAGTATTTTCAAATAGAAATTTGTTTCCAAAGAATTTTAAGGATCAAATCAGTACCCTCCTCTTTTGTCGCTGGAAAATAATTTCGATGATGACTGTAGCATCATCGACATTCATTTTCGAGTTTTGAAGTGGAGAGACCATTCTGTAACTTTGCTACGATTATGTTTTGGAAAATGAATTTGATTTGAATTGCTGAAGTATGACTTGATTTATAATATATACGTATATGATTATAGATTTGATTTGATTTATAGTATATATTTATCTCTAAATTGTTGAAGTTAATCGGAAATTTAATTCTTAAATTTATGTTAAAGGTGATTTTAATTATAAAACGAAGCCAAAATTTTGAATAAATATTTAAACTTGAAATAAATTGAATAAGGAAAGTTTACTTGTATAATACCCAATTTCATTTTAATATAACTTACCTAAATTATTCAGAAGTTGAATATGTAATTGGATAATATACAATATAAAATAATTTTATAAATAAAAATTTGAGTGTTGATAATAAATGTTATACACTTAAATTTTAATTATAAAAAGGTTAATAGAGATAAATAGAATAATAAGTTAATTGAATAATAAATGAGAGAAATAAAATAAAATTTGTTTTGAGGGAATTAATAAATTGAAATTAAATCAACTTAATAAAATATTTTGAATTTAAATCAATTATTGAATATTAAAATAATTTAAATTGAAATTTATATGGTTTGAACTAATTGTTTTATTTTGTTTTCAACCTATTTTCTTTCGGGGTTTTATTCTCCTACCTCGTTCCTTTTCGGGGATGAAAAGTTTTGAGTGGGGAAGAGTGTAACGACCCGTAAATTTTTAACTGTTTTAATAACGTAATTAATTGAAATTTTGTGAAATTTTAAATATTTGAATTTGGAAATAAAAATTTAATATTTGAAATACGTCTACTTTAACGTAGCAACTGGTAAATTTTCATCAGATAATACAGAAGTTTATTTTCTTGTGTAATTCTATTTCAATTAAAATCAGTTAATATTTGATGATACGTCATATTTTGTTTCTTCAAATTTGGACTTCTATTGCTCCGTTCATATTATTTCTGACAAATTAGCAGCATTTCGGTACCGATATCGACTTTTGATAGGGTGATCGTACCACTGATATCTGTATACCGTTTTGATCGTCTCGACATACTGATCTTTGCGGTATATTCGTTTGTGTGTTTCAAAGTCTGGGAGATAGTGAAATCTATGGAACGATTTCCGTATCGGTTCCGCAATTTGGCCTTCGGATGTGACCATTCATTTCTCACCTGTGAAAAACCAATAGCCTCGGGACTATTAATGTTTTCTGAATTCACACCTTTGTTATTCCTAAGTTTCATATATACTTGGTTTGTCCTTTCACATCTCGATCACGTTACTTCAAAACAAAAGATTTTATTTTTATAAAAAGTTTTCTATTCATTTTTATTTTTCACTGCAGTTGCCTATTCCTCTCCCCATCTCATTTCTTTACCTGCTCCTTCTTTCCTCTTCATTTCTTCACCGCACCCTTCACTTCTTCCACCGAACAAACCCAAACACCACCCTCCTCTCCTCTTCAACCATCACCCTCCCATATCTCCTCCCCAGGACCAAGCTACAGCTCCACCCCATGCCCTCGCACTTGCACGTTTCCACCTCCTCCACTTTCCCTAACCACAGTTCCGACCTCCTCCATGTCGCCTACATGAGACCCGCCACCTTCACCAGAATCCACGGCCTTCGTCCCTGCCCTATCCAAGTCTCCTTCTCGTTCCAGCCTTCACGTCGAGCACTTACAGCCACCCTCTGATCTGGCCGAGCACAACTCCACCTGCCTGGCCAAGCCTTCTTTCTTCTTCTCTTGTCTATGCCTGGCTTTCCATATTTCTTAAGGTTACGAGGAAATGCATTTCCTCTTCAAGCAGCAGGTTAGAATGTTGTATAAGTTTTTTTTTATATAATAGATTGTTATATATATATGTACATTCTGTAACTTGTTAGATATATTAATTTATAAGCATATGGGTTATGTTTGTTTTGTATATAAAGTTATAAATTTTTTGTGTATAACTAAACTACATACTGTTGTTCGGCTATGTGTCATAATTATATTTAACAAAGTAAGTATTGGTTTTAGATATAAGTTATAAAGTTAATTATATATTTGCAACTATAAGTTGCATATGATTGGTCTATTTTATATGAAAACCTTACTTAAGCTATAGGATCTTATATATATATATATAAGTGTATAAGTCTGTTGGGTTGATGTATAAAGTTATAAAAGTTATACTAGTTTTACTATTGGATTCATAAGTTATTTATATGCTAGTTTATACGTATATTTTACAGTTTGTTAGGAGATATATAAATGTTTCGTTAAAGGTTTATATGGCAGCTTTATATAATGTATATATGCCTATATATATTAGTTTATATTCTACGGTATATATATATGAGTTATAAGATTTCTGTGTATAACTTTTCTTAGCCTACATATGATTTGTTATATATATATATATGTAGTTATAAAGTTAGTCATATATGTGTTTTGATTTTTGCTTTAGGATTTATATATACGTCGACTTTTACAGTTTATATGGATTTCTAGTAATAATTTATATAAGGATATGTATATTTTTATAACTCTACTATTAAGATACAATACTATATATATATGGCTGGGTTACTGTATTTCATATGTCTGTAATGTTTCATTATATATAATATATAAACTGTAAATTTTGGTTTATGTATAGAGTATATAGATTTATAGTTTATACACATATATAGGTTTATATATATGAATACAGTTTATGTTTACAGTACGTTAACAGGGAATATGTGTTATAGTGTATATATTGAAATGTATATAAGTTTGTACTGATATTGATTGTAATATGTACGTGTATATCTTGAAATATAATATATATATATATATTGTCTGCCTCGGCCTTTTGCCATACTCGTTTTCTACTTAGCAGTAGCTTTCTCCTAAGTATATATACATAGTGGTTATTTTGTTTTGTTGACCTATGTCATTCAATGTTAATTTTAAAAGAGTGTATATGAATCTATATAGTACTGTGAATCCCCACCTCTATACCCATGCTAGCCAAGAATACTACGGAGTAATGCTGTCAATTAGCTCAGAGAATAAGGCTGTTGAGGAGCGACCATCCATGTAACTTCTTTGTGCGAGCACCGATATGTCAGATAGTATAGCATGCACTTCGTTTAAGGAGGAAATCCGACATACCGATACAAACTCAAAGCTATCACACAGTGGCTATATATAATCTTCGGAAACAAATATAGAAATAAACATAACATAAATCAGTCACAAACATCCATATCACAAAGGCGGAAAAAGATATGAATATGAAGATATAACACATGAAAGTGTACATCAGAGTAGTGGTCTTAAAGATCCACGATAATACAAAATAATAGCTACAAGCTACATAAAAGAATAAGTGTACATCACGGAGTCTATATCTCAAATGTATACAACAAAAACTACTAATCTAAGTAGTTAGCCAAAAGTCAGAGTAATCCCAGAAGAGAAGTCAAGCAGAAGCACCTGTAACATCTCGGTCTGACCCGAGTATTATTTCATAAGAAAATAATAAACGGATCAGTCTAGCTATAAATATCAGATGACATGATATAAAATAAAAGATATGGCATAAACATGTAATAACCATAATGGCATACTACTATAAGTATGTAATTGAAAATCAACATGAGATTAATCAATATCACAAGAATCTTCTCAAAGATAAAATGGGTATCATACCCTAAACTTGTATTCATAACAAGTCAATGACACACAAATTCACCAATGCACAAAAATTGATAAAACTTATCAATGGAAATCACGAAAATTGGTGAAGCAAAAAATTCCAGAAATCATCTCAAGAAATCCAGAAATCACAAGAAGGGGGAGGCCTATCACAAAATAGGAGTATGAAAACTCACCAACACGTGTAACACAAAACGAGACGCTATCTCATGGTAGCTAACCATTAATTTTGAGCCGAAGCTCCACAAGAATGGCCCGAAGACCGTGGGGCGCTACCCCACATATGTGATGTAGAAACATCACACAAACAGGGTTTAGTCTCCCTCGTAGACAAAGAGACATCGCACAATTGCTAGTCTAAATCACAAAAATGATCATCATGATCATCAGGAAGTGTCAATCACACCAAGCTAGTAAATATATGAGTTTAGCTTCATGTCCCATAACCACTTGCTTAACTTAAATATTTACGAACAAACTATAGATCTTCACTTGAAAATTGTCACAAAAGGTTCAGTCGAACAAGTCCAAGAATTAACCGGCGAAGTGAACGCAAGCGTTTCATACCACCTGTTTTACTAAGCCGTTTAATTAGATTTCTCATCCGAGTGAAGTAAAGGCTTGTATATACTAATAGATTGGAAAACGGTTTAGGAAAGAGAGCTTTGTAATAAAATAGAGTTGAAATCGTTTTGATGAAAGAGTTTTGATATTTACTACTAGTATTGAAACCTTTATATTTTTAAAGTGACAAATCACAAGAATGGTTGTAGAACAATCAGTCACAAAAATTCACATTCGAAGATGTGAATAAAATCCATGAAATCAGTTCCAAAACCATCAAAGTAGCAATACTCCTGCAACATAGCATAATTTAACATAGGAAATTGGCGCGACCTAACACGGCGCGACCTAACACGGCGCAACCTAAGAAGTTAGCATGCGACAAATGGTGCGGTCTAAGGGGGTGAACGACCTAACACGGTCGAGTAAGGCATTGGAACAACCTAAGGAGTTATCGCAGGCCGAAACGTTGCGACCTAAAGTGGTGAGCGACCTAACAAGGTTGCATATGTCGAGCGACCTAGGTGAACGACCTAAGCATGTGACGCGACCTATAATGTTCGAACGACCTAACTAGGCGAGCGACCTAACACATGGTCGAGCTAAGGAAAGGCGCGACCTAACAAGGTGCGGCCTAATGAGTAGGTAAGGTCAAGCGACCTAAAGTGTGAACGGGGTCAAGCGACCTAGCGGATCGCGACCTAAAGTGAAAAGGGTCGAGCGACCTAACCTAAGGCGAACGTCTTAAGGTCTAACAACCTAAAGGGAAACGACCTAAGGAGGGTAGGCCGAGCGACTTAGTGGGCGAGCGACCTAGCTCGTGGCGAGCTAACATAGGCAGAACGACCTAATACCGAGGTGACTTTTCCACCAGAACGACCTAAGCCCAGAAATCCACCAAGAACACTAAAAATTGGGGTTTTTTCACCAATTCAATTCAAACCAAATGCAAATATACATGCTAAAGTGACAAGAATTCTTTCCCAACAATCCAAGATAGTTATAGACAAGAATGTGAGATAAAAATCTCACCTTTTCACGAAAATTGATGGAGATGAAATTTGAAAGCAAAGCAAGAACAATCACAAGCTTGAATCAATGTCTTCTCTTTGAATTTGGAGTTGAATGATGGATTTGCAAGAGAACTTGAGCTTGGAGTTTTAATTTCCCATTCCCTCCTCCATTTTTGATGAAGCTTCAAGTGTTAGGAAATGAAGAATGAATTAATGAAGAGGAGAGGGGGTTGGGCTGAGTTAGTAAGTGACAAAAAAGTTCAGCCCAAACCAAAGCCATAAGCGAAAAAGTGGTGAAAATTCCACTAACTCCAAATATATCAAAGTTTATACACAAAAAGATCGCAAACGTCATTTTGAACTCAATGGAGGTGGTTTCGAGTCCTAATTTGACCGTATGCAAAAAATAGCTTTTAGGACTAAAATCCGACTAACGATAAAATATTTAAATAAAATATTTAAATATAAAATCGATAAATATGTGGGTTGTTACAGACTCCCCTCTTAAAGAAATTGCGTCCTCGCAATATATAAGATGGAAATAAAAAGTAACAACCATAAAAGCATATTAACACAAAAGAAATTTGAAATAAGAAGTTTACCTCAAAGAGCATGAGAAAGTAAGTCTGGATGTGTTCGCTCGATGAATTCTCTAGTTTCCCAAGAGCAATCCTTAGGATTTGAGGACCATTGAACTTTAACAAGCGGAACATCTTTATTTCGAAGTCGTTTGACCTACAAAGCAATAATTTGAATAGGATGCTACTCATAAGTTAAATTCTACGAAACTTCAATTTCTTCCACAACACCGGGCTCAAGAATAGAATCAGAATCTCGAAGGCATTTCCGTAATTGAGAAACGTGAAACACGTCATGCATGGTAGAAAACTGAGCCGGTAATGAAAGGCGATAAGCCATGGAACCAATACGTTCGGTGATAGGAAATGGCCCAACATATCGAGGTGCTAACTTTCCCGATCGACTGAAACATACAACACCTTTCATAGGGGAAACACGAATAAATACAAGATCTCCAACATAAAATTCTAATTTCCTTCTTCGATTATCGGCATAGGTTTTTTGTCTACTCTGGGATTCTTTCATCCTATGACAAATAAGTTCAATCTTTTCTGTGGAATCACGAATAAAATCTGGACCTAAAACCAGCTTCTCACCGGCCTCAAGCCAACAAGAAGGAGATCGGCATGGCCTTCCATAGAGTGCCTCGAAAGGCGCCATACCAATACTAGATTGGAAGCTATTATTATAGGAAAATTCAACAAGAGAAATATGATCCTCCCAACTTCCACCGAAATCAAGCACACAAGCACGAAGAAGATCTTCAAGAGTTTGATTCACACGCTCGGTTTGTCCATCGGACTGGGGGTGATAAGCGGTGCTAAAGTTAAGCTTCGTTCCCAAAGCTTTTTGAAGACTCTTCCAGAATCCACTAGTAAACAATGGATCACGATCACTAACAATGGAAGAAGGGACTCCATGCAATTTAACAATTTTTTTAATAAAGAGTTTGGCCAAAAGAGGAATGGTTCGGTTAGACCGAACGGGAATAAAATGGGCGGATTTAGTAAGTCTATCAACGATCACCCATAAGCTATCATGACCCGAACGAGAACGGGGAAGGCCATCAATAAAATCCATGAAAATCTGATCCCACTTCCAAATTGGAATTTCCAATGGTTGCAATAACCCACCGGGCCTTTGATGTTCGGCCTTGACAAGTTGGCAAGTCATGCAACACTTAACAAAGTTAGCAATATCAGATTTCATTCCCTCCCAATAATAAAGTCGCTTCATATCTGCGTACATTTTACTACTACCGGGATGAATGGAAAATTTGGAACGATGGGAATCTTCTAGAATATCTTTACGAAGATCACTAATATTTGGCACTATAAGTCTACCAAATTTTCGAATACCGCCACGAGAATCAATATCAAAGTCTTTCAAACCTTCAATATCAATTTTATCCCTAACATTTTGGCCAAGAAGAGCCAATCCGAGATCTAGCTTTTGAGCTTCAAGAATGCGGTCCAAAAGAGAAGGATGAGCCTCAAGGCTACATAGAACAAGAGATGAACATAAATCGGATACACGATCTCTAATCTCACAAGTGGATAAAACCTCGAGATCATGCCATACGGATATCATCATAGATACGACCGCTTGTTGCTTACGACTAAGAGCATCAGCAACTCGATTTCCCTTTCCGGGAGTATAAAGAATATCAAGATCATAAGAGGCAAGGAATTCGAGCCAACGCTGTTGACGCAGATTAAGTTCCTTTTGAGAAAATAAATATTTCAGAGACTTATGATCAGTATAAAGTATAGATAATGTCGCCAAATTTGAAGGGCGAAAACGATAGCCGCGAGTTCTAAATCATGTGTGGCATATCTAGTCTCAACCGGCTTCAATTGCCTAGAAGCATAAGCAATAACACGTTCTTTTTGCATAAGAACGGCACCCAAACCAACGCGACTAGCATCGGTATAAACAACAAAATCTTGATTCCCTTCGGGAATAACAAGAATAGGAGCATCAGAAAGGAGTTCTTTTAATTTATGAAAAGAAGTTTCACATTTGTCCGACCAAATGTATTTAACACCTTTCTTTGTTAAGCCAGTAAGAGGCACGACAATTTTAGAAAAGTCTTTTATGAAGCGGCGGTAATAACCTGCCAACCCGAGAAAGCTACAGATTTCAGTCACGCTTTCCGGTCTCTTCCAATTTTGAATCGCTTCAATCTTTGAAGGATCCACTGATATTCCGGATTCAGAAATAATATGACCGAGAAACTTCACACTAGATTGCCAAAAGTGGCATTTAGAAAATTTTGCTTTTAATTGATTGCTCCTAAGAGTTTCCAATACAATCCGAAGATGCTTTTCATGTTCCTCCTCGATTTTTGAATACACAAGAATATCATCAATAAAGATGAGAACAAACCGATCGAGGAAATCTTTGAAAACTCGATTCATAAGGTCAACGAAATAAGCCGGAGCATTCGTTAACCAAATGGCATAACTAGCCATTCATAAGATCCATAACGAGTACGGAACGAAGTCAAAGGAATACTATCTTCTGCAATACGAAGCTGATGAAAACTAGTAGCCAAGTCCAATTGTGAAAAGACTCTAGCACCACTAAGTTGATCAAATAGATCATCAATCCGAGGTAAAGGATATTTATTCTTAATAGTAAGATCATTAAGCTTGCGGTAGTCGATGCAAAGCCTAAGTGTACCATCGGATTTCTTCACGAAAATTGCTGAAGCTCCCCAAGGCGAGGAACTAGAGCGAATTAATTGCTTCGTCTCCAATTCGGATAATTGTTTGCGCATCTCTTCATTCTCCTTATTGGACATGCGATAAGGAGGACGAGTAATAGGTTGAGCTCCAGGTATAAGATTAATTCTGAACTCAATTGCTCGCTTAGGTGGTAATCCTAAAACGGGCTCAAATATGTCGGAAAATTCACGAACGACGCGAATACGAGAAATGACATCTTCCTCATCATCATTATCCTCATCACGAGGATTTAAAGATATAAAGATGCAGCCAAAGTGGAATCCAAATCTTTAAGAATAATAGAAATCTGCTTTACAGATTGCGGATGTCGAAGGTAAATAGTCCGCTCAGGACATAGGATATGAGCTTCATAACGGTTAAGCCAATCCATACCCAAAATCATCCCAAAGCCTAAATAACGCATGACATGCAAATCGGCTAAGAAAGGAAAATCACACAAAATAATCTCCACATCTTTACAAAGCAAACTAAGAGTTGCGGATCCACCAACCGGATTCGCAATTCTCAAAGAAGTCATTAAAGCAACAACACTTAAAGAAAAAGTGTCTACAAGCTCCTTTGATATAAAAGAATGGGATGCACCCGTATCAAAGAGAACTCTAATATGTTGATCATGAAATATAATAATGCCATCAAGGACAGAATGAGACATACCTTGACCGCGAGATGTGTTGTCAAGGGCTTGAGCCACGTTTAACTTTCCCTCCTTATTGCCTTGAAGTCTGGGGCATAAATGTATATAATGATCCGGGCTTTTACAATAGCGACAAGAACGGGGCTTTGAACACTTGTTCGCAAAATGGTCCTTAGAACCACAGTTAAAGCATTGCCCACTACTTAGGGTAGAAGTCTTTGCTGCCGGGGGTGCAGGTTTCCCTTTTTTGTTGGGGTAAGGACCTTTGAATTTATTTGGCCTCTTCTTGTTATTGAAGTTTGGTTTGGAACCCACCACTTCTACATCACTTTCCCTATCCGCCTCTTCAAGACGAAGAGCGATATCAATGAGTTGGTCGAAAGAAACTTCTAATTTTAGAAGTAATGGCTTCTTGAGATTTTTGTTCAAGCCATAGACAAATCTTTGGTTCTTCTTCAATGGGGTATTGATGTATTCAACCCCATATTTAGATAGTGACTCGAAGGATGCGACATAATCTGTCACAGAGGATTCACCTTGAACAAGGTCTATGAAACGACGAGCCAATGTCACCTTCTCAACTTCTGGCATGAATTTTAATTCGAAGCATTCCCGGAATTGCTCCCAGGTGAGATCCGCTTCATTAATTTCGTAAATAAGAAGTTCGTACCAGTCTAATACTCTTTCTTGGAGCATACTAGAAGCCACCTGAACACGGTGAAGATCAATAAGATTCATGTGAGAAAAGATTCGATCGCATGTTCTTAGCCAAGCCTGGACTTCAATAATAGTTTCAGAACCTTTGAATGGTTTCCCACCCAAGTTGGTATAATCGTTGCACAAGCATGCAAATCCAAACTTAGGGTGAGTAGGTTCCTGATTAGGACCAGCTGCCTGAGCATTCTTTACTAAATCAAGAAGCTGTTGAGCAGTCATAAAAACTCCATCCTGGGGAGTAATAGTAGATGGTCCGGCTCTGGGACGGCCTGGTCTAGACATTCTCTTCTTTAAGAAAGAGAGAAGAAGAAAAGTTATTCTCCAAATAAATATCAAGCAAATCTTGATAGATAAAACAAGGATACATAAAAGTAAATAGGATGAATCGGTACGAAATATCGAACTAAATCCTGAAGCACGACTCCTAAGGTGGACTTAGGACGATGATCCTTGTTAAATTATTCTACATTGTTCCGAAGTTTGGCTCTGATACCAAGCTGTGAAGCCCCACCTCTATACCCATGCTAGACAAGAACACTATGGAGTAATGCTGTCAACTAGCTCGGAGAATAAGGCTGTTGAGGAGCAACCATCCATGTAACTTCTTTGTGCGAGCATCGATATGTCAGATAGTATAGCATGCACTTCGTTTAAGGAGGAAATCTGACAAACCGATACAAACTCAAAGCTATCACACAGTGGCTATATATAATCTTCGGAAACAAATATAGAAATAAACATAACACAAATCAGTCACAAACATCCATATCACAAAGGCGGAAAAAGATATGAATATAAAGATATAACACATGAAAGTGTACTTCAGAGTAGTGGTCTTAAAGATCCACGATAATACAAAATAATAGCTACAAGCTACACAAAAGAATAAGTGTACATCACTGAGTCTATATCTCAAATGTATACAACAAAAACTACTAATCTAAGTAGTTAGCCAAAAGTCAGAGTAATCCCAGAAGAGAAGTCAAGCAGAAGCACCTGTAACATCTCGGTCTGACCCGAGTATTATTTCATAAGAAAATAATAAACGGATCAGTCTAGCTATAAATATCAGATGACATGATATAAAATAAAAGATATGGCATAAACATGTAATAACCATAATGGCATACTACTATAAGTATGTAATTGAAAATCAACATGAGATTAATCAATATCACAAGAATCTTCTCAAAGATAAAATGGGTATCATACCCTAAACTTGTATTCATAACAAGTCAATGACACACAAATTCACCAATGCACAAAAATTGATAAAACTTATCAATGGAAATCACGAAAATTGGTGAAGCACAAAATTCCAGAAATCATCTCAAGAAATCCAGAAATCACAAGACGGGGGGAGGCCTATAACAAAATAGGAGTATGAAAACTCACCAACACGTATAACACAAAACGAGACGCTATCTCATGGTAGCTAACCATTAATTTTGAGCCGAAGCTCCACAAGAATGGCCCGAAGACCGTGGGGCGCTACCCCACATATGTGATGTAGAAACATCACACAAACGGGGTTTAGTCTCCCTCGTAGACAAAGAGACATCGCACAATTGCTAGTCTAAATCACAAAAATGATCATCATGATCATCAGGAAGTGTCAATCACACCAAGCTAGTAAATATATGAGTTTAGCTTCATGTCCTATAACCACTTACTTAACTTAAATATTTACAAACAAACTGTAGATCTTCACTAGAAAATTGTCACAAAAGGTTCAGTCACAACACCAAATAAGCTGTTTTGTAACGCTTTCTCTGTTATGATTTGTCACGGTTATTACCGTGATAAATTAATAACAAAAATAGTCGTGGCAATTGAGGCCAACATTTATAACCGTTAGAACGAGAGGTAAATTTGTAAATACTTTTAACTATTAGGGAGGGCCGTGTAATTCCCATTTTTCGTCCACTCATTCCCTATTTTCGTCGTTCGCAACGCATTACCGTATCATCAAAATTCTTCACTCTCTCGCGATTTAAGGTTTCAAATCCTCCAATTCACTGTATTCAGCAGTCAAGTTTTCTCCTACAGTTTGCTCTCGGGATCCGGCATTCACATCGACATCTATGGTTCGAGTTAGGGTCTACTTTCATGCCACGATCTGGGTATATTCAAATTCTATCACTATTTGTTTTAAATGTGAATCTATGTATTGAACTGATTTCGATTTGAATTAGTTTTTTTTATTTCGAATTTCGATCCGATTTTATATTATCTTCTAATAGTTAATGGGAACCAGGACCTCTATTAGTTTGAATAGATTATTATGTTTAATACGAATAGTGTGTTTAATGCCCATGAGAGTTGTGCTTTGATTCTTTCCCTATATCTTGTACTTTTTAAGTTTGTATATTTTTTCATTAAATTCCTTTTCTATGAATATCTATAAATGAAACCTTCTTAACATTAGACAATAGAAAGTCCATTTTATCTATTGTATTTTGGTTCATGCTCTTCATTTTATTTGGATAATATCATATTGGATACCAAATGTGAAAAGCTGCATATTGGATTTACAGAATTGGGAAATACAACCAGACACTGACCTCGATTAATAAGTGATCCTATTTGCTTAGTTCTAAATGCAACATTTAAACCACAAGCCATTTTTAACATTCTGAATAGGTATAAGCTTTCCCATAAAGTATTAGGTCTAATAAAATTAACTTTATCACATATGGCTGCTGCACTAGCTCCAAATCCAACATTAGAAGTGAACAAGTATCGAATTTGTTCAGCGCATTGTGCAAACTGATCACTATTAACAGAAATATGCAGAATACTATTGGTAATAATTCTCTAGAAATCTCCCACTCGTAAAGTTGAATTTTCTGAAATATTATTTTCCATTTCCCAAGTCACCAAACTAAAGAACATATAAGGCAGTTTAAGAGCATGAGCTAAAGTATTTTTATTAAAGGTTCTAGTTTTAGATTGAGCTATCTTATTATTAAACTTAAAATGAGACTTAATAGAATGCATTACTTCTATACTTTTCATTTCATAAACAGTAAAGTAAGATGCAACATTAAAAGAATCTGAGTTGAACTCATTCTAACTATTGTAATACTATTGAATGGCCCATTCACTCCAACATAATAATAATCAGCCCTTGGTGAACATTTCAAAGAGGCGGCAAAAGTTTTAGTAGATTCATAATTATGATTAATCAAATCACCAAGAGTTGTTGTATCAACAGCAGAAACCACTTTTGATAAAGTTGCAGCTGCAAAAGCAGATGGCGCTATTTTATCATTACTATACAAATCTGAAATTGTGATTAACTTTCCTATAATTGTATTCCTTGCTCTATCCTCATTTGGTTTAGTAAATTCAGAGCAATAAGCAGAATATAGTTTCATCATTTCATCAAAGGCTTCTCCAACATTTGCTGAAAATTTTTCTGTTCTCCTTTCTGATTTCCCTGCAGACAAAATTTATTCTTTGTAATTGTCATCAATAACATTTCTGAAAATTTTATGATAAAAATATGACCTTCAACATGCCTAGCACATATAGAATAATTAGAATCAGATGGAAGCACTTTGGCTTCCATTTGTAGTTGGTTTGGTTGCACTGATACCAAATTGATTTACAGAGATATATAGTCTATGCTTTTTACCAAGCACGTAACTAAATTCTTTGTCAATCACAACATGAGTTTTCAAATTGCTAAATATTGAGTATTCATCAGTTGCAAAAGGGTAGAATTGTCATTTTAGGAGGTCGTTAGTGAAACATTAAATATTGAGTACCAAAAGCTCTCAGTCGTGTTTTAATACAAATAACGCTTATAGCAACGAGCATAAACGTCGTTAAGTGTTCAGTCTATTTATCAATGTGTAATGCTGTTGTGTTCAATATTTACTTCAAGACTGTATTCTTGCAATTATATATATGAACTATTAGATGATTCTATCAATTGGGTAATGATTGTATGTTTTGCTAATGGATTTACATTTTCATTCCAGGATGCTAGATGTGATCCAGAACAGATGCAGCGCGAAAAGGAGAAGTTAAAGAAGCAACAACTAGAAGGTATTCATATGTAGGATCATAAATTACTAGTGCTTTAAAAACTAACAAATGAGCCCATGTTTGATGTATTTTCTTTTAATAACTACTTATTATTTTTTAATAGAAAATCAAAAGGTTGAAGCTGAAAATCAAAGCAGTAGAGACTATAGCAGAAATGAAAGCAAAGGCGAAGAAGCTACAACGAGAAAAAGAAAGGCAAGAAGCTTACCTGACACTTGAATAGGTGTACTTACTGACAACAATATCCATTCTATTTAGTAGAAACACATTTCTCGATATGGATCTTTTTATTTTTCCAGGTGGAAAGAACAATTGATTTTTTTCGAAAGTAGCTCCTACTCTTATGCTAAATCTTTAGGTAAACCTCTATCTCATTTGTTTTACAATAATAATAAACTTTTGTGCTAAATCTTCACACCAAGAACGTAGAGATTTTTATCAGTGTTGAATAACATGTTTTTATTGCTCAATGAAAGCAGTAAATGAATTGATTTATCGTTATATATGTTAAATAGAGTAGAGAAGGAAGAGAGGTGCATGGAAGTTGCATAGAGAAGTGGTTAATATATTTTTACTGAAATATATAATCTCAAAGAAAAATTTGATTTTAATTGTCCATAAATGCAGAAGTAACCCTTTTAAGATTGTGAATTGTATATATATTCTAGTCTAATTATCCATTCTATAGTTTTCACTTACTCCCTAGTTTCATTTTCCTTACATTCCCAGTTTAAGGAAACACACACGCATATCAAACATAAAATTATAACCAAAATGTAGTCATTTAAGTATCAAACATAAAAAAAATAGCAGCAAAATTTAAGTGAGGTAAAATAACTTATGACTGTTAAGGCAGAATGCTTACTGTCTAGTAGTTGCATGAACACAAAGCACAAATGGTATACATACCCCATATAAACGTTGCGCACACAAATCCAACACGCATCTATAATGAACACAAAGCACAAATGGTATACATACCCCATATAAACGTTGCGCACACAAATCCAACACTAAATTGTACACATTGAGAAACACACACAGGTAAATATAAAGCATAGCATCCAGCAGCAAGGATGCACTAAAACAAGAAGAAAATGCACACGTTCATATATACAGCTGCACAAACGCATTTACACACACACTCAGTTTACATTTACACACACACGCATTGAACAACTACAATCTGCACCCTATCAAAAAAAATTTAGTTAAATTATCCACTTTCTAAAAAATAGCCATAATTTATAATTTATAAAAAAAGTAAAAACTAAGCAGTATAAAATTTTGTCCGGTGGTGGACTTGAGAACTGCCATTGAAAATGCTTTTAGTTTGGCTAAAAATACATTTTTTGATTAAAATTTTAAAACAATTCCAATTTTGCTATAGGAGCTGGTATAGAATTTTAGAAAGAGGTTACTGGATGATATAGGAATAGCAGCTGCTAGCATATATGCTTGCATCCACTTCAAAATTTAGAAAGGAAGCTATAATAGAACAAAATCTTACTGCTTGGATTGTGAGGTGGTGTCGTGTGTTGCTTTTCAAGCCTACATTTCACAAAATATACCTTTGACAAAATAATAGTTATTACGATACACGGTACATTTAAGATATAACCTATGCATCAGTTATAGCAGCAAGAAATTTTTCCTCAAATATGTGTCCCTAAAAGTAGTGACGGAGCCATATAAACTTGACAGAGGTTAGTAGTCTCCGCTGACATCTATTGTAATTCAATATCGCATGTTTCATTAGTTATATTGTGCATGACTGAAAATATTTTACATCTGTGATTGTGTATGTTTATAAACTTAGTCAAAATGATTTGGAAATAACTTAATTTACTCAAGCAACATACAGATGTGACTCTATTATGCATAAGAGTAAGGATCACTGCCTGCACAAATGATTTATATCTTGAGAATTAAGTACAAAGTAGATGTCTGCAAGAAGCAAGGCTATGCACATAAAACAAGATAATGAAATAATCATATATGAATAAATTATTCTACCCAACAAAGTTGTTGTTCAAACTTGCTATGAAAATTTGGATCTGGAGGAAATCAGGCAAACACCTAGTTCATATTTTAAGATCCACCCTTTTATTTAGAAAACTGTCATCACTCTTCACAGCTATATGCGCTTGATCACATATGTCCACTGATTTGATGACAAGATCTGCATTTTTCTTTAATTTCATGGTAAGTTCTGCATTGGGGCGGTCATTATACTCAACCTAAATAAATTCATTTGGAAAAGTATTTTATTTTAGGAACAATAAAAATTATCGATTTACTAAATATAAATATCAGGTGATATTTAGGATATACTGGATATGATATGTAACTAAGGAGGCAGACTATTGAATAAGTACTTACCTGCCACTTAGCAGTGCTTGGATCTTTACCTGAAAATGACACGGTACATCGAAAAATAAAGTCACAAATGAAATCTGACCTATAAATACGAGCTAACGAGATCATGTAAAGCTAAAGACACTCACCAGTTGATATGCGTCTTTTGCGAACTCGCTCCATTGCAGTGTTTATATCTACATCAATAAACCTGGAATCGAGCAAGGAAATAATAGAAATAACAGTGGAAATCGAGGATGAAAGTAAATTACTTAATAGTTGGGCAGACCACAGGAAAAATCCTCAAAGACAGAGATCTCAAAATGAATATGTATACAAAACACACAATTAAACAAAGTACATAACAGAGTAGAAAAGTTAATTAACATAGCTTGAGGAAAGTAATCAAAGGCTCCAGTTACTGTGGTTTACAGCAGGATGTTATAATCCTTGTCAAACTGAAATTACAAAGCATTGTCTGTAGGACTATATCCTACTTTTTAATAATATTGTAAATGATGTTCCCAAAGGGTACTTAGAAATTGAAGACAATCTTTACAGGCCTGAGATTTTTTCAGGAGGTAGAGTAGCATGTAATTAGTGTTCTTGTTGCTTATAGGATATGTTTTGTTATTTTTTGTTCTTGTTGCTTACAGGCCTGAGATTTTTTCAGGAGGCTGAGTTTTTAGGTGCTGCAGTGGCAGCATATGCTCGATATGTAATAGCTGATTGCTAGCAATTGTTTCATGCTTGTTGGTGTTTGTTATTTTACTTGTTTATCATTTATATGGACATGCATATATTATTTATGCTTTATTAGTAAGTTACTAAACACTATGTAGTTGTATTCTGAAACTGTGTTTTAAAGTTTGTTATATATACTATGCTTGTATGCTATAATTTGTGGTGTTGGTATGAAGTATCCTTTGTGGTGTTTGAATGAAACATAAATGTTTGGTGTTGTTTTAATTATTGATCGTTTGTTTTCTTAATGTTAATACTATATATTTTTTGTATAGATTGTTTGTAGCTATAATAAAACATTGGTGCTATATAGTTTGTTTGATACTGCTTTAGTTATCACGGTTATAAGTGTTAGAAAATAATCTTTCGTAATGGTTATAACTGTGATATAATTTGCATTTGTCATGGTTATAAGTGTTAGAGTTTCCTTTTTGGTAACGGTTATAAATGTTAGAAACCATTGTTCTATCACGGTTATAAGTGTGAGAAATTACTATTTTATCACAGTTATAATTGTGAGAAATTACTATTTTGTCACGGTTATAACTGTGAGTAAATAATATTCTGTCACGGTTATAAGCATGAGAAATTACTATTTTGTCACGGTTATAACCGTGAGTAAAAGTGTGACTGAATTTTCCCACGGTACCTATTTTCACGGTTATAACCGTGACAAAATAGTAATGTCACGCTTATAACCGTGAGGAAATAGCCTTTCTGGTGTTGTGAGTCGAACAAGTCCAAGAATTAACCGGCGAAGTGAACGCAAGCGTTTCATACCACCTGTTTTACTAAGCCGTTTAATTAGATTTCTCATCTGAGTGAAGTAAAGGCTTGTATATACTAATAGATTGGAAAACGGTTTAGGAAAGAGAGCTTTGTAATAAAATAGAGTTGAAATCGTTTTGATGAAAGAGTTTTGATATTTACTACTAGTATTGAAACCTTTATATTTTTAAAGTGACAAATCACAAGAATGGTTGTAGAACAATCAGTCACAAAAATTCACATTCGAAGATGTGAATAAAGTCCATGGAAATCAGTTCCAAAACCATCAAAGTAGAAATACTCATGCAACATAGCATAATTTAACATAGGAAATTGGCGCGACCTAACACGGTGCGACCTAAGAAGTTAACACGCGACAAATGGTGCGGCCTAAGGGGGTGAATGACCTAACACGGTCAAGTAAGGCATTGGAACAACCTAAGGAGTTATCGCAGGCCGAAACGTTGCGACCTAAAGTGGTGAGCGACCTAATAAGGTTGCATATGCCGAGCGACCTAGGTGAACGACCTAAGCATGTGACGCGACCTATAATGTCCGAACGACCTAACTAGGCGAGCGACCTAACACATGGTCGAGCTAAGGAAAGGCGCGACCTAACAAGGTGCGACCTAATGAGTAGGTAAGGTCGAGCGACCTAAAGTGTGAACGGGGCCAAGCGACCTAGCGGATCGCGACCTAAAGTGAAAAGGGCTGAGCGACCTAACCCAAGGCGAACGTCTTAAGGTCTAACGACCTAAATGGAAACGACCTAAGGAGGGTAGGCCGAGCGACTTAGTGGGCGAGCGACCTAGCTCGTGGCGAGCTAACGTAGGCAGAACGACCTAATACCGAGGTGACTTTTCCACCAGAACGACCTAAGCCCAGAAATCCACCAAGAACACTAAAAATTGGGGTTTTTTCGCCATTTCAATTGAAACCAAATGCAAATATACATGCTAAAGTGATAGAAATTCTTTCCCAACAATCCAAGATAGTTATAGACAAGAATGTGAGATAAAAATCTCACCTTTTCACGGAAATTGATGGAGATGAAATTTGAAAGCAAAGCAAGAACAATCACAAGCTTGAATCAATGTCTTCTCTTTGAATTTGGAGTTGAATGATGGATTTGCAAGAGAAGTTGAGCTTGGAGTTTTAATTTCCCATTCCCTCCTCCATTTTTGATGAAGCTTCAACTGTTAGGAAATGAAGAATGAATTAATGAAGAGGAGAGGGGGTTGGGCTGAGTTAGTAAGTGACAAAAAGGTTCAGCCCAAACCAAAGCCATAAGCGAAAAAGTGGTGAAAATTCCACTAACTCCAAATATATCAAAGTTTATACTCAAAAAGATCGCAAATGTCATTTTGAACTCAATGGAGGTGGTTTCGAGTCCTAATTTGACCGTATGCAAAAAGTAGTTTTTAGGACTAAAATCCGACTAACGATAAAATATTTAAATATAAAATCGATAAATATGCGGGTTGTTACAAGTATGTTATATATATATTAAATTTATTTATATTGATTTTATAATGAATATTGATATTTGGATTTTTCTTTAGTAATATATATATATATATACATATATATATTGTTTTAATTTAAAAATATAAGTTTATAATTTTGGAATACATATATAGATATTTATAGATTTTGAATATGTATTTTTTAATTCGATTTGGTTTTAAGAAGAAAATATATATTATATAGTTGTTTCAGTCCATATTAGCAAATTCTGATTTATTCCATCAATTTTCACTTATCAGCTTGTCTGACGAATTCGTGCCAATCTAGCTTTGATTTGGAATTCGTGCTTGGATTCGTAACTCATCTCATTCTAGTTCATCTCTAGCCTCGAAAGGTGAGCAATCACTCACGATTAACGTTCTTTTATTTATTAAATTTGATTTCAATTGAAACATCAATTGAAATATGTTGTTGTTAGTTATTTACATTGATATATGCTGCTGTTAGTTATTTACATTACTATATATATACTGTTATCTGTATCTGTTCACCTGCGACATCTGACACCATTATATGTTATTTTATACTGATGATATATGCATGTTACTGATTGTTGTTGTAACGACCCGATATTTTCAACCATTCGCATCTGCACATGTCGGACTTGAATTGCTCAAAATACCACGTTGTAAATAAAATTTGGCAAATCTCAGAATATATAGTAAATAAATAATCACAGATCACAGACACAGAGTAAGAAGTGCAGCGAAAGTAAAAGAAATAGTAGTTCATGAAGCTACTATGTAAATATATCAGAGTTAAATAAGATACAACAGAAGAAATAAAGTACAACAGAAGTCTCAATATGATAACCAAGTACAAGCTGAATAGAACAATAGAACTGAGATAGATAAAACTATATAAGCAGATAATCTCCAGCGATTCCAATCTCCAGAAAGGGGAATCCAAATCTGTGAATACTCAGGCTGACCCGAGTGTAAATAAAAATACAAACACTCGAGTCAGGACATACATGCTTATACAATATAAACAAACTCAAGTGAACTCTAATAAAGGTACAAGTAACTTAAAGAATGCTTGGGATCTCCCATTCTTTAAGGATCCGTTAAACTATCTACTATGTAGTAATATCCGCTATTCTAATAATGTCTAATATAAAATAAACATACTTTTTAATAGCTTTAAGGGGTTACCCATATAGCCCTTAACACGTAATAGTCCCAGTAGTCTATCCAGTATTAGTATACTCCCAAAATGGGGGCTACCCTCGATACTCCACAGGCTACGGGAGAAATCACAAATCGTAGTAAAGCTCGATATGGTAGGTGACACGGCACACAAGGCAATGCTAGGGTAGATATACCAATTACGCATCCGGACTGGTAGTGACGCATAGCAGCCACTACCGCCCACCTTGAACAGCACTCCCAAATCAAGGGTGCGCACCAAATCAATCACAAGTAATAGAATGGTATCGAAGAAGTATGTCCGATCAGAGGTGCTACCTCCTTGGCCCGTCGATCGCTCCTGTTTTAGCCACCTTATGCCAACTCACGGGAGTTGGCTCCACATATATACCTTAGGATCGTCGCCACCATCCTACTTCATTCTGGAAACTCCACCGCGTACACAGTTGTCAAAGTGGTTTTCGGTATCGACAGAGAGTATGTCCATATCTGATCCCGGTCTCTTTAACAACCAATCGTTATTATAACCCGTGGTTATAATTTAAAAATAGTTTATACTTCAAAATAGAATTTCAAATCCAAATCTTTATCAAAATTTAGATTAAATCAATTCCAAACCATTTCAATATATTTAAAATATCATATCATTTCAAAACTTCATTTCAAGTCATTTCAATATATCAAAATATCATATATTTCCAAAACTTCATTTCAAATCATTTTAATATATCAATATATCAAAATATCAATCTTTCCAAAACTTCATTTCAAATCATTTTAATATATCAAAATATCATATCCATTCAAACTTCATTTCAAATCATTTTAATATATCAAAATATCAATCTTTCCAAACTTCATTTCAAATCATTTTTATATATCAAAATATCATATCCTTTCAAACTTCATTTCAAATCATTTTAATATACCAAAATATCATTTGAGTACAAATCTAAATATTCAACTTTAAATACTTTTCAAATTTAAAGATATCATTCATTTATTATCATTTCAAGTCACCTTTTTAAATAATTTATATTCCAACAAATTAATTCATTTAAATTCATTTAAAAGTGTAAGTATTATATTTCAAATCAAGTATTCAATTTCCAAAGTTTCAATTCAATTCAATCGTTTATTTCAAATAAATTTCCATAGACCATTTCAAATCTTATAAATTTCAAATATGGATTTAATCCACAAAATAACTATTCAAATTATAAAATAAATTCCAAAGCTTTATTATCCTATATTTCATAAGTCCAATATCTTTTAAATAGATTCAAATTACAAGTGAACCAATTATTTTTCATACTAATGTAAACTTCAATTATTTATTCAAAGGTTTAGTATCATTTCAAATTCATTTCAAAATATCAAAATATCATTTCAAAACATTATCTATTTAATTTAAATTTAAATACCATTTAATCATATTTCAAAATAGTTGTATTTCCCAAATAAACTATTCCATTTAAATCATTTAAAGTCAATTCATTATATTTAATAATTAAATATTTAATTTCCAAAATTTAATCTTTTTCAAAGATCATTTATTCATTTGAATTTATTAACCAAAGAAAATTCAACTTTCGCAGCACTTAGAAAATGCTACGAAATGTTATGTTTAAAAACAATTCATTAACAAAAGACGGCATTTAAAATGCTGTAATAACTTAATTTAGTTTCAATTAAAATTTTAGTTAAATTTAACAACTATAGCACTAACAAAGTGCTATAATAACCCTTAGTTCAAATTTGCTACTTGGTTCAATTAAAACAACTACATCATTTTCCAATGCTGTAATATCTTTACATTACATTTCAAAGATGCTGTCAAATCAAATTCAGAGTTTTATTTACAATTTCACACATAATTAACTTTTAATATAAATCATTTTAACTTTTAAAATCATATATTTTCACATTTAAAAACAATCATTTAAATACCTTTATTTCTATGATTTTTATAAAGTCAAATTTCCAGACAAAAATCAAATTAAATAACAATAAAATTTCCATTTCTTTAATTAAATTCTTAACTTAACAACTAAGTTTAAATTTACAAAATATAACTTATTTCCATTTATTTTACTTAATTAAAAATTCACTTTTAAACAAATTTCACAAAATTCAATTTAAGTTATATTTCCAAATTTAGCTTAAATGTTCATTTATTTCATATTTTAATTTATACAAAATCATTAACACTTTAAAAAATTATTATTACTTAATAAAATCAATAAATTCATCTTTTAAATCAAAATTTTCATATTTTCTAACTTTACATAATTTCCATTTATAAACAAAATCATAAATTCCAAAATTAACTTATATTTCAAATTCTACTTCACCATTTACTTAATTCACTTATTTAATTTGTAGAAAATCACTAATATTTTATAGAAATCATTCTAATAAAATTTAAATCAAGATATCATAATATTTACATTTTTAAAATATTTTAAAATTTTCAGAAAAATATATAAACCATGGGTCTGTATATAATTTTCTAGCCTAGGTCAAGTGATACGGATATATATCATTTCAATCCGTAATTTACAAAGAAAAACCGAGTTCTATCATTTCAAACCCGCAATACCAAGTTAAATAAAATAAATAAAAACCATTCAGGCCTATCATTTCAGCCCATAACGATTTTTCCCTATTCTAAAGTCCGTTCGGGTATGTATCATTTCAATCCATAGTGATTCTAATCTACAGGGAACTTGCAGTGTGATAACTGATATAAATAACAGAATAGCATGAGATAATAGTAACATATGGTATAACATGTGTAAATACAGGTGTGAACATCACATGATTATAATATAGCAGTTATAACAGGATGATATGCATTTACAGATTCAAGTGATGTCAGTTTATCAACTATATAAGTACATATTAGTCTGGTGAGATTTACTCACCTGTATTTGCTGGAGATTACAACCAAAGCACACAACACAGAAACTACGAAGGCACGACAACTCGAATATGATTTGAGAATGGGAGAGCCAAAGGTAAATTTCCTTGAACACATTAGACAAACAATATAAAAAAAATATAAGTTTCAAAGCCAAAATTACACTAAACAACACTAGGAATCAAAGCCCAAAACAACATTAAATGGTTTGCACTTGTTCTCAACTTCACATGGATCAGTTAGTGATGGAATAAGCTCAGCTAAGGCAGGGACTAAGGGCTGGGTTTGGGTCCAAACAGGTCGGCCTAGCTTGGTTTGAATGGTGATGAAGTATAGGTGCAACAATTTACATAACAAGGCAAATATCATCATTTCTATGCTCCTATTGGGCTCGGCCAGAGGCTCTATGGCACGGCCAGTGAGTCCAGATGGTGGTGGATGATGTGGCAGAGGGTGGTGGTCAGATCTGAGCTGGTGGTGGTGGTGGAAGTGGTGGCAAAAGGAAGGTGGAGGTGTTGGAACAAAACTAGGCTATATTTGAGCATAAGGTGATGGTTTGGGACATTTGGTGGTGGATCTCTTGCCATGGGGTGCTCGGCTTGATGGGGTGGTGGTTTGGAGGGGGTGATGATCAGAGAATGAGGTGGTGGAGGTCGGCCAAGGGCTGGTGGAGGAGGAGCCAAGCTATGAAGATGAGAACACAATGCAAATTTCAATAGAAAAACTAGAAAACAAAGGAAGAAGAAGATGAAATTTACCCAAACTTTTGCTTCAGGTGTGGAGGCCGAAATTTTGAGATGAGAAGCTATTTTTTTATGTGAAAAATAAAGTGAAATGCGGCTGAAAGGAAGGAGTAAAGGTACGGCCAAAACAATTAAGGTGGAGGTTGAGAAAATGAAAGGTCGGAATGTAAAAGGACTTTGGAATTTAAAGAGTTTAAAACCTTTCAAATTTCTTTTTATATATTTTGTAATTTATAAATACCCATAAAACTGATAAATAAAGATAACAACTCAGAAAAGAAAATAAATATATAAAATAAATAATTAAATTTTAATTAAATAGAATTTAAATTAAGAAAATGGCTTTAAAATGCAAATTAGGCTTTAAAAAATAGAAATAAATTCAATAAGCTTTAGAAAATTTTTATAATCACTTTAAAAATATTTAAAAGTCAAAATATATATGATATAACCTAAATATACAAATTAGAGTAAGATATATCAAATAAAATGTCATTTATAAAAATTAAAAATCAAGAAAATTGTTAAATATCTCAATATACACACAATATTGAAAACAGTATAACTTTCACAATATGACTCCATTTCCAACGAAACGAAAAGCAGTATTCATGTTATTAAATCTATTTTCATAATAAAAGATAAAATTTAAGAATTTAAATATTTAAATTTAAAATTTAAAAGTCAAAGTTTGACCAGAAATCCACTTTTCAGTAAAATATTCAATTTATACAAATTTGAAATTATAATTCGCATAATAATCAAGATTTTTATTTAAAATGAAATATTGGAAATAAAACAAGTTAAAAAAATAATTTCATAATAAAATAAAGTCAAATTTAAAATATATGCAAAAATCTAGGGTTGTTACAGTTGTATTATTATCATATCTGTTATCACTCTGCAAGTTCCCTGTTAGTATAGAATTCACTATGGGTTGAAATGATACATACCTGAATGATCTATAGAATAGGAGAAAATTATTATGGGTTGAAATGATAAACCCAAGCGATTTTCATTGAATTGAATTTGGGATTGCGGGTTGAAAAGATATATACCTGTATATATATTTAAACTGCGGATTGAAATGATAAATATCCGTATCACTTGACCATAGGGTAGAGAATTATATACAGACACCGTTGGTCTATATATATAAATATTTTGAAAATGATTTCTATGGTTTTGAAAAGAAATATATGGTTTTAATAAATATTGATTTTAAAGTTGATTTAATAAAGTTGATATATAATATGTTTAAGTATTTATTTAAAATATATATTTTCAAATATAGAGTTTATAATGATTCAGGTTGGAAAGATAATTTGAAATTGATTTGAAATTATATTTATTTAAGAATTATATTTAAATAAGTTTGATTTGAAATTTATAAAAATTGAAATTTTAAAGATATGATTTTATAACTTGGATTTGATTTAAAAGTGACTTAAATGAATATTTCAAATTTATACAAATTTAAATGGGATATTTTGTTTATTTAAATTTGTAAATTGAAGCTTTATTTAAATGAAATTGGAATGATTAAGTAAATATTTCAAAACTAAATAATAGTAAAGTGAATTTGATATATATATATATATATGAAATTATCGAATTTAGTTTTGAAACATTGAATATGTAAAGCTTTGAAATATATAGAAATTGAAATGATTTATTTGTGGTTCAGATCGGTATTTGAAATCGATATAATTTGAAATGTTTAATTGAATTGAAATTGAAATCGATGATTGAGATTGAATTAAATGTGAATTTTTGGAATTCGAGTTGATTTGAATTGATTTATGAATTTGTGGTAACTATTTTATTATATAAAGTATTTTAAATTATATTTAAAACTATTTTATATTATTTTTAATATAAACTATTTTAATATAAACTATTTTAACTATACTAATTATTTTTAATATAAATTGTTTTAACTTATAACTATTTTATTTTATAAACTATTTTATTATATATACTAATTTTAATATCTAAACTGTTTGAAGGAAAGTGTTATGATTTCCAAAGTTATGAATTTCAAAGTATTATGATTTCCAAAGTATTATTATTTCAAATTGTTTTGGTTTCGAAAGTATTATAACTTTGGGAAGTGATATGATTTTGAAAATAGATATATTTGAAGTGAAAAATGATATTGTATTGATATGGTTGTGAAATGGAAATGATATCGTATTGATATGGGCTTTAAATGGAAATGATATTTTGGTTTTGAAGTATAAACTAGTTTGAAATGACCGCGGTGTTTTAATAACGTTTGGTTGTTAAAGAGACCGGGATCGGATATGGGCATACTCTCTGTCGATACCGAAAACCACTTTAACAACTATGTATGTGGTGGAGATTCCAGAATGAAGTAGGATGGTGGCGACGATTCTGTATGAGGTATATACGTGGACCTTGTCTCCCGTGAGTTAGCATAAGGTGGCTAAAACAGGAGCAATCGACGGGCTAATGAGGTAGCTCCTCTGATCGGACACACTCCATCGTATGCCATTCTATTACTTTGTGATTGATATGGTGCGCACCCTTGATTCGGGAGTGTGGCTTGAGGTGGGCGATTGCTGCGGCTCTGCGTTACCACCGGCCCGGAAGTGTAATTGGTATATCTACCCTGGCATTGCCTAGTTGTGCCGTGTCACCTACCCTAGCGCGCCTTTTACGAGTTTGTTTTATACCATACCTATGGAGTGCCCTCTGACGATGCCCGTTACGGGAGAGATTACGGTACTGTATAGACTATGGGAATATATAAAATGTGTTAAGGTGGAAAATGTAAAGCCTTAACGCTAATTTAATAGTTTACTTTACTATATACATATTATAATAGCGTATATTACTACATAGTAGATAGTTTAACGAATCCTTAGAGGATGGTTATCCCAAACATCCTTTAAGTTACTTGTATTTCAGTTGATATTTCACTTGAGTTGGATTTATTGATATAAGAATGTTAATCCTGACTCGAGTGTTTTGTGTTTTTCTTTACGCTCGGGTCAGACTGAGTGATATATCATTTGAGACTCACCTTTGGAGTTGGAGCTTCGCTTGGAGATCCATCTATATCGATTTTGCTATCAGTTATTCAGTTGATTCCAGCGATGTATTCAGATCTTGTATTTGACTATTGTATTGAGATATCTATGTATTCGAGACCTCTGTTGTATCTTACTTAACTCTGTTATATATATAGTAGCTTCATGAACTACTATTCTTTTGTTTCCGCTGTATTATTTTATATTACTCTATGTCTCTGATTCTGTGATTATTTATTTACTATATATGCTGAGTTTTTGCCAAATTTAAATTAACAATATTATATTTTGATCAATTCAAATCCGACATGTATGGATGCGAATGGTTGAAAATTTCAGGATGTTACAAACATGATATTGATCTTTGAATATTTGGTAAATGAAATTTTTTTCCTAGGATTATATAGATAAAGGAATCATTTTCAAATTGATATAGTTATTTATGGTGTTTGTTTGGTAATGATAATATTTATTTATTATCATTACTGTTTGATTTGTCGTTCTCGGATTTGGTTGTTAATCTATGCTCAACCAGTTTATGGGCATTTATTGTTTTGATAATTGTGAGTACATTAAAACGAATTTTTGTGAATTGAGTTTCACAATTTGACTATAAGGTGTTCGGAGAAAATGTTAAGTTAAAAGTCATCTTTTAATAATGTTGAGTTAAAAGTAAAACTTCTAATAAAAGTTATTTAATATAATCTAAACGGAAAGATAAGACAATTGGAGGATAAATATTTATAGAAAAAATTATTATAATAAAAGAGAGTTATTATAATATGAGATGATTTTATATGAAGGCAATTTTATATAAATTTGGTTTATAAAATGTGTCTTAAAAATGGTTTTTGAGAATTTAAATCCAAGTATTTCTAAAATTGATTTCAAAAGGATTTTTGAGAAAAGCAATAGAAGTATTACTTGGAAGTATTTATAAGTAAAATATTTTGTAAGAAATTTTTTTAAGTGAAATACATTTTTGGATAGTTTGGGGAAAACATCTCGATTTGTTTTGTGGTAATTTGAATAATCTTCTAAGTGACGATCAAATGTTTGCTTAGGCGAATGTGGTAGTGCACTTAGTAAATTATCCTTTTTATCAGCGTGTGATCGAAATGAGTTCAAATCCAAACAAACCCAAAGCGAGTGTTGATGAAAAAAAATGATAAAGTTATTTTATATATAGAAATATATGTAGTATGATTTCAAAAGGGGGTTTTGAAATAAAAGTCGAGCATTTAGGCTTAAGTTTCCTTAAAGGAAATTAATTTTAAAATAAAAGGGTATTTTGATAAATAATTTGATAAATGAAATTTTTTAACTCTAGGATAGAAAAGAGATTATTTAACTCAAGTTTTAAATGGGTTAAATTGGATAAGAAGATTTTAATAAGCATTGTTTTATTAAACAATAATTTTTGTTAATCGTCTGAGTTGTATAAACTATTTGATGTTATTGGGCCAACCCGTAAACATCCTTCCTTAGAACACTCTAAGGTAAAAGAGGGTGAAAGGTTGACTCGACTTTAAAAACCATATTTGTTTGGACCTCCATTTGAATTTTGAGAAACAAAAAAACAAAAATTGTCATTTTGAATATACTCTTAGGATCTAGAAGAGCATTATACAAGTAAATAAAAGTGGAGTAAGTTTTTAATTTAATGTTTTATAAAGTTGTGTCTTTATAAAATGTTTATAAACTTAAGTGAGAATTTATGAAGTAATTCATAAATAACTTTAGTATTGAACGAGATACTATAAATGAAAATGAAAGTGATTTAGAAAAATATTGGTGTAGTTACGAAACCAATTAAATTAAGTACGTATGTTGTACATAGATCGTTTTATTTGCACGGTTCCTGAACTAGGATTCGAGTTCATAACTTTGGAGTTGTTCACACTAGTCAAAAAAAGATTTCTCACTTGATTCTTGTCAACGAACACTTAATTCGGATTCTTGATATGATACCGAGGTTTTTTATCATATTATATAGCTATTTAAGGAGAACAAAGGTTTCTAATCAAGGAACCCGATTGGAGTTCGCACTAAGGAGATCGAGTGAGCAATACTATTTCGAAAGTGAAGTTTATGTATCCAAGTACGTGATCAGATCATATATTGTGTACGGATGATTTGTGTACATCAAACGGGCTTAAGTATATATGTATACCTTGTTTTGTGGCTTAGGGAAGTTTAGGAGTGACTTTCAATTTTGTTTGAGGGAGTTTAGATAGTCCTCTAAGCAATAACCAATGGCTGATGAGTGTAATGGTTCCTTTAGGAAATTATCTATGACCTTGGACAATCGACAATGTGAACCTAAGAAAATTTTTAAATCTGTTTGTTAGTCATTTAGCATTTTAAATAAGTTAAGTGTTATTTTATTCCCTTATGGAATTTGATTTCATTGATAGTGTGATTTTATAGACTACAATTTATAGATTTGTTGTTTGTTAGGACTTAAATCCCAGTACTTTTTAAAAAGTGATTTCGAAAGAATTTGTGAAAGAAATAATAATATTATTATTTTGAAAACTTTACTGAAGTATTATTATTTCAGAATATTTGAAAAGAGTTTTGTCGATTGATTTTTCGAATATTTTTGTTATGACTAAACTTGAGCGATTGGGAGTTTTTCGATTTGGAAGACTCGCCAATTATATTTGTTTATTCTAATTGTTGTTTTAGGAGGAACCGGAATACTACTGGATGTTCTATGTTGTCTGGTTTTAGAGTTATACCATGCTTCGGTAGGAGGAGCCCCTCCTTGTCATAATTGATTTTGTTTTGATTTATTTCTCTTTGGAGGAATATGAAAATATATTTTGAATATGAAAACCTAGGCAAGATTTATCTTCTGAAAAAGATTGGATGCTTAGAATTTTATTACAAAGTATTCTTTGTACATTTGCTGCATATGGTTGTTATAATTGTTTGTGTTGTTATTGCTTATGATAGAAATACCTTGTGTATTGCTTTTTGTCAGCCTAGTTCACTTTTGGGTTATGAGTACAGATAGGTACAAGGAAGCAAGAGTTTGATATTTGATTTCCGCTGCACTTGCATTTGCACCGAGATAGTGATTTGCTTGTTAAATAAAAATCAAACGCAAAAGAGGTACAGAGTAGTTTTAGAAATTCGTATTTTAATTAATGATTTTATGCCCTAAATATGGGAGGCTACTTGTCTTTTGTTTTCGTTTGGTTGATTTGGGCCGGTTATGGCGAACTGTAGTTTTTCCAGAACAGCCACACAAAGGAGGTGCTGCTGAAATTTTCTATAACATAAAGGACTTTAAATGTTTAATAACTCATTTTAATTAATAGTTTTTTAAACTTAAGGGTTGGAGGCATTTTCTTCCTTTGGGAATATCAAGAACGAAATTCTTTTAAAGGGGGAGAATGCAATATCCTAGAATTTTATTGTTTTGATTTTAGAATATTTGATTAACTAGTGTGTGGCCCATGCTACGCACACGGGCATTTGTATAGTTCATGGTTGCACGTGTCAATTTTTTAATGTAGTACTTTGATCACTTTTCCTCGTATTTATTACTTTATGTAGCAAAACTGCTTAAATGATATGTGTACCATCATTTCCTTTTGCTATTTCTAAAAGATGGTAAGTAAAAAAAGTCATATATAGTTTTGATGGGGTAATTAGTTTTGATTTTATCATTAGTTTTGATGAGTAATGAGTTTCAATGTATGTAAAAATGAACTTGACTCCATACCTTTGACAAACTAATGAGTGAATTATTTGGACAATTTCTATAAGGTTGCACATTAACATAATCCAACTAACCTTTTTTCAATCAAACATAATTAGGGATAGAGTGGGTTGACATGGGTTTTTCGTGCCATAGACCCGTCCTTGATTTTTTTAAACCTCCACCAAGACCAGCCCCGTAGATCATGTGCAGGTACGGATTTTCGGCCCGAACCCAAAACCCAAAAGGATCAGGGTAGACCCGCCCCACCCCAAGACCCGGTAAGGCTCATATATTCATTCGAAATTGTGTCCTAATGTGCATTTATTTATTTATTTTATTTGCAAGATGAATTGCCATTAAATGATACACTAAATAAAAATAAAAATGTGTTTGCAATGATAAATGAAGATAATAAAAATGAGTGTTCAATTACAGTAAAAAATGTACACATATGTTATTGTATAATTACCAATACTACAACTTAATACTATACAAATCCTATGATGTATTCAATGACTATAATATTCATGTTAAAATAATCTATGTCTAAACTGATCGACAAACCATCACTATTATATAAAGTGATTTTATTATATAAAGTGATTTTATAAGATCACAGTAGTGTGGGTTGGGTTGGGATGGGTCAGTTAACTCGACCATAGATCCGAGGTTCTCAAGAACGGATCATGGATCTACCTGCCCCAGTGATCCAATGGGTTAGGTCTTGACGGATCAAAACAGGGATAGGTTTACCGGGTTTAAACCCTAGATCCTCTCCATTGTCATCCCTATACACAATATATTTATTATCATCGAGAGGCGGATATTTGTATACCTTGAATACATAAAATTTTAAAATATAACCGGTTTATATGAATACATATTAACAATAGAACTTAAGCCTATGTGGTCGGTACGCAATTAAAGTCAAATAAGGAATAAGGTATAAATCCAATGTGATCATAATATGAAATAACTTATGAATACATATAGATGCGTTCAAATTTGTGAACATGCCTTGTTGGTTTATTATTGCATGTGTTTGTAGATTGTAACGGTGATGAATTTTTTTTAGATTATGGAAATGTTATTTTGAGGTGATTGCATAATATGAGTATACGGGTGAAAGGACTAATCAGTGTGGTTGGCGGTGGAATGCCGTTGGGTAAAATGTTCATGAATGATGCAGATATATAACCTCAGGAAACAAATAGAAAATTTGCATTTATTTACCTTTGTAAATTCCAATAACCACAAATATTGTACTTTCTAACGGAGTGGATTGCATCCTGATTATTTCTATTTACAACTAATGTCTTTGTTTGTTCAAGAATATACACTTTTGAACTAAAGTTTTGTACACAATCGTTGTTCTCATTATGAAATTATTCACATATCATTGTTCTCCAAATCATACATGTATCAATTATTCTCATGCACAACATGTGCATATGCAAGCTTTTCCTGTTGTTCCATTGGGAAAAGCTTTGTCCCAAGCTTCATTACCTACAGTTCACGCACAGTTTTGTGCATTTCTAGTCAGCCCTACTCATCAAGCTGCTGCTCTCAACAGTTTGGGACAGGTGCAATTTCCTGTACATGCTGATTCACATGTTGTGTCACCCCCTGATGATGCTTCACTGCCTGTTACCTCCATCCCTGATATGCAAGATTCAAAGACACATGCTCTATCCTTACATGATGCTGTCATGACTTCTCAGTCAGAATTCATGCACTTGCAAATGCAATTTCAAGGTGACATGCATGTCAATTTCTATGGTCAAGTGCAGCCACTTGCTGATGCTGGTCTTGCTCATGCGTCTCAGGTTGTCCATGCAGTTACACCAAAAGCTTCTGCTTCTGAAACTGTCCATCCCGAGGTGTTTTCTCATGTTCATAGTACTCATGCATTAGCATATGCATGCACGAACTCTACTGGTAATATTGCTCAGCATTTGCAAGCTGCAATCCTTCAGTCTATGCACTCTAAGCATGTTCCTCATAATCTCCATCCTCTTACGGTTGCTGAAAATTTTGTAGTCTCGACCCCTCTCCAAGTGACTGACAATAATTCAAAAGTGTGAAGTAGCATTGCACGATGTTATATGAATATATGATCTTTGATTGCACACTTTCATTCTTCTACTAACTTGAGGTAGAATAACTTGGACATGGATCATTGGTACCAAATTTATATTTGTATTCAATGTAAAATAATGATTAAGACTATAAAAAGCATACATTTTCATATAGTTCTTTGTGTATATGGCATTATACAACGATTACCTGCCATTTCTGTAAACTACTCATATTATGCATTTGCAAAAACTATTTGTCGTACAATTTGTGCAAGTTAAATATACCAAGAAAGTGGTTCAAATTTACAACTATAAGAAGAAAGTAATAAATTTTTGATGGTTGGGTTAGTATAATAATACAATAACTACAACAGCATTTACAGTAACATCTTATCTGACATTGTGTTTATGCCAACTTTAAACATTGCTTCGATCTCTTCCCTTATTTTCTGCTAATCTAGTCGATTTCTACTTTACATTTATTCACCTGCATAAAAAATCTGCTATAAATGCTCTATAGAAATGCAATATGGCTCCAATGTATGAATCTATAATTTGCTCTATAAAAGAGATGTGCAACTTATGTATGTCCATCTACGAAAATTTATTAACTTACAAAAGGATAAAGCTATTTGTATTAGGACTTAAGTTAGAAGCAGTAACATAGGTACACTAAATTTATAGACAATATTTATATAAAAAATAACAGTACCTAGTACTTAACACAAACTCATTAAACACTCCAGATCTAATAACCAAATATTCTAAACTGATTACCTAGAAATTTTCATATACTTGAATAAAAAGCACTACTGCTGAGATATTGTTCTCGGCCTGGTATGTATGTGCTCAGCCTACAAATGAATAAATGAGCATTTTCCAAATTCCTTTATTTTTTCCAACAATAACTTACAACTCAAAACTCAATTAAATAAATATAATTTAGAAATAGTTTCCAATGATTTACAATCCTCAAATCAAGATGTATGCATGAAAAAAAAATCTTAATTAAATCGTGTATTCCATTAAATATAAAAACAGAATTGCACTGAAGTAGAGAAAGGATGCAACTTGTTGTTGTATCCAAGCAACAACTTTTTACAGAAGAGCCTGACATAAAATTGCACATTCTACGTCTAAAATAAAATATTTATTTAACCAATAATCAATTCACTATTGTGAACTTTCCTAACATGGTTGCTATCATAGGAAAAGCAACAGCTACATCAGCTTTCTTGCACAAACTTTTCTCAGTACCTGATATCCAAGCTTCCTCTAGTATTTCTCAATCCGACTCTACATCTGTTGCTTTAGAAGACAGCTCTTCCAACAACAAAGTCACGCCTCTATACATCAAACTATGCTTGGAAGGAATCAGTACTGACCATATGGTTAAAAATATAAATAGCCAACGTCAGTTTTGTACATCATAAACCCATCATTCATTGCTGGTTTATTGACCATATTAATTATGTATATAGAATCTAAAACTATTAGCATAGGCTTTTGATCAATAGCATATAATATTTTATAAACTATCCAACTATTTTGGCAATAAGTGTGAAAATATTTTCAGCGGTCGTAATTATTATGTACTACTAATTATACATAGTAATGTTCACCAAAATTATATTTATGTATCAATATTGATGATTCAAGTTCTTTAGCCAAGCACTTAAATAAATGGTTATTTGACATGATTTATTCATAAAGCACTTGACTTTTTAATTTTAGGCATCTGTTATGTATGTATACATTTTCATACAAATAATGTTGATAATCTTCTATTTTGTAAAGAAAGTACTTCACTGACAAAAATACCCTTGATATTAATATTTCATTAAATTTTGATTTGTATTTATATTCACATATGTGATTAAAAATTTAGCCACTTGACCTTTTTTATGATGTATTCATTGTCTTCATCCAAGATTCAATTAATATCATATAAATTTAAGACATATAAATCACATTTTAATTTATAGTAACAAAAAATAGATTGCCCTCGCATATATTCTTTTAATGATAACTTGTTCATACTGTAGGCAATAGGGGTTACTTCAATCACAAAATTGGATAACATTAAATGATAGAGAAATAGCTAGCGAAAGAGTAAAAGGAATTCACATTAATCTGAGCATACAATAGGTGAATGATACCATTTCTGCTATATAAATGGTAAGAGTCTCCCATTTTAAAGAACCGATCAATTATATCATCCATATGAGCTAAGCAAAAACTGAAAAAAGATGAAACATATCAAGTCTAATTAGAAATATGTTCGGTCATAGACACATTTTTAAAACTTCACAAAAGATTTTAGGTTTTTGAAATTTGAATTCTCAGTTGGCTATTTCTCTTATTTGTTTATAATGTCGTAGAGGTTTCTGATATCAATATACATCTACTAACATCCCTATCAACTGCTAAAAAAGGCCTAACTAACCTTGACTTATTCAAAGCAACACACATCTTAATTGTTCAAAAAATGAAGAGTAGAAGATGCGTAGAGTAACAACTTAGTCCATGAAACATACATATTCCTCTAGCCTATTAGGAATAATTTTCTCTTCTACATATTTATTGACACAATTAATTAGCCTATTTTCCTAAAATGAATCATTTTTTGCTTGGTACGTAAAATTAGAATATGGAATTAGTGAAATTTCTAGAATTATGCTACCCTAAAACAACAACAACAAAAAAACATAGCTATTTAGATGAATGGTTTATGAGTTATGCTGTGTTCACCAAAGCAATCTTGGATTGATGACATATGTAAGGATAAGATTCATATAATGAACTAAATTCAAATAATGCATACTTTTTATGAAAGTACATAACCATAAATAAATATTTTTGAACTCCAACAACTGAATATAATGGGTATAAATGCCACCTACTCAACATGGTTATGAACATTTGTTCATGAATAATTTCTTTTATATTGTATACGTTTGAGTGTTTCCAGTTATAAACCTAAATTAAAGCTACGTCAAAAGGATAAGAGTCCCAAAATAGTTAGTGTGTATATGGAACTAAATAGGATGTGTTTCTATTTCGTTATTATGAAATCAAACATGTACAAAGTTCATATGTAAAAAAGTAAATTATGAGCTTTCATTTTAAAAAGACTAAGGTTGCAATTATTATCTACAGAACCAAGATACACATCATTTTGGTAGCCAAAACGAATAGTTCGCTATTAAATTTGCTTGCTCAAAATGTCCGAGGTCTCTTCATTTGTAGAACTGATTACATTTTTAAGGTAATTGAAAAAAAGTCAAACTGGTGAAAAATCACTTTGTTTTCTTTGAACTGTATTTAATATTATATACATGATCATATTCACTTCATGTAATTGAGAGATTATAGGTGGAAAATCATTTCCAAAATTCTAATCGAAATTACCTACTTTGAATGTTCTAGGTGTGTTTGCGCCAAAATTGGTCACAAACCCCGAATGTTGTGAAAGCACCAGTGTATGGATATAAATCAACAATAGTCACACACAAATCTCAAATCTAAGCAAACAGAGTATCACAATTCAGAAATAATGACCAGAAACACGAGATTTATAGTGGTTCGGCGATCTTGCCTACGTCCACTCTAAAGTTGATGATTTTATTGATGTTCACTCGATGATTACAATCTCTTCTAATGTAGTACAACTGAAATTATATGCAAAGTCTCAATCTAAGGTAGCGGTGGTGTTCTGGAGTAAATCTGGCAGAATCTGGGCGCTCTTTAGTACTTAGAATTATCCGACCCCTTTTCTGAATGACTAGAGGCTCTATTTATAGGTGTAGGAGGCTGATATCTCGCCTAAAATGAGGGGAGACCAGTTCTGGTACGTCAGGGGGCCCACATGGCCGAAATCTGGAGATCCGGGCCCACTTTGGGATCGATTCGACCCTTGGTTCGAATCGATCAAGAAATCATCCAATCGAGCTAAAATTTGGCGTGGACATTCTTCATCATGTGCTTAAGCTTCTGTGAAAATTTCATAGCATTTGGACTTGTAGAACTCGAGTTATGATCGATTCAAGTTGAAGATTTTCGTGTTCTTCGTCCTATGGATTCGTTCGAATCGATATCGTTCGAATCCATAGGGTCGAATCCATGCTCCTGCATGTGAAGGCAATGATGTGGCGCGCGTCCCTCGTATCGATCCACTTTTCGCTCCGAATTGACTAGGTCGACTCCATGTCCTCTGCAGCTTTGACTGGGTATCCTCGTGATAATGGATTCGAAGATGCGGTCCTTCGAATCGATAGGAGGGATGTTCCTTCGTATCGATCAGGACAGTCCACAGTCGATCGATACGAAGACTTCCCAGCTGGATGGATTCGAAGTGCCTTACCTCGAGGGATTCGAAGAGAGGTCTTGTGCCGGATTCGAGTGGTCTTTGACTTGATGGATTCGAACCGAGGTTAGGTTTCCTGGATTCGAAGTAGTACACGCCTGATGGATTCGAAGAAGGGTTATGCTTCGTGGATGGATTCGAATCACTATGTGGCTGATGGATTCGAACGTTGGAGGTTAAAGCACTTTCATGGATTCGAAGTCATCAGGGGAACTTCGTTGGAATTTAGTTTGATGGATTCGACCCTAGGGGATTCGAACCATTGGGAGACGAACTCAAGGCTATGTCCTTCACTTGCGTCGATGATATCTTGGGCGTACGAACTCGGATTGACTCGAGATTTGGAATGTTGTTCTATCTGGCCTTGCTTGACATGTCTTATCAATTGTAGCTCGATCCGGACTTGGACAAAATTCATCGATATCCATGGTGAACTTGTGATGTAACTGTCCTACAGGATGAACTGTCATTGAGTTCTAGTCAGTTTTTTGGTGTCACGGCCTTGCCAAAAGGCGGGATAACATTTGCCCCCCAAAACATGCCTTGCGATAGGAAGGTGTGTTTTGTAATGCCATAAGCTGGATGTTCATATCCTGTTGATGCCCTGTAAAGAAATTGATAGTTTTATCTGATGACAAATGACGATCGTTTGGGATCGTATGTCATTCAAGGCGATATGGGACCTTTCGAGGTCGGATGTCGTTCACGGCAAATAAAGAAATGGGACCGTTCGCGGTCGGATGTCGTTCTAGATGAATTGCGACCGTTCGTGATCGTGTGTCGTTCTAGGCGAACTATGACCGTTCGTAGTCAGGTGACGTGGAAAGAGGAATGTGATCGTTCGCGATCGCGTGCCGTACGGGGCAAAAATGTGATTGTTCGCGATCGAATGTCATATTAGGTGAATTGTGACCGTTCGTGGTCGAGTGCCGTACGAGGCAGAGTGTTATCGTTCGTGATCGAATGTCATATTAGGTGAATTGTGACCGTTCGTGGTCGAGTGCCGTTCGAGGCTAATGGTGACCGTTCGAGGTCGGGTGCCGTTCGTGGCGAAGTGTGATCGTTCACGATCGAATTGTGACCGTTCGTGGTCGGATGCCGTTCGAGGCGAATTGTGACCGTTCGTGGTCGGGTGCCGTTCGAGGCTAATGGTGACCGTTCGAGGTCGGGTGCCGTTCGTGGCGAAGTGTGATCGTTCGCGATCGAATTGTGACCGTTCGCGGTCGGATGCCGTTCGAGGCGAATTGAGTATGCCCAGGGAGGGACTTAGTATCATCAATACCGGGTTTCACGTTCGGGTGAATCCCCGGATTGTTTCTTGCAACGGTTTATCTCCATCTCAGAGCATGCCTAGGGACCGTTCGTGATCCCGTACATGTGTAAGTGGCTTAGCCATTATGAAATCACAAGTAGCATTTTTTTTTCATTGAAAATAAGTCTTTAGCAGAAATGTTAAACAAAGTCAAGTTCAAATATTCAAATCAAGATGAAACAAAAGCAAAGCAAGGATGTCAAAGTGTAAACTCCCACAATGATAGGGTTAGTAGTCATTCACAACATGCCTATGGACCGTTCGTGATCTCGCACATGTGTAAATGACTTACTCGTGTTGGTGAGAGGTTTACAACTTGTCCATCGTTATTTCAACTAATTGATAATCATACGATGTCCTGGCTCGGGGGCACCCCTGGCTGATGTAGACGGTGGTCGCTCTGGCTCCACCGCTGGAGCTCGCCTCCTCACATACTGAAGTAGCATACCGTTCCTGATGTGCCCTTCCACCTCATCCTTCAGATGTCTACAGTCGTTAGTGTTATGACCATTCAGTTCGTGGAATAAGCAGTATCTGTCTGATTTCCTCTCGTCAACAGTGGGATCCCTTCGTATTGGCCTACGGTAGGGAACTTGCTCTCGTGTATCTTGGTAGATTCGCTCCAAACTCTCATTCAACTCTGAATAAGTGGTGAATCGTGGCTCTCTCCGCAGTCGCTTTAACCTGTCACCATTGTCCTCAGCCTTTCGTTTTCCTTTATCCTTGCCTGAATCATTTTCGAGAGGCCTTTTGTCTTTAAGTGCATAAACTTCTATTCCCTCTCCTTCTTCTCTTTCAGCATTAGCGTCTTCCAATCGTAAAAACTTTTCTGCCTCGTGATAGAATTCTCCTAGGTCCATTGGCGGATCCTTAGTTAATGAATTTTTGAATTCCGTGCCATCACCTACTCCGGACACAGCTGCCATCATAACCATGGATGGATCTGGCCGATACACCGATGCTGCTGCCGCATTGAACCGCGTCAAGAAATTCCTCAAAGACTCCCCAGCTTTCTGCTTTAGCGTTGCCAAACTCATCACATTCTTGGGTCTCGAAATATGAACTCTGAATTGCCTCATAAATTTCTCAATCAAATCGGTCCATGTCCCAATGGAGCCGCTCTCTAGCTGTCTGAACCACAAAGCTGCTATGTCTGTCAAATACAATGGGAAGCACCGGGCCATGACTTCCTATGATGCCCCCAGCACTTCCATGTGCCTTATATACCTCGTTAGATGGACCACAGGGTCCGTCCTCCCATCATACCCTTCTACTGTTGGCAGTTTGAATTCTGGTGGGTTCCTAGCCAACCTAATCGCAGGAGAAAAGGGACTCCTGTTCACATCTTCAAGATCTCTGTTTACCAATCCTCCTCTCATGGCTCGCCTGACCATCTCTGCCAATCTATCATTGTCTCCAAGCTGTAGTCCTCGTTCACTACCTTCGATCTGCCCCCCGAGTCCGTGTGAGCTTTCAGGTGTTTGCCCCCCTGATTGAGCGTTCATCCCTCTATCGCTGTCAGGTTGCTTGGATGTCCTTGTCTCTCTTCCCGTGTTCGGATCAACATGTCCTAAGTGTGTGCCCCCCAGCTCCGGCGCTGCGTTGGATGGTCCTGCTTCGTTCTGGGCCCTGGTTGTTCTTTGATTTTGCGCTCCAAGTTGCCCAATCTGTTGAAGCAAATTCTGGATCATTTCCTCCTGTCTCTTCATCATTGTCTCCATCTCTTCCCTAGTGATGAAAACTGAAGCTTGGTTTGTTCCTGAGGAAGCCTCTTGACTCCCTTCATGCTGACTTCGCTCTGGCCTCTGCCTTTTACTTGTTTGTCTTGTCATGATTCTTCGGATCTGAATCTCTTAGCCTTCTGATTCAACTTTCAAATGATAGAACTCCTGAGTTCAGTTCTCAGTGAAAGCACCAAAGTGTTTGCACCAAAATTGGTCACAAACCCCGAATGTTTTGAAAGCACCAGTGTATGGATATAAATCAACAATATTCACACACAAATCTCAAATCTAAGCAAACAGAGTATCACAATTCAGAAATAATGACCAGAAACACGAGATTTATAGTGGTTCGGCGATCTTGCCTACGTCCACTCTAAAGTTGATGATTTTATTGATGTTCACTCGATGATTACAATCTCTTCTAATGTAGTACAACTGAAATTATATGCAAAGTCTCAATCTAAGGTAGCGGTGGTGTTCTGGAGTAAATCTGGCAGAATCTGGGCGCTCTTTAGTACTTAGAATTATCCGACCCCTTTTCTGAATGACTAGGGGCTCTATTTATAGGTGTAGGAGGCTGATATCTCGCCTAAAATGAGGGGAGACCAGTTCTGGTACGTCAGGGGGCCCACATGGCCGAAATCTGGAGATCCGGGCCCACTTTGGGATCGATTCGACCCTTGGTTCGAATCGATCAAGAAATCATCCAATCGAGCTGAAATTTGGCGTGGACATTCTTCATCATGTGCTTAAGCTTCTGTGAAAATTTCATAGCATTTGGACTTGTAGAACTCAAGTTATGATCGATTCAAGTTGAAGATTTTCGTGTTCTTCGTCCTATGGATTCGTTCGAATCGATATCGTTCGAATCCATAGGGTCGAATCCATGCTCCTGCATGTGAAGGCAATGATGTGGCGCACGTCCCTCGTATCGATCCACTTTTCGCTCCGAATTGACTAGGTCGACTCCATGTCCTCTGCAGCTTTGACTGGGTATCCTCGTGATAATGGATTCGAAGATGCGGTCCTTCGAATCGATAGGAGGGATGTTCCTTCGTATCGATCAGGACAGTCCACAGTCGATCGATACGAAGACTTCCCAGCTGGATGGATTCGAAGTGCCTTACCTCGAGGGATTCGAAGAGAGGTCTTGTGCCGGATTCGAGTGGTCTTTGACTTGATGGATTCGAACCGAGGTTAGGTTTCCTGGATTCGAAGTAGTACACGCCTGATGGATTCGAAGAAGGGTTATGCTTCGTGGATGGATTCGAATCACTATGTGGCTGATGGATTCGAACGTTGGAGGTTAAAGCACTTTCATGGATTCGAAGTCATCAGGGGAACTTCGTTGGAATTTAGTTTGATGGATTCGACCCTAGGGGATTCGAACCATTGGGAGACGAACTCAAGGCTATGTCCTTCACTTGCGTCGATGATATCTTGGGCGTACGAACTCGGATTGACTCGAGATTTGGAATGTTGTTCTATCTGGCCTTGCTTGACATGTCTTATCAATTGTAGCTCGATCCGGACTTGGACAAAATTCATCGATATCCATGGTGAACTTGTGATGTAACTGTCCTACAGGATGAACTGTCATTGAGTTCTAGTCAGTTTTTTGGTGTCACGGCCTTGCCAAAAGGCGGGATAACAAGGTAGATATTTTAATTATATAAATTGGACATAAAAATGAATAAATATATGAAAGTGAGAAAAATCAACCAAACAATACATTGTATGTGGGAATGTCTTAAGATGAAAATAAGAACCATAGTCAAATAGCTATTAATAAGTGACTTTGGAATGTCAATGGATACGCAATTATATTCTACATGAGATTCAAAACACATGTATATATATGGTAGTAATATATGGTAGTAATTATTTGGTTCAATAAGAAGGCAGTAATAAATACATGTATATTTTAACAGATAGTGCTCTCACATTAATTGATAACATCAAAAGTAATTACAATTCGAATACACAAACTCTAATGAACAATACGTTAACTATAAGCCTCATGTGAGTCGAATATAAACATTCATAAAGTATGTAAATAGTTGTCCAAAGTTAGGGATTTAAATAACCAAAGTTGACCGATTGAAACACCCAAATTATAATAACAGACGAAAATAAATGTTCAAGAATAGAGTTATGAGACACGTGACATCCATATCGAATTTTCTTCAAGGCTATAATTTAAGGCTACAATAGACAATTGTCCTGCATGGCAAAGCAAACCCAAACATGCAAAGTTTCATTTTTATCGACAATTACGAGATTAAGGGAAAATGTCATATAGGAGGAAATAGGTACAACAGATAATCAAATTATATTTACCAATGAAACACGTAAACTAATTCAAATTCAAGTGCTCAATTTTGGAAGTTCTAAAAAAGTGTGACTTATATGGAACCTATAATCAGCTAGAGATGAAAAAACACTTAATTTTCCCTGAAGTAATCCATAAAAGAGTTTAATTTTTTGTCAGATGAAATAAAGATTAATGTAAATAATAATATACAATGAAGACCTTTTGAATTGAAGAACCAGCAACCAATGATGTTTTCATAGGTCTAAGTCCAACATATGTGAATAGGAAAACTTAGGATGTTATAATATATTAGACAGCATTATATTTTGTATCAGTACACAAACTAACAGTTTACAAAAAAGTAGCGTTGACATAATGGATTTCTCAGGACTGTCAAATAAATTTTAATTGAGATCCAATTTTGAGCATACGTTTTAAAGTGCATAAATAAGTATACAAAACCGAATCAAAAATATAGTAAACGAATGGAAATAAAACTCATAAACTGTGACTGATTGAAGACAATTGAGTCATACCATTAGGTCTTGTTGTTTCTGTGCTGCCAATCCGTCGCCTTCCCTAGTTTTACAATCGTTGTTAGTAGCACACACCAACTGTACTCATACAGTAAACAGAGGATAGAGATCAGACTCCATTATGGAGTATGAAAGTTTGTTGGGAGGAGATCGAAGCGGATTTGTTTTCAGGAAGAAGAAAGGGCTACGAAATGTGATTTGGGAAATGGAAATGTTTGCAATCGTTGTTAGTAGCATACACCAACTGTACTCATACAATAAACAGAGGATCCGACTCCATTATGGATTATGAAATGTTTACTGGGAGGAGATCGAAGTGGATTTGTTTTGACGAAGAAGAAAGGGCTATGAAAGGTGATTTGGGAAATGGAGATGACTACGGTTAGGGAATTAGAAACTTGAGAAACGAACCAGTTTAAGATGCCATATCTGATTGCCACGTCTTACTGGACAGGTGTCATCCAAAAAATCGACTGGTTTCTGTTTTCCTTTATAAGTAATAGATTTCAAATATTTAAATAATTGGTGTTTGAATATTTTAATTACTTATATCAAAATATAGAGATTATTTAAATACTTGAATGAACTCCTTTTAATTAATAAATAATAATGGTGAATTCATTTTGTAAATTTATTTACAATAATAAAAAGTTCGAATAAATAACAAGAAGATAAATTTGTTAATAAAATCACTTGATTTTTATTATAGTATTTTTAATTAAATTTATGGGATTTTCCCATAATTTTTAATTTGGAAAATATTTAAATTTTCGTTTGACGATTTTTGGGAAAACGATGGTATTTCTGTGATTTTGCATAACAAGATAATCTGTATATTTTATTGTTGATTTGTGATCGTATCACATTTTGGTGCACAGTCGTATTTCTATTTCTGTTGTTCGTTGTTCATACATGAACGAGATATTGTGTGGCGGAGTAACACAAAACTCTATTTTCAAAATATTTTTAAAACAAATCAAATTTTCAAAAAAAAAATTGTGATTTGATATGTTGCTTGGAAATCTTGGCTAATTTGAAAATTTTATTTAGCTTGTGGTGGAAGCAAAGAATCATGATTTGGTTATAAGATTTGATAAATTCACTTAGAAATTTCCATCTTCTTTAATTCATTTACCTCCTCCACTTCTTTTAATTATCATCTCCTGGTAAACGAAAATGACACCCAACCTTCAAAATTAAATTAAAATTATTTACTAATCAAAAAATTGTAAAAGAAGGATTTTTGGGTTTGTTTTGAGTAGATCTACAAGACCACACCCGTCTTGTTGTGTGCGATCAAGGTTTAGGTTGATCAACAATTTTGTTGTGAATTAGAGTTTCGTTTGGAGTCCGTTGGAGGTGGAAGGCAACGGGGAGAATGGATTTTATTTTAGGTGACCGAGACGCGGGGACGGGTGGTGGTTGGAGGCCGTGTGATGGACTGGAATAAATCGTGTCGCTAGGGTTTGGGACCAAAGATGACCGGGTTTCATTTCAATTGATCGAGCTCAACATCATTGGGCCTAGGGCGGAGCTTGTAGGAAGAGAAACTCGTCAGCGAAGTCCATCCGTCGAATGGCGTCTCGATGCTCCGTATTAGTGGTTGACATGCACGACATGCACTATTTTATCGTGTGTAGGCAAATAATTTTGAACGTCTGGGGAAGAAGTATTAAAATAGGGTAATTAATATAGATTAGTTATTTAAATGTAATTAATTATTTTAATTAGCTCAATTTCTTATAAAATTGATGTCTTGTTTGTACGAGGTCGGATTTGGATGCGGTATGCTGCGTTGGACTCATAGAAACGTTAGCTATGCATTGGAACTAATTTCGTCAAATTTGGAGCAAGTGAAATTTTAGGCTAACATCGGACGTCGTTCGATTTTATACCAAACCGGAACGTGAAAGCGTCAACTGGAATTTCAATGAGTTTACTCACCTATAAATATACTATATGATATATATATATATATATATATATTACTATGAATTATTATTGAATGTTCGGATGATAGTTTATATTGTTGTTTGGTTGTTTGTTTAGATTTAAAATCTCGTGTGAAAATCAGATGGCATAAATAACCATTGTATCGTAGGGGACAAAAACAAAAGGAAGTCAGAGTGTACATAGCGAATATGTCGCTACGGAACACTTCGAAATACACATCCATATGTGTGATTATACGGGACTTTTGTAGGGAGACCCTGAGGGGTTTCTCGCTAATATTAATTTACTTGTATTCTTATGTCGCTTATATTGTTGTTTGGTTGAAAATATTTATGACATACTGTTTGATTGTGTAAGTATTGTTACAGTGATTATCACTGTACCATCACTTATGAAATATCATCCCCTTAAACCGCCGTTATGTGTTGAATTTGAGTTTTATTTTTACAAAATAAAGGTCTGGACGTGCTTTTGCACTTTGAAAATTGTTTAAACTATATTTTCAAGTATTTTGAGAATTTTGAAAATAAAGAATAAGTGCTGATTAAAAATTTATAACAGTAGTTATAAATTTAATTAATTATCTTCGGAATAATTAACACTTTTAAACTTATAAAGAGATTATAAATTAGATTTAATTATCTTTTGGAATAATTAATGTTGTTTAAATTTGTAAAGGTTATTTACCTTAAATATTTTGTAAATTCTTTTCAAATGGGTTTGTAAGGACTGTATAAGTATTTGAAAAGAATTGTAGGTTTAAATATATTCTTAGTTGTTATTTAACTATAATAAATTAATAAATTTATTAATGATGTTTAAGGTTAATTAATCATTTTAACAATAATGTTTTAAAGTTAATTAATCATTTTTGAGAATGATGTTTAAGGTTAGTTAATCATTTTAATAAAAGATATTTAAAGTTAATTAATTGGTTTAAATAAAGGTGTTTAAAATTAATTATCGGATTTAATAAAAGTGTTTTGAGGACTAATTAAATGATTTAATAAAAGTCATTAAATTTAATTATCTGATTTAATAAAGGTGTTTAAGTTAATTAATTGATTTATTAAAGGAGTTAGAAGTTTGATTAATTGTTTATCTGTATAAGTAATGTGGTTTTAAAGTAATTGTATCAATTATCTTTCTGGATGATTAACATTGTTTATAAAAGCATTTTATTTGATTTATTATCCTCCTGGATAATAAATGCTGTTTGAAATTTACAAATGTTAGTTTATAAATCAGAAAATCATTTAAAAGGAATTGTTTTTTAAAATAAAGCAAAGTGTAAATGGTTGGTGTTTATGGTAAATAATGTTTTAATGACATTTGTTTTTTACCCTTCTTTTTAATGCGCTTAAAAATATGATTTTCTCTTTAAAAAGAATATTTTAAAAAGAGTTTTTAAAGTGTTATACAAATATTTGTGATGTAAAAACCAAGCATAAGTTCAATTTTAATAGTTTGAAAGGTTTGATTCGGTTACAGAAAAGATAGCTGGATGTTCACCTACCATAGTATTTTTTATTTTCCGTTGTATTATTATATATACGAGTACATATGCACGTCCAGGTGGGCCTGCATTTAACCACAATGTGCATGCATTTTTATTTGTACCTGTGGAAGTAGATTTGATAGTAGCATCCCCACATTTGAACGCCGCCTAGGCAGAAACCGCTATTTTTTTTGTTCTGACTGCAATAACTTCTTTGTACTAACTCGGAATCAGGCAAAACTTCGACCGATGAATTCTTACCTAAATTATAGACAATATGGTACACTCGGATACTTCATCTTGTGAACGCACACTGTAGTTCTCCAAGTGGACTGACAGTTTACTTAGAAAATAACATGGCACAACATCCTCATATTTGAACTCCGCCTAGTGTAGAAGCCGCTATTTTTTTTATTCAGACTGCTATATTTTCTTCATACTAACTTGGAATCCGGCGAGATTCGACGGATTAACTCCCACCTAAATTACGGACAATATGGAACACTCGGATACTTCATTTTATGAACGCACACTGTAGTTCTCCATGGGGATTGACAGTTGTACTTAGAAAATAACAGGATACCACATCCTCATATTTGAACTCCGCCTAGTGCAGAAGCCGCTATTTTTTTTGTTCAGACTGCAATATTTTCTTCACACTAACTCGGAATCCGGCGAGACTTCAACCGATTAACTCCCACCTAAATTACGGACAATATGAAACACTCGGATACTTCATCTTGTGAACGTACACTGTAGTTCTCCATGGGGACTAACAGTTGTACTTAGAAAATAACAGGCTATATTCGCATATTTGAATACTATTTCTCTATAAGATGTAAAAGGGTATATTTGGAATTTCAAAAAGACACTGAGTAAATCTATTCAATGAATTCTCTTTATTAGTAGTAATGATAGAGTGAACGATTTCCATTATTATAATGAGGGGTATTTCTGGTATTTCAAAAAGACACGGTTGAATTCCTATTCAAGGAATTCTCATTATTAGTAGTAAAGATATATCCATCAACAATTGTACCGTCAGGAAGTTATAACTCTCCAGGCTAATGAAGTTTGTTTTCTACTATACCATGTATTTTAGAGTGACAGCTTTTACTGTCTTTGTTACATCATATGTTGTCGTTCTGCTGTTAGATTTTGTTGCCTCCGTTCTTTCCTTTTTCTTTTCCTTTTTACTCTAACAATCTGGCTTTTTGGCGCATGGATGCACGGCGTTTGAGTACCATGGATGTATTGAGTGCCGACTTTTGAGGGTCGAAAAGACGGGTTGCTACAGGCCAATCGTAGCTAGTTGTAGTTTTTCCGATTAAGCTATGCAAAGGAGCTGCTGCTGAAATTTTTCATAACATATGAGATTTTAAAAGTTTAATAACTCACTTTAAGTATATGAGTTTTTTTAAAAGCGAAGGGTTCGAAGACATTTTTTTTCCTTTGGGAATTTGGAGAATGAAATTCTTCTAGGAGGGAGAATGTAATGACCCAGAATTTTTAATGTTTCGAATAGGAATATTTAATTTATTTAAATATTCAGATTTGATTCAAATTTAATAAATAATAAGAAAATTAATTTTTAATAAAAACGACTTGATTTTTAATGACATATTTTTTATTCGGTTTATTTGATTTTCATATAATTATCGTTGGACGATTTTTCGGCAAACGCTGGTATTTTTGAAATTTTACATAATAAGATAACTACTATATATTATTATTATTTTGGGATATTGTATTTTTATGCACGATCTTATTTATGTTTTGACGTTCGCGGTTCGTACGCGAACGAAATCCTGTGTAGCGAGATGTCGGAAATTGCAAAATATATATAACTTCAACCCTTACATAATTCAACAACTTGGCTTTCCTTTTCCCTTCCTCCTTTTCATTTTCTTGTTTCAATAAGCAAAAAGAATAAAAAGAAACCAAACTTCCACTTCAAAAATTCAAAAAAAAAAGATTTACTCAACTATAAATTATAAAACAATGATCTTTGATCTCCCGAGGCATGGATCTACAATTCTAGGGGTGTTTGATTGGCGGTATCATTTTAGGAGGATCTATAGTGAAGTCGTGAGCATGGAGGTAACTAGGGGTTTAGTTTCTAAAGGAATTAGGCCTTGTTGCTTGTTTATTTGGTTTTGTGATGTTGAAAAACACTTTGTAAACAAATTTCATAGTGTGTGGTTGCTATTTGGGTGATGTGACCTATCGCATGAGGTTGGAGGTGGTTCTAGGTCGCGAATTGGTACGGTGGGCCGAGTGCTTTATAGTGGTGGGGGATCGGAAGCTCGAGTGAAGAGAGTGTTGTAGGTGAAGTCGAATTTGAGATTCATGGATCGGAGAGGGAGATATGGCATGCGTGTACAAAGAGGGTTCTGTGTTTTCATGTGCAGGCTTAGGGAAGGAGTTTAGGAGGGAGAAGAGAGAGATTTAGGGTAATTAAAAATTTGAAATTGCAATTAGCAAATTGATTGTATAATTTAAAATTCAATAACTTTTCCATATGAGTTCCAATCGAGACACGATAGCTACGCGATGGAACTGGTCTTGTCGAATTTGGAGCAAATGGAATTTTGGGTTAAAATCGAAGATCGTTCGATTTTAGTTCAAACTTGAACGCCTAAGCGTCCGCTTCTTTCTTGCGCAAAGCCTCTCTCCTGATCTTGATAGAATTTCGGTGAGTCAAACTCACATTTTTGGATAATCAGTATAGTATATAATGGATAAAAATAACTGCTTTTGTGTTTGAATGAATTTTTGGTTTAGTTTGGTTAAATATCCACTTTGGAAAAGAGAATAACATTTAAATTGAAATGCAAGGAAAAATTGTAGAGAAATCTGTATTTCTCGTCGTCATGATTTTTAATTCCAGCTATACACCTATTGATTTTAATTTTAGTTATATTTCTGTTATATAAATTGTTATGTGCTAAAATTTGATAGTTTGACCATATTGGATGTGACACCGACATATGTTAAAAGTTGAACTTTTTTTGTGAAAAAGATAGTAATAGCATTGGTTAATTGATATGATAGCTACGAGCCTCGCTATAGTATTTTGAAAATATTATTAATTGCTGTTTTGGTTTGGAAATGGTTTCGATTTTGAAATATGATTTTTAATCTGACCTTTCTGTATTTCTAAGATATTTTATTTAAAAATAGTTTTTTACTTCTCTATTTTACTTCAACTTCTTTATTTATTCTTTTCTAATATATGTATATATGTAAATGTTTTAAAATTATTCTGGAAAGTATTTATCTTTATAAAAAGATTTTAAAGGAAATAAGAGGGGTTATCTTTTATTTTAAAGTGATTTTGTTTTAAAAAATAGGTAGAAAAAATTTAAAATAAATATTCATGAAATTTTTTATATAAAATGTTGTGCCAAAAAAAGATAGACTTATAAATGTATTTTATAGATAAAAAGAAAGGGGGATTAGGGAAAAGGACAAAATTTGAAGAAAAAAATAGGCTGAAGGACATCAGGTTTTGTTTTTATGCTAAAGGATAAATGATAGTTATAGTTAGCATTATATTCAACTTTTACATTATACAAAATACTAGTTATAACTAGCATTATATTTGGTTTTACATTGTACAAAATGCTAGTTATAACTAGCATTGTCCTTCAGCCAAAAAATAAATTTGCTATCCTTCAACCTAATTTTTTTTAAGTTTGTCCTTATACCAAATTTCTTGTAAAAAGAATAGATTTATAAATAATATTTTTAAAGTAAAATGGTACCTTTTTGAGGAATTTAATAATAAATCACATTTGTGGATTTATAGTAATACATGAAATGATTGTTTTAGGGAAAGTATTTGGTTCTATTTTGGGAACTGGAAGTTTGGGATAAATTTGGAGATTTACAAACGGTATTTTATAAATATAAATGAATTTATAAAAGGATTTTATATATAGGAAATAAGTGTTAAAAAGGATTTTTGTAATTATGAAAAGGAGATTTATAAAAGAGTTATAAATAGAAATGAGTTTTATAAAAGAAATTTTAAAAATGAATTTAGAGTTTTATAATTTATAGTTGAGTACATCTTTTGTTTTTGAATTTTTGAAAAGGAAGTTTCTTTTTTTTTCTTTTTTGTACTGGAAAAAGAAAATGAAAAGGAGGGAGGGAAAAGAAATGTCAAGTTGTTGAATTTTCTAAGGGTTGAAGTTATATTTATTTTGCAATTTCCAACATCTCGATACATAGGATTTCATTCACATACGAATCGCGAACGTCAAAACAAAAATAAAATCATGCATTTTTAAAAATGTGATACGATCCCAAAAAAAATATACACTAGTTATCTTATTCTGTAAAATTTCAAAAATACCATCATTTGCCGAAAAATCGTCAAATGAAAATTTATATATTTCTCAATTTAAATATTAGGGGAAAATCAAATAAATTGAATCAAAAATACGTCATGAAAAATCAGGTCATTTTATTAAAAATTAATTTTCTTATTATTTATTAAATTTGAATTAAATTTGAATACTTAAATAAATTAAATATTCATATACGAAACGTTAAAAATTCCAGGTCGTTACAGATGAGATCTATGTTCATTAAATATGTCAAGCTCTTACTCTAATTTAGATCAACTACATATAGTTATATGAGAAAGCATGAAATAAAATGAAGAAAAAGTAATGACAAAAAGAATTTTTACAATGGCTTGGCAATCTCTTGCCTATGTCCAATTTATATCTTTTACTATGATGTTTGATTTACAATTGCTACAAACTTGTTAGATCTCTCTGAATTGGTTAGAACAATTGTGGTTTACTAGATTTGTGATTGGAAAAGCTATGTTGCCATAGATATTGAGATTGATCTGCCACAACTTAGTATTGAATGGTGGCCCAAATGATTGAAGGTGATTGGATAAGATTCAGGTGATTCCTTGCAGTTCAAAAGTGCTCTAGAAATTTGGTTTGGCTAATTCAGTTTGGTAATTTCTAGTTCTCCAAATTTATCTATCATTACTGTTCATCTATGGGTTATTTATAGGTATAAGGTTCCTACAAAATAAGCCCATTCCATGTATGACCAATTCGGTTCGGTGGGAAACTGCTCAATAGAAAATGGTTCAAACAATTCGTATGAAAACATTTACATAAGGAAACAGTTCATAAGGAAACAGTTTGGCAAGCCTACTGGACCATTTTTTTCCATTCGACGCTTACTCCCTACCATATCATTCTTGTTGTTTCTTTCCATTCCGTCTTCTTCATGCCATAACTTCTTCGTTTTCAGTCAGAATTGTATTAAACTTGGAACATTATCTTTGTATGGTCAAGTAGAACACTTTATCGCCTTTAGTTGTTCCATTTGATTGAAGCAAATAGTATCTCTCTAAGGTGGGTGCCAAATTGGTTAGTCCAAGGATCATTTTTAAGATGACCATAGTTTTCAATCTGTAGCTCGGATTGAGATGTAGTTTTGACCAAGGTGCATGTCTTGACCTTAAGCATATTTTCCAATTGGTTCTGATATGTTCCGAGACTATGTCAAATTTTCCCCTAACACTTTTCCTCCTACAGTATGCTTTGTGGATACAAAGCGTGAATTGCTCGAGATGCAATCACAGTGGGAGAATGGTGCAGCCAAGGTAGAATTCCATAATGCTCAAGTACAACCATTTGTTTAGCCTATAAACAAGAAGTGTGTCCAACCCATTGGGGCCAACAACATACATTCTTGCCTTGTTGTAAGTCTTTTCTCCAACTCCTGTGGGTTTCATATATTCAAGTAGCAATGTGCTATTAGTCCTTCGAGTATTTCTATTTAAATTAAATATCAATCAAAATTTATTCATGAAAAAAGGTCATATCTTTGCTTTGAAGTTCATATAATCATAGACGGTATTTAGTCTCTGGAATATTATTTTTCATGTTCAAATGAAGTTGGTCCTATCTTTGGGACTTTATGGAGAAATTATACTCCACTGCCTTTGGCAAGTCAAGTCCTATCTATGGGACCAGTAAGAATTGCACCCCACTGTCTTTGGGGGAGTTGAGCCTTGACTCTAAGGCTGAACTACTAGATACTTCATGGTCTCTACTGAAGTTATATATTATCTCTTAGGTTAGGAAACAATGCACACCATTATCTCCGATAGAGTTGAACCCTTTCTCTGGGGCTAGGAAGCTTATATTCCCCTATCTTTGTCAAAGTTGTGTTAGTTTATACTCCACCATCTTTAGAAGGGTTGATTGATTTTATACTTTGATATCTCTGGCAGAGTTGTATGAGCTTACACTCTGTTGTCTATGATAGAGTTGCTTGTGTTTATACTCTACCATCTCTGGAAGAGTTAAATGCATTAATACTTTACTTCTCTGGTAGGGTTAATGAATAACCCATACGTCATTTCAACCATTTGGTAATGAAAAGGGATCACAGCTTCTAGGTGAGAAAGCATTTAACAAATCCAGCCATTTGCTTGCCAGCAATAGAGACTTGCATCTTTAAGACAAAGAGGCATTAGATGAACCCATCCAGTCGCTCATCAATGGAAAGGACTTATAGCTATTATGTTCTTCACAATCTGTATGCACATCTATCTCTAGATGTCTATGTAACGACCCAGAATTTCTGTCATTTGAAATTCGTATATTTAATTGATTTTAAATATTAATAAGTAAGATTTGTAAGTTGAATGAATTAAAATTCGAATATAGTGATTTAATTGTTTAATTAAATCGATAATTAATATTTGAAATTCTAGAAATAATTGGAAATTGGATTTAATGTGTATAAAAATGATTTATAAAGTTATATTAAATCATATTGGAGTTATGATGATGTTATAGAACTTTTAAATTTGAATTAAAAGTAAATTTGTGACAATTGAAATTTTTAATATTTAATTGACGAGTAAAAAATGACCATTTTTCAAACAGTCTCGGATTTCAACAAAACTAGTTTCATCGGATCCGTAATTTGATATTATTGTAAGGTTTCAAATTTCGTGTCAATCGGATTTACGGTTTGTCCGGGGCAAGTTAAAACGCATCGAAATCGTTTTAAATCGATTTGATTTAAATTTGATCGTTTATTTCAGTAACTCTCACATACGATCGAATTAGCTCCCGAAACACATTCCATTGTGTTCGGAACACGGGTAAAACCTTAGAAACGCCAGCCGGCACGCTCGATTTGGAGTTCGGAAAATTTTCGATGAATAGTGTCGATAAATTTTCTATAAAAGCCCCTGGATTATTTCATTTCTCACTTAAACCCTAGAGCACTAGGTCAGCCGCCATTAACATTTCCAATAGCCAGGAAACACCGATCTTTCTCCTTAATTTTCTTCAAATCCACGAATCGATTCAAGAAGTTGTCAACTAGAATATTGTAGAAGATGGAGAGATGAACCTATCCAACGGCTATGATCATTTAAAACAAAGCGAATCAACGGCAAAACGACAAGGAACATCGCACGTTCGTTCACGTCATTTGAGACGAGATGGAGGCCGAGCTTTGAGCTGTTAGTGGTGGTGGTGGAGTGGATGATGGCGCACGTAGTGGAAGTAGTTGATCGGGTTGAAGTTCGTCGGAGGTGGTGCGTTTTGAAACCCTAGGGGGGAGGCTATGGGTTATTTATTCACATTCAAACGTGAGGGAGGGAAGAAGGAAGGCAACGGCCAGGATTTTCAGAAAGGAAATCAACGGCAGATCTGATGTAGGGTTCGAAATTGGAAAATAAAAATTGTAAATCGATTTATTTTAATTCGTACAATGTTTAAACTATCATATCTTTTTGATACGAGGTCGAAAAATTACGAAACGAATTGCGTTAGAATCGTTTTGACGAGCTCTTCACAATGGAACTGGATTGGAGTTGATTGGAGACAGTGAAAATTTTGGGTAAAATTAAATGGTCGCTTAATTTTATTCGAAATAAAACGCTGCAACCGTTATTGAAAGCAAGGTGAGAACTCCTCACTCAATCGAAATTGTTTCGATATAAATTTTAAATAGTTAAATTTAAAATTTCTTGATTGTGTGAATTGAATTATGATTGTTATCTATTTGCTGAATAGACCCTATACGCCGTATATTAAGCGGAGGTTATTTATTAAAAACATATACCGCGATAATTCCACCGTGAAGTGGAATTGGTATTATATATGTATTTGGAGTTGATTTCCCACATTATATAGCGGATGAGACCCTATTGCACCGCATAATAGCGGATAGTATTTTATAAATCCCATATACCGCGATGTTCCATTTTAAAGTGGAATTGGTATTGTGCTAACATTTGTGGATGCAGGAAAAAGGTTGGAGGGATCCAACTGGATTCCTCAAATTATATGAATTTGTTTCATATGTTGTATGAATTTGTTCATATGTTGTGTGATGAATTATTTATAATCTGTGTATGATTATATCTGTGATTGAATTTGTTGAACCTATAATTTAGCCGAATGTATTTTTGGTATCGTTGGATACCAGAAATAAATAAAATTGGATTTTTGAAATTAAAGTTGGGAATTTTAAGTAAATTTCTTTTGAAAGAATTTGGTGAATTTAAAAGAAAGAATTTGAAAGCATAAAATTGATTTTTGAAATCTTATCGAATTATTTCTAAAATATGGTAAAGGATTTTTATAAATGGATTTTGAATAGTATTATTCGAAAGTTGGAAAATTTATTTAAAATGGAATTTTAAATGGTTTGGAAGAGATAAATGAATTTATTTTAAAAGGTGATTAATTTCTAGAAATCAATTTATAATTGATTTGGTATTTGAAAATAAATCTTTGGGAAATCGATACGAAAATTTATTTGATGTTGAATGAGGAAATTGATTTGTGTTGAAACGAATTTTGAAATCAATTTGTAATTGATTTAGTGTGAAGCAAATTTTGAAATCAATTTGGAACTTGATTGGGTGTTTGAAATAAATGTTTGGAAAATCAATTTGGGTTTGAAATAAATTTGGAAATCAATTTAAAAATTGATTTGGAATTGAAAGTGAATATTTTAGAAATCGATTTGAAAATCGTATTAAAAATGAATATTTGGGAATGAAAATTCAAACGGAATTTATAAAGGAAAGGGAAATTTGTTTTAAAAATAAACATTGATTTATTTTTAAAGTGTGGAAAATATGATTTGAAATTGGTTTTCAAAGTGATGAAGTGTGGAAATAAATTTACAGGTTTGGGATGTAAATTTGAAATAAATCAATAAGGATTTATTTAATTGGTTTAAATGAAAGTGATTGGAAATTTGTTTTCAAATGGTTGAAGTGTAAACCATATCTCGCGAAGAGATTTGAAATTTAATAATTTGGGAAAAATTATTTAAATTGGTTGATTGTTATGAATGTTGTTGATAGTTAAATAACCGACTATCAATATTGCCTTTGAAATGGCACTTGATTTGTTTTTAAAACAAACGCTCATTATTCGGTTAAGCCGGGAGAGGACTTTGTGCCATATAACTCATTCCGAATAGTGATACGTCGTGAATGGACATTATTTGAAGACCGGTATGAAGACCGGATATTTTCGAAAATGAAAGGACAACCTGTCAAACTTCTCTGCACCGAGTTGCTCCGATATAGAGATTTATATCACTCCTTTTGTGTTGGGAAGTCCAGACGTGATTAGTGAATATCCGGATTGCAAAGGCTTCTTTGGAAGTGCCTTCGGTTCCGTTCGATCCCGGAACGGACTTGTATGGATGTGTGTCTGACGTTACACTTTGAGATGTAAAGCTGGTTTCTATCAAATACATTTCTGTTGGTGGCGGAGAATTTATTCTCTTAGCTTAACACCTTTCTCTGAGATGTACGAGCTCAGAGGTTATGTAGTTGATGGTTACTTGTGATACATTCCCAATTTGGTAATGTGGCATACGAAGTGCTGTTGATCATTTGTTGATCAAAGCGTGGCTTTGTGAAAAAGCGTGGCTTTGTGAAAAAGCGTGGCTTTGTGAAAAAGCATGGCTTAGTGGACGAGACTTCGTCGAGCCTCACAACCCGGTAATGGTCGAAACATGAATGTTACGGCAAAGGCTTTTAGGGGTAGCGCCCCTAGGGTATGTCATTTTCTTCTGGATAAAAGGTGATATCATGGTATGGAGCCCAGATATTTTACCTATGTTGATGCTGCACATTTATTATACTTTGTGGTTGCTTTGTGGTTGAGGATCCTCGGATAAAGGTCGGTAATGACCGGGGGATGGCATACTTGTGTGTTGGTTACCTAGTTACAGCTGTACAGCGTGAGGTAGCGTCAGTGTGTTAGTTACCTAGTTACAGCTGTACAGCGTGAGGTAGCGTCGGCCTTGTATTTGCAGAGATCCGGTTAGGTTCTCGGGGCGTCTTTCCAGAGGCGTTTCTATTTCAGTGTAAGGAAGTTCCTTTGCCTGACCATTTGTTGGAAATCCAAAGAAACAATACGAACCTCGTACGGTTTTAGTTGTATTACCTGCTATGGAATGTGGCAGTAACCTGCTATTGAACATAGTAGCTATAGTAGGCATAAGTGTGAAATGTCTATGCTAGCTAAGATTAATATTATATTTTCGAAATGGTTTTCGACACTATGCACCAATGATAATAATATCGAATGATTTTGCGTAGTAAGCATTTTTGACTATTATAAGAAGAAATCTCCTCTAATTCTGCGTTTGCATTGTGTGTGTGGCGGGAGGTCTTATGGTAGTTTCATTTTCCAAAAACATTACGAATCTGTTTTATTTTCTTTGTGAAAATAACTGTTTTAGTTCTCACACCAGTCACCATGACTGATCTGGAGTTTATTGTTCCCTTCCTAAACTCTGGGTGCCCATCATTTTCCACACGGGCAGCCTAGAGTCAGGTTATCAGGTCATCTGGATTTAGGAGATGCTGTGGAGCTCAGTGGCGAGCTGGATGGCGAGGCGTATCACTTGTATATGATATTATTTATTCCGCTGTGTATTCTGTATGAGGACAAGTTTGTATAACTGTCCATTGATGTATTGTGTGTATATTGACTCTGATGATGTAATGTATAAATTGATATAGTTCTTTGATTTAAAGATTATTCATTTATCTATTATATGTTGTTCCGCTGCGATATGTGAGATTCTGATATTGTTTCTGTTGTTTCTTCTTTCTTTCTTTCTGTCTTCTTCTACCTCTTCTTTTTTAACCATAACAATTCGGTTTTCCGGCATTTGATTGCTCGACAGTTGATACAGTGGACGTATTAATGTCGACTTTCGGGCGTCGAAAATCTCGAATCGTTACATTTGGTATCAGAGCCCATGGTTAAGCGATAACCTTGGCTCTGTTGGGAGTTACTCATTAGAGATAGAGTCAGTAGTACTCTAGAATGAGTTTGAGTGTAATAATAGATATGAGCGCGTATTTGTTAGTGTATGAAATTGTTTTGTATTGTGTTGACTTATCGGTTGATTGTTTATAGATTCTGGTCGGTGCAGTCTAGCTAACTGTAATCGATAGGGGTTTCTAAACTCTTAAACAAGATGAACCGACACAGTATCATTTTAAATTGGGTAAATAAAATAATTTTACCTCGATTATATTTTGTATATAAAGGAAATAATTTTTCAGAATTATTAAAGTGTATATAAAATTGAATTGTCTGGTTGTTGAAGATGTAAGAATATATATAAGTTAATAAAATTTGTTTGAATAATCTAAATAAAAACAACAATTGTAAAAGAGTGAAGTATATAAGCAAATGAATTATTAAGTATGGAATTATAATTAAGATGATTTACAATTGTGAAATAATCTTGTATAAGTAAAGTAAATAGTGAAATTATATGAGAAAAAGATTTATAAATGTGATTTATAAATAAAGGAAAATTTTGAAAGAATTTAAAGCACTGAATTCACTAGTGTTGCTGGGAAATAATAAGGGTGATGACTGCAGCATCATCAGTATCATTTTATAGTTTCTGTGTGATGGATTTGCTACCATAATAAATTGGAAATTGAAGTTTTGTTGTGATAAACAAATTTAAAATTAAAATCCAAGTTTTAATTGATGAATATAAGTGAAATGAGTTTTGAACTTATAATATGAATTTGGAAGTTTAAATATATAAGTTGTATAACTTATAGAATGAGTAAAAGTAGGTGAAACCAAATGATAAAATGGTTAAACAATTTTGTTAAGGAAAAAAAATCTGAATTGGATTTATAAGTGGAAATTTAAGTTAAGTTAAACAAATGATGTTTAATTGGAATATAACTTAAGTGATGTTGAATGAAGTTGATTTTGGTATCAAAATAAAATAATAAAGTGAATTAATGAAATAAAGTGATGAATATGACTTGAGTTATGTAATAAAATTCAACTTTAGTGGTTAAATGAATTAACCATTGAATTAATGAATGGATTGAATGTTAATCAATCGAATGTAAAAGAATTGATATGGAATAATAGATGTAAGTATTAATTCATTGAAAGGTAATAAATTGGAAATTGAATGAATCGAACGAAAGCCAATTTGATATTAAACCAATTGGAAAATTAAAAAGTATTAAACCAAATTGGATGTAAATTTAATAATTTGGTTGTGTTGAATATACATTGGTTGTTATATGATTGTTGGTTGATTGTATATAGTATAATTCATTAAGTGTTAATGAAATTGAATTGATAAAAAAATTGAAAGCTATGTAATTGGATTTAAATTGAAAGTGAACCAACTTGAATGTAAATTAGCGAATGTAAACTGATTAAAAATGAAGAAATGAATGTTGTTGTATATGAATTGGTTATAAACAATTACAAGTGATGTCGAAATTATATAAGTTGCTTATAAACCTTGTTTAGTATGCATTTCTTTTAATATGCATATGTTGTAGTTTTTTAAAAGACTAAATTGTTAATAACTTTATATATATGTCACTTACATATTTAAATTGAGTAAGTACAGGTACCAGGGCTACCGTTTGGCTGATTTGGTCACGCTAAAATGCTAAATAAATAACTGTTTTGCTTAAAAATGCTAAAAAGGTACGCCTACGCAATAAAAAATAGGAAATATGAACTATTTTTCTGCTTTTCCGACCGGGTGGGTCGATGTATATATATTTATGTCTATTGTGATCCTACTACGATCGAACCGCGCAAAGGAGACGCTGGCGAATGTTTCTGAAAATTTAAGGCGTTAGAAAATTTTCGGGAAATTTTGGAAAATTTTTGTTAACGGAAAAGTCAATTTCTAAATTGTAATGAAAATATAGGAATTGAACTAGAAAATGGAAACCATTGTTTTGGTTGAAGTTAAAAGTTTTGAAAAAGAGTGAATATAAAATTTTCACTAAGTGGATTTTTGAAAAGTTAATGAATTTGGTGCATTTTTTTCTTTGCAATTTTGAGGACGAAATTCTTTTAAGGGGGGAAGTTTGTAATGACCCGGAATTTCTGTCATTTGAAATTCGTATATTTAATTGATTTTAAATATCAATAAGTAAGATTTGTAAGTCGAATGAATTAAAATTCAAATATAGTGATTTAATTGTTTAATTAAATCGATAATTAATATTTGAAATTCCAGAAATAATTGGAAATTGGGTTCAATGTGTATAAAAATGATTTATAAAGTTATATTAAATCATATTGGAGTTATGATGATGTTATAGAACTTTTAAATTTGAATTAAAAGTAAATTTGTGAAAATCGAATATTTTAATATTTAATTGACGAGTAAAAATGACCATTTTTCAAACAGTCTCGGATTTCGACGAAACCAGTTTCATCGGATCCGTAATGTGATATTATTATAAGGTTTCAAATTTCGTGTCAATCGGATTTACGGTTTGTCCGGGGCAAGTTAAAACGCATCGAAATTGTTTTAAATCGATTTGATTTAAATTTGATCGTTTATTTCCGTAACTCTCACATAAGATCGAATTAGCTCCCGAAACACGTTCCATTGTGTTCGGAACGCGGGTAAAACCTTAGAAGCGCTAGCCGGCATGCTCGATTTGGAGTTCGGAAAATTTTCGATGAATAGTGTCGATAAATTTTCTATAAAAGCCCCTGGATTATTTCATTTCTCACTTAAACCCTAGAGCACTAGGTCAGCCGCCATTAACATTTCCAATAGCCAGGAAACACCGATGTTTCTCCTCAATTTTCTTCAAATCCACGAATCGATTCAAGAAGTTGTCAACTAGAATATTGTAGAAGATGGAGAGATGAACCTATCCAACGGCTATGATCATTTAAAACAAAGCGAATCAACGGCAAAGCAACAAGGAACGTCGCACGTTCGTTCACGTCGTTCGAGACGAGATGGAGGCCGAGCTTCGAGCTGTTCGTGGTGGTGGTGGAGTGGATGATGGCGCACGTAGTGGAAGTAGTTGATCGGGTTGAAGTTCGTCGGAGGTGGTGCGTTTTGAAACCCTAGGGGGGCGGCTATGGGTTATTTATTCACGTTCAAATGTGAGGGAGGGAAGAAGGAAGGCAACGGCTAGGATTTTCAGAAAGGAAATCAACGGTAGATCTGATGTAGGGTTTGAAATTGGAAAATAAAAATTGTAAATCGATTTATTTTAATACGTACAATGTTTAAACTATCATATCCTTTTGATACGAGGTCGAAAAATTACGAAACAAATTGCGTTGGAATCATTTCGACAAGCTCTTCGCAATGGAACTGGTTTGGAGTCGATTGGAGACAGTGAAAATTTTGGGTAAAATTAAACGGTCGTTTAATTTTATTCGAAATAAAATGCTGCAACCGTTATTGAAAGCAAGGTGAGAACTCCTCACTCAATCGAAATTGTTTCGATATAAATTTTAAATAGTTAAATTTAAAATTGCTTGATTGTGTGAATTGAATGATGATTGTTATCTATTTGCTGAATAGACCCTATACGCCGTATATTAACGGAGGTTATTTATTAAAAACATATACCGCAATAATTCCACCGTGAAGTGGAATTGGTATTATATATGTATTTAGAGTTGATTTCCCACATTATATAGCGGATGAGACCCTATGGCGCCGCATAATAGCGGATAGTATTTTATAAATCCCATATACCGCGATATTCCATTTTTAAGTGGAATTGGTATTGTGCTAACATCTGTGGATGTAGGAAACAGGTTGGAGGGATCCAACTGGATTCCTCAAATTATATGAATTTGTTTCATATGTTGTATGAATTTGTTCATATGTTGTGTGATGAATTATTTATAATCTGTGTATGATTATATCTGTGATAGAATTTGTTAAAGGCTATAATTTAGCCGAATGTATTTTTGGTATCGTTGGATACCAGAAATAAATAAAATTGGATTTTTGAAATTAAAGTTGGGAATTTTAAGTAAATTTCTTTTGAAAGAATTTGGTGAATTTAAAAGAAAGAATTTGAAAGCATAAAGTTGATTTTTGAAATCTTATCGAATTATTTCTAAAATATGGTAAAGGATTTTTATAAATGGATTTTGAATAGTATTATTCGAAAGTTGGAAAATTTATTTAAAATGGAATTTTAAATGGTTTGGAAGAGATAAATGAATTTATTTTAAAAGGTGATTAATTTCTAGAAATCAATTTATAATTGATTTGGTATTTGAAAATAAATCTTTGGGAAATCGATATGAAAATTTATTTGATGTTGAATGAGGAAATTGATTTGTGTTGAAATGAATTTTGAAATCAATTTGTAATTGATTTGGTGTGAAGTAAATTTTGAAATCAATTTGGAATTTGATTGGGTGTTTGAAGTAAATTTTTGGAAAATCAATTTGGGTTTGAAATAAATTTGGAAATCAATTTAAAAATTGATTTGGAATTGAAAGTGAATATTTGAGAAATCGATTTGAAAATCGTATTAAAAATGAATATTCGGGAATGAAAATTCAAACGGAATTTATAAGGAAAGGGAAATTTGTTTTAAAAATAAACATTGATTTATTTTTAAAGTGTGGAAAATATGATTTGAAATTGGTTTTCAAAGTGATGAAGTGTGGAAATAAATTTACAGGTTTGGGATGTAAATTTGAAATAAATCGATAAGGATTTATTTAATTGGTTTAAATGAAAGTGATTGGAAATTTGTTTTCAAATGGTTGAAGTGTAAACCATATCTCGTGAAGAGATTTGAAATTTAATAATTTGGGAAAAATTATTTAATTTGGTTGATTGTTGTGAATGTTGTTGATAGTTAAATAACCGACTATCAATATTGCCTTTGAAATGGCACTTGATTTGTTTTTAAAACAAACGCTCATTATTCGGTTAAGCTGTAACAGCCCTAGATTTTTGTATATATTTTATTTGACTTTATTATATTTTGAAAACTATTTTTAAACTTGTTTTATTTCAAACATTTCATTTTTAAATATAAATGTTGATTATTATGTAACTTTTAATTTCAAACTGGTATAAATTGAACATTTCCTGAAAAAGGGATTTCTGGTCAAACTGGTCAAACTTTGACTTTTAAAACTTCAAATTTAAATTGTTTAAAATCTTAAATTTTATCTTTTATTATGAAAATAGACTTAATAACATGAATACTGCTTTTTGTTTCGTTGAAAACGGAATTAAATTGTAAAAGTTATGTACATTTCAATTTTGAGTATAATTTGTTTTATTTTGCAATTTTGCCTATTTTAAATTTTATAAATCATATTTTCTTTGTCATATTTTATTTTAAAATGTGTTAATATGTTATTTTATGTATATTTTTGTCTTTTAATATTTTTGAAGTGATAATAAAACTTTTCCAAAATTTATTGCATTTATTAAAGACTAGTTTCTATTTTTCTACTATATTCTTCATTTAAATTTTATTTAATTAAAATTTATTTATTTATTTTTGTGAATGCATTTTATTTTATGTTCTTATCTTTATTTATAAATATTTTTCCAAGTCCATAAAATTTTCCCTAAGTTTATTTCATTTATTTTCAAATTTTCTAGACTAGTTTTCATTTTGTACTATTTTCTTATTTTAATCATATATAATTAATATTTATTTATTTATATTTTGTATATTTGTTACATTTTCGAATTGAAACTGAATTTTTAATTATTTTCAGTTATTTAAACTTATTAAAAAGAAATAAAAGTGATTTGAAAGGTTTGTGGCTTTTTATTTCCTAAGGCCTTTTGAATTCCCACCTTTTCACATTTCAACATTACTTTTCATTCAATTGGCCTTAACTCCTCATTCTTTCAGCTGCATATCTCATTTTGCAATTCACGTGAAAACATCACTTTCTCATTCCTCATTGACATATGTTTTCAGATCTGAAGAAAAAGAATTGTAATGTCTTCCTCTTTTCTATTCTTTTTCACCTTCTTTTATTGATTTTCCTTTGTAAATTGCCTTGAAATCTTCATGCTTTGCTCGGCCCATAGCCTCACCATCACCACCATCGACCACCATCCCTTCCTCCCCACTAAATCCACGGCCAAACCATCATTCTCCACTGACATGAAAGTGCCATGGCCTCCCCTTGAGCAAAACTCCACAAAAACATTGAAAACTCTACAATTATCGCCTACCCGAGCCATGTATGCAACCTTCCCTTCATTTTACACCACCACCACCACCATAGGCTGCCACCACCACCTTTTCCAGACCTCCCCACACCACTCCAACCTCTGTCCAGACCTGAGCTTGACTGGCCAAGCATATAACCCCATGACCGAGCCCTTTTGGTTGCCAAAAACCATGTTTTAGCCTAAACCCCTTCACATCCCTGTGTTGTAACTTCCTCCATCATGTTCTACCTTGTAGCCTTACCTTTTCCAGACCCATACCTGATCCAAACCAAGTACAAACCTGACCTAATTGATCCCCTAGGCCATGCAAACAAGTAGAGAAAGCAAGGTAAAAAGTTTCGTATTCAAACTGCTTTTTGTTTCAAAGTTATTCAAATTCAATCGTATTGATTTTTAACTATTATTTTGGTTTTGTTTTTGGGTTGTAACACAAGATCTATAACTTGGATCTCGCTCTCCACTCTCAAGTCATTCCCGTGTTGTCGTGCCTTCGTAGTGTCAGTATTGTGTGCTTTTGTGGCTATCTCCAGCTTTAAACAAGTGAGTTATTCTCACCAGACAGTGTATACCTATATAACTAGTAAATTGACCACTTTTGAATCTGTAAAATGCATCACCATATTATATCTGCTATGTTATGATTATATGATGTTCACCCATGCTTAAACACCTGTTATATCATATGTTACTGTTATATTATGTTGTTCTGTTATTTTTATCAGTTTATCACACTGCAAGTTCCCTTTAGATTAGAATCACTATGGGTTGAAATGATACATACCCGAACGGACTTTAGAATAAGAGAAAATCATTATGGGCTGAAATGATAGGCCTGAATGATTTTCAATTATTTTCATTTGCTTGGGATTGCGGGTTTGAAATGATCAAACCCGGGTATCTTTGTAAATTACGGGTTGAAATGATAAATTACCCGTATCACTTTACCTAGGCTAGAAAATGAAATACAGACCCGTTGTTAAAATATGTTTTATAATTTTTTTTAATTATTTTAGAAATGTAAATATTATAATATTTTGACTTAAACTAAATAAAAATGATCTTTGTAAAGCATTATTGATTTTCTGAAAATTTATAAGTGAAATAAATTAATGGTAAAATTAGAAAATTTGAAATGTAAGTTATTTTGGGAAATTTTAATTTGGTGATAATTGGAATTTAAATTAAATATGAAATGTGATACATTCATGATAATTTGGATTAAAGTGAATTTAAATGATTTTATTTTATATTAATGATTTTGAATAAAGTTAAAATGTGAAATGAATGAATATTTAAGTTGAAATTTTGAAATATAACTAAAATTGGAAATTTGTGAATTTGGCTTAAAATGAATTTTAGGTTAAGTAAATAAAAATGGAATTAAGTTATATTTGAAAATTTAAACTTAAGTGTTAAGTTAATTTAATTTAATGAATTTATAATTTAATATTGGAATTTAATAAGTGAATTATTATTAAATTTTGATTTTTGAATGGAGGTTTAACTTTATAAAATCATGAATATAAGGGTATTTGAATGATTGTTTTAAAAGTGAAATTATATGATTTTATAAGTTAAAAATGATTTATATAAAAATATAATTGTTGTGAAGTTATACTAAATATTTGAAGTTAATTAACTGCATGTCTGAAATGCTATTAATTCTAATGTAAATGATAATACAACATTTGTAAATGTTGTAGTTGATAATAATGAACCAAATGGCTGAATTTAATTAAAGGCTATTATGGCATTTTTGTAAATGTTATAATGGTTGAATTTAACTAAGTTTATTTGAAACTAATGTAACCCTATTACAGCATTTTAAATGCTGTCTTTTGTTAAATTGAACTGTTTTAAATGTGACTTTCCATAGCATTTTCTAAATGTTGCGAAAGTTGAATTTTCATTGTTTTAATTAATTTAAGTGAACGAATGAACTTTGAAAGATTAAAATTTTGGAAATTTAATAATTTAATTATTTAATATAATAACTTCATTTTATGATTTAAAATGAAGTAATTTGTTTCGTAATATAAACTATTTTGAAATATGATATTTTGATATTTTGAACTGGATTTTTGAATGATATTGAATTTTGAAATGATATTTGATTTCGAAACATAAAATACCAATTTTGAAATTTTAACCACGGGATGTATTTAATTTATGGTTTAACTGATCCTTAGAGGATGGGCGATCCCAAGCATCCTTTAAGTTATTATGCATTACTGCTACAGTTCACTTGAGTTGGTTTACATTATATAAGTATATATTGTCCTGACTCGAGTGTTTTGTATTTTGCTTTACGCTCGGGTCAGCCTGAGTATTTACAGCTTAGATTTGGATCTCTTTCTGGAGCTAGGAATCGTTGGAGATTCTGCTTATCTAGTTATTTATCCATTCCAGTTTCAGTTGTTCTATTTCAGCTCTGGTATTATAAACTTCTATGTATTTGAGATTTCTATTGTATATGTTTTCAAACAAATATTATGTATTTTGTTTTGAGAGTTTGTTATAGTAGCTTCATGAACTACTATGGTTTTTATATTCCGCTGCGAGTTATTCTGATATTCTGTGTCTGTGATTATGTATTTGATTTTATTTGCTCCAAATTTTATTACAATCTGTTATTTTGAATTATTCAAGTCAGACATGCGTGGATTATTGTCGATTTGAATGGTCCAAAATAGTGGGTCGTTACAGTTGGTATCAGAGCTTTGGTTTTAGGCAAACCTTAGCCTACGGAGCAAAAACTCATTAGAGATAGGGTAGAAATACCCTAGAATGAGTGAAATCAATCTCAGAATCATTTCTTTGTGAGAGAACGTATTTTCAAAGTATAAAATGATTTTCAAATGATTTTTAAAGAATTTTCAAAGATTATTTTGATATAAATTTCCTTGCTTTGAAAGTAAAATATTTCTTAAACTTCATTCCTTTCGTATCCACCTTGTTAGTAATTTCTTTGATTAGGATCCTCTAAAATTTTGAACTTCTCTCTTGATTGATCTAGATCCATTGTTGATAGGAATCTATTTTGAGTATGGCAAAATCAGTAGTTTGTTAAGTTGTTTTGAGTAAACTCTGTTGTATCTTTTGCTTAGCTAAAGTTGTCCAACTAAAGATATTTATGCTTCTGTTTTCGTATGTTATGAATTCGAGTCTTTCCAAATTTTTATGGGAATTTTTCTGTATCGATATAGGTTATATATCTCTAATCTTCGTTTGGATTCTTATCGAATAAGATTCCTTTGAATTTTGGAACGCTCCCACTTGTTCTGAAATCCATTCCTGTCTCCCCTAATTGTATTCTTTTGATTTTGGAGCATTGCATCACTCCACTTTGTATGACCTTTATAGGGTGGCGATTCCGCCAATCTTTGAATGATTATAATTGGCATTGATTCATCGGAGATTTCTGTATCCTCGGTTTACGATGTTTTCTATCTTCTGCTATATTTAGATTCTATCTCTGGCAATCGAAGGTCGATTTGCCTTAGATTTTCGCATCGATTATATTCCTGAAGTCACGGTTGACCAGTTAAGGTCGCCCGCGATTCATATAGGCTTATCCATCTTCTATTTGGTAATTTAATTATCTTATCTTCGTTTGAGCCTATCTTTGAATTAGAATTCTATTTGATTAGAGTCCTTCTAAATTTGAATCTCTGTTTTGCTTTGAAATCCATCCTTGAATCGTCCCTTGGAAAGTTTGTGGTTGATTGTCTTTTAAAAATTTTGTATTCATCGTAGTTTTATTTTGATAAGGATGACCATATTTTTATATAAAGATGAAATGTTTTTGATAAGGATTATATACCTTTTAAAAAAATGAGAATTTGAAGTTTTGAAAGGATTTGAAATTGTGAAAATTTTATAAGAAATGGTTTCATATAAAATGATTTATAACTGAAGGTTTTGAATCTGAATTTAAGTGATTGAACTCCGGCATTTTGGAACTGGTTTTAAGATTTTGAAATAATAAATAATATGATTGAAATTATTTTTCCGAATAAGTAATGTTTCAATGATTTTAATGGGTTTTAATGATTTTGAAGGAATTTCAAAGAAGTTTTCAAAGTAAATGGAAGTCCAGAACTCACTTGTGTCGCTGGAAAATAATTTCGGTGATGAGTGCACGCATCATCGACATTGATTTTCGAGTTTCTGAGTGAGGGAGAGGCCACTTCGGTAGCATTGCTATGCGATTGATTTGTGAAACCAATTTAGATTTCAAATTCCGAAGTGTGATGTGATATTCGAAAGATATATGTATATATATTTGTAAAATTTGAAATGAGCCGGTGTTCAGTCCTTGAGTTTTGGATTTGATTTGATATAACCCTATTTTTGGAATGGATTTACTGATTTAATTGTGATTTCCAACTCTTGGATTGAAATATGATTTCTTCAACTATTTTAAAGGTTCGAGCACTTCCAAATCAAGGTTAACTTTTCAAAGCTAAGAAATTTTGAAAAGTAATTTGATAAAGTATATAAGTTTGTTTTGAATGTTTAAGTATGACGTAATATGATTTAAATAAGTTGAAACTGTTTGGTTAAGTAAATGAATAAAGCAATTTTAAAATTTTCTAATATGAAATTTAGATTTGAAATGTTTTGAAAAGAATTTGGTCTTCAAAATATTTTGAATAAAATTTAGTTTAAATGTTTTAACTTAGTAACATCTTTATGAAACTATATATTTAACAAGTTGAAATAAATATATAAGTTGTACGTATGCTGTTTTATTCGCATAATTAATTTGATCCAAGTTTGAGTACACAAGTTCGAGGTGGATTACACCATTTCGTGTTAGGATTTTTCATTCGATTCTTGATGGCGAATATTTGATATGGATTTTGGGCTTGATTCCAGAATTCTCTATCATAGTATATGGCTATGCAAGGAGACTGATGGCTTCTAGTCGAGAAACCATATCGAAGTCCGCATTAGGGAAATCGAATGGACAATACTAGTTCGAAAGCGAACTTGTGTGATCGAGCGAGCGATCAAATGTGATTTTGCGAAATGATGACGTGTGTACATCTTATATTCTAATATCTTTGATATATTTTGACGCTGAAATTGAAAGCCGTCGAGTTAGAATATCTTTGCTTACTAAAAGAAAATTTCTAATTTAAATTACAAAGATATATAACCCATAAAAGCAAAGATATTCAATCCCATATGGCTCTTCATACAGCGAAATTATTTTGAAAATTTGATCCTTATGTAAGATAGACCTTACGTAAGTATAAGATGATTTTGAAAACATTTGATTTTGGAAATGAATTGGTTGACTTAAATTATATTGATTTGGAAATTTGGATTTATTTTCAAAAATCTATTATTTTGGAAACTTTGAAACTAAAGATATTTAATTTGAGAAGAAAATAATTTGGTGAAATTGTATATGATTTTGAAATTGAACTGATATTGAAACAAATTGAAATTTGAGAACCTTGTGTTACTAAACACTTGATTTGGGAGTTGTCGAACTTATATAAAATTGATTTGTATGAGTATGAAATTGATTCGAAAACTATAGATTTGAAAAGGTACTCAATTTGAAAGTGAAATCTTGTATATAATGGATATTATATCAGTACGATATTTGAAAGTGATTTGAAAAGGTAATATATGATACATATTTTCGAAGTAAAGATATGGAAAGTGCCTTCTGCTTGATATCCGATTTGTGGCCACATCTTGGATTCATTCTATCGATATTATTCTCTCTGATTTTTGGTTTTCCGGATATGATACTCGAGTGTCCTTCGAATTCCATGGCGTTACCCATGGTCTTACGAACTCGACTGCATAGCGTAATTCGTAAGGCAGTGATTGCTTAAAAGGTACGGATGTTTCCTGGGGGATCCAGGCGTAACCATTGTGTATCTGCGATCTATGGTCGTGTTAGTGGCGTAATCCGCAAGGCAGAGATTGCTTAAGGGGTATGGATGTTTCCTGGGGGATCCAGGCGTAACCATTTTTATGTATCCTGCGGTCCACCGTTTTGTTGCATGGCGAAATTCGCAAGGCAGTGAATGCTTAAAAGGTACGGATGTTTCCTGGGGGACCCAGGCGTAACCATTGTGTATCTGCGATCCATGATTTGATTCGTTTTTGTTTGGATTGTACTTTCCATATCTGTTTTTAAAGGTTTTCCCAGTATTTTCACTAGGTGTTGAAACAAGTCTACTAAGTACCTGGAGAATTCTAGCTTTGCGCCTGATCAACGCACTACCAGAGTCTGCAGGAATGAGGATAAACTTGTTAAGACATCGAGTTATAAAAGTATTTTGATAAAATATTATATAAATGATACTTTGATCAGTTATTTCCTTTTTAAAGGATTTTAAAGTGTTTTAAATATTTTACCTCTTTAACCAACACTTTTAATAAATGGCTCATCCTTGTCTTTCATCCTATTTTCCCTTCTTGCTATTCCTATTCTCCACCTTGTTAAACTTACCTATAACAACAGTTATCAGGTATAATTTTAATATTCTTGTCATCTTGTCTTAATCCTATTCCATTCTATCTTTTTCTGTGTTTTCCATACTTCATTCCTTTTCGAGGACGAAAAGATTTGAGTGGGGGAGAGTGTAACAGCCCTAGATTTTTGTATATATTTTATTTGACTTTATTATATTTTGAAAACTATTTTTAAACTTGTTTTATTTCAAACATTTCATTTTTAAATATAAATGTTGATTATTATGTAACTTTTAATTTCAAACTGGTATAAATTGAGCATTTCCTGAAAAAGGGATTTCTGGTCAAACTGGTCAAACTTTGACTTTTAAAACTTCAAATTTAAATTGTTTAAAATCTTAAATTTTATCTTTTATTATGAAAATAGACTTAATAACATGAATACTGCTTTTTGTTTCGTTGAAAACGGAATTAAATTGTAAAAGTTATGTACATTTCAATTTTGAGTATAATTTGTTTTATTTTGCAATTTTGCCTATTTTAAATTTTATAAATCATATTTTCTTTGTCATATTTTATTTTAAAATGTGTTAATATGTTATTTTATGTATATTTTTGTCTTTTAATATTTTTGAAGTGATAATAAAACTTTTCCAAAATTTATTGCATTTATTAAAGACTAGTTTCTATTTTTCTACTATATTCTTCATTTAAATTTTATTTAATTAAAATTTATTTATTTATTTTTGTGAATGCATTTTATTTTATGTTCTTATCTTTATTTATAAATATTTTTCCTAGTCCATAAAATTTTCCCCAAGTTTATTTCATTTATTTTCAAATTATCTAGACTAGTTTTCATTTTGTACTATTTTCTTATTTTAATCATATATAATTAATATTTATTTATTTATATTTTGTATATTTGTTACATTTTCGAATTGAAACTGAATTTTTAATTATTTTCAGTTATTTAAACTTATTAAAAAGAAATAAAAGTGATTTGAAAGGTTTGTGGCTTTTTATTTCCTAAGGCCTTTTGAATTCCCACCTTTTCACATTTCAACATTACTTTTCATTCAATTGGCCTTAACTCCTCATTCTTTCAGCTGCATATCTCATTTTGCAATTCACGTGAAAACATCACTTTCTCATTCCTCATTGACATATGTTTTCAGATCTGAAGAAAAAGAATTGTAATGTCTTCCTCTTTTCTATTCTTTTTCACCTTCTTTTATTGATTTTCCTTTGTAAATTGCCTTGAAATCTTCATGCTTTCCTCGGCCCATAGCCTCACCATCACCACCATCGACCACCATCCCTTCCTCCCCACTAAATCCACGGCCAAACCATCATTCTCCACTGACATGAAAGTGCCATGGCCTCCCCTTGAGCAAAACTCCACAAAAACATTGAAAACTCTACAATTATCGCCTACCCGAGCCATGTATGCAACCTTCCCTTCATTTTACACCACCACCACCACCATAGGCTGCCACCACCACCTTTTCCAGACCTCCCCACACCACTCCAACCTCTGTCCAGACCTGAGCTTGACTGGCCAAGCATATAACCCCATGACCGAGCCCTTTTGGTTGCCAAAAACCATGTTTTAGCCTAAACCCCTTCACATCCCTGTGTTGTAACTTCCTCCATCATGTTCTACCTTGTAGCCTTACCTTTTCCAGACCCATACCTGATCCAAACCAAGTACAAACCTGACCTAATTGATCCCCTAGGCCATGCAAACAAGTAGAGAAAGCAAGGTAAAAAGTTTCGTATTCAAACTGCTTTTTGTTTCAAAGTTATTCAAATTCAATCGTATTGATTTTTAACTATTATTTTGGTTTTGTTTTTGGGTTGTAACACAAGATCTATAACTTGGATCTCGCTCTCCACTCTCAAGTCATTCCCGTGTTGTCGTGCCTTCGTAGTGTCAGTATTGTGTGCTTTTGTGGCTATCTCCAGCTTTAAACAAGTGAGTTATTCTCACCAGACAGTGTATACCTATATAACTAGTAAATTGACCACTTTTGAATCTGTAAAATGCATCACCATATTATATCTGCTATGTTATGATTATATGATGTTCACCCATGCTTAAACACCTGTTATATCATATGTTACTGTTATATTATGTTGTTCTGTTATTTTTATCAGTTTATCACACTGCAAGTTCCCTTTAGATTAGAATCACTATGGGTTGAAATGATACATACCCGAACGGACTTTAGAATAAGAGAAAATCATTATGGGCTGAAATGATAGGCCTGAATGATTTTCAATTATTTTCATTTGCTTGGGATTGCGGGTTTGAAATGATCAAACCCGGGTATCTTTGTAAATTACGGGTTGAAATGATAAATTACCCGTATCACTTTACCTAGGCTAGAAAATGAAATACAGACCCGTTGTTAAAATATGTTTTATAATTTTTTTTAATTATTTTAGAAATGTAAATATTATAATATTTTGACTTAAACTAAATAAAAATGATCTTTGTAAAGCATTATTGATTTTCTGAAAATTTATAAGTGAAATAAATTAATGGTAAAATTAGAAAATTTGAAATGTAAGTTATTTTGGGAAATTTTAATTTGGTGATAATTGGAATTTAAATTAAATATGAAATGTGATACATTCATGATAATTTGGATTAAAGTGAATTTAAATGATTTTATTTTATATTAATGATTTTGAATAAAGTTAAAATGTGAAATGAATGAATATTTAAGTTGAAATTTTGAAATATAACTAAAATTGGAAATTTGTGAATTTGGCTTAAAATGAATTTTAGGTTAAGTAAATAAAAATGGAATTAAGTTATATTTGAAAATTTAAACTTAAGTGTTAAGTTAATTTAATTTAATGAATTTATAATTTAATATTGGAATTTAATAAGTGAATTATTATTAAATTTTGATTTTTGAATGGAGGTTTAACTTTATAAAATCATGAATATAAGGGTATTTGAATGATTGTTTTAAAAGTGAAATTATATGATTTTATAAGTTAAAAATGATTTATATAAAAATATAATTGTTGTGAAGTTATACTAAATATTTGAAGTTAATTAACTGCATGTCTGAAATGCTATTAATTCTAATGTAAATGATAATACAACATTTGTAAATGTTGTAGTTGATAATAATGAACCAAATGGCTGAATTTAATTAAAGGCTATTATGGCATTTTTGTAAATGTTATAATGGTTGAATTTAACTAAGTTTATTTGAAACTAATGTAACCCTATTACAGCATTTTAAATGCTGTCTTTTGTTAAATTGAACTGTTTTAAATGTGACTTTCCATAGCATTTTCTAAATGTTGCGAAAGTTGAATTTTCATTGTTTTAATTAATTTAAGTGAACGAATGAACTTTGAAAGATTAAAATTTTGGAAATTTAATAATTTAATTATTTAATATAATAACTTCATTTTATGATTTAAAATGAAGTAATTTGTTTCGTAATATAAACTATTTTGAAATATGATATTTTGATATTTTGAACTGGATTTTTGAATGATATTGAATTTTGAAATGATATTTGATTTCGAAACATAAAATACCAATTTTGAAATTTTAACCACGGGATGTATTTAATTTATGGTTTAACTGATCCTTAGAGGATGGGCGATCCCAAGCATCCTTTAAGTTATTATGCATTACTGCTACAGTTCACTTGAGTTGGTTTACATTATATAAGTATATATTGTCCTGACTCGAGTGTTTTGTATTTTGCTTTACGCTCGGGTCAGCCTGAGTATTTACAGCTTAGATTTGGATCTCTTTCTGGAGCTAGGAATCGTTGGAGATTCTGCTTATCTAGTTATTTATCCATTCCAGTTTCAGTTGTTCTATTTCAGCTCTGGTATTATAAACTTCTATGTATTTGAGATTTCTATTGTATATGTTTTAAAACAAATATTATGTATTTTGTTTTGAGAGTTTGTTATAGTAGCTTCATGAACTACTATGGTTTTTATATTCCGCTGCGAGTTATTCTGATATTCTGTGTCTGTGATTATGTATTTGATTTTATTTGCTCCAAATTTTATTACAATCTGTTATTTTGAATTATTCAAGTCAGACATGCGTGGATTATTGTCGATTTGAATGGTCCAAAATAGTGGGTCGTTACATAAGCCGGGAGAGGACTTTGTGCCATATAACCCATTCCGAATAGTGATACGTCGTGAATGGACATTATTTGAAGACCGGTGTGAAGACCAGATATTTTTGAAAATAAAAGGACAACCTGTCGAACGTCTCTGCACCGAGTTGTTCCGGTATAGAGATTTATATCACTCTTTTTGTGATGGGAAGTCCAGACGTGATTAGTGAATATCCGGATTGCAAGGGCTTCTTTGGAAGTGCCTTCGGTTCCGTTCGATCCCGAAACGGACTTGTATGGATGTGTGTCTGACGTTACACTTTGAGATGTAAAGCTGGTTTCTATCAAATACATTTCTGTTGGTGGCGGAGAATTTATTCTCTTAGCTTAACACCCTTCTCTGAGACGTACGAGCTCAGAGGTTATGTAGTTGATGGTTACTAGTGATACATTCCCAATTTGGTAATGTGGCATACGAAGTGATGTTGATCATTTGTTGATCAAAGCGTGGCTTTGTGAAAAAGCATGGCTTTGTGAAAAAGCGTGGCTTTGTGAAAAAGCGTAGCTTTGTGGACGAGACTTCGTCGAGCCTCACAACCCGGTAATGGTCAAAACAGGAATGTTGCGGCAAAGGTTTTTAGGGGTAGCGTCCCTAGGGTATGTCATTTCCTTCTGGATAAATAGTGATATCATGGTATGGAGCCCAAATATTTTACCTATGTTGATGCTGCACATTTATTATACTTTGTGGTTGCTTTGTGGTTGAGGATCCTCAGATAAAGGTCGGTAATGACCAGGGGATGGCATACTTGTGTGTTAGTTACCTAGTTACAGCTGTACAGCTTGAGGTAGCGTCAGTGTGTTAGTTACCTAGTTACAGCTGTACAACGTGAGGTAGCGTCGGCCTTGTGTTTGCAGAGATCCGGTTAGGTTCTCGGGGCGTCTTTCCATAGGCGTTTCTATTTCAGTGTAAGGAAGTTCCTTTGCCTGACCATTTGTTGGAAATCCAAAGAAACAATACGAACCTTGTACGGTTTTAGTTGTATTACCTGCTATGGAATGTGGTGGTAACCTGCTATTGAACATAGTAGCTATAGTAGGCATAAGTGCGAAATGTCTATGCTGGCTAAGATTAATATTATATTTTCGAAATGGTTTTCGACACTATGCACTAATGATAATAATATCGAATGATTTTGCGTAGTAAGCATTTTTGACTATAATAAGAAGAAATCTCCTCCAATTCTGCGTTTGCATTGTGTGTGTGGCGGGAGGTCTTATGGTAGTTTCATTTTCCAAAAACATTGCGAATATGTTTTCTTTTCTTTGTGAAAATAACTGTTTTAGTTCTCACACCAGTCACCATGACTGATCTGGAGTTTATTGTTCCCTTCCTAAACTCTGGGTGCCCATCATTTTCCACACGGGAAGCCTAGAGTCAGGTTATAAGGTCATTCTGGATTCAGGAGATGTTGTGGAGCTCAGTGGCGAGCTGGATGGCGAGGCTTATCACTTGTATATGATATTATTTATTCCGCTGTGTATTCTGTATGAGGACAAGTTTGTATAACTGTCCATTGATGTATTGTGTGTATATTGACTCTGATGATGTAATGTATAAATTGATATAGTTCTTTGATTTAAAGATTATTCATTTATCTATTATATGTTGTTCCGCTGCGATATGTGAGATTCTGATATTGTTTCTGTTGTTTCTTCTTTCTTTCTTTCCGTCTTCTTCTACCTCTTCTTTTTTAACCATAACAATTCGGTTTTCCGGCATTCGATTGCTCGGCAGTTGATTCAGTGGACGTATTAATGTCGACTTTCGAGCGTTGAAAATCTTGAATCGTTATAGTCTAGGAGGAGAAGGACACGCTCCAATGTCGTAGGAGATCCAACACCATACGCCCAACCCCAAGTATGGTTTATACTCTTCCTCTGCAAGGACTTGGTTCCATTGAGGACCTATGGACTAGAGTTTTTGTCACTCTTGTTGGAATTACCTATAAAGGGCTTAGTCAAATGCAATAATTCGTATATTAATTCTATAGTGTTTGGAACTAAGCAGAACACAATCATATCTATTCATATCACATAAAACATGGTTTAATTAGTTTATAAATTAATTATGGGACGCGGTCCTATTGGTCTAGAAAATCAAGTTCATAACTAAGTTGCTCAAACATCTTTACTATTAATAATGTAAATTCAGTCAATAGGACTTCAACGGTGTCTTTTTGAAATTCCAAATTTACCCTTTGCATATATATGGAAAGGGCAGTGGTTTTCTGCTAAAGTGTAGGGAGGGCGAAGATGGTGAAATCCGGCTGGCTGAAATTAAATGTTGGCTTTAAAACATGAAAATGGTTTCTGACCCAATTAGATTGGACTGTCCAACCATGTGGCATGCTAATTTTCTCAACAACATTACATCTTAAAATTCATCTCTTAAGTTATATACGCTAACAAAAGATATATCTTGGACGATGTGGGACTAATTATCTCAAATAAGAAGAATTGTAGATATCATGGAGAGTGAAAATGGAGGGGATTTGTTTGATATGTCTGTTAATTCCCCTGGTGTTTATAAAATATATTCCCCACTTCCCAAAAGTGTTGGACATACCAAAACCCTAATTTCGAATGATGAAAAAAATTGCCTCATCTTCTACAATCAAACCCATTAACAAATCGACGGTCTATAGAATCTGCTACGGTCAAGTGATTTTAGATCTTCAATCGGCAATTAAAGAGCTACTCGAGAATAGTTTGGATGCAGGTGCAACCTGTATCGAAATCAATTTTAAAGAGCATGGCGAAGAATATTTTAAGGTTGTTGATAATGGGTCTGGTATCTCTCCTGATAATTTTTGGGTAATTTTTGGTTGATTTTTTGTTGTTTGGTTTGTGCTCAGTTATTCTACTTTGATATCACATACATGTATATTTAAATTCAAAGATACATCTAATTACGCTGGATGTAAAGGTTTGTTGAAAACTTATAGGATTTCACAAATAAACTGGGGAATTTAATTTTAAGAACTATTGAAATTATGGATTATGAAGGGAAGTACTACCACTTATATAGAAAATATAAACGTGGAATGTTACTTTGTAACTTGGTCTGAAACGACAAACGCCAGTGTTGTACATGTAGAGATACTGGATGAAAATGATAACAAAGTCTAGAACTGTCTTCAACATTATGAGACGACAGTAATATTTACAATGACAAGTACATATTATTAATTATAGGAACATATGTCTAAATAATTGAAGAAAACATAGAATGCAGTTGGTTTCATGATAAAACTTCATACTATTTATGAATGTAGTATAGTTGATGATGGAAGAGTTATTAATTGGACCTTAAATTGGATAAATGTTACATAATCTATTTCCATATAAGAAATATCATAAATATCAGTAAATGAATAGGCATGGTAGGGATACACTTTTGTGTTGTTTGTCATACATCCATCAGCACACATCGGGCCTGATATTTTAATATCCCATTAGATGAATATTTTATGAAAACTAATTTAGCAATCACATCCTATCACTTGAGTGTGAGTGAATGTGTGTCATATATTTTGATGCTATGTGTGTGATTGAGTTTGAGTATCAATGTAATGCCCGCCTCTTCACAATTCCATTTTCTTAAACATACTATAATTATAATATTCTTCATAATTTTTATATTAAAACACAGCGATTGCTCTTAATTCTTAAATTATCTTCTTGATTTCATGAAAAATCATAAATGATTGCTGAAAAGTATCAAAGTTTTCAAACCAATTGCTGGAACATACCAAGAAAAGGAAATCACATGATAATTGTTGATATAAAGAATTTCTATTATGTGTGAAATTATTAAATGAATTATTCTAGAGTAGCGCAATGCTGTTTTGGTCTTGAGCCAATTTATAATTTTAAAACATTTCATCATCATTTTCGCATGAGTCTCAACATTTTTATAAATTCTTTAATGAGAGAACGATCAACGTATACTAAGTACTGGGTAAAAGTTTGGATTAGCTAATTTTTTAAAGTAAATGCAGATTTATGTTGTTTTTAAAACCATTTGTAAAAGTAAGTAGGTTTTTTACAAGCTCAGCGCTGATGTGAATTACACCTATATAAATATAAATTTGCATAGATGCAAGAAAAATGAGCTTATGTAACTTTTTTTTGGGAGCTAGCTGCTTCCATCTCATTTTCCTTATGAAACTACCGACTGTTTTTTATATCAAACAACCATTTTTTTGTTTTTTATATCAAACCAGCCAAACAATAAACTATCCATCATCGATGAATACCGCAAATTACAAAAAAATTAGTAATATAAAGTTGATAATAACCACGTAAAAAGTCATAAATTTCAATAGCATAATTTATAATTCAGTCATGTTTAAACAACCACACACAAAAAATTTTGAAAAGCATCTTTGTTCTCTTCAGATGGTTCAACTTGAGTTATTGGTAGTTGAAAAGGGCCCGACTTCTTTCTCTTTTTTGGATTTCTGCCTTCGTCAAGTGTTTCTTTTCACATAACTAATTATTGGTCACTATGGTGGAGGACCCGATCATGCAAGTTGATTTCAATGAAGTACCTTTGTAAAATATTTTTTAAATTCAAACATTATGGTTGTCTTTCATTGCATAATTTCACTATACACTAACTGGTCTAGAAAAGACGTGTGCTTCAGAGAACTATTGTATCCACTATTTTTTTTAAGTGATATTAGGCTTAGGTCCTTAAAATCAAACTTAATAAACGAAAACTCCTCCCCAAGAAAAGATTTTAAATTAGGTCGCTAGAATTAAGTTACTGAATAATTGCATACATTTATACAATTATTCGTTGAATAATTGCAGACAATTATGCAATTATATCCAAATATTGCATAAATGTCTGCAATTATTTAGTGAATAATTGTGGAAATTTCGGTAATCTTTTTGGTGAATAACTGCGGTAGGGACCTAATTTACATACTTTTTTGGCAAGGATGTTTATTGTATTTTGAAACTTAATAGGGACTTTAGCCAAACTGTCCTTTTTTAATGCATATCAGTTTCCATGTCCCCGCATCTGGGTGTATACATGAATTTGTTTCAACCGACCCGGCCCTATCATAAGGCAACCAAGACTATTATTGCTCACAGCCCACATTAGCTAAAAGAGCATATGCATGTAAAAGTACAGGTATTATTTTCATTTTCAGTAGTATAAAATAAACCAAAAAAAATTAAATGAAAGATAAAACTATGAATGCTATGAATGCTTTCAAGTTATTGGTTCTATGAATGTTCTTCAATTGCCTCGGTCCTCTCGGTCGCTGCTTCAGGTTCAGCTTATGTTGGCAATGGTACTGTCAAATCTATTTCCACAAGTGCAACTATAAATACATGCACGTTGTGATTAAATGCAGGCCCACCTTGACGTGCATATATACTCGTAGCTCATAAAGAAAGTATAAAAATCAAAATCAAATATACTATTATGGATAGAAAATCCCCTTAGGTTTAGTCCAGAGCATGCCAACGAGATCTCTCTTTGGATCTCTTGCATGTGTAGGCATAACGAAGGTGAAAACCTAAACTTTATTTTTAACAAGAAGTAAATAAACAAATAAAGCCTAAAAAATGTCCCTTAGTGCCTTCATGGGAAGACCATGCACCCAGGCTTTTCACCTAAGCTACCACCATAATCACTTATTCATTGGCTACTGAGATTGTCGCTTGGTTGAGGCTTGGCCATTGTTTGGTGGGATTTTAATGTACTACAACAACCTTTTCTCTCGATTGTGCTTCTTGATGGTATCTATAAGGTGTCGCCATTCGTTCGTCTCATGACCATAACCCCATGGAAGATGTAGTATTTTCCGATTTCGATTTCACTATTCCCGTTGACTCTCTAGCCCTCCATTTACTATGACGCTCTAGTCCCAGTGACCAATCTACCAGAGGGAGCTAACAACCCGATAATTTGATCAAAGGGCTCTAGAGAAGCGATCTCTCTTATAAAGTACTTTGGTCAATATGGATACATAACAATACCTATAAACATCTGAAATAATATGCATCTCGTCTTGACACAAAGGAACATATACGAGTTGGCAGAACTTAATAATATAGTAATAGATGCATATAGGATAATAAACCCAAATTAACATAATCGAAGCAAAAAAAAGATGACAAAATAATATACATACACATAAACACACACATACAGATATATATATACACGTACACACACATATATATATATATGCATACACACAAAGAGAGAGAGATATATATATATACACATACACACATATATACATACACACACACATATATTGAAACTGGGTTACTGGATTATTGAATTGGGCTTTATGGCCCAAGCTAAAAAAACTGTTCATATACACACAAGGAAAAGGACCAATGTAGCCTTTTGACTCCTCGAACTAAGACAAAATTCACTTTCTGTCTACTTCTACAACATTCCTACTTTCTTTTCCATTTGATTTCTTTTTCACCTTTCCTGCTTTCGAATTAATCATAGTAGCTACTCAAAGAATTGAGTTACCATGTCTGGTAACTTTAGACCCAACTTCAACAACGCCTCCCGTTCTCCTAGCTCAACTCCGGCAATCACTTTTTTACTTATTCTCTTTAAACTGATTTGCATGTCTTGTTTGATTAGATTGCTAACAAGATCTATACTTTTTCTGTATGCGTAAAACAAGTGTTGTTCCTCTCCTTCCAAATGTGCTAAACTGCAGTCGTCAAGGCTATATTAGTGACTCTGGCCAGCAAGTCCGCACCTTCCAACGATTTTTCAGGTATAATATTTAATTAATCAGAACTTGTATTGAGCTGTTACCTATTAATATCAATTTGATCTTACTCCATATGGATCTACTATGATTACATTCAAAAAATAGGCGGTTGTGACTTTCTTTTGTAATTCGCATAGACGACACTTGTTAACACTGATGACTCCCCATTTAAGAAGTCTATCTTTTGTAGCAAGTCTCCCCAAAATTACTTTGTATGTAGGAAAAACCATATTTGGAATGCATGATTTATCCCAAATGAATTTAGCCCAGTCTAGTATAGGATTGGCTGTTCTAGCATCTTCCCATGCAGATTTAGCAGTAAAACTTTTACCTGTAAACTTCCATGTCCAAATGTCCTCTCGTGTCCCTGAATAAATAGGGATATAATGTATGATGTTGTTTTACTGTACTATAGCTAAATAATTTTTCAGATTTCAATTGTTCCCCTTCAATAGTAACCCTAACTTTTTTGTCTACTCCTCCATAGGCTGAATAGGAGTCCCAACCCAGTCTTCTCACTAAACTTTTTCCTACCATCCATTGGTTATATCACATACTTGTATCATTACCATTAGCAAACCGTCTCTCAATTAACTTTTCCTAAACATTTATAGCCTTTAGGATAGCTGTCTAGGTCACTGATGCATTATTGTCGATTTTCATTTGCCAGAAATTACCTTTTACATATCTCTACCTCATCCACTTTGCCTATAGGTTGTTAAAAGTAATAGACTTCTAAGCTAACTTCAAAGTTGCAGTTTTCTTGAGTTCTTTGCAATATTTGAGACCAACTCCCCCTTTACTTTTGTTCTACAAAGAAGATCATAACTGATTTTGTGTAGTCCTCCTTTCCATATGAAATTAGCACATGCGAAGTTAATTTATTAAGGGAGGCTTCTGGAATTTAGAATTTTTGTAACCAGAATCTGACTTTAGATGTTATTACTATGTGAACTAGTTTTATTCTTCCTGTGAAGGATAGAGGATTAGCTCTCCACACTTGCGGTTTCTCTCTAATTTTATTAATCATTTCACTGCATTCTCTATCAGTGGTCATGTTTAATGATAATGGGACCCCTAAATATTTAGCTGGCAATTCCCCTTCCTTTACATTTAGTGATTGCATAATTTCTTTACTACCAGTTGCAAACTTGCTAAAGTAGCACTTATTTTTCATTTCATTGACTCTCAGACCTGTTATTTCCTCCATTTTGTTAAAGATATTTTTCAAAGATTGAGTTGTTTTAGTACTTGATCTAATATAAATACGTAAATCATCTGCGTATAGCAAATGGCTTAGACTAGGTTGTATTTTGTATATTGTTTCAACCTCCTTTTGAAAGTAATCTCATTACATTTGTAGAGTAAAAAATTCCATGGCAAAAGCAAATATATAAGGTGATAGGGGTCTCTTGTCGAATCCCATTATTACTAGAGATAAACCGTTTTGAAACACCATTAATTAAATTGAGAATGTAGGAGTACTAATGCATTCCTCTATCAAGGCAAGAATTCATCTGGGAATCCCATTAACTTTAGCATATGTATGATGAATTTTCTATTTACGTTTTCATATGCTTTATTTAAGTCTACTTTCAAACACATTTTGTCACTTCCCTTCTTATTAAAATTTCTAACCAACTCATGAGCAAGGAGGGAATTTTCAAAAATACTTCTGCCTTTAATAAAAGCACTCTGGCATTCAAGTAGTATTTCTAATAGAATTTTAGTCATTCTATTGCACAAGACCTTACTTAATATTTTATAGACAACATTACAACATGCAATTAGTATATACTTCTCTATTCTTATGGATTTATCTACTTTTGGGATAAAACAAAGAAATGTGTGATTGAATTCTTTTAGTATCTTGCCTGTATCCAATGCTTCTTGAAAAGCATTAACAAACTTATCTTATAGATTCTCCCACTACATCTTATAGAATTTGGAGCTCAATCCATCAGGACCTAGGCTCGAATTTATATGAATGGACTTTAAAGCAATATCAATTTCACTACTCTAGATGCTATTGTTCAGGAAACTCCACCCCAGCTTTATTTACAACAGCTCTACATTAAATGCTTGGTAAGTATGCCAAGTATTCACCATTATAAAGATCTTCATAGTATTGTACAGCTGTTTCCTCTAGCTTCTTTAGATTACAAGTTGGTTGCCAATTTTCATCAATGTTGTTGGTAGCATTTTTATTGCAGCTAAAACAAAATATTATTGTTTTGCATAGACAAGTTGGATTATAGTGGTCATACCACTTTTCAACAATTTTTCCAGGTGTAACGCAAAAACACCTTGGCAACTACATCAGGTTTTATAGTGGAAGTACACTTTTCGAAATTATTAAGGTATGCGGAAAGAATTCCTTAGAAGCTTTGTGACTACGAACATCATGCACACTAGACTCATACAAAAACCACGCAGAGTGCAAAATTACAATATTAAGCTACTCAAGGCAGTTATGTACACCAAAGTCGCATAGAGAAAACTCAGATGTCACAGCCACTTGACATGATATCAAAACAAATACATACGCATGACAAGATAAAATTTACTTATAGGAGTATTACTTCCAAACTCAAGCAGAAACCAACAACCCCATGATTACATAAAAAACTAGTAGTAACCAAAGAAACTACATCTACTTTCCAAAATGAAACCTCATTTCCAAACGACAACCTAACGGCACATCAACCTACAACAAATCACACAATAGCACAAGAATACCACTCTTACAATTATCAATAACAACAACAATAGTTACATTCCTCAAGATGGAGCATGTCATGCTTACTACCACTAAACATAGGACAACTCCATTAGAACATTGCAAGACAAAAAACATCAAACATTACAAACCTCTAATTTCACACTACAAAAACCAATGACCAAGAAGAAAGTGGCATTACTCCTGACATAATAATCACCAAAGGAATTAAATCACAGTAACAAACCTAAAAGAACTCACTTCAACTTCATAGAACAATCACCTTGGAGGAAGATGGAATGAAGGAAATTGCAAGGCAACATAAAGTCAATCAGGTAGCAAAATACCTACCTCCTCATAGATGGTTAAAGCAATGACAAAACTAAACCCTATCATCAAGTAAAAACATCGACAACACCAATAGCCAAGAAACAAAAGGCGGCAAACAAAAACCATACTCCAAACCAAGCAAAATCAACCAAACCTAAGAATTATAGCACATGATCGCTACTACAGACAAACCTATTCATCCTCAAAGCCCTCCAATGGTATTGGATTTCAGATGGGGAGGGGAGGAAAAGGCGGTGCCAATAGCAACTTAGTTGAGAAACACATGGAGAAGAGAAGAAAAGCCAGGCAAAAGGAGAAACAATCATTTATCTCGCCATTATAGATCCAACAATAAGGATTAAAGAGCGCAAGACAAGAATAGGGCAAAAAAGATGGTATCTTAGAAGGGGCATTAAACATAAAAAAGAAAAAAAACCCAGGGATTTGGAAAAGGGACTAAGGGAAATGGGTTAATTAGAGGATTGGATGGAAAGATCAGGAGAGGTGGAGGATTATTGAAAGGAGGAAGAAAATAGACAAAAAGGGTGGCAGCGGAAGGAAGAAGATCTAGCTCCGCATTAATTACATTTTTTATTATTACTATTATTCATTTTTGGTACCACTGTTATGATACTTTCTAATGGACATTTTAGTACAAAAGAACTTTTTTTCTTACATCCTCTTCAGTTAGCCATTTTTCTTTAGCTTTTTGTTTTAACTCTTTGGCATCAAGTCTGCATTACCGTCCTTAATGGACTTTGCAATTGACAATGTCTTTGGAATAGTAATTTATTTGTAATATTTGAATCAAGTTAAGCTTGAGCTTTATCATACTGACTCTGAATTGGATTGACATTGTTACTCTCCGTGTCCCTAGTTCTGTTCCGTTCCTTTAGCCTGCTCTTGACTACTTTAATAGTCATCACCAGTTTGTACATGTAGTTTCCTTCCACATTTTTCACTTCATCAAAGTCGGTTTCTTTATCGTAATCTTTACAATCACATCAATGGTTAGAATATGTAAAGGGCTTACCTTTAGATTCATTACAAATTTCATCAAAATCAATCAACAATGGGTAGTGGTCACTAGTAGAGCTAGGTAATGCAATAACTTTCAGATTGAGGAACATATTAATACAATCTGCATTAACTAAAACTCAGTCTAATTTTTTTTAAAATATTTACCTGACCTCTTCTCTATGTATATTTCATCCCAATTTGGAATGCTTCTGTCAGGCCAGCACCCACTACGCAATCATTGAATTCAGCGACCTGGGACACTTTGAGGGTAAGGCCACCTTTATTTTCATTTGTTTTCAGAACTATATTAAAATCCCCAAGCACTATCCATTGTTGTTGAATATTTTTAGCTAAATCCTGTATTTATTACCAATGAACAATTCTGCATATAGCTAAATTACTTGCATAAACATAAGTAATGAATATTTTGAGACCAGTAATGTTACTAGCTTCAATTGTGATATGCTGCTATTCAATTGATATAACAGTAATACTCCATATGTTCGTGTTCCATACAATCATGATTCTTCTTTGATAATACATTCATTATTGTGAATCACTTCCTACTCACTTCTAAAAGTATACTTGAATAAGTCTGTGCTATCACTAGTTAATTTATTCTCTAGGATACCAATTAGCGATGGTTTATACTTCATTCTAATATTTAAGAGGTCTAACTTTCTAGTGTCATTGTTTAGACCCCTCACATTCCAACTTACAATTGTCATTTGGAGTGTAAGAGGTAACGATCCACTTTTCCGTACAGTTTAAACGGCCAATAAATCACACATGACCCACTCAAATTGAATGGAAAGGCGGGTAGTTAGGGGAAAATAAAGAAGGAAGAAGACAAGAAGAAAAATAACAACACAGAATTTCACAGCGGATCGAATGATCTATAATGTATATACAGACATCAATCAGATTTTACTAACCTATTTTAGCCCTGACGGTTATAACAACCTATTCTCACAATTGCTGAAAAGTACAACAACAAATGCAGCAGAAATAGCCACATATGTGAATATATCTCTGGGCCTCCAGCTCGTCTTCTAAAGCTTCAAAACATCAAACTAAACCTGGAAATATGCTCAGTCTGATCCGAGCATTATAGGGAACAACGCCCATGTCAGTCCGATAAAACCAGCGTGGGAAACTCATATCATATGGAATTTTATTTATTATAACTTGTAAAATGCTTTAATATTAAAGGTATCTCGTAAGACCACGCCGCACATAAACACAGACAGGTTTTTACCTTACGATGACCAAACATTTATATCAAAAAATCCAGTGATATTATAATAATGTCTAAGGGTGAAAATAATAATAATCAAGTAGTTGTGATGCTCATGAGTGTACATCACAACAATACTAGGTATATAATCGAAATCTGGTAAGGCGCATTCGCTAATTGTGTAGGATTTCCATGGACATGCCCTCAGTACTTCGAGAATGGTCCTCATGCACAAGGATCAGAGATACCTTTCGAAGCGGAATACATCCCTAGTGATGTACCATAGGAAAAACAAAGCTAGTATCGCTAAGACCGAGTGTATGACGACCCGAAATTCCGACTTCCGAGAATTGACATTAACACAACCATGTCACAAATTCGAGTGCCAGAAAATTGAATAATCATGGTTTAAAGGAATGAAGGTAGACAATAGAAACAACAGATTCTCATATACGCATGGATCAAATATAATTATACATCAGAGTTAAATAGTGTCCCACGTGAAATAAGATAGATACTAACCCAACTAGGGAATGTTATAACTACCTGCTCCCACATATGCTGGTACAAAATACATAAATCAATAACACATAAACACTGCAGTGGAAATAACTATAGATAATGTCTTCTAATGATCCAGCTCCAACCTCCATTTGCCATGGCTTCGGCTTCATAGCTCCAGCTTCCAAAATGCTCCATACTAATCTAAATACTAGGCTGCTCAAAAAAATAGGGCACCCAAAGTTAAAGGAAAGGGAAAACACTCTGGGTCAGTCAAGGGACTGGTGTGAGAAACTCAAAATACACTTTTAAAAACAAAGGGTATCTCATAAGACCACACCGGAAAAAAACACAGAAATGGATTTTACCTCATGATAATGAAAAGCGATTACACCAAAATAATGGGATATTATTTTTAATGACATTGTGCTTTTTGAAAATGGTTTTCAGGTAAACTTATGAATCTTAGCTGAAATTGTTACATTCATTAAATTCCAGCATCTTGGTCTACAATCAAACTCTTACGGGTTCTTATTAGATATTGGATTCCATACTAGCAACCAAGGTAAGGGACTGCCTTCCGTAATCTAGAGGGATGCACCTAGGTGTGAGTTCCCCACCCAATGCCTAAACAAGATTATCTACCAACCGATAAATCGAATACGCCATTTCCCCCGGTCGTTTTCGACCTTTCGAGAGCGCTCTCATCACAACCTTCAGACCCGAAATATAGCGGGAGATCAGTTATATCCAGAAAGGAAAATGCGGGCATTCTCATGGGTGCTAAACCATGACTTATCTTGTCGCACGCCCTGTTTCAGTCACTCTCCATTTGAAGGCTCGAGGTAACGCGTTACCTTTTCATTCCAGCTCATTCACTTGAATGCCACATTGCCAGATCCGCCAATTACTGATTGACTCCCACAAAAATACAACCTCCGAGCTCGACGTCATAGAGAAAGTTGTTAAGCTAAGAGAAGTTGCCTTCTCCGCCACCAAACAGATGCACGTTTGTAAAAATCAATGTTCGTATTCATTGGAAATGCTTTTTTAGACATTCTCCCATGCAAGTCATCCAGGTAAAGGATGAACCAAAGGCACAACCCTACTGCATCCCTAATCGCAGTAGCTGCAGCCCTTGCATCATCGCATATCCCACAACAATGAATCACTGCTATTCATTTACCAAGGAAGCAACTCCGAGGTTATCAACAAGCAACCCGCTTGCCGTAGATCTCTGGTCTTCAACGTCGTAGATATTTTCCATCTCGGTTTCTTCAATCATTTGTCCATTTCTGGAAAGTCGTTCATTGGTTCGAAGTGGTCTTCGGATCGGGACTTTACCCTAAATCCGACCCCGGTTCCTTCGATGTTAATTATCGAAGTAGAATGTGTATATAGAGTCGTTAAGCCTCATTTAATTTAATTGCTTAACCCCTTTTTCCCAATTAGAATCAGTTCCTAACGGTAAAACATTAAGAGAATAATTTCCCAAGTGCAAACCCCGAAGGCCTAAACCAACATCAGATCGACCCCAGAAAACTAACCAACTTAACATCACAACAATCGAGTTCCAATTCCTTTTCGCTTATCCAGTTCCCTTTTTTTATCTTGTCAAAACTTTAACATGATCTTTGACAAGTACCCGGATATACCTTTCGAGCCATTCCACCCCTAAGAAATAAACAAGGTCGGATGGATTTCCCATTCTGTTAACTACCTTGTTTGCTTTCTCAAATCTCATAGGCGGGACAAGATGTACTCTTAGGTATTATCGCATACCCCTTTCTATTATTTACTTTAATTTTGATTTAGAGATAATACCTCATTCATAACTTAAGTCTTCGATTTCAAACTCAGTTATTTATCAGCAAACAATGAGGCCTTCCAAGTTGGGGAACTATTTCCTCTCAGACCTTGGTTCGATCACATTCTTTATCCTTTAAATAACAGTCACTTCCATACCTCGAAGTCTAATGCCACTTCCGAGCTTATTTCCAAATATTGTTTATTATTTAAAAAATTCATTTGACTATAGAATTTGACCATTTTTGTAACGACCCAGAATTTTGACCAAATTAAATTGAGAATATTTAATTAATTTTAAATATTTGAATGATGATTTAATTTGAAATTCCCGATATAACTTTGAATTTGACGATTAAATTATATAATTTAATCTATTGAACTGGATAAAAATTTGAATCTTCAATCTTAAGCTGAAGGAAGATATTTCAAAAGCTTTTAAAATTCGTAATGATAATACTGAAGATAATAGAAACTTCAGAATTGTATTTCAAAGTGTTTCGTTCAGTTTTGAAATTAAATCGTTCGAATCGAATTTAAAAATAGCCGTCCGAGGCGCAGTCTCGGAATTCGACGAGACCAGTTTCATTGGGTCCGTAATATTTAATTATTGTTGGATTTCAAATTTCGTATTTATCGGAGCTGTTATGTGAACGTACAACACATAAACGCGTTGAAATTAAATCAGATTCAAATTTAAATTTAAAATTTAAATTTTTAATCAACACCAGCCACCCTAGTCTCTGATTTGCGTCGACCTACTCTCTGTTATTCGCGTACTCTTGTTTCCTCCCCATCTGATATCACACAACCTTTCTCTGCTCGTTCAGTAAAAAGAATAAAGCAAACCATCTTCTTCTATCTGTACAAATCAAAGAAAAAATGGCCGCTCTACTTAAACCCAGATACAATTCAAATTACGAAGCAAAATCAACTGAACGAAATTTGATTTTCGTTCGAAAGAAAAAGGGGGCCGCTTCCTCTGTTTAAAAACAAATCGAATGACGCTCGTTCCTTCTCAAATACCTAACCATTGCCGTTCGCAATGTCAATGGTGGCGATGTCAACTGCGAGGCAAGGGATCGAAGTCGAATTTTGGTGGCTCGAGCGCACGCGCAGGTCGACAGTGCTTCGACAGATTGGGGGGAAATGTCGCGATTTAGGGGCAGCAGCTTTGGGATGGAGGCGGCGGCGACTCACGATTTGAGGAGTGGCGCGGCATATCGTGGGTGTGGCCGCGGTGTCGAGTTGTTCTGGTAGGCGAGACAGATCGCGATTTCGAGTTAGGGCACGGCAAGGCTCGAGTTCGAGCAATCGGAGGCGCGCGTCTTGGCAATGGTCGCGAGATGGAAGGGGGAAGACTGGCAATATCGACTTCGATTCGTGGTGGCTCGCATTGACTCGAGTTGGAGCTCGGCAGTGATGGTGGTTTCAGGTGCGAATGACGACAGTATGGCGGTGAGATCGATGGTGTTCGAGCATTCGGGTATGGTGATAGTTGATGTCAGTAAGGTATATGAAATTATTCAATTCACTTTAGTTTTTAATATGAATTTAATGTACAGAAAACATATTCCTATTTCACTAGATTTTGAAATACATATATATGTATGTATTTAGGTTTAAAGGAAAGGGATTTTTACAGTAAACAGAAAATTAATAAAAGGATTTATAGAAGATTTGATTTTTAATATAATTTATTTTTATAAGTATATACATATTTTTATATATATGGTTTCAAAAGAAAATATACATTTATATATATATATATAGCAGAAAGATTTAAATGTTGGAAGTTATATAAATTAGATTTGTAAATCTATAGATTGTTTTGTTGCTGAAAACAATTATTAAAAAGGAAATTTAATAATTTATTAATTCAATCTATCAAAATGGAAATTGAATTGTTCGGTTTAATTCAAATGTTGATAAATTGTATAATTATTTATACAAGGTTAAAAATCAAGATAATCGAGTCAAGATGGAAATTGGATTGCAAATAAAAGCTAAGGTGAGATCTTCTCACTCAAATGAAAGTGGAATTTTCAGTTATTGATTTGATTGCTATTGGATTGATTGATATTAGATATAGTAGGATATATATCTATATATAGCAGTATATACATATTGGCATATGTATATATTGGATTGATGATTTCCCGCCTCGTATAGCGGATGAGACCCTATTGCGCCGTTAGTAAGCGGATTTATAAAAACCTATATACCGCGATAATTCCGTACTGGAGCGGAATTGGTATTGTGCTAACATCTTTGGATGCAGGGAAACAGGTTGGAGGGATCCAACTGGACCCCTCACATTGATTGAATTTATTTCTACTGTGATGTGATAATCTGTGAATGATTATTGTTGTTATTGAATTGATATCTGGAAATTGTTTGAAAAGCTAAAATTTAGCTGAATGGATGTTTTGACATCATTGGATTCCAAAAATAAACGAAATTGAATTTTGAAATCAAAGTAGAAATTTCTAAGTGAATCAATCTTTGAAATTGAATAAATTTTGAAGAAAGAAAATTTCAAAGGTATAAAAGTTGATTTTTATAATCTTATCGAATTAATTCCAGAATCAAGTGAAAATGTTAAATAAATGGATTTCGTAAAATAGTGATTATAAATTGAAGAATTTAATTTAAGAATTTGGATTTTTAAATAGACTGAAAGAAACAATTGGAATATATTTTCTTTGAAAGGAATTTATTTAAAAGTAGATAAGTTGGAAATCCAGTTAGAAATTTAATTGGTAAGTTGAAACGATTTGGGAAATCAATGTAAAATGATTTCAATTTAAAGAATCCATTTAAAAACAGGATGTTGAATAATTTGAGAAAAATAAGGAATTTATTTAGTAGTGATAAATAAAATTAGAAATCAATCTGTAATTGATTTAATATTTGGAGGAGAACTTTGAGAAATCAGTATGGAATCTTTTATTTAAAGTTGAAAATAAATTTAGAAATCAATATTGAAATTGGTTTGGAATTGAAGTTTTAATAAATGGAATTGGAATTTATAAAAGTTGGTTATAAATCCGAAATCACTTATTTTGATAAGTAGAATATAGAAGTTGATAAAAAAAGAAGATTTATAAGTCGAAGTGTTATTAAAATAGAAGTAGAATTTATAACCGTGTTTATAAATTCGAAAGCGATGGAATTTGATGAATTAAATATAGAAGATTATCAGAGTAGATATATTCGCGATTTTGGATAGCGAATTCCTATTGAAATGAAAAGGTGTAGAAATGATTGGAATTGGGTTAAATGAAGTATATTCACGATTTTGGACAGTGAATATATTTTTAAGTAAAAAATGGTTATGTTTGGGAAAGTGATATTAAAAATGAAGTTAAACATTTTAAAGATGTTTTAAAATGTATCGTGAATCGAAATCATAGATTTCAACATTCATTGTTGAAATAGACGTTTTCGAGAAATAAGGAAATGGTGGACTATAACACTGTTGTTATAGTAAATGATTTCCAAAAGGAAATGTTTTTTATCTAGTATTGGGATTTATATATCTATCTTAATTTCCGAATCCCTATACTAGTGATTTTGAGGAGTCGTAGAGATGTTTTACGTAACATTCGTTTTGACTCAAATGAATGTTGTTATAATAAATGATTTCCTTAAAGAATGAAATATATACTTAATTTGATTTAAGTATATCGAATATTTTCAAATGTTGAAAATAAATGATTTGTGAAATACTTATTTTTAAATAAGTAAGGAAATGCTTTTCCAATATGAAATGAACTGTTTTGAGATTTTATCTTCAAAGATAAAATGAAATGTGGAAATTGATTTGAAATTGTTTCAAATGGTTAAGTGTGGAAATTATATATCTAGTAAAGATATTTTTGGAAGATAAATAATTTGGAAAATTATTTGGAATCCGATGATGTTGCGCATCTTTATTGATAGTTAAATAACCGACTATCAATAATTACCTTGAATGGTATTTGTTGTGAATTGGATGAATTTGAATGCCACACTTATTTTTTAAATAAGCGCTCACTATTCGGGTTAGCCGGGAAAGGACCATGGGGTCGTATAACCCATTCCGAATATGTGATACGTCGTTATGAATTGCATTTGAAGACCGGTGTTGAAGACCGGATATTTTTGAAAACGGAAGGATTACCGTCGAGTTACTCTACATCGGCTGATCTCCGGTTTAGAGGTTTTATCACCCTTAGTGACGGGAAGTCCGGACGTGATTGGAAATTTTCCGGATTTGCAAGGGCTTCGTGAGAAGTGCCTTCGGTTCTGTTCGATCCCGGAACAGACTTATATGGATTGTGTGTCTGACATTACACTTTGAGATATAAAGCTGATTTCTTTCAAATACATTTCTGTTGGTGGCGGAGAATTTATTCTCTTAGCTTAACACCCTTCTCTGAGACGTACGAGCTCAGAGGTTATGTAGTTGAAATTTATCAGCGATATATCCCAATTTGGTAACGTGGCATACTGAGTGTTGCTGTGAAATGATCAGTGTTTGATCATTTGTGATATGATCATTTGTTTGATCTTATATCTTTGTGATCATAGGTTGATCATTTTGTTTGACCCGAAACAGCGCTTTTTGAGAAAGCGTAGCTTTGTGGACGAGACTTCGTCGAGCCTCACACCCCGGAAATGGTCGAAACAGGAATGTTGCGGCAAGGTTATGAGGGTCGCGCCCTTTAGGGTATGTCATTTCCTTCTGGAAAGGGGTGGTATCATGGTATGGAGCCCAGATACTTACTCATGTGGATACACTTTCTTTATGATGTGTGATGTTGGATATCGAGCGCTCGGATAAAGGTCCCAAAGGACCGGGTGATGACATATTCGTGAGTTACCTGTTACAGGGGTAACCCGGCCTTGTTTGGCAGAGAGCAGTTTGTCTCTCGGGACGTCCAGCCAGAGGCGATCCTATTCGGCAGGAGGAAAGGAAGTTCCTTAGCCTGACCATTTGTTGGAAAATCCAAAGAAACAATACGAACCTGGTACGGTTTTGGTTGTATTACCTGCTATGGAATGTGGCGGTAACCTGCTATTGAACATAGTAGCTATAGTAGGCATACGATACTGGTCGTATGTTGGCTAAGATTAATATTATACTTTCGAAATGTTTTCCACACTATGCACTAATAATAATATCAAAAAGAATTTGATTTTGCGTAGTAAGCATCTTTGACTATCATAAGAAGAAATCTCCTCCAATTCTGCGTTTGCATTGTGTGTGTGGCGGGAGGTCTTATGGTAGTTTCATTTTCCAAAAGCATTGCGAATTTGTTTTATTTTCTTTGTGAAAAATAACTGTTTTACGATCTCACACCAGTCACCATGACTGACTCGGAGTTTATTGTTCCCTTCTAAACTCTGGGTGCCCACAAATTTCCACACGGGCAGTCTAGAGTTAGATTATCAGGATATTCTGGATATTCTGGAGCTTCGGAGATAAGCTGGAGGACGAGACGTAGTATTTGTATCTGATAGTATTTATTCCGCTGTGTATTCTGTATGAGGACAAATTTATATAACTGTCCATTGTTGTATATTGACTCTGATTGATGTATGTATAAAAAGATATAGTTCTTTGTTTTAAAAGACTTGTGATTATCTATTATATATTGTTCCGCTGCGATATGTGAGATTCTGATATTGTTTCTGTTCTGATATTGTTCTGTTGTTATTCTTTTCTTTTTCTTCTATCTTTTCTTCTACCTCTTCTTTTAAAACCCTAATGGTTCGGTTTTTCGTTCACCTTGAGTAAATCGATGGGGATTAGTGTCGATTAAAAAGGGTACGGAAAAGCGGGCTATTACATTTGGTATCAGAGCATATGGTTAAGCGACAACCCTGCTCTGTTGGGTGTTACTCATTAGAGATAGAGTCAGCAGTACTCTAGAATGAGTTGAGTGTAATAATAGATATGAGCGCGTATTTGTTATTTGAATATGAAATTGTTTTGTATTGTGTTGACTTATCGGTTGATTGTTTATGGATTCTGGTCGATGCAGTCTAGCTAACTGTAATCGATAGGGGTTTCTAAACTCTTAAACAAGATAAACCGATACAGTATTGTTTTAAAACAGGGTAAATGAGATAATTTTGCCCAAAACTATTTTTGTATACAAAAGAAATGATTTTCTGTAAATTATTACAGTATATGGTTGCATGGTTGTTAGGAGTGATAATATTAAACTATTATCATTGAAATTAAATGAGAAATTGAAACCATAACTCCAAAGTTAAGGAATAAATCCATATACAAATGAAATTTAAGAATGTAATTATAAATGTGACTTATAATTGGAAACGGGATTCCAGAGAAGTATTTGGAAATGTTTTGAAAAGGGTTTGAAAATTTTGGTGATTTGGAAAGTTAAATCGTTTTGATTTGAAAATGGATTTCAAAGGTTTTGAAAAGTCTTTTGAAGAGATGAAAAGCTCTAAACTATTTTCGGTCGCTGGAAAATAATTTCGATGATGACCGCGGCATCATTGGTGTTCATTTTCGGGCTTCCAAAAGAGAAATTGCTGCCAAATTGTTTTAAATAAAAGTTGTTTGGAAAATTGAGTTTTTGTTTTGAAAATTCAAAAGATAAATTTGAATTGTTTTCAGAATGGTTTTGAAATGTTGGTAAACTCTGGAATACTTTATAAAAATATTTATGAAATATTATGAAATTGATAACTTATAAAATATTGAGATCTGATTGGAATGAAATTCAAATTGTAAATGAATTTGTAACTTGGAATAGAATTCAAGAAGGTGATTGAAAATTTAAAATTCAATAATGAAATTGTGAATATGAATTCATAATTTAAAATAGAATTCTAATGGAATGAAATTAGTAAGGTGAATGTATCAATGATCTTATAAATCGAAATGTAAGTAAGTCGAAGACTTATAGAATATTTGAAATTTGATTTGGAAATCAGATTTGAATTGGAAATGAAAGAATTAGTGAATGAGTTTCAGAATGAATAAATAAATTTGAATTTGGTAGTAAATGAAGTTGAAACCGAATTTTAATAAATAAATTGGAGTAGTAACGAATGAATTGGAATGAGAGTTCAAATTGAATGAAATAGATATATAACTTCAATAGTGAAGTAAAGATGATATAAGCGGTTTATATTGAAAATTTTGTAATCAAATTTGCAAAATGATTTGAATGTTGTAACTAGATATCATGGCTAGTAGATATACAGGTATAAAGGGATTGGAAAATTTATTTCACAGATAATTCGAATTGCTCGAAAAAGGTATGTATTTGAATTATAATATGAGTTTTTGATGATTTCTCTCTAGCCGCTTGGCTTTTTCTTTTTCTTTTTGAAATCTGAGAGTCCGTAGGGACGTTTTGTAGTCGTGCCGTGTTAGCCGCGCAAAGGAGACGCTGGCGAAATTTTTTGGAAATTTAGGGCGTTAGAAAATTTTTTGAGAAAATTTGAAAGTTTAAATTTGAATTTAAACTTAAAATTGAATTGTTATAAAAACAATGTTGTTTGAAATGGGTAATTGAAGTTGAAAATTTAGTTGAATTAATAACGAATCTTTAGTAGAAAGATTTGTTGTGATAAATTGATAAAACTATTGGATTGTGAAAGATAATAGACGAGTTAAGGACCATTTTTCCCTAACTTGTAATTTCGAGGACGAAATTCTTTTAAGGGGGGAAGTCTGTAACGACCCAGAATTTTGACCAAATTAAATTGAGAATATTTAATTAATTTTAAATATTTGAATGATGATTTAATTTGAAATTCCCGATATAACTTTGAATTTGACGATTAAATTATATAATTTAATCTATTGAACTGGATAAAAATTTGAATCTTCAATCTTAAGCTGAAGGAAGATATTTCAAAAGCTTTTAAAATTCGTAATGATAATACTGAAGATAATAGAAACTTCAGAATTGTATTTCAAAGTGTTTCATTCAGTTTTGAAATTAAATCGTTCGAATCGAATTTAAAAATAGCCGTCCGAGGCGCAGTCTCGGAATTCGACGAGACCAGTTTCATTGGGTCCGTAATATTTAATTATTGTCGGATTTCAAATTTCGTATTTATCGGAGCTGTTATGTGAACGTACAACACATAAACGCGTTGAAATTAAATCAGATTCAAATTTAAATTTAAAATTTAAATTTTTAATCAACACCAGCCACCCTAGTCTCTGATTTGCGTCGACCTACTCTCTGTTATTCGCGTACTCTTGTTTCCTCCCCATCTGATATCACGCAACCTTTCTCTGCTCGTTCAGTAAAAAGAATAAAGCAAACCATCTTCTTCTATCTGTACAAATCAAAGAAAAAATGGCCGCTCTACTTAAACCCAGATACAATTCAAATTACGAAGCAAAATCAACTGAACGAAATTTGATTTTCGTTCGAAAGAAAAAGGGGGCCGCTTCCTCTGTTTAAAAACAAATCGAATGACGCTCGTTCCTTCTCAAATACCTAACCATTGCCGTTCGCAATGTCAATGGTGGCGATGTCAACTGCGAGGCAAGGGATCGAAGTCGAATTTTGGTGGCTCGAGCGCACGCGCAGGTCGACAGTGCTTCGACAGATTGGGGGGAAATGTCGCGATTTAGGGGCAGCAGCTTTGGGATGGAGGCGGCGGCGACTCGCGATTTGAGGAGTGGCGCGGCATATCGTGGGTGTGGCCGCGGTGTCGAGTTGTTCTGGTAGGCGAGACAGATCGCGATTTCGAGTTAGGGCACGGCAAGGCTCGAGTTCGAGCAATCGGAGGCGCGCGTCTTGGCAATGGTCGCGAGATGGAAGGGGGAAGACTGGCAATATCGACTTCGATTCGTGGTGGCTCGCATTGACTCGAGTTGGAGCTCGGCAGTGATGGTGGTTTCAGGTGCGAATGACGACAGTATGGCGGTGAGATCGATGGTGTTCGAGCATTCGGGTATGGTGATAGTTGATGTCAGTAAGGTATATGAAATTATTCAATTCACTTTAGTTTTTAATATGAATTTAATGTACAGAAAACATATTCCTATTTCACTAGATTTTGAAATACATATATATGTATGTATTTAGGTTTAAAGGAAAGGGATTTTTACAGTAAACAGAAAATTAATAAAAGGATTTATAGAAGATTTGATTTTTAATATAATTTATTTTTATAAGTATATACATATTTTTATATATATGGTTTCAAAAGAAAATATACATTTATATATATATATATAGCAGAAAGATTTAAATGTTGGAAGTTATATAAATTAGATTTGTAAATCTATAGATTGTTTTGTTGCTGAAAACAATTATTAAAAAGGAAATTTAATAATTTATTAATTCAATCTATCAAAATGGAAATTGAATTGTTCGGTTTAATTCAAATGTTGATAAATTGTATAATTATTTATACAAGGTTAAAAATCAAGATAATCGAGTCAAGATGGAAATTGGATTGCAAATAAAAGCTAAGGTGAGATCTTCTCACTCAAATGAAAGTGGAATTTTCAGTTATTGATTTGATTGCTATTGGATTGATTGATATTAGATATAGTAGGATATATATCTATATATAGCAGTATATACATATTGGCATATGTATATATTGGATTGATGATTTCCCGCCTCGTATAGCGGATGAGACCCTATTGCGCCGTTAGTAAGCGGATTTATAAAAACCTATATACCGCGATAATTCCGTACTGGAGCGGAATTGGTATTGTGCTAACATCTTTGGATGCAGGGAAACAGGTTGGAGGGATCCAACTGGACCCCTCACATTGATTGAATTTATTTCTACTGTGATGTGATAATCTGTGAATGATTATTGTTGTTATTGAATTGATATCTGGAAATTGTTTGAAAAGCTAAAATTTAGCTGAATGGATGTTTTGACATCATTGGATTCCAAAAATAAACGAAATTGAATTTTGAAATCAAAGTAGAAATTTCTAAGTGAATCAATCTTTGAAATTGAATAAATTTTGAAGAAAGAAAATTTCAAAGGTATAAAAGTTGATTTTTATAATCTTATCGAATTAATTCCAGAATCAAGTGAAAATGTTAAATAAATGGATTTCGTAAAATAGTGATTATAAATTGAAGAATTTAATTTAAGAATTTGGATTTTTAAATAGACTGAAAGAAACAATTGGAATATATTTTCTTTGAAAGGAATTTATTTAAAAGTAGATAAGTTGGAAATCCAGTTAGAAATTTAATTGGTAAGTTGAAACGATTTGGGAAATCAATGTAAAATGATTTCAATTTAAAGAATCCATTTAAAAACAGGATGTTGAATAATTTGAGAAAAATAAGGAATTTATTTAGTAGTGATAAATAAAATTAGAAATCAATCTGTAATTGATTTAGTATTTGGAGGAGAACTTTGAGAAATCAGTATGGAATCTTTTATTTAAAGTTGAAAATAAATTTAGAAATCAATATTGAAATTGGTTTGGAATTGAAGTTTTAATAAATGGAATTGGAATTTATAAAAGTTGGTTATAAATCCAAAATCACTTATTTTGATAAGTAGAATATAGAAGTTGATAAAAAAAGAAGATTTATAAGTCGAAGTGTTATTAAAATAGAAGTAGAATTTATAACCGTGTTTATAAATTCGAAAGCGATGGAATTTGATGAATTAAATATAGAAGATTATCAGAGTAGATATATTCGCGATTTTGGATAGCGAATTCCTATTGAAATGAAAAGGTGTAGAAATGATTGGAATTGGGTTAAATGAAGTATATTCACGATTTTGGACAGTGAATATATTTTTAAGTAAAAAATGGTTATGTTTGGGAAAGTGATATTAAAAATGAAGTTAAACATTTTAAAGATGTTTTAAAATGTATCGTGAATCGAAATCATAGATTTCAACATTCATTGTTGAAATAGACGTTTTCGAGAAATAAGGAAATGGTGGACTATAACACTGTTGTTATAGTAAATGATTTCCAAAAGGAAATGTTTTTTATCTAGTATTGGGATTTATATATCTATCTTAATTTCCGAATCCCTATACTAGTGATTTTGAGTCGTCGTAGCGATGTTTTACGTAACATTCGTTTTGACTCAAATGAATGTTGTTATAATAAATGATTTCCTTAAAGAATGAAATATATACTTAATTTGATTTAAGTATATCGAATATTTTCAAATGTTGAAAATAAATGATTTGTGAAATACTTATTTTTAAATAAGTATGGAAATGCTTTTCCAATATGAAATGAACTGATTTGAGATTTTATCTTCAAAGATAAAATGAAATGTGGAAATTGATTTGAAATTGTTTCAAATGGTTAAGTGTGGAAATTATATATCTAGTAAAGATATTTTTGGAAGATAAATAATTTGGAAAATTATTTGGAATCCGATGATGTTGCGCATCTTTATTGATAGTTAAATAACCGACTATCAATAATTACCTTGAATGGTATTTGTTGTGAATTGGATGAATTTGAATGCCACACTTATTTTTTAAATAAGCGCTCACTATTCGGGTTAGCCGGGAAAGGACCATGGGGTCGTATAACCCATTCCGAATATGTGATACGTCGTTATGAATTGCATTTGAAGACCGGTGTTGAAGACCGGATATTTTTGAAAACGGAAGGATTACCGTCGAGTTACTCTACATCGGCTGATCTCCGGTTTAGAGGTTTTATCACCCTTAGTGACGGGAAGTCCGGACGTGATTGGAAATTTTCCGGATTTGCAAGGGCTTCGTGAGAAGTGCCTTCGGTTCTGTTCGATCCCGGAACAGACTTATATGGATTGTGTGTCTGACATTACACTTTGAGATATAAAGCTGATTTCTTTCAAATACATTTCTGTTGGTGGCGGAGAATTTATTCTCTTAGCTTAACACCCTTCTCTGAGACGTACGAGCTCAGAGGTTATGTAGTTGAAATTTATCAGCGATATATCCCAATTTGGTAACGTGGCATACTGAGTGTTGCTGTGAAATGATCAGTGTTTGATCATTTGTGATATGATCATTTGTTTGATCTTATATCTTTGTGATCATAGGTTGATCATTTTGTTTGACCCGAAACAGCGCTTTTTGAGAAAGCGTAGCTTTGTGGACGAGACTTCGTCGAGCCTCACACCCCGGAAATGGTCGAAACAGGAATGTTGCGGCAAGGTTATGAGGGCCGCGCCCTTTAGGGTATGTCATTTCCTTCTGGAAAGGGGTGGTATCATGGTATGGAGCCCAGATACTTACTCATGTGGATACACTTTCTTTATGATGTGTGATGTTGGATATCGAGCGCTCGGATAAAGGTCCCAAAGGACCGGGTGATGACATATTCGTGAGTTACCTGTTACAGGGGTAACCCGGCCTTGTTTGGCAGAGAGCAGTTTGTCTCTCGGGACGTCCAGCCAGAGGCGATCCTATTCGGCAGGAGGAAAGGAAGTTCCTTAGCCTGACCATTTGTTGGAAAATCCAAAGAAACAATACGAACCTGGTACGGTTTTGGTTGTATTACCTGCTATGGAATGTGGCGGTAACCTGCTATTGAACATAGTAGCTATAGTAGGCATACGATACTGGTCGTATGTTGGCTAAGATTAATATTATACTTTCGAAATGTTTTCCACACTATGCACTAATAATAATATCAAAAAGAATTTGATTTTGCGTAGTAAGCATCTTTGACTATCATAAGAAGAAATCTCCTCCAATTCTGCGTTTGCATTGTGTGTGTGGCGGGAGGTCTTATGGTAGTTTCATTTTCCAAAAGCATTGCGAATTTGTTTTATTTTCTTTGTGAAAAATAACTGTTTTACGATCTCACACCAGTCACCATGACTGACTCGGAGTTTATTGTTCCCTTCTAAACTCTGGGTGCCCACAAATTTCCACACGGGCTGTCTAGAGTTAGATTATCAGGATATTCTGGATATTCTGGAGCTTCGGAGATAAGCTGGAGGACGAGACGTAGTATTTGTATCTGATAGTATTTATTCCGCTGTGTATTCTGTATGAGGACAAATTTATATAACTGTCCATTGTTGTATATTGACTCTGATTGATGTATGTATAAAAAGATATAGTTCTTTGTTTTAAAAGACTTGTGATTATCTATTATATATTGTTCCGCTGCGATATGTGAGATTCTGATATTGTTTCTGTTCTGATATTGTTCTGTTGTTCTTCTTTTCTTTTTCTTCTATCTTTTCTTCTACCTCTTCTTTTAAAACCCTAATGGTTCGGTTTTTCGTTCACCTTGAGTAAATCGATGGGGATTAGTGTCGATTAAAAAGGGTACGGAAAAGCGGGCTATTACAATTTTTCTAAGTCTTTAGAAAATTCCCAAATAAATAATAAAAATCATAATTGATTATTATGAAATCATTCATAAAATATTTGGGTCAAAAACTCCTTCCAATTCCTTAATTTCAAAATCCGATTCCTTCATCGCTAGTGAATAGTGATTAACTAGGTCATTTTAAATAATTATACTTGTGTTAATTATAAACTCATTTTTATCTTTCAAAATCACATTATTATATTAATAATGAATTTATAAATTTATTTCATAATTTTCAGAATTATAAAATTGTATTTATAAAAATATGGATTTAACTACTCTTAAAGCGACCTTTTTGAAAAATGTTTAACTCATAACTTGAGATTTTCAAATTGAAAACTTAACTTTTCAGATCCATTTGAAAGCTATTAACTTTACGGACAAAACGTTTCCTATTTCAAGTCATTACGGCTTGAAATGCATGTTACACTTCTGTTCGAAATTACAGGTTGCATAACCACGAACTGTCACTCCGGAAAATGCCCAAATTTGACCGTTTGGTAAATTGTTCCGGACTTTCCCCGGGACACTTCCAAAATGCTTATAAGTGAATACAAGTTATTATAAACACTTATCAAAATTTTCATAACTTTTAGTTACTATTTCCCCACCGATTTCTTTTATACGAGACTTATATGCTCTGTACCCTTCTCACGTAAGCCCGAAAGGCAGTGCACGATCGGTATATCTGACCTTAGTTTATCTAAGTTAGGTGTATGTATATAAAAATTCTTTTTAATAACGCCTACAGTCGATAAGTGTTCACACTTGTGTGTTCACTCGCCATGCTCTGTATTCCCCTCACATCAGCCCGCAAGGCAGTGCACGGGTAATATATCTGGCCTCGGTTTACCTGAGTTAGGCATATGTAAATATTGTTAATATCAATAAAATTTTCAAATAAGAGGGAGTAAGCAATTGAAATCTAAGCATTATTTTTACTTGTGTGATTTAACTTGTTATTGAAAAGAAATGAGAATACCACTTTGACAAATTTTGATAATCAACTAAGGATGCATTTCATAATTACATTGTGTTATCAACCGAAACAACGAGTTAAACTATTGTCTATTTGTTATGATAACTTGATTTTGTTGGAAATTTTGACGAGTATATGACTTAAATTTCAAGATAATGACCGAAACTTATATTTAACTTATTTGTGTCGATTTAAAAGTAAATCCTTCATTTGTAAATATTTTCAAAAACTCGCATTCATCTCTTTGTAAATAAATCTTGCATTTTGTAAATATTTTCATCATGCATTTGGATTTTGTGGGTAGTATCCGCTGAAAACCATTACGAGACAACACTCGTCCTACCGGGGATACCCAGAGATTTAACGGCTTGTTGCATACGCTCAATGCAATCGTGCTCCATACGAAAACGGATTTATCTTAGTTTTCCTTTATTCGAGGACGAATAAAAAGATAAGTGTGGGGGTATTTGATGTGCACGTAAATGTGCATATATTTACATTCATATTTTATCTCTTTTTATTTAAATAAACATCATATTTGGGCATTTTTACATGTTAAAACCAAAATTTAATTATTTTCAAACCATCATATTTTCATCTTCATTCAGGGGCAAAATGGTCATTTTTGTGCATGTGTCAATTTAAGAATTTTTACTTGGACAATTTTTATGATTTTTATACGATATTTTGATGCATATGGAAGTGGGATTCATGATGATATATGCATGCACAAGGAAATACAAAGGAATGAAGAGGAAATAATTCAAGTTCAAGATCATGGAGGACCCCATCCACTTAGCTAAATGTACAATTAGGAGCTAATGGACAACTAAGTGGAGGTTAAAGCTTCATGCACATCAAATGATGGATTAATTAGTGGCTAATGGTTACTTGGTGGCCACACTTCCTAAAGGGTATTTTGGGAAGCTCCCTAAAAATGGAATTAGGGTTTTATGCATGTATAAATAACCCTCTTATGTACATGAACATATCTTCTACTCTTTCATATATTTCCTTTTCTACTCTTTCATATATTTCCTTAGGAAATTAGCAAGTTGTAAACAACAACCAAAGTGAAATAAAAATGGCTTCCAAGCCTCTTTCTCCTTTCTTTTCTACATGCTTTTCTTTGCTTCTTTGTTAATGTTTATTTCTATGCTCTCTTTCTTTTAATGTTCATAGCCTAGATTTACATTTATGCACGAGTCTAATTAATTTTCTTCTAGTAGTTAATCTTCTATTTCTTTGTTTATTCTCTACTTTCTTTCATTTTCAATGTTGAAACTTACATGTGTTGATTTGATAACACAAATGAGTAGCTAAACCCCTTCAATTTAGGGGTAATGAAGCTCTCAAATATTATGTAGTTTCAACATTTTTATGATTTATGATCTCTTTAGCTTGTGCTTAATGAAAGTGAATTTTGATGTAAGTTTATACAAGTGGGTTTGATAGCTTCTATTGCTTATGCAAATGAGCTATTCTTATTCAACATAAACACAATTTACATCATCATTTGCTAATTAATTTTTGATTTTGAAATGAAAGTAAAAATGAAATTTGATGATCTGTATTACTAGTTACAATAGTAAATAGATCATACATAAAATAGCTTTTGCTTTGGCTTCATTTTCATGAGAATTATATATGGTATAATTATTGTATTGTAGTTTGATGGTTTGAGTTATGTTAATTAATAACATAAACAAACCATACTTATGATAAATGCAATGATTATTTCACTTAATATCAAAGTTAGAGATCATAAATTATTTGTTTGTTGATTTACAAAAATATGAGAGTGGATTTGCCTCTAAATTGTTCTCTAGTCTAATAGTTTTTAAATCACATTTTAATTTTAGCTTTAGCTTCTTTTTTGTAGTTAACAATTTCATCTCACTTTGGTCTAATTTGATTGAATTGAAAATTTTAAAATCTTAAAAATTCCCTACGGATCAACCCGTACTCGCCATGTTAACTTTTGTACGTCGTGCGCTTGCGGTTATTTTATTTCAAAATTTATCGGCATTTTTCTAATCGATAGAAAATTTGGCGATTAACAAGTTTTTGGCGCCGTTGCCAGGGAATAATTTAGATTTTATTTTCTATTCTTCGAATTATTGTTGTTTGATTTTCGTGTGTGTGCTTGTTTTGTGTGTTAGTGTACATATATAAAAGAAATTAGTGTTGTGTGTTTTTGTGTTGTTTTTTTTCTACTTTGTAGTGTGCTTATTGTTTTTCTTTCTAGTTTCATTTGCATCTCTATTAAAAAAATACAAAATTTCAAAAACAAAAAAAAATTGTATTCTTTGCATTTTCATTTACATATTTCTTTGTACAAAACTAGCAATTACACATACACAAGTTACATTGTTCACTGGTTACATTTTTTCTGTGCACAGTGGTTCCTTCACTTCACTGTCTTACCCTTTCTTCACAACCCTCTACGAACTGTTGCTCTGCAACTCTTTTGGCCACTGCTACTCTTCCAGACATAGCCTAACCACATCATCAATCAACCACACCTTAACAACCATCATTCACATACAAGCAACTGCCACACTTCTACAGTGTTATCATTCATAACCCACTTCCCACCAGTCTGCAACATCCACCCCTTGCCTCCACTTAACATCAACTGTCTCACTACAAACATCCAACCATCATCAACAACCCTGTCTTCCTTATCACCACCCTTCCACTGTGAATATTAAACAACTGCTCACCAACCTTCTTTCCACCTACAACCTCCCAAAGTCATAGTCACATTCAGAACACCACTGCAAACACCTACAAACTCCAGACTTCAAAATCAATTCACCACTGACATCAACCATTTTCATCATCAAGTGTACAACGCCTGCATGCCATCCACCACCTACACACTCCATACAAATTTCTTTCTGCGACAACAACTCCCTAACCCACAACCATCTCTAGTTCAAAACTCCAAACTACACAATACAACTGATACAAACATAACTGTTATGTACTCCAATCAACATCATCCACCTACTAGTTCACCTATCACCACATACAATCTCTATTAAACTCATCACTGACCACCCCTCCACCACATTCAAAAAAAATAACAACTGCCTCACCTTGCTCCGACCATACTTGAACCACATTTCATAACACTGCCTTACTGCAAACAATCCATCACCTATTACACTTCTCTGACCACGACCATCCCCACACTTTAATCACCTTACTGACATTCCTCCAAACAAACATCATTTGCTTCACCATTCACCACTGCAGATATCACTTCAACAGCTATTGCCACATATCCACCTCCACTGCTGTCATTCCACTGCTATCAAAATCAAACTCCATGTCAAACTACCTCCCCACCACCTTCCAAAACATCACAACCACACTACAATTTACTGCAGTTGCTATAACATTCTTCTCACTACAAACCATCCACAAATTCATCAATCTGCTCCTTCCTCCTCCACTGCCAATACACCACTACTTCGGCCAAAATTCACCAATATTCTACACAATCACCTCAACCAAACATCCTTCTTCATCAACTCAATTAACAGTAGCTGCCATCGGCAATTTACAGCACTTCACATTGCCACCTTCAACTGCGCATACCACCTAACAACAGTGCAACTACCAACTTGCATCATTGCCTGATCATTATCACTATCAAACTTCATCTGCAACCACCACCATACACAATCGAATCACCTCACCACTCCATCGCTTGCTGGAATTCCAAATGACCGAAACCACAAACTCCACCATTCCACTCGCCTGCAATCCAACCCAAATTGCCGAAATAGAATAACAAACACATCACCCAACCTTTTAACATTCCATTATCGACTGCCAACCATCTCCACTTGCACCTACACAATCGCGCACCCCAAACTTCACTGCGCATCAACCAAATCGCCTGCAACAGCACGACTTCGAACAGCAGACAATCACCTCGAACTACCGCTTTCACTAATCGATGACTACCTCTCCTCATAATCGCAATTCGAAACCACCAAAATCAAATCAAAAAAATTTGTTGTGTATATGAGTGTGGAAATTAATTTTGCGAATTCGATTGTGTGAATTTTGTTACTTCTAAGAGTTCGACTGTGTGAATTTGATTTTGCAATATCGTGGTTTGTGAAACTAATTTGGGTGCGAACTGCATTACTAATAGTGTTTTAAACTACTTTTTTTGGGTCGGGTAGTGTATTCTAAGAGTCTTTGGATTTTAGGCCAGGTAGTGTTTTAAACTTCATTTTTTTTCTTTTTCTGTCCTTTTTCTTCTTTTTACCAATAGTTCTTCTTCTTATTCTTAAAAAAATTACAATAATAAGATTTAATTTGTTTTTGAGTGTTTTCATTTTCATCTTAAATCTGTTGTGTTTTGTTTTTAATTTGTTTTAAGTTCTTTTCTAAAAAAAGGGTTTTCTTTCCTTTTATTTGTTTTATTTTATCCCTTAAAAAAATTATTTGTTTTATTTTGATTTGTTTTAGTTCTCCCTTTCATAAAAAAAACTTGTATATATATCTTGTTTTTACTTTCAGGTTGCCAAATCAGAAAATTGCAAGGAAAAGAAGGATTTACTTGCTTAAAAAATAAATTGCTTTGCTTGCTTAAAAAAAATCGCTGCTAAAAAAAGAAAATTTGCTAATAATCTACACGCTCTGGTATCGTGTTTTCATCTCTAGTTTTTATTTATCTTGCATTGTTGGTTGCTTGCATTTGCATTTATATGTTATAAAAATTTCAAAATGCAAAAACAAACTTCATTTTAGTTGCATTATAAATTCACGTTTAATTTCTGTTTTGCACTCATCTCATCTTGTTTTATTTTCTAAGGGCAATACCCCAATTCACATAACGTGAGGGATTTCATCACCCTTTTCTTAGCCCACAAACGCATTTCATCGTAGAATTTGACTAATAATAAAGATTAGACATTCGACTTAAGGGTGTCACGAGCTCATCTAGGGCTTAATTGTATCTACAATTGTTTTCTTTGAATAATTTTATTTCTTGGTGTCTAGGCTACGACAGAGTAATAACCAGTTATAAAAATTACGGTGATTCGTAAATATTATACTGGTTGTTCCTCTGAAGGTACTTAAACCTTCGGTTGCATTGCTACGGTGATTCGTGGTGCACCGATAACCCCTGCCCGTTACCTGGCTGAGAAATATTTTTGTTGATTTAAGACAAAGTGTGATTATACAATTTTGGGTTAGGAGCTACTAAGGACAGAAAACTGTAATTAAGTCCTTTGCATTCATTTAGTTGCATTAGTTCATGCATATTTTAAAAAAAAATCAAAAAAATCCAAAATAAAAAAAATTGTAAATTTTACTTAACTTAGTTTTTAATCAAAAAAATCTTTTTTTTCCTTTCCTTTGAAAATTTTCAATCAAAAACAAAAATTCAAAAAAATAAAATCTTTTCAAAAAGAAAAAAAATCAAACTTTTTTTTTTGAACATTCAATAAACAAAAACAAAAATCATATTTTCATTTTCTAAAAAACAACAAAAATCCTTTTGGTAAATATTTTAAAATTAAAAAAAAACATATAAAAATTTGAAAAGCCAAAAACAAAACAAAAATCAAACCTCTCTTTTGAAAATAAATTTCACTTGGTAAATATTTTTCTTCCTTAAAAAAACAATTTTTCACTTCGTTTTTCAAATCTTCTTTCATTCACTAAACCGATTCTAACTTCTTTCTCTTCTCGACTTTCACTTATGCATGAGTACTTGGACTCGTGACACAACAACAAATCATTGGACTCGCGCCTCAACAACTAATCGATTAACTCGAACAGACGATCCTCCCGAAATGGCGAACGAAAATGCCCCTCGAACTCTTATGGATAGAATCTTTCCCGATAGAGTTTTTATTCCATCTTGCATCACGTTAGCCGCCCATACGGGTAACCATTTCGAAATTCACTCGAACCATATTGCCACGCTTCCGAAATTTGGCAATTTCGAGCATGATGACCCATACATCTTCTTGACTAAATTCGAACAAGTTTGCGCAACCATTAAACTCCAACAACTTTCTGATGACGGAATCAAACTTCTATTAATTCCATTCGCTCTTACGGATTACGCCGAAAAATGGTTGTACAGCTTACCATCAAACTCGATTAAAACGTGGGAAGAATTCGTAAAAGCTTTCTTAAAGAAGTTCTACCCTTTTGAAAAAACGAGTAGAATTCGGAATGAAATTGTAAATTTTCATCAATTCAAGGGGGAACCATTCGGAAAATATTTTGAAAGATTCAAAGAGCTTTTGATAAAATGTCCACACCATAACTTTGAAAAATGGATGATTTGCCAAATTTTATACGATGGACTCGAAAACAACTCACGAACCATGCTTGAATCAATGTGCCAAGGCAACTTTCTTGCCCAACATCACGACGATGCTTGACAATTTCTTGAAAACCTCGCTGAAAAGTCGTCCCAATGGGAACATTCGAACGAAAAATCAATTTACTCACGATCGAGTGCACACTCGATAGGATCTTCTTTTGCTTTGGAAGCTAAAATCGACGCCATGATTAAAAAAATTCGATAACGTTTTCTCATAGAATCAAATGAACCAAGCTTCCAAACCGATGTGTTATAAATGCAACGATCCTAATCATATAGCCGATCAGTGTCCCAATTCTGTCGAACAAACCAATGCTTTCAATAAAGCCAAAAATGCCCCGTTTTCTCCAACGTACAACCCTGGTTGGAGAAATCATCCGAATTTTGCGTGGAACCAAAACAATCCCAACACGAATACGATTCATCCCAATTTTCAAGCATTTTCGAATAATGCTTCGAATCCTCCCTTTCAGTCCAACAACTTTCAACCAAACTTTGCAGGTCCGTCCCATAATCAACCGCAACAATCAAATTTTCAACCAAATGCAGGTCATCCTTCCCAAGACGATAAATGTTTAACTTCGCTTGAAAAAACTCTTGAAACGTTGGCTAAGGCAACTACTCAAAGCCTTCAATCAAACAGCAATTTGAAAAATTTATTGACTTCATTTATGCAAAACACAAACCAATCAATTGCAAAACTTGAAATGCAAATGAATCAATTAGCCACGTCTATAAGTGAACGCGAACGAGGAACATTCCCAAGCCAACCCCTTCCAAACCCCAGAAATCAAAACGCAAATTCAAATCAAGCCTATGTTGTTCAAGATAGCAATGTCGCCCAATTGAATGCTATCACAACTCTACGTTCCGGTAAGCAAATCGATAATCAAGTTGTTAATCCAAACGATTTACCGAAAACCTCTCTCGACACTTCTAAACCAACGAACGAATCTGAACAGAACGTGGAGCCAAACGTCGAATCAAATGCCAATCAAAATTCTTCTTCTTCTACTCGAGTAGACCCGCCTACCGAGTATTGTGTTCCATTTTCACATCGACTTCGACCAAAGAAACACTCAGACCAAATGGAAAAGATGTTGGAAACTTTTAAACAAGTGAAAGTTAACATCCCGCTTCTTGACATCGTTCAGCAAGTCCCAACGTACGCGAAATTTCTTAAGGACTTGTGCACCCAAAAGTGATACACTCAAGTGCCCAAAAAAGTCTTCTTAGCTGCCAGTTTGAGCGAAGTCTTGTCCCAATCCATGCCCGTCAAATACAAAGATCCTGGCTGCCCTATGATTTCATGTACAATTGGAGACAAGACGATTAACAAATGCTTGATCGACTTAGGTGCGAGTGTCAATTTGATTCCATACTCCGTTTGCAAACAATTAGGCTTAGGTGAGCTCAAACCCATAAAAGTTACGCTTCAATTTGCCGATCATTCCATTAAGAAGCATGTGGGAGAAATCGAAGACGTGCTCATTCGAGTAGGACAATTCATATTCCCCGTTGATTTTATCGCTCGAAACACAACCCATGACAAATCCCGCGAGTCAAATTCATTGATTTTAGGCCGACCATTTTTAGCCACCTCAAATGCCTTAATCAATTGTCGTAACGGATCGATGAAAATCTCTTTTGGAAACATGACTTTGGATCTTAATATTTTCAATCTCGAAAGCCAATCGAACGAACCTTGTGACCAAACGTTGGAAGTTAGTGCCATTCACGAAAACTTCGAAAACGAGACACTTGATCTTAACGATGAACACGAGGCCGAGTACGAGAAATTGTTTCATGAAATTCCCAGCGAGATTGAATACACTCTTTCTTTTGAATCGCTTCTAGTTGAGTCTGAATCTCAACCCAATTCTTTGAACGAGAAACTCCCAAAGTTGGACCTCAAACCACTTCCCGATCACCTTAAGTACACATACTTAGGTGAAAACAAAACTTGTCTTGTCATAATTTCTAACGATCTTTCTCCTGACCAAGAAACTTCTCTTCTCTCTATTCTTTCGAAAAACAAGGAAGCGATTGGATGGTCGATCTCTGATATAAAGGGAATTAGTCCCGCTCAACATCGCATCCATTTAATTGACGATGCGAATCCTGTTCGTGACGCGCAACGAAGGCTTAATCCAAAAATGAAAGATGTGGCGCGTGATGAAATTCTTAAACTTCTCGACAACGAAATCATTTACCCAATCTCTGATACTTCATGGTTAGCCCAATTCACGTTGTACCGAAAAAGTCTGGGCTAACCGTTGTCAAGAACGATTCAAACGAACTTATTCCAACTCGTACTCAAACGGGTTAGCGTGTTTGCATTGCCTATCGAAAAGTAAATGCGCAACACGTAAAGATATCTTTCCTCTTCCTTTCATTGACCAAATGCTCGAACGTTTAGCCGGCCACGAATTTTACTACTTCCTTGATGGTTATTCCGGCTATAACCAAATTCCAATCGCCCCCGAGGATCAAGAGAAAACGACTTTCACGTGTCCATTCGGTACATTTGCTTATCGACGTATGCCATTCGGACTTTGTAACGCTTCTGCTACTTTCCAACGATGCATGGTTGGAATCTTTTCTGACATGACTAAAAGCTTTCTAGAAGTTTTTATGGACGATTTCTCAATCTTTGGCGATTCCTTTTCCCAATGTTTACATCATCTCGAGTTGGTTCTAAATCGATGTAAATAAAAACATTTGGCTTTGAATTGGGAAAAATGCCACTTTATGGTCGAATAAGGCATAGTCCTTGGACATATCATCTCAAATAAAGGCATTGAGGTAGATAAAGCAAAATCAACGTAATTGCAAATCTACCCATTCCCAAATCTGTTAAGAACATTCGATCATTTCTAGGACACGTTGGCTTTTACCGACGCTTTGTGAGAGACTTTAGCAAAATCGCTCGTCCTTTGACGACTCTTCTTGGAAAAGACGTTCCTTTCGATTTTAACTCTGATTGTATCTCTTCTTTTGAACGTCTTAAGAATGAACTCATTTCTGCTCCAATCATTTGCGCACCCAATTGGGATCTTCCTTTCGAAATAATGTGTGATGCCTCGAACTTTATCGTTGGTGCTGCCTTAGGACAACGCATCAACAAGATCCTTCACGTCATTTACTACGCGAGTATGACTTTGAACGACGCTCAACTCAACTACACAACAACCGAAAAAGAGCTTCTAGCTGTCGTTTTTGCGCTCGAAAAGTTTCGACCTTACTTGATAGGTTCACACATTACTGTGTACATGGACCACTCTGCGCTTCGATATCTCTTCGCTAAAAAGGATGCTAAATCCCATCTGATTCGTTGGATCCTTTTACTTTAAGAATTTGACCTTACAATTAAAGACAAAAAAGGATCTGATAACGTCATAGTTGATCACTTGTCTCGTCTTCCAAACGCACCATCTTCTTTGCCAATCAATGAAAACTTCCCCGATGAACAACTTCTTTCAATTTCGATCGATCCATGGTACGTTGATATAGTGAACTAATTAGTCACTAAAGAAACCCCCTCATCTTGGTCCAAACATGATAAATACAAATTCATGTCCCAAGTGAAATATTTCTATTGGGACAATCCATACTTATTCAAATATTGTCATGACCAAATCATCTGACGTTGCATTCCGGATAATGAGATCAGGAGTGTTCTTTTGTTTTGCCATGATCAAGCGTGTGGTGGACATTTCGATCCTCGAAAAACTGTGGAAAAGGTGCTTCAGTGTGGTTTCTATTGGCCTTCTCTTTTCAAAGACTCGTTTGAATTTTGTAAAACTTACGATCGATGTCAAATGCTTGGACGAATTTCTCGACGAGATATGATGCCTCTAAACCCCATTCTTACGATCGAAATCTTTGATGTATGAGGTATCGACTTTATGGGACCTTTTCCCAATTCTTTTGGAAACTTTTATATCCTTCTCGTTGTCGATTACGTTTCAAAATGGGTCGAAGCCGTTCCTTGTAAAACCAACGACCATAGAATTTTTGTGAAATTTCTCAAAGAAAACATCTTTTCGAGGTTTGGCTAACCTCGCACAATAATCAGTGATAACGGACCCATTTTTGCAACCGTCCTTTTGAAACTTTAATGACAAAATACTCGATAACCCACAAGCTATCCACTCCATATCATCCTCAGACTTGTGGCCAAGTTTAAGTTTCAAATCGACAAATAAAACAAATCTTGGAGAAAACTATCAACAAAAATCAAAAAGATTGGTCTCAGAAATTGACCGACGCGCTTTGGGCTTACCGTACTGCTTTTAAAACTAACCTTGGGATGTTCCCATTTCGTTTAGTTTACGGTAAAGCTTGCCATTTACCTGTTGAAATCAAACACAAAGCGTTGTGGGCAATTAAGAACTTAAACTTTGATCTTGATAAAGCTGGCGAAAACCGAAAACTACAACTCAACGAACTAGAAAAACTTAGGAACGATGCGTATGAAAACGAGAAAATTTACAAAGAAAGAACCAAAGTTTTTCATGACAAGTCAATCCTAAGGAAAACGTTTTCGTCTAGCTAAACCCCTTCAATTTAGGGGTAATGAAGCTCTCAAATATTATGTAGTTTCAACATTTTTATGATTTATGATCTCTTTAGCTTGTGCTTAATGAAAGTGAATTTTGATGTAAGTTTATACAAGTGGGTTTGATAGCTTCTATTGCTTATGCAAATGAGCTATTCTTATTCAACATAAACACAATTTACATCATCATTTGCTAATTAATTTTTGATTTTGAAATGAAAGTAAAAATGAAATTTGATGATCAGTATTACTAGTTACAATAGTAAATAGATCATACTTAAAATAGCTTTTGCTTTGGCTTCATTTTCTTGAGAATTATATGGTATAATTGTTGTATTGTAGTTTGATGGTTTGAGTTATGTTAATTAATAACATAAACAAACCATACTTATGATAAATGCAATGATTATTTCACTTAATATCAAAGTTAGAGATCATAAATTATTTGTTTGTTGATTTACAAAAATATAAGAGTGGATTTGCCTCTAAATTGTTCTCTAGTCTAATAGTTTTTAAATCACATTTTAATTCTAGCTTTAGCTTCTTTTTTGTAGTTAACAATTTCATCTCACTTTGGTCTAATTTGATTGAATTGAAAATTTTAAAATCTTAAAAATTCATTGTGGATCGACCCGTACTCGCCACGTAGTAACTTTTGTACGCCGTGCGCTTACGGTTATTTTATTTCGAAATTTATCGGCATTTTTCTAATCGATAGAAAATTTGCCGATTAACATACACATGTAAGGGTAAGTGTATCGTGACTTCTCAATGTACTTTTATAATACATCATCACTTCCAAACAAGTCATTTAAGCATATCATATATCATTAACCATCATTAACTAACTTGTAAAAGAATATGAACTTATATATGCTTGTTTACTAACTTTTTCTTAACTAACTTTTCATGTTTGTTAATTAACTATCCAAATCATTAACCAATCATCATACTCAACCATCCAAACCTGTTTTTAACTTAGTAATACATGTTTAACATTCATTAGCATACAAAGGTATTTAAAGTTAGATTTCGCGGAGTTTTCTCACCAAAAGCTTTCCTAACGTTCACTGGATGTTCCTACAGTCAAAGCTCCGCCATCCGATGTCTCGAAGCAAGTGAAATGACCTTCCTAACTCCCAAATGGTTCGGCCTAGGGTGGTATTTGGAGCTAGAGTGAATTTGAGTGGATGATTCTTGGATGGTTGTTCTTAGAAAGAGATCAGGAGAAAGATTGATGTATATATCAAAGAGTTTTGAGTTGTTTAGCTATGGTTTCTCACCATGGAATCCATTAATGGTTTCTTGAGCTTGAGAGGATTTATGAAGAAGAAGATGAAAAAATGATAAAGGAGAGAAGATGTAACGACCCGTAAAATTTTAACTGTTTTAATAACGTAATTAGTTGAAATTTTGTGAAATTTTAAGCGATAAAATTGTGAAATAAAAATTTCATATCTGGAATGCGTCTAATTAATCATAGCAACTGGTAAATTTTCATCAGATAATTCGAAAGTTTATTTTCTAGTGTAATTTTATTCCAATTTATATCAGTTAAAATTTATGATAATAAAATGTTTTCCAAACCTGAATATTTTTACATAGAAAAATTCTAATTCATCTTCTGACTAAGACGTCATTTTTCGTTTTTCCAAATTCAGACTTCTTTAGCTCCGTCGATCTTATTTTTCTGCGTTTTTGCTGCATTTTCCGCTAGTGGAAAATTCAAATTTTTATAATTCAATCGTAACACTGATATCTGTATACCGTTTTGATCGTCTCGTCGTGCCGATCTCAACAATGTATTCATTTGTGTATTTCGGAAATCCGGTACGCGATGAAATCTGTGGAACGGTTAATCGTACCGGTACACGTTTTAAACTTTTGGGTTTCCCTCACCCTTCATGTATCTATCGTTAAATCAAGCAGCTATTTGTAATTAATATTTCTAGAATACAACGCTAACTTTTTAGATTTTCCGAGTTCCAAAATATGTTGCCGTTCGTTTCCCCATTTTTCTCCAATTAGTTCATTGCTACTTTTATTCTTGAGAAAGGAGAAAAAAGAAAAACAATTTTTTTGTTGTAGCTTCCATCTTCCCCCTCGCACGCGATCTATCTCCTATCCCTCGTCCATCATCCACCGAGCTCCACTTGCAACCGATGCAGCCGAGTGCATCTCCGCTATCTCCGTAACCCCTCTCCCTCTCACCCACGCCTCCATACAGAAAACGTAGCACATGCAGTTGCTTCCTCCATGCCGAGACTACCCTTTTCCCTCTAGCTTCTTACCCCTCCGCTGGCCTTCGTCTCTACTTCCACCATGGCCGACCTTTGCCTGGTCTTCCCTGCCACACGCCGAAGCCCTCAACCCACCGCCTCTCTCTTCAAAGCCCTGCTCGGCCATCACCACTTCACAGCCGAGACTCCCTCCTCATCAAACGCCGATCATCCCACCACCATGGCCAGCAAGCCCAGTTCCCCCGCGTCCCCACCGTGCATCACCCAGACACTCTCCATCTCCTCCATGCTATGCCCTTCACTTCTTCTTCTTTGAATGGTATTGTATTTGTTTACTTTGTTGATTATAGTATAGTATATTTCAAAGTTTATTAAAAGTATCTTGATTTTTCAATGGATGTTGTTTATGTATATGTCAACCTATATGTATATTTTGGCTTCAGCTGTGCTATTTATATACCTATACGAGTTGTATAAACCTAGTTACTGTCTATATATATTTTTTGGTTAGTTTATATGAATTTGGTATATTTTGAGATACAGTGCGAATATTAAGTTTATATGGGTCTGATTGCATCTTATTGTTGGTGCCAAACTTGTATATTAGTGTGTTTAAAAGTATACAGGTGATATATTAGTTTATATATATGGTTAAAGGGTATATAGTACATCTGTTTCATTTGGCTTAGTAGTTATTGTAGATTTTAACAATGCTGGGTTAAAAGATAATGTATATATTGTTATTGTATATAGTCCGCATATGTTTGAGCAGCAGTTTACTCTGTTTATATAAATGTTGCACATATATGTTAGTATACATGATTATATATTAGTCTATTTATATTTGGGTATATGGTATATACAAGTTTATAAATGGATTTTAACTTATAATATATAGGGTCTCCATATGTTCTTTGTACAGTATCATTTAAAATGTGTTTGTATTTAGAATATGTTTATATATAAAAGTAGTTATATTTGGTTATATACATAAGTTTGCTTATACCATATGTCTACATCGACTCAGTTCTAATTTGAATTGTTTTATCATTTCCTCATTATCAGCGTTGTCCGTCCAATTCGTGCCAATTCTGTTTTGCTTTGGAATTCGTACTTGGATCCGTAACTCGTTTCATTGTCCATTCTCTCTAGCCTCGGAAGGTGAGCAATCACTCACGATTAATGTTCTTTTATTTATTAAATTTGATTTCAATTGAAACGACAATTGAAATATGCTGCTGCTAGTTATTTACATTGCTATATATATGCCATCATATGTATCTGTTCACCCGTGACATCTGACACCATTATCTGTTATTTATATTGCTATATATATGTCATTATCTGTATATGTTCACCTGTGAAATCTGACACCATTATCTGTTATTTATCACTGATGATATATGCATGTTACTGTTGTTATATTTTTATCATATCTGTTATCACTCTGCAAGTTCCCTGTTAGTATAGAATTCACGATGGGTTGAAATGATACATACCCGAACGATCTGTAGAATAGGAGAAAATCATTATGGGTTGAAATGATAAACCCAAGCGATTTTCATTGAATTAAATTTGGGATTACGGGTTGAAAAGATATATACCCGTATATATATAAATTACGGATTGAAATGATAAATATCTGTATCACTTGACCATAAGGTAGAAATTTTATACAAACACCGTTGGTCTATATATATAAATATTTTGAAAAATGATTTCTATGGTTTTGAAAAGAAATATATGGTTTTAATAAATATTGATTTCTAAAGATCTATTAAAGCTGATTTAATAAAGTTGATATATAAGTATTTATTTAATATCTATATTTCAGATATAGAGTTTATAATGATTTGAAATTGATTTGAAATAATATTTTTATTTAAGAATTTTACTTAAATAAGTTTGATTTGAAATTTATTAAATTTGAATTTTAAAGATATGATTTGATAACTTGAATTTGATTAAAAGTGACTTAAATGAATATTTCAAATTTATATAAATTTAAATGGGATATTTTGTTTATTTAAATTTATAAATCAAGGTTTATTTAAAGGATATCGAAATGATTAAGTAAATATTTCAAAACTGAATAATAGTGAAGAGAATTTGATATGTAGACAATTATCGAATTTAGTTTTGAAATGTGGAATATTTGAAGCTTTGAAATATTGTGAAAATTGAAATGGTTTATTGTGGTTCTAATTGGTATTTGAAATCGATATAACTTGAAATGTTTAATTGAAATGGGAATTGAAATTGATGATTTAGATTTGATTAAATTTGAATTTGGAATTTGAATTGATTTGAATCGATTAGTGAAAGTCGAGGAAACTATTTTATTTTATAAAGTAATTTTAAGTTATATTTAAAACTATGGATATTTTACTTATAAATTATTTTAATATAAACTATTTTAATATAAATCATTTTAATATAAATTATTTTATTATAAACTATTTTAACTATAACTATTTATATAAACTATTTTATTATATATACTAATTTTAATATCTAAACTGTTTAAGAGGAAAGTGTTATGATTTCCAAAATGCTATGATTTCAAAGTTGTGATTTCCAAAGTGTTTTTATTTTTAAAAGACTATGATTTCGAAAACGTTATAACTTTGGAAAGTGATATGATTTTGGAAATGGATTTATTTGAAGTAAATTGATATCGTATGGATATGGTTTTGAATGGCAATGATATGTCGGTTTTGAAATATAAACTATTTTGAAAGTTTATTAAATGACCAATCGGTGTAATAATTACGTAGTTATTGAAGAGTCCGGGATCGGTTAGGAACATACTCTTTGTCCAAACCGAAAACCACTTTAATAACTATTATACGCGGAGTGTGATCCAGAATGAAGTGGTTGGAATGATGACGTTGCTGGATTTGAAGAAAGAGAACGATAATGGATGACCTTGACACTTGTGTCAAATTGGAAATGACTTAAACAGGAGCTGTGCCGGGCCTGTGAGGTTAGCTACCTCTAGCGGACACACTTCTTCGTAAACTACTCATTACTTGTTTTTGATTGGTGCGCACCCTTGATTTGGGAGTGTTGTTTCGCGGTGTTGCGATCGTTGCGACGATGCGTTCTCACCAGTCCGGATCAGGCAAACGGTAGTTTCACTACCTTGGGTATTGCCTCATGTGCCTTGTCATACTCGTATTCCTATGCGCGACTACTACGATTTGTTTTGTGTTATACCTATGGAGTACTCCCTGATAGCCCACCAGTTTACGGTGGAGTTTACAGTGCTGTATAGACTATGACGCTTATATAAAATGTGTTAAGGGGGATAATGGTAACGCCTTAACACTATTTTGATACTTTATATTACAGATAAGCATTATCTACTTAGCGTACACTACATAGTAGATAGTTTAACGGATCCTTCGAGGATGGTTATCCCAAACATTTTTTGAGTTACTTGTATTTCAGTAGTTATTTCACTTGAGTTGGATTTATTGATATAAGAATGTTAATCCTGACTCGAGTGTTTTGTGTTTCTTTACGCTCGGGTCAGACTGAGTGTACCAGTATTCAAGGCTCACCTTTGAAGTTGGAGCTTCGCTTGGAGATCCAGCTATCTATCCAGCTTTCAGATATTCAGTTGATTCCAGTGATGTATTCTGTTCTTATATTTGACTATTGTATTCGAGATCTGTTGTAACTTATTTAACTCTGTTATTTACATAGTAGCTTCATGAACTACTATTCTTTTGTTTCCGCTGCTTTATTGTTATATTACTCTGTGTCTGTGATCTATGATTATTTTATTTACTGTATATGCTGAGTTTTGCCAAATTTTATTTACAATCCATTGTTTTGAATTATTCAAGTCCGACATGTGTGGATTTATTGTCGATTTGAATGGTCCAAAATACTGGGTCATTACAGTTGGTATCAGAGCTCTGGTTTTAGGCAAAACTCAGCATATAGAGTAAATTCAATTACAGAATCACGTTCGTTCGAGCTTGAATTCCTTCTTCTTTGACTCGGTTTCTTTGAATTTTGGAACGTTCCCTTCGGTTTCAAAGTCCATTAGTGGCTCCCCTATTTGTGTCTTTTTAATTCTGGAGAATCCCATAACTCCACTTCGAATGAGCTCTATAATAAATCGGCGGTCTCGCCAATATCTGAATAATTTGTAAAAGAGTGAAACTCCTGTACAACCAGCATTGATTCACCGAAGATTTCTGTATCCTCGATTTACGATGCTGTTATCTTTTGCTATACCCGAATTCTATCTCTGGCGATCGAATGTCGATTTGTCACAGAATTCTACATAGAATTTATTCTTGGAATCATGGTTGACCCAGTTAAGGTTACCCGCGATTTATATAAGTTTGTCCATCTTCTATTTGAAAACTCAATTATCTTATCTCCCTATCGAGTCTACCTTTTAGTTGAATTCTTTTAGTTAGAGTTTCTCTAATCTGAATCTCTATCTTTGTTTTGAAATCCATTCGAGGGTATCCGAGTGAGGGAGTGTATTTGTAATTAATATTAAAATGTTTTATATATTGTGTTGTTTGAGTTGTTGATGTTGATTTGTGTTTTCGATCGATTCGTCTGATCAACGATATCGATAGGATTTCCAAAACACTTGAATAGAGCAAACTGACACAATATTATTTTAAAATTTGGTAAATTGAATAGATTCGTATGATTATATTATATATATAAGTATAGGATTTTCTGGAATTAAATAGTTAATTAAATTGATTGTTGAAATGATAATATTTGATTATCATTTATTGTTCTAAATGAATTTATAAACATGGTTTATAAATTGATTTGGAATTTAAATGAATTTAAATCAGATATTTGAGAATTTAATTTCCGATGATTTCAAACTTTGGTTTTAAAGCTTTAAATGTGTATAATTTAAAGTATTTTCGAATATAAATGATTTTCAAAGAATTTTAAAATGTTTAAATCAGTACTCTTCTCATTTGTCGCTGGAAAATAATTTCGGTGATGACGGCCGCATCATCGACATTCATTTTCGAGTTTCGAAGTGAAGAGACCATTCAGTAGCTTTGCTACACTTTGTTTGGAAATTTAATTTGATTTGAATTTCTGTGGTATGACCTGATTTATTATATATATAAAGATTTAATTTTGATCTGATATATACTATATATATTTATCTCAAAATTGTTTGAAGTAAATCGGAGATTTAAATTCTTAAGTTTATGATTTAAAGATGATTTCAATTATAAACTGAAATCAAAATTTTGGATAAATATTTAAACTTGAAATAATTGAATTTGAAAATTTTATTTGTATAGTACTAAATTGCATTCCAATATAACTTACCTAAATTATTCAGAAGTTAAAATGTAATGGGATAATATACAATATAAAATGATTTTATAAATAAAATTTGAGTGTTTATAATAAATGTTATACACTTAGATTTTAATTATAAAAAAAATGCTAATAAAGATGATAGAATAATAAGTTAATTGAATGAGATGAACATAATAAATTTTGTTCTGAAAGAATTAACAAATTGAAATTAGATCAACTTATGGAAACACCTTAAATTTAAACCAATTATTGAATATAAATTATTTAAATTGAATTTATATGGTTTAAATTAATTTATATGGTTTAAATTAATTTATATGGTTTAAATATATGTAATAAGATATATTAAGTGGAATAAACTTAATAATAATTTGGAATAAAAGAATTAAATTTGTTGAATAAAATATGAGTACAATAAATGATTATACAAATTGATGATTTAGAAATTGTTAATTGAGGATAACTAGATAATAAGATAATGAATTTAGAAATAGATAGATTAATTTAACTTAAGTGAACTCAAAGGGATTTAACCAAATTGTTGAATATTAATTAATTTAAATTGAAATTTATATGGTTTAAATTAATTGTTTTACTTGTATTCCAATCTATTTTCTTTCTGGTTGTTTCTATTCTCCTACCTCCTTCATTTTCAGGGACGAAAAGTTTTGAGTGGCGGAGAGTGTAATGACCCGTAAAATTTTAACTGTTTTAATAACGTAATTAGTTGAAATTTTGTGAAATTTTAAGCGATAAAATTGTGAAATAAAAATTTCATATTTGGAATGCGTCTAATTAATCATAGCAACTGGTAAATTTTCATCAGATAATTCAGAAGTTTATTTTCTAGTGTAATTTTATTCCAATTTATATCAGTTAAAATTGATGATAATAAAATGTTTTCCAAACCTGAATATTTTTACATAGAAAAATTCTAATTCATCTTCTGACTAAGACGTTCGTTTTTCCAAATTCAGACTTCTTTAGCTCCGTCGATCTTATTTTTCTACGTTTTTGCTGCATTTTCCGCTAGTAGAAAATTTGAATTTTTATAATTCAATCGTAACACTGATATCTGTATACCGTTTTGATCGTCTCATCGTGCGGATCTCAACAGTGTATTCATTTGTTTATTTCGGAAACCCGGTACGCGATGAAATCTGTGTAACGGTTAATCGTACCAGTACACGTTTTAAACTTTTGGGTTTCCCTCGCCCTTCATCTATCTATCGTTAAATCAAGCAGCTATTTGTATTTAATATTTCTAGAATACAACGCTAACTTTTTAGATTTTCCGAGTTCCAAAATATGTTGTCGTTCGTTTCCTCATTTTTTTCCAATTAGTTCATTGCTACTTTTGTTCTTGAGAAAGGAGAAAAAATCAAAACAAATTTTTTTTTGCTGTAGCTTCCATCTTCCCCCTCGCACGCGATCTATCTCCTATCCCTCGTTCGTCATCCACCGAGCTCCACTTGCAACCAATGCAGCCGAGTGCATCTCCGCCATCTCCGTAACCCCTCTCCCTCTCACCCACGCCTCCATACAGAAAACGTAGCACATGCAGTTGCTTCCTCCATGCCAAGACTACCCTTTTCCCTCTAGCTTCTTACCCTTCCGCTGGCCTTCGTCTCTACTTCCACCATGGCCGACCTTCGCCTGGTCTTCCCTGCCACACGCCAAAGCCCTCAACCCACCGCCTCTCTCTTCAAAACCCTGCTCGACCATCACCACTTCACAACCGAGACTCCCTCCTCATCAAACGCCGATCATCCCACCACCATGGCCAGCAAGCCCAGTTCGCCCGCATCCCCACCGTGCATCACCCAGACACTCTCCATCTCCTCCACGCCGTGCCATTCACTTCTTCTTCTTTGAATGGTATTGTATTTGTTTACTTTGTTGATTATAGTATAGTATATTTCAAAGTTTATTAAAAGTATCTTGATTTTTCAGTGGATGTTGTTTATGTATATGTCAACCTATATGTATATTTTGGCTTCAGCCGTGCTATTTATATACCTATACGAGTTGTATAAACCTAGTTACTGTCTATATATATTTTTTGGTTATTTTATATGAATTTGGTATATTTTGAGCTACAGTGCGAATATTAAGTTTATATGGGTCTGATTGCATCTTATTGTTGGTGCCAAACTTGTATATTAGTGTGTTTAAAAGTATACAGGTGATATATTAGTTTACATATATAGTTAAAGGGTATATAGTACATCTGTTTCATTTGGATTAGTAGTTATTGTAGATTTTAACAATGCTGGGTTAAAAGATAATGTATATATTGTTATTGTATATAGTCTGCATATGTTTGAGCAGCTGTTTACTTTGTTTATATAAATGTTGCACATATATGTTAGTATACATGATTATATATTAGTCTATTTATATTTGGGTATATGGTATATACAAGTTTATAAATGGATTTTAACTTATAATATATAGGGTCTGCGTATGTTCTTCGTACAGTATGATTTCGCATGTATAATATTTTAAAGTATGTGTTGTTTATATATATTGTTTTGGGTTTAATGTACCAGTTTTAAATAGTTTACGTATATTGATAGTTCTTAAAAGGAAAATATACATAGCTGCAGTTTGTAAAATGGTGTTGTGAAAATATAATTTTGAGTGAATATGGTATTGACAGTGCTTATATATATTAGTGAGTATATTTTTGCTTTTTTTTGTCTGCATCTTTGTTTATTCAATTTTGATGTTCGCATATACATTTTTCGAGCCTACATTATGTGGAGTCTGCATATTGGTTTATGCATATTAAGTTGTTTGCAGATATATGTGGCCTGTCTACATTTTTGTATTGTCTGCATTTATATATTGGAATATATATGGTCTGGATATATAGTTTTGGGTAGCTGGTATTAATGTGTATATTGTATATATATATACTTCACAATTTAATATATGTGTTGCTAATAGACATTTACAGTAATAACGATTTGGAGGATATATATATGTCTCTTATGTGTTTAATTTAAAAACAATGATTTTGAAATATATATATATATATATATTCAATTTAAAATGTGTTTGTATTTAGAATATGTTTATATATAAAAATAGTTATATTTGGTTATATACATAAGTTTGCTTATACCATATGTCTGCATCGACTCAGTTCTGATTTGAATTGTTTTATCATTTCCTTATTATCAGCTTTGTCCGTCCAATTCGTGCCAATTCTGTTTTGCTTTGGAATTCGTACTTGGATCCGTAACTCGTTTCATTGTCCATTCTCTCTAGCCTCGGAAGGTGAGCAATCACTCACGATTAATGTTCTTTTATTTATTAAATTTGATTTCAATTGAAACGAAAATTGAAATATGTTGCTGCTAGTTATTTACATTGTTATATATATGCCATCATCTGTATCTATTCACCTGTGACATCTGACACCATTATCTGTTATTTATATTGCTATATATATGTCATTATCTATATCTGTTCACCTGTGACATCTGACACCATTATCTGTTATTTATCACTGATGATATATGCATGTTAGTGTTGTTATATTTTTATCATATCTGTTATCACTCTGCAAGTTCCCTGTTAGTATAGAATTCATGATGGGTTGAAATGATACATACCCGAACGATTTGTAGAATAGGAGAAAATCGTTATGGGTTGAAATGATAAACCCAAGTGATTTTCATTGAATTAAATTTAGGATTACGGGTTGAAAAGATATATACCCGTATATATATAAATTACGGATTGAAATGATAAATATCCATATCACTTGACCATAAGGTAGAAATTTTATACAAACACCGTTGGTCTATATATATAAATATTTTGAAAAATGATTTCTATGGTTTTGAAAAGAAATATATGGTTTTAATAAATATTGATTTTTAAAGATCTATTAAAGCTGATTTAATAAAGTTGATATATAAGTATTTATTTAATATCTATATTTCAGATATAGAGTTTATAATGATTTGAAATTGATTTGAAATTATATTTTTATTTAAGAATTTTACTTAAATAAGTTTGATTTGAAATTTATTAAATTTGAATTTTAAAGATATGATTTGATAACTAGAATTTGATTAAAAGTGTCTTAAATGAATATTTCAAATTTATATAAATTTAAATGGAATATTTTGTTTATTTAAATTTATAAATCGAGGTTTATTTAAAGGATATTGAAATGATTAAGTAAATATATCAAAACTGAATAATAGTGAAGTGAATTTGATATATAGACAATTATGGAATTTAGTTTTGAAATGTGGAATATTTGAAGCTTTGAAATATTTTGAAAATTAAAATGGTTTATTGTGGTTCTAATCGGTATTTGAAATTGATATAACTTGAAATGTTTAATTGAAATGGGAATTGAAATTGATGATTTAGATTTGATTAAATTTGAATTTGGAATTTGAATTGATTTGAATCGATTTGTGAAAGTCGAGGAAACTATTTTATTTTATAAAGTAATTTTAAATTATATTTAAAACTATGGATATTTTACTTATAAATTATTTTAATATAAATAATTTTAATATAAATTATTTTATTATAAACTATTTTAACTTATAACTATTTATATAAACTATTTTATTTATAAATTATTTTATTTATAAACTATTTTATTATATATACTAATTTTAATATCTAAACTGTTTAAGAGGAAAGTGTTATAATTTCCAAAATGCTATGATTTCAAAGCTGTGATTTCCAAAGTGTTTTTATTTTTAAAATACTATGATTTCGAAAACGTTATAACTTTGGAAAGTGATATGATTTTGGAAATGGATTTATTTGAAGTAAATTGATATCGTATGGATATGGTTTTGAAATGGCAATGATATGTCGGTTTTGAAATATAACTATTTTGAAAGTTTATTAAATGACCAATCGGTGTAATAATTACGTAGTTATTGAAGAGTCCAAGATCGGTTAGGGACATACTCTCTGTCCAAACCGAAAACCACTTTAATAACTATTATACGTGGAGTGTGATCCAGAATGAAGTGGTTGGAATGATGATGTTGCTGGATTTGAAGAAAGAGAACGATAATGGATGACCTTGACACTTGTGTCAAATTGGAAATGACTTAAACAGGAGCTGTGCCGGGCCAGTGAGGTTAGCTACCTCTAGCGGACACACTTCTTCGTAAACTACTCATTACTTGTTTTTGATTGGTGCGCACCCTTGATTTGGGAGTGTTGTTTCGAGGTGTTGCGATCGTTGCGACGATGCGTTCTCACCAGTCCGGATCAGGCAAACGGTAGTTTCACTACCTTGGGTATTGCCTCATGTGCCTTGTCATACTCGTATTCCTATGCGCGACTACTACGATTTGTTTTGTGTTATACCTATGGAGTACTCCCTGATAGCCCACCAGTTTACGGTGGAGTTTACAGTGCTGTATAGACTATGACGCTTATATAAAATGTGTTAAGGGGGATAATGGTAACGCCTTAACACTATTTTGATACTTTATATTACTGATAGGCATTATCTACTTAGCGTACACTACATAGTAGATAGTTTAACGGATCCTTAGAGGATGGTTATCCCAAACATCCTTTGAGTTACTTGTATTTCAGTAGTTATTTCACTTGAGTTGGATTTATTGATATAAGAATGTTAATTCTGACTCGAGTGTTTTGTGTTTCTTTACGTTCGGGTCAGACTGAGTGTACCAGTATTCAAGGCTCACCTTTGGAGTTGGAGCTTCGCTTGGAGATCCAGCTATTTATCCAGCTTTCAGATATTCAGTTGATTCCAGTGATGTATTCTATTCTTGTATTTGACTATTGTATTTGAGATCTGTTGTAACTTATTTAACTCTGTTATTTATATAGTAGCTTCATGAACTACTATTCTTTTGTTTCCGCTGCATTATTGTTATATTACTCTGTGTCTGTGATCTGTGATTATTTTATTTACTGTATATGTTGAGTTTTGCCAAATTTTATTTACAATCCATTGTTTTGAATTATTCAAGTCCGGCATGTGTGGATTTATTGTCGATTTGAATGGTCCAAAATACTGGGTCGTTACAGAAGAGAATGGGAAGGAGGGTTTATATAGGATTAGTCTTAGGAATAAACTATAGGTATATGTCACTTCTTATCATCAAATCAACACCTTACCACATCACTTCACTCCATACCCTCATGTACCCACCTACACCTCCCCCCTCCCTTTGTTGTGCGTGTAGCCTCCCCAACCCACCTTTACATGCATGTGTACCCCCTCCTTGTCCTTGTCATGCTTGCATTAAATAAGAGGGTGAGTTGATGTGATGTTTTCCATACTCTTTTGTTTATTCTTTTCTTATGTATATATAATATATATGTATTCTTATGCATCTATACTCTACATTATACGCATATATATACATGTTTAATTATTTGTTTATTTTTGTGTGATTACATACATGTCCCATGTATGTATACCAGTTACACACAACGTTCTAATGATGTTCAACAACTTCTACACGATATTCTGTAGTGTATTTAAATTTCACAAATCAGTCATATTTCTTATTATATTTTTCTCAATATAATTATGTAACTTGAGTTTATAAATAATATTTCCATTATTTTATATTAATTAAACATTTATTTAATTCACTATGAAATTAACTGATTACTATATTCCCAAAAATTCAATAATTGAATATTCTATTCAATTATATCTTTAGTTTATATTTATAAATTTTCGGGTCGTTACATTCTCCCCTCTTTATAAGAATTTCGTCCTTGAAATTTCCACATGAAGATAACTTCAAATAAAGAGATATATATTCATGCTGATTTTAATACAAAAGGATACATAACTAGTGACTACACCATAGGCGGTGAGTACACTTACAATCGTTCCATTACTCATGGATCTGTTACTCTTCTAGTCTAAATTCTGGATATGCCTTCTGCATCCGGTCTTTAGTTTCCCATGTGCAATCTGTAGGATCTCCACTCCACTGAACCGAAACCAATTTTGCAACCTTCCTTAACCATTTCTCATCTTTATCGACGATTCGAAGAGGTTCTCTGACAATCAAGTTTGGCTCTACCTCCAAATCTTCTTGTGTCGCTTCTTCAATCACAGATCCCGGGTCATGTACATACTTCCTCAACTGAGATACGTGGAATACATCATGCACACCCGCCAATCGTTCTGGCAACTTAACTTTGTATGCTAATGGGCTAATTCTCCTGAGAATAGGAAAAAGTCCAATATATCTTGGCGCCAACTAACCAATTTTTCCGAATCGGACTACTCCCCTCATAGGAGATACTTTCAGGAATACATGATCCCCCACAACATATTCCAAATTCCTTCGTCTCTGATCTACATAGCTCTTTTGCCTGCTATGTGCTACTTTTAATTTCTTTCGGATCATATCAACTTTCTCTGTTGCTTCTCTTACCATGTCCGGGTCAAGTATCAATCGGTCACTAGTTTCTATCCAACACGCTAGAGATCTACATGGGCGACCATATAGTGCTTTGTACGGTGCCATCCCTATACTTGCCTGATAACTATTGTTGTATGAAAACTCAACTATGTGCAAATAGTCTTCCCAAGATCCTCTGAAGTCTAGAACACAAGCTCTCAAAAGATCCTCTAGTACTCGGTTCACTCTTTCTGTCTGCCCATCCGTTTGGGGATGATATACGGTGTTTATGTTCAGCTTCGTTCCCAAAGCAGCTTGCAAAGCTACCTAGAAATGACTGGTAAATAATGGGTCTCAATCACTAACGACGCTAGTTGGGACTCTATGCAGTCTAACAATTTTCTTCATATATATTTCTGCCAGAGTTGCAGCTGTTCTTGTGGGCTTAACTGAGATGAAATGCGCGTTTTTGGTTAAGCGGTCTATAACAATCCAGATCCCTTCATTGCCTCTCCTTGATCTTGCTAGTCCGTCTATGAAGTCCATGGATACCTGATCACATTTCCAACATGGAATTTCTACTGGCCTAAGTAATCCAGCAACCTCTTATTGATCGCTTTTAACCTGTTGACAATTAGCGCGTCTGCTTACAAAAATAAATACGTCTCATTTCATACCTTTCCACCAGAACGTGTGTTTCATGTCCTTGTACATCTTGTGGATTCTGGGGTGGATAGTAAGCTTAGCTTGATGGCATTGATCAACACTTCATGTCTCAAGTCATCCACTTCTGGAACACATATTCTTCCGTTCATCCTCAATATTCCATGCTTGTCTACCCTGAAGCTTTTATTTTATCCATTTTCTACCCCTTTAGTGAGTCTTAACAAAAATGGATAATTCTTCTGCTCATTGGCTATCCTCTCTAAGAGAGTCAAAGTTATAATTAGGCATGTTATTACAACATGCTTCCTGCTCAATGCATCTGCCACTACATTGGCCTTTCCTGGCATATATAAAATTTCCAGATCATATAATGCCAAAAATTCCAGCCAACACTGTTGCCTCATGTTCAGATCTCTTTGAGTAAAAAGATATTTCAGAGATTTATGATCCGTGTATAGGTCAAATTTTTCTCCTAAGAGATAGTGTCTCCACGTCTTCAATGCGAACACCACGGCTAGTAGTTCCAAGTCATGGGTTGCATAATTCCTCTCGTGGGTCTTTAATTGCATGCTTGCATAGGCGATTACCTTACCATGTTGCATAAGTACCGCTCCTACGCCTTCTATACAAGCATCGGTTATTGTCATGCCACCGTTATTACCTGCTATTGTCAATATTAGAGTTGTTGTCAACTTTTCTTTCAATGTTTTAAATGCTTCCTCGCACTTCGGCGTCTACTCGAATTTCACATCCTTTCTGGTCAGCTTTGTTAGGTGTGAAGCAATCTTTAAGAAGTCTTGTATGAATCTCCTATAATATCCTGCCAAACCTAAGAAACTTCGGATGTCCCTTGGAATTTGCGGTTGCCTCCAATCTAGAATAGTCGTGATCTTTCTCGGATCCACTGAGACTCCCTCCTGGAAACAACATGTCCAAGGAATCTTACTTCTATTTTCCAAAAGTGACATTTGAAAAACTTAGCCTTGAGAACATTCCTTCTTAATATTTCTAGAACAATTTCTAGATGTTCAGCGTGTTCTTCTTCTGTTCTTGAGTATATAAGAATTTCATCCATAAAAATTAGTACGAATTTGTCGAGCACGTCTCTAAACACTCGATTCATCAAATCTACAAAATATGCGGGTGCATTAGTCAGTCCGAAGGGAATAACTAACCATTCAAAGAATCCATCCACACGTTTGAAGGTAGTAAAAGGAATGCAGTCTTCTGCTATCCTTAATTGATGAAATACGGTAGCCAGATCCATCTTCGAAAATACCCGAGCACCATGCAATTGATCGAACAAGTCATCTATCTAAGGCAGAGGATACTTGTTCTTTATGGTTTGTTTGTTTAGGTCTCAATAATCTACACAGTCTATAAGAACCATCTGATTTCTTAACAAAGACTACTTCCGCTCCTCATTGTGAACGACTCGGTCTTATCGGTCCTTTTCTCAATAGGTCATTGGTTTGAATTCTCATTTCTTCTTTCTCCCTCGGAGCCATGTTTTGCATACGGTGCACAACTGCTCTTGCTCCCTGAATCAAATCAATTCGAAACTCGATCTCCCGATGTGGTGGTAGAGTTTTCACCTCTTTAAACACATTTGAAAATTCTTTCACCACCGGTATCTCTTCTTGGCTCTTTTGAAATAGATTTAGTGCATATAAGAAACTATCTCTTATCGAGCTGGATCCTTTACACAATAGTTTATACTTCTTCCCCAGCTTACTCTCGAATTCCACTATTCTCTCAGCGCAATTTAGATTCACTTTATACTTGGTTAACCACTCCGTACCAAGTATCATCTCAAATCCAATAAAATCTAAAACCATAAAATTACATGGAAAGGTTTGGGAAAATAAGAAATTCGGACTTTCTTACATATCAAACAAATATCAATCGGTCCTCCTATCGGGTTAGATACTCTAGCCGGGATATCTATTTGCGTTGGGATCATATTTAATCTTTCTAATGCTTTAGAAATGAATTATAGGAGGCTCCTGTATCAAATAAAACTCTTACTAGTTCATCGTTAATGAGAATTTTACCTTCCATAATGCCTTTGCCTTTGTCCTCCCTGGATGTAGAAGGTTTGACTTCAATCGCGTACATCTTCATCTGCTCTCCTCTCTACAACAATGGGCACTTGTCCTTAAAATGTCATGGTTGATAGCAGTTGTAGCAGAGATTCTATTTGACCGCTGGTGCAGTTTGGCCATGTTGTTGCTTTGGCACCTTCGGCTTTTTGCAACTCCTTGCATAGTGACCCTTTTCTCCACAGTTATAGCATTCTCCACCCTTCTTCCTTACTTTTGCGGCCAATTATCGTTTCTTTTTATTCGAATCCTTGTAGTTGTTGTTCTTCTGCACCATTGTGGCAACTTCCTTGTCTAAGGTCTCGTGTCGGTAGGCCATATCGACTAACTCTACGAAAGTTTCTTGATATGCCCGGTCATTCGACTTTGGTATTTCCTTTTCATCCCTTTGATGCATTTCGCATTCTTCTTCAGTGGTGTTCCTATAAGTTCTGGGCCAAAACGGGAAAGTTCTTTAAACTTGGTGGTGTATTCCTCAACTGACAGTTCTCCCTGAGTAATATCAATGAAGTTCTAGTACATTCGGGCTTTCCCCGCTTTTGGTATATACTGTTCCTTGAAAACTTCCTTGAACCTCGCCCAAGAGCAGTTATCCTCGGTCACAACTAAAGTCCTTGGTTCCCACCAGGCTAACACTTCACCTTGTAGTTGCCAGGTTGTCAGAAATCGCTTTTGGTCATACTCCAAACCTAATCCCTTGAAGAACTTTTCGCACATTTTCAACCAGGCTTGTACTTCTGATATCGACTTGGTCCCTTGGAAAGTTTTACCCCCTAGTCCGGTATACTTCTTGTAAAGCGTAGCAAAGTCGACTGCCGGTTGAATTATAGCCACTGCCTCTTGTACTATTGCTTTTTCTTGAACTTGATCATTAACATTCGTTGCCCCCACATTTACATTCGGAGTTCGAACGTTTGCATTTCGGATTCCCCTATTTGTCTGATCACTGCACTGCTTGCCATGGTTCGTCGGGTTCTTCTAGTATCCATACCTGCCACCTGAATATAGTAAGATCTGTTTAGAATACAAAGAAGTGAGATTACTTTTGGGCAAACAATAAGCAGGATTTAATCCGAGTATTATTATTATTATTCGAATAAAATTTACAAATATGCACTCGTATATACACGCATACTCGTTCTAGGGTATTACTAACTCTATCTCTCACGAGATACTCATCCTAGGATATTACTGATCCTATCTCTGATGAGTTTAACTCAGCTAGGCTTTTAGGTATTCGCTAACCTAAGCTTTGATACCAAGCTGAGACGACCCAAATTCTGACTTTCGAGAATTGACATTAACACAGCCATATCACAAATTCAAGTGCCAGAAAATTGAATATCATGGTTTAAAGAAACAAAGATAGATAATAGAAATAGCAGATTTTCACATACGCATGGATCAAATATAATTATACATCAAAGTTAACTTAAATAGTGTTCCACATGAAATAAGATAGATACTGACCTAGCCAGGGACAGTTATAACTACCTGACCCCACATGTGCCGATAAAAATACATAAATCAATAACACGTAAACACTACAGTGGAATAACGATAGATAATGTCTTCTAATGATCCAGCTCCAACCTCCATTTGCTATGGCTTCAGCTTCATAGCTCCAGCTTCCAAAATGCTCCATACTAATCTAAATACTAGGCTACTCGGAAAAATAGGGCACCCAAAGTTTAAGGAAAGGTCAAACACTCTGTGTCAGTCATGGTACTGGTGTGAGAAACTCAAAATACGCTTTTAAAAATAAAGGGTATTTCATAAGACCATGCCAGATAAAACACGGAATGGGTTTTTACCTTATGGTAACCAAAAGTGATTACGCCAAAATAATGGGATATTATTTTTAATGACATTGTGCTTTTTGAAAATGGTTTTCAAGTAAACTTATGAACCTTAGCCGAAATTGTTACATTCATTAAATTTCAGCATCTTGGTCTACAATCAAACTCTTACATGTTCTTATTGGATATTGGATTTCATACTAACAACCAAGGTAAGGGACTACCTTCTGTACAGTACACCTTTAGAGGGATGCACCTGGGTATGAGTTCCCCACCCAATGCCTAAACAAGACTGTCTACCCAACTGATAAACCGAATATGCCATTTCCCCCGGTCGTTTCCGACCTTCCGAGAGCGCTCTCATCACAACCTTCAAACCCAAAATATAGCGGGAGATCAGTTATATCCAAAAAGGAAAATGTGGGCATTCTCATGGCTGCTAAATCATGACTCATCTTGTAGCACGCCCTGTTTTTAGTCACTCCCCATTTGATGAGGTTAAGGTAATGCATTGCCTTTTCATTCCAGCTCATTCACTCTGAATGCCACATTGCCGGATCCACCAATTACTAATTGACTCCCACAAAAATAAAACTTCCGACCTCGTACGTCTCAGAGAAAGGTGTTAAGCTAAGAGAAGTTGTCTTCTCCACCACCAAACAGATATACGTTTGTAAAAGTTTACGTTCGTAATCATTGGAAATGCTTTGTCAGACATTCTCCCATGCAAGTCATACAGGTAAAGGATGAACCGAAGGCACCACCCTACTACATCCCTAATCGTAGTAGCCGCAACCCTTGCATCATCGTAGATCCCACAAGAAGGAATCACTACTATTCATTTACCTCGGGAGCAACTTTGAGGTTATCAACAAGCAACCCGCTTGCCGTAGAAGATCTCCGGTCTTCAACATCATAGAGATTTTCCATCTCGATTTCTTCAATCATTTGTCCATTTCTGGAACATCGTTCATTGATTCGAAGTGGTCTTCGAATCGGGACTTTACCCTAAATCTGACCCCGGTTCCTTCGATATCAATTATCGAAATAAAATGTGTATATGTGTATACGAAATCATTAAGCCTCACTTAATTTAATTGCTTAACCCCTTTTTCCCAATTAGAATCAGTTCCTGATTGTAAAACATTAAGAGAATAATTTCCCAAGTGCAAACCCTGTAGGCCTAAACCAACATCAGATCGACACCAAAAAAACTAACCAACTTAACATCACAACAATCGAGTTCCAATTCCTTTTCGCTTATCCAGATCCCTTTTCTTTATCTTGTCAAAAATTTTACATGACCTTTGACAAGTACCCGGATATACCTTTCTATTCGTTCTACCCCTCGTCAAAGAAATAAACAAGGTCGGATGGATTTCCCATCATGTTAACTACCTTGTTTGCTTTCTCAGATCTCACAGGCGGGACAAGATGTACTCTTAGGTATTACCGCATACCCCTTTCTTTTATTTACTTTAATTCTCATTCATAGATAGTACCTCATTCATAACTTAAGTTTTCAATTTCAAACTCGGTTATTTATCAACAAACAATGAAGCCTTCCAAGTTGGGGAACTATTTCCTCTCAGACCTTGGTTCAATCACATTCTTTATCCTTTAAATAACAGTCATTTCCATACCTCGAAGTCTAATGCCACTTCCGAGCTTATTTCCAAATATTGCGTATTGTTTAAACAATTCATTTGATTATAGAATTTGACCAATTTTCTAAGTCTTTAGAAAATTTCCAAATAAATCATAAAATCATAATTAATTATTATGAAATCATTCATAGAAGATTTGGGTCAAAAACTCCTTCTGGATCCTTAATTTCAAAATCTAATTCCTTAATCGCTGGTGAATAGTGATTAACTAGGTCATTTTTCCATAATTATAATTTTGATTAAGTATAAACTCATTTTATCTTCCAAAACCTCATTATTATATTAATAATGAATTAAAAAATTTATTTCATAATTTTCAAAATTATAAAATTCTACTTATAAAAATCTGGATTTACCTGCTCTTAGAATGACCTTTTTGAAAACTGTTTTACTCATAACTTGAGATTTTCAAATCGAAAAATTAACTTTTCAGATCCATTTGAAAGCTATTAACTTTATAGACAAAACGTTTTCCGTTTTAAATCATTCCGACTTGAAACGCATTTTACACTTCCGTTCGAAATTACAGGTCGCATAAACGCGAACTGTCACTCCGAAAAATGCCCAAATTTGACCATTTGGTAAATTGTTCTGGACTTTCCCCGGAACACTTCCAAAACACTTATAAGTGAATACAAGTTATCATAAACACTTATCAAAATTTTCATAGCTTTTAGTTACTATTTCCCCACCGATTTCTTTTATACGAGACTTAATTTTTCCGTATACACATGTAAGGGTAAATGTATCGTGACTTCTCAATGTACTTTTATAACACATCATCATATCCAAATAAGTCATTCAAGCATATCATATATCATTAACCATCATTAACTAACTTGTAAAAGAATATGAACTTATATATACTTGTTTACTAACTTTTTCTTAACTAACTTTTCATGTATGTTAATTTACTATCCAAATCATTAACCAATCATCATACTCAACCATCCAAACATGTTTTTAACTTAGTAATACATGTCTAACATTCATTAGCATACAAAGCTATTTAAAGTTAGATTTCGTGGAGTTTTCTCACCATTCTAACTTTCGTCGGATGTTCCTACGGTCAAAGCTCCGCCGTTCGATGTCTCAAAGCAAGTGAAATGACCTTCCTAACTCCCAAATGGTTCAGCCTAGGGTGGTATTTGGAGCTAGAGTGAGTTTGAGTGGATGATTCTTGGATGGTTGTTCTTAGAAAGAAGAGAGGAGAAATATTGATGTATATATCGAAGAGTTTTGAGTTGTTTAGCTATGGTTTCTCTCCATGGAAGCCATTAATGGTTTCTTGAGCTTAAGAGGATTTATGAAGAAGAAGATGGAAAAATGATAAAGGAGAAAAGAGAATGAGAGGGAGGGTTTATATAGGATTAGTCTTAGGAATAAACAATAGGTATATGTCACTTCTTATCATCAAAATCAACACCATACCACATCACTTCACTCCATACCCTCATGTACCCGCCTACACCCTCCTTTGCCGTGCGTGTAGCCTCCCCCACCCACCTTTCCATGCGTGTGTACCCCCTCCTTGTCCTTGCCATGCTTGCATTAAATGAGGGGGTGAGTTGATGTGATGTTTTCCATACTCTTTTGTTTATTCTTTTCTTATGTATATAATATATATATGTGTGTGTGTGTGTGTGTATTCATATGCATCTATACTCTATATTACACACACGCCACACACATACACACACACACATAGATATATATACACACACACACATGTGTTCTATTATTTGTTTATTTGTGTTTGATTACATACATTTGTCTCATGTATGTATACGGGTTACACACAACGTTCCGATGACGTTCAACAACTTCTACACGATTTTCTGTAGTGTATTTAAATTTCATAAATCAGTCGTATTTCTTATTATATTTTTCTCAATATAATTATGTAACCTGAGTTTATAAATAACATTTCCATTATTTTATATTAATTAAACATTTATTTAATTCGCTATGAAATTAACTGATTAATATATTCCAATAAATTCAATAATTGAATATTCTATTCAATTATATCTCTAGTTCATATTAATAAATTTCCGGGTCGTTGCAGAGTGCATCGCCCCATGCATGCATAACCACTATAGGTAACGTCTAGGTGGAGCCGACTACACTCTATGGGTTTGCCAACCCTACTGGACATGCCTCTTATCTTTGGTTTTAGTCATTACCGCTGGTGAGACTACGTCCAGCATTCTAGCTCATGCACCGCCATCAAAAAAGATCATGGAATCCCATATAGATTCCAATACTCCAACGGGTCTTTGAATCACACGTGGATCCCCATATCTCAAATAGATCTTGGAATCATACATGAATTCACATACCCCAATGGGTCTCGAAACCACACATGGATTCCAACATCTCAATATATCACGAAACTCCTCCATAGAACCGTCTATGGTCTTTGGAGTGGTTACGGTTTTGTGAGTCATCTCTTAAGAGTACACTCTTCCGCTTCACGAACGCTCCAAAAACCAATCGTTGATTTTCCGGAATGTTCAATACCAGTTCTTTAGGAAATAATCAGACAATACATAAGAGCGGGGATCATCCCATAACCGTTTAAGTGGACGGTTCTCCTTATTATTTGTCCTAGAAGAATGAAATGAGTTTATACGTACAGTATAGCACCACCAACGATAACTTTACCATATGATTCTGTGTTTCTTCTAGATGTTTCCAGAGTTAAAATCCATCGGTGTTAAGTAGGGAATATTTACGTACCACCAAAATTAAGAAGGGTTGCATATTTAGATCAAGATTTGATAGTCGGTTATTTAACTATCAAATAAACAAGCATTCAAAACAAAGATCACATTTTCCATGGAAACCACTAAACCTCTTTTAATTAAATTTCCATTAATTAAAATCTCTTCCATAATATTGATCAAAATATTCATATACATCTCACCGGAATAAGTATATTCACCAATCATTTCCTTCAAAATACTTGAAAACTTTTAAAAATAGATATGGGAAGTATCGTTCAATATCGACCATGGATCGCAGCTTGCACAATGGTTACGTCGCTATCCCAGCGAATCCATAGTAAGCTGTAGGCAATCACTGCCCCTCGAATTACGCCATGAAAATCAACCATTTCTTTCCAAATCTCTTTATTTTATAAATATATCCAAATCTATTTATAAAGTTTCTTTATGAATCTCCAATCTGTTTATAAAACATTCTTTATATATCTCAAAACTCCATTTATAAAACTTCTCCTTTTCAAATCTTTAAAACTCATTCATAAATTCTTTTATAAATATCCAAAACCATTTATAAAACTCTCCAATACTTAACAAATTTATTTAAGAAACTCTTTAACTCAGTAAGATTCTCTTGATAAACCATAAATTATTTAAAATAAAATTAAATAATAAGTTATTATAATTTAAACATGGTCCTATTTCACTTAAATTAAATCTCCTTTAAAATAATAATTTTTGAATCTCACTAAAAATGTATTAAATTAATTTTGAGCACTATTATTATGTTAATAAGTTAACTTCAAAACAAAATTAATATAATACTTCATTAACCTTAAACAGTATTAATATAATAATAATAAATTATCCTTAAAGCAGTATATATATATATATATATTAACTTTTAAAATGATATTAATATAGTAATAAATTAACTTTGAAATAATATTATAATTAACTTATAGATAATAAATAACTTAAAATCAAATTGTTATAAAATAACTTTAATTAAATAATTAATTAACTTTTAAACAAGTAATTATATATAATTAACATTTTAAAATAATAACTAAATAACTTGAAAAAATACTCGTAAATAACTTAATGGAATTCTTTAAATAATCATAAAATAATTAACCTTTAAATTTCATTAAAACATAATCAATTATCCTTTAAAACATTATTAGTAAACAATAATTATCTTTAAAATAACTTTAGTAAATAATTAACTTTCCAAATTAGGAAGAGGCTTAGCAACTCCAATGGTACTTAATCAAGTCACCATTAATTCCATTATTATCCAAGTTATAATCCAGGTATTTACATGACATCACATACGTAAATTCAACTCATAATTAACAATTGATTATAAATGCAGCACTTATCAATATTAACCGATTGGAATGTAATTAAGTGTCCACGCTAATGTAATAGCAGAAGGGGTAATTTTTGCAAACATAAATGTCCAATTTTAACATATCCAGTTAATAATAGTAGAACTGTGATTTATTTCGCTAAATAGGTGTCCAATTAATTTAATTAGCGGAATGAGGTTTTATTCCGCTAAACAGATTGTCAATTACCATATTCAATCAAGTTTAACTCAACGGTATTTTATCTGGCCAAATAAACATCAATAATTAAAGTATATAATTTAAACGAAATTATTAATTAAAATAACGTAATTTAAATCTTGTCCGTTTTCATATGTCATAACTCATACTTGTCCAAAACTATCAATAAGTTACACTATAATGTTGTACTGGTCATTAAGAATCCAACGCAAAAATCCTCATGTCAATCTGATAAAATTGATAAAATATGAACAAGATATCTTGGTTTAATATAACACACATTAATTGATAATTAAATTAATTAATCAATGCAAAATCTTCACCCAAACTCCAAATGGGCCAAGCCTATCTCGTTCCAACCCAAAACCGCATCTACCCCTACTCCTCTTTCTTCTCCAACTCTAATGTACAGGAACCCAAAAGCACAGCATGTACGTGCATGTGCACGACTACGACCACCCATCACCGCATCCAAGTCCACTGCCATTCCCGCCTCGCCAAGCTCGACTCAACCGCGCCCTCGCCTACCCCTTCGGCCTAGTAGATTAAAATCTGACCATCGATGCTTCATCGAAACTTGTAGCCCCAAATCGCGTCAAAACGTGATTGCAACCCCCTAACCTCCACTGCAACCGCCCAAACTTCGTCCATCGGAGCTCCACACGATGAGAAACACGATGCAATCAACCCAAGGCCTCCCCGTTGACTAAATCTCGTCCTAGGCCTAACCCTAGCTTTTCGGCATCGTCGTCGACCATAATGAAATTCCACCAAAACTTTACCAAAAATTCTCCATCGCCGTACGAAGCTAGCGACGACGACGAAAACTTCAAACTCGAAGCGGGTTGAGAGATATTAATTATTGAAATTTAACGTTCATTTTCCCCCTTTCCTGATAAATGATGATATCTCACTCGATTCTCGATGGAATCAAGCGCGATTAATTTGAAAAAAAAAATAGAGATCTACTCGAATAACTTTCCTGTTCGGAGATGGGGTTGAAAGTGAGTGAATTGGAAGTTGTGGACTTTTGAATGGAGGTGCTTCAATTTTTTTTTTTTTCATCCACATTAACATATAGAAATGGAGAAGAAAGGCCATGGTCCGCAAGTAGAGAAGGAGAATGATGCACCTCTTACAACCTAAGTTCAATCCAAGGCAAGATTCTGCGGAAGTACAAGAGAGAGCGGGAGCAAGGGGAACAAGAAAACCATGGATTCAGGGGACAAGCAGTAAGCAGGATGAAGGGAAAACAAAACGTGGGCTGCTTGTACTTATCTGCTTGTACCAGTAGAAGATTGATTTAGTTTTGATTATGTTCGGGAAAACAAAAGCTTTCTTCTCCTTTCTCAAGTTTCTATTGATGTCTTATATCTTCTATATATGGAAATAAACAAACGGAACATGTTATACATGAAAAGTGCATATTTTACCGGGTCATCCTACCTACATCTTCGCTTCTATAAATATCCAAGTTCTCAGCTGTCGTGAGGACAACTTTTGAAAGCAACGGTACACCGCCGAACCGAGCTTTGGAGTTATACATTCGGCTATAAACTATTATACTTTGTATCAAATCTTTGTAAAAAGCTAAGATATAAGAAGTGAAATAAAAATGAACAATGAAGGTAGACACGTTCTAGTTGAACGAATATAAATTTACGTGCATTTTACTTTTCTAGCATTTTCTATTTATTTACAAATAATCAATTGGAGATGTTTGTCCACTTTTGGTGCAAATATCATGCATTGAAATTTTTGCAGGGACTCGTCCATTTTCTTTTGTTATATCAAAGTCAAAAATGAATTCTCAAAGTAGTTTTCAAACATAAGAGTTTAGCTTTGCATGCAATATATATGGGAAAAATAACCACAGCAAATGGAAATAAAATTAAAGATAAAAAATTATACCACGATTTTTCAGTACACTATGCTGAACATCCAGAATACAACCATAGAGTTAGCATTACACACCATCTTAAAATTTATTTATAATGCAATTTTACCAGATCAAACTGAAAAAAAACTTGGACCCAAAAAGTTTGTGTAGCCTAACTACAAGTAAAAGAGTCTAGAATACTGTAATGAGAAACCAAGAATAAAGAGTCAGTATAATTGGGTGAACTCTAGTTAAATGCAAAAGATGCAATATTTACAGGACTCAAATGAAAGATTTTCATTGGAGAAGAAATTCATCAAAATTCCAGTCTCTAACAAGATCTCTTGTCACTGCTCGGCTTCTCACAAGCCGTGGGGTTGCTGGAATACTAGAAACGGGAACAACCTTGCACTGTGTTGTGTTGTAGGCAGATGTTTTCCGAGTCAAACAGCTAACTATAGATTGGCATCGTCCTTCACTTTCCGAGCTTGAAACTGAATGGCTTCTAAATGAATGTGTTGGACTGTCTATCTTACGACATACTATGCATGCCATGCTCATGCTTCCTGAATTACACTGCATATATATATATATATATATGAAATTAGTCATCATCATACTTGTTATCTTCAGTTTCAGGGAAGATTCAAGCATTACATTATGTTGATGAATCAATTCAAAATACAACCATGTAAGTTCACAAATATATGCAATTCCATTGTTGTATCAATTTTGTAGTCATCTGGTACTTCAATAAATTGTTTCTTTCAGAACCAAACATTAAGAATTTTCTTTTCCTTCATATATATTTGATCTTGCATTCATTGCTCCATGCCCCTAGTAGAAACAATGTAAACGTAATGAAGGCATGTTTGTAGTACCATAAGGATGAAGAGACAGTTGCTTGGCTATACTTACTGCCTGAAACTGTCATCGAATTCACTAAACCTCATCGACTCTTCGAGCATCTCTTCATGCTATTCAAACTCGGCATAACAGGCCACTAAAACGTGGAATGGTTAGTCGGCCAAAAGGATTTTCGCTTGCACTCAACCTCACTGAAATTCTTCACTCTCTTAACTCTCTTGAGTTTCCAATTATACTAAATTGTTGAAATCAATTGAATGCAACAATTTGAATGCATTAACAAGAGCTTAACAAAAGTGGACAAAAACAGTTCGATTGAAACTCAACTTAGCTTTTATCAGCCATTTGCAACACTAACTGAACGCATAAAAGTAGGACACATCAGCTTTATCTTACCTGCGTGATTAAAACCATCTCCAATAGGGGCATTTTTTAGTATTACAACTCGAAAGCTAGCCCAACAAGGGACGATCAGAGATACATTACTCAAATTTTAGCTAACGGGTAGCTACAGTCAGCTAATAGGTTGCAAAAACTTGTCCGAGTTTCAAAAACTCAGTAAATGCTTATCCGAATTTCAAAAACTCGAGTTTAAATTTAAACCGGAAAACAACAAATAGAAAAATATTATATTATATATGATTATTCTTTTTCTAGAAATGAAAATTACACTAATAACATATAACAACATTTTTTCGATGGAGCGCTACGCACTAGACTCAGGGCCGGTCCTAAGAGTTTTGGTACCTAAAGCCAAGTGCGAAACCAAGACCCTTAAACAGAAACTAATGTTATCATCGTTAATTAAATCATCAAAATAATTTGTGTTGTTTATAAACAATGAGAAGTGGAAAAAGAATAACTTTATTCATAAAAATAATTCAAGGTATACAACAAAATTAATACTGATTGCTTATGAATATTTTTCTAGCCTTCCGACTTGCAAAATTACTAATAATATTTTCATATTCAAGTTTATTGACCATATCTTCTTCAATCGATAAAAGTGTCAAACCATTTAATCTTTCTTGTGACATAATGGAACGAAGATAAGACTATAAACTTTAGCTTTGAAAAACTTCTTCAGACCGAGGCAACTGTAACTGGTATAGTCAGAATTATTCTATATGCAATCCAAGCATTAGAAAATTTTAACTCTCTCAAATAAGAATTTACGAAATTCAGCAACTCAATTGCTTTTGATTTTCCTTTGGCAAATACCTTTCATTACCTTCAATTCTGAAAATAGCTCTCTCCCATCAATATCTAATTGCAAATCATGTCTCAAATATTCCTCAAGTTTTAAACAATGACCTTTCAGTTTCTTATCATCTATAGAAGTAAACTTTTTTAAATCAAATAAGAAGTCAAACCTATCATCATATTCTTTGAATTGCTCAAATCGGGTAATCAATGAAACACGAGTTTTATCCACAGTTTGCAAAAGGTAATTGATTCGAAAAGACTCTTCTGGTGTTTGTATCGGTTTTTCAACATTCGCATTTTCATCGAACTGTTTCTTTCTATGAATAATTCTTTTTTGAAAAAAAACTGGTTCAACATTAACATTTTGGCTATCTCTTTAGCATCAACCATTGTAGAATTAAATTCCATGTTCATGAAATCTTCAAAAAAATCAATAAACTCTTGTAATCTAGTGATAACAACATCAATTTGCATATCTTTAATTTGAAAAATCTTGCTAATGCTAACAGTGTTTACATTTTTCAACATTTCATACCAAATGCACAATCCAAACAAGAAGTCAGAATTTTCAATCTCATTTGTCACAAGACTTTTAGCTTCACTATTCGCCATAGAATCATTGGTGCTATTTGACAAGAAAATTAGAGCATCTCTTATCTTCATACTTTGCTACCTTATAGATTTTACAGCTTCAATGTGACTTTCCCAACGTGTATCTGATAATGGTTTAGCAGTACAACCTGATACATAATCTTTAAAAACTTGTCATCTCTGTGTGGATGAAGAAAATACATTAATATCCATTGGATTAGCCCAAAAAAGTTTGATGATTTAGGACATGATTTAATCATATCACAGAATACAAGATTAAGACTATGACGATCACAAGATGTAGAAAGCTCTTGAATTAATTTCTAATAATTTTTGTTGCATCCTCTTTGTGTTTTCCTTTCATAATTGATGCATTGCCATAACATTGTCCTATGATATCGTAAATATCAAGCTTAATATCTTCTAATACTTCTTTAAGCTTGTTAAAAAGTCCAAATCATCTGCTTTCAGAAATTCAATAAAAACTCTTCCACCTTTGCGGGATTAGTTGAAACATTAACGCATCTTATTATAAGAGAGATTTGTTCAACGCGACTAATATCTGGAGTGCAGTTTAATACAACTGGAAATATTTGGCTTTTTTATTTTCTTAAGAATTTCATTTTTAATTTCATTCACCAAGTACTAACATGTGCAGTTAAAGCTCTGCAAAATCTCCACTACAGTCCATAGCGCTCTTCGACCGCTACACTATTTCAATGTAGCGCTATTAAACAGTAAAACCGCTTTAAGTCCCGCTATTTTTCGCTACACTCGCTAAATCAAGACTTTTTGGCATCCGCTTTAGCAATATTAGTATCTAAGGTTAGAATGACTAGTCTTTTTTAAAAAATCAAATCAACAAAGTTAGGGTAAAAACTCAATATTAAGGCATAAGTGCTCAATATAAGTTAAAAATCTATTGTATTCATTAAATCTAGTTTGCATAAATCAAGATATTCTTCGGTTTTCTTATATAAAATTAAAAATATTTCTTTTTCCTACACAAATTATGTAAAAATGAAAATAAATTAATTTAAATATTTGGTTTTATATCTAATGAAGATTTTTGTACCTCCGTTATTTTTCGCTATATCCCTGCTATAACATTTTGCACCTCCACCGCTAAGCGTTTTAACTGCACAGGTACTAACTCATTTTGAATTTTGTGTCCAAGGTAATGTATATGAATTTCTTTTGGTTCAACTCGTCGAACATGTTCCTACATTACTAGATCAAATTCTGCTATCATTTCAATTAATTTACAAAAAAGACTATTATTATGTTTATAAAGTCTTTCGTTCGTTTCACGAAATGCTAAATTACTAGAAGCAAGTGTTTTAACAACAACAATTGTTCTTATCAACACTTTCTTCCAACGTTCTTTTTCCTTAATTATTTGATCTATTACACTCTGGTCTATGGTTGTTTTGACTTTCAATCTTGTTTCCAACTCAACTGTCAGAAGATGATCATTACTACTTTCATGTTGTTTCAACTTAGAACTAAGATTGCGCCAATCATTAATTCCTTCATTAGCAAGATGAATAGGCATTGTTTGATTTATGAATAATTTACAGTAAAAACAAAATACTTTATCAAGTGAACTTTAATATACCAACCATTTTCTATCTTGCTTATCCCCGTTAGGAAAATGTCTGAAATATAATGTGAAGGAAAAATGTCTATTGATAGCATCTTTTGGAAAATCAGAGTTATTATCTTTTAATACTCTAAAAGGACCTCTTTCAAGCAGCAAGTCTCTTAATTTTTGGTCAATTTTTTTCCATGTACCAGGGTCATTTGATGTTATACTAACATTCTTCACATGTGATGAATCAATCTTTGCTTCCTCTTCGCTCATATTTCATTGTCATGTTCGCTCATTAAAATATCATCATCAATATTATCATCATTCTCATCAATAATGGAGGCATTATCCCCATTCAAACTTAAACTTTCTACTGGACTATTTTTGATGAAAAATTTATTAAAACCGTCTTTCTGTGAATTAGTGAGTTCCTCTAAACTTCTGTTTCTAATCCTTTTAGCATGTCCAAATTCTTGTTTATGCATTTTTAAACACTATAAAACACCAAATTATATTGTATATTAATAATTACTAAAATAACAAAAACATTTTAAATTATGAATGTCTAATCTTTTATTTATAATTTATCAAAAATATTTCCAATGATAATTTAAAGTAAAATTCCTTTTAACTAACCGATTCGACTAAAAAACATTAACTATAGATTCCTACGAAAACACGGTTATTTATTTACAAATTTTACGTTAACTAACCATTGAAAAATTCATTAACTATTACCAAATAATCGTTGTTATACAATTATATCAAATAAAAATTTGAATATACCAATTTCGATTTAATCATTATTAATTATTATATAAATCAATCCTTACATTAATATACAATTACCTAACCTAAAATTAGAACATATGATCAAAATTGAATTGGCATCATAGAACATAGATGTTGTTCACAAATTACAATACAATAACTTCAACTAACTAAAAATTAGAACATACAAAAGTCTAAAATTAAGTAGTACCTTTTCAAGTTTCAACAATCTGTACCCTAGATCATCTGTGTCGTGCTTCTTGTCGAGACGTCGTTGGAGTCTTTGGAGATAGATGGAGTCGTTGTTGATTGATTTGGAGGAGGAGATGATGAGATGGAGTCGTCGCCACCTATGCCTACCCGCCCGTCGCAATCGCCAGTTGCGAGTCAAGGCATCACCAGTCGATGGTGACAGTTGTTCGCTTTTTTTCTATATCGAGATTCGCAAATTGTTTTTTCGCTCCTGTTTGCGTTGGAAAGATGGCGCCCTATATTTTCGAGGCCCTAAGCGGAAGCATTTGCGGCTTTGGTAAAGGGTCGGACCTGACTAAACCCTACAACTTGACCGATAAGGTGGACCACCATCTACGAGGACTTTGCCTGTGCATTTCCGCCTAGGGGTTGATTACCCACCTTCTACGTAGTGGAAAACATTTAAAAATAAAATTATTTAACAAATAATAATAAATTATTACTGTTATCGATTATGAATTTTGATAGTTGAATCGAAGTAGTTGTATTGAAATTGCTAATTTGAGATTGTAGTATTGAAATCGTTAATTGAGATCATAGAATTAAGATTGTTAAATTGAAGTTGTTAAATTGTAGATTAAAATTTATTATCAATTAAACTTGATTATGAATTTAAACTTAATACTATAAATTAGAATTAAATATAAATTTAAACTTATCAACTAATAAGCATGAAATACATATTAAGTTGTCAAGGACCACTAGCCCAACTGGCAAGTCATATGACGTTGTAGACTAAGATTCTTGAGGATATGAGTTCGAATCCTCGAGACATCAAAAAGTGTTTCGCTTGAATCAAGTACCACTCTTATTCTAAAAAAAATACAAATTAAACTTGATTGAATTAAATATGAAATATTAACTCATTATTAATACAAATATGAACTTAAATGTATTAGTAGCTTATAAATATGTAATATAATTTAAACTTAATTTGCAATTAATGGATATATGAATTTAAATTTAAGCTTAATATGAAATTTAACAAATATTAAAAATAAAACTTACCCGAGTTACCGAAACCCGAGTAAATCATGACACCTTTGCTCCGCTGGGGTAGCGGAGAACATCTTCTGTGTCACATCAGCATAAACATCCAACAATGCTATTGCACTGTTGGGATGCTCTAACAAAGCAAAGCAGTATTCCTAATAATAACATTTCCTATGACTAGGGTATACTGAAGAAGTACAGGAAAAAAACACATATCGAGTAGAACTCAAGCGGAGAATATGGTGTGTATTGCCTCTTCTTCCCCCTATTGTAGTGTGTACATATTGCTCCAACAAAAAGCCTACTAATTTGCCAACCAGTGCCAAAACATTGGAGTAAAACAAATTTATTAAACAAAGTTGAATGAACTAAGAGAAGTAAACAAGTACAAGACTTGGTTGGTAGCCAACGGTATTCTCAACAAGGGGCGGGTTTCACTAAAGCATTTGCTTCAGTAGCTTGTATGGCATTTGCAGCGCAAAGGGTTGGAAGATTTACCAATTGGATGTAAATCAATGTTTCGCCATGGTGAACCCAGTTAAGATGCATCTGTGGAGCAACTGACGGGTTATGAAAGAAAAGGAAGTCAGCATAAGGCATACAAGCTACATAAAGCTTTGTATGGTATAAAACAAACTTCAAGAACTTGGTTTAACCGCATTGAAGCTCATTTTATTATTGAAGGTTTCCATAAGTTCATGAATGAGTACAGTTTATTTATCAAGAGGAGCAGTTGAGATAATCCACTAGTAGTAAGTATTTATATGGATGATCTGATTTACACTAGCGGTGATAAGGATATGATGTCTGACTTAAAGAATTCCATGATGATATACATGATTAATTTGGGGAAGATGAGATCCTTCCTAGGAACTGAAGTGTTACAGCGACCCGATGGCATTTTCATTTGTCAAAGGAAGCATGCTACTGAAGCACTGAAATGCCTTGGGATGTTTTAAAGCAAGTCAGAAAGCAGCCTGATTGTGCCGGGTTTCAAAATGAGTTGAGATGATCATGGAGTCACAGTGAATACGACTTATTTCAAATAAATGGGGGGAAGTTTCATGTACCTCACAGCGACATGACCTGATATGATGTTCGGTGTCGATTAGATCACCAAGTACATGGCTAAACCCACTAACTTCACTTACAAGCTGCCAAGAGGACTTTTTAGATACGTAAGTGGAGCTGCAAAATATGGGATTTTGAATAAGAAGGGGAAGAAGAGCTGCTTGCTTTCACGGATAGCGATATGCAGGTGATGATGCAGACTATCGTGAAAGCATGTCTGGTTGTCTTTCTTTTAAGTGCAGGCGCGACATCATGGATGTCCTAAAAGCAGCCAATAGTTGTGTTGTCGATAACTGAGACAGAATTTGTAGCTACTCCTGTATGCCTGCCAGGTAATATGAACGAGGAGGATTTTAAAGGAGTTGCGTCGTGAGCAGAGGGTTGCACCACTATCATGTGTGACAACAGTTCAATGATCAAGCTATCAAGAAATCTAGTTATGCATAAAAGGAGCAAGTACAGTGATGTGTGGTTTCATTTCTTGAGAGATCTTACAATAAATTGTGCTGTCGAATTAATTCATTGTGAAATTCAGGAGCAGGTTGTTGATTTGATGAAGAAACGGTTAAAATTAGAAGCATTTCAGAAACTCAGAGAGATGATGCGATAAATCTAACAGCGTTACTTTATCTTAATGCAATTAGCTTCTAGTCATAGTTAGAACTAAGAAGCTTTGTTTCCAGGGACGGATCCATGGCCAATGCAACCTGGGCTACAACCCAGGTGAATCTTTGAAATTTTATTTTATATTACTTATATTTTTAATAATAGTTGTAATACCTTTGGTGTCACACTTTTTTGGTATCAACATGGACTACCAAAAATGCCCCTCTACAAATATTATTAAATATTAATGTTACTTAAAAATAGGTTCTAACAGTTAATTTTTTTTACCGATTTAAAACGCATTTATCTTAATATCACTTAAAAATAGGATCTTACGAACACACTTTTTCCAAAGTTGTTTTTCACTAATTAATAACATAAATAAAAATTTAAACCAATAAAAAAATTAAATTCATTCTTTAGTAATTAATAATAGAAATAAAAATTCAAACTAATAAAAAATTCACGCATGAAGTGCGATCCATCATCACGCGCGAAGCGCGTGCCGTAACGCTCGTGCGTGTGCGTGATGTAAAGCCCGTTACTTTTAACTCTTTCAAAAGAGGCTAAATCTTCTCTTTAATAAACTATTCTGTCAATCAGGTTTTTTCATAATAAAGAAGTCTGACTGAAGACTGAAGAAAAAGATACATATTTAATTTCAGACTGTTATTTCATTTCTGCTTTCAGCCTATCAGGTTTTCTAATACATTCATACTTAGCCAAATTTCCTACTATCCTACATATTTGGTCGGAGAATAATATTACATAGCCCTGGGTGATTTGAAATCCTGGCTCCGTCCATGTTTGTTTCAGTACATCCTAGTCATAGGAAATGTTTCCTACCAATGATTATGAAGCTTCTAATTTTAGCTTTACTGAAATAAAGCTTCGAATTTTAGCGCATGGACAGTGACCATTGGACTTATTCCTTTGCTTTGTTAACAAGTAGCTATGACAAAGCTAACTGTGTTAATTGTTTTCAGTTAGTGTTGTAAATGGCTATTAAAAGCCAAGTTAAGTTTCAATAAAAATCATTCAAGTCCATTTTTATTGAACTCTTCTGCATTTGATTGTTGCACTCAATTGATTGTAACAAAGAACAGGCAGTGTACGGTCAGGAGATCCATGCAATACCGGAAGCAGAACCAGCGTTTTGATATCATTAAATTATTTAAAACCCCATGATTTTCATTTATAGCAGGTTTATTAGCTCAATAGGGATATTATTCACATTCCTAAGACCAACTTCCATGCCGGGAAGGTATATTCAAAGTTTAGTTAGAGTTGAGACAAATTTGTTCTGCTTAATTAATATTGATATTAAACCTAAACAAACATAGCATCTTTATCCATCTATATATCAATAACCAGATCTTTTTAACTCTAATCATTTATGAGATGATGCAATTATCTTTTCTTCAAACTACATTTTCAACTGCAAAACGAGAATACAACTATAATTTATGCTGAAATTTACTTATTATGTAAACTCAACCTTGGTGGACGTGATTACATATAAATAATCAACATCAATCAAAAATAGTAACCAACAATAAGTAACATACGAGTGCTGCATAAAGGATGCACATAGAATTCAGGAGCTGCATGAAGGATGCACATAGAATTCAGAAAGGGCAACCGCCCGTGCTGAAATTGTCAAATTCAAAAGACTAGTTTGCACTTGTAGCTTAACATATTTACATCTATCACAATCAACCATGTTTTCTTTGCTTCATACTTTGATTCTGACATTCTTTCTCTTCAATTTAAGATTCCCCTTCTATAATTCACTAAAATATCCTATTAGATCAAAACCGTCTCCATCACTCAAATATGCCATGCACTTCAGCTCAAAGTGGAACCTTTTTTATCTTTCCAACTAATCTATACTCTACATTAAGATCAGATATTTTACACGAAGTCAAATTAGTATGCTAATTTCTTGTAAGAGTTGCTATTAAGTTCTAAACTAAGTTACTATTATTAAAACTATGAACGGTGCACTCAGACCGTGCAAGATATAAACAACACACATGGTCCTTACATGCTGGGCAAAAAAATTGATACAAAGGATACAAGGCTGTGTACATGAAAGATAAAATAATTAGCACAAAGAACACGCACATGTGAAAAATAAAATGTTATGATTCAAAATTAAAATTCTCAAATATCATTTGTTGGCATCATGTCATCAGTTCAACAAGGACATTGATAGGTGTGATGCACATGTGTACGTAAATAATTTTAAAAGAATATATTATAAATTTAAATAATCAATACATGATTTTGCATGAGTACTGATTGTTTTTAATTTGACAAAAAATTCATTGTATAAACAATATGCATAGTTGAAAGTGAACATATAAATATTTTATTCCATATTAAAACTAACAAAAAACAAAAAAATGGGTTTTATATAAATATTCAATTTTTATCAATACAAAACATAGGTAAATAATTTTGCAATAATAATAACAAGTTATAAAAAAATACAGTTTTATGAGACCAATTTGATTTACGAATCAAATAATTATTTAGAGAAATCAATACTAAAAATACTCATTCTCAAAAAAAATTAAATTGGATAAAACTCGACTTAAGAGTCATTCGTTAAATTAAAAAAAAAGATATATGTGAAATGTCCATCTTGCGCTAAAATAATTGAAATCATTTTTGGAATAACTAGTATTAATTTTATTTTATTTTGTAGGATAGTGGTGTAAGAAATATGTAGATCGAAGTATTTTTGAAATTACATAATTTCAACTTTTTAGAACTTATACAATCAAAATCAAAATTCAAAATTTGAAGATTAAAAATAAATATAAACAATTTTATACATATGTCCAAAAATTCAAAATCCATGTTTTCATAATAATTGATTACAAATAGTATAACAACGGTACACTACAGATATATAATTTAAAGTGACTTTTAAACTTTCTACTTTTTAAATAAATTAAAGTAGGCATAGCATTGAAATTTTGAAGTTCTTTTCCATTTTATTATTATTATTATTATTTTATAACAAAAGTGATACTTAATTTAAGCAGAGCACTTATGAAGTTCTTTTCAAAAATTAAAAGCTAAAAGATCAATTAACCATATATAGTTTCCAATAAGTACATAACTGTCAATGAGAGTTAAATAAGTGCAATATTTAATGTATGAATGTAAAACATAACCAATGATAACAAATATTCAAAAGAGGTAACTAATGATATTAAGAATGTAAATGAAAACACATAAACTTTACACATATAACATAACCATGATAACAAATATTTAAAAGAGGTAACAAATGATATTAAGAATGTAAATGAAAACACAACTTTACACATATATAGTTATTGTCAGAGCTGAGGTCTGAATCCATGACTTTAATTGTGTACTGATTTGTCTAATAAAAACTAAAGAGAAATTTTTGTCGAGACTGAGATTCGAACCTATAGCCACAAATTATATACATTTTGGGTCGCGCTTGCACAAAAAACACAGCAACAGAAGTATTACAACTATTGTTAAAGGTTATCATCATATTATGTAACATCAATATGAAACAAATTTTGTTCAAAACATTGTCCTAAGGCTCCCTTTCCCCTTCTTGTGCATAATTTTGTAAAAAAATATTTAATGTGAATTTGTATATTCTTGCATATTAATGCTTATAATTAATCTCATAACTCAACTCATGATTCTATCTCAGCTACTAATAAAGAGAATTGATTGCTTAAGATTCAACGTTATACCATGATTTGAACAATCGTTAAAGATACATAAACACCCATGATTTGAACAATCGTTAAAGATACATAAATACCCTTCAGACTTTTCAAATCCTAACATATTTCTATGTCATAAGCTTGCTTGAGCACGTCGTGACCCATCGGTGTTAATACAAATGTTTCATTTTACTTCAGTTGATCTTCCTAATACATACAAATGTAAAATGTCGAGTGTCTTCTAATGCTTGCACCTGCCTTTAAGTATGCATCTAAACAGGTATTGGTAGATCGTTAGTACTAACTGTAATTTGTAATTTATGACAAGTGGAGCATTTCATTGTTGCTGTTCAAAGGATGATAAGCATAGAAATTTTAGAGTTTCAAGTTAAATGCAAATAAAATGAATTGTCACAGCTCACGGTATAGATGAATAAAAATACATACATTCCATTCAATCTAATATAATTATTTGATAATTTTGAATTCTTGTAATACAATGATGGTAGATATTTCATCTTTTGTTGATATTTGATAAATATATGGTTGTAATAGAAGATTATAAACAAATCTAATGGTTTAGATTGTTTTTATATTTTCTTTTATTTGCTTCTTTTGTGCACAAAATATCAACTCTCTCCTTGGCACACATAAGACAGATCTGAATATCATTAAAACAGAATGATGCAGAATGCAGTGCATGACTATTGGCATGTTCTTTAGCCATTAATTTTTTTGAAATCGTCCTAAAAGGTCTGGATATGAAGAAACTTCGCTGTCTTACCACCAAGATTCGAGAACTCGATTTCGGTCTCGGTTTCGGTCATTTGAAAATTTATTGGTTTCGATCAATTTCGGAAGTTTCGGAAGTTTCGGTTTTTGTTTCGGTCACGATATCGCATTTCTGTGTTTTCGATGAAGAAGTAATGATAAACGTTGCAAATAAAATACAAAATATAGTCTGTAAAGAGATAATAATATAACATACAATACTATTAAATAAATAAACACATATGAATATTTGATTTTGCCTAAACAACCCTAAGTTAAAAATAAGTAAACCCTAAGTTAAAAATAAGTTGATCCTAATATAAATTATCCAGTCCAATATCAATTACCATTTTCTTTTAAACTTATAAATTAAAGGCCCAAACTAAATCACCAAGCCCATTATCATTCACCTCATTCTAACCCTAACCCTACCTCAGATACTAGTACGTCCAATATTCATCCTCGAAGCCAAAAAGGAACACGAGAAAATGAAAAAAAAAACATAAGGTAGAAAAGCAAAATCGTGATCAAAGTCGAGGTCGATGTTCGAAGTCGAGTCGTATCACACAAATTTTTGGTCTAGATTCTCAAGTGTCGAAGTTGAAAGATGCTCAAGTGTCGAAGTCGAATCAATTCAAAGGTGAGTTGATTTTTTCTGGGCTAGATTCGATTCTCCGCTTTTTGGTGTTGTATACCCAATTTTTACTGTTGTGCAGCAATCACGAATTTTTTATTTTTTATTTTTTTTTAATTGACAGGTAGCGGGACGAGATTTTGACTTGATCTCGTCCCGCCTCCGGCCGGAACCGAGTCGAGATGGCCGGAATCTCGTGGTTCTGGCCGGAACCTGATACCTTGCTTACAACTTCCTCAGGAATTAATATGTTACATATAAATGCGCAACTTGGCGGGTTTAACTATGCACACTAATTGATGCTAGAAAGTAGGCTAGATTTATTATTATTCTGACCAGAGCTTGATCAATTTTTATCCCTCTTATCACATCTATATTGCTACTATAGATAACACAAGTGATTGTACAGAATTTTCTACTGTTCTTGTTTTTCAAGCATTTACGATTATATCAATATCCTCTTTTCATATTCCAACGATTCTCCACATCATGTGCATGCATGTACACGCCATGCATAGCATACGCTAGTAATATTTAATAAGACATTGTGCACTTGTGGAAGTAAATATCAAACTACTTTAATCCGTTGAGGTCTGAATTAGAAATAAATCAATTAAACTGCTATAGTTCATGTGTGCAAACACAAATTCAGTGCAATAATAGGAATTCATATTAATATATTTTTAGAAGTTCGCTTGACATATATTTCCATTAAGTGAGTAATTAGCATATAATATGATTATGTTATGATGTACAAATACTACTAAAGTTTTCCTTTTTGAAGTAATTTTCTAGATCTGCTCCTGGCTGTACGTATTATACAGGCAGGTGTGCAAGTATCATGAAAAATTGAGATTTTAATACCAAAAATTCTTGATAAATTCACAATGCAGACATGATAAAATGAAAGATGTAATATTTCTTCATTTACTTAAATATCGTTATCCTAACCTCATGCATGAATCCTGACAGCAAATCCATTCTAGCCATAACTATATTACACATCAATAACAATATTTATCCCAAGGCAATCAGATCTATCAACAAACCAAAGTATTGGCCAAAATAGGAAACAAACTACATATTAATGTCAGACTCCAATCCTTATCTTAATGAACGTAAATAAAAAGAGGAATCAGAACCCCAAATCGTAAGAAAAAATCCTAGCATAATCACTATTCATGTAGTACAGAAATAAACTCAAAATCAAACAACAGTTCGTCGATCAGATAGAACAAAAATGCAAATTAAAGGATTGAATAAAGAGATCGGAGGCAACAGAGATAGAGAAGAGAAAAAATTCTGACCTATTCGTTGACCGACAAAAAAGAATGAGCAATGACAGGGCTTTTGAGTAAAATGACTGTACATGATTGCAAGGGGAAGTTGTATCTTTAAAAAGTTTGCATAAAATTTCTTTAAAAAAAACACTTAAAAAATAAATTAATATAAAATAGGCTAATTCTTTTGGCACACTATTTATTGTCTTTTCCGCCCAGCATTTTAAGAAATAGCACACATCCCAGTTTCGGCTCGTGCCAAGATCCATATCGACCTTTGACGAGTAGGTTAAGAAATTCTTAGAACAGTTTCAGCTCCATGCTGCTCGACCTAAGAATGTTATGTCGTTGTCGGATCTCTCTCAAGGACCAAAGGAGTCGTCCAGTTTAATGTCGTTATTACTGAAGTTAGCAATCCGAATGAAGATCTTGTATTCATGGTTTTGGTCTGCATCCACCCGGACACGGATTTTGGAAGGTGCTTGAAAATGAAACAACAAACAACTATGGAAGAATTCTATCGAAAGGCGAATCAATTCTTGCGCTTGGAGGAAGCAAGTCAGATGGTTAGACGGACTGGTAATGCACAATCGAAGGAAGTTGAGCAACGTGGCGATTAAGCAAACTAGAGGAAGTTTTGGAAATGTGACAGTAAATACTAGGAATTCTAACAATTAGAAGAAGAGAAATCAAGGCTCAAGGAGCAGGCGCAACGAGAATAACATACGTCCGACAAACCTAAGACCAGAGGATTATACGCCCCTAAACGATACGTTGGAAAACATATATCTTGCCACACAAGGGATGGAACGGTACAAGAAGCCACCAAGAAGAGAAGTACTCGGGGAAGTTTTGTGGTTTTCATGAAACTCATGGACATAACACAAACTAGTGCCGACATTTGAAGGACTTTATTGAAGAACCAATAAGGAAGAATAAGCTCCAGTAGTATGTTAAAGAACGGTAGGAAGGTAATCAAATTCCAGGACTCCTAGTGCCGCCTACCCAAGGGAATCAATCTGGACCAAGCGGAGAAGCATTTAGGAGGAACGATGGAAAGTTGGTTATTAATACCATAACTGGAGGATCCCATCCAGCAGAGAAAAACTCGATGGAGATGGAGTGGTATACGAGCTCGCTAAAGCACGTGCTGTAGGAGGACTGCTTTGCCATGGAAGATGAAGCTTCGGTTAAGCAGCAAAGGATGATAACTGATGATATTGTATCAGGGAAGTTGATAGAGTCAAAGCGTCAACTTTCGACCCTATGGTGGTAACGGTTGGAATCGGGCCGGCAATAATACGTCGGGTCTTGATAAACACCTGAAGTTCGATGAATATACTCTTCAGGACCACGTTCGATCAAATAAAGATTAACATAAAGGAAGCGACGGCTTGTAAAACCAAGATTCAAGGCTTTACAGGCGAGGCTAAGCAACCGATCGGGACAATTGATTTGCTTGTGGAACTAGGCAATAGGGATCGCATGATAGTTCAAATCCAGAAGTTCATGATCGTTGATAAGTATTCGGCATACAATGCTTTCTTGGGCCGACCGGCTCTGGCTGATTTCAGGATAGCTCTACCGCCTTGGTACTTAGTAATGAAGTTCCCTACGAAGAATGGAGTTAGAGTAATGAAAGGCGACCAGAGCACAGGAAGGGAATGTTACGTTGTAGAATTACGAGAAACCAAGTGACGTGAGAAAGGCAAGAATATAGAGAGTACTCTCTACATTCAGGACTCGCAAGCATATCAACCAAAGCCTGGACCTTGGCTTGGGAACCGCAACTGATCCAGTAAGGCTATGGATCCCAGGAAGCAGTCGGGGGAAGGACGACAAGCATCGGTAGAGCTAACGATGAATGTTCCAATCGACTTGGATGATCCAACTCAATTCCTAAAGATTGGATCTCAGCTCAACACTACCCTGAGAAAAGAATTGGTGAATTTCCTCCGCGAAAACTTGGATGTATTCGTCTGGACACATTCGGACATATGCGGCATATCGCCAGAGATAGCTTATCACGTACTTAACATTGATTCTACATTTACACCAGTAAAGCAAAAGAGGCGTAGTCTAGGTCCGGAGCAATCCACTATGTTAAGGGAAGAAATGGATAAGCTAGTGGAAAACGGCTTCATCACGATGCTCTTTACCCTATATGGGTATCCAACCCCGTGTTGGTCAGGAAATCAAATGGAAAATGGTAGACATGTATTAACTACTCAGACTTGAATAAGGCTTGCCCGAAGGATAGCTTTCCTTTATCCAGGATCGACCAACTGGTGGACGGCACTATAGGATATGAGTTACTCTCATTCATGGATGCCTACTTAGGATATAATCAGATACCGATGCATATACCAGGCCAAGAAAACACTAGCTTTATAACAGATTTGGGACTGTACTATTATCGAGTAATGTCGTTCGGTTTAAAGAACGCCAAAGCTACATACCAAAGATTGGTAAATGTTATATTCAAGAACCAGATCAGACGGACTATGGAGGTATATGTGGATGATATGCTTGTGAAATCACGAGTGTCTCGGAATCATCTAAATGACCTTTTGGAGATGTTCGAGGTTTTGCGAAGGTATGGAATGAGATTAAACCCATTGAAATGTTCTTTCAGAGTGGCTTTAGGAAAGTTTTTGGGATTTATTATCAGGGCATCGAAGCCAATCCAGATTAGATTGACGCTTTGAGGAGTGCGAGAGCCCCTACCAACAAAACGGAGTTACAAAGTTTGAATGGAAAGATCATCGCTCTAGGTAGATTCATCTCAAAGGTCATGGATAAATGCATACCATTCGTCGATGCTCTTAAGAAGGGGAAGAAGAACTTCGAATGGAACCAGGATTGCAAGAATGCCTTCGACGAGTTATTAAGATACATGGAGACATCATCGATCTTATCCAAACCAATTGACGGGGATGATTTGTTTGTTTACTTAGCAGTATCTGCTCACACACTAAGTGCAACATTAGTATATGAGGAGGCGAGGATTCAAAGACCGGTTTATTACATTAGCAAGCAGTTTATTGGAGCTAGAAAAAACTAACCAAAGCTGGAGAAACTTGCATACTGCTTGGCGATTACATCAAGGAAGCTAGGACTTTATTTCCAGACCTATTCGATTAAAATACTGACCAATCAGCCTCTTAAGCAGGTATTGTACCGACCCCAATCTTCGAAAAGGTTGCTGAAATGGAATATAGAATTAAGATAGTACGATATCACTTACCTCCAAGAAGAGCAATTAACGAACAGGCGTTGGCAAACTTCATCGCCGAGTTCACCGGTTGGTATGGTGAGGAAGAAGACATTGCGGTTTCTCATTGGAAGTTGTTTATTGATGGTGCTTCAAATGAACATAGTTCTGAAGCAGGAGTCATGTTTGAAACTCCAGGAAGACGATCAGTGTGCTACGCATTAAAACTGGAATTTCCCACGACTAATAACGAAGCTGAATACAAGGCGTTGATAGTTGGATTAGAGGTAGCAAAGGAATTAGGGATAAAGATGTTACACATATTCAGCGATTCTCAATTAGTGGTTTGTCAAGTCAGGAAAGAATATCATGCAATGGGAGCGGGACTAGCCCTTTACCTGTTAAAGACACTGGAACTACTAAAGGATATAGAACACTACACTATAATGCACATCCCTAGATAAGAGAATACGAAGGCAGATTCAAGTTAAGCTAGCTAATTCTAAGGAAGTGCAGCTGATAGGCCTAGTTTTAGTGGAAGTTTTGACAACTCCAAGTATCGACGAGATGAACATTGACTAGATTCTAGAGACCACGGGGAAAGTGGAGTCATGGATGACCCCAATAAAGAATTATTTGCTCAGAGGAAACTCTTCCCAAAGACAGAAATGAACAAAAGAAGCTTCTTAGGAAAGCGTCGCGGTTAGTGATGCAAGATGAAGTTCTATACAAGAGAGGATTCTCAACCCCCTTCTCTAATGTGTAACCAAGGATGAGGCTAGGAAGATCCTCATGGGAATCCATGAGGGCAGCTATAGAGATTACACAGGAGGGCGGACTATAGTTAAGAAGATGCTTCACTACGGATACCTCTGGCCAACGATAAATTGAGATTCCGCTGACTACATAAAGCGGTGTGGCCGCTTCTAGAGATTTGCAAAGATCCCAAGAACCCCATCTTCAGAACTCACACAAATGGTTAGCCCATGGCCGTTTCCAATTTGAGGAATTTATCTCATTAGAGTGAAACCAATCGTGAAAGGAGGAGCTAAATATGAAATAGTTGTATTTGATTACTTCACGAAGTGGGCTGAGGTAGAACCGCTTTCCATAATTACAACGAAAAAGGTAATTAACTTTGTGACTATAACATTATTTGTAGGTTCAGAGTGCCCCAGAAGTTCATCACGGACAATGGAACCCAGTTCGAAAGCACGAAGTTTAAGGATTTCTATAGATAATATAGAATCGAGAAAAGCTTCTCGGTAGTAGCGCACCCATAGGCGAACGGACAGGTGGAGGTGGTGAACAAAATCATCAAGTCCACCATGAAGAAGCGATTAACTAAAGCTAAAGGCAATTGGATCGATGAGCTTCTACTAGCATTGTGGGCTTACAGGACGACACATAAATCAGCAACCGGACACTCGCTATTTGCTTTGGTATATGGATCAAAAGCTATGCTCCCAATAGAACCAGAAGTCCTCTCTCATCGCAAAAGGCATTTCGATCTAAAGGTGAACGAGAAACTCTTGCTTGAGTCTCTCAATTTGATTGATGAGAAAAGGGAAGAAGTGGAACTCAGGGTAACTGCTCACCAGAGAATATTAGCACGACACTTCAATGCCAGGGTCCAAAACCACATTTTCGAGGTAGAAGATCTCGTTCTAAAACAAGCTCTCCCAGGCATAGGAGCTATCGGTCCAAACTGGGAAGGTCTGTACGCTATTGAAGAAAGCTTAAAGACGGAACATTCAAGCTAGCTACGGCCGATGGAATTGCGATCCACGAGCATAGAACGGTGTCTTACTACATTTCTACTATAATTAGCTTTACTTAGTTTCTTTTCGCAACCACCTAATGACTCTGGGGGCAAGGTAATTAGGCGAGACTTGCCACTTTTCTTTTTCATTCGTAAATAAAGTTAGCTTCTTGAACCAATGGAAATGTGTTATTGTAAGCAAAACTGTCATGTCATGCGACTAACGACACAGCCGCGAAAATGCTCCTCTGTCCTGTGATAATGGACGGAGAGTGCGGACTCAAACCGCCGAGTTGAGGGAAAAATCGACTCAAACCATCGGGCCAACGGGGAAAATCGACCCCAACCTTCTGAGAACTAGCATTGCCCGAAGATAGGCGACGTCGGGAAGATCTAAACTACTGGGTCGATAGGGAAAATAGACTGAAACCACCTTGTCGATAGGGAAAATCGACCCCAACCTTCTAAAAACTGACATTGCCCAAAGATAGGTGACGTTAGGAAGGCCAAAAATTAAACCTTCAGGAATTGTCGTTACTCGAAGATAGGAGATGGCGGGAGCATTCCCCATTTCACTGTAAACCTTTCGGAATTCATCGTTGCCCGGATATAGGAAATGATGAGATGGTTTGAAAACTCTTACATTTCAAGAGTCTAGCATTGCCCGGAGATAGGCAACGCTAGGGAAAAAACTTTGTCCTTTAGAAATCTGACGTTGCCCAGAAACCGACAATGTTATGAAGGCAAACCCTATCTTTTAAGAAGATGTCATAACCTGGAGATTGGCAAAGTTGGGGAAGATAGCCGCTTCGAGTCAAAAGAATCCACCCGACTTTTCAAGATCGGTCGAATAGTTCGATCCCGACTTACATGACTTCAACACTGCCCAGAGACCGACAACGTTAAGGGGAGACTCTTGGAATCAAACCATCAAAGCACTAGTTTCCAAAGATTGAAACTAGTACCCGATTGAATTCCGACAACAATGTCGACAACCGAGAAGAATGCGCTCGGTCAAGAATAGCCGTGAAGGCTCAAAAACAAGCATTATCAAGCTTTGTCGTCCCAGGATCAGGGAAGGAAAGACAAACTTAGACCAGGGGGAATCAGATAATTTGCCCTACGATACCTTTATCCTACCATTACCGGGAGTCTGACATACAGAAAAATAGATCCCATGAACGGGGATAAAGATACCAATGCATGATCGAAAAGAACCCGACCAAGTTCAAATAGGAATAATAATAGAGTCGGTTAAATAGCAGTTATGTTCTACTAGAATGAACAATTTGGCATCTACAAACAGAGCTAGGTTACGAGGAATAGCTAATGCAATAGCAGGATTATTATTTACATGCATAGAGTTGCGGTAAATAAGCATATTGCATAAAAGTAGAAGTGTATAATATAGAAAAACTATAGTACAAGCAGTTATATTATATACACAGGCAGTTACACACAAGCAGGCACAACACATAAAAATGCAAACAACATAAACTGAAGACAGATCATAGGAAAAAAGTTAATCTTTCATTATTAATTTATTTTTATGTACATCAAATAGCAGGGGTACTCGCACAAGCTCGGCTTATTAAAGACAAAAGGCAAAAAATACAGACTCGATATGGCACGACATGAAGGATAAGCTACCACACTTACAGCCTTCAAGCATTCTTCACTTCTTTCCCCTTTTACCACCTATACCACCAAAAGGATGACTTTTATGCTTCGTCTTTTTATCTATAATTACTCTGCTTAGGGGAGTATCGCCTTCCGAATGAGTGGACTTCGTCGGTCGTGGTATGTGCCTCTTCAAATTAGCCGACTGGGGTCTCGATGGGCATTTTCTTAGGTGGCCGGATCTTTAGTGTAGGAAGTTTGAGTCTCGGGCTTATCGGCTTAGAAGAAGCAGGCTCGGTGACCCGAGGCTCTTTCTTCACTTTGATTTTCTCCATATCCGCCTTCAGCCTTACAGCCATGGTCTCACGGTCGGTCGGATTTGAAGCACTGATAATTGTTAAATCTTCCTCTTAGGACACACAAACATCCTCCAAGTTCTCTAGGGCAGCTATCTTCTCAGAATCAGGCCCTGGGCCAGAATTGGACGCAGGAGCAGAATGGTAAGTCCCGCCGAGACAGAGGTGGATGTAGTGAAGATAGCCATGGTTCCTAAGCCCTATGTAGCTGGTGGCGGATGGAGGAGATTTGGTTGACCTACAAGTTGATTAACATAATGATAAATTTTAATGATGGATTCACGAGAGAACTAAAGCTTCTCGAAGACTGGTGAAATAAGACATATACATGAGCATGTGCTACGATCCCTACAAGAAACCATGAACTCCCCCTCTTCAATCCCGTGTTCTTGAGTTTGACCACATAGGAATGGGCGTACGGCTCATGAAGAGAAATTGCTATAGGGGTTGGAGTCACATGGGAGGTTTCAGAGCTAACCCTCGTGGAAGTAGGAATAATCATCATGGACTCTTCAAATTTAGAAGTAGACACTTCATGCTGACCTAATGAGCTTGGGCCAGCAAGAGCCTGGGCAACGGCAACGGCAATAACATTGGCATCCTCTTCAGTAAGGATGGCCTTCCCTATAACATGCATGTTAATGTCCTCGGCGTCGAGGTACTATGCCATCAGCTCTTCCTCAGAGCGGTTATCTCCAGCACGGGAAGCTCGGCGCAACACCTCTTCCCAGGCGTCAGCGAGGGTTACAGGATAGTCATTCCCCAACCACTTCAAATTCTTAAACATGATGACGCTGGCATAGAAGTGTTAGAGATTTTCATTGAGCTCGTCCCTCTCTCTGGCCTTAGCCTTCTGAAGTTCTTTGAGTTCTTGTTGAAAGACTGTGAGTTCGGTGTCATTAACAAGCTTTTAAGTCAAAAGAAGCTCCAAATCATCAACAAGCTTCTTTTTCTCTTCGCAGAGCTTTTGGTTCTCCGCTCGAAGCCTCTCGATCTCAACTGCCTATTCCGAGATAGTTTGGTCTCTGGATCGAATAATCTTGTCATTTTGAGCAAGAGCCTAGACCTTCACGTCTACTTGCTTCTTGAACTTAGAACTCTCAGCAAGAGCAGCTTTTAACTCATTCCTCATCATGAGCTCGGCAGTGGCTTGGGCACGCTTCAACTCTTCTATCAGTTTGTCAGTGCTAGCCTTTTGCTTGAGGGCCTTGTCCCTCTCTCTTGTAACCTTCATCAAATCAACCTTTCGCTCCTTGACATTTCACTCAAATGTCTGCTTCCTAGGGTCGAAGGATTGGATGTTGGTATAATTGATTTTATTAACATCAAGAGAGGCTTGCACAGCCTCTTCCACTTATACCCTTCATCAATATGTTTTTGGACACTTCGAGCATCCCAATCTGCCACTTCTTTGGGGATGTCGTATAAGAAGAGGTCAGGAAATGCAACATGTAGGCACGGAGGATGGGTTGGAAGAGTGAACGAGGGAGCGGAAACTCCCTTGGAAGTAGGTGGAATAGTTGTGATTAGAGCATGGGAAGTGAAAACTTCTTGTTGAGACGTGATCTGAGCTTCGGAGCATGGAGGAAGGGCCACGACGCTCAGCAGACTCTCTCTGGCGATTTAGCGGGATTACGTGTCAGCTCTTCTCCAGCCTTTCTCTTCTTCCTCTCCCTTTCCTTCTCCTTCTCTCTTTCACGCTCCCTATCAGCCCGGTGGTCTTCTTCGACCTCCTAGTCTTTTCTCCTCCACCTTTCCTTCTCGATCTCATGCTGACCCTGATAGTTGGAGTGTGACGACCGCTCCATACCACCTACACATCAATGACCTAAAAGAGTGTTGTAACCGTGCCAAGCTGATATTGAAAGATCATCAAGGTTGAAATTTAAAGCAGAAAACCTGTTCCGTATCTCATGGGGCATGGATAAAATGCAGAATATAGTGAGCCATAACAAATGAAAATAACATCTCCACTAAATCATGAGTTATGGTACAAATGTCACAATATCTCAGTACAATATTTCCTTACTACATCCCTTAGAGTACATAGAAACAGACAGCGGAAACTACAAATATAGAGTAATGCGCCATAGCTTCTCTAAACTCATCCTCGTACAACAGCTGCGAATCAAAACCTGTCATCTAGTCAACTCATTAAAGAGTACCAAAGATGATAAGAGGAAACATAAAACCTTGGGTCAGACAATAGTCTGGTGTGAGCGGTAAATGACTATCAAAAGCTATACTAGAAATATGGTACTAGACAGGTACAAAAACCATACCTGACCTTTCCTTACAACCAAAGAGTTAGCATATAATAATAAGATATAATATGCCACTCAAATAAACGATAATAGGACACTATAACAAAACAGGATAGAAGAATCTAAGCAGCCTCCTCCACTGACCCTATTCCCAATCCCTTCTCCAGCATTCCTATAGATGATAGCCTACCCAAGAGAAATAGCAACCATAACATCCACCAATCAAAACCTAGCTATCATCTTCTAAAGCCTTGAATATATGATAACACATATGGCCTCGTCCTCGCTTGCTAGGGACTAATTGAAATCCTAGTTCTCGATTGTGTTCCCCATACTTTCAGGTTCGAAACCTCGCACGGTTGTCTCCTACAGTACCTCCATACCGTGTGACACTAGACCCTCTCAGAGCGGTCCAGGATACACGACTGGCGATACCAGCCCTCGGGTGTCCCGGCATATAGTATCACTGCTTTAACACAACCAGAACACTCCGAGTCATCAAGGATTCCTTGGCTACCCAAATCTTCAAAGCTTTGACAACTCCAATCCATTTCTAGGCACGAGTCCTGCCACTCAACCTAGTCCATTATACCATAGCCTCGTTCCATCCCGAGCTGTCTATCAACTCCTTCGATCCTACTCCTCATCCGAGCCCCGATCGAAGAGCCAAAACTTTATCATTCTATAACTTCCAAATCGTAGAAGCAATCAGAGATCCCCAACTTCCGACATGATTTGCTACAACTGCATAGTCTCCACCCCGGATCCCAAATCCACTAGAGCCAATAATTTGGATCGGTACCCATCCGACCCAATTGGATCATTGCCGATCCAAATACTTAACCATTTTGAACTCCATTTCTCTTCCAGCCTCTAGTGCACTCCCTCTATATGCCATAGACCCTTTGCCATCCCTCTTAGCCTTCGGGTCTTCTCTTCTATGGACCATAGCTGATCCAACGAAGATGATCCATCCAATCTTCAACGCTTGGCATATCCTTCGATCCAACTTCATAGAGCAACTCTAAAACTCATGCTCGTCTTTCCTTGTAGATCTCACATCAATTGGCACGCTAATTTTGGATCGGTACCGATTCGATCCAATCGGATTAGTGTCGATCCAAATACTTAGCTCCAATTGTCGTGAAATTTTCAGGGCATCTTCCCACTATGCTCCAGAGCCAATTCTCCAAGTTTCGTGCGATTCTGACAAACTTTGCTCCCGATATGCTCTTATCACCAAAATAAGTCCTAAAACATGCACAATACTAGCAAACGAATCAAGCATAGGAAGCAATTCAAACGTAACAGTGAATCAAACATAGCAAATCATCCAATTACATCCAATATGAATATAAAAATCATCCAATTCAATCTACCATCACAATTCTTACATAGATCTAATCTAACACATAGAATTTCATAGCCAAATATACACAAATGACACTAGCCAATGATCTAATCTCAATTACATGTTTAATTAGGTTAATCTAGGGTTTCTAAATCTAAAATTACCTAATTCTAATCAATTTATAGCTTATTTTGACAATTCTAACCTATAATTACCTAATTACAACATACAATCCATCATCGACTTGTGACAGATCATAACCACTCATCAAATCAACCAAACCTATGAAATATGATGAAGATCTGATCCAGACAGCGAGCAATCAAATGAATATGCAACTAAAGTGATGAGATCAAGCTCCTAGATGAAGATCCAGCCTCTAATTTGCAATTAGAGTTGATTTGAGATGAAATCCAATGAGAAGAATGGAGAATTAGAGCGGAGTTAGGGTTTAGGCCTGATACGAAATAAGAGGTAAACTTTCAAATGGTCTCTCTCACCTAATATTTATAACCAAGCCTGATTAGACTAATGGGCTTGTTAATTCGGCCCATTAATCCCATTCTAATTCTAGCAAGCGGATTTTAAAAATTAAAACTACTATAACTTCCTAACCACTTATCCGATTTTTCCATATGACCACTCTACGGAATGGGAAACCACCATCCCAAAGGAATGAAATAGGTTTGAACATCTAATTAGGCTTCTATCAAAAGTTATAGCCGAAATAAGATCTCTAGGGGCAAAATAATAACATATAAATTTGAAAAAAAATCATAGATGTGTAAAACATCTCTAAAAACCATATCCCAAAATATTAGAATCATACGACCACAAATGAATTAAATAAAATTATTTTACATTCCTCCGATATGTAAAATACAAGTCGTTACATCCCCCCCTCTTTAGGAATTTCGCCCCCGAAATTCCTAAACAAACATAAGCAACCAAGATTATCTCGCATGCCTACCGGTCACTAACAAACACTTAACTATCCAACTAAACAGTTAAATCAACAATAGCAAACAAAACCTATCCTAGCATGCTAAATTCTAATAGTATAAGATATAATGGTGCAAGTAGATACGACATGTGGGTCTTACCACTCGAAGAGTTCTGGATAGACCATCCTCATACTCTATTCAGTCTTCCATGTATAATCACTATCATCCTCACTCCATTGCACCTTAACTAGCTTAACTACCTTCCTCCTAAGTTGTTTCGTCTCATTCCCAATGATTCGAAGTGGCTTACGAAGTCTTGAAACTTCTGGCTCAAACTCTATTTCTTCCGACTGACCCGGTGCTACCATAATACCTAAGTCATGCACAAATTTCCGTAGATGGGATATATGAAAAATATTGTGCACACCCGCCATCTTCGGAGGTAGGTCCACTCTATAAGCCAACTTCCCAATTCTCTCAATAATTAGAAATGGTCTAACAAATCTGGGTGCTAACTTTCCCTTCCTTCCAAACCGAACAACATTCTTCAAAGGAGAAATCTTAACAAGTACCATATCTCCAATTAAGAATTCCAAATCTCTTCTTCTCTTATTTTCATAACTCTTCTGACGGTCTTGAGCAATCCTCATTCGCTGTCAAATGATCCATATCTTCTCTGACGTCTCTCTAATCATTTTGGGCCCAAGTATCGGTTTCTCACCTGCTTCCCACCAACATGAAAGCGAATTACAATGTCATCCATACAATGCTTCATACGATGCCATGCCAATACTTGACTGATAACTATTTTTATATACAAACTCTACCAAATGCAAATGATCTTCCAAAGATCCTCCAAAATCTATAATACAAGCTCAAAGAAGATCTTCCAAAATTCGATTCACTCTCTCGGTTTAGCCATCCGTCTATGGGTGATAAGTTTTGCTCAAGTGCAGCTCGGTTACCAAAATCTATTGTAAGCTCTTCCGGAAGCCACTGGTAAACAATGGGTCTCTATTGCTTACAATACTCTTTGGCACACCATGAAATCAAACAATCCACTTAACATACAATTCTACCAACTTGGATGTCGTTCTGGTAGAGTTGACAGGTATGAATCTTGCACTCTTGGTCAGTCAATCTACCACTACACAAATACTATCATATCCTGCTCTAGTCCGTGGCAATCCACCTATAAAATCCATAGATATTTAATTCCATTTCCATTCGGGAATATCTAGTTGTTGTAGAAATCCACTAGGCTTCTCTTGCTCAGCCTTCACTGACTGGCAATTCATACACTTCGAGATGAATTTTCCAATATCCTTCTTCATACCATCCCAGTAGTAAGTCTTCTTCATGTCTCTATACATCTTGTTACCACCAGGATGAATGGTCAATCTGAAATGATGGGATTCCCTTAGTACTTTATCTCGTAATCCATCAACATCTGGAACAACCAATCTTTTATCCTTACGAAGCCAACTATCTCGGTCAATCTCGTACCATCTCAAATCTTCAGATTCCACTCCCATCTCAGTCTGTACCATGATCTCTATTGACATAGCATCTTGCTTCTTACTAGTACCAATCCTTTCTATGAGACTAGGTCTGATCAATAGACTTTCCAACGTCTCAGGCTCGAGCTCACAATGTGGCTTGAAATCAAATATAGCTATATACTCCATATGCTTCCATTCAAAAAACATAGTTCCTAATCCAGCATGTTTTCTGCTTAGTGCATCTGCTACTGCATTACCTTTCCTTGGAGTGTAGGAAATATCAAAGTCGTAAGAGGCCAAAAACTCTAACCACCATTGCCGTCGAAGATTAAAATCCTTCTAAGAGAAAAGATACTTCAAGGATTTATGGTCCATGAATAGCTCAAATCTTACTCCCAACAAATAATGCCTCCACATTTTCAAAGCAAACATAATCGTCGCTAACTCCAAGTCATGGGTTGGGTAATTACTGTCATGCGGTTTTAACTGTCGACTACCATAAGCGACAACTCTCCCTTTTTGCATCAGCACGGCTCCAAGACCAGTACCACAAGCATCCGTGTATATTGTCATCTCTTCATTTCCACCTGGGATAACCAATACAGGTGCAGTCATCAATCTCTCCTCTAGAATCACAAATGCATGCTCACATCTAGCATCCTAAGTAAAAGTCTGATTCTTTATGGTCAATTTGGTTAACGATGTTGCGATCTTTGAGAAGTCCTTTATGAAATGCCTGCAATGTCCTGCCAATCCTAGAAAACTTATCACATCCGTAGCATTCTTGGATTGGTTCCAACCTTGGATCGCTGCCACCTTTGCGGGATCCATTGTTATTCCTTGTCCTGACACAACATGACCCAAGAATCTCACTTCTTCCTTCCAGAAGTGACATTTAGAGAACTTAGCTCTCAACTTGTGCTTTCTTAAAATCTCAAGCACAATCCTCAAGTGTGTTTTGTGCTCTTCCTCAGTTCTAGAGTAAATCAAAATTTCATCCACGAACATAAGTACAAACTTGTTCAACTGATCTCTGAAGACTCTATTCATAAGATCCACAAAGTATGTCTAAGCATTGGTCAATGCAAAAGGCATCACCAACCACTCGTAGAAACCCGATGGTGTCAAAAATGCAGTAATAGGCACACTTTCTTTATACACTCTCAACTGGAGAAATCCCATTGCCAAATCCATTTGAGAAAACATCTTTGCACCGTGTAGTTGATCAAGCAAGTCATTAATCCATGGAAGTGGATACTTATTCTTCTTCGTAACCTTGTTCAGCTTACAATAATCCACACATAACCTCAAAGAACCATCCACCTTAGTCGCGGATACAACAGGTGTGCCCCATTCAGATATGCTTCTCCGAATTAATCCCTTCTTCAGCAGATCATCCACTTGCACCTCTAACTCTTACTACTCTCTGGGTGTTATACGCTTCAAAGGCATCATAATGGGTCTAGCTCCATCCACTAAGTCGATTCGAAACTCGATCTCCCTATGCGGTGGCAATCCTATCACTTTCTCGAAGACATCAGGATACTCTCTAGCGACAGGCACAGATGAAAATCCTTCCTGTGGAATCTAAAGCGAATATAGAAAGCTGACCAATATCCCATCCTATGGTAAGTAGCGTATCACTACCATTCGCCATTCCACATTCCCAATTGTCACCTCTAGCTTCTCGCAATCCACAACAGCCGCATACCTCTTAAGCTAGTCCATTCCCAAAATAATCCTATACCCAGCAAAATTAAGAATAAAGCAATCACAAACAAAAGAACATCCATAACTCGATAAAACTAAGCCTCGACAAGTTGTATAGAGACTAGTAGATCCTCCAATAGGGTCGGTCACAATCAAAGGTCACTTACTATCTCAAGTTCCAAATCTAGTATGCATATTAGATCACCACAGATGAAAGAATGCGAAGCTCCAGTATAAAAAAGAACTCTAATAGAAACATCTCCGATGGAAAGCATACATTGCACCATGACTCCTTTCCACTTATCCTTAGCGATAGGAGCACAAGATGAAGTCGGGACTGCATCCAAAGCATATGCCTTCACAATCTGTTTATCCTTAGGCGGTTCTGGACAATCCTTTTTAATATGCCCTGGTTTATCACAGCTGAAACACTTTCTGGTAGCCTTACATTCCTTAAAATAATGGCCTTTCTCCTTACAGTTATGACAAACAATCTCACTCTTGCTCTTTTTCTGGCCCCCTTTTCCTTGCTATTGTTGCTTCTTCTTTCCATTCCATTTCTTCTTACCTCCACCGCCTTGCTATGGTTTTGGTTCCTCTTTCTCAGCAACAGCAACAATAGCAGTCCTATTCTTCGAGTACAGACTCTCATGTTTAAGTGCTTTCTCAACCAACTTCTCAAAAGAAACTTCAATGTGGTCCACCAGCTTCTCTCCCAAGTGATCGTCCAATCCAGTGATAAAATTCTCATTCTTCTTCAAAAGTGTATCAATAAAAGACATCTCATACTTCAACAAAGCTTTAAATTCTACCACATACTTAGAAACAGACATCTCCCCTTGCTTCAACTCAGCAAATTGCTTGAATAGCACGAACTTCTGAGCCGCGGGAATGAACTTCTCCTCAAATCTAGCCTTAAACCGATCCCAAGAAATCCGATCCTTTGGAGTAACAATGGTGACAACATTCCACCAATTCATTGCTCGGCCATGTAGCTGTCTTGAAGCAGGCTTCCTCTTCATAGCATCTTCCACATCCATGTCTTTGAAAATGCATCCACAAGTATCTATCCAATCTTGCACTTCAATAGCCGATTTTGTTCCCAAGAATGGCTTTCCTCCAAGAGTAGAATAATCCTTGCAAAGCTTGGCAAAGTCAATCCTAGGCACTTGCAAAGGAGCATCACCACCTAAAGTTACACTAGGAGTAGTTTGGGCTCTCCTCACCAGCGAAGTCAATATTGCATCGAACATGGCTTGAAAATCGGGTGTAGCAGCTTCCGATCCCGCTCCCCCTTTCAGTCCTGAAGCGGAGTTATTCCTAGCAGCATTCCTTGTGTTTCGATTCGTTCTTATCTGTAATAAGAATGATTAGCCTCATTCCAAGAAAAGATGCAATGGTAGTCAAGTGCATACTATACTATATAATATTACTATATAACATAATATCTTCATTAACACGTATGCTCCCTCTAGCATATACTCTCGACTTGCTTCGGTTAACTCGTAACCAAAGCTCTGATACCAAATGTGATGACCGCTCCATACCATCCGCACATTAATGACCTAAAAAAGCACTTAACCATGACAGGATGATATGAAACGATCATCAAGGTTGAAATTTAAAGCACAAAACCTATTGCATATCTCACAACACATGGATAAAATATAATATAGAAAACATACAACAGAATATAGTGAGCCATAACAAATGAAAATAACATCTCCACTAAATCAGGAGTTATGGTACAAATGTCATAATATCTCAGTACAACATTTTCTCACTACATCCTTCAGAGTACATAGAAACAAATAGCGGAAACTACAAATATAGAGTAATACGCCATAGCTTCTCTAAGCTCGTCTTCGTACAACAACTGCGACTCCAAACCTATCATCTAGTCTACTCATTTAAGAGTACCCAAGATGATAAGAGGAAACATAAAACCTTTGGTCAGACAATAGTCTGGTGTGAGCGGTAAATGACTATCAAAAGCTATACCGAAAAATATGGTACTAGACAGGTACAATAACCATACCCGACATGTCTCTGCAACCAAAGAGTTAGCATATAATAATAAGATATAATATGCTACTCAAATAAATGACAATATGATACTATAACAGAACATGATAAAAGAATCTAAGCATCCTCCTCCACTTACCCTATTCCCAATCCCTTCTCCAGCATTCCTATAGATGATAGTCTACCCAAGAGAAATAGCAACCATAGCATCCATCAACCGAAACCTAGCTATCATCTTCTAAAGCCTTGAATATATGATCACTATAATAATCTGGGGCTTTAATAGCGTTTAAAAAATATATTTTTTACCTTACTATAGCGTTTCAGAGAACGCTAGGTAACGACATGCTATGTTAGACCTTAAACTTTAAATAGCAGGAGCAAAAATGTTATGAAAAATTAATTTTCTACAGCATTTGTGCTATAGCGTGTAACATTTCTACAGTGTTTTCTATAGTATTTGTTATGTAACATTTTTATAGCGTGTAAGAGGTTGCTTTCTATAGCGTTTGATATACGATAGCGTTTATGAAACACTAGTAAATAAAATATCAATTTACAAAAAAAAATTATGTTGTTTTAGCTTTTCCACCTATAATATCCATTTAACCTTTTCTTCTTTGCATATAAGTATAATAGATTTTCATAGACAAAAAATATGTAAATTAAAGCACAATATTTCATTGTTCAAACAACTTTTACCATATCCATACATGATATTTCATACATATTTGCATCAAAAACATACTTATAGACTAGTCAAATGATTTCATCTTGCTTTGTTTTTGATATTCTCTCTGACTTCTGCAATATCAAGCAATCAAGATATTAGTAATACATGAAATACATGCAATATAATTGAGCATATTTAGATGTCAAAGATGCTAAATTACAACAATATAGGCAAATATATTGACTATTTTCGGCTTACCGTGTCCTATTTTCACAAAAGACCCAAAATTTGACAATCATCACAATAACTACAAACACATCTAGGTTATTAAAAATGAAAACTAAAATGATCAGTGAGAAAGATAATTCTTTCAATTATTGGACAACTTGCTACTGTCACGGACTCTGGGCTAGTGTTTACAACTAAAGGATCCTTGACAAATGATGCCATATGCATCAAAAATTAAAGAAATGAAGGTGTGTAGTGCTTCCAGATGAAAACCTGAGAATACTTTTTTGTTACCTCCTACGACTAGCAAACATAAGAGTGTCCCCTTCTTATAGATTAAAAACTAATGCATACATCAAGGGAAATCTCCTTCTTATATATTAAAAACTGTTTGTACATTTATTTCAATACATACAAAGATGGGGTAAGGTAAAATACATGATTTGGAGACAGAATCATTTGCTTCCTACAAATTGCGAAATAGCTTAATCATAGGTTGGAAATTGATAGTCTAGTTTGTTATTAAAAGTCTGCTAGTAGCCTATCCAACTGACATTTGATTGAGGGCATAATGCACACGCATCTGTTAGCTTTTAGTTTATGATAATTAAGTTTCATATTTTTCAGAAGTTGAAAGTTTATCGAGATTGAATGTGATGTTATTACGTTCAATCTAAGAAAATAGAGGTTGTGAGAATATTGCAGGTATAACTCCATCATCAATTTTTAATTTGTATAGCTCTGTAGCAGTTATCTTCAACTTCTCAACAGCCTACAAATTCAAGGGATATACAATGTAAGATATAATATCAAAATTTAGAAGCCGTGCATCTCATCATACAATGCATATATCAATACTGATACCTTTGGAAAGCTTTCACAGTTTTCCGTAATATTGCTGCACATGCTTCTGGGCTGGATATAAGTTGCAACATCATGATTTGTCAAAATGAGATTATAAAGGTGAAGTAAGAAAATTTGCATGATAAAGCTATCTTGAAATCATCAATGAACGATGATAAATAAAAACTTAACAAACAATAACGAGCTAAATTCACTTTTAAATGTCAAAAAATTATCATTAAAAAATAAAACACGGATTTCTTATTATCGTTCAAAAAACTTAACAGTGATTGTTTATTAACATTGTTAAGTTTTTTGGTTCAGCTTTTTGAGTTCACTGATAAGTACAGAGGGAAGTACGCCAGCATCATAACCGTAGCTCGAAAATACTACCAATCAGTCAGTGGTTACTCAGTTAGTCGATTTACTGTGTGTAATACAACAAACTAAACAGTTGCTATATATATATATATTAATCAACATATGTTTATAAAATTGAAGGATGAATTATTATGGGAGGCAACATGGTTATATCAAGCAACCGAAGATCATTACTACCTCGGCTATCTTGGAAAAAATGGAGACATTCTTGGAGGAACAGGCTGGTCTATGACTGAGTTTGGTTGGGATGTCAAATATGCAGGTGTTCAAGTTCTTATATCCAAGGTACATGATATACCAAAACTGTAAATACAAAGTTATGTTGTTTACCTCTATTGTTTTCCCTTCTACACCCAGTTTCTTCTACAAGGCAAAGCATCCCAACATTCTCCTGCATTTGAAAGATACTAGGAAAAGGCAGAAAACTTCATGTGTTCATACATTGGAAAGGGTGACAGAAATGTCCAAAAGACCCCTGGCGGCTTGATCTATAAGTAGAAATGGAACAACCTTCAGTTTGCTACAAGTGCTTCATACAGAACTTCTCAATCTTTAATACTTCCAATATCATATAAAATAAGTTGATTGACAAAATACAATACAAGGATTTAAATAAGACCACGGAACATCAATGATTAACTGATTCAATCAAACCACAAAAAGGTGTGTATAACAATGGACTAAGTGAGTGATAGGTAGAGATAATATTCATCAAATTTTAGAGTTTAACTTGTAAATCAGCTATTAAAATGCACTTTTACATATTGTTAGCATCATCAACATACTAGATTGAATGTGTGGGAACAAGGGTCAAGTAAACAGCCTCAACCAACTAAAGTTGCAAACAATCATAATAATATCAACTTGTTGTTTAGAAGGCTAAAATAAATATTGAGTTCAAGATAAACTATGGTGTTAATAATATCAATAATCAATAATAATGATTATGATGATGATGATGATAGTAATAATAATAAATTGGATTATTATTGAAGATTTGATATGGTAACTTACTGGCCAAATACAATAGCATCTCCAATATAGCCCTTAGTGTATTCTTTTCCCTTGACCTATTATAAAGAATCACTGAAAAACATGTAAGAAGGCTGGATGATAAAATACTTCTTGTAGTAATTCAATAATTACAATAAAATTGGTGTCAATAAAGTAATTTCACTCTTGTTATGTATAGTGTCATGCATTCTTTACATTGAAATTACTATCGCATTAGTTGAAGTATTTCATGGAACAAACAAGTATCAGTTACAAGAAATAAAATATATGTAATATTCATCTAAACGCCGAGATAAAAAGATAAGAAATTAATTAGCCAAATTGTAATTAAAAATATCAATATTATATGTATGATGTAAACAAATATTTATGTTTAACTTTCACAATGCAGTTTAGTATAACCATTTACTATTTCATGAGTAGTATCCATCTATTAAACGATAAGACCAGTCTATATTTCTTGAAAATATTTCTCTTCCTATAGTCTCTGATAAAAAGAATTCATTATATTGCAGGTACCTACTTTAAAGGGATATAAGCATGCTTGCCATTGGTAGTCTTTCTCTCCTTCACGAGCTCCTCATTTATAGTAGTATTTACTAATTTTTCTTTGTAAAATTAGGCACCGCAACAGTTTAATTTGCACATAGCCTGGAAGTTAGCTTATACAAAGTTGTAAAGTTTTCAATGTTTTAAACTTACTTAAGAAAACAAATGATGGTGATCACAGTTTCCATTTAAGTAACAAAGAATGATGATGAGCAGCAAGAATCAATGAGTTATTAGTATGTTGTGATTTGTTAACCTTTGGAGTGCAGCTTACTATGCAAAAGCATAATACACTTGTCCCATCTCTTAATTCTTTTGAGAATTAAAATAGCATTATGCCAATATATAACTAATGAACAAAAATTCTACTTCAATCAATTACTGGCAATCTTAATTCGTTTTGACAAACAATATAATATGAGCAAACAGTTACATGCCTTATTAAAAAGAAGCCATTTTATGCCTTAATAGTGTTCGCAGATGTAAAGATGCTACGCTTATATTTAAAACAGTAATTTATGCAAACATGTTAACTACATAACTGCTGCATTGAAGACCATGGTAGAAGAATTTATTAGACTATGCATGAACATCAGAATTCGAAGGGACTGTGAATTCTATTGTTTCATACTCAATTTCAATCTGCCTTATTTTCACAAAAATGAATATAATTAATACAGTAACTATAAAATCCATGTATGCATACAAACGGTAACCATAAAATCCATGTATGCATTTTCATATGATTACTATCCAACTTGAAAATAAATAAAAACCATATTAAACAACACTGATGATTACTCAAATCAATGGAATAATTTTATAGATTGAAATAATAAGATTTCATGTTTATTTTCCTAGGATTTATATTTACTCCAAACACTTGCATTATACTGAAAGTAATCAAGTGAGTATAATTTTACATATCAATAAAAAAATTACTTTAAGATCAATAACTCATTAAAAACAGATTTAAATGAGATTTCATGTTTTTATTACCAGAGTCAATTTCTGGTTTTTGTTAAGAGGTTGGCAAAATAAGAATCCTACTTGAATTCCTAAGAAAAATTCATGTTTGATCAGGTTACTTGTCCCAGATTTAATAATTTGTCAAATGGTAATTTTCAAACAACCCACTTATCCTTAGATATCCTTAATACAAAATAAATTGACTTGCTTTAGAAAATTTACTTATAATCTAGTCATTACTTCTCAATTCGATATCATTAAGGTAAGCAATGATGAAAAGGATGTGAATTTTTATGTAAAGAAAACAAACTTGAAAAGCCTAACCATAATAATCATGTATTGCATTGTACGATTTCATTTAGCAAGAAAAGGAGAGGTTATACTAAACATATTATTTAGGATTTCTTTTTACATTTATTAAAAAACCAAACTGTACCTATATCCTTGGATGTTTGAAGAATCCTGGTGGTCGACCGAGAGGAACCAAATCAAAAAATGCAATAGTTTGTACCAAAATTGGGTACAACACTCTTCGAAATGTTTTGAAGAGATAAGAATGAAGAAATTAAATGGAAAAGGAGGATTATCTAACAAGCACTTCAAAAACAAATAAGAAAGTACGCAGAAACACAGAAATTTAGAGTGGTTCGGTGTGTTGCCTACGTCCACTATGAAATTGATGATTTTATTGATGTTTTCTTGCTGATTACAACTGATTACAGCAGATTACAGTGATGAAATTCGAGTACAACAGCAGCCTTGTAGTGCAGAAATGTTTTCGGTAGAGTCTGGACGTCAAAGAGCCAAAAGATCCCTTTTCTGTAAGCTCTGGAGTGCTATTTATAGGCGTAGGATGCAAATATCTCGCTCAGATCTCGGGAGACCTCTTCTGACACGTAGGCGGGCCTACGCAATCGATCCCACGTGATTTGCACTTGGTCCGTGATCGATACAAACCAATTTCGTATCGATCAAGATTTGGCCCAATTGAGTCGAAATTGAGCATGAATATTGTTGATGATGTACGCAAGCTCCTGTGAAAATTTGGTGGCATTTGGACTCGTGGATCGTGAGTTATGATCGATACGAATTCGAGTCCTCAGTAGGCTGTTCAGTTCGAATCGATGCACTTCGTATCGACTAGTTCGAATCGATGCAAGTTTGGGCTTCTCATATGCTGTTTTCCTCGTATCTATTCGTGTTCGACTCGATTCACAATTACTTGGTTCGTATCGATCGGAGTAGATCTGTTCGACTCGATAATTGTTGCTTTGTTCGTATCGATCGGTCGCACTACTTTGTTCGTATCGATCAGATGTGCTGCCTCGTTCGTATCGAGTGTCGTGGTTCTGTTCGTACAGATCTAAGTCGTTCCAACTTGATGGATACGAACGACTGAGGATGTGGTGGATACGAACAGATAGCGGCCTTGCTTGGCCTTGGATACGAACAGTGACTCCCTGGATACGAACTACCGAAGCTTGATGGGTTCGAACAAGGCTCTTCTGTGGATGGATATGAACATATGGACGCATGATGATGGATACGAAATGATGCGATTGTGCTGATTTCCTTAGTTTGCATCGATCATATCTTGAGCATAAGAACTCCGATTGACTTGAAATTCGGAACGTTGGCTTTTATAGCTTTGCTTGTCATGCCTTTTCAATTGTAGCTTGATCCGGACTCAGACAAATTTATCGATATCCATAGCAAACCTGCGTATAACCGATCTTCGGGACGGACTGTCCTTGGTTTCCAATTGAGTTCCTGGCATCATGGCCTTGCCAAAAGATGGGATAACATTTGCCTCCCAAAGTACGTCTTGTGAGAACATGACGTGCTTTGAAAAGTTGCAATCTTCACTCTGAATAGTTCCATCTAACTTGTTAAACGGTTATCGTCTCCTCATTGGAAGTTGTAATCTTTGATTGATCCATAGAGACATAAATTATGAACTGTAGACTGCCAACTATTGTACTGTGTGCTGTTGTAGCTGATTGTTGTATGATATAGATTAGCTGTTTGTAGTTGTAATTGTTTATCAGGTGGGCATTCGACCTGTGAAATTTCAAAATTGAAAATTAGTCCGACGTACAAGCATATACGTTAGCCTGACTCTTGTTGACGTTCGCACTTTCACAAGTTGTTGTAAGTTTTCTCGTATCGAATTCCGTATCGATCCTCTCCTGAATCGATGTGAAATTCGAGTTGTAACCACGCTTGATGGTTGTTTTGGATTGTCCCTTCGTATCGATCCTCTCCTGGATCGATGTAAAAGGTCGAAAGATTGTTCTCATATTGATTGAGTCGAATTATCCAAACATTATTCTGTGATGATCTTCGCATCGATGGCTGTGAACTTTTCTACAATTTTCTAGATGATGGATACGAAGTTGCAGTTCGTATCGATAGACTAATGAAGGATGTGAAAAGATCGACTGGTCCCTTTTGCACTATTCGTATCGATGGATACGAGCCTATATGGGTTGTATATTAATGGATACGAACAGTACAGTTCGCATCGATACGCCTTAGATGAAGATGAAAATGATGGATACGAACAGCACAGTTCGCATCGATACGCCTTAGATGAAGATGAAAATGATGGATACAAACAGATGTCTCGTATCGATGGAATCTGATGGTTCAGAAAAATCTTCATTGCAACTTTCGTATCGATGAAAACCCGAGTCTATGGATACGAATGGCTAATTCGCATCGATCTAGGGGGGAACGGTTGGAAGCGGTCGCGATGACTGGGAGTCAAATCGTCTTTCTTCTTTCCTTGGTTCATATAAATATCGTTTCGTACTTAGGAAAATCTTTACTTGCTTTCTACTTTTTAACCTCCCTTCGTATCGATCGATAAACTGAGAAAAAGAAACTGCCTTTGTCTCCGAATCAATTAACTCGCCAATTCCTCCAACCAATCGCTTAGGCCAGGTAATCGAAACATGAATTTGCATCAAAAACGACAAGACTCGAAATTCTTTGTCGTTCCCCTTGTTTTCGTGACCGGTTCTGATGAAGTGGCGGCAGGAGATGATCGAAATGAGGTCGAGGAAGGAGGAGTTTTTGCAAAGCTTTGGAGAAGACGAAGTGTGGGGGGATACGAAGAGGTTATCCGTATCGATCGAAGAGTCGTGGTTCACATCAATCTGAAAGTAATTAAAGTTCATGACAATGGTCACAGACATGGTTTTGTATCGAGAAAGGGAGTGCCTTCGCATTGATTGAAAGTGGTTGGAGGTCATATCGATCCTGGATAATCGATACGAAAGTCTAATTGCATGATCGATGCGAAAGGACCGGTTTGATTGATACGAAGCGACTTGTTTGATCGATACGAAATGATAAGCTTTGATCGATACGAAGCGACTGGTTTGATCGATACGAAATGATAAGCTTCGATCGATACGAAGTGATCAACCTCAACGGATATGAAATTTTATGTGCGCTCTAACACTTGACTCCGGCAAGCTTCTGTCTTGCATATCTGGACCTAATTGTTAAACTGCATACTTGACTGCCTTTCGAAGCTCGTCGATGGAACCGTAACTTAACAGAATTTTAACGAACTTTAACTCGTATCAGTCTTTAAAGTCTGAATGGCACGACTGTGACGGTCAGCGATGACGGTCTCTCTGGTTAAATCTCGAAGTCTTGTTATTTGCATATTTTCTCATACTCTATTGAATTTCTCAAGTAATTTGTTGCACTGCACTACACTACACAACACACACTTCACACCGGGGATCACGGGCTTATTATCGTCTAATAATGGGTTTTAATAAGTTGATTAGTTATGGAGTCCACAAGTTCTCAACAGTAGGAGCTTCAGAGTTCATCTCCTTTTGTCCTAGAGATACCGGCCATCGCGGCCGAAGTTGTAGATCCAGCTCCGGACGAGCTGCCTGGGGCCAGGTTTATAGGAAATCCTTAGGATTCCGTACCCTCCAATGTCTCCGAAGACAAGTTAGGATGGATATGCTTAAGGCATGGTTTGTCATTGGACGATGTATTATTACCGGGACCAAACGATAGACCACATGCTCCTCCAGTTGGGTTTACTGCCTTCAATCGCCATGCGTGCACAACAGGTACACTTCCTCCATTCAACCAATACATTAGGGAAGTGTTGTCTTTCCTCAGAATTGCTCCATCACAACTACACCCCAACGGATATGCTACGCTGAACAGTTTATTTATTGTATTCATGGAGCATCTCTTTCGGCCACCGGCTCCAACAGAGATCAGATATCATTTTAACTTCAAGAGTAGGGGAGATAGTCCGTCTTTCACATTCCTGAAGGCGGTCAGGAATTGCCAAGTAGTAACCAGATCCTGGACAAGGCTGAGTTACTTTAAAACAGAATGGTTCTACGTACGATGCCCCCAGGATTTGCCAGTCGATGGTTAGTCAAACGTAAGTGTTGTAGTCTTTTCCAAGAGTTATCAAGATAATAGTAGTTGATGTAAAACTAATATCTTCTTTTCTTTACAGCCGCAATTTCACGACCTGAAGGCGGGTACTTCAAAGAAATAGTAAGGGTCCTTCAAGAAGTTCCAAGTGAAATGAGGGACATGGATTTGGTTCTAACCGACAGAAATTTGAGAATCGTCGGACTGATTGAGCGGAATCAAAGCATAAGGCTTGAAGGAACACTGAGGGCAGCCCCGAAGAAGCAGTTGAAACGCAAAACACCCGGGGTTGTAATAACTGAAAGGGGTGATGAAGAAAGAACGCCCACGGATGATGAACTTATTGCTGGGTCTTCGACCGGATTTCAAGCGACATAAGGAAGAAGAAAAGGCAAGGTCGCTACTTACAAACGCCCTTAGTCTTCGAGGTGGAAATCAGTTGTGGTTTCTTTGCCGATTCCCGACATTAGAATCTCGGAAGCTCCTTCCTCTCCAGCAAAGAGTCCTTTTGAAGGGCTTGCCGATATTCCGATTCCGGATTATGTGTCACTTCAACATGACACTGGGTTAGAGGAGCTTGATAGTGCTCTAGGTTTGAGCGAATCTCTTCCTATAAGTATGGCCGACATTTCCGGTTGGTCGGGGGGTTGCACATACATACACACTTCACGGCACTACACAATTTCCAATCACAAGTTGTTCAATTCAAGAAACCCCTAACTCTGCTTCTCTTTCTTTTTTACAGATACGATGTCCGGACGACGGGCGATGTTAGGAAGTCTTCGCTCAATTCGTCGATCTTCTTCATATTATGAGTCACGTAGAAGAGAAGAAGATAGAGACCGCGATCGCGGGTACTCTAACCAGGAACATCAAGAGAGAGATAGGGATAAGGACTACAGACATTGATCTCGATCCCGCTCTCCTCCTCCTAGACTCCTTACATAACCTTCAGGTCAAGGGAGACAGCTAGTAGAGCCCCCTCGTCACAAACCATCTTTGCATGCTTCTCGGTCTGAGTCGCAATGCCATAGGACTGAGGTTGAGCCTTCCGTCATCATTGAGCAAGCTATCACTAAGCCCACTGGGGAAGGGGCTATTAAAATTGCTCAGCTAAAGAAAGATTTCCCAAATAAATGCTTCGACGGCTACATTTTCCCCTCTCACTTAAAGAGAATTCCATCAGAGGCGGAGAACACAATGCATGATTACATTCATGAAATTTATTCCCAGTACAAAGAGTGGGCGAAGGCTGCAGAGAAATCGTCGAAGGTGGCCTTCGAGCAGGCTAAACTAATCGAAAAGTTAGAATCTGATCTCGCCCAGAAGGACCGCATCGTCCAAGTGCTCAATGATGAAGCCAAGTCCTCTCGGAAATCAGAGATAGAGGCCACCAAAAAGGCCGATGAGGCGAATTTGGCCATGGAGAGGATGAGGCAGACACACTTTTCCTTGGTGGAGCAGATGGGCCATCGCAACACCACTGTCATAGATGAACGGGACGCTGCTCTGAAAGAACTTGCTGAAATTTAAGCTAAATTTTCCGAAATCATCAAGGAAAAGGATGATGCAAACAAAGCCGCCCAAGAAGCGTGTGAACATGCTATTGTGCTTTGGGGTGAACGGGACGTGGCCACGGCTAAGGTCCGAGTGGTAGAGAATAAGGTCGAGGAGAAAGTCCGAATGGCTGAGTCTAGGCTAGAAGCTGATGTTGAAGATCTCCTCATTATTTATAACGCTAATGTTTTAAGGCACAGAAATCTAGCCTGGCTCGACAACTACCCGACTAATTTATATAATGCTTGGGGCCGATTGGTTGAGGAGGAGAAGGCGGTACATCTGGGTGAATCAATCGACGAGTTTGAGCTAGAGAATCGCATGTTAAATGAAGATGAACGAAAGATTCTCCATGAGTCGATGATTTTGCATGAAAAAGAAAGGCTCGGCACCCAACACTTGGAGGCCAGAGAAGGTTCAGGTGTTGAGCATCACGATGTGAGTGCTGAAGTTCCTACGCCAACCCAGCCTGAATCTGCACCTGGGGTTGATCCCCAGCCCATTCCTACTTACAATCCGGATCAGCCGTAGTTATCTCCAACCAAAGAGCAAGTTTCTAAGGCTGTTCAGCCGTCCACAAGCCAAATTGAGGAAGGTACTCTAAGCATTCTCTATGCTTATCTGAAGTCGGAGTTGTCATCCAAATTAGTTATTAACAGTTCTTCTTTTGTTTTTGTCCAGTGATTGATGCTACACCGATTGCGCCTCCTGCAACTCAAGAATCACATCAAGCGCAGGAGGCCATCATTACTAAAGAGACCACCATAACAACAACTGCGCCGATTGATGGAACGCAGGGGAGCATGCTTATCTTCGATGAACATATGATGGAGGAACTCCTTGGTCATCACAGCGACCCCTTTGCAGACCTAGCATTTGTTATGGGTGGAAGTGTACCTGCTACCGGCTCTTCAATGCCAACCACTGATGTCCCCAACGAGGCCCAAGCAATTCGTGAAGAAGAAATATTGACCGAAATCGACGCTGAAATGGAAGCAGCGGCTCGTGGTGGTAGTTTTAGAGGTGGGATGGCGGCACCTGGTCTGGCTCCGTTAAGGATGATATCACCTGGTAGTACAGTTATTGACACCAGTATGCCTATCCCGCCTCCTATAGTCGATCCAGTTCCTCCGACTCCACCTTTAGGGAGCATTCCTGTACACTTAAGCTCAAATGAGGAAGTTGATATCATGCCCCCTATTGGAGGTCAGCCGCCGAAAGGCAAAGGTTCGAAGAGAAAAATAAGTGGCAGCTCCAGTGGGTCCACATCGAAGGGAAAGCCGAAAAAGAAGAGAGAGTGGACGTGCTTCTTCGGTTTATTTTTTGTAGATAGACATGAATTTATCTTCGTTTTTCTTTGGTAGGCCGTGTATAGATGCGGTTTCGGCCCCCGCTAGTAGGAATTTTTGGGATCAACTTGTACATAATTTCTTTTCGCAAATAGCTGAAATGAAACTTTATTTTGCTTTGAACTCGATGTGTGTTTATTTGCTTAAGTGTTCCAGCATTTGAATTCCTTGTTCAGTACACTTGTGAAGTTTCAAATTTTGAATCTCGTTTGAGTTCATCCGTCAAGTCCTGAAATTACGGCCACAAGTCATGATTGGACATTAAGTTGAACTCCAATGTTGTACTGCTTCAGTCAGTGATTGACACTTAAGTTCTACCCCCAGTTTCAGGGATGAACTGAAAAGATCGGATAGCGATCGTATTTCGCCTTCAATGCAGCGTCCTTAGCATCGTTGAATTGATGTTGAAACAAGGAGAATTCGAGTGGTCGAATCAGACTCGCTTTTTTTGTTGATGATTGTATCCACGCTCCGGGGATTGCACTTGTGCGTCGGTGGTTGGTCACGCCTGCTTGAGTTTCAAGGATGCGTCCACGCTCCGGGGACTTAAGTTATTTTATGGACGATCGATCGGGACTTAAGTTATTTTATGGACGGTCGATCCCAATCCGGCTCATGTCTAGATTTTAATCCACTCTCCGGGGATTTTGAGTTAACATTTATACTCTAATTCACACTTTGGGAATCTAAAGTTGATGTTTATGTTTATGTTCTGGTTCACACTTTGGGAATCCGAATCATTATGATGCCTATACTCCGGTTCACACTCTGGGAATCCGAAGTTAGGTGACGTTTATACTCCATTTCGCACTCTGGGAACTTAGAGTTAGTTGATGTTTATACTCTGATTCGCACTTTGGGAATCCGGAGTTGGTAAACAGACGATCAGTCACATCTGTTGTGAGTTTTTTGAATTTTGTTCGCACTACGGGAACGAAAGATGTATCAAGATCGTGGATGGTCGGATCACATCCAACCTGAGTTGACAAGTGAGGTCGTTAGATGGACGGGTCCATCCTCCTCAGACTTGGTTCGAATACGGGCGAAGTCATTAGGTGGACGGATCTATCCTCTTTGAAACCGTATTTGTAAGTTTATACTCCAGTTCGCACTCTGGGAATCCGAAGTTATGTAAAGGATTGTCGTGTATCAATCCTTTTTTGACTTTAGTGTGATGGCTTGTCCCCGAGCTCGGGTTTCACTTAGTGAGTGACCGGTCGTATTACAGCCCCTCCCTATTTGAATAAATTCCACCGTATGATGGAACTTAGCTCTCCGTGCGTAGTGATGGTCATATGAAGTATTTCAAGTAAATCACAGCTCTGGCCCGAAGAGATTGCACTTTATTGCTGAAATAAGAAAATACGGCAAATCAGTTGCCTTATTACAAATTCTAATTTCGAAATGCAGAAACAAATTGCAAATGAGAAATAGACTGAATAAATAAACAGAGCCTGTTATGTGTAATAGCGACGGAGACTCTCGCTGTTCCAGGCTCTCGGAAGAGTGAGACCGTCAACGGTCGATAATTTGAATGTGCCATCTCCGAGCTTTCGTTCAATAACATACGGTCCTTCCCAGGTCGGCTTCATATGCGAAGGGACTGGATAAATTCTTTTGAGTACGAGATCGCCAAGTTCGAAGGTTCGGGGTCGGACCTTGGCATTGTATAGTCGGGCGACTCGACTTCGATATGCGGCTGCCCTCAAATCAGCCTCTTCACGCTTCTCATCTAATAAATCGAGAGATTCAGCAAGTAAATAGCATTGGTCTTCGGATCATAGTATGTCACACAATGAGAAGGTACTTCTAATTCGACTGGGATAACAGATTATGTACCATAAGAGAGAGAATGGAGTGTGACCGGTCGTGAACTTGTGGGTTGTACGGTAGGCCCATAAGGCCATAGGAAGTTCATCGACCCATTTGCCCCCAGATTTTTCCAGTCGTTTCTTCAGAATGGATTTTATAACTTTATTAACAGCTTCAACCTATCCATTCGCTTGAGGATGTGCGACTGTGGAGAATTTCTTTTGAATGTGGAATCGTTGACAGAAATCCTTAAATTTGGCACTGTCGAATTGGGTCCCATTGTCTGTGATGATAGTACGTGGGAGACCAAATCGGCATATGATGTTGCGCACTACAAAGTTGATCACCTTCTTCGTCGTGATTGTAGCAAGGGGCCCGGCTTCCACCTACTTGGTAAAGTAATCAACTACTACGATGGCGTACTTTGCACCACCTTTGGCTAGAGGTAAAGAGCCAATACTATCAATGCCCCATACCGTGAATGGCCATGGGCTAACCATCTGTGTTATCTCGGTAGGTGGGGCTCTAGGAATTCGAGCATGCTTCTGACACTTATCACATTTCTTGGCATAATCCGATGCATTATGATTTACAATCGGCCAATAATATCCATATCGAAGTACTTTTTTAGCAAGAGCTTGCCCCCGGTGTGATCGCCACATTCTCCTTCGTGCACATCATGCAATACGCGTTTGATTTCATCGTGAGCAATACACCGGAGTAAAGGGACAGAGTATCCTCTTCTATACATGATTCCATTCTGAATAGTGAACCGCGAAGCTTTTCTAACAATCCATCTCTTTTCACTTCTGCGCTCTGGCAGGGTTCCGTGCTCGAGATAATTTTTGAACGAAGCCATCCATGACTCCCTCTCGGAAATGACATCAAATATCCAATCGGTTTCCATCTGATCAATACTTGGCGAAGATAATGTCTCTACGGGAACAAGTCCCATTTGCTGTGCTTCACCTGTACTAGCTAATTTTACCAACGATTCAGCTTTTTAGTTGTGTTCTCGTGGTATGTAATAAATAGCATAATAGTCAAACTGATTCAATGTTTCCTGAACCTGAGCAAGGTACGTGGCTAGTCTTCGATCTCTGGCTTGGTACTCCCCTCGAACTTGACACACGATCAATTGCGAATCACAGTAAATTTCCACCGCAATGATTCTTAAATCTTTGGCAAGTTTCAACCCAGCCAATAGGGCTTCATACTCGGCTTCGTTATTAGTTGCATGGAAGTTGAACTTTAGAGAATAACATATAGATCGACCTTCAGGAGTTTCAAGCACAACCCCTGCACCTGAGCAACGGTCATTTGATGCACCATCTGTATGCAGCTTCCAGATATACTTGGGAGATTCACTAGTTTCGGGCAAGTCCTTCGGGATGGTAAATTCAGCAATGAAATCTGCTAGAACTTGTCCTTGAATGGCTCGCCTTGGAGTGTAAGTAAGTTCAAACTGACTTAACTTGATATTCCACTGGAGTAACCTACCAGACGTCTCAGGCCGCGTAAGGACCTATCGTAACGGCTGGTCGGTGTAAACGGTGATCAGATGAGCCTGGAAATATGGATGGAGCTTCCTCGAGGCAATAACAAGACAATAAGCCAATTTCTCTAGCTTCGGATAATTTATCTCAGCTCCGGTTAGCCGCTTACCTATGTAGTAGACCGGCTTTTGTATTCGGTCTTCCTCCCGAACTAGGGCAACACTGATTGCGTTTTCTGATACCGCCAAGTAAACGTACAATTTCTCGTGATCGATAGGCTTTGACAAAATTGGCGGTGTGGAGAGATGTTGAATTAGTGCTCAGAATGCGCCCTCACATTCCGTAGTCCATTCAAAGTTTCGTTTTCCTTTTCGGATCAGGTCGAAGAAGGGAATGCATTTGTCAGTGGACTTTGAAATGAACCTGCTCAGTGCTGCTATTTTCTCGTTGAGACTCTGGACTTGCTTTATAGTTTTCGGTGTTTCAAGATTTTTGATCGCCCGGATCTTTTTAGGATTGGCTTTGATTCCTCGAGCGTTGACGATAAACCCAAGGAATTTTCCGGAGGCTACCCCAAAATGACATTTTAATGGGTTGAGCTTCATTTTGTATTCTCGGAGGATATTAAACATTGACTCCAGGTCTCTGATGTGATCGGTGGAAAATCACGACTTGACTAGCATGTCGTCCACATACACCTCCATGGTTTTTCCAATCTGGTTAGCAAAAATTCGATTAACTAACCATTGATAAGTTGCCCCAGCATTCTTGAGTCCAAAAGGCATAACTTTATAGCAATAGAGTCCCATATTGGTTACGAAGCTAGTATGCTCCTGGTTGGGCAAGTGCACCAGAGTACGCATCCATGAAGGATAAAAGTTCATGTCCAACCGTTGAGTTTACAAGTTAATCAATTCGTGGAAGTGGAAAACTATCTTTGGGGCAAGCTTTGTTCAAGTCTGAGTAGTCAACACATGTTCTCCATTTCCCATTAGGCTTTCGAACAAGTACAGGATTGGACACCCATTCCGGGTATAATGCATCTCGAATAAACCCATTCGTCTTAAGCTTATCTACTTCTTCCTTAAGGGCGGCAGATCTCTCTGGATCCATACCACGCCTTTTTTGCTTGACCGGGACATACCGTGGGTCAATATTCAGTATGTGGCTCGCGATGTCCGGCGAGATCCCACACATATCAGAGTGCGTCCAGGCAAACACACCAAGGTTTACCCGGAGAAATTCAACCAATTCCTCTTGCATTTGTTGGCTTAGCCAAGATCCAATCTTTATCATTTTCGAGTCATCATTATTGTCGACTGGAACATCGATCGTCAGTTCGGCCGGAGAAGCTTGACTGTCTTTACCTTCATCTTCACTTTCGGTATCTCTCGGGTCAAGATCTCTTTGGAATTGGTTGGGGTGCCCGGGCCCGGGCCCAGGCGCTAATTATCAATTATCAGCAAAGCGGACGCAGAGAGATTCCTCTACGCCCTTTCCTTTTTCTTTCCACTGCGCCTCGCGCAGCTCAGCAACGTAACAGGCTCGTCCTATGGCCTGATCCCCTCGAAAAACTCCGACACCATTGTCGGTGGGGAATTTCAAAGTCAAACACCATGGGGTGATGGCAGCCCAGAATTTAGCTAGGGCTAGTTGGCCCAAGAAAGCATTGTATGGGGAGTTTATATCCAAAACAACAAACTACAGTATCCGGACTCTCCGGCGTTCACCAATTCCTAATTCCACTGGCAATTTCACCACTCCAGTGGGTATAGTTGCACTCCCGTTGAAACCATGGATACGGGTCTGACACGGCTTCAAGTCTTTAGTCTCTATTCTCATCTAGTCATAAGACCGTTTTAAATAAAATATTCACAGAGCTTCCGCTGTCTACCACGATTATCTTCATCCAAGCAGGACCTACTTGAGCTGACATGACAAGCGGATCAATAGTGGGGGCTTCGACCCTATCGGCGTCCCGACCTCGAAATATGATGTCATCAGCCATCGTTCGTTGTTGCTTGGCTGGAGCCCCATCTTCGGAATTACTACAACATTCAAAGTCTGCATGCCTGATAGAGCTGGCATAAGACTCCATTTCCTTCTAGCTTCGGTCTGCTGGATGAGGACCACTACAAACAGTGTTTATCACCAACCTCCCACCAGTATGAGCGGGTTCCTCCTATCTAGCCGGATTTGGTACATGATTTTGATTCGATGGGCCCGTACCTCCAAACTACGGCGCCCGCACAAACTGTTCTAACTTCCTCTCTCTTATCAACTTTTCGATGAGATCCTGCAAGTGACGGCATTCATTTGTGTTATGGCCGTAGCTTTCGTGGAATCTACAAAATTTCCCCGTCTGAATTTGCTTCTCCGATGACTGTTTCGGAGCAAGCTTCTTGTACTGAATAATATTGCAGGTTTGTAGATATACGTTCTCCAGCGACGTATTCAGAGGAGTGTAATTATCAAACATCGGGGCTCTACGTCGTGGACCATGGTTCTGATCCCGCTTTCTATTTTGGTTACCATTGCCTTTTTGCTGATCTTGCTTATTCAGAATGTTCAATTGCACTTTTCCGGAACTCTCCCCAGATTATTTAATAGCAATATTACTCTGAACTCCTTCCACACTAGGCCCCACATCATCCTTCTTCCTAGGCTGTTTCTCATCCTCCCTTCTCAAGAATTGGGCTGCCTTGGAATAGAAACGGTCCAATGATGTAGGGGGTTTTCTGGCCAGCCAGTTGCCGAATTCAAAGTCAGGCTCAATCCCTTTAGTCAGTGACATGAGAATAGAGTTATCATTTGGGTTGCTGATTTCAGCACATGCAGCATGGAATCTTTCTAAATAACGCCTGAGTGTCTCTCCAGGAGCTTGAGTGACACTAGATAAAGTATTAATATCCTTCGGTCTCGCGACATGCATACGAAATTGCTCAATAAACTTTGTTGCCAACTGATCGAAGCATGAGATAGATCGAGGTGGCAGTTGGATAAACCACATAGTCTCTATGCCCCCCAGTGAAATTGGGAAGCTTCGGCACTTGACTACATCGTCAGCTCGTGCAGCGTTCATCAACTATTCATACTTCAGAATATGCTGATTAGGGTCAGAGCTCCCTTCAAAAATGGGCAAAGTCGGCATCCTGAATCGCCGAGGTGGTTTAGCATAAAGTATCTCATCAGTAAAAGGGGTATGACTCCGAGTGATTCCCCAATCGTCATTGTTAAGCCCTTGACTTTCACGGATCATTTGACAGATCATTGCTGACAGGTCAGGCATTTGGACATTTTGAGCAGGTTGGGCCAAGGTGTGGTCGGGTTCGACAATGCGAGGAGGGGCCGGTCGCTGTCGACGGTCCATGTCTCGCCTCCTTGGTTCTATGTCTTCGAGGACGTAAGGCTCAGGATGGTATTCATGCTGGTAATGGTTCGGATCTATCCGATTTCGGGTCTCAGCACCCAAATCAGTGGCTGTCGTGGTACGGTTATCAGTAACATGATGTGGGGTAGCGCCTCCTCGGGAGAAGGGTCCAGTTTGATGGTTGGTTGACGGGCCAACTCTCAGTTGCCCAACATTCAATGTATGCTGATGCCCAGTGGCCTGTGTGTAGCTTTCGTCTAGCCATGGGCATGTAGATCTGTGATGATAGTCAGAAAAGGCTGAACTTTCAATGGATGTATAGGAAGCCTGATCCCTCCTGGATCTCCTTCGTCGTTGACGGTTCAGTTGGTTGGTTAGTTCCACATTAGCACGGAGTTGTTGGCGGCTCTGAGTCAACTCTTGCATTAACATCTGAAATTCTTCCTTGGTGATAGGGCCTTGCGGATCTGATGGTCCAGTAGCATTCTGATCGGCTGGAAGCGGCTGCACCAGATTTTGTCTGTCCCGTCCTTCTGGATCTGCAGCTGTAGAAGTAGTCCTTGTGTTAACCATGGTGGATGATGAAGCTCTCTCCTAGACTTGTAACAAATCTGAATAGGATGGAAGAACTTCTGAAATTAAGATTTGGATCTTCTCCTTGGATGTTTACAATCCGATATTGGCAGTAGATCCAACGAGCAGAAGGAAAAAACTAGTTTTTTCTCAGTGAAAGCACCAAAGTGTTTGTACCAAAATTGGTCACAACACTCTTCGGAAGGGTTTGAAGAGATAAAAATGAAGAAATTAAATGGAAAAGGAGGATTATCTAACAAACACTTCAAAAAAAAAAGTATGCAGAAACACAGAAATTTAGAGTGGTTTGGCGTGTTGCCTACGTCCACTATGAAATAAATGATTTTATCGATGTTTTCTTGCTGATTACAACTGATTACAGCGGATTACAGTGATGAAATTCGAGTACAACAATAGCCTTGTAGTGCAGAAATGTTTTCGGCAGAGTCTGGACGTCAAAGAGCCAAAAGATCCCTTTTCTGTAAGCTCTGGGGTGCTATTTATAGGCGTAGGATGCAAATATCTCGCCCAGATCTCGGGAGACCTCTTCTGACACGTAGGCAGGCCCACGCGATCGATCCCATATGATTTGCACTCGATCCATGATCGATACGAACCAATTTTGTATCGATCAAGATTTGGCCCAATCGAGTCGAAATTGAGCATGAATATTGTTGATGATGTACGCAAGCTCCTATGAAAATTTGGTGGCATTTGGACTTGTGGATCGTGAGTTATGATCGATACAAATTCGAGTCTTCGGTAGGCTGTTCAGTTTGAATCGATGCACTTCGTATCGACTAGTTCGAATCGATGCAAGTTTGAGCTTCTCGTATGTTGTTTTCCTCGTATCTATTCGTGTTCGACTCGATTCACAATTACTTGGTTCGTATCGATCGGAGTGGATCTGTTCGACTCGATCATTGTTGCTTTGTTCGTATCGATCGGTCGCACTGCTTTATTCGTATCGATCGGTCGCACTGCTTTGTTCGTATCGATCAAATGTGATGCCTCGTTCGTATCGAGTGCCGCGGTTCCGTTCGTATCGATCTAAGTCGTTCCAACTTGATGGATACGAACGACTGATGACGTGGTGGATATGAACAGATAGCGGCCTTGCTTGGCCTTGGATACGAACAGTTGCTCCGTGGATACGAAACTACCGAAGCTTGATGGGTTCGAACAAGGCTCTTCTATAGATGGATTCGAACATATGGACGCATGATGATGGATACGAAATGATGCGATTGTGCTAATTTCCTTAGTTTGCATCGATCATATCTTGAGCATACGAACTCCGATTGACTTGAAATTTGGAACGTTGGCTTTCATAGCTTTGCTTGTCATGCCTTGTCAATTGTAGCTTGATTCGGACTCGGACAAAATTTATCGATATGCATAACAAACCTGCATATAACCGATCTTCGGGACGGATTGTCCTTGGTTTCTAGTTGAGTTCCTGGCATCACGGCCTTGCCAAAACGCGGGATAACAGCAATCCACAAAAAAAAATTAAAAATTATATTTACTGCAATGCCTAAATATATTACATATATTAAAAAAATATTAACCAATAACACACAAACTTACCGTAGACTATTGTGACAACAAATTATGTAAGGTCTGGTCTTGACTTGCTAGAAAAAATGCCAAACAGATAGTGGCGGACGATTGAAGGTGCAATATTGTCAGAAAGGTAAGATCCATGTGTAGTGCGTCACGAGACGAAGAAGAATGGTTGATTACAATGTTTTACCAAACTATGAAAGTCTAAATTAGGAGATCTTTTTTAAAGGGTTTTTCAGTTTTGGGGGTAAGCATGACCTAGAGTTTGAAATAAGATAAAAAGAAGATATGGTAAAGGAGAAATAGAGTTAGATTGAGTGAACATAAATTAGGGTTTTTTTAGCATTGAGAGAGAAATGTTATGAGTGGGTCTGGAGAAGAAAGGAAGATAAGCGGGAGAACAAAAATTTGGCGGGCCCGCGTTAATATTAACACGCACCCAAACGTTGTATTTTTATCACTATCATCGAAAAAGTAGCGCTCGATATTGAAACACTAATATCCAATGCAGTTAATATTTGGATTTCTTGTAGTGGATAACTCGTATGGCCCCATCATTGCTTGCCAAAGACTAATAGAAATCCCAGTTCTCGATTGTGTTCCCCTGTACTTTCAGGTCTATAACCCCGCACGGTTATCTCCTACAGTACCTCCATACCATTTGCACTAGACCCCCTCGGAGTGGTCCAGGATACACAACTGGCGCTACCAACCCTCGGGTGCCCTTGCATATAGTACCCATGTTGAACACAACCAGAACATTCCGAGTTAACAATGATTCCTTAGCACTCCTAAATATTTAGAGCTTTCATAACTCCAATCCATTTTCAGGAACGAGTTCTCCAGTCAATCCAGTCCATTATACCATAGCCTCATTCCATCCCGAGCTGTCTATCAACTTCTTCGATCCTACTCCTTATCTGAGCCCTCGACCGAAGAGCCGAAATTTCATCATGCTATAACTTTCAAACCGTATGAGCAATCAGCGAGCCACAACTTCCAACATGATCCACTACAACCCCAGGGTCTCCACCCCAGATCTCATATCCAATAGAGCCAATAATTTGGATCAGTACCGATCTGATCCAATTGGATCGGTGCCGATCCAAACACTTAACCATTTTGGACTCCATTTCTCTTCCAACCTCTAGTGCACTCCCTCTAGATGCCATAGACCCTTAGACATCCCTCTTAGCCTTCAGGTCTTCTCTTCTATGCACCATAGCTAATCCAAAGAAGACGATCCATCCAATCTTCAACACCTGGCCTATCCTCTGAGCCAACTTCATAGAGTAACTCTAAAACCCATACCCATCTTCTCCTATAGATCTTACTTCAATTGACACGCTAATTTTGGATCGATGCCCATCTGACCCAATCAGATCGGTGTTGATCCAAATACTTAGCTCCAATTGTCATGAGATTTTAATAGCATCTTCCCACCGTGCTTTAGAGCCTATCCTCCAAGTTTCATGTGATTCCAACGAACTTTGCTCTCGATATGCTTCGATCACTAATCTAGGTCCTAAAACATGCACAACACTAGCAAATGAATCAAGCATAGCAAGCAATTCGAGCATAACAACGAATCAAACATATAGCAAATCATCCAATTACATCCAGTATGAACATACAAATCATCCAGTTCAATCTACCATCACAATTCTTACATAGATCTAATCTAACACATAGAATTGCATAGCCAAATATACACAAATGACACTAGCCAATGATCTAATCTCAATTACATGTGTAATTAGGTTAATCTAGAGTTTCTAAAAATGAAATTACCTAAGTCTAATCAGTTTATAGCTTAATTTTAACTATAATCACCTAATTATAGCATATAATTCATCATAGACTAGTGACAGATCATAACCACTCACCAAATCTACCAAACCTATTAAATATGATAAAGATCCAATCCGGACAGTGAGCAATTGGATGAAGATGCAACCAAAGTGATGAGATCAAGCTCCTAGCTAGCCTCTAATTGACAATTAGAGACGATCTGAGATGAAATCCAATCAGAGGAATGGAGAATTAGAGAGGAGTTAGGATTTGGGCTGATATGAAATAAGAGGTAAACTTTCAAATGGTCTCTCTCACCTCATATTTATAGCCAAACCTAATTAGACTAATAGGCTTGCTAATTTCCCCCATTAATCCCCTTCTAATTCTGGCCGGTAGATTTTAAAACTTAAAACTATTATAACTTCCTAACCACTTATCTGATTTTCCTACATGACCATTCTATAGAATGGGAAACCACCATCCCAAAGCAATGAAATAGGTTAGAGAATCTAATTTAGCTCATATCAAAATTTATAGCCGAAATAAATTCTCCAGGGGTAAAATTATCACATAGAAATTCAGAAAAAATCATAAATGTGTGAAACATCCCCAAATACTATATCCCAAAATATTAGAATCATATGACCATAAATAAATTAAATAAAATTATTTTAAAATCCTCCGATAAGTAAAATACGGGTCATTACATAGCTGGAGCAAGGCGGATAAGGATTGAGTGTCTTCCCTCTATAATCATCTCCACTGCATAAAAGGGCTCTGTATCTGTCACGGCCCATGGAACCTGAAAAAAAGAAAAGATAGTATAAGAATTGTGTGTTCAGAAAACACAAGTGTATGCAAGGATGCGTGTTTGTGATCCTAGTGAAGTGTATGATGTCGATGACCCCCTAAGTACTCTATGAACCGTGTTCGCATAGGCCCAAAGATGGAGTTTCTCCACCTTCATCTATATTTATTCTGGGAGAGAAGTGGAAGCCAAAGATCGTCTCATCTATAATGTCGCGAATAGAAAAGTCAATTTTGCCAATATCGCTCGGACCGATGAAGATGTCGCCAAAAGAATGGGTTTGAGTCATAATCTCTCCAGTAGACAACATAGTGTGATCTCCAGCTGCTTTAGAAATTTCTACGGCAATGTGCTCCGAACAGGGCAAGCTGGGGAGAACAGGACTCATATGGTGCGTCTCTCCAAATGATTCGCCCTCTCCTTCGCTAGCATGATAGTCATTATCGTTATTATCGATGTTCTCTCCATCCTCTTCGACCATAGGCTCTTTTCCCTCTCTTCTTCCAGCTCCCTCATCTTCTTCAGGAATTGGAGACATTCTGGCATCTCCATCCCTGTCTATCGGTACATCGCTACCAACGGGCTCTTCAGTCTCTTTCTTAGTGGGTTCCTCTATGTGAGCTACACCAGACGGACCCTCATCTCCACTCGGAAGGTTCTCGTCGGAGCTGCAAGTGGGAATGGGAAAACATGTACGAGCTCTAGAGCCACTAGGAGCAGGTGACTCAGAGATAGCAAATCTACTAGGGCTCAACAAACCGCACTGTCGTAGGTTTTCATTTGTCAGAAGGAATGCGATGATGCGATACTGGAATCTAACTTCTCTTAATCCCTTAAGCGTCGTTTCATGCGCATCACGATCATCTTGAGCCGAAATGCCTATGAAGAAGTAGATGTTAAGCTAGAAACTTGGGTTATAGAAATCCAAGCATAAGAGAGACAAAGGAAAGGAAGCATACTTCAGGATAGCTAGAATCGGTTAAAGCCATACAAGCATCACACGTAGAAGTACTCGTTCTTGAATTACGTATGATTGTTGTGAAGCCTCCCGATGATCTTACACCGACACTAGGCTTAAATTATCATATATGATAGAGACTCCCATCTTTTCTTAAAATGAAGTAAATAAGTGAATTCGCGAAAAGTTGGAGCTTGGTTGAACCGATCCATAAAGAGGATGTAGAGAGAACTCAGAAGAGTATATCCATTTGGATGTATTTGCGACGGAGCCAGCCTAAGTTCTTGATGAATCATTAGAAGAAAAGTATTGAAAGGCAGGATGACACCGTCCAAGCACATGTATCAGTTGCACGTTGTGTATCCTTTCGGGGGGTTGTGTGAAACTCGGCTCTCGTCGAAAGATGAATATCTTCTTCGGGAATACCATGCTGATGATAAATGTTTTGGAGCATCCTAGACGTCAAAATCGTAGGCACTTGCTCTGGCCGATCATCTAGTATTCTTAGACCTATAAACTCGTTCAAAGGAGGCGGTTGATTCGCTACCGGCTCTGTTGGAATCATCAAGCCTTTTGATTCTGATATGATAGGATGACCCAGACCAGTGGGAATGGTCGACAAAGCCTGAGCTGTAGAAGATCTAGCTTTAGGAGGAGCCGATGGGCATTCACCGGACTTGAATTGTGGAGATCGACGAGTCATTATAAATAATAAAACTTGGCGTTCATCGCGGTCAGGCATGTTTTTACTTTAAATTTGAATCCGTGTAGCCAGCGACCGGAATCCAAATGATGTCGTCGTGTGTTGGCCAATCAGATTTCGATCATTGACCGGGGCAAGTGCAGAGTGTTAATCTATAAAGTGGTGTCCTGTAAACGACGAATTGACCATCCTATGTAGATAGCTCGCTCATGCTAGATAACATGTCACTCCGCGCAAGAGAACCGTTGTTAGGAGCGATGCAGAAGCTTTCCTTTTTAGGAACACAAGAAGTGTAGTAACAAGGAAAAGTGATGTAATGGTATCATCAAAGTACGACCATTGTTGAATAAACCGTCCCACCGGAATTCGAATGATAGTGAAGGCTTAGCCGAGTTTTGACAAGAGTTAGTTGAAGCCAGAGAGTCGGACTTGTCTCCGGAATGGTGTGCACGTGACCAAGGCGATATTTGAATTCACCATAGGTTGAGCGCAACCCAAAATCTCAACCATCTCTTCTCAACTATAATCGACCACACCCCCAACATCACCATCACCATGACATTCACCAATTGCCAACCTTAGACAACTTGGGATTTTGGATCGGTGAAGTGAAGCTTTGGAGATCTTGGGTCCAAGTGCTTTCGGTGGCGATTCAAAGCAAGGTGGCGGTGTCGACGACTTAATGGCAGTGTGGATTTGATGATCGACAATGTCTGGAGCAGGTGGATCTAGCTGGAGATGGTTAGGGGCAGGTCGAGTTTTGAAGGGTAGAAGTGATCGGTGTAAGGAGGTTTTGGTGCACAACAAAAGGCATTGCCGTTAGCGACGACTCGAATGCGACGTCGGCCATTGCTAAAAGGCGATGCAAAAACAGTCGACACCAACAGGTTTTGCGACGGTGTCATCGCAAGTTTAGCGACGGCTAGTGTCGAGAATTTGGACACGTGGCAAATCCAGAGTGGTCGTTGGGCTGTCACTGACTGACACTAGCTGACGCAAAACTGGGTAAATGGGCCGTCGCAGGCCGTCGCTAGCTGACGCAAGCCTAGAGAAGTGTATCGTCGCTAGCTGACACAAGCCGTCACAATACTGGATATTTTTTACCTACTACTTCTATTTGAGCCATCCAACCGTGCAAATATCACAATATCTCTACCCATCTCTTCTACAACACATATAAATCCAATTTTGCAACTACAACCATCGCATATCACACATAAGCAAGTATATAACGCAAAAATCAATATCTACATCAACATTCATCAAACAACGTCTATATTCCTTCAAACAACACAACCATACTTAAAAATACTCATGTCCATCAAACAAAACATCCACTAAAACCATCAAGCAACATAATCCTCAAACAAGTATCAAATCCATCAACACATGTCAAATAAATACAAAACAAAACGAATAAAATCCATCAAACACCACAATCATACCTACTCATGTTATGTCCCGACCAATCCTTCCTAGGCATTCTCCCATGCTCTGCTAATATGTTACAATCTGCTCATCTAACAGCTGCGCCAATCCTTCATTCTTCCACCAATCATTGAACTCTGCTATCTGCGGTTTCAGCTAAGCTATCTCCTCCTCTGCCTGCGATTTCCTATAAGCCGCCTGGGTTGTTATCGCCTGTAATAGCGAGTTATAATTTATGCTCAATATTAAATAAAATTTTTATATTAGTTAATGAAGCAGTTTGCCTCATGGTTTCCATAACTGTATTGCCTATTTCACGAAGGAGGGTTAATGAGAGCATCCCATATATGGTTCAACTCCTCCAAAGTCAACTCACGGCCAGTGGACTACGCCACTCGAGCTTGCTCCATATAATATCTTTCCTACGATGACGAACAGAAGTTTGTTACAATAAATACTCAATTTAAAAATTATGAAATGTGAAGTAAAAAAATTAAGCATGTTTACCATTACGGATTGAGATTTATTGTCCGTCCAAACATATGAAGCTTTGTCATCCTCATCTGTCTGCTCAACGACATGCGTGTGTGTGAAGACCCCTGTCATTGCAGGCTCACGATTATACTTCTTAGACTGAAATTATATATATGAATAAACAATGTAACCAATATGATTAAATATTAATAATCTATTTATAATCACAATTTATAAATTTACCAATTCCTTCCGACGTTGTTGGAAGGATTTAGAGCCATCGCGGTGTACAATAGGATTTTTATTCCTGTTTGCATGATTCCGCGATGATATTTCTTGTAAAATTAATTATTAACTAAATTAATGCAACTAATAAACGAAATTTAAACAAATTATAATAACAATATAAAATTAAAAAACTTGCTTTAAATTCAGGAGTATCCCAGAGCTGGAGAAATCCAGTCCAAACATCAGCGCACATCCAAGCGGGTTTTTTATTCGCATTCTTTGCCTTTGAGAGAATGTCCCTATAATTTTTCCGCATCTTTTGATTCCAGTGATTTGTAAAAACATTCATATCTTCCGAATCAACACGCACCGTTGCATGTATACTGAAATTAATTTGAATTATATACATTATATTATATTAACTTTCTAATGAATTATAAATTTATACTTACCATCAAGTCGGCCCATATAGCGTTCATAACACGGTCTGGGATGTTGTCCCAATGAGCCCAACATCTTGACATCTGACTCTTGAATCCCTTCTTAGAGACTTGCAGAATGTAGTCCGAAGGCTCCACCTTGAAACCCCTGTATAAATTTTGATGTAGCCGTTTAATAAATTTTAAATAATATACATGTAATAAAAAAATTCTTCAGATATTCAAGTACCTATTACAAAATTAATTCAATTTAAATTTACTTATGTAAATCTGAATTTTAAACTAAAATAAATATTACGGTTAATCAATATTACCTCTCAAATGAATACATCCATCTGTATAGCACAAAACCTCGAAGAAGTGCTTCAGATGGAAGATGAACATGTAAATGCTCTATTACATTAAAGAAACTTGGCGAAAATATTTTCTTCAGTTTGCAGAGCAGTATAGGGATTTCTACTTCAAGTTTACATATACGGTCGACTTTTAACATCGTCAAACAAAGCTGTTTATAAAACAAACTTAATTATGTTATAACACTCCATACTTTTACGGGCAATAGTTCTTTGAAAACCATGGGTAATAAATATTCCATCATGATATGGCAATCGTGACTTTTCATCCCACTCAATTTATTATTTTTAAAGTCAACACGTCTACGGAGATTAGAAAAAATCCCATCAGGACATCTTAGTCCTTCCATCCACTTTAGCATGAGTTTTACTTCCTTGCTGCTAGCTCATAGCATGCTTTGGGTTTTTTACCATCATTGGCCTCCATATGAAGTTCAGGACATTTACAAAAGCGTATTATATCAAGCCTTGAATTCAGACCGTCCTTAGTTTTCCTCTTAACATTCAAAATTGTATTAAACACATTATCAAACACGTTTTTTCCGTTGTGCATCACGTCAATATTATGTTGAAGCAAGAGATCTTTCCAATAAGGCAACTCCCAAAATATACTTTGTTTGCACCAATTATGAATGTCCGATTTACCTGGAATTTCATTCCGTACTCTAGTTTCATGTATCTTTGGACAGTCCTTTATAATTTCATATATTTTTTCGCTTGACTAAATCTTTGGTGGTAGCATTCTCTTTTCTCTGTTAGCTTTAAAGTTTTTTTTATCTCCTCTAAAAGTATGATTGAGATGGAGAAACCACCAATGTAATCAAACCATGAAATTTTCTTCCCATACTGTAAAGAAAATGCTCGTGTTTCTTCCATGCAATAAGGACAAGCTAGACGACCGGCCATACTCCAACCTGAAAACATTGCATATGCATGAAAATCACTAATAGTCCATAACAAATAAATGAACATACGAAAATTCTTTTTTTTTGAACTATCGTATGTTTCAACTCCTTCATGCCATAGTGTTTTCAACTCTTTAACCAATGGTTGTAAACAAACATCGATTCCTTCTGTCGGATCATCAGGGCCAGGGACGACATTAGTGAGAAACATATATGGAATTTTCATACACATACACTATCAAACTGAGGGAATGGTGAAAATCCATCCGTACATAAACCAAGTCTGACATTACGGCTGTCTGCAGTAAACACGGGATACGTCTTATCAAAATGTTTTCATGGTTCTCCATCACACGGATGTGTCAATGTTCTCTCTTCCTATGTTCTCACACTATGCCATCGCATATGACATGTCGTACCTGAAGATGCATATACCTTTGAAGTCTAGGAGTGATGGGTAAATAATGCATTCTCTTGTATGGAACTTCCTTTCTTTTTTCTTGGTTTGTATCTTTCCTCATTACAAATTTTGCAGTTCATAAGTTTAATGTCATCTTTCCAATACAACATGCAAACTTTTATACATGTATCTATCTTTTGGTACGACAGACCAAAAGCCAGCATAAGTGTTCTCATTTTATAATGACTATCACACATCAGATTATTGGGTGGCATATGTCGTTTTGCAGCTTGTACAACTATTGTAAATCCAGCTTCTGTAAAGTTGAATTTTGATTTCATAGTGATGTATTCAGCGGTTATTGATAATTCGGTTCCGCTTTAATAACCATCCCACAATGGCCTCTTAGCATCATCCAATAAATCATAAAATCTTTTCACTTCCACATCGGTTCTTCTTCGATATTTACGTTTTCATCGTCAACTTTAATGGTAGGGAACATTGATCGTGATGCATTTTCCACTATATCTTCTATTGGATTCGTCATAACAAATCGTTCTTTGACACTACAAGATTAGGTGTAGGTGCAACAAGTTCTCCGTGATGATCCGATGAAATATAATTTGCACAAAACTAGATTTATACAAATATACTTTAACTGTATCTGGTTTCCAATGCTTCAAATGTTGGCACTTACTACAAGGGCAACGAAGTTCTTTGTTATTTCGATTATTAAATGTAGCGAATCTAATAAATTCGTGTATACCATTGTAGAAATGTTCCTTCACGGAGCCTTTCATACTAGTTTTGGCTTCATACATCTAAGTACGGTCGAGAAAATAATTGAACATTGTTTCTAATTTAAAAATATATCTTAGATTTCGATAGCACCTAAATTCTATCTAAAACAAAACTTAAGCATTTTGGGACTAAAGACTTCATACACCACACTTCTGTCTAATTTCGACAACACTTCACTTAACTTCACTTCTACGCATAACTTTGCATCCAAGGGGTGTATTGTTGTAGTTGTATTTTCTAAAATAAATTAAAGCCTTTTGGGACTAAAGGCTTTAATTTGTTGTTGTTGTATTTGTTAAAATAATACTTAACACTTATTTTCAAACTAAAATTATTATTACTTAATTTATTATTTCACTTCACTTCATTTCTCAATAATTCATTCAACTGTTTAAATATTTTATTAACTAAATTTGAAATTTTAAAACATATTATACACTTATTTTCACATAAACTAAATTCATTATTCTAAACTATAACAAACATTCGCGAACTTTAAAACATTATATTCATTTCTTAGTTTTTTAAAAATCGATTTTAGTACAATATCGGTTTAAAAAAATTATATTTCAAACTAAAATTTATTATTTCACTTCACTTCATTTCTTAATTTTATAATTCATTTGATTATTTAAATATTTTATTAACTAAATTTGAAATTTTAAAACATATTATACACTTATTTTCACATAAACTAAAAAAAACATTGTTCTAAACTATAACAAACATTCGCGTAACCTTTAAAACATTATATTTGTTTCTTAGTTTTTTAAAAAATTGATTTTAGTACAAAATTTGTTTCAAAAAAATTATTATTTCAAACTAAAATTTATTATTTCTTAATTTATTATTTCACTTCACTTCATTTTTTAGTTTTATAATTCATTCAACTATTTAAATATTTTATTAACTAAATTTGAAATTTAAAACATATTTTACAATTCATTTAACTATTTAAATTTTGAACCGATTTTGTAAACTAAAATTTGAAGTTTGCACTAATTTTAATCAATAATTATACACTAATTTTTGCATTTATTTTAATCAATAATTATACACTAATTTTAGAACATATTTTACAATTCATTTAACTATCTAGCAACATATTAATCAATAATTATACACTAATTTTTGTGTAAATTATAACAAACATTGATTTAACCTATAAGCATATTAATCAATAATTATACACTAATTTTCGGATTTTAAATCAACCTTAATTTTTAATTACAAATTATACAATCAAACCACTAATTAATATTTCTAAATCAACTAATACATTGTTATCATAAAAAAGTATGCAATAATCATCAATTTCAAACCCATAATCAATCAATTTTCAAAATTAAGGTTTAAATAATACCTCGATTAAGCTGAAATTGGAGAGGAAGGAGTGGGCGTTGGCTAATGGTGGCGGACGGCGGCAGCAGCTGCGAAAAGGGGGCGTGGCTGAGAAATGGCAACGGCGGCAAAGCATGAGGCGATGGGGGTGGGCGTCGGTTTGGTGGGGCAGGCGAGGTTGTAGATGGGAGGTGACGGCGGCGGCAGCAAGGGGAGATGGGAGGCGGCGACAGCAAGGGTGCGAACGATTTTGGTGAGAAAGAATGAAAAAATTTTAGGTTCGCGGATTTTTGATCTATGTACACAGATCTGCGTCGACTAGCGTCGACAGCTTATTCTAGCCGTTGTCGGCCGACGCAAAAGGCTGATGTTATAGGCAGTCTTTCTTGTAGTGGTGGGAGCAGATCGGCACAAAGCAGAAAGCATAAAGATGAATAAATTTAGAAATCTCTATGTCCCAAACTTATATAAGAAGTGGGGGGAAGACGAAAGGTCTAGGTACCGAGACAAAGCTCTTGATATCAAAAGGTCCTTTTCTCCCCGAAAGTTCGCAGAGTGCACAACAAAGAGAGGCGTACTCGTCCAGAGCATAGATCTAATCTCCAGAGCGTAGATCTGGTCCTTAGAGTAAGGAATGAAATTACAAGTACGCAAAGCAAACGAAGGAAAGTCCATCAAACAAAGGCAACGTTATGAAGCAGTACTTGAGCGATCAACTGTGATCACCAAATAACATGTCAGAATTTATCTCGATTCAGAGTACACTTTGTTTTCAACGAAAGCATACTCTGGAGGTAAGTATTAACCGAGTTTTTAACCAAGTAGAATTCAACCCAAAGTAGAAGGCCAAGGCGAAGACGAAACGACTTAAGAACTTGGAAACGCTCATAGAGAAGTAGAAAACACTAAAACAAATATACCCTATTACAACATCAAAAAAACGTTGTAATAGGGGTTTCGCAACATTTTGCAAACGTAGTATTAAGCAAAGTTGTAATAGAGTCAGCGTCTTTTACAACATTTTTTTAATGTTGCAAAAAACGTTGTAATAGGTATAATTACAACTGTTTTTTGATGTTGCGAAATGCGATTTACAACTTTTTTAAAATGTTGCAATATATTTTTTACAACCTTTTCTATGTGTTGTGAAATATATACAACTCCAAAAAAAATTAAATAGATATTTCAACTATCGACTTTATCTTAAATTCTATTATAGAATTGAAATTTCAAAAATTGAAATACATAAAATTCATCGATTTAAACAATAACACTTTACATATAAAATAATATTCACTTTACATATAATGTTAAAACAATAACGTTACAACGCTCACATAAAATTTCCCTTAAATACAACTGGTGATTACCGAAGACTAGAGACAAATACAACCTAAAATTTCATAATCTCCAAAAAATAGTGAAGAGTTTTATTCTTCATATTTTTCTGCTTCTTGCATTTGACCTTTTTGAATTGCTGAAGAAATACCATGAATGGACACAAATCTGTCTTTCTTTGCTACTGTCCTTCCACATAACCACAATACCAAATATTCATCATATAAAACAATACCGTTAGTTTTATATAGTGATCAGCAATTAGTATCATTGTACTACAGCTATTATCGATAAGCATACCATGCCCTCTTTCCAGGTTATACTAGTTCCGAGCCTACTTTCCTCATTCCCATTGCAGTCCTTTAAAATCCATGAGTTTTCAAAAAAGGGATTGCTGCCAAAAATATGGGATTGATGCAATAATTGGCTTTCGCCTTCTATAGATTGTCATGCTTATTGCATGGTATGTTTGCATTACCACTGAAACTTTATCCTTTGCTTTGTCGTTGATCTGTTTAAATTATATGTATATCACACACGATAATAGCTATATCAGTTAAGAATATAACCATAATGATCAGCTGAAGCAAATAATATCAATATTATAAATTCCTATAAACATTAGTTTCAAATTTAAAAATATAACAATAGGATAAAACATAAACTACTTGAATAATGCAATCCAATGTAAGTATGTGACATTAAAATTAAATATGAATATTTCAAGATTTATAATCAACCTCACTTAATATTGGTTAGAGTCATATGAGATCACTTGAGAAGTTGAGATCCAATAATTTGTCAAGTATCAATAGCAAGAATGGCCAATCGTGTAATATAGGTACCAAATTGAAAAGTGATTCCAGTGAACCACTCTAGTTTTCATTCAACAAAGAATCAAAACTCTAGTTGAGTTCTCAAATTATCTAAGAGGAAGAAAACATTATATACTGCCTTTATGGCACATGTTATAAAGTTATTCCAATTGTCCACTACTTATGCAACCTTCAATAAGACATTAAGAAATCAAACAAACTGAATAATTTACACAGCTCATGTACAACAAGTATCATTGTACACTGGATAAACTGGATTGAATGAAAATAAATAAAATTGTACAATAGACAAATGAACGAATATTAATCATGCAAATCAATCGCAAAAATTAACTGAAAATAACGAACTGAGTAGTACCCTCTCTAGTTCCTACTGTATATCATGTAATGCCTTGGTAGAAGACATGGACTCTGAATCGGTTAGTTTGGTCTTCTTTGCCTTCGTCTTTTCTCCATTGCACGTCGCCATCTTAACTCAAGACCGTCACCCTAAATTTCCCGCCAGATGAAGAACTAAATGCTATGCAGGTGGGGCTCTGATGAACTAGGTTACGTCGTTGCTGTTAAGGAGGAGTTGCTTGAGTTGGGGTGGAAGTAGGGTGTTGAAGACTGGAGGCGGTGAGGAATGTTGATGAGATTTGGATTTGATAATGGGTGAATTTCGGTCAGGGAAGTTATACGTGGAAATGAAAAGTTTTGGCTTTGGTGCCAAGAGTTTGGCTTGGAGCCCAATGAAATTTGGTGTATCTTTATTAAAGAAAATCTCTAGAGGCATATGAAAATAATTATTTGTATCGTAAACAAGTTGCAGTAAATTTTGCAATGTAATTATGTTTTGAAGTTTTGTGACATTCACATTAATATAATCATCGAGCAAAATCAGACAAGAGTATTGAGATTGGCAACGTAATATTTATATTTTTCTTTGAACTTTTTTAACATTTTGAATTTTCTGAAATTTTGAATATTTGCCTTAATTATTAATTGTTTAACAAAAATTAGTTAACAGTAATTATTAATTATTGCTTCTTATTTAGTAATCATTAATTATCAATTGTTACTTATTACTTGTTAATTTAATGTTAATTATTAAATACTAATTAATATGTACATATTATTAATTATTATTATTTGCTTAAATTGGAACATGCGCGAACTAAGGTCAAATGCACTTATTAATGATTAGATATTAATTATTAGGTCATAAATATTAATTATTAATCATTAAAGACTTATTAGTTATTAATTATTTAATAATAATTATTAATTATTACTTCTTATTTATTAGTTATTAATTATTACTTGTTACTTCTTAATTATAATTGAATATTAATTATTCAATAATAATTATTAATTATATTCGTTAATTATTAATGTTATTAAGAAATAGTAACTATAATTTACTAATTATTAATGATTAATTACAATAAATTATTAACTATAAAAAATAATTATTAATTGTAAATAATAATTAGTAATTATAAATTATTTATTGATAATCAATGGTTAAAGATTATAAATAATTGCCTATTAAAGTTTTCATTTATAAATTATTAACTACCATTATATATTACTTAAGTAAGTTTTAAATATTTGTTATCAATTATACAATATAAAATATTTTAAGCAATAAAATGTTGTAAAATGTCGGGTTTATAACTTTTTTTGAAACAACGTTGCAAAAACGATGTTTTTACAACTTTTTTCCAAAAAGCGTTGTAAAAAGTGTTTTTTACAGTATTTTAAATACGAACGTTGTAAAACAAAAGTTGTAATAAGCTAAATTTATTGTAGTGAAAGCAAACTCAAGAAAAACCATCACTTTTGGAACTAAGGAAACTAGTCGGTACTGAGAGGTCTCCTTTCGGCACCAAGAGGTTTTTCCTCCTATTTTTGCACTATGAACACCATACACTTCATACTCAACTCCAACCACTCGTAGTCAAGTGCTTTTCTCAGTGTTTAGACGAGCAATTCTCAGGATTGATGAGAGAAAAACAGGATAATTCAAGTGCTATTGGGAGAATCATTGGAATCAACTAAAAGTGTACGGAGAAGAGTTTGGAAAACATCGAATTGAGAATAGGAGAGCAAGGCTAGCAAAAATCGAGAGTTTGCAACTAAGTAAACCTCTCGGTACCGAGAGGAATTTTTGGCCAATTGGGTCGAGTTGTTCACTTGTGCCTCCCTGGCTAGCTTCTAGACTTCAATGCAAGCGGGCTCCTAAACCTATACATCTATTTCTCTATAAATACCAATCCTATAGCAACCAAAATGAGAGCTGATTTCATACTGGCTTTCTTCACTTCCTTTCTCCCTCACAATAGCCACCTAAGCAGATACTATTTGGCAGTTCTAGGCTTTTGAACCTGTCAATCTCTTGTATTAGCGACTCTAATTCCCTATCAAATCCATAATCAATAAAACTATAAAGTGAACGTAGGTCAAAAATTGTCGAACCACTATAAAAATCTAGTATCTCTGCACTATTCTACAATTTTCTGCATTTTCTTATTAGCTCTGCTAGATCTAATCTTACAACAGATCATATTTGGGTGTTGTGCCGCTTTTGGCATCAACACATATATTCAAAACACTGGATTCATCATCAACAATAATAAGAAGTTCTGTATGTTCTATACATCTAGTAACAAGATCATAACTGCATTACCTTTTACCAGCACGAATCTTTCCAGTATCTTTAATACATTTTTTTTAATTTAAAGATAGGATATAGATAGGATCACTATCTGCTGCAAACATAACATGAATTATTTAAAAAATGTTTAGAAAATGGAATGGAAAACTTTGAGTTAAAGAAATGAACGCAAACAAAATTTAAAAATAGAAAATATTCACTAGTGTAATTTATCTTTTATTTTTTCCTAACTCATCCATGTTATATATGTTGGTTTTTTCATATTGATGTTTTTTTATTGTTTTTTATTCGGTAAAATGGGAAAGTCATTTTTGTTGGCCCCTTTTGTAGAACATGGATAGGTAGTAATTCATGATATTAAAGGATAGTTTTTTTAATTTAGGCCAAGTTCTCGAACTAATTACAAATATAGGCTAAGTGCAAATCTATTTAAAGAACTAGGCCACTTTATGCCCATCAGCCTCCACGTGTACTGGCGGTATTTGAAATGCCGCCAGTACACGTTTTATTGCTAAAACATACTGGCGGCATATGAGATGCCGCCAATATGCGACATTTTGGATGCCGCCAGTTTGCGGCATCCGAAATGCCGCCATGTTTTGTGCTTGCTGTTTAACACAGCCCCTTCAACCATTTACCTCCTACTCTCAAAACCCAAAACAAAAATTCCGAACCCAACCCCCCAAATCACCAAAAATCAATATTTTGACAAAAAAACTCATTGAATCGAGCTAGAAATTGAAGAATGGCTTCCTCATTCTTTCAAACACCTCCTATAGGTTTGTAATCTTCTAATTGTTTCTCTAATTTTGATTTTATGAATTTATGGTTTGGAAAAAAATTTGTTTTGTAGGTGTGAATCTTTGTTTGTATACTACAACGAAGTAGATTGTGCACGTGAACAAATGTTCAATTGGTTGTTGAATGTATATAAAGATTGCTTAGGGTATAAATTTGATTTGGTTATGTTATTGTGGTAGAATATGAAGAAATGGCACCCGGACCGATTGATGATAACGTGCTTTACCTACAAGCTCAACACCGCACAAGCAACAACGATTTGATGGAGGTACATATTGATATAATTTGTCTTGCATATTGCAAAGTGTTAGTAAATGGCATAATAGCTTGCATTTGGTGTTAATTTTCGATAGGCGGTTGAGCTGGACGACTTCATTGACCATTCTTCGACCTTAAAGCTTGTCACGTCAGCACATCCTAGTGTGTTGGAACTTTTAGACGTGGCTGGATTCGGCGTTATTCATAAGTTGGGATACACATAGCTCGATCGAAATCTTCTGACAGCGTTGATCGATAAATGGAGAACGGAGACGTCTATATTTCATCTCAGAGTAGGTGAGATGCCCATTACATTGAAAGATGTAGCTGTTTTGCTTGGATTGCCGATAAACATGGATCCCATTCTAAAACCAAATTTCCCAAGAAATTATATGGATTTGTGTGAGCCCTTGCTTGGCCTGTCTCCTCAAGAAGATGTAAGATGGGGGAAATGAGTTGATAGTGGCCACATGGTTTAGGGAGCAGTTGGCCGGTGATATTCCCCATCGTGCCTCTCTAGTGCAAATAGCCCAGCGTGCCCGCGCTATTATGTTGCACATCATCACACAACGTCTATTCTGGGATCGATCGAAGACTAGAGTGACCCTTCAATGACTCCCATTGTTAGAAGACTTTATTTCGGGCAATATTCATGGAGCAGTGTAGTGCTAGCTTTCACTTATACAGAGCTTACGAGAGTAGCGTTGGTACAACAACGGTCTGCCAGAGGCTGTATGACTCTAGTTTAGGTATGGACATAGGTATTCTTTAATGCATATCTGTGAATGTCGTTAACATTAATTAAAAAAAGTTACACTCTTGGGGCTATAGTCATGGACTTATCTTCCAGTCGGTCGTATATCTATGAAGAGGCAAATAATCGACAATTCAAAACCATACGGATCGAGGTAAAATATTGTTGGTTGTATGGTTGTATCAACTTATATAGTTTGAATAGTTTGTTTAATTTTTTGTTATTATAGGTGGATTGGGCCGAAGAATACCAAAATGACCCCCGGACGAAATTTAGCGTTCTATCGGAACGAGTTTGATGTCTTGGACTATAACGCAGTCACGTGGACTCCATACACTGAGGCAGAGCTTGATGCTCTTCTGATTATTTGCACAGTGGATAGGCCATTATGGCGGACAAGACTGATGATATTTTGCTTTGGGGATCTAGCATAGCATCTCCTAGATAGAGTCATGAGGCAGTTTGATCTTCACTAGCATTATCGTATCCTGCTCCATATTACACTCTTCCATACGGTGAAGATGAGATTGAAATGATGATAGAGTTATGGAATAACTGTTTCCTAGTTGGGGAAGATGATCATGAGATCATGCTGACTAATGAGGAGTATAATAGTTGGTATTGGAATATCACTCGGCGTTATGTGCTAAGAAGACGAGAGGAAGTGCATGAGCAAGAGGTTGCTCTTTACACTCCAAGAGCTCCACTTGAACGAAATGCGGTACGTATTTAAATTGACAACTTTTAACATAGTTGTAAAATCAATAATGGTTTATGTTATATGTAGGCGGATGATATGTATCGTATGTTGGACATAGTTGATGAGCTTGTGGAGGAGGTTCTTGAAAAAGCAAGGCGAAATGCTTCTCTTTCAAACAAATTCTACGATCTTGTTTGTCGAAGAACAAGATGTCAAGACCAATCCCGCCTCCTCCTCCTCCTCCTGCCCTACCACCACTTATTGAGGACATTGCCCATCCCATACCATTTGAGGACATTGCATCCACCCCACCGGCCCTGAACCGAAGAGAAAATATCAAAGAAGGAAGAAAGGTGTGGGCGAAAGCTCCGGGGTGATAACTTCTCAACATACACATCTGGTTGGGCCGTATCAACCTATGGAAGGGACACAAGAGGAGGGTAGTGAAGAAGTTTCGTCTGTAGAGGAGGAATTCATGCTCAAGCCAAGATAATCGAAAAAGAAAACTCCTCGCGAACTAAGGAATTTGAGAGGCTAGTGCACAATGGATTGTCTTTGGTATTGATCGTAGTGTTTATATGTTAGTATCGGATATTGGGTTGAAAACTAATTTTGATTGTAGTATTGTTTTTTGATGTGAATGTAGTTGTGATTGTAGTATTGTTTTTCGTTGTGAATGGTAATGAATGTAGTATTGTTTTTGTTGTGAATGGTAGTGTATGCAGTATTGTGTATATGTTTGTATATTGGCTATTGGCATTCTGTTGCCATGCAGTGGGCAAACAACAGAGCGGCATTTGAAATGCCACCAATGTGCGGCATTTCAAATGCCGCCCATTGTTTGAGTTATAGGGCGGCATTTGAAATGTCGCCATCATGCGCCATTTGAAATGGCGCAAGAAGGCGACATTTCAAATGTCGCCCTGTTGTTTGTTGTCCATATTTCTAGAGTTAGTCCTACTTACCTCACCCTAACTTTACCAAAAATCTTTCAGCAAAACCCAAAAGTTTTTGATTTCTATCAATTTTCAATTTATCACAAATTGTAATTTATTTCAACAAGGCGCCTGTAAGGTAAGTATGATACTAATACCCTTCAATTCTAGTTTTAAATTTTAATTTCTCTGACTTTGTAATCCCAAAACTCATTAAACAAAATCCAAACTTTTTGTTTTTTTGTTGTATATTTTGCTTCTATCCATAGATTGATAATAGACAATTAGGAGATTGATGATGAAACAATGACCAAGATTTACAATGAAATTAAACAAAAGAAAGGTAAAGGGATCTCAAGTGGCACCAACCTTGATGTGGATTTTGTGCTAGAGACATAAGTTGAAGAAGTGCCTCCAGTTGTGGATAGTGAAACATCACGAGGAGATGTCACGAATGAAAGAATGGAGCAACAATCACTCCATGCACATCGTTTAGGCATCCTTGGTCGTCAAAATCTCGATCATGCTAGTTCAAGTGCGCAACCTCCGTGTTTACTTTGTTACTATGGAGATGACTGTGACGTTGTTGTTTGTAGAAACGAGAGGAATACTGGACGTCGTTTCTACTGCTGCGCTAGGTACAACGATTATAAGATCCAGCCTCATTAAGTTGACTACTGTAATTTTTTTAAGTGGCTAGACCTTGAAATGTGCCCTATGGGGGTTGAATACACTTTAGAGATGCAAGCAGAGAATAGTCATTTGGAGAAGTTGAATCTTGAGTATGCAAACGAATTGTTGGTCTATGGATACAAGTATTCGATGTTATGTCCACGTAGATCATTAAAGAAAAAGTGAAATGTAACGTAATGATATTCAAATCTGGTTGTATTATGATGTTCGAAGTTATGCTATTGTATTGTAATGTCATTCGAAATAATTTAGATACGTTCAAACTATGTATACTAGAATTTTCTCTAATGTAATGAACTTTGTTGGTATAGGCTTGCCAAATTAGGCTGCTGCTATTGTTATGTAGCAGTGAAACAATAGAGTGGCATTTGAAATGCCGCCCCATCTGCGGCATTTCAAATGCCGCCAACTATAAAACCGTTGGTGGTATTTGAAATTCTGCTGGGAAGGGCGGCATTTCAAATGTCGCTCTGTTCTTTAACTACTGCTTAACCAGCATCTTTATTTCATTACAATAAACAAAGATTTTGTCAAAATAAAACCGTTTACAATAAACTCAAGTTACAAAATTAGATAACATGAACAATTGTTCTCGAATATATTTGAATGCATTCGATCTAAAATTACAACCAAACTAAAATGAAAACATTAAGTTGCCGTAGTGCAACGATTTTTCTTATGACCTAGAACACCACATTTGCTGCACCTGTATCCTTTAAGAGTCTGCATCTCGTCCATTGGGCCTTTAATTCTAGTAGAACATGGACGTCCTGGTGGCCTTTTAGCTACAGGTGGTAGGACCAACTGATTGTTGCTTAAACTCCAATAGCGTTTATCGCGGACATGATGAAACTTGAGGGTGTAAGCGGCCAAGTATTTCTCGGCAGAATACCATGCTGAAGCGAAGTCATGATGGGCTCTATTAGCTCCATTGAAAATCGTTGAGCAAGTGGCAATAACATGCGTACACGATAAGTGCTCTAAAAGAGGTATGTTGCACGTACAAGAGCAACTGTTACCAGTGATTAGCACTTTGAATTCATCACCGAAATAGTGCACAACTTGCCACTCAGTTTGACTAAAGCGAATTATTCTTGTACGCCTTGCTTCGTTATCTCTATCGACAATCTTGACTTCCTACTTCGGAGTAAGACGGGTTGTTAGTTTTCCTGTCGCTTCTCTTCGTTGACAAAATAATCAACCGACCTAAAAAAGGTGCATGCTACCAAGGCTTTGACAAGTAAAGACCGAGCTCCTTTAAGTACACCATTGAAACTTTCTGCGCAGCTAGTGGTCATGACATGAAATCGACCGCCATCATCTTTACACAATGCCTGATTTTCCTCTTTCCCTCCTAAACTCTTTTCTATCCAATTGTGAGCCCTAATGCTTATAGTTTTGATTTCTTCATGGATTTTGTTGTACTCGGCTTCCTTCGCAGCACATGTTGCAGCATAAAAAAGATCGATTAATCGTTTTTCTCTAAATCCTGCAGCTTGAAAATTGGCCTTCAGATGTCTAGCACAGAAGTGGTGTTTATGAGGTAAACCCCATTCGTTTCCAATGCTGATGGTATTCCTTTCATTCGATCCGAAATGAAGGTAATTCTTCGATTGTTAACACTATGAATGAACCGTCGCACGCAGGCAAAAAACCACCCCCAACTATCACCAGATTCTGACTCTACAATTGCATACGCTAAAGGGTATATGTGATCATCCGCATCAACAACAATGGCTACAAGTAATATCCCTTTGTATTTCCCATACAAATGTGTCCTGTCAATACATAACAGCGGACGACAATGAACAAATCCTTCAATACAAGGGCCAAAGGCCCAAAAAGCTTGATTAAACACTCCATATTCATCTGTAGTAATGTGTCCAATGCTTCCTGGGTTTGCTCTAGCTATTTCAGCAAAATATTGTCTTAGAGTGATATGTGACTCTGCCCAATCGCCATAAATCCTTTCCACCGTCTTACTCAAAGCTCTCCAAGCCTTCATATAACTAACTTTCAAGAGCAACTGTTCTTCCATCAAAACTTGCACCGTCTCGGCTGTTATGTTTAGATCGACTTTCACGAAAGGTAAGATCTTTGACACTATAAAATTAGAAGTCGCTTGCTTGTGAGTGGAGTTCATTGTTGGGTTAACATAGTTGTGATCGCTAGGATATTTCCTTATAACCCACCAGTTCTACTCTGATTTTTTAGACACAATAGCATGAATTCTCCATGGACAGTTGGCATCTATATTACAAACGGTGGTGTATTTGGTTTTATTTGATTTTATTGCTTTAAAAGAAACGGCATGTAAAATTGACCTTTCGCTCAACTGTTGTAACAATTTAGCTTTCGTCTTGAAAATCATACCAACTTTGAATCCATTCTGAACGCTTACGGTTGAAAATAACTCATTGTTGAACTCAAGATTTGCAACAATAGGCCTAGCCATTATTTGTGCATTGCACAAATCATCATCTAAAGGTACCTCCATTTCTACCTCATCATTGTCTTCGGGAATACTGTCTTCGACCGCAAAACAATAGTTCAAAGCATCATTGTTCACTTGCATACTACCGATCCACGACATGTCATTCTCCGCCATATTCACTACATCCATACTATTTATAGGTGGTTCGTCACGGACATCTTTACCTACATCCACGTCCATTTCAATATCAACATCTGCTTCGTATGCGGTTACGTTTACATTCTCCACTTCGGCATTAGATTGTGTAGAAATATCTTGTGTGGGAAATCTACAATTCACATATAAGTATTAATTTAAAACTCGTACCAGAAATACTAGCTAACAAAGCTAGCTTATTCCTACAAATACCTCTGACTTGGATCATGTAACTCAAATGGAGTTGGATACATATAAGGAGACATATGACAGTTTGATGGTCCGACAGTACTTGGCGGTGTTGGTCGACAAGGAAGATAACTGCATATACAACGACAAAACTTTTAACTATTACACAACTAACAATGTAATACGACATAAAATTAATAGATAAATGTTTCACCTTCTGAGCAAATGTGTAAAGCTGCCTTGACTTGGATATGGATAAGTATAATGAATGCCTTGTTGATAACTCATACACGACATATAGGGCTTATTGTTGACCGTACATCGCTGTCATAGGTGGATTACTAAAACTCGAAGATGTAATTCTGTGACTGATACTTACTGCCTCAACCATTCTTCGGTGGTCCTCAATTACACTGTTAACTACTTGTTCTCGTACGGGTTCTTCTTCTTGCAACCGCCTCCTTTTCCCAACAAACAGCTCTATTGATTTCGATGTCGCTGAAAACATTAGCTCTACATCATCAACATCGGCTATTTTAATGGCTTTCGATCCTGAATCCATCGGCCAGTTACACACTAACTCTATGTCAAATTCATCAGATTTTATCTTAGTCGCTTTATAAATCGATTTTTTTAACTGCGCCAAATTACAACCTTTCAATACTTTTGCTGGTTTACACGACCTACCCACATATTTCCCACAATTAAGTTTGTCAATAACCGGTAGACCATCAAAATAAAAAATCGTTGGTACACACTTGGGAACCATTCTACATTTCAATTAATCAACTTGTTAACTACTTTCATAAAATACCAAACAACAAATAATAAAAAAATAATGAACTAGGTTTTGCAAAATAACATACCGAAATTGTTTAAGAGACAGAATTAGGTGTTGCTCCTCGGCTATTTCTACTTTTGATCAGGATTTAACTACACTTTGGAAATATTTTAGCGATTTTGGTTTTTATGTCTTTTATAGATCTGAAAATTTAGGAGAGAAGCCAAAAATTATAGAGATGGCTGCCTTAAAAAGCAGTAGAATATGGGCGACATCCCAAATGCCGCATACTGGCAGCATCCCAAATGCCGTCAATATACGTGGAGGCAGATGTGGTTGAAAGTGGCCTATTTTTGTAAATAGCTTTGCACTTAGCCTATTTTTGTAATTAGTTCGAGAATTTGGCCCAAATTAAAAAATTATCCGATATTAAATCATCTAGTTTACATCGTATGGTCCCCATCTCCTATTAAGTTTATTAAGAATACAAAGTAACCACATTGTCAATGAGGAAAGCAAATATGAATGCAATAAATGGACATAAATTTAATATGCATGTTCATGGTACATGAACTAAATATCGTTGAAAGAAAACATCTTTTAGCTATATATTTTCTATTGCAATATTTTTTGTGGAACACGTAACTTGAGGCCATTTTGTTGAACAATTAGTAGTATTTTTTCTGCTTTGAATTATCAATTATTTTTGTCATTTCCCACTCAGTAATAGCAGTCTCAGACCTATTAAATGAAAAATCAATTAAATTTCATTTCAATGTAGTTAAATTGTTTAATTTGTTTTGTCTTTACACAACTAGGTTGTTTATGCTCATAATTTGCTTTTTAACGGTTGTTTTGGTCATATGTCTAGATGGCAGTAATTATAGCTAGTCTATAATGGTTAGTGAGTACTTATTTGAGTGGGTGGATGGAGATTCTAAGACTGCAACTGGTGTCCATGTTAGAAAAACCTATAAAAACACCGAGATGGTAGTTGAAAATGGATACGGCTATTGAGCGTTAGTTAGAATATACGAGTATGCAGTATAATATCGTTTTGTATAATAGAAGCGGGTATGAATGCTCATTGTATTGGGCTTTATGTGTCAGCTCGGTTATCTTATTTTGCTCTATATAACAGAGTCGTATATCTTTCTGTAAAGTAACATTCAGTATTATCAATACAATACATTTCTTACTTCTCAAATAACAATCTATCAAATAATTCTGATATGGTATTAGAGCATAAATCTGTCAAGCAACAGTAACAAGTTTCTAACCATCATCAATTTCTCATCAGAGATCTGTTGTGTCATCATCGAGCCATCCAGAGGAAGCGTCAGATCAGTATCATCACCCACCATCCTTGGTTGCTCTTAGTTTTAGCATTCTCATCATTTGAGAGTGTAGTTTCACCTATTCTTAGAGTGCTTTTAATCAAGGATCTCCTATTAAGGTGCTACGCTAAGAATCTTGAATCAAGATTCATAAATTTGGTTGCACCACAAAAGTTCTCATATCAAGAATCTCAACTGCACTTCCAGATAATCCACCATGGCAGGAGATGATGATGTGTCATCATCGACGACAAGTGGAGTCAAGAATCAGGAAGGGTCAAGACTAAGCAATCAAGAACCATCAGCCATCGAGATAAACTCCTGCAGTATCATCAAACCGAAGAATAACTTAGTAACTACTGCACTTGATGAAAACAACTTCATATTATGGAAATATCAAGTTGAAACCAGTATAAGAGGATATGGTTTGGAAGATTTTCTGTATGGAACTGCAACCATACCTGCAAGAATGGTGACTGATAGTAAAGGAGAAAGAATTGTCAACAAAGAATTCATTAACTATCAGAGGCATGACAGCTTACTGGCTGCATGGTTGCTTTCATCCATCAGTTTAGAACTATTATCACAAATTGTCGGATGTAAAACATCATTTGAGATATGGTTTGCAATACAACAAAATTTCAATACTTAGTCAGATGCAAGAATCATGTATTATAAGAGGCAACTGCAGAATCTCAAGAAAGAAAATATGGCAATGAGGGAGTATCTAACAAATGTGAAATCATATTATGATCTTCTTGACACTGCAGGGCACAAAGTATCTAAAACTGAATAGATACTAACCATTCTAAATGGTCTTGATATAGAATATGAGTCAATGGTGGCAATTATTTCATCACAACAAAATTTACCTGACATGTAGTATGTTCATTCAATATTATTGTCACATGAAGGAAGAACTGAGCAAAGAAAAGAAAACAATACAGAATTATCACTCAACTATGCATCAAATTCCAGAAATAGAACTCAAGGAAAGAAGCAAGAAAATCAGAATATCAAACAAGACTTTTATAATAAAAGAGGTGGTGCTGTACAGAGAGGTAGAGGCATAAATGGAAGATGGAATAATAACAGAACAAAATGTCAGATTTGTGAAAATCCTGGGCACATAGCCAGGCAGTGCTACTTCAGACTCAACACTGAATACTACCCAAATCAACAAAATCAAGCAAATCAAAGAAATCACAGTTCTAGTGCTAATGTGGAACATATAGATCAAAGGCAAGGCAGTCAGTCAGAAGGCTCAAGAATGCAAAACTTAAACTCGGAAAATCTTTCCAAAACTGAGGAAATTGCAGGGGAGGACTGGTACCCAGATTTAGGTGCCACCAACTACCTTACAAGCAGCCTTTAGAATCTCAATCTTGACAACAAAGAATATACAGGTATGCATTCTATTTATATGGGCAATGGTGAAGCTTTAAAAATCACACATGTTGGAACTAGCAGTGTTCCAGGTAAAAGACATCTCTATCTCAATAATCTATTGAGAGTTCCTCAAATTAAGAAAAACTTATTGAGTGCAGCTCAATTTGCTAATGATAACAACGTGTATTTTGAGTTTCACCCTAAATTCTGCTTAGTAAAAGATCTACTAAATCAATATTTATTATTACAGTAAAAAAGGGTTATACAAATTCAACTTTGGCAATACAAAAAAGAGCAATGTTAGGAATATGTGGTGTAACAGTATTGAATCTCATGTTAAAAATGATCAAGAAATATTTACTTTGTGGCATTGTAAACTAGGACATCCTAGTGTAAACACTGTAAAGCAAGTTCTTATAAATAATAATATCTCTTTTGATGTATCTCTACCATATGTATGTACATATTGTCAATTAGGCAAATGCCATAAATTTCCATTTGCAGATTCAACAACAGTTATTAGCAAACCACTAGAATTAGTGGCAACAGACTTATGGGGACCAGCTCCTATAAGTTCAGAATATGGTTCATTGTTCCTTTCAGGTATCGTAAAATGCGTTTTACTGCTTTCCAGTGGTCACTGAGTGGATTATGCATGAATTGGCAGACTTTGTTTACACTATAGCTTAGATCTGGTCTTATTATTGCGATGTATTGTAGTGCCCCTACGACACTTCTGTACTGTTTTTCATTTGTGATGGCTTCTCCAGAGTCTTTTGATAGTCTGAGGTTGCTTGTCATAGGAGTAGGAAGTGGATTTGCCTGATCCATGTTTGCTCTTTTTAGTAGATACAGTATGTATCGTTTCTGACATAGAAACATTTCTGAACTAGATTTTCCTATGACTTCAATTCCAAGAAAGTAATGTAAATCACCTAGATCTTTTATAGAAAACATTTGATCAAGATGTATGATAGTTTGATTCATGGCTTGATTGATCAGGGGGGAGTTAGAATATATGAGTATGCAATATAATACCTTTTTGTATAATAGAAGCGGGTATGAATACTCTTTGTATTGGGCTTTATGTGTCAGCCCAGTTATCTTATTTTGCTCTATATAACAGAGCCGTATATCTTTTTGTAAAGTAACATTCAGTATTATCAATACAATACACTTCTTACTTCTCAAATAACAATCTACCAAATAATTCTGATGCTATTAAAAAATAATTAGCCACAAGCTGATGCATAAACATGAACTCTTCAATATTTCAAAAGAAGATGGATTTGTATATTGACAATTGGCATGAAGTGTTGAAGCTTTGAAAAGTCACGTCTGTGGTTATGCAAAAGATGAACAATTCTCAATTCAGTTAAAGTGAGGTGAACATAAGATTATAAAATTATTATCATTGTGCATGAAATAATAGTACTATACAAGTAGCAATCCGTAAACATTTCAACTGTAGGTGGACGAAATAAATAGGCAACAACTACAATACAGTAAAACAAATCTTTTTAGTTAGCTCAAATTAATTTCAGGACTAGTCTTTGAGCCAGAGAGCCTAGGTTATATTGCACGTTCTATTGTTAATAAGATTGGATGGGACTTTAGTTGGGTATAATTGACTTTCAAACATGTTAAATGAACCATGGTTTTTGATTGATCATAAATTCAATATAAAGACTAATATTCGATTTCAGGAAAACATGTTTATACGATAGGAAAAATAATGGATAAAAATTAAGAAAACTAATTAGCAACCAAGCCTTAGGAAAAATTGAAAGAGGAGAGGATACTTGGAGGATGAGACGAAACGAAACGAAACAAAACAAAATAGTGCTTGTGTGCAGTAAATACTCAAGTTAGATACTACATATAACCGCCTCCTTATTACACCATTTCTCCTCTAACTAAGATAGTGCCCTAAATTTATTTCTATGTTTGTAGTGAGATATAGGGAAAAAATTTACATCTAAACATTCTAACATTATACGATAGTTAATATAAGAGATAGCTCCAAGAGCGATCTTATTATCACTATCTCAAAATGGCTATCCTATTGTCAACTGATTAATAAAGTCAAAATTTGCCTCCATAAGTGAGAGGAGTCTTGTACCAACTATTTTCAAATAGTTTTCTATCTTTCTCAGCACATCAATTACAGTCGGTAACATCTGTAATTGAAAATTGAAATAATAGTTACACATTAATAAAGAGTTTGTTGTTAATCCGTAAAGAAAAATTGATGAAAACAACAAATCTATTATATTATAAAATAAAAAAAAAGAATACGGGACCATGTATGTTCTCGATCATCATTCATTCTTACTCACAATCCTCTTCTCTTTTGATTTGGAAGAAAAGTTTCACTTATCCCTCTAATGATTACTTACCATTTCAAGTTTTATGTCATTTCATTTTCTTTTTCAACCATTCAGAAATGTTGAATATGAGACCATATATATCTTTGCTTCTCATTCGTTCATTTTCTCAATGCTCTTCTGTGTTTGATTTGAGAGAAGAGTTTTACTTACCTCTCTAATAATTACTTACTATTTTAAGCTTTAAATTAAATTTCACTACATGTTAATAATAATGTCTTTTCATTTTCAATTTCAGTTATTCAGAAATGTTCCACACTCGATTCCTTTTCTTACTTTCATTTTTTCAATCCTCTTCTTTGATTTGAGAGAAGAGTTTTACTTATCCCTCTAATAATTACTTGCTATTCCAAACCTTAAATTAAATGTTCACTACATGTTAATAATAATATAGCCTTTCGTTTTCTATTTCGGTTATTCAAAAATGTTCCAAGCTCATTTACTCCTTTTACTTTTATTTTCCCAACTTCCTATCTAAAATAAATCATTTTCTAGTTCAGCTATTCAGAAATGTTTCACCCTCATTTTCAGTTCTTACTTTCATTTTCTCAACTTCTTAAATAAAATAAATTTTTAAACCATTATCCTATGGTTTTTCGATTTGAATCCAAGTGGAAAATTTGCTCTTCTGGTTGTAATCATAAATTCTCTCTTCCATGTTTTATGGTATGTTTCATGTTTTTGGGTATGCAACATTTTTTTGTTTGATTTTATGTTGATTAATATGAATTAAAGTTGACTTGGTGTTGGTACTAAAAGAAATTAATATGTAAAATAAAGTATTGCTTAATTTACAAGAAATGATTGTTTTTATATATCATGGTTGGAAAAATAAGGTTAAGAGATATGATTTTTCCAAAAAGTTACTTCAATCATCTTTCTTTGATTACAGGCAAGGGATTCTGATTTTATTTCCATGGTAATTTCGGTACACAAGTTTTGATTGGTCTTTTAAACTTTTTTATTTTAACTAGAACTTGATTCAATTCACTAATAGTTCATAACTTTGCAGTCATCTTAAATTGTCTATGATTTTATTCATGTATTACGTTGTATTTCTACATTGCTTTCAATGTTACTGATCTAAAGAGTCCCCAAAAAAGCTTGGCAATTAAACTCTTTGTTTACATATTTCAACAAAAGCAACAAATTATGAATTGTATTTCTACATATTTCAATTTTTTGATTTTATTGATGCATTGCGTATCATAATTTAAATTGATGTACTGCGTTGTATTTATCCATCAAATATATGTTTTTTTTATTATAATACTAATTGTCCATTATATATTGTAAGTAATTTAATATTTAGCCATTCTTATTTCTTTTCTCGTAAGTTACAGAGTTAAATCTTATATTTTGGCAATTACTCTTTGTTTTACATATTTCTCATCCTTACCTCAATTACCACATTTATAATTACTTTGTAACCCACTCACTTCATTTTATCATACAATCTCTTTCCTACTATATTTTATTACATATTATCAAAAATACATTTAACCTTTTCATATTCATTCTTCTTTTTATTTTCTTAAACTTTTTAAATTAATGTCTATCTTATACTTTAAGTATTCCTTTTACGCCCTTTCAAATCCATTTCTCCATTATTTTAATCTCATATCTTCCCATTCATCTTCATTCTTTGTTATTGTAATATCCTTTTTAACGTTAATCTAAGCTTTAGTTTATACCATATTTAACTAATTTTATTATCTTTCTAAATCATTTATCCAATATATAATCAGGATGAAAGGGTTTATTCTACTTATGTTATTGATTGTTTAACATCTATTTAGACACCCTAATAATTTCTTTATTAGTCCTACTAATATTGCAAAATTATTACTTATGAGTACGTACTACATCATGATAAAAATTTACTTTTTATGTTTCATAAATTTGATTCTTATATTATTTGCTTTCAATTTTTTTATCATACTATATATTAATTACCCATGGTGGTTCAATGTTTTTTCCTCTTTTTTTCAGAGTATTTTAATTTCAAGATTACTTATGGCGGTTCAATGTTGCACAAAAGGTACAAAGCTTATGAGCATGCTTTAGTGGTTATATAACCTATTCTAATTATACTAAAGAATTTTATTTGTTGTTTAAAAACCCTTTTTTTCTATTTCTTTCTCTTTCCCCCAAGGCTTTGGATATTAAAATTATCCATGGTGGTTGAATTTGCGCTAAAGGTAAAAAATTGCATAAATTGTTAGTGGTAGATATGAATTCATAAACCCACTTTTATTTATGAGTTGAATGAATTGTAATTTACTAAGTAAGGTTAATAAAAGTAATAATTACTTATGATATTAGATGGGAGCAATGATTATTTATAGTGAATTGTTAAATGAATCATTCTGACTAAGGGGAATGGAAAGAGTCAACTTTTACACTGCTGCGTCATAAAATTTGTCTTTCCATCTCCGAACCATAAACCCTAAATATTTAATTTTATGATTATGGAGGAAAACTTATCTCAATCTTAATTTTCTTAATCTTCATTGAAATCTAAAATAGACAAAATAACGTGGGTATTAATTTATTTCCTATTCAAGATTCTAATTATGTTGAGGAATTTTAGTATCTTTCGCTTTGATTGAATATCAAATTAAGTTATGAAATTTTATGTTAAATTAAGGTATGAGATTTTGAAACGGTAGAGGGATATTATTGATATAAAGAGTTAAACTTTATACTAAAAATGACTATAATTTTGGAGATCCTTCATTTGATAGTTCCTTTTTCATATCATTTTTTACAGGATAACATGTCAAAAGAAATTGATTTGTAAAATAGCTAAATTCAGTAGGTGAATCAAAATAACATGTATCTATTTTTTCTAAAAAGGAAGAGATCTATATTTTATTCTTATTCTTTTTTTGATCATATTACTTTTTTGGCAGATGAATATATAAGAACTATCTAATAGAAATAAGATTACTGTCTGAGAAAATTAGGCATAATTTTTAATTTATGGGCTAAGATTAATTTAGTGTGAGTTGTCACTAATATAAATTCAATCAAACTAACTTTAGGGCATAGATGCAATTGATAAGTTCATTAATAAATACAATTAATATGGTAACTAATGAGGTAATTAATGTCAAAATGAGTTACTTTTCCATTTATTTTGATTTAACTTGTCTCTCACAAAGTGTATTGAATAAAAAAAATAAAAGGAAGCAAAAAGACAAACTTTGTATGTGGAAAAAAAAATGAACAATGCTTGAGAAAATATATGTTCAAGTTGGTTCAATGACCTTGATTTCCATAATGCTATGAAGAACTAATTTATTCCTTCTTAAATTGCCTTTTACATGGTAGATATTAATATACACACACATAACTTTATTTTATTTTTATGCTTTGGGACCCGTACACATATTTTCATAGTGACTTTTAAACTCAAATCTATTATACAAATGCAGAATAAAATAAATCACTCTTCTCCTTCTAATTCTCTCGTAATATTTTTTACTCTTCTCCTTCTAATTCTCTCATAACGTTTTTACTATTCTCCTTCTAATTCTTTCATAATATTTTTGTTACACAAGTATTTCGCAAACCCTGTTAAAGGTGAAATAATGTAAATAATAAAACAAAAGGATTTCTTTCACAACAAGATTAGACTACAAGAAGAGGAAGCAAAGACTAAGACAAAATCAAAAAATACTACGTTTTCAAAATCAAAAAATACTACGTTTAATCATTTAAGCATAGTGTTGGCACTATACCCAAAAATGGCAACCAGTTATGAGAATCAGCCCGCGGCTACAATATGCGGTCAGATAAAAAGAACTACAACGTGACACGGAAGTGGCAACAAGATGGTGACACAACACTGCCACATTACAAGCTACGCTAAAGATACCGGATAATAACACATCCCCTCTGAAATGTTATATGCAAATAAGGACATGCTTCACTCACAAAACAATGGGCAAAGATAACGGGTATGCATTAACAATCTTACATCTAAAGGCCAACAAAGAAGTGCCCTCCATAAGAATAGGCTAATGAAGAAACACGCCGCCATCAGAATAAGCTAATGAAGAAGAGTGTCGCTATCAGGACCGTGAAAACAGGAGCACAAAGAAAGGGACAAAAGAAGAAAACTGCGCTGCAACCTAACAAGGAGTTCTACTCGAAGTTAGTAAACTATGTTAGGCACATTACACCCTTCCGACAGTCTCAAACCTAGATAAGAAAAACAGCGAAGAATAGTTACCAATGCTTGGCCAAGATCGAGTCACGTCAAACTGCGCTCGATCAGTGCAGTTTCCCACTGGCTAAAACCCACACAAGGCGGGACCGCATGAAATCTTGAGCAAAATATTTCCCACTCTAGGCCATGATAAGTATGCACTTCTCAGCTCATAGCTTTTCCAAGTGCATGACCTATGCAAATATTGCGTACAACCGTTCACCAAAAATACCCTTGAACCATTCGAAGCAACCCCTAAGTAAACACTCCATATGCCAAATAACCCAATAAACCCAACTATTATTCTTTGGAGTTAATGCTTTGCTAACACTTTCAAGTTCAGGTCTGCACCGCACTTACTAAGGAATCTTTAAGCAGTACTACGAGGAATCTAAAGCATCCCAAGGGCCGCACACACGGTTACCTAAAACAACGCACCATCATAGTTCCTTGAGTGTTAGGAAACAACAAAGTCGCAAGGAGGCCCTTATCAAGCAGCTCGTGCATATCAACATCAAGGGCAGCCCAGATCACATTCATACATGCATTGAGCTAGCATCATAAGTCGAGGAAAAGCAGCTCAACTCCATTTATTCCCAGCACAATGTCAAACACACATCGTAGACATGGGCTGTAACGACCCGGATTTTCAAGCACTGTTATTGGGTAATTAATTGTTTTTATTATTTTTGAGATATTGATTTATTAAGTCGAACAAATAAATTTCTGATATTTAAATGTCTAAATATATATAAATTGATTTAAAAACTATATTAAATGTTGGAGTATGAATTCCCGGATATGATGAATTCTATAGAAAATATTATATACTTCACCATTTAAATTCAAGATAAAATATCCACAAATATATCTATATATATAGACAAGTTTTATGATGTTTAGATATAAAAATATAAGTACATAAAAGAGGATTAAAGATACATAAGTATGGGTATATATATATAATTGTTAGATGAAATAGTGGATAGGTAAATGAGCATGTTTGTGGAACATTGTAATGTAAGTAAGTGTATATACATAAAGGTACAGGCTTCATAAATGACGAATTCCAAGACATATGAATATAGTATATAGATATATGTTCATATTAAATAAGGGATATGTAAATAAGCATGTAAAACATAAATAAGTCTAAACAACTGAACATATTGATGGCAGATATATATAAGTATATATGTGAAGATAAATGTGTTGATGTATAATATGTATACATACATTAGTATAAAAATGGGAAAGGCAACCATAAACACATAAGGATATATATACATATATATACATATATATATACATACATACATATATATATATACATACATACACATATATATATATACACACACATACATACATACATATATATATATATATATCAAATTCATACATATGTATATGATTACAAACACAAAACAAAAGTGTGTGTGTGTGTGTGTGTGTGTATATATATATATATTAAATAGTGAAATGCAAGCATATATTTGTATTAACAACAACATTATGGATAAAATACATAACTATATACATACATACAAAAGATACATATACATATATAAATTCATATGGAAACATTTGTAAACAAAAAGGGAGACAACATCAAATCCAAGCATACAAAACATTGTATCAAGTCAAAACAAAATCATAATCAAGTCATATAATAAATCAACACTTTTCATAAGAAATCAAATCAAAGGAAAAGGAAAATAGATAATAAAAATAAAAAAATAAAGAAGCTTACTGTATACAACAAAACATAATGCAGTATACTTTCTCATATATATCTCCACTCTGTTTTCTTTTATTTCATTCATTCGAAAAAAACTAGGTAAGTTGAACAAAGGCAAACATTTCTGCCATTTTACAACTTAAAGCAAACAACTCAACTCAACAGAAAGATCATCAACAAATCCAAGTTAGCAGCAGTTTTTCAAAAGCATCTTACTCTGTTCAAACAATTATCAGTGAGTAAACTTATTTAATTTCAAAGCAAAATATTTTATAATCTATGAGTATGTTAAAGATTAAATAGAATATAACAGTTTTTACTTTGCTGTTGCATAGAAATAATTATATATATGCCTGTATGCCTGTGTATGGAATGTGTAAATGCCTGTAAACACTTCCAGTGTCTGTTCTTCTTGTTTCTGCCATGTTCGAACTTCCTAAAATCAAATTCTCTTCATTTATGCAGTTTTAGATCATGGTGTCCAAAGAGTTTTTGTTTATATTAGAGTGTAGTTAGTTTTAAAAATAATTTCATTGAAAAACTATCAAGAAATGCCACCGAAAATAGGATTAGCAGCGGATAATCAAATATTGTAAAGAAATAGATCGGTTCAATTCGTGCTTTCTTTGACATTGGTAGAATCGGCTTTGAAAACAATGAATTTTGGTGGTATTTTTGTGATTTTAAATTGGGTGGTTGTCGGGGTATTTGGTGATGAACAGAAATTTGATTTTTGTCGATTCACGTTGTTTGGGGCGTCACTGGAGGCCGGGGTTTTGGTCAGAGGAGGGCGAGAGGTTGGTGGTCTCAGGAAAAATGGCGGCGTGGTTTTCTGAGCGACGTGGTGGTGGGTCGGAGTGAGAATAGGGTTTAGTTTTGCTTTCGGTCGAGGTGGGTTTTCACGTGATTGCGGCGTCGTGGTGGCATCGGAGTGATTCGGTGCAAGGGGAAAAGGTAGGGGGAAGTCAGGCGTGTCTCTAGGCAAAGTGACATGGGTTCTAGTGGTCGATGTCGGCGGCGCAAGGTGAAAATGGGGGACCGGGTTTTTCACTGGAAGTGGTGAACTGCTCGATTTGGTTTCGAGTAGTGTCGAGATGGTCTGAGTGGTCAGAAAGGTCGAGGGTGACGACGACGACTTGGGGACGTGGTCGATGATGATCGACGTAGCTCCGATTTCGTGTTCACGTGCACGTTGGATGCGTGCAAATGGTAGCAGGTAGAATAGGACGAGAAGAATTTGAGTAGAAGAAAGTGAAGAGGAAAAGAGAAAGGGAGGGAAGGGATTTTTCCTCTGGGTATTCGGGTTTGGGCCAGTGGGCCGGTTTCTTTTTTTTTAAAAAATAAATAAAACAAAAATAAAATGTTCTTGGTATTTCAAAAAAACCAATAACCTTTAAAACCATTTGCTTTTAAACTTTAACACCCTGTTTTGTAAAAATATAGGAGCTGAGTGTCTTGTCTTCTTAACCTTTGTTAACAAACTTATTTAATAATTAATTTTGAAATGAAATTGGTTAATGGTTAATATAGGAAAAATGATTTAAGACTTTAAAATTAATTAAAGCCTTAGTTAATTTTATATATATGTTAAATTATTAATTAATTCCAAGAATTATTTAAAGTAAAATTAATAGTTCGTAATTAGTTTGATAATAATTAAACGGGATTTGCAAATAATTAATTCTGTTTAAACAAAATAAATGATTGTGTGACTTGTTAATCTAGTTTATGAATAGTTTAAAATGGTTAAGTACTTTGGTTTGATTTGTTTCTCTAGTATGTTATTTTCAGCTATTCTGTGATACAAAATAACCTGAATTGAACAGTTGATATAAACGTGAGATGTTTATTTGAAATGGATATTTGTGATGGAATTTCTACGTGAATATGACATTCTGAAACTAAATTGTTTTGGTTAAAAATAACTTGGCCTTAAAAGATGGTGTTTGATTCGAAGAGACCATGATCGGATATCAGCGTTATGCGGAACCACTTCGATTTAATAACCCCTATAAATCTTTACGGGTTTGATTTATAGATTCAAATAGGCTGAAATTGAATAAATTAAGTAAATCCGACTATTTTGAATAAGTAACCGCACTTAGATATTATTTTAATATAAATGGATTTAGTAACAAGTGTTTGGGTATAATAAGATAAAAACTCGTAAGGTGGGACGAGTTACCGGGGTTTTCAAAGAAGTTTTATAAGTTAAATATTTCATATCAAATGGGTTTACTCACGCTGGTTTCCAGCCTGACTCGGGTGTTACTTTATTGTAATGCTCGGGTTAGACCGAGTATTACAGATTTTCAGGATAGGACGCTTGGGAGCTCAGGGGACGAGCTGGATGGCAGAGACATATTGATTATATTCCGCTGTGTATTATAAATTGTGTGTATTATAAATTGTATGGTTAGTGTTTAGGGACAAGTTATTATAACTGTCCAGATTGTTGTACTCTGATATCTTGTATGTTATTGACAATTACAGTTTTTCTTGTATAAAATGCTGTTATTTCATATTATAATTTGTTCCGCTGCGATTGTGAGATTCTGTGTTGTTGTTTCTGTTTCTTTTTCTATCTCTTTTTCTTCTTAACCCTAACAGTCTGGGATTTCCAGCACTCGACTGCTCGGCACTCTATACAGTGAACGTATTAGTGTCGATTTTCGAGGTCGAAAATCTTTCGGGCCGTTACACTTGGTATCAGAGCTGAAAGGTTAAGCGAGAACCTTGGCTTTGGTGGGGATTACTCATTAGAGATAGGGTCAGTAGTACCATAGAATGAGTTGAGAGTATTATCTGAGGGCGTACTTGTTATTTTCTTATAAAATGATTTTAAGAATGATTTTTAAATAATTTTGATATATAAAGAAATAATTTTTCTGAACTATTATGGTATAGTAAGGTGATTGATTGTTGTTATTGAAATTAAATGTGATTATAAATTTAAGTGGTATTATTTATATAACCTAATAGAAATTTGGGTAAGGATTAATTACACAAATAAGTTAAGCAAAAAGGTAAACTCAAAGTAGAATTTTAAATCCCAGAGATTTCGGGAATGTTTTTTTTCAAAGTGTTTTGAAATTAAATAAATTTACCCTGATTTCATTTATCAGGAAGTTATTATGGAATATATGGTGTGTTTGGCCCCTGAATATGATAATATTGATTTTTACCGTAAAATTGGTTGTTGTAAAGGATGTTTATCACAGAATAAACAATGATAAAACATTATGAAATGTTTAAGGAAGTGAAATTATCTAAGTTGAATTTATAAATGTGACTTATAAATTGAAATGGATTTAAATTGTGAAGTTTTAAATCTAAGCCAGAGAAATTGAAATTTTGTTTCAAAGTGTTTAAGGAAACAATAAGTAATATTATTTGGAATATTTTTGAATATAGAAATCATTGTTTTAAGACAAGAGTTGTGGGAAGATGAATTTTTTTTGGATTTAAAAACCCAGGATGGTTTAATTTTTTTTAAAAAGTGTGACTTGATGAGTGAATGGGACAAATATGTATATATAAGTGTGGATATATATGATTCAAAGTTGATTTGAAATAAATGCTAAGTGTTGAATTGTGGAATTCCCCTGAGAATATGAAGCATAACCCTAAGAAAAATAAGTTTTTGAACTTATAAGTGGGAAGGGATATTGATAAGAATTTAAATTTGGAGTGAAAATTTTAAATTGAGTAAGGTTAAATGGATTGAATGAATGGAAAATTTATCTTAGGGGAAGTTAAATAAGTTTTGAACATCCTGAATTGGAAAATTTCAATGTGAAATTGAAAATTTTAACTTAGGAAAGTTAAAAGGATTAATTTGAAAGGAAGAGTATGGATTTGATAAGGATTGAAAATGGAGAATGTATATGTGATTTCAAAACGATTTTTGAAATAAAACGAGTCTTGAATTCTGAAATTTGTGATGGATGCTATTGATTTGTGTTTTAGGTAATTTGAATGTTTATTTACCTTGATATATCTTGCTATCATCCTGTTGTTATTTACGGTGTATAAAAACTGTAAATTGGACTATTTCGAGTAAATTAAAAAATGGATTGAAATGATATACATCCATTGCTGAAATTAAATGGAAATAACTTTATTTAGAAACCATTTAAAGATTGTGATTCTTAGAAATAAAATTTGGATTTATGGAAATGGAATCATTTTGAACTTACGTTTAAAATGTTAAAAATGAATTTATCAACTGAAATTGTTTAAAGGATTGGGTTTGAAGTTAGAATTGGGTAATAAATTGAATTCCTAAAATTGATCTATTCTTAAATGATTTGAACTCTCACTCGAACTTTGAAATAAGTTTAAGTAAAAGCAATTTAAAATGAACATTTGAATTGGACTCAGAATTGAATTATTAAAGACTTGATTTGTTAAATAAATTATTAAGAGTTAATTTGATCTAAGTGATTAAATCAACATTTTGAAAACCGAATCCGAATAAATCAAGATGGTTGAAAATTTGAGAATGGAATTGGAATTAATTCAAAGGTGAAATTGAATTGAATTAATTGGAATTGTAATCGAAGTTGAAATTAATTCAAAATTAAAATTGAATTGAAATTGTAATCGGAGTTGAATTAATTTGAAATCAAATGGAAATTGATTTGAATTAAAATGAGAATTTAAGTTAATTCGAATTGGAATCTGGATTGAATCAGTTAAATGGGAATGGAAATTAAAATTGGTTGAAGTGTAGTTTGGGAACTGAATCGGTTTGGCCTTGAAACTATTTTCAAATAAATTACTTTAATATAAACCGTCTTAAATCTACTTTCCTAAATATTCAAATTGTTTGGATTTTCTGAGCTATTTACTATACAAACTATTCTTTTTAAAACTCAAACTATCTTATACACACTATTTAACTATTTTACGACTACTTAACTATTTTAAACTTTTTAAGTTATTTTCTAAATTCAAACTGGTCAGAATGGAAATTGTTTATATTTAAATCATGGATTTAAGTACGAATTGGGATAAATTGAAGTTATAACCCAAATGGAAATTGAAGCAGTTTTGTAGTGAAAGAAAAATCAGATATTGAAGCAAAAATGATTTGAAGTGAAAGAGTATATTTTGAGAAATATATGGTGATAAAATCAAAGAGTAAATAGTCACTATAACTGGGAACTTACTTTGCAAGAAATAAGTAAAGTGAAAAATGACTTTGAAAAGGAAATCGAACTTGGGAATTTTTTTTGGCATAAATGAGGTTATATGTATTAGTTATATATTAAAAATTTCCCTTATTGAAAGTATAACCGGAGGGAATAATCTTTAAAGGATATTTGAAATATAAAGTGGAATTTATATAAGTATGAAACAATCCAAAATTTATTCAAGTTGAAAGATAATCTTATATATATATATAAGAATGATTTTATGAGAACGGAACTGAAAAGGGTTTTTGGAACTCGTTGATTTTGAAAAGCTTTTGATTTAGCCAGAAGCAAATTTTTGAAATTTGGTAAATCAAATTTGAGAATTATCAATTTTGGAAGATATCGATTTTGTGTAAATGGGATTTATATGTGATATATATAAAGTGTATGATTTGAAAGGTACTATATGTGTATAGTATGAAATGTTTTGAGAATGCTATGGGGAAAAAGGCGCTCCCATTTAGAGTTGAAACTTATAGTAGGAGATCCACTGGGTGGTTCTGCCTTGAGCCCTAAGGGGGGTTCTAAAATTTGGATCCCAGAGGACGTCCGGACAAAACTTTAGTTCTTGTGGATTGTGATTGGGGTAGCGTAATTCGTGGGGCGCTGATGCCTACAGTTACATCGGGATTTGCTGTGATAGCAACAGAACCTTTGTTGTAACTGCGATCTATCGCCGTTCCATAGCGTAAGTCGAGTGGCAGTGATTGCCTACAATCTACGTTTGATTTTGCTGGGATAGCGACATAACATCGATAGATTGCGATCTATGTGGTTTGGTTCCATAGCGAAATTCGTGTGGCAGTGAGTGCCTACAGTTTACACTAGTTCCACTGGAACAGTGACATCACTTTGTGTAGTCTGCGATCTATATGGTAAAGTTTCGTTTGGCAGCGTAATTCGAGGGGTGCTGATGCCTACAGTTACCCAGGTTTTTGCTGTGATAGCAACGCAACCCTGAGTGTAGCTGCGATCTGTGCAGTTTCCATGGCGAAATTCGAGAGGTGCGGATGCCTACAGTTTTCTTATGGTTTTCGCCGGGATGGCGACGTAATCATCGTGCTAACTGCGATCCGTGGAGGGGGTGATGATTTCCAGAGCATTCTTACAAAAAGTTTTTCAAGTATTTTCACTGGGTGTTGAATACGGGTCTACTAAGTACTTATAGATTTTCAGTCCTACGTCTGATCAACGTATGACTGAATTTCTGTGAGAACAAGGATGGACTTGTTGAAACATCGAGTTATAAAAAGTACTTTTATATAAAATAATTTGGTAACATAATGGGATTTAAAAGTGTTTTAAAATTTTAAAATAAAAGGGTAAGGGGTATAATGTTTAAAGAATGATTTAACTAAAAATAAACATTTAAAATTAAAATTCTCGCTTCGTTCCTTTTCGAGAACGAAAAGTTCTAAAAGGGGGGAGGAATGTATGATCGGGATTTTCAGGCACTGTTATTGGGTAATTAACTGTTTTTATTATTTTTGAGATATTGATTTATTAAGTCGAACAAATAAATTTCTGATATTTAAATGTCTAAATATATATAAATTGATTTAAAAACTATATTAAATGTTGGAGTATGAATTCCCGGATATGATGAATTCTATAGAAAATATTATATACTTCACCATTTAAATTCAAGATAAAATATCCACAAATATATCTATATATATATACAAGTTTTATGATGTTTAGATATAAATATATAAGTACATAAAAGAGGATTAAAGATACATAAGTATGGGTATACATATATATAATTGTTAGATTAAATAGTGGATAGGTAAATGAGCATGTTTGTGGAACATTGTAAATGTAAGTAAGTGTATATACATAAAGGTACGGGCTTCATAAATGACGAATTCCAAGACATATGAATATAGTATATAGATATATGTTCATATTAAATAAGGGATATGTAAATAAGCATGTAAAACATAAATAAGTGTAAACAAACGAACATATTGATGGCAAATATATGTAAGTATATATGTGAAGATAAATGTGTAGATATGTATACATACATTAGTATAAAAATGAGAAAGGCAACCATAAACACATAAGGATATATATATATATATATATATAAATATATATCAAATTCATACATATGTATATGATTACAAACACAAAACAAAAGTGTGTATATATATATATTAAATAGTGAAATGCAAGCATATATTTGTATTAACAACAACATTATGGATAAACTACATAACTAGATACATACATAGAAAAGATACATATACATATACATATATAATTCATATGAAAACATTTGTAAACAAAAAGGGAGACAACATCAAATCCAAGCATACAAAACATTGTATCAAGTCAAAACAAAATCATAATCAAGTCATATAATAAATCAACACTTTTCATAAGAAATCAAATCAAAAGAAAATATATAATAAAAATAAAAAAATAAAGAAGGTTACTGTATACAACAAAATAGAATGTAGTATACTTTCTCATATATATCTCCACTCTGTTTTCTTTTCTTTCATTCATTCGAAAAAAACTAGGTAAGTTAAACAAAGGCAAACATTTCTGCCATTTTACAACTTAAAGCAAACAACTCAACTCAACAGAAAGATCATCATCAAATCCAAGTTAGCAGCAGTTTTTCGAAATCATCTTGCTCTGTTCAAACAATTATCAATGAGTAAACTTATTTAATTTCAAAGCAAAATATTTTATAATCTATGAGTATGTTAAAGATTAAATAGAATATAACAGTTTTTACTTTGCTGTTGCATAGAAATAATTATATATATGCCTGTATGCCTGTGTATGGAATGTGTAAATGCCTGTAAACACTTCCAGTGTCTGTTCTTCTTGTTTCTGCCATGTTCGAACTTCCTAAAATCAAATTCTCTTCATTTATGCAGTTTTAGATCATGGTGTCCAAAGAGTTTTTGTTTATATTAGAGTGTACTTATTTTTAAAAATAATTTCATGGAAAAACTATCAAGAAATTCCACTGGAAATAGGATTAACAGTGGATAATCAAATATTGTAAAGAAATCGATCGGTTCAATTCGTGCTTTCTTTGACATAGGTAGAATTGGCTTTGAAAACAATGAATTTTGGTGGTATTTTTGTGATTTTAAATTGGGTGGTTGTTGGGGGTATTTGGTGATGAACGGAAATTTGATTTTTGTCGATTCATGGTGTTTGTGACGTCACTGGAGGCCGGGGTTTTGGTTAGAGGAGGGCGAGAGGTTGGTGGTCTCAGGAAAAATGGCGGCATGGTTTTCTGAGCGATATGGTGGCGGGTTGGAGTGATAATAGGGTTTAGTTTTGCTTTTGGTCGAGGTGGGTTTTCGCGTGATTGCGGCGTCGTGGTGGCGTTGGAGTGATTCGTTGCAAGAAGAAAAGGAAGGGGGAAGTCAGGCAAGTCTCCAAGAGAAGTGACGTGGGTTCCAGTGGTTGATGTCGGTAGCGCGTGGTGAAAATGGGGGACCGGGTTTTTCACTGGAAGTGGTGAACTGCTCGATTTGGTTTCGAGCAGTGTCGAGATGGTCTGAGTGGTGTGAAAGGTCGAGGGTGATGACGACGACTTGGGGACGTGGTCGATGGTGATCGACGTAGCTCCGATTTCGTGTGCACGTGCATGTTGGATGCGTGCAAATGGTAGCAGGTAGAATAGGACGAGAAGAATTTGAGCAGAAGAAAGTGAAGAGGAAAAGAGAAAGGGAGGGAAGGGATTTTTCCTCTGGGTATTCGGGTTTGGGCCAGTGGGCTGGTTTCTTTTTTTTTTAAAATAAATAAAACAAAAATAAAATGTTCTTGGTATTTCAAAAAAATCAATAACCTTTAAAACCATTTGCTTTTAAACTTTAACACCCTGTTTAGTAAAAATATAGGAGCCGAGTGTCTTGTCTTCTTAACCTTTGTTAACAAACTTATTTAATAATTAATTTTGAAATGAAATTGGTTAATGGTTAATATAGGAAAATGATTTAAAACTTTAAAATTAATTAAAGCCTTAGTTAATTTTATATATATGTTAAATTATTAATTAATTCCAAGAATTATTTAAAGTAAAATTAACAGTTCGTAATTAGTTTGATAATAATTAAACGGGATTTGAAAATAATTAATTCTGTTTAAACAAAATAGATGATTGTGTGACTTGTTAATCTAGTCTATGAATAGTTTAAAATGGTTAAGTACTTTGGTTTGCCTTGTTTCTCTAGTATGTTATTTCCAGCTATTCTGTGATACGAAATAACCTGAATTGAACAGTTGATATAAACGTGAGACGTTTATTTGAAATGGATATTTGTGATGGAATTTCAATGTGAATATGACATTCTGAAACTAAATTGTTTTGGTTAAAAACAACTTGGCTTTAAAAGATGGCATTTGGATTCGAAGAGACCGGGGTCAGATATTAGCGTTATCCGGAACCACTTCGATTTAATAACCCCTATAAATCTTTACGGGTTTGATTTATAGATTCAAATAGGCTGAAATTGAATAAATTAAGTAAGTCCAAATATTTTGAATAAGTAACCGCACTTAGATATTATTTTAATATAAATGGATTTAGTAACAAGTGTTTGGGTATAACAAGATAAAAACTCGTAAGGTGGGACAAGTTACTTGGGTTTTCAAAGAAGTTTTATAACTATTTATTTCATATCAAATGGGTTTACTCATGCTGGTTTCCAGCCTGACTCGGTTGTTACTTTATTGTAATGCTCGGGTCAGACCGAGTATTATAGATTTTCAGGATAGGACGCTTGGGAGCTCAGGAGACGAGCTGGATGGTAGAGACGTATTGATTATATTCCGCTGTATATTATAGACCGTATGATCAGTGTTTAGGGACAAGTTATTATAATTGTCCAGATTGTTGTACTCTGATATCTTATATGTATATTGACAGTTACAGCTTTTCTTGTATAAAATCTTGTTATTTCATATTATATTTTGTTCCGCTGCGATTGTGAGATTCTGTGCTGTTGTTTCTGTTTTTTGTTCTATCTCTTTTTCTTCTAAACCCTAACAGTCTAGGATTTCCGGCACTCAACTGCTCGGCACTCTATACAGTGAACGTATTAGTGTCGATTTTCGAGGTCGAAAATATTTCGGGGCATTACATGGGCTGCCCAAATGAGTTCCCAAGCGCAATCAATTAAACAGTGAAGATACATACATCATTTGACAGCAACTCACATATTATAATACCAAAGACAGCTCCGGACAAATTCGCCTAAATATCAAACAAGTGTCGCAGTACCATGGAGACATTGCACATCAACGGTACAGTTCTGCTCTGACATGTCTGAGGTACCCAAAAGCAAAGGAGTAACTCTCAAGATCCTCCTAGGATGGTACACAAGCCCTTCGATCTTTCATGTTAGAAGTACATAACCCATTTGAATTCAAGTTTCCCTTTTCAATTTCAGATGTTTTTGCTTCAATTTCAAACTTCCTACCAACACTCATAATTTAATCGCTCAAATTATGGTTTCCCTCTAAAGACATATCAATGATCTACGCACACTAAACAAATGATACGGATGGATGACACATGGCATGATCCAAAGGTGGAAATTAAAGCAGCGGAAGAAGAGATTGTAAGAATTTGCGTACATCTTTTACACCATAAATAGGGAGAGTCTAAAATAGAATGGTGGATCCTTTTTTAGAATTCAAAAAATTGTATCTTTTTGTCTTTTCCATCACACACTTGTATCAGGAAGAAATATATAAATAAAGATTTAACCCATGGATGTAGGATTCAAAGGAATTTGAACCACGTAAAATTCCTTCATTTTTTATTTTCATGCATCATTACTTAATTTCATTACATCAGATTCATCCCAATTTTTATTTGTTAATCAAAGTTTGATTTGACACTTTACCAAACAGTTAATGTGCAACTACCTAATTGTATAAGCTCCCTACAACATAATTACTACTTAAAGGCAAACTTAATATTTCTTAAGTTTGTTGATTCAAATTCATGGAAGTATGCTATTATTGCTTTCATGACCAGTTGAGGTGTTGTGAGATGAAAAAACTCATCAACATTTTCATTTACATTATCCATATTTTCAAAAAATTGCATATTTTCTTGTCCACTTATTAATTTTTTTAAACTAAATTCTTCATATTCTACATTCTTATCCATTCACTTCAAAATCATTATAGGTATTTTCGCTTAAGCATTTTCAAATTTAAAACTTTTAGGAACCTGAATAATGTTAATATTTTAACTAGAAATGTGTGATTCATTTATCCAAACAAATTTGTTATGAATAACTAAGAAACCTGAAATGTATCGAAATAATTATTTAATCCAGCAAAAAATAATAATTTTTAGATTCAAATTGAATAATAAAATGATAAAATTCACATAACAAATAAAAGCTTTATAAAAAGAATAACAAATTCAAATAATACCTTACTTACCTAATGAAATTTAATTCATGTATACAATCTTAACAAAAATTAAACCTCTAAATAGATACATAAATTCCAAATTATAATCTACACTCTAGTCATGTTAAACCTTAGCTAGACATTGACATTACTCAAAACTCCATATACACCAAGTCTGTAACAACCCACACCCCTGTGGGCCTGCATTTTCACTAATCGAAAACCCAAGTTCACCAAGATTGGCACTTTCAATATGTAGTGCCCTTTCCAGTGTCGAGCATGCATAAGGAAACCTTTTCTTCCACTGTTCCCTCCTTGCACGAGTACCTATCCTCTAAAGCTATCATATGGGTTGTAATGAGGAGGGGGTCAGAATAACATTCCGATGACTGGTAAATTATACATTTTACACATAACACTAGTTTATGCTGATTGACTTCCATCACATGTTACGTCTTCTTATTTTACTTAGTCGTCTCGGCTCCATGTACGCATACGATACACCCCACTTATCTGAAGTAGACTATAACTGCATATATGTGTGTGTGTGTATACCGCAGTCCCCCTTTAGACCAAGATACTATCACCGCTAGTATCCCTAACTCAGCATCCCGTCAGGATCCATAATTAACGCAATATCACGTCTCTTCGTCGTGCATTCCAAGAAACTCCCACAGTGCCTAATAATGACATCATATAGTTTAGCCATATTTTGTTTCACTTTGTAGATTTACTACTTTTCTGCTTCCTATTGTGGATGCGGCTCCACAGACTATAGAGGACTCAACTCCACGAACTATAGAGACTCAACTACTCGGACTATAGAGAACTAAGCTTCTCGGACTACCCTATTCATTTTGAAAGACCTCTTTTATGGGTAATCTAGCCATGACCCTAGCAAACAAACTAGCAAACAATTGTGGCGGTGCATGACCTAAATGGATCTACACTAGTGGAAGATGTAGCATGTTTAGGTGTAACCCTCGTCTTTCCGTTGATCGCTCAGGACCGATGACATTCTCGACCTATGTATAACTCCTACTCCCTAATATGGCACCAATACACTGAAGTAGCACTGATCCTTACTCACTGCCCTAACTATATTGCCTAATGCAATCAAGGTAATATCCATCCTAAAAGATTGAAGCATGCTATACTGTGGTTTTCCTTTCACCCATACGCAAGCGTATATAATTCCATGGGTCCTATAGTTGGATGTCCCACATCAGTATAAGTATACACAACTACCGATAGCCCCTTGCGGTAGGTAGACTTCTATTGTTTAACACTACTAACCTCGCATTCTAACTTATTCTAATTACTATGTCATTCTTATTTACTTAATTTATTACTAACTTTAATAATTCACACCCATCATAATAGCATACTTAAGGCTACACGTGTGTGTTTACGCACACACACATATTTGTGTGTATATTCATACTTGTTTGGTTATCACGTCTCCACTGTTCACTGTTAACTGTTAATAACATTTCTTTTCTTCTTCATGAGTTTACATCTTATTCAATTCAAGGTCATTTACAGCTTTCTTTTAAAAGATCTAAATATCTTTTCCCATTTGCCTCCCTCTCACTATTTAATTTTCTATGTCTATTCCTTTTTTTAACCTTTTACTTCTCTCCCTTCTTTAGAGGACTTTCCATAGCGTTTTATTTTAAATTATTACTTGCCTGCCTTTTCATCGTTTTTATTTAATTTCTGTTTTGCTGATATTACACACACACAGATATATATATATATATATATATATATATATATATATATATATATATTAACTCTTCTATTAGCCCGTTATTATTTTCACATTTCTAATTCTTCAATTAATTCTTCACAGTTTCTGCATTTTAATGCATTGGAATTACTTCTCTCGCAAATGGAAAGGTTAACACTGTGAATTCCTATATCTTATCCAAAAGGAGAATTTGTGTTACCTTTGAAATTTCAAGGAATTATCTTTTTCATAATTATTGAAATAGACAGTACAAAACACGGTAAACATCTCTATTTTATACATCTCTTTCTTTTAGGTGTATTCTTTTTTATCAAATGATACGCATTTATTTATAAATTTGAACTTGATAATCTACAGGAATGTACGTTGCAACACCCTATATTCCAATAAATTAAAATACTACTTAAATCTCTTCAATTTATTGTGATAACTTATTTTACCTTTTTACTTGCAAAAGTCATTTAAATCTACAAATATAGAACTATCATATAATTTATAAGTTTCAGGGACTACTTCTACCCTATCCTAAATTCAGGGACTACTAACACCCAACATTTTCTAGATTCACATACATGCAATATATTTTTCAAGTTATCGTTCATAGAATATGTGGGCAGGGTTTGCAAATTCATTACATGTATACAAAATTTAGCATACAAATCTAAGTTACATTTTAGGCACACAAGAATAGATTTACAAAAAAATAATTCTAATATTACATACAAATATATAATTTCCCACTCATTTTTTTAGCTTTCCAAATCTCCAGATCTAATCCCTATTGTTTAGTTTGACTCCTTATTTGAATACATACACCACAAGCATACATATACCTATCAGAAATCTTGATCAGAGATTTGGATTTAATTTACGTCCTAGATCCTGATTTATAATTTTCCTTGGCCTTGACGATTTGATTCGACCATATTCTTCTTCTCAATCATCCTTTACTATTCTCCACTTGTATATATTTATAAACTATAACTATTTTTTAAAATTAAGAATTTTGTGGAGAAGAGAAAATTGCAGAGCTCCGCCGTTGATTCGGAAAATATGAGAAAAAAGTGAGAGGTTAGGTCCGTATGTAAGGGGTTTGAATTAATGCCAACTGTTAGATTCTTTTATTTTAAATTCGGCCTGTTCGGCCATGTCAAAATTCTTAATTTGATAGCTTAACCGGTTGGCCTCCGCCTCACACCGATCGACCGAACCAAGCTATGGGTCGAGCGATCAATATGAATTATGTTAATTACCTTTGCTGTTTGATTTTGTTGATTTAATTCCCTTGAAAACCGATCGATTCAATTTCTTTCCACTGTTAATTTACTTAACGTTTAAGTAACGTTAATTATCAGTTACCTCTAACTGATGGTAATTAACGTTAATTAATCATTTTTATTACTTTAATTATATATATATATACATATAATTATTTCTGATTTGAAAACTTCAAAAGTTAATAACTTTTTCGTTTGAACTCCGATCAAAAAACTTTATATATGAAAATTGATCAAAAATCGCCACGAACCCAATTATGTAGGCTTCATAGCCAAATTATGACATTTGTAAAAATTCTATTTTTCGACCTTTTTATTTATTAATTAGTTTCTTTATAATTAATTATCGTAAAAATTACGAAGTGTTACATTCTCCCCACTTATAAAAATTTCATCCCCAAAATTCCTTAAGGACAGAATCATATAACATAACGTGCAACTATTCTAAACTATTCAACCAATTAGTATACAACCAATTTTGCAACTAATCATGTATAAATGCATGGTATATCACAACATATATGATATGCATACCGAAGGATTCTAAATCGGTACCTCCTATATGAATGCATTCTTCTAAAACAAATTTGAAAATATGGTGCAAACAACCTATATATATTGACAGTTCTATATGTATGCAAGTTTTCAAGGTCAAAAACTTTATTTTTGCATCCAAATTTTCCTACACTTCCACGAATAGAAGTATAGTTCAAGCAACTTTACATCCAATCCCTACCATCCAAATCCTAGCATATCATATCTAACATTCAAATTTAGAAAGATCCATTGTAACGACCCACTATTTTGGACCATTCAAATCGACAATAATCCACACATGTCCGACTTGAAAAATTCAAAATAACAGATTGTAATAAAATTTGGAGCAAATAAAATCAAATACAGAATCACAGACATAGAATATCAGAATAACTCGCAGCGGAAATTAAAATACCATAGTAGTTCATGAAGCTACTATAACAAAATCTCAAACAAAATACATAATATCAGTCTAAAAAAACATATACAATAGAAATCTCAAATACATAGAAGTTTATAAATACCAGAGCTGAAATAGAACAACTGAAACTGAAAGGGAAAAGATAACTAGACAAGCAGAATCTCCAGCGATTCCTAGCTCTAGAAAAGAAATGCAAAGCTAAGCTGTAAATACTCAGGCTGACCCGAGCGTAAAGTAAAACACAAAACACTCGAGTCAGGACAATATATACTTATATAATGTAAACCAACTCAAGTGAACTGTAGTAGAAATGCACAATAACTCAAAGGATGCTTGGGATCGCCCATCCTTTAAGGATCAGTTAAACTATAAATTAAATACATCCCGTGGTTAAAATTTCAAAATGGTATTTTATACTTCGAAATCAAATATCATTTCAAAATTCAATATCCTTCAAAAATCCATTTCAAAATATCATATTTCAAAATAGTTTATATTTCGAAATAAATTACTTCATTTTAAATCATAAAAATGAAGTTATTATATTTAATAATTAAATTATTAAATTTCCAAAATTTTAATCTTTTTCTAAATTCATTTATTCACTTAAATTTATCAAAACAGTGAAAATTCACTTTTCGCAGTATTTAGAAAATGCTACGGAAAGTTATATTCAAAACAGTTCAATTTAACAAAAGACAGCATTTAAAAATACTGGAATAGGGTTACATTAGTTTTAAAGAAAACTTAGTTAAATTCAACAATTATAGCACTTACAGAAATGCTATAATAACCTTTAATCCAAATTAGCTTTTTAGTTCATTATTATCAACTACAGCATTTACAAATGCTGTATTATCATTTACATTTGAATTAATAGCATTTCAGGAATGCAGTTAATTAACTACAAATATTCAATATAATTTCACAAACAATTACATTTTTATTCAAATCATTTTTAACTTATAAAATCATATAAATTCACTTTTATAATCATCATTTAATTTTTCTTAAATTCATGATTTTATAAAGTTAAATTTCCATTCAAAAATCAATATTTAATAATAATTCACTTATTAAATTCCAACATTAAATTTTAAATTCATTATAATTAAATTTTTAGCTTAACAGTTAAGTTTAAATTTCCAAATATAACTTAATTCCATTTTTATTTACTTAACTTAAAATTCACCATTAAGCCAAACTCACAAATTTCCAATTTTAGGTATATTTCAAAATTTCAACTTAAATATTCATTCATTTCACATTTTAACTTTATTCAAAATCATTAATATAATAAAAAATCATTTTAATTCACTTTAATCCAAATTATCATGAATTTATCACATTTCATATTTAATTTAAATTCCAATTATCACCAAATTAAAATTTCCCAAAATAACTTACATTTCAAATTTTCTAATTTTACCATTAATTTATTTCACTTATAAATTTTCAGAAAATCAATAATGTTTTACAAAAAATCATTTTTATTTAGTTTAAATCAAAATATTATAATATTTACATTTCTAAAATATTTAAAAAAAATTATAAAAACATATTTTAACAACGGGTCTGTATTTCATTTTCTAGCCTAGGTAAAGTGATACGGGTAATTTATCATTTCAACCCGTAATTTACAAAGATACCCAGGTTTGATCATTTCAAACCCGCAATCCCAAGTAAATGAAAATAATTGAAAATCATTCAGGCCTATCATTTCAGCCCATAACGATTTTCTCCTATTCTAAAGTCCGTTCGGGTATGTATCATTTCAACCCATAGTGATTCTAATCTAAAGGGAACTTGCAGTGTGATAAACTGATAAAAATAATAGAACAACATAATATAACAGTAACATATAATATAATAGGTGTTTAAGCATGGGTGAACATCATAAAATCATAACATAGCAGGTGTAACATGATAATGCATTTTACAAATTCAAAAGGGGTCAATTCACTAGTTATATATGTACATATTGTCTGGTGAGAATAACTCACTGGTTTGAGCTGGAGACACAACGATGAATGCAAGAAAGAGATCCACACAAGCACGATAACACGACATAGAGATGAGTGGGAGCCAAAGTATCAAATCCCTTGAATACAAGTCAAAAAAAAACAATACAATACAATAATTATAAGCTTTAAATTCAAATACGATAAAATAAGATAGAATCAACTGCACAAATCAAAGAGGAATTGCTTTGCACTTGCTTCCAGCATACATTGGGCTCAGCCATAAGTGTAGTACAGGGCTAAAGCAAGGTTTTTGGGTCAGGTTTGGGTTCCTAAGGGTCGGCCTATCATGGTTTGAAGGTGATGCAAAGTGGTAGTGATGGAAACTACACTAACAAGGCAACATACATGGATTCAAGGCCATAGTTAGGCTCGGTCAAGGCCACTAGGGGTCACGGCCTTCACTGTAGCAGCCAAGGGGATGATGTGACAGAGTGTCCAGGTGGTGCTGGAGGTGGTGTTGGTGGCGGCCATTGGTGGTGAAGTGGATGTAAGAGGATGTTGTGCTCGGCTATGCAATATTGAAGGAGTTTTGTTGGAATTTAGGTGATGGATCATCCACTAGGAGGCATGGCTTGGGGTTTGGCCAGAGAGGAGGTGGTGATGGAGGTGTTCTCAGGTGATGGTGGAGGTGGCAGGGCATGGTGATGGTGGTGGCCCAACCTATGATGAAGGAGATCAAGTGCAAATCATTATCAAAAATCAATAAAAGTAAACAAAAGAAAGAGGAGATTACCAAACTTTTTCCTCAAAGCAAAGGCCGAATTTTTTTTGTTCAGGAATGAGAAAAGAAAGTAAGTGAATGGGAAATAGATGTGGTTAGGTGAAGATGTGAGAAATTATGGCTAATTGAATGAAAAGTTAGGTTAAATGTGAAAAGGTGGAAGATAAAGAGCCATAGGAAAATCAAAAGTCATAAACCTTTCAAATTACCTTTAATTTCTTTATATAAGTTTATATTACTGAAATAATAATAATTTCAGTCACAATTTCGAAAATTTAACAAAATATAATATATATATATAAATATTTATTAATTATATAAGGTTAAAATAAGAAAATAGCATAGAATTGTAACTAGTCTAGAAAATTTGAAATTAAATGAAATAAATTTTAGAAAATTCATATGAGCTTGTAATATATTTTTAAACATAAATAATAACATAAAATAAAAGTACATTCACAAAATAAATATATAAAATTTAATTTAAATATAATTTTAATGAAGAAAATTGCAGAAAATAAGAAAACAGCCTATAAAAATAGGAAATCAACACAGTAAACTTTGGAAAAATTATAACATCACTTTAAAAATGTTTTAAAATAAAATATATATCTAATATGTCATATAACACATATTAGAACATGATTTGACAAATAAAAATATTGTTTATATAAATTAAAATAGATGATTTTATTAAATAAATCAATTTACATACAATTTGGTAAAAAGCATAACTTTCACAATATAAATCGGATTTCAACGAAGCGAAAAGCAATATTCTTGAAATTAAATTTATTTTCATAATAAAAGATAAAATTAAAGAATTTAAATAATTTAAATTTGAAGTCTAAAAGTCAAAGTTTGAACAGTTTGACCAGAAATTCACTTTACTGTAAAATATTCAAATTATACTAGTTTGAACTATAAATCACTTAATAATCAACATTTATATTTAAAAATGAAATATTTGAAATAAACCATTTTAAAAAATAAATAAATAAAAGAAATTCAAATTTAAAAAAATATATACAAAAATCTAGGGTTGTTACACTCTCCCCCACTCAAATCTTTTCGTCCTCGAAAAGGAAGGGAGCGGAGAAACAACTAGAAAGAACAATAGGTTGGAAGACATCCCGAAAGAAGGTAGGGAAGAAAAGTAGCTAGGAGGTAAAGCAGGTTGAAAGAGAAGGATGAACCATTATTTAAAATTGTTGGTTAAAGAGGTAAAATATTTAAAACACTTTAAAATCCTTTAAAAAGGAAATAACTGATCAAAGTATCATTTATATAATATTTTATCAAAATACTTTTATAACTCGATGTCTTAACAAGTTTATCCTCGTTCCTGCAAGCTCTGGCAGTGCGTTGATCAGGCGCAAAGCTAGAATTCTCCAGGTACTTAGTAGACTTGTTTCAACACCCAATGAAAATACTGGAAAACTTTAAAAAAACAGATATGGAAAGTACAATCCAAAAAAACAAAAAAACAAAACATGTCGATCATGGATCGCGGATACACAATGGTTTCGCCTGGATCCCCCAGGAAACATCCGTACCCTTAGGCCGCCCCCAACCTTGCGATTACGCCATGAAGACTGGTAGTACTGCAGATACACAATGGTTACGCCTGGATCTCCCAGGAAACATCCGTACCCTAGGCTCTCACGGCCCTTGCTGATTACGCTACCAAGCGACTCAATAGATCGCAGATACACAATGGTTACGCCTGGATCTCCCAGGAAACATCTGTACCCGTAGGCCGCCCCCAACCTTGCGATTATGCTATGAAGTCGCGCTCGTAAGACCATGGAGATTGCCATGGAATTCGATGGAAACTCGAGTATCATATCCGGAAAACCAAAAATCAAAGAAATATCGATAGAATGAATCCACAATGTGGCCACAAAGCGGATATCAAGCAGAAGGCACTTTCCATATCTTTACTTCGAAAATATGTATCATATAGTACCTTTTCAAATCACTTTCAAATATCATACTTATATAAAGTCCATTATATATAAGATTTCATTTTCAAATCAAATACTTTCCAAAATCAATAGTATATCAAATCACACTTATATAGACTTCAATTATATAAGATTTCACTTTTCAAATTGAGTACCTTTTCAAATCCATAGTTTTCGAATCAACATCATACTTATACAAACCAAATTTTATATAAGTTCGATAACTCCCAAATCAAGTATTTAGTAACATAAGGTTCTCAAATTTCAATTTTGTTTCAATATCAATTCAGTTTCAAAGTCATATATGATTTCACCAAATCATTTCCTTCAATTTACATATATTCAGTTTCAAAATTTCTTAAAACAATAGGTTTAGAAAATAATCCAAATTTCCAAATCAATATAGTTTAAGTCAAACAATTCATTTCCAAAATCATCTTATATTTACATAAAGTCCATCTTATATAAGATCAAAATTTTCAAAAATAAATTTCGCTGTACAAAGAGCTATATGGGATTGAACATCTTTGCTTACTAAAAGGTTTTTAATTTAGAATAGTTTTGTATAAAAAAGAAAAATAGTTTGTAGAATAGTTTTGTGAATAAAATGGTTTGTAAAATAGTTTGTATGTAAAATAGAATAAAACAGTTTGTTTGAGAAGAATAAAAGAAAAATGGTTTTGAAAAATGGTTTTAAATTGATAGTAGTTTTTCATAAAAGAAAGAATTCCAATTATATTACAAAGATATCCAACCCAACAACTTTCAATTTCAGCGGCAAGTATATCAATGACATAAGAATATAAGATGTACATATGTCATCATTTCGCAAAATCACATTCGATCGCTCGCTCGATCACACAAGTTCGCTTTCGAACTAGTATTGTCCATTCGACTTCCCTAATGCGGATTTCGATATGGTTTCTCGACTAGAAACCATCAATCTCCTTGCATAGCCATATACTATGATAGAGAATTCTAAAATCAAGCCCAAAATCCATATCAAAAATTCGCCATCAAGAATCAAATGAAAAATCCTAACACGAAATGGTGTAATTCACCTCGAACTTGTGTACTCAAACTTGGATCAATTTAATTATGCAAATAAAACAGCATACGTACAACTTATGTATCTATTCCAACTTGTTCAATATATAGTTTTATAAAGATGTTACCCAGTTAAAACATTTAACTAAATTTTATTCAAAATATTTTGAAGACTAAATTCTTCTCAAAACATTTCAAATCTAAACTTCATATTAGAAAAAAATTCAAAATAGCCTTATTCATTTACTTAACAAAACAGTTTCAAATTATTTAAATCATATTACTACATACTTTAAACATACATACCAAACTTATATACTTTATACTTCAAAATTTCTTAGCTTTTGAAAAGTTAACCTTGATTTGGAAGTGCTCGAACCTTCAAAATAGTCGAAGAAACCATATTCCAATCCAAGAGTTGGAAATCACCAACAAATCAGTAAATCAATTCCAAAAGATAGGGTTATATCAAATCAGGTCCAAAACTCAAGGACTGAACACCGGCTTATTTCAAATTGTTCAAATATATATACATATATCTTTCAAATATCACATCACACTTCGGAATTTGAAATCAAAATTAGTTTCACAAATCAATCACATAGCAAAGCTACCAAAGTGGCCTCTCCCCCACTCTGAAACTCGAAAATCAATGTCGATGATGCATGCATTCATCACCGAAATTATTTTCCAGCGACATAATGGGTTATGGACTTCTATTTTCTCAACTTCTTTTGAAATTTCTTCGAAATCATTTGAAACTCATTAAAATCATTTGAAACATTTCATATTTGGAAAATACTTTCAAATCATATTATTTATTATTTCAAAATCTTAAAACCAGTTTCAAAAATGCCAGAGTTCAATCACTTAAATTTAGATTCAAAACCTTCAGTTATAAATTATTTTATATGAATCCTTATTAAATTTTCAAAATTTCAAATCCTTTCAAAACTTCAAATTTTCATTTCAAAAGGGTATATAATCCTTATTGAAAACATTTCACCTTTATATATAAAATATGGTCATTCTTATCAAAATAACGATTTTGATGTATACACAATTTCAAATTACAATCAACCATAAATTTTCCAATGGATGATTCAAGGATGGATTTCAAAACAAAACAGAGATTCAAATTTTTAAAGGTACCCTAATCAAATAGAATTCTGATTCAAAGATAAGCTCAAACGAAGATGAGACAATTAAATTACCAAATAGAAGATGGATAAGCTCATATAAATCGCGGGCGACCTTAACCGGTCAACCGTGACTTCAGGAATACTTGATGCGAAAATCTAAGGCAAATCGACCTTCGATCACCAGAGATAGAATCCAAGTATAGCAGAAGATAGAAAACATCGTAAACCGAGGATATAGAAATCTCCGGTGAATCAATGCCAATTATAAGGGAGTTTCACCCTTTTATAAATCATTCAAAGATTGGCGGAATCGCCACCTTATAAAGGTCATTCAAAGTGGGGTTACGGAATGCTCCAAAAATCAAAAGAATACAATTAGGGGAGACAGGAATAGATTTCAAAACAAGTGGGAGCGCTCCAAAATTAAAAGAAATCTTATTCGATAAGAATCCAAACCAAGATTAGAGATATATAACCTATATCGATACAAAAGAATTCCCATTCAAAATTTGGAAAGACTCGCATTCATAACATACGAAATACAGAAGCATAAATATCTTTAGTTGGACAACTTAAGCTAAGCAAAAGATACAACAGAGTTTACTCAAAGCAACCTAACAAACTACTGATTTTGCCATACCCAAAATAGATTCCTATCAACAATGGATCTAGATCAATCAAGAGAGACGTTCAAAATTTTAGAGTATCCTAATCAAAGAAATTATGAACAAGGTGGATACGAAAGGAATGAAGTTTAAGAAATATTTTACTTTCAAAGCAAGGAAATTTATATCAAAATAATCTTTGAAATTTCTTTAAAAAATCATTTTAAAATCATTTTATACTTCGAAAATACGTTCTCTCACAAAGAAATGATTCTGAGATTGATTCCACTCATTCTAGGGTATTTCTACCCTATCTCTAATGAGTTTTTGCTCCGCAGGCTAAGGTTTGCCTAAAACCAAAGCTCTGATACCAAATGTAATGACCCACTATTTTGGACCATTCAAATCGACAATAATCCACACATGTCTGACTTGAAAAATTCAAAATAACAGATTGTAATAAAATTTGGAGCAAATAAAATCAAATACAGAATCACAGACACAGAATATCAGAATAACTCGCAGCAGAAATTAAAATACCATAGTAGTTCATGAAGCTACTATAACAAAATATCAAACAAAATACATAATATCAGTCTGAAAAAAACATATACAATAGAAATCTCAAATACATAGAAGTTTATAAATACCAGAGCTGAAATAGAACAACTAAAACTAAAAGGGAAAAGATAACTAGACAAGCAGAATCTCCAGCGATTCCTAGCTCCAGAAAAGAAATCCAAAGCTAAGCTGTAAATACTCAGGCTGACCCGAGCATAAAGTAAAACACAAAACACTCGAGTCAGGACAATATATACTTATATAATGTAAACCAACTCAAGTGAACTGTAGTAGAAATGCACAATAACTCAAAGGATGCTTGGGATCGCCCATCCTTTAAGGATCAGTTAAACTATAAATTAAATACATCCCGTGGTTAAAATTTCAAAATGGTATTTGTAACAACCCGGGGTTTTTGCCCAATTTATAATCATCATTAATCGATTATTGAGCGAGCAAATCACTAATTTAAGTTTTCAATCGAGTGAAAATTCTTTTGTAATTCGTTAAGGGGTTACAGGCCTTAAAATTTTTGGGTCACATTCTCATTTGTGGGTTGCGCCGTGATAACTGTCATAAGAAACCCGCTCCTCCATTCAGTTTTGTTGGTTCAAAACCCTACACCAAAAAGAAAAACAAACGAAAGAAAAGAAAAAAATGGTGGCGGCTTCGTTTTCATTCGTTCCTGCTACCGTGCTTGCAAAGTAGGGCCTTGATGAATTGAGGTGTCGTATGAATGGATATCGCGAGTTTGGCTTCGTCAATCGCTCGATTTCTCGAGTGCGCGGCAGCTTCTATTGCATCGAGGCCAAGGTGAGTGATTTTTCGTCACTCACATCTAATTTGAACTGCTCGAACTCGCCTGTTTATTTTGTTTTAGTTGCCTTTAGCTTCGACTTGATCTTTTTCGATGTTGTTTATGTTCGACGTTGATTATTTTTAACTGCGTCGGATTTCTTGTTGCCTTCGACTTTCACTGATTTCTACGATGCTGAATTTGTTTGATTTTTGACTTGTTCGATTTGATAAAACACGGCATTGGTTTCGAACTAGTGATTTTTCCTGGTTATTAACTTGCGACTCGATTTGGTTGTTCCATGAAATTCTATTTGTATTCGTGGCCAGTGAAAATCTTTGCCCTTGGCACTGATTTGTTTATTCACGGCTTCAACTTGTTTTGATATTACCAGATTTTACTTGATTTTTCTATCACTGACTTCGAGTTTGGTAACGTAGTTGCTTTTGGCTTCGATGAAGCTTTACTGCCTTGTTCGACTCCATGTGGCCAGGCTAGATCATTCATTTCCAGTGTATTTAGTTTTGAACTGCAGTAACTTCACTTGATTTGAACTATGCCTCGTCTAGTTCAATTGATTTGTATTTTATGAACTTTGGCTTGCTTCGGCCTTGACACTGACTGTGTTTACCTTGGTCATTTTTGATGAACCGTTGTATCACTTGCACTGTCCTGTTTTACAAGTTGCTTATAAGTTGTATCTTTGGTGTACTTGGTTTATGATTCTCTTGCATGACCATTCATATCGAGCCTCGTTCCTTTACAGTTGAATACATGTTGTCTTTTTGGGTACACTTGGTTTATGATTCACTTGTATGCTCTAACTTGATGGATTATATGCCTATTACCTGATCATTTATGTTGAGTCTCGTTTACTTGATGGCACTTAGTCTGGTGTAGTTTTACACTTGTGACTTTACTTCAGTTCACTGAACTGTACTGGTGCATTGATTTGTGTTTACTTGATGCCTTGATTTCATGGTGACTTCACTGGAAATTGTGTTGTGCTTTGCTGTATTGCCATATGCTTGCTTTGACTTCATTGCATCTTCATTTATCATCACATTGGAGTCTAGTTCACTGGTCTTGCTCCTCTCTGGCCATGACTTGGAATATAGTTTGAATAGTGGCTTTGTGATTTTAGTCATATATACATGAATGAAGTTGCAATGTTGCTTGATCACTGGCTTTCACTACACTTATATATGCTGGTTGCATTGAGTACAATGTGTATATGAGTTTAGTTCAATGGTGATATTGTTTTCAATTGAAGCCACATTGTAGTTTCATTCATGTTTGAGTTTATACTGAGCTCACTGCACTTGAGTTTGTAGTTTTTATACTCGAGTTTGGTGCTTGCATTTTTTCAGTCTCACAGTTGCATACATGTTGTACCTTAGGTACACGCACTTGCTTCCTAACCTGTCGCACCATTTTTGGTTGCTGCTGTGTTATGTAGTAACCCAGTTTTATTTGTATTGATCTGGAGTTGTTGTTGCATTCAGTCCTCACTTGAATCTGGTCACTCATTGTTGCCATATTGGCTTCACTGCATCTTCATGTACCTGCACATTTGAGTTTGGTCTTGCATTCAGGTTGATTAGATTAATTTGTGTATTTGTTTGCCCTGTATATCCCAGTGTACATCACTTGTTGATCCTTATTAAATTTGTATACTTGTATTTTATTTGGTTGGGGCTGTCACATATGTGTATACATATGTACACATGAGTATGTGTGGATGTATGTATCATTTTGGGTCTTTGAGTCTGGGCAGTTGGTTGTACACTGGTATTCGAGACATGTTGCATTCTTGTTTTATTTGTTCAGTCTTGTTTGCATATCTGTGCATTTTGCTATCCTTGACTGCACAGTTCACTGTATATATATGTTGTAGCTGCTGAGCTTTGTTGCATGGTCAGTGGTGCACTTGGTTATTCGACTCTGCTCGGCTAGTTGTTGTGCTTTGCATAGTAGATACATCTGTTGCACCCATTTGTTCAGTTTGCTTTTACACTGTGCTTTGCTTTGTGACATATTGAACTTGTTTCATGTGCATTATTATAATGGCGAGGCAGTACACGCGTGCGTGTACTGCAGCCCTAGCAGGATTGACAGATTTAGTTGATATTTCGATTGTTAAATTGTTTCGTTGGTTCAATTCAATATTTTGAAGTTGTATTTTGAAATGGTTCATTTTGATTTGAGTTGGATCCGTTGGCTTTTGGATTCATTGATCTTTTGAGTATTTCATAGACTGTATTGGCGAGGCAGTACACGTTGGCGTGTAATGCAGCCAATCAGCATTGTTGTTTTTAAATTGACATTTCAATTGTTTAAATTGATTTGGATTGCTGATTTGTTGTTTAACACTGTTTAGTGTTATATCTGCCGTTATCCGATTCTTTTATCGAGGAGTCGGATATACGAGATTTCTGTGACTGTCGTCTATTTGACGTTTGATTATTATTGCTTCTATGCACTAATAACTGAGTTTGAATTAGACTGACCCGTGTATTATTTTCTTTTGAATGTAATACTCGGGTTAGACCCGAGTTATTTTATGTTGTAGATTTCCTGCTTTGAGTTGCTGTTCGGGATATGAAGACTTTTAATATCTTCTGAAGTAGTTTTCATCGTTTTGTAGAAGTCGTGTCATCGTATAGGATGATATGTATTCATGTATATTAGTTGATAATGTACTTGTATATATAACTTCCAGAGTCGACAGTTGTAGTTGTATCATATGTATTGTGTCAACTATATTGTAACTGACATCAGTTATATATATATGAGACTTTTGTTTTATCTATGTTCCGCAATTATAATATCTGTGTTATTATTATATCTAATGTCCTAAACTATTACGAACCATCGTAGTTTGTTTTATACTGATAATTGGGTATGTCGATGGGAGTAAATAAATAAGATGAAAAATAAAAAGTATATACAACTCCTATCGAGATAACCAATATTAGTGTAAGGCCAACTACGGATGGCCGCTCCTGTCCAGCCTTATTCTTCGTAATAATAGACAGTATTTCTTTTAATACTCTTTGTTAGTATGAGCATAGAGGTGGGGCGTCACAGTATTTTATACTTCGAAATCAAATATCATTTCAAAATTCAATATCCTTCAAAAATCCATTTCAAAATATCATATTTCAAAATAGTTTATATTTCGAAACAAATTACTTCATTTTAAATCATAAAAATGAAGTTATTATATTTAATAATTAAATTATTAAATTTCCAAAATTTTAATCTTTTTCTAAATTCATTTATTCACTTAAATTTATCAAAACAGTGAAAATTCACTTTTCGCAGCATTTAGAAAATGCTACGGAAAGTTATATTCAAAACAGTTCAATTTAACAAAAGACAGCATTTAAAAATGCCGGAATAGGGTTACATTAGTTTTAAAGAAAATTTAGTTAAATTCAACAATTATTGCACTTTCAGAAATGTTATAATAACCTTTAATCCAAATTAGCTTTTTAGTTCATTATTATCAACTACAGCATTTATAAATGCTGTATTATCATTTACATTTGAATTAATAGCATTTCATGAATGCACTTAATTAACTACAAATATTCAATATAATTTCACAAACAATTATATTTTTATTTAAATCATTTTTAACTTATAAAATCATATAAATTCACTTTTATAATCATCATTTAATTTTTCTTAAATTCATGATTTTATAAAGTTAAATTTCCATTCAAAAATCAATATTTAATAATAATTCACTTATTAAATTCCAACATTAAATTTTAAATTCATTATAATTAAATTTTTAGCTTAACAGTTAAGTTTAAATTTCCAAATATAACTTAATTCCATTTTTATTTACTTAAATTAAAATTCACCTTTAAGCCAAATTCACAAATTTCCAATTTTAGTTATATTTCAAAATTTCAACTTAAATATTCATTCATTTCACATTTTAACTTTATTCAAAATCATTAATATAATAAAAAATCATTTTAATTCACTTTAATCCAAATTTTCATGAATTTATCACATTTCATATTTAATTTAAATTCCAATTATCACCAAATTTAAATTTCCCAATATAACTTATATTTCAAATTTTCTAATTTTACCATTAATTTATTTCACTTATAAATTTTTAGAAAATCAATAATGCTTTACCAAAAATAATTTTTATTTAGTTTAAATCAAAATATTATAATATTTACATTTCTAAAATATTTTTTTTTATAAAAACATATTTTAACAACGGGTCCGTATTTCATTTTCTAGCCTAGGTAAAGTGATACGGGTAATTTATCTTTTCAACCCATAATTTACGAAGATACCCGGGTTTGATCATTTCAAACCCGCAATCCCAAGTAAATGAAAATAATTGAAAATCATTCAGGCCTATCATTTCAGCCCATAACGATTTTCTCCTATTCTAAAGTCCGTTCGGGTATGTATCATTTCAACCCATGGTGATTCTAATCTAAAGGGAACTTGAAGTGTGATAAACTGATAAAAATAATAGAACAACATAATATAACAGTAACATATAATATAATAGGTGTTTAAGCATGGGTGAACATCATAAAATCATAACATAGCAGGTGTAACATGATAATGCATTATACAGATTCAAAAGGGGTCAATTCACTAGTTATATATGTACATATTGTCTGGTGAGAATAACTCACTGGTTTGAGCTGGAGACACAACGATGAATGCACGAAAAAGATCCACACCAGCACGATAACATGACATAGAGATGAGTGGGAGCCAAAGTATCAATTCCCTTGAATACAAGTAAAAAAAAAACAATACAATACAATAATTATAAGCTTTAAATTCAAATACGATAAAATAAGATAGAATCAACTGCACAAATCAAAGAGGAATTGCTTTGCACTTGCTTCCAGCATACATTGGGCTCAGCCATAAGTGTAGTACAGGGCTAAAGCAAGGTTTTTGGGTCAGGTTTGGGTTCCTAAGGGTCGGCCTATCATGGTTTGAAGGTGATGCAAAGTGGTAGTGATGGAAACTACACTAACAAGGCAACATACATGGATTCAAGGCCATAGTTAGGCTCGGTCAAGGCCACTAGGGGTCACGGCCTTCACTGTAGCAGCTAAGGGGATGATGTGACAGAGTGTCCAGGTGGTGCTGGAGGTGGTGTTGGTGGCGGCCATTGGTGGTGAAGTGGATGTAAGAGGATGTTGTGCTCGGCTATGCAATATTGAAGGAGTTTTGTTGGAATTTAGGTGATGGATCATCCACTAGGAGGCACGGCTTGGGGTTTGGCCAGAGAGGAGGTGGTGATGGAGGTGTTCTCAGGTGATGGTGGAGGTGGCAGGGCATGGTGATGGTGGTGGCCCAACCTATGATGAAGGAGATCAAGTGCAAATCATTATCAAAAATCAATAAAAGTAAACAAAAGAAAGAGGAGATTACCAAACTTTTTCCTCAAAGCAAAGGCCGAAATTTTTTTGTTCAGGAATGAGAAAAGAAAGTAAGTGAATGGGAAATAGATGTGGTTAGGTGAAGATGTGAGAAATTATGGCTAATTGAATGAAAAGTTAGGTTAAATGTGAAAAGGTGGAAGATAAAGTGCCATAGGAAAATCAAAAGTCATAAACCTTTCAAATTACCTTTAATTTCTTTATATAAGTTTATATTACTGAAAATAATAATAATTTCAGTCACAATTTTGAAAATTTAACAAAATATAAAAAATATATAAATATTTATTAATTATATAAGGTTAAAATAAGAAAATAGCACAGAATTGTAACTAGTCTAGAAAATTTGAAATTAAATGAAATAAATCTTAGAAAATTCATATGAGCTTGTAATATATTTTTAAACATAAATAATAACATAAAATAAAAGTACATTCAAAAATAAATATATAAAATTTAATTTAAATATAATTTTAATGAAGAAAATAGCAGAAAATAAGAAAACAGCCTATAAAAATAGGAAATCAACACAGTAAACTTTGGAAAAATTATAACATCACTTTAAAAATGTTTTAAAATAAAATATATATCTAATATGTCATATAACACATATTAGAACATGATTTGACAAATAAAAATATTGTTTATATAAATTAAAATAGATGATTTTATTAAATAAATCAATTTACATACAATATGGTAAAAAGCATAACTTTCACAATATAAATCGGATTTCAACGAAACGAAAAGAAGTATTCTTGAAATTAAATTTATTTTCATAGTAAAAGATAAAATTAAAGAATTTAAATAATTTAAATTTTAAGTCTAAAAGTCAAAGTTTGAACAGTTTGACCAGAAATTCACTTTACAGTAAAATATTCAAATTATACTAGTTTGAACTATAAATCACTTAATAATCAACATTTATATTTAAAAATGAAATATTTGAAATAAACCATTTAAAAAAAAATAAAAATAAAAGAAATTCAAATTTAAAAAATATATACAAAAATCTAGGGTTGTTACATCCATTTTTTAAGCCTATTCTTATGTCGGAAGAGGGTTTAGATTGAGAATTCCATATTTCAATTCTTCTCCTGTGTGCCATTTCCCACTGTAGCTTGGAACCTTGTGACAACCGCCCTACGTCTTTGGTACCTAGAATATTTGTGTAATGCGCCGTGCAGTACTGTGGAGCTATGTCAATACTTATCTATACTATATTATTAAAGATGAGTATGAAATCCTTTGCTCACATGCCTCCTCAAATTTGAAACCCAAAAGTCACATGTAATTATTCCGTTTTCCTTTCCGTTTGACTTCCCAATACACGACTCTATATGCTTTTTTGTCTTCTCATACTAATAAAGATGAGTATGGAATCCTTTACTTACAAACCTTCTCAAATTTAAAACCCAAAAGTCACATGCAATTATTCCTTTTTTCCTTTTCCCTTTGACTTACCCATATGCAAGTTTACATTTTCTTTGTCTTCTCATCCAAATCACATCAACGTAACTTAGCAATAATGAATCTTATAGCAATTGTCTAACAAACAAAATTTCAAAAGCTACACGTATGCCAAATTTTTTTGAACAATTCGTAATAATTAATGCTTTATATTTTAACAACTGTTTTCTTCCTCTTCTCCATGTTTATGTCCATTATTTATTATTTCCTTATTTCAAGCTGTTTCTTTCTTCATTTTTTGTCCTATTAGTTTCCCCTTCTAAATATTACTTCGTTCTAATATAAATTTACCGACTAATGTTTAGGTATTCCCATTTCTTCATATTATCACCTTAATTCAAGTAGTTGTATATCTATCTATCATATGTTATGAAAAGTGATTAAGACTTTTTATTGCTCACTCTCTACTATTTCCTTTTTCTTTTAGGCTTCATGTGGCATTCTATAATTAAATTGGTGATCTAATTGTTGGTTAGATCAAAATATTTCATTTATTTTTATATACATATTATCTACTCCATCTATTTTATTATATATATTATTATTATAAACTTAAAAGTGAGTTTATCAATATGTACCTTCCAATCACTTTATTCCATTTATTTCATGTATATTCATATTATCCGTTACTCTCATACGAAATTTTTATTTCGCTTCTATTTTACTATATAAATGGTTCAACTTTCATGACATACTAATCATTTTTTGTCATTTTATTTTAGCTTAAATATTTTTTATACTTAATTTACGATACACATTTTCTATTTTACTCCTAAACATTTTCTTTATTCCATAAATCGCAATTGTATATGTTTTTTGTCTTCTCATACTATTAGAGATAAGTATGAAATCCTTTACTCATAGGCATCCTCAAATTTAAAACCCAAAAGTCACATGTACTTGTTCCTTTTCTCTTTGACTTTCCCATACGCAAGTTTACATGTTTTTGTCTTCTCATCTAAATCACATCAACGTAAACTTAACAATTAATGAATCTTATAGCAATCATCTAACAACCAAAATTTCAAAAGCCACACTTATGCACGTTTATTTCTTTTGATCAATTCGTAATAATTAATGCTTTATATTTTAACAATGGTCTTCTTCCTCTTCTCCATGTTCATGTCCGTTATTTATTATTTTCTTATTTCAAGCCGTTTCTTCATTTTTTGGCCCCTCATTTTCCCCTTCTAAATATTACTTCATTCTGATATAATTCACCGACTAATGTTTAAATATTTCCATTTCTTCATATTATCACCTTAATTCAAGTAGTTGTATATATATCTATCTATTATGTGTTATGAAAAGCGACTAAGACTCTTCATTGCTCATTCTCTATTATTTTCTTTTACCTTTTAGGTTTTATCACATGTAGCATTCTATAATTAACTTGGTGATCTAATTGTTGGTTAGATCAAAATATTTCTTTAATTTTTACAAGCGTTAGGGCACGCGCTTCGCGCGTGAGTTTTTTTTACAAATTGTACATATTTTAAAATACTCAAAAATAATAATTTCCAGAAATATTTAGTCATATTTTGTGTTGAACTCACGCATAATTTGTTAAAAATTTTATTTTTAAGTTTCAGTATCTAATTTTTTTTGATAGTTTGAATATATATTTCTGTTATTAGCTAATAAAGAAAGAATTTGTAAAGGAATTTCATTTGTTATATCCCATTTTAAAATGACATTAAGATTTGATTATATTTAAGCGCTCTGAATTTGTTAAAAAACCTATTTATCAGGCCCTATTTTCAAGTGATATTAATGTTTATTAATATTTGTAAAGACACGTGTTGAATTTGTAAAGCGTGTTTATTTGTTAGATCCAATTTTCAAGGGATTTGGAAACATATATAGATGAGCGTTAAATTATATATGAATAAAGGGTATTTTCGGAAGTTTGCGGTCGGACCAAAAGTTTGCGCTTCCAAACCAACTATTAATAAAGATATGCATAGTATCTACTCCATCTATTTTTATTATATATATTATTATTATAGACTTAAAAAGTGAGTTTATCATTGTGTACCTTCCTATCACTTTATTCCATTTATTTCATGTACATTCACGTTCTCCATTACTGTCATAGGAATATTTTTTCTCTTCTATTTTACTATATAAATGGTTCAATCTTCATGACATACTAATCATTGTTTGTCATTTTATTTCAGTTCAAATATTTTGTTGTACTTAATTTACGATACACATTTTCTATTTTACCCTTAAACATTTTCTCTATTCCATAAATAAATCACATCAACATTAACTTAGATATCTTATATCAATATGTAACAGACAAAGTTTCAAAAGCTACACTTATGCATGTTTATTTCTTTTGATAAATTCATAATAATTAGTGCTTTACATTTTAACAATAGTTCTCTTTCTCTTCTCCATGTTGCATAAAGTTTTTTTTCCTAAGTTATTTTTTATCTCCAATTTCTTTCCCTTCGATTTCATAAATAGCTTTAACATAATGTTATCTCTTCCTATTTTTCACTTTCATACATATGATAATTAAGAAAAATCTTTGTTGAACTAATGGTTCATTCCAAATAATTTTTATTCATTCTCAATAAGTTTTTAGTCTTACAAGAATTTGATTGAATTCATCAATAGTTTTCACTTTTTGTTCTTCTTAAATTTTATATTATTTTATTCAAATTTTGTAGAAATTATGATTTTATGCCTTGCTTTTAAATTTACCGTTTTGATTGAATTTTTTTCTAAAAGCCTACAAGAAACATTGGCTTACTGGATCGACCGAGCTTGATTTAAATGTTTGATTTTTATTTTATTAATTATCTTTTCATTTAATTTAAGGTTGAAATTGTTGTTTGAATTCTAAAATTATGATTTCAGATTTTGCATCAAGTTTTATATCCAATTTTTTTTCTTATTTCCATTTTAATCTACATTACTCTAAATATTACTTCGTTCGTATTTTGCAACGGATTATGTGGTTTATTAATACATTGACACCATGGAATCTTCGGTTGTTTTGTAAAATCTATTATAGGTAAATACATGTCGAAATATGTATTTACTATGCTTCTTCTATTATGTATATGGAAAGCTTATCTCTCCCACCTTCAATGTTGTTCGAAATTTTTAGTTCTCATAATTTATAGCTCAAATTTTACCATAAAGTCCATATATCCCTTTCAAATTTTATTGAACATTTAAATTAACATTGTGCTCATTTACAAAGAGTATTTTATTGACACTCCAGTTTTGAATATAAGGGGAACATTTTATTTCAAAAAGTTCTTTTTACTATGAGAGGTACTAATCAAATTAGCCCCTCATAAAATAACAATAAAATTGACTTAATTGCCTTTTATTATTTATCATAATTTTCTCTTAACAATCATTAACGTTTAATTGAAAATCATTAATCAAATGATATAAAATTCAAATCCACCTTCAGATGGAATTGGTAATTAAAAAGAGATAAAGGTTGATTCTTAGTCAAGAAAGCATCTAAAATAGTAATTTTAAACCCTTAAGTTTTTACCACTATTTAAAAAACATGCAATAAATTGGGTTAAGAAATTCCCTTTTCATTACCTTCTCAGCAAATTTTGGATCTGAAGATAAAGATCAAGATGAATTTTTTATTCTTACTATTATTTTCTTTTTCAAAAATGGAAGGAGAATGTGAAAGCAAATGAAAGTGTTTAAGGTTTTGATGTTTTAACTAAGGCAAAAGAGGTAAAACTATATGTTTATTAATAGGATTGTACTCCTCATAAAGATTTAATTTTGCATTAGGTGCTCATAAAATTTGGCCCCCGCATATCCAAAACTAGAGTGTTAATAACAACAATATTGGCATGCTAACATAATATTGGCATGCACTTTTTACTCTTATCCCCCATTAGAAAATAAACCAAAATGTTTCCTCCCGCCTCTTCCTCTTTTAGTACACTATGACTTTTTTGTAGATCCATTCCAGATTAAATGTGAGTTCAAACCGTAAGTTTTATTTCTACTTTAGGAACATTATTAACGTCTTTTAGTTAATTTTGTCCTCACGTTAAAACCAAGTTTCTCACTTTACTCCTTACAAATAAAACAAATAGATTTATTTATAATGCAAAAACTCTCTATTTTCCTAATTTAAATCTATTCCATTAATATGTATACTATTATATCTCTATATTCTATCAATCATTTTATCTATCTATCCATTATATATGATATATCATTTCTCTTCTAATTTACTATTAGATCATATCATGTTCTTTCCATAATTCAAGAAATAATTTGCACTTTTGTTCAATTGTATTTATATCTCAATATATTATATATTTATTTATTGTGTAATTTAATAGATTATGAAATATTCATAGGCAACACATATTCATGGTTATTACCAAAGTCGTGGTGATCTTACGTAACAATGATGTAATTATCCATGATTTTTACAAAGTTCTTCACTGTTACGTTGTTTAAACTTTTTTGCAACTTGGAAATAATTTTCAGTAGCTATAAATTAGAGATTTAATTATTAATAATGGTTATAATAATAACAAATATTATTACCATGCAATAAATAAAACAAATTAATTTCTTTTAATTTTGATTAGTTTGAATTCACGGACATTTTAAACTGAATTTCAATTTGATGAGAGAATAAATTACATATCAAGTTAGTTTATTGCTAATTATTTAATTAGTTAATTTTTTATCAATAATATTTCATTTGCATAATAGCCGTAAAAGCTTCTATTGCGTACATCTCGACCTTCCAGATCCCGCTATCGTGCGGGAGCCTCATGCACTGGATTCCACCTTTTATTAATCTGATAATGAATTTGGGAACCTCCGCTTATTTTTTAGGTGGTAATTAGTTTGTTAATACATATATATCAAATAAATAAGTGTTTTTGTATAATCAAATTGAGGTAAAGTTGATCTTTATTTGATATTAAAATATAAGTATATAAAAAATCAAGTTGGAAGAAAAAAAAGTATATCTGAAGTAAAAAATTATTTGGATAATGAATTTCAAACTATATTTGGAGAAAATTATAAATGTATAGGCAACATTTACATTATGTCTTTGGAAGACTATATCAAAAATTTAGTTTCAAATATGAGCTTTTGAAACATACTTATTTTTAAAAATGTTTTACGCTGCTTTAGTCAGTCTATACTTATTATGGTAAATTCTAACATGGTACTTCTTTAATCAATCTAGGCTTTTAATATTTTCATTTTCATGTTGTGTTATTTAATATACTATGTAATGTTCATATGCAACACATATCTAAGGTTATCATTGAATTCTTAAAGATCTTAAGCAAGAATGAGGTTTTTTTGAATTTTTACGAATTTTATTTTATCTATGTTGTTTTGATTTTTTTGCAATTTGAAATGCTTACAAATAATGATAAAATTGGAGATGTAATTATTCATAATGGTTATAAGTAAACTATTTTTATGTAGGAAGGATCATATCAAATATTATTATTATGATGGAAAACGTATATGAATAATTGCTTTTAGTTTTGATCAATTTGACTTGGTACTTTGAGAATTAAACGGTAATACATATTAAAGAGAGAAGTAATTACATATTAATTATCTTTAATGTTATTAAATTATTTAATTAATATGTAATAAATTAATTATTTTTATTTCTTTCCTTTTATCATTAAGATTTCAAATGAAAACTCTATAAGGTAACATGTAACATGGAGTGTTATGTAAATAAATAACTATAACATAGAGATAAAGTTATCCATTATGCTTATAAGTGAGCTATTTTTAAACATTAAGGATCATCTCAAAAATTATTTCTACGCAATAAATAAAAGAAATTAATTGCCTTTTAGTTTGATCAATTTGGAATTCAAAATAATCATAGAATTGTACTCTAATTCAATTTAATGATAGAATTAGTTACAATCTCTTTAACCCTGATCAATTATAAAAATAATATGTTACCAATTAACTCTTTTTATTTATTTCCTTTTATTGGCAATCAATAACATTTTAACATACATAACAAATGCGAAAACAGGTACCAAGAAGTGTTTTGTAAATTTAACAAATATTTCCTCGATATGACAAATATATGTATCAAATAAAAATAGTAACATCAGACCTCATTTCCTATTTTTAAAAATACTTACTTGGCTTTAATAAGATTAGTAAAAAAATTAAAATTATGAGAATAAATATAGTTATAATTAATTTTCTTGAACAAAAACATAACATACTAATATTAGGGTAACATTGCTTATACTTTAAGGGCAATGCGATATTATTGACATAGTTTCTTATGTTTAAAGGGTAACTTTATTTATCCAATATATTTTAAAATGCAATTATAATTTTTTTTCTTTCATAAATATTGTATTGGATTAAAAGTATTATATTTTGTCGATGTTTGATGTAAAAAACAAAAATATTACAGGCACTTATAATGACATATGATCACATATGATATTAATGGCTGGCTTTGTTGATTATATTTTCTTATGTCATTCAGACTTATAGTTATTTTCAATGCCATGTCATCTAAAGTATTTTATCCATATCCATAAGTATTTCTCATGGTGATATAATTATTGAAGTATATGCTAGAATTATTTAGCTATTCTAGATATAGACTATAATGTCCTTGAGTAGTAGCTTATTGGGTTATGACATTAGAGATAATCAAGTGGTGCAAGGATTGATTACCATGACAAAATCATATCAATTTTTGAATTACCCAAAGTGGAGGGACTCTCTGGTGTACTCACTCAGGATTTTATAAAACTGTCCAGTTTACCTTGGTGTTCGAAAATAATATAGTACATAATATTTATTAATTACTTATTTTTCTTACATTATAATATACTATATCAATTAAAAATATAACCTTTGATGCTACTAAAATATTTTTCTAATTTAATTAGTAATAGTTTGTGACAATAAAGTAATAATGCAAAGGTTAGAATACTATTGATATGAACCAGTTTCGAAATGTTATTTCACATTTAGCAGTGTTTCTTTATTCCATATATGGAATACTATTATTATACCAAATGTGTGCATATTTGAACTTATAATCTATATAATATGAATCCATTTTGAACTTATGCACCACTTAATTTAACAAGCACGCTCAGTAATGTAATGCTACCAAGTAAAAAATAGTTGGCATATAATGTTAATTTTTTTGTATAAATCTATTATTCTCTGCAAAAAAATTTTATGCCATTTGTGCTTCAGATTACTTAAGTGGATTAATTGAAAAACATTTTCCATTGGATTTCAATAAATAAACTAATCAAAATAAATTCAATATATAAATATACACTTTCATCTTTATATGACTAAAATCTAAAAACATACCACTAAACAAATTTCGATGAAGCTCGTGTGCGTAGCACGGGTTCGCACTAGTATTATTAAGATAGTTTAGAGTTTATTCTAGAGCTTTGGGATGTATAAACTCTTATTTCAGTTTTTGTATAGTATGTGAACCTGATGCACTCGGATGTTTTGATTCATTTGATTATGTCACTGGCTCGTCTGTTTTACATCTAGGTTGTTATATTATATTTTGTCTGCGTGTTGTGAGATTTTCTACAGGTTCTATTTTAGGATTTTTCTCTACTTTTCATTCTTGGCTACCGTTCTGCATCAACCGAGTACCTCTATAGTGCATCACACATGTATACTAGGTACCGGAGGTGTAGAACAGTTGTCACATTTGGTATCAGAGCTTAGGTTGCATAGGCGACCTAAGTTGATACCATGATCCATTAGAGATAAGGAAGGAGCTATCGCCTTAGAATGGATCTAGCGATATATGTGAGAGGCGTACTTGTTACATTTTGGTTTTTAAAACTATATAGTAATGTGTGTGTGTATAGGTCGCATTGCATTCATGGACACCACTTATTCCTTTTAGAGGGACTGATCATTCTTATTACAACTTATAAGAATGAGCCTGCTAACAAGGATTAAAGCTACTAGGAACTCCATCTCTGGAGTTGAGGAGGGGGTGGGACCGGGGGTTTCCAACCTCGACCTGCAGAACATGTTTGTTGAGATGGTGCAAAACATGATTTAGAATGCCTAAGTTTCTCCTGCTATGGCTGTTGGTGGTGGTGCTCCAGTATAAACGTTGAGGGCTGATTTTGCCAAATTGAGCAAGGAATTCACTACTCTGGGTAGCAAACCATTTCCAGGAACTGAATTAGCCGTCGAAGTGCAGGACGGTAGCCAAGAATGAAAAGAGAGAAAATTTAGAACACAGAACTTGTAGAACACCTCATGGTGCACAGACAAAATATAATATGACAACATAAATATAAAATAGGCGAGACAGTGATAGAATCAAATGAACCATAAATAAGAACATCAGAGTGCATCAGGTTCACAGAATATAGAAAAACTAAAATAAGAGTTTATACATCCCAAATCTCCAAGATAAACTCTGTAATTATCTTTAATAATACAAGTACTGACATAGCTCCACAGTACTGCATAGCGAAATATAAGCGATAGTAAGCTCTAAGTATAGATATATGAAACTTTAGCCTCCTTCTCGAACCCCGTACAGCTCCATGCGCTATCCAGACCTGTTACCCCTAATCTACTCATTTAAGAGTACCCAAGGTAATAAGAAGAAAACACAAACTTCGAGTCAGACAACGGTCTAGTGCGAGTGATACTTCATCTCAAAAATATTATAAAAATCATATGCAATAAATATGCATATAGGGTTTGTAGAACCATATCCGACCTGTCTCTGCATTGAAAGAGTTACACATAATAGTCGATATATGCTAATCTACTATCAAAGCCATATAAGTGTACTACAGTCAAAGTACAATGTCCAGTGTCTAGGTATAAGATCAAAATACATACATTGTGTAACACCCTTAAGTGATAAACAACAATGGCAACCATAGCATCCACCAAACAATCCTCACCATCACTCATATGCGTTGGATATATGATAACTCGTATGGCACAATCGCAAACTAGGGACCAAGTTGTAATCTTGGCTTCATTAGTGCTTGAATCCATGCCACTCCGAAAGGCTAGGAACTAGGCCCACAATTGCAAAGCCTAGGATAATCTACTATCGCAAGATCTAGACACAATTGCAAATACAGGTGGGCATCCTTACATAACCCTTCTTTACGTGGACACTAAAAGCCTCCGAGTTACCAATGATCCCTTTGCACGCTTCTTTATAATAGAACTCAATCGTTATTCCATTCTAGCTCTCTCCACAGTAGGACACCATTACAAGTCCCACTTGCAAGCCTCTTCCTTAAGCTTACCTATGTGGATTGCACCACGAGTCCCATCGTTAAGTCGCCATCTTCAAAACGCCTCTAAACACCTATCGTAAGTCGTAGGGCCATCGTACGAAGTTCAAAGTTATCACATAATCGACGTCGAAGTTCCATGCAATGGCTTCACTAGTCGTTGCACAAAGTTCAAGGTCATCCAAAATCGTCCTGAAATCATCTACCCTTGCTCTTCACTGACTCGTCAAAGACCCCTAAACTCTGTTACCACGTCCAATGTCCATAGGCCAACTCCATACTCCACCCCTGTCGGTCCATCCTACGAATGAGCCATGCTAGATGCAAGCCAACCCCTCAACATGCCTAGCCAAGCCACCTTCCTTAGACTGGCTTCCACCATCGAACAACTATCTTGGTCCGATCACCGAGCACCCACCACCACCGAACAACTACCCTTATTCGGTCACCGAGCATGCATTACCATCGAACAACATTCATCGTCGAAAGCTGAACTACCACCCACTGAACAATTTCCTGTGTTCAGCCACCTAATCAACTCAACCACCGAGCCAAACCCACCGGCCAGACCCGAACCAAGAACCCATGTCGAACTCACTTCCTGTAGCTTCGTTGAGTCTAAAATTCGCATCGATCTGCTATTCCCCATTCTTTGACCTTTGTGCATTCCATATGCAACGATACAAGTTTTGATAACTCGAGTAAATCCATCAAAGCCCAGTTTCACAATTCCTAACTCTAAGTCGCTTCGATGAGCATTTCGACCATACAATCATTCACACAAACACAACATGCACACAATCACATCTGATCTTCCAAAATCTAAACACACATCATACAATAGAAAATCATCATGTAATTACATCCCTAACATAGCTTATTACATACAAAGGGAACCATACTCCAAAACAACGTGATTAAAGCGCTTTAAACATTTTAAAATTCATTTTGCTATGGATTTGACATTGAAAACGGTTTTAAAACCTTAATTTAACTTCAAAAATGACTTTAAAACATATCAAAATCAATAGATATATATAGTAAGGTGAGAGATGATAAATCATTTACCAAAACCCAGAAAATCCAAGTTTTGCATGCAAATCGGTGCAAATTCGAAAATGAACAGCAAATCTGATATTTTCTATTTCCAAAAATATAGATGTGAAGATCTTTAATGAACCCCCTTGCCAATCGAACCCTAATCTATGATTTAGACCTGATTTTGAGGAGAAAAAAGGAGGTTTTGGGTAGTGGAAAGGTTAATAAAGGCTTTGATCTATGGGAGAAGGTGTAAAAGTGATTTGGGGATATTGTTGCAGCCCATATACTCTCTAAACCCGAAATAGGTTGGTGAGCCTGCCTCCAAATTCACTAATTACCCATTAAGTTGCTCCACAAAATGTCAATCTTAAAATAGCCATATCTCCTAGTTAGAAAGTCCAAATCACTATTGTGACCACACTATGGAAAGGGAAACCATCATATCTTTCTAATGAAAGTGGCATCAGACGGTAACTCAACTCCTATCAAAAGTTATAGCCGGCATAAATTTTCAAGGGTAAAATCATCTGGAAAAATTCTAAATATAGGAAATGTCTCTAATAGGCATTTCTCAAAGTTATAAAGTCATATTACCTCATATGAATTTAAAAATAATATTTTACGATGCTCTAGTTTGTATATACGAATCGTTACAAACCTTCTCTTTTGCCCCCAATGTTTTTCCGAACTTTCCAAGTACAACCCGCATAAGCAAATTTTTATTTTAAATCTTTAAAATCATTAGAACATAAATATTTTAAAACAAATTCTGTTTAACTACCAACTTGATATGGAAAAAGAGATTCCACAGCTAAAATAGCATTTTCCTTTGTCACTAATTATATTTTATTTTACTGTCACATCTATTGCATAGTAAAATTCCTACTTCCTAACTCGTCAACTTTTCCCTTGCTAAGCATTGCATTTAAAAAATCTAACATTTTCCTCCTTTTCGCTCAAAAATCTTTTATATAAAACTTTTGAAATATTTGGGAATAATTTTAAAATTCAAAATTTCATTACAAAACTTTTTTTAAAAGTATTTTATTTTCCAAAACTAAGAATTTTGAACAAAAATTTCAACAGTATATTTTTTGTCTTTCAAAACAAATTATGTCACACCACACGCCGTCGGGGTTTAGTCAATAGTTTAACATCCATAGTGGACTCTATCTTAGCATGCGATAAAATTTTAAATTTCAGCAACTTTCTCTTTTATTTATAATAACAACTAGCACATAAATTCATCAGCTTTTAAGGCATAGGGACACTGACCCATGACTTCGCAAAAACTTTTCTCTGTCCTTTGCTTGTAGAAATTTATCTCCCAAAATTTTAAGGCTTTTGGGACTTAACGTTTTTTTCATTTTAATAGCTAATCTAATATATTCCTTAATTTGTTCTATACACTTCTAACCTTTTATTTACTTATTTATTTTGCATTAGTTAATGTCTATATGAAATTTCTTTACTTCCACGGTTTTTCAATTAATGTAATGGTCCATCCAGAAAACGAATTTTTCAAAAGGAATATTTTTCATGATATCTAATGCATTTTATACAACAGAAACAACTAATGCTTACAGCCCAAACTAAAAAGAAACAACTGCAGGAAGCTGTCCTTCTACATCAACTGACAATAACAATGTTGTGGCCCATCACTCTTACTTAAATGAAATCCAACATACCCTTTTACTATGACCCACGTATCTTAATCCACCTTTTTGGCTCATAGTACATAAGGTCCACTCATTACTTTTAGCTACTACCACTAATTATAGACTAAATTGTACATTTCCACATTGTATGTGCGAAAGAATACAACTATGTACATTTAGAAATACTCAATGGCAAATTGGCTTAGCAGAATAACTTTTCAACCCTCTATCTTGCCTTCATTAACTTTGAGTCTACCAGTGTCCTCCATGTGTGTTTGTCATCTTATTATCCTCTATTACTATCTTCTCTTAATCCAAATCTCTTGATAGTATTCTTAAATTTTCGATATTTACTTTCATTATCCTTGATCTTTCTTGTGAGTATACTCCAACACTCGCAGAAGTGTACTTCGATACCGTTTATCATTTTTTCATGGGTACTTCTTACGGCTTACACACATGTCTAATAACTTCTAGGTTCTCACCAATATTTCGTACACTCTATGGGGATTCCTTATTTCTACTTTATGAGCAGTCATCGCTATTCTCTTCATAGCCTTACCTTTTACACCATCTTACCTAGGCAATCATCTACCCCTATTTACTTCATATTAAAAACTTGGCTTGGTTTTCATCACTTTTTTTTCAAAATTAAAAACTTCCAAATTTTGAAGTACTCAATCCCAAAACTTTTATATTTAAGAGTGCAAACTTGGAAATTTTTTATTAAATTTAAAAATAACTTGGTGTCTTAACTTTTAAAACTACAATTTATCTCTTAAAAAGAAAGTTCCTTTTCTTCAAATCAACCTTTTCTTTTAAAACCCTTTTTCAATAACAAGGATTTTTAACTCAAACCATTTATTAAGTTTTGCTTTAAAAACTCAATTCTTATACCAAACCTTTTTTTAAAAGTACACTTTATGTTTCCAAAACATCTTTTATAATTTTTAAATAATAAAAACTGGAGTAGGTAAGGACAACTTCACTCTATAATTTTTCTACTACTCATTCTATCTCCATTTCCAAACCTTTGCGGAGTCTTTAATATCATGTGAGGGGACTTTTTAAAATATGCCTGCAATCAGCTTACACAACTATGGAAAATATTCATTTTCCTTTGTTTTGCCTTTTGATTTCCGATATTACCTCTAAATAGATTACTAACATTATTTTAATATATCTCCTAACGTTATTTCTATTTTACTAACGTTATTTTTAATAAATTTCCAATATTGTTTCTGTTTATATTTCATAATGTCACTGTTATTCAACTTTCTTTTACCTAAACCGATCTTATTTAAATTGTTTCTCTTTATATAGCTTTCCTCTTAATTGATTACCTTCTTTATTGAACCATCGCAGTACATTCACTTACTGTTTTATTTTCGAGTTCTAACCATTTTTCCCTATTATTACATCATATAAAACTTATGCCACTTCCTATTGTACACCTATATAAAGAATTTTTATAACTTAAAAATTCCTTTCATTTCAGGAAAACCAACGAGCTATATATGCTCTACTATTTTTTTTCTTTCAAAAAAGCAATTTTTTTATAAAAATCCATATATGGAAATTTCCAATTTAATCCCTACTAAAGCTTTTTGTTTAAATAAAATTTAAATATTAATAGGGTTTTCTACCTTCAAATAATCCCCGTTTCAAAATCATTTAAAATATATTATTTCTATATGTTTCGGGACTCAGAGTGGATTTTTATTTGTCCTTTATATTGAACTTTCCTTCTTTTAACTTACTTATTGACTTATCATCTTTCAAAATATAAAAATTTGATTACTATCTTAAACTAAACACCTTCCTTCGGGAACATATTTAATTCTTGCTTCCAAATGTCTACTACATATAGGCTCTTACTTTCCCCTTATCTGGACCTACTGTACATCATCGATCGGTAATAGTGTAGGGATCTACGACCATTGGGCTATCGGGGGCCCAACTAGAGAGCCATGTACTATCCAACTTCACGGACCTTCCATATGCTGCACTAATGCTCTTCTTAAGTCAACGCCTTTCCGTACGACCTATTTCATTTGGCTAATTGGGGTAGGTGTATATCTTCAACTTCATCCATTGTTCCGACTCATAATCGACTTACCCATTTTTCTTTATATCGTTGCAACTACTCTGTAGTCAAAATTTATAGGACTTGGTGTATAATATTTTTATATTTGTAGGCAAAGTACAAATACGTCCACTCAAGGTTTCCTACTTTTTTTCAAGGTCGACTAAACTAAGCTCTGATATCAAATGTAACAACAGCACCCAAGTGGGACTGAATTTTCACCAAATCGAAAACCCAAGTCCATCAGAGTATAGACCATTAGTTTGGTATCCTGCAAATAGATGAATAAATGCATATCAAAGCACTATCGATATAACTCACAATGTAATAGTAAAATACAATAAATCATATAGTTACTGACTAAGATTGACACTTCCAATATCCAGTGTCCTTGTAAGTGCTCAACATGCATAAGGAAACCTTCCTTCCACTGTTCCCACCTTGCATTAGTACCTGCCATTCTAAAGCTATTATGTGGATTGTAATGAAGAGGGGGTCAGAACAACGTTCAGGTGAATGGTAAATTATACATTTTACACATAAAACTAGTTTATGCTGACTTCCTTTCATCATATGTTATGTTTTTTTTATTTAGTCATCTTGACTCCATATACGCGTACGATACACCCTATCTATCCGAAGTAGACCATAACTACATACATGTGTGCATGTGTGTGTGTATACGCACACCACAGTCCCTTTTGGACCAAGATATTATCCCCGCTAGTATCCCTAACCCAGCACCCCATCAGGATCAATCATCAACGCAGTATCACATCTCATCGTCATGCATACCAAGGAACAACCGTAGTTCCTAATAACAATATCGTATAGTTTAGCCGTATTTTTTCTTGCCTTGGGGATTTAATATTTGTTTGCTTCCTATTGTGGACTAAGCTCCATGAATTATAGAGGACTTAACTACTCAGACTATAGAGGACTCATCTCCTCGAACTACCCTACTCTTTTTGAAAGATTTCTTTTATGGGTTACCTAACCATAACTCTAACAAAAAAATTAGCAAATAATTATGGCACTGCATGACCTAAACGTGACCTACAATAGTAGGAGGTGTAACGTGTTTAGGTGTAACCCTCATCTTTTCGCTGATCGCTCAGGACCGATGACGTTCTCGACCTATATATAGCTCCCACTCCCTAATATGGTACCAACATACTGACATAGCGTCCTTGCTCACTGTCCCATTTATATTGCCTAATGCAATTAAGGTAATTCCCTTCCTAAAAGATTGAAGCAAACCATACTGGGGTATTCCTTCACCTATATGAAAATGTATATAATTCCACGGATCCTACAACTGGATATGTCCCACATCAGTATAATGTATACACAACTACTGGTATTCCCTTATGGTGGGCACACTTATATTCTATAACACTACTGACCTTGCATTCCAACGCATTCTAATGACTATATCATTCTTATCCACTTGTGTTATTTAATAACTTTAATAATTCATACCCGTCATAAACGCATACTTGAAGTTACGTGTATGTGTATATATACTATTCATTCATACTTGTTTGATTATTACGCCTCCACTGTTCACTGTTAATAACATTTCTTTTCTTCTTCATGCGTTTACATCTTATTTAATTCAAAGGTCATTTGCCGCTTTATTTTAAAAGATCTAAATATCCTTTTCCATCTGCTTCCCTTTTCTCACTATTTAATTTTCTATCTCTATTCCTTTTTTAACATTTAATTTTCCTCCTTTGTTTAGACGACTTTCCTTACCCTTTTATTTTAAATTATTACTTGCCTACCTTTTTATTGTTTTTATTTAATTTTTGTCTTGCTTATATTGTATATAATTCTTCAATTCTTCTATTAGACCGTTATTATTATCACATTTATAATTCTTCGATTAATCCTTAAAGTTTTCTACATTTTTATGCATTGGAATTATGTCTCTCGCAAATGGAAAGATTAACACTGTAAATTTCTATTTCATATCCAAAAGGAGAATTTATATTACATTTGGAATTATAAGGAATTATCTTTTTCATAGTTATTGAAATAGATAGTACAAAATACTATAAATATTCATATTTGGTACATCTCTTTCTTTTATGCGTATTCCTTATTATTTCAAATGATACACTTTTATTTATGAATTTGAACTTAATAATCTATCGGAATGTACGTTGCAACACCCTATATTGCAATGAATTAAAATACTACTTCAATCCCCTAATTTAGCATGATAACTTAATTTACCATTTTACTTGCAAAAGTCATTTAAATCTACAAATCTGGAACTACCACATAATTTATATGTTTTAGGGACTACTACTATCCAATCCTAAATTCAAGGATTACTAACACCCAACATTTTCCACATTCACATACATGCAATAAATTTTCCAAGTTATCAATCACAGAATATGTAAGCAGGGTTTGTAATTTTATTATTCGTACAAATTTTAGCCTATAAAATCACTTTATATTTTAGGCATACATGAATAGATTTATAATGATATAAATCCAATATTATATAAAAATATATAATTTTCGACTCACTTTTTTTTAGCTTTTCAAATCTCCAAATCTAATCTCTGTTATTCAATTTGACTCCATATTTGAATATATACACCGCAAGCATACATATACTTATTAGATATGAAGATCAAAGAATAGATTTGGATTTAATTTAAATTCTAGATCCGGATTTATAATTCACCTTAGCCTTGACGATTTGATTTGACCCTATTCTTCTTCTCAATCATTCTTTACTATTCTCCACTTATATATATATATATATATATATATATATATATATGTATGTATGTATAAACTATACCTATTTTTAAGAATTAAAAGTTTTGTGGAGAAGAGAAAATGGCAGAGCTCCGCCATTGCTTCGAAAAATATGAGAAGAAAAGTGAAGGGTTAGACCCATATTTATTACGGTTCGAATCAATGGCAGTTGTTAGATTCTTTTATTTTAAATCCGAGTCATTCAGCTATGTTAAAACTATTAATTTGACAGCTTAACCGGTCGAATGTCGCCTTCTATCGGTCGACTACTAGCGGTCGATTGACCCAAGCTAGGGGTCGACTGATCGATATGAATTATGTTAACTACCTCTGCCGTTTGATTTCGTTGATTTAATTCCTTTTAAAACCTATCAATATAATTTATTTCCACTGTTAACTAACTTAACGTATAAGTAATGTTAACTATCAGTTAACACTAACTGATGGTAATTAATGTTGGTTAGTTATTTTTATTGCCTTAATTAAATATGTAATTACTTATGATAGAGTTAGGGGTATGCCCTAGGGGAAATTATGTAACTTATTACATATATCTAACTCGTTGAACAATCTTGTTCATAATAAAGGTATTTCTTTCCATTATATACTAGATATAATGTGGTTATATTAATTAATTAATTTAATTAAAAGTATATTTAAAAGAAAATCCATAAATGGCATATTTTGTGGTAGTAGTTACAAAGTGTTGTAACCGTGTGTAATTTATCACAATAAAACAAATATACCATTTTAAATGTTCCTAGTCAAGATGCATCGAGACTAGATATCGGTGTATCTGTGAGACTAGAGTATGTAACGCTCTTTAAATATTGGGTGGTGTATTACTCATGACTACTGGGGGCACCTAGAAGTTACGTACTGATATTTATTGGATAACTATGGAATGACTCACTCGATAGTTTTATGTTGGTTAATATAACTAAGGTCAAACAGAAAATATCGATATGAATGATTTACATAGTTCTCTCGACTTGAGAATACTATGGATCTTCAATATGAAAACTCCACTTTGATTATAGTCAAATCATGGCATGACGTTCCATCTAGTGACTATAGTTGGGTCGAGTGGAAGTATTGGAAGTGAAGCACTATTCAAGAGAGGATCCGTCTTCTTAGTTATATGGGGTTAGTATCATGGTTAACTCAAGTCAACTCAAAGTCAAGTCTCTGGCTAGAGCATTTTGGTTAATTATAATTGTTATTATTGAACTGAGGACTTTGTGTTTGGACTATAAAGTTAAATATGGATGATATTGGAATTCTAACCATTACCAAATTCCAAAATTCCAAAGTGATATAGTTTTGACGAAGAGAATTGGTGTAAATAATTGTCACTATCAGGTACCGCTTATAATAAGTAAAATTGGATTTTACCAAAAGATGTGTAAGCGATGAATTCAGCCAAAATGTCACACCACCTGCTAAGCGACGTGTGAACGTTAATATTTGAATTTTTCAATATTAATCGCTGACTGAATTTACACCTTTAAGTCGCATAACCATAATGATGAATTCTATGAAAAACCACATGATTTAATTAATTTATAAAAAGTTGTAAACAAATTAATTAATTAATATTTAAGAAATATTAATTATTATTTATTTTCTTTAATGTTTGGGAGTTATTTGTAATTATTTGAATGCATTTATAAAAGTTATATTTGCGCGCATTGATATATGATATCACTATAATTAAATAAAAGATAACTACATGTGTTAATTTATGCAATCCTATGTCATTTGATGGCACTTAATTTTCAACCATACCATGTAAAGAAATAGGAGTGAAAAGAGAAAGTTGACCAGGAGAATTAATTAGAGAAGTTTTACTTAAAGAATGGGAAATGTTTCCTTCTTTCAAATAAAACATATTCTCTAATTCATTATGTACGTACAATTCATTTTCATTCATTTTTTCTCTTTCTCTTCTCCTAACTTTTCATGACAGAAACAAAAAAATAATTCCTAAATCTTTCAACTCCAAATAAAAAGATCAAATAAAAGAAAACAAAGTGGTTCATCCATCTCTTGCAAAGATAGGATGTGGATCTTGATGATCTAAGGAGATATCATCATTCAAGGTGTGATTTCTAGGCAACATCATAAGGTGATTCAATTGGATCTAGAAGCATTCTTCATTCAAGGTGCAAATCAAAGGTAACATTAACAAGGTGCGTTTAGGATTGGGTAGCAAGGTATGTCATTTTCTATATATAGATAGGTATTTTGCAATGTTTGATGGAAATTTAATTTGACTTTCATAATTTGAAAGATGTATTGCTATCTTGCTTAATTAAAAAAAATTGTTTATGAAGATTGAATTATTTGTTGAGTGATATGATTGAGTTTTCATTTGATAGATCAAAATTAAATTTGTTTGTGTTTTAAAACAACATTTAAGTGTAGATCTGTGTTTTTTAAACATTCTAATTAAATTGTAATTCTTCAGATCTGAATGTTTACATGTTCGAATTGGTTAGCTGCTTTTCTTTACTTTGTTAAATTGAAACTAAATCTATATATTTTAAATGCAATGTTTTACTTTAGTTCTATGTTTTAGCATTTAATTTAAATTCCATTTCTTTAAATCTGGAAATTTATATTTTCATGTTGATTGATTGAATTATATTTAAAGTTAAAAATTAAATTTATATGGAATCAGTACAATGTTTCAATTGTAGATCTATGTTTTAATCTTTCATAATAGTGTAATTTTAGTTTTGAATTTTAATACATGTATGTATGTTTGATTGCATGTGTTATTTGCATTTTTATGGCATTAAATCTTTACATATGAATAAAAGGAATTTTAGCAACAAATGAAAATTTGACTGTAATAACTATCTAATTTATATTATTAGAAAGCTTTGATTGAATTCCATATATACATATTTGAATCTACTTGTACATGTTCATATAAAATTTATTTTTCTTTACACATGTTGTCATAGCATGAAATTATTTCTCTTTTTAATTAAGACAATAATCTGCGCATACAATTTATTGTTTACCTTCTATATTCTTTCATTATGGTATCTATTGGTTGTCATTAGTATGTTGCATTAATTAAGCTTACTAAATGGGAAATTGTATCAATGACTCATGTCATCCCTTACTTATTTCCATTTCAATTTCTATGCAATAACCATTCAAATTGTTCTTGTTTATTTTATGTATACATATTACCACTAGCTATGCACACTCCCTATATGTTGCACGTGCACAATATTTACTGTGAATATATTTACAATTCATGTCATATTTAGATTAGTCATTAATGTTATTTTATTAATCAATTATTTAATTTAATTAAGAGAAGGAAATGAAAAGTTTCCTTCTTTAACTAAATTTATGATCCCTCATTAATTAAATAATTTAAGCAGAAGGAAATAAAAAATTTCCTTCTCCAAATAAATATATGCCCCCTCATTAATTGAATAACTAAGAGAAAGGAAATGATATATTTCCTTCTTTGGATAAATTTGAAAAGTAAATGTTACAAACAAATTTGTATATAAGAGTATATTTGATATACTCTAACTTACATACACATTAAATTAAAGTGAAACTTTATTTATGAAATTAAATAAAATATTGATTTTATTTAAAAGAAAATTTAAATGAGATCTAAATGCATTTAGACTTCATAGGCCTATTAATGATCCAAAATGGTAAAATTTTGAAATTCATCAATTTCTTCCGCTGCGGGCTGGCCCAATTCTTTCAGTAGTATCGGAGCCCAATAGCCTATGCAGTCTAAATTAGTCATGTTAGGGTTAACTAATTAAGCTTGTGCACTTAGTACGGTGTTTAGAAAGGTGATGTCTAGGATTGGAATTGGGTAATCGAGTACCATGTCCTACTTGGTTACCTGCCTGGCCGGAATGGTGATGTGAGCCCAAAAGGTTGCCTATAATAGAAAAGATCTAATTTGAATTGGGCCTTGGGCTAATTTTCAAAATAGTTTTGAAAATTAAGACATGATTTTAAATTTAAAAGTTAAATTTAAAATAAAAACATGTTTATTATAAAAGGTTATAATATAACTTAAATTTTCAAAATGTTTGAAAAGGTAACAAAAACTTCAAAATGTTTGAAACTATTTAAATATTAATTTCAAAAATAAAATTTTATTAATAAGAGTAATAATATAAATTAATTAAACGAGTTAATTAATTAATACTTATACGCATGTATTATATATGTTGATATATGTTATGTTACTTTAAAGTGTTTAAAATAACATAAGCATATATGTATGCATCTAAGGTAAAATTTTGAAATTAATATAATTTAATTAAATTGTTTAATTAATAAATTAATTAAATAAAAACACAAATATAAGATACAGGAAAATAGGCACAAGGACAAACTTAGAAAAAAATTTAGGCTGAAGGATAACAAGTTTGTTTTTAAGGCTGAAGGACAATGCTAGTTATAGCTAGCATTTTGTATAGTGTAAAATTGAATATAATGCTAGATATAACTAGCATTTTGCATAGTGTAAAAAGTTGAATATAATGCTACTTATAACTATCATTTGTCCTTCAGCCTAAAAATGAAATTTAGTGTCCTTCAGTCTAATTTTTTTAAAAGTTTGTCCTTTTCCCTAATTCCCTCTATAAGATATATGTGTTACACTATAATGGATATAGTAGATATGTCCAATATAAAAGTTGTATTGGAATACTAATATAAAATTAATTAAAGAGTTATTAATTAAAATTAATTAAATAAGATTTAATTGATGAAATATTATACATAAGACTATCATATAAGTAATATGAAATATATAAGTTATTTAACAATAAAACTTATATGATATGAATGTATAAACTAAAAGTGGAACATTAAAGAAAGCCAAATAAACTTAAGGAATAAATACATACGTAAATGTACGTATACTGTGATTTCTGATGTGTCTAACATTTAAATCATGAGGGTATTTCATAAGAAATACATTATTCCATAAGTCGATATCACTCAATATAATGTTGTCCTCTACCATATATTATATATATTAATAAATTACTTGCATACTCCTTAGTTGTTAAGCAAACTCAAGATGGGGATGTTATGTGTAGTATTATTAATATATTGAACATATGAGGTAAGATAACTATATGTATTTGTTGAGTAAAATCAAGGTACATATACTATACTTAGGCCATCACGATATGGTAGGTACGAGTGAATAATCTCTTTCGATTTGTTGAGCAAACTCAAGGTCGAAATGAGATTAGGACAAGGAAAAGTAGGTTAGGAGTTGTATGTGATACAACCAATAAGGAGTTACCCATCATTTGTGGGGCTATGATTTAATGAGCAAGCTCAAAGTCAGAATACCAAGACAGACGAGTCCTAACGCCCACTAGTGAAGTCGAAAGTCTTTTGTGTTTCATCTTAGGGTTTGGAGAAAGATAAAAGACTAGTGGGAGCCTTATTAGAAAAATGAAATGGTAACATTTAACCTTTCTAATATTGTAAGAACATATGCTAAATAATGTTAAAATATCTACAATGATAAATTTGTGCATTTAATATGATTGATAAAATGTTTATCAATTAACATATACAAACGAACTAAACTGAAAGTTGACAAATGGAAATATAATACCCACTATTAAATTCCTATCGCATGTTAACGTTTCAACACCCATGCAAGTGCCTGATTTTACAACTACCAAATACATTTGTGGTTTTGTCACTTATGCATTTATTTTGTCAAGACCATGTATTACATTCTATGAGTTTCGAATTCTAAAAGCAATGCAAGACTATGGATATTTGATCCATATACAATTGCATATAAATGTTATATGGGGAATGGTCAAAGTTTGTAATGTACAATATTTCAATGAAATTAGTTCATCCGAAAATCCAAATAAACCTTAGTGCGAGATCGAGTATTCAATCTAATTGATTACAAAAGAGATCATATTCTGTTAATGTAACATAAGACCAAAAAACCTCAAGATAGATATAAGAACTCGATCGCTGAAATGTCTTTTTGATCGTTTTACGTAAAGTGCAACATATTTGAGTCCTTAAATGTTAAGGATAATCGAATGCGCTTTTGTAAAGAGTTTTTTATGATATTGTAGTAAGGTTTTCTTATAAATAGTTTGACCATTTGAAAGGAAAATGAATGTATTAGAATAGATATAATTTAAGATACAGGTGGAATGAAGAGAATGAATACTCACTTCAATTCATAGAGAAACATTGGAAATATGAATTATAATAAATAATTGATTCTTAATATTGGAATAAGAAATATGATTTCTATTCTGAAATGTATTTTCATATGGAAAACTGTTTTCTATGAGATTTATTTCTATGAGCTCAAGATATTTGATCAACGAACTCTCCACTGTAAATAGTTGCAGTGTATAAAATAAACAAATTGTATTAAGTGAATGACGGATCTCCAAAATTAATACACTATTATAGTAATGGTGGAAATAGTGGGAGCATACCATATATCACTTATTAATTGCGTCATAGTATGAAAATTGTTTTCGTAAAACTTACCATACATTATTTTTTGAAATAATGACTATTTTTCGGTATCGACTGAAAAAATAGACATAGCTATATTTCAATATGAATATTATGAATACTCTTTGTGAAATAAAACCGTAATGTGGTAATTTTTTTATAACAAAAGTGATGCATTGGAAAATACAAAAGTATCTAATATTATTTATGGTTATCTTGGAATTATAGACTAAGCCATAGTTTTGAGAAATAATTTTATTGTATGATTTTGTATCATATGATACTTGTTAATTATATCTCAAACCATAAAAGGCTATGCACCCATTTAGTGGGAGTATCATAAGAGTTGATGAACTCTTTGGATTGATACATATAGATGTCTGCAATCGTAATTCTATAAATACCAAAATTGTTCCATGTACTTCATCATATTCATTAATGAGTTATCGTTAACATGACATGTGTATTTGATACGCATGTAGCATGTCTATGGTAAACTTATAAGATATAAAACTGAAGTAAATGAAATAACATGTGATAGAAATGATTTGATTTGATCGAATGAGTGAATATTGGAAAATTTTCCGAACGTACCTAAAGTGAATAAAGATTCAACCTCAAAATTACTCCTCCATGTGATACATAATGATGCATCGATATGGAGTAATCAAACTTTGTTGGACAATGTACGATTAATTGTGAGTGAAGTTGAGTTAATTTCTATCTATAAGGTAATGTACTTAAGGGCAGTACACAAGGTTAATATTATTTCATCTGAATAACAGTTTACAAAATTTTATAAGATAAGGGTTTATAAGAAACTCCAACATATCCTAGGCCAAGGAGTTGGCAGGTTGTGCGAGTCGAAAGATTGCACTTAATAATTGTTTATGAGGGATCTTGTATGAATCTTCCCAAAAGGATTTTGAAATGACTGCTATTGACATATTTATGTTTCGACCATAATTTTTGTAAACTAAAACCAAATCAGTTTTATGAATAAGGAAACTCATAAAACGTTTATGAATACCTATTCTATTTGTGCTGAGAAACATTTCAATAAATACCAACTTCATTGTGAAGGAATTTCCTTGAGAAATTATTGGTAGAAAAAAGGATTTGGATAAGATCCAAAGATAGAACTGACTAGATGAGATGAAATAAAATTAACTAACCTAAACGAGCACATTGCATTAGAATGTCTAATAAGTATTCTCGCTCATTGAAGAGAAACTATGAGTTTCTTGTCAATGTCAAAAATATATAAACCTCGATTGTTTAATTAAACAACTAAGAATGTTGACTCTATCATATGGTATGATGCGCAAATCTGAAAGAATTCCAAATACGCTACAAAATATGATTTTGGTAGTCGTAACCCAAGGGATGTGATCCATCTGCCATGATTGTGTTTTTATGAGCAAGACTAATGCAGTTGGAATTAAATGAGAAACGTTGATGAGAAACAGTTGCATTTACAGAAACTAGATTTATAAAAGAATTTTCGGTATGCTTTTTAAAAAATGGAACTATCATAAGACCTCCCACCACACACACAATGCAAACGCAGAATTGGAGGAGATTTCTTCTTATGATAGTTAAATATGCTTAGTACGGAGAAATTCTTTGATATTATTACTAGTGCATAGTGTGAAATTATTTCGAAAGTAGAATATAAATCTTAGCCAGCATAGGTACCATTATAGTATGCCTACTATAGCTACCATATTAAATGGCAGGTTCTACAACTAAAACCGTACAAGTCTCGTATTGTTTCTTTGGATTTCCAACAAATGGTCAGGCCAAGGAACTTCCCATTGCCACATGGAAACGCCTCTGGAAGGACGTCCCGAGAATCTAACCGGATCTCTGCCAACACAAGGCCGGGTTACCTCTGCAAAAATAGGTAACTACTGACACGAGTATGCCATCTCCCGGTTGTAACCAACCTTTAACCGGGGCCCCAGCAACAAATCACAAAGTAAGATATAAACATATTTGCGACATCCACATAAGTTAAGTATTTGGGCTCCATACCATGATACCACTTCTATTCAGAAGGAAATGAACATACCCTAAGGGGCGCTACTCCCTATAACCTTGCTGCATCTTTCCTGTTTTGACCATTCCGGGGTGTGAGGTTCGATGAAGTCTCGTCCACAAAGCTACGCTTTTCACAAAGCCCTGCTTTGGGTCAACAAATGATCAAAGTAATGATCACAAAGACAAATGATCAAACAAATGATCACATCACAACTGATCAAACAATGATCACCACACAGCAACACTCAGCATGCCACATTACCAAATTGGGAATATAACGCTAATAAATTTCAACTACATAACCTCTGAGCTCGTACGTCTCAGAGAAGGGTGTTAAGCTAAGAGAATAAATTCTCCGCCACCAACAGAAATGTATTTGAAAGAAATCGGCTTTATATCTCAAAGTGTAATGTCAGACACGTAACCATACAAGTCTGTTCCGGGCTCGAACAGAACCGAAGGCACTTCCAAAGAAGTCCTTGCAAACCCGGATAATTTTCTAATCACGTCCGGACTTCCCGTCACAAAAGAGTGATATAAATCTCTATACCGGAGCAACTCGGTGCAGAGACATTCGACAGGTTGTCCTTTCATTTTCGAAAATATCCGGTCTTCAAACGCCATCCATATACGACGTATCACTATTCGGAATGGGTAACCCGAATAGTGAGCGTTAATTTCAAAAACATGTGGATATGTTGTTCACAAAAATTCATAGATTCGATGTGGGTTTCGGATAACTACTGAAATCCGATTCCCTATCGCATCGAAGTTTAAATGCCGTTTTACGGGCAAGTAGGGTTTTCACATCAATACAGAACAAATCACAATTACAGTGCAGTACATGGCAATCTATATCACACAACATCAAAAATCAGAACAGAAATATCAATATAGTGCTCATCAATAGTTAATTATTTTCTAATGTGGTTTAAATAAATTTACCACGAAATTATTTTAAATCAATGATAAAAATTTGGATAAATAAATTAAATCTTGATTAACTCGATTTATTGTTTCAAAATTAGTGATTTTAAATTACCGCTAAATTTGATTGTCGATTTTAATTCATTTGAATAACAATTCTTAATTTAAAAATTAATTTAAACACTTCATTGTTTATTAATTAATTCTAAATTGTATATCTGTAATGACCTAGAATTTTGAACAAATTAAATTGAAAATATTTAATTTATTTTAAATATTTAAACGATGATTTAATTTGAATCCCGAATGTGACTTTGAATTTGACGATTAAATTATATAATTTAATCTATTGTGAGTTGAATAAATATTTGAATCTTCAATTTAAAGCTAAAGAAAAATATTTCAAACGCTTGTAAAATTTATATTGATAACACTGAAGATAATAAAAGCTTCAGAATTGAAATTTAAACTGTTTTGTTCAGTTTTGAAATTTATATCGTTCAACTGATATTTAAAAATAGTCATTTTTCGCACAGTCTTGGAATTTGACGAAACCAGTTCCATTGGGTCCGTAATATCAAATTATTATCGGATTCCAAATTTCGTATTTTTCGGTGTTGATACGTGAGCACACGATAGTTAAACGCATTGAAAATTTAATCGACTTCAATTTAAATTTTAAATTAAAATTGGTCAATATCAGCAACACGTTATCTCCCCTAGGATTACGCCTAAATTCACGCCTAGTTTCACGAAAATAATCATGCAGAAGCATGGCCTAAGTCTCGTTCAAAAAGAAAATCACGTCGATCTTTATCTTTATAATGGCCGAGAGCTCTCTCGTTCAAAGAAAAAAATGGCCATTGCCCAGAATCAAGAAAATGGGGGATTGCAGTTTTTTTTGGCTTCCAGTTCGAGCTGCTTCTCATTCTTCGAATTCGTTTAAAAATAAAATAAAATTTGTCGAACGAAAACAAATTCAAAGCAGCATTTTCCTCCTCCATTTTTCCATTTCAAATTGGAAGCAGTATAAGGAAATCACGAGTTCTTTCAACCTAGTTCTTAGTCCACGAATCCCTCCAGTTTTTGCCAAACTCAAAATCGAAAAGTATGAATTGATTGGAGGGGATTGAATCGCGATTGTTAGGGTTTTGAGTTGGCTCGTGTTCGTCGATGGTGGTAGCGGCTCTCGCACACGTGTGCACGAGGAGGATAGCACGCACTGTGATGGGGTGATTCGCGATGGCAGAGGGCGACGTGCGAGGCTACGGTGGCAACTTCGGCTGGAGGCGGCAGCAAATTCGTTCGACGTCGCGTGAGCGATGGCAGCGAGGATGGGTCGCGATCGATTTCAGTGGCTGCGGCATTAATGTCGTGGTATTTGGGGCATGTTGATTTCAGCTGAGTAGAGAGGTATATTGTTTTATTATTTATTTAATTAAATAGATAAAGGATAGATTTGTTAATAAAATTCATTTAATTTGTTACTAGGGATTTAACAGCAAAATTTGGAATTTTAGTAACAAAATAAATTCAAGTATTAAAACAAATTTATTAAACTAGGTTTAATAAAATGATTTGTTAATTAAATTAAAATTTTCAAATGGAAAATTTATTGATGGGTTAGTTTAAATACTAACAAATTGTATAATATTTATACAAGGTCTATAAAACGAGAAATCAAAGCAGAAATGGAAATGGATTGCAAATTAAAAAGCTAAGGTGAGATTTTTCTCACTCAAATAAAGTTGAATTTGCAGTTATTTATTGAACTGATTGATTGCTATTGGATGTGATATTAGATATAGGAGGATATATCTATATATATATAGCAATATATACATATTGGCATATGTATATATTGGATTGATTGATTTCCCGCCTCGTATAGCGGATGAGACCCTATTGCGCCGTTAGTAAGCGGATGATTTTTATAAAACCCATATACCGCGATATTCCACCTCGAAGTGGAATTGGTATTGTGCTAACATCTTTGGATGCAGGAAAACAGGTTGGAGGGATCCAACTGGATTCCTCACCAATATTATTATTTGCAGATATTTGTTGTATATGCTGTTATCATATTGATATATGATATTGAATGTTATGATTGACTAATTGATGCTGTTGCATCATCGGATTCAGTTTTGAAGTTTAAAAATAACATCTTTTACTTTAAAAGGGTTTTTAAAGTGATTTTTGAAAGTAGACGTTTTATTGAATTTTTGAATTGATTTATTTCAAATAAATAAACGTCTAAAATTTTAAAGTTATAAAAGTTAAGATTTTTGTGAAATAAAATCAAAGTGTGATTTTTGAAATAAAAGTTAAGAAATTTATGAAATGGGTTAAATTGGGATTTCTAGTATTATAAACGGTTTATTTAAAAGATGTACAAAAATGGATATTTATAAATTGGAAATATTGGGATTATAAGACAAGTTTCTATAAGTGTTAAAATGAAGTGTAAATGGGATTTCATAAGTTAATGAAATCTGAAAGTTTTAAATTTTGTGAAGTTTAAAAGAACGATTTCTTTTAAAATAAATGAACTATAAGTTATATTAACTTATAAGATGGACCTTTGGTATATACATTGAGTTATAAATTGAATGGGTCGTTAAAGAAGATTTATAAATCGAAGTTGTTATAAAATGGAAATAGAATTTATAAACGTTGTTTTATAAATTCGAAATCAATCAAAATTGAGGAATTTAATATAGAAGGTTATTAAGGGAATTTTATCCACGATTTTGGACAGTGGATAATTCTTGAAATAAAATATGTAGAGATTATTGAAAATTGGTTAATGAAGTATATTCACGATTTTGGACAGTGAATATATTATTAAGTAAAATGGATAATGTTTTGGGAGAGTGACAATGAAAATGAAGTTAATTGTTTTAAATGATGTTTTCAAAAGTGTTTAATATCGAAATCATAGATTTCAACATTCATTGTTGAAATAAACGTTTTCGAGGAAGAAGGAAATGGTGGACTATAACACTGTTGTTATAGTAAATGATTTTCGAAAGGAAATGTTTTTATCTAGTATTGGGATTTAAATATCTATCTTAATTTTCGAATCCCTATACTAGTGATTTTGAGTCGTCGTAACGATGTTTTACGTAACATTCGTTTTGACTCAAATAAATGTTGTTATAGTAAATGATTTCCTTAAAGAATGAATTTATACTTAATTTTGATTTAAGTATATTGAATATTTTCAAATGTTGAAAATAAATAGATTTGTGAAATACTTATTTTAAATAAGTATGGAAATGCTTTTCCAATATGAAATGAACTATTTTGAGATTTTATCTTCAAAGATAAAATGAAATGTGGAAATTGATTTGAAATTGTTTTCAAACGGTTAAGTGTGGAAATTATATATCTAGTAAAGATATTTGTTGGAAGATTAAATAATTTGGAAAATTATTTGGAATCTGGTGATGTTGCGCATCTTTATTGATAGTTAAATAACCGACTATCAATAATTACCTTGAATGGATATTTGTTGTGAATTGGATGAATTTGAATGCCACACTTATTTTTAAATAAGCGCTCACTATTCGGGTTAGCCGGGAAAGGACCATGGGGTCGTATAACCCATTCCGAATATGTGATACGTCGTTATGAATTGCATTCGAAGACCGGTGTTGAAGACCGAATATTTTTGAAAACGGAAGGATTACCGTCGAGTTACTCTACATCGGCTGATCTCCGATTTAGAGGTTTTTATCACCCTTAGTGATGGGAAGTCTGGACGTGATTAGAAAATTATCCGGATGTGCAAGGGCTTCGTGAGAAGTGCCTTCGGTTCTGTTCGATCCCGGAACAGACTTGTATGGATTGTGTGTCTGACGTTACAAATTGAGATATAAAGCTGATTTCTTTCAAATACATTTCTATTGGTGGCGGAGAATTTATTCTCTTAGCTTAACACCCTTCTCTGAGACGTACGAGCTCAGAGGTTATGTAGTTGAACTTTATCAGCGATATACTCCCAATTTGGTAACGTGGCATACTGAGTGTTGCTGTGAAATGATCAGTGTTTGATCATTTGCGATATGATCATTTGTTTGATCTTATATCTTTGTGATCATAGGTTGATCATTTGTTTGACCCGAAGCATGGCTTTGTAGAAAGCGTAGCTTTGTGGACGAGACTTCGTCGAGCCTCACACCCCGGAAATGGTCAAAACAGGAAGGATGCGGCAAGGTTCTAGGGAGTAGCGCCCCTTAGTGTATGTCATTCCTTCTGGATAAAGGTGGTATCATGGTATGGAGCCCAGATACTTAACCTATGTGGTTGCTGCATTTATATTATGTGGTTTGTTGCGAATCGGGGATCCTCGGGAAGATCGGTGACGATCGGGGGATGGCATACGCGTGTCAGTAGTTACCTATTTTTGCAGAGGTAACCCGGCCTTGTGTTGGCAGAGATCCGGTTAGGTTTTCGGGTCGTCTATTCCAGGGACGTACCCATCGTGGCATAGGAAGTTCCTTAGCCTGACCATTTGTTGGAAATCCAAAGAAACAATACGAGCCTTGTACGGTTTTAGTTGTAGAACCTATCATTCACTTATGGTGGCGCCCCACTGTTTGGATGGTAACTATAGTAGGCATAGTTCGAAATGTCTATGCTGGCTAAGATTAATATTATACTTTCGAAATGTTTTCTACACTATGCACTAATAATAATAATAAAAAAAATGATTTGATTTTGCGTAGTAAGCATCTTTGACTAACATAAGAAGAAATCTCCTCCAAGTCTGCGTTTGCATTGTGTGTGTGGTGGGAGGTCTTATGGTAGTCTCATTTTCCAAAAAGCATTGCGAATTTACTTTAAAATTTTTCTGTTGATTATTTTAAAGAATAACTGTTTTACGATCTCACACCAGTCACCATGACTGACTCGGAGTTTATTGTTTCCCTTCTAAACTCTGGGTGCCCACCAATTTCCACACGGGCAGTCTAGAGTTAGGTTATCAGGATATTCTGGAGCTTTGGAGATAAGCTGGATGACGAGACGTAATATTTGTATCTGATAGTATTTATTCCGCTGTGTATTCTGTATGAGGACAAGTTTATATAACTGTCCATTGTTGTATATTGACTCTGATGATTGATGTATATATAAAATGATATAGTTCTTTGTTTAAAGATTATTCAATTATCTATTATATGTTGTTCCGCTGCGATATGTGAGATTCTGATATTGTTTTCTGTTCTGATGTTGTTCTGTTGTTCTTCTGTTCTTCTCTTCTTCTTCTACTCTTTTCTTCTCCTTCTACCTTTTTCTTCTTTTTAAAACCATAACTTTTCGGGTTTCCGGCATTCGATGGCTCGGTAGTCGATAAAGTGAGTATCGATGTCGAATTTTCAAAAGTCGAAAAATCCGAGATGTTACACGTGGTATCAGAGCATATGGTTAAGCGACAACCCTGCTCTGTTAGGTGTTACTCATTAGAGATAGAGTCAATAGTACTCTAGAATGAGTGTGAGTGTAATAATAGATACGAGTGCGTATTTGTTAGTGAATATAAAATTGTTTTGTATTGTGTTGACTTATCGGTTGATTGTTTATGGATTCTGGTCGGTGCAGTCTAGCTAACTTTAATCGATAGGAGTTTCTAAACTCTTAACAAGATAAACCGATACAGTATTGTTTTAAATAGGGTAAATGAAATAATTTTACCCAAAACTATTTTTGTATAGAAAAGAAATGGTTTTCTATGAATTATCATAGTATATGGATGTTTGGATGTTAGGAAGTAATAATAGTGAATTATCATCACTGGAATTGAATAAGAAATTGAAATCATAACTCTAAAGATGAGAAATAAATTCACATATGAATGAAATTTAAGAATACAAATTATAAATGTGATTTGTATTTTGAAACGGAATTCCAGAGAAGTTTTTGGAAATGTTAAAAAAAAAAGAATTTGAATTTTTTTGGAGATTTGGAAAGTTTAAATCTTTTTGGAGTTGGAAATGAATTTCAAAGGTTTTGAAAAGTATTTTGAGGGAATGAAAAGCTCTAAACTCTTTTCGGTCGCTGGAAAATAACTTCGATGATGACCGCGGCATCATTGGTGTTCATTTTCGGGTTTCCAAAAGAGGAATTGCTGCCAAATTGTTTTAAATGGAAGTTGTTTGGAAAATTTGGATTTTGTTTTGGAAATTCAAAGGATAATTTGAATTGTTTTCAAAATGGCTTTGAAATGTTGGTAAACTCCGGAATGCTATATAAAGATATTTATGAAATATTATTAAGTTGATAACTTATACAAATTAAATTTTGATAGAATAAATTTAACTTAAAGAATGGAGTTAAATTAAAGAAAGTATAAGTAAATAAATTTGAATAAATGAAAGTGAAATTGAAAGTTGAGATTCATTTTGAAGTTGTAAGCAATAGAAATGAATTGAATTGTTATAAATGAAAGATGAATTAAAATTCATACAAAATTGGAAATCCAGTTTAATATAAGTGGTTATAAACCAAAATAGTGAATTGAAAATATAATGTGTATATGGAATATTTATTGAACCTAAGAAATGAAAAGTGAAATTCTTAAGTAAAATTTGATATTGAAATTTATTCTAAGTTGATGATTGAATGAAGATAAAACTGGAATTGAAACTGAATGTTGAAGACAAATTTGAATAAGTGAATTAGAATTTGTGATGAATTAGTAATTGGAACTAATCTAAAATAAGCAGGTGTAAATGAAAGCTAATCGATAAAATTCAATATTCAGGAGATAAATAGAATCCAAATTGAATTAAAATGGTAAAGTAAATTCAAATGAAATTTGAAATGCAAAATTGAATGAAAATAGATATATAACTTCAACAGTGAAGTAAAAATGTATAAGTAGTTTATATTGAAAATTTTGTAATAGAATTTGCAAAATGGTTTGAATGTGTAACTAGATATTATGGCTAGTAGGACATACAGGTGTTATAAAAGGAATTGGATTTGATTTCATTTCAAAGATAAATTTGAATTGCTCGAAAAAGGTATGTATTTGAATTTCAATATGAGATTTGATGATTTCTTGTCTAGCCGCTTGGCTTTTTCTTTTCTTTCTGAAATCTGAGAGTCCGTAGGGACGTTTTGTAGGCGTGCCGTATTAGCCGCGCAAAGGAGACGCTGGCGAAATTTTTCGGAAATTTAGGGCGTTAGAAAATTTTTGAGAAAGTTTTGAAAGTTTAAATTTGAATTTGAATTTAAATTTGAATTTTGAAGTAAACAATGTTGTTTGAAGATTATGAAAATGTTTAGAAAGTTGGTTGGATTAATAACGAATCTTTAGTATAAAGATTTGTTTTGAAAAATTTGATAAAACTATTAGATTGTGAAAAATAGTAGACGAGTTAAGGACTTTTTTTCCTAACTTGTAATTTCGGGACGAAATTCTTTTAAGGAGGGAAGTTTGTAACGACCCAGAATTTTGAACAAATTAAATTGAAAATATTTAATTTATTTTAAATATTTAAACGATGATTTAATTTGAATCCCGAATGTGACTTTGAATTTGACGATTAAATTATATAATTTAATCTATCGTGAGTTGAATAAATATTTGAATCTTCAATTTAAAGCTAAAGAAAAATATTTCAAACGCTTGTAAAATTTATATTGATAACACTGAAGATAATAAAAGCTTCAGAATTGAAATTTAAACTGTTTTGTTCAGTTTTGAAATTTATATCGTTCAACTGATATTTAAAAATAGTCATTTTTCACACAGTCTTGGAATTTGACGAAACCAGTTCCATTGGGTCCGTAATATCAAATTATTATCGGATTCCAAATTTCGTATTTTTCGGTGTTGATACGTGAGCACACGATAGTTAAACGCATTTAAAATTTAATCGACTTCAATTTAAATTTTAAATTAAAATTGGTCAATATCAGCAACACGTTATCTCCCCTAGGATTACGCCTAAATTCACGCCTAGTTTCGCGAAAATAATCGTGCAGAAGCATGGCCTAAGTCTCGTTCAAAAAGAAAATCACGTCGATCTTTATCTTTATAATGGCCGAGAGCTCTCTCGTTCAAAGAAAAAAATGGCCATGGCCCAGAATCAAGAAAATGGGGGATTGCAGTTTTTTTGGCTTCCAGTTTGAGCTGCTTCTCATTCTTCGAATTCGTTTAAAAATAAAATAAAATTTGTCGAACGAAAACAAATTCAAAGCAGCATTTTCCTCCTCCATTTTTCCATTTCAAATTGGAAGCAGTATAAGGAAATCACGAGTTCTTTCAACCTAGTTCTTAGTCCACGAATCCCTCCAGTTTTTGCCAAACTCAAAATCGAAAAGTATGAATTGATTGGAGGGGACTGAATCGCGATTGTTAGGGTTTCGAGTTGGCTCGTGTTCATCGATGGTGGTAGCGGCTCTCGCACACGTGTGCACAAGGAGGATAGCGCGCGCTGTGATGGGGTGATTCGCGATGGCAGAGGGCGACGTGCGAGGCTGCGGTGGCAACTTCGGCTGGAGGCGGCAGCAAATTCGTTCGACGTCGCATGAGCGATGGCGGCGAGGATGGGTCGCGATCGATTTCAGTGGCTGCGGCATTAATGTCGTGGTATTTGGGGCATGTTGATTTCAGCTGAGCAGAGAGGTATATTGTTTTATTATTTATTTAATTAAATAGATAAAGGATAGATTTGTTAATAAAATTCATTTAATTTGTTACTAGGGATTTAATAGTAAAATTTGGAATTTTAGTAACAAAATAAATTCAAGTATTAAAACAAATTTATTAAACTAGGTTTAATAAAATGATTTGTTAATTAAATTAAAATTTTCAAATGGAAAATTTATTGATGGGTTAGTTTAAATACTAACAAATTGTATAATATTTATACAAGGTCTATAAAACGAGAAATCAAAGCAGAAATGGAAATGGATTGCAAATTAAAAAGCTAAGGTGAGATTTTTCTCACTCAAATAAAGTTGAATTTGCAGTTATTTATTGAACTGATTGATTGCTATTGGATGTGATATTAGATATAGTAGGATATATCTATATATATATATATAGCAATATATACATATTGGCATATGTATATATTGGATTGATTGATTTCCCGCCTCGTATAGCGGATGAGACCCTATTGCGCCGTTAGTAAGCGGATGATTTTTATAAAACCCATATACCACGATATTCCACCTCGAAGTGGAATTGGTATTGTGCTAACATCTTTGGATGCAGGAAAACAGGTTGGAGGGATCCAACTGGATTCCTCACCAATATTATTATTTGCAGATATTTGTTGTATATGCTGTTATCATATTGATATATGATATTGAATGTTATGATTGACTAATTGATGCTGTTGCATCATCGGATTCAGTTTTGAAGTTTAAAAATAACATCTTTTACTTTAAAAGGGTTTTTAAAGTGATTTTTAAAAGTAGACGTTTTATTGAATTTTTGAATTGATTTATTTCAAATAAATAAACGTCTAAAATTTTAAAGTTATAAAAGTTAAGATTTTTGTGAAATAAAATCAAAGTGTGATTTTTGAAATAAAAGTTAAGAAATTTATGAAATGGGTTAAACTGGGATTTCTAGTATTATAAACGGTTTATTTAAAAGATGTACAAAAATGGATATTTATAAATTGGAAATATTGGGATTATAAGACAAGTTTCTATAAGTGTTAAAATGAAGTGTAAATGGGATTTCATAAGTTAATGAAATCTGAAAGTTTTAAATTTTGTGAAGTTTAAAAGAACGATTTCTTTTAAAATAAATGAACTATAAGTTATATTAACTTATAAGATGGACCTTTGGTATATACATTGAGTTATAAATTGAATGGGTCGTTAAAGAAGATTTATAAATCGAAGTTGTTATAAAATGGAAATAGAATTTATAAACGTTGTTTTATAAATTCGAAATCAATCAAAATTGAGGAATTTAATATAGAAGGTTATTAAGGGAATTTTATCCACGATTTTGGACAGTGGATAATTCTTGAAATAAAATATGTAGAGATTATTGAAAATTGGTTAATGAAGTATATTCACGATTTTGGACAGTGAATATATTATTAAGTAAAATGGATAATGTTTTGGGAGAGTGACATTGAAAATGAAGTTAATTGTTTTAAATGATGTTTTCAAAAGTGTTTAATATCGAAATCATAGATTTCAACATTCATTGTTGAAATAAACGTTTTCGAGGAAGAAGGAAATGGTGGACTATAACACTGTTGTTATAGTAAATGATTTTCGAAAGGAAATGTTTTTATCTAGTATTGGGATTTAAATATCTATCTTAATTTTCGAATCCCTATACTAGTGATTTTGAGTCGTCGTAACGATGTTTTACGTAACATTCGTTTTGACTCAAATAAATGTTGTTATAGTAAATGATTTCCTTAAAGAATGAATTTATACTTAATTTTGATTTAAGTATATTGAATATTTTCAAATGTTGAAAATAAATAGATTTGTGAAATACTTATTTTAAATAAGTATGGAAATGCTTTTCCAATATGAAATGAACTGTTTTGAGATTTTATCTTCAAAGATAAAATGAAATGTGGAAATTGATTTGAAATTGTTTTTAAACGGTTAAGTGTGGAAATTATATATCTAGTAAAGATATTTGTTGGAAGATTAAATAATTTGGAAAATTATTTGGAATCTGGTGATGTTGCGCATCTTTATTGATAGTTAAATAACCGACTATCAATAATTACCTTGAATGGATATTTTTTGTGAATTGGATGAATTTGAATGCCACACTTATTTTTAAATAAGCGCTCACTATTCGGGTTAGCCAGGAAAGGACCATGGGGTCGTATAACCCATTCCGAATATGTGATACGTCGTTATGAATTGCATTCGAAGACCGGTGTTGAAGACCAGATATTTTTGAAAACGGAAGGATTACCGTCGAGTTACTCTACATCGGCTGATCTCCGATTTAGAGGTTTTTATCACCCTTAGTGACGGGAAGTCTGGACGTGATTAGAAAATTATCCGGATGTGCAAGGGCTTCGTGAGAAGTGCCTTCGGTTCTGTTCGATCCCGGAACAGACTTGTATGGATTGTGTGTCTGACGTTACAAATTGAGATATAAAGCTGATTTCTTTCAAATACATTTCTGTTGGTGGCGGAGAATTTATTCTCTTAGCTTAACACCCTTCTCTGAGACGTACGAGCTCAGAGGTTATGTAGTTGAACTTTATCAGCGATATACTCCCAATTTGGTAACGTGGCATACTGAGTGTTGCTGTGAAATGATCAGTGTTTGATCATTTGCGATATGATCATTTGTTTGATCTTATATCTTTGTGATCATAGGTTGATCATTTGTTTGACCCGAAGCATGGCTTTGTAGAAAGCGTAGCTTTGTGGACGAGACTTCGTCGAGCCTCACACCCCGGAAATGGTCAAAACAGGAAGGATGCGGCAAGGTTCTAGGGAGTAGCGCCCCTTAGTGTATGTCATTCCTTCTGGATAAAGGTGGTATCATGGTATGGAGCCCAGATACTTAACCTATGTGGTTGCTGCATTTATATTATGTGGTTTGTTGCGAATCGGGGATCCTCGGGAAGATCGGTGACGATCGGGGGATGGCATACGCGTGTCAGTAGTTACCTATTTTTGCAGAGGTAACCCGGCCTTGTGTTGGCAGAGATCCGGTTAGGTTCTCGGGTCGTCTATTCCAGGGACGTACCCATCGTGGCATTGGAAGTTCCTTAGCCTGACCATTTGTTGGAAATCCAAAGAAACAATACGAGCCTTGTACGGTTTTAGTTGTAGAACCTATCATTCACTTATGGTGGCGCCCCACTGTTTGGATGGTAGCTATAGTAGGCATAGTTCGAAATGTCTATGCTGGCTAAGATTAATATTATACTTTCGAAATGTTTTCTACACTATGCACTAATAATAATAAAAAAAAATGATTTGATTTTGCGTAGTAAGCATCTTTGACTAACATAAGAAGAAATCTCCTCCAAGTCTGCGTTTGCATTGTGTGTGTGGTGGGAGGTCTTATGGTAGTCTCATTTTCCAAAAAGCATTGCGAATTTACTTTAAAAATTTTCTGTTGATTATTTTAAAGAATAACTGTTTTACGATCTCACACCAGTCACCATGACTGACTCGGAGTTTATTGTTTCCCTTCTAAACTCTGGGTGCCCACCAATTTCCACACGGGCAGTCTAGAGTTAGGTTATCAGGATATTCTGGAGCTTTGGAGATAAGCTGGATGACGAGACGTAATATTTGTATCTGATAGTATTTATTCCGCTGTGTATTCTGTATGAGGATAAGTTTATATAACTGTCCATTGTTGTATATTGACTCTAATGATTGATGTATATATAAAATGATATAGTTCTTTGTTTAAAGATTATTCAATTATCTATTATATGTTGTTCCGCTGCGATATGTGAGATTCTGATATTGTTTTCTGTTCTGATGTTCTTCTGTTCTTCTCTTCTTCTTCTACTCTTTTCTTCTCCTTCTACCTTTTTCTTCTTTTTAAAACCATAACTTTTCGGGTTTCCGGCATTCGATGGCTCGGCAGTCGATAAAGTGAGTATCGATGTCAAATTTTCGAAAGTCGAAAAATCCGGGATGTTACATATATCATTCTAAATTTCTTTAAATCATTTATTAATACCAATTATTTACTTTAATTATCATTTGAAAATCTGCTTTATACTTTTAAAATCAATTTATTGTTACATTAAAAGTTTTAATGTAAATTAATTTCAATTCTTATTTTAAATTTAATTATTTAATTAAATGGTTAATTAAATTTTATTTTAAACTTTCTTTACTTAATTCTTTAATTAACAAATTCTAAAACATTTGTTAAATAATTTAACTTAACAAAACCTACATTCAATCACAAAATTTTCCTAAGATGTTAACTTGAAGATTTTTAAATGGGCTTAGCCCATTATAAAACAACCCGAGAAGGTCTTCCAGTCATTCCCGATCCAAACACCACCCTACTTCGAGTTTAAACTAAATCTGACCCGTGTGATAAAGTTTTACAAAAATTTGTTTAAGTTTTTTTTTCTATCGCGATACACACCAAACCACCCGAGTTCTCCCTCGAGTTTTTCATGCGATTCCCCTTGCTGTGCTTCGAGCTACCCCCCGTCTTCCCCAACTCATCTCACTGACACATGAACCATCATTGTGCACGTGCACGTCACCGTGGCAACGTTCTGGCGAACACCACCCACCTCGGCCAGTCACAAACCACTGCCTAACTCGAGATCGAACTTCAGGTTGACATAAAAAGACTCGAGATCGAAATAAGCCTATTTGCTCGACACTTCAGTTCGAACTCACCGAACTAAATCGCCTCGCCCTCATCGTTCTGACCATTGGAGCATCTCGTATTCCGTCACCGCCACGACAATACCCAGTTCTACCATCCTCTGGAGTTCCACGCGACTCGATGCATCGGTGGTGACGAGATCACGGTTCTTCCAACTCGGTACCACTTCATTCCTTAAACCCTACATCCATCTCGTATTCAAATTTTACGCATTGAAAAATTTCTTTGATAATTTTCTCGAATTCTCTGATGTTCAAGCTTGCTACAAACCAGATTTTAGCATTTAAAATTTAATTGATCACCGGGAATTCGAAAAAACGTGATTTGTGTTCAAACCCAAACTGCTCTGTAAAAACCAAAGTAAAAATCTTCATTTCTGTTGTAAAAATTATGGATTGAAGTATGGATTCAATAAATATTCTTTAATTCATAATTTGCAACAACTTATTTTTTTATCAATTTTTTTTTTGTTAGAAACCTGTAAACAAAATTGCAGTGATGTTTGATAAAGAGGATTTTTAATCAACCTTTTCAAATCTCATTTCTTGAGTTTAACAACTGGTTTAGTTGAGAATCAAAGCCTACTAAAATGTTTTAAACAACACAGTTTGAATATTTGAACAGAAAATGAAATCTGTAACCACTTTCAAGGGACACAGAGCATATTAAAATCATATGCTATCTGAAGTATATGTAAAACAGTTTTAAAGATGAGGTTTGAACTGCTTCCAAATGAATTTAAAATTGTTCCAAAAATTAAGTTTACTCACCTGAAAATATCTTGAAAACAGAGAATTTCTGGTTTGTAAAAGAAACAGTTTAATCTTCCTCTTTTCTTTGTTTCTTCAGTAAATTTGTCTTCTACTTTGAATTAATGTGATGTTTTCTTTTTTTACTTCTGATCTTGTTAGGGTTTGCCTTTTGAACAAACTATACTAAGTCGCATGTATATATAAAGAGGTGGGCAGGTTTTAAGCAAAGTACTGAACATCATTCTTTTGTATAATTATTTTATACAGCTTTGTGCTTTATGTATGGATAGGTTTGAAAGCATTTAATGAAAACATGTTCATGTTCATGCTTTGTATATTTCCATCATGCTGTTTTGTTTATTACTATTTCTTTTATCTTATTTTAAACCCTTACTTCGTTTCTTGTCATCACAGCAATCATATTTTATTTTTATAAGTATATTTTTATATTTGTTTGTTGACTTAACCAATCTTCAATTCCGACTGAGATGATCTTTCTTTGAGTAAGAGGGGATGTCATTTAATGCCCATGCTTCCATTGTATACTCTTAGCACAATATGTTTATATTGTTTGATCTTTTGATAAGTGTTGCTTTGCTTTTATTTTATATGTGTTGTTTTGTTTTTATTATTGTTTTCTTATGTCTTCAAATTTGTTCGCAGCAATTTTGTTTCTTATTTTACTTTATTAAAAGAAGAGTTGTTTTATCTCATTTTCTTATTTATATGACTATTTGTATATTTTCTTGCCAACTTGTTTTAGTTATGAACATTTAATAATTATGTGATTTTATTACAATATACTTTTCTACAAAATTATTTTATTTCTATTCATAGTTTAATTATCAACATTTCATTTATACATATTTTATTTTCTTGAAATTTCACAATTTAAATTTAAAAGTGCAAACAATTTAACGAACTTAATTTGACAAAATTCCGGGATGTTACAATATCCCCTACTTAAGAAAATTTCGTCCTCGAAATTGAAAGAGAAAGAAAATGCAACAAAGAATATACGAACTCGGAAAAATAAAGAAATGACTTACAGTTTAAGCCGAGATGTCTATTCTGCAGTTGGGATATGATTTCTTTATATTAACTTCAGTCTCCCAAGTACAGTCCTTTGGATCACCACTCCATTGAACTTTGACTAGCTTCACAACTTTGTTTCGCAATCGCTTCTCATCATGATCAACAATTTTTATCGGTTCCCTCTTTACTGCCAAATTAGGAGTGATTTCTAGATCCTGCTGAGCAGCTTCTTCAATAATATCATCTGGGTCGTGCACATACTTCCGAAGATTAGAAATGTGAAACACATCATGTACTCCAGATAACCAGTTGGGTAGCTGGACTCGATAAGCTAGGAAACCAATCCTTTCCAGAATAGGAAAAGGACCAATATAACGTGGTGCTAGCTTTCCAGTTTTCCCGAATCTCAATACACCCCGCATCGGAGACACTTTTAGAAATACCGAATCTTCAACTTGAAATTCTAAAAATCTTCTTCGGCGGTCATAATAGCTCTTGTGACGACTTCGAGCAGTTATTAATTTCTTTCGAATAAAATCTACCTTCTCAGTGGCTTCTTTGATCATATCCGGTCCTAAGACGAGTCTGTCACCTGATTCAATCCAACATGCTGGTGATCGACACGGACGACCATATAAAGCTTCGAAAGGAGCCATTTCTATACTGGCCTGATAGCTGTTATTATATGAGAATTCAACCAGATGTAAATGGTCCTCCCATGAACCACCAAAATCATGAACACAAGAACGTAATAAGTCTTCTAGAATTCGATTGACCCTTTCAGTCTGTCCATCAGATTGCGGGTGATAAGCAGTACTGAAATTTAATTTCGTTCCCAAAGCATCCTGAAATGCCTCCCAAAATCTACTAGTGAAGATCGGGTCATGATCACTCACTATACTACTGGGAATACCATGGAGGCGAACAATTTCCTTTACGTATATACCTGCTAAGCTTTCTGCAGTCCGAGTGGATTTCACTGGAATAAAGTGAGCAGTTTTGGTTAGACGGTCCACTATAACCCAAATCGCTTCATTTCCCTTCTTAGTTCGTGGCAATCCGTCGATGAAATCCATCGATACCTGATCCCACTTCCATTTCGGTACTTCCAGAGGTTGAAGTAAACCGGCCACTTTCCTTTGATCGCTCTTGATTTGCTGACAAGTAGCATAGCGACTCACATATATCGATATATCTCTCTTCATCATCTTCCACCAGAATGTTCTTTTAATATCTCGATACATTTTGTTGATTCCTGGATGGATACTGAGTTTGGACTTGTGGCATTCGTCCAATACCTCACGTTTTAGCTCTAGAATGTCCGGAACACAAATTCTGCCTTTCATCCTTATAACCCCATTATTATCAATTTTAAAACTAGAATCTTCACCTCGACGAATTCTCCCATATATTTCCTGAAGAAACAGGTCCTCGTTTTGCTTGTTGGTGACCTTTTCAAGAAGAGTAGGAGCAATAACAAGATGAGCAAGAATAGCGTGCTTTCTACTTAAAGCATCGGCAACTACATTGGCTTTTCCCGGAGTGTATAGAATGTCTAAATCATAGGATGCTAGAAATTCCAACCAACGTTGTTGTCGCAGATTCAGATCCTTCTGGGTAAAGAGATATTTCAAGGATTTATGGTCGGTGAATAATTCGAATTTTTCACCTAAAACAACAAGAGTTTATTTAGTATATTTATTTAGTTAATTTCGTAAATTGTTAAGAAGCTGAAAAGATTCTTACCCAGAAGATAGTGTCGCCAGATTTTTAAAGCAAAAACAACAGCCAAAAGCTCCAAATCATGTGTTGGGTAGTTTTTCTCGTGCGGACGTAATTGTCTACTCGCGTAGGCAACTACCTTTCCATTTTGCATCAATACTGCACCTACCCCATCACCACACGCATCAGTATAGACAGATAAGCCTTGGTTCCCGTCAATAATAACGAGAACAGGAGCAGTAGTCAATCTCTTTTTCAATTCCTGGAAAACTTCATCACATCTTGAAGTCCAATCGAATTTAGCATTCTTCATTGTTAGCTTAGTCAATGGTCTAGCCAACTTAGAAAAATCCTGTACAAACTTTCTATAATATCCTGCTAAACCGAGAAAACTTCGAACTTCTCTAGGAGTAGTGGGTTGCTTCCAGTCCAGGATTGTAGAAATCTTGCTTGGATCAACAGAAATTCCTTCTTCATTAACAATATGACCGAGAAATTTGACTTCTTTGACCCAAAAGTGACACTTAGAAAATTTAGCGAATAAAACATTCGTCCTCAATATCTCCAAAACAATTCTGATATGTTCAGAATGCTCCTCTTCAGTTTTGGAGTAAATCAAGATGTCATCAATAAATACAAGGACGAATTTGTTCAATACCTCTCGAAATACTCGGGTCATCAAATCCACGAAGTACGCGGGAGCGTTGGTCAGTCTGAAAGGCATAACTAACCACTCGTAGAACATGTCTGGACCCCTAAAAGCAGTAAAATGAACACAATCCTCAGCTATTCGCAGCTGATGGAATCCCTGAGCTAGATCCATCTTAGAAAAGAATCGAGCGCCATGAAGTTGATCAAATAGATCGTCAATTCTAGGTAAAGGGAATTTGTTCTTGAGAGATTTGCTTATTGAGATCGCGGTAATCTACACACAATCTCAAAGATCCATCGGATTTAGCTACAAATACAACGGTTGAACCCCATTCAGAAACACTAGGGCGAATCAATCCTTTCTTTAGCAAATCTCGAGTTTGATTGACTAATTCAGAAACTCGGATCCTCACAAGAGATTTCAATAAAATTTCCAAGGTTCGTTTTGACCAAAACGATCCGATTATTACAATCCAATATAGCTTCGTATTTCGATAACCAATTCATACCGAGTAAGATTTCAAATTCATTAAATTCGAGGATATAAAGGTTGATAGGAAATCGATAACTATCATATGAAATAGGAACTTTCTTACAATATAAACAAAGATTTGCGGGACCTCCAACCGGATTTTTCATGCAAATAGGATCAGCAGAAAATTTAGCTTTAAGTCCTAATTCTCTTATGGTTTGTTGGGAGATAAAACTATGTGAAGCTCCTGTGTCAAATAAAACTCTAACAGTTCTACCATAAATAGTAAGGTTACCTTCCAGAACACCTTTTCCTTTATCAGCTTTCGAAGTTGAAGGGTCTTTCTTTATCGCGTAAGCATTTGCCACCTGTGCCGGCTTCATCATTGGGCATTTTTTGATTACATGTCCCTCTCCCTGACAAGCATAGCATTTCTTGGGCTTTACTTGATCATTCTTCACAGGTTGTTCTTTCTTAACTTGCTTCTTTGGTTTTGTGCAGCTGTTTGCATAGTGGCCCTTCTCATTGCAATTGTAACAAGTTATATTGCTAGCCGAATTTCCTTGATTGCTCTTTTTATCATTGCCTTGCTGTGGCTTCTTACCCACAAACTTCCTTTTCTTCCAGTTCTGATTATTTGAATTTCCTACTTCCTTTGGAATCTCCTGCATATCCAATGTAGCATACCTGTATCCCATATCAATAAGATCAGAAAAAGACTCCTTGACGTGCGCTGTCATTCTTTCGTGATATTTCTGGTTCATTCCACGGATAAACCTTTCATTTTTCTTAAGAGGCGTGTTTAATAACTCTGGACCAAAACGGGATAGTTCGTTGAACTTGTTTAAGTACTCTTCAAATGTCAGGCTTCCTTGCTTTAAATCCAAAAATTCTTGATACATTCTAGAAATTCCCGCCGACGGCATATAACGCTTTTCGAACACCTCCTTAAAACGATCCTAAGAAAACTCTTCCTCGGGTTCATCAACAATGACTGTTTCCCACCAGGCTAAAGCTTCCTCTTGGAGTTGCCAAGAAGCTATAAGTCTCTTCTGCTCGTCTTGCAGCTTAAGCCCTTTAAAAATTTTCTCACACGATCTTATCCATGCTTGAGTCTCAACAATTGACTCTTTGCCGGTGAACGATTTGCCACCAAGCTTTGCGAAATTTTTATACAAATCTGCCAGATTCGGCTGCTGCTGGATATCTATTTCTGCTACTACTGCTGGAGGATCTTGGTTTGGTGCTGCTGCATTCCCCTGACCCCTAATTCTTCTTTGGCGTCCACTCATTCTTACTTATCTGAAATTAGTAAGAAAATTGATTTAGATATACGGACGAATATCTTAAGGAATATCAGCAGTAAAAAGAAATAGACTAAGAAATTTTAAAGTTTTCAGTCTTGGTTATACTCATTCTAGGGTATACTTCACCCTATCTCTAATGAGCCATCTAATGTGTTATACTCCGTAGCTAAAGTTCTTACTCAACCAGAAGCTCTGATACCAATTTGTCACGACCCAAAATTCATCATTCGAAAATAGACATCAAATACTTCGCTTGTATTCGACTGCCAAAATTCAAATGTCAAATTTCAGTTCGGATGGAGCTTATAACAACAATTAGATGAATATAAAACAGTGGAACAGAATCAATATCATAAATATCATCACAGATACAACATCGACATAAAATCCATACTTCATCAGAGTATTTAATACAGATACTACAACTCCAAATACAACATCATGATAATACAACAGTGATCATATATCCATAAGTCTTCAAATGAAAGAAGTGATAACGGTCTCCCAAAAGCTAAACACCTGAGATCTCCAAAAGCTCCTAAGAATATCTCCAAAATAAGAGCTCCAAAATACAGCTAACTCCAAAATGCGGGAACCTGCTACTAGGCTGCCCGTGTAGAAATAATGGGCACCCAAAGTTTAGGAAAGAAAACAATAAACTCCGGATCAGTCATGGGACTGGTATGAGTAAACAAAAACAGTTGCATTTACAGAAACTAGATTTATTAAAGAATTTTCGGTATGCTTTTTAAAAAATGGAACTACCATAAGACCTCCCACCACACACACAATGCAAACGCAGAATTGGAGGAGATTTCTTCTTATGATAGTTAAATATGCTTAGTACGGAGAAATTTCTTTGATATTATTACTAGTGCATAGTGTGAAATTATTTCGAAAGTAGAATATAAATCTTAGCCAGCATAGGTACCATTATAGTATGCCTACTATAGCTACCATATTAAATGGCAGGTTCTACAACTAAAACCGTACAAGTCTCGTATTGTTTATTTGGATTTCCAACAAATGGTCAGGCCAAGGAACTTCCCATTGCCACATGGAAACGCCTCTGGAAGGACATCCCGAGAACCTAACCGGATCTCTGCCAACACAAGGCCGGGTTAACTCTGCAAAAATAGGTAACTACTGACACAAGTATGCCATCTCGCGGTTGTAACCAACCTTTAATCGGGGCCCCAGCAACAAATCACAAAGTAAGATATAAACATATTTGCGACATCCACATAAGTTAAGTATCTGGGCTCCATACCATGATACCACTTCTATCCAGAAGGAAATGAACATACCCTAAGGGGCGCTACTCCCTATAACCTTGCTGCATCTTTCCTGTTTTGACCATTCCGGGGTGTGAGGTTCGATGAAGTCTCGTCCACAAAGCTACGCTTTTCACAAAGCCCTGCTTTGGGTCAACAGATGATCAAAGTAATGATCACAAAGACAAATGATCAAACAAATGATCATATCACAAATGATCAAACAATGATCACCACACAGCAACACTCAGCATGCCACATTACCAAATTGGGAATATAACGCTGATAAATTTCAACTACATAACCTCTGAGCTCGTACGTCTCAGAGAAGGGTGTTAAGCTAAGAGAATAAATTCTCCGCCACCAACAGAAATGTATTTGAAAGAAATCGGCTTTATATCTCAAAGTGTAATGTCAGACACGTAACCATACAAGTCTGTTCCGGGCTCGAACAGAACCGAAGGCACTTCCAAAGAAGTCCTTGCAAACCCGGATAATTTTCTAATCACGTCCGGACTTCCCGTCACAAAAGAGTGATATAAATCTCTATACCGGAGCAACTCGGTGCAGAGACATTCGACAGGTTGTCCTTTCATTTTCGAAAATATCCGGTCTTCAACACCGGTCTTCAAACGCCATCCATATACGACGTATCACTATTCGGAATGGGTAACCCAAATAGTGAGCGTTAATTTCAAAAACATGTGGATATGTTGTTCATAAAAATTCATAGATTCGATGTGGGTTTCGGATAACTACTGAAATCCGATTCCCTGTCGCATCGAAGTTTAAATGCCGTTTTACGGGCAAGTAGGGTTTTCACATCAATATAGAACAAATCACAATTACAGTGCAGTACATGGCAATCTATATCACACAGCATCAAAAATCAGAACAGAAATATCAATATAGTGCTCATCAATAGTTAATTATTTTCCAATGTGGTTTAAATAAATTTACCACAAAATTATTTTAAATCAATGATAAGAATTTGGATAAATAAATTAAATCTTGATTAACTCGATTTATTGTTTCAAAATTAGTGATTTTAAATTACCGCTAAATTTGATTGTCGATTTTAATTCATCTGAATAACAATTCTTAATTTACAAATTAATTTAAACACTTCATTGTTTATTAATTAATTCTAAATTGTATATCATTCTAAATTTCTTTAAATCATTTATTAATACCAATTATTTACTTTAATTATCATTTGAAAATCTGCTTTATACTTTTAAAATCAATTTATTGTTACATTAAAAGTTTTAATGTAAATTAATTTCAATTCTTATTTTAAATTTAATTATTTAATTAAATGGTTAATTAAATTTTATTTTAAACTTTCTTTACTTAATTCTTTAATTAACAAATTCTAAAACATTTGTTAAATAATTTAACTTAACAAAACCTACATTCAATCACAAAATTTTCCTAAGATGTTAACTTGAAGATTTTTAAATGGGCTTAGCCCGTTATAAAACAACCCGAGAAGGTCTTCCAGTCATTCCCGATTCAAACACCACCCTACTTCGAGTTTAAACTAAATCTGACCCGTGTGATAAAGTTTTACAAAAATTTGTTTAAGTTTTTTTTTCTATCGCGATACACACCAAACCACCCGAGTTCTCCCTCGAGTTTTTCACGCGATTCCCCTTGCTGTGCTTCGAGCTACCCCCCGTCTTCCCCAACTCATCTCACTGACACACGAACCATCATTGTGCACGTGCATGTCACCGTGGCGACGTTCTGGCGAACACCACCCACCTCGGCCAGTCACAAACCACTGCCTAACTCGAGATCGAACTTCAGGTTGACATGAAAAGACTCGAGATCGAAATAAGCCTATTTGCTCGACACTTCAGTTCGAACTCACCGAACTAAATCGCCTTGCCCTCATCGTACTGACCATCGGAGCATCTCGTATTCCGTCACCGCCACGACAATACCCAGTTCTACCATCCTCTAGAGTTCCACGCGACTCGATGCATCGGTGGTGACGAGATCACGGTTCTTCCAACTCGGTGCCACTTCATTCCTTAAACCCTACATCCATCTCGTATTCAAATTTTACGCATTGAAAAATTTCTTTGATAATTTTCTCGAATTCTCTGATGTTCAAGCTTGCTACAAACCAGATTTTAGCATTTAAAATTTAATTGATCACCGGGAATTCGAAAAAACGTGATTTGTGTTCAAACCCAAACTGCTCTGTAAAAACCAAAGTAAAAATCTTCATTTCTGTTGTAAAAATTATGGATTGCAGTATGGATTCAATAAATATTCTTGAATTCATAATTTGCAACAACTTATTTTTTATCAATTTTTTTTGTTAGAAACCTGTAAACAAAATTGCAGTGATGTTTGATAAAGAGGATTTTTAATCAACCTTTTCAAATCTCATTTCTTGAGTTTAACAACTGGTTAAGTTGAGAATCAAAGCCTACTAAAATGTTTTAAACAACACAGTTTGAATGTTTGAACAGAAAATGAAATCTGTAACCACTTTCAAGGGACACAGAGCATATTAAAATCATATGCTATCTGAAGTATATGCAAAACAGTTTTAAAGATGAGGTTTGAACTGCTTCCAAATGAATTTAAAATTGTTCCAAAAATTAAGTTTACTCACCTGAAAATATCTTGAAAACAGATAATTTCTGGTTTGTAAAAGAAACAGTTTGATCTTCCTCTTTTCTTTGTTTCTTCAGTAAATTTGTCTTCTACTTTGAATTAATGTGATGTTTTCTTTTTTTACTTCTGATCTTGTTAGGGTTTGCCTTTTGAACAAACTATACTAAGTCGCATGTATATATAAAGAGGTGGGCAGGTTTTAAGCAAAGTACTGAACATCATTCTTTTGTATAATTATTTTATACAGCTTTGTACTTTATGTATGGATAGGTTCGAAAGCATTTAATGAAAACATGTTCATGTTCATGCTTTGTATATTTCCATCATGCTGTTTTATTTATTACTATTTCTTTTATCTTATTTTAAACCCTTACTTCGTTTCCTGTCATCACAGCAATCATATTTTATTTTTATAAGTATATTTTTATATTTGTTTGTTGACTAAACCAATCTTCAATTCCGGCTGAGATGATCTTTCTTTGAGCAAGAGGGGATATCATTTAATGCCCATGCTTCCATTGTATACTCTTAGCACAATATGTTTATATTGTTTGATCTTTTGATAAGTGTTGCTTTGCTTTTATTTTATATGTGTTGTTTTGTTTTTATTATTGTTTTCTTATGTCTTCAAATTTGTTCACAGCAATTTTGTTTCTTATTTTACTTTATTAAAAGAAGAGTTGTTTTATCTCATTTTCTTATTTATATGACTATTTGTATATTTTCTTGCCAACTTGTTTTAGTTATGAACATTTAATAATTATGTGATTTTATTACAATATACTTTTCTACAAATTTATTTTATTTCTATTCATAGTTTAATTATCAACATTTCATTTATACATATTTTATTTTCTTGAAATTTCACAATTTAAATTTAAAAGTGCAAACAATTTAACGAACTTAATTTGACAAAATTCCGGGATGTTACAATATCCCCTACTTAAGAAAATTTCGTCCTCGAAATTGAAAGAGAAAGAAAATGCAACAAAGAATATACGAACTCGGAAAAATAAAGAAATGACTTACAGTTTAAGCCGAGATGTCTATTCTACAGTTGGGATATGATTTCTTCATATTAACTTCAGTCTCCCAAGTACAGTCCTTTGGATCGCCACTCCATTGAACTTTGACTAGCTTCACAACTTTGTTTCGCAATCGCTTCTCATCACGATCAATAATTTTTATCGGTTCCCTCTTTACTGCCAAATTAGGAGTGATTTCTAGATCCTGCTGAGCAGCTTCTTCAATAATATCATCTGGGTCGTGCACATACTTCCGAAGATTAGAAATGTGAAACACATCATGTACTCCAGATAACCAGTTGGGTCGTCGAACAATCTTGTTCATAATAAAGGTGTTTCTTTCTATTATATACTTGATATAATGTGGTTATTTTAATTAATTAATTTAATTAAAAGTATATTTAATAGAAAATCCATAAATGGCATATTTTGTGATAGTAGTTACAAAGTGTTGAAACCGTGAGTAATTTATCACAATAAAGCAAATATACCATTTTAAATGTTCCTAGTCAAGATGCATTGAGACTGGATATCGATTTATCCATTAAGACTAGAGTATGTAACGCTTTCCGAATGTTGGGCGGTGTATTACTCATAACTGCTGGGGGCACCTAGAGGTTATGTACTGATAGTTATCGGATAACTATGGAACAACTCACTCGATAGTTTTCTGTTGGTTAATATAACTAAGGTCAAATAGAAAATATCGATGTGACTGATTTACATAGTTCTCTCGACTTGAGAATACTGTGGATCTTTAATATGAAAGCTCCGCTTTGATTATAGTAAAATCATGGTATGGAGTGCCAATAGTGACTATAGTTGGGGTAACATCCCGCTTCCGGAGGCTCAAAACTAACTGCTATGGATGCTGCAGTCATCCATAGGTGTTATTCCTGAGTGATTGAAATCGGAATCTTGAAACTATTGGCAACACAGAACAAGAATATGAAAAAAATTAAACTTCAACAAAACAGAATTTCTTATGAATTTCAATTTAAGATTTAATTATATAATCCCAGACGTTAACCACGTTCAGGTCACATATACATGTACAAACTACGATAAGAGCGACATATGAAGATGTCCCCTTATGACGATCAGAGAACTAATAAATATGGACTTTACAGTTCTTAGTACATCATAGCGGAATACACAAAATAGCTCCTATATAGCTAACACTACCTCCTGCACGTCTCTGAAAGCTTATTCGTCCAAAACCCGGAAGCCTCCCACTCTCAGACTACTCAAATTAATTTTGAGTACCCGAGAGTTTATGGAGAAACACAAACTTCGAGTCATACAATAAGTCTGTTATGAATAATCCCCTATCATCTCTTATCATAAATAGATATCTAGTGAAACCAAGCCGCTTAGCGGAACGAGTTTTCCCCTCACTAGTATCCAAAATAAAATATGCAAATCATTTACTATGCCCCTGCACCCAAAATGATTAGTCTTAACATAATATGAAATAAAGCCATAAATCATATGTATTGGATATCCCATCCATCCATTTATTATATATCCCATCTAAAAGCAATTTATTAGGTTTCCCATCTAAAATCAATTTATTAGAGTTCCCCTCTAAAATATTTAAAATGACTATCCGTCATAATTTAATAGGACTATCCATCCCAAATCCATTCAAAATAAATGTAGATTATCCATCATACGTTGTTTTATAAAAGATGGTGTCGGCTATCCACCGCACACTCCATAGTTTTCCTAGGATGACTATGAACCCTTGGGTGCCAAATCCCGAAGCTAACCACCTTTGGCAAAACATTCTTTACTTTAGAAATTTGATGTGGGCTATCCACCGCACATTGCATGGTTTTTCTAGGTTAACCAAGAACCCGTCACTTGGCCAATTAAAACATCATGATCCCCATGATTATTTATAAAAATTCATGATTCCGATGATTAATTATTTTTCCCCAGGTATACCATCTGTTTAACCTATTCCCATTGGAAGCTCCAATTAAGTTAAATTAAATAAAAACACATTGATATCCCCAATGTATATTTTCAAAAGCATATTTCTGTTTGTAACCCCAAACTATGTATCGAAAACATTAAACCCACCCCGGTGTCCCCAAGGTTTTATAACATTAAGTCAAAATAAGGATCCCCCTTATATATATTCAAACAAAGATAAGTATTTTATGTTATAACTCTTCGAAGTAGCCCCTTCGACCTAGCAAAGTTTTACTTAAGAAAATGGCTAAAACAGCCCTTTAAAACCCTTCAAATGAAGTCCCATTCGAAAGCAAATAAACATCCAAAGTTAGTCCCTTCGGAAACCTTTCTTTTGAAAGCATCACAAAATCATACCTTTCGCAGTCATTGAAGGTAACCCCTTCAAAACCTTTCGAAATCAAAATCTTTCGAAATCAAAACCTTTAGAATCAAAACCTTTCGAAATCAAATCTTCCGAAATCAAAACCTTTCGAAATCAAACCTTTCGAAATCAAAACCTTTCGAAATCAAACCTTTCGAAGTCAAAACCTTTCGAAATCAAACCTTTCGATATCAAAACCTTTCGAACTCAAACCTTTCGAAGTCAAAACCTTTCGAAATCAAACCTTTCGAAATCAAACCTTTCGAAATCAAATCTTCCGAAATCAAAACCTTTCAAAATCAAACCTTTCGAAATCAAAACCTTTCGCACTCATTGAAGATAACCCCTTCAAAACCTTTCAAAATCAAACCATTCGAAATCAAACCTTTCGAATCATAACCTTTCGAAATCATTCAAAAACAATGAAGTGTTGGTGTTGGAACCAACCCTTCGAAAGTATACTTCCGACCTTGTCGGAAGGTTAACCCTTCGGCTTGTCGAAAGGTATTAAAACACCTTTTCAGAAAATATTTTAAAACAGTACTCTGAAAGTTTAAGCTTTCAAAGGTCCCCATCGAAACCCCTTCTTGAATATATAAAAATTTTAATCTCTTATAAAATGTTAGATCAAAGGATCCCCCTTCAACTAATTCGAAAGCATGTTTCTATCCAAAAGTAAAGGAAGCAGCCTCCCCATCCCTTCGCCCCTTTTCCCTTTGGCCCCATGCCTACCTTTCGACTTGGGCGGAAGGTAACTGTTTACCTTCCGTCTTAGGCGAAAGGTACCGTTTGACTTTATCGAATGGGTAAAAGCGGGCTTGTTGGAGTCGAAGGCAAAACTGGGCCCACTGAAGTGATGTTTTTACCTTGTTTTTCTAATTTTGATTGGCTAAGGAACCTTCTCATGTATTTCCAAATAGTAAAAAGTATACAAAAGTCAACCTTTTTCTCAAAATACTGTACTTCTTCCTCAAATATTTCGAAAAGCAATTTCCTTCTGAGTTTAAATAATTTCGGAAGCAAATTTTTAGTTTAGCCCTTGGGCTTAAATAATTTAATTACCTTAGTTAACCACTAAGGTAAAATCCCCAAAAATCACCAAAAATCTTATAAATCATATACTTCAACATATTAAAATTTCAAAGCATATGAAGATCAAAACAACTTGTAATTTAACCAAAACCGAATAAAACGTGTTAATTAGCCCATTAACATTTTAAAACACCTATGTCTTATCCAAACAAAGGTTTAAATGGTTATATCCTAACCAAAATCACAAACATGAATCGGGTATAGCCCATAACCGATCCAAACATAGAAAAACGAGATGATAAACATGATTATTCACCTTGATTAGTTGATTGGAGAATGAGATAATTTCCTAGCTTTAATTCCTTAGCTTTTTCTTCAACTTAAACTCTTCCTGGGGCTTTTTAATGGCCGGTCGAAGTGATGAGGAGTTAAGAATGAGAAAGTGAAAATTTATTCAAGTGGAGAAAGAGATATATACTAAAAAAGTAGTCCCATTTCCAAGTTTACCCCTTAGAAAATTCCTCCTTCTTAAATTAGTTAAGTTTTATTTTAGTTCATTCATTAAGACACGACCATTGGATTTATTAATCTCATCTCCCTAATTATTCACATTATTCTATTTATTTTATCCAATTAAATATCCCGAATAATGTTAATAAAAATTCAGGGGCATTATAGACTCCCCCCTTAAAGAATTTTGTCCCTGAAATTCAGTATGGACAAAACAACAAGCATATAGCCCATGCAAGCAAAGCTAGTATAACCTAACAGCCAAATTCTATATAAACCTTATATAGAACTTACCAACTAAAACAGCCCAGGAAAAGTAGCCCTAATCCTGTCTTTTGTCTCCCAAGTACAGTCCTTTATGTTGTCGCTCCACTGAACTTTCACCAACCTGCCTGTCTTGTTTCTTAACCGCTTCTCATCTTTTTCCACAACACGAACTGGTTGCCTCACAAAAGTCATATCCAGTTCCACCACAAAGTCCTCCCGTGCCGTCGGAGCGATAGTAGTTTCTGGATCATGAACATACTTCCTAAGATGAGAAACATGAAACACATCGTGGACTCCGGCTAAACTGCTCATCAAATCTACTCGGTACGCGAGTCTCCAAATCCTCTTTGATATAAGAAATGGTCCAACATATCTCGGTGCTAGCTTTCCGGTCTTCCCGAACCAAACCACACCTTTCATCGGTGATACCTTGATTAAAACTCTATCTCCAACTGAGAACTCTAGGTCCTTACGCCTTTTGTCTGCGTAAATCTTCTACCTAGATTGAGCTTCCTTCATTCTTTCCCGTATCAACTCGATCTTATCCGTCGCCTTTCTCACCAAATCTGGACCAAGGACCAATCTATCTTCGGTCTCTAACTAGCATGCTGGTTATTTGCATGGCCTTCCATACAAAGCATCAAAAGGCGCCATTCCTATAGTAGTATGATAACTATTATTATAGGAAAACTCCACTAAGTACAAGTGATCTTCCCAAGAACCTCTAAAATCCAGCATACAAGCCCTCAACAGATCTTCCAGTACCTTGTTGACTCTCTCTGTCTACCCATCTGTCTAAGGATGATATGCGGTACTCATCTTGAGCTTAGTGCATAACACACTCTGTAGGCTCTTCCAGAACTCGCTAGTAAACAAAGCATCTCTATCACTGATGATACCACTAGGAATTCCATGCAGTCTAATGATTTTCTTCATGAACAACTTAGCCAAAACAGGTGCCGTCCTGGTTGACCTTACCGGAATGAAATCAACACTCTTGGTCAATCTATCCACTATGACCCATATACTTTCATTACCCCAGTTTGACCTTGGTAACCCATCAATAAAATCCATGGATATCAAGTCCCACTTCCAAACTAGAATATCCAAAGGCTGAAGCAAACCACTTGGCTTCTGATGTTCGGCTTTTACTTGCTGATAGTTCAAACACTATTTTACCCATAAGCCAACATCCCTCTTCATTCCTACCCAGAAGAAACTTCTTTTCATATCCCGATACATCTTGGTTCCTCCAGGATGAATCGTAAACTTCAATCGATGACATTCCCTAAGAACTTCCTTCCTAAGGTTTCCAATATCCGGAACACATAACCGTTCCTTCTTCCTCAACCAACCCCTACGGTCAAGAATAAAATCCTTCAAATCATCAATCTGGACTCCAGTTTCTAACCTTCTAATCCTCTCGGTTAACACTGGATCCTCATTCTGCCTAAAATCAATTCGTTCGATCAACACTGGTCGAACTTCCAAATAAGACATCATGGCGATATTCCGACTAGATCCAACAGTCGACCTCAACTGCACATTGCAAACAGCCAATGCTTCAAAGTCTTTCCATTCCACCAACATAGCCAACACCACATTCTGATGTTTCCTGCTAAGCACATACGCCACCTTATTTCCTTTTCCTGGTGTATACTCGATGCTAAAATCATAAGCTGCAACAAACTCCAGCCATCTCTGCTGTCTCATGTTCAGCTCCTTCTAGGAGAATAAATATCGTAGAGACTTATGATCTATAAAGAGCTCTAACCTTTCTCCTAAAAGATAATGTCTCCACACCTTCAATGCGAAAATCACCGCTGCCAACTCCAATCATGAGTAGGGTATCTCACTTCATGCGATCAAAGTTGTCTAGAAGCATAAGCATAACCTTTCCATTTGCATTAGCACAACACCTAACCTAGTACCACATGCATCGGTGTAAACTACCAATCCCCGATTCCCATCTGGAACTACTAACACGGGCGCATTGGTTAACAAATGTTTCAACTTAAGGAATGCCTCCTCACATTTGTCAGACCAAACAAACTTCACGTTCTTCCTGGTTAGCATAGTCAAGGATGCCGCTATCCGCGAGAAATCCTTAATGAACCATCGGTAATATCCTTCAAGTCCAAGAAAGCTTCTAATCTCACTTACTGTCTCTAGTCTTTTCCAATTGTTAACAGCTTATCCAGATCAACTGTTAAACCTTCCTCGGAAACTACATGACCAAGGAACTTCACTTCCTTCTTCCAGAAATGACACTTTGAGAACTTTGCTTTCATCTGATGTTGCCTTAGCGCCTCCAACACTATTCTAAGATGATCCACATGATCCTTCCCGTTATTAGAATATACCAAAATGTCATCAATAAAAACCAACACGAACCTATCCAAGTGCTCTCGGAAAACCTGATTCATCAAATCCACAAAGAAAGCTGGCGCATTAGTAAGCCTGAATAGCATAACCAACCATTTGTAAGACCCATATCTGGTCCTAAATGATGTTAAAGGAATACTGTCCTCTGCCACTCATAGCTGGTGGAAACCTGTCGCCAAATCCAGTTGGGAAAACACTCTGGTTCCACTCAATTGATCGAATAAATCGTCGATCATCGGCAAAGGATACCTATTCTTGATCGTCCTCTCGTTCAACATACAATAGTCGATACACATCCTTAACGACCCATCTGGCTTCTTCACGAATACCGTGGCCGTTCCCCAAGGCGAACTTCTTGGCCGGATGAAATTCTTTCCTTCCAATTCCACTAGCCGCACCTTCAATTCCTTCATCTCGGTTGGTGACATCCTGCTAGGTGATTTACTTACGGGTTTAGCTCCCGGCACGAGATCTATCCGAAACTCGATTACTCTGTTCGGCGACAAGCCCAAAACTGGTTCAAACACATCCGCAAACTCTCTTGCAACATAAACCTGCTTCAACCCTGCTTCCGCTCCCAAAACACCCAATAATGCATAAGCATTTTCGTTCGAACTCCTTACTGAGTAAATAACTCGGTTACGGCTATTAGGGTATTTCAATGATATTTCCCCCTCCTGGCAAAATATCCTAGCATCATTTCTATCTAACCAATCCATAGCCAATATAATCTCGAAACCCACGAAATCAAAAACATATAAACTTCATGCAAACATATGACCTAACAAATCAAGTTCTAACTGGTCATATCTCGTTCCCAGAGTTGCATACCCTCCTATAGGATTCACGACCCTTAAATGAGTAATAAGGTATAAAGGTTCCAGACATAAGCAATCTACCAAATACTGAGATATAAATGAGTGCGATGCACCGGTATCAAATAGTATCCTAACCGGAGTACTATGAATCATAAGCATACCTTATATCATAGCTTTTCCTTTCTCAGCAGTCGTTGGTCTAAAGGATGATGGTTCCAAAGCAAAGACCTTTCCCTTTCTAGCCTTAGCAGCCTTGGGACACTTGTCCTTGTAATGCCCCATCTGGCCACAGTTGTAGCACTTCACATTCGGCCTCACTACAACCGCTCTTTCATCACCCAAGCGACACTCATTAGCATAGTGCCCCTTCTTGTCACACTTGTAACAAACAATATCATCCTTACTCTTCTTAGTTGTTACCCCTGACTGGGCACCTTTCTTCTTGAAGAACTTCCACTTCTAATTCTGAAAATTCTGAACCTCGACTGGTTTCCCTTTCCTAAAAGTAGAAAGTGTCTCTTCGTTCCGAAAATCCATCTCAACAACAATATGACACGAATCCCAGAGGTTTGGCATGGTTGCTCTGGCGATATCAGGATTTAACCCCCTTATAAACTTATCATTCCTCCAAATGACTGTATCCAAAGTAGCATATTCGTCAAGCCGAGATCTGCAAATACCCTTTCACAATGCAATAGCCAGTTCTTCACTCCTACTACATCCTCAGTTCCCAGAAAAGGCTTTCCTCCAAGACTAGTGTAATCCCTGCTCAGCTTGGCATAATTATTGCCAACTGGGGCCACCGGATTAGCTCCTCCAGCATTCTCTACAGCCACTCCCGCAGCTGCTCCAGCTTGCATCATATTCATGAAGAACTGATATGTTATCCCCATATCAACCGACGGAATCTTAGCACCAACATTGGCATCTGCATCTGGGTTTGCATTTGCCTGTCGATCCTGGTTGCTCCTAGTATTGGGTCGAACATTTCCACTTGTTGCGGTGCGTCTTCCACCTTGATTCACTCTTTCATTTCTTGCCTCCATATCTTACTTCCCTACAACCTCCTGAAATCCAATCTTGGTAAGATATAGAAGAATGGTCTAAGAGAGTGAGGAATACATACTTAGGTATTTATAGAAAAGTACACATACGTTATTATAACGCTTACCCAAGCCCAACTATATTTTAGATTCATTAGATTATGCTTTAAAATCTTTTAAGATATAAATTCCTTTTAAGTACATAAACCATTCTCTGGTACCAACTTGTAACATCTCGCTTCTGGAGGCTCAAAACTAACTGCTACAGATGCTACAGTCATCCATAGGTGTTATTTCTAAGTGACCGAAATTGGAATCTTGAAACTATTGGCAACACAGAAACACAAGATATGAAAAATTTTAAACTTCAACAAAATAGAATTTCTGATTTCTTATGAATTTCAATTTAAAATTTAATAACATAATCCCAGACGTTAAACATGTTCAGATCACATATACATGTACAAAATACGATAAGAGCGACACATGAAGATGTCCCCTTATGATGATCAGAGAACTAATAAATATGAACTTTACAGTTCTTAGTACATCATAGCGGAATACACAAAATAGCTCCTATATAGCTAACATTGCCTCCTACACGTCTCCGGAAGCTTATTCGCCCAAAACCTAAAAGTCTCCCACTCCAGACTACTCAAATTAATTTTGAGTACCCGAGAGTTTGTGGAGAAACACAAACTTCAAGTCAGACAATAAGTCTGGTATGAATAATCTCCTATCATCTCTTATCATAAATAGATATCTAGTGAGACCACGCCGCTTAGCGGAACGGGTTTTCCCCTCACTAGTATCCAAAATAAAACATGCAATTCATTTACTATGCCCCTACACCCAAAATGATTAGCCTAAACATAATATGAAATAAATCCATAAATCATATGTATTGGATATCACATCCACCCATTTATTAGATATCCCATCTAAAAGCAATTTATTAGATTTCCCATCTAAAATCAATTTATTAGAGTTCCCCTCTAAAATCTTTAAAATGACTATCCGTCATAATTTAATAGGACTATCCATCCTAAATCCATTCAAAATAATTGCAGATTATCCATCGTACATTGTTTTATAAAAGATGGTGTGGGCTATCCGTCGTACACTCCATAGTCTTCCTAGGACGACTATGAACCCTTAGGTGCCAAATCCCGAGGCTAACCACCTTTGGCAAAACATTCTTTACTTTAGAAATTTGATGTGGGCTATCCACCGCACATTCCATGGTTTTCCTAGGTTAACAATGAACCCATCACTTGGCCAATTAAATCATCATGATCCCTATGATTATTTATAAAAATTCATGATACCCGTGATTAATTTTTTTCCCTCCGTTATACCACCTGTTTAACCTATTCCCATTGGTAGCCCCAATTAGGTTAAATTAAATAAAAACACATTGATAGCCCCAATTTATATTTTCGAAAGCATATTTTTGTTTTTAACCCCAAACTATGTATCGAAAACATTAAACCCTCCCTGGTGTCCCCCAAGGTTCTATAACATTCAGCTTAAATAAGGATCCCCCTCATATATATTCAAACAAAGATAAGTATTTTATGCTATAACCCTTCGAAGTAGCCCCTTCGACCTAGCTAATTTTTACTTAAGAAAAATGGCTAAAACAACCCTTTAAAACCCTTCGAATGAAGTCCCATTCGAAAGTAAATAAACATCCAAAGTTAGCCCCTTCGGAAACCTTTCTTTTGAAAGCATCACAAAATCATACCTTTCGCAATCATTGAAGGTAACCCCTTCAAAACCTTTCGAAATCAAACCTTCTGAAATTAAAACCTTTCTAAATCAAACCTTCCGAAATCAAAACCTTTCGAAATCAAACCTCCAAATTAAACCTTCCGAAATCAAACCTTTCAAAATCAAAACCTTTCGAAATCAAACCTTTCGAAATCAAAACCTTTCTAAATCAAAACCTTTCGCAATCATTGAAGATAACCCCTTCATAACCTTTAGAAATCAAAACTTTCGAATCAAAACCTTTTGAAATCATTCAAAAACAATGAAGTGTTGGAAACAGCCCTGCTAAAGTATACTTCCGAACTTGTCAGAAGGTTAACCCTTCGACATGCCGAAAAGTATTAAAACACCTTTTCAGAGAATATTTTAAAACGGTAGTCTTGAAGGTTTAAGCTTTCGAAGATCCCCTTCGAAACCCCTTCTTGAATATATAAAATTTTAATCTCTTATAAAATGTTAGAGTCGAAGGATCCCCTTTCAACTAATTCGAAAGCATATTTCTATCTGAAAGCAAAGGAAGTAGCTTCCCCATCCCTTCGCCCCTCTTTCCTTCGGCCCCGTGCCTACCTTTCGACTTGGGTGGAATGTAACTATTTACCTTTCATCTTAGGCGAAAGGTACCTTTCGACTTTATCGAAAGGGTAAAAGCAGGTTTGTTGGAGTCAAAGGCAGAACTGGGCCTACTGAAGTGATGTTTTTATCTTATTTGTCTAATTTTGATTGGCTGAGGAACCTTCTCCTGTACTTCCAAATAGTAAAAAGTATACAAAAGTAAACCTTTTTCTCAAATCGCTGTACTTCTTCCTCAAATATTTCCAAATGCAATTTCCTTCCGAGTTTAAATAATTTCAGAAGCAAATTTTTAGTTTAGCCCTTGGGCTTAAATAACTTAATTACCTTAGTTAACCAGTAAGGAAAAATCCCCAAAAATCTTATAAATCATATACTTCAACATATTAAAATTTCAAAGCATATAAAGATCAAAACAACTCAGAATTTAACCAAAACCAAATAAAACGTGTTAATTACCTTAGTTAACCACTAAGGAAAAATCCCCAAAAATCTTATAAATCATATACTTCAACATATTAAAATTTCAAAGCATATAAAGATCAAAACAACTCAGAATTTAACCAAAACCAAATAAAACGTGTTAATTAGCCCATTAACATTTTAAAACACCTATGTCTTATCCAAACAAAGGTTTAAATGGTTATATCCTAACCAAAATCACAAACATGAATTGGGTATAGCCCATAACCGATCCAAACCCAGAAAAACGAGATGATAAACATGATTATTCACCTTGATTAGTTGATTGGAGAATGAGATAATTTCCTAGCTTTAATTCCTTGGCTTTTTCTTCAACTTAAAATCTTCCTGGGGCTTTTTAATGGCCGGCCGAAGTGATGAGGAGTTAAGAATGAGAAAGTGAAAATTTATTCAAGTGGAGGAAGAGATATATACTAAAAAAAGTAATCCCATTTTCAAGTTTACCCCTTAGAAAATTCCTCCTTCTTAACTTAGTTAAGTTTTATTTTAGTTCATTCATTAAGACACGACCATTGGATTTATTAATCTCATCTCCCTAATTATTCACATTATTCTATTTATTTTATCCAATTAAATATCCCGAATAATGTTAATAAAAATTTAGGGGAATTATAGTTGGGTCGAGTGGAAGTATTGGAAGCGAAGCACTATTCAAGAGGAGATTCGTCTCCTTAGTTATATGGGTTAGTATCATGGTCAACTCAAAGTCAAAGTCTCTAGCCAGAGCATTTTGGTTAATAATAATTGTTATTATTGAATCAAGGGCTTTTTGTTTGGACTATAAAGTTGAATGTGGATGATTTTGGAATTTTGACAATTACCAAATTCCATAAATCCAAAGTGATATAGTTTTGACGAAGAGAATTGGTGTAAATAATTGTCACTATTAGGCACCGCTTATAATAAGTAAAATTGGATTTTACCAAAAGATGTGTAAGCGATGAATTAAGCCAAAATGTCATACCACCTGCTAAGTGACATGTGAACGTTAATATTTGAATTGTTCAATATTAATCGCTGACTGAATTTACACATTTGAGTCGCACAACCGTAATGAGGAATTCTCCGAAAAACCACATGATTTAATTACTTTATAAAAAGTTGTAAATTAGTTAAATTAATTAGTATTTGAGAAATATTAATTGTTATTTATTTTATTTGATGTTTGGGAGTTATTTGTAATTATTTAAATGCATTTATAAAAGTTATATTTGCGCGCATTGATATATGATATCATTGTAATTAAATAAAAGATAATTACATGTGTTAATTTATGCAATCCTATGTCATTTGATGGCATTTAATTTTCAGCCATACCATGTAAAGAAATAGGAGTGAAAAGAGAAAGTTAATCAAGAGAATTGATTAGAGAAGTTTTAATTAAAGAATGGGAAGGGTTTCCTTCTTTCAAATAAAACATATTCTTTAATTTATTCTGTACGTACAATTCATTTTCATTCATTTTTTCTCTTTCTCTTCTCCTACCTTTTCATGGTAGAAACAAAAAAAGGAATTCCTAAATCTTTCAACTCCAAATAAAAAGATCAAATAAAAAAACAAAAGTGGTTCATTCATTTCTTGCAAGGATAAGATGTGGATCTTGAATATCTTTGGAGATATCATCATTGAAGGTGTGATTTCTAGGCAACAACCTAAGGTGATTCAATCAGATCTAGAAGCATTCTTCATTCAAGGTGCAAACTAAAGGCAACATCAACAAGGTGTGTTTTAAGGATTGGGTAGCAAGATATGTCATTTTCTATATATAGATAATGATTTTGCAATGTTTGATGGAATTTAATTTAAATTTCCTAATTTAAAAGATGTATTGCTATTTTGCTTAATTAAAAAAATTGTTTATGAAGATTGAATTATTTGTTGAGTGATATGATTGAGTTTTCATTTGGTAGATCAAAATAAATTTGTTTATGTTTTAAAACAACATTCAAGTGTAGATCTATGTTTTTTAAACAATCTAATTAAATTGTAATTCTTCAGATTTGAATGTTTACATGATCGAATTGGTTAGCTGCTTTTCTTTACTTTGTTAAGTTGAAACTAAATCTATATATTTTAAAATACACTATTTTACTTTAGTTCTATGTTATAACATTTAATTTAAGTTCCATTTCTTTAAATCTGGAAATTTACATTTTCATGTTGATTGATTGAATTATATTTAAAGTTAAAAATGAAACTTATATGGAATCAATACAAAAATGAAATTTACAAGCACCATTGTCCCAATGGTTAAGTGATTCGGCTTTGGTGCGAGAGGTCACAAATTCAAAACTTGCGTAGCGTGGTTCAAACATATATTGACATGTGATTTGTGTTATATTGTCCCAGTGACATGTTGTATCTAAGTACCATTTCGAAACAAAAAATACAATGTTTCAATTGTAGACCTATGTTTTAATCTTTCATAACAATGTAATTTTAATTTTGAATTTTAATCCATGTATGTATGTTTGTTTGCATGTATTATTTGCATTTTTATGGCATTAAATATTTACATCTGAATAAAAGCAATTTTAACAACAAAGCAAAGATTTAAAATTGACTGTAATAACTATCTAATTTATATTATTAGAAAGCTTTGATTGAATCCCATATATTCATATTTGGATCCATCACTACAACAAAATGTACCTATCATAGCATTTTAAAAACGCTATAAAAACCTTTAACAGCGTTTTTAACTACGTTGTATATTAACATGCCATTATAGGTCAGACCAATACCATAGCAAGATAGAAAACACTGTAGAGTCCACGTATTTATATGCTTTTTTTGATATCATTAATACGTCTTACAACATTTTTGTTGATGAGCAAAATTTCTTTTCACAGCGTTTCTTCTGTTGCTATGATGCCAGCGTTTTTTGGACTGCATGGGTGCTATTTTATAGCATTTCGAAAACGCTGTTAAAACTTTCTATAACGTTTCGTAAACGATGTTTAATCTTTTCTTAGCGATTTATAAATGCTGTTAAATATTTTCATAGCATTCTATAAACGTTGTCGTATTTTGCTCAGTTCCTAACCAATATATAGCAGGGTTCCAATTCTATATGCAGCCACAATTTATGTATAACAGTTTATATAAACACGTATATTTCATAACAAACATATTATATTAATCACATATTTTATAATAAACATATTATATTAATCACACATCATACAATTAACATGAAACATTACACAATAAACATACACAATATTCTTACATCAAAATAGATAATAAGTTCATAATATTTCAATGTAGAACAAGCAACAACTAGTGACCAAAAATAGTAATACATACAAGCATACAAACCAAAATGTAGTTATGGCATCAAAAGTAACTTTGAATCCATAACTTTCTACGGTAGGTTACTATTTTTTCCATCAAATATATATATCCACATGCAAAGGAAAAGTTCTTTATTACACGTACTTGATTAGGATTAAAAGATGAAAAGATTAAGTAGCTAGTTCTCAAGTTATTTTAAGCTTTATCAAACAAACCTGTGAAAGAATGAACTTGAAACTTTTCTTTATACTTATTTTTTGCTATTATTAATTGTAGGGTTAGTTACAATATAAACGTGTACCATTTTTATTTGATCAGTATATAATTCAATGTGTATTGTTTTATCGGTTATCCATTGTACCACTAATGTGATTTTAGAGTCTTAGACTCCGAGTTAATATCTAGTATATAAATGCATTTCTAACCATTATTTGCAGTACATGTGAATTTTCTTTGTTCTCCAAATCGTAATTTTCTCCTTTTAAAATGGAAAAAAATGAAATCTCTATGTTTTGTTCAAAATCTGAACTTCTGATCATTGAAATTCTTTAAATGAAATCAGAAGAGTGCCATCTCCATCCGTTGGAAATTGAAAGGAATGGAATAGTACCTAACTCAAGCTATAGCAGACAACAGGGGAAAAAATTTCAAACTATGCATTTCTGAAATAGCAATCGATATTATTTTCTTCTCATGGCCTAACAAAATCAAAATGGCATGTATAATACTATACTCTTTTAAGATAAAAATATTAAGAATTTTCAAGGCTTAGCAAAACAACGTGACCTTAAAGATAAAAATTAAAATGTCATTGTCTTAATTTCAATTTCAGGAAAATAAAATGTATGTTTTTCTTACAACAGTACATTAAGTAGCCAGTTTTCAAGTTATTTTAAGCTTTATAAAACAAACATTTGAAAGAATGAATTTGAAACTTTTCTTTCTTCGTACAAAACATCATAAGTTTTAAGTGAAAACATATCAGAAAACACATCATGGCAAATATGATTTATAATGAACAACGAGATGCACCAAAGAGTCAAAAAGTCATACCAAAAATTCCCAGAAAAGATTGCTAATGCTATAAAGTTCTAAAAGATTTTGGATACTCCTAGGCTGTCAGATATTAACCTGTAATTGTTCAGGTAAGTAAAAGAAAAATAATATTAAATTTAAATACTTTAGGTATGAACTTTCACTCAAGTATACATTTTGACCAGAAAACAAATTTTTAACCATCCCTTATTTCAAGATGAGAATATAATATAGAAATTATATTTTCCTTGGTCAATATGGTAAGGTGAACATGTAAAAAATAAACAGTGGTCGTGCATGAAAAGTTTTAGAACGTTGTCTTGAAAGTTTATTCCTACCATTCACCACACTAGCTATGTACGAGAATAACAAAAATAGGTATAGGCATATATAACCCTCGTTCATACATCCTGTGGAAAAGGAAAAAATACTATTGTCTGTTGCATACTAAAAGTTTAGAGGCGTTATGAACAGATTGCCTTACAAACAATCATCTCTCAGGCTATGCTTTCCCTAACTACATATAATTAATAGTGGACATATACATGGCTGGATAGATTATCAAAGAACTAACAGAGTTGGATGTTCATGGGCACTCAACCCAGAGCAACACCGGTTTGAAGAGAAACAAAGCAATAAAAGGCTTACCCAGTTTCCAAACTATTCGGGACAAAACAAAGCACTATAAATTATGGTTGGCATGTCGTTAGTAAAGTTGATATTAATGGTATAATATGTTATAACCTATTAAGAATTTAAAAACTATGTGCTTACTATAATTTAAACCAAAAATAACAAATTAACAGTAAAACGGTAAAACGGTCTACATTGTTAATACAACATGAGCAAGGATGTTTTTCATGAATATGAATAATGATAGATTTGCTAATATTTTTAAAATACAAAAGAAAATATTTTAGAAGATTGTTATAAATAAAAACTATTAAATGAAATTAAAAATGGAATCAAGTCTAACTGAATCAAGGATATTATCTAATATTCTCTTTGTTCCATGAAATAAACATGGCTTCTTCTTATGTAGATTTCTTTTTCTGGTTATATTATAATCTAAATGTATAAAAAAAGTAGGTGTACTTAATTCTATGGAATGGGTATGATTTTATCCAATGAATGTTGCATAAAGAAATGAAACTCTAGCATTTTATCAAATTAACTTACTTAGTTTTAACATCCTTGTCAATGAAATTATTGGCCAAAGAGTTGGAAGTCAACACATTATTGATTTTTCATATTCTTTGAGCTTTTGAGAACTAAATTATTATTTTATTTGTTTTCATGTTAAGATAATTTCTTATATTTTGTCTCCTTACATAAAGCTCCCAAAATTGGCTGCCAATGACCTCTGCAAAATCGAACATGAATGCTTAAGGGGTCATTTTTGGTAGTTTGACATTTAAATAATGGTTGATAAATTTGAAGGAAAGTTATAATTATTGAAGAAATAATTAGTATAAAAATATCAAAATCATAAGCACACCTGTCATTAAACTTTTATATTAAGAATAGTGTCATATAACAAGCACATGTGATTGCATTTCATCCAAAGTTCACAAAATAAAGAGAAAACAAACAAAAAAACTAAGACCAGAGTGCTTTGAATGGTTTATTTAGGTATTTTTTGCAAAATCATATTGATTAAGCATTTAAAGTAGGTGGTCAATTGATCCAAGTATATCCAAAAAATATATAACTGGTAATTAACTTGAAATGATAATTCGGCAATAGGAGAAAAGCTAAATGATAGTACACATTATTTGTATCAAACATGACTTAAAAGTATAGAAAGTGGAAAGGAAAAAAATAGGCCATAACATTTACCGTAGGTGCAGCAGTACAACATAATCCCCAAGCATAGAGTCAGGTACCGAACCATATATTGTAAGAATGTAGACTGCCGTTGGACATGATGTATATATAATGATGTTCCCATATCTATGTCATTTGCCCGTGAGGCCGTATTTACTAAACTAATCTGAAAATATTTTATGATTGATATCTACATAGGAAACTACAATATGATACATGATTACATAATGGTATGAACCTTTTTGTGTTGTTCGCTTATAGGACTGCATTAATTACTATGTGTGTTTGTGCGTGTGCATGCATGAACCGTATGAAAAGTTGTTCTTTCTTTTAAAATAGATTACAAGACATTCAAAGGTTTGAATCAATATGATTTTAAATCAAATATATATAACATAAATTGGGGAAGAAATATCCTAGGATAAACTGACACAACACACAATTATGAGTACATAATAAGATAATTAAGATCGATATGTCATTTCGTAGGCAATTAAGAGCACAAGTCATAAACATTGTCGTTAAAAAGTTCCATAATACGGTTAGAAAGAATCAACCCCTCCAATGCAACGACCTATGAACAATTTTTCTTCTTCTGATTATCAGTGTGTTTCCAGTATAAATAATTATTCAGCACTAAATCTTTTGCTTTATTAGTTAAGATACCTTAGCACTACATTTCAATAATAGGTATAATTATTCTTTAATCACATTATCTGGGCTGTGATGATTCTATAGTTTATAAGTAATCTTCGCTTGAGGTATATGTGGAATTTATTATACCACTCATAGGAATACTCTACTACTTGATTCATAATTCACAACATATGCTAATAAAATGGGAAGTAATGTGCAGCAAAAAATGTAGAGGGCAAAGTAACTGATGTGTTTACATTAATTATCCCAGTTTAATTTTTAGACTTCTAACATTATTGCGATCCCAATCCAAAATATGTGCTTGCTAAGCTTTCTGTAAAGATTGGAGTCAAAAGAATAGTAGTTTAACGATAGAAGTTATGGAGTATAAATTTCGAAGTCAACTCCTACATTTCAATATGACAGTATAAGAACTAAAAGAGGATATAACACAAATATAAATATTGTGAAATGAAGCGATATCAGTTATATTGAACATGAACAAAGATGCACATACGGTGTATAATTACAAAGATAATTTAATATATATATATATATATAATTTGTATAATATAAACGTGTATAATTACAAAGATATATAATCTATGTAATATAATTTATAATAGTATATATTTTCATACATAAACTTAGTTAATTTCTATAAAAAATGGTTAATTTATGAATTATTATAAAACTTAATTAATTTAGTTTAATTTTTACACCGATCATGTTGTAGTTCGAACTATCAGCATGTACATTTTTTATCCTTAGCTTACATAATGAAAATAGAAATATTATGTTTGTGTATGTAACGACCCAGAATTTTAAACAAATTAAATTGAGAATATTTAATTAATTTTAAATATTTGAACGATGATTTAATTTGAATCTCGAATATAACTTGGAATTTGGCGATTAAACTTTAAAATTTAATCGATTGGAAGTTGAATAAAATTTAAATCTTCTAATTAAAGTTGAAGAAAAATATTTCGAAAGCTTATAAAACTTGTCTTGATAATTCTGAAGATGATTGAAGCTTCAGAATCCAATTTCGAATTGATTTGATCAGTTTTGAAATTTATATCGTTTAACCGATATTTAAAAATAGTCATTTTTTAAACAGTCTCGGAATTCGACGAAACCAGTTCCATTGGATCCGGAATATTGTATTATTGTCGGATTCCAAATTTCGTAGCATTCGGGGTTGTTATGTGACCATACGATAGTTAAACGCGTTGGAATTTAAATGGAATTCAATTTAAATTTAAAATTTAAATTTATAAATATCACACGTTTACTCCCCTAAAATCACGCCTAAGATCCCGAACAAAAAATCAGGCAACCCATCACGTAACCCATGCCTCCATCCATTTTAAATCACTCCGTTCTAAATCAGTTCGAAGAGAAAAATAAAAACAAAAACTCTCATTCTTTTGCTTAAGCAGCCGAGTCTCCTGCTACTTTATCTTCAAAATCGAAAGAGATATAGGGTCTTACTTCATCAATTCAAAATCGAAATCATTCTCAAAGAAATCATCGCGCCCTTTTCCCCTCAAAGAATCAAACGCGATTCATTCTTACAAAGAAAAAAATTATAGCAAATCAAAATCGCGTGCACGATGGATGGGGAACTCGAAGTCAAGCAAGGGGGTCGCGTGTGAGCCTTGGGGCTGCAGTCTGGGTAGCGCGAGCTCGCGTGAAGACGTCGCGATTTCTAGGGCAAGGCGCGACAATGGTTGACTAGGGCTTGGGTTCGAGCAAAGTTGGGTTTCTCGCGATCGAAATTGGAGGCTCGAACTAGGGGCGACTGGGTTTGAGGGCCGCGGTGGCGGAGGATCGGAGTCGATCTCGACGAAGTCGCGATGGTGGATGGGCAGCATGGCGGAGGGCAGCCGCGTGAAGTAGGGTTTCGCGACTGAGAACTGGTGATGCGCGCGCACGTGACGATGGTCGATGGCTTATCTGGGGTTCGTCGAGGCAATTTGGGGCAGCAGCATCGAAATGAAGGTGATCACGTTCGAGCACGCGATGGTTTGGGTGAAGTCGATGGGAAGCTGTGGACGCAGGGAAGAGCAGTGACTTGGATTTTGGAATTTAATTGTAAGGTATATTTTTGTTAATTTAAATTAAATTAGTAGATAATATATTTGTATACGTATAAGGAAAACCAAAGAATATAAATAGAAAAAAAAGATGTTCCTGTTTCAGTTTTAAAGATGTACAAATATATAGATAGATATAAATATATTCTCATTTAAAAAGAATATTGATTTTAAACGATTTGAAGATATAAAAATAAGGCAATATATTTGTTTAGTTAACTTATTTAAAAAAATTTATTTTTATTACTAAAGGATTATTCAAAAGGAAGTTGGTTAGAAATTTAATAACTTGTTAAATTTAAATCATCAGCTAGATTAAGGTAAAATAAATTGTAAAACAAAAATTTATTATTCGATTTAATTCGAATATTAATGGATTTTATAATTGCTTATACAAGGTTAAGAATGGAAAAGCAAGCCGGAAATGAAATTGAATTGCAAATAAAAAAGCTAAGGTGAGATTTTTCTCACTCAAAAATGAAAGTGGAATTTTCAGTTATTTATTGCTTGATTTGATTGCTATATTGGATGTGATATTAGATATAGTAGGATATATCTATATATATAGCAATATATACATATTGGCATATGTATATATTGGATTGATGATTTCCCGCCTCGTATAGCGGATGAGACCCTATTGCGCCGTTAGTAAGCGGATTTTTATAAAAACCCATATACCGCGATATTCCACCTCGAAGTGGAATTGGTATTGTGCTAACGTCTTTGGATGCAGGGAAATAGGTTGAAGGGATCCAACTGGACCCCTCACATTGATTGAATTTATTTCTACTGTAATATGAATCTGTGAATAACTTTATTGATGTTATTGATCATATTGATGTCTGGAATTTGCTTGAAAGCTAAAATTTAGCTGAATGGATGTTTGATATCATTGGATTCCAAAAATAAACGAAATTGAATTTTTGAAATCAAAATAGAAATTTCTAAGTGAATTAATTTTAGAAATTGAATAAATTTTGAAGAAAGGAATTTTTAAAGTATAAAAAGTTAATTTTTATAATCTTATCGAATTAATTCCAGAATCAAGTGAAAATGTTAAATAAATGGATTTCGTAAAATAGTGATTATAATTTGAAGAATTTAATTTAAGAATTTGGATTTTTAAATAGATTGAAAGAAACGATTGAAATTTATTTCCTTAAAAAGGAATTTATTAAAAGAAGATAAGCTAGAAATCCAACTAGAAATTTAATTGGTAAATTGAGATAAATTGGGAAATCAATGTAAAATGATTTCAATTTGAAGAATCCATTTTAAAACAGAATATTGAATAATTTGAGAAAAAATGAGGAATTTACTTAGTAGTGATAAATAAATTTTTAAATCAATATCGAAATTGATTTGGGATTGAAGTTTTTATAAATAGAATTGAAATTTATAAAAGTTGTTTATAAATCCAAAATCACTTATTTTGATAAGTAAAAATATAGAAGTTGATAAAAAGAAGATTTATAAGTCGAGGTTGTTATTAAAATAGAAATAGAATTTATAACCGTGTTTATAAATTCGAAATCGATTGAATTTGATAAATTAAGTATAGAAGATTATTAAAGGAGATATATTCGCGATTTTGGATAGCGAATTATTATTGAAATAAAACGTGTAGAAAATAGTGAAATGTAATTAGTGAAGTATATTCACGATTTTGGACAGTGAATATATTGTTAAGTAAAATGGATATGGTTTTGGAAAAGTGATATTTGAAATGAAGTTAATTGTTTTAAAAGATGTTTTAAAACGTGTGAACTATCGAAATCATAGATTTCAACATTTATTGTTGAAATAGACGTTTTCGAGAAATATAAGGAAATGGTGGACTATAACACTGTTGTTATAGTAAATGATTTCCGAAAGGAAATGTTTTATATAGTATTGGGATTTATATATCTATTTTAATTTCGAATCCCTATACTAGTGATTTTGAGTCGTCGTAACGATGTTTTTACGCAACATTCGTTTTGACTCAAATAGATGTTAAAATTTATGATTTCCTTAAAGAATGAAATGTATACTTAATATTGATTTAAGTATATTGAATATTTTCAAAATGTTGAAAATAAATAGATTTGTGAAATACTTATTTTTAAATAAGTATGGAAATGTTTTTCCAATATGAAATGAACTGTTTTGAGATTTTATCTTCAAAGATAAATTGAAATGTGAATATTTGAAATTTGTTTTCAAATGATTAAGTGTGGAAATTTTATATCTAGTAAAAGATATTTTGGGAAGATGAAATAATTTGGAAATTTATTTGGAATCTAATGATGTTGCGCATCTTTATTGATAGTTAAATAACCGACTATCAATAATTACCTTGAATTGGTATTTGTTGTGAATTGGATGAATTTGAATGCCACACTTTGTTTTTAAATAAGCGCTCACTATTCGGGTTAGCCGGGAAAGGACCATGGGGTCGTATAACCCATTCCGAATATGTGATACGTCGTTATGAATTGCATTCGAAGACCGGTGTTGAAGACCGGATATTTTTGAAAACGGAAGGATTACCGTCGAGTTACTCTACATCGGCTGATCTCCGGTTTAGAGGTTTTATCACCCTTAGTGACGGGAAGTCCGGACGTGATTGAAAATTATCCGGAATTGCAAGGGCTTCGTGAGAAGTGCCTTCGGTTCTGTTCGATCCCGGAACAGACTTGTATGGATTGTGTGTCTGACGTTACAATTTGAGATATAAAGCTGATTTCTTTCAAATACATTTCTGTTGGTGGCGGAGAATTTATTCTCTTAGCTTAACACCCTTCTCTGAGACGTACGAGCTCAGAGGTTATGTAGTTGAAATTTATCAGCGATATATCCCAATTTGGTAACGTGGCATACTGAGTGTTGCTGTGAAATGATCAGTGTTTGATCATTTGTGATATGATCATTTGTTTGATCTTATATCTTTGTGATCATAGGTTGATCATTTTGTTTGACCCGAAGCATGGCTTTATAGAAAGCGTAGCTTTGTGGACGAGACTTCGTCGAGCCTCACACCCCGGAAATGGTCAAAACAGGAAGGATGCGGCAAGGTTCTAGGGAGTAGCGCCCCTTAGTGTATGTCATTCCTTCTGGATAAAGGTGGTATCATGGTATGGAGCCCAGATACTTAACCTCTGTGGTTACTGCATTATTATTACTATGTGGTTTGTTGGAAATCGGGGATCCTTGGGAAGATCGGTGACGATCGGGGGATGGCATACGCATGTCAGTAGTTACCTACTTTTGCAGAGGTAACCCGGCCTTGTGTTGGCAGAGATCTAACCGTAATGTTAGGTTATTTCTCAGGTCGTCTATTCCAGGGACGTACCCATCGTGGAAAAGGAAGTTCCTTAGCCTGACCATTTGTTGGAAATCCAAAGAAACAATACGAGACTTGTACGGTTTTAGTTGTATTACCTGCTATGGAATGTGGCGGTAAACTGCTATTGAACATAGTAGCTATAGTAGGCATAAGTGCGGAATGCCTATGCTGGCTAAGATTAATATTATACTTTCGAAAATGTTTTCTACACTATGCACTAATAATAATATCAAAAATGATTTGATTTTGCGTAGTAAGCATCTTTGACTATCATAAGAAGAAATCTCCTCCAATTCTGCGTTTGCATTGTGTGTGTGGTGGGAGGTCTTATGGTAGTTTCATTTTCCAAAAGCATTGCGAATTTGTTTTATTTTCTTTGTGAAAAATAACTGTTTTACGATCTCACACCAGTCACCATGACTGACTCGGAGTTTATTGTTTCCCTTCTAAACTCTGCGTGCCCACAAATTTCCACACGGGCAGCCTAGAGTTATGTTATCAGGATATTCTGGATATTCTGGAGCTTTGGAAGCAAGCTGGATGGCGTAACGTATCACCTACACTTTGTATTATTCCGCTGTGTATTCTGTATAAGGACAAGTTTATATAACTGTCCATTGTTGTATATTGACTCTGATGATTGATGTATGTATAAAATGATATAGTTCTTTGTTTTAAAGATTATTCATTTATCTATTATATTTTGTTCCGCTGCGATGTGTAAGATTCTGATATTGTTTTCCGTTCTATTGTTCTTCTTCTCTTTTTTTTTCTGTTTTCTTCTTTCTAAAAACCCTCACTATTGGAGTTTCCGGCACTCGATTTCTCGGCAGTCGATAAAGTGAGTATCGATGTCGAATTTTCGAAAGTCGAAAATTCCTGTACGTGACAGTGTACATGCGCGCGCGCATCTATACTCGCATACACTCACTCTCTACAGTACTTAGAAAATCAAAATGAGAAAAATAATGAGAAATTAAATTTATTCATAAACAGATAGAAGAACAAAAGGATGCAATTACCTAATTGAAGGGATTGGAAGAAAGAGCATATCTCTAACTCTTTATTAGCTGCTCCGAACGTTGACTAAAAGTATAATTACAACACAATGTTAATTTTTTATAAATTTTTTTTTATTCAACACATATGTCAAAAATTAACCATGTTTCATCATAGTCTAAAAGATTATGCCTCATGGTCATATTCAAGATTATACCATTATTGACACTGATAGGAATCTCTTAAAGTAGTTTAAACTTACCTGTATCCGATAGCTAAACTCTTTCTTATTAGAAGGACGTATGAAACAAAGCACGTTCCATAATATCTGACAAGAAAAGTACAACATTGGTGAATGACCCACTAGCAACTCTTGAAACTACAAAGAACCATGCAAAGAGAAAAGGTGTAGTAATTATAAGAGCCAGTTCAGCCATTTCAATGATGAGAACTATGATAGTGCTTAGAGTGACTACCTTCATGGGTTTTCAAGAAACCTCTAACTGATATAGCAATTAGCATGCCTATGAATATGAGTGATATGATATATACTGTCACAAGAAAGCAAACAAATGTCAAAATGTTGGATTTCCATGCTAAGAGGATTAGGAGCATTTTCAAGAAAAGAACCTTATATCTTTGTAAAAAAAGAAAATAGAAACATATGTATGTCCATTGTTAGGAAGATTTATTCACTTAAAGGCTTAGAATTTTCAGAAATATTTCCACCTTGTCACAGGTACAAAAGTTCAGAAAAAATTAGAAAGGTGAATATTATACTCTTGAAACATATTGATAGTCATCTCTGTAAAATGAATATGACTAGATCTATAGCATAAAGTAGTGCTAATATTCATTAATCAAGGTTTAGAAAAACAGGCTTCAGATGCTTACTGAAAATAAATCAGTTGTTCTCTCGCAGCCCGTTCTCTAAGTCTTGCCTCGTGCCTCATGCCTGTTCTCTAAGTCATTCCTTACTTTTGTATCATGTTGTAGCCTTCTCATGCAGCAGTTACCATCAGGCATTACTTGCAGTAGTGTACATTTTTTTGGCTTGCTTCAACTCACTAATTATCCAATAGCATCCTAACGTCGTGTTCCATTGCAGTCAAAAAACAACTTTTTTTGTAGTGCATATTCTCTCCGTTATCTTTTAAATTTGCTTTTCCCATGCGCAACGTATTTTGTCCCTCTTCCCGGTTTTAAATTGTAGAACACATGATAGCTCTGGAAAGAAATGATCTGTGTTCATCAGATTCTACTTATAAAAATATCTTCGACTCACATATATATGATTAGTATAGGGAGCTCTTACTGATGTCAATTAATACGGGAAAAGTCATTCTAATTATCAGCTTATACATAGGAAAAACTGTAAAAAAAAAAGGTTAGAGTGAAGAGAATGAGTCATAAATCTTAAGTAGGCATTAACATTACATATGAGATCAGTGTAAAACCCAAAACTAGGAAAGTCTGTAAATCCATCGAAATCCAAAAAAGGATGTTGTGATTTTGATGTACCATAAGAGCTAACGTAATGCAGCACATCAGCTAATTTAACCTCTTTTATTATTAGTAAAACCAATATGTTTAGTTAAAAACGATCACATAGCTATAAAGTTAATTATTCACAAAATTATCCAAACCATAAATGAGAAAATTTATCATGTCTACCTATTTAACAACCTCTTACAGACAAATTTACGATGCTCTGGTGATCTATATAGCTGATATGAAACATCACGAAACCTGAAATAGAGATGGTTGCAAAAAATAGAAGTTATTATACTGTTTCTTTTCCCTAATAAATAATAAAAGTATCAAATCATTACTGCATCATCATATATTCATAAATCCAACCTGGCATTTACTTCGCTAGAAACGTTAACTTCAAATGAGCCATAAGCATGTATCCTGATCAAAATGATGAGTTACACATATGTAAATGATAACCAATTAATAATATTAAATAAAAGGGTAACAAGTAAATTATTTATTAGCTGCAACTTGCTAGTATGTGTCAACGATATAAATGCTACAACCAAAATGTGGATAGAACTGGAAAAGCTTCAATGTCTTTGTCATGTGATCATCGATAATAAATTATCTATAAAGTTAGGTTATATGGTTTTTAGACTACATTAATGTTTGTTCCATAATTATATTAGTTACCAGAAAGTGTTAAATATAAAACTTATGTATGAATAAAATGAACATCGGATAACTGGTGTTTAAATGGCTAGTGCAATAGCTTTTAATTTCTAGGAATAACATAGAAAGTTCTAAATAAATAAAAACACACATATTCGATTTATTTTTAAGGTTTCTAAATAATTTGAAACTGATGTTTATGTTTTAACTTTACAACTAAATTTGGAAATTAATTTTTCTCTCTCATTTCATTTTTATTTCATAGTTTGCTTTATACACCATAATGTGAGATTATAAATTGGACTCATCATACAAACACTAAACTAAATCACGTATACCATCTTGAATGCCAATGGTCATTATCCTCACCAAGGTTTTCAACATGGGATTTAAATCGTAAATCGAAAAGTTTAAATTTCAAATTGAAACGAGATTCAAATCATAGATTTAAAATATCCACATTTTAAGGTTTGTATGCGCTTTGAAGTTGATTTTTATGTTTGAACTTCTACCATTAAACTTAAAAATTTAATTTTCTCTCTAATTCCATTTTTATTTTGTTTTAAAAACGTTATAACAGGAATTGTAAATCTAGATAAGTATATTAAATATAAAAGATTGAGAAAATCTCGCCTTTTAATTGGCGACTATCAGTATGAGTTGAATGTATTATTAGTTGTGTTTTTAACTAAGTTCGATCGGAATGTAAATCAAATCGTAAAGGGAAGGACCAGATTTGAATCAGGATTTAAATCATAAGATTTTAAGATTTTTGACAACTACGATCCTCACTAATTTTAAAATTAAACATTGAACTTTTAGCAAGAAAAATTTAATGACACTTAGCTATTACCGGGACAATACATGATTTATGTAATATATTCTATAATAATCAAAGCTCAATCCATCAAACCATTTCATTTTCTCAAAATCTATACTTTATGCTTTTATAGATTGGCAGGAGTCGCAAGTATAGTTCATGTGCCTGCAACCACATGATTAATTTACACATTAAGTTTGGATTTTTTAAAGGTAACTTAAGTGAATTCATCGATAAATGGTAATAATAAAAAATGAAGGATACTGTGTTAATCAATTTAAATGTTGTACCATGTGAATTGATACACATGGTACAATTTGGAATTATGGAAGAACACTGGAGTCAAATATTGTAAAATAAAAATTGAAAGGTAATTCCTTCATTAATTTAAATTTATAATTTGTGAATTAATTTACAAAGTCTAGTTTGGGATTATGGAAAATAAATGAAGTAAATAGATTTATATACAACAACAGACTGATCTGAGAATCCAAACACGGCAATTACCATTATCAGTCGATAGATTCGCACTCTCATCATTTACAAAAAATGCAATAATCAGATCTAAAGCTCACTTCGCAGAACAACTTCGGCCAAAGCACCATCAACGGATGAGATATGTTCATCAGCACCATTGCACATCATTGTCGATCGTTTCCTGCCAATAACAATTCAAACAACAAGCTGTCGACATCTCACGGGAAGAATCAAGAAAACAAGTATCTCAAATTTTAGACCAGGAAAAGGGCACGGTTGCATCTCTCAAGCGAAGATAGCGAGCAACAGATTCAGAACAACACAAATCTGAACTCTATAATCAGGAAATCACATCAGGCTGCAGCATCGGTGTTTGACCCTAACTTTGGATCCATGCGAGGCTGCATCAGAAAATAACTTAAGCGAAGATGTGGGATTGGTGCATAAGATAGCGTGAAATTAATTTGAATAATTTGATGAATGTTGGAGCAGGATAAGGAGTTTTGACGAAATCGCAACTTTGGACAATTGGCCAAATCCGTGGAGGCCATGGCAAACTTAATGTTGACTTGAAAATTGACCAGAAAATTGCAAAAATGATAAATCATGATGAATTGCAAAAAAAATCATTTACCTGAAAATTGAGTAGATCCGTATGGTGGAAAATAAACGACTGAATGATTCCATCTAGCAAGGAGAAGGAGGCTGAATGGTTGCTTCAGGAGGAAGGATGATTGCTTAGAGGAAAGTTTTGATTGAGCAAAGAAATGAGTCCAACACGGAGGAGGAGGCCGAAGGATTACTTTTTAGGAGGTTGGCATCGACGAGAATCGTTCTAGGGTTTCGTTACCATTTTGCCTTTGGAAACGAGAAGAAGAGATAATAGTAAAAAGATTTGGCCACAAAAATGAAAGGAAAGCCCGCCATATAATTTCTTTAGAGTCCGCCTTATAATTTTGCTTGATACATCATACATCGTTTGGATGTGATTTTCTTTTCTTCTAAATCACTTTGACTGCATATGTGATTAGAACGTTGAGAATCATTGCAGTCAAAACCAAATTTTGTTGAAATGTACTTGTATGTGGTTATATAAATTTTATTTTTCTTTACACATGTTGTCATAGTATGAAATTATTTCTCTTTTTAATTAAGACAATAATCTTCGCATATAATTCATTGTTTGCCTTCTATATTCTTTTATTATAGTACCTATTGATTGTCATTAGTCTGTTGCTTTAATTAAGTTTTCTAAATGAGAAACTGTATCAATCACTCATGTCATCCCTTATTTCCATTTCAATTCCTATGCAATAACCATTCAAATTGTTCTTGTTTATTTTATGTATACATATCAATAACCACTAACTATGCACACTCCCTATATGTTGCACTTGCACAATATTTACTGTGAATATATTTACAATTAATGTCACATTTAGATTAGTCATTAATGTTATTTTATTAATAAATTATTTAATTTAATTAAGAGAGGAAATGAAAAGTTTTCTTCTCTACCCTCGTTAATTGAATAATTTAAGCAGAAGAAAATAAAAAGTTTCATTCTCCAAATAAATATATGCCCCCTCATTAATTGAATAACTAAGAGAAAGGAAATGATATGATATGTTTCCTTCTCTGGATAAATTTGAAAAGTAAACGTTACAGACAAATTTGTATGTAAGAATATATTTGATATACTCTAACTTACATGAACATTGAATTAAAGTGAAACTTTATTTATGAATAAAATAAAATATTGGTTTTATTTAAAAGAGAATTTAGATAAGATCTAAATGCATTTAGACTTCATAGGCCTGTTAATGATCGAAAATTGTAAAATTTTAAAATTCACCCATTTCTTCCGCTTCGGGCTGGCCTAGTTCCTTCAACTTACAATTTGAAAACTTTAGACATTAATAACTTTTTCGTTTGAACTCTGATCGAAAAACTTTATATATGAAAACTGATCAGAAAATCGCCACAAACCAATTATGTAGGTTTCTTAGCCAAATTATGACATCTATAAATATTCTATTTTTAGATGTTATATTTTATTTATTAATTTCGTCTTAATTAATTATAATAAAAATTACGGGGTGTTACAAGTCTATTACTTACATAATTTTTGTTGTAGACTTTCCTATAAGTTTGTAATGAATTTTATAAATTTTGAATATTGAATAACTTTCTACCAGTTTCACTTGATCTAGTAATTTTTTTTCTAATTCTATTGTTGTTTACTTAATACTAATAAAGATAAGGAATTAGTAAAGGAGAAACAGGAGAAGGATCCAATTTAAGGATTTGTGAAGTTCCAATATCGGTATTTCTCATTTAATTTTTTCTTTCATATTTTAATGTTTCCAACTCTTTATATTATAATACCAATGTTTGTACTGTAGTTTTGTGTGGGTGATTAGCAATATTAATTTTCTCGGTAACTAAAATTGTGGGATATGAAACAATGTTTGAAAGAGAAGAACCGATAATTATGTATTATCATTGGACATCCCTAAAAAATTTAATTTTGTTGTAATATGTTTTATAGCTCAATTTTTTTGAGTGTTTAACATTATTCATTTTACGCCGGCTAATCACATGTAGACTAATTCATAATTTTTTCCATTATTGTATAGAGGTGGCGTATGTGTAATGCAATTATTTTCTATGTTTTTATATGTGCACATAGTTACTTGAATTAAACCATTGTGTATGAGTTATTTTATTTATAATGATCTCCCACATCAATGTTTTAGCCTTATAGTTTAAAATTTGATGTATACATCTGCATAATTATTTGTATGTGTCTTACGTAATTATTTTAGTCTTCTTTTGTATGGTGCATAAATGAAATTGTACAAACGTACACAATGACATACAAATGTGTTTTTTGAATAATTAATTTTGAATATTCCAAATATAAAGAATATTTAAATGTATAATATATCTTAGAAATAATGGTTTAACTTGAGGTAATCGTAAGAAATATATTCAATTAGATTTGCAAAAAATATAGTTGCAATTCGTATGCGTAGTATGGGTTCACACTAGTTATATGTTATAATCGTATGAGAATGATTGGAGTTTTGGCATACTAATAACACTCGATTGTAAGATTTAGGTGAAACCGGCTTCGATGAACAAAAAAATTGGAACATAGAAATGAATTCCTGTATAAAATTTGGTGGAAGTAATTGTTGAAAAAAGAATTATTACCTGCGATCAAAATTCAAAATCCAATGTGATAACTCGATATATGGTCAACGACCATTTATTCGATCATGTTGGTTATTGACGAAGTCGGTAATGATTCCATAGGGGTTTGAACTTAGGTAATTGCTAAAATTAAATTATGGGAGGAAAATTTTGAGGAAGAGATAGAATAAAAGAAGAATAAATAATGGATGTTACTATATATACACCTACTTTTCTTCTTCCCTCATCTACCTCTTCCGTCGCCCATCGATCTTTTGTACAGTATTTCTCTCATCCTTGTGCATCCATCATTAATTTATTAATGTTTAAACAAAAATGCAATCATTCTCTTATTTTCTTAAAATATAACCATAAACAACAATCTAGAACTCAAATTTTATCGACTCCAATCCGTTTTTAAACATATTTTTCTATCAATTTTAAATTAAGTTAGAAAATTGTTGTTAACTTGATAATTCTCGTACCTTAATTATTATGACAATGTTAGAAGATTTCCTTTGAAATCTCTTTATAGATAATAAATATTAAATATATGGCAAGGATGATCTGCAAAGAAGCAATTTCACAAGTTGATAAATAATTTCAATGCGAGATTTCATTTAAAATCTCTTTCCAAACAATAAAAATTAAAAATATAGCAAGAATGACCTGCAAATAGGTAATTGCTCAAGTTGATAAACAATTTCAATGTGAGATTCTCTGTGAAGTTTGTAGAAATTTAAAGTGTGTTAACAACAACGATGTGTGTTTGAAGTGGTTTTTAAAATTCGTTTAGTATATTTTTAAGTGGCA